>CM066032.1:920537914-926529853 GCA_033557465.1 Ichthyophis bannanicus | reverse complement strand
TAAGAAACCCCATTGCGTTTCGCACCGCGGTTTAAGTCTCTTAGATAAATTTTTTTTGTTTTTTACTCTGTAAGTCTTTGCTTCCCGTAATGGTTGCTCTACTAAACCCACCTGTGTTGGTGGTGAGCCCGAAACAAAAAAAAAAAATAAAAAAATGGGGGGGGGAATTGCCGGTGGGGGGAAGGAGGGGAGTATGAAAAAAGGGAAACAGGAGAGAAAAGGGGAGGTGGAAGAGAGTGCTCGCACCATGCTTTCCCCCCCCCCCCCGAAAAGGGGGCTGATTGACGCTATTCCCGGTGTCCTTCCACCAACCCTTTCTTTCTTTTTTCAGCGTCCCATTGCATTCGCATCCTTCACCGCCCCCCCTCCTCCCATCCGTTCAGGGGTCCAGGAGGAAAAAAAAAAAAACGTCGTCTGTGTTGCCGTATTTGTCGGGCATGGGTTTCTCCTGCAGCCTGCCGCTCGGTCTACTCTGCCCATGCCGTACGGGGGGCCCCTCTCCTTGCAAGAGTCCGGCAAAAAAGCCCCGTTGCCCCCCCCCCCCCCCCCCGGTTTTCTTTTGTTTTGTGGACCCGCCCAACCTCACCGCTCTTGAAAACGTCCGTTCCGTTGGAACGTTACCCGCAGGCCGTTCTGGCAAAGTACCTATGAATGCATAGAAGACCGGTATGTGGAGGGAGAAAAGGAGAGACTCAATCGAAGCCCCACAGCGCAGTCCTGTGCAGAGTGGCCAAGATGGCGCGGGGGGGGTTTTGCGGGGGGCTTTTCCCCGAGGGGGGGGGGTGGGGGGGGGGGGGGCGAGCCAGTAGCCCTGTATCGGGAGTTTTTTTTTTTGGCACCTCAAAGGGGGGTAGCACACGGTTATATCGGCAGCCGGTGGTTTGGAGGTGCAAAGCACTCGAAGTGGCCCCGCTTACGGGACCTGGAAAGAGGGCACGCATCCATTACTGTTAGCCAGCGCGGTTACAGCCTTCACGGGGAAAGAGTGGAAGGCAAGTAGAGAACGAGAGTTTGTCTCAAATGTGGAGGAAATATTCTGCACACCCTGGCAAGCCCAAAGTGGAGGAGGCTCTGGAGGGACTTTGTGTTAAAACAAACAGGGGGACAAAGCTTGACGACCTGCCTGGAGAAGAAAACTGTGGGCGGCGCCCCCCCCAAGAATCCTGCGATTTGTGGGAATACCTGAGAGGTGGAACAGATGGTGCCCCTGTTATGGTTTCTTGCATGGCCTGGATTGAATAAAAGCTTCTGGGGGGCTACGGGGGACACAACTCCGGTGAAGCCTGTGAGCGGGGTGCACGGTTGGGCCCCCGCGGGTGACCAAGCCCGACACCCGCATATGCGGTTATCTGCTAATCGTTCTCTTGGGATGTGAATTTAGCAGGCAAGGAAAGAGGGCAAGGGTGATCAGGGACCGGCCCAGGATTCTTTTCCGAAAAGCGCAAAAACAAAAACAAAAAAAAACACGCGAGTGGATGAGCACCTCGTGGTCTGTCCCGGATTACCTCGGCTCTTGGTCAGCCAAACAACGTCGGGCCTACTCGAATAGCTGTGCACAACTGACTACAAAAAAGGGGAGTGAGCTTGTTTTTTGTTTCTCTACCTCTATCCGGCCCCTGTTTTTTGAAGGGTGGGAATTTCAAGGCAGCGGACACGTTTTTACCTGCTAACTCCTGAGGTGGCTGCTTATTTGTTGGAGACTCTTGAATATGCCTGCAGGACTCCAACTCTTGGAGAGAGTCATAATTGGAAGACAAAGCATGGACTGGGGGAGTTAGTTGACAAACCACTCGGAGGAGGGCACTCTAGGTTTGTTGGAGCGCCGATAAATGACAGGATTGATATTAATGGCGGTGGGCTCCTGTCTTCCTGAGGACTTCTGAATACCTTGGACTATGCTATGGGGTTACTTGCACAATGGGTTTTGCATTTTACTCTGTTTTCTCCCCTTCTTTCCAACAGCCCAGGGTTGAAACATATGTGGCTTGGTGGGGAGTAGTGAAATCTATGCAAAACGTATCTATATGAGGTTTTACTTGAGCGGCGACTCTAGCACTTATATGAATATAGCAGGGATGACAAAGGGTTAACAGGGCTGTCAACTGTATTTCTTGTTAATAACAATGTTGGCCTGTAGACGCTCTGGATTCCCATGTGAGTTGCCACTGTTAGATGCTTAATTGTGTATATGTAAGTATTTGGTGGGGGTAAGGATGCGGAGGGGGGGACGGGGGGTGGGGGGCACAGTATACGGCGAGGATACAAAAAAAAAAATATGATGGGGATGATGGTCCTTGGGGAGGGAGTTTCCGAGTGATAGTGAGGGGGAGGGGGTTTGAACTTGTGGGGCTTCCACTGGGGTCCTTCGACAATTTTGTGGTTACAAGGGGTTCACTCGGGGGATCAGACTTGCGTGGACCTCACTGTAGTGGGTGAGCGATTATGCGGCGCGAACAGGTAAGTGCCTGAAGGGTGTCCTTGAGGGCTGTGCGGTTTAGTTGAGTCCCATGGGTTATGATCAGAGGTCTAAACTATCAGAGCGGCATGGGTGGAGGCAGCGCTGGCGTTAGGGTAGGATGGTGGGTCGGGGGGATGGGGTTAATTTGTAGGCTGGGAATGAGTTCGAGGCGTATAGCCACGGGTTCTTGGTTGATGGGAGAGATATTACTTATATACTTTGTCTGCCCTTTGTTGGGCTCCCTCATTGGCCTTTGGGGACTCCCCTGGGAAACTAGCCTATGAGGGGAACGGCATGGTAGCTGGGAGGTAGGATGGGGGGGGGGCTGTTTGGTTAGGGGAGTGCTCGCCCCAACAGGGTTGTGGGTGTTACTTGTTATGAGGTTTGACCATGTACCTGTGTTGAGAGGTTAGAGGTGGTTGTAATAAAAGGGAAAGAGAGAGGTGGGGGATGATATGGGTGGGTCGGTAAGGGGGGGAACGGCACTTTTCAAAAGACCGGAGCAGGTTAGATTAAGGGGGGGGGGGGGGTGGGATTGTCGGGGGGGTTGATAATATTGAGGGGATCAATTAAGAGTGTGTCCTGGGGTGGCCCCGGATTGCCAATGGAAGTTGTCTGACCTGATGGGCGGACTGGAGGGGGTTGGAAGGGTTTGGGGTGGAGGTGTGAAGGGGGGGAGGGGGGGGGGGGAGGAGGAGACAAGACAAAGGGATAGGGAGGTTTCGGCACTCTGGGGTTTACTGATTGGCTATCTAGCACTGTACTGAATTGGTATAGCTGATAGTGGGGCGGCTCCACCAGGCTGGGGACAGTCCTGCTGGGGCGATTCGAAATTTTTTTTTCTTTGGAGGAGCCTTGGAACTTGCCCCATCACTTTAAAGGTTATTACTTGGAATGTTTTGTGGATTGGGGAACCCTATTAAGAGATTATAAAGTTATTACAAGCCACTGGCCAGTGGCATCAATGCGATATTATAACCCTATTACAGGAAACCCCACAAGGACCGCTGGGAGGCAGCATGCCTAGTCAAACTTTGTAGGAATTGGGTGGAGGCACAGTTTGGGGTGGGGGATACTCCGGTCCTCTGCAGGGAACAAGGGGGGTGAGTACGCTATTTTTTGGTCCACAAGAGGATTCGATTGGTGGCGGGAGGACTGTTTTAGCTGATGCAGTGGGTAGTGAGGTCTCTTCCCGGATCCATGGGCCAATTAAGAGGGGGGGGGGAACAACCGGGGGCGAACATTATTGGGTGTTGTTTCTTTATGGCTTCTCTAATGTGTGTCTGACCCTGGTTTTTATAACGGCCTTTGGCCTCAAAAATGGGGAAGCAGTTTCCAGACTGCCCATAATCTTGGGGGGGATTTTAACTGGTGGTCATGGATGTGGGGTTGGATAAGTCTCGGTGGGGGAGCCTGCTGTTTCCTGAGGGACCAGTTCCCACTCCCTTCATCCCCCCTCCCTCTCCCTCCCCTCCTTTCCCCGTGGATATATTTGTTTCGCGCCCATTCCCCTCGGTTTGCTTCTTCTCGGAGGCTGCAAAGCTTCTGTAAGAGCATTGGGTTTTGTGTATATGAGACCCGTGGCGGCTGTTGCACTTCTTCATTTAGATTTCAGCTCTGCGCCCCGAGGAAAGACTGTACCCATCAATCCAGGGCACATGGCACCAGTGCTCGCGCATAGATTACTTGTTTGTAATCGGGGGATGTGTTTGGCCCTCACAGAGGAGGCACAGACTGGGCCCTTGGAGGTAGGTATCGTACCATGCGATATGGTCATGCCTTGGAATTGAAGTGGGGTGGCAATCCGTGTGTCCCTACTCGACGACACACGTCGTCTTTGGCCGTCCGTCCCAGGTTTTGCGTCCTTCCCTCACTCGCGACTGGTCCGTCGTCGTTATTATGACGTTTGCTAGTTTCACCGACACTTCTTTCTACGTCAAAGATGGAAGGAGTTCGCAAGTGATCACCAGGTTCATGAGGATGACACTGAAACTGGTATGGTAAACGGGCGAAAGGTGTGGCTTCGGGGGGATGGGGGGATATTATAGGATTCGCAGCCCGGGAAAGGTCGGGTGGTACTTGCGCGAGCGCATTATTGTGCTTCGAACAACAGGGTACTAAACTCCGGCATAGGTGTTGCTCCACCAGCCGTCGGTTGCGAATAAGAAAAAAGGTTATGGGAAACCCATGTAGATCTTAATGAGCTTGGGCACCAAGGAAAGAAGCTAAGAAGTCGGTTCTTTATTATATGGTATAGGTTGCATTGCTACGGCGATTAAGCCCGGGAAAACTGGTGGCTCGCTGTTTGAGGGGTCGGCAGGGTTCATCCTTTGTGGCGGACATCCGAGATGACAGGGGGAACATGCATAAGGAGGTGGGAATGTGGACATTGTAAGGGTTTTTCGTAGTTTTTTTCAATCGGTGTATAAGGCAGAACCTGGATCCGCTACGGGGACCCTGCCTGACTATTTGCGAGATGGGATATCTGCCGCGAACTCACTGAGGCGCCAGAGGGGTGATGTGTTAGATCAGGTGTTAGATCAGCCCATTCCTACTCCCAAGCGATAAAACTTGGTATCTCCTCAGTCACGAGTTGCTGTAAGGGGGGCGCCAGGACCCCCTCCCTTCCCCTTTTCTAGGTTGAGTTGGGTGGGTGCAGAATTTTACAAGATCCTTGGCTTGATTGTGTGAGTCCATTGCTGCGGGAGGTTTGTAGTGGCAGGGGACCAGACCGCAGAGAGGGGAGCCCTTTCGTGGGGGGCGGAATTTTTGGAACCTTTTTTTTTTTTTTTTTATTGCTCATTATTTTTACTTGGATCACCCATAAATACGGGTGTAGTAGATCCGATGCTAGCAGCCCTCCTTATAGGCCCCCGATTGTCCATTCTTTAATTTTTGATTCTAAAAATCCTCGCGGAAAGTGTTGGCCTTACGGTGTGCGGAAGGGTCTGGCGATCACTTTAGTCCACGATGCACAAGTCCGTGGGTTTTGTTTAAAAGGGCGATATATGCCGTGTCGTAACCTTCGGGGAAAAATTCTTGGGCCTACGTGGAATGGATACACGCTTTGGACAGATTCCCCTCATTACTTGTCGCTAGCTTTGATGCGGAAGGAAAAGGACCTTCTCGACAGGGTGAATCGGCAATATCTAGGGGGGTTTTGCCCGCAGATACCAGTATGGTATAGGAGGCGGCCTGCGGCAAAAGGGTGCAGAGTGTGTTTATATGTCGGCACCGACGGCGGGGGGGATTTTGTGTACGGAGTGCTATAGGAGGGCTTTGATTTTGGAGCGGGGTTTTCGCGTCAAGGATTCTTTTGCCCCCTTAGCCCTACACTGTTATTCGTTCTTTCGCTGGGACCCTCTGATTCGCACTGTTGTGACATCGGGAGCAATTTAAAGGGTGTGGTGAGGGGTTCGCAGGGAGTTTGTAATTTCTGGCATTCGTGGACGATCTATTAGACCATCTGTTTACTTCCCATATGGTCGGCTTGTGATGTCCTCTGCATGGCGTCGAATATCTGTTGGAGGAATCGCGTGCCCCTTGGGCGCTTTGGGGCAATTGGCCAACAGGCAAGGGCTTTCCTCTCTTTCCCGGGCATTGCAGCAGGGCTTCGCATTAATAAGGGCAAATCAAGGAAGCGTTGGAATACTTTTGGAGCCACCTTCGTAGTTCCTGGAGGGGATCCTTCCCTTTAGGTGCACTTCGGTGGGTCGGAAAAGAGGGATTTTTTTTTTGTTTTTAAAAAGAGGACTTTGTTTGTATTTGGGTATAGTGTTGCCTAGACAACCGCAAGCTGCTCTATAGACGCAATTTGGATCATATTTCTGCGGCGTTCTGGTGGCTCACAGCTTAAGGCCCTCGGGAGCACCTCCGGAGTCAATTCCGTTGTCTCTGTCTCGGGAGAATAAGCGGCGGTACAGCATGGTTATAGTACCACGCAATTTTGTACTGGTGGTGCAGACCTTGCCTGTCTGGTTTTTATGTCGGGACTTTGCCGAGGAGGTACCCCGTAGACAAGCCGTCTCTTAAGATGTTTCTTTGGGAGGGGAAGAGGATGAGCGTGGATTCCGTGGGGTCAGTTATTGAGGAAATTGGCGGGTGGGGAAAGTGGGGCATGGGATCACGGACCGATTTGAAAGATGTTTATGCCTTGGCATCATGTCAGGCAGAGGCAATCTAGGAAGATGATTTAGGAGAGACGGAACAACCTATACGCCTAGGGTTGTGGAGGAGTGTTTGGTGGCGGCTCTGGCACCGTTGACTTTGCTGGGGGGTTTCTGCACTGGGGGAGGCCACAGCGGAAATCTCCTGGATATGCGGTTCCGGCGGGAGAGGAAGTGGCATTAGTGGAGTCAGCTAGGGCGTACATGGCAACAGCCTCATAAGTACTGGAATGCACGTGGACGTGTGGCTTCCAGTTGGGTACCCCTGCAGGGGAATGTCAAATTCCTTCCTGGCTCCGAGACGGTGACGTTTTTCGGGAGCTGGTGGGGGCCACAGAGGCATACGGAATTTAGGAACTCTAGTAGACCCCTCGGGACGATGCAAATCATTTTCTGGACCTTTAGTCAGGAGTTACAATTTGCCTACAAAACATTGTTTTTGCATATATGCAGGTTTATCACTATGTGGGACTGCTTTACCGCGGGAGGCACTGCAAATCGGATTTACCCCAACGATCGGCCCATGATCTTGAAATTTTTTGGTTTTAGGCGCCGGAGGATTAGCCAGTCACCTTCGATTTCCCAATTGAAAGACTCGGTTTGGATCGTTATAGGGCAATTCTCGATATCGGGGAGTTGAGACGGCCTGGGCTGCTGAATTGGGTGGGGAAGTGGCTCCGGGGGGTCGGTTGGCAAGGCCCTGAAACAGAATGTTCGTGTGGCGCAGGGGGCCGTTGGAGGGAGATTCAATTTAAATGTGTGACTTAGAGCCCACTTCTCGCTGTGGCGGGCCCTTCATAGTCGGTTGGGAACGGATGGCAGTTGCCCCCGCTGCTCAGAGCCCCTGGCGACGTTGTTGCACATGTGGTGGGGATGTCGTGGGGTACGCCCTTATTGGACTAGGATATGCAATTTTCTTAGTCAGTTGTTGCACCGACGGTTTAGATGGACTGGTCCCTTCGTGGTCTTGGATCAGATGGCGACTCCCTGGCCCGTGAAGGCAGGGGAACGTTTACTCTTGCGGAAGGCCTGTCTGGTTGGTAAAGGGACGATTCTCCGGTTGTGGAGGAGAACAACAGGCGCCAACCTTTAGTGAGTGGAGGAATAGTTTTCACCAGCTGATGCTGACGGAGCGTTGGCTTGCACGGGGCAGTGTCAAGCATTGGACAGTGTTTATGTCAATATGGGAACCCTATATTCAGCAATTAGGGGGTTCGTAGTCGTAATGAAATTCTTCAGGTGGGGAGCTGAATGTGAGCTGCCCAAGGGGGGAGTGGGGGGGGGGGACGGGCTGTTGCTGCCTATCATGGATTTAGTTTCCTAATCTGCTGGGGCCAGAGTGTGCGGAGGGTGGGGGGAGGGAGGGATGGGGGGATGATGGGTGGGTGGGTGGGGGGGGAGGGTATAATATGATATAACCCACCTGTTGTATTCCTTCTGTTGTCTTCCGGAGGGGATAAGAGTACACCCCTTCGTGGAGACTTTGTTGGCTGTTTTTTTTTGTATTTATCTTTGTTGGTGGATTTAAATAAAGTATTTAAAAAAAAAAAAAGAAACCAAAGGGTTCCGGTGACATCATCTGCCAGGCATGGACAGCTAGGGCTGCAGCGCTGCCAATAGCGAGAAGAAAAATACGTTTTAAATCGCTTCACGGTGAGGTTAGGACCCTCTGCTTACAGAGCAAGAGCTGGAAAGCTCGGTAGATACGAGAATGGCCTCAACATGCAAGAAAGCGGCTGATTTGAGGGAGTATGCATTTGTCAGCACTTGTAATGAATCCCTGGAGAAGGAGAAAATGGTGGTGGAGAATGTGGCCGAAAACACCACTGCGTGCAGAGGAGCATAGCAAAACAGGAGCAGTGCTGCCTATCTCTAAAGAAGAACTAAGATCATGGTTTACAGAACTAAGAGCTGAAATAGCAGGATTTAAAGGAGAGGTGGAGGAGATGTTCTCACAGCTGCGTATGGATGTAAATGAGGTGGGATCTTGAGTTACTGAAGCAGAGGGATGCATAGAGGAAATCGAAAAGAGAGTGGACACATTACAAACTACAGTTCAAGAATGGGAGGCAGTGAAGGAAACCCTAGCTTTAAAACTAGAAGATCTGGAAAACAGAACTCATCGCAATAATTTAAGAATAAAAGGGATACCGGAGACTGAAAGCTACAGAGACTGTATGAAAACAGCGAACAGATCTGTGCAGCAGTAGTAGCTGCAGAGGACACTACAGAGCAGGAGATAAAATTGGATAGAGCACACAGATTCCCAGGGCTGGCGCGAAAAGAACAACCAAGAGACATTATAATATGTGTGCATGATTATATTATAAAGGAAAGAATAGCAGCCAAAATGAGGTCCCTGGGAAAGTTCACTTGGCAAAGATTTCTAATGAAATAGCCATTTATGCAAATCTGGCTGCTGCTACTCTACAAAGGCGAAGGAACTGGAGGGCGTATACAGCAAGGCTGTGGGAAAAAACATCAGGTAAAAGTGGCAGTGAATCATACCACCCGCAGAGTAGGGACAACGGAGGAGATAGTGAATGCAATGAAAGAGGCAGGAATCCAGCGGGTCCCAGCGGCGGAGCAGAATGGCTCAAGGCAGAAACCAGATCAAAGGAGAGTGTGGCAGCGAGTGGAGCAGAAAGAAAGAAGAAATATCAGAAACT
Organism: Ichthyophis bannanicus; assembly: GCA_033557465.1. Taxonomy (NCBI): domain Eukaryota; kingdom Metazoa; phylum Chordata; class Amphibia; order Gymnophiona; family Ichthyophiidae; genus Ichthyophis; species Ichthyophis bannanicus. The sequence continues at coordinate 926,520,560 of CM066032.1, read as the reverse complement.
ATGCTTAACAAACCCCTAAGAGGGTGAAAGTTTATTTCCTAGAGGTAGTATGAATTTGAGTCAGATATTGAATTGTTGTAATAAGGAATAATGATAATAACAGCAGATTTGAAATAAACAGAGGCCTATTCAGGGCAAGGCTAGTGGGGTATGACTGTATGCAGGAAAGAGAAAGGGGAGAGAGAGCAGAGAGGGTGTATGAAATAATTCAAGGGTACAAAGGGGAGTCATAAAAGATGGACAGACCTTGTTAATAAGGAGGCATGAAGGGGAAAGGTGGGCTGGGTGGGCTGTAATCACAAAGACGGAACAGAGAAGTAAGGAGGTGTGATAAGGAAGCTTTATCATAGCTCAGGTAGGAGCTATAGAAAAGATGATGTGACTCTGAACAAGCAACCTGTCAGTTCTGGTAGAAGCAAGAAAACAGAGTTTTCACATAAAAGACTACCAGTCCCAGAATGCACCAGGTTTCCAGCAGCCATGAGAGGGGCTGAAGTGAGAAAATGTGTGTGCAATCAAGAGAGCTATGAGGTAATCCCTAAGCACTCATCTCAAAGGGCAGGGCCTGATTCAAGACAGCTGCACTGTGTTAGGGAGCAGCACACATTAGGAAAAGAATAAGAATAGAGATTATTCTTCAGGAAAACAGCTTGAGGGAAAGTTTCAAGAACAGTTTCAGCAACTGCTACAGAGGGAGGAAGAGATACAGAGACAGAGACGGCAACGGCTATAAGCTCAAGCACCAGTATCACCTGGAGAAGAAGAAACAGAAACCAAGCCAAGCGGATAGAGAAAGAAGGAAACTCTCTGGAAGGAAGAGAAGAAAGAAAGCCCATGGAAGGTCTGGGAGATTCCAAGGCAGTACCCCTACTGGGAGGTATTCCAAATGCCAGCAGAGTCCATTGGACTGGATTCAGCCAGAGGAATGGATTGGCAGAGATAGGAATCACCAGTGGCTACCTGGAAGAGAGAAGACTGCATGTGGAAGGGACTTTCAGACCAAGGCCAGAAGGTATGTGAGAGGAGATCCAGTGTCCAGGGATCAAGATTGGAAGGCTGGACATCAGAATTGGGTTACATATTGGCCAGGCTATACAGAGAGGAATAATGATAGCAGGAGAGGCTCAGGTATGAACACTGATCCAGACCCTATCTATAATAGAGAATGGCAGCAAGGGAATAAGCATTCTCATGATAGTGCCTTAATGAAAGACTCATCTGTGCCAATGTATGATATAGACCCTATGATGTTGATGAAGAGGGAGATACAGCAGATGAAACTATTTATATGGACTGTTCTCTATCTAAATGCTATTGCTAGCTTTCTATGAGCAAACACATCAGCCATCACAAAGAAACCTAACTTTGTTCTTTATTTCCACTGCAAACAGCTCTTAAAGCAGGATTTGGGCTCACACAGTAGCAGCCAGCCAGCTAAAGGCTTTCAGCTGGTCCATTGATAGTAATTAGGGCTGCACCTGATTGTGTGTGTGAGCAAGGGAGAATCACTGCTGAGATCGGCGTGGAAAATAAGCAGAAGTTAACCTAACCAGCAAAGTTTATTCTTTACTTGTGCCTTTGTATTTGGTAATTACTTGCTAAGAAAACATTAGCTAATTGCCTGACAAGCTGAAGGTTGTTTTCTGGTTTACTTTGTGACTTTTTGTTATCCATTTTAAACACTGCAAGCAAGTAACCTCATTTATAGTGCTATCAAGCATACATGTGCTGGGTGAATTAAACCCCATCAATAAAAGAAGTATTTTATTGATCTTACCACTTGGTTTCACAACTCAAATTATTGTCATCAGCTGTGTTTGGGAGTGCATGAACTACAATACCCACAATACTTTGCAAGAATCATATGAATATATGCATCGTCAAGATTGTGTAAGTTCTCACCCTAGGCAGCCGTCTGACAAATGGCGTAGTTTTTCGGATTGCTCTTGCACCAAGAGGATTTACTTGTTGTGGATTACAATAAAAGTCAAGTTTAAAGCTGTAAGAAGATTTTTTCCCTCGTCTGCCACTTTGGAGGAAAAGTGGTTGTTCCAGGAAGCTGTCCCAGAGGAAAAGACCCTGTGCAAAGCTGGATTCATCACTGAGACAAGGTAATATGTACATGGGCATGTCTAGTGGTGGATGTGTGTAAGCACAGGGGGTAATTGAAAAAAAAAAAAGTTGAAAAAAAAAAAAACCACACCTGGTTGGAATGTGCTTGTCTTTGGTTTTGTTTTTTTTTCTTTTCTTGCAGGGGTCAAGATGGATCTGAGGGAGATGGCTCAGTGGATGGCAGCCCAATTTTGCAAGCAGCAGGAGCTATCACAGCAGGCCCAGGGACACTGCTATGAAGGCCTTAATGGAACAGCAGAAACCAGTGCTTGATCTGGTGCAAGCTCTAGTTCAGCTGCAGAGCCAAAGTGGAACAGATGCAAGACCAGCAGTTAGTACTGGTACACCACATGTGAACACTGTGGGACTCAATCAAGGGATTGGGGCATTTAATTTTGGGAAATTAACTCCAGAAGATAATGTTGATGATTTTCTAGAGTCTTTTGAAAGAGTGGCACAGGCTTTAGCATGGCCAGAGACCCAGTGGGCAGTAAGGCTGGCAGCCTCATTAACTGGTGAGGCACTAGCAGCTTACAGAGCAATGCCAGCAGCCCAGGCTTTGATTTATAAGGATGTAAAGGCAGCTATTAGAGATCGCCTAGGGTTGTCTATTTCAGAGTATAGGCGAATGTTTAGAGCTGTTACATTGAAAGTGGGTGAGACATCCAGGGCTCTGAGTCAGAGAATTAGAAGTCTAGCTGTAAAATGGTTAGAGCCTGAGCAAAAGACAGTAGAAATGTTATTAGATATTATAATGCTGGAACAATTTATGCTTGGGGTACCTAAAGATTTGAATGTTTTTCTTATACAGCAAAATTGCCAAAATCTTGGAGAGGCAACCATGCTAGCAGAGAGATTCTTGGAAGCCACGCAGGCTTGCCATAGAATGGGTGGCCCTCTAAAGATGGATGCTGACGCTAGATGTGCTGTATCAGAAAATGGAATAATTAAGAATGTTTCTGAAAATGAATGTACTGTATCAAACCAGATGACACAGTGGAATAGAAAGAAATGTTTCAAGTGTGGAAAAGTGGGACACTTAGAGAAGAGAAGAGATGCCAGACACACACTAGTATAATGGGTCTGGATTTAAAACAGCCCAAGGAAGGATTTCTTTTGATGGTTGATGTGCAAGGAATTACCACAAATGCATTATTAGACTCTGGGGCAGACCAGAGTATGATGTCAAAAAGGCTTTGGAAGAGGATAGAGGCCCAAGAAAGATTTGTGCCTAGAACCCTGAAAGCCAAGTTCACATCAGATGCATTCATGGTGCTGCAACATCATATCCCACCTATAGGTTTAAGGTTAAGTACCTGGGGGAACAAGAGGAAGTCCTATTAGCAGTGGTGCCTAGGCTACCCTTTGATTTGGTCCTAGGAAAGGACTGGCCAAGATTTAAGCAGGAACTAGTGAAAGGGCTAGGAAAGAAGGAGGGAGAAGGTTTAATAATGGAAATAGCTCCCGGGCCTTTCTTTGGAAGTCCTCAGTCCCTAGCTAAAAAGATGGTTAAGCTTCCAGAAGGCCAAACTATGGGTAATAAGAGGGGCCTTGTATCCACCCGCTCGCAGGCTAAGTTAGAGAGCCAGCAGAAGGAGGAGGGGGAGCAGGCAGAGTTATTAGGAGATTTACCCTCTCATGATGATTTAATAACCCCATCATCTGGTAAAGTAAGAAAGTTGAAAGCACAAAAGCGGCGTGAGAGACTTTGCAGAGCACAGGGTAGGGCTGAGATGTTAGCTGGTCAAAGTTTACCCTGGGTGCCAGCTGAGTTGGTGGCAAAGTTTCCTAACTTTCCACAAGAGCAGCGAGCTGATCAAGCTCTCTCCCGAGCTTTTAAGTATGCTCAGGAGGTCAGGGAGGAATTGCCCAGATTCAGACTAGATAATGACATATTATAGAGAGAGTCAGGACCCCAGAAATGGTGCCATACGTAAACAATTGGTGGTACCCACAACTTTCAAAGGGCTAGTACTTAGGCTAGCACATGATCATCCAGTGGGAGGTCATAAAGGTATGCAAGGAACGCTGGATCAAATACTTGTGCGTTTTTACTGGCCAGGTATATTCAAAGAAACTGCCCAGTTTTGTGCTGCATGTCCAACATGTCAGCGAGTTACAGCGGCACACCCACCGGTGGTGCCATTGATCCCCATGCCAATCATCACAGACCCAATTGGTCGCATTGCCATGGATATTGTAGGCCCATTAGTTAAAACGCCCCGAGGTTTTCCAATACATCCTAGTTATGGTAGATCAGGCAACAAGGTTTCCCTGGGCCATACCACTGAGGAATGTTTCTGCAAAAACAATAGCTTTAGAGCTAGTAAAATTGTTTTGTGAAGTGGGATTCCCAAGAGAGGTGTTGACTGACCGAGGGTCCAATTTTGTATCCAAATATTTGGCCCAGGTCTGGGATGCCTTTGGCATTCGTCACGTGAAAACCTCAGCCTACCATCCACAATCAAATGGTTTGGTGGAGAGATTCAACCAAACTCTCAAACAAATGTTGAGAAGGGGGTTAGCAGGAGAGGTAAAAGAATGGGATATGTTATTACCCTTTGCCTTATATGCCTGCAGGGAAAGAATTCAAGTGTCCCTAGGTGTAACTCCTTATGAGTTGATGTATGGTAGGGCTCCCCGGGGTTTGTTGGATATTTTGAGGGAACAATGGATTGATCCTGAACCGGGAAGTCAGGAGGTGCCACTGTTTCTACGTGACTTGAGAGCACGTTTGAAAAGGACGTCGCAGGTTGCTGAGAGGAACCTGCAGGACAGTCAAGTTCGCCAGAAAGGGTGGTATGATAGAAAGGCCAAAAGCCGCCAATTAAGCATTGGTGAAAAGGTTTTGGTTCAAGTAGCAGGAACTGCTCCAAAATTTGAGGTACAGTGGAAGGGGTCATGGGAGGTTGTTAAACAAGTAAGCCCAGTGTCTTATATGGTAGAAAATGCCAGAGGGCGTAGGCAGACCTACCATATTAATGTACTTAAGTCTTGGAAGGAGAGGCCTGTAGATAATGACCTTGAACCCAGTCAGGAAGTAAGTGAGCTTCAAGAAGATAACACTCTCGTAGGTATTACGGACTGTAGAGAAGCAGTTTCACCAGTAAAACCAGTCTGTAATAACTTAAGCAGGGGGGTATGTGATAAGGAAGCTTATCATAGCTCAGGTAGGAGCTATAGAAAAGATGATGTGACTCTGAACAAGCAACCTGTCAGTTCTGGTAGAAGCAAGAAAACAGAGTTTTCACATAAAAGACTACCAGTCCCAGAATGCACCAGGTTTCCAGCAGCCATGAGAGGGGCTGAAGTGAGAAAATGTGTGTGCAATCAAGAGAGCTATGAGGTAATCCCTAAGCACTCATCTCAAAGGGCAGGGCCTGATTCAAGACAGCTGCACTGTGTTAGGGAGCAGCACACATTAGGAAAGAATAAGAATAGAGATTATTCTTCAGGAAACAGCTTGAGGGAAAGTTTCAAGAACAGTTTCAGCAACTGCTACAGAGGGAGGAAGAGATACAGAGACAGAGACGGCAACGGCTATAAGCTCAAGCACCAGTATCACCTGGAGAAACAGAAACCAAGCCAAGCGGATAGAGAAAGAAGGAAACTCTCTGGAAGGAAGAGAAGAAAGCCCATTGGAAGGTCTGGGAGATTCCAAGGCAGTACCCCTACTGGGAGGTATTCCAAATGCCAGCAGAGTCCATTGGACTGGATTCAGCCAGAGGAATGGATTGGCAGAGATAGGAATCACCAGTGGCTACCTGGAAGAGAGAAGACTGCATGTGGAAGGGACTTTCAGACCAAGGCCAGAAGGTATGTGAGAGGAGATCCAGTGTCCAGGGATCAAGATTGGAAGGCTGGACATCAGAATTGGGTTACATATTGGCCAGGCTATACAGAGAGGAATAATGATAGCAGGAGAGGCTCAGGTATGAACACTGATCCAGACCCTATCTATAATAGAGAATGGCAGCAAGGGAATAAGCATTCTCATGATAGTGCCTTAATGAAAGACTCATCTGTGCCAATGTATGATATAGACCCTATGATTGTTGATGAAGAGGGAGATACAGCAGATGGAACTATTTATATGGACTGTTCTCTATCTAAATGCTATTGCTAGCTTTCTATGAGCAAACACATCAGCCATCACAAAGAAACCTAACTTTGTTCTTTATTTCCACTGCAAACAGCTCTTAAAGCAGGATTTGGGCTCACACAGTAGCAGCCAGCCAGCTAAAGGCTTTCAGCTGGTCCATTGATAGTAATTAGGGCTGCACCTGATTGTGTGTGTGAGCAAGGGAGAATCACTGCTGAGATCGGCGTGGAAAATAAGCAGAAGTTAACCTAACCAGCAAAGTTTATTCTTTACTTTGTGCCTTTGTATTTGGTAATTACTTGCTAAGAAAACATTAGCTAATTGCCTGACAAGCTGAAGGTTGTTTTCTGGTTTACTTTGTGACTTTTTGTTATCCATTTTAAACACTGCAAGCAAGTAACCTCATTTATAGTGCTATCAAGCATACATGTGCTGGGTGAATTAAACCCCATCAATAAAAGAAGTATTTTATTGATCTTACCACTTGGTTTCACAACTCAAATTATTGTCATCAGCTGTGTTTGGGAGTGCATGAACTACAATACCCACAATACTTTGCAAGAATCATATGAATATATGCATCGTCAAGATTGTGTAAGTTCTCACCCTAGGCAGCCGTCTGACAGAGGTTAAAGGAAAGGGGGAGGGGGGTGCGGAGAGGGATTGAGGAGCAACTGGGAAGGGGGCAAGAGGTATGTTTGATGTGCTGGAATCCTAAGAGTCTACATGAGATAGCTATATATTACCTTATAAATTAGTAGTAGTTTAAAAGTCTTAACATTCAATGTCAATGGCCTCAATACATGGCAAAAAAGGAGAGCACTGGTCAGGGAAGGCACTCGGATGCGGGCTGATGTGATAATGATACAGGAAACACATTTAAAGATATTTCGAGGGGGGGGGTCCTGTGCCAGGGTAACAGTGATAAGATTATCTTGGCTGCCAATAATCACAATCCAAAGAAGGGGGGAATAGGAATTTTGTTTGCAAAAGATTTGTTGATGGAAACAAAAGAAATAATAAGAGACCAGGAGGGCAGATATGTAATTTGGAGTGGGCTTCTGGATGGGAAAGAGATGACTATATGCAGTGTGTATGCACCCAATAGTGCACAAGGATGCTTCTATGACAAACCTCTATCACAAATAGAAGAACATCAGCAAGGAGCCCTGATTATAGCGGTGGATTTTAATGTTACAATCAATCCTCTAATAGATACTTCTAGTGGGGGGAGGACAAGAGAACGAGTAGCAAGACGGAAATTGCAAAAAACGATGGCATGCCTCGGGGTGGTAGACATTTGGAGGCAGTTTCATGGAAATAAAAAGGAATATACACTTTACTTTCACCCCCCACCAAACGTACGTAGAATCGATACGATATGGGTAGAGAGCAAATGGTTGGACAGGGTGGGAGTGGTTGAAATAGAAACCCTGACATCGTCAGACCATGCCCCAGTTTGGGCAGATATTGACATTCATAGAGGGATGGGCTGTGATTTTGGCGATTAAATAAAACCTTGTTAGACAACCCAGCTGAGGTAAAATGCCTCAAGTTGGTCATTAAAGAGTATTTTGGTAACAATGGGAATAAAGGAACACCTAGAGAGGTGGTTTGGGATGGGATGAAGGCAGTGGTAAGTGGTCATAAGATAAGAATATAAGATATGCTATACTGGGTCAGACCAAGGTCCATCAAGCCCAGTATTCTGTTTCCAACAGTGGCCAATCTAGGTCATATGTACCTAGCAGTTTCCCCAAGGGACACAGGTTCCACAATGCTTGTATTGGTTCAAGCATTGATATCCTGGGTCCCTTCTTAATAATGGTTTATGGACCTTTCCTCCAGGAACTTGTCCAAACCTTTTTTATTTTTTTTTATTTTTTTTTTAAATTATTTATTTATAGAATTTCACAAAAAAACAGCAGGACAATCATTCCTTACATCAGATACAATGTATGCTAGGAATAGTGTTAATCCATAACAAATAGAGTAGGCACAAATAAAAAGCTTACACTGTTATAGTCCACATTACAGGAGAGGAGGAGAGACACATCCACCCAATACAGAGAAATTGTAAAAGTTATAAAGGAAAATGGTGTAAAGAAAACCCAGGAGGCCACGTACCCCTAGAATACATTCATGGAGGATAAAGATGTAATAAATCCACCGTTCACTCATTAGAAGACACAACAGGAAGTCTGGCATTGATAAATTTACCCAGATCCGAGGGATCAGAGAAAATATACTTATTTCCCTCCATAAGCACTAGGCATCTACAAGGGAATCTCAGGAAAAAGGTACCCCCTATAGCCAATACCCCAGATTTATAAATCAAAAACTACTTTCTCCTCCTTTGTGTTTCCCTGACTAAATCAGGAAACATTGATATCCTGAGACCCAGAAAAGTGTCACATCTTTTCTTAAAGAACATTTTCAGGAGCCAGTCTTTATCAGATACCAAAGCACACTGCACAAGTAAAGTAGACAAAATGGGAGTAGAAACTTCACGCCCAGATCCCTCCAGGAGACCAGTCACATCCAGGACGTCAAAATTCACTGTAGACACAGCCACAGACGTCTCAGCTTTTCTTCGGGAAGGCAGCTAGTATACCTTACTTAAAGGAGGTATTAAATCCGAAGGGACTTTCAGAATTTTCATGATATACCGCTTGAACATGTCCAAAGCCGACACCTCAGGGAGACGGGGGAAATTCAAAACCCGTAGGTTAGGCGCTCTGGAAGTGTTTTCCAACACTTCCAGCTTATATTTGAGGACCGCGTTCTCCTTCACCAAGGCGGAGGACACATCTGAGAAGGTAGCAAGCTGAGCACCAAAAGAAACATTATCCTTCTTAATCTGTTCGCAAGTAGATACCACCGACTGAATATTATCCACATTTCCTTGGATGTTAACAGCATTCTCCCGGATCTGGGAGGACAATACAGCAGTCTGGGAAGTAATAGAGGCAGAAAGAGTAGCTATAGCTTCCCAAAGAGTCTCCAATGTAAATACCTTAGGGCAAATGAGGGAAGGCAATTTTCTCAAAGGCAGACTTCCAGACGGAGTACTCAAGTCCAAACTGCTGACCGAAATCTCAGCGAGACTATCGGGAGACAAGGAGACCAAACTTCCAGCACGCGCCCTCTCAGCAGCCGATGCCCCCACCTCAGGAGGAGTCGACGTCACACCCGCTGGAGTAGGCTCCGAGGCAGTAGGACACGGTGGAGGGATCCTCGCCGCAGGAGAGAGGGAAGTGTCCACATCCGACGGAGGCAGCCGGTCCTCTGCAAGCGGCGCGACCAAGCCGGCTCTAATCTCCTGTACTTTCTCCGGGGGTATGTTAACGAAACGATCCATAGGACCCGAACTGGATGGCTGAGGTGCAGAGGGAGCAGCCCTCAGCTTTCCCTTCCGCTTAGGCATGAGAATCTCAAAGAAACGCTACCGCGGCCATCTTGGGTTAACTCCTCCCCCCGTCCAAACCTTTTTTAAACCCAGCTACACTAACAGCCTTTACTACATCCTCCAGTAACAAATTCCAGAGTTTGATTACACGTTGAGTCACTTAATCGTACAAGCTACAAGTAAAAAATGCAGGGCAGAACAGGGTTTGATTACAGAGTTTGATTACACGTTGGTCACTTAATCGCACAAGCTACAAGTAAGAAATGCAGGGCAGAACAGGAAGAGGAGTGTTTGCAAGCCCAAATAAAGAAATTGGTGAAGGAACATCAGGTAAAAAGAGGATATAGAATACTCCGACAAATTGAGCAGGCGAGAAGGGACGTGGGGAAACTAAAGATTAAAGAATGGGCTTTTCAAATGAGAAAACCACAGATGGCTTATTTTGTTGGTGGTAACAAACCAGGCAGATATCTGGCCAGGCAGCTCAAGGAAAGACGGGTGCAGCAACAGATAATAAAGATAAAAAATGAGAAAGGGGGATGGGAATATGGGACGGCTAATATTCAGACTATATTTTGTAAATACTATGAGAAGCTCTACCAATCAGAGAAAACAAGAACAGGGGCAGAGATCAGAGATCAGAGATTGCTTGGAGGAAAGAGTAGTTACTCACCTGTAACAGGTGTTCTCCAGGAGCAGCAGGAATCAGTCCTCACATATGGGTGTCATCGGCGCCGATGAAGCCCCAGCGGAGCATTTCCCCAGCTTTCTAAGAAAGCCTTTGGGAATGCAGGCACACATGCGCGGTTCCCTTCCCGCCTAAAGGTGCCATCTTACCTCAGTCAAATGACATAGCTAAGAACAGCACACAAAAATGAAAAATAAACTATGTACAACTGCAACTCCAAGGGGAGGAGGGAGGGTTGTGAGGATTGATTCCTGCTGCTCCTGGAGAACACCTGTTACAGGTGAGTAACTACTCTTTCTCCAGGACCAAGCAGGAAGTCAGTCCTCACATATGGGTGACTCCCTAGCTCTGGGCTACCGAGGAACCCAGGCTGAACAAGAGTACTCCCTCTAGTCTCAGCAGCAAAGAAAGGCTTTTCAAGGACACAACCTCCACCGGTAGCCCAAAAGAGGGCAGGAGGGCAGGAGTTGCCTAAACCTCAAAGAGATTCTGGAGTACTGCTTGGCCAAAAGCACTGTCCCTACGGGACTCCCTCTCCAGACAGTAATGGGCCAATAAATGTTTGGCTGGAAGACCAAGTTGCAGCCCTGCAGATGTCTACCAAGGGCACAGAGCGGAGATGAGCCACTGAGGCAGCCATTGCCCTGACACGATGGGCCGTGACCCTACCCTGCAAAGGAAGGTCAGCAGCCTTGTAAGCCCAGGAGATACAGTCAGCCACCCAGATGGACAAGGTACACTTGGATACAGCCAACCCCAACTTATTGGGGTCAAAGGATACGAAGAGCTGAGTAGCCCTTCTATGCCCCTGCGTACGGTCAAGGTAGAAGGATAAGGCCCTCCCACAGTCCAGGGTATGCAGGACTGCTTCAGCCTGGCTTGCATGAGGCCTAGGGAAGAATGTTGGAAGAACCACCTCCTGATTGAGGTGGAAAGAGGAGACAACCTTTGGGAGGAACTTTGGATGAGTCCTGAGGACTACCCTGTTCCTATAAATCCTGGTGTAAGGCCTATCACAGACCAGGGCCTGAAGCTCACTCACTCACCTAGCCGAGGTAAGGGCTATCAGGAAGAGAGTCTTCCAGGATAGGAAGCGTAGTGGACAAGTAGCCATCGGCTCAAAAGGTGGGCAAGTCAGTTGCTGCAAGACCACATTCAACTCCCACTCAGGGGCAGGAGGACGGATAGGGGGCTTGAGCAAAAGCAAGCCCCTGAGAAAGCGGGACACCAAGGGGTGGCCTGACAGGGAACATCCTTCCACCAGAGAGTGGTGAGCTGCTAGAGCAGAGAAGTGGACCCGAACAGAATTGGACTTAAGTCCCTGATTAGATAAGCGCAGCAAGTACTGAAGCACTACTGGCACAGTACAGGAGAAGGGATAGCTGACACCACACAGAAAACCTTTTCCATTTGAGAGCATAGGTTTTCCTAGTGGACTGTTTCCTAGAGGCTAGGACAACCTCCTCAACTTCCTGAGGTAGGCCCCAGGGAGCCAAAACTACCCTTGCAGCCTCCAGGCCATCAAATTGAGAGTTTTGAGATTGGGGTGCAGAAGGGAACCCTGTTCCTGTGAGAGAAGGTCGGGTTGCAACCCCAGAGGCAGTGGGGGATCCACCGCCAGTTGAAGTAGAAGTGGAAACCAAGGCTGTCTCGGCCACCTGGGTGCCACCAGCAGGACCGAGGCCTTGTCTTGAAGAATCTTGAAGAGAGTCTGGGCCACCAAGGGTGTGGGAGGAAACGCATACAGGAGGCCCTGAGACCAGGGATTCAGAAAAGCATCTGCTGCTAACCTCAGAGGATGCGGTTGCCTGGAGCAGAACTTTGGCAGTTGTTTGTTCAGTGGGTTGGCAAAGAGATCTATCAAAGGGAGACCCCATTTCAGGAAGATTTTCTGAGCAACTAAAGGGTGCAGCTGCCACTCGTGGGGCTGCAGAATTCTGCTCAACCTGTCGGCCAGGTAGTTGTCCTGGCCTGGAAGATACACAGCCTTGAGAAGCATGTTGTGCTTGAGGGCAAAGGAACAAAGGATCTGGATCCAGTGCCGCTCTGTTTGTTCACATAAAACAAGGCCACCTAGTTGTCTGTCTGAACCAGGACAGACTGATGAGCTAGAGTAGGAGAGAAAGCTTTGAGTGCTAACTGAATAGCTCTGAGTTCCAGGAAATTTATCTGCTGTGAAGCTTCCCAAGGAGACCACAGGCCCTGGGTGCACTTGTTCAGACAATGAGCTCCCCAGCCCTGCAGGGAGGCGTCTGTGGTCAGTACCACTGTGTATCCAGGAATTTGAAAGGTCACCCCTTGTAGGAGATTGGGTGGGTGCAGCCACCAGTTGAGGGAGGTCAGAAATGGTCTGGATACCCTTATCCTGTCTCTGAGGCTTCCTGTGGCCTGTGACCACTGAGTCCGAAGGCACCATTGTGCAGGCCTCATATGGAGCCTGGCATTGGGGGTCACATATACTGTCGAAGCCATGTGGCCAAGCAGCCTCAGGCAGAGTCTGGCGGAGACCAAGGACCTGCTGAGGAACTGATTTGCCAAGGAGACAGAGCAAGGAGAGCAAAGCAACTCTCGCAATACCAACCAGAAAACACAAGAAGCGAGAGAGTGTGATGACACAGATGCTTGATCCAAGAAGTTTTATTGAGTTCCCCAATGCGTTTCGGCGGAACGCCTTCCTCAGGGGTTATCAGACTAACAAAACATAATAAAATTGTACATTAAAAACATATTAAAACCAATAAATAAAAATAAAAATAATAGTAGTAATAGTAATAAACAAAGTTAACAACAATAAAACAGGCATGGAAAAGGGTAAAAACAGACAAAGTATAGCTATCAACTGATACATACATGATACGTATAAAAAACTCCAAATGAAAAGAGACGCAGGGCAGAGAAACAATGAAAACTTAAAAAAGGATGATACTCACTACTGTGGATCATAAAAAGATATCTGTATATCGAAATATAACAGACGTTCACCTTTGGCCCAACTGTGCTAGGGCCATATGAGTAAACAGCGTGAAACTACAAACATAAACATCAATAAAACGTTAGTGCTAAGTATGTGTAAAATGGTAAATCATAGTGAGCACAGAGACAAGAGATAAAATAAAATAAAATAAAATAAATACTTACTTAGATGAATGGTGTGGTTTTTAAAAAAACCTTTAGGAGTAAACACACTATAATGCATAAAAGATACATAAATACACCAAATCAATAAAATATCAAAGAGTAATATGATAAATAACATCAATAAATAGTTGCATCAAAATAACTATAATAAATAACATCAATAAAAAGTTATATAAAACAACTACATCAAGTGGCTTAGAAAGTCACAAAGCACAACGAGGGATCAAACTCAAAGGGGGTAATAACAACTAAAAAGAGACTAAAAAAGGCGTAGATCGAAGAGGACTACATTGGGCATAAAATCAAGATGCTCAAAAGAACCTATAAGTGGAATTATGCTATAAATTATAAATATGCCATAAAAACAGAATCATGTAATATAAAGGAAACTACTCTATATTACATAATGGCTCAGTAAGAAACTTCAAAAACATCAGAGTACTAAAGAAATAAATAAATAACAACGGAAGATAAAACCTAACTTCACAAGAATATTAAAGGAACTGCTAAAATTAACTAAAAACAAATTGTGTTGAATGGGGACTTAAAAACAACATATTAGTGTATCATTTAATGTTAGGTACTGTTGAGCAAATGTTTGACACAAGCGAAAAAGACATCAAATTGTAACATGAGAAGCTCATATTGGTTATATGCTGAGTGATAATGTGCCATAAAAAGGAGTTGCAAAATCAACTTGTTAACCGAGGAGAGATACTAGCAATGCAGTTGAAATAGACCAACTTTCACAGGGGACCAAACAAGTCTCAATGGATTTTATCTTGTAGAAGGAGCAGCAAAACGCCCTTACCAATTTACAGCGAATGAGATAATGCTTTACAAAAAAACAACAGCAAAACAAACTTGTATCTTGAGAAATACAGTGTTTCTTGTATATCTAAAAGTGCAACTTCCACACGGGGACATGCTCATCAGTATGTTCTAAAAACCATAAAAGGGACAACATCTCGCTACCGAATTGAAGATGCGACTTCCACACGGGGCCGTACCCATCAGTATGTTTAAAAAAACATAAAAAGGAAAACATCTCGCTATCGATTTGACGACAGTAATTATCAGCTGCGAGTGAAAACTATAGAATGTTAAAAAATGTATAAACCATATACATTGGTGTAAAATGTATGGGGCACATAAACCATACTTTATATATGTTTAAGCGGGTACTGCTGCTACTTGCATAAGATGAAAGAAATACTAAAGACGATACTTACAGCAGTAAGACCCACGTATCATCTTCTATATATATTTTAAAAAAAGGGGGGTAATATTCAGTACTGCTGCTCATATAAAACAAAGAAACATAGAACAAAAAACAAAATCTTAAGGGATTTGCCAAGGCCATCAACCTTTGGGCCCTGTCTCTTGGCAAGAAAGCCCTTGCCAGCAGAGAGTCCAGCCTCGCTCCTATGAACTCCAAGTTCTGGGAGGGGAGCAAAGTGGACTTTGTGAAGTTTATGACAAACCCCAGGCTTTGAAGAAGAGCAATAGTTCTGAGGGTGGCTTGTCTGGCCTCCTGGCACGTCTGACCACCGATGAGCCAGTCGTCCAGATAGGGGAAGACAAAGACTCCCTGAGTTCTCAGGTAGGCCGCCACCACCGCCAGGCACTTTGTGAAGACTCTGGGGGCGGAGCTGAGGCCAAAAGGCAGCACTCTGTACTGATAATGGTTTCCCCCCACAATGAACCTGAGGTACTTTCTGTGATCTGGATGAATGAGGATGTGAGTGTACGCATCCTTTAGATTTAAGGAGCATAGCCAATCTCCCTGCCGGAGGTAGGGCAGAAGTGTTCCAAGAGTAAGCATCTTGAACTTTTCTTTCTCGAGGAACTTGTTATGGATCCTGAGGTCCAGAATGGGTCGAAAGCCACCGGTTCGCTTGGGTACCAGGAAATACCTGGAGTAGAATCCGTGACCTTGCAAGTGGGGAGGCACAGGCTCAACCGCCCTGTCCACCAACAGACCCTGAAGCTCTCAAAGGAGAAGGTCTGTGTGCAGGAGAGGCCTTGGAGACTCCCCTGGAAAGTAAGGAGGAGGCAGTTGGTGAAAATGCAGGGCATAGCCCCTGCGGACTATGTCCAACACCCAACTGTCCCCGGTGATGAGGGGCCACTGGTGGGCAAAGAGGGCGAGGCGACCTCCTATGCAGGGTTGGGAGAGCAGGGAGGGAGAGGCTACGCTTAAGGAGTCAAAAACCCCCACCCTGCTGAGTGGTAGCAGGGGCTGGAGGCTTGGGGGTCCTCTGCCTACGGGGCCCATTACCCTGCCCCCTGGCCTGCTGACCCTGGGGTGCAGCTTGGGCAGTCTGATATTGAGGGTACTGTTTGTAGGCAGTGCCCTTCCTCGGGTAAAAGGGCTTTTTACCCGAGCCCTTCTTTTTATGAGAAGGAGCAGAGGTCTTCCTAGACAGCCTTATCCATGTAAGGTGCTCTGTTTCGAGCTGAGCGGCCTTCTCGGTCATGGGCTTGCCAAAAAGGTTTTCACCTCGGCAAGGGACATCGACCAACTTGTCCTGAACCCATGGCTCGAGGTCCGATGACTGCAGCCATGGTTGGCGTCGAGCCGCGATGCCGGCTGCCGCAACTCAGGCCGAAGCCATCATAGGCGGCACGGGACATGAACTTCGAACACTCCCGAATCCCCAAGGACAAGGACTTAAATCTCTGCAAGGGTTCCCCGGAGAGTCCAGCAGAGAACCCGGCCAACTCCTTGGCCAGGTCCCGTAAGTACATGTCCATGTACAGCTGGTACGACTGGACATGGCAAGCAAGCATCGAGCCCTGGAAGCACTTTCTACCAACGCCATCGAGGTTTCGGGCCTCCTTGCCAGGGGGCACCGCGGAGTGCATCTTCTGGCTCTTCAGACGATGCATGGCCGATTCCACAACCATAGAATGGTGTGGTAGCTGTGCCTTTTGAAACCCAGGGCTCTTTCTGAGTCGATAGATCGAGTCGACTCGCTTGCTTAGAACCGGCGCCGAGGCCGGTACCTCCCACATCCGGAAGAGGAGCCGTTCCAGCATCGGAGGAACCAGGACAGTAAAGGCCTCCTTTGGAGGAGAGTCATACTGCAGCGCCTCGAGCTCTTCAGCTCGAGGCTCTTCCTCAGGGTCCGCCGGAATAGCCAAGGCAGTGGCCATATCCCGGACGAACTCCGAGAACTGAGTATCCTCCGGAGGGGATCTACTCTGGGGCTCAGACTGCGGTGAGTCCGATGGGACGCACCGAGTCTTGAACGTATCGGGAGACTCCTCGTCCTCCGTCTCCCAGGCAGACTCATCCGAGGAGGAGTCAGGGCTTGACCCCGCGGGGCCCTGGAGCACCCGCCCTGATGCCGGAAGCACCGGCGTCGACACCCTCGGTCCCGAACAGAGGTCGAGGGAGACCACGACCGAGGTCGACTTCGAGCCACGATGGACTTGAGTATCGACTCGGTCTCCGGGGTCGACTGCGAAGTCGATGTCCCGGTGGTCGGGGCAGATGCACCAGACAGGCTGGCCATCAGTGCCCGCTGCTGCTCCATGAAGGCAGACAGTCTGCTTTCCAAGGCTGTCATCCTGAGACTCAGCTCGGGAGACGCAGCAGCCACCGACTCGAGCCCCGGCGGCGCCGGGCCCGACGTCGGGTTCCCCGGGAGGAGAGTCCTCGAGGACTACGGGGCTTACGTGTCCATCAGACTCCGGCTCCACGCGAGGAACTTTGGCAGGCTTCTCTTGTTCCACGGACCTGGGGTGACGGTCGGGGGTCTTAGACCTGGCCCTCGAGGAGCCAGGGACCTCCTCCTCCGACGCCCTCGCAAGCCGCTTCTTCTTCTTCCGTTCCCGGTCAGGGGACCCCCTGTCCGAGGAGCTTCGACGGCGCTTGGGATCGGAATCCCGAGATGTCAAGGCTTCAGACGAGGTCCGGGCCCGGACGGAGGCTGAGTCCGAGAAAAGCCTTTCTTTTTGTTGCTGGCGACTTCGGAGTGCCTTGGAAGACATCTTCCCACATGGCCCGCACGACTTAGGGTCGTGATCAGGGCCGAGGCACCGAAGGCAGCAGTCGTGTGTGTCGGTGAGAGACATTAATTTCTTACACCGATCACACTTTTTAAAACCACTGGAAGCCATCGGGGAAAAAAGAGTCCCCGCGAGGTCAAAGGACCGGCCTTCCAGGGAAAAAAGGAAAAAAGGGCGCGAACGCCAGCCACTAAGGGCAAAAACCGAAAAAGAAGAATCGGGCTCGATACCAGTGTACCGAACCCGGCGGGAGGGGAACCGGCGTCGAACCGGGAGAAAAAATAGCGATAATCGCCGAAAAAAATCTACTTTTAACCGGGAGGACAGGACACACGTCCAGTGGGCTTCTCGGAAAAAAAGAAACTGAGGTAAGATGGCACCTTTAGGTGGGAAGGGAACCACGCATGCGTGCCTGCATTCCCAAAGGCTTTCTTAGAAAGCTGGGGAAATGCTCCTCTGGGGCTTCATCGGCGCCAATGACACCCATATGTGAGGACTGACTTCCTGCTTGGTCCTGGAGAAATAAATTTAGCAAGGTTAGAAGGGAGTGAACAAAGATGGCTTGACCGTGCAATTGAGAGAGATGAGGTACTCTTAGCTATAAAATCACTTAAAGAAGGGAAGTCTCCAAGACTAGGACCACAGTGATTGTTGTTATTTTCCAAGACTAGATGGCCTAATGGCAAAATTCTACAAAACATTTCAAAATGAGATAAGGGAGGAACTAACCATGCTGTTTAATGGGGTTATCCAGGGAGAGGAGCTGCCAAAATCTATGGCGGTGGCTGGGATGACTGTGTTGCCCAAGCCTGGGAAGGATAAAGGAGAAGCGGATCATATATACCCATATCCCTGATAAATTTGAATGCCAACTTGTTAGCTAAGATATTGGTGATGAGACTTCAAAATTTCTTGCCTAAGCTTATATGGAATGATCAAACAGGGTTCATTCCAGGAAGGCAAGCAAGTGATAACATTCGTAAGCTGTTGAATGTTATATGGGCAGCATGCAGGTATCAGATGGCCTCAACAGTGATGGCAGTGGATGCTGAAAAACATTTGATAGAGTCGAGTGGAACTTTATGTTTGAAGTCTTAAAGGTTATGGGGATAGGGCAAAGTTTCCGAAAATGGATTCAAACACTATAGGGTATGTTTACTAAACTGTGGTAACGTTGCATACCGCGTGTTATGTAACGTTTAACGCTCGTTAACGTTACTTAACCATCGTTAACGTCCCCGGCCACGGTAAACACCGCAGAAGGGGGAGAGAGAAGGGGTCAATGGGCGGAGAGTGGGCAGGGATAGGCCCCTTTCACACTAACGCGCTGAACTGAAGGGCTTAATCCTACCGTGAATGAAAACCTGCCGTTAGATGCACATTTGCAGGAGAGAGAAACCATTTAAGTGTCAGCAATGTACAGCCTAGGCAGGGAGCCCAAGAAATGTGATAGTAGTGCTCCATTTTCAGCAACACCATAGTGCCAAATTATGAATGGCCACTATGGCGATGGTGCAAATGGGGCATAGGGGGCCACAGGCGGGACATGTAGCATGGGCAGCTGGGGCACAGTGTGGACCAGGCAGGCGCCTAGGTGGCACATAGGAACATAGAAGCTGGAAATCAGCAAGACAGCAGCTGACCAAGGCCAAACATAATCCAGCTATATCTACGTGGTTCACCCTAGCCAATAGTTGCTAGGGCACTGACCTGACATCCCCCCAGCCATCGCGCCCCCATGTGGAAGGGACATAATATTGGTAGACAGTGATGGGGGGGATGTGAGGATGTCCATGTATGCCCCCCCACCCCGGAATCCGCTCCCTAGGCGGGCGCCTACCTACACTGTGGATGGCCTGGGACTGCGCACTACCAGCACCGACAGCAAATGGCCATGTTAGCTTGGCAGGGGGGGTGTGCCCGTGCTGGAGGGGGCAGTGCCACCTCCCTGCAGTGGACCTAGGCCATGCCCTGCATCAGTACGTGGTGTGCAGTGCAACATACAAAGTCTGGCTGAGGAAAAGTACAGGTAGCCCCAGGGACTATTGTGCATCTGTGGCAACAGTGTGGTGCAGTACGCCCAGCCAGTGTGTCCAGAAGCAGAGGGTCACAGGTTCAAGCCTCAGCTGTGGTTCCTACAGAGCATGTCCCTATGTTTTACCCTACAATGCAGATACAACAGCAACATGTGCAAAGCCCAAAGCAGTGGCGAACAGGGGTACAAACATCCACCTACACAGGCTCCACAATCCAAAGATGCATGGAGAGTAAGGCTGTGGGCCCCAGCATTGAGCTGAAGTTATCACCAGAGCACTACTACTACCCCCTGCACAGTTTAGCAATGTTGGCACTATGATCAGGACCAGTGTGGCGGGCAGGGTTGCCAACCTCCCCTATCTTTGTACAATGCTGCAATAGGAGTGAGTGTGTGTGTATATCTATCCATTGTTCTGTGGCTGCCCACCCTTCACTGGGCCCAAAATGTCCCACTGTTACCAGTGTTAGCCTGAATAAGTGCATAATGAAGAGCAAGGTATTTTGGGTATGGCCCGGACAGGGCAGATTGGCCAGGATGCATCTTCACAGGGTGTGAGGCAATGGCTGGGACACTGTAGTGCCTGACCACCACCTGCATGGACAGGGTGGCCACAGCATGGCATGCTGGGAGGGCACTCACTCTGACTGAGCAGTGACCATGGCAGGTCTAGGTTCCCACTGGGGTTCTGATCACTGAGTTGCCTGCTTGCTGTACATAGTTTTTCTGTGAGCAAGCTGGTGGATTGTCTGCAGTAAGACTGTGCATGGTCAGAACACCTTTAAGGTACAGTCTGACTGTGCTGTCTGCTGGTGAATGGCAGATAGTGGTGGGAGGTATTTGGGGTTTCCCAGACCTAACCCCAGCATTGCTGCTGGTCTGCCACTGCTCCAGTCAAAGGTATGGCTCTGGCCCACCAACCCTGGAGGGCTGTCTCATACAAACAGGATGGAGGTTGCTTCCCTGGGGTGGGGGCATCTGTTCTTTACCTACAAAAAGGGTGATGTGGGCCCTTTGGGGTATGTAGTGTATACCACTGTGACCTATAAAGGCATTGCTACACACTCCTCATGCAATTCTAGGAACCACTCTGCCCTGATAACAGCTGCCCATGTCAGCCAGACCCTAACATGGGGTACACACCAATCTGGCTGGTGTCTGGTCCCACAGGGCCACATGTGACTGCAGGATACAGATGGACACCAAATTACCTTCAGCTGCACTGCAAGGAACACCTGTCACACACTGGTAGTGATGAGGATGTACAGCAGGACCTATCTCTAGCACCACATGTACTGCGGACATAGTGCTGGGCACCTATCCCTCAGGGTGAACACAGAACCTGCACAACGGCATGGTCTGTAGCTACTCTGTGCCAGTATCACGCACTGTCAGTTCATCTTTCCAAGCTGAGGTACCGGAGAGGTGCAGACCCCATTTGGCGATCAGCTGTAGACTGCTATTCAGCATGTGCATTGCATCATGGGTACTAGTGGGGTTACCCTATCCTGGCACTCAGAGCAGACAGTTTGTACGGTGACCTGCAGTCCTTCTGTACCCAGACATTGCTGTGACATACACCATGGAGGTATAGCCTACTGGTTAATACAATGCCATTCTTGGCCGTGTTCATGGGTTCAGTTCCTCATTGTTCCCTCCTCTCATGCCTGTCCTACTCAAATAGTGTGCATGCCTGTAGAGGTCATATTTTTGCAGATCTGTGCTTCCAGCCCATAATACCCTCGCCACAATTGCCAACATTCCCTCGGTCCGTCTATCTGCGTCTGTCAGCTGTGTAGAGTCCTGTCTGCCAGTGCAGGCTGCCACCCCATGTCATGCACTGCTACCCTTTCCTGCATTGCGCCTCTTCATGCTTGCCTCACCTGTGCCTCATCTGCATGGCACCACCATTCCTCTGTCCACCCATCATTGTAACTATCCTGCCACCTCCGCCTCCACTGGGGGACACGTATTCCCATCGTCTGCCACCAACTGTTTTTCCGGTACTTTATATTGCCAACACCCTGTGCTGTGGTACAGCTGCCCCTCCATGTTTGTCATCAGTACTGGCAGGCACATGGGATGCCCGCAGATATGGCAGGTCCAGCTGCTCCCACTTCTCCCTCCTTCACTCACCTGTTCATTGCCTTTCCTGAGTGCTCTATCTAGTGTTAAGGCTACATCTGTCTCTGTTCCACACAGGTCATGCATGTCATCCTGAGGCACCTTGCAGTCCCTAGGGCACACTAACCTAGGACACCATAACCTTGTTAGGCCACCTTAACCTATGGTTCCATAGCCCAGGGTGCCTTCTGCGGTGCTTTGTCCAAGGGTGCCTAATATGACGCTTAGCCTAGGAGGCCCTATAGGGCGCCTTATGAGGCACCTTACTGGGCACTTTACAAGGCGCCTTACAGGGTGCCTTGCAAGGCGCCTTACAAGGCACCTTGTAACGCTCGTTAGTCTAAGGCGCCTTGTAACGCACGTTAGCTGCTACAGCTTGCTGTAACGATGCAACGCCCACGCCTTTATATGGGCATCTCTACTATTACCACGGAACCTAATGCGAATGACATTACCGCAGTTTAGTAAACATACCCCTACATGTGAATCCGAAAGCCTGGATCAGAGTAAATGGGATGTATACAAGAGACATTCAGTTAGGCAGGGGCACCAGGTAGGGTTGCCCTCTCTCGCCCTTATTATTTGTATAGTGACTGAACCACTAGCACAAAAGATCAGGAACAGGCGGCAATCAATGGGATATGTGTGGGGAAGAGGAGTATACGTTATCCCTATTTGCAGACAATATCATATACATGTTGAGTAATCCCACATCACTCCCGAATTTACTAAAAGAAATACAAAGGTACAGTGGCATGGCTGGATATAAAATGAACATGGGAAAAACTGAAATCTTGAAGATCCATTTGGAGGCTGAATTAGAAAATAAATTAAAAGCCGGATATCCATTTAAATGGGCAAAAAAGCAGATAAAATATCTAGGGGTGCAAATCAGCCGGGAATGGCAAGACTTAAAGCATCACAACTATGACCAGTTGGAGACTAAGGGGTATGTTTACTAAAGTGCGTTAGTGCAATTCGCGTTAGGAGCCGCGGTAGAGACAGAAACCCCAAATAAGGACATGGGCGGTACATCGTTACCACTAATGCGCGTTCCAAAAACCAACGAGCGTTACAGGGCGCCGTGGCGCATTACCGCGCGTTAATCGTAAGAAGGCGTACAGACACAAATCACTGAAACAGAGCTGTAGCACAATGGTTACTGCACTGACCGCTGTTACAGACAGCATGGGTTCGAGTCCCCAGTGTGCCTAACGCAGAAGGCTGGCCCAGGCATCACCCTGTACATTACATAGGGAATGAGGAGGCATGTTTTTCTTTACTTCAGTAGTGTTATCAGAAACACACCCTCACAGTGTGCGTTGGTGCGTGCGTGGCTGCGTGCGTAGCTACGTGCATTGGTACAGGCGTAGCCACGTGCGTTGGTGCATGCGTAAAATCATGCGTGGGTACGTGTGTTTTTACCAGCGTGGGCACTTTATATTACAGACTCTTTAGGGTGTCTTGCACCTATGAATTATGCTAACAGATGTAAGTGTGATGGCCTATGGTTTATCAGAGCCTGTGAGCAGGTGCTGGATTTCCACAGGGTTGGATTGTGCCAGTCACACCCATGATGCACTGCACATGCAAATCAGCTGTCCACAGATACACACCATGGGGAATGCACCCCCACAGCACCTCGGCCTGGTAGGGGGTACTGACCGTGTGTTGTACTGGTACAGAGTAGCTACACACCGTCACATTGTGCGGGTACTGTGCTCACCCTGAGGGTGCAGTGAGGCGCCCAGCACCAGGTCCACAGCACCATCCATGGCTGAAAGAGACCATGGCGGAGGTACAAAGCAGTGTTAATGTGTGAGATAGGTAGTTTCTGCAGAAACACCTTGGATATCTCTGTCTGTTTCAGTCAGGTGTAGCCCCCATGGACCCCTAGGTGGGCCATGTACCACATCATACCACCCTCCCCCAGGGCCGAGGGTGGCAAACAGGGTCTCCTATCAATAGATCCACATTCTACCTCCCTGCAAAGGTGGCAGTAGAAGGGAACATCAACCCCGGTCCTGCTGAGGAACAGACACCCCACAGGGCAGTCAATGCAGCTCTATACACATCCATAACACAATAGCAGACAGACATTAGGCCTGGATATGGTAAGCTGCACCCCACCACTATCTGATATTCTCCTACTACAAGCCATCAGCCGCTGCACCCTGCAAGCCACTCCATCAAGACACATACCAGCTGCAAACAGTCTGCTAGTTAGTCCATAGTGCATGTGCCCAGTGGAGATGCATGCACCCAGAACTGGGACGTCAGCATACACAGCAAGCAGATAAATCAGTGACTGGGCCCCAAAAGGAAACCCATATCTATCACATGAGAGAAATACCATATAGCACTATGGGGATGCCTAGCCATGCTGTGGTCACTGCACAGTCAGGGTGAGATTGATCTCCCTGCAGGACATACAGCGGTCACCCTGTCTGTGTAGGTGGTGGCCGGGCACTAATATGCCGCAGTCAGTGCCCTATGCGCTGTGCAGATGCAGCCTGCCCAGGCCACCCTGTCTGGGCTATACCCATGGTACCTTGCTCCTCATTATGCACATTGGCAGGCCAATACTGGCAACAGTGCTGGCAGTGTGGGTAGTGGAAGGTGTTTGCAGACGCCACACACTGTAGAGACAGACACACACTCCGACACCTATGCCAGCATTGTGCTACTGTAGAGGAGTTCAGCAGCCCTGCCCACCACACCAGTCCTGGACACAGTCCAGGCATGGATATGGTCCGCAATACTGTTGGGCGTCACTCCCCAGGGTGGTAAACACTGTCAGAGACCTGACCTGTAGCACACACCGCTGACATCAGAAAGATTGTTATGATGGAGCTCAATGAGCAAACTGTGCTTAACGTAGGACTTGCTATCTGCCAGTACTCATAGGAAACGTTTGATAGGTGTGTACCGTATACCCAGGTGTAGGGTGGCATTGCTAGGGTATGCATGTGGTAGCATTGGGAGTTGCACGCAGGGCCCAATGTCCTGCCTCTCCAGGAGGCATGAGCCAATGGGGCCTGTGGGTGTGGGTGTGGGTGTGTCTGGCCCTGTTGGCTGCTGCTTTATGGCAGAGGTTCCCAACTCCAGTCCTGGTGTGCCAAACACTGTTCGGGTTTTCATGCTGTCTCTGAGTAATACGCATGAGCTACATCTGCATACCATGGGGGTGGTGCATAGATATGCAGCACAGGCATCTTTATTCGCGGCAGCATGGAACCTGAATGGTGTGTGGCCCTCCAGGACTGCATTTGGGAGACTCTGCTCTAGGTAATGCACCTGTTTATGGTGTCTGTGCTCGGTGGGGTAAAATATAGGCGTATTAACCATGCATATGTTCTCAGCAATAAAGGTTTGTCATTACAATCACGGTACAGTTGTGGGAAAAATATGTGGACTGGATTGGACGTAGCCCCAGCTGGGCTTTGAACCTGTGACCCTCTGGTCCTACAGGTACTGGCTGTGTCTGCTGCACCACACTGTGGCCACAGAGACAGTGCAGTCCCTGGAGATAGGACACCTGGCCAAAAGAGTCAGAAACCCTGCTCTGCACATTTTTACTGTGGGCTCATTCACCTTGTATGGAGACATAAGTGCACATAAACCCCGAATATGACCTCGGAATAAGGGGATAGAAAGATACCCAAGCTGGCCAATAGTGATATTAATGGGCAACCATAGAAAACACTCCCAGGAACGCTCATAATTAAAATTAGGGAATGATTTTTGGAAGGGTCTACGCTCCGTGGACCCTTCCAAAACTCATTTCTTTTTTTTGGAGCTTTCCTGGGAGTGTTTTGTATGGTTGCCCATTAATATCACTGTTGACCAGCTGGATTATAGTTTTTTAGGATGTTGTTGTGGTCTTTTTCCATTTCTATTTGCTATTTTGTTCAGTGCACATGTATCACACTGCTCACGTTTTGTAGGTTTCCCCGGTTTTGCTGTACATTGCTGACGGAAATGGTTTCTCTTCCCTTTAATATGCCTTTAACGACAGGTTTTCATTCGCGTTGGAATTGAGCTCTGAGATTCAGCGCGTTAGTGTGAGGGGAGCCTCTCCCCGCCCACTCTCTGCCCATTGACCCCTTCTCTCCGCCCACTCTCCACCTTCTGCGCTGTTTTAACGCGCCGCGGGGGTTTACGATCGTTAACTGCGGTTAACGCACGTAACGTACGGTTAACGATCGTTCGCATGTCAGAACGCGCGTTATGACGTGCGAACGATCGTTAACTGTACGTTACGCGCGTTATTCACGATTACCGCAGTTTAGTAAACATACCCCTACGATTTTAACAGACTTGGTGAGGTGGGATAAACCTAGGTTTTCCTGGCTGGGGTGCACTGCTATCATAAAAATTGAATATACTACCTAGGCTACTATTTATTTTCATGTCTCTGCCAGTAGAGATATTGGTGGAGCGAATAAGATTTCTGCAGCAGTGGATCTTCTTTATTTGGAAAAGGCACCCTCTGTGAATAAACAGGAGAGTGATGTATCGGGATAGATGAGAAGGGGGACTAGGAGTACTGGAGATAATGCGATATTATAAAGCAGCATAGTTAAGGGGGATATTATACTGGCAGAAAGACCCTGAACTTAGACAATGGGTGAGAATGAAGCAAGAGGCAGAGGGGAATATTATGGATAGTTTATGGGCAGGTAGGTGTAGGGGACAAGACAGAGGTGAGGAAGAGGAAGGGAAGAACTCATTCAAGGCCCTCACATTAAAAATATGGCACCAAGAAAGAAGCAAACTTGTGGGTGATGAGATGGCAATATATCTGCAGAGAATAAGAAAGTGTGAAGGTTTCAAAGAAGGTGGGCAATCACCAGTGCTTAATAGGTAGGAAAAGTTAGGCTTGCAATACATAAAGCAAATTGTATAATATAGCAGGCCAGATGTATACATTTGAACAATTAAAAGAAAATTGTTCATTGGATAAGAGAGACTGGTTTGGATACCATCAGATTAGGCACTTCCTGTGACAGAAAATTAAAGGAATAAATAGATATGAAGAGAGAATATTAGCCCAAGAGAACAGATTACAAGATCTCATCACCCAGATCTATAAGGGGTTGGGGCTGGAAAGTTGCAAAGAGGCATATCAAATAGCATGGAAAAAAGAAATAGGAGGACAATGGGATGAAGAAAGATGGAATTGTATATTTGAGGAGGCTCAGGTGGCCACGGGGGCGGCTCATGTACAGGAACACTACTACAAGATGCTATATCAAACTTATTTCACACCAAAGAGAATAGCGGAGATAGATAAGACAAAGAGCCCTTTATGTTGGAAAAGGTGTGGGGAAATGGGCACGTATGTACATGTCTGGTGGACATGTCCTAAAATTCAAGAAATGTGGCAATGGATGAAAGCAGAGGCCCAGCTGATGTTAGGCTGGAAGGGAGAAATGGGACCAGAGCAAGTGTTGCTGAATGAATGGGGAACAAGTGGGAATGATATAGGATATCTGTTAAAATTCATGGCAATTGGGGTCAAGATAGAAATAGCTTGTAACTGGAAAGAAAATAAGGGGCCAGACAAAGGCCAAATTCTGAGATGTATGGAATATATACATCAGATGACAGAATTATCTGCCGAATGAACCACAAATTAAATGATTTCTAGCGCAGGTGGGCCCCATATATCAGATGGAAAAGAAGACAAGAGGCAAAGATAGAGATCAAATAGACGTAGTTAAAAGCACAATGCAATAACCATGATAATACTGGTGAACGAAAGGAGGCTCAAATAATTCGTAGATATATGTAGAATAATCTTGTGATTTGGCCCCAGGGGTTTCACCACATTCTACCACATTTCATTACAGTACATTAGATAAATAAGGGAAGTAGGGGAAGGGCGGGGAGGTCAAGATGATGCAGCATAAAGGTGTGATAAAAGTCCTCGCCCCCGCAATTCTTGCCCGTGCTGTTAGAGCTGGCGTACGTATAACTTATACCTATCGGAGCGCCATCTACCGATGCACTTAATCTGCTCCTTGGTCATCCCCAGGCTGGCCGCCGTTGAAGCGGCGCCGATCCAGAAGGAATGCGTGCCGTAGAAGCACGATTCCAGGCCTATGACCTCTATTGATTTAAATTATAGCTCTTTGCTGCTGCTAGACTCTAACTTATTATGAAATTTAAACTACAAGCTCTCTGCTGGGTTCCAAATTTAACCAGAAAGTTCTCTTCTGTGTTTTAAATTTAAACTAAAAGTACTTTGCTGATACTAGGCCCTGAGTGACTATTAAATTTATAGTACAAGCTCTCTACTGGGTTCCAAATTTAACCAGAAAGTTCTCTTCTGTGTTTTAAATTTAAACTTAAACTGCTGCTACTAGGCCCTGACTGATTTAACAAAAAATAGTGGGTTCACAGATTAATTAGCTTTAATACAAAGAATTCCTTTCAGAAAATTCCCAGAAGTATATACTCACAATTGCAGATCTCTCTCCAGAAGTAACAGTCCCCTTTTCTAGTCCTTCAAGACTCTCTTCCCTTCTTGTCTTCTGAAATTCCCTTACTCTGCTACTATCCTTCCCTCTCTTTTCCCATTCTGCCCATCCCTTCTCTCTTCCCCTCTTGCCACCCCCAAACTACCTTTCTTTTCTCCCCCTTTGCCCCCCCCCCCCCACCACCATTCCTTCTCTCTTACCATTCTGAGACCCATCCCCATCTGCACTCACCTCTCTGGGCTCTGCAGCCCCATCCCTTCTTTCTTTCCCCTCTTGCTCCCTAAATTCCCCTCTCTCTGCCTCTCACTAGTGACCAGGCCAAATAAAGGACATTGGACTTAATAACAAGCACTTTCTCTTCCTATATCTATGATAGTGATCAACCAACCTCTTTCTTTTTTCATTCAGTGGTCCATTGTTCCATCTGGGCTGTCCCACTTCTAGTAGGCAGCAGCACAGGCACAGCTGTACTACAGTTTAGAGGGAAGGAACAGAGGATGGCAGCTTGAACATCAGAGTGCAGTGCAGTCACAGGACCCAGGTGAGGAGCAGCGGTGTACTTAGGGCTCCAGGCTAGTTCTGAGATGTGTTCATATTGATGTCTAGGCAGGGGCACCCCAAGTAGGAAAGAAGCATGGTGCTGAGGGGGTCAGCTCAGGGCTCCTGACTTTGCTCCTTAATGAACATGGCACTGGCAGTGTAGCAGCAGAGCGCAGACAAACCAATAATACCAGGAGTCTGTTCAGAAGGTCCAAATCATTTATTTGTGCACAAGTCTCAAGCAGAATCAAATTCAAAATGGCTTAGCAATGGCTGTTAGTAAAACAACAACTTTTATACTTTTCTTGTCCATTCTAGGTATAGGCAAACTTTTCATTGGTCCCGGTAACCCCTTTCACCCCATCTATTGGTCCCGGTACTATTACGTAGTTATCCAATGAAGACCTTTGACTGGGCTTAGCACCTGCTTACCCCCCTTACAGTCCCAATTACAATGGTCAGTTCTTCCAACTTTGATACTTTCCTCCTCCAAGGTCACTTAGCTAACTAGAACATGTGGGAAAGCAGGGCACTGTAACTTTTCTTTCAGCAGTGTTAATTAATTCCATAGAAGCTTCACTCTCTTATCAATACCAATTAAACTTGTTTTTCTATATTTTCTAAGTTTCGATTCTGCTTAGCTATACTTGATTGTGTTCAGTTAAGTTTCGATTCTATGGTAGCAGCATTCAGGGGAATGTGTAATTCCTTTGGGCCTCTCCACAGACTTCATTTACAGGTCAAGCTGCTTAGGCCCTTCTGCTCATTTCAGACACCATGGATCATAGGCCTTCGCCTACCACATTCCCCCCTTTGATTAATCTCACCCTATGACTAATAAGGTGTGAGAATTAAATCACTCAATTACACTGGGGTCGGGTTTCGACCATGTGTAGTAGGATTAGGGTGCCATAAGTCTAAAATCTTAGTTGCGGTTTTCCGCTCCACTGTGTTCTCAATAACACTGTTAATAGAACGCATACAGCATGGGATTATACATGGTAACATGAAGAATAAGGCGACAAAAATTAGTATTATCATAGCAAAAGTAGTGAATCCTCCTAATCCAGAGAAGATAGATGCAAACCAATTGGGTATCTTAAGACTATGCCAGGTCTGTACTGGCACATAAGTTTGCTTCCGCATGTTTTCAGCAATTTCTTCAACAACCTGACCCTTATCATCTATCTTCAAACAACAATTTGTGAGATTCAGCTTACCACAGACTCCTCCTTCAGCAGCTAATAATTAATCTAGTGCCAAGCGATTTTGATAGATTGCAGTGCGCATTTGTGTGCTTTGTCTAGCTAGAAGTGTGAGTGCTTGGCTAGTTTCATTAGTGATAAGTTCAACTACTGCTTGCAAGCGTATAATTCTATTCAACATGTAAATTGGGGTGCGATATCCCCACATGCCATCTTGCTCCCAAGTGGAAGGTCCATAATAGGCAATGATTCGCTTGGGTGGCCAATCTTCACCATCCCATTTCTCCCACTTGCCTATCTGTAAAGCTGCTCTCTTCTGTCTCTTTGAATAAACTAGGTAGCCTAATTGTTCTCCATGTTCTGTGGGCAATAAAAAGAAAGAGGGTCGGATAGTTCCTAAGACACACGCCCCTCCCCAGTGGATAGGGAGTTGAGCATATGCTCGGGTTCCGCAAATCCAATATAGGCCAGGTGGGGCTTGCCAGGCATGATGTTGGTTGAGGTCAGTCCATAAAGGAGCCAGCTCTGGAAATCTTGCTAATGGATTGGTGGGCTCAGATTCATTAACTCCTGACCACCAAGATGTTTGTTTTGTGGTGTCATTATAAAACTTCTGGCTAAGACAGACAAGCTGTCCTACCTTAGAGATAAACTGGGGTCCAGTTCGAGCATAACACAGACGTCCAACTATTGGGTGTGCTAATACCCATTCACTGGTAGTCTTGTGTAGCTCTGTCTGATTGTAAATTACTGAGTAATTCAATTCTTGGGCCTCCCAAGGCCACTGATCACCCATCTTGGTTCCACCACAAAAATAACAATCTGAGATATGGAGACTAGAGACCACAGCTCCAGCCAACTCTAAGAACAAATTCTGAGAAGGGTGAGGGATATCAAACTTGTTTATATGCATGGTTTCATAGAAAGTGTTAGGTATATGGTACTTTGATGATCGATGGGCTTGGGTATTCAGTCTAATACATACAATGGTTCCTGGATCCGATCCAGTACCTGCAATGCGTAATCCAAATTTATACCCTTGTTTCCATGCACTGGGATTAGCTATGAACAACTCTAGTGGATTACAAGCACCCTTCTTACAATTCTTAGAATTCTTCACATATGGCTTGGTTAAGGCAGCCATTCGATTGTCTCTAGTATTTTCTATCATGCCAGTTTTCCATGTGGCATAGAACACGCATTCCCACTTTGGGCAATAATAGTCTTGAACTGGTGCTGTGCTATATACATTTGCTAAAACTCGTTTACCTGTACAGGCCCCCCATCCTGTGGTTCCTTCAGGACACATATACTTATCATCATTGGCATAAGCTTTTTCCCAATTGGCACATTTAGAGCGACTATCTCTATTAATGGCATCACAAGCATCAAAATACAAAACAGCATACTTGGTAGGATCAGTAAGTGGGGGTGTAGCATTAAGTAAAGCTCCGTCCGCATCATTCCATCTTATTTCTAGGGTATAATAAGATGGGTTCTTATGTGGGTTAAAACAAACTTTAGTATTACCCTTAGTACAAACATTCAGTTCAGTGGTGTTATAAATACACCGACTTACTATACCGGTACAGGTGTAGTAAGAATGATAAAGCAAAGTCTGAGTTACTTTCATTCCAGTCCGAGTAGTAGTAATGCAGGCAGTACATGGGGGCAAAGCATGAGCCAGTTCAAAGTTCCCCAGGCAAGCAGCCAAAGCAAGATAGAAACAAAGATGCATGTTGATTGTAGTTCTTCTGGATCCCCGCTGGAAAATCTTGACCACATCTTCTTCTTCTTGGCGCAATGCTGACCCCTTTTGCTAATGAAGCAATTCAACGGGTGTCGATGTTGATTGAAGATTCTCAAATGTCCCACTGTGATGCCAACTTACCAATTGTAGTTGGCCTGACGAAAGTTTATGAAGGCACAGTTAGTCGATGAAGAAAACAAGTGTTTTTGCTGTGTTAGAAACAGCAACCCTCTTCGAAAGACTTGGCTGCTGTAGGACACTATAGTTCATGAGTGTCCCCAATGAGTTCTAGGCTGCTGGCTGCCTCCGTAGGGTAAGACACAAAGGGACATCAGGATGTGGCTCCGCTGTCCACTGGTCCTGATCTGGAACTGCTGCTGGCTTGACTCTGCTGTGATGAATCCAGGAATCGATTTCTGCTACCTTTACTGCAGTTGGGGTAGACAGGATGACGGTGTATGGTCCCTTCCAATGAGGTTTCAATGGTGTCTTCTTCCAATCTTTGATCCACACCGAGGTACCAGGCTTGTAGGGATGCAGTGGTTCCGTCAAATTGATAGGCAACTGGTCCTGTATCCACGTGTGAAGAGTCTGCAGAACAGAACTAAGAGCTAGGAGTTCTTGTCTGGTTATTTCTGAACCAATCTGTGGCAAACTACCTTTAACACCCTGCACTATTGGTGGGGGTTTGCCATACACAACTTCAAAAGGGGAAAATCCTGATGATTTCACAGGAGCTGAGCGTATTCTAAGTAATGCTATTGGGAGAACCTGGGGCCACTTTAGGTGGGTCTCCTGACATAGCTTGGACATCTGAGATTTCAAAGTTCTATTCATTCGCTCAACTTTCCCTGAACTTTGGGGTCTGTATGCAGTGTGTAACTTCCATTGTATCTGTAGGGCATTCGCTAACTGCTGGGTAATTTGAGATACAAAGGAGGGTCCATTGTCTGACCCTATTACTGCTGGAATTCCAAATCTGGGGATAATCTCTCTTAGCAAAACTTTAGTTACTTCTCGGGCTTTTTCAGTCCTGGTGGGGAAAGCTTCCACCCACCCAGAGAAGGTACAAACTAATACTAACAAATAACGGTATCCATTGGCTCTTGGCATTTCAGTAAAGTCTACTTGCAGGTGGTGCATGGGGGTTACACCTCCTGACTGAGCTCGTGGTGGTGGCGTGGGACCCTGTTTGGCATTATTCTTGGCACAAATTAGACACTGGCGGGCTACTGAGGCTGACAGGGCTCCCAATAGAGCGATACAAAAATGTGGTTTAAGTGCTTTCTCCATAGCACTCTTCCCATAATGTGTGGCTGGATGAAAAGCTTTGACAAAGGCTGGTCCTAATGATTCAGGGATCACTATTCGTCCGGGAGGCTGACTGCCCTCAGGAGGTGGCAGCTCAATCCATCCATCTTTCAGTACTCCCTCTTCCTTATTACAATAGTAGTCCTATTCTTTGGTGGTATATCGTGGTGTCCATAGATTAAGGGGTACTGGAAACAATGCTGCTTGTTTTGGCATGGCTTGTGGTGAAATTTGGCCTGTCATGGCTGCTTCACGTGCTGAAGCATCGGCAAATCTGTTTCCTTGGGCGATTTCTCCTTTCCCCGCTTGGTGTCCACGACAGTGTATGACAGCTACACGTGTCGGGGCCCATACGGCGTCTAGTAACATTAATATTTCTGGGCCATATTTGATTGATTTGCCTCCTGAGGTAATGAGCCCTCGTTCTTTGTAGAGAGCTCCATGGGCATGCAGAGTGGTGAAGGCATATTTTGAGTCCGTGTATATGTTCAGCAGGAGTCCCGCACCCAATACTAGTGCTCTGGTGAGTGCTATCAATTCTGCTTTCTGGGCTGATGTGCATGATGCAAGAGCTGATGATTCAATGACTTCCTCCCGGGTGACTATGGCATACCCGGCACAACGTCGTCCATCGATAATGAGACTACTTCCATCCACAAAATAAGTCTGGTCAGGGTTCTCTAGGGGCACATCAGTTAAATCAGGTCGACTTGAAAATACAGTATCCATGACTTCTATACAGTCGTGCTCTGGGGGGTCCTCGCTGATTGGTATAAGGGTAGCTGGGTTCAAGGCATGGCTCACTTCCAGTTGTATTTGTGGATTTTCACATAGCATGCTTTGGTATTTCAACATCCGAGAATTGGTGAGCCAATGATTTGCTTTTTGTTCCATAAGGGCTAGTACCGCATGTGGTACTGTGACGCGTAGATTCTGTCCTAAAGTGAGTTTGTCTGCTTCACTTACTAATAGTGCTGTGGCTGCAACTGCTCTCAGACATGGTGGCCATCCTTTGGCCACAGTATCCAACTGTTTTGATAGGTACGCTACGGGTCGTTCCCAATGTCCCAATTTCTGGGTCAACATGCCTAAAGCATTCCCGTGCATCTCGTGCACGAATAGATGGAAAGGCTTGTGGACATCTGGCAACCCGAGTGCTGGTGACGACATCAATTCTTCCTTCAGGGTCTTGAAAGTTGCATCTTGTTCAAGTCCCCATTCTAGTGGTGATTTTTCTTCTCCCTTGGTGGCTTCATATAGTGGTTTAGCAATCTGAGCAAAGTTAGGTATCCATATCCGGCAGTATCCTGCTGCTCCCAGAAAGGCTCTGACTTGCTTTCTGGTAGTTGGGGTTGGAATACTGCACACGGCTTCTTTTCTCTCGCGTCCCAATTGTCGGCTTCCTTTGGTTAGACGAAAGCCCAAGTATTTTACTTCTTTTTGGCATAGCTGTGCTTTTGCTCTAGAAACTTTGTATCCAGCTTCATCCAATAGTTGCAAGAGGTCAGTAGTGGCTTGTATACATTCACTTTCAGATGTGGCGGCTACCAGTAGGTCATCTACATATTGGAGGAGTACTCTTCTTTCAGGGGCCACTGGATAGCTCGAAAGATCTTGGTTTAGTGCAGCACTGAAAATGGTAGGTGAGTTCTTGAATCCTTGAGGTAATCTTGTCGAAATAAGTTGGCCCCGCCTCCCCGAGACAGGGTCCTGCCATTCAAAGGCAAACAGCAACTGGCTAATTGGGGCTAATCTTATGCAGAAGAACACATCTTTCAAGTCCAAAACAGTAAAGTGGGTGGCTTCAGCAGGAATCAATCCTAGGAGTGTGTAGGGATTTGGCACAACTGGATGTATGGTCTCAACTGCTTCATTCACTCTCCTTAGATCTTGCACTGGGCGGTAGTCACCTGTCCCAGGCTTCTTTACTGGCAGGAGGGGTGTGTTCCATGGGGACTGACAAATTTTGAGTAGGCCATACTCCAGTAGCCTTAACAAGTGGCGATGGATGCCTTCAATTGCTGCTCTTGGAAGAGGGTATTGCTTGACATGTACTGGCTGTGCACTAGGCTTGAGATTCACAATTATTGGAGCTATATGTTTGGCCAGGCCTGGTGGATTGCCCTCTGCCCATACTCCAGGAGGGGCATCAATGCTTTTCAGAGTAGGTTCAAAATAGGTATCAATGATTGGCTCAGTACTTGGCTCAGTACTATAATATCTCCATTCTTCTTCTCGAGGAACAGTAAGCACCATTAGGCCAGCAGGTTTTGACTGGGAATTCACTGTCATTTGCATTTCTCCTTTCTCAGTAAAGGATATCTGGGCCTGCAACTTGGCTAGCATATCTCGTCCCAGCAATGGCACTGGGCACTCTGGCATGTAAAGGAATTGGTGCGTTATTTGCTGTCCTCCTAAATTACATATACGGTTTTGAAGAAAAGGCTTTGTGGCTTTAGCACCAGTTGCTCCCACAATGGTGACTGCTCTTGTAGAAAAAGGAGCTATTTGTTTATCTACTACAGAATGTTCTGCTCCAGTATCAACCATAAAGTCCATAAATTGGTCTCCTATTTGTATACTGACCATAGGCTCCTGGAGACCTAAAGCGAATTCAGAGCCCGGTCTGTCCTAATCTGCTTCATCTAAATCGGAGGGCGTTGCTGCTGCAACTCCCTGTATGGCCTCCGCCCGTTCTCGTTGGAAATATTCTCGATTGGTTCCTCTGCGGTTCTGGGGTTGGCCTCTCTCTCTCTCCCTCCAAGGGGCGTGTTCCCCTCCATCCTGTGAGGCCTCTTCGAGTCGCGGGCATGCACTTCTCCAATGTCCTTCTTCCTTGCAGTAAGCGCATTGGTTCGCGCCTAATGGGGGCCGGTCATCTCCTCGGCCGCGCCCTCTTCCTCTGCTCCTTCGATTAGGGACACCTCCCCTTTTCTGTTCCACTATGGCCGCAGCCAAAAAATCTGCTTTCTTCTTCATCCTTCGATCACTTTCTTTCTGTCTTTCATTATCACGATTCACATACACTTTATGAGCAACTTCCAGTAACTGTGTTGCATTCATGCCCGCAAACCCTTCTAGTTTCTGTAGCTTACGTCTAATATCTGGTTGGGACTGGTTTACAAAAGCAGAATTTACCATGCATAGGCTTCCTGGGGCATCTGGGTCATAGGGAGTATACATCCTATATGCTTCAGTCAATCTCTCATAGAATACTGCTGGGCTTTCATCTATGCCCTGATTAACTTCGGTCACTTTAGAAAGATTCATGGCTTTCTGACCCCCCTTTCGCAGACCTTGCATAAGGCCTTGGCGAAACCGGGACAGTGCTCTGGATCCTAATTCAGTATTTGGATCCCATTTGGGGTCTTCGTTAGGGAATTCTTTCTGAGCTGCTTCGCGATTGTCTATTCCTGCTCTTTCAGCTCCCTCTGCTACGGGATTATCTGCTAGCCAGTCGATAGCAGCTCGCTTAATTTGTGTCCGCTCCTCAGTGGTAAATAGAGTAGACAGGAGCTGACGGCAATCTGCCCAAGTGGGCTGGTGAGTTTCCATGATCGTATGCATCAATTCTGTTAACTCTTGGGGCTTATTAGTGTAGGAAGCATAATGCATCTTCCAGTTTAACAAATCAGCAGTGGAAAAAGGCACATATACTAGACTCAGGGGTCCCGCTACTATCTGATCATGCTCATCCCGCACGGGCAGCCCCGGGACTTGTCTCAAGGGGGCTATTACTTTCGGGAGAGCTTTCGGCTTCTTAGTAGTGACTTTCGGGATCTTGGTGGGGGCTTTCAGCTTCGAGACTCGCTTAGTCTGGGGAGCCTCACTTGCAACCGATGAACTAGCACTAACAACTGATTTTTCACTTTCTGTCTCTGTCTGGGAGGATACATCTTCATCCTCCTGCTCTGACTCCAGCTTATCCTCAGTCTCTGTCTCAGACTGATCAGCATCTTCTCTGGGCAGTTCATCTGGCTGATCTTCTGGTTGGTGAGGAGGTGGACTCTCCCGGTCCCGGGGGCCTGCCCCGGGACGCGGTGGTACTCTCACTGGGTGCTGAGCTCGGGACTGCCTAATTACAGCTCCCGGGGACTCAGGATCTACAAGAACAGGTTTCTGGCTAGGTTTCTTAGCTGTCCCTGTTTTCTGGGTCTGGTCTGTCAATGCTAACATTATTCTGCACTGCTCTTCATAACAGCGCTTTGCCCAAGGGGGCGGATCCTCACAAATACTCAACCAAGAATCTATATATGGATACTGATCGGGGTGCGCTATTCGCACCTTCCGATGAACTGACTGAATAATTCCTAGGTTAAATGTTCCATCTCGAGGCCACATGGGGTTTAAGACGGGCCACTCCCTAGTACACAAAAGCTGTAATCGTGAGGCAGTCAGTTTTACTCCATAATCTCCTGAATATCCTTTACTAAAATGTTTGATCATACCTCCTCCTCAGCCTGTTTGTTCTTTACTGACCTTGTCGTTTGCTCTCCTTAATTGTAGATCTCTCCGTGCCAAGACCCCTCTTATCCACGATCTCCTAACGCAGCACTCCCTCGATGCCTTGTTCCTTACGGAAACCTGGCTTCGTGAGGGAGAGGACGGAGTCCTCCACCGATGTCTCCCCCCTGGCTATTCTAGCTTTCACCTCCCCCGACTCCACCGCTCCGGGGGCGGTGTAGCCATTATTCACCGTTCATCTTTCTCTCTTTCTCTTGTATCTCCTCAGCCCCGCTATCCCGAAGCTCTCCTGCTACGCTCCAATACCTCTGTACCTATCTTTTTCCTGCTTCTTTATGCCCCACCTTCTATGCGCCCTGACCTCTGGGAGTCTCTTCTGCTCTCCCTTTCTGAAGCCTCTTTACTCACTTCCCATTTGGTTGTTCTCGGGGACTTTAATGCCCACCTTACCCCCCCAACCCGCCCCCGGGATAAGGCCCTCAGTTCACTTTTTTCAGACCTTGACCTCTACCAACACGTGCACTGCCCTACACATTCCTCTGGCTCTATACTAGATCTTATTCTTACGTTCTCTTCTTCCCCTTACATACCCTCTGCCATCTCTTCTGTCTCTCTTCCCTGGTCGGACCATCACTGTCTGTTCTTCTCCTTCCCTCTTCCCCCTGCCCAAACCCTTGCTTCAACTACCCCAGCTCCATCTAAGGTTTTTAGGCGTCGTCTCACTCCCCTTATTTTGCAGTCATTCCCTCCCGCCGACTCTCTCTTTTCTGTTGAATTCTTTTCACTCCCTGTCGACCATCAAGCTGATTCCTGGTCTTCTGTTCTTTCCAGTACCCTTGATACACTTGCTCCCCTTCGCCCCGTTCCCTACCGTCCCTCCTCCCACCACCCCTGGTACCACC
Organism: Ichthyophis bannanicus; assembly: GCA_033557465.1. Taxonomy (NCBI): domain Eukaryota; kingdom Metazoa; phylum Chordata; class Amphibia; order Gymnophiona; family Ichthyophiidae; genus Ichthyophis; species Ichthyophis bannanicus. The sequence goes on along the minus strand of CM066032.1, from coordinate 926,482,278 downwards.
CCGGCCTTTATCTTCAGCGCACCCATCTTCGGCGTGCTGAACGCTATTGGCGTCGCCATCCTTCCCCTGCTTCCCTGACTTCTTTTCGTTCTGCTCATCATTCATACCGCACCATGATCACTGCAGCTAAGAAGGCCTATTTTTCTGACCTTATCACTGCTTCCTCAAACTCTTTTCGTTGCCTGTATCGGGTCTTTCACTCCCTGTCTTCCTCGTCAACCTGTCCCTCCTCATCAGCACTCTCTTCCACTGCCCCTAGCCCAACAGCTCTTGCCTCTTTCTTTGTTTATAAAATTCAGTCTCTTTGTTCCTCTTTTTCCCTGTGCCCTCCTCCCCTTTCCCCTCCTCTTTCACCTTCTCCTTCTTCCTCCATTCCTTCCCCCCCTCCCTCTCATGCTCTCTCTCATACTTGGTGTTCTTTTAGTCTTGTTTCCTCTGCCGAACTTTTTCAGGTGATCTCCTCTTCTCATAAAACTACTTGTCCCCTTGATCCCCTCCCATCCTCGTGGCTCCTTGATCCTTCACTCCACCTTCTTCCGTATATCCTTGGTATAATCAATACTAGTCTTTCCTCCGGTAGTTTTCCCCACTCTTGGAAACATGCCATAGTCCGCCCTCTTTTGAAAAAACCCTCTCTCGACCCCAGCTTACCTGCCAACTGGCGCCCAGTTTCAAATCTCCCTTTCCTTTCTAAAGTCCTAGAGAAATTAGTCTTCACACAACTTTCACAACATCTTGACTCTACTCTTTATCTTCACCCCCGTCAATCCGGCTTTAGATCTGGCCATAGCACTGAAACTGTTCTCCTTGCACTTCTTAGCGATCTTCACCGTTCTCACGATCGTGGTGACTTGTCTATCGCTGTTTCTTTAGATCTCTCCGCCGCTTTTGACGTTATCGATCATCGCACCCTTCTCACACGTCTGTCTGACTCTGGTATTCGTGGCACTGTTTTACGCTGGTTTCATTCCTTTCTCTTCCGTCGTTCTTTCTCTGTTCACTCTGGTACCTCCACTTCGGCTCCCTTTCCCTTGCACTGTGGTGTTCCACAGGGTTCTATTCTTGCTCCTCTACTTTTCAACATTTTTCTTGCTCCCCTAGCCCTCCTCATTCAGCAATCTGGTGTTTCTTTCTATTTTTACGCAGACGATATCCTTCTTGTTCATCATACCAGCTCCCTTTCCCCTGATCTTTCCACCCTTAACGCCTGTCTATCCTCTGTTGCCTCCTGGTTTTCTGAAAATTTCCTCTGTGTTAACCCTTCTAAATCCTCTGCCATCTGGTTTTCTTTCTCCTCTTCCCCACCTAGTCTAGCCCCTGTGATGTCTTCCCTTCCCATTCCTGTTGTCTCTACCCTCCGCTATCTGGGTGTTACCTTGGATTCTTCTCTCTCTTTTCACCCTCACATTTCCTCCCTTGTTCGTACTTGCCATTTTCATCTGCGCCGTATTCGCTCCCTTCGTCCTTTTCTTTCCCCTCAATCCCTCACCACTTTGGTTCTCTCTTTTGTAACTTCCCGCTTAGACTACTGCAATTCTATCTTATCTGGTCTCCCTTCCTGTCAACTCCGTCGTCTTCAGCTTCTCCAGAATACTGCTGCCCGCCTTCTCACCTCTTCTTCCCCCTTTGATCATATTACCCCTTGCCTCTTCTCCCTTCACTGGCTTCCCATCAAATTCAGACTTATCTACAAGTATATCATTATCACTCATAGGGTTCTTCACACCAGCACTCCTCGGTATCTCTCTGACCTTATCTTCCACCAGCCCGCTCCCCGTCTTCTTCGCTCATCTCATACCAATCGTCTATTCCTTCCTCCTCCATCCCAGGCCCACCTCGAACTTACCCGCCACTCTGCCTTCTTTTTTCTGGCCCCTGCCCTCTGGAATTCCCTCCCTCACACCCTTCGTATTGAACCCTCCTTCCCCCATTTCAAAACTCTCCTCAAGACTCACCTTTTCTCTCAAGCGTACAACCTACAGGTCTCCCCCTGATATGTAGTCAACATACCAATTCATGCCCCTCACGTTACATCCAACTACCACTCAACTCCTGACTCCCACATCACATTCAACTCCCACACCCTGTCTCCCTTCCCTCCCCATGTCCCTGTGTTTAGCTCTGTAGACTCTACTCTAATTTTCTCTTTCTCTCTCTCTTACTCTTTCCTATTATCCAATGGCGTTCCTTTCTCTCTTTGCTTTTCCACAGCTGCCTTTTATTGTACACCGCCCTGATACCTCGGTCTTGGGCGGTATATCAAGCCTAAATAAATGAAATGAAATGAAAATGACTCCGCCCCTCCCATTTCGATGTGTGCGCGCAACAACAAACAGAAGGGAAAAGGAAGGCGGACCGTGGGTAAGGGGTCCTCACGGCCCTAGAAACATTTAAGGGAAACAAATAACAAGACAAGACAATGGTCGCTTCCTCCTTTTTACGATCTGGACGCGGTCGCCCGGCCAGAAAATGCGTTACTCAGGAGTCCGCCTTCACTTGGTCTGTGTTGCAAGACCTCTCATTCACACTCCATTCACACAATCATGCTAGCAACGTATCCCAAAAACAGCCCAATCCTGTCTCTGCTGACTAGGCTATATCAAATTCCAAAATCAAAAAGACGATAGTTTCACCTTGCGCATACTCATGCAGGGTTAATCGGACCGTCTTGAGAGGTGATCAAGCTCTCTTACCAAATATCAAATTCCAAAGTTCCAAAGTTCAAATGACAGTTCTGCTCTGACTCATCTGTCTAGTCAAATCAAAACTATACTCACCGGATCCGGTCCTAGCTCCCAAGCAAGCGCATGAGTTGGACCTCGGACTCCCCTCACGGGTTCGAGGTGTTGGTTCCGTCCGGGTCCGGCACCCGCCGAGGTCCGGCCAGCTCCCTCCGATACAAGGGACCGGTGGCGCCAGAGAGCGAGCCCACGTCGGGAGGGCACGATCCCGGCAGGACCAAACCTGTAGAGGCGGAAAGTCGTGGTATATTGCCCTATATACCCTCTATTACCACACCTTCCTGGCCAACGCACCAAGAATATGTAGCAGCAGAGCGCAGACAAACCAATAATACCAGGAGTCTGTTCAGAAGGTCCAAATCATTTATTTGTGCACAAGTCTCAAGCAGAATCAAATTCAAAATGGCTGAGCAATGGCTGTTAGTAAAACAACAACTTTTATACTTTTCTTGTCCATTCTAGGTATAGGCAAACTTTTCATTGGTCCCGGTAACCCCTTTCACCCCATCTATTGGTCCCGGTACTATTACGTAGTTATCCAATGAAGACCTTTGACTGGGCTTAGCACCTGCTTACCCCCCTTACAGTCCCAATTACAATGGTCAGTTCTTCCTACTTTGATACTTTCCTCCTCCAAGGTCACTTAGCTAACTAGAACATGTGGGAAAGCAGGGCACTGTAACTTTTCTTTCAGCAGTGCTAATTAATTCCATAGAAGCTTCACTCTCTTATCAATACCAATTAAACTTGTTTTTCTATATTTTCTAAGTTTCGATTCTGCTTAGCTATACTTGATTGTGTTCAGTTAAGTTTTGATTCTATGGTAGCAGCATTCAGGGGAATGTGTAATTCCTTTGGGCCTCTCCACAGACTTCATTTACAGGTCAAGCTGCTTAGGCCCTTCTGCTCATTTCAGACACCAGGGATCATAGGCCTTCGCCTACCACAGCAGTATATGACCACTAGTAGAGAAGAGCATGCATCAGCAAATATGCAAAACAGTTTCCCCTGGTTTGTATAAAACTTGATGTGGTGTATGTATCATGGGCAGGGGCAGAAGCTGCAGCTCCTAGTCATTTGCAGGCCAGAAGGAGATATTTCTAGGGATGTGCAGGAGAAAAAACATTGGGCCCAATTTTCAAAGCCCTAGGCACATGCTACACGTGTAAAAGCCGGCCTTACCTGTGTAAAACCACCATAACTGTATAAACTATAATATTCAACAAGTTGGCTTGAATTGTTGAGGCCCAGCTACCCACACAGCCCGGGGGTGGAACATTAATAAATGAATAAACTTACCCATGCTAGAAATGATATTTAAAGGTGATGTATCAGAGGCCTTGAAACAAATCTCAATAAATCGGGAAGATGTAATACAGCTATTTGATAAAATTAAAGAGCAGCAAATAATCTGGACCAGATGACATACATCCCAGGGTGCTGAAAGAACTGAAATATGCGACTTCAGACCTACTTTTAATAATCTGTGAACTATCTTTAAAACCATCTATAGTACCTGAAGATTAGAGAGTGGCCAATGTAATGCCGATTTTCAAAGGCTTCCAGGGGTGATCCAAGAAACTACAGATCCCTGAGCCTGTCATTACTGGGCTAAATGGTAGACACCATTATAAAGAACATAATTACTTAGTATGTAGATGGTTATGGTTAAATGGCAGAAAGCCAACATGAAATTAGCCAAGGAAAGTCTTGTCTCACTAATCTCTAATATTATTTTTTGAAAGTGTGAATAAACAAGTAGATAAAGGTGAGTCGCATGGGCATAGTTTGGGGAGTAAGGGCAGGGCCGGCCCGTCCATTGTGCGATAATGTTGTTCGCAAACGGCCAAGTGCTTCAGGGGGCCAGCGCAAACTTTATTCTCACACGGTGCTCCTTGAAATGCTAGCTTCAGAGGTGAGCCAGGGAAGCCTGCACAAGGCCCCGGCTCACCTCTGCACAGCCACCAGTGTGAAGAGCGGTGATTTCCCTCATGCTGGCAGCTGTGTTCTTATGAAGCACGCGAGTGCCGGGAAATGCCCTTTAAGCTTTCCCAGCATTCAGAGTGCTTCACTAGAACACATCTGCCAGTGTGAGGGAAAACGCCGCTCTTGACGCTGGGGGCAGTGCAGAGGTGAGCCGGGGCCTCTGAACCTGCTTAGACAGGCTCAGGGCTCTTCGGAAGGGGGACTAGAATAGGACTGGAAATGGCCAATGGGAGGGCGAGGATTGGAAATGGACTGATGGGGGTCTAGGATACGACTGGAAATGGCCAATGGGGAGGAGCTAAGATAAGAAATGGGCTGATGGGGGGGCAGTCTTGGAAATGGTCTGATGGGGGGCTTGGACTGTAAATGGGTTGATGAGGGGCTAGGATAGGACTGGAAATGGCTGATGGGGGGCTAGGATTGCAAATGGGCTGATAGGGGGAGCTTGGACTCAAAATGGGCTGATGGGGGGCTGGAATAGTACTGGAAATGGCTGGTGGGGGCTAGGACTGGAAATGAGCTGATGGGGGAGCTTGGACTGGAAATGGGCTGATGGGGGGCTGGAATAGGACAGGAAATGGCTGATGGGGGGTATAGGACTGGAAATGGGCTGATACGGGGGCATGAGAGAAGGGAGCGGATGCTAGGTGGGCTGGAACTAGAAAGGAGCTGATGTTGGGGGAGGACTAGAAGGGGTTGGGACTGGGGGAATGAGGATGGAGAGGGAAAAGATATTTTGTGTGGGAGGGAAGAAAAATCTACAATTGGCCGGGTATTGGGAGAGTCAGTGGAGATCGAAGATGGAAGGGTGAAATTTGAGTGGATGATAAAGGAATAAAGAAAGAAATGGAGGAAAGAGCAAAAGAGGAAAGATCAGTAAGTTAAAGCAGATTTAGAGAGAGAATGGAAAAAATCTAGAAGAAAGGACAAATGGACAGCTAGCAGAAGACACGAAGAAACCAGAAGAAAGTGACTGGAGCAATTGCAACTGAAAAATAAAATGCCCAAACAACAAAAGGTAGAAAATACCTTTTTATTTTGAATTTATTAACTGGAATATGTCAGCTCTGGGAAATATGTATCACTAATGTCTTTGCATTTTTGTTTAGTATGAGAGGAAATTAATTGAGAGTTTTATTTGGGGTTCCCGATTTAATTATTGTCTTTCTTTTTCTAAATTGTGATCCCTTATTCTTTGTTTGGTGACGGTCTATGTTCTGCATGTGTAACCTAGCTGAGGTATTCTGTTCATGTAGTTTCTATTTGACAGTGTCACTCTTTCTCTTTCCCCAATAGGAGATGTATTGGTATCTCTGAGAGGTATTGGTTTAATATTTGCAGTGTTGCCTTTTGATAGGTAGGGTTTTGTGCTTTGTGAGTCCTGGTAGTGCTGTTGTGATACGGCGGGTTTGCTATGGGTTCTAAATGGTCAGGGCCCGATTCTGTTCTGTACACCCCAGCCTTCTGTATGCCCAGTCAGAACCAGACACACAGAGTGAGCCTGGATTATGATCCTGTGGGGCACGTCTAACCTCGCGGGATCAGAATCGCGTGCAGGCCGAGACCCTGATTCTGGTCGGCCTGCATGTACAGGCCTTCCCCGGCTATCTCAGTCAGGGCTCCTGGATGGAGCCATGGCACCATGGTGTCCAGTTGCCATGACACCGTGATTCCATTCAGGAGCCATGATCCCTGGCCACCGGACTGCAGTCTTCATTCCCCACAGCCCGACCCCCGATCTGGCCTCCCAAGGCCAGGGTCGGGCTGCAGGGAATCTCCTCTGCCCCCTCCCGCCTTTTCTGCACCCCGGGCCTGCCATCCCCCGCCGACTAGGGGAACGTATTCCACCTCTGAGGTGGAATAAGTTCCCCATTCAGGCTGCTGGGCCCGGACATACAGGGGCCGATATTGGAATTGGCCCCGTACGTCCGGGGCCGCCGACCACCCACTGCCCGCCCTAACTCTACCTCCATAACGCCCCTTTTCCGCTCCTGTCTAACCTCCCTGTACATCGTGCGGGGAAATTAGTCGGGGTTAGCAGAGGGGCTGAATAGTGGGGATGGACATCCCAACGGGACGTCCATCCCTGCTATTTGTACCTCAGAATGACCCTGTTAGTGTTTATAGTACTTCCTAATGTGCCTGGCAGTTGGCAGTGGAGTATAGTAATGTAGAAATCTGGTAGTCATTCTTTATCCAGACACTCATTAAGAGGCATGTTTACTAAAAGTTAGCACATGATAACATTATGCATATATTTATGCAAATGAGACTCCTTATGCAAATGTGGTCCTGCAATGAGTCTCCATATATGGCCCCACACCCCCCCTTGGGCCACCCCTGGGTAAGGGGGGCATTGAACCCCACAAATGAGTTGCCCCAATGGCTGTGGGGATCTCTTCTCTTTTGCTCACAGGGGAAGGGAGCCCTGCGAGCAAACAGCTTATTTATTTATTTATTAGCAAGGCTTGATATACTGCCCAAACCAGAGTATCAGAGCGGTTTACAAAGAGAAAAAACATTATGGCTACTGGAAGAAAAAAAGGAGGAAGAGAACGCCAATGGTTGACGGGAAAACAATAGTGAGAGAACGAAGAGAGAACAAAAAAGAGCAGAGATAAATGCAGAAATGGGGGGAGTGCCAGGGGGTGGGAGTGATAGGGTGAGGGGAGATGGAGGTAGTGTGTGGCATCGGACCATCATGTGATAACAGGGAGATCAAAGGCCAGGGAAAAGAGATGAGTTTTCAGTAGAACTTTGAAACGAGAAAAAGAGGGTTTGGTGCAGAGAGGGTGTGGGAGAGAATTCCGTAGAGCAGGACTTAGGAAAAAGAAAGCAGAGTGACGAGTAAGTTCGAGATGTGCCTGGGATGGGGAGGGAAGAAAGAGACGGTTGCTATGAACAGAGCGGAGGAGGCGAGGAGCGGGCTGGTAGTAGATATGGTCTGATAAGTACTGGGGGGTGCCTGTGTGAAGAACTCTGTGAGTTATGATGAGGTATTTATAGATAAATTGGAACTTAATAGGGAGCCAATGAAGAGTGAAAAGACAAGGGGTGATATGATTGAGGGGGGAGGAGTGGGTGACAAGACGGGCGGCGGTATTTTGAATAAGTTGGAGACGACGGAGCTGGTGATTGGGAAGACCGGCTAGAATTGAGTTACAGTAATCCAGGCGGGAAGTCACGAGTGAGAGAACCAGGGTGGTAAGGGAGGAGACAGAAAGGTAGGGCCGGAGGGAACGAATCCTACGGAGATGGAAAAAACAGCTACGTACGAGGGAGGAGATATGTGGGTGGAAAGACATTGAGGAGTCGAGGGTGACTCCAAGGTAGCAGAGCGTGGGGACAAGTGGGATGGGGAGAGAGAACATTGTGGGAGCCAAAGTGGGGGAGAGTGGCGGTGAAGGAAAGCCAGATGGTGGAGGACTTAGTGAGGTTAACGCAGAAAAAACTATCAGAGAACCAGCCGGCAATGAGAGAAAGACAGGTATTGAGGGCAGAAAGGTCCGGGGTTGAGGAACTAGTATGATGAATGAGAAGAATGTCATCGGTGTAGAAGTAAGATGATATGCCGGTCTGCTGGATAAGTAGAGCGAGAGGGGCGAGAAAGACATTTAACAGAAGGGGAGCGAAGATGGAGCCCCGGGGGACACCACAGTGTAAAGGAGAGGAGGAGGAGATGTTGGGGCCAGAGTGAACAGCAAAGGTGCGGGACGAAAGGAAGGAGTGAAACCAGCGAAGAACAGTGCCACGGATACCAGAGTCGGATAGGCGACTGAGGAGAGTACGGCGGTCGACAACATCAAAGGCTGCAGAGAGGTCCAGGGAGACAGCGATAGAAAGGTCACCACGGTCATGAGAATGGTGGATTTCACTGAGAAGAGCTAGAAGAATGGTTTCGGTGCTGTGACCGGGCCTGAAGCCGGATTGATGGGGGTGTAGTGAAAGAGTTGTGTCGAGATGAGCGGTGAGTTGCGTGAATACCAGTTTCTCGAGAACCTTAGAAAGAAAAGGAAGATTTGAGACAGGCCTCCAATTAGCGTGGAAAGTGGGGTCAAGAGTGGGTTTCTTCAAGAGAGGACGGACCATGGCATGTTTCCAATGCTTAGTTTACCTCTAGGTTGCGATCTCTATCTCCCATTTCTCTTCTGTCCAAAGGGATCCCATCCCCCGCAGCAGCAGAGAAGGGGATGGCTGTAATCGTGGCAAAGACTCCTTCTATCTGTCCATGGGAGATGAGATAACCGCAGGCAGAAGAGAATAGGGGGGAGCCATGATTGCAGTCCAGAGGTAAGGTGTCGGCTTGCAGGGATCCAATCCCCTGCAGGCAGAAGAAAAGAAAGATCCTCCATCTTCCTATGGGAGATCGGATCCTGGCGGGCAGATGAGAACAGGGAGGTCTCCGTCACGGCCTGCAGCAGAAAAGGAGCTGGGGAGGGGGAGAAGTAAGGTAAAGGCAGGGACAATTTAAAGAGGCAGTGGTCTATTTAGAAAAGGAGGATGGGGAAGGGGATTTTAGGACAGGGGATGGGAGTGCTAGTGTGGTTAGTGAAGGGGGAGATTCTGACGGGTAACAGAGGAGGGGAGCCAGCAGGAGAGGGGTCGGAAGGGGAGGGAAGAGTGCAAGTGTTGCCAAAAGGTGCATTCCTCTCCCCCTAGAACACACACACAAGTACCCCATCTCCACCCCCACACCACACACATAGGCCCCCCTTCTCCGCACAACAGACATGCACACACGCAGGCACCCTACCTCCTCACGACAGGCATGCAAACACAAGCACCTAACTTCCTCACAACAGACATGCACACATACAGGCACCTCACCTCCGTATTACATACACACAACACATCGTGTCAGAGGGGGCGAGCAGTTTGTAACCCATGCATTCAAAATTATTAAATAAATAATTACCGGGCTGAGGGATCGTGGGCAGAGGCAGTCTGAAGTATAAAATTTGTTTTTTTTCCCCCCAATAAAAAAAGCTGAGTGATGCCACAAACATCAGGTAAGGCTGAGCAGGACAGTTTTGGGGCTTTGCTGCAATCGGGATTGTCCGATGCCGTTGCGGTCCCAATCACAGCAAAGAGCAGCAGCGGCAGCAGTTTAACAAAAAAAAAAAAAGCTGAGGAGGCTTTTTGAGCTGTGGGGCAGCTTTACTAAACAACTTTCCTCAGCTATTTTTGTTTTAAACTACTGCCACGATCGGGCAGCTTTACTGGTGGATAAAAAACACAATTTTTACTGCTGCTGACTGCCCGATTGCAATTGAGCCCCGAACCTGCCCTCAGATTGCCTTTGCCCAAAGTCACAGATGCCTGAGCCTGGTAATTATTTATTTATTAATTTTTAATGCATAGGTTACAAAATGCCTGCCCCCTCTGATGCAATGTAATGCGTCAGAAGGGACAAGCGTTTGCAGTCCTTCCAAGCATAGAGTTGCACACCTGTGCCTTTTGGGGGGGGGGGCAGTATTTCAAGTCTGAAGCCCGCCACCCCCATTGCAGACATTGGAAAAGCAGCAGCAGTGAGAGGAGGGGGGAGAAAATGGCTGGAAGAAGGATGAAAGAAACGAAAGGGGATTGGGGGGGAATGGCTGGAAGGGGGATGCAGAGCACGAAGGGGGATTGGGAGAGAATGGCTGGAAGGGAGATGCAGGACATGAAGGGGGATTAGAGGGAAATGGCTGCAAGGGAGATGCAGAACACCAAGGGGGATGGGGGGCAATGGCTGAAAGGGAGATGCAGGACAAGAAGGGGGATGGAGTAATGACTGGAAAGGAGATACAGGATACCAGCAGGGGGTGGAGGGCAGATGCTGGACATGTGGAGCCCGATTCTGAAAGGGGCACGTCCGGGTCCCATGCACATCTCCTGATAGGATGTGCATGCAGAGGCCCAATTCTACAACCCAGTGCAGATACATACAGGGTGTTGCATAATCGGTGTGTGGCCATGGCTGGCAAAACACGTCCAACTGGCAGCTTATCGGCCTGCATTGCACTACACACATGTGTAGGTCGTGCACACACAGCCCAGCTGCTCCGTGCACCTGTAACCCTGAAAACATCCCCAACCCACAGCAACCCTCATGTGACCGGATCCAAGAAGAAGGCCCCCCCCCCCTCCAACATAATGCACACATCAACATGGCTACCAGGCAGCCCAACTTCAGCAAGGTGGAGACGAGGCTGCTGGTGTCCATGGTCCTCGAGCAGAAGAAGATTCTCTTCCCCACAGAGCAGAGTCGGCCAGCCCACATAGCAACATGCATTGGCTGGGAACATATCAGGATCACCTTCGCCCAGTAAGTACAGCACAACAGAGGCAGACAAACCTGGAAGCAGAGAGAAATGGGCAGGCTGGAGCAGCACCCAAGTTGGCACAGAGACAGGCATGCACCAAGGTAGAGAAAAAGGGCAGGAGACGTCAGGATCTGGCATAGGCAGAAAGCTGGCAGGCTGCACAGTGACAGGACAGCACAGCACAGACAGAGCAGCCCAACTGCAGTGGTTCAGGGAGAACAGGATGCATGCAGGTCCACAGTGAAGGCACAGGGGGACACAGAGACAAATGGAAGGGACACGCATAGCAGAGCAGTCCCAGAATGTCAGCTACAACCCCAGGTCACTCATATGCCCCCTGAGAAGACATAATAAAAGGGCCCTCTACATGCCCCAAGGTGAGAGGTGAACCTAGGACCCCAAGCACTGTGGTTCAGGCACAGAACAATCAGGCTACAGTTGCCAGTGCTACCAGGCAATAGGAAAAAAGAGAGCATGGCAAGTCAGAAGAGAGGGCCAGTGTGAATGGTAGAGGTACAAAATGAAGCAGTCTAGGTGGGAGGCAAACCTAGGACCCTGAGCACTGTGGTTCAGGGCCAGAACCATCAGGCTACAGCTGTCAGTGTTCCCAAACCCCTAGAGATGAGGGAACATGTCCCTGTGCATATACACCAAATGCAATGACCTGCGGCTGCCCTCCTCCCCCTCCAAGGCATGGCATGGCAAGATGGTGTGCCACTGAGAGCAGAGAGGCACACAGTACACGATGGCCATTTGCAAAGTGCCAGCAGAAGCACCCCATAGAGTAGGCAGGTCTGTGCCCTGGCACGGGTGAATGATGAGGTGTGTCTCTACCCCACAGACATTTCCGGATCCTGCGTGACACGGAGGCCTACTTTATGCGGTACCGCTCAATCCGCCGCACAGGTCCATGGCTGATACAGCGTATCCAGTAGCAACTGCAGGAGAAGCAGGGTGAGTAGCTGTGCAGATACCCTGTCCGAGCAGCAAGCCAACAGGTCCCCCAACACTGAGGCGGGCCAGAACATATAAGGGCAGACACCACTGTGACATGGACGCCACAGAAACAGCATGCTCACACTCCAGGGTTCCACAACATATCGTCCCGGCCCACACTGCCCCACTGACTGCAGAGATGGGATGTTCTGGAACACCCTCTGTGTGTGGCTGGCCCCATACCAACCACAGTCGTGAAGCTAACCATGACCTTTGTCCCCCACAGCAGTAGCATAGCAGGAGGAGGACTCCCCACCTCCGTCCCCAGATGGCTCCACCCCTGACACCATGAAGGATGCCGGTGCAGATACACCCCCGAGTCCCAGAGGGAGCAGCAGCAAGAACAGCAGCAGCAAGAACAGCAGCAGAGGTAGCAGTAGTGCACATCAAAGCCCCATCCTCCTGTCCAGCCCAACACCATCTGCAGATGATGAGGAAGACAATGAGGGGCCGGCAGGGAAGGCAGCATTCTCCCCTTCCACATCCCCTGAAAGAGGCAGAGCTGATGGCAGAAGGCAGGGGGGGCCTATGTCCCATTGCACACCTGGGGGATAATGCACAGCAGGGCGGTGGTCAGTTCCCACAGGTGCCATGTGCAAAAGGCCTGGAGACAGGGAGCGACCACTGGACCCTCATCCTCCAGCCCCTGGTGGAGTGTACATGTGGCATGGCAGGGCATGCAGCTGGGGAGGTCCCATGGAGCCCACAGAGGAGCACTGCCTCATAGGTCTGGCACTGGGTGTGTGCACACCATTCTGCATGACAAGGACACCTATGTTCATTTATTTATTTATTTAGCAAGTATTTGTATCCCGCTCCTTCCAGCGATCAGAAGCGGGTAGGATTACATTGAGAAACTGCCGAATCAAGGCAGGTACAATTTTTGTATACATACAGATTGGTTATAGAAGCAGACCACACAGGGGTTAACAATTCTTAGTTATGGGGGAAATCATTTACAGAACACAGAGTTAACGTTTCTTAGTTATAGAGGAAGTCATTTACATATGTACATATAATCCTTTACATATATACATTCATACAAGATAGGCTTCCTGTGTTGCATATGTGGGATTAGTTATAGGGGAAGTCATTTACATATGTACATATAATCCTTTACATATATACATTCATACGAGATAGGCTTCCTGTGTTGCATATGTGGGATTAGATCAGATTGAAATGGTTTTGGAATATGTGCGTTTTGAGCTTTTTTCTAAAGTCTGCCAGGTCATTGCTAGCTCGTAGCACTGGTGGGAGTTGGTTCCATAGTGTTGGTGCTACATATGAAAAAGCCCTGTTGCTGGTGCTGGCTTTGGTAGATCTAAAATCAGGTGGTGTGTGGAGGATGTTGGCGTTGGTGGTTCGTCTGCTTCTGGTAGGAGGTTGTAAACTGACTAGGGTGGTGAGGAAGGATGGTGCTAAGTTGTGGATGAGTTTGAAAGTAGTTGTCAAAAGTTTGTATTTTGTACGAGCTGCTATGGGTAGCCAGTGTAATTGAATTAGTACTGGTGTGATGTGGTCACTGCATGACTCACACATGTGTATGTCCGCAATGTCCACACACTGTCCAGCCTAGGATCCTGGTTTGTGTGGCATCGGTCCGCTGGCCAGTGCCCCTCTGTGCCACCTCAGGTGGACACTGAGGGGGCATTTGCCAGCATCAGCGCATGCATAGGGCACCTGTCTGTGCTGTACCCATTGTCACATTTGTCAAGTCCTCCTCCCATCTCTGTCTGCTTAGGGACACATCCACTACCATAAAATTTGGTGCTTGCCTCCACAACTGATCTTGCCCTTTACATACATTACAGGGTATTGGGGCTGCTGCTCAGCTCAGGGCATGTGCACCCCCAGCCTTCAGGACACTGGTGGTGCTGTGACCCATTCAGGGGCCTCCTGTCCTGCTTGGTGACCAGTGGTGGCTGTCTTGCACACATTTGCTTATCTTTGGCTGTGCTGTGAGGTTGTCTTCCTGGGCCTGGTCTGACACACTTGGTGCAGTGGCTGCATGTGGTGCCCTCCTCTGGCAAGACACATGCACCTCAGATGCTGCATGGCATGGTGCTGTGGATGTTACATAGCCACATTGGGTTGTGATGGATCACAAACCCATGACCTTTGGATTTTCAGGTAGTGCTGTTTCCAGTGCGCTACACATCCACTATGTGATGTGCATGGCTGCCTGTAACTATACCCCGCATTAACAGCATCACACTCTGATCATAGTTGGCACGTTTCACCCCTCATGGACAGGTAGGTGGGTGTTGTGGTGCCTTATCCAGCATCCAGTCCCATACCTCTGGCCACTAGCATGTCCATGAGCCTACAGTGTTGGATCAGGTCTGCCATGTGCCATGTCAAGTCAGCTCCCATACTAGCTCTTTGCATCCACAGCTCTCAATCACCCTGACCATGCATGGGTTACATGCAGGGGGCCATTGGTGTGTTCAGAGCACAGACACTACATATCGTACACCTGCATATCTGTCAGTCTACCATGACACAATGTGGATGGTACATGGGTGTGGTTCCCTCCTACTATCCTCTACTGCGCATGTCCACATATGTCAGCCACATACCACCATTCTATATCTGGTTTACTACAGTCACACCTTGGACATCTCTCCAGCTGTATCACATATCCATGTCACAGCTCTGGTATGCAGCGTTCTCTCAGACCAAGGCTGGGATTTTAAATATTGGGCATCCATCCACCACTGGCAATTGTCATCTGTGTATTTCAGGCCTGCCCCCGGGGGATAATGAACTTGGTAACATGATCATTGTGGAAAAATTCACAGTTGTGAGGCACAGCTCAATCTCTCTGCAATTTCTTTCTCCATTTATTTGTTACATACATCATGTATAACTGTTAGCACACATCTTCACAAATATAAGAGGTGTCCCCATGTCACAGCAGCAGCAGTGACATGTGTGGACTGCCATTCACATGGGTTTGCCCTCTTCACCATCACATTGCTGTCAGGCAGCATACCATGTTAACATTCACCAGAGGGGGGGTGTGGGCAGTCTGAGGGGGAGTCTTGGACAGGCCCATGGTGTGGACATGGGTTCCCCTGATCACATATCATGCTAAGGTTGCATTATGTGCACATCTAGCCCAGGGACATGTCTATAGTGGACACGGTGACCGTTTGCACCCAACACCACATCCGCGGGTGAGCATGTGCACGGAGACGTATTCTGCAGGGCTCATGCAGGAGCTCTTCAGCCACCCAGTTCTCCGACAAGGGGAATGATTTGTGGCATCCACATGCATATGGTATTCTAGGACACTGGACATTTCTGATCCTACACGTCCCCACGCTGTGCCTGCTGATGCCACGTCCCTCAGGTAGAATGTGCAGCTCCTAGGCTGGCCGTCACAGCCAGCGGTGTGTTGATGCACAGTGAACATTACTAAGACTGTGCTATTGCAGCTGCATCAGCCTGCCCATGTCTCAGTCCTCCTCATGCCCTGTGGGACACTGCCTAGGCCCAGCGCACACATGTATGGGGTTTGAAATTGCAAATATCAACATGTATGATGGGACATAACTACCATCATATGGTATTTCGCATTCCAGGGCAGTCTCGGTGATTTCCACCATGGTCATCTGTACAGACCCACCTTCAGTGGCTTCAGGTGGACACTCATCCTCACTACTACCTACTCAACAGCACACTCTACATTATGGGCATGCATTTGTGCTGTTTGCAATGTTGGGTGCCCCTATTTTGGGAGACCTTTATCTTTGCAGCCCTTATCTTTGGACATTTGGCTGTGGTGGGTCCTCTCTGACTTTGCCTGCCTCATCACACTGACACCTGGTAACACTGTACTCATCCATATGGTCCAGGTACTGGCCAGGCTTTCATGTGTCACTTGCCCTGCTGCTGTCCACCAGCTCCCCCCCCAGTGCACCCCTTAGACCACATCCATAACCTGTCTCACTTTCTGCAACAACAACATGTCTCCGCGGAGGCTGCCCAGTACCTGTACATATCAGCTATGACATAACATACAGCACATGTGGTACCAGAGCTACATATCTGCTCACTTGTTCTCACCCCAGAAGGTATCCTTTCCCTGTTCACATCCCTATTCTCCCTGATTCTGCAGTCCCATCTATGTGCCTAGTTTTGTTGCATCTCATTGATTGTCTCCTTTGCCACATACAGCACATAGATGCATGGCATGATTGAACAATGGTATTCTTAGTTGTATCGCTGCATGTCTGTTTAGTTATGTTTCTTTGATCATCAATGGTCACTCAGTTCTGCTCCCTGTACCTTCTGCATGCATCTTGTATTTGTCCTGTCTGCAGTGGCGCCACTTCAGACTTGACCTGTCACATTCATTCACCTCTATGGGATTCATTGCAGGGCAGAACTGAATTTTTTCTAAGTCAGACCTGTATACCTGGTTTCAGCAAATCTAACATAGACATTTCCAGATTACACCTCATACATACACGGCCCGTTCGGGAATACACTTTCTACATCACGGCAGATGACCATGCCTCTGTTCCGCCCTCTCCCGCTCATGTTCTTAACTCCCCATGCTAACGCCCAGGACGTGCATGTCAGCAGTGTTGCAGAATACAGTGGGGGACATGTTCGCCATTTACACGTCCATGCCACACATGGACAGCCCTTATTCGTGTTCTAGAATGAGGGCCATAGTCAGCAGACATAGAGTCGCAGACATAAGAGGATAGAGGGCATGTGGTGGATACAAGGTGGGGTAGAGGGATGGAGGGAAGATGTTGAACATGGGGTTCAGAGCAGAGGCTGGATATGAGTGTGGGCATAAGTAGGACAGATAGTGGATATATGGTGGGGAAGTGGAGGAGCAGTGTGCAGATACTGGACTTGGGGTAGGGGTCATAGGGGGTTGGAGGGTAGATAGTAGACACAGGCTGGCAGCATGGGGGATGGAGAGCAGATGGACATGGGATAAAGAGGGGCAAAGCATAATCTGGACATAGGGGCTAGACATGGGATGGAGAATATAGGGGATAGTGAACAGAGGCTGGACATAGGGTAGGGATGGAGGGCAGATGCTGGACATGAGGAGAGAGAGGAGATGCTGGATACAGTGGGGGGAAAGGTAGATGCTGGGCATGGAGGGGATAGGATGAGAGAAAGGAGAGAGGAACTAGATGGTGAGAGAAGGGGAGACACAAGATTGGGCAGGAGAGAAGGGGAGAGATGCTGGACACAGGGAGGGCAGAAGAGAAAAAGAGAAAGGAGAGAATTAAAAAGTGGGAATAAATGGCTGGGGAAGGATAGAAAGAGAAGTGTGAGAGGGCTGCATTAAAGGTTGAACAGTGGTAGAAAGATGCAGTTAAAAGATGAAGGATGAGATCTGGATGCTAAGAAGGAGAAATAAAATCTGAGTCGATAGAGAAAAATGGAAGAAAGCCAAAAGGAAATGATCAGTGTCAAAAATGAAAGGAAGTGAAAAAGACAGGAGGAAAGAGAAGTGGCAGATGGACCAGAGATTCTAAAGGGTGAGTTAAGAAAAGATGAGGAAAGCAGAAACTATAAACTTGGATCAACACAATTAGAGAATAAAATGACCAGACAGCAAAAGGCAGAAAATTTAAATTTATTTTCAGTTTAGTGATTGGAATATGTCTATCTCTGGACTTCATAGGCCTGATATTCAACCTGCGACAGTCAGCATTTTAAAAGTGTCTGACTGCCACATTCAAAAGTGAAACCAGATATCCAGATTATGGCGCTGAATATCTGGTTTCAACCCTGAATGGCACAGCTATCCAGACAGTGGCAAAATTCAGCCACTATCCGGATAGCTGAAACCACATAAAGTTAGGACAGTTATTGAGATGACCTGATGTTATACAGACATTTAGCAGGCAGACTGAAAATTGCTGCTAACCAACTAAGTTCTAGGACTACCCTCACCCCACCCATGAATTCTCCTGGAACCTTCCAGACAGTGCCACAGTGTTTAGAGGGGATATTCAGAAGCACTGAGCAGTTAGTGCTGCTGAATATCCCTCTTGGTGGGAATTTTCCGGTTAGCAGGTCCTGCTAACCAGATAAACCCCTTTGAATATTTGGCTATATGTACATATTTTATCTTATATGCTGCACACTACAGGGGCATCTGCCACTCTTTCTGTTTCTCTGGTGTATTGTATGCAGATTCTGGGTTTTTGAGATTTCAATTTAATTTATGTCAAAAATAATTTATTTTATGCTTGGTGAGGATGTATCTATATTTCTGTCCCACGCTCAATGCTGGTCTCATCGATGCATCAGCAAGGAGCAAGGAGGTAAACTCCTCCCTGCTCCCAGCCAAGGCATGCATCAGTGCGGCGCTGAACAAGCTGCACCCAGACTGCACTCCTCTTCAAAAGCTGTGCTCCAACCTGAAACCAGCCTTTCTCTCTCATGCCGGACACTGGTCTGACCGAGGCATCAGCAAGGAGCAAGGAGGTAAGCTCCTCCCTGCTCCCAGCCAAGGCACGCATCAGTGCGGCACTGAACAAGCTGCATCCGGACTGCACTCCTCTTCAAAAGCTGTGCTCCAACCTGAAACCAGCCTTTCTCTCTCATGCTGGACACCGGTCTGATCGAAGCATCAGCAAGGAGCAAGGAGGTAAGCTCCTCCCTGCTCCCACCCAAGGCACGCATCAGTGCAGTGCTGAACAAGCTGCATCTGGACTGCACGTCTCTTCAAAAGCTGTGCTCCAACCTGAAACCAGCCTTTCTCTCTCATGCCGGACACTGGTCTGATCGAAGCATGAGCAAGGAGCAAGGAGGTAAGCTCCTCCCTGCTCCCAGTCAAGGCACGCATCAGTGCGGCGCTGAACAAGCTGCATCCGGACTGCACTCCTCTTGTAAAGCTGTGCTGCGCCTAAGCGCGCCCGTGCCTGGTGGGCCTGTACTTAAGGGCCACGTGGCTCTTAGACATGGAATTTGGGCGCAAACACAATAACATAAGTTTTAGCCTCTCCCAGAAAACCTCTAATGCATATTAAGAGATTATTCCTACACATCATATATTCAATTTCAATACTTATGCTATTGTTTGTCATATATACATTCCTCAGTATAACTTAGAACACTGCTGTAACCAATCTTTATTGTACTTATTTTCCAATTGTGCAATGGAAAGAAGTCTGTATTTTTGCTTCAGCACCTTACTCTGCTCATTCCTCTAATTCACTCCCTCCAAGCTACCTCATCTCAATACCATTCCATTCCAATCATACAATACCATTCTAAACAGCACATCCCTTATCCTCACGACACCTCATCTTACTATCACTATAAAAACTCACCCTCACAGATTAATATACATAAAACCTCAAGTCACTAATGCTTATCAAACTTCCCCAATCGCTGCATATCCTATAAAATGTATCCTTTTGAATACAAGATCTATCAGAAATAAAATCCCAGTAATATTAGACTTTGTTAATAGCACAACTCCAATTTACCTTGCCTCACCGAAACCTGGCTATCTGACTCAGATACAGTACTAAGTAATCAACTTAACATCCCAGGATACAAACCTTTCCAATGTCCCAGGACATCCAAACATGGAAGAGAGGTACTAATCTTAGCAAAACAAGACCTAAAGGCGACCATATATTTAAGCAAAAACATTGATAACATGGACGTACTGATAATTGAAAATGAAATCATTTCAATCTGCCTAATACTGTATATAGGCCCCCTTCTCCATCCATGCACTGCTACATTACAGTCTCACATCCATGCACTGCTACATTAAACAAATATCACATCATTCTAGGTGACTTTAACTTGCCACCCCTTCATTGCACACATGCAACTCATTTTATCAATGCTATGTCTGATTTAGGATACCAACAAGTAGTTCAAATGCCTACACATACAAAAGGGAATACATTAGATCTCATATGTCTTCTGAATAAGTTATTACAACATGCTTATTACGTGCCTCCCAATTCCCTTCCCCTTCCATGGACAGATCACTTCCTATTGGAATGCATACTGCTTATAACTCCTCCTTTACCCTCTACCAGCGAAGCAGTCCAAATTAAAAAGAAATTCAAACCATTTGACAAAGAGACTTTTTTGATTGAGACCCTCCCTCACATAGGGGTATGTTTACTAAACTGCGTTAATGTAACTCGCATTATGTTCCACAGTGATGATACAGATGCCCATATAAGGGAGTGGGCGGGGCATCATTATGGCAAGGCATGACAGGTAACACGCGTTATAAGGCATGTTATATGGCACATTATAAGGCACAGTACAAGGCATATGCCTTAACGTGCCTTGTACTGTGCTTAATAAGGTGCCTTGTAATGTGCCTTGTACTGTGCCTAATAAGGTGCCTTGTAACGCCTTATAAGGATTGTTGGCAACTGTGGTGAGGGTACTATGGGCTGGCAGCACGGATATGCAAAGATATGACTGTCACAGGCAAGCAAAATATCTGCCTTGGACAGGAGAGAACAATGAGGAATCAAACCCATGACCTCCACCTAGAACATCAGTGTACTAACCAGTAGGCTATACCTCTATGGCTTATTGCATAGCAATGGCTGGGTACAGAAGGACTGTAGGTCACTGCACAAACTGTCTGCTCTGTGTGCCAGGATAGGGTAACCCCACCAGCACCCATGATGCATTGCACACCCAGAACAGCAGCCTACAGCTGACCACCAAATGGAGTCTGCACCTCTATTGTACTGCAGCGTGGTAAGACGGACCGACAGTGCGTGATACTGGCACAGCATAGCTACAGAGCATGCCACTGTGCAGGTTCCGTGCTCACCCTGAGGGATAGGATGGGCGCCCAGCACTAGGTCCACAGTACATGTGGTGCTAGAGATAGGTCCTGCTGCACCTCCCCATCACTACCAGTGTGTGACAAGTGTTCTCAGCAGTACCACCAAAGGTACATCTGTTCCAGTTGTGTTTTGCAGTCACATGTGGCCCTGTGGGACCAGACACCACCCAGATTAGTGCATACCCGGTGTTAAGATCTGGCTGCCATGGATACCTGTTATCAGGGCAGTGGGGTGTCTAGACTCACATGAGGGTTATGTAGCACACCACTATGGATCTAAGTGGTATGCACTATATACCCCAAGGGGCCTCAATCACCCCTTTTGTAGATGAGGGTGTGGTGGGACAGGTGCCTGCACCCTGTAGTACCAGCAACTACAGTCCTTCTAGTGGATGACAGCCCTCCAGGGCTGCTGGGCCAGTGCCATACCTGTGACCATTGCAGACCAGCAGTGATGCTTGGGGTAGGCAGGGGAAGGCTCAACTGCCCCACACCATGGTCTGCTATGCATCAGCAGACAGCACAGTCAGACTGCACCTGCAGCATCCTACAAGGTGTTCCCACCATGCACAGGCAAACTGTAGACAGCCCACTAACCAATCCATAGTGCATGCTCACAGGGGAACGCTGTGCACCCAAAGGTGGGATGCACAGCACAGACAGCAAGCAGGTATCTCCATGATTGGGCCCCAGAACCAGGAAAACACAGGTACCACTGGAAACAAATAATGTGTGGCACTATGTTGGAACACAGACATGCCATGGTCACTGCTTGGTCAGAGTGAGAGTGACCTCCCAGCATGTCATGCTGTGGCCACCCTGTCCATACAGGTGGTGGTTGAACACTACAGTGTCCCAGCCATTGCCCTCCACCCTGTGCAGATGCATCCTGGCCAATCCGCCCTGTCTGGGCCATACCCACAATACCTTGCTCCTCATTATGCACATTTGCAGCAAACGCTGGAAGCAGTGTGAGCAATGTGGGCTCAGTGAGCTGTTGGCAGACACAAAACAATGGAGAGACATACGCACACTCCCACACCTATCTCGGCATTGGTTGACAACCCTACCCGCCGCACTGGTCCTGATCACAGTGCCGACATTGCTAATCTGTGCAGGGGGTAGTAGTAGTGTTCTGGTGATAACTGTAGCTCTGTAATGGGGCCAACAGCCTGACACTCCATGAAGCTGTGGATAGTGGAGCCTGTGTGAGTGGGTGTCCGTACCCCTGTGCACCGCTGCATTGGGGTTTGCCCATGTTGTTGTTGTGGCTGCATTGTGGGCTAAAACTATGGGGAGATGCTCTGCAGGATCCACAGATGGGACGTGAACCTCTGACCCTCTGCTCTTGGACATGCTGGCTGAGTGTACTGCACCACACTGTTGCCATGGCGGCATAGTGGTCCCTGGGGCAACCCTTACGTTCCTCGGCCAGACCTCTTCTGTTGCACTGCACACCACATACTGGTACAGGGCATGGCCTAGGTCCACTGCAGGTGGGTGCCACTGCTCCTTCCAGCACAATCACCCACCCCCTCTGCCATGCCGCCATGACCATATGCTGTCGGTGCCGGTGGTGCGCCATCCCAGGCCATCCAGGGGGTAGGTAGGCGGCTGCCTAAGGTGTTGGTTCTGGGGTGGGGGTGCCTACATAGATGTCCATGCTTCTCCCGGCACCACCTGTCAATGTTATGTGCCCCTTGGGGTACCTGCTGGGTAATGTCCCCTGGATAGGACACTGTGGGACACAGACTCATGGGCATGTCTGACCCTGGTCAGTTGCTGTCTTGCTGGTTTCCATTTTCTGCGTTCCTATGTGCCACCTCAGCAACCGCCTAGTCCACCCTGTGCCCCAGTAGCCCCCACTGCATGTCCCGCCTGCAGCCCCCATGCCCCATTTGTGCCATCACCATAGTGGCCTTTCATACCTGGGTACTATGCTGTTGCTGCAAATGGAGCACTACTATCACCTTTCTTGGGCTCCCTGCCTATGCTGTACATTGCCGACACTTAAATGGTTTCTCTCTCCTGCAAATGTGCATCTAACGCCAGGTTTTCAGTTGCATTAAGATTCAGCCCTTCATTTCCCCACGTTAGTGTGGAAGGGGCCTCTCCCCGCCCACTCTCCGCCCACTGACCCCTTCTCTCCGCCCTCTCTCCACCCTCTGTGGGATTTACTGCGGCCGGGAACATTAACATGCGTTAACGTTCCATTCTGTTCCGTTAATGCGCGTTAACGTTCCATTCTGTTCCGTTAATGCGCGTTAACGTTCCATTCTGTTCCGTTAATGCGCATTAACGTTACATAACGCACCTTAACATAGCCGCTGCTACGTTACCGCAGTATAGTAAACATACCCCATAGATTCTATTATAGCAGATCTCAATGATACATTATTAAATTGGAACTCCACCATTTGCAAGTCAGCTCTTGCTCTGCCTATGCGCCAAAGAACAAGACTTAGGCCTTCCAAAATGTGGTACACAAATGACATAAGAAAACTAAACAAAAATTGAGAAAAATAGAGCATAGGTAGAGGCACACAGAATCAGAAAGTGATAAAAAAACTATACATGAACACAATGATTGCTTACAAGGAAGCTATGAATAACAGAAAGAAAGAATATCACACTACCCTCCTCACCAAAACTCTCAATAAACCAAGAGAACTTTCTTCAATTGTTAAATCTAACTCATACCCCGAATCCAGAAGAAACCATAGCAACCATCAATCCTCAGATTTTAGCCAACCATTACATGAAAAAACTTAAACCCCAGCACAGTGATGATGTCACCCCAACAAAACTAACATTCCAACTATCGACCTTGAACTTCATATCACCAACAAATGGAATACTTTCCATATAGTTGATCAAAAATGCCTCAAAAACATAATTTCTAACATTAATACAACTACCTCTCCCACTAATCCCTGTCCAGTCAGTTGGTTAAAAGCATCTATAGCTGAGATTGCTCCTTGTCTATTGTCAACCAATTGTTATTACAAGGACATATGCCCAATGTCCTAAAACAGGCAATAATCCACCCTATTCTAAAATCCAATTCAAATGACAAGCAGCATCCTATCTCCTATAGACCAATCTCTAGTCTTCCATTCACGGCCAAGGTAATTGAAAAAGTTGTACAGATCCAACTACAGGACTTCATTGAATTAAATGCCCCCCCCCCCCCCTAAATTAACAGCAACACGGATTTCGACCATATCATAGTGTAGAGACACTTATGTTAGTCTTTATTGACAAACTGATAAGGGGCCTGAATAACAACAAATTCTGTTTTGTTAAAGTTTATTTTTAGATTGTACACTGTCATCCATTCTATGACATGTTAGGCAGGATGTTAATTGGTGGTACATGGGGTATCTATGGGAAGATACATCATTATATCGTCTGCACAGATATGATAATTTACTTTGTGCTTTTTAAAGATGTCACAGATTGGTTGGATGTACAAATTAAAAAGTAATGTAGAGAGAGAGGAGCCTTGTGGGATACCCTGTTCCTGTTTGAAGGTTGAAGATGATGTTTGACCAATCTGAACGTATTGTGTTCGATCAGTTAAGTAGGATTTAAATCATTGTATTATTGTACCATGTAGACCAATCTGCTGAAGCCTTGTAATGAGTGTTTTATGACATGTGCTGTCAAAAGCTGCGGCAATGTCAAGGAAAATCAACATAAGAACATAAGATATGCCATACTGGGTCAGACCAAGGTCCATCAAGCCCAGTATCCTGTTTCCAACAGTGGCCAATCTAGGTGATACGTACCTAGCAGTTTCCCCAAAAGACACAGGTTCCACAATGCTTGTACTGGGTCAAGCATTCATATCCTGGGTCCCTTCTTAATAATGGTTTATGGACCTTTCTTCCAGGAACTTGTCCAATCCTTTTTTAAACCCAGCTACACTAACAGCCTTTACTACATCCTCCGGTAACAAATTCCAGAGTTTGATTACACGTTGAGTGAAGAAATATTTTCTTTTATTAGTTTTAAATAGTTTACCCTGTAGCTTCATTGCATGTCCCCTAGTCTTTCTATATTCTGATAACGTAAACAATAGATCTACGTTTACCCGTTCCACTCCGTTCATTAATTTATAGACTTCGATCATATCTCCCCTCAGCCGTCTCTTTTCCAGGCTAAAGAGCCCTAACCTTTTTAGCCTTTCTTCATAGGAGTATCCTTCCATCCCCTTTACCATTTTGGTGGCTCTTCTCTGAACCTTTTCTAATAACGCTATATCCTTTTTAAGATACGGCAACCAGAATTGCACACAATATTCAAGGTGCAGTCTCACCATGGAACGATATAGAGGCATTATAATATCTTTTGTTTTATTTTCCATTCCTTTCCTTATGATACCTAGCATTCTATTTGCTCTCTTGGCTGCCGCTGCACACTGGGCCGAGGGTTTAAAATGCTATCCACAATGACGCCTAAATCTTTTTCCTGGGGGGTGGTTCCTAATGTGGAACCTTGCATCGTGTAACCATAGTTTGGGTTGTTCTTCCCTAGGTGCATAACTTTGCACTTGTCCACATTAAATTTCATCTGCCATTTTGATGCCCAGTCTTCCAATTTATCAAGATCCTCTTGCAATTTTCCACAATCCTCTTGGGTTTTAACAACTTTAAATAGTTTTGTGTCATCTGCAAATTTGATAAACTCACTCATTATTCCACTATCCAGGTCATTTATGAATATGTCAAAAAGCAGCGGACCCAGCACAGATCCCTGGGGTACACCACTATTCACTTTTCTGCATTGGGAAAATTGGCCATTTAGCCCAACCCTCTGCTTTCTATCTTTTAACCAGTTCTTGATCCACAGTAGTACACTGCCTCCTATCCCATGACTCTTTAGTTTTGCCAAAAGTCTCTGATGAGGGACCTTGTCAAAGGCTTTCTGAAAGTCCAGATACACAATATCAACCGACTCACCTTTGTCCACCTGTTTATTCACACTTTCAAAAAAACATAATAGATTAATAAGACAAGATCTTCCTTGTCTAAAACCATGTTGACTGTCTCCCATTAGGCCATGACTATCTACATGCTGAGTAATTTTATTCTTTATGATGGTTTCTACCATTTTTCCCGGTACTGACGTGAGGCTCACCGGTCTGTAGTTTCCCGGATCACCCCTGGAACCCTTTTTAAAAATTGGCGTTACATTGGCGATCCTCCAATCTTCAGGTATTGCAGATGATTTTAATGAAAATTCACAGATTACTAATAGCAGGTCTGCAATCTCATATTTTAATTCTTTCAACACCCTTGGATGTATACCATCCGGCCCAGGTGATTTGCTACTTTTCAGTTTATCTAATAGTTGTAATACATCTTCCCGATGTATCGATATTTCCTTCAATTCTTCCGCACCTTTAAATACCACTTCAGTCATGGGTAACATCCCTACATCTTCCTCAGTAAAGACTGAAGCAAAGAATTCATTCAGTCTTTCCTCTATCGCCTTGTCGCCTCTTAGTGCCCCTTTAACTCCTCTATCATCTAATGGTCCAACTGACTCTCTCACAGGTTTTTTGCTATGAATGTACTTGAAAAAATCTTTATTTCGCATTTTTTGCTTCCGCAGCAAGCTTCTTCTCAAATACTCCCTTTGCCTGCTTTATCAATGCCTTGCATTTGACTTGCCAGTGCTTGTGCTGTTTCCAGGTTTCGTCGTTTGGCTCTTTTTTCCATTTCCTGAAAGATGCTTTTTTGGCAACAACAGCCTCTCTGACATCCCCTTTAAACCATGCTGGCAGGTTTTTGGACTTCCTTCCACTTTTCTGAAAGAGTGGAATACAGCTGGTCTGGGCTTCCAAGATAGTATTTTTCAACAACACCCAAGCTTGATGTAAGTCTTTAACCTTTGCAACTGCTCCTTTTAGTCTTTTCTTAACTATTTTCCTCATTTTATCATAGTCTCCCTTTCGAAAGTTAAAAGGTAGTACTGTGAATTTCCTTACTATCCCTCCTCCACTAATTAAATCAAAGGTGATCATGCTATGATCACTATTGCCAAGTGGCCCCAACACCCTTATCTCTTGCACTATATCTGGTGTTCCACTAAGGACTAGGTCTAATATGGCTTCCCCTCTGGTCGGTTCATGAACCAGCTGCTCCAAGAAGCAGTCATTTATGTCATCTAGGAACTTTATCTCCTTAGCATGTCCTGCTGTGACACTGACCCAGTCGATACCAGGGTAATTGAAATCACCCATTATTATTACTGCGCTATAACTTTTGTTAGCTTCCTTGATTTCTTTGAGCATTTCATCATCCATTTGTTCATTCTGGCCAGGCAGTCGATAGTACACCCCCACTGCCATCGCCTTCCCCTTTTTACATGGAATTTCAATCCATAGAGATTCTACAGCAAATTTTCTTTCCTGCAAAACTTTAATCCTTTCTGACTCAATGCCCTCTCTAACATAGAGCGCAACCCCTCCACCAATTTGATCAGCTCTATCATTACGATATAGTTTGTATCCAGGTATCACAGTGTCCCACTGGTTGTCCTCCTTCCACCATGTCTCTGATATTGCAATCATATCTAACCTCTCATTTAGTGCTATATATTCTAACTCTCCCATCTTATTTTTTAGACTTCTAGCATTTGCATACAAGCATTTTAGAGACTGTATTTTATTCATATTAGACATGGGTAATTTGGGATCTTTAAGCTCTGTCTGCTCCATACGCGAGGGCATTTGGGCTACTTTACTCTTTTTTGGAACCTCTCTGCTTTTGGTAGTATCCTTCAAGGATACATTCTTCCAAACCATCCGCTCTTGGGCGACTGTCGGCTTTCCCCTATTATCTAGTTTAAAAGCTGCTCAATATAAATGCCTGGTTCTTTAGGTAACCCAAAACCAAAATTTTATCCCACCGCAAAAATTTCACATACTTGGGAACAACCTGGATGTCAAAAAAGAGGTGAAATACCTTGGGATAACACTAGATCAGTCTCTAAATATGGTATCCCACATCAAATCAGTTACTAAAGCCATCTATTTCAAATTACATATGATACAACACCTCAGACCACTTTTCGAAAGCTACGACTTTAGATCTGTATTACAGGCATTAATCATACAATAGTATCCTGCAGTGCCTCCCTAAACAATCTCAACAACTCCTATTTGCACAGAACCTTGCCATATAAAGCTCAACATTCAGACCATATCACCCTACTTCTTCATAAACTACATTGGCTGCCCATATCAAGCAGAATGAAATACAAATACATTTTTAAATTCATCAACAATGTAGCCCCATCATATCTATCCTCCTATCATGCCCTCAAATATGAGAATAAGACAAAGCTGTTCACAAAATATGATTGATATCCCTAATCACATACGCAACACCAATCACACCACAAGTAATAGGGCTTTCACCTATATTGCCCCAACACTTTGGAATACTATTCTGGATAAATTAAGAGCCATAAAAGACTTCCAATTGTTCCGCAAAGAGCTCAAAACATTCCTATTCCTAGAATTTTATGGAAACCTACCTGACTCTCATACACAACATAGATATTACCTCTTCTACTGTCTCCTGGCACCCTACACTACACTGACTTACCTACTAGGTCATCAACCACATATTTACACCCTTTGATAATGGAATAGCAAGAATATTCCAAACTATTCTGTAAATAAGTTGTTTATAATATGTTATCTAGCTCTTTGCTAAACAGCTATTAAGATGTTTAAAGCAAGTTCTATGTTATAATGTAACTGTGTTATGTTCTATGTAAACCGCCCTTGATCTTTGGAAGGGGCGCTATAGAAAAGCAAATAAATAAATAAAATATTCTCAGTGTGTGACCAAGGCCAGGTATTCTGTTAGCATGGAATTTCTATGTACAGAGCGATGGTAATCTGGTTTGTTTGGTTTTCTGACTAGATGTATGGATATTCTAGGGCTCACTGCAGTAAAACTATTTAGAAGGATGTTTACTACGCTGGTTTAACTGTTAACTCGGGGATAATGCATGCTATCTGGGTGCGTTAACAGATAACGCAGGGAAATTGCAGATAATGCAGTGATTTTCTGCACTATTTGCAGAATCCGTGTTATCTGCAAGAGAGGGCAGGATATGGGTGGAGAGTGTGTGTGTGTGTGCAATGCGCGGTTACTGCAAGCATCAACAGCGTGTGGTAACAGTCAAAGTTGCAGACAACATGGGTGTTCATAATGCCACCTCAGTGGGTGGTGTTATGTACATCCATGGGCCTGCCGGGGAACGCTCTCAGCAATTTTCATGCATTATCTGCTAGAGAAATGCTGTGCATGCTCCCAGTAGATAACACACAGCTTTTGCAGATAAAGTCATGCTACCAGCACTTTTTTGCCACGTTAGCTGCAAAAACCTAACATGCTGTAATAAACAGATTCCCTTAGAGTGCTGCTCTTTTCCAGATAGGCTCCTTGTGTGAGTTTTGGAAGTTGATACTGTTATGGTATGGTAGATTTTCTCTATAGGTCCTGAGTAATATTCTAAGGTTTTATATTACCTCACCATATGTCCATGACTGGTAAAGGTTTATATTCCTGATACTGAGGTGACACCAGAATCAGAAATTATTTTGTGTATGTTGACAGTGTTCTCTCCAGGACCTTTTGAATGGGTGCACCACCTGGCTGATATCACCAACCATCTGACTAACATAATCATGATAAAATAATGAGAAAAAATAGAAAAAAGAAAGACAACTAATTATGTTCTCTGCTGCCAGCCTGCTTATAATATGACCCACCTGGCTACACCTTCATGCCACCAGGCTGGCAAATGTTTCTGGAGAGAATACTGGTTGAGTTCTATAGAGAAATGTCCTTTGCAGTCATCATTGGGAAAAAGGTTTCTTTGGATATAAAATATATGTTCAAAAATAAAATGCAAGAAGCACAGAGCAGTTTATAATACCAAAATAAAATTAGCTGAGGTTCTTGCTTTTTCATTTTGCCCCTTGGTTTGTGATCACCTGGCATCTCCTTTATTTTTGCAGTTACATTTAACAGCATGCCAATCCAGTGTGCAATGTCAGGGGTCAGAATGTTTTTAGGGTTGCCAACTTTCTGAATGAGATAAACCCACCACCTGTGGCTAGCCATGTTTCGCCCATGCCTGCTCATGCCCCGCCTCCCTCTCCCACCCACAAAAATAAGCTGAAGAGGGCAAAGGTGCAGGCTAATGTTTTGAAAGAGAAAATCCTTCGCTCCTTGCCATGCCCCACCCCTCTCCTGCTACACCCCCTCTACATTCACTGTGTTAATCTTGAATTTAGCTACATTACCCAATATATATCAAATATATTTTTGAATTTTTTGTATTAATTTCTAATATTTATTTATTTATTTATTTATTTATTTATTTAACATCTCTTATATACCGCGCTATTAAAATCAGCGCGGTGTACATCGAACAAAATATACTGCAATGTGTACAGGTAACATCGAGTTTACAGAGAACAGGGGAATATAAAACATGGAATAACAGGGATAACTATGTACAATAAACAATATACTATTTATATGCTTTAATTATGTACCATATTTAAACTCGAGTGAATATTGAACATGTATTCATGGGTAGGATGAGTCTATAGTAGTAAGGTAGATTTTCGTGGGGACTACCCGTTTTCTGGTTGGATTAAAGTGCTAGGGTGTTTGGTGTGAGTGGGAGGCCTGTTGGCTGTGTGGGTGTCCATGGACACTTCTGGGTAGTATTTTGTGAATAAGTGATGCTTTACGGCTTTGCGGAATTGTAATAGACTTTTGATGCCGCGGATTTCGTGGGGAAGTTTATTCCAATTCCTGGGTGCAAACAATGAAAAAGCTCTGTTTGATGTGGCTTTAGTACATGAAGTCATCATCTTAGGAACTATTAAAGTGTTCATAGTTGTAGTCCTTCTGTTTCTATTTTCAGGGGTGTTGTGGATTAGTTTTCTGATTGGTGTTGGTGGGTAGATATTCATGGCTTTGAAGGTCAAAACTAGTGACTTGTATGAGAGTCTGGCTTGTAGTGTTAGCCAGTGTAGGTCTTTCATGATAGGTGTTATATGAGCAGACCTTGGTGACCCAGAAAGGACTCTAGCAGCTGTATTCATAGCCAGACGTAGTGGGTTTAAGGTTGATTGAGGGAGCCCGTGAAGGATGATGTTTGCGAAATCTAGATGTGGCAGGACTAGTGCCTGGAAGGTTGACCGGTAATCAGTATAGTCTAGTAGTGGACGGAGGTGGCGTAGTGTTCTGATCTTATGGTATATGTTCTTTGTCACATTCTTCACGTGCATTGTCATGTCCAGGTGTTGATCTAATGTTATGCCGAGGTATCTGATCGTGGGTTTGGATGTCAGTTCTGTGTTGTTGACCAGCAGTGACGGCGGAGGTACAAACTTAAGATTCCTTGTAACAAATAGGACATCAGTTTTGCTATGATTTATTCTTAGGTTTTGAGTCAGCAACCATTCAGCTACTGCTCCGAAACAGTTGGTTATTGGAGTAAACACTGGTTGGTCAGTTTTGAACGGCATGTATATGAGGATGTCATCAGCGTATGCCAAGCATTGCACGTTGAAGGATCTGATCAATTCACAAATCGGCTGCATATAAATATTGAACATTAACGCCGATAGTGAAGATCCTTGTGGTACGCCTTGAGACTGTAGGAACGGCTCTGAGGATTTCTGGCCTGTTTTAACTTGTTGCCACCTGTTGGAAAGGTAGGATCTACACCATTCCAGTGCTGTGCTTCGAATCCCCTTCTCTCTCAGACGTTGAATTAGTATATCGTGGTTTACAGAATCGAAGGCAGCAGAAATGTCTAAAAAGATGAGGACAAATCCTTGTTTGATGTTGTTTATTCCTGTGATCAGATCGTTGAATAGGGTTGTAAGGATTGTGTCGACTCCATGTGCTTCTCTGAATCCATGTTGTGATTTGTCTAGGGGTGCTTCTGTGTCAATGTGATGCTGAAGTTGTTGTTGGGCAGCTTTCTCAATGATTTTTGCAAGCTGGGGGATGCTTGAGATTGGCCTAAATGATTCAACTTTGGATGGATCAAGCTTACTGTTTTTTAGTAGGGGCTTGATAGAGGTGTGTTTAAGACTCTGGGGGAATGAGCCTGTTAGGAAGGATTGGTTCAGAATTTTGCATAGGATTTGGCTTAGATCATGTCGCAGATCTTTGATCCAGTTAGCTGGGCATGGGTCATTAGGTGCCGTGCTAGGATTGATGGAGGCAATAATTCTCTCAATTTCACTAGATGATATAGTATTGAAGTTGCAAAATGGAGTTA
The DNA here is from genome assembly GCA_033557465.1 of Ichthyophis bannanicus. Classification (NCBI taxonomy): domain Eukaryota; kingdom Metazoa; phylum Chordata; class Amphibia; order Gymnophiona; family Ichthyophiidae; genus Ichthyophis; species Ichthyophis bannanicus. The sequence goes on along the minus strand of CM066032.1, from coordinate 926,450,086 downwards.
TATGAGATTCCTTAGGTGATATAATGGGGTTGATGGTATTTATGCAGGTGCTGGACTTAATCATTTTTGATTGCAGGTAGTTTGCGTAGTCCTGTGGCCGAGGTGTTGCAGGTTGGTCTGAAACTGGCTCTCTTGTTATGGATCTTACTAAGTTGAATAGAGCATGAGGTTTATACATACAACAGCAGAAACACACTGCCATGCTTGGCCAGGGAATATACATACAACAGAAATATACATACAACAGAAATATACATACAACAGCAGAAACACACTGCCATGCTTGGCCAGGGAAAGAAACATGTATGTAGTACTGAACAAAAATACAGATATCAGCAAAGCACCTTTCCCAAAGCTAACATATTCCAGTTAATAAATTCAAGATAAAATACTTTTATTTTCTACCACTGTTATCTGGTCATTTTATTTTTTCAGTTACAATGCCCCAGTCTCTCTTCTGCTACTCTGTCTTCTCTTAACCCTCTTTCCAGTGTCTAATGACCAATTCCATTTATTTATTTATTTATTTGCATTTCTTATATACCGCGCTATTACAATCAGTGTGGTTTACATTTGAACAAAGTATACAACAATGTAACATGTTACACTGAGTTTACAATAAACAGGGGATACAAACTTGGATGAACAGGGGAGAAAAACTATGTACAGTGTTATGTAAGTAGAGGTTTAAACATCATATGAAGGGCATGGTTAGGCATTGTAATGTGTAAAACGGATAAGTAACAGGAGGAGTGTCAGGCTAACAAATTTTCTAGTTGGGGTTGTGTTAAGTGTGAATTTTGGTGAACATGTGTATTATGTTGGGATTGGCTGGGGGGAATGAGATTGGAATAGTATTTTAGGAACAGATGATGTTTGATGGCCTTTCTGAATGAAATGATATTAGTGATGGAATGAATTTCTGGGGGGAGAGAGTTCCATGCTCCTGGTACAAATAGTGAGAAGGCTCTATTGGATGTTGTCTTTGAACATTTCGTGAGTGTTTTAGGCATTTCTAGTTTGTTCAAACATGACGAGCGTCTGCTTCTGTTGGGTGGCGTAGGTTGGATGAGCTTGGTGAGCGGGGTGGGGGGCTGATTTTTTGAGGCCTTGAAAGTTAGAACGAGGGCTTTGTATATGATTCTAGCATGTAGAGGTAGCCAGTGTAGGCTCATCAGGACTGGAGTTATGTGGTCCGATCTAGATGTTCCGGTGAGTATTCTTGCTGCAGAATTCATGGCTAGCCTAAGCGTGTTCAATGTTGCTTGCAGGAGCCCAAGGAGGATAATGTTGGCAAAGTCAAGGTGGGGGGTTACCAATGCTTGGAATATGGAGCGGAAATCAGAAGGGTCAAGTAGTGGTCGAAGGTGGCGTACTGACCGTATCATTTCTCCTTACTCCTTCTGTTAGGATTTCCATGTTCCATGAACATCAAAAGGATCTTGTTACATTCTTCTTCATGAAAGGTGATCTTGTAGCCTGAAACTATATCAGTGGTCTGATGGCAGCCCTCAACATCATTCATCATCCAGATGAGTGGAGACTGTTCATCGATTCATCGAAGATCAGTCTTAAAGCTATTTTGCTGCATAATGGCAATGTTTTGCCATAGATTCCAGTTGATCACACAGTCCACATGAAGGACTGACTATATATACCAGCTGTTGAAATGCATAAACTGTGACTAACATCAGTGGCAGTTTTGTGTTGATTTGAAAGTCGTTGCCCTTTTGCTCGGTCTGCAGACTGGATGCACAAAATACTGCTGTGTTCTCCGTGAATGCGATAGTCGTGCGAAAGATTCCCACTTCATCAAGAGAGATTGGCCACTCCAACAGTCATTAGAGCCTGGAAAGAAAAGTATGCAGCATCCACCACTTATTGAATCAAGGAAGATTTTGTTACCACCCTTACACATTAAGCTGGGTCTAATGAAAAATGTTGTCAGGGCCATGGATAAAACAAAACCAGCTTTCAAGTATCTCAGCAGGAAATTTCCAAGACTAGTGGAGCTAAGATAAAAGATGGTGTCTTTGTTTGGATCTAAGATTTACGAACTTCTTCGAGATGATGCATTTAACTATGCACTACATGGCAAAGAAAGGACAGCATGCAAAGCCTTAAGTTAGTGGCCACAAGTTTTCTCAGGAACAAGGCAGACAACTACAGGGAGTTGGTGGAAAAACTCCTCAATGCATACAAAAGTCTTGGTTGCAACATGTCACTAAAGATATATTTTTTAAACTCTCATCTTGATTTTTTTCCACCGAACTGGAGAACAGAGAGCGATGAGCACAGCGAGCAATTTCATCAGGATGGAGAAAAGATGTCAAGACAAATGGAGCCTGTCGATGTTTGCAGACTATTGCTGGACAGTGACAAGAGATACTCCATTTACAGAATACAAGAGACAAGCCAAGAAATGTCAAGTAGACACTGAGTAAGGTCTGAAATGCATACATAGTCATTTCTTGCTTTCTGTTTCATACTAACTTTTTTAAATAAATTGTATTTAAATAACCCTTTGGCCGATATTTAAACTTTTAAACAAAGACAACAGGTGAAGTATTACCAAGGTCATATATACGGCAGCCATAAACACATGAAAAGACCTAGGTTTATAAGAATTTGTGATTAAAACTCTACTACCAACACGCTATATAGCCACATAAAATGGAAAAGCTTAGATATCTTGGAAACAGTAGCCAATCAGCGGCTTTAATTGTCATTTTTTAATTCAGCACATCAAAATCCATAAGAATTGGCAGATTTTGTCTCTGAAGCAGACAACTTTTAAAAAATTGTAGATCAGTGTTATAGGTCTTCAGTGATTTTTGTAGAGTTTTGTGTTAGTTTACATCTGCCTGATACTGGAGAGGCTGTTAATGAGATGACACTGGAATAAGATATTTTTTTCTTGTATGTTGGGTTTGTTGGTGAAATGTCCTAGTTATGCTTTACACCTATAGTTGGAAGAGGGGTTTCACTGGATGCAAAATAGATGTTCAAAAAGAAAAAGAGAGAACCATAGCACAGTTTCAACACCATTTTAATTATTTAGCCTGGGAATATTTTCCTTTCCTTTTTTTGGCAAAGCCACTGAATTAGAACCTCTGCTCCCTCTTTGAGTATTGTGTGGTGCCATCTTATCCCATGCCTGATAGATATACTGGCTTCCTATCCATCTAATATTTTTTTAAGATAACCATAATGAATATACAAATTAATATGTTGGGGAGGGTCTTAAGGGTCTCACTGTGCTGCTTGGTAAGAGTTGCAGCCTCTTGACCTTTATCTCTGAAGAAAGTTTCTCCACATCACAGTACATCTGCAAGCTTTTCCTGTACATTGTGTTTTAAGCCTGAGGCCCAGAATCATGAGATTCTCCAAATGCCAATACTCAAAGGTGATGCTCTTGATGCCATTTCCTAAATACCATAGGTAGCTTGGACCATGTATTTTTCATTACAGAATGGAATTTGTCCATTAGAGAATTAAGTTGCTCTGCCTGTATTTTGTGCACAATGGGGCATTTTTTGGGGCAGCTGCCACTTTTTTCTTAAAAAGAGAATTGCCATTTCTATGCTACCAGACTGTCAGTAGCCTGGCTTCACTTAATGCCACTTTTTGAGGCAGTATTAAATGCAGCTGTGCTATTAGCAGTTGTGACATCTAGCATGTGGTAATGCTATATCTCATTGCTAGCCACACCGGATCTCCACCCAGAACCCAGCTAATCCCCACTTCTATTTGTGCTAAGAACAGCTTGAGGTTTTGACTATGGCACTGTTTTTAACACATGATAGCATTTAGCATGGGTTAAAATCCACCATAAGTGTTTAAAACACTTTAGTAAGTGTGCCCCGTAGTGTTTTTTTAACACTGGAAATTTAACTCTTGGTCTGAGATGGAGTAAAATATTAGCATTAGTGTAGGCTGCTGTACCAGTCTCATATGCCAGCATGATCTAGCTGCAATTCTTCTTCCTCACCTACCTCTTCCAGGTAGGGCAGGTAAGCAAGAAATATACCCCATTCCAACCTTCAGTACATTAAGGGCTAGATTCCAGATGGCATTTAACGGGGATGGATGTCCGGTTCGGACGTCCATCCGCACTGAACGCCAGATGCCAATCCTACAGACAGAGCTCTCCTCATGTACAGGCATGTTGTACAGGGAGCTCTGTTCACGGGCAGGAGGAGGTAGGCCGGAGGAGAAGCGAGGATGGGGAGTGGGCGGGAACCTGACCCCGGATGTACATGGCCAAGTCAGAGGTCGGCCTTGTACATCCAGGGTCGGCCATTTGCACAGGAGACTTATTCCACCTTGGAGGTGGAATAAATCCCTCTAGATATCACAGAAGGAGGATGCCAGGCACGGAAAGTGAGGTGAGGAGGTGCAGGGGGTTCCCCGCAGCCTTGACCCTGGCCACGGTAGGCCTGATCGGGGGTCGGGCTGCGGGGAAAGATGATTTTGATGGTCGGCCAGAGATTGTGGCTCCACGCAGGAGCCTGACTGGGCTAGCCAGGTAAATGTCGGGATGTCCGGAGTGCCTAAATCAGGGCACATCCTGGATGCCCCAGCCTTAAGCCGCAATTCTGGTCCCGCAGGGCAGTCTAGCCCCCGTGGGGGAAGAATCAGGTGGATCCACGAGCCATCCGGATGTCTGTAGATCTAGACAGTCCAGGTCTGACCTCCAATAAATTAAAAAGAAATACGCACTGAACTGTGTAGGAGGAGAGATAGTGGTGGAGGTGTTTGATTTTAAAGTGCTTCTATAGCTAGCACTTAATATTAATTTATTTACTGCATCTCTGTACTGATTGTCCCCTTCACTGAGAAGGAACCAATCATTGCTGAGGTGCAGTGAAAAAATTAAAAATCTATGCATAGAAAGTCCTGATATAGAAAATTGTGCACATATTACCATGGCTTTGTACATATTTTTCTGTCTGTGTACTCTTTTTAACACTGCAGAAATTTGAATATTATAAGTTTACTCCATTGGGAGTAAAGTGGGGGGGGGGGGGGTGTAGGGGGTTAGATGCATTAAGAAACTGTGGGTTGATGTTCAATGCACATTTTTAACACAGTTTATCACATCAGCCTATGAATGTGGAGCAATGGAGTGGAGAATACACCTAGTGGTTAGAGAAGTGGGCTAAGAACCAGAATTCACGTCTTGCTTCTCATGCACGTCTTGCTTCTCATGCACACTGTGACTTTCAGCTACAAACTTACAGCCTTATGTAATAAAACTACATTAAAAAATAAGTGTTTTTTATTTTTGCACTCATTTTTTACTTTACTTTCATTATAATAAATTATATGTGAAAAGCAGCAAAGTAAAATTTTGATCTAAAATGGAAGCAAAGCAAAAAAATGGCTCTGAACCAGAAAGAATTCATTAAAACAATAGTAGCAAAAAGCCTTCATAGTTAAAATGGAGACAATGTTAAAAGTTAATTTTACCTCCATTTTATCATTCAAATATCAGCAAAGTTAACTTTTAATGTTGCCTCCATTTTAACTATGAAGACTTTCTGATTGAGGGTCATCTCTTGGCCTGGGACTCCTTGAGACAGGATGCCATGGGCAAGGGCACCCCAAGCCTAAGCACCCCTCTTACCTCCCTAGAGTTGGAGGGACTTGGCCTCCCTGCTAACCTTTCTGTCACCTTTGCCATCACCACACATCTTCTTCCACTTGAGAAATGTTCTGCTATCACCACAAATATAAAAATTTTTTTTTCCATAGGCCAGATCCAGTCTCGGGAAGGAAAAGCCTGGCAGGGTGGAAGTGTAAAGTCCATGGGCTAGATTTGGTCTTCAGGCCATAGTCTGGAGACTCCTGGTGTAGATGAAGAAAATGAGGGCTATGTTTGCAATACATCCTGCTGGTGCATGGTGGCACAAAGTCCTCATAAGCACTATGGTTTTGCTTTCACAGGGGCTGTATACTGGAACGACTGTGAAATCGAGCCCTCTATACCACTCTACCTCTTGGTACAGGGAATTACTGTGCTGCTGATCAGCATCATTTTGTTAATCTCTGAGCTGAAATCAAATTTGAGTTTAATTTTGCTGGCTGTGCTGCTGCTCCTCGGCATTTTCTCATTCTGCTGGCTTATCACAGGTACGAAAAAAATTCTCTTTCCTTTTATTTGAAAATCTCAGGGTTTTGAAAACTCTTTGCCCCTTTGCATAGACTTATGGGTCTCAGAGTTCTATTACTTTTCTTATCACAAAATCTCACAAAGAGAATTGGTGGAAGGGGTGGGGCTAAACTCTGGTTTTGCATATTTATTTATTTGTGAGTTTTTTATACTGCAATATCTTGTAATCAGTTAAAACAACAGATACATTGAGCAATTAATCAAATAACAGGTGCTGAAACATTCAATCAAAAAAATTTACATGATTCTAACAAAATAACCTATATATACAATTAATGGTTGAGATCGTAATTCAGCTTAGTGGAAGAGGAAAATGGCTACTTATGTTGAGTCTGCATCAGATGGTCGAGAGTAAGATGGGTTAAGATTGTGTCCAAAGTGTTCAGTAAAAAGATAAGTTTTGAGATGGGAATGAAATGAGGATAGATCAGTAATATTACGAAGGCTCGTTGGAAGAGAATTCCAAAGTGTTGGCGATATGTATACAAATGCTCTATTGCTAGTGCATTGCTTGGTCTTACAGAATTCTGTAGGGGTTTTGAGCATATTGTCCAACTGAACTCTTCTTTGGCAGGAATTAGGCGCAACAATGATTAGCTGAGAGAGGGCGGGAGGGGCCATTTTCCTGATGATCTTGAAGGTGTTCATCAGCAATTTGTATTTTATCTGGCTTAGTATGGGAAGCCAATGTAAGTCATTTAAGATTGGATTAATGTGATCTATCTATGTTTGCAATACATCCTGCTGGTGCATGGTGGCACAAATTCCTCTGTCTATCTATCTATTCATACTGCATTGCTGCACCTTACAATCCACAAGGCACCCCCCTACCCACATATAGTCTAGACCCTCTTGGAAAAGTTGGTCAACATACATGCCCCTTATGCCCATAGATTGGGTGTGCCTGCACAATGTGCACGCATTATTACAACTCACGTCACATTACATGTACTTGCTTCATCCATCCCACCGTAAATGCTATATTTGTCTGATTTGCCATAATGCCTTCCATTGTGCATTTTCTCCTCTTCAACTGTGCATGTGGGGATCCCTGTTTGCTGTAATATGGGAGGTTGCACCTACTGCTCCTGTTAACAGCTGCTCTGAAAAAGTCATGATATTTGTGTCTATCATTGATAATCCACATATTGGCATTGATCCTGCATTCCCTGACTCATTCACACAGTGGCCTTGCTTTTTGAACCACAGAGCAGCTGTACTACTTTTTAGATGCATATATGGGTGTCCATTGTCAGGGTTCATGAGGCCTGGCTTGGTGTGTGCCTATGTGTACCTAGCTGTCTGCAGGCTCTGTGACATACTGCACAGCTTTATGTACAGTTTCATTGTAAAGCTATAGTTTGGAAACGTGAGAGTTGGCATGGACAACATTGTGGGTGATGGGTCCCAGGTGAGGTGTGGAACTAGAATGAGAGGTACAGGTGGCGAGTTGATTGGCATGAAGACAGTGTGTGCTTCCCTCCTCAATGATCATAGCAGAGGGTGAGAGGGTAAATGAGGTGAGGTGTGGGCTGGACATAAAGGGGAAAAGGTGAGGGATGTGGCACACCTCATGGTAACTGAAGTGGGACTTGTGAATGTGGTGAGCCGTGCTTGCCGAGGGGGGGGGGGTAATTGCACCCACTATTCCTGATCCTGGATAGTATGTTGACATAAAGAAAATTGAGGCCAGCTATGCTGGTCCACAGGCTGCCATTGAACCTGCCACCCTGTACTCATGAAATTGCTAAACAAATACTTCTGTTCTGTTTTTACTAAAGAAAATCCTGGAGAAGGACCACCTGTGACTCCCAAATATAAAAATGGGAATAAAGTAGATACCATACCATTCACAGAAGATGATGTGTTAGAACAACTTGCAAAACTGAAAGTGGACAAGGCCATGGGACCGATGGGATACATCCCAGGATACTGAAAGACCTCAGAGGTTCTTGCAGGGCCGTTACAGGATGTTTTCAAAAGATCCTTGGAAACAGGAGTAGTTCCTCAGGAATTGAGGAGGGCGGATGTGGTACCTCTTCACAAAAGTGGTGACAGGGAAGAAGTGACAAACTACAGGCCCGTGAGCCTTATCTCGATGGTGGGAAAAGTAATTCGCTCCTGAAAGAGCGAATAGTGGACTTTCTCAAAACCAACAGCTTGCATGATCCAAGGCAACATGGTTTTACTAAAGGATGATCTTGTCAAACAAATCTGATTGAGTTCTTTGACTGGGTGACCAGAGAACTAGATCAGGGGCATGCGATAGATGTCATCTACCTGGATTTCAGCAAAGCCTTTGATACTGTTCCTCATAGGAGGCTTATCAATAAACTCAGTAGTTTGGAGATGGGCCCCAAGGTGGTGAACTGGATCAGAAATTGGTTGACTGACAGATGACAGAAGGTGATGGTAAATGGAGCTCACACGGATGAAAGGAGGGTGATTAGCGGGGTGCCCCAGGGTTTGGTCCTGGGCCTGGCACTGTTCAATGTATTTGTGAGTGATATTGCTGAAGGACTGAATGGAAAAGTCTGTCTTTTTTCAGATGACAGGAAAAATTGCAACAGAGTGGACTCCCCTGAGGGAGTCGATAACATGAGGAAAGATCTACAAAAGCAGGAAGAATGGTCTAATGCTTGGCAGTTAAGATTTAATGCGAAGAAGTGCAGTGTCATACAAATGGAAAGCAGAAATCCAAGGGAAATGTACGCGATAGGGGGCGAGAGGTTGGTGTGCATGGACCAGGAGAAGGACCTGGGTGTGATTATTTCTGAGAAACTCAAGATGGCAAAACAGTGCGACAAGGCAGTGGCAAAAGCCAGGAGGATGTTGGGTTGCATACAAAGAGGAATTACCAGCAGAAAGGAAGAGGTACTAATGTCACTGTATAAGTCACTGGTGAGGCCTCACTTGGAATACTGTGTTCAGTTTTGGAGACCATATCTTCCAAAGGATGTAAAAAGACTGAAAACTGTTCAGAGGAAGGCGACCAAAATTATTTGGAGCTTGCGTCTGAAGCCTTATGAGAAGAGACTTGAAGACCTAAATATGTACACTCTGGAGGAGAAAAGGGATAGGGGAGATATGATTCAGACCTTTAAATACTTAAAGAGAAATAATGAAGAAACAAACCTCTTCCAAAGACAGGGAAGCTGTAAAACTAGAGGGCATAACATGAAGCTGCAAGGGGGTAAATTGAAAGGCAATGTCAGGAAATACTTTTTCACTGAAAGGGTGGTGGATGCTTGGAATGCCCTCCCGATGGAAGTGGTGAGGGCAAATACAGTGACAGAATTCAAAATGGCATGGGACAGACACAGTGGATCCCTTTACAGCAACAGGATAAAATCTAAATAAACTTAACTATCTAATTTCTCAACAAATAGAGTGTCCTACACAGAGCGGTGGGTTCACCCCTAAACAAAGACATGGGGAGGGGTGGCCTGCACGGAGCATCAGGTGCACCTACTCTTGCCATCTTACTGGGCAGACTAGATGGACCATACTGGTCTTTATCTACCGTCATTTATCTTTATCTTTATTCCGTCATTTGATAGACCGCTCTTGTCAAAACATTAGAGCGGTGTACAATAAAAGGTCTACGCCACTAAGCTATAGAAAAGGAATGCCAAAATTATAATAAGAAAGAGAGAGAAAGGACAGCGTACAACAACATACAATAAGAACACAAAAGACAAACCAGACAGAAGATTTAAAAAAGACAATGAGCACAGGGTGGGAAGCCAAAACAACAAAAGGGAGCTGACAATCCACAACTAAACTAGGTAACAACACGAGAGACAGATCAAACAAAGACTCAAGGAGGGGCATCAGGGGGAAGGTCAAAGGCTTTTCGGAACAGATAGGCTTTCAGCAGCTCCTTAAACTTGGGATACAAAGGTTCCAGTCGGAGGGAGGGTGGTAGAACATTCCAGAGGGAGGGGCCTAGAAAAAAGAAAGCCGAGTGACGGGTCTGTTCCAAATGTGCTTGTGACGGAGAGGGTAAGGACAGGCGATTCGCATGTAAGGAACGGAGTTGACGGTATGGTGTGTGAAGAGAGATAAGATCGGCCAGATAGAGGGGAGTAGATGTGTAAATGGCTTTATGCGTTAGAATAAGAAACTTATAATGGAATCAAAAACGGAGAGGCAACCAATGTAAGCGAAGTAGGATGGGAGTGACATGCTCATAACGATGGGAAAAAGTGATAAGTCGAGCTGCCGTATTTTGAATTAGCTGAAGGCGCTTAAGCTGAGAAGCAGGAAGGTTAGCTAGAAAAACATTGCAGTAGTCAAGTCTGCTGATGACCAAGGCCAGAACTAGGGTAATCAGTGCAGTAGAAGGGAGAAAGGAACGAACAGCTCTAATTTGACGTAGAACCGCAAAAGACCGGCGGGCGAGAGTGGAAATATGACCATGGAAAGAACGAGTGGAGTCTAAAGTAACCCTCAAGTAGCAGAAGGAGGGGACAAGCGGAATTGGAATGAGATCGATCTGAGGGGCAACAGTTGGGCAAGAGCCGCTCAGAGAGACCCACATAGCCGTGGACTTTGCAGGATTTAGGTGTAGAAGGTTCAGGGAAAGCCAGGAAGCGACATGAGCAAGGCAGATGTCAAGGTTCAACGGTGAAGTATGGTATAAAAGAATAATATCATCAGCATAGATATATGATGAGACCGGATATTACTGGATCAAAAGAGGGAGGGGAGAGAGGAAAATATTAAACAGAAGAGGTGAAAGAACAGAACCCTGGGGCACACCACAGGTAAGAGGGAACGAAGAAGAGAACTGGTTATTGGAGCGGATGGTAAAAGAGCGGTTGGAAAGAAAAGAAGAGAACCATTTCCAGACTACACCGCGTAACCCCAAATCAGACAGACGGGAAAGAAGAATGTGGTGGTCGATCAGATCAAAAGCCGCAAAAAGATCAAGAGAAACGATGAGGGTGACATTTCCACAGTCATGGGCGACGTGGAGTTCATTCAGTAGTGCCAGAAGAATGGTTTCTGTACTGTGACCTGGGCTAAACTATCTAAGGCAGCGGTGAGTGCAGTATTCCAAAAGGAGACCTGGGAATCAGATGAGTGTACTGCAAAATCTGGGGGAAAAAGAAGGTGTGCAGATGGGAAAGCACTTAATGTTGCAGGGGTGATGTGGCAACGCAGAGAAAGAGGGGGTGGGGATCTAGGTGGAGTAGCAATCTTCGGGAAGGGGCAAGAAACTGAGCAAGAGATACAAAAATGATCTGACCAAGGAATACGATGAGTGGTAGGAGGGGAGATCTGAGGGAACATTGTGGGAGATGAGATAACCAAATCTAGAGTATGGCCCGCAATATGAGTGTGGCCAGAGACATGTTGGTGGAGAGAGATATCATCCAGAAGATCCAGAAAAACCCGATCTTTTTGCCTATGAGGGGTATCTACGTGGATATTGAAGTCCCCAAGGATTATAAGATTAGAAAAGTGAAGCGTTATCTCTGAAAGCGTTTGCATTTACTATGTTACTATGTGAGTTGCTGATAAGTCGTGTAGCTGCATGTTGAGCCAAGGTGAGCGGGTGTAGGGATATTTTTGGCAGGCCGTGGAGTAGACTATTACAGTAGTCTATATGTGGCATGACTAATGCTTGCATAATTGTTCTAAAATCAGATTGTTGTAGTAAAGGTTTATGACACTAATAGGGAGAGCTAATGGTGTCACAGTTCAGTGCCCTTATTGTAATATCACACAATGAGTGCGGGTAGCAGCAGTGGAGCTAGGAACTGAGTTTATGTATCACAGATCTATTCCTCTCCTAAAAGGTCACATAGTGAAACTGATGACAGTGGTGGAGTTGGACTGAGTTTCAGTGTCACAGACAGCTCCATGCCTTCGCTACAAGATCACACATTGAAAATTTGTGGCAGTGTTGGGGCTGGAACAACAATGTTAAAACTCCAAGCCTTCACCCAGAATCTGCCAACCCAGTGAGATTTATTTTATTTTTTTATTTATTTTTGTGTTTTTATATACCGCCCCTTCCAGAGATCAAGGGCAGTTTACAATTAACAAAACCTTTTACATTATTTATTTATTTTATTTTATTTATTTATTTACAGTTCTTATATACCGCGCTCTTTGGTACCAGCGCGGTTTACAGTTAACAAATTTTGCATTGGAACAATCCTTTGCTTACATTATAACAGGGTCAGTAACTTGGAGATAACAGGGGAAAACTATATACAAATTATATACAAACAGAGTTTTATCTGTGGCTAATTTACAGTTCAGGTTACATATTGGGATCATGATTTTGGGAGTGCAGAGAGTTTGGTTCGTGTTCTGACAGGAAGGACTATGTTGTTGGAATGTCTGAGGCTGTGTAAGTGATTTGAGAGATGGAAGGAGGGGGTGTAGGGTTAGGGCCTAAAAGGTGAAGACAGAATAGGTAGTGTTTAAGTGTCTTCCTAAATTGAGAGAGGTCTTTTATTGATCGGATATGTGGAGGGAGATTGTTCCAGCAGGTTGGTGCGAATAAGGTGAAGGCCCTGTCTCTGGTTGCTTGATTACATTTAGTGTACTCTTTTGGTACAACGAGGGTATTAGCGGCTGCGGACCTTCTTAGCCTGTTTGTGGGGGTGTTGATAAGAAGTGAGGAGAGGGAGGGTGGGGCTATTTGATTGATTGCATTAAACTTGTGATTTGAACTTAGAATATTGTAGTTGCACAGAACTGAATTGTGGAGTATATACAGGTATGATCATGCCTTATTTACATAAACAATTACAATTAACATATTTACAAAAGTTGCATGTACATAGACTTAGGGGGATGTTTACTAAAGTGCGTTAAATGTGACTAACGCGCGTTATACGACGTTAACGACCGTAAGTGCCGTATAACGCGCGTACCGACGCGCTAACGACCGTTAACGTCATACTACGCGCGTTAACCGTAGTTAACGATCGTAAACCTCCGCGGCGCGTTAAAACAGCGCAGAAGGTGGAGAGTGGGCAGAGAGAAGGGGTCAATGGGCGGAGAGTGGGCAGGGAGAGGCTCCCCTCATACTAACGTGCTGTATTTCAGAGCTCAATTCCAACGCGAATGAAAACCTGTCGTTAAAGGCATTTAAAGGGAAGAGAAACCATTTCCGTCAGCAATGTACAGAAAAACCGGGGAAACCCACAAAACGTGAGCAGTGTGATACATGTGCACAGAACAAACGTTCACATAAAACGTTAAAAATGACCACAAGAAACATTTTAAAAAGCAGAATTCAGCTGGGCAACAGTGATAGCAATGGGCAACAAGGAACAACACTCCCTGGAAAGCACCAAAATAAAAGGAAATGATGTGTGGAAGGGTCTACGCTCCGCAGACCCTTTCAAAGAGCATTACATTGTAATGGAGCTGTCCTGGGCATGTGGTGTAATGTTTCCCAATGATATCATTGTTGCCCAGCTTGGTTATGGGTGTGTGCCCCTTTTGTGAGGTCTTTTCTGAGGTTTATGTACACCTTTGTCTGCATACAAGGTAAATGAGGCCACAGTAAACCTGTTGCAGAGCAGGGTTTCTGACTCGTCAGGCCGGTTTAACTAACTCCAGGGACTGCACTGTCTCTGTGGCCACAGTGTGGTGCAACAGACACAGCCAGTGCCTGTAAGACCAGAGGGTCACAGATTCAAATCCCAGCTGGGGCTCCTGCCAACCCAGTCCCCATAGTTTTACCCACCACTAAACAGTGATAGTAAAGACACTCCTTTAGTGCAGAGAACATACGCAAGGCCTATATTTTACCACACCAAACACAGACACCAGAAACAGGCACATTACCTAAAGCAGAGTCCCGCAAATGCAGTCCTGGAGGGCCCCACACCATTCTGGTGTCATGCTGCCTCTAATAAAGATGCCTGTGCTGCATAGCTATGCACCACCCCCATAGTATGCAGATGTAGCTCATGCATATTTATGAGGGACAGCATGAAAACCCGAACAGTGTTTGGAACACCAGGACTGGAGTTGGGGAACTCTGCCGTAAAGCAGCAGCCAACAGGGCCACACACACACCCACAGGCCCCATTGGCCAATGCCAGCTGGAGAGGCAAGACATTGGGCCCTGCCTGTATCTGCCAATACTAGCAGTTGCATACCTTAGCAATGCCACCCTACACCTGGGTATATGGTACACAGCTATCAAACGTTTCCTCTGATAACTGGCAGATATCAATTCCTACGTTAAGCACATTTTGCTCATTGAGCTCCACCATAACAATCATTCTGATGTCTGCGGTGTGTGCTGCAGGTCTGGTCTCTGACAGTGTTCACCACCCTGGGGAGTGACCCCCCAACAGTCTTGTGTACCATATCCATGCCTGTACTATGCCCAGGACTGGTGTGGTGGGTATGGCTGCTGACCACCTCTATAGTAGCACAATGCTGGCATAGGTGTGGGGGTGGCTGTCTGTCTATCCAGTGTGTGGTGGCTGCAAACACCTTCAACAGCCCACACTGCCAGCACTGTTGCCAGTATTGGGCTGCCAATGTGCATAATGAGGAGCAAGGTACCATGGGTATAGGCCGGTCAGGGTGGCCTGGCCAGGGTGCATCTGCACAGGGCATAGGGCAGTGACAGGCACATTGTAGTGCCCGGCCACCACCTACACAGACAGGGTGACCTCAGTATATCCTGCTGAGAGATCACTCTCACCCTGACTGTGCAGTGACCACAGCATGGCTAGGCACTCCCATAGTGCTATCTAATATTTCTCTCATGTGATAAATATGGGTTTCCTTTTGGGGCCCAGTCACTGATGTATCTGCTTGCTGTGTATGCTGACATCCCAGTTCTGGGTGCAGGCATCTCCACTGGGCATTAGCAGACTGTTTGCAGCTGGTAGGTGTTGTGATGGAGTGGCTTGCAGGGTGCAGTGGCTGATGGCTTGCACCAGGGGAAAATCAGATAGTGGTGGGGTGCAGTATACCATATCCAGGCCTAATGTCTGTCTGCTATTGTGTTATGGCTGTGTACAGAGCTGCATTGACTGCCCTGTGGGGTGTCTGTTCCCCAGCAGGACTAGGGTTCATGTTCCCCTCTACTGCCACCGTTGCAGGGAGGTAGACTGTGGATCTTTTGATAGGAGACCCTGTTTGCCACCCTCAGCCCTGGGGGAGGGGTGTGGTGGTGCATGGGGGGCTACACCTGACTGAAACAGACAGAGATGTCCAAGGTGTTCCTGCAGAAACTACCTATCTCACACAGTAACACTGCTTTGGACCTGCGCCATGGTCTCTTTCAGCCATGGATGGTGCTGTGGACCTAGTGCTGGGCGCCTCACTGCACCCTCAGGGTGAGCACAGTACCCGCACAATGTGACGGTTTGTAGCTACTCTGTGCCAGTACAACACACGGTCGGTACCCCCTATCAGGCCGAGGTGCTGTGGGGGTGCACATGGTCAGTTCCCCCTACCAGGCCGAGATGCTGTGGGGGTGCATTCCCCATGGTGTGTATCTGTGGACAGCTGATTTGCATGTGCAGTGCATCATGGGTGTGACTGGTCCAATCCAACCCTGTGAAACACCAGCACCTGCTCACAGGCTCTGCTAAACCATAGGCCATCACACGTACATCTGTTAGCATAATGCATAGGTGCAGGACACCCTACAAAGTCTGTAATATAAGATGCCCACACTGGTAAAAACACACGTACCCACGCACGTAAACAAACACGTACCCACGCACGTAGAAACACACGTACCCACGCACGAATGTACGCACGCAGCTACGCACGTGGCTACACACGTACCAATGCACGCACCAACGTACATGGCTAGGCACACTCCGAGGGTGTTTTTCTGACACCAATACTCAGCGTAACGAAAAACATGCCTCCTCTTTCCTTCTGTAATGTACAGGATGATGCCTGAGACAGCCTTTTGCGTTAGGCACACTGGGGGCTCGAACCCATGCTGCCTGTAACAGCGGTCAGTACCGTAACCATTGTGCTACCACTCTGTTTCAGTGCTTTGTGTCTGTACGTCTTCTTACGATTAACGCGCAGTAATGCGGCACGGCGCCCGGTAACGCTCGTTAATTTTTCTAACACGCGGTAGTGGTAACGATGTACCACCCATGTCCTTATTTGGGGTTTCTTTCACTACCGCGGCTCCTAACACGAATTGCACTAACGCAGTTTAGTAAACATACCCCCTAGTATCAGATAGATATTTTAGGTAGGGTATTAGTAGACAATGTTGATTTGTAGGATATTAGTAGATAATGTTGATTGGGTGGGTTCCGATTTTGTTATATGTGTATAAAAGTTATATTTGGAATATTTTGTTCTTTTCTTCTGAATTACCAAAGTATTCTATGAATAGATATGTTTTTAATTCCTTTTGGAAGTCTTTAAGATCCTTGATGGCTCTTAGTTTATCTGGAAGGGCATTCCAGAGAATGGGTGAGAAATAAATGAATGCTTTGTTGCTTGATGATTGGCTCATTCTGCGGTAATTAGAAGGGACAGTCAAGGTATTTTGGTTGCATTCTCTTCTAGTTATTTCAGTAGATGGAATGCTAATCAGTAATGATAGAAATGAGGGGGCTATTTCCCTAATGAGTTTGAAAGTGATAATGAGAATTTTATATTTTATTTGGCTCAATATGGGTAACCAATGTAGTTCGTACAGTATTGGTGTAATGTGTTCTGTGCTACTTATCTTAAAGATGATATGTGCAACTACATTTTGTGCCATTTTGAGGTGGTTAAGGGTCTGTTTAGGTAGGCCATGTAATATACTGTTTGAATAATCAAGGTGAGGAATGATTATAGCCTGGAGTACAGATCAGAAGTCATGGTTAGTCAAGTACAGACTGAGATGCTGAAGCAATCGTAATTTATAGAAGATGGTTCTGGTGATTAGTTTTATTTGGGTAGTCATCGTGAGATTCTGATCCAAGGTAACCCCTAAGTATTTCACTTCATTTTTGACTTCTAGCACCACATCCATGAATTTTAGTTTTGGTGTAGGAGTAAAGTTTTGGTTCCTTGTGACGAATAGGATCTCGGTTTTGTTGTAATTTATGTATAGGTTATGTAGTTCTAGCCAATTTATTACTTCAATGAAGCATGCTGTGAGTTGATGAAAGTTAGGATTCATAATGTCTATTGGAAGATAACACATTCTGTCATTCGCATAAATGTGGTAGCCTAGTTTAAACTTTTTGAAGATCTTACCAATAGGTTGTAAGTATAGATTAAATAGTAATGAGGAGAGGGCAGATCTCTTGTTTATATGGTCGGGATGTCTGTTGTCCTATTCGTACTTGTTGTGTATGATCTGAAAGATAGGATTGGAACCATTTAAGAACATTGTCGTCTATACATATCTGGAGGAGTCTTGTTAGGAGGATGCTGTGGCTGATGTTATCAAAAGCAGATGCTATCTTCAGGAATACAATCACAAAGGCTTGTCTTGATTGTCCAACCCTCGAATAAGATTATCAAAGAGAGCCAACAGAAGGGTCTCAACACCGTGGTATGATCTAAAACCATATTGGTGTTTATCTAGAGGGGAATTTTGGTCAATAAATTCTTGGAGTTGGATCTGAACGATTTTTTCAATCACTTTAGCCATGAATGGGAGACTGGATGTTGGTCTACATGAATTAGGATTTTGTTTATCTAGTGTTTTATTTTTTAATATTGGTCTAATGGTGGAATGTTTTAGAGCTGATGGCATTGTTCTTAGATCTATTGATTGGTTCACAATATTGAGTATGAATGGTGCCAAATCAGAGTGGGAGGCTTTTAAACAGCTAACTGGGCATGGGTCTAAGCTTGATGTCGTATTAGTTTTAGATTATGTTCTTGATGTGCCTTAGGTCAACTGTGTGGAATGTGAGCCATTTTTTACTATATGTATCATCATGGTTCGGTTGATCATGTGGGATGTCATGTCATTTTAGTTTATTCATATAATGTGTTGCCAAGGTTTGCAGGTCTATAGGTATATTGTTTGTTTCTTGTATAGGTACCTGAGTAAGAGATTTTACAATATCAAATAGCTCTCTCGGGAGGTTGAGAGATTTTATGAGGATCTTTGTATGATATTCTTTTTTTGCATTGTTTATGGACATTTTGTAGAACTGAAGTGTATTCATATAAGACAGTCTGTCAACCAAGGGTTTTGTATTTCTCCATTTATGTTCCATCCTTCTCAATTTTTGTTTTAGTTTCCTTAAATCATGGGTATACCATTTTTCTGAGCACTTTGGATTTATTTTGTGTTTTGATTTAGATGCCAATACGGCATTCTGTATTGAGGTATTCTAGTTTGCGATTATATCATCTAGTTCAGTTAGAGAAGAATCTAGTTGTGGTAAGACTTCATTCAGGAAGTTTTCCTTTTTAAATGTTCTGAATCGTTTTGATTGAGAATCCTTATTAATAGGTGAAGATGTGGGTAGTATATGCGATAATATGAATTTGATAAGATAGTGGTCTGACCATGGGACTTGTAGTGTCTGCAGTGGTACATAAAGGTGATGGCAAGTGATGTGCTTGGGGATGAACACTAGATCGAGGATGTTACTTCCATTATGAGTGGGTGTTTGAATGATCTGATGGAAGCCCAGATCTTCCATAGAGATGAGAAAATTCATGAAATGTGAGTTGTGTAGGGAGGGAAGATTAAAGTCACATGCCTCTCTTATCGTAATCCTCTCTCTGTTTATCTCTAGGAAGCATTTGGGTCTTTACACACACCACCACGTACATGGGCCACTGCAATCGAATCCTCTTTCTTTTTGCTTTCTGGCTTTTGATTGCCCAGTACGTCATATTGGTCATCCTGCTCTCCACAGTTCTGATTTACTGCTGTTTGTTCTTCATAGTGCTCTGCCTTTGTCAAACAATCTACGGGTAAAGCCAGAATTAAGCTCTGTCTTCTGCATTTACAGTAATCCTCACTCCTTTGCATCTCACCCAACTGAACAAGATTCTCCACCCCACAAAGGCTTAATGATTTAAATGAAAACTCATAAACCACTTCCAAGAAATCAGTCAATTTCAAGAGATGGACTTCACAGGACAAAGAAACATGAAGAAAAGCATATTGACATATACAGTTTATTTTTCATGGCCTATCAAGGTTTAACCAGCCAACCAGTTCACTCAGTGGAATTTCTCTCTTTGGGGGAGAAAGAGAGAGAATTCAAATTCCATCACTGCTGCACATTGAAATAGCTCCTTTCTCCTGATTGACTGGCGAGCATGAGATAACACAGTCATTCTTTTCTCCTATTGATTCTTCTGAGCTTGTTTATGGACCTTTCCTAACATGATTTTCTGATTTGATTTGATTTGATTTTTAACTCAATACAGAAACCTGTGGATGAATTATAAGATAATTGCTAAAAGGCTATAAGAATGTAAAAACAAAAAAGCAAAATTTAAAAAAATGGATGACTTCCTCAACTAAAAATACAAAATGAAGTCAGACCAAAATTGTAAAAGGGATAAAAGAAATAATAATTACTAAGAATCATGTAGTCAAGTGGAACAGAACTGATAGCAAACAGAAATGCCTGGAGGCTGTTGGGATGAAGCGGGTTGAAGTCCACTTTATACCATATTCTAATAGCAATCCTGTGGCCTAACAGAATGACCAGAAGTAGACTTGTAGCAAGAGCCTAACTAAATGTGATGATTGTTTTGTTGCTAGGCAGATTTCAGAGAGCAGAGAATTGCAGAAAAACTCATGGTAGTGAGTCAAGTACAGGATATGTAGAAACAGGAAATGTGCCCACCACAGACTAGACAGAGGGAGGGAAAAGGTGGGGTAGAACCAAAGTAAAGACAAGCTGGTAGGGAAATGATAACACAAACTCCAGTTATTTGCAGAAGACTGAAAAGTCTGAAAGTGCTTGCACAGGAAACAGAGCTAGATCAACCAATAAGAATATAGTACAGTAAAAAGTCCCCAACCACAACTAGGTGACAGTTAAATTTATGTATATAAGGACAGCAATTGATATCATTCGTTGGAGGAGGGGAAACAAATATGATTCATACAGAGAGTCTGATTGGTAATTCAGCTTCTGTTGTCTTTGTCTTCCACCCTCTGGCTCAGGCACACTGTATTGCTAAGAAAAAATAATGCTGCATTTTGCTTTTTGGCTAAGATTGTAACTGATTGGGCATAATAAAGATCTCATTTCCTCCTAAGTGTCTAAGTCTGTTTGGAGCAGAGCAAGGTCATTCTTATATCTTTGGGGTACAAACCTGCAGCCTTAGTTCACCAAAATCCCCAAGATATATGGTTATCCCCAACACCATAATGTCACAGCTGATGATGTCATAAGAGTGAGAGCGAATATGTTAATCGGAGAAGAAGTGAATGGCTGGTTCACAGGTCTGTGGACAGATGGAACGGTAAGAAGGGATTTCTGCAGAAGATTTCAGGCGGCTTCAAGCAGTGAAGTATACTTTTTTTCTTCTCATATCATAGTAATCTCTAGTATTGAACTTAGGATAAGTACACATACATTGGAATAATAAGTAGAATTTGTTATTAAGAAGTTATTCATAAAAGGAGAAGGAACATGTTTAAGAAAAAGCAAAAAAGATTAAAAGGAGAATCAGCCAAGATCTAAATTAGAGACCCCATTAAATAAGATATGCCAATATCATCCTCTAGTGGCAAAAGGGTTAACTAAGTATTATATGAAATGGACAAAATGGTCCAGCAAGTCCAGCAATGTATGCTGACCTGAGAGGGGGTCATTAACACCCACTAGGTTACATGACCTACAGAACTATATAGAAAAGACTAAAGAAGGAGAAAAATTGACAAGTCATTTGCAGTATCTGGCAATATGGATACAGACAGCAGAAAAACTGAAGTATAAGGTATTGTGCCGAGTCTAAAAAGCGCCTCCCATTCTGCAAATTCCAAAGTAAACAGCTGTAATTTCACCAATCCTGGTCGTGCATGATTGTCAAAATCTTTCTAGCCTTATTCCATCTCCATGAGAAGAGCTGGAACCTGTATTTAGCTCCCTTAATGCATAATGTTTCATTACCCATTAACATGATCATAAGTAGGGAATTTTCAAACCAATTCACTGTTGCAAGAGAGAGATTTGTTTACATATACAAAGATACAGAGCCATTGTTTTAAACCTGGATTGTACACTATATGCCCTTCCTGACTGAGATTGAAAGCTAGAATTTAAAAACTTTTAGGTTTAATTGGAATTTACTCAAGGAATTTTCAAATGCAAGAAGAGGAAAAAACGGAAAAATGTGTTCACGTTTAATCAATCATGACTTTCCTTCCTTGTTCATAGATTCCCGAGAAAAAATTTAATTTCTTTGTTTAAAGGCTAACATTGTTTGGTTAGGTCATTTTAAAGACAGCACTCTTAACTCAATTGCTTTTTGTGAATATTAGTACTCATTTGTGCTCATAGTTTGATATGAAATAAGAAAGTTTAATTTCCAGATCTTAATTCAATATTTTCTATCTTCTTAAATACCAAGCACATATAGATTGGCTCAGCTCAAATAATTTAAAAACAAAAAGAGGAAGTGTTCTCTGGTATTGCTGTTTTTGCATTGTAAAAGCTCAGTGCTATAAAAAAAAAGAAAATAAAAGAAATATGTGCCATCCTTTTTCCACCAATCACACGAACAGGGAGACCTCGCCTTTGCTGTCTCTCTGGACCTGTCCTTCGCTTTTGATTTGGTCAATCATCACACTCTTCTCACTTGTCTTCACAACCTTGGGATCCATGGAACAGTTCACCGTTGGTTTCGCTCCTTCCTCTCATCCTGCTCCTTCTCCGTTTGGACTGTTCTCACTATCTCCCTAGTGACTCCCCTTCACTGTGGTGTTTCTCAGGGCTCGGTGCTCACCCCTCTCCTCTTCAACATCTTTCTTACACCTCTTGCCCTTATCGTTCAGCAGTCTGGGATCTCTGGGTACTACTATGCTGATGATATCCTTCTCTTCTACCACACCAGTCCCTCCCTATGTCCTGATCTCACTGCCCTCAATGCCTGCCTCTCTCACATCGCCTCTTGGCTGGATAGTAACTTTCTTCACCTGAACCCCTCTAAATCTGTGGCCCTTTGGTTCTCCTTCAGTGCTTCTCCTTCACCCACCTTATCCCCCTCTCTGTCTGCCACCCAGATCCCTCTTGTTTCTACCCTCTGCTACTTTGGGGTCATACTAGACTCTTCACTCAACTTTCATCAGCATATCTCCCTACTCACCTGCAGTTCCTTCCTTTCCCTACATCATATCCATGCCATTCAACCTTTTGTCCCCTTCTCTTCCCTCATCACACTTATACTGTTGCTTGTTATTTCCAGACTTGACTACTGTAACATAGTTTTTGCCAACCTTCCCCAGTATCAACTCCATCGCCTGCAACTTGTCCAGAACACAGCAGTTCATCTTCTTACCTACTCCTCCCTGTCCATTCACATTACTCCCCTGCTAGTGCACCTCCATTGGCTCCCAATCAAATCCAGGTTTGTCTATAAGATACTCACGATTGCTCATAAAGTTCTCCATACTGGCACTCTTCAGTACCTAGCAGATCTCGTTCATCTTCAGCCCTCCCCCGCCTCCTTCGATCAGCCCACGGCAATCGCCTTTTCCTTCCCTCCCCAACGCAAGCCAACCTTGAACTTACCCGCCACTCTGCTTTCTTTTTCCTAGGCCCCACCCTCTGGAATTCACTCCCACACACACTCCGTACTGAAATCTCCTTCCCTCGATTCAAGAATATGCTCAAGACCTACCTCTTCCAACTCACTTTTGACCTCCCCCTCTTCCCCTTGGCACAGACCTCTCCTTCATATGACTGGCATCTCTGTCTTTCCCCTTCTCTCTGTTTCTCCATCTGTCGCTTTCCTATCCAAGCAATGGCGTTCTTTTCTCTCTTTACTCTCAACTGCAGCCCGTTATGATTGTACACCACCCTGACGCTTGTGCTTGGGTGGTATATCAAGAACCAAAATAAAAATAAAGATAAAGCAGCACCATGTTTGCAGTGTGTGAATTATATGTTGTTTTTTTTTTAGGAAAATGCTCTTTGTTTTGAAAAATATTCCTGATCTCAGTTTTGGAAGAACAATTAAGAAAAACATATATGTTTTAACACCATGAACTTATTTAGTTTATCCTCATACATGTATGTTATCAAATGTGATCTTTATAGTACTATATTTATGTAGATGTCCGGTATATAGATAAGCAATCACAGAATGAATCTTACTGTCTCTTTTGAACTTTCATTGCCCTTAAATCTGTTGGAATTTGGTTAAAGACACTACCTTAAGTTGATTGGACAAAAACAAAATCTTGCTTGACAGTAATGATCCAGGAAAAGTTTGGGAAAGAACACAGGCAGAGAGAGAAAGCTATAGTTATTTAATAATTTTCATGTTATGCTTAATAAAGTTTTTTGAGGGTTGCAGTTTTAGCTTAAAGAACAATGTCAAGCTTAAATGATAGTTTGATATGTTAGAACAGCCTTATCAAATAAGGATACATTAGTATGTTATAAAACAAGGACCTATACATTTAGTGTGCTGGAATTAGGATGAGCACTTGACTCTGCAGTGCCTAATATTTGATTATGCTGTCTCCATTACCTTTAATTTCGGAAGTCATCTAGCCCAGATATGTGCTCAATAGCTGGAAATAGAAACGTGGAGACAAGCTGGGTGCACTTTGCATCCTGATGGGCTTTGGAAGACCTACACTGGCCATGTGGTCTTTCCAAATGCTTATCCACATTTTGCCTCTGTGTGCCCTGGCCAGATACATAAAGGCAAAAGGAGGAAAGATATCTACACAAATTTTCACAACATTGGTACAATTCTAAAGAAGTACAAATTGCAGAACTGTGTGCATCTTGTCTGCAACTTCTCTGATCTGTAAACAATTCTTTAGCTAATTGAGTTACTTAGGATTGGCTGCTATTTACAAGCAGCAATCCAAGGGGGGAGGGGACCTCCAAAACCTTTAAAAACTTTGTAAAAAACCAAACTGTCTTGCCTTTGACTCTGTTCAATATAAAAACTGCCCCAAGGGAGTTCATTATTTCCAATCTGGAGACTGGATCCTGGCAAAGGCATACACCAGCACATGCTACAAGTGCTGTGGGAGACTGTTTCAAGTTCTTATGACAACACCGGGGCAGCCAAGGCCCTAACAGCTGGAGAGGGAGAGAAGACTCCTGAAGTAAGCCTGCACCCGATGAGACTACCCAGGACTTCCTTGAGTACAACAAGAAAAACTGTAGCTGTCAGAAAGAGAAAAATTACACTGAATGCCCTTCCAATTTGGCAACAATGATGTTTCTTCCCCCTTTCATTTCTCATGAATATACTGAAATATCGGTAACTTCTAGATCCTTGTGTAAGGATAACACCTCCCTTTGATTTTATCTTACCCATGAGACCTTGTGCTTTCAAAAAAAGATAGGACAGGTCAGAAATTAGGAAAAAGTATCTATAGTTATATAAATGAAACCAATTATACAGTTATTGTGAAACATACTGTCTTTATCAAAAATGCTATGCAACATATGGTTAAATGTTTACTAAAAGTATGCAAGGAAGACCAAGTGGCTGCTCTGCAAATCTCAACCGACGGAACTAAGCTATGCTCCACCCACAAAGCCGATTGCGCTCTAGTAGAATGAGCCCGCAGCCCCAAGGGCACTTGACGACCTTGCAAGACATAAGCTGACGCTATTGCTTCCCAAACCCATCTGGAAATTGAAGCTTTGGCCGCCGCTTCACCTTTACGCAGCCCACCAAAGAGAACGAACAAATGGTCAGACTTGTGGAAGGATTCTGAGACCTTCAAATATCGCTGAAGTACCCTCTTAATGTCTAACAAACGCAAACTACGGTCCGACGCGGTCTCCCCCGGAACACCCAAAATGGGCAAAGAGACCGACTGATTCACATGAAATGGCAAAACTACCTTTGGTAGGAAAGACAGTACAGGACGCAACACCACTTTTTTCCTAGAAAAAGTAAGAAACGATTCGCGACAGAAAAAAGCCTGCAACTCAGAGATTCAACTTGCAGGGCAAATGACTTCCAAAAATACTGTCTTCAAAGTCAAATCCTTTAGGGAAGCCTGATGCAAAGGCTCAAAAGGCTCCCTTGTCAAGGCTCCTAAAAACCAGGTTGAGATCCCACAGAGGAGAAATCACCCTGCGCAAAGGATGTAGATGGGATACCGCTCTCAAGAAATGGACAACATCGGCATAGACCCCCAAAGGAACTCCTTGCACCTTTCCTCAATAACAAGAAATAGCTGCCAACTGCACCCTTAACGAACTGGCAGCCAATCACTTATCGAACCCGTCTTTCAAGAAACCCAACACTGTTGGTACAGATACTGAGGCCGGACGAAACTGACGTTGAGCACACCAGTCCTCAAAAACATGCCAGACATGCACATATGCTAAGAAAGTAGACCTCTTTCTGGTCAGAAGCAAGGTATCAAATCACCGCCTTGGAATAACCCTTCTTCCTTAACCGAGCCCTTTCAATGGCCAAGCCGTAAGTGAGAACCGATGTACCTGAGGCATTCATAGAGGACCCTGAAGCAGCAGACCCTCCCTTAGTGGCATCCGCCACGGTTCCCTGTTGAGCAGACACACCAGATCGGCATACCACGGATGACGAGGCCAATCTGGAGCTACTAGAAGCACTCTTCCCTGATGAGCCTCGATGCACTGAACATAAGAACATAAGATATGCCATACTGGGTCAGACCAAGGTCCATCAAGCCCAGTATTCTGTTTCCAACAGTGGCCAATCTAGGTCATATGTACCTAGCAGTTTCCCCAAGAGACACAAGTTCCACAATGCTTGTACTGGATCAAGCATTGATATCGTCGGTCACTTCTTAATAATGGTTTATGGACCTTTCCTCCAGGAACTTGTCCAAACCTTTTTTAAACCCAGCTACACTAACAGAATTTACTACATCCTCCGGTAACAAATTCCAGAGTTTGATTACACGTTGAGTGAAAAAATATTTTCTTTTATTAGTCTTAAATAGTTTACCCTGTAGCTTCATTGCATGTCCCCTAGTCTTTCTATATTCTGAGAAGGTAAACAATCGATCTACGTTTACCCGTTCCACTCCGTTCATTAATTTATAGACTTCTATCATATCTCCCCTCAGCCGTCTCTTTTCCAGGTTAAAGAGCCCTAACCTTTTTAGCCTCTCTTCATAGGAGTATCCTTCCATCCCCTTTACCATTTTGGTGGCTCTTCTCTGTACCTTTTCTAAAATCGCTATATCCTTTTTAAGATACGGCGACCAGAATTGCACACAATATTCAAGGTGCGGTCTCACCATGGAACGATATAGAGGCATTATAATATCTTTTGTTTTATTTTCCATTCCTTTCCTTATCATACCTAGCATTCTATTTGCTCTCTTGGCCGCCGCTTCACACTGGGCCGAGGGCTTTAACATGGTATCCACAATGACGCCTAAATCATTTTCCTGGGTGGTGGTTCCTAATGTGGAACCTTGCATCGTGTAACCATAGTTTGGGTTGTTCTTCCCTAGGTGCATAACCTTGCACTTGTCCACATTAAATTTCATCTGCCATTTTGATGCCCAGTCTTCCAATTTATCAAGATCCTCTTGCAATTTTTCACAATCCTCTTGGGTTTTAACAACTTTAAATAGTTTTGTGTCTTCTGCAAATTTGATAACCTCACTCGTTATTCCACTTTCCAGGTCATTTATGAATATGTCAAAAAGCAGCAGACCCAGCACAGATCCCTGGGGTACACCACTATTCACCTTTCTCCATTGGGAAAATTGGCCATTTAGCCCTACCCTCTGCTTTCTAACTTTTAACCAGTTCCTGATCCACAATAGTACACTGCCTGCTATCCCATGACTCTTTAGTTTTGCCAAAAGTCTCTGATGAGGGACCTTGTCAAAGGCTTTCTGAAAGTCCAGATACACAATATCAACTGACTCACCTTTGTCCACCTGTTTATTCACTCCTTCAAAAAACATAACAGATTAGTAAGACAAGATCTTCCTTGTCTAAAGCCATGTTGGCTGTCTCCCATTAGGTTGTGACTATCTACATGCTGAGTAATTTTATTCTTTATGATGGTTTCTACCATTTTTCCCGGTACTGACGTCAGGCTCACCGGTCTGTAGTTTCCCGGATCACCCCTGGAACCCTTTTTAAAAATTGGTGTTACATTGGCGATCCTCCAATCTTCAGGTATTAGAGATGATTTTAATGACAATTCACAGATTACTGATAGCAGGTCTGCAATCTCATATTTCAGTTGATTGCTACTCTTCAGTTTATCTAATAGTTGTAAGAAATCTTCCTGATGTATCGATATGTCCTTCAATTCTTCCGCACCTTTAAATACCACTTCAGTCATAGGTAACATCCCTACATCTTCCTCAGTAAAGACCGAAGCAAAGAATTCATTCAGTCTCTCCGCTATCGCCTTGTCGCCTCTTAGTGCTCCTTTAACCCCTTTATCATCTAATGGACCAACTGACTCTCTCACAGGTTTTTTGCTACGAATGTACTTGAAAAGGTCTTTATTTCGCGTTTTTGCTTCCGCGGAAAGCTTCTTCTCAAATTCTCTCTTTGCCTGCCTTATCAATGCCTTGCATTTGACTTGCCAGTGCTTGTGCTGTTTCCAGGTTTCGTCGTTTGGCTCTTTTTTCCATTTCCTGCACCACTCGTCCTATGAGCGCCCAAGGGGGAAAAATGTAGAGGAGACCATGAGTGGGCCATTGTTGGAGTAAGGCATCTAGACCTTCTGACATTCGTTTTCATCGTCTGCTGTAAAAGCGACTGGCTTTGGCCGACCGACCGAAAGGTCGCCATAAGATCCATAACCGGAGATCCCCACTTGAGGACAATCTAAGCAAACACCTCCGGATGAAGCTCCCATTCTCCGGGATCCACTCGAACCCAGCTGAGAAAGTCTGCCATCACATTGTCTGACCCGCAATGTGCGCCGCCAACAGATCCTGAAACCGAGGCTCTACCCAATTGAAGAGACTTTCCGCCTCCATTTCCAGAGCCGCGCTTCCCATGCCCCCTTGACGATTGAGGTACGCAATCGTCGCGGCATTGTCCGACAGCACTCAAACCGCTCAACCCCATAAGGTGGATTTGAAGGCCCAAAATACTAGCGCTACCGCTCGCAACTCCAGCCGATTGATGGACCATTTGGCTTCCTGCATCTGTCCAGCAGCCTTGCGCGAAGAGCTCTCCACAATGAGCTCCCCATCCTGCAAGACTAGCATCCGTTAACACTGGCATCCACTGTGGTTGTTCGAGAGGCATGCCCGCCGTGAGATTCTGCGGACAAAGCCACCCTTGAAGAGACTTTCTGACCCGCAATGGACAGGGGAGGTACTTGGACAGAGTCATTCTGGTGAGACCATCGATGGAGCAGCGACCTCTGTAAGAGGCGCATGTGAGCTCTGGCCCACGGCACAAATTCCAGAGTCACTGCCATTGTCTCTAACACGTGGAGATAGTGCCAGGCCGATGGTGCAGGAGTCCTCAAAAAATCACGCACCAGAAGCCGCAGGCCCTGGGCTCGGAGATCCAGCAGGAAAAACGATCCCACACAAGTGTTGAAGCAAACTCTCAAATACTCTAGAACTTGCATCGGAACCAATCAGCTCTTGGCCGTATTGACCACTCAACCGAGACTCTGTAGGAGCTCTACCACTCTGTCTGTCACTCGCACACTCTTGGCCCTGGACTTTGCCCGAATCAACCAGTCGTCGAGATAGGGATGAACTAATACTCCCTCCTTCCGAAGAGCCGCTGTCGCCGCCACCACTACCACCACCATAACCTTGGTGAAGGTGTGCGAAGCTGTTGCCAGACCGAAGGGCAACGCCTGAAACTGAAAATGCCCCCATGGTAGCGCAAATCTTAGAAACCTCTGATGATCTGACCTGATCGGAATGTGTAAATATGCTTGGGTGAGATCGACGTCAAGAACTCCCCTTGACGAACCGCCATTATAACCGAACATAAGGTTCCCATTCGGCAATGAGGTACCCGCAAACAGCGGTATACCCCCTTGAGATCTAGAATCAGGCACCACAAAATAAATTGAGTATCGACCGATACCGTACTGCTCTCGCGGAACCGGAACCACTGCTCCCAGCTGCAAAAGATGAGCCAGAGTCTCCTGTACCGCAATCGTTCTTTTTCGCCCCCTGCATGGCTATATGAAAAAAGAGTCGACACCTGACAAGCAAACTCAAGAGAATAACCTTCACGAACAACCTCCAACACCCACTGATCGGATGTTATCTGGACCCAGGCAGGAAGAAACTCCCGAAGTCAACACCCTACTGGCTGAATTCCTGCCTGGGTCCACCTCGCTTCATTGTGCTTTCCGAAAACCCGAGGATGAGGGACTAGCAAATCCTCTGCCCGCTCCCCAGAATCCTCTAAAACTTTGACCTCGAGAGGAAAACCGTCCTTTTTGAAAATCTCCCAAACGGGAGGTACAAAAATGCCTGAAATCCCGAGGTTGCTCACGGGAAGGTAACGGGGCTCAACTCTGCTTCGGTTTATCCTCCAGCAAGCGAACTCCTTTAGAATCCCCCAAATCCTTGACTAGCTTATCAAGATCTTCTCCAAACAACAGCTTTCCCTTAAAAGGAACCTTACTAAGACGTGACATGGAGGAACTGTCCGCCGCCCAGTTCCTGAGCCAAAGATAGTGGCGTGCGGCTACCAAGGAAGCCATGTTATTCGCCAAACCTCTAATAAGATCATATTGGACATCGGCCAAATATGCTGAACCTGACTCAAGTCTTGTCACATCAGCTAGCTGCTCCTGCGTTTGCTGAACTGGCTGCTGCAAATGCTGTGACCAGCGAGGGCATGCTCTTGCAACACAAGCTCCACAAATAGAGGCCTGCAGAGCCAGAGCATTAACCTCAAAAGCTTGCTTCAACAAGGCTTCCACCTTCCGATCATGTACGTCCTTCAAAGCTGCACTGCCTTCAACTGGAATGGTAGTCTTTTTCGTGATTGCTGAAACTGCCGCATCTATACGCAGAGAATGAAACAATTCCCGTTCTTGATCCGCCAAGGGATAGAGATGATTCATGGACCTCACACCACGCAAGCCTGCCTCCGGCACATCCCGTTCATCCTGAATCATCTGCTTAACCACAGGGTGAACAGGAATAACCGCCTGGGACTTTCGTACCGCCTGAATGAGAGGATCCTCCAAACCCTCATCCTCCGCTGATACCACCGACGAAAGGTTGAGAGCCTGAATCTCACCTTCCTCTAAATCCTCCATCCCGGCTTTCGGCTCCAGCTCAGTCCTCTGCATCCAGCCAGTTCGAACCAAGAGGCTGATCTTTCACTGACCGGGCCCTCTTAACCGGTCTACCATCACTACCACCGAACCTTTCGGTGGCCGCTTAGCCTCCTGCCGCCCCAATAAGCGAGGCATCCGCGACTGCCCCCTGCTGCAGCAAACAGTAAGCCTGATGAAGCAGCAGCACAAAATCTGGGGAGAAACCCTCGAAAGCTGACCGAGCAAAGCCAAATTTGAAGTAGGGAGAGCGGACGGAGACTCCCGCAGAGATTCTTCTTCCGCAGAAGTGGCAGCACCCTGCGCCACCAGAGAAGTGCCTTCTTTAGACCGATCCTGCATTTCTTGCTCCATAGTAAGTGCCTCAGATGCGCAGCCACGATACACCCCCGTGTCCGAGACTGAGCCCCTATGGGCACCACAAACCAGGCATTGTGGCCGTGTAAGCATTAGCTTTACGGGATCCGAGAGACTGGATAGTAAAGGAAATGGCTCCCATGGACCACCAAAAAGGGCAACAAAACAAAAACGTGCAGAATCTTCTCTTATTTATTATTATTATTTTTTTTTTTCTGTACTGGCCCTTTAAGAGCTCCAAAACATTGAAAATTAAAAGTAATCAAAATTAATTTCAAGTAACCAGAAAACAAGCATTATTTAAAGAAAGCTGTCAGCAAAGAAAAAGAGCACTGTGAAGAAAAACGGCAGGAAAAAGGCCCGCTAAGATCCTGAGCTCTGCTAACCCACAGAACATGCTTCACGCTTGGCAGCAGGCCTCAAAACACTCACAGGACACTAGCAGCAAAGATTTAAACACTCACCTCTTCCTCCGAGACCTTCAGATCCTCTCTGCACCCCGTTAAAAATAATGGGCTTCCTGTGAGCAGTACAGCTGAGAAAGGCTGTCAGCCAGCAGCAGCAGCAGCAGCATCAGAAAAACACGGCCTGACGACAGTTTCTGACTGGAAATCTACAGCACAGAGAACTGAGCCGGTAAGGAGATGAAAAGTCTGCTAAAGAACTCCCCTCCGTGCCAACAAGGAGGGGAGAGCAGACAAAGGGGACAGAAATAAATGGGAGGGAGAAAAGAGACTCCTCTAAATCCCTTCCAGCCCCCTCGCAGCCATTGCTTTTTTTTTTTTTTACAAGCTTTAATGAGCTTTAAAGCTACAGATCAAAAGAAAAAAACGTTATAGGGAGAAAATAAAAACTAAAAACCTTAGCTAAGCTGCCTAAAGCTCCTTATCTGCTCCTCTAGTGAGCCCAGCACCTAGGCTCACTACCTCCAGCTGCATGGAGACTGGACACACTGGGAGCTGGTGGGAGGTGCCAGCAGGATATCTACAGTGATGTCACAGTTCTGACATGCCCAGTCTCCATGCTGCGAGAGGTGCACAACCCAGAGGTAAGGGACTGAACTGGAGGGACGATAAGGAAAGAGGAGAAATATTGGACTTTGGGGATAAGGGGGAAAAGTGCGGGCATGGTGGAACAATGTGAAAGAGGCCCTGGGAGGTTGGCAAGAAAATGGGTGAGAGCAGAATGGCGAGTACAGAAGGTAGAAATGTAGTAATGGGGAGTAGATGAAAAATTGGAATAAGAGGTAAGAGAAGGATGGGCTGGGCTGGGCTGGAGCTAAGAGGAGGAGATGAAGTTGATAAGTATGTGAAAAGTCAAAAAGAGATCGAGGACTAGAGGGTGAGTGAAATTTGAGTGGACAGAGTGAATAAAGGAATAGAGGAAAGAGAATTAAGGGAATGATCAATATGTCAGACAGATGTTGGGAGGGAATGGAAAAAGACAGAAGGAGAGAGGAAAAAGGACAAATGGACCAGACACTGGAAACAGTGTTAGTAGAAGACGGACAAAAAAGCCAAAGAGAGAGACTGGGCCAATCATTTTTGAAAAAATAAAAAGCCCAGACAACAAAGGAGGAAAAAAGTATTTTATTTTTAATTTAACTGGAATATAGATTTGTGAAATGTGCATTGCTGATGTCTTTGTATTTTGTTCAATACACAAGGAAATGTATTTACCCAGTACTGTAATACATTCCAAGTTTGGTTTCTTGGGGTTCCTAGTTCAAGTGTTGTCTGCATATTTCTATTTGTGGTCCATTGTTCCCTATTTGGAGATGGTCTGTGTTTTGCATGTGTGTGACTGAGGTTTGGTATTCTGTTAGCCATGTAGTTTCTGTGCAGCAATCCCACTTGTTCTGGTTTTCCAGTAGGAGAAGTGCTGGTGTTGTATAAGATGAATTGGTTTTATATTTGTAGTGCTACCTTTCTATGGAGTGGAAGAATAGCTTAGTGGTTCAATTCCCACTGGCACTCCTTGTGGCCTTGGGCAAGTCACTTTACCCTCCATTGTCTTGGAAGAAAAGGTCTGGCAATCTACTTCCAGTCATACCTGCCATGAAAACCCAGGGGTTACTGGATCACCAGGAGTCAGTCATTAACTTGAAGGCACTTAAAAAAAATAAAAAAAAAACTTTTCATAAGTAGAGTTGGTACTGTATGAGTCCTGGTTCTGCTGTTATAGTATGGCAGGTTTACCATAGGGACTTTATAGGGATTTGCAGTAATGTACTTGTCAATTAGCACTGGAGGTTAATCATATAGAAATCTGGTAGTCTTTCTCTAACTGTACTACACATCTAAATGATGTTCAAACACTCATTAAGGGAGTCATTTCAGAAGACCTATTCATGCTTTGGATATCCAAAAATGGGCATTGAGATAACCAAAGCACAGTGATGTCTCCAGAGCCATTTTAGAAGCCCGCTCTGGGGACATCCCCAGCATAAGGATGTCCAAGTCTGAACAGGGGTATGGTGGTGGGGTTCCCACATACCCGAACGTCCCCACCTGATTTCAGAAATGCCATGGACATGCAACATCACATCTAATTTTAAACCTGCTCCAGGCACCTACAAAGTGCTTACTTTGGCTGAAAAACATCCAGTGGGTGTAAAGAAGGCCTTCCATCAT
Organism: Ichthyophis bannanicus; assembly: GCA_033557465.1. Classification (NCBI taxonomy): domain Eukaryota; kingdom Metazoa; phylum Chordata; class Amphibia; order Gymnophiona; family Ichthyophiidae; genus Ichthyophis; species Ichthyophis bannanicus. The sequence continues at coordinate 926,416,531 of CM066032.1, read as the reverse complement.
CCCCAATATAATGCCAATGATAGCAGCAAGGGATTTGAATCCTGGCTATCCTGTTCCTAGCCCACTACTCTAACCATTAGGCTATCCTAGATGTCTAAGCTCTGAAATACAGTTCTGGTGATGTCTATGTAAATGTCACCATAGACATCCATATTGGGTACATCCATGTTTGTGAAATCATGTCTGCAGTTGGACATGCCTGCATTTTTTCCAGACATTCAGGCTTAGATGTTCCAGGATGCACTTGAATGTCCCTTCTAAAATTCCCTTCCATGTTATTTTTGGACAAAATAGAGGCTTGTGAGAAGCTCCATTGGAATCACTTGGGGAGAGAGGGGCGGCACAGTAATTGCTCACACAGGGCAGCACAAAATGTAGCACTAGCCTTGTAGAGGACATTGCAACCTTTGCTCCTCTGCACCCTAGCAGAGTCAAAGCCCTTATCTATTTCTTGTTTGCTGCACCTCAGCAATGCAATTCCTGTACTGGGCAAAACTCCACGTTATGTGTTTCTCTCCTGTGGGGGATGAACAGCACCTCTTTCTTTAAGCGCTGTAGGAGTAACACTGTGAGCTCCTGGAAAAACACTGTATATAATGCGTTCTATAAACAGAGCTCATCTGAGTTGCCTCATTTTCCCTTTCTGAAGTGTTGATGAGTGAGCACAGCTAGAATATTCTAACCTTTGCTCCTATGCAGTACATATGTTTCCACTCCTCCTAAGTCCAACATACATCCACAGGAAACTTGCTTGCAATTCTACAGTACTCGCCTTGTATTATTGACCCTGTCCTCACCTCCACATTTTCCCCGTCATCACCATTACTTGTGTAGTGGTTTCCAGTGCTAGAAGGATGGAAGTGCTGCAGCCTACAGCTTGATCATGCCACAAATGTGTGAAAATCCTACATCTGCAGCTCATTGCATGTCATATATGACAAATGGCTGACAATGGTTTGTGAGGCTCACCACAGAGGACTGTAGTGGAAGAACATGTATGAGCCCCTGTTATCTCATGGGCCAAACAGTAAGTAGTGCTGCTGTTATGTATTTGCCCCATAGAGATAAGCGAATCAAGTGGGTAGCATAAGGAATGTAGAATACATAGGCCCTGACTGTAGGCTCACATGTGCATCAGTCTTCATTTTGTAGCTGCAGACAAACAATGCACAGGAAGCCATTTATAGAGAGGTGTCATGGTGGTGACGGAGCCACATGATAAAAGGCACACATGCATGCCTGGAGAAAACACCACAAATACTACTGTATCTAGAAAGTACTAACTGTAATTAAAAATTTACAAAAAAACTTCAATATGAACTTTTCTTAAAAACAAATATAATATGCCTATGGGGGGAGAGGTTGGGAAAGGAGGGAGATGGGTAAAAGATATAATTAAAAGGATCTCTTGTAGGGTATGAGCCAGCCTAAGGGTGATGGCTCCTCTGTGCTGGCCAGATTTGGATGAAGCTGCAGAGTGCTTTCCTTCCTGTCCACCAAATGTTACACAGTATCCAACAGCCTGGTCAAATGCTGCTTGATTCACTTCAGTAACCCTACAAATCATGCAAGCTGCGGGACCTGTCTGGCTACTGCAGCATCAAAGCTAAGTTGCCCTCTAACTTGTACCTCAGGTACTATTCCAGCTGCTGATGTTGCAATACCCGATTCTGGAACAGGACAGGGCAGCTCACCTGCAGAGGGGGGCAACACAAGGCATCCACCTTCACAGGACTGTGCTCCTCTCCTATAAGGAACACTACATGGGGTGAGCCTACAAGGGTAAAGGGAGGGTGGACACAGTAAGGAGAGTAGGAGGAGCATCTAGCTCGACGGGGGACATTCTTCTCCTGGGCCTTTGTGGAAAGGTTGTGGATGTCCATCTGTTCTCTTGCTGCTCCAGTGATGGAAGGGGACTGTGACAGTACTGGTGCTGCCTCATAGTGGCTTATGAAAGCAGCTGTGTCTTCCCCTCCAGCTTCAGAATCTCTGTACACCTGTGTAGTAAGGATCCAGCGTGTGGATGAGTGTTCCAATATCATAATACCAAAATTCCCCCAGCCAGTACAACCAAGAGGGCTCAAATCATCTACAAATGCTGGTTGGGCTAGATGACGCAAAGTAATATGCATATGGCTAGAAAGCTGTGGTTACCTACAAGGTCCAATTGACATGTAAATCCTTACCCGTACAGTAATGTCTGAGTCAATCTGTGACAGTACTCGGAGTATAGTTCAGCAACTACAGCTACGTCCAAGCTTGATCCTGGCACAAATGATGTGCATTATAGCATACATCTGTCAGTTTCTGTAGCATACCAAATAGCTCAGACCACTACATACAATAGCAATAAAAGTTTCACAACTTCACTTTCACAGCACTGAGAACTGTTATGTTTTATTAACACTGTAAGACTGAGCCTGTAAAAGGCAGACCTTTAGTCATGGTACATTTTGCTTTTGTATGGCCCATAAGGAAATGTATGCCATAACCAGGAGAGAGCAGCCATACCCTCCAGCAGGGTGACTTCCACTTAAAGGCCTGTTCAAAGATGGATCACACATGGAACTGGGGATGCAGTTTGGTATAGGGCCCTACTAAGCTCAGATGTCATGTGCACAGGACACACTGTATATATGTCTCAGTATTGATGAGCAGACACTTGTGCCTTGCAGAACTGCTATATCCAGTGGCCCTCTGCCACCACAGTAAAGCACTATGTGAGAATGCTATGGCAGCCATGGCCATACAATCACTATGTAAACTAACCCCTTCCTCCAACCCATAATGGCTTGGAATCCATATATACTGCTCATAGGACCCTGCCTTCAGATAATCATGGAGGTATAATAAAATAACTTTAGTTTATGCCTCTGGCTCATTACAGAAACAGACCCTTTCTCGAGTAAAAGCATGTAAAGCGTAGTTACTCACTTGTAACAGGTGATCTCTGGGAACAGCAGGAATTTAGTCTTCACATATGGGTATCGTTGGTACCGACAGAGCCTGCTCAGGAACACTCCCCAGCGTCCAATAGGAAAGTTTTTGGGAGCATCCCACAGCACCTGGGTACTGCCTTCCCACCTTTCCAACTGTCCCTCTCCAGTTGAGTTTATAACAGAGAGAAAGAGATACAACTCCTAGGGAAGGAGGGCAGGATGTGAAGACTAAATTCCTGCTGTTCCCGGAGATCACCTGTTACAGGTGAGTAACTATGCTATCTCCAGGAACAAGCAGGAATGTAGTCTTCACATATGGGGGACTCCCTTTTCTGCAGATGTCAGGGAGATGGCCACAGGAAGTTGTCAGCCCTTGTGAAAGGACCCCATTTACCCCCAGGGATCTCTGACATCCTACCAGGGAAGGTGGGTAGGAGTTAAGTCTGAAAAAGGTGTTAAAGAACAGCTTGGCCAAACAAGGCATCCCAGCGGGAGTCCTTGTCTAAGCAGTAGTGGGCTATGAAGGTATGTACCGAAGCCCAAGTAGCTGCTCGACAGATGTCGTCGATAAACACAGAGTGAAGATAAGCCATTGAGGCTGCCATGGCTCTCACGTTGTAAGCTGTGATATGGCCTTCAAGAGGAAGGTTCTTACTCTCATAGGTAAAGGATATGCACTGTGCGAGCCAGTTGGACAGTGTTCTTTTGGAAACTGGAAGTCCCAAATGACTAGGATCAAAAGCAACAAAGAGTTGAGAAGACTTTCTATGTTGCTGTGTCCTTTGCAAGTAAAAGGCCAAAGCTCTTTTACAGTCCAAGGCATGAAGGTTCCTTTCTGCACTGGAGGCATGAGGCCTCGGAAAGAATACAGGAAGGTAAACTGCTTGGTTTAAATGGAAAGGCGAAACCACCTTTGGCATAAAGTGTAGATGAGTTCTAAGAACTACCTTATCATGGTGGAACCTTGTATAAGGAGGATCAGCCACTAACGCTTGCAATTCACTGATACGACGTGCTGATGTGATTACAATGAAGAAGATGACTTTTCAGGAAAGGAATTTCAAAGATGTAGTGGCTAATGGTTCAAAGGGCGGTTTCATGAACTGCCCGAGCACCAGATTTAAGTCCCATGCCACCGGTGGTGGCTTAATGGGAGGATTTGTTAAAAGAAGGCCTCTCATAAATCTCTCTATGAAAGGATGAGAGGAAATAGGTTGTCCACTTAGAGGCTTGTAAGAAGCTGCAATAGCACTAAGATGGACTCTTGCTGAATTTGTCTTGAGACCCGCATTTGACAAATGAAGGAGATACTCCAGTATCGATTCCAGAGGTATTGCAAGAGGGTTAAGACCCTTCTGCGAGCACCATATGGTAAACCTTTTCCACTTAAAGGCATACGAGCGTCTTGTGGAGGGTTTCCTAGAGGCATGAAAGATATTCTTTACCTGTTGGGAAAGATTAAGATCCTGAAGCTCTAGGCTTTCAGCAACCAGGCCCTGAGATGCAGAGACTGGGGATTGGGATGCCACAGTATCCCGTCCTCTTGGGAGAGAAGATCTGGAGCGGATCCCAACTCCAGAGGCGGAGCTTGAGAGAGATGTAGAAGCAGAGGGTACCACGTTTGTCATGGCCAACATGGAGCTATGAGGATCATATGACTTATGTCTCTCTGAAGCTTGAATAGGGTTTTGGGGATGAGGGAAATGGGTGGGAAGGCATATAGGAAGTCCTGACCCCAGTGAAGGAGGAAGGCGTCCCTTGCCTGACAATGTCGAGCTGGAATTCTAGAACAGAACCGGGGAAATTTGGCATTCAGCGGACTTGCAAAGAGGTCTATGTCCGGGGTTCCCCAAACCTGAAATATTTGGGCAACCTGGTCTGCATGGAGAGACCATTCGTGTGGTAGCAGAACTCAACTGAGTTTGTCTGCCCAAGAGTTTTGAATGTCTGGAAGATACACCGCAAGGAGATGAATCTGATGCTCTCTGGCGAGGGCCCATAGTCGCAAAGCTTTGTTGCATAGAGACAGAGAGCCTGTTCTGCCCTGCTTGTTCACATAGAACATGACTACCTGATTGTCCGTTTGGACTAAGACTGTCTTGTAGCTGAGCTGGGCATGAAATACTCAAAGAGCAAGGAAGATTGCTCTGAGCTCCAGGAGGCTGATGTGAAGACAGGCCTCCTGTAGAGTCCAGGTACCCTGGGTAAAGAGATCTTGCAGGTGGGCTCCCCATCCCACCTGTGAAGCATCTGTTGTTAGGGTGGCTTGGAATAGGGGTTGCTGGAAAGGAGAGTGGAGTGGCCTAGTGGTTGGGGCAAGGTACTTCAGGCCGGAAGGTCAGGGGTTCAAATCCCACTAGAGGACAGCAACCTTGGGCCGGAAGGACTGGGGTTTCTAGTCCCTCAGGTGCTCCTTGTGGTCTTGGGCAAGCCACTTAACCCTCCATAGCCCATGTTCCCTGTAAAATAGTTATCTCCAAGTTATAATGCCCTGTTCAGTGTAATTTCAGTTTGTTCAATGTAAACCACACTGATGCAGAATAGCGCGGTATATAAGAGAAAGTAAATAAAAAAAAAATAATAATAATAATAAGGTTTCTGGGTGATTGGCACCATTGGAGGGATGAAATAAGACGGTCTGAGTTTGTTATTTTGTCCGACAGGAAACCTGAGGCCTGTGTCCACTGAGTAGATAAAGTCCACTGGGCCGCGAGCATATGGAGGTGAGCATAAAGGACCACATGCACGGTGGATGCCATGTGGCCTAGCAATTGTAGCATTTTCCGAGCAGCGAGATAAGGTTTGAGCACTGCTTGGGAAGCTAGTTGTACTATGCGAAGACAGCGGGGCTGTGGAAGGAAAGCCCTTGTCTGTCTGGTATCCAGATAAGCTCCTATGAACTCTAGGGACTGAATGGGAGCAAGATTGGATTTTGGGAGGTTTATGACCAGTCCCAAATACTGAAGGATTCGCATTGTGCGAAAGAGCAGAACTGGCTTCTGGCACTTTAGGGGCTCGAATGAGCTAGTCGTCTAAGTAAAGGAAGATGAATATTCCCAGTGCACGGAGAAATGCTGCTACCACAGCCATGCATTTTGTGAAGACTCTTGGTGCAGAAGCCAGGCCAAAGGGAAGAACCCTGTATTGGTAGTGCTTTCCTAGAAACAGGAATCGGAGGAATCTCCTGTGATTTGGATGGATGAGAATGAGTATACGCATCCTTGAGATCTAGAGAACAAAGCCAACCCTGACTTTGAAGGTATGGCAGCAGAGTTCCTAGAGAGAGCATTTTGAACTTCTCTCGGAACAGATATTTGTTCAATTCTCTGAGGTCTAAAATGAGTCTGTGTCCTCCTGTTTTCTTTGGAATAAGGATATAGGGGGAGTAGGACCCTGTACCTTGATGGGGAATGGGTACTTCCTCTATTGCTCCTTGGGCAAGGAGCATTGTGACTTCTTGACCTAAGAGACTGTCGAGAAAGGTCTGCGAATTGAACTGTCTTATAATTGTAGGAGGGGCAAGCTGTGGAAATGAAGCTTGTACCCCTCTCGTACAATGGACAGAGTCCAATTTTCTGCTGTTATTTGGTACCATCTGTGGGCAAAATGACATAACCTGCCTGGGATGGTCAAGGGTTCTGGACCCTTCAGGGGGCAGGAAGGTGAAGTTCTCTAGAAAGGAGTCAAAGCCCCTGAGGAGGCTGAGCCTGCTGAGCTGGCTGAGGTTTTGCAGCTTTTGGCTGCTTTTGGCTTCTTTTGTTGTCTAGGTTGTTGCTGCTGTCCCTTTTGGGCAGTCTGACCTGGACTGTATCCCTGTTAGGTATAGGAAGGATAAAACTTCTTTTTCTTATTGTAAAATGGTTTCTTAGAGGATCTTTTCTTTGCAGGATCAGCTGTAGATTTGGACAATCTATCCAATGTGATATTATCAGCATCTCTCTCATTAGCCTTCTCCTGCCAATTCTTGCCAAAGAGATTTTCTCCTGTGCAAGGAATGTTTCCTAATTTATCCTGTACCCATATTTCTAAGTCAGATGCCTGAAGTCAGGCAATCCGACGTGCACCAATGGCAATAGCAGAGGTTTTGCTTATGTACTCAAAACAGTCAAAGACTGCACAATTGACAAACTTGGAAACATCCTGCGCATGTTTGACAAGAGTGAGATAATCTTGTCTTTTGTCATCAGGAAGAAGGGGGCTCATAAGCTCCAAGTCTCCTGTGACCTCTTTAAGGAACATTCCCATATACAAGATATAGGAACTGATCCTAGCTGAGAGCATGGAAGCTTGGAAGCACTGACGCCCAAAGGCATCGAGAGTCCTGCATTCATGACCTGGAGGATTGGATGCATGCCTCTTTGCACTTTTCATCCTACGCATGGCTGATTCCATCACCATTGAATGGTGTGGTAATTGATTTTTTTGAAAGCCAGGACAAGGTGGAACTCGATACATGGTATTGAGTCTTCGAGAATGAGGAGATGTGGTTAAAAGGTGTTTCCCACATCCTTAGCATGAGATCATGTAAGATCTCATGAATAAGCAGAGTAATTGCCTCTTTGGGAGCCTTAGGGTACTGGAGAATTTCCAACTCCTTTGCCCTAGGCTGCTTTTCAGGAGCTACTGTGATGGAAAGGCCTCGGGCCACATCACGGATAAAGTCCTGAAAGGACATATCCTCTGGCTGAGACATTCTGCGCTGAGGAGAAGAGGAATCCTTGGGGAGAAGTACTCTTGTATCGGCAGAGTCTTCGAAGTCTTCAGACTCAAGAGGATTCTAAATACCTCCGATCCCGGTGATCGTGCAAAGCACGGTACCGGTATTGATCGAAGTCAGTATCAGGTTGTTCCGGAACCGATCTGTTGATGCCGGAGACAGACGCATGACTCGGTATGGGTGGCATACTCACCGATGTCAATGCAGTCGGTACCGGTAACGGTGTCAGTATCGGTTGAGGTGTCTGAAGCGGTTTCAACGGTACCGAAGCCGTGAGAAGAGCCGCTAGACTGCCTTTGATAGCAAGGAATCTCTGGTCTATTGACGCTGCCGATGCTTGGGTGTCAGTATCGGTAGAAGCGGTCGGAACCCCAGAGCATGGCACCAGTAGTTCTGCCGAGGTTGAGGCCTCGAGAACATCCTGGAGCCCCGTTAATGCTTTGGAAGCCGAAGCCTCCCGCCGGGGCAGTTTTGCTGGTGAAAATTCCTCAAGGGCAATGCCAGGGGCATCTCGATACTTAGAAGAGATCTACCCTTTGAGGACCAGCTAGATTTATGTTTAGTTACTTGAGATCCATGGGAGGAAGATGAGGCCCTGGAGGACGTCGATGCAATAGACGCTGCATCTGAGGGAAAAAGGGTGCTAAGCTTAGCAGCTCGGTTCTGCCGGCCCCTTTTTGACATCATTCCACAGGACAGGCACTCTGAAATAGAGTGGTCAGGACCTAAACATTTGAGACACCAATCATGGGTGTCAGAGACGGAAATGGTACCACCACAGTTAGAACATTTCTTAAAACCTGGAGTAGGTTTTTCACTTTTAAGGAAAAAAATTGGGCCTAGTGCCCAAAATGGCGGCTAGCACCAAGGAAAAAAAGTTTCTAAAGGTAAAACACCTCAGAAATTATAAAGGTTTTTTTTTTAAAGAAAGAAGAAAGAACCGGTTGTACCGGTATGGCGTCGAAGGAAGGCAGACACGACCACAAAAACAAAGATTAAAGACAAAATTTTTCTGCGGTGACAGGGTATGTGACCTGTCGGCTCCATGGAAAACGAAGAACTGGAGAGGGACAGTTGGAAAGGCGGGAAGGCAGCACACAGGCGCTCCCATATGTGAAGACTACATTCCTACTTGTTCCTGGAAATTGGAGAATAGCTTGCTGTACTATAGAAAGCACAACACAGACCATATATGTTTGGTGTGCAGTGTACTATTGACATGGGTGAGGGCAAACATGTGCAACCATAAGCTATGAGCATCATAAGTAAGAAACATATGCAATAGCCAATGTTAGGAACTATGCAATGAAGTGCCACAACCCAAACCAAACTCTCTCATATACTGTCGTGCAGTTTTTGCACACCTTGAATTTGGGAAGATATCAGAAGTTGTTTACACTCTGCCTTTTTCCATACCTTTAACTGAGATAAATGTCAGAGCAGAGGGCAGGCATGGTTGACTAAATATGGCAAGGCACAGGCAAGGATGTTCCCAGTGGTGGCCAGGCATCAAGTAAAGCAGAGGCTGCATAAAGGTGTATATGTGTACCCACACTCAGACCAGTGAAACCCTAGTTGCTGCTGAGAGTACCCAGAGAAAGGAGGCCTGGGGAGATCTTACTGGACCTCGAATGAGACTACAAGAGGGTCATAGCAGAAAACTCATGGGAAGTACAGAGTGCCTATGGAGCAAGCAGTATCCCTGCTGCAGCATATGCACCCATTCATCCCAAAGTGCATCACTGGTCATGGTTGCTTACTCAACTGAAAGACCAGATAGTAGAAAGAAAAGGTAGAGGCAGTTATAATTAGTTAATAGGAGGAGAAAAAGAGAGTCAGCTAAAGATAGCAGGGAGCTAAGCAATATTACAAAAATACAGCTAAGGTAAAAAACATACTAATAATGATACTACATATATATATGCAATGCAATGTGTGCCTTTGAGTCAGTCCTGACTCTTGACAACCCAGCAGCTCTTGGCAGTGTCACCGGAAGTAGATTGCCAGGCCTTTCTTCTGAGGCAATGGTGGGTTAAGTGACTTGCCCAAGGCCACAAGGAGTGCTAGCGGGAATCGAACCCTGGTTGCTTGGTTACCAAGCCAGTGCTCTAACCACTAGGCTACTCCTCCACTCCCACTATATATATATATTGAGATAGAGAGAGATAGAGATAGAGAGAGTTAAGCTCAGGATTCACAAGCAAGCAGTAAAATGTCTGACCCAAGCCAGGAGCAAAGGCTTGTATTGGAGTTGCTCTTTCCAGTGCAGAGAGGCAACAGAGGGCTCAGCACAGGTGGGCAGGGATGAAAAAGGATCTCACACTGCTTCTGTAGGGGGGAGGGGCTAATCACTCCACTTTCTGCACACTCTCAGGTATATTAGAAAACAGGCAATAGAAGCAACAGAAATTTAAAACTTGAGTTAAAACAGCAGAGACCAGAGTTAGAATTTTCTTTTGATTTACGAATTTTTATTAGAATCAAAATAAATCCATATAGATTCACAAGCATAACTTGTATCATACAGCTAAAAAGACAGAAGCAAAATACCATAGAACTACAGGCCTCGTATTACAGAATAAACACCCCCATTATCCCCCTAATCACTCCCCCCCAACCTGAGAGGACCAGAACAAATATCAAAACAAAGGTCAGAGAAACAAAAAAACAAAACAAGAGAGCTTTCTCCTATACACAGAGAAGACACTTGAAAATCTCAGAGTTCATGCAGAAAGCATAGTTACTCACCTGTAACAGGTATTCTCCGAGGACAGCAGGAATCGGTCCTCAAATATTGGTGACGTCGGCACTGACGGAACCCTTGTGGAAGCATCCCCCCAGCTTTCAAAGAAAGCCTTTGGGAGATACTACCACGCATGCATGGTCCCCTTCCTGCCCAAGGGTGCCATCTTGCTCAGTCAGATGACATAGCTAAAAAACAGCAAAAATAAAAGATGGTAAAGGAGCAGCTCCATGGGGAGGAGGGAGGGTTGTGAGGACTGATTCCTGATGTCCCTGGAGAACACCTGTTACAGGTAACTACACTTTCTCCGAAAACAAGCGGGAAGTCAGTCACATATGGGACTCCCCAGCTACAGGCTACTGAAAACCCACAGCAAAAAAAGAGGATTCCTCAGGGGGAGCCACAAGCAGCAGCAAATGAATCCATGTCAACAGTCCACAGTAGGGACCCCTGTGTCTGATGAAACAAGCACTCCGGTAGCCTGAACACAGAAGGATCGGAGGGCAGAAGTTGCCTAGATCCCGAAAAGGTTACAGAGCACAGCCTGGCCGAAGGCACTGTCCCATTGGGACTCTCTTTCCAGGCAGTAATGGGCTGTGAAGGTATGGACTGAAGATCAGGTGGCGGCCCGGCAGATGTCCACCATCGGGATAGAGTGCAAGTTTGCCACAGAAGCCACCATGGCCCTGACACGATGTGCCATGACGCGGCCTTCCAGGAGGGGCCTCGCCTGCTCTTATGCAAGGGCAATATAGTCCGCCACCCACGTGGACAGCGTACGCTTGGTCACCACCTCCCCCAGCCTACTGGGGTCGCAGGAGATGAAAAGCTGAGAAGCTTTGCGGTAGTCCTGAGTGCGTTGGATATAGAAGGACAAAGCCCTCTTACAGTCCAATGTGTGAAGGACCGGTCTCCGCTTGACTGGAGTGAGGTCCTGGGAAAAAGGTAGGGAGCACCACCTCCTGGTTAAGATGGAAGGGCGACACTACCTTCGACAGGAATTTGGGGTGTGTGCGAAGCACCACTCTGTTCTTGTAGAACCTGGTATAGGGTGCCCCTTCCACAAGGGCTTGGAGCTCGCTAACTCTGTGAGCGGAAGTGAGAGCAACCACCTTCCAAGAGAGGTAACGAAGGTGGCATGTAGCCAGAGGCTCGAAGAGTGGGCGAGTGAGCTGCCCCAACACAACGTTAAGGTCCCATTCGGTTGCTAGAGGGTGAACCGGAGGTTTCAATAAGAGCAGGCCCCGAAGGAAACGAGTCACCAATGGTTGGACTGAGAGGGGCTTACCATCTACCGGATGGTGGTGTGCCACCAGGGCACTAAGGTGCTCTCGGATGGAGTTAGACTGAGAGAGGTGGAGAAAGTATTGTAACACCAGAGCCACCAGGCAGGAGAAAGGATCAGACCCGTGTTCAGGGCAGCAAGCAGAAAACCTGCGCCATTTGAGGGCGTAAGCCTTCCTAGTGGCCAGCAGAATGTCTTCCACCTCAACCGGAAGGTTGAGAGGGGCCAGAGTCACACTCTCAGCAGTCAAACTGTCAGCGAGAGGGACCCCAGGTTGGGGTGCAGGAGAGAGCCCCCTCCTGAGATAGGAGTCCCGGGGCGGTTCCCAAGGGGATGGGGACCTCCACAGTCAACTGCAGAAGCAGCACGAACCATGGCTGCCTGGGACACCGAGGAGCTATCAGGATGTGCGAAGCCCTGTTGCGGAGGGTCCTGAATAGGGTCTTGGTGATCAGCGGCGTCAGAGGGAAGGCGTACATGAGGCCTTCTGATCATGAGACTAGAAAGACATCCGCTCCCACCCTGGAGGGGTGGGCCTTCTGGGAGCAGAAGCAGGGCAACAAAGTTGTCCGGACTGGCAAATAGGTCCGTCACGGGTTCCCCCCAGAGCCAGAAGAGCCAATTGGCTACTCTGGGATCCAGCTGCCACTCATGCGGCTGGAGAACCCTGCTGAGCCTGTCGGCCAGCAGGTTGTCCTGGCCTGGTAGGTACACTGCCTGCAGGAGGATACCCTGTTGGATTGCGTACGAGCAGAGGACCAGTGCCTCCTGAGAGAGGATAAGGGACCCCTTGCCCGTTTGTTCACATAGAACATCGCCAGCTGGTTGTCTGTCTGGACCAGCACCGACTGGTGACGCAGGTGTTGACAGAAAACCCTCAGAGTGAGGTGTATGGCTTGGAGCTCCAAGAGGTTGATCTTCTGGGTGCTCTTGTCTGGTGACCAGTTGCCCTGAGTGCGGAGAGCTCCGCAATGGGCTCCCCAGCTGAGCAGGGAGGTGTCTGTGGTGAGGACCCTCGAGTGGCTTGGGGCCTGAAAAGGCATGCCCACTTCTAGGTGCTGGGGCGATTGCCACCAGACTATAGAGTCTGCCAACTGGCAGATCACTGAAACTTTGTCTCGGAGGCGGCCTATGACCTGAGACCACTGATCCCAGAGATACCACTGTGCCGTCCTCATGTGGATGCGAGCATCCAGGGTGACGTGGAGGTCATGTGCCCGAGGAAACGCAGGAGATGCCGGGCAGGCACCGAGGAATGAGGCTGTAGGTCCCGAGCTAGAAATCTGAGATGATCGGCTCGGTCCTTGGACAAGAAGGCCTTTGACTGGAGAGCGTCGATCTTTGCCCCGATGAACTCCAGGCACTGTGTCGGGAGGAGGTAAGACTTGGGGTAGTTTATGACGAAGCCCAAGTGTTGCAGAACCTGCACGGTGCGTGCAGTGGCCTGTTGCACCTCGGAGGCTGTGCCTCCCTTTATGAGCCAGTCGTCCAGGTAGAGAAAAATGAAGACCCCCTGGAGCCTGAGGAAGGCGGCCACGACTGCCAGACATTTCATGAAGACCTTTGGGGCAGAGGCTAGGCTGAAAGGGAGCATCCTGTATTGAAAGTGCCTACACCCCCTACTACGAAATGCAGGTACTGCCTGTAGTTGGGGTGGATGAGGATGTGGGTATAAGCATCCTTGAGGTCTAAGGAGCATAGCCAGTCTCCCTGTTGGAGGTAGGGCAGCAATGTTCCAAGGGAGAGCATCTTGAACTTCTCAGTAACAAGGAATTTGTTGAGGTTGCGCAGTTCGAGGATGGGCCTTAGGTCCCCCCCTGTCCTCTCTGGCACGAGGAAGTATCTGGAGTAGAACCCCTTGCCCTTGAGGTGGTAGGGCACCGGTTCCACCGCCTTGTCCTCAAGAAAACCTGACAACTCCTTCGAAAGAAGGTCACGATGGAGGGGAGACCGGAGGGGCTCTCCCGGGAAATAAAGGGGAGGTGTCTGAGTCAGGTGGAGGAGATAACCCTCCCTGACTATCTAGTGCCCAGGAATCGGGGGGTGATGGCCACCCATCTCTGAACATAGAGGGCCAGACATCCCTCGGTGGGCTGCTGATCTCCTTGGCATAGAGAGGCTATGCTCAAAGAGTCAAAAGCTCCCCCTGGCTGGGCCTGGTGTTTTGGAGCCTTCTGCTTACTGGGCCATGCCCATGTCTCTTGGCCTGCTGACCCAGTTGGGGAGCAGGGGAGGCCTGACAGGGTGGGTAGTTTTGGTAAGCAGCCCCTTCCTCGGGTAAAAGGGTTTTTACACGAGCCCTACTGTCAGGGAGGGGCAGTGGTCTTCTTAGCGAGTCTGGTCCTCATCATTTTTATTTATTTTATTTTATTTGAACAGCTTTTATATACCGCTGCTTCCAAGGATCAGCAGCGGTTTACATTACAACAATAATCAAACAGGTACATAGAACTTTATGAACTATATTATATATATCATGAACTCTGTCTCTAGCTCGGCAGCCTTGTCGGTCATGGGTTTGCCAAAGAGGTTCTCTCCTTGGCAGGGGACATCGACCAGTTTGTCCTGAGCCCACTGCATGAGGTCGGATGACTAAAGCCAAGCTTGGCAGCATGCACCGATGCCCACTGCGGTTACCCAGGCTGCTGACTCGAATCTGTCATAGGCCGCTCAAGACATAAGACATGCCATAATGGGTCAGACCAAGATCCATCAAGCCCAGTATCCTGTTTCCAACAGTGGCCAATCTAGGTCATAAGTACATAGCAGTCTCCCCAAAAGACACAGGTTCCTCAATGCTTGTATTTGGTCAAGCAGTGATATCTTGGATCCCTTTTAATAAAGGTTAATGGACATTTCTTCCAGGAACTTGTCCAAACCTTTTTTAAACCCAGCTACACTAACAGCTTTTACTACATCCTCTGGTAACAAATTCCAGAGTTTGATTACACGTTGAGTGAAAAAATATTTTCTCTTATTAGTCTTAAATTGGTTACCCTGTAGCTTCATTGCATGTCCCATAGTCTTTATATTCTGATGACATGAACAATCGATCTACGTTTACCCGTTCCATTCCATTCCATTCATTAATTTATAGACCTCTATCATATCTCCCTTCAGCCGTCTCTTTTCCAGGTTGAAGAGCCCTAACCTTTTTAGCTTCTCTTCATAGGAGTATCCTTCCATCCCCTTTATCATTTTGGCAGCTCTTCTCTGTACCTTTTCTAATAACGCTATATCCTTTTTAAGATACGGCGACCGAATTGCGCACAATATTCAAGATGCGGTCGCACCATGGAATAATACAGAAGCATTATAATATCCTTTGTTTTATTCTCCATTCCTTTCCTTATGATACCTAACATTCTATTTGCTCTCTTGTCCGCCGCTGCACACTGGGCAGAGGGTTTTAACATGTTATCCACGATGACGCCTAAATCTTTTTCGTGGGTTGTGGTTCCCAATGTGGAACCTTGCATCGTGTAACCATAGTTTAGGTTGTTCTTTCCTACGTGCATAACTTTGCACTTGTCCACATTAAATTTCATCTGCCATTTGGATGCCCAGTCTTCCAATTTATCAAGATCCTCTTGCAAGTTTCCACAATCCTCTTGGGTTTTAACAACTTTAAATATTTTTGTGTCATCTGGAAATTTGATAATCTCACTCATTATTCCCTTTTCCAGGTCATTTATGAATATGTCAAAAAGCAGCGGACCCAGCACAGATCCCTGGGGTACTCCACTATTCACCTTTTTCCATTGGGAAAATTGGCCATTTAGCTCCACCCTCTGTTTCTATCTTTTAACCAGTTCCTGATCCACAATGGTACACTGCCTTTTATCACGACTTTTTAGTTTTGCCAAAATTATCCGATGAGGGACCTTGTCGAAGGCTTTCTGAAAGTCCATATACACTATATATCAACTGACTCACCTTTGTCTACCTGTTTATTCACACCTTCAAAACAACATAACAGATTATTAAGACAAGATCTTCCTTGTCTAAAGCCATGTTGGCTGTCTCCCATTTATTTATTTAACCATTTTTTTATACCGCTCTGCCCTTCACTCAGAGCGATTTACACTGAAACATTGTACATAGAACAAATAAACAATATATAAGAATACTCAAACAGGGGGGGGGGAAGAGAGGTAACAGGATAAACTATGTACATAGTCATTAGTACATGACAAAACTATATACATATTGGTGTGTGGTGTTTATCAGGTATACATGGCTATGGATCCAATCTGGAGGATTGAGTCATGTCTTCATTCAGGTGGATTAGGTGATATGTCCCAGATGATCTGTGTAAAGAAGTGTTTTCAGTTTCTTTCTGAAGTCTTTAATGTCTGTAGTTGTACACATGTCATCTGGGAGTGAGTTCCATAGTGATGACGCAAAAAGTGATAGTGCCCTTCCAGATGAACCTTGTATGGTCTTATGGTATCCACTGGGTGTGATGATCGTATGCCGGGTACTTGTGTCTCTTATTATGGTGTCTTGTAGGATGTAAGCTGATAGTTGGTGTATGATTTTGAAGATGACTGATTGATTTCTATCTGATGCGGGATTGGATTGGGAGCCAATGTAGATGGATTGAGTATGGGGGTGATGTGATCATGCTTATTTGTTCCCGAGATGAGTCGGGCTGCGGTATTTTGTGCAATTTGAAGTGGTAGGATGGTTTGTTTTGAAAGCCTCTGATAAAGTGCATTACAGTAATCCAGTGATGGGGTGATAATTGCTTGGCAGATAGTGCGGAAGTGATCGTGGTCTATAATTGTTTTAAGTCTCCTTATTATCTTCATTTTATGATAGGCGTTTGCAGTAGTTTTTGCTATGTGGGGTTGCACGGAGAGGTGTTGGTCCAAGATAATTCCAAGGTATTTAATTTCTTTCTTTACTGTTATTTGCTTTTGTTATATGCAGATTGTTTGTGGTGGGGTAATTGAGGTGTTCCTGGTAATAAAGAGTGCTTTTGTCTTTTTGTAATTTATAGAGAGGTTGTTGCTGTTGAGCCAGATGATCATGTCATCCACACATGCAGTTATAGTTGATAGGTCAGGGATGTGTATATCTACTGGCGTGTATACCATGATATCATTTGCATATAGTCTATACTGAATTTTGTGTTTTTTAATAATTTCACATATTAGCTGTACGTAGATGTTAAATAACATTGCAGAAAGTGAAGAACCTTGTGGGACTCCTTGGTATGATGGGAAGGATTTTGATTTAGCCGTTACATAAGAACATAAGTTATGCCATACTGGGTCAGACCAAGGTCCATCAAGCCCAGTATCCTGTTTCCAACAGTGGCCAATCTAGGTCATATGTACCTAGCAGTTTCCCCAAAAGACACAGGTTCCACAATGCTTGTACTGGGTCAAGCATTGATATCCTGGGTCCCTTCTTAATAATGGTTTATGGACCTTTCCTCCAGGAACTTGTCCAAACCTTTTTTAAACCCACATTTGACTTGTTGCTGTTGGTTTTGAAGATAGGATTTGAACCATGTTAGAGTGTTGTTATGTAGTCCAATTTCTTGTAGGCGTCTGAGTAGGATAGTGTGGGAGACGGTGTCAAAGGCAGAGGATATGTCCATAAAAATGAGGATAAATCCTGTTTTTGCATTGTCTATTCCTCTTATAATGCAGTCAAATAGGGATAACAACACAGACTCTGTGCGTTGGTTGGGTCTAAACCCATGTTGATGTTGGTCCAGTTGAACATGTTGGTCTATGTCAGAGGTTCCCAACTCCAGTCCTGGAGGGCCATACACCATTCAGGTTTTCAGGCTGTCCCTAATAAATATGTATGAGATGCATTTGCATGCACTGCCCCCATTGTATTCAAATGTATCTTATGCGTATTCATTAGGGACAGCCTGAAAACCTGAATGGTGTTTGGCCCTCCAGGACTGGAGTTGGGAACCTCTGGTCTATGTGATCTTGAAGTTGCCTTTGAACTATTTTTTCTATGACTTTGGCTATGAATGATAAGCTGGAGATTGGTCTGTACGTGGCTGGGTCATTTTTATCAAGGGATGTGTCTGATTTGGGGTCAAATAATTGCTTGTTTGAGAGAAGTAGGCATGTATCCTTGTGTGAGTGACATTGTAGCTATCTTGTGAATCGAGTATTTAAGCTGTTCTTTTGTTGCTTTTATCAAGCCACGGGGCATGGGTCTGAAGATGAGGTAGTGGTGTTAAGTGAGGAGATGATATATTCAATTTGTTGAGTGGAAGGGATATTGAATGTACCCCATAATTCTCTGTGCACCAGGTTGTGGGATTGGATAGATGTCATTGTGCTTATTTGATTTTGATTATTGAATTTGTTGCTTAGATACTTTGTCATTTTTTGTGGGTGTATTTCAGGAGTAGTGTTTTTTTGTGGGTCTCCCTTGAGTGTTTGCATAATGTTGAAAAGTTCCTTAGGCTTGTTAACTGATCTCATAATGAAGTTTGTATGGTGTTCTCATCTACATTGGTTGATTATGTTGGTGTATTGGATTTGTTGGGTTCTATATTGGTGTAGGATTGGGTTTTTTGTCTGACTCCATTTTTATTCCAGTCTTCTTAAAAGTTGTTTGGCTGACCTGATTTCATTGGAGTACCATGGGGCTTTTTTTGCTCTGTGTATGGATGAAGGTGTCTTGGTGGCTGCCTTTGCTGCTGTAGACAGGGCACTGATCCAGGTGTTAATGGAGTCTTTGAGGTTATCTGTGTCTTGATTTATCTTAGGAATAATTTCATTTAAGAATTTATCTTTGTTAAAGCTTTTGAATTTTCTGCAATATTGTTGTAGTAGCTCCTGTACTGGAGGTCTTGTAATGCGCAGGGTGAAATTTATTAGATGGTGATCAGACCATGGAATAGGGGTCACTTTGGGGTGTGTGATATGATTGTGGTCTGTCATTGTTTGGGGGATGAATATAAGGTCTGGGAGTTGTTCCAGATTGGTGTGTGGGGGTTTTTAGTATTTGCTAATACTGTAAGGCTTCTATGGCACTGATAAAGGACTTAGTTAGCTTCCTTATTAGGGGACGATCCAAGGTTGAAGTCTCCCAGAGCTATGTGAGGTTTTTGAGGGGTACTGTAAGCACATACAGTTTCAAGAACTTCTGATAGTTCATCATTCTTGGTTGTGGGAGCTCTGTAGGTGAGAGTGAGTGTGATATAGTTGTTGGCTACTGTGATTATGTTTGAATCATCTGAACTGTTTGATATGAGTGTTTTAAATGTAAATTGTGTTTTTGCTATAATAAGACCACAACCTCCTCTTTTAAGATTTCTATGGCAGTTCAAGGATGAGTAGGTTGCAGGGGTGATTTGGTTGAGAATGACCTGATCTGTGTTGGTTAGCCAGGATTCAGCGATGCACAAAATATCTGTGTTGTGTGTCTCGAGGTAGTCACTGATAGTGTAGGTTTTATTTTTAAGTCATGTAGATAGTCATTAAGCCATGACTATCTACATGTTGAGTAATTTTGTTCTTTATGATGGTTTCTACCATTTTTCCCCGGTACTGACGTTTGTAGTTTCTCGGATCACCCTTGGAACCCTTTTTAAAAATTGGCGTTACATTGGCGATCCTACAATCTTCAGGTATTACAGATGATTTTAATGATAGTTCACAGATTACTAATAGCAGGTATGCAATCTCATATTTCAGCTCTTTCAACACCCTTGTATGTATACCATCTGGTCCAGGTGATTTGCTACTCTTCAGTTTATCAAATAGTTGTAATACATCTTTCCGGTGTATCGATATTTCTTTCAATTCTTCCACAGTATCACCTTTAAATACCACTTCAATCATGGCTAGCATCCCTCCATCTTCCTCAGTAAAGACCAAAGCAAAGAATTCATTCAATCTCTCCGCTACAGCCTTGTCCCCTCTTACTGCTCCTTTTACCCCTCTATCATCTAATGGTCCAACTGACTCTCTCACAGGTTTTTTGCTATGAATGTACTTGAAAAAGTCTTTATTATGCGTTTTTGCTACCACAGCAAGTTTCTTCTCAAATTCTCTCTTTGCCTGCCTTTTCAATGCCTTGCATTTAACTTGCCAGTGCTTGTGCTGCTTCTTCGTCATTTGCCTCTTTTTTCCATTTCCTGTAAGATGCTTTTTTGGCAACAACAGCCTCTCTGACCTTATCTTTAAACCATGCTGGCAGTTTTTTGGACTTCCTTCCACTTTTCTTAAAGCGTGGAATACAGCTGGTCTGGGCTTCAAGATAGTATTTATCTCCCGAGCATGTTCTGTCTTGTCACTGACCCAGTCAATACCGGGGTAATTGAAATCACCCATTATTATTACTGTACTGTAACCTTTGTTAGCTTTGCTGATTTCTTTGAGCTTTTCATTATCCATTTGTTCATTCTGGCCAGGTGGTCGATAGTACAACCTCACTGCCATTGCCGTCCCCTTTTTACATGGAATTTCAATTTGGAGCACTCAAGGATGCCCTTGGCCGGGTTCTTGAACCGCTGCAAAGGTTCCTCGGAGAGACCAGCGAGAACCCGGCGAGTTCCTTGGCCAGGTCTCTCAAGTACATGGCCATGTACAGCTGGTAGGCCTGGATATGGCAGGTGAGCACTGAGCCCTGGTAGCACTTTCTGCTGAGGGTGTCTAAGGTGTGGGCCTCCCTGCTAGGGGGAGCACCGAGGAGTGCGTCTTCTGGCTTTTCAGCCGACACATGGCTGACTCCACCACCATGGAGTTATGCGGCAGTTGTGACTTCTGGAAGCCCGGATTCTGGCGGACCCGATACATCGAATCAAGCTGTCTGCTCACCACTGGCACCGAGGCCAGCGTTTCCCACATGCGGAGCATGAGCCGTTCCAGGATGGGAGAAATGGGCACCGTGAACGATTCCCACAGAGGGGCCACGTACTGGAGGATCTCCAACTCATCCACCCAAGGGTCCTCCTCCAACTTGGTCAGGAACGCCAGGGCCTTAGACATGTCCTTGACAAAGTCCAGAAAGCATATGTCCTTGGGCAGGGACCACCTCTGAGGCTCTGAGACAGAAGAGTCAGATGGGACGTCACGGTGGCAACGGGTATCTGGGGACTCCTCGTCCTTTGTCTCCCACTCAGAGTAGTCCATGGAGGACTCGTAAGAGGGCTGCTCTGTGGGCCTTGAGGGCCCCGATGCCCTACGGCCGGCAAACTTGCCAGGGATGACCGGGGTCCCATCGAGCAGGACTCAGAGCACAACCTTGGCCGAGGATTGACTCGAGGCTGAAGGACCTTGAGGATTGACTTAGCCTCCTGGGACGTCTTGGACATCGAATGGCCGGTGGTAGGAGCGGATGAACCTGACGTGCCGGACAACAGTACCTGCTGCTGGCCCATGAAGGCAGACAAACTGCACTTCAGGGCTGCCATTCTGGACTCCAGGCTAGAAGGTTCTGCAGCATTCAGCATGGGCACCAAGGGATTTGGGCCTGATGCAGACTCCCCCGAAAGGGAATCCTCAGCGAGGATAGTGTCTGGGGACCAAGGCCGGTGTGCGGTCGGGTCCTTCCGGGGGACCTTGGCAGGTCTCTCCTTTTCCGAAGCCTTGGATGAGCACCTCAGACTGCGGGACTGGTCGGTTCCCGGCCGTTCGGAACCATCCAAGGACGCTGTCTTCAAGGGTTTCTTTTTCTTCCTGTGTTCCCTCGAGGGAGACCCCCTCTCTGAAGACCGACGACGATGTTCGGGTTCAGAGAGCTCCTCCCGAGATGTTGGGGCCTCAGACAGCATCGGGATTTAAGAACATAAGATATGCCATATTGGGTCAGACCAAGGTCCATCAAGCCCAGTATTCTGTCTCCAACAGTGGCCAATCTAGGTCATATGTACCTAGCAGTTTCCCCAAGGGACACAAGTTCCACAATGCTTGTATTGGTTCAAGCATTGATATCCTGGGTCCCTTCTTAATAATGGCTTATGGACCTTTCCTCCAGGAACTTGTCCAAACCTTTTTTAAACCAAGCTACACTAACAGCCTTTACTACATCCTCCGGTAACAAATTCCAGAGTTTGATTACACGTTGAGTGAAAAAATATTTTATTTTATTAGTCTTAAATAGTTTACCCTGTAGCTTCATTGCATGTCCCCTAGTCTTTCTAAATTCTGATAAGGTAAACAATCGATCTACGTTTACCCGTTCCACTCCGTTCATTAATTTATAGACTTCTATCATATCTCCCCCTCAGCCGTCTCTTTTCCATGTTAAAGATCCCTAACCTTTTTAGCCTTTCTTCATAGGAGTATCCTTCCATCCCCTTTACCATTTTGGTGGCTCTTCTCTGAACCTTTTCTAAAATCGCTATATCCTTTTTAAGATATGGCGACCAGAATTGCACACAATATTCAAGGTGTGGTCTCACCATGGAACGATATAGAGGCATTATAATATCTTTTGTTTTATTTTTCATTCCTTTCCTTATCATACCTAGCATTCTATTTGCTCACTTGGCCGCCGCTGCACACTGGGCCGAGGGTTTTAACATGGTATCCACAATGACGCCTAAATCATTTTCCTGGGTGGTGGTTCCTAATGTGGAACCTTGCATCGTGTAACCATAGTTTGGGTTGTTCTTCCCTAGGTGCATAACCTTGCACTTGTCCACATTAAATTTCATCTGCCATTTTGATGCCCAGTCTTCCAATTTATCAAGATCCTCTTGCAATTTTCCACAATCCTCTTGGGTTTTAACAACTTTAAATAGTTTTGTGTCATCTGCAAATTTGATAACCTCACTCGTTATTCCACTTTCCAGGTCATTTATGAATATGTCAAAAAGCAGCGGACCCAGCACAGATCCCTGGGGTACACCACTATTCACCTTTCTCATAAGAACATAACATAAGAACATAAGATATGCCATACTGGGTCAGACCAAGGTCCATCAAGCCCAGCATTCTGTTTCCAACAGTGGCCAATCTAGGTCATACGTACCTAGCAGTTTCCCCAAGGGACACAGGTTCCACAATGCTTGTACTGGTTCAAGCATTGATATCCTGGGTCCCTTCTTAATAATGGTTTATGGACCTTTCCTCCAGGAACTTGTCCAAACCTTTTTTAAACCCAGCTACACTAACAGCCTTTACTACATCCTCCGGTAACAAATTCCAGAGTTTGATTACACGTTGAGTGAAAAAATATTTTCTTTTATTAGTCTTAAATAGTTTACCCTGTAGCTTCATTGCATGTCCCCTAGTCTTTCCATATTCTGATAAGGTAAACAATCGATCTACGTTTACCCGTTCCACTCCGTTCATTAATTTATAGACTCCTATCATATCTCCCCTCAGCCGTCTCTTCTCCAGGCTAAAGAGCCCCAACCTTTTTAGCCTTTCTTCATAGGAGTAGCCTTCCATCCCCTTTACCATTTTGGTGGCTCTTCTCTGAACCTTTTCTAAAATCGCTATATCCTTTTTAAGATACGGCGACCAGAATTGCACACAATATTCAAGGAACGATATAGAGGCATTATAATATCTTTTGTTTTATTTTCCATTCCTTTCCTTATCATACCTAGCATTCTATTTGCTCTCTTGGCCGCCGCTGCACACTGGGCCGAGGGTTTTAACAAGGTATCCACAATGACGCCTAAATCTTTTTCCTGGGTGGTGGTTCCTAATGTGGAACCTTGCATCGTGTAACCATAGTTTGGGTTGTTCTTCCCTAGGTGCATAACCTTGCACTTCTCCACATTAAATTTCATCTGCCATTTTGATGCCCAGTCTTCCAATTTATCAAGATCCTCTTGCAATTTTCCACAATCCTCCTGGGTTTTAACAACTTTAAATAGTTTTGTGTCATCTGCAAATTTGATAACCTCACTTGTTATTCCACTTTCCAGGTCATTTATGAATATGTCAAAAAGCAGCGGACCCAGCACAGATCCCTGGGGTACACCACTATTCACCTTTCTCCATTGGGAAAATTGGCCATTTAGCCCTACCCTCTGCTTTCTATCTTTTAACCAGTTCCTGATCCACAATAGTACACTGCCACCTATCCCATGACTCTTTAGTTTTGCCAAAAGTCTCTCATGAGGGACCTTGTCAAAGGCTTTCTGAAAGTCCAGATACACAATATCAACTGACTCACCTTTGTCCACCTGATTATTCACTCCTTCACAAAAACATAACAGATTAGTAAGACAACATCTTCCTTGTCTAAAGCCATGTTGGCTGTCTCCCATTAGGTCATGACTATCTACATGCTGAGTAATTTTATTCTTTATGATGGTTTCTACCATTTTTCCCCGGTACTGATGTCAGGCTCACTGGTCTGTAGTTTCCCGGATCACCCCTCGAACCCTTTTTAAAAATTGGTGTTACATTGGCGATCCTCCAATCTTCAGGTATTAGAGATGATTTTAATGATAGTTCACAGATTACTAATAGCAGGTCTGCAATCTCGTATTTCAGTTCTTTCAACACCCTTGGATGTATACCATCCGGCCCAGGTGATTTGCTACTCTTCAGTTTATCTAATAGTTGTAAGACATCTTCCCGATGTATCGATATTTCCTTCAATTCTTCCACACCTTTAAATACCACTTCAGTCATGGGTAACATCCCTACATCTTCCTCAGTAAAGACCGAAGCAAAGAATTCATTCAGTCTCTCCGCTATCGCCTTGTCGCCTCTTAGTACTCCTTTAACCCCTTTATCATCTAATGGACCAACTGACTCTCTCACAGGTTTTTTGCTACGAATGTACTTGAAAAGGTCTTTACTTCGCGTTTTTGCTTCCGCAGCAAGCTTCTTCTCGAATTCTCCCTTTGCCTGCCTTATCAATGCCTTGCATTTGACTTGCCAGTGCTTGTGCTGTTTCCAGGTTTCGTCGTTTGGCTCTGTTTTCCATTTCCTGAAAGATGCTTTTTTGGCAACAACAGCCTCTCTGACCTCACCTTTAAACCATGCTGGCAGTTTTTTGGACTTCCTTCCACTTTTCTTAAAGCGTGGAATACAGCTGGTCTGGGCTTCCAAGATAGTATTTTTCAACAACAGCCAAGCCTAATGTACGTCTTTAAGGGAAGAACTTATCGTGCTGCTGCTGGCGGCTCTTCATGGCCTTGCTGGACATCCTTTTGCACAGACCACAGGCTGCCGGGTCGTGGTCCAGCCTGAGGCAATGGAGGCAGTAGTCATGTGTGTCGGTTAAGGACATTATTTTAGAGCATCGATCACACTTCTTAAAGCCACTGGTAGCCATGAGAGAAAAAAGTAGCCCTGCGAGGTCAAAGACTCTCTGGGCTGCCAGCGGGGAAAAAAGGCGTGAAGGTGCCAGAAAATAAAAAGAACGAAGACTATAAAATGGACCGAACTCGACACTGAGGCACCAAGGACAGTAGGTGGAAAGAGTACCGGTGCAAGACCGGAGTCGAGTTGAAAAATTCAGGCACAAAAAAAATCAACTTTTTCCGGGGGAAAGTCAGACAGCGTCCGAAGGGCTCTGCGGAAAAAAGGAGACTGAGCAAGATGGCACACTTGGGCAGAAAGGAGACCACGCATGCGTGGTGGCATCTCCCAAAGGCTTTCTTTGAAAGCTGGGGGGATGCTTCCACGAGGGCTCAGTCTATGCCGACGTCACCCCATATGTGAGGACTGACTTCCTGCTTGTTCCTGGAGAATACAGAGCGTAGCTGGAGAATCTTTTCAGTAATGTAGATGGCCAGTTGGGCTGTGTCGGAGAGTAGAGAGAAGGAACCGAGGGAGATAAGGTATGAGGAGTGGAGAGCGTGTGGAGAATATAATAGAGTTGCCAGGAGGAATTAGAGGATGAGGAGATGAGGCTGGAGTAATATGAGTGCTTGGCAGTGTGAAGTGACGATCGGTAGTGTTGATGACAGTGATAGAAATGGTGTAGGGCAGTGATGGCTAACCTTTTTGAGCCCGAGTGCCCAAACTGCCGCACAAAACCAAAGAATTTCCTCAAAGTGCCAGCACGTCATTTGCATAAGTGGTCTTATTTGCATAAATATTTGCATAATGTTACCATACACTAACTTTTAGTAAACATGTCTCTTAATGAGTGTATGGATAAAGAAAGACTAAAAGATTTCTACATTACTATAATCCAGTGCCAACCGCCAGGCACATTAGGAACTACTACAAACGCTGCCCATTTAGAACCCATAGCAAACCCGCCGTATCCTGACAGCATTACCAGGACTCACAAAGCACCATACCCTACCTATCAAAAGGCAACACTGCAAATATTAAACCAATACATTTCAGAGAATACTGGGGAAAGAGAACAAGTGGCAACGTCAAATAGGAATTTCCTCTTGTACCAAACAAAGCGCAGATGTTAATGATGCACATTTCCCAGAGCTGACATATTCCAGTTAATAAATTCAAAATAAAGAGATATCTTTCTACCTTTTGTGCATTTTTTTTTCAGTTGCAATTGGTCCAGCCACCTTCTTCTGGTTTCTTCATGTTTTCTGCTAACTCTCCATCGTCTGCTGTCCATTTGTCCTTTCTTCTCTCTTCTAGTTTTTTTTTTTCCATTCTCTCTCTCTCTCTACATCTGCTTTAACATACTAATCTTTCTCCTTTTGCTCTTTCCTCATTCCTATTTCATCCACACAAATTTTACCCCTCCATCCTCAATCCCCAATTACTCTCCCAATACCTGGCCAATTGTAGATTTTTCATCCCTCCTACACAAAATATTTTTCCCCTCTCCATTTTACTCTCCCAGCCCCATCCCATTCTAATCCTCCCCCAACATCAGCTCCCTTCTAGTTCCAGTCTCACCCAGCATCCATTCCCTTCTAGTCCCTGCATCAGCCCATTTCCAGTCCAAGTCCCTTCATCAGCTCATTTTCAATCCTAGCCCCCCCATCAGCCCATTTCTACTCATTTCCTAGCCCCACCATCAGCCCATGTCAAATCATAGCTCCCCTCCACTCAGCCCAATTCCAGTCCAAGCCCCCCCATGAGCCTACTTCCAGTTCTAGCCCCTCCATGAGTCCATTTCAATTCAAGCCCCCACCACAGCCCATTTCCAATCTTAGCTCCCCCCAACAGCCCATTTCCAGTCCTATCCTAGCTTTTCCATCAGCCCATTTTCAGTCCTAGCTCCCTTCCCTCACAGCCCATTTCCATTCCAAGCCCCCTCCCCATCAGCTATTTGCAGTTCAAGCCTCCCCTTCCACTCAGCCCATTTCCAGTCCTAGCAACACCCCAACCCATTACCAGTCCTAGCCCCCTGTCAATCAACTTCCAGTCCTAACCCCCATCACCCCATTTTCAGTTTAAGCCCCCCCCTATAACCCTTTACCAGTCCTAACCCCCCATCAGCCCATTTCCAGTCAGCCCCCCATAGCCCATTGCCAGTCCTAAACCCCCCCATCAGCCCACAGCCCATTACCAGTCCTAACCACATCAGCCCACCTCAAGTCCTAACCCCTCCCCATCAGCCCATTTCCTGTCCTAGCCCCCCCCATAACCCATTATCAGTCCTACACCCCCATCAGCCCACTACCAGTCTTAACCCCCCCATAGCCCATTACCAGTCCTAACCCCCCCCATCAGCCCACTACCAGTCTTAACCCCCCCCCATAGCCCATTACCAGTCCTAACCCCCCCATCACCCCATTTCCAGACAGCCCTCATCAGCTCATAGCCCATTGCCAGCCCTCATCAGCCCACAGCCCATTGCTAGTCTTAACTCCCCCCCATAGCCCACTGCGTCTTAACCCCCCTCCCCAGCCCACTGCCAGTCTTAACCCCCCTCCCTAGCCCATTGCCAGTCTCAACCCCCCTCCCTCCCTCCCTAGCCCATTGCCAGTCTCAACCCCCCTCCCTCCCTAGCCCATTGCCAGTCTCAACCTCCCTCCCTCCCTAGCCCATTGCCAGTCTCAACCCCCTCCCTCCCTCCCTAGCCCATTGCCAGTCTCAACCCCCCTCCCTCCCTAGCCCATTGCCAGTCTCAACCCCCTCCCTCCCTCCCTAGCCCATTGCCAGTCTCAACCCCCCTCCCTCCCTAGCCCATTGCCAGTCTTAACCCCCCTCACTCCCTCCCTAGCCCATTGCCAGTCTTAACCCCCCTCTCTCCCTCCCTAGCCCATTGCCAGTCTTAACCCCCCTCCCTCGGCTCATGGCAATAAAAAAAAAAAAAAAGCTGCCCGCTGCCGCCGCGGCGGCATGGAGCGTCCCGCGGGGCTCCCTCTGCCCGGCGGGACTCTCCCGGCGCTGCTCAGCCCCTCTCTGCCGGCTTGCAGAGACGCGAAGGGAGAGAGAGTCTCCCTCGCGTCTCTCTTAAGCCCGCAGGGGCAGATGGGAATTTCCCATCAGCCTCTGCGGGCTTAACAGAGACGCGAGGGAGACTCTCCCTTCGCGTCTCTGCAAGCCGGCAGAGAGGGGCTGAGCAGCGCCGGGAGAGTCCCGCCGGGCAGAGGGAGCCCCGCGGGACACTCCATGCCGCCGCGGCGGCAGCGGGCAGCTTTTTTTTTTTTTTAATGTGCGACCTTCCCGCGTGCCAGCTGCAAGGCCTTCGCGTGCCACAGCTGGCACGCGTGCCATAGGTTCGCCATCGCTGGTGTAGGGTATCAGATGAAGGGCTTTTACACCAATGATTTTAGGCTCGACGGAGTTGTGCATGAAAACGACGAAGTCTTGGATGGTATCATGGAAAGTGGGTGCGCATGCAGGGAAAGGAAATGGGACAAAAGGGGAGCAAGTTGGTTAAGAGCAGTGAAGAGAATGGAGTTCCGGGTTTGGACTTGGATATCAGGTGGAACGGAAGAAATGTCCAAGGGGAAAATAGTGTCTGAGGGGGGGGGGGGGGGAATTGTTGGAGTGTGGACGGTGAGATGCAGCACTTGAAGCATAATGGCTGGGGGGAGATCCGGGGAGTGAGGATAAGGGATGCTGTAGGAGAATGTAGCAAGAAACACAATCAGAAGTGATCTGACCACAGAAGAGGAAGAGGAGTGAGGGCAGAGGGTATAAACAGTGCATCGGAGGGTGTAATGATCAGATCAAGCATGTTACTGGCAGTGTGACGGGGGGGGGGGGGGCAGTGGACCTATTGGAGTGAAAGGTCATTTATTAAGTTGAAAAGGGCACGATCTTGGGTCTAAATGGAGTATGTAGGTAAGCACTGAAGTCTCCAAGAATAATCAGGTGGGGGTAAGAGAGAGAAATTTCAGAGATAAGTCAGGAGGAGGGAATCCCAGAAATCAGGTTGAATAGATGGACATAAAGGAGTAGGAAGTGGAGGGCTGGCATTGAGTCAAGATGGATTAAAAGGGATTTGGGGTAACATAAGGCTGGAGAATGAATGGGAAGGTTAGAACAATGGAGAATAGCGACATCTCCACCATTCAGAGTCATCCGGGAAGTGAAGCGTGCAGAGAAATCCGAAGGGAGGCAATGGTAGAGCAGGGGTTCCTTGCCTTTGCGTAACCAGGTTTCAGTCAAGAATAAGACATCAGTAAAGTGCTGAACAAGGAAGTCTTGGATAAGGAGGGTTTTGGAACGCATAGATCTATAATTGATAAGAGCCAAGTTAAGGAGGAGATGAAAAGGAGCAAGGAGTTAAGGGGGACTAGGAGGAGAAGAGAGGACACAGGACAATAGGTTACTGGGGACACGAGAGAGATGACTTGGCAGGGACGTGAGAAGAGAAGAGCACCATCCCCAGTGTACCAGAATGGCCATCATGTGTGAAGGAAGAGAAAACAGACTAAATAGAACAGTGGGAAAACCAGAAGCTGCTGAAATAGGTAATACTGAGGAAACTTACCCAAGGAGGCAAGTGGAGAGGTAGGTGTGAGCTGTCCCAGAGTAGAATGTATGGCACTGAGGAAAGATGACTGTGAAGGTTAAGAATCGTCATCCCAAGGAAGACACCCAAGGAGAACGTTCTGCTCCTTGGGCCTGTGCCTGCGGTGCACAACATCGCAGATGGTTGCAGAATGTGGCTGTGTTTCACACAGTCTTGTCACTTCTGAGTAGGCATGCAGCAACAACAGTGATGGGCAGATGTAAGGCAGCAATACCTGCATGTAACTGCTGGAAATCAATGCAAAATCTCAGGGTGCCATCACTCTTTGGAACCAGCACCATAGGACTACACCAAGGGCTCCAGGACTCCTCAGTGACCCTCATGGCTTCTATTTCCTCTACTTGCCTGATAACATCTACCTTTCTTGCCTACGGTAACCTATAAGGTCTCAGACGGACCACTTTCCTAGGCAGAGCTTGGACATCATGCTCAATGATGTGGGTCCTTCCTGGTATGAAGGACAACATGTCATGGAACTCCTCCAGCATTCATTCTACATCTGCCCTCTGCCAGGCCCTCAGGCTATCACTAATCTTTACCTGACCTCCCCCTTTTAATCTCCTCAACCTGGGGCACACAAAATTCCTCCCGTTCCTCTTGCAGGGCTGCAGTGAGGGTGGTTTTCTCTTGTCAGGGCTTCATTAAATTTATGTGATAAGTTTGAGTGTGTTCCTTGTTGTTCTGTACAATATAGTACAGCTCCTACCCTTCTCTGGATAATTAGGGAGCCCTTCCAGCTGGCAGTAAATTTATGAGGGGAAGAGGGTACCAACACCAGCACCTTCTGCCCTTCCTTAAACTCCCTCCAGCAAGGGCCTGAATTGTAATACCACTTTTATTGAAGCTTACTATCCTGATCCACCTCTAAAACTCTCTTAAGGCTGACTAAATAAATATGATGTTTACAGGGTTTCTTCATCTCCTGTCCAGCATTCCTTGCGAACGTCTAACACAGGTTTTCAACCCAGTCCTCGGGGAACCCCAGGCCAGTCAGGTTTTCAGGATTCCC
This sequence comes from Ichthyophis bannanicus, assembly GCA_033557465.1. Classification (NCBI taxonomy): domain Eukaryota; kingdom Metazoa; phylum Chordata; class Amphibia; order Gymnophiona; family Ichthyophiidae; genus Ichthyophis; species Ichthyophis bannanicus. Next base: position 926,386,015 of record CM066032.1, on the reverse strand, counting down.
ACAATGAATATGCATAAGATAGATTTGCATACAATGAAGGCAGAACATGCAAATCTCTCATGCATATTCATTCTGGGAATCCCGAAAACCTGACTGGCCTGGGGTTCCCCGAGGACTGGGGTGAAAACCCCTGGTCTAACAAATCTCTGGGGGACCTCCCATACCATAATTCAAACGGGCTAACTCCCAGGAATGCTTAGACACTTTCCTGTGCTACATATAAGCAGAAAGGCAGGAGCTGGTCTCAATTGTGTGTATCCCCATTTAACCCCTTCTTCAATATAGTTTGCAGCATCTGGTTGAAGCGCTCAACCAAACCATTGGCTTGGGGATGCTAGGTGGTCATCTTAACATGATGGATTCCAAAGGAGTCCGAAGCCTGCTTCAAAGTAGCTGATAGAAAATCAGAACTCCTATCCATGAGTACCTCCTTAGGGAAACCCACTTAGCAAAAGAATTTCACTAATTTCCATGCTATTACACATGCAGAGATTGTTCGGAGGGCAAAAGCCCATGGGAAGCAAGTGGCATAGTCAAGGACAACCAAAATATATCTGTGTCCCCCCCCCCCCATTCTTCTCCAGAGGTCCAATAATATCCATGACCATCATGTTAAGGGTTCTCCTATGACCAGCAGTTGAATTAGAAGAGCCCTGGGAGGAAAACCCCTGTTAACGTCTGACAAGGGATACAGCTGCTGCAAAAATCCTGTTATCTCCCGATGCATCCCAGGCAAATAGAACCTCTCCTGAATTTAAGTGAGGGTGTTGCTCATCCCCTTGTGCCCGCTAAAGTGTGGTCATGGGCAATATTAAGTATGGCTTTATGGAAAGCCTTAGGCACCACCAATTGAGTTCAGGAATCCCCTCTTCCCTTGTTTGCATCCTCCTGGTACAACAATCCCTTCATCACAAACCGGGGAAACCCCACTTGTGCCTTCCCTTGGACCCTCTATAGACCCACTAAGGATGGATCCTGCCCTCTTGACTGAAGGAAGGGAGCTTCCTTAGAACCTCCTCCAGTACCGAAGGCATTCATCCCCCCTGCTGAGCTTCCACTATCTGCTGAGCCCCGCCCTTTTCTCTTCCCTTCTCTGATCCCTCCTTTTCTGGGAGTGCCCTGGGATGGCTATAACCTTCCCTTCTTCAAAAGGGAAAAATCTCCATGCCCCGATTCTGGGACCTGGCCTCCTTGCTTGATCCAGGATTGGGCACACAAGGACACTTAGTCCTCAATGGCTGCCAAACATTCCTTCAATCTCCCCCAATCCCACCCCACTATCAAGTCATAAGGAAGCCGGAGAACCATCGCTACATTCAACCAATCTGTCCTCCATTGGTAATGAATCCTTACCCTATGTAGGGGTTAGGGTATGGCAGCACCATGAATACACTTAATGTAGACACTCCTTTGGTTCCCAACCACTGTGTCCCCCTTTTGTTGCCATATCCTTGTCTATAATTTGCTTGCTACCATGGACTGGTTGGCCCCAGAGTCCAGTAAAGCCCTTACAGGACCCCTCTAAGATAACTTCTTATGAGTACTCTGGAAAGGGATCCTCACTGATATTGACCTATCCTAGCATATTACGTTTATGGATACAATCCCTCTTAAAGTATGCCACCAGTCCACAAGTGAAGCACTTATTTCTCCAAGTCTGTTGGGACCCACCGCCTGACCTATCCTTTCAGACTTCCCTTAGGTCACCCTTGCCCCTTCCCAGGGCCATCTACTTTCCCCCTTCCTAGCCTGGGCATTCCACAGGGAACCCCCACCCACAGGATATAAGCCCCTACTCTCAGACTGAGCCTCCAGGTAACTTTCAGAAACAAGGACCGCCCAGCCTATTGTAGTGGCCCCCTGTTTTAATATCCACTCCCTTAACTCTGGGGATATAGCATAGAGGTATTGCTCAAATACAAGATCAGAACATATCTCCAACACAGACTTGCCATCTGGTTCTAGCCATTTATAGGCAGGTCATGGAGCATCTGAGCTAAAGTTATTGGCTTCTCCTGGGGCTTTTGTTTGGCATTTCGGAAGGCTCTATGATAATGCTTTCGGGTAAGCCCAAGGCAGTCTTTAATAGCACACTTGACCATGTCATAATTGGCGGTCTGCTCATTAATTAGAGCCCTGCAAGCAGCTAGCGCCCTCTGGATAAACAAGGGGCTATCTTGTACACTCACTGGGCTCATGGCTAGCTAGCTGCTTGTGCCACTCTCTCAGATGTTACTAAAACGTCCTCGAGATCATCTGCTTCCCCAACTTGCCCATATACATAGCCCCAAGCCCCGATAGGCCTAACGCAGTCCTTGGCATCCAAGGAGAATCTCCAGCAGTAATTGTATGTTCTAGTAAGAACCAAGTTTGTTGAACTTGCTCCCTCAGGATGTCTAAAAGAGGCTGCTTCTGGTCTAGAGATGCTGCCAAGGTCTGTTTCAATAGCTCCAGAGTCTCATTCTGATGCTCCTGGGTCTGGCTGGGTGAACCACTCCATCATCTTTTGGAAATCCATAGTCCTTGCAGCTCACCTGGAATAAACCAATAAGAAAAGAAGAGTGCGGCTCTTCTCAGCCATGCTCCCTAATCCCCCACTGTCTCAGCAACTATTTATCTGCCATGTACCTTTACCTTGAAGTCCAGTCAAATGAGTCTTGCTGAGCGCGGGTCGGGTCCTTGCAGCTGCTGCGAAGGGTGTGTTGATCCGAAAATCCCATCACTCACACCACTTGTAACCCGGTGCTAGGTCCATCCGCAGCTGGCAGTCTGCTGAAGGTACTGCTCACGTATGTCTCACCAGCTCTCGCAGATAGCAGGCAGATGCCAGCACTGGTAACAGATCAGAAGGGATAAGTGTAGGAGTTACGTTGTATCCTTTCAGTTATAATTGCCAAAGTTCCAACCAAAGTCCAGGAGACGTGGTTTCCCTGCTGCTCCCCCCCACAGGTGAGTCGGCATATAAGTATAAAACAAATCAGTCACATTACAGACTGCGGCCTGGGCATATGCCCACCTCAGCCTCTCTACCCTCCCCCCCAAGGCTCAGACTTTTCCAACCACACAGTTCTCACTATGGAGGCTGTATCGGATAGGTCTAGTCCCAGCCTTTCTACATAGTCCTGTTCCTCCCAACAAGGAAAACAAAGCAGCCTTTCTGTTACTCATCCAAGCAGAACGCAAAGCAAAACATAATTCCCCTTTCTCAGCCTCAAAACAGGAAAAATAGTCACTGTCTCAAATAGTGAGGCGAGAAAGGATGGGGAGGTGCCCATACCTCTGTAACTTACTCTCGTCATGCCTTCCTCTTGCCTCACCCTCAATCCAGCAAACAAAAAAAAATTAAAAATAAAAACAAAGGAGAAATAAAAAGCAAAACAAAAATAAAGTTCACAGCCTACTGGCCCATTCTATCTCCATTGCTTCCTCTGATGTAGGCAGGTCCAGGAGACCTTCTTCCATTGCTTCCAATTCCATGTCATTCACTGAGAACTCGGAGGTTGGCTGGCTATCCACAGGAAGCTCTCCCAGATGTTTGAATCCCTCTGGGCTCAGCTATGTCCCTGGGAACCCCCTTTCCCAGGAAAACTCTCTGGCCCTAACCACTCCCCTGGTATCCAGGGTAACACTTACCTCCCTCTCATGCTGCGATTGGCTCCTGGAAGGGAGCACATATTGTGTTCCTAGGGAAACTACAGGTTCTCTTTCCCTCTTCCGGTCTCCCTGGCTACAGGAACTTCCCTGCCCTTAACTCTCTGCACAGGATTTTTCCTACCTACAAGGGGTTGTGCATATTGGCATACCACTGGCTTGAGGAGGATGTGTTTTCTTTTTGTCCGGGACTGAGGGACAAGCAAGCCCTGGAGGGACCCTCCCTGCCCCCCATGGTTATCCAGCTCTTGAAGGGAACTTTTGGTGCCACAGTCCAGAGACATCAACATAGCAGACTTATCCCTTCGCTCCTGCCAGATCAGATTCAGTATCTTTTGAATATTATCAGACTCCTGTCACTCTGGGATAAAGCCTAACCGTTTGATATAAACTAAACCGGGCAGCAGTGGCAACAAGCAATTGGTCAATATTCTTGAAAAGATTTTTTTGTCTGTTCCAAGGAGCAAGATCAGCCTGTAAGAGCCACAAAGGAAGGGATCCTTGCCTTCTTTATGCAATATAGCCAACTCCCACCTCATGCATCGATCAGAGCATTCTTGACACCACTAGGAACCCATCATACACCTACGTTAGTAGCTCCAAAAGTTCTAACTGGAAGACTTTGTAAACCATTAGCAAAGCCATCGAGCCCTGGAGCCTTGACCCTAGACAAAGCTTTAATTATTATCAAGACATCTAACACAGAGATCGGTCTGATTAATAGCTGTCAGCCTCTGATAAACTTAGCAGGGAACACTGCTCTAAATACTGTAGACTAACAGGGTATTCTGGTGTGTATAAGTCCCGAAAGAATTCAACAAACCGCTGTTTAATATCCTCTAACACACTAAGCTCTTGCTCTTTATCATTGCGGATTCTCATAATCTAGTTCCTTGTTTGCCTCTTTTTAAGTTATCTAGCCAGAAGACAACTCGTCTTATTACCAAATTTAAATTGGGATTGTTGCAGTTGCTCTAGCTGGTATTTAATATCCATGAGATAATTATTCTGAATTTTGTCCCTAATCTGCACCATTTCCTCCTGGCCTTCCTTCTCTAAACAACACACCCTTATATATTTCCTCCAGGGAAGCCTATCAATCTCAGAGTTCGGTCAACCACTGCCCTTTTAATTTCTTTTTATAAGCCCCTAGTGAGTTAAAATTATCCCTCAAGATTGCCTTTAAGCAATCCTACAACACAGCAGGTGACTGATCCCCTAAATCATTAAATTCCATATACTCCGTTATAACGGTCTTCAGTTTCACACAGTCCATCTCAGATTCAAGAAAGGAGTTACTGAGTTACCAAAGCACCTCCCAATTTACCGTCCCCTCTACCCGCAGCTCACACCAGACAGGAGCATGGTCAGACCACATGATTCTATCAATTAATCGCTCTCTATGCCACTGAAGACCAAGCTCTTGTCCATCCAGACATAATGGTTGCAAGAGTAAGAATCATGCACCCTAGCATAAAAAGTGTAATTCCTGCCACACATCCACTAGGTTGAAAGTCTGCACAATGGCCGCAAATGTTTGGTAATTATTTTGTCCACTAGACCTCTTCCCTGTAGAAATATCAACTTTCTCTGGAGGGGATCTTTAGGATGCTATGTGGAAGATGAGAATAGCATTATAAAAGAATTTTCTTCCAAAAGACTCACATATCAGAGCTTCTCTCCCTGCTACTATTACTACTACTATTATTCATATGTATAGTCCTACAAGGTGTACACAGCGCTGTACATATAGATGTAAGACAGTCCCTGCTTATTAGAGCTTACAATCTAATCAAAATGAAAAAAAAAAACATTGTAAAACTGGGGACTAGAGTATGGGAAGATACACAAGTATTGAACAGGAGACTCAGGATCCAAAAGCAGCCCTGGGGGCACTGAAGAGTGGGTCTTGGAACTTTTGGCCCTTTTGAGAGTTGATTCGATGGCTACTGAGCGGTGTGGGGACTGAAGCTTCTCATATCCAGGAGCCTTCTGGACTTGATACATTGAGTAAACCTTCTTGTTGACAGGCCAAACAGAGAAGGGGGTCTCCCACAATCTGAGTATCCTTTAGGATTCTGTGAACGGGCATTGTCACAGCATCCTTAAGGAATAAAAAAAATTGAAGGATTTTCTTCTTTTTAGTTCACAAATTTTATTGAATTTTGAAGAAAATAAAACAAAGGAGAAAAAACTACCAATTAACATAGCAAATGAGGAAAGCTAAATAAAACCAAATCACGTATCGGTGATATAAATCAAAGAAAATAGGCAGAGAAAAAGACAAAAATAGGCTTATATACCGCTTTTCTCCAGGTCAAAACGGTGTACATTCAGGTACAGTATATATGTCCCTTATCCCGAAAGGGCTCACGATCTATGTTTTCTTTTGTACCTGAGGCAATGGAGGGTTAAGTAGCTTGCCCAAGGCCACAAGGAGTTCCTATGGGACTAGAAACCTCAGTCCCTCTGGTGGAGCAAACTAGGATAAAATATAGAGTAACGTGAAATATTTAGTCAACAATGTACTTACATATGAAATAGTAACAAGGAGTTAACTAATCTGTCAAGTGTGATATGCTGTGTGTGACATTTAACATGACCATAAGTAACTTGTATAATTATTTATTTACATTCTCTTATATACCGCGCTATTCTGCATCAGTGCGGTTTACATTGAACAAACTGAAATTACAACAAACAGGGCATTATAACTTGGAGATAACTATTTTACAGGGAACATGGGCTATGGAGGGTTAAGTGGCTTGCCCAAGACCACAAGGAGCACCTGTGGGACTAGAAACCCCAGTCCTTCCGGCCCAAGGTTGCTGTCCTCTAGTGGGATTTGAACCCCTGACCTTCCGGCCTGAAGTACCTTGCCCCAACCACTAGGCCACTCCTCCAATTAGTGCTTGGTTCCTGAATGGGCTATGTATAGGTGGGCTAATAACAAGTTGAATATGCCTTCTAGTGGTCTAATAATTTGTGAGGAATTAATAAGTGGTGCACGAAGTTGAACGTCTGCATCAGGTAGTTAGGAGATGAGAAGATTGCAGTGAAAAAGAGGGAGACTGTTTATGTTGGGTAAATTTGAAAATTTTGGAGTGTGTTTCCAAAGTGTTCTCAAAAAAGGTGCATTTTAATTTCCTTATGAAACGTAGTCAGGTCATTAATGCTTTTTAGATTTTCTGTGAGGGAATTCCAGAGCATCAGTGTGACATAGGTAGATGCTCCATTAGTGGTCGAGTGAGTTGAGTTACGAAAGTCAGAAGAGACAATTAGGGTATTTTGTGTACGTCCTCTTCATACTCGTTCATTTGAGTGCATGCTGATAAGAGTGGAGAGGTGGGATGGGGCTATGTTTTTTAGGAGCTTGAAAGTGATCATAAACAATTTATATTTAATGCGGCTTTGGATGGGTAACCTATGTAGGTCATATAGTATGGGGTAATATGGTCAGAGGTATGTGCTTTTGTAATTATTCACACGGCTACGTCTTGAGCCATCTATAGCCGATATATTAATTGTTTAGGAAGATCATGAGGAGGCTGTCACAGTAATCAAGGTGAGGTGTGATTATAGCATGGAGCACCGACCTAAAGTCAAAGCTGGAGAGTAGAGGTCTCAGTTGCTGTATCAACTTTAGTTTGAGGTAGATCTTACTCATGGTTGACTTTACGTGTGAGACCATATTTAGTGTTTTGTCTAGGATAACACCCAATGTATTTGACTTCATTTTTTACTATTAGGTCGGCCTCTTTCAGGTGTAATGTGGTGGGGGGTGGGGGGACAAAGTTGCGGTTTCTAGTGACATACAGTATAATACTTCAGTTTTCTCCAGGTTAATCTTTAAGTTGTTAGAGTTTAGCCATGCTGAACTTTCACTGAAACATGTTGTGATCTAATTGGAAGATAGGTTTGTAGTGTCAACAGGTAAGTACAACATTATGTTCTCTGCATAAATGTGATATCCTACTTTGAATTTTTTGAAAATATTACAGATGGGCTGTAAATAAATATTAAATAGGAGTGTGGAGAGGGATGAGCCCTGAGGTAATCCTTGTTCTTGTCTGTATGGTTTGGACGTTTGGTGGCTTATTTTAACCTGTTGAGTGCGATCTGACAGATAGGACTGAAACCATTGAGTAACTGTACCATGTAAGCCTATTTGCCGGAGTCTATTTAGAATTACACCATGATGTATGTTGTCAAAGGCTGAGGCTATATCTAAGAATATTAAGAAGAAAGCCTGCTTTGAGTTGTATATTCCTCTAATGAGCTTGTCTAAGAGGGCTAGTAGCAGTGTCTCAATGCCATAATTTGGTCGGAACCCATATTGATGTTCATCAAGAGACAAGTTTAGGTCAATATAGTCCTGGAGTTGAATTTGTACAGATTTTTCAATGACTTTTGCTAGAAACGAGAGGCTAGAAATTGGCCAGTAAGAATTAGGGCTCGTTTTATCCATGGATTAGTTCTTAAGAAAAGGGCAGATTATTGCTCATTTTAAGGTTTTTGGTATGTGTCTGGTGGTTAAGTTGACCATTTTAAGAATGATGGGGGAGAGTTCTGCATGGGAGGCTTTTAACCAACTGACTGGGCAAGGGTCAAGGCTAGAGGTGGTTGTATTTATCCAGAAAATGATATTAGAAACATAGAAATATGATGACAGTAAAAGACCACATGGCCTATCTAGTCTATCCTTCCATATCAACAACTACAACAGTCCCCTTTTTTCCTTTAGAGATCCTCTGTGTTTGTCCCATGCTTTTTTGAATTCAGTTACTGTCCTCATCTCTACCACCTCCACTGGGAGACTATTCCACGGATCCACCACTCTTTACATAAAGAAATATTTCCGCATATCACTCCTGAATCTATCCCCCATCACCCTCATCCCATGTCCCCTCATAGCAGAACTTGCTTTCAATTGAAAGAGGCTCTCCCCCTGAACATTTATGCCACGGAGGTATTTAAACATCTCAATCATATCACCTCTATCCCGCCTTTCCAATAAGGTGTACATATTAAGATCCTTAAGTCTGTCCTCATATGCTTTATAGTGAAGACCACTAACCATTTTAGTAGCCACCCTCTGCACCGACTCCATTCTGTTCACATCCTTTTGAAGGTGCGGTCTCCAGAATTGCACACTATACTCTAAATAAGGTTGCACCAAAGACTTATACAGAGGCACTATACCTCCTTTTTTCTGCTAGCCATTCCTCTCCGTATGCACCCAAGCATCCTTCCAGCTTTTGCTGTCACCTTTTCTACCTGTTTAGCTACTTTAAGATCATCAGACACAACCACGTCTAGGTCCCGCTCTTCTTTAGTGGACAAAAGTACTTCACCCCCTATACTATATTTCTCCCTTGGATTGCCACAGCCCAAATGCATGACTTTACATTTTTTAACATTAAATCCCATCTGCCAAATTCTAGACCATTCTTCAAGCTTAGCTAGATCCCTCCTCATGCTATCTACACCTTCCTGGGTGTCTACTCTATTGCAGATTTTGGTATCATCCGCAAAGAGGCAAACCTTACCCGACAGACCTTCCACTATATCACTAACAAAGATGTTAAAAAGAATCGGACCAAGGACGATCCCTGGGGCACACCACTGGTAACATCCATCTCCTCAGAGTGAGCTCCATTTACTTGTACTCTTTGCCGCCTCCCACCCAACCAATTTCTAACCCAAGCAGTAACTTTAGGGTCCATCCCTAGGGTGCTCAGTTTGTTTATAAGTCACCTGTGAGGAATAGTGTCAAAGGCTTCACTGAAAGCTAAATACACCACATCTAGGGCTCTCCCTCAGTCCAACTCCCTGGTCACCAAGTCAAAGAAATCAATCAGATTTGTCTGACAAGACCTGCCTCTGGTGAAGCCATGCTGCCTCGGATCCTGTAATCCGCTGGACTCCAGAAACCTCACTATTATCTCTTTTAGAAGCGTTTCCAATAATTTACTCAACACTGAAGTTAAACTAACCAGCCTGTAGTTTTCAACCACATCCTTACTTCCACTTTTGTGTAAAGGCACCACATGTGCCTCTCTCCAGTCCTTTGGCACCACTCCTGACTCCAATGAGGCATTGAATAGGTCAGTCAGTGGAGCTGCTAGAACATCCCAAAGTTCCCTCAGTATTCTAGGGTGTATCCCATCTGGTCCCATCGCTTTGTCTACTTTAAGTTGAGCTAGTTTCTCACGAACACAGTCTTCTGAAAATTGTTCAAGATGTCCATCGCTTCTGTTCCTGTTTGTGGGTGTTTTCTGAGGTCCTGCTTCTGGATCTTCATCTGTGAACACAGAAAGCATAGTTACTCACCTGTAACAGGTGATCTCCAGGAATAGCAGGAATTTAGTCTTCACATATGGGTATCGTCGGTACCGAAGGAGCCTGCGCGGGAACGCTCCCCAGCGTCCAATAGGAAAGCTTTTGGGAGCATCCCACAGCGCCTGCGTGCTGCCTTCCCGCCTTTTCCAACTGTCCCTCTCCAGTTGAGTTTAAAGCTGAGACAAAGAGAGAGGGAAAGAGAGAAAGAGATAGAGAGCTACAACTCCTAGGGAAGTTGGGTGGGATGTGAAGACTAAATTCCTGCTGTTCCTGGAGATCACCTGTTACAGGTGAGTAACTATGCTATCTCCAGGAACAAGCAGGAATGTAGTCTTCACATATGGGGACTCCCTAGATGCAGATGTCAGGGAGAAGGCCCCAGAAGTTGTGTGCCCTTGTGAAAGGGCTCCACTTCCCCCCATGGATCTCTGGCATCCTACCAGGGATGGTGGGTAGGAGTTGATTAAGTATGGAACAGGTGTTGGAGAACAGCCTGACCAAACAAGGCATCCCGGCGGGAGTCCTTGTCTAAGCAGTAATGGGCTGTGAAGGTATGAACCGACGCCCAAGTAGCTGCTCGACAGATGTTGTCGATAGACAGAGTGAAGATGAGCCATAGAGGCTGCCATGGCTCTCACATTGTGAGCTGTGACATGGCCTTCAAGAGGAAGGTTTTTACTCTCAGAGGCAAAAGAAATACACTGTGCAATCCAGCTGGACAGTGTTCTTTTGGAGACTGGAAGTCCCAAATGACTAGGATCAAAAGCAACCAAGAGTTGAGAGGATTTTCTATGTTGCTATGTCCTTTGCAAGTAAAAGGCCAAAGCTCTTTTAGAGTCCAAAGTATGAAGGTTCCTTTTTGCATTTGAGGCGTGAGGCCTCGAAAAGAATACAGGAAGATAAACCGCTTGGTTCAAATGAAAGGGCGAAACCACCTTTGGCATAAAGTGTGGATGAGTCCTAAGGACAACCTTATCATGATGGAACCTTGTATAAGGAGGATCAGCCACTAACGCTTGCAATTCACTGATGCGACGTGCTGATGTGATTGCAATAAGAAAGATGACCTTCCAGGAAAGGAATTTCAAAGAGGTAGTGGCTAATGGTTCAAAAGACGGTTTCATGAGCTGCCCGAGAACCAGATTTAAGTCCCATGCCACCGGTGGTAGCTTAATGGGAGGCTAAATTAAAAGAAGGCCTCTCATAAATCTCACTATGAGAGGAGGAGAAGAAATAGGTTGTCCATTTAGAGGCTTGAAAGAAGCTGCAATCGCACTCAAATGAACTCTCACTGAATTGGTCTTAAGCCCTGCATTGGATAAATGAAGGAGATACTCCAATAATGATTCCAGAGGTATTGCAAGAGGGTTAAGACCCTTCTGCGAGCACCATATGATAAACCTTTTCCACTTAAATGCATAAGAGCGTCTTGTGGAAGGCTTCCTGGAAGCATAAAGGATATCCTTTACCTGCTGGGAAAGGTTAAGACTGTGAAGTTCTAGGCTTTCAGCAACCAGGCCCTGAGATGCAGAGACTGGGGATTGGGATGCCACAGCATCCCGGCCTCTTGAGAAAGGAGATTTTGAGCAGATCCTAAGTCCAGAGGCGGAGCTTGAGAGAGATGTAGGAGCAGAGGGTACCACATTTGTCTTGGCCAACGTGGAGCTATGAGGATCATATGACCTCTGTCTCTCTGAAGCTTGAACAGGGTTTTGGGAATTAGGGGAATGGGTGGAAAGGCATACAGGATGTCCTGACCCTAATGGAGGAGGAAAGCATCCCTGGCCTGAGAACCCTGAGCCGGAATTCTGGAACAGAACCGGGGAAGTTTGGCATTCAGCGGACTTGCAAAGAGGTCTATGTCCGGGGTTCCCCAAATTTGAAATATTGTGGCCACCTGGTCTGCATGGAGAGACCATTCGTGTGGAAGCAGAACTCGACTGAGTCTTTCTGCCCAAGAGTTTTGAATGCCTGGAAGATACACCGCAAGGAGATGAATCTGATGCTATCTGGCGAGGGCCCATAGTCGCAAAGCTTCGTTGCAAAGCAACAGAGAGCCTGTTCCGCCCTGCTTGTTCACATAGAACATAGCTACTTGATTGTCCGTTTGAACTAGGACTGTCTTGTAGCGGAGCTGGGTGTGGAATACTCGCAGAGCAAGGAAAATTGCTCTGAGTTCTAGGAGACTGATGTGTAAATAGGCCTCCTGTGGAGTCCAGGTACCCTGGGTAGAGAGGCCTTGGAGGTGGGCTCCCCAAACCACCTGTGAAGCATCTGTAGCCAGGGATGGGGGTTGCTGAAAAGGAGACCCTACCAAAAGGCTTTGGGGTGACTGCCACCATTGGAGGGACAAAATAAGGCGATCTGAGATTGCTATTTTGTCTGACAGGCAACCTGATGCCTGAGTCCACTGAGTGGATAAAGTCCACTGGGCTGCCCTCATATGGAGGCGAGCATAAGGAACCACATGCACGGTGGATACCATGTGGCCTAGCAACTGTAACATTTCCCGAGCAGTGAGGTGAGGTTTTAGCACTGCTTGGGAAGCTAACTGCACAATGCGAAGGCAGTGGGGCTGTGGAAGGTAGGCCCTTGTCTGTCTGGTATCCAGCAGAGCTCCTATAAACTCTAGGGACTGAGTGGGAGCAAGAATCGATTTTGGGACATTTATGACAAGTTCCAAATACTGAAGGATGCGTATTGTGCGAGAGGTGGCAACCCTGGCCTCTGGCCCTGAAGGGGCTCGAATGAGCCAGTCGCCTAAGTAAGGAAAGACGAATATTCCCAGGGTGCGGAGAAATGCTGCCACCACAGACATGCATTTTGTGAACACCCTTGGTGCAGAGGCCAGGCCAAAGGGAAAAATCCTGTATTGGTAGTGCTTCCCTTGAAACAGAAAGTGAAGGAATTTTCATTGAGTTGGATGGATGAGAACATGAGTGTACGCATCCTTGAGATCTAGAGAACAAAGCCAATCCTGACTCTGAAGGTATGGCAGCAGAGTTCCTAGAGAAATCATTTTGAACTTCTCTTTGAACAGGAATTTGTTCAATTCTCTGAGGTCTAAAATGGGTGTGTCCTCCTGTTTTCTTTGGTATAAGGAAATAGGGGGAGTAAAACCCTGTACCCCGTTGGGGAATAGGTACCTCTTCTATTGCCCCTTGAGCAAGGAGCACAGTGACCTTTGGACCTAACAGGTCGTTGAGAGAGGTCTGAGAATTGAACTGTCTTACCATTGTAGGAGGGGGCATGCTGAGGAAATGAAGCTTGTACCCCTCTCTTACAATAGACAGAGTCCAATTTTCTGCTGTTATGTGACCCCATCTGGGGGCAAAATGACATAACCTTCCTGGGATGGTGGAGGGGTTCTGGGCCGTTCAGGGCCAGGAAGGCAAAGTTCTCTAGATAGGAGTCAAAGCCCCTGTGGAGGCTGAGTCTGCTGAGCCGGTTGAGGCTTAGTTGCCTTTGTCATTTGTTGTCTAGGTTGTTGCTGCTGCTCTTTTGGACAGACTGACCTAAACGATGCCTCTGCTGGGTATAGGAGGGATAAAACTTCTTCTTCTTACTGAAGAATGGTTTCTTATAGGATTTTTTCCTCGCAGGATCAGCTGTAGATTTAGACAATCTATCCAAAGTGATATTGTCAACATCTCTCATTAGCTTTTTCCTGCCAATTCTTGCCAAAGAGATTCTCTCCTGTGCAAGGAATATTCCCTAGTTTATCCTGTACCCAAATTTTCAAGTCAGATGCCTGGAGCCAGGCAATCCTACATGCACCTATGGCAATGGTAGAGGATCTGCTTATGCACTCAAAGCAGTCAAAGGCTGCACGATTCACAAATTTGGAAACATCCTGGGCATGTTTGACAAGGGCGAGGTAATCTTGCCTCTTATCATCAGGAAGGAGAGGGCTCATAAGTTCTAAATCTCCTGTGACCTCCTTAAGGAACATTCCCATATATAAGATATAGGAACTGATCCTAGCAGAAAGCATGGAAGCCTGGAAGGTTCGACGTCCAAAGGCGTCAAGAGTTCTACACACATCCTGGAGGATTAGATGCATGCCTTTTTGCACTCTTTATCTTTATCATAGCTGATTCCACCACCATGGAATGGTGTGGTAATTGAGTCTTCTGAAACCCAGGACAAGGAGGAACTTGATACATGGTGTTGAGTCTTCGAGAGTGAGGAGATGTGGTTAGAGGTGTTTCCCACATCCTTAACATAAGATCATGCAAGGTCTCATGAATAGGTAAGGTAGCTGCCTCCTTGGGAGCTTTAGGGTATTGCAGGATTTCTAATTCCTTTGCCCTAGGCTCTTTTTCAGGAGCTACTGTGATGGAAAGACCTCGGGCCACATATCGGATAAAATCCTGAAAGGACATATTCTCTGGTGGAGACATCCTATGCTGAGGAGAAGAGGAATCCACAGGAAGAAGTACTCCGGTATCGGCAGAGCTTTCAGAGTCTTCAGACTCATCCGAGGATTCGAAGTATCTCCGATCCGGGTGATCGTGCAAGGCACGGTACCGGAACCGGTACCGATCAAAGTCGGCATTGGAGTGGTCCAGTACCGACTTGTCAATGCCGGATAGACACGCATGACTCAGTCCCGGTAGAATACCTGCCAATGTAGATGCAGTCGGTGCCGGCACCGGAGTTGGAGCTGGTACCGGTTGAATTGTCTGAAGCAGTTTCAGGGGCATCGAGGCCGTGAGAAGAGCTGCCAGACTGCATTCAATAGCAAAGGATCTCTGGTCTATCGACGCTGCTGATGCTTGGGTATCGGTACCGGATGAAGCAGCCGGTACCCCAGAGCATAGCACCAGTAGTTCTGCCGAGATTGAAACCTCGAGAACATCCTAGAGCCCCGTTAGTGCTTTGGAAGCCAAAGCCTCCCGCCAGGGAAATTTTGCCGGTGAAATTCCCTCAAGGGCAACGCCAGAAGCATCTCGATGTCTAGAAGGAGATCTACCCTTTGAGGACCGGCTAGATTTATGTTTAGTTACTTGAGATCCATGGGAGGAAGATGAAGCCCTGGAAGACGTCGATGCTACGGAAGCTGCATTGGAGGGAAAAAGGGTGCTAAGTTTAGCAGCTCGGTTTTGACGGCCCCTTTTTGACATCATCCCACAGGCAACACACTCAGAAATAGAGTGGTCAGGACCTAAACATTTGAGGCACCAATCATGGGTGTCGGTGACGGAGATGGTACTGCCACACTTAGAACACTTTTTAAAACCCGAAGTGGGTTTTTCCATTTTGAAGGAAAAAAGTTGGGCCTAGTACCCAAAATGGCGCGTGGCACCTGAAAAGAAAATTACTGGAAAGACTCCAGAAAAAAGTTTGGTTTTTTTTAAAGAAGAAAAGAAAGAAGAACCGGCGGTACCGGTGTAGCGTCAAGGGAAGGCAAACTCGACCACAAATAAGAATAGAAGGGATCTTTTTCTGCGGTGACAGGATGTGCGACCTGTCGGTTCTGCGGAAAACGAAGAACTGGAGAGGGACAGTTGGGAAAGCAGCACACAAGCACTGTGGGGTGCTCCCAAAAGCTTTCCTATTGGACGCTGGGGAGCGTTTCTGCGCAGGCTCCGTCGGTACCGATGATACCCATATGTGAAGACTACATTCCTGCTAGTTCCTGGAGATCAGAAATGTTTGTTAAGCAATTCCACTTTATCCTCATCAGCTTCTACATATTCCTCTCCCCTTCACCATCTGACAATACCACTTTTGCCCTTCCTCTTCTCACATATCTGAAAAATGTCATATCCCCCCATTTTATTGCATTGGGCTATTTCCTCCTCTTTTTGAATCTTTGCTTTCCTGACTACTTTGCTAGCTTCTCTACGTTTTTCCAAATATAGATGCCTGTCTTCCTCCCTCTTTTTCTTCAATTTTTCAGCTACTTCTTTCGAAAGCCATAATGGTCTCCTTTTCCTTTTACCTTTATTTACCATTTTAACAAAAAGGTTCGTTGCCCTTAAAATATACCCTTTCAGTTTTGCCCACTGTTTTTCTACATCCCTCAGCTGTTCCCATCCAGCTAACGACTCCCTGAGATATTGGCCCATCTTGGCAAAGTTAGTCTTCCTAAAGTCTAAG
Source organism: Ichthyophis bannanicus (assembly GCA_033557465.1). Lineage (NCBI taxonomy): Eukaryota > Metazoa > Chordata > Amphibia > Gymnophiona > Ichthyophiidae > Ichthyophis > Ichthyophis bannanicus. The sequence goes on along the minus strand of CM066032.1, from coordinate 926,369,917 downwards.
ATCCTCACCTTTGAATGGATTCTAACAGCCCTAAGTCCTAATACTGAACCACACCATCTGGTGATCACTGGATGCAAAATGATCTCCCACTATAAACATCAGAAACACTTTCACCTTTGGTAAGCACCAAGTCCAGTATGACCCCCTCACTTGTGGGGTCTGTTACCAATTGCTTGAATAGTTCTCCCTGTAGAGAATCCAGGATCTCTTTACTTCTAGATGATACTGCAGCATGAATGTGCCAATCAACATCTGGCATATTGAAATCCCCTATCAGTAGCACTTCCCCTTTCCTAGCAATGCTGCGTATGTCTTCAATTAACTCTCTGTCCACCTCTTCCTCTTGTGAGGGAGGTCTATATATTAGGCCAATGCAAATAGATTTCTCTTTCCCTCTTTCTAGTTTAACCCACAATGCCTCCTCTCTCCCTTTTAAGCTCTGTAATTCCAAAGCTTTAATAGTATTTTTTACATATAGTGCCACTCCTCCTCCCCTTCTTCCTACCCTGTTATTGTTCATATGCTCTTTACTGTTTGGGCAGAATGTGGTCCATTGTGCATCATCTATTATGATGTTGTCAGGAGGAGACTGGAGAACAGTGATTGAGGGCTTCAATTTTAGTTTATGCAAATAGAAATTTGCTAGCGCTTGAGGGATGATACTTATGTTATTTATGTCAGAGCTGTGGATTTGAGTCAAGGCTTTCATGATTTCAAAAGGTTCTCGCAGATGATTGAGAGAATTTGTGAGTATTTTACTGTGGTATTCCTTCTTACTATTATTTATAAATTGCTTGTAACGTTAAAGTTCATTCATATAGAGTTCTTTGTCCTGTGTGGATTTTGATATTCTCCAGGTGCGTTCAGTCTTCCTTAAATATCTCTTGATGTTTCTAAGGTCCTGGGTATACCATTCTTAGAAAGCTTTTTGTGTATTAGGTTTTTTTGTGTGGGGTGATGGCAGCGGAGGCTGTAGAGATGGAGGTATTCCAATTTGAGAATATATCAGTTAATTCATTCATATCAGTATATAATTGCGAAATGATATAATTAAGGAAGGCATCCTTGTTGAATACCTTATATCGTTTGCTTGGGGGTATCTTTAGTATGTGGTATGTAGGGAGGAAGATGCGATGGGATGGAATGATGAAGTTAATTATATAGTGGTCAGATCATGGGGTTACCATGGTTTGTGGTGTAGAGCTGTACTAGTGTTGGACTAGCTCTGGTAGGAATACTAGGTCTAGAGTGTTTCCTTTATTGTGTGTAGGTACTTTGATTATTTATTATAGCATGTTCTTTTTGCGTTTTGTTTATAGTGTATTCGTTTTGAATGTTTATCACCAATGTTTATAAGCATGTTGTTATTTACTTCTTCAAAAAGGTTTTTTTATGTTCTTATAATTAAGTAAATTTTATTTAATTATTTAAGATTTTTTTTTTAAGTCAATGCTGACTCCTGGTGACCCAGCAGCCCCTGGGTTTTCTTGGCAAGTTATGAACAGAAGTAAATTGCCAGACCTTTTCTTCTGAGGCAAGTGAGGGTAAAGTGACTTGCCCAAGGTCACAAGGAGTGCCAGTGGGAATTGAACCGAGATCTCCTAGGTACTAGGCTGTTGCTCTAACCACCAGGCTACTCCTCCACTCATTTAAGATATAGATTTCACTTAATATTTACTACCTAAATTTACTATGATCTTTCTTTTAAGTAAATACTAAGAATGAAAACAAAGAGACAAGACTAGTCATCCAAAAAGAGGGTTTCTGCAGTAACATTGAGGATGGAAGGCTACAGCTTTAGAGAAATAGCAAAGAAACTTGGCAGTGAAAACTACGGTGTTCAGAAGCTGTGCAACAGCTTTTAAGATGACTGGAACAATTGCAAACAGGGAAAGGGCAGAACAATGTCAACACTTTCAACTGACAGCAGAATAGCAAGATTCGCTCTAGGGAACAGAAGAATTACTGTGAATAACAAACAACATTCTGTCCAATACTGGAGTGTCGGTGTTGAACAAAACTGTTTGTCGTAGACTAGTTGAGGCCGATCTGAAAGCCAGAAAACCAAGGAAAAAGCCATTCCTGAATCCAGTTCAAAGAAGGAAAAGGCTTGACTGAGCCGAAGAACACTTGAGCTGGTCAATTGAAGACTGGAAAAGTTATTTGGAGCGATGAGAAAAAGATTTCAATTTTTGGGTGTAATAGTATTCAATACGTGTGAAGAAGACCTCGAGAAGACCTCAACCCAGAATGCCTCAATACCAATGTTAAGTATCCCCTGAGTGTCATGATATGGGAATGCTTGGCATGGTAAAGGAAGGATTCAAGTTTTGAGTGGCACCATTGGTGCAAAACCATATATTGCAGATATCCTCAAACTCGAAATGCTGCCTTCTGCTTCTGACATATTCAGGTCTGATGGGGACTTTAAATGTCAACAGGATGGAACACCATGTCACACAACAACTATTTGCAAGAAGTGGTTTGCTGACAATAATGTGGAATTGTTGTCATTGCCTGGAAACAGTCCTGACCTCAATCCGACTGAAAACCTTTGGTCCAAACTGAAGACAACTTTGGCACCAAAGCATCCAGGCAACAAACAGGAACTGATAGAGTGCATTATTGGTTCCTAGTTCCATATAATCAAAAAGGAGGAACTTGTTGAATCAGTGCCCAGAAGATGCCAAGCTGTCATTGATGCCAAAGGATTTCCAACACGTTATTGACTTTAATGATGTAAAATAAGAACATAAGATATGCCATACTGGGTCCAAGGAGTGGAGGAGTAGCCTAGTGGTTGGGGCAAGGTACTTCGGGCCGGAAGGTCAGGGGTTCAAATCCCACTAGAGGACAGCAACCTTGGGCCGGAAGGACTGGGGTTTCTAGTCCCACAGGTGCTCCTTGTGGTCTTGGGCAAGCCACTTAACCCTCCATAGCCCATGTTCCCTGTAAAATAGTTTTCTGTGTGCGTGCTTTCCTGTCTAATCAATGTGTTTATACCTCAAAAATTTCCTGTCATGATTTGACAATTTCCAATCTGTAATCAAAAAACGCTGCTGATCGCTGGAAGTAGCGGTATACAAATGTATACTAAATAAATAAAATAAAAATCAGGCCCAGTATTCTGTTTCCAACAGTGGCCAATCTAGGTCATATGTACCTAGCAGTTTCCCCAAGAGACACAAGTTCCACAATGCTTGTACTGGGTCAAGCATTGATATCTTCGGTCACTTCTTAATAATGGTTTATGGACCTTTCCTCCAGGAACTTGTCCAAACCTTTTTTAAACCCAGCTACACTAACAGCCTTTACTACATCCTCCGGTAACAAATTCCAGAGTTTGATTACACGTTGAGTGAAAAATATTTTCTTTTATTAGTCTTAAATAGTTTACCCTGTAGCTTCATTGCATGTCCCTAGTCTTTCTATATTCTGATAATGTAAACAATCGATCTACGTTTACCCGTTCCACTCCGTTCATTAATTTATAGACTTCTATCATATCTCCCCTCAGCCGTCTCTTTTCCAGGTTAAAGAGCCCTAACCTTTTTAGCCTTTCCTCATAGGAGTATCCTTCCATCCCCTTTACCATTTTGGTGGCTCTTCTCTGAACCTTTTCTAAAATCGCTATATCCTTTTTAAGATACGGCGACCAGAATTGCACACAATATTCAAGGTGCGGTCTCACCATGGAACGATATAGAGGCATTATAATATCTTTTGTTTTATTTTCCATTCCTTTCCTTATCATACCTAGCATTCTATTTGCTCTCTTGGCTGCCGCTGCACACTGGGCTGAGGGTTTTAACATGGTATCCACAATGACGCCTAAATCTTTATCCTGGGTGGTGGTTCCTAATGGTTCTAATTTAATAATACCCCATAGCAATATACTTCTGACGCTGTATCTTCAGTTTTTTTGGACAGAATAAGACTTAAATTGATGAATTTTTATTTCAATATAGTTTCTGAACCAATATTGTGTACTTTCCTTCCTAAAGCACATAAGACATTTGAACAATTGAGCACATATTGCTAGAAATTAACTATATATCAAGGTATATCCACAATTCTGGCCACTACTGTATTATGCAAGAGAAAAAGCATAGTTACTCACCTGTAACAGGTGTTCTCTGGGGACAGCAGGAATCAGTCCTCACATATGGGTGACGTCAGTGCAGACGGGGCCCTCGTAGAAGCATCCCCCCAGCTTTCAAAGAAAGTCTTTGGGAGATGCCAGTACGCATGCGTGGTGCCCTTCCCGCCCAAGGGTTCCATCTTGCTCATTCAGATGACATAGCTAAAAGACAGCAAAAAATAAAAGATGGTAAAGAAGCAACTCCAAGGGGAGGAAGGGAGGGTTGTGAGGACTGATTCCTGCTGACCGGGAGAACACCTGTTACAAGTGAGTAACTACTCTTTCTCCGGGAACAAGCAGGGAGTCAGTCCTCACTTATGGGACTCTAACTACAGGCTACCGCAAGCCCGTAGGAGAAAAAAAAAACATGGTTGCCCTCAAAGGGAGCCGTGAGCAGCAGCAATTTAATCTGCAGAGACAGACTGCAGTAGGACCCGTGTGTCTGATGGAACCAATACTCTGGTAGCCTGAACACAGAAGGGTTGGAGTTGCCTAGATCCCGAAAAGATTCCGGAGCATAGCCTGACTGAAGGCACTATCCCGTTGGGACTCCCTTTCCAGGCAGTAATGAGCTGCGAAGGTATGGACCGAAGATCAGGTGGCAGCCCGGCAGATGCCCAGCAGCGGGACAGAGCGCAGGTTTGCCACAGAGGCTGCCATGGCCCTGACACAGTGTGTTGTGGCCAGCCATCCAGAGGGAGCCCCTGCCTGCTCATAGGCAAGGACGATACAGTCCGTCACCCAGACAGACAGTGTATGTTTGGTCACCACTTCCCCCAGCTGAATGGGGTCATAGGAAATGAAAAACTGAGAAACCTACGGTGGCCCTGGGTACGCTGAATGTAGAATGACAGGGCCCTCTTACAGTCCAAGGTGTAGAGGACAATCTCTGCCCTGCTAGCACGAGGCCTTGGGAAGAAGGAGGGCAGTACCACCTCCTGGTTGAGGTGGAAGGGAGATACCACCGCAGAAGGAATACGGTGCCTCTGTCGCTAAGGCTTGGAGCTCACTAACCCTGTGAGCAGAGGTGAGTGCAACCAGGGACACCACCTTCCACGAGAGGTATCGCAGGTGGCAGGTAGCCAGAGGCTCAAAAGGTGGGCGAGTAAGCTGTGCCAATACTACATTAAGGTCCCACTCGGTCACTGGGGGGCAGACAGGAGGTTTTGATAACAGAGGTCCCCTCAAGAAGTGGGTCACCAGTGGCTGGACCGAGAGGAGTTTGCCATCCATGCGATGGTGATGCACTGCCAGGGCACTGAGATGCACTCTGACGGAGTTTGATTTGAGCCCGGATTGCGAGAGACAAAGAAGGTACTGCAGCACCAGCTGCACCGGGCAGAAGAACGGGTTAACCCCTTGCTGCACGCACCAAAACTGAAAATCTGTGCCTTTTGAAGGTGTATGATTTCCTAGTGGAAGCCTTACGGGAGGCCAGCAGGATCTCCTCCACTTCGCCCAAGAGCCGTCAGTGAAAGGGACCCCAGATTGGGGTGCAAGAGAGCACCCCCCTCCTGAGACAGGAGCCCTGGGGAGCTCCCCAGTGGGATGATAGTCTCCACTGATAGTTGGAGGAGCAGCGAGAACCAGAAGGGCTATCAGAATCACGAAGGCCTTGTTGAGGGGGGTCCTGAATAGCGTTTTGGCAATTAGTGGGTGGGAAGGCTTACATGAGGCCTTCCGACCACGAAATGAGAAATGCGTCTGCCACCTGGGAGGGGTGGGCTTGCAGGGAGCAGAAGCGAGGCAACAGGTAGTTGTCCAGGCTGGCAAAAATGTCCATCCATGGTGTCCCTCAGAGGTTGAAAAGCCAGTTGGCCACTCTAGGGTCCAGCTGCCACTCGTGCGGCTGGAGGATCCTGCTCAATCTGTCTGCAAGACAGTTGTTCTGGCCTGGCAGGTATACTGCCTGTAGGAGTATGCCCTGCTGGACTGTATAGGAGCAGAACATCATCGCCTCACAGCAGAGGGTGTGAGACCCCATGCCCCCTGCTTGATCACATAGAACATTGCCACTTGGTTGTCTGTTTAGATCAACCCTGGCTGGCGCTACAAGTGGTGGCAAAAAGCTCAGAGGGCTAGATATATTGCCCGAAGCTCCAGGAGGTTGATCTGCTGGTTGCTCGTCTTGCGACCAGCTGCCCTGAGAGGGAATTCCTCACAGTGGGCTCTCCATCCCAGCAGAGAGGCATCTGTAGTGAGAACCCATAAGGGGCTTGGAGTTTGGAAGGGCATCCCTGCCTCGAGGTATTGAGAAGAAGCTTGCTGCGGAAGCAAAATGCGTAATAAAGACTTTTTCAAGTACATTTGTAGCAAAAAACCTGTGAGAGTCAGTTGGTCCATTAGATCATAGGTTTTCAACCCAGCCCTCGGGGAACCCTAGGCCAGTCAGGTTTTCAGGATTCCCACAATGAATATTCATAAGATAGATTTGCATACAATGAAGGCAGGACATGCAAATCATTCTCATGCATATTCATTCTGGGAATCCTGAAAACCTGACTGGCCTAGGGTTCCCCGAGGAGTGGGTTGAAAACTCCTGCATTAGATGATAGAGGGGTTAAAGGGGCACTAAGAGGCGACAAGGCGATAGCGGAGAGACCTAATGAATTCTTTGCTTCGGTCTTTACTGAGGAAGATGTAGGGAGAGACTGAATGAATTCTTTGCTTCGGTCTTTACTGAGGAAGATGTAGGGATGTTATCCATGACTGAAGTGGTATTTAAAGGTGCGGAAGAATTGAAGGAAATATCGATACATCGGGAAGATGTATTACAACTATTAGATAAACTGAAGAGTAGCAAATCACCAGGGCCGGATAGCATAGTTACTCACCTGTAACAGGTATTCTCCAGGAGCAGCAGGAATCAGTCCTCACATATGGGTGATGTTGGCGCCGACGGAACCCCCGTGCAGAGCATTTCCCCAGCTTTCATAGAAAGCCTTTGGGAATGCAGCGCACATGTGCAGTCCCCTTCCCGCCCAAGGTTGCCATCTTGCTCAGTCTGATGACATAGCTAAAAGACAGCAAAAATAGCAAAAATAAATCATATGACTGCAAGGAGTGGAGGAGTGGCCTAGTGATTGGGGCAAGGTACTTCAGGCCGGAAGGTCGGGGGTTCAAATCCCACTAGAGGACAGCAACCTTGGGCCGGAAGGACTGGGGTTTCTAGTCCCACAGGTGCTCCTTGTGGTCTTGGGCAAGCCACTTAACCCTCCATTGCCCATGTTCCCTGTAAAATAGTTATCTCCAAGTTATAATGCCCTGTTCTATGTAATTTCAGTTTGCTCAATGTAAACCACACTGATGCCAAATAGTGCGGTATATAAAAGAATGTAAATAAATAAATATAAATAAATAAAACTCCAAGGGGAGGAGGGAGGGTTGTGAGGACTGATTCCTGCTGCTCCTGGAGAACACCTGTTACAGGTGAATAACTACTCTTTCTCCAGAACCAAGCAGGAAGTCAGTCCTCACATATGGGACTCCCTAGTTCAGGGCTACCAGAGGCCCCAAACTGAAAAATTGAGCTCCCTCTAAAGCCTCAGCATGCAAGAACAGAATCTTCTCTGATAACGCCCCCGAAAGGTAGCCCAACACCAGGGCCAGAGGGTAGGAGTTGCCTAGACCCCAAAGAGATTATGGAGTACCGCTTGCCCGAAAGCATGGCCCTGCGGGACTCCCTCTCAAGGCACTAGTGGGCCGCAAAAGTCTGGCTTGAAGACCAAGTAGCAGCCCGGCAGATGTCTGCCAACGGAACAGAGCGGAGATGAGCCACTGACGTAGCCTTTGCCCTGACACGGTGAGTTGTAACTCAACCCTGCAACGAGAGGCCGGCTGCCCTGTAAGCCCAGGCGATGCAGTCAGCTACCCATATGGACAAAGTACGCTTGGAGACAGCCAACCCCAACTTATTGGGGTCATAAGAGACGAAGAGCTGAACCGCCCTCCGGTGCTCCCGCGTACGGTCAAGGTAGAAGGACAACGCCCTCCTACAGTCCAGGGTATGCAAGACCATCTCAGCCCGGCTAGCATGAGGCCTGGGAAAGAAAGTCGGAAGAACCACCTCCTGATTAAGATGGAAGGAGGAGACAACCTTTGGAAGGAACTTAGGGTGAGTCCGTAAGACTACCCTGTTCCTATAGAACCTAGTATAAGATGCTTCTGATACTAGGGCCTGAAGCTCACTCACACGCCTTGCTGAGGTAAGGGCTACCAGAAATAGCGTTTTCCAGGACAGAAAACGCAGAGGGCAAGTAGCCATAGGTTCAAATGGTGGGCAAGTAAGCCATTGCAAGACCACATTTAAATCCCATTCAGTGGCAGGTGGACGCACTGGAGACTTAAGCAAAAGCAGGCCTCTGAGGAAGCGAGCCACCAAAGGATGACTGGAGAGAGACTGACCCTCCACCTGTGAGTGGTGTGCTGAAAGAGCATTAAGATGAACTCTAACAGAATTGGAGTTAAGGCCTAGGTTGGACAGGTGAAGCAAATACTGCAGCACCACTGGTACCAGGCATGAGAAGGGATTCTCGTTGTGTTGAGTACACCAGGTAGAGAATCTACGCCACTTAAGGGCATAAGACTTTCTGGTGGACTGCCTCCTAGAGGCCAAGACTACATCCTCCACTTCCCTAGGCAGTAGTAAAGGCGCTAGGACTACCCTTTCAGCAGCCAGGCCATCAAATTGAGGGACTGGAGATTGGGGTGCAAGAGGGATCCCTGCTCCTGAGACAGGAGATTGGGTTGCATCCCAGAGGGAGAGGAGTGTCCACCGCCAGTTGCAACAGTAGTGGGAACCAGGGTTGGCCTCATGTGTAGACGGAAATTTGGAGTTACATGGACCGTGGATGCCATGTGGCCAAAGAGCCTCAGGAATTCTCTGGCGGAGACCAGAGAATTGCTGTAGAATAGCCTGGCTAGAGCCATCAATCTGTGGGCCCTGTCCACTGGTAGAAAGGCCTTTGCCTGAAAGGTATCCAGTCGAGCTCCGATGAACTCCATGTTCTGGGAGGCTTGCAAACTGGACTTTGCGAAGTTTATGACAAACCCCAGGTGCTGAAGCAGAGCGACAGTGCGAAGGGTGGCCTGATTGGCCTCTTGCGGAGATTGACTCCTGATGAGCCAGTTATCCAGATATGGAAAGACAAATAGGCCTTGAACCCTGAGGTAGGCCGCTACCACCGCCAGGCACTTGGTGAATACCGTGGGGGCGGATGTAAGGCCAAAAGGCAGTACTCTGTACTGATAATGGTTTCCTCCCACTACAAATCTGAGATATTGTCTGTGGTCTGGATGAATAAGGATGTGAGTATAAGCATCCTTTAGATCTAAGGAGCATAGCCAATCTCCCTGCTGGAGGTAGGGCAGCAGGATTCCAAGCGTAAGCATCTTGAACTTTTCCCTCTCCAGGAACTTGTTCAGGTTTCGGAAGTCTAGGATGGGTCTGAGGCCTCCTGTTCTCTTTGGTACCAGGAAGTACCTGGAATAGAAGCCGTGACCTCTCAGGTGGTGGGGCACCGGTTCCACTGCCTGTTCCTTCAGAAGACCTGCCAACTCCTGCAGGAGTAAGTCCCTGTGCAGAGGGAGTCTGGGAAGCTCACCTGGAAAATAGGAGGGGGGTACCTGGTGGAAGTGGAGGAGATAGCCCTTCTGGACTATACTTAGAACCCAGGTATCCCTTGTGACGGCTGACCCCCTGTGGGCGAACAGGGCCAGCCTGCCTCCAGTGCTGACGGGGGCCAGCTAAGGAGGAGAGGCTATGCCATTGCAGTCAAATCCCCCCTCCCTGCTGAGCAGGAGCCGGAGTAGGAGGCTTGGGGACCTTCTGCCTACAGAGCCCATGACCCTGCCCCTTGGCCTGCTGACCCTGTTGGGGAGCTACAGAAGCCTGATAATGAGGGTACTGTTTATAGGCAGATGACTTCCTTGGGTAAAAGGTCTTTTTTCTCGAGCCCTTCTTCTTTTGAGAAGGGGAAGAGGTTTTTCTGGACAGCCTTGTCCGAGTAAGGTCTCGAGTTCGGCAGCCTTGTCAGCCATGGGCTTGCCAAAGAGGTTTTCACCTCGGCAGGGGACATCGACCAACTTGTCCTGCACCCATGGCTCGAGGTCCGATGACTGTAGCCAAGCCTGACGGCGTGCACCGATACCAGCCGCGGCTACTCGGGCCGAAGCCTCGAAGCCGTCATAGGCTGCTCGAGATATAAACATCGAGCACTCACGAATACCCGAGGACAGAGCATTGAACCTCTGCAAAGGTTCCTCGGAGAGACCAGCAGAGAACCCGGCAATCTCCTTCGTCAGGTCTTGAAGGTACATGCCCATGTACAGCTGGTAGGTCTGGACACGGCAAGCAAGCCTAGAGCCCTGGAAGCACTTCTTACCGAGGGCATCCAGGTTCCGGGCCTCCCGGCCGGGAGGCACCGAGGAGTGCATCTTCTGACTCTTCAGACGATGCATGGCTGATTCCACAACCATGGAGTGGTGCGTTAATTGTGCCTTTTGGAAACCGGGGCTCTTGCGGACTCGATAGATGGAATCGACCCGTTTGCTTAAAACCGGCGTCGATGCCGGCGTCTCCCACATGCGGAAGAGCAACCGTTCCAGCATCGGAGGAACCGGAACAGTAAAAGCCTCCTTCGGAGGAGAGTCATACTGTAGGGCCTTGAGCTCCTCGGCTCGAGGCTCCTCCTCGGGATCCGCGGGGAATGCCAAAGCCTTGGCCATGTCCCGCACAAAGTCCGAGAACCGGGTATCCTCTGGGGGGGACCTTCTCCGAGGCTCGGACTCGCCCGAGTCCGAAGGAACGCACCAAGTCCGAAAGGTGTCGGGCGACTCCTCATCCTCTGTCTCCCAGCCAGACTCCTCGGAGGAGGAATCGAGTGGCTCCGGTCGGGCAGGCATCGATGCCATCCGCCCCAACGCCAAGGGTACCGGCGTCGACAACCTCGGTCCCGAACGGGAGGCCGAGGGGGACCTTGACCGAGGATCGACGCGAGCTCGCATGGACTTGAGGATCGGCTCGGCCTCTGGGGTCGACTTGGACGTCGATGTCCCAGTGGTCGGGGCAGATGCACTGGTGAGACCGGTGATCAGTGCCCGCTGCTGTTTCATGAAGGCAGCCAAGCTGCTCTCCAAGGCCGTCAACCTGAGTCCGAGCTCAGGAGACTCAGCAGCCCCTGACTCGGGCCCCGGCAGCGCCGGGCCCGATGTCGGCTCCCCTGGAGGTGAGTCCACGAGGACTACAGTACTCACGTGACCTGGGGACTCCATCTCCACACAAGGTTGTTTTGCAGACCTCTCCGACTCCGAAGACCTGGGACGGTGCTCGGGGCTATGCGACTTGGCCCTCAAAGAGCCAAGTGCGTCTACCGACGCCGCCCTCGCGTGTTTTTTTTCTTCTTACGATGCTCCCGCGAGGGAGACCCCCTTTCAGAGGAGCCTCGACGCTGCTCGGGGCCGGAGTCCCGAGATGTCGATGCCTCTGACGAGGTCCGGGCCCTATCGGACACGGAGTCAGAGAAGATTCTTTCCTTTTGGTGCTGCCGACTCCTTAACGCCTTAGAGAACATCTTCCCACACGGACCACAGATCATCTGGTCATGATCGGGTCCGAGGCACCAGAGGCAGCAGTCATGTGTGTCGGTGGGAGACATAAGTTTCTTACACCGATCACACTTTTTAAACCCGCTGGCAGCCATCGGGGGAAAAAGGGCCCCTGCAAGGTCAAAAGACAGGGCTGCCAGTGAAAAAAGAAAAAATGGCGTGGACGCTAGTCACTAAGGACAAAAGCCGAAAAAGAGATCCGGACGTATCAGGCCCAGGCGGGAAAGGGAAACTGGCATCGAACTGAAGAAAAACAGGTTAACGTAGAGAAAATCAACTTCTTCCTCGAGTGAAACGAATAAACATCCGTCGGGCTCCGCGGAAAAAAGAAGAGTGAGCAAGATGGCACCTTTGGGCGGGAAGGGGACCGCGCATGCGCGTTGCATTCCCAAAAGCTTTCTATGAAAGCTGGGGAAATGCTCCGCACGGGGGCTCCGTCGGCACCGACGTCACCCATATGTGAGGACTGACTTCCTGCTTGGTCCTGGAGAACAGCAGGAATTTAATCTTCACATATGGGTATCGTCAGTACCAACGGAGCCTACGTGGGAACGCTCCCCAGTGTCCAATGAGAACGCTTTTGGGAGCATCCCTCAGCACATGCGCGCTGCCTTCCCGCCTTTCCAACTGTCCCTCTTCAGCTAAGTTTGTAGCTGAGTGAAAAGGATAGAGGGAGAGAGGAAAGAGGCAAAGAGATGAGAGAACTCCTAGGGGAGGTGGGTGGGTTGTGAAGACTAAATTCCTACTGTTCCTGGAGATCACCTGTTACAGGTGAGTAACTACACTATCTCCAGGAACAAGCAGGAATGTAGTCTTCAAATATGGGGACTCCCTAGCTGAAGATGCCAGGGAGATAGCCCCAGGAAGGTGCCACCCTGGAAAGGTGGGAATCCTTCCTCCCATGGATCTCTGGCATTCCACCAGGGTTGGTGGGTAGGAGTTGAATTAGGTCTGAAAGAGATTTTGAAGAACAGCTTGGCCAAAGAAGGCATCCCGACGGGAGGCTTTATCCAGGCAGTAATGGGCTGTGAAGGTGTGTACCGAAGCCCAAGTGGCTGCTCGACAAATGTCATCAATAGACACAGAGTGGAGATTAGCCATGGAAGTTGCCATCGCTCTCACGTTATGAGCTGTGACATGTTCCTGAAGAGGAAGACCCTTACTCTCATAAGCAAAGGATATGCATTGGGCAATCCATTTAGATAAAGTTCTTTTGGAGATTGGTTGTCCCAAATGGCTAGGGTCAAAAGCTATAAAAAGTTGCGAGGACTTTCTATGTTGCTGTGTTTTCTGTAGGTAAAAGGCTAAGGCCCTTTTAGAATCCAAAGTATGAAGGTTCCTTTCTGCATTAGAGGCGTGAGGCCTCGGAAAAAATACAGGAAGATAACTTGATTGATTTAAATGAAAAGGCGAAACCACCTTTGGCATAAAGTGTGGATGAGTTCTAAGAACAACCTTATCATGGTGAAACCTAGTATAAGGAGGATTAGCCACTAAAACTTGCAGTTCACTAATGCGACGTGCAGAGGTGATTGCAATTAGGAAGATGAGCTTCCAGATAAAAAAATTAAGGGTGTAGTGGCTAAAGGCGGCTTCATGAGCTGCCCGAGAACTAGATTTAGATCCCATGCCACTGGTGGTGGCTTAATGGGAGGTTTGGTTAATAGAAGACCTCTCATAAATCTGGATATGAGTGGATGAGAGGAAATTGGTTGTCCATTCAGAGGCTTATAAAAGCTGCAATTGCACTAAGATGTACTCTTACCAAATTGGTCTATAGACCAGAATTCGATAAGTGAAGGAGATACTCTAGTATAGATTCTAAGGGTATGCCACGGGAGTTTAATCCCTTCTTGGAGCACCATATGGTAAAATGTTTCCACTTGAAGGCATAAGATCTTCTTGTGGAAAGTTTCCTAGAAGCCTGAAGGATATCCTTTACCTGTTGGGACAGGTTGAAACCCTGGACGTCTAAGCCTTCAGCAACCAGGCCGTGAGATGCAGGGACTGGGGATTCGGGCGCCATAGCGTCCCGTTCTCTTGGGAAAGGAGATCTGGAGCATGCCCTAACTCCAGAGGTGCAGCTTGAGAGAGATGTAGAAGCAGGGGATACCACGGTTGGTGTGGCCATCGTGGCGCTATGAGAATCATGCGACCCCTGTCTCTCTGAAGCTTGAAGAGTGTTTTGGGGATGAGGGGAATGGGTGGGAAGGCATAAAGGAAGCCCTGACCCCAGTGAAGGAGGAAGGCATCCCTTGTCTGACAATTTTGAGCCGAAATCCTGGAACAGAACCGGGGAAGTTTGGCATTCAATGGACTTGCGAAGAAGTCTATATCTGGAGTGCACAAGAGATGAAATATCTTTGCCACCTGGTCCAGGTGGAGGGACCACTCTCGTGAGGCAGCAGTACTCGACTGAGTTTGTCTGCCCAAAGGTTTTGAATGCCTGGAAGATATATCACTAGAAGGTGAATTTGATACTCTCTGGTGAGGACCCACAGTCGTAAAGCTTCATTGCATAACGACAGAGAGATTGTCCCACCCTGCTTGTTCACATTGTCCGCCTGGACTAGGACTGTCTTGTAGCTGAGCTGGGCGTGGAATTCTTGAAAAGCTAAATAGATTGCTCTTAATTCCAGGAGGTTTGTGTGTAGACCAGCCTCCTGTGGAGTCCAGGTTCCCTGGGTAGAGAGATGATTCAGGTGTGCTCCCCAACCCACCTGCGATGCATATGTTGTTAGGGTGGCCTGAAAAAAGGGTTGATGAAAAGGAGACCCCAGTGTCAGATTTTCTAGGGATTGCCACCATTGGAGGGACAAAATTAGTTGTTGAGAGTTTATTATTTTGTCCAATAAATGACCTGTGGCCTGTGTCCACTGTGTGGATAGGGTCCACTGAGCTGCTCGCATGTGGAGGCGAGCATATAGGACTACATGAACTGTGGATGCCATATGTCCCAGCAACTGTAGTAGCTCTCGAGCAGTTAGGGAGGCTTTCCCTGCTGCTTGAGAAGCTAGTTGCATTATGCGAAGACACCTTTGCCCGTCTGGTATCTAGACAGGCCCCTATGAATTCCAGGCATTGGAAAGGAACAAGTTGGGATTTTGGGAAGTTTATTACCAACCCCAAGTATTGGAGGAATCGCATTGTGCGAGACAGTGCAGTGCTGGCCTCTGAAACTGTAGGGGCTTGAATGAGCCAGTAGTCTAAGTAAAGGAAGACGAATATCTCCAGGGTTCGTAGAAATGCAGCTACTACTGCCATGCATTTCGTGAATACCCTTGGTGCTGAAGCTAGACCAAAGGGAAGAACCCTGTACTGGAAATGTTTTCCCCTGAAAAGGAATCGTAAGAATTTCCTGTGATCTGGATGGATCATTATGTGAGTGTATGCATCCTTTAAGTCTAGAGAGCAAAGCCAATCCTGGCTTTGAAGGTATGACAGAAGAGTTCCTAGAGAAATCATTTTGAACTTCTCTCAAAACAGGTATTTGTTCAATTCTCTGAGGTCTAAAATAGGTCTGGTGTCGTCCTGTTTTCTTTGGAATAAGAAAATAGGGGGAGTAGAAACCTGCACCCCGTTGAAGAATGGGTACCTCCTCTATTGCCCCTTGGGCAAAAAGTGTTGAGACCTTGTGATCTAGCAGATTGTTTGCGGAGGTTTGAGAATTGAATTGCTTTAGAATTGTAGGAGGGGGCATGCTGTGAAAATGAAGCTTGTACCCTTCTCCTACAATGGACAAAGTCCAATCTTCTGCTGTTATCTGATGCCATCTGTTGGCAAAGTGGCATAACCTGCCGGGGATATTGGAGGGTTGGGGGCCCCTTAGAGGCAGGAAGGCTAAGCTCTCTAGGAAGGAGTCAAAGCCCTTGAGGAGGCTGAACCTGCAGAGCTGGTTGGGCTCTGGGGCCTTTTGGCTTCTTTTGCTGTCTAGTTTGTCCCTTTTGGGCAACCTGACCCTGAGATTGACTCTGCTGGGTATAGGAAGGATACAATTTCCTCTTTTTGCTGAAAGAGGGTTTTTTTATAAGACTTCTTTTTGGCTGGAGTGGCTGTAGATTTCGACAATCTATCTAGAGTACTATCGTTAGCATCCAACTCATTAGCCTTTTCCTGCCAGTTCTTGCCGAAGAGATTCTCTCCCGTGCAAGGAATGTTGCCTAACTTGTCCTGTACCCAAGTCTCCAAGTCTGATGCCTGAAGCCAGGCAATCTGTCGTGTGCCAATGGCAATAGCAGAGGTTCTGCTGATGTATTCAAACCAGTCAAAGGCTGCACGATTTACAAACTTGGAGACATCTTGAGCATGCTTAACTAGAGCAAGAAAGTCTTGTCTCTTGTCATCTGGGAGAAATGGGCTCATAAGCTTCAAATCTCCTGTAATTTCCTTGAGGAACATTCCCATATACAGTATATATGAACTGATCCTAGCTGAAAGCATGGAAGGTTTGAAAGGTTTGGCGCCCAAAAGCGTCCAGAGTCCTGCATTCACGACCTGGAGGATTGCATGCAGGCCTCTTTGCACTTTTCATCCTACGCATGGTTGATTCCACTACCATTGAATGGTGTGGCAGATGAGTTTTCTGAAACCCAGGACATGGCGGAACTCAATACATAGTATCAAGTCTCCTAGAGTGAGGAGAAGTAGTCAGAGGTATCTCCCACATCCTGAGCATCAAGTTATGCAGAATTTCATGGATAGGCAGAGTGGCTGCCTCCATAGGAGCTTTAGGATATTGGAAAAAGAGTAGTTACTCACCTGTAACAGGTGTTCTCCAGGAGCAGCATGGATCAGTCCTCACATATGGGTGATGTCGGCGCTGACGGAGCCCTCGTGCGGAGCATTTCCCCAGCTTTCAAGGAAAGCCTTTGGGAATGCAGTGCGCATGCTCGGTCCCCTTCCCGCCCAAGGGTGCCATCTTGCTCAGTCTGATGACATAGCTAAAAGACAGCAAAAAACAGAAAATTAATCATATGACTGCAACTCCAAGTGGAGGAGGGAGGGTCGTGAGGACTGATTCCTGCTGCTCCTGGAGAACACCTATTACAGGTGAGTAACTACTCTTTCTCCAGGACCAAGCAGGAAGTCAGTCCTCACATATGGGACTCCCCAGCTTCAGGCTACCGGGAACCCAAGCTGAAAAATAAGCTCCCTCTAGAGCAATGTTCCCTCTAATTTTCTGTAGGCTGTGTATGCATAAAATATCAGCTGTGCAGCTTTTGAAGGAAGGTTAAATTTTTGTGCACCACATAACGACACTCTGAGTTATATACTTTAAACTTTTACTACACGTCAGAATACAGTATGTACCACATTGATTGCACTAGAAAATACTGTAGAACTTGTGAAAACCGTAAATACACAACTTTTAAATTTTAAGACGTCTGTGTTTTCTATCAGAATCAGAACTGCAATTTTTGTGCGCTCTGTTGTAAAGTATGTGCGCTCGCTCGGCGAGGTGTGTGCGCGCGCACATGCGCACAGCTTAGAGGAAACAGTGCTCTAGAGCCTCAGCATGCGTGATAAGAATCTTCTCTGAGAACGTTCGCGAACGGTAGCCCAACACAAGGGCCGGAGGGTAGGAGTTGCCTAAACCTCAAAGAGATTACGGAGTACCGCCTGTCCGAAAGCACTGTCCCTGCGGGACTCCCTTTCAAGGCAGTAATGGGCCGCAAAAGTCTGGCTTGAAGACCAAGTAGCTGCCCAGCAGATGTCTGCCAACGGAACAGAGCAGAGATGAGCTACTGACGCAGCCTTCGCCCTGACACGGTGGGCCGTGACTCGACCCTGCAAGGACAGGCTGGCTGCTCTGTACGCCCAGGCGATACAGTCTGCTACCCAAATGGACAGGGTACGCTTGGAGACAGGTAACGCCAGCTTATTAGGGTCAAAAGATACGAAGAGCTGAACAGCCCTTCGATGCCCCTGCGTATGGTCAATGTAGAAAGACAACGCTCTCCTACAGTCCAGGGTATACAAGACCATTTCAGCCTGGCTGGCATGCGGCCTGGGAAAGAAGGTCAGAAGAACCACCTCCTGATTGAGGTGGAAGGAGGAGACAACCTTTGGAAGGAACTTAGGATGAGTCCACAAGACCACCCTGTTCCTATAGAACCGTGTGTATGGTCTATCAGAAAACAGAGCCTGTAGTTCGCTCACACGTCTGGCCGAAATAAGAGCCACCAAGAACGTCTTCTTCCAGGAAAGGAAGCGTAAATGACATGTAGCCATTGGCTCAAACGGTGGGCGAGTAAGTTGTTGCAAGACCACATTCAAATCCCACTCAGGGGCTGGTGGATGAACCGGAGGCTTGAGCAAAAGCAGGCCTCTGTGGAAGCGGGCCACTAAGGGATGGACCGACAGAGACTGGCCTTCCACTGGCGAGTGGTGCGCTGATAGAGCACTGAGGTGGACCCGAACAGAGTTGGATTTAAGGCCTAGGTCCGACAGGTGAAGCAGATACTGCAGCACCACTGGTACCAGGCACGAAAATGGATCCTCTTGGTGCTGAGCACAACAGGTGGAGAACCTACGCCACTTGAGGGCATAAGACTTCCGAGTGGATTGTCTCCTAGAGGCCAAAACTACCTCCTCCATTTCCCGAGGTAGAAGTAAGGGGGCTAGAACTACCCTTTCAGCAGCCAGGCCATCAAATGGAGGGACTGGAGGTTGGGGTGCAGGAGAGATCCCTGATCCTGAGACAGGAGATCGGGTTGCACCCCCAGAGGGAGTGGAGTGTCCACCGCCAATTGCAGAAGGAGTGGAAACCACGGTTGCCTGGGCCATCTGGGGGCTACCAGGATCAGGGAGGCCCTGTCCCGAAGAACCTTGAATAGGGTTCGGGCCACTAGAGGCGTTGGAGGAAACGCATACAGCAGGCCCATAGACCAAGAGATTAGGAAGGCATCTGCTGCTATTCGCAGAGGATGCGGTTGTCTGGAACAGAACCTGGGCAGCTGACGATTCAATGGACTGGCAAAGAGATTGATGGTCGGAAGGCCCCATTTTAGGAAGATCTGCTGGGCCACTAGGGGATTCAAATGCCATTTGTGAGGCTGTAGAATCCTGCTCAACCTGTCTGCCAGGTAATTTTCTTGGCCAGGTAGATAAACTGCCTTGAGAAACATGCCATGCTTGAATGCAAAGGCGCACAGGGCCTGTGTTTCCTGACACAGAAGCCTGGATCTTGTGCCTCATTGTTTGTTCACATAGAACATTGCTACTTGGTTGTCCGTCTGAATCAAGACAGACTGGTAGGAGAGGACATGAGAGAAAGCTTGTAGAGCTAATCGAATAGCTCGCAACTCCAACAGATTGATCTGCTGTGTCGCCTCCCAAGGGGACCAGAGGCCCTGAGTGCATGCCCCTTGGCAATGTGCACCCCAACCTTGAAGAGAAACATCGGTCGTCAACACCTGTGTGTGTGGTGGTGCCTGGAAAGGCACCCCTTTGATCAGGTTTGAGAGATGCAGCCACCACTGCAGGGAGGCTGCCAGTAGTTTGGACACTCTTACTTTGTCTCTTAAGTCTCCTATGGCCTGTATCCACTGAGCTCTTAGGCACCATTGAGCAGGCTGCATATGCAGACGAGCATTTGGAGTTACATGGACTGTGGATGCCATGTGGCCCAAAAGTTTCAGGAAATGTCTGGCAGAGACCAGAGATCCCCTGTGAAACTGCTGGGCCAGAGCCATCAGTCTGTGAGCCCTGTTCTCAGGCAAATAAGCCACTGCTTGTAAGGTATCCAACTTTGCTCCTATGAACTCTATGTCCTGTGAGGGGAGCAAAGTGGACTTTGCGAAGTTTATGACAAAGCCCAGGTGATGGAAAAGAGAGACAGTGCGAAGAGTGGCCTGTCTGGCCTCCTGTGGAGACTGACCTCTGATGAGCCAGTCGTCCAGGTATGGAAAGACAAAGATGCCCTGGTTTCTGAGATAGGCCACCACCACCGCCAGGCATTTGGTGAAAACCCTGGGTGCGGAGGTTAGGCCAAATGGAAGTACTCTGTACTGAAAATGATTTCCTCCCACTACAAATCTGAGATATTGTCTGTGGTCTGGATGAATGAGGATGTGAGTATAAGCATCCTTTAGGTCTAAGGAGCATAGCCAATCTCCCTGCTGGAGGTAGGACAGCAGTATTCCAAGGGTAAGCATCTTGAACTTTTCCCTCTCCAGGAACTTGTTGAGATTTCGCAAGTCTAGGATGGGCCTGAGGCCTCCTGTCTTTTTTGATACTAGAAAGTACCTGGAGTAGAAGCCTCGTCCTCTCAGGTGGTGAGGCACCGGTTCCACTGCCTGCTCCTGTAGAAGACTTGCCAACTCCTGAAGGAGGCAGTTCCTGTGCAGAGGGAGTCTTGGAGGCTCCCCTGGAAAATAGGAGGGAGGTAACTGGTTGAAGTGGAGCAAGTAGCCTTTTTGAACTATGCTCAGTTCCCAGGTATCCCCTGTTATGGCTGACCATCTGTGGGCGTACAGTGTCAGCCGGCCTCTTGTGCTGAGTGGAGCCAGCTGTGGGGAAGAGGCTATGCAGTGGGAGTTAAAACCCTGCTCCCTGCTGTGCAGGAGCCGGAGCTGGCGGCTTGGGGGTTTTCTGCCTACGGGGCCCATGTCCCTGCCCCTTGGCCTGCTGACCCTGTTGGGGAGCTGTAGAGACCTGGAATTGAGGGTAGGATTTGTAGGCAGAGGCCTTCCTCGGGTAAAAGGGCTTTTCCCCCGAGCCCTTCTTCTTTTGAGAAGGGGCAGAAGTCTTCCTGGACAGCCTTGTCCTGGTGAGAGTCTCAGTCTCGATTTCTGCAGCCTTTTCAGCCATGGGTTTGCCAAAGAGGTTCTCACCCCGGCAAGGGACATCGACCAACTTGTCCTGGACCCATGGCTCGAGGTCCGATGACTGTAGCCAGGCCTGACGGCATGCACCGATGCCGGCTGCTGCTACTCGGGCCGAAGCCTCGAAGCCATCATAGGCTGCTCAAGATATAAACTTCAAGCACTCTCGAATCCCCGATGACAAAGCTTTGCAAAGGTTCCTCGGAGAGGCCAGCAGAGAACCCAGCAATCTCCTTTGCCAGGTCTCGGAGGTACATGCCCATGTACAGCTGGTAAGTCTGGACACGGCAAGCCAGCATAGAGCCCTGGAAGCACTTTCTACGGAGGGCATCCAGGTTCCGGGCCTCCCTGCTGGGGGGCACCGAGGAGTGCATCTTCCAACTCTTCAGACGATGCATGGCCGATTCCACAACCATGGAGTGGTGCAGTAGCTGTGCCTTCTGGAACCCAGGGCTCTTACGGACTCGATAAATGGAATCGACCCGTTTGCTGAGAACCGGCGCTGAGGCCGGTGCCTCCCACATACGGAAGAGCAGCCATTCCAGCATCGGAGGAACCGGTACAGTAAAGGCCTCCTTCGGTGGAGAGTCATACTGGAGGGCCTCGAGCTCTTCGGCTCGAGGCTCCTCCTTGGGGTCTGTAGGGAAGGCCAAGGCCTTGGCCATGTCCCTCACGAAGTCCAAGAACCGAGTATCCTCCAGGGGGGACCTTCTCCGAGGCTCGGACTCCGGCGAGTCCGATGGGACACACCGGGTCTGGAAAGTGTCAGGGGACTCCTCGTCCTCCGTTTCCCACCCTGACCCCTCCGAGGAGGAATCGAGCGGCTCTGGTCGGGCGGGTGGGCACTGATGCCATCCGCCCCGATGCCGAGGGTACAGGCATCAACGACCTCGGCCCCATACGGGAGGCCGAGGGAGACCTTGGCCGAGGATCGACTCGAGACCACATGGACTTGAGGATCGGCTCGGCCTCCGGGGTCGACTTGGATGTCGAGGTCCCAGTGGTCGGGGCAGATGCACCGGTGAGATCGGCGATCAGCACCCGCTGATGTTCCTTGAAGGCAGCCAAGCTGCTCTCCAAGGCCGTCAACCTGAGTCCGAGCTCAGGAGACTCAGCAGCCTCTGACTCGGCCCCCAACGGCGTCGGGGCCGACTTCAGCTCCCCCGGAGGACAGTCCATGAGGACAACAGCACTCACGTGACTCGGGGACTCTGGCTCCACACGAGGTAGTTTAGCAGGCCTCTTCGGCTCCTAGGTCCCGGGACGGCAGTCGGGGCTATGCGACCTGGCCCTCGCGGGACCAAGAGCATCCACCAACGCCACCCTCGTGGGTTTCTTCTTCCTTTTATGTTCCCGTGAGGAGCCCCGACGATGCTTGGAGTCGGACTTCCGAGACGTCGAGGCCTCTGATGAAGTCCGGGCCAGCCAGACACGGAGTCAGAGAAGATCCTTTCTCGTTGATGCTGACGGCTCCTCAACGCCTTAGATGACATTTTGCTACACGGGCCACAGATCATCGGGTCATGATCGGGCCCGAGGCATTGGAGGCAGCAGTCATGTGTGTCGGTGAGAGACATCAGTTTCTTACACCGATCACACTTTTTGAACCCGCTGGCAGCCATCGGGGGAAAAAGGGCCCCTGCAAGGACAAAAGACTGGACTGCCAGTGAAAAAAGAAAAAAGGCGCGAACGCTAGTCTCGAAGGACAAAAACCGAAAAAGTAGCTCCAGGCTCAATACCGGTGTACCGCGCCCAGGCGGGAAGGGGAACCGGCATCGAACCGTTAAAAAAACACAAATCTTCGAAGAAAATCAACTTTAAACCGGGGGACCAAGACACACGTCCGTCGGGCTCCGCGAAAAAAAGAAGACTGAGCAAGATGGCACTCTTGGGCGGGAAGGGGACCGTGCATGCGCGCTGCATTCCCAAAGGCTTTCATTGAAAGCTGGGGAAATGCTCCCCACGAGAGCTCCATCGGCGCCGACGACACCCATATGTGAGGACTGACTTCCTGCTTGGTCCTGGAGAATTTCCAATTCCTTTGCTCTGGGTTCCTCTTCAGGAGCTACTGTGATTGAAAGACCTTTGGCCATATCACGGATGAAATCCTGAAAAGACATGTCCTCTGGAGGTGACATTCTGCGTTGGGGAGAAGAGAGATCTTCTGGGAGAAAACCTCTAGTGCCAGCAGAATTGTCAGAGTCTTCGGAATCAGAGGAATCGAAGTATTCCTGACCCCAATGCTCTTGCAAAGCACGGTCCCGGTTCCGATCGAAGTTGGTACCGAGCTGACCCGGTACCGATCTGTCCATTCCAGCCAGAGATGGCATGGGAAGAGTTCCCCCGGGGCCGGTACCGTCGGTACCGGTATTGTCGGTGTCGGTACCGGTGCCTGTTGGACCACCGGTACAGCAGCTGAAAGAAGAGCTGTGATGCTGCACTCGATAGCAAAGAACCTCTGGTCTATCGATGCTGCCGATAACTGGGTGTCGGTACTGGTAAACACGGCCAAAACCCCTGAGCATGGCACAGGTAGTTCTTGCGAGGTTGAGGCCTCGAGAACATCCTGAAGCCCCATTGATGCTTTGGAAGCCGAAGCCTCCCGCTAGGGCTGTTTTGCCAGTGTGGTTCCCTCAAGGGCAATGCCAATGGCCTCTCGATGCTTAGCAGGAGAGCTACCCTTTGAGGACCGGCTTTTATGTTTAGTTACCTGAAATCCATGGGAGGAAGAAGAGGCCCTTGACGATGTTGATGCAATGGATCTGGCATCCGAATAAAAGAGGGTACCGAGCTTTGCAGCCCGGTTCTGTCTTCCTCTTTTAGTCATCCCTATACAGGAGAGACATTCAGCTGGAGAATGTTCAGGTCCTAAACAATTAAGACACCAATCATGGGTGTCAGCGACGGAGATGGTACTGCCACTAGTTGGCTTTTCCATGATTTAGGAATATGGGGCCTAGTGCCCAAAATGGTGCCTAGCACCAAAGAGAAAAGTTTCTGAAGAGAAACAGTCTAAAGCCTAAGTTTTTGGGGGTTTTTTGAAAAAGAAAGGAACCGGCAGTATCGGTAAGCGTCGTGCGGCAGGCAAACGCGACCACAAGAAAACAAATTTAAAGACAAAATTTTCTGCGGTGACAGCATAGTTACTCACCTGTAACAGGTGATCTCCGGGAACAGCAGGAATTTAGTCTTCACATATGGGTATCATCAGTACTGACGGAGCCTGCGTGGGAACGCTCCCCAGCGTCCAATTAGAAAGCTTTTGGGAGCATCCCACAGCGCCTGCGTGCTGCCTTCCTGCCTTTCCCAACTGCCTCTCTCCAGTTCAGTTTAAAGCTGAGACAAAGAGAGAGAGAGAGAGAGAGAGAGGGAAAGAGAAAGAGATAGATAGAGAGATACAACTCCTACGGGAGGTGGGTGGGTTGTGAACACTAAATTTCTGCTGTTCCCGGAGATCACCTGTTACAGGTGAGTAACTATGCTATCTCCAGGAACAAGCAGGAATGTAGTCTTCACATATGGGGACTCCCTAGCTTTAGATGCCAGGGAGAGACCCCAAAAGTTGTGTGTCCCTGTGAAAGGGCTCCACTTCCCCCCATGGATCTCCGGCATCCTACCAGGGATGGTAGGGTAGGAGTTGATTAGGTATGTAACAGGTATTGGAGAAGAGCCTGAACAAACAAGGCATCCCGGCGGGAGTCCTTGTCCAAGCAGTAATGGGACATGAAGGTATGAACCGAGGCCCAAGTGGCTGCTCGACAGATGTCGCCGATAGAAACAGAGTGCAGATGAGCCATTGAAGCTGCCATGGCTCTCACATTGTGAGCTGTGACATGGCCCTCCAAAAGAAGATTCTTACTGTGATAGGCAAAGGAAATACACTGTGCAATCCAGTTGGACAGTGTTCTCTTGGAGACTGGAAGTCCCAGATGAGAAGGATCAAAAGCAACAAAAAGCTGAGAGGACTTTCTATGTTGCTGTGTTCTCTGTAAGTAAAAAGCTAAAGCTCTTTTACAGTCCAAAGTATGAAGATTCCTTTCTGCATTTGATGCATGAGGCCTTGGAAAAAACACAGGCAGGTAGACCACTTGGTTCAAATGAAAAGGCGAGACCATCTTTGGCATAAAGTGTGGATGAGTCCTAAGGACTACCTTGTCATAATGGAACCTTGTATAAGAAGGATCAGCCACTAGTGTCTGCAACTCACTGATGCGACGTGCTGATGTGATTGCAATGAGAAAGATAACTTTCCAAGAAAGGAATTTCAAGGAGGTAGTAGCTAAGGGTTCGAAAGGTGGCTTCATGAGCTGGCCAAGAACCAGATTCAAGTCCCATGCCACCGGTGGTGGCTTAATGGGAGGCTTAGTTAGAAGGTGGTCTCTCATAAATCTTGCTATAAGAGGATGGGAGGAAATAGGTTGTTCATTTAAAAGCTTGAAAGAAGCCACAATAGCACTTAAATGGACTCTTACTGAGTTAATTTTAAGTCCTGCATTGGATAAAAGAAGGAGATACTCCAGTAATGATTCCAGAGGTATCACAAAGGGGTTAAGACCCTTCTGCGAGCACCATATGGTAAACCTTTTCCACTTGAAAGCATAAGAGCGTCTTGTGGAAGGTTTTCTAGAAGCATAAAGGATATTCTTTACTTGCTGAGGAAGGTTAAGATCCTGAAGATCTAGGCCTTCAGCAACCAATCCCTGAGATGCAGAGACTGGGGATTGGGATGCCATAACATTCCATCCTCCTGAGTTAGGAGATCTGGAGCAGAGCCTAACTCCAGAGAGGGAGCTTGAGAGAGATGTAGAAGCAGAGGATACCACACTTGCCGTGGCCAATGTGGAGCAATGAGAATCATAGGCCCTCTGTCTCTCTGAAGCTTGAATAGGGTTTTGGGAATCAGGGGAATGGGTGGAAAGGCATAAAGGACGTCTTGACCCCAATGAGGGAGGAAAGCATCCCTGGCCTGACAGCCCTGAGCCGGAATTCTGGAACAGAACCGGGGAAGTTTGGCATTCAACGGACTTGCAAAGAGGTCTATGTCCGGGGTTCCCCAAATTTGAAAAATCTTGACCACCTGGTCTGCATGTAGAGACCATTCGTGTGGAAGCAGAACTCGACTGAGTCTGTCTGCCCAAGAGTTTTGGATACCTGGAAGATACACTGCCAGAAGATGAATCTGATGCTCTCTGGCGAGGGCCCATAGTCGCAAAGCTTCGTTGCAAAGCGACAGAGAGCTTTTTCCTCCCTGCTTGTTCACGTAGAACATGGCTACTTGGTTGTCCGTATGAATGAGGTCTGTCTTGTAGATGAGCAGGGTGTGGAACACTCGCAGAGCAAGGAAGATTGCTCTGAGCTCCAAAAGACTGATGTGTAGATGAGACTCCTGTGGAGTCCAAGTGCCTTGGGTGGAGAGGTCTTGCAGATAAGCTCCCAACCCATTGGTGAAGCATCTGTTGTGAGAGTTGCCTGGGGTAAAGGTTGTTGAAATGGAGACCCCAGCAACAGGTTTTGAGTGGACTGCCACCATTGGAGGGTCAAAATAAGGCGATTTGTGTTTGCTATTTTGTCTGACAGGCACCCTGATGCCTGGGTCCATTGAGTGGATAAAGTCCACTGGGCTGCTCTCATATGGAGGTGAGCATAAGGAACCACATGCACGGTAGATGCCATGTGGCCTAGTAGTTGTAACATTTCTCGAGCAGTGAGATGAGGCTTTAGCACTGCTTGAGAAGCTAACTGCACTATGCGAAGACAACAGGTCTGGGGAAGATAGGCCCTTGCTTTCCTGGTATCCAGCAAAGTTCCTATGAACTCTAGAGACTGAGTGGGAGTTAGGCTGGATTCTGGGATGTTTATGACCAGACCCAAATACTGAAGGATACGCATTGTGCAAGATAGAGAAATCCTGGCCTCTGACTCTGATGGGGCTCGAATGAGCCAGTCGTCTAAGTAGGGGAAGACGAATATTCCTAGAGTGCGAAGAAATGCTGCTACCACAGCCATGCATTTCGTAAACACCCTTGGTGCTGAGGCCAGGCCAAAAGGAAGCACCCTGTATTGGTAGTGCTTTCCTTGAAAAAGGAACCGAAGGAACTTTCTGTGAGTTGGATGGATGAGAACATGAGTGTACGCATCGAGATCTAGAGAACAAAGCCAATCCTGACTCTAAACGTATGGCAGCAGGGTTCCCAGAGAAATCATCTTGAATTTCTCCTTGAAAAGGAATTTGTTCAATTCTCTGATATCTAAAATAGGTCTGTGTCCCCCTGTTTTCTTTGGGATAAGGAAATAGGGGGAGTAAAACCCTGTATCCTGTTGAAGAATGGGTACCTCTTCTATTGCCCCTTGGGCAAGAAGCATAGTGACCTCTTGATCTAACAGGTTGATGAGAGAGGTCTGAGAATTGAACTGTCTTACCATTGTGGGAGGGGGCATGCGGAGAAAGTGAAGCTTGTACTCCTCTTTTATAATGGAGAGAGTCCAATGTTCTGCTGTTATCTGCCGACATCTGGAGGCAAAGTGACACAACCTTCCTGGAATGGTGGAAGGTTCTGGTCCATTGAGGGCCAGGAAGGCTAAGTTCTCTAGATGGAAGTCAAAGGCCTTGCGGAGGCTGAGACCTGCCGAGATAGTTGAGGCTTAGCAGTCTTTGCTTTCCTTTGTTTAGGTGGCTGCTGACTCTTCTGAACAGGTTGACCTGCAGAAAGTCCCTGCTGAGAATAAGAGGGATAAAACCTCTTCTTTTTGGAGAAGAATGGTTTCTTGAAAGATTTCTTCCTTGCAGGATCAGCTGTGGCTTTGGACAATCTATCCAAAGTGGAGTTCTCAGCATCCAACTCATTGGCTTTTTCTTGCCAATTTTTGCCGAATAGATTCTCACCTGTACAAGGAATATTGCCCAGTTTGTCCTGCACCCAGAGCTCCAAATCGGATGCCTGGAGCCAGGCAATTCTACGTGCACCTATGGCAATGGCAGAGGTTCTGCTTATGCACTCAAAATAGTCAAAAGCTGCACGATTGACAAATTTAGAAACATCCTGGGCGTGTTTAACCAGTGTGAGAAAATCCTGCCTCTTATCTTCAGGAAGAGGAGGGCTCAAAACCTCCAGAGGTATCACAAGAGCGTTAAAACCCTTCTGCGAGCACCATATGGTAAACCTTTTCCACTTGAATGCATAAGAGCGTCTTGTGGAAGGTTTCCTGGAAGTATGAAGGATATCCTTTACCTGTTGGGAAAGGTTAAGACCGTGAAGTTCTAGGCTTTCAGCAACCAGGCCCTGAGATGCAAACATTGGGGATTGGGATGACACAGCATCCCGTCTTCTTGAGAAAGAAGATCTGGAGCAGATCCTAACTCCAGAGGCGGAGCTTGAGAGAGATGTAGGTACAGAGGGTACCATGGTTGCCGTGGCCAACGTGGAGCTATGAGGATCATATGACCTCTGTCTCTCTGAAGCTTGAACAGGGTTTTGGGAATTAGGGGAATGGGTGGAAAGGCATACAGGAAGTCCTGACCCCAATGAAGGAGGAATGGATCCCTGGCCTGACAACCTCGAGCCGGAATTCTGGAACAGGACCGGGGAAGTTTGGCATTCAGCGGACTTGCAAAGAGGTCTATGTCCGGAGTTCCCCAAATTTGAAATGTTTTGGCCACCTGGTATGCATGGAGAGACCATTCGTGTGGTAGCAGGACTCGACTGAGTCTGTCTGCCCATGAGTTTTGAATGCCTGGAAGATACACCGCAAGGAGATGAATCTGATGCTCTCTGGCGAGGGCCCATAGTCGCAAAGCTTCGTTGCACAGCGACAGAGAGCCTGTTCCGCCCTGCTTGCTCACATAGAACATGGCTACCTGATTGTCCATTTGAACTAGGACTGTCTTGTAGCTGAGCTAGGTGTGAAATACTCGAAGAGCAAGGAAGATTGCTCTAAGATCCGGGAGGTTGATATGGAGATAGGCCTCCTGTGGAGTCCAGGTACCCTGGGTAGAGAGGCCTTACAGGTGGGCTCCCCAACCCACCTGTGAAGCATCTGTTGTTAGAGTGGTTTGGGGTGGGGGTTGTTGAAAAGGAGACCCCACCAGAAGGTTTTTGAGTGACTGCCACTATTGGAGGGACAAAATAAGGCGATCTGAGTTTGCTATTTTGTCTGACAGGCAACCTGACGCCTGAGCCCACTGAGTGGATAAGGTGCACTGGGCTGCCCTCATATGGAGGCGAGCATAAGGAACCACATGCACGGTGGATGCCATGTGGCCTAGCAACTGTAACATTTCCCGAGCAGTGAGGTGAGGTTTTAGCACTGCTTGGGAAGCTAAGTGCACAATGCGAAGGCAGCGGGGCTGTGGAAGGAAGGCCCTTGTCTGTCTGATATACAGAAGAGCTCCTATAAACTCTAGGGATTGAGTGGGAGCAAGGTTGGACTTTGGAAAGTTTATGACAAGTCCCAAATACTGAAGAATGCGCATTGTGCGAGACACAGCAACCCTGGCCTCTGGGTCTGAAGGAGCTCGAATTAGCCAGTCGTCTAAGTAAGGGAAGACAAATATTCCGAGGGTGCGGAGAAATGCTGCTACCACAGCCATGCATTTTGTGAACACCCTTGGTGCAGAAGCCAGGCCAAAAGGAAGAACCCTGTATTGGTAGTGCTTCCCTTGAAACAGGAATCGAAGGAACTTTCGGTGAGTTGGATGGATGAGAACATGAGTGTATGCATCCTTGAGATCTAGAGAACAAAGCCAATCCTGACTCCGAAGGTATGGCAGCAGAGTTCCTAGAGAAATCATGTTGAACTTCTCTTTGAACAGGAATTTGTTCAGTTCTCCAAGGTCTAGAATGGGTCTGTCCCCTCCTGTTTTCTTTGGAATAAGGAAATAGGGGGAGTAAAACCCTGTACCCCGTTGGGGAATAGGCACCTCTTCTATTGCTCCTTGAGCAAGGAGCATTTTGACTTCTTGACATAACTGGTCACTGCGAGAGGTCTGAGAATTGAACTGTCTTACTATTGTAGGAGGGGGCATGCTGAGGAAATGAAGCTTGCACCCCTCTCTTACAATAGACAGAGTCCAATTTTCTGCTGTTATCTGACACCATCTGGGGGCAAAATGAAAACCTTCCTGGGATGGTGGAGGGGTTCTTGGCTGCTCAGGGCCAGGAAGGCAAAGTTCTCTAGATAGGAGTGAAAGTCCCTGTGGAGGCTGAGTCGGTTGAGGCTTAGCTGCTTTTGGCTTCCTTTGTTGCCTAGGTTGTTGCTGCTGTCCCTTTTGGGCAGACTGACCTGAACGATGTCCCTGCTGGATATAGGAGGGATAAAACTACTTCTTCTTACTGAAGAATGGTTTCTTAGAGGATCTTTTCCTCGCAGGATCAGCTGTAGATTTGGACAATCTATCCAAAGTGATATTGTCAGCATCAATCTCATTAGCTTTTTCCTGCCAATTCTTGCCAAAGAGATTCTCTCCTGTGCAAGGTATATTCCCCAGTTTGTCCTGTATCCAGATTTTTAAGTCAGATGCCTGGAGCCAGGCAATTCTGTGTGCACCTATGGCAATAGCAGAGGTTCTGCTTATGCACTCAAAGCAGTCAAAGGCTGCACGATTCACAAACTTGGAAACATCCTGAGCATGTTTAACAAGAGTAAGATAATCTTGCCTTTTAACATCAGGAAGGAGAGGGCTCATAAGCTCTAAGTCTCCTGTGACTTCCTTAAGGAACATTCTCATATACGAGATATAGGAAATGATCCTAGCAGAAAGCATGGAAGCCTGGAAGGATCGACGTCCAAAGGTGTCAAGAGTCCTACACTCACGTCCTGGAAGATTAGATGCATGCCTTTTTGCACTCTTCATCCGTCTCATGGCTGATTCCACCACTATGGAATGGTGTGGTAATTGAGTCTTCTGAAACCCAGGACAAGTAGGAACTCGATACATGATGTTGAGTCTTTGAGAATGAGGAGATGTGGTTAGAGGTATTTCCTACATCCTTAAATTAAGATCATGCAAGATCTCATGAATAGGTAATGTAGCTGCCTCCTTGGGAGCTTTAGGGTATTATAGGATTTCTAATTCCTTTTCCCTAGGCTCTTTTTCAGGAGCCACTGTGATAGAAAGACCTCGGGCCACATCTCGGATAAAATCCTGAAAGGACATATCCTCTGGTGGAGACATCCTATGTTGAGGAGAAGTGGAATTCTCAAGAAGAAGTACTCTGGTATCGGCAGAGCCTTCGGAGTCTTCAGACTCATCCGAGGATTCAAAGTATCTACGATCCGGGTGATCGTGCAAGGCACGGTACCAGTACCGATCGAAGTCGGCATCGGAGTGGTCCGGTACCAACTTGTCGATGTCAGATAGAGACGCATGACTCGGTCCCGGTAGAATACCTGCTGATGTCGATGCAGTTGGTGCCGGTACCGGTTGAATTGTCTGAAGTGGTTTCAGGGGCATCGAGGCCGTGAGAAGAGCCGCCAGACTGTGCTCAATAGCCAAGAATCTCTGGTCTATCGACGCTGCCAATGGACGGGTATCAGTGCCGGTTAAAGCAGCCAGAACCCCAGAGCATGGCACCAGTAGTTCTGCCGAGGCTGAAGCCTCGAGAACATCCTGGAGCCCCGTTAGTGCTTTGGAAGCCGAAGCCTCCCGCCGGGGCAATTTTGCCGGTGAAAGTCCCTCAAGAGCAATGCCAGAGGCATCTTGATGTTTAGAAGGAGATCTACCCTATGAGGACCGGCTAGATTTATGTTTAGTTACCTGAGATCCATGGGAGGAGGATGAAGCCCTGGAGGACGTCAATGCCACGGAGGCTGCATCGGAGGGAAAAAGGGTGCTGAGCTTAGCAGCTCGGTTTTGCCGGCCCCTTTTTGAAATCATTCCACAGGCAACACACTCTGAAATAGAGTGGTCAGGACCTAAACCCGAAGCGGGTTTTTCCATTTCGAGGGAAAAAGCTGGGCCTAGTGCCCAAAATGGCGCGTTTGCACCCAAGAAGAAAATCACTGGAGAAAGACTCCAGAAACAAAGTTTTTTTAAAAATTTTTTTAGAAAAAACAAAAGAACAACCGGCGGTACCGGTATAGCGTCGAGGGAAGGCAGACGCGACCACTAAAAGAAGTATAAGGGGGGAATTTTCTGCGGTGACAGGATGCGACCTGTCGGCTCCGCGTAAAACGAAGAACTGGAGAGGGACAGTTGGAAAAGTGGGAGTGCAGCACGCAGGCGCTGTGGGAGGCTCCCAAAAGCTTTCCTATTGGACACTGGGGAGCGTTCCCGCGCAGGCTCCGTCTGTACCGACGATACCCATATTTGAAGACTACATTCTTGCTTGTTCCTGGAGATGATGTATTACAACTATCTGATAAACTGAAGAGTAGCGAATCACCTGGACCGGATGGTATACATCCAAGAGTGTTGAAAGAACTGAAATATGAAATTGCAGACCTGCTATTAGTAATCTGTGAACTATCATTAAAATCATCTGTAATACCTGAAGATTGGAAGTTCGCCAATGTAATGCCAATTTTTAAAAAGGGTTCCAGAGGTGATCCGGGAAAACTACAGACTGGTGACCCTGACATCAGTACCGGGAAAAATGGTAGAAACTTTCATAAAGAACATAATAACTCAACATGTAGATAGTCATGGCTTAATGGGAGACAGCCAACATGGCTTTAGACAAGGAAGATCTTGTCTTACTAATGTGTTATGTTTTTTTGAAGGTGTGAATGAACAGGTGGACAAAGGTGAGTCGGTTGATATAATGTATCTGGACTTTCAGAAAGCCTTTGACAAGGTCCCTCATCGGAGACTTTTGGCAAAACTAAAAAGTCATGTGATAGAAGGCAGTGTACTATTGTAGATCAGGAACTGGTTAAAAGATAGAAAGCAGAGGGTAGGGCTAAATGGCCAATTTTCCCAATGGAAAAAGGTGAATAGTGGAGTACCCCAGGGATCTGTGCTGGGTCCGCTGCTTTTTGACATATTCATAAATGACCTGGAAAAAGAAATAACGAGCGAGGTTATCAAATTTGCAGATGACGCAAAACTATTTAAAGTTGTTAAAACACAAGAGGATTTTGGAAAATTGAAGGAGGATCTTGATAAATTGGAAGACTGGGCATCCAAATGGCAGATGAAATTTAATGTGGACAAGTGCAAAGTTATGCACTTAGGAAAGAACACCACACATTGGGAACCACCACCCAGGAAAAAGATTTAGGCGTCATCCTGGAAAACATGTTAAAACCCTCCGCCCAGTGTGCAGCGGTGGCCAACTGAGCAAATAGAATACTACGTATCATAAGGAAAGTAATGGACAATAAAACAAAGGATATAATGCCTCTGTGTTGTTCCATGGTGCAACCGCACCTTGAATATTGTGGGAGGAGTGGCCTAGTGGTTGGGGCAAGGTACTACAGGCTGGAAGGTCGGGGGTTCAAATCCCACTAGAGGACAGCAACCTTGGGCCGGAAGGACTGGGGTTTCTAGTCCCACAGGTGCTCCCTTGTGGTCTTGGGCAAGCCACTTAACCCTCCATTGCCCATGTTCCTTGTAAGTATTAGTGTATGTGTCTCATATCCCATTGTGTTAAATGTATCCCCCAACCGCTTTGACCCTGTGAAAAGCGGGATATAAATCCAGCTAAATAAATAAATAGTGTGCAATTCTGGTTGCCGTATCTTAAAAAGGTTATAGCGTTATTAGAAAAGATACAGAGAAGAGCCACCAAAATGGTAAAGGGGATGGAAGGATACTCCTATGAAGAGAGGCTAAAAAGGTTAGGGCTCTTCAACCTGGAAAAGAGACGGCCGAGGGGAGATATGACAGAGATCTATAAATTAATGAATGGAGTGGAACGGGTAAACGTAGATCGATTGTTTACATCATCAGAATATAAAAAGACTAGGGGATATGCAATGAAGCTACAGGGTAACCTATTTAAGACTAATAATAAGAAAAAATATTTTTTTCACTCAATGTGTAATGAAACTCTGGAATTTGTTACCAGAGGATGTAGTAAAAGCTGTTAGGGTAGCTGCCAGCTGGGTTTAAAAAAAGGTTTGGACAAGTTCCTGGAAGAAAGGTCCACAAACCATTATTAAAAAGGACCCAGGATATCACTGCTTGACCCAATACAAGCATTGAGAAACCTGTGTCTTTTGGGGAAACTGCTAGGTACTTATGACCTAGATTGGCCACTGTTGGAAGCAGGATACTGGACTTGATGGACCTTGGACTGACCCAGTATGGCATATCTTATGTTCTTATGAACTGCAGGTACTGCCTGTGGTTGGGGTGAATGAGGATGTGGGTATAAGCATCCTTCAGATCCAAGGAGCATAGCCAATCTCCCTGCTGGGGGTAAAGCAGCAATGTTCCAAAGGAGAGCATCTTGAACGTCTCCCTCACCAGGAATTTGTTCAGGTTGCACAGGTTAAGTATGGGCCTTAGGCCCCCTTTTCTTTTTGGTACAAGGAAGTATCTGGAGTAGAACCCCTTGCCCCTGAGATGGTGGGGAACTAGTTCTACCGCTCTGTCCTCAAGAAGACCTGCATGTTCCTTCAGGAGAAGGTCCCGGTGAAGGGGAGAACAGGGGGGCTTCTCCCAGGAAGAAAGGAGGAGGTGTATGAGCTAGATGGAGGAGGTAGCTCTCTTTGACCACTTGGAGTGCCCATGAATTGGTGGTTGATGGCTGGCCACATTTGGGCGCAATGAATGAGACATCCCCCTGTGTGCTGCTGACCTCTGTGGGGTGGAGAGGCTATGCTCAAGGAGTCAAAAACTCCCCCCTGGCTGGGCTGGGGCCGATGCCTGGGTCTTGGGAGCCTTCTGCTTACGAGGGCCTTACCCTTGTCCATTGGCCTGTTGACCTTGCTGGGGAGCCGGGGAGGCCTGAAAAGGTGGGTACAGTTCTGTAATTAGCCCCTTTCCTTGGGTATAAGGGCTTTTTCCCTTCTGTTGTGGACGGGCAGCGGTTATGAACTCTGTCTCCAGCTCGGTGGCCATGTCGGTCATGGGTTTGCCAAAGAGGTTCTCTCCTTGGCATGGGACGTTGACCTATTGTCCTGAACCTATTGCTCGAGGTTGGACGACTGGCGTTGGACACCGATGCCCGCCGCTGCTACTTGAGCTGCCAACTCGAAGCCGTCATAGGCTGCCTGAGATTAATTTGGAGCACTCATGGACGGCCTTAGCCAGGTTCTTGAACCGCTGCAGGGGTTCCACGGAAAGGCCTGCTGAGAACCCAGCAAGTTCCTTTGCTAGGTTTCTCAGGTACATGCCCATGTACAACTGGTAAGCCTGGATCCGGTCGAAGAGATTCGAGCCCTGGTAGCACTTTCTGCCAAGGGCATTCCAAGGTGCATGCCTCCTTACTAGGGGGCACCGAGGAGTACATCTTCTGACTCTTCAGCCGATGCATGGCCGACTTCATTACCATTAAGTTGTATAGCAGCTGTGCCTTCTGAAAGCCCGGGCTCTGCAGACTCAGTACATCAAGTTGAGCCACTTGCTCACCAACCAGTACCGATGCCAGTGTCTCCGACATACGAAGCATTAGCCATTCTAGGATGGGTGAGATGGGCACTAAGCGATTCCCTCGGGGGGCGGGGGAGGGACCTCATATTGGAGGATTTCTAGCTCCTCAGTCCTAGGGTCCTCCTCCGATTCTGTTGGGAACGCTAGGGCCTTGGACATATCACTGACGAAGTCAAGGAATGCCATGTCCTTGGGCAGGTTCTATCCTTCAAGGATACCTTCTTCCGAACCATGCACTCAGTCGCCCAAGAGTGCATGGTTCGGAAGAAGGTATCCTTGAAGGATACTACCGAAAGCAGTGAGGTTCCAAAAAAGAGTAAAGTAGCCCAAATGCCCTTAAGTATGGCACAGACAGAGCGTAAAGATTCCAAATTACCCATGCCTACCAATAGCCAGATTAATATTAATAAAATACAGTCTCTGAAATGCTTTTATGCAAATGCTAGAAGTCTAAATAATAGGATGGGATAGTTAGAATATATAGCACTAAATGAGAGGTTAGATATGATTGCAATCTCAGAGACATGGTGGAAGGAAGATAACCAGTGGGACACTGTGATACCTGGGTACAAACTATATCGTAATGATAGAATTGGTGGAGGGGTGGCGCTCTATGTTAGAGAGGGCATTGAGTCAGAAAGTATTAAAGTTTTGCAGGAAACAAAATTTGCTGTAGAATTTCTATGGATTGAAATTCCATGTATGAAGGGGAAGGTGATGGCAGTGGGGGTGTACTATCGACCGCCTGGCCAGAATGAACAAATGGATGATGAAATGCTCAAAGAAATCACGGAAGCTAACAAAAGTCACAGCAGAGTAGTAATACTTGGTGATTTCAATTACCCAGTATCGACTGGGTCAGTGTCATGGCAGGATATGCTAGGGAGATAAAGTTTCTAGATGAAATAAATGACTGCTTTTTGGAACAGCTGGTTCATGAAACGACCAGAGGGGTAGCCATACTGGACCTAGGCCTTAGTGCAGGGGTCACCAACATCCAGAGGGCCGCGGGCCGCACAGCCGACTACCGGCAGACTCGCGGGCCGCACACCCCCCCCCCCGCGCGAAAAAAAACAACTGCTCATACCTGTAGTTTTATTTTTCCATGTCAGCTCCCTCCCTTCTTCTGCAGCCGCGGCTCCCTGCCTCTTAGGGAACCGCGGCTGTGCTTGTAAAATCATCGCGGAGCCCTTCCTGTCTTGACGGGCTCCGTGCAGCATTGTCCCGCTTCTAAAGGAAGGTTGGTGACCCCTGCCTTAGTGGAACACCAGATCAGGTGCAAGAAATAAGGGTGTTGGGACCACTTGGCAATAGTGATCATAGCATGATCGTGTTTGATTTAATTTGTGGAGGAGGGACAGTAAAGAAATCCACAGTACTACCTTTTAACTTTCAAAAGGGAGACTATGATAAAATGAGGAAAATAGTTAAGAAAAAACTAAAAGGAGCGGTTGCAAAGGTTAAAGACTTACATCAAGCTTGGGTGGTGTTTAAAAATACTATCCTGGAAGCCCAGACCAGCTGTATTCCACGCATTAAGAAAAGTGGAAGAAAGTCCAAAAAACTGCCAGGATGGTTTAAAGGTGAGGTCAGAGAGGCTGTTGCTGCCAAAAAAGCATCTTTCAGGAAATGGAAAAAAGAGCCAAACGACGAAAACTGGAAACAGCACAAGCACTGGCAAGTTAAATGCAAAGCATTGATAAGGCAGGCAAAGCGAGAATTTGAGAAGGAACTTGCTACGGAAGCAAAAACACGAAATAAAGACTTTTTCAAGTACATTCGTAGCAAAAGGCCTGTGAGAGAGTCAATTGGACCATTAAATGATAGAGGGGTAAAAGGGGCAGTAAGAGGAGACAAGGCTATAGCGGAGAGACTGAATGAATTCTTTGCTTCGGTCTTTACTGAGGAAGATGTAGGGATGTTACCCAAGACCAAAGTGGTATTTAAAGGTGATACTGCAGAGGAATTGAGAGAAATATCGCTACACCGGGAAGATGTATTACAACTATTTGATTTGATAAACTGAATAGTAGCAAATCACCTGGACCGGATGGTATACATCCAAGAGTGTTGAAAGAACTGAAATATGAGATTGCAGACCTGCTATTAGTAATCTGTGAACTTTCATTGAAATCATCTGTAATACCAGAAGATTGGAGGATCGCCAATGTAACGCCAATTTTTAAAAAGGGTTCCAGAGGTGATCCGGGAAATTACAGACCGGTGAGCCTGACGTCAGTACCGGGGAAAATGGTAGAAACCATCATAAAGAACAAAATTACACAGCATGTAGATAGTCATGGCCTAATGGGAGACAGCCAAAATGGCTTTAGACAAGGAAGATCTTGTCTTACTAATCTGATATGTTTTTTTGAAGGTGTGAATAAACAGGTAGACAAAGGTGAGTCGGTTGATATAATGTATCTGGACTTTCAGAAAGCCCTTGACAAGGTCCCTCATCAGAAACCTTTGGCAAAACTAAAAAGTCATGGGATAGGAGGCAGTGTACTATTTTGGATCGGGAACTGGCTAAAAGATAGAAAGCAGAGGGTAGGGCTAAATGGACAATTTTCTCAATGGAAAAAGGTGAACAGTGGAGTACCCCAGGGATCTGTACTGGGTTCGCTACTTTTTGACATATTCATAAATGACCTGGAAAAGGGAATAACTAGTGAGGTTATCAAATTTGCAGACGACACAAAACTGTCTAAAGTTGTTAAAACCCAAGAGGACTGTGGAAAACTGCAGGAGGATCTTGATAAATTGGAAGACTGGGCATCCAAATGGCAGATGAAATTTAATGTGGACAAGTGCAAAGTTATGCACCTAGGAAAGAACAACCCAAACTATGGTTACACGATGCAAGGTTCCACATTGGGAACCACCACCCAGGAAAAAGATTTAGGAGTCATCGTGGATAAAATGTTAAAACCCTCCGCCCAGTGTGCAGCAGCGGCCAAGAAAGTAAATAGAATGCTAGGTATCATAAGGAAAGGAATGGAAAATAAAACAAAGGATATTATAATGCCTCTGTATCGTTCCATGGTGAGACCGCACCTTGAATATTGTGTGCAATTCTGGTCGCCGTATCTTAAAAAGGATATAGCGTTATTAGAAAAGGTACAGAGAAGAGCCACCAAAATGG
Organism: Ichthyophis bannanicus; assembly: GCA_033557465.1. Taxonomy (NCBI): domain Eukaryota; kingdom Metazoa; phylum Chordata; class Amphibia; order Gymnophiona; family Ichthyophiidae; genus Ichthyophis; species Ichthyophis bannanicus. The sequence goes on along the minus strand of CM066032.1, from coordinate 926,331,665 downwards.
TAAAGGGTATGGAAGGCTACTCCTATGAAGAGAGGCTACAAAGGTTAGGTCTCTTCAACCTGGAAAAGAGACGGCTGAGGGGAGAAATGATAGAGGTCTATAAATTAATGAATGGGGTGGAACAGGTAAACGTAGATCGATTGTTTACGCTATCAGAATATAGAAAGACTAGGGGACATGTAATGAAGCTACAGGGTAAACTATTTAAGACAAATAAGAGAAAATATTTTTTCACTCAATGTGTAATCAAACTCTGGAATTTGTTACCGGAGGATGTAGTAAGAGCTTTTAGTGTAGCTGGGTTTAAAAAAGGTCTGGACAAGTTCCTGGAGGAAAGGTCCATAAACCATTATTAAAAAGGGACCCAGGATATCAATGCTTGACCCAATACAAGCATTGTGGAACCTGTGTCTTTTGGGGATACTGCTAGGTACGTATGACCTAGATTGGCCACTGTTGGAAACACGATACTGGGCTTGATGGACCTTGGTCTGACCCAGAATGGCATATCTTATGTTCTTAGGAACTGACGCCATGGCTCTGAAGGAGAGGAGTACGAGGAGACGTCACGGTGGTGACAGGTGTCCGGCGACTCCTCGTCCTTCGTCTCCCACTCAGAATAGTCTGTTGAGGATTCTAGAGAAGGATGGCTTGCGGACTCTGGGCCTGAGCCCCGCCTGTGGTCCTCGGAGGACCTGCAGCTGGTGCATCAAGCGCACTAGTTGGGGAAGATCTCGGCCCTGTGGAGCAGGAACCAGATCAAGACCTTGGCCGAAGATCGACTTGAGGCTGAAGGTCTCGAGGATCGGCTCGGCCTCCGGGGACGCCCTCAATGTTGATGGCCTGGTGGTATAGGTGGAGGAACCGGTGGTACTGGACAACAGCGCTTGCTGCTGGTCCATGAAGGCAAACAAGCTGCGCTCCAGTGCTGCCATTCTGGACTCGAGTCCCGAAGGCTCCGCAGCCATCGATGCAGGCACGGAGGGAATTGGGCTTGATGCCGGTCCTCTGAAGGGGAGTCCTCGACGAGGATAGTGTCTGGTGACTGAGGCCAGTCTGAGATCGAATCCTTCAGGGGAGCTTCGCAGGCCACTCCCTCTCTGATCCCTCGGACGAGCTTTGAGAACTGTGGGACCTGGCTCGGGGCTGACTTGTCCTTTTGGAGCCATCCCGGACACCACCTTTGAGTCTTCTTCTCCAGTTGCCTCAAGGGAGACCCCCTTTCCAAAAAGCCACGGTGTCGATTGGGGTCCATAAGGCTACCCCGAGATTCCTTGGCTTCAGGAGGAGGCTTTGGCCTTTGGAGGTACTGGGGACTCCGGGAAAAACTTATGCTGCTGCTGGCGACTCTTGAGGGCCTTGGTGGACATCTTTTTACAGAGGCTACATGCCGTGGGGTCGTGGTTCAGCCCCAGGCAGTGAAGGCAGCAGTCATGTGTGTTGGTAAGGAACATTATTTTGGCACAGCGATCACACTTTTAAAGCCACTGGTAGCCGTGGGGGGGGGGGGGGGGGAAAACCTCATGCGAGGTCGAAGAACCACGGTGCTGCCAGTGGGAAAAAGGCGTGAAGGTGCCGAAAGGAGAAAAAAAGATAAGAACCCGAGACTCGATGCTGGGTCAGCAAGTTCGGGTTATGGGAAGAGTACCGCTGCACTATCAGAGAGAGTATGCAACTCAAGTCGAGAAATATCAACTTTTTCCGGGGAAAGACCAGACTGATGTCTGAAGGGCTCCGCAGAAAAAAAGGAGACTGAGCAAGACAGCACCCTTGGGCAAGAAAGGCACCACGCATGCGGCATCTCCCAAAGGCTTTCTTTGAAAGCTGGGGGATGCTTCCGCGAGGGCTCCGTCGGTGCCAACACACCCATATGTGAGGACTGACTTTCTGCTTGTTCCTGGAGAAATCTTTGAAACTCTATCCACAGAAAAACCAATTATATCCTCCATTACCTTTATGCACTTCTCCCAATAGGCCTTAACTTTCACTCATCCCTACCACATATAAAAGAAAGTATCATTTCCCTCCCCCCCCTTAATTTTCCCTAACCATTGAGGGGTTAAGTACCCCCTTTATAATATTTTAAGTCAATTCTCCACTAAACTGGCAGCCACAGAGATCAGACAAATATTTAAGAAAATCTTCTCCCAATCTCTGTCCTCCAGTACCTCACCGATGTCTTTTTCCCATTGCTTTAGAAACCGTGGCGTTAGTGACCCTCCCCTCTCCGGTCCTTGATAAATCCTCAACATAATTGCCTTATTCCCCCCCACCTGCCCTCACAAATAGCTTCAAAATAGGTCTTTCCACCCTCAAAATCCTTCCCTTCTTCCTGCCCTCAGGTAATGTCTATTTTGAAAATATCCAAACCTTCCTGATCACTCCAACCCAAACTTATCCCTCAGTCGCTCAAAAGATAATCTCCCCTTACCTCCAACAACTGCCCTACCCGAGTCAACCCTTTCCTTTCCCATTTCTGAAAAACCTGTTCATTCAATCAAGGGGAAACTTAATAGGGGACACTTAATAGGGGACAATCATGGGGACACTTAATAGGTGTCAGGTGATCCTCTTCCCCATCTAATAGCTTCCTCTTCCATCTCTCCCATAATTCTAGTTAACCTCATAAAAGGATTCAATATCTTTACCCTTGGACTCTGCATCACTGGTAGCCAAACCTATTTGCCTAACTCTCCCCTTTGTAGTTGATCCAGTTCTATAATCACCCATAATTTACCTGAGTTCTTTGTCCATTTCCATATCACGCTCAACTGTGCTGCATAGAAGTAACGTTGAAAATCTTCAAAGTCACTGTACACCTCAACCAAGAAAAGTTACAACCCTCTCACCTCTCCACGTTCCTCCCAAATTCCCTCCAATCCCCCACCATAATTAGCCCCCTATAGCTTTGCCCAATCTGCTGTGATCCACACCCCTAGATAATGCATCTTCTCTTTAGTCCATTTAAAATCAAACTTTTCCTGCTGGCGTTTCTTTATAGCAGCCAGGATGACGAGCACTAGCAGCTCCGATTTTGGCATGTTTACTTTAAACCCTCTAATCACCCATTTTCCTCCATGTCCCACACCAAGAAAGACAAAGATCTGTGACCTCCCCACTATGAACATAATGTTATTCACAAACATTACCTGGTAATCCCTCCACCCACCTCAATGCCCCGAATATCAGCACTAGCCTGTATTCGAGCTGCCAAAGGTTTGATAGAAAGAGCAAAGGTGATAAAGGACACCTTTGCCTAGTTCCCTTCCCAATATCAAAGAACCCTGACTTTCCCTCATTAACCTTTATACACGACCTTGGATGAGAGTACATTGTCTCAATCAACCCCTATTTTCTCCAAAGTTTTAAACAAAAAGGGCCAACTAAACTGATCAAATGCATTTTCTGCATCCACCAATAGCAAAAAAATGTGGATCCCCACACTTCTGTGCTGCTCAAACTAGACTCAAAACTTTACTGAGATTATCTCCTGTTTGTCTTCCAAGAATAAACCCAGGCTGGTCTGGGTGTATCAATGTGCACAAGATTGGGTTTAACCTAAAAGCCAATATCTGCGCCAGAATCTTAATATTTAGATTCAACAAAGATATAGATTGATATGACCCACATTCCCTAGGATCCTTCCCCTCTTTGGGAATGACAGTAGTCCCAGCCTCTCCCCCACCACCTGCTTAAATAGGTTCAATGGACGCACTATGTCCCTAAATACCCTAGAAAACCTACCTGATAACCTGTGCAGTCCTGGGGCGCTCCCTAAATTTGGCCTCCTACTGTACCTCCCCAGTAATAGTCCAGGATCCAACAGTCCCAACAACGCCTCACTGAAACCTGGCAGCTTTACTGAACTCAGGTAACTCTATATCTCATACAGGGGCACCTGGTTGACTGGCATTTAAGTCTGCATCATACAGTACACTTTCAAAAACACTCCCTTATCTCCCCCCTTACAAAGCATCCTCCCTCCTTATCCTTCACCCCTCCAATATGACACAGCTCCTGTTGCTGCTTCAGTTTATTGGTCAGCATATGCCCTGCTTTATTATCATGTTCAAAAAGATTGCTTCACCTGTAGCAACTCCCAATCTCTAGAAGAAATTCTGCACCTCAGGACGGCCCTCAAGTGGTCAGGGCCAAGCCATGCTACACACCTTAACCTCCAATTTGCTCCAGCCAACACCAACTCCCCTGCACCCAACAAGAACCAGACCCCCTCTATACCCCACTCCCGGTTCCTCCATAACCATCCCATCCCCCACAGTCACTCATCCACATATACACAAACACACAACTAAGCCTGTCTTATCCTTCCTAACTCCCACACAAACATTCCCCGCTCATACCCCATCCAATAAACCATGTCCATCATGTCCAAGTAATTCTGAGATCAAACCACCCTCGAAGGAGTAAACAACAAAATCTAATTCTCCATCTAGTGATGATAAAGTCATTGAATTCCTTTACCACTGTTTGGTCCCCTCAACCATTCTTCCATCTGACCTGTTGAAGCTCTGGTCAGTCGCTTGCCTCCACTCAGAACTCTCTGCCACTGGGAAGTCCTCTGGTTTGATCTGGGAGACCCAGTCTTCCATAAACCTTTCTCCCGGGATCTTATATCCAACCATCGCCAGCATTGTCCAAGTGTCCTTCACAGTTTACACCCATCGTGAGGTCCCCTTGACCGTTAGCAGCAATGCATAAGGGAACAGCCATCTATATCATATTTTCTATATTCTCAAATACTGCACCACTTCTCAGAACTCTTGATGATGCTGCAGCAGCATGGTCCTGATACAGCTCAATGTGGTGTCCTTCCCAGTTCAAACACCCCTTTCCCTGGGCCGCCTGCATTACTTTCTCCTTTTCTTCAAAGTTGTGCAGACACACACTATATCCAAGGGCAGGTTGTCTCTGCGCTGCCCCAGACTACGGTGCACTCAGCCAGCTCAGTCCGCTCTGATAGTAGCACTCCACAGATCTCCTGCACAACAGTGCCCCTGTCTGCATAGACCTTAGTCTCTGGCAAAGACTGTTTCATAGTAACAGTTTATGACGGCAGATAAAGGCCAGTATGGTCTATCTAGTCTGCCCAGCAAGGTGATAAGAGTAGGTGCCCCTGTTGCTCCATGCAGATCACCCTTCACCGTGCCTCTGTTTAGGGGTGTACCCACCACTCCGTGTATATCACTCCTATTTGTTGAGATATAAGAGAGTTATGATTATTTTAATTTTGTCCTCTTGCTATAAAAAGGATCCACTGTGTCTGTCCCAAGCCACTTTGAATTCAGTCACTGAATTTGCCCCAATCACTTCCATCGGGAGGGCATTCCAAGCATCCTCACACCCTTTCAGTGAAAAAGTATTTCCTGACATTGCCTTTCAGTTTACCCCCTTGCAGCGTCATATTCTGCCCCCTAGATTTACAGCATCCCTGCCTTTGGAAGAGGTTTGTTTGTTCGTTAATACTCTTAAGTATTTAAAGGTTTGAATCGTATCTCCCCTCTCCCTCCTCTCCTCCCGAGTGAACATATTTAGGTCTTCGAGTCTCTTCTCATACATCCTCTGACGCAGATTCCAAATCATTTTGGTCGCCTTCCTCTGAACCGTTCCCAGTCCTTTTATATCCTTTGTGAGATATGGTCTCCAAAACTGAACACAATATTCCAAGTGAGGCCTCACCAGCGACTTGTACAGTGGCATTAGTACCTCTTCCTTTCTGCTGGTAATTCCTCTCTGTATGCAACCCAGCATCCTTCTGGCTTTTGCTACCACCTTGTCACACTGTTTCACCATCTTGAGATCCTCTGAAACAATCACTCCGAGATCCTTCTCCTGGACCGTGCACACCAACCTCTTGCCCCCTATTGCATACAATTCCCTTGTGCTTCTGCTTCCCAAGTGCATGACACTGCACTTCTTCACATTAAATCTTAACTGCCAAGCATTAGACCATTCTTCCACCTTCTATAGATCTTTCCTCATGTTATACACTTCCTCTGGGGAGTCCACACTATTGCAAATTTTCGTGTCATCTGAAAAAAAGACAGACTTTTCCATTCTGTTCTTCAGCAATATCACTCACAAATACATTGAACAGTACCTGTCTCAGGACCGAACCTTAGGGCACACCGCTAATCATCTTCCTTTCATCCGAGTGAGTTCTGTTTACCATCACCTTCTGTCATCTGTCAGTCACTGAATTTCTGATCCAGTTCACCACCTTGGGACCAATCCCCAAGCTGTTGAGTTTATTGATAAGCCTCCTGTGAGGAACAGTATCAAAGGCTTTGCTGAAATCTAGGTAGATCACATCCATTGCATGCCCTTGATCTAGTTCTCTGGTCACCCAGTCAAAGAACTCAATCAGATTTGTTTGGCAAGATCGTCCTTTGGTAAAACCATGTTGCCTCGGATCATGCAACCTGTTGGTCACAAGAAAGTCCACTATTCGCTCTTTCAGGAGTGCCTCCATTACTTTTCCAACCACAGAGGTAAAGTTTGCCAATTCTTCCCTAACTACTTTTGTAAAGAGGTACCACATCAGCCCTTCTCCAGTCCTGTGGAACTTCTCCCGTTTCCAAGGATTTATTAGAAACATCCTTTAACGGCCCTGCAAGAACCTCTCAGAGCTCTTTCAATATCCCGGGATGTATGCCATCCGGTCCCATGGCCTTGTCCACTTTCAGTTTTGCAAGCTGTTCTAACACATCATCTTCTGTGAATGGTATGGTGTTTACTCCATTCCCATTTGCATACTTGTCAATCACAGGTGGACCTTCTCCAGGATTTTCTTTAGTAAAAACAGAACAGAAGTATTTGTTTAGCAATTGCACTTTTTCAATATCACTTTCCACAAATCCGTTCCCAGCACTTTTGAGTCCTGCAATTCCACTTCTGATTTTCCTCCTCTCCCATATATACCTGAAAAATGTTGTCGCCACACTCCATATCTTTAGCCATCTTTTCTTCTGCCTTGGATTTTGCTATTCTTATTTCCTTTTTTGTCACTTTTAGTTTGATCCTGTATTCTTTTCTGTGCTCCTCTGTTTGCAAACCTCTGACTTTTGTGAAAGCTGTGTTTTTTGCCTTTATTTGTGCAGCCACTTCTTTGGAGAACCAAATAGGTTTCCTTTTCCTCTTGCTTTTATTTACTTTCCTTACATATGTATCTGTGGCCCCTTTTATTGTCTCCTTTAGTTTAGCCCACTGCAATTCCACTTCCCTTATCCCCTCCCATTCTTGCCAACTCCTCCTTCAGGCACTTGGCCATTTTACTGAAGTCAGCGTTTTTGAAGTCTAGGACTTTGAGCTTGCTGTGATTGGACTCTGTCTTGGTTTTTATCTCAAACCACAGTGTGTGGTGATCGCTGCTGCTCATATGTGCGCCCATCCGGATATTCGACACGCTATCTCCGTTGGCGAGTACTAAATCCAGCATCTAGCTTTCCCTGGTCGGTTCCATCACCATTTGTCTAAGTAATGCATCTTGGAAGGCATCCACAATTATTTTACTTCCTTCCAGTTTTGCAGAAGGAATACTCCAATCCACATCAAGTAGATTAAAGTTACCCAATATGATAACTTCCCCTTTCGTGGCTATCTTTGCAATATCAATAATCAATTCGCTATCCATTTCTTCGGTTTGAGTTGGAGGCCTGTAGACCACACCAGTATGGATGACAGTGCCATCTCCTCTTTCCAGTACAATCCACAGCGCTTCTTCTTTTCCCCACGTCCCCTGCATTTCAGCAGCTTTAATATTGCTTTTGACATATAGGGCTCCTCCTCCTCCTTTTCTACCCTCTCTATCTCTTCTAAATAGATTATAGCCAGCTATGGCTATATCCATTCATGCGACTTGTTAAACCACGTTTCTGTAATGGCCACAATGTACAAATCCATTTCCACCATTAGGGCTTCCAGGTCGAGCATTTATGCTCATTGCTTTCCAACATTTGTTGACTCGCTTACCTGTATTTTGCATTGATTTTGTTTTACATGCCTCTTTCCACTTGGCGTTCATATGTGGATTAATACTGTTGCTGTTTCCAATGTTATTATGTTTTTGCTGGGAGTGACGTCCCAAACTTGTTCTTTTTCATCCATCACCCCCCTTTTCCTAGTTTAAATGCCTGTCCACATAATGCCTGAATTTTGCACTTAGGATCCTTTTCCCTGCAGCAGAGAGATGTAGCCCCTCAACACAGTACAGCCTCTTGTTGTTCCATCTATTTCCCCAGTCGCCTATATATCTAAATCCTTCTTGTTTGCACCAGGTTTGGAGCCATGTATTAAAGTTGATTATACAATGCAGCCTTTCTGCCCCCTTACCAAGAACAGGTGAAAATGCTATAGTGTTAGCAATGGGTTTGAGTTTCTCTCCCAGAATCTGGAATTCCTTCTGAACTATAGAGGCACTGTTTCTAGCCAGGTCATTTGTACCCAAGTGGATGACATCATCAATTTTGGAGCACTCACTTTCTGCACTAACTATGGCAGCAATTTGTTTTGTATTCCTGCTGGCTGAAGAGCCTGGGAGGCATTTGACCATCTTCTTCCCTTTGAACTGTGCTCCCAAGTTGGTGCCTCTAATGACGGAATCCCCAAGTAGTAGTAATTTCCTCTGTTGTGTCAGTTTCTTTATATGCAGGGCATTATCAATAGATTGGGCATTAACTTTCTCTTTTAAGGACTCTTCAGTTTCCACTGATTGGGCACTTGAATTTCCCAAGGTAGAGAAGGTGTTATGCAGGGGTATCTCTTGATGGCAAGAGTGTCTCCTTGTTATAGGTCGCAACCTACCAGAGCCTACTGTGATCCATTTGTTCCTGGGTTGTTTGATTCTTTGTGGGAGTGGCGTTGGATTTTTTTCAATTTGTATTCTAGAGGAGGTCTGTTTCATTTCAGCTAATTCTTCCCTTAATAGAATCAATTCTTTATGCATGGCAGATAACTTGAGACATATAGGGCAAGCTCTTAGGCTCCAAATGATTCTTCTTTGAATGCAGGCACCACAACTATTGCATTGAATACACAACATGCTTATTAATATGGCAATAAAGCAGTTTTAGGACAAGGAGAAAAGGTGGGTGTTCCATTGAATTGAAGGACAGATGTCAATTTATATGATGGACTATATAGGCAATGCAACCATGGGGTGGGTGGGGCGAGGAGTAGGGTGGGCAGGAATTAAAGTGTCCCTGGTCAGTAGACCTTCTATGAAGGGAGGGCACACTCAAATCCAAGAGAATATAAACAGGTAATAACTAGGCAGGGAAAACTTATATAAAAAAAACACAGCCAAAATAATAACTGTAGAAACTTATCTTTGCAGTGCTGGATCAGAACCTTTGCTCAGGTAGCAGAAAGATTCACTGAATTAACTCTCAGGCAAAAGAAGCTGAATGAAGTAATTAACTGTGACTTAACCACACCCTGTGAAGTGGGCTTCTAACAGAGCAATGGAACTTTAAACTTTCCAATAAAATCCTACTTCTATGGACTAGTCTACTATACAAAGGACCCTGGAACCTTCAAATGTGTATCTTTTTCTGCTAAATTTAGTAGGAAACCACGTCTTTACAAATTTAAAAACAAATGTGTAGTGCTAGTCCTATTTGCAAAGTATTAAGGATGAAGTGTCCTTGGTCAGTAGACCTTTCATCAGGAATGGTTTTCAAGATCTTCTAATTTATCTTGCCAATCAACCGGCACCTCCTATAATTGCACAACCTGGTGCTGCAGTGCCTTTATCTCCTCCGTTTGCTCCCTCATGTGCTCTTTCAGCTCTACAAACTATTTGCAAATCTCAGCCACCTCCTGTTTCAACTCTCAGTGCCTCATTTTTCACCACAGATATTTCTTTATGTATGTTGTTGTTGTTAAGTGCCGTTGAGTCGGAGTCGACTCATGGCGACCCTCTGGATAGCTATCTTTATGTATACCATGCTTAATTTCAGCCTTTGTGATCAGCCCCGCACCATCTTGGGGATCTGCACTGCTCTCACTTTCAGACTCCGAGCTCACAGCCACCATTTTCCCATTGGTCAGCTCCTTCTCCACGGTCCCTTCACTAGTCCTCTCTGCCTTTTATTTAAATCTTTACAACTGAGGAGACCACGTGATGCAATGGACTGAGCAAGATGTTTCTTGCCTGGCTCTGGAGAATTTCACCCTGCTGAATGCCTACTCTGTTAAACACCTCAGTAAACACCAAAAGAACATGAGGAGGAAGAAACAGGGTGTCTAATTCTGCTAACCTTGGGACCATTGTTGGTCATCACGGCCCAAATGACTTTGAAGCAGTTGCACCATGAGAAGCCACAACTGCATGAACACAAAATAGTGGAAGGTGCACCACCTAGCCCGCTAACAGTCCCGCAAGCGGGCCTCATTGAATACGGTTCAGCAGCAGTATTCAAAGCCCTGGATGCACAATTCCAAACTCTCTCCGAACAAATGGAGAAAATTGCTAGCTTGAGAGGAGATACAACATGGCTAAGCACAGTTGAACAAAGGATTGCAGACCTGGAAGATCTGAGCCAGACACAGGCTGCCACGATCAAGCAGTTGGAACGGCAATTAGCCACACACGAGGAGAAGTTGGACGATTTGGAAAATCGCAGGCACGGCAAAAATATCTGGATCATGGGCTTGGTGGAAATGGTGTTAAGATAACGTGTTGAGGGGCATTTTGGAGACCTGGTTCCCTTTAAGTCTGCACCTGTGGTTACTGGCGGGCAAGAGCCCGCTTTCACAGTTATGTTCACAAGGAAGTGCTGCATGCCATCCACACCCAATGCAATCTTGAGAAGGGAAAAAAATATTACTTTTCCAGGACTATTCGTAAATTGTAATGAAACGTAGGAAAGAATATGTGGAGATGTGTAGTCTCCTGATGCGTAAAGGTGTGACGGACTGGAAAGGTCTTGACGGACTGGAAAGGGGGGCTGTTACTTCTGGAGAGAAATCTGAAATTGTGAGTATATACTTCTGGGAATTTTTCTGAAAGGAATTGTTTTTCTTTTAAAGCTAATTAATCTGTGAACCCACTATTTTTTTTTTGTTAAATCAGTCAGGGCCTAGTAGCAACAGTTTAAGATTCAATTTAAAAACACAGAAGAGAACTTTCTGGTTACCTTTCATACCCAGTAGACAGCTGTAGTTTAAAATTAAAACACAGAAGAGAGCTTTCTGGTTAAATTTAGAATCCAGCAGAGAGCTTGTAGTTTAAATTTCATAATAGGTTAGAGCCTAGTAGCAGCAAAGAGCTATAATTTAAATCAAATCAGAATATAGCTTAGCACAAGAGGCAAAACAAGGTCAATTCTCCTTGAGCAGCATATAAAGTCTTCTAGAGACCTTTACAAAGAGGCCTTCTACCTAGTGGGCAAGCAACCTGTGAAGCTTTTTCAATAGGTGTTAACACCAGCTGGCAGTTCAAAAGGCCATTTTGAAAGACTCCTTCTATCCAAGCAAGGACCGTTAATTACCCAGGAAGTAGGTCACTGCTTACATCATCAGCACAAGCATAAATAGCTCAACCAGAGCTCTGTGACCTTTCATACCCAGTAGACAGCTGTAGTTTAAATTTCATAGTCACTCAGGGCCTAGCATCAGCAAAGTACTTTTAGTTTCAAATTAAAACACAGAAGAGAGCTTTCTGGTTAAATTTAGAATCCAGCAGAGAGCTTGTAGTTTAAATTTCATAATAGGTTAGAGCCTAGTAGCAGCAAAGAGCTATAATTTAAATCAAATCAGAATATAGTTTTCCTCAGCAGCACAGGACAAGGTACTGTGTAGCACCCCTTTTTCTGGTATATAAAGTTCCAACGTTCAGCCAGTCGGTCCTTAACTCGTCCTGAACGCTAACAGAACGTGCTTCCTGTTCATTGACAACCCTTTTTGCTTTTGCTTGGGATTGAATTGCTCATTTCATGTAAGTTTGGCTCATTCATTGGTTTGCACTTATTTTTGTTTAAGTTACTCCGTGTATATTTTTGGTGGTGCCCATGTTTTTTAAGGTTATGTTTAGTTGAGTATATTTTAAATAGAGCTTCACATTTACCCTTAGTTTATTCATGTTGATGTCTTTAAAATGTGCCAACCAACTCAGCTTAATGCCACCTTTTTTTCTTTTCTTCTTCTTTTTATCTGTATACTTTTTTACATTCTCATCTTTTGAGAGAATTTTGTTTTTATCCATTCATTTAATAGCATGTTTGTCCATTAGTGCCAATTGCCTATGCTTAGGTACAGTGTTTTTACTTGTTTGTTTATGCTTTACATTATATATTTTTATATGTTTGCAGTTAATTTTTAATACAAGGAATCTCTTTACCATTCTGCCTATTGGCCATTAACCAATTGTGCCTTGTAAGTAAACATCTGTTTATGTTATTATTAGTATCATTTTTATTACTATTTATTATATATATATAATTATTTGCATGCTATTTGTTCTGTGTGTTCTGCCCTGCGTCTTTTAATTATTTATTATCTTATTTGCCATATTGTTTACTTATTTATTATCTTATTTGTTATATTGTTTATTTATATTTTTAGCATTGTTCAATGCTTGTTTTTAACAGTTTTTTCTTTTGGTTGTTACATTTGGTTTTTAGTGGCTTATATTTTGTAAACAATACATGCCTGTATGTTTTTATCATTTATGAGGTTGATGTTTTTTACTGTATAATTATTTAACATGTTGTTTTATGTTTATATGTTTAAGTATATCCCCCCGAGGAAGGCATACGCCGAAACGCGTAGGGGACACAATAAAGGCACATGTGATCATCCATCTCTCTTGCCTCTTTTGTACACGAAAATTAGAAGAGAGCCAGGAGGCTACAGCGGAAAGACAGGTGTTGAGGGGAGTGATATCAGGGGTGGAGGAATCTGTATGATGAAGGAGGAAAATATCATCCGCATGAGGGGCTTCACAGTAAGTCAATTGCATTGCTGAATCTATATATGCCTAATATATATGACCTCACGTTTTATGCTAATGTGAACCAATGTCTGGATGTGGTGGGGTCGACTCCACTCCTTATGGGAGGAGATTTTAATTGCATCATGGATGAATCAGTGGACAGATTGGGGCAACGTCATTGGACTGGAGACCGAAGAGCACAGTGGGTGAGGGGCATCTGGAATGGGCATGATGTGGTGGACTATTGAAAGGTATTACACACACTAGATAGAGACTACATGCATTTGTCTAGAGCTTATGATACAGGATCTAGACTAGATTATTTTATAGGAATCATTAGGCTATTAGACAAGGTGACTCGAGCGGAAATAGGGCCCATAATTATCTCTGACCACGCGTTTGTATGGATCGACCTGATTTGGGGACCGGTTCCTAAAGGTAATCTCTGGAGATATCCTTTTACTCTGAATGCAGACACACAGTTTGGTGATTTCTTAAGGAAGCAATGGGAGGAATATGCTAAGAATAATGCCATACACCATGATAATCCTACGCTATTTTGGGAAGCAGCCAAAACAGTACTGTGCGGCCAAATTATCGATTATTTTGCTACTAGACGTAAGATTCAGTAGACTTCGGCTCGAGTGAGAGTTATGTCAGGCACGTTGGAAGTCTGCAGCACATTCTACCCCTCATAACAAGGCCGTGCCGTGTCATCTGCAGGAGGAAGCAGATTCCCCCATGCAACAGCGAATCACTCATTTCATCCAATATTACTGGTTTAAACTTTATAAGTATAGGAACAAGGCAGAGAAACTTCTGTCAGGAATAATCAGGACATGTGGTGGACAGTGATATGTAGGGGCACTCCGGGACAGTGGGGGTGGGGCAGGGAGGGGCATATCCAGAGGGTGCAAACACGGGTGGAGGGAATATTCCACAAATACTATGAATCTTTGTATGATGCGGAACATGGTGCCTTAGCCATAGCACGACTGTTCCTGCATCGGGTACACCTGCCGAGATTAGAAACACGGTGTGACACCCTTAATGCCCCGATTGCTACACTGGAGGGCATGGCAGCGATAAAAGCATGCATGCCTGTCGTGCTCCAGGACTTGATGGATATAGGGGAGAATTCTATAAATTGATGACAGCTCAAGTTGCAGTTCCCTTAACAGATTATTATACCGATTTGGTAAACAGACAAGCCTTTCCATATGCGGCAAAAAGCACAGTAATTACGCTTCTCCCCAACCAGAGCACGATCCCATAATTCCAAGCTCGTATTGACTGATCTCTCTTGTGAATGTGGACATCAAATTGTTGGCCAAGATCATGGCAGAGAGATTAGCATCACTTATGCCCCATCTTATTCATGAAGATCAAGTCAGCTTTGTGAGAGGTCAAAAAATAGTGAAAAATATCCACAGAATCCTGGCCTTTCTCCACATGACCGCGGGGGCGGCAGTCCCAGTGCTACTGATCAGTTTTGATGCTGAAAAAGCATTTGATTGGGTCAACTGGACATATATGTATATGGTTTTGGAAAAAACGGGGATAGCAGGTTTCTTTACTGATGTAATATGGTTGCTCTACTCCAACCTGCACAGGCAGATATTGGTGAATGGCTCCATGCCGTCAGATTTTTCCCTTCGGAGGGGGACCTAGCAAGGTTGTCCCCTATCTCTCTTATTGTTCATCTTGACGCTTGAACCCTTACTTGAAAGGATAAGGATGCATCCTGGGTTAATGAGGGCCCACATAGGGGTCGTGGCCTGTTGCACCTCTGAGGCCATGTCTCCTTTTACTAGCCAGTCATCCAGGTATAGGAAGACAAAGGCCCCTTGGAACGGCATCCAGTCATCCAGGCATTTGGTGAAGACTCTTGGCGCAAAGGATAGGCTGAAGGGTAGTACCCTGTACTGGTAGTGATCACTCCCAACCATGAACCTTAGGTACTGCCGGTGACTGGGATTAATAAGGATGTGGGTATAAGAATCCTTTAGGTCCAAGGAGCAGAGTCAAACTCCCTGCTGGAGGTAGGGCAGCAATATTTAAAGGGAGAGCATTTTGAACTTCTCCTGCACCAGGAATTTGTTTAGGTTTCTTAAATCCAAGATGGGCCTTAGGCTTCCTGTTCTTTTTGGGACCAGAAAGAACCTTTTTCCTCTGAGGTGGTGTGGTACGGGCTCCACAGCCCTGTCCCTGAGGCGGCCTGCAAGTTCCTGCAGTAGCAGGGCTTGGTGCAGGGGAGTCCGAGGGGGCTCTCCTGGAAAGAAAGGGGGAGGTGTCTGGTCCAAATGAAGAAGGTGGGCAAAATGAATCAGGCGCCCCCTTGTCAGTAGCTGGTCCCCCATGGTGACGAGGCTATGCTCTGGGAGTCAAAACCCCGACCCAGTCTGGGCTGGAGCTGGTGTCTGGGGCTTGGGGCCCTTAGGCTTACATGGGCTCTGGCCTGCTCCCTTGCCCTGATGACTCTGCTGAGGGATCTAGTATGGGGATAACCTCGGTAAGGCTGGCTTTTCCAGTGGAAGGGAGGCCTTATCCCCGATGGTTTCTTCCTGGGAAGAGTAAAGGTCTTCCCTAGAGAGTTGAATCCTGGTGACATACTCTGTCTCGATCTCCACCACCTTGTCCTCCATCGGCTTGCTGAAGAGGTTTTCACCGAGGCAAGGGATATCGAGGAGTTTTTCCTGGATCCATTGCTCGAGGTCCGATGCCTGGAGCCAGGCCTGGCGTCTAGCACTGATGCCTGCGGTGGCCACCATCGCGTTGGACTCAAAGCTGTCGTAGGCCGCTCGAGACAAATACTTCGAGCACTCCCCGATAGACTGTGTGAGGGACTGAAAGCGTTGGAGGTGGTCCCTGCTGAGATCCACCGAAAAACCTCAGAGTTCCTTGGTTATGTCTCGGAGGTACATGCCGATATATAGATGGTATGCTTGTATACGACACGCTAGCATTAAGCCCTGGTAACATTTACGCCCGAGAGCATTGAGGGTGCAGGATTCCCTGCCCAGGGATACCGAAGAGTGAGTCTTTGGGCTTTTCTTTCGACACATGGCCGACTTGACAACCATGGAGTTGTGAGGGAGTTGCGCCTTCCTGAAGCCGGGTCCTCGCTGGACCCGGTACATAGTGTCCAGGCATTGGTTTACAATTGGCGCCGATGCTGTTGTTTCCCGTATTTGGAGAAGGAGGTGCCAGGGACCGTGAGGGGCCTCATACTGGAGGATTTCGAATTTCTAAATGTGGGGGGGTCCTCCTCTGACTCAGTGGTGAGAGACAGTGCCTTCGGTATAGCCCGGACAAACTTGAGGAACGAGATGTCCTCGGGTGGGGACTGGCGCCTCGATACTGGGTGGAACGGATCCGAGGGGAGGTCACGGTGTTTTCGTATCTCCGGGGAAGTCTTGTCCCCAGACTTCCAGTCAGAGTAGTCTGTCGAGGACTCTAGGGCCGATGGCTCAAGGGGCAGCGTTGGATCCAGTCCTCAATGAACTGCGGCTGGGTCTTGGCCAGAGCCAGAGGCACTTGCTGGGGAGGATCTCGCTCCCAGGACTGGGAGCAAGTTGAAAACCCTCACCAAGGATCGGCTAGAGGCATGGAGCTCTTGAGGATCTCGTCAGTGGCCCGGGGAGTCCTCAACATCGAGGTCCCTGTGGTCTCAGTATGTGTGCTGGTGGGGCCAGGCATCGACGCTTGCTATGAGGCAAGGAATGCAGAAACGCTGCGTTCCAGCGCCATCATCCTAACCTCCCACTCAGGGGTTGCAGTCTTCAACACCGAGGCCAGGGTGACTGCTTTGGGTGTCGGGAAGCAGAGGGAGTCCTCGACGGGACAGGCCTTGGGAGTCTGAGATCTGTTGCAGGCGGCCTCGGTCTCTGTCCTGGATAACTTGGCTGGCTGCTTCTGCTCTGACTCCTCAGAAACCCTCTGGGGGCTATGGGACCTGACTTGTCGTGCAAGTCCCCTTCCCAGGAAGGGTCCTCAAAGGTTGTTGTTTCTTCTTATGCTCTCGCTCCAGGAAACCCTTCTCGGAGTGGCTGCGTACCCGCTCGGAAACCACGAGAGTTTCCGTAACTCCGAGGGTCCTTGCGGGGTCTTACAGCGCACGGTTACTGGGGATACCAGGGCCAAGTCTGATCTGACGATGTCATCCTGCTTCTGCTGGTAACTCTGTATGGCCTTAGCAGACATCTTTTTGCACAGGGAGCATGCCTCTGGGCCATGGTTGGCACCTAGACACCTGAGGCAACAATCATGTGTGTCGGTAAGAGGCATGTTCCTGGAACACCAATCACACTTTTTAAATTTGGTGGCCACAGGGGCAAAAAGGACCCCAGCAAGGTCAAAGACCTTTGACGCGGCCAGAGGTTAGAAAAGGTGTGAAACTGTGCTGAATGAAAAAACCTAACTAAACAGGTTCCGAATCCCGAAGCAGAGATGACGGGGCTCAGAGGCGGGAAAGGGACAGGTGCTAACTGGATGGTACCCACAAGTGCAGGGAAGAAAGATGAACATCTGTAGGGCTCCGCGGAAAAAGGGTGACGAGTAAGATGCCACCCTTGGGCAGGAAGGGCACCACATATGCATGATGGCATCTCCCAAAGGCTTTCTTTAAAAGCTGGGGAGATGCTTCCATGAGAGCTCCGTTGGTGTCTATTATCACCCATATGCGAGGAGTAACTTCCTGCTTGTTTCTGGAGAATTTCCTGGTAGCATGCTACCTCTCCTTATGCAGCTGGTTGAATCCAGCAGGCCCCACCTTGGGGATGTGGAAGACAGAGTTACACGCCCTTATGATGTTGGAGCACATGGGGGCATGACAGCACAACTGTCTGAGGGGCATCTTCTTAGAAGAATGGGATCCCTATCTTCAGGTCCCGACTCCCATGAAATGAAGCGTATCATCAACGTCCTATAGGGCAGCAGATCATGTGATCAAGGGGGTTGAGTAGTTTCTCTTTTAATGCGAGCCCCAGAGGTAGTGCATGGGGGGAGGGAAGAGATGGAGGAATAAGGGAAGGAGAGAGTAAAGTAGAATAGGCGATAATTATTTGGTATTTCATTGGGGCCGCTCAGTCACTTGGTGACAGGGGCCGCAGAAAGCGTAGTTACTCACCTGTAACAGGTGTTCTCCAGGAGCAGCAGGAATCAGTCCTCACATATGGGTGACGTCGGCGCCGACGGAGCCCTCACGGAGCAATTTTCCCCAGCTTTCAAAGAAAGCCTTTGGGAATTGCAGCGCGCATGCGCTGTCCTCTTCCCGCCCAAGGGTGCCATCTTGCTCAGTCAGATGACATAGCTAAAAGACAGCAAAAATTAGCAAAAACGAAAGCATATAACTGCAACTCCAAGGGGAGGAGGGAGGGTTGTGAGGACTGATTCCTGCTGCTCCTGGAGAACACCTGTTACAGGTGAGTAACTACGCTTTCTCCAGGACCAAGCAGGAAGTCAGTCCTCACATATGGGCCCAACTAATTAAAAACTTCGCGCCAGCCGGCGCCAGCCCTTTGGAGCCCCCGCCACCACCAGCAGCTCTCCCCTTCCCGGGGATCGAGCCACCAGCGGCGGGAGGGGCCTGAGGAGGATCGCAGCCCAATCGGGGCAGGCCCCAACTAATTAAAAACTTTGCACCAGCCGGCGCCAGCCCTTTGGAGCCCCCGCCACCACCAGCAGCTCTCCCCTTCCCGGGGATCGAGCCACCAGCGGCGGGAGGGGCCTGAGGAGGATCGCGGCCCAATCGGGGCAGGCCCCAACTAATTAAAAACTTCGCGCCAGCCGGCGCCAGCCCTTTGGAGCCCCCGCCACCACCAGCAGCTCTCCCCTTCCCGGGGATCGAGCCACCAGCGGCAGGAGGGGCCTGAGGAGGATCGCGGCCCAATCGGGGCAGGCCCCAACTAATTAAAAACTTCACGCCAGCCGGCGCGCCTGCGCCTGGCGGGCCCGCGCCGGAGGGCCCTTTGGTGTGGCCCTTAGGTGGAGGCCATTAACGGAGGCCACTCTCCATCAGACCTACCTCGGGACAGCGCGAAGCACAGCTCCTGATTACAATGCCGCAAGTAACATATTAGCTCCCCAGCTCACTACGCAGAAATACCCAGGACTTAGGTCTCAAAGTTATTATCATTGTGTAATTGTAATCATTTAGGTGAGCAACCTACTATCCCCAGCCGCCTCTAAGATACTAGTATCTTTCAACCTGTGTTTCCCTGATATATGGTATAATCTGCCTCTTACATGCTATGTAATTTACCTCTGATGCACTAGATATATGTGTAACCTGAAATTCTCAGATATATAGTATATTTGCCTCAGATATACTATGTAATAGGTTATAATTGCCTCTAATATTCTGTGTAATTACCTTTGTTATACTGTGATCTGCTCAACCTGTTTCCTCTGATATAAGACATAACTGTATAATCTACCATCCCTTAACCTGCCTCTAACATATGGTAGATTTACCGGAGATCTTCGATTACCTCTGACATAGTAATTAATTACGTAACCTGACAGCCCCTATTATCCTGATACCACTGAAAATTGGTAATTATGTAACAGCCCATCCCAATCCCTCTGAAATACTGATAGTCACCATCACTAGCAGTTTCTCATACAACCGTGCAGTTTCCACTACAAGAACAAAGAGACTGAGTAACACTCCTAACTCCCAATCAGCCAAGACTCCATCTCTGACCCACCTCCACTCCACACACTCAAAATGACACTGTCCTGCATTATCGCAATGACCCTTTACCTTATCACTATAGGTATAGGCAACGTTACCAGCCTGCACACTAACCACAATCATATACCAACAATACACAATTACAGAAGAAGATGGCCAGATACTCCCTTCTACAACTCAAGAGAGTCTACCCGAACTCCCCACCACCACCTTCTACTCATCTCATTACAACATGATGCAAAGAAGAAACAGGATGATAACTCAATCCCACAACATCTGAAATATGCACTGATAAATGCCAGATCGATACGTAAGAAATGGCCAGTCATCTCTGAAATGATATCACTACACAATCTCGACCTAATCCTGATCACCGAGACATGGCTTTCCTGCGACGACAACGTGTTAATCAACCAACTCCTGCCTTCCAATTTCTCCATACATACATGTCATAGAAATGGCAAAAGAGGAGGAGGTGTCCTAGCCATCTCCAAATCTGACCTCCAGTTCAACCTCAGAGAAGCAACCAGCTCAACACTCCTGGACACAATCTCAATAGCAAACAAGTGCTGCTCCCTCACTCTATTATACCGTGCTCCATCAACCGACCCAGACGCCCTATCAACAATAATTGACTTGGCCTCCAATAACCAGAACCCCTATAAAATGAGTTGGATACTTGGAGACTTCAACCTACCATCACTGCAAGACTCCCATGCAACAGCTTTTCTTGGAGCTCTACAGGATTTGGGGTATAATCAATTAATCAAGGATCCAACCCATAACAAAGGAGGCATCCTAGATCTCTTATTCACAACTGAGGCAACTCTCATCACTCCAACCACCCTGGAGCTATCAATCAACCCAGTTCCATGGTCTGATCACAAGTTAATCCTATTCAAAATTCCCCTTCCCAGATGTAACCAAAAGGAAGAAAGAGAACCAAGTAACCATCACGATGTCCCCCGGAGACGGTTCCAGCCTTTTGACAAAGACCTAATACTGAAAACGATGCTTCCACTGACTATCCCACCGGCTCACAACCCAGATGAGTTAGTCACCGACTGGAATAATAAACTTAGTTTGATCGCCACCTGCCCATCAAATAACAACCTCCATGGAAAGCGACACTCTGCAACCTGGTATTCAACAGAACTGAAGGCCTCACGCACAACACTAAGGAAACTTGAGAGACGATGGAGGCACTCACACTCGGAGGAAGACAGAACTGCATATATGTCACAACTAGTGGCTCATCGTGCCGCGGTGACAAAATCAATGAGACGCCACCATGCAGACACGCTGAAAAGATCTCTCAACAAACCTCATGACTTGTTTGCTATCGTCAAGCGTTTGACAAATGAACCCACCTCTCAACATGCTAGCGAAATCCACCCTCAAACTTTCGCTAACTATTTACAATCAAAACTCTGCCAGATTGACAATATCCCTACACCTTGCAAGATCCTTGAACCATACGATCAGACTCTACTCACTACCTTCAAAATACCACCCAAACTGCGCATTGAGGACACCATTGCTGGCATCAACATGACCACCGCCCAAACAGACCCATGCCCTGCATTCTGGATCAAGGAACTACGAAACCACCTGAGCCCATTCGTATCCAGCCTTATGGAACTTTCTTTCACAACAGGAACTTTCCCAAATACCCTCAAACGCACATCCATAAGGCCATTGCTAAAAAACAACAAACTTGACCCTCTGAAGCCTGAATCCTATAGGCCAATATCAAGCATACCGTTGCTGGCAAAAATAATGGAAAAGGAGGTACAAAGACAAATCGAAGAGCATATAGAAACTAACGCACCACTAGACCCTTGTCAACATGGCTTTAGAGAAGCCCACGGTGTGGAAACACTGCTCACTACTCTATTCAGCAACATATTAACAGGCATCAACAATATCCGCCAAGGGTTCGTCCTGGTCTTCCTAGACATAGCAGCGGCATTCGATTCCGTGAGCCATGAACGTCTCCTAGAACGACTCGAGGGTAAGGGAATTACCGATAAAGCACTCGAGTGGTGCAGATCCTACCTCTCTGACAGGTGGCAGCAGGTGTGATCCAACAATACTGCATCAGATCTGTTCCATCAAAAGCAGGGGGTCCCACAAGGCTCCTCCCTCTCCGCCCTTATGTTCAATATATACATGCAGCCTATCTGCAACCTGATACGGTCTTTCAATATCGAATGTATGATATATGCGGATGATGTGCTGTTATACATGCCTTTTACAACAGAGAACCCCGACTTCACTTCATTAACAAACTGCATAAATGAAATATCCAACTGGCTGCGATCCCAAAACCTAAAGATCCAACACAAGAAAACGGAGGTGTTGTTCATCACAAAAGACCGAAACTTCATTGCTCCGTCTTTCTTGAAGGTGAAGGATGCAGACCTCCAGACCAAACCCACTATCAGGTACCTCGGCGTCACTCTAGACCAGCACTTAGATATGAAGGCGCACATTGGAAACATTGTAAGAGCGGTATACCATAAAATCCGTTCCCTTAGACACCTACGATCCCTGCTAGAGCCGAATGATTTCAGAACCATCTATCAGGCCCTAATCATGACACATTTTGATTATGCGAATTCAATCTTACAAGGGCTCCCTCAATCCACCTTACAACCACTACAACTGGCAATGAACGCCGCAGCAAGAGTCCTACATGGAGCATCCAGGAAAGACCATATCTCACCCATCCTAAAACAACTCCATTGGCTCCCGATACGAAGTAGACTCATTTACAAGTCATTACTACTGACATTCAAGGCCATCAAAGGGCTCTCATCTGAGTCACTAACAGATCTGATCCAGGTGACACCTCAAAATAGGGACCGAAGGTCAGTAGTCCCAAAATCAATTTCACACTGTACCAAAGCAACAGCAGACAGGGCTTTCAAGTTCTGTGCCCCAAGGTGTTGGAACAGCCTCCCTCAAGACATCCGAGCAATCCCGGATCTATTGCAATTCAGAAAAGCTTTGAAACACCACCTCTTCCTCTTGTATTACCCAGTAACCAATGCAGTTATTTCAACCACCTCACAGACCTCCCAAAACCAATAACGCTGAAACCAAGAAATGTTCATGATTCTGTCTTAATTTGTAAATAGTTACCTGTCTTAATTTGTAATTAGTTACCCCTGTTATCCAAGTTATTTATTCCTGTTCATATGTAAACACAAAGTACCATCGGAAATGTGTAAATTCTTTGTTCAATGTAAACCGCGCTGATGCTGAATAGTGCGGTATAGAAGAGACTTAAAATAAATAAATAAAATAAAATAAATAAATAAATATGGGACTCCCAAGCTTAAGGCTACCGGAGACCCTAAACACAAAAATGAGCTCCCTCGAGGTCAGTAGCACAGAAGGAAGGAATCTTCTCTGAATATGTCTCCAACCGGTAGCCCAACATCCGGGACGGAGGGTAGGAGTTGCCTATACCTCAAAGAGGTTACGGAGGACTGCCTGTCCGAAAGCACTGTCCCTGCGGGACTCCCTCTCCAGGCAGTAATGGGCTGCAAAAGTCTGGCTTAAAGACCAAGTAGCGGCCCGGCAGATGTCTGCCAATGGAACAGAGCGGAGGTAAGCTACTGACGTAGCCTTCGCCCGAACACGATGAGCAGTGACTCTACCTTCCAGCACGAGGCCCGTAGCCTCGTAAGCCCAAGCGATGCAGTCCGCAATCCAGATGGACAGAGTACGCTTGGAGACAGGGAGCCCCAACCTGTTGGGGTCATAAGACACGAAGAGCTGAACAGCCTTTCGGTGCTCCCGCGTACGGTCAAGGTAGAAGGTCAACGCCCTTCTACAGTCCAGGGTATGCAGGACCATTTCAGCTCGGCTGGAGTGCGGCCTGGGAAAGTAGGTCGGAAGTACCACCTCCTGGTTGATGTGAAAAGGGGAAACCACTTTGGGAAGAAATTTGGGGTGAGTCCGTAGGACTACCCGGTTCTTATAGAACCTAGTGTAAGGAGGATCAGAAACCAGGGCCTGCAGCTCACTAACGCGTCTAGCAGAAGTGAGGGCTACCAAGAACAAGGTTTTCCAGGAAAGAAAACGTAGTGGACAGGTAGCCATAGGCTCAAAAGGCGGACAGGTAATCCGCTGCAACACCACATTAAGGTCCCAGTCCGGGGCTGGCGGGCGCAAAGGTGGCTTAAGGAGAAGAAGGCCTCTGAGAAACCGAGCCACCAGAGGGTGGCTGGAAAGAGGTCTACCATCCACCGGCATGTGATGCGCAGAAAGAGCACTGAGGTGGACCTTTACCGAGTTGGACTTAAGTCCAAGGTTGGAGAGAGAGAGCAAGTACTGCAAGACCACTGATGCTGAACAGGAGAAAGGATCTTGAGACTGCTGAGCACACCAGACGGAGAACCGACGCCACTTGAGAGCGTAGGCCTTTCTGGTGGAGGGCCTCCTGGAGGCCAAGACGACCTCCTCCTCATCTGGAGGTAGCTGCAGAGGAGCAAGGACTACCCTTTCAGCAGCCAGGCCATCAGATGAAGGGACCGGAGATTGGGGTGTAGGAGAGTCCCCTGATCCTGCGACAGGAGGTCCGGCTGAAATCCCAGTGGAAGAGGAGTGTCTACCGCTAGCTGCATCAGAAGCGGGAACCAAGGTTGTCTCGGCCACCGGGGAGCCACTAGGATCATCGATGCTTTGTCTCTGAGAACCTTGAAGAGCGTCCGAGACACCAGTGGCATGGGAGGAAAGGCATACAAGAGGCCGGTGGACCATGGAATTAGAAAAGCATCCGCCGCTACCCGAAGAGGATGCGGCTGTCGTGAGCAGAATCTGGGCAGCTGCCGGTTCAGAGGACTGGCAAACAGATCCATGGTGGGGAGGCCCCACTTGAGAAAGATACGCTGAACCACCAGCGGATCCAACCTCCACTCGTGTGGCTGGAGGATCCTGCTGAGCTTGTCGGCCAGGTAATTTTCTTGACCTGGGAGATAGACAGCCTTGAGGATGATGCCGTGGTGGACTGCCCAAGAGCATAGTTTTTGTGCCTCCTGACAGAGAAGGAAGGAGCCTGTTCCGCCTTGTTTGTTCACGTAGAACATTGCAACCTGATTGTCGGTCTGTATCAGCACCGACTGGTGAGAAACCAGGTGAGAGAATACTTTGAGCGCTAGGCGGATGGCTCTGAGCTCCAGGAAGTTTATCTGCTGAGCAGACTCCCAAGGAGTCCAGAGGCCTTGAGTACATGTCCCTTGGCAATGTGCTCCCCAACCCAGGAGAGAAGCATCGGTCGTCAGGACCTGAGAATGCGTAGGGGACTGAAATGTCACTCCTAGTACCAGGTTGGGCAGATGAAGCCACCATTGTAGAGAAGAGACCAGCTGGTCGGAGATCTGTACGGAGTCCGCTAGGCTCCCCCTGGCCTGATACCATTGATTGCGAAGGCACCACTGAGCAGGACGCATGTTCAGTCGGGCATTGGGGGTCACATGGACCGTGGAAGCCATATGGCCAAGCAGTCGCAGAAAGTGCCTGGCTGAGACCAGCGCGTTGCTGTGAAAGTGGCCGGCGAGATCCATGAGCCGCTTGGCCCTGTCCAGAGGGAGGAAGGCCCGCGCCTGAAGTGTGTCCAACCGGGCACCGATGAACTCGAGATTTTGAGAGGGGAGCAAAGTGGACTTTGCGAAGTTTATGACAAAACCCAAGTGTTGGAGCAGAGCCACAGTGCGATGAGTGGCTTGAGTGGCCTCTTGGGAAGACTGGGCTCTGATGAGCCAGTCGTCCAGGTATGGGAACACAAACAGACCTTGAAGCCTTAGATAAGCCGCCACCACTGCGAGGCATTTGGTGAACACCCTGGGTGCGGAGGATAGGCCAAAGGGCAGCACTCTGTACTGGTAATGATTGCCTCCCACAACAAATCTGAGATATTGTCTGTGGTCCGGATGAATGAGGATATGAGTATATGCATCTTTCAGATCCAAGGAGCATAGCCAGTCTCCCTGCTGGAGGTAGGGCAGCAGGATTCCAAGGGTAAGCATCTTGAACTTTTCCTTTGCAAGGAACTTGTTGAGGTTTCGCAAGTCCAGGATGGGTCGGAGGCCTCCTGTTCTTTTTGGAATCAGGAAGTACCTGGAGTAAAACCCCTGGCCCTTTAGGTGGTGGGGCACCGGTTCCACGGCTTGTTCCTGAAGGAGACTTGCTAACTCTTGAAGTAGTAAGTCCCTGTGCAAAGGTAGTCGGGGAGGCTCCCCTGGAAAGTAGGAGGGAGGTTCCTGGTGAAAGTGAAGAAGATAACCCTTTTGAACTATGTGAAGTACCCAGGTATCTGTGGTGATGTTGGACCACCTTTGGGCAAAGTGGACCAGCCGGCCTCCTGTGCTGAGAGAAACCAGCTGAGGGGGAGAGGCTATGCTGAGGAAGTCAAAACCCCCCACCCTGCTGAGCAGGGGCCGGTGGTGCAGGCTTGGGGGCTTGCTGCCTACGGGACCCAGTACCCCGTCCCTTGGCCTGCTTTCCCTGTGGGGGAGCCGCTGAGGCCTGATATTGAGGGTAGTATTTATAGGCAGCACCTTTCCTCGGGGAAAAGGGCTTTTTCCCCGAGGCCGCCTTTTTTTGAGAAGGGGCAGAGGTCTTCCTCGAGAGACGAGTCCTGGTAAGAGTCTCCGTCTCGATTTGTGCAGCCTTCTCATCCATGGGCTTGCCAAAGAGGTTATCACCTCGGCAGGGGACATCGACCAACTTGTCCTGTACCCAGGGCTCGAGGTCGGACGTCTGAAGCCAAGCCTGGCGGCGTCCACCGATGCCGGCCGCAGCTACTCGAGCCGATGCCTCAAAACCATCGTAGGCTGCTCGAGAGATAAACTTGGAGCACTCTCGAATACCAGTCGACAAGGATTGGAACCTCTGCAAAGGTTTGTCGGAGAGACCAGCAGAGAACCCGGCTATTTCCTTAGCCAGGTCTCGGAGATACATGCCCATGTAGAGCTGGTATGTCTGGACTCGACAAGCAAGCATAGAGCCCTGGAAGCACTTCCTACCGAGGGCATCCAGGCTTCGGGCTTCCCTACCAGGGGGCACCGAGGAGTGCATTTTTTGACTCTTAAGTCTATGCATGGCCGATTCCACCACCATGGAATGGTGCGGTAGTTGTGCCTTCTGGAAGCCGGGGCTCTTGCGGACTCGATAAATGGAATCGACCTGCTTGCTTAACACCGGCGACGACGCCGGGCTCTCCCACATGCGGAAGAGAAGTCGTTCCAGCATCGGAGGAACCGGTACAATAAAGGCCTCCTTCGGGGGAGAGTCATATTGGAGGGCATCGAGTTCTTCGACTCGAGGCTCCTCCTCAGGATCCGCAGGGAAGGCCAAGGCCTTGGCCATATCCCTCACGAAGTCGGAGAACCGGGTATCCTCCGGGGGGGGGGGGGGGGAACCGTCTCCGAGGTTCGGACTCGGGGGAGTCTGAAGGGACACACCGAGTCCGAAAGGAACCAGGTGACTCTTCGTCCTCAGATTCCCAGGCCGACTCCTCGGAGGAGGAGTCGATCGGCTCCGGTCGGGCGGGCACCGATGCTATCCGCTCCGACGGAGTCGGCGTCGACGACCTCGGTCCCGAACGGGAGGCCGAAGGAGACCTCGACCGAGGATCGACTCGAGCCCTCATGGACTCGAGGATCGGCTCGGTCTCCGGGGTCGATTTGGAAGTCGACGTCCCGGCGGTCAGGGCAGAAGCACCGGCGAGGCCAGCGATCAATACCCGCTGCTGGTCCAAGAAGGCAGTCAGACTGCTCTCCAAGGCCGTCAACCTGAGTCCGAGCTCAGGAGACCCAGCAGCCCCCGACTCGGGCCCCGACGGCGTCGGGTCCTTCGGAGGCGAGTCAACGAGGACAACAGTACTCACGTGAGCGGGCAAGTCCTCCTCGAGTCGAGGATGTTTTGACGGCCTCTCCGTCTCCGAGGACCCGGGACGGGAATCGGGGCTATGCGACCTGGCCCTCGAGGAACCAGGAGCGTCCACCGATCCCGCCCTCGTGGGTTTCTTCTTCCGATGATGTTCCCAGGTAGGAGACCCCCTTTCAGAGGAACTTCGACGATGCTCAGGACCAGAGTCCCGAGACGTCGAAGCCTCTGACGAGGTCTGAGCCCGGCCGGAGTCAGAGAAGATACGCTCCCGCTGGTGCTGCCGACTCCTCAATGCTTTTGAGGACATTTTGCCGCATGGCCCACAGATCATGGAGTCATGATCTGGGCCGAGGCAGCGGAGGCAGAAGTCATGAGTGTCTGTAAGAGACATGAGTTTCTTACAGAGATCACACTTTTTAAAGCCGCTGGCAGCCATCGGGGGAAAAAGGGCCCCTGCGAGGTCGAATGACTGGGCTGCCAGGGAAAAAGGAAAAAGGCGCGAAATCTGTCACGAAGGACAAAAAACCGAAAAATAAGGGACGGACTCGCAACCGGCGTCGCGAGTCCGGGCGGGAAAAGAACCGGCGTCGAACCGAAGAAAAAAGAGAAAAATAGAGAAAAAAATCAACTTTTCTGCGGGGATTCACAGGCAACGTCTGTAGGGCTCCGCGGAAAAAAGAAGACTGAGCAAGATGGCACCCTTGGGCGGGAAGAGGACCACGCATGCGCGCTGCAATTCCCAAAGGCTTTCTTTGAAAGCTGGGGAAAATTGCTCCGCGAGGGCTCCGTCAGCGCCGACGTCACCCATATGTGAGGACTGACTTCCTGCTTGGTCCTGGAGAATCTTTGGTTAGGTGTACTGACCCCTTAAAGTGGGAAGGGCCCAACTGTGACCTCTGACACTTTGGGGCTTAGGAGAGTTAAGGGGCGATAAAAGATGTTGGGAGATAGGTCCTCCTAACCAAATGGAGCTCAGGAAGCCCGGAAGGGAGGGGGGAAAGGTACCCCTTGAAATAAATCACAGATAAAGATGGGGAGGGGGTATTGAGGACGACTCGGGTTGGGTCCTAGTGGCAATCACCCTTCACAATGGCGTTGGCAGTTTTCTCATTCTCTGTTTATACATTATTTACCACGCTCTTTTTAAAGGGTGTCTTGGAAACAAGCTCCAGACGTCAAAGGGAAGGTTCTTGGGATATCAGACTAGGATTAAGTTGACTAATGTTAAAACTGATGTAGCAAGCACTCCTGGTACTGTGGAAGAACCAACATGGTCGGGAAGACATGCTTAATGGGTAATTCTGAGTTGAGGGAGGTCTGGGGGATGGGCGAGGGAGGGGGATAAAACAGTAAAATGATAAACTATATCATCCTTGAATGTTACTGCAGTACGTATTATGTTTTCATTTTGTTCCCTGATGATTTATGTTGTATGCAGTGTATGGTTGCAGTTTGTTAACACTAGAAGCCCCAAAAGGAATTTTACCTAGAAACCCCAAAGTGCGTCAATTGATGCATTATCACGACGACTGCGTTTAACATGAAATGTAGATGTGAATTAATGTGAAGTTACTTATTTGTTAAATAAGGTACCAGTGTAATACAATGTTAATAATTACACAATATACATAGTTTCCCCCCAGTTATTTCCAAGTTGATCTCCCTGTTTATTGTAAATACAACTCAAAGTGCCTGTGTTGTATAGTTGATGTTAAATGTAAACCGCTCTGATCTAAAATAGAGCGGTATAGAAGAACTGTTAAATAAATAAATAAATACGTGCAGTATGTGATGTCATTATATGACGTCATCGTGTGTTTATTGTTTGTAATGTCGGAGTAAAACTGTAAACAGTGATTGAGATGCACCACCTAGTGGGAACATAAATTTATACCTAGAAGCCCCAAAATATGTCAATTGACGCATCCAAGACAATTGAGTGCGTCAGTTCATGTACTTTGGGGCTTCTAGGTATAAATTCATTTTCCCTCTAGGTGGTGCATCTGTCATTAATTTTCGATGCACATATTTGAAAATCTTGACCTTGCTAACAAAGTCATGGAACATGACTGACATGGTTCTAGCAGTGGCGCTGGTATACAACTTTGAAGATGCATTTGGGTGTCGGGAAGGAGAGCATGAATAATTTTTGAACAGCATTTTGAGAATAAGGTACTATAAAATAAATATAAAGTTTATTTTACTTTCTTTCTCCCACTGGCAGAGTAGATGAAATTGACATATTAAAGCAACATTGCCAAAGACTATACATACAGCACACTGACCATCACCTTGATGTCAGTCACATTATTTCCCAGTGCATCTATTTTAATGGGTGCTCTGCAATATACTCATTTTGAAGTGTTTGTAAGTCAGAGGCTGCAGGGTTGAAAATGACAATTCTAGGACACAGTGAACTGAAAAAACTAGGGCTTACTATGGTATGGATATGAACTCCTCACCATGGCGGCATGCTCTGTGTTCCACTGTATAAATGACCAGACATAGTAAAGTCCACAAGATTCTTCTCCTGTAAAGCATTTTAAAGGAATGCATAGATAACACTTGACAAGGAATAAGCAGGTAGGGACTTCAAGATTTTCCATTTTCTCCTACTATGGACAAGGCACAGCAGCATCCTGCTGTGGCCAAGCGTCTTGATTGTTATGCTATCCCTTCAGCCAATCACTTGGTTTAGAATCCTACCTTGGTGAATGTCAGTGTGTACCAAGAAACACACGCTTAGCCATCTTATACTGAAATTGGTTAATTGTTTCGATTTTATTTATACAAAATAAAAGAAACAAGTTTAAAAGATGAACACTTTCAACAACTGATGATTTTTCAACTTCCCCCAATACCCCCTGCATAAGCAACATAAAAGTGCCTGTTAAACTGTCCCACCTCCATAATTTTTAAACTTAATGTAAGAAAAAGGTACAATATGAACACAAAAGATAGCTATATGTGTTTTATTGACTACAGACTTTTGTCTGTGTAAAACATGAGCAACTCTGGGCCACATTAAGCAGCATGGGTATACCAGAACACCTGATAGTTCTCTTGCACAACCTTTACATTGATGAAGCAGCAACAGTTTGAACGGAACCAGGAGAAACAGAATGGTTTAAAATCAGCAAAGGTGTACAGTATACCTTTCCCTCTACCTGTTTAATTTATATGGAGAACAAATCATCAGAGAA
The DNA here is from genome assembly GCA_033557465.1 of Ichthyophis bannanicus. NCBI lineage: Eukaryota > Metazoa > Chordata > Amphibia > Gymnophiona > Ichthyophiidae > Ichthyophis > Ichthyophis bannanicus. The sequence continues at coordinate 926,300,911 of CM066032.1, read as the reverse complement.
GCAGGATTGTATGAAGACAACAGAGTGTGAAGACTGGTGGAAGACCCATCAACAACCTTCGCTATGCTGATACCACCACATTACTGGCTGAAAGTGAAAACTATCTAAAACATTTGCTTTTCAAGATCAAGGAACATAGTCTTAAAATGGGCCTGCATCTTAATGTAAAGATGACAGAGATCCTGACAACTGGCAAAATCAATAAGTTCATCGTTGATGGAGAAGAAATTGAAATAGTTGACAACTTTAACCTACTTGGATCAACTATAAAGAAATGTCAAGCCGTCAAGAAATCCAATAACACATTGCTCTTGGCAGAATGACTATGAAGGACCTAGACAAGATTCTCAAGAGCAAAGATGTCTCTTTTCATACAAAGATTTGACTTGTTGAAACCATGGTTTTTTTGATAACATCATATGGATGCGAAAGTTGGATGGTGAAAAAGATGGACAGGAAGAAAATCGATGCCTTTGAATTATGGTGCTGGCGAGGCATACTATGTGTACGATAGACTGCCCAAAGAACAAACCAGTCAGTGCTAGAGGAGATCAAACCTAAGCTTTCCTTAGAAGCTCAGATGACTTCAACTTTCATACTTTGGCTACATCATGTGAAGAGAGAGATTGTTAGAGAAAGACATCATGCTTGGCAAGGTAGAAGGTCAACACAAGAGAGGAAGACCAGCAATGAGATGGATTGATACAATAACAGCAGCTATGGGTGCCACTTTATCAACAAGACCGAACACAGTTTAGCACAACTATCCAAGGGTCGCCATGAGTCGACACCAACTCAATGGTACTTAACAACAACAGGGGACACACAAAGCTAGGGAAGAAAGCAAACCATAGAAGAAAACAAAAATTAATATTAAAAGAAATGTCCCATCAAGACCTTTTCCAAAACATCAATATCTTTAAAGAGCAGCTTATACAATAGGTATTACTACAGAGCAACTGTGCTGTTAGCTGATAGATATCCAACATTTGGTTTCCAATTCCATTTTACCTATGCAGAACTAGGTTTGAAAAAGCAAAATTGCTGCTAAATGAATCAGACCTGACAGTCACAGATCAGCCGCACACAAGCATGCAGCAAACTTAACAGAAACCTGACTGTTTTGGTTGTTCTTTCAAGGTGCACTCTCACAACCACCACCAAATCTGAGTTTCCCTGATTAGAAGAAGAAATGGGGAAGAGCACCTCACTGTCTTCTCTAAAACTAGCATGATGTGCAAGACAAACTAACCACATTATTTTTTGCTAACTGTAAAAATCATCCATTCTTCTAGTTACAACTGAACCTAACGGCTGACCTCCTCCATACTGGCAAATTTGGCTACACTATTTTTCACATGTGAGCAACAAAAATATTTTTAGGCCTCAACTATCCCGTGAGATCCAGTTTAGAACTCCCTCCTCTCCCTATAAAGTAAATGCAAGGAAATATTTGAACACAACTGCAGTAGATTTCTAACTCACAGCCTAACTACATTACAGATTTCAGCTCTGCCACCGATTGTTTGTCACCCTGAGGGTTACTCACTTTATTTCCCAATGCTTGAGTTCTAACCTCCAGCTCGGCATGCAGCCCCAGGGTCAGTCACGTGACCTCTCCACACTTGATTAACCTGGATGACAGCAGCTCAAACTTCCCATCTCTGTGGTTTGCAAGCTACCAGGTTAGGAGCCAAAATCCACTGCTAGCCTTTGCACCTCAGAGTTGGCTGCATGTGTGTCTAAAGTACTACAATGGAAAGCAAAATGAAATACCTTAGAAAAATCAAAATTTCTATTAAAAAGTCACTGTATACAATAAACACTTCTATATCTCAGTACTCTGGGTTAGTTTTGCGTGCTGTGCTGTTAACTGCAACACTGATTCCCCCGCTGTAGCCTATCACAGGGCATCAAGTGTGGAAAGGGACTGCTAAGGATAAGGATAAAGAGTTACTAGGATGGGTCATTTAAAAACCTGGCAAGAAAATAAAAAATTTTTCTTAGAATGTCTGACAGGTGTAGAGTACTACACAACAGTATTGTATTCTCACTACTGAAAGGAGGGGACAACTTAATTAGTTAGTAAAGAGAAAGTGAATATTTTGTTAATATAAAATAGAACCAGACAAAGCAGCTGTGTAGTGATTATATAGTTTTGCAGGAGTGTACCTGAGGGGTCTATATTTGTTTGTTTTACAAAAAATATCATTACCCAGGACTACCTTTGCCATTTAATTGTTAATATAATCGGATTATTTTCCGCTTGATACACAGCCCTATCCACAAGTGGAATTCCAGTTATCCTGCTTCTTTAATCATTTGATTTTTTGTTGGCTTGGGAGTGAATTTTGTTCTCCTTGGTGAGAATAAGTTGCTTGTATACTATGTCTGACAGCAGCTCTGTGATTTCCAGTTCCCACTTTCTAGACTGGAAAAGAATATTTTTTGTGTCTTGTGTCCTCAATTATTGGAATTGCTATAAACTGACTTTTTTGGGCAAGGGAAGTGCTTTAAAGGGCATCATAGTCAGGACTAAACTTATCAGCTTAAGAGACAGAGGCAATGAAATGTAGAAAATTTCACATTAAGGGAGAGAATTTATTAGGGAGCCAGGAACTGATCAAAATAATTCACTTCCCTTCCCCCCAAAAATAAAATCCCCATCTATACTAATTGGTTCATCTTTAAAGAACAATTCTTCAGTTGAAGTTCCCTTATGGTGATACAGGAAGAATAAAAAAGGTCACAACAAATTATTGACAGGCCTCAATCCTAAATTTTTCTCTCTTTTTATAAAAAGGATCAAACTTCCCTCAGCCTAGGGGGAGCAAGACACCTCAGTGCTTTATGGGTCAGGTCCCTGCTCCCTGATGCAACTATCTCATGGTGCAGAGACTGACTTAGGGTGTCATGGGAACCACAAATACCTTTAATTTTCTAAGAACACAACTCAAGAGCTTAAGGAAAGCAAGACATTTTGCTAAGCCCCTTATTTCACAGCATGAACATTTAGATTTACCAATTTCTGCTCTTTCCTGTAACACTGGTATTGTCTGGAGACATTTGCTATGAATCTTACTTAATGTCTCTTGTCACATCTTTCCAAATAAATTCTCTCTAGTTCCATTAAAGACCCCAACAGGGAAGGTTACAAATGCTTGTACTTTGAAAATGATCATTTAATTCTCTTTCCATAGAAAAATTGATTTTAAAAAGTTAGAAATTTTAAAAAGTAAAATAAAATTCAGAGTTTTAAGACCTTCCCTTGGTGCTCCTTTTCAGGTGAAGGAATAAATGGAGTCCCTTATGTTTGAGAAAGTGTAGTTACTCACCTGTAATAGGTGTTCTTCAGGGACAGCAGGAATCAGTCCTCACATATGGGTGATATCAGCACCGACGGAGCCCTTGTGGAAGTATCTCCCCAGTTTTCAAAGAAAGCCTTTGGGAGATGCCACCACGCATGCGTGGTCCCCTTCCTGCCCAAGGATGCCATCTTACTCAGTCAGATGACATAGCTAGAGCCGACAAAAGAAGATGGCAAGAATTGCAACTCCGAGGAGGGAGGGTTGTGAAGACTGATTCCTGCTATCCCTGGAGAACACCTGTAATAGGTGAGTAAATAAACCTTCTCCAGGAACAAGCATGAAGTCAATCCTCATTTATAGGATGCCATAGCTACAGACTACCGAGAACATATAGAAAAACAGCCCAGCCGTGAGCAGCCGCAAGAAAGTCTGAGGAAGACTCTGAGGACCCCAGTGTCCAGGAGAACCATCGCTCCGATAACCTGAACAAGGGTCGGAAGGCAGGAGTTGCCTAAACCCCGAACAGATTATAGAGTATGGCCTGGCCTGGCCAAAGGTTCTATCCCATTGGGACACCCTCTCCAAGCACTAGTGAGCTGCAAAGGTATGAACTGAAGACATGGTGGCAGCTCAGCAGATGTCTGCCATAGGGACAGATTGTAGGCTTTTAACCGAGGTCCTGATGTTGTGTGCTGTGACCCAGTGCTCCGAGAGCTCAGCCTCATCGTGGGCGAAGGCAATGCCTTACCCCACCCAGGTGGGCAGGGTCTGCTTAGTAACAGCCTCCCACAGTCAACTGGAGTTGTAGGAAACAAAAAGCTGCGAGGCCTTGCAGTGGCCCTAGGTACATTGCAGATAGGACAGGGCCCTTTTACAATCCAGAGTATGGAGAACGGCCGCTGCTTTGTTGGCGTGGGTCCGTGAAGAGAAGATGGGGAGCACCACCTCCTGGTTGAGGTGGAAGGCAGCTACCACCTTTGGAAGGAATTTAGGGTGGGTGCAAAGCATTATCCTATTCTTGTAGAATCTGGTGTAAGGTGCTCGCCCACCAAGGCTTGATGTTTGCTGACTCTGTGGGCAGAGGTGAACGTCACCAGGAAGACAACCTTCCAGAAGAGATAGTGCAAGTGGCAGGCAGCCAGTGGTTCAAAAGGTAGCTTGGTGAGCTGCATCAGAACCACGTTGAGGTCCCATTCTGCCGGGGGCATGCAGATGAGAGGCTTAGAGAGCAGAAAGCTCCACATAAGTCAAGTAATGAGGGGCTGCGCAGAGAGGGGTTTGCCCTTTATGGAATGACGGTATGCTGAGAGCGTGCTCAAGTACACTCTGACGGAGTTGGATTTGAGTCCGGTCTGCGAAAGAAGAAGGAAGTACTGCAGCACCGTGTGCACCTGGCAAGAGAATGGGTCGACTCGTTGCTCCACACACCAAACTGAGAATTTGCAGCACTTGAAGGCGTAGACTCGTCTCGTGGAGTTCTTCCGAGAAGCCAGGATAATTTCCTCCACCTCCCTTGGGAGGTAAAAGGGTGCTAAGGTTACCAGTTCAGCAGCCTATGCTATTAGGGACAGGGACCCCGGGATTGGGGTGAAGAAGGGAGACCTCCTCCTGGGTCAGTAGCCCTGGAGTGCTCCCCAGAGGGATCGGGAGCTCTGTCAAGAGGCGGAGCAACAGGGGGAACCAAAGCTGCCTGGGCAACAAGGATCATGGAGGCCTTGTCCTGCAGGACTTTGAAGAGGGTCCAGGCGATTAGTGATGTCAAAGGGAAGGAGTACAGAAGGCCCTCCGACCACAAGATGAGGAAGGTGTCTGCCGCTATCCGGGATGGATGAGGTTGGGGAAAGCAGAAGCAGGGCAGCTGAGTATTGGTTGGGCTGGTGAAGAGGTCCAGACTTTGGGTTCCCCAGAGTCTGAAAACCCACTGCGCTACCCTGGGGTCTAGTCGCCATTTGTGCAGCTGGAGGACCTTGCTCAGCCTGTCCACTAGCGCACTGTCCTGGCCTGGCAGGTATACCACCCTGAGGAGCATTCCCTGACCGACTGCATATGAGCAGAGGGCTACTGCTTCCTGGCAGGGGAGCTGAGACCCTGTGCCCCTTGTTTGTTCAGGTAACGAGTCCAGGTAGAACATTGCGACCAGATTGTCCGTTTGGACAAGCACAGACTGGTTCCGCAGGTGATGGTGGAAGGTCTTGATCACTAGAAAAATGGGCTTATGCTCCAGCAAGTTGATCTATGCTGGCTCTCTGCCAGGGAACAGTGCTCTGCATGGGCAGTTCCTCGCAGTGGGCACCCCAGCCCAGTAGGGATGCGTCCGCGCTGAGGACCCTCTGGGGATTGGAAGTGCATGCCCTCCTGCAGGTGCTTTGTACCCTGCCACCAGTTTAGCGACTCTGCTAGTTGAAGGGACACTGATACCTTGTCCCAGAAGCTGCCTGTGGCTTGTGTCCATTGCAAGTGGAGACACCACTGAGCTACCGGCATGTGGCGGTGGATACCATGTGGCCTAGTAGGCAGAGCATGGACTGCGCCGACACTGAGTGATGGCGCTGTACCTCGGTGGCTAGGGCCCTGAGGTGATCCGCCCTGTCCAGGGGGAGGAAGGCCCTGGTGTGGAGAGTGTCCAGACGAGCTCCTATGAACGCCAGATCCTGCAGTGGAGTGAGGTGAGATTTGGGGTGGTTTATCACAAAACCCAAATGCTGCACGACCTTGATGGAGCGGGCTGTGGCCTGTTGCACCTCGGTGGCCGTGTCCCCTTTCACGAGTCAGTCGTCCAGGTATGGGAAGACGAAGGCCCATTGGAGATTGAGATAGGCAGCCACCACTGCCAGGCATTTGGTGAAGATTCGGTGCAGAGGCTAGGCCGAAGGATAGTACCCTGTACTGGTAATGGTCACACCCGACCATGAACCTTTACTGCCTGTGACTGGGATAAATAAGGATGTGGGCGTAAGCATCCTTTAGTTTCAAGGAGGATAGCCAATCTTCCTGCTGGAGGTAGGACAGCAATGTTCTAAGGGAGAGCATCTTGAACTTCTTCTGCACGAGAAACTTGTTCAGGTTTCGCTTGGGTCTTAGGGCCCCCTGTTCTTTTTGGGACCAGAAAGTAAAGGGAGTAGAACCCCTTGCCCCTGAGGTGGAAGGGTACTGGTTCCATGGCTCTGTTCCTGATGAGGCCTGCGAGTTCCTGCAGGAGGGTCCAAGGGGGAACTCCTGGAAAGAAGGGGAAGGCATCTGGTCCAAGTGAAGGAGGGCCTAGGTGTTGGTGGTTATGGCCAGCCACCTATGGGCAAAGTGGATCAGATGCCCCCCTGTTGACAGCTGCTCTCCTCTGGGAGGAGAGGCTATGCTCAAGGAGAAAATCCTGACCCACCCTGGGCAAGAGCTGGTGGTTGGGGCTTAGAGCCCTTGGGCTTACGTTGGCCTTGGCCCGGTCCTTTTCCCTGTTGACCCTGCTTTGGGTCTGGAGGGGTCTGGTATTGGGGATAGCCCCAGTAAGGCTGACCTTTCCTGTGAAAATGGGGCCTCTTCCCCGTTTCTTCTTGGGAAGACTAGAGGTCTTCCTGGAAAGCAGAGTTTGCATGACGTCTCAAGAAGTTTTCATTAAAACAGGGGAGGAGTTTCTCCTGTACCCACTGCTCGAGGTCTGATGCCTGGAGCCAGGCCTGCGGCAACCACCCTCATGTTAGACTTGAGTCGTAGGCAGCTCGAGACATCTACTTCGAGCACTCCCCGATGCACTTCATAAGGGTTTGGAATCACTGGAGATAATCTCCAGTGAGACCCGCTGAGAAACCTGCGATTTCTTTTGCTAGGTCTTGGAGATACATGCCGATAAACAGCTGGTGGGCTTGGATTTAGCAACCTAACATCGAGCCCTGGTAGCATTTGCGTCCAAGGGCGTCGAGGGTGCAGGACATCCTGCCTGGGGGGGTATGGAAAAGTGAGTCTTCGAGCTTTTCTGTCGGCACATGGTCGACTCAACTACCGGTACATGATGTTGAGGCAACAACTAACTACTGGCACCAATGCAGGTTTCTCCCACATCCGAAGGAGTAGTCGCCTGAGGATTGGCAGAGACGGGGACCATCAGGGCCTCCTTAGGTGGAGCCTCATACTGGAGGATTTCCTCCATGCGAGGGTCCTCCTCTGACTCCGTGGTGAGAAGGCTTTCGCCTTGACTCGGACCAACTCGAGCGGGGACCGGTGTCGGGATGCCGGGGTAGAGTGGTTCGATGGGAGATCGTGGTGCTTATGCGTCTCTGTGGAAGCCTCATCCTTGGACTCCCGGTCTGAGTAATCAATCGAGGACTCGAGGCCTGATGACTCCTGAGGCATCTGGCTTGGTTCGGGTCTTCGGTGACCCACAGCAGCTGCTTGGCTGGAGCCACGAGCACTTGCCAGGGAGTATCTTGCTCCCAAGGAAAGGGAGCGGGATAGAGACCCTTGCCAAAGATCGGCTCGAGGCTCTCAAGGATTGTCTCGGCAGCCCAGGGAGTCATCGATATCAATGTCCCTGCAGTCTCAGTGCAAGCACTGGTGGGGCTGGGAATCAATGCTTGCTGCAAGGCAAGGAAGGCAGTAACACTGTGTTCCAATGCCATCATCCTGGCTTCCCACTCAGAAGTTGCAGCCTTCGACGTGGACACTGGTGTGACCGGGTCCAGCATCGGTGAGGAGTCTTCAATGGGACAGGCCTCGGGGGTCAGTGATCCATTACCAGCGGCCTCGGTGTCTGCTTCTGGGCATCTTTTCTGGCTGCTCTGACTCCTCTGATACCTTCTAGGGACTGTCAGACCTGGCACAGGATTTGCTGTGCGTGTCCAATCCCAGGATGAGGTCCTTGAGGATTTCTTCTTCTTGCACTCATGCTCTGGGGAACTTTTGTCGGAGTGTCTGCGGACCCCAGTCGGGTGCCACAGGCCTTTACGCAAATCCGAGGATCCATGCGGGGCCTTTGAATGCGAGACTACCAAGGACACTAGGGCAGAATCCGACCTGTGGAAGATGTCGTCTTGCTTCTGCTGATGACTTTGGATGGCCTTTGCGGACATTTTCTTGCACAGGGTGCACACCTCTGAGTCATGGTCAGCACCTAGACACTGGAGGCAGCAGTCGTGTGTATCTTTTAGGGACATGTTTTTGTGCACTGATCACACTTTGAATCCACTAGCCATTGGGGCAAAAAGGACCCCTGCAAGGTTGAAGACCCTCGACGCGGCCAGCAGTTAGAAAAAGGCACGAACTGAGCTGGAAGAAAAAACTAAGAAACACGGTTCCAAGCCTCGAAGCCAGGGCAACGGGGTTTGGAAGCGGGAAAGGGACCGGTGCTAACTGGAGAAAGAAGGTCAGTTTGATACACCAAAAAATCAACTTTTTCCGGGGAAAGACAGACAGACATCCGTTGTGCTCTGTAGAAAAAGGGAGACCGAGTAAGATAGCACCCTTGGGCGGGAAGGGGACCATGCATGCATGGTGGCATCTCTCAAAGGCTTTCTTTGAAAGCTGTGGAGATGCTTCCGCAGGGCTCCGTCAGCACCGTCACCCATATGTGAGAACTGACTTCCTGTTTGTTCCTGGAGAATCAGGCTGACAAGGAAATGAAGGAGGATAGGAATTCACTGACTAGACCAATGGGGGTGTATCACTTTGAAGAGGTTAAGCAGAAAGAGGGGGAGAGGGTGAAAAAGCCAAATGCTGAATCTCATATGCAAATTTCTGATAGTCAAAGAGAGTGGAAGTAAGGGGGACAGAGCACATTGGTCCCTCAATTAATGGATCCAGGGAAATGTAAGATGAACAATTTTTTAAAATTACTTATTTTTTTCTTACTTCATCAGGACAATCTACATTTTGTTCAGAAAGTGAAAGAAGGGAAGGCAGATTCCGGGAGAAGTCTGAAAACACATGTGAAAGGAATTTAAGGTTCACCAGCACAAATCTCTTATTTTGCTTCTCCAGTCAAAAAAGAAAAGAAAAAAAATCACACCACAAAAATAAAATAAAATAAAAAAAAGATAAAACATTTTCAGGTTCTGTTGCAAATGTAAGTCTCTCTTTTTTTCCTCCAGTTCTCCTTCCTGGAACACAGCAAATTAAAAGAAGGTAAAATGTGGAGGAGCTAAGAGTCATAGTCGTCCTCATCATCTTCATCCTGTACTGGGGCGGGAGGAAGAGTTGCTGGTGCCATCGCAGAAGATAGGGATATGCCAGGCTGGGAACCAAAGTGCAAATATGCTGCTTGAGGGCTGAAGCCCCCTCCCCCAGTAGCCATGAGGAGATGTGGTCAGCAAGAGACAGCAGCCATGAGGAGACATGGAGTGATAGAGAGGGAAAAGGAGAAAATGCAGATTAGAAAAAAAAAGGGTTGAGAGGTGAGAGAAAGAGAAAGGAAATGAGGGAGAGAAAGAGGACAATTAGAAAAATACACTAGGTGTACCCCCCTCCTCCACTGATCCAGTCTTCAATCCCACCCATCCAAACCAATCCCTTCTCTGCTCCCTAATTCTGCCCACAATGGCTCCCACTGCATCCCATCTCTTTCATCCCATTTCCTCTTCTCTCTCCTCCTACCTGTCCGAAGGTTTTGGGCCCATACAGGGGATCAGACAGAGGAGTTCCTCCCAGCAACAAATATTTAGAGACTAATTTTGCCATTCTCAACACACTGATTGTAAAGTGGTAGAGGAATCAGCCACCAAAAAAATGGGATACAGAGAAGATGCTCTTGAGCCCAAGGTAAGTGGATTTGAGCAACCCAAGCATCAAGCAAATACTGATGAATGGGGTTCAGAGAAGACAAACAGAAATTAGACCTTACCTGCTAATTGTCTTTCCTGGAGATCTCTCCGGGCCAGTCCAGGAACAAGAGGGTTGTCAATCTTCTTCAGCAACTGAGGACTGAAATCTGAAGTTTTGCAGACCTGGTATCTGGCTCCCCCTGCTGGTCGTACTTCAGTCCACCCTTGTCCAAGCAGTTGAGGAAAGAAAGCGAACAAATAGAAATAAACTAAGAACATAACCAACCTTACCAGCAGTGAACATATCGGAAATCAGCTATAGGAGAACTACTACATTTCCCCCGTTTTCATGAGTATTGCCTGTTTCTTTTCCTGTTTTTTTTTCTTATGTATTATGCTTAGTATTGTTTGATTGTTTTGATTGCTGTCGTGGTCTTGCCCCACGACCTCTCCCCGAGGGAGCCCCAGAGACCCCCCCATGGACAGATCTTACCGAAACGGCCATACTTACGGCCGAGCAAAAATACGACTCTCGACTGCTAAAATTTGCAACCAGGAAATCCGACAAATGCCAAACAGGTGGGTCCTGGACTGGCCCGGAGAGATCTCCAGGAAAGACAATTAGCAGGTAAGGCCTCATTTCTGTTTCCTGATCGTCTCTCCGGGCCAGTCCAGGAACAAGAGGGAAGTACCAGAGCAGTACCTAACCACGGGAGGGATCCGCAAGGCCCGCAATGACAGCCGAAGCCCCCACATTTGCATCCATCCTGGCCAAAACATCCAACCTGTAATGTCTAGCGAAGGTGTGAAGAGACGACCAAGTCGCCGTTCGACAAATGTCAGTGGGCGGAATCAAAGCATACTCGGCCCAGGACGCCGCCTGGCTACAAGTAGAATGAGCTCGCAGCCCTTCCGGAGGCGCTTTCCCCTTGGCCTGATACGCCGCCACGATCGCTTGCTTCACCCATCTAGCAATGGATGCCTTGGACGCTGCTTCGCCCTTACGAGGGCCTGCAAATAGTACAAATAACCTGTCCGTTCTACGAAACGGTTTAGTTCTCTTCAGGTATCTCTTGAGCAACCTGCCCAAATCCAATCTCTGTAACACGCCATCAATAGGCAAGCCCTCCTGGATCCGAAAAGTGGGGAGCGAAATAGTCTGATTCACATGAAATTTGGAAACCACCTTCGGGAGAAACGAGGGAACGGTTCTCAACAGGACCCTGTCCTCTGAAAATTGTAGATAGGGAGCCCTACAAGAAAGCGCTTGGAGATCAGAGATCCTCCTCGCCGAACACAGGGCCACTAAGAAGGCTACCTTCCACGAAAACTCCCGCATCGGGATGTCGTTAGACGGATGAAAAGGAGGACGCGCTAAGGCTTCAAGAACGAGATTCAAATCCCAAGGTGGAACAACGCTGCGAAGAGGGCGGATGTTCTGAACCGCTCGAAAGAACCGAAGCACATCTGGATGGGCGGACAGCCTAGCCCCCTTCGCGCCTTCTCGAAAACAGGAAATTGCCGCCAAGTGAACCCTAATGGTGCTGAGGGCCAAACCTTTATCCAGCCCGTCCTGCAGAAAGGACAGCACATGTGGCACTGAGGCGTTTCGCGGACTGACGCTCCGCTGCACACACCAAGATTCAAAGACTCGCCACTCGGACATAAGCTAGGGAAGTCGACCGCCGCCGAGCCTGCAACAGAGTGGACACGACAGAAGGCGAATACCCCCGACGCATCAGTCGGTCCCTCTCAATAGCCAAGCCGTAAGCGAAAAGCGATCCACATTCGGCATGAGTAGCGGACCTTGAACTAGTAGATCCTCCCGCGAAGGCAGCCTCCAGGGGCGGTCTACGAGGAGACGAACCAGATCCGCATACCACGCTCTCCGGGGCCAATCTGGCGCAATGAGAATTACTCGATCCCGGTGACTGGCTATCCGCCAAACTACCCTGCCTATCATTGGCCACGGCGGAAAAATATAAAGACGACCGCTGTTCGGCCAGGGTTGAGACAGGCCGTCGAGACCCTCTGACATGCGATCCCAGCGCCTGCTGAAAAATCTGTGGGCTTTGGCATTGTCGAAGGTGGCCATGAGGTCCATTATCGGCTGCCCCCATCGGAGAGTTAAAGTGTGAAACACCGCCGTGTTCCATTCCCACTCGCCTGGATCTACTACATGCCGGCTGAGGAAATCTGCTTGCACATTGTCCCGACCTGCGACATGCGCCGCCGATAGTGCCACCAGATGCTCCTCTGCCCAGGACATGAGTTGCTGACTTTCCTCCAGCAACACAGCACTGCCTGTCCCCCCTTGTCGGCTGATATAGGATACTGTCACCGCATTGTCCGAGAAAACTCTCACTGCTTTGTGCTGTATCAGCGGGCGAAACTCCTGAAGAGCTAAATAAACCGCTCTGAGCTCCAACAGATTTATAGAGCAATGCTGTACTTCCGGTGGCCAAACTCCCTGAGCCAAGCTTCCCAGACAGTAAGCCCCCCAAGCCCCCGAGGCTGGCATCGGTCGTGACTAGCACCCAGTCCAGCTGACGTAAGGGAACTCCCGCTCGCAGATGAACGGGATCTAACCACCACTGGAGACTGACTGAGGCACTGTGTAACCTGGGCAACCTGCAATCCAGAGGATGTTCCTGAGGTGACCATCTCGACAGCAAAGCCTGTTGTAACGGCTGCATGTGGGCCCTCGCCCATGGCACGAGCTCCAAGGCCGCCGCCATGGAGCCCAAGAGCTGTAGATACCGCCACGCCATTGGCGCCCTGAGTCGTAAGAAGCTCTTCACTGGAGACAGAATCTTCTGCACTCTGCTCTCTGGTAGAAAAACGGCTCCTAACTCGGTATCGAAGATGGCCCCCAAGTAAAGGAGACGCGTGACCGGCTGCAATTGGCTTTTGTCCTGGTTGATCACCCAACCAAGTTGTTTCAGGAGGCTGACCACCCGCGCCGTGGCCGTCCGGGACTCCGCCACGGACGGTGTCCGAATTAGCCAATCGTCGAGGTAAGGATGCACGAGGACACCCTCTTTGCGCAAAGCCGCCGCCACTGCTACCATCACCTTATTTCATTTATTATTTATTTATTTAACAGTTTTTATATACCGCGCTATTTATCATCAGTGCGGTTTACATTGAACATAAATTACCTAGACAAAAAAACTGAAATAGGTTTACAGATAACAGGAAGTATGAACTAGGTTTGAACTGGGGAAAACTATATACATTTACACAAATTATTATTTACAATAATTCAGATTAAGTATGTTCATAGTTAGAGAGTGCATTGATAGAAATAGATGTGGTGCTAAGGTAGGTGGAAGTGCAGAGTAAATAAGTGGTGCTTAATGGCCTTTCTGAATTGACTGATGTCTCTAATTGATCTAATAATGAGGGGGAGATTGTTCCAGCACCTGGGGGCGTAAGATACAAAAGCTCTGTTAGTGGTTAACTGGGTCCATTTTGTGGAGATGCTGGGAGTAGCTAGTGTATTTTCGGATACTAATCTTCTGGATCTGTTTGGTGCATTGATGAGGAGCACAGATATTGATGCGGGGGAAATTTTATTAATGGCCTTAAAAGTGATGAGGAGGGTTTTGTATAGTATTCTGCAGTTTATCGGGAGCCAGTGTAAGTCCATTAGTATCGGAGTTATATGATCTTTCTTCGAAGCTCCGTATAAGATGCGGGCCGCGGCATTCATAGCCATTTGTAGTGGACTTAATGTATTCTTAGGGAGACCATGAAGAATGATGTTCGCATAATCAAAGTGAGGTGTGACTATTGCTTGGAAGATTGTACGGAAATCTTTGGTCTCAAGCATGGGTCTCAGATGACGTAGTGTTTTGATCTTGTAGATGATTTGTTTTACAGTGCTTTTTATGTGCTCTTTGAGGTCGAGATGTTGATTGAGTAGCACACCCAGATATCTTATAGTGGGCTTGATTGGCAGCTCCGCGTCTCTTACTTTAAGGGTTTGTGGGGGAGAAAAGGATTTGTTTCTTGTGACTATCAAGGCTTCGGTTTTTTTGAAGTTTATTTTCATGTTCTGGTTGATGAGCCAGTCAGTTATTGCATTGAAGCAATTGATTAGCGCAGAGTAGTCAGGATTTGAGATGTCAATCGGTATGTATATCAGCACGTCGTCTGCATATAATAAGCAAGATACACCAAAGACTCTGGTGATTTGACAAATTGGCTGCATATATATATTAAAGAGCAGCGCAGATAATGATGAGCCTTGGGGTACTCCTTGCTTTTGTCGGAAGGGCTCAGAAGTATTGTTGCCTATGCGAACCTGTTGCCAACGATCTTCAAGGTATGATTTGCACCAGGCCCAAGCAAGTCCTTGGATGCCCTTTTCTTGGAGTCTCGATAGGAGGATCTTATGATCAACTGAATCTAACGCAGCTGATATATCGAGGAAAATCAAAGCGAAGGCCGTTTTTATGTTGTCCAATCCACAGATGAGTTTGTTATTTAGCGAGGTCATGCGTATTTCAACTCCATGAGCTTCTCTGAATCCGTGTTGGCATATGTCCAGGGGTGCTGATATATCTATGTGGTGTTGGATCTGCCTCTGGGTCTCCTTTTCGAGTATTTTAGCTAGAAAAGGGATACTAGAAATTGGGCGATAAGACTCTTCCTTCTTTGGGTCCATCTTGTTATTCTTTAGTAGTGGACGAATTGATGTCTGAGTTCAGCAGGGAAGATACTGGATGAGAAGGAGAGGTTTGCAATCTTAGCTATGTAAGGACTAAGTTCAGTACACATAGTTTTGATCCAGTGTGCTGGGCATGGATCATTAGGTGCCGTGGTAGTGTTTATGGCGGCAATACTTTCTTCAATGGTTTTTTTTGAAGGAGGTGAAAGTCTGGTGAGTGGGGTTTGAGATATTGGAGAGTGGGGAAGAACTTGTTATAGTTGTATTAATGTGAATTAACTTAGATTGCAGGAAGTCAGCGTAGGGTTGTGGTTGTACTTGTACTTGTTGTGACGCAGCTGGCTCCTTAGTTAGTGTTTTAACTAGACTGAAGAGATCACGTGGTCTATTTAGTGCTCGGCTGAGTAGTTTGGAGTGGAACTCCTTCTTCGTAGCCCATGTTAGGTCGCGATGAACTTTCAAGTGAGTTAGGTATTCATCTTGGTTCAAGGGGTCATGGTCACGTCTCCACTTTCTTTCTAACTTCCTTAGTTTAATTAGGGAAGTATGTAGCTCAGGAGAGAACCATGGGGCATTCTGCTTTCTATTGAGTTGTGCATTGGGTGACGGTTTCGTGAGAGTGGGAGGTTTTTGAGCTTGTTGGTTGAGTATGGTATTCCAGTTGGTAATCAGTTCATTGAGATTGTCCGCTGGCTGGGAAAGTTTCGGTAGCGCTTGCTTGGTGAAAACATCTATATCCAGTGGCTTTAATTGTCCTGGGTTTGCTGTTGACGGAGTGGATGGTTGGTTGCGCATATTTGGATGCGACGGTAACATGAATGTAATCAATCTATGATCTGACCAGGGGACTGGAGTGATAGAGAGGTGAAAATGGCTGCATGTGCTTGTGACTGCTGGTGGAGCAAATATGAGATCGAGAATATTCCCTCGTAGGTGGGTGGAGTTGGTTACGATTTGCTTGTATCCAAGATTTGTCATTGCATCTAGGAAGATACTAGCTGAGTCTTGATGTTGAGAGGCAAGGTAAAAATCGCCTATCAGCCAATTTGGATTGTTAGGTTTTTCAGGGTTACAAGCCAGGTTAATTAAGTCAGAGAGCTCATCTGGTCCAGCGCTTGGCGCCGAGTAGATGAGATTGATGGTGTTGAATTTATTTGAGATGGTTAAAGCGTCTAGGTGCTGTGTGCTCTTGGCTATCATCATTCGGTATTGTAAGGTGGATTTTGCGATTATGCAGACTCCTTCACCTTTTCTATTCTCTCTGTTGCAAGAGAAGCAGGAGAAATTGGGTGGTGTGATTTGGTTTATTAGGGCAACATCGGAGTCTGAGAGCCAAGTCTCTGTGATCATAAGTCAGTCTAGGTTGTGTTTGGTTATTAGGTCCGTGATGACTGGCCATTTGTTGCGGATAGACCTTGCGTTTATAAGTGCACACCTGAGATTATGTTGTACTTCTGTTTTGCTGGCTTTTGTGTTGACAGTGATATCAAGGGTTATGTATATCAAATGTATCTTTCTCATATGTTGTACGTTTAGATGAGGTTGTTGGTAATTGTAGTGGTGTTTTCTACTTGTGCCTTGTAGTAGTGGGATATTATTACGATCATTTATGCTTGCGTCTGAGTTGTGGAAGCTCATGGCTATGGCATAAAGTAGTGCAAGAGTTAGCGTTGAGGTAGTCATGATTAGCTCTTGAGAGATTGACTATAACGATTGAGTGTAGTGTTTCAATTTTGGTTGTGGCCTGCTATGTTGTGTTGAGGCTGCAGTAGGGATGGAGATATGTTACTTTCTCAAGATCTATGCGTGGATGTAGTGATGTAGAGTAAGGCTAGTGTTAGAGTGGGTTGCTATGAGAGGGCATGTGAATGAAACACAGTTGAGGCAATTGTTAAATACTGGATACAGTGTTGTTACAAAGCACTGCAAGCATAGCGTTACAGAAAACGTTGTTGTATGATAGGAAATAAGAATAGAACACTGATAATTATCTTTAAAGGTATTTAGTAATGGAAATACTTATAGCTTATTTGATATAATCAAATTAATCAATATTAATCAATATACCATGTTTCTAGTAGAGGGTTAGGCCTGGAGAAACAGTAACTATCATATTTGTTACTGGACCGCATTCAGGTTAGCTTACATTCAGTTTAGTGAAGATATGGGGCGCCGTAGCCAAGCCAAACGGTAAGGCTCGGAATTGGAAATGTCCTAAATGGACCGCAAAACGTAGAAATTTCTGATGCTCGGGCCTTATGGGAATAAGAAGATAGGCCTCAGTAAGGTCTATTGACGTCAACACCTCCGTCGGTTGCACTGAGCCAATGACAGAGCGTAGCATCTCCATGCGGAAGTGCGGAATGCGCAAGCAACGGTTGACGTTTTTGAGATCCAAAATAGGCCGAAAAGAACCCTCCTTCTTGGGTACCACAAAATAAATCGAGTATCGACCGGATCCTAATTGGTCTGGAGGAACTGGAACCACTGCCTGAATACGTAACAACCGTCGGAGGGTCTGAGCAACCGCTGCGCGCTTTTCCGCCGAACCGCAGGGGACATCATGAAAGCCTCGGACACCGGATGAGCGAACTCTAGGGAGTATCCCTCGCGAATGATTTTCTAGGACCCACTGGTCGGAAGTTATGTTGGCCCAGGCCGACAGGAAGGCTTGAAGCCGTCCCCCCACCGGGAAATCTGCCTAGACCAACCTCACTTCATTGCGGCTTCTTGGTGGCATTCTGCTGGGATCCGAAGTACCCTCTTCCGAAACCTCGAGCCCCCCGAAAAGACTGCCCCCTGGCCATAAAGCGACCTCTCTGATAGGGAGTAAACCGGGAACCTCTGAATCTACGAAACTCTCGAGACGCTCACCTGTGTAAATTGGACGGTTTTGACGGTTTCTGCCGGTCTTCTGGAAGCCGACCTCCCTTAGAATCCCCAAGATCCTTCACAATCTTTTCCAAAGCTGCCCCAAAAAGCAGCGAACCTTTATAAGGGAGTTTACTGAGTCTCGCTTTGGAGGAGGCGTCCGCCGACCAATTCCGCAACCAAAGAAATCTACGAGCTGCTACTACCGCAGCCATGGATTTGGTGGAAATCCGCACCAGATCGTAAAGCATAGTTACTTACCTGTAACAGGTGATCTCTGGGAACAGCAGGAATTAGTCCTCACATATGGGTACGTCGGTACCGACGGAGCCCGAGCGGGAAAGCTCCCCAGCTTCCCAGAAGGAAAGCTTTTGGGACCTCCCACTGCGCATGCGCGCTGCCTTCCCGCCTTCCTGACCAACTCTCCTCAGTTCGAGTTTATAGCTGAGACAATAGAGAGAGGAAAGGAAGAGAGAGAGAGATACAACTCCTAGGGGAGGTGGGTGGGTTGTGAGGACTAATTCCTGCTGTTCCCAGAGATCACCTGTTACAGGTAAGTAACTGTGCTATCTCCAGGAACAAGCAGGAATAAGTCCTCACATATGGGGACTCCCTAGCTAAGATGCCCGGGAGATCCCCTAAAGGGTATGAGACCCTGAAAGGTTCTTCATCTTCCTATGGATCTCAGGCATCCATTCAGGGAAGGTGGGCTGGAGTTGTTCAAGAATGGAACAGGTGTCTGAGGACAGCCTGATCAAACAAGGCATCCCGGCGGGAGTCCTTGTCCAAACAGTAATGGGCTGTAAAGGTATGAACCGAGGCCCAGGTGGCTGCTCGACAGATCTGGTCAATGGACACAGAGTTTAGATGAGCCATAGAGGTGGCCATGGCCCTCACGTTGTGAGCGGTGACATGGCCCTCCAGAGAAAGGTTCTTACTCTGGTAAGCAAAAGAGATACACTGAGCAATCCAATTGGAGAGTGTTCTTTTGGAGACTGGAAGTCCTAAATGAGAAGGATCAAAAGCAACAAAAAGCTGAGAAGACTTTCGATGTTGCTGTGTCCTGTGGAGGTAAAAGGCAAGAGCTCTTTTACAGTCTAGAGTATGAAGGTTCCTCTCTGCATTGGATGCATGAGGAGCTGGAAAAAAGACAGGTAAATAAACCTCTTGATTAAGATGAAAAGGTGAGACCACTTTAGGCATAAAGTGAGGATTTGTCCTAAGGACTACCTTATCATAATGGAACCTTGTGTAAGGTGGATTAGCCACTAAGGCCTGCAGTTCACTGATGCGGCGAGCTGAAGTGACTGCAATGAGGAAAATAACCTTCCAGGAAAGAAATTTCAAGGAGGTAGTGGCTAAGGGTTCAAAAGGTGGCTTCATAAGCTGACCAAGAACCAAGTTTAAGTCCCATGCCACCGGAGGAGGTCGAATGGGAGGTTTAGTTAAAGTTAAGCCTCTCATGAATCTTGCAATAAGAGGATGAGAGGAAACAGGTTGTCCATTGATGGGCTTAAGTGATGCCGCAATAGCACTCAAATGGACTCTTACTGAATTTGTTTTGAGTCCTGCATTGGAAAGATGCAGGAGATATTCCAAAAGAGAATTCAATGGGAGTGCCAGAGGGTTAAGACCCTTTTGAGCACACCAAATGGAAAATCTTTTCCATTTAAAAGCGTAAGAACGCCTAGTGGAAGGTTTCCTAGAGGCATGTAGGATATCCTTCACTTGCTGCGAAAGATTGAAGTGTTGAAGGTCTAGGCCTTCTGTAACCAAGCTCTGAGGTGAAGGGACTTGGGGTTTGGGTGCCACAAAGTCCCCTCCTCTTGAGACAGAAGGTCTGGAGCCGCTCCCAAGTCCAGGGAGGGGGCTTGGGAGAGATGCAGAAGTAGAGGGTACCACACTTGGCGTGGCCAGCATGGAGCTGTGAGGATCATGGACCCTTGATCCCTTTGAAGTTTGAACAGAGTCTTGGGAATCAAAGGAATGAGTGGAAAGGCATACAGGAAACCCTGACCCCAATGCAGGAGGAAGGCATCCTTGGTCTGAACTCCCTGACACGGAATTCTGGAACAGAACCGGGGAAGTTTGGCATTCCACGGACTTGCAAAGAGGTCTATGTCCGGGGTTCCCCATTTCTGGAAGATTCTGAGTACCTGATCCATGTGCAGGGACCATTCGTGTGGAAGCAGAACTCGACCGAGTCTGTCTGCCCAAGAGTTTTGGATTCCTGGAAGATATGCTGCCAGGAGATGGATTTGATGCTCTCTGGCGAAGGCCCATAATCTTAGAGCTTCGTTGCAAAGCGACAGAGAGCCAGTCCCTCCTTGTTTGTTTATGTAAAACATGGCTACTTGATTGTCCGTGTGAATAAGGATCAACTTAGATAAAGGCTAAATAGAACCTGTCTAAAATCAAGATTATACTCCCTATTACAATAATACGTACAACTTAAATGAATATTCAATCCATTCCAATGCATTGATACCCCACTTGTATATAGTTAAAATTGAGTTAGAGACAGTACTTCAGTTCAAATTGTTACACAATCTGTGTTAGTTGATTTATTGAACTATTTCGCATAGTTTTTACATACACTTTGTTGTTCAAGTTAAGATGTTCATTGTAAAAAGTTATAACTGTTCTATGTAAAACAAGCTCTGCATTGTTAATTGTTGTTAAATGTACACCGCAACTGATCGCTGGAAGATGCGGTATATAAATAAGTGTTAAATAAATAAATAAAATAAATAAGGACTGTCATGTTGCTGAGGAGGGTATGAAAAACTTTGAGAGCTAGAAAGATTGCTCGAAGTTCCAAGTGGTTGATATGAAGGGTGGTCTCCTGTGGAGACCAAGTGCCCTGAGTGGAGAGATCTTGGAGATGAGCCCCCCAACCTGTTTGGGAGGCATCTGTTGTGAGGGTTGCTTGGGGCAACAATGGTTGAAAGGGGGCCCCCAACAACAGATTTTGAGTGGATATCCACCATTGGAGAGACAAAAAGAGACGATTGGAGTTTGCTATTTGGTCTGAGAGAGCTCCTGATGCTTGAGTCCACTGGGTGGATAAAGTCCATTGAGCTGCTCTCATATGTAGGCGAGCATAAGGCACCACATGCACTGTGGAAGCCATGTGGCCTAATAGTTGTAGCATCTCTCTTGCAGTCAAGTGGCTTCTGGACTGAGTCTGAGAGGCTAAGTGCACTAGACGTTGGCAAAGGGCCTGAGGTAGATAGGCCCTTGCAGTGGTGGTATCCAACCAGGCCCCTATGAATTCTAGGGATTGAGTAGGGGTGAGTTGGGACTTTGGCAGATTGATCACAAGTCCCAGATATTGTAGAATTCGCCTGGTGCGATCCAGGGAAGTCTGAGCCTCGGACTGAGACGGAGCTCGGATGAGCCAGTCGTCCAGGTATGGGAAGACAAAGATTCCCAGGGTGTGTAGGAATGCAGCTACTATTGCCATGCATTTGGTAAATACCCTTGGAGCAGAGGCTAGACCGAAGGGAAGTACTCTGTATTGGAAGTGTTGTCCCTGGAACAGAAACCGTAGGAATTTTCTGTGGGATGGATGGATGAGTATATGTGTGTACGCATCCTTGAGATCTAGAGAACAAAGCCAGTCCTGACTCTGTAGGTATGGAAGGAGAGTGCCTAGAGAAAGCATCTTGAATTTCTCCCTGTATAGAAATTTGTTCAATTCTCTGAGATCCAAAATGGGTCTGTACCCCCCTGTTTTCTTGGGAATGAGAAAATAAGGGGAGTAAAAACCTGACCCTTGTTGAGGAAGAGGAACCTCTTCTATTGCCTTTTGGGCGAGAAGAGTGGTCACCTCCTGACCCAACAGGTCTAGGAGAGATGGGGGAGAATTGAAACTTCTCACCATGGTATAGGGAGGAAGGTTGGAGAAATGTAGTTTGTAGCCCTCTCTGATGATAGAGAGGGTCCATTGCTCTGATGTGATTTGCTCCCATCTGGGAGCAAAATGAGTTAACCTTCCTGGAATGGTGAGAGGTTCTGGATGTTTTAGAGCCAGAAAGGTTAAGTTCTCTAGTTTTAAGTCAAAAACCCTGAGGGGGTTGGGACTGTTGGGCTGTAGCAGCCCCTGCAGGTTTTGCCCTGGCCTGTTTAGGCTGCTGACGCTTAGGAGCAAAGCGAGCTGCAGAAGATTGTTGGCCAGTATTTGTGGCAAATCTGGCCTTCTTGTAGAAAGGCTTTTTGAAAGATTTCTGCTTAACAGGGGTAGAGGTAGACTTAGAAAGTCTATCTAAAGCAGCATTTTCTGCATCCATTTGAGTGGCTTTGATTTGCCACTCCTTACCACACAGATTCTCACCCGTACAGGGCAAATTTCCCAACCCATCCTGGACCCAGGGTTCAAGGTTAGAGGCCTGGAGCCAAGCAATTCTGCGAGCCGCTATGGCAATACCTGAGGCTCTGCTAGCACCTTCAAAGGAGTCAAAGGCTGCTCTGTTGGAGAACTTTGAAATATCTTGGGTATGCTTCAGCAGAAGAAGGAACTCCTCCTTTCTATCCTCTGGGATAAAGGGGAGAAAATGGCATATTTTTAATGCAATTTCCTTCACAGAAACATGCCCATATAGAGGCTGTATGAGTTGATTCTGGCAATAAGCATACTTGCTTGGAAGATTTTTATTCCAAAAGCATCCAGAGTCCTACATTCTCTTCCTGGGGGAGTAGAAGAGTGTCTTTTAGTACTCTTGATCCTTTTCATAGCTGACTGCACCACAATGGAGTGGTGCGGGAGCTGAGTTTTTTGAAACCCAGGAGAAGGGGGGACACGATACATGGTGTCCAGACGACGAGAGAATGTGGAGATAGGGTGAGAGGAGTCTCCCATAAGTCCATCATGTGATCTTGAAGAATTTCATGGATGGGCAGGGTGACTGCCTCTTTGGGAACCTTAGAGTATCCTAAAATGTCTAACTTTTTTGCTCTAGGTTCTTTTTCAGAGGATGCAGAAATAGAAAGACCTTTAGCTACTTCAATGATGAAGTCTTGAAAGGATAAATCCTCTGGAGGAGACATTCTCCTCTTTGGAGAAGAGGGCTCCTCAGGTAGAGTAAGGGATACTTCAGCAGAGTCATCTGATGAATCAGGATCATCAGAAGACTCAAAGTATCGTCTGTTTGCTTCCAGGGATCGATAAGCGGATCGAACGGTATCGACATCGGGGGTACCCGGAACCGGATCGGTATCGGGAAAAACCCCGGAACCGGGAACCGGAATCGGTATCCTGGTCGATGTGGAAGGCATGGGTACCGGTATCGGTTGTGGTACCGGAACCGGAGTCGGTACCGCAGGGTGCGGTACCGAGGGCGTCGCAGCCTTAATAAAAGCCAAAATGGCCTGCTGCATGGATTGAACTGTATGATCCATGGACGCCACGACTGTCTGGATGTCGGTACCGGATGATTGAACCGGTACCCCAGAACAGTCTAACAGGTGATCGGTCGAGGCCGTGCCATCGATGTCAACCTGTAACCCCAAAGGAGGAGCTTTGGAAGCCGGAGCTTCCCGCCGGGGTTGTTTGGCTGGGGCAGGGTCCTCAGCAATGTTCCCTCTAATTTTCTGTAGACTGTGTGCGCATAAAATATCAGCTGTGCAACTTTTGAAGGAAGGTTAAATTTTTGTGCGCCACATAACGACACTCGGAATTATATACTTTAAAATTTGACTACACGTCAGAATACAGTATGTACACCACATTGACTGCACTAGAAAATATTGTAGAACTTGTGAAAACCATAAATACACAACAACTTTTAAATTTTAAGATGTCATTGTTGTTTTCTGTCAGAATCAGAACCGTAATTTTTGTGCGCTCTGTTGTAAAGTATGTGCGCTCACTCGGCGAGGTGTGTGCGCGCGCACACGCGCACAGCTTAGAGGGAACAGTGGTCCTCAGGGTCAAGCCCAGGGGTATCTCGATACTTAGAGGGAGATTTGCCCTTTGAGGACCTGCCAGAGGAATGTTTGGTTACCTGAGATCCATCAGGAGAGGAAGACCTGGAAGATGTCGATGCTGGAGTATCTGTAGAAAACAGCATGTGAAACTTGGCTGCCCGGTTCTGTAAGCCACGTTTAGACATCAAAGAACAGGATGGGCAATCCGGAATGGAATGGTCAGGCCCCAAACATTTAAGACACCATTCATGGGTGTCTGTGACTGAAATAGTACCGCTGCACTTGGTGCATTTTTTAAACCCAGAGGCTTGTTTCTCCATGAGGGAGAATTAGTGAAGGCCTAAAGGCCTCACAGAACTAACACACCAAGTGAGGGAAAAAAAAGATTTTTTTTTTTTAAATAAAGGAAAAAAGACCGGCGGTACCGGTCTGGAATCTGGGAAGGCAGACACGCGGCCAAAGAAATAAATTAAAATAATAACTTCTTCAGCGGTGACAGGAACACGACCTGCTGGCTCCGCGGAAAAAGAAGAACTGAGGAGAGTTGATCAGGAAGGCAGGAAGGCAGCGCGCATGCGCAGTGGGAGGCCCCAAAAGCTTTCCTTCTGGGAAGCTGGGGAGCTTTCCCGCTCGGGCTCCGTCGGTACCGACGTACCCATATGTGAGGACTTATTCCTGCTTGTTCCTGGAGATAAGGTATCGGCCAGGTAAGCCGCTGCTGACTCTAGCTTTGCGCCTTCATCCTGCTCGGGACGTGCGAGAGAGCCCCCCTGAATCCACCGAATGGACGCCCGGGAAACATACGCCCCACATATAGCCGCTCGCAACGATAGAACACATGACTCAAAAGTCTGTGTTAACAAGGCCTCTAGCTTCCTATCGTGCAGATCCTTGAGGGCCGCACCGCCCTCTACCGGAATGGTGGTTTTCTTGGTGACCGCCGTCACTAAGGCATCCACCTTAGGCATCTTCAATAACTCGAGCTCTTCCTGCGGCAAAGGATACAAGCGGCCAATAGCCCGCGCTCCTCTCAACGAAGTCTCCGGGCATTCCCACTCAGATTCCACCATCTGCTTCATGACTCTGTGCACTGGGAAACACCGTTGTTCCGTTTTAAAACCTTACAGTAGGGGATCCTCCAAAGGTTCCTCTGGCGCCGCTGGCAATGCAATATTCAAGGCCGACAAAGTCTGGGCAATGAGGGCCCCCAATTCCTCTTTTCTAAAGACGCGAAACGTGTTGGGATCCTCGCCAGCTCCCATCTCCGCTTCATCCAAATCAGTAGCCCACTCCAAACCTGAGTCAGATAGGAGTCCTCCTTCCTCCACCCCTTGGAGGTCCGAGAAGTTCTGATTAGCCTTGTCCGCATTAACCGCCGCTAATTGGACTACTTTAGATGAACCCTCGCCCGGATCTGACAGAGAAGGCAGAGAGTCTACACCATGCTCAGCCACCGGAGCAGAGGGCTTGTTTTGGGCCTGCTGCCACTTTATACAATAAGCCTGATGAAGAGCCAAAATAAAATCAGCAGAAAACACAGACTGCAAACCCTGAGGATTATCAGACAGCGCCTGTGGAGGAGCATCCTTCACCTGTCCTTGCCGTTTGGATTTGGCTCTCTTTTTTGCAGGTTTCTCTTGAGACGGCAAAATCACTTGAGCTGCTTCAGAAATGGCTGCCGTTCCCGCCAAAACTGAACTGCCCTGAGGGCATCCTTCCGAGGTACCCTCCATGATCGGTATCCCCAGAAAGCCCCTAAACAGCCTTTGAAGCCAACTGAGCAAGAAACAAACAGCCCTCAGAAAGGAAAATGACCCCGCAGCGAAAATCGGCACAGAGCTCCCTGCCGCGCTGAAAAGAACTGCCTGTCTGAGCCAACAGCAACCGCCGACAAAACACACTGCCCCAACAAGCTTAATTACACTGAAAACATACCTGCACACCAGGAAAAGGCTCTGCGCCGCTAGAACTCGATTCGGCCCTCACTCCCACTGCTAGTGGGAAGTAACCGAAATCGCCGAGGGCAGCAGGAAGGTATCTGGGGCTCCCAGCACTGCACTGCTCCCTCCCTCGATGACCGGAGCTGAAAAAAAGACAGGCTCTGCCTCTATCAGCTCTGTTAGCAGCTGCACCCACAGATCTGTGAGAACCGCTCCGTTTTTGTAACCGGAGGGAGGGGGGGGGGGGGAAGAACCCTGCTAGGGCTCTACCCAGAAAAACTGCTGAAAGAAATAGCCAAATAAAGAAAAATAAAGTCTCTTAAAAGGAGACAGCCAGGAACGTCCCTTCCAGCTGCTGAGGACTGAAAAGACTGAAGTACGACCAGCAGGGGGAGCCAGATAACAGGTCTGCAAAACTTCAGATTTCAGTCCTCAGTTGCTGAAGAAGACTGACAACCCTCTTGTTCCTGGACTGGCCCGGAGAGACGATCAGGAATATTCATTTCAGTTATGCTGCTCATCGCAAATCATCAAGGAGTGGTGAAAGGGGCGAAGGAGAATACCCCCCTTTAAAAAGGGACCAAAAATGGCTTAGACCCCCACTTTCAGCTGAAGATGCCCTTTTTACCTCTGAAATCTAGCAGTGAGCTGATTAGCATCAGGCTGAGACGTCTCTTCCTCTCCATCTTCCTCACTCTCGTCTGACTCCTCCTGCATGACAGAGAACAAGATAGATTCAATATGACACTCAAACAGGTCATGTTAAATTGACACTTCCTTTCAACATTAAGGTTTCAAGTGAGGCACTGTCCTTTTTATTCTATTATAGTTTATCAGGGGCGATTCTTCTATTAGGTTACCTGAGGCAATAGCCTCAGGCGGCACTCTTGGCTGTTTTCATTTTAGATTTTGCAGCCTCGGGCCTGCCTCTGATTTCCCGCGTGGAAGAGGGGACAAATGCTGGATAAAGGGGGAGAGGACGGACAAATGCAGGACAACAGGAAAGCAAGGCAGGAAGAAAAATGCTGGGCAATGGGGAGGGGGGACAAATGCTGGACAACACGGGAGGGGGCAGGAAGACATGCTGGAGGGGGCAAGCAGGGAGACAAAGGTTGGATGGGGGGAAGTATGGAGACATGCTGGACAATGGGGAGGGAGACAGCAGGACAAATGCTGGACAACACAGAGGGGAAGAAGAGCTGGGGAATGGAAGGACTGGGGGCGAAGGTTGAAAAGCAGTAGGTAGATGGCGTAAAAAAAGGCAGATTGAGAACTGGATAGTAAGGAGTAGTGAAATCTGGGTGGCCAGAGAGAGAGAGAAATAAATGGAAGAAAGGTGAAAAGAAAAAAATCAATATCCAAGATGGAAGGAAAACAAAAGGAGAGACAAGAATTGGCAGACGGAGTCGAGATCACAGAAAGAGAGCTAAGAGAAGACAGAAGAACGCAGAAGCTTCAGATCGAGACCAGCATGATCGGAGTATAAAATGGTCAGACAACAAAGGTAGAAAAATAATTTTATTTTCAAATGAATGATTGGACTTTGCACTATTTTTATATTTTACACAGTACAGGGAAATGAGTCTTATTTCTCTGGTATTGCATGACATGCAGAGTCTGTCTTCTTGGGCTTTCAATTTAATTTTTGTCTACATATAGCGTAGTTACTCACCTATAACAGGTGTTCTTCACGGACAACAGGAATCAGTCCTCACTTATGGGTGATGGCCGGCACCAACGGAGCCCGCGCGGAGCAATTCCCCAGCTTTCAAAGAAAGCCTTTGGGATTGCTGCCACGCATGCGTGGTCCTCTTCCCGCCCAAAGGTGCCATCTTGCTCAGTCAGGTCCCTTAGCTCGAACCCTGCCAAGCAGATGGCAAGGGAAGGATAAAAATACATCAACTCTTCAGGGGAGATCGGAGGGTAGTGAGGGCTGATTCCTGCTGTCCCTGGAGAACACCTGTTACAGGTGAGTAAGAGTAGTTACTCACCTGTAACAGGTGTTCTCCAGGAGCAGCAGGAATCAGTCCTCACATATGGGTATCATCGGCGCCGATGAAGCCCCAGCGGAGCATTTCCCCAGCTTTCTATGAAAGCCTTTGGGATTGCAGGCACGCATGCGCGGTTCCCTTCCCGCCTAAAGGTGCCATCTTACCTCAGTCAAATGACATAGCTAAGAACAGCACACAAAAATGAAAAATAAACTATGTACAACTGCAACTCCAAGGGGAGGAGGGAGGGTTGTGAGGACTGATTCCTGCTGCTCCTGGAGAACACCTGTTACAGGTGAGTAACTACTCTTTCTCCAGGACCAAGCAGGAAGTCAGTCCTCACATATGGGTGACTCCCCAGCTCTGGGCTACCGAGGAACCCAGGCTGAACAAGAGAACTCCCTCTAGTCTCAGCAGCAAAGAAAGGCTTTTCAAGGACACAACCTCCACCGGTAGCCCAACAGAGGGCAGGAGGGCAGGAGTTGCCTAAACCTCAAAGAGATTCCGGAGTACTGCTTGGCCAAAAGCACTGTCCCTACGGGACTCCCTCTCCAGTCAATAATGGACTGCAAAAGTCTGGCTTGAAGACCAAGTTGCAGCCCTGCAGATGTCTACCAAGGGCACAGAGTGGAGATGAGCCACTGAGGCAGCCACTGCCCTGACTCGGTGGGCCGTAACCCTACCCTGCAAAGGAAGGTCAGCCGCCTTGTAAGCCCAGGTGATACAGTCAGCCACCCAGATGGACAAGGTACGCTTGGACACAGCCAACCCCAATTTATTGGAGTCAAAGGAGACGAAGAGCTGGGTAGCCCTTCTATGCCCCTGCGTACGGTCAAGGTAGAAGGATAAGGCCCTCCTACAGTCCAGGGTATGCAGGACTGCTTCAGCCTGGCTTGCATGAGGCCTAGGGAAGAATGTTGGAAGAACCACCTCCTGGTTGAGGTGGAAAGAGGAGACAACCTTAGGGAGGAACTTTGGATGAGTCCTAAGGACTACCCTGTTCCTATAAATCCTGGTGTAAGGCCTATCACAGACCAGGGCCAGAAGCTCACTTACTCGCCTAGCCGAGGTAAGAGCTATCAGGAAGAGTGTCTTCCAGGAGAGGAAGCGTAGTGGACAAGTAGCCATCGGCTCAAAAGGTGGGCGAGTCAGTTGCTGCAAGACCACATTCAGCTCCCACTCAGGGGCAGGAGGACGGATAGAGCACAGTTACTTACCTGTAACAGGTGATCTCTGGGAACAGCAGGAATTAGTCCTCACATATGGGTACGTCGGTACCGACGGAGCCTGCGCGGGAAAGCTCCCCAGCTTCCTAGAATGGAAGCTTTTGGGACCTCCCACTGCACATGCGCACTGCCTTCCCGCCTTCCTGAACAGCTCTCCTCAGTTTCGAGTTTATAGCTGAGTCAATAGAGAGAGGACAGGAAGATAGATAGATAAAAGATACAACTCCTAGGGGAGGTGGGTGGGTTGTGAGGACTAATTCCTGCTGTTCCCAGAGATCACCTGTTACAGGTAAGTAACTGTGCTATCTCCAGGAACAAGCAGGAATAAGTCCTCACATATGGGGACTCCCTAGCTTAGATGCATGGGATCCCCTGTCAAGGTTCGCCATCTTCGTATGGATCTCAGGCATCCATCCTGGGAAGGTGGGCAGGAGTTGTCTAAGAATGGAACAGGTGTTTGAGGACAGCCTGGCCAAACAAGGCATCCCGGCGGGAGTCCTTGTACAAACAGTAATGGGCTGTGAAGGTATGAACCGAGGCCCAGGTAGCGGCTCGACAGATCTGATCAATGGAAACAGAGTGCAGATGAGCCATAGAAGTTGCCATGGCTCTCACATTGTGAGCTGTGACATGGCCTTCCAGAGGAATGTTTTTACTCTGGTAAGCAAAGGAAATACACTGAGCAATCCAATTGGAAAGTGTACGCTTGGAGACTGGAAGTCCCAAATGTGAAGGATCAAAAGCCACGAAAAGTTGAGAAGACTTTCGATGTGGCTGAGTCCTATTAAGGTAAAAGGCTAGAGCTCTTTTACAATCCAGAGTATGAAGGTTCCTCTCTGCATTGGAGGCATGAGGAGCCGGAAAAAATACAGGTAGATATACCTCTTGATTAAGATGAAAAGGCGAGACCACTTTAGGCATAAAGTGGGG
This sequence comes from Ichthyophis bannanicus, assembly GCA_033557465.1. Lineage (NCBI taxonomy): Eukaryota > Metazoa > Chordata > Amphibia > Gymnophiona > Ichthyophiidae > Ichthyophis > Ichthyophis bannanicus. Next base: position 926,271,299 of record CM066032.1, on the reverse strand, counting down.
ATTCGTCCTAAGGACCACCTTGTCATGATGAAATCTTGTATAAGGTGGATTAGCCACTAGAGCTTGCAGTTCGCTGATGCGACGAGCGGAAGTGACTGCAATTAGGAATAGTACCTTCCAGGAAAGAAATTTCAAGGAGGTAGAAAATAACGGCTCAAAAGGTGGCTTCATAAGCTGACCAAGCACTAGATTCAAATCCCATGCGACCGGGGGGGGTCTGATGGGAGGTTTAGTGAGGGTCAGGCCTCTCATGAATCTTGCAACAAGAGGGTGAGAGGAGATAGGTTGTCCATTTATAGGTTTCAGGGATGCTGAAATAGCACTTAAATGGACTCTTACAGAATTCGTCTTAAGGCCTGCATTGGAAAGATGCAGGAGATAGTCTAAGAGGGAATTCAAAGGAAGTGCCAGAGGGTCAAGGCCCTGCTGAGCACACCAAATGGAAAAACGTTTCCATTTGAAAGCATAAGACCGCCTCGTGGAAGGTTTCCTAGAGGCATGAAGGATATCTTTCACAGGTTGAGAAAGATTAAAGTCTTGAAGACTTAAGCCTTCAGTAACCAAGCTCGGAGATGTAGGGATTTGGGGTTTGGGTGCCACAAAGTCCCGTCCTCCTGAGACAGAAGGTCTGGTGCAGCTCCTAAGTCCAGGGAGGATCCCTGGGAGAGCTGTAGAAGCAGAGGGAACCACACTTGGCGTGGCCAGCGTGGAGCTATGAGGATCATAGAGCCGTGATCTCTCTGGAGTTTGAACAGAGTCTTGGGAATCAGCGGAATGGGTGGAAAGGCATATAGGAACGCCTGACCCCAATGGAGGAGAAAGGCGTCCGTGGCCTGAGCTTCCTGACACAGAGTCCTGGAACAGAACCGGGGAAGTTTGGCATTCCACGGACTTGCAAAGAGGTCTATGTCCGGGGTTCCCCATTCCTGAAAGATTCTGGTTATCTGGCCCACATGTAGGGACCACTCGTGTGGCAGCAGAACTCGACTGAGTCTGTCTGCTCGAGAGTTTTGAACTCCTGGAAGGTACACTGCTAGCAGATGAATTTGGTGCTCTCTGGCGAAGGCCCATAATCTGAGAGCTTCGTTGCAAAGCGACAGAGAGCCCGTCCCTCCTTGTTTGTTTATGTAAAACATGGCCACCTGATTGTCTGTCTGAACCAGGACAGTCAGGTTGGCAAGGAGGGTATGGAAGACCTTGAGGGCAAGGTAAATTGCTCGCAGTTCCAGGAGGTTGATATGAAGGGTGGCCTCCTGTGGAGACCAAGTGCCCTGAGTGGAGAGAGTTAGCAGATGGGCTCCCCACCCCAATTGGGAGGCATCTGTTGTGAGGGTTGCTTGGGGTAGCAAAGGCTGAAAGGGAGCCCCCAACAACAGATTCTTGGTGGATATCCACCAATGGAGGGACCAAGACAGACGGTTTGAGGTTTGTATTTGGTCTGAGAGTGCTCCCGACGCCTGAGTCCACTGGGTGGCCAGGGTCCATTGAGCTGCTCTCATATGAAGACGAGCGTAGGGCACCACATGTACTGTGGAGGCCATATGGCCCAGGAGGCGTAGCATTTCCCTGGCTGTCAAGTGAGTACTGGACTGGGCTTGGGAGGCCAAGCTCAGCAGACGCTGACCCCGAACCAGTGGAAGGTAGGCTCTTGCAGTGGTGGTGTCCAACTGGGCCCCTATGAATTCTAGAGACTGAGTAGGGCTGAGTTGAGACTTGGGGAGGTTTATTACCAGTCCCAGATACTGCAGAAGGCTCCTTGTGCGGTCTAGGGAAATCTGGGCTTGCGACTGAGTTGGAGCTCGAATGAGCCAGTCGTCCAGATATGGGAATACGAAAATCCCCATGCTTCTGAGAAATGCGGCTACGACTGCCATGCATTTGGTAAAGACTCTTGGGGCAGAGGCGAGACCGAAGGGAAGTACTCTGTATTGGTAATGACTTCCCCTGAACAGAAAGCGAAGATATTTTCTGTGGGATGGATGGATGAGTAGATGTGTATACGCATCCTGCAGGTCTAGAGAACAAAGCCAGTCCTGACTCTGAAGGTATGGAAGGAGAATGCCCAAAGAGAGCATTTTGAATTTCTCCTTGTACAGAAATTTGTTCAATTCTCTCAGATCTAGGATTGGTCTGAATCCCCCTGTTTTCTTTGGAATGAGAAAATAGGGGGAGTAGAAACCTGACCCCTGTTGATGAAGAGGAACCTCTTCTATGGCCCCTTGGGCAAGCAGAGAAGAGATCTCCTGATCCAACAGGGCTAGGAGAGGAGATGGAGAATTGAAGGGTCTCACCATGTGATGAGGAGGAAGGCTGGAGAAATGAAGTTTGTAACCCTCTCGGATGATAGAGAGGGTCCATTGCTCTGTTGTGATCTGTTCCCATCTGGGAGCAAAGTGAGCTAACCTTCCAGGTATGGTGAGAGGTTCTGGTTGGTCCAGAACCAGGAATGGCAAGTTCTCTAGGGGCAAGTCAAAACCCCTGAGGGGGTGGAGCCTGTTGAGCTGTAGTAGCTGCTGCAGGCTTTGCTCTTGCTTGTTTCGTTTGCTGACGTTTAGCCGCAAAACGAGGTTGAGAAGATTGCTGGCCAGTATTGGAAGCATATCTGGCCTTCTTATAATAAGGCCTCTTGAAAGACTTCTTCTTAGTGGGAGTAGAAGTGGACTTAGAAAGTCTCTCTAAGGTGGCATTTTCAGCATCCATTTGAGTGGCCTTAACTTGCCACTCTGCACCGAATAAGTTCTCACCTGTACAGGGCAGATTCCGTAAGCCATCTAGAACCCAGGGTTCCAGATCAGAAGCCTGGAGCCAAGCCAGACGTCTGGCTGCAATAGCAATGCCAGAAGCTCTGCTGGCTCCTTCGAAGGAATCAAAGGCAGCTCTGTTGGAGAACTTAGAAACATCTAAAAGTTGTTTCACAACAGAAAGGAAGTCCTCCTGTTTATCCTCAGGGATAAGGGAGGCAAAATGCCGTACTTTCTTGGCAAGTTCCCCTAGGAACATGCCCATATAGAGGCTGTAGGAATTAATCCTGGCTATAAGCATACTAGCCTGGAAGATTTTCCTACCAAAAGAGTCCAGTGTCTTACATTCCCTTCCTGGAGGTGTAGAAGAGTGCCTTTTAGTACTCTTGATCTTTTTCATTGCAGACTTTACCACAATGGAGTGGTGAGGCAATTGAGTTTTCTGAAAACCAGGAGACGGAGGGACCCGATACATGGTGTCCAACCTACGGGAATAAGGAGACAGAGTTAAAGGGTTCTCCCAGAAATCCATCAATTGTTCTTGAAGGATTTCATGGATAGGCAGAGTAACTGCTTCTTTAGGAGACTTGGAGTATCCTAAAATATCCAATCTTTTTGACCTTGGTTCCCTTTCAGAGGAAGTAGTGATAGAAAGGCCTTTAGCCATTTCTAAAATAAAGTCCTGAAAGGACAAATCCTCTGGAGGAGACATTCTCCTTTTTGGAGAAGAAGGTTCCTCAGGAAGGTCAAGGGAGAGCTCTGCAGACTCATCAGAGGAGACAAAATCCTCAGAGGAATCGGTGTATTGTCTAGTTTCCTCCAACGCACGATACGCATACCGATCGGTATCGACATCGGGCGTACCGGGTATGGAAGCGGTATGGAGCGAAAGCCCATACGGTACCGATTTGCGTTTAGAAGAGGAAGGCCTGGGTTCCGGCATGGCGGACGATACCGGAACCGGGCCCGGAACCGCTGGAAGCGGTACCGATGGCGTTGCAGCTTTAATGAAAGCCATGACGGCCTGCTGCATGGATTGGACAGTATTGCCCATAGACGCCACGGCTGCCTGGATGTCGGTACCGGTATGGGCCGGTACCCCAGAGCAGTCCAACAGGTGATCTGTCGAGGCCGTGCCATCGATGTCAACCTGTAGCCCCTGTATTGGCGTTTTAGGAGGTAGGGCCTCCCGCCGGGGCTGTTTGGCTGGGGCAGGGTCCTCAAAACTAAGAGCCTCTCGATGCTTTGAAGGAGATTTGCTCTTTGAGGACTTGCCCACAGAAGGTTTGGTTACCTGAGATCCATCCGGGGATGATGACCGGGATGACTGTGATGTTGGATTCTCTGAAGCAAACAGCACATGGAATTTGTTGGCCCGGTTCTGCAGCCCACGCTTAGACATTTGGGAGCAGGAAGGGCAGTCCGGAATGGAGTGGTCAGGCCCCAAACATTTAAGACACCATTCATGGGTGTCTGTGACTGATATTACAGCAGTACACTTGGTACACTTCTTAAATCCAGGGGCTGGCTTCTCCATGTGGAGAATTAAAGTAGGCCTGAAGGCCTAACTGAAGTGACCAAGTGCTGAAAAAATAATAAAAGAAAAGAAAATAATTTTTTTAGAAAGAAAAAGGAAGACCGGCGATACCGGTATCGGTATGGGAAGGCAGGTACGCGGTCTAAAGAAACAAAACAAAAAACTACAATTTCTTCAGCGGTGACAGGATACACGACCTGCTGGCTCCGCGGAAAAAGAGAAACTGAGGAGAGCTGTTCAGGAAGGCGGGAAGGCAGTGCGCATGTGCAGTGGGAGGTCCCAAAAGCTTCCATTCTAGGAAGCTGGGGAGCTTTCCCGCGCAGGCTCCGTCGGTACCGACGTACCCATATGTGAGGACTTATTCCTGCTTGTTCCTGGAGATGAGGCTTGAGCAAAAGCAAGCCCCTAAGAAAGCGAGACACCGAGGGGTGACCAGAGAGAGAATGTCCCTCCACCAGAGAGTGGTGAGCTGCTAGAGCTGAGAGGTGGACCCGAACAGAATTGGATTTAAGACCTTGATTTGACAAGTGCAGTAAGTACTGAAGGACTACGGGCCCAGTACAGGAGAAAGGATCTTCTGTACGTAGCTGACACCACACAGAAAACCTCTTCCATTTGAGAGCATAGGTTTTCCTAGTGGACTGTTTCCTAGAGGCTAGGACAACCTCCTCAACCTACTGAGGCAGGCCCCAGGGAGCCAAGACTACCCTTGCAGCCTCCAGGCCATCAAATTGAGAGCTTCGAGATTGGGGTGCAGAAGGGAACCCTGCTCCTGTAAGAGAAGGTCGGGTTGCAACCCCAGAGGTAGTGGAGGATCCACCGCCAGTTGAAGCAGAAGAGGAAACCAAGGCTGTCTCAGCCACCTGGGAGCCACCAGCAGGACCGAGGCCTTGTCCTGAAGAATCTTGAAGAGAGTTCGGGCCACCAAGGGCGTGGAAGGAAACGCATAGAGGAGGCCCTGAGACCAGGATATCAGAAAAGCATCCGCTGCTATCCGCAGAGGATGCGGTTGCCTGGAGCAGAACTTTGGCAGTTGCTTGTTCGTTTGGCTGGCAAAGAGATCTATCAAAGGGAGACCCCATTTCAGGAAGATCTTCTGAACTACTGAAGGATGCAGCTGCCACTCGTGGGGCTGCAGTATTCTGCTTAATCTGTCTGCCAGGTAGTTGTCCTGGCCTGGAAGGTACACAGCCTTGAGGAGCATGTTGTGCTTGAGAGCAAAAGAACAAAGGTCCTGAGCCTCCCGACAAAGGATCCTGGACCCAGTCCCGCCCTGTTTGTTCACCAAAATCTCCACTGACTGAAACCATATGAACACATGACTATTCTGTGATTTGTATATATTGTTATTGTATATAGTTCCCCTGTTAGCCAAGTTGAATCTCCTGTTCATATGTAAACACAAAGTACTATTGGAAATGTGTGTATTCATTGTTTACTGTAAACCGCGCTGATGCTGAATAGCGCGGTATAGAAAAGACTATAAATAAATAAATAAATAAATAAATAAATAAAAAAACATGGCAACTTGGTTGTCTGTCTGAATCAGGACAGACTGGTGAGCCAGGGTAGGAGTGAAAGCTTTGAGTGCTAATCGAATAGCTCCGAGTTCGAAGAGATTGATCTGCTGTGCAGCTTCCCAGGGAGACCAGAGGCCCGGGGTGCACTTGCCCAGATAATGAGCTCCCCAGCCTTGCAGGGAGGCATCTGTTGTTAGCACTACTGTGTACCCTGGAATCTGAAAAGGCACCCCTTTCAGTAGATTGGGTGGGTGTAGCCAACAGTTGAGGGAGTGCAGAAATGGTCTGGACACCCTTATTCTGTCGCTGAGGCTGCCTGTGGCCTGTGACCACTGAGCCTGAAGGCACCACTGTGCAGGCCTCATATGGAGCCTGGCAATGGGGGTCACATGCACTGTCGAAGCCATGTGGCCTAGAAGCCTCAGGCAGAGTCTGGCGGAGACCAGGGACCTGCAGAGAAACTGATTTGCCAAGGCCATCAACCTTTGGGCTCTGTCTTCTGGCACGAATGCCTTTGCCAGGAGAGAGTCCAACCTTGCCCCTATGAACTCCAAGTTCTGGGAGGGGAGCAAAGTGGACTTTGCGAAGTTTATGACAAACCCCAGGCTTTGTAGAAGAGCAATAGTCCTGAGGGTGGCTTGATTGGCCTCCTGACATGTCTGACCCCTGATGAGCCAGTCGTCTAGATAGGGGAAGACAAAGATTCCCTGATTTCTCAGGTAGGCCGCCACCACCGCTAAGCACTTTGTAAAGACTCTGGGGGCGGAGGTGAGGCCGAAAGGCAGCATTCTGTACTGATAATGGTTTCCTCCCACAATGAACCTGAGGTACTTTCTGTGGTCTGGATGAATGAGATGTGAGTGTACGCATCCTTTAGATCTAAGGAGCATAGCCAATCTCCCTGCTGGAGGTAGGGCAGAAGGGTTCCAAGAGTAAGCATCTTGAACTTTTCCTTCACTAGGAACTTGTTGAGGTTCCTGAGGTCCAGAATGGGTCAAAGGCCACCGGTTCTTTTGGGCACCAGGAAATACCTGGAGTAGAATCCGTGACCTTGCAAGTGGGGTGGGGAGGCACAGGCTCCACCGCCCTGTCCACCACAGACCCTGAAGCTCCTGAAGGAGAAGGTCTGTGTGCAGGGGAGGCCTGGGAGGCTCCCCTGGAAAGTATGGAGGAGGCAGTTGGTGAAAATGGAGGGCATAGCCCTTGTGGACTATCTCCAGCACCCAACTGTCCCCGGTGATAAGGGGCCACTGGTGGGCAAAGAGGGCGAGATGACCTCCTGTGCAGGGTTGTGAGAGCAGTGGAGGAGAGGCTACGCTCAAGGAGTCAAAAGCCCCCACCCTGCTGAGTGGTAGCAGGGGCCTGAGGCTTGGGGGTCTGCTGCCTACGGGACCATTACCCTGTCCCTTGGCTTGCTGACCCTGGGGGGCAGCTTGGGCAGCCTGATATTGCGGGTACTGTTTGTAGGCAGTGCCCTTCCTCGGGTAAAAGGGCTTTTTACCCGAGCCCTTCTTTTTATGAGAAGGGGCAGAGGTCTTCCTCGACAGCCTTGTCCGTGTGAGGTGCTCGGTCTCGAGCTGAGCGGCCTTCTCGGTCATGGGCTTGCCAAAAAGGTTTTCACCTCGGCAAGGGACATCGACCAACTTGTCCTGAACCCATGGCTCGAGGTCCGATGACTGCAGCCATGCCTGGCGTCGAGCCGCGATGCCGGCTGCCGCAACTCGGGCCGAAGCCTCGAAGCCATCGTAGGCGGCGCAGGACATGAACTTCGAGCAGTCCCGAATCCCCGAGGACAAGGACTTAAATCTCTGCAAGGGTTCCCCAGAGAGACCAGCAGAGAACCCGGCCAACTCCTTGGCCAGATCCCGCAAGTACATGCCCATGAACAGCTGGGTAGGACTGGACACGGCAAGCAAGCATCGAGCCCTGGAAGCACTTTCTACCGACGCCATCGAGGTTTTGGGCCTCCCTGCCAGGAGGCACCACGGAGTGCATCTTCTGGCTCTTCAGATGATGCATGGCTTGCTAAGAACCGGCGCCGAGGCCGGTGCCTCCCACATACGGAAGAGGAGCTGTTCCACATTGGAGGAACCGGGACAGTAAAGGCCTCCTTCGGAGGAGAGTCATACTGTAGCGCCTCGAGCTCTTCAGCTCGAGGCTCTTCCTCGGGGTCCGCCGGAATAGCCAATGCAGTGGCCATATCCTGGACGAACTCCGAGAACCGGGTGTCCTCCGGGGGGGACCTACTCCGGGGCTCAGACTGCGGTGAGTCCAAAGGGACGCACCGAGTCTTGAAGGTATCAGGAGACTCCTCGTCCTCCGTCTCCCAAGCCGACTCGTCCGAGGAAGAGTCGGGGTCCAACCCCGTGGGGCCCTGGAGCACCCGCCCCATGCCGGAAGCACTGGCGTCGACGCCCTTGGTTCCGAATGGGAGGTCGAGGGAGACCGCGACCGAGGTAGACTCCGAGCCACGATGGACTCGAGTATCGGCTCGGTCTCTGGGGTCGACTTCGACGTCGATGTCCCGGTGGTCGGGGCAGATGTGCCAGACAGGCCGGCCATCAGTGCCCGCTGCTGCTCCATGAAGGCAAACAATCTGCTCTCCAAGGCTGTCATCCTGAGACCCAGCTCGGGAGACGCAGCAGCCACCGACTCAGGCCCCGGCAGCGCCAGGCAAGACGTCAGCTCCCTGGGAGGAGAGTCCACGAGGACTACGGGGCTTACATGTCCAGCAGACTCCGGCTCCACACGAGGCTTCTCCGGTTCCACGGGCCCGGGCGACGGTCGGGAGTCTTAGACCTGGCTCTCGAGGAGCCAGGGACCTCCTCCAACGACGCCCTCGTGAGCCGTTTCTTCCTCTTGCGTTCCCGGTTGGGGGACCCCCTGTCCGAGGAGCTTCGACGGCGCTCGGGATCGGAATCCCGAGATGTCGAGGCCTTAGACGAGGTCCGGGCCTGGCCGGAGGCTGAGTCCGAGAAAAGTCTTTCCTTTTGCTGCTGGCGACTTCGTAGTGCCTTGGAAGACATCTTCCACAGGACCCGCATGACTTAGGATCGTGGTCGGGGCCGAGGCACCGAAGGCAGCAGTCGTGTGTGTCGGTGAGAGACATTCTGTTCTATGTAATTATCTCATGTATATAGTTTACCCCGGTTCTCCAAGTTTGTACTCCTGTTCGATGTAAACCAAACAGCTTGTTGTTATGGTCTTTTTGTTATAATGTAAACCGCGCTGATTCTGAATAGTGCGGTATATAAGAACTTGTAATAAATAAAATAAATAAATTAGTTTCTTACACCGATCACACTTCTTAAAATCGCTGGAAGCTATCGGGGAAAAAAAGAGCCCCCGCGAGGTCAAAGGACTGGCCTTCCAGAGAAAAATGGAAAAAAGGGTGCGAACGCCAGCCACGAAGGGCAAAAACCGAAAAAGAAGAATCGGGCTCGATACCGGTGTACCAAACCCGGCAGGAGGGAAAGCGGCGTCAAACCGGGAGAAAAACAGCAAAAATCGCTGAAAAATCTAATTTTAACCGGGAAAACTGGACACACGTCCGGTGGGCTTCACGGAAAAAAAGAGACTGAGGTAAGATGGCACCTTTAGGCGGGAAGGGAACCGCGCATGCGTGCCTGCATTCCCAAAGGCTTTCATAGAAAGCTGGGGAAATGCTCCGCTGGGGCTTCATCGGCGCCAATGATACCCAATGTGAGGACTGACTTCCTGCTTGGTCCTGGAGAAACTACACTTTCTCCAGGAACAAGCAGGAAGTCAGTCCTCACTTATGGGACTCCCCAGCTAAAGGCTACCGAACCTGTAACCAACACCTCCGCGAGGTCATGAGCAGAAGCCGATGCCCGCAGGAGCCCGATTCCTCGGGCCCAAGCCCTCGTTAGCCGTGAAGAAGGATCAGAGGGCAGGAGTTGCTTATACCCTGAACAGATTATGAAGTATGGCCTGGCCGAAGGCGCAGTCCCGACGGGACTTCCCCTCCAGGCAGTAGTGTGCAGCAAAGGTGTTCGCTGAAGACCAGATCACCGCCCGGCAGATGTCCCAAAGGGACACTGAATGCAGCGAGGCCACCGAAGCCGCCTTGGCTCAGACACCATGTGTGGTGACTCATTGATCCAACGGGGCACCTGCTTTCGCATGGGCGAAGGCGATGCAGACCGCCACCCAAATAGAGAGGGTGCGTTTAGTGACTGTCTGCCCTAGTCGATTGGGATCGTAAGTCACAAAGAATCGGCCAGATTTGCGATGAGTCTGGGTGTGCTGAAGATAGAAGGCAAGAGCCCTCTTGCAGTCGAGCGTATGCAAAGCCTCAGATGCCTGGTTGGCAAGGGGTCTCGGGAAGAAGGTCGTTAAGACCATCTCCTGATTGAGATGGAAATCCAAGACAACTTTTGGCAGAAGCTTGGGGTGGGTACGGAGGACCACCCTATTCCTATAGAATTTAGTAAAAGGGGCTTCAGTCATGAGAGCCTGGAGCTCACTGATTCGGCAGGCTGAGGTCAGAGCCACCAGGAAGACCACCTTCCTGGATAGGTGCCGAAGCGAACATGTTGCCATTGGCTCGAAGGGCGAACACGTAAGCTGCATGAGCACTACATTCAGGTCCCAGTCCACCCGGAGGTAGCCGGAAAGGAGGCTTGGAGAGCAAGAGACCCCGCATAAAGCGGGAGACCAAGGGCTGCCCCGAGAGGGATTTTCCCTTGACGGGAAGGTGATTCACCGAGATGGCACTCAGGTGCACCCTGACAGAGTTTGACTTCAGGCCTGCCTTCGAGAGATGGAGGAGGTACTGAAGGACTTACCGAGTGGAGCACGGGAATGGGTCAATCTGGAGCTCGGAGCACCAGATCAAGAAGTGTCGCCACTTGAAGGCGTAAGCTCGTCTAGTTGAGGTTTTCCTCAACGCGAGGAGGACCTCGTCGATCTCCTCCGGGAGGTCCAGCGGGGCTAAGGAGACCCGTTCAGCCACCAGGCTGTGAGGGATAATGAGGCCAGGTTCGGGTATAGTACCCGCCCCTCCTCCTGCGTTAGCAGGCCCGGGGCACAGCCCAGGGGGACTAGAAGCTCCGACGGCAGCCAGAGCAGGAACCACGGCTGTCGAGGCCACGCGGGGACTACGAGGATCATCAACGCCCGTTCCCGCTGAGTTTTGTGGTGGGTCCTCGCAATGAGAGGAGTGGGAGGGAACGCACAGAGCAGGCCGGAAGACCAGCTCAGAAGGAATCCATCTGCGCCTTCCCTGCTCGAGTGCGGTACTGGGCCGCAGAAGCGGGGAAGATGTGCGTTTGATGGGCTGGCAAATAGGTCCATGGTTGGAGTTCCCCACCGATGGAACAGCCAGCCGGCCACCCCCAGATTCAGCCGCCATTCGTGAGGGCGGAGAATCCTGCTTAGTTTGTCCGCGAGGACATTCTCCTGGCATGGGAGGTAGACCGCTCTGAGAGTCATCCCCTGATGGAAGGCGAGGGAGCAGAGGAGGACCACTTCCCGGCAGAGGGCGTGTGATCCTGTGCCCCCTTCCTTGTTGATGTAGAACATCGCCACTTGCTTGTCGGTCTGCACGAGCACCGACTTCCGCCTGAGGTGATCCTCGAAGGCCCTTAAGACCCACCGAACCACCCGGAGCTCGAGCAAATTTATTTGCTGTTGAGACCTCCTTGGGCAACCACTGTCCCTGAGTGCACAATGCACCGCAGTGAGCTCCCCACACCAGCAGGGAGGCATCCGTTGTCAGCACTAGCTTGTGCTGCGGTGCCTGGAAGAGCAACCCCTGGAGAAGGTAGCAGGGGTCCAGGGACAGGCAAAGATTGTGAGAGATCCGGATGGGGTCCCTGAGGTGGCCGATGGAAGGACTCCACTGGGCGCTGAGGCATCACTGGGCCGTCCGCATGTGCAAGCGGGCATGGGAAACCACATGGACGGTAGAGGCCATGTGCCCCAGGAGGCACGGCATAGTCCGCGCTGTCACCCAAGGGGTGCTCTGGACCTGGGCTGCCAGGGCTCGGAGGCGGTCGGCACAATCCGCTGGCAGAAAAGCGGTCGCCCGCCAAGTGTCGAGGCGTGCGCCAATGAATTCTAAGGCTTGCACTGATTTGAGGTGGGACTTGAGATAGTTGACCAAGAAGCCCAGGCGTTCGAGCAGGAGGATTGTGCGTGATGCCGACAGGCGGGTTTTCCTCGACCGAGGATCCCGTGACGAGTCAGTCGTCGAGGTAAGGGAAGACCGGTATGCCCTGTCGCCTGAGGGAGGTAGCGACCGTGGAGAGGCACTTCGTGAAGACCCGTGGGGCAGACGCGAGGTCGAAGGGGAGTACTCTGTACTGGAAGTGCCCCCCTGCACTCCGAAGCGCAGGTACTGCCTGTGCTGAGGGAGAATCAGAATGTGGGCATAAGCGTCTTTTAAATCTAAGGAGCATAGCCAGTCGCCCTGCCAGAGGAAGGGCAGCAGAACGCCAAGGGATAACATCTTGAACTTTTCTCGCACCAAAAACTTGTTTAGTTTTCAGAGGTCAAGGATGGGCCACAGACCCCCTGTCTTTTTCGGGACAAGGAAGCACCAGGAATAAAAGCTCCAACCTCGGAGGTGCACCGGCACCCTCTCGACCGCCCATTGGGTGAGGAGGTTGACTAGATCCCGCTGCAGGAAGACCTGATACACGGGGAGTCGAGGAGGCTCCGCCAGGGAGAAGGGAGGGGGAAGCCTGTCCAATCGGAGGCGATAACCGTCAAGGATAACCCGGAGGACCCATGTGTCCGAGGTGATGGAAGCCCACTGAAGGGCAAAGGAGGACAGGTGTCCCCCCACCGGCTGCTGTGTTGCCGGGGAGTGAAAGGCTTTGCAGGTGGCATCAAAACCACTGTGAGGGTTGAGGCAGTGACGGGGTTTGGGCCTTGGGCCCTTTTGGCTTGTGGTGACCCTGGGGCCCGGGCTTCCCTTGTGCCGCAGTTGTCGGCTTGGGAGTGAGCGGGTACGGTGGGGTAGCCCCAGTAGGGCAGGCCCTTCCTTGGAAAGAAAGGCTTTTTAGTTTGCTGTTTCTTTCGAGGGAGGGTGGGGGTCTTGCATGAGAGACGGGTTCAGGTAACAAACTCCGTCTCTATCTCAGCGGCTTTGTCCTCCATCGGTTTACTGAAGAGCTGCTCACCGAGGAGCAAGGCCCAAGGCAACATGGTTTTACCGAAGGACGATTTTGCCAAACAAATCTGATTGAGTTCTTTGACTGGGTGACCAGGGAGCTAGATCAGGGACATGCGATGGATGTCATCTACCTGGATTTCAGCAAAGCCTTTGATATTGATTCCTCATAGGAGGCTTATCAATAAACTCGGTAGCTTGGGGATGGATCCTAAGATGGTAAATTGGATCAGAAATTGGTTGACTGATAGACGACAGAGGGTGATGGTAAATGGAGCTCACTCGGATGAAGGGAAGGTGACTAGCGGGGTGCCCCAGGGGTCGGTCCTGGGCCCGGCACTGTTCAATGTATTTGTGAGTGATATTGCTGAAGGACTGAATAGAAAAGTCTTTCTTTTTGCAGATGACACGAAAATTTGCAACAGAGTAGACTCCCCCGAGGGAGTGGTTAGCATGAGGAAAGATCTACAAAAGCTGGAAGAATGGTCAAATGCTTGGCAATTAAGATTTAATGCAAAGACGTGCAGAGTCATGCACTTGAGTAGCAGAAATCCAAGGGAAAAGTACGTGATAGGGGGCGAGAGGTTGGTGTGCACGGATCAGGAGAAAGACCTTAGTGTGATTATTTCTGAAGATCTCAAGGTGGCAAAACAGTGTGACAAGGCGGTGGCAAAAGCCAGGAGGATGTTGGGCCGCATACAAAGAGGAATCACCAGCAGAAAGGAAGAGGTACATATGCCACTGTACAAGTCACTGGTGAGGCCTCACTTGGAATACTGTGTTCAGTTTTGGAGACCGTATCTTGCAAAGGATGTAAAAAGACTGGAAGCTGTTCAGAGGAAGGCGACCAAAATGATTTGGAGCCTGCGTCAGAAGCCTTATGAGAAGAGACTTGAAGACCTAAACATGTACACTTTGGAGGAGAGGAGGGATAGGGGAGATATGATTCAGACCTTTAAATACTTAAAGGGATATAATGAACAAACAGACCTCTTCCAAAGACGCGGAAGCTGTAAAACTAGAGGGCACAACAGGAAGCTGCAAAGTGGTAAATTGAAGGGCAATGTCAGGAAATACTTTTTCACGGAAAGAGTGGTGGATGCTTGGAATGCCCTCCCGATGGAAGTGGTGGGGGAAAACACGGTGACGGAATTCAAAATGGCATGGGACAGACACAGTGGATGCCTTTACAGCAACAGGATAAAATCAAAATAAACTGAACCATCTAATTTCTCAACAAATAGGGGTGTCCTGCATGGAGTGGTGGATTCACCCCTAAACAGGGACGTGGGGAGGGGTGGCCTGCATGGAGCGGCAAGTGCATCTACTCTTGCCATCATGCTGGGCAGACTGGATGGATCATGCTGGTCTTTATCTGCCATCATTTACTATGTTAAAGCCATCAAAGGCGGCATGGGAGATGTACTTTGAGCACTCTGCAATACACTTTAACAGGGTCTAGAACCTATTGAGAAGTTTGCCCTCGAGGCCTGCGGAGAAACTCCCAAGTTCCTTGGCCAGGTCGCGCAAGAACATGCCCGTATATAGCTGGTATGCCTGAATACGGCAGGAGAGCATGGACCCCTGGTAGGCCTTGCGGCCTAGGGTGTCGAGAGCTCTCGACTCCCTGCCCGGAGGAACCAAAGAATGTGACTTCAGGCTCTCTTGTTTCCTCATGGCTGATTCCACCACCATGGATGTGTGAGGAAGCTGGGTTTTTCTAAACCGGGACTGTGCTGGACCTTGACGTTGAGGCACTTACTCACTATGGAAACTGAGGCAGGTTCCTCCCACATGTGGAGTAGCAGCCTGGACAGGATGGGAGGAAACGGGACAATAAGAGATTCCCGAGGTGGGGACTCATACTGAAGAATGTCGAGCTCTTCAGTTCGAGGGTCCTCCTCAGCCTGGGTGGCCAGGTTGAGAGCTCGTGCCATATCCCGGACAAACACCAGGAAGGAGGTTTCCTCGGGTGAAATGTAGGTGGGAAGGGGTCCGACGGAAGGTTCCAATGGGTACGGGTTTCCGGAGAGGTATCCCCATCGGACTCCCAGTCCGAAAAGTCGGATGAGGAATTCGATCCTGGCTGGTCACCCCTTCCTGCAGCTGAGGCCCGCTTGGAGCTGTAGGCCCTGGAGGATCTCACCCCCGAGGAACGGGAAGGCGAGCGAGACCGGTGCCGAGAACCCTCACGAGTCCCATGGCCCTCGGGGGTTTCCTGGGCAGATTTCGGTGTCCCACGCGAGGGAACCTCAATTTCGAGGCGCGGGCCAGCGAAGCTGGCTGTGAGCGCCTGCTAAGAAGAGATGAATGCAGAAACGCTGTGTTCTAGCAACAGCATGCAGGACTCCCATGTGGGCATGGGGCCCTGCAATGCCGGGGTCACCGGGTCAGGCGTCGAGGAGAAGAGGGTGTCCTCGCTGGGACGGCCCTCAGGAGACCAGGTGCCATCGCCGGAAGCCTCCGTATCTGTACGAGGTACCTTGCGGGGCCGCTCCTTGTCCGACTCTCCGTAACGCTGACAGGGGTTAAGCGACCGTACACAAGAGTGCTCACGCTTGTTGGGGGCCCCCTACAGTGACTTCGAGGCTGCCTTCTTTTTACGCCACTCCACTTCAGTGGACCCCTGGTCGGAGTGCTGTCTTGAGCGTCGGGCCGACGTAGGGGATCCCACTGGAGGAGAGACGACCAAGGGCGCCTGCGGGGATTCTGAGGCGGCCTTCCTGAAAATGTCTTCGGACTTCTGCTTACGACTGAGCAGGGCTTTGGAGGACATTTTCTTACAAAGCGAGCAGAGCTCCGGATCATGGTCAGCCCTGAGACACCGCAGGCAGCAGTCATGGGTGTCCATAAGCGACATGTTCTTGGAGCATCTATCGCATTTTTTGAATCCGGTGGCCATAGGGGCAAAAATGGCCTCCACGAGGTCGAAGACCCATGCGGCCAGCGGTTGGGAGAAAAAAGGGGCACAAAGCCCGTTAAAGCAAAAAATGCTAGGAAAAACGTCCCCTAATTGCTTAAAAAGGATAGGTACAGGACCTGTGCAACCGGAAAAGAAACAGGCCTAAGGCCGAAAAATGAAACACTTTTTCCGAGGGACAAGGATGTGTGTATGAAGGGCTCTGCGGAAAAAGGAAGACTGAGCAAGATGGCACCTTTGGGTGGGAAGAGGACCAAGCATTCATGGCAGCAATCCCAAAGGCTCTCTTTGAAAGCTGGGGAATTGCTCCATGCGGGCTCCGTCGGTGCTGACGTCACCCGTAAGTGAGGACTGATTTCCTGCTTGTTCCTGGAGAATTTTATTTTCAATTTAGGTTATCCTCACTTATTCTGTACTTGGCAAGGGTCTGTGTTCTGAGTGTTTGACTGAGGCCAGGAGTTCTGTTAACATGGCGTTTGTACGAAGGGACCTGTACTGTAGTAATTTGACTTGTTTAGCTTATGGATGTTCTAGGGCCCGCTGCAGTATTTATAATGCTGCTTTTATCTGGGTAGGCCCCTTGTTGTATGAGTTTTGGAAATTTATGCTGGTATATGGTTGATTTGGCCTTGTAGATCATCAGTGACTTTTGTAGGGTTTTGTATTAGCTCACAATATGCCTGGTACTGGAGAATGTATATTAGTGAGATGGCCAGAATCAGATTTGTTTTTAATTAGATACTGATTTTTGTGGGTGGATGTCCTAGTTCTGCTCTGCACCCATTGTTCAGGGGGGAGGGTTTCTGTGAATGCAAGAGATACGTTCAAAAAGAAAAAGCAACAACCATAACACAGTTTATAACAAAATAAAATGAGTTATTTAATTTGGTATTATAAACTGTGCAGTGGTTCACGCTCTCTCTTTTAGTTCCGTGGTGAGCGAACATCTTTTTATTTCCTCCACATTATCTAACTTTTTGATTTGGTTACATAGTAAATGACAGCAGATAAAGACCAGTATGGTCCATCTACTCTGCCCAGTAGGATGGCAGAAGTAGGTGCCACTCTGTGCAAGCCACCCCTCCCCATGTCTTTGTTTAAGGGTGAATCCACCGCTTCATGCAGGACACCCCTATTTGTTGAGAAGTTAGATGGTTCAGTTTATTTTGATTTTATTCTGTTCCTATAAATGGATCCATTGTGTCTGTCCCATGCCATTTTGAATTCTGTCACTGTATTTGCCCCATCACCTCCATCGGGAGGGAATTCCAAGCATCCACCACCCTCTCAGTGAAAAAGTATTTCCTGACATTGTCTTTCAATTTTCCACCTTGCAGCTTCATGTTATGCCCTCTCGTTTTACAGCTTCCCCGTCTTTGGAAGAGGTTTGTTTGTTCATTATTTCTCCTTAAGTATTTGAAGGTCTGAATCATATCTCCCCTATCCCTCCTCTCCTCCAAAGTCTACATATTTAGGTCTTCAAGTATCTTCTCATAAGGCTTCTGACGCAGGCTCCACATCATTTTGGTCACCTTCCTCTGAACAGTTTCTATTCTTTTTACATCCATTTCAAGATACGGTCTCCAAAACTGAACACAGTATTCCAAGTGAGGCCTGTCATAGAGCAGGAGCTAATAAAAATGAGGACATAGGAAAAGAAGCTGTCTGTCCCAAAACAAATGAGGTGCAGAGAATGCAATTGCCTAGCAAAACAGCTAGAGGGAGCAGGCGTGCACTTACAGAGGCTGAATGGACACACCTAGCTAATCAGCAGCACCTGAGAACTAGCCCGGGAAGCTCAAAGGCAGAAGACCTTTATAAGCGAGAGGCTGGAGACAGAAGGCAGAGCAGCACCGGAGAACAGAGCAGCACTGGAGAGCAGAGTAGCACCGGAGAGGAGAGCACTGCTGAGAAAAGGAGCAGTGGAACCAGGACTAGTGGCACGGCTGCAGGAACTGGAAGAGAACCAGAGTTCCCAGAGAAAGACAGATGGAGGAGAGTCAGTCCTGTGGAAGTCGTGGTAGCCAGAAACTCCAGAGGTAAAGAGCTAAGAAGCAGGAAGCCAGGCTTGAAGAGAGGCCTACGCTTACTAGAAAACCCGGAGACCAGATTGAAAGGTACCAGAAGCTTTCAAGAGAAAGATTGCCAGAGAGACTGGGTCCTAAGGGAAATACCTGAGGAGGACACGTCCAGCTATGCCTATTACAGGAAACCAAGGTATGATGATTCTTTATTCATGAAGAAAGGCTCAGCTGCTAGAAGCCCTTATAAAACAGATGCCCAGTTTAAAAGAAGAGAAAGCAGGCCAGAGTTTCACCAGCCAAGATATAGAGGCAATAAAACAGACCATGCTCATTTAAGAACCTTAGAACAACTGTATGGAAAATAAGGGAACAGAAATAGGGACTGGCCAGTGATAACAACCAGAGAAAGCCCCAGCTCAGAAGATAATAGTGATTTAGAACCGATGCAAGTGGAGCTTATAGACCCTATTTCCTCATCTCAGGAGGAATTGATGGATTGTTCCATGTGTGTTGTGGGTGATTTGGAATCACTGCCGGAACTGTGAGCCATACAAATATTACCTTAAGAAGTTTTCATATTTGAGCTGAATGAAAAAAAAATGTTCAGACATGTAATTTACTCCAATGTTGAAAGAATCCTTGGTTAATTTCCTTTCTACAACTGTGAAGACTATAACAGTTTACTTTATACCTTGAGTTTGGTTTATGCCTGAAAAGAAGGACTTTCCTTAATTTTTGTAGCCCAACGAATCTTTTTGTGAAAAGGGAAATAAAAGCCTTATTTTCCCTCCATTTGGCTTACATGACTTATTTGCACCAGGAGCAGGACTACATAGACCAGGCTGCACCTGGCCTTAAAAAACCCTCCTCTCCTAAAATTAACTATATGTCCAACCTTCCCGTTCAGCCACAGGCCACCAGGGGGAGGTTGGCGACAGGCCTCACCAGTGACTTATACAGTGGCATTAGAACGTCTTTCTTTCTGCTGGTAATTCCCCAACATCCTCCTGCATTTTGCCATCGCCTTGTCGCACTGTTTTGCCACCTTGAGATCTACAGAAATAATTACACCAAGGTCTTTCTTCTGATCCGTGCACACCAACCTCTCGCCCCCTATCGCGTACATTTCCCTTGGGTTTCTGCTACCCAAGTGCATGACTCTGCACTTCTTTGCATTAAATCTTAATTGCCAAGCATTAGTCCATTCTTCCAGCTTTTGTAGATCTTTTCTCATGTTAAGGACTCCCTCGGGGGAATCCACTCTTTTGCAAATTTTCGTGTCATCTGCAAAAAGACAGACCTTTCCAATCAGTCTTTCAGCAATATCACTCACAAATACATTGAACAGTGCCAGGCCCAGGACCGAACCCTGGGGCACCCCGCTAATCACCTTCCTTTCCTCCGAGTGAGCTCCATTTACCATCACCTTCTATCGTCTATCAGTCAACCAATTTCTGATCCGGTTTACCACCTTGGGACCCATCCCCAAACTACTGAGTTTGTTGATAAGCCTCTTATGAGGAACAGTATCAAAGGCTTTGCTGAAATCCAGGTAGATGACATCCATCGCATGCCCCTGATCTAGTTCTCTGGTCACCCAGTCTGACTGTAGTTTTGCGAAAGCCTCCCCTCTCCCCGGCTTGGGGGGGGGGCACCATCTTATCCCTCGCTTCAGGCAGCAGATTGCCTTGAGCCACCCCTGTAGTTTATTTAATTGATATACCACCTATAGCGGTAGCAGCTAGGCAGTTAAGGAAGTTACATTCAAGTACTGTATATATTACTGTAAAAATCCCACAACTTAATAGATAATGAGAGAAAGACCAAACTGGCCTATCCAGTCTTCCCAGCTGAGATTCTTCCAATTGGTAAATCCCCATATGCAACCTTCCCCCTGCCCCATCTCGTCATTCACCTGACTTCTCACTTCTTTACTCGCCACTATTTTGTATATTTGTTACACATGTGCCCTAAAATCTGTTAAAAGGCTTTTGCCACTTTCATTTGTAGGCCTTTAACGTAGGAATGACATTGTGTATGCGACTATATCATCAGCTAACACTGCATCAGATTTTCTTTCGAGTGTATTCTTAGTTGTTAATCCAGCCGTTGTGCATGATGGACACGACAACCATAAAACGCACAAAGATCATCATCCTGCTTTTTTTTTTTTTTTTAATTTTTATTTATAATTTCCTGAATAACAACAAATAATAAAGAATACAATCAACACCAACAAATTTTACAATATTCGAGAAAAGAGTGTACCACATAAAAAGACCACATCAAGGAAGAGCATGCTACCAAATTATACCATACATGATAAGGAAATCAGAAGTATTCAAAACTCCACTATTAGGAGACAGAAATCTCACTGCCAACATCTTGTACCTTCTTCTGATTCAAAAAAGATTTAAGTTGGGTCGCATCCGTAAATACAGAAGACTGGCCCTCAAGGGTAACTACACATCTACAAGGAAATTTTAAATAGAAGCATGCACCTATAGCCAAAACTGAAGATTTTAACAACAAAAACTGCCTACGCCGGGCCTGAGTAGCCCTGCTCACATCTGGGAAGACCTGCAGCTTTTGGCCGCAAAAAAGGGATTCCCTGCACTTAAAGTATGCACGAAGAATAATTAATTTAATAAACTCAGAACCAAAGGTAGCAACTAAAGTGCTACGCTTGGAAATGATGTCTGCTGAGTCTTCTAAAAAGGCAGTCAAATCCTGTCCAGCAGTATCGTCTAAAGGGGGAGAGGCAGTAGCCTCACCCTGCACAGCAGAAGAGGTAGACCGAGTGGGCAAGTAGTATAAATAAGTAGCCTCAATGCTGCCATCTATCTTCAATACTTCAGTAAAATATTTCTTAAGCAATATAGCAGGAGACAACAAATGGGTGACGGGAAAATTAAGGAAACGTAAATTTTTGGCTCTCGACTGATTCTCAAGCATCTCTAAACGATAATTAAGGGATGAAAAATCCCGTATCAAGGCATAATTATTGTCTAAGCAAACTTGGAGTTGAGATTCAGTCTTAGCCAAAGTACTAGTTATGGCACCCAATTGATTATCAGTACTTTGCATTTTACAAACTACTTCAGAGGTAAACATACAAAGGGAAGACACTGTGGCTGTTAAACATTTGTCAATACCATTAATAGCAGTCCAAATGTCCTTTAGAGTTACCTCACCAGAACCAGGACCAGGACTTTTCGGGATATCCTCTGGCTTCCCCGGTAGAACAGGTCGTGGCATAGGTGGAACATGCTCCGATGCTGGCTCTATAATCGTTGATGACACTGCACTAATACAACTGTCAGTCGTGTGATCAAATCTAAAAAGGAGACAGAATCCCTCTTGCCTAAACGAAAGGGAAATTGTGGTCGTAAAAGGAAAACCACACCCAAAAGTGACAACTATGTTCTCAGGGAAAAGACCCTCAGAAGACAAGCGACGCATTAAAAAGAGATTTAGAAGAGAAAGATATAATGGTCAGTTTTTCCATAATTCACAGGTGACTTTTGGAACTTGGTCGAAAAGCATGACAACCTCTGAAAAAACAACTTCTGACAAAGGTTATGAGACAGAAGCGCTATAAATGGGGATTGAAACAAAGAGTATGATAGAAGTCTATAAATTAATGAACGGAGTGTAATGGGTAAACGTAGATCGATTGTTTACGTTATCAGAATATAGAAAGACTAGGGGACATGCAATGAAGCTACAGGGTAAACTATTTAACACTAATAAAAGAAAATATTTTTTCACGCAACGTGTAATCAAACTCTGGAATTTGTTACAGGAGGATGTAGTAAAGGCTGTTAGTGTAGCTGGGTTTAAAAAAGGTTTGGACAAGTTCTTGGAGGAAAGGTCCATAAACCATTATTAAGAAGGTACCCAGGATATCAATGCTTGACCCAGTACAAGCATTGTGGAACCTGTGTCTTTTGGGGAAACTGCTAGGTACGTATGACCTAGATTGGCCACTGTTGGAAACAGGATACTGGGCTTGATGGACCTTGGTCTGACCCAGTATGGAATATCTTATGTTCTTATGAGTAGACTAAAAAAGATTGGAAAAAAGTAATATTCAGTGATGAAAGTCATTTCTTCGTCCAGGGCCAAAGAAGCAAACATGTTCGGTGTTCACCTGGAGAAAAGATTTGTGATTCCTACATCAACCAGAATGTGAAACACCACCAAAAGATGATGTTCTGTGGGTGTTTCAGTTATTATGGAGTTTCCATCTTGCATACAGTCGAGTGAATGATGCGTTCCCAATACGTCAATGTTCTCCAAAGAAGAGTTGTTCCAGAGCTAGAGGACAATTCCCGATGGATCTGGCATCTTTCAACAGGATCTTGCCCCATGCCACACATCGAAATCGGTGAAAAGCCTTTTTCAAAAGCAGCAAATAAAGGTATTGGACTGGCTAGGAAACTGTGCGGATTTAAACCCAATACAGAATCTGTGGTCCATTTACAAACTTTGCCTTCGTGGAATGGATTGTACGACAAAGGAGAAGCTTATTCAAGCTCTAATTCAAGTCTGGTACAGGGACACAAAAATCATTGCAGACTGCTCGAAATTAGTGGACTCCATGCCAAATTGTGTCCAAAAGCTGGTAAAAAAACAGAGGAGGTCATATTATGTATTAATATGTGGTTATTAATAAGATTTTCAATGGAAATTCCAGTTCCACTTATTTTTCAGTTTGTTTGAATTAATATACACAAGGGTGTATCAGTTGAACATTTATTATTTATACTTCCTTATTCACCAATTCCAGTACAACGCAACAGAAACAGTTCTTCCACACCTTTACTGATTCTTATTTGACTTGCAGTAATCATGTGATAGATTAATTCTTGTTGCTTTCCTACCAAGATGTCAACAAAGCCCTCATTCCTTTTAACAGGGCCACAATATGCAAATTTCACTGTCAAAACTGGCCCCTTAGCAATGAAAGACCTTTCCTTACATATGGTAAATCTTAAAGCAGCAGCGCTTCTTAAAGCTTATCCCAAAAGGTGGTGACATCATCTTCCTTAAACCATAAAAGTTGTTTCTGCCTCTGAATTCTTTTGCATTTTCATACTTTCCAACATATGAAATATTGGAAAGAATTATGTGAAATGGGTCTGTCATGACCGGGACCACTCTCCACGATCACCAGGGACAAAGAGCGCGCACCTTCACCTATAACAGCTCCCTCTTTCTTTGGGTACAGCTCTCTAGCATTAAGAAGCCAGGACTTGGAGAACAGGTGTGTGCAGCAGAATTGACACTGGATGCTAGGCAGAAGAACCAGGCACAGCAATGAACCCGTACAAACGACAAAGGCAGAGGGCAGGAAAAGTGTAGTTACTCACCTGTAACAGGTATTCTCCAGGGACAGCAGGAATCAGTCCTCACACGAGTGACTTCGGCGCAGACGAAGCCCACATGATAACCTCTCCCCAGCTTTCAAAGAAAGCTTTTGAGAGATCACCACTCATGCATGGTCCCCTTCCCGCCTAAGGGTGCCATCTTGCCTCAGTATGAAAACATAGCTTAAAAGGCAAAAATGACAAAAAGCAACTCCATAGGTAGCAGGGAGGATTGTGAGGACTGATTCCTGCTGTCCCCGGAGAATACTTATTACAGGTGAATTATTACGTGTTCTCCGGTAACAAGCAGGAAGTCAGTCCTTATATATGGGCCTCCCTAGCTACAGGCTACCGAAAAAAAAAGAAACTGTAAAAGCCACAAGTGACCAGAAAAGGTTGAACCATGAGAAGCAGCAATGGAGTCAAGGAACAGACCCCTGAGCGGCCCCAAGTGTCAAGCGAGGAACCACTTCTCTGGCCACCTGAAAACACTGAAGGGCAGGTGCTGCCTTACACCCCAAACAAGTAACGGAGTACTACCTGGCAGAAAGTGCTGTCCTGGTAGGACTCCCTCTCTAGGCAGTAATGAGCTGCGAAGGTATGGACTGAGGACCAGCTGGTGGCCCATCAGATCTCCGACAATGGAACGGAGCACAGGTTCGCTACAGAGGCAGCCATGGCCCAGACGCTGTGCGCCATGACATGGTGTTCCAACGAGAGACCAGCTTGCTCGTAGGTGAAGGGAATGTAGTTCACCACCCAAATGGAAAGGGTATGCTTAGAGACTGCTGCCCAGTCAATTCAGGTCATAGGAGATGATGAGCTGTGAGGAGCGGCAGTGGGCCTGGGTATGCTCTAGATAATAGGCCAGGGTCGGCTTACAGTTCAGAGTGTGTAGAACGGTCTCCATCCTGTTAGTATGAGGCCGCAGGAAGAAGGTGGAGAGCGCAACCTTTTGGTTGTTGTGGAATGGAGACACCACCTTAGGCAGAAACGTGGGGTGTGTGTGGAACACGACCCTGTTCTTGTGGAACCTCATGTAAGGCGGATGGGCCACTGGAGCCTGGAGCTCACTAATCCTGCAAGCAGAGGTGAGCTCCATAAGGAAGACCACCTTCCAGGAGAGATACTTTATGTGGCAAGAGTTGAGAGGCTCAAAAGGTGGTGCTGTGAGTTTTGAGAGAACCATGTTGAGATCCCACTCTGCTGCCGAGAGGCAGACGGGTGGCCTTGAGAGTAGCAGACCCCTCAGGAAGCAAGTCACGAGAGGCTAAGTGGAGAGGGGCTTGCCTTTGACAAGATGGTGGTGTGCCAAGAGTGCGCTAAGGTGTACTCAGCCCTGCCTGGGATAGGTGAAGTAGATACTGCAGGATCAGCTGGACTGAACAGGAGGAGCTGATCTGCTCTCTGCGGACCAAACAGAGAATCTCTGCCACTTGAAGGTGTAGGTCCAGCAGGTGGAAGTTTTGCAGGAGGCCAGGAGGACCTCCTCCACCTCGCTTGTGAGATTGAAATGGGCCATGGCTACCCTTCCCACAGCCAGGCCATCAGAGTCAGGGACCCCACATTAAGGTGTAGCTGTAATCCTGCGACAGCAGGCCCAGGGCGCACCCCAGTAGAACCAGAGGCACCTGGGACAGGCGGAGGAGCAGGGGGAATCACAGCTGCCTGGCCCACCAAGGGGCCACCAGTATCAGCGGAGGAGCAGGGGGAATCACAGCTGCCTGGCCCACCAAGGGGCCACCAGTATCAAGGTCGCTCTGTTGAGCTGGACCTTGAACAGGGTTCTTGGTAATGTGTGGCATGGGCAGGAAGATGTAGAGGAGATCCCCCCATCCTAGAAATGAGGAATGCATCCATCATCACCTGTGAGGGATGCGGTTACCTTGAGCAGAAGTGGAGCAGCTGAGCATTGGCTGAGATGGCGAACAGGTCCATCTACAGGAGGCCCCAGAGAATGAAGAGCTGGCTGGTCATCCGGGGTCCAGCTACCACTTCTGCAGTTAGAAGACCCAACTGAACTGGTCCACCAGGACATTGTCCTGGTCTGGGAGATAGACTGCCTGGAGGAGCATCCCGTTGTTACTGGTGAAAGAGCAGAGGTTCACCACCTCCTGGCACAGGAGGGACAATCCCGTATCTCCCTGCTTGTTGATGTAGAACATGGCCACCTGGCTGTCTGTCTGTCTGGAACAGTACCGCTTGATGCTGTAGGTGATGGTGAAAGGCCTGGAGAGCTAGCACTATGGCTCGGAGCTCCAGGAGATTGATCTGCTGGAGACTCTCTGTCTGCGACCAACTGCTCTGAGTGTGGAGGATGTCACAATAGGCTTCCCAGCCCAGTTTGGTGGCGTCTGTGGTAAGGATCCTCAGGGGGGTGGGGCCCGGAAGGCCATCCTGGCCTGTAGGTGCAGGAACTGCATCAGTTGAGGGAGATGGCCAGAGGATGGGTCCCGACCACTCTGTCCTGGAGGTGCCCTGTTGCTTGAGACTACTGGGAGCATAGGGCCCACTGAGCCGGCCGCATGTATAGGCAGGCGTCTGGAGTGACATGTACTGTGGACACCATGTGATCCAGCAGGCAAAGCAGGAGGCGAGCAGACACAGAAGGGCGACCCTGGATTTCCCTGCAAGAGCTTTGAGGTGCTGGGCCCTGTCAGGGGGGAGGAAGGCCCTGGCCTGGACAGTGTCCAGCAGTGCTCCTATGATCTCCAGGCATGCTGGATGAAGAGACTGGGTAGTTTATGATGAACCCCAGGTGCTTAAGAATGAGGACGTTGCAGGCCATCGCCTGATGAGCTTCAGTGGCAGTGCTGCCCTTGATGAGCCAGTCTCCCTGGAAGGGGAAAATCAACACCCCCTGGAGATGCCAGGTGGTAGTGACCACTGCTAGGCACTTGGTGAATACCCTCGGGGCAGAGGCCAGACCGAAGGGTAGAACCTTGCACTAGTAGTGGCAGTCTCCTACCATGAAGCGGAGGTGAAGGGGATGGATGAGAATGTGCATATATGCATCCTGTAGATCCAAGGAGCATAGCCAATCTCCCTGCCAGAGGTATAGCAGCAATGTCCCAAGGGAGAGCATTTTGAACTTCTCTCTCACCAGGAACCAGATGAGTCCCTAGGTCTAGAATAGGCCGAAACCTCCAGTCCTTTTGGATAGCAGAAAGTAGAAGAAGTAGAACAAAACCCCTTGCCCCTGAGGTGGAGGGGGGGGGGGGGGGAGACAGGTTCCACTGCCCTGTCTGACAGAAAACCTGTGACTTGCTGCTGAAACAGGCCCCGGTGAAAGAGAGTCATAAAGGCTCTTGCAGAAAAATGGTGGGGGGCATCTATTCGAAGTGAAGGAGGTAACCCTCCTTCACCACCTGTAGGGCCTATGCGTTGGTGGTGATGGTGGACCACTGGTCAGCATAGAAAACCAGATGTCCCCCCATATGCTGCAGGGCAGGACCTCCTGGGGGAAGAGAGGCTATGCCCAAAGAGTCAAAACCCCCCTTCAGGTTGTGCCAGAGGCGTGCTCTGGGGCTTGGTAGTCTTAGGCTTACAAGTGGCCATGCCCTGGACCCTTGGCCTGCTGGCCCTGTTGGGGAACTGGAAAGGCTGAGTACTGAGGGTAGTTTCCATAAGCCTTCCTTTTTTTCAGGTATAGGGGCGTTTTACCTGACGCCTTCCTTCGGGAAAGGTCAGTGGTCTTTTTTGAAGAGCCTGGTCCTGGCTATGAACTCGGACTCCAGCTCGGTGGCCTTGTTCATCATGGGCTTGCCGAAGAGGTCCTTCCCAGCAATGGACATCAACCATCTTGTCCTGCACCCACTGCTCCAAGTTGGAAGACTGTAGCCAAGCCTGGCAGCGGGCATTAATGTTCACCGCGGCTACTCTAGCTGCTGACCCCAAGGCTGTCATAGGCTGCCTGAGGCATAAATTTGGAGCACTCTTTGACCAGGGAGTTCAGGGACAGGAACCGCTAAAGAGATTTCTCAAAGAGACCAGCCAAGAACCAGGCGAGTTCCCTCGCCATGTCCTGCAAGTACATGCTCATGTACTGCTGGTAGGCCTGGATCCGGCTAATGAGTATCGAGCCTTGGAAGTACTTCCTATCCAGGGCATCCATGGCATGGGCCTCCCTGCCCAGGGACACTGAGGAATGCGTTTTCTGGCTCCTGAGCCTACATATGGCCGACTCCACCAGCATAGAGTTGTGAGACAGTTGAGCATTTTGGAAGCCATGGCTCTGGCGGACTTGGTACATCGAGTCCAGCCACCTGCTCACAATAGGCCCTAAGGCTGGGGTTTCCCACATATGGAAGAGCAGCCATTCAAGGATTGGGGGGAGGGGGGGAATGGGCACCGTGAGTGTCTCCTTAGGGGGAGGCTCAAACTGGAGGATCTTGAGGTCCTCCGCAGACTCGGTAGTGAAGGCAAGAGCCTTTGCCATATCCCAGACGAAGTTCAGAAAGGCCTGGCCCTCAGGTGGGGAACAGCACTGGGCTTCAGGAGGAGAAGGGTCCAAGGGCACATCCCTGTGGAGTCGAGTGTTTGGGGATTCGTTGATCTTGGTCTCCCACTCTGACTCAGAGTCGGAGGAGATCTTGAGGGCCCTCCGGGCATTGGCCTCATGCCCCAGCACAGATAGCCCGATGGCACTCCAAGTTGGATATGCTGTGTGGGGAAGTCCTCAGCCCCGAGCGAGATGGGACCGGTGCAGAGGAATCTCTCGAGGCCATGGCACTCAAGGATTGGCTACACCTCCGGGGACTCCCTTGCTGTAGAGAGGCCAGAGGTCGGGAGTGATGACCTGGAGGAACTGGGCATCAGAGCCCACTGTTGGGCCATTAAGTCAGACAAGCTGCGTTGCAAGGCTGCCATCCTGGCCTCGAGGCCAGAAGGCTCCACACTCACTGCCATGGGCACAGAGGACCTTGTGCCTGGCGCTGGCACCATTGAGGAGATATCCTCAATACGGATGCCCTCGGAGGACATAGACCAATCCTCGGACATCAACTGTGTTTTCTCCCGCCGGAGCAGCTCCCAGCCATTGTCCTCATCTTGAGGGCTCCGAGGTTGGGGAACATAGGACTTACCTACAGCCCTGGACTCGTCACCTGACGAGGCCATCGATAATGTCCGGCTTTTCGAGGAGCGTCCTTTCCCAAGGGAGCCCTGGCTCGATGACCCAAGACCTTGAGGCGCTGAAGAAGTGCGGTTGCCATGTGAGCCCTCGGCCTCCGCAGTAGCCCTCGAGGACGCTGGTCCCACAAGTAGGGCTGGTACCTTCTCAGAAAATAGTGCCTGAACCACTAGCATGGCTTCCTGTTACAAGATAGGGCCTGCTCTGAACCAAAGCCTGAACCATGTGGCCTGCTCTGAACCAAAGATTGAATTAAACAAGATGGATTCCTGTTTTGTTATAACTCAGCATTAAAACTTGCAGATCAAGCAATTCGGCCAGTTTAGAAGTATTTTCCAGCTGACTATGTGCAGAAAAACATGGCTGAGACCTTCACTGTGCATAGCATTTGCAACAATGTTATCGACTGGCATCTCAGCAACTTTCGCACTATGGACCTTTGTTTGCAGAAGGACCACCTATTAGTTGTTACCAGATTTGCTGAAGATGATATACAGGGTTCGAGTCCAGCCAATCACCAGGTCTTTAGGATAAAGAATTATATGGTTATACGCCAGAGGAGGAGAGACAGAACTCAGAAAGAGCTCAAAAGAGAAAATCAGAAGAAAGAAAAAAAGAAAGAAGGAAAAGGACATGGCGAAGAGAACAAACAGCCACAGAGCAAAAGAAAAACATCTGCAGCACTCTGAAACAGAGAGGCTGGCAGAAAACCTGGGAACTTTAAACATTTGACACAGATTGTTCGCTTGCCTTCTCTCTCTGGCCGAAGCCAGATAGTGTTCAAAGCCAAAGCCTTGGGACAGAGTGAATTTCTCCCACAGACCAGCAGCTCAGTGTGTGACCACGTAGTTCATTTCAGCTGACGTTTGACCTCTGCCATACTTTGGCTTTGTGTCATGCCAGACCTAGCCACGAGTATTCTGGCGAAAGCTAAGGTATTGGTCTTTAATTTCTCCCCGAGATTGGGGCTAGCTTAGACATAATTTATTGTATGTCTGAGTGCAGAGCGAATCAGTGACAATGGTTTCTAAAAACAGAGATTAGATCTCTTGGTAATTGTAACATAGGGTTGAATAACATACTACACCTCACACAGCTAATTTATTCTAATATTTCCACTATTTTTGCTATCAGAAATAAAGCCTAATTTTTATATAAACAGGGCTGGTTCTTGTTTATCATGTGGTATGTTTGCCAGATGGTCCTATGTAATCCTGGGAAAAGGAGTGTAGCAGTATCCCCTAGACCAATCGAGTACTTATACATGTGTATCTATCCGCTACTGATCATATCTCCTACATAATTGTGGGAATCGTCTAGGATGAGTTATTGAGCCTCCTAATATCTCATAATTGGCAGCTTTCATCTGCGATAGGTGATTCTGAACAAACCATGTCTTACAAATTTAAGACTGTCTGATTTATGATGGCTTTATCAGGCGACGTTGCCGAGTGAGCAAGTCTGGTAATCCAAAAACTTGTAGCCCTATGTTGGGAGCAGGAACAGATTTCAGACACTAATGCACAGCTCAAATGAGACCCACAGGAGCTTGCAATGACAGATATCTTTTTTCAGTGGAGTCCTTGATAGAGTGCTGGGTCATAAAGGTAAATCAACGCTAAGTTTACTTGCCGAACACACTTGTGTGTTACATATATTTAAGACTAACTCTGTAGAAGCTTTAAAGCATGCTCGAGACACATTTGATTTATGTATGGATGACAGAGGCCAAACTTCAGATAATTGATCTTGTGCAGGAAAATGCTGATTTAAAACAGCAGCTAGCTGCTAGAGATTCCCTGTCACGTAAGAGTGATGAGGAGGAACACCCTCTCCCCCCCCCTCTCCAGTCACACATAGCTCACATGTGAGAAATCCCAGAGTTAAAACAGTAGCTTGCTGTCCTGGATGAGCAAGTGAAAGAATTTAAGAGAGAGCGTCAGGCAGCTTGAACTTATAGATCTGAATTGATCGAGGAAAATTCTAGACTACAGGAGGAGAAAGCCCAGTATGAATTGAAAGAGTGGGATTTACTAGGGCATTTGAAAACCTCTGAAGCTGAGCAACTCAAAGGTGAACAGGAGTTAGAAAGGCATAAAAGGGTACTAGCCAAGTGCAAAAAGGACATGACCCAGTTTAAAAGGCTAAAACCCCTACCCCTTCTGAAGACAGTGAATGACTAACTGGCTTTGGTTCTGTTCCACAGGTCACTGGCTCACTGGTACAGCCAGCTCAGATCTCCAGGCCAGTCGGAAAGGCCACATTCTCAAGACAGAATGACATTTCTTCAGTGGATGGCAGGGTGCCAACCTTTGACTCCATCAGGAAGCACAAGTACTTTCTGGGTAAACAAGCCAAATGGACAGAGGTATATTATTCCTGTTACAACACAACAGGTGTTTCCCTTTGAGGGCCTAATAGATTCAGCCTCTGAATTTACCCTGCTTACCATGAGTCTTTTTAACAAGCTCACTGCTTCCTTGGAGGGGCAAGATACCCTACGCATAGCACCCAACGAGGAATCACTTGTAGCTTATGGTGAAGAAGCCATAGAGACCATAAGCGAAGTCTGGCTTACCCTCCAAATTGGAAAATTACAGGTGAAACATCCTATGATAATTACCAAGTGCCATGGGGAGGAACTTTTGATTGGCAATGAGCTCCTAGAACTGCTGCGCCCCATACTGGACTATCTCTAAGAGGTGATCTGGACACAGGTCACCCATCCTATACCTTACATCAGAGTGAAATATGACGAAAGGGCCAGTAGTCCTTGTTCCATGGAACGAAAGGACACTGCTATCAGGATTAATTTCCAGAGATCAGCAGAACCCCTAATCCTAGAGCTCAAGTATGAAGGGGCTAGGAATGAGGGTTGGAGAAATTGTGAGGTAATCACCATTGAAAAGGGCTCAAAAGCTAAAATTATCCTTGATACTGACTATATTCCTGAAGGATCCCACAGTCCAGATGGACCAGGCACGGGAGACTCTGGATGCTACTGAAGTAAGCACCCCTCTGGCCCCTGACCCCTGTCATGGCCACCCTAGGAAATTAGCAGCAATCTCCTCAGATAAGAGAAGCCTATTCATTCATGCGCAGGTCGGCATGCCTCAGAAGAAAAGAACTTATCGCACTGTGATCACACACTCATCAGTGAAACCCTTTTCCGTCACCTTAATCACCAGACCACCCTTAATTGGGTTAGGAGAACCTTGACCTCCTTCCAAATGCCTGGTGAGGGCCCCAAGACACGGGTAGGAGTCTGCGATCATCACTTACAAGATGGGGGTAAATCCCTCAAACACACCTTTTCTATCATGAGAGGCCTTGAAATGCCCCTTCTACATAGGCTCAGATTGCCTTCTTGGATCTTATGTAGATATGGTGAATAACCTCCTCTGGAGTAGAACAGAAGGCGAGCCAGTGGAGTGGCCTGGCACCCATCCATCACTGAGGGCTGGACAGACCATCCCTCAGGTTTGCGAAGTGGTGAATGCAAAGGATGTCCAAATACCAGGGAAGATACAAGACTGTCCCCTTAAGGTCCGCATAACCAGGGGGCAAACAGTTTCAGACCCCCTGGCCTTCTTCAACCCTAACTCCCATTTTTAGGAGCTGGGCCTGATTACTGGCCCCGTTCCCTGCATGGAGGCCACAATACCAACGTTGCATCTGTTGGTGACTAATGCCGGCCCAGAACCTGTTAGCATTGCTAAAGAGGAATCCTTGGGATACTTGGTAGGAGAATCATTCCCCAGCATAGAGCTGACTCTCTAGATTATTGGAGGCGCCCCAGATTCTTGGAATCTCTGTGAAGGAGAGGAGACCCCCGAGTGTGTAAGAACCTCACCTCGGGGCCTCCTGACCCTACAGTTTACCTGGCCTCACAGTGCTGCATCCACCCAGGTGCACCTAGAACAGAACCATTTGATCTTGTCAAGGAAATTTGAAAAGTCCCACAATTCCTACACCAACCAGGGGGAGGAGCCCCAGGTGGTCAAAGCTATCAAAGCCCTCTCTCTCCAAGAGGAGATAGAGGAAAAGGTTGAGATTCCCACAAATCAACCCTTTCCAGGGTTTAAGGGGATGGTTAAGGAGAAGCTTGCTGAGGCAGACCCCTGTTCTGACGAGTCAGAAAATATTCAGCTTAGGAACTGCTATATCAGTACAAGAACCTTTTTGCCACTGACACCTATGACTGCGGTCTTATGGACCTACATGCCACCCGCACACCTACTGATCCAAACAGTAAGCCTGTTTTTGTGCGGCAGTATAAAAAAGTCTCCTGGCCTCATATGAATCGATCCAGGAAATAATCAATTCCCTGGAAAGGAAGGGAATTATATGCCAGTGCAGCAGCACATACAATGCACCGTTGTGGCTGTCCTCAAGAAAGATTTAAACTGGCACTTAATCCTGGACTACCGCAAGCTTAACAAGAAAGTACCCCTGTTCAGATGGCCCATGGTTCATCTGGAATAGAACCTCACCAACATCAAAGGTGCGAAATACCTCACCAGCCTGGACCTTGCCTCAGGATTCTGGACTGTTCCTGTCCATCCTGAGGACCAACACAAGCTGGCCTTCACCTTTGGTAGGCGGCAGTACACCTGGAATTGGACACCCTTTGGGTATCTGAACGCACCAGCAGACTTCAATATTTTCCTGCATAAATCCCTGCCTGCTGCTGAAGCTAGGGGCACCCTTGTGTATGTAGATGATATCTTAGTGAAGAGCACCACCTTTTCTGACCATCTAAAGAAGATCAAGCATGTTCTCCAACAATTAAAGGCTGCAGGAGCAAAGTTATGCTTGACAAAGGGTCTGTGGTGCCGAAAATCCCTCAATTATCTGGGATATGAAGTTTCTGCTGATGGATTGCGGCCATAAAAGAAAATAATCGTGCCCTTGCAACAACTTAAAAGCCCAACCAACAAAAGGGAGCTTCGCTCCTTCTTGCAATTATTCCCGCCAGTTTGTGGACCAGTATGGGGAGATTTCTAGGCCCCTGGTCAGACTCCTCAAAAAGGATGAAGCTTGAGCATGGGGACCTGAACAAGACAGCGCTCTAGGGGACTGAAAGCTGCCCCGAGTCAAGCGTCCTGCCTCACTTACCCAGAAAGTGGCAAGGAATTCTTGCTGGAACTAGGTTTCACCAACCACTCTATGAGTGCTGTCTTGTATCAAACACATGACACTGACAGGAAAGTTATCGTGTATGCCAGCAAGGCTTTGACGAAAGTGGAGAGGAAATATTTGGACTGTGAAAAGTCCTTGTTGTCCCCTGTCTGGGACCTCCAGCACTTCCGTACTTACATCCAAAGTAAGAGGTTAGTAGTGGAAACCCATCACCAGGCCATCAGTTTTCTAGGCAGTGATTGGATAAAATCTGGACAAGTTTCCAACAGCTGCATCATCTCCTGGACTTTAGCTCTGCAAAGATGGCCCCTTGAGGTGAGATATGCTCAGAACCGCAGAAATGCTGCTGCGCAAGGCCTGGTGGAGCTGCTTGACTGCACCGCCAGGGTGCCATTGGTGGATAATTCAGACCCCAGGAGGGAGTCAAGTGCACCTGAGCCAACTCATTTTTATGATAAGAACATTTGCAGGAACTTCCCCAAGGTATATGTGGACGGTTGTGCGGTATATGTGGACGGTTGTGCTTACCGTCAAGAGACTGACCATGTCCTGGTCGCAGGTATAGGAGTAGTCTGGGAGCAGAACCACCCCTGCAAACCCTTAAAGTATCGCTTAGGGTCCAAAACAAATCAATATGCTGAGTTAGCTGCAGCCCTGGCCGCTCTCCAAGCAGTTGCCCAAAGGGGGGTCCGCACTCTAACAATCTGCACTGACTCGGATTGTCAGACACAATTTTGTTTCGCACCTCCCTATTTGGAAAACCAACAATATGCTGAATTCCAAAGGGAAACCTGTCCAACACAAGGAACTTATCCTGGCCTTAGACAGAGTGGCACAGGAAAATGACATGGACTACTGCAAGAAGGTGAAAAGCCATGCCCGTGTTAACAATCCTGACAAGGCTGGAAATGATTTGGCTGACCAGCTTGCCAAGGAAGGTGCCATTTCTGGAGACCGTTGGCAATTGAAGGCTCCTTCAGACAACCTAACTGCCTCTGTCAAAGCAGTCACCTGACAACAAGCTCAACAGCTAGCCACTCCACTGGTGGTACAGTGGTGTGGTGAGATCGTCGATATCGACCTAGTGCAGGCCCAAAAACAAGATCCTACCCTCAGACATTTCTAATTCCTTGCTCCAGAACCCCAGGAGTATCCATTGACCCTGGAAGGATACCAGGATACTGAGGATCCTCTACATCTCCAAGGATATGTTCCATCTCCAGGAGTAAACATGGTATTGTGCAATGGGTGGTACCTCAGGCCTTTCGAGGAGTTATGTTGCAACATACCCATGACGAGCCCTGTGCTGGTCACCTATGAAATGTTGAAACAAGTGGAGTACTGGGCCCCACATGTACCAGGATGTCCAATTGTATACCAAAGGTTGTCTAACTTGTTGAAGATTTCAACCTGCTGCTCCGTATCATAGGGCACCTTTGAGAAACAAAGGTCTGACCATGCCTTGGGTCTGACCTCCAAATTGATTGGATCGGCCTAGTGATCCAAACCTCTCGAGGCAACAAATACATGCTGTTACTTGCTTATTCACCAAGTGGATTGAGTATTTCAGGACTAACTGCACTGCTGAGACGACAGTCACCCTGTTGATGAATCATGTTTTCAGCAGGTGGGGTCTACCCATGCGAGTAGAATCTGATCAAGGTTTCCATTTTAAGGGACAAGTATCAAGCATCTGTGGAAGCTGTTAGGAGTAAAGGCCAAGGTCCACATTGCTTATCAGCCGCAGTCTTCTGGTCAGATGGAAAGAGCAAAAAAAACCCCATCGTCAGCATCTTGAAGAAATATCTCTCCTCCTCTGGAAAGGATTGGGACATTAAGTTACCTTTGGTACTGAGGGCGATCAGAGCCACCCAACATCGATCCACTGGCGTAACTCCTTTTGAAATGATGACAGGTAGGGACATAGTACTGCCCCGCTATCTTCTGTACCGGACCAATGATGTAAACCTAGCATGTGCTACAACAGCCCATGAATATGTTACCCACTTAAGGCAACACTTGCAAAGTGCCGTTGCCCAAAAGAATTTGGAAAGTGCTGTCAGAGGTAGGAAAGCCTACTACCTCCAAAGAATACCAGATTGGTGACAGGTATTCTATTATAATTTTGGGAAGAATAGGGTCAAAGAATATAAATTTCTCCCTAGCTTGGAATGGTCCATATTCTATTGTGGATAAAGCCTCCCCTGTGGCTTATCAAATCTAAATAAAGAAGGGTATTGATAGGGAAAGCTCCCTTAAATGGGTCCACATCAATCAGCTACGACCATGTTATCCTAGGATGTTTTTTCCAGAAGAATCTACCAATGGAAAACAAATACTAACCTAGAAGAGGATAGCCTATTTGTTTTGTTTTTCAGATGCAGAACCAAACCTTGAAGATCCTCTTCCTGATTCTGGTGTCGTGCTGCAGGATACATCTGGATTCCTGATCACAAAGTCCCAAACTGCACACAGGTCTCTGTGTCACTGTTTCCACAGCACGTTTTACAGAAACACTTTAACATGTCTGACCCACAAACACCTAACACACAAAAGTGGTTAAAAGCACACATGGACTATGCCACTGCCGATACCAAGAATAAATACGACATCATTAATAAAGCCTCTCTACCCTACAATGTTTGTTTACTTAATGTTCCTAAGCACTCCATTGTTACTGTTGGTGGAGTAGCTCTGTTTTATTTAGATACAGATGCTGTTTCTACTGAAATCCAGGAGCTAGATGTGTTATGAGGCCTTGAAATTAACTTCACTGAAGCCTTGAACTACCTACTGGTCTATAAGGACTCTCACACCTTTGAACTGTCCATTGACCAGGAGAGCCTTGAAGTCACTGATTACAACTTTGATTCGCATGATGTGGACATTTTACAGACCGATTTTATGTCTCATGTCATTGTGCCTGTCTTTGCCCTTCTCTTGGCAATTGAATTCTTGATTTCCTTATACCAGCAAAGACAGATGCGTACCCTGCGTCGTCTAGTACGCCATAGACCTCCACTACCTGACATATGTCTGCAGGATTTGATGGAATGTCACCTCATTGATTAGTGAAGCCATTAACCTTTCAGTTATGCATTACTTTTAACCGAGTTGTTTCATTCATCAATGAGAAGCTTGTGTTTTGTTTATTAACCAACTGACCATCTAAATGCATCAGTGTAAGTTACACTGACATATCGTATAACCTATATACCACGTTATACATTGAGTAGGCTAAGTACACTGTACTACCAAGTTTGAAGTTATACTCATTACACTGATTGAGCTGATTTGATCTTACATATATCATTTTAGTATTAACTTCTATTACCGCTTGTATGTATAATTACTCATGCAGTATTGCATCCAATGCAATTATTATGCTTAGAGTTTAGACTCTAGCTAACCATACCATTTAGTTCTGACCTGCACAGTAGCCCGATAGCTAGTTAGGTTTTAAGATGGAATATGCCCCCTTGTGGCTATTCCCATCTTAAAAGAAGGGGAAATGTAGGGCTGGTACCTTTTCAGAAAGTAATGCCTGAACCACTAGCATGGCTTCCTGTTATAAGATTGGGCCTGCTCTGAAACAAAGACTGAATTAAACAAGATGGATTGCTG
This sequence comes from Ichthyophis bannanicus, assembly GCA_033557465.1. NCBI lineage: Eukaryota > Metazoa > Chordata > Amphibia > Gymnophiona > Ichthyophiidae > Ichthyophis > Ichthyophis bannanicus. Next base: position 926,234,150 of record CM066032.1, on the reverse strand, counting down.
TTTTGTTATAACTCAGCATTAAAACTTGCAGATCAAGCAATTCGGCCAGTTTAGAAGTATTTTTCAGCTGAATATGTGCAGAAGAACACGGCCGAGACCTTCACGGTGCATAGCATTCGCAACAATGCATCTATCAACTGGCATCTCAACAACTTTCGCACTATGGACCTTTGTATGCAGAAGAAACACCTATTAGCTGTTACTGGATTTGCTGAAGATGACATACAGGGTTCGAGTCCAGCCAATCACCAGGTCTTTAGGACAAAGAATTATGCGGCTGTACATCGGAGGAGGAGGAGAGACAGAACTCAGAAAAGTCAGAAAGAAAGAAAGAAAAAAAAGACATGGAGAAGAGAACAGAGCACAGATAGCCACAGAGCAAAAGAAAAACATCTGCAGCACTCAAACATACAGAGGCTGGCAGAACACCTAGGAACTTTAAACATCTGACACAGACTGTTCGCTTGCCTTCCCTTTCTGGCTGAAGTCAGATAGTGTTCAAGGCCAAAGCCTCGGTATGGAGTGAATTTCTCCCAGACCGGCAGCTTAGTGTGTGACCATGCAGTTAATTTCAGCTTACATTGGACCTCTGGCATACTTTGCCTTCGTGCCGTGGCGGACCCAGCCACGAGTATTCTGGCGAAAGCTAAGGTACTGATTTTTAAATTTTCTCTGAGGTTGGTGGTAGCTTAGACAGACAGATAATTTATTGTACGTCTGAGTGCAGAGCGAATCAGTGACAATGATTTCTAAAACAGAGATTAGATCTCTTGGTAATTGTAACATAGGGCTGAATAACATACTACCTCAGAAAGCTAATTTATTCTAATATTTCCAAGGATTAAATACAAACCTATCCTGTTCATCCACAAAGCCCTACATCAGACACAATCTTCTCAACTCCGAACTCTATTACCCAAGACTACCCTCAACAAACCAACCCGTCAGAACACCAACACCACACTCACTATCCCCCACGAATGAACTAAATTCAATCAACAGACCTGCAACAGAGCTTTCGAACTGTACGCACCCTCCCTCTGGAACTCCCTCCCGAACCTGATCCGAAGAAACAGTGACCTCCCCACATTCCGGAAACAACTAAAAACCATCCTATTTCATGAATATCTTGGACCAGAAAAAGACTCCTCTCACTGACTGCACTTCCAGCCCCTGAACTACCCCCTCTACCACCATGAAACTTACGTCTTTTTGTCTAATTTGTTACTTTCTGTTCGAATCATTAATGTTGACCCTCTTGGAGACAGCCCCCCCCCCCTTTTTCTGTTGACTTGATTACTGTCCACCCCCCTTTTTGTTAGGCCGCTTTGACCCGGTGAAAAGTGGGATATAAATGTAGCTAAATAAATACATTTTTGCTATCAGAAATAAAGTCTAATTTTTATACAAACAGGGCTGGTTCTTGTTTATCACGTGGTTTGTTTGCCAGATGATCCTATAGAATCCTGGGAAAAGGAGTGTAGCAGTATTATTTATTTATTTATTTTATTTAACAATCATTTATATACCGCATCTTCCGGAGATCAGTTGCGGTTCACAATAAACAACAATCTACAAAGCAGAGTTTGTTTCACATGTAACATCGTATAACCACAAGCAATAATAAGTAAACAGCAAATGTTAAAACTAAACAGCACAGAAAAGTATCCCCTAGACCAACCGAGTATTTATACACATGCATTTATCTGCTACTGAAAATATCTCCGACAAGCTGACTCCTCCATGGCTGTAGGTCTTATGAAAAATCGACTTGTGCTGCTTCTTATGGCCTTTGAGGATCTTGGGTGGTCATCTACTAGCAGAGACCACACGTCAAGGCATCATGATCTGACCCAAGGCACCGAAGGTAACAATCATGCATGACATATGTGCATAATAGTTACAAGGCTTGAAGACACTGACTGAGGCCATGGAGGGGAATATGTCCCCCGTGAGGACAAACTGTCTTGGCTCTGCCAGAAAGGGAGCGAAGACCCGTGCACCAAGAAAAAACCCTAAGGGAAAAAAAGGGACTCCAAGAAAAACCACAACGTCAACAGTACACGGTTCTGGACGTGCTGCTTCCCTACCACAAATATGAAATACTTCCTGCGAATGGGATGCAATTGGATGTGGGTGTATGTATCCTTGAAATTTAGAGAGCATAGCCAATCTCCCTTTTGAAGATAGTTAAAGAAGGGTGAAATCATTCCAAACTTTTCTCTGACCAAATACTACTTCGGATCTCTTAGGACTAGAAAGGGAAAGAATCCCCCCATTTTTTGGGAGGACTAGGAAGTGACTCAAGTAAATTCACACCCTTCCTGTCCTGGTGGAATGGATATGATCGCATTTGCAGTATGAAGGGCTGAGGTTCTGTGTTCACAGATGAAGGGCCAGGAGCAGGACCTCAGAAAACACCCACAAATAGGAACAGAAGTGAGGGGGATTTTGAACAACTTTCATGCTCGTGAGGAGCTAGCTAAACTAAAAGTAGACAAAGTAATGGGGCTGGATGTGATACATCCAAGAGTATTGAAGGAACTTAGGGACGTTCTTGTGGCTCCATTGTCTGACCTTTTCAATGCTTCTCTATGGATGGGAGTGGTCCCAGAGGATTGGAGAAGAGTGCACATGGTCCCCTTTACATAAAAGGGAAAGAAGGGTGACGTTGGGAATTACAGGCCAGTTAGTCTGACCTCCCTGGTGAATAAATTAATGGAAATGCTGCTAAATCAGAGGTTAGTGAGGCTTTCTGGAGTCCAATGGATTGCAGGATCTGAGACAGCATGGTTTTACTTAGAGGCAGGTCTTGTCAAGCAAATCTAATTAATTTCTTTAACTGGGCAACCATAGAATTGGACCGAGGTAGAGCCCTAAGATGTGGTGTACTTAGATTTCAGTAAAGCCTTTGACACAGTTCCAGACAGGCAACTTATAAATAAATTGAGCATCCCAGGGATTGACCCTAAAGTGACTCACTGGGTTAAAAATTGGTTGAGAGGGAGGTGACAAAGGGTACAGGTCAATGGAGCTCTCTCTGAGGACAAGGATGTTACCAGTGGTGTGCTGCAAGGATCTGTCCTTGGTTTGATTCTTATTTAACATTTTTGTCAGTGATATCGGAGACAGCAGTCCAGCATGTGAAGGGAGGCCTCCGCTCTGGAGGCATGAGACCTGGGGGAAAAGGTGGGCAGCACCACCTCCTGGTTCAGATGGAAAGCTGAGATCACCTTTGGTAAGAACTTCGGGTGCATCCGAAGGACGATCCTGATCCTATGGAACCTGGTGTACGGTTCATGCCACCAGGAAAGAGTAGTTACTCACCTGTAACAGGTGTTCTCCAGGAGCAGCAGAAATCAGTCCTCACATATGGGTGACGTCGGCGCCGACGGAGCCCTCGCGGAGCAATTTCCCCAGCTTTCAAAGAAAGCCTTTGGGAATTGCAGCACGCATGCGCAGTCCCCTTCCCGCCCAAGGGTGCCATCTTGCTCAGTCTGATGACATAGCTAAAAGACAGCAAACAAATTAGCAAAAACGAAATGATATGACAACAACTCCAAGGGGAGGAGGGAGGGTTGTGAGGACTGATTCCTGCTGCTCCTGGAGAACACCTGTTACAGGTGAATAACTACTCTTTCTCCAGGACCAAGCAGGAAGTCAGTCCTCACATATGGGACTCCCTAGCTTAAGGCTACCGGAGACCTCAAGCGGAAAAATGAGCTCCCTCTAGCTCAGTAACACAGAAGGAAGGAATCTTCTCTGAAAACGCCCCCGACCGGTAGCCCAACATCTGGGTCAGAGGGTAGGAGTTGCCTAAACCTCAAAGAGATTATGGAGAACTGCCTGACCGAAAGCACTGTCCCTGCGGGACTCCCTCTCCAGGCAGGATTGGGCCGCAAAAGTCTGGCTTGAAGACCAAGTAGCGGCCCAGCAGATGTCTGCCAACGGAACAGAGCGGAGATGAGCCACTGACGCAGCCTTCACCCTAACACGATGAGCCGAGACTCGACCCTCCAACGAGAGGCCGGCTGCCCCATAAGCCCAAGCGATACAGTCAGCAACCCATATGGACAAAGTACGCTTGGAGACAGGTAGCCCCAACTTATTGGGGTCAAAAGAAATGAAGAGTTGAACAGCCCTCCTATGCTCTCGCGTACGGTCAAGGTAGAAGAACAAGGCCCTCCTACAGTCCAGGGTATGCAGGACCATCTCAGCTGGGCTGGAGTGGGGCCTGGGAAAGAAGGTGGGAAGAACCACCTCCTGGTTGAGATGAAAAGGAGAAACCACTTTTGGAAGAAACTTAGGGTGAGTCCGCAAGACTACCCTATTCCTGTAGAACCTAGTGTAAGGGGGATCAGACACTAGGGCCTGCAGTTCACTAACGCGCCTAGCAGAAGTAAGGGCTACCAAAAACAAGGTTTTCCAGGAAAGAAAACGAAGAGGGCAGGTAGCCATAGGCTCAAAAGGCGGACAGGTAATCCGCTGCAAGACCACATTCAGATCCCATTCAGGGGCTGGAGGCCGCAAAGGAGGCTTAAGGAGAAGGAGGCCTCGGAGAAAATGAGCCACCAAAGGGTGGTTGGAAAGAGGCCTGCCATCCACCTGTGCGTGATGCGCAGAGAGAGCACTGAGGTGGACCCTGACAGAGTTGGACTTAAGGCCAAGATTGGAGAGGTAAAGCAAATATTGCAAGACCACTGCCACCAAGCAGGAGAAGGGATTCTCAGATTGCTGAGCACACCACATGGAGAACCGATGCCACTTAAGAGCGTAGGACCTCCGGGTGGAAGGCCTCCTCGAGGCCAAGACGACCTCTTCCACCTCCCGAGGCAGCAGGAGGGGAGCAAGGACTACCCTTTCAGCAGCCAGGCCATCAGATGAAGGGATCGGAGGTTGGGGTATAGGAGAGACCCCTGATCCTGTGTCAGGAGATCGGGTTTAAACCCCAGAGGAAGAGGAGTGTCCACCGCTGGCTGCATTAGAAGCAGGAACCAAGGTTGTCTCGGCCACCGGGGAGCCACTAGGATCATCGAGGCTTTGTCTCTGAGAACTTTGAAGAGTGTCCGAGACACCAGTGGCATGGGAGGAAAGGCATAGAAAAGGCCTGTGGACCATGGAATCAGAAAAGCATATGCCGCTACTCTGAGAGGATGCGGTTGCCGAGAGCAGAACCTGGGAAGCTGCGTGTTCAGGGGACTGGCAAATAGATCCATGGTGGGGAGGCCCCACTTGAGAAAGATCTGCTGAACCACCAACGGATCCAACCTCCACTCGTGAGGTTGGAGGATCCTGCTCAGTTTGTCTGCCAGGCAATTTTCTGGACCTGGGAGATAGACAGCCTTGAGGAGAATACCGTGAAGGACAGCCCAAGAGCAGAGTCTTCGTGCCTCCTGACAGAGCAGGAAGGAGCCTGTGCCTCCCTGTTTGTTCACGTAGAACACTGCAACCTGATTGTCCGTCTGGACCAGCACAGACTGGTAAGAAGTGAGGTGGGAGAAGGCTCTCAGAGCGAGGCGGATGGCTCGGAGCTCTAGGAAGTTTATCTGCTGAGCAGACTCCCAAGGAGTCCAGAGGCCTTGAGTACAGGTCCCTTGGCAATGTGCTCCCCAACCCAGGAGAGAAGCATCGGTCGTTAGCACCTAAGAAGGCGGAGGAGATTGAAAATCCACTCCCAGCACCAGGTTTGGCAGATGAATCCACCACTGAAGAGAAGAGACCAGCAGGTTGGAGACCTGTACTGAGTCCACCAGGTTCCCCGTGGCTTGATGCCATTGAGTGCGAAGGCACCATTGAGCAGGACGCATGTTCAGGCGGGCATTGGGGGTTACATGGACCGTGGAAGCCATATGGCCGAGCAGTCTCAGAAATTGCCTGGCAGAGACCAGGGAATTGCTGCGAAAGTGGCTGGCTAGATTCATGAGCCTGTGTGCCCTGTCCAGAGGCAGGAAGGCCCTCGCCTGAAGTATGTTTAACCTTGCGCCGATGAATTCGAGATCTTGAGAGGGGAGCAAAGCGGACTTTGCGAAGTTTATGACAAATCCCAAGTGCTGGAGCAGAGATACAGTGCGATGAGTGGCCTGAGTGGCCTCCTGGGAAGACTGGCCCCTTATGAGCCAGTCGTCCAGGTATGGAAACACAAAGAGGCCTTGACGCCTTAGATAGGCCGCCACCACTGCTAGGCATTTGGTGAACACCCTGGGGGCGGAGGATAGGCCAAAGGGCAGGACTCTGTACTAGTAATGATTTCCTCCCACAACAAACCTGAGATATTGTCTGTGGTCTGGATGAATAAGGATGTGAGTATAGGCATCCTTTAGATCTAAGGAGCATAGCCAGTCTCCCTGCTGGAGGTAGGGCAGCAGGATTCCAAGGGTGAGCATCTTGAACTTTTCCCTCGTTAGGAACTTGTTGAGGTTTCGCAAGTCCAGGATGGGTCTGAGGCCTCCTGTTCGTTTTGGTATCAGGAAATACCTGGAATAAAAGCCTTGACCTCTCAGGTGGTGGGGCACCGGTTCCACAGCCTGTTCCTGAAGAAGACTTGCTAACTCCTGAAGGAGTAAGTCCCTGTGCAGAGGGAGTCTGGGAGGCTCCCCTGGAAAGTAGGAGGGAGGTACCTGGTGAAAGTGAAGAAGATAGCCTTTTTGAACTATATGAAGCACCCAGGTATCTGATGTGATTGCTGACCATCTTTGGGCAAAGTGGACCAGCCAGCCTCCTGTGCTGAGAGAAACCAGCAGAGGGGAAGAGGCTATGCTGATGGAGTCAAAAACCCCCACCCTGCTGAGCAGGGGCCGGTGTTGTGGGCTTGCTGCCTACGGGACCCATTACCCCGTCCCTGGGCCTGCTGACCCTGTGGGGGAGCTACTGGGGCCTGATAGTGAGGGTAGTGTTTATAGGCAGCTGCCTTCCTCGGGTAAAAGGGCTTTTTCCCCGAGTCCTTCTTTTTATGAGAAGGGGGCAGAGGTTTTTCTGGACAGCCTAGTCCTGGTCAGAGTCTCGGTCTCGAGTTCTGCAGCCTTTTCAGCCATGGGCTTACCAAAGAGGTTTTCACCTTTGCAGGGGTCATCGACCAACTTGTCCTGTACCCATGGCTCGAGGTCGGATGACTGAAGCCAAGCCTGTCGGCGGGCACCAATGCCAGCTCCGGCTACCTGAGCCGATGCTTCGAAGCCATCGTAGGCTGCTCGAGAGATAAACTTCGAGCACTCACGAATACCAGTGGACAAGGCCTGGAACCTCTGCAAAGGTTCCTCGGAGAGACCAGCAGAGAACCCGGCAATTTCCTTTGCCAGGTCTCGGAGATACATGCCCATATAGAGCTGGTAAGTCTGGACTCGACAAGCAAGCATAGAGCCCTGGAAGCACTTCCTACCGAGGGCATTCAGGTTCCGGGCCTCCCGGCCGGGAGGCACCGAGGAGTGCATCTTCTGACTCTTGAGTCGATGCATGGCCGATTCCACCACCATGGAATGGTGCAGTAGTTGTGCCTTTTGGAACCTGGGGCTCTTGCGGACTCAATAAATGGAATCGACCCGCTTGCTTAACACCGGCGCCGGGCTCTCCCACATGCGGAAGAGAAGTCGCTCCAGCATCGGAGGAACTGGTACAGTAAAGGCCTCCTTCGGGGGAGAGTCATACTGGAGGGCATCGAGCTCTTCGGCTCGAGGCTCCTCCTCGGGATCCGCGGGGAATGCCAAGGCTTTGGCCATATCCCGCACGAAGTCCGAGAACCGGGTGTCCTCCGGGGGGGATCGTCTCCGAGGTTCGGACTCGGGCGAGTCCGATGGGACACACTGAGTCCGAAAAGTACCAGGGGACTCTTCGTCCTCTGTTTCCCAGGCCGATGCCTCGGAAGAGGAATCGAGCGGCTCTGGTCGGGCGGGCATCGATGCCTTCCGCCCCGACGACCTCGGACCCGAACGGGAGGCCGAGGGACTCCACGACCGAGGATCGACTCGAGCCCGCATGGACTCGAGGATCGGCTCGGTCTCCGGGGTCGACTTGGACGTCGACGTCCCGGCGGTCGGGGCAGAAGCACCGGCGAGGCCAGCGATCAATGCCCGCTGCTGGTCCATGAAGGCAGCCAAACTGCTCTCCAAGGCCGTCAACCTGAGTCCGAGCTCAGGAGACCCAGCAGCCCCCGACTCGGGCCCCGACGGCGTCGGGCCCGACGTCGGCTCCTTCGGAGGTGAGTCCACGAGGACTACAGTACTCACATGTCCAGGAGGCTCCAACTTGAGACGAGGATGTTTTGAAGGCCTCTCTGACTCCGAGAACCCGGGACGGCTATCGGGGCTATGCGACCTGGCCCTCGAGGAACCAGGAGCGTCCACCGACGCCGCCCTCGCGGGTTTCTTCTTCCGATGATGCTCCCGGGCAAGAGACCCCCGCTCAGAGGAACTCCGACGATGCTCAGGACCGGAGTCCCGGGACGTCGAAGCCTCTGACGAGGTCTGGGCCCGGCCGGACGCGGAGTCAGAGAAGATTTTTTCCCTCTGTTGCTGCCGACTCCTCAACGCTTTAGAGGACATCTTGCTACATGGACCACAGATCATCGGGTCGTGATCGCGTCCAAGGCAGCGGAGGCAGCAGTCGTGTGTGTCGGTAAGAGACATAAGTTTCTTACACTGATCACACTTTTTAAACCCGCTGGCAGCCATCGGGGGAAAAAGGGCCCCTGCGAGGTCAAAAGACAGGGCTGCCAGGAAAAAGGAAAAAATGGCGCGAACGCCAGTCACGAAGGACAAAAACCGAAAAAATCACAAAAGGACTCGATACCGGTGTATCGAGTCCAAGCGGGAAAAGGATCCGGCGTCGAATCGAGATAAGAAAAATAATAAAAATCAACTTTTTCAGCGGCGATCACAAACAGCGTCTGTAGGGCTCCGCGGAAAAAAGAAGACTGAGCAAGATGGCACCCTTGGGCGGGAAGGGGACCGCGCATGTGCGCTGCAATTCCCAAAGGCTTTCTTTGAAAGCTGGGGAAATTGCTCCGCGAGGGCTCCGTCGGCGCCGACGTCACCCATATGTGAGGACTGACTTCCTGCTTGGTCCTGGAGAAGATGATTTTCCATGAGAGGACCTGAGAGGGCAGGTCACCAGGGGCTCGAAAGGGGCCCACATGAGCTTCCCTAGAACCACATTGAGGTCCCATGCTATTGATGGTGGGCGGACTGTGGTTTGCGAGAGGAAAAGGACCCGCATGAACCAGCCTACCAAGGGGTGGATGGACACGGCTTGGCCCTCCACTTCGTGGTGGTGAGCCAAGATGGTGCAGAGGTGTACTCCGACAGAGCTGGATTTCAGGCCTGCGCCTGACAGGTGCAGGAGGTACCGCAATACCTCTGCTATTGCGGGAGAAAGTGTTAAAGCCCTGTCCCGCACACCAGAGAGAGGACCTGCAACACTTAAAGGCGTAAGCCCAGCACGTAGAGTCCTTACATGAGTCCAGCAGGATATCCTCCACCGGCCGAGGCAGGCAGTAGTTTGTGATAGCTATCTTCTCAGCAGCCAGGCCATTGGAGCCAGGGACTGGAGGTTGGGGTGTCGCAGCATGCCGTCCTCCTACAAGAGCAGGTCTGGGGCACACCCCAACAGCCAGGGGTTCCCATAGGACAGCTGCACCAGCAAGGGGAAACCAGGGCTGCCTTGGCCACAATGAAGAGGATGGAGGTTGCCTCCGCCTGAATCTTCAAGAGGGCCCAAGGCACCAGGGTCATTTGTGGGAAGGCAGACAGGAAGCCCATGAACCAAGGGAGGAGGAAGGCATCCACCACTTCCTGACCCCAGGCTGGTTTTCGGGAGCAGAACCTTGGGAGCTGTGTGTTCTCCGGAATGGTGAAGAGATCGATTTCCGGGGTGCCCCACCGCCAGAAGATCTCCTCCAAAACGGTTGGGTTCAGTCTCCAGTCATAGGGCTGGAGGATGTGGCTCAGGCAGTCAGCCAGTATATTGTCTTGGCCCAGCAAGTACCCTGCCCTGAGTAGAATGTACCTACTTGCCAAAAAGCTCCAGAGGTGCACCGCCTACCAACAGAAGTGGTATGAACCCGTGCCCCCTTGTTTGCTGAACTAGAAAATCGCTATCCGATTGTCCGGTCTGGACCTGGACAACCTGTCCTTCCAGATGGTCTTGGAAGACTTGCATGGAATAACAGACTGCCCAGAGCTCGAGCAGGTTGATCTGTGAGGCACTCTCCTCCGGCAACCACGACCCCTGTGACCGTAGGTGATCGCAGTCCGTCTTGGATGCGTCCATGGCAAGGACGTGCTGCACCAGTGGGGCTTGGAACGGCAGGCCAGTCCTTAGGTTGCAGTGGTCCTGCCACTATGTCAGGGAGGCTGCCAAGGTGGGCGTGACCTGGATAAGGTCCTCCAGGTGGCCTGATGCCTGAGATCACTGAGCCCTGAGTGTCCACTGGGTCTGCCACATATCATAACCCAACACCGAGAAATCAGAATCCAAGTCACAGTCCAAATCTTGAACCGGTCCGAGATCATCCCCATCTCCAGAGGATGCCCCTTGCTGAGGATGCTTAGCCAAAGGCAGTCAAACAGGTCTTACATACTCAACCTGCTCCCCATGAAACTGCATCCAGGGCACCCAGAGGCCGCAGGATCTGAGTTTCCATGCCAGAAAGGCCTGCTGTAAAAAGGAAAAGCATTCTAGGGAGTACAATCCAGAGTCATCTCTCAGAAAAGACTCCCCAACACCAGGGGGCATTGCCGTTGCAGATCCCCTAGAGGATGAGGAGCAGCTAACGGACCAGGCGCTAGACCCTTCGGTCAACTGGATATCTTTACCCACAGTGCCATCCTTCACCTCCTGCCCTAAGACAAGCAAGGCCAGACTAATTGCATCCTCCAGCTGAGAGAGAGGGACCAAGCCCTCCAGAGTCGACTCAGAGGCTGCCATACAGGAAGAGCAGAATCCAGAGTTGAGGCCCCTCCTTTGCCACAGGTCAAACATTTCCTGGAAGAAGACAGAGTTAAGGCAAGCATGTGCTAAGGCTGTGGCGGTCCGAAGGGGCACAGTAACTGCGCTTTTACTGCAGTGCACATTAACAGCGCGTTTACTGCGGTGCGCGCTAATTGCGGTTTTTACAACAATGCACTTTACAGGCACTAGGGAAGGAAGGAGTGTTGAAGCTGTTTGGGCGGAACACATGTTAGGACCGCACGATCACCAGGGGCACAATAGGTAAAAATGCTACCAACACTTGCGGAAAATGGCAGGAAACCCCCACACCGTGCCAAAGGTCACCAACGGTCCACCCTGGATTGCATCCCAGGAAGACAGAATCAGGAGCCCCCAACAAGGACAGTGTTGAGGTCAAGCCTTGGTACTCACCCATTCAGAGCACCAGGCCAAAAACTTGTGCCGGACTCAGCTCTATTCCCCAGGAACTGTTTCTCTGGCTTTGCAGCACTGCGTTTAAGGTGGCTTGCAGGCAGATCCCTCTAAGAGCCTTCTGTATTCTTCAGGAGAGAGCAGGAGGGGGAAGGGGGAATTGATGTTGTGTGAGGCAGTTGTACTCTTCCAGATTCTTCCAATTCATGGCTGCTCAACAGGCTCTTATCCAGGGTAAGAGTGAGGAGCTGAACCAACTTTCCCTCCTCCTATGACTACCGAAAAGAGTGGTCTGGTGGAGTCTCCCACATCACGCTCTAGTGAGAGATCAACCTGCAGGCTGTCGTTCACGAGTGTTTTAAATCAATCTTTTGCTCTCAAATCTTCAGTATTTTCTTCAGGGAGGAGGAAATCCATCCACCATCTGCTGGAAACAAAGAAATACTGAAGGGACTTTCTGGCGGCTGAGACGAATAGAGGCATGGAATGATGTCACTGAAGCCTGGGCTTTTCATTGGTTCTTTGTCTCCACTAATCTGCTGGTAGGGGAACACAACCCACTTGTCTGGACTGGTCTAGCAGGATGATATGGAATGATGCATTGCTTGTTAATGCAATGTTTTATTGACAATAAAAACGTTACATTGATAAAAAAATAAATGGCTGTCCTAACTCCAAATGCTTCTGTAATGCAGCCAGTGGCTGAATATCACTGACTGGATTGCAAAAAACACAATATTGCCAACCTGGATATTCTATGCTGGCAGCCAGATATAACCCCAGCATTGAATATCTGGATTCACTTTACAGCAGTGACGGCTAGCCGCTTTAACAGTGTTAGCCACTGAATATCTCTGCCAATGCATCTTTATGGAGAATTATTTTGCCACCAAACACAAACGCATGTTTTTGGTCCCTTGTGTATAATATCTTTCCAACATCCATTGCATTGGAAAGAATAAAAAGACCCAGTTGATTTACCAAGTACCATAAAGTAGTGACAAAGCGAATGTGGAAAAACTAAGAAAACTTAGCAAAAATAACTGAAACCCTAAGAGCACTAAAAGAAATGGAGGCTCAAAATGACAATGAAAAATATACTTGAAAGTGAGTGCAGAGCAAAAAAGAAAATTACTCTGAAGCACTACAGAAATGACCTCTTACTGGCTTGGTGGAAAAGCAAAGATTGTGCAATTTACAACATGGGAAATGATGCACACGTATGGTGGGTCTCTGAAAGCTAGAAGTAGTTTTAAGGTAAGAAACCTTTCCCATAATGGACTCCATTGAATGATGTCACTCATTTGTGAGGATTTGCTATTGCTTTGGTCATAAAGTTTAGTTATTAAAAACAGTCAAGAATCCTTCATCCAACAGCACAATCCACTTGGAAAAATGAATTAGCATAAACACATTTTCTCAAGTGAATTGCCAAATCTATAGTTGGAATCATTCCTGAAGCCATTATGTATCCACATGCTTTCTTCAATTTTCACTGTCTCCTTTCCTGCCCAAGTACTGTCCATCAGCCAGTACAGCTCATGTGTCTTAATGCTGGGGCACCACTCCAAAACTGGTAGAATTTAACAATTGATCTAGCAGCTTTACTGAAAATGGATTATTTTCTTTCCCCCTCACCACACAAATAAAAAATATTTTTTTACTAATTCTAAGAAAGATTTGGCTGGATTCCTTAGCAAGAAAGTTGGCAACAGACAGCATATATATGGCATTTAGCCTTTAGCTTCTCTCATTTCCTAAAAATACTTAAGGCCATAATTTCTCTTCCACTCTTTTTTTCTAATTAAGACCTGAACGACTCAAGATTTAATTAATCTTGGTTGAGGGTGGAAGCTTGGGAACAGGGACTCATGCTTTGTTCTACTTGCTCACTGGTAAAGAGGAAATATAGAGGCATTTTTCAGGGTAGACCCATGACATTTTCATACTCACCTCCAATTCAGAGTCTGTCCCAGACTGTTTTTTGTCCTTTCCTTTCATGCCTGTGCTTCCGTTTTTCTTTCCACTACCCAGTTTCCTCCCTCTATTGGGGAGGAGAAGGGGGGGGGGGGGAACAGTGGAAAGATTGATGATGGGAAAGAAAGAGAGGAAATGAAATTAATGCAACATAATAAATGGAGAAATTTCACTTACCATTTATTTCCTTTCCTAGAATCCTGCTAGACCAGTCCAGACAAGTGGATTGAGTGCCCCTTTCAGCAGATGTAGGAGCCAGAGAAAGCTACCAGAAACTTGACTGGCTGACCCCTGGTAGATAACAAGGCCATAATCCCTAGGAGGTGCCTTCAGTATACTCTGGCAAAGCAACTCGATAGGTAACTAAACAATGCATGGAACCCAGCATGGCCATGCTAACATGCAAACCAGTAACTATACACAAGAATCCCTACATAGGGGAGGACCCGTTCCGTAGAACTGTAGTCTTTGGTTTTGCAAACAAGGCCGTCTGAAATACTGTCTGAAAGGTATACTGCATGGGTGGGAGCTGGACTGATCTAGCAGGATTCTAGGAAAGGAAATTAACGGTAAGAGAAATTTCTTCTTCCAATTCGTCTTGCTAGACCAGTCCAGACAAGTGGAAAGTACCCAAGCAATGCCGACCCAGGGTGGGAAGAGACAGGTGCTGCTACCACACTGGCCCCAAAGTGCACCGTGTCTTGGGCTTGGAGATCGAGGCAACAGTGCCGCACAAAGGTGGACAGAGAGGACCAGGTGGCTGCCCGACAAATATCCAGGGCAATCTGTGAGCGCTCTGCCCATGAAGTCACCTGAGCTCAAGTGGAATGTGCCCACAGGCCTAGAGGCACTGGCTTGCCTTGTAGGATGTAGGTGGACTCAATGGTTCGGGTGATGGTGGCCTTGGAGTCCCTTCGGGGCCCTGTGAAAAGGACAAAGAATTTTGATTGATGAAAAGAATTTGTGGCTTTCGTATAGTGCCGTAAGACCCTGCTGAGGTCGAATGAGCGAAGCCCCTTATTGGGGCCCTTGCATTGTTCTTTGGAAAAGGCAGGGAGCGAAATAGTCTGGCTGACGCGAAAGGATGTAAGCACTTTTGGAAGGAAGGCCAAAATGACTCACAGGGACACCCCTTCCGCAGAAAAGGTGAGAAAGGGATCCTGACCGAGGTAATGGTGACAAAGAACACAGTCTTGAGGGACAAGTCCCGGAGGGTGATTGCCTAATGACCAAGGAGAGATCCCAGGAAGGGAGCACTGGGCAGACCAGAGGGCAAAGGACCTGCATGTCTCTCAGAAACCTACTGACATTAGCATGGGAAGCAATGGAGCGCCCCGCAATGGGACCCCTAAAACAAGTTAGAGCTGAAACCTGGACCCAGAGGGAATTGAGGGCCAGGCCCTTATCCAGCCCATTCTGAAGGAAGGCCATAATCTCTGGGATTTGCACCCGCCACAGCGAGAGGTGCTGCCGCAAGCACCATGACTCAAAAAGGCGTCACACCCTCGCATACGCCAAGGAGGTTGAGTGTCATCCTGCCTTTAGGAGAGTAGCTACTACCCTATTCAAGAAGCTACTGGGTAGTCCATTGTGATTAGTCCCTGCCGTAGGAGATTGGGGCATGACCTGAGTGGCAGAAGGGGTGCCTGGAGCAGGTCGGCATACCATGGCCTCCACACCCAGTCGGGCGCCACCAAGATTACCATGCTGGGGTGAGACTTGACGTGCCAGAGAGCTCTCCCGATCAAGCCCCAGGGAGGAAATAGGTGCAACAGAGGGGCTGAAGGCCATGTCTAGACCAACATGTCCAGGCCCTGTAACCCCTGCTCCTTTCTCTGACTGAAAAACACAGGTGTCTTTCCGTTTGCTGCTGTCACCATGAGATCGAAGTCCAGGCGTCCCCAGGCATGAACTATTCTCTGAAAAGCCCAGGGGGCTAACTCCCATTCACCGGCATCTAGGAGGTGACGGCTGAGAAAGTGCGCCTGGATGTTGTTTACTTCAGCGATGTGCTGAACCAAAAGATGATGTTCTGCCCAGGGAAAGAGGGGGGCCATTTCTCTGGCTACCCCCGGACACTTTGTCCCACCTTGCTGGTTCAGATAAGATACTGTCGTAGACTTGTCGGACAGAACTCTGACTGCCTGAGTACGAAGGAGAGGTAGAAAGTGCATAAGGATCAGGCGGACCGTCCTGGATTTCAGGAAGTTGATGGTCCAGCCGGCTTTCCATGGCATCCAGGATCCCTGAGTCGTCTGGTTCAGGCAATGAGCTCCCCAGCCCGAGAGGCTGGCGTCGGTGGTCACCAGGATCCAACGAGGAGTCTCCAAGGGGATGCCACAGTGCATACAGTCCAGCAAAAGCCACCAGCTGAGACTGTTCCACATCGACTGGGGAAGCAATGGACGCCGGTCGTAGTCCTCTGAAATGGGACCAGCGGAACAGAAGTGCTCGTTGAAGATCCCTCAAGTGCGCGCGGGCCCACGGGACGAACTCGATGGTAGAAGCCATGGATCCTAGAAGCTGCAGATAAAGAGTCAGTAAAGAGACTCCATCTCCAGCAGCCCCCCGATCGGCATCGGGGTGAAAGGCAGGCGCCTACTACTGCCCCTGCCTCCCACCGCAAGGCCAATCGGGCCCCGACAATGTGAGTCAGCAGAAGGATAAAGCAGAGTGCAGCCAGGCGCACCTGCACCTAAGGGCCCTTTGGCGTGGCCCTTAGGCAGGGACCAGAGACGATACTACAATTGAACTGTGCAACCCTCCCAAGGCCGATCATTGCAAGCAGATCAGAATCTTTCAAGCAGCGAGGAGAAATCTATCCGGATCCCCAACAGAGCAGAGGATCGTGAAAACGCCTGGACAGCTGCCACCCCTCCACAAAAAGATGAAAAGAAGGCTGACCAAAGATCTACAAAGGCCCGGTCTCCAACCTCTTCCCTCAGCCCTCCCCCTACGAATCCACTACAAGAAAGCACAGTTACTTACCTGTAACAGGTGATCTCTGGGAACAGCAGGAATTAGTCTTCACATATGGGTACGTCGGTACCGACGGAGCCTGCACGGGAACACTGCCCAGCTTCCAATCAGAAAGCTTTTGGCAGCATCCCTCGCGCCTGCGCGCTGACTTCCCGCCTTCTCCAGAGCCTCTCCTCAGTTGAGTTTCAAAGCTGAGACAAAGGCGAGAGAGAAAAGGAAGAAGAAGATAAAGAGATGCAACTCCTAGGGGAGGTGGGAGGGTTGTGAAGACTAATTCCTGCTGTTCCCAGAGATCACCTGTTACAGGTAAGTAACTGTGCTATCTCCAGGAAAAAGCAGGAATGAGTCTTCACATATGGGGACTCCCTAGCTGGAGATGCCAGGGGGAGATCCCATAAAAATGCAGGAGCCTGGACCAGGGGTGCATTTTGTTTCCAGGAATCCCCGGCATCCAATGTGGGATGGAGGGTAGGAGTTGACTATAAAGGAGCTGTGAGTATGAAACTGCATAGCCATGGACTAGAGGGTCCTACAGACTACAGGAGTCCTTGGTATATATGATGAGTAGCATTAAAACACATTTAATGTACACTCAAAATATGCAGCTTACCTACTGTATTGTAGGAAGTAGAAAGCATGATGGGGTCTACTGGATAAGCAGTGGCGGAATCTTCAAGGTGATCTCCCGGCAGTGAGGATGAAGGTCCAGACCTGGAGGTAGTAGACGATCCAGGTGTCAACTGGGTAGGATTAGACGTCAGGTCTTCAATGGAAAGCTTTATGGGAAAAAGCTGAAAACTCCTTTAGGCATATGGTCATTGACATTGAGGACTAAAGGAAGAAGACTGACGGAGTTGGAGAACTAGCCCAGTCCTGGCGGGAAGAGGGGGACTGGAAAAACCCCTATTCCCAAGGAGAACAGCTGTGTACTCAAAGATAAAGATGTACACTGTTTTTCCTAGCTGGTGAGAGATAGGAAAAATATTGAAGCTTGATGCTTCAAGGACTTAAAGAAAAAATGAAAGATGTTAGCACCACAGTGGTTATTGGTGCCTAACAGTTTCTGCATCGTAATATGGTATGCGAAGTAGGGCGATAGACTGTCTAAAACCTCTAGGAGGTAAAACATTTAGTATAGACAGTAAGGGTGATAGTGTGTAAAACATATCAACCCTTAAGAAGCCCCCCAACAGACACATATATATACAGATATATATATGTGGATGGAATATATATATACAGATGTCCAGATGTGTATATTAGGATATGGGTGGAGAAATGTATCAATATATATATATATATATATATATATATATATATAGATATATAGATATAATATACGTAAATATAGATACATTTGTGGGGCATGGTTTTGCACCACCAGAGTAATGATATAGGTATGTAGACATATGTGGAGATGCTACATACAAGACAACAGGTTGAAGATACATGTCTACCACCCAGCCCCATAATTGTACATGGGGAATATAAAAGAAAAAGATTCTGCGTTCTACAAGAGGGTGAACCCACTTGGGATATGTATAGAGAATCTATTTCCGTGGATTGAGGGATGCAGGAAGGCAATCCAACAAGATAACCATGATGTTCGCCTGAGAACAGATGATCATATGAATCTGTAAGGAACAAGGCGGGAGTTCCACAGAACACTGACATGGCAGATGTGCAGAAACGCAGAAGAAGATACCAGAGGGACCTACTGGAGGGACCCAGAGGTAGCATGCGTAAACATCAGCCTTGGATTTTCACGCAGAAGAACTGATATCTCGTGTTAACACCCCAGGCTAGAGGGTGTGGAGAACCCTCACAGGCATGGGAAGGGTTTATAAGCTTTTCCCTACTAATAGAGAAGCTTCAGAGACAAGGTCAATGCTCTATAGCAAGGCCCTCATAGTAGAAAGCTTCTCTGAAGACTGCAGAGAGCATTGTGCAGGAGAGATATGAGACAAACTGACTGAAGTCAGGTGTGTTGCCATATCCTAGGAGAGGAGATGGTTAGAATAATGTGAGAAAGCCTAAACGAGTAGGAGGATCCAAGATAGATGACGAATAGCTTGGAATCACTACTGAGGCTAGACAAAATTTTGAACAAGGCACTGGAACTTGGAAAAGTACCAGTAATACAATTACTGTAACTCCTGCAGGCACAGCTGCTGACGGAAACAGCAGAGAGATTGTCCTGTGCCCAATAAAGAAAAACAGACAGGAAAAGAGAGGAGATATCCCCTCTCCTTGTCTGAGGAACGAGCTTGCTAGAGAAGCTTTTCAGTATGGTACCCCTCAGTCAGGGAAAAAACCCGGTTGAGAGGGTAGAGTAAGTAATTGGAGGGTGACGTACCCATAGGGTAAGTCAACTGAAGGAAAAAAATGTTCAGTTGAGATAGAACTATCAGGGGATAGTTGGAACTGCTCTTCTAGAGAGTAAGAAGAGGAGAAGTCTGTAGTCCCTGAACAAGAATTTTCCGACAAGTTAGTACACTGAAAAAGAAGAGCACAGTGAATAACTTCTAATGGGTAGAAGTGAACTGTAGATTACAATTCCCGGCCCCTATGGTTGCTGGGAATGCTGAGACTGGCCAGAGCTGGAGGACTGCAGGCTAGGCTGAGGCGTCCCTTGTTTAGGTACAGCCGAATGATGGGCAGGAGATGAATGAAACTTTCTTTTCTTAGGGAAAGAAGGTTTGGTAGGACATTTCCTACCCCTTGAAGAAGGAGGTGGCTTAGAATGGTCTTTAGTGAAAGGAGAGTCAGTGGAGCATTGAGCAACCTGACGTAAAGCCTCCTTATTGAAGAGACCTTCTCCTGTACAAGGAGAATGAGCCAGTATAGTTTGTGCCCATCTGCTCAAGTCTGAAGCTTCAAGCCAGGCTCTGCGACGTGCTGCAATGGCAATAGCAGAGGATCTGCTAATGGACTCAAAAGAGTCTATAGAAGCACGAGACAGGAACCAGGATATATTCCGGCTGTGATTGACGAGCAAGGAATAATCAGTAGCCTTGGGCTCTGGTAAAAAAGGGGTCAAAAGAGACAATTTCTCTGTGACTTCCTGGAGTGTTAGACTCATGTGAAAAATATATGAAAGAATTCTGGAGGCCAGCATAGAGGTTTGGAAGGCCTGACGACCAAAAGCATTGAGTGTTCTTGAAGAACGACCTGGCGGATAAGAAGAATGCTTCTTCTTGCTCTTAACTTTCCTTAGTGCTGATTCCACTACAAGGGAACGATGAGAAAGTTGAGGCTTTTGAAACCCTGGAGAGGGTGGCACCCGGTACCGAACCTCAGTGGCTGTAGAAACTAGAGGAAGTCGTAAGGGCGATTTCCAGACCCTCAGAAGGAGATCCTGCAGAGCAGGATGTAAAGGAAGCATCATATTTTCCATTTGTGCCGGTGAGCCATGAGTAGCGTCACAACCAGGGATAGAGATATTAAGAAAGGTTGCCATATCCAGGAGAAAAGCCTGAAAAGACTGATCTCCTATGGGAACCATCCCTGGTAAGGCTAAAGAAAGAGGCTGAGCACCAGAGGACGTACAGTGGTGTGAAGAGAGAAACCTAGTAGATGGACAGGGATACTGGCATGTTAACTTAGAGGCAGTGGGTACTGCATCAATGCCAGGTATCGGTTCCAAACTAGGCATCAGTGGAATCGGTGCAAGAACAGGCATCGACATCGATACTGATACAGGACCAGCAGTTGAAGGGCTAGGATCTTCGGAACTGCCTATCTGGAAACGACAGGAGTCGGTTCCGGGACGCGTCGGTACCCAGTCCTCGAGATTAGATATCGGTTCAAGACTCGGCATCGAAGAAAGCGAGGCTATCGATGCATGTCGCGAGGGTTCCGACGCCGGTGGCAGTATCGGCGATGCCGATACCACTAAGGCAGCCTGGGTTACATCGATCGGTACCGACGGTACCGAGGATACCCGATGACCACCCCTTGTAAAGGGTAAGGCGGTCCACCTCGATGCCGATGCCATGGTATCGGAACCAATCGACGCCGGTACCGTCCCGGAGCATGGCTGAGATATGGAAATGTCCATCGGTATCGTATCGACCGGCCCCAAAGGCGCCGAGGATGGTAGAGGACGATTCCTGGTGAAGAGTGGAACACTCGACACCGAAGCCGATGCCGGGGTATCGGTACCGCTCGAAGGGGATACCCGCACCGTACACGGCTGGGATCGAGGGAAGTCAATTCGGTGCGTATCGATCGGTCCCGAAGGTACCGAGGATGCCCGATGACGATCCCTGGTGAAGAGTGGAACACTCGACACCGGTGCCGATGCCGGAGGCTCGGTACCGCTCGAAGCGGATACCACCCCCGAGCATGGCTCAGGTATGTTCTGTGAGGGGTGAGCCCCAGGAACAACCTGAAACCCCTTAAACGCTTTGGAGCCCGAAGACTCCCGCAGGGGTAATGCCAATGGATTCTTGAGGGTAAGGCCGGAGCCGTCACCATGCTGGGCATGGGATATACCACTCAAGCATTGACTAGTCTTAACAGACTGTTTGTGGATTACCTGATCCTGTGAAGTGGAGAAACCGGGTACCCTCACTGCCGAGGAAAAAACGGTATCGAGGGAAACTCTAAAAACTGAAGGTTTCCTCACAAAATTATCCCCTGACAAGTCAGGGGAAAAAGGGTCAGGACCCACACAGTTGAGACACCAACTATTGGTGTCTAAAAAGAAACAGGTGTTTCCACATCGAAAGCACTTCTTAGGAAAAGAAGGCTCCATAATGAAGAGGCCTGGTAGGCCCAACAAGTTAAGGCAAAAAACTGAAGAAAAAGTTTCTCAGAATTTAGTCAAAAATCCACCGGCGATACCGGTGGCAGCAGGGAATACAGCCGCGACCACAAGAAAACACAAACTAAAGTAATTAAAGTAAGTAAAAAGAAAAGTTTCTACGGTGACAGGAGGACGTCCTGCTGGCTCCGCGGAAAAACGAAAACTGAGGAGAGGCTCTGGAGAAGGCGGGAAGTCAGCGCGCAGGCGCGAGGGATGCTGCCAAAAGCTTTCTGATTGGAAGCTGGGCAGCGTTCCCGTGCAGGCTCCGTCGGTACCGACGTACCCATATGTGAAGACTCATTCCTGCTTGTTCCTGGAGATCTATCTCACAGGCCGACGTGGAAGACTTCATACAGTAAGTACTGCACATTAACCTTGTTGCACTCTGACACAGACAGCGCACCAATGCCTCCCCAGGCTACAGCAAAGATGCACAGGCCCATCCCAAATCAACAAATTTGGGTCCTCCTCATCATTCTTGGTGTACTATGCCAACCACTAAAGCTACCTATATCACCACTACATCCATATCAGCCCTTCAGGCTCATCCACTATACATACCACTCCACCCACCAATATGGCAATCCACTTATATTTTATTTTATTTTATTTATTTACATTCTCTTATATACCGCGCTATTCTGCATCAGTGCGGTTTACATTGAACAAATTGAAATTACACTGAACAGGGCATTATAACTTGGAGATAACTATTTTACAGGGAACATGGGCTATGGAGGGTTAAGTGGCTTGCCCAAGACCACAAGGAGCACCTGTGGGACTAGAAACCCCAGTCCTTCCGGCCCAAGGTTGCTGTCCTCTAGTGGGATTTGAACCCCCGACCTTCCGGCCTGAAGTACCTTGCCCCAACCACTACTCCACTCAGGAAAGCTTCCAGACTAATAAGGATTCAACCATCTCTACACGCTGCATTCCACCATGCCCAATCCATACCTAGCTCCCCCTTCAACATAGGTCTTATTAAAGCTCGTTCAATCCGCAATAAGATAAACACAATTACAGACCACATGCAATTCCATCATTCTGACATCCTATGCATCACTGAATCGTGGCTTAAGAACACAGACCAAGTTATTCTAAATCAAATTACTCCATCCACGCACACGTCATATAACTGTCCTCACACCCACAAGACCAAACTGACCTCAAATTTAAGACCTCCAGGACCTCAAGCTCCAAGAACTGTGATATAATCACTATTGAAAACAAACACATAGCTATCTGTCTAACATATAAATCCCCCAGCGCAGTGGCTGAAGATACATCCATCAAACCTGAATCAATATGTGCAGCCAGTTCTCCCCACAAGCCACTGATCTTACTAGGGTATCTAAACCTCATCTCAGCATCCAGCAAGGATGAAACAGCCTTCAACCAAGCCATGAAATCTCTTCAACTCCACTTAACACCAACACAACCTACGCACCACACAGGATCCACCCCAGACCTTATATTTGCCGCTAAAAACCTCCTAGAACAGGAAAGCATAACCACTCCTCTAGTCGCACCAATACCCTGGTCAGACCACCATGCCATACATTTTAAGATCCAGCTCAAACTCACACATGAACCACAGAAGATACCCAGCCCAAAAAGAAGATACAAAGGATTCAACAGAGACAAATTCCTCAATGACATCCTACACAGCCTCTCCAGGACTGCAATGATCTTGACGAGGCAATCGACAGATGGAACACCTGACCGAGACAACTTAACTCACAAGAATGCCAGAACAAATCCAGCCCCATAGTACTACGAAGTAGTAAGTGCGACTAAAAGAAAACTACGCCAGAAGGAGCGGCAATAGAGGCGTAACCGCTCAGAAAACACATTAAAAGACTACCAAATAATGCAACAGAGCTACAACAGCTTTATCAACAGCCACAAAGAGCAATACCATACCAACCTCATCTTAAAAGGCCAGCAACAAGCCTAGAGAGCTCTTCAAGATAGTCCGGTCCCTTACAAAAGATCCAGCACAAAAGCATGAAGACAAGATTCACCCACAAGCATTTGCGGATTTCCTTCTTGTCAAGAACAACCCCCCCCCCCTCGAGAACCCAAGAACCCAACAATACTTCCACTCCTTCACTGAACACAAGACCTATTTCACCAAACAGGTGGAGTGAATTTCACATCCCCATAACTGAGCAAGTTACACGCACAATCACTGCGCTAAACTCCAGCACAGCTCCATCAGGTCCCTGCCCGGTGGCATGGATAAAATCAACAAAGGAAGAACTGGTCAAAGATATCCACAGGATAAAATGTACCTCCCTAACCCAAGGCTACATGCACACCGCACTCAAAGAAGCCACTACCAGACCAATTCCGAAAACCACATCACCGGACCCCGCAGATTCCTCAGCCTACAGACCTAACCAAGATTATAGAGAAGACAGTGCAAAGACAGCTCCAGGACCACCTGGACACACATGCCCCTCTGGACCCTCATCAACACGGCTTTCACCCTAATCACAGTGTGGAGAGACTACTCATCTACCTATTTGACACCCTACTCAGAGGAATCGACAATATTAAGACCAGTTTCCTCCTAGTGTTCATCGACATCTCCTCTGCTTTTGACACAGTATCCCATAGCATCCTCTTGAACAGACTAACAGACATTGGCCTATACAACGCCACTCATAAGTGGTTTCAATCTTACCTCAGTGACAGACAACAGAAGGTCAAAGTAGGATCACACACCTCCGCCCCATTTCACACAACAAAGGGGGTCCCCCAAGGATCTTCCCTGTCTGCCCTTCTCTTTAACGTATACATACAGCCAGTTTGCAATATCTTCAAAAAGCACAAGTTACAATAGACTATCTATGCAGATGACATTATGGCATACACCCCAATCAGCCTAGACTCTCCAGACTATACTACCATGTCCGATTGTCTCCAGAAACCATCTGGCTTTCCAACAACAACTTATGAATAAACATGAAAAAAACAGAAGCACTAAATCACATGGAATACCTCCTCCATCCTCCCTACTTCAATCAATGTGGCAGACACTACCATCCCAATAAAGGATGAAGTTCGATATCTCGGAGTAACACTTGACCGCCATCTAAGCTTACAACCACACATAACAGAACCACTAGGAATGCATTATACAAGCTTGCCACCATTTGAAGACTTAAACCCCTCCTCAACCAAGACCATTTCCAATCAGTATGTCAAGCCATTATAACCCCTATCCTAAACTACTGCAACGCCCTTTATCAAATACTACCAAAGCAAGCTACACGATCGTTAAAACTGGTCCAAAATACTCCCGCTAGAATCATCATTGGATCAAATAAGCGAGATCATAACACGCCCCTCTTACACCAACTCCATTGGCTTCCAATCACCACCTGTGCTAGATACAAATCTGCCCTGACCATTTCAAAATCTGAAATATCATGTCAGCTGGAGTTCTAGAGGAGATGTTTTGCACCAGTCCCAACAACAGACCAAGGAGACAGAGCACTATTGATACCATTCCTATACCCTGCTCATACAGAAAAGCAAACAAATCTACAACCAGGAGAGCATTCTCTCTTGCCGCACCCATCTGGAACTCTCTCCCTGGGAAATTAAGGTCCACACTGACATGAAAGACTTCAGAAAGCAACTAAAGACCTTCCTCTTCATTGATCAATTCAATGAAACCACTTGACTGCATAATCTCTGGACTTCCACCACATACTGCATGTACATATGTTCTGTTGTAAATAGGTTATGCTTCAGAGCATCCCCTGCATGACATCCCTCCCCAGGTTTCATAAGTTCTCTGTAACTGTGTGAGTTATAATGTAAACCACTTTGATTCTATGATAAGGCTGTATATAAAAATTGTTAGATAAAATAAATAAATAGTCCCACACCCGGGGGCTGCTCTGCAGGAGAAACACCAGGATCCGTGAAGCGAGCTTTTGAAACCATTCCTGCATCAGAAAAACCTTGCCCCAGAGAGAACTGAACCGGGCCCTTAGCGGATGGGAATGTGGAAATATGCTTCTGCCAGGTCCAGAGAGGCGAGGAACTCCCTCTCCGAACCGCCTGGATGACGGACCGTAAGGTTTCCATGCAAAAGCACAAGACCCGAAGGGCTTGGTTGACCTCCTTGAGATCCAGGATCAGATGAAAGGAATAGTCCTTCTTGGGCACCACAAAGAAAATGGAGTAGCGAGCGAAACCCTGCTCTGCAGGGGAAACCGATCAGATGGCACGTAAGAGGAGACGTTGCAGGGTGGTCTGAATGGCAGCTCATTTCAAGGGTGCCCCGCAGGGCGAAATGAGAAAGGCCTCTCAAATGGGATGCAGGCAATCGAGAACATACCCGTGTTGAACGATATTGCGAACCCAGTGGTTGGATGTTATAAGGGTCCACTCCTGGGAATACAGCACCAACCGGCCGCCTACTGGTGGTGGATCCCCTGAAGGGCTCCCTGCCCTGTTAGCAGGGGGAGTGGGTGGATCCGGAGAACTTTGCCGGGCCTGCATATGCGCCTTTCCCTTTTTGGATGCCCCAAAAGGACTGTGATCTTTGGCTTGCACGTCCAGATGTCCCAGCCACAAAAGACTTGCCTGAATGATAGCACCGGGAGTTGTGGAACCTTGACCAGGAGGAGGAGGCTGGATAGGGCCACTGCCCAGAGTGGCACGAGGATAACCTAGGCTTGTCCTCCAGCAGCCTCTGTGGCTTGACGTCTCCCAGGTCCTTGACTAGCTTGTTAAGGTCCTTGCCAAAGAGAAGCTTACCCTTAAAAAGGAGCTTGGCAAGGCACACCTTAGAGGTTGCATCCGCCAACCACCGCTGAAGCCAGAGCCAGCGACGGGCTACCGCCACGGCAGCCACTGAGCGAGCCGAAAGGCAAAGCAGATCATAATAGGCATCTGCCAAAAAGGCTGTCACAGATTCCAAGCAAGCTAATGCCAGATCCTCAGGCAAGCACTGAATCCACCACAGGAGGGCGTGGGACACCAAGCCTCCACATAAGGATGCTTGAAGTGCCAGCGCGGAGGAGGAAAAGGCCATCTTGAGAAGGCCTTCCACCTTCATATCTTGCCTGTCACGAAGCGCTGTTCCGCCTTCCACCAGAAAAGTGGTGTGCTTGGTTGCATCCACCTTTGGGTATGCGAGCCATTTCTCCAGCTCCCCTGGGGACCAAAGAGAGTGCTGCCCCAGATGCCGAGCCAATCCGTAAGGGCACATCAGGTGAGTCCAATTCCTGCGACATCATCTATTGGAGCTCCTGTAGAAAGGGAAAGGCCCTGGGGGGCTTCCGAATACCCTGTAGAATGGTATCTGCCTGGATTAAGCCTGTGCTGGGTCCTGTGCAGCAGGGTCTGAGAGGTGTAAGGCTTCCACCGCTTGCACAATCAAGGCTGGGAGCTCTTCCTTGCAGAAAAGCTGGATAGTCCGCAAGCCGTCTTGCTCATCAACCAAAGCCTCTGAGGGTGACCATTCACCATCCTCGCGGTCAGAGATGTCCAGGCTCTCATCCGCTGACAGAGCCTCCTCATCTCTGAGAATGTTTGTCCAGGTCCCCGAGGCCCATGCGGCCTCCTTGGGTGGGTGTTGCCCTTTTGGAGCAGAGATGTCTCAGGGGCATTTTCAGGCCCTAGGCCCAGCATCTTGAGATGCCCTTTGAGTGGAGAGGGAATCCTGGCTGGAGGTAGTAGGAACCGCATGCCAGAGAGCCCCTGCCTATTTAAAAAGCACCAGGAAGTGCAGAGAATCCTGGTCTGGAGGCAGCTGCGCTGAAGAATGGTCTTGAGGCTGAGGTGCAGGCCCTGTAGGCTGAGGAAGCAGTAGTGTGTCAGAAGAGCGTCCTCTACTGAAGGAAGGCCCCTGGAGTCCCCCGAGGGCAACACAGGAGAGTTAGGGACCTCACCAGCTGCCCTAACACTGGTGTGGGAGGATTCCCCCGGGCGAGCAGAGCAGAAGGAACAAACCTGGTCTTGTAAGTCCATTCGCTTGCGAGCACAAATACAGCGCTGAAGGGAAAAGGGTATGGTAAAGACTGTTCTCTTTAATGTCGGTCCTCAATACTGCTGCACCCGCAATAGCCCTGCTGAGGGAGGACCCCAAGAGGGGAGGTTCGCCCAGGAAGGAACAGTTTCCTGCTGAAAAGCTGCTGCGTCTGCCCAGGCCACTATGAAAACGGCCACTGAGCAGATTCCTGCCAAAAACGCCACCTCACTGAATGCTGCGTGCGCACCCCTGCCCGGCATGCAGCTGAATTGACAGAGTGGCTGAAGAAAAATACAAGGGGAATGGAGTGAGCGCTGAAAACCCCGAAGAAGCGGCAACTGCCGGCTTGGAGCGGAGGCAGCAGCCAAGTAGTCATTAGCAGCTAACTGCTCTCTTAATCAGAGACAGGGCTTAAGGCAGACATGCGAGGGAAGGGGGGCCCAGACTCACTGTGAACACATGCAGCAGACAGTTGCAGACAGAAGCAGTAGTGCTGGCCAAAATGGGCTGAGTTTTTCTATCTGTATTAGAGCCTCTTTATTTATCTTTTTTAGCGCGGCCTGAGCAACAGAAGACTCCCTCTTGTAGCAGCCTACAATGGCCCTCGTGGCCAGGAGGCTGGAACCCCTCCAAGGGGAACTGCACTTGCCCTCCTGACCAGGAGCTCAACCCTTCAGATTAGCAGAGAGCTGATGTGCTGGGAACTCCAAGGAGGCACCTTGTGTCCATCTAGGAGGCATCCAGTCAGAAAAATTCCCCCAAAGAAACTGTCAGGGAAGAACAGGAACACACAACCATCATCTGCTGGAGACAGAAAAAAATACTAAAGGCGACCCCTAGGGGCATGGTCTTATATCTACCAGGGCTCATCCAATCAAGTTTCTGGTAGCTCTCTCTCTCCAACATCTGCTGAAAGGGGGACTCAACCCACTTGTCTGATCTGGTCTAGCAGGATGAATTGGAAATACATCTTTAACAGTAACAAAACCAGGCAGACCAGGTAACACAGTAACATATTAGATAGTGGCAGGAGAAGATCAGCTAGTTCATCCAGTTTGCTCAGTTAAGTATGTCCACATTGTTTTATTTATTTAACAGGTCTTTTATACCGCTTTATCATTTCAATCAAAGCGGTTTACATTGTAACTTAAACTTGGTAATGTACATTAAAGAGGGACATTGATAACTTGGAATTTTCTGAGGCAATGGAAGGTTAAGTGACTTGCCCATGGCCACAAGGAGTGCTAGTGGGAATCAAACCCTGGTCTCTTGGTTCTCAACCATTAGGCTACTCCTCCACTGTTAAGGATATATCCCAACTGCCAGGCATAGAGCATGACTCCTTGTAAGATATACACTGCAGAGAAAGCGGTTACTCACCTGTAACAGGTGATCTCCGGGTACAGCAGAAATTTATAGTCTTCACATACGGGTTTTACGCGCAGGCTCTGTCGGTACCGGTGTCACCCATATATGAAGACTACATTCCTGCTTTTTCCTGAAATAAACTTTATATATTCCTGAAAATGCTCTACATTTTTTAGCACAATTCATACTTGAAATAGTAGATCCCAACTGCCCCTTACTTAGAAAGTTGTGATAAACAGGCTACAAATATTTTAAAAATAAGAGTGAAAGATAGATAAATATATTAAATAAATAACTTAGATACAAAAGAAACATGATGATTAATTATGCAACAAAAAGATTCAGCAATCTGTATTTTTTTTTTAGATTATAATTCACCTATTTTTTGATAAGGTGTATAACCAAGCTGAAATAAGTATTCTTGTAACTAGTGGCACCATCCTTGAGCAGCAATAACTTCAGCTTAGCGCTTCCTATAACTAACTATTCATTGATCTCTCATCTGCCCTTGAGGAATTATGAGCCCATTCTTCCATGTAGAAATGCTTTAACTGTAACAATATAAGGGCTTCCTTGCATGAAACAGCTTGCTTCAAAGGCTTGCCACAACATTTCAATAGGGTTTAGGTGGAGAATGTGACTTAGCAAATCCAAAACACAAAAAGGCACATTTTAGAAAGGTCATTTATGTGGTAGAAAGTGTATGTGAAAACATTTGCACATCTATGTGAATTTTAGAAGAGAGAGTATGTACATGTGAGGGCGATGTAATATCTCTCTCTCTGCCCCTCGAAATGGACATCTTTTAAAAATATTCCATGGTCATATACATATGTATGCGTTGTGAACCTGAAGGACATACATGTGGAGAATTCGTTAGGCAGACAAAGCAGCAAAGACAAGCAACTTTGGAGGTGTGCAGGTATTGGCTCCAGCGAGGCCAGATATATCTGGAAAATACAGACAGCGCCAAGGGGGCAGATGCATGTACAAAGGGACATATTTCCAGATGCTGCACATGTAACCTACACATGCAAGTTCTGTTCTGGTGGCAAAATGCACATGTCCACATGCACTTTACATGTGAATGGAACGTCTTCCCCTTTGGAACTATGTTGACATGATTCTGGTCCCCACATATTCCTCTGGCCAATAATATGCCTACTTTGGAGAGCATTAAAATGGCAGCCAGGAGGGAACATAACTTTTCAGAGACTGAAAATGACCTCATCAATGAAGTACCTTTTACATGCTTGGAGGGCACAGAGCCCTGAACAAAGTAGCATGGAGCATGTGGGAAAAGATCTACCCTGGCGCTGGACAGGTAAAGCATAGTTATTCATCTATAACAGGTGTTCTCTGGGGACAGTAGGAATCAATCCTCACATATGGGTGATGCCGGCAGCGACAGAGCCCCTGCGGAAGCCTCCCCCCAGCCTTCAAAGAAAGCCCCCGGGAGATGCTACCACGCAGGCGCAGTCCCCCTCCCGCCCAAGGGTGCCATCCTGCTCTGTCAGATGACAGAGTTAAAAAACGGCAAAATAAAATAAAAGATGGTAAAGGAGCAACTCCAAGGGAGGAGGGAGGGTTGTGAGGACTGATTCTTGCTGTCCCCGGAGAACACCTGTTACAGATGAGTAACTATACTTTCTCTGGGAACAAGCAGGAAGTCAGTCCTCACATTTGGGACTCCTCAGCTACAGGCTACCTAAAGCCCATAGCAAAGAACACTGTCGCCTTCAAGGGGAGCCGTGAGCAGCAGCAATTGAGTCCATAACTACAGACTACAGTAGGAACCCTGTGTCCGGTGGAAACCAGCACTCTGGTAGACTGAACACAGAAGGGTCGGAGGGTAAGGATTGCCTAAACCCCAAAAAGATTACGGAGTACACAGCCTGGCCGAAGACACTGTCCCACCAGAGTCCCTTTCCAGGCAGTAATGAGCTGCGTAGGTATGGACTGAAGATCAGGTGGTGGCCAGACAGATGTCCACCATCGGGATGGAGCGCAGGTTTGCAACAGAGGCCACCATGGCCCTGACACAGTGCGCCGTGACTCGTCTTTCCAGCAGGAACCCCGCTTGCTCATAGGCGAGGGCGATAGACTCCGCCACCCAGGTAGACAGTGTACGTTTGGTCACCGCCTCCCCCAGTCTACTGGGATTGTACAAAACGAAAAGCTGAGCAGCTTTGCGGTGGCCCTGAGTACGTTGGATGTAGAAGGACAAGGCCCTCTTATAGTCCAGGATGTGGAGGACCGTCTCCCCCCACTGATGTGAGGTCTTGGGAAGAACATGGTAAGTACCACCTCTTGACTGAGGTGGAAAGACGATACTACCTTCAGAAGGAATTTAGGGTGTGTGCGGAGCACCACCCTGTTCTTGTAGAACCTGGTATATGGCACCTCTGCCACTAAGGCCTGAAGCTCGCTAACCCTGCGAGCAGAGGTAAGCGCAACCAAGAACACTACCTTCCACAAGAGGCATTACAGGTGGCAGGTAAGCCGAAGGCTCAAACGGCAGGCAAGTGACCTGCCCCAATAACACAATGAGATTCCACTCTGTCAAAAGAGAGCAAAATGGGAGCTCCGATAAGAACAGACCCTAGAAAGCGAGTCACCAGCAGCTGGACTGAGAGGGGTTTGCCATCCACCGGGTGGTGGTGTGCCATCAGGGCACTGAGATGCACCCTGACGGAGTTCGATTTAAGCCCGGATTGCAAGAGGTGGAGAAGGTACTGTAGCACCAGTCCCATCGGGAAGGAGAACGGGTCGGTCCCGTGCTCTGCACACCAAGTTGAAAACCTGCCCCATTTGAGGGCATACGCTTTTCTAGTGGAAGCCTTATGAGAGGCCAGCAGGATCTCCTCTACCTCACCCAAGAGGTTAAAAGGGGCTAGGGTCACCATTTCGGCAGCCATGCAGTCAGTGACAGGGACCCCAAGTTGGGGTGAGGAAGACAGCCCCCCCCTCCTGGGATAGGAACCCTGGAGAGTTCCCCAACAGGATGGGAGTCTCCACCGATAGCTGGAGGAGTAGCGGGAACCATGGTTGCCTGGGCCATTGAGGGACTATCAGGATGAGCGAGGCTTTGTCACGGAGGGTCCTGAACAATGTCTTGGCAATTAGTGGTGTGAATGGGAAGGCGTACATGAGGCTTTCTGACCACGAGACAAGGAATGCTTCCGCAACCACCCTGGAAGGGTGGGCCTGTAGGGAGCAGAAGCGGGGCAACTGGTAGTTGTCTGGACTGGTGAACTACCTTGGGTTCCCCCCCCAGAACTGAAAGAGACGGTTGGCCACATGGGGTCCAGCTGCTACTTGTGCGGTTGGAGGACCCTGCTCAGTCTGACAGCCAGTAAGTTGTTCTGGCCTGGCGGGTATACTACCCACACAGGAGTATACCCTGCCAGGCTGTGTAGGAGCAGAGGACCACTGCCTCTCGGCAGAGGGCACAAGACCCCGTGCCCCTCTGTTTCTTCACAGAGAACACTGCCACCTGGCTGTCCGTCAGGACCAACACCGGTTGGAGCCGTAGGTGGTGACAAAAGGATCAGAGGGCTTAGTATATGGCCCGTAGCTCCAGGAGACTGATCTGCTGGTTGCTCTCATCCTGCGACCAACTGCCCTGGGTGCGGAGTTCCTCGCAATGGGCTCCCCCAGCCGAGAAAAGAGGCATCCATGACACTTAAGGGGCTTGGGGATTGGAAGGGCATCCCTGCCTCAAGGATTTGGGGAGTCTGCCACCAGGTCGGGGAGTCCGCCAACTGGCGGGTCACAGACTGTTTCCCGGAGACGTCCCATGACCTGTGTCCACTGGTCCCGAAGGCACCACCGCATGGCCCTCATGTGGAGATGGGCATCTGGGGTGACATAGACCATGGAGGCCATATGCCCGAGGAGCCGCAGGAGCCGCCGAGCGGGTACCGAGGGGCAGTGCTGTATGTCCAGGGTCAGGGCCCTTAGACAGTCAGCTCTGGTCTTCGGGTAGGAAGGCCTTTGCTTGGAGGGTGTCCAGTCTTGCCCCTATGAACTCCAGACACTGTGTTGGGAGGAGGTGGGACTTGAGGTAATTTATCATAAACCCCAACTTTTGCAGGACCTGGATGGTACATGCTGTACCTCTGAGGCTGTGCCTCCTTTTATGAGTCAGTCATCCAGGTAGGGAAAGGTAAAAAACCCCTGGAAGTGGAGGAAGGCGGCTACGACTGCCAGGCATTTTGTGATACCCTGTATTGGTAGTGGCCCCCCCACCCCCACGAATTGCAGGTACTGCCTGTGGTTGGAGTGCATGAGGATGTAGGTTTAAGAATCCTTGAGGTCTAAGGAGCATAGGCAGTCTCCCTGCTGGAGGTATGGCAGCAATGTTCCAAGGAAGAGCATCTTGAACTTCTCCCTCACCGGGAATTTGTTGAGGTTGCGGAGATCGAAGATGGGCCTTAGGCCCCCTGTACTTTCTGGCACGAGGAAGTACCTGGAGTAGAACCCCTTGCCCTTGAGATGGTGTGGCACCGGTTCCACTGCTTTGGCCTCGAGAAGACCTGCCAACTCCTTCAGAAGAAGGTCTCAGTAGAGGAGAGACCCGAGGGGCTCTCCCGGGAAATAAGGGGGAGGTGTCCGAGTCAGATGGAGGAGGAAACTCTCCCTGATCACCCGAAGTGCCCAGGAATCAGTGATGATGGACATCCAGCTCTGGGCATAAGGGGACAGACGTCACCCTGTAGGCTGCTGATCTCCTTGGGGTAGAGAAGCTATGCTCAAGGAATCAAAAGCTCCGCCCCTGGCTGGACTGGGCCGGTGCCTGGTGTTTTGGATCCTTCTTTTTATGCGGGACATGCACATGTTCCTTGGCCTGCTGACCCTGCTGGGGAGCCGGGAAGGCCTGATAAGGTGGGTAAGCTTTGGTAAGCAGCCCCCTTCCTCGGGTAAAAGGACTTTTTACAAGAACCCTTCCATCAGGGAGGGGCAGCGTCTTTTTAGAGAGCTAATTCTCATCATGAAATCGGTCTCTAGCTCGACAGCTTTGTCGGTCATGGATTTGCCAAAGAGGTTCACTCCTTGGTAGGGGACATTGACCAATTTGTCCTGAACCCACTGCTCGTGGTGGACGACTGTAGCCAAGCTTGGCGGCGTGCACCAATGCCTGACGCGGCAGCCACTGACTTAAACCCATCATAGGCTGCTCGAGACATGAATATGGAGCACTCACGGACTGCCTTGGCCAGGTTCGTGAAACGCTGTAAGGGTTCTTCAGAGAGACCAGCTGAGAATCCGGCGAGTTCCTTCGCCAGGTCTATCAAGTACATGCCCATGTACAGCTGGTAGGCCTGGATGTGGCAGATGAGCACTGAGCCCTGGTAGCACTTTCTGCCGAGGGTGTCCAAGGTGCGGGCCTCCCTGCTGGGGGGCACCGAGGAGTAGGTCTTTTGGCTTCTCAGCCGACGCTTGTCAGACTCCACCACCATGGAGTTATGCAGCAGCTGTGATTTTTGGAAGCCCGGGCTTCAGTGGACTCGATATATCGAGTCGAGCCGTTTGCTCACCACCGGCAACGAAGCATTAACTGTTCCAGGATGGGAGGGATGGGCACCGTGAGCAATTCCCGCGGAGGGGCCTCGTACTGGAGGATTTCCAACTCATCCTCCCAAGAGTCCTCCTCCGACTCGTTCGAGAATGCCAGGGCCTTAGACATGTCCTTGACAAAATCCAGGAAGCCCATGTCCTCGGGCAGGGACAGCCGCCGAGGCTGAGACGGGAGAGTTAGAAGGGACATTGCGGTGGTGACGGGTATCGGGACTCCTCGTCCTCTGTCTCCCACTCAGAGTAGTCCATCGAGGACTCGTAGGAGAGCTGCTCCGCAGGCCCCAATGCCCTGCGGCTGGTGCACGGCAAACTTGCTGGGAATGACCGCAGTCCCATCGAGCAGTCCTCAGAGCAAGACCTCGGCCGAGGATTGACTCGAGGTTGAAGTTCCTCGAGGATTGGCTCGGCCTCCGGGGACATCTTGGACATGAGGGCCCGGTGGTCGGGGCGGATGAACCGGTCATGCCAGACAACAACTCCCGCTGCTAGTCCATGAAGGCAGACAGACAATCTGCACTCCAGGTCCGCCATTCTGGACTCCAGGCCAGAAGGCTCCGCAGCCTTCGGTTCTGGCACTGAAGGACTTGGGCCCAACGCTGGCTCCCCCGAAGGGGAATCCACGACGAGGATGGTGTCTGGGACCGAAGCCGGTCTGTGGTCGGATGCTTCTGGGGGACCTTTGCAAGCCACTCCTTCTCTGTCGCCTCGGATGAACGTCTTGGACTGCAGGACCGGGCTCGGGGAGCCCCCGGCCGGTTGAAACCATCCAAGGACGCCGCCTTCGAGGGTTTCTTCCTGGGTTCCCTCGAGGGAGACCCCCTTTCTGAGGACCCACAATGAGGCTCGGGTTCGGAGGGTTCCACTCGAGATGTTGGGGCCTCAGACGAGGCCTTGGCTTTCAGAGGCATCGGGGACTCAGGGAAAAACCTATAGTGCTGCTGCTGGCAGCTCTTGAGGGCCTTGCTGGACATCCTCTTGCAGAGACTGCAGGCGGCTGGGTCATGTTCTGGCTCAAGGCAGCGGAGACAGCAGTCATGTGTTTCGGTCAAAGACATGATTTTAGAGCACCGATCACACTTCTTAAAGCCACTGATAGCCATGAGGGAAAAAGGTACCCCAGTGAGGTCGAAGACTCTTCGGGCTGCCAGTGGGAGAAAAAAGGCGCGAAGACGCCAGAAAACGAAAAGAACAAAAGACTACAAAAAATAAAGCAAACCCGATGTCGAGGCACTGAGGTCGGTAGGCGGGAAGAGTACCGGGTGCAATACCGGAGGAGAGTGTGAAACTCGGAGAGAGAAAAATCAACTTTTTCCAAGGACAAGCCAGACAACGTCTGAAGTGCTCCACGGAAAAAAGGAGACTGAGCAAGATGGCACCCTTGGGTGGGAAGGGGACCACGCATGCATAGTGGCATCTCCCAGGGGCTTTCTTTGAAGGCTAGAGGGATGCTTCCACAGGGGCTCCGTCAGTGCCGGTGTCGGCCATACGTGAGAACTGACTTCCTGCTTGTTCCCGGAGAAGATTATTTTTATATTTCTGACACCTATATATACATCTCATAAGGAGCCACATATGAGATGCCCCAAACCAATTACTATGGGGTAGCACAGAAGTAGGGAACAGCTGAGATCACTTTGACAGTCTGACCAAGAGAGAAGCCCTTCCCCGCCTCATTCCATGGCATTAGGTCTAGTCTACTGCAAGGACTGCAACTCTGTCATATAATCAAGGCAAGCATATAGTGACAGACCAAAGTATTCTAGGTGGGGAGGTGCCATTAGGCCTGGGCACATAGTGGCAAGCTCATATATACAGGCTAGCATCAAAGGCCCATTACTCCACAAATTCATATGTTATTGATCATAGTGGCATAGTTATTGCAAGTATACATAGCTCTACAATATAGTTCCCACCTTTACCAAACCGATGTAGCACACATCCACAGAGCAGAAGCTACAATTAAGCACAGATGTGGAGGAGGGCTTACATAACAAACATGGGTTAGCTGATGGCCAATACAGATGTCTTAATGATACCCAGCCTATCAGACTTTCATACCTATCACTCACAAGAATATGGCACAATAGCTGTCGTATACTCCTAGCAAAAAAAATGAGCAACTAGGTATGAGGATGTTAGGGGTACAAACATAACTGATAAAGATCTCTAATCTTATGCATCTTACTTTCGCTCTATAAATGGTTCTGCATTCTGTTAAGACATCCAAAAGATGGATAGGGAAGGTCCCATAAGGGTCAGAGTAACCATGGCAGAGCAGCTGTAATTGGCCAGTCCATGAGATGCATGCTCACACCATACAAAGCTAATTTACAGTGCCAGTTTATCTTGAACCCTAGATAAGTGGGGTGCCTAGATTGGCTGTATCCAGACACATGCCATGAGCAGCTGCAGGTCTAAGTGTATGAGTGCCCAAGAGGTGTTACAAACTATACTAAATGGCTCTGTATTTGGGTACCAGCAGCAGGAAGGGGGGCATTTAGCTGGGATGAGCTAAAGAAAATTGGGGAAAGGGTTTGGTGGGGAGCATTCTATGCATGGTACAGATATGTGTGGGATGGTGAGGGCACTAAACATGCGTGTCCTCAAGCCAGAGCTACAATGGAGTCAGCCACCATGCATAACCCTGAGTGCGCCACAAGGAAACATTTATGGATGGGTTGCAGTACAACCTTTCACTGCATTGTGCAAGAAGGTATGCACACATGCAGCAAGTACACAGTTATCCTGTGAATGGAAGGGTGCTGTAAGGCAGGGCTCGACAAACCAGGTCATCATGGAGACTAAAAAACAATCATACCCGACGCATGGGACATGGAACACCTGCAGCATGATTGGCCCTTGCTGCCCACGGGGATCCCATTCACTGTGTACAGACGTCCCTCCTAAGGCTGTGATGGTGGCAGTACCAGCACTGGCTGCCCACAGGAATCCCATACCCTATGGGCAGAACTGCCTCCTAAGGCTGCAAACACAGCGATACTGGCAATGACTGCCTGCGGGGATCCCATTCCCGAAGGGCAGAAGTGCCTCCTAAGGCTGTGATCGCGGTGGTATTGGCTCTGACTGCCCACGGGGATCCGATCGCCCACAGGCAGAAGAGAAGGGGAAAGGGAACAGAGAAAAGTTAAAGGGATGAATGCCTGGGGACAAACAGGGAAAATGCCTATTTTTCTAAAGGTGCAATAATCTCCTTCCCCAAGAACACACACACCACACACTTGGACACACAGACACCCCATAACTGTAAGAGACAGAGGTACCCCCACAGGAACCTTACCTCTGTACCGTACACAGAGAAGTTCCCCAACTCTGCAACACATGCACCACAGCCCTGCACACCACCCACACAAAGACACCCACCATCACATCCCATGCACAGATTGGTACACACACCCACTTGCTATCTGAAGTTGTAGCTGTTATCTAAAGATGATGCATGGTGTAGGAACTCTGGCACTGGTCTCACAAGACTTGAGAATATGAGACAAGCACGAGAGAACCAGGAAGGGGGGGGGGGGGGCATGAGGTGGTCACGAGTGCTGCCTCCTAAGATTTTGACCTAGCTCCTAAATCAGCACAAATTTTGTCAAAGCCTGCTATAAGGAGAGTACATCCACCTACCAATAGGCTACATACATGATCTAACAAATGTACTTGGCAGAATGACAGGCAATATGAAAGGATTTAGGAAGCCAACACATTTGCCTTTGGCAGCCTCTGGCCATATGGATAGGCTCCACATTAATAAGGCTTCTGCTAACAGCTGCCCACACCACCACTGGACTAATCATGCACCACCTTCTAAGACATACATATACCAGAGGAGTGAATGGTGTATGCCTCCAGCATTACTACTACTGCTGATCATTTGTATAGCGCTGTACAGAGACATGTAAGAGATGGTCCCTGCTCATTAGAGCTTACAATTTCGTCAAGACAGACAACAAGAACAGCTGGGGACTAAGATATGTCTATGGGGCTGGTAAGGAAACACGTAGTTGAAGAGCAGAAGACTGTGTGTCTATTGAAGATTTTGGTATCATCTGCAAAGAGGCAAACCTTACCTGTCAGCCCTTCCACAATATCACTAACGAAGATGATAAAAAGAATCGGACCAAGAACCGATCCCTAGGGCACACCACTGGTTACCTTCTCCTTAGAGCGTGCTCCATTTACCTATACCCTTTGTCGCCTCCCACTCAACCAGTTTCTAACCCAAGCAGAAACTTTAGGGTCCATCCTTAGGGTGCTCACTTTGTTTATAAGTCACCTGTGCGGAATGGTGTCAAAGGCTTTACGGAAATCTAAATGCACCACATCTAGGGCTATCCCTCAATCCAATAAATCAGATTTGTCCGACAAGACCTGCCTCTGGTGAATCCATACTGCCTCGGATCCAGTAATCCGTTGGACTCCAGAAACCTCACTATTTTCTCTTTCAGCAGTGCTTCCAATAATTTATTCACCACTGAGGTTAAACTAACCAGCATGTAGTTTTCAACCACATCCTTACTTCCACTTTTGTGTAAAGTGACCACACTGCCTCTCTCCAGTCCTCTGGCACCAATCCAGACTCCAAAAAGGCATTGAAAGCGTAGTTACTCACCTGTAACGAGTGATCTCCGGGAACAGCAGGAATTTAGTCTTCACATATAGGTGACATCGGGTACTGACGGAGCCCGCATGGGAAGCTCCCCAGCTACCAACAGGAAAGCCTTTGGGAGCAGTCCACTGCACCTGTGCTGGTGCCTTCCCGCTCTTCCAGCGCACTCTCCTCAGTTGTGTATATAGCTGAAGAAAAAGGAGAGTAAAGAGAGAATAGAGAGAACTCTACAACTCCATGGGGAGGTGGGCGGGTTGTGAAGACGCTATCTCCAGGAACAAGCAGGAATGTAGTCCTCACATATGGTACTCCCTAGCTCCCATATCTCACAGGACACAGTTAACGTCGGACAAGGTCGTTGACCTTGACTTTCCAGTCACGGAGATCTCGTCAGAGTGGGTGGGAGGTAGGAGCTGTATCTACATCTGAAAGAGATGCTGAAGGACTTCCTGGCCAAAGGCTACATCCTGGTGGGAGTCCTTGTCCAAGCAGTAGTGAGCTGCAAAGGTATGGATGGAGGACCATGTAGCAGCTTGGCAAATCTCAGCAACGGGTACTGTACATAAGTTGGCCACAGAGGCCGACATAGCTCGGACATTGTGACGTCTCCCTCGAGGGTAAGTCCTGCTTTGTCATAAGAGAAAGATATGCAGTCCACTATCTGCTGGGATAGGAAGTGTTTGGTTACTGGGAGACCTGGGTGTTCTGGGTCAAAGGACACAAAAAGCAGAGAGGATTTCCTGAGGTTTTGTGTTCTCTGGAGGTAGAAGGCCAGAGCCCTCTTGCAGTCGAGGGTATGCAGAGTTGCTTCTGCACTTGAGGCGTGCGGCCGTGGAAAGAAGACTGAGAGGATGACAGATTGATTAATATGAAAAGGGGAGACCACTTTGGGGAGAAAGTGGGGGTGTGTCCGTAGGACTACTATGTCATGGTGAAAACGCGTATAAGGGTCGTGAGCCACCAAGGCTTGTAACTCATTGACGTGCCTGGCTGAGGTCAGGGCGATGAGGAAGAGCACTTTCCACGATAAATAGCGGAGGTGTGTTGTTGCTAACAGCTTAAAGGGTGGTTTGAGGAGTTCAGCTAACACCACGTTGCGATCCCATGCCACTGGTGGAGGGCGAATAGGTGGCTTGGTGAGGAGTAGACCCCTCATGAATCGTGCCTCTAGAGGAGCTGAGGAGATGGGCTTGCCATCGACAGGGTTATGAAAAGCTGAAATAGCACTAAGGTGCACTCGGACAGAGTTTGATTTAAGACCGAGTGAGGATGAATGATAGAGGTAGTGCAACAGCATTGGAACTGATGCTTCGAATAGATTGTGAGCATTCTGAGAGCACCATGTAGCATATCATCGCCACTTGTAGGAATAAGCCCTTTTGGTAGAGGGTTTTATGGAGAAAAGGAGGATGTCCTTGACCTCCGCAGATAGAGGAAGATCCTGAAGAAGAACAATGTTCTCAGGAGCAAGGCCATTAGGTGAAGGACTCAGAGAATGGGGTAGAGGAATGCTTCGTTGTGTCTTGTGAGAGGAGACCCGGACTGGATCCCAGCGGGATTGGTGAGGTTTGTGCCAAATGTAGTAGGAGGGAAAACCATGATTGGCAAGGCCAGTGTGGTGCTCTGAGTATAAGAACATAAGATATGCCAAACTGGGTCAGACCAAAGTCCATCAAGCCTAGTATCCTGTTTCTAACAGTGGCCAATCTAGGTCATAAGTACCTAGCAGTTTCCCCAAAAGACACAGGTTTCTCAATACTTGTATTGGGTCAAGCAGTGATATCCCAGGTCTCTTTTAATAATGGTTTCTGGACTTTTCCACCAGGAACTTGTCCAAACCTTTTTTAAACCCAGCTACACTGATAGCTCTTACTACATCTTCCGATAACAAATTCCAGAGTTTGATTACACGTTGAGTAAAAAAAGATTTTCTCTTACTAGTCTTAAATAGGTTACCCTGTAGCTTCATTGCATGTCCCCTAGTCTTTTTATATTCTGATGATGTAAACAATCGATCTATGTTTACTTATTCCACTCTATTCATTAATTTATAGACCTCTATCATATCTCCCCTCAGCTATCTCTTTTCCAGGTTGAAGAGCCCTAACCTTTTTAGCCTTTCATAGGGGTATCCTTCCATCCCCTTTACCATTTTGCTGGTTAAGATACGGTGACCAGAATTGCACACAATATTCAAGGTGCAGTTGCACCATGGAACGATACAAAGGCATTATAATATACTTTGTTCTATTTTCCATTCCTTTCCTTATGACACCTGGCATTCTATTTACTCTACTGTCCGCCGCCGCACACTGGGCGGAGTGTTTTAACATGCTATCCACAATGACGCCTAAATCTTTTTCCTGGGTGGTGGTTCCCAATGTGGAACCTTGCATCGTGTAACCATAGTTTGGGTTGTTCTTTCCTAGGTGCATAACTTTGCACTTGTCCACATTAAATTTCATCTGCCATTTGGATGCCCAGTCTTCCAATTTATCCAGATCCTCCTGCAGTTTTCCACAATCCTCTTGGGTTTTAACAACTTTAAACAGTTTTGTGTCATCTGCAAATTTGATAACCTTACTAGTTATTCCCTTTTCCAGGTCATTTATGAATATGTCAAAAAGCAGCGGACCCAGCACAGATCCCTGGGGTACTCCACTATTTACCTTTTTCCATTGGGAAAATTGGCCATTTAGCCGTACCCTATGCTTTCTATCTTTTAAACAGTTCCTGATACACAATAGTACACTGCCTTCAATCTCATGACTTTTTAGTTTTGCCAAAAGTCTCTGATGAGGGACCTTGTCAAAGGCTTTCTGAAAGTCCAGATACGCTATATGAACCAACTCACCTTTGTCTACCTGTTTATTCACACCTTCAAAAAAACATAACAGATTAGTAAGACAAGATCTTCCTTGTCTAAAGCTATATTTGCTCTCTCCCATTAAGCCATGACTATCTACATGCTGAATAATTTTGTTCTTTATAATGGTTTCTACCATTTTTCCTGGTACTGACGTCAGGCTCACCGGTCCATAGTTTCCCAGATCACCCCTGGAACCCTTTTTAAAAATTGGAGTTACATTAGCGATCCTCCAAATCTTCAGGTATTACAGATGATTTTAATGATAGTTCACAAATTACTAATAGCAGGTCTGCAATCTCTTATTTTAGTTCTTTCAACACCCTTGGGTGTATACCATCCAGTCCTAGTGATTTACTGCTCTTCAGTTTCTCAAATAGTGGTAATACATCTTCCCGGAGTAACGATATTTCTTTCAATTCTTCTGCAGCATCACCTTTAAATACCACTTCAGTCATGGGTAACATCCCTACATCTTCCTCAGTAAAGACCGAAGCTAAGAATTCATTCAGTTTCTCCGCTATAGCCTTGTCCCCTCTTACATCTAATGGTCCAACTGACTCTCTCACAGGTCTTTTTGCTATGAATGTACCTGAAAAGGTCTTTATTGTATGTTTTTGTTTCCACAGCAAGTTTCTTCTCAAATTCTCTGCCTGCCTTATCAATGCCTTTAAGTCACAAAAATATGCTGGAGTACAGCCTGGCCAAAGATAGCATCCCGACGGGAGTCCCGGTCTAGGCAGTAGTGAGCAGGGAAGGTATGAATGGAGGACCAGGTAGCTGTCCGACAGATCTCGCCAATGGAGCTGGAACAGAGGTTGGCAACTGAGGTTGCCATGGCTTGCACATTGTGAGCAGTGATGTAACCCTTAAGGGAGAGAAATACAATCCACTATCCACTTGGATAGGGTATGCTTTGTCACTGGAAGTCCAAGATGACTGAGATCAAAGGAAATGAATAGTTTTGAGGATTTCCTGTGAGCCTTGGTTCTATCTGAGTAGTAAGCCAGTGCTCGTGTACAGTCCAGAGTGTGTAGCACTGCTTTGGCCCCAGAGGCATGTGAGTCTCGGGAAGAAGACTGGTAAGATTACTGACTGTTTCAGGTGGAAGGCTGAAACAACTTTCAGAAGGAAGTGCGGATGAGTACAGAGGACCATTTTG
Source organism: Ichthyophis bannanicus (assembly GCA_033557465.1). Lineage (NCBI taxonomy): Eukaryota > Metazoa > Chordata > Amphibia > Gymnophiona > Ichthyophiidae > Ichthyophis > Ichthyophis bannanicus. The sequence goes on along the minus strand of CM066032.1, from coordinate 926,191,437 downwards.
TCATGGTGGAAATGGGTGTATGTGGGATCCGCCACTACAGCTTGGAGTTTGATGATGCGGCGATCTGAGGTCAGAGCGATGAGAAAGAGTACCTTCCACGTGAGAAACTTGAGTGAAGCGATGGCTAAAGCCTCCCTCTGAGCCTTTAGAAGTCATGCTAGAATCACAATGGAGGTCCTAGGCCACCGGTGGTGGTTTGATAGGTGGCTTGGACAAGAGGAGATCCCGCATAAAATGTTGCACCAAGGGGTGCTTTAACAGATACCTAAGCTCCACGAACAGAACAATGGCTGGGAAAAATCGTATCGCTAAAGCTGTTGCCCTCGTTACAGCTTCTGCCTCGGTCCAGACAGAGGTCCTAATGCCAGTTGAAGGACCGGTTCCATGTGCAGGGTGCCTGCAAGCTGAAGCTCTGAGGAAACAAGTGGAGGAACTCAGAGAGGAGGTGGCGAGGCTGAGGAGCATTCAAGATAGTGAGAAGTACATTGATGAGATGCTTCTTGCAGCAACCAAGCTCTCCAGCAGAGGAGAAGATGGGTGCCAACAGAATGTCGATGGTTGGACACAAGTCACCAGGGCCTGCAAAATCACCAATCCAACTTCTCCAGCCCTTGAACTGAAGAACCATTATGCAGCCCTGGAAGTGGAGGAGGTGAAAGCATCCCTGGAAAGGGAAGAACCAGAGCTCAAGTACCCCAAAGTTGCAGAATCAGTAACCACAAGGAAACAAAGGGTAGGGTGGCTGGAGACTCTCTTCTGAGGGGTACTGAGGCGTCCATCTGCCGACCAGACTTGATGTCCAGAGAGGTATGCTGTCTACCTGGTGCCAAAATCCAAGATGTTATGGAGAGTTTGCCGAGACTCATCAAGCCCACTGACTATTACCCAATGTTGCTAATCCATGTTGGAACAAATGATACTGCCAGGTATACCTCAGAACGTATCAAAAGTGACTTCATGGCTCTGGGACAGAGGGTGAAGCAGTTAGGTGCACAGGTGGTGTTCTCTTCAATCTTCCCTGTTGAGGGTAAAGACCAAGGCAGAGAGGCTCGCATCCTGGAGATGAATGCATGGCTGCGTGGATGGTGTCATCAAGAGCGTTTTGGTTTCCTAGACCATGGGATGCTGCTCCAAGGGTTGCAGAGCAGAGATGGCATCCATCTGTCCAAGAAAGGTCAACGCGTCTTCAGTAGTAGACTGGCTAATCTACTGAAGAGGGCTTTAAACTAGATTCATTGGGGATGGGTGAAGAAAGCCCCCAGGTAAGTGAAAGCCCCCAGGTAGGTGATACATTAAATAACTTTATGGAAATGGGTAACAGGGGTAACATATGGAAAGCAGTGTGTATAAATGCCCGTAGCATGGGAAATAAGATCCCCGATGTTGAAGCTTTGGTGGGAGTGGCTGACTTGGATTCAGTGGCAGTTACAGAAACATGGTTCACAGAAAACCATGACTGGGATGTAACTATACCTGGCTATACTTTATTCAGAAAGGACAGGGTAGGAAGTAGGGGAGGAGGAGTGGCACTATATGTAAAAACTACTAATAAAGCTTTGGAATTACAGAGCTTAAAAGGGAGAGGGGAGGCATTGTGGGTTAAATTAGAAAGAGGGAAAGAGAAATCTATTTACATTGGTGTGATATACAGACCTCCCTCACAAGAGGAAGAGGTGGACAGAGAGTTAATTGAAGACATGTGCAGCATTGCTAGGAAAGGGGAAGTGCCACTGATAGGAGATTTCAATATGCAAGGTGTTGATTGGCACATTCCTGCTGCAGTTTCATCTAGAAGTAAGGAGATCCTGGATTCTCTACAGGGAGAACTAGTCAGGCAATTGGTAACAGACCCCACACGTGAAGGGGCCATACTGGACTTGTGCTTACCAATGGTGAAAGTGTTTCTGATGTTGTAGTGGGAGATAATTTTGCATCCAGTGATCACCAGATGGTGCGGTTCAGTATTAGGACTAGGGCTGTTAGAATCCATTCAAAGGCGAGGATCTTAGACTTTAGGAAGACTAACTTTGCGAAGATGGGCCAATACCTCAGGGATGGGAACAGCTGAGGGATGTAGAAAAACAGTGGGAAAATCTGAAAGAGGATATTTTAAGGGCAACCAACCTTTTTGTTAAAATGGTAAATAAGGGTAAAAGGAAAAGGAGACCGCTATGGTTTTCGAAAGAAGTAGCTGCAAAAGTGAAGAAAAAGAGGGAGGCTTTCCTGAAATACAAGAGAGCACAGAGAGAGGAAGACAGGCATCTGTATTTGGAAAAACTTAGAGAAGCTAGCAAAGTAGTCAAGAAGGCAAAGATTCAAAAGGAGGAGGAAATAGCCAATGCAATAAAATGGGGGGATAAGACATTTTTCAGATATATTAGTAGAAGAGGAAGGGCAAAAGTGGTATTGTCAGACTCAAGGGTGCAGGGGAGGAATATGTAGAAGTTGATAAGGATAAAGCGGAATTGCTTAACAAATATTTTTGTTCTGTGTTCACAGATGAAGAACCAGGAGCAGGACCTCAGAAAACACCCACAAATAGGAAAAGAAGCAAAGGACATCTTGAACAATTTTCAAAAGACTGTGTTCGTGAGAAACTATCTCAACTTAAAGTAGACAAAGCGATGGGACCAGATGGGATATACCAGAGAATACTGAGGGAACTTGGGAACGTTCTAGCTGCTCCACTGACTGAACTTTTCAATGCCTCGGAGTCGGGAGTGGTGCCAAAGGACTGGAGAGAGGCTCATGTGGTGCCTTTACACAAAAGCGGAAGTAAGGATGTGGTTGAAAACTACAGGCCGATTAGTTTAACTTCAGTGGTGAGTAAATTATTGGAAACGCTGCTGAAAGAGAAAATAGTGAGGTTTCTGGAGTCCAGCGGATTACAGGATCCGAGGCAGCATGGATTCACCAGAGGCAGGTCTTGTCAGACAAATCTGATTGATTTCTTTTACTGGGTGACCAGGGAGTTGGACCCAGGGAGAGCCCTAGATGTGGTGTATTTAGATTTCAGTAAAGCCTTTGACACTGCTCCTCACAGGCGACTTATAAACAAACTGAGCACCCTAGGGATGGACCCTAAAGTTACTGCTTGGGTTAGAAATTGGTTGGGTGAGAGGCGACAAAGAGTACAAGTAAATGGAGCTCACTCTGAGGAGAAAGCACAGTTACTTACCTGTAACAGGTGATCTCTGGGAACAGCAGGAATAAGTCTTCACATATGTGTACATCGGTACCAACGGAGCCTGCGCGGGAACGCTCCCCAGCGTCCAATCAGAAAGCCTTTGGGAGCATCCCACAGCGCCTGCGTGCTGCCTTCCCGCCTTTCCCAACTGTCTCTCCTCAGTTGAGTTTTAGCACTGAGACAAAGAGAGAGAGAGAGAGAGAGAGAGGGAAAGGAAAGAGAGATAGAGACAACTCCTAGGGGAGGTGGGTGGGTTGTGAAGACTTATTCCTGCTGTTCCCAGAGATCACCTGTTATAGGTAAGTAACTGTGCTATCTCCAGGAACAAGCAGGAATGAGTCTTCACATATGGGGACTCCCTAGCTTTAGATGCCAGGGAGAGATCCCATAAGTTGTGTGCCCCTGGGACAGGGCTGCACTTCCCCACATGGATCTCTGGCATCCCATGAGGGATGGTGGGTAGGAGTTGATTAAGTATGGAACAGGCGTTTAAGAACAGCCTGACCAAACAAGGCATCCTGGCGGGAGTCCTTGTCCAAGCAGTAATGGGCTGTGAAGGTATGAACCGAGGCCCAAGTGGCTGCTCGACAGATGTCGTCAATAGACACAGAGTTCAGATGAGCCATTGAGGCTGCCATGGCTCTCACATTGTGAGCTGTGACATGGCCCTCCAGAGAAAGGTTCTTTCTCTGATAGGCAAAAGAAATACACTGGGCAATCCAGTTAGATAGTGTTCTCTTGGAGACTGGTAGTCCCAAATGAGAAGGATCAAAGGCAACAAAGAGTTGGGAAGACTTTCTATGTTTCTGTGTCCTTTGTAAGTAAAACGCCAGAGCTCTTTTACAGTCCAGGGTATGAAGATTCCTCTCTGCACTTGATGCATGAGGTCCTGGAAAAAAGACAGGTAGATAGACCTCCTGGTTGAGGTGAAAAGGCGAGACCACCTTAGGCATAAAGTGTGGATTAGTCTTAAGGACCACCTTGTCATGATGGAACCTTGTATAAGGTGGATTAGCTACGAGTGCTTGCAATTCACTAATACGATGTGCTGATGTGATTGCAATGAGAAAGATAACCTTCCAAGAAAGGTATTTCAAGGAGGTGGTAGCTAAAGGTTCAAAAGGCGGCTTCATAAGCTGACCAAGAACCAAGTTTAAGTCCCATGCCACCGGGGGTGGTCTAATGGGAGGCTTTGTTAAAAGGAGGCCTCTCATGAATCTGGCTACAAGAGGATGAGAGGAAATAGGTTGTCCATTTAGAGGCTTAAGGAAAGCTGCAATAGCACTCAAATAGACCCTTACTGAATTTGTCTTAAGGCATGCATTAGACAGATGGAGGAAATACTCCATCAAAGATTCCAGAGGTATGGCAAGGGGGTTAATACCCTTCCCAGAACACCAGATAGTAAACCTCTTCAACTTGAAAGCATAAGAACGTCTAGTGGAAGGTTTTCTAGAAGCATAAAAACATTTTTCACTTGTTGAGAAAGATGAAGATCCTGGAGATCTAGGCCTTCAGCAACCAAGCCCTGAGATGCAGAGACTGGGGATTGGGATGCCACAACTTTCCGTCCTCTTGAGAGAGGAGGTCTGAAGCAGACCCTAACTCCAGGGAGGGAGCTTGAGAGAGATGTAGAAGCAGAGGGTACCACACTTGCCGTGGCCAATGTGGAGCTATGAGGATCATGTGGCCTTTGTCTCTCTGAAGCTTGAACAGGGTTTTGGGAATTAGGGGAATGGGTGGAAAGGCATAGAGGAAGTCTTGACCCCAGTGAAGGAGGAAAGCATCCCTTGCCTGAGCTCCCTGAGCCAGAGTTCTGGAACAGAACCGGGGAAGTTTGGCATTCCACGGACTTGCAAAGAGGTCTATGTCCGGGGTTCCCCAAATTTGAAAAATCTTGGACACCTGGTCCATATGTAGGGACCACTCATGTGGAAGCAGAACTTGACTGAGCCTGTCTGCCCAAGAGTTTTGAACGCCTGGAAGATAAACTGCCAGAAGATGAATGTGATGCTCTCTGGCGAGGGCCTACAGTCGCAAAGCTTTGTTGCAAAGCGACAGAGAGCCAGTTCCTCCCTGCTTGTTCACATAGAACATGGCTACCTGATTGTCCGTGTGGATAAGGACTGTCTTGTGGCTGAGCAGTGTGTGGAAAACACGCAAAGCAAGGAAGATTGCTCTGAGCTCCAAGAGATTGATATGTAGACAAGTCTCCTGTGGGGACCAGATGCCCTGGGTGGAGAGGTCTTGCAGATGAGCTCCCCACCACATTGGAGAGGCATCTGTTGTAAGAGTTGCTTGGGGTAGAGACTGTTGAAGGAGGGACCCCAGCAACAGGCTTTGAGGGGACTTCCACCACTGGAGGGACAAAATGAGGCGACTTGAGTTTGCTATTTTGTCCGACAGGCAGCCTAATGCCTGGGTCCATTGGGTGGATGAAGTCCACTGAGCTGTCCTCATGTGAAGGCGAGCATATGGTACCACATGCACGGTGGATGCCATGTGGCCTAGCAACTGTAACATCTCTTGAGCAGTTAGGAGGTGTTTCAACTCTGCTTGAGAAGCTAACTGCACCAAGCGAAGGCAACGGGCCTGGGGAAGATAGGCCCTTGCCCTTGTGGTATCCAACAATGCCCCTATAAACTCCAAGGACTGAGAAGGGATCAAATTGGATTTTGGGATGTTTATTATCAGCCCTAAATACAGCAGTGTTACTTACCTGTAACAGGTGATCCCTGGGAACAGCAGGAATAAGTCTTCACATATGGGGTATCGTCGGTACCGACGGAGCCTGCGCGGGAACGCTCCCCAGCATCCAATAAGAAAGCTTTTGGGAGCATCCCACAGCGCCTGCGTGCTGCCTTTCCCAACCGCCTCTCTCCAGTCCAGTTTAAAGCTGAGACAAAGAGAGAGAGAGAGGGAAGGAAAGATAGATAGAGAGATACAACTCCTAGGGGAGGTGGGTGGGTTGTGAAGACTTATTCCTGCTGTTCCCAGAGATCACCTGTTACAGGTAAGTAACTGTGCTATCTCCAGGAACAAGCAGGAATGAGTCTTCACATTGGGGACTCCCTAGCTGCAGATGCCAGGGAGAGACCCCAAAGTTGTGTGTCCTTGAAAAGGGCTCCACCTCCCCCCATGGATCTCTGGCATCCAACCAGGGTAGGTGGGTAGGAGTTGATTAGGAATGGAACAGGTATTTGAGAACAGCCTGACCAAATGAGGCATCCCGGCGGGAGTCCTTGTCCAAACAGTAATGGGCTGTGAAGGTATGAACTGAGGCCCAGGTGGCCGCTCGACAGATTTGGTCGATGGTCACAGAATTTAGATGAGCCATTGAGGCTGCCATGGCTCTCACATTGTGAGCTGTGACATGGCCTTCAAGAGAAAGGTTCCTACTCTGGTAGGCGAAAGAAATACACTGAACAATCCAGTTGGACAGTGTTCTCTTACAAACTGGAAGTCCTAAATGGGAAGGATCAAAAGCAACAAAGAGTTGAGAAGACTTTCTATGTTGCTGTGTTCTTTGTAAGTAAAAGGCGAGAGCTCTTTTACAATCCAAAGTATGAAGATTCCTCTCTGCACTTGATGCATGAGGTCCTGGAAAAAAGACAGGTAAGTATACCTCCTGGTTCAGATGAAAAGGCGAGACCACTTTGGGCATAACGTGTGGATTGGTCCTGAGGACTACCTTATCATGATGGAACCTTGTATAAGGAAGATTAGCCACCAAGGCTTGCAACTCACTGATGCGACGTGCTGAGGTGACTGCAATGAGAAAGATAACCTTCCAAGAAAGAAATTTCAAGGAGGTGGTGGCTAAAGGTTCAAAGGGTGGCTTCATAAGCTGGCCAAGAACCAGATTTAAGTCCCATGCCACTGGAGGTGGTCTAATGGGAGGTTTAGTTAAAAGAAGGCCTCTCATGAATCTTGCTATAAGAGGATGAGAGGAAACAGGCTGTCCATTGAGAGGCTTGAGGGACGCTGCAATAGCACTCAAATGGACTCTTACCGAATTTGTTTTGAGGCCTGCATGGGAAAGATGCAGAAGATACTCTAGTAAAGAATTCAAAGGTATTGCAAGAGGGTTAAGACCCTTCTCTGAACACCAAATGGTAAATCTTTTCCATTTGAAAGCATAGGAACGTCTAGTGGAAGGCTTTCTAGAAGCATGAATAATATCTCTGACTTGCTGAGATGGAAAACTTGAAGGTCTAGGCCTTCAGCAACCAGGCCCTGAGATGCAGAGACTGGGGGTTTGGGTGCCACAACGTTCCGTCTTCCTGGGAGAGAAGATCTGGAGCAGAGCCTAACTCCAGGGACGGAGCTTGAGAGAGATGCAGAAGTAGAGGGTACCACACCTGGCGTGGCCAATGTGGTGCTATGAGGATCATAGAACCTCGGTCTCTCTGAAGCTTGAACAGTGTTTTGGGAATTAGGGGAATGGGTGGAAAGGCATAAAGGAAGTCTTGACCCCAGTGAAGGAGGAAGGCATCCTTGGCCTGAACTCCCCGACACGGAATCCTGGAACAGAACCGGGGAAGTTTGGCATTCCACAGACTTGCAAATAGGTCTATGTCCGGGGTTCCCCAAATTCAAAAAATCCTGGCTAACTGGTCCCTGTGGAGGGACCATTCGTGTGGAAGCAGAACTCAACTGAGTCTGTCTGCCCAAGAGTTTTGAAAGCCTGGAAGATATACTGCCATAAGATGGTTCTCTGAAAATTTCCTCTGTGTTAACCCTTCTAAATCCTCTGCCATCTGGTTTTCTTTCTCTTCTTCCCCGCCTAGTCTAGCCCCCGTGATGTCTTCCCTTCCCATTCCTGTTGTCTCTACCCTCCGATATCTGGGTGTTACCTTGGATTCCTCTCTTTCTTTTCATCCTCACATTTCCTCCCTTGTCCGTACCTGTCACTTTCATCTGCGCCGTATTCGCTCTCTTCGTCCTTTTCTTTCCCCCCAATCCCTCACCACTTTGGTTCTCTCTTTTGTAACTTCCCGCTTAGACTACTGCAATTCCATCTTATCTGGCCTCCCTTCCTGTCAACTCCGTCGCCTTCAGCTTCTTCAGAATACTGCTGCTCGTCTTCTCACCTCTTCTTCCCCCTTTGATCATATTACCCCCTGCCTCTTCTCCCTTCACTGGCTTCCCATCAAATTCAGACTCATTTACAAGTATATCATTATCACTCATAGGGTTCTTCATTCCAGCACCCCTCGGTATCTCTCTGACCTTATCTTCCACCAGCCCGCTCCCCGTCTTCTTCGCTCATCTCATACCAATCGTCTATTCCTTCCTTCTCCATCCCAGGCCCACCTTGAACTTACCCGCCACTCTGCCTTCTTTTTCCTGGCCCCTGTTCTCTGGAATTCCCTCCCTCACACCCTTCGTATTGAACCCTCCTTCCCCCATTTCAAAACTCTCCTCAAGACTCATCTTTTCTCTCAAGCGTACAACCTACAGGTCTCCCCCTGATATGCAGTCAACATACCTATTCATGCCCCTCACGTTACATTCAACTGCCACTCAACCCAGTCAACATACTTATTCATGCCCCTCACGTTACATTTAACTGCCACTCAACTCTTGTCTCCCACATTACACTCAACTCCCACCCCCTGTCCTCTTTCCCTCCCCACGTTCCTATGTTTAGCTCGTTAGACTCTATTCTATTTTTCTCTCTTTCTCTCTCCTATTCTTTCCTATTATCCAATGGCGTTCCTTTCTCTCTTTGCTTTTCCGTAGCTGCCTTTTATTGTACACCGCCCTGATACTTCGGTCTTGGGCGGTATATCAAGCCTAAATAAATGAAAAATGAATCTGATGCTCTCTGGCGAAGGCCCACAGTCGCAAAGCTTCATTGCAAAGCGACAGAGAGCCAGTCCCTCCCTGCTTGTTTACATAGAACATGGCTACTTGATTGTCCGTGTGGATGAGGACTGTCCTGTAGCTGAGCAGGGAGTGGAAAATTGCTCCGAGTTACAAGAGATTTATGTGTAGTGAAGTCTCCTATGGAGACCAGATGCCCTGAGTGGAGAGATCTTGCAGATGAGCTCCCCAACCCATTGGAGAGGCATCTGTTGTAAGGGTTGCTTGGGGGAGTGAGTGTTGAAAAGTGGACCCCAGCAACAGGTTTTGAGAGGACTTCCACCACTGGAGAGACCAAAAAAGGCGACTGGAGTTTGCTATTTTGTCTGATAGGCAACCTGATGCCTGAGTCCATTGGGTGGACAAAGTCCATTGAGCTGCCCTCGTGTGAAGGCGAGCATAGGGAACCACATGCACAGTGGATGCCATGTGGCCTAAGAGTTGTAACATTTCTCGAGCAGTTAAAAGGGGCTTTAACTGTATTTGGGAGGCTAACTGCACCAAGCGTAGCAACGGGCCTGAGGAAGATAGGCCCTTGCAGTTGTGGTATCCAACCAAGCCCCTATAAACTCAAGGGACTGAGTAGGGCTGAAACTGGATTTTGGGATGTTTATTACTAGTCCCAAATACTGAAGGACATGCATTGTGCAGGTTAGACAAGTCTTGGCCTCTGCTTGAGATGGAGCTCGAATGAGCCAGTCGTCCAGATATGGGAAGACGAATATTCCTAGAGTGAGTAGAAATGCAGCTACTACTGCCATGCATTTCGTGAACACCCTTGGTGCAGAGGCTAGACCAAAAGGAAGTACCCTGTATTGGTAGTGCTTTTCTTGAAAAAGGAACCGAAGGAGTTGGATGAATGAGGACATGGGTGTACGCATCCTTGAGATCTAGAGAACAAAGCCAGTCCTGACTCTGAAGGTATGGAAGCAGAGCACCGAGAGACATCATCTTGAATTTCTCCTTGAATAGAAATTTGTTCAATTCTCTGAGATCTAAGATGGGTCTGTAGCCCCCTGTTTTCTTTGGAATAAGAAAATAAGGGGAGTAGAACCCTGTGCCTTGTTGAAGAAGAGGTACTTCTTCTATTACCCCTTGGGCAAGAAGGATGGCAATCTCCTGACCTAGAAGGTTGAGGAGCGATGTTGGAGAATTGAACTGTTTCACCATGGTGTGAGGGGGAAGGCTTAAGAAATGAAGCTTGTACCCTTCCCTTATGATGGGGAGTGTCCATTGCTCTGCTGTAATTTGCTCCCATCTGGGAGCAAAGTAAGTCAAACTTCCTGGGATGGTAAGGGGCTCTGGTCCTTCCAGAGCTAGAAAGGCTAAGTTCTCTAGTTGCAAGTCAAAGGCCCTGAGGAGGCTGAGGCTGCTGGGCCATGGAAGGTCTAGCTGCCTTTGACTTGGCCTGTTTAGGTGGTTGCTGACGCTTTGCAGCAAAACGACCTGCAGAAGATGCCTGCTGACCATAAGCAGGATAGTATCTTCCCTTTTTGGAAAAAGATGTCTTTTTAAACAATCTTTTCTTAACAGGAGCAGAGGTAGACTTTGAAAGTCGATCCAAAGCAGAGTTCTCAGCATCCATCTGAGTGGCCTTTGTTTGCCAATCCTTACCAAAAAGGTTTTCACCTGTACAAGGGAGATTTCCCAATTGATCTTGGACCCAGAGCTCCAAATCAGAAGCTTGTAGCCAAGCAATTCTGCGTGCCCCTATGGCAATAGCCAAAACTCTGCTTACACACTCAAAAGAGTCAAAGGCTGCACAGTTGGAAAATTTGGAGACATCTTGAGCATGTTTGAGCCAAGTGAGAAAGTAGCTGCCTCCTTAGGAGCTTTAGGATATTGTAAAATATCCAACTCCTTGGCTCTGGGTTCTGACTCAGGGGCCACTGTGATAGAGAGGCCCCTAGCCACTTCCCTAACAAAGTCTTGAAAAGACAAGTCTTCTGGAGAAGACATTCTTCGTTTAGGTGAAGAAGACTCCTGAGGAAGAAGTATCGATGCTTCTACAGAACCCTCAGTCTCATCAGAGTCCTCAGAGGAATCGAAGTATCGCCTGTCTGGATGCTCCTGTAAAGCCCGATAACCGTATAGAGTGGGATCGACATGGGGAGTAATCGGTACCGGTTCAGTACCGATGGGCATCATAGGACAGGGTACCGTTGCAGTCGACACCGAAGCCGATGCAATCGGTACTGGTACCGGGAGCGATGCCGGTATCAGCAACGGGGATTGTTGCGGTACCGGAGGCGTCGCAGTCTGTATGAAAGCCGTTAAGGTGCGCTGCATGGTCATCGACGCCACCAGAGTCTGGATGTCGGTACCAGTGGGAGCCACCGGTACCCCAGAACACGGCAACAGGTGATCTGTCGAGGCCGAGCCATCGATGTCAACCTGTGACCCCATAGCTAAAGCTTTGGAAGCCGGAGCTTCCCGCCGGGGTAATTTTGCTGGTGCGGTATCCTCGAGGGCAAGCCCGGAGGCATCTCGATGCTTGGAGGGAGATCTGCCCTTCGAGGACCGGCCAGATTTATGCTTGGTTACCTGAGATCCATGGGAGGAAGAGGAGGCCCTGGAAGACGTCGATGCTACAGAAGCTGCATCAGAGGGAAACAGGGTACTGAGCTTGGCTGCTTGGTTCTGCCGACCTCTCTTAGACATCATGGTACAGGACATACAATCCGTGATGGAATGGTCAGGTCCCAAACACTTTAGACACCAGTCATGGGTGTCAGTGACAGAAATAGTACCGCCACATTTTGTGCATTTTTTAAACCCAGAAGCGGGCTTCTCCACGAGGAAAATATTTTTAGGCCTAGGGCCCAAAAACTGAAAATGCACAGTAGAGATAAAGCGTTTTTTTTTTTTTTTTTGAAAGAAAGAAAAGAAAGACCGGTGGTACCGGTCCAACGTCAAAGAAGGCAGACGCGACACAAAAGAATAAAGAAAAATAAAGAACTTCTTCTGCGGTGACAGGAACACGACCTGCTGGCTCCGCGGAAAAGAAGAACTGGAGAGAGGCGGTTGGGAAAGGCGGGAAGGCAGCACGCAGGCGCTGTGGGATGCTCCCAAAAGCTTTCTTATTGGACGCTGGGGAGCGTTCCCGCACAGGCTCCATTGGTACCGACGATACCCCCATATGTGAAGACTCATTCCTGCTTGTTCCTGGAGATTGAAGGATACGCATTGTGCAGGTTAGAGAACTCTTGGCCTCTGATTGAGTGGGAGCTCGAATGAACCAGTCGTCCAGGTAAGGGAAGACGAATATTCCCAGGGTGCGCAGAAAAGCAGCTACCACTGCCATGCATTTCGTGAACACCCTTGGTGTAGAGGCCAGACCAAAAGGGAGCACTCTGTATTGATAGTGCTTCTCTTGAAAAAGGAACCGAAGGAACCTTCTGTGAGTTGGATGGATGAGAACATGAGTGTACGCATCCTTGAGATCTAAAGAACAAAGCCAATCCTGACTCTGAAGGTATGGCAGCAGAGTTCCTAGAGAAACCATCTTGAACTTTTCCTTGACTAGGAATCTGTTCAACTCTCTGAGATCTAAGATGGGTCTGAAGCCCCCTGTTTTCTTTGGAATAAGAAAATAGGGGGAGTAGAACCCTGTGCCCTGTTGTTGAAAAGGCACTTCCTCTACTGCCCCCTGGGCGAGAAGAGTCGCAACCTCCTGCTGCAACAGGTTGAGGAGGGAGGTTGGAGAATTGAACTGGTGCACTCTTGTGAGAGGGGGCAAGCTTGAAAAATGAAGTTTGTACCCCTCTCTTATGATGGAGAGTGTCCAATGCTCTGCTGTAATTTGCCCCCACCTGGGAGCAAAGTGACATAACCTTCCTGGAATGGTGGAGGGCTCTGGTCCTTCTAGAGCCAGGAAGGCTAAGTTCTCTAGCGGAAAGTCAAAGGCCCTGAGGGGGCTGAGGTTGCTGGGCTGGAGCCGGCCTAGCAGCCTTTGCTATGGTCTGTTTGGAAGATTGCTGACGTTTGGTAGGGAAGTGAGCTGCAGAAGATGCCCGCTGACCATAAGCAGGATTGAATCTTCCCTTTTTAGAAAAAGGTGTTTTCTTGAATAACCTTTTCTTAGCAGGAGCAGCTGTGGATTTGGATAGTCTATCCAAAGCAGAATTTTCAGCATCCATCTGATTGGTAAGGATTGGCAAGCAAAAGCCAAACAGGTTCCCACCTGTACAAGGGATATTCCCCAATTCATCTTGAACCCAGATCTCCAAATCAGATGCTTGAAGCCAAGCAATCCTACGTGCACCTATGGCAATAGCTGAGGCTCTGCTTACGCATTCAAAGGATTCGAAAGCTGCACGGTTGGAGAATTTGGAGATATCTTGGGCATGTTTGAGCCCAGTGAGAAAGTCCTGCCTTTTATCTTCAGACATAAAAGGACTTAAAGCCTGCAAATGGTCAGTGACTTCTTTTAAGAACATTCCCATGTAGAGACTATAAGAATTAATTCTTGCAGCAAGCATGGAAGCTTGGAAGACTCTTTTTCCAAAAGCATCCAGGGTTCTACATTCACGTCCTGGAGGATTAGAGGCATGTCTTTTGGCACTTCTAATCTTTCTCATTGCAGACTCAAACACAACAGAGTGGTGAGGAAGTGGAGCTTTATGGAAACCAGGACAAGGAGGGACACGATACATGGTATCCAACCTGCGAGAATGAAGAGAGGTGGTTAGAGGAGCTTCCCACATCCTCAACATGAGATCATACAAAATCTCATGAAAAGGCAAAGTAGCTGCCTCCTTAGGAGTTTTAGGATATTGTAAAATATCTAACTCCTTGGCTCTGGGCTCTGTGGAAGAAGCATCACTGCATCGACCGACTCTTCAGAATCCTCAAAGGAATCGAAGTATCGTCTGTCCGGATGCTCTTGCAAAGCCAAATACCCGTACCGACCGGGGTCGGTATCGGGAATAACCGGTACCGGGGTATCAGTACCGGAGGGCTTCAGCGGACAGAGTACCGGCATAGCGGACACCGATGCCTATGTCAATGCCACCGGTACCGGGATCGGTACCGATGGCGATGCTAGAGCCGGTACCGGCGGAGTAGTCTGTTGCGGTACCACGGGCATCGATGCCACAAGGAAAGCCGCCAGACTGCGTTCCATGGACAGAATCCTCTGATCCATTGACGCCACCAATGCTTGGAAGTCGGTACCGGTGGAAGCCACCGGTACCCCAGAGCATGGCACCAGGAGATCTCTCGAGGCCACGCCATCGAGATCATCCTGGAACCCCGATGATGATGCTTTAGAGGCCGAAGCCTCCCGCCGAGGTAATTTTGAAAGTGCAGAATCCTCGAGGGTAACGCCAGAGGCATCTCGATGCTTAGAAGGAGATCTACCCTTCGAGGACCTGCTGGATTTATGTTTAGTTACCTGAGATCCATGTGAGGAAGAAGAAGCCCTGGAAGACATCGATGCCACCGAAGCCGCATCAGAAGGAAACAGGGTACTGAGCTTGGCAGCTCGGTTCTGCCGACCTCTTTTAGACATCATGGAACAGGACACACAATCTGTTATGGAATGGTCAGGACCTAAACATTTTAGACACCAGTCATGGGTGTCGGTGACGGAAATGGTACTGCCACATTTTGTGCACTTTTTAAATCCTGAGGCAGGCTTTTCCATATTTAAGGAAAAAATGTTTTGGGCCAAAGGCCCAAAAAGCAAGTGCACCTGAAGAAAAAGAACGGAAAAAAGTTTTGTTTTGTTTTTTTTACAAGAAAAAAAGAACAAAGACCGGTGGTACCGGTACAGCGTCGAAGAAGGCAGACGCGACACAAAAGAAATAAAGAAAAAATAAGGAAATTCTTCTGCGGTGACAGGAACACGACCTGCTGGCTCCGCGGAAAAGAAGAACTGAGGAGAGACAGTTGGGAAAGGCAGGAAGGCAGCACACAGGCGGTGTGGGATGCTCCCAAAGGCTTTCTGATTGGACGCTGGGGAGCGTTCCCGCGCAGGCTCCGTCGGTACCGACGTACCCATATGTGAAGACTCATTCCTGCTTGTTCCTGGAGATGGATGTTATCAGTGATGTGCCCCAGGGATCTGTCCTTGGTCCGATTCTTTTTAACATCTTTGTTAGTGATATAGCGGAAGGGCTTTCAGGTAAGGTTTGCCTCTTTGCGGATGATACCAAAATCTGCAATAGAGTAGACACCCAGGAAGGGGTAGATAACATGAGGAGGGATCTAGCTAAGCTTGAAGAATGTCTATAATTTGGCAGCTGGGATTTAATGTTAAAAAATGTAAGGTCATGCATTTGGGCTGCAGCAATCCAAGGGAGCAATATAGTATAGGGGGTGAAGTACTTTTGTTCACTAAAGAAGAGCGGGACCTAGGCGTGGTTGTGTCTGATGATCTTAAAGTAGCTAAACAGGTAGAAAAGAACATAAGAACATAAGATATGCCATACTGGGTCAGACCAAGGTCCATCAAGCCCAGTATTCTGTTTCCAACAGTGGCCAATCTAGGTCATACGTACCTAGCAGTTTCCCCAAGGGACACAGGTTCCACAATGCTTGTATTGGTTCAAGCATTGATATCCTGGGTCCCTTCTTAATAATGGTTTATGGACCTTTCCTCCAGGAACTTGTCCAAACCTTTTTTAAACCCAGCTACACTAACAGCCTTTACTACATCCTCCGGTAACAAATTCCAGAGTTTGATTACACGTTGAGTGAAAAAATATTTTCTTTTATTAGTCTTAAATAGTTTACCCTGTAGCTTCATTGCATGTCCCCTAGTCGGCAAAAGCTAGAAGGATGGTTGGGTGCATACAGAGAGGAATGGCTAGCAGAAAAAAGGAGGTGATAATGCCTCTGTATAAGTCTGGTGTGACCTCATTTGGAGTATAGTGTGCAATTCTGGAGACCGCACCTTCGAAAGGATGTGAACAGGATAGAGTCGGTGCAGAGGGTGGCTACTAAAATGATTAGTGGGCTTCATTATAAAGCATATGAGGACAGACTGAAGGATCTTAATATGTACACCTTAGAGGAAAGGCGGGATAGAGGTGATATGATTGAGATGTTTAAATACCTCCGTGGCATAAATGTTCAGGGAGAGAACCTCTTTCAATTGAAAGCAAGCTCTGCTATGAGGGGACATGGGCTGAGCGTGAAGGGAGATAGATTCAGGAGTGATATGCGGAAATATTTCTTTACGGAAAGAGTAGTGGATCCGTGGAATAGTCTCCCAGTGGAGGTGGTAGAGATGAGGACAGTAACTGAATTCAAAAAAGCATGGGACAAACACAGAGGATCTCTAAAGGTAAAAAGGGGACTGTTGTAGTTGTTATGGAAGGACAGACTAGATAGGCCATGTGATCTTTTTCTGTCGTCATATTTCTATGTTTCTAAAATGGGTTGCATGTCCAGAGGTTTGGGATAAGCCATAATGGCACTGCGATGAACTCTGAGTTGTCTTGAGACCTGCCGAGGACGAGGAGATACTGTAGACGAAACTCCACCAGGCAGGAAGAGGGGTCAATTTGCTTTGGGGAACACCAGAGTGTGAACCTTCACCATTTGAAGGCAAATGAAGGTCTGGTGGACGGTTTGCGTGATGCCAAGTAAGATATCCTTGACCTGTTGTGGGAATCGAGGTCAGTAAGGATTAGGCTTTCAGGAGCCAGGCCGTGAGGCAGAGGCCCCGTGGATTGGGATGGAGAAGCATCCCGTGGTCCTGAGAGAGGAGGTTAGGCGAGTGTCCCAGACTGAGAGGTTGAGTCTGCACTAGTTGAAGCAGAGGAGAGCACGGTTAACAGGGCCAAAAAGGGGCTATGAGGATCATGGAGCCCTTGTCAAACTGTAGTTTGAATAAGATCTTGGGTATCAAGGTGATGGGTGGGAATGCAGAGTAACCCTTGTCCCCAGTGGATAAGGAAAGCATCCATCACCTGTCTGTGCAGGGAGGGAAGCCATGAGCACAATAGTGGAAGCTGTGCGTTCTCCGAGTGGTGAACAGATCTACGAGTGGGGTCTTCCACACATGGAAGATCCATTTGGTGATTGAGGGTCCACTCGTGTGGACATAGGACATGGCTGAGTCTGACCGCAAGGAGATTGAGTTGCCTGGGAGATACACCACTCGGAGGTGAATGCGGTGTGCAACTGAGAAGAGCCAGAAGCGAAGCACTTCCTGGCAGACAATGTTCCCTCTAAGCTGCCCTGGGTCTGCTGCCAACATTCCTGCCGGCAAAGGGGGGGGGGGGGAGTACACGCCGCAGCACCCTCGCAATGTTCCATTTAATCTGCGCCAGGGGGAGGGACGGAGCGTCAATCGCACTGCATCCCTCCCCACCCCCGCCGGTAGGAAAGTTGGCAGCGGACCCAGCGCAGCTTAGAGGGAACATTGCTGGCAGAGGGGGTAGGATCCTGTTCCTTCTTGCTTATTCACATAGAACATAGCCACCTGGTTGTCTGTTCTGACTAAGACATGTTGGCCCGAGAGTTGTGGTTGAAAAACCTGAAGGGCGTTTGTAAGTGTAAATAGTTCCAAGGGGTTTATCTGTAAGAGAGATTCCTTGTGCATCCACTGTCCCTGTGTGGTTAGATTGTTCAGATGTGCTCCCCAAACGGGTTTGGAGGCATTTTTTATCAAGATGCATTGAGGTAGAAGCATCTGAAAAGATAACCCCACAAGGTTTTTAGGGGAGCACCAACACTGAAGGGAGTTGAGAAGTGGAGGGGGGATGCATATTTTGTTTGAGAGACGCCCGGTTGCTTGTGTCCATTGAGACGAAAAGGGCCACTGGGCCTGTCGCATGTGCAGGCGGACATAGGGTACTACATGGGCTGTGGAGGCCAGGTGCCCCAAAGGGGTAGCATCTCTTGAGCTGTTACACAAGTGTGACTTATCTTGTGGGTTAGCTCGATGAGCCGGGTAGAGCGATCCAGGAGGAGGAAAGTTCTGGCCTGTTGAGTGTCCAGCTCCGAAGAACTTGAGCTGCTGGGTTGGCACCTGATGCGACTTGGGAAAATTTAAGATGAAGTCCAGATGTTTGAGTACCGTGATGGTGCAATGAAGGGAGAGCTTTACCTCTTGTGGGGATTCTCCCCTGATTGGCCAAACGTCTAAGTAAGGGATGAAGACCCCCAAAGTGTGAAGATAATGCATGCAATGGTTGCATGCACTTTGTGAATACTCGGAGTGCAGAAGCTAAGCCAAAGGGGAGCACCCGATATTGGTAATTGTTCTGATGGAACCGAAAATGCAGATATTGTCTGTGCTGAGGGTGGATCAGTAAATGCGTGTATGCCTCCTTGAGGTCTAGAGAACACAGCCAGTTATTCCTCTGAAGGTATGTCAGGAGTGTGCCAAGGGAAATCATTTTGAATTTTTCTTGAACGAAGAATTTGTTTAGGTCCCTTAGATCTAAGATGGGTCTGAACTCTCCTGTTTTCTTGGGGATAAGAAAGTAAGAAGAGTAGAAGCCTATGCCTCTTGGGATGGCAGAATTGTTTCTATGGCCCCCTGTGTAACAGGGTGGACACCTCTTCTAATAAGAGCTGGGTTGGGGGGCATATTTGGGCGCTCTGTCCACTCAGGGCCTCTAGTCAGAGCAGGAGTAACTGCTCCAGATAAATCTACTGGAACTTCGTGCTATCTCCAATGCCCTCAATGTTTTTACCCTCTGTGGAGGAGTCGTCGTCCTGATAATTGCAAAAAAGAACCTAAGATTCAAAGCTCGGAGTTTCACTGACACACAACAATGTAACACAATCAGCATCGAGAACAAACACATGGCACTCTGCCTAACCTACAGAGCACCCAGAGCATCACCTGACGAACTAGCCTCAACGCTCGAAGCAGTCTATGCCATCACCTCAACTAACAAACCCACGCTACTGCTAGGGGACTTTATCCTCAAGTCAACCAACACCAAAGATTCAGAAGCTTTCCTTCAAACAATGACTTCTCTTCAGTTCACCCAAATAGTCGATGCCCCTACGCACAGACACGGATCATCCCCAGACCTCATCTTCGCAACCAATGACCTAACATCAAGAGGTCTAATTTCAACACCTACCATCACCCCAGTTCCCTGGTCGGACCACTACATAATCGAGATAAAGATGCTACTACAAAAAGACAATCT
Source organism: Ichthyophis bannanicus (assembly GCA_033557465.1). Lineage (NCBI taxonomy): Eukaryota > Metazoa > Chordata > Amphibia > Gymnophiona > Ichthyophiidae > Ichthyophis > Ichthyophis bannanicus. Next base: position 926,172,261 of record CM066032.1, on the reverse strand, counting down.
AAACGAACTCTCAGACAAAGCACCCGCACAAAGATGATTCAAGAACTTCGACAGGGACACATTCCTACAAGACACAATACAACAACTGACCACAGAAACAGACGACCTGGAGGCTCAAATAACCAACTGGAACAGCGCTCTATCTAACGCCGCCAAAGCAACGGATGCGAGACCCAAGAAACATCGTCACAACAAGCTACAACACAAGCCGTGGTACTCAAAAACCATACGACAAGAAAAAAGGGAACTCAGAAAGATAGAACGGAAATGGAGAAAGACCAAGGCATCTGACAACCAGCAACTATACCTAACAAAGCAAAAACAATACAATGAACACATCAACCATTCAAAGAGAGAATACCATACAAACATGATAAACACCTCCATCAACAAGCCCAGAGAGCTATTCGAAATCGTGAAAAGCCTCACAAAAGAGCAAAGGACAGAAAGTGAAGTACAAATAGACCCACAAAGATTTGCTGACCACATCAAGGAAAAATTTCACTCTGCAGAGCAAACAAGACCCAGCGCACCCACAGAGTCTATCTCACACCCCAAGACCTGGGACACATTCTGCCCACCCATCAACAGAGCAGCTCTCCCACATCATCTCCACAATCAATACAAGCACCGCTCCTTCAGACCCTTGCCGTGTCTCATGGATCAAAGCCACAAAATCAAGCTTCATCCACATCATACACAACATGGTGCACAACTCCCTCACTCAAGGACTCATGCCAAATCAACTAAAGCTCGCCACAGTAAGACCGATCCCAAAGAAAACAACTCTCGACAAGAACAACCCGGCAGCATACAGACCAATATCCAGCATACCCTTTCTGGCAAAAATCATCGAAAAAACAGTACAACACCAACTACAAGAACACATTGACAACCATACACTACTGGATGACAACCAACACGGTTTTCGCCCCAACCATGGAGTTGAAACATTACTGATTTACCTCTTCGACAGCATCCTCCGAACCATAGACAACACTAAGAGTGGAATCATAATGATCTTCATTGACATCTCTTCAGCATTTGACACAGTAGACCACAAACCTCTCCTGGAAAGACTAAAAAACATTGGGCTACATGGTCCAACCTTAAAATGGTTCCACTCATACCTAACCGACAGGCAGATACAGGTCAAGATAGGCCACAACACCTCTCGACCCATAAAAGTCCTCCAAGGAGTACCACAAGGATCCGCACTCTCAGCACTACTGTTTAACATCTACATCCAGCCAATATGCGACATCCTGAAAAAGAACAACATTCAATATATAATCTATGCAGATGATATCATGATATACACACCTATCACAGTTGACAACCCAGACTACTCTAAAATAAACTGCCTCACACAAATGACAATATGGTGTAAAAACAACAACTTCGAAATCAACTACAGCAAGACTGAGGCACTAATAATCACTCGTAACCCAGACTTCATCCATCCACCGGACATCAAGATACAAAACACAACCATATCAATAAAATCAGAAGTAAAATACCTCAGAGTGACCCTGGACAATGAACTGAATCTCAAAGCACATGTAAGCAAAACAATCAAAAATGCATACTACAAGATGAGAATCATTTGAAGACTTAAACCCCTCCTCACCACTGAGCACTTCCATTCCGTATGCCAAGCACTAATTACCCCCTTATTGGACTTCTGCAACCCAATCTACCTTGGACTAGCAAAACAAACACTCAAACCACTACAACTAGCACAAAACACGGCAGCCCGCATAATATCTGGATCAACAAGACATGAACACATCACACCGTTCTGAAAGACCTACACTGGCTCCCAATCATTTCACGCATCAAATACAAAACAATCATAAACATATTCAAGATCAAACAACACACTTCAGCCAACAGCCTGCACACCCTCATACAACCAGACACCAGCACACGCCCAAGAAGAAAAGGAACCTCCAACCGAGTCAACACCTCTAGAGACTTCAGAAAAACACGCAAGGACACCACAGAAAGAGCACTCTCTCTGGCTGCCCCAACAATCTGGAACACCCTCCCAGATGATCTGAGATCAACGACGGACCTCAAAGACTTTCGCAAACAGCTGAAGACAACGCTGTTCAAAGAACACTATGGACATGTCACATGATCTAACTACCAGGAACGACCAACCTTCCCCCCCCCCAGACCCACGGACAAGAGAATGTATAACGGAACATGTTGTTTCCTAACACTAAATGTATAGAAGAATGTATTATAGCACATGATGTATCATAGCGCACAATGTACATAGCTCAACCTAATCAAACACACAACACATCTTACACTCAAACCACGATATAACCCTCACTGCATGAAAACACTACCACTTCTCTTGATTGTTTTGCTGTGATACCGCCTTGATTGTAAGATAAGGCGGTATAGAAATACTGTTAAATAAATAAAAATAAATAAAATAAATCCGTCGACAGAGTATATTGATGTGGAGGCATCTGAAAAGGTGACCTGATGAGGAGATTTTATGGGGAACATGACCACTGGAGGGATGCGACCAGAGAGGCAGTGACTTGGATCTTGTTGCCAAGATGGTTAGAGGCTTGCTTCCACTAGGAAGCAAGTGCCCACTGGGCTGTGCACATATGTAGACGGGCGTATGGTACCACATGAACTGTTGAAGCCATATGACCTAGACATTTCAGCATTTCCGCTTTGATTACAGGAGAAGGCGGTATATAAATCCTCTTAAATAAATAAATTTCCTGGGTCATCAGATGTTCTCAGAGTTGCGCCTGGTGTGCTAGCTCCATGAGGCGTGCACAATGGGGTTGGGGCAGGAAAACGGAGTTACTCACCTGTAACAGGTGTTCTCCGGGGACAGCAGGAATCAGTCCTCACATATGGATGACGTTGGCACCCTCATGGAAGCATGTCCACAGCTTTCAAAGAAAGCCTTTGGGAGATGCCACCATGTCTGCGTGGTTCCCTTCTCGCCCAAGGGTGCCATCTTGCTCAGTCAGATGACACAGCTAAAATGGCAAAATAAAAGATGGTAAAGGAACTGCAAGGGGAGGAGGGAGGGAGGATTGTGAGGACCGATTCCTGCTGTTCCCGGAGAACACCTGTTACAATTGAGTAACTAAGCTTTCTCCAGGAACAAGCAGGAAGTCAGTCCTCACATATGGGACTCCCCAGCTAAAGGCTACCAAAAGCCCATAGCAAAAACAGGGGCTCCCTCATGGGGAGGCGCAAGCAGCATGAAATTAGCCCATGTACACAGACCACAACAGGACCTTGGTGTCCGTTGAAACCAGCACTCTGGTAGCCTGAACACAGAAGAGTCGGAGGGTAGGAGTTGCCTAAACCCCGAAAAGGTTATGGAGCACAGTCTGACCGAAGACACTGTCCCGCCGGGACTCTCTTTCAAGGCAGTAATGGGCTGTGAAGGTATGGACTGAAGACCAGGTGGCAGCCTGGCAGATGTCCACCATCAGAATGCAGCGCAGGTTTGCCACTGAAGTCGCCATGGCCCCGACATGGTGCGCCGTGTCGCGGTCTTCCTACGGGAGCCTCGCCTGCTCGTAAGTGAGGGCGCTACTGTCCGCCACTCACATGGACGGCATACGCTTGGTCACCGCCTCCCCCAGCCTGCTGGAGTCGTAGGAGATGAAAAGCTGAGAAGCTTTGCAGTGGCCCTGAGTCCGTTGGATGTAGAAGGACAAAGCCCTCTTACAGTCCAAGGTGTGGAGGACTATCTCCGCCCGACTGAAGTGAGGTCTTGGAAAGAAGGAAGAGAGCACCACTTCCTGGTTGAGATGGAAGGGCGACACTACCTTCTGCAGGAATTTGGGGTGCGTGCGAAGCACCACTTTGTTCTTGTAGAACCTGGTATAAGGCGCCTCCCTCCACAAGAGCCTGGAGCTCGCTAACTCTGCGAGCAGAGGTAAGCGCGACCAGGAAAACCACCTTCCAAGAGAGGTAGAGAAGATGACAGGTAGCCAAGGTTCGAAGGGTGGGTGAGTGAGCTGCCCCAATACTACACTGAGGTCCCATTCGGTTGCTGGAAGGCGAATCGGGAGCTTTGATAAGAGCAGGCCCCAAAGAAAACGGGTGACCAACGGCTGGACCGAGAGGGGTTTAACCATCCACTGGATGGTGGTGCGCTGCCACGGCACTAAGGTGCACTCGGATGGAGTTAGACTTAACCCCGGACTGACAGAGGTGGAGAAGGTACTGTAGCACCACAGCCAACGGACAGGAGAAAGAAAGGGTCAGCCCCTTGATCGGCACACCAAACAGAGAACCTGCACCATTTGAGGGCGTAAGCCTTCCTAGTAGACGCCTTGCGAGAGGCCAGCAGAATGTTGTCCACTTCAACTGAAAGGAGCCAGAGTCACCTTCTCATAAGCCACACTGTCAGCGACAGGGACCCCAAGCTGGCGTGCAGGACAGCACCACCCTTCTGAGGAGTCCCGAGGCGGTCCCCAAGGGGATGGGGGTCTCCACCGTCAACTGTAGAAGTGGGAACCACGCTGCCTGGGACACTGAGAAGCTATCAGGATGAGCGAGGCCCTGTCGTTGAGGGTCCCAAACAAGGTCTTGGCGATCAGCAGGGTAGGAGGGAAGACGTACATGAGGCCTCCCGACCATGAGACCAGGAACGCATCCACTGCCAACCTGGAGGGCTGGGCCTGCCAGGAGCAGAAGCAGAGCAACTGAAGGTTGTTCAGGCTGGTGAACAGGTCCATCATGGGTTCCCCCTAGAGCCGGAAAAGCCGACTGGCTACCCTGGGGTCCAGCTGCCACTCGTGAGGTTGAAGAACTCTGCTCAGCCTGTCGGCCAGCAGGTTGTCCTGGCCAAGCAAGTACACAGCCCGCAGGATACCTTGTTGGATTGCGTACGAGCAGAGGCCCAGAGCCTCCTGACAAAGGGTATGAGACCCCGCACCCTCCTGTTTGTTTACGTAGAACATCGCCACCTGGTTGTCCATCTGGACCAGGACCAGCTGGTGATGCAGGTGGTGACAGAAGACCCTCAGGGCTAGGTCTATGGCTCAGAGCTCCAGGAGGTTGATCTGCTGGGTGCTCTCTCCTGGTGACCAGTTGCCCTGAGTGCGGAGATCTCCACAGTGGGCTCCCCAGACGAGAGATGCTGGGGAGACTGCCACCAGACCAGAGAATCCGCAAACTGGCGGGTCACAGCAACCCTGTCTCGGAGGCACTTTTCCATCTAAGCTGTGCGCGTGTGCGCGCGCACACACCTCGCCAAGTGAGCGCACATACTTTACAACAGAGAGCACAAAAATTACGGTTCTGATTCTGATAGAAAACAACACAGACGTTCTTAAAATTGAAAAGTTGTTGTGTATTTATGGTTTTCACAAGTTCTACAATATTTTCTAGTGCAATCAATGTGGTGTACATACTGTATTCTGACGTGTAGTCAAATGTTAAAGTATATAACTCAGTGTCATTATGTGGCGCACAAAAATTTAACCTTCCTTCAAAAGCTGCACAGCTGATATTTTATGTGCACACAGCCTACAGAAAATTAGAGGGAACATTGCTCGGAGGCGGCCGGTGGCCTGAGACCAGTAACCCAGAGACACCACAGCGCTGCCCTCATATGGAGACGAGGGTCGGGGGGGGGGGGGGGGTGACGTGGACTATGGAGGCCATGTGCCCGAGGAGGCGCAGGAGAAGCCAGGAGGGCACCAAAGGATGGTACTGTATTTCCCCGAGCCAGAGTCCTGAGACGATTGGCTCGGTCCCTGGCAAGAAAGCCTTTGACTGGAGAGTGTCGCTCTTTGCCCCAATGAATTCCAGACACTGTGTCGGGAGGAGGTGAGACTTGGGGTAGTTTATGACAAAACCCAAGTGTTGCAGAACCTGGATGGTGCATGCTGTGGCCTGTTGCACCTCTGAGGCGGTGCTTCCCTTTATAAGCCAGTCAACCAGATAGGGAAAGACGAAGATCCCCTGGAGCCGGAGGAAGGCAGCCCTGACCGCCAGGCATTTTGTGAAAGTTCTTGAAGCGGAGGCTAGGCCAAAGAGGAGCACCCTGTACTGAAAGTGCCTGTCCCCCACTATGAATCGCAGGTACTGCCTGTGGATGGGGTGGATGAGGATGTGGGTATAAGCGTCCTTGAGGTCTAAGGAGCATAGCCAGTCTCCCTGCTGGAGGTATGGTAGCAACGTTCCAAGGGAGAACATTCTGAACTTCTCCCTCACCAGGAATTTATTGAGGTTGCGCAGGTTGAGGATGGACCTTAGGCCCTCTGTCCTTTTTGGCACAAGTACCTGGAGTAGAACCCCTTGCCCTTGAGATGGTGGGGCACCAGTTCCAGCGCTTTGTCCTTGAGAAGACCAACTCCTTCAAAAGAAGGTCCCAGTGGAGGGGAGACCTGAGGGGCTCACCCGGGAAATAAGGGGGAGGTGTCTGAGTCAGGTAGAGGAGGTAACCCTCCCTGACAACCTGAAGTGCCCAGGAATCGGTGGTGATGGATACCCACCTCTGGGCATAGAGTGCCAGACGTCACCCTGTAGGCTGCTGATCTCCTTGGGGCAGATAGGTTATGCTCAAGAAGTCAAAAATTCCCCCCTGGCTGGGCCGGAGCCGGTACCTGGGGTTTTGGAGCCTTCTGCTTACGTGGCCCATGTCCCTGGTCCCTTGGCTTGTTGACCCTGCTGAGGAGGCCTGATAAGGTGGGTGGTTTCGGTAAGCAGCTCCCTTCCTCGGGTAAAAGGCCTTTTCACCCGAGCCCTTCCATCAGGGAGGGGCAGCGGTCTTTTTGGAGAGCCTGGTCTTCATCATGAACTCTGTCTCCAGCTCGGCAGTTTTGTTGGTCATGGGTTTGCCAAAGAGGTTCTCTCCTTGGCAGGGGACATCGACCAATTTGTCCTGAACCTACTGCTCGAGGTCGGACGACTGTAGCCAAACTTGGTGGCATGCACCGATGCCAGCCACGGCTACTCGAGCCACTGTGTCGAACACATCGTAGACCGCTCGAGACATATATTTGGAGCCCTCACGGACTGCCTTGATCAGGCTCTTGAAACGTTGCAAAAGGTTCCTCGGAGAGACCAGTTGAGAACCTGGCAAGTTCCTTCGTCAGGTCTCTCAGGTACATGCCCATGTACAGCTGGTAGGCCTGGATGCAGCCGACGAGCATTGAGTCCTGGTAGCACTTTCTGCCGAGGACGTCCAAGGTGCAGGCCTCCCTGTTGGGGGACACTGAGAAGTTTGTCTTCTGGCTTTTCAGCAGATGCATGGCCGACTCCACCACCATGGAGTTATGCGGCAGCTGTGACGTTTGGAAGCCCGGGCTCTGGCATACTCGATACATCGAGTCAAGCCATTTGCTCAGCACCGGTGCTGAAGCTGGTGTTTCCCACATTCGGAGCATCAGCCGTTCCAGGATGGGAGGAGGGACAGGCACAGTGAGAAAGTCCCGCGAAGGGGCTTCATACTGGAGGATTTCCAACTCATCCGCCCGAGGGTCCTCCTCCGACTCGGTCGGGAATGCCAGGGCATTAGACATGTCCTTGACAAAATCAAGGAAGCCCATATCCTTGGGCGGGGACCAGCATCGAGGCTCCGAGACGGGACAGTCAGAGGGGACATTGCGGTGGTGACGATCATCAGGGGACTCCTCGTTCGTCTCCCACTCGTCCGTTGAGGATTTGTAGGAAGGCTGCTCCGTGGGCCTTGGAGCTCCCGATACATGGGCCTGGTGCCCGGCAAACTTGTCGGGGATGACCGTGGTCCCATCAAGCGGGACTCGGATCACAACTTCGGTTGAGGATTGACTCGGCCTCTGGGGACATCTTGGACGTCGAGGGCCCGGTGGTCGGGGCGGATGAACCGGTTGTGCTGGAGAACAGCGCCTGCTGCTGGTCCATGAAGACAGACAAACTGCGCTCCAGGGCCGCCATTCTGGACTCCAGACCAGAAGGTTCTGGGTCTTCAGCGTGGGCATCGAGGGACTTGGGCCAGATGCCGGCTCCCCCGAAGGCGAATCCTCGACTAGTATAATGTCTGGGGACAGAGGCCGGTCCGAGGTTGATCCTTTCGGGGGACCTTCGCAGGCCGCTCCTTCTCCGACGTCTCGGACCTTAGGACTGGGCCCAGGAAGCAACTGGCCGGTCAGAGCCCTCCAAGGACACCACCACCGAGGGTTTCTTCTTCTTCCTGGGTTCCCTCAAGGGAGACCCACTTTCTGCGGACCCATGATGAGGCTTGGGTTTGGAGGGTTCCGCACAAGATGTTGGGGCCTCAGATGAGGCCCCGACCTTCGGAGGCACTGGGGACTCTGAGAAAAACTTATTATGCTGCTGCTGGTGGCTCTTGAGGGCCTTGCTGGACATCCTCTTGCAGACACCGCAGATTGCCGGGTTGTGGTCTGGCCCTCGGCTGCAGAGACAGCAGCTGTATGGGTCGGTCAAAGACATAATTTTAGAGCACTGATCACATTTCTTAAAGACACTGGTAGTCATGGGGGAAAAAAATACCCCTGTGAGGTTGAAGGCTCTCCAGGCTGCCAGTGGAAGAAACAAGGCATGAAGACGCCAGGAAAAGAATGAAAGACTACAAAAATAGACTGAACTTGACGCCGAGGCAACAAGGTTGGTGGGCGGGAAGAGTACCGGTGCAATACCAGAGGCAAGTGTGAAACTCGGAGAGAAAAATCAACTTTTTCCAGGGACAAGCCAGACAAATATCTGAAGGGCTCTGCGGAAAAAAGGAAACTGAGCAAGATGACACCCTTGAGCGGGAAGGGGGCCACACATGAATGGTGGCATCTCCCAAAGGCTTTCTTTGAAAGCTGAGGGGATGATTCCATGAGGGCTCTGTCGGTGCTGACGTCACCCATATGTGAGGACTGACTTCCTGCTTGTTCCTGGAGAATGCTCTTGACTGTTGTGCATCTAGGAGAGCTCCTATGAACTCTAGAGTTTGCGTTTTAGTGAGATAGGATTTTGGAAGATTTATGAAAAAGCCCAAGTGTTGCAGTACCTGCATTGTACGAGAGACGGACAGGTGGGCCTCCTGGGGGGTACCTGCCTTTATGAGCCAGTCATCTAAGTAGGGGAAGACAAATATCCTGAGAGATCTTAGATATGCGGCTACGACTGCCATGCACTTCGTGAAGATTCTTGGGGCAGAGGCAAGTCCGAAAGGAAAGAGTAGTTACTCACCTGTAACAGGTGTTCTCCAGGAGCAGCAGGAATCAGTCCTCACTTATGGGTGACATCGACATCAATGGAGCCCCCGTGCGGAGCAATTCCCCAGCTTACTAAGAAAGCCTTTGGGAATACTGCACGCATGCAGGGTCCCCTTCCCGCCTAAAGGTGCCATCTTGCTCAGTCCAATGACATAGCTAAGACAGCACACAAAAATGTAAAAATAAACTAGGTACAACTGCAACTCCCAGGGGAGGAGGGAGGGTTGTGAGGACTGATTCCTGCTGCTCCTGGAGAACACCTGTTACAGGTGAGTAACTACTCTTTCTCCAGGATCAAGCAGGAAGTCAGTCCTCACTTATGGGATTCCCCAGCTTCAGGCTACCGGGGACCCAGAGCTGAAAAATGAGCTCCCTCTAGGATTTCACTGAAAACATACCCCCACCGGTAGCCCAACCAGAGGACTGGAGGGTAGGAGTTGCCTAAACCTCAAAGAGATTCCGGAGCACTGCCTGACCGAAAGCACTGTCCCTACGGGACTCCCTCTCCAGGCAGTAATGGGCCGCAAAAGTCTGGCTTGAGGACCAAGTTGCAGCCCTACAGATGTTTGCCAATGGTACAGAGCGGAGATGAGCTACTGAGGCAGCCATTGCCCTGACACGGTGGGCCGTGACTCGACCCCGCAGGGGAAGGTCAGCTGCCCTATAAGCCCAGGTTATACAGTCAGCCCCCCAGACGGACAAGGTATGCTTGGAGACAGGTAACCCCAAGTTATTAAGGTCCGAAGGACTACCCTGTTCCTATAGAAGCGAGTGTAAGGCCTGTCACATACCAGGGCTTGAAGCTCACTCACTCGCCTGGCCGAGGTCAGGGCCACAAGGAATAGAGCCTTCCAAGAAAGGAAGCGGAGAGGACATGTAGCCATCGGCTCAAAAGGTGGGCGAGTCAGTTGCTGCAAGACCACATTCAACTCCCACTCAGGGGCCGGTGGACGGAGAGGAGGCTTGAGCAAGAGCAAGCCTCTGAGAAACCTGGACACCAAGGGGTGAACCGACAGAGTGTCCCTCCAGAGAGGTGGACCCGAACCGAATTGGACTTAAGGCCTTGATTGGACAAGTGCAGTAGATACTGAAGCACTACTGGTACAGTGCAGGTGAAAGGATCCTCCTTGCGCTGCTGACACCACATGGAGAACCTTCTCCACTTCAGGGCATAGGTTTTCCTGGTGGATTGCTTTCTAGAGGCCAAGACCACCTCTTCCACTTCCCTGGGTAGGCCCCAGGGAGCCAACACTACCCTTGCAGCCTCCAGGCCATCAAATGGAGAGATTTGAGATTGGGGTGCAGAAGGGAACCCTGATCCTGAGAGAGAAGATTGGGCTGCAACCCCAGAGGTAGTGGTGTGCCCACGGCCAGCTGGAGCAGAAGTGGAAACCAGGGCTGCCTCGGCCACCTGGGAGCTATCAGAAGTACCGAGGCCTTGTCCCTTAGAATCTTGAACAAGGTTCGGGCCACCAGAGGCGTGGAAGGAAACGCATAGAGGAGGCCCTGGGACCAAGAAATCAGGAAGGCATCCGCTGCAAACCTCAGGGGATGTGGTTGCATGGAACAGAACCTGGGCAGCTGCCGGTTCAGGGGACTGGCAAAGAGATCTATGGACGGAAGTCCCCATCTCAGGAAAATTTTCTGAACCACCAAGGGGTGTAGTTGCCACTCGTGGGGTTGCAGAATCCTGCTCAACCTGTCGGCCAATAAGTTTTCCTGGCCAGGGAGATAAACAGCTTTGAGAAACATGTTGTGTTTGAGAGCAAAAGTGCACAGGGCCTGTGCCTCTCGACACAGGAGCCTGGACCCCGTGCCTCCCTGCTTGTTTACATAGAACATGGCCACTTGATTGTCCGTTTGTACCAGAACAGACTGGTGAGCCAAGGTGTGAGAGAAGGTTTTGAGGGCTAAGCGAATAGCCCAGAGTTCCAGGAGGTTGATTTGCTGTGTGGCCTCCCATGAAGACCACAAGCCCTGGGTGCACCTGTCCAAGCAATGTGCACCCCAGCCCTGCAAGGAGGCATTGGTGGTCAACACCACCGTGGAAACAGGCACCTAAAAAGGCACCCCCTGTAATAAGTTGGAGGGGTGTAGCCACCACTGCAGGGAGTCCAGGAATGGTATGGACACCCGGACTTTGTCTGTGAGGCTTCCTGTGGCTTGTTTCCACTGAGTTCGGAGACACCATTGGGCCGGTCTCATGTGGAGGCAGGCATTGGGGGTCACATGCACTGTCGATGCCATGTGGCCCAGGAGTTTTAGACAGAGTCTGGCGGAGACTTGTGGCCTGCTCAGAAACTGGTTTGCCAAGCCCATGAGTCTTTGAGCCCTGTCTCTTGGCAAGTAAGCCTTTGCTTGCAGGGAGTCCAACCTTGCCCCTATAAACTTAGGTTCTGGGAGGAGAGCAAAGGGGACTTTGCGAAGTTTATGACAAACCCTAGGTGATGAAGGAGGGAGACAGTTCTGAGGGTGGCTTGCCGGGCCTCCTGGGAAGTCTGACCCCTGATGAGCCAGTCGTCCAGGTAGGGGAAGACAAAAACACCCTGATTCCTTAAGTAGGCCGCCACCACCTCCAGGCACTAGGTAAAGACCCTTGGGGCGGAGGTCAGGCCAAAGGGTAATACCCTGTACTGGTAATGGTTTCCTCCCACCATGAACCTGAGGTACTTTCTGTGGTCTGGATGAATGAGAACATAAGAACATAAGATATGCCATACTGGGTCAGACCAAGGTCCATCAAGCACAGTATTCTGTTTCCAACAGTGGCCAATCTAGGTCATATGTACCTAGCAGCTTCCCCAAGGGACACAGGTTCCACAATGCTTGTATTGGATCAAGCATTGATATCCTGGGTCCCTTCTTAATAATGGTTTATGGACCTTTCCTCCAGGAACTTGTCCAAACCTTTTTTAAACCAAGCTACATTAACAGCCTTTACTACATCCTCTGGTAACAAATTCCAGAGTTTGATTACACGTTGAGTGAAAAAATATTTTCTTTTATTAGTCTTAAATAGTTTACCCTGTAGCTTCATTGCATGTCCCCTAGTCTTTCTATATTCTGATAAGGTAAACAATCGATCTATGTTTACCCGTTCCACTCCGTTCATTAATTTATAGACTTCTATCATATCTCCCCTCAGCCGTCTCTTTTCCAGGTTAAAAAGCCCTAACCTTTTTAGCCTTTCTTCATAGGAGTATCCTTCCATCCCCTTTACCATTTTGGTGGCTCTTCTCTGAACCTTTTCTAAAATCGCTATATCCTTTTTAAGATACGGCGACCAGAATTGCACACAATATTCAAGGTGCGGTTTCACCATGGAACGATATAGAGGCATTATAATATCTTTTATTTTATTTTCCATTCCTTTCCTTATCATACCTAGCATTCTATTTGCTCTCTTGGCCGCCGCTGCACACTGGGCCGAGGGTTTTAACATGTTATCCACAATGACGCCTAAATCTTTTTCCTGGGTGGTGGTTCCTAATGTGGAACCTTGCATCATGTAACCATAGTTTGGGTTGTTCTTCCCTAGGTGCATAACCTTGCACTTGTCCACATTAAATTTCATCTGCCATTTTGATGCCAAGTCTTCCAATTTATCAAGATCCTCTTGCAATTTTCCACAATCCTCTTGGGTTTTAACAACTTTAAATAGTTTTGTGTCATCTGCAAATTTGATAACCTCACTCGTTATTCCACTTTCCAGGTCATTTATGAATATGTCAAAAAGCAGCGGACCCAGCACAGATCCCTGGGGTACACCACTATTCACCTTTCTCCATTGGGAAAATTGGCCATTTAGCCCTACCCTCTGCTTTCTATCTTTTAACCAGTTCCTGATCCACAATAGTACACTGCCTCCTATCCCATGACTCTTTAGTTTTGCCAAAAGTCTCTGATGAGGGACCTTGTCAAAGGCTTTCTGAAAGTCCAGCTACACAATATCAACCGACTCACCTTTGTCCACCTGATTATTTACTCCTTCAAAAAAACATAACAGATTAGTAAGACAAGATCTTCCTTGTCTAAAGCCATGTTAGCTGTCTCCCATTAGGCCATGACTATCTACATGCTGAGTAATTTTATTCTTTATGATGGTTTCTACCATTTTTCCCGGAACTGATGTCAGGCTCACCGGTCTGTAGTTTCCCAGATCACCCCTGGAACCTTTTTTAAAAATTGGTGTTACATTGGCGATCCTCCAATCTTCAGGTATTAGAGATGATTTTAATGATATTTCACAGATTACTAATAGCAGGTCTGCAATCTCGTATTTCAGTTCTTTCAACACCCTTGGATGTATACCATCCGGCCCAGGTGATTTGCTACTCTTCAGTTTCTCTAATAGTTGTAATACATCTTCCCGATGTATCGATATTTCCTTCAATTCTTCCGCACCTTTAAATAACACTTCAGTCATGGGTAACATCCCTACATCTTCCTCAGTAAAGACTGAAGCAAAGAATTCATTCAATCTCTTCGCTATAGCCTTGTCGCCTCTTAGTGCTCCTTTAACCCCTTTATCATCTAATGGACCAACTGACTCTCTCACAGGTTTTTTGCTACGAATGTACTTGAAAAGGTCTTTACTTCGCGTTTTTGCTTCCGCAGCAAGCTTCTTCTCGAATTCTCCCTTTATTTTATTTTATTTATTTAGTATACATTTGTATACCGCTACTTCCAGCGATCAGCAGCGGTTTGATTACAGATTGGAAATTGTCAAATCATGACAGGAAATTTTTGAGGTATAAACACATTGATTAGACAGGAAAGCACAGCACACAGAGAACTATTTTACAGGGAACATGGGCTATGGAGGGTTAAGTGGCTTGCCCAAGACCACAAGGAGCACCTGTGGGACTAGAAACCCCAGTCCTTCTGGCCCAAGGTTGCTGTCCTCTAGTGGGATTTGAACCCCCGACCTTCTGGCCTGAAGTACCTTGCCCCAACCACTAGGCCACTCCTCCACTCCTTTGCCTGCCTTATCAATGCCTTGCATTTGACTTGCCAGTGCTTGTGCTGTTTCCAGGTTTCGTCGTTTGGCTCTTTTTTCCATTTCCTGAAAGATGCTTTTTTGGCAACAACAGCCTCTCTGACCTCACCTTTAAACCATGCTGGCAGTTTTTTGGACTTCCTTCCACTTTTCTTAAAGCGTGGAATACAGCTGGTCTGGGCTTCCAAGATAGTATTTTTCAACAACAGCCAAGCCTGATGTACGTCATTAACCTTTGCAACTGCTCCTTTTAGTTCTTTCTTAACTGTTTTCCTCATTTTATCATAGTCTCCCTTTCGAAATTTAAAAGAAACATAGAAACATGACGACAGAAAAAGACCACAAGGCCCATCTAGTCTGTCCTTCCATAACAACAACAGTCCACTTTTTACCTTTAGAGATCCTCTGTGTTGGTCCCATGCTTTTTTGAATTCAGTTACTGTCCTCATCTCCACCACCTCCACTGGGAGACTATTCCACGGATCCACTACTCTTTCCGTAAAGAAATATTTCCGCATATCACTCCTGAATCTATCTCCCTTCACCCTCATCCCATGTCCCCTCGTAGCAGAACTTGCCTTCAATTGAAAGAGGCTCTCTCCCTGAACATTTATGCCACGGAGGTATTTAAACATCTCAATCATATCACCTCTATCCCGCCTTTCCTCTAAGGTGTACATATTCAGATCCTTAAGTCTGTCCTCATATGCTTTATAATGAAGCCCATTAATCATTTTAGTAGCAACCCTCTGCACCGACTCCATCCTGTTCACATCCTTTCGAAGGTGCGGTCTCCAGAATTGCACACCATACTCCAAATGAGGTCGCACCAAAGACTTATACAGGGGCATTATCACCTCCTTTTTTCTGCTAGCCATTCCTCTCCGTATGCACCCAAGCATCCTTCTAGCTTTTGCCGTCGCCTTTTCTACCTGTTTAGCTACTTTAAGATCATCAGACACAACCACGCCTAGGTCCCGCTCTTCTTTAGTGGACAAAAGTACTTCACCTCCTATACTGTATTGCTCCCTTGGATTGCTGCAGCCCAAATGCATGACCTTACATTATTTAACAGTTGTTGTTGTTAAGTGCCGTCGAGTCGGAGTCGACTCATGGCGACCCTCTGGATAGCTATCCTAAATTGTGTTCGGTCTTCAGTCAGGCGGCTCATTGTTGACAGACTGGTACCCGTAGCTGCTGTTATTGTAGCAATCCATCTCATTGCTGGCCTTCCTCTTTTGCGTTGACCTATCTTGCCAAGCATGATGTCTTTCTCTAATGATCTCTCTCTTCGCATGATGTGTCCGAAGTATGAAAGTCGAAGTCTTGTCATCTGAGCTTCTAAAGAAAGCTTAGGTTTGATCTCTTCTAGTACCGACTGGTTTGTTCTTCGGGCAGTCCATGGTATACACAGTATTCGCCGCCAGCACCATAATTCAAAGGCATCAATTTTCTTCCTGTCTGTCTTTTTCACTGTCCAGCTTTCACATCCATATGATGTTATTGAAAATACCATGGCTTGAACAAGTCGAATCTTTGTATGGAGAGAGACATCTCTGCTCTTGAGAATCTTATCTAGGTCTTTCATAGCCATTCTGCCAAGAGCAATGCGTCGTCTGATTTCTTGACTGCTTGTTGCTTCTTTATTGATAGTTGATCCAAGTAGGTTAAAGTTGTTCACGATTTCAATTTCTTCTCCTTCAACGATGAACCTGTTGATTATGCCAGTTGTCATGATCTTTGTCTTCTTTACATTAAGGTGCAGGCCCATTTTGAGACTATGTTTTTTTATTGTGAGAAGCAATTGTTTCAGATCATCTTCACTTTCAGCCAGTAATGTGGTATCATCAGCATAGCGAAGGTTGTTGATGAGTCTTCCACCAATCTTCACACCTCTGTTGTCTTCATACAGTCCTGCTTCTCTGATGATTTGTTCTGCATATAAATTAAACAGGTAGGGGGAAAGTATGCAGCCTTGTCTTACACCTTTGCTTATTTTAAACCATTCTGTTTCTCCTTGTTCCGTTCGAACTGTTGCTTCTTGATCAATGTACAGATTACGCAAGAGAACGATCAGGTGTTCTGGTATACCCATGCTTCTTAATGTGGCCCAGAGTTTCTCATGGTTTACACAGTCAAAAGCCTTGCTATAGTCGATAAAGCACAAATAGATATCCTTTTGGTATTCTTTAGTCTTTTCAAGGATCCATCTCACATCCGCAATGACATCTCTCGTTCCTCGCCCTTTCCTGAACCCTGCTTGCACTTCAGGTAGTTCTTGTTCTAGGTATGGCTGTAGTCTCTTTTGAATAATCTTCAGTAGAATCTTGCTGGCATGTGGGATCAGAGCGATTGTGCGATAATTTCCACAGTCAGTTGGATCACCTTTCTTTAGTATTGGTATAAACACAGATCTTTTCCAGTCAGTTGGCCATGATGTTGTCTTCCATATTTCTTGGCAGAGCCTTGTAAGTACGGTAACAGCTGCATCAGATTGCTGTAATACTTCTATGGGAATGCTATCAATGCCTGGTGCTTTGTTCTTTGATAAGGCTTTCAATGCTGCTTCAACTTCTTCTTTCATCACCAATGGTTCCTGATCATAAGGTATAGGTTGAAACGGCTGTTGGTCCACTTGATCTTTATCATATAAAAACTCTGTATATTCCTTCCACCTTTTCTTGATCTTCTCAGCATCATTCAACATAGAACCTTGAGCATCTTGTAACATTCCAATTCGAGGCTGGAACTTTTTCTTTAACTCTCGCAGCTTTAGGAAAGCCGATCTTGTTCTTCCTCTAATAGTTTCTGCTTCTATTTCCTTGCAAGCGTCATTGTAGTACTTTTCCTTGTCCTGTCTTGCTGCACGTTGGAAATCTCTGTTTAGTTCTGCGATTGTCTTTCTTTCTCCTTTGGCTTTAGCTTCTTTGCGTTTCTGGGCAATTTTCAGAATTTCTTCTGTCATCCATTTTGGCCGTTTTTGCTTTTTCACCTTTTGTAGAGACTTCTCGCTTTCTTCCAGCACAACCTTCTTGATGTCATTCCATAACTCTTCCGGAGCTCTGTCATTTGTATCTAAGGCAGCAAATCGATTTTGCAGGCAGTCTTTAAATTCCAGTGGTATATTCTCAAGGTCATATTTTGGTGCATTCATGAGTGGTTTGCTCTTTTTCAACTTTAGCTTGAGTTTGCATACTAGTAGTTGATGATCTGTACCACAGTCAGCTCCAGGTTTTGTCTTTGTTGATGTTACAGAGCTTTTCCATCGTTGACTTCCACAGATGTAGTCAATTTGATTTTTATACAATCCATTGGGTGAAGTCCATGTGTACAGTCGTCGCTTGTGTTGCTGAAAGAAGGTGTTTGAGATGAATAGATCATTGGTCTTGCAGAATTCTATCAATCTTTCTCCAGCTTCATTTCTGTTGCCAAGTCCATATTTTCCAACTACTTTGCCTTCTTCTTTGTTGCCAACTTTTGCGTTCCAGTCACCCAAGACTATCAGGATATCCTGTTTGCATGTTCTGTCAATTTCAGCTTGTACTTGTTCATAGAACTCTTCAATTTCATTCTCTTCTGCAGCTGCTGTTGGGGCATATACTTGAATTATAGTTGTGTTGATAGGCAATCCTCGTAGACGAATAGAGATTAAGCGTTCGCTGACTGCATTGTATTTCATTACAGTTCTTGCAAGTTTCTTCTTTATTATAAATGCAACACCATTTCTTCTTTGTCTTTCATTTCCAGCATAGTAGACCATGTGATCATCTGATGCAAAGTGCCCGATGCCAGTCCATTTCAGTTCGCTGACACCCAACAGATCAAGTTGTACACGTTCCATTTCATTCTTGACCACTTCCAACTTCCCTTGGTTCATGCTTCGTACGTTCCATGTTCCAATGTGTAAGACATCTTTACAGCTTCTGACTCTCATTTCATGCGCAGTTAGTACTTTGGATTTCCTTACTATCCCTCCTCCACTAATTAAATCAAAGGCAATCATGCTATCATCACTATTGCCAAGTGGCCCCAACAACCTTATCTCTTGCACTAGATCTGGTGTTCAACTAAGGATTAGGTCTAATATGGCTTCCCCCCTGGTCGGTTCATGAACCAGCTGCTCCAAGAAGCAGTCATTTATTTCATCTAGGAACTTTATCTCCCTAGCATGTCCTGCCGTGACACTGACTCAGTTGATACCGGGGTAGTTGAAATCACCCATTATTATTACTGTGCTGTAACTTTTGTTAGCTTCCTTGATTTCTTTGAGCATTTCATCATCCATTTGGTCATTCTGGCCAGGCGCTCGATAGTACACCCCCACTGCCATTGCCTTCCCCCTTTTAAATGGAATTTCAATCCATATAGTTTCTACAGCAGATTTTGTTTCCTGCAAAACTTTAATCCTTTCTGACTCAATGCCCTCTCTAACATAGAGAGCAACCCCTCCACCAATTTGATCAGCTCTATCATTACGATATAGTTTGTACCCAGGTATCACAGTGTCCCACTGGTTGTCCTCCTTCCACCATGTCTCTGATATTCCAATCATATCTAACCTTTCATTTAGTGCTATATATTCTAACTCTCCCATCTTATTTTTTAGACTTCTAGCATTTGCATACAAGCATTTTAGAGAATGTATTTTATTCATATTAATTTGGCTATTGTTAGACATGGGTAATTTAGGATCTTTAAGCTCTGTCTGCTCCATACTTGAGGGCATTTGGGCTACTTTACTCTTTTGTGGAACCTCTCTGCTTTTGGTAGTATCCTTCAAAGATACATTCTTCCGAACCATCCGCTCTTGGGCGACTGTCGGCTTTCCCCTAATATCTAGTTTAAAAGCTGATATATCTATGTGGATGTGAGTGTACGCATGTTGAAGCTTTGGTGGGAGTGGCTGACTTGGATTTAGTGGCAGTTACAGAAACATGGTTCACAGAAAAACATGATTGGGATGTAACTATACCTGGCTATACTTTATTAAAGGACAGGGTAGGAAGAAGGGGAGGAGTGGCACTATATGTAAAAACTACTATTAAAACTTTGGAATTACAGAGCTTAAAAGGGAGAGGGGAGGCATTGTGGGTTAAACTAGAAAGAGGGAAAGAGAAATCTATTTACATTGGTGTGATATACAGACCTTCCTCACAAGAAGAAGAGGTGAACAGAGAGTTAATTGAAGACATGCGTAGCATTGCTAGGAAAGGGGAAGTGCTACTGATAGGAGATTTCAATATGCCAGATGTTGATTGGCACATTCCTGCTGCAGTATCATATAGAAGTAAAGAGATCCTGGATTCTCTACAGGGAGAACTATTCAGGCAATTGGTAACAGACCCCACACGTGAAGGGGCCATACTGGACTTGGTGCTTACCAAGTGTTTCTGATGTTGTAGTGGGAGATCATTTTGCATCCAGTGATCACCAGATGGTGTGGTTCAGTATTAGGACTAGGGCTATTAGAATCCATTCAAAGGCGAGGATCTTAGACTTTAGGAAGACTAACTGGGAAGATGGGCCAATTTTGTCAGGGAGTCGTTAGTTGGATGGGAACAGCTGAGGGATGTAGAAAAACAGTGGGAAAAACTGAAAGGGGATATTTTAAGGGCAACCAACCTTTTTATTAAAATGGTAAATAAAGGTAAAAGGAAAAGGAGACCGCTATGGTTTTCGAAAGAAGTAGCTGAAAAAGTGAAGAAAAAGAGGGAGGCCTCCATGAAATACAAGAGATCACAGAGAGAGGAAGACAGGCATCTGTATTTGGAAAAACTTAGAGAAGCTAGCAAAGTAGTCAAGAAGGCAAAGATACAAAAGGAGGAGGAAATAGCCAATGAAATAAAATGGGGGGATAAGACATTTTTCAGATATATTAGTGAGAACAGGAAGGGCAAGAGTGGTATTGTCAGACAAGGGTGCAGGGGAAGAATATGTAGAAGCTGATAAGGATAAAGCAGAATTGCTTAACAAATATTTTTGTTCTGCGTTCACAGATGAAGAACCAGGAGCAGGACCTCAGAAAACAACCACAAATAGGAACAGAAGCAAAGGACATCTTGAACAATTTCCAAAAGACTGTGTTCGTGAGAAACTCTCTCAACTTAAAGTAGACAAAGCGATGGGACCGGATGGGATACACCCGAGAATACTGAGGGAACTTGGGGACGTTCTAGCAGCTTCACTGATTGACCTTTTCAATGCCTCGTTGGAGTCGGGAGTGGTGCCAAAGGACTGGAGAGAGGCTCATGTCGTGCCTTTACACAAAAGCGGAAGTAAGGATGTGGTTGAAAACTACAGGTTGGTTAGTTTAACTTCGGTGGTGAGTAAATTATTGGAAACGCTGCTGAAAGAGAAAATAGTGAGGTTTCTGGAGTCCAGCGGATTACAGGATCCAAGGCAGCATGGATTCACCAGAGGCAGGTCTTGTCAGACAAATCTGATTGATTTCTTTGACTGGGTGACCAGGGAGTTGGACCAAGGGACAGCCCTAGATGTGGTGTATTTAGATTTCAGTAAAGCCTTTGACGCTGTTCCTCACAGGCGACTTATAAACAAACTGAGCACCCTAGGGATGGACCCTAAAGTTACTGCTTGGGTTAGAAATTGATTGGGTGGGAGGCGACAAAGAGTACAAGTAAATGGAGCTCACTCTGAGGGGAAGGATGTTATCAGTGGTGTGCCCCAGGGATCTGTCCTTGGTCCGACTCTTTTTAACATCTTTGTTAGTGATATAGCGGAAGGGCTTTCAGGTAAGGTTTGCCTCTTTGCGGATGATACTAAAATCTGCAATAGAGTAGACACCCAGGAAGGGGTAGATAACATAACATGAGGAGGGATCTAGCAAAGCTTGAAGAATGGTCTAGAATTTGGCAGCTGGGATTTAATGTTAAAAAATGTAAGGTCATGCATTTGGGCTGCAGCAATCCAAGGGAGCAATATAGTATAGGGGGTGAAGTACTTTTGTCCACTAAAGAAGAGCGGGACCTAGTCGTGGTTGTGTCTGATGATCTTAAAGTAGCTAAACAGGTAGAAAAGGCGATGGCAAAAGCTAGAAGGATGTTGGGTGCATACGGAGAGGAATGGCTAGCAGAAAAAAGGAGGTGATAATGCCTCTGTATAAGTCTTTGGTGCGACCTCATTTGGAGTATAGTGTGCAATTCTGGAGACCGCACCTTCAAAAGGATGTGAACAGGATGGAGTCGGTGTAGAGAGTGGCTACTAAAATGATTAGTGGTCTTCATTATAAAGCATATGAGGACAGACTGAAGGATCTTAATATGTACACCTTAGAGGAAAGGCGGGATAGAGGTGATATGATTGAGATGTTTAAATACCTCCGTGGCATAAATGTTCAGGGAGAGATCCTCTTTCAACTGAAAGCAAGTTCTGCTATGAGGGGACATGGGATGAGGGTGAAGGGAGATAGATTCAGGAGTGATATGCGGAAATATTTCTTTACGGAAAGAGTAGTGGATCCATGGAATAGTCTCCCAGTGGAGGTGGTAGAGATGAGGACAGTAACTGAATTCAAAAAAGCATGGGACAAACACAGAGGATCTCTAAAGGTAAAAAGGGGACTGTTGTAGTTGTTATGGAAGGACTAGATAGAAAAAGACCACATGGCCTGTCGTCATATTTCTATGTTTCTATCCTTTAGATCTAAGGAGCATAGCCAATCTCCCTGCTGGAGGTAGGGCAGAAGTGTTCCAAGAGTAAGCATCTTGAACCTTTCTTTCTGCAAGAACTTGTTGAGATTCCTGAGGTCGAAAATAGGCCTGAGGCCCCTGTTTCTCTTTGGTAAGAGGAAGTACCTGGAGTAGAACCCGTGACCTTGCAGGTGGGGAGGTACCGGCTCCACCGCCTGGTCTAGAAGCAGACCTTGAAGTTCTTTAAGGAGGAGGTCTGTGTGCAGAGGAGGTCTTGGAGGCTCTCCTGGGAAGTAGGTTGGAGGCAACTGCTGGAAGTGGAGCATATAGCCCTTGTGGACTATGCTCAATACCCAAGCATCTCTGTAATGGGTGGCCACCTGTGGGCAAACAGGACTAGACAACCTCCTGTGCAGAGATGGGACAGCAGAGGTGGAAAGGCTATGCTGTGGGAGTCAATAAACCCCTCCCTGTTGAGTGGGAGCAGGAGTCGGAGGCTTGGGGGCCTTCTGCCTATGGGGCCCATGTCCCTGCCCCTTGGCCTGCTGACCCTGCTGGGGAGGCCTGATACTGAGGGAAAGATTTGTAGGCAGCCGCCTTCCTCGGGTAAAAGGAATTCTTACCCGAGCCCTTCTTCCTCTGAGAAGGAGCAGAAGTTTTTCTGGATAGCCTTGTCCTAGTCAGGTGCTCGTTCTCGAGCTCAGCCGCCTTCTCGGCCATGGGCTTGCCAAAAAGGTTTTCACCTCAGCAAGGGACATCGACCAACTTGTCCTGCACCCAGGGCTCGAGGTCCGATGACTGCAACCATGCCTGGCGTCGGGCCCCGATGCCGGCTGCCGCTACACGGGCCGAAGCCTCGAAGCCATCGTAGGCCGCTCGGGACATGAACTTTGAGCATTCCCGGATTCCCGAGGACAAGGTCTTGAACCTCTGCAAAGATTCCCCGGAGAGGCCAGCAGAGAACCCGGCAAGTTCCTTCGCCAGGTCCCGTAGGTACATGCCCATGTACAGCTGGTAGGACTGGACACGGCAAGCAAGCATCGAGCCCTGGAAGCACTTTCTGCCGAAAGCATCCAGGTTCCAGGCCTCCCTGCCGGGAGGAAACCGTAGAGTGCATCTTCTGGCTTTTCAGACGATGCATGGCCGATTCCACCACCATGGAATGGTGTGGCAGCTGCACCTTCTGGAAACCAGGGCTCTTACGGAGTCGATAAATGGAATCGACCCGCTTGCTCAAAACCGGCGCCGAGGCCGGTGCCTCCCACATCCAGAAGAGGAGCTGTTCCGCCATCGGAGGAACAAGCACAGTAAAGGACTCCTTCGGAGGAGAGTCATACTGGAAGGCCTCGAGCTCTTCGGCTCGAGGCTCCTCCTCGGGGTCTGCGGGAATCGCCAAAGCCTTGGCCATGTCCCTGACGAACTCCAAGAACCTAGTGTCCTCCGGAGGGGACCTACTCTGGGGCTCGGACTGTGGTGAGTCCGAAGGGACGCACCGAGTCTGAAAAGTATCGGGGGACTCCTCGTCCTCCGTCTCCCATGCGGACTCATCCAAAGAGGAGTCGGGGGGCTCCGACCGCCCGGGCCTGGGTGGCACCCGCCCTGACGCAGAAAGCACCGGCGTCGACGCCCTCGGTTCCGAGTGGGAGTTTGAGGGTGACCGTGACCGAGGACGACCTTGAACCTTCATGGTCACGAGTATCGGCTCGGTCTCCGGGGTCGACTTAGACGTCGATGTCCTGGTGGTCGGGGCAGATGCACCAGCGAGGCTGGCCATCAGTACCCGCTGCTGATCCATGAAGGCAGACAATCTGAACTCCAAGGCTGTCAGCCTGAGTCCAAGCTCAGGAGACTCAGCAGCCACCGACTCGGGCCCCGGCGGCACCGGGCCTGACATCGGCTGCCTAGGAGGAGAGTCCACGAGGACAACAGAACTTACGTGTCCGGCAGGCTCCGTCTCCACACGAGGTATTTTGGACGGCTTCTCCTGCTCCAAGGGCCCGGGACGGCGGTCGGGAGTCTGAGACCTGGCCCTCGAGGAACCAGGGACCTCCTCCGATGCTGCCCTCACGAGCTGTATCTTCCTCTTACGTTCCCGATCGGGGGACCCCTGTCCGAGGAACCCCAGCGATGCTCGGGGTCAGACTCCCGAGACATCGAGGCCTCGGACGAGGTCCGGGCCCGGCTGGAGGCAGAGTCAGAAAAAATCCGTTCTTTCTGATGCTGGCGGCTTCGCAGTGCCTTGGTGGACATTTTGCCACACACCTTAGGATCATGATCCGGTCCGAGGCATTGAAGGCAGCAGTCGTGTGTGTCGGTGAGAGACATCAGTTTCTTGCACCGATCACACTTTTTGAAACCACTGGAAGCCATCGGGGAAAAAAGGACCCCCGTGAGGTCAAAGGACCGGCCTTCCAGGGAAAAAGACAAAAAGGGCGCGAACGTCAGCCACGAAGGTCAAAAACACAAAAATAGAAGACGTGCTCGATACCGGTGTACCGAACCCAGCGGGAAGGGGAACTGGTGTCGAACCGGAGAAAAAAACACGATGAAATCGCAAGAAAAACGTCAATTTTTCCGGGTGACACGGAGAGACGTCCGGTGGGCTCCACGGAAAAAGAAAGACTGAGCAATATGGCATCTTTAGGCGGGAAGGGGACCGCGCATGCGTGCAGTATTCCCAAAGGCTTTCTTAGAAAGCTGGGGAATTGCTCCGCACGGGGGCTCCATTGACTTCAATGTCACCCATAAGTGAGGACTGACTTCCTGCTTGGTCCTGGAGAAGGACTCTGTATTGATAATGTCTTCCTTGAAATATGAAGCATAGATATTTCCTGTGTTCTGAATGAATGAGGACATGCGTGTATACTTTTTTTAGATCCAGAGAACAGAGCCAGTCCTGACTCTGGAGGTAGGGTAGGAGGATCCCCCTAGGGAGACCATTCTCGTAGACCCAAAACTTGTTCAGGTTTCTGAGGTCCAGGATGGGCCTGTACCCTCCGTTCTTCTTTGGTAAGAGAAAGCATGGTGAATAGAAGCCCGTTCTCTGCTGAGGTGTTGGAACCTCCTCTATGGCACCCCGTGATAGAAGAGAAGTCACCTCCTGCAGCAGGACAGCAGTGAGAGGGGGCAGAGTATGATATTCCCCTACCAGGGTGGAGAGGGGCAGGGTGTGAAAATGAAGTCTGTACCCCTCCTTCACTATAGTTAGAGTCACTATGGTTGAGCCTTAGGAGTCTGAGGCTTCTTCTGCTGTTTGGGAGGCTGCTGTCTCTTTTGAGGACTCTGAGGTTGATTCTGAGAACCAGGGGTATAAGAAGAGAAACTTCTTTTTCTTAGCATAGAAAGTTTTCTTTGCAGTCGCGTTTTTCCTAGCAGGATTGATTGCAGTCCTAGAAAGCCTGTTTAGAGTGGTATTCTCAAATTCCAACTGAAGCCTTTCTTTCTCTTTTTCATTCATTATTTATTTATTAGCTTTTATATACTGCAACTTCCAGAGATCAGTGGCGGTTTACAATGAACACTGAACACAACAGGAACTTTACATTAAAACATTAATAGAACTTATTTACAAGGTAAAGATGGTAACAGTAAAGGCATTACCATAACTATATGCAAAATACAATACTCAATTTACTGTTTAAAAGCATTTTGGCACATGAGAATTATGAATGTCTGGTATAAGGGTGAGCGGAGGACTTAAGTTATTTGTGTTTGTTGGTTGTTGGTGGAGGAACCATAGTGTTCTATAAAAAGGTGTGTCTCGAGCTCTTTGCGGAAGGTTTGTAGATCCTTAATCCTTAATTTGTCAGGAAGAGATTCCAGATAGATGGGGTAACGTAAGTGAAAGCTCTAGCACTGGTAGTTTTATTAGCATTGCAGAAGTGAGTTAGTATTGCTAAGGTATTCTGAGAACAGTTTCTTCTAGTTCTTGTAGAGCAGAGGTATGATGGGGCTACTTTGTTTTAGAGAGTTTGAAAATTATCATAAGGTATTTGTATTTAAGTCTTGATGCAATGGGTAATCGATGAAGGGACTGGAATAATGGCATGATATGATCAGAGTAAGGAGCCTTGTGTATAATTCGGGCAGCTAGGTTTTGTGCTAGTTGAAATTGATGGATTTTTTGGGAGGTAAACCGAAAAGAATGCTATTACAGTAATTGAAGTGGGATGTTATCAAGGCTTGCATTACTGATCTGAAATCATGGTTTTCCAGTAAGGGTCGGAGATGATGCACCATTTTTAGTTTGAAATATATTCTTTGAGATAGCCTTTATGTGGGGGACCATGGTTAGAGACTGGTCTAAGATGATTCCTAAGTATCTGACTTCTTGTTTGACTTCCAGCTCAGTCTTGTAAGTGAAGTTTAGAAGGGAGGGGGGAGATGAAGTTTTGATTGTTTTCTTGAAGTTAATTCTTAAATTGTGTATGTTAAGCCAGTCAGTTATGTCGATGAGGCAAACTTGGATTTGGGGACAGATGGGGTCCGAGATGTCTACTGGATGATAGAACATAATATCATCAGCATAAAGGTGATAGTTTACTTTATGTTTTTTGAAGATGTTACATACTGGTTGCATATAAATAGTATGGAGGATAGGTAGGAGCCTTGGGGGACTCCTTGTGACTGTTTGAAGATTGAGGAGGTTGCTGTGCCGATCTGAACCTTGTAGGGTGCGGTGAGTGAGATAGGACTTAAACCATTTTAAGACTATGGCCAATCTATTGCAGTCTTGAGATTAATGTTACTATGGCTAATACTGTCAAAGGCAGCAGCGATGTCAATGAAAACAAGTATGAAGGCTTGTTTGGTATTATTTAGTCTGCGATGGAGTCTGGTCTATAAGGGTTAGCATCAGGGTTTCCACACTTGATGTGGCCTGAATCCTGAGGATTTTGATCAATGAAGTCTTGTAATTGGATTTGTACTATTTTTTTTATTTTTGCTAGAAACGGCAGGCTGGAGATGGGTGTGTATGAGTTAGGGAGGGTTTTGTCTGTGATATTAGATTTCAGGATAGGGCGTATGGTTGCCTCAGAGCTGACGGCATCTGTCCTGTTTCTAAGGACCGGTTTACTATTTTAAGGATGATGGGTGAAAACTCGTCTTTTGTAACCTTAAGTCAGCTGACTAGACAAGGGTCTAATGGGGAGGTGGTAGTGTTGAGGTTTGTGATTCACTTTTTTTTTTTTTAAATATTTTTATTTATGAAATTTCTTGAATAAATCACAACATTTAAGCAATATAAATCAATACAATTTGAACAGCACTCAAGAAGAAATTATGAGTCACATAATCATAACACATCAAGGGAGAGCAATTACCCAGTGATACAATAAGAAAATAAAGAAACCAAGAGTAAATAACTCCACTATGAAGGACCAGAAATCTCACCCCCCGACTCCTTAACCACCTCTTTCTGGTTCAAAAAAGATTTAAGTTGGAGCACTTCCATAAAGACAAAGGACTGACCTTCATAGGTAATTATACATCTGCAAGGAAATTTCAAATAAAAACCGGCACCAATAGCTAACACAGATGATTTTAACCCCAGGAACTGTTTACGCCGGGCCTGAGTAGCCCTGCTAACATCCGGGAAAACCTGCAGCTTTTGGCCACAAAAGAGTGATTCCCGATTTTTAAAATAAGCACGAAGAACATTTAATTTAATAAACTCTGAACCAAAAGTAGCTATTAAAGTGCTACGTTTGGAAATTGTATCAGCTGAGTCTTCTAGAAAAGCGGTTAAGTCCTGGCCAGCGGTAACTTCCACTAACAGAGGGTCATCCTCCCTCTCCCGAGAGGGAGGGGAAGAACGCACAGGCAAATAGTACAGATACAAAACATCTATGTTACCTTCTAATTTCAAAACATCAGTAAAATATTTCTTAAGTAGAATAGTAGGAGAGAGCAGGTGGGTCACAGGAAAGTTTAAGAAACGTAAATTTTTAGCCCTCGACTGATTCTACATCATCTCCAATCGATAATTAAGGGACGATAAGTCCCGTGTTAAACTAGAATAATTATCCAAACTAACTTGGAGCTGAGAATCAGTGTTGGCCAATGAAACAGTTAAATTACCCAGCTGCTTATCTGTACAATGCATCTTACCGACAACATCAGAGGTAAACATACATAAAGAGGAAACAGTAGTAGTTAAACGTTTATCTATGCCTTGAATAGCAGTCCAAATATCAGTTAAAGTTACTTCACCAGAACGTGGACCCTGAAAAACTCCTTCTGACTTCCCCGGAGTAACCGGCTGGGGCATAGGTGGAAGACGCTCCGATGATGATTCCAAGACCGTTGACGAGAGAGGAGGGAAGGGAAAAGGGGGAGGTGTCCTGAGGTGAGGGCTCAATGAAGCTCCCTCAGGAGACGATATAGTTTATCCATAGGGCCCACAACTTTTTCTCCTGGAGGCTTATCTCCTAATTTAGGAATTTTCATTTTACGTTTGCCCATGGTAAACCTAAGTCTCGGCTTCTCAGTTGCGCCAAAGGGGCGTGTCCTGCCCCTTGTGACACGCCCCTTAGGTCGCGTCACGCAGGCCGCGACATGCGGCCGCGTAGGAAGCCGCCTGATGATATAGAGGAGTGAAGAGGGGGTCCTCCGCAGCCAGGGACGACCCTCAAGCTGCCTGTCCGAACTCAGGCAGGGCCTCCAGGCACCTGCAAGCTGCTCCCGCGGCCCGTGAAAGCCGCAACTGGATCCTAGGCAGGTAAGCTCCCCACTGCACTCTCGGCAGCCACCCGGTGATATAGAGGAGTGAAGAGGGGGTCCTCCACAGCCAGGGACGACCCTCACGCTGCCTGTCCGAACTCGGGCAGGGCCTCCAGGCACCTGCAAGCTGCTCCCGCGGCCCGTGAAAGCCGCAACTGGATCCTAGGCAGGTAAGCTCCCCACTGCACTCTCGGCAGCCACCCGGTGATATAGAGGAGTGAAGAGGGGGTCCTCCACAGCCAGGGACGACCCTCATGCTGCCTGTCCGAACTCGGGCAGGGCCTCCAGGCACCTGCAAGCTGCTCCCGCGGCCCGTGAAAGCCGCAACTGGATCCTAGGCAGGTAAGCTCCCCACTGCACTCTCGGCAGCCACCCGGTGATATAGAGGAGTGAAGAGGGGGTCCTCCGCAGCCAGGGACGACCCTCACGCTGCCTGTCCGAACTCGGGCAGGGCCTCCAGGCACCTGCAAGCTGCTCCCGCGGCCCGTGAAAGCCGCAACTGGATCCTAGGCAGGTAAGCTCCCCCTGTGATTCACATTTTTAGTTGTTTGAGATCTAAATGGTGGAATGATGTCCAGGTGGCTTGGTTGTGAGGTTTGGAGATGGCGAGTATGGGCAATTGAAGGTTGAGTATCATCCTTGTTCTGGGGGACACGTTTCTTCATAAAAAAGTTGGCTAGGGTTTGTGATTCTAGGGGGGATAATTCAGTATCAGGATTAGGGGATTTAGTCAGTGATTTGACTATAGAGAAGAGTTCTCCGGGTCTATTTAGGGATGTCATAAGGAGCTTAGTATGATATTCTTTTTTCCTTTCATTAATAGCTTCTTTGTAAGATTTAAGTGTGGACACGTATAGATGATTATCAGTATTTGTTTTTGTAATTCTCCATCTATTTTCTAGTTTTCTAAGCTTTTGCTTTAGTTTTCTTAGTTCAGAAGTATACCAAGCTTTGGATTCTTTGTCTTGATGCATGACGTGTAACGATGGCCTGTGCAGCTTTGGCAATATTGAAATTCCAACTATTTATGATGTCATTAAGGTTTGTTGTAGAGAGGTATGTGTGTGGTATGGTGTCCTTTAAGAATGATTATTTGTTAAACGCTTTGAATTTGTTTTTAAAACGGTTCACTTCATTGGTTTCTGGGAGTGTGATGGTGGAAGGAATTGTAAACTCCAATAGAAAATGATCTGTCCATGGAAGGCAGAGTACTTGGGTGAGGGGAGGGGGAAGAATATATGTTGTAATATGATGTGTGAGAGGAATATGAGATCAAGTATGTTGCCTTTTTTGTGGATGGGGGATTGCACTATTTGCTGATATCCTAGGTCAGTGATGGCTAACCTTTTTGAGCCCGAGTGCCCAAACTGCCGCACAAAACCAAAGAATTTCCTCAAAGTGCCAGCACGTCATTTGCATAAGTGGTCTTATTTGCATAAATATTTGCATAATGTTACCATACACTAACTTTTAGTAAACATGTCTCTTAATGAGTGTATGGATAAAGAAAGACTAAAAGATTTCTACATTACTATAATCCAGTGCCAACCGCCAGGCACATTAGGAACTACTACAAACGCTGCCCATTTAGAACCCATAGCAAACCCGCCGTATCCTGACAGCATTACCAGGACTCACAAAGCACCATACCCTACCTATCAAAAGGCAACACTGCAAATATTAAACCAATACATTTCAGTGAATACTGGGGAAAGAGAACAAGTGGCAACGTCAAATAGGAATTTCCTCTTGTACCAAACAAAGCGCAGATGTTAATGATGCACATTTCCCAGAGCTGACATATTCCAGTTAATAAATTCAAAATAAAGAGATATCGTTCTACCTTTTGTGCATTTTTTTTCAGTTGCAATTGGTCCAGCCATTTTCTTCTGGTTTCTTCATGTTTTCTGCTAACTCTCCATCGTCTGCTGTCCATTTGTCCTTTCTTCTCTCTTCTAGTTTTTTTTCCATTCTCTCTCTCTCTACATCTGCTTTAACATACTAATCTTTCTCCTTTTGCTCTTTCCTCATTTCTATTTCATCCACACAAATTTTACCCCTCCATCCTCAATCCCCAATTACTCTCCCAATACCTGGCCAATTGTAGATTTTTCATCCCTCCTACACAAAATATTTTTCCCCTCTCCATTTTACTCTCCCAGCCCCATCCCATTCTAATCCTCCCCCAACATCAGCTCCCTTCTAGTTCCAGTCTCACCCAGCATCCATTCCCTTCTTCAAGCCCCCCACTTCCCCTCAGCCCATTTCCATTCCAAGCCCCGTCCCCATCAGCTATTTGCAGTTCAAGCCCCCCACTTCCCCTCAGCCCATTTCCATTCCAAGCCCCATCCCCAACAGCTATTTGCAGTTCAAGCCCCCTTCCACTCAGCCCATTTCCAGTCCTAGCAACCCCCCAACCCATTACCAGTCCTAGCCCCCCATAGCTCACTCCCAGTCCTAATCCCACCAGCCCATTTCCAGTCCTAACCTCCCCATCAGCCCACTCCCAGTCCTAATCCCCCATCACTCAATTTTTAGTTTAAGCCCCCCCAGCGCCTATCACCACTCCTAACCCCCCCCAGTGCCCATCACCACTCCTACCCCCCCAGCCCAGCGCCCATCACCACTCCTAACCCCCCCAGCCAGCCCAGTGCCCATCACCACCCCTAACCCCCCCCAGCCAGCCCAGTGTCCATCACCACTCCTAACCCCCCAGCCCAGTGCCCATCACCACTCCTTACCCCCCCCACCCCAGCCCATCACTACTCCTAACACCCCCCAGCCCAGCCCATCACTACTCCTAACCCCCCCCAGCCCAGCCCAGCCAATCACCACTCCTAACCCCCCCCCCAGCCCAGCCCAGCCCATCACCACTCCTAACCCCCCCCCAGCCCAGCCCAGCCCAGCCCAGCCCATCACCACTCCTAACCCCCCCCCCAGCCCAGCCCAGCCCATCACCACTCCTAACCCCCCCCCAGCCCAGCAAGCCCATCACCACTCCTAAGCCCCCCAGCCCAGCCCAGCACCACTCCTAACCC
Organism: Ichthyophis bannanicus; assembly: GCA_033557465.1. Lineage (NCBI taxonomy): Eukaryota > Metazoa > Chordata > Amphibia > Gymnophiona > Ichthyophiidae > Ichthyophis > Ichthyophis bannanicus. The sequence continues at coordinate 926,140,637 of CM066032.1, read as the reverse complement.
CCACCCCCCACCCCCAGCCCAGCCCAGCCCAGCCCAGCCCAGCCCAGCCCAGGGAAAATTAAAAAAAAAAAAGAAAACCTGTTTGCTGCCGCTGTCGGGGCCGCCGCGGCAGAAGCGATCCTGCCGCGGGGCCCCACTGTACCCTCCGGCAGAGCCTTTCCTCCCCGTAGCAGCTCTCTCTTTGGAGCTGCTGTGAGACGCGCCGGATTGCAGCGCGCGAGGGAAGAGTTTTTTCCCTCGCTGCTCTGTTAAGCCCGCGGGGGCTGATGGGAAGTTCCCATCAGCCCCCGCGGGCTTAACAGAGTCGCGAAAGGGAAACTCTTCCCTTCGCGCTCTGCAAGCCGGCGAGTCTGACTGCAGCTCCAAAGAGAGAGCTGCTACGGGGAGGACAGGCTCTGCGGTGGGTACAGGGGGGCCCCGCGGCACGCTCGATTCTGCCGCGGCGGCCCCGACAACGGCAGCAGACAGGGTTGTTGTTTTTTTTTTCGATGGCGGACCTTCCCGCGTGCCAGCTGCAAGGCCTTCGCGTGCCACAGCTGGCACGCGTGCCATAGGTTCGCCATCGCTGTCCTAGGTCATATAAAGTATTTATGAAATGAGAGTGTGTGGGACTGAAGTGATGACAAGTTGAAATCGCTGAGGATAATGTGGGGCTTGCTTGGGGTTGAAGTGCATGCAGTTTCTAGAATGGAGGATAAGTTGTCTGGGCTATGAGAGGGGGGGGGTATGTAAATCAAGTTGATTGTAAAGTATTTGTTGTTAATGATTAGTACATCCATGCCTTCTATGGCGTTACTTAAGCGAAGAGGGAATTTTAGATCTTATTTTACTAGGATTAGTACACTACCTCCGAACTTGTCAGGTCTAGGGCATTGGAATAAGTCATAATTGGGGAGAGCTAACTGGTTGATCAGGACAGTGTCTGAATTAGATAGCAAGGTTTCAGATAAGCAGAGTATGTTTAGATCATTATCGTGAATAAAATCAATTATTGCTGGGATTTTGTTTCTGATGGATCTAGAGTTAATGAGTGTGATTTTTATTGGGCGTGTTGAATTTCTGGTAGGGAGATTGGAGTGGGAATGAATAGGGATTAGAGGTATTGGTCTATGAGGAGGCTGTTTTTGGTAGACAACAGAAGATGAGTGGAAGGGGAATAACTGAGTGTTTCTTTGGCGGAAGGGTAAGCGTAGTTACTCAACTGTAACAGGTGTTCTCCAGGGACAACAAGAATCAGTCCTCACATATGGGTGACGGCGCCGACGGAGCCCTCGTGCAGAGCAATTCCCCAACTTTCAAAGAAAGCCTTTGGGATTGCATCGCGCATGCGTGGTCCCCTTCCCGCCCAAGGGTGCCATCTTGCTCAGTCTGATGACATAGCTGAAAGACAGCAAAAATAAAAGATGGTAAAGGAGCAACTCCATGGGACATAGCTAAAAAGATGGAAAAAAGGGGAAAAAATTAATCAAAGGACTCCAACTCCAGGGGAGGAGGGAGGGTCGTGAGGACTGATTCCTGCTGTCCCTGGAGAACACCTGTTACAGGTGAGTAACTACGCTTTCTCCAGGAACAAGCAGGAAGTCAGTCCTCACATATGGGACTACCTAGCTATAAGCTACCGAGAACCCATAGCTAAAAATGGCTCCCTCTAGAAGAGCCACAGCAGCAGTGATAGGATTTTTCTCCGAGAACGCAACCCCCATGGTAGCCTGACACCAAAGGGTCGGAGGGTAGGAGTTGCCTAACCTCGAATAGGTTACGGAGTACCGCCTGACCAAAAACACTGTCCTGCCAGGACTCTCTCTCCAGGCAGTAGTGGGCTGCCAACGGAACAGAGTGGTAGTTAGCCACTGATGCGACCTTAGCCCTGACAGAGTGGGCCGTGATTCGGCCCTGCAGTTGGAGGTCAGCTGCCCTGTACACCCAGGCGATGCAGTCTGCCACCCAGGTGGATAACATGCGCTTGGAGACAGTAGACCCAGTTTACTAGGGTCATAAGAGACAAAGAGCTGGGAAACTTTCCCCGCGTACGTTCCAGGTAGAAGGCAAGCACCCTCTTACAGTCCAGGGTGTGCAGAACCGCTTCTGCCCTGCTGGTATGTGGCCTGGGGAAGAAGGATGGAAGAACCACCTCTTGGTTGAGGTGAAACGAGGAAACCACTTTTGGAAGGAACTTGGGGTGAGTACGTAGGACCACCCTGTTTTTATAAAACCGTGTATACGGTCTGCTGTTGTTGTTAAGTGCCGTCGAGTCGGAGTCGACTCATGGCGACCCTCTGGATAGCTATCCTAAATTGTGTTCGGTCTTCAGTCAGGCGGCTCATTGTTGACAGACTGGTACCCATAGCTGCTGTTATTATATCGATCCATCTCATTGCTGGCCTTCCTCTTTTGCGCTGACCTATCTTGCCAAGCATTATGTCTTTCTCTAATGATCTCTCTCTTCGCATGATGTGTCCAAAGTTTGAAAGTCGAAGTCTTGTCATCTGAGCTTCTAAAGAAAGCTTAGGTTTGATCTCCTCTAGTACCGACTGGTTTGTTCTTCGGGCAGTCCATGGTATACACAGTATTCGCCGCCAGCACCATAATTCAAAGGCATCAATTTTCTTCCTGTCTATCTTTTTCACTGTCCAGCTTTCACATCCATATGATGTTATTGAAAATACCATGGCTTGAACAAGTCGAATCTTTGTATGGAGAGAGACATCTCTGCTCTTGAGGATCTTATCTAGGTCTTTCATAGCCATTCTGCCAAAAGCAATGCGTCGTCTGATTTCTTGACTGCTTTTTTGCTTCTTTATTGATAGTTGATACAAGTAGGTTAAAGTTGTTCACTATTTCAATTTCTTCTCCTTCAACGATGAACCTGTTGATTATGCCAGTTGTCATGATCTTTGTCTTCTTTACATTAAGGTGCAGGCCCATTTTGAAACTATGTTCTTTGATTGTGAGAAGCAAATGTTTCAGATCATCTTCACTTTCAGCCAATAATGTGGTATCATCAGCATAGCGAAGGTTGTTGATGAGTCTTCCACCAATCTTCACACCTCTGTTGTCTCCATACAATCCTGCTTCTCTGATGATTTGTTCTGCATATAAATTAAACAGATAGGGTGAAATTATGCAGCCTTGTCTTAATACCTTTGCTTATTTTAAACCATTCTGTTTCTCCTTGTTCCATTCGAACTGCTGTTTCTTGATCAATGTACAGATTGTGCAAGAGTACGATCAGGTGTTCTGGTATACCCATGCTTCTTAATGTGGCCCAGAGTTTCTCATGGTTTACACAGTCAAAAGCCTTGCTATAATCGATAAAGCACAAATAGATGCCCTTTTGGTATTCTTTAGTCTTTTCAAGGATCCATCTCACATCCGCAATGATGTCTCTCGTTCCTCGCCCTTTCCTGAACCCTGATTGCACGTCAGGTAGTTCTTGTTCCAGGTATGGTTGTAGTCTCTTTTGAATAATCTTCAGTAGAATCTTGCTGGCATGCGGGATCAGAGCGATTGTTTGATAATTTCCACAGTCCGTTGGATCACCTTTCTTTAGTAATGGTATAAACACAGATCTTTTCCAGTTAGTTGGCCATGATGTTGTCTTCCATGTTTCTTGGCAGAGCCTTGTAAGTACGGTAACAGCTGCATCAGATTGCTGTAATACTTCTATGGGAATATCAATGCCTGGTGCTTTATTCTTTGATAAGGCTTTCAAATCTGCTTTAAACTTCTTCTTTCATCAACAATGGTTCTTGATCATAAGGTACAGGTTGAAACGGCTGTTGGTCCACTTGATCTTTATCATATAAAAATGCTATTTATTTATTTATTTACATTCTCTTATATACCGCGCTATTCTGCATCAGTGCGGTTTACATTGAACAAACTGAAATTACATTGAACAGGGCATTATAACTTGGAGATAACTATTTTACAGGGAACATGGCTATGGAGGGTTAAGTGGCTTGCCCAAGACCACAAAGAGCACCTGTGGGACTAGAAACCCCAGTCCTTCCGGCCCAAGGTTTCTGTCCTCTAGTGGGATTTGAACCTCCAACCTTCTGGCCTGAAGCACCTTGCCCCAACCACTAGGCCACTCCTCCACTCCATATATATTCCTTCCACCTTTTCTTGATCTTCTCAGCATCATTCAACATAGAACCTTGAGCATCTTGTAACATTCCAATTTGAGGCTGGAACTTTTCCTTCAACTCTCGTAGCTTTAGGAAAGCTGATCTTGTTCTTCCTCTAATAGTTTCTGCTTCTATTTCCTTGCATGTGTTGTTGTAGTACTTTTCCTTGTCCTGTCTTGCTGCACGTTGGAAATCTCTATTGAGTTCTGTTATTGTCTTTCTTTCTCCTCTGGCTTTAGCTTCTCTGTGTTTCTGGGCAATTTTCAGAGTTTCTTCAGTCATCTATTTTGGCCGGTTTTGCTTTTTCACCTTTTGTAGAGACTTCTCGCTTTCTTCCAACACAACCTTTTTGATGTCATTCCATAACTCTTCTGGAGCTCTGTCATTTGTATCTAAAGCAGCAAATCGATTTTGCAGGCAGTCTTTAAATTCCAGTGGTATATTCTCAAGGTCACATTTTGCTGCATTCATGAGTGGTTTGCTCTTTTTCAACTTTAGATTGAGTTTGCATACTAGTAGATGATGATCTGTACCACAGTCAGCTCCAGGTTTTGTTTTTGTTGATGTTATAGAACTTTTCCATCGCTGACTTCCACAGATGTAGTCAATTTGATTTTTATACAATCCATTGGGTGAAGTCCATGTGTACAGTTGCCGCTTGTGTTGATGGAAGAAGGTGTTTGAGATGAATAGATCGTTGGTCTTGCAGAATTCTATCAGTCTTTCTCCAGCTTCATTTCTGTTGCCAAGTCCATATTTTCCAACTACTTTGCCTTCTTCTTTGTTGCCAACTTTTGCGTTCCAGTCACCCATGACTATCAGGATATCATGTTTGCATGTTCTGTCAATTTCAGCTTGTACTTGTTCATAGAACTCTTCAATTTCATTCTCTTCTGAGCTGCTGTTGGGGCATATACTTGAATTATAGTTGTGTTGATAGGCATTCCTCGTAGACGAATAGAGATTAAGCGTTCGCTGACTGCATTGAATTTCATTACAGTTCTTTCTTGCAAGTTTCTTCTTTATTATAAATGCAACACCATTTCTTCTTTGTCTTTCATTTCCAGCATAGTAGACCATTTGATCATCTGATGCAAAGTGCCAGATGCCAGTACATTTCAATTCGCTGACACCCAACAGATCAAGTTGTACACGTTCCATTTCATTCTTGACCACCTCCAACTTCCCTTGGTTCATGCTTCATACGTTCCATGTTCCAATGCGTAAGACATCTTTACAGCTTCTGACTCTCATTTCATGAGCAGCTACATCAGCAGTCAGACGTCCCGAGGGCTTTGATCCAACCACATCATAAATGCTGGCTTTACTGAGAAGTCTTCAGCTCTTCCCCAGTAGCTAGTTGAGTGCCTTCCGACCTGGGGGTCTCATCTTCCAGCACTATAGCAAAATTTGTTTTGTTGTAACTGTCCATTGGGTTTTCATGGCAAGATACAGAAGCAGATTGCCGGGCCTTTCTTCCGCGCAGTTTAAGTTTGGTGTTGTTGCCGTTGTCACAGAAATGTGATCCTCCGCCGTCAACACTATCCCATTCTGTTGCTGCCCAGATGGGTGGTTTGTCTTGGTCTGGCACCTCAGCTGAGACCTGTTCATCTTGGGAGACCCTGCCAGTAGTTAAACTACCGATAGTTTAGCTCTCAGCATCACTGATGCACACAAGCCCTCACAGCACAACAAGCTGCAAAACAAGTGAGGGGTATACGGTCTATCCGATACTAAAGCTTGCAGCTCGCTCATCGGTCTATCCGATACTAAAGCTTGCAGCTCGCTCACATGTCAAGCAGACGTGAGTGCCACCAGAAAGAGTGCTTTCCAGGAAAGGAAGCAGAGATGACAGGTGGACATTGGTTCAAAAGGTGGGCAAGTAAGCCGCTGCAAGACCACATTTAAGTCCCACTCTATAGCCGATGGGCGAATTGGAGGCTTCAAGAGGAGGCGGCCTCTGAGGAATCGGGATACCAAAGGGTGAGCTGAAAGAGGTTGCCCATCCACTGGAGAGTGGTGAGCTGATAGCGCACTCAGGTGGACTCTTGACAGACTTAGACTTGAGGCCTAACTCTGAGAGGTGGAGCAAGTACTGCAATACCTGAGGTACTCGACAAGTGAACGGGTTCTCCTTATTTTGGGCACACCACCCTTCAAATCTACGCCACTTGAACGCGTAGGAATTTCCTCCTTGGGAAGCAGTAGAGGGGCAAGTACTACCCTCTCAGCAGCCAGGCCATTAAGTTGAGGGATCTGAGATTGGGGTGTGGCAAGGAACCCTGTTCCTGGGTCAAGAGGTTGGGCTGCACCACCAGTGGGAGTGGAGTTTCGACCGCCAGTTGAAGGAGAAGAGGGAACCAAGGCTGTCTGGGCCACCTGGGGCCTACCAGGATGACAGAGGCCTTGTCCCGAAGAATCTTGAACAGAGTGCGTGCCACTAGGGGTGTGGGCGGGAACGCATAGAGAAGGCCCAGTGCCAACGAGATCAGGAAAGCATCTGCCGCCACGCTCAGTGGATGTGGCTGCCTCGAGCAGAACCGGGGCAACTGATGGTTTTGCGGACTGGCAAAGAGATCCATGGATGGGAGACCCCAGCTGTTGAAGATCTGCTGGGTTACATCCCGGTTCAGTTGCCACTCGTGAGGCTGAAGAATCCTGCTCAACCTGTCGGCCAGGAGGTTCTCCTGACCTGGCAGATAAACTGCCTTTAGGGACATGTGATGTGCCACTGCAAAAGAACAGAGGTCCAGAGTTTCCTGGCATAGGATGCGAGAACCTGTGCCTCCCTGTTTGTTGACGCAGAACATCGCTACTTGATTGTCTGTCTGTATCAGCACCAACTGATGTGAAAGAAGATGATAGAAGGCTTGAAGAGCTAGGTGGATGGCTTGAAGCTCTAGAAGATTGATTTGAAGTGCGGCTTCTCGCGAGGACCACAGACCCCGAGTGCATGAACCCTGGCAATGGGCTCCCCAGCCCAGCAAGGAGGCATCTGTCGTCAGCACTCTGGTGTGAGAGGGAGGTTGGAATGGTACTCCCTGAAGCAAGTTTGGGGGGGGGGGTGAAGCCACCATTGCAAGGCTGTCACCAGTAGCTTGGAAATCGCTACCCTGTCTCTGAGGCGGCCGGTGGCTTGCGTCCACTGGTCTCTGAGGCTCCATTGAGCTGTGCGCATGTAGAATCGAGCATATGGAGTCACATGCACCGTGGAGGCCATGTGACCCAGGAGACGTAGGAAGACCCTTGTGGAGACCTGAGGTCTGTGCTGGACCTGCAGTACCAAGTCCAACAACCGCCTTGCTCTGTCCAGAGGTAGGTAAGCCCTTGCCTGAAGTCTTGCCCCTATGAACTCCAAGTTCTGAGTGGGGAGTAAAGTGGACTTTGCGTGATTTATAACAAACCCTAGGTGCTGGAGCAGGGTGACTGTGCGAGCAGTGGCCTGCTGTGCCTCCTGTGTCGAATGGCCCCTGATGAGCCAGTCATCTAGGTATGGAAAGACAAAGATTCCCTGGCTTCTGAGGAAGGCCGCCACCACTGCTAGGCATTTGTTAAATACTCTGGAAGCAGAAGCTAGGCCAAAGGGAAGCACCTTGTACTGGAAGTGGTTTCCTCCGACCACAAACCTGAGATATTGTCTGTGGTCTGGGTGTATGAGGATGTGAGTATAAGCATCCTTTAGGTCTAAGGAGCATAACCAGTCTCCCTGGTGGAGGTAAGGCAGTAGGATCCCAAGGGAAAGCATCTTGAACTTTTCCCTCACAAGGAACTTGTTCAGATTTCGCAAGTCTAGGATGGGGCGAAGGCCTCCTTTTCTTTTTGGTATGAGGAAATACCTGGAGTAGAAGCCTTGCCCCTGTCGGTGGTGGGGCACCAGTTCCACCGCCTGATCCTTTAGCAGACCTGCCAACTCCTGCAGGAGGAGGTTCCTGTGAAGAGGGGGGGCCTGGGAGGCTCTCCTGGGAAAAAGGAGGTGGGCACCTGGTTAAAATGAAATAAATAGCCCTGCTGGACTATTTTCAAAACCCAGGCGTCTGTGGCAATGGCTGGCCACCTGTGAGCGTACAGACCCAGCCTTTCTCCTGTGCAGGGCCAAACCACAGAGGAGCTATGCAGTGGGAGTCAAAAACCCCATCCTGGCTGGGTAGGAGCCGGAGGCTTGGGGGTCTTCGGCTTACGTGGGCCATCCCCCTGTCTCCTGGCCAGCTGCCCCTGTTGGCGAGCTGGGGTGGCCTGGTAAGTGGGGTAGTTTCTGTAAGCCGTACCCTTCCTCGGAAAAAAGGGCTTTTCCCCCCGAGGCCTTCTTCTTGTGAGAAGGTGCAGATGTCTTCTTCGACAACCTTGTCCGGGTCAAGTACTCGGACTCGATTTCTGCAGTTTTTTCGGTCATGGGTTTGCCGAAGAGGTTGTCTCCTTGGCACGGGACATCGAGCACCTTGTCCTGAACCCATTGCTCCAGGTCCGACGACATGAGCCAGGCCTGATGGCGTGCACGGATGCCGGCCGCGGCTACTCAGGTCGAAGCCTCAAAGCTGTCGTAAGCTGCCCGAGACATGAACTTCGAGCACTCTCGGATCCCTGTGGACAAGGCCTTGAAGCGCTGCAAGGGTTCCTTGGAGAGACCAGCTGAGAACCCGGCAATCTCCTTTGCCAGGTCCCGCAAGTACATGCCCATGGCACAGCTGGTAGGTTTGGACACGGCATGACAGCATTGAGCCCTTGTAGCACTTTCTGCCGAGGGCATCCAGGTTTCGGGCCTCCTGGCCGGGAGGCACCAAGGACTGCCTCTTTTGGCTTTTCCACCGTTGCATGGCCAATTCCACAACCATGGAGTTGTGCAGCAGCTGCGCTTTCTGGAACCCAGGACTCTTGCGGACTCGATAAATGGAATTGACCCGCTTGCTGAGCACCGGCAATGAGGCCGGGGACTCCCACATGTGGAGCATCAGCCGCTCCAACATCGGAGGCACTGGTAAAGTAAGGGCCTCCTTCGGGGGAGAGTCATACTGGAGGTCATCGAGCTCCTCGGCTCAAGGCTCCTCCTCGGTGTCCGCAGGGAATGCCAAAGCCTTGGCCATGTCCCTTACGAAGTCCGAGAACCGAGTGTCCTCCGGGGGGACCTATTCCGAGGTTCCAAACCCGGAGAGTCGGATGGGATACACCGGGTTCGGTAGGTGTCTGGGCAGTCTTCCTCCTCTGTCTCCCATGCCGAGTCCTCCGGCCTCGACCCGACCGCCCCGACGCCGAGGGCACCGGCAACCTTGGTTCCGAACGGGAGGTCGATGGGAGACCTTGGCCGAGGATCGACTCGAGACCTGATCGATTCGAGGATTGGCTCGGCCTCTGGCATCGACTTCGACGTCCTGGTGGTTGGGGCGGATGGACTGGTGAGACCGGCCATCAGCAACCGCTGCTGCTCCATGAAGGCAGCCATGCTGCTCTCCAGGGCCGCCAATCTGAGACCGAGCTCAGAAGGCTCCGCAGCTCCCTGCTTGGTTCCTGATGGCGTTGGGCCCGACGCCGGCTCTCCCGGAGGAGTGTCCACGAGGACAACAGAAATTACCTTGTTCGACGTCTCCGGCTCCTTGCAAGGTTGTTTAGCCGGCCGTTCCGACTCAGAGGACCCGGGGCGACAGTCCTGGCTCCACGGCCTGGAACCCGAGGGCCCAAGCTGATCAGAGGCATCCAGCAACGCCGCCCTCGCGAGTTTCTTCTTTTTCCGGTGTTCCCTGGAGGGAGACCCCCGCTCAGAAGACACACGATGGAGCTCGGGCTCTGAGTCCGGAGATGTCGAGGCTTCCGATGAGGTCCAGGTCCAGGCCCAGGCGGATGTGGACTCAGGAAAATGTGATGACAGCAGTGATGACAGATTCGACGCTGTGGCCTGGCCGAAAGCCAGACTGACGGGGGTGAAGGAAATGTGTAGTGTCAAGGTGATGCGCAAGGCCAGGCCACAGCGTCGAATCTGTCATCACTGCTGTCATGAACGAAATACACTCTGCACATGATCGTGGTGATATCTCGGTGGCGGTGTCTTTAGACCTTTCAGCGGCTTTCGATTTGGTTGATCATTCTCTTCTCCTCTCTAGATTACGCAATGCAGGTGTTAGAGGTACTGTCTTTCGCTGGTTCCACTCTTTCTTGCATGCTCGCACTTTTGCTGTTCATTCTACTTCAGTCACTACAGATCGCTTCCCTCTCACTTGTGGTGTCCCTCAGGGTTCTGTCCTTGCACCATTACTGTTTAATGTATTCTTGGCCCCATTAGCACTACTCATCCAGCAATCGGGTATTTCAGGGTACTACTATGCCGACGACATTTTCCTTTTGCATCACACTTCCTCTTCCTATCCTGACATCACCCCATTAAATAACTGCCTTTCCTTGGTATCCTCCTGGTTATCTTCCAACTGTCTTGTTCTTAACGTCTCCAAGACTGCCGCTATCTGGTTTCCTCACACCTCTGCTTGTCCCTCTCTTACTCCTTCCTTTTCTGGCTCCTCTATTTCTTTAGTACCTAAGCTTCGTTATTTAGGTGTTCTGCTTGATAGCACCCTTACATTTGCTGATCATATCTCCCAGGTTTCTTGTCGTTCTTTCATTTGTCTCCGAACCATTCGTACTGTCCGTCCATTCTTATCCTCTCAAGCTCTGATCACTCTCCTTCTCTCACTTGTCATTACTAGGCTTGATTTTTGCAATTCTATATTCATTGGTATCCCTCAGTATCAGCGTCAACGATTACAACTTCTACAGAACACAGCGGCCCGGATGATTACCCATGCTTCCCCCCGCAATCATATCACTCCCATCCTGCAACAGCTTCATTGGCTCCCGGTAAAATTTCGGTCACAATTCAAGATCCTTACACTTGTTCATCGTGCAATGTATTCCCACAGACCTCAATATTTAGCCGACCTGTTAACATTCCACACACCCACCCGGAGTCTTCGCTCTATTCATATCAACCGTTTACACCTCCCCTCCCCCTCACAAGCACATCTACAGGTCACCAGACAGTCAGCCTTCTTCTATGTCGGCCCCTCCCTGTGGAACTCCCTGCCCATTGCCTTAAGATTGGAAGAGTCTTATCCCAAATTTCGTTCCCTACTAAAGACCCACCTTTTCTCCACTGCTTTCAACCTCCCCCCATACCCTTGACTCTCCTTCCCCTCTACTTTATGAGTCTCATTACCCTCTTCTTGATCTCTCTCTTTCCTGTCTCTATTGTTTGTATTTCCTTTCTTTCTTTCTCTTTCTTTTTTTGAATTGTAAACCGCCCCGGTGTAATGGGGGGCGGTATATCAAATGCTTGATAAACAATAAACAATAATAAACAATGTCTTAGGGCAGTTTCTCCAAATAGGCTAATTTTGCGCATCTATCTCGCCAATATCCAAAATCAATTTTCAACACTGATTTTTAAATACCTCATTTCTGTAGTCATCTGGCCACACTCCTGAAGCAGCCATAGTGAAACAGGGCCACAATGAGTGTATGACTGCTTGTAATACCAAGGTACACTAGCATTTGCCAGCTTAACCAATGGTGTATAACCAACAATCAATGCCAGTATTGCTGACCACAATTTCTTGGACCTCAGATAAGCTTTCAGTTTTTATGTTTAAATCTTTTTATTATAAACATTCCAAACGAACAAAAACAGTTAACATTGTCAGTCGACAAATAATTGTATATCCGCTCCCACAGTGTCAAACCCCAGCAGGAAGGAGGCCACAATCCTTTCAAAATACATGTTATGCTGTCGTGATCCCCTTTCCTCTTCCTAACAGGGTGGCAGGTGGACTGCTCACACACAGAAAATGTTAAAAGAGCACAACATTGCGCAACATTTTTTATACCGCAGCCCATTCCTTCCTTCCCTGTCCCTCCCTCCTTTCCCATCCCCCCCATCCTTTCTTGATCCCTTATTTCCAGTGTCCCCTCAGGGTGGGTTGGTTCTGCTCCATCCCGAGGGAGTTATTCCTATAGTCTTCCTCCCCCCCTCCTCACTATATGGAGACCAGGATACTTTAAACCAATCACTTCAGATATTATCCAACCCCCCCCCCCCCCCTGCTCCCACTCAGAGTGAGTAGATCACTTCTAGCTCGGGGACTTTATTTATGTTTCTTATATACCGCGCTATTATATTCAGTGCGGTTTACAGTAGGAACAACTTTACTACAATGAAATAGTACATTGAGCTTACATAGAACAGGATATTCAAAAACTTGGAAGAAACTGGGGGAAACTATATACAGATTATGTACATGTTACAGTAATGATTAATCACGGAAGGTATGTAAGGGATCTGTACGAATACTAGTACACATGGGTCAGAATGGGGAGAGGGGAGAGCTCATTAACCATTATCGGTGGGGAGATGTTCAGTGGGTGGAGTTAGGTGGGGGGTTCGAGGGGTGGGTGTATGTTTCTCTGACTGGGAGGTCGGGTAGTGCTGTATGAACAGGTGGTGTTTTAGGGCTTTTCGGAACACCACTAGGTTTTGGATGGCTCGGAGTTCTGCTGGGAGGGCATTCCATGCAATCGGTGCAAAAATAGAAAATGCTCTGTTGGCTGTTGATTTTGTACATTTTGTTATAAACTTGGGGACTTCAATTGTGTTCAGCTGCGTATTTCTTCTTGTTCTGTTGATTGTGGTACGGTGGAGAAGTGCATTGATGGGTGTGGGGGGCTGATTCTTGAGGGCTTTGAAGGTTAGTATTAGACGTTTGTAGGTGATTCTGGCAGGAAGAGGCAGCAAGTGTAGATTTATCAAGATAGGCGTTGTATGATCTGACCTTGATGCACCAACTAGAACCCTTGCAGCTGCGTTCATGGCAAGTCTGAGTGGGTTTAAGGTTGACTGTGGAAGTCCCTGTAGGATGATATTCGCAAAGTCAAGATGTGGGATGATTAGAGCTTGGAATATTGATCTATAGTCAGAGAAGTCGAGTAATGGGCGAAGGTGTCTTAGCGTTCGGATCTTGTGATAGATTGCTTTTGTGGTGTTTGTAACATGGGCTGACATATCAAGGCGTTGGTCGAGGGTAATTCCTAGGTATCGGATTGTGGGTTTTGTTTTCAATTCTATATTGTTGATCTGCAGTGATGGGGGAGGCGTGAAATTCCGATTCCTTGTGACGAACAGGACGTCTGTTTTGCTGTTGTTGATCCGGAGATTTTGAGTTAGAAGCCAGAAGACTTGAGGTGGGATTGCTATTAGTCCCAGAGCTGGAGATAGGCCTCTCTATCTCGCATACCCTTTAAAGGCAAAGCCCTCCCACATCGCTAACTAGTGCCAAGCTGATCGCCATTCCCATATGCTTGGGCTGTCAGCATCTCTCAAGTGGTGCAAGATACATTGTTTGGCAATTAGACATCCTTTAAGAATTAAAAGGCAAACTGCTTTCCTTTTGGACCCCCCACCTGCCATCCCTGGGGACAAATGGAAGGATCCTCCGGTAACCTCCTCAAAGAATTCTCGGACCTTATCCCAGAACTTCCTATTCTTCAGGCACTCCCAGAACATGTGGCCCAAATAGGCCCATATTTGTTGACACTGCGGACATTCGCCTTGGCGGGTAAAGCCGGCCTTTTCCACCCTCAAAAGGGAAATATAGGCTCTTCGCAAAGTTTTGTATTGCATTTCCCTAAGCCTAGCTCCCTGGATCAATCCTGGGATTCGGGCTAGCACTGATGCCCAGGACATCCCCAGCAGGTCTACAGACAACTCCACTGTTCACTTTAATGCATATGGCTCGTATGATCGTGGTTTCTCCAGTTTTAGCATTTTGTTATTATAGGACAATAGAAATGTTATCTCGTGTGTCGAATTCAAAGAAGTTTTCAATATTCACCATAACTGACCTAATCAGGGTCTGCGAGGGCAGCCCCCGCACATAGTGCCTCAATTGTAGATAGGCAAATATGTGGGTCCCCAGGAGTGCAGACTGCCTTGTAGATCCCCAAACAGTTTGAGTCTACCTTTCTCGTCAAGAACTTGGTGTAAAAGCATAGTTACTCACCTGTAACAAGTGATCTCCGGAAACAGCAGGATTTGATTCTTCACAAATGGGTGACGTCGGCACCGACAGAGCCCATGAGGAAATGCTCCCCAGCGTCCTAAAGGACAGTTTTTGGGAGCATCCCACTGCGCCTGCGTAGCTGCCTTCCCAACTCTCCCTCCTCAATTGGGTTTGTAGCTGAGATAAAAGGAGAGATTAGAGGATAGAGACAGAGATAGAGAGCAACTCCTAGATGAAGAGGGTGGGTTGTGAAGGCTCAATTCCTGCTGTTCCCGGAGATGAACTCTTACAGGTGAGTAACTACGCTATCTCCAGGAACAAGCAGGAATGTAATCTTCACATATGGGACTCTCTAGCTTGGAGATGCCAGGGAGATGACCAAAGAAAGACCGGTGAAACACAGGCCTAAGTGGGTCATGTATCCTCCCAAGGATCTCTGGTATCAAAACCCTGGATGGGGGGTAGGAGTTGATCTAAGTCTGAAAGAGATGCTGGAGAACAGCATCTCCCAGCGGGAGTCCTTGTCCAGGCAATAATGGGCCGCAAAAGTATGGACAGAGGACCAGTTTACTATCCTGCATATTTCATCAATCGCCACTGAGCGTAGGTTTGCCATGGAGGCAGTCTTGTTCGCACATTATGTGCTGCAACATGACCTTCAAGAGAAAGCATAGTTACTCACCTGTAATAGGTGATCTCCGGGAACAGCAGGAATTTAGTCTTCACATATGGGTATTGTTGGTACCGACGGAGCCTGCGCGGGAACGCTTCTCAGCGTCCAATTAGAAAGCTTTCGGGAGCATCCCACAGCGCCTGCATTCTGCCTTCCCACCTTTCCCAACTGCCTCTCTCCAGTTGAGTTTAAAGCTGAGACAAAGAGAGAGAGAGGCCCATCCCTCTTGTTTCATCTCTTAGGTATCTTGGTGTTATTCTTGACTCTTCTCTCTCATTCAAAGAACACATCACTTCAATAGTTCAACGTTCTTTTCTATCCCTAACACAACTTCGGCCCGTGCGTCCTTTTCTTTCGCCCTCTGCTTTTGCTACTCTTATTCTCTCTTTTGTAATGTCCCGACTTGATTACTGTAATGTTTCTCTAGCTGGTCTACCACAATCTCAACTCTCCCGTTTACAACGTGTCCAGAATGCAGCTGTCCGTCTATTATCTTGTGCTTCTCGTTACGACCACGTCACTCCCCTACTTTTGCACCATCACTGGTTACCAGTTTCATTTCGTATACAGTATAAGGTTCTCACGTTTGTGCATAGGGTGACTCACACAGGTACCCCTCTTTATCTTGCAGATCTTCTTCATTTCCGCACTCCCCATCGCCTGCTCCGTTCTATCCACGTTAATCGTCTGTCCCTTCCTTCTCCCTCTCAAGCCCACTTGGAGTCCACACGTTCTTCGGCTTTCTATTTTCTGGGTCCTAGGCTTTGGAATTCACTCCCCCCCCACCTCTGCGCAGAGCAATCATATCATGCCTTCAAACAGCAACTCAAAACCCATTTGTTTAGTCTGGCGTTTGATCTCCCTCCCCCGTCTTTGTCTCCCTCTTCCTCCTTTTGTTGATGTTTTACTATTTTGCTATGTTTTCTATCCTCTGCCTCTTTTCTGTTGCTTTTAATATTTTAATTGGCGTTCTTTTTAACTTTTCTAACAGCCTGTAATGTAATTATTCTTTTAGTTTTGTAAACCGCCCAGACGCCATTGGTATGGTGCGGTATAGAAAGTATTTTAATAAACATAAACATAAATAAACATAAAGAGAAAGAGATAGAGAGATACAACTCCTACGGGAGGTGGGTGGGTTGTGAAGACTAAATTCCTGCTGTTCCCGGAGATCACCTGTTACAGGTGAGTAACTATGCTATCTCCAGGAACAAGCAGGAATGTAGTCTTCACATATGGGGACTCCCTAGCTTTAGATGCCAGGGAGAGACCCAAGAAGTTGTGCGTCCCTGTGAAAGGGCTCCACTTCCCCCATGGACCTCTGGCATTCAACCAGGGATGGTGGGTAGGAGTTGATTAGGTATGGAACAGGTGTTGGAGAACAGCCTGACCAAACAAGGCATCCTGGCGAGAGTCCTTATCCAAGCAGTAATGGGCTGTGAAGGTATGAACCGAGGCACAGGTGGCTGCTCTACAGATGTCATCGATAGACACAGAATGCAGATGAGCCACTGAAGCTGCCATGGCTCTCACATTGTGAGCTGTGACATGGCCCTCCAGAGGAAGATTCTTACTCTGAGAGGCAAAGGAAATACACTGAGCAATCCACTTAGATAGTGTTCCCTTGGAGACTGGAAGTCCCAAATGAGAAGGATCAAAAGCAACAAAGAGTTGAGAGGACTTTCTATGTTGCTGTGTTCTTTGTAAGTAAAAGGCTAAAGCTCTTTTACAGTCCAAAGTATGAAGGTTCCTTTCCGCATTTGATGCATGAGGCCTTGGAAAGAACACAGGTAGGTAGACCGCTTGGTTTAGATGAAAGGGCGAGACCACCTTTGGCATAAAACTTGGATGAGTCCTAAGGACTACCTTGTCATGATGGAACCTTGTATAAGGTGGATCAGCTACTAGTGCTTGCAACTCACTGATGCGACGTGCTGATGTGATTGCAATGAGAAAGATAACCTTCCAAGAAAGGAATTTCAAGGAGGTAGTAGCTAAGGGTTCAAAAGGCGGCTTCATGAGCTGACCAAGAACCAAATTGAAGTCCCATGCCACAGGAGGTGGCTTAATGGGAGGCTTAGTTAGCAGAAGGCCTCTCATAAATCTTGCTATAAGACTATGGGAGGAAATAGGTTGTCCATTTAGAGGCTTGAAAGAAGCTGCAATAGCACTCAAATGGGCTCTTACTGAGTTAGTTTTAAGTCCTGCATTGGATAAATGAAGGAGATACTCCAGTAATGATTCCAGAGGTATCGCAAGGGGGTTAAGACCCTTCTGCGAACACCATATGGTAAACCTTTTCCACTTGAAAGCATAAGAGCGTCTTGTGGAAGGCTTCCTGGAAGCATAAAGGATATCCTTTACTTGCTGAGGAAGGTTAAGATCATGAAGATCTAGGCCTTCAGCTATCAAGCCCTGAGATGCAGAGACTGGGGATTGGGATGCCATAACATTCCGTTCTCCTGAGACAGGAGATCTGGAGCAGACCCTAACTCCAGGGAGGGAGCTTGAGAGAGATGTAGAAGCAGAGGGTACCACACTTGCCGTGGCCAATGTGGAGCTATGAGACTCATACGACCTCTGTCTCTCTGAAGCTTGAACAGGGTTTTGGGAATTAGGGGAATGGGTGGAAAGGCATACAGGAAGCCTTGACCCCAGTAAAGGAGGAAAGCATTCCTGGCCTGAGCCCCCTGAGCCGGGGTTATGGAACAGAACCGGGGAAGTATGGCATTCCACAGACTTGTAAAGAGGTCTATGTCCGGGGTTCCCCAAATTTGAAAAATCTTGGCTACCTGGTCTGCATGCAGAGACCACTCGTGTGGAAGCAGAACTCGACTGAGTCTGTCTGCCCAAGTGTTTTGTATGCCTGGAAGATACACCGCCAGGAGATGAATCTGATGCTCTCTGGCGAGGGCCCATAGTCGCAAAGCTTCGTTGCAAAGCGACAGAGAGCCTGTTCCCCCCTGCTTGTTCATGTAGAACATGGCTACTTGATTGTCCGTATGGATGAAGATTGTCTTGTAGCTGAGCAGGGTGTGGAACACTCGAAGAGCAAAGAAGATTGCTCTGAGCTCCAAGAGATTGATATGTAGATGAGTCTCCTGTGGAGACCAGGTGCCTTGGGTGGAGAGGTCTTGCAGATGAGCTCCCCAATCCATTGGAGAAGCATCTATTGTGAGAGTTGCCTGGGGTAAGGGTTGTTGAAAAGGGGACCCCAGCAACAGGTTTTGAGTGGACTTCCACCACTGGAGGGACAAAATAAGGCGATTTGTGTTTGCTATTTTGTCTGACAGGCATCCTGATGCCTGGGTCCATTGAGTGGATAAAGTCCACTGGGCTGCCCTCATGGAGGTGAGCATAGGGAACCACATGCACAGTAGATGCCATGTGGCCTAGTAGTTGTAGCATTTCTCGGGCAGTGAGATGAGGCTTTAGCACTGCTTGAGAAGCTAACTGCACCATGTGAAGGCAACGGGCCTGGGGGAGATAGGCCCTTGCCTTTCTGGTAGCCAGCAAAGCTCCTATGAACTCTAAAGACTGAGTGGGAGTTAGACTGGATTTTGGGATGTTTATTACCAGACTCAAATACTGGAGATACGCATTATGCAGGAAAGAGAAGCCCTGGCCTCTGACTCTGTTGGGGCTCGAATGAAACAGTCGTCTAAGTAGGGGAAGACGAATATCCCTAGAGTGCGAAGAAATGCTGCTACCACAGCCATGCATTTCGTGAACACCCTTGGTGCTGAGGCCAGGCCAAAAAGAAGCACCCTGTATTGGTAGTGCTTTCCTTGAAAAAGGAACCGAAGGAACCTTCTGTGAGTTGGATGGATGAGAACATGGGTGTACGCATCCTTGAGATCTAGAGAACAAAGCCAATCCTGACTCTGAAGGTATGGCAGCAGAGTTCCAAGAGAAATCATCTTGAATTTCTCTTTGACAAGGAATTTGTTCAATTCTCTGAGGTCCAAGATAGGTCTGTATCCCCCTGTTTTCTTTGGAATAAGGAAATAGGGGGAGTAAAACCCTGTACCCTGCTGATAGATGGGTACTTCTTCTATTGCCCCTTGGGCAAGAAGCATAGTGACCTCCTGACCTAACAGGTTGATGAGAGAGGTCGGAGAATTGACCTGCCTTATCATTGTGGGAGGGGGCATGCTCGAAAAATGAAGCTTGTACCCCTCTTTTACGATGGAGAGTGTCCAATGCTCTGCTGTCATCTGCCCCCATCTGGGGGCAAAGTGACACAACCTTCCTGGAATGGTGGAAGGCTCTGGTCCAATGAGAGCCAGGAAGACTAAGTTCTCTAGCTGAAAGTCAAAGGCCTTGTGGAGGCTGAGACTGCTGGGACGGCTGAGGCTTTAAAGTCTTTGCCTTTCTTTGTTTGGGTGGTTGCTGACCTTTCCTGACAAGCTGACCTGCAGAACATCCCTGCTGAGAATAAACAGGATAATATCTTTTCTTTTTAGAAAAGAATGGTTTCTTGAAAGATTTCTTTCTTGCAGGATCAGCTGTGACTTGGATAATCTATCCAAGGTGGAGTTGTCAGCATCCAACTCATTGGCCTTTTCCTGCCAATCTTTACCAAACAGGTTCTCACCAGCACAAGGAATATTTCCCAGTTTGTCTTGTACCCAGAGCTCCAGATCAGATGCCTGGAGCCAAGCAATTCTACGTGCACCTATGGCAATGGCAGAGGTTCTGCTTATGCACTCAAAAAAGTCAAAAGCTGCACGGTTGACAAATTTAGAAACATCCTGGGCATGTTTGACCAATGTGAAAAAATCCTGTCTTCTATCCTCAGGAAGAAGAGGGCTCAAAGCCTCTAAATTTCCTGTGACTTCCTTCAGGAACATTCCCATATATAGACTATAGGAACTGATCCTGGCAGAAAGCATGGAAGCTTGGAAGACACGACATCCAAAAGCATCCAAAGTTCTGCACTCACGTCCTGGAGGATTAGAGGCATGTCTCTTTGCACTCTTGATTCTTCTCATACCTGATTCCACTACAATAGAGTGGTGAGGAAGCTGAGTTTTCTGGAAACCAGGACAAGGAGGGACTCGATACAGAGTATCTAGTCTACGAGAGTGAGGAGAGGTGGTAAGAGGCGTCTCCCACATTCTTAGCATGAGATCATGCAAGATCTCATGGATGAGCAAGGTAGTTGCCTCCTTAGGAGTTTTAGGATATTGTAAAATCTCCAACTCCTTTGCTCTGGCTCTGTTTCAGGGGCCACAGTAATGGACAGACCCCGAGCCCCTGATGAAATCCTGAAAGGAAATGTCCTCTAGAGGAGACATCCTGCGTTTAGGGGAGGAAGGCTCCTCCGGGAGAAGTATTCCCGCATCAACATAACTGTCAGAATCCTCAGATTCCTCCGAGGACTCGAAGTACCTTCTGTCGGGATGCTCTTGAAGAGCCCGATATCCGTACCTATCGAAGTCGGTACCGAGGGGAATCGGTACCGGTGTAACGGTACCGGAAGGCATCGCATGACTAGGTGCCGGCAATGCGGACGCCAATGTCGATACCGATGCTGTTGGTACCGGTGCCGGTACAGGTTGAACTGTCTGACGCAGTTCCGAAGGTGTTGATGCCGCAAGGAGAGCCGCCAGACTGCGTTCAATAGCCAGGACCCTCTAGTCTATCGACGCTGCCGATGCCTGGATGTCGGTACCGGATAAGATCGCTGGTACCCCAGAGTATGGCACCAGTAGTTCTGCCGAGGTCAAGGCCTCGAGAACATCCTGGAGACCGATAATGCTTTGGAAGCCGAAGCCTCCCGCCGGGGCAATTTTGCCAGTGCAGAATCCTCAAGGGCAATGCCAGAGGCATCTTGATGCTTAGAAGGAGATCTACCCTTTGAGGACCGGCTAGACTTATGTTTAGCTACCCGAGATCCACGGGAGGAAGACGAAGCACTGGAAGATGTCGATGCCACCGAAGCTGCATCAGACGGAAACAGGGTACTGAGCTTGGCAGCTCGGTTCTGTCGACCTCTCTTGGACATCATGGCACAGGTCATACATTCTGAGATGGAATGGTCAGGACCTAAACATTTCGGACACCACTCATGGGTGTCGCTGACGGAGATGGTACCGCCACAGTTGGTGCACTTTTTAAAACCCGAAGAGGGTTTTTCCATCGTGGAAAAAATCTTGGGCCTAAGGCCCAAAATGGTGCGTGCACCTGGAAAAAATGGGAAAAAAGTACTAAGAAAATTTTTTTTTTTTTTAGAAAAGAAAAAAAAACCAGCGGTACCGGTAAAGCATTGAGGAAGGCAGACGCGACCACAAAAAAGAAGGAAAATTTTCTGCGGTGACAGGAACACGACCTGCTGGTTCCGCGGAAAACGAAGAACTGGAGAGAGGCAGTTGGGAACGGCGGGAAGGCAGCACGCAGGCGCTGTGGGATGCTTTCTAAATGGACGCTGGGGAGCGTTCCCGCGCAGGCTCCGTCGGTACCGACGATACCCATATGTGATGACTACATTCCTGTCTCTTATCTTCAGGAAGAAGAGGGCTCAGAACCTCTAAATCTCCTGTGACTTCTTTAAGGAATATTCCCATATATAAAACATAGGAACTGATCCCGGCAGAAAGCATGGAAGCCTGGAAAGTACGATGTCCAAAGGCATCCAAGGTTCTACACTCACGTCCTGGAGGATTAGAGGCATGCCTCTTTGCACTCCTTCTCATGGCTGATTCCACTACAATAGAACATAAGAACATAAGATATGCCATACTGGGTCAGACCAAGGTCCATCAAGCCCAGTATCCTGTTTCCAACAGTGGCCAATCTAGGTCATACGTACCTAGCAGTTTCCCCAAAAGACACAGGTTCTGCAATGCTTGTACTAGGTTAAGCATTGATATGCTGGGTCCCTTCTTAATAATGGTTTATGGACCTTTCCTCCAGGAACGTGTCCAAAAGCACAGTTACTTACCTGTAACAGGTGATCTCTGGGAACAGCAGGAATAAGTCTTCACATATGGGTACGTCGGTACCGACGGAGTCTACCCAGGAACGCTTCCCAGCATCCAATCAGAACGCTTTTGGAAGCATCCCAACACACCTGTGTGCTGCCTTCCCGCCTTTCCCAACTGCCTCTCTTCAGTTAAGTTTTAAAGCTGAGGCAAAGAGAGAGAGAGAGAGAGCAAGGAAGGGAAAGACAGAGATAGAGAAATGCAACTCCTAGGGGAGGTGGGTGGTTTGTGAAGACTTATTCCTGCTGTTCCCAGAGATCACTTGTTACAGGTAAGTAACTGTGCTATCTCCAGGAACAAGCAGGAATGAGTCTTCACATATGGGGACTCCCAAGCTGAAATGCCCAGAGGGAGTCCTAGCATGCTGCGAATCTAGAAAGAGCCATGCTACTCCTCAGAACCTCAGACATCCTGGGGATGGAGGGTAGGAGTTGAATTACAGAAAAGGTGCTGTGGAACAG
Source organism: Ichthyophis bannanicus (assembly GCA_033557465.1). NCBI lineage: Eukaryota > Metazoa > Chordata > Amphibia > Gymnophiona > Ichthyophiidae > Ichthyophis > Ichthyophis bannanicus. The sequence continues at coordinate 926,118,356 of CM066032.1, read as the reverse complement.
CTGGACTAGAACAGGACTTCTATAGAGGAAGACCCTGTATAGAGAGCATTTAGTAGTAAAATATTGTAATATGGGCCTCCCTTGTTGGCACTGCAAAAGTCTACTGAGGTTCATATGGATCTGTTAGAAGAGCCAGTGAAAAAAACCCAAGGAGTACCTCACTGAGAAGTAGAGGTAATAAAAGTAGAAAACACAAGTGGAGGTCAGAGCCCTTCAGGATGAGAAGTAGCCCCAGGGGAACTGGGGTAGTATAAAGAGGTAGGGCTTCAGCGGAAGATGCAGAAGGTACTATTAGACAAAGCTTAAGCTGTTTTGGTCCAAGAACGGTACAATACTAGGACCAAAAGAGAAATGAGTCTGACCCATCTGGACTGGCAATGGAATTAGTCCATGTAGGAGAGAAAGGGTATGGAGACTCCTGTATCTGATGAGAAAGTAAGGACAGACTTAGGAAGCGCTAAGCTTCAGATTAACTGAAGTTCCGCAATGTCTTTCCTAAATGGGGTCAATTAGGAAAGAAAAAGGTACATGGAGAGCTTCAGAGGTACCTAACCCTGAAAGGTTATGGTAAGGAAAAATTTGTTAATTACCACAGGAAGTGGTTATATGTGTAGAACCCTAAGTATGCTGGCACAGCATTGATAGGGGTAGTGCCCATCTGTCAGGATCATATAGGAATGTATGGATATCTGAACCTAAACAGATAGATAAGTATGTGGATACATATCTACCTAAAAGATATATCTCACTAGATTATATATATATATATCTATAGATATATATATCTATATCTATATCTATAGATATATATAGATATATTTCTAAATATATACACATATAGGGTATATATGCATATATATATCGAGAAAGATATGTATGGGCAGAAGATACACAGATAGATATATATATGTATATGAATATGTAGGCACATAGACACATGTCTCCATGTATGTGGATGGAGAGATGCCTATAGAACTAGATTCCCCTAGGAATATGGGGAGAGAGAAAGATTCATCTAATAGCAAGAAGGGTGATACCTGCTTGAATAGATGCATAGAGAATCTTCTTTTCCTGGTTATGACTGACAGTCAGAGGAATGGTTTCCCTGACAAGAAGGAATCTAGATTCCTTTCAGAAATCGAGCTCTTGAATAACCAGGATGGCCTACGTGAAAAATGCAGAGGATAACTTCAGTCTGCAGGCAGCAAGTCCAGATCTCTCCAGAACTGCAGTATGGTGATTGGATAGAGGGCGCCAGTGGAATAGGATACCATAGTGACCCGCCTATAAGGACAAGATGGGTATCAGGCATCCTTGAGCTGCCACTGAAAGAAAACTCTCTCTGGCGAGAGTCCAAAGGAGATATGGGCCAAGCCAGGGAATTGGCCATTCTTTAGGTTTTCACGTGATGAAAGGCCGGTGTTTTATGTCTCAAAAAAGATTTTAGATGAGATGGTAAGGGTAGGGAAAGCACAGTTACTTACCTGTAACAGGTGATCTCTGGGAACAGCAGGAATAAGTCTTCACGTATGGGTACGTCGGTACCGACGGAGCCTGCGCGGGAACGCTCCCCAGCTTCCCAAAAAAGGAAAGCTTTTGGGAGCATCCCACAGCACCTGCGCGCTACCTTCCCGCCTTTCCTAACCGCCTCTCCTCAGTTCGAGTTTTAAAGCTGAGACAATAGAGAGAGAGAGGAAAGGAAAGATAGATAGAGAGATACAACTCCTAGGGGAGGTGGGAGGGTTGTGAAGACTTATTCCTGCTGTTCCCAGAGATCACCTGTTACAGGTAAGTAACTGTGCTATTTCCAGGAACAAGCAGGAATGAGTCTTCACATATGGGGACTCCCTAGCTAAAGATGCCTGGGAGATCCCAAGGATATGAGACCCTGGGAAGGGTTCTACCTCCTCCTATGGATCTCAGGCATCCATCCAGGGAAGGAGGGCAGGAGTTGATTAAGAATGGAACAGGTGTTTGAGGACAGCCTGACCAAACAAGGCATCCCGGCGGGAGTCCTTGTCCAAGCAGTAATGGGCTGTGAAGGTATGAACCGAGGCCCAGGTGGCTGCTCGACAGATCTGGTCGATGGACACAGAATTTAGATGAGCCATAGAGGTGGCCATGGCCCTCACATTATGAGCTGTGACATGGCTCTCCAGAGAAAGGTTCTTACTCTGGTAGGCGAAAGAAATACACTGAGCAATCCAATTGGACAGTGTCCTCTTAGAGACTGGAAGTCCCAAATGAGAAGGATCAAAAGCAACAAAGAGCTGGGAAGACTTTCTATGTTTCTGTGTCCTTTGTAAGTAAAAGGTAAGAGCTCTTTTACAATCCAGAGTATGAAGATTCTTCTCTGCACTTGATGCATGAGGAGCTGGAAAAAAGACAGGTAAATATACCTCTTGATTAAGATGAAAAGGTGAGACCACTTTAGGCATAAAGTGTGGATTGGTCCTAAGGACTACCTTATCATGATGGAACCTTGTATAAGGTGGATTAGCCACTAAGGCCTGCAGCTCACTGATGCGGCGAGCTGAGGTGACTGCAATAAGGAAAATAACCTTCCAGGAAAGGAATTTCAAGGAGGTGGTGGCTAAGGGTTCAAAAGGAGGCTTCATAAGCTGACCAAGAACCAGATTTAAATCCCATGCCACCGGAGGAGGCCTAATGGGAGGTTTAGTTAAAGTTAGGCCTCTCATGAATCTTGCAATAAGAGGATGAGAGGAAATAGGTTGTCCATTGATAGGCTTAAGGGATGCTGCAATAGCACTCAAATGGACCCTTACTGAATTCATCTTAAGGCCTACATTGGAAAGATGCAGGAGATATTCCAATAGAGAATTCAAAGGTAGTGCTAGAGGGTCGAGACCCTTTTCAGCACACCAAATGGAAAATCTTTTCCATTTAAAAGCATAGGAATGCCTAGTGGAAGGTTTTCTGGAAGCATGGAGGATATCCTTCACTTGTTGAGAAAGATTCCAGTCTTGAAGGTCTAGGCCTTCAGTAACCAAGCTCTGAGGTGAAGGGACGGGGTTTGGGTGCCACAAAGTCCCCTCCTCCTGGGACAGAAGGTCTGGAGCAGCTCCCAAGTCCAGGGAGGGGGCTTGGGAGAGATGCAGAAGTAGAGGATACCACACTTGGCGTGGCCAGCATGGAGCTATGAGGATCATAGATCCTTGATCCCTCTGGAGTTTGAACAGAGTCTTGGGAATCAAGGGAATGGGTGGAAAGGCATACAGGAAGCCCTGACCCCAATGAAGGAGGAAGGCATCCTTGGCCTGAACTCCCTGACACGGAATTCTGGAACATTACCGGGGAAGTTTGGCATTCCACGGACTTGCAAAGAGGTCTATGTCCGGGGTTTCCCATTCTTGGAAGATTCTGAGTACCTGATCCATGCGCAGGGACCATTCGTGTGGGAGCAGAACTCGAATGAGTCTGTCTGCCCAAGAGTTTTGGATTCCTGGGAGGTATATTGCCAGGAGATGGATTTGATGCTCTCTGGCGAAGGCCCACAATCTTAAAGCTTCGTTGCAAAGCGACAGAGAGCCAGTTCCTCCTTGCTTGTTTATGTAAAACATGGCTACTTGATTGTCCATATGAATGAGGACTGTCTTGTAGCTGAGCAGGGTATGAAAGACCTTGAGAGCTAGAAAGACTGCTCGAAGCTCCAAGTGGTTGATATGAAGAAAGGTCTCCTGTGGAGACCAAGTGCCTTGAGTGGAGAGGTCTTGTAGATGAGCTCCCCAACCTGTTTGGGAGGCATCTGTTGTGAGGGTTGCTTGGGGCAACAACAGTTGGAAGGGGGACCCCAGCAACAGATTTTGAGTGGACATCCACCATTGGAGAGACCAAAAGAGACGCTTGGAGGTTGCTATTTGGTCTGAGAGAGCTCCTGATGCTTGAGTCCACTGGGTGGACAAAGTCCATTGGGCTGCTCTCATGTGTAGACGAGCATAGGGTACCACATGCACTGTGGAAGCCATGTGGCCTAGCAGTTGTAGCATCTCCCGGGCAGTTAAGTGGCTCTTTGACTGAATCTGGGAGGCTAACTGCACTAGACGTTGGCAATGGGCCTGAGGAAGGTAGGCCCTTGCAGTGGTAGTATCCAACCAGGCCCCTATGAATTCTAGGGACTGAGTAGGGGTGAGCTGAGACTTTGGGTGAGATGGATGGATGAGGATATGTGTGTACGCATCCTTGAGATCTAGAGAACAAAGCCAGTCCTGAATTTGAAGGTATGGAAGGAGAGTGCCCAGAGAAAGCATCTTGAACTTCTCCTTGCATAGAAATTTGTTCAATTCCCTGAGATCTAATATGGGTCTGTATCCCCCTGTCTTCTTTGGAATGAGAAAATAGGGGGAGTAAAACCCTGACCCTTGTTGAAGAAGGGGAACTTCTTCTATTGCCCCTTGGGCAAGAAGGGTAGCTACTTCCTGACCTAGAAGGTCGAGAAGAGATGTGGGAGAATTGAAGTGTCTCACCATGGTGTGGGGAGGAAGGTCTGAGAAATGGAGTTTGTAGCCCTCTCTTATGATGGAGAGGGTCCATTGCTCTGATGTAATTTGCTCCCATCTGGGAGCAAAATGAGCTACCCCTCCTGGAATGGTGAGAGGTTCTGGCTCTTTTAAAGCCAGAAAGGCTAAGTTCTCTAGCATCAAGTCAAAAACCCTGAGGAGGTTGGGTCTGCTGAGTTGCAGCAGCCCCTGTAGTTTTAGGCCTGGCCTGTTTAGGCTGCTGACGCTTAGTAGCAAAACGACCTGTAGAGGATTGTTGGCCAGAAGCAGAAGGGAATCTGCCCTTTTTGAAAAAAAGACTTCTTGAAGGGTTTTTTCTTGGCAGGAATGGAGGTTGACTTTGAAAGTTTATCCAGAGCAGAATTCTCTGCATCCATTTGAGTGGCTTTTATTTGCCATTCTTTGCCAAACAGGTTTTCACCTGTACAGGGGAGATTTCCTAAGCCATCTTGGATCCAGGGTTCTAAATCAGAAGCCTGGAGTCAAGCAATTCTGCGAGCAGCTATGGCAATGCCAGAAGCTCTGCTGGCACCTTCAAAGGAGTCAAAGGCTGCTCGGTTGGAAAACTTTTAAATATCCTGAGTATGCTTAAGCCAAATGAGGAATTCATCCCTTTTATCCTCTGGAAGAAAAGGGAGGAAAGTATGCAGTTTATCTGCAACTTCCTTTAGAAACATACCCATGTAAAGACTATAGGAGTTGATTCTGGCAATGAGCATACTGGCCTGGAAGATTTTCCTACCAAAAGCATCCAAGGTCCTGCATTCTCTTCCTGGAGGAGTAGAAGAGTGTCTCTTTGTACTCTTTATCCTCTTCATAGCTGACTGCACCACAATGGAATGGTGAGGAAGCTGTGTTTTATGAAAACCAGGACAGGGAGGGACACGATACATAGTGTCCAATCTACGAGAATGAGGAGAGATAGTGAGAGGAGTCTCCCATAAATCAATCATGTGTTCATAAAGAATCTCATGAATTGGTAAGGTGACTGCCCCTTTAGGAGCCTTAGAATAACCCAAAATATCTAATTTTTTTGCTCTAGGCTCTGATTCAGAGGTTACTGAAATAGAAAGTCCTTTAGCTACTTCTCTTATGAAGTCTTGAAAGGACAAGTCCTCTGGAGGAGACATTCTTCTTTTTGGAGAAGAAGGCTCTTTAGGAAGGGCTATGGATACTTCAGCAGACTCCTCTGATGTATCAGAATCACCAGATGAATCAAAGTACCGTCTGTCAGGGTGCTCTTCTAATGCTCGGTACGCGTATCGAGCAGTATCGACATCGGGAGTCATCGGTACCGAGGAGCAGCCCTGGACAGGGGACCGCTGCAGTCGGTATCCTAGTCGATGCCGATGCAGTCGGTACCATTACCGGCGCTGGTGCCGGTACCCGAGTCGATACCGACAATGGAGTTTGTTGTGGTATCAACGGCGTCGCAGCTTGAACGAAGGCATTGATAGCCCGCTGCATGGACAGAACATTCTGATCCATCGACGCCATGAATGCCTGGAATTCAGTACCGGAAGATTATGCCGGTACCCCAGAGCATTCTAACAGGTGATCGGTCGAGGCCGTGCCATCGATGTCAACCTGTAACCCCATAGGAGGAGCTTTGGAAGCCGGAGCTTCCCGCCGGGGTTGTTTTGCCGGTACAGGATCCTCGAGGGCAAGCCTGGAGGCATCTCGATGCTTAGAGGGAGATTTACCCTTCGAGGACCGGCTAGATTTATGTTTGGTTACCTGAGATCCATTGGGGGAAGAAGACCTGGAAGACGTCGATGCTACCGAAGTTGCATCAGCGGGAAACAGCACATGGAGCTTAGCTGCTCGGTTCTGTAAACCCCGTTTAGACATCAGAGAGCAGGACGGACAATCCGAGATGGAGTGTTCAGGACCCAAACATTTAAGACACCATTCATGGGTGTCTGTAACAGAAATAGTACCGCTGCACTTAGTGCATTTCTTAAACCCGGAGGCTGGTTTTTCCATGAGGAAAATTTTCTTGTGAGGCCGAAGGCCCAAAGAGAAAAAATACACTAAGTGAGGGAAATTATATATTGTTTTTTGTTTTTTTTTTAAAAGAAAGAAAGAAGGAAAAGACCGGCGGTACCGGTCCGGAGTCGGCAGACACGCGACCAAAGAAATAAAATAAAATAAAGAACTTTTTCAGCGGTGACAGGGCTCGACCTGCTGGCTCCGCGGCAAAGAAGAACTGAGGAGAGGCGGTTAGGAAAGGCGGGAAGGGCGCTGTGGGATGCTCCCAAAACCTTTCCTTTTTTGGGAAGCTGGGGAGCGTTCCCGCGCAGGCTCCGTCGGTACCGACGTACCCATATGTGAAGACTCATTCCTGCTTGTTCCTGGAGATCACCTACCAGTCATGAGAACATGACTGGGGGAACCCCTCTTAACCATCTAGGGTCATTTGCTAGGCAGAATACTAATGCTCTTTAGCAAGGGCCCATAGTGCAAAGCTACTCTGTAGAGTTGCAGAGAGCATACTGCAGGTTGGTTAGAAGAAAAAACTGACTGTTTAAAGCCAGTGGGCAACTTAACTATTCTGCCAAGGACAAGGGGCAGAGAATAGAAGTTAACCAACCAGTCTGTGATAATAGCGTTTTCAAACAAGGTTAATAACCTGTTTGGGGTTTAGCACTGAAGCTATAAGGATTGCTAGTGGAGGGGAAACCCTGGTTGTGTGGTGAACAGAACCAGTGGCTTAACCACTAGGAATTGCTGTATCTGCAGCAACTACCAGGGCAGCAGAAGAAAATTTCTTTTCCCCCCCTTTTTTAGATTGGGAAAAAAGAAACAACAGACATAGTAGGACTTTATATTGTCTGATGAGCTGCCCTAAGGTGATAAAAAGGGAGACAACTCTGGAAGGGAGAATCCCCCTGTGAAATAGGTAGAGGACCATAGGGGCTTACCAGTGTAAAAGAGCCACTCTTACAAACCGAATGTTGTAGTAAGAGGGAGGTAAGACAGAGTTGAAGGAGACTGACTATGCAGGAAGTCTCTGAAAGGTAAGATGATACATGCCAGTACAGGGAAAAAACTGTCTTATTGATAGTTGTCACTTCTCTTTTCCCAAAAGAGGAAGAGAAACCTGTTAACTATGGGCATGATCATCATAAGACTCTCAGAGTAAAAGAAAAGATGTCTCGTGAAGAGATATCTAGGATAGGTTAGGATGACATTAGTGCAGATACTTCAAGTGAAAAGAAGAAGACTGCAACTCTAACCACCAACCAAGAGAGGTAATGATGATCTATTTGAAACCCTGCGACTGCTGGGTTTGCTGACACTGTTGAGGTTGTGGTTTCTTCAGACCAGGGCGATGTTTCCACTGTTTGGGAACATCTGTATGATGGGCAGAAGATAGATAAAACTTTTTCCCCCTAGGGGAAGAAAGTTTGGTTGGACATTTCCTACCAACTGGGCAAGAGGAAGGCGTAGAACAGCCTCTGGAAGTAGGAATGTCAGTGGTTAACTGAGCAACTTGGAGTAAAGACTCCTTGTTAAAGAGATTTTCTCCAGTGCAAGGAGTATTTCCCAGTCTTTCTTGTGCTCATTTGTCCAAGTCTGAAACCTGGAGCCAGGCTTTACGTCGTGCCCCTATAGCTATAGCAGAAGTTCTGCTAACAGACTCAAAGGAGTCTAGGGAAGCACGAGTAAGGAATCTAGAGATATTTTGAGCATGACTAACCAGTGAGGAATAGTCTGCACTTTGGGGCTCCTGAAGAAAAGGAGTCAAAGACAGTAATTTCTTTGTGACCCCTTCAAGAGATAATCCCATATAGAAAATATATGAGAGAATCCTTGCTGAAAGCATGGATGCCTGGAAAGTTCGGCGTCCAAAGGCTTCTAAAGTCCTAGACTCACGACCTGGCAGACAGGAAGAGTGCTTTTTAGTACGCTTAACCCGCCTCATTGCTAATTCTACAACAATGGAATGATGAGGAAGTTGAGTCCTTTGAAAACCTGGAGAGGGGGGCACCTGATATAGAAGATCAGTTGCCCTAGAAGGTGGGGGTACCGTTAAAGGAGTTTCCCACATTCGTAAGAGGAGATCCTGCAAGGAATGATGCAAAGGAAGCATGATGTTCTCCTTTGCTCTCCCAGGAATATACAGGGATTCTGTATTCCCTTGTGTAGGATCCTGTCCAGGTATAGAAATGGCAAGTGATTTTGCCATATCCAGGAGAAAAGTCTGAAAAGAAAAATCCCCAGAGGGAAATTCTTTTGGACAGGCTAGATCTGTTGAAGAACTAGCATTGGCACCCAGGGATCTATCCAATTTTATAGGAGTATAAGATCCTAAAGGGTGGAGTATGGAATCCTTAGAGGACGGTTGCCGGTACCGTAGAAGGTCGGGACCAGCAACAGTCGGTAGCATATCGTCCATGCCAGGAATCGATTCCAGACTCGGAAGCGAGCCTGATGAAGGAAGCATGGAAGGTACCGACAACGATGGTAAGAGTAGTTACTCACTCGTAACAGGTGTTCTCCAGGAGCAGCAGGAATCAGTCCTCACATTTGGGTGTCATCGACGCCGATGAAGCCCCAGCGGAGCATTTCCCCAGCTTTCTATGAAAGCCTTTGGGAATGCAGGCACGCATGCGTGGTTCCCTTCCCGCCTAAAGGTGCCATCTTACCTCAGTCAAATGACATAGTTAAGAACAGCACACAAAAATGAAAATAAACTATGTACAACTGCAACTCCAAGGGGAGGAGGGAGGGTTGTGAGGACTGATTCCTGCTGCTCCTGGAGAACACCTGTTACAGGTGAGTAACTACTCTTTCTCCAGGACTAAGCAGGAAGTCAGTCCTCACATATGGGTGACTCCCTAGCTCTGGGCTACCAAGGAACCAAGGCTGAACAAGAGGACTCCCTCTAGTCCCAGCTGCAAAGAAAGGCTTTTCACAGACAACCTCCACCGGTAGCCCAACAGAGGGCAGGAGTTGCCTAAACCTCAAAGAGATTCCGGAGTACTGCTTGGCCAAAAGCACTGTCCCTACGGGACTCCCTCTCCAGACAGTAATGGGCCGCAAAGGTCTGGCTTGAAGACCAAGTTGCAGCCCTGCAGATGTCTACCAAGGGCACAGAGCGGAGATGAGCCACTGAGGCAGCCATTGCCCTGACACGGTGGGCCGTGACCCGACCCTGCAAAGGAAAGTCAGCCGCCCTATAAGCCCAGGAGATACAGTCAGCAACCCAGATGGACAAGGTTCGCTTGGACACAGTCAACCCCAACTTATTAGGGTCAAAAGATACGAAGAGCTGAGTAGCCCTTCTATGCCCCTGCATACGGTCAAGGTAGAAGGATAAGGCCCTCCTACAGTCCAGGGTATGCAGAACTGCTTCAGCCTGGCTTGCATGAGGCCTAGGGAAGAATGTTGGAAGAACAACCTCTTGGTTAAGGTGGAAGGAGGAGACAACTTTTGGGAGGAACTTTGGATGAGTCCTAAGGACTACCCTGTTCCTATAGAAGCGAGTGTAAGGCCTATCACAGACCAGGGCCTGAAGCTCACTTACTCGCCTAGCCGAGGTAAGGGCTACCAAGAAGAGTAGAGGGCAAGTAGCCATCGGCTCAAAGGGTGGGCGAGTCAGCTGCTGCAAGACCACATTCAGCTCCCACTCAGGAGCAGGAGGATGGATTGGAGGCTTGAGCAAAAGCAAGCCCCAGAGAAAGCGGGACACCAAAGGGTGAACGGACAGAGAATGTCCCTCCACCAGTGAGTGGTGAGCTGCTAGAGCTGAGAGGTGGACCCGGACAGAATTGGACTTAAGTCCCTGATTGGACAAGTGCAGTAAGTACTGAAGCACTACTGGCACAGTACAGGAGAAAGGATCCTCTGTACGTAGCTGACACCACACAGAAAACCTTTTCCATTTGAGAGCATAGGTTTTCCTAGTGGATTGTTTCCTAGAGGCTAGGACAACCTCCTCAACTTCCTGAGGCAGGCCCCAGGGAGCCAAAACTACCCTTGCAGCCTCCAGACCGTCAAATTGAGAGCTTTGAGATTGGGGTGCAGAAGGGAACCCTGCTCCTGTGAGAGAAGATTGGGTTGCAACCCCAGAGGCAGTGGGGGATCCACCGCCAGTTGAAGCAGAAGTGGAAACCAAGGCTGTCTCGGCCACCTGGGAGCCACCAGCAGGACCGAGGCCTTGTCCTGAAGAATCTTGAAGAGAGTTCGGGCCACCAAGGGCGTGGGAGGAAACGCATACAGGAGGCCCTGAGACCAGGGAATCAGGAAAGCATCCGCTGCTATTCTCAAGAGGATGCGGTTGCCTGGAGCAGAACTTTGGCAGTTGCTTGTTCAGTGGGCTGGCAAAGAGATCTATCAAAGGGAGACCCCATTTTAGGAAGATCTTCTGAACTACTAAAGGATGCAGCTGCCACTCGTGGGGCTGCAGAATCCTGCTCAACTTGTCAGCCAGGTAGTTGTCCTGGCCTGGAAGGTACACAGCCTTGAGGAGCATGTTGTGCTTGAGGGCAAAGGAACAAAGGTCCTGAGCCTCCCGACAGAGGAGTCTGGACCCAGTCCCGCCCTGTTTGTTCACATAAAACATGGCAACCTGGTTGTCTGTCTGAACCAGGACAGATTGATGAGCCAGGGTAGGAGAGAAAGCTTTGAGTGCTAACCGAATAGCTCTGAGTTCTAGGAGATTGATCTGCTGTGCAGCCTCCCAAGGAGACCACAGGCCCTGGGTGCACTTGTTCAGACAATGAGCTCCCCAGCCCTGCAGGGAGACGTCTGTGGTCAGTACCACTGTGTATCCAGGGATTTGAAAGGGCACCCCTTTTAGTAGATTGGGTGGGTGCAACCACCAGCTGAGGGAGTTCAGAAACTGTCTGGACACCCTTATCCTGTCCCTGAGGCTGCCTGTGGCCTGTGACCACTGGGTCCAAAGGCACCACTGTGCAGGCCTCATATGGAGCCTGGCAATGGGGGTCACATGTACTGTCGAAGCCATGTGGTCCAGGAGCCTCAGGCAGAGTCTGGCGGAGACCAGTGACCTGTTGAGAAACTGGTTTGCTAAGGCTATCAGTCTTTGTGCTCTGTCCTCTGGCAAGAAAGCCTTTGCCAGCAGAGAGTCCAGCCTTGCTCCTATAAACTCCAAGTTCTAGGAGGGGAGCAAAGTGGACTTTGCGAAGTTTATTACAAACCCCAGGCTTTGAAGAAGAGCAATAGTTGTGAGGGTGGGTTGTCTGGCCTCCTGGTACGTCTGACCTCTGATGAGCCAGTCGTCCAGATAGGGGAAGACAAAGATTCCCTGATTTCTCAGGTAGGCCGCCACCACTGCCAGACATTTGGTAAAGACCCTGGGAGCGGAGGTGAGGCCAAAAGGCAGTACTCTGTACTGATAATGGTTTCCTCCCACAATGAACCTGAGGTACTTTCTGTGGTCTGGATGAATGAGGATGCGAGTGTACGCATCCTTTAGATCTAAGGAGCATAGCCAATCTCCCTGCTGGAGGTAGGGCAGACGTGTTCCAAGAGTAAGCATCTTGAACTTTTCCTTCTCTAGGAACTTGTTGAGGTTCCTGAGGTCCAGAATAGGTCGAAGGCCACCGGTTCGTTTGGGCACCAGGAAATACCTGGAGTAGAATCCGTGACCTTCCAAGTGGGGAGGCACAGGCTCTACCGCCCTGTCCACCAACAGACCTTGAAGCTCTTGAAGGAGAAGGTCTGTGTGCAGGGGAAGCCTTGGAGGTTCCCCTGGAAAGTATGGCGGAGGCAGTTGGTGAAAATGCAGTGCATAGCCCCTGTGGACTATGTTCAACACCCAACTGTCCCCAGTGATGTGGGGCCACTGGTGGGCAAAGAGGGCGAGGCGACCTCCTGTGCAGGGTTGGGAGAGCAGGGATTGAGAGGCTACGCTCAAGGAGTCAAAAACCCCCACCCTGCTGAGTGGTAGCAGGGGCCGGAGGCTTGGGGGTCCTCTGCCTACAGGGCCCATTACCTTGCTGACCCTGGGGTGCAGCTTGGGCAGCCGGATACTGAGGGTACTGTTTGTAGGCAGTGCCCTTCCTCGGGTAAAAGGGCTTCTTACCCAAGGCCTTCTTCTTGTGAGAAGGGGCAGAGGTCTTCCTAGACAGCCTTGTCCTTGTAAGGTGCTCAGTCTCGAGCTGTGCGGCCTTCTCGGCCATGTGCTTGCCAAAAAGGTTTTCACCTCGGCAAGGGACATCGACCAACTTGTCCTGAACCCACGGCTCGAGGTCCGATAACTGCAGCCATGCCTGGTGTCGAGCCGCAATGCCGGCTGCCACAACTCGGGCCGAAGCCTCGAAGCCATCGTAGGCGGCGCGGGACAAACGTCGAGCAGTCCCAAATCCCCGAGGACAAGGACTTGAATCTCTGCAAGGGCTCCCCGGAGAGACCAGCAGAGAACCCGGCCAACTCCTTGGCCAGGTCTCGCAAGTACATGCCCATGTACAGCTGGTAAGACTGGACACGGCAAGCAAGCATCGAGCCCTGGAAGCACTTTCTACCGACACCATCGAGGTTCCGCGCCTCCCTGCCGGGGAGCACCGCGGAGTGCATCTTCTGACTCTTCAGGCGATGCATGTCCGATTACACAACCATGGAATGGTACGGTAGCTGCGCCTTCTGAAAGCCAGGGCTCTTCCGGAATCAATAAATCGAATCGATTCGCTTGCTTAGAACAGGCGCCGAGGCCGGTGCCTCCCACATCCGGAAGAGGAGCCGTTCCAGCATCGGAGGAACCGGGACAGTAAAGGCCTCCTTCGGAGGAGAGTCATACTGCAGGGCCTCGAGCTCTTCGGCTCGAGGCTCTTCCTCAGGGTCCGCCGGGATAGCCAACGCGGTGGCCATATCCCGGACAAACTCCAAGAACCGGGTATCCTCCGGAGGGGATTTACTCCGGGGCTCAGACTGCGGTGAGTCCGACGGGACGCACCGAGTCTTGAATGTGCCGGGGGACTCCTCATCCTCCGTCTCCCAGGCGGACTCGTCCGACGAGGAGTCAGGATCTGACCCCGCGGGGCCCTGGAGCACCCGCCCCGACGCCGGAGGCACCGGCGTCAACGCCCTTAGTCCCAAACGGGAGGTCGAGGGGGACCGCGACCGAGGTCGACTTCGAGCCATGATCGACTCGAGCATCGGCTCGGTCTCTGGGGTCGACTTCGATGTCCCAGTGGTCGGGGCAGATGCGCCAGACAGGCTGGCCATCAGTGCCCGCTGCTGCTCCATGAAGGTAGACAATCTGCTCTCCAAGGCTGTCATCCTGAGACTCAGCTCGGGAGACGCAGCAGCCACTGACTCGGGCCCCGGCGGCGCCGGGCCCGACGTCGGCTCCCTGGGAGGAGAGTCCTTAAGGATCACAGGGCTTACGTGTCCAGCAGACTCCGGCTCCACGCGAGGAACTTTTGCAGGCTTCTCTTGTTCCACGGGCCCGGGGTGACGGTCGGGGTTCTTAGACCTGGTCCACGAGGAGCCAGGGACCTCCTCTGACGACGCCCTCACGAGCCGCTTCTTCCTCTTGCGTTCCCGGTCGGGGGACCCCCTGTCCGAGGAGCTTCGACGGCGGTCGGGATCCGAATCCCGAGATGTCGAGGCCTCAGACGAAGTCCGGGCCTGGCCGGAGGCTGAGCCTGAGAAAAGCCTTTCTTTCTGCTGCTGGCGGCTTCGGAATGCCTTGGAAGACATCTTCCCACATGGTCCACACGTCTTAGGGTCGTGATCAGGACCGAGGCACCGAAGGCAGCAGTCATGTGTGTCAGTGAGAGACATCAACTTCTTACACCGATCACACTTCTTGAAACCGCTGGAAGCCATCGGGGAAAAAAGAGTCCCCGCGAGGTCAAAGGACCAGCCTTCAGGGAAAAATCAAAAAAGGGCGCGAACATAGAAACATGATGACAGAAAAAGACCACATGGCCTATCTAGTCTGTCCTTCCATAACAACAACTACAACAGTCCACTTTTTACCTTTAGAGATCCTCTGTGTTGGTCCCATGCTTTTTTGAATTCAGTTACTGTCCTCAGCTCTACCACCTCCACTGGGAGACTATTCCATGGATCCACTACTCTTTCTGTAAAGAAATATTTCCGCATATCACTCCTGAACCTATCTCCCTTCACCCTCATCCCATGTCCCCTAGTAGCAGAACTTGCTTTCAATTGAAAGAGGCTCTCTCCCTGAACATTTATGCCACGGAGGTATTTAAACATCTCAATCATATCACCTCTATCCCGCCTTTCCTCTAAGGTGTACATATTAAGATCCTTAAGTCTGTCCTCATATGCTTTATAATGAAGCCCACTAATCATTTTAGTAGCCACCCTCTGCACCGACTCCAACCTGTTCACATCCTTTTGAAGGTGCAGTCTCCAGAATTGCACACCATACTCCAAATGAGGTCGCACCAAAGACTTATACAAAGGCATTATCACCTCCTTTTTTCTGCTAGCCATTCCTCTCCGTATGCACCCAAGCATCCTTCTAGCTTTTGCCGTCGCCTTTTCTACCTGTTTAGCTACTTTAAGATCATCAGACACAACCACGCCTAGGTCCCACTCTTCTTTAGTGGACAAAAGTACTTCACCTCCTATACTGTATTGCTCCCTTGGATTGCTGCAGCACAAATGATGACCTTACATTTTTTAACATTAAATCCCAGCTGCCAAATTCTAGACCATTCTTCAAGCTTAGCTAGATCCCTCCTCATGCTATCTACACCTTCCTGGGTGTCTACTCTATTGCAGATTTTGGTATCATCTGCAAACAGGCAAACCTTACCCGACAGCCCTTCCGCTATATCACTAACAAAGATGTTAAAAAGAATCGGACCAAGGACAGATCCCTGGGGCACACCACTGGTAACATCCTTCTCCTCAGAGTGAGCTCCATTTACTTGTACTCTTTGTCGCCTCCCACCCAACCAATACCTAACCCAAGCAGTAACTTTAGGGTCCATCCCTAGGGTGCTCAGTTTGTTTATAAGTCGCCTGTGAGGAACAGTGTCAAAGGCTTTACTGAAATCTAAATACACCACATCTAGAGCTCTCCCTCTGTCCAACTCCCTGGTCACCCAGTCAAAGAAATCAATCAGATTTGTCTGACAAGACCTGCCTCTGGTGAATCCATGCTGCCTCGGATCCCGTAATCCGCTGGACTCCAGAAACCTCACTATTTTCTCTTTCAGCAGCGTTTCCAATAATTTACTCACCACCGAAGTTAAACTAACCGGCCTGTAGTTCTCAACCACATCCTTACTTCCGCTTTTGTGTAAAGGCACCACATGAGCCTCTCTCCAGTCCTTTGGCACCACTCCCGACTCCAACGAGGCATTGAAAAGGTCAGTCAGTGGAGTTGCTAGAACGTCCCCAAGTTCCCTCAGTATTCTAGAGTGTATCCCATCCGGTCCCATCGCTTTGTCTACTTTAATTTGAGCTAGTTTCTCACGAACACAGTCTTCTGAAAATTGTTCAAGATGTCCCTCGCTTCTGTTCTTATTTGTGGGTGTTTTCTGAGGTCCTGCTCCTGGTTCTTCATCTGTGAACACAGAACAAAAATATTTGTTAAGCAATTCCGCTTTATCCTTATCAGCTTCTACATATTCCCCCCCTGCACCCTTGAGTCTGACAATACCACTTTTGCCCTTCCTCTTCTCACTAATATATCTGAAAAATGTCTTATCCCCCCATTTTATTGCATTGGCTATTTCCTCCTCCTTTTGAATCTTTGCCTTCTTGACTACTTTGCTAGCTTCTCTAAGTTTTTCCAAAAACAGATGCTTGTCTTCCTTTCTCTGTGATCTCTTGTATTTCATGAAGGCCTCCCTCTTTTTCTTCACTTTTTCAGCTACTTCCTTCGAAAACCATAGCAGTCTCCTTTTCCTTTTGCCTTTATTTTCCATTTTAACAAAAAGGTTGGTTGCCCTTAAAATACCCCCTTTCAGTTTTGCCCACTGTTTTTCTACATCCCCCAGCTGTTCCCATCCCACTAACGACTCCCTGAGGTATTGGCCCATCTTCACAAAGTTAGTCTTCCTAAAGTCTAAGATCCTCACCTTGGAATGGATTCTAACAGCCCTAGTCCTAATACTGAACCACACCATCTGGTGATCACTGGATGCAAAATGATCTCCCACTACAACATCAGAAACACTTTCACCATTGGTAAGCACCAAGCCCAGTATGGCACCTTCACGTGTGGGGTCTGTTACCAATTGCCTGAATAGTTCTCCCTGTAGAGAATCCAGGATCTCCTTACTTCTAGATGATGCTGCAGCAGGAATGTGCCAATCAACATCTGGCATATTGAAATCTCCTATCAGTAGCACTTCCCCTTTCCTAGCAATGCTGCGTATGTCTTCAATTATCTCTCTGTCCACCTCTTCCTCTTGTGAGGGAGGTCTGTATATCACACCAATGCAAATAGATTTCTCTTTCCCTCTTTCTATAGTTTAACCCACAATGCCTCCTCTCTCCCTTTTAAGCTCTGTAATTCCAAAGCTTTAATAGTAGTTTTTACATATAGTGCCACTCCTCCTCCCCTATTTCCTACCCTGTCCTTTCTGAATAAAGTATAGCCAGGTATAGTTACATCCCAGTCATGGTTTTCTGTGAACCATGTTTCTGTAACTGCCACTAAATCCAAGTCAGCCACTCCCACCAAAGCTTCAACTTCAGGGATCTTATTTCCCATGCTACGGGCATTAATACACACTGCTTTCCATATGTTACCCCTGTTACCCATTTCCATAAAGGTATTTAATGTATCACCTACCTGGGGGCTTTCACTTACCTGGGGGCTTTCTTCACCCATCCCCAACGAATCTAGTTTAAAGCCCTCTTCAGTAGATTAGCCAGTCTACTACCGAAGATGCGTTGACCTTTCTTGGACAGATGGATGCCATCTCTGCTCTGCAACCCTTGGAACAGCATCCCATGGTCTAGGAATGCCAGCCACGAAGGGCAAAAACCGAAAAAGAAGAATCGGGCTCGATACCGGTGTACAGAACCCGGTGGGAGGGGAACCGGCGTCGAACTGGGAAGAAAAAATAGCGAAAATCGTCGAAAAATCAAACTTTTATCCGGGATGACAGGACACACGTCCGGTGGGCTTCTCGGAAAAAGAGAGACTGAGGTAAGATGGCACCTTTAGGCGGGAAGGGAACCGCGCATGCGTGCCTGCATTCCCAAAGGCGTTCATAGAAAGCTGGGGAAATGCTCCGCTGGGGCTTCATCGGTGTCGATGACACCCATATGTGAGGACTGACTTCCTGCTTGGTCCTGGAGAAAAAAGGATACCGGTACCGACTCCGGTACCGTATCCAATACCGGTGGACCAGCCAGTGAGGGCTCTAATGGTATCGAAAAAACTATCGATGCCGAACCTGGTTCATTGGAACCGTGCCTTCGGTACCGTCTGGTGTCAGTACTGAGGCGAGTCGGTACCCAGTCCTCCAGACTGGAGATCGATTCCAGACTCGGCATCGAAGGAAGCGAGTCTATCGATGCACATCTGGAGGGTACCGACGTAGGTACTAGTACTGGTACCGGGATCGATACCGATACTGGAAGGTCGGTCTGCAGCGCATGCAACGGTCCCGTAGGTACCGAGGGTGCCAGACTACGATCCTTGGTGAGGAATGTTTCATCCAACACCATTGCCGATGCTGGGGTATCGGTACTGCTCGAAGCGGATGCCACCACCGAGCATGGCTCAGGTATGTTCGGAGAGGCGTGAACCTCAGGAACAACCTGAAACCCCACACAGGCTTTGGAGGCCGAAGACTCCCACCGGGGTTTTAAAACCAGTGTGTTCTCGAGGGCAAGGCCAGAGGCATCTCTATGCCGTGCATGAGATCTACCACTCGAGGACTGGCTAGTCTTAAAAGACTGTTTTTGGGTTACCTGATCCTGTGAAGAAGAAGTGGTCGGTGCCCTGGAGTTGGATGGGGACCGCGTATCGAGGGGAACTCGATGCTGAAGACTTCTTCCCACAATACTGTTACAGGAGGGACACTCCGGAGGAAAATGGTCAGGACCCAAGCAGAGTAGACACCAATTATGAGTGTCCAACATAAGTTTTTTACCGCCACAGTTTTTTTGTTTTTTTTTTATTGAGGTCTTTTAGTCATATACAATAACCAAATAAGTACAGGACATAGTGCTGATATTTAACAAGAGTAAAAAGGACAAAGATCAATACAAAAATGACCAAAAGGTAATTCAAAAAGCATCAGACTACAGTCCACATCACGGGAGCTAACCACTAACTAAATAACAGAAACCACTAATATAGAAACCAAGCCAATTGACCACTTACTAGGAGGAAACAATGATGCTATGAGATCCAATTGAACCCTGCCTGTCGAGCAAAACTCTTTCCAAATGCGATACCTCAAGGAAAATAAATGAAGCACCCTCATATGTAATCAGGCACTTGCAGGGAAATTTTAGGAAAAAAGTAGCACCCAGATCAACGACACGCGGCTTTAAAGATAGAAACTGCCTGCGTCGCAAATGGGTGCTACATGACACATCTGGAAAGATATTTATTTTCTGACCACAAAATAAAGCTGACTTCACCTTAAAAAATGCCTTTAAAATACGTTGTTTAACCATAACAGAAGACAAGGTGACCAGCAAGGTGGATCGAGTGTTAGTATTATCTGAGGAATCCTCAAGAAAATCAATGAGATTTACCACATTAGGAACAATTTCATCTAATTCAACATCTGTGGGGTTTATCTTCTTGGTGCCAGAAGAAATATAAAAATCTGTAATACTTCAAAAAATGGAAATTACACTTACCTGGTAATTGATGTTCCTTGAGGGAGTACAGTTCAGTCCTCCACCACTGGGTAGTGCACCTCCTCCTGCAACATGGAGACTGGACAAGTCAAACTTGTGACATCACCGGGTATATCCTGCTGGTCTTCTCCCATGATCCCCCAGTGACCTACTGTCAAAGCAGACTCAAAGGAGCAAACAAACAACCAGTTAAAGTACTAAATACAAAGCTATGCTCAAACTTCAACTTTAAAATCACAGGGCCCCAAAAAGAAAGGGCGAAAATACCCTCCTCCGTGCCCCTGTCCCCCTGCGCACCAAACAGCGGAAGACAGAAAGCTAGAAGGAAGGAGAACTAAGGAAGAGTATAGGCAGAAAAGGTTGCTCTCACGATTACCTGCCAATCAGAGCCCGTTGCCGACTCTAGGATCCGAAAGCATACTCGGAACTGACGCCTCGCGTCTGAAACATCCATCCCCGGGCGGGAATGAGGACTGAACTGTACTCCCTCAAGGAACATCAATTACCAGGTAAGTGTAATTTCCATTTCCTTATCGGTCCTACAGTTCAGTCCTCCACCACTGGGATGTACCAGAGCAGTAATCATTGGGAGGGACCTATCCAGTCGGCTCGGCCCCTAAACGAACAGAGCAGGCACCGACCCCAGCCCGCTCCTCACGTCAACAGGCGGTAAGCCAACCAGGAAGACACGACCGAGAGCCCACTTGGATCCTCTTCACTGGTGAAAACAGCACAGAACTCTGCCCCAAGCAGCGCTAGTGCTTCAGAAAGACAAACTCGCCATCGCAAACACACTGAACGCCCTAGAAACAGACCTACTGAGAAGGCTACCGGAGCTCCGCCTGAAAAATCCGCTTGAGCTCCCCCTTGGCTTTCGACCCCACCAGGGTGTCAAGTGTTAGCAACCGCTGCTCTCCCGCAGAACCCGCCTCCACGGAGGGACAGGCAGCGAAGAGACCTCCCAGAAAGCGACGGAACCTCACCTAAGGTCCAAGGAACGCAGGTTACAAGCAAAGTGTTCTTGCGTAAGTCCCAAACCGACAACTAAACAGGCACAGCCGGATTCCACGAGGGAGAATGGAACCGAGGTCCATCCAGACAGAGGTGGGAAGCAAAATGAGGGAAATGGAAAAACCACCAGCGTCAAACACCCTATTTGTCACACCTCTTAAGGGCTTTATTCTTTGCAACACAAAGTAGCTCTACAGCTATGTCCTGGACCAGTTGGAGTCTTTTTAATTGAGAATGTGGAATGCAGCTAAGCAATGAGTTGCAATAAACCAAGCGTGATCCACCAAGGGCATATAAGAGGGTGTCAAGTGCCCCAGAGTCCAGCGTTGTTTCAGAAGATGTGGAGTCTTACATGGTGTGACAAAAAAGAAAGGAGACTCTGGTAGCCACGCCCACGACGCAATTCCAGTAGGCCAACCGCTTACATCACCTGGATATGCCCTCCGGAATTGGAGGAACCATGCAGAAGTAGCAATCGCCGACGTGATCCATGGGCCCTCTCCAGATCATTGGAACCGCAAAAGACTTTGATGGTCTTTTCCCATCCATCCACAGCCTGAGATCTGCTACACATGTATTGCAGCATATGTGTGGCGCCTAGCTTTTATCCTGATCTTTTATTCTGCAGCCAAAATATAAATTGTAGGCTTTCTGAACCGCCACAGTCATATGCCATTTTTGTGATGTAAAAGTCACATCACCACAACTAGAGCAGAAATTATCTGCATGATTAACACCAGGACGAGGAATCGCCAAATATGCTGTGAGTGACCTATCAGTATAAAATAAATATGTCTTTTTTTTTTTTTTTTTACTGTCAAGCGAGGCAAATTTAAGTAGTGACTGCATCAACTGGTTTTGGACAGTTATTTCGATTGGTTGCAAGTAAAGACTATGCAAGCTCACGCAAATGTTGCAGAATACACTGGAAATGGTCCCCACTGACTAATGAAGAGCACATATCTTAGCAACCAGACCCAGTCGGCCATTTTCACTATGACCTCTGAAAGGCATAGAATGGACCGGGCCACGGCCCCGTACCAATGCGTCGACGCTATCCAGTAGCCTCATATGTCCTCTGCTAAACATCGACCCGTCGCCGCAGACTGACAGGTCGCCATGAGGTCCAATATGGGCTGACCGCATCTGAGCACACGCGGCACGCACACCGCCTGATGCAATCTCACTCCTCCGGCAAACACTCGGACCCCGCTAATGACATTCGCCACCAGTGTCCCCACCGAAACGCAGGCCGCCAAGGCTTCAACCGCGCACGCTGTCCCTTCGCTCGGGACACCCTGACCACCCGACCGACTCCACCCTGCCGATCGAAATAGGCCACCATCCCGGAGATCTCAGACAGCCCCTACAGCGCTCGATCCGCTACCGTGTCCGTGAACGCCTGCCACGGCTGACGTACCGCGTACCGTTCCAGTCAGACGATGGAACACTGGGCTTGCTGCGTACTGTGATAAGGAAGCTTATCATAGCTCAGGTAGGAGCTATAGAAAAGATGATGTGACTCTGAACAAGCAACCTGTCAGTTCTGGTAGAAGCAAGAAAACAGAGTTTTCACATAAAAGCCTACCAGTCCCAGAATGCACCAGGTTTCCAGCAGCCATGAGAGGGGCTGAAGTGAGAAAACGTGTGTGCAATCAAGAGAGCTATGAGGTAATCCCTAAGCACTCATCTCAAAGGGCAGGGCCTGATTCAACACAGCTGCGCTGTGTTAGGGAGGAGCACACATTAGGACAGAATAAGAATAGAGCTTATTCTTCAGATAATAGCTACCGAAAGAGCTTCAGACACAGATACAGCAACGGCTACAAGCTCCAGCACCAACATCATCTCGAGAAGCAGAAGCCAAGCCAAGCGGATAGAGAGAGAAGGAAACTCTCTGGAAGGAAGAGAAGAAGGGCCATTGGAAGGTCTGGGAGATTCCAAGGCAATACCTATACTGGGAGGTATTCCAAGTGCCAGCAGGGTCCATTGGACTGGAGTCAGCCAGAGGAATGGATTGGCAGAGATAGGAATCACCAGGGGCTACCTGAAAAAGAGAAGACTGCACGTGGAAAGGACTTTCAGACCAAGGCCAGAAGGTATGTGAGAGGAGATCCAGTGTCCAGGGATCAAGATTGGAAGGCTGGACATCAGAATTGGATTACATACTGGCCAGGCTATACAGAAAGGAATTATGATAGCAGGAGAGGCTCAGGTATGAACACTGATCCAGACCCTATCTATAATAGAGAATGGCAGCAAGGGAGTAAGCATTCTCATGATAGTGCCTTAATGAAAGACTCGTCTGTGCCAATGTATGATAGTGACCCTATGCTGATTGATGAAGGGGGAGATACAGCAGATGAAACTATTAATTACATGGACTGTTCTCTATCTAAATGCTATTGCTAGCTTTCTGTGAGCAAACACATCAGCCATCACAAAGAAACCTAACTTTGTTCTTTATTTCCACTGCAAACAGCTCTTAAAGCAGGATTTGGGTTCACACAGTAGCAGCCAGCCAGCTAAAGGCTTTCAGCTGGTCAATTGATAGTAATTAAAGCTGCACCTGATTGTGTGTGTGAGCAAGGGAGAATCACTGCTGGGATCTGCGTGGAAAATAAACAGAAGTTAACCTAACAAGCAAAGTTTATTCATTTCTTTGTGCCTTTTTATTTGGTAATTATTTGCTAAGAAAACATTAGCTAATTGCCTGACAAGCTGAAGGTTGTTTTCTGGTTTGCTTTGTGACTTTATGTTATCCATTTAAACATTGCAAGCCAGTAACCTCATTTATATTGCTACCAAGCATATTTGTGCTGGGTGAATTAAACCCCATCAATAAAAGAAGTATTTTATTGGCCTTACCACTGGTATCACAACTCAATTATTGTCTTCAGCTGTGTTTGGGAGTGAATGAACTACATTACCCACAATACCTTGCAAGAATCATATGAATATATGCATCGTCAAGATTGTGTAAGTTCTCACCCTAGGCAGCCGTCTGACAGTACACTAAAACGCCTTGTACATAAAGGATCCCCAAAAAAAAGCTGAGTCTAACCACGCTCCGGCCAAGCTCCCGGAAGAAAGGGACAGAACCTTATAAAAAGAAGTGGGGACAATTAGGAAGGCTTTCTTGTTTGATTATTCTTTTTTTTGTTTTGTTTTGTTTGTTTTTCCTTTTTACAACTCCATAAGGGCCACAAGGCACACAACCGAACAGGGCATTGTCCAAAGAACGCAAGGCCCCTCCTCCAGGCTGACTCCACAGCCTAAACCGGCAGTCACCTTGGCTGATGCCGAGCAGCGCGGAAGCCAACTTGTAAGCCCAGCATATGAAGTATGCCTACTAGTACAGCATTCCACAATGGAGGGACATGTAACCGGACGGCTTTGAATATGAACCTACAGATATCCCGCGCTTGCTCCAAGACAAGCACTGTGCAGCCTACTGGTCTTCTCGGAGCACCGCCACGACCCGAAGACCTAAACCAGCCAGCAAAAGACGACGTACGCTGGGCCCGAAGGAACCTGGTTGAACGGATCCCAGCACTCCCTGTATCGTTAGGATCGGAGCCTCCCCCCAAGGACTCAGCCCTGGCTGGAACCGGCTGAGCATAACTCCAGGCCCTGCGGCGAGCCCCCACGAAGAAGTGGGACGCAACGATGCCTTGAGGAAAGGGAAGGCCCAATGGGTGAAGCAAGTTGCTAGCCGACCAAGGGAGTAAACCCCACACGCGCACCTCAATGGAAGGTCGGAAGAACCGACGATTCTGGTCCCACAGGTGCGCCTGCTAGCCTTTAACAACATACACCTCCGCAGGTACAAAAAACTTAAATTGTGAGCACCTTCAGGGGTAAGGGGAATAGACGACAGCCTCCGACTGTTGACCACCTTGTCTTGCACAACAGACAGAAGCACCCCACCAAACAAATGATTGGGAATATATGACCTCAGAACCCCAAGACAGAGGTAAAACAGTAGAACGTGCAGTGGACGTGAATTTCCAGACCTGCCAGCCCCCCTGCCCACATTGAGAAGAGGCAGAGAAGAACTGGACCGGCGGATCTGGAGGGGTGCCTCCTGGACAGCCGGGCCACCGAAGGGAAAGCTGATGACTGAGGCCCAAACTCCTCAGGATGGCCCCGTCTTGCATTGGCAACCCCATGCAACACCATGACAACCCCGCTCACGATATCCCAAGCGATCTCTGTCATTGCTGCAACAATTACCCGAGCATGAGATCACAGACGGAACACGGACATGCAGACGCACTCAAAGAGAGTGCACCTAAGTATGAGCCTATCCAACATCCAGCACCACATGTCCAGGTGTCCCACTCCTGTCACCCAAAACACAGGACGCTTGAACCTAGGTGACAGTCATAGCAAAGACAGGGAGGCCTGACTGCCGCTATCAACCCTTCCAGGACCCTGGAACACTAAGCCCCGGACTGTGCCATCCAGCAACACTTCTCACGATCCCCAGCAGGGGCCTTTCCCCAGATGGCCCAGATGGGCAGTGTTCCCCGCCAAATGGGCAAGCTGCGCTCTGATAACATAGTGCAGAAAACCAAATCAAAGTGTCTTAACCTAGCTAATGTTTGTCTAATAGTGATCATTCATAATATCAGCCAGGCTCAATCATAACATTAGTATTAATGATCTCTAAAGATTGAAGAGTTACTAATGTAACACTAATTGTTTTTGTTTTTTTTTTTTCTTTAAAGAGCTTCAAAGGCAATCTTGGAAACTACAGACCAATGAATCTGAGTTCAGTGCCAGTTAAATGATAGAACTTGTTCTGAAAAGCAGCACCAAGCTGTCTTTTCAAAGGGTTAATAAACATGTGAGTAAGCCAAATGATATGTATCTGGATGTTTTAGAAGGTACTTGACAAAGCCCCTTATGAACTTCTCCTGAGGAAGGAGATGATGTGCTATTATAGAATGGGAAATGGATCAAAAACAGGAACACAATAGGACTAAATGGCCAGTTTTCTCACAGGAGACCCGTTAATAGTGGAATGTCTCGGGATCTGCACTGGAACTGGCATCTGGTAACATCTACTGCACTGAAATGATCTGGAAAAGAGATCAGCAAGCATGGCGATCAAATTTGCAGATGGCATAACGACATTTAGAGGCTGTCTGCACAATTTCCAAGCGTATAAACATGGAAATAGCATCCTTATGTAAATGACTATTTCAGAAAGGGCTCAATTTGTAGGTGGTTGTGCCGCCGATGACCCTGAATGGCCAAATCCTAGCACGGAAACCTGCTGCTGACAGACGTCGCTAACTGCCAGAATGCAGACAAAGGTAAAGGCACCCCCCAAGAAGTAAAACCCAAACCAATCACATTGCATTCAAAGTACTATAAACTATCATGAAATTAAAAGGAAATTAAAATTAAAAGGAAATTAAAATTAGAATTAAAATTAAAAGTAACAGCAAAAGGAAGTCCTTATCTGGGTGTAGCCGCGTGGAACAGCGTCGTCTGCTCAAACGCGGGGCTGCTCCGCTCTCCGCCACGAGGCCTCAGCCCTGCCGAGAAAATGGCGCCAATCCGAAGCAGGCCCGTTTGGCGCCAAACACCACAGAGGCGGCAAGAGCTCAGAGCCCCTCCATGCGGACTCGAGAGACTCCCTTGTGGCGTCGGGATGCAGCAGTTACCCCGCTGTAGCTGCGGGGTGAAGAGCTGTCCAGACACGCTGCTGCCTCGCGCCACCAGAAGTAGCAGACACTGCGAGCCCGGCCCACCGGCTAAAGAACCTCGAACGGCCTGAGGCTCCCGCCGCGATGGGAATCTGCTGCATGGACACTGCCAAAATGCAGGTGTTCCACAGAGCTCTCCCCCGTACAGTCCTGGGGGAGAGATCATCACCGGGCACAGAGACCGAAGAATCCCAAGCAGAGAGGCTAGCTGGCAGCGTGAACTTTGAAAAGGGACAGAACCCCCCTTTACACTAAGGCAGACTAGGTGAAAATAAATAAAGTAAAAGTAAATTAAATTAAATGAAAATGAATTCAATTTACAGGATTACACCTAAAGAAGGGCAAAAGAAATGCAAGGTAAATCAAATCCTGACTAACTGCTCCTAAACTGCTTCTCAAGTGAGCCCAGCACCTAGGCTCACTACGTCCTCATGCTGCATGGAGACTGGACACACTGGGGGATCATGGGAGAAGACCAGCAGGATATACCCGGTGATGTCACAAGTTTGACTTGTCCAGTCTCCATGTTGCAGGAGGAGGTGCACTACCCAGTGGTGGAGGACTGAACTGTAGGACCGATAAGGAACATCAGATATGGCGAGAATTTCTTTTACATACTTATCAAAAAGAATTTTAGGTGATAGTAAAGAGGTGCAGGGAAAATTCAAGAATCTTAAATTACATGCCCGTGTGGAATTCTCAAGCGATTCTATCTTTGAATGCAAAATCAAGCAATCCTTGATTCCTGTCACATTTGTAGCCTGAAGTGAATGCACCTGGGATTCCAGTTTGACAACCGCCTTATCAAAGACATTTTCTCATCAAGTTGCTGCACAGCAACTGCAGCTTCTTGTGAGAAAACAGTAAAAGAACTAATAACAGCAGACACTTTAGAATCTATGCACTTCAAAGCCCCCCACAGGTCTTTTAAAGTAACTTCAGATTCTGAAGGCAGGGCAGGAAGCTCCAGAGAGGTATCCAGCACCACCGACTGAACCGGATTAGGCATCTTAATAACAATTTTATCTCTCACAGCAAACTCAGAGGGAAACCCAGAACTAGAAACAACATCAATAACAGGACAGGGAGGGGGAGATCTCCCCCCGGGGCTCAAAGACGCCCCCTCTGGAGAGGACTGCGCAAGGGGGAGAGGAGCAAAATGTTTATCCAAGGGGCCTACCGGTTTCTCAATTTCGGAGTCAAACGATTGGGCTTTGCTCTGTGCCTTGGCCTTCCTCTTACCCATACTGACTTAGAAATTAAAGCACCCCACAAAATCTCAAAGAGCAGGCCAACCACACACAACCCTCACCTGGCTTCTATTCTGCTCTGCCCCCAACAGCTCCGAAGTAGCATCGAAGGGGCGTCTAAGGGGCAGAACCTACCCCTTTAGACACGCCCCTTCAAACACGCCCCACGGCCACGCTCCATGGTCGCAGAGAGGGCTGGCTAAAATTTTATACAGAGGAAAAAAAGGCCCCCTCGAGCAGCAGGCTGTCCCCGGACTGCCTGTGATGGTCCGGCAGCACGGCAGAGCAGTCTCAGCACTCCTCCAGCCCTCAACAGGGCGCACACTCCTCCAGCACACTCCAGCAGGTAGCTACGCAGTAGAGATGCCAAACGGAGGGATTTAAAGGCTCCAAAAGCCCCCTCGAGCAGCAGGCTGTCCCCGGAGTGCCTGTGATGGTCCAGCAGCACGGCAGAGCAGTCTCAGCACTCCTCCAGCCCTCAACGGGGCGCACACTCCTCCAGAACACTCCAGCAGGTAGCTCCCTTTACCGCCACAGTTTGAACATTTCTTAGGAATAGTGGCTGACGTTTCCATGAGGAAAAAAGGGGGTAGGCCTAGAAGGCTGGGAGAATCCCATCAGGCACTAAGAAGAAAGGTTATTCCCTAACAGGAATAAATTAAAGAAAAAAGAAAAGAAACACCGGCGGTACCGATGGCGTCGGGGAAGGCAGCCGCGACCACAAGAAAACTGAAAAATAAAATAAGAATTTTCTGCGGTGACAGAAGGACGTCCTGTCGGTTCCGCGGAAAAACGAAAACTGAGGAGAGGCAGTTGGGAAAGGCGGGAAGGCAGCACGCAGGCGTTTTGGGATGCTTCCAAAAGCGTTCTGATTGGACGCAGGGAAGCGTTCTCTCGCAGACTCCGTCGGTACCGACATACCCACTTGTGAAGACTCATTCCTGCTTGTTCCTGAAGATCCTTTTTTAAACCCAGCTACACTAACAGCCTTTACAAAATCCTGCGGTAACAAATTCCAGAGTTTGATTACACGTTGAGTGAAAAAATATTTTCTTTTATTAATCTTAAATAGTTTACCCTGTAGCTTCATTGCATGTCCCCTAGTCTTTCTATATTCTGATAACGTAAACAGTTGATCTACGTTTACCCGTTCCACTCCGTTCATTAATTTATAGACTTCTATCATATCTCCCCTCAGCCGTCTCTTTTCCAGGTTAAAGAGCCCTAACCTTTTTAGCCTTTCTTCATAGGAGTATCCTTCCATCCCTTTTACCATTTTGGTGGCTCTTCTCTGAACCTTTTCTAATAACGCTATATCCTTTTTAAGATACGGTGACCAGAATTGCACACAATATTCAAGGTGCGGTCTCACCATGGAACGGTATAGAGGCATTATAATATCTTTTGTTTTATTTTCCATTCCTTTCCTTATGATACCTAGCATTCTATTTGCTCTCTTGGCTGCCGCTGCACACTGGGCCGAAGGTTTTAACATGTTATCCACAATGACGCCTAAATCTTTTTCCTGGGTGGTGGTTCCTAATGTGGAACCTTGCATCGTGTAACCATAGTTTGGGTTGTTCTTCCACAGGTGCATAACTTTGCACTTCTCCACATTAAATTTCATCTGCCATTTTGATGCCCAGTCTTCCAATTTATCAAGATCCTCTTGCAATTTTCCACAATCCTCTTGGGTTTTAACAACATTAAATAGTTTTGTGTAATCTGCAAATTTGATAACCTCACTCGTTATTCCACTTTCCAGGTCATTTATGAATATGTCAAAAAGCAGCGGACCTAGCACAGATCCCTGGGGTACACCACTATTCACCTTTCTCCATTGGGAAAATTGGCCATTTAGCCCAACCCTCTGCTTTCTATCTTTTAACCAGTTCCTGATCCACAGTAGTACACTGCCTCCTATCCCATGACTCTTTAGTTTTGCCAAAAGTCTCTGATGAGGGACCTTGTCAAAGGCTTTCTGAAAGTTCAGATACACTATATCAACCGACTCACCTTTGTCCACCTGTTTATTCACACTTTCAAAAAAACATAATAGATTAGTAAGACAAGATCTTCCTTGTCTAAAGCCATGTTGGCTGTCTCCCATTAGGGCATGACTATCAACATGCTGAGTAATTTTATTCTTTATGATGGTTCCTACCATTTTTCCCGGTACTGACGTGAGGCTCACCGGTCTGTAGTTTCCAGGATCACCCCTGGAACCCTTTTTAAAAATTGGTGTTAGATTGGTGATCCGGCAATCTTCAGGTATTAGAGATGATTTTAATGATAGTTCACAGATTACTAATAGCAGGTCTGCAATCTCATATTTCAGTTCTTTCAACACCCTTGGACGTATACCATCCGGCCCAGGTGATTTGCTACTCTTCAGTTTATCTAATAGCTGTAATACATCTTCCCGATGTATCGATATTTCCTTCAATTCTTCCGCACCTTTAAATACCACTTCAGTCATGGGTAACATCCCTACATCTTCCTCAGTAAAGACCGAAGCAAAGAATTCATTCAGTCTCTCCGCTATCGCCTTGTCGCCTCTTAGTGCCCCTTTAACTCCTCTATCATCTTCTAATGGTCCAACTGACTCTCTCACAGGTTTTTTGCTACGAATGTACTTGAAAAAATCTTTATTTCGCGTTTTTGCTTCCGCAGCAAACTTCTTCTCAAATTCTCTCTTTGCCTTCTTTATCAATGCCTTGCATTTGACCTGCCAGTGCTAGTGCTGTTTCCAGGTTTCATCGTTTGGCTCTTTTTTCCATTTCCTGAAAGATGCTTTCTTGGCAACAATAGCCTCTCTGACCTCACCTTTAAACCATGCTGGCAGTTTTTTGGACTTTCTTCCACTTTTCTTAAAGCGTGGAATACAGCTGGTCTGGGCTTCCAAGATAGTATTTTTCAACAACACCCAAGCTTGATGTAAGTCTTTAACCTTTGCAACTGCTCCTAATAGTTTTTTCTTAACTATGTTCCGCATTTTATCATATAGTCTCCCTTTCGAAAGTTAAAAGGTAGTACTGTGGATTTCCTTACTATCCCTCCTCCACTAATTAAATCAAAGGCAATCATGCTATGATCACTATTGCCAAGTGGCCCCAACACCCTTATCTCTTGCACTAGATCTGGTGTTCCACTAAGGACTAGGTCTAATATGGCTTCCCCTCTCGTCGGCTCATGGACCAGCTGTTCCAAGAAGCAGTCATTTATGTCATCCAGGAACTCATCTCCCTAGCATGTACTGCCGTGACACTGACCCAGACGATACCGGGGTAATTGAAATCGCCCATTATTATTACCTCGCTGTAACTTTTGTTAGCTTCCTTGATTTCTTTGAGCATTTCATCATCCATTTGTTCATCCTGGCCAAGCGGTCGATAGTACACCCCCACCGCCATCGCCTTCCCCTTTTTACATGGAATTTCATTCCATAGAGATTCTACAGCAAATTTTGTTTCCTGAAAAACTTTAATCCTTTGTGACTCAATGCCCTCTCTAACATAGAGCGCAACCCCCTCCACCAATTTGATCAGCTCTATCATTACGATATAGTTTGTATCCAGGTATCAAAGTGTCCCACTGGTTGTCCTCCTTCCACCATGTCTCTGATATTCCAAATCACATCTAACCTCTCATTTAGTGCTATATATTCTAACTCTCCCATCTTATTTTTTAGACTTCTAGCATTTGCATAAAAGCATTTTAGAGACTGTATTTTATTCATATTAATTTGGCTATTGGTAGACATGGGTATTTTGGGATCTTTACGCTCTGTCTGCTCCATACTGGAGGGCATTTGGGCTACTTTACTCTTTTTTGGAACCTCTCTGATTTTGGTAGTATCCTTCAAGGATACTTTCTTCCGAACCATCTGCTCTTGGGCGACTGTCGGCTTTCCCCTATTATCTAGTTTAAAAGCTGCTCTATCTCCTTTTTAAAGGTTAATGCCAGCAGCCTGGTTCCATCCCGGTTAAGGTGAAGCCCATCCCTTCGGAAGAGCCCCTCCTTTCCCCAGAATGTTCCCCAGTTCCTAACAAATCCAAAACCCTCATCTCTGCACCACTGTATCATCCACGCATTGAAACTCCTGAGCTCTGCCTGCCTTTTGGGTCCTGCACGTGGAACGGGAAGCATTTCGGAGAACACTACCCTGGAAGTTCTGGATTTCAACTTCCTACCTAAAAGCCTAAATTTAGCCTCCAGAACCTCCCTACCACATTTTCCTATGTCATTGTTACCGACATGTACCAAAACAGCAGACTCCTCCCCAGCACTATCTAAGACCTTATCTAGGTGGCTCGTGAGGTCCGCTACCTTCGCACCAGGCAGGCATGTTACCAGGCAATCCTCAGGTCCACCAGCCACCCAGCTATCTACATGCCTAATGATCGAATCAACAACTATAACGGCTGTCCTAACCCTTCCCTCATGGGCACATGGCCCTGGAGAAACTTCCTCGGTGCGAGAGGGTTTTACATCACCTGGAGGACAGGTCCTAGTTACAGGATCACTTCCTGCCACACCAGGGTGATGCTCTCTTGTCACGTGACCTCTCTCCTCCATGGCAACAGGGATGCTGCCAGACTGGAGGTGGGACTTCAGGACTATATCCCTGTAGGTCTCGTCTATGTACCTCTCTATCTTTCTTATGTTTCCAAAGTCTGCTACTCTAGCCTCTAGAGAATGGACTCTTTCCCTGAGAGCAAAGAGTTCCTTGCACCTAGTGCACACGTAAGACCTCTCACCAACTGGGAGAAAATCATACATGTGACACTCAATGCAAAAGACTGGAAAGCCCCCATCCCGCTGCTGGACTGCTGTCTGCATCTTAGTTTTAAGTTTTTGTTTAGATCTTTAAGTTCTTTACTTACTAAGGGTTGCTATGACTATTTATACCAATAAAACTGTACCTAATACGTTTAATATACCTTGTTCACCTGAAGCTTAATTAATCTAAGGTCCTTAGTGTATGTCTGATTTGGGTAACAAGCTTCACCTGAGAGCACCTCCTGTCTTTTAAGATGTGTAAGTACCTATAAAGCTACGATTATCCCAGGGGTGGGTGGGTGTGGGGAGGGAAATAACACTTATTAAAAGAGGGCTGCTACACAGTACCCTGTCCTGTGCTGCTGAGGTAAACTATATTCTTATTTGATTTAAATTATAGCTCTTTGCTGTTGCTAGGCTCTAACTTATTATGAAATTTAAACTACAAGCTCTCTGCTGGGTTCTAAATTTAACCAGAACGCTCTATTCTGTGTTTTAAATTTAAACTAAAAGTACTTTGTTGATGCTAGGCCCTGAGTGACTATTAAATTAAAACTATAAGCTCTCTGCTGGGTATGAAATGTAACCAGAAAGTTCTCTTCTGTGTTTTAAATTTAAACTTAAACTGCTGCTACTAGGCCCTGACTGATTTAACAAAAAATAGTGGGTTCACAGATTAAATAGCTTTAATAGAAAGAATTCCTTTCAGAAAATTCCCAGAAGTATATACTCACAACTGCAGATCTCTCTCCAGAAGTAAGGTGTCCCTTTTTCTAGTCCTTCAATAGAGTTGTGAGGAAGCTGAGTCTTCTGGAAACCAGGACAAGGAGGGACTCGATACATAGTATCCTGTCTACGAGAGTGAGGGGAGGTGGTAAGAGGTGTTTCTCACATTCTTAGCATGAGATCATATAAGATCTCATGGATAGGCAAAGTAGCTGCCTCTTTAGGAGCTTTGGGATATTGAAGAATCTCCAACTGCTTTGCTCTGGGCTCTGTTTCGGGAGCCACAGTAATGGAAAGACCTCGAGCCACCTCCCTGATAAAATCCTGAAAGGAGATATCTTCTGGAGGAGACATCCTACGTTAAGGAGAGGAAGGCTCCTCCGGGAGAAGTATTCCGGTACCGACAGAATCCTCAGACTCCTCCGAGGATTCAAAGTACCTTCTGTCCGGATGCTCTTATAGAGCACGATACCCGTACC
The DNA here is from genome assembly GCA_033557465.1 of Ichthyophis bannanicus. NCBI lineage: Eukaryota > Metazoa > Chordata > Amphibia > Gymnophiona > Ichthyophiidae > Ichthyophis > Ichthyophis bannanicus. Next base: position 926,085,081 of record CM066032.1, on the reverse strand, counting down.
GACCAAAGTCGGTACCGGGGGGAATCGGTACCGGTATATCGGTACCGGAAGGCACAGCATGACTGGGTGCCGGCAAAGCAGACACCGATGTCGATGCCGATCCTGTCTGACGCGGTTCCGAGGGTGTCGATGCCGCAAGGAGAGCCGCCAGACTGTGCTCAATAGCCAGGAACCTCTGGTCTATCGATGCTGCCAATGCCTGGGTGTCGGTACCGGAGAAAGCAGCCGGTGCCCCAGAGCATGGCACCAGTAGTTCTGCCGAGGTTGAGGCCTCGAGAACATCCTGGAGCCCCGATAATGCTTTGGAAGCCAAAGCCTCCCGCCGGGGCAATTTTGCCGGTACAGAACCCTCAAGGGCAACGCCAGAGGCATCTCGATGCTTAGAAGGAGATCTACCCTTTGAGGACCGGCCAGACTTATGTTTAGTTACCTGAGATCCATGGGAGGAAGATGAAGCCCTGGAAGACATCGATGCCACAGAAGCTGCATCGGAGGGAAAAAGGGTGCTGAGCTTAGCAGCTCGGTTTTGTTGACCCCTCTTGGACATCATGGCACAAGCCATACACTCCGAGATGGAGTGGTCAGGACCTAAACATTTAAGACACCACTCATGGGTGTCGGTGACGGAGATGGTAACGCCACACTTGGTGCACCTTTTGAAACCCGAAGTGGGTTTTTCTATGGTAGAGGAAATTTTGGGCCTAAGGCCCAAAATGGCACATGCACCTGGAAAAGAAAAGTTTGGAAAAAAATACTAAATTTTTTTTTTTTTAAAGAAAGAAAGAAGAACCGGCGGTACCGGCATAGTGTCGAGGAAGGCAGACGCGACCATAAAAAAGTAGAATAAGGAAAAAAACTTTCTGCGGTGACAGGAACAACGACCTGCTGGCTCCGCGGAAAATGAAGAACTGGAGAGAGGCAGTTGGGAAAAGTGGGAAGGCAGCATGCAGGCGCTGTGGGATGCTCCCAAAAGTTTTTTAATTGGATGCTGGGGAACGTTCCTGCGCAGGCTCCGTTGGTACCGACGATACCCATATGTGAAGACTACATTCCTGCTTGTTCCTGGAGATAGTCCTTTACTCTCATAAGTGAAAGATATACAGTCTGCAATCCATTTGGAGAGTGTTCTTTTGGAAACTGGTAGACTTAGGTGACTAGAATCAAAAGCAACAAACAGCTGTGCAGCCTTTCTGTGCTGTCTAGTTCTCTGAAGATAAAAGGCCAAGGCATGCTTGCAATCCAGAGTATGTAGACTCCTTTCTGCACTGGAGGCATGAGGCCTAAAGAAGAAAACAGGTAGGTAAACAGACTGGTTTAAATGAAAAGGCGAAACCACCTTTGGCATAAATTGAGGATGAGTCCTAAGGACTACTTTATCATGGTGGAACCGTATATAAGGAGGGTCAGCCACTAAAGCTGGAGCTCACTGATGCGTCTTGCAGAAGTGAGAGCAATTAGGAAGATAACTTTCCAAGAAAGAAACTTCAAAGATGTAGTGGCTAGAGGTTTGAAGGGTGGCTTCATGAGCTGCCTGAGGACAAGATTGAGATCCCAGGCCACAGGTGGTGGCCTAATGGGAGGCTTAGTTAAGGGTAGACCTCTCATGAAGCGCACTACAAGCGGTTGAGAGGAGACAGGTTGTCCATCAAAGGGCATGTGGAAAGCTGCAATGGCACTTAGGTGAACCCTTACCGAATTGGTTTCGAGTCCAGAGGATTAGAGGTGGAGGAAATACTCAAGTAACACCTCCACAGGAACAGAAAAAGGATTAAGATCTCTTTTTGAATGCCAGATTGAAAACCTTTGCCATTTAAAGGCGTAAGCACGCCTTGTGGAAGGTTTCCTTGAGGCCAATAGGATATCTTTAAACTTGTTGAGAGAGGTTGAGATCCTGGAGTTCTAAGCTCTCAGCAGCCACGCCATCAGGTGTAAGGACTGGGGGTTTGGATGCAGGAGCGTCCTGTTCTGGGATAGAAGATCCAGAGCACATCCCAACTCCAGAGGTTTGGCCTGAGAGAGGCGTAGAAGCAGTGGATACCACGTTTGACGTGGTCAACGCGGGGCTATGAGGATCATGTAGCCCCTGTCTCTCTGGAGTTTGAAGAGAATCTTGGGGATACGGGGAATGGGAGGGTAGGCATATAGGAAGTCTTGACTCCAGTGGAGATGGAAAGTAACCATCGCCTGACTGTTCTGAGCAGGTATTCTGGAACAGAAGCGGGGAAGCTTGCATTCTGAGCACTTGCAAACAGATCTCTATCTAGGGTTCCCCAGATCTGAAAGATTTGAGCAATCTGATCTGAATTGAGAAACCACTCGTGTGGCAGTAATACTCGACTGAGTTTGTCTGCCAGGAGATTTTGTTTCCATACAATATTCTCGTTGGTCAAAAATCTTCCATAAGCGGGCGTCAGGTTTAGCTTACTTGGATGGTGGATCTACCTAATACATGATTATGAAGAATGGAAGATTGTTTAATTCTCCATAGGATTGTTTTGTTGAGATTTGTGTTTATTATCCTCAGAGATTGTTTATTGTTGTATGGTTTAGATTCCGCCATAATCTTAACAGGAGGAAAAGTATGAGCAAATCATTGATGTTTTCGTCAAGGGAGACACCTGTGACCTTTGTGGGTTGATCGGTGGCCTTGCAGAATCTGAGATTTGCTTTTCGTTCTGATTTTGCTTGTTGAAAGGTGTTAGTGTGGTTAATAAGTAGAGCATTTTATATTGTTTTTACTGAAGTACGATATTTTTTTTTGGCAGGGAGATACACCGCTAGTCGGTGGATCTGATGGAATATGGCAAGACCATAGGTGTAGGGCTTCATTGCACAACGCCTGAGAACCTGTTCCACCTTGCTTGTTCACACAGAATAAGGCCACCTGATTGTCCATCTAGACTAGAACTGTTTGGGAGCGAAGGTGGTCCTGGAACACTCAGAGCATTGTGGATGGCTCCAAGTTCCAACAGATTTATATGAAGTCGAGCCTCCTGCTGAGTCCAAAGACCCTGAGTGCAGAAATTGTCCAGATGAGTTCCCCAACTCAATTTGGATGCATCCGTCATCAGGGTGGATTGGTGTGGTGGCATCTGCAAAGGTGACGCTACGAGAAGGTTTTCTGGTGACTGCCACCATTGGAGGGATGAAATTAGGCGTGCAGAGATCATGATTCTATCGCCCAGACGACCTAATGCTTTAGTCCACTGCGAAGCCAGGGTCCACTGAGCTGCCCGCATATGTAGACAAGCATAAGGAACCACATATACAGTGGAAGCCATATGACCCAGCAACTGAAGCATTTCTCGAGCAGTTAGGAAAGTCTTCATAGCTGTCTGAGAAGCTAGTTGAACTATTCAAGTGCAGCATGCCTGTGGTAGAAAAGCCCTTGACTACTGCGTGTCTAAGAGAGCCCCTATGAACTCTAAGGTTTGAGAAGGGGTAAGTTGGGATTTTGGAAGATTTATTACAAATCCCAAGTGTTGAAGAACCTGCATTGTGCGGGACAGAGCAAAGCTGGCCTCTGGAGCTGACGTTGCTCGGATGAGTCAGTCTAAGTAAGGGAAGACAAATATCCCTAGAGTTCTTAGGAATGCTGGCAATACTGCCATGCATTGTGTGTATACTCTTGGGGCAGAAGCTAGGCTGAAGGGTAGAACCCTGTACTGGTAATTTCTTCCTTGAAAGAGGAATCAAAGAAACCTTCTGTGTTCTGCATGAATAAGGATATGTGTATACGCATCCTTTAGATCTAGAGAACAAAGCCAATCCTGAAGAAGATCAGAGTTGGAATTGCAGGACTCAGAAGTGCTGGGAAAGGACTCGTGGAAAGTGACACTGAAAAAGCGGAATTGCTAAATAAATACTTCTGCTCTGTTTTTACTAAAGAAGATCCTGGAGATGGACCAGCTGTGACTCCCAAATATAAAAATGGGAATGAAGTAGATACCACACCATTCACAGAAGACGAGGTGTTAGAACAACTTGCTAAACTGAAAGTGGACAAAGCCATGGGACCAGATGGGATACATCCTAAGAAACTGAAAGAGCTCAGAGAGGTTCTTGCAGGACCGCTAAAGGATGTCTTCAACAGATCCTTGGAAACAGGAGAGGTTCCTCAGGACTGGAGAATGGCTGATGTCGTACCGCTACACAAAAGTGGTGACAGGGAAGAAGTGTCAAACTACAGGCCAGTGAGCCTTACCTCGGTGGCGGGAAAAGTAATGGAGGCGCTCCTGAAACAGCGAATAGTGAACTTTCTCAAAACCAACAGGATGCAAGATCCGAGGCAACATGGTTTTACCGAAGGACGGTCTTGCCAAACAAATCTGATTGAGTTCTTTGACTGGGTGACCAAGGAACTAGATCAGGGGCATGCGATGGATGTCATCTACCTGGATTTCAGCAAAGCCTTTGATACTGTTCCTCATAGGAGGCTTGTCAACAAGCTCAGTAGCTTGGGGAGGGGTCCCAAGATGGTAAACTGGATTAGAAACTGGTTGACTGACAGACGACAGAAGGTGATTGTACATGGAGCTCACTCGGATGAGAGGAAGATAATTAGCGGGGTGCCCCAGGGTTCGGTCCTGGGTCCAGCACTGTTCAATGTATTTATGAGTGATATTGCTGAAGGACTGAATGGAAAAGTCTGTCTTTTTGCAGACGACACAAAAATTTGCAACAGAGTGGACTCCCCCGAGGGAGTGGTTAACATGAGGAAAGATCTACAAAAGCTGGAAGACTGGTCTAATGCTTGGCAACTACGATTTAATGCGAAAAAGTGCAGTGTCATGCACTTGGGTAGCAGAAATCCAAGGGAAATGTACAAGATAGGGGGCGCGAGGTTGGTATGCACGGTTCAGGAGAAAGACCTTGGTGTGATTATCTCTGATGATCTCAAGGTGGCAAAACAGTGCGACAAGGTGGTGGCAAAAGCCAGGAGGATGTTGGACTGCATACAGAGAGGGATTACCAGCAGAAAAGAAGAGGTACTTATGCCACTGTATAAGTCACTGGTGAGGCCTCACTTGGAATACTGTGTTCAGTTTTGGAGACCATATCTTGCAAAAGACGTAAAAAGACTAGAAACTGTTCAGAGGAAAGCGACCAAAATGATTTGGAGCCTGCGTCAGAAGCCTTATGAGAAGAGACTTGAAGACCTAAATATGTACACTTTGGAGGAGAGGAGGGACAGGGGAGATATGATTCAGACCTTTAAATACTTAAAGAGAAATAATGAACAAACAAACCTCTTCCAAAGACAGGGAAGCTGTAAAACTAGAGGGCATAACATGAAGCTGCAAGGTGGTAAATTGAAAGGCAATATCAGGAAAGCGTAGTTACTCACCTGTAACAGGTGTTCTCCAGGAGCAGCAGGAATCAGTCCTCACTTATGGGTGACGTCGGCGCCGACGGAGCCCTCGCGGAGCAATTTTCCCCAGCTTTCAAAGAAAGCCTTTGGGAATTGCAGCGCGCATGCGCGGTAGTCTTCCCGCCCGAAGGTGCCATCTTAGCCAGTCAGATGACATAGCTAAAAAAGACAGCATAAAAATTTGCAAAAAGAACATAAGCAGACGATTGCAACTCCAAGGGGAGGAGGGAGGGTAGTGAGGACTGATTCCTGCTGCTCCTGGAGAACACCTGTTACAGGTGAGTAACTACGCTTTCTCCAGGACCAAGCAGGAAGTCAGTCCTCACTTATGGGACTCCCAAGCTCAAGGCTACCGGAGACCCTAAGCACAAAAATGAGCTCCCTCTAGCTCAGCAGCACAGAAGGAAAGAATCTTCGCTGAATTATCACCCACCGGTAGCCCACATCCGGGATGGAGGGTAGGAGTTGCTCAGACCTCAAAGAGATTACGGAGGACTGCCTGTCCGAAAGCACTGTCCCTACGGGACTCCCTCTCGAGACAGTAATGGACCGCAAAAGTCTGGCTCGAAGACCAAGTAGCGGCCCGGCAGATGTCTGCCAGCGGAACAGAGCGGAGGTAAGCCACTGACGTGGCCTTTGCCCGAACGCAATGAGCCGTGACTCGACTTTCTAAGGCGAGTCCGGCTGCCCCATAAGCCCAAGAGATACAGTCCGCAACCCAGATGGACAGAGTACGCTTGGAGACCGGGAGCCCCAATTTATTGGGGTCAAAGGACACAAAAAGCTGCGCAGCTTTACGGTGCTCCCGCGTACGGTCAAGGTAGAAGTTCAACGCCCTTCTACAGTCCAGGGTATGGAGGACCGTCTCAGCTCGGCTGGAGTGTGGTCTGGGAAAGAAGGTTGGAAGTACCACCTCCTGATTCAAGTGAAAAGGGGAGACCACTTTAGGCAGAAACTTTGGGTGAGTCCGTAGGACTACCCTATTCTTGTAGAACCGAGTGTAGGGGGGATCAGACACGAGGGCCTGTAATTCACTTACGCGCCTAGCGGAAGTGAGGGCTATCAAGAACAGCGTTTTCCAAGACAGAAAACGGAGAGAGCAGGTAGCCATAGGTTCAAAAGGCGGACAGGTGATCCGCTGTAAAACCACATTCAGGTCCCAGTCAGGCGCTGGCGGGCGCAGAGGTGGTTTAAGTAGTAGGAGACCTCGGAGAAACCTCGCTACGAGAGGGTCGTTGGAGAGAGGTCTGCCGTCCACCGGCACATGATGTGCGGAAAGAGCACTGAGGTGAACTTTGACGGAGTTGGACTTAAGTCCCAGATTAGAGAGGTGTAGCAAGTACTGTAAGATCACCGACACCGGGCAGGAGAAGGGATCCTGAGACTGTTGGGTACACCAGACTGCAAAGCGACGCCATTTAAGGGCGTAGCATTTGCGGGTAGAAGGCCGTCGCGAAGCCAAGACGACCTCCTCCACCTCTGCCGGCAAGAGGAGAGGAGCAAGGACTACCCTCTCAGCAGCCAGGCCATGAGGTTGAGAGACCTGAGGTTGGGGTGCAGTAGGGACCCCTGATCCTGGGTGAGGAGATCCGGTTGCACCCCCAGAGGGATTGGATCCTCCACCGCCAGTTGCAGCAAGAGCGGAAACCACGGCTGCCTGGGCCAGCGAGGGGCCACCAGGATCATGAAAGCTTTGTCTCGGAGAACCTTGAAAAGGGTCCGAGAGACTAACGGGATGGGAGGGAAAGCGTACAGAAGGCTCCCCGACCATGAGATCAGAAAGGCGTCCGCCGCCACCCGAAGGGGGTGAGGCTGACGAGAGCAGAAGCGAGGAAGCTGCCGGTTGTGAGGACTGGCAAAGAGATCCACTGTGGGGAGGCCCCACCTGAGGAAGAGCTTCTGAACAATCAAGGGGTCCAGACGCCACTCGTGCGGCTGGAGGACCCTGCTGAGTTTGTCCGCCAGGCAATTTTCTTGGCCCGGGAGATAAACTGCCTTGAGGAGAATGCCGTGACTGACGGCCCAAGAGCAGAGCTTCTGTGCCTCCCGGCAGAGGAGGAAGGAGCCCGTGCCCCCCTGCTTGTTCACGTAGAACATGGCAACTTGATTGTCCGTCTGGACAAGGACGGACTGTTGGGAGGTCAGGTGGGAGAAGGCCTTGAGAGCTAGGCGGATCGCCCTGAGCTCCAGGAAGTTGATCTGCTGAGCAGACTCCCACTTGGTCCAGAGGCCCTGAGTACGTGCCTCTTGGCAATGGGCTCCCCAGCCCAGGAGGGATGCATCGGTGGTCAGCACCCGGGTCGGCTGAGGTGACTGGAAAGGCATTCCCAATACCAGGTGCGGCTGCCGGAGCCACCACCGGATAGACGAGACCAGCGGCTCGGAGACGCGCACCAGGTCTGCTAGGCCGCCCGTGGCCTGTCGCCACTGCTGGCGGAGACACCACTGAGCAGGCCGCATATTCAGGCGGGCTTTGGGGGTCACATGGACGGTGGAAGCCATATGGCCGAGCAGTCTCAGGAAGCGCCTGGCGGAGACCAGGGGCTGGCTGCGAAAGCGGTCGGCTAGGTCCATGAGCCGCTGAGCCCTGTCGAGCGGTAGGTACGCTCGCGCCTGAGGGGTGTGCAGCCTTGCGCCGATGAACTCGAGATCCTGTGAGGGGAGCAAAGTGGACTTTGCGAAGTTGATGACAAAGCCCAAGTGCTGCAGCAGAGTCACCGTGCGGCACGTGGCGGTGGTGACCTCCTGAGCGGACGCTGCTCTGATGAGCCAGTCGTCGAGGTACGGAAAAAACTAGAGGCCGTGAAGCCGGAGATGGGCCGCCACGACCGCGAGACATTTTGTGAAGACTCGCGGTGCGGAGGACAGGCCGAAGGGCAGTACTCTGTACTGGTAATGATTTCCTGCCACCACAAACCTTAGGTATTGGCGGTGGCTTGGGTGGATGAGGATGTGCGTGTAAGCATCCTTTAGATCCAAGGAGCATAGCCAATCTCCCTGCTGGAGGTAGGGCAGAAGGATTCCAAGGGTAAGCATTTTGAACTTCTCCCGCACAAGGAACTTGTTGAGGTTGCGCAAGTCCAGGATGGGTCGGAGGCCTCCTGTTCTCTTTGGTATCAGAAAATACCTTGAATAGAAGCCCTGACCTCTCAGGTGGTGTGGCACCGGTTCCACCGCCTGATCCTGCAGAAGACCTGCTAACTCCTGAAGGAGCAACTCCCTGTGCAGAGGGGGGCGCGGAGGCTCTCCCGGAAAATAGGAGGGAGGGACCTGATGGAAGTGGAGAAGGTAGCCCTCTCGCACGACCTGAAGCACCCAGGCATCTGCGGTGATGCTGGACCACCTGTCGGCGAAGTGAACCAGCCGGCCTCCGGTGCTGGGGGGAACCAGCGGGGGGGAGAGGCTATGCTGAGCGAGTCAAAAACCCCCACCCTGCTGAGCAGGGGCTGGTGGCGCAGGCTTGGGGGCTTGCTGCCTACGGGACCCGTTACCCCGTCCCTTGGCCTGCTGGCCCTGTTGGGGAGCTGCAGGGGCCTGATAATGGGGGTATTGTTTGTAGGCAGCCGCCTTCCTCGGGTAAAAGGTCTTTTTTCCCGAGCCCTTCTTTTTCTGGGAAGGGGCGGAGGTCTTCCTAGAAAGCCTGGTCCTGGTGAGAGTCTCAGTCTCAATTTGTGCAGCCTTTTCCGCCATGGGCTTGCCAAAGAGGTTTTCGCCTCGGCAGGGGACATCGACCAACTTGTCCTGTACCCAGGGCTCAAGGTCGGACGACTGAAGCCAAGCCTGTCGGCGGGCACCGATGCCGGCTGCGGCTACTCGAGCCGAGGCTTCAAAGCCATCATAGGCTGCTCGGGACATGAACTTTGAGCATTCCCGAATACCTGTGGACAAGGCTAGGAACCTCCGCAAGGGTTCCTCGGACAAACCAGCGGAGAAGCCGGCTAGCTCTTTAGCCAGATCCCTGAGATACATGCCCATGTAGAGCTGGTAAGTCTGGACACGACAGGCGAGCATAGAGCCCTGGAAGCACTTTTTGCCAAGGCCATCCAGGTTACGGGCCTCCCTTCCAGGAGGCACCGAGGAGTGCATCTTCTGGCTCTTAAGACGATGCATGGCCGATTCCACTACCATGGAATGGTGTGGCAACTGCGCCTTTTGAAAGCCAGGGCTCTTGCGGACTCGATAGATAGAATCGACCCGCTTGCTCAGGACCGGCGAGGAGGCCGGACTCTCCCACATGCGGAAGAGTAGTCGTTCCAGCATAGGAGGAACCGGCACAGTAAAGTGCTCCCTCGCGGGAGAGTCATACTGGAGGGCGTCGAGCTCTTCGGCTCGAGGCTCCTCCTCGGGGTCCGCAGGGAAGGCCAAAGCCTTGGCCATATCCCTAACGAAATCCGAGAACCGGGCATCCTCCGGGGGGGACTGCTTCCGAGGCTCGGACTCCGGAGAGTCCGATGGGACACACCGAGTCCGGAAAGAATCAGGTGACTCTTCCTCCTCCGACTCCCAGACCGACTCCGACGAGGACTCGGTGGGGTCGGCTCGGGCAGGGTGCGGCGCCAGCCGCCCCGACGCCGAGGGAGTCGGCGTCGGCGACCTCGGTCCCGAACGGGAGGCCGAGGGCGACCTCGACCGAGGATCGACTCGAGTTCTCATCGACTCGAGGATCGGCTCGGTCTCCGGGGTCGACTTGGACGTCGACGTCCCGGCGGTCGGGGCAGCGACGCCAGCGAAGCCAGCGAGCAGTGCCCGCTGCTGGTCCATGAAGGCAGACAATCTGCTCTCCAAGGCCGTCAACCTGAGTCCGAGCTCAGGCGACCCAGCAGCCCCGACTCGGGCCCCGACGGCGTCGGGCCCGACGTCGGCTGACGCGGAGGCGAGTCCAGAAGGACAACAGGACTTACCCGGGCAGGCATCTCCGACTCCAGGCGAGGTCGCTTCGGGAGGTGATCCTTCTCCAAGGACCCGGGGCGGCTGTCGGGGCTATGCGACCTGGCCCTCGCGGAGCCAGGAGCGTCCACCGACGCCGCCCTCGCGGGTTTTTCCTTCCGTCGATGGTCCCCGGAGGGAGAACCCCGGTCGGAGGAGCTCCGTCGACGGTCCGAACTGGAGCCTTTCGACAGTGAGGCCTCCGACGAGGTCCGGGTACGGCTGGGGTCAGCGAAGATTCTTTCGCGCTGATGCCGCCGACTTCTCAACGCCTTCGAGGACAGTTTGCTGCAGGGCCCACAGATCAGTTCCTCGTGATCTGGGCCCAGGCAGCGGAGGCAAAGGTCGTGTGAGTCGGTGAGTGACATATTTCGGTCACACCGACCACACCGCTTAAAGCCACTGGCAGCCATCGGGGGAAAAAGGGCCCCTGCGAGGTCAAAGGACCGGGCTGCCAGGGAAAAACGAAAACGAAAACTGACTAAGTCAGAAAAACCGAAAAACCGTTAGAGGACTCGAGACCGGCGTCGCGAGTCCGGGCGGGAAAACGACCGGCGTCGAACCGAAAGAAAAAAGGATAAATACAGAGGAAAATCAACTTTTTCGCGGGGACAAGACGGGGACGTCTGTAGGGCTCCGCGGAAAAAAGAAGACTGGCTAAGATGGCACCTTCGGGCGGGAAGACTACCGCGCATGCGCGCTGCAATTCCCAAAGGCTTTCTTTGAAAGCTGGGGAAAATTGCTCCGCGAGGGCTCCGTCGGCGCCGACGTCACCCATAAGTGAGGACTGACTTCCTGCTTGGTCCTGGAGAAACATTTTTTCACTGAAAGGGTGGTGGATGCTTGGAATGCCCTCCCGAAGGAAGTGGTGGGGGCAAACATGGTGACGGAATTCAAAACAGCATGGGACAAACAGTGGATCCCTTTACAGCAATAGGATAAAAACAAAATAAACAGTACTATCTAACTTCTGAACCATATAACATCTCAACAAATAGGGGTGTCCTACATGGAGTGGTGGGTTTACCCCTAAACAAAGACATGGGGAGGGGTGGCCTGCACAGAGTGACAGGTGCACCTACTCTTGCCATCTTGCTGGGCAGACTAGATGGACCATGCTGGTCTTTATCTGCCGTCATTTACTATGTTACTCTGACTCTGGAGGTAAGGGAGAAATGTTCCGGGAGAGATCATCTTGAATTTCTCTTGGAGCAGATACTTGTTTAATTCTCCGAGGTCCAGAATGGGCCTGTATCCTCCTGTCTTCTTTGGGATAAGGAAGTAGGAGGTGCAGACGCCCAGGCCTTGCTGAGAAAGTGGCACCTCCTCTATCGCACCCTGAGCGAGAAGGGTGGTAATCTCCTGGCACAAGAGAGTGGTAAGAGGGGGTCGAGAGCTGAACTCTCTTGGTGAAGATGGAGGGGGCATTCTTTGGAAGTGAAGTTTGTACCCCTCTGTCACTATGGAGAGAGTGCAATGTTCTGATGTTACCTGGTGCCATCTTTTGGCAAGGTAACACAGTCTGCCTGGGATGTTGACTGGCTCTGGAATTTCCAGAGGCAGGACAGTTAAGTTCTCTAGAAAGGAGTCAAAGACCTTGTAGAGGCTGGGTCTGTTGAGCTGGCTGAGCTCTGGGGGCCTGAGCCTTCCTTTGTTGCTTTGGTTGTTGCTGTCCCTTCTGGGAAGCATGGACCAGACAGTGCACAGCATGGGTGTAAGAAGGATAAAACTTCTTTTTCTTGTTGAAAAAGGGCTTCTTTACAGCCTTTTTCTTAGCTGGGTTGGCAGTGGTTCTAGAAAGCCTATTGAGAGTGGTATTCTCAGACTCCAGCTGAGAACCCTTGTCCTGCCAATCCTTGCCAAAGAGGTTTTCCCCTGTGCAAGGAATATTCCCCAGCTTATCTTGCACCCACTGCTCAAGATCAGATGCTTGTAACCAAGCAATCCGTCGTGCACCGATGCAGATAGCAGAAGTCCTGCTAATACACTCAAAAAAAACAAGGTTGCCCTGTTCATGAATTTGGAAACATTCTGGGCATGTTTTACAAGTGTCAGGTAATCAGCCCTCTTGTCATCAGGGAGAAGAGGAGCCATTAGTTCTAAATCTTTAGCCACCTCCCGAAGGAACATACCCATGCAGAGTATGTAAGAACTTATTCTGGCCGATAACATGGAGGCTTGAAAACATTGACAACTGAAGGCATCAAGAGTTCTCGCCTCACAGCCCGGAGAATTAGATTAATGTGTATTGGCACTTTTGATTCGACGCATTGCCGATTCCACTACCATGGAATGGTGTGGTAACTGCGTCTTCTGGAAACCGGGACACTGCGGTACCCGGTACATGGTATCGAGTCTCCGAGAATGTGGAGAGATCGTTAAGGGTGTTTCCCACATCCTAAGCATGAGGTCATGCAATATCCGGTGAATGGGTAAGGTAGCAGCCTCCTTAGGGGCTGCTGGATACTGAAAATTTTCAAGTTCTTCAGCTCTCGGTTCCTTCTCAGAGGTCACCGTAATGGAGAGGCCCCAAGCCACATCCCATATAAAGTCTTGAAAAGACGTGTCTTCCGGAGGAGACATACGGCGTTGTGGGAAAGGAGAAAGATCTTCTGGAAGAGCCTCCCTGGTACCGATCGATTCATCGGAAGACTCAAAGTATAGACGGGCTGGGTGCTCCCACCCCACCCGCCGACGGTACCGATCAAAATCAGCATCGGAATGCCTCAGTACTGGACCCTCGATGCCGGACACTGACTCCAGGGCCGTCATGGGTGGTAGTGTGGAGAGCGGCGCAATGGTCGATGCAGATACATTTGGTACCGGCGCTGGTACCGATGACTGCGGAACCAATTGCAGCTGCTAGCAAGGCCACTAAACTCCGCTTAAAGGTCAGGATACTCTGATCCATGGAACCAGCTGATGCTTGGGTATCGGTACTGGAACAGTGGACCACGACCCCAGAACATGGCACCAAGAGCTCTTCAGAGGTGGAAGCCTCGGGAGCATCTTGGGACCCCGTTAATGTTTTGGAGGCAAGGACCTCCTGCCAGGGTTGTTTGACTGGTGTATTCTCTTCTAGTGCAACGCCTAAGGCATCTCGATGCTTAGAAGGAGATCTACCCTTTGAAGTCCGGCCAGTCTTCGAAGACCACCTAGGTTTCATTACCTGAGATCCATGGGAGGAAGATGAAGCCCTCGACGATGTCGATGCAACGGACATTGCATCTGAGGCAAAAAGGGTGCCGAGTTTCGCAAGCTCTATTCTGCAGGCCCCTCTTTGTCATCAACCTGCAGAGAAGACATTCTGATGGCAAATGGTCTGGTCCCAAACATTTAAGACACCAGTCATGGGTGTTGGTAGCAGAAATAGTACTGCTACATTTGGAACACTTTTTTAAACTTTGGGTATGAGGGCTCCAGGCGGAGGGAAGATGGTAGAGCATTCCAGAGTGAAGGACAGAGAAAAAAAAGGCAGAGTGGCGAGTCTGTTTCAAATGAGCCTGAGAAGGGGAGGGTAAGGACAGACTATTAGCATGTAGGGAACGAACTTGACGATATGGGGTATGAAGAGAAATAAGATTTGCTAAGTAGAGAGGGTTTGATGTGTAAATGGCTCTGTGTGTTAATATTAGAAATTTGTATTGAAATCTGTAACGAAGTAGCAACCAATGAAGGCGGAGAAGAAGGGGAGTGATATGGTCAAACCGTTGAGCATAAGTGATAAGACGGGCTGCAGTATTATGTAATAGCTGTAAGCGTTGGAGCTGATAGGATGGTAAGTTAGCTAGAACCACATTACAGTAGTCAAGTCTACTAGTGACCAAAAGCCAGTACTAGAGTAATCAGTGAACTGGAGGGGAGAAGGGAACAAACTGCCCTGATTTGCCACAGGGCAGAGAAAGAGCGACCAGTAAGAGTGGATAAATGAGTGTGAAAAGAGAGTGAGGAATCCAGTTACCCCTATGTATCGGAAGGAAGGAGTGAGAGGGATTGGAATGAGGTCAATTTGAGGTGCGATGATTGGACAAGGAGTACTCAGAGACCCACATTGCTGTGGATTTAGAGGGATTCAGATGAAGATAATTAGAGGAGAGCCAGGAAGCAATGTGAGAGACAATTATTAAGCTGTGAGATATCTATGTTTACTGGCAAAGTGTGGAAGAGGAGAACAATGTCATTGGCGTAAATGTAAGAAGAAACTAGATATTGCTGAATCAGAAGTGGTAGAGGAGAGAAAAAGATGTTAAATATCAGAGGGGAGAGAACGGAGCCCTGGGGCACTCTGCATGCTAGAGGGAGAAGAGAGGAGGACTGATTGTTAGAATGGACAGTAAAAGCAGAGCTGTGAGGAACGAACGGAACCATTGCCATACCGTACCCTGTAACCCAACATCATAAAGGCGAGAGAGAAGAGTATGATGATTAATTAAGTCAAACGCTGAGGATAGGTCCAGGGACACTATGAGCGTGATATCTCCATGGTCATGGGCGACATGAATCTCATTTAATAGGGCCAAAAGAACAGTTTCTGTACTATGCCCTGACCGGAATCCTGCTTGCTGAGGGTGAAGGGCATTGGTGGCTTCTACGTGAGATGCTAGCTGAAAAAATGCAAAACGTTCCAATAATTTGGCCAAAAAAGGAAGATTTGAAACGAGACACCAATGAGATAAAATAGAAGGGTTAAGAGAGGGCTGTTTTAGGAGAGGATAAACCATGGCAGATTTCAACAAAGAAGGGAATTACCGGAAGACAGACTAGGGTTTATGATAGTAACAATGATGGGCACTAATTGCAAAGAAGGCTCGGCCAGCCAACGAGATGGAATTGGGTCCAGCTGACAAGTTGTCTTTCTGGACTTAGAGTCTTAAGCAGTTCTGCAGAAGTAATAGTATAAAAGGACGACCAAGTGTGAGCTAGTGCTTGATTAGGAGGGGAAGAGGGTAAATCAAATGGTCCAGAGTTGATCACCTCATCAGAGGGAGCGGGAGAGGCAGGGGATGAGGGGGATGAGGGGGAAGAATGTGAGGATAGTAAGGGTGGGGGTGGGGTGTTAATAAAGGAGGAACGCAAGTTCTGAATTTTTTCAGAGAAAAAAGTGGCCAATATTGAAGGAGCAGGAACTGTGGTCAGCAGATTAGGAGTGGAGGTAGCAGAAGAGAGCTTGTGCAAAATCGTGTATAGCTGCCTTGAGGAATTAGCAACCTCAGAGATTTCAGTGGCATAAAAAGAACGCTTAGCAGACTGTACTGCTGAACGGTAGTCAGAATACAGTTGCTTGAACCGAGCCATAGTCTCGGGTGAAGGATGTTTAGACCAGTGGCGCTCTACTTGACGGAGTTGTGTACGCTGGAGACGTAACCCTGGATGGTACCATGGGGAATGAAGTAGTCGATACGGCCTAGTGGAAGGACAGAGAGGGGCCAGATTGTCCAAAGCAAAAGTAAGAAGTGAGTTCCAGAGACAGGCTTGAGAATCAGCTGAGCGTAAGGCAAAATCTGAGGGAAATAAAGATTGGGCAGGTGGAAAGGCACTAAGTGTTACAGGATGAGATGCCTTTCTCCAAAGGTCGTGTATCCCTCTGAGAGAGTCTTAATGGTAGGGAGTTGAAGATGATAAAGAATCTTTGGGAATATCACCATTTTGTATGGTGCTATGTGTCCTAAAAGTGAAAGCGGGAGTGGTCGCCAATCTCGCAACCGCACTCCAACCTCCATAATCAGTTCCTGTATATTGATTGAATATAACCGCCATGTATTATATGCCCAAGTATTTAAAGTTCTCCCCTGCCCAACGTAGTGGGAAAGGTGGGGGCCATGCATCCCGCAAATTGCCCTGTACATCGAGCGCCTCTGATTTAGACATATTTAATTTTAGGCCAGCTACTTTCCCATAACACTCAATTTCTTCCAGCAAACATCTTAATGAATTTACTGGATCCGTCAGATGTATCAGAAGATCACTGGCGAATGCCGACACCTTAAAGCACATTGTTCCTACTTTCACCCCCATGATGTCCTCTTTTGTGAATGTCCTACGTAAAAGTGAGTCCAATGAGAGGACAAATAATAAAGGCAACAGCAGGCAACCTTGCTAGGTCCCCCTTTATAACCCAAAGGTCTCTGTTAGGTCCAGATTCACTACAGTCGCTGCCCGTGGAGAATCATAGAGGGCCTGTACCACCAATACAAACTTTTCACCTAGTCCATAGGCACGCAGAGCTGTGACTAGATATTGCCAACTAATCCTATCAAATGCTTTTTCCGTGTTGAAGCTAATGAGTAGAGAAGGCTGTTTGTGGAAATGGGTCCATTCTAGGGAAGTCAAGATCTGATGAAGATTTCCAGCTGGGCATTGTCCTCTGACAAAGCCCACCTGGCACAGGTGTACCAGATCTGGGAGGTGTATTGCTAGCCTGTCGGTCAAAATCCATCAAAGCAACAAATAGAACTTTCTCACATTTTGCCCCCACTCTCTGGAATACTCTTCCAGATGAGCTAAGAAAAATGAAAGATCTCCCCATATTCCGTAAAAAATTAAAAACCTACCTTTTCCTACAGCATTTTGGAAACCTGCAAGAGTCTACCAATGCAGACCTCACCAACCCATCTATTTAAATGGACTCACCTTCTCAATTCCATACTTCTCCTCCCCATATACTCAAAGAGAAGCACACAAACCAATGATTAATATATGCCAGCCCTCGGTTCATATCATCAAATCTAAGGACACTATACACTGTACATAGTTTGCAACTTAGTCTAGCTTTAGCCTAAGTTTTGTTCAATTCTTAATGTATATAGTTCAACTGTTTTATGTAATTGATTCTGTACTGTTTACTGTACATTTCAAACATTGTTCAATGTAAACCGTATTTGATCTATTGGAAAAAGCGGCATAGAAATTCTAATAAATAAATAAAAACTTGGTGAACCTGTTCAGGTCAAAATTAATCAGAGATCTTGGTCTGTACAAGGCTGCCTCCTGAGGGTCCTTCCCTGGCTTAGGTAGGACTGTGATGTGGGCCCTGTTATCATATTCTACCCATCCCTTAGAAAGCCATTGGTTATATACATCTACCATAGTCGGTATAATCTGCTCTTGCATGATCTTGTAATATTCAGCTCTGTAACCATCTGGGCCTGGGGCCTTGCAAAATACTGCCCTCTTAATAAAACATTGCACTTTGTTTGCGATAATCGGTGCCTCCAGTGCTGCCTTCTGTTGGGCAGACAGTGAGGGCAATGGGGCCTGGGCCAGGTATTCCTCCGTTAGAGTCAGAGGACCATCTTCCCGATTGTATAATGATCAATAAAAGGCTTTTAATATTGCCCCAATATCTGTGTTGATGTGCAGGAGTGCCGCGATGGTCTTTGAGGGTGGGAATAAACAAAGCCCTGAGACCCTTGTAAACAGTGAGCTAATAGTTTTCCTGTCCTGTCATCGTACTGGTATAATTGATATTTATAATATATCAAACATTTGCGGGCGCGTTGATGACGTAAGGTGTTCCGGGCAATCTGGGAGGCCAGCAAACGAGCCCTATTTGCCCCTGACGGGTATCAGGCCAAGGTCCGCCTTTCCCAGCAAAGGACTCCAGAGTTGATCTCCCGCTGCCGCCATGCAGTGTAGGCAATAATAGCCCCTTCTAAGCACAGCCTTGGAGGCAGTCCAAAATAATTCTGGTTGTTCCGAGTATTCCTGATTGTAGCGTAAATAGTCACTTCATTGTTGTTTTAAGTAGACCTGAAAATCCTCTTCCTTGACTCACTCTAAAGGGAACCGGCATAGTCATATACCCACTAGTCCCTCCACACCACTCCGTCGACGCATACTGGAGCATGGTCTGATATTTCCAAAGGACCAATCGTGGCTTCTGATATGTTTCCGAAGGTTCCCTCTTGATACAAAAATGTAGTTGAAGTGTGCCCTGTCCCATGAGCACGGGAAAAATGTGTATAATCCCTTTCTTGAGGGTGTAATACCCTCCACACATCCATCAATTGACAGCACTCAAGGAAGCGGCACAAGGACTTAGTGGTGGGCCAACATCCCCCCCCCCCCGTCCCCTCCCAATGTATCTAGGTCTGGTTCTATCACTCCGTTAAAGTCTCCACCCAAAATTACAGGAAGATACGTTAGTTGCTCAAGCTCTGCGTCTATTCTAGAATAAAATTGGGGGTCTAGCACATTTGGGTATACACACATTCAAGTATCACTCCCTTCCCTTGCAGTTTGCCCTCAATCAGTACATATCGCCCCCCCCCCCCATGGTCCTGCACCACTTTGCGAGACTGAAAGCTGACAGAATTGCATACAAGTATGGCCACCACCCCCTTAACGTCCCAGCACCGATGCTCCAAATACCTATGCCACCTTGCCACGCTTTAACTTAGCCAGTTCAGTCTCTGACTGATGGGTCTCTTGGAGCATTGCTGTTTCTGCTTTATGACGTGTCAAAGCCCGAAGGACTTTCTACTGTTTAACTGGACTTCCTAAACCACAAACATTCCATGTTAACTCTCTCAGCCTGGGTCCCCACCAACATGGCCTCTGTTCCCAGATTTGTCTCATCTTGTCTGGCCGGGGGCTCCCCCAGCCTAGGACCCTCATCCATTCCCATCCCTCCTCCTCTATTTCCCAGCCCCACATACATTCATCCATTCCTATTTCTGGTCTCCTGGCCTTACCCTTATCTTTCCACCCTTCCTTCCTCTCCCTTTCCCTCCCTTGCACCCCCTACCCCCCTTAATTTTCCGAGAATCCCCTTCCCCATTCTCCAAATCCTTCGCATACAGTCATTATAGAGCAAGGCCCCCCCCCACCCCTCCCCCCCCACCCCTCTTCGGTATATCTTGCATATTGTCTTCAATTCCCTATACACTGCCTGACACATATCCTCATCCCCTCTGCTTAATCTTT
Organism: Ichthyophis bannanicus; assembly: GCA_033557465.1. Lineage (NCBI taxonomy): Eukaryota > Metazoa > Chordata > Amphibia > Gymnophiona > Ichthyophiidae > Ichthyophis > Ichthyophis bannanicus. The sequence goes on along the minus strand of CM066032.1, from coordinate 926,065,859 downwards.
CGGCCTTCCCATCCCTCTAGGCACAGATCAAGCTCCCTTTGTTTATCCCCTTTAAACATCAGCTTAGTCCTAGACCCTTAATGTTAATCCCCCGGGTCATCCAGCCAAAGTTATAGTTATCATTTACAATTCAGACATTTTCCCCAAAGTTTTGTCTCGCCCAGGAACAACTGCAGGTCATGGGAAGGAGGCATCAATCCCCTTACTCCTCCTTTCACATTGCTTCCATCTGTCCTTACTTCACGTGGAGTCTCCCGAAGTACGCGCTAAAATAGTGTCCACAAAATGTTTAGCAGAATCTGCTGTGTCAAAGAACCTCGCTGTTCCATTGTGCACGATGTGCATCCGTGCTGGGTACTGCAGGGTAAAACAAATGTTAGCCTCAAAGAGACGTAGACAGATCAGGGTAAAACACTTCAGTCTCTGTGCTAGCATTGTGGAATAGTCCTGGAAGATTAGAATTTTTGCCCCTTGATGGACAGGAGGAGTTAGTTGGCCTTTGGCTGCCTGAAGCACTCTCTCCTTATGGATAAAGTTGAGGACCTAGACAGTGTGCCCTCTCAATGATCAGCAGTTTACACTCCTCCCCCAAGGTGAGTGTTGCCAGCTGCTATGTTTCAATAAACCTTCGGAGCTCATTTTCTTTAATGTTTTCTAGTACCCCCCACAAATCGTAGATTGTTACTTCTGTTCCGATTTTCCAAATCTTCGATCTTATCTTGCTGCTGGGTGACCATTTTGTGGAGCTCCAAAAGGGCTGTCCATGTGCTGTCTGCTTCAGTTTCCACGGCCTCCAATCTGACCTCTACTTCTCCCAGTCTCTTATTATATCCCTTTAAAGCCTGCACAGCTCCTTCCAGCTTTGCAAGCACTTGGTCAAATTTCCCAGTTAGGACTGCCACCACCGAGTCGGTGGCCTCCTCAACCAGCGTGTCTTTTGCTGGAGAGCTAGGTGCTGTTACAGTCCCGTCAGCCATTTTGTCTCCCACTCGGGCCTTGTTCCGATCCTTCTTGGTTGTGCCATCCAGTACTCCCTCATCACAACTTTTGCGCTCTGTAATTCTGGGTGTTATTAGGGTCATGTCTTCCCTTTTTTCAGTTCCACTGGGGGGTCTATGCGGCATTGGCAGGGAGAATCAGCGGGGGAAGCCCCGGAGCACAGCACCGAAGCGTCTAGCTGCACTCACCGCATCACGTGACCTCCCTCAAGTTTTCATTTTTTAAAAATTCTGTGGGTTCAGATGAAATGGAGATTCTTTAAAAAACATTTTGATTTATGATAGAGATTTATAAATTAATGAATGAATGGAGTAGAACGGCTAAATGTAGATCGATTGTTTATGCCATAAAAAAGTAGAAAGACCAAGGGACATGCAATGAAGCTACAGTGTAACCCATTTAAGACTATTTATTTTATTTAACAGTATTTATATACCACCTTTTCCTTAAATTAAGGTGGTTTACACAGAACTCAATTCACCAGCTAGTGGTTTACATTAAAACTCACTTTGAAAGCTACTATTTACATTGTAATAAGGTGTTTTAAGCTCTATAACTTATAATTAGGTTGTAACAGAGTGCTTCCATAACTTTTTAAATAAATAATTATTTACAGTTTGTGGTTGCGGACTAATGAGAGAAAATATTTTTTTACTCAACGTATAATCAAACTCTGGACTTTGTTACCAGAGGATGTAGTAAAAGCCGTTGGTGTAGCAAGCAAAGCAATGTGTGCCTTTGAGTCCGGGCTGACTCCTGGCGAACCGGTGACTTGCCCAAGGCTACAAGGAATGCTAATGGGAATCAAACCCTGGTCTCTCTGTTACTAAGCCAGTGTTTAAATCACTAGGCTAATTCTCCACTCCACTCCAAAAAAAAAAAAAAAAAAAAAAGACAAAAACCTTTTTTTTTTTTTTTTTTAATATAAGTGCCATCAAGTCAATGCTGACTCTTGGTGATCCAGTAGCCCCTGGGTTTTCTTGGCAAGGTATGACCAGAAGTAGATTGTCAGGCCTTTTTCTTCTGAGGCAATGGAGGGTAAAGTGATTTGCTTAAGGTCACAAGGAGTGCCAATGGGAAATGAACCGTAATCTCGAGTACTAGCTCTAACCACTAGGCTTCTCCTCCACTTGCTGTTAGTGTAGCTGGGTTTAAAAAAAAGGGTTTGACAATTTCCTGGAGGAAAAATCCATAAACCATTATTAAAGAGGACCTGGGAAATCCACTGCTTACCCCAGGATGAGCACTGTGGGAACTGTGTGTCTTTTTGGGAACCTGCTAGGTTCTTGTGACCTGGAATGGCCACTGTTGGAAACAAGATAATGGGCTTGATGGACCTTGGTCTGACCCAGTATGGCATTGTCTTATGTTCTTAAGACATATAGCTCAAGTTCTGCATCTCCAGATAATCTGCCTGAGGACTAGAGACCCATTATTACTCTGAACAAATCCTATTGTGTCAAATATTTTCTACATAAAAGACATATAACTTGGTAAACAATGCCAAAAATCACTCATATTATCATACAATTGATCAAAACCTCTTAAAGGTATGGCCTCAGTCTTTAAAAGGCTACATAAAAAAAAGCAAGAATTGGGGTAGGTAGACCAAGAAAGCTAACTTAGGCTAGTCTGATTAATTCAGTTTCATACACAGCCAACAGAAAAATGTGCTGTGTACAGGTATCTCTTTTTCTTCTCAGATGCTTCCAAATATAACAGCAGCTATTTTTGGTATCATGTGGACTTACCTTCGTGGGACCTTTTCCCCCTCTGTATGGTTCTCCTCCACATCTCCCTGCATATCAGGGACCGAGGCCACCAAATCTTTCAAGAAGTCGAACTGCTGTTCCAGCTCTATGCACTGCTTCCTGTTCAATATCAGAACTGCACATCAGAAATGGTACAAACACATGTTTGCATACAGCACTACATAATATCTGAAAAACATCTTAACACCGTACTGCTGGTTTCCAAGTCTGTCCCCCTGTACATAAAGGACAATAATGTTGTGGCTAACGGCATCTTTCACAGGTTTTCAGCTCTCTATTAAGTCTCAGTTTCTGGTGTTCTGACTTACAGATGTGACGTTGTCATAGTTTTGGCATTGCGTGCCTGTGTGATCTGGCAGGCTCTCTTCAGCAGTGCCTCCAAGAAGAGCTCCAGTGCCCGAGCTAAACAGAAGAAAAAGGGTCAAGGAAACAAGCCTGTACTATCACCTTCAAAGAAAGCCCTGCAACTTGGTTTTATGATCTTTCATTCAAATGGTATAAGCATGATACTCCAGACACATGCACACATCCTGAATGAAAAAGATGCAAACCCTTCTCCTCCATGCCCCACTCCATTAATACACACACTGCTCTCTACCTTGACACTTTTTCACACCTTTCTAAAACACAGCCACCCTGACCATCCTCTCCAGCTCCTCCTAACATACATACTTTAACATGCCTTCTCACCCTCTCCAAACATACCAATCCCAGCATCCCATCCCCATCCCAAAGCAAGAACACACTCCAAGCTCTTCTTCCTGCTCCTCTCTAGCACCAAACTAATCCAATATTGTGTTTAGGTTATTTCTTCTCTAACACATTAGTAATGTAAGTAGTTTTAATAATATGTTTCTTCTCAGACCCTTGTGGTTTGGAAAGTGGAAGGTATTATGCAAATGTGGCCTATGACGCAGTAGACAGGGCTTAGAGAACCTAGCCAAGGATACATATGATAACAGGAACCGCTGCAGCTACTTTCCCAATCTCCTCATCCGTCTGCATTATCTTCTTTATTCTCGCCTATGCATAAAGAACAGAAAAAAAAAAAAAAAAGACTGTGGCAAAATAGAAACATAACGGCAGAAAAAGACCACATTACCTATCTAGTCTGCCCTTCCATATCAACTACTACAATAGTCCCCTTTGTTCTTTAGTGTTTTCTTTTATTTCATTTCCAAATACATAATAAGAGTACACAGGCCTGTACTTATACTACCCAATCTTCAGTCTATTACCAACCATAGGAATGTGCAAGGATAAAATTTGTTTCCATTGACAACAGAAGAGATGGAGACTGCCAGTGCACTACTACAAATGTTGAAGCAAGCTTTACCTGCTAATTTTCTTTCCTCGAGTCCCTCCAGTCTCCAGATGCATGGGTTTACACTCTCCTGCCAGCAAATAGAGACTGAGAATATTTTGATAACATCAACCTATAAGGATCCTTACAGCCCCTAACACATTAGTATTTCTGTAGCAATGCAGACTACGATTTTTAACATGCTTAATTAACTCCCCAACCAAGAAGGCCTGGAGTCACTGAACCAAACCAATTTGCCAATCGAAAAACATCTTAGAAATTTTAGAGAAAAACGTACCACGGCAGAAAACAGAATGAACGAAAGGAGCAAAAATAGGAATTACACTTACCTGGTAATTGTGGTTCCTTGAGCGACTCCAGTTTAGTCCTCAACCTCTGGGTAGTGAACCTCCTCCTGCAGCCTGGAGACTGGGCATGTCAAAAACTCATGACATCACTGGATATAGCCTGCTGGTCTCTCCCATCAGCCCCCAGTGAACTATTGACAAAGCAGACTCAAAGGAGCAAAAAAATCAGTAACTTATTTTTTTAACTTATTATATTCAAGGGCACGCAGAACATATAACCTATCTACCTACTACTCCCAGAAGGAAAGGGACTGCTTCTAGAACGCTCCCCTTTCCATCGAATGCCTAGCCCTAAACAATACACAGCAATATAGCATAGTTACTCACCTGTAACAGGTTATCTCCAGGAACAGCAGGAATTTAGTCTTCACATATGGGTATCGTTGGTACCGACGGAGCCTGCGCAGGAACACTCCCCAGCGTCCAATTAGAAAGCTTTTGGGAGCATCCCACAGCGCCTGCGTGCTGCCTTCCCGCCTTTACCAACTGCCTCTCTCCAGTTGAGTTTTAAAGCTGAGACAAAGAGAGAGAGAGAGGGAAAGAAAAGAAGAGATACAACTCCTAGGGGAGGTGGGTGGGTTGTGAAGACTAAAATTCCTGCTGTTCCCAGAGATCACCTGTTACAGGTGAGTAACTATGCTATCTCCAGGAACAAGCAGGAATGTAGTCTTCACATATGGGGACACCCTAGCTACAGATGCCAGGGAAAGACCCCAGAAGTTGTGTGCCCCTGTGAAAGGACTCCACTTCCCCCCATGGATCTCTGGCATCCTACCGGGAAAGGTGGGTAGGAGTTGATTAAGTTAGGAACAGGTGCTGTAGAACAGCGTGACCAAACAAGGCATCCCGGCGTGAGTCCTTGTCTAAGCAGTAATGGGCTGTGAAGGTATGAACCGAGGCGCAAGTAGCTGCTCGACAGATGTCGTCAATAGACACAGAGTGTAGATGAGCCATTGAGGCTGCCATGGCTCTCACACTGTGAGCCGTGACATGGCCTTCCAGAGAAAGGTTCTTACTCTGATAGGCAAAAGAAATACACTGTGCAATCCAGTTGGACAATGTTCTCTTGGAGACTGGAAGTCCCAAATGAGAAGGATCGAAAGCAACAAAGAGTTGGGAGGACTGTGAACTATCATTAAAATCATCTCTAATACCTGAGGATTGGAGGATCGCCAATGTAACACCAATTTTTAAAAAGGGTTCGAGGGGTGATCCGGGAAACTACAGACCGGTGAGCCTGACATCAGTACCGGGAAAAATGGTAGAAACCATCATAAAGAATAAAATTACTCAGCATATAGATAGTCATGACCTAATGGGAGACAGCCAACATGGCTTTAGACAAGGAAGACCTTGTCTTACTAATCTGTTATGTTTTTTTGAAGGAGTGAATAAACAGGTGGACAAAGGTGAGTCGGTTGATATTGTGTATCTGGACTTTCAGAAAGCCTTTGACAAGGTCCCTCATGAGAGACTTTTGGCAAAACTAAAGAGTCATGAGATAGGAGGCAGTGTACTACTGTGGATCAGGAACTGGTTAAAAGATAGAAAGCAGAGGGTAGGGCTAAATGGCCAATTTTCCCAATGGAGAAAGGTGAATAGTGGTGTACCCCAGGGATCTGTGCTGGGTCCGCTGCTTTTTGACATATTCATAAATGACCTGGAAAGTGCAATAACGAGTGAGGTTATCAAATTTGCTGATGACACAAAACTATTTAAAGTTGTTAAAACCCAGGAGGATTGTGGAAAATTGCAAGAGGATCTTGATAAATTGGAAGACTGGGCATCAAAATGGCAGATGAAATTTAATGTGGAGAAGTGCAAGGTTATGCACCTAGGGAAGAACAACCCAAACTATGGTTACACGATGCAAGGTTCCACATTAGGAACCACCACCCAAGAAAAAGATTTAGGCGTCCTTGTGGATACCATGTTAAAACCCTCGGCCCAGTGTGCAGCGGCGGCCAAGAGAGCAAATAGAATGCTAGGTATGATAAGGAAAGGAATGGAAAATAAAACAAAAGATATTATAATGCCTCTATATCGTTCCATGGTGAGACCGCACCTTGAATATTGTGTGCAATTCTGGTCGCCATATCTTAAAAAGGATATAGCAATTTTAGAAAAGGTTCAGAGAAGAGCCACCAAAATGGTAAAGGGGATGGAAGGCTACTCCTATGAAGAAAGGCTAAAAAGGTTGGGGCTCTTTAACCTGGAAAAGAGACGGCTGAGGGGAGATATGATAGAAGTCTATAAATTAATGAACGGAGTGGAACGGGTAAACGTAGATCGATTGTTTACCTTATCAGAATATAGAAAGACTAGGGGACATGCAATGAAGCTACAGGGTAAACTATTTAAGACTAATAAAAGAAAATATTTTTTCACTCAACGTGTAATCAAACTCTGGAATTTGTTACCGGAGGATGTAGTAAAGGCTGTTAGTGTAGCTGGGTTTAAAAAAGGTTTGGACAAGTTCCTGGAGGAAAGGTCCATAAACCATTATTAAGAAGGGACCCAGGATATCAATGCTTGAACCAATACAAGCATTGTGGAACCTGTGTCCCTTGGGGAAACTGCTAGGTACGTATGACCTAGATTGGCCACTGCTGGAAACAGAATACTGGGCTTGATGGACCTTGGTCTGACCCAGTATGGCATATCTTATGTTCTTATGTTCTTATGTTGCTGTGTCCTCTGTAAGTAAAAGGCAAGTGCTCTTTTACAGTCCAAAGTATGAAGATTCCTTTCTGCATTTGAAGCATGAGGCCTTGGAAAAAATTCAGGCAGGTAAACCGCCTGGTTTAAATGAAAAGGTGAAACCACCTTTGGCATAAAGTATGGATGAGTCCTAAGGACTACCTTATCATGATGGAACCTCGTGTAAGGAGGATCAGCAACTAATGCTTGCAATTCACTGATGCGACGTGCTGACGTGATTGCAATGAGAAAGATAACTTTGCAGGAAAGGAATTTCAAGGAAGTAGTAGCTAAAGGTTCAAAAGGTGGCTTCATGAGCTGCCCAAGAATCAGATTCAGGTTCCACGCCACTGGAGGTGGCTTAATGGGAGGCTTAGTTAGAAGAAGGCCCCTCATATATCTCGCTATGAGAGGATGAGAGGAAATAGGTTGTCCATTTAAAGGCTTTAAAGAAGCTGAAATAGCACTTAAATGGACTCTTAATGTGTTAATCTTAAGTCCTGCATTAGATAAATGCAGGAGATACTCCAGTAATGATTCCAGAGGTATCGCAGAGGGGTGAGGACCCTTTTGTGAACACCATATGGAAAACCTTTTCCACTTGAAAGCATAAGAGCGTCTTGTGGAAGGTTTCCTGGAAGCACAAAGGACATCCCTTACTTGTTGAGAAAGGTTAAGACCATGAAGGTCTAGGCTCTCAGCAACCAGGCCCTGAGACGCAGAGAGTGGGGACTGGGATGCCACAACATCCCGTCCTCCTGAGACAGGAGATCTGGAGCAGATCCTAACTCCAGAGATGGAGCTTGAGAAAGATGCAGGAGCAGAGGGTACCACACCTGCCGTGGCCAATGTGGAGCTATAAGAATCATGTGGTCTTTGTCTCTCTGAAGCTTGAAAAGGGTTTTGGGAATTAGGGGAATGGGTGGAAAGGCATATAGGAAAGTCCTGACCCCAAAGGAGGAGGAAAACATCCCTGGCCTGAGAACCCTGAGCCGGAATTCTGGAACAGAACCGGGGAAGCTTGGCATTCAACGGACTTGCAAAGAGGTCTATGTCCAGAGTTCCCCAAATTTGAAAACTTTTTGCTACCTGGTCTGCATGGAGAGACCATTCGTGTGGAAGCAGAACTCGACCGAGTCTGTCTGCCCAAGAGTTTTGAATACACTGCCAGGAGATGAATTTGATGCTCTCTGGCGAGGGCCCATAGTCGCAAAGCTTGGTTGAAAAGCGACAGAGAGCCTGTTCCTCCCTGCTTGTTCAGATAGAACATAGATACTTGATTGTCCATCTGAATTAGGACTGTCTTGTAGCTGAGCTGGCTATGGAACACTCGAAGAGCAAGGAAGATTGCTCTAAGTTCTAAGAGATTGATATGTAAGTGGGTCTCCTGTGGAGTCCAGGTGCCTTGAGTGGAGAAATCTTGCAGATGAGCTCCCCAATCCACTTGTGAGGCGTCTGTTGTTAGAGTGACCTGGGGTAGGGGTTGCTGGAAAGGGGACCCCACCAACAGGTTTGGGTTGACTGCCACCATTGTAGAGACAAAATAAGGCAACTTGTGTTTGCTATTTTGTCTAATAGGCAGCCTGATGCTTGAGTCCACTGAGTGGATAGAGTCCATTGGGCTGCCCTCATATGGAGGCGAGCATAGGGAACCACGTGAACGGTAGATGCCATGTGGCCTAGTAGTTGTAGCATTTCTCAGGCAGTGAGATGAGGCTTCAGCACTGCTTGAGAAGCTAACTGCACAATGCGAAGGCCACGGGCTTGTGGGAGATAGGCCCTTGCCTTTGTATCCAGCAAAGCTCCTATGAACTCTAAAGACTGAGTGGGAGTTAGACTGGATTTTGGGATGTTTATGACCAGACCCAAATACTGAAGGATATGCATTGTGCAAGATAGGGAAATTCTGGCCTCCGACTGATGGGGCTCGAATGAACCAGTCATCTAAGTAAGAAAGACGAATATTCCTAGAGTGTGAAGAAATGCTACCACTTCAGCCATGCATTTCATAAACACCCTTGGTGCTGAGGCCAAGGTCAAAAGGAAGCACCCTGTATTGGTAGTGCTTTCCTTGGAACAGGAAGCGAAGGAACCTTCTGTGAGTTGGATGGATGAGAACATGAGTGTACGCATCCTTGTGATCTAGAGAACAAAGCCAATCCTGACTGTGAAGGTATGGCAGCAGAGTTCCCACAGAAATCATCTTGAATTTCTCTTTGAAAAGGAATTTGTTCAGTTCTCTGAGGTCTAAAATGGGTCTGTGTCCCCCTGTTTTCTTTGGAATAAGGAAATAAGGGGAGTAAAACCCTGTACCCTGTTGGGAAATGGGTACGTCTTCTATTGCCCCCTGGGCAAGACGTAAACTGACCTCTTGACTCAACTGAGTGCTGAGAGAAGCCTGAGAATTGAACTGTCTTACCACTGTAGGAGGGGGCATGTTGAAAAAATGAAGCTTGTACCCCTCTCTTACAATGGAAAGAGTCCATTGTTCTGCTGTTATCTGCCCCCATCTGGGGGCAAAATGACACAACCTTTCTGGGATGGTGGAAGGCTCTGGCCCGTTCAGGGCCAGGAAGGCCAAGTTCTCTAGATGGGAGTCAAAGCCCCTGTGGAGGCTAAGACTGCTGGGCCGGTTGAGGCTTAAAAGTCTGATTTCCTTTGCTTTGGGGGCTGCTGTCCCTTTCGGACGGACTGACCTGCAGAATGTACCTGCTGGGTATAGGAGGGATAAAAGCTCTTCTTTTTAGAGAATAATAGTTTCTTGTAGGATTTTCTCCTTGCAGGATGAGCTGTAGCCTTGGATAGTCTATCCAAAGTGGTGTTATCAGCATCCAGCTCATTAGCTTTCTCTTGCCAATTCTTGCCAAAGAGATTTTCGCCTGTACAAGGGATATTCCCCAGTTTATCCTGTACCCAGAGTTCTAAGTCAGATGCCTGGAGCCAGGCAATCCTGCAAGCACCTATGGCAATGGCAGAGGTTCTGCTTATGCACTCAAAGCAGTCAAAAGCTGCACGATTAACAAACTTGGAAGCATCCTGGGCATGTTTGACAAGTGTAAGATAATCCTGTCTCTTATCATCAGGAAGGAGAGGGCTCATAAGCTCGAGATCTCCTGTAACCTCCTTAAGGAACATTCCCATGTATAAAATGTAGGAACTAATCCTGGCAGAAAGCATAGAGGCCTGAAATGTTCGACACCCAAAGGAATCAAGAGTCCTACATTCACTTCCTGGAGGATTAGATGCATGTCTCTTTCACTCTTGATCCTTCTCATAGCTGACTCCACCACTATGGAATGGTGTGGCAACTGAGTTTTTTTGAAATCCAAGACAAGGAGGTACTCGATACATGGTATCCAGTCTACGGGAATGGGGAGAGGTGGTAAGAGGTGTTTCCCACATTCTTAACATGAGATCATGCAAGATCTCATGAATAGGCAAAGTAGCCGCTTCCCTTGGGAGCTTTAGGATATTGTAAAATCTCCAACTCCTTTGCTCTGGGCTCTGTTTCAGGAGCCACTGTGATGGAAAGACCCCTAGCCACCTCTCTGATGAAATCTTGAAAGGATATATCCTCTGGAGGAGACATCCTACGCTTAGGAGAAGGCGGCTCCTCAGAGAGAAGTACTCCGGCATCGACAGAGTCCTCAGAGTCATCGGAGAATTCAAAATATCTTCTGTCCGGGTGCTCTTGTAAAGCACGATACCGGTACCGATCGAAGTCGGTACCGGAGGGGTCCGGTACCGGCCTGTCGATACCGGAGGAAATAGCATGACTCTGTGTTGGTAGCATATTCGCCGATGTCGATGCTGTCGGTACCGGTACCGATATTGGTGCCAGAGCCGGTGTCGATACCGGTTGAACTGTCTGAAGCGGTCCCGAAGGCACCGATGCCGCAAGGAGAGCCGCCAGACTGCGCTCAATAGCCAGGAATCTCTGGTCAACTGACGCTGCCGATGCCTGGGTGTCGGTACCGGACGAAGCGGCCGGTACCCCAGAGCATGGCACCAGTAGTACTGCTGAGGTTGAGGCCTCGAGAACATCCTGGAGCCCCGATAATGCTTTGGAAGCCGAAGCCTCCTGCCGGGGCAATTTTGCCAGTACCTCAAGGGCAACGCCAGAGGCATCTCAATGCTTGGAAGGAGATCTACCCTTTGAGGACCGGTCAGATTTATGTTTGGTTACCTGAGATCCATGGGAGGAAGACGAAGCCCTGGAAGACGTCGATGCCACATCGGAGGGAAAAAGGGTGCTAAGCTTAGCAGCTCGGTTCTGCCGACCCCTCTTCGACATCATCCCACAGGCAACACACTCCGAGATGGAGTGGTCAGGACCTAAACATTTGAGGCACCACTCGTGAGTGTCTGTGACGGAGATGGTACCGCCACAGTTGGTGCACTTTTTAAAACCCGAAGCGGGTTTTTCCATGTTGAGGAAAAATCGGGCTTAGTGCCCAAAATGGCGCGTGGCACCCGAGAGAAAAAAGGCTGGAAAATCCAGATAAAAAATTAGAATTTTTTTTTTTTTTTAGAAAGAAAGAACCGGCGATACCAGTATAGCGTCGAGGAAGGCAGACGCTACCACAAGAAAGAATGAAAAATATGGGATAATTTCTGCAGTGACAGGAAAACGACCTGCTGGCTCCGCGGAAAACGAAGAACTGGAGAGAGGCAGTTGGGAAAGGCGAGAAGGCAGCACGCAGGCACTGTGGGATGCTCCCAAAAGCTTTCTAATTGGACGCTGGGGAGCGTTCCCGCACAGGCTCAGTCAGTACCGACGATATTCATATGTGAAGACTACATTCCTGCTTGTTCCTGGAGATAGCAATATATATAACAATATCATAATATAATAATATGACAATATAGCGCAAAACAAAAGGAAGCATCAAAATGACTGAACACCAGTGAAGGCCTATATCCACTTTTAACCTTGCACTTCCCCCAACAGAAAAACCACTGCTAAGACCCCATCCCCGGGCGGGAATGAGGACTAAACTGGAGTCACTCAAGGAACCACAATTACCAAGTAAGTGTAATTCCTATTTCCTTATCGTTCCTCCACCTCTGGGATGTATCAGAGCAGTAATCATTGGGAGGGACCTTTCCAGCCGGATCTCAACACTGCCTCCCTGAAAACGGCATCTTTAGCCTCCAGAACATCTAGGCGGTAGTGCTTACTGAAAGTATGGAGAGACAACCAAGAGGCCTCACTACAGATGTCCACTGGCGGAACCAAACTGTGCTCTGTCCAAGAAGATGCTTGCACTCTGGTAGAGTGAGCTCGTAAGCTCCCTGGGACTATACAGTCCCGTAGAAGATAAGCCGATGCACTCTCCACTCCAATCCATCCAGAAATGGAATCCTTCGCCACCGCTTTCCTTTGCGGGGCCCTCCGAACGCCCCAAAGAGAGACGATCCGCCTTGCGAAAGTTTCTGAAACTTTTAAACACTGCCGCAGCGCTCTCTTGATGTCCAAACAGCGCAAGCTATGGTTCAATGCGCTCCCCTCCGCCGCACCTAGTGCTGGAAGAGAGACCATTTTAGTTAGGTGAATGTAGAAACCACCTTTGGAAACGACGGAACCAGCTGCCAGGCCACCTTCTGTCTGGAGAAAGACAAAAAAACGATTCCTGACAGGTCAACGCCTGCAACTCTGAAAATCGCCTCGCTGAACAGATGACCATCAAACATACTGTCTTCAGGGCAAAACCCTTAACCCATTCCTGTTGCAAGGGCCCCAATGGCGCACTAGCTAACACTCCTAAAACCAACTTGAGCTTCCCCGGTGGAATTAATATCTTACGACAGGGCTAAGTGTCTGGTAACTGCCTGAGAAAGCGTACCACATTGACCTGTGCATGAGAGCCACCCCTGTCCTTTGCCCCTATAGCAAGACAGAACTGCTAACTGAACTCTCCAGGACCTGCCTTTTACCAAACCCGTCCTGCAGAAACTTAATAATAAGGGAACTGACACTGTTGTCGCGCGAGCGTGCCTCCGCGAGCACCCGCCCTCAAAGATGCGCCATATACGCACATATGCAAGGGACATAAGACTTTTTTTTTTTTTTTGCGGCAAGGTGGCAAAGACTGCTGTCGAGCAACTCCTTTTTCCTTAAGCTTGCCCTTTCAATGGCCACCCAATAAGCAAAAACCGATGCACCCGAGGCATTCAAAGGGAACTCCATAGCAATAGAATCTCCAATGTCGGAAACCTCCATGGATTCCCGTCGAGCAAATGTATGAGGCAGGCATACCACGGGCGCCTCGGCCAGCCCAAGGCCCCCAAGCACACGTTTCCCCGAAGCACTTCGATATGCAGAACCACTCGACCTCTGAGTGCCCCCGGTGGAAAGACAGAGAAGACCAGACAATGGCCGCCGTTGAAACAGTGCGCCGATGCCTTCCGACCTCCTTTCGCGTCGTCTGCTAAAGAAGCGACCCGTTTACGCAGAGTGAAACGCCACCATGAGATCCATTACTGGTTGTCCCCATATGCGACCGATCTGTGCGAACACCTCCAGATGCCACTCCCATTCTCTGGCATCAACTCGGACCCAGCTGAGGAAATCCACCGTCACAATGTCCTTACCCGCAACATGCGCCACCGAAAACGCTGGCAGCCAAAGCTCTATCCACACACACAGACCCTCTGCCGCTGCCTTTGTGACCACACTTCCGGTTCTTCCCTGCTGATTGATGTAGGCCACTGCCGCAGAGTTGTCAGACAGTACTCGCATCGCTCGACCTGTCACCTTAGCTTCGAACGCCTGCAATGCCCGGCGTATCGCTCGCATTTCCAGTCGGTTGATTGACCACTGGGTCTCCTGTGTACTCCAAGAGCCTTGTGCGAAACGATCTCCGAACGCAGCGGAATTTAACAAAGTTTTTGGCCAAGTTCCCGGAGGAAAGGTCCATAACCTTTTATTAGAGAGAAGCTGGAAAATTATATATATATATTTTTTATACCAACTTTCACCAATTCAAGATGTTCTACAAGGCACACAACCCAACAGAGCATCACATCTGTTGTACATGCAACGGAACCCTTAAAATATGAGCGTACATGAATCCACCGCTTGCCCTGATACAAGCATTGAGTAGCCTATTCGTCTTTTTGGAAACCAGCCAGGTCCTTAAGACCAGGATTGGCTACCCTAGGAAACAGGATACTGGACCTGAAAGAGCTTGGTCTGACCCAGTATGGCATTTCTCATATCCTTATGAATGGAACCTCCCCAAGGTCTCTGCCTTGGAAGTAACAGGCTGTGCCTGGCCCTATAACCCTGTGGCTAGCTCACACGGAGCAGTGCGGCCTAGTGGTTGAGGCAAGTTGCCAGAGGACCAAGGGTTTGAATTCCAATCGAGACCACCAACCTTGGGCCATAAAAACTGGGGTTTCTGGTCCCACAGGTGGTCCTTCTGGCCTTCGTTAGGCGACTTAACCCTCTGCCTCAGGTACCAAAACATAAATTGTGAGCCCTTCAGGGACAAGGGAAATAGAAATACCGTAATCGACTGTATGCCACCCTGACCTGTAGGCAAATCGGTATACTCAAATAACTGACTGGGAATATGTGACCGCAGCAAACACTGGCAGTGGAGAGACATCAGAGCTGGTGCTGGTTCCTAGTTTTCCTTTCTCGCTCTCCCAGTCCTTCTGCCAGCATGGAGAAAAGGCTGAGAATAGATTGTCTAGTGGGCTGGGGACTTTGTGTTCTGGACATCAGAGAGAAAGAGGGGCTAGGCTCTGGGAGCAAAGCCCAAAGAGAAAGGGAAACTGGTGACTGTGACACTGTAGCTCCTCCGGACGGCTCACTCCACAGCAGATCCCACGACTGCATCTCCAACCCCATGTAACACCATGAGGACCTCACACACTTTATTACAATCGACATCCCCCCATTACTGGAGAAATTACCTTAATCTGATAATACAGTCTGAGCAAAGAAATGCAGTCTCAGCCTGCAAAGAGTGCACCCAAAAATCATGCCTAAGCAATTGTGAGCACATACAAAATGCACATCTACATACATGGGTGACCCAGCACCTGTCACCAAAACACAGCGCAGTGAGCACGCTTGAACATAGGCTGAATGCATGGAGCATACACAGAGTACTGACTTCCTTTATGAAACCTTCCAGTGCCCTGAAGCGCTAAGCCCCAGACTGTGCTATCTAGACATCCCTCTCTTCACCCTCAGCACGGGCTCTTTAACAAGATGGCACAGACGGGTCAGTGCCCCTGCTAAGTGCTTAAAGCTCTGCTCTGACAGCACAGGCCCTAGAAATAAATGAGAATTTCCTGGGAAGGGCATGCTAAGTGGAGCTATGAAACACACAGGCACCCCCCCCCCCCCCCGGCCTTCCTGCAGTCAGAGAAATAGCAGTGGGATACACCGACAACCTTGCAAGTGGAGGTCTTAGAGGTTGCTGCCTGTGTGAACCTGATGAGGAATATGATTTTGTATTTTACCCCCCCCCCCCCCCCGGGATGGGGGCACTGAATACTATATGTGATTCATGAGCAGCGCTGCCATGCGGTGGCCTTTAGGGCACCAGAGCCCGAAAAACGATACAGAAGAGCTTTAAATCTTGGTCATATAATCTTGATTTGCAGAACATTACAGTTGCTTGTTTAGTCACTAACCCCTGAGTGCCCAATGAGGTGGCCCTGTGGTTATTTCTTCCCTGACTTGCAGAGAATGATCAATCTGATGATGGCTGCATATACAGTCACAGAAAGGCACTACTGAGTGTACCAGCTGCCCTCTGGTGGCCATAGACCGTAGCACAGGCACTTCTTGGTTGACAGTTTAACTGTCATTATATTTTTTTATATCCTAAGGTATCCTAAACCTGTCCCTGTGAAACCACAGGCGTTTGGGCAACTTTCACTATAGAATACACAAAAGCACACTTCCAGCCTGTCCCTCCTTCCAACTACAAGTTAGGGCTCTGCTCTTGAACCTAAAAGCTGGCAAATTGCCTAATATTCCGAGACTTAACAGATGCTCCTCAGAGACATGATTAGGAGGGAAAGAACATGTGGCATCAGAGATCAATGCCAAAACTGCTGTCCTATAAAACTAAGCATAAACTTAAAAATAAAGAGGACTGACAACAGTCCCCTTAAGGCCAAGGAACCCCCCCCCCCCCCGAACCTCAAAAAACCTACAAACAAAAGAAAAACACTAGACCTAAAAATCTAGCTATTCTGCCTGTTGTCTTCCTCACACAGGCATCTCACTGCAACTCTCATCATGCGGTCCAAATACCTAGAGAGAAAATGGCCACCCCTTTGCCAACGAATTTTGGCGCCAAGAACAACAGCCGCTGCAAAAAGGAGGCCTCAGCAGACCGACAGAGCCCGAAGGCCTTACTTGCAGGGCCAAAAGCCATGCTGCCTGCTCCTACCACCTTGAATTCATCCGATCCTCAAGCCGCGCTGATGCGCCTGGCAGCCGCAGTGAGGACCGCTCAGCCAATTCCACAGAGTAAAATTAAAATCCCGCAGCAACGGAGAGGCTCAGTCTCACACAGCTTCAGTGTGGCTGTATGGGTCACGGAGCTCTCTCCCGTACCGTCAAGGGAGAGAGATCCGCACCGGCGAATGCCTGCAGCAAGTGAAAATAACTGAGAAGGAGGGAAGGCGAGAGCTGCTACTAATTTAAAGAGCCAGGCTAAAACTTAAAATTACTGTAAATAAAGAAATCTGCTGCTAACAACTAAAGGGAACTAATCCCTGATTGCCAATTAACCAAAGGTAACTGAATTAAAAGTAAAATTAAAAGTAAATTAAAGGTAAAAATCAAAAGTAAAATCAGAATAGAATTTGTCACACTAAATGCTCCTTATCTGTTCCCCCAAGTGAAACCAGAAGCTAGGCTTACTACGTCCTCCTGCTGCATGGAGACTGGACACACTGGGGGCTGATGGGAGAGACCAGCAGGCTCTATCCAGTGATGTCATGAGGTTTTGACATGCCTGGTCTCCGGGCTGCAGGAGGAGGTTCACTACCCAGAGGTTGAGGACTAAACTGGAGGAACGATAAGGAACTCCCCTGTTCAACATTACTCAAGACTTTCTTCACTCCTGACAAGAAACCTCTGCAGATGTATACAAAAATGAAATCTCCCAGGGTGGGTCCTGGATTGCAAGGACTCAAGGAAAGAAAATCAGCAGATAAAGTCTAGTTTCACCTTATTCATCATCCCTCCAGTCCAGCTCAGTCCAGACACATGGCAAGTACCAATGCAGTCTCTAATGACAGGTGGGAACAGATAGCCTGATCTGCACCTTCACACCAAAGGCCCCATCCTGCTTAGCTTGATCATCAAGTCTATAATGAAACAGCAAAGGAGTGCAGAGATGACCAAGTCACCGCTTTATAGATCTCTTGGGGCAGAACCAGCCCACACACTGCCCAGGTAGCAGTTTAGGCCCTCATACATAGAACAGACCTGCAAGCCAGGAATTATTATCTGGGCCCTTGACCATATAAGCCCACAAAATAACCTCCTTTATCAACACATTACAGATGACTTTTAGATGCTGCTTAATAATAATGCTTTCCTAATAATACCGACCACCACAAACAGATATGAGCATCTGCAATGTCCTCTTACTTCTTAAACACTGGGAGGAAAAACGACTGATTGACATGAAAGGAGTGGAGTAGCCGCCTAATGGTTAGAGCACTGGCTTGGGAAACAAGAGACCAGGGTTCGATTCCCATTCCTTGTGGCCTTGGGCAAGTCACTAACACTCCATTGCCTTAGAAAAATCCAAGTTATCAATATCCCTATTTAATGTACATTATCAAGTTTAAGTTACAATGTAAACTGCTTTGGCTGATATAAAAAAAAAATGTGAGATTAGACATCACCTTAGGAAGAAAGGAAGGTACCAGCCAGATGACTACCTTGGAAAGGCTTGTGCTCAACAAATCACTATTAAAGAGCAAAGCCTTCAGTGTCAAATCCTTCAGAAAGATACCCTGAAGAGGTTCAAAGAGGAGCAGCTAGCGCAGACAAAACCAAATTGAAGACCTAAGGAGGAATCTTAGGTCGGCAAAAAAGCTTATTCTAGATGGGAGGAGAGAGACATGCTCCATTTCCGCTCTATATAGCATGTAAAAGTACCTCCTAGACTTTCAATGAATTTAGAGCCAGCCCCTTAATACTAGAAGCCCCAAAATGCGTCAATTGACGCAAATGCATCTTCAAAGTTGTATATCAGTGCCACTGCTAGAGCCATGTCAGTCATGTTCCATGACTTTGTTAGCAAGGTCAAGATGTTCAAATATGTGCATCGAAAATTAATGACAGATGCACCACCTAGCGGGAAAATGAATTTATACCTAAAAGCCCCAAAGTACGTCAATTGATGCACTCAGTTGTCTTGGATGTGTCAATTGATGTACTTTGGGGCTTCTAGGTATAAATTCATGTTCCCACTAGGTGGCGAATCTCAATCACTGTTTACAGTTTTACTCCGACATTACAAACAAACACACGATGACGTCATGTAATGACGTCACATACTGCACGTATTTAACAAATAAGTAACTTCACATTAATTCACATCTGCATTTCATGCTAAACGCAGTCGTCGTGATAATGCACTTTGGGGTTTCTAGGTAAAATTCCTTTTGGGGCTTCTAGGGTTAACCCAGCCAGCCTGCAAAAGGCCAAGATGTCTGGAAGCGATGCACAAAGTGGGTGAAGACACTGATCACTGCAACAACTCTCAAAAATCCTCCATATCTGCATATAAACTAGCCTGGAGCAATGGCCTGGTGATCAAACAGACCAAAGTTCAAATCCCACTAGCATTCCTTGGGCAAGTTACTTAATTCTCCATTGCCTCGGGTACAAACTTAGATTGTAAGCCCTTTGGGGATAGAGAAATAACTACTGTACCCGACTGTAATGCACCTTGAACTACTACTATAAAGGTGTGAGCTAAATACTTCTAAATAAAGGAGGAATAGCTAAGCCTAACACCCAGGAGATTGGGGTTTGATTCCCACTGGTACTCCCCATGACCTTGGGTAAGTCACTTTACCCTTCCTTGCCTCGGAAGAAAAGGCTTGGTAATCTACTTCCAGTCATACCTTGCCAAGAAAACCCAGAGGCTGCTGGTCGCCAGGAGTCAGCACTGACTTGACGGCACTTATAATTTTTTTTATAAAAATAAGTAAATAAAATAAACTAGAGACATGGATCTCTTCCTTGCCTGCAGCAAATTGCCATAACCTGAGAGAAGTATCCTCTCTTCTTCAGTCTCACCTTCTCAAAAGCGAAACCATAAGTGAGAATTGAGTCATATCAGCATTCATATCAGACCCGGACACAAGAGATTCTCCAATCTGGGCAAGAGAAGTAGGTCTTCCACAGACCATCTAATGAGATTTACATACCAAAGCCTCCACAGCTGCCACCACCATCACTAATCCCTGATGAGACTCCATCTTCAGAATAACCTTGCCTATCAACAGCCACAGTGGGAAGATATGGAACAGCTTGTTATGAAGCCATCTTTGACCTTCCAATAACTATTCCTTCAATCAGCTGAAGATCTGCTGGAAGGCTTACTCTGTCAAGACCACTCTCCTGTGTCCAGCATGCTCCAGATCAAATAATCCGCTTGCACGTTCTCATTTCCTGCCACATGTACAGCCAATAATGCCACCAGGTTCTTCTCCACTCACCTTAGGAGGGGAGCCACGTCTCTGCCATGAGGGAACTTCCTGGGCCATCCTGGCAATTGATGTAAGCCACTGCATTGTCTGACAGGATATGCACCGCCATGTGCTGAACCAAGGGAAATCAGACCTTGAGGGTTAGAAAGACTGCCTGTGTTTCTAAACAATTTATCAGCTAGTGAACGTTTTCTGGAGCCTACTGGCCCTGTGGTACCCGAGACAGACAGTGGGCCCCCTCAGCTGCTCAAGCTCACATCCGTGGCAATTAACATCCACTCCGGAGGCTCCTGATACATTCCTGCTGACTTCACCTAGTCCAAATACCATTCATTGCTCCCCTCGTAAGGGCAGCCTCTTTCAAAGTTAAGAAAAGTCTATGCTAACCACTGCGACAGGAGAGCCTTCTGCAGAGGATGCATATGGACCCTGGCCCATGGCACCAGGTCTAGCGACACTGCCATAATCCCAGAAGCTGGACAAAGTCCTATGCTCTGGGTCACTGCACCCTCAGTAAATACAGAATTAAAACTTGCAACTTTAGAATTCTGTCCTCTGCCAAGAAGACTTTGCCTTGCAAGGCATTCAGCCACACTCTCCAGTACATCAAGGGCTGAATAGGCTCCACACTGCTCTTCACAAAGTTGATGACCCACTCCATTTCATGCAAAAAACTCACCACCTGAGCTATGGTCTATTGACAACTGGTATGATTTTACCCAGATTACCAATTGTTAAGGTATGGGTGTAGCAGAAGGCCCCTTTTTCTCAAGGCAGCTGCCACGTTATCAGAAAATAAATGGACAACAGTGGAAAGATTTTAAAAAATATGTTATTACACGCTCGCTAAAGCGGTTAAGGGCCAACTACACTGTTACTACCAATTCACAGATACTGTAAACTCCTCGCTTTTCAGCAGCAAGATCAGCCACATGAGCAGATTTAACTCCTGAACAGCGAGGAGCTTACAGCATCTGAACTGGTGGTAACAGTGCATAGTCTATGGTTTTAGGCACTTGATATACCATCCTTTAGTGTGCATATCAGAGCGGTTTACAGATATATTCTAACAGGCACTTTTTATTCCCTTGTCTCTGAAGGGCTCACAACCTAAGCATACCTGAGGCAATGGAGGGTTAAGTAGCTTGCCCAAGGCCACAAGGAGTAGCCATGGGACTAGAGACCCCAGTCCCTCTGGCCTGAGGTTACTTGTCCCTACGTGAGGATTGAACCCCCAGCCCTCAGGTAACCTGTCCCAACACTGAGCCACTCCTCCCCTTAAATTACCTTGCTCATCTCTGAAACAGGATCCATAAGCAAAAAGTAGTCAGGGTGTAGCAAAGGGGTACCTGTTAAATCTGGGTGAAGCTTAATTAGACTAGTGGCAATTTGGGCACAGTTTTGGAGTTCAAGGGGTCCAACCTCTGGAGGGAGTGAGAGGAGAGTAGCAGGATGAGGAGTTAGGAGACTGAGCTCATACTGAGTGAGCTACTCATTGGACAAACTGCTGGGGTCTTAGTATATAGTAACAAAGCAGCCACAGAATGAAGAACCAGCAAGTCAGTAATGAACCTAAAACAAGGTTAGCAGATTTTTCAACCAATGAAGAAGCTGTAGACTGCTCTGAGGCATGGAGCTAATCCATAAGCTACACTGTCAAGGCTACAGGAGTAATGAGCAATAGAGTGCTGCCTGGCATAACGTGCTTGGGTGAGAACCCCTGCAGTGAAGCCATTATTTTCATGACAAAAAGGAGAAAATGGCTTAGAATAATCATAGAGACTAGGTACCTGGACAAGTGAGGCCTTGAATGCCGTAAATTTCTGCAATACATCTGGAGTCCACAAGAGATGCAGAGGTGAATCATCCAGAAGCATGGAACTGTGGTGACCTTATGCTTGCCCTTCCAAGGATAGAGCACAGCTTGGATTTTTGTGACTTGCACAGAGTGGTAGGTAAAACCCTAAACAAGGCATAGAGGAGAGTGACCTGCATGGAGCAGCAGGCACGACCACTCTAGCCATCCTAATGGGCAGACTAGATGGACCATACTGGTCTTTATCTGCCGTCATATACTATGTTACTACCACCATCACCTTGGTTAAGGTCCTGGGAGCCATAGCAAGCCCGAAGAGGGGGGTCGTGGAAATGAAAATTTCACACCAGAACCACAAATATCTCTGATGCTTTGGATGAATATGGTTATGAAGTATGACTACTACCAGAACTCACTCACCCACTCCTGTAGTGCTGATCACGTATTGTTTCTCCATATTGCTTGAATGTGGAGGCAAATTCTCAAACACTCCATTTGCACTTACAGATGTGGTCAACATTATTGGCACCCTTGCATTTTAGGTAGGTTGTATACAGTATCTTGAGAAATATTTGGCAATATTTCAACTGTGTGTCATCATAATATTTTAATAGTATGTTTAAAGGCACACAAAAATATATATGTATCTGTACAACTTAAACGTAGTAATTTCTGAGAAAAACCCAAGATATGACCTGGACAGGATTAATGGTACCCTTCACCAATATTTGGTTGCACAACCCTTGGCAGTGATGACAGCCTCTAAACATTTCTTATAGCCATCTATAACTTGCATACATCTGTCTACTGGTAGTTTATCCTGCTCTTCAACTGCAATTTGATCCAGTTCATTGAATGTTTCCAGGATTCCTTTTACCAATGGCATATTTCAACTTTTTCCAAATGTTTTTGATTGGATTGAGATCAGGACTCACTGTTGGTCAGTTTAAAACAGACCATTTGTTCCTTTTTAAACATTCTTTTGTACTTTTGGATGTACTTTTTGGGTCACTGTCCTGCTGGAGGACCCATGACCTTTGACTCAAAACCTAGCTTTCTGACACTAGATAGCACATTTTGCTCCAAAATACCTTGGTAGTCCTCTGACTTCATCATTTCTTTAATACGTTCCAGGCCTCCATAAGAACATAAGATATGCCATACTGGGTCAGACCAAGGTCAAGCCCAGTATCCGGTTTCCAACAATGGCCAATCTAGGTCATACGTACCTAGCAGTTTCCCCAAAAGACACAGGTTCCACAATGCTTGTACTGGGTCAAGCATTGATATCCTGGGTCCCTTCTTAATAATGGTTTATGGACCTTTCCTCCAGGAACTTGTCCAAACCTTTTTTAAACCCAGCTACACTAACAGTCTTTACTACATCCTCCGGTAACAAATTCCAGAGTTTGATTACACGTTGAGTGAAAAAATATTTTCTTTTATTAGTCTTTTACCCTGTAGCTTCATTGTATGTCCCCTAGTCTTTCTATATTCTGATAACGTAAACAATCGATCTACGTTTACCCATTCCACTCCATTCATTAATTTATAGACGTCTATCATATCTCCCCTCAGCCGTCTCTTTTCCAGGTTAAAGAGCCCTAACCTTTTTAGCCTTTCTTCATAGGAGTATCCTTCCATCCCCTTTACCATTTTGGTGGCTCTTCTCTGAACCTTTTCTAATAACGCTATATCCTTTTTAAGATACGGCGACCAGAATTGCACACAATATTCAAGGTGCGGTCTCACCATGGAACGGTATTAGAGGCATTATAATATCTTTTGTTTTATTTTCCATTCCTTATGATACCTAGCATTCTATTTGCTCTCTTGGCCGCCGCTGCACACTGGGCGGAGGATTTTAACATGTTATCCACAATGACGCCTAAATCTTTTTCCTGGGTGGTGGTTCCTAATGTGGAACCTTGCATTGTGTAACCATAGTTTGGGTTGTTCTTCCCTAGGTGCATAACTTTGCACTTGTCCACATTAAATTTCATCTGACATTTGATGCCCAGTCTTCCAATTTATCAAGATCCTCTTGCAATTTTCCACTATCCTTTTGGGTTTTAACAACTTTAAATAGTTTTGTGTCATGTGCAAATTTGATGACCTCGCTTGTTATTCCACTTTCCAGGTCATTTATGAATATGTCAAAAAGCAGCGGACCCAGCACAGATCCCTGGGGTACACCACTATTCACCTTTCTCCATTGGGAAAATTGGCCATTTAGCCCAACTCTCCAGTTCTTCAGGCAGCAAAACAGCTCCACAACATTATACAACCTCCACAATATTAACTGTAGAAAGGATTTTTTTTCTTATAAGCTTCATTTCGTTGCCTGTAAATGTATCGCTGGTCTGCATTGACAAACAGCTCAAATTTGGTTTCATCAGTCCACGGAAGGACTGTGGTTTCTCAAGGTAGGTTTGGGCAAAGATCAGGCATACCTTTTTATGTCTACCTTTGAGAAGTATGGTCCTCCCTGGCCTTCGCCCATGAAATCTTTCTTTGCTTAGTTCATGGTATACGGTGCGGGTTGAAACCACCACTCCAGATTGTTCTAGGTCAGCCATAAGCTTTTTGGATGTTGTACGTGTTGTTTTTCCAACAGTTTGCACTAACTTTCAAAGACCTCTTGGATTAATTTTCCTCTTTCTACCATGTCCTGTGAGGTTCTTGACAGTTCCATGAGCAGAAAACGTCTTAACATTGTAAACTATAGACAAAGGAATCCAAAGGCCTTTGGAGATGTCCTTGTACCCCTAGCGCTTTTCTGACCAACTCAGGAAGCTCTTTTGTCTTCATCATTGTGAAAATGGAACAGGGAGAGAATGTGACCATTTTAAATATTACAGCCATCATTCACTAGTTGATCCAAATCATGTGAGTAGACAAGTGATCACAGATGCATCTAATTTTACTGCAACAGGAATGTGGTTCTTCTGTTCAAACTGATTTGACTTATTTATAAAAGGGTGCCAATAATCATGTCTTACTAACTACTCAAACCTATATATTTATATCCCGCTATGAAATCAACCCACTATAAGAGATAAATATCTTGGAAAAATATTTTTTTTGTGTCTGAACTTCTGCCTTGAAAACAAATAAATATGTCCTCTCGTAGCAGATTGTTCCTTTTTATTATATAAAACAGGGACACAACCCTAAACAATACCCAAAAGGACACCATACGCCCATAGAGTATATCCGATTTAGTGCAAGAAACAAATCTATAGACTGCCAAAACTACCGCACATTAGGGCATCTATTCTTTAACGAAATAAAGTCAAAGACAATAAATAATCCACCCCCCCATCCAGAGGGTAGAATCCTCAACTGTCGCTTAAAGCATAATGAATCCAGTCTTTGAAATCCTTAAGGTATTCATAGCAAAAGCCCTATCAAAAAGGAGGGCAAATCATTGCAGTCTTAATTATTACAATTCCGCAACACTCATAAAACGTATCTGTTAACCCAATGTTGCTTTTCGGGCTTGTGAACCTCCAAGCCCTTTTTCAAAACTCCGTTGCTGATCAAAGAAATTAGAAGCCCTGCCTATTTCAAGCTGCTACCCACCCCATAACTAATCGGCTAACCAATCAGATAGGCTGTTGAGAGTTTAAATAACCTGACATTTACAAAATACTCCTCCAATCCAAAGAGGAGTTGAGTCCTTCAGGCGTTAAAGTGTTCAAATGAAAGATCCAATACTGCCCTCAATAAAGTAGGCGGGAGTCCCGATCTCCACCCCGAGGATTATCCGGGATAAAGTCGAGAATCCGCCATCGCAGATCTTGAAAAGAGTGATGACAATCCACAAAGTGTTGAACAACAGGAGCAGATAACACTCTTGTAGTAATCCTGGAACGATGTTCCTGTAGACGTTTTTTCATAGTCCGGGTAGTCTTCCCAATGTATAATTTATTACACGGGCACAATAACATATAAACCACAAAGGGAGTTAAACAGGTAGTATAGAACTTACTATGATAAGCACGATGACTCGTAGGATGTATCCAATCAGGACCCTCCAATGTTATAGCGCAAAAATCACAATTCTGACATTGATAATGGCCCGTGTACAAATGGACAGATAAAGGGGATACCAGAATCCCCAATATGTAATTGAAGATGGATGAATTTCTTGATACAGAATGTGTTTAGAAGTTTGGCTTTTCACCTACTTCCTCTTAAATAGAATAGGATATCATGATCATGAGTTCTGTGTAACCGTCTTTAAAATAGTATGGAACATTGTTAACGCAAGCATAAAGAGTAAACATAGGCTATGAACTGCGCATAGTTCATTGTACAGTCAATGCTGACACAACATCATTTTTGCAACTTTGCAATTATAAATAATTCTGTCATAATCAAGTAAATTTCATCTAATACACTGTAATCAACTCTTACTCTGTAAAAAGAACTTTGGTGACACCTTGTGTTATTTCACGTTTATAATAAATGACTGTTACTTCCCCTTTTTCTTTAATAAAAAGAGCTTTTCAGGAGGAAGAATTTGAATTCGGTAGACGTGGAACTATGCGCGTCCATAGACCGTCTGTGGTTTTCCCTCTGAGCTCAAAGAAAGTAGCACTTTGTGTGTGTGATTGTGTTCTGTATTACTCTTTGCTTGTTTCTCACTGCTTGAGGGATCAGAGACCAAAATAGCCGTGGTATTGTGGCCAGATCACGGGGTTTTCTTCAGTTGGTGCCATTCTCGGATCTCTGTGTTTCTTCAGCAGTTGGAAACAGCAGACAAGTCTCCAGTGAGTGAGTATACTAAAGACTTGACAGATATCTGTGTGTATATTGTGATTGTGAGGTAAAGCCGGTAAGGTTAATTAGAGATCTCAGTTAGATAAGTGGAGCGAGAAGGCTCGTGAGATAGGGCAAGAGGAAGGAAGCCCTAATTATGAAATGAGGCGCAAGTTTGGTGACAGTGCCTTAGAATATGTGGTCAAGTGGCATTCATTGACTGCCAGTAATCCCAATTTGCAGTTTCCCCTTGGGGAAACATTTCAGTAGGGCGAATTGAGGTTACAGTATGAAATGGCTTTTGAAGATTTAAGCAAATCTCATACCAGTCATGAATGGGTCATGTATAGTTGGTGGCAGTTTGAGGCTGCTAAAAAGTGCAGCAAGCCACTGACTCTGCGTTTGAAAAATTTAAAAATCAAGTATTTAGAATGGATAGTGTGAATATGGAGTGGAGGAGTAGCCTGGTGGTTAGAACACTGGCTTGGTAACCAAGCAACCAGGGTTCGATTCGAGTGCCCTTGTGGCCTTGGGCAAGTCACTTAACCCTCCATTGCCTCGGAAGAAAGGCCTGGCAATCTACTTCCGGTGACACTGCCAAGAAAACCCAGGAGCTTCTGGGTCGCTAGGAGTCAGGACTGACTCGAAGGCACACATTGATTGTGAATATAAAAGAAACTGAAACTTACAGGGAAAAACTTAAAGCATTGCTCTATGACAAAATAGAATTAATCAAACTAAGTTTTGAAGGATTGATTTTCATGTCATAATTGTAGTATGACGTTTGTTTTCTCTAATTTAGTGGTTAGGGAAGTGTGCTGTGTAGTATACTGCAGTAATAATTTGGAGGTTTGGCATGACTGCAGTATTAGCAGGAAGAAAGTCTTGAGCAACTGTGGTAAGATTTTCTTTTGTTAGACTAACCATAAGCCTTATTGGGGAAGTTAAAAAAAAACCCCTCCCAATGTGATTAACCATTTCTTTTACTTGTGTATGTATAGTAGATAAGTTTTGTTTTCTAGGTCATGGATCTGAACTTATTTTGGGTTATGAGAATTTATCTACTGATTCCATTCTATGTGCAATAATGCAAATGCTGAAAAATATTATTAGAAACACTACTCCTCGGTGCTTCTTATGTCTCTGGATACTTTGGGAAAAAATGATTGGTGATATTCTCCAAATTGTATTTTTAGTTATAATTGATGTGAATGAATGGGAAGATCTTCCATGCTTTGATGTATAATGTTTTATCTTTCTTTTGTGATAGCAGACTGGTTGAAAATTACAACTATGATAGTGTATGAGTAACAATGTCTGCAGAAAAGAAAAAAAAAATGCTGATGTTTTTCCCAGTTTCTTTGCAGGAGTCGATTGGAGGAGTGATCTTAAATTCTCATGTTGTATATGTTTAGTTATTATGGAAAGACCTCTGCAGAATTGATGTTGTTAATTGCAAGTGTGCTTTTCTAATATGCTACCTCTTCTATTACTGCGGTTTGTGTTTTTGCTCAGAAATTTCCCACTGGACCGAAGCCACTGGGCTATTTTTCAGACTTTTGTTGCCCTGTTGTATAGCAGGAATGCCTCCATGTTTTCAGTTTCTGGCAGCAGTAGTCTTTGCAATCCAAATTACTGATTTTCTAGTACTATAACATGCCTCTCATTCAGTTTTCGTATCTTTTACACTTGGAAAATCCAGCTTTCTTCCAGCTCTAGATTGTTACTGTTTGACCTCACTATGTACTGATGGTTCTGCTTTGCGCAATGAATAAGGAAAACTGATGCAATTATAAGAGTTGATTCTGAGCAGAGTCGGCTGTTCGTTATTTGCTAGTGCTCAACCAGCTGAAGTGTTCGCTCTTTCTGTAGCTCTTATCTGCTCATTTGATCATCAATAATAATTGTTGCTCAGGCTTCTTGCATGGGGAGCTCTATATGTTGATAATTTACTACTATGCTGTTTTGTTCTGAAAACAGTGTAACAAAGATAAAACTGTTAAGCCATTAAAGAAGTGGCAATTGACTTTCTAATTGGTTCAAATTTGGTGTTAAAAAGTTTTACCCTTATGTAAATGTTCCTTCTTTTGTGAGCTTAGATGTCTATGCGAATTAGAATGGAATAGAGAAGTAGTCTAATGACTAGAGTACTAGCACTCCTTGTGACCTTGGACAAGTCACTTAACCCCTCATTGCCTTACAAAAAAAAATCCAAGTTATCAACATTCCTGTTTTATGTGCTGTACCAAGTTTTAGTTGCAATGTGAACTGCTGTGATTAGTGGGGAAAGTGGTATTAAAATAATAACATAACAAGGAAAAGGGTATATTACTGATAATGTTTAAAGCAATGTGAGTTGAACCATCACCTAAGACAGCTTTCCTAATAATTGTTGACAAACAATTGAAATGAGTTTAAATTATTTGTCATAAACTGCTAGTTCTGTTTTAATGTTTGTTACCCCTTGAATAACCAGATTGACTACATCTTGTATATTGTTATAGCTGGAGAATACATCACAAATATAATTAGTGATATGAATATGTACAATTGTGTCCCTGACAGGAAAAAGAAATGTGTCTATCAGGCCACATGCTAACATTTGATTTGGCAAGCAGGCAGAATAAGTTTAGGAATGTGGATGAAAATAATAAGTATGTTACAGGCTAGCTATGTAATAATTTGGTGCTAGCTATAGATGTATTGTAATTAATAATAGATAATATAATTCTGTTCAACAATTTAAGACTGTCATTAGGGATGAATAATTGTGCTTGTTTGCAATTGTATGGCATCAAGAGAGATGCTGTAGTCGAGAGTTGGGTTTTTACAAATTATATATTGTATGCACTGAATCCTATGGGCCGAAGAAGAAAACTACTGTGAATGATATGTTACTGAATATGGAGACTCCTGATAAAGATCAGCGATTCCAGCGGAACTACTCATGTATGCGCAGCAGTGAAGCCTGGGTAGACAGTCACTGAAAAAGCTCTATCTAAGATGTGCATGGCACAGCCCATGGTAAGAAAGGATGCTGCTGAAGAATCTGGAGTGATGTCTGGTGTCATGATATGAGGGACTTATCTCTGAATTATTGCTAGATCTATGAGAAGCAGTTGGCCACTGCTAGAAGAGGTAGTGCTTACAAGGATAATTGGTAAAGTCTTGCTCTCTGTACACATTTTTATTGAAGCTAAACAAAGGTAAACAATGTCACATGATTTTGTATAACGATTTCTTCCAACAAGCAAGATGGAGCTCACCTATGGACCAGATGTGCCTAGGACTTTGAAGGAACATCTCCAAAATGAAGCCTACTGTAGATTTATTCTGGATTTGGACACATTTCAGCTACCGCTCTTTTGTAGTGATTCTTTATAGAATGACAGGGAGGACTGTAGAAATGGACAGATAAAGGGGATACCAGAATCCCCAAGATGGATGAATTTCTTGATACAGAATGTGTTTAGAAGTTTGGCTTTTCACCTACTTCCTCTTCAATAGAATAGGATGTCATGATCATGAGTTCTGTGTAGCCATCTTTAAAATAGTATGGAACATTGTTAACGCGAGCATAAAGAGTAAACATAGGCTATGAACTGCACATAGTTCATTGTACAGTCAATGCTGACATCATTTTTACAACTTTGCAATTATAAATAATTCTGTCATAATCAAGTAAATTTCATCTAATACAATGTAATCAACTCTTACTCTGTAAAAAGAACTTTGGTGACACCTTGTGTTATTTCACGTTTATAATAAATGACTGTTACTTCCCCTTTTTCTTTAATAAAAAGAGCTTTTCAGGAGGAAGAATTTGAATTCGGCAGACGTGGAACTATGCGTGTCCATAGACCGTCTGTGGTTTTCCCTCTGAGCTCAAAGAAAGTAGCACTTTGTGTGTGTGATTGTGTTCTGCATTACTCTCTGCCTGTTTCTCACTGCTTGAGGGACCAGAGACCAAAAGA
This sequence comes from Ichthyophis bannanicus, assembly GCA_033557465.1. Classification (NCBI taxonomy): domain Eukaryota; kingdom Metazoa; phylum Chordata; class Amphibia; order Gymnophiona; family Ichthyophiidae; genus Ichthyophis; species Ichthyophis bannanicus. The sequence goes on along the minus strand of CM066032.1, from coordinate 926,035,452 downwards.
GCCGTGGTATTGTGGCCAGATCACGGGGTTTTCTTCAGCCCGTATTCTGTGGCAAAGGCTCAATATCCATAGTATGTACCACCCAATCTGCTATATTCCTGCCTCTTTGAAAGGCTAACATTAAAGGTAGATCAAAACAAGGATGCAAAGAGAGCACAAACCAATGTTTCCGAAGGATAGATACAATTTCCTTAGATTGGGGCATATATGGTAAAACCCCTACAAATGAAGGATTCAGTGATTTTTCTTCTCTCAAAACTTAATCGTCATGCCGCCACTATTCTGGGTAGTTGTATCGCGCTCTCAAATACGCTTTTTTAATAAGAGAAGATGGATATCCTCATTGACTAAGCCGAAGCTTCAAATCAAGAGCTTGTTTTTGAAATTCTTCCAGTGTGCAGCACAATCTACGCAATCTAAGAAATTGTCCAATTGGTAGTCCCCTACGCAATGGGCCAGGGTGGTAGCTATGAAAATGCAGAAGAGTATTCCGCTGAAAGGATTTTCAAAACAATGTAGATTTTACCACAGAACGATCTTTAAATAAATACAAATCCAGAAACTCTATAGACCAATAATCATATTTCGGTGTAAACTGTAAATCCGCTGATATAGAATTTAGCCATTCAAAAAAGGCTAACAGCTGATCTTCAGTAGAGATCCAAAAAAAGAAAATATCAAGATATCTCAACCACATACGGATAGATTTATACCAAACTGAAGAATAAGACATGCTGAATCTCAAACTGATGCATATAAAAAGTAGCTATCGATGGGGCTACCGTAGCCCCCAACGCAATCCCATAGATTTGTTGATAGCAGATACTGCCAAATCTAAAAAAATTCCTCGTAAGTACCAAAGATAATAGCTGGAGAAAAAAATCTTTAGGTATACGATCTGGCAATACTACTGGGATAGACATAGTCATCAGTAAGGCAGCTGTCTGATTAATATTAGTATACAGAGCTTGTACATCCAACGTAACAAAGAACCAAGCAGACATATCAGATTTTTGCTGATGTAAAACTGACAAAAATTGAAAAAAGAGTCCTTAATGTAAGAAGGGATTGTAGACAACAATAGACGAAGAAACATGTTACAAAACTGTGAAAGGTTCTAGGACCGATTCCCGACAGGAGTCAATTGGGCGGCCAGGTGGATTTTCCATTCTCTTATGAATTTTCAGTAGCATATATAAAACTGGAGTCACAGGATGACGTTTGTTCAAAAATTGAAATTATTAGTAATCCAATCATGTTGTACAGCATATGTAGTGTATAAATTTATCAGTTGCTGAAGTTCCAACGTATGATCTACATCTAATATCTTATAATATTTGCTATTATTCAAATGCAATTCCACTGTAGATATATAATGATCCTTATTCTGAACTACAGTAGCACCCCCACATGTCCGCTCTATGAATAAAGATATCCTTCCGTTCACTTAAAGATTTAAGGCCATATGTTGTGACCTCGTCAAATTGGAAAAGCATCTTCTAAGTTTTCCATTCTCCATGGCTTGTAGATCACGCAATACCAATTTTTGATAAGTGTCAATGGAGGGGTCAACCTGCCCTGGTGGGAGCCATCGAGAGGGGGTTTTCACAAGAAAATTGTCCACATTTCCCCGTCGAGGGTTAGCCCTGTTAAAAAAAAAAAAAGAGTCACTTGAAGCTTTCTAAAAAACTGATGCACAGCAACTCGCATTCGAAATGGATCATAGCGAGGAGATGGCACAAAAGATAGTCTTAAATTCAAAATTTGAGCCTCATCTGCTGTTAAAGCTGTATTGGATAGATTAATTACTGTTGTCTCGTATGAGACCTGGTGGTCGGTCCCCTCAGACCTTCCTCCACATAATACGGCCGGCATGTTGGAGGGCGGCCCCGATGAAAAGATTGTTGATGAGCAATTGCACGATTCTGACCACTAATTCCCGAATTAGAATCCAAGGAATCACTACTAACATCCGTAGTATCTTCAAAAGTGACTTGTTTTTTTAATGCCTTATTAGATTTGCGTTGATGTTGTTTCCAGTTATACACCTGATCTTTATCATAGTCCGCTGTATCACGTTTAAATGTGCTAATCTTCACTTGCCGTACCGAATCTCTAAATTTCTGTAGATGATCCTCAAAAACCCCTCCAATCAGTCTGAAATTTCTTGTCCGTCATAGATTCTTTCAACAGTTTTTCCAAAGTACCCAATTGTTCCTTCACACTTGCTTCCTCAACGCTCGATCAAAAGGGCTATTAAATCCAAACCACATTTATTGAGGATACTATTCCAAGCATGATGAAACTGCTTATCCTCCACAAACATATGTGGTGGCTTCAAAGTACGCAAACCCCTCGGGACCATACGTTGCTTTAAATATTGTGCCATCGTAGCTGCATGCAGCTGGACTCAAAATTGCTTCTTATGTAAATTCTTAAAATCTGTCCAGGAAACACCCTCAGGGAATTCCACGTTGGATTCAAAAAGTGAGGGCCGTTTAATTAATTGACTAATTTTCTCATCCGTATATGCAAAGGTGGAAGTATTAGCAGGAAATTCCATCTCTTCAGCAGCCATTGTCCAAGAGCAAGGTAATCCTATAACTACCAACTACTCAAACCTATATATTTATATCATGTCTTGGCAATGTCCCAGTTTTTATACTATTTCCCACTATTTCCTTTTTAATTGGCCTTGTTTTATCTGATTCTTTTGTGTGTCAAATATATTTGCATATATAGTCCAAAGCCATTTCAGTGGCGTTTTTATTTAAGGAGATATTGTACATTACGTGGGTGAACTGCAAGGGTGCCAATAATGTTGACCACAACTCTATAAGCTTAATTGCACAAGTGTAGCACAACTCAAACAGGTTGAGTTAAATCAAGATAGCTCATGACCATATCTTTAGGTTTTAGATATAACAAGTTCAGCATACAAACTCTCAGAACCAAACACTGTCTCTTTAAATAACCCACTTTCTCAGTATAATTCATATGTGGCTTAAGTTCTCCAGTCTCTAACCGAGCAGGACACACTAGAGACAGTTCATTCACTTCCATTTGTCCTTCCTTTCACTGGAAGCCCTTGACATAAGTTCAGTCTTTAAGCAGTTTCAGTCAGCAACCTTCAGACAATACTGCAGCATCTGGATCCATGCCAGGTTTTTCACTCAGCTCACAGCTTCATTGAAACAGAGAGAGAGCCCTACTCAGCTCTTCTCATGCCTTGCTGATTTACCATAGTGTGCGAGTCATTAGCATTCAGCTAGTCTATCATGAAGACAACACTACAACATTTAACACTTGTTTCAGACCTTCCAGTTCATTTCCCCCCAAACTGAAGTCAAGCATAAGGTAAGCTCATATTTCTTACAAGCACTTTTCAATAGCAGACCACACCCAAACTCCAGGGCTTCTGTTTAACGTACAACATACAGCATTTCAAATGCACATTAGTTTGCTTCAGATTGGTTTTGCTTCATTCTGGGACTCCAACCCATTCTCAATGATCTAAAGGGCACAATTACTTGCCTCTCCTGAGATTCAGAGCCAAGACTTCAAAACCCAGTCCTGCAACCACTGGGCACACCCAGCTTTCAGACTCTCCTAAGCTTCCTGGGTTTCTCCTACAGCCTACTAACATAAGAACCTAAGATATGCCATACTGGGTCCGACCAAGGTCCATCAAGCCCAGTATCCTGTTTCCAACAGTGGCCAATCTAGGTCATACGTACCTAGCAGTTTCCCCAAAAGACACAGGTTCCACAATGCTTGTACTGGGTCAAGCATTGATATCCTGGGTCCCTTCTTAATAATGGTTTATGGATCTTTCCTCCAGGAACTTGTCCAAACCTTTTTTAAACCCAGCTACACTAACAGCCTTTACTACATCCTCCGGTAACAAATTCCAGAGTTTGATTACACGTGGAGTGAAAAAATATTTTCTTTTATTAGTCTTAAATAGTTTACCCTGTAGCTTCATTGCATGTCCCCTAGTTTTTCTATACAGTCAAACCTCGGTTTTCATTTGCCCCAGTTTTCATACGCTTCGGTTTTCAACGTCTTTTTTGACTGAGATTTTGTCCCGGTTCTCATACATCGCTTCGGTTTTCAACGTCTTTTTTACTGAGATTTTTTCCTGGTTCTCGTACATCGCCTCGGTTTTTGTAAAGTACAGTACTGTAAATACATACACCCTCGCGCTGCACACCGGTCTGTATACACTGCCAGAACGCCCGCCCGGTCCCGGCAGCACTGCCCCCCGGACTCACCGATCGACAGCGTGATGAGAAGCGAAAGCCAGCTGAGCACATAAATGAAACACATCCTCGAGCCTGGTCAGACTTAGAGAGGCAAGGATTGCGCAGAGAGGAAGGCCCCGATCTCGTCCACCGCCTGCCCGTTCTCTGGCGCGCCCCCTCAGGCTCGGAGGTAGCAGGGAAGAAAAGCTGTCAACGTAAGCAGGAGATGTTGCATGAATGTGGGAGGCAGTTCTTTCTCTTGCAGGGTACGTCTGAAGCTATGTCATTAAGATTTTCTGCCATTCTGAAGCACTGAGCAGATAAAGTAAAGGTATTTTAATGGGCTGAATCCAATGTGATTCCGAAGAGAGCTGGGCACAGCAGCTTGTCAGGGGTGGCTAAGGCCAGATGTTAACAATGTACTGTACAGTACTGTACTTAGCTTGCTTTCAGTGATGTTAAATGTTCATTTATCCATTTCATTATTCATTTATATTTATTTCTCATTGTTTTCTGTATGTAAAAATAGTTATTCTCTATAAAATGTTTTTTTTTGTGAATATTTTTGGGTGTCTGGAACGGATTAATTGGATTTACATTATTTCTTATGGTAAATATTGTTTCAGTTTTCATACGTTTCAGTTTTAGTCAGACTTTTTCGAACGGATTAATCATGAAAACCGAGGTTTGACTGTATTCTGATAACGTAAACAATCGATCTATGTTTACCCGTTCCACTCTGTTCATTAATTTACTAACTTCTGTCATATCTCCCCTCAGCCATCTCTTTTCCAGGTTAAAGAGCCCTAACCTTTCTAGCCTTTCTTCATAGTCGTATCCTTCCATCCCCTTTACCATTTTGGTGGCTATTCTCTGAACCTTTTCTAATAGTGCTATATCCTTTTTAAGATACCGCGACCAGAATTGCACACAATATTCAAGGTGCGGTCTCACCATGGAACGATATAGAGGCATTATAATATCTTTTGTTTTATTTTCCATTCCTTTCCTTATGATACCTAGCATTCTATTTGCTCTCTTGGCTGCCACTGCACACTGGGCCGAGGGTTTTAACATGTTATCCACAATGACGCCTAAATCTTTTTCATGGGTGGTGGTCCCTAATATGGAACCTTGCATCGTGTAACCATAGTTTGAGTTGTTCTTCCCTAGGTGCATAACTTTGCACTTGTCCACATTAAATTTAATCTGCCATTTTGATGCCCAGTCTTCCAATTTATCAAGATCCTCTTGCAATTTTCCACAATCCTCTTGGGTTTTAACAACTTTAAATAATTTTGTGTCATCTGCAAATTTGATAACCTCACTCACTATTCCCCTTTCCAGGTCACTTATGAATGTGTCAAAAAGTAGCGGACCCAGCACAGATCCCTGGGGTACACCACTATTCATCTTTCTCCATCGGGAAAATTGGCCATTTAGCCCTACCCTCTGCTTTCTATCTTTTAACCAGTTCCTGATCCACAATAGTACACTGCCTCCTATCCCATGACTCTTTAGTTTTGCCAAAAGTCTCTGATGAGGGACCTCGTCAAAAGCTTTATGAAAGTCCAGATACACTATATCAACCGACTCACCTTTGTCTACCGGGTTTATTCATACCTTCAAAAAAACATAACAGATTAGTAAGACAAGATCTTCCTTGTCTAAAGCCATGTTGGCTGTCTCCCATTAGGCCATGACTATCTACATGCTGAGTAATTTTGGTCTTTATGATGGTTTCTACCATTTTTCCCGGTACTGACGTCAGGATCACCGGTCTGTAGTTTCCCGGATCACCCCTGGAACCCTTTTTAAAAATTGGCGCTACATTGGTGATCCTCCAGTCTTCAGGTATTAGAGATGATTTTAATGAAAGTTCACCAATTAATAATAGTAGATCTGCAATCTCATATTTCAGTTCTTTCAACACCCTTGGATGTATACCATCCGACCCAGGTGATTTGCTACTCTTCAGTTTATCTAATAGTTGTAATACATCTTCCCGATGTATCGATATTTCCTTCAATTCTTCCGCACCTTTAAATACCACTTCAGTCATGGGTAACATCCCTACATCTTCCTCAGTAAAGATTTAGTATCTCCGCTATCGCCTTGTCGCCTCTTAGTGCCCCTTTAACCCCCCTATCATCTATTGGACCAACTGACTCACAGGTTTTTTGCTACGAATGTACTTGAAAAAGACTTTATTTCACGTTTTTGCTTCCGCAGCAAGCTTCTTCTCAAATTCTCCCTTTGCCTGCCTTATCATTGCCTTGCATTTGACTTGCCAGTGCTTGTGCTGTTTCCAGGTTTCGTCATTTGGCTCTTTTTTCCATTTCCTGAAAGATGGTTTTTTGGCAACAGCCACCTCTCTGACCTCACCTTTAAACCATGCTGGCAGTTTTTTGGACTTCCTTCCACTTTTCTTAAAGCGTGGAATACAGCTGGTCTGGGCATACAAGATAGAATTTTTCAACAGCCCCCAAGCTTGATGTAAGTTTTTAACCTTCGCAACTCCTCCTTTTAGTTTTTTCTTATCTATTTTCCTCATTTTATCATAGTCTCCCTTTCGAAAGTTAAAAGGTAGTACTGTGGATTTCCTTACTATCCCACCTCCACTAATTAAATCAAATGCGATCATGCTATGATCACTATTGCCAAGTGGCCCCAACACCCTTATCTCTTGCACCAGATCTGGTGTTCCATTAAGTACTAGGTCTAATATGGCTTCCCCTCTAGTCGGTTCATGAACAAGCTGCTCCAAGAAGCAGTCATTTATTTCATCTAGGAACTTTATCTCCCTAGCATGTCCTGCTGTGACACTGGCCCAGTCGATACCGGGGTAATTGAAATCACCCATTATTATTACTGCGCTGTATCTTTTGTTAGCTTCCTTGAATTGTTTGAGCATTTCATCATCCATTTGTTCATTCTGGCCAGGCGGTCGATAGTACACCCCCACTGCCATTGCCTTCTCCTTTTTACATGGAATTTCAATCCATTGAGATTCTACAGCAAATTTTGTTTCCTGCAGAAATTTAATCCTTTCTGACTCAATGCCCTCTCTAACATAGAGCGCAACCCCTGCACCAATTTGATCAGCTCTATCATTATGATATAGTTTGTATCCAGGTATCACAGTGTCCCACTGGTTGTCCTCCTTCCACCATGTCTCTGATATTCCAATCATATCTAACCTCTCATTTAGTGCTATATATTCTAGCATTTGCATACAAGCATTTTAGAAACTGTATTTTATTCATATTAATCTGGCTATTGGTAGGCATGGGTAATTTGGGATCTTTAAGCTCTGTCTGCTCCATACTTGAGGGCATTTGGGATACTTTACTCTTTTTTGGAACCTCTCTGCTTTTGGTAGTATCCTTCAAGGGTACATTCTTCCAAACCATGCGCTCTTGGGTGACTGTCGGCTTTCCCCTTTTATCTAGTTTAAAAGCTGCTCTCTCTCCTTTTTAAAGGTTAATGCCAACAGCCCGGTTCCATCCCGGTTAAGGTGAAGCCTATCCCTTCGGAAGAGCCCCTCCTTTCCCCAGAATGTTCCCCAGTTCCTAACAAATCCAAAACCCTCATCTCTGCACCATTGTCTCATCCATGCATTGAGACTCCGGAGCTCTGCCTGCCTTTTGGGTCCTGCGTGTGGAACGGGAAGTATTTCAGAGAACGATACCCTGGAAGTTCTGGATTTCAACTTCCTACCTAAAAGCCTAAATTTAGCCTCCAGAATCTCCCTACCACATTTTCCTATGTCATTGGTACCGACATGTACCAAGACAGCAGACTCCTCCCCAGCACTATCTAAGACCTTATCTAGGTGGAGCATGAGGTCTGCTACCTTCGCACCAGGCAGGCATGTTACCAGGCGATCCTCACGTCCAGCAACCACCCAGCTATCTACATGCCTAATGATCGAATCACCAACTATAACGGCTGTCCTAACCCTTCCCTCATGAGCACATGGCCCTGGAGAAACTTCCTCGGTGCGAGAGAGTGTTCACTTCATGCAAATCGACTTCGTATTCTTCCACCATCCAAAGTAAAATATGAATCTACCCACCAATCTGCATTTTCCATTACAGCTCCTTCTCTCTGGAATAGCCTGTCTACATATGTTCATTTGAAGCCTGCCATTCAGAATTTTAAGATCACTCTGAAGACCCATCTCTTTGAACAGGTTTTTGGAATGGGGGGTTAGGAGGTTCTGGTGAAATACTGGTACAGGTGATATTTGATCCTTTGTTTGCCCACTCTACCCTCCTTTCTATGTGCTGCATTTGAATTATTGGTTCTTCTATGTGTGTCCCTTCCTCTCTTTCTTATGCACAATAGCACGCCTGATTAATTTTTTGTGTTATTTTTATTTTATTCTAGCTTATTTTACTGTAAACCATTTTGATTGCTTGCAGAAAGGCAGTGTATCAAATTTAGTACACCATAAACCTTGTCTTCCAGGTTTACCAACAACCTTTGGTTTACAGATTCATGCTCCATTCTCTGGCTATGTCCTAGTCCTTCTCCCCACTAGACTCAGCCAGTCATAGGGTTCCACCTGTCACTCTGACAGGACTCCTGCATGATTCAGCTTCCTTTGCACTTGGACCTCCCTTTCTGCCTGGCCTTCACATGACTTTATGCTGCCAGCTGGGACCACACCCTGCTGCTTGGGCTAGTTCCTTAACTACCTCCTAAGGTGGAGCGCTTACCGAGTCACAGAGAAAACAGTTTCTCACAGCCATTCCTTGACACTATTATTTGCTAGGCACTCAAAACACCTAATTGGCGTTCTCTTTAGCGGTCGGGGCATAGAACTGCACTGGCATGCACACTTGCATGCCATACAAGATACACCTCTAGGATCCAAGAATGTAGCATAGTTACTCACCTGTAGCAGGTATTCTCCGGGATCAACAGGAATCAGTCCTCACATATGGGCAACGTCACCGACAGAGTCTGCGCGGGAATGCTTCCCATCTTCCATAGGAAGCTTTTAGAAGGTGCTACACGCATGAGTACCAGTCTTCCCACCCGAAGGAGCCATCTTTTACCTCAGTATGACGACATAGCTTAATTAAGCCAAAAAATAAAAACTTCATGGGGAGAAGGGAGGGTAGTGAGGACTGATTCCTGCTGATCCTAGAGAACACCTGCTACAGGCGAATAACTACGCGTTCTCCAGGAACAAGCAGGAAGTCAGTCCTCACCTATGGGGCTTCCTAGTTACAGGCTACTGAAAAATAACTGTGAAAGGCCTAACAGGGTAACCAGAAAAAGGAACAGAGAACAACAGCATGAGTAATCACTGAGAGGTTCCAAGAGTCGGCATCCAGCAGGGACATCAACACCAGATCGACTCTATGGTAGTCGATCAGAAGGGCCAGTGGGAAGGAGTTGCTTCAATTCCCAAAGAGGTGCTGGAGTACAGCTTGGCTGAAGTTGCTATCACGTTGGGAATCTCCATCCAGACAGGTAAGGGATGAAGCAGAATCCAGTCGTCCTACAAATTCAGGTCTGTGGCACAGTCCAGTCTGAGCGGTTTCCATTTATAAAAATCGCAGCAGGAGTGAAATCCAGGTTTGCCTGGGCCAGTGCGGCACAATGAGGATCATGGTCCACCTGCAACTTGAAAAGGGTCTTGGCCACCAGAGGAATAAGGTGGTCAGACATAGAGAAGACCCTTGTTCCAGTCCAGGAGAAAAGCATTGGGAGCCAAGAATCCTTTCATGGAACTAGACTGTAAGCTCTGATGAGCAGGGACTGTTTATTATATGTCTGTACAGCGCTGCGTACGACTGTAGCGCTATATAAATGCTCAATAGTAGTAGTAGTAACTCTGGAGCAAAATAGCAGGAGCAGGAGTGGCAAAAAGGTCTATGGATGGTGGGCCCCACATCTGGAAGATGCGGTTGGCAACCTGCCTGTTCAGAGTCCACTTGGGTGGCTGAAAGACCCTACACTGAGGCAATCCGCCAGGATGTTGAGTTTCCTTGGCAGGTATACCACTCTGAGCAGCATACTGTGCGAGACTGCAAAATTTCCAGAAGGGGACTGCCTCCAAGCAGAGAAGTAAACCCATGCAGCCCCACTTATAGAGGTAGAACATGGCCACCTGGTTGGCTGTCTGTACGAGGATGACCTGGTGGGAAAGCTGTTGCTGAAACACTCGGTGGGTATTGGCAATGGCCTGAAGCTCCAGGAAGTTAATCTGATGGTGGTTTTCCCCCGCAGTTCAGAGGCCCTGTGTGGACAGGCAATTCAGATGTGCCCCCAGCCGAGTTTGGAGGCATCAATCATTAGGACTTTTTGGTGCGGCGGGGCCTGGAAGGGAAGTCCCGCAAAGTGAGCATAGTGCTGCCACCAGAAAAGGGACTCTTGGAGGGGCGGAGTCACTGTGACCCTGTCCAAAAGATGTCACGTCACCTGATGCCACTATGTGCAGCGAGTCCACTGCGTCTGATGCATCTGAAGTTGGGCTGAGGAAGTAACGGACTGTAGAGGCCCATGTGGCCCAGGAGGCTCAGCCATTTGCCGAGCCGTGACAACCAGGCAACACTGGACATCCCTTGGCAAGGTGACTAGGCATTGTGCCCTGTCCGCCAGAAGGAAAGCCCCAATGAACTCAAGGCGCTGAGAGGGTTGCAGGTGGGACTTTAGATAGTTGATGACAAAGCCCAGCTGTTCCAGTACCTGAATGGTGTGCTGTTTGGACTAACTGACCTTGTCCGGTATCCTGACCCTGACCAACCAATCATCTAGGTAGAGGAAAAGATTCCCAGGATGTAGAGGAAAAGATTCCCAGGATGTGGAGGAAGGCAGCAATGACCCCCCAGACATTTGGTGAAGACTCTTGGGGCAGAGACAAGTCTGAAAGGCAGAACCCTGTACTGATAGTGCTATCCGCTGAGCTTAAAGTGGAGGTACTGACTATGCAGGGGGTGGATGAGGATAAGCGCATAGGCATCTTTGAGATCCAAGGAGCACAGCCAATCTGCCCGTTGAAGGTAGGGCAGCAATGTTCCAAGGGATACCATCTTGAACTTTTCCTTCACTAGGAAGCGATTGAGATTGCGAAGATCTAGGATGGGACGCAACCCACCTGTTCTTTTGGGAACCAGGAAGTAGCAGGAGTAGAAACCCTGTCCCGTTTGGGATGGTGGAACAAGTTCCCTGCCCGTTCTGCCAGCAGGGCTTGGACCTCCAGTTGGAGTAGTTCACGTTGGTAATGCCCTGGAAAGAAGGTGGGGGGGGATCTGAGAAGTGCAGCAGTTAGCCCTCACAGGCCACCTGCAGTGCTCAGGTGTTGGTTGTTATGCTGGGCAACCTGTGGGAAAAGTGTATCAGCCGCCCCCCACCTGTGTCAGAATGGAGGCTGGGAGGAGTTAGACGGGTCATAGTCTTAAGCCAGGAGTCAAAACCCCTGCCTAGCTGGGGCTGTGGTGCAGGTTGAGGCTTCAAAGATTTCAGTTTATGCTGCTGCCTTTGGTTTTGACCCTTAGCCTGTTGCCATGTTGGGGTGGCTTATTCGAATAATACAGGGTATAAGTACCATATGCCTTTTTCTCTTTAAGGTAAATGGACTTCTTCCCTGAAGCCTCTCTCCTGAAAGGGTCAGCAGACCCTCTCTCGAGTCTGTTCATGGTGAGTTGCTCCATTTCCAACTCTGCAGCCTTCTACATCATGGGTTTGCTAAAGAGGTTCTCTACCCAGCAAGAGGTTCTAAGACTGAGGATTGTAACCAAGGTAGGTAGTGGGCACCAATGAACAGACACCCTGGCCACAAACTCAAACCCGTCATAGGCCGCCCGGGTGATGTACTTGAAGCACTCCTTTATTTTGCTCACCAGGCTCCAGAAGCACTCAAGGTGCTGAAAGACCAGCCGAGAACCCGGCAAGATCCCTGGCCAGGTCATGCCCATGTATAACTGATAGTCTTGGATCTGAGTCACCAGCATCAAGACCTGGTAGCACGTCCTACCAAAGTCGTCCATGGTGCATGCCTCCCTACCCGGGGGCACAGAGGAGTGCATTTTGGAACTTTTAATCCGGCGCATGGCTGATTCAGCCATGAGGGAGTTGTGCTTTTTCAAACCCAGGGCTCTTGCACACTCGATACACAGAATTGAAGCGCTGGCTGATTGCTGGCAGCATGAGTGCATTTCCCACATCCTAAAGCAAAGCTTTTCCAGTATCAGGTCAATCGGGAGGAGTGGCTCAGTGGTTGGGACAGGTTACCTCAGGCCGGGGGTTCAATTCCCGCATGGGAACAAGCAACTTCAGGCCGGAGGGACTGGGGTCTCTAGTCCCATGGCCACTCCTTGTGGCTTTGGGCAAGCCACTTAACCCTCCATTGCCTCAGGTACACTTAGACTGTGAGCCCTTTGGGGACAAGGGAATAAAAAGTACCTGTTAGTATACATGTAAACCGCACTGATTCTAAATAGTGCGGTATAAAAAAATATATACATATATAAATAATAGCCTCTTTAGAGGGAGTCGGATACTAGAGGATTTCCAATTCCTCCTCCGCTTCAATAGTGAAGGGCAAAGCCTTCCCCATGTCCTGCACGAACTCTAGGAAGGAGAGGTACTTGGGTGGGTGGGTGGGGGGGGGGGGGGAAACATCCTCTGCTTGTGTGGGGGCAAGGGATTGGAGGGGATATCATGGTGTCTCTCAATCAGAGTCCAAGAGGAACTCACAGTACTGCCACAAATGGTGACTGCGTCAGTGGCACTCAGGTGGCACCAAAGGAGTCCTCGTCTCCCATCTGTCCGAACCCAAAGCACTTGGGGGGCGGGGGAGACACCTGCTTCCTCGAGGGGGACCTCAAATAATTGTGGGAGCTGCCGAGAGAGCATGGACCTTTAGGATGGGCTGCACCTCTGCAGGTGAGGCACCCAACATGGACATAGCCATTGCAGAGGAACAAGAGGTCACCAGGTCCCTAGCAGCTTACTAAGTCATGAATGCAGCGAGGCTACGCTCGTGGGCCTGCATCCTCTCTACAAGGACAGATGTCTTTGCTGCCACCAGAGTTGGCACTGCAGCCTTTGGTGCTGATGCCAGCTCCCTTGGCAGGGACTCCTTGATGGTCACAGCCTCAGGAGTTCCACAACAGCTTTCTGGGGCCTCAGAAGGCAACTCTTCCCAATGGGGCAGCTTGAAGGGCCGCTCCCAGCTCTTGCTTTCAGAGTAATGCCGAAGGCTCCAATGCCAATGGGCCTTCATCCTGGACTAAGCGTCGCCCTTAGACGCAGACGAGGTTGAAGTCCGGTCCTTCTGGGGACACTCCTTTTCAAAGGAGAGCTGCCGTTCCAGGGCCCATGACTCCTTGGCTCTGAATGGGCCTGGCCTCAACGCGAAGCCTCATCGGAGGCCTTTGAGGGCGACGATGCTGGAGTCCATGTCGATACCTTGGAACCCAATAGCAATTCCCGCTGCTGTTCCCAGTTCTTAAGCCCTTGGGGGGGAGGGAGGGGGATGGAATTATTGGGTTAAAACTGATAGATCTGTGTATTTTAGAACTCAGTGTTTAAGCCCAGCCAGTCAGGTCCTAGTACCACTTGAGGGCTTTGAATTTAAGTCAAAACAGAGTATAGCTTAGCATAGAAAGTAAATTAAGAGTAAAACAGACTCTGAAATTTGTTTCTAGAAAGCTTTTCACTTCAATTAAATCAGAATATAGCTTAAACATAGAACATTAAATAGAGTAAATAGTTACTAAAATAAAGTATCTAGAGATCTTTTTATCTAGCAAAAAGGTAAAATAGTCTTGAGTAGGAAGAAATAAACTTGTTTCTAGTGACCTTTACAAAGAGACCTTCCAGTTAGGAGGCAAACGATCTGTGAAGCTGTCTTGAATAGGCGTTAAAGGCAAGTGACAGATCAAAGGAGCAATTTAAAAGGCCCCTTCTATCAAACCAAGGGCTGCGTGAGTCACCCAAAAAATTAGTAGGCCTTTACCTTAGAAGCAAGCCAACTTTTAACATATCTGCATTCCCTGCCTCCATCCACCCCTGGTATAATGGTAGCTCTATAGGCTCCTAAACCTCTTAAAGGGAAGGAGGTACCCATATTCACTCTCAGGTGCAGCTGTTTATCCTCATCAAGCATACACTGATGACCTGAGATTCATTAATCTTGAGGGGAATAAGTCCATTAAACAGTTTTATTAGTATAAGTATCCCCTGCAAATCTATATAATTAAACTTCTTAAAAACCTAACACAACCTTAAAACTAAGATACAGACAGCAGTTCAACAGCGAGATGGGGGCTTTCCAGTCTTTTGCATTGAGCATAACATGTATGATTGGTATCTCAGAGACATGATGGAAGGAGGACAACCAGTGGGACACTGATACCTGGGTACAAATTATATCGTAATGATAGAGAAGATGAAATTGGTGGAGGGGTTGCATTTTATATTAGAGTGGGAATTGAGTCAGACAGGATTAAAGTTTTGCAGGAAACAAAATACACTGTAGAATCTCTATGGATTGAAATTCCATGTAAAAAGAGGAAGGGGAAGGCAATGGCAGTGGAGGTGTACTATCAACTGCCTGGCCAGAATGAACAAATGGATGATGAAATGCTCAAAGAAATCAGGGAAGCTTACAAAAGTTACAGTACAGTAATAATAATGGGTGATTTCAATTACCCCGGTATCGACTGGGTCAGTGATATAGCAGGATATGCTAGGGAGATAAAGTTTCTAGATGAAATAAATGACTACTTCTTGGAGCAGCTGGTTCATGCACCGACAAGAGGGGAAGCCATCCTAGAACTAGTCCTTAGTGGAACACAAGATCTGGTGCAAGAGATAAGAGTGTTGGGGCCATTTGGCAATAGTGATCACAGCATGATGGCGTCTGATTTAATTAATGGAGGAGGGATGGTAAGGGAGACTATGATAAAATGAGCAGTTGCAAAGGTTAAAGACTTACATCAAGCTTGGGTGTTGTTTAAAAATACTATCCTGGAAGCCTAGCCCAGCTGTATTCCACGCTTTAAGAAAAGTGTAAGGAAGTCCAAAAAACTGCCAGCATGGTTTAAAGGCGAGATCAGAGAGGCTGTTGCCAAAAAAAACATTTTTCAGGAAATGGAAAAAAAGAGCCAAATGTTGAAAACTGGAAACAGCACAAACACTGGCAAGTTAAATGTAAGGCATTGATAAGGCAGGCAAAGGGAGAATTTGAGAAGAAGCTTGTTGTGGAAGCAAAAATGCATAATAAAAACCTTTTCAAGTACATTCGTAGCAAAAAACCTGAGAGAGAGCCAGTTGGACCATTAGATGATATAGGGGTAAAAGGGGCACTAAGAGGGGACAAGGCCAAAGCGGAGAGACTAAATGAATTCTTTGCCTCTGTCTTTACTGAGGAAGATGTAGGTATGTTACCCATGACTGAAGTGGTATTTAAAGGTGATACTACGGAAGAATTGAAAGAAATATCAATATACCGGGAAGATGCATTACAACTATTGACAGTAGCAAATCACCTGGACTGGATGGTCCAAGGGTGCTGAAAGAACTGAAGTATAAGATTGCAGACCTGCTATTAGTAATCTGTGAACTATCATTAAAATCATCTCTAATACCTAAGATTGGAGAATCGCCAATGCAACGCCAATTTTTAAAAAGGGTTCCAGGGATGATCTGGGAAACTACAGACCGGTGAGCCTGACGTCAGTACCGGGAAAAATGGTAGAAATCATCATAAAGAACAAAATTACTGAACATGTAGATAGTCATGGCTTAATGGGAGAGAGCCAACATGGCTTTAGACAAGGAAGATCTTGTCTTCCTAATCTGTTATGTTTTTTTGAATGTCTGAATAAACAGGTAGACAAAGATGAGTCTGTTGATACAGTGTATCTGAACTTTCAAAAAGCCTTTGACAAGGTCCCCCTCATCAGAGACTTTTGGCAAAACTAAAAAGTCATGAGACAGGAGGCAGTGTACTATTGTGGATCAGGAACTGGTTACAAGATAGAAAGCAAAGGGTAGCACAAAATGGCCAATTTTCCCAGTAGAGAAAGGTGAATAGTGGTGTACCCCAGGGATCTGTGCTGGGTCCACTGCTTTTTAACTTATTCATAAATGACCTGAAAATGGGAATAACGAGTGAGGTTGCCAAATTGCAGATGACACAAAACTATTTAAAGTTGTTAAAACACAAAAGGATTGTAGAAAATTGCAAGAGGATCTTTATTTATTTTATTTATTTATTTAGTAAACACTTGTATACCGCTGCTTCCTACGATCAGCAGCGGTTTACTTTACAGAATCATAATGTATTGTACGGTACATTGAGATTTCAGTTTTACATTTTGATTAGTCAATGATTACGTAACACGGGACAAGCATTTGGATACGATACACATTTGATTAAAGCACACAGATCAAGGTATACATTTGATTTCAGTAGATTGGGGGAGGGCCCCATATATACAATTTGTACAGAATTAGTTGCCAAGGATCTTGATAAATTAGAAGACTGGGCATCCAAATGGCAGATGAAATTTAATATGGACAAGTGCAAAGTTATGCAACTAGGAAAGAACAACCCAAACTATGGTTACACGATGCAAGGTTCCACATTAGGAACCACCACCCAGAAAAAAAGGTTTAGGCGCCATCGTGGATAACATGTTAAAACCCTTCGTCCAGTGTGCAGCGGCAGCCAAGAGAGCAAATAGAATGCTAGGTATCATAAGGAAAGGAATGGAAAATAGAACAAAGGATATTATAATGCCTCTGTATCATTCCATGGTGCGACCTCACCTTGAATATTGTGTGCAATTCTGGTCACGGTATCTTAAAAAGGATATAACGTTATAAGAAAAGGTACAGAGAAGAGCCACCAAAATGGTAAATGGGATAGAAGGATACCCCTATAAAGAGAGGCTAAAAAGGATAGAGGGAGAGAAGTAGCCTTGTTTGGGAGCTGACGTGGTTTACCATTGTTGTGGGAACAGTGCAGCGGGACCAACGTGCAGGCGCAGGAAGGACAGGCCCAGGCTGGTGAGGACCCTTCACCTGTCTCTACAAAGCCCGGTAGCTGCTATACGTGGCCATGTGTCACAGCCTGCGTGTCGTGACCAAAGGGGCACGACTCAAGGGGCAGGCCATGCCCCTTTGGCGCTCCTGAGAAGCTCAGGAGGAGCTGAGGGGTCGTGTTTGCTACTCCATGGGTAAAAGGAAAGCTAAGACCGTCGGTTTCCGGGGAAGTGACTTGTGGATATATGGGGAGCTATTCAAAATATTGATTCTTGTTTGTCCTCTACTGTATCTTCTCTGTGTAAACATACTCATGAAGTAGTTGATAAAATACAAGTTAATGATAAATAGTTGGGTTCTTTTGGTAAGTTTACTGCCCAGTTTGATTCTCAATTCCAGTCTTGTCGTGATAATATTGCTTTAATGAGAGATTCTCTTCCTGTTTCTTATTGGCTGGAGGCTCTTGAGAATCATTCCAGGGCAAAAAACCTATGGTTTTTGAATTTTCCTCTTACCCATTTATTATCCTCTGATATTTTATTGAAAAAGTATTTTACTGAGGTTTTGCAGTTAGTGGGGGATTTAAAAGTTTCTCATATGTATTATCTTCCTGTTAGTTCTTCCTCCTCCTTGAAGGCTGAAGGTTCCTTTGACCCTGCAGATCCTTCGATTGGACAGAATCTAACTGCTTTTTTGGAAGATTCTGCAGACATCATTTCCAGGCGCTGCACCTTAGTGGTGACCTTTGGATCTGAATCTGTGAAGCTAACAGTATTGCGAGCTTATTTTAAACATAGAGAAGCTCCTTTTTGTTATCAGAAACTTCAAGTCTTTCCAGATGTTGGCCGAGCTACCCAGATTCGGTGGAAGCAGTTTCTGGAGTTGAAATCTTGTGTTGTGGGCTTGGGGACTTCTTTTTTCTTGAAGTTTCCCTGTCGTTGTATTGTTTCTTTTGTGGGGCAAACTTGTGTATACAGAAGTTACTCAATTACAAACGTTTTTGGTTGAGAAAGTCTGTGGGTTGGATTATTAATTTGCTCCCTAATATAGGGTGTATACTCCTTTTTTCTTTTTCTTCTTTCTTATTCTATTGGATTGGTTAGTTTCTCTCCCTTGATGTGGGCTTATTATGTGGGTTTGTTTTTGTTCTTGAATTTCTGTAGTATGCGCATTGTTTATTCTTCTTGAGATTATTTAAAGTTTTTCTTTAATAACAATACATAAACATTGGAAAAAAAAGGTTAGAGCTCTTCAACATGGAAAAGAGACTGCTAAGGGGAGATATGATAGAGGTTTATAAATGAATGGAGTGGAACAGATAAATGTAGATCGATTGTTTATGTCATCAGAATATAGAAAGACTAGGGGACATGCAATGAAGCTACAGGGTAACCTATTTAAGACCAATAAGAGAAAATATTTCACTCAACGTGTAATCAAACTCTGGAATTCATTACCGGAGGATGTAGCAAAAGCTGTTAGTGTAGCTGGGTTTAAAAAAAAGTTTGGACAAGTTCCTGGAGGAAAGGTCCATAAACCATTATTAAAAGGGACCCAGGATATCACTGCTTGACCCAGTACAAGCATTGTGGAACCTGTCTCTTTTGGGGAAACTGCTAGGTACTTATGACCTAGATTGGCCTCCGTTGGAAACAGGATACTGGGCTTGATGGACCTTGGTCTGACCCAGTATGGTATCTCTTATGTTCTTATGTTCACTGGCTGGTTTTG
Organism: Ichthyophis bannanicus; assembly: GCA_033557465.1. Classification (NCBI taxonomy): domain Eukaryota; kingdom Metazoa; phylum Chordata; class Amphibia; order Gymnophiona; family Ichthyophiidae; genus Ichthyophis; species Ichthyophis bannanicus. The sequence continues at coordinate 926,016,463 of CM066032.1, read as the reverse complement.
ACATGGTAGGGAAGACTGCTTCCGCTAAGTCAAAGAACGCCAGCATCCTCATTGACCAGAGGGGCATGAGAGGAAAATCCCACATGATAAAAAGGAAAAAGGCAAACTAAGAAAAACGTGATGCCAAGGCATCGATGATCCCAGAGACGACAGGAAGACACTGTACATACAGCACACGATACTGAAAAATTAGCAATTAGTGAAAAAAGGTCAACTAAATTCTAGGACACAGACAACATCTGGAGGGCTCCAAGTGAAAAAGGCGACTGAGGTAAAGATGGCTCCTTCAGGCGGGAAGACCAGCATGCATGCGTGGAGAATTTTCCAAGAACTTCCTATGGAAGCTGGGAAGCGTTCCCAAGCGGGTTCAATCTGTGACATCACCCATGTGCGAGGACTGACTTCCTGCTTAGTCCTGGAGAACAAGTGTTTCCCCCCCTTGCTAAACAGCCACTATTACTGAATGCGAAGTCTCAATTCAAAACCTCAGCACATGTAACACCTTGTTGAGCTATTTTAGATCCCAGAACTGGACACAAAGTGCCCTTTTTCTTGGGCACCACAAAACAGATAGCATGCTGTCCTAACCGGCACTCCTCCAGAGGTACTCACACCATGACCTTGAGCTGAAGCAGCCTTTTGAAAGTGTCTTACACCACCTGTGCTTTTCCCAGTGCCCAGCAAGGAGATTTCATAAAAGAACTAGAGCGGGGCTGCAGCAGTTTGCAGGCAAAGTCCTTTCCAATCACCTCTAGCACCCATTGGTCAAATAATCTGGGTGCATGCATGGTAAAACAGTTTTAACAGACAACCTATCAGCTGTATCAATGTATGAACCCCAAGTCCTAACTGAAAAGTTTTGGCCCAGTCAATGATCTGGAGGTACAGTCTTTGGCTCTCTGAATACCACCATGAAAAGGACTGATCTTGGGACAGAAACCTCATCTTCTGGGTGAACCTGACCTAGTTGGATAATACTTTCAGTCTAAACAAAACCAACCTTAAGCCAAAGAGAAACACCCTGAACCCCAAGTTCTATCCTAAGGGAGCCCAGGCACCTTAGACTCCCCAAGATCCTTCAATAACCTTTCTAGCCCACTGCCATAGCCATATTCTTTTCTGAAGCTCGGACCAAGTCATTCAACACATCTGCCACAAAAGAAAGAGCCAGGCTCCAGGCATACAGTTTCTGAAAAAACCTCTGGCAAGGAACTTTCCAGGATTTTCTGTTACCACCTCAGATACACCCTGCCCACATAGGCTCCACAGATGGCTGCCTGCAATGCTAAAGCCAAGACCTCGAAGAACCACTTTAACAGCACTTCTGGCCAATGATCCTGAGAATCCTTCAGCTCAGCTCTGCCCTCGAACGGAATGGTGGCCTTCTTAGCCACTGCCAAGATTAGTGTATCCACTCTAGATAGACTATTTCTCCTTCTCGGAACTGGATACAGCTTTTCTGCCCACCTTTAAGTCAGCATCAGAAGCAATCATATCCTTTATGGACCTCTGAAGCGAGAACAATTTTGGAGGCTTACAAATGCCCTTCAAAACAGGATCCTCCATTAGATCCTCCAAAAGTGGATCCTCGCCCGTTTTTGACAATGGTTAAATCCATGAAGACCTGGGAATTTACAGATGGCAAATCATCTGTGTAAAATATAGACCATCAGTCAGCTCCCCTTTCTCCAGCGCATCCTTGCGATCTCCCTCTAAGGCCCTAGAAGGCTCCTGCACCGAAACAACGAAATCAGTAAAAAATCACTGAGGGCCCTGTCATCCAGATCCTCCACAGGATCCTTACAGAGCTTCATCATACAGGGAGAATCCTCCCTGGGATATGAGCTAGTCAATCTACCAGGAATCAGGCAGAAAACTTGACAAAGCAAGAACACGAATCCTGGTAAAAGGGATGCCTGCAGAAGACCCAATATCCCCAAATGCCATTTTAGGTGTGCCATGGACACTTCTAGCACCGGGCTCAATGTTGGAGACCCTTTGGCAACAAGGGATTACTGGTTCCAAGGAAAGCACAATGGCAATTTTGGGAGGCAGAATTGGTGATTACACAGCCTCAGTAATGCCTGTTTTAAAGGCTGTTCCATAGCCTCCATCACGGCACAGTGCACTCTACCCCTGGACCTTCCAAAATCCTCTTTGCAGCCACAACACAGACCGGCTGCACTAAGATGAGTGCAATGGCTGCCACAGGCTGCGTAGTGGTGACAGCGCTGTCTGCAAGTCCATATGCTTCTGAACTCTCCTTGGCACAGCAATGCTTATCTCTGGCGCTGTAGCACCTCAATTCCCACTCTGAACAATCTTGCAGGCCTAGCTCCATTAGCCTTTCCCTCACTCTGTCTGCTGCTCCGGCCTTCACTGTTTTTTTTTTCTCCCCCAGCTTTGTGCAACATAACTCAACCCCGGCCCCCTCCAAAAGGTTGGGGAGGAGGAAAGGGGAAGCCTTAGAGCCCACCAACAAACATGGGACTCTGGAAGAGGGGAAGTAGCCTGAATCCACTGGGTTCAGCAGCCCTAGGCCCTTCTGTGGTCAGACCATGAGGTCTTCTGAGAAGCAACAGGTTCCTACACTTCACTAAGGACTCTTTTGGGCCTCAATCCATAACAGGATTAGAGCTCTAACTGGGCTCTTGACCGACCGAGCCCTTCTGAGAGACAGATCTAGTACCCAACTTGTCGCTAATGGGAAGCTTGCTCAGCCACAACTCGGAGGCCTCATCTGTTGACTCAGAGCCATTGCCTAGACACATAACTGCCACCACCAGCTTGGAGGGAACCCTGATCAAGTCAAATAGAGTATCAGTCACATATACAGCTCTTAACGCCAATCTGGCAGCCTCTGCGCTGTCCTGGAAGCTGCTGAACACAGTGCAAAAGCACTGTGGTCACCAGGGCTGCACACAGGGCAGCTTGACAGCCCAAGGCTAAGGCAGCAAAGGCATTCTTCAGGAGGGCTTCTGCCTTCCTGTCTTGAGATCACCTTCCACTGGAATAGTCATGCACTTGGTCACCACCAAGACAGATGCATCCACCAGAGGGAGACAAAAAAAAAAAAATCTAGCTTGCCTTGGAATGGGGGATATAACTAAGAAATGACCTTCGGGCCCCAAAGGCCCAGCTCCAGATTCTCCCACTGAGATTCCATCGGCTCCGGTCAAGGAAAAAAAACAAACAAACAAAAAAAAAGGATATCCAAGACCTTCTAAAATGGGTCCAGCTGAGACAGCAGAGCACAAATTGGTGCTTCAATGTGTAGGGCTGCCATTGCCTCCTGAAACAAAATTGAAAAGGTGCTCTTGGTGAAAAAGGTGGACCACAGAAGGCCACTCACCCTTCCCTAGGAGAATCTCCACTTCCCCTTCCTCTTCAAACTCACTTTCTCCAGTAAAGGAATTCTCTTCAGTATCCCAACCAACCCCATGTAAGGGATAGGAGAAGTGCCCAAGTGAAAGGGAATTAAGCACCCTAGTCTGGCCCTAAGTGGACATGACAGTGCCACCCAAGGCCCGGAATCCTCCCGTAAGGGGAGACCCGGACCCTTGCATTTGCCAAGGGTATTGCCAAGCAGTAAAAAAATGACTGAAAGCAGCCCGTGAGCTGTTTCAACAGCTGCTGATCAGAACCAACCCCTGTAACCCCCAGGGAGTCTGCTGAACCAAGCCTGGGGCGTCTTTAGTCCTCCACACAGCCCCCATATTTTCTTACAAGAAGATCGCTTACCCTGCAAGCAGAACAGGCATACAGGATGCAGAGGAGGCCCCAGAATAAGAATGGGGTCCTAATGGATGCTGAAAAATTGGGGCCCTAACATCCCCATCACACTAAGAGCAAAAGAAGCTTGTCGCACAAATGACCCTACATCTGCCACATGAAGCACAGCACACGGTATGACTGGAAGGCTTCATGTGGCTGAAGGGAAAAAAAACAAAGAAGAAATAGCAGAAAAGGCCACAAACCCTCCTCCCCCATCAAAATCTGAAAAAAGGAAATGCTGTAAAAAAATAGCATTGTCATGGTGAAAAGGGAAGAGTCTCAGCACCTGAAAGGCTGATCAGAGAAAGCCAATCTCGGCTTCCCCAAACACCCACACAGACCCAGGGGGCCCATTGGTGTTGTAACAAGGCCTGACCCTTTTTTTTTTTTTTTTTTTAACTGCTTTATTCATGTAGTATTGGGCTATAACAAAAAAAATTAGAAAAACAAATATGAGAAAATTTTCAAAAGAGACTTGCATGCAGATAAGGGAAGAAGGGCCTGGGCTGAATTTATCAATTTCCCTCATGGGTCTGTGGGATCCTTCTGCTCCTCTTTGTCCCACCAGTGCTGGAAACAATGGGAAACAGCTCTGGGGACAGAGCAGCTGTCAGCTCCAGGAAAGAACGCATACCCGAGCTTAAAAAAATGTTGGGCCCTACCCAGGGGCGGCCCAAGGGGGGTGCGGGGCCATGTGCGGAGACTCAGTGCAGGGCCTCATTTGCATAAGGTGCCTCATTTGCATAATGTTACCATACACTAACTTTTAGTAAACATGCCTCTTAATGAGTGTATGAATAAAGAAAGACTAAAAGATTTCTACATTACTATAATCCAGTGACAACCGCCAGGCACATTAGGAATTACTACAAACACTGCCCATTTAGAACCCATAGCAAACCCGCCATATCCTAACAGCACTACCAGGACTCACAAAGCACCATACCCTACCTATCAAAAGGCAACACTGCAAATATTAAACCAATACATTTCAGAGAACAATACATGACCTACTGGGGAAAGAGAACAAGTGGCAATGTCAAGTAGGAATTACATAAACAGAATACCTCAGCTCAGTTACACATGCAGAACATAGACCATCACCAAACAAGGAATCACAATTTAGAAACAGGAAGACAATTAAACTGGGAACCCCAAAAGCCAAACTTGGAATGTACAACACTGTAGAAATAAAACTATAAATTAATTTCCTCTTGTACTAAACAAAGCGCAGATGTTAATGATGCACATTTCCTAAAGCTGACATATTCCAGTTAATAAATTCAAAATAGAGAGATACTTTTCTACCTTTTGTGCATTTTTTTTCAGTTGCAATTGCTCCAGCTACTTTCTTCTGGTTTCTTCGTGTCTTCTGCTAACTCTCCATCGTCTGTTATCCATTTGTCCTTTCTTCTCTCTTCTAGTTTTTTTCCATCCTCTCTCTACATCTGCTTTAACATACTAATCTTTCTCCTTGTGCTCTTTCCTCATTCCTATTTCATCCACTCAAATTTTACCCCTCCATCCTCAATCCCCACTTACTCTCCCAAAATTCGGCCAATTGTAGATTTGTCTTCCCTCCCACACAATATATTTTTTCCCTCTCCATTTCACTCTCCCAGCTCCATCCCATTCTAATCCTCCCCCAACATCAGCTCCTTTCTAGTTCCAGCCCCATCCAGCATCCGCTCCCTTCTAGTCCCTGCATCAGCCCATTTCCAGTCCTAGCCCCTCATCAGCCCATTTCCAATCCTATCCTAGCCACACTATCAGCCCATTTCCAGTCCTATCCGAGTCCCTCCATCAGCTCATTTCCAATCCCAGCCCCCCATCAGCCCATTTCTAGTCCTTTCCTAGCCCCACCATCAGCCCATGTCAAATCCTAGCTCCCCTCCACTCAGCCCATTTCCAATCCAAGCCCCCCATGAGCCTATTTCCAGTTCTAGCCCCTCCATGAGTCAATTTCAATTCAAGCCCCCACTAACAGCCCATTTCCAATCTTAGCACCCCCAAAAGCCCATTTCCAAACCTATCCTAGCCCCTCCATCAGCCCATTTCCTGTCCTAGCCCCCCCCCACTCAGCCCATTTCCAGTCCTAGCTCCCTCCCCTCACAGCCCATTTCCATTCCAAGCCCCCTCCCCATCAGCTATTTGCAGTTTAAGCCCCCCTTCCACTCAGCCCATTTCCATTCCAAGCCCCCGTCCCCATCAGCTATTTGCAGTTCAAGCCCCCCTTCTACTCAGCCCATTTCCAGTCCTAGCAACCCCCCCAGCCCATTACCAGTCCTAGCCCCCCATAGCCCATTACCAGTCCTAGCCCCCCATAGCCCATTACCAGCCCTAAGCTCCCCCACAACCCATTACCAGTCCTAAGCCCCCCATCAGCCCACTTCCAGTCCTAACCCCCCCATCACCCCATTTTCAGTCTTACCCCCACACAGCCCATTACCAATCCTAACCCCCCCATCAGCCCATTTCCAGTCGTAGCCCCCACCCCCATAGTCCATTACCAGTCCTAACAACCCATCAGCCCACTTCATCTTAGCCCCCCCCTCAGCCCATTTCCAGTCTTAGCCCCTCACATAGCCCATTACCAGTCCAAAACCCCATCACCCCATTTTCAGTCTTAGCCGCCCCATAGCTCATTACCAGTCCTAACCCCCCCATAGCCCATTACCTGTCCTAACCCCCCCTTAGCCTATTACCAGTCCTAACCCCATCAGCCCACTTCCAGTCTTAGCCCCCCTCCCCATAGCCCATTACCAGTCTTAACCCCCCTCCCCCTCATCAGCCCAGCTAGATAATAAAAAAAACACAGACTGGCTGCCGTTGCCACCGTGGCAGCGGCAGAATCGAGCACCCAGCGGGGCCCCCCTGCCCTGCAGAGTCCTCCTTTCAGCCTCAGCTCCCAAAGCGTGGGCTTTTCAGAGCCGCGAAGGGAGAGCTTCTCCTCTCGGGGCTCTGTTAATCCCACTGCGGGGCTGATGGGATTTCCCATCAGCCCCGCGGCAGGATTAACAGAGCCCCGAGAGGAGAAGCTCTCCTTCGCGGCTCTGGCAGCCGCCGCTGAGGGAGCTGATGCTGCAAGGGGAGGACTCTGCAGGGTAGGGGGGGCCCCGCAGGGTGCTCTATTCTGCCACTGCCACGGCGGCAGCAGCAGCAGCAGCTGGTCTGTGTTTTTTTTATTATCTAGCTGGGCTGATCGCTGATGCAAGATGTTTTTTGCGCGGGGCCCCCTGAAATGCGGGGCCCTGTGCAAAAAACATTCTTGCTCAATGGACGGGCCGGCCCTGGCCCTACCAGGCTCAATCGCAGTGATCACTACACTGTAGCGTGGACCAGGAGAAAATCAGGCTTATCTGCACTGCTGCACCAGTCCACATACCTTGCCATGTGCTGGAGGCAAATACTGGCTTCTCTCAGTGTTGCACCAGCAGATATACCTCCTGATGGCACCACTGAAAGATGCTCGTCTGCCTCCACCTGCTGGACTCGTACAGCAGGACGATATGAAAGCCTCACCTCCACGATGCAGTGCACTCTCTACTCCTGGGACATTCCAAAATTTGATCCACTGTTGAAATCTGAGCCTCCTCTTCGCAGCCACGGCACAGGCCAGCTACACTAACATGAGTCTGCTGGCTGCCACAAGCCATGCACTGGTGGTGATGCTCAATCTGCGAGACCATTTGATTTTCCCCTTGGCACAGCAAAACTCATCTTTAGCAATGTAGAAGTCCAATTTCCTCTTAGTCCCTCACTCTGTTTTTCTGTCGCTCCTGTTTTCACTATGTTTTATTTTCAACTTTACACACTGAACATAAAACTCAACCCCTGGCCCCCTCCGAGAGGTTGGAGAGGAAGAAAGGGGGACCCTCAGAGCCCTTTAGCAAATAAGGGGCTCTGGAAGAAGGGAAGCGTCCTGGATCCACTGGATTCTACACACCTAAGCCTTTCTGTGGCCTGAACACTAGGACTCTGTGAAGAGGCCTCCTACATTTCCCAATTTTGTCCAAGATCTGTTCACACCAGCTCCAGAATGCACAGGAATTACACCACCTTATTCTGCTAGAGACTAAGAAATACTGGAGGGGGGAGGGTAGGGGCCACACAGGACCTTTATAGAGTGATAACATCAAATCAGTGGTTCTCAGCCTCCATCTGCTGGCAGAAGAGCATAAATCTACATGTCTGGACTGGATTGGCCTGGCCTGCAGGGCGGATGACATTATCTTTTCTGATATGTACAGTAGGTGCTTTTTGACATAGTAAGAAAAAGGACACCTAATGAGTACATTGTGCCTTTTCACCCATCTGTCTTTAGTCCTAGTTTAGCACTAAACCAGAAGTGGTATGCTGGGCTTTTCAGAACACATCCTCTTATGTCTTAGTCTTAATGTGCTGGGTTTAGGTGTTGATATCCAGCACAGCACTGTTCAAAACACAAACACAGGGCACAAAGTCCAAATGGAGACATAGCAAGAGAATGGTCAAATACACAAAGAAAGAAACCTAAACCAGGGCTCGACAAAGCTCAGGTGCCAGGGCCCCATGGCGACCAGAAATTTATACCTGGGCCTGGGATTTGCCCCCCTCAACTCCCAAATCACGAGAAAAAATCCCTTCCTGCTCCATCTATGGGAGAATGGATTCCCACAGGCAGAGCAAGAGTTATCCTTGCAGTGATTGGGGCTTAGATGCAGCAGACAGCCATGGGGATCAGATTCCGTAGGATGTTGGCTGCATCTTAGCCCCGATCACAGCAAAGATCTATCCTGTTGGGGATCAGAGCCTTCAGAAAAAAGAAGAAGAAGAAAGATGGGAGAGAGGCAGCAAAAATATAAAGGGGCAGTATCTAAAAAAAAAAAAAAAAAAAAAAGAAAATAGTAAGGACGATGGGAAAGTAGAGGGCAGGGGGTAGGAGTGCTGGGAGAGAGTCCGGAAGAGCAACAGAGAATGGGGAGAGATAGAAGTGGGGAGGAAAAAGTGCAAGATTAAGGTTAAAGGGATGAATGCATGGGGACAAAAATTACAATCTGTATATGCCAAAGGGTGCATCCTCCCACCAGAACATACACTTACCTAACCTCTATATCTATCTATCTCTGGCGCTGTTCTCACAAGAACACGAGACCAGCATGAGAAAACTAGGGGTGGGGGTGGGGGGTACAAGGTGGTCAGAAGCACTGGCTCCTAAGATTTTGGCCTGGCTCCTACATCCACACAAAATTTGTCAAGGCCTGCCTTAAACCCACACCTACAGGACAGCAGCAGGACATGCACTCTCTGCTGGATGGAGCTAAAGAGTACATGCTTCGCTACAGGCAGCCTGTCCTGGAAAAGAAGAGCAAACATTCCAAAGGCAGTTACGGCCACTTAGAAAACTAAAGGAAATTACATGTGAAGGTGGTCACTCCCTCCACTTTGTACATCCCAAAGGGATATATTTCATTTCATTGACTTAAAACCTGCTTATCATTATACTTCTAAATGGCTAACAAGCAATGCTCACAATAAAAACAAACACAGCACATTACAATGCCACTCCCTCCACTGCATACATCTCAAGAGAGTACCTCTTATATACTTGTATTTTCCCTTACTATTCCCACAAACTATGCTTTAAAAGGGAATGGAAGGCTTAAAGAATTGACCTATAACCTGTCACCTCTAGAACTGGATGGCTCAAAGAAATAAGCGCAGTATACAAAAACCTGTCACATCTAGAAAGCATAATTACTCGCCTGTAATAGGTGTTCTCTGGGAACAGCAGGAATCAGTCCTCACATATGGGCGACGTCGACGCAGACAGAACCCGCACGGAGCATTTTCCCAGCTTTCAAAGAAAGCCTTTGGGAATGCTACCACGCATGCGTGGTCCTCTTCCTGCCCAAGGGTGCTATCTTGATCAGTCAGATGACATAGCGAAAAGGACATAAAACAATGTAGGGAGGCAACTCCAAGGGGAAGAGGGAGGGTTGTGAGGAACGATTCCTGCTGTTCCCGGAGAACACCTATTGCAGATGAGTAACTACGCTTTTTCCAGGAACAAGCAGGAAGTCAGTCCTCACATACGGGACTCCCTAGCTCCAGGCCGCTGAGAACTGAACCATGATAGCACCAACAATAACCAAACGGGTAGCCGGGAGTTGCAGAAGGTGAGACCCGACAGAGAGACTCTGCAAGACCCTAGCATCCAACGACTCTTATCACTCCGGTAGCCTGAACACATAAGGGTTGGAGGGCAGAAGATGCCTTTACTCCGAAAACATTACGGAATACTGCCTGCTCGAAGGCAATGTCTCTGCGGGACTTGCTCTCCAGGCATTCCTTAATCTCCTCTCGCCTCGATTATTGCAACCTACTCCTTGCTGGTCTCCCCATCAGCCACCTCCTTCCCCTTCAATCTATACAAAATCACGCTGCTCGAATAATATTCCGCCAGCCTCGCCACGCCCACATTACTCCTCAAGTTGCTTCACTGGCTCCCTGTCCAGTTCCGCATCCAATTCAAACTTCTCCTACTGACCTATAAATGCATTCACTCGGCGGCCCCTTTATATCTCTCATCTCTTATCTCTCCCTACATCCCCTCTCAGAACCTGCGCTCCGCTAGCAAATCACTTCTATCTATGCCGTTCACCCGCACTGCTAACTCCCGACTTCGCTCCTTTCACCTTGTTGCACCTCACGCCTGGAACAGCCTACCTGTGTCTATACGACAGGCACCCTCCCTGGCCCTCTTCAAATCCAGGTTGAAGACTCATCTCTTCACCGTCACGTTCAGATCCTGACTTCTATCCTTATCTTATCTTTACCCCCGTCAACTCTCATGACTATATTGTATTGACCATACTGTGCCTTGCACTAATCCGACCAATGCTCTGTAATGTTCTGAGTAGATTGTAAGCTCCGATGAGCATGACTCTCACGGGCAGGGACTGTCTCTTGTATTCTGGCTAACTCTTAGCTGTACAGCGCTGCGTGCGTGGCACTCTATAAGTGATATACAGTAGTAGTAATAGTAGGCAGTAATAAGCTACAAAACGTATGAATCGAAGACCATGTGGCAGCCCTGAAGATTTCCGCTACTGGCACTGAGCTGAGGTTGGCTACCGACGTGGCCATAGCCTACACACGATATGTAGTGATCCAGTGCTCAAAGGAGAGGCCCGCCCACTCGAAGGCGAGAGCAATACAGTCCGCCACCTAAGTGGACAGGGTTCACTTTATTACCAGGAGCCCCAGTCTACTGGGGTCATATGACACAAAGAGCTAAGTAGCCTTGCGATGAGCCTGGGTCCTCTGCAGGCAGGAGGACAGGGGCTGCTTAAAGTCTAGCATATGCAATATGATCTCCTCCCTGCCGGCATGGGGCCGTGGAAAAAGGTGGAAGGACTAACTCCTGGTTGAGATGGAAGGGAGAGACCACCATGGGGAGGAATTTGGGGTGTGTGCGGAGCACTACCCTGTTCTTGTAGAACTTTGTATATGGTGGATCCGCCACCAAGACCTGGAGTTCGCTCACCCTCCAAGCGGACGTGATGGCCAACAAAAAGACCACTTTCCAGAAGAGGTACCTCAAATGGTAGATGGCCAGAGGCTTGAAGAGCAGTCTGGCGAGTTCAGTGAGCACCACCTTAAGGTCCCATTCCGCCGTCAGAGAGGGCAGAGAGGTGGCTTTGATAGCAAGAGGACCCGGAGGAACCTGGAGACCAGGGGCTGGCTTGAGAGGGATTTCCCCTCTACAGGGTGATGGGTGAGTGGCTATGGCATTCAGGTGCACCCTCACCGAATTAGAATGCAGACCAGCATGTGAGAGGTGCAGCAAGAACTGTAGCACTAGTTGCACGCGGCAGGAGAAAGTTCTCTCCTCTCTTTGTACACCAGACAGAGAATCTTCTCCATTTGGAGGAGTACCTTCGTCTGGTGGAGGGTTTTCGGGAGGCCAGAAGAATCTCCTTGACTTCTCCTGGGAGACTGAAAGGAGCTAAGGCTATCCTTTCAGCAGCCACACCGTCAATGCTAGCAACCCAAGGTTGGGGTGCAGGAGGCAGCACTCCTCCAGGGAAAGGAGATCCGGATCCCAACCCAGTGGGACTGGGGGTTCCACTGACAAGGAGAGCAGCAGAGGAAACCAAAGTTGTCGGGCCCATCTGGGGGCAATCACAATTACTGATGTTTGCTCACTCTGAACCCTGAAGAGGGTCTTGGCCACCACTGGGAAGGCATAGAGGAGGCCCTCTGCCAATGGGATCAGGAAGGCATCCCCTGCCACCTCCCCGGGTACGGCTGGCATGAGCAGAGGTGGGGCAGCTGTGTGTTGTCTGGGGAGGTGAACAGGTCCATCATGGGCCTGCCCCAGAGGTGGAAGGGTCTTTGCGTCACCCTGGGGTTCAGACGCCATTTGTGTGGGTGGAGGGACTCTGCTGAGCTCGTCTGCTAAGCAATTGTCCTGATCTGGGAGGTATACTGCTCGTAGAAGCATTCTGTGGCGTACCGCAAAGGAGAGGAGGACCACCGTTTCCTGGCAGAGGGAGTATGAACCCGTGTCCCCCTGCTTGTTCACATAAAACATGGCAACCTGGTTGTCCATTTGGATCAGCACAGGGCGGTTGACCAGGAGGTGGTGGAATGATCGCAAGGCCAGGAAGATGGCTCTGAGTTCCAGGAGGTTGATCTGTAGGGAGGCTCCTCCTGCGACCAGCTGCCTTGAGTGCAGAAGTCTCCACAGTGTGCCCCCCACCCAGGACTGCCACCAGTTGAGGGAGTCTGCCAGTTGGCGGGTGACCCTGACCCTGTCGTGCAACCTGCCCGTGGCCTGAATCTACTAGAAGCAAAGGCACCACTGGGCTACCCGCATGTGCAAGCAGGCTAGGGGCGTGACGTGGACAGTGGAGGCCATGTGGCCCAGTAGGTGGAGAAGGAAGCGAGCCGGTATGAATCAGTGAGCCTGCATCTCTCCCGCCAGCTGCATAAGGAAATGTGCCCTTTCTTTTGGAAGGAAGGCCTTGACTTGTAACGTGTCCAGCTGGGCACCTATGAACTCCAGGTTTTATGTTTTTAGTTTATCATGAACCTTAGGGGGCGGATTGTTCGTCCTGCGGCCTGGCAGTTCTTGGAGGCTGTGCTGCCTCTGAAGAGCCAGTCGTCTAGGTAGGGGAAGACAAAGGCCCCTTGTAGGCGCCATGTGGGCGGCTATGACCGCCAGGCACTTTGTAAAGACCTTTGGCAAGGAGGCCAGGCCAAATGGAAGCAGCCTGTACTGGTAGTGCTCTCCTCCCACTGAGGGGGTACTGTCTGTGGGAGGGGTGGATCAGGATGTGGGTATATGCATCCTTTAGGTCTAAGGAGCACAACCAGTCTCCCTGGTGGAGGTAGGGCAGCAGGGTTCCAAGGGAGAGCATTTTGAACTTCTCCCTCACCAGAAACTTGTTCGGGTTTCGCAGGTCTAGTATGGGCCTGAGGCCCCCAGTTGTTTTGGAGACGAGGAAATACCTGGAGTAGAAGCCTTTTCCCCTCAAATGCCTGGGTACAGGTTCTACCGCCCTGTCCACGAGCAACCCTGCAAGCTCTGAGAGGAGCAAGGCCTGGTGAAGGAGAGGCCACACCGGCTCTCCTGAGAAGAGCCTCGGGGTGTTTGCTAGAACATGAAGAGATAACCCTCCTTTACCACTTGTAGGACCCACTGGTCCGTGGTGACCCCAGCCCACGTATGAGCGAAGAGCTCCAGGTGGCCCTCTGTGGGCAGGGGAGGGGAGGGTCTCTCGGGGGAGAGGAGGAGGCCCTGCCTGGGAAGTCAAAAACTCCCCCCAGGCTGGGTGGGAGCTACTGGATGGGGTTTCTGAGTCTTAGGTTTCCTCTGCCCATCACCTTGGTTCTTGGGCTGGGGGCACTATTGCTGTTGCTCTGAGTAGGGTTGGTAATGGCCCTGGTGAAAAGACCCCCTTTTCTCAACTGTTGGCCTTTTTCCCAACTGTTTCTTCCAGGGAAGGGTCAAGGTTTTCTTTGAGAGCCTCTGCCTGGTCACATCTTCAGTCCTATCTCAGCTGCCTTGTTGGCCATGGACTTATCAAATAAGTTTTCCCTGGTGCAGGGGACATCAAGCAATTTCTCTTGCACCCATTGCTCGAGGTTAGAGGCCTACAACCAGGTCTGGTGCCAGACCCTGATGCCCGCTGCTGCTACCCGGGCTGCAGATTCAAAGCCATCATAGGCGGCGTGGACTAGGAACTTCGAGCAGTCCCAGGATCCTGGCCGTCAGGGCTTGGAACCTCTGGAGGGGTTCCCCGGCAAGGCCTGCGGAGAAGCCCATCAGTTCTTGGATGAGGCCCTTGAGGTACATGCCTATGTACAATTCATAGGCCTGTATACGATAGTCCAGCATGGATCCCTGGAAGCACTTGCGCCTGAGGGCATCAAGGGCTTGAGCCCTTCTGCCCGGGGAAACAGAAGTGTAGTTCTTCTGACTTTTCAACTTTTGCATAGCAGACTCCACAACCATGAAGTTATGTGGGAGTTGGGACTTTTGGAAACCCGGGTCATTTTTGACAAGGTAGATGGTGTCGAGGCCTTGGCTGACCACCAGCACCGAGGCCGGGGTCTTCCCCATCCACAGGAGCAGCCTCTCGAAGATGGGCTGTACCAGCACTGTGAGAGTCTCCTTTGGCGGGGACTCGTACTGGAGAATCTCCAGTTCTTCGGTGCGTGGGCCCTCCTCTGATTCAGTCAGGACCGAAAGAGCTCAGGCCATGTCCCGGACGGGCACTTCTTCGGGAGGGGAATGACGCAGGGGCTCCGGGGGAGACGGCTCCAAAAGGGACGTTTTGGTGTTGAGAGGTCTTGGGAGAGGCCTCGACGTTCGTCTCTCAATCAGAGCCGGAGGACTTCGAGGACTCTGAGTCTCGGGACTCACGCACCAGGAGTGGAGGACTGGCCTAGTGGTTGGGGCAAGGTACCTCAGGCCGGAAGTTCAAATCCCACTAGAGGACAGCAACTTTGAGCCAGAAGGACTGGGGTTTCTAGTTCCACAGGTGCTCCTTGTGGTCTTGGGCAAGCCACTTAACCCTCCACTGCCCATGTTCCCTGTAAAATAGTAATCTCCAAGTTATAATGACCTGTTCAATGTAATTTCAGTTTGTTCAATGTAAACTGCCTTGATATCATGAAAGGCAGTATATATAAGAAATGATTAATAAATAAGAAATAAGGCCGGACCCGAGGAACCAGGGTCCTCCAGTGGATCTCGGGATGGAAACTGGCCAAGGAGGACCAGACACCCGAGGATTGGGACCTGGATCTCAATCGGTGCCGAGGGCTCACCCAAAGCTGGTGGCGCTCAGGGCCTGGCTTGACGCCTGGGGACTCCACTGCAGTCGGGGACCCAGTTCTCAGGGCAGATGATGCAGACAAACCTGACATTACTTGCTGCAAAGGCCAGGATGGTAGAGATATTCTGCTCCAGGGCCGCCATTCTGGACTCCATGCCAGAAGGCTCCACAGCAGTCAGCGTGGGCACTGAGGGTCAGATGCCGGCACTCTCGTGTGCGCGTCCTCAACAAGGACCACGGCCTCGAGGATCCTCGCATGGTCACAGCTGGCCAAGGACTCCTTCTTAGAGACCTCAGGAGGGCGCTGCTCGGAGTCATGCGCCGCGGAACCTTACCAAGTTTTACCAATGGAACCTCGACTGGTCTCGAGGATTTCTTCTTTCTTCCAGGGTCTTTGTAGAGGAGCCACTGCCGCGAGAATCCGAAGATGCCCGGGCCTTGCAGGAGCTTGGCTTGGGACTCAGCATCAAGGAAGCCGAGGATGAATCATACCGCAGGAACATCCCTGCCCTGCAACTCCAACCTTTTCTTATTGGTTTTCGGAGTCATGGCCTGGCACAGGTCGCAGGTGGTACTGTTGTGGTCCAGGCCGAGGCAGCATAAGCAGCAGTCGTGGGTGTCTGTAACAGACATGGTTTGACTGCAGCAATCACACTTTTCGAACCCACCGGGGGACATGGCGGGGGGGGGGGGCACCCGGCCAGGGTACACGACCCCCGGGCAAAAGAAGGCACGAACGCTGGTCGAGGCCAAGCCTCGTCAAAAAGAAGGGGGAGCCAAGAACGGTGACGGGGAAGGCACCGGCTTGAGGCGGGAAGAGGAACCGGTATGCAAACCGGGAAAATACAACTTAAGGATAATTTTTAGAGGATTTTTCTGGTAAAAACAGGACAAGTGTCCGTTGAGCTCCACGGAAAAAAGGAGACTGACCAAGATAGCACCCTTGGGCGGGAAGAGGACCACACATGTATGGTAGCATTCCCAAAGGCTTCCTGTGAAAGCTGTGGAAATACTCCATGCCGGTTCCATCGGTGTCACCCATTTGTGAGGACCGACTTCCTGCTTGTTCCTGGAGAACTACACATTTCAGCTCGTCATCTCTAGACCCAGCAGTCTTAGAAGCTGGGTATAGAACACAAAGCTTGTCACTCTATATACTTTGTTCATCATTGATCTATCCAGCACTAAAGGCCTATATTAAAAATAAAAAAGCTGAGTTCCTAGGTTTAGGCATCTAATTTATATACCTAAGTTTGCAGTTGAAGTCCCTAAACTTAGGCTCACTATTCATGTGCTCGAATTTAGGCTTTTAAGTTGGATGTTTTGTACTGAAAATCATTACTAAGCTCCTAATTATTTTTTCAGCTTTAAATCCATCCCTTGTAGTTGCCCACTTTTTAAGATATGTAACTATAGATGCCCAGTGAAATTCAGATACTCAACTCTACTCAATTTCAAAAGGGGCCAATTAAGGTTCAAAACTCCCAAAGTTAGACCTCTAAATCCTTTGAAAATCAACCTAACATAGTCTTTCAGCTCTAGAATGCATAGCTCAGGGAATAAATGCAGGTATATAGAACACTCACCTTGGACTGAATGGGTCAGGGAGCGAGTACATGGATACAAAGCCTGCCACCTCTAGGGCTGACTGGTTCAGATGTGCGCGGGGGTATGCATATATCATGGGAAAAGGTTTTGGCTCATTTTTAGGTTATTTTAGACTTCTTTCACTGATATTCAGACATCTTTTTCAATTTCTTTCACAAATGCGTTAATTTTCTTTCACTTCTAATTAGTACTCTTTCAAGTTCATTAAATCAACTTGATGTATGTTAATTCAATTGAAAGTGCAGTAAATTATTTATGGTATGCCAATGCATGCACATCCCTAGTGCAAGGATATGGAACTTGGCATATCTGCAAAACGAAGAACTCAGGGGACTGGCTGGAGAATCAAAATGTATTTGTGGGGAATTCTGCATCATTGCACAAAGCAACATTTTACTTACCAGATAACGTCCTTTCCTTGAGTCCTGCTAGACCAGTCCAGACAAGAGGGTTGTGTCCCCCTACCAGCAAAGGTGAAGACAGAAAATATGCCAAAGGTTTCTTATGACCTTGCCTTGCTATAACCACAGATAGAAACCTAAAAACGTGTCGGCAGAAAAAGTGTAGTTACTCACCTGTAACAGGTGACCTCTGGGAACAGCAGGAATTTAGTCTTCATGGGTGACGTCGGTACTGAAGGAACACACATGGGAAAGTCCCCAGCGTCCAATAGGAAAAACTTTGGTAACACTCCACTGCGCCTGCATGTCTGCCCTCCCGCCTTCCAAACTCCCTCTCTTCAGTTGAGTTTGTAGATGAAAAAAAAGGAGAGTAAGAGAAGGAAACCCTACAACTCCTAGGGGAGGAGGGCAGGTTGTAAAAACTAAATTCCCGCTGTTCCCGGAGATCACCTGTTACAGGCGAGTAACTACGCTATCTCCAGGAACAAAAAGGAACGTGGTCCTCACATATGGTACTTTCTAGCTCCCAGATGAAGTGACATCAGAACCGGTGGAGGTTCTTCTCAGAGTAGGCTTCAAGAGGTCATGGATCTCTCATGGATGTCTGGTATCGTTAAAGTCTGGGATGGAGGATAGGATTTGCCTGTAAGTCTGAAAGAGATGCTGGAGAACAGCTTGAACAAAGATGTCATCCCGGCGGGAGTCCTTGCCTAGACAATAATGAGCAGCAAAAGTATGGACAGAAGACCAAGTTGCTGCCTTGCAAATTTTGTCAATGACTACTGAACGTAGGCTTGCCATTGAGGCAGCCATGGCATGAACATTATGAGCAGTGGACATGCCCTTCCAGGGAGAGTCCTGCTTTGTGATCAGCAAATGAAATAGAGTCCGCTCTCCATCTGGAGAGCGTACGTTTAGATATCGGAAGACCCAGATGACTAGGGTCAAAGGAAATGAATAATTGTGAGGCTTTACAATGATCACGAGTCCTCTGGAGATAAAAAGGCAAAGCACACTTGCAGTCAAGAGTATGCAGGATTGCTTCTGCTCTAGACGCATGCGGTCTAGGAAAGAATACAGGAAGGTACACTTACTGATTCAAATGAAAAGAACACACCACTTTCGGCATGAAATGAGGGTGAGTCCCAAGGATGACTTGTCATGGTGGAACCGGGTATAGGGCGGTTTCTGCCACCAAAGCCTGAAGCTCACTAATGTGTCTAGCTGAAATGAGGGCAATAAGAAGATAACCTTCCATGAAAGGAACTTTAGTGGAGTCATAGCCAATGGTTCAAAAGGTGGTTTGAGAAGCTGCAATAGAATTACATTGAGATCCCAAGCCACCAGAGGTGGCTTAATGGGTGGCTTGGTCATCAAGAGCCCTTTCACAAAGCACGCAACTAGTGGTTGTGAGGAGATGGACTGTCCATCCAGTAGATGGTGAGAGGCCGCAATGGCACTGAGGAGAACTCTCTCAGAGTTGGTCTTGAGACCTGTCGAGGACAGGTGGAGGAGATACTGGAGGTGTGACTCCACTGGAGCAGAGAAGGGACTGAGAGAATCTGCACCACTTGAAAGCATAGGAATGCCTGGTGGACGGCTTCCTGCAAGCCAAAAGGATCTACTTAACCTCTTGAATAAGGTTAAAGTCTTGTAATGCTACACTCTCAGCAGCCAAGCTGTGAGTCGGAGAGAATGTGGATTGGGATGGAGCAGTGTTCTGTCTTCCTGGGAGAGGAGACTGGGTGCAGATCCCAATCGCAGAGGCTGAGTCAGATGTAGCAGCAGAGGGAACAACGGTTGACGTGACCAGTGGAGGGCTATGAGAATCATGGAGCACTTGTCGGCCTGTAGCTTGAAAAGTGTCTTGAGAATCAGGGGTATGGGAGGGAAAGCATTAAAGCAGACCCTGCCCCCAGTGCAGGTGGAAAGCATCCACCTGCTGGTTGCTGGATGTCAGGGTTCTGGTGCATAAGCAAAGAAGCTTGGCATTCTGTGGAATGGCAAACAAATTTATGTCTGGTGTTCCCCAGGTCTGAAAGATGTAGGACGTTGTGTCTGCATGGAGAGACCATTCGTGGGGAAGGAGGATCCGACTCAACTTGTTTGCCAAGACATTAAGGTCCCTGGGAGATATGATAGAGGTCTATAAATTAATGAATGGAGTGGAACGGGTAAACGTAGATCGATTGTTTACGCTATCAGAATATAGAAAGACTAGGGGACATGTAATGAAGCTACAGGATAAACTATTTAAGACAAATAAGAGAAAATATTTTTTCACTCAACGTGTAATCAAACTATGGAATTTGTTACTGGAGGATGTAATAAGAGCTGTTAGTGTAGCTGGGTTTAAAAAAGGTTTGGACAAGCTCCTGGAGGAAAGGTCCATAAACCATTATTAAAAAGGGACCCATGATATCAATGCTTGACCCAATACAAGCATTGTGGAACCTGTCTCTTTTGGGGATACTGCTAGGTACATATGACCTAGATTGGCCACTGTTGGAAACAGGATACTGGGCTTGATGGACCTTGGGGTCTGACCCAGTATGGCATATCTTATGTTCTTACATCTCCAAGCAGTGTATTTGATGAGAAATGGCAAAGGACCACAGATGGAGAGCTTCCACGCAGAGGGCCCAAGAGCCTGTTCCGCCCCATTTGTTCACATAAAACATGGCCACTTGATTGTCTGTCCTGACTAGAACCCTTTATGCCCTGAGGCGACCGTGAAACAGCCTGAGGGCATCTGAGATAGCACAAAGCTCCAGAAAATTGATCTGGAGCTGCGACTCCTCGTTGGGCAGAGGCCTTGTGAAGACAGAGTGCCCAAGTGAGCTCCCCAACCCAATTTGGAGGAATCCATCATCAGGGTGCATTGATGTGGAGGTATCTGAAAAGGTGACCCGACGAGGAGATATTCTGAGACCACCACCATATTCTGAGGGATGTGGTGAGAGGTCTTGTCCCTGAGGTGGCCCGAGGCCTGCATCCATTGGGAGGCAAGAGTCCACTGGGCTGTCCACATATGTAGACAGGCATATGGGACATGTACTGTTGAGGCCATATGCCCCAGAAGCTGCAGCATTTCTCGGGCAGTCAGATGGTCAAAGAGTAGCACTTGGGAGGTTAGCTCAATGAGACGGGCATAGTGGGGTTGAGGTAGAACTCCCTGGCCTGCTGTGTGTTCAGTAAAGCTCCGATGAATAGGCTTTGAGTTGGAGCGAGCTGGTATTTTATTTATTTAACCAGTTTTCTATACCATCTTATCCTTCAATCAAAGCAGTTTACATTATGTAATCACTACAAACAGATACTGGATATATTCCCTTGTCCCCAAAGGGCTCACAATCTATGTGTTCCTGAGGCAATGGAGGGTTAAGTGGCTTGCCCAAGGCCTCAAGGAATGCCTATAGGACTAGAAACCCAGTCCCTCCGGCCTGAGATTGCTGTCCCCAGGTAGTACTTGAATCCCCGGTCCTCCGACCTGAAGTACTGTGTCCTAACCACTAGGCCACTCCTTCCTCCATAAACCTTTGGAAGGTCTATGACAAGTTCCCAAGTGTTGTAGTACTGTGATGGTACGACGCAAGGAAGGCTGAACCTTTTGGGAGGTGTCTGCTCTTATAAGCCAGTCGTCTAAAGTAAGGGAAGACAAATATCCCCAGAGATCTTAGATATGCGACTATGACCGCCATGCACTTTGTGAAGAGTCTTGGGGCAGAGGAGAGTCAGAAGGGAAGGACTCTGTATTGATAATGTTTTCCCTGAAAGATGAAGCATAGATATTTCCTGTGTCCTGGATGGATGAGGATATGTGAGTACGCCTCTTTTAGATCTAGAGAACAGAGCCAGTCCCGACTCTGGAGGTAGGGAAGAAGAATCCGGAGTGAAATCATTTCGAACTTCTCGTGGACCAGAAACTTGTTGAGGTTCCTGAGGTCCAGGATGGACCTGTAACCTCCAGTCTTCTTTGGTATGAGAAAATATGGAGAGTAGAACCCCAAATTCCCTGTTGGGACATTGGGATATCTCCCATGGCACCCTGGGATAGAAAAGAAGACACCTTTTCCTGTAGGAGAGCAGTGAGTGGGGGTTGTGTGTGATATTTCCTCACCAAAGTCGAGGGTGGCAGAGTTTGCAGATGAAGACTGTACCCGTCCCAGACTGTGGTTAGTGTCTATTGCTCTGAGATAAGGTCCTCCAGAGGCTGAGTGGCAATGTTCTTTAGAAAAGTGTCAAAAAACAGCACAAACTGTGGCTGCGGAGCTGGTTGAGATTTAGCCATCTGTGGCTTCTTCTGTTGCTTAGGAGGCTGCTGCCTTTTCTGTGGGCCTTGAGCCTGGCAATGAGAAGCAAGAGAATAAGAAGAGCAGAATTTCTTCTTATTATTGAAGAAAACCTTTTTTGTGGCTGTCTTTTTTCTAGCAGGGTTTGCTGTTGTTCTGGACAGTCTATTTAGGGTGGTATTTTCTGACTCTAAATGAGAAGCCTTATCCTGCCAGTCTTTGCCAAAGAGGTTTTCCCCTGTGCAGGGTATGTTACCCAGCATATCTTGAACCCACTGTTGAAGATCTGAGGCCTGAAGCCATGCAATCCTGCGTGCACCGATGCATACTGCTGTGGCTTTGCTTGTGCATTCAAATGCATCAAAGACTGCCCTATTGACAATTTTCAATACATTTTGAGTATGTTTGACTAGAGCAAACACACCCATGTAGAGTGTGTGTATGTGTGTGTATATATATGTGCATATATACCCACATATATACCCACACTCTACATGGGTGTGTTTGCTCTAGTCAAACATACTCAAAACGTACTGAAATTTGTAATACACATAAATACACACACACACATACATATGAGTTAATCCTGACTGAAAGCATGGAAATCTGAAATGACACCCAAAGGCATTGAGGGTTCTCGATTCCCTACCACTAGGAGACTATTGCACGCATCTATCATTCTTTCTGTAAAGAAATATTTCCGCATATTAGTCCTGAATCGATCCCCTTTCGCCTTCACCCAATCCCCCCTCGTTGTCTACTTGATTTCGGTTGAGCAGGATGCTGAAGGGGACCTCTGCCTATGAGAGTAATAAGTCTTCATCTGGCCTCTGCTTGAGTATCTCCTTGTTGATGAAGATGTCATAAACATTTTTTTTGCTTGGTGCAAGAAGTACAGCAAGGATGTGACTGCATTCATTTAGATGTCATGTCCTGGATATATCCTCTGTAGAGAGGTGACAGCAAATCTTCATTGCTTTTGAATGTGGTTTTGGAGTTGCCTTGGGCTCAGGTCTGTGTGACAGAGTCAAAGATATCTGGGTCAACGTCACAAAAGTACATGCTATGGAGAGAGAGTTTCTAGATGAAAAATGTTTTGTGGAGCAGCTGGTTCATGAACAGATAAAAGGGGAAGCTATATCAGATCTAGCCCTTACTGGAATGCAAGATCTAGTGCAAGAGGTAACAGTGTTGGGGCCACTTGGCAATAGTAATCATAACATAACATTTGATTTAATAAATGGAGGGAGGATGGCAAGGAAATCCACTGCTCTAGCATTTAACTAAAAGAACACTACGATGAAATGAGGAAAACTTAAGAAAATACAAAAAGGATAAGAATTTACATAAGGCCTGGGTGTTATTTAAAGTACTATCTTGGAAGCCCAGATCAGATGTATGCCACACCTCAAAAAAAGGTGGAAGGAAGTCCAATTGACAGTCAGAATGGTTAAAAGTGAAGCCAGAGGAGGCTGTTATAGCCAAGAAAATAGCTTTCGGAAAATGCAAAAAGGAGCCAACTGATGAAAAAAGGAAACATAAGTAATGGCAAGGAGTTCTTTGAACATCTCTATCATATCTCCCTCTCTCCCGCCATGCAGCTAGGAACACACTTCAGTATTCATATCCAAGCACATGGTCAAGAATCCCTGACAGCACCCAACCTCAGCAAGGGCAACAACGTTCAACAAAACAAGGAACCATAACTATGTACAGGATAGCATTCAGACAGCAGGCTTATTAAGAGGGTCAGGCCCACAGGGTCAACCACAGAGAAAACACAGGCGGCCATACCAGGTTACGGGGCAAGCCCTAGACTGGTTTGGTATCAAAGAAAGATTATTATTTGGTAAGTAAAACATCACCTTCCATATCGTCCTGCTAGTCCAGTCCAGACAAGTGGGACATACCAAAGCTACACCTCCACTGTGAGGGAAGAAGAAACGGCAGCTTTCAAGATCTCTGAGCCAAAGGCTGTATCTGCCTGAGCAAGGATTTCCAAGCGGTAGTGCTTAACAAAACTGAAAGGTGATGCCCACCACTGCCGCCCAACAAACGTTGGGAAGGGTGACCAAACTAAACTCCCCTCAAGAGGATAATTGCGCCCGAGTGAAGTGTGCATGCAAATTCCTCGAAAACAGACAGTTCCTCAGATATGCTGAAGCAATGGCCTTCTTGATCCAGTGCCCCAAGGTAGACTTAGCGGATGTGTCACCCTTAAGCAGGAATGCAAACAGCACAAACAGTCTGACGTGTGAAAGAAGTTAATGACCTTGAGATACAAGAGAAGCACTCTCCTGACATCCACCAGGCAAAGGTCCTTATCCTTTCCTCAGCAGTTCCTTTATAAAAAGGGCAGACCGACCACTTGATTAACATGAAAGGATGACACCACCTTGGGGAAGGAGGAGGGGACAGGGTGAATGTACAGGACCTCCTACAGAAGGGACAATGATCCCTCAAAGACAATACCTGCAACTCGGAGATACATCTTGCACAGCAGAATGCGATCAAGACGATGGTCCTAAAGGACATCTTTAGAAGTGAACCGCATCAGGGGCTCAAAGGACTGACACTATGGCTTGGAGAACTAAGCAGAGATCCCAAGAAGGAATGACCACACAGAGGTTTTGCACCCACTGAAGGAAACAAAAACACATTCAGGTGCAGTTATAGACCACCCTGCCACTGACTACCGAAAGCAAAACAATGCTGCTACCTGAACCTTCAGGGAACTAAGGAAGAGGCCCTTGACAAGGCCATCCTGAAGAGAAGCGAACAAGGGAGATCCACTGTACTAGGACCAATCTGACACTGACGGCGGTGCCAGCGCTCAAACTAACAAGCACCAGACACGAATATAGGCAAGGGTAATAAAACCTCTCCTCGCTTTTAGAAGCGTGGAAACCAATGCAGGAGAATAGCCCTTACATGTCAAATGTCACCTTTCAAAAGTCACGCTGTAAGAAGGGAGCCAGGTTACCCAAAAGGATTGGTCCTTACTGCAGCAACCCCTGGACTGTAGGAAGTTGCAGAGGAGGTTCCCACAGGAACTGTATCCTAGTCCCCCAAACATGGCTTTTATGGCCAATCTGGCACTACCAGGACAACCCAGCCCGGATGTCACTCTTTGCAGCAAAGCACATGCCTCATGAGCAGCTCTGGAGGAACACATACAGCAAACCCTGATTTGGCTAGAGATGAACCAGGGTGTCAACATCCTTGGAGCTTGCCTCCTTGTGGCAACTAAAGAATCTGCATACTTTGGTGTTGGAGTGGCTCAGCATCAGATCCATCTTGGGATGATACCAAGGTCCAGAATCTGCCTGAAATGACAACTGGCTCAGTTCTCAATTCCCGGGATCGAGAGTGTGGCAAATGAGAAGTCCGCTTCCACATTGTCAATGTACTGAACTGAGCAAGCTAAGAGGTTCCTTTCCACCCAGGAGGGTCATTTTCCAGGACTACCTTGGCACTCTTCATGCCTCCTTGCTGGCCACCATGGCATTGGCCAAGAACATTCAGACCGCTCTATCCCAGAACAAAGACCAGAGGCATAGCAAAGCCATGCAAATGGCAGTCAGCTCGAGGCATTTGATGTGCCATGATGCCTCATGGTTGATCCAATGGTCCTGAGCCGTTTGGCCCTCACAATGAGCTCCCAGTCAATCAGACTAGCATCCACAGATAAGTGGAACCACGAAGGATCACCCAATGGCATACTCTTCCACAGATGCTGGGAATGTCTTCACCAATGCAGACTGAGCCTTACCAAGGGAAGAAGGGGAGCCCTGGCTTTGAAATCCTGAAAGCTTGAAGACCAGCGGGACAGAAAGGACTTTTATAGCGGCAGCATGTGAGCACACAACCAAAGAACCATCCGAAATCTGTAGGTAATCCTAAACCCTGGGAAAGGGCAAATGGAAGAGAAGAAAACAAACTGAAAGCCAAGACTGGCGATCCAGAGAAAGGGCTGCTGATCTTTGTGGATAAGAATGTAGATATAAGCCTCAGTCCGATCCAAGGATGTGAGGAACTCTGTAGGACTGGTACCCTGTGGCCTACTCTGAACCAAAGCTCGAACCAAACAAAATGGATTCCTGCTACAAACCTCTGCTGCGTTCCAAGCCTCAGATGTGCTGACCAAGCAACTGTCTGCCAAATGTTTGAATGTTTGTGCATACAGATGACTATTATTCCCAGCTATTATTACATGCTAGAGAACCTGCTTTTCAGGCCTCTCTCATCCACAGACTGTTCTACTGGTCTTGGACATTTGCAACAATGTATGAGACTGATAACATTATTTTGTCTCTCACCATGGACCCTCTGTCTGCAAGATGACCACCTGATGATTACCTCCTGATTCGCCGAGATGCCTCACAGTAACTCATGCCAACCAGTCACCAAGGACAAGGACTGATCACAAAGAATAATACAGCATGCACTAAAGGAGTTGGAACCATTTTGCAATTGCACCGTTTTGTGCCTTTTGCCTTCTTTGCTGCTTCTGCAAATACAAATACACTCTGGTGTGTCATTCCAAGGCTGTTCCGCTAACCTTGGGAAAGAATACAATTCCCACAGATACCTGTTCTGTGCCCTCATTTGGTTCACCTTTGAGCGTCTGGCACCTATGTTATATAGTCTAGCTGCCCCTTTTGGACTTTGTGCTGTTCCAGAGACTGCCTTGGACCCCAGCTGCAATCTTCTGCCTAGCAGAGCTAAGGTACCGGTCTTATGTCTTCATCCATGGATGGGAACCCATCAGATAGATCTTTTCTGTACTTTGACTGTGACCTATGGTTGCTAATCTGTGAGTTATTGCCACTATGCAATTATATTGCTGCTACAACTTATTACCTCATTAGTCTATTGCTAATCTGTATATTTTTCTATCCATAATAAAACCTAATATAATCATCACAGAACTCTGTCTCTCTCTCCTAGATCATTACTAGAAGGTCCAGCCGAACCAGAGGATGAGGGACTAATAGCAGACTTTCCCCTAGACGTAACTGAGCATATCTTACTTGTTTGTCTGCCAATACTCCCCACAACTCCCTGCCACACTATCTAGATCACCAAACACAGTTTCTATACAGAAACATAATGTTCATAGGACGACACTGACCCCTTGAGGATGAGAATTGGATAGAAGGACTCATCCTTTTTTGGCACCACAAAAGAGATGTAGTACCGGCCCTTGGCCCATTTGGAAGAGGAGGAATGGTGTAACTGCCTGTAGACCGAGTAATCTTTCCAATGCAGTTTGAACAGTGACCGTCTTGGCCGCAGATGTCCAGGATAGGCTCTCTGCATTCCAGAATGTAGCCATGTGTATGGAGTATAGTACCCAGCGAACCTTGGAGACTCAGGCCCACTCCTGATAGAAGAGACATAACCTGCCACCCATTGGAGGCAGAGCAACTCTGTGTGGTGAAAAGCTTTTTTAATGACATCAGGATGACTTCTGGTCTTGACAAGTGCGCTAAGGCAACTTTTTTAAAAAAAATTTTTAAAGAAGAAAATGAGCAAAACGGAAAACATCTCCCTGGCTGAGGGCTGTGACATCAAGGACCTTGAACAGGAAAGCATATATAAATATCTCAGAGTAGAGAAAGGAACATAACTCAAGCAGAAATTAATGAGAGAGAAGACCAGTAAAGAATACTACAGGAGATTAAAATCATTATTGAAAAGTGCTTTAACATCACAAAATAAGATACAAGCCATCAATCAGCTGGCAATTCCTGTACTCTCACATAGCTTTGGGATTGTGGACTGGCCTCTTAAAAGATCTTGAAAAAATGGATGTGCGAACAAGAAAACATCCATGCCCATGAAGTAATTTACAAGAATCAGTATATGTCAAGACTGTACATTCCTAGAGCTGAAGGAGGACTAGGTCTCATAGAGCTTGATTACACCTACAAAACTACCACACATAGTCCTCCAGACCTATCTGACAGCATCATCAGATCCAAATATGCAAAACATGCTGAAATATGAAAGTAAACATCCAGAATCTGTCTCTATCATCAAAATTGGACAAGCGTTCCGAAGAATAGAAGGAATGAATGAGCATCCACAAACACACACAGGGAAGAAAACAACAGAATTTGCAAAACAAGAGAGAAACCTCTTAAAAGTATAATATCAGCAAACGAGGAAAACAAAGTGGCAAATGCACAAATATAGTGGGAAATACAAAGTGTTATACCAGGATACCTTTGTCATTCACAGACAGACACATGAATGGTTAAGGAGAAGTGAACTGAAACCGAAGGATGAGAGATTGATAGTTGCAGCTCAAAACAGCGGATTACGGACGAGATGGTTTAAGGCGAGCATTGAAAAAACTGGCAGCATAAACCTATGTCAATTCTGTAAGATAGACCTGGAAACAGTGAGTCGTCTCATAGCTGACTGTGAAGTTCTGATGGCAGAAAATTTCTATACAGAAAAGCACAACAAAGTAGCATGCCTCATCTATTGGAAACTCTGTAAACAATACTATATAACTGTGCCTGAAAAGCACTGGGATCATGACACTAAGACCCTAAGAGAATGAAGAGGTTATGATCACCTGGGACATTTCCAGTCCGATGAATAAGAAACTGGATGCGAGGAAACCTGACATAGTGGTAAAGGAGAAAAACACCAGAACGGCACTGATAACAGAGGTGTCGGTTCAGAGTGATCATTGTGTGAATCACGTGGAAAGAAAGAAGATACTGAAGCATCAGAAAATGCAGTCAGAGACCGAGAAAATGTGGCAGAAAGATAGAGAAATATTTCCCATTGTACTGGGAGCCAGAGGCTTGATAAAGCGTAGTTACTCACCTGTAACAGGTGTTCTCCGGGGACAGCAAGAATCAGTTCCCACATATAGGCGATGTTGGCGCCAAGTGAGCCCTCACGGAAGCATCTCCCCAGATTTCAAAGAAAGCCTTTGGGATATGCCACCATGCATACATGGTCCCCTTCCCGCCCAAGGGTGCCATCTTGCTCAGTCAGACGACATAGCTAGAGTCGACAAAAGAAGATGGCAAAAAAATACAGTAACTCCACGGAGGGGGAGGGTGGGTTGAGAGGACAGATTCCTGCTTTCCCCGGAGAACACCTGTTACAAGTGAGTAACAACACTTTCTCCAAGAACAAGCAGGAAGTCAGTCTTCACATATGGGACTCATAGAAACATAGAAATATGATGACAGAAGACGACCACATGGCCTATCTAGTCTGTCCTTCCATATCAACAACTACAACAGTCCCCTTTTTACCTTTAAAGACCCTCTGTGTTTGTCCCATGCTTTTTTGAATTCAGTTACTGTCCTCATCTCTACCACCTCCACTGGGAGACTATTCCACGGATCCACTACTTTTTCCGTAAAGAAATATTTCCGCATATCACACCTGAATCTATCTCCCTTCACCCTCATCCCATGTCCCCTTGTAGCAGAACTTGCTTTCAATTGAAAGAGGCTCTCTCCCTAAACATTTATGCCACGGAGGTATTTAAACATCTCAATCATATCACCTCTATCCCGCCTTTCCTCTAAGGTGTACATATTAAGGTCCTTCAGTCTGTCCTCATATGCTTTATAATGAAGACCACTAATCATTTTAGTAGCCACTCTCTGCACCGACTCCATCCTGTTCACATCCTTTTGAAGGTACAGTCTCCAGAATTGCACACTATACTCCAAATGAGGTCGCACCAAAGACTTATAGAGAGGCATTATCACCACCTTTTTTTCTGCTAGCCATTCCTCTCCGTATGCACCCAAGCATCCTTTTAGCTTTTGCCGTCACCTTTTCTACCTGTTTAGCTACTTTAAGATCATCAGACACAACCATGCCTAGGTCCCGCTTTTCTTTAGTGGACAAAAGTACTTCACCCCCTATACTATATTGCTCCCTTGGATTGCTGCAGCCCAAATGCATGACCTTACATTTTTTAACATTAAATCCCAGCTGCCAAATTCTAGACCATTCTTCAGGCTTAGCTAGATCCCTCCTCATGTTATCTACACCTTCCTGGGTGTCTACTCTATTGCAGATTTTGGTATCATCCGCAAAGAGGCAAAGCTTACCAGACAGCCCTTCCGCTATATCACTAACAAAGATGTTAAAAAGAATCGGACCTAGGACAGATCCCTGGGGTACACCACTGGTAACATCCTTCTCCTCAGAGTGAGCTCCATTTACTTGTACTCTTTGTCGCCTCCCACCCAACCAATTTCTAACCCAAGCAGTAACTTTAGGGTCCATCCCTAGGGTGCTCAGTTTATAAGTCGCCTGTGAGGAACAGTGTTAAAGGCTTTACTGAAATCTAAATACACCACATCTAGAGCTCTCCCTCGGTCCAACTCCCTGGTCACCAAGTCAAAGAAATCAATCAGATTTGTCTGACAAGACCTGCCTCTGGTGAACCCATGCTGCCTCGGATCCTGTAATCCGCTGGACTCCAGAAACCTCACTATTTTCTCTTTCAGCAGCATTTCCAATAATTTACTCACCACCGAAGTTAAACTAACCGGCCTGTAGTTTTCAACCACATCCTTACTTCCGCTTTTGTGTAAAGGCACCACATGAGCCTCTCTCCAGTCCTTTGGCACCACTCCCGACTCCAACGAGGCATTTAAAAGGTCAGTCAGTGGAGTTGCTAGAACGTCCCCAAGTTCCCTCAGTATTCTAGGGTGTATCCCATCCGGTCCCATCGCTTTGTCTACTTTAAGTTGAGCTAGTTTCTCACGAACACAGTCGTCTGGAAATTGTTCAAGATGTCCCTCGCTTCTGTTCCTATTTGTGGGTGTCTTCTGAGGTCCTGCTCCTGGCTCTTCATCTGTGAACACAGAACAAAAATATTTGTTAAGCAACTCCGCTTTATCCTTATCAGCTTCTACATATTCCTCCCCTGCACCCTTGAGTCTGACAATACCACTTTTGCCCTTCCTCTTCTCACTAAATATCTGAAAAATGTCTTATCCCCCCATTTTATTGCATTGGCTATTTCCTCCTCCTTTTGAATCTTTGCCTTCTTGACTACTTTGCTAGCTTCTCTAAGTTTTCTTTGCTAGCTTCTCTAAGACTCCCTAGCTACAGGCTACCGAGGACCTATAGAAAACCACAGTCAAGCCGTGAGCAGTAGCACAGTCCAAAGTTAGACTCTGAAAAGACCCCAGTGTCCAGGGAGAACCATCACTCCAGTAGTCTGAACAAGGGTCGAAGGGTAGGATTTGCCTAGACCCCGAAGGGATTATGGAGTATGGCCTGGCCAAAGGTGCTCTCCTGTCAGGACTCCCTCTCCAGGCAGTAGTGAGTTGCGAAGGTATGGACTGAGGACCAGGTGGCGGTCCGGCAGATGTCTGTCATGGGGACAGAGCACAAGTTTGTAACAGAGGTCGCCATAGCCCTGACACTGTGTGCCATAACCCGGTGCTCCAGGGGGGGCCCTGCTTGTTCGCAGGTGAGGGCAATGCAGTCCGTCACCCAAGTGGACAGGCCTCCCCATACGACTGAAGTCATAGGAGACGAAAAGTTGGGAGGCTTTGCGGTGGCTCTGGGTATGCTGCATGTAGAACAACAGGGCCCTCTTACAATCCAAGGTATGGAGGATGGCTGCCATCCTGTTGGCATGAGGCCATGGAAAGAAGGTGGGGAGCTCCACCTCCTAACTGAGGTGGAAAGAGGACACCACCTTCGGAAGGTATTTAGGGTGCATGCGAAGCATGACCCTATTCTTACAGAACCTGGTGTAGGATGATTCTGCCACCAAGGCTTGAAGCTTGCTGACCCTGTGAGCAGATGCAAGTGCCACCAAGACGACAACCTTCCAGGAGAGGTACCATAAGTGGCAAGAAGCCAGAGGTTCAAATGGCGGCCCAGTGAGCTGTGACAGTACTACATTAAAATCCCATTCCGCCAGAGGTGGGTGGATGGGGGGCTTAGAGAGCAAGAGGCCCCTTAAGAACCGGGTAAAAAGGGGCTGCACAGAGAGAGGTTTGCCCTCAATAAGGTAGTGTGCACCGAAAGAGCACTCGGGTGCACCCTAACGGAGTTGGACTTGAGTCCAGCCTGCAAGAGGTGAAGCAGGTTCTGCAGTACTATCTGCAGCGGGCAGGAGAACGGGTTGACCCATTGCTCTGTACACTACACCAAGAATCTGCATCACTTGAAGGTGTAGGTCCACCTCGTGAAGGTCTTATGAGAAGCCAGTAGGACCTCCTCCACCTCCCTCTCAGGAGCCATGCTGTTAGCGCCAGAGACCCCATGGTTGGAGTAAAAGAGGGAGTCATCCTCCTGAATCAGTAATCCCGGGGCATTCCCCAGAGGGACTGTGGGCTCCATCGATAGGGGGAGCAGCAGTGGGAACCAAGGCTGCCTGGGCAACATCGGGGCCATCAAGATCAGTGATGCCTTGTCCCAGAGGACCTTGAAAAGGGACTTGGCAACGAGTGGCATGGGCAGGAAGGTGTTCAGGAGGGCCCCCCCGACCACGGGATGAGGAAGGCATTCGCTGCAACTCGGGACGGGTGAGTGGCGAGAGCAGAAGTGGGGCAGCTGAACATTGCCCAGGCTGGCAAAGAGGTCCACTAGTGGTGTGCCCTAGAAGCAGAAGAGCTTTGGGCTGCCCTGAGGTCTAATTGCCATTTTTGCAGCTCCAAGACCATGCTCAGTCTGTTCACCAAGGCATTGTCCTGGCCCAGCAGGTACACTGTCCTCAGGAGCTTTCCTTGATTGATCGCATATGAGCAGAGGGCTATTGCATCCTGGCAGAGGGTGTAAGACCCTGTGCCTCCCTGTTTGTTCAGGTAGAACATCGTAACCTGGTTGTCTGTCTGGACCAACACAGAATGATGCTGTAGATGGTGGCGGAAAGCTGTAAGCGCCAGAAATATGGCCCTGAGCTCCAGCAGGTTGATCTGTTGCTGGCTCTGTGCCCTAGACCAGTTTCCCTGCATGCAGAGGCTCCCACAATGGGCACCCCACCCCAACAAGGAGGCATCCGCGGTGAGGACCCACTGGGGCACTGGATTCTGGAAAGGCATGCCTGTCTGTAGGTGCTGTGTGTCTTTCCACTAGCTGAGCAACTCCGCCAGTAGGCAGGTCATGCACACCCTGTCCCGAAGCCGGCCCTGTGTCCTATGGGAGCAGAGGCCCCATTAAACTGCCCTCATATGAAGGCAGGCGTTAGGGACATCATGGACTGTCAATGCCATGTGGCCGAATAAATGGAGCAGGGAGTGAGCCGACACAGAGCGGCAGTGCTATAAGTCTGTTGTCAAAGCTACGAGGCGACTTTCTTTGCCTAGGGGGAGGAAGGCATTGGCCTGGAGAGTGTCCAATCGAGCCCCTATGAACTCCAGATCCTGTGTAAGGGCCAGGTGGGACTTGGGGTGGTTTATCACGAACCTCAGGTGTTGCAGGACACTGATGGTGTGGTCCATGGAAAAAAGTACCGATGCCGGGGCAAGTGAGCTCGGAGGCGGGAAAGGAACCAGTGAAAAACACTTTACTGAGAAAATAATCAACTTTTTCCAGGGAAATCAGACATGTCCGGTGGGCTCCATGGAAAAAAGGAGACTGAGCAAGATGGCACCCTTGAGTGGGAAGGGAACCATGCATGCGTGGTGGCATCTCCCAAAGGCTTTTTTGAAAGCTTGGGAGATGTTTCCGCGAGGGCTCCGTTGGCAGCAACATCACCCATATGTGAGAACTGACTTTCTGCTTGTTCCTGGAGAAAGAAGAATTTCCAAGCACATCTTGACAAACTACCCATACATGCAATGAAGCTATAGTGTAGCCCATATAAGACTAATTAGCGATAATACTTGTTCATTCAACATGTAATCAAACTCTGAAATTCATTACCAGAGGATGTAGTAAAAGCTGTTAGTGTAGCTGGGTTTAAAAAAGGTTTGAACAAGTTCCTAGAGGAAAGGCCCATAAACCATTATTAAAGGGAACCCAGGAAATCCACTGCTTGTCCTAATACAAGCATTGTGGAACCTGTATCCTCTGTGGAAACGGCTAGGTACTTATGACCAAGATTGGCCACTGTTGGAAACAGGATACTGGGTTTGATGGACCTTGGTCTGATCTAGTATGGCATATCTTATGTTATGTTCTTATGTTACGAACTCCAGAAGGAAGCTCTCTTTGGCATGATGCAAGTATAACGCCAAGCATTAGCAGTAAATTTCAGAGACTGAGATCATACTCCACATACCCTGGCTGAGAAGTGTCCTATTTGGAGAAACTGCCCCAGTCTCATCCTGGAATGAGTCTGCAACCTGTCACTGCGCTGAATGGGAGGAGGAACTCTGGGAGCTGGCAAGCTCCCAGGTTTCACGAGCCCCATGAAAACCTGAAGCAGCAGCAAAAGATGGGCTTTCTGGGGCAATACCGAAGGGAATTCCAGAACCTCCAGGCATGCAGGTATCGGGAATAAGGATAACGGGTGGAGGTCGAGGAAGACGACGTATCTGTTCCACCCCCAGGTCCTTTGGGCCTAACCTTTGGGAAGTGCTGAGTTTTGGGCTTTCCAGAATCCTTAACCAGCTTCTCCATGTCCTCCCCCAAATAAAGCTTCACTTTATGGCCAGCTGGGCAACAGAGACTTGGAAGCAGAGTCTGCTGCCCATTGGCAAAGCCATATTCGGCATCATGCCACTGGTAAAAAAGGAAGATTTTTGGCAGCCAAATGGACTAAATCATACAAAGTATCTGACAGGACTGCTGCTGATTCCATGAGGATCACCCAGAGGGGGCAACTGAGTTCACTGAAGGAGAGCTCGAGTCATCATCAGACCCACATATACCACTAACTGGTGAATACTGAGGAAGTAAAAAACTGGCTCTTCAGAAGAATTTCCATCATGCGATCCAAGTGGTCTCTTAGGACTACATCACCCTCCACTGGGATGGTGGTCCACTTTGTGACAGTCATGACATGCACATTCACCTGACACATGCTAAACCACATGGTGCAATTCTCTTGTGACAGGGTATAGAACCCCCTCTGACCCCTTCCAGCGGGGAGTCGGGCAAGTCCTACTCTGAGTGGACCACACTGTTAATAACCTCCAGAAATGCCCTAGCAAACATCTGCACCCTCTGCAAGAAGGAAGAGATAATCTGGGGTGTCTGTTCTGCCACCAGAAGATCAGTCAACCGCACAGTGGAAGATCCCTGAGCAACCAAAGCTATCAACTCCGCTTTCCAGTAGAATATATGAATCATCCCAATGCTCTCAAGGAGAAGACATGCTATCCTCAAAACTGGTGCCCTCGCCAGAGGTTTTGGAGCTGCCCTTCAGACCTCGGGCACGAGGGATGGTCTGAACCTCCGGACTCCAATCTCCGCCAAAATCCATGAGGCTGTGGAGCCTGGGTTGGGCTCAACTACTCTGTGTAACCAGACCCTTTTCCAAATGAGCAGAGAGAGAGAAAGGATGCAGAGCCCCCCAGGTCCAAATTGCTTTGCCAGAAAGACCAAGCTTGCTGAAGAGATGAAAGGAAATCTAGGGAGGACAACCTGAAAACCAGTAGGTCCCTGTCAGAATGCTTCCCACCAACAGCAGAAGCTGTCGGGCTCCTAAGCAAAGGGGAGCGGCCAGCAGAGCAAGAGCTCAAGTCCAAGACTTGGAGATATCAACCTTCTCCACCATGTCCGTTGTCTCCTGCAACAAAGGCGACAAGACTATGGCATAAGTGTCCCCCTGTTGCGAGAGGGAAGACACCCTCTCCAAGGGTGTATCAGAAGCCTCATGTAGGAATCATAGGAACTGGAATGGCCTAACTTCCTGCTTTTTGCACATCAAGCAAGCAGCGTGTCTTTGAAAAAGGCACGCATAGCAGTAATTTTTAACTGTGATTGAATATAAAGGTGGTTATATAATAAACATTTTTATATTTATTTCATTAAAATGTAAATATTATTTTTCTTCTGGTTTTGACATACTAAATAGCATACCGTCAATCAAGAATTCCGAGCCAGTACCATCCCTTCATATTTCCACATTGCAAATGCATTGGATTTGCATATGGGTCGCCAGAAGTCAGCACAGACTCGAAGACACACATTGCATTGCAAGTATTTTGGCTACAATGGCAACAAGCGACACATGGTTTAATGACAAATGGTCTTATGAAAAGCGTAGTTACTCACCTGTAACAGGTGATCACTGGGAACAGCAGGAATTGAGTCTTCACATATGGGTGACGTCGGCACTGACGGAGTCTGTGCAGGAATGCTCCCCAGCGTCCTATAGGAAAGTCTTTGGGAGCATTCCACTGCACCTACACTGCTGCATTCCCGCCTTTCCAACAACTCTCCCTCCTCAGTTGGGGTTGTAGCTGAGATAAAAGGAGAGAGAGAGAGAGAGAGAAAGATACAACTCCTAGGGGAGGAGGGTGAGTTGTGAAGACTCAATTCCTGCTGTTTCCGGAGATCACCCGTTACAGGTGAGTAACTACGCTATCTCCAGGAACAAGCAGGAATGTAGTCTTCACATATGGGACTCCCTAGCTTGCAGATGCCAGGGAGATGACCCCAGAGAAAGCAGTGAAGCACAGGCTGAAGTGGGTCATTTTCCTCCCAAGGATCTCTGGTATCGAAACAGAGGATGGGGGGTAGGGGTTGTTTTAAGTCTGAAAGAGATGCTGGAGAACAGCCTGGCCAAACGAAGCATTCCGACGGGAGTCCTTGTCCAAGCAATAGTGTGGACAGAGGACCAGGTTGCTGCTTTGCAGATTTCACCATTCGCCACCGAGCGTAGGTTTGCCATAGAGGTGGCCATTGCTTGCACATTGTGTACTGTGACATGACCTTCAAGAGAAAGTCCTTTACTCTCATAGGTAAAAATACACAGTCTGCAATCCACTTGGAGGGTGTTCTCTTGGAAACTGGTAGACCCAGGTGACTGGAATCAAACGCAACAAAAAGCAGTGAAGGCTTTCTGTGCTGCCTAGTTCTTTGAAGATAAAAGGCCAAAGCACGCTTGCAATCCTTTCTGCACTAGAGGCATGAGGCCTAGGGAAGAAGACAGGAAGGTAAACAGACTGGTTCAAATGAAAAGGTGAAACTACCTTTGGCATAAAGTGAGGATGAGTCCTAAGGACTACCTTATCATGGTGGAACCGTGTATAAGGGGGGTCAGCCACTAAAGCCTGGAGCTCACTGATGCGTCTTGCAGAAGTGAGGGCAATTAGGAAGATGACATTCCAAGAAAGAAACTTCAGGGATGTAGTGGCTAGGGGTTTGAAGGGCAGCTTCATCAGCTGTCCAAGGACAAAATTGAGATCCCATGCCACAGGTGGTGGCTTAATGGGAGGCTTAGTTAAGAGTAGACCTCTCAAAACATGCTACAAGTGGCTGAGAAGAGACAGGTTGTCCATCAAAGGGCATGTGAAAAGCCGTGATGGCACCGAGGTGGACTCTTACCGAATTAGTTTTAAGTCCAGAGGATTAAAGGTGGAGGAGATACTCAAGTAACGCCTCTACTGGAACAGAAAAAGGATTAAGTTCCTTCTTTGAACACCAGATTGAGAACCTTCTCCATTTAAAATTGTAAACACACCTTGTGGAAGGTTTCCTGGAAGCCAAAAGGATATCTTTAACCTGTTGAGAGAGGTTGATATCCTGGAGTTCTAAGCTCTCAGCAGCCACGCCATCAGGTGCAAAGACTGAGGGTTTGGGTGCAGAAGCGTCCCGTTCTACTGGGATAGGAGATCTGGGGCACATCCCAACTCCAGAGGTTTGGCTTGAGAGAGACGTAGAAGCAGTGGATACCATGTTTGATGTGGCCAGCGAGGGGCTATGAGGATCATATAGCCCCTGTCTCTCTGAAGCTTGAATAGAGTTTTGGGAACGAGGGGAATGGGTGGGTAGGCATATAGAAGTCCTGACTCCAGTGGAGGTGGAAAGCATCCATTGCCTGACTGTTCCAAGCAGGAATTCTGGAACAGAAGCGGGGAAGTTTGGCATTCTGAGGACTTGCAAACAGATCTATATCTGGGGTTCTCCAGATTTGAAAGATTCGAGCAATTTACTCTGAATGGGGAGACCATTTGTGTGGCAGTAGTACTCGACTGAGTTTGTGTGCCAGGAGATTCTGCTTGCCAGGGAGATACACTGCTAGTAGGTGGATCTGAAAGCGTATGGCAAAGGACGATAGGTGTAGGGCTTTGTTACACAACCCCTGAGAACCTGTTCCACCCTGCATGTTCACAGAGAACATGGCTACCTGATTGTCCATCTGGGCTAGAACCGTTTTGGAGCGCAGGTAGTCCTGGAACACTCAGAGCACTGAAGATGGCTCTGAGTTCTAGCAGGTTTATGTGAAGTCGAGCCTCCTGCTGAGTTCAAAGACCCTGAGTGGAGAAATTGTCCAGATGAGCTCCCCAACCCAATTTGGACACATCCGTCGTCAGGGTGGATTGGTGTGGTGGCATCTGAAAAGGTGACCCTACGAGTAGGTTTTCTGGTGATTGCCACCATTGGATGGATGAAATGAGGCGTGCAGAGTTCCTGATTTTGTCGCCCAAATGACCTGATGCCTGAGTCCACTGCGAAGCTAAGGTCTACTGAGCTGCATGCATGTATAGACGAGCATAGGGAACCACATGTACAGTGGAAGCCATATGACCGAGCAACTGAAGAATTTCTCGAGCAGTTAGGGAAGTCCTCATAGCTGTGGCAGAAAAGCCCTTGACTGCTGCGTGTCTAGAAGAGCCCCTATGAACTCTAAGGTTTGAGAAGGGGTGAGTTGGGATTTTGGAAGATTTATTATCAACCCCAAATGTTGAAGAATCTGCATTGTGCAGGAGAGAGCAGAGCTGGCCTCTGGAGCTGACGATGCTCGGATGAGCCAGTCGTCTAAGTAGGGGAAGACAAATATCCCTAGAGTTCTTAGAAATGCTGTTACTACTGACTTGCATTTTGTGAAGACTCTTGGGGCAGAAGCCAAGCCGAAGGGTAGAACCCTGTACTGGCAAAGTCTTCCCTGAAAGAGGAATCTAAGAAACCTCCTGTGATCTTTATGGATAAGGACATGTGTGTATGCATCCTTTAGGTCTTGAGAACATAGCCAAGCCCGACTCTGGATGTAAGGCAGAAGTGTTCCGAGAGAGATCATTTTGAATTTCTCTCGGAGCAGATACTTATTTAATTCTCGGAGGTCCAGAATGGGCCTGTATCCACCTGTTTTCTTTGGTATAAGGAAGTAGGGGGAGTAGAAACTCAGGCCTTGTTGGGAAAGTGGCACTTTTCTTTTTATTGAGTTTATAATTGATATTACAACCAACCATAAGGTACAGGACAATCTTAGGAAATAAATGAATTAACATTATACAGACAAGAAAATTAATTCTGATAAAGCCCCCATCACTGGGACCTGAAATGTGATTATTAAAGGAAAAGAAAAAGAAGGAAAAACAAGACTTTTAAGAAAAAAAAAGCCTACACCTGAGGAGGCACAATTGATTGCACATCCCCTTCTGCCTGTTCTAAGCCCTGTCTATCAATAATAAATTGCTCCAAGTAGGCAACATCGGAAAAAACATATGTTGCACCACCAAAAGTCACAACACATTTACAGGGAAATCGAAGGAAAAAAGTAGCACCCAGCTTAAGAACCCGAGGCTTCAAGGCTAAAAAAAGCCTCCGTCTAAGTTGGGTGCTACGTGCCACATCCGGGAAAATATTCACTCTATGTCCACAAAAAACTGTTGACTTATATTTGAAAAAAGCTTTCAGGATTCCTTGTTTACACTCCAAAGATTTCAGTACAACAATTAATGTGGATCTAGAGTTAATTACATCGGCAGAGTCTTCAAGAAAAGCAGTCAATTCTGAAATGGAGGGCTCAAGCACGTCGAGCTCACCTTCAGCATTCACATTACGTTTAAAACGGGAAACATAATACAAATGAGACGCCTCAATAGGATCAACAGTGAGCAAAACTTCCTTCAGGTATTTCTCAAACAAAATCTTAGGAGAAAGAAGGGAAGTACAGGGAAAATTCAAAAGTCGAAGATTACAGGCACATAGGGTATTTTCAAAAGCCTCTAATTTAGTATGCATTAACAGGGAATCCTTAATACCGTCCACATTAGTCTATTGTAACATAGAAAATTGTGACTCTAATCTAACGACAGCCGAATCCACTAAAGAAACTTTATCATTCAACTGCTGAAAGGTCGAAACGGCTTCCTGCGAAAAATCACACAAAGAACCCAAAGTGGAGGACAATTTAGCATTAATACCCTGTAAAGCAGCCCAAAAATCCTTTA
The DNA here is from genome assembly GCA_033557465.1 of Ichthyophis bannanicus. NCBI lineage: Eukaryota > Metazoa > Chordata > Amphibia > Gymnophiona > Ichthyophiidae > Ichthyophis > Ichthyophis bannanicus. The sequence continues at coordinate 925,976,756 of CM066032.1, read as the reverse complement.
AAGTAATCTCCTTATCGGGTAGCAAGGGTGGAAGACCGGAGAGGTCCCCGTCCTTTGCTAACCGAACCGGCGTAGACATAATAACCCCAGAATGAGAAGATACTCTTACCGAATCAATGTCTTTCCCCGGTGATAATGAGGATACTAAAGCAGCAGGGCAAGAAGGCGGGGTCCTCCCTCCAGAACTGAGAGAAGGACCCTCAGGGGAAGAGTGCGCTACTGGGCGAGAAATAAAATGCCTATCAAGGGGGCCCACGACAGGACCGCTATCAGCGGGCGTACCTTCCACCCGCCCCGCTTTCACTTTCCTTTTACCCATGGAATTATTACAACAAGTAAAATACAAAATAGAACCCAACAAAAAAAACGATCGCAAGCATCTCCCGCCTTAGTGACGCCGAAGGGGCGCCAAAGGGGCGTGTCCAGCCCCTTTGAACATGCCCCTTCGAATCACGCTCCGCGGTCACAACCATAGAAAACATATATTCTAATAGGGTCCTCGCTGAATATAGATGGCCCTACACTGCCCGCCCAGCAGTTAAGGGGGAGGCAAGCGTCTCAGCAAGGCACCAAACAGTGGCAGATCCCGGGGCACACGAACAGGCCCCCTTACACCTCCAACTCGATCACACCAGGTCCACTGGGTAGACGGCAGAGCAGCTTTTATTCTCACCAGGATCCTCGCTGAACATAGATGGCCCCATGCTGCCCGCCCAGCAGTTAAGGGGGAGGCAAGCGTCTCAGCAAGGCACCAAACAGTGGCAGTTCCCGGGGCACACAAATAGGCCCCCTACACCTCCAACTCGATCACACCAGGTCCCTGGAAAGTGGCACTTTAATCGCACCCTGAGCGAGAAGGGTGGAATCCTCCTGGCACAAGAGAGTGGTAAGAGAGGGCCAAGAGCTAAACTCTCGGAGTGGAGGGAGGTGGCATACTTTGGAAGTGAAGTTTGTACCCCTCTGTCACTATGGAGAAAGTCCAATGTTCTGATGTTATCTGGTGCCAACTTTTGGCAAAGTAACACAGTCTGTGATGTTGACTGGCTCTGGAATTTCCAGGGGTAGGATAGCTAAGTTCTCTAGCAGGAAGTCAAAGACCTTGCAGAGGCTGGGTCTGCTGAGCTGGATGAGCTCTGGGGGCCTGAGCCTTCCTTTGCTGCTTCAGCTGTTGCTGTCCCTTCTGGGAAGTGTGGACCGGACAGTGGACAGCATGGGTGTAAGAAGGATAAAACATTTTCTTGTTGAAAAAGGGCTTCTTAACAGTCTTTTTCTTAGCTGGGTTGGCAGTGGTCCTAGAGAGCCTGTTCGGGGTCCTATTCTCGGACTCAAGTTGAGAAGCTTTGTCTTGCCAATCCTTGCCAAAGAGTTTTCTCCCATGCAAGGAATATTCCCAGCTTATCTTGCACCCACTGCTCTAAATCAGATGCTTGTAATCAAGCAATCTGACGTGCATCAATGGAAATGGCAGAAGTCCTGCTAACACACTCAAAACAATCAAAGGTTGCCCTGTTCATGAACTTGGAAACATTCTGGCATGTTTAACAAGTGTCAGGAAATCAGCCCTCTTGTCGTCTGGGAGAAAAGGAGCCATTAGTTCCAAATCTTTAGTCACCTCCCGAAGAAACATACCCATGAGGAATAGGTATGAACTTATTCTGGCTGACAACATGGAGGCCTGAAAACATTGACGGCCAAAGGCATCGAGAATTCTCGCCTCATGGCCCGGAGGATTCGATGAATGTGTCTTAGCACTTTTCATTTGACGCATTGCCGATTCCACAACCATGGAATGGTGCAGTAACGGCGTCTTCTGGAAACCAGGACACTGCGGTACCCGGTACATGGTATAGAATCTTCGAGAATGTGGAGACACCATTAAAGGTGTTTCCCACATCCTAAGCTTGAGGTCATGTAATATCCGATGAATGGTTAAGGTAGCGGCCTCCTTAGGGGTTGCCGGATACTGAAGAATTTCAAATTCCAAATTCTTCAGCTCTCGGTTCCTTCACGGAGGTCACCGTAATAGAGAGGCCCCGAGCCACATCCTGTATAAAGTCTTGAAAAGACATGTCCTCCGGAGGAGACATCTGGTGTTGTGGTGAAGGAGAAGGATCTTCTGGAAGAGCTTCTCCGGTACTGATCGATTTATCGGAAGACAAGTATTGATGGGCCAGGTGCTCCCGCCCAGCTCGTCGATGGTACTGATCGAAATCGGCATCGAAATGCCTCGGTACCGGACCCTAGGTGCTGGACACCGACTCCAAGGCCGGCATGGGTGGTAGCATGGAGAGCGGCGCAATGGTCGATGCCGATACCTTCTGTACCGGTGCTGGTAACGATGGCTGCGGAACAGATTGCAGAGGCTTTAGCGGTACCGAAGCTGCCAGCAATGCCACAAAACTCCGCTCAATGGCTAGGATACATTGATCCATGGAGCCAGCCAATGCCTGGGTATTGGTACCCGAACAGTGGGCCATGACCCCAGAACATGGCACCAAAAGCTCTCCAGAGGACCTCCTGCCGGGGTTGTTTGGCTAGTGTATTCTCCCCTAGGGCAACGCTTAAAGCATCTTGATGCTTAGAAGGAGATCTACCCTTTGAGGACCGACCAGTCTTCGAAGAAGACTTGGATTTCGTTACCTGAGATCCATGGGAGGAAGATGAAGCCCTGGAGGACGACGATGCAACAGACATTGCATCTGAGACAAAGAGGGTACCGAGTTTCGCAGCTCTATTCTGCAGGCCCCTCTTTGTCATCTTTCTGCAAAGAAGACATTCCAATGGTGAATGGTCTGGTCCCAAATATGTAAGACACCAGTCATGGGTGTCGGTAATAGAAATGGTACTGCTACATTTGAAACCACTAGTTGGTTTCTCCATTTTGAGGAACAAAGGGGCCTAAGGCCCAAAATGGCGCCTAAGCACCTCGAGGGCAAAGACCCTCCAAAAAAAAAAAAAAGAAAGAGACACCGATGATACCGTTGCTAGTGTCAACGGGAATTGTAATAAAACAACTATTTACAGTCTTTCTCTGAGTGATTACAACTTGAAAATTCAAATGCAAAACACGCTCAATTCAATCAGCATAGAACCAAAATTTTTTTTAAAATAATATTATCTCATATGGTTACTTACTGAATCATTCTTATTATTGCTAGAGGTCTCAGACTTTTTTGGCACTTCTTTTATTTATTTATTTAACCGATTTTATATACCATCTTTCTACAAATTAAGACGGTTTACATAGAACATTTAAGATAGAGTGTTTCCACTGTTTACATAGAACATAGAACCAAGTAAAAATGTATATAACATGTTTATAAATAAAACATAACAGAACTATTTACAAGGTAATTACCAAGGTATCAGAGGCCGTTAAGGAGGTTTAGAAGTAGTAGGAACTAGGGGGAGGTAGATGAAGTGACTTTTCAGACTTACAATTGCTAATGGACTAGTAGGAGAATGAGTTTGTTATAATGTCATGAAGTCACCAGGGGGAGGGATTTAGATACCGCCAATAGAAGAGTGGGAGAGAGAATTTTAAATATTGGATGGTAATCCCCAGTTCGCATGTGCAGCGACCTGAATGAAGTCTCAACACGATGAAGTCGCTGGAATAGAGTTAATTTGAGGCACGTGCAGCATCCTGGTGGGCAATTTATTGCCATATAGATATTGGAAAGTAAAGGAGATATACACTAGGTGGTTTTAGTGGGGGGCATGGAATATGAGTGGTTTCTGAAATGGGCTTTATTTTATAGAAATCAAAGTCGCGATTAAAGTGATGTATGATCCCCTGAGGAAAGAGTAGTTACTCACCTGTAACAGGTGTTCTCCAGGAGCAGCAGGAATCAGTCCTCACTTATGGGTGTCATCGACGCCGACGAAGCCCCAGCGGAGCATTTCCCCAGCTTTCCATGAAAGCCTTTGGAAATGCTGGCACGCATACGCGGTTCCCTTCCCGCCTAAAGGTGCCATCTTACCTCAGTCAAATGACATAGCTAAGAACAGCACACAAAAATGTAAAAAGTAAACTATGTACAACTGCAACTCCAAGGGGAGGAGGGAGGGTAGTGAGGACTGATTCCTGCTGCTCCTGGAGAACACCTGTTACATGTGAGTAACTACTCTTTCTCCAGGACCAAGCAGGAAGTCAGTCCTCACTTATGGGTGACTCCCCAGCTCTGGGCTACCAGGAACCCAGGTGAACAAGAGAACTCCCTCTAGTCTCAGCAACACAGTAAAGGCTTTGCAAGGACACACCCTCCACAGGTAGCCCAACCAGAGGGCAGGAGTTGCCTAGACCTCAAAGAGATTCCGGAGTACTGCTTGACCAAAAGCACTGTCCCTACGGGACTCCCTCTCCAGACAGTAATGGGCTGCAAAAGTCTGGCTTGAAGACCAAGTAGCAGCCCTGCAGATGTCTTGCAATGGGACAGAGCGGAGGTGAGCCACTGATGCAGCCATTGCCCTCACACGGTGGGCTGTGACCCTACCCTGCAAAGGAAGGTCAGCCACCTTGTAAGCCCAGGTGATACAGGCAGCCACCCAGATGGACAAGGTACGCTTGGACACAGGCCTCCCCAAGTTATTGGGGTCAAAAGAAAGGAAGAGCTGAGAAGCCTTCCTGTGACCTTGCGTATGTTCAAGGTAGAAGGATAAGGCTCTCCTACAGTCCAAGGTATGGAGAACTGTTTCAGCCTGATTTGCATGAGGCCTAGGGAAGAATGTTGGAAGAACCACCTCCTGGTTGAGGTGGAAAGAGGAGACAACCTTAGGAAGGAACTTAGGGTGAGTCCTGAGGACCACCCTGTTTTTATAGAACCTGGTGTAAGGTCTATCACAGACCAAGGCCTGAAGCTCACTCACTCTCCTAGCCGAAGTAAGGGCTATCAGAAAGAGAGTCTTCCAGGAAAGGAAGCGTAGAGGGCAAGTAGCCATAGGCTCAAAAGGTGGGCGAGTCAGCTGCTGCAAGACCACATTCAGCTCCCATTCAGGAGCAGGACGACGTATGGGAGGTTTGAGCAGGAGCAAGCCTCTGAGAAACCTAGACACCAAAGAGTGCACAGACAAGGAATGGCCCTCCACTAGGGTGTGGTGAGCTGTCAAAGCAGAGAGGTGGACCCGAACAGAGTTGGACTTGAGACCCTGATTGGACAAGTGCAGCAGGTATTGAAGCACTACTGACACAGTACAGGAGAAAGGATCTTCAACACGTAGCTGACACCACACAGAGAACCTTTTCCACTTGAGAGCATAGGTCTTCCTAGTGGATTGTTTTCTGGAGGCTAGGACAACCTCCTCAACCTCGGGAGGCAGGCCTCAGGGAGCCAACACTACCCTTGCAGCCTCCATGCCATCAGATTGAGAGCTTTGAGATTGGGATGCAGCAAGGAGCCCTGATCCTGAGAGAGAAGGTCGGGTTGCAATCCCAGAGGCAGAGGCAGATCCACTGACATTTGAAACAGGAGGGGGAACCAAGGCTGCCTTGGCCACCTGGGAGCTACCAGGAGGACTGAGGCCCTGTCTCGGAGAATCTTGAACAGTGTTCGGGCCACCAGAGGGGTGGGAGGAAACGAATAGAGTAGGCCCTGAGTCCAGGGAATCAGAAAAGCATCTGCTGCTACTCTCAGAAGATGTGGTTGCCTGGAGCAGAACCTTACTAGACGTAGTCTTTGGGCAGGTTTACAGAGCGTATACCACTGTATTAACTTAAAATATCGCTCTAAATTTAATACCCTTCAAGTATTTGTAAACTTTTCTCTATCAATCACATCATCAAATATATGGCTAGGTCTCAGACTTCCCGGCACAAAAAGGCACACTGCCAATGATTCAGCAGGGCAGTGCCAACTAGCATCAACGACCTGCCAAAATTGAACAGTTAATTGAATATATAAAATACTGCTCATACAAGGTATCACCAAAAATCAATAAATATATGACAAAATTTCTTCAAATGTAAGGGTGAATCCTTGCATGCTCCAATAGGATCATAGACTTATCTTGAATACTTAAAGTCCTCTGGAGATCCTCTGGAGCAGAACCTTGGCAGCTGGTTGTTCAGTGGACTGGCAAACAGGTCTATGGAGGGAAGCCCCCACCTCAAGAAAATCTTTTGAACCACTAAAGGATGAAGCTGCCACTCGTGTGGTTGCAGAATCCTGCTCAATCTGTCGGCCAGGGAATTTTCCTGGCCTGGAAGATAGACTGCTTTGAGGAGTATGTTGTGCTTCAGGGCAAAAGAACAGAGGTCCTGGGCCTCTTGGCAAAGAGGCTGGGAACCAGTTCCGCCCCGTTTGTTTACATAGAACATGGCTACCTGGTTGTCTGTCTGGATCAAGACAGACTGTTGTGCCAGGGAAGCAGTAAAGGCCTTGAGGGCCAAGCGGATAGCTCTGAGTTCCAGTAGATTGATCTGCTGGGACGCCTCCCAATGAGACCACAGGCCCTGGGTGCACTTGTCTAGGCAGTGTGCTCCCCAACCCTGCAGAGAGGCATCGGTGATCAGTACCACTGTATGAGGTGGGATCTGAAAGGGCAGCAGATTGGGGGGGTGTAACCACCAGTTGAGGGAGGCCAGGAAACGGTGGGACACTCTGATCCTGTCTCTGAGACTGCCTGAGGCTTGTGACCACTGAGTCCGAAGGCACCACTGGGCAGGTCTCATATTGAGCCTGGCATTGGGGGTCACCTGTACTGTCGACGCCATGTGGCCCAGAAGCCTGAGACAGAGTCTGGCGGAGACCAGAGACCTGTGCAGAAACTTGCTGGCGAGGTCCATGAGCCTTTGTGCTCAGTCCACTGGAAAGAAAGCTCTTGCCAGCTGAGAATCCAACCTTGCTCCTATGAACTCCAAGTTCTGGGAGGGGAGCAAAGTGGACTTTGCGAAGTTCATTACAAAGCCCACCTTTTGGAGCAGTTCTATGGTCCTGTTGGTGGCCTGCTGAACTTTTAGGGAAGTCTGGCCTCTGATGAGTCAGTCGTCTAGGTAAGGAAACACAAAGATGCCCTGATTTCTCAGGGAGGCTGCCACCACTGCCAGGCACTTGGTAAAGACCCTGGGAGCAGAGGTCAGTCCAAAAGGCTGTACTGATAATGGTTTCCTCCCACAATGAACCCGAGGTACTTTCTGTGGTCTGGATGAATAAGGATGTGAGTGTAAGCATCCTTTAGATCTAAAGAGCATAGCCAATCTCCCTGCTGGAGGTAGGGCAGAAGAGTTCCAAGAGTAAGCATCTTGAACTTTTCTTTTACTAGAAACTTGTTTAGGTTTCTGAGATCCAAAATGGGTCGAAGACCACTGGTTCTTTTTGGCACCAGGAAATACCTGGAGTAAAATCCGTGACCTTGGAAGTGGGGAGGCACAGGCTCCACCGCCTTGTCCAGCAATAGACCCTTTAGCTCCTGGAGGAGAAGGGCTGTATGCAGGGGAGGCCGGAAAGGCTCCCCTGGGAAGTGTGGCGGAGGTAGTTGGTGAAAATGCAGGGCATAGCCTCGACGGACTATGTCCAGCACCAAACTGTCCTGGGTTATCAAGGGCCACTGGTGGGCAAACAAGGCTAGGCGGCATCCTGTGCAGGGCTGGGTCTGCAAGGGAGCTATGGCTATACTCAAGGAGTCAAAAACTCCCACCCTGCTGAGTGGGAGCAGGGGCCTGAGGCTTGGGGGCCCTCTGCCTACGGGGCCCATTACCCTGGCCCTTGGCTTGCTGACCCTGGGGAGCAGCTTGGGCAGCCTGATACTGAGGGTACTGTTTGTAGGCAGTGCCCTTCCTCGGGTAAAAGGACTTTTTACCCGAGCCCTTCTTCTTATGAGAAGGGGCAGAGGTCTTCCTGACAGCCTAGTCCTCGTGAGGTGCTCTGTCTCGAGCTGGGCGGCCTTCTCGGCCACAGGCTTGCCAAAAAGGTTCTCACCTCGGCAAGGGACATCGACCAACTTGTCCTGAACCCATGGCTCGAGGTCAGATGACTGCAGCCATGCCTGGCGTTGAGCCGCGATGCCGGCTGCCGCTACTCGGGCCGAAGCCTCGAAGCCATCGTAGGTGGCGCGGGACATGAACTTAGAGCATTCCCGGATCCTTGAAGACAAGGACTTAAAACTCTGCAAGGGTTCCCCGGAGAGACCAGCAGAGAATCCGGCCAACTCCTTGGCCAGGTCTCGTAAATACATGCCCATGTACAGCTGGGTAAGTCTGGACACGGCAAGCAAGCATCGAGCCCTGAAAGCACTTTCTACCGACGCCATCAAGGCTTCGGGCTTCCCTACCAGGAGGCACCGCGGAGTGCATCTTCTGACTCTTCAGACGATGCATGGCCGATTCCACAACCATGGAATGGTGTGGTAGCTGTGCTTTCTGGAAGCCAGGACTCTTCCGGAGCCGATAGATGGAATTGACTCGCTTGCTCAAAACCGGCGCCGAGGCCGGTGCCTCCCACATCCGGAAGAGGAGCCGTTCCAGCATTGGAGGAACCGGGACAGTAAAGGCCTCCTTCGGAGGAGTCATACTGCAGAGCATCGAGCTCTTCGGCTCGAGGCTCTTCCTCGGGGTCAGCTGAGATAGACAAGGCAGCGGCCATATCCCGGACAAACTCCGAGAACCTAGTATCCTCCAGAGGGGATCTACTCCGGGGCTCAGACTCTGGTGAGTCCGAAGGGACACACCGAGTCTTGAAGGTGTCAGGAGACTCCTCGTCTTCAGTCTCCCAAGCAGACTCGTCCGATGTCGAGTCGAGGTCAGACCCCGCGGGGCCTCTAGGCACCCGCCCCGACGCCGGTGGCACTGGCGTCGAGACCCTCAGTCCCGAACGGGAGGTCGAGGGAGACCTCGACCGAGGACGACTTCGAGCCTCAAGGGACTCGAGTATCGGCTCGGTCTCCGGGGTCGACTTCGAAGGTGGTCGGGACAGATGTGCCAGACAGTGCCCACTGCTGATCCATGAAGGCAGACATTCTGCTCTCCAAGGCTGTCAACCTGAGACTCAGCTCGGGTGATGCAGCAGCCCCTGACTCGGGCCCTGGCGGCGCCGGGCCCGACGTCGGTACTCAGGGAGGCAAGTCCACAAGGACAACAGGACTTACGTGTCCAGCAGACTCCGGCTCCATGCGAGGAACTTTAGTTGGCTTCTCCTGGTCCACGGGCCCGAGACGACGGTCGGGGGTCTTAGACCTGGCCCTCGAGGGCTCAGGGACCTCCTCCGACGCCGCCCTCGCGAGCCGCTTCTTCCTCTTACGTTCCCGGTCGGGGGACCCCCTGTCCGAGGAGCTCCGACGCCTCTCGGGATCGGAATCCCGAGATGTCGAGGCCTCAGACGAGGTCGAGGTCCGGGCCCGGGCAGAGGCCGAGAAAAGCCTTTCACTTTGTTGCTGACAACTTCGGAGGGCCTTGGAAGACATTTTTCCATTTGGCCCGCACGTTTTAGAATCGTGGTCCGGGCCAAGGCACCAAAGGCAGCAGTCGTGTGTGTCGGTGAGAGAGATTATCTTCTTACACCGATCACACTTTTTGAAACCGCTGGAAGCCATCGGGGAGAAAAGGGTCCCCGCGAGGTCAAAGGACCGGCCTTCCAGGGAAAAAGAAGAAGATTTGGCACGAGCGCCTAGCCACTAAGGACAAAAACCGAAAAAGGAAAAAAGGGATTCGATACCGGTGTACCAAACCCGGCAGGAGGGGAACCGACGTCGAATCCGAGGAAAAAAGCGAAATAACGCCAAGAAAAAAACTTCTCTTTTCCGGGAAAAAAAGGACACACGTCCGGCGGGCTTCACGGAAAAAAAAGAGTGAGGTAAGATGGCACCTTTAGGCAGGAAGAAAACCGCGCATGCGTGCCAGCATTCCCAAAGGCTTTCATGGAAAGCTGGGGAAATGCTCCGCAGGGGCTTCATCGGCGTCGATGACACCCATAAGTGAGGACTGACTTCCTGCTTGGTCCTGGAGAAACAGTTAATGTGAAACGCAGTGGAGGTGCCTGGGGGAGGTGTTGGGATCGAAGAACAGAGTGCGAGTGGGAAGAAGGAATCAAAGCAGAAGCTAAGCATTTGATATTTACCGAGTATTGAAAAAATTAGGTGGTTATGAAATCTACATGATAGAGTTCGTATTTAGTATTCAACATCCGAAAAATGAAATATAAGTCCCACAAACCCTCAGTCTTGGCTATAGAAGTTTATAACAGAAATGGGTAGGGTGTTGGAAGTCATTGATGCTATTGGGCACTAATGTTGGACGTATTGTAAGTCTGAAAAGAAGTGCCAAAAAGGTCTGAGACCTCTAGCAATAAGAATGATTCAGTAAGTAACCTTATGAGATAATATTATTTTAAAAAAAATTTTTTTGGTTCTATGCTGATTGAATTGAGCGTGTTTTGCATTTGAATTTTCAAAGTGTCAACGGGAAGGCAGACAACCACAAAAAAAGAATATTTTCTGCGGTGACAAGAATTGCTCCCTTTCGGTTCCGCGGAAAATGAAAACTGAGGAGGGAGAGTTGGAAAGGCGGGAAGACAGCAGTGCAGGTGCAGTGGGGTGCTCCCAAAGGCTTTCCTATAGGACACTGGGGAGCATTCCTGTGCAGGCTACGTCGGTGCCGACGTCACCCATATGTGACGACTACATTCCTGCTTGTTCATGGAGATTATGATTTAACTGATTTTGCTTCTAATAGTTTGTATAAGGATAAGGTGGGTTCATGTCGTGTTAGAAATTATTGGGCTTAGCGATAAACTTCGTGCAAACAGCCCCTTTGGAAGTGTCCTTATATTTTTCCTTATATTTTTAAGTTAATAATATGCACTCATCTATGAACACAAAGTGTCTTTACTTGGCAGATAATTATGAAATGTCATGGTAACGTTTACTTTTGGCATTGCTCCATTATTGAAATAATGGTAGAGTAAATTATTGCATTTATTTATTTAATTTGTATTTATTTACAAGTTTTATATATCGCTTTATCATTTCAGTCAAAGCAGATTACAACGTAACAAACTTGGTAAAATACATTAAACAGGGATATTGATAACTTGGATATTTTTTTAGGGTTATGGAGAGTTAAGTGACTTGCCCAAGGTCACAAGGAGTACTAGTGGGAATTGAACCCTGGTCTCTTGGTTCCAAAGCCAGTGCTCTAACCATTAAGCTACTCCACTCCATTGCCTAGAGTGTGGTATATTCTAATATTTGATACAAAGGCCAACATATAATATTTACTTCTACACTTTTGCAATAAGTTTTATTTTTTTTGGCGATATTAGGCTTACTTCTTAGTTTGATGGTGTTTGTTATAGTTTTTTTTTATCATCACGGGTTATATTTATGCAGTCTAAATATGAGTTCTATTTATGATCAATGTTTTTATTACTAAACATATTCTTTTGAACTATTACAGTCATTTGCAAAAACATGCATTTGGGTTGTTGTTGCACATACTAAGCCAATTATCAATGTTGCTATATAGTTTTTAAAACTTTCGATCTACTATAATTGTTCACGTTTACAAACATTGTTGGACAGAATGCTGGATATTATTTTCATGTGACTGTCTTCATAATTAATAAAGAAAAGTGTCAATAGTTGATTTGATATTGTTTATGCATATGAATATGCTTGTTAACTACCATGTTATTATTAAACATGGCATATATTATTTTTGCATATACTTCACACGTTTATAGCCCCAATAGGTCAAACAATGAATTTTAGCACAATGGAATCTGTACACCTTTTGGGAACCTGCCAGGTATTTGCGACCTGGATTGGTCACTGCTGAAAACAGGATACTGGGCTTGATGAACCCTTGGTCTGACCCAGTATGGCATATCTTTTGTTCTTACCTCTGGGTAAATGTATGTGCTGTTTATTCTATTTTATACTTATATGCACTTGCATTTTGCATGACTCACCTACCCCGCAAGGTCATATTCTTGGATATCTTTTGAGTTTATGTATTTAGAATAATGAGAATAATGGTAACAATGAATAAAATCTCTCTCATAATTTCTTACTTTTCTTTTATGTTCAGGCACTCCAAAATGGCTGGAATATTGTATATGTTTGTATTTTTTGTAATGTTTTTGATGTATTTAGAAATTGTTATATTAAAAATAATATAAAATGTACATATAAGTATCTTTTGTTGCATCAAGGTGCCCTAATGCAGGCATTTTCTACCGAAACACAGCCATGTCAGATAAAATAAAAGGGTTTTTTTGCAGTGTTACCCCTGTTTTTTCTGCTTATGATTTTTGTTCGTACGAAGGAAATCAAGCCGAGAGAGGTGCTCAAGCTACATCGGGAAGAAAGATTGCTGGGGGAGGTGCAGGAAGGGTGGTCCAAGCCTGAGCAAGGAGAAAGCTGAAGGGGTCAGAACTATTAGGTGATAAAGGGGTAAAAGGAGCACTAAGAGGGGACAAGGCCATAGCAGAGACAAAATGAATTCCTTACTTAGGTATTTACTGAAAAAGATGTAGGGAAGTTACTTGTGCCTGAAATGGTATTCAAAATTGATGCATCAGAAGAATTGAAAGAAATATTGATGACTGGGAAAATGTATTACAACTATCTGATAAACTGATCACATGGACCAGATGGAATACATCAGAGGGTATTGAAAGAACTGAAATGTAAGATTGCAGATCTACTATTAGTAATCTGTGAATTATCATTAAAATCATCTGTAGTACCTGAAGATGGCAAATAGCCAATGTAAAGCCAGTTTTCAAAAGGGGTTCCAGGGGTGATCTGGGAAACTAAAGGCCGGTGAGCCTGACATCAGCACCAGGCAAAATGGTAGAAAAAACATTATAAAGAACAAAATTACTGAGCATGTAGATAGTCATGGTTTAATGGGAGAAAGCCAACATGGATTTAGCCAAGGAAGGTCTTGTTTTACTAATCTGGTATATTTTTTGAAGGTGTGAATAAACAGGTAGACAAAGGTGAGCTGGTTGATATAGTGTATCTGGATTTTCAGAAAGTCTTTGAAAAGTCTCCCATGAGAGAATCTTGGCCATATTAAAAAGTCATGGGATAGGAGGCAGTGTACTATTGTAGATCAGGAACTGGCTAAAAGAGATAGAAAGCAGAGGGCAGGGTTGAATGGCCAATTTTCTCAACGGAGAAAGGTGAATAATAAAGTACCCCAGAAATCTGTGGTGGGTCAGCTGCTTTTTAACATTCATAAATGAACTGGAAATGGGAATAATGCGTGAGGTGATCAAATCTGCAGATGAGAGAAAATTATTCAAAGCTGTTAAAATACAAGAGGACTGTGAAAAATCATAAGAGGACCATGATAAACTGGAAGACTGGATGTTCAAATGGCAGATGAAATTATGCACCTAAGAAAGAACAATCCAAACCATAGTTACACAACGCAAGGTTCCACATTAGGAACCACACCTAGGAAAAAGACTTAGACATCATCGTAATAACACGCTGAAACCCTCTGCCCAATGTGCAGCGGCAGCCAAGAAAGCAAATAGAATGCTAGGAATCATAAGGAAAGTAATGGAGAATAAAACAAATGATATTATAATGTCTCTGAATCATTCTATGGTGTGACCACACCTTGAATACTGTGTGCAATTCTGGTCACTGTATCTTAAAGATATAGCGGAATTGAAAAGATACAGAGAAGGGCCACCAAAATGATAAAGGGGATAGAAAGATACCCCTATGAAGAAAGGCTTAAAAGGTTAGGGCTATTCAACCTGGAAAAGAGACGGCTGAGGGGAGATATGATTGAGGCCTACAAATTAATGAATAGAGTGGAATGAGTAAACATAGATTGATTGTTAACACCATCAAAAAGTAGAAAGACTAAGGGACACACAATGAAGCTACAATGTAACCCATTTAAGACTAATAAGAGAAAATATTTTTTCACTCAACACGTAATCAGGCTCTGAAATTCGTTACCGGAGGATGTAGTAAAAGCTGTTAATGTAGCTGGATTTAAAAAAGATTTGGACAAGTTCCTGAAGGGAAGATCCATAAAGCATTATTAAAACAGGACCAGGGAAATCCACTGCTTGCCCTGGGACAAGCACTGTGGAACCTGTGTCTCTTTTTGGGAACCTGCTAAGTATTTGTGACGTAGATTGGTCCCTGTTGGAAACAGGATACTTGGCTTGATGGACCTTGGTTTGACCCAGTATGGCATATCTTATGTTCTTATTACTCTTTTGACCCTATGGCAGCCATTCCCATAATTTGGTCTATACGACCACCAAATTCTCACCCATGTATGCCTTATCCAAATGGGCTTTGTTTATAAGGTAACCTGATATATTGTCCCATCCAACCAGAACTGTCTCATTCACAATTTCTAACCCTCCAAGAACTTCTGCAGACCCTATTCATATGGCCCTTCTCAACTGCAGATCGATGAAAACAAAAATTTCCCTTATTTCTGATCTACTAACTTTATATATACACTAGATGTCATTTGCCTCACTGAGACCTACCTCTTCTTGTGCCTCCCCTCCAGTCCATCTTGTCATTTCCACCCCCAGGGCTTCATGTAAGGGAGGTGAAGTTGCGGTTATTTATCAGTACTGTCTAATAGTTTCCGAACTCCATGTATCACAACCTGCTGTCTCAGATTCTCTTCTTATTAAGCTTGGGCCTTCTCCCACTGCTCACTTACTACTACTTTATTGCCCACCTTCGCTCCAACAATCTGATTGGGAGGTGGTGCAGCAATTTATTCTCAACCTTCTGGTCACTTATCCAGATCTCCTGATATTAGGGGACCTTAATATTCACTATGATGCCCCTGCTCGGGCTTGCAACAGATCATTTTATACCTTAATAGACCACAACATCCATCAACATGTTCATTTGTTCATACACAGAGCAGGGCATATCTTAGATCCCATTCTTACCCACTAAATATCCAGGGTGCTTCCTGCTAATCTAAAAACAGTTCCCTTGGATAGATCATGTCCTGCTTCTTGATCCATGATGAATGATGCTGAGAATATCAAGAAAAGGTGAAAGAATATACAGAGTTATTAGATGATAAAGATCAAGTGGACTAACAGCCATTTCAACCTGTACCTTATGATCCGGAACCATTGGTGATGAAAGAAGAAGTTGAAGAAGCACTGAAAGCCTTATCAAAGAACAAAGCACCAGGCATCAATGGCATTCCCATAGAAGTATTACAGCAATCTGATGCAGCTGTTAACATACTTACAAGGCTCTGCCAGGAAATTTGGAAGACATCACGACCCACTGACGGGGAAAGATCTCTGTTTATACCAATACTGAAGAAAGGTGATCCAACTGTCTGAGGAAATTATCATCCAATTGATTTGATTCCACATGCCAGCAAGATTCTACTGAAGATTATTCAGCAGAGACTACAACCATACCTGGATCAAGAACTACCTGAAGTGCAAGCAGGGTTCAGGAAAGGGTGAGGAACGAGACTCATCATCACAGATGTGAGATGGATCGTTGAAAAGACTAAAGCTGGGGTCACCAACCTCCAGAGGGCCGCGGGCCGCACAGCCGACTACTGGGAGCCTCGCGGGCCGCACCCCCCTTCTCCCCGCCCCCGCGAAAAAAAACAAATGCAAAATTATGAAAACAATGGCTGATCACCTTTATTGAATTTAATGAGATGGCTGATGATTCATGCTAGCAGACAAACGCTTAAAGTCCGGCTTCACAGATGACACTGACAGGAGAAGGGACGCTTGCAGGTGGTCGTCGGTGAGCTGCGAGCGCGTGGATACAATGGCGGGAATCCTTGGCGGGCCGCACGTAATGTTAACCGGGGTAGAGCCTTGCGGGCCGCACGAAGGGACCTCGTGGGCCTCATGCGGCCCGCAGGTTGGTGACCCCTGGACTAAAGAATACCAGAAGAATATCTATATGTGTTTTATTGACTACAGGAAGACTTTTGACTGTGTAAACCATAAGAAACTCTGGGCCACATTAAGAAGCATGGGTATACCAGAACACCTGATCGTTCTCTTGCACAACCTTTACATTGATCAAGCAGCAACAGTTTGAACGAAACTGGAGAAACAGAATGGTTTAAAATCAGCAAAGATGTACAACAAGGTTGCATACTTTCCCCCTACCTGTTTAACTTATATGCAGAACAAATCAGAGAAGCAGGACTGTATGAAGACAACAGAGGTGTGAAGATTGGTGGGAGACCCATTAACAACCTTAGCTATGCTAATGATACCATATTACTGGCTGAAAGTGAAGACAAACATTTGCCTCTCAAGATCAAGGAAGAGTCTTAAAATGGGCCAGCATCTTAATGTAAAGAAGACAAAGATAGGGAGAGGAATGGCCAGCAAGAAGGAGGCATTGATGCTGCCTTTGTATAAGGCTTTGGCGATACCTAAATTTGGAGCATTGTGTACATTTCTGGAGACCACACCTTCAAAAAGATATAAACAGGATAGAATCCGTGCCGAGGGTGGCTACCAAAATAGTCAGTGGACTTCATCATAAGGCGTATGGTGAAATTAGACCTTACCTGCTAATTTTCTTTCCTTTAGTTCCTCCAGCAGATGGAGACTTAGCATGCTAGCTTTGGTGATGTCATCATATAAGGAGTCAGCACTCCTCCAACCAAGCCAGTATTTCTCTGACAAAGCAGCCAGAACAAGAAAATGACCTGAACTACCAAAACTGTGTCCCTCAGACAACTATATAGACTATGTACATGCTTTCCTATTAGACAAATGGTGAAAGAACACAGCCTGTGAGGGTCAAGGCTGTAGTCTGTCCCAGGGCTCCTCAAAACTAAATCCTTAGGGCCCAGAGCAACCTCTCCATCCACTGCGAAGGAACAGACCAAACCCCCTACAAATGCTGACTTTCTGAACTGGGTTTGCAATCTTATCACAAAACAACAGGCGGGTTCTGGACTAGACTGGAAGGATTAAAGAAAATTAGCAGGTAAGGTCTAAATTTCACCTTCCATTACGTCCCTCCAGTCCAGACTCCTGGGATGTACCCGAGTACACAGACCCGGGCAGGACCGGCAAGCCCAGCCTCCAAAAGCAAGTACCAAATCACGCATCTGACCGCACCTGCAAATTCAACTGATAATGATGAACCAAGATATACGAAGATGGCCAAGCAGCACCAAACTGCACTCCACCCATAATGCAGCCTGTGCCCTGGTCGAGTGGGCATGCAACCCCACTGGAACCAACCCGCCTCGCAAAATGTAGGCGGAATCTATCACCTTCTTCAGCCAATGGGCAATGGAAGCCTTGGACACCACCTCGCCTTTAATGAGGACCACCAAACAAGATAAAAAACCAATCTGTCTTCCGAAACAGAGCAGATATCAGTGAAGTTCTGTGCATGTCCAGCCGATGGAGTTGGCCATCCGCCTCTGCGGGAAAAGCCAGTAAGACAACTGTCTGATTGACGGGGAACTCTGATATCACCTTGGGCAAAAAGGAAGGAACCATGTGCAGAACCACCTTGTCTTTGGACAAGACTAGATAGGGCTCTCAACAAGACAATGCCTGCAGTTCGGAAACCCGTTGCGTTGCACAAATTAGCCACCAGAAAAACCATCACTGCTTTGTAACAGAGGCCTTCCCCTTCTTCCTTTTCCGCTATGTTTTGCTCTTCCCTCTCTGTGTTTTTGTTTTGTCTCCTCCATTATTTACTTTTATTGTAAACCGTCTAGTTGCATTGCTATGAGCGGTATATCAAGTCTAATAAACTGTTTTCAGGGAAGGTCATTTAGCGAAACGGACCCCCAGCCAAGGCTGACAGAACCAATTTCAAGACCCAGGATGGCACCATGGGTCTTTGCAGCAGACACAACTGTTTGACAGCTCTGAGGAAGCACACTATATCTGGGTGAGGCGCCAACGAGACTCCTTGCACGTGCCTCCTTGTACATGTCTAGCTGCACACTTAGAGAATTCAGAGTCAGACCCTTGTCAACATCAGCCTGCATGAAAGCCAATACATCCCAAATAGAGGCCTTCAAGGGACAGAGCTCTTGCTCCGCATACCATGCCTCAAAAATGTGCCTGACTCACATGTAAGCCAGCAAGGTAAACAGACATCTTGCTTTCAGCAATGTAGTGATTACCGAAGCAGAGTAGCCTCTCTTCCTCAGGTGTGCCCTTTCAAGAGTCAAGCCGTAAGCAATAATCGATCCACCTGAGGCATTAGGATCGGATCCTGCAACAGCAGTCAGGTCTGGTTGGCACTCTCCACGGACTGTCCACTGTAAGCCAAACTAGGTCCACATAACACAGCCTCAGAGGCTATTCCGGAGCTATGAGCACCATGAGCCCACAGTGCACTTCGATGCATTAGACCAATCTCCTGATCAGAGATCATGGCGGAAAGGCATAGAGGAGCCTGTTGCTCAGCCACCTCTTGGCCAACACGTTGTGATAAGGAAGCTTATCATAGCTCAGGTAGGAGCTATAGAAAGGATGATGTGACTCTGAACAAGCAACCTGTCAGTTCTGGTAGAAGCAAGAAAACAGAGTTTTCACATAAAAGACTACCAGTCCCAGAATGCACCAGGTTTCCAGCAGCCATGAGAGGGGCTGAAGTGAGAAAGTGTGTGTGCAATCAAGAGAGCTATGAGGTAATCCCTAAGCACTCATCTCAAAGGGCAGGGCCTGATTCAAGACAGCTGCACTGTGTTAGGGAGCAGCACACATTAGGAAAGAATAAGAATAGAGATTATTCTTCAGATAACAGTTACTACAAGCTCCAGCCCAGCTTCAGGGAGAGCTACCAGAACAGCTTCAGAAAGAGATACAGAGACAGCAACGGCTACAAGCTCAAGCACCAGTATCACCTGGAGAAACAGAAGCCAAGCCAAGCGGATAGAGAAAGAAGGAAACTCTCTGGAAGGAAGAGAAGAAAGCCCATTGGAAGGTCTGGGAGATTCCAAGGCAGTACCCATACTGGGAGGTATTCCAAATGCCAGCAGAGTCCATTGGACTGGATTCAGCCAGAGGAATGGATTGGCAGAGATAGGAATCACCAGTGGCTACCTGGAAGAGAGAAGACTGCATGTGGAAGGGACTTTCAGACCAAGGCCAGAAGGTATGTGAGAGGAGATCCAGTGTCCAGGGATCAAGATTGGAAGGCTGGACATCAGAATTGGATTACATATTGGCCAGGCTTTACAGAGAGGAATTATGATGGCAGGAGAGGCTCAGGTATGAACACTGATCCAGACCCTATCTATAATAGAGAATGGCAGCAAGGGAATAAGCATTCTCATGATAGTGCCTTAATGAAAGACTCATCTGTGCCAATGTATGATATTGACCCTATGATTGTTGATGAAGGGGGAGATACAGCAGATGAAACTATTTATATGGACTGTTCTCTATCTAAATGCTATTGCTAGTTTTCCGTGAGCAAACACATCAGCCATCACAAAGAAACCTAACTTTGTTCTTTATTTCCACTGCAAACAGCTCTTAAAGCAGGATTTGGGCTCACACAGTAGCAGCCAGCCAGCTAAAGGGTTTTCAGCTGGTCCATTGATAGTAATTAGGGCTGCACCTGATTGTGTGTGTGAGCAAGGGAGAATCACTGCTGAGATCTGCGTGGAAAATAAGCAGAAGTTAACCTAACCAGCAAAGTTTATTCTTTTCTTTGTGCCTTTGTATTTGGTAATTATTTGCTAAGAAAACATTAGCTAATTGCCTGACAAGCTGAAGGTTGTTTTCTGGTTTACTTTGTGATTTTTGTTATCCATTTAAACACTGCAAGCAAGTAACCTCATTTATAGTGCTATCAAGCATACATGTGCTGGGTGAATTAAACCCCATCAATAAAAGAAGTATTTTATTGATCTTACCACTTGGTTTCACAACTCAAATTATTGTCATCAGCTGTGTTTGGGAGTGAATGAACTACAATACCCACAATACCTTGCAAGAATCATATGAATATATGCATCGTCAAGATTGTGTAAGTTCTCACCCTAGGCAGCCGTCTGACAACGTCAAGGCCCCACCTTCTGGACAGACTGCAGAAAAAGCACAGTTACTTACCTGTAACAGGTGATCTCTGGGAACAGCAGGAATTAGTCCTCACATATGGGTACGTCGGTACCGACGGAGCCTGCGCGGGAATGCTTCCCCAGCTTCCCAAAAAGGGAAGCTTTTGGGCACATTCCACCGCGCCTGCGCGCTGCCTTCCCGCCTTTCCTAACTGACTCTCCTCAGTTCAAGTTTATAGCTGAGACAATAGAGAGAGAGAAAGGAAAGGAAAGACCAGAAAGATACAACTCCTAGGGGAGGTGGGTGGGTTGTGAGGACTAATTCCTGCTGTTCCCAGAGATCACCTGTTACAGGTAAGTAACTATGCTATCTCCAGGAACGAGTCCTCACATATGGGGACTCCCTAGCTAAGATGCCTGGGAGATCCCCTAGGATTTAGACCCTGGATAGGGTCCCATGTCCTCCTATGGATCTCAGGCATCCATCCAGGGAAGGAGGGTAGGAGTTGATTAAGAATGGAACAGGTGTTTGAGAACAGCCTGACCAAACAAGGCATCCCGGCGGGAATCCTTGTCCAAGCAGTAATGGGCTGTGAAGGTATGAACCGAGGCCCAGGTGGCCGCTCGACAGATCTGGTCTATGGACACAGAATGTAGATGAGCCATAGAGGTGGCCATGGCCCTCACATTATGAGCTGTGACATGGCCCTCCAGAGTAAGGTTCTTGCTCTGGTAGGCAAAAGAAATACACTGAGCAATCCAATTGGACAGTGTTCTTTTAGAGACTGGAAGTCCCAAATGAGAAGGGTCAAAAGCAACAAAAAGCTGAGAAGACTTTCTATGTTGCTGGGTCCTATGTAAGTAAAAGGCAAGAGCCTTTTTACAATCCAGAGTATGAAGGTTCCTCTCTGCACTAGATGCATGAGGAGCTGGAAAAAAGACTGGCAAATACACCTCTTGATTGAGATGAAAAGGCGAGACCACTTTAGGCATAAAGTGTGGATTAGTCCTGAGGACCACCTTTTCATGATGGAATCTTGTATAAGGTGAATTTGCCACTAAGGCCTGTAGTTCACTAATGCGGCGAGCAGAAGTGACTGCAATAAGGAAGACAACCTTCCAGGAAAGAAATTTCAGGGAGGTAGAAGATAAGGGTTCAAATGGTGGCTTCATGAGCTGACCAAGAACCAAATTCAAATCCCATGCCACCGGAGGAGGCTTAATGGGAGGTTTAGTTAAAGTGAGGCCTCTCATGAATCTTGAGATAAGAGGATGAGAGGAGACTTGTTGCCCATTGATAGGCTTAAGGGATGCTGAAATAGCACTCAAATGGACTCTCACTGAATTAGTTTTAAGTCCTGCATTGGAGAGATGCAGGAGATAGTCCAACAGAGAAGTTAAAGGAAGTGCGAAAGGGTCTAGACCTCTGTCAGCACACCAAATGGAAAATCTTTTCCATTTAAAGGCGTAGGAACGCCTGGTGGAAGGTTTCCTGGAAGCATGAAGGATATCCTTCACCTGTTGAGAAAGATTTAAATCCTGAAGATCTAGGCCAGCGATGGCGAACCTATGGCACGCGTGCCAGCTGTGGCACGCGAAGGCCTTGCAGCTGGCACGCCTGAAGGTCCGCAATTGAAAAAAAAACAAAAAACCTGTCTGCTGCCGCTGTCGGGGCCGCCGCGGCAGAATCGAGCGTGCCGCGGGGCCCCCCTGTACCCGGCAGAGCCTGCTCTCCCCGTAGCAGCTGTCTCTTTGGAGCTGCAGTCTGACGCGCCGGCTTGCAGAGCGCGAAGGGAAGAGTTTCCCTTTCGCGACTCTGTTAAGCCCGCGGGGGCTGATGGGAACTTCCCATCAGCCCCCGCGGGCTTAACAGAGCAGCGAGGGAGAAACTCTTCCCTCGCGCTCTGCTAGCCGGCGTGTCTGACTGCAGCTCCAAAGAGAGAGCTGCTACGGGGAGGGCAGGCTCTGCCGGGTGGGTACTGGGGGGCCCCGCGGCACGCTCTATTCTGCCGCGGCGGCCCCGACAGCGGCAGCAGACAGGTTTTCTTTTTTTAAAATTTTCCCTGGGCTGGGCTGGGCTGGGGGTTAGGAGTGGTGATGGGCTGGGGGGGGGTTAGGAGTGGTGATGGGCTGGGCTGGGCTGGGGGTTAGGAGTGGTGATGGGCTGGGCTGGGGGGGGTTAGGAGTGGTGATGGGCTGGGCTGGGCTGGAGGGGGGGTTAGGAGTGGTGATGGGCTGGAGGGGGGGTTAGGAGTGGTGATGGGCTGGGCTGGGGGGGTTAGGAGTGGTGATGGGCTGGGCTGGGGGGGGGTGCGGAGTGGTGGTGGGCTGGGGTGGGTGGGTGTAGGAGTGGTGATGGGCACTGGGCTGGGGGGGTTTAGGAGTGGTGATGGGCACTGGGCTGGGGGGGTTAGGAGTGGTGATGGACACTGGGCTGGCTGGGGGGGGTTAGGAGTGGTGATGGGCACTGGGCTGGCTGGGGGGGTTAGGAGTGGTGATGGGCGCTGGGCTGGGGGGGTTAGGAGTGGTGATGGGCGCTGGGGGGGCTTAAACTAAAAATTGAGTGATGGGGGATTAGGACTGGGAGTGGGCTGATGGGGAGGTTAGGACTGGAAATGGGCTGGTGGATTAGGACTGGGAGTGGGCTATGGGGGGCTAGGACTGGTAATGGGTTGGGGGGGTTGCTAGGACTGGAAATGGGCTGAGTGGAAGGGGGCTTGAACTGCAAATAGCTGTTGGGGATGGGGCTTGGAATGGAAATGGGCTGAGGGGAAGTGGGTGGCTTGAACTGTAAATAGCTGATGGGGACGGGGCTTGGAATGGAAATGGGCTGCGGCGAAGTGGGGGCCTTGAAGAAGGGAATGGATGCTGGGTGAGACTGGAACTAGAAGGGAGCTGATGTTGGGGGAGGATTAGAATGGGATGGGGCTGGGAGAGTAAAATGGAGAGGGGAAAAATATTTTGTGTAGGAGGGATGAAAAATCTACAATTGGCCAGGTATTGGGAGAGTAATTGGGGATTGAGGATGGAGGGGTAAAATTTTGTGTGGATGAAATAGGAATGAGGAAAGAGCAAAAGGAGAAAGATTAGTATGTTAAAGCAGATGTAGAGAGAGAGAGAATGGAAAAAAAACTAGAAGAGAGAAGAAAGGACAAATGGACAGCAGACGATGGAGAGTTAGCAGAAAACATGAAGAAACCAGAAGAAAATGGCTGGACCAATTGCAACTGAAAAAAAATGCACAAAAGGTAGAAAGATATCTCTTTATTTTGAATTTATTAACTGGAATATGTCAGCTCTGGGAAATGTGCATCATTAACATCTGCGCTTTGTTTGGTACAAGAGGAAATTCCTATTTGACGTTGCCACTTGTTCTCTTTCCCCAGTATTCTCTGAAATGTATTGGTTTAATATTTGCAGTGTTGCCTTTTGATAGGTAGGGTATGGTGCTTTGTGAGTCTTGGTAATGCTGTCAGGATACGGCGGGTTTGCTATGGGTTCTAAATGGGCAGCGTTTGTAGTAGTTCCTAATGTGCCTGGCGGTTGGCACTGGATTATAGTAATGTAGAAATCTTTTAGTCTTTCTTTATCCATACACTCATTAAGAGACATGCTTACTAAAAGTTAGTGTATGGTAACATTATGCAAATAAGACCACTTATGCAAATGACGTGCTGGCACTTTGAGGAAATTCTTTGGTTTTGTGCGGCAGTTTGGGCACTCGGGCTCAAAAAGGTTAGCCATCACTGATCTAGGCCTTCAGTAACCAGGCCCTGAGGTGAAGGGACTTGGGGTTTGGGTGCCACAAAGTCCCCTCCTCCTGGGACAGAAGGTCTGGAGCAGCTCCCAAGTCCAGGGAGGGGGCTTGGGAGAGATGCAGAAGTAGAGGGTACCACACTTGGCGTGGCCAGCGTGGAGCTATGAGGATCATAGATCCTTGATCCCTCTGGAGTTTGAACAGAGTCTTGGGAATCAAGGGAATGGGTGGAAAGGCGTATAGGAAGTCCTGACCCCAATGAAGGAGGAAGGCATCCCTGGCCTGAACTCCCTGACACGGAATTCTGGAGCAGAATCGGGGAAGTTTGGCATTCCACGGACTTGCAAAGAGGTCTATGTCCGGGGTTCCCCATTCCTGAAAGATTCTGAGTACCTGATCCATATGCAGGGACCACTCGTGTGGAAGCAGAACTCGACTGAGTCTGTCTGCCCAAGAGTTTTGGATTCCTGGGAGGTATACTGCCAGGAGATGGATCTGATGCTCTCTGGCGAAGGCCCATAGTCTGAGAGCTTCGTTGCAAATCGACAGAGAGCCAGTTCCTCCTTGTTTGTTTATGTAAAACATGGCTACTTGATTGTCTGTATGAACGAGGACTGTCTTGTAGCCAAGGAGGGTATGAAAGACCTGGAGAGCTAGGAAAACTGCTCGAAGCTCCAAATGATTGATATGAAGGGAGGTCTCCTGTAGAGACCAAGTGCCTTGGGTGGAGAGGTCCTCTAGATGAGCTCCCCAACCTATTTGGGAGGCATCTGTAGTTAGGGTTGCTTGGGGCAACGACTGTTGGAAGGGGGACCCCAGCAACAGATTTTGAGTGGACATCCACCATTGGAGAGACCAAAAGAGACGTTTGGAGGTTGCTATTTGGTCGGAGAGCTCCTGAAGCTAGAGTCCACTGGGTGGACAAAGTCCACTGAGCTGCTCTCATGTGAAGGCGAGCATAGGGTACCACATGTACTGTGGAAGCCATGTGGCCTAGCAGTTGAAGCATCTCCCTGGAAGTCAAGTGACTCTTTGACTGTGCCTGGGAGGCTAACTGCAGTAGACGATGGCAACGGGCCTGAGGAAGGTAGGCCCTTGCAGTGGTGGTATCCAACCAGGCCCCTATGAACTCTAGGGACTGAGTGGGAGAAAGCTGGGACTTTGGGAGATTTACCACCAGTCCCAGATATTGCAGAATGCGTCTTGTGCGGTTTAGAGCATTCTGAGCTTCTGACTGAGTTGGTGCTCGGATGAGCCAATCGTCGAGATATGGGAAAACAAAAATCCCTAGGGTATGTAGAAATGCTGCAACGACTGCCATGCATTTGGTGAACACTCTGGGGGCAGAGGCTAGGCCGAAAGGAAGCACTCTGTACTGATAATGTTTTCCCTGGAACAGAAATCGTAGGAATTTTCTGTGGGATGGATGGATGAGGACATGGGTGTACACATCCTTGAGATCTAGAGAAAAAGCCAATCTTGGCTCTTTAGGTAGGGAAGAAGAATGCCTAGAGAAAGCATTTTGAACTTTTCCTTGCATAGGAATTTGTTCAATTCCCTGAGATCTAAAATGGGTCTGTAACCCCCTGTTTTCTTGGGGATGAGAAAATAGGGGGAATAGAACCCTGAGCCCTGCTGAAGAAGGGGAACCTCTTCTATCGCCCCTTGGGCAAGCAGGGTAGACACTTCCCGACCTAGAAGGTCGAGGAGAGGTGTGGGAGAGTTGAAATGTCTCACCATGGTGTGTGGAGGAAGGTCTGAGAAATGAAGTTTGTAACCCTCTCTTATGATGGAGAGGGTCCACTGTTCTGATGTTATTTGCTCCCACCTGGGAGCAAAATGAGCTAACCTTCCTGGAATGGGGAGAAGTTCTGGCTGGGGTAGAGCCAGAAAGGTTAAGTTCTCTAGAAGGCAGTCAAAAACCCTGAGGGGGTTGAGACTGTTGAGTTGCAGGAGTTGCGGTAGGTTTGGGTCTGGCCTGCCTAGGTTGCTGTCGCTTAGTTGGAAAACGACCAGCAGCAGATTGCTGCCCAGAGTTGGAAGGGAATCTGGTCTTCTTGAAATAAGGTTTCTTGAAAGACTTTTTCTTAAATGGCATGGAGGAAGACTTGGAAAGTCTATCCAGAGCAGAAATCTCTGCATACATTTGAGTGGCTTTAATTTGCCACTCTCTGCCAAAGAGATTCTCACCTGTAAAGGGCAGATTTCCCAGACCATCCTGGACCCAAGGCTCTAGATCAGAAGCCTGGAGCCAAGCAAGTCTCCGAGCAGCAATGGCAATGCCTGAGGCTCTGCTAGCACCCTCAAAGGAGTCAAAGGCTGCCCTATTGGAAAACTTGGAAACATCCTGAGTATGCTTAAGCCAAAGGAGGAATTCATCCTTTCTGTCTTCTGGGATAACAGGGAGAAAGGTATGCAACTTCAGTGCAATTTCCTTGAGAAACATACCCATATAAAGACTATATGAGTTGATTCTAGCAATTAGCATACTGGCTTGGAAGATTTTTCTACCAAAAGCATCCAAGGTCCTGCATTCTCTTCCTGGAGGAGTAGAAGAATGTCTTTTAGTACTCTTTATTCTTTTCATAGCTGACTGCACCACAATGGAATGGTGAGGAAGCTGGGTTTTCTGAAAAACAGGACAAGGGGGGACACGGTACATAGTGTCCAACCTACGAGAATGAGGAGAAAGGGTGAGAGGAGTCTCCCATAAATCAAGCATGTGTTCATGAAGAATTTCATGAATTGGTAAGGTGACTGCCTCTCTGGGAGCCTTAGAGTAACCTAAAATGTCAAGCTTTTTAGCTCTAGGCTCTATTTCAGAGGATACTGAAATGGCAAGTCCTTTAGCCACTTCTGAAATGAAGTCTTGAAAGGACAAATCTTCTGGAGGAGACATTCTCCTCTTTGGAGAAGAAGGTTCCTCAGGGAGAGTAATAGACACTTCAGGAGATTCTTCTGATGAATCGGAATCATCAGAGGAATCGAAGTATCGTCTGTCCGATTCCAACGATCGATACGCGTATCGATCGGTATCGACATCGGGCGTCCCCAGAACCGGATCGGTATCGGGGAACCGGAGTCGGTATCCTGGTCGATGTCGAAGCAAGCGGTACCGGCATCGAGCCCGGTACCGGTGCCGGCGGCGGTACCGACATCGATATTCGATGCGGTACCGCTGGCGTCGCAGCCTGAATGAAAGCCATGATAGCTTGCTGCATGGATTGGACAGTATGATCCATAGACGCCACGACTGCCTGGATGTCGGTACCGGGAGAATGTGCCGGTACCCCAGAGCAGTCTAACAGGTGATCGGTCGAGGCCATGCCATCGATGTCAACCTGTAACCCCATAGGAGCAGCTTTGGAAGCCGGAGCTTCCCGCCGGGGTTGTTTTGCCGGTGCAGGATCCTCGAGGGCAAGCCTGAAGGCATCTCGATGCTTAGAGGGAGATTTACCCTTCGAGGACCGGCTAGATTTATGTTTGGTTACCTGAGATCCATTGGGGGAAGAAGACCTGGAAGACGTCGATGCTACCGAAGTTGCATCAGCGGGAAACAGCACATGGAGCTTAGCTGCTCGATTCTGTAACCCATGTTTAGACATCATGGAGCAGGATGGACAATCCGGAACGGAATGGTCAGGGCCCAAACATTTGAGACACCATTCATGGGTATCTGTAATAGAAATAGTACCGCTACACTTAGTACATTTTTTAAAGCCTGAGGCTTGTTTTTCCATGAGGGAAAATCTTTTTGTAGGCCCTAAGGCCTGCAGAAGAAATAATACTAAGTGAAGAAAAAAAGATAAAAGTTTTTTTTTTGTTTTTTTTTTTAAAAGAAGAAAGAAAAGACCGGCGGTACCGGTCCGGTGTTGGGGAGGCAGACACGCGACCAAAGAAACAAACTAATATAAGAAACTTCTTCAGCGGTGACAGGGCTCGACCTGCTGGCTCCGCGGAAAAGAAGAAACTGAGGAGAGTCAGTTAGGAAAGGCGGGAAGGCAGCGCGCAGGCGTGGTGGGATGTGCCCAAAAGCTTTCCTTTTTGGGAAGCTGGGGAAGCATTCCCGCGCAGGCTCCGTCGGTACTGACGTACCCATATGTGAGGACTCATTCCTGCTTGTTCCTGGAGATCAGACTTATCCAGGGACCACTCCTCCGGATCCAGCTGATGGTGACTGAGAAAATCCACTTGTACATTTTCCTTCCCTGCGACCGACAATTGCAAAAGATTTTCCTCCGCCCACTGAAACAGCAGGGCAATCTCGTCTGACAGGAGCACACTGCCCGTACCTCCCTGACAACTGACATAAGCTGGTAGCGTTCTCAGAGAAGACTCACACTGCTTGATGCTGTATCAGAGGCCAAAACCTTTGAAGAGCCAACTGCATGGCCCTCATTTCCAAGCGATTGATGGACCATTGTGCTTGTTCCAGCGACCACTGTCCCTGTGCCTCCTGTATCAGACAATGCGCCCCCCAACCGGAGAGGCTGGCATCCATCGTCACCACCGTCCACTCTGGTGGTTCCAAAGAGATATTCCCTTTAACACATTGGAGCAGTCCAACCGCCAAGCCAGCCTGCTGCAGACCTCCAAAAGACAAAGGAGCTTCTGTGACAGGGGATGTTT
Source organism: Ichthyophis bannanicus (assembly GCA_033557465.1). Classification (NCBI taxonomy): domain Eukaryota; kingdom Metazoa; phylum Chordata; class Amphibia; order Gymnophiona; family Ichthyophiidae; genus Ichthyophis; species Ichthyophis bannanicus. Next base: position 925,948,392 of record CM066032.1, on the reverse strand, counting down.
CCGAGGCGACCATCATGATGCAGTGCCCTCTAGAGAGGTTGCATGTGTGCCCTCGCCCGTGGTAGTAAGTCCAACATTGTTGCAATGGACCCCAAGACTTGCAGATAAGACCATGCCAACTGGGTGAGCTGCTGCAAAAATCTGCAGATCCGCGCCTGTATCTTCGACTTCCATTCCTCTGGAAGAACCACCATCCCTCATGCTGTATCGAAGCAAGCCCAGAGGTATAAGATCCTGTAAGGCATGAGGTGATTCTTGGTCAAATTCACTACCCAGCCAAGACTCCAGAGTGTTCTGAGAACCTGCTGTGTAGCTTATGCACTCTCCTTCATTATGACTTCTTAGAGATGGCTCTGGCCTCGGGAAGAAACCCCAACCAGACTCTCTGCCTCCTCGGAAGGGCTGATCTTGTGTGGGATACTGTGGCCTTTGGTAGGAAGCAAAATGCGTCGCTTGAAAAAACGACAGAAATCCCAGGTCTGGCCACGGGAGGCCAGCATTGCTTTGGGAGTCTTTGGCTTGTCCTCCAGCAACTTAACTGGCTTAGAGACTCCCCCAACTCTCTCACTAATTTCTCCAGAGCCTTGCCAAAGAGCTTACCCCTAAACTGTAGTTTGCTCAAGCAGTGCTTAGAGGAGGCATCCTGCGACCAGTTACAAAGCCACAACAGCCGACAAGCCGTGACAACTGATGCCATACCTTTGGCAGAGGCCTGTAGGAAATCATAGAAAGCATCCGCCAAGTAGGCCATACTAGACTCCAGTCAAGCCGCCTCCAGTAGGACCGGAACAGCCTCCGCCTCAGAGCCACCCAAGGTCTGCAATCATCACATGAAAGTCTGAGCTACATAAGCACTGCACACAGAGGCCTGGAGAGCCAAGGCATTGTGCTCAAAGGCCTGCTTCAACAATGTCTGACTTATTATCTTGCAGATCCTTCGAGGCCATCCTGCCTTCCACGGTGATACTGGTCTTCTTAGTCATGGCCGTGACCAGGGCATCAATCTTATGCATCTTTAAAGAGGTCCTCTTTCACCAGCCGCAATTGGATAAAGACAAGAAAGGCAACCGCTGACACCTTAATGCCCTGCAAGAGTGGATCTTCTAAAGGGAGGCTTCGTCGACAGAGTATCCACTGAGAGATTGAGGGCTGCCAAGGAGTGAGTAATGAGAGCCATGAGCTCTTCTTGAAGGAAGACTCTCACATTTTCAGTCAATGGACTACAGAATTCGCTACGGTGCTTGAAGCGTGGCAATAGTTTTTTCATACAGTCAGGATTTTAAAGGTTTGTCTCCCAAAATCCCCCTGAGGAAAGCCCATGGCCAAAACGTGTTGGGGTTAATAAAGGAAAGGGTTTGTCAATACCTGAAAATCCGCCAGTCTTGGTACCAGCTTCTTTGTTCCCAGTTGATTGCTGCTGGTACCTTGGTGCTCTGTTTGGTTTGTAGTAGAAGATGAGCCTACAGAGGTCAAATACAGAATCATGGTGGACCCAAGGGTACCACAGCAGAACAACAGTTTCAGGGGTGGGCTCTGGACTGGTGTAGGGGGACTCAAGGAAAGGACAATATCTGGTAAGTAAACTGTCACCTTCCATATCATCCTTCTAGATCAGTCCAGACAAGGGGATGCACCAAAACTACAACATCCCTGGGCAGTAAGAAGACACAGCAGCTCACAAAACTCTTGAGTCGAAGGCTGTGTCCACCTGCGCGTGAACATCTAAGCGGTAATGCTTGACAAAACTGGAAAGCGATGCTCACATTGCTGCCTGACAAATGTCTGCAGGGGCTACCAAGCTCCACTCCACCCACAAGGACATTTGCGCTTGGGTAGAATGGGTGCGCAGACCCTACGGAACCGGCCATTCCGTAACAGATATGCTGAGGCAATAGGCTCCTTAATCCAGCACCTCAAAGTTGACTTGGCCGCCGCTTCACCCTTGTGCAGGCAAGCAAACAGCACAAAGATGGTTAGACTTACGAAAGGAATTTGTAATCTCCAAGGACCGGAGAAGCATCCTCTGGACATCCACAAGGCGAAGATCTTTATCCTTCCCCCAACACTGCTTCTTAGAGGAGGTGGCAAACAACTTGGATCATGTGAAAGGGAGGCAACACTTTAGGCAAGAAAGATGGCATAGGCCAAATGGAAATGGCCTCAGTTGAAAAGGACAGATAAGGATCTCTGCAAGACACAGCCTGCAGCTCAGAGATCCGCCTTGCAGAACAAATTGTGACCAAGAAGACAGTCTTGAACATCCAATCCTTCAAAGTAGCGTGATTCAATGGCTCAAAGGGAGCGGCTATCAGGTTCTTGAGCACCAGAGGCAGATCCCAGGAAGGAATCACAGACCAAAGGGGAGGACGCAGATATCAAACTCCTTGGAGAAAACGTTGGGTCACTTGATGATGCAGTGCTGAATGGACACCCGCTGGCTGAGTTCCGCTCCTGGTGCGCCGAAAAATTGTAAATAAATGGCAAACAGGGTAGCACCGGACTCTAAAAAACACACTCACAGTAGCAAAAAAAAAAAGAGGAGAGCCCGCAGAACGCTCGGGGTTGAGGAGAATAAAGAGACGAGGTGATGGGGATGCCTGCTAAAACTCCACGACCCATTAAGGAAAGATCACCCAAAATGGCAGCAGAACAGTCGACAGTGATTATCACACTGCAGGAAGAGGGAATACGGGAAATCACTCGCTCCTTAACAGCAGTGTTCGACGAGCATCTCTCTCGCTTGCATACTTCGCTAGAAGAGTTGAAGGGCAACCTTGAATCTCAAACGCAGAGAGTCCAGCAACTAGAGACACGTATAGAGCAACAGGAGAGCAAAGCAGAGGCCTTGGAGAGGCGAGTAGAACAGCTCGAGGGCAGCTGAAAGGCGCTTATAGAACAACTTGATGACCAGGAGAGCAGGGCGCAACGGAATAATGTGCGGGTCACAGGGCTCCCTGAGTCTTGCAGAGAGAGCAAGCTCAGAGATATAATTGAAGAATGGTTGCCACAACAGCTGGGCTTGGTACAGGCAGGAGCATGAATCATGATGGAACGAGTGCACCGGCTGAGGCCACGACGAGAGTTAGCTGACAGATAAAGATAAGCTAATGGAGGAATATCACAAGAAGAGGTAGTCGGAATACAAAGGCCACAAGTTGCTAATGTTTAGTGACTATTCCAATCGGGTGGCGGAGTGGCGCAGAAGCATGGCGCCATACTGTTCTCAGCTAGCTCAGAGGGGTATGCGCTTCACACTGCAATAACCAGCAAAAGTGAGGGTACAACATGAAAATCGAATGTCATATTTTGAGCTAAAGGCCTTTATTGAGTCACTGCCCAGGGTGTAAAAGGAGGGGGACAGCTGCATAGGGACAAGGAGCCAGGCCCTACACTCTCTCCTTTCCCTAAAGACACATTAAACAGACAACAAAATTCTCTTAATTGACGGGCTGAACACTAGTTCTGAAGTCTAAAATGGCCAGAGGACATAGGAGAAGGAGCACTGGCAAGACAGAAATGAGGGGAGAGAGTGAGGGACCTGCTGTAACTATGAGTGACAAACATACCGTTGGACTGTGGAGGGAGTGATTAAGGGTGAAAGTCATTAGAAGCTTTGAACGGGGGAGTAAGAGCAATGGAACTGTACCGCGGCAAGTGCATAAAGTTAATATGTGAAATACTCGGGGGAGGAGGGAGTCCACAGATAGTGCGGAGATGCATGTGGCATGGTTGTGGGGAGCTGCAATTGACAAAGGGATGGGGGAGAGGATCAGAGGGTGAGGCCAGGAGTGGGTTGGGGGGGGGGGCAATACACAAGGGAATAAAAAGAAGGAATAGGAGGGTGAGAGGAGAGAGAGAGAGAGGAAGGGGAGCAAAGCCGGGGGAGGTGGGGTCAGGAGGCCACAGATAAGCAGGTGGGGCATGTGCAGCTGGGGGAAGGGCAACCCTACCGAATTAAGATTAAGATGTGTAAGAACAACAGAAGCTGAGTGCCCTGGCAATGGATAAGTTAAAAATGTATATGCTGAATATTGATGGGATCCACTCACCCATAAAACGCACAAAGCTGCTTAATTATCTGAGGAAAGAAGGAGAGGATGTGATAATGTTGCAGGAAACTAACCTTAATGCGAAGGAGCACGGGAAACTCTCAAGGGGTTGGGTGGGACTGCTAGGATACTCGTCATACAATGGCAGGCAACAAGGGGTTGCCACCCTTATACACCGACGGGTACCTTTCGATATATATAAATCTATCACCGACCCAGAGGAAAGATATCATTTGATGAGTGGACAACTGGGGGGACATAAGTTAGTCTTTTGTAACATCTTTGTGCCAAATGTGTATAGACACGATTTCCTTTTTACTCTTTGCTCCAAACTCTTGCAATTTGGAGGGTACCAATGGGTAAAAGAGGCGATTTCAATCTGCCCCAAGACTTGACTATTGATTGTAAATCACCCCGGGGTGCACAGAGGAGGAACCAGAGAAAGGGGGTGAATTACTTGATGGGCGAACATGGTATGATAGATATATAGAGAACCTTGCACCTGGAAGAGGTGGATTTCACCTTCTACTCCACCCCCCATATCAGCTATGCTCGGCTGGATTATCTCTTAATAAAAAAATTGCTGCTGCAGAGAACTCAGGTGGAAATAGTGGACACGGGACTGTCGGATCATGCTGCAGTGTGGCCGACTTTAAGGCTAGGGGGAGAAGGCAAAACGGCTAAAACCCAATGGCGAAATGAACCCAACTCTATATAAAGACAAGGAATTCCATAAGTATCTGATAGAGGCCTGGAGAAATTCTTGGGGGAGAACGCTACAGAAGGAATGGACCCACGGGTGCTCTGGGAGGCTGCCAAGGCCACCATAAGGAGAGGTATTATAGCATACGCAGCAGGGAAAAGAAACGCCAATAGCGTTCAAATTCTGGACTTATCAAGATGGCTGCAGGCCCCTACGGAGGAAACATATCCACTCTATGGAATCAAAGAATAGGGAACAGTATTTAAACATGCAAAAGGAACTGAACACTTTGTTGGCCCAGAAAGCAGAGGGGGATATTAAAAGTTTATAAATAACAGTTACATAGATGGGGAAACAAATGTGGAAAAATGCTAGCACATTTGGCAAGTCCCACCAAGCGTAAAACAATGGTAAAAGGGGTCTGGAACCCACAAGGAGGGCTGGAAAAACAAGAGGAAGCTATCCGAGAGCAGTTTCAACAGTTTTACTGTAATTTATATGAAGATAAAATAAGCAGGGAGGAATTTTTCCAGGGGATAGAGCTATCCAACGTGACAACAGAAGAGCTAGAGGGGCTGAGTCATCCTTTTACATCAAGGGAAATTAGGAGAGCCATGCAGGTGCTTAAATTGGCAAAGGCCCCTGGCCCAAATGGCTTGGGAGCAGAGTTTTACAAAATATTAGGAGAAGAGATAATCCAACCCTTCCAAGAGCAATGTAAGTTGGCAATTACAAGGGGAGACCTAGGGGGATGGCAAAACGAAGCCATGATAGTAGTTTTGGCTACACTGGGGAGAGACCCAGAATTGGTAGGGTCATACAGACATCTCTCTCTGCTGAACCAAGATATTAAACTGGTGGCGGCAAGGAGACTGGCACAGGTGAACCCGAACTCGATCCACCCGGACCAAGTGGGATTCGTTCCAGGACGCTTTGTGTCCACCAACCTCCTGAAGGCAATAGCAGTGTTACAAGAAGGGAAGACTAAAGAAGGAGATGATATAATAGTGAGCCTAAATGCAGAGAGGGCTTTTGATAATGTTTTGTGAGATTACCTCTTCTGGATACTAGAATATAGAATTAGGGAGGCATTCTTAGAATGGATTAGGGTGCTGTATCATAAACCCTCAGCCTGTGTCTTGGTTAATGGGGAACTGACAGAGAGCTTCTCTTTACGCCAAGGCACAAGACAGGGCTGTCCCTTGTCCCCCATGCTTTTCCTATTGTCACTTGAACCCTTAGCTATAAGGGTATCAGGGTGGTCTCAGTAACTTATAAAATCAATCTCTTTGCAGATGACATGCTGTTATTTATAAGGGCCAGTGAAATGATATGCCAAGTAATGGAAATGATAGGTCAATTTGGGGCTTTCGTAGGGCTTAAGGTTAACCGGAGCAAGTCAGAAGGGATGGAAGTGAACCAAAACTGTGTGGCTAAGGTTCAAAGAGATTTTCCACTAGCATAGGCAGGAGAGTTCATAAAACACTTAGGAGTGCACCTCAGTGCTGACCAAAATAGTGTTTGTAAGAAGAATATAGGGGAAAAATTAAAACAAATGAGAGAGTGGTGTGATAAGTGGAGAGACCTGCTGCTTTCTCTGTTTGGGAGAGTGGTGATAACCAAAGCAATATTGCTACCGCGGTTATTATAGCCATTGCAGGTTCTCCCCCTCTGGGTTAAGGGAGTGGAAGAGCACGCATATAGGAGGGTGGTGAGTGCCTTTCTGTGAAAGGGAAAGATGGCGTGGATTAGCTATGCAAAACTGACAATGAGTAGGAGGGAGGTGGTTTAAGTCTTACGTCTCTATAATGTGACTGCACTACTGTTTATGTTTATTTAAAACTTTATATACCGCCCATTACAGGGTATCAGAGCGGTTTACAAATTAAAAATAAAAAAATTACAAAATGCTGCAGAAGAAAGAAAGAGAACGCCAATTTAAAAATTACAAAAGGGGGGGGAGAAAGGACAGAGTCAGAGAAGAGGAAGACAAGACAACCAATAAAAGAAAAGAAAAGAGAAATGATTTACTCAGATTACTGGTTTAGTCAGATGGGCGCACAAATTACACACAAGGGAAGATAGATATGCCCCTCAAGCGTTTTTTTTGATCAGGGATGCACGCCCTATAAAGCTTTTTGTTTACTCCATCACAAGCGCAATGAGAGGGCCGAGACCATGTGGGTTAGATGCTTCACTGAGCCTATGCGAAAGGCCTGGCAGTGGTGGAAAGTGAGACTGGGGGAAGGGATTGGAGAAAAATTTCCCTTTGATTCCTTGTTCGGGAATCTGCAGTTCCCTCCAGGAAGTGACAACCCCGCCTTTAAAAGTTGGGCTGCCGATATGTGGACCAAATCCTGGAAAAGGGGTAGGGAGTGTGCCAACCTTTAGCCAATTCAAAGAGGAGTGGGAGCCTTGAATAAGCAATTAATGGCGTATTTGCAATGCCACCACTTCATTACCAACAAGTTTAGAGCGACAGAGGACAGGTGGGGATTCACAAAGCTAGACAGACGTTTATGATGACACCTAGTAAAAGCAACAACGTAGCCTACTGGTATACAGTAGCTAGGGAGGCACGGAAAAGGGAGTGGCACCAAGCACTGAGACAAGCCTGGACAAGGCAGTTGGGGGAAGAAGTTGGCGAACAACTTATAAGACCGTATACAGAGCTACCCTCACACACAGGGGATGCGAACCTACAGGAAATCCAGTATAAAATCCTACAAAGAGCTTACCTAACAAGGAATGAGGGGGGGGGGGGGGGAGTTAAATGCGACTATGGGATAACCCTAATTTGTCAGAGGTAAGAGCATGAAGGGTACATTTTTTCTTGAAATGCCTGAGATTACAGTCATATTGGGAGGGAGTGCTACAGAATTTACAGGTATTATTAGGTACCAGGGTGGAATGGGATTATAAAGCCCTCTTGCTAGGATATGGGGAAATTATGAATGGAAAGGTACAGGGAACGGCAAAAAAACAGATGGCACAGGCAGCGCTTCTGCTCGCTAGGAAAACAATAGCAGCACATTGGATAGAGGAAAGGGCCCCGACTACAGTGGAGTGGAAGATGAGAATGCGAACTATGGCTGAATGGATACTGCGAGATAAAACAGAATGGATCTATCGAGTGCAGAAAATATTGGAAAGCATGGGAAGCGTGTCTTGAATGCCTCTAAACCCACCAGCTTGGGGGAAGAGGGTATAAAGTGTGTGTGGGGGGAGGGGGGAGGGGAGGTGAAAATAAGAAAAATGGGCCATGATAGCCAGGTATCGAAAATGTTGAGATAGTACAAAATGACACTAGTTGTTGGCACAATTTAAGAATGGATACTGGCAGAAGAAGTGATGTGTTAGCTGAAACGATGTTGTGGCTTATTTGATATACCGTATGTTACGATGCGTGGAAATGAGTTGTATACATCATGTTTTGTGGCCAGAAAAAATATTTACAAAAAAAAAAAGAAAAAAACGTGAGACGTCCAGGTGCAAGGCCAAGGACTTGCCCGCTACCAAACCACAGAAACAGGCCAAAACTGCCACCTGAACCTTGAGAGAGCTAACTGAGAGGCCCTTCCCTAGCCCATCCTGCAGAAAGGCCACCTTGGCAGAATCAGGAGCAAAGTGCTGCGAGCTGCACTCAAAGAGGCACCATACCCGTATGTATGCTAGCTTGGTAGACCTCCTCCGGGCACAAAGTATGGTAGAGATCACTGCTGCTGAGGCAGCCAGAGATGACAAAAGCTGCGTTTTTCCCACTACTCCCACCCTTTGGAATGCTCTTCCCTCTCTCACTTTATACAGAACCTGCTTATGAAACATTTTTGGGCTGCATTCAAGACATCTCTTTCAAGATGTGTTCGGGAGTTTCTAAATTTGTGGTGGGCAAGTGCAGCAGGCAAATCCTTTTCCGTGTGTCTGCTTCCCTCCTTTATGTTATTTTCTGCTCTCTCCTATGATTTACTGGTGCTTTTCCATATCAATTTCTATTCCATACTATCCAAACTACTTTGTTAATCCCATTTTGAAAGGTGGTATATCAAGTATTAAATAAAGATAAAATTGCTTGAAATTCAGACATATCTACAGAGTACAGACATATAGCATGGTGTGGGTGGCTTTAATTGCTCATACATGCCTCTCCTTCCCTTTTAAACAAACAGTATTGACTGACATTTGCAAAAGCAGGAGAGTGAGCATGAACAGCAAAGTTATCTCACCCCCTGACATGCCTCACTGCAATGATTTTGGTAGTAGCAACGGAGGAAGAGCAGTTGTGCAGTGACATTTAGGATGGCTCCCAGAGGTTCAATGCCAGTGCCTAGGATGTTATGAACAAATTTCCACCCTACTGGAGACATGCAAACATGCCAAATTTATTTATTTAAAATGATTTATTTAAAAGGATTAGAATCATGGCACCTTCTCTCCTGCCTCATCACTTCTATAGTCCTAAACTACAAATTGTAGCACATGAGATGCTACTACCTAAAATCAATGAAATATGCTGGACTTCAAATTCTTCGCTGAATGCAGTCTCCAGCTGCTAGTGAGGGGTAGATAACCCAAGTGTCTGGACTGGACTGGAGGGAAGATAAGGAAAACCGTATTTCTCCTTGTATTGTTCTTTAACACCTCATACTCCCTTCCCAACAGGTGAGACGATGTCAGAGCAAGCGTAGTTACTCACCTGTAACAGGTGTTCTCCAGGAGCAGCAGTAATCAGTCCTCACATATGGGTGACGTCGACGCCGACGGAGCCCTCGTGCGGAGCATTTCCCCAGCTTTCAAAGAAAGCCTTTGGGAATGCAGCGCGCATGCGCGGTCCCCTTCCCGCCCAAGGGTGCCATCTTGCTCAGTCTGATGACATAGCTAAAGGACAGAAAAAAAATCAAAATGAAGGATATGACTGCAACTCCAGGGGAGGAGGGAGGGTCGTGAGGACCGATTCCTGCTGCTCCTGCAGAACACCTGTTACAGGTGAGTAACTACGCTTTCTCCAGGACCAAGCAGGAAGTCAGTCCTCACATATGGGACTCCCCAGCTCTAGGCTACCGTGAACCCAAAGCTGAAAAAAATGGCTCCCTCTCGAGAGCCACAGCATCCGCGACAAGAATTTTCTCTGAGAACGCACCCCGTATGGTAGCCCAACACGAAGGGCCGGAGGGTAGAAGTTGCCTAAACCTCAAAGAGATTACGGAGTACTGCCTGGCCAAAAACACTGTCCCGCCGGGATTCTCTCTCCAGGCAGTAATGGGCTGCAAAAGTCTGGCTTGAAGACCAAGTTGCGGCCCGGCAGATGTCTGCCAACGGAACAGAGCGGAGATGAGCTACTGACGCGGCTTTCGCCCTGACACGGTGGGCTGTGACCCGACCCTGCAAGGGGAGGTCGGCTGTCCTGTACACCCAGGCAATGCAATCTGCTACCCAAGTGGACAACGTGCGCTTGGAGACAGGTAACCCCATCCTATTACGGTCAAACGAGACGAAGAGCTGAGCAGTCCTTCGATGCTCCCGCGTACGTTCTATGTAAAAGGACAATGCCCTCTTACAGTCCAGGGTATGCAAGACTGTTTCAGCCCGGCTGGCATGCAGCCTGGGAAAGAAGGTTGGAAGAACCACCTCCTGATTGAGGTGGAAAGAGGAGACCACTTTTGGGAGGAACTTGGGATGAGTCTGTAGGACCACCCTGTTCCTATAGTACCGCGTGTACGGTCTATCAGAAACCAGAGCTTGTAGTTCACTCACATATCTGGACGATATAAGAGCCACCAGGAAGAGCGCTTTCCAAGAGAGGAAGCGCAAATGACAAGTAGCCATCGGCTCAAACAGAGGGCGAGTAAGTTGCTGCAAGACCACGTTCAAATCCTACTCAGTCGCCCGTGGACGAACCGGAGGCTTGAGTAGAAGCAGACCTCTGAGAAATCTGGACACCAAGGGGCGAACCAACAGACTGTTCTTCCACTGGTGAGTGGTGCGCTGACAAAACACTGAGGTGGACCTGAACAGAGTTAGACTTAAGGCCTAGGTCTGAGAGGTGAAGTAGATACTGCAGTACTACTGGCACAAGGCAAGAGAAAGGATCTTCAATGCGCTGAGCATACCACACCGTAAACCTATGCCACTTGAGGGCATAGGACTTTCTGGAGGACTGCCTCCTAGAGGCCAATACCACCTCCTCAACCTCTTTAGGTAGAAGTAAGGGAGCTAGCACTACCCTTTCAGCAGCCAGGCCATCAGATTGAGGGACCTGAGGTTGGGGTGCAGAAGGGAACCCTGCTCTTGAGACAGGAGATCGTGTTGCAGCCCTAGAGGGAATGGAGCTTCCACCGCCAACTGCAGAAGAAGTTGCCTCGGCCATCTGGGGGCTACCAGAATCACCAAGGACTTGTCCCGAAGGATCTTGAACAGAGTTCGGGCCACCAGGGGCGTGGGAGGAAACACATACAGGAGGGCCCATAGACCAAGAGATCAGAAAAGCATCCACTGCCATCCTCAGGGGATGCGGCTGTCTGGAGCAAAACCTGGGTAGCTGACGGTTTAGCGAACTTGCAAAGAGATCGATGGATGGAAGTCCCCAGCGGAGGAAGATCTGCTGGACCACCAATGGATTCAACTGCCATTCGCGAGGCTGGAGAATCCTGCTTAGCTTGTCTGCTAGGAAGTTTTCTTGACCAGGTAGGTAGACTGCTTTGAGAAACGTACCCTGCCTGACCGCAAAGGAGCAAAGAGCCAGTGCCTCCTGACATAGGAGCCAGGACCCTGTGCCCCCTTGTTTGTTCACGTAGAACATTGCCACCTGATTGTCCGTCTGAACTAGGGCAGGCTGTTGAGAGAGAGCATGACAAAGTTTGCAGAGCTAAGCGAATTGCTCGCAGCTCTAAAAGGTTGATTTGCTGTGTGGCCTCCTGAGGGGACCACAGGCCTTGACTGCATGAGCCCTGGAAATGTGCACCCCAGCCTCTTAAGGAAGCATCAGTCGTCAGCACCCTTGTGTGTGCTGGAGCCTGAAAAGGTACACCCATGAGAAGGTTTGGTGAATATAGCCACCACTGCAAGGAGTTCAGAAGTCGTCTGGACACCTTTACTCTGTCTCGGAGGTCAACGGTTGCTTGTGTCCACTGATCTCTGAGGCACCATTGAGCAGTCCGCTTGTGCAGATGGGCATTCGGGGTCACATGTACAGTGGATGTCATGTGACCCAGGAGATGCAGGAAATTCCTGGCGGAAACATGAGTATGGCGTTGGACCTGGTTGACCAAATCCATAAGTCTGTGGGCCCTGTCCTCGGGCAAGTAAGCTCTTGCCTGAAGGGTGTCCAACCTGGCCCCTATAAACTCTAGGTTCTGAGAGGGGAGCAAAGTGGACTTTCGTAGTTTATGACAAAGCCCACAGACAGTGCGAAGAGTGGCCTGTCAGGCCTCCTGGAGTGACTGGCCCCTGATTAGCCAGTCATCCAAGTATGGAAAGACAAAAATCCCCTGATTTCTGAGAAAAGCTGCCACCACCGCCAGGCATTTGGTGAAAACCCTGGGGGCAGAGGTCAGGCCAAAAGGAAGCACCCTGTACTGAAAGTGGTTTCCTCCCACCACAAATCTGAGATATTGTCTGTGGTCTGGATGGATGAAGATGTGAGTATAAGCATTCTTTAGGTCTAAGGAGCATAGCCAGTCTTCCTGCTGGAGGTAGGGCAGCAGTATCCCAAGGGTAAGCATCATGAACTTTTCCCTCTCCAGAAACTTGCTCAGATTTCACAAGTCTAGGATAGGTCTGAGGTCTCCTGTTCTCTCTGGTACTAGGAAGTACCTGGAGTAGAAGCCTTTCCCTTTCAGGTGGTGTGGCACCGGTTCCACCGCCTGTTCCTTTAGAAGACTTGCCAACTCCTGAAGGAGGAGGTTCCTGTGTAGAGGGAGTCTTGCACGCTCCCCAGGATAGTAGGAGGGGGGTAGCTAGTGGAAATGGAGCATATAGCCCTTCTGGACTATGCTCAGTACCCAGGTATCACGTGATGGCTGGCCACCTGTAGGCGTACAGGGTCAGCTGACCTCCTGTGCTGAGTGGGGCCACCGGCGGAGGAGAGGCATGCTCTGGGAGTCAAAAAACCCCTCCCTGCTGTGCAGGAGCCGGAGCTGGAGGCTTGGGGGTTTTCTGCCTACGGGGCCCATGCCCCTGCCCTCTGGCCTGCTGGCCCTGTTGGGGAGCTGGAGAGGCCTGATATTGAGGGTAGGTTTTGTAGGCAGTACCCTTCCTCGAGAAAAAGGGCTTCTTCCCCGAGCCCATCTTTTTGTGAGAAGGGGCAGAAGTCTTTATGGACAGCCTTGTCCTGGTCTCGGTCTCTATTTCTGCAGCCTTCTCAGTCATGGGCTTGCCGAAAAGGCTGTAACCTCGACACGGGACATCGACCAACTTATCCTGCACCCATGACTCCAGGTCCAACGACTGTAGCCAGGCCTGACGACGTGCCCTGATGCCGGCCGCGGCTACCCAGGCCGAAGCCTCGAAGCTGTCATAAGCTGCTCGAGAAATAAACTTTGAGCACTCTCGGATCCCTGTAGACAAGGCTTTGAATCTCTGCAAGGGTTCCTCGGAGAGGCCAGCCAAGAACCCGGCAATCTCCTTTGCCAGGTCTCGTAAGTACATGCTCATGTACAGCTGGTAAGTCTGGACACGGCAAGACAGCATCGAGCCCTGGAAGCACTTTCTACCAAGGGCATCCAGGTTCCGGGCCTCCCGGCTGGGAGGCACCAAGGAGTGCATCTTTTGGTTTTTCAGCCTATGCATGGCCGATTCCACAACCATGGAGTTGTGCGGCAGCTGCGCCTTTTGGAACCCAGGGCTCTTACGGACTCGATAGATAGAATCGACCCGCTTGCTAAGAACTGGCGCTGAGGACGGTGCTTCCCACATTTGGAAAAGCAGCCATTCCAGCATTGGAGGAACCAGTACACTAAAGGCTTCCTTCGGAGGAAAATCATACTGGAGGGCATCGAGCTCTTCGGCTCGAGGCTCCTCCTCGGCATCTGCCGGGAATGCCAAAGCCTTGGCCATGTCCCGGACGAAATCCGAGAACCGGGTATCCTCCGGGGGGGGGGGGGGGGGGAAACGACCTTCTCCGAGGCTCAGACTCCGGTGAGTCCGATGAGTCCTTGTCCTCCAACTCCCATGCCAACTCCTCCGAGGAGTCGAACAGCTCTGGCCGTGTGGGCCTCGATGCCACCCGCCCCCGATACCGAGGGTACCGGCGTAGACGGCCTCAGCCCCAAACGGGAGGTCGAGGGAGACCTTGGCCAAGGGTTGACTCGAGACTTGATTGACTCGAGGATCGGCTCAGCCTCCGGGGTCGGCTTAGACGTCGAGGTCCCAGTGGTCGGGGCAGATGCACCGGTCAAACCGGCGATCAGTACCTGCTGCTGCTGCTCCATGAAGGCAGCCAGGCTACTCTCCAGGGCCGTCAAATTGAGACCGAGCTCAGGAGACTCCGCAGACCCCGACTCGGGCCCTGATGGCGTCAGGCCCAACGTCGGTTCTCCCGGAGGAGAGTCAACGAGGACAACCGAAGTTACCTGACTCGGCGACTCCGGCTCCAGGCGAAGTAGTTTGGTCAGCCTCTCCGACTCCGAGAGCCCAGGATGGCGGTCAGGGCTTCGCGACCTGGCCCTCGAAGATCCAGGCACCTCCACTGATGCCGCCCTCACGAGCTTCTTCTTCCTTTTGTGCTCCCGGGCGGGAGACCTCCTCTCAGAGGACCCATGACGGCGCTCGGGGTCAGACTCACGAGATGTCAAGGCCTCTGATGAAGTCTGAGCCCGGCCAGACGCGGACTCTGAAAAACTTCTCTCATGTTGATGCTGATGGCTCTGAAGTGCCTTCGACGACATCTTGCCGCACGGGCCACAGACCAGCGGGTCATGGTCGGGCCCGAGGCATCGGAGGCAGCAGTCGTGTGTGTCGGTGAGAGACATAAGTTTCTTGCACCAATCACATTTTTTGAACCCGCTGGCAGCCATTGGGGGAAAAAGGGCCCCTGCAAGGTCAAAAGACAGGGCTGCCAGTGAAAATAACAGAAAAAGCACGAACGCTAGTCACAAAGGACAAAAACCAAAAAAGAAGTTCCGGACTCCATACCGGTGTACCGAGCAGAGGCGGCAGGGGAACCGGCGTCGAACCGGATAAAATAAACTCGAAAAATCACAGAAAAAAAAATCTACTTTTCCCGGGTGACACGAACTACGTCCATGGGCTCCGCAGAAATAGAAAGACTGAGCAAGATGGCACCCTTGGGCGGGAAGGGGACCGCGCATGCATGCTGCATTCCCAAAGGCTTTCTTTGAAAGCTGGTGAAATGCTCACACGAGGACTCCGTCGGCACCGATGCAACCCATATGTGAGGACTGACTTCCTGCTTGGTCCTGGAGAACAGCAAGTTCTCCCAGGGAAGCAGGACGGCCAAGTCTGGTTCTGGAACAGGGCCCGAGGGCTGTAAATTCTATGCCTGCAGATTAAGCTCACTTGCTCTGTCATTGAGAGATCACTTTTTTCAACATTTTTATACTGCAAATCTTATTCATTCTCTGCAATTAATATTAAAATTAAATTAAGCTTGCCTTTATACTGTATGAAGCCCAGCAATTTTGTTATCTAAAACCTGCACTGTCTGAGCACCCTCATTTCCCTGGCCCCTCCCCATTTTAACACACACAATGATCAGGACCGCAAATTGAAATCTGAGAAATTCTGCTGACTCCAATCATAAAACATCATATTCAATTCATCTACCATTCCTAGGAGATGCTATCATCTTGCTTCATTTAAATACAAAACAAGAACTAAAATTTGGACCCCCTAGATCTCATATTAGGATAAGGTCTCTTAACATTTCCTTAACTAAGGGACAACAGGATGGGGGAGGGATGCTGCAGAATAGGACTACAAGCAGCAGGGTACAAGCATTATCTGAAAACACAGTTTGTGTGTTATAATCAATCTAAAGAACATAATAATGACTGTGTTTCCAGGAGTATTATCTTTTGAACAGGTTCCCATATCACCCAAAGAGCAAAATTAAATGTTAATAATAAAGTCTCCAGAGATCTTAATAACTCACTGTTAAGAGAATAAGACATATCCATCCTCTCCCCGAGGAGCATTTAAGGCTCAGTAAAATATAAAGATCTCTTAAGGATTTAACAATACTCTCTCTACAGATATCATAAATTTGTGATAATAAAAGAAAGTAAAGTTAAAGCAGTACTGCCTCATTTTTCCTAATTTAAATAATTAAGAATGTGCATGAAAACTATAGTAAAACTGACTTCATCAGTGATAAAATTCCTTTACAAAACACTATAACCCCAATGAAGTTTATGCTTAAAATGTTACTGGAATATTTTCCAGTGTTAATACAGAGGGGCTGGGCTCCACGTAACCAAGATGGCTATATAAATAGCCCCAAAAGATGGTGAATACTACTGTTAAAATAACATTTTACTTATCAGATAAGGTGACATTTCACTTACCAGATAACGTCCTCTCGAGTCCTAATAGACCAGTCCAGACAAGCGGATTGTGTTCCTCTACCAGCAGAGTGGTGGGGACAGAGATACAACGAAATGCACATGTTTCAATGACATCATTCCTATGCCTCTATTTCCCTCAGCCACCAGAGGGCTCTTCAGTATCCATCCCAAAGCATATAGGAAAATACGGCAAACTTCACACAACCTCAAAGTGGGCAACGAGTGATCAAACAGTAGAGAACTATGTACAGGAAATAATAACAGAAGGCCGTCAGTAGAATATAGACCTGCAGAGCCAAGCATAGAAATCATAGTGGATCAGAAATAAGAGTCAAAACAGTTCCAGGGGCGGGCCCTGGACTGGCCTAGGAGGACATTATTTGCTAAGTAAAATGTCACCTTACATATCGTCTTGCTAGACCATTTCAGACAAGTGGGACGTACCAATGCTATGCCTCCCCTGGGCAGGAGGATGACACAACAGCTTGCAAAACCTTTGAGCCAAAGGCCATGTCCGCCTGAGCGTGAACATCCAAGTGGTAATGCTTGACTTACCCCAACTAGACACACGAGTCCATTGTATAATATTGTCAAGTACCCTCATGTTAAATGTAACCCCAATTGTGATGTGACCACTTTGATTGTAGGATAAGGTGGTATACAGTACAAATCTGTCTAAATAAATAAAAGTGGAAAGAAGACCACATTGCTGCCTCACAGAAGTCTGCAAGAGCTGCCGAGCTCCACTCCACCCACAAGGATGCTTGCATTCAGGTAGAAAGGACATGCAATCCCTCTGGAACCGGCTGGTTCCGCAACAGATATACAGAGGCAATGGCCTTAATCCAGTACCCCAATGACGTGCTGGCTAAGACTACATTCTCGTGTGGGCCAGCAAAAAGCACAAACAGATGATTTACCGAAAAGAATTCATAATCTCCAAGTATGGAGAAGCCTCCTCTGGACATCCACAAGGTGAAAAATCCTTATCCTTCCCCCCACATTGCTCTTTAGAGATGGAGGGCAGGCAAACTACCTGGTTCACATAAAAGAGTAATCACCTTGGGTAAAAAGGGTGGCATGGGCCAAATGGAAACAGCCTCCTCTGAAAGGGACAGATAAAGATCTCAGCAAGACAAAGCCTGCAACTCAGAAATCCGCCTCACTGAACAAATCGCAAGCAAGGAAAAAAAAAAAAAAAAAAAAAGTGTCTTGAGCGTCACATCCTTCAATGTAGCGCACTTCAACAGCTTAAAGGGCTCTGACATCATGGCCCTGAGCACCAGACAGATCCCCAGGAAAGGATCATAGACTGGAGGGGAAGATGCAGGCACCGAACCTCCTGATGAACACATGCAACATCTGTGTGTAAGGCTAGAGACTTACCAGTCATTGGACCTCTGAAACAGGCCAGAAGTGCCATGTAAACCTTTGGGGAGATCAGAGAAAGGCCAAGAGGGACAGCACATTGGCTATCGCAGGAATTAGTTTGTGTGTGCCGCACCAGACCCAAACATATGCCAGAGTGGTAGACCTCCTCTGGGCCCTGAGCCGAGTACAAGCCATCGCAGGAGAGTAGCTCTAATGCACTAGCCTACTCCTTTCAAGAGCCAAGTCGTAAGCAAGAAGGTAGCCAGGTCTTCCAGGACAATCGGTCCCTAATGCAACAGGCCCCAACATGGAGATAACTGAAGCGGTGGTGCTTGTAGGAGCCTCATCAGATCTCCAAACCACGCTTTCCTTGACCAATCCGGCACCACCAGAACAATTTGTCCCGGGTGGCACTCTACATGCCAGATCACATGCCCCAAGCGGCCGAGGTAGAAACATACAGCAGACCTTGCCTTGGACAGCCTCCGTGCTGCAACTGGAGAAATAGCACGCCTTGGCATTGGAGCAGGTAATCATCAGATCCATCTCGGGGTGACCCCAATGGCAAAGAATCAACCAAAATGCCTTCTGACTCAACTTCCCACCCTTCAGGATCCAGTGAGTGCAGGCTGAGATAGTCCGCCCCCATATTGTGCACCCTATGTGCTGGGCCAATAGAGCTAGGTAGTTTTTCTCTGCCCAGGTAAACAAGAGAACCATCTCCAGAGCCACTCCGGCACTCCTTGTGTAGCTTGCCAACTGACAAACCACCACCATGGCATTGTCTGAAAACACTTGAAATGCTTGGCAATGCAGGAGAGCCAACCTGATGGCCCTCGCCTCAAGGTAATTGATGGACCACACCACCTCCTTGAGGTTCCAACAGCCCTAGGCTTTTCGAAGTTGACAATGAGCTCCCCAGCCCGAGAGAATGGTATCTATCGTCAGAAGGATCCACGGGTAATCGTCCAGCAGCATGCCATTCTTCAGATTAGACTGCTGCCGCCACTGCTGGCTGGACTTTTACCATTAGTGGGATCAAAACCCTGAGCTCAAATTCCTGAGAACTCGGGAACCACCGAGCCAGTAAGACCATGCCCACAGCACCATCTCGCTTGTCACCTCCATCAATCCGAGGAGCTGTAAATAATCCCAGACTCTGGGATTATTTACTAGCAATCCAACAACCTTTAGACTTTCTCTTCAGGAAGGAAGACTCTGGCCACTCACATATCGAACTGTGATCCCAGGAACTGCAGGGATTGGGAAGGCACCAACTGGCTTTTCCCCCAACTGATCATCCAGCTGAGGCTTTCCAAGAAGGGCACCACTTGGGTCAACACCAGAGATGCCTCGGAAGAGAAAGGGCTCAGCTGTCAGGTGAGCCAGTCAACCAGATATGTATGGGTGCACAAAAATCCCTTGGTGCCACAGTCACCACCACTATGACCTTGGAGAACATCTTTGGAGCAGTGGAGAGCCCGAATGGAAGGATGGAGAACTGAAAGTGCAAGCCAACATAGCAAACGCAGATACTTTTTGCTGATCCTCCCAGATCAGGATATAAAAATATGCTTCGACCAAATCCAGAGATAGAACTCCCCCCCTTGGCACACCGCCTGAACCACTGATCTCAAAGTTTCCATCTGGAAGCGCAGGACATGCAACTGCGCATTGACACCCTTGAGGTCGAGAATGGACCAGAAAGAAATAGATGGAATATCTTCCCTTGCTTTGATTGTCCGGGGGAATGGGCACCACTGCCTTCAGGTGTAACAACTTGTCCAAGGTGATCTGCACAGCTGTCCTTTTTTTCAATGACCGAAAGGGGGAGATGACAAACGTATCCGGGATCAGCTCTTTGCATTCCAGGACATAGTCATACTGAATCATGTTTAGCACTGAGCGATCCTTGGTGACTCAGGTCCATTCCAGTAAGAGAAAGTGAAGTCTGCCTCCAGCTAGAGATACCAGGGGATGGACCTCCAAACCTTCATTGTGCAGCCCGGGAGGGACCTCCTCTGGAGGGGGCGGAGTCTCTGGGCCCATGAGCTCTGCAAAAGGACCGAGAATGAGACCAAAATCCAGAAGCAGGGGGAAGAAAGGTTTTCCAGGCCAATGGCGACGAGAGCCCCGAGACCCCTGGGAGTCCAAACAAAGTGCCCAGGAGGAGTGGGCGGAGACTGATGGAAAGAGGGATGCTGCCCACTTTCCAGGCTCTTTAGACCTGTCCTCTGGAAGGCAGTAAGGTTGTGACTCATCCAGGTCCTTCACCAACTTCTCCAAATTGACCCCTTTCCTTTAAAGGCCAGTTGTGTCAACCAAGTTTTGGAGGATGTGTCCACTGCCCAGTGGCAAAGCCAGATCCAATGCCAGGGCACTATCCCTGGCGACTAGGCGGCCAAGGTCATACACAGCATCAAAAAGGAAGGTTGTAGCCAACTCCAAAAAGAGGGGTAGTATCGTCCGGTAGGAGAGACAGAATCCACTGGAGCCAAACCACCAATTGATGAATAGCGGCGCTGTGGCGAACTGGTTCTTCAGCAATGAATCCACCTTTGGGTCCAGAGTACCCTTCAAGGCCGATTCACCTTCCAAATGAATGATGGTCCGTCTTGTAAGTGCTGTGACCTGTGCATCTACTTTAGGTATATCAAAGCACACAATGTTTATGTTTATTACACTTGATAAAAACCGCCTTTCTACAGTAACCAAGGCGGTGTACAATAAAAAAATTTTCAATAAAAGAAGGCCAATAGCCAATGGAAAGGAAAGGAAATTTACAATATCATAAGAGGACAGTAAAGAGAGCAGGGAGGACAGGACTAGACATAAGTAGGGAAACTTGCAAGAGGGGAGGGGAAAGGTAAATATCATACGAAAGGAGAGGGAACATCAAACGCCAGGGAAAACAGGTGGGTCTTTAGGTTTTGTTTAAATGTAGTATATTGGGGTTCCAAACGGAGGGAAGAGGGAAGAGCATTCCAGAGGGCGGGACCAGCAAAAAAGAAGGCAGAGGAACAAGTGAACTGCAAGTGGGCACGGGAAGGAGAGGGAAGGGTGAGGCGGTTGAGGTGGAAAGAGCGTGGAGTATGTCTGGGAGAATGAAAGAAAAGGAGATCTGTTAGATATTGTGGGGTACTGGTGTGGAAGGCTTTATGTACCAGAATCAACAGTTTGTATGAGGCACGGAAAGTAACAGGCAACCAGTGAAGGTGAAATAGTAGAGGTGTTATGTGATCTCGGGGGGAAGAATGTGTAACAAGACGTGTTGCAGTGTTTTGGATCCGTTGAAGTCGGGTTAACTGGTTTTTTGGAAGACCAATGAATAATGAGTTAGAAAAATCTACCCTGGACATGACTAAAGACAACACCAGAGTAATGAGGGCCGAAGGGGAAAGGAAAGGGCGAACGGAGCGAATTTGACGAAGAAAGAAGAAGGATGTTTTGGTGATATGGGAGATGTGGGTGTGAAAGGATAAATCAGAGTCAAAGTGCACACCAAGGTAGCGGAAAGTAGAAAACAGAGGTACGAGAGTGCCGGAAAAAGAGGGGGCTATTGAAGGAGAAGGACTACCGTGAGAGAACCAAATAGCGATAGTCTTAGTAAGATTTAAGTGAAGACCATTAAGCGTTAACCAGTGTGCTACAGCTGTGAGGCAAGAGTTCAGTGCTGAGAGATCAGGGCATGAGGGGGAAGTGTGATGGAGCAGGAGAATATCATCAGCGTAGAAAAAAGCAGATATACCAGACTGCTGAATTAGAGAAGCAAGGGGGGCCAGGAAAAGATTAAAAAGAAGAGGGGCAAGAACGGAACCCTGAGGGACCCCGCAGGGGAGAGGATGAGAATCTGAAGGGGGGGTAGAAGGTGAGGAGGAAAGAACCGCACAGGACCGAGAAGAAAGAAAGGAATGGAACCAGCGGTGAACTGTACTACAGAGACCCGCTTCCCGCAATTGGTGAAGAAGAGGAGAATGGTCGACCAAATCAAAAGCAGCTGAAAGATCCAAAGCAACCACCACTGAGATATCACCATGATCACGAGCTACGTGAAGTGCATTAGTGAAAGCTAGGAGAACAGTCTCAACACTGTGACCCTGACGGAACCCAGACTGGCGAGGGTGAAGGAAATTAATAGAATTAAGGTGATGGGAGAGTTATGCAAAGACAAATTTCTCTAGAAGTTTAGATAGAAAAGGGAGGTTAGAGACAGGACGATAGTGAGCAGGAACTGAGGGATCAAGTGAGGAGTTTTTTAGGATGGGGCGTATCAAGGCATGTATCCAGGGTCTGGGAAATGTCCCTGTGGAAAGGCTAGAATTGAACATGGTGAGAATGTAGGGAAGAAATCCCAGGGAAGGGGTGAGAAGCCAAGAAGACAGAATGGGATCGAGTGGACAGGAATGCACTCCTTCTCCTTAGCTGGAGAATCGGGAGAATCCCACTCTGACCAGATCATGTCCTTGCTCATTTCCTGGAACGGGAAGACTCTAGTGGATTTACGCAGCCCTTGCAGGAGTGGAAGAATCTTCGGCCCCTGCTCTGCATCTGGAGCATCCGCCAAGTTCAGGGTGGATGAGATCCTGGCAATCCACGCCACGCTTTCTTGCAGAACAGGTGGAAAACACCAGCCTCTTCATAATCCTCTGAAGGCAAGAGCACTTTTCATCTACATCAGAACCCAAAACAGAGACATCTGAACCCAAGTCACGGTGACCTTTGCTGGGGATGTTTAGCTATAGGCAACCAAACAGGGCTTCCACTCTCACGACTTTCTCAGGGGAAACCCAGAGGTTGCAGGGTCTGAATTTCCAAGTCAGACTTCCTGGGGAGGACAATCCACCAGAGTCCAGCAGCTCTTTCAGAAAAGACCACCCCAACACCAGGGCACATAGCTGCTGCTGAACCCCTAGAGAACAGGGAGCGGCCAACAGCACGGTTGCCAGAACTTCCGACTAGCTGGCCATTCTTACCCACAGTGCCATCCTCCACCTCCTGCTCTGAGACAGGCAAGGACGAACCAACTGCATTCCCCAGCTGAGAGAGGGGGAGCAGGTTCTCCAGGGACGACTCAGAAGCTACCATGCATGAAGAGCAGAGTCCAGAAGCCAGAGACAAGGCACCTCACTTGCCACAGGCCAAATAATGTTTTTTGGAAGAAGACACAGAAGTTAAGGCAAGTACAACAGAGCATACTGAGGCTGCGGCAGCTCAGAAGGTGCACATTAACAGTGCTTGTACAGCAACCCGCAAAATAGGTGCTTGGGTAGGAACTTACGTTGGAGACGCTTAGCTGGAATACATGCTACAACCACCAGGTGCACAATAGTAAAAGACACTATTAATGTGTAGAAAAGGGCGAGAAATCCCCACTATGCCAACAGTCACCAGTGGTTTCCTCTGAATTGCACCCCAGATGGATGGAATCTGGAGCTCCCAATAAGGACAATGATGAGGTCAAGCCTTGGTACTCATCTTCTGAGAGCCCCCAGGCAGAAAACTCATGCCGGGCTCAGCTCTCCTCCCCTGAAACGGCTTCTCTTGCTTTTCGGACACTGTTTTAAAGTGGCTGGCAGTCAGATTCCTCCAAGAGCCTTCTCCGATCTTCAAGAGAGAGCTGGGGGGATAGAGGGGGGGAGGGTGCATTGAGGTTGTGTGAGGCTGCTGAACTCTTCCAAATCTTTCTAATTTTCTGGCTGCTCAACAGGCTATTATCATAAAACCAAGAAGCAGAACCAAATTTTCCCTCCTCCTATGGCTACCAAAAAGACCATAGTCTGGGGCAGCATCCTATGTCACATTCAAGTGAGAGAGTCACCCTCAAAGTGGTCATTTATGAGCAAAATGAAATCTTTTCCTCTCAAATGTTCAGATTTTGTTCAGAGTGGAGAAAATCAATCCACCATCTGCTGGAGACAGAAGAATAATGAAGAGCCCTCTGGTGTCCGAGGCGAATAGAGGCATGGGAGTGATGCCATTGAAACCTGGGAATTTCTCAGCTCTATCTCCATCAATCTGCTGGAAGGAGAACACAACCTATTTGTTTGGAATGGTCTAGCAGGACAATATTAAATGTCTTTTCCTTGAGTCCTGCTAAACCAGTCTAGACAAGTGGATTGTGGTCCCCTACTAGCAGATATGGAGACAGAGAAATATTCCAGAAACTTCTTATCACATCATCATGCCAATAACAGGCTGTGCCCCTATTCATACGCCAGCATATGATCAGGAATCTCTGATCACACAACCTCAGTGAAGATAACAAGGTCCAACAGAACAGGAACCATAGCTATGTACAGGGTCAGCTTCAACAGAAGTTTGTCTGAACGGTATGAACCCGCAGGGCCAACCTTCAAGAGTACAGCAGACAGAACAGGTTCCAGTGTAGGGTCCTAGATTGGTCTAGCAGGACTCATGGAAAGGATATTATCTGGTAAGTAAAATGTCACCTTCCATACTGTCCTGCTAGACCAGTCCAGACAAGTAGGGCATATAAAAGCTACAACTCCACTGGGTGGGAAGAAGACATGGCAGCTTTTAAGACCTTTGAGCCAAAGATCATGTCCACCGAGTGTGGGCATCCAAGTGGTACTGCTGGACAAAAGTGGAACGTGTAGGCCACATTGCTGCCTGACAAATGAACGAGAAGGCAACAGAGCTACACTCCACCCACGAGGATGCTTGTGCCAGAGTGGAATGGAAATGCAAACCCTTCAGAATCAGCCTGTTCTGCAGCAGATACACTGAGGCAATAGTCTCCTTCATCCAACATCCCAGAGTAGATTTGAAAGCCGTGTTACCCTTATGCAGTCCCAAAACAGTACAAAAAGATGGTTTAACTTGTGAAAGAAGTTAGTAACCCTCAAGTACTGGAGAAGCACTCTCCGGACATCTGCTAGGTGAAGAACCTTGTCTCCATCCTTCTCCCTTGGCATTGGTCCTTGTGATAAGGAAGCTTATCATAGCTCAGGAAGGAGCTATAGAAAAGGTGAAGTGACTCTGAACAAGCAACCTGTCAGTTCTGGTAGAAATAAGAAAACAGAATTTTCCCATAAAAGACTACCAGTCCCAGAATGCACCAGGTTTCCAACAGCCATTAGAGGAGCTGAAGTGGGGAAACGTGTGTTCAATCAGGAGGGCTATGAGGTAATCCCTAAGCACTCATCTCAAAGGGCAGGGCCTGATTCAGCGCAGCTGCGCTGTGTTAGGGAGGAGCACTCATCTAAGCAGAATAAGAGTAGAGTTTATTCTACAGATGACCATCTTCATGATCACCTTGGATATCCAGAGAATTGTCCTCAGTATCCTGAGAATCAGCTGGAGTTTGATCATCAGTTTCATCTGAAGGATCATCAGAAGCAGAAGCCAAACTGGACGAACAGAGAGGGAAAGAGACCCTTTGGAAGAAGGAAGAGAAAAGCCTTTGAGAGGTCTAGAAGAGTCCAAAGCAGTACGTATACTGGGAGGTATTCCAAGGGCCAGCATACACCATTGGACTGGGGAAAGCCAGAGGAATGGTGCTGCAGAGCTAGGAATCACCAGAGGCTACCTGTGAGGGAGAAGGCTGCACGTGGAAGGGACCTTAAGACCTGTGCCAGAAGGTATGTGAAGAGAGATCCAGTGTCCAGGGTTCTGGATTGGAAGGCTGGACATAAGAACTGGACTACATACTGGCCAGGCTATATAGAGAGGAACTCTAGCAGCAATGGAAGCTCAGGTATGAACACTGATCTATGCCCTAGCTATAACCTTGAAAGACAGCAGGGAAACAAGTATTCTCCTGAAAATGCTCCATTGAGAGATTCATCTGTTCCAATCCATGATATTGAACCCATGCTTGTTGAACAAGGGGGAATAATAGCAGATGAGGATCCTGTTTATATGGACTGCTCTCTATCTAAACTCCGTTGGTAACTTTCTGTTATAAAGTACAGCAACCATCACAAAGAAATACAAATTTGTTCTTTAATCTACTCAGAAAAGCTCCTGAAGCAGGATTTGACCCACACAGTAGAAAGCAAGCCAGCTAAGGGGTTTCAGCTGGATGACTGTTAGCAATTAAGCCTTACCTAATTGCTTGTGAGCTAGGAGAGAATCACTTCTGTATCTATGTGGGAAGTAATCAGAAGTTAATCTGAAAAGAACAGTTTGTTTCTTGCTTTGTGGCTTTTCATTTGTTGTTTTCCTGATTTTGACTTTGTTTTTCCAAGTTAACACTGAAAGCAAGTTACCTAATTTATGTGCTACCAAGCATATCTGTGTTGGGAGAAATAACCCCATAAATAAATATCTTATTGGCTTTACCCAAGAGCACAACTAAATTATTGTCAGCAGCTGTGTCTGGTGTGAATGAACTACATTGCCCACAATACCTTGCAAATCATACAGATATATGCACTTGCCAAGACTGTGAAGATTTTCACCCAGGCAGCCGTCTGACATCCTTTGAAAAGGAGGGCAGACAAACCACCTTATTCACATGGAAGAACGATACTACCACCTTAGGTAAGAAGGATGGGATGGGCCAAACGCACACATCCTCCTCCAAAAAGATTAGTAAGGGTGATCTGAATGAGGGTTCTCTTAGTCACAGAACTACATGGGGAGATGACAAAGATGTCCACAAAAGGCTCCCTGCATTCTAGAACATAACCATGCTGAATGGTGTCCAGCACTCGATGATACTTCGTGACCAGGGCCCAGTCCTGTAGAAAAGGCACAGCCTGCTACCCACTGCAGGCATTCCGAAAGACGAGAGATGGAGCTTCTGGAGGTGCTAGAATTTCAGGAATCACATGTTCCATGAAAGAACCAAGTTTGGGACCAAAACCAGAAGAGAAGATGGGCTTTCTGGGACAGTACCTAGAGGAATCCCAGGAACCCTGGGAGTCCAGGTACTGCAAACGAGGAAAATGGGCGTATGCATCCATATGCTTCCCAGGCCCCTTTGCCCTACCTTCCAGTAGGCAATGAGGTTTGGATTCATCCAAATCCTTAACCAGTTTCTCCAAGCCCATCTCAAACAACAGCTTCCCTTTAAAATAAAGTTGAGTTAACTGGAACTTGAAGGACGTATCTGCCGCACAGTGGCAAAGTCATAGCCAATGCCACGACACTGTCAAGAGAGCAGTGTTTTTAGCCACCAAGTAGACAAGATCATACATAGTGTCCAACAGAAAGGACATCGCCATCTCCAAGAGGGGAGTAATATCCTCTGGGGCGAGAGGCTGAATGCGCTGGAGAAGAGCTCAAGTCATCAGGCACACACACACACACACAACTGGAGAATAATAGCAGAAGCTGTGAAATGATTCCTCAGGACAGAGTCCATCTTATGATCCAGGGTGCTCTTTTAGGGTTGTATCACCCTCTACCAGGATGGTGGTCCACTTCATGACTGCTGTGACAGGCGCATCCACTCTAGATGTGTTGAACAAGGCACTGCAGTCCTAAGGCAGGGTGTAAAACCTCCTACAAATCTTCAGCCCCTTTACTGTGGAGTCGGGTAGGTCCCACTTCAAGTGGCTTATGCTTTGATAGACTTTGGAAAAGGGAAAGCCATCATAGACTTCTGGACCCCTTGCAGGAGGGGGATCTGTGACCTCTGTTCTGCAGCTGGAGAGTCAGTCAAAGGCAGAGTGGACAACACTTGAGCAATCAGAGCCGCTAGTTTGTCCTTCCTAAACAGGTGGATATCACCAGATTTGTTGTGATCTTCTGAAGGAGAAGATATCTCGTCCACCACATTGGAATCATTGCCCAAGGTGTCAGGTCGGGACTCTGGGGCCTCAGCCAAAGGATAGCTGATCCAAGTATCTAGACTGCAATCTTCACCAAGATCACTTAGAAGCCAGCCAGCCAGACTCTCCACCTGCCCCTCTTCTCATTCATTCTGCTCGCTCAGAACCAAAGGTTCCAGGGTCTGAGTTGCCACACCAGAAAGACCAAGCTCGCTGCAAAAATTAGAAGAAGTAGACAATCGAGAAACCAGGAGCTCCCTGCCAGAAATACGGCCCCCATCCTCAGATGAAACACCTGCTTCCAGACACCTATGAGAAGGGAAGCGGCCAGAGGAACGAATGTTCAAACACCACCTGTTAATCATCCTTTTCTACTGCATCATCTGCTGTTTCCTGCAGCAAAGACAATAAGGACAGGACCACTCGAGTCTCCCTGCTGCAAGAAGAGAAAAGAGCCCCCCAAGGGCACATCAGAAAGCTTTCAGGCATGAACTGCAGACACCAGAATCCAGTGACGAAGCCCTCCAGTTTCCATATACTAAGCAGTGCTTCCTAGAAGTAGAAATAGGGATCTCCGTCGCCACTGACAGCCAGGCAACGCAGGCTTAAGGCACACAGGAATGGTGCAGTGCACCACGTGCCAAGGCCACGCAGTCAGTAATAGCACATACTAGAGCCGCACGGGCAGCAGTAGTGAGCACTAGGACTGCACAGGTACACATCATACGTTATAAACTTGAACAGGAAGACGACATGCAAGAGGCATGGGAAGCGCAACCAAACAACAGGCAGTTGAATGAGGCAGGAAAACACTATCACCAAGCCAACAGATACCCTGAGCAACCTAATTTGACTTGCACACCACGCAGCAGATGAGGTCAAGAGTTCCCACAAAACAAATCAGACAAAGACTTAGTTTTGCTTCTCACCCCCAGGAGCCCAAGGCTGGTAAAAAATCATGCCGGGCTCAGCTTAACTCCCCTGTTGCCAGACCTGCAGTCAGATACTTCTGAAGAGTCTTCCTCAAATCTTCGAGGGCGAGCAGGGGGAAGGAAGAGGGAGGGGACCCCGAGGTTGTGCAAAGCTTGAAAAATCCTTTCCAAACTCCTTTTCCAATCTTCTAACTGCTCAACAGATCCTTAAGGATAAGGATCTGAACCAATTCCCCTCCTCCTCATAGCATCTGAAAAAGGAGCACCAGTTTTAAGGGCAACTCCAGTGGAGCCTCCTGCATCACACTCCAGTGAGAAAATCACTGCCTGGGTGTTCACTCACGAGGGAAATCAGTCTTTCCTTCTTCAATCTGTCTGTATTTTCCCAGATGTCCTCAAAGACGATAAAATTTGCATCAACCATCTGCTGGAAACAGAAAAATACTGGATTATGTCCCTAAGGGCACAGGCTATGCCGTACCAAGCCATAAATGCGCTCTGTGCGACTTGCACATCTGGCACACCCCAGGGCAAGGGCAAGCAGTAACAAAAATGTAACAAAACGTGTATATAGTTAAAACATGTTCCATGTAAAATATACGGAAGTATGTTAATTCTTGTTCAATGTAAACCGCCCCTGATCTCTGGAAAGGGCGGTATAGAAGAAACTGTTAAATAAATAAATAAATAAGTAGTGTGGAGGGAGGGAGCAGGGGCTGGCAACCCCAAATGTGCTCCAATTTTTTTGCGTCCTGTGCAGCTGCATCGCTCACACAGGGCTAGCTGTGTTAATGACACGATGATGTCATAAGAAGCCTCTGGAATGCTTGCACGTCTCCACATCTGTTGATAGGGGAACAACACACTTGTCTGGAATGGTCGGGCAGGTCGATATAGAATAACACATGAGAGTAATTTTATAACAGGGTGTCTATCCACCGCTCTAACCACTAGGCTACTCTTATACTCTATGTTACAGAGGGCATCGAACCATACAGGATTAAAGTTTTGCAGGAAACAAAATATAATGTAGAATCTCTATAGACAGACATTCCATGTTAAAAAAGGAAGGCGATGGTAATGAAGGGAGGAGTAGCCTAGTGGTTGGGGCAAGGTACTTCAGGCCGGAAGGTCAGGGGTTCAAATCCCACTAGAGGACAGCAACCTTGGGCCGGAAGGACAGTGGTTTCTAGTCCCACAGATGCTCCTTGTGGTCTTGGGCAAGCCACTTAACCCTCCATTGCCCATGTTCCCTGTTTAGTGTATGTGTCTCATATCCCCACGTGTTAAATGTATCCCCCAATTGTGTTGTGACCGCTTTGATTGAAGGATAAGGCGGTATACAAAAACTGTCTAAATAAAATAAAAATAAAAAAAAGACCAACCGCCTGGTCAGAAGGTAAAATTAGGCCTTACCTGCTAATTGGCTTTCCTTGAGGAACTCCAGTCGTCCCGACCTCTGGGTAGTCAACCTCCACCAACAGCTTCGAGACTGAGCATGTCATCTTTTGATGACAGAGTACTTAAGCAACTGGCTCCTCCTATCCTCTCCAGTAACCTATTGACAAAGCACTCACAGGAGCAACAAATAAGTCCAAAAAGAACGACATTAAACAAATTTCAACTGGAAAACTGAAACCAGCATTCCCTACACTCTTCCAGGGACCCTCCAACAGCAAGGAAGAAAAAGGCTTACCTGTCATGCTTCTGAATGCCCGCGTGTTGCAAGCCCTGACAGACTTCCTTCCATTTGCCTACGGGCAGCTCCTCCTGCGGGGCTACCCAGCCCCCCGAACACCGCTGACTCCTACCAGATAAGCATAAGCAAACCCCAGACCACTCTTATGCCGTGAACTGTTCTTCTTCTGGCCTGGGATCGCTCTACCATATAAAAATATCTGGGACTGGACTGGAGTTCCACAAGAAAAGCCAATTAACAGGTAAGGCCTAAATTTTACCTTCCTTATCAGTCCTCCAGTCCAATCCCGAACTTTGGGATGTACCATAGCAGTACTACACTCGGGAGGGACTCGTGAGCCCAGCCCGAATGACTACCACCCCGAACCTAGTGTCCTTTGCCTGCACATCTAGGCGGTAATGCCTCACAATGGTATGGAGAGATGACCAGGTAGACGCCCTACAACTATCTGCTGGTGGAACTAAACACCCCTCCGCCCAAGATGTAGCCAGACATCTGGTGGAATGGGCGCACAAACCTTGTGGCACTGCTCTGCGCCACAGCAGATATGCTGAGGCGATAGCTTCCTTTAGCCACCAAGAGATGGAGGCCTTCGAGGCAGCTTTCCCCCTTCAGGGGCCGCCAAACAGGACAAACAACCAGTCTGATCTTCTGAAAGACTCTGTCCACTTCAGATAGCACTGCAATGCCTGGCGCAATTCCAACTGGCGCAACTGGGGATCTGCAACCCCCCTTCAGCTCCCCAGAGAACACCGGAAGGTGACTGGTTGATTAACATAAAAAGCTGAGCGCACTTTAGGTAAAAAAGATTGGAACAGTCGCAATTTCGCCTTTCCTTGATGACAAGAAATGGTTCCTGAAAGGACAATGCTTGGAGCTCCGAAACCCTAAGGGTGGAACAGATGGCCACCTAGAACACAGTTTTAAGTGTCGGGTCCTTCAGGGTGGAGGAGCCCAACAGCTCAAATGACTCCTCCACCATACCGGACAATACTAAGTTCAGGTCCCAGGACGGAACCACCTTCCGTTTCGGCGGAGAGAGCTGCTTGACCGCACTGAGAAACTGAACCATATCAGAATGCATTCCCCAAGGGCACCCCCTGGATTCTACCATGGTAGCAAGTTATTGCCGCCACCTGCACCCACAAAGAATCGCAGGCCAACCCTTTGTCCAGGCCTGACTGAAGAAAAGCCATAAGCCTTGGGCACTGACGCTGAAAGAAATCGACACTGTTGCTCCTCACACCAGGCCTCAAAGATACGCCAAATCCAAATATATGACAATGTCATCTAGCGCTTCTGCGCCTTCAGCAGGGTGGAAATCACCAGAGACGAGTAGCCTCTCCTGCTTAACTGAGCCCTTTCAAGAGCCATGCCATAAGTGAGAATCGATCCATCTGAGGCATCGTAACTGGCCCCTGGAGGAGGTAAGCGTGGACCGGCAGGCAACATGACCAATCTATTGTCATTCTGATGAGGTTTGCATACCATGGCCATCTCGGCCAGTCGGGGGCAATGAGAATCACTCGCCCTCGGTACATCTTGATTCGCTGTACGACGTGGCCTATGAGCGCACAGGGAGGGAAGACAAAGTAGACCCCCTGTGGGCCAGCGCTGCACTAGAGCATCGAGACCTTCCGATATTCTCTCCAGTCGTCTTCTGAAGAACCTGTTCGCCTTGGCATTTGCAAAGGTCACCATCAGATCCATTATGGGCGTGCCCCATTTCTGTATTATCTGAGAGAAGA
Organism: Ichthyophis bannanicus; assembly: GCA_033557465.1. Lineage (NCBI taxonomy): Eukaryota > Metazoa > Chordata > Amphibia > Gymnophiona > Ichthyophiidae > Ichthyophis > Ichthyophis bannanicus. The sequence goes on along the minus strand of CM066032.1, from coordinate 925,916,631 downwards.
CCGTGCCATTTAGCTTCCACTCTCCTAGGTCCAGATGCACATGGCTCAGATAGTCTGCCATCACATTCTCTGAGCCCAAAAAATGAGCCACTGAGATGTCTTGCAGATGAGTTTCTGCCCAATCCAACAGCATGCTGGCCTCGCTTTCCAGGCCTCCTTGACGATTGATGTAGGCCACTGTGGTGGCATTGTCTGAGAAGACCCGAACTGGCTTGTCCTGCAGGAAGGGGATGAACTCCTGTAACGCGAGAAATAACACCCTCATCTCGAGCCAGTTGATCGGCCAGCCACTCTCTTCTGGCGTTTAGGCCCTCGCAATGTGCTCCCCATCCGAGAAGGCTGAGGGTCAACCAGTCGTGGTGACTCCAAAGGCATTCCAGCCAATAGCCACTCTGGCCAAAGCCACCACCTTTGTGCTTTCTGGGTTGCTCCCCTGCAGGGTAAGGGCTGGCTCAATGGACGACATTGCGAAAACCAGTGCCGAAGCAGCGTCTGTTACAATTGGAGCGTGCCCACGGCATTAACTTGATTGTAGCCGCCATGGTCCCAGCACCTGAAGGTAATGCCACGCGGAAGGTGCAGCATCTGGAGAAACTGACGCACCAACCACCGGAGTGATGTTGCCTCTGTTCCGGTAGGAAAACCTTGCCATTGAGCATGTCGAAGCATGCTACGAAGTACTCGAGGTTCTGTGACGGGCTTAAACGACTATTTGCGAAGTTCACGACCCAGCCAAGGCTTTGCAGAAGACTCTATAACCCATGCTGTCACACGTTCGCTCTCCTCCCAGGACTTTGCCTGAATGAGCCAATAGTCAAGGTAGGGATGAACCAGAATTCCCTCTTGCTGAAGAGCTGCGGCCACTACTACCATGACGGTGAAGGTGCACGGGGGCTGTTGCCAGTCCAAAAGGCAATGCCCTGAACTGAAAAAGTGTCCCCCGGGTACCGAAAAAGCTCAGGAAATGATGGTGCTCTGGACGGACTGGAATGTACAAGTAGGCCTCTGTAAGGTCGAAGGAGGTAAGAAACTCCTGCGCCCAAACGGCCACAATCACCAACCGGAATATCTCCATGTGAAAACAAGGCACCCGTTAACACCCGTTTACGTGCTTGAGGTCGAGGTCAGGACGAAAAGTGCCCTCCTTTTTTGGCACAATGAAATATATGGAGTACCAACCGCTGCTGCACTAATCTTGGGGGATGGGAACCACCACCCCCAACTGCAGCAACTGCTCGAAAATGTCTCGCGCAGCCTTTACTTTGCTGCTGGCTTTGCACAGGGACTGGACAAAGGCGAGAATGAGAGGTATTGTGAACTCCAGAGCATAACTCTGCTGAACCACCTCAAGGACCCACTGGTCTGATGTTATCTGGACCCAGGCATGATAGAAGTCCATTAAGCAACCCCCCGAAAGACATAACCCAGCCTGGGCCCTCCACACTTCATTGTGACTTTTTTGGGACTGAGGAAGTGGAGGTGGAATAGAATCCAAGCCCCGTCCCTTGAAACCCCCGGTAGGACTGTCCTCATGAGGGAAACAGACCCCTCTGGTACGGAGCAAACTGCATCACGCGGAATCTGCAAATGTTTTTCACCTGACCCCGCGCCCCTGTTTCTGCTTGTCCTCGGTTAGGCGATCCCCTTTAGACTCCCCCCCAAGTCCTTCACCAACTTGTCCAACGCTTCACCAAACAGAAGCTTACCCTTAAAAGGTAACTTACTCAAACGTGTCTTGGAGGAGACATCCGCCGACCAATTCTGTAACCAAAGGTAACAGCGCGCTGCTACCACCGAGGCCATGTTCTTTAAAGGCCCTGGATAAGATCGTAAAAAGCATCTGCCAGGTAAGTAGCAGCTGCCTCTGGCCCCTGCGATCCTTCCGCCAGCTCCAGAATGCCCTGCGCCCACCTAAAACAGGCTCTGGCCACCACAGCTCCACAGAGAGGCTTGCAGTGACAGGGCACCGATACCAAAAGCCTGCTTCAACAAATGTATCCAATTATATGTCCTGAACATCCCAAAGGGCCAAGCTGCCCTCCACCGGGGTAGCAGTCTTCTTGGTCACTGCAGAATCTACTTTAGGGGAGCGGAGGAGCTCTCTCTCGTATTCTGGCAGGGAGTAAAGAAGGGCCATGATCCTTGTCCCCCGCAGCCCGGCTTCCGGGAGTTCCCACTCCTCCAGGATCATCTGTTTCATCACCTGATGCATGGGAAACACCTTTTGCGACTTCCTGATGGACTGAAACAGCAGGTCCTCCAGGATGTCCTCCTATGGGCCTTCCCTGGTAGGCATATTAACTGCTTTAAGTGATTGATTTATTAGTGTCACCAATTCTTCACGGCGGAAAGCCCGTACGATTCCAGCCTCTTCTTCTTGTGGGAGTTCGCCTTCTTCCAACTCCTCCTGTCCTCCCGCACCTTCCTGATCCTCGGAATGCAGGGAGCCGGAATCCTTCTCTTGGACCTCCTCCAGGCAGCACCTGCTGGCTAGTGGCTCTTCCTTCCTGAACCCATTCGGCCGCAGGTACTCACTTCTTTCCATGTTCCGCCACAGCCAAAAGGGGCACTCTTATTTCCCTGTTTCAGGCAGAAGGCCTTATGCAAAAGAAGGACGAACTCAGGGAAAAAAAATCCTTGAGCCCCTTCCTCGAATCGCTCTTGTGATGTGGAGGGCCTGGGAGGAGAGCCGTCCCCCACACAATGCTCCAACACAGGTGGCGTGGACCCTGCCTCTCCCTCAAGCTGATTTGCTTTCACTGACCCTGTGGGAAGCGCGGAATGCCCCCCTGTGGCTCGTCCTGCACCCTCTGAGGCCCCTGACAGCCCCGGAAGATTAAACTGCGCTGTACTAACCTGAATGTTCTCTTCAGCTGCACGTGCATCCGTCTCACCCCCTCTGCATATTCCTGAGGCTGAGACTGTGCCCTGGCGGGCCCTGCAGGCGAGACATATGGCTCTTGCTGGCATGTCCCTACTTGAGGGTGGATCGATGCTTCTGCTAAGTCCCCCAGCAAAGAAGAAGTCCTAAGAGGGCCCTTAAATCCTTCTGTGACCTGTGAGGGGTTGTTCAACTGCTCCCTCTAACTCTGCCACAAAAATGAAATAAAGAAGGGAAGGCAAAATGACAGTAAGATGAAAGTAAACTCAAAGCAAAAAAAAAAAAAAAAAATCGCAAGGGAGATGTTCCCGCTTCCGAGCAGGCCCCCCCCCCTTGCTAGCTAGCCTACTCAACACGAAGATGGCGTTCTTTCCGCTTCAAAATTGTAAAATGGTGGCTCTAACAAGCAGTTCATGGCAGTGAAGGCAAGTTGCCACTGAGAAGCGGGGAGAATGTTGGCTCAGCTTCTAGCCTACAAAGATGTTTAGCATTGTTTCCCACGGCCCCATATGCTTTCTGCTGTACCTTCCGCTTCTGCTCAGCCCTCATTTACCAGCTTCGGCAAGAAGGCGGGAGCCCGACAGGAAGCCACACACTGTCTGCCCTTTTCTCCCCCCCACAGCTCACCTGCTGCAGGGTTCGGGTGCCATGGCAGAGTTCTCATTAAGATCGGGAGCCTGTTCCTTCCCAGCTAGCTAAGAGGGTCCCTGTCACCTCACTGGCAGCCGACTCCCCTGCTTTTTATTTTTTCAGCTAAGTTGGCCTGCAGCCCTGGAAGAACTCTAGCTGAGCTACTTGCACCAGGTAAGTCTAGCAAAGAACAAGATAAAAATAGGTCTCTTAGTTGTCCCTAAAGTGAGCCCAAACCTTGGGATCACCCGCTCCAATAGGTTGGAGACTGAGCTTACTGGAGAGAATAGGAGGAGCCAGTTGCCTAAGTACTCTGATGTCATCAAAAGATGACATGATCAGTCTCCAAGCTGCTGATGGGGGTTGACTACACAGAGGTCGGGACTGGACTGGAGGGCCGATAAGGAATGAACAGATGGATGATGAAATGTTAAAAGAAATCAGGGAAGCTAACAAACGTTGCAACACAGTAATAATGGGCGATTTCAATTACCATGGTATCGACTGGGTCAGTGTCACATCAGGACATGCTAGAGATAAAGTTTCTAGATGAAATAAATGACTGCTTCATGAACCAACAACAGGGGAAGCTATTTTGGACCTAATCCTTAGTGGAACACAGGATCTGATGCAAGAGATAAGGGTATTGGGGCCACTTGGCAATAGTGATCAGAGCATGATTGCATTTGAATTAATAAACGGAAGAAGAACAGCAAGGAAATTCACAGTACTACCTTTTAACTTTCAAAAGGAAGACTATGATAAAATGAGGAAAATAGCTAAAAGAAGCAGCTGCAAAGGTTAAAAGTTTACATCAAGCATGGGCATTGTTTAAAAATACTATCTTGGAAGCCCAGACCAGATGTATTCCACACTTTAAGAAAAGTAAAAGGAAGGTCAAAAAAATGCTAGCATGGTTTAAAGATGAGGTCGGGGCTGTTGAAGCATCTTACAGGATCTGGAAAAAGGCACCAAATGACAAAAACAGAAAACATCATAAGCAAATTAGATGCAAGGCATTGATAAGGCAGGGAAAAAGAGAATTAAAAAAAAAAAAAAAAAAAAAGCTTGCCGTGGAAGCAAACACACATAATAAAAATCTTTTCAAGTCCATTCATAGCAAAAAGCCTGTGAATCAGCTGGACCATTAGATAATAGAGGAATAAAAGGGGTAACTAAGGAAGGACAAGGCCATAGCAGAAAGACCGAATTAATTATTTGATTCGGTCTTTACTGAAGATGATGTAGGGAAGCTACATCACCTTTAAATACCTTTTCAGGCATGGGTACCAGAAGAATAGAAATAAAACGTTGAAAACTAGCAGATGTATTACAACTATTTGATAAACTGAAGAGTAACAAATCACCTGGACCAGATGATATACATCCGAAGTGTTGAAAGAACTGAAATAAGAGATTTGCAGGCCTACTATTAGTAATCTGTGATCTGTCATTAAAATCATCTGTAGTACCTGAAGACTGGAGAATGGCCAGTGTAATGCCAATTTTTAAAAAGGGCTCCAGGGGTGAACCGGGAAACTACAGACCGGTGAGCCTGACGTCAGTACCTGGTAAAATGGTAGAAACCATTGTAAAGAATATAATTACAGAACATGTAAATAATCATGGTTTAATGGGAAGAAGCCAACATGGATTTAGCCAAGGAAAGTCTTGTCTTGCTAATAGTTATATTTTTTTGAATGTATGAATAAACAGGTAGACAAAGGGGAGCCGGTCGATAAGGTGCATCTAGATTTTCAGAAAGCCTTTGAAAATGTCCCTCCTGAGAGACTCTTGGCAAAATTAACAAGTCATAGGATAGGAGGCAGTGTACTATTCTGGATCAGAAACTACTTAAAAGATAGAAGGCAGAGAGTATTATAAAGCTAAATGGCCAATTTTCTCAATGGAGAAAGGTGAATAGTGGACCACCCCAAGGATCTGTGCTGGGCTCACTGCTTTTTAACAGCTTCATGAATGACCTGGAAATGGGAATAACGAATGAAGTGATCAAACTTGCGGAAAACACAAAATTATTCAAAGTTCTTAGAACACAAGAGGAGGATTGTGAAAACTTGCAAGAGGATCTTGATAAATTGGAAGGCTGAAGGTCCAAATGGCAGATGAAATTTATTGTGGACAAGTGCAAAGTTATACACCTAGGAAAGAACAACCCAAACTACGGTTACACGATGCAAGGTTCCACATTAAGAACTACCACCCAAGAAAAAAATTTAGGCATCATCGTGGATAATATGTTGAAACCCTCCGCCCAGTGTAAGAACATAAGACATGCCATACTGGGTCAGACCGAGGTCCATCAAGCCCAGTATCCTGTTTCCAACAGTGGCCAATCTAGGTCATACGTACCTAGCAATATCCCCAAAAGACACAGGTTCCACAATGCTTGTACTGGGTCAAGCATTGATATCCTGGGTCCCTTTTTAATAGTGGTTTATGGACCTTTCCTCCAGGAACTTGTCCAAACCTTTTTTAAACCCAGCTATACTAACAGCCCTTACTACATCCTCCGGTAACAGATTCCAGAGTTTGATTACACGTTGAGTGAAAAAATATTTTCTCTTATTTGTCTTAAATAGTTTACCCTGTAGCTTCATTACATGTCCCCTAGTCTTTCTATACTCTGATAGCGTAAACAAATGATCCACATTTATCCGTTCTACTCCATTCATTAATTTATAGACCTCTATCATATCTCCCCTCAGCCGTCTCTTCTCCAGGCTAAAGAGCCCTAACCTTCTTAGCCTCTCTTCATAGGAGTAGCCTTCCATCCCCTTCACCAATTTGGTGGCTTCTTCTCTGTACTTTTTCTAATAACGCTATGTCCTTTTTAAGATACGGTGACCAGAATTGCACACAATATTCAAGGTGCGGTCGTAACATGGAGCGATACAGAGGCATTATAACATCCTTTGTTTTATTCTCCATCCCTTTCCTTATGATACCTAGCATTCTATTTGCTTTCTTGGCCGCCGCTGCACACTGGGCGGAGGGTTTTAACATGTTATCCACGATGACTCCTAAATCTTTTTCCTGGGTGGTGGTTTCTAATGTGGAGCCTTGCATCGTGTAACTACAGTGTGGGTTGTTCTTTCCTAGGTGCATAACTTTGCACTTGTCCACATTAAATTTCATCTGCCATTTGGATGCCCAGTCTTCCAATTTATCCAGATCCTCCTGCAGTTTTCCACAATCCTCTTGGGTTTTAACAACTTTAAACAGTTTTGTGTAATCTGCAAATTTGATAACCTCACTAGTTATTCCCTTTTCCAGGTCATTTATGAATATGTCAAAAAGCAGCGGACCCAGTACAGATCCCTGGGGTACTCCACTATTCACCTTTTTCCATTGGGAATATTGGCCATTTAGCCCTACCCTCTGCTTTCTATCTTTTAACCAGTTCCCGATCCACAATAGTACACTGCCTCCTATCCCATGACTTTTTAGCTTCGCCAAAAGTCTCTGATGGGGGACTTTGTCAAAAGCTTTCTGAAAGTCCAGATACACTATATCAACTGACTCACCTTTGTCTACCTGTTTATGCACACCTTCAAAAAAACATATCAGATTAGTAAGACAAGATCTTCCTTGTTTAAAGCCATGTTGGCTGTCTCCCATTAGGCCATGACTATCTACATGCTGTGTAATTTTGTTCTTTATGATGGTTTCTACCATTTTCCCTGGTACTGACGTCAGGCTCACCGGTCTGTAATTTCCTGGGTCACCCCTGGAACCCTTTTTAAAAATTGGTGTTACGTTGGCGACCCTCCAATCTTCAGGTATTACAGATGATTTTAATGAAAGTTCACAGATTACCAATAGCAGGTCTGCAATGTCATATTTCAGTTCTTTCAACACTCTGGGATGTATACCATCCGGTCCAGGTGATTTGCTACTAATCAGTTTATCAAATAGTTGTAATATATCTTCCCGGTGTAGCGATATTTCTCTCAATTCCTCTGCAGTATCACCTTTAAATAACACTTCAGTCTTGGGTAACATCCCTACATCTTATTTTATTTTATTTTTTATTTATTTACATTCTCTTATATACCGCGCTATTCTGCATCAGTGCGGTTTACATTGAACAAACTGAAATTACATTGAACAGGGCATTATAACTTGGAGATAACTATTTTACAGGGAACATGGGCTATGGAGGGTTAAGTGGCTTGCCCAAGACCACAAGGAGCACCTGTGGGACTAGAAACCCCAGTCCTTCCGGCCCAAGGTTGCTGTCCTCTAGTGGGATTTGAACCCCCGACCTTCCGGCCTGAAGTACCTTGCCCCAACCACTAGGCCACTCCTCCACTCCACTCCTCAGTAAAGACCGAAGCAAAGAATTCATTCAGTCTCTCTGCTATAGCCTTGTTTCCTCTTACTGCCCCTTTTACCCCTCTATCATCTAATGGTCCAATTGACTCTCTCACAGGCCTTTTGCTACGAATGTACTTGAAAAAGTCTTTATTTCGTGCTTTTGCTTCCGTAGCAAGTTTCTTCTCAAATTCCCGCTTTGCCTGCCTTATCAATGCTTTGCATTTAACTTGCCAGTGCTTGTGCTGTTTCCAGTTTTCATCATTTGGCTCTTTTTTCCATTTCCTGAAGGTTGCTTTTTTGGCAGCAACAGCCTCTCTGACCTCACCTTTAAACCATGCTGGCAGTTTTTTGGACTTTCTTCCACTTTTCCTAATGCGTGGAATACAGCTGGTCTGGGCTTCGAGGATAGTATTTTTAAATAACACCCAAGCTTGCTGTAAGTCTTTAACCTTTGGAACCGCTCCTTTTAGTTTTTTCCTAACTATATTCCTCATTCTATCATAGTCTCCCTTTTGAAAGTTAAAAGGTAGTACTCTGGATGCCTTTACTATCTGTCCTCCACTAATTAAATCAAACATGATCATACTATGATCACTATTGCCAAGTGGTCCCAACACCCTTATTTCTTGCACCAGATCTGGTGTTCCACTAAGGACTAGGTCCAGTATGGCTTCCCCTCTGGTCGGTTCATGAACCAGCTGCTCCAAGAAGCAGTCATTTATTCCATCTAGAAACTTTATCTCTTTAGCTTGTCCTGCTGTGACACTGACCCAGTCGATACCGGGGTAATTGAAATCACCCATTATTACTACTCTGTTGTGACTTTTGTTAGCTTCCTTGATTTCTATGAGCATTTCATCAACCATTTGTTCATTCTGGCCAGGCGGTCGATAGTATACTCCAACTGCCATCACCTTCCCCTTCATAAATGGAATTTCAATCCATAGAGATTCTACAGCAAATTTTGTTCCCTGCAAAACTTTAATCCTTTCTGACTCAATGCCCTCTCTAACATAGAGCACAACCCCTCCACCAATTTGATCAGCTCTATCATTACGATATAGTGTGTATCCAAGTATCACAGTGTCCCACTGGTTATCCTCCTTCCACCATGTCTCTGATATTCCAATCATATCTAACCTCTCATTTAGTGCTATATATTCTAACTCTCCCATCTTATTGTTTAGACTTCTAGCATTGGCATACAAGCATTTTAGAGACTGTATTTTATTCATATTAATCTGGCGATTGGTAGGCAGGGGTAATTTGGAATCTTTATGCTCTGTCTGCTCCTTACTCAAGGGCATTTGGGCTACTATACTCCCTTTTGGAACCTCACTGCTTTTGGTAGTATCCTTCAAGGATACCTTTGTCCGAACCATGCACTCCTGGGTGACTGTCGGCTTTCCCCTAATTTCTAGTTTAAAAGCTTCTCTATCTCTTTTTTAAAGGTTAATGCCAGCAGTCTGGTCCCATCCTGATTAAGGTGAAGCCCATCCCTTCGGAAGAGCCCCCCCTTTCCCCAGAATGTTCCCCAGTTCCTAACAAATCCAAAACCCTCATCCTTGCACCATTGTCTCATCCACGCATTGAGACTCCGGAGCTCTGCCTGTCTTTTGGGTCCTGCACGTGGAACAGGAAGCATTTCGGAGAACGCTATCCTGGAAGTTCTGGATTTCAACTTCCTACCTAAAAGCTTAAATTTAGCCTCCAGAACTTCCCTACCACATTTTCCTATGTCATTGGTACCAACATGTACCAAGACAGCAGACTCCTCCCCAGCACTATCTATGATCCTATCTAGGCGGTGCGTGAGGTCCGCTACCTTCGCACCAGGCAGGCATGTTACCAGGCGATCCTCACGTCCACCAGCCACCCAGCTATCTACATTCCTAATGATTGAATCACCAATTATAACAGCTGTCCTGACCCTCCCCTCATGGGGACATGGCCCTGGAGAAACGTCCTCGGTGCGAGAGGGTTTTACATTACCTGGAGGACAGGTCCTAGTTACAGGATCACTTCCTGCCACACCAGGGTGATGCTCTCCTGTCACGTGACCTCTCTCCTCCATGGCAACAGGGATGCTGCCAGACTGGAGGTGGGACTTCAGGACTATATCCCTGTAGGTCTCGTCCATGTACTTCTCTGTCTTTCTTATGTCTTCCAGGTCTGCTACTCTAGCCTCTAGAGAACGAACTCGTTCCCTGAGAGCAAAGAGTTCTTTGCACTTAGTGCATACGTAAGACCTCTCACCAACTGGGAGAAAATCATACATGTGACACTCAATGCAAAAGACCGGAGAACCCCCATCTCGTTGCTGGACTTCTGTCTGCATCTTAGTTTAAAGCTTGTGTTTAGGTCTTTTAAATTCTGTATATAATAAGGATTGGTGTGGATGCTTATACCAATAAAAGTGTATCTAATACCCCTAATACACCTTGTGTACCTGAAGCTTAAGTAATTAATCTCAGGTCCTCTGTGTAGTGTAGTGTGCAGCGGCGGCAGCCAAGAAAGCAAATAGAATGCTAGGAACCATAGGGGAAGTAATGGAGAACAAAACCAATGCCTCTGTATCGTTCCATGGTGCAATTCTGGTTGCCTTATCTTAAAAAGGATATAGCGGACTTACAAAAGGTATAGACAAGAGCCACCAAAATGGTAAAGGGGATGGAAGGATATCCCTATGAAGAGAGGCTGAAAAGGATAGGGCTCTTCAAACTGGAAAAGAAATGGCTGAGGAGAGATATGATAGAGGGCTATAAATTAATGGAGTGGAATGGGTAAACATAGATCGGTTGTTTACTCCATCAAAAAGTAAAAAGATTAGAGGGCACACAATGAAGCTACAATGTAACCCATTTAGGAATAATAAGAGAAAATATTTTTTCACTCAACGTGTAATCAGACTCTGGAATTTGTTACCAAAGGATGTTCCATTTTGTTCCTTCAGTCCAGTCCCAGCAGCTTTGGGTATTCACGTCCTTCCAGCAGCTTGGAGATTAAGCATATCATGATCTTTATGACCTTCCCCTAGATAGCCAGCTGGCTCCATCCCCAGCCTTCAGTATCTCAGTCTCCAAGCAGCTGTAGAGATGTGAATCCCAGTACCTGGACTCAATGAAGTAACAGAAAGATTGTTCTTTAAATTATTCTTTAAAGTGTTCTTTTATATTGCCTTTTCTAATTGGCCTGATTAGCACTGCCAAAATACAGCAAGGATGGGGCAGTCCTCTAAGCTTTGAGCTCAAGAGTGTGCAGGGGCTGTAGTTTAAGGAAATGATAGGCAGGAACCGCTGGGGGGGGGGGGGGAGGGGAGTGCGGCGGCAAGAGCAGATGGACGGTAAGCTGGGGCAGGAGAAGGAACAGCTTACAGGGGGGGGGGGGGGGCAGGATCATGGGCACGACAACTCCAGAGCAGCAGGCTGTCAGGAGTCATTGCACTGGCGGGAAGCCCTTCTGCCCAACGCCAAAGCCCTGGGGCGGCTGAGCGTGCGGTGCAGCTTCTTAAGCACCGGAAAAGCTGGCAGGCTTATGCTGAGAACGAGGCAGCAGCGGTTCTAGTTAGCTGAGGGAACTGTGTGGTGCGATGACCATTTTGTTACAGTGCGTGAGTCCTGGGGCAGACACCAGAACCATGGGAAGCTGCAGGCAGTGTTCAGGGCTCTCGATAGGCAGTCCTCATTGCCGGTTTGGGACTTTGCAGGCTTATCTGGAGCTTCAGGCACAGAAATTGTGAGTAGATGACATAGGAAGGATATTAAAACCAACCCTTAGGGAATCAACAAGACAAACATGCCTGCAAGACAGACCTGTGTGGCCTGTGGGTCGCACAGGTGCTCAGTGTCTGCAGTCAGGTTCTGCAGGGGGTGTGAGGTGGAATCCCGGTCAGTGAAGGCAGAGTTGCAGGACAGGCCAGACAGGTCCCTGGACACTAACGCAGCTCATGAAGCTGCGGAGGCCTCGGCAGCGCCCAGTGCAACTACAGTTGCTCTTGAAGGCAAAGAGCCTCTCCCTGTCAAGACGGCAAAGGGAAGGTGGTGATGAAGGGGACAGGCACTAAGGAGCAACATGGGGTGAGTGCTCCTGGAGTGTGTGCTCCTGCTGCATAAAGCCTATCGTTTGAAACAGAGAACAATGGATAAGGTGTCAGCTCCAAAGAGTGGAGCTAAGTGTGCTGCAGATACCAGCTTAGCGCTTGAGGGAACAGAGGAGCAGCCGGGTCCCAGTAAGCAACTGGTGGAGGAAAGCCTCTGGGAAGAGACTCCACTAGAGATGGAAGAATTGGAGGAGGAAAACTTGCAGATTTCAGAGTTAGAGGAAGGAGAAATCCCGCAGGCAGAGGATTCTCGCATTATCCATGTTTTCCCACAGAGAGGAATTGGCGGCTTTGATAGCACATTCAGCTAAGGTTTTGACGTGTGCATGGAGGCACCAGAGGAAGAGGAACCGGAACCTCTGGAGGATCTGCTGTTCTAGGCCATTCGGTCCACACAAAAAGTGTTCCCTTGCACAGGCTCATGCGGTGCATGATTTAGAAGAATGGGATGTCCTGGATGGACCGTTGAGGGGTACTCGAGCAATGGCTCGGTTGTACTCTCCCCCAGATCGAGACAGAAAGCTTTTCGCACTCCCAAAGTGGATGCGGCAGTATCTGCAGTGACCAAGACGACAACGATCCCAGTAGAGGGTAGTTCAGCCCTTAAAAGACATTCAGGATGATATGTTGGAGACGCTCCTAAATCAGGTTTTTGACACTTATGCCATATCCTTGCAGGCTTCAGTTTGAGGGGCCTTTGTGGTCTGGGCCTATCTCTGATGGGTGCAGGGAATCTTCGGAGATTTGGAAGATGAACAAGAGTGACCGCTAGAGGCAGCGAAGTTAGAGCCGGGAGTGGCGTATCTGGCGGATGCCTTCTATGACCTTATTAGGTGTATGTCCAAGAGTATGGCCTCAGTGGTGGCAGCGAGACAATATTTATAGTTCTGGAATTGGTCAATGGATGTGTCATCCAAGTCTCAGCTGAGCAAACTACCATTCAGGGGAAAGCTACTGCTTGGAGAGAACCTCGAGAAGGACGACGATTGCCAGAGGACAAGCAGAAGTTAGTTCGCTCATCGACCCCAGGGAGAGGTTAGTCGAGAGAGTTTCAGAGGTTTAGGTCACTGAGGTTCGCTCTGTACCAAAGGGGTCGTATCCCAGCGAGGGGGCCATCCTTTCAGGGCTTCAGAGGCTTGGGAAGAGGATTCTACTCTTCTGCCTTGGCATCTTTTAAGAAACAGCAATGATGTGAGGACAGGCCAGGTAGACCTGGTTCCCGTAGATCGGCTACGGGAGTTTTACGACGCCTGGTCCCAAATCATGACCAACCGGTGGGTGTTGGAGGTTATCAGGGAAGGCTATTCCCTGAAATTTGCCAGACCCCTCTGGGACCCCTTTACCAACTTTCCCTGCAAGGCTCGGCTGAAGTGGAAGGCAGTGGAAGAAACCCAACAGCGGTTGCTGGAACCTCAGGCAGTGGTACAAGTACTCCAAAGCCAACAAGGATGTGGTCAATACTCCATCTATTTCGGGATGCCAAAGAAAGAAGGCTCCTTTCGCCCGATCCTGGATCTTAAATATGTCAAACGAGCCCTGCGGGTGCCGCACTTGTGCATGGAGACCTTGTGGTTTGTGATAGTGGTGTTACGAGAAGGGGGAATTCATAACATCACTCAACATCACAGAAACGTATCTCCACATTCCAATACGAGCGGAGCACCAGCAATTCCTCTGATTTGCGGTGCTGGGGGGGGCATTTTCAGTTTTGGGCCTTGCCCTTCGGGCTGGCAACCGCATCTCGGACTTTCACCAAGGTCACGGTGGTCGTCACGGCGGTCGTCACGGCGACCTTAAGGCAGGAAGGCATTCTAGTCCACCCTTATCTTGACAATTGGTTCATACGGGCAAAATCCCTAGAGAAAAGCATGAGGGTGACCAACCGGGTCATGTTTCTTCAGAGTTTAGGATGGGTGGTGAACTTTGCCAAGAGTCAGGTCATGCCGTCGCAGGACCTAGAGTATCTGGGCACATGATTTCAGATGGAGGTGGGACGAGTGTCACTTCTGGTAGCGAGAGAGCAAAAGCAGATCCAGCAGTTCCAGCGCATGCAGAGGCTGACAGCGTGACATTACTTGCAGGTGCTGGGGTCCATGGCGGCATCGATAGAGCTGGTCCCGTGGGCCTGGGCGCATGTGTCCACTGCAAAGAGCTCTGCTGCACAAGTGGTCAGCGCAGGTTCACCCCCTTTTCCGGTACTTGCGTTGTGTGGAGGAAACACGCATTGCACTATGGTGGTGGTTGCGGGACGATATGCTTTTGAAGGGCATGCCTCTGGAGATTCCTCACTGGGTGCAGCTCACGATGGCTGCCAGCTTAGTTGGTTGGGGACCACATTGCGAGGCCGTTTCTACAGGGGCTGTGGACAGATCACAAAGCACAGTGGCCCATAAACAAGCTAGAATTGCAAGCAGTTTTCCGAGCCCTGCAAGGGTTCAGCAACGGTTGCAGTGGAGTGCTATGAGAGTGTGTTTGGACAACGTGACAGCTGTAGCGTACATCAACCGGTAGGGTGGCACGGGCAGCGTATAACTGGAGGACGAGTATGGCCCACTGATGGAATGGGCAGAGAAGAATCTCTTGACACTGTCGGCGGCACATGTGGCCGGGCAAGAAAACGTAGAGGTGGACTATCTCAGCAGGGTGAGAATCGACCCGGCAGAATGGAGACTCAGTCAAAGTATATTCACTCAATTAGTGAGCCGGCGGGGGCAGTCAATCATGAACTTGATGGCGACCTTCGAATCTGCCAAGGTGGCATGTTTTTACAGCAGAAAGAGAGAGTGAATGTCGGAAGGCCTCGATGCACTAGTGTAACCATGGCCCACAGACTGGCTGCTGTATGTCTTTCCTCCTTGGCCACTCATCAGCAGGGTGGTGCGGAGGATAGAGGCACATGCAAGGCTGGTGCTCCTGATTGCCCCGGATTGGCCGAGGCAGCCGTGGTACACAGATCTGATGCACATGACTGTCAAGAAGCAGTGGCGTCTACCAGTTGAAGAGGACCTGTTGAGCCAGGGCCCTATCCAAATGCCACAGGTGGATCGGTTGTTGCTTGTGGCATGACTCTTGAGAGGGCGCATCTAATGAAGAGGGGCTACGCACCAGCCGTAACAGCAACATTGCTGAAGGCTCATAGATATTCGACATTGCTTGCGTACATCCGGATATGGAGAATGTTTGAGCACTGGTGTCAGGAGCAAGGGCTTTCGACTATGAAGTATGTGGTGCCGGTCATCCTGGCCTTTCTTCAGGTGGGACTGGATAAGGGCTTGGCCTTCAGTTCTCTGAACGTGCAGGTGGCAGCCCTCTCATGCTATAGGGGCCGTGTTGGCGGAATAATCTTAGCCTTGCACCTGGATGTGAGATGTTTTCTTAGAGCAGTGAAACAGTTGCGGCCGCCAGTTCGTTCAGTCATTCCACCTTGGGATCTCAACTTGGTTTTATCCGTCCTGACAGAGCCACCCTTTGAGCCGCTGGTCAGCTTGCATGTTGAAGAACTTGACGTTAAAGGCAGTCTTTTTAGTAGCCATTTGTTTGGCCAGGATGATCTCGGAGCTCCAGGCATTGTTGTGTTGGGAGCTGTATCTTGTGATGGTGAGAGATAAGGTGGTATTACGGATGGTGCCCGCCTTTGTGCCGAAAGTAAACTCAGCCTTTCACTTGAATCAGTTGGTTTTGCTGCTGGTCTTCTCAGGAAAGAGAAATTAGACTTACCTGCTAATTGTTGTTCCTTGAGGAACTCCAGTTCAGTCTCCCCACCACTGGGTAGTGTACCTCTTCCTGCGGCATGGAGATTGGGCATGTCAGAAGTCTGATACATCTACCGGTGGCTCCACCCACCAGCTTCCAGTGACCTATTGACAAAGCAAACTCTAAAAAGAGCAACACATAACTTACAACCATTACAAATTTTAACTCGAGACCTAAGATCCCCTGTAACAAACGCCTTGAGGGAAAATGATAACTGCTCCACCCCTCCTCCAAGAAACAACCATAGTAAAGATATGAAAACTAAGAAAAACAAAAGGCTAAAGAAGCCTAGCAGAATAGTCAACCCGTCACTTACCGCCATCCTTCTCTTTGCGTGTCCGGCGACTCTTATGTAATGAAAACATCCGCTGCCTTAGCACCCCGGGCAGGAAATGGGACTCAAGGAACAACAATTAGACTTACCTGCTAATTTCTCTTTCCTTTTCGTTCCTCCAGTTCAGTCCCCCCACCGCTGATATGTAACAGAGCAGTACTCTAATGAGAGGGACCTGAGAACTCTGACCGCAAAACTGCTGACCCGCAACAGGCATCCCCTGCCGCCTGCACATCCAGATGGTAATGCTTGCTAAGGTGTGCAAGGAGGACCACGTAGCCGCCTTTCAGATTTCAACTGCCGGAACCCTGCTATGTTCCGCCCACGATGCTGCCTGAGCTCTTGTTGAATGCACCCTCAACTCTAAAGGCACTGGGCGACCGTGCAAAAGATAAGCTGACGCTATCATTTCCTTAATCCACCTGGCAATGGTCGCCTTGGAGGCCACTTCAACTTTACGTGGATCTCCAAAAAGCACAAACAAGTGCTCCGATTTACAAAAAACCTCTGACACCTGCAAGTATTGACGGAGTGCTCACTTCACGTCCAGCAACCGTAAATCCCGGTCCGTTCCCCCTTGACCTGAGGACTTGAACCAATCGGTGGCCTTACCAGTGTTGAAGTGAAAGGGCGACACGACCTTTGGCAGAAAAGATGGCACTGGACATAACACTACCTTTTCCTTGGAAAAAAACATCAGGAAAGGCTCTCTGCAAGACAAAGACTGCAACTCCGAAACTCGCCGTGCCGAACAGATAGACACCAGAAACACCACTTTCAAAGTCAAATCCTTAACCGAGGCTTCACCAAGAGGTTCAAAAGGTTTTCTAGTCAATGCTCCAACACTAAATTGAGAACCCACGGAGGAATCAACACCCGACGCGGATGCCGTAAACATGAAACTGCTCTCAGAAAGCACAAAATATCTGGGTGTGTTCCTACCGCACGACCCTGAATTTTGCCTCGATAACAAGCTATTGCCGCCAGTTGCACCCTCAAAGAACTGGCCGCCAGCCCCTTATCAAAGCCATCCTGAAGAAAACTCAATACCTCTGGAACTGATACCAAGGACGGACGTAACTGCCTAGTTTCACACCAGTCCTAAAATATACGCCATATGCGAACATAAGCCAAGGAAGTAGACCGTTTTCTAGCTGATAACAAAGTAGCAATCACCGCCAAAGAATAACCTGTCTTCCTCAACCTAGCCCTTTCAATGGCTAAGCCTTAAGCGAGAACCGAGCCACTTATGGCATCCACAGTGGACCCTGCAGAAGCAGATCCTCCCGAATCGGCAACAGCCGCGACTGGCCGTTGAGAAGCCTGACTAGGTCCGTGTACCATGGCTGCCATGGCCAATTCTGCGCTACGAAAATCATGGCCCCAAGACGCTTTTCTATCCGCTACACCACTCGGCCTATGAGAGCCCAAGGCGGAAAAACATACAGCAGGTCCTGCGATGGCCACTGTTCAATCAAAGCATCGATTCCTTCGGACATCCTTTCTCTCCTTCTGCTGAAGAATCGACTGGCCTTTGCCGACTGACAAGTTGCCATGAGATCCATCACTGGCACCCCCCCATCTGAGCACCAACTGTCTGAACACCTCTGGATTCAGCTCCCACTCTTCTGGGTCCACTCAAACCCGACTGAGGTAATCTGCCATGACATTGTCCGTCCCTGCTATGTGTGCTGTCCATAGCACTCGAAGTCGAGGCTCCACCCAATCGAATAGAGCTCCCGCCTCCTTTTCCAGCACCACGCTGCCCATTCCTCCCTGCCGGTTGATATACGCCACCGCGGAAGCTCTGTTGGACAGCACTCTCACTGCTAGATCTAACAAAACAGACTTGAACGCCTTCAGAGCCAGAGCCACTGCTCGTAGCTCTAATCGACTGATGGACCACTGAGCCTCCTTCACGCTCCGCAAACCCTGCGCGAAGAGCCCCTCGCAATGTGCCCCCCAGCCTTTCAGGCTGGCATCTGTCATCACCGGGATCCATAGGGGCTGCTCCAACGGCATTCCTGTCCTCCCGTCGCAGCCACCATTTGAGAGAAGCCTGCACCTGACCTGAACAGGGCAAGCGCTTGCTCAACGACTCCTCCTGATGCGACCACCGACGAAGGAGAGACCTCTGCAAGGGCCTCATGTGCGCCAGAGCCCAAGGAACGACTTTGAAGGCCGCCGCCGCCATGGTTCCTAGCACCAGGAGATACTGCCAGGCTGTCGGCGCTCGCTGTTTCAGGAAACCTAGCACCAGAGATTGCATTCCTAGAACCCGAGCCTCCGGGAGGAAAACCGCTCCAACTTTCGTGTTGAACCGAACCCCAGATAATCTAACGTCTGTGACGGCACCAACCAACTTTTGGCAGCATTGACTATCCAAACAAAGTTCTGTAACAAATGCACTACTCTTGCCGTTGCTTTTTCGCTCTGCGCTCGGGACTTTGCTTGAATCAACCAATCGTCCAGGTAGGGATGAACGAGCACTCCTTCCCTGCGCAGAAATGCTGCTACCACCACCATTACCTTGGTAAACGTGCGCGGAGCCGTCGCCAACCTGAAGGGCAGTGCTTGAAACTGAAAATGCCCCCACGGAAGCGCAAACTGCAAGAACCTTTGATGATCTGCCCAAATCGGAATGTGCAAGTAAGCCTCTGTAAGGTAGAGCGACGTCAAGAGCTCCTCTTGACAAACTGCCACCATGACCGACCTGAGGGTTTCCATACGGAAATGGGTCACCCTTAGACAATGGTTGACGCCCTTGAGATCCAAAATTGGATGAGAGGCCACGTCTTTCTATGGAACTACAAAATAAATCGAGTACCGACCGGAACCGCATTGATCCTGAGGAACCGGCACCACGGCCCCAAGTTGTCTGAGCCGCACCAAAGTAGCCCGAACCGCCAACTCCTTGTTTCGCCTTCTGCAAGGAGACAGAACAAACGAGTCCCGAACCGGTCGGGCAAATTCAAGAGCGTACCCCTCTCGAATGACCTCCAATACCCACTGATTGGATGTTATCTGAACCCAGATGGGCAAAAATTCCCATAGGCGGCGCTGCATCCGGTAGGGGGTCGGCTAAGTCCCTCTTGTTTCATTGCGACTTCTTGAAACCGACCGGTGGAGGGTTCACGAACCCCTTGCCCACTCCTCGGAAGCCTCTAAAACCTTGGCCTCAAAAGGGATACCGCCCTCTCTGAAACAATCCCATGCGAGATGCCCTGAACCGGTGAAAATCACGAGCCTGGCCCCTCAACATTGAACCGGGCCTCCCCATCTTCAGCTTGTCCTCCGGCAACCGACCTCATTTGGACTCCCCCAAGTCCTTAACCAGTCTGTCGAGATCTTCACCAAAAAGTAGCTTCCCTTTAAAAGGAAGCTTATTAAGCCTCAACTTGGAAGAACCATCGGCTGCCCAATTCCACAGCCAAATATATCTCCTTGCCGCCACTAAGGACGACATATTATTCGCTAAAGTCCTGATCAGGTCATAATGGACATCCGCTAAATAAGCTGTTCTGGACTCCAGTCTGGATAAGTCCTGCAATTACTCTGGTGCCATGTCTGCCACTTGTGACCACTGAGACCAACGAAGACAGGCTCTCGCCACCCATGCTTCACATCTGGATACCTGAATTGCGAGAGCACTGGCCTCAAAGGCCTACTTTACCATAGAATCTATCTTCCGGTCCTGGCCATTCTTCAAAGCTGCACTACCTTCCACCGGAATAGTAACTGCCGATACCGCTGCATCTATCTTAGGAGAGCGAAACACCTCTCACTCTTGGCCGAGCCATAGACCTTCCGCCTCCGAGAGCTGCCTCTTGCGTATCCCACTCATCTTTAATCATCTGCTTAACCACCTTATGGACGGGGAAACATGCCTGGGATTTCCTCACCGCCCGAATGAGTGTGTCCTCCACACTCTCTTCCTCTACTGACGCGGCCGTCACAAGGTTAAGGGCCTGCAATGACTCGGATATCAGTGCCATGAGCTCCTCTCTCCTAAAGACTCAAATAATCTGGGTCTGATCCTCTGGCTCCTGGATCTCACCTTCCTGAAGATCCTCTCCGGGATCGTCCAACTCCCCTTCTAACATCTCATCATCCAAAACCTCTGAATCAAAGGCCTGGTCTTCCATTCTTCACGACCGCTTTACCGGGTGAAACTGGGAGACCGCTGTCCGCCCCACTTTCTTCCCCATACTGGAACGCCCTCCCATGACGTCCGAAACAGCACCCTGCTTACAAAGGCAAAATGCCTGATGTAAAAGCAGGACAAAATCCGGGGAAAAACTCCTCCATAGACTCGACCGCCAAACCCAAGAGAGCGCCCGTACCTAGACGAGCTGAAGTAGATGCCTGTGGTGAGAGGGGAGCCCCTTGCCCCAACTCTTCCTCCACCTCCTCCCCAGGCACCTGCAGCTTGGGGAGAGGTTCCTCCTTACCGGGGTCCTGTAGCTCGTGTTCCATCTGTATTGCCTCAGCTGCACAGCCACGGCACACTCTATCTGCCGAGACGGTCCCCCTGTGGGTTCCACACATGAGACACTGCAGCCGCACAGGCATCAGAGTGAATAGACCTCGTCAGAATAGGCTAGGACTCTCCACCCCTAGCTATTAAGCTGTTCCCAAAAATCAAAAGAAGATTTCAATACCTACTGCCTTGCTATAGGCATTAAGCAGGTTTGGGGGACCTTTAAAATACCCAATCTGTCAATTTCCCTTGCTTTGCCATCCTAAATACAGCCTCTGCACTGCCATCCGATGCACAGAAAAAAACTGCGGGAAAAAACAGAGAGCCGAGAAAATGGCGCTGAAAAAAATCAAGCAGCCCGTTTCACACATGGAGGAAGGCCTCTGCCGGCTGAAAAAATCCCCGCAGACCCCGAGGCATGGTTCCCTTACGATCCGAACCTAAAACAGAATAAAATAACTGGATTCCTGCAAGTAGCTCCTTCTGAAGATGCCGGCAAGCCCCCGAGACAGGGAAACAGTAGACGGTGCCAGACAGCTCACAGCCACGCTGTTGACCAGATCGGGAAACAGATCCCAGAAATCTGCACAGCTCTCCACCGACCTCTCTAGGCAGGGGTGCTACAGGGCTTAACAAGAGAGAAGATAGATGAAGGGAAGATGGAGCAGGAATCCCTTCCACTGACCTCTTCCCTGCCCTGCCGGCTCTGTCCCTCTTACATTTTTTTTTTAAATTCAATACAGTAAAATAAATTAAAGGGATAGTCACCCAAATAAAAAATAGCCCCAAATCAAATAAAAAATTCCTTATGTATTCCTCTAGTTGAGCCTAACCCTAGGCTGACAACTTCCTGCTGCATGGAGACTGGACACACTGGAAGCTGGTGGGTGGAGCCACCAGTAGATGTATCAGATTTCTGACATGCCCAGTCTCCATGCTGCAGGAAGAGGTACACTACCCAGCGGTGGGGGGACTGAACTGGAGGAACGAAAAGGAACAGAGGAGGATACGTTAGCGGATCCGCTTTTACGGAGCCTTGATGTGCGTCGGGTGTTAAAGAGATACCTGGAAAACCACTAACTCCTTCCGTAAGTCAGAGTGTTTGTTTGTATTGTTTGGAGGGATTTAAAAAAAGGTTTGGACAAGTTCCTGGAGGAAAGGTCCATGAACCATTATTAAAAGGGACCCAGGATATCACTGCTTGACCCAATACAAGCACTGAGGAACCTGTGTCTTTTGGGGAAACTGCTAGGTACTTATGACCTAGATTGGCCATTTTTGGAAACAGGATACTGGGCTTGATGGACCTTGGTCTGATCCAGTATGGCATATCTTATGTTCTTATCTTATGAGGGCCGCGTAAAGGTGAGGTGGCATCTATTTCCAGGTGGATTAGAGAGGTCATTTCCTTGGCTTACCTGCTAAGGCGCAGACCAGTGCTCGGCGATTTGAAAGCGCACTCGATGCAGGCCCAGGCAGCGTCATGGGCAGTTTGGGCTGGTGCTGTCTGTAGAAATTTGTAGAGCGGCTACCAGGTTGGATTTATAAGCTTCAGTTTTGGCTCGGTGGTACTGCAGACCAGGCTAACTGGTCCGTCTCCACCCCCCCCTCTGTAATTAGTACTGCTCTGGTATATCCCAATGGTGCCGGAACTGGACTGGAGGAACGAAATGGAAGAAGAAATTAGACCTTACCTGCTAATTGATGTTCCTTGAGCGACTCCAATCCAGTCCTGAATCCCTCCCAAATGGTGCATGGCCGAAGTCTGCAGGTAATGGTTAATACGTGGTTCCCTGGTAGCAAGCATTCTATCTGCTTCAACTTTTATAAGGCTGGGGGAAATGCAAAAAAAAAAAAAGAAGACAGAGAAGAGAAAGGATAAACAGGAGCAGGGAATACAGGATCCAAATCTGGTCTGAAGATCGCTGGTAACCCTGACAGGTGAACATGTTTGATTCTCTTTCCCTGGTGGAGGGGTGGAGTCTATTTGGTTCAATAGGTTTGTGTTTTAAACGTTTGGTTCTAATAGCTGTTTCTGTGAATCTGCTTTGTTAGTAGGATACTGAAGGCTGGGGGTGGAGCCAGTTGGCTTTCTAGGGGAAGGTCATGAAGATCATGACATACTCCAAGTTGCTGGAAGGATGTGAATACCCAAAGGTGCCGGGGCTGGACTGGAATCACTCAAGGAACATAAATTAGCAGGTAAGGTCTAATTTCTTCTTAGTGTAGCTGGGTTTAAAAAAGGCTTGGGCAAGATCCTGGAGGAAAGGTCCATAAACTATTACTAAATAGGACCCGGGAAATCCACTGCTTACCCCGGGATAAGCATTGCAGAACCTATCCACCTTTTTTGGGAACCTGCCAGATACCTGTGACCTGGATTGGCCACTGTTGGAAACAGGACTAGGCTTGATGAACCTTGTTCTGACCCAATATGACATTTCTTATGTTCTCTTTGTCCCGGGGCTGGCAGAACCAACTTTTAGGCACCCATGTTAGGATTTGCCATCCTTACTTTAGTATTTCTAATGCTTTCCATATTATTGGCATCAGGACTTCCCCAATTCCTTTCAGTAGTAAACAATGAAGATGAACAATATTCTCTGCAATTGGCTCTATATGCAAAACAAGATTTCTTTTGTAGGGTTTTCTCTTTGTTATTAAAGCTTGTTTGCATTTTCTGTTTGATTTACATTAAAGCTTGTTTGCATTCTCGGTCTTGATATTTTTAAAATAAAATAGACGAAGTGCTGCAGTAACCTCTAATAATATTTTTTAGATTAAGTACAAGAAAAGACTCATTACTGCAGTAACTATAAATAAAACATTTCCCTCTCCTATCAAAAGATGCTAACAATTGTACCATTAACCCACCATTAATATACTCTCACCCAGCTCTACAATGATGAATATAACAGTAGTGTCTCTCTTTCAAATACCACCACCAAATATGAAGCTTTAAAGGCAATTAAACATATGCCTCATCACACCCACAAAAATACAGTCTGCTTATTAGTGTTGTATGGTGTGTTGGTAGTAGTAGTTACTGTGAATGATAAGTACAAATTCTTATTTGTTTTAAACTATAGTGGGTAAGCGGCTTCTAAATGCTAATATTAAATTATATGTCATGTTATGCCATCGTTACAATAACTCACTCAAAAGTTAACACTAGTTATTAATGTATCCGATAATTGTGAAGCATCTATTAATTACAATTTATCGCTATTCCCTCTAGGTTGGTGATCTGCTCGTAAGGTACTAAAATTAAAATTAATAATTGCAACTGCAGGGGATAGAGAGGGTAATATTCACCAATGTTGTCGCAAGGGACGTTGGTAGCTAAATGATGGAATAATAATTATTATTGTCAATGATACTACTACCAGGACCCCCACAGATACACAAAGAGATATTCTACATGGATAAATATCTCGCCTGCTGCCAGTAACGTTAGTGAATGTTACTTATTATTCTAGAGTTGTGTTTGCCCTTGAAGCAGCTCTCAAGATATTCTGCTACAATCAAGCGCGGAATCCTGCCTGCAGTGCTCCTGACATTCTTGGGTAAGGCTGCGGCCTCATCCTCCTCCGGAATGGCTCGGTGCGAGAACGGACGATTCAACTCACCGGTGGAAAGCGCGCATTGTATTTCTTCTTCTTGCTCGGCATCCTGAGCTTCAATCCACCCCCCCCCCCCCCCCCGACAAAACCGAAGACAGCAGCGACACCACCAATCACCTCAACAGCAACGACAGTAATGGCCGCTACCGCCGGGTCCCGAAAAGCCAAACAAAACAGCGTACGCGCACCCCTAGGATGTTCTAGGCAAAGACGGCTACCGGCCAAACGCGAAAAGCACCCAATACAAAAACAAACACCAGCGCCCCAGAGGAGGGGGAGGGGGGGGGGTGTTTGGTCTTGCACACCGCCGCTACAGGCCGAATGCTAACAGTACCCCATCTCCGCGTGCCCCTAGCAGAGCAATGTCTTAGAAGATAACATCGACTTCAGGCCGAGAATCTGAGATGTCAATAACGATTCAGAATAAGACGGAGGAGGTGCTTTCCGTACTCTCTACGGCTACAGCTAAATTTACTGAGAACGAATCGGGAAGCGTCTGCACGAAGATGTGAATAAAGTTATTGAGATTGAGACGGTAGTGTCCTTTTCTAGGTATAAATAAAGTTATCGCGGACGGAAGTTTGTGGAGCTGGAAGGAAAGAGGGCGGGAGCTTGTAGCGAAGTAATAGGTAATAGAGGAGAAAAGCTATGATTTATATACTTAGATATACTAATCCTGCACGCCTTTTTTGTCACGTTTCAGTTTTTCTCATCCCCCAAATGTCTTTTCTTCTTTTATAACATTGCGCGTGAATGTTTTCTTCATCCCTCATTTCTTTCAACTTGCTTCCTCACTTTTATCTGCTTTTTCTCACTCTTTAAGCCTGATCTCCGGTAGTAGCTGGTAGGCGATACAATCAGTTACTTGCCGTCAGTTTTTTTTTCTATCAAGTCTACACTCCCATATAGACTACTACATGTATGTGCTGCTGATGAGACGTGACATTTTTCTCGGCCCGGTGTTTTCACAGATCTGATAGTGCTCACCCTACTAGGGTCGTTTTCCTGTTTACCACCACTATCTAGCTGCGGCACTGATTCCCACATTCATTAACGGACTTTGCTTGGGCCAGTCTGAGTCAGAGGCAGTGTTATGCACGCCATGCAGGACGACTCTCATTTTTTTGGTTTGTTTTATTTAATATTTATCATTTTACAAATATCCAAGTGCGAAACTTGCAGAAAACAAAGGATATGGAGTGTAATATAAACATAAGGAAATTGGAGAAACCTCCAATATAGGAAATTCAAAATTAAAATATTCAGTTCCTTATTCCAGCCCACAATACAGAGAGGATTCCAAAGGAAACAAAACATAGTAACATAGTAAGTGATGGCAGATAAAGACAAGTATGGTCTGTCTAGTCTGCCCAGTAAGATGGCAAGAGTAGGTGCACCTGCCGCTCTGTTCAGGCCACCCCTCCCCATGTCTTTGTTTAGGGGTGAACATTAGACAACTTTTTGGTGGTGGTGAGAAACTAGGAGGGATGTGACACATTCTATCTACCCTTTTGATGTCGAGGACATCTGTACCTTGCCCACTCACAATCGTACTTGACAGAGGTGTACGGCAGGGGTCCCCAAATCCAGCACTGGAGGGCCACAAACCAGTCAGTTTGGCAGGCTATTTCTAATGCATATATATCTCATTCATATTCATTGTGGATAGCCTGAAAACCCGACTGGCTAGTGGGGTCCCGAGGACAGGGTTGAGAACCCCTGCCTTAGAGGAAAGGCGGGATAGAGATGATATGATTGAGATGTTTAAATACCTCCGTGGCATAAATGTTCAGGGAGAGAGCCTCTTTCAAATGAAAGCAAGTTCTGCTACGAGGGGACATGGGATGAGGGTGAAGGGAGATAGATTCAGGAGTGATATGCGGAAATATTTCTTTACGTAAAGAGTAGTGGATCCATGGAATAGTCTCCCAGTGGAGGTGGTAGAGATGAAGACAGTAACTGAATTCAAAAAATCATGGGACAAACAGAGGATCTCTAAAGGTAAAAAGGAGACTGTTGTAGTTGTTAGGCTATGTGGTCTTTTTCTGTCATCATATTTCTATGTTTCTAATAATACAAGTCTGGAGACTGCACCTTTAAAAGGATATAAATAGGCTGGAGTCCATACACAGGGTGGCTACTAAAATGGTTAGTGGTCTTCATTATAAAGCATATGAGGACAGATGTAAGGATCTTAATACGTACGCCTTAGAGGAAAGGCGGGATAGAGGTGATATGATATGACTGAGACATTTAAATACCTATGGCATAAATGCATAGGAGGAGAGCCTCTTTCGATTGAAAGAAAGCTCCGCTACGAGGGGACATGGGATGAGGGTGAAATGGGATAGATTCAGGAGTGATATGCGGAAATGTTTCTTTACGGAAAGAATGGTGGAATAGTCTTCCAGTGGAGGTGGTAAAGATGAGGACAGTATCTGAATTCAAAGAAGCATGGGACAAACAGAGGATCTCTAAAATAAAAAAGTGGAATGTTGTATTGGTTGATATGGAAGGACAGACTAGATAGGCCATGTAGTTACTCACCTGTAACAGGTGTTCTCCGTGGACAGCAGGAATCATTCCTCACATATGAGTGACTTCGGCGCCAACGGAGCCCTCTTGCAGAACAATTTCCCCAGCTTTCAAAGAAAGCCTTTAGGAATGCCTCGTGCATGCGCGGTCCCTTTCCCGCCCCAAGGATGCCATTTTGCTCAGTCAGATGACATAGCTAAGAAGACGGCAAAAAATAATAAAAAGCAATAATAGTTCTGCAACTCCAGGGGAGGAGGGAGGGTCATGAGGACTGATTCCTGCTGTCCCTGGAGAACACCTGTTACAGGTGAGTAACTACGCTTTCTCCAGGAACAAGCAGGAATTAGTCCTCACATATGGGACTCCCTAGCTACAGGCTACTGAGAACCTATAGCTGAAAAAGGGCTCCCCATAGGCGAGCCGCAACAGCAGCGAGAGAACTTTCTCCAAGAATGCATCCCCACGGTAGCCTCACACCAGAGGGTCAGAGTTGCCTAAAGCTCGAATAGATTCCGGAGTACCGCCTGATCGAAAACGCTGTCTCATCGGGACTCCCTGTCCAGGCAGTAATGGGCTGAAAAGTCTGGCTTGAAGACCAAGTTGCGGCCCGGCAGATGTCTGCCAACGGAACAGAACTGTGATTAGCTACTGATGCGGCCTTAGCCCTGACACAGTGGACCGTAATACGACCCTGCAGCTGAAGGTCAGCTGCCCTGTACGCCCAGGCAATACAGTTTGCCACCCAGGTGGATAACGTGCGCATGGAGACCGGTAGACCCAGTTTACTTGGGTCATAAGAGGCAAAGAGCTGAGAAGCCTTCCGATGTCTCCGCATGCGCTCCAGGTAGAAGGCGAGCGCCCTCTTACAATCCAGGGTATGCAGAACTGCCTCTGCTCTGTTGGTATGTGGCCTGGGAAAGAAGGTGGGAAGAACCACCTCTTGGTTGAGGTGAAACGAGGAAACCACTTTTGGGAGGAATTTGGGGTGCGTGCAGAGCACTACTCTGTTCTTGTAAAACTGTGTGTATGGCCTAACACTAGAGCCTGCAGCTCACTTGCACGCCTAGCCGACGTGAGTGCTACCAGGAAGAGCACCTTCCAGGAGAGGAAGTGCAGATGGCAAGTTTCCATCAGCGCGAAAGGGGGGCGAGTAAGTTGCTGCAAGACCACGTTGAGATCCCACTCCGTCGCTGGAGGGCAAATTGGAGATTTCAGCAGGAGCAGGCCCCTGAGAAACCTGGCTACCAAAGGGTGAGCCGAGAGCGAGAGAGGCTGACCGTCTCTCGGTGCATGGTTAGCTGACAAGGCACTCAGGTGGACCCTGATGGAGTTAGACTTGAGGATGAGCTCCGAGAGATAAAGTAGGTACTGTAACACCTCGGGAACCTGAGATGAGAAGGGTTCTACAGTATGTTGGCGACACCACACTTGGAACCTGCACCATTTACATGCGTAGGATTTTCTGGTGGATGGCCTCCTGGAGGCTAACAACACTTCTTCTACCCCTTTGGGTAAGAGAAAAGGTGCAAGGCCTACCCTCTCAGCAGCCAGGCCATCAAATTGAGGGATCTGGGGTTGGGGTGCACTAAGGAACCCTGCTCCTGGGTGAGGAGGTCGGGCTGTACCCCCAAGGGGAGAGAGGTTTCCACCGCCAGTTGAAGTGTGAACCAAGGCCATCTGGGCGCTACCAGGATCACCCAGGTCTTGTCCCTGCGAATCTTGAAGAGAGTTTGTGCTACTAGAGGCGTAGGCGGAAAAGCGTACAGGAGGCTTCCCGACCAAGGGAGAAGAAACACATCTACTGCTACCCTGAGGGGGTGCAGCTATCTGGAGCAAAAGCGGGGCAACTGACGATTCTGTGGACTGGCAAAGAGATCCATGGACGGGAGGCCCCATTGTTTGAAAATCTGCTGGGCAATCTCCCTGTTCAGTTGCCATTCATGGGGTTGAACACTGCTCAGTCTGTCTGCCAGGCAGTTCTCCTGGCTCGGTGGGTAAACCGCATGGAGAGACATGTTGTGTCGAACTGTGAAGGAACAGAGATCCAGAGACTCTTGGCAAAGGATCCGCGAACCTGTTCTGCCCTGTTTGTTCACATAGAACATAGCCACCTGGTTGTCTGTCTGTACTCGGACAGGAGCAAAGGCTTTTAGAGAGAGCGAATGGCCTGGAGTTCCAACAGGTTGATCTGGAGTGTGGCCTCCTGAGGAGTCCACTGACCTTGAGTGCAAGAGCCTTGACAATGAGCTCCCCAACCCATCAAGGAGGCATCTATGGTCAGCTCCCTGGTATGCATGGGAAGCTGGAACGGTACCCCCCACAGGAGGTTCCCTGATTGTGACCACCACTGCAGGGACTGCACTAGGGGTTTGGATACTGCCACTCTGTCGGACAGGCGTCCCGTGGCTTGTGACCACTGGTCCCGCAGGGTCCACTGAGCTGTCCGCATGCGCGCGAAAGGAGTAACATGAACCGTGGAGGCCATGTGGCCGAGCAGGCGTAAGAACCTCCGTGCTGACACCTGGGGTACTTGATTCACCATGCCCATCTGAGACAGCAGGCGGTTTGCCCTGTCCAGTGGCAAGTAGGCCTGCAGGGTGTCCAGCCTTGCCCCGATGAATTCCAAGTTCTGGGTGGGGAGCAAAGAAGACTTTGCGTGATTGATGACAAACCCCGGATGCTGAAGTAGAGCAATTGTGCGAGCCGTGGCGTGGTGTGCCTCCTGAGCTGACTGGCCCCGTATGAGCCAGTTGTCTAGGTAAGGGAACACAAAGATTCCCCCTGGCTCCTCAGGAAGGCCGCTACCACAGCTAGGCACTTGGTGAAAACCCTTGGAGCGGAAGCTAGACCAAAGGGAAGCACTTTGTATTAGAAGTGGTTTCCTCCGACCACAAACCTGAGGTATTATCTGTAGTCCGGATGTATGAGGATGTGTGTGTGTGTGTGAGCATCCTTTAGGTTCAAGGAGCATAGCCAGTCTCCCTGCTGGAGGTAACGCAGAAGTATCCCAACTGAAAGCATCTTGAACTTTTCCTTTACCAAGAACTTGTTGAGATTTCGCAGATCTAGGATGAGGCGAAGGCCTCCTTGTCTTTTCGGTATCAGGAAATACCTGGAGTAAAAGCCTTTCCCCTGCAGGTGGTGGGGCACCGGTTCCACCGCCTGATCCTTGAGAAGACCAGCCAACTCCTGCAAGAGGAGGTTCCTGTGCAAGAGGGGTCTGAGATGCTCTCCTGGGAAATAGGAGGTAGGTACTTGGCTGAGAACCCAAGTATCAGATGTAATGGCTGGCCACCTGTGGGCATACAGGGACAGCCAACCTCCTTTGCAGGGCCAAACCACTGGTGGGAGAGATGCTATGCAGAGGGAGTCAAAAACCCTCTCCCTGCTGGGCAGGAGCTGGAGGCTTGGGGGTTTGAGGCTTACGAGGGCCATTCCCTTGTTCCCTGGCCTGCTACCCGAGCTGGGGAGGCCTGATAAGTGGGGTAGTTTCTGTAAGCTTGTCCCTTCCTCGGTTAAAAGGGCTTTAACCCCGAGGCCTTCTTCATGTGAGAAGGAGCAGATGTCTTCTTTGACAGCCTTGTCCGGGTCAAGTACTCGGACTTGAGTTTAGCAGCCTTCTCAGTCATGGGTTTGCCGAAGAGATTATCTCCTCAGCAGGGGACATCGACCAACTTGTCCTGTACCCATGGCTCGAGGTCAGATGACATGAGCCAAGCCTGGCGCCTTGCACCAATGCCGGCTGTGGCTACCTGGGTCGAAGCCTTGAAGCCATCGTAGGCTGCTCGAGACATAAACTTCGAGCACTCTCTGATCTCTGTGGACAGGGCCTTGAAGTGCTGCAAGGGTTCCTCGGAGAGGCCAGCAGAGAACCCGGCAATCTCCTTTGCCAGGTCTCTTAAGTACATGCCCATGTACAGCTGGTAGGTCTGGACACGGCATGACGGCATCGAGCCCTGGAAGCACTTTCTGCCGAGGGCATCCAGGTTCCGGGCCTCCCGGCCGGGAGGCACCAAGGAGTGTGTCTTTTTTTTGGCTCTTGAGCCTTTGCATGGCCGATTTTCCACAACCATGGAGTTGTGCGGCAGCTGCGCCTTTTGGAACCCGGGGCTCTTACGGACTCTATAAATGGAATCGACCCGTTTGCTGAGGACCGGCGCCGAGGCCGGGGACTCCCACATGCAGAGCATCAACCATTCCAGCATCGGAGGCACCGGTACAGTAAGGGCCTCCTTCGGAGGAGAGTCATACTGGAGGGCATTGAACTCCTCAGCTCGAGGCTCCTCCTCGGCATCTGCAGGGAAAGCCAAAGCCTTGGCCATATCCCTCACAAAGTCCGAGAACCTGGTGTCCTCCGGGGGCGACCGTCTCCGAGGTTCCGAACCTAGGGAGTCCGATGGGACGTACCGGTTCTGGTGGGTATCAGGCGAGTTTTCCTCCTCCGTCTCCTAAGCTGAGCCCTCTGAGGAGGACTCGATTGGGCTTGAGGGCTTCGAGCGTGTCCGTCCCTTCGCCGATGGCGACGACGACCTCGGTCCTGAATAGGAGGTCGAGGGAGACCTTGGCCAAGGATCGACTCGAGCCCGCATGGACTTGAGGATCAGCTCTGGTCCCGGTGGTCGGGGCGGATGCACAGGTGAGACCGGCTATCGGTGCCCGCTGCTGGTCCATGAAGGCAGACACGCTGCTCTCCAAGGCCGCCAACCTGAGACCCAACTCATAAGGCTCCGCAGCCATCGGCTCAGTTCCCAACGCTGGTTCTCCCGGAGGAGAGTCCACGAGGACAACAAGCATTACCTCCGACTCCATACGAGGTATTTTAGCAGGCCTCTCCGACTCGGCAAACCCGGGGCAGCGTTTAGCACTCCGCGACCTGGAACCCGAAGGACCCGGCCGATCGGAGTACTCCAGAGACGCAGTCCTCACGGGTTTCTTCTTACATGCTCCCGGGTGGGAGACCCCCTTTCAGAAGACCCCCAATGGTGCTCGGGTTCAGAGTCCTGAGACGTTGAGGCTTCTGACGAGGTCCTGGCCCGGACGGATCCAGACTCGGAGAAGATAGTCTCGCGCTGGTGCTGCCTGCTCCTCAGCGCTTTGGAGGACATCTTGCCACACGGACCGCAGACCACCGGGTTGTGGTCGGGTCCGAGGCAACGGAGTCGTGGGTGTCGGTGAGGGACATAAGTTTTTTACACCGATCACACTTCTTGAACCCGCTGGCAGCCATCGGGTGGAAAAAGGGCCCCTGCCAGTTAAAAGAAAAAGAGCTTGGACGCTAGTCACTAAGGACAAAAACGAAAAGGTTAGTCGGACTCGATACCGGTGTACCGAGGCGGGAAGGGGAACTGGCATCGAACTGGTACCAAAAATGATTGTTTTTTTTACTATTTCTATCAACGTTTTCCGAGGAAAATGGGACTACGTCTGTCAGGCTCCGCGGAAAAAAGAAAACTGAGCAAGATGGCACACTTGGGCGGGAAGGGGACCGCGCATGCACAAGGCATTCCCAAAGGCTTTCTTTGAAAGCTGGGGAAATTGCTCCGCATGAGGGCTCTGTCAGCGACAACGTCACCCATATGTGAGGACTGACTTCCTGCTTGTTCCTGGAGAAAGCACAGTTACTTACCTGTAACAGGTGATCTCTGGGAACAGCAGGAATAAGTCTTCACATATGGGTATCATCGGTACCGACGGAGCCTGCGCGGGAACGCTCCCCAGCATCCAATAAGAAAGCTTTTGGGAGCATCCCACAGCGCCTGCGCGCTGCCTTCTCGCCTTTCCCAACCGCCTCTCTCCAGTTCGAGTTTTAAAGCTGAGACGGAGAGAGAGAGAGGAAAGGAAAGATAGATAGAGAGAGACAACTCCTAGGGGAGGTGGGTGGGTTGTGAAGACTTATTCCTGCTGTTCCCAGAGATCACCTGTTACAGGTAAGTAACTGTGCTATCTCCAGGAACAAGCAGGAATGAGTCTTCACATATGGGGACTACCTAGCTGCAGATGCCAGGGGAAGAACCCAGGTTGTGTGTCCTTGAAAAGGACTCTACCTCCCCCCATGGATCTCTGGCATCCAACCAGGGTAGGTGGGTAGGAGTTGATTTGGAATGGAACAGGTGTTTGAGAACAGCCTGACCAAACGAGGCATCCCGGCGGGAGTCCTTGTCCAAACAGTAATGGGCTGTGAAGGTATGAACCGAGGCCCAGGTGGCCGCTCGACAGATTTGGTCGATGGACACAGAGTTTAGATGACTGTCCAACAGAAAAGCACAAACCACGTGCCAACAGAATCCCAGTAAAAACCGTGGAGGCAAGGAAGGAACTGTATATATCACCTTTTATTTCATAAAGCCAGGCCCGACACAGGCCGTGTTTCGTTTATGCCTTCATCAGGGGCTATGGCTATAACAACACATAAAAACTTATTTTATTTAAAAAACATATAAATTCATCATAAATATACATATATAAGGCACTCAAAACATTAAAAATTCATAAATAAATAAATGAATAAATACTAATTACTAAAATACAGCAAAAGTCTGTAAACCAAGGAACAAATAAAAGAATAAGCAATGGACTATATAATCGTATATGCATAATACATGTATAATAACACTTATAAAAACTGATAAACATATGGTCACACTAATAAATACTTAATAACTTAATAAATTAGTGACATACAATGAAATATCTATTGACTAAAAAACTAAATAAATTTACCTGATAATAAGTGACATATATATAAATTACACAGATCATACATGTAAAATCATACACTTATAAAACTCAAATAACTAAAACTTTAAAACCGATTTTTGACCAAGAAACAACATAACCCACAATATAATATACTAAAATTCCTTTATGGCATTCTTACCTATATGATTTTCTTGCCACACTGCAATGACTGAGGAAAAAGGGAGAAGCAAATAGAGGAACCAATCCAATCAAAAATCTTCAATGATGCAAGAATCAATGTTAACCTTTTCTTTAAAAAAACTACACTTAAAATTATAAAAATAATAATAAGTAGTTAAAAATAATAAATAATAGAGTTAAACAAAAGGCTACATCTTTGGAGGGAACACTACACCCAGGAAAGGTTAACATTGATTCTTGCATCATTGAAGATTTTTGATTGGATTGGTTCCTCTATTTGCTTCTCCCTTTTTCCTCAGTCATTGCAGTGTGGCAAGAAAATCATATAGGTAAGAATGCCATAAAGGAATTTTAGTATATTATATTGTGGGTTATGTTGTTTCTTGGTCAAAAATCGGTAAAGTTTTAGTTATTTGAGTTTTATAAGTGTATGATTTTACATGTATGATCTGTGTAATTTATATATATGTCACTTATTATCAGGTAAATTTATTTAGTTTTTTAGTCAATAGATATTTCATTGTATGTCACTAATTTATTAAGTTATTAAGTATTTATTAGTGTGACCATATGTTTATCAGTTTTTATAAGTGTTATTATACATGTATTATGCATATACGATTATATAGTCCATTGCTTATTCTTTTATTTGTTCCTTGGTTTACAGACTTTTGCTGTATTTTAGTAATTAGTATTTATTCATTTATTTATTTATTTATGAATTTTTAATGTTTTGAGTGCCTTATATATGTATATTTATGATGAATTTATATGTTTTTTAAATAAAATAAGTTTTTATGTGTTGTTATAGCCATAGCCCCTGATGAAGGCATAAACGAAACACGGCCTGTGTCGGGCCTGGCTTTATGAAATAAAAGGTGATATATACAGTTCCTTCCTTGCCTCCACGGTTTTTACTGGGATTCACAGAGTTTAGATGAGCCATTGAGGCTGCCATGGCTCTCACATTGTGAGCTGTGACATGGCCCTCAAGAGAAAGGTTCCTACTCTGGTAGGCGAAAGAAATACACTGAGCAATCCAGTTGGACAGTGTTCTCTTAGAAACTGGAAGTCCTAAATGAGAAGGATCAAAAGCAACAAAGAGTTGAGAAGACTTCCTGTGTTGCTGTGTTCTTTGTAAGTAAAAAGCGAGAGCTCTCTTACAATCCAAGGTATGAAGATTCCTCTCTGCACTTGATGCATGAGGTCCTGGAAAAAAGACAGGTAAATATACCTCTTGGTTTAGATGAAAAGGCGAGACCACTTTGGGCATAAAGTGTGGATTGGTCCTGAGGACTACCTTATCATGATGGAACCTTGTATAAGGTGGATTAGCCACCAATGCTTGCAATTCACTGATGCAGCATGCTGAAGTGACTGCAATGAGAGAGAGAACTTTCCAAGAAAGAAATTTCAAGGAGGTGGTGGCTAAAGGTTCAAAGGGTGGCTTCATAAGCTGGACAAGAACCAGGTTTAAGTCCCATGCCACTGGAGGTGGTCTAATGGGAGGTTTAGTTAGAAGAAGTCCTCTCATGAATCTTGCTATAAGAGGATGAGAGGAAACAGGCTGTCCATTGAGAGGCTTGAGGGACGCTGCAATAGCACTCAAATGGACTCTTACTGAATTCGTTTTAAGACCTGCATGGGATAAATGCAGGAGATACTCTAGTAAAGAATTTAAAGGTATTGCAAGAGAGTTAAGACCCTTCTCTGAACACCAAATGGTAAATCTTTTCCATTTGAAAGCATAGGAACGTCTAGTAGAAGGCTTTCTAGAGGCATGAATAATATCTCTGACTTGCTGAGAGAGATGAAAACTTTGAAGGTCTAGGCCTTCAGCAACCAAGCCCTGAGATGGAGAGACTGGGGGTTTGGGTGCGACAACGTTCCTTCTTCCTGGGATAGAAGGTCTGGTGCAGAGCCCAAGTCCAGGGAAGGAGCTTGAGAGAGATGCAGAAGTAGAGGATACCACACTTGGCGTGGCCAATGTGGTGCTATGAAGATCATGGTCCCTCGATCTCTCCGAAGCTTGAATAGTGTTTTGGGAATTAGGGGAATGGGTGGAAAGGCATAAAGGAAGTCTTGACCCCAGTGAAGGAGGAAGGCATCCTTGGCCTGAACTCCCTGACATGGAATTCTGGAACAGAACCGGGGAAGTTTGGCATTCCACGGACTTGCAAAGAGGTCTATGTCTGGGGTTCCCCAAATTCGAAAAATCCTGGCTACCTGGTCCATGTGGAGGGACCACTCGTGTGGAAGCAGAACTCGACTGAGTCTGTCTGCCCAAGAGTTTTGAACGCCTGGAAGATATACTGCCAGAAGATGAATGTGATGCTCTCTGGGGAAGGCCCACAGTCGCAAAGCTTCGTTGCAAAGCGACAGAGAGCCAGTCCCGCCCTGCTTGTTTACATAGAACATGGCTACTTTGGTTGTTGGTATGGATGAGGACTGTCCTGTAGCTGAGCAGGGAATGGAACACACTCAGAGCTAAGAATATTGCTGTGAGTTCCAAGAGATTGATATGTAGAGAAGTCTCCTGTGGAGACCAGATGCCCTGGGTGGAGAGATCCTGCAGATGAGCTCCCCAACCCATTGGAGAAGCATCTGTTGTAAGAGTTGCTTGGGGTAGTGACTGCTGAAAAGGGAACCCCAGCAACAGATTTGGAGAGGATTTCCACCACTGGAGAGGCCAAAAAAGGCAACTGGAGTTTGCTATTTTGTCTGACAGGCAACCTGATGCCTGAGTCCATTGGGTGGACAAAGTCCATTGAGCTGCCCTCATGTGAAGGCGAGCATATGGACGTGCACGGTAGATGCCATGTGGCCTAAGAGTTATAACATCTCTCAAGCAGTTAAATGGGACTTTAACTGTATCTGGGAGGCTAACTGCACTAAGCGTAGGCAACAGGCCTGAGGAAGATAGGCCCTTGCAGTTGTGGTATCCAGCAAGGCCCCTATAAACTCCAGAGACTGAGTAGGAGTGAGATTTGATTTTGGGATGTTTATTACCAGTCCCAAATACTGGAGAACACGCATTGTGCAGATTAGACAATTCTGGGCCTCTGGGATGGAGCTCGAATGAGCCAGTCGTCCAGGTAAGGGAAGACGAATATTCCTAGAGTGTGTAGAAATGCAGCTACTACTGCCATGCATTTCGTGAACACCCTTGGTGCAGAGGCCAGACCGAACGGAAGCACCCTGTATTGGTAGTGCTTTCCCTGAAAAAGGAACTGAAGGAACCTTCTGTGTGTTGGATGGATGAGGACATGGGTGTACGCATCCTTGAGATCTAGAGAACAAAGCCAGTCCTGACTCTGAAGGTATGGAAGCAGAGCACTGAGAGAAATCATCTTGAATTTCTCTTTGAATAGAAACTTGTTCAATTCCCTGAGATCTAATATGGGTCTGTAGCCCCCTGTTTTCTTTGGGATAAGAAAATAAGGGGAGTAGAACCCTGAGCCCTGTTGAAGAGGTACTTCTTCTATTGCCCCTTGGGCAAGAAGGGTGGCAATCTCCTGACCTAGAAGGTTGAGGAGAGATGTTGGAAAATTGAACTGTTTCACCATGGTGCGAGGAGGAAGGCTTAAGAAATGAAGCTTGTACCCTTCCCTTATGATGGAGAGGGTCCATTACTCTGCTGTGATTTGTTCCCATCTGGGAGCAAAGTAAGCCAACCTTTCTGGAATGGTGAGGGGCTCTGGTTCTTCCAGAGCTAGAAAGGCTAAGTTCTCTAGTTGCAAGTCAAAGACCCTGAGGAGGCTGAGGCTGCGGCTGCAGGGCCGTGGAAGGCCTAGCAGCCTTTTGACTTGGCCTATTTAGTTGGTTGCTGACGTTTTGCAGCAAAACGACCTGCAGAAGATGCCTGCTGACCATAAGCAGGATAATATCTTCCCTTTTTAGAAAAAGATGTCTTTTTGAACAATCTTTTCTTAGCAGGAGCAGAGGTGGACTTTGAAAGTCGATCCAAAGCGGAGTTCTCAGCATCCATCTGAGTGGCCTTTGCTTGCCAATCCTTGCCAAAAAGGTTTTCACCTGTACAAGGAAGATTTCCCAATTCATCTTGGACCCAGAGTTCCAAATCAGAAGCTTGTAGCCAAGCAATTCTGCGTGCACCTATGGCAGTGATGGCTAACCTTTTTGAGCCAGAGTGCCCAAACTGCCGCACAAAACCAAAGAATTTCCTCAAAGTGCCAGCACGTCAATTAAACCTTAACAAGATTTTAGTATCTAAAAACTCTTTATAAAGTTGCCTGAACTATGTAACATCATTTGTAAAGGTTGGAATCTTTGTATTGTCAGAGAATCAATTTGATTCACAATCCTTTGGTTTTCATTTCAATTTATTGGCAATTTATAATGTTTTAATGATTTCATTCAATTTAATGAATTTAGGAAGAATTTGATTCAGTTACACAATATATTTTAAATGTATTATTCACATAACATGTCAAATGTATCCTGAGTAAAAAAAAGATAAACTTCTTAAAACTGTTAACTGTGTCAGGACTCGGTGTGTATTCCCAAAGAATCTATACATGAAAAAAATTAATGTGATGTTTGTTGTTGCATGCATGCTGATAACTTGTCAATCCTTGGCTCATAATGCGGTAATTTCAGAGCAACACATGCAGCACTCATGTCATCCGTTAATCTGTTTCTAGCATCAGATTTTATATGATTCAAAGCCGAAACAGCTGCTCACAAGCATAGGATGACCCAAACAAAGTAAGAAGAGCAATCCCAAGTGCTTTCATGGACTTAAAATTGTCTGGCAGAGAATTCCACACTTTTAGGATTTCATTTTCAGAACTGCTAGCAGTGATTTCATTTGTCACCCTTTCACACTCAATACGTTCAAGAGCCGCACGCAGGTCATTGAATTTACTTTTCCAGATAGAGCTTTCTTGAAATTCCAGTAGCTCCATTTCCAAGTTTTGAATATCCAACCACTGTAAGCAGGAAAGATCAAGATCTTCAAATGTGGACTTTTCTGGGGAAGTAATAAATGAAAGGGTTGTCTCCATCTTACGGAACTGAGAAAATCTTTTACTAAAATTCTCCTTTGCTTCGGCTACAATGGTGGAATATGCTTTGTGGATTTCCTGGTGTTTTTTATGACTGTCCACAAATGTTGTAGAATTATCCAAATGTATTTTTAAGTTGGGAAAATATTTCAGCTGTCCACTCTCAAGGTCTTTTTCAAAAACATGCAATTTTCTCTCAAAAGCTTTGATGTCACTAAACATGCTTTCTGTTGTTTTTCCCATGCCTTGTAATTTTTTGTTTAGTACATTAAAGTGGTTAGTAAAATCTGTAAAGAACATGAGGTTGGTAAGCCAGGCCATGTTGGTGAGTTGAGGATAGTCTTCCCCCTTTTCGTTCATAAATAGCCTAACTTTTTC
Organism: Ichthyophis bannanicus; assembly: GCA_033557465.1. NCBI lineage: Eukaryota > Metazoa > Chordata > Amphibia > Gymnophiona > Ichthyophiidae > Ichthyophis > Ichthyophis bannanicus. The sequence continues at coordinate 925,877,677 of CM066032.1, read as the reverse complement.
CAAGCAGGCCACAAATCTCTCTAACACTCGTCCTCTGCTCAGCCACCGGACATTATTGTACATCAGTAAAGTGTTATGTTGTGCCTGAACCTCATCAAGAAGGGCTTGAAATTGTCGAAAATTAAGAGCACGCGCCATGATGAAGTTCACCATTTTTGTTACATCTTTGAGGACATCGTCAAGTTTTTTGCTGCTTTCTTTGGCACAGAGAGCCTCTTGATGTATTATGCAGTGAAATTGAATCAGTGGATGTTTTGCTTCCTTAGCAAAGAAATGAATGAATCCTGATGTTGTCCCCACCATGCTAGGTGCTCCATCGCTAGTAACTGAAACCACTTTTTCTGGACTTATGTCTAGTGATGAAAAAGCCTCCATCACAGCATTGTGGATATCTATCCCTTGTGTTCTTCCAGGCAAAGACAGCAGTTTTACCAGCTCTTCTCTCATGATGTCACCAGTAGCATAACGCAAAATGAGCACTAGTCTTGCATGGTTAGTAATATCTGTACTTTCATCCAAGCACATGGAGTAGAAGGGTGCTTTTTGTAAGTCGCAAGTAAGCTGTTGACTAACATCAGCAGCCATTCGCAGAACCCTATCTTTTGCAGTATTTCTGCTTAGCGGCATCTCAGAGATGCGCTGCACAATTTTATCCTTGTTTTGGAAATCATGGAAGAGTGAATTACTCCCAGCCAAAATTGCCTTTTTGATAAAATCTCCATCAGAGAGTAGCTTACCATGTTTTGCCATGCACAGTGAAATTTGAAAGCTGGCAACTGTAAGATGATTAGTTTTTGAAAGATAGTTGCTAAAACTAAGAGACTGGGAGTGATATTTCTTTAATTTTCCTACAAGGAACTCTTTTCTTTGAGCTAAACCAAGTTCAGCAACACTGTTATGGTTGGTCTCAAAGTGACGTTTGACACTTGATGTGCGAGACACAACACTTTCATTACACATAATACACAATGCTTTCCCACTGCGTTCAATCACTCCATATGTCTCTGTCCAGGCCTCTTGGAATGATCTTCCACTATCTGTTTTTGCTTTTTTTGCTGTACTCATTTTCTTTGTTCAAGACTTCAAGTCTACAAAAAGATAAAATTTGTATAATAAAAAAAAAACTAATGAAGTGCTGTATACAAATCCGTTCCCATATAAAAAAATATGTGATTGGGGAATTTTATTAATTGTAGACATCTGTTTTGGTCAAAAAATATACCTGTTTAGTTGTTAACATTTGATGTAATTTTTTTTTAAACTAATGGGTGACACAAATGAAACCCAATTAAAAAGCCATTCTGTCATTATACAATAGTGCTGGGGTGCAATGATTCACTAGTTTTCTCGATGCAACGATTTTTCCTCCTGCCGATCCATATGCATCAATCTTGAAGTATGATTTGAGATACAGTAATAGCAGTTAATCAAATTGAATCATTGTGATTTAATAACCATGAATAACTGGACTGAGGTTAATCCTTGTAAAATGTTCATAAACGAGGTAAATCTACCATTAATTAGATCAAGACATGGCTCACGACTAGGGTTACTACCTTTTCTTGTGGCCAAACCCAAACAAATGGCAAATGAATAAATGAAATCCCATCAGAAACCGGACACCAAATAGAAAACATAGACAACAGCCTTATCACAAACCCGAACACAGGTGGCAACCCTAACCTGGACACCTAGACAAATAGCCAGATAATTTAATAGGTTTTTAAAAAGAAGCCCAGATAAGTTTATAATTATAATTAACATTAGTATTATTGGTCCAATTAAACCTAGGCAGCACAGGTAGGGCAAAGTAGAAGTTTACCTAATAATTATTGATGTAGAATGCAGATTGCGTCTCCTGTTCTCCTCAAGTCTCCCGCCAGGGTGGGAGGGCGTGACAGAAGAACGCTCGGTGCTGCAGGCGAGGACCTGGGCGGGTTCAGAGGCGGAGGCGGGGAGTGAGACTTTGTTTCTCACAGCCCCACGGCGGTTCAGGCAGCTAGAGGCGGCGCCGCGAGGAACACATTGCCAGATGAGCTGCAAAGCAGACACCAGCACACTCACCTCCCGCCGCGCCGCATATCTTAATTGCGGACCTTCCCGCGTGCCAGCTGCAAGGCCTTCGCGTGCCACAGCTGGCACGCGTGCCATAGGTTCGCCATCGCTGACCTATGGCAATAGCCGAGGCTCTGCTTACACACTCAAGAGTCAAAGGCTGCACGGTTGGAAAATTTGGAAACATCCTGGGCATATTTGAGCCAAGTGAGAAGCTCCTGCCTTTTATCTTCTGAAATAAAAGGGGTTAAAGTCTGCAGATCTGTGACTTTTTAGAAACATCCCTATATAGAGACTATAGGAGTTGATTCTGGCAGCTAGCATAGAAGCTTGAAAAACCCTATGGCCAAAAGCATCTAGGGTCCTGCATTCACGTCCTGGAGGATTAGATGAGTGTCTTTTTGCACTCTTTATCTTTCTCATGGCAGACTCTACCACAATAGAGTGGTGAGGAAGCTGAGTCTTATGAAAGCCAGGACAAGGAGGGACACGATACATGGTGTCTAACCTGAAAGAATGAGGAGAAGGTGGTAAGAGGTGTCTCCCACATGCTCAACATGAGATCATACAAAAACTCATGAACAGGTAAAGTAGCTGCCTCTTTAGGAGCCTTAGGATATTGTAGAATATCCAGCTGCTTGGCTCTAGGCTCTGACTTAGGGGCCACTGTGATGGAGAGGCCCCTAGCCACCTCCCTAATGAAGTCTTGAAAAGACAAGTCTTCTGGAGGAGACATTCTTCGTTTAGGAGAAGACTCCTGAGGAAGAAGTATCGATGCCTCGACAGATCCTTCAGACTCGTCAGTCTTCGGAGGAATCGAAGTATCGCCTGTCTGGATGCTCCTGTACAGCCCGATATGCGTACCGAGTGGGATCGACATCGGGAGTAACCGGTACCGATGGGCATCATAGACCAGGGTACCATTGCAGTCGACACTGAAGGCAATGTCGATGCAATCGGTACCGGCACCGGGAATGATGCCGGAGCTGGTACCGGCAACGGGGATTGTTGCGGTACTGGAGGCGTCGCAGCCTGCATGAATGCCGTCAGGGTGCGCTGCATGGTCAGAATCTTCTGATCCATCGACACCACCAAAGTCTGGATGTCGGTACCAGTGGGAGCCACCGGTACCCCAGAACACGGCAACAGGTGATTGGTCGAGGCCGAGCCATCGATGTCAACCTGTGACCCCATAGACCAGGGGTCTCAAACACGCGGCCCGCGGGCCGCATGCGGCCCGCGGGAGAAGGTTGTGCGGCCCGCGACGGCTTCTGCTGCTGCCGTTGCCGCCGTGGCAACGGCAGAATCGACGGTCAATTAAAAAAAAATAAAACACTGGCTTCTGCTGCTCTGTCCTGCGGCCCGTTCCCCTCTGCGCGAGAGCCCTGAATGTGCTTCCTCTGCGGCGTGCTTTTCAAGCCGCAAAGGGAGTATTTCCCTCTCGCGAGGCTTGAAAAGTGAATAGGCTTAAGCCGCGCGAGAGGGAAATACTCTCTTCGCGGCTTAAAAAGCATGCCGCAGAGGAAGCACACTCAGGGCTCTCGCGCAGAGGGAAAGGGGCCGCGGGACAGCTGATTTTCTGCTGCAGCAGAAGCCAGCAGCAGAAGCCAGGTTGTTTTTTTATTTACCTGGGGGGGGGGGTATGACTGGAAATGGGCTATTGGCAGGGGGGGTTATGACTGGAAATGGGCTATTGGCAGGGGGGGGGTTATGACTGGAAATGGGCTATGGTGGGGGCTATGACTGGAAATGGGCTATGGTGGGGGCTAGGACTGGAAATGGGCAGGTGGGGGTTAGGAAGGACTGGAGGTGGGCTGATGGGGGGAGTTAGGACTGGTAATGAGCTATGGAGGGGCTGACTGAAATGGGGTAATGGGGGTTAGGGCTGGAAGTGGGCTATTGGCAGGGGGGGTTATGACTGGTAATGGGCTATGGGGGGTCTAGGACTGGTAATGTGCTGGGGGGGTTGCTAGGACTGGAAATGGGCTGAGTGGAAGGGGGCTTGAACTGCAAATGGCTGATGGGGAGGGGGGCTGGGAATGGAAATGGGCTGTGAGGGGAGGGCGCTAGGATTGGAAATGGGCTGATGGTGAGGCTAGGATAGGACTGGAAATGGACTGATGCAGGGACTAGAAGGGAGCGGATGCTGGGTGGGGCTGGAACTAGAAGGGAGCTGATGTTGGGGGAGGATTAGAATGGGATGGAGCTGGGAAAGTGAAATGGAGAGGGGAAAAATATTTTGTCTGGGAGAGAAGACAAATCTACAATTGGCCAGGTATTGTGAGAGTAAGTGGGGATTGAGGATGGAGGGGTAAAATTTGAGTGGATGAAATAGGAATGAGGAAAGAGAAAAAGGAGAAAGATTAGTATGTTAAAGCAGATGTAGAGAGAGAATGGAAAAAAAACTAGGAGAGAAGAAAGGGCAAATGGAAGCAGACGATGGAGAGTTAGCAGAAGACATGAAGAAACCAGAAGAAAGTGGCTGGAATAATTGCAACTGAAAAAAATGCACAAAAGGTAGAAAAATATCTCTATTTTGAATTTATTAACTGGAATATGTCAGCTCTGGGAAATGTGCATCATTAATGTTTGCGCTTTGTTTAGTACAAGAGGAAATTAATTTATAGTTTTATTTCTACAGTGTTGTACATTCCAAGTTTGGCTTTTGGGGTTCCCAGTTTAATTATTGTCTTCTTGTTTCTAAATCTTTTAGTCTTTCTTTATCCATACTCATTAAAGAGGCATGTTTACTAAAAGTTAGTGTATGGTAACATTATGCAAATATTTATGCAAATGAGGTCCCTTATGCAAATGAGGCCCCGCGTCTTATGCGGCCCCCGGGTTACTTTACAAGTCCTCATTTGGCCCTCAAAGCAATTTGAGTTTGAGACCCCTGCCATAGACAATGCTTTGGAAGCCGGAACTTCCCACCGGGATAACTTTGCTGGTGCGGAGTCCTCGAGGACAAGCCCGGAGGCATCTCAATGCTTAGAGGGAGATTTGCCCTTCGAGGACCGACCAGATTTATGCTTGGTTACCTGAGATCCATGGGAGGAAGAAGAAGCCCTGGAAGACGTCGATGCTACCGAAGCTGCATCAGAGGGAAACAGGGTACTGAGCTTGGCTGCTCGGTTCTGCCGACCTCTTTTAGACATCATGGTACAGGACACACAATCCGTGATGGAATGGTCAGGACCCAAACATTGTAGACCCCAATCATGGGTGTCGGTGACAGAAATAGTACCGCCACGTTTTGTGCACTTTTTAAACCCGGAGGCGGGCTTCTCCATGAGGAGAGAATTTTTAAGCCTAAGGCCCAAAAACTAAAATGCACAGTGAAGAAAGTTAAAAAAAAAAAAAAAACCTTATAAAGAAAGAAAAGACAGGCGGTACCGGTCCGACGTCGAAGAAGGCAGACGCTACACAAAAGAATAAAGAAAAAATAAAGAACTTCTTCTGCGGTGACAGGAACACAACCTGCTGGCTCTGCGGAAAAGAAGAATTGAAGAGAGGCGGTTGGGAAAGGCGGGAAGGCAGCGCGCAGGTGCTGTGGGATGCTCCCAAAAGTTTTCTTATTGGACGCTGGGGAGCGTTCCCGCACAGGCTCCGTGGGTACCGACGATACCCATATGTGAAGACTCATTCCTGCTTGTTCCTGGAGATAGTCTTTTTTTGTCGTTATGGTTCTATAACACACCCAGCTGAGAGACCCTGGGTCGGAGAAGGAGAAACTCCTTCCTGCGATGCTGGGTCTCTCTAGCCAGGTCAAGAAATGCCCTAACCAAAAGACCTTGAAACCAAACATACCTTTTCCTAAAAAAACATGCATAGTAACCAGTCTTTGTCCAAAGATAGAGCAAACTGGCAAGTAGCAGGGGTCACATTATTCACCTCCGAACTTCCCAATATCTGAGAAATATTAAGTTCCTCATAGCATTGCAAATCTGGACCATCCAGTAGAGAGGGAGCCATTTTTTTCTCTTGGAGGAGGTAATAAACCTTGGTTTTTCCACCTTCACAGTAACTTCATTCATAGATAACTTGCAGTTTTGAGATCTGCAACACATTACCACAACATTGAACTTGGGTAGCTTGAAACTCAGTAGACAGCAACTGCACTTGTGGCAAAAGAGCCTCCCCTAGTTATTTGATTGCACTCCATATGGTCTCAAGTGTAATCTGATCAGGCCTCAGCAAGAAAAATTCAACCGAAATCCCAGCAACAGAAATCTGTAGCTCCGCCATTCTCACCTGCTCATCCACTGGCTTGTTACCTCCTGGGAGCTCCTCCAAACCCAAAGGGCCGCTGCCATCAAGCTGTTCCTGCAGGGGCTCAACACTCACCGTGCCACTTCCTGAAGCCACCTCCCTAGATCCAGCTGGCACACCAGTCGTGGGGGTATTCCCACAATCTGGCTCCTCTGACACCCAGCAGAATGGGCCACCCTGAGGTATCGCCACGTTGCAGGGAGGGTGAAATCGATACCTGAAGAGGATGCTGAGCCTTCCCACTCTGGCATCACATTAGCTGGGGTTAACATCACTCCTGAGGTCGTTGGCTGCAGTGATTCATGAGGTTGAAGAAAGGCATCCAACGGCCCCTTTGGTGATTCAGCAGTAGGCTTTGCATCTAGCTGGGAGCTGCTTAGCTACTTTAGCTTTACACTTACCCATGAAATTCTTGTGGTTGCTCTTAGATGCAGCATTCAGCCATCTTGGAATACTCAGGTCCCCCAAATTTGACCCTGTAAATTAGGTTGTCTACTCCTTGGTTGGCTGGAACTAGGGATGCTGGAGAGTAGGTATTCATAGCCCTCATCCTTTCCTCCAGGGCCTGCCAACCACTAGGCAAACTAGGCAGTCAGTGAGGGCAGCAAAAGCAGGCCATTCAAAGCTAAATAATAGATTTTGACAGCCAGAGGGTGTGTAAAGCTTGAAGTTGTTCACCTAGGGCTCCAACACTTTGGACCAACTCTAGGGCAGGCCCTGCCTTCTTCCTCTCCCCATTCTCCCCACCAATTGAGGGTCATTGTTTAAGGATGGCACCTAGTGGCTGGATTCAAGGATTGTGATTGCAGAGTTCTAGAAAGGCACTAATGCATGGGCCCTGGCCTAGGAGTATTGCTCAGTGACCAGAATATGAAACCTATATTTCCTTATCGTTTCTCCGGGCCAGTCCAGGGAACGGTAGGGTTGTCAATCCCCTTTATCAGCTGAGGACTGAATACTGTAAGATTTTACGATGACAGGCTTAGCCACACCCCCTGCTGTTCCTGCTCCAGTCTTTCAGTCCTCAGCAGCTGAATAGGACGTCGATGGTCACATCTCCTGCTAAGCTTGTTAGAATTTCTTTTATTTCCTTTCTATTTTGTGTCTGTGCAGTTTGGTCCTAGCGGGGCTATTCTCTGCATTCTTCCTGGCACTTAAATTTATTTCTCAGAGATACCCTTAGGATTCCCTGGCTGCGAGTGCCTGCGGCGCTGAAAGGCAGAGCCTGCCTCTCTGGGATTCCAAACATCCGGGTAAGGGAATCGGTTCTGGGAGCCCCACGAATCTCTTCTCTATTGCCGCGGTTCCATTCTCCGCTAGCAGCGGGGTTGCCGGAACGCGAGCCGGAGGAGCTTCCTTTAACATCGGGAGTCCTCCCCCCTCCCGTCTGTGCGGCGTCTGATTCTGCTCTGGAGCCCAGAGCGCGGCGTTCGCGCTGTCTGCGGTGTGTAGCTGCTTGTTTTTGTTTTGACGGGAGTTTTTTGCAATAGCGCAGGATAGTTATTTTTCTTCTTTTCCTTCGGTCCGTCAGATATTGTCATGGACGGCAAGGCTCCGGGTGAGTCGGACAGGCCTTTGAGTGCCTCAGAAAAAGCGGGAACGGCGGCCATTTTGATGGAGCCTGCCGTTTCTCCTGCGGATCCTCAAAAGCAGGGGAAGAGGAAGGCAAAATCTCACAAGGCAGGGCCTTCTGACAGTAAGCCCTCTAAACAATTGCCAGAGTCTCAACAGGGTTTTTCCTCCTTGTTCTCCCCGGATTTCATATTGGCAATGCACAAAGCCTATTTATTGAAGACGTCTCAGGGGATCAGTTCTTCCTCTTCTTCCTCCCTACTGGATAGCCCTGCTCCTAAATTGTCTGGAAGGGATCCTGGAGAGGGTTCTTCTCAGAAAGATCTTATGGTGGGCTCCGGTTTGGGAGTCCTTGACCCTCAGCTGTCCGGTCAGGGGTTGGAGGAGGGTGAATTTTTCTCTGAGGAGGGCTTAGACTTTGCTCCGGGGGACTTGGAGGAAGTTGAGATTGCGCCGGGCGAGGACCCTAATGTCTTTAGAGTTTTTCGCAAAGAAGAGCTAGGGGCACTTATCTCCCACTCCTTAGCGGCTCTGAATATTCCTCTTCCCTCAATAGCACAAGAACCGCTGGAAGATCCTTTGTTGCAGGGTTTCAAGACGGAGAGCCGCTGTTTTCCAGTGCACCGCGTAATCAAGCAGATGATTGAAGTGGAATGGGAATTCCCCGAGGCTACCCTACGTGGTAGTCGCGCTTTAGGCCGTCTCTACCCTGTTCCTCAGGAGGAGAAGGAATTTTTTGAAAATGCCAAAAGTGGATGCCTTGGTCTCTGCGGTGACTAAGAAGACCACTATCCCTGTGGAAGGGGGTGCGGCACTTAAAGATTTGCAGGATCGCAAGCTGGAAGTGCTGTTGAAGCAGGCCTTTGATTCCAGTGCTTTTTCTCTACAGGCCTCCATTTGTGGAGCGTATGTGTCTCGGGCTTCCATCCGCTGGCTCCAGGGGGAGGTTCCTGCGGATGGCGGAGAAAGCTCTTCCGTGGAGGGCGCCAAGTTGGAATCGGCAGCGGCGTATTTGGCGGATGCTTGTTATGATTTAGTTAGGATTTCGGCTAAATCGATGGCCTCGCTCATTGCGGCAAGACGTTTCTTGTGGCTTAGGAATTGGGCGGCAGACGCTTCTTCCAAATCCAGGCTCAGTAAGCTTCCTTATAAGGGCAAGTTGCTCTTTGGCGAGGCCTTGGAGAAAATTGTGAAAGATCTGGGAGACTCCAAGGGGGGTCGCTTGCCGGAGGATCGGCCGAAAGCTCCCAGGGGATCTTTGCTCCAGCAGGGGCAAAATCGAGATTCCCGAAGATTCCGGGGAGCGCGCTTTGCACCCTATTCCAGAGGGTGCGTCGGATTCCGCGGTCAGTCCTTTCGTGGAGCGCGCGGCTTTGGCAGGAACTATTTCAACTCCCAGCAGAGTTCCGCTAAAAAGCCGCAATGATGGTCCGCTGGTCCAGGAGGAAGTGCCTGTGGGGGACGCTTACAAGGCTTGCTTTCCGCCTGGACCGCAATAACCACGGACCAGTGGGTGCTAGAGATCATTCGAGAGGGTTATGCCCTGGAGTTTGCTCAGCCGTTAAGAGGCCTTTATGGTTTCTCCCTGTGGTCAAGGACCCAAGAGACAAGCGGTTACCGACACCCTTCTGCGATTACTGCGCCTTCAAGCGGTTGTGCCAGTACCTCCCAACCAATACGGATCCGGTCGATACTCGATCCGGGCGAATGGGAATTGAACGCGGTGGTGTTTCACGATATTACCGCCCGCTGGGGGATGCCAGTGATGGATCTCATGGCTACCTTCCTCAATGCCAAGGCATCGCGGTTTTACAGCAGGCGCAGGGAACACATGTCGGAAGGCCTAGATGGCCTGGTACAACCATGGCCATTGAACTCCCTGCTCTGTTTTCACACCTTGGCCGATGATCGGCAGAGTTCTTCACCGAATAGCGCGGCACAGAGGGACAGTAATTCTCATAGCGCCGGATTGGCCTCAGCGGCCTTGGTACGCAGATCTGGTACGACTGCTGATAGAGCCTCCCTGGTGTCTGCTGATTCGTCTCAACCTACTGGCTCAGGGACCAGTACTCAATGCCGCAGGTGGATCGCTTCTTGCTTACGGCTTGGCTCTTGAGGGGCGACGGCTGACGCTTCGCGGTTTCTCGGAGTCGGTGGTCGCCACGATGCTTCAGTCTAAACGGCCGTCCACTTCTCTCGCATATGTTCTAGTCTGGAAAGTGTTTGAATCTTGGTGTGCGCAGCAGGGTTTGCGACCCATGTCGGCGTCTCTTCCGGCTCTCTTATCTTTTCTGCAACATGGGCTGGAGAAAGGTTTGGTTCTCAATACTCTCAAAGTTCACTTGGCGGCGCTGGCCTGTTATAGAGGTTCGGTGCAGGGATGTCGTTTAACGGCACGTGCGGTTGTGCAGTGGTTTTTTCGTGCAGCCAAGCTTATCAGACCTCCGGTGAGGCAAGTGATCCCTCCGTGGGATTTGAATGTTGTTCTCGAAGCGTTATCACGGTCTTCGTTCAATTCGGCTAGCCGGTTGAGGGAACTGTCTTGGAAAACAGTTTTCTTGGTTGCCTTGTGTTCCGGATTTCAGATCTCCAAGCTCTCTCCTGTCGGGAGCCGTACCTTCAATTTTTGCCGGAAAAAGTGGTGTTGCGCCTGGTTCCTTCTTTTCTCCCTGAGGTGGTTTCGGCCTTTCATGTGAATCAATCAGTGTCATTGCCCGTTTTCTCCGATTTAACGGAGTCACCTATCGATCGTGCGCTTAAAAGGTTGGATCTCGGCAGAGTGTTGCGGAGATATTTAAAAGCCACTCAGTCTTTCCGCAGGTCAGATAGGTTGTTCGTACTTTTTGGAGGTCCACGAAAAGGAAGAGCGGCATCGAAGGCTTCCATTGCCAGATGGGTGAAAAGTGCCATTGTGGCGGCTTACGAATCCGTGGGAAAATCTCCTCCGGTGGGGCTTAAGGCTCATTCCACCCGTAGTCTAGCAACTTCCTGGGCGGAGCATGCGTTGGTTCCTCCGGTGGATATATGTCGGGCTGCTACGTGGTCCTCACTGCATACTTTTACTAAGCACTACAGATTGGATGTGCTGGCCAGAGGCGATGCGAATGTGAGGGCTTCAGCCATTGTAGCAGGGCTCGCGGGTCCCTCCCGTCTTTAGGTACTGCTTTGGTACTGCCCTACCGTTCCCTGGACTGGCCCGGAGAAACGATAAGGAAGGAGAAATTAGGTCTTACCTGCTAATTGTCTTTCCTTGAGTTCTCTCCGGGCCAGTCCAGGGCCCACCCAGTTCGAGTTTTGCATCGGATTCTGATTTCCCTATACGCCAGGGAGTGCCTCTGCCGGGGGATCCGAACAGTTGAAGTACGCTTTCGGATTGTTTACATAGAGGGGTTCTTGGGGCTCCCTCAGGTTTCGTTGGAGCGGGTGTTTGCGTTTCCAAAACCATCGGTAGAAGGAAAAAAAAAAATAAACAGCTCCACTCCTTCCTTTGGGGTAAGATGAGAGTTATACGGAAGCCGCCTTGCTTATTGGCGGGTGAGCTTTCTGCTAGAGAAGTATGCACTGTTCTTTCTTGTTTGTTCCTTCCTGTTTTTCTAGTCTTAGGTGTCGAGCTGCTTGGCCAAGAGGAGACTGCAGGAACAGCAGGGGGTGTGGCTAAGCCTGTTATCGTAAAATCTTACAGTATTCAGTCCTCAGCTGCTGAAGGGGATTGACAACCCTACCGTTCCCTGGACAGGCCCGGAGAGAACTCAAGGAAAGACAATTAGCAGGTAAGACCAAATTTCTCCATTTTGCTTTTTTTTCCATCAGATCTACAATGACCAAGTGTTAAAGTATACTAGGTCCGTAGGTATGTTGAAAGCAGAGATGCCAAGAATAAACCATACAGGCACAACAATGTAACAGACACTTCAAAAAAAACTAAGGAGAGGACTCCTAAAAAAAGTTTTTTTTTAACTTACTGAGACACTATGAACTTGCTGAAAACATCTGAAAACAGACTTTCAAAAGCGTGTGATGACTGTCAATATACCACTTTTCAATTACTTGGTATATCATATTCAGTATATCATAAATTCTTCAGATGGAAGTTTATTTTAACAAAACTCTCACATCTCCGATGCTATTCGTGGCACCAAAGCATTTTACTCGCACAGGAGTTTCATCAGGAAGCAACCATAACCAAAGGCTAAATGTGACAGCCGCACACTTCCAATAACCTGCAAATCAAAAAGAAAAAAACAAATTCCAAATTCCTCCTCCTAATTACCAGAAAAGAGAAGACGTGAGCACCATCTAAACCATAACATTAATAAAAACATGCATTCCTTATCGCTTCTCCGGGCCAGTCCAGGGAAAGGTAGGGTTGTCAATCCCCTATAGCAACTGAGGACTGAAGACTTCAAGTTTTCTTGAGAGGTGAAGCCACTCCCCCTGAGGGTAATCCAGCAGTCTTTCAGTCCTCAACAGCTAAGGAGGATCGAATCCCTCTTTCTCCCTCATTGGCAAACTTTTGCTTCCTTTTCTTTCTTTGTTTTTTGAGTATAATAATCTGGCTCTAGCAGGGCTGATTAATTCTATAGTCCAGTTACTTTTTTGGTGCGCTGTGGCTTTAAGGAAATTTGAGACAAAAAGATTACATTCCTGTACGGTGTGAGGTAGAGCCTGCCTCTTTCACCGTCTCTGTCTCTCGCATCAGAGTGAGCCTGGGGGCCACGGGTCTATCCTCTGCACAGCTCCTTGCCGGTCTGTGAAGTCCCGCTAGCAGCGGGACTGCTTAAAGTTTCCCTGGGTTCCCTCTCGTCGATTGCGGTGAGTCTCTGTGTGTATTTTATTTTTCTTTCTGTCACCATCGCGTCGAAGCTCTCGGCTCTAGTTCCGGATTGCTTTCTTTTACTCTCCGTTGGGGGTTTTTTCTTTCAGACCCGTTCGCGGTGGTCCGCTTCATTTTTTTATCGCGGCGGCACGTTTTTTTTTTTTTTTTTACTTATGGCAGACAAGCCGGCACTAAAATTGGATGAGCCATCTTTGCCCGCGGGAAAGGCGGCCATTTTAGCGCACTCAGTCAATTCACCGGCAGAGCAGTCCCGGCCGCATAAAAAGAGGGCTAAATCGTCTAAGGACGCCATTCCTCTCAAAAAGCCTGTACCATCAGCTTCTGCAGCGCAGGAGAGCATGGACTCCTTTTTTTCGCCAGAGTTTATTTTGGCGATGCACAAGGCCTTTTTACTGCGCTCTTCTCAGCCTGCACATTTTTCAGAGGGTCTGCGTTCTGAGCCAGTTTCTATTACTGGGCAGTTGCCAGAAGATCCTGGTGAAGGGTCATCTCAGGCTTCCAATGTTTTTAAAGAACCTTCGGATCCCTTTTCGTCTATGCCCTCTGTTCTTCTGGGTCAAGGGGACTCTCAGGTCTTGGCTGACCCAGGTTTGGATCTGGAGGCAGAGGACTTGGAAGAAGGGGAGATTGCTCCCGGAGAAGATCCAAATATTTTTAGGGTCTTCTGGAAAGAAGAACTCTCCGCGCTTATTTCGCAATCTTTAGCGGCCTTACATTTGATTCTTCCTTCTGCCTCTCAGGAACCTTTGGAGGATCCGTTGTTGCAAGGCTTTAAGGCTGAGCAACGGTGTTTTCCGATCCACAGAATTATCAAGCAGATGATTGAATCTGAATGGGAATGTCCTGAAGCTACGTTGCGTGGCAGCCGCGCTTTGGCGCGCTTGTACCCCCTTCCGCAAGACGAAAAGGAGTTCTTACGCATGCCAAAGGTCGATGCCATTATATCGGCAGTGACTAAGAAGACGACCATCCCTGTGGAGGGGGCAGCAGCTCTGAAGGACCTGCAGGATAGAAAATTAGAAATTCTTCTCAAGCAGGCTTTTGATTCTACGGCTTTGGCTCTGCAAGCGGCTGTTTGTGGAGCGTATGTGTCTCGAGCGTCCATTAGATGGTTGCAGGGGGACTCTTCTGGGGAGTCTTCATCGGAAGCTGTGGATTCTGCTAAATTGGAGTCCGCTGCGGCTTATATGGCGGATGCTTTTTATGATTTGCTGCGAATTGCGGCTAAGACTATGGCCTCGCTGGTGGCGGCTCGGCGTTTTCTCTGGTTACGTAACTGGTCTGCAGATGTATCCTCAAAATTGCGACTCAGTAAATTACCCTATAAAGGGAAATTGCTTTTCGGCGAAGCGTTAGAAAAGATTGTAAAGGATTTGGGCGACTCCAAAGGGGGTCGTTTGCCTGAGGATAAGCCTAAGCCGGCGAGAGGGGCGCCGGGTTTTCGAGGCTCCGGTCGCGACTCTCGTAGATTCAGGGGGGCCCGTTTTGCTCCCTATTCCAGGGGACTATCTAATTTTCGGGGACATTCCTTTCGGGGTGCCAGAGGTTTTGCCAGGTCCTACTTTGGTGCCTCCCAGCCCTCTGTTAAAAAACCGCAATGAAGGTCGGCTGGTCCAGGCCTTAGTTCCTGTGGGCGGACGCCTACAGAATTTTTTGGCAGCCTGGACCGCCATCACGTCCGACAAATGGGTGTTGGAGATAATACAAAAGGGGTATGCTCTCGACTTCGCCTGTCCCTTGGAGCCGGCTTTTGTCATGTCTCCCTATCCGGCCGGTCTCAAGAGTCAGGCCATTGCGGACACCCTCTCGTGCCTTCTGCAGCTCCAGGCGATAGTTCCCGTGCCTCTAGACCAATACGGTTGCGGTCGATACTCGATCTATTTTGTGGTCCCCAAAAAGGAAGGTTCTTTTCGTCCCGTGCTAGATCTCAAAGGAGTAAACCGTACCTTACGGGTACCTCACTTTCGCATGGAGACTCTACGTACAGTGATTCGAGCGGTACGTCCACAAGAATTTCTCTCCTCAATCGATCTCACGGAAGCCTACCTTCATATTCCATTCAGACAGAAATATCTGCGTTTTGCCCTTCCGACGGGACATTTCCAGTTTCGAGCGCTGCCCTTCGGTCTCGCTACGGCTCCACGGACGTTCACGAAGCTAATGGTGGTTGTTGCAGCAGCGCTACGGAAAGAGGGTATCCGAGTGCATCCTTATCGCGACGATTGGTTGATCAGGGCCGAATCTCGCTCGGCGGCGCGGGAAGCCACCGCGTGGGTGGTGCAGCTTCTCGAACAGCTCGGTTGGGTAATCAATCGGGCCAAAAGTCGCCTAGAGCCATTGCAACAGCTAACTTATCTCGGGGCGGTCTTCGACACCGAGCGCGGGAAGGTCTCTTTGCCCGAGGTTCGGGTCGAGAAGCTTCTACACCAACTGCAGGTTTTCTTACGGCTCACAGCTCCGTCGGCGTGGACCTATTTACAACTTTTGGGGTCCATGGCGGCAGCACTGGATCTCGTTCCGTGGGCCAAAGCTCACATGCGGCCTTTGCAACAAGCCTTACTTTCCCGTTGGTCGCCGCAGCTCCACCCACTCTCGCAACGCCTCTCCTGTCCCGACAGGGTGAGGCGCAGTCTCGACTGATGGTTAGTGCGGGATCATCTAACTGCGGGTGTTCCCTTGCAGGAGCCCGCGTGGGTGTTAGTCACCACGGATGCCAGTCTCTCCGGCTGGGGAGCTCATTGTCAGACTCACATGGCTCAGGGTTCTTGGTCACCAGAGGAAGCTTCGTGGTCGATCAACCGACTGGAACTTCGCGCGGCTCGTCTTGCTCTTCTGCACTTCGTGGCCTTCCTCAAGGGCGCGGCAGTCAAGATTTTCTCCGACAATGCCGTGACGGTCGCATATATCAATCGGCAAGGGGGAACCAAGATTCCTTCTCTTCTCTCCGAATGTCAGGATTTGATGGTTTGGGCAGAGGACAATCTTCTGGCGATTTCAGCGGCACATGTAGCTGGCAAAGAGAACTTGCAGGCCGATTATCTCAGCCGCAATCTTCTCGATCCCGGGGAATGGGAATTGAACGCTGCAGTTTATCACGACCTGACGTTGCGTTGGGGGCAACCGATCATGGATCTTATGGCAACCTGCGCAAATGCCAAGACCGCCCGTTTCTTCAGCAGGTGCAGGGAACACATGTCCGAAGGTCTCGATGCTCTAGTGCAGCCCTGGCCTCAGGACTCTCTCCTGTACGTTTTCCCGCCTTGGCCTATGTTGAGTCGAGTTATTCAACGCATAACACAGCACCGGGGAAGGGTGATTCTCATTGCTCCGGATTGGCCTCGTCGTCCTTGGTATGCCGACCTACTTCGTCTTCTCGTAGCTCAGCCTTGGCCTCTTCCAGTCCGCATCAATCTGTTGCATCAGGGACCGATTCTCATGCCTCGAGTGGATCGCTTCTTGCTTATGGCTTGGCTCTTGAAAGGGCTCGCTTAGAACGCAAAGGCTATGCGAGTTCCGTCGTAGACACTTTACTTCAGTCTAAGCGGTCTGGGACTTCTTTGGCCTATGTGCGCATCTGGCGTCTTTTTGAAACTTGGTGTGGTCACCGCAATGTGTCTCCCATGTCATCTACCTTACCTCAACTGCTTCTCTTTCTCCAGCATGGCTTGGACAAAGGGTTGGCGCTTAGTACCCTTAAGGTTCATATAGCTGCGCTCGCTAGTTTTCGGGGGTCGGTACAGGGACGCCGTCTTTCGACACATCTGGATATACGTCGCTTTCTACGAGCCGCAAAGATTCTCCGTTCTCCATTGCGGTCCGTAGTACCTCCTTGGGATTTGAATATCGTGTTGGAAGCGTTTTCCCGGTCCCCCTTATCTTCCCTGTGCTCTCGAAGTCTCCGGGAGTGTTCCTGGAAAACGGCCTTCCTTGTAGCTTTGTGTTCGGCACGCCGTATTTCGGATTTACAGGCCTTGTCTTGCCGGGAGCCTTATCTGCAATTTCTTCCCGAGCGAATTTTGCTACGGACGGTTCCTTCTTTTTTGCTGAAAGTCCTTTCGGTTTTTCATATTAACCAATCTGTGGCTTTGCCTGTTTTTTTTCTGATTTGTCCAATTCTCCTATGGACCGGGCACTCAAGCATTTGGATATGGAGCGGGTCTTGAAGACGTACCTTACGGTATCGCAACCCTTTCGTAAAATGGACAGGCTCTTTGTACAGTGTGCGGGTCCTCGAAAGGGTCAGGCAGCGTCTAAGTCCACCATTGCTCGTTGGGTTCGCAGCGCTATTACTGCGGCTTACGCTGCTCAACATGTATCGTTGCCAGATGGTTTGAGGGCTCATTCTACTCGAGCTCTGGCGACTTCCTGGGCAGAGTATGCCTTTGTCCCTCCAGTAGATATCTGCAGAGCGGCAACGTGGTCTTCCTTGCATACTTTTACGAAACGTTACCGGTTGGATGTTCAAACCAGAGACGATGTGAAAGTGGGGGCCTCGGCTCTTATCGCAGGTCTGGCGGGTCCCTCCTGGATTTAGGTACTGCTTTGGTACTGCCCTACCTTTCCCTGGACTGGCCCGGAGAAGCGATAAGGAAAATGACATTAGGTCTTACCTGCTAATTGTCTTTCCTTGAGCTTTCTCCGGGCCAGTCCAGGGTCCCACCCCATTCGCTTTTCCGAGCGGTTTGTTTTTGCATAACCATAAGAATTCCACCTTTTATGCATGTTCATCGGTGGGGGAACGATTTGGGGCTTTGCGGGTTCATTCAGTGCTCCTCTGTTCTGTATATTTGTGGATATTTTGGGGGGAAAAAAAAAAAAAAAAGCACATTTCTTAGCTTCCGAGTTTTAGCGGACTATAGAATGTTTTCAGTTTTTCAAGGGTTATTCTGCTGTGTGTCAGTTCTTTCTTTTTAGTTGCTTTGACAGAAGTAGACTGATGGATTACCCTCAGGGGGAGTGGCTTCACCTCTCAAGAAAACTTGAAGTCTTCAGTCCTCAGTTGCTATAGGGGATTCACAACCCTACCTTTCCCTGGACTGGCCCGGAGAAAGCTCAAGGAAAGACAATTAGCAGGTAAGACCTAATGTCATTTTAGTTAGATTATGGCTATAAAAAAATCCTCTCGCCAATATGTACCCCTTTTAATAACATTATCAAATTCATTTCTAAATTCATCCAGACCACCTTACTTACATTTCATACAGGTTACTACAAAAATATTTCCATCACAAATCACATTGCTTCGGAATCACTGTATGGGTAGCTTCCCACCACAGAAGCAGAAGTAAACCGATGAAAAACGCCATGCTGGTGCAATAAATACCTAAAACATGTATGACATTTAGAAAGTTCTTCAAGAAGTAAAGCCATAAAATTACCCTTTCCCATCCAGATAGCCACCAAAACCGTAATGATTACTATTATTAAATCATCTTAGGACTATAATAAAAAAAAAAAAAATCAAGTATACCAGCCTTTCAAAACCAATATCAAATGTATTTATTTAACAGTTTTTCTATACTGCTTTATCCTACAATCAAAGCGGTTTACATTGCAACAGAACATTATACATTAAACAGGAAAGTCAACTAGGAGGTAACATTTGCTTAGGTTGGAGTCTATTTTATTTTATTTAGCTGTATTTATATCCCGCTTTTCACCGGGTCAAAGCGGTCAATTGGGGGATACATTTAACACGAGGGGATATGAGACACATATACTAATACTTACAGGGAACATGGGCAATGGAGGGTTAAGTGGCTTGCCCAAGACCACAAGGAGTACCTATAGGACTAGAAATCCCAGACCCTCTGGCCTGATTGCTGTCCCCAGGTGGGACTTGAACCCCCGGCCCTCCGGCCTGAAGTACCTTGTCCTAACCACTAGACCACTCCTCCCTCCTCGTCTAGGGTATCATTAGAAACCTATGTGGTCAAGGGAGGGAAGTAAGGGGGAGGGGTAGTTGAATTAGTGGCTGACTGAGTGAGGTTGTCAGAGAAGCAGTCTTTGAATATGTAAGCCTGGGCTTTTCGGAAGGTTGCTGTGTCTGCTGTAGTTTGTAGCTTCTCAGGAATAGAGTTCCATAATTGTGGCGCATAATGTGAGAAGGCTCTCTTTGAGGTGTTAAGAGCTGGTTTTCGTAATTAGTGATGGTGGGCGTAGCATGTTCTGTGAGCCAGTTCGTCTTTTTCTGTTGTCAGGTAGGACTTGAAGTAGGGACTGCAGGAATGGTGCAGAAGAGTTGTTGAGAATCTTGAAAGTTATGAGAATAGATTTGTATTTTACGCGTTCTAGTTTTGGTAGCCAGTGAAGTTGTCTGAGTAGGGGTGTTGTGTTGCACCTTCCAGGAGTTGAAGAGGGTTCATGCTGCAGTGTTGCGTGCAAGTTGGAGAAGGTGGATAGCTGCTTTTGGAAGGCCTTGAAAGATGATTTTGCAGTAGTTGAAAAGCGGGAAGATGCTCGTTTTGGAGGACAGAGCGAAAGTCATAGTTGGTTAGAAGAGGTTTAAGGTGCTTGATTTGAGCTTGAAGTAGATGCTTCTTGTAATGTTCCGTATTGGTTCTGTGAAGGTGAGGTGTTGATCCAGTGTAACTCCAAGGTATTATACATCTTGTTTTACTTGGATTTGGGTTCCCTCGATGGTTATGCAGTTCGGTGGTTTAAAGCTATTGTCTCTGGTGACTACAGGGCCTCTGTCTTCTTGAGGTTTATGGCCATATTATGTCTTCTGAGCCATTCACTGAATGGGGAGAAGCATTTTGTTATGGGTGTGATATCTGGGTTTGATGTATTGATGGGTGCGTAGATGTGGTATATGATAAAATGCTTTTATGACAGTGTGAATTGGTTGTAGGAAAATGTTGAATAATAGTGATGAAAGGGTGGAACCTTATGGGACTCCTTGAGATTGCATGTATGGGGTGGATTTTGCAGATCTTGATCTTACTTGCAGTTGTCGGTCTGTTAGGTATGATTTAAACCAGGTGAGGGGTGTGTCTGATAGTCCAAGAGCTTGCAGTTGCTGGATAATCAGATTGTGCGGTATGGAGTTGAATGCTGCCTTTATGTCTAGAAAGATGAGTATGAAGCCAGTCTTGGGTTTGTTGGTGCCCTTAAATAGATTGTCAAGAAGGGTGGTCATTAGGGATTCAACACCATGGTATGGTCTAAAACTGTATTGTTGGTGATCAAGTAGATGATGTGTTTCTGTGTGATCTTGGAGCTGTTGGTAGATTTTTTTTCTAGTATTTTGGACATGAAGGGAAAGTTGGCTATGGGCCTGTAAGAGGTTGGTTGGTTGGTTGGTTGATGTTGCTTGAGGTTCTTTTTCCTTTCAGGGCGGATGGATTCAGCCTTGAGTTCAGGGGGTACCTGTCCTTCTTGCAATGATAGCTGGATGACGTTTAGTATTGTGGGAATGAGTCCCTGTCTTGCTCGCTTAATCCAGCTGACTGGACAGGGATCAAGGGGTTGTATTAATGCGTGTGGTGATTTTCTTTAAGTAGTCAGGTGTGATATTACTGAATGAGTTCCATGTGGTTGGGTATGTAGTTAATTTGCTGTTCTGTTGTGATGAGTGGGTTGATGCTATTGGTGTGGGCTGAAATCAAGGTCTGGAAGTAGTCAGCCATCATTTGTGGAGTGAGGTGTGTGGGTTTTTTTTTGGTTTGTTATGTTATATCTTTGCTTAGATTTCACTGTGTCAAAGAGCTCTTGTGGGCGATTGAGAGAGAGCTTTGGATTAATTTTGTATAGTAGTCTTTCTTTGCTTGAGATGTAGCTGCTTGATATGCCTGTAGTTTGTGCTTGTAAGTGTTTAGGCTGTCACTTGATCTGATGTTTCTCCATTTCCTTTCTGCGATGTATAGGTTTCACTTCATGTCTTTCAGTTAAGGTGTGTACCAGGTTGCTGCTGTTTGTCTTGTGTAGTGGCTGGATGTAGATGGTTTTGTTGCAATATCTGCGATGGTTTTGTTCCAGTTTTGTATTATGGAGTTCATCAGGGGTGTCTTTTTTTTCAGTTTTGAAAAGATGTTGAGAAAATTTATTCTTTTTCCAGTTTGTGAAATCTGCGTGCAGTGTATTTGGAGATGTGCTGCTTTGAGCTTGCGTGTGTTTGAATGTTATGTTGATTGTGATCATCTTGTGGCCTGATTAGGGGATATCAATAGTGGTAGGAGGGGGCATTGGGTGTTCGTTAAAGCTTTGTGGCAAGAAGATCATGTTGAGGGTGTTCGTTTGCTTTGGGTGGGTTGACTGATTTGTGTGTAGTCCAGGGATTCCATGGCTTCTAGGAAGGTTCTTGCTTTGCTTGGAGATGTGGAGCCGAGGATGAGGTAGCCTTTGTTCAAGTTGTTGCAGATAGTTTCTAGGGTTGTATCCAATTCATCAGGGTCAGTGTTTGGGGATCTATAGGCGAGGAGGGTGGTTATTGTTTGTTATCAGCGTGTCCAGATCTTTATCAGATGTTTTTGAGAGGGTGCAGAAGTTCAGGTGTGTGTTTGTTGGTATATTATTTATTTATTTATTTATTTAAAGTCTCTTCTATACCGCACTATTCAGCATCAGCGCGGTTTACATGGAACAAAAATGCTCAGTACAATTAACACGTATGAGTTCACAGATAACAGGGCAAATAACTGGGATAACAGGGGTAACTATTTACATAGATATTCTATAGATATTATATAGGTATTCTAACAAGAAAACAGAAATCAAGAAAGAAATATCTCATAAAAATTATTCAAAATAACTAAATAGTCAAGCTCCCTTTATCATTAACTCAAAGATGATCATGTCTGTTCAGTTCCCCTTACTATTCAGGAGTTTTCCTGTAACGGAAAGAGTTGTTGTGATTCCTCATCTGTGGTGTATGGCATATTTTTGTCCATTTCGTACTTGACTGTTGGAGCATAAAAGCAGACCTAACTGTGCAATTTGGGAAGCTCCATTGTCAAACACTGCAATTCTCAGGGACATGTTTTCTCTGACTTGCACTGTTTTTGCATAGACCAGATTTCTGGTTCTACTGGGTTAGGTACTAATGATCATAGGCTATTATGTTATGAGCAAAAGTGGATTTACTGTTTAAATACAGTGGACTTGAATGAGCTCAATTCCGGTATTGACTGGACTATTTGCTGAACTATAGTGTGATGTTACTATTACCTGTAAACCGTGTTGATCATTGGAAATGCGATAAATAAGCTTTTCAAATAAATAAATATGATTCGTATGACATTCGTTTTATGATCTTCTTTAAGTTATTGATATAGGGAGCTTGACTAGTGGTCTAGTTATTTTGAATAATTTTTATGGGACATATCTATCTTGATTTCTATGTTTGCTGGTATACAGGCCATTTGATATTGGTTTTGAATTTTTTTTAACATTATAGTCCCAAGTTGATTTTGATGATAGTAATCATTAAGTTTTCAGTGGTTATTTGGGTGGGAAAGGGTATTTTTATGGCTTTATTTTTCTTGAAGAGCTTTTTAAATGTCATACATCTGTTTCGGGTATTTATTGTGCCGGCATGGGGTTTTTCATCAGTTTACTATTGCTCCTGTGGTAGGGGAGCTGCCCACACAGTGATTGCGCAGCGATGTGTATTGCAATGGAAATATTTTTGTAGTAACCCATATCAAATGTTAGTAAGGTGGTCTGGTTGAATTTTTAAAAATGAATTTGATAATGGTTTTAAAAGGAGTACATATTGGTGAGAGGTTTTTTATAGCCATAATAAACTAATGCATGCTTTTATTAATGTTATGGTTTTGGTGGTTCTTTTCTGGTAATTAGAAGGAGGAATATGGAATTTGTTCTCTTTTTTTGTTTTTGTTTTGCAGGATATTGGAAGTGTGCAGCTGTTACACTTAGCCTTTGGTTATGGCTGTTCCCTGATGAAACTCCTGTGGGAGTGAAATGCTTTGGCACCACAAATAGTATCGGGGCTGTGGGAGTTTTGTTTAAAATAAACTCCTATCTGAAGAATTTATGATACTCCTGTATATCATGTATTCAGTATAATTGAATGCTGGTATACTGATAGTCATCACACAATTTTGAAAGTCAGTTTTCAGCAAGTTCATAGTGTCTCAGCAAGTTAAAAAACTTTTTTTTTTTTTTTTTTTAGTAGTCCTCTCCTTAGTTTTTTGGAGTGCCTGTAATATTGTGTCAGTATTTTTGCACAGCACTCTTTATGAATTGGGTTTTGGCAGCTGGTTCTTACCAAATAATAAGCCATTGCAAGAGAGGTTTTCAACTGGGGTGTCTAGAGTATAAATCTAGAAAGGTTTAGTCTTACTTTCCAAATGAGTAAAGCAGCATGAAATATGTCCTTTTCTTTGGAGTCTCTGAGATGTGTCCCAGACTAGTCAGTTTGAGACAGAATGCTGTGCTTGATTGACTTTGGTCGGATTGGGAATGTTTTTGTCTGTTAACTGCCATATTGAGTCAGACCAAAGATCTCAAGCCCATCTTTCCAGCAGTGGCCAATCCAAATCCCGAAAAAGTAGATGCCATGCTGCTTACCTCCAGGAATAAGATGTGGCTTTCCCAGGTCTACCTGGTTATTAATAGTTTATGGACTTTGATATCTCCTTTCCTCTGTAGCCTTTCCATATAGGGGTACCATTCCATCCCTTTTATTATTTTGGTCACCCTTTTCTTTACCTTTACAAATTTTGCTGTATTGTTTTTTGAGATATGGTCACCAGAATTGCACATAATACTCAAGGTATGGTTACACCATGGACCGATATGGAAAACATCATAATGCCTCTCTATCATTCTACTAGACCAGTTCAGACAAGTGGATTGTGTCCCCCTACCAGCGAGGTGGAGACATAGAAAGAATTCCAGAGGTTTCTTACGACCTCATCCTGCTATAATAGTCAATGCAGCTAGGAGCACACTGGTATTTCTCTGTCTTGAGCAAATGGTAGAAATGCATCGATGCAGCTTGGGTGAAAATTCTGGGAAAGATTTGATTTTGCTCATGAGTAATCGCCCTTAGGGGTGACTTCCTCACTGTAACTTGATACTGAAGGCTGCACTAGTCACCCTTAATATCTTTGGGTATTTCCATATGGAGGAGAGGAATTGGTTCAGCTCCTCATCCTTTTCTGATTAAGGGCCAATTGAGCAATCAGAACGTTGGACAAGGATTCTTTGTCCTGCACAAACTCAGTGGCCCCCTCCCACTCCCCCCGGCTCTTTCCTGAAGATTAAAAGTAGGCTCATCGGAGGTATGTGCTTGCAGGCCCTGGCAGCAGGGCAGTAGTACTGAGCCTGGCATAATCTTTCTATCTTGGGCTCCCTGGGGGGGGGGGGGGGGGGGGTGAGTAGCAAAACTAAGTCTCCATCTTGTTTGACTGGCTTTTGTGGAGCTACCCGATTTTGTCAGCTGGATGGTGCATCCATTGGGTTCTGGACCATTTGGGGCAACCATTAGTAAGAAGTGTGTTTTTTCACACTGGTTCCCACCTCGTTGTGCTGTCTGCATGCATTAGCTGTGCTACACACACTAGTCTTGCATGCCTTGGATCCACTCATGGCTGTAGCATGTGGTGGTTGTGGTGGTGGTGGTGCTGTTGTGGCCAGAGCGCGTGTTGCAGCGTTCCTTGTTAGCACATCCTGAGCCTATGAAGCTAGGCTGTTAGCAATGCATAAGGCAGGCCTTCACAAATTTTGTGTGGATTTAGGAGCCAGGACAAAATCCTAGGAGCTAGTGCTTGATCTCCAGGAACAAGCAGGAATGAGTCTTCACATATGGGTACGTCGGTACCGACGGAGCCTGAGCGGGAACACTCCCCAGCTTCCCAAAAAGGAAAGCTTTTGGGAGCATCCCACAGCGCCTGCGCGCTGCCTTCCCGCCTTTCCTAACCGCCTCTCCTCAGTTCTTCTTTGCCGCGGAGCCAGCAGGTCGTGTTCCTGTCACCGCTGAAGAAGTTCTTTGTTTTATTTTATTTCTTTGGTCGCGCGTCTGCCTCCCCCGACTCGGACCGGTACCGCCGTTTTTTCTTTCTTTTCTTATAAAAAAAAACCATATTTTTCCCTCACTTAGTGTGTTTTTTTTCTTTTGGGCCTTAGGCCTCACAAAGAATTTTTTCCTCATGGAAAAACCATCCTCCGGGTTTAAAAAATGCACTAAGTGTAGCGGTACTATTTCTGTTACCGACACCCATGAATGGTGTCTTAAATGTTTGGGTCCTGAACACTCCATTTCGGATTGTTTGTCCTGCTCTTTGATGTCTAAACAAGGTTTACAGAACCGAGCAGCCAAGCTCCATGTGCTGTTTCCCTCTGATGCAGCTTCAGTGGCATCGACGTCTTCCAGGGCTGCTTCTTCCTCCCATGGATCTCAGGTAACCAAAGATAAATCCAGCCGGTCCTCGAAGGGTAGATCTCCTTCCAAGCATCAAGATGCCTCCGGGCTTGCCCTCGAGGATCCTGCACCGGCAAAACAACCCTGGCGGGAAGCTCCGGCTTCCAAAGCTCCACCTATGGGGTTACAGGTTGACATCGATGGCATGGCCTCGACCGATCACCTGTTAGAATGCTCTGGGGTACCGGCGCAACCTTCCGGTACCGAATTCCAGGCATTCATGGCATCGATGGATCAGAATGTTCTATCCATGCAGCAGGCTATCACAGCCTTTATTCAAGCTGCGACGCCGCTGATACCACAACAAACTCCGTTGTCGGTATCAGCGCTGGTACCGGCACCAGCGCCGGTACCGACTGCATCGACATCGACCAGAATGCTGACTGCAGCGGTTCCCTGTCCAGGGATGCTTATCGGTACCGAACCGGTACCGATGATGCCTGATGTCGATACTGCTCGATACGCGTATCGAGCTTTAGAAGAGCACCCTGACAGGCGATACTTTGATTCCTCTGATGATTCTGATACATCGGAGGAGTCTGCTGAAGTATCCATAGCTCTTCCTGAAGAGCCGCCTTCTCCAAAAAGAAGAATGTCTCCTCCAGAGGACTTGCCCTTTCAAGACTTCATAAGAGAAGTGGCTAAATGACTTTCTATTTCAGTAACCTCTGAATCAGAGCCTAGAGCTAAAAAATTGGATATTTTAGGTTATTCTAAGGCTCCTAAGGAGGCAGTCACCTTGCCAATTCATGAGATTCTTTATGATCACATGATTGACTTATGGGAGACTCCTCTCACCACTACCTCTCCTCATTCTCGTAGATTGGACACTATGTACCGTGTCCCTCCTTGTCCTGGTTTTCATAAAACACAGCTTCCTCATCATTCTATTGTGGTGCAGTCAGCTATGAAAAGGATAAAGAGTGCAAAAAGACACTCCTCTGCTCCTCCAGGAAGAGAATGCAGGACCTTGGATGCTTTTGGTAGGAAATTCTTCCAAGCTAGTATGCTCATTGCCAGAATCAACTCCTATAGTCTTTTATATGGGTATGTTTCTGAAAGAAGTTGCAGATAAACTGCACACTTTCCTCCCTTTTCTTCCAGAGGATAAAAGGGAAGAATTCCTTATTTGGCTTAAGCATACTCAAGATATTTCAAAGTTTTCCAACCGTGCAGCTTTTGACTCCTTTGAAGGTGCCAGCAGAGCTTTGGCCATTGCCATAGCTGCTCGCAGAATTGCTTGGCTCCAGGCTTCTGATCTAGAATCTTGGGTCCAGGATGGCTTAGGAAATCTTCCTTGTACAGGTGAAAACCTGTTTGGCAAAGAGTGGCAAATAAAAGCCACTCAAATGGATGCAGAAAATTCTGTTCTGGATAGACTTTCAAAGTCAACCTCCATTCCTGCCAAAAAAAAACCTTTCAAGAAGTCTTTTTTTCAAAAAAGGCAGATTCCCTTCTGCTTCTGGCCAACAATCATCTACAGGTCGCTTTGCTGCTAAGCGTCAGCAACCGAAACAGGCCAGGCCTAAGTCTACAGGGGCTGCTGCAACTCAGCAGACCCAACCTCCTCAGGGTTTTTGACTTGATGCTAGAGAACTTAGCCTTTCTGGCTCTAAAACAGCCAGAGCCTCTCACCATTCCAGGAAGGTTAGCTCATTTTGCTCCCAGATGGGAGCAAATTACATCAGAGCAGTGGACCCTCTCCATCATAAGGGAGGGCTACAAACTTCATTTCTCAAACCTTCCTCCTCACACCATGGTGAGACACTTCAATTCTCCAACATATCTTCTCGACCTTCTAGGTCAAGAGGTGGCTACCCTTCTTGCCCAAGGGGCAATAGAAAAAGTACCTCTTCTTCAACAAGGGTCAGGGTTTTACTCCCCCTATTTTCTGATCCCAAAGAAAACAGGGGGCTACAGACCCATATTAGATCTCAAGGAATTGAACAAATTTCTATGCAAGGAGAAATTCAAGATGCTTTCTCTGGGCACTCTCCTTCCATACCTTCAGAGTCAGGATTGGCTTTGTTCTCTAGATCTCAAGGATGCGTACACACATGTCCTCATCCATCCATCTCACAGAAGGTTCCTCCGTTTTCTTTTCCAAGGAAAACATTACCAATACAGGGTGCTTCCTTTCGGTCTGGCCTCTGCTCCAAGAGTGTTCACCAAATGCATGGCAGTAGTAGCTGCATTTCTACGCACTCTGGGAATATTTGTATTCCCATACCTGGACGACTGGCTCATCTGAGCTCCATCTCAGTCAGAGGCCCAGACTTCCCTGGACCGCACAAGGCGCGTTCTGCAGTATCTGGGACTTGTGGTAAACCTCCCAAAGTCCCAGCTCACCCCTACTCAGTCTCTAGAGTTCATAGGGGCCTGGTTAGATACTACCACTGCAAGGGCCTATCTTCCTCAGGCCCGTTGCCTACGCCTAGTGCAGTTAGCTTCCCAGATTCAGTCAAAGAGCCATTTAACTGCCCGGGAGATGCTACAACTGCTAGGCCACATGGCATCCACAGTGCATGTGGTCCCCTATGCTCGCCTTCACATGAGAGCAGCTCAATGGACTTTGTCCACCCAGTGGACTCAAGCATCAGGAGCTCTGTCAGACAAAATAGCAACCTCCAGGTGCCTTTTTTGGTCTCTCCAGTGGTGGTAGTCCACCCAAAATCTGTTGCTGGGGTCCCCCTTTCAACAGTTGTTGCCCCAGGCAACCCTCACAACAGATGCCTCCCAAACAGGTTGGGGAGCTCATCTACAAGACCTCTCCACTCAGGGCACTTGGTCTCCACAGGAGACCTCTCTTCATATCAACCACTTGGAGCTTCGAGCGGTTTTTCTAGCTCTCAAGGTCTTTCATACCCTGCTCAGCTACAAGACAGTCCTCATTCATACGGACAATCAAGTAGCCATGTTTTACATAAACAAGCAAGGAGGAACTGGCTCTCTGTCGCTTTGCAACGAAGCTTTAAGATTGTGGGCCTTCGCCAGAGAGCATCAAATCCATCTCCTGGCCGTATACCTCCCAGGAATTCAAAACTCTTGGGCAGACAGACTCAGTCGAGTTCTGCTTCCACATGAATGGTCCCTGCACATGGATCAGGTACTCAGAATCTTTCAGAAATGGGGAACCCCGGACATAGACCTATTTGCAAGTCCGTGCAATGCCAAACTTCCCCGGTTCTGTTCCAGAATCCCGTGTCAGGGAGTTCAGGCCAAGGATGCCTTCCTCCTTCACTGGGGTCAAGGCTTCCTGTATGCCTTTCCACCCATTCCCTTGATTCCCAAGACTCTGTTCAAGCTCCAGAGGGATCAAGGATCTATGATCCTCATAGCTCCATGCTGGCCACGCCAAGTGTGGTACCCTCTACTTCTGCATCTCTCTCAAGCCCCCTCCCTGGACTTGGGAGCTGCTCCAGACCTTCTGTCCCAGGAGGAGGGGACTTTGTGGCACCCAAACCCCAAGTCCCTTCACCTCAGAGCTTGGTTACTGAAGGCCTAGACCTTCAAGGTTGGAATCTTTCTCAGCAAGTGAAGGATATCCTCCATGCTTCCAGAAAACCTTCCACTAGACGTTCCTATGCTTTTAAATGGAAAATGTTTTCCATTTGGTGTACTAAGAAGGGTCTTGACCCTCTAGCACTACCTTTGAAGTTTCTATTGGAATATCTCCTGCATCTCTCCAATGCAGGCCTTAAGACAAACTCAGTAAGGGTCCATTTGAGTGCTATTGCAGCATCCCTTAAGCCTATTAATGGACAGCCTATATCCTCTCATCCTCTTATTGCAAGATTCATGAGAGGCCTAACTTTAACTAAACCTCCCATTAGACCTCCTCCGGTGGCATGGGACTTAAATCCTGGTTCTTGGTCAGCTTATGAAGCCACCTTTTGAACCCTTAGTCACCACCTCCTTGAAATTTCTTTCCTGGAAGGTTATTTTCCTCATTGCAGTCACCTCAGCTCGCCGCATCAGTGAACTGCAGGCCTTAGTGGCTAATCCACTTTATACAAGGTTCCATCATGATAAGGTAGTCCTTAGGACCAATCCACACTTTATGCCTAAAGTGGTCTCACCTTTTCATCTCAATCAAGAGGTGTATTTACCTGTCTTTTTTCCAGGTCCTCATGCATCAAGTGCAGAGAGGAATCTTCATACTCTGGATTGTAAGAGAGCTCTTGCCTTTTACTTACAAAGGACACAGCAACATAGAAAGTCTTCTCAACTCTTTGTTGCTTTTGATCCCTCTCATTTGGGACTTCCAGTCTCTAAGAGGACACTGTCCAATTGGATTGCTCAGAGTATTTCTTTCGCCTACCAGAGTAAGAACCTTTCTCTGGAGAGCCATGTCACAGCTCATAATGTGAGAGCCATGGCCACCTCTATGGCTCATCTAAATTCTGTGTCCATCGACCAGATCTGTCGAGCGGCCACATGGGCCTCGGTTCATACCTTCACAGCCCATTACTGCTTGGACAAGGACTCCCGCCGGGATGCCTTGTTTGGTCAGGCTGTTCTCAAACACCTGTTCCATTCTTAATCAACTCCTACCCTCCTTCCCAGAATGGATGCCTGAGATCCATAGGAGGAGGTAGAGCCCTTCCCAGGGTCTCATAACCTTGGGGATCTCCCAGGCATCTCTAGCTAGGGAGTCCCCATATGTGAAGACTCATTCCTGCTTGTTCCTGGAGATAGCACAGTTACTTACCTGTAACAGGTGATCTCTGGGAACAGCAGGAATAAGTCTTCACAATCCACCCACCTCCCCCTAGGAGTTGTATCTCTCTATCTATCTTTCCTTTCCTCTCTCTGTTTGTCTCAGCTTTAAAACTCGAACTGAGGAGAGGCGGTTAGGAAAGGCGGGAAGGCAGCACGAGGTGCTGTGGGATGCTCCCAAAAGCTTTCCTTTTTTGGGAAGCTGGGGAGCGTTCCCGTGCAGGCTCCGTCGGTACCCATATGTGAAGACTTATTCCTGCTGTTCCCAGAGATCACCTGTTACAGGTAAGTAACTGTGCTTTACCGGCTTGTCCCCCCCACCCCCCTCTGGTTCTCGTTTTTGGTCTCATGAGACTAACACCAGAATTCTACACCATGTGTCATCTTTAGATAACAATAGTTATAGCTTCAGATAGCAAGTGTCTATGTGGGTGTGGTGCAACACTGGTGTGCCTGTCTGTGTGTAGGATGTGGCTGTGGATGCCTTAGTGTGGTTGGGGTGCAGGGCTGGGGAACCTCTGTGTGGTACAGAGATGTGTTGTCTAAGTGTGTAGTGTACCGCTGTGTGTGTCTGTCATGCAGAGGTAGGGTGCGTGTGTGTAGTATGGGGGTTGAGGTTTTTGCATTACATTTTTTGTGTTGGGGGTGGGGGAATGTAATTTTTTTGTCCCCTTGCATTCTTCTCTTTAACCTCTACTTTGCACTCTTCCCTCCCCACTCTCTAGTGCTCTTCCAGACTCTCTCTTTCTCCCTCCCCCTAGCACTCCCACCCCCTGCCTTCCATTTCCCCATCCTTCTTATTTTTATTTTTTAAAGGTACTGCCCCTTTACATTTTTGCTGCTTCTCTCCCATCTTGCTGCTTTTTTTTCTTAAGGCTCCGATCCCCAACAGGAGGGATCTTTGCCGTGATTGGGGCTTAGACGCAGCAGACAGCCTGTGGGATTGGAGTCCTGCAGGCTGTCTGTTGTATCTAAACCCCAGTTGCAGCAAAAATGGCTTGTATTCTGCCTGCAGACAGAACAGGAGAGGCTTTTTCTGCCCATGATCTGGGGGAGGGGGAAGGAAACAAATCCCAGGTACCAGGTATAAATTTCTGGTCGCTATGGTAGCCTGGCACCTGGGCTTTATTGAGCTCTGGTATAAAATACACATTATTGGCATGGTCGTATGCTGCTTTCTAAGAATCGCTGTCTGGTCTGCAGAAGGTTATGTCGCTGGATTCCAGCTTCTATTATAGCATGGAAGCTTCTGATGTGCCCTTGTCATCCTTGCTGCAGGAGGAAGCAGATGTAGTGATGAAGGAGAATTATTCCCAAGCCTTGGACTCAAGCTCTCGCTCTGTTGGCTGCTCCCCTTCTCTTAAGGGCCCAGCAACAAGTCTGCTCCCCACTGGTAGTAGGGCCAATCCCGACAGGGAGCTCCTAGTCTCGAGGCTGTCTTCCCTGGAATTCCTTTCATTTCTTCAGCAAGCTTGGTCTTTTTGGCGAGGCACTTCAGACCTTGGGACTTCCGGGTCCGCTTGATCAAAAGAGAGCCCTGCTACGCAAGCTAGCTGAAACCCAGCCTGAACTCTGTTGCCTAAGCGGTCTAGGCAAAGATTGGAGACCAGAGGTTCAGACAGTCTCTCCTTTTGCCTGAGGTCTGGAGTCCAGTGCTGACACCTCTGGTGAGGCCACCAATCTTAAGGACAAAATGTCTTCTCCTTCAGAGGATCAGGACAATTCTCATATCATCTGCCTCTTCAGGAAGGAAGAGCTGGTGGCGTTTTTATTTTATTTATTTTTTTTTATTTACTGCACATTTATATACCGCTACTTCCAGCGATCAGCAGCGGTTTGATTCATGTTCGGGGATTGTCAATCAAGACTGGGGGGGGGGGTGGTATGTACAAATAACTGGGGTCACAGCACACATGGTTAGCGTCTTAGGGGGTGACTTATACATTCTTACATCTATATATACATATTTACATAATTATACATATAGCAGTTTTGAATACTCTCTCA
Source organism: Ichthyophis bannanicus (assembly GCA_033557465.1). Classification (NCBI taxonomy): domain Eukaryota; kingdom Metazoa; phylum Chordata; class Amphibia; order Gymnophiona; family Ichthyophiidae; genus Ichthyophis; species Ichthyophis bannanicus. The sequence goes on along the minus strand of CM066032.1, from coordinate 925,845,830 downwards.
GTTGATGGTCATAGCTGATTGTAATGACATCGAAATAGGTGCTTAGATATCTTCTGATTTGAGGTTGGCTGATCTTTTGACGGCAGAAAAGATTCCGCAGTTACATCCCCTCTTGGAGAGGGTTCAGAAGCCTACAAGGGCTTTTCTCCGTTCTAGAGCTTATCAAGAGCCTGGTCTGCTCGGAGTGGAACCTGTCCGACCTCCTTGAAAGGGATCAGGGTCATGAAGAAGCTCTACGCCCTGCCACAGGAGGATAGCTCTGCATGGTTTAGCATGCCTCAGGTGGACACACGTCACTGTGGTCAGGAAGTGAACCACTTTCTCAATAGCAGATGGTATGGCTCTAAATGACCACTTGGATCGCCAGATGGAAGCTCTCCTGAAGAGTCAGTTTTCAACTTCCTCTGTTCTGCAGTTAGTGGTGTATGCATATCTGACTCGAGCTCTCCTTCAATGGATTCAGTCACTCCCTCTGTATGATACCTCCGTCCTGCTGTAATCGACAGCAGCCTTTGTCAGATGCTGTGTATGAACTAGTCCACTTGGTGGCTAATGATATTGTCTTCTTGATGGTGGTATGATGCCAGCTGTGGCTTCAGCACTGGGCAGTGGACTTGGACTCCAAGTCCCAGCTTGCCTTATAAGGGAAGTTGTTTGGGGAGGACTTGGAGAAGCTGGTTAAGGATTCGGGCGAGTCCAAACCTCATCATTTCTTAGAAAATAGGACCAAGGGGCTCAGGAAGCACACAAATGTATCCTCTTCTCGTCTACCCATTATCCTCATTCTTGATACCTGGAACCCTGAAGTTCTTGGGATTCCTGTCAGTATCACCCCAGAAAGCCCACCTTCTCTTCTGTTTTTTTTTGTCCCTTTTGTAGGGCTTGCATACCCCGGGAGCCTATTTTTTTTCTCCAGAAATATCCCCTCCCAGCCGTGATGGGTTGGGGGGCCCATTCTGAGATACCTCCAATGGGCAGTAGGCTATGCCTCTTCTACCAGCAGTGTGCCCAGGCCACTGAGGATCGCTGAATGATAAATGCCATACAGCATGGCCATATTTGGGAATGAAGGCATCCAGGATAGGTTCCATGCATCTCCTCTATGGCCAAGAGGGCTGCCATTCAGGTTACACTGAAAAGATTGCTCTGTCTACAGGCAGTTGCCCCAGTTTTCTCTGAGTGGGGCAAGGACTGGTACTCCATTTATTTCATTATGCTGAAGGACATAGTAACATAGTAAATGACGGCAGATAAAGACCAGTATGGTCCATCTAGTCTGCCCAACAAGGTGGCAAGAGTAGGTGCACCTTCCGCTCCATGCAGGTCACCCCTCCCCATGTCTTTGTTAAGGGGTGAACCCACCGCTCCATGTAGGGCACCCCTGTTTGAGAAATTAGTTAAGTTTTATTTTGATTTTATCATGTTGCTATAGAGGGATCCACTGTGTCTGTCCCATGCCATTTTGAATTCTGTCACTGTATTTGCCCCCACCACTTCCATTGGGAGAGCATTCCAAGTATCCACCACCCTTTCAGTGAAAAAGTATTTCCTGACATTGCCTTTCAATTTACCTCCTTGCAGCTTCATGTTATGCCCTCTAGTTTTACAGCTTCCCCGTCTTTGGAAGAGGTTGGTTTGTTTGTTCATTAATACTTTTTAAGTATTTAAAGGTCTGAATCATATCTCCCCTATCCCTCCTCTCCTCCAGTGTACGTATTTAGGTCTTCAAGTCTCTTCTCATAAGGCTTCTGACGCAGGCTCCAAATCATTTTGGTCGCCTTCCTCTGAACCATTTCCAGTCTTTTGACATTCTATGCGAGATATGGTCTCCAAAACTGAACACAGTATTCAAAGTGAGGCCTCACCCGTGACTTATACAGTGGCATTAGTACCTCTTCCTTTCTGCTGGTAACTAATTCCTCTTTGTATGCAACCCAACATCCTCTTGGTTTTTGCCACTGCCTTGTCGCACTGTTTTGCCACCTTGAGATCCTCAGAAATAATCACACCAAGGTCCTTCTCCTGGTTCGTGCACACCAACCTCTCGCTCCCTGTCGCATACATTTCTCTTGGATTTCTACTTTCCAAGTGCATGACACTGCACTTCTTTGCATTAAATCGTAACTGCCAAGCATTAGTCCTCGACCTTCCTTGCACTTCATATGGAGACTCTATGATTGACGATCCAGGCAGTGTGGTACTGGGAATTTCTCACATCCCTGGACCTGGCCAAGGTTTATTTCAACATTCCTATCTTCAAGGATCAGTAGTGCTTCCTTTGATTCGCCATTCTTGGTTCTCATTTTCAGTTTGTCGCTCTTCCTTGTGGCCTCTCCGCCCCTCTGAGGACACTCTCGAAGGTCAAGATGGTGGCACTGAGGTGCAACAAGATCTGTTTCACCCATCTGGACCGCTCATTTTAGCTGTCTCTTGGGGAAACTGCTAGGTACATATGACCTAGATTGGCCACTGTTGGAAACAGAATACTGGGCTTGATGGACCTTGGTCTGACCCAGTATGGCATATCTTATGTTCGCAGTCGGAAACATCTCTGTTTTCCTGAGTGGTACAGTTCGTGGAGAGTCTCAACTGCAGGAAGAGTCAGTTGCAGCTTTCCCAGTTGCTAGAATACCCGGGAGCAAGGTCCTGTCTGCGGAGAGAATGAGAAAAGCTGTTATCTCAGCTGGCATTCTTCTGGACGCAACAGTCTCTCAGAGTTTGGGATTACCTACAGATTCTCGGTTTGATGGCAGCACCAGTTAAAATGGTTCCTTGGGCGCGAGCTCCTATGAGGTTGCTGCAGAGGTCTTTATTGCCGCTCTGATCTCCGAGCTCTCAGGATTTCAAGGCCTGGCTTCTCTTTCCCACCCTCCTGAGAGGGGCAGCTCCAGCATCTGAGGAAGGTCATGGCACTGGATGATACTTCATGGCTTCTCCTGTCAACAGATGTCAGCCTGTTTGACTGGGTAGCTCATTGCAACGGCTGAACGGCTCAGGGCCTCTGGAACAGCCAGAAAGTGGCATGGCCCATCAACTGCCTCGAGGCAAGGGCCAATCATTTCGCTCCCCTACACCTTTGATCCTTGATCCAAGGCAGAGCTGTCCAGGTGTTCTTGGACAATGCCATGGTGGTGGCATATGTCAACCTGCAAGAGGGCAAGAAGAGTTCCTGATGGCTCTGGTGATGACCCTCTTGTTTTCCTGAGTGGAAAGGAACCTCCTAGCTTTCTCAGCAGAACATATTGCAGGTATTGATGAAGTGGAGGTGGACTTTCTCAGTCACTACTTCCTTGATCCCAGGGAGTGGGAATTGAGCCCATTCGGTGTTTCAACAGATTCTGGACCTCTAGGGTTGTCCCAAGATGATGGATCTGTTGGCAACTCAATCCAGTGCCAAAGTGTTCAGGTTCTTCAGTCTTAAGGAATCGGGCTCCAAGGGCGTTGATGTCATGGTTCAGCCCTGGCTGAAGCAGTGTCTGCTGTGTGTGTGTTTCCTCTGTGAGGCATGTACTTTGCTGAATAGAGCTACATCCAGGCTGGGTTGTCCTCATGGTGCTAGATTGGCCATGAAGGCTGTGGTTCGGGGACATGTTGAAGCGCGTGCGGGAACTTCCTCTGTGTCTTCTACTGCCCAGGGTCTGGTCCTTCTGGATGACCTAGCTCCCTTCTTGGTTATGGCTTGCCTCTTGGGATGCAACAGTTAGAATGTAAGAGCTATTGCTGCTACTACTAATCATTTGTATAGCGCTACAAGGTGTAGCACCACTGTACATATAGATGTAAGACGCAATCCCTGCTCATCGGAGCTTACAATCTAATCAAGATGGAAGGGGATGGAAGAGCTATTCTCCTGCTGTGATTTCCAAGCTTCTAAAAGTGAGAATAGGTTCACTGCGACCTTGCCCTGTGTGTGCGTCTGGTGCCTGTTTGAGTGCTGGTGCCGTGAGCATCAGGTTAGGCCTAGTACGTTGGACCTACCTTCCTTAATTGCCTTTCTTCAGGATGACAAGGGCCTGTCTCTTAGTTCCCTGAAGGTTCAGATGGCAGCCTGTTCATGCTTCAGGGGGCCAGTGGCGAAGCTTCCTATAGCCTCTCACCCGAATGTGTCTCGTTTTCCTTCAGACGGTATGACACTTGTATCATTCCCTCTTGGTATCTCTACCTAGTTCTCTGGGCCTTGATGTTGGAGCCCTTTGAGCCCCTGAAGCAGGCCACACTTAAAGATCTGTTTCTTAAGACAGTCTTCCTGGTCACAATATGCTCAACGAGATCTATCTCAGAGTTGCAGGCATTGTCGTGCCGTGATTCTTACTTGTAATTCTTGGATTCTTACTTGTAATTCTGGGAGGTGGTTGTATACATTTCGCCTGACCCCCTCCCTCCTTGCTCAAGGTAGAGTCATCCTTTCATGTTAATCAGGTGGTCTTTCTGCCTTCCTTTTCTATGGAACAGTGCTAAGGGAAGGGCAAGGACCTTTGACTAGTGGCTGTCAGAGTGCTTCTCCAGTATCTTGAGGTCACTAACTCCTTTTGTAAGGCCTGCAGACGAGTGCTATGACCACAAAGTCTATCCTAGGGTGCTGGATCAAGGAGGCTATTGCTTCAGTATATCTGCTGCAGAACCAGCCAATTCTGGAGAGTACAGTAGAGCACTGGGTGGAACATAGCTTGATCTCCCCCTCAGACACTTGTCAGGCAGCAGCATGGTCATCACTTGCCATATTTGTCAAGCATTACTCCTTGGATATCCATGCTTAGGTAGACACGACCTATGGTGCAGAGATCTTAAATGCTGCCATGTCATCTTCCCGCCTAGTAGAAGTGTAGCTTTGGTATGTCCCACTTTCTTGGAGTGGTCTAGCAGGACATGGAAGGTGATATTTTACTTACTCAATGTCTTTTCTTTGAGTCCTGATAGACCAATCTAGGACTCGTCCCTGTGACTTATGGTTTACTATGTTTCTCTGCGATTGGCCTTCTGGGTTCATATTCTCTTGATAGGCTTTCCTTTTTGAAGGTTATCCTGTACATAGTGTCATGAGGTGCAGCGGTCAGAGCCCATGGAGATAGGGGATTCTGAACAAAACGGAGCTAACTTTGACAGCTCAGAGATACACATGGCCAAAGATTGCCATAGGAACTATACACAAGCTATTTCACGTGGTGTAGGGGAACGCCCAGACTCAAAGCTAGCTCGTGGCTCATCAGGGGATGAGGGGCAGCTGACAAGGGGCGGAGCCAACATTACAAGCTACGCAGTTAAAAATCACTCACCTGAGAGTAGTGCAGAAGCGGCTAAAGGGAGAACTGAAAAAGAGAGAACTGCTGAGGAGAGACGTGCTGGCAGGGAGAGAAGTCCCGATAGCAGGAGAACTCCAAGCAGGGAGAGAAGCCTGAGAGGCAGGAGAGAAGGATCTCCATGTTGGTTAAAACCAATTGCTGACCAAAGGAGACTACTAGGGAGGTGCAGTGCTGAGAAACCCAGGAAGGGCTGTTTGGAAGAGCAGTGCACAGCTGACCAGTGCTTCCGAGAACCTTGCTACAGAGGAAGCAGAGGTAGTAGCTCTAAGGCCAGGCTAAGGCAAGACCCAGTCACCCAGCACAAAGTACCAAGCAGGAGAAAACCATTATTCTGAAGATAATTTGGTGCCAAGGAGAAAGCTCAAACAGACACGGAGTGAAAAGCCTTCCCACGAGCAGAGCTGTGCTCGAGGAAGGAACGTTGAAGGGAAACTGCTGAAAGGTAACCTTATTCTTCCTACTAGAAGGAGCTTAGACTATAACAGTCAGCCCTGTACTTACCAAGAATTATGTGCTGCCTCTGAGAGAGACTGTAGTGATTACGGTATTTACCCATCCACCTCTAGGCTGGTGGGGGAAGGGAACTACCAAAGCTATAGAGAGGAACTTAGCAGTCAGAACAGAAGTTTCACTCACCGGGAAACTTACCCAGATATAGAAGAGATGCAATGTGATCCGTGTGAGGAGTCTAACAGTGATATTTACATGGACTGTACATATACCTTATCTGATAGCATATCTTCTCTATGCTGAAGAGCTGTAGGAGCTAATTCATAAAGAAAACAGACAGGAAGAGTTTTGTGAAGGAAGCTGTTTTCTTTTACCATTTTTTGCCTCCATTGTGAAAGCTGAAGATAAGCATATCCTTTGTTCAAATGTTTCTTTAACTTTGATACCAGACGTATGGTTTTTGTGTTGCCTTATTTCATTGTGTGAAAATCCAACCCTGGGAAGGGAATAAATCCTGTTTAAATCCTTATCACTCCGACTACAACTACTTTCTTTTTGCTAAAGTTGTGGAACTACAAATCCCAGAGGTCATTGCCAAGCCTCTCTACTATACTCCACAGCTATTAAAGAACTTATCCTGCTAATCCACCCATGCTATGGCCTCTGGGGGGTGAGTGGGCGACAATAGTCATGGTTCCTTATTCTGTTGTACCTTGTTATCCTGACACTGAGGTTATGTACGGTTAGGGATTCTTGACGTGCTAGAGTACGAATACTGAAATGTGCCCCTATCTGCATAGACTATTATAGCAGGATGAGGTCATAAGAACATAAGACATGCCATACTGGGTCAGACCAAGGTCCATCAAGCCCAGTATCCTGTTTCCAACAGTGGCCAATCTAGGTGATACGTACCTAGCAGTTTCCCCAAAAGACACAGATTCCACAATGCTTGTATTGGGTCAAGCATTGATATCCTGGGTCCCTTCTTAATAATGGTTTATGGACCTTTCCTCCAGGAACTTGTCCAAACCTTTTTTAAACCCAGCTACACTAACAGCCTTTACTACATCCTCCGGTAACAAATTCCAGAGTTTGATTACACGTTGAGTGAAACAATATTTTCTTTTATTAGTCTTAAATAGTTTACCCTGTAACTTCATTGCATGTCCCCTAGTCTTTCTATATTCTGATAACGTAAACAATCGATCTACGTTTACCCATTCCACTCCGTTCATTAATTTATAGACTTCTATCATATCTCCCCTCAGCCGTCTCTTTTCCAGGTTGAAGAGCCCTAACCTTTTTAACCTTAATTCATAGGAGTATCCTTCCATCCCCTTTACCATTTTGGTGGCTCTTCTCTGAACTTTTTCTAATATTGCTATATCCTTTTTAAGATACGGTGACCAGAATTGCACACAATATTCAAGGTGTGGTCTCACCATGGAACGATATAGAGGCATTATAATATATTTTGTTTTATTTTCCATTCCTTTCCTTATGATACTTAGCATTCTATTTGCTCTCTTGGCTGCCGCTGCACACTGGGCTGAGGGTTTTAACATGTTATCCACAATGACGCCTAAATCTTTTTCCTGGGTGGGGGTTCCTAATGTGGAACCTTGCATTGTGTAACCATAGTTTGGGTGGTTCTTCCCTAGGTGCATAACTTTGCACTTGTGCACATTAAATTTCATCTGTCATTTTGATGCCCAGTCTTCCAATTTATCAAGATCCTCTTGCAATTTTCCACAATCCTCTTGGGTTTTAACAACTTTAAATAGTTTTGTGTCAACTGCAAATTTGATAACTTCACTAGTTATTCCACTTCCCAGGTCATTTATGAATATGTCAAAAAACAACGGACCCAGCACAGATCCCTGGGGTATACCACTATTCACCTTTTTCCATTGGGAAAATTGGCTATTTAGCCCTATCTTCTGCTTTCTGTCTTTTAACCAGTCCCTGATCCACAATAGTACACTGCCTCCTATCCCATGACTCTTTAGTTTTGCCAAACGTCTCTGATGAGGGACCTTGTCAAAGGCTTTCTGAAAGTCCAGTTACACTATATCAACCGACTCACCTTTGTCCACCTGTTTATTCACACCTTCAAAAAAACATAACAGATTAGTAAGACAAGATCTTCCTTGTCTAAAGCCATGTTGGCTGTCTCCCATTAGGCCATGACTATCTACATGCTGAGTAATTTTATTCTTTAGGATGGTTTCTACCATTTTTCCTGGTACTGACGTCAGGCTCACCGGTCTGTAGTTTCTCGGATCACCCCTGGAACCCTTTTTAAAAATTGGTGTTACCTGAAGATTGGAGGATCGCCAATGTATTAGAGATGATTTTAATGATAGTTCACAATTACTAATAGCAGGTCTGCAATCTCATATTTCAGTTCTTTCAACACCCTTGGATGTATACCATCTGGCCCAGGTGAATTGCTACTCTTCAGTTTATCTAATAGTTGTAATACATCTTCCCGATGTATCGATATTTCCTTCAATTCTTCCGCACCTTTAAATACCACTTTAGTCATGGGTAACATCCCTACATCTTCCTCAGCAAAGAATTCATTCAGTCTGTTTGCTATCGCCTTGTCGCCTCTTAGTGCCCCTTTAACCCCTCTATCATCTAATGGACCAACTGACTCTCTCACAGGTTTTTTGCTACGAATGTACTTGAAAAAGTTTTTATTTTGCATTTTTGCTTCCGCAGCAAGCTTCTTCTCAAATTCTCCCTTTGCCTACCTAATCAATGCCTTGCATTTGACTTGCCAGTGCTTGTGCTTTTTCCAGGTTTCGTTGTTTGTCTCTTTTTTTCCATTTCCTGAAAGATGCATTTTTGGCAACAACAGCCTCTCTGACCTCCCCTTTAAACCATGCTGGCAGTTTTTTGGACTTCCTTCCACTTTTCTTAAAGTGTGGAATACAGCTGGTCTGGGCTTCCAAGATAGTATTTTTCAACACCACCCAAGCTTGATGTAAGTCTTTAACCTTTGCAACTGCTCTTTTTAGTTTTTTCTTAACTATTTTCCTCATTTTATCATAGTCTCCCTTTCGAAAGTTAAAAGGTAGTACTGTGGATTTCCTTACTATCCCTCCTCCACTATTTATTTATTTATTTAACAATTATTTCTATACCGCTCTTTCACAAGTATCAAGTGCGGTTTACAATGAACATTATGTTATATGGTATGGGTAGTATCATACCAAGTCATTTTACATAGAACAGGTGAACTAGGTACAGGTAACAGTATAATATTTAAACAGTAAATTATTAGAACGTTAAACTATTAGAACATATGTACATAGTAGATATTTACAATTATCATATATCGCATGTAGGTGTAAACATTAATTTAATCTTCAAGGCACGTAGTTATATAATGGTTGTATTTGCTAGTTAACCTGTGTCTCTTTGTGTAGTCTGGCTAGTTTCTGCTCCTTTGTTATAGTGTAATGAGAATAAATGGGTTTTCAGTTTTTTTCTAAATTCCTTTATGTCTGATAGTAGGCGAATGTTGTCAGGAAGGTTATTCCAGAGGATAGGTGCTGAATGAGAGAAGGCTCTCATGTTGGTTTGTTTTCTAGCTTTTGTGTAGTCTTTTGGTACTGTAATAGTGTTTGTGTATCTACTCCTTTGTGATCTTTTATCTATTTCTAAATTGATGAGTGTATTGAGTACTGATGGCGCTAAGTTATTTATTAGTTTAAATGTAGTTAGTAGAATCTTGTATTTTATTCTGCTGTGAATAGGTAGCCAATGGAGTTCAGCCAAGATCGGTGTGATATGTTCGATTGAACTTATATTCATTATTATCCTTGCTGCTATGTTCTGAGTTAGTTGTATCTTTTTAATGTTTTGCTTTGTGATGCCATTAAGGATTAAATTTGCAAAATCAAAATGTGGGGTTATGATAGCTTGAATTATGGTTATGAAGTCTTGTAAGTGAATTAAAGGTCTTAGTTGTCTCAAGGTCTAATTAAAACAAAGGCGATAATGCTATGATCACTATTGCCAAGTGGCCCCAACACCCTTATCTCTTGCACTAGATCTGGTGTTCCACTAAGGACTAGGTCTAATATGGCTTCCCCTCTGTTCGGTTCATGAACCAGCTGCTCCAAGAAGCAGCATTTATTTCATCTAGGAACTATATCTCCCTAGCATGTCCTGCCGTGACACTGACCCAGTCGATACCGGGGTAATTGAAATTACCCATTATTATTACTGCGCTGTAACGTTTGTTAGCTTCCTTGATTTCTTTGAGCATTTCATCATCCATTTGTTCATTCTGGCCAGGCGGTCGATAGTACACCCCCACTGCCATTGCCTTCCCCATTTTACATGGAATTTCAATCCATAGAGATTCTACAGCAAATTTTATTCCCTACAAACCTTTAATCCTTTCTGACTCAATGCCTTCTGTAACATAGAGCGCAACCCCTCCACCAATTTGATCAGCTCTATCATTACGATATAGTTTGTACCCAGGTATCACAGTGTCCCACTGGTTGTCCTCCTTCCACCATGTCTCTGATATTCCAGTCATATCTAAGAAGCCTCTGGAAATTTTTCTCTGTTTCCACCTTTGTAGTTAGAGGGACATGACCCCACTTGTCTGCACTGGTCTAGCAGGACTTGAAACAAGGACATTATCTGGTAAATGAAATGTCACCTTACTCTCCATCCCTTTCCTACTAATTCCTAGCTTTGATTGCTTTTTTGGCCACTGATGTACATTAAACAGAGCAGTTAAATGCTTCGATCCTTTTCCTGGATAGTGACGCCTAATTTGGAACCTAGCATCATCTAGGTATAGGTTGAATTATTCTTTTCTATGCATATCTCTTTGCCCATTTTCCCCAGATCTACTTAGTTTCTCACAAGCTGTTCTGGTTTAACAGCATTGAATAATTTTGTGCCATCTGCAGGATACTGCTATTACTATTGATCATTTATATAGTACTACAAGGGGTTGAAGCAGTATGCAAGTTGATGGGGCAGTTACGGCAAGGTAGATTTTGGGGACTGGGTAGTTGTAGGGGGTATTTTATTTTTAGTAATGGGGCAGATTGGGGATGGGGCGTTTTGCATGGTGGTGGAGCGATGGGGTATTTTTGGGGGTGGAGGAGTTGGGGGTGGGAAGAGTTTGTTGGTGGTAGGATTTGATGGAGCAGGATGTTGGGTGGTAGGGCAGCTGTAAGCAGGTATTTTTGGGGGAAATTGGCATTTGCAGGCAGTGAAGGGTGGGAGCAGTTTGTGGTAGGGCAGTTGTAGATTTGTAGTTTTTGGGGGTGGGGTGATTAGACAGTTGCTGGAGGCTGGGGTGGGGACAGTTATGAGGGATTTGTTTCTTGTGATGAGGACACATGGTGGGTTGGTAGGTCAGTTGTGATGGGGTGTTTTTTTTTTTTTGGCGGGGTGGAGGGTTGAGGCAGTGGGTGGGAAGGCAGTTAGGGAGGTTGGGAGAGTAGAGAATAGGGAGAGGGAGTTAAAAAGGAGCAGTTCCCTCACTTATGTTTCATATTAGTTTCTATGCTACAGAAGCTGGAACTCCTTTTCCCATAGAAATGCATTGGGCTATTTGGGGGGGGGGGGGGCGACTTTGGAACTCCTGGTCTGATTTGGCCCTTTTTCAAATTCAATGTGTCTTTCTTCATTTTTTTTCACCTGCAAAGTTTCATTCCATTCTGTTAAATTTTCAGAGTTATTTTACCCCCAGACAAACATACCTCCTCAACCCCTTTTATAATTCTTTCCAATTTCTGTTGGGTTGGTAAGAATAAAAAGCAGTGGTCCTAAAATAAATCCCTAGGGCACGCTATTGTTTATCTTTCTCAGTTGAAAATACTGTCCATTTAGTTCTTCTAGTGGGGAGTTTTCTGTCTTTTAATCCGTTTCGAATCTATGATAGGAGACAATGTCCCGTCTTATGACTGTTCAATTTCCTCAGAAGTCTTTTCATGAGGGATTTTGTCAGAGGTCTTCTGAATATTCAGACACACTATATCAATGAGTTCACTTTTCTTCCACGTTTATTCACTACTTCAAAAAATGTGGCAATTGGTGAAGCACAATTTCCATTGGCTAAATTCATGTTGACTTTGTTCCATTAAACCTGACTATACGTTACAGTAATTTTGTTCTTTTATACTTAGTTTAACCATTTTGCCCAGGACTGATGTCAGGCTCACCAGTCTATAGTTTCTCTGTGGACAAACAAGTGAGATGCATCCACATAATTTGGGGTGCTTTCTCAGTACTTAAGAACATTCCTTTGTTAGGGCCTTTCCTTTTTTCCCTGGCAGTCCAGTTTCTTCTATGTTACAAGATGGAACTTTGGATCTCTCTCTCTCGCTCTCTCAAGAAGAACAAAGAAGAGAAGCAGCAAATAGACACTAAAATGTCCACCCCGTTTGGTACCAGTTGGCTCAGGAGTAACTCAAAACACTCCAAATGGACCCTCGGCTCAAAGATAACACTGTGTTCTCCACTTTTAAGAGGCAGCATTTTTGAGACTAAGGGGCTTCTAGCTCCGAGGTGCATGAACAGCACTTCAGCTGCTCTTTTTCCTGTCCTTCCAATGGTCCTTCCTTTTTATGACTCATACCACCCCCTTTTTTCTCCCAGCCTGCCCTCATACAGGAACAGAATCATAAGAAAATATCTTTGCATATAACAGGCAAGTATGCCTCAGACCTGGGAATCCACAAGAAAAATTCATTTCAAGCCAACTCCTTCCTTATATCTTATTTGTCCCTTAATGATTTGAATTTGAAGGCCAGCAGCAGCTGTCTAATTTGCCAGCTAAACAACCCTTACCACTAGTAGTCCAGCTGCTAGCATTCAGCCATCAGAGCTCGGACTACCTTACCATTTCTGAGAAGGCTACAGAGCAGCAATCTGGTACTGATGTGCTCATCCAGCTTATGCAGAAATTTGTGCACAATGCTGCCTCCTTATTACAGAGTCCAGCAACACCTACTTAGAGCCAGTGTTATTTCAGAAGCAGCATGGGTCAAGCCGACCTGATCTTAAGATGCCTGTTATTTTCAAGGATCTCCTTCTGTAAGAGGCTAGAAACACCCCCTCCTTAAGTTCTCTAGTAGAATCCCTTTATGAATTTGAAAGGGATCGGCCCTGTAACCCCTTGGATATTGGGTGAGTTGAAGCACGTCATCGTTACTTCAGGTTCTTGAGGGCCTTGCAGGGCTAAGAAACATACGAGGTGTGATCAAAAGTATCGCAGCTTGTTGTGTAGTGATATAACAATATGTTGCATCACAGTATTATTAAGCATGTAGTGACCTAGTTATGTGCTCTGCATGTGCCAAGTGTAGTATGCTGTAGCACACCTGTACTTTTTTTCATAATGAGATGTTTGGTATCGTGTAAAAGCAGTTAGTCAGATTTATGATGAGTGGGAAAAAATTGAACAGCGAATTTGCATTAAATTCTGCCAGAAACTTGGAGATTCATGCAGAGACTTATGACAAGTTACAGCAAGTGTGGTGATGAAAGCATGAGTCATGCTCGAGTTTGACTGATGCAAACGTTTCCAAGAGAGCCACCAAAGTGTTGATAGTGATGAACGTTCTGGAAGGCCATCCACGAGCAGGAATGAAGACAAAGTTGAAGCAGTGCGTGCTGCAGTATTCTCAAATTGTCTATCAGGGAGCTTGCTGAGGACATGGACATCAGTTTTGGGTCAGTACAGTCCATTCTTTTTTGCTGTGAATTTGGGGATGAGATGTGTGTCTGCAAAATTCATACCGAACTCCTGTCTCCTGACCAAAAAGAAGACAGACTGTCTGCAGCCAGGAAGTGTTGGAATGCACTGAAAATGACTCAGTTTTCATCAAAAAGATTACTGGTGATGAATCATGGGTTTATGGTTATGACTCTGAAACTAAGGCTCAGTCCTCACAATGGACTACTCCAAACTCTCCTAGACCCAAGAAAGCCCATCAGGTGAGGAGCAATGTCAAGGTAATGCTCACAGCTTTCTTTGATTACCAGGGTATTGTTCATCATGAGTATGCTGCAAAAGTCCAAATCATCAATAAGGAGTACTACGTCCCAGTTCTGACTTATTTGAGAGATGAGGTTTATCGTAAAAGGTCAGAGTTGCACAGGAATGGTGAATGGTTGCTGCATCACATCTTAAAAGACAGGAGGTGCTCTCAGGTGAAGCTCCTTACCCAAATCAGTCATACACTAAGGACCTGAGATTAATTAAACTTCAGGTGAACAAGGTATATTAAACGTATTAGGTACAGTTTTATTAGTATAAATATCCATAACAACCCTTAGTAAGTAAAGAACTTAAAGATGTAAACACAAACTTAAAACTAAGATGCAGACAGCAGTCCAGCAGCGAGATGGGGGCTTTCCATTCTTTTGCATCGAGTGTCACATGTATGATTTTCTCCCAGTTGGTGAGAGGTCTTACGTGTGCACTAGGTGCAAGGAGCTCTTTGCTCTCAGGGAACGAGTCCATTCTCTAGAGGCTAGAGTAGCAGACTTGGAAAACATAAAGACAGAGAGGTACATAGACGACACCTACAGGTATATAGTCCTGAAGTCCCACCTTCAGTCTGGCAGCATCCCTGTTGCCATGGAGGAGAGAGGTCACGTGTGACAGGAGAGCATCATCCTGGTGTGGCCGGAAGTGATCCTGTAAGTAGGACCTGTCTCCAGGTGATGTAAAAACCCTCTTGCACCGAGGAAGTTTCTCCAGGGCCATGTGCCCATGAGGGAAGGGTTAGGACAGCCGTTATAGTTGGTGATTCGATCATTAGGCATGTAGATAGCTGGGTGGGTGGTGGACGTGAGGATCGCCTGGTAACATGCCTGCCTGGTACGAAGGTAGCGGACCTCATGCGCCACCTAGATAAGGTCTAAGATATAGTGTTGGAGAAGTCTGCTGTCTTGGTACATGTCGGTACCAATGACATAGGAAAATGTGGTCGGGAGGTTCTGGAGGCTAAATTTAGGCTTTTAGGTAGGAAGTTGAAATCCAGAACTTCCAGGGTAGCGATCTCCGAAATGCTTCCTGTTCCAAGCGCAGGACCCAAAAGGCAGGCAGAGCTCCGGAGTCTCAATGTGTGGATAAGACAGTGGTGCAGAGATGAGGGTTTTGCATTTGTTACGAAGTGGGGAACATTCTGGGGAAAGGAGGGGCTCTTCCAAAGGGATAGGCTTCACCTTAACGGGGATGGAACCAGGCTGCTGGCATTAACCTTTAAAAAGGAGAGAGAGCAGCTTTTAAACTAGATAATAGGGGAAAGCCGACAGTCGCCCAAGAGCGCATGGTTCGAAAGAATGTATCCTTGAAGGATACTACCAAAAGTAGATTGTCCAAAAAAGAGTAAAGTAGCCCAAATGCCCTCGAGTATGGAGGAGATAGAGCTTAAAGATTCCAAATTACCCATGTCTACCAATAGCCAAATTAATATGAATAAAATAGTCTCTGAAATGCTTGTATGCAAATGCTAGAAGTCTAAAAAATAAGATGTGAGAGTAAGAATATATAGCACTAAATGAGAGGTTAGATATGATTGGAATCTCAGACATGGTGGAAGGAGGACAACCAGTGGGACACTGTAACACCTGGGTAAAACTATATCGTAATGATAGAGCTGATCAAATTGGTGGAGGGGTTGCGCTCTGTTAGAGAGGGCATTGAGTCAGAAAAGATTAAAGTTTTGCAGGAAACAAAATTTGCTGTAGAATCTCTATGGATTGAAATTCCATGTAAAAAGGGGAAGGCGATGGCAGTGGGGGTGTACTATTGATCACCCTGCCAGAATGAACAAATGGATGATGAAATGCTCAAAGAAATCAAGGAAGCTAACAAAAAGTTACAGCGCAGTAATAATAATGGGTGATTTCAATTACCCCGGTATCGACTGGGTCAGTGTCACGGCAGGATATGCTAGGGAGATAAAGTTCCTAGATGAAATAAATGACTGCTTCTTGGAGAAGCTGGTTCATGAACCGACCAGAGGGGAAGCCATATTAGACCTAGTCCTTAGTGGAACACCAGATCTAGTGAAAGAGATAAGGGTGTTGGGGCCACTTGGCAATAGTGATCATAGCATGATTGCCTTTGATTTCATTAGTGGAGGAGGGATAGTAAGGAAATCCACAATACTACCTTTTAACTTTCGAAAGGGAGACTATGATAAAATGAGGAAAATAGTTAAGAAAAAACTAAAAGGAGCAGTTGCAAAGTTTAAAGACCTACATCAAGCTTGGGTGGTGTTGAAAAATACTATCTTGGAAGCCCAGACCAGCTGTATTCCATGCTTTAAGAAAAGTGGAAGGAAGTCCAAAAAACTGCCAGCATGGTTTAAAGGGGAGGTCAGAGAGGCTGCTGTTGCCAAAAAAGCATCTTTCAGGAAATGGAAAAAAAGAGCCAAACGACGAAACCTGGCAAGTCAAATGCAAGGCATTGATAAGGCAGGCAAAGGGAGAATTTGAGAAGAAGCTTGCTGCGGAAGCAAAAATGCGAAATAAAGACTTTTTCAAGTACATTCGTAGTAAAAAAAAAAAAAAAAAAAAGACCTGTGAGAGAGTCAGTTGGTCCATTAGATGATAGAGGGGTTAAAGGGGCACTAAGAGGCGACGAGGCGATAGCAGAGAGACTGAATTCTTTGCTTCAGTCTTTACTGAGGAAGATGTAGGGATGTTACCCATGACTGAAGTGGTATTTAAAGGTGCGGAAGAATTGAAGGAAATATCGATACATCGGGAAGATGTATTACAACTATTAGATAAACTGAAGAGTAGCAAATCACCTGGGCCGGATGGTATGCATCCAAGGGTGTTGAAAGAACTGAAATATGAGATTGCAGACCTGCTATTAGTAATCTGTGAACTATCATTAAAATCATCTCTAATACCTGAAGATTGGAGGATCGCCAATGTAACACTAATTTTTTAAAGGGTTCCAGGGGTGATCTGGGAAACTACAGACTGGTGAGCCTGACATCAGTACGAGGAAAAATGGTAGAAACCATCATAGAGAAAAAAATTACTCAGCATGTTGATAGTCATGGTCTAATGGGAGACAGGGATCAGTTAAGAACTTGGATCAGTTTAGAGCTTCATTAGTTCTTACAGCGGCCGAGATAAGGGATTTGGATAATTGAAAAGATGAATCCTTTAAGTTACATAACAGCTCCTTTTTCACGTTCATAAGAAGAGTCAAGTTAGTACACACGGGGCTGGTTACTTGACTATATTGCTGCTGGCTACTGAGGAGGTCATTGATGCCGTCTAGCATATCTTTCCCCACGTTTGATGTTCTAGTCTATGGGATAGATGCTACCGTTAGTCTGAGACCACCCAGTAGCAGTTGAATATAGATTGCACAATAGAACAAATAGAGACTTTTAATGTTTGATGTATTTCCCAGTATGTTATATTGAACGCACATACACTTTTTGATAATACTTTTAGCGTTCAGGAGTTGACCATTCAGTACGTGTTAGCACTAATGGGAGACAGCCAACATGGCTTTAGACAAGGAAGATCTTGTCTTACTAATCTGTTATGTGTTTTTGAAGGTGTGAATAAACAGGTGGACAAAGGTGAGTTGGTTGATATAGTGTATCTGGACTTTCAGAAAGCCTTTGACAAGGTCCCTCATCAGAGACCTTTGGCAAAACTAAAGAGTCATGGGATAGTAGGCAGTGTAGTACTGTGGATTAGGAACTGGTTAAAAGATAGAAAGCAGAGGGTAGGGCTAAATGGCCAATTTTCCCAATGGAGAAAGGTGAATAGTGGTGTACCCCAGGGATCTGTGCTGGGTCCGCAGCTTTTTGACATATTCATAAATGACCTGGAAAGTGGAATAATGAGAGGTTATCAAATTTGCAGATGATACAAAACTATTTAAAGTTGTTAAAACCACAGAGGATTGTGGAAAATTGCAAGAGGATCTTGATAAATTGGAAGACTGGGCATCAAAATGGCAGATGAAATTTAATGTGGACAAGTGCAAAGTTATACACCTAGGGAAGAACAACCCAAACTATGGTTGCACGATGCAAGGTTCCACATTAGGAACCACCACCCAGGAAAACGATTTAGGCGTCATTGTGGATAACATGTTAAAACCCTCCGTCCAGTGTGCAGCGGCGGCCAAGAGAGCAAATAGAATGCTAGGTATGATAAGGAAAGGAATGGAAAATAAAACAAAAGATATAATGCCTCTATATCGTTCCATGGTGAGACCGCACCTTGAATATTGTGTGCAATTCTGGTCGTCGTATCTTAAAAAAGATATAGCGTTATTAGAAACGTTCAGAGAAGAGCCGCCAAAATGGTAAAGGGGATGGAAGGATACTCCTATGAAGAAAGGCCAGAATTGTTAGGGCTCTTTAACCTGGAAAAGAGACGGCTGAGGGGAGATATGATAGAAGTATATAAATTAATGAATGGAGTGGAACGGGTAAACGTAGATCCATTGTTTACGTTATTAGAATATAGAAAGACTAGGGGACATGCAATGAAGTTACAGGGTAAACTATTTAAGACTAATAAAAGAAAATATTTTTTCACTCAACGTGTAATCAAACTCTGGAATTTGTTACCGGAGGATGTAGTAAAGGCTGTTAGTGTAGCTGGGTTTAAAAAAGGTTTGGACAAGTTCCTGGAGGAAAGGTCCATAAACCATTATTAAGAAGGGACCCAGGATATCGATGCTTGACCCCAGTACAAGCATTGTGGAACCTGTGTCTTTTGGGGAAACTGCTAGGTACGTATGACCTAGATTGGCCACTGTTGGAAACAGGATACTGAGCTTGATAGACCTTGGTCTGACCCAGTATGGCATAGCTTATTTTCTTATCACATGTTGTCCAGCAGTTCTTGGCCAAACACCCAGTCGAGCAAGATTGTCAGCCTCCGTACTCACCTGACCTCGAACTGTAACTTTTTTTTTCTTGTTTCGAACACTGAAATTTACTACCTAAAGGAAGGTGATTAAACAACTTAGCAACCATTATGCAAAATTCGACACAGCTGCTTCACAGCATATTGAGAGGCATTTTAAAATTGTTTCCAGCAGTGGCAGGAACGCTGGAGGGAGTGTGCTATCTCCAGGAACAAGCAGGAATGAGTCTTCATATATGGCTACGTCGGTACAGACAGAGCCTGCGCGGGAACGCTCCCCAGTGTCCAATCAGAAAGCCTTTGGGAGCATTCCACAGCGCTTGCTTGCTGCCTTCCCCAACTGTCTCTCCTCAGTTCTTTTCCGCGGAGCCAGCAGGTCGTGTTCCTGTCACCGCAGAAGAATTAACTTATTTTTTCTTTATTTCTTTTGTGTCGCGTCTGCCGCCTTCGCTGTACCGGTACCGCTGGTCTTTTGTGTTTGTTCTTTTCTTGTAAAAAAAACCCAAAACACTTTTTTCCGTTCTTTCTTCAGGTGCACTTGCGTTTTGGGCCTAAGGCCCAAAACGTTTTTTCCTTAAATATGGAAAAGCCTGCCTCAGGATTTAAAAAGAACACAAAATGTGGCGGTACCATTTTCGTCACAGACACCCATGACTGTTGTCTAAAATGTTTAGGTCCTGACCATTCAATAACAGATTGTGTGTCCTGTTCCATGATGTCTAAAAGAGGTCAGCAGAACCGAGCTGCCAAGCTCAGTACCCTGTTTCCCTCTGATGCGGCTTCGGTGGCATCGACGTCTTCCAGGGCTGCTTCTTCCTCACATGGATCTCAGGTAACTAAACATAAATCCAGCCGGTCCTCGAAGGGTAGATCTCCTTCTAAGCATCGAGATGCCTCTGGCGTTGCCCTCGAGGATTCTGCACTGGCAAAATTACCCCAGCGGGAGGCTTCGGCCTCTAAAGTATCATCATCGGGGTTCCAGGAAGATCTCGATGGCGTGGCCTCGACAGATCTCCTGGTGCCATGCTCTGGGGTACCGGTGGCTTTCACCGGTACTAACTTCCAAGCATTGGTGGCGTCAATGGATCAGAGGATTCTGTCCATGGAACGCAGCCTGGCGGCTTTCCTTGTGGCATCGACGCCCGTGGTACCGCAACAGACTACTCTGCCGGTACCGGCTTTAGCATCGCCATCGGTACCGATCCCGGTACCGGTGGCATCGACATCGGCATCTGTGTCCGCTATGCTGGTACTCTGTCCGCTGAAGCCATCCGGTACCGATACCCCGGTACCGGTTGTTATTCCCGATACCGACCTTGGTCGGTACGGGTATCGGGCTTTGCAAGAGCATCCGGACAGACGTTACTTCGATTCCTCTGAGGACTCTGAGGATTCTGAAGAGTCGGTCGATGCAGTGATGCTTCTTCCACAGGAGGAGTCCTCTCCTAAATGAAGGATGTCTCCTCCAGAGGACTTGTCTTTTCAAGACTTTATCAGGGAGGTGGCTCGGGGCCTCTCTATCACAGTGGCCCCTGAGACAGAGCCCAGAGCCAAGGAGTTAGATATTTTACAATATCCTAAAACTCCTAAGGAGGCAGCTACCTTGCCTATTCATGAGATTCTGTATGATCTCATGTTGAGGATGTGGGAAGCTCCTCTAACCAACTCTCCTCATTTTCGCAGGTTGGATACCATGTATCGTGTCCCTCCTTGTCCTGGTTTCCATAAAGCTCCACTTCCTCACCACTCTATTGTGGTTGAGTCTGTAATGAGAAAGATTAGAAGTGCCAAAAGACATGCCTCTAATCCTCTAGGACGTGAATGTAGAACCCTGGATGCTTTTGGAAGAAGAGTCTTCCAAGCTTCCATGCTTGCTGCGAGAATTAATTCTTATAGTCTCTACATGGGAATGTTCTTAAAAGAAGTCACTGACCATTTGCAGGCTTTAAGTCCTTTTATGTCTGAAGATAAAAGGCAGGATTTTCTCGCTGGGCTCAAACATGCCCAAGATATCTCCAAATTCTCCAACCGTGCAGCTTTCGACTCCTTTGAATGCGTAAGCAGAGCCTCAGCTATTGCCATAGGTGCACGTAGGATTGCTCGGCTTCAAGCATCTGATTTGGAGATCTGGGTTCAAGATGAATTGGGGAATATCGCTTGTACAGGTGAGAACCTGTTTGGTAAGGATTGGCAAGCAAAAGCCAATCAGATGGATGCTGAAAATTCTGCTTTGGATAGAATATCCAAATCCACAGCTGCTCCTGCTAAGAAAAGGTTATTCAAGAAAATACCTTTTTCTAAAAAGGGAAGATTCTATCCTGCTTATGGTCAGCAGGCATCTTCTGCAGCTCACTTTCCTACCAAACGTCAGCAATCTTCCAAACATACCAAAGCAAAGGCTGCTAGGCCTGCTCCAGCCCAGCAACCTCAGCCCCCTCAGGGTCTTTGACTTTCCGCTAGAGAGCTTAGCCTTCCTGGCTCTAGAAGGACCAGAGCCCTCCACCATTCCAGGAAAGTTATGTCACTTTGCTCCCAGGTGGGGGCAAATTACAGCAGAGCATTGGACACTCTCCATCATAAGAGGGGTACAAACTTCATTTTTCAAGCTTGCTCCCTCTCACAAGAGTGCACCAGTTCAATTCTCCAACCTCCCTCCTCAACCTGTTATAGCAGGAGGTTGTCACTCTTTTTGCCCAGGGGGCAATAGAGGAAGTGCCTTTTCAACAACAGGGCACAGGGTTCTACTCCCCCTATTTTCTTATTCCAAAGAAAACAGGGGGCTTCAGACCCATCTTAGATCTCAGAGTTGAACAGATTCCTAGTCAAAGAAAAGTTCAAGATGGTTTCTCTAGGAACTCTGCTGCCATACCTTCAGAGTCAGGATTGGCTTTGTTCTCTAGATCTCAAGGATGCGTACTGTCAGACGGCTGCCTAGAGTGAGAACTTACACAATCTTGATGATGCATATATTCATATGATTCTTGCAAGGTATTGTGGGTAATGTAGTTCATTCACTCCCAAACACAGCTGAAGACAATAATTGAGTTGTGAAACCAAGTGGTAAGGCCAATAAAATACTTCTTTTATTGATGGGGTTTAATTCACCCAGCACAAATATGCTTGGTAGCAATATAAATGAGGTTACTTGCTTGCAGTGTTTAAATGGATAACATAAAGTCACAAAGCAAATCAGAAAACAACCTTCAGCTTGTCAGGCAATTAGCTAATGTTTTCTTAGCAAATAATTACCAAATAAAAAGGCACAAAGAAATGAATAAACTTTGCTTGTTAGGTTAACTTCTGCTTATTTTCCACGCAGATCCCAGCAGTGATTCTCCCTTGCTCACACACACAATCAGGTGCAGCTTTAATTACTATCAATTGACCAGCTGAAAGCCTTTAGCTGGCTGGCTGCTACTGTGTGAACCCAAATCCTGCTTTAAGAGCTGTTTGCAGTGGAAATAAAGAACAAAGTTAGGTTTCTTTGTGATGGCTGATGTGTTTGCTCACAGAAAGCTAGCAATAGCACTTAGATAGAGAACAGTCCATGTAATTAATAGTTTTCATCTGCTGTATCTCCCCCTTCATCAATCAGCATAGGGTCACTATCATACATTGGCACAGACGAGTCTTTCATTAAGGCACTATCATGAGAATGCTTATTCCCTTGCTGCCATTCCCTATTATAGATAGGGTCTGGATCAGTGTTCATACCTGAGCCTCTCCTGCTATCATAATTCCTCTCTGTATAGCTTGGCCAGTATGTAATCCAATTCTGATGTCCAGCCTTCCAATCTTGATCCCTGGACACTGGATCTTTCCTCACATACCTTCTGGCATAGGTCTGAAAGTCCTTTCCACGTGCAGTCTTCTCTCTTCCAGGTAGCCACTGGTGATTCCTATCTCTGCCAATCCATTCCTCTGGCTGACTCCAGTCCAATGGACTCTGCTGGCATTTGGAATACCTCCCAGTATAGGTACTGCCTTGGACTCTCCCAGACCATCCAATGGGCTTTCTTCTCTTCCTTCCAGAGAGTTTCCTTCTTTCTCTATCCGCTTGACTTGGCTTCTGTTTCTCCAGGTGATACTGGTGCTTGAGCTTGAAGCTGTTGCTGTCTCCTTTCCTGAAGCTCTTCCTGAAGCTATTATCTGTAGAATAAGCTCTATTCTTATTCTGTTCTAATGTGTGCTCCTCCCTAACACAGCGCAGCTGTGTTGAATCAGGCCCTGCCCTTTGAGATGAGTGCTTAGGGATTACCTCGTAGCTCTCTTGATTGCACACACGTTTTCTCACTTCAGCCCCTCTCATGGCTGCTGGAAACCTGGTGCATTCTGGGACTGGTAGTCTTTTATGTGAAAACTCTGTTTTCTTGCTTCTACCAGAACTGACAGGTTGCTTGTTCAGAGTCACATCATCTTTTCTATAGCTCCTACCTGAGCTATGATAAGCTTCCTTATCACAGTACACTCATGTTCTCATCCATCCAACTCACAGAAGATTCCTTTGGTTCCTTTATCAAGAGAAGCACTATCAATACAGAGTGCTCCCTTTTGGTCTGGCCTCTGCACCAAGGGTGTTCACGAAATGCATGGCAGTGGTAGCTGCTTTTCTGCACACCCTGGGGATATTCGTCTTCCCTTACCTGGACGACTGGCTCATTCGAGCTCCCACTCAGAGGCCAAGAGTTCTCTAACCTGCACAATGCGTATCCTTCAGTATTTAGGGCTGGTAATAAACATCCCAAAATCCAATTTGATCCCTACTCAGTCCCTGGAGTTTATAGGGGCATTGGATACCACAAGGGCAAGGGCCTATCTTCCCCAGGCTGGTTGCCTTCGCTTGGTGCAGTTAGCTTCTCAAGCAGAGTTGCAACCCCTCCTAACTGCTCGAGAGATGTTACAGTTGCTAGGCCACATGGCATCCACCATGCATGTAGTACCATATGCTCGCCTTCACATGAGGGCAGCTCAGTGGACTTTATCCACCCAATGGACCCAGGCATTAGGCTGCCTGTCAGTCAAAATAGCAAACACAAGTTGCCTCTTTTTTAAATTTTATTTATTTATTTCCAGTCTCTTTTATACCGCGCTATTCAACATCAGTGCGGTTTACAATAAACAAAGAACTACACATTTCCTAGAGTACTCTGTGTTTACAATGAACAGGTGTTAAAACTTGGATAACATAGGGTAACTATATACAATCGTGCAACAGAGCTGGGTTCGCCACAATGATCTAGCCCTGGGTGTCTTGTGTGCTATACGTGGTTGGGGCTATATCATCATCAACCGGGTAGTAAAGGAGAAATAGGTGGTGTTTCAAGGCCTTCCGAAACTGGAATAGGTCGGGGATTGCATGGATGTTGGGAGGTAGGGCATTCCACCATCTGGGCACACAGAATTTGAAGGCCCTGCTTGCAGTTGACTGGGAGCATTGTGTTATTGATTTTGGGACTATCAGTGTGTTGAGTGCTATTGCTCTTCTGGACCTGTTGGTGGGGGTGGTCTGGATCAACTCAGTGATGAGGATGAAAGCCCATAGATGGCCTTGAATGTAAGCAGTAGGGTTTTGTACCCGAGTCTCATATGTATCGGGAGCCAGTGTAGGTGCTTCAGTATGGGCGTCACATGATCTTTCTTGGAAGCACCGTATAAGACCCTCGCTGCAGTGTTCATCGCAAGCTGCAGTGGATTTAGGGTGGCCTGGGGGAGCCCATGTAGGATCGCGTTTGCATAATCGAAATGTGGTATGATCAGCGCCTGGTAAATTGTCCTAAAGTCTTCTGGCTCTAGTAGCGATCGTAAGGGTCTGAGGGATCTGATCTTATGGTACACCGCCCTAACTACATTGCCTATGTGTACCTTCATGTCTAGTCTCTGATCCAAGGTGACACCGAGGTATCTGATCGTAGGCTTAGTCTGGAGATCTGCTTCCTTGACTCTTAGAAAGGGTGGTGTGGAGAAGTTTGGATTCCTTGTCATGTAGAGTACTTCTGTTTTCCTGTGTTGGATCCTGAGGTTTTGTCCCTCCAGTGGTGGAAGTCCCCTCAAAACCTGTTGCTGGGGTCCCCCTTTCAACAGTCTCTACCCCAAGCAACTCTTACAACAGATGCCTCTCCAATGGGGTGGGGAGCTCATCTGCAAGACCTCTCCACCCAGGGCATCTGGTCCCCACAGGAGACTTGTCTACATATCAATCTCTTGAAGCTCAGAGCAATCTTCCTTGCTTTGCGTGTTTTCCACACCCTGCTCAGCCACAAGACAGTCCTTATCCACACGGACAATCAGGTAGCCATGTTCTATGTGAACAAGCAGGGAGGAACTGGCTCTCTGTCGCTTTGCAACGAAGCTTTGTGACTGTGGGCCCTTGCCAGAGAGCATCACATTCATCTTCTGGCAGTTTATCTTCCAGGCGTTCAAAACTCTTGGGCAGACGGGCTCAGTCAAGTTCTGCTTCCACACGAGTGGTCCCTACATATGGACCAGGTGTCCAAGATTTTTCAAATTTGGGGAACACCGGACATAGACCTCTTTGCAAGTCCGTGGAATGCCAAACTTCCTCGGTTCTGTTCCAGAACTCTGGCTCGTGGAGCTCAGGCAAGGGATGCTTTCCTCCTTCACTGGGGTCAAGACTTCCTCTATGCCTTTCCACCCATTCCCCTCATTCCCAAAACCCTGTTCAAGCTTCAGAGAGACAGAGGCCACATGATCCTCATAGCTCCACATTGGCCACGGCAAGTGTGGTACCCTCTGCTTCTACATCTCTCTCAAGCTCCCTCCCTGGAGTTAGGGTCTGCTCCAGACAAGAGGACGGAAAGTTGTGGCATCCCAATCCCCAGTCTCTGCATCTCAGGGCTTGGTTGCTGAAGGCCTAGATCTCCAGGATCTTCATCTTTCTCAACAAGTGAAAGATGTTTTTATGCTTCTAGAAAACCTTCCACTAGATGTTCTTATGCTTTCAAGTGGAAGAGGTTTACTATCTGGTGTTCTGGGAAGGGTCTCAACCCCCTTGCCATACCTCTGGAATCTTTGCTGGAGTATCTCCTCCATCTGTCTAATGCAGGCCTTAAGACAAATTCAGTAAGGGTCCATTTGAGTGCTATTGCAGCTTCCCTTAAGCCTCTAAATGGACAACCTATTTCCTCTCATCCTCTTGTAGCCAGATTCATGAAAGGCCTCCTTTTAACAAAGCCTCCCATTAGACCAGCACCGGTGGCATGGGACTTAAACTTGGTTCTTGGTCAGCTTATGAAGCCACCTTTTGAACCTTTAGCTACCACCTCTTTGAAATACCTTTCTTGGAAAGTTATCTTTCTCATTGCAATCACATCAGCACGTCGTATTAGTGAATTGCAAGCACTCGTAGGTAATCCACTTTATACAAGGTTCCATCATGACAAGGTGGTCCTTAGGACTAATCCACACTTTATGCCTAAGGTGGTCTCGCCTTTTCACCTCAACCAGGAGGTCTACCTACCTGTCTTTTTTCGAAGACCTCATGCATCAAGTGCAGAAAGGAATCTTCATACCCTGGACTGTAAAAGAGCTCTGGCTTTTTACTTACAAAGGACACAGCAGCATAGAAAGTCTTCCCAACTCTTTGTTGCCTTTGATCCTTCTCATTTGGGACTACCAGTCTCCAAAAGAACACTATCTAACTGGATTGCCCAGTGTATTTCTTTCACCTATCGGAGCAAGAGCCTTTCTCTGGAGGGCTATGTCACAGCTCATGATGTGAGAGCCATGGCAGCCTCAATGGCTCATCTGAACTCTGTGTCTATTGACGACATCTGTCGAGCAGCCACTTGGGCCTCGGTTCATACCTTCACAGCCCATTACTGCTTGGACAAGGACTCCCTCCGGGCTGCCTTGTTTGGTCAGGCTATTCTTAAACACCTGTTCCATACTTAATCAACTCCTACCCACCATCCCTCATGGGATGCCAGAGATCCATGTGGGGAAGTGCAACCCTGTCCCAGGGACACACAATTTCTGGGATCTCTCCCTGGCATCTAAAAGCTAGGGAGTCCCCATATGTGAAGACTCATTCCTGCTTGTTCCTGGAGATAGCACAGTTACTTACCTGTAACAGGTGATTTCTGGGAACAGCAGGAATAAGTCTTCACAACCCACCCACCTCTCCTAGGAGTTGTCTGTCTCTCTATCTCTCTTTCCTTTCCCTCTCTCTCTCTCTTTCTCTTTGTCTCAGCTCTAAAACTCAACTGAGGAGAGACAGTTGGGAAAGGCGGGAAGGCAGCACGCAGGCGCTGTGGGATGCTCCCAAAGGCTTTCTGATTGGACGCTGGGGAGCATTCCCACGCAGGCTCCGTCGGTACCGCCGTACCCATATGTGAAGACTTATTCCTGCTGTTCCCAGAGATCACCTGTTACAGGTAAGTAACTGCGCTTTATTGGAAGGGGACTACTTTGAAGGAGACTGAGTGCAATAACTGTCAGTGTTGTACAAATTTTGATACTTTTTGATGGCTCCTCTTAGCCAAAGAATTCGTCTCATCCTAGATTTTTCCTCAAGCTGCCCTTCACCCAAGATCCCGCAAAACTGCAGGGACATCAGTTCCATATTGCAGTCAACAAATTCTCGCAGAAAATTTTGCAACTATTTATCCATCATTTATTTCAGGATCTAAAGCTGAAACTGGGGCAAATGTCCCTCTCTATAAATGCCATCTCAAGAACAAAGTACAGCTAACATCGGGACACAAACATTCTTGGCATTTCTACAGGCAGTTGTGGAAGCAGCCCTCAAATGGGCAGGGTTTTCAAAATCCTATACCAATGCCCTGGGCGTGATGGGCAAGAAAGTTTTCCAAGGCTTTCTGCACATTCTCAGGATAACAGTGCACCAGCTACAAATAATGAAGTACCAGAGTGTCCTTTTGCAGCCGATAGCATCACTGGTAAGACACTCCCTCAAGAGGCCTGGGCACAGCTGGAGCTCCTGTTCTGTGAACTGTAGATCTACCCATGACGATACCAGACACTGTGGCTTTGGGCATCTGGCCTCTGGCAGTTCCTCCACAATTGACTTGGGGATGCATTGTGCTTGGATGATAGTCTCTTCAGAGAAAAGGTCACAGAGCTGGTCTTGCAGATAAAGGAAAACATAAAAAGCGAGCAGGTATGAAGGTCACATGTGCTTTATTAAAGTTGATAACCCCAACGCGTTTCGGCGATTGCCTTCATCGGGGTTGCTAGAGGACAACAAAATAATATAGTAAAATGATAATACATTGTATAAAACAAAGTAGAATATGAATTATAAAAACACAAAGTTAAAAAACATGAAATAGTAAAAAATGAAAGTGAATATAGAAGCATAAATACATATAAATAACCATACTTGTTATGAAAAAGGACAAGCAAATATAATATAACAAAATCATGATGTACTTACAAATGGTATGTTTCAATATACTAGATGAAGCGCATAAAGTAGTAAAAATAGGGCACAGAACCAATCATATAGTAGACAATGCTAAAAAATGATATCATTAATAACATAATAAATAAACAATTAAGAAGTGCCAACATAGCTACTAATCATGAATATGAACAATGGGAAACCCAGACCTAAAACAGAGCAATTCAATACTCCGGGAAAAAACCTTTCTTTTAAGAAAAACTTTTTCTAATAATATCTCTCAAAAACAACTGTGCATATCATATTTGTGTTTTCTGAGAGATTTTTGCAAGCAGTTGCTCCTGTTGTGTGTGTTGCAGATAAAGGGCCATTGCACAACCCTTTGCAAACTGTCTTCACAGCCTGTGTGCCAGTGTTTCTCTCTCTTCCCCCCCCACCCATTCTCTCTTGCCCCCAACTATGTTATAGGAAGCAGTATCAATTACACAGGTACACTAAAAAACCTTTTTTTAAACTGCCTCTAATGTTTCGATTGATTTTTACGTTTTTTGGTGCGCTGAATCCAAATCTGGTAACCAATTTGCTCCATCACGTACAGATTTTTTGCTACATTGGGTTAGCAGTTTGAGGTGAACGTTTCAGATTGAGTGCGATCAAGATAAAAGTTTCTTGGATGAATTCTTTATACTAATTGTTTAGTAGTTATTCAAACAAGAATAAAGAAAATTGTAACAAGGCAGCACATAAGAATAGAGTAATGTCAACAAAAGACTCTGTGATGGTAGCAAAATTGTCTGCACTTAAAACAGCCACATACATGTGCACAAACATTGAGCATATAAGAGCGAGGTTAGACACAAAGCAAAGCAAAGAAATGTGCAAAAAATGTTGTACAGGTATGTATGTAAGAATAGAAAACGCAAACCGCACCATTGCAATACATGAAGACAAACACCCGATGGTGTGAAAATAAAATTCTAATAAATGAGATCCGACACTGTGGTAATAACTAGCAAATTTTTATTTCAAAGTTTAGTAAAAACACGATATTTGTCAACACAGTTTAGATTTTAAAGTCATTCTTGGGTCAATCAATCTCCTGATGGGCCCGTTTCTTCTTCCCCCGAATGCTTCTCTTGGTGCGCTGCTTGGCGTATTTTTCATCTGGGGTTTCCCGCAGCAGCAACCAGCAGAAATCAGCCATCATAGTGGTGTTCCATCTTCCTTGGTACCTTCTCTCTGCGTCCTTGATGTCCTGGTGAAACCTTTTCACCTTGTTCTTCACTGTACGCCCCCAAGTTTTCGGGAAAGTAGTTCACATGGGAGTGCAAGAAATGGACTTTCAGGCTCATGTTACAGCCTTGTTCTTTGAAGGCATTGAGCATCCTGGCAACAATATCCTTATAGTTCTCATCCCGCCTGTTCCCCAAGAATTTGAGAACAACATCCTTGAAGGAATCCCAGGCTTCTTTTTCCTTCTCAGACATCGTTTCAGCGAATGCTCCATCTGAAATGAGTTTCCTTATATCAGGGCCAACAAACATTCCTTCCTTTAGCTTTGCTTCAGAAAGTCGGGGAACTTTGAGCAAAGGTACCGAAAGCACTCACCATCTTTTGGAAGGGACTTGATGAATTGCTTAATGAGACCCAACTTAATGTGGAGAGGAGGTAATAGAATTTTATCACGAGGTACCAAGCTCTCATGAAGAACATTTTTCTCACCGGGTCTCAAATACTCCCGAATTGGCCAGTCTTTTTTCCCCCAGTGTAGGTCGCGGGCCCGGCTATCCCACAAGTAAAGGAAGCAGGGGTATTTGGTGAAACCGGATTGCTGCCCTAATAGCATGGATAGAATTTTAAAGTCTCCACAAATCATCCACTTATGCTCATCATAACGAATCTTCTGAAGAATGGGGGCCAAATTCTCGTATTTTTCTTGGAGAATAACAGAGTGAGCAATAGGAACTGAAGCGAATGTGTTGCCATTATGAAGAAGAACACCTTTTATGCTGTCTTTTGACGAATCAATGAACAGCCGCCATTCAGCAGGATCATACTTGAGTTTAAACTTTTCCATCACTCCGTATATATCGTTGCAAAATACCAAATCTTCCTCTTTGCTGAAATACTTCAAAAATTGTGTCTCGCGGTTGCGGTACCAATAAAAAGTTGTTCCTGGTGACAATAGATTTTTCTGTTTAAGCCGAGAACCTAGCAGTTGGGCAGCATCTTTTGGGAGTCCTAAATCCCGGACTAAATCATTCAATTCAGCTTGAGAGAAAAGTTCAGGTTTCGGATCTGATTCAGTTTCAAACTCTGAAGTACTGGACTCATCGGGAAAAGCCATCTGATGAGTCTCATCATGATCAGAACCGTCCACACAAATATGATCCAAAGATTTTGGTGGTTCAGGCACAGGTACTTCGTTGCTATGAGGCATAGGCCTAATTGCTGAGGGAAGGTTGGGGTAACTTATTACGTTCTTATTTTTTAAGTTGTATCCCTTCACAATGCAAGAGCAAAAATAGCAGTCACTGCTGTGGTCTCTTTGTTCACGCCACATCATAGGTATTCCGAAACAAAATGCTTGTTTTTTACCTTTCATCCATAAGCGTAGATCTTCCTCACATGTCTTGCACACTTTGTGAGGAGCCCACGGTTTGTCTTGATCGCCTAACTTCAAACCGAAATAGGCGAAATATACTTTTTAATAAATGCAGAAATGTTCCTCTGCCGCTTTTTCACGGTATATTCCCCACAAATAAAACAAAAACTGTCCGGAGAGTTGACGCAACCTCTGGCTCTGTGAGCCATCACAAATACACAGCACTGCAAACTACAACTGTAGTGAACCACTTCGGAATAAAGCTGGATTACGACTGAGCAAACAAAAGGTAATAATGAACTTGCAAGAAACTGAAATTTGACAGGAACGTTCATGTCGCAACCACCGTGTTTGAGCGAGCGAGCGAGGCGAGGCGAACAGGAAAGAACATGTGCCAGCGCGAGTACTGGATTTAGCCCCCCGCCTCCCAATTGTCCTGTTAATGTATAAAATGAATACAAAACACTCTAAAATATCATGAGGGAGTGTTTCTATTTAGTTAACCATTACAACCTCTATTTTGGGCCAAGAAAATAAACTGCAGTCGGCTAAAAAGAAATTGTGAACATTCCTTATATGGGTAAGAAATCTAATTTTGCAAGAAAACGTGACTTGATGGAACATTTTGGCTATTTTTCCTGGATTCAGCACCCCAAAATCTATAGGAATCGGTTGCAAAACTGGAGGTAGTTTTTTGGTAGTGTACCTGTGTTACAGTACTTCTAACAGCCCCACTCTCTCACAAGTGATACTAACTCTACATCCACCTGTCTCCTTGACAGGCAGCCCATTTCTAGTCACAGAGACAGATGCCATGGGAAAGGAAGCAACTGACAGTCTTGGCTGCCATCAGTCACAAACCTATTCCTAGTTTTTTACTTTCTGCCAGTAGGAGCTAGGCTCCAATTCTTCAGAGAAGCATGGTAGTCTATCATTACCAACTGCTGGTACCTAGAATTCTCTGAGGTTAGCATTCAGCTTCTTCAGTCTTCCTGCCACCCCCTCCCCCCTGCTTCTGACAACTTGAGCACCATATCATCTGGCAGTCCTGAAGCAGCACACCATTCCCTGGTGCTGTCTTGGACAAACTGAAAATGTCCCATCCAAAGAGAGGAAACAAGGTTTCTATTGCAGATACTTTCTCATCTCTAGAAATTTAGGTAGCTGCTGGCCCATGCTTGAAGGAAAAGTTCAATAGGAACTTGCTTGCAATGGTTGCTTGGTCTCCCTTGATTTAAAGAACTCCTATATCCATCAAAGGAAAGACCTTTGTTTCACATTTCTCAACCAGTGCTACCAATACCACATACTGTCTTTCAGCCTGTTCTCTGCACTCAGGGTCTTCATAAAATGCTTGGTTGTAGCCATAGCCCAGTTTTACAAATCAGGACAGTGAAATTGCATACTTGTAATGGGGGTTCTCCACGAACGTTAGCAGAATGGAGCCACACATGGTGTGATATCGATGTCACCTGGATCTGGACTTCTTGCGCTTCAATCAGGCTCGGGAAGGCTTTGTAGCTCTCCCAAGCATGTGTGTTAGTTTTCTTCTTGGTAACAGCAGCTTTCTTATCTTAATCCATATTGTAGCTTAAATGATGATGATACGGGATATTTGTGGGCTGGACTATGTGGCTCCATTCTACTGTTGTCCATGCAGAATCCCCATTAGAAGTCAGCAATTTTACTTTCTCCGTGGACAAAACCGGGGAGTGGATCCACATATGGATAACTCAAAAGCTTAGGGTCATGCTGCATTATGACCTGGATAAGCAGGATAGGGTGGATGTAGTCGGGTAAAAAAGATTTCTTAGCGCATAGATGTTGTGGGATATCAAGTCCAAATTATGATGTCTGGTGACAAAATATGGATGTCTGTCCATGTAGCTGCTTTGCAGATATTTATAATGGTGGTAGCTTTTAGACTAGCTACTGTTCCAGACTTTGCACACAGATAATGAAGTATTAGTGACTGTGTGGTGGTTCACCTGTTCTCACATATAATATTTGATGTTGCTCCACCTAGATAGTCAGTCTGGTCACTGCATGACCTGATGAATTAGAGTCGTAGGAGATAAACAGCTGCAAGTTCTTTTTGATGTCATGAGCTGCTCTCAGATAAATTTTACTGTCCATTTGCAATTCTTTGTATGAAGTGTAGCTTCAGCAATGCTGTAAGATTTAGGAGAAAAAACACTGATAAGACTTTTTAAAATATTTTTATTAAAATTTCAAAGTTTTACATTAAGTAAAAAGTAGGCAAATAAAGAAATAATACATATAAGCCTCATATAACAAAAAACCATAACAGTAGCCCACGTCAAGGGAGAGGGACCCTTATATTATACATGAAGAATTGAATTCAAGCATAATTTTATACTAGGATAACTCATATCGCCAATTAGCAACAGTAAGATATTTTTAAGATGAAATTCCATAGCTACCTTTGTATAAGAATTGGGATGAGTATGTAAAACAACCTTGTCATTTTGAAAAATTTGAGTACAAGGAAAATGATTCCTTATCGTTCCTCCAGTTTAGTCCTCCACCTCTGGGTTGTGCACCTCCTCCTGCAGCTTGGAGACTGGGCATGTCAAAGTCGTGACATCACTGGATATAGCCTGCTGGTATCTCCCATCAGCCTCCCAGTATGTCCAGTCTCCATGCAGCAGGAGGACATAGTGAGCCTAGCTTCTGGGCTCACTTGGGGGGAACAGATAAGGAGCATTTAGTGTGACAAATTCTATTCTGATTTTACTTTTAATTTTTACTTTTAATTCACTTAAATGGCAATCTGGGATTGGTTCCCTTTAGTTATTAGGAACAAATTTCCTTATATTTAAAGTAATTTTAAATTTGGGCCTGACTCTTTAAATTAGTAGCAGCTCTCGTCAGTTGGTCCATTAGATGATAAAGGGGATAAAGGAGCACTAAGAGGCGACAAGGCGATAGCGGAGAGACTGAATGAATTCTTTGCTTCGGTCTTTACTGAGGAAGATGTAGGGATGTTACCCATGACTGAAGTGGTATTTAAAGGTGCGGAAGAGGACTTCCGGTGGCATGGTGAGCTGAGAGGACGTGTTCATCTCGGCTCCGGAGCCCGCTCCCTCCCCACTGCCGTTATTTTGAGCTCGTTTAATATTTCCCATAGTAACAGTGGAGGAGCAGCTCTGTGGAGGACCGAAGCGTCTCTTTCCTAAGACTTACTAACTGGAGCCCGCTGTATAGCCACAAAAATCCCCCGCCGTACCAGAACACGCGTTGGGGAGGACAAGATGGCGGAAGGCGGGCTGGAGCCCTCGGGTTCGTTAGAAACCCCAGCGTTAGTGGCTGAAGTGTCAAGAGCGGTGGTGGGTGCTCTGGAACAAAGACTAGGAGGCTTGTCCAGTCAAATGCAAGAGGTGGCCCAAGCTGTCTCTGACTTCAACAAGAGAGTTGAATTAGCCGAAAATCGCATCGGGGCATTAGAGGACCAGCATGAGCAGGACGTCGCAAAGATTAAAAATCTGGAGGAAACACTGGCGCAACATCGAGATAAGTTAGAGGACCTAGAGAACCGAAGTCGAAGAAACAACTTGCGGTTCATTGGGGTCACGGAATCTGTTCCCGACAGAGAGTTGCGGCGCCACCTGGAACAGTGGATCATGGATAATCTATCCTTGCCCGAGGAGGTAGGAAGGGTCGTGCTGGAGAGGGCGCACCGCCTGGGACCCTCCAGGGCTGATGACCGGCGACCGCGAGCAGTGATTGCACGGTTTCTCAACTCCTCGCACAAGGAGGAAGTGCTACGGGCATCGCGGCAACTGAGGCGGACCGGGGCCTCCAACACGTCACTACTTATCTTTCAAGACTACTCCGCTGGTGTCTCACTGCAACGCAGGGCCTACAGAGACCTTTGTAGCAAACTTATCGAACGGGGTGTTCGATTCACGCTCGCATATCCGGCGTCCCTCAGGATTCATGGTGCCAGTGGGAGTCGAGTGTTCTCCTCCCCGGAAGAAGCCCGTGCCTATTGCAACAGTTTGGGCTAGAATTCCACTCTCGGCATGGCGCTGTACCTTCGGGAATGGTCCTGATGCTCTTTGCCCCCCTTGGTTTGGCTGGGACTGGCCTTGCGTCCAGATAACTCAGCCGAGGAGCGCCGGCGGGTGAACCGGAGATATACTATGCAGAGATTTCAGCTGGGTCTCCCGGACATGTAGAACGATGCCTCACCATGTGGGCACATACAGAGATTCCTTGGCTCCCGCTGGGAGCGTAGGCGAATAAGAGGTGGAGGCGGAGAGGACTCGCATCACTTGAGTAACTGTGTATCTCTGTTTGTTACTTTCTTACATGTTGCTGTTGGAGTTACTTGTTGCCTGTGTTGAATTCTTCAAATGTTATTTTGTTTCTTGTTTTTAAAACCAGGGGTGACTCGATATTAAACACCTCTGTAAAAGTTCTGGTCACTTGGAGGGCTGTGAATATGGTCTGCAGGGATTGGGGTGGGGGAAGGGATCTGATCTGACACGCGGAGGGGAGGGGAGGACGAGGGGCACTTAAATTTGGGGTCTGGGGGGTGCGGGCCATGGGCATGAGGGCCGGTGGGACAGTGCCCCTGTTAAACGGGGGGGTGATTGGTGGCGGGGTCGCTGCCCTTTCGATATGCACAGCCACCTGCTCTCGCTTATGGAGGTGTAGATGCTGGGCGCACGTGGGCCTTGAAGGGGGAGTGCTGACAGTTATATCAGAAGCTCTGTGGTGAAGTGTCTTTAAATAGGTTATTGTATGCTCTGTCGCCCTGAAGGCTTGTGCAGTGGGAGTGCAGTTTGGCACGTGTTTGATGGGCCACATGCACTCACTCTGGAGATGGGTGGCTCTCTGAGGTGGGTGACGGGTATCAGGGAGTCCCCGGGGCTTTGTATACTTTATCAATCAACTGATGTGCCCGGGGGGGGTGTTGGGCAGTGTTGGGAGGATGACCAACACCCACCATAGCCACAAAAGCCAGCAGTGAGCAGAGTTGTTTACCATGTATCGGTCCCCCCCCCCTTTTTTTTTCTATTTTTCTGCACCTTATGGAGTGGCGGGTTGGGGGGTCCATGCCTGGTTTGGCGGAGGCGGGTGTGCTGTGCTGGCGGGGCTGCTGTCCCCCCGATTGATCCACTTGTTAATCACACCAGCCTAAGTATGCACGGCCGTTTAGAGTATGATGCTACAACTGGGGAAATGCGGATGGGAACTTCCGGTGCTCTGTGGCCCTGTGCTTTGATCATGTTAGTACATAATCACTAAACGGCCTCTTTGCAGTAGAAGACAGTATACTGCGGGATTGCGGGACCCCCCCATCACACCCAGTAGGATGGGTGAATCTCTATGTTGGGGCGCTATACCATCTACTTTAGTGAAAAGCCTGGAAGGTAGAGCTGTACGGGCCTTTCTCCTGTCTCCCCGGGACTGTGGGGGTTGAATGGGCAGTGGTCGCATCCTGGGAGAGGATAGTTCATCCCAGTGGGGACGCCCCTAGATATGCCTTGGCCGCATCTACCTTGCAGCCTCGTGGGACGGGGAGGAGGTGGTGGAGGTGCGAGTGTAGAGCGATGTAGCACAATGAGGAAGATGGGGAGGGGCGGGGGGGCCTACATGCCACAGAAGTCAAGGTGGGGCCAGCGCAAGCTGGTGTAGGGTGGGAAGAGGTGAGTGGGGGAGGGGGGGCTGGATGGGGGGGGGTCTGGGGGGGGTGGGGGGAGGGGGGGTTACAAGTAAAAGTTAGGACACCAGGTATGCCTGGAAGGGAGGGGGAGATTAAGTTGACTAGCTGGACTGGGAGTTGGTACAGGGGACTAGTGTGTATTGGAGGGTGGGAGTGGAGTTTTTGGGCCTCACAAAGGGGGGTTTGGAGTAATATGGGAGGGGGCTCTAGGCTGGGGGGGCCCCTGCCCTGATGCGCACGCTACGGCCGAGTTTTGGCTCTTTGGCTATCCACATGGTTATGGCTAAATCCACACGAGTGATTTCTTGGAACGTTTGTGGACTGGGTTCCCCGGTAAAACGGTCCAAAGTGCTACAACATTTGCGGCGTCATCATGCAGATATTGCTTTGCTGCAGGAGACGCATCAATCGGTAGTGGAACATCAGAAACTGGGACTAGGTTTTAGGGCTCGAGTCTATGGGGCCCCAGCGGTTGGGAAGAAACGGGGAGTGGCGATCCTTGTTGCTAAGTCTCTTGCTTGGGAGGAAGAAAAGGTGATTTCAGACCCTCAAGGCCGTTACGTTGGTGTATGGGGGAGTTTGGCTGGGAGGAAGGTGTTTATATGCTCGGTTTATGGCCCTAATACCTACGACACTCGTTTTTTTCAGGACCTCTCAAAACTGCTGGATGAAGCTAGTGGGTATCAGGTGATTTTAGGCGGTGACTTTAATGTAGCTCTGGACAGTGGTCTTGATCGGTCCGGCCCCCTGGGAAGCGGGAGCTCTCGGGCGGGTCGTAAGCTATGGGGCCTGTGTGAAGCGTACAATCTCCTTGACATTTGGCGGGTGCTGCATCCTGGAGACCGTGACTACACACACTTGTCCCGGGCTCACGGCACCTGGTCTCGGATAGATTTTTTTCTTGTGACGGAATCGCTTTTTAGCTGGGTCTCCAGGGCGAGCATTGGCCCCTTAGTTATCTCGGACCACGCCATGGTTGTTTTGGACCTACGAGGGAGCTGCTCTCCTTCAAGTAAGATCTGGCGCTATCCCCTGGACCTGTGCGGTGATGCGCGGTTTGAAACCTTTCTTCGGGACCGCTGGAAGGAGTATGAACTCTTAAATGCATCGCCGGATATTTCCCCCGCGACCTTTTGGGAAGCCGGTAAGGCGGTACTCAGGGGGGATATTATTAGTTACCACAGCCATCGGCGTCGGCAGTTGAACCGGCGGATCCTCTTGTTGGAGAGGGAGCTGGGTCGGATGCGCCGGGTGGCAGCGGGTTCCCGAATAGGGGCGAATACGCGTAGGCTCAGGGAAGTACAGACGGAGTTGGAGACGCTTCTCCACCAGCGTGTACAGAAATCGATGCTATACTACCGGTATAAGCTCTACAAGTTTGGAAACAAGGCTGGCAAGCTGATGTCCTCTCTGTTGCGGCCGACGGGTGGCTCCCGTCAGATAGGGGCCATCAGGCAGTCTGATGGAACCGTCACACGTGACTCCGCCACTATTGAGAGGGTTTTTACTGACTTCTTTAGAGAGCTGTATGCCGGAGAGGAGGCTGAAGCCGAGGTGGGGCGTTCCTTCCTTGTGGGCTGTGGGCTCCCTAGACTGGAGGCGGAACACTTGGAGGCCCTCAATAAGCCCCTGTCCGGCCAGGAGGTCCAAGTAGCCATCCGACATCTGAAGAATGGACGAGCCCCGGGTGTCGATGGATTCCAGAGCGAATTTTACAAAACCCTGAATGATGCAGTTGTCGCTCCTCTCATAGGGTACTTTGAGGACCTCGTGAGCCGTGGAAGATTTCCATTTGAACCCAATAAAGCCTTGATTACTATTCTGCCCAAGCCAGGGAGGGACCCCCTTCTACCGGGATCTTACCGCCCTATCTCCTTACTTAATGTCGATATCAAGCTTCTGGCTAAGATCATGGCGGATCGACTGGCGCACTTCTTACCCTCCTTGGTACACCGGGACCAGGCAGGGTTTGTTCGGGGGTGCCAAGTTGCCTATAACCTACAACGAATCTTATTGTCCATCGGCGCCGGGAGGTTGGCCGGGGAGACTTCGTTGCTTATCAGTTTCGACGCTGAAAAAGCGTTCGATCGCGTAAGTTGGGGCTTTATGCATCAGACCCTGGCGATGATGGGCTTTGCAGGCTTTTTCGTGGATGTGGTCAAACTG
Source organism: Ichthyophis bannanicus (assembly GCA_033557465.1). Lineage (NCBI taxonomy): Eukaryota > Metazoa > Chordata > Amphibia > Gymnophiona > Ichthyophiidae > Ichthyophis > Ichthyophis bannanicus. The sequence goes on along the minus strand of CM066032.1, from coordinate 925,807,314 downwards.
CTATACGCGGACCCCTTAGGGGCAATCATGGTTAATGGAGTCATGTCCCCTGAATTCGCTATTCAAAAGGGGACCCGTCAGGGTTGCCCGTTGTCGCCACTTCTTTTCGTACTCACATTAGAGCCCCTTCTCCTTTGTATTCGGGCTTCCTCTCAGTTTCGGGGCATTCGGATGTGCCACGCCGAATTTCGAGTAGCCGCTTTTGCCGATGACTTGCTTGTCCATCTGGGGGACCCACGAACCGGGCTACCCAATTTGCTGCATCTTATCAAGGAGTATGGTAAATCGTCTGGGTTCCGACTGAATCTGGACAAGTCGGAAGCGCTGTATTTGGCACCTGAAGGACAATCGGGTTGGCAGGACCCGTTTCCCCTACGCTGGGCGACGGGCCACTTTAAGTATCTGGGTATTTATTTACCGGCGCGCCTAGAGGATCTCTATCAGTTGAATGTTAACAAAATTCTTGGTGAGGTGTCGGCATGTGTCGACCGTTGGCGAGACTTACCGTTGTCACTGGGGGGCAGGGTAGCCCTGTGCAAGATGGCGCTTTTCCCTAAGATCCTCTATCCGCTCCAGACTCTCCCGTTGGCTCTCCGCCGCGCGGACCTGCGGCAATTGGATCGTCTCTTCAATCGATTTCTGTGGTGGGGCCGCAGACCTAGAGTTCGCTTGGCTATATTACAACAGCCTTGGGCCCTGGGGGGAATGGGATTCCCCGATATTTGGAGGTATAATATGGCCTGTTTGTTAAGATTCGTTCGGGACTGGTTGTGGGATCTAACAGAGTGGACCCCGAAGGAGTTACTTGAGGCTGTTTTAGCGCCTCTCCATCCCCGATACCTGCTCCACGCTCGAACACTTCGAGAGGTACCGTTGAGTCTCCGGGGTCTTTTCTTAGTCCCCGTTCGGAAGGCGTGGCAGTTTTTCTGTGCGTCGCGCCGGATCTCAGCGAGTCATACCCCCTACCTCCCTATTCGAGGTAATGCTGACTTTGCGGCTGGTATCGGGCGGTCTCGATTCCAGTTTTGGGAGGACCTCGGCCTGGTGAATCTGGAGCATGTGCTGACCCCCAGGGGCGAACTGGTGGCTTTCGCTGAGCTCCGCAGGCAATTCTCCCTGGGGCCTTGGGACATATTCCAATACACGCAACTTCGGAGCTATCTCAGCACAATACCGGACGGGGCACTAAAGGGGGAAGTATGCTCGGAACTTGAATTGACCCTTTTGGGGGGGACAATGGGAATCCGGGTGTCCGTACTCTACAAAATGCTATGGGAGGGGCTGTCGCCCATTGATGTCGGCGACCTGGCAGCGGCCTGGACGGCGGATCTCGGCGAAGAGATAGACGCAGAGCTCCTTCTGGGGGGGCTGGCGGCTATCCCCACTGTAAGCACGTTGGTCCTGCACCGAGACACTCAATATCGCATTTTGCGTCGCCTCTATTTTGCCCCTGTCAGGGCGTGGAGAGCGGGGTTTGCTGCTAGTCCCTGTTGTCCTCGGTGCGGAGCCGATAGGGCGACGCTAGGTCACATGTTTTGGCATTGCCCCAAGGTTCAGCGATTCTGGGATCGGGTGACAACGTATCTCCTCCGGTGTGTACCACATTTGGAACCCCTAAACTGCTCGGCATTTTGTGTTAGACCTGTGGGAAAACGCGTGGGGGCTTTCCCTGGGGGGTTGGACGTTGCGGTGGTTGCGTCTGGTTCTGATGTCTGCCCGAATGACAGTGTTACAGCAATGGCTAGATGTAAGGGGCCCGATTATTGGAATTTGGAGGGTCCAATTACATAAACTTCTGATAATGGAACGAATCTCGGCAGCTGGGAACGAGCGTCGATGGGCCCGCTTCCTTCAGGGATGGGGACCCCACCTTCAATTGTTGCCGGCTGGGGCCCGTCACCGCATCCAAGGGGGCTCCTAAAGCAGCAGACTTATCAGGGAGATATCACAGTTGACCTCTCACTCGCCGCCGGCGTAGTAATAAAATGGGGATCAAGGGGGCGGATCTACTATACGGGGGCAAACGTCTCATAGGTTTATCCGGAGTCCCTCTAGGCCCGGTATAATAGGTAGCAGTTCAGGAACTCTAGTTGGTCATAGGTTTCTCCCTCTTCCTATTCATATTGATATGGCTTGGGTGGGAAGGGGGGAGGGAAGGAGGGGTTGGCCTGGGGGGGGGGGGAAGGACGGAGGGGGGGGGGGGTTTGGTTACATGCTTTCCCCCTTACGATCACTCGCCGGCCTTTAGTATGGGGACAGGTCTGGGAGAAGACACACCTCGGACCTGTTTGAGGAAGAATAGCTTGGTGATAGTAGAGGGGGGTGGCATTTGGGGCTTGATTAGTGGGAAGTGGGGGGACCAAGGGGGGGTCTTTGGGGCTCCCGGGGGGGGGGTACCCTGGTAATTTAAGGGGGGGGATTGTCACTGGAGACGGTTAGGGGGGGTACACTTGTGGTGGTTATCAACTGCTGTTTTGTAGAAATGGTGTGGTGGGGATCCCCTCTATATCTAGTTGCTGCTTATTTATTTACAGGGGTGTATCAACTTAATGTGATGGTCCACAAGCACGAAAAAGGGGGGGGGGGTTATAGTATTCGCCTTAACGTATTCATTAAGGTCGTGGCTTCCCCCAATAATTCTATGTACACTTGCCTATTTACTAGTCCATTAGTGGGGAGGGGGAGGCTAAGGTCATCGACGTTTAATGAGGTTCCAGATGGATCACTAATGCTTGAATGCGGCTGGCTTTCCCCATATCTAACCCGGGGTAAACATTTCAATCATTCTGGGAAGTTCCTATTACTGATCCCCCCTTTAATGGACTGTACTGTATTGAACATATACTTTTATTGTGTGAGACATTCTGTTTTTCTCTGTATTATTGGGTTCGTTGTATATACTGTTTCCTTTGTCACAAGAATAAAAAGATTCAAACATAAAGGTGCGGAAGAATTGAAGGAAATATCGATACATCGGGAAGATGTCTTACAACCTTTTGCTTAACTGAAGAGTAGCAAATCACCTGGGCCGGATGGTATACATCCAAGGGTGTTGAAAGAACTGAAATATGAGATTGCAGACCTGCTATCAGTAATTGTGAACTATCATTAAAATCATCTCTAATACCTGAAGATTGGAGGATCGCCAATGTAACACCAATTTTTAAAAAGGGTTCCAGGGATGATCCGGGAAACTACAGACCGGTGAACCTGACGTCAGTACCAGGAAAAATGGTAGAAACCATCATAAAGAATAAAATTACTCAGCATGTAGATAGTCACGACCTAATGGGAGACAGCCAACATGGCTTTAGACAAGGAAGATCTTGTCTTACTAATCTGTTATGTTTTTTTTGAAGGAGTGAATAAACAGGTGGACAAAGGTGAGTCGGTCGATATTGTGTATCTGGACTTTCAGAAAGCCTTTGACAAGGTCCCTCATCAGAGACTTTTGGCAAAACTAAAGAGTCATGGGATAGGAGGCAGTGTACTATTGTGGATCAGGAACTGGTTAAAAGATAGAAAGCAGAGGGTAGGGCTAAATGGCCAATTTTCCCAATGGAGAAAGGTGAATAGTGGTGTACCCCAGGGATCTGTGCTGGGTCCGCTGCTTTTTGACATATTCATAAATGACCTGGAAAGTGGAATAACGAGTGAGGTTATCAAATTTGCAGATGACACAAAACTATTTAAAGTTGTTAAAACCCAAGAGGATTGTGAAAAATTGCAAGAGGATCTTGATAAATTGGAAGACTGGGCATCAAAATGGCAGATGAAATTTATTGTGGACAAGTGCCAAGTTATGCACCTACGGAAGAACAACCCAAACTATGGTTACACAATGCAAGGTTCCACATTAGGAACCACCACCCAGGAAAAAGATTTAGGCGTCATTGTGGATACCATGTTAAAACCCTCGGCCCAGTGTGCAGCGGCGGCCAAGAGAGCAAATAGAATGCTAGGTATGATAAGGAAAGGAATGGAAAATAAAACAAAAGATATTATAATGCCTCTATATCGTTCCATGGTGAGACCGCACCTTGAATATTGTGTGCAATTCTGGTCGCCGTATCTTAAAAAGGATATAGCGATTTTAGAAAAGGTTCAGAGAAGAGCCACCAAAATGGTAAAGGGGATGGAAGGATACTCCTATGAAGAAAGGCTAAAAAGGTTAGGGCTCTTTAACCTGGAAAAGAGACGGCTGAGGGGGAGATATGATAGAAGTCTATAAATTAATGAACGGAGTGGAACGGGTAAACGTAGATCGATTGTTTACGTTATCAGAATATAGAAAGACTAGGGGACATGCAATGAAGCTACAGGGTAAACTATTTAAGACTAATAAAAGAAAATATTTTTTCACTCATTGTGTAATCAAACTCTGGAATTTGTTAGCGGAGGATGTAGTAAAGGCTGTTAGTATAGCTGGGTTTAAAAAAGGTTTGGACAAGTTCCTGGAGGAAAGGTCCATAAACCATTATCAAGAAGTGACCGAAGATATCAATGCTTGACCCAGTACAAGCATTGTGGAACTTGTGTCTCTTGGGGAAACTGCTAGGTACATATGACCTAGATTGGCCACTGTTGGAAACAGAATACTGGGCTTGATGGACCTTGGTCTGACCCAGTATGGCATATCTTATGTTCTTAGGGGGTGTGCAACGCGTCCTGCAACGCTGAATCCCTCAGGATAAGGGGGGAAGGAAAGCTGGGTGCAGCAGGGGCTGGTAGCTTCTTGCAAAGCTATAGGAGCAGTTCGGGTAATTTTAGCTGATCTGCTTTGATTTCATTGGAGTTGGCGGAAACTTGTTTTTTGCAGTCCTATACTTAAAAAAACAAACAAAAAAAACGAAAGGCATAGCTATGTTGATTTACAAGAATCTCTTTCCGCTATCCATAGAAGGTCCTATAAAGCGTTAAAGTCAGTTTATATGGGAGGGTAATATTTTGGCTTAGCTGCTGTGATCCGCTGTAAACATATTCAAGTCAAAAGGAATTATGGTGATAACTCTCTTGGACAGTTGTAACAGGTGCTTGGGTGAGCGCCATGGCCAGTCCACAGATGTGGAATGCTCTGCCATAAGCATTATGTCATGAGAGGGGTTTTATAGTTGTGTGGTTTCTTAATGGAAAATATTCTCGTTTAGTTTGGCTTTGCCCAAATTATAAGATTTTTACCGTAGATTTGTAATGTCTTAATTTTGGCTATATGTGGTTTAATTTTACATATGGAAAAGGCAGCTCAGCGTAGTGAGGTTGCAAAATAGAACTCTGGCCTTTGAAGCTATCTATGCTCCCATTCCATTTATCAGAGGTTCTCCAGTACGGAGAGTATCTGCTAGTGTTCAGCGAATGCCTTAACGGGGGCCAGAAGCACGCAGCCAGGCTAGTTCTCTAGCGGCAATATCAGCAGCTCAGATTCTAGTAGGCATACATCATATGCTGGGCTTACAAGATGGCTTCCACGCTGATCGGCATCAGCCAAGATGGCTGCCGGTTTAGACTGTGAATGTGGAGGTAGCCTGGATGAGGGACCTTGCGTTCTCTGGAAAATGCCCTGCATACACTGAATCATTTAAATGCTATCAGCTACTGGCAGGACACAATGCACTCTCGCATGCTTTTTTGCTTCAGTGGTCTAAAAGTGGAGTCTGTACCAGGTGGTATAATGGGAAGTTGTCTGCAGTTTCTCGGCTTCTTCATTGCTGACTCAATTACCACTGCAGAATGAGAAAGCTGTATTTCCTAACACCAGGTGCTAGTTGAACTTAAAATATAAAGTCCATCTTTGTGCAGTCAGACGGAATGGGGCGTTACTCTAGCAGGAAGGCTGTGGATTAGTATGCCTGTGATTGGGAGTTCTTTCTACTTCATATTGTTGGCACGGAAAGAGCTTCTCTTAACATATGCTGAAGGAATTTTTGGTTAAGAGTTGTCTTTGTGGGGAAAAAAAAAATTCAGCTGTCCTGAATTTGCCTCTTCTTGATTGACATTTTGAGGCTAAGCAGGGGCAGGCCTGGATACTACGTGGGTGGGTGCACCCCTTGCACTACCAGGGGATGTGGACTCGCTGTATGGAAGAGAGCCCTAGCAATCTTCTTTAGCGCAAGATAGGAAAGTAGATGATTCACTGAAGCGATAGTTGGGGGCAATGCTCTGTCCTTACAAGCTCCCATTTGTGGAGCCTTGGGGGGGCGAGAGCATGCTTCAGGTAGTCGCAGTGTTTACGGCAGTCTACTCGCCTGAAACAGGAAAGGATCAGGGAGTTGAATCTACTAGAGCCTGATTTGCTTTATGTGGCAAATGTGCATTATGGTTTAATTCGAGCGCTAGCTAATATTATTGGCTTCCTTGGGGTTCACCCGGAGGTGTCTCTGGTGGAGGAATGGGGCGGCTGATGGTTCGTCCAAGTCGAGGCTCAGTAAGCTCCCAGTTAAGTCTTTGTCTTGTCCTTTCCCCGTGGGCTCTCATAGGGCAAGTAGTTAGCGTATCGAGACTTTCGGGGAAAGGTACTCTTGGTAGCACCCGGTTGGACGAGACGGCCGTACTAGGCTGATCTCATTCGCCTACTCGACGGGCATTTCCTAGAAGTTGCCAGTAGCGGATGTTCTGCTGTGGCTAGGTCCGCGACGAATGTCTCAGATGGATCGGTGCCCGCCTACGGTTTGGCCTTTGAATGGGCTGGGCTGAAGAAGAAGAATTATTCTGCAGAGTCTTCGCCATCTTGTTGAGAACAAGGAGGCAGGCTGCATCTGGTACTTAGGTCCGTGCTTAGCGCCTTTTTGAAGGCTGCTGTTCACGGCGGCAAGTCCGGGCGACAAAGGTGTCTGTATCCTTGGTCTGAGTTCTCTGCAGGACAGTGTCTGAAGGAACTAGCGGCCAGTTCCTTAGAGGGTCCAGCTGATGACTGTTTCCGGCTGTAGAGGTTCTGTGGAGGGAATAGCGCTAGGTGTTCGGATTGATGTGTGGCGTTTCCTTAAGTTGGGACCCTACTGCGCTCTTCAAGGAGAGAGTTCGGGTGCCGCTGTGGGATCCCGATTGGGCCTTAGAGGCGTTAACTAAAGAGCCCTTTGATTCTTTACTCCAGGCGTCTGTAAAGGATTTGCTGTTATAGACAGTGGCTTTGATAGCTGTTTGTTCGGTGCGACGAGTTTTGGAATTTCAGGCGTTGTCATGTAATGAGCCGTTTTCACCCTTTCTGGATAGAGGGTGGTGTTTGCGACCAGTCCCGTCGTCCTTCCAAAAGGTGGTATCTGATTTTTGTCCTGAGCCTATTGGTTTCTCTTCCAGTTGTCGGTTTTTCTGGAAGGGGAGGTGGTTGTTCGTAGCTTACGCCGATAGGAAACATAAAATGCAGGGAGCGGCGTTCATTTCTTTGTTTTTGTGTGTTGGTTGGAGGTCCCCGCGAAGGGGAAGCAGCAGCGAAGGCGGCCGTTTCGCACTGGGTTAAGGCGGTGGTTGCCTCAGCTTTCTGGTGGTGAGGTTGTACGATTCCGGGGGGCTTTCTGACTCTTGCTACCAGGGTACAAGCAGCTTCATGGGTGGATCACTGTGTCATTCCACCAGGGGGGATTGGTAGAGCAGCTTCCAGGTCGTCTCTTCATTCCCTCAGTAACCACTGCTGCCTAAATGTTCTGGCAGTAAAGGATGCCTGTTCCGGGTCAACGGTGTGGTGAGTTGGTTGGATAGGTCCCTCCCAATGATTACTGCTCTGTTACATCCCAGAGGTGGAGGACTAAACTGGAGAAACGATAAGGAAATAGAAATTACACACCTGGTAATTGTCGTTCTTTGAGTGATGACAGTTTAGTCCTCATTCCCGCCCAGGGGTGTGATTTCTTCAGAGTTTATTTTCAGGCGGAGTGGAGCATCAATCTCAAGGAGTAGACGGATCCTTTCAGATTCTAGATCGCAGTGAGTATCCCTCTCTGTTTCTTCCTTCTCTTATTTAAATGAGGGTATGGTATAGGAAACGTGTTTGCATAGGGGGGACGTGAATGTAAAGTTAAAAAAAACATATATATATATATGACTGTGATAAGGTTAAAAAGGTTCCTCAAGTTGAGGAATGGAGAGTTCTTTAAAACTATGGTATAGTTACTTATTTGTTGTTCCTTTTGAGTTTGCTTTGTCAATAGTACACTGGAGGCTGATGGGAGATACCAGCAGGCTATATCCAGTGATGTCATGACTTTGACATGCCCAGTCTCCAAGCTGCAGGAGGAGGTGCACAACCCAGAGGTGGAGACTAAACTGTCGTCACTCAAGGAATGACAATTACCAGGTAAGTGTAATTTCTATTTAGTTAAGGCTTGAAGTTCATTTGCTTTCCCGGCAGAGGTAAGTGCTATTAGGAAAGCTTTTCAAGAGAGATGATGAAATGCCTTTGCCATGGACTCAAAAAGTTCCTGAGCTAGCTGAATGAGTACAATGGGCCTTGACAGATTTTCTTGGAATCTAGGAACCAGCTTAAAACTTTAGGAGCCAGCCACCGAGACCTCTGTCATAGCGCCCCCCCCCCCCCCCGACCACCAAAAGTTGTATCACAGTGCCTTTTAAGGGCCTGATTTACTGTTTCCCATTTTCTATGGGAAAAGAAAGCTGCTTAAATCAGGCCCTTAATTTGCCACTACCCAGTACCAACAGAATGCAGCGACCCTTCTGTCTCCGCGCTCCCCCCCCCACCAACCCTATTGAGTATGTTGCCAGCAGCATATTTGGTGACCCTTGATAGCTACATCTCAGGCAACTGTCTCTTTTTGCTTCACGTATCACCATGGCCATCACCCACTGTATGTCTGTGTGTTTCCCTCTTTCTCTCATCGCCCCCCAGCTATCACCCAATGTGTGTGTCTCTCTCAGCCTTCCCACAGCCATCATTCAGTATCTCTCTCACAGCTCCTCCCACAGCCATCACCCAGTGTCTAATTTAGCCCCCATCAAAAGTCTTCAAAGCAGAGCATGGCAGCATTAACCTTCAAAGTACAGCTAGGCAGGGGGTGGGTACTACCATTACCATTCACTTGACTAGAATGTTCAGATGTATGATGAAATGTTAACAGAAATTAGGGAAGCTAGTAAAGTTTACAACACAGTAGTAATGGGAGAATTCAGTTACCCCAGTATAGACTTGGTCAGTGTTACATCAGACCATCCTAGGAAGATAAAGTTTCTAGATGAAATAAATGACTCCTTCATGGAGCAGCCAACATGGACGGAAGCTATTTTAGAACTAGTCCTTAATGGAACGCAGGATCTAATGCAGGAGGTATCTGTGTTGAGGACACTTGGCAATAGGGATCATAGCATGATAATATTTGATTAATAAATGGAGGGAAGAAAAAAAGGAAATCCACTGCGATGACATTTAACTTCTAAAAAGGAGGCTATGATAAAATGAGGAAAATGGTTAAGAAAAAACTAAAAGGAGCAACTACAAAGGTGAAGAGTTTATATCAGGCCTGGGCATTATTTAAAAATGCTATCTTGGAAGCCCAGACCAGATGTAGTCCATGCTTTAAGAAGGGTAGAAGGAAGGCCAAATGACTGCCATTATGGCTTAAAGGTGAAGTCGGAGAGGCTGTTATAGCTAAGAGAAAATCCTACAGAAAATGGGGGGGGGAAAAAGAGCCAAATGACAAAAACAGGAAAAACAAGTGCTGGCAAGTTAAATGCAAGGCATTAATAAGGCAGACAAAAAGAGAATTTGAAAAAAAGTTTGTTATGAAAGAAAATGTGCATCATAAAAATCTTTTCAAGTACATTTGTAGCAAAACACCTGTGAGAGAACCAGTTGGACCATTAGATGATAGAGGGGTAAAAGGGGTGCTAAGAGAGGACAAGGCCATAGAGGAGAGACTGACTGATATTTTTGCTTCAGTTTTTATTAAAGAAGATGTAGGAAACTTACCCATGCCAGAAATTTTATTTTAAGTGATGTATCGGAGGAGCTGAAAGAAATCTTGATAAATTGGGAAAATGTAATACAGTTGTATGATAAATTACAGAGCAGCAAATCACCTGGACCAGATGGCATACATCCCAGTGTGCTAAAAGAACTGAAATATGAGATTGCATACCTACTTTTAGTAACCTATAAGCTGCTATTAAAATCATCTGTAGTGCCTGAGGATTGGAATGTGGTGAATGTAACGCCAGCTTTTTAAAAGGGTTCTGGAGGTGATTGAGAAACTACAGACTAGTGAGCTTGACATCTGTACTGGGCAAAATGGTAGAAAATAAAGAAACAATTATTGAACGTGTAAATAGTCATGGCTTAATGGCAGAAAGCCAACATGGATTTAGTAAAGAAAAGTCTTGTCTCACTAATCTCTTATTTGTTTGTTCACATTTTAAAAAAAAAGAATGTATTTTATTTAGCATTTTTTATCTCAAAGCAAATAAAGCCAATCGTAAAGGTACAACATGAAACATAAACAGACCCAACCTCCACGTTATATGTAATTTTCTCAGCAAGAGGAGCATTAGTTTACTACTAAAATACCCAAGACAAGTTCTCAAAATAACAGAGCTTAAACCAATCAAACTTGACCTTCCAGCATAACATCCCCAAAAAGCTTGTACTGAATTGCTCTCATGTATCATCATTGAACTTGTCAGGAATACAGCCATAGTAATGAAACACACACAAAATATTACAGAAAACATATCCTAACACAATATTGTGTTTCAATAAGCATTAGTCAACTTATCTGCATCAGTTTTTTTTGTTTTTTTTTATCACTTTATTTGTGTTCTTCAATTGAAAGTATATTTTTCTTTCCATTCTGTTGGCTATGATGATTCTGTAGTTCATCTTCGGTCCTCTTGGATGCCTCCTATTCATATTGATCCTATAATTAATATTTTTAAGGATATAGTGCTAAGGGATATATCAAAATTTGAGGACCCTTATGTATTTAGGGGTCGTCATAATTTGACAGTCAATGAGTGTTTGGCTCAAGCAGCTCCGTGAGAATGAGTCTATTATATCTTGTGCAGAAAAGGGGGGTAGTATTGTGATTCAGGATTGGGAGTTATATGATCAGGAAGCTACTCGTCAGTTATCGGATGTGAAATATTATTCTCGTCTATTTAATGGCCCTATGCTAGAATTATTTTTGAGTATTAAGCAGAAGGTTGAGTCTGCTCGTGATAGGGGTTGTATTACCTCCCATGAAAGCCGCTTTTTGGTGGAAGTGGCTTCTATGACTCCAATGATATATTTTTTTACCTAAAGTTTATAAATCATTAGTTGTCCTCCTGGGTATCCTATCGTGTCAACTCCTGGTTCTGTTCTTGAACCTTTATCACGTTTTGTGGACTATTTTTTTTTAAACCAGCAATTCAAAGGGCTCTATCATTTATTAAGGATACTACGCACTTTCTGATGATTTTGCAAGACTTTTCTGAATGGTGTCAGATTAATTTGATGGTGACTATGGATAACAGATTTTATATACGAATATTCCTCAGGATCGCGCTCTTAAAGTCATCGATGGAACTGTGCGTACTCATCCTCCTCCTGATTGTATTCCTGTGGAATTTATCCTTGATTTGGCTCATTTGGTGCTTTCCAAGAATTATTTTTGGTATAAAGATGGTTATTTGCAGCACCATGGGGTGGTCATGGGTGCTACATTAGCCCCCTTGGTGGCATCGTATGTAGCCGAGTTTGAAAATCGTTGTTTGGGTGGTTCCCCTTGGTATAGGCATCTTAAATTATGGCGCCGTTATTTGGATGATATTGTTATGCTATTATCTGGCTCTGAGGCTGTTACTACAATTCTCTAATTGGCTTAATGGTAAGGATGATAATCTTAGGTTTTCTCTTTATCATTCTGTGGAGATTGATTTTTTGTTTTTGGATGTACACATTTCTCATGTGCAAGAGGGGATTCAGATTACTGTTTTTCGTAAGGAGGTGGATCGTAATGCCTACCTACATTTTTCCAGGTGTCATAAATTCTCTTCTTAATAACTTACCTGTTAGCCAATACCTCAAAGCTAGATGTATTTGTTCAACTGAAGGATCATTTTTACAAAAAAACAAGACTTCTTGATGCCCGCTTTAAAGCACGGGGTTATCCTCGATCTGATATGAAGCGGGCCTTTCTGAGAGTAGCTTTGCTCAGCGTCCTTTGTTGCAATATCAATCTAAGGACTCTGAGGAATGTTTAACCTGTGTATTACCATATGTGATGGGTGTCAATAGGATTACTAAAACGTTTCGTAAATATTGGTCTGTGTTGCAGCTACATCCTTGTTTATCGGTTCCACTAAGGTTTGCTTTCACCAGAGGTAGAAATACGGGTGAGTTTTTTACTAATTTTCATGGATTTATACCACCAAATATGAGTGTTCAAACTAAGGGTAATTACCCTTGTTCTAAATGTAATTGGTGTACTTTGACACTGATAGGACCCAGCTGGACAAACAATGATGGTAAAGTATATCATTTGGCAGGTTCCACTTCCTGTGATAGTCTGTCCCTGTTCTATGATTTATGTTGGTTGCGCCTTTCTGAGCATAAAATTCGTATTAATAACAACGTCGCCTCTGCTTTTTTGGTACTGCATTGGCAACAGCATCAGCATTCGGTTAATGATGTTCGGTGGTGAGTATTAGAGTGTGTACCTCATTCATGGAGGGGCGGTGATTATAGGAGAAGATTGGCCCAACATGAACATGTGTGGATATTTAAACTTAAATCTCTTGAGCCTGAAGGTCTTAACCAATCAAACTGGTTTTATGTGCTCTGACCATGTAACCATGAAACGATGACATATTTATGAAGGAGCATTCTGTAATGCAGTAAGTCAGTCTGGTAATGTTTTTCCCTGATCAATTTATTTAACTGGTTTTATATACCATTTTTTTTACAAGGCAAAATGGTTTACATATATCAGAAATGAACGTTTACATGGAACATTTGAAATTATGTACAGGCAAACATAGGTACAATATAATTGTACAATATAACAATTCAACATGAGGATGTTTCAATAGAAACAGAAAACTATTTACATGCAGCTTGGTGCTGTGTGGTTAGGTATAGTGTACAGCTTCTGTCAAGGGGGGGTTAACTGGGTGATGAGGGGGAGGAGGCAATGGGGTGGGAGGGGTGAGGTGTTGGGTTAAGGGGGGTGGGTTGTAGGAGTGGTGAGGAGGAGTAGGTGGTTTTCTTGTGAAAGATTTATATCAGAGGGTGTGTTGAAGTGTTCATCAAAGAGAAAGTTCTTCATCCATTTCTTGAAGAGGGTGTGGGATTGGAGGTGGTAACTTGTTCCAGTTGGTGGGAGCGTAGTATTGGAAAGCTCTTGTGCAGGTGCGCTGAGGCCTCTTGGTACTCTGTGCTGGTAGGAGGAGAAGATTTGTTGCATTTTGATGCCGGGGTCTGCTGTTATCAAAACGTTTAATTAGAGATTGTAGTTGTTCCGCATTGGTGTTGAGGAGGGCTTGGTGGGTGATGGCGATGGTCTTGAACCTGATATGTGATGCAACTGGGAGCCAGTGAAGGAATTTTAATATTGGAGTGATATGTGAGTGTCAGAGTGCTCCTACTATAAGCCATGCAGCTGTGTTTTGGGCGAGCTGCAGGGGGGCAATGGTGGTCTTGGGTAGCCTATGGAGGATGGAATTACAATAATCGATGAGAGGAGTGATGGAGGCTTGGCAGACTGTGCAGAAGCTGTCATAGGGTAGTAGTTGCGGAGAGTTTGAATTTTGAAATAGATGGTTTTTGGTAGTGTTCTTGATAATGTGGCTGGAGGTTCAGGAGGTAGTCTAGGGTCACACCGAGGTACTTGATTTGGGGTTTGACTTGAATTTCAGTGCTGCCCAGTTTGATGCTTTTGTAAGGGGGGGGGGGCGTTAAGCCGGGATCCCTTGAGACATGTAGGAGCTCTGTTTTGCTGAAATTGATTGCAAGATTGTGGTGTTATAACTATGTGATTTCTGTGAAGCAGGTTGTGAGAGTGGAGTAGTCAGGAGAAGTGGTATTGAAAGGGGTGAAGATCATTATATCGTCTGCATTGAGTTGGTAGCTGATGTTGCAGCTCTGGAGGATGAGGCAGAGGGGTCTGATTATAGATGTTGAAGAGGGAGGGAGGAAAGGGCAGATCTTGAGGTACTCCTTGGGGGGGAGGGTGAAAGGTGATGAGGATTGGTTGCCAGTTCTCATTTGTTGAGTTCGCTGGGAGAGGTAGGCCTGAATCCATTTGAGTGGGGTGCCTTGGATGCCAATGGTGCTAAGCTGATTGATGAGAGTCTGGTGGGAAACTGTGTCAAAGGCTGCAGATATGTTGAGGAATAGTAGAATGAATCCTGAGTGGAGTTTTTCTGTTCCAGTTATGAGTGTGTTCAGGAGGGATGTGAGCAGTGTTTCGGCGCAATGGAATGGGCAGAGGACATGTTGGTTGTGGTCAAGGGGCACGAATCTGTCAAGGTGCTCCTATAGCTGAATTTGTACTGCTTTTTCGATGACCTTGGAGAGGAAAGGAATGCTGGCAGTGGGTCTGTAGGATGAAGGTGAGGTGGGATTCAGGTTGGGTTTCTTCAGGAGGGGTCTTACAGAAGCTAGTTTGAGCAATGGGAGATGTAAGCTTGATTGAAGAAGGCGTGGAGGATTCTAGCTATAAATGGGAGCATCAAGGTCTTTATTTGCTTGATCCATGTTACTGTACATGGATCTAAGGGGGGAGGTGGTGACATTGAGAGTGATGTGCTGCAATTCATCAGGAGGGACGTTCAAGAATGAGGTCCATGATTGAGTTGTTGTGGTTGAGGTGCCAGCAGGAGGTATGGTTAAAGTAGTAGAGCTAGAGTGTTTGTGTTTAGATATGAGGAAGTCTGCCATTTCTTGAGGGTGGATGATATCCTAAAGATAGTGCTGGGGAGGAGTCTGCTGTCTTGGTACATGTTGGTACCAATGACATAGGAAAATGTGGTAGGGAGGTTCTGGAGGCTAAATTTAGGCTTTTAGGTAGGAAGTTGAAATCCAGAACGTCTAGGGTAGCGTTCTCCGAAATGCTTCCCGTTCCACGTGCAGGACCCAAAAGGCAGGCAGAGCTCCGGAGTCTCAATGCGTGGATGAGACGATGGTGCAAGGATGAGGGTTTTGGATTTGTTAGGAACTGGGGAACATTTTAGGGAAAGGAGGGGCTCTTCTGAAGGGATGGGCTTCACCTTAACCGGGGTGGAACCAGGCTGCTGGCATTAACCTTTTAAAAAGGGGAGAGAGCAGCTTTTAAACTAAATAGGGGAAAGCTGACAGTCGCCCAAGAGCGAATGGTTCGGAAAAATGTATCCTTCCTTGACGTCCCTCCAGTCTGGTCCCGAAACCTCTGGGTTCCGCTCCTCTTCTAGCAGCTTGGAGACTGAGAAACATCACACGTGATGTCACTGGTACATAAGCTTCGGAACTGCCTCCAGACACCAGTTACCTCAGTCTCCAAGCAGCTGGAGGGTGGTGAGCCGAGTACGGCTCACCAGAGGAGCAATTAAGGAGAGTTAGGAGCCAGTGGGTTTTGGCTAGTTAAGGGTCCGTTATTTTGGTCCTTTATTTTACTCCATTAATTTCTTTAGTTTCTGTATTTCTTTATTTTACTCTGAGGCCTTCAGTTTGACTGGGCCGTGTAGGTACTGTGCTGCAGGGGCTAAGGTCCTACCCTCCCCTCCCCCCCCCCCCCCCCCGTGGTATCTGCTTGACTGGAGGGGGTCAAGGACTCACCAGAAGCAGTCTGGTACCGAGGCCCGTAGTGCGCAGAAGTGTTGCCTGCTGGAGCTACCGAGGCCATCGGAGGTACAGGCAGTGCAGCAGGAGAGAGGTTTCTGCCTCACATTCCTGCCCGGCGCTGAGAGCTCCGGCCCGGCGGCTCCCGCGCCTAGCGGTAGAGCCCAGAGCGGCAGAGATCGTGGCTTGGCGTCCCAGGCCGCAGGTAAGAGGGGCCTCGCTGATCGGGAGAGCCGGCAGGGCTCGGGGCGCCATCTAGCGCAACGCCACGGCGTCGGTGGGTCGGTCGAGCCGCATGGAGAAAGCGCGGGAAAAAAAAGAAATTAGAATAGGGAGCCTTAGCACTGCACAGTAGTTTGTTCGGTGCTGGGTGCAGGACACAGTGCTTAGGAGTGGTTGTTGAGGTCCGCTGCAGCACGGTGCTCAATAGGGAAAGCACCATTCAGAGGACAGGATGCCTAGACCTCTTTGTTTAATTGGTGGGGTTAAAAAAGGCACCCTGTCAGAAGCAGGGATTTGTAAGGGCTGCACTCAGGAGACTGCAGCCCTGGAACTGGCCGCAGAGCAGGCAGAGGACGCTAGGGGGAAGGTCCCCATATCCCCTCATCAGTCAGGTTCCCCAAGCTTCCCTTCTCTGGAGCCCATGCCAGGCATGTCTTCTGAGCCTCCTGCTGCACAGCCCGTACTGCCAGGGGGCTTGGCGGCGATTTTTTTTCTTCAGATTTTGTGATGCTGCTGCAGAAGGCCCTTAGCAGTTCTTCCGGTACGCGGATTTCAGGGGCCTCTGAAGGGACCTCAGGGCTGAAACGGCCGGGGGCGCCAATGGAGGCAGACATGACAGGTCTGTTAGCGAAGATGCCCAGGGCCGACAGGGAGCGGTCGGCTCAGTCCGTGCTATCGGAGGGCCTCCGTTCGGAGGAGCAGGATATCGAGTTAGATTTGGAGGACGACCTGGAGGACGGCGAAATTGTGGAGCAGGAAGATCAGGTCAGGGTCGTGCACATTTTTCGGAGAGAGGAGTTGCCGGCTGTTATCTCGGAAACGCTGAAGGCACTAAATATGCCGACCGGGGGGGGGTGGGGCGGGCGGCCGGCCCTCGGAGGATTCCTCCCTGGAGGATCCGTTGTTGCAGGCTTTTCGCAAGACTCAGAGTGCCTTCCCGGTGCACAGAGTTGTTAAGGAGATGATTCAGGAAGAATGGGATTTGCCGGAGTCTGCGCTCAAGGGCTCCCGAGTGATGGCGTGGCTTTATCCGCTAGTGGACCAGGATCGGGAGTTGTTTGTCTCCCAGAGTTGATGCCGCAGTGTCAGCAGTTACTAAGAAAACTACCATTCCTGTTGAGGGGGGTGCGGCCCTTAAAGACCCCCAGGACCGGAGATTGGAGGCTCTGTTGAAACAGGTTTTTGAAGTCAATGCTCTCTCGATGCAAGCGTCTATTTGTGGAGCTTGGGTAGCGAGAGCATGCCTGAGATGGGTACAGCGTATTCAGACAGATAAAGCCGAGGAGATTTTGGCGGGGGCAGCCAGGTTGGAATCCGGGGCTGCCTATTTGGCGGATATTCATTATGACCTTATCAGGGGCCTTTCTAAGAGTATGGTGTCAGCGGTGGCTGCTCGGCGGTACCTTTGGCTACGCAACTGGGCGGCGGACGGAGCTTCCAAAGCACTGAGTAAGCTTCCTTTTCGGGGGAAGCTGTTGTTTGGAGAGGACTTGGATAAGTTGGTTAAGGATTTGGGGGAATCTAAGGGCAGCAGATTGCCGGAGGACAAACAGGGGCGTCCCTCTTCCGGACCTAAGGGTCCGCTTCGAGATTTTCGACGCTTTCGTTTCCCCAGATTTGGACAATCTCAGCGTGGGCGTTTTCCCTACAGAAACCGGGGGTTTCGGGGAGCGGGTCGAGGATTTGGGGCCTCCTCCTCCGCTTCCGCAGGTTCTCGGAAGTCACAATGAAGCCGAGCGGGCCCAGGTGGGGTTGGTTCCCATCGGGGGTCGGTTATGGGATTTTTACCCTGCTTGGGTCCAGATCACGTCGGATCAGTGGGTGCTGGAAGTGATTCGAGAGGGCTATGCCTTAGAGTTCCAGAGACCAGTGAGAGATTCTTTCGTGCGGTCACCGTGTGGGGCAAGGCTCAAGCGAAGGGCAGTGCACGACACGGTGTGGAGGTTATTAGCCCTCAACGCAATACTGCCGGTTCCTTCAGACCAATGCGGCAACGGTCGATACTCCATCTATTTCATAGTGCTGAAGAAAGAGGGTACTTTTCGGCCAATTTTGGACCTAAAGCGAGTAAACCGTTGTCTCAAAGTGTCTCATTTTCGGATGGAGGCCTTGCGTTCGGTGATAGTGGCGGTTCAAAGAGGGGAGTTCCTCACGTCCCTGGACCTCTCGGAGGCATATCTGCACATCCCGATACGAAGAGAGCACCAAAGGTTTCTCAGGTTTGCGGTGCCTTTGGGGCATTTTCAGTTCCAAGCGTTACCTTTTGGACTGGCGACAGCGCCGCGAACCTTCACAAAAGTGATGGTGGTCGTGGCAGTGGCTCTGAGAAAGAAGGGTGAACTAGTACCCCTCATCTAGACGATTGGTTGATCCGAGCAAAGTCGAGAGCAGAAAGCGAAGCGGCAACCGCCAAGGTGGTGGCGTTTTCTACAGAGTCTCAGCTGGGTGGTCAACATGTCCAAGAGCAAGTTGATTCCATCACAGCACCTGGAATATCTCGGAGCGCGCTTCGATACAAACTTAGGGAAAGTTTTTTTTTCTACCAAAGCTGCGAGCGCAATGTCTTCGGCAGATGGTCCGGGATTTTCTCCGCGTATCGTCCCCAACGGCGTGGAGCTACATGCAGTTGCTGGGGACAATGGCGGCGACGCTCGAGTTGGTTCCCTGGGCGCGAGCGCACATGAGGCCGTTACAGAGGGCGTTGTTGCAAAGATGGTCCCATCAAACCCATGTGTTGACAAGGCGGCTGCCCTGTCTTCCGGAGACGCGCTGAGCTGGTGGTTGCGACCAGGAAATCTGGAGAGAGGAATGTCCTTAGAGGCCCCCGAGTGGGTAGCGTTGACGACGGATGCCAGTCTCTCAGGCTGGGGGGCTCACTGTCAGGGCAGTTTCGCTCAGGGGCAATGGACAGAACTGGAAAGGAGCTGGCCCATCAACAGGCTAGAGTTGAGGGCGGTAGCGAAGGCGCTGCTCGGTCTTCAGCCTGCTCTCGCAGGGAGAGCCGTTCGGGTATTTTCCGACAATGTGGTGGCGGTGGCGTATATCAATCGTCAAGGGGGCACCAGCAGTGCGGCTCTCGAAGCCGAGGCCGGGGATTTGTTTGCGTGGGCCGAGGAGAATCTTCTGGCACTGTCAGCAGCACATATAGCAGGGGTGGACAATGTGGAGGCCAACTTCTTGAGTCGGGTAAAGGTAGACCCGGGAGAGTGGGTCCTTCACCCGGAAGTGTTCGCCTTGCTGGTCCGTTGTTGGGGGACGCCGGTGATGGATCTCATGGCGTCTTTTCGGTCGGCTCAGGTAGGTCGCTTCTTCAGCAGGAGAAGGGAGCGAATGTCGGAAGGGCTGGATGCTCTTATTCAGGCTTGACCGGAGGATCAGCTTCTGTACGTGTTTCCGCCCTGGGTGTTGATAGGGTGAGTGCTGCAGCGCATAGAGCGTCATCGGGGTCAGGTGATATTGATCGCGCCAGATTGGCCCAGGAGACCGTGGTATGCGGACTTGATGAGACTTGTGATAGACCCGCCGTGGCAGCTTCCTCGGTGGGTAGACCTTCTTACTCAAGGGCCGCTGGTCATGCCTCACGTGGATCGGTTCTCGCTTACGCCTGGCTCTTGAAAGGGCAAGGTTGACGGCAAAGGGCAACTCGGCGGCAGTTATTTTCACTTTGCTTAAGGCTCGTCGGCGTTCGACTACTTTGGCCTATATTCGGGTCTGGCGAATTTTTGAGGCTTGGTGTCAGGAGTGGCAGCTCGAGGCGTTGAGTCTCTATTTCGCAGGTCCTGTTTCTGCAGGATGGTTTTCAAAAAGGTTTGGCAGCCTCGTCCCTAAGGGTGCAGTTAGCGGCTCTGTCCTGTTAGAGGCAAGGTTCAAAGGGTGTCGTTGGGAGTATATCCTGATATTAAACGTTTTTTAAGGGCAGTAGCCCTGTTGCGCCCTTCAAGGCGGCAGGTGCTACCGAACTGGGATTTGCCGCTAGTTCTTGACGCGTTGGGGCGCGCACCCTTTGAACCGCTGTCGAGGGCATCGCTTAAGGACCTGACCTTGAAGGTGGTATTCTTGGTGGCTATTGTGTCGGCGTGGCGAATTTCCGAGCTGCAAGCATTGTCCTGTCGAAAACCCTTTCTATCTTTTAGTGAGTCAAAGGTAGGCCTGCGGCCGGTGCCGTCATTTTTGCCAAAGGTGGCCTCGGTTTTTCATCTGAATCAAGTGGTTTCCTTGCCCGTGTTTGGTTCTGCAGCTGACAGCTCTTCCTCAAAACGCTTACACGGTCTGGATGTCCGGAGGGCTTTGAAGCTCTACTTGCGTAGGATGGAGTCCTTCAGGAAGTCGGATAGGCTTTTTGTGCTCGTTACGGGGGCGCGAAAGGGAGAGGCAGCTTCTAAGGCTTCCATCGCCCGCTGGGTGAAGGAGGCGATCGCATCTGCATATCTGCTCAAGGGCAGGTTAGTGCCGAAAGAGTTGCGAGCTCACTCTATGAGGGGGCAGGCGGCGTCCTGGGCGGAGTGCAGTTTGGTGCCGGCTGCGGAAATTTGTAAGGCAGCGACCTGGTTGTCTTTGCATTCTTTTGTTAAGCATTACCGGCTGGATGTCCTGGTGGGAAGGGATACCTCTTTTGGATCTGCGGTGCTTAAGGCAGGTCTGCAGGATCCCACCCATTGACTTTTCACTGCTCTATTACATCCCCAGAGGTTTCGGGACCAGACTGGAGGGACGTTAAGGAAGGTGAAATTAGACTTACCTGCTAATTGTTGTTCCTTAAGGAACTCCAGTCTGGTCCCATATCCCGCCCTGGGGTTTGTAGTTCTCGGGCACCTGAAGCACGGGAAAGTTACAAGTAAGTAGCACAGGCAAGAGGAGAGCAGGTGAGTGCATTTGTTTTCCCTAACATAGGCATTCTTGCAGTTTAAGTAGATGCCATAATCCCTACAGGGGGGGAGGCGGACCAGGGCCTTTCTGGAACAGTCTGCGGTCCAGGTGTGATTGTTGGGGGTTTGTGAATAAAGTTAGTCAGTGTTCTAGTTGGACATATTGTTTACTACTTAATTGTTGCTCCGGGGAGTCTGCTTTGTCAATAGGTTACTGGTGTCTGGAGGCAGTTCCGGAGTTTATGTACCAGTGACATCACAAGTGTGATGTTTCTCAGTCTCCAAGCTGCTAGAAGAGGAGCGAAACCCAGAGGTTTTGGGACCAGACTAGAGTTCCGTAAGGAACAACAATTAGCAGGTAAGTCTAATTTCACCTTGAAGGATACTACCAAAAGCAGAGAGGTTCCACAAAAAAAAAAAGAGTAAAGTAGCCCAAATGCCCTTGAGTATGGTGCAGACAGAGCTTAAAGATTCCAAATTACCCATTTCTACCAATAGCCAGATTAATATGAATAAAATAGTCTCTAAAATGTATTTATTTAGACAGTTTTGTATACCACCTTATCCTTCAATCAAAGTGGTCCCAACACAATTGGGGGATACATTTAACATGAGGGGATGAGAGACACATACATACACTAATACTTACAGGGAACATGGGCAATGGAGGATTAAGTGGCTTGTCCAAGACCACAAGGAGCACCTGTGGGACTAGAAACCCCAGTCCTTCCGGCCCAAGGATGCTGTCCTCAAGTGGGATTTGAACCCCCGACTTTCCGGCCTGAGGTAACTTGCCCTGACCACTAGGCCACTCCTCCCTGTATGCTTGTATGCAAATGCTAGAGGTCTAAAAAATAAGATGGGAGAGTTAGAATATATAGCACTAAATGAGAGGTTAGATATGATTGGAATCTCAGAGACATGGTGGAAGGAGGACAACCAGTGGGACACTGTGATACCTGGGTACAAACTATATCATAATGATAGAGCTGATCAAATTGGTGGAGGGGTTGCGCTCTGTTAGAGAGGGCATTGAGTCAGAAAGCATTAAAGTTTTGCAGGAAACAAAATTTGCTGTAGAATCTCTGGATTGAAATCCCATGTAAGAAGGGGAAAGCGATGGCAGTGGGGGTGTACTATCGACCGCCTGGCTATAATGAACAAATGGATGATGAAATGCTCAAAGAAATCAAGGAAGCTAACAAACGTTACAGCACAGTAATAATAATGGGTGATTTCAATTACCCCGGTATCGACTGGGTCAGTGTCACGGCAGGACATGCTAGGGAGATAAAGTTCCTATATGAAATAAATGACTGCTTCTTGGAGCAGCTAGTTCATTAACCAACCAGAAGGGAAGCCATATTGGACCTAGTCCTTCGTGGAACACCAGATCCGGTGCAATAGATAAGGGTGTTGTGGCCACTTGGCAATAGTGATCATAGCATGGTTGTGTTTTGATTTAATTAGTGGAGGAGGGATGGTAAGGAAATCCACAGTACTACCTTTTAACTTTTTTGAAAGGGAGACTATGATAAAATGAGGAAAATAGTTAAGAAAAAACTAAAAGGAGCAGTTGCAAAAGTTAAAGACTTACATCAAGCTTGGGTGGTGTTGAAAAATACTATCTTGGAAGCCCAGACCAGCTGTATTAAGAACGTAAGATATGCCATACTGGGTCAGACCAAGGTCTATCAAGCCCAGTATCCTGTTTCCAACAGTGGCCAATCTAGGTCATATGTACCTAGCAGTTTCCCCAAAAGACACAGGTTCCACAATGCTTGTTATATATATTTCCTTATCCCTCCAGTCTAGTCCCGGAAACTCTAGGGTTGTCATCCTCTTCCAGCAGCTTGGAGACTGATAGATGTCATTCTTTGACACCGGTATAAGGACACAGGCACAGGTTCCTCCCACTCCAGTTATATAAGTCTCCAAGCAGCTGGAGGATGTGAGCCAGAGTTTCTGGCTCACTGGAGAAACAATTAAGGACTTTAGTGTTAGTTGGGTTCAATGGGGTTGATTTCAATCTCAAATTGGGCATAATTTCCTTTTATTCAAATTCTTTTCAGTTTTTTCTTTAGTTGAGCATAGGTTCTGGTCAGGTGTACCACTTTAAATTTTGATGGCTGAGGGGCCTCTCTTCCCTTCTTCCTCCCTCTTAACAGTGAGACAGGGGCAGGAAGGTTTCAGAGCCGGAGTAAGTCCGGGGGGGGGGGGAGGGGAGGGCTCAGATTAATTGTACCTGCCTTCTCCAGCGCAACGCAGAGGTTTTTGCCTGCAGGCGCTTTGGGGAGTCGGCAGACAGGCACAGCTGGACCGCAGATCTCTGCTGAGCTCTTTACACAGGCAGTGGCTTGAGACTGAGTTCGGCCACAGTGAGTTGGGGCAGGTTCGGGGGAGTTGGGGCTGCTTCCCAACTTCTCTCTGTGAGGTAAGCGATTGATTATTTAATTTCTCCTCTCTCTCGGATGCCGGGTGTAAGGTTTGCTACGAGGCCCGTGTAAGCAGCTTTTTCCCACCGCGTTCCGTTTTGGGCAGGAAAAGCCAGTAGCGCATTTGGGGAAGCAATTTAAAGTTTTAAGAGCAGGAAGCTTCGTTTTTCACTATTTCTTTCACAATTCAGGTCGGGTGACCTGCTTCAATTTGCTGTTTAAAAAAAAAAAAAAGACAGCCCTGAGTCAGCAGGGCGCGTTCAGCTGAGTATCCCTGCCAATTTTTTTCTGTGATTGGAGAAAAGGCTTTTGGGCAGGTTTGTAAAGGCTTTTCAGGGTTTTTATGACATTGGAAGTATAGGGAGTTAGGATGCCGGCGAAGACCTTATGTTTGATCTGTGGGGTGAAAAGGTCTACAGTGTCAGAAGCAGGCATCTGTAAAAGCTGCAGCCAGGCTTCTGCGGTAGAGCAGCAGCATTTAGATTTAGATTTAGAGGGCCAGGACGTAGTGGTGCAGAGGCCGCTGTCTCCTCTGCTTGATCCCGTGGAGCCTGTACCCGGCCCTTCCACGGCTCCGGATGTGCCTCGTCCTCAGGCTCCCTTCGCTAGTGATTTGACCTCAATTTTTTCCCCAGACTTTGTAGCTCTTATTCAAAGAGCATTTGTCAGGGCTCTTAGAAAACTTTCCACCTCGGCCTTTGCGCCTATGCCGGCAGAATTAGAGCACAAACGGCCTGGCTCTCCGCTCTCAGTGACACCTTCGGCCGTCGGGCCAAAGAGAGCCCGGGGGGAGTTGGATAAGCAGTGTCAGTCCGAGTTTTTGGAGGATTTGCGTACGGAAGAGGAGGAACATCATGAGATGGACGAGGAGCTGGAAGAAGAAGAGATTATTGAACAGGAGGATCAGGCTAGAGTGGTGCGTATTTTCCGACGGGAAGAGTTACCCGCACTGATTTCAGAGACATTGAAGGCACTAAATGTGCCGGTGTCTGAGCCGGTTGAGGAGGCTACTTTGGAGGATCCACTCTTGCAGGCTTTTCGAAAGACGCAAAAAGCTTTTCCCATACATAGTCATTAAATAGATGATACAAAGTGAGTGGGATATGCCTGAGTCCGCTCTCAGAGGCTCTCGGGTAATGTCTCGCCTATATCCGTTTGGTGGACCTAGATAAAGAGTTCTTCAAATCTCCAAAAGTGGATGCCGCTGTTTCAGCGGTGACCAAGAAGACAACCATTCCGGTGGAAGGCGGTGCGGCTCTTAAGGATACTCAGGACAGAAAGCTGGAGGCATTGTTGAGACAGGTTTTTGAGGTTAATGCTCTTTCCATTCAAGCTTCCATCTGTGGGGCTTGGGTAGCCAGAGCCTGTCTCCGATGGGCTCAGAGGCTCCAGGGAGAGCAGGCCGAGGGCGCCGTTGGTGAAGCAGCTCGTATTGAGTCTGGAGCGGCGTATCTCGTGGATATCCATTATGATCTCATTAGGGGGCTATCAAACAGTATGGCTTCAGCAGTGGCTGCAAGGCGGTATCTCTGGCTATGAAATTGCGCAGCAGATGCTTCTTCCAAAGCCCGGTTAAGTAAGCTTCCCTTTAAGGGACGGCTACTGTTTGGAGAGGATTTGGAAAAGATAGTTAAAGATCTGGGAGAATCCAAAGGCTGCCGGAGGACAAACAGAAACGGGAAATTTTCGCCGATGCCGAGATTTTCTCTGAGGGATTTTCGACGTTTTCGCTCCCCTAGGTTCCCACAGAGCCAGAGAGGGCATTTTCCCTTTAGAAACCAGAGTTTTCGGGGTTTCCGAAGTGCCAGCAGAGGTTTTACTGCCGCCACTTTGGGTGCCAAAAAGCCACAATGAAGTCAGGGGGACCCAGGTGACCGTAGCAGTGGGCGGTCGTCTGCGGGACTCTTACGCTGCCTGGGTCAGAATTACGTCAGACCAGTGGGTGCTGGAGGTGATTCGAGAAGGATATGCTTTAGAGTTTCAAAGACCGGCGACCGAAGCCTTCGTTCAGTCCCCTTGCAAGGTGCTGCACAAATGCGCGGCAGTCAAAAAGACCTTAGAGAGGTTGCTGGATCTCAAGGCGGTAGTGCCGGTGCCTCCGGATCAATGCGGCTCAGGTTGATACTCCATTTATTTTGTGGTTCCAAAGAAAGAAGGGACTTATCGGCCAATTTTGGACCTCAAAAAGGTAAACGAGTGTCTCCGGGTTTCTCATTTTCATATGGAGACACTACGATCAGTCGTCATGGCAGTCAGAAGAGGGGAGTATTTGACTTCCCTGGATTTATCCGAGGTATATCTCCACATTCCGATTCGCCGAGAACATCAGAAGTTCCTCAGGTTTGCGGTTCCAATGGGACATTTTTCAGTTTCGAGCGCTACCCTTCGGGCTAGCGACAGCGCCAAGGACCTTTACCAAGGTCATGGTAGTCGTAGCGGCGGAGCTGAGGAAGAACGGTGTTCTAGTGCATCCCTATCTGGACGACTGGTTAATTCAAGCAAGGTCCAGGGTGGAAAGCGAGGAGGCTACTGCCAAGGTGGTCAACTGCCTTCAGAAGCTAGGTTGGGTAGTAAATGTGGCCAAGAGCAGTCTGGTTCCTTCTCAGGAGATTGAGTATATTGGGGTATGTTTCGATACCAGGGCAGGCAAGGTTTTTCTACCTCCGCATCGAGTGCTGGCCTTACAAAGATTGATTCGGCAGTTTCTCCAATGGCCGAGGCCAACAGCGTGGCATTACTTGCAGGTCCTAGGGACGATGGTGGCAACGATCGAATTGGTGCCCTGGGCGAGAGCGCACCTGAGGCCATTACAGAGAGCGTTACTCTGAAGATGGTCTCATCAAAACGATCCACTTTCCAAGAGACTTCTCTGTCCAGACTCGGTTCGGGAAGCGTTGCAGTGGTGGTTGCTCCCGGAGTCTCTGGAGAAAGGCATGCCCTTGAACATGCTGGCCTGGGTTCCGTTGACTACAGATGCAAGTCTCCTAGGTTGGGGGGCACATTGTAAAGGCAGGTTTGCACAGGGACTCTGGACAGTTCAGGAAAGGTCTTGGTCAATCAACAGGTTGGAACTTCGTGCGATGGTGGTGGTGTTGCAGGAATTTCAGCGGTATCTGAAGGGAGCTGCGATCAGAGTGTTTTCGGACAATGCGACCGCAGTAGCCTACATTAACAGTCAAGGCGGTACCGGCAGTGCTCCCTTAGAGGCCGAGGCGGATCAGTTATTCCAATGGGTCGAGCAAAACCTTCAGGCTCTGTCAGCGGTTCATGTCGCAGGGGTAGACAATGTAGCAGCCGATTTTCTGAGTCGGGTGAGAATGGATCCGGGAGAGTGGATGCTTCACCGGGACGTGTTCGATGCGGTTGTTTGGCACTGGGGGATGCCCGTTATGGATCTCGTGGTGATGTTCAATTCAGCGAAAGTGGAACGCTTTTTCAGCAGGCGCAGAGAAAGGATGTCCGAAGGCCTGGATGCTCTAGTTCAAAAGTGGCCAACAGATCAGCTTCTGTATGTCTTTCCTCCATAGGTGTTAATAGGCCGGGTAGTACGGCGCATCGAACTGCACCGAGGATACGTGATTCTGATAGCGCCGGATTGGCCAAGAAGGCCATGGTATGCGGATCTCAGGCGGCTGATGGTGGAGAAGCCATGGCGGCTACTGGCCAGACCAGATCTCTTGCAGCAGGGTCCGTTGTTGATGCCTCAAGTGACTCGGTTCTCGCTTACGGCATGGCTCTTGAAAGGGCAAGGTTAAGAGCTAAAGGCTATTCGTCAGAGGTGATTGCAATGTTGTTGAAGGCGTGCAGAAGATCTACTTCCTTAGCCTATGTTCGCGTGTGGCGCATTTTTGAGGCTTGGTGTATGGACTGTGGGAATGTCAGGCCTTGCGAGCTTCTATTCCGCAGGTTTTAGCGTTCTTGCAAGATGGTTTCCAAAAAGGATTAGCGGTGGCATCCTTAAAAGTGCAATTGGCAGCGCTTTCCTGTTATAGAGGAAAGATCAGGGGGCAAGCGATCTGCACCCATCCAGATGTTAAAAGATTTCTGAAAGCGGTGGGGGTTTTGAGACCACCGTGCAGGCAATTAGTTCCAACATGGGATCTGCAGTTGGTATTGACAGCGTTGAGTTTGCAGCCATTTGAGCCTTTGGCTAAAGCAATGCTGAAGGATCTTACGCTAAAGGTGGTGGTCTTAGTGGCCATTGCGTCGGCGAGGCAGATTTCGGAACTGCAGGCGTTATCTTGTAGAGAACCGTTTTTGACTTTTCATGAGTCCAAGGTAGTGTTAAGACCGGTGCCGTCTATTTTGCCGAAGGTCCTATCTCCTTTTCATGTGAATCAAGTAGTGTCTCTGCCAGTGTTCCATAAGTCCTCGGAGGGCTTTTCTGCTCCACAATTGCATCCTTTGGATATCCGACGGGCCTTGAAACGCTATCTCAGGAGGACTGCAGCATTTAGGAGGTCGGATAGATTATTTGTGGTGTTCGGCGGCCCTCGCAAGGGGGAAGCGGCGTCCAAAGCATCGATTGCTAGATGGATAAAGGGAGCAATAGTCAGCATACCTTCTGAAAGGAAAGCCGGTGCCAGATGGCTTAAGGGCGCATTCTACTAGAGTGCAAGCGGCATCCTGGGCGGAGTGCGGTTTGGTGCCGGCGGCAGAGATTTGTAAGGCGGTGACGTGGTCGTCTTTGAATTCTTTTGTGAAACATTACCATCTAGATATTCAGGCGGGTAGGGATACCTGTTTTGGGACAGCGGTGCTTCAGGCTGGGCTTGCAGGTCCCACCCGTTGACTTCTTTTTACTGCTCTGTTACATCCCTAGAGTTTCCGGGACTAGACTGAAGGGATGATAAGGAAGTTTAAATTAGACTTCCTGCTAATTGTAGTTCCTGAAGGAACTCCAGTCTAGTCCCGGATCCCGTCCTGAATTTTTGCAAGGAGTTGGAGCCTGAAGCACAGCTTTACCGGTGAGAGAGCAGGGAGCACTGGGGTGCTTTGGGCTCGGGGCGGGTTTTCGAGGCCTTAAGGGGTTTTGATATGCTCTGGGCAATGATACTCTTCCTGGGACGGAAGCCAGACCCTTCACTGTCAAGCTAGATATCGTTGGGGGTCATATTATGTTAATAATACTATGTTAAGGTTATATTACTGTTAGGTACTTCTACGTTTAGTGGGCACTAGGTGTTCGGTAAGTGTTCTAACTTAATTGTTGCTCTGGTGACTCTGCTTTGTCAGTAGGTTACTGGAGTGGGAGGAGCTGGTGCCTGTGTCCTTATACCAGTGTCATCAAAGAATGACATCTATCAGTCTCCAAGCTGCTGGAAGAGGATGACAACCCTAGAGTTTCCGGGACTAGACTGGAGTTCCTTCAGGAACTACAATTAGCAGGTAAGTCTAATTTAAACATATATTTATATATTTTTTTTTTTTGTCCAAACTTTACTTTCCAGGTGCACGCGCCTTTTTGGGCCTTAGGCCCCAAATTTCCTCAAATATGGAAAAAAAACCGCCTCCGGGTTTCAAAAAGTGCACCAAGTGTGGCAGTACCATCTCCGTCACCGACACCCATGAGTGGTGTCTTAAATGTTTAGGTCCTGACCACTCCATCTCCGAATGTATGGCTTGTGCCATGATGTCCAAAAGGGGTCGACAAAACCGAGCTGCTAAGTTCAGCGCCCTTTTTCCCTCCAATGCAGCTTCTATGGCATCGACGTCTTCCAGGGCTTCGTCTTCCTCCCATGGATCTCAGGTAACTAAACATAAGTCCAGCCGGTCCTCAAAGGATAGATCTCCTTCCAAGCATCGAGATGCCTCTGGCGTTGCCCTTGAGGGTTCTCTACCGGCAAAATTGCCCCGGCGGGAGGCTTCAGCTTCCAAAGCATTATTGGGGCTCCAGGATGTTCTCAAGGCCTCAACCTCGGCAGAACTACTGGTGCCATGCTCTGGGGTACCGGCTGCTTCCGGTACCGATACCCAGGCATCGGCAGTGTCGATAGACCAGAGGTTCCTGGCTATTGAACGCAGTCTGGCGGCTCTCCTTGCGGCATCAACATACTCTGAACCACGTCAGACAGTTCAACCGATGCTGGTATCGGTACCGGTACCAATAGCATCAACATCAGTGTCTGCTTTGCCAGCACCCAGTCATGCGATGCCTTCCGGTGCCGATACACTGGTACCGATTCCCCCCAGTACCGACTTCGTTCGGCACGGGTATCAGGCTCTTCAAGAGCATCCGGACAGAAGGTACTTTGAATCCTCAGAGGACTCCGAGGATTCTGACAGCTCTGCCGGTACCGGGATACTTCTCCCGGAGGAGCCTTCCTCCCCTAAGCGTAGGATGTCTCCTCCAGAAGATATCTCCTTTCAGGAATTTATCAGAGAGGTGGCTCGAGGTCTGTCCATTACTGTGGCTCCTGAAACGGAGCCCAGGGTTAAGGAGTTGGCAATTTTACAATATCCCAAAGCTCCTAAGGAGGCAGCTACTCTGCCTATCCATGAGATCCTACATGATCTCATGTTGAGAATGTGGGAGACACCTCTTACCACCTCTCCTCGCTCTCGCAGACTAGATACCATGTATCGAGTCCCTCCTTGTCCTGGTTTCCAGAAAACTCAGCTTCCTCACCACTCTATTGTAGTGGAATCAGCTATTGGAAGGATCAAGAGTGCAAAGAGGCATGCCTCTAATCCTCCAGGACGTGAGTGTAGAACTTTGGATGCCTTTGGACGTCGTATTTTCCAGGCTTCCATGCTTTCTGCCAGGATCAGTTCCTATATTTTATATATGGGAATGTTCTTTAAAGAAGTCACAGGAGACTTGGAGATTTTAAGCCCTCTCCTTCCTGATGACAAGAGGCAGGACTTTCTCATACTGGTGAAACATGCTCAGGATGTTTCTAAGTTTGTCAATCGTGCAGCTTTTAACTGTTTTGAGTGCATAAGCAGAATCTCTGCCATTGCCATAGGTGCACGTAGAATTGCCTGCCTCCAGGTATCTGATTTGGAGCTCTGGGTGCAGGACAAACTGGGCAGTATCCCTTGTACAGGTGAGAACCTATTCGGCAAAAATTGGCAGGAAAATGCCAATGAGTTGGATGCTGACAACTCCACTTTGGATAGGTTATCCAAAGCCACAGCTGATCCTGCAAGAAAGAAATCTTTCAAGAAACCGTTCTTCTCCAGGACCAAGCAGGAAGTCAGTCCTCACTTATGGGTGACGTCGGCGCCGACGGAGCCCTCGCGGAGCAATTTTCCCCAGCTTTCAAAGAAAGCCTTTGGGAATTGCAGCGCGCATGCGCGGTCGTCTTCCCGCCCGAAGGTGCCATCTTAGCCAGTCTTCTTTTTTCCGCGGAGCCCTGCAGACGTCCCCGTCTTGTCCCCGCGAAAAAGTTGATTTTCCTCTTTATTTTATACTTTTTTCTTTCGGTTCGACGCCGATCGTTTTCCCGCCCGGACTCGCGACGCCGGTCTCGAGTCCTCTAGCGTTTTTTTTTCGGTTTTTCTGACTTAGTCAGCTTTCATTTTCGTTTTCCCTGGCAGCCCGGTCCTTTGACCTCGCAGGGGCCCTTTTTCCCCCGATGGCTGCCAGTGGCTTTAAGCGGTGTGGTCGGTGTGACCGAAATATGTCACTAACCGACACACACGACTTTTGCCTCCGCTGCTTGGGCCCGGATCATGAGGAACTGATCTGTGGGCCCTGCAGCAAACTGTCCTCGAAGGCGTTGAGAAGTCGGCGGCATCAGCGCGAGAGAATCTTCGCTGACCCCAGCCGTACCCAGACCTCGTCGGAGGCCTCCGTGTCAAAGGGCTCCAGCTCGGACCGTCGCCGGAGCTCCTCCGACCGGGGTTCTCCCTCCGGGGACCATCGTCGGAAGGAAAAACCCGCGAGGGCGGCGTCGGTGGACGCTCCTGGCTCCGCGAGGGCCAGGTCGCATAGCCCCGACAGCCGCCCCGGGTCCTTGGAGAAGGAACATCTCCCGAAGCGACCTCGCCTGGAGTCGGAGATGCCTGCCCGGGTAAGTCCTGTAGTCCTTCTGGACTCGCCTCCGCGACAGCCGACGTCGGGCCCGACGCCGTCGGGGCCCGAGTCGGGGGCTGCTGGGTCACCTGAGCTCGGACTCAGGTTGACGGCCTTGGAGAGCAGACTGTCTGCCTTCATGGACCAGCAGCGGGCACTGCTCGCTGGCCTCGCTGGCGCCGCTGCCCCGACCGCCGGGACGTCGACGTCCAAGTCGACCCCGGAGACCGAGCCGATCCTCGAGTCAATGAGAACTCGAGTCGATCCTCGGTCGAGGTCACCCTCGGCCTCCCGTTCGGGACCGAGGTCGCCGACGCCGACTCCCTCGACGTCGGGGCGGCTGGCGCCGCACCCTGCCCGGGCCGACCCCACCGAGTCCTCGTCGGAGTCGGTCTGGGAGTCTGAGGAGGAAGAGTCACCTGATTCTTTCCGGACTCGGTGTGTCCCATCGGACTCACCGGAGTCCGAACCTCGGAAGCAGTCCCCCCCGGAGGATGCCCGGTTCTCGGACTTCGTTAGGGATATGGCCAAGGCTTTGGCCTTCCCTGCGGATCCCGAGGAGGAGCCTCGAGCCGAAGAGCTCGACGCCCTCCAGTATGACTCTCCCGCGAGGGAGCACTTTACTGTGCCGGTTCCTCCTATGCTGGAACGACTACTCTTCCGCATGTGGGAGAGTCCGGCCTCCTCGCCGGTCCTGAGCAAGCGGGTCGACTCTATCTATCGGGTCCGCAAGAGCCCTGGCTTTCAGAAGGCACAGCTGCCACACCATTCCATGGTAGTGGAATCGGCCATGCATCGTCTTAAAAGCCAGAAGATGCACTCCTCGGTGCCTCCTGGAAGGGAGGCCCGTAACCTGGATGGCCTTGGCAAGAAGTGCTTCCAGGGCTCTATGCTCGCATGTCGTGTCCAGACTTACCAGCTCTACATGGGCATGTATCTCCGGGATCTGGCTAAAGAGCTAGCCGGATTCTCCGCTGGTCTCTCCGAGGAGCCCTTGCGGAGGTTCCTAGCCTTGTCCACGGGCATTCGGGAATGCTCAAAGTTCATGTCCCGAGCAGCCTATGATGGCTTTGAGGCCTCGGCTAGAGTGGCCGCAGCCGGCATCGGTGCCCGCCGACAGGCTTGGCTTCAGTCGTCGGACCTTGAGCCCTGGGTACAGGACAAGTTGGTCGATGTCCCCTGCCGAGGCGAAAACCTCTTTGGCAAGCCCATGGCGGAAAAGGCTGCACAAATTGAGACTGAGACTCTCACCAGGACCAGGCTTTCTAGGAAGACCTCCGCCCCTTCCCAGAAAAAGAAGGGCTCGGGAAAAAAGTCCTTTTACCCGAGGAAGGCGGCTGCCTACAAACAGTACCCCCATTATCAGGCCCCTGCAGCTCCCCAACAGGGCCAGCAGGCCAAGGGACGGGGTAACGGGTCCCGTAGGCAGCAAGCCCCCAAGCCTGCACCACCAGCCCCTGCTCAGCAGGGTGGGGGTTTTTGACTCGCTCAGCATAGCCTCTCCCCCCCCGCTGGTCCCTCCCAGCACCGGAGGCCGGCTGGTTCACTTCGCCCACAGGTGGTCCAGCATCACCGCAGATGCCTGGGTGCTTCAGGTCGTGCGAGAGGGCTACCTTCTCCACTTCCATCAGGTCCCTCCCTCCTATTTTCCGGGAGAACCTTCGCGCCCCCCTCTGCACAGGGAGTTGCTCCTTCAGGAGTTAGCAGGTCTTCTGCAGGAACAGGCGGTGGAACCGGTGCCCCACCACCTGAGAGGTCAAGGCTTTTATTCAAGGTATTTTCTGATACCAAAGAGAACAGGGGGCCTCAGACCCATCCTGGACTTGCGCAACCTCAACAAGTTCCTTGTGCGGGAGAAGTTCAAAATGCTTACCCTTGGAATCCTTCTGCCCTACCTCCAGCAGGGAGATTGGCTATGCTCCTTGGATCTAAAGGATGCCTACACGCACATCCTCATCCACCCAAGCCACCGCCAATACCTAAGGTTTGTGGTGGCAGGAAATCATTACCAGTACAGGGTACTGCCCTTTGGCCTGACCTCCGCACCGCGAGTCTTCACAAAATGTCTCGCGGTCGTGGCGGCCCATCTCCGGCTTCACGGCCTCTATGTCTTTCCGTACCTCGACGACTGGCTCATCAGAGCAGCGTCCGCTCAGGAGGTCACCAACGCCACGTGCCGCACGGTGACTCTGCTGCAGCACTTGGGCTTTGTCATAAACTTCGCAAAGTCCACTTTGCTCCCCTCACAGGATCTCGAGTTCATCGGCGCAAGGCTGCACACTCCTCGGGCACGAGCGTACCTACCGCTCGACAGGGCTCAACGGCTCATGGACCTAGCCGGCCGCTTTCGCAGCCAGCCCCTGGTCTCCGCCAGGCGCTTCCTGAGACTGCTTGGCCATATGGCTTCCACCGTCCATGTGACCCCCAATGCCCGCCTGAACATGCGGTCTGCTCAATGGTGTCTCCGCCAGCAGTGGCGACAAGCCACAGGCGGCCTGGCAGACCTAGTGCGCGTCTCCGAGCCGCTGCTTTCGTCTCTCCGGTGGTGGCTCCGGCAGCCGAACCTGATATTCGGAATGCCTTTCCAGTCACCTCAGCCGACCCGGGTGCTGACCACCGATGCATCCCTCCTGGGCTGGGGAGCACATTGCCAAGAGGCACGTACTCAGGGCCTCTGGACCACGTGGGAGTCTGCTCAGCAGATCAACTTCCTGGAGCTCAGGGCGATCCGCCTCGCTCTCAAGGCCTTCTCCCACCTGACTTCCCAACAGTCCGTCCTTGTCCAGACGGACAATCAAGTTGCCATGTTCTACGTGAACAAGCAGGGGGGCACGGGCTCCTTCCTCCTCTGCCGGGAGGCACAGAAGCTCTGCTCTTGGGCCGTCAGTCACGGCATTCTCCTCAGGGCAGTTTATCTCCCGGGCCAAGAAAATTGCCTTGCAGACAAACTCAGCAGGGTCCTCCAGCCGCACGAGTGGCGTCTGGATCCCTTGGTAGTCCAGAAGCTCTTCCTCAAGTGGGGTCTCCCCACGGTGGATCTCTTTGCCAGTCCTCACAACCGGCAGCTTCCTCGCTTCTGCTCTCGTCAGCCACACCCCCTTCGGGTTGCGGCGGACGCCTTTCTGATCTCGTGGTCGGGGAGCCTTCTGTACGCTTTCCCTCCCATCCCGCTGGTCTCTCGGACTCTTTTCAAGGTTCTCCGAGACAAAGCCTTCATGATCCTGGTGGCCCCTCGCTGGCCCAGGCAGCCGTGGTTTCCTCTCCTGCTGCAACTGGCGGTGGAGGGCCCAATCCCTCTGGGGATACAACCGGATCTCCTCACTCAGGATCAGGGTCCCTTCTGCGCCCCAACCTCAGGTCTCTCAACCTTATGGCCTGGCTGCTGAGAGGGTAGTCCTTGCTCCCCTTCTCCTGCCGGCGGAGGTGGAGGAGGTCGTCTTAGCTTCGCGACGGCCTTCTACCCGCAAATGCTACGCCCTTAAATGGCGTCGCTTTGCAGTCTGGTGTACCCAACAGTCTCAGGATCCCTTCTCCTGCCCGGTGTCGGTGATCTTGCAGTACTTGCTGCACCTCTCTAATCTGGGACTTAAGTCCAACTCCGTCAAAGTTCACCTCAGTGCTCTTTCAGCACATCATGTGCCAGTGGACGGCAGACCTCTCTCCAATGACCCTCTCGTAGCGAGGTTTCTTCTCCGAGGTCTCCTTCTACTTAAACCACCTCTGCGCCCGCCAGCGCCTGACTGGGACCTGAATGTGGTTTTGCAGCGGATCACCTGTCCGCCTTTTGAACCTATGGCTACCTGTTCTCTCTACGTTTTCTGTCTTGGAAAACACTGTTCTTGATAGCCCTCACTTCCGCTAGGCGCGTAAGTGAATTGCAGGCCCTCGTGTCTGATCCCCCCTACACTCGATTCTACAAGAATAGGGTAGTCCTACGGACTCACCCAAAGTTTTTGCCTAAAGTGGTCTCCCCTTTTCACATGAATCAGGAGGTGGTACTTCCAACCTTCTTTCCCAGACCACACTCCAGCCGAGCTGAGACGGTCCTCCATACCCTGGACTGTAGAAGGGCATTGAACTTCTACCTTGACCGTACGCGGGAGCACCGTAAAGCTGCTCAGCTTTTTGTGTCTTTTGACCCCAATAAATTGGGGCTCCCGGTCTCCAAGCGTACTCTGTCCATCTGGGTGGCGGACTGTATCTCTTGGGCTTATGGGGCAGCCGGACTCGCCTTAGAAAGTCGAGTCACGGCTCATTGCGTTCGGGCAAAGGCCACGTCAGTGGCTTACCTCCGCTCTGTTCCGCTGGCAGACATCTGCCGGGCCGCTACTTGGTCTTCGAGCCAGACTTTTGCGGTCCATTACTGTCTCGAGAGGGAGTCCCGTAGGGACAGTGCTTTCGGACAGGCAGTCCTCCGTAATCTCTTTGAGGTCTGAGCAACTCCTACCCTCCATCCCGGATGTGGGCTACCGGTGGGTGATAATTCAGCGAAGATTCTATCCTTCTGTGCTGCTGAGCTAGAGGGAGCTCATTTTTGTGCTTAGGGTCTCCGGTAGCCTTGAGCTTGGGAGTCCCATAAGTGAGGACTGACTTCCTGCTTGGTCCTGGAGAAAGCGTAGTTACTCACCTGTAACAGGTGTTCTCCAGGAGCAGCAGGAATCAGTCCTCACTACCCTCCCTCCTCCCCTTGGAGTTGCAATCGTCTGCTTATGTTCTTTTTGCAAATTTTTATGCTGTCTTTTTTAGCTATGTCATCTGACTGGCTAAGATGGCACCTTCGGGCGGGAAGACGACCGCGCATGCGCGCTGCAATTCCCAAAGGCTTTCTTTGAAAGCTGGGGAAAATTGCTCCGCGAGGGCTCCGTCGGCGCCGACGTCACCCATAAGTGAGGACTGATTCCTGCTGCTCCTGGAGAACACCTCTTACAGGTGAGTAACTACGCTTTCTCAAAAAAAAGAAGAGGTTTTATCCCTCTTATTCCCAACAGGGACGTTCTGCAGGTCAGCCTGCCTGGAAAAGTCAGCAACCACCTAAACAAAGGAAAGCAAAGACTGCTAAGCCTCAACCGTCTCGGCAGTCTTAGCCTCCACAAGGCCTTTGACTTTCATCTAGAGAACTTAGCCTTCCTGGCCCTCAATGGACCAGAGCCATCCACCATTCCAGGAAGGTTGTGTCACTTTGCCCCCAGGTGGCAGAGCATTGGACACATTCTGTGCATGCCCTCTCCCACAATGGTAAGACAGTTCAATTCTCAAACCTCTCTCATCAACCTGTTAGATCAAGAAGTCACTATACTTCTTCTATAGCCCCTTGGGCAAGAAGCACCCATTCATCAACAGGGTACGGGGTTTTACTCCCCCTATTTCCTTATCCTGAAGAAAACAGGGGGACACAGACCTATTTTAGACCTCAGAGAATTGAACAAATTCCTGTTCAAAGAGAAATTCAAGATGATCTCTCTGGGAACTCTGCTGCCATACCTTCAGAGTCAGGATTGGCTTTGTTCTCTAGATCTCAAGAATGCGTACACTCTCATGTTCTCATCCATCCAACTCGCAGAAAGTTCCTTGGGTTCCTTTTTCAAGGAAAGCACTACCAATACAGGGTGCTTCCTTTTGGCCTGGCCTCAGCACCAAGAGGGTTCACGAAATGCATGGCTGTGGTAACAGCATTTCTCTGCACTCTAGGGATATTCGTCTTCCCCTACTTAGATGTCTGGCTCATTCGAGCCCCATCAGAGTCAGAGGCCAGGACTTCCCTATCTTGCACAATGCGTATCCTTCAATATTTGGATCTGGTCATAAACATCCCAAAATCCAGTCTAACTCCCACTCAGTCTCTAGAGTTCATAGGAGCTTTGCTGGATACCAAAAAAGCAAGGGCCTATCTTCCCCAGGCCCGTTGCCTTTGCATGGTCAGTTAGCTTCTCAAGCAGTGCTAAAACCTCATCTCACTGCCCGAGAAATGTTACAACTACTAGGCCACATGGCATCTACAGTGCATGTGGTTCCTTATGCTCATATGAGAGCAGCCCAGTGGACTTTATCCACTCAATGAACCCAGGTATCAGGGTGCCTGGCAGACAAAATAGAAAACACAAATCGCCTTATTTTGTCCCTCCAATGGTGGCAGTCCACTCAAAACCTGTTGCTGGGGTCCCCATTCCAACAACCTTTACCCCAGGCAACTCTCACAACGGATGCTTCTCCAATGGGTTGGGGAGCTCATCTGCAAGACCTCTCCACCGAAGGTACTTGGACTCCACAGGAGACTCATCTACATATCAATCTCTTAGAGCTCAGAGCAATCTTCCTTGCTCTTCGAGTGTTCCACACTCAGCTACAAGACAGTCCTCATTCATACAGACAATCAAGTAGCCATATTCTTCGTGAACAAGCAGGGGGGAACAGGCTCTCTGTCGCTTTGCAACAAAGCTTTGTGACTATGGGCCCTCGCCAGAGAGCATCAGATTCATCTCCTGGCAGTGTATCTTCCAGGCATACAAAACTCTTGGGCAGACAGACTCAGTCGAGTTCTGCTTCCACACGAATGGTCTCTACATGCAGACCAGGTGGCCAAGATTTTTCAAATTTGGGAACCCCAGACATAGACCTCTTTGCAAGTCCGTTGAATGCCAAACTTCCCCGGTTCTGTTCCAGAATTCTGGCTCAGGGCTCTCAGGCCAGGGATGCTTTCCTCCTTCATTGGGGTCAAGACTGACTTTATGCCTTTCCACCCATTCCCCTCATTCCCAAAACCCTGTTCAAGCTTCAGAGAGACAGAGGGCATATGATTCTCATAGCTCCACATTGGCCACGGCAAGTGTGGTACCCTCTGCTTCTACATCTCTCTCAAGCTCCCTCCCTGGATTTAGGATCTGCTCCAGATCTCCTGTCACAGGAGGACGGAATGTTATGGCATCCCAATCCTCGGTCTCTGCATCTCAGAGCTTGGTTGCTGAAGGCTTAGATCTTCATGATCTTAACCTATCTCAGCCAGTAAAGGATGTCCTTTATGCTTCCAGGAAGCCTGCCACAAGACGCTCTTCTGCTTTTAAGTGGAAGAGGTTTACCATATGGTGCTCGCAGAAGGGATTTAACCCCCTTGCGATATCTCTGGAATCATTACTGGAGTATCTCCTTCATTTATCCAATGCAGGACTTAAACTAACTCAGTAAGAGTCCATTTGAGTGCTATTGCAGCTTCTTTCAAGCCTCTAAATGGACAACCTATTTCCTCCCATCTTCTTATATCAAGATTTATGAGAAGCCGCCTTCTTACTAAGCCTCCAATTAGGCCACCACCGGTGGCATGGGACTTAAATCCGGTTCTTGGTCAGCTCATGAAGCTACCTTTCGAACCCTTAGCTACTACCTCATTGAAATTCCTTTCTTGGAAAGTTATCTTTCTCATTGCAATCACATCAGCACGTCGCATCAGTGAGTTGCAGGCACTAGTGGCTGATCCACCTTATACAAGGTTCCATTATGACAAGGTAGTCCTTAGGACTCATCCACACTTTATGCCAAAGGTGGTCTCGCCTTTTCATCTTAACCAAGCGGTCTATCTGCCTGTGTTCTTTCCAAGGCCTCATGCATCAAATGCAGAAAGGAATCTTCATACTTAGGACTGTAAAAGAGCTTTAGCCTTTTACTTGCAAAGAACACAGCAACATAGAAAGTCCTCTCAGCTCTTTTTTGCTTTTGATTCTTCTCATCTGGGACTTCCAGTCTCCAAGAGAACACTGTCCAGCTGGATTGCAGTGTATTTCCTTTGCATATCAGAGTAAGAATCTTCCTCTGGAGGGCCATGTCATAGCTCACAATGTGAAAGCCATGGCAGCTTCAATGGCTCATCTGCACTCTGTGTCTATCGACGACATGTGTCGAGCAGCCACTTAGGCCTCGGTTCATACCTTCACAGCCAATTACTGCTTGGACAAGGACTCCCGCCGGGATGCCTTGTTTGGTCAGGCTGTTCTCCAACACCTGTTACATACCTAATCAACTCCTACCCGCCATCCCTGGTTGGATGCCAGAGATCCATGGGGGGAAGTGGAGCCCTTTCACAGGGACACACAACTTCTGGGGTCTCTCCCTGGCATGTAAGGCTAGGGAGTCCCCATATGTGAAGACTATATTCCTGCTTGTTCCTGGAGATAGCATAGTTACTCACCTGTAACAGGTGATCTCCGGAAACAGCAGGAATTTAGTTTTCACAACCCACCCACCTCCCCTAGGAGGAGTTTATCTCTCTATCTCTTTCTCTTTCCCTCTCTCTCTCTTTGTCTCAGCTTTAAACTCAACTGGAGAGAGGCAGTTGTGAAAGGCGGAAAGGCAGCACGCAGGCGCTGTGGGATGTTCCCAAAAGCTGTCTAATTGGACGCTGGGGAGCGTTCCCGTGCAGGCTCCGTCGGTACCGACGATACCCATATGTGAAGACTAAATTCCTGCTGTTCCCGGAGATCACCTGTTACAGGTGAGTAACTATGCTTTCAAGGTGCAGTCTCACCATGGAACGATATAGAGGCATTATAATATCCTTTTGTTTTATTTTCCATTCCTTTCCTTATGATACCTAGCATTCTATTTGTTCTCTTGGCCACTGCTACACACTGGGCCGAGGGTTTTAACATGGTATTCACAATGACGCCTAAATCTTTTTCCTGGGTGGTGGTTTCTAATGCAGAACCTTGCATCTTGTAACCATAGTTTGGGTTGTTCTTCCCTAGGTGCATAACTTTGCACTTGTCCACATTAAATTTCATCTGCCATTTGGATGCCTAGTCTTCCAATTTATCAAGGTCCTCTTGCAATTTTCCACAATCCTCTTGGGTTTTAACAACTTTAAATAGTTTTGTGTCATCTGCAAATTTGATAACCTCACTCATTCCATTTTCCAGGTCATTTATGAATATGTCAAAAAGCAGCGGATCCAGCACAGATCCCTGGGGTACACCACTATTCACCTTTCTCCATTGGGAAAATTGGCCATTTAGCCCTACCCTCTGCTTTCTATTTTTTAACCAGTTCCTGATCCACAATAGTACACTACCTCCTATCCCATGATTCTTTAGTTTTGCCAAAAGTCTCTGAGGGACCTTGTCAAAGGCTTTCTGAAAGTCCAGATACACTATATCAACCGACTCACCTTTGTCCACCTGCTTATTCACACCTTCAAAAAAACATAACAGATTAGTAAGACAAGATCTTCCTTGTCTAAAGCCATGTTGGCTGTCTCCCATTAGGCCATGACTATCTACATGCTGAGTAATATTCCATGTTTAAGAAAAGTGGAAGGAAGTCCAAAAAAACTGCCAGCATGGTTTAAAGGTGAGGTCAGAGAGGCTGTTGCCAAAAAAGCATCTTTCAGGAAATGGAAAAAAGAGCCAAATGACGTAAACTGGAAAAAGCACAAGCACTGGCAAGTTAAATGCAAGGCATTGATAAGGCAGGCAAAGAGAGAATTTGAGAAGAAAGTTGCTACGGAAGAAAAATGTGTAGTAAAGACTTTTTTCAAGTACATTCGTAGCAAAAAACCTGTGAGAGTCAGTTGGACCATTAGATGATAGAGGGGTAAAAGGGGCAGTAAGGGGGGACAAGGCTAGAGCAGAGAGGCTGAATTCTTTGCTTCAGTCTTTTACTGAGGAAGGTGGAGGATGGGGCTAAATGGCCACATGCTGGAACGCCCTTCCACCCGTCATTCGGGCCATCACTGACCTCGCTCAGTTTAGGAAGGCGCTAAAGCACCATCTTTTCTTCCAGCACTATACCGACTCAAATGACATCTCACAACCAGTCACACCCAGGAACAGGCTGTCATCCCCAGCGCAGCCACCCTG
Organism: Ichthyophis bannanicus; assembly: GCA_033557465.1. NCBI lineage: Eukaryota > Metazoa > Chordata > Amphibia > Gymnophiona > Ichthyophiidae > Ichthyophis > Ichthyophis bannanicus. The sequence goes on along the minus strand of CM066032.1, from coordinate 925,766,197 downwards.
CACGATTGCAGCCTCACTCTCTAGATCACGATACATTCTGCACGTGGAATGTGTACATACTCTGACTGGTCAATCTGTATATAGTTGAACAGATCTGTAAATAGTTGCGAGCTGACCACTTCACCTGTGACAGCTAGGGTTTAGAATCCCCTGTTCATTGTAAGTCCAGCGTAGGTCCTGTCTGCACTGCACAAGTTGTTAACTGTAAACCACGATGATACTAAAGAGTGCGATATAAAAAAAGACAGACAGACAAACAAATAAATAGATAAGATATAGGAATGTTACCCATGACTGAAGTGGTATTTAAAGGTGATACTGCAGAAGAATTGAAAGAAATATCGCTACACCTGGAAGATGTATTACAACTGTTTGATAAACTAAAGAGTAGCAAATCACCTGGACCGGATGGTATACATCCAAGGGTGTTGAAAGAACTGAAATGTGAGATTGCAGACCTATTACTAATCTGTGAACTATCATTAAAATCATCTGTAATACCTGAAGATTGGAGGATCGTTAATGTAACGCCAATTTTTAAAAAGGGTTCCAGGGGTGATCCGGGAAACTACAGACCGGTGAGCCTGATGTCAGTACCGGGAAAAATGGTAGAAACCATGATAAAGAACAAAATTACTCAGCATGTAGATAGTCGTGGCCTAATGGGAGACAGCTATTGCTTTAGACAAGGAAAATCTTGTCTTACTAATCTGTTATGTTTTTTTGAAGGTGTGAATAAACAGGTGGACAAAGGTGAGTTGGTTGATATAGTGTATCTGGACTTTCAGAAAGCCTTTGACAAGGTCCTTCATCAGAGACTTTTGGCAAAACTAAAAAGTCATGGGATAGGAGGCAGTGTACTATTGTGGAGCCGGGACTGGTTAAAAGATAGAAAACAGAGGGTATGGCTAAATGGCCAATTTTCCCAATGGAAAAAGGTGAATAGTGGAGTACCCCAGGGATCTGTGCTGGGTTTGCTGCTTTTTGACATATTCATAAATGACCTGGAAAAGGGAATAACGAGTGAGGTTATCAAATCTGCAGATGACACAAAACTATTTAAAGCTGTTAAAACGCAAGAGATGTTAGAAAATTGCAAGAGAATCTTGATAAATTGGAAGACTAGGCATCCAAATGGCAGATGAAATTTAATGTGGACAAGTGCAAAGTTATGCACCTAGGAAACAACAACCCAAACTATGGTTACACGATGCAAGGTTCCACATTGGGAACCACCATCCAGGAAATAGATTTAGGCGTCATCGCGGATAACCTGTTAAAACCCTCCGCCCTGTGTGCACCGACAGCCAAGAAAGCAAATAGAATGCTAGGTATCATAAGGAAAGGAATGGAAAATAAAACAAAGGATATTATAATGCCTCTGTATCGTTCCATGGTATGACCGCACTTTGAAAATTGTGTGCAATTCTGGTCGCCGTATCTTAAAAAGGATATAGCATTATTAGAAAAGGTGCAGAGAAGAGCCACAAAAATGGTAAAGGGGATGGAAGGCTACTCCTATGAACAAAAGCTAGAAAGGTTAGGGCTCTTCAACCTGGAAAAGAGATGGCTGAGGGGAGATATGATAAAGGTCTATAAATTAATGAATGGAGTGGAACAGGTAAACGTAGATCGGTTGTTTACTTTATCAGAATATAGAAAGACTAGGGGACATGCAATGAATCTACAGGGTGAACTATTTAAGACAAATAAGAGAAAATATGTTTTCACCCAATGTGTAATCAAACTGTGGAATTTGTTACCGGAGGATGTAGTAAAAGCTGTTAGTGTAGCTGGGTTTAAAAAAGGTTTGGACAAGTTCCTGGAGGAAAGGTCCATAAACCATTATTAAAAACGGACCCAGGATATCAATGCTTGACCCAATACAAGCATTGTGGAACTTGTGTCTTTTGGGGAAACTGCTAGGTACGTATGACCTAGATTGGCCACTGTTGGAAACAGGATACTGGGCTTGATGGACCTTGGTGTGACCCAGTATGGCATATCTTATGCTCTTAAGGGGTTGAGATGGGTCGTCTGCGAGACTTCTGACAAGATGTAAAAGTTCTCTTGGTTTATTAATGGCACAGAGCAAGATGTTACTCTGTGATGTTTGGGCTTGGCATTGAGGGTATGGGTAGCGTATGCCATACATTGGTCAAGGTAGGTAGACAGAAGCTGTAGATCTTTAGTCATTCTCCACCTTCGTTCCAATCTTCTGGTGGAGGCGTTTCTGAGGAGGGATGAATACCAGGGGGCATGAGGTTGAGGGGTTTTGGGAGGAGTGAGGTGTGGAACTTGAGATGCTTTGGTGATGGTGGTATTCCAGGTTTGTACCAGTAGATCAAGGTCTAAGTGTTGAAAAACTTGCTTCAGATGAGGGATGGTTTGCTGGATGAAGTTAATCGCCAGGAACAAGCAGGAATGAGTCTTCACATATGGGTACGTCGGTACCGACGGAGCCCGCGCGGGAACGCTCCCCAGCGTCCAATCAGAAAGCCTTTGGGAGCATCCCACAGCGCCTGCGTGCTGTCTTCCCGCTTTTCCAACTGTCTCTCCTCAGTTTTCGTTTTTCCGCGGAGCCGGCAGGACGTACTCCTGTCACCGCAGAAAATTTCTTTTTTAATTCTTTAATTTTCTGTTTTCTTGTGGTCGTGGCTGCTTTTCCCGCCTCCACCGGTACCGCCGGTGGGTTTTTTCTTTTCTTTTTCTTTTACTCAGGGACTGTTTTCCCTCAGTTTCTGTCTTAAATTTTTTGGTCCTGTAAGGCCTCTCCATCATGGAGCCTTCTTCTTCTAAGAAGTGCCTTAACTGTGGAAATACAGTTTTCTTTTTAGACTCCAATAACTGGTGTCTAACCTGTTTGGGTCCTGACCCTTTCCCTCCGGAGCCATTAGGCTACAATTTTATGAGAAGAGATTTTCCATTTCGAGTTTCCCTCGATACCGGGTTCCCTTCCAGTGTCAGGGCACCGACCATTCCTTCTCTACAGGATCAGGTAACCCACAAACAGTCTGTTAAGACTAGCCAATCCTTGAGTGGTAAGTCTCATGCCAAGCATGATGACGGCTCCGGCCTTGCCCTCAAGACCCCATTGGCTTCAAAACCCCGGCGGGAGTCTTCGGTCTCCAAAGCATTTCAGGGGTTTCAGGTTGTTCCTGGGGCTCACCCCTCACAGAACATACCTGAGCCATGCTCGGTGGTGGCATCCGCTTCGAGCGGTACTGATACCCCAGCATCGGCACCGGTGTTGAGTGATTCACTCTTCGCCAGGGATCGTCATCTGGCGTCCTCGGTACCTTCCGGACCGATTGATATGTCCCAGATTGCCTTTCCAGTATCGACAGCATCGCCGATACCACCACCGACGTCGGTACCCTCTAGACATGCATCGATAGACTCGCTCCCTTCGATGCTGAGTCTGGAATCGATATCTAGTCTAGAAGACTGGGTACCGATGCGTCTCGGAACCGACCCTTATCGATTCCGGATACGCAGTACCGAGGATATTCACCAAGGGGTTCTGGTTGCTTCGGTACTGCTTGAGCAGCCTCCGATGACTGCTTCGATGCCGTTATTGCCTCCGATTCCGACACAGCTACCGGTATCGGTATCAATGTCGGTTCCTGTAGTTACATCGGGGGACCAGCCACTTCCATGCTTTTTTCTCCATCGCTCCTTTCTATGCCTAGTTTGGAGTCGATACCTGGCATGGACGATGCAGTACTGACTGCCAGTACCAGTATCCATCTAGGGGGGGCTCTTTTTCTGCATCAGACCAGTACATCCTCTGGTGCCCAGGCTGCTGCTTCAACTTTAGCCTATCCAGGGATAGTTCCCATTGGAGATCCTTCTTTTCAGAAATTTCTCCTTGACATGGCAACATTCCTTGCTATTCCTATCCCTGGTTGTGATCCTACCCGAGGCTCTCCTGCAGAAAAGGAAAATATAATGCTTCCTTTACATCATTCTTTGCAGGATCTTCTTCTGAGAATATGGGAAACACCTTTAAGGGTTTCCTCACCTTCTACAGCAACTGATGTTCTGTATCAGGTGCCCCCCTCTCCAGGGTTTCAAAAGACTCAACTTCCCCATCATTCCATTGTAGTGGAATCAGCAATGAGGAAGGTGAAAAGCAAGAAAAAGCATTCTTATCCGCCAGGTCGTGCATCTAGAGCACTTGATGCCTTTGGACGTCAAAGCTTCCAAACATCTATGCTGGCAACAAGGATTATCTCTTATATTTTCTATATGAGTCTATCTCTCCAGGAGATCACAAGGAAATTATCTCTTTTGACTCCTTTTCTATCAGAGCCCAAGGCTGCAGACTATTCCTTACTTCTTAGTCATAGCCAGAACATCTCTTGGTTTCTTTCTCGTGCTTCTCTAGACTCCTTTGAGTCTGTTAGCAGAACCTCTGCTATAGCCATAGGAGCACGACGTAGAGCCTGGCTCCAGGCTTCAGACTTGAGCAGATGGGCACAACAAAGACTGGGTAATTCTCCTTGTACTGGAGAAAATCTCTTCAATAGGGAGGCTTTACGTCAGGTTGCTCATTGCTCCACTGACTTCCCTGTTTCTGGAGGCCAACCTAAGCCTTCTTCCCCAGTAGGTAGGAAATGTCTTACCAAACCTCCTTTCCCTAGGAAAAGAAGGTTTCACTCTTCTGCTGCCCATCATCCAGATGTTCCCAAGCAAGGGACACCTCGTCCTGGTCTGAAGAATCCAAACTCTAGCCAGGCTAAACAAACCCAGCAACCATAGGTCCTGAAGGTTGCAACCTACAGTTCACTTCTTAGCAGACGTTTGTTCACTGTTGTTTTCTTCAAATCTCTACACATCTTTTTCCTCCTAGATATGCTGAGCTGTCAGGATATTCATGTCTATGGGTCACAGATTTCTCCTCCTCTTCCTACCAAGAAGAGAACTTAACAACTATCCCATGATAGTTTTTCTGTCCCATGAACATTTTTTCCTTCAGCAAGCTTACCACATGGTAAGTCACCCTTCAGCTCCTGTTTCTCTACCCTCTCATCCAGGGTTTCCCCTGAATGAGTGGTACCATATCATTGCAGAGTTTTCTCTAGCCTCTCATTCCAGTGTAGAGTTTTTTTTCTTTTGAATAATTCCCTTCTTTTCTCTGGGCAGCTCATCAGACAGGGACAGGAATTCTCCTCTCCTTTTGTCTGTTCTTTCTTTTTTACACAGAGAGATCCTCTCTGCTGTCTCATTCAACAGCTACCCATATAGGAGTTCCAGTGATTAGACTATTGGTATTTTTCTACAAGTTTCCAGTCCGTCTTCCACTACTGTCTGTCTGGTCTCAATAGTGATTCCAAGACAGTGCTTTCATCTATCTTAGATAATCCTAATCACTTCAGGCTTATCATACGGTCTTCTTTTCTTGCCATCTCCACTCCTTGGATTGGGCAACAGAGTTGACCTGCAGCCAGTTTTTATTTTCCTAATTCTCCGTCATAATGCTCTCTGCAATTCTCAGAGAAGCTTTCTACTATGGGCCCTTGCTAGAGAGCATGGGGGTTTATTTCTGATGACTATTCTATATGGTTGGGAAAGGCTCTTCAGTCATTTTCCACGACTGTGAGGGTTCTCCACACCCTGTTATCTCCTGTTATTTTCAGGATATAAGCCTTTTCTGCGTGAATGTCCAAAAGGTTTTCCAATCCTGCAGGATTATGCTCTTTTTTTCCTTGCAGCTTGTCCTCATGGTATCCTACTCTTATGGACAGCACAAATTCTACTACTAACGCATAATACCCCTTGTGCCCCTCCAGGGGGTCAACTTGGTATCTCCTCCTATGCGTTTTCTGTCCATTTATCATGTCAGAGTTCTACAAGACTCAGGACTTGCTCTTTACAGACTGATTTTATACTCTGTTTTTCACGCAACCATCCTGGTTATTTCACTGGATAGCATTCCTGCACTATTTTAACCAGGAGAAATAGATTCTCTATATATCTTCTCAAGTAGGTTCCACCCTCTTGTTCTTAGATGAATCTTTCTCCTTCACATCTCTCATGTGAATGTTCTTATGGGCATATCTCTATCTGCTTAGTTGCGGATATGTATCCTCAGACATACATATTCATGTATGTATATATATTCTATATATACATATGTCTGTAAGCTGTGTGTGCATATATTATGCCCCTATATATATATATATATATAGGGGCATAATATATGCACACACAGCTTACAGACATTATATAGATATATATAGATATATATAGATATATATATATAGAGAGAGAGAGATATAGATATCTATCTGGAGATGCTTCCTTATAAGTAGATATGTATTTACATACTTATCTCCCTAACTGTCTATGCTATAAGGGTTTTTACCTTCCTAGAGGTTCCAGACAGTGGGCTTGCATATGTTCATACTGTCCCTCAGTATGTCGGGGGTGTTATGCACACAACCACTACTGTGGTACTGACAGCTCCCACCTTACTCTAGGTCTCGCTATTCCTGAAGCACCATGCTTCAATATCTTTCCTATCTCTCACCAGCTAGGAAAGACAGCATGGATCTTCAGTAGTTCAGAGGTTTTCAGCCCTTCACACATTTGTCCTCCTTGGGAATAGGGGTTTTTCCCATACCCCTTCTTCCCTCCAGGACTGGGCTAGTTGTCCAAATCGGTCAGTCTTCCTCTTTTACTCCTAAATGTTAATGACTCTGTAGCTAAGAGTTTCAGCTTTTTCCCACAAAGCTTTCCACTGAAGACCTGCCGTTTTCATACTACCCCAGTTGACACCTGGGTCACCTGCCAATTCCAGATTTGGACCTTCACCTTCACCGCCGTGAGGTCACCTTGAGGATTCCTCTACTGAATCTCCAGTAGACTCCATCAACCTCTCTACTTCCTGCAATCCAGTAGGTACGGTACATATTGTGATTGCTCTTTCAATATTTTTAATAGTAATTATCATATATACCAAGGACTCCTCTCCTGTAGTCCTTAGGTTAGCTGTTTTTCCTACAGCTCCTCTCTTTTCAACTCCTACCCACCATCCCTCATGGGATGCCAGAGATCCATGTGTGGGAAGTGCAGTCCTGTTCCCCGGACACGCATTCTATGGGATCTCCCCCTGGCATCTATAGCTAGGGAGTCCCCATATGTGAAGACTCATTCCTACTTGTTCCTGGAGATAGCACAGTTACTTACCTGTAACAGGTGATCTCTGGGAACAGCAGGAATAAGTCTTCACAACCCACCCACCTTCCCTAGGAGTTGTATCTCTCTATCTTCCTTTCCTCTTTCTCTCTCTCTTTGTCTCAGCTATGAAACTCAACTGAGGAGAGACAGTTGGAAAGGCGGGAAGACAGCACGCAGGCGCTGTGGGATGCTCCCAAAGGCTTTCTGATTGGACGCTGGGGAGCGTTCCCGCGTGGGCTCCGTTGGTACCGACGTACCCATGTGTGAAGACTTATTCCTGCTGTTCCCGGAGATCACCTGTTACAGGTAAGTAACTGTGCTTTCTCCAGGAACAAGCAGGAAGTTAGTCCTCACTTATGGATGATGTTGGCAACGACGGAGCCCGCACGGAGCAGTTCCCCGTCTTTCAAAGAAAGCCTTTGGGATTGCTACCACGCATACGTGATCCTCTTCCTGCCAAAGGGTGCCATCTTGCTCAATCTCCCTTTTTTTTTTCCGAAGCCCTTTGGACGCATGTCCTCATTCCTCGGAAAAAGTGTTTCGTTTTCAGCCTACTGGCCTTCTCTTTTCCGGTTTCACCGGTCCTCTACCCATCTTTCCCCTGCTCTATCTCTTTTAGAGCTTTTAGGGGATGATTTTTCTTCACCTTTTGTCTGACGGGCTTTGCACCCTTTTTCTTCCAACCTCTGGCTGCATGGGTCTTCGACCTTGCGGGTGCCTTTTTTTGCCCCTATGGCCACTGGATTAAAAAAAAATGCAATAGATGCTCTAAGAAGATATCGCTTATGGACACCCATGAATGTTGCCTAATCATGATCCAGAGCTCTGTTCGCTCTGTAAAAAAAATGTCTTCTAAAGTCTTACTTGGTCGTAAGCAAAAGTCCGAAGACATTTTCAGAAAGGCTGCTTCGGAGTCCCTGGTGGCGTTCTCGGTCATCTCTCCTCCGGTGGGATCCCCCACTTTGGCCCCGCTCTCGCCTGCACGCCGACCAGGGGTCCCCTGAAGTGGAGCAGTGCAAGAAGAAGGCCTCTAAGTCGCTGTCAGGGGGGCTCCCGACAAGCGTGAGCCCTCTCGCACTCGGTTGCTCAGCCCCCTTCGGCGTTCTCGAGAGTTGGACAAGGAGCAGCCCCGCAAGGTACCTTGCACAGATACGGAGGCCTCTGGCGAAGGCGCCCGGTTTCCTGAGGGCCGTCCCAATGAGGGCCCCCTCTCCTCCTTGATGCCTGACCCAGTGACCCCAGGGTTGGCTTCACAGGGTCCCACACCTGCATGGGAATCCCGCATGCTGGCATTGGAATGCAGCATTTCTGCGTTCATCGCTTCCCAGCAGGCACTCACAGCCAGCTTCGCTGATTCGCATCCAGAGACTGTGGTTCCCTCACATAGGATGTTTAAATCCATCCAGGAAACCCCCGAGGGGGCAGATCATCCAGGGCCTCTGGCTCCAAGCGGAGCTCGGCTGCTAGATAGGGCGACCTGCCTGGATCGGATTCTTCCTCCAAGTTCTCAGACGACTCCTCTCCTGTATCTCTGTGGTGCTCGCCACCCGAGGACACCTCCTTCCTGATGTTCGTTCGGGACATGGCACAGGCTCTTAACTTGGCCACCCTGGCCAAGGAGGATCCTCAAGCTGAACAGCTCGACATCCTCCAATACGAGTCCCCACCTAGGGAGTCTCTGACTGTCCCAGTCCCTCAGATCCTGTCCATGCTGCTGCTCCATATGTGAGAGGCATCTGCCTTGGTCACCATCATGAGCAAGGGCCTCAACACTATGTACAAGGTACAGCATGGCCCCAGGTTCAGAAATACCCAACTACCCCACACCTCCATGGTGGTGGAATCAGCCATGAGGAAGCAAAAGAGCCCAAAGTCGCACTCTTCAGTACCCCCATGCCGGGAGTCATGGGCCCTTGACGCCCTATGCCTCAAGGCCTACCAGGGGTCCATGCTATCCTGTCGCATTCAGGCATACCAGTTATACATGGGTATGTTCTTGCGCGACCTGGCCAAGGAGCTTGGAGGTTTCTCCCCGGGCTTCGAGGGTGAACCTCTCAACAGGTTCAGTGCCTTGCTCAAAATACCTCTCCCGTGCTGCTTACGATGGTTTAGAGTATTTGGCTCGGGTAGCGGCTGCAGGTATCGGAGCCCGTCGTCAGGCATGGCTCCAATCCTCAGACTTGGAGCAGAGGGTGCAGGAGAAGCTCCTGGACGTACCATGCCTCGGTGAGCAGCTCTTCGGCAAGCCAATGGAGGATAACGCCGCAGAGATAGAGACTGAGTTCGTCACTAAACCCGACTCTCGTGCAAAACCATCACCCTCCCGCAGAAGAAGCAACAGGCCAAAAACCCTTCCCAAGGAAAGGCCTCCCTTACCATGGCTACCCGCCGTACCCGACCATCCCCACGCTGTCCACTCCAGCACAAGGGAAATCCGGCCAGGGTCATCGCAAGCAAAAAGGGACCAAAACCCAGACTCCAGCTCCGCCGCAACCTGCACAGGGGTTTTGACGCCAGCCGCATAGCCTCTTGTCCTCCGGCGACTCATCAGACTGTGGGGGGACGCCTGTCCTCTTTCGCCCCTCAGTGGGCTTCTATCACCTCAGATGCCTGGGTCTTCCGGAGCAGCTATCGCCTCCGCTTGAACAGGCTTTCCCCTTCCTTCTCCCCAGCGGAGCCTCCTTGACTCCCTGCGCACCAGGCCTTCCTGCAGTGGGAATTAGTCAACCTCCTCTCCCAACGGGCAGTCGGGAAGGTGCTGCCGCACCTCCGTGGTCGGGGCTTCTATTCCCAGTACTTCCACATCCCGAAGAAGCCGGGGGGGGGGGGGGGGGGGGTTTGTGGCCTATCCTCGACCTCCTAAAGTTAAACAAGTTCTTGGTGTGGGAGAAGTTCGATGTTATCCCTTGGCGTCCTGCTGCCCGTCCTCCGGCAGTACGATTGGCTATGCTCCTTGGATCTAAAGGACGCTTACACCCACATTTTGATTCACCCTCAGCACAGACAATTCCTGCGCTTCAGGGTGCGGGGAGAATATTTCCAGTATAGGGTGCTCCCCTTCTGCCTCGCATCTGCCTCCTTGGTTGCCACCTGTCTCAGGTGTCAGGGTTACCAGTCTTCCCCTACCTCGATGACTGTCTTGTCACGGGATCCTCAGTCGAGGAAACTCGCCGGTTGGCGTCACACACGATTCTTCTGCTCGAGGGCCTTGGTTTCTTGGTCAACTATCCCAAGTCCCACCTCGAGCCGGTGCAGGCTTTAGAGTTCATAGGGGCACTCCTCGATACTCAGTGGGCAATTGCGCCGGCCACCTCAGAGTCCTGGCAGCTCAGGTCTAGAGCACCCCCCCCCCCCCCCTGCCGGGTCACGGCCCGAACTATGTTGCGCCTCCTAGGCCACATGGCCTCCACTGTCCATTTGGTTCCCCATACCCGTCTACACTGCGGACAGCTCAGTGGTGCCTCAGCGCCCAATGGAGTCCATCTGCTGGCCACCTAAGGGACCCCGTAAGGGTTTCCCACAGCCTTTGCCTGTCCCTGGATTGGTGGCAAAACCTCCCCAACCTTCTCCAGGGGTTGTCCTTCCAGACCCCGCAGCACGACATGGTGCTGATAACGGATGCCTCCCTGCTGGGGTGGGGTGCCCACTGCTGTGCATTATGCACGAAGGGGCAGTAGTCGCCCGAGGAATGGCAGCAGAAGATAAACTTGCTCGAGCTCCGGGCGATTCGGTGGGCCCTGAGGGCCTTCGAGGACCACCTCAAGGGGAGGTCGGTGCTCGTACAGACTGACAACCGCATGGCGATGTTCTATGTCAAAAGGAAGGGGGGACTGGATCACGTTTCCTCTGTTGGGAAGCGGTGGTCCTCTGCTCCTTCACCTCCCGTTGGGGGATGACCCTGGGGGGGGGGGGGTCTACCTCCCGAGCCAGGAGAATGTCCTAGCAGATAGGCTCACAAAGCCTTTCACGACAGCACTCCCCAGTACCTCTCGGATCTCCTCTTTTTTCACTCTCCTAAACACACTCCCTGCTCATTTCACCTTAATCGTCTTACCCTCCCTTCCCCCTCCCGGGCTCACCTTCAGTCTACCCGCTCTACCGCTTTCTTCTTTGCTGGACCCGCCCTTTGGAATGCCCTCCCCTCTTCCCTCCGTTTAGAACCCCAACACTCTGCTTTCAAACGAGACTTGAAGACTCATCTGTTTTCTTTAGCTTTTGATGTTCCCTCTCCTTTTGTGTGACTTCTTCCTTCCCCCTACCTTTTGTTTGCTCTTAGGTCGTCTTCTTCTCTTTCTTCTCATGCTCCGTTTGTCTGCTTTCCCTTTCAATCTGTCCTGTAACATATTGTACATTTCTTTTCCTTTCCGCTGGCTTTTTAGCCTTCTTTTATTGAATTTTAAATTGTACACAGCCTTGGTTTTTGTAGAAAGGCGGTTTTTATCAAATGATAAACATAAACATAATCCTCCACCCTCATGAATGGCAACTAGATCCGGGGGTGGCCAACTGGCTGTTCCTTTGGTGGGGGACTCCAGCTATAGACCTATCTGCCAGTCCCCTGAACGCACAGCTCCCCCGCTTCTGCGGGCCGGTGCCGCACCCGAGCAGGGAGGTCCCGGATGCGTTCCGTCTGAGCTGGTCCTCCGGCCTGCTCTGTTCCCTCCCACTCCTCTTATTGCTAGGACCCTCGTCAAGGCTCAGCGGGCCCGGGCATCGATGATCCTTGTAGCTCCTCTGTGGCCTCGACAGCCCTGGTTCCCACTCCTGCTCCAGCTCTCAACGGAGCCTCCAGTCCCCCTGGGCTGTGCCCCGAGCCTCCTAACGCAGGAGAACAGACGGATGTGGCACCCAAACCTGGCCTCGTTATCCCTCACAGCCTTGCGGCTGAATGGGTTTCCCTAGCCCTGCTTGGCCTCCTAGAGGAGATCGAGGAGGTTCTCCTCGCGTCAAGGAAGGCCTCGACTAGGTGAGCGTATGCCTTCAAGTGGCGGCGCTTCTTGGTCTGGTACTTGTCAAAGGTTGTCTCGGATTTCCATCTCAACCAGGAGATAGTCTTACTGACCTTCTTCCCAAGACCACATGCCGAAAAAGCATCGGCGGCGTTGCATACTCTCGACTGCAAGAGGGCTCTTGCCTTCTATCTGCAGTGCACCCAGGCTCATCGCGAATCTGGCCGACTCTGTGACCTACGATCCCAAACGCACCCTCTCTATTTGGGTGACAGACTGCATCGCCTTCATCCATACGAAGGTGGGTGCCCCTTTGGATTGATGAGTCACTGTGCACGGTGTCCGAGCCAAGGCGGCTTTGGTGGCCTTGCTGCGTTCAGTGCCCCTGCAGGATATTTGCCGGGCGGCGACCTGATCTTCAGCGAAAACCTTCGCTGCACAGTACTACCTGGAGAAGGAGTCCTGTTGGATCAGTGCTTTCGGCCAGGCCGTATGCCATAATCTATTCGGGGTATCGGCAACTCCAACCCTTCTTCACGGCTACCGAGGGCTTCACCCGAGGAACCGAGGAAACGGTCTCCTGCGGGCATCGGCTTCTGCTCATGACCTTGCGGAGGTGTTTTTGTTACAGGTTTGGTAGCCTGTAGCTGGGGAGTCCCATAAGTGAGCACTGACTTCCTGCTTGTTCTGGAGAAAGCGTAGTTACTCACCTGTAACAGGTGTTCTCCAGGAACTGCAGGAATCGGCCCTCACTACCCTCCCACTTTCCCTGATGAATTGCTGTATTTTTATCCTTCCTTTGCCATCTGCTTCGTAGGGCTCAAGCTAAGGGACCTGACTGAGCAAGATGGCACCCTTGGGCGGGAAGAGGACCACACATGCATGGTAGCAATCCAAAAGGCTTTCTTAGAAAGCTGGGGAATTGCTCCACACGGGCTCCATCGGTGCCGACGTCACCCATAAGTGAGGACTAATTCCTACTGTCCCTGGAGAACACCTGTTACAGGTGAGTAACTACGGGTTTTTTTTTCATTGAAGCTAGTGAATCTTCTTGTTTGTAGGAGGTTTGGGTGGTAGGGAGTGTTTTGCGTTGAGAGATGGGTAGGTTGAAAGAAATTAGGTGATGGTCTGACCATGGGTCTGGAGTGGAGGATGGGAGAGATGGGATGAGAGGGGGAGAGTAAGTCATTGGGGAGGAAGAGAAGGTCTAATGTGCTTCCTTTTAGGTGCATATAAGTTGACTTATGTGTATCGAAACACAATATTGCAGAGGTGTCCAAACCTGTCCTGGAGGGCCACAATCCTGCCAGGTTTTTGGATAGCCCTAATGAATATTCATGAGATATATATGCATTAGAGAGATCCTGCCAACCTGACTGGTTTGTGGCCTTCCAGGGCTGGATTTGGAGACCCCTGCCTTACACCTCTGTCATCTAAGATTGTGAGTGGGCAAGGTGCAGATGTCCTAGACATCGAAAGGGTATATAGAATGTGACACATTCCTCCTCGATTCTCACTACCACCAAAAAGTTGTCTAATAGACAATATTTTGGTGGTGGTGAGAAGTGAGGAGGAATGTGTCACATTCTATATACCTTTTTGATGTCTTGGACATCTGCACCTTGCCCACTCACAATCTTAGATGACAGAGGTGTAAGGCAGGGGTCTCCAAATCCAGCCCTGGAAGGCCACAAACCAGTCAGGTTGGCAGGATATCTCTAATGCATATATATCTCATGAATATTCATTAGGGCTATCCAAAAACCTGGCAGGATTGTGTCCCTCCAGGACAGGTTTGGACACCTCTGCAATATTGTGTTGGGATATGGTTTGTATAAGATTTTGTTATGTATGTTTCATTACTATGGCTGTATGCCTGACAAGTTCAATGATGAGAGGAATTCAGTACAAGCTTTTTGGGGCTGTTATGCTGGAAGGTCGTTTGACCGGTTTAAGCTTTGTTATTTTGAGAACTAGTCAAAGCAGTTTACAAAGAACGGAGAACAACATAGTTACAAGGAATGTTTAGAACTTAAAACAAAACATGAGAAAATAAACATAAAGAGTAATTTTGAACAGGGTTATAGTAACAAAACAGTTAACAAGGCCTGTATACTGGGAATGTTTGGAGAGAACTAGAGAACTGTGCTGTACATGTATAGCATGGCTTGATATGTGAGATGACATAAGGTACAATTAGTTTAACTTGACAGTTGAGATGAAGCAAGTATAGATTCTTCAGGTGGGCCAGGCATTCATGTCAACTGGCAATTGTTGAAGTTAGATATTTACAAGCTAATAGCAGTCGTGCTTGGCTGATGTGATGGTATCTGTTCTTATTATGAGCCTGGGTAATAGAACTCATGGAAGAGGTAAGTTTTTAACTTTTTGCAGAAGTCTGCTAGGTCAGCGTTGTCTCTTAAGTCAGGGGGTAGGGAGTTCCAGTTTGTTGGAGCATATAGACTGAAAGTACAGTTATATGCCATTTGACAGCTGTTTGTTTTTGAGGGTTGTATGGTGAGAAGGTTCTGTGCATGTCGTCTTGGTCATTCGTTGCTTGGTTTGGATATTAGTGATTGCAGGCAAGTTGCTGATCTGTTATGTAGAACTTTGAATATGGTAAGAGATACCTTGTATTTGATGCTGGGTAGCTTCTCTAAATGGGTTAGTTTTGCGTGTACTATGGCAGTCGTGAACCTCACTTCTAAGCCAGGATATGTGGAATATTTATTTATTTACATTCTCTTATATACCACGCTATTCCACATCAGTGTGGTTTACATGAAACAACAAACTTACACATTTCAGTTGGTTGATCTGTGTTTACAATTAACAGGTACTCAAACTTGATTTAGTCTCTCAAATTTACTGCTAATGACTGTGATGGGTAGCTAGTGCAGCTGTTTAAGGATGGGAGTGATGGAGGAGTTTCCTTATCGTTCCTCCAGTTTAGTCCTCCACCTGTGGGTTGTGCACCACCTCCTGCAGCTTGGAGACTGGGCATGTCAAACTCGTGACATCACTGGATGTAGTCTGCTGGTCTCTCCCATCAGCCCCAGTGTATCCAGTCTCCATGCAGCAGGAGGACTAGTGAGCCTAGGTGCTAGGCTGACTTAAGTAACATATAAGGAGTGGTTAGTGCAGTGTAGGGCAATTAGATTGGTCAATTTCTTAAAATTGGGAGTGTTAATTGGTCAATTTTAAAGTTCTAGTTTCTCTTTTAAATCCCCTTTTTTATTTGAGTCCTGTTTCTTTAAATAAAAAAAAAAAAAGATTTCTTTCTTGTGCCGGTATTCTACTGCCTCCTTCTGTTCCTTTAACTGTTCGGAGTTTATTGCAGGCAGATCTCTCCTCCTGGACGAAACGGAGGAGAGCCCTGTGGCTGAAGATGGAGGTTCTCTGGCTGAGCTGCTGCCGCGATTCCAGAAGGACGGACGGTGCAGAGGCTGGAAGCTCGTCGGGCTGCTCTCCGCTCACTGAAAAGTTGAGCGGGAGCATGCCGGCTTGAGCACCGCAAAGGTACAAGCCCTCAGACGTTCTGCACTTAGCAGGTACTCGGGCAGGCGGGGAAGCGGGGTACCCAGCTACTCAGGCTGTTCCCTCAATTTGGGTGTTTTGCGCCCTTTTCGTTTCTTTACAGCGGCCATTTTATCAGCGTGCGCTCCGCGTGTGGAGCACCTCCGGTGTTTTGCCCTTCATTAGGCCGCGCGGGGGGGAGGGGGGGGCCCAGACTAATTCACGCATTTTTCTTTTCCTTTTCGTTTGGGGACGTTACTACCATGATCGGGAGCTTGTTTGCTCTGTTGGTTAAGCAAATTCTTATGTTTTGATTTGATTTGTTTTGATTTCTTCCGTTTATTTTAAAACCCCATTACTCTTGTTACAGTGACTGCTCTGTTACTCAAGGAGGGGGACTATTGTTCCATTACTGTTTCATCTGGTTCAAAAAAAAAAGAAAGAATAAAATGAAATAAAATAAATACTAGAGATAAAAAAAAAACAAAAACAAAAAAAAAACCCAGGGAGAGACATAGCCTCTCTTTTTGGGACCTGAGGGATCGGACGGTATCTCGCGTATGGCAGCGCGCCCTCTGTGCGTCGTCTGCGGTGCACGCAGAGGTACGGTAGCAGATTCAGGGGTTTATAGGAGCTGTCTCAATGTGTCTTCCGCAGTGGAACAGCAGATGGATATGAAGACGGTCCCTGAACCCCCCAGAGCTGTCGGCTGGGGCTGAGGAGGTTCTTCTGGTTCCGGCTGCTCCAGGTGGTAGCCAGGAAGCCCTTGCTGGCCCATCCTTGGCTTTGGGGGCCGCGGGGGTGGGGCCTCCACTTCAGGATTTCTGTCCGGATTTCGTTTCTCATGCATCGAGCCTTTTGTTTACGGCGTCAGGGGAAATTACCGGATGCGCTGACGATCTCTAGTTCTGTTAACCAATCCAATTTGGCGGTGGGGGGGGTAATGTTGCTCCTAGACCGCCAAAGTGGGCGTGGCCTCCGGAGTCCTCACAGTCTGAGGTTGAATGGCAGGAGTCAGAGGATGCGGAGGTAGATGTCGATGCTCAACTGGAGGATTTGGAAGAAGGCAAGATCCCAGAAACTGAGGATCAGGCAAAGATTATTCGGGTGTTCCAAAAGGATGAACTGACCGCGTTTATCACGGAATTCCTACAGACATTGAAGCTGGCAGCAATTCTGCCGAGTGAGGAAGATCCCATAATCCAAGCAGTACAGCAGATGCAGATTGTGTTTCCCGTACACGGTGTGGTAGACGGAATGATCCAGGACGAGTGGGATCAACCTGAGGCTGGTCTGCGGGGGATTAGAACTATGAATAGACTCTATCCCTTACAACACTGGAAAGCAGTAGTCACGCAGAACTAAGAACAAACCAACCTGAGGCGTGAGTAGATGGAAAGACAGAGTCCTTTATTAAACCTTAGGCCGCACCACACTTATGTAGAAAAGTCTAGAGAAATATTGTTACTTGAAACCACTGCCGTCTGAACCATTAGGCGTGCAGCACGCCTAATGGTTCAGACGGCAGTGGTTTCAAGTAACAATATTTCTCTAGACTTTTCTACATAAGTGTGGTGAAATTGTTGTTTGGCAAAGACCTCAACAAGTTGGTTAAGGACTTAGAGCCCAAAGGTGGGAGACTTCCGAAAGATAAGCCTAGGCAAGGGAAAGCTCCACAAGGTTTTCGGGGTCAGTTTAGAGATTTCAGGAGGTTCCGTACTTCTCATTTGGGGAGTTTCCAGAGGGGTAGATTTGCTCCCTGAGCTCGGGGCTTTCGTGGAGCAAGTAGAGGTTTCGTAGCAACGGCTGTCGCGACCTCTCATAAGCCCCAATGAAAGTTGGTGGGTCCTGGCAGGAAATCCTCCGATAGGGGGGAGGCTTCGGGAGTTCCTTTCTGCCTGGACCCAAATAACATCCGACCAGTGGGTCTTTAGAGATAATTCGAGACGGATATGCGCTAGAGTTGTGAACTCCGGTTCGGGATTCCTTTGTGATGTCTCACTGCAGGGGTCAAAAGGTCCTAGAGATCCGCAGCACTTTAGATCGTCTGGTGCAACTGGGAGCAATCGTGCCAGTACCGGAAAAAAAATCTGGTACGGGTCGATACTCAATTTATTTCATAGTGCCAAAAAAGGATGGATCACTGAGACCTACTTTAGACCTAAAGGGGGTGAATCGCTGTCTCAGTGTCGCATTTCAGGATGGAAACCTTGAGATCGGTAATTGTAGCAGTACGCAAGGGAGAGTACTTGACTTCCCTGGATCTTACCGAGGCGTACCTGCACATCCCCCATCAGGGTGGATCACCAGAAATTTCTGCGCTTCGCTCTTCTGTGGAGTCATTATCAATTTCAGGCGTTGCCGTTCAGTTTGGCGGCGGCGGCGCCACGGACGTTCACCAAAATTATGGTGGTCATGGCGGCGGCGTTGCGAAAAGACGGAGTGTTCATCCGTATCTCGATGACTGGTTAATTCGAGCGAAGTCCAGAGCTGAGAGTATGCGAGTTACCGAAAAGGTAGTGCTGTTCTTACAGAGTCTCGGTTGGGTGGTCAACACAGCCAAAAGTCACTTAGAGCCGTATCAGGATCTTGTGTACCTAGGGGTGTGCTTCAACACTCAGGAGGGTTTAGTGTTCCTGCCGGATCGGCGAGTTCAAACTCTCCGGCAGCAGATTTGTCGGTTCATGTCTTTGCCGGCTCCTTCGGCGTGGACTTACCTTTGTGTACTAGGGATGATGGCGGCGACCTTGGAAGCGGTGCCATGGGCCTGATTTTCCATGAGACCCTTGCAACGAGCTCTGCTTCATTGGTGGTCGCATCAATTTGACTCGTTGAACAAGCGTCTTCCGTGTTCATCTCGGGTCAGGCGGTCTCTGGGATGGTGGCTCCTCCCCGAGGTGCTAACGAAAGGATGGCGCTGGAACAGCCGGAGTGGCTTCCACTGTTGAAAGATACGAGTCTTGCGGGATGGGGAGCTCATTGCGGAGGGCTCTTCGCACAAGGCGTATGGTCTGTCTCCGAAAGCTCTTGGTCAGTCAACCGACTGGAGCTGAGAGCGGTTTACCTGGCTCTATCATTCAAAACCATGATCACAGGTCGGGCGGTGAGAGTGTTATCGGACAATTCCACGACGGTGGCGTACATAAATCATCAGGGAGGTACAAAGAGTACAGCCATGGAAGAGGAGGCGGAGATGCTGTTTGCCTGGGTAGAAAGTCGGTTACCGGCGATCTCGGCGGTGCACATTGCTGGGAAGGACAATGTGACAGCGGATTTCCTCAGCAGAGTCCAGGTGGCTGCGGGAGAATGGCAGTTGCATCCGGACATCTTTGCGCTTCTAGTTCACAGATTGGGGCAGCCGATCATGGATCTCATGGCGACCTGTCATTTGGCGAGGGCAACTCCGGTTCTACAGCAGGAGGCGAGAGAGAATGTCGGAAGGGATCGACGTTCTAATGCAACGGTGGTCATCAGCGGGTCTTCTCTATGTGTTTCTGTCGTGGGTCCTAATAGGCCGGGTGGTACAGTGGATAGAAGCTCATCACAGGAAGGTGCTGTTCGTGGCTCCGGATTGGCCAAGAAGGCCGTGGTACGCCAATCTAATTCAGTTCCTCGACGAACCATGGAGGTTGCCGGAATCGAAGGATCTGCTGATTCAAGGGCTTCAAGTGAATTAATTCTTGCTTACCGTTTGGCCATTTTAAGGGCTAGGTTAAGGAAAAGAGGGTACTTGAGAGCGGTGATCTCAACGTTGCTTCGAGCAAGGAAACCTACGTCGCTAGCTTATGTTCGTATTTGGCGTATATTTGAAGATTGGTGCTCACGACGGCAGGTTCGGGCAGCTACAGTGTCGGTGCCTGTCGTTTTGAGTTTTTTGCAAGATGGATTTGATAGAAATTTAGCAGCCATCTTTTTGAGAGTACAGTTGGCTGCCCTGGCTTGTTATAGAGGGAAAGTACAGGGCTTATCTCTGGGTGAGCATGCAGATGTTTTACGCTTTCTTAAAGCAGTGTCTAGGTTGCGACCGTCCCATAGTGTCGTCGTTCCGCCATGGGATCTTAATTTGGTGTTGAAAGCCTTGGTTAAGGCCCCCTTTGAGCCTCTTCATCAAGCCTTGGTAAAGGATCTAACTTTAAAAAAACGTGTTTTTAGTAGCCATTTGTTCGGCAAGGAGAATTTCGGAATTGCAGGCGTTGTCCTGTCGAGAGCCCTTTCTGTCTTTTTCTAAAGAAAAGGTGGTGTTGCGGCCTGTGCCTTCTTTTCTTCCAAAGATGGTTTCTCAGGTTCTCGGAGCAGTGGAGGGAAGCGCTTTGGACCGTAGTTTGAGCAAGTTGGATATAAAGTGAGTGTTACGTCGGTATTTGAAAGTGTCTGAAGACTTCCGCAAATCGGACCGTCTCTTCGTGTTCGGAGGTTCCCATAAAGGGGAAGCGGCGGCAAAGGCTTCCATTTCTAGATGGATTAGAGAAACGATTGCGTCTGCTTATAGTACAGGGTCATTCAGTGCCTGTGGGGTTGTGGGCTCATTCGACTAGAGCACAAGCGACATCCTGGGTGGAGTACTGTCTAGTGCCGCCAGGGGACATATGTAGAGCAGCCACATGGTCGTCGCTTCATACATTCAGTAACCATTACCGTCTGGATGTCCAGGTGGCGGATGATGCCTGTTTCGGATCAGCGGTGTTGCGAGCCGGAGGCAAAGGTCCCTCCCCATGATGGTTAGCTCTGTTACATCCCACAGGTGGAGGATTAAACTGGAGGAACGATAAGGAAATGGTAATTACACTTACCTGGTAATTGTAGTTCCTTGAGTGACAACAGTTTAGTCCTCATTCCCACCCGGAGTGTGTGCGTGTGTGTGTTTGTGCGGTTTTTTTTTTTTTTTTATCGGCAATGGAAACTCGGTTGATGTAAGTGCAAGTTACAGGTAGGTTTGTTTATAATCAACTTTATCTTTCTTCATATCCTGTTGATATCCTTTCTGTTTCTTCCATCTATGGCTGTTTTAAGATGGATGGAATCGGTACAAGAAAATGTTCTTCCTTTCTGAAGGGAAGGTTGGTTGGTTTGTGGTCTAAAAAAAAAAAGTTGGTATTTATGTCTTAGCTACTTATCTGTTGCTTCTTTTGAGTATGCTTTGTCAATAATTCACTGAGGCTGATGGGAGAGACCAGCAGACTACATCCAGTGATGTCACAAGTTTGACATGCCCATTCTCCAAGCTGCAGGAAGAGGTGCACAACCCACAGGTGGAGGACTAAACTGTCGTCACTCAAGGAACTACAATTACCAGGTAAGTGTAATTACCATGTGGTGGTGTGTCATAAATGATCCTTGCAGCTGTTTTCTGGGCAGTTTGGAGATAGTGAAGGATATGTTTTCGTAGGCCTTGATAGATTATGTTGGACTAGTCAAGGATGGGAGGTAACTATTGCCTGACAGTGCAGAAGAGGCCCTGTGTGAGAAGGGGGTGCAGCTTCTTTAGTGTTCTTAACTTGTGGCAAATTGAACAGGTCGTTCTCTTGATCTGAGCTTGGAGTGTTAGTCTTTGATCAAGGATTATTCTGAAGTACTTGACTTCAGTTTTAACTTGTAGCTTATTATCTGCAATTCTATTGTGGTGGTATGAAGCCCGGGTCCTTGGTCACATGAAGAACCTCTGTTTTATTATGATTGATGGCATGGTTATGGTGCTTTAGCTATCTTCCTACTGCCTTGAAGCATTTGGATTGCTTGATAGAGTCTGGTTTGTTACGAATGGTGTATAAATCATTATATTGTCTGTGTATATTTTATAGTTTATCTCATGGGATTGGTTTATTGAGCACAGAGGATACAGGAAGATATTGAACAAGAGTGCTGAAAGGGAGGAGTCTTGGGATACACCTTGCTCAAGAGTAAAAGGGTCTGAGGATTTGGAGCCAACTTTTATTTTTTTGTCTGTGGTCTTTAGATAAGAACAGAATCAGCTTAATATGGTACTATGCAAACCAATCTTTTGGAGGCAGTTGAGGAGCTGATGGTGAGGTATGGAATCGAACGCAGCGCAGATATCGAGGAAGATGAAGATGAAATAATGAGAACTTATGTACTGGTGATAAGATTATCTAGAGGAGAGTCTCCAAGTTGTGGTTTGTTCTGAAGACGTGTTGGTGTTTGGTCAAAGGAGGCATGATTGGTTATATAATTTTGTAGTAGGGGCTGCACTGTCTTTTCTATTTTTGAAATGAATGGAATGCTTGAGATTGGTCTGGTCTGTAAGGCCTGATTCAGAACATAAGAAATGCCACACTGGGTCAGACCAAGGTTCATCAAGCCCAGCATCCTGTTTCCAGCAGTGGCCAATCTAGGTCACAAGTACTTTGCAGTTTCTCCAAAAGACACAGGTTCCACAATGCTTGTATTGGGGCAAGCAGTGGATATCCTGGGTCCCCTTGAATACTGGTTTATGGACCTTTCCTCTAGGAACTTTTCCAAACCTTTTTTAAACCTGGCTACACTAAGAGCTTTTATTACATCCTCCAGTAACGATTTCCAGAGTTTGATTACACGTTGAGTGAAAAAAATATTTTCTTTCATTTAATCTTAAATAGGTTATCCTGTAGCTTCATTGCATCTCCCCTCATCTTTCTATATTTTGATGGCATAAACAATCGATCTACATTTACCCATTCCATTCCATTCATTAATTTATAGACCTCGATTATATCTCCCCTCAGCCGTCTCTTTTTCAGGTTGAAAAGCCTTAACCTTTTTAGCTTCTCTTCATAGGGGTATCCTTTTATCCGCTTTACATTTTGGTGGCTCTTCTCTGAACCTTTTCTAATAATGCTAAAGCCTTTTTAAAATACGGCGACCAGAATTGCATACAATATTCAAGGTGCAGTCACCCTATGGAACGATACAGAGGCATTATAATATCTCTCTTGTTTTATTCTCCATTCCTTTCCTTAGGATACCTACCATTCTATTTGCTTTCTTGGCCGCCGCCGCCGCACACTGGGTGGAGGGTTTCAACATGTTATCCACAATGATACCTAAATCTTTTTCCTGAGTGTTGGTTCCTAATGTGGATCCTTGCATTGTGTAACCATAGTTTGGGTTGTTCTTTCCTAGATGCATAACTTTGCACTTGTCCACATTAAATTTCATCTCCCATTTGGATGCCCAATATTCCAGTTAATCAAGGTCCTCTTGCAGTTCACAATCCTCATGGGTTTTAACAACTTTGAATTTGTGTTATCTACAAATTTGATTACTTTACTCGTTATTCCTATTTCCAGGTCATTTACGAATGTTAAAAAGCAGCGAACCCAGCACAGATCCCTGGTGTACTCCACTATTCACCTTTCTTCATTGGAAAAATTGGTCATTTAGCCCTACCCTCTGCTTTCTATCTTTTAACCAGTTTCTGATCCACAATACTACACTGCCTCCTATCCCATGACTTTTTAATTTTGCCAAGAGTCTCTCGTGAGGGACCTTGTCATTCTGAAAATCCAGATACACTATATCAACTGACTCACCTTTGTCTACCTGTTTATTCACACCTTCAAAAAAACATAACAGATTAGTAAGACAAGACAAGGCCTTCCTTGGCTAAAGCCATGTTGGTTTTCTCCCATTAAGCCACGACTATATACATGTTCGGTATTTGTTCTTTATAATGGTTTCTACCATTTTTCCTGGTACTGACGTCGGGCTCACCAGTCTGTAGTTTCCCGGATCACCCCTGGAACCCTTTTTAAAAATTGGTGTTACATTGACCATCCTCCAATCTTCAGGTATTACAGATGATTTTAATGATAGTTCACAGATTACTAATAGTAGGTCTGCAATCTCATATTTCAGTTCTTTCATCACCCTTGGATGTATACCATCCAGTCCAGTTGATTTGCTACTCTTCAGCTTATTAAATAGTTATAATACATCTTCCTGGTGTATCGATATTATTTTCAATTCTTCTGCGGCATCACCTTTTAAATACCATTTCAGTCATGAGTAACATCCCTACATCTTCCACAGTAAAGACTGAACCAAAGAATTCATTCATTCTCTCCGCTATGGCCTTGGCCCCTCTTAGTGCCCCTTTTACCCCTCTATCATCTAATGGTCCAATTGACTCCATCACAGGTTTTTCTCCAGGAACAAGCAGGAAGTAAGTCCTCACTTATCGGTGACGTCGGCGCCGACAGAGCCTGCGCAGAGCAATTCCCCAGCTTTCAAAGAAAGCCTTTGGGATTGCTACCATGCATGCGTGGTCCTCTTCCTGCCCAAGGGTGCCATCTTGCTCAGTCTCCCTTTTTATGCGGAGCCCTTCGGACGTACGTCCTCGTCCCTTGGAAAACGTTTTTTCGTTTCCTCGCCTTAACAGGCTCTCTTTCTTTTTCCGGTTGCACTGGTCCTCTACCAGTCCTCCTCTTGTTCTCTTTTGGAGCTTACGGGGATACCTTTTATAAATTGTTTGTTTTTTCTTCCCGGGCTTCGCGCCTTTTTTTTTTTCTCTCTCAACTGCTGGCCGCATGGGTCTTTGACATCGGAGGGGCTGTTTTTGCCCCCATGGCCACCGGGTTTAAAAAATGCAATAGATGCTCTAGGAACATGTCGCTTACGGACACTCATGACTGGTGTCGGGGAGCGGACGATGACCCAGAGCTCTGTTCGCTCTGTAAGAAAATGTCCTCTAAGGCCCTGCTCAGCCGTAAGCCGAAGTCCGAAGACATTTTTCGAAAGGCTGCCTCAGAGTCCCCGGTGGCACCCTCGGTCATCTCCCCTCCGGTGGGTTCTCCCCCTGCGGCACTGCGTTCCAAGCGGCATTCTGACCAGGGTTCCCCCGAGGTGGAATGGCACAAAAAGAAGGTGGTCTTGAAATTGCTGTCTGGGGCCCACAACAAGCTTGAGCGCTCCCGTGCCTGGTCGCTTATCCCCCTTCGGCGTTCCCAAGAGTCGGACAAGGAGCGGCCCCACAAGGTACCTCGCAGAGAAATGGAGGCTTCTGGCAAAGGTGCCCAGTCTCCCGAGGGCTGTCCTGGTGAGGGCCCCCTCTCCTCCTTGACCCCTGATCCGGTGACCCTGGTATCGGCGTCACAGGGCCCCATGCCCGCGTGAGAATCCCGTATGTTAGCGCTGGAATGCAGCGTTTCTGTGTTCATTGCTTCTCAGCAGGTGCTCATGGCCAGCTTCGCTGACTTGCGCCTGGAGACCGCGGGTCCCTTGTGTGGGAGACCCTTGGATGGGAAGAGGACCACGCATGTGTGGTAGCAATCTCAAAGGCTTTCTTTGAAAGCTGGGGATTTGCTCTGCATGGGCTCCGTCAGCACCAGCGTCACCCATAAGTGAGGACTGATTCCGGCTGTCCCTGGAGAACACCTGTTACGGTAAGTAACTACGCTTTCCTTATCGTTCCTCCAGTTCAGTCCTCTACCTCTGGGTTGTCAACCTCCTCCTGCAGCTTGGAGACTAGTATGTCAGAATCATGACATCACTGGATATAGCCTGCTGATCTCTCTCCTCAGTCTCAGTGTGACCAGTCTCCATGCAGCAGGAGGACGTGGTGAGCCTTGTATGAGGCTCTCTGGAGAAACGGATAAGGAGCTTGTAGGTAGTGTAGCTTGGGGGTGATTTAGTTTTGAGTTTGGTATTTTGGGTGCTGTTCTTTTTTTAAAAGGAATTAAGGAGAAAAGGGTATTGGCATTCTTGCTCCCTGCCGGTTTAAAAAAAAAAAAAAAATTTAATAGATCAGGAAGTCGTTTGTTCTCCTTCTCGGGGCCAAAGGTTCTCTCTCCACGGATTTTACGGGGGAGAGCCCTTCAGCGAGTTTACCTTGCCAGACCGCGTTGGCTGTATACACGCAGCTCTGGGGGGCTCTGGCTAAACAGCTCTGCGGCGCTGTAGGGAGTTGGTAGCAGGGCGACACAGCTCATTATAGACATCGGGGAATGGCGCAGACCTGACCGTTAGGCTATTCACCGGTTACAGGCTGCGTTTGAAGGCGGCAGCTCTGTTTAAGGATCGCAGCACTGTTTGCTGCTCATTTTGGCGCCTTTTTCTCTTTGGAGCTCTCGGCGGCCATTTTCAGCAGTGCGGGGAAGCCGGGCGGCTGGCAAGCCCGGAGCTGGGAAGCGCAAAGGTATTTTTCTTTATTTTATTTCTTTCTTTAAAGGTTCTTTGTTGCTTTTGTTATTTTCCTCGCGAAACTGCCTCTTTAGCGGGGGAGGGGGTGTCCTTCTCTCGGGGGCAGAACGTGATAAAAGCTTGCCTTTATAGTTTTTAAGGGATGCTAGGCTAAAGTCTACTTTGCGGTTCCACGGAGTTTAAAAAAAAAAAAAAAAGGAAGAAAATAATACCTTTTAGGGTTAGGTCTGATTACTTAGCTGCCCGATGGCATGACCTCAGTGTATTGTGTGTGGAATCCAGAGGGGCACAGTGGCTTATTCAGGAGTGTGCCGTGGCTGTGCAACCCTTTCTTCCATGGTGGAGCAGCAGATGGACATTAAGGAGTCTTCAGAGGTGCAGGGGGTGCTGACGGGAGCTATGGCTGCATCTCCGCAGCCCCCTGCGCAAGGGTCAACGTTGGAGGAGTTGGCGGGGCCTTCTGGAGCTCTGCTGGCGGGTCAGACAACGGACCTCGGATTTTAGCCCTGATTTCATTTTAATGATGCATCAGGCATTTTGTTTGCGACGTCAGGGTAAGTTGCCGGGGTCCTTGACGCCTTCCGGGCCTTCCCAGCTGATGGAGGCGATCGATGAGATAGGCGAGGAACCGCCAGCGCCTAAAAAAAAGCGAGGACACGAGCTTCTGCATCTGCGGAAGGTGATTAGCCTGAAGGTGAGGATATTTATTGATTGGGAGCATGATGAGGGCACGCAGGATCTCGAAGGGGAGATCCCGGAGCCCGAGGAACAAGCTAAGATCATTAGGGTCTTCCGTATAGAAGAGCTTTCAGCATTGATCATGCAAGCTATGCAGATACTGAATCTCTCCACACAGACTCCTGTGGAGGAGGAGGTTGAAGACCCGGTTATTCAGGCGGTTCAGCAGACGCAGGTGGTGTTTCCGGTCTACAGAGTGGTTGACAGGATAATCCATGAAGAATGGGACAGGCCAGAAGTGGGGCTTCGAGGCATACAGACTATGAATAGGCTCTATCCTCTGGCAGATAAGGATAAGGAAAGGTTCAAGGCGCCGCGGGTGGACGCGGTGGTGTCGGCGGTTACAAAGAAGACTACCATCCCGTTGGAAGGCAGTGCAGCCTTAAAGGATGCCCAAGACCGTAAAGTTTGACGGTTTACTGAAGCAGACCTTTGAGGCGGATTTGCTGTCGTCGTAGGCCTCCATCTGTGGAGCTTGGGTAGCTAGGGTGTGTTTGCGATGGGTTCAGCGACTGCGACAGTCTTCGCACATGGATCTCGAGGAGCTTAAGGAGTCCAGAGCGGCGTATTTAGCGGACATACATTATGATTTGATCAGAGCGCTTGCCAATAGCACGGCGTCTGTGGTGGCCGTCCGCAGGTCAGTGTGGTTACGAAATTGGGCGGCGGACGGTCCTTCCAAGTCTCGCCTCCAATAAGCTACCATTTAAAGGCGACTTGCTATTTGGAGAGGATTTGGATAAGTTGGTGAAGGACCTCGGGGAGTCCAAGGCGGGTAGGCTCCCGGAGGATAAACCGAAACAGGGGAAGTCCTGTCAAGGCTATTGGGGCCAGTTTCGGGATTTCTGGAGATTTCGTTCAATGCGGTTTGGCAGTTTCCAGCGGGGTCGCTTTCCGTCTCGAGCCCAGGGATTCCACGGGTTTCGGGGAGCTAATAGAGGTTTCTCCTCAAGCCCACTTCCGCAGCTCGCAAGTCACAATGAAATGAGGCGGGTCCCGGCGGAAGGGCCTCCTATAGGAGGGTGACTCCGGGAGTTTCTTTCTGCTTGGACCCACATCACCTCCGACCAGTGGGTGTTGGAGATAATTCGGCAGGTCTATGCGCTGGAGTTGGCACGGCCCATGCGGGATTCCTTCGTCGTGTCTCCCTGCAGGGGTCCCAAGAAAGTCCTAGCGATTTGCAGTACCTTGGAGCGGCTTCTCCAGTTAGGTGCGGTCATAGAAGTACCGAAAGCAGAGTATGGCATGGGTCGGTACTCCATTTATTTCATAATGCCAAAGAAGGGCAGAACGTTACGGCCCATTTTAGATCTAAAAGCCATAAATCGTTGTCTGCGGGTTCCGCATTTCCGGATGGAAACCTTGCGATCGGTCATAGTGGCGGTGCGTCAAGGGGAGTATTTGACGTCTCTGGATCTCATGGAGGCGTATTCGCACATACCTATCCGGGCAACTCATCAGAAGTTTCTAAGGTTCACTCTTCCTTGGGGCCACTATCAGTTCCAGGCATTGCCCTTCGGTCTTGCTACGGCTCTGCGAACCTTCACCAAAATTGTGGTGGTGGTGGCGGCGGCAGCGTTGACCAAAGAAGGAATTCTAGTGCACCTTTACCTCAACAATTGGTTGATTCGGACCAAGTCCGAGGCAGAGAGCATCCGGGTGACAAGCAGAGTAGTGCAGTTCTTGCAGAGTCTTGGTTGGGTGGTCATCCTGGCCAAGAGTCGTCTGAAGCCCTCCCAGGACCTCGAGTACTTAGGGGTTCGGTTCGACACGAAGAGCAGACTAGTGTTTTTGCCGCACAAGAGAGCTCAGGCTCTCAGGAGTCTAGTTTGCCAGTTCAGATCCGTTCCAGCGCCCTTGGCATGGTCCTATCTTCGGGTGCTGGGAACAATGGCGGTGACGCTGGAAGCAGTACCGTGGGCCAAAGTTCATATGCGGCCCCTGCAAAGGGCGCTACTTCACCGCTGGTCGCATCAGTTGAGCAAGCGCCTGCCGTGTCCAATCAGTCAGGCAGTCTCTTCAGTGCTGGCTGCTCCAGTCTTCGCTCTCAACTGGCATGCCGCTGGAACAACCAGAATGGCTTCCGTTGTTAACGGACGCCAGCCTGGCGGGTTGGGGAGCCCATTGCGGGAGCAGGTTCGTGCAGGGTCTTTGGTCTCCCCTGGAGGCTTCCTGGTTGATAAATCGTCTGGAGCTTTGAGCAGTTGCCCGGGCGCTGCAGGCGTTCGAGGAATTGGTGCTAGGTCTCCCAGTTCGGGTACTCTCCGACAACTCTGCAACAACTCTGCAACAGTCGCCTACATCAACCATCAGGGGCGGCACGGGGAGTACAGCAATGGAAGAAGAGGCGGACCTGTTGTTCTCTTGGGTAGAGAGACGGTTGACAGCGATTTCGGCTGCGCACATTGCAGGAAAGGACAATGTCACGGCAGACTTTCTCAGCAGAGTGCGGGTAGATGCAGGGGAGTGGGAGTTGCATCCCGACATCTTTGCGCAGATAGTAGTTCGCTGGGGGACGCCCATAATGGATTTAATGGCAACCTTCTAGTCGGCAAAGGCCAGCCGGTTCTTCAGCAGGAGGCGAGAGAGAATGTCGGAGGGCATCGACGCGCTGTTGCATCCGTGGTCGTCTGCAGGCCTCCTGTACGTCTTTCCGCCATGGGCGTTGATAGGCCGGGTGATTCAAAAGATCGGAGCTCACCCGGGAAGAGTGCTTCTGGTGGCGCCCGACTGGCCGAGACAGCCGTGGTTTGCAGACCTCATGCGTCTCCTAGACGGGTAGCCGTGTTGGCTGCCGGCGAGGGCGAATCTGTTGCTCCAAGGGCCTCTCTTCATGCCTCAAGTGGATCGGTTCTCGCTTACGGTATGGCCATTGAAAGGGCCAGGCTGAGGAAGAAGGGCTATTCGGCGGCAGTCATTGCTACGCTGCTTAGAGCACGGAAACAGTCCACATCCTTGGCGTATGTGCGTGTCTGGCGTATATTTGAGGATTGGTGTTCGAGACAGCAGATTCGAACATCCACGGTTGCCATTCCTTCAATATTAGGGTTTCTGCAGGACGGCTTTGATTAAAGGTCTTGCAGCCAGTTCATTGCGCGTTCAATTGGCAGCCCTTTCCTGTTATCGTGGCAGGATTAAGGGAGTGCCTCTGGGAGCTCACCCTGATGTGGTTCGCTTTCTGAAGGCAGTCTGTAAGTTATGGCCATCGCGTAGTGTTGATTCCTCCTTGGGATCTCAATCTGGTGTTGGCAGCGTTATCCAAGCTTCCCTTTTGAGCCATTGCTTCGGGCTTCGGTGAAGGACTTGACGTTAAAAACGGTCTTCCTGGTGGCGATCTGTTCAGCTAGACGCATTTCGGAGTTACAAGCCTCGTCGTGTAGAGAACCGTTCTTGTCCTTTTCGAGGGAAAAGGTAGTACTGCGTCCGGTTCAATCCTTTTTGCCTAAGGTGGTGTCTCACTTTCATTTGAATCGGGCAGTGTGCTTACCAGTTCTGGGTTCTCTGGAAGGCGGCAAACTGGATCACAGTTTGCGTCGGTTGGACATAAAGAGGATGTTGCGACGGTATTCAAGCGTGATGAAGGGTTTTTGCAAATCGGATCGGCTGTTTGTGGTGTTTGGAGGTGTGCACAAGGGGGAGGCAGCGGCTAAAGCTTCCATTGCCCGGTGGATTCGGGAGGCGATTGCTTCCGCCTATCTGCTTCAAGGTCGATCCATGCCCGTGGGGTTGCGGGCGCATTCCACCAGAGCGCAAGCGTGTTCCTGGGCAGAGCACAGTTTGGTCCCGCCAGGAGAAATTTGTAGGGCGGTGACTTGGTCGTCTCTACATACGTTCAGTAAGCATTACCTTCTGGACGTTGCAGCGGCTATGGATGCCCATTTCGGTTCGGCGGTGTTGCGTGCCGGAAGGCGGGGTCCCTCCCAATGATTACTGCTCTGGCACATCCCAGAGGTAGAGGACTGAACTGGAGGAATGATAAGGAAATGATAATTACACTTACCTGGTAATTGTAGTTCCTTGAGTGATGACAGTTCAGTCCTCCATCCCACCCAGAGTTCTTCAGGAGGGGGTCAGTGCTAGTGGCGAGAAGAGTGGAATTACAGATAGGTCTGTCTTCGTTTGGTTCACATTCACTCTGTTTATCTTTCACTCTCTCTATGGCAGTGAAGGACGTAAGAAAGCCTTGCCAGAGGGGTTAAAAAGTTCTATGGCTAGTTTAGACTAGGTTATATTAATTGGTTTTAGTTACTTATTTGTTTCTCCTTTGAGTCTGCTTTGTTAATAGTTCACACTGGGACTGAGGAGAGAGATCAGCAGGCTATATCCAGTGATGTCATGATTCTGACATACCAGTCTCCAAGCTGCAGGAGGAGGTTGACAACCCAGAGGTAGAGGACTGAACTGTCGTCACTCAAGGAACTACAATTACCAGGTAAGTGTAATTATCATTTTGCTACAAAGGTACTTGAAAAAGTCTTTATTATGCATTTTTGCTTCTGCTTCAAGCTTCTTTTCAAATTCTCTCTTTGCCTGCCTTATCAATGCCTTGCATCTAACTTGCCATTGCTTATGTTTCCAGTTTTCGTCATTTGGCTCCTTTTTCCATTTCCTAAAAGATGCTTTTTTTTGGCATCTACAGCCTCTCTGACCTTACCTTTAAATCATGCTGGCAGTGTTTTGGACTTCCTTCCACTTTTTTGAAGTGTGGAATACAGCTGGTCTGGGCTTTCAAGATAGTATTTTTAAACACCATGCTTGATGTAAATCTTTAACCTTTGCATCTGCTCCTTTTAGTTTTTTCTTAACTATTTTCCTCATTTTATCATAGTCTCCCTTTTGAAAGTTAAAAGATAGTACTGTGGATTTCCTTACCATCCTTCCTCCATTTATTATATCAAACGTGATCATGCTATGATCACTATTGCCAAGTGGCCCCAACACTTTTCTCTTGCACCAGATCTTGTGTTCCACTAAGGACTGGGTCCAAAATGGCTTTCCCTCTGGTCAGTTCATGAACCAACTGCTCCAAGAAGCAGTCATTTATTTCATCTAGAAATTTTCTCTCCCTAGCATGTCCTGCTGTGACATTGACCCAGTTGATACCGGGGTAATTGAAATCAGCCATTATTATTACTGTGCTGTAATTTTTGTTAGCTTTCTTGATTTCTTTGAGCATTTCATCATCCCTTTGTTCATTTTGACCAGCCAGTCGATAGTGCACCCCCAGTGCCTTTGCCTTTCCCTTTTTACGTGGAGTTTCAATCTATAGAGATTCTACAGTGAATTTTGTTTCCTTGCAAAACTTTAATCCTTTGACTCCATATCCTTTCTAACATAGAGCAGATCAAATTGGTGGAGGGGTTACACTCTTATTACGATATGGTTCCTTATCGATCCTACAGTTCAGTCCTTCACCTCTGGGTAGTGCACCTCCTCCTGCAGCATGGAGACTGGACAAGTCAAACTCGTGACATCACCGCGTATATCTTGCTGGTTTTCTCCCATCATCCCCCAGTGTGTCCAGTCTCCATGCAGAAGGAGGATGTAGCGAGCCTAGATGCTGGGCTCACTGGTGGAACAGATAAGGAGCACAGGTTAGGCTAGATAATGTTAGGGGTTTCAATTTTCCAGGTTTATTTTCTGATTCCCTATAACTTCTCTTAATTTGCTTCTTTCCAAGTTAAAAAAAAAAAAAAAAAAAAAAAAAAAAAGTATAGATAGTTTTGAAAGGACTCGGTCCTGCTTCTTTGCTATCCCCTCTCTTGCTCACCTCAGTCCGGTGTCCCATGCTGCTCTCCCCTCCGAGAACGTACGGAGGGGAGTTAGCTTCGGCTTCCCAGTTTCTCTCTGCCTCGCAGTGTTCGGGCAGAGCAGTTCAGGCCGAAAAGCTCTCTCCACGATCGCTGCTCACGTCGCTGGCGGAGCAGCGACGCGGATCACAGAGCCCCCTATACAGGCAAGTGAAAGATATCATTTGAAGGCTATTTGGGGACACAGCGGAACGCGCTGAGGGGAGCTAGCATCGGCTTCTGAATGTCTGCCTCTTGGTGTTCGGGCAGAGCAGTTCAGCGCGAATGGCCCTCTCCGCGATCGCTGCTCACGTCACGGGCTGAGCAGTGTCGCGGATCGCAGGGCTCTCATGCGGATCGCAGGGCTCTTGTTCGGACCAGCGAAAGGCAGTTGAAATCAGGGAAGGCTGTTGGGGGGGTCACAGCGGAGAAGGTGAGTGCTCTGGTGTGCGGTGGACAAGCGGGAAGGTCTAAAGCACTCCCCTGCCTTTTGCTTAGGTGGTCAATCCCACTGTGCGCGCAGCTGTGGATTCCCGTGTTTTTTGCTATTAGGGACGCGCAAATAGGCCTCTCGCCAGCTCCATCGTGGCAGATCATTCGGGCACCACGGAAAGCGCACCCTTCAAGGACTGAAGGCAACTTCTTTAATCCGTTTTATTTTGTTTGTTTATTTTAATTTAGGTCTTTACAGTTGCAATAAATGGTGAGAGAGATTATCAAAAGAACCCCGGTCCCACGGTGGGTAAACTGAAATCTTTTCCTTCCGAAAATTTACTAGTCTCCAAGGGGTCAGTATTCAAATTTAGCTGGAGAGTGTGATGTTCATTGCAAACTGGCTAAATTTAGCCAGTTATCCCTATATAGACAAATGGCAGATCTTATAGCTATTTACTCAGACTGCCTGATATTAAGCGGCTCAACCAGCTGGATAGGGGGTAATTGAGGAGCTGAGTAAAAGTAACCAGGAAAACATTGCTCTGTTATCTTACCGCTCTGAAGGGTTTTTGAAAAGCAGTCTCCAAGTTGGCTTGTTTTTGGACATTCCACATTTCTTTGGTATCATGTTTGTGCAGCTTACACACACCATTTGTGGGTGTACGAAAATGTATTTGATCTCGCTTTCTAAATGTAGCTACATGCAGGCATATTAAAGCTACAGTGCCTGCGGCACAGTCTACAAGTAGTTTGTGCCATAACTCGAAGTCAAGAGACCTTCAGTCTTTCACCTCATCGCCTAGTAATTCATAGACACATCTTGTATGGGCTGTGGAATTTCCTATACTGCAAGCTAGAAACCATTACTGATTACGCTACAAGGCAATCTGCAATCAATTCCCGTTAAGGACTAGGCAGGCCCAGGTGGACTCCAAGAGCGGAAGCTGAACGAAATTCCAGAGACAGGGGGCACTATGCCACGGGGGCTAAATGTTATCCATTTGGCCGACCACTTTACCTGGTTGCACTGCAGAATCCATCTTAGTACCTTCTTTATTTATTCTTCTTTTACCCCATCACAGTCATTATCCCAGATGACACAAGGCACCGCTATAATGCTTCGATATGCTTAAGGGACGCATAAGAGTTCGAGTTCGATCTAAGCAGTTGAAATCTGATTTTAGAACAAGAGGCTATCCCACTTTTGTGGTTAGCTATGCCTATAAACGAGCTCAAATTAATGAAAGGCAATGGCTGCTTCATCCTAGATCTTGGAATCACTCTGATGATAGTTCTGAGTTTATGTCATCACAAATTTTCCCCTTTAGGTTCTAACTTACAGCGGATTTTACATTGACATTTTGCAGATGTGCACGTGATTTTCGGTCTTGAAGAGAAGAAAGCTCGGTTGGGGTGGTCGAGGGGCTGCAAGTTCAAAGAAATTTGGGTCCTGCATGTCTTCCTCGGTGGGCGCTAATAGGACGAGTGGTTTAGCACATTGAGGCACATTGGGGAAGAGTGGTGTTGGTGCAGCAGTTACACATTGCTTCGGACCAGAAAGAGGTCCACTTCTTTAGTGTACGTACGCATATGGCGCATTTGTGGAGAATTGGTGCTCGCAGCTACAGGTCTGCGATTCCACCTTTTCATTCCTACAGTGTTTAAATTTTCTACAGAATGGATTTTTGACAAAGGTCTGGTAGCCAGTTCTCTAGGGATCCAGCTGGCAGCGCTTTCGTGCTTTCAAGGAAGTGTCCATGGATTTCTTTGGCTTCTCACGTCGACGTGGCTCGTTAACAGCAGTTTCTAGGCTACGGCTTTATCACGGGATGGTGGTACCTCCGTAGGATCTATAGCTAATCTTGGGGTGTTGACTAGGGAGACCTTTTGAGCCTTTACGTTCAGCTTCCGTCAAGGCTGTAACCTTAAAGACAGTGTTTTTGGCGGCCTTCGGTTTGGCGAGTCGAGTTTCAGGGTTACAGGTATAGTTCTGTAGAGAGCCGGTTTTGTCTTTCTCTAGGAAAAAGGTGGATTTGCGGTTAGGGCCGTTCTTCTTGGTCCAAGGTATTTTCTCCTTTGTCATTGAATCAGGCGGTATAGTTACCAGTTTTGAGACATATGGAAGAACACTCCGATCATAGTCTACGTCCCTTGGACATTAGGTGAAGTCTGCGTCAGTATTTCGTAGGTCACATCGTTTGTTCGTCCGGTGCGGCGGGCCACATAGGGGAGAAGCGGCAGCTAAAGCTTGACGTTCTGATGAGGTCGAGAGGCAATGGGTTCCTAAAGCGGCTCTTTCCGGCTGGGCCCAGGAAGCCATAACGTCAGGATATCTGTTTCTAGGGCATCTAGTTCCAGTGGGGTTGCGGGCTTGCCCTTCTGGTGCGCTAGCGATGCTTGGTGCAGGGCACAGTATAGTTTCGCCAGTGAAGAGGGTCAGAGCGGACTCTCGGTCGTTTCTTCATATTTTCAGTAACATCTGTTGTCTGGAGGTGCAGGCAGTGAACGGTGCCTGTTCGGTTCGGTAGTGTGGCGAGCCAGTTGGAAAGGTCTCTCACAATGATTACTGCTCTGTTACATCCCAGAGGTGGAGGACTGAACTGTAGGACTGATAAGGAAATGGAAATTATACTTACCTGGTAATTGTTGTTCCTTGAGGGAGTACAATTCAGTCCTCATTCCCGCCCGGGGATGAACAACTTGGACGCAAGGCGTCGGTTTGGAGAGGGTTTCCCGTTCATAAGACGGCAACGGATTCTGATTTGCCAGTAATCGCGAGAGCATCTTTTCTTCCTATGATCTCCTTTAGTCCTCCTTCCTTCTTCCTGTCTGTCTTTTTCTCTGATTTGTGTGCAAGAGGACAGGGGCAAGGATGAGGGTGTTTTCTTACCTTTATCTTAGGGCACTGTAGCTTAAAAGTTAAAGTTTAAGCATAGCATTGTAATTAATACCTTAACTGGTCATTTGTTGCTCCTTTGAGTCTGCTTTGTCAGTAGGACACTGGGGGATGATGGGAGAAGACCAGCAAGATATACCCGCTGATGTCACGAGTTTGGAACAACAATTACCAGATAAGTGTAATTTCCATTTTGTACCCAGGTATATTAGTGTCCCACTGGTTGTCCTCCTTCCACCATGTCTCTGAGATACCAATCATATCTAACCTCTCATTTAGTACTATATATTCTAACTCCCCCATCTTCTTTTTTTAGACTTCTAGCATTTGCATGCAAGCATTTTAGAGGCTGTATTTTATTCATATTAATGTGGCTATCAGTAGGCAGGGGTAATTTTGGAATCTTTAAGCTCTGTACTCGAGGACATTTGGGTTACTTTTGTCTTTATTGGAACCTCTCTGTTGATATGCCCTAACTTCATTCTTTTGTTGGAATCCTTCAAGGATACATTGTTCCGAACCATGCACTCTTGGGCAACTGTCGGCTTTCCCCTATTATCTAGTTTAAAAGCTGCTCTATCTTCTTCTTAAAGGTTAATGCCAGCAGCCTGGATCCATCTCAGTTAAGGTGGAGCCCATCCCTTCGGAAAAGCCCCTCCTTTCCCCAGAATGTTTCTCAGTTCCTAACAAATCCAAAATCCTCTTCCTTGCACCATTATCTCATCCATGCATTGAGACTTTGGAGCTCTGCCTGCCTTTTGGGTCCTGCGTGTGGAAGGGAAGCATTTTGGAGAATGCTATCCTGGAACTTTTGGATTTCAACTTCTACCTAAAAGCCTAATTTTAGCCTCCAGAAACTCCCTACCACACTTACTTATGTCATTGGTACTATCATGTACCAAGACAGCAGACTCCTCGTCAGCACTGTGTAAGACCTTGTCTAGGTGGTGCATGAGGTCCACTATCTTCGCACCAGGCAGGCATGTTACCAGGCAATTCTCACGTCCAACAGCCACCCAGCCTACTACATGTCTAATGATCGAATCACCAACTATAACGGCTGTCCTAACTCTTCCCTCGTGGGCACATGGCTCTGGAGAAACCTCCTTGGTGCGAGAGGGTTTTACATCACCTGGAGGACAGGTCCTAGTTACAGGATTACTTCCTGCCACACCAGGGTGATGCTCTCCTGTCACATGACCTCTTCTCCATGGCAAGAGGGATGCTGCCAGACTGGAGGTGGGACTTCAGTACTGCATCCCTCAAGGTCTTGTCTATGTACCTCTGTCTTTATGTCCTCCAAGTCTGCTACTCTATCCTCCAGAGATCGGACTTGTTCCCTGAGAGCAAATAGCTCCTTGCACCTAGTGCACACGTAAGACCCCTCATCAACTGGGAGAAAATCATACATGTGCAAAAGACTGGAAAACCCCCATATCACTGCCTGACTGCTGTCTGCATCTTAGTTTTAACGTTGTGTTTAGGTATTTAAGTTGTTTACAAATAAAACTGTACCTAATACGTTTAATGGACTTTGTTCACTTCAAGCTTAATTAATCTCGGGTCCTTAATATATGCCCTCTGCTGAAAGCTACCTGTTGAGGTTTTTAATTTAACTAAAAGCTCTTGCTGATACTAGGCCCTGACTGATTTAACAAATACACTGGTTTCTAATTTACACAGATTAATCAGCTTTAATCTAAAGAATTCCTTTTTCCCCAAGATTTAGAAAAATTCCCGGAAGTAAATACTTACAATTGCAGATCTCTCTCCAGACGTAGCAGTCCCTTTTGGTAGTCCTTCGAGATTCAAGATTTGTTTTGTTTGTGGAGGTATGTACCCAAGGGTTAGAGAGTACTGGACTATATTTAGGATATGTGAGCCAAGTTGAGTTCTTGTGATCTTTATCCAAGAAACTGGGCAGAAGTCTAGAAGAGATGTGGTTGTGTTGAGGTTTGTTAAATTTTCAAGGTATTCTGAGGTTACTGTTTCAAATGTGGACCATGTGCTTATGTGGTTGTGTTAAGGGGCAGGGAGGGGGATGGTGTTTCCTTTGTGGTTGCTTGGTTTGTATTTGGATTGAAGGTGGTGTGCCATCATATGGGGGCTTGGGAGCCTTGGTTGCTGGACTCTTTTAGAGCTCTCTAGGCTTGTTGATGGAGCTCATGATGATTTTGGTGTTATACTCCCTCTTACATTTGAACATGGCAGTGCAGTTCCTTTTGTTTCTCCCTGTATATATTTTGTAGTTGTGGTCTCTGATATTTCTCCACTTGTGTTCTGAACACTTTAGGTTCCGCTTCAGGTCTTTAAAGGATGGGGAGTACCAGGGTGCCATGTGGTGATGCTTGGTGGAGGTCGCTCTTGGTGATGCAGTGGCGACTGATGCTAAGGTGGTGTTCCATCTGATAATCAGGCTGTCCAAGCCAGTGTCTTGGGGCATGGTATCAAGTTGGGGGAGCACTTCAGTGATGAATTCTTGGGTGTTGAACTGGTGGAATCTGCTAGTTTTGGTAAACATGCTGGCTGATGGCCCATGGGTGAGAGAGTGAGGCAGAGAGAAGTGTATTGCTTTCTGGTCTGACCAGGGAACTGGCAAGACAGATGTTTTTGTGTTCGGTCTAAGTGTGATACCATCTGGGATGAATGAGGTTGAGTTTTCCTCCTCTCCTGTGTGTTGGGTGGGTGATTAGCTGTCTATAGTGAAAGGTTTCCATTGTTTCAAGGAAGGGCGACACTCTGTTACTGGGCCCTGATGCAAGGTTCAGGTCTCCTAGGAGAATAAGGTATTGGTGCTTGGAGGGGAGCTTGCAAGCTGCTTCAAGTAGCATGGACAACTCGTTTGCATTGCCATATAAGGCCCTGTAGGCCAGGCATATGGAGAATGACTTGCTTGATCTAGATTACTTGTGGAGCTGGAGTCAATGCTGTCAAATTTGAGGTGGTTCCTGGTCACTATACATACTCCTCTGAGACGCTCATGTGCAGATGTGGATGGTGTGTGTGGGTGGGCATAACTGGTTGATTAGTACATTGTCTGCCTCTATGAACCATGTTTTTGTTATGCACATGTTGATATGTTCTTCAATGTAGTCCAGTGTTGGAATTTTGTTAGGTGCAGAGTGGGCATTGATTAGGATGCATCTTATCCTTTGCTTGGTGTTTGAATGCTTGCTGGTGTAGTGTGCGATATTGTTAAAGGTGTTGATCTCTATAAGGCAAGCACTCTTTCTGGTAGTGCTTTGTGTGCACGAAACATGTCTGGATTGTGTCCTTCCCTTGTCAATGACTATGTATTATGGGGATCTGTCCTGTGTGGTGGATTTGGGAAGCATGGGTTAGCATTGCTATTGCGATTATATACAGGAGGATCTGTAGAGGGCTAGGTAAGTAAGTGCATGGTGTTTCCGCAGGCAGATGAAAAAGGTCTCTGCTACTCTGTAAAATTGGTTGGTAGGGCTGAATGGATATTGTTTGGAACTAGTCACCGCCTGATGGGTAGGTAAGGATGTTTTAGAGCTGGCAGGAGTTATCAACTTTACTTCAGTGTCATTCACTCTCCAGTCCACTCTAGGGCCATGCCTAAACGCTCTGAGGTCTTGCCAGGTGCAGGTGCAGGTGCAGGCGCGCCTGAACTCCAGGGGTTTTAAACTGCGTGATGATGCCAGGTATCACAAGCAGAGCTCGGTGCGCATGTGTGGAGTGGAGGAGTAGCCTAGTGGTTAGAGCTCTGACTTGGGAACCAAGAGACCAGGGTTCGATTCCCACTAGCACTGCTTGTGGCCTTGGGGAAGTCACTTAATCCTCCATTGTTCAAAAAAAATCCAAGTTATCAATGTCCCTGTTTAATGTACATTTGCCAAGTTTAAGTTACAATGTAAACCGCTTTGATTGAAATGATAAAGCGGTATAAAAAAACTGTTAAATAAAATAAAATATGTGTGAAACCCCCTTTCCTGGCTGCTGATGATTTTGCTCTTTTTCAGCGTGCAGATGAGGGTTGTGCTGGTCGATGCTGCGATTGGGGCTAAGGATGAGTGCTAGCTCTGAGGGCTCACCTTAGTATCCTTGAATTCAATGTCACCAGGGGAGTCCTGGGCCGATCGCGGCGGCTGCTGCAGTGATCCAGGTAGATAAGGTGTGCCGGTGGATAATAGTGTATCTGGATTTTCAAAAAGCCTTTGACAAAGTCTCTCATCAGAGACTCTTGGCAAAATTAAAAAGCATGGGATATGAGGCAGTGCACTATTGTGAATCAGGAACTGGTTAAAAGATAGAAAACGGAGTTGGATTAAATGGCCAATTTTCTTAACGGAGAAAAGTAAATAGTGGAGTACCCCAGGGATCTGTGCTGGGTCCGCTGCTTTTTAACATATTCATAAATGATCTGGAAATGGGAATAACGAGTAAGGTGATCAAATTTTTTCAGATGACACAAAATTGTTCAAAGTTGTTAAAACACAAGAGGATTGTGAAAAATTGCAAGAGGACCTTGATAAAGTGGAAGACTGAGGATCCAAATGGCAGATGAAATTTAATGTGGACAAGTACAAAGTTATGCATTTAGGGAAGAACAATCCAAACTACGCTTACACGATGCAAGGTTCCATATTGGGAGCCACCATCCAGGAAAAGTATTTAGGCATCATTGTGCATAATACATTGAAACCCTCTGCCCAGAGTGCAACGGTGGCCAAGAAAGCAAATGGAATGCTAGGAATCCTAAGGAAAGGAATGGAGAATAATACAAAGCATATTTTAATGCCTTTGTATCATTCCATGGTGCAACCGCAACTTGAATATTATGTGCAGTTGTTGTTGTTGTTGTTAAGTGCCGTAGAGTCGGAGTCGACTCATGGCGACCCTCTGCATAGCTATCCTAAATTGTGTTCGGTCTTCAGTCAGGCGGCTCATTGTTGACAGACTGGTACCCGTAGCTGCTGTTATTGTAGCGATCCATCTCATTGCTGGCCTTCCTCTTTTGCGTTGACCTTCTATCTTGCCAAGCATGATATCTTTCTCTAATGATCTCTCTCTTCGCATGATGTGTCCGAAATATGAAAGTCGAAGTCTTGTCATCTGAGCTTCTAAAGAAAGCTTAGGTTTGATCTCCTCTAGTACCGACTGGTTTGTTCTTCGGGCAGTCCATGGTATACACAGTATTCGCCGCCAGCACCATAATTCAAAGGCATCAATTTTTTCCTGTCTGTCTTTTTCACTGTCCAGCTTTCACATCCATATGATGTTATTGAAAATACCATGGCTTGAACAAGTCGAATCTTTGTATGGAGAGAGACATCTCTGCTCTTGAGAATCTTATCTAGGTCTTTCATAGCCATTCTGCCAAGAGCAATGCGTCGTCTGATTTCTTGACTGCTTGTTGCTTCTTTATTGATAGTTGATCCAAGTAGGTTAAAGTTGTTCACGATTTCAATTTCTTCTCCTTCAACGATGAACCTGTTGATTATGCCAGTTGTCATGATCTTTGTCTTCTTTACATTAAGGTGCAGGCCCATTTTGAGACTATGTTCTTTGATTGTGAGAAGCAAATGTTTCAGATCATCTTCACTTTCAGCCAGTAATGTGGTATCATCAGCATGGCGAAGGTTGTTGATGAGTCTTCCACCAATCTTCACACCTCTGTTGTCTTCATACAGTCCTGCTTCTCTGATGATTTGTTCTGCATATAAATTAGACAGGTAGGGGGAAAGTCTGCAGCCTTGTCTTACACCTTTGCTTATTTTAAACCATTCTGTTTCTCCTTGTTCCGTTCGAACTGTTGCTTCTTGATCAATGTACAGATTGCACAAGAGTACAATCAGGTGTTCTGGTATACCCATGCTTCTTAATGTGGCCCAGAGTTTCTCATGGTTTACACAGTCAAAAGCCTTGCTATAGTCGATAAAGCACAAATAGATATCCTTTTGGTATTCTTTAGTCTTTTCAAGGATCCATCTCACATCCGCAATGACGTCTCTCGTTCCTCGCCCTTTCCTGAACCCTGCTTGCACTTCAGGTAGTTCTTGTTCTAGGTATGGCTGTAGTCTCTTTTGAATAATCTTCAGTAGAATCTTGCTGGCATGTGGGATCAGAGCGATTGTGCGATAATTTCCACAGTCAGTTGGATCACCTTTCTTTAGTATTGGTATAAACACAGATCTTTTCCAGTCAGTTGGCCATGATGTTGTCTTCCATATTTCTTGGCAGAGCCTTGTAAGTACGGTAACAGCTGCATCAGATTGCTGCAATACTTCTATGGGAATGCTATCAATGCCTGGTGCTTTGTTCTTTGATAAGGCTTTCAATGCTGCTTCAACTTCTTCTTTCATCACCAATGGTTCCTGATCATAAGGTATAGGTTGAAACGGCTGTTGGTCCACTTGATCTTTATCATATAAAAACTCTGTATATTCCTTCCACCTTTTCTTGATCTTCTCAGCATCATTCAACATAGAACCTTGAGCATCTTGTAACATTCCAATTCGAGGCTGGAAACTTGTTCTTTAACTCTCGCAGCTTTAGGAAAGCCGATCTTGTTCTTCCTCTAATAGTTTCTGCTTCTATTTCCTTGCAAGTGTCATTGTAGTACTTTTCCTTGTCCTGTCTTACTGCACGTTGGAAATCTCTGTTGAGTTCTGCGATTGTCTTTCTTTCTCCTTTGGCTTTAGCTTCTCTGCGTTTCTGGGCAATTTTCAGAGTTTCTTCCCGTCATCCATTTTGGCCGTTTTTGCTTTTTCACCTTTTGTAGAGACTTCTCGCTTTCTTCCAGCACAACCTTCTTGATGTCATTCCATAACTCTTCCGGAGCTCTGTCATTTGTATCTAAAGCAGCAAATCGATTTTGCAGGCAGTCTTTAAATTCCAGTGGTATATTTTCAAGGTCATATTTTGCTGCATTCATGAGTGGTTTGCTCTTTTTCAACTTTAGCTTGAGTTTGCATACTAGTAGTTGATGATCTGTACCACAGTCAGCTCCAGGTTTTGTCTTTGTTGATGTTACAGAGCTTTTCCATCGTTGACTTCCACAGATGTAGTCAATTTGATTTTTATACAATCCATTGGGTGAAGTCCATGTGTACAGTCGTCGCTTGTGTTGCTGGAAGAAGGTGTTTGAGATGACTAGATCATTGGTCTTGCAGAATTCTATCAATCTTTCTCCAGCTTCATTTCTTTTGCCAAGTCCATAATTTCCAACTGCTTTGCCTTCTTCTTTGTTGCCAACTTTTGCATTCCAGTCACCCATGACTATCAGGATATCCTGTTTGCATGTTCTGTCAATTTCAGCTTGTACTTGTTCATAGAACTCTTCAATTTCATTCTCTTCTGCAGCTGTTGTTGGGGCATATACTTGAATTATAGTTGTGTTGATAGGCAATCCTCGTAGACGAATAGAGACTAAGCGTTCGCTGACTGCATTGTATTTCATTACAGTTCTTGCAAGTTTCTTCTTTATTATAAATGCAACACCATTTCTTCTTTGTCTTTCATTTCCAGCATAGTAGAGCATGTGATCATCTGATGCAAAGTGCCCGATGCCAGTCCATTTCAGTTCGCTGACACCCAACAGATCAAGTTGTACACGTTCCATTTCATTCTTGACCACCTCCAACTTCCCTTGGTTCATGCTTCGTACATTCCATGTTCCAATGTGTAAGACATCTTTACAGCTTCTGACTCTCATTTCATGCGCAGCTACATCAGCAGTCAGACTTCCCGAGGGCTTTGATCCAACCACATCATAAATGCTGGCTTTACTCTGAAAAGTCTTCAGCTCTTCCCCAGTAGCTAGTTGAGTGCCTTCCGACCTGGGAGTCTCATCTTCCAGCACCATAGCACAATTTGTTTTGTTGTAACTATCCATTGGGTTTTCATGGCAAGATACAGAAGTAGATTGCCGGGCCTTCCTTCCGCGCAGTTTAAGTTTGGTGTTGTTGCCGTTGTCACAGAAATGTGATCCTCCGCCGTCAACACTATCCCATTCTGCTGCTGCCCAGATGGGTGGTTTGTCTTCGTCTGGCACCTCAGCTGAGACCTGTCCATCTTGGGAGACCCTGCCAGTAGTTAAACTACCGATAGTTTAGCTCTCAGCATCACTGATGCACGCAAGCCCTCACAGCACGACAAGCTGCAAACCAAGTGAGAGTATGTGCAGTTATGGTCACCATATCTTAAAAAGGATATTGTGGAACTAGAAAAGATACAGAAGAGCCACCAAAATGGTAAAGGAGATGGAAGGACACGCCTATGTGGAAAGACTTAAAAGGTTAAGGCTCCTCAATTTGGCAAAGACGGCTGAGGGGAGAAATGCTAGAGGTCTATAAAATATTGAGTGGAGTGAAATGAGTAAATGTAATTGTTTACTGCTTCAAAAAGTAGAAAGATTATGGGACATGCAATGAAGCTACAATGTATCTCATTTAAGACAAATCGGAGAAAACATTTTTTCACTCCACACGTAATCAAGCTCTGGCATTCATTAGCAGAGTTTGTAGTAAAAACTGTTCCTTATCGTCCTTCCAATCCAGTCCCGAAACCTCTGGGTTGTGCACCTCCTCCAGTAGCTTGGAGACTGAGCATGTCGTCTTTTTTTCTTGATGACACTGGTATACTTAAGCAGCTGGCACCTCCCACCAGCCCCCAGTAAGCTCGG
The DNA here is from genome assembly GCA_033557465.1 of Ichthyophis bannanicus. Classification (NCBI taxonomy): domain Eukaryota; kingdom Metazoa; phylum Chordata; class Amphibia; order Gymnophiona; family Ichthyophiidae; genus Ichthyophis; species Ichthyophis bannanicus. The sequence continues at coordinate 925,721,905 of CM066032.1, read as the reverse complement.
TCTCCAAGCAGCTGGAGGAGGTCGTGAGCCAGGGTTGGACTCAACTAAGGGACAACTAAGGAGAGCGATTTGGCTAATTTAATTGACATTTAATTTGGCATTTATTTTAAGCAAAGTATTGTGGAACCAGGCAGGGAACGGTTTCCGACAAAGGAGTCTGTCGGGGGCTGCATTCAAGAGATCACTGTAATGGAGAAGGTGCTTCAGGAGGGTATGGAGTGGTCTCCTACCCTGATTGGGGAGAACCAGGATGCAGGGGTTTGGGGGAGGTGCTGGAATCAGCCTCCTCACCTCCATCTGAACCAGGGCCCTCTTCTTCGCGTCAGAGCGGGGCAGGGCTCCCGGGTGGGTTTTCGCCCGAGTTTGTTTTGTTGCTCCACAGGGCATTCTGCCTGCGTCAGCAGGGATAGCAGGATGTCCTGATCGCTCGAGAAGTGAGTGATAAGAGGCCTGCCACAGATTGAAGGTCTACAGCTGAGGTACGAGCGAAGAAAGCGCGACCCTTGGAAGAGGGACAGGGGCTGTCCCTGCGGTCAGGCGTACCGGATCTGGAGGACCTAGAGACAGAGCTCGACCTCCAGGAAGAACTAGAGGAAGGAGAGATCCAGGAGCAAGAAGACCAGATGAGAGTAGTCCGCGTGTTTCACAGGGAGGAATTGGCGGCTCTCGTTGGAGAGTCGTTAAAGGCACTTAATATACCAGCATCTGAACCAGCGGCAGATCAGGCGCTAGAGGACCCGCTTCTCCAGGCGGTGTGGAAGCTGCAAGAGGTCTTTCCAGTGCACAGAGTGGTTAAGCAGATGATCCAGGAGGAATGGAGTCTGCCGGAGGCGGGCTTCGGGGGGCGGGGGGGGGGGGGTTATGAGCCATGGCTCGGCTTTACCCCTTGCCAAAGCAAGAGCACGAGTTGCTTCAGTCCCCCCAAGGTGGATGCCGCGGTCACCAAGAAGACAATCCCAGTAGAGGGTAGCGCAGCCCTCAAAGATACACAGGACAGGAAAGTAGACACCTTGCTGAAGCAAGCCTTCGATATCAATACCCTGACCCTGCAGACTGCCATTTGTGGGGCCTGGATGGCGAGGGCATGCCTTCACTGGGCTCAGAGAATGCAACACGGGGACCCGGGAGCAGACTCCTCCGAGGAGGCGGCAAAGTTGGAGTCGGGGGCTGCGTATCTAGCAAATTCCCACTACGATCTCATCAGGGGACTCTCGAAGAGTGTAGCCTCCCTGGTGACGGCTCGTTGCTGTCTGTGGTTAAGGAACTGGGCGGCAGATGGGTCCTCCAAGGCGAGTCTTAGTAAGCTTTTTTTCAAGGGCAGGTTGCTTTTTGGGGAGGATTTGGAGAAGCTGGTGAAGGATTTGGGGGAATCCAAGGGAGGTCGCCTGTCCGAGGATAAGCAGAAGCAGAACCGTCCTGCCTTGACAGGGAAGGGGCAGGTGAGAGATTTCAAACATTTTCTTCCCTCCCGCTTTGGTCCTTACCAGAGAAGCCTTTCGTGGACAGGGATTTCGGGACTTCCGGGGAGCAGGAAAGGGATTTGGATCCCCTTCCTCCTCTGAACCTAAGAAACCACAATGAAATAAGGGGGACCCAGGGGAGTTGATTCCTGTAAGGGGGCTGGCTGTGGGACTTCTACTCCGCTTGGGTCCAGATCACGTCGGACCAATGGGTTCTGGAAATTATAAGAGAAGGTTATGCCCTCAAGTGGGTGTGCCCCCATCAGCCACTTCTTTGTCTAGTCTCCGTGCAAAGCGCCGGGCAAAGTGGCTGCAGTGCAAGAGACCTTAGCAAGGTTGCTATAACTAAGGGCTGTGGTACCGGTACCCAGAGACCAACTTGGGTGCGGACGATACTCCATTTATTTCATGGTGCCCAAGAAGGAAGGTTTGTTTCGACCGGTTCTCGATCTTAAGGGTGTAAACCGCTGCCTGAGAGTATCGCGTTTTCACATGGAGACTCTACGGTCTGTCATTGTAGCGGTACAAAGCGGGGAGTTTCTGACATCACTAGATCTGTCCGAAGCGTATCTACACATTCTTGTCAGGTCCGAGCATCAGCGGTACCTATGGGACATTTCTAGTTTTGGGCGTTGCCGTTCGGTCTGGTAATGGCACCGCGAACCTTCACCAAGGTCATGGTACTGGTGGTATTACAATTAGCAGGTAAGTCTAATTTCTCTTTAGTGTATCTGGGTTCAAAACAGATTTGGACGAGTTCCTGGAAGAAAAGTCCATAAAACCATTATTAAAGAAGACCAGGGAAATCAACTACTTGCCCCGGGATAAGCAACATGGAATTTATATACCTTTTAGGGAACCTGACAGGTACTTGAGACCTGGATTGGCTGCTGTTGTAAATGGGATTCTGAACTTTATGGTCCTTGGTCTGACCCAGTATGGCATCTCTTATGTGAAGTGAGGAGAATAGTGTGAAAAACACAAAATCTGACCCTGCCAGCTCCTTTAAAAAGAAACAAATCAAGTCCCTCGCCCTTTCTGGACTGTTAACCTAAGCAGTCTATTATAAAATTACCCGCATGCAAGGAAATAGAAGCAGAAACTATTAGAGGAAGAACAAGATCAGCTTTCCTAAAGCTATGAGAGTTAAAGAAAAAGTTCCAGCCTCAAATTGGAATGTTACAAGATGCTCAAGGTTCTATGTTGAATGATGCTGAGAAGATCAAGAAAAGGTGGATGGAATATACAGAGTTTTTATATGATAAAGATCAAGTGGACCAACAGCCGTTTCAACCTGTACCTTATGATTGGGAACCGTTGGTGATGAAAGAAGAAGTTAAAGCAGCATTGAAAGTCTTATCAAAGAACAAAGCACCAGGCACCAGCATTCCCATAGAAGTATTGCAGCAATCTGATGCAGCTGTTACCGTACTTACAAGGCTCTGCCAAGAAATATGGAAGACAACATCATTGCCAACTGACTAGAAAAGATCTGTGTTTATACCAATACTAAAGAAAGTTGATCCAACTGACTGTGGAAATTATCGCACAATCGCTCTGATCCCACATGCCAGCAAGATTCTACTGAAGATTATTCAAAAGAGACTGCAACCATACCTGGAACAAGAACTACTTGAAGTGCAAGCAGGGTTCAGGAAAGGGCGAGGAACGAGAGGCATCATTGTGGATGTGAGATGGATCCTTGAAAAGACTAAAGAATACCAAAAGGATATCTATTTGTGCTTTATCGACTATAGCAAGGCTTTTGACTGTGTAAACCATGAGAAACTCTGGGCCACATTAAGAAGCATGGGTATACCAGAACACCTGATCATACTCTTGCACAATCTGTACATTGATCAATAAGCAACAGTTCGAACGGATCAAGGAGAAACAGAATGGTTTAAAATCAGCAAAGGTGTAAGACAAGGCTGCATACTTTCCCCCTACCTGTTTAATTTATATGCAGAACAAATCGTCAGAGAAGCAGGATTGTATGAAGACGACAGAGGTGTGAAGATTGGTGGAAGACTCATCAACAACCTACGCTATGCTGATGATACCACATTACTGGCTGAAAGTGAAGATGATATGAAACGTTTGCTTCTCACAATCAAAGAACATAGTCTCAAAATGGGCCTGCAGATCGAACCAGCTTGTCTTTTAGATTTAACCCCCTAGAAAAAGCAATTCGAAGGGGTTTCTGAAAACACTGATGTAAACCCAAGACTGGCCAGTGTTTCCGAAGTATGGGGTTAAATCTAAAAGACATCAGGGGGCATTCCGCACGACCCTATATCGAAACAGTGTTCAACGAAATAGTCTTTTAATGTATCATAGTTGCCATCCTGGTCCAATGCGGAGAAATTTACCTTATGGACAATTCCTTCGGTTGCGGAGGATTTGTTCTACGTTGTCGGATTTTAAATTTCATGCTCATGATTTGATCTATCGATTGATACAAAGAGGATATCCTGAGAAAGTTGTTAAGTCTGCTTACCGACGGGCTTTGTATACCCACCGAGATTGGCTATTGGATGAGACTGATTTCATAGTAGGGATGCTACCCTACACTACTTTGAGTACGTCTATTGTGACCATACTTCGGAAACACTGGCCAGTCTTGGGTTTACATCAGTGTTTTCAGAAACCCCTTCGAATTGCTTTTTCTAGGGGGTTAAATCTAAAAGACAAGCTAGTTCGATCTGCAACCCCAATAGATCGTCCTTTAACATCTGATCCTAGCATTCGGGGACATACAATATGTTCCACCTGCACTTTTTGTGCCTCGTCTATGACTGGAGCTGATTGGCTTCATCCTAACACGGGCCAGGTCTTTAAACAACGATGGGCCATGTCTTGTGATTCGGCTTATGTAGTCTGTCCTTCAGTGTACCTGTCCTTTGATATATATAGGCAGGACTTCACAAAAAATAAAGTTTAGACTTAGTGAGCACGCATCTAGGATTCGACAAAAAGTTTTGTCAGCTCCAATTGTGGAACATTGTGTGACTCACCATCATCAGTTTGAATTGGATGTTTCTTGGACTGTTAGATTTCATTCCATTGAACCCTCGGGGTGGGAATCGGCTATTTTTATTACAACGACGAGAACAACAGCTGATCTTCGAACTAAAAGCGGTCCACCCGTTGGGGTTGAATAAAGAAGTGGAGTGGTCTAGCCTGCTGTATCGTCATCCATGACGCTAAGGGATTCCCCGATGTCAATGGGGTCTCCCATTTAGCTGATTGGAGCTCCCGATTGATTGACATAAGCTGATAGCCAATGTGAGTGGTTTACCTCTTATTTCCAGTGGAGGTTACAAATCCTAGAAGATTTCAAAGCGGACGCCTTAGGATCATGAACACTTGATACAGGGCTTAGGGCCCGAAACGTGCGCGTCGTGGATATGCTACCTTGACCGCTTGGGCATGAAGATTTGATATATCACAGATTGATTGAGACTTCACTGGGACAATTCCTAAGTTAAGTAACGCGTTTTCTTTTGAAATAATTAAAAAGGAACAGGCTGTCTGTTGCGGCTGGTTTTCCATTTCAGCCGCCTCCAGCCTTTTCCAACAAAAATATGTTTTAGATAGAGGTATATTTATTCAATTTTGGGTTTGGTTTTCTTTGTTTATAGTACTTTATTTTTACCGAACCAGGGATTTTTTGCTACTTATGGTATTTTCAATAACATCATATAGATGTGAAAGCTGGACAGTGAAAAAGATAGACAGGAAGAAAATTGTGCCTTTGAATTATGGTGCTGGTGGCGAATACTGTATATACCATGGACTGCCCGAAGAACAAACCAATCAGTACTAGAGGAGATCAAACCTAAGCTTTCTTTAGAAGCTCAGATGACAAGACTTCGACTTTCATACTTTGGACACATCATGCGAAGAGAGAGATCATTAGAGAAAGACATCATGCTTGGCAAGATAGGGCAACGCAAAAGAGGAAGGCCAGTAATGAGATGGATCGATACAATAACAGCAGCTGCAGGTACCAGTCTGTCAACAATGAGCCGCCTGATTCAAGACCGAACACAATTTAGGATAGCTATCCAGAGGGTTGCCATGAGTCGACTCCAACTCGACGGCACTTAACAACAACAACAACAACAACATAGCTGGCTTCCTAGAAGCTTGCAGTATTTGAAGTACTGGCATGAAAGTTGTTAATTGACTTTCAAGATCAATGCTGTGACGGATATGGATTTTAGGTTGAGATGGAGCTGATGTCCTGGCTGTGTTAGCAGCAGGGCTAGCGCAAGGGTATTTGATGAATCTTCTAAAGCAAGGGTTCCCAAACCTGCCTCCCAGCCAGTTGGCTTTTCAGGATATCCACAATAAATATGCATGAGAGAAATTTGCTTGCACTACCTTCATTGTATGCAAATCTCTCTAAAACATATTCATTGTGGATATCTGGAAACCCGACTGGCTGGGGAGCCCCAAGACAGGTTTGGGAACCCTTGTTCTAAAGCCTGATGCGCCATCCCTGAGATCTTGATAATTAAACTCGGCAAACGTGATCATCACAGCATCACTGTCTCATGTACAACAATCCTGTAAAAATGCATAATTGGACATCATACTGTTTAAATATTAAACTTTGCTTTGTATGTATTTGGCTATTTGTATGTATTTGGCTATTTTGGTTTTCCCATGGTAGACTGTGGCTATTTGGTTTTCCCATGGTAGTCCCCCTCCATCACTCGCCCCTTCTTTATCTGGCACTCCTGCTCCCTTGGTCTCCACTTTTCGGTATTTGGGGGTGCACTTTGATTCAGATTTATCTTTTCACTCCCACATCTCTCAGGTCACTAAAACCTCTTTCTTCTTTCTTCGTCAGATTCGCTCGGTTCGTCCTTTTCTTTCCCCCTCTGCTCTTGTTACTCTAGTACTTTCTTTAGTCATATCCCGTGTAGATTTTGCCAATTCTCTTTTCACTGGTCTGCCTAAGAATCGTCTATCCCATCTTCAACGCATTCAGAACACTGCCGCACGCCTTGTCACTCATTCCTCCCTCCGTGATCATATAACTCCCATACTATTCCACCTCCACTGGTTACCGGTATCTTTTCGTGCTATGTTCAAATTACTGACCCTGGTTCACAAAGCCTTTCACGACAGCACTCCCCAGTACCTCACGGATCTCCTCTTTTTTCACTCCCCTAAACACACTCCCCGCTCATTTCACCTTAATCGTCTTACCCTCCCTTCCCCCTCCCGAGCTCACCTTCAGTCTACCTGCTCTACCGCTTATTTCTTTGCTGGACCCGCCCTTTGGAATGCCCTTCCCTCTTCCCTCCGTTTAGAACCCCAACACTCTGCTTTCAAACGAGACTTGAAGACTCATCTGTTTTCTTTAGCTTTTGATGTTCCCTCTCCTTTTGTGTGACTTCTTCCTTCCCCCTACCTTTTGTTTGTTCTTAGGTCTTCTTCTTCTCTTTCTTCTCATGTCCCGTTTGTCTGCTTTCCCTTTCAATCTGTCCTGTAACATATTGTACATTTCTTTTCCTTTCTGCTGGCTTTTTAGCTTTCTTTTATTGAATTTTAAATTGTACACCGCCTTGGTTTTTGTAGAAAGGCAGTTTTTATCAAATAATAAACATAAACATAAACATATTTGTGTGTCCACTCTTTCTGTGAGTAAAAGAATGTGGTGACTCTTTGAATTAGTGGGGCTCTCGGGAACTATCATTTTACTTTGACTGCTGTGCTCGTTGCTGCCCCTCTCAAGCTGCTGCCCTAGGCAACTGCCTAGTCTTGTCTAATGGTTGGGATGGCTCTGGTTAGCAGGGAGTAACTCAAGTTGAGAGGTTGGTCCCATGATAGCAATATCAGTTAGAGTAACCAGAGTTGGCAGGGCTAGAAAGGCACAACCAGTATGAAATGTGCTCAGTCTTGCAAGATCTTTTTGAGGACCCTTGATAGAAGAGATAGTGATGGAAACATGTAAAGGAGTCTTCTGCTTCAGGGAATGCTGAAAGCATTGTGAGGTAGTCGGTCAGTCTCCTGGAATAAAAAAAAAATAGGATTTTTTTTTTGTGATGAGGCAAAAAGATCTACTGTAGGAATGCCCCAGTGATTAAACTGTTCATTTTTTGATCGTCTAGAAACTATTCATGTGTGTCCAGCTCAGGCTGTCTGTTATAAGATTGCTTTGACCCAAATGATATTCTGCTTGAAGATGAGCTGCAGTAGAGAATGAGATGCCAAATTTTTATTGCCCATCAACAAAGTTAAAGATCCTACACCCCCTACTTTCCTAGAGGGTCTCCATTGCAAGCAAGGTACTTCTGTGGCTCTTGAATAGGAGTATAAACTCTGTGGTCCTTGGTCTGACTCAGTATGACCTCTTATGTGAAGTGAGGAGAATAGTGTGAAAAACACAAAATGTGACCCTGCCAGCTCCTGTAAAAAGAAACCAAGTCCCTCGCCCTTTCTGGACTGTTACCCAAGCTCTTAAAGGGGGCTCTTTCATTTTTAATAGCTAACTCTTTCTGCTGCATTGCCTAGTAATTTGAAGCTGTATTGAAAAAGGGGTATTTTTGTGTTCTTAGGCAAAACTTTTTTTTCTGCTGTTGGGTTTTTTCCTTCTTCTCCTTTAACTTTTCACGTTCAAAGATGTAGGCAAGCTCTGGAACTGGAGGAGATGGAAACATCTCAGGAATAAGAAGAACCAGAGCTCAAGCACCCCAAAGTTGCAGAATCAGTGACCAAGAGGAAGTGAAGGGTAGTAGTGGTTGGTCACCCTCTTCAGAGGGGTACTAAGGCGTCCATCTACCAACTAGACTTGATGTCCAAGGAGGTGTACTGTCTGCCAGGTGCCATAATTCAAGATGTTATAGAGAGTTTGCCAAGACTCATCAAGCCTACTGACTATTATCTGATGATGCTCATCTTTGTTAGCACAAATGGTACTGCTGGGTATCCCTCCGAGCATATCAAGAGTGACTTCATGGCTTTGAAAGAAAAGTGCACAGGTGGTATTCTTTTCAATTGTCCCTGTTGAAGATAAAGGTTGGGGCAGAGAATCTCGTGTTCTGGATATTACTACTACTATTTAGTACTTAAGTAGCACCACGCACGCAGTGCTGTACAGGCGTACATACAAGAGACAGTCCCTGCTCATCAGAGTCATGCTCGTCAGAGCTTACAATCTAGTTGATACAATAGAGAGTAATAGTCAATTCAGTGCAAAGTACAGTATAGTCTTTACAGTTCGGTCAAGAAAATTGACGGGAGTCAGGTTGAGATAAGAGAAGGAAGTCAGGATCTGAAAGCGACAGTGAAGAGGTGGGTTTTCAATCTGGATTTGAAGAGGGCCAGGGAGGGTGCCTGGCGCACAGACACAGGTAAGCCGTTCCAGGCGTAAGGTGCAGCAAGGTGAAAAGAGCGAAGTTTGGAGTTAGCGGTGCGAGTGAAAAGCCTAGACAGGAGTAATTTGTTAGCAGAGCGAAGTTCTCGAGAGGGGGTGTAAGGAGAAATGAGAGGTATTGAGGGGCCGCAGAGTGAATGCATTTATAGGTCAGCAGGAGAAGTTTGAACTGGATGCGGAATTGGACAGGGAGCCAGTGAAGCAACTTGAGAAGGGGAGTAATGTGGGCATGGCGAGGTTGACGGAAGATTAGTCGTGCAGCATGATTTTGTATAGATTGAAGGGGAAGGAGATGGCTAGCGGGAAGACCAGCAAGGAGTAGGTTGCAGTAGTCGAGGCGTGAGGAGATTAAGGAGTGGATGAAGGTTTTGGTAGTGTGTTCAGAAAGAAAGGGTCGGATCTTGCTAATGTTGTAGAGAGAAGCGGCAGGTTTTAGCTACGTGCTGGATATGCGTGGAGAAGGAGAGGAGTCAAAGATAACTTCCAGGTTGCGGGCCGAGGGAACAGGAAGGATCATAGAACCATCCACGGAGACTAAGAAGGGGGGAAGAGAAGGGGGGAGTTGGGGGGGGAAAGACAAGGAGTTCAGTCTTGGCCATGTTCAGCTTCAAGCAGCGATGAGACATCCAGGCAGTGATGTCAGAAAGGCAGGCAGAGATTCTGGTCTGGATTGCCAGAGAGATATCAGGTGCAGACAGGTAGATTTGGGAGGAGTCAGCATAGAGATGGTACTGAAAGCCATGGGAGGAGATAAGTGTGCCAAGGGATTGGGTATAGAGCGAGAATAGGAGGGGTCCGAAGACGGATCCTTGGGGTACACCAACATGGAGCAGGGTGGGAGAGGAGGAGGGATCCATTAGAGCATACACTAAAGGAGCGATAGAGGTAGGAGGAGAACCAGGATAGTACAGAGCCCCTGAAACCAAGCAAGGAGAGGGTGGTGAGTAGAAGATTGTGGTCAACAGTGTCAAAGGCAGCAGAGAGGTCGAGAAGGATGAGGACTGAGTATAGGCCCTTGGATTTAGCCAGGAACAAGTCATTGGAGACTTTTGTTAGAGCCGTTTCAGTGGAATGTAGGGGATGGAAGCCGGATTGTAGTAGGTCCATGAGGGCTTGGGAGGTGAGGAAGTCGAGGCAGCGGTGATGGACTGCATGTTCAAATAGTTTAGATATGAAGGGAAGGAGGGAGATGGGTCGACAGTTGGAAGGAGAGGTGGGATCAACAGAGGGTTTCTTGAGGAGAGGTGTGACAACGGCATGTTTTGAAGGATCAAAATGTGAAAACACTGTATTCTTGTCAAATTCGAATCTTGATGTAACCTATTCAATGTATATATAATTATGCATAATTATGTAGATAGTTATCCCCAGTTCACACCCAGTTTATCTTCCCTGTTATCTGTAAACCTAGATCAGTCATGTATTGGCAGGTATATTGTTGTTTCAATGTAAACCGCACTGATGATGAATAGTGCGGTATATAAAAAATGTTAAATAAATAAATAAAAAAGTCTACGGGGACAGTTGCAGTGGTTAGTGAAAGGTTTAGAATGTGGGAGATGGGGGGGCAACGGTGGGGGAGATGGGGTGTAGGAAGTGGGTGGGGATAGGGTCAGTGGAGCAGGTGGTGGGTTTGGAGGAGGAGAGAAGGAGTGTGGTTTCCTCTTCGGAGATCATAGAAAAGAAGGAGGGGTAGCAGGGAAAGTATGGATGGGAGGGGAGAATAGAGGAGGGGGAGGTAGGTGAGGAAGTGGGGAATTGGAGGGTAATCTTGTGAATTTTGTCGTGGAAGTAGTCGGCGAGGGTTTGGGCAGGAAGGGAGGGTGGGACTGGGGGCGGGGGCACCTTGAGGAGAGAATTGAGAGTATATTAAAAAGGCGGCGAGGATTGGAGGCAAGGGAGTTAGTCAGATTGATGTAGTATTCTTGTTTGGCAAGTGCTATGGCTGACTGGAAGGAGCCAAGCATGAATTTGAAGTGTAGAAGGTCTTCAGGGGAACGGGATTTGGTCCAGGCCCGTTCAGCAGAACGGGCACAGCTGCGTAGATAGAGGGCTGTGGATGAGAGCTATGGCTGGGGAGTAGAACGCCTGACAGGGTGTGGGGTGAGTGGGGCAAGAGTGTCAAGAGCCGAGGATAGTGCAGTATAAGAGGAAACTGCTTCATCAACGGATTTGGAGGACATAATGGAGGAAAGGGATGGAGAAATGGTGGAGGGAGAGAGTCAAGGAATCAATATTATGAAGGTTTCTAAATAGGTTGGGGGAGACAGAAGGAGGGTGAAATGGCGGAAGTTGAAGATTAAAGGTTAAAAGGTGATGGTCTGATGAGGGAAGGATTGAGTTGTGGAAGTTTGAGGGAGAGGAATTGGAGAAGAGTATCAGGTCAAGGCAGTGGCCATGCAGGTGGGTGGGGGCAGTGGAGCAGATTTGGAGGTCGAATGAGGAGGTGAGGGCGAGGAACTTTAAGGCATGGGGGTCGGAGGGGTTATCGATGTGAATGTTAAAATCACCAAGAATAAGAGTAGGGGAAGAGGGCTCCATAAAGACGGAAAGCCAAGAGTCAAAGTCAGTAAGGAAAGTCGATTTGGATTTGTCAGGTGGACGATAGATAACAGCTACTCGGAGGGGAAGTGGTGTGAAGAGGCAAATAGAGTGGACTTCAAAAGAGAGGGAGGAGTGTGACTGAGGCAGCAGGAGGGGTTGGAATTGGCAAGAGGGAGAAAGTAGAAGCCCAACACCACCACCACCACGGCTAGTGGATCGAGGTGTATGGGTGAACTGGTAGCCCCCGTGGCAGAGAGCAGCAGTGGATGCAGTATCGTCTGGGAGGAGCCAGGTCTCAGGGCAAAAAGGTGTAGCGCATTAGAGATAAAGAGATCGTGAGTAAAAGGAAGTTTGTTAGAGACTGAGCATGCATTCCACAGGGCACATGAGAATGGGAGAGTGGAAGGGGAAAGGAGAGGGAGAGGGATGAGGCTGGACAAGTTACGTGAGGATTTCTTTCCAGAGTAAGGCAGCAGTCTAGGGGGGCCGTTACGTGAGGATCTATTTCCAGAGTAGTACAGAGATCTAGAGGGGCCAGGGTATGGGTGAGTGTCTCTGGATGAGTGTGCTCTCCCTGAGGGACATGAGGGAGGGGAAGAGGAGGGGGCATGAAGGGGGGTCTTAATGATATTAGGTTATGTGAGGATCTCTTTTTTTTGAGTGAGAGAACACTAGGGGGGATAGGGTTGTGGTTGATATCTCTGGATGAGTGATTGGGGCAAGAGTGAGGGAGGGTGGAAGGGGAAAGGAGAAGGGATATGGATGAGATTAGATAAGGTACGTGAGGAACTCTTCTTAGAGAGAGAGGAATTGAGTGGAGCCGGGGTTGGGTTGATATTACCTGATGAGAGGAGGAGGAGGAGTAGGAGAGAACGGGGTTAGAGGGGAGGCAGTGAGGCGGAAGCGAGGGTGGGGTTGTCTTAAGGAGAGGGGGGTTTGGTTGAATGAGGGGGAGGGTGTGATGAAGCTCAAGAGTAGATATTAGGCGAGAAGACAGAATGGAGGGAGAAGTGAGGAAGGTGGAGGGAGCGTAGGGGGGAGAGGAGTGAGGTGCTGGAGTGAGGGAAGGCAGTTGGGGAGTATTAGGAAGAGAAGGACAATGAGATGTGGGGCCATAGAGGAGTAGTGGGGGCTATGCAGTGTATATTCTATTACATGCAGTGAGGAGTGCTAATGTCTATAGGTTAAAATACAAGCAATGGCAGTGGGGAAACTATAGCCTGTGCAGCAAAGTTTAATGTAAGCGATGGGAAGCAATGTCCAGGCAAGCAGTAGAGGGTAACCTACAATTGATAAAACGGCAGGTTAATTGTAAGCAATGGGTAGCAAGATCAATGAAAGCAATGTCCAGGCAGGCAGCAATTGGTGAACCTACAAGCAATGGATAGCAAGTTCAATGAAAGCAATGTCCAGGCAGGCAGCAGATAGTGACCTGCAAGTAATGAGGCGGCAGGTTAACTGTAAGCAATGGGTAGCAAGTTCAATGTAAGCAATGTCTAGGCAAGCAGCAAAGGTAACCTACAAGCAATGAGGCAGCAATGAATTATGCAGCAATGTATGTTACATTACAAGCAATGAAGTATAAGCAATGAGGTAGTGGGGTCAACACATTATTCAGCATATGATACAGTACAAGCAATGAGTAGCAAGGAGGCTGTGCATTAAAGTTAGTTGCAGGCAGAGAGGCAGCAATAATGAGGTAATGGGGTAGCAGTGGAGTCTAAGGCTGTGCAGCGCAATGCGGTAGCAGTAATGAGGTAGCTGATGGTAGCATTGGAGACAGGAGGCTGAGAGTAGCAATGGGGTAGTGGTGGAGCAGACTGGGAAGTGCCTACTACGCGTGGGTGATGGTGGGGCCAAGGGGTCGAGCAGGAGGAGCATCTCTATCTGCTAGGCTCCACGACGCTGCAGCTGCTACCCAGGTGATCAGCTGGTGCTGCGATGGTCAGGTTGAGCCAAGGGCACCTATGGTCCCCGCCTAAGGGCCATGCCAAAGGGCCCTCTGGCGAGGTGCAGGTGCGCCAGGAGGTGCCGGAGAGTGAGAATCCCTCGTCAGGCCCTGATTGGGCCTCGCGATGGGGAGCAGGAGGGTTTTCCTACCTCCTGCTCCTTGTCGGGATGCCGATCGGGCGGCGGGGCTGGCAGCGCACCGGGAGGTGCCGGAGAGTGAGACTCCCTCGTCAGGCCCTGATTTGGGCCTTGTGATGGGGAGCAGGAGGGATATGAATGCATACATGGTGTCGTCGTCAAGAACATTTTGGTTTCCTGGACCATGGGATGACTTTCCAGGGGCTGCAGAACAGAGGTGGTGTCCACCTATTCAAGAAGGATCTAAGTGTCTTCTGCAGCAGACTGGCTAACCTACTGAAGAGGGCTTTAAACTAGATTCATTGGGGATGGGTGAAGAAAGTCCCCAGGTAAGTAAAAAAAAACATTTAAATACCTCTGTAGAAAAGGGTAAAATGGGCAACATCTGGAAAGCAGTGTGTATTAATGCACACAGTATGGGAAATAAGATTCCAGAGGTTGAGGTTTAATGGAAGAGGCTAACTTGGATTTAGTGACTGTTAGGGAAACATGTTTCATGGCAACCATGACTGGGATGTAATTATACCAGGTTATACTTTATTCCAGGAAGGACAGAGAAGGAAGAAGGGGACGAGGAGTAGCACTATATGTAAAAAAGAAATTATTAAAACTACAGAATTATAGGCTTACAAGGGAAGGAGGAGGGCACTGTAGGTTAAATTAGAAAGAGGGAATGGGGAATCCATTTGCATTGGTGTGATTATTCAGATCTCCTTCACAGGCAGAAGAAGTGGACAGAGATGTAATTGAAGACATTTGCAGTATTGCCATGAAAGGAGATATGCCACTGATAGATGATTTCAATATGCTGGATGTTAATTGGCACATCCATGCTGCAGGATCCTCTAGAAGTAAGGAGATCCTGGATTCTTTACAGGGAGAATTCTGGCAACTGATAACAGAACTCACACGTGAAGGGGCCATACTGGACCTGATGTTTATCAATGAGGAAAGCATTTCTGATGCTATAGTGGGAGATCATCTCACATCCAGTGATCAACAGATGGTGTGGTTCAGTTTTAAAACTAGTGCTAATAAAGCACATTCAAAAGTGAGGATCCTAGACTTCAGGAAAACTAACTTTGCCAAGAAAGGACAATATCTCAAGGAGTCGTTAGCGGGATGGGAAGAGCTGAGGGATGTAGAAAAGCAATGGGCAAAACTGAAAGGGGATATTTTAAAGGCACCAAACCTTAAAAGGAAAAGGAAGCCACTATGGTTCTCCAAAAAAAGTAGTTGAAAAAGTGGAAAAAAAAAGAGGGTGGCCTTCATAAAATACAAGAGATCACAGAAAGACAAAAAAGCATCAATATTAGTGAAGCTAGGAAAGTAGTCAGAAAAGCAATATACAAATAGAAGAAAAAATAGCCAATGCAGTAAATTGGGGGATGAGCCATTTTAGTTAGAGGAGGAAGTGCAGAAGTGGTATTGTCAGACACAAGCGTCAAGGGGAGGAATATTTATTTTACTTTGTTTTACATACCACCCCAACATAAAATTCAAAGCTGTTTACAATAGAACTTAAAATGAACAGGGGAGGAACTTTAGAAGCTTAACTATGGAACATTAGCAACTTATAATTATTACAAAATAAGAGTTGTATAAGGTTAGGATGTAGCATTCGGTACAATCTGAATAATGAAGGTAAAGTTGAGAAAAGGGAATAGGGTAAGAGGATAGAAACATAGGGTATCAATGAAGAGTCTAACCTAGTGATAAGGACAGCAGGAGGGGGAAACAAGTTTGTATTATGACCTTTGAGGGATTCATAGTTTTGGGTCATAGTATTCCAAGAAGAGAAATGGTTTTTTATAGCTTTCCAGAAATCTTGTAGATCTTTGATGGTTCTTATGTTATTGAGGAGTGAATTCCAAATTGTTGGCGCACATAGTGAAAAAGCCTATTGCAGGTTATTTATTTGGGTTTTGTTTTGGTCTTAGGAATGAGAAGTAAGTTCCTGTTGACAGATCTGTGAATTCTATTTTCAGAGACCTTATTGTTCAACGGTTGAAGAACGTTTGGGGCTAGATGGTATATGATTTTATAAATGATGAGCAATGTCTTGAATTTGGTTCACATTTGTACTGGCATTTCAGTGTTTGGTTATGCGACTGTTACTTCTCATGTCCGATATAATTTGTGTTGCTGTGTTCTTTACTAATTGTAGTGGATAGATGGTGTTTTTCGGAAGGCCTTGGTAGATCGCATTACAGTAGTCCAATATTGACATTATCATGACTTGGCAGATTGTGCAGAAATTATTCTCATGTAGTAGTGGTTTGAGTTTTTGAATTATTCTTAATTTATAATAAGATGCTTTCATTGTTTTGTTTTATATGTGAATGGAAGCTTAGATTCTGATCAAGGTATACCCCAAGGTACTTCACTTCTTGCTTGACTTCTGTGTCATTGTGGAGGATTCTGAGTGTTTTGGGTGGTATGAAAGAAGTGCTCCTAGTTAAGAATAATGCTTCTGACTTGCTGTATTTTATATTAAGGTTTTGTTCATGAAACCAGTTAGCCATCACCTCAAGGCATGTTATTGTGTTTGAATAATCAGGTTGGGTCATGTTGAAAGGGACATAGGCCATGGTTTCATCGGCATAAATTCCATACACGATTCTGTATTTTCTTATATTACATAGCAGTTGTAGGTATAGATTAAAAAGTATAGCAGAAAGTGCTGATCCTTGTGGAACTCCTTGCAATTGGTCAATAGGTCTTGATTGACAGGCTCCCAATCGTACATGTAGTTTCCTATTTGCTAAGTAGGATGTAAACCATTGCAGGGTGATTCCATGAAGACTTGTCTCCTGAAGACGTCTCAATAGGGTAGTGTGATTTGAGTTGAAGGCTGACTTAATATCAATAAAGATCAACAGAAAGCCTTTTCTAGCATTGTCTAAGCCTGTTACTAGGAGAGATGTGAAAAGTGTCTACGCTGTGGTTAGTCTTGAAGCCATGCTAGTGGGGGTCGAGTGGAGCATGATTGTCTAGGTGATCCTGTAATTGGGTTAGAATCAGTTTTTCGGTAATCTTTGTTATAAATAGTATACTTGAAATGGGCCAGTAAGCGTTAGGATCTTTTGTATCAAAGTTGGGTTTTTTTAATATTCTGACGGTTGCTTGTTGGAGGTTGGAGTGATAGGTATGTGATATTAAGTAAAGCAGGGCCCAAATGTTTTATCTTTATCTTTCAGGAAACTGGGCATGGATTAAGGGAGGACATTGAAGCATTTATTTTGGAGTTCAAATTTTCCAGCTGTTCCATGGTTGGTATGTGGAAGGAACTCCATCATCTGGGGGGATCTTGTGGAGACAAAGTATTTTTTTGTTTTGAGTTGAAGGCTGAGCTGGGTTGGGTTTGAATTTTAGCTCCAGGAAGGATGCCATATCCTCTGGATTAAGCGTGTTAGAGGCATTTTGCTGTGGATTTCTTTTGTCAAGGAATGTGCTTTCTCAAACAGCTCCCAGGTTTTATTAAGGGAACCCATGATGCGGCGGCGAATACTGTGTATACCATGGACTGCCGAAGAACAAACCAGTCGGTACTAGAGGAGATCAAACCTAAGCTTTCTTTAGAAGCTCAGATGACAAGACTTCGACTTTCATACTTTGGACACATCATGCGAAGAGAGAGATCATTAGAGAAAGACGACATGCTTGGCAAGATAGAAGGTCAACGCAAAAGAGGAAGGCCAGCAATGAGATGGATCGATACAATAACAGCAGCTACGGGTACCAGTCTGTCAACAATGAGCCGCCTGACTGAAGACCGAACACAATTTAGGATAGCTATCCAGAGGGTTGCCATGAGTCGACTCAGACTCGACGGCACATAACAACAACATGATGCGGTTCGTGTGATGTGATATTTATTTATTTTTTTTTTTGCAGTTCGTTATTTGAAGAAGATATTCTTTAAGCATTGAGGTGTACGAGGTGTGACAAAAAAGAAATGAGACTGTCCCATAAATGTTTTATTACAAAATCTACAGAGAAATTACGCATTGTCCCCTTCAAAGTAATTCCCCCCTCCCCCAGTTACTACACTTCTGCATTCGCTTCTGCCACATACGGAAGCACTCGGTAAAGTCCTCCTCCTTGAGGTCCTTCAGCTCCCTCATCACAGTGGCCTTGATCTCTTCTACAGAGGCAAAATGAGTTCCTTTGAGCAGTCGTCAGCCTGGGGGTCGGCCAGAAGTCGCACGGTGCGAGATCTGGGGAATAAGGAGGGTGGTCGAGAGCTGTGATCTGTTTGTTGGCCAAGAACTGCCTCACACTGAGCGTGGCGTGTGCGGGCGCGTTGTCGTGGCGGAGCAGCCACGACTTGTCTCTCCATAGAGCCCGCTTGCTGTACCAAACCCAGTCATGGAGGTGATTGAGGACCTGCTGGTATACTTGCTGGTTGACTGTCTGGCTCTCAGGCAGAAAGTCATGATGGACCACTCCCTTCTGGTTGAAAAATGCGATCAGCATGACCGTGATCCTTGATTTGGACATGCGTGCCTTCTTGGGTCTGGGTGACAGTTGAGTCTTCCACTGCAGGCTCTATCTCTTGCTTTCAGGGTTGTACTGGAAGACCCAAGTTTCGTCTCCTGTGATGACTCGGCCAATGAACTCTGGATCTTCTCCAGCAAGTTTCGACAAACATTGACCCAGTGCTCCTTCTGCCATCCGATAAAAGCTTTTAAAGCATCTTGGTGCACACCTTCCGCATCCCCAGCTCCTGCATCAAGATGGTCTGTATTGACTCCCTGTTCAGGCTGAGCTCCTCAGCTATCATTGCACCGTCAATCTGCGATCACTCCGCACCAGCTGGTTCACTCTGTCAATGTTCTCAGCCATCTTTGTCGTGGAGGGCCATCCTGACTTGGGATCATCCTCCACCTCCTCACGGTCAGTCTTGAAGCATTTGTGCCACTCGAAGACTCGCGGTCGTGACATTGCATCTTCTCCATAAGCCTTTTGGAGAAGTTGGAGGCACTCAGTTGGGCCCTTCTCCAACTTAACCAGAAATTTCAAGTTGATTCTTTGCTCCATATTTCTGCTACCTCCAGTTTGCGTGACAAAGCGATGGAGCAGTGTGCTACAAAAAAAACATGAAAAAGATAAACAGAGTGAGAGATGAAAAATATTATAGCAAAATAGTGGTGAGATGTTGCACAACAGAGAGATAAGCGGTTAGCCAATTGACATTGAGTCATGGGCATGGCTGCCACAGTGTCGTTTCTTTTTTGTCACACCTTGTATGTGTGAAGTTCTTCATTGTTGTTTGATCTTCTCCGTTTCCTTTCCATCATCTCTTTTCATATTGTTGATTTCCTTAGGGTACCATGGTGCTGTATGTTTTCTTTTGTTTTGGAGCAACTTGGATGGTGCAGCTGCTGCATTCTGCAGAGTTGTGTTCCATTTAATAATGAGATCTTACAGATTTGTTGTGGTACTATCAAGGTGTGGTAGAACTTGTTTCAAGAAGTTTCATTATTAAATTGCTTAAAGCTTCTACGTTCCTTTGTGAATTCTTCTTTAGTGCTAGTTGTAGTTAGGTGGTTTAAAGTGAAGTTGAGCATGTGGTCTGACCAAGGGACTGGTGTCCCAGTTGGGAGGAGAGAGAGGTTCTGGACTAATAGATTGTTAGGTACAAAAATGAGATCTAGGAGTCCTCCTTCATTATAAGTTGAGATATTTGCTATTTGGGTGTACTGTAGGTCATGCATGGCATGCAAGAATGCTTGAGCGTTCTAGGTTGATGTGGATGGGAAGTTAAGGTTTTCCATAATTGAGAGGTTTCTGTGTTGTAGAGCGAGTACACACCTCTTCTAGGATAAGTGGTAGATCCTCATAAATGGCGTCTGGAGCTCGATATGCAAGGCCAAAAGGAAAGGTGCTTGTTAAAAAGCTGTAATATTACTATTTCAGTGTTATGCAAGTATAGTATGTTAACCTTTAGAAGCTTCCTTGAAGTGATAGACTCCACCACCTTTTCTTATAGATCTTGGACTGCTATGATAGTGTGGGTTTGGGACACAATCTGATTTAATATTATCTGATCTGTGTCAGTGAGCCACGTTTATGTTATGCACATTATGTCTATCTTATTTTCCGCAATGTAGTCGTCAATAATGTGGAATTTGTTTCGAATTGAACAGGAATTGATCAAAGCACATTTTAAGATAGAAGATTGAGGATGAGCTTTAGAATTGTGGTTTACTGGTAATATGTTAACTTGTATTAATCTGTTGTGTCTACTGTATTCCGGTTGATAATAAAGGTTTCAGTGGGTCTTGTGTTTGAACTCTTGAATTATTGGTATGACATGGCATATTGAGTATTCTCCAGGAACAAGCAGGAAGTCAATCCTCACTTATGGGATGACGTTGGCACCGACAGCCCGCGCGGAGCAATTTCCCAGCTTTCAAAGAAAGCCTTTGGGATTGCTGCCACGCATGCGTGGTCCTCTTCTTGCCCAAAGGTGCCATCTTGCTCGGTCTCCCTTTTTTCCACGGAGCCCTTTGGATGCACGTCCTTGTCCCTCGGAAAAAGTGTTTAGTTTTCGGCCTCTGGCCTGTGTTTTTACTGGAAGCACCGGTCCTCTACCCATCCTTCCCCTGCTCTTCTTTTTCCCTTGAGCGAGGGGACGTCCTTTCGTGTGAAATTTTCCTTTTGTGGGCTTCATGCCCTTTTTTCCCTCAACCGCTGGCCACAAAGGTCTTTGACCTAGCGGGGGCCCTTTTGGTTCCAATGGCCAACGGTTTAAAAAAAAAAAAATGACAGATGTTCCAAAAAACATGTCGCTAATAGACACCCATGACTGTTGTCTTCGGTATCTTGGGGCCGACCATGACCTGGAGCTCTACTCTTAGCAGGACTTTGGAGGACATTTTCTTGCAAAGTCGTAAGCAGAAGTCCGATGACATTTTCCGGAAGGTAGGCCCGGAATTCCCGGTGGCACCCTCGGTCGTCCCTCCACTGGTGGGATCCCCCACTTCGGCCGCACGTTCAAGGTGGCACTCCGATCAGGGGTCCCCTGAAGTGGAGAGGCGTAAGAAGAAGACCACAGAGTCACTGTCAGGGGCTCCAGACAAGCGCTCGCGCTCCCATGCTTGGTTGCTCAGCCCCCCCCCCCCCGGCGTTACCGAGAGTTGGACAAGGAGTGGCCTCAAAAGGTATCTCGTACAGACATGGAGGCCCCCAGCGATGGCGCCTGGTCTCCTGAGGGTCGTCACGGTGAGGACCCCCTCTCCTCCTTCATGCCTGACCTGGTAACTTTGGTGTCTGTGTCGCAGGGACCCACATCCGCGTGGGAGTCCTGTATGCTGGCACTAGAGCGCAGCATTTCTGCTTTCTTAGCTGCCCAGCAGGCATTGATGCCCAGCACAGCTGGCCCGCGCCTCAAGAGCACTGTTCCCTCTAAGCTGTGCGCGTGTGCGCGCGCACACACCTCGCTGAGCGAGCGCACACACTTTACAACAGAGCGCACAAAAATTATGGCTCTGATTCTGATAGAAAACAACACATGTCTAAAAATTTAAAAGTTATGATTGTAATTACTAGAAATTTCCCGCTTCATTTAGTAATCGTCTATTTTCATTTAATTTGATTAAAATCAATGTGGTGTACATACTGTATTCTGATGTGTAGTCAAATTTTAAAGTATATAACTCCGAGTGTCGTTATGTGGCGCACAAAAATTTAACCTTCCTTCAAAAGCTGCACACAGCTGATATTTTATGCGCACACAGCCTACAGAAAATTAGAGGGAACATTGCTCAAGAGGGATACCCAAACCTGCCCTGGAAACCCCCGAGAGCCGTGGGCCTCGTGAGGGTCCTCGGTGTCGGTCTCGCTCGCCTTCCCATTCCTTGGGAGCGATATCCTCCAAGGCCTTTGGCTCCAAGTGGGCTTTGGCCTCTGGACGGGGTGACCAGCCCAAATCGAACACCTCAGACCTCTCGGGCTGGGAGTCGGATGGGGATACCTTCCCGCAGACTCGTGTCCACAGGGACCTCCCTTCAGACCCGTCCCCGCCCGCCTCTCGGAGGCATTCACCGCCCGAGGACACATCCTTTCTAGTGTTCATGCTGGATATGGCACGGGCTCTCAACCTAGCTACGCAGGCTGAAGAGAAGCCGCGAGCTGAGGAGCTCGACATCTTACAGTATGAGTCCCCACCATGGGAGTCTTACTGTCCCAGTTCCTCCCATTTTGTCCAGGCTGCTCCTTTGCATGTGGGAGACACCCACTTCAGTCCCCATTGTGAGCAAACGCCTCGATGCCATGTACAGGGTCCAACACAGTTTGGGTTTCCGGAAGACCCAGCTTCGACACACCTCCATGGTAGTGGAATCGGCGATGCGGAAGCAAAAGAGCCCGAAGTCACACTGTTCAGTCCTCCCGGGCAGGGAGTCTAGAGCCCTCGATGCCCTTGGGTGCAAAGCCTATCAGGGGTCGACGTTCACATGCTGTGCATCCAAGCATACCAATTGTATATGGGCATGTTCCTGCGCAACCTCGCCAAGGAACTCGGCAGGTTCTCCACAGGTCTTGGGGGTGAACCCCTTCTCAGGTTCCAAACCCTCCTGAGGTCCGTTGCAGAGTGCTCAAAGTACCTCTCCCGTGCCGCGTATGATGGATTTGAGTCCTCCGCCTGAGTGGCAGCAGCTGTCATCAGGGCCCAACACCAGGCATAGCTCCAGTCCTCGGACCTGGAGCAGTGGGTCCAGGAGAAGCTCCTGGACATCCCCTGCCTCAGAACAACTGTGTGGTAAGCCCATGGAAGATAAGGCCGCTGAGATAGAAATGGAGTTTGTAACTCAGACCCGCCTCTCGCATAAGACCTCTTCTCTCCCTCGGAAGAAGCAGCCAACCAAGAAGCTGTTCTTCCAAAGAAAGGGGCTCACCTACAGGGGATAACCGCCCTTCCTGCCCACCCTTGCACCGACTTCCGGCACACAGGGGAAGGGAGGAGCTCATGGCCACCGCAAGCCTAAAGGGCCCAAGGCCCAACCACCGGTGCCATGCCGACGGCATAGCCTCTCGCCCCCCAGCAGCACTTCTGGTGGGGGGACACCTGTTCCTTTTCGCCCCGCAGTGGAATTCTTCACCTGGACAGGCTTCCTCCTCCCTTCTCCCCAGCGGAATCTACTCGGCTTCCCTTGCACCAGGCTTACTTGCAGCGGTAGCTAGTCAACCTCCTCACCCAGGGGCGGTCGAGAAGGTATTGCTGCACCTTTGAGGCTGTGGGTTCTCTCTCTTTCTCTTCACATATCCAGCTCATTGCTAAAACTTGTTTCTTTCTGTAATATTTCCAAAATTCGCCCCTGCCTCTCTGACACCTCTAAATTGATTGTCCACTCCTTAATCGCCTCCCGTCTTGATTATTGTAATGTTCTTGCTGGCCTCCCTGCAAGCCACCTCTTTCCTCTTCAGTCAATTCAACACTCCGCTGCTAGACTTATTTTCTGCCAGTCTTGTTTTTCCCACATCACTCCTCTCCTCATGTCGCTTCATTGGCTTCCCATCTGTCTCCGTATCCAATTTAAACTTCTCCTCCTGACCTCCTCCTCTTCTGCCCCCCTGTACCTTTCATCTCTCATCTCTCCTTACACCCCCTCTCGGTTGCTTCGCTCTTCTAACAGTCTTCACTTATCACTCGTACTGCCAATTCCAGACTTCGCTCCTCCCAACTGGCAGCACCCTTTGCTTGGAATAGTCTTCCTATCTCTGTGCGCCAGGCGTCCTCCCTGTCCAGACTAAAATCCCACTTCTTCACTATTGCTTTCTGTTCCTGTCTTACCCTATATTGATCTCTCTATCAACATTTGCTTACTTTGTCCTGTAAATTTTTGTTATTTGTATTATGTAACTTATTTTTGTTTTCTGTCATAGATTGTGAACTCTGAGCAGGGACTGTCTCTCTTCTATGTTTGTACAGCGCTTCGTATGTTGCGGTGTTTTATAAGTCTTTAATAATAATAATAATAATAATAATAATACTCTCGCTACTTCCTCGTTCCGAAAAAGATGGGGGGCCTACGCCCCATCTTCAACCTCCGGAACCTAAACAAGTTTCTGGTGTGGGAGAAGTTCAAAATGTTATCGTTTGGTGTCCTGCTGCCCTTCCTTCAGCAGGGCGATTGGCTATGCTCCTTGGATCTCAGGGACATGTGGGCCCACATCCTAGTCCACCCCCAACACAGGCAATACCTGCACTTCAGGGTGCAGGGTGAGCTCTACCAATACAGAGTGCTCCCCTTCGGGCTCGTGTCTGCACCGCGGGTTTTCACAAAGTGTCTTTGCGCGGCCGCCACTTCCCTCAGGCGGCAGAGCATACCCGTCTTCCCCTACCTCTGACTAGCTAGTCATGGGGACCTCGGCCGGCGAAGCCCGCCTGGTGGCGTCGCACATGATCCTCCTCGAACGCCTGGGCTTCTTGGTCAACTACCCCAAGTCCCACCTCGAACCAGTGCAGACCTTGGAGTTCATTAGCGCACACCTCGACACAGAGCAAGTGACCGCCTGCCTGCCTGCGGACCGTGCAGACCTCCTCCAGGCCATGGAGGCCCAGGTCCAGAACAGGGCTTGGATTATGGCGCGGGCCATGCTGCGCCTCCTAGGATACATGGCCTGCACCGTCCATGTGGTCCCGCATGCACATGCAGACAGCCCAGTGGTGCCTCAGAGCGCAATGGAGCCAGGCCCCCGGCCACCTCAGAAACCCTATCCGGGTCTCCCGCAGTCTCCACAACTCCCTGGATTGGTGGCAGGACCCCCGAAGTTTCCTTTGGGGAATGCCCTTCCAGACCCCACAGCATGAGCTCGTCCTGATGACGGATGCTTCCCTGCTGGGTTAGGGAGCCCACTGCAGCGCATTGTGCACCCAGGGGCAGTGGTTGCCCGAGGAGTCTCAGCAGCAGATCAAACTACTTGAGCTTCGGGCGGTCCAATGGGCCCTGAGTGCCTTCGAGGGCTATCTGAGGGGGAGGTCGGTGCTCGTGCAGACTGACAACCACCGAGTAGCCATGTTCTACATAAACAAGTAGGGGGGGAACAAGATCCCGCTGCCACTGCCGGGAGGCGATCCTCCTTTACTCCTTTGTGTTTTGTCGGGGGATGACCCTATGAGTGGTCTACCTCCCAGGCCAGGAGAATGTCCTTGTGGACAAACTCAGCAGGATCCTCCGCCCACATGAGTGGAGCCTGGATCTGGAGGTCGCTGACCTCTTGTTCCATCGGTGGGGGACCCCATCCATGGACCTTTCGCCAGCCCCGTGAACGCGCAGCTTCCCCGCTTCTGTGGCCCGGTTCTGCATCCGAGCAGGGTGGCCCTGGATGCAATGTTCCCTCTAATTTTCTGTAGGCTGTGTGCGCATAAAATATCAGCTGTGTGCAGCTTTTGAAGGAAGGTTAAATTTTTGTGCGCCACATAACGACACTCGGAGTTATATACTTTAAACTTTGACTACACGTCAGAATACAGTATGTACACCACATTGATTTTAATCAAATTAAATGAAAATAGACTATTACTAAATGAAGCGGGAAATTTCTAGTAATTACAATCATAACTTTTAAATTTTAAAGACATCTGTGTTCTTTTCTATCAGAATCAGAGCCATAATTTTTGTGCGCTCTGTTGTAAAGTATGTGCGCTCGCTCGGCGAGGTGTGTACACGCACACAGCTTAGAGGGAACAGTGCCTGGGTGTGTTTCTCTTAAACTGGACCTCCGGGCTTCTTTACGCTTTCCCTCCCACTCCTCTCACTTCAAAGACCCTCCACAAGGTTCAGCGGGACTGTGCTTCAGTGATCCTTGTGGCTCCTTCGTGGCCTCGACAGCCTGGGTTCTCGCTTCTGCTCCTGCTCTCGTTTGAGCCTCCAGTCCCCTTGGGCTGTGCCCCGGATCTGTTATCGCAGGAAGATGGTCGGGTGCTTCACCCGAATCTGGCCTCGCTGTCCCTTACAGCCTGGCGGCTGAACAGGTCTCCTTAGCCCCGCTGCATCTCCCAGAGGAGGATGAGGAGGTTCTCCTCGCGTTGAAGGAGGACTCAGTGAGACGGGCATATGCCTTTAAGTGGCGACGCTTCTCGGTCTGGTGCTCCGAGCTCCAGATCAACCCGTTCTCTTGTTCTACACAGTGGGTTCTTCAGTATCTCCTCCACCTCTCGAAAGCAGGGTTGAAATCCAATTCGGTTAGTGTATAAACCTGAGCGCCATTTCGGCGAACAACTTCCCCGTCAAGGGGAAACCTCTCTCGGGGCAGCCCTTTGTCTCCCGCTTCATGCGAGGCTGGATGTGAGGCTTGGAAAGTAAGAGGCTGCCTTTGGCGGAGTGGGACCTCAGTGTGGTGCTCGTGCAGCTTACACTATCACCCTTCGAGCTGATGGCGATGAGCTCGCTTCGGCACCTCTTCCTGGTGGCTTGACTTTGGCTCGCCGAGTCAGCGAACTTCAGGCCCTCATTGCTGAGGCTCCCTACACCAGGTTCTATGGTAATAAGGTGGTCCTCCGCACCCACCCCAAGTTCCCACCGAATGTTGTCTCGGATTTCCATCTAAATCAAGAGAGTCTTACCAACCTTCTTTCTGAGACCTCATACTGACCAGGCCTCAGCAGTGTTACATAAACTCAACTGCAAGAGGGCTCTTGCCTTCTACCTCCAGCGCACCCAGGCTCATTGCAAGACTGGTTGGCTCTTTGTTGCCTACGATCCCAATCGCCTGGGGCAGGCAGTCACCAAACACACTCTCTCCATCTGGGTGGCGGACTGCATCGTCTTTGCCCAGGTGAAGATGGGCATCCCATTGGATCGGAGAGTCACCACACATGGCATTTGGGCCAAGGCGGCTTCGGTGGCTTCGTTGCACTCAGTGCCTTTGTCGAACATCTGCCGGGCTGCAACTTGGTCTCCAGCGAACACTTTCGCTGTCCACTACTGCCTGGAGAGGGAGTCCCGCTGGCACATCGCCTTCAGCCAGGCTGTACTCCATAATCTGTTCGGGGTATAAGCAACTCCTGCCCTCCGACCCTTCTTCGGCTACCGAGAGCTTTGCCCCAGGGCCCGAAGACTCTGGCTCTTTCGGGCATTGACTTCTGATCATGGCCTCGCGGAGGCGTTTTTGGGTTGCGGGTTCGGTAGCCTGTAGCTGGGGAGTCGTATTAGTGAGGACTGACTTTCTGCTTGTTCCTGGCGAAGGCGTGGTTACTCACCTGTAACAGGTGTTCTCCAGGAACAGCAGGAATCGGTCCTCACTACCCTCCCACCTCTCCTGAAGAGTTGCTATTTTTGTCCTTCCCTTGCCATCTGGTTAGTAGGGCTCTAGCTAGGGGAGACCTGACTGAACAAGATGGCATCTTTTGGGTGGGAAGAGGACCACGCATGCGTGGCAGCAATCCCAAAGGCTTTCTTTGAAAGCTGGGGAATTGCTCCACGCGGGCTCCGTTGCTGCCGACGTCACCCCATAAGTGAGGACTGATTCCTGCTGTCCCTGGAGAACACCTTATAGGTGAGTAACTACGCTTTGAGGGCTTTCTCCAGTGTGGGAAGGTAGCATCTTAAGGGTGAAAATTATAAAGCCAAGAATAACAATTGGGATCCTAATATCTACTGTTGATTCCTGTGCTGAGTAACAGCTAAGTAAAGGGTAAAATCTGTGGCTATTATACTAATCTAAGTACAATATATAAGGAACACAGTTACCTTTGGATCTGGTATGACAAAACAGATTACCTTGTTTATGTAAGCGCTGGGTGCAAGACAGATTACTCCTGCAGTCCACTCCAAGGGCCACTTGACATGGCTCACCAGGCGTGGGTGTGCCAATCGGGGCTTTAAATTTAAAGTTGCCTGAGGCTACTGGTTGGGGGAGCGTGGCAGTGGGGAGGAGCTCACCCCCTCGCTCTCTACCACTGCTGATGGACGTTGCTCCCACTTGATCTCTTGCTGATATGTAGAAGCTGATGAGGATAAAGTGGAATTGCTTAGCAAATATTTTTGTTCTGTGTTCACAGATGAAGGGCCAGGAGCAAGACCTCAGAAAATGCCCACAAATAGAAGAGAAGTGAAGGGGAATTTTGAACAATTTTCAAAAGACTGTTCATGAGGAACTAACTCAACTAAAAGAAGGCAAAATGATGGGGGCCAGATGGAATACATCCGAGAGTATTGAAAGAACTTGGGGAAGTTCTAAAGGCTCCACTGTATGACCTTTTCAATGCTTCTATAGAGTCAGGAGTGATACCAGAGAACGAGAGAGGCTTATTTCTCTTTAGTGTGCTACGGCTAAGAGAACTAAGTTTTTGTCACTAAATCATCCGTGTAAGTGAACTAAGATTATAATGTATCTACAGAAATATAGTAACACAGTATATGACGGCAGATAAAGACCAGTATGGTCCATCTAGTTTGCCCAGCAAAGCAGCAAGAGTAGGTGCACCTGCTGCTCCATGCAGGTCACCCCTCCCCATGCCGTTGTTTAGGGGTGCACTCACCACTCCGTGTAGGTCACCCCTATTTGTTCAGATATAAGAGATAGTTATGCTTATTTTGATTTTATCCTGTTGCTATAAAGGGATCCACTATGTCTGTCCCATGCCATTTTTAATTCTGTCACTATGTATGCCACCACCACTTCCATCAGGAGGGCATTCCAAGCATCCTCACCCTTTCAGTGAAAAAGCATTTCCTGACATTGCTTTTCAGTTTTTACCCCATTGCAGCTTCATGTAATGCCCTCTAGTTTTACAGCTTCCCCATCTTTGGAAGAGATTTGTTTGTTCATTAATACTCTATTCTTTTTTTAACATCTTTGTTAGTGATATAGCGGAGGGCTGTCAGGTAAGGTTTGCCTCTTTGCAGATGATACCAAAATCTGCAATAGTGTAGACACCCAGCAAGGTATAAATAACACAAGGAAGGATCTAGCTAAGCTTGAAGAATGGTCGAGAATTTGGTAGTTGAGATTTAACGTTAAAAAATGCAGGGTTATGCATTTGAGCTGCAAAAATCCAAGGGAGCGGTACAGTATAGGAAGTGAA
This sequence comes from Ichthyophis bannanicus, assembly GCA_033557465.1. NCBI lineage: Eukaryota > Metazoa > Chordata > Amphibia > Gymnophiona > Ichthyophiidae > Ichthyophis > Ichthyophis bannanicus. The sequence continues at coordinate 925,693,383 of CM066032.1, read as the reverse complement.
GTATTTCTGTCCATGAAAGAAGAGCGGGACCTGGGTGTGATTTTTTTTTTTTTTTTTTTTTTTAATTTTATTTTTTTGATGATCTTAAACTGGCTAAACGTAGTAAATGTGACCACAAAAACAAGAAGAATGCTTGGCTGCATAGGGAGAGGAATGGCCAGCAGTAAGGAGGAGGTGATAGTGCCTCTGTATTTGGTGAGACCTCATTTGGAGTATTGTCTGTAATTCTGGAGACCATGCCTTCAAAAGGATATAAACAAGATAGAGACAGTGTAGAGCGTGGCTACCAAAATTGTCATTTGGTTTCATCATACGCATATGGGGACAGACTTAAGATCTGAATATGTATACTTTGAAGGAAAGGCAAGAGAGAGGAGATACTGTATGATAAATGTTTAAATACCTCTGTGACATAAATGCACAGGAGGAGAGTCTCTTTGAATTGAAAGAAAACTCTGCAATAAGGGGGATAGGATGAAGGTTAAAGGAGATATATTTCTGTATATTACTCCAGAGTCTTCCTTTTTTGAAAGGGTGGTAGATGCATGGAGTAGCCTCCCCGTGGAAGTAGTAGAGACCAGGACAACATTTGAATTCAAGAAAGCATGGGACCAACACAGAAGATCTCTAAAGAAAAGAAAGGAGACTACACTAGTTGGTATGGAAGGGCAGACTGGAAAGGCCATATGGTCTTTTTCTGCCATTATGTTTCTGTTATTTGTTGATGTAAAACCTAACTACTTGGTTGTCCATTTTGATGTTGACTATTTTATTTTTGAGCCACTGACAGAAAGTAATGAAGTTGCTGATAATTGTTCGGAACTCTAGCAGATTGATGTGTAGTCTTTCCTCTGCATTTGACTAGCTGCCCTGAGTACAAAGATCAAGCCCCTTGAGGTTTTCGAGGTTTGAGCTACCACTGGAGAGAATGCTGCTTGGTGGCGAGATATCTAATTTCTTGGACAATAGTTGATGAAGCTGATTCCACTGCAGCTTCAGATGTTAATGTAGGGGTCACATCAACATCTTACTTAGAGACAAGAACATGGATTGTTTGAAAATGTGTCCCAGTATCTTGAGGATTTTTTGAACGATGATTTGCATCTGAGCATTAATTGGCAAGATAAGAAGGCTGGAGTAAGCTGACAGTCACTGGGTAAGAATGCTTGGCCTTGCTCATTACCAGTTGTGCACCTATGAACTATAACTCTTTATTTTGATTCCAAATTGTATTTGCCCATATTTATTAGGAAACCATTTTTCAAAGAAGAGGCATGATTATTTAGAGCCAGTCTTTATGCATCTTCACTTTTATTTTTAGCCAAATTGAGAATATTGTCTAGGTATGGAAAAATGCAAAGTCCTCATTTGTGTAAATGTGCCATCTTGGGCTAAACATTTTGAAAAGACTGGGGGCTGTAGAGAGGCCAAATGGCAGTACTTTGTGCTAATGATGAGTGTTTCTGATTGGAAAACAAAGGTATTTGTAATGGTGTAAATGAATGGGGATGGGGATGTACGCATTGTTTATATTCATAGAAACCAGTCAGTCGTCCTTCTGTCTAACGGACAGAATTATAGCTAGAGAGTTCTTTTTTTTTTTTTCAAGTTCACATCTCTTTATTGAAAAGTTTCATCGGGACAGTAAAATGCACATAAGGAATAATAAACATCCCAAACACCCCGTGTGAGTAAAATCATATGGACAATATAGAGGCATCTACTGTTTCCCAAACTCGACTGTGCCAAAGACTATCTTGCAGCCTGTGTGCCTTCACAGCTTTATACTTCCTAATGAGAGACAAAGTATTCCACCAAAAAATGAAAATTAACCAATGAAAAATGTTTCCAACTGGCAACTATCACATAAAAGGCAACGCCTATCAAAATGTCTAGTAATTTTTGTTGACTTCTCGACAAGATCCTCCAACAATAAGCTGATCTGCAGATAAGATCATAGGAGAAGTCTCCAGATACTGGTAGCAAAGCAGCCACTCTTTGCCAAACCTCTTTCCAAAAAACTTGCAGAAGTGAACATTCAAAAACGATAGGTGTGAAGGTATCACATTCTAAATAGCAGGACCAGCATTTTTTTTATCAGTACTTAATTTTGCTTGATACATTTTAACAGGGGTCCATAATGTATGATGAGTAAGAAACCTGAAGAACACTGGCTGCCAAACACTCTATTAGCCATATCCTAGACATGCTGCCACTGTTCCTCAGACATCTGACACTGCAGCTCTTCATTTTATATTAATATTAAACCCATATGTAAAGATGGTTGTAATGTAAGTAGCCACATATAGCAGTGAGAAGCCAAATGCCCCATAGGAAACATTTAACCACCTCCAGTTCAGATGGCACTAGGGTACAGACATTGATAAAAGGTCAGACAATGTTTTTAAGTTGGAACTGCTTGAAAAACTGATTCCTTGATAACTGAAACTGACTGAAGGTCTTTTTTTTAAATTTCTTTATTTATATTTTCCAACAAATTACAAACATAAGAGAAAACCAACTTGCAGTAAATCAAAATACACAATTCTTCTCTATAACATGAAATAAGAAAAGGACTAAACACAGCCCACCCCACCTTGTCCCTTCCATCATCATGCGTTCATCAGGGGCTATAAAAAGAAAACACAAAATTTATTTATTTATTTATATTTATTTACATTCTCTTATATACCGTGCTATTCTGCATCAGTGCGGTTTACATTGAACAAACTGAAATTACATTGAACAGGGCATTATAACTTGGAGATAACTATTTTACAGGGAACCATGGGCTATGGAGGGTTAAGTGGCTTGCCCAAGACCACAAGGAGCACCTGTGGGACTAGAAATCCCAGTCCTTCCGGCCCAAGGTTGCTGTCCTCTAGTGGGATTTGAACCCCCGACCTTCCGGCCTGAAGTACCTTGCCCCAACCACTAGGCCACTCCTCCACTCCTGCAAATATCTGCAAGCCTGCGTGGCCTACAAGGGCTATAGAAGAGCAACCACTCCACTACATAAAAAATGAGGATTTGTCTAATGACCCCTTACTACATCTCATATCGTGCTTTAGAGATGTAATTCTGTAGGAGTTTCTATTTAAGAAAAGAGGAGGGTGTGAGGGAACTACCACATCATGGTATTTGCGCATATATGTAGCATTAGCAGAAGCGTTCCACTATTCGTGTCAGCTAAGCTCTGCTGTATGTTTCCAGTTAGAAATAATGAGATGCAGGGCCACTCCCAACATGAAGCCAATTAAAACTGAGAATCCCTCTGTAACAACAAGACGCCAATTGCCGATTGAAAAATGACCCCAGACCAGGAGAGAGTGGCCCGTAATCCCAGTACCTCTTTAATACAGTTCCATATTGAAAACCAATAAAACTGAATGCCAGGACAGTCATACACCACATATCTCAAAGTGCTGACATCTCCTCGACGAGACTAACACTCATTCCCAGCTGCCTTATCCCATTTAGCAATCCTCTTTAGGAATTACATTTGCTAATTGTTGAAAAGCCTTCTGAGTATCCGATATAGTCCTATGAGACTTAAACCTCTCAACAGTTTTCCATAGAAAATGAACTAGAATCCTTTCAATTTGACAATAGACTTTACTTGTGAGAAAGACTGGTAGCATTTCTACTATACGAGAGTGATAGTCGTTTTTATAGCTTCAAGACGACCCCACCAAGAAATAGACCGTCAACCACTTTGCTGTGATATTATTGAAAGCTCGTTGAGTCAAATAAGGTAAATGTGATTGCAGAGTGAACAGAAATGTGAGCCACATGAATAGTAGACTCACTAATTCTAGAACAAAGTCCCTTGGAAACTAGGAAAAATTTATATGTGATATTTGAAGACCCATGAGGGATAGAGCTTTCCTCACGAAGATGGCTACCCCAATATTCTTAAGATGGGCAGCTGAAAAGCCCCTAGAAAGTAGGGTTTTATATCTAGTTTTACAACTCCTTTACATTTAAGTGTGTCTCCTGCAGCAGTGAGATGTCAGCACTTTCCCTCCTACCATACAGAAAAATCTTTCCCTCTTAATGGGATTGTTAATACCCTTAATATTCAGTTAAATGACCTTAAAGGAAAGCATACTGACAATATAGCTCAGATTGACAGTCAAATGTTGCAGAAACATATCAACTTGTAGCATTTAGTTTAACATTGTAGAACAATTTCTTAAGCGCCCTCAAAGCGTTAGCTGTCCTTATAGCCCAAAGAAGAAAACCCAACAAAAGAAGCACATTTTAGCCCTGGCCCCGTCATATGATCACTCACAATAAGAACACCTATTTCTGAAAAAACATCTCCCCAAAACCACCTAACACGGGGGGGGAGTCTATATAACACACAAAACTTAGCGGGTGAGCCCACCAGGACAAGACAGACACGGAGGACAAAATGACCTAGTACTTCCGCATTTCTATGTCACTCAGAATATCGGGCTTTGCCCATCTCCCTTAGTAAGAGTAAAGACTATGAACTCAAAACCTCCCAAAAAAAGAGAGAAAAAAACCAGAACTGCATGGGAGGGCAGCCCTCTTTGAATCAGTTTATGGCCTATAAGACCCAGCCCAATGAACAAGGGCCACTCCACTCCTCCGAGCCCCAAGACTCTCCCAGCCACCATAGACATCACCAACAACATAAACATAGAAGAGATAGAGAGAAAACAAGAGACATCTTGACCAGGATAGTACTCTGGAGCGCCTTCAAAAGAGACAGAATGGATGTCCCAGTATAAATGTCGCTTCTGCGTGGATAAGTCGCCTTTACATGACCTCAGACCAGTCAAAGGCCCATGATAGCAAACGTCGTAGAACTGTAGCAAATAAAAGTTGCAAAGTGACTTTCACCGCATCACTGCCAACTCCTTATCCTCCAGAAATGCATATAACTCCCCGGGATCATCAAACGTGTTGGTCTGGTTATGCAGCACAATTCTCATGTGGGCAGGATAGAGCAGCCCAAAACGGGCCTGCAGTTGTAATAAGCGTGGACGCAGCACGAAAAAACACTTTCTCCGTTCCACCATTGCCTTTACGAAATCCGGGAAGAACAGGAGTTTATGTCCCTGATATTCCAAAGTTGAAAGTGATCTAGCTGCTCCCATTATTTGCAATACTTGCTGAAAACGTAAAACTTTCAAGATGATTGGGTGTGGACGCTTGCCTGTGACCATGGACTGAGTAGGCACTCTATGGGCGTGCTCGATCTCGAACGGCATAGCAAACTGCAACTTTAACACACCTGAAATCATGGCCTGTAAAAAGGACACCAAATCAGGGCCTTCTGCTCCCTTAGGAACTCCAAGTATTCTTATGTTGTTCCTCCGAGAGCGATTATTACCATCTTCCACCTCTCTTTGTAATGAGCGTATCAACTTGGCCTGCTTCTCAATGGCCTCGAGCCTCTCCCCATATGAAGCCACCTCATTTTCTACCTTCCCCAAACGAGCCGTAATTGACTCCAAAGAAGTTCGCAAAGCGTTGGTATCTTCCTGCATTTCACATAGCGATTCTCCATTAGCTTTGACCAAGTCTTTGACTGCCAGATTCTCAGCCAGGAGCTCCTGTGAGGTCTCGGAACAATCTCGGGTGACCGCCATCTTCTGAGGTGAGAGAGGTTCTGTCTTAGTTCTCTTTGCGCTAGCATTTTGAGATACTTAGTAATCCAGCCACATCTGTTTGGGACCCGACATATCCGGGATCGAATGGTATCAAAATAGGAACTATTTGATTAAAGATTGCAGAAGTTTGGATTCTTGTCTATTGCCCTCCGGAGCACAGCTCTTACATGTCCATCTTGACCAGAGACTAGGCTCCGCACCAACTGAAGGCCTTTTTAAAGGATTCAAGTCATGAATCTTGGATAACATGCTCCAATGTACAGATTACTTTATTGTGTCAAGCACTCCAATACAAAGGTTTCTTATCAATTTGGAAGTTCCTGTTGAACCACATACTTCTAGATAAAGTACTCCTTTAGCGGAGCTTGAGATGACATTCAACATCATTTATCACCTTATGCGTTGCAGTAATGAACTTGTTATCTTTAAGCATCTGTGGAAGTATCGCCCTGGGAGATCTTGCAGTGACACCGGATGAATTATAGCAACCTCAAATGAGATGCAAGGGAGATTACCCTACCTTGTCTCCCCACCTACAATCCAAAGCATCCAGCTCGGAGCAAAAAAGCTTTATAGTATAACACAAAATCTAGCAATCTGATTCCTGCTGAGCAATGTTCCCTCTAATTTTCTGTAGGCTGTGTGCGCATAAAATATCAGCTGTGCAGCTTTTGAAGGAAGGTTAAATTTTTGTGCGCTACATAACGACACTCGGAGTTAAATACTTTAAAATTTGACTACACATCAGAATACAGTATATACATCACATTGATTGCACTAGAAAATATTGTAGAACTTGTGAAAACCGTAAATACACAACAACTTTTAAATTTTAAGACGTCTGTGTTATTTTCTATCAGAATCAGAACTGTAATTTTTGTGCGCTCTGTTGTAAAGTATGTGTGCTCGCTCGGCGAGATGTGTGCGCGCGCACAGCTTAGAGGGAACAGTGCTGCTGAGTCTCTGGAAGCCCGCAACAGACACCATGAAATTCTTGCAGATCTAGCCTTCTATAAAAATTTCAAAAGCAACCTTTTTAAGCTCATTATAGAAGGTGTCGGGAAAAAGGTGCTAAGAGAAATTTTACTTTAGGGACAATTATCACCTTTATAGTTTCTGCCTGACCCCACCATGATAAATGAATCACCCATCTAATTCTTTATGCACTAGATTCAGTATCTAATTAGCATTCAGCTCCAACACAACCTCTAAGATTCTATGAAATAGTACCCCAAGATAATTAATGACCTATGGGGCCCACTGCATCTTGCTCTGCTCAGCCAGTTGCGAAGAGCAGTGAATGCTAGAGGCATCTCTGATTTAGATACACTCAGCTTATATCCAAATAAGTTTGAATGCCCCTGAATGAGGTGTAAAAGGACTGGTGTCCTACCTCCAGTCTGGTAGCCTCTTTGTTGCCATGGAGAAGAAGTGCTGAAGTGAAAGGAGAGCATCACTTTAGTGTGACAGGACATGATCCTGTAGCTAGGACCTGTTCCCAGGTAATGTAAAACTCTCTCGCACTGATGTGGTTTCTCCAGGGCCATGTATCCATAAGGGAAGGGTTAGGATGGCAGTTACAGTCGGCAATTCAATCATTAGGTATGTAGATAGCTGGGTGACTGGTGGACATGAGAATCAACTGACAACATCTCTTGCCTGGTGCAAAAGTAGCAGACCTCATGCACCACCTAGACAAGGTTTTAGATAGTGCTGGGGAGGAGCCTGCTGTCTTGGTAAATATTAGTACCTGTGACATAGGAAAATGTGGGAGGGAGGTTCTAGAGGCTAAATTTAGGCTTTTATGGAGGAAGTGGAAATCCAGTACTTCCAGGGTAGCATTCTCAGAAATGCTTCTCGTTCCATGCGCAGAACCCAAAGGCAGGCAAAGCTCCGGAGTCTCAATGCGTGGATGAGACGATGCTATAAGGAAGAGGGTTTTGGATTTGTTAGGAATTGGGCAACATTCTGGGGAAGGGGGTGGAGCTTTTCCAAAAGGATGCACTCTACCTTAACCAGGCTGCTGGCATTAACCCTTTCTCTGGGAAGAAACAGGAAGTCAGTCCTCACATATGGGTGACATCTGCACTGACGGAGCCCTGCACGAAAGCTTCTCCGCAGCTTTCAAAGAAAGCCTTTGAGAAATGCACCACGCATGCATAGTCTCCTTCCCGACCAAGGGTACACTATCTTGCCTCGGTCTCCTTTTTTCCGCGGAGCCCACAGGACGCCTGTAGTGTTTCCCCTGGAAAAACTGTCTGGGGTTTTTGTCTTCTTTTATCTGATACATGTATCGGTTCCTCTCCTGCCCTCGAGCCAGCTCACCTTAGCATTGCTCCTCTGGTTCGTTAACTTGTTTTTCTTAAGGTATCCCTCCACCGGCACTTCGTGTCCTTTTTTGGCTGCAGACCTCTGACCCTCGCCCGGTTTGCAGGGCCCCCTTTTTCCCTATGGCCTCCAGTGGCTTAAAAAAATGTGATCAGTACGGTAAAATGGTGTCCTTCAATGACCCATATGACTGCTGCCTCTGTTGCCTCAGGCCGGACCATGACAATTTGGGCTGCAAACTTTGCAAGGCCATAACTACAAAGGTCATCAAGAGCCATTAGTTCTTCCACAAATCCGACTCTGCACCAGAATTCCTGGTAACACCATGCTCCAGGGCTCCCTCTGGTACCTCAGATCCTCCGAGAGGAAGTCCCTGGAGGTAGAACGCAAGAAGAGCTCGAAAGCCACCTCAGAGGATGGGTTTGGAAAAGCGGGTAAATCCTACACCAGGCCTCGCAGTCCCCAGTGTGAGTCCAAGGGGACTGAGCAGGAGCAGCCTCACAAGCTGCTCCTTAAGGAGTCGTCAGCATCCATCGACCAGCCCCAGACCCCCAAGACCATCCTGGTTGAGGATGCCTGCGTCGAAGGCTGTGGAGCCAACTGGCATGGAGATCAGGATGGCAGCTCTGGAGCGCAGTATCTCTGTCGTCCTGGCCCAGTAGCGGGCAGTGATGTCCGTTTTCTCTGGTTTATTTGCCCCGATGACTGGACCCTCAACTAGGGCTTCCCTGGACATTGAGCTGGTCCTTGAGCGCCACTGGCTTTGAGAGAGCAGTCAATATCAGGACCCCGGGACACCGGTCCTCACCGGCCAGTGCACACAGCTCAGACCACAGGTCCTCCAGGGGCAGCGGGCCTTGAACGCGGGGTGTCAGATTCTTGCTCTTACTTTGAGTCGGACTGGGAGATTGATGACGAGGAGTCTCTGGACATCCAGTGACATTGAGACGTGCTCTCGGACCAGTCTCCACCGCTCCCCGCCTGAACATAAGAACATAAGATATGCCATACTGGGTCAGACCAAGGTCCATCAAGCCCAGTATTCTGTTTCCAACAGTGGCCAATCTAGGTCATAATTACCTAGCAGTTTCCCCAAGAGACACAAGTTCCACAATGCTTGTACTGGGTCAAGCATTGATATCTTCGGTCACTTAATAATGGTTTATGGACCTTTCATCCAGGAACTTGTCCAAACCATTTTTAAACCCAGCTACACTAACAGCCTTTACTACATCCTCCGGTAACAAATTCCAGAGTTTGATTACACGTTGAGTGAAAAAATATTTTCTTTTATTAGTCTTAAATAGTTTCCCTGTAGCTTCATTGCATGTCCCCTAGTCTTTTTCTATATTCTGATAAGGTAAACAATCGATCTACGTTTACCCGTTCCACTCCGTTCATTAATTTATAGACTTCTATCATATCTCCCCTCAGCCGTCTCTTTTCCAGGTTAAAGAGCCCTAACCTTTTTAGCCTTTCTTCATAGGAGTATCCTTCCATCCCCTTTACCATTTTGGTGGCTCTTCTCTGTACCTTTTCTAAAATCGCTATATCCTTTTTAAGATACGGCGACCAGAATTGCACACAATATTCAAGGTGCGGTCTCACCATGGAATGATATAGAGGCATTATAATATCTTTTGTTTTATTTTCCATTCCTTTCCTTATCATACCTAGCATTCTATTTGCTCTCTTGGCCGCCGCTGCACACTGGGCCGAGGGTTTTAACATGGTATCCACAATGACGCCTAAATCTTTTTCCTGGGTGGTGGTTCCTAATGTGGAACCTTGCATCGTGTAACCATAGTTTGGGTTGTTCTTCCCTAGGTGCATAACCTTGCACTTGTCCACATTAAATTTCATCTGCCATTTTGATGCCCAGTCTTCCAATTTATCAAGATCCTCTTGCAATTTTTCACAATCCTCTTGGGTTTTAACAACTTTTGAAGTTAATGTTCCATGTTGCCTTCCTTGACCGTGCGGGACATGGCAAAGGCGCTCGCTTTCGATGGTCCACGGTGCTGGGCTGTATGAGACTGCTAACAGAATTGCTTTAAGTAGAAGAGAATACACCACAGTTTTTTTGACTCCTGAAGAAGGCTCTCGCCAAAAAACGGCTCATGTAGGGTCTTGTGGTATTGGTATTCCTGGTTTTCTACTGATTAACTCTTGGTTTAATAAATTCTTTAAGTATCCTGCCTCTCTGTGTGCCTTGGACATTGGCAAGTACCCCCGTGCTTTTGTTGGTTTAAACACATCCCTGAGCATAACCCAGTTTGTTTATCCATAAGAAGCGGCGCTGTGACTGTCCCCCCCCTCCCTCTCCCACCCCCTATTGCTCCTATCCTTCCCCTCCCATCTGTGTGCTTCCCCCCCCCCCTTTCCTCCTCCCCGTGTCCATGTTGAACTCTTAGCATTAAGGAAACGTAGTGATATGTCGAGGGCAATGTTCCCTCTAATTTTCTGTAGGCTGTGTGCGCATAAAATATCAGCTGTGTGCAGCTTTTGAAGGAAGGTTAAATTTTTGTGCGCCACATAATGACACTCAGAGTTATAGACTTTAAAATTTGACTACACGTCAGAATACAGTATGTACACCACATTGATTTTAATCAAATTTAATGAAAATAGACTATTACTAAAGGAAGCGGGAAATTCCTAGTAATTGCAATCATAACTTTTAAATTTTAAGACATCTGTGTTTTCTATCAGAATCAGAGCCGTAATTTTTGTGCGCTCTGTTGTAAAAGTATGTGCGCTCGCTTGGTGAGGTGTGTGCGCGCACACACGCGCACAGCTTAGAGGGAACAGTGGTCGAGGGCCCCTCCACCACTCCTAGTCTCCAGCCTTGCACACTTTTCCTTGCCTGCTTCTCCCTCCCATCACATCCCCTAATGGATGACTGTCGGCCCCAGCCAATCTTCTAGCACTCAATCCCCCTCCCTCCCTGGCAGCCACTCTGGTTATCTGACCTGCTACCACCCGGTCTTCACCCCCCTCCCCATATCTCCCTCCCTACTGTATGAAGGGGGGGAGAGGATTCTGCATCTGGCCTGAGCCAGTCGCTGAGGCCCTCCAAAGTTGAGGGATCATTTATTCCCGGCCCTTGATCTGGATGCTCGGTCCATAAGTAGCTTTTCTCTCTCCTCCCACTCCACCCTCCCTCCCCAGAATCCCTATCCCCATTCCTTCACACTTCTACCTTCCACACTCGTCCCCTCTGTCATCCTGTACCCATACACACAACTCACAATATAGCCCACAAATCCACATTATATACCCTCCCCCACCCCCAACCCACCAAATAGGTGGCCATAAATCAACAGGTCCAGAAAGTTAAACAGTCATGGAACCCGGCTCAGGTTGCCGTCACCCCTGAGGGGCACCTCCAGGCCCGAAGAGGCTCTTCCCCTCCTCTCCACAACCCTCCACAACTCTTAGGCACTTCTCTCCTGGGGGGGAAGCTCCTGCATGCAAGAGATACTCAAGTCCTGCAACTGAGCCAACAAGGTCTCAGATCCGGCCCAGTCCTTCCCTGTCACAGCAGTAAAGCACAGCTGCAACACAAGCCGTCCATTGAGCAAGTCTGCAGTACTGGTTGGTTAACTACCTGTCCACAGGCTTAGTTCATTTCTCCGGTGTGCAGCAACTCAAAGTGCCCGGGAGTTAATTCCCTCTGCTCTCGAACGTTCATTGCTTGCCACGAGATGTTTGGCTTACTGACACGGCTGACACCAGTTCATCAATATAGTTCTTGCAGTGTTAGCGGTTTCAAAAGTATGGTGTACGCCATTGTGAGATGTGCAATCTGGCGGTGTACTGTTCAGTAAAGTTAACTTTAGCATCGATCAGGCATTGGCATATAGGAGCATTGGCCCGGCGTCTTTGACTTAGTGCAGCTGAGTAGTCTGAGGCTACCCGCAGGTGCAAATTGTCTTGGCTAATGGTGCTGCATTTAAAGTACCACGTCCTTTTGGTGTAGTTGAGGAATTTGGCCAGGACCACCCTCGGACGATGCTCCATCAGCCAGTTTGGTCCCATGCAATGTACTCGCTTCTCCGTGTGCTGGATCTGGGGGAGGCCTGCAGCTGGAAAGCTTCAGTATATTCCCACAAACTGACTGGAAAAGGCTCTGACGGCTGCGATGACCTCCTCCACTAGAACAGTTGGCGGGAGAGCCTGAGGTGACAGAAGGGGGGGGGGGTCCACCATCTTAATTGTCAGGGGACCTCCCTTGTCTTTTGGCGCATGGATTTTGCAGCAGCCATCCCCTCGTTACTTAAGGTTTGTAGAGGAGACTTTAACAATCTTGATTCCTCTCTTTTTGCGGTCACAAACATTTCATTCAGGGGTCGTAGGGCTTGGCAAGGGGGAACCTCCCTCGGAGATCAAGCAGTGCACGTCCGCTCCCCCTCAGCACATCTCATGTCCTCTGCTGTTAGTCCTTAAAAAGGATATAGAACAGGTTTTAAACTAGATAATAGGGGAAAGCAGACAGTTGCCCAAGAGTGCATGGTTCAGAAGGATGTATCCTTGAAGGATAGTAGCAAAAGAGGGAGGTTCCAATAAAGATAAAAGTAACCCAGATGCTTTTAAATACAGAGTAGACAGAGGTGAAAGATTCCAAATTACCTTGTCAACTGATAATCAGATTAATATGAAAAAAATACAACTTCTAAAATGCCTGTATGCAAATGCTAGAAGTCTAAAAAAAAATAAGATGGGAGAGCTAGAATATATACAGTAGTGGCCAAAATTGTGGATATACCTTGACATTTAGTTCATTTCTAGCAATATGTGCTCAATTGTTCAAATGTTGTGTGCTTTGAGAAGGAAAGTATACAATATTGGTTTAGAAACTATATTTAAATAGAAATTCATCAATTTAAGTCTTATTCTATCTAAAAAAACTGAAGATACAGTATCAGAAATATATTGCTGCTGCTGTTGTTGTTAAGTGCCGTCGAGTCGGAGTCGACTCATGGAGACCCTCTGGATAGCTATCTTAAATTGTGTTCGGTCTTCAGTCAGGCTGCTCATTGTTGACAGACTGGTACCCGTAGCTGCTGTTGTTGTATCGATCCATCTCATTGCTGGCCTTCCTCTTTTTTGCGTTGACCTATCTTGCCAAGCATGATGTCTTTCTCTAATGATCTCTCTCTTCGCATGATGTGTCCAAAGTATGAAAGTCGAAGTCTTGTCATCTGAGCTTCTAAAGAAAGCTTAGGTTTGATCTCCTCTAGTACCTACTGGTTTGTTCTTCAGGCAGTCCATGGTATACACAGTATTTGCTGCCAGCACCATAATTCAAAGGCATCAATTTTCTTCCTGTCTGTCTTTTTCACTGTCCATCTTTCACATCCATATGATGTTATTGAAAATACCATGGCTTGAACAAGTCAAATCTTTGTATGGAGAGAGACATCTCTGCTCTTGAGAATCTTATCTAGGTCTTTCATAGCCATTCTGCCAAGAGCAATGCGTCGTCTGATTTCTTGACTGCTTGTTGCTTCTTTATTGATAGCTGATCCAAGTAGGTTAAAGTTGTTCACGATTTCAATTTCTTCTCCTTCAATGATGAACCTGTTGATTATGCCAGTTGTCATGATCTTTGTCTTCTTTACATTAAGGTGCAGGCCCATTTTGAGACTATGTTCTTTGATTGTGAGAAGCAAATGTTTCAGATCATCTTCACTTTCAGCCAGTAATGTGGCATCATCAGCATAGCGAAGGTTGTTGATGAGTCTTCCACCAATCTTCAGACCTCTGTTGTCTTCATACAATCCTGCTTCTCTGATTTGTTCTGCATATAAATTAAACAGGTAGGGGGAAAGTATGCAGCCTTGTCTTACACCTTTGCTTATTTTAAACTATTCTGTTTCTCCTTGTTCCGTTCGAACTGTTGCTTCTTGATCAATGTACAGATTGCGCAAGAGAACGATCAGGTGTTCTGGTATACCCATGCTTCTTAATGTAGCCCAGAGTTTCTCATGGTTTACACAGTCAAAAGCCTTGCTATAGTCGATAAAGCACAAATAGATATCCTTTTGGTATTCTTTAGTCTTTTCAAGGATCCATCTCACATCTGCAATGATGTCTCTCGTTCCTCACCCTTTCCTGAACCCTGCTTGCACTTCAGGTAGTTCTTGTTCCAGGTATGGTTGTAGTCTCTTTTGAATAATCTTCAGTAGAATCTTGCTGGCATGTGGGATCAGAGTGATTGTGCGATAATTTCCACAGTCAGTTGGATCACCTTTCTTTAGTATTGGTATAAACACAGATCTTTTCCAGTCAGTTGGCCATGATGTTGTCTTCCATATTTCTTGGCAGAGCCTTGTAAGTATAGTAACAGCTGCATCAGATTGCTGCAATACGTCTGTGGGAATGCTATCAATCCCTGGTGCTTTGTTCTTTGATAAGGCTTTCAATGCTGCTTCAACTTCTTCTTTCATCACCAATGGTTCTCGATCATAAGGTACAGGTTGAAACGGCTGTTGGTCCACTTGATCTTTATCATATAAAAACTCTGTATATTCCTTCCACCTTTTCTTGATGATCTCAGCATCATTCAACATAGAACCTTGAGCATCTTGTAACATTCCAATTTGAGGCTGGAACGTTTTCTTTAACTCTCGTAGCTTTAGGAAAGCCGATCTTGTTCTTCTTCTAATAGTTTCTGCTTCTATTTCCTTGCAAGTGTCATTGTAGTACTTTTCCTTGTCCTGTCTTGCTGCACGTTGGAAATCTGAGTTCTGCGATTGTCTTTCTTTCTCCTCTGGCTTTAGCTTCTCTGCATTTCTGGGCAATTTTCAGAGTTTCTTCCGTCATCCATTTTGTTCGTTTTTGCTTTTTCACCTTTTGTAGAGACTTCTCGCTTTCTTCCAACACAACCTTCTTGATGTCATTCCATAATTCTTTCGGAGCTCTGTCAATTGTATCTAAAGCAGCAAATCGATTTTGCAGGCAGTCTTTAAATTCCAGTGGTATATTCTCAAGGTCATATTTTGCTGCATTCACGAGTGGTTTGCTCTTTTTCAACTTTAGCTTGAGTTGCATACTGGTATTGATCTGTACCACAGTCAGCTCTAGGTTTTGTCTTTGTTGATGTTACAGAGCTTTTTGGTTTTTATACAATCCATTGGGTGAAGTCCATGTGTACAGTCGCCGTTTGTGTTGCTGGAAGAAGGTGTTTGAGATGAATAGATCATTGGTCTTGCAGAATTCTATCAGTCTTTCTCCAGCTTCATTTCTGTTGCCAAGTCCATATTTTCCAACTACTTTGCCTTCTTCTTTGTTGCCAACGTTTGCGTTCCAGTCACCCATGACTATCAGGATATCCTGTTTGCATGTTCTGTCAATTTCAGCTTGTACTTGTTCATAGAACTCTTCAATTTCATTCTCTTCTGCAGCTGTTGTTGGGGCATATACTTGAATTATAGTTGTGTTGATAGGCAATCCTCATAGACGAATAGAGATTAAGCGTTCGCTGACTGCATTGTATTTCATTACAGTTCTTGCAAGTTTCTTCTTTATTATAAATGCAACACCATTTCTTCTTTGTCTTTCATTTCCAGCATAGTAGACCATGTGATCATTTGATGCAAAGTGCCCGATGCCAGTCCATTTCAGTTCGCTGACACCCAACAGATCAAGTTGTACATGTTCCATTTCATTCTTGAATACCTCCAACTTCCCTTGGTTCATGCTTCGTACGTTCTATGTTCCATTGTGTAAGACATCTTTACAGCTTCTGACTCTCATTTCATGCACAGCTACATCAGCAGTCGGACTTCCCGAGGGCTTTGATCCAACCACATCATAAATGCTGGCTTTACTCTGAAATGTCTTCAGCTCTTCCCCAGTAGCTAGTTGAGTGCCTTCCGACCTGGGGGTTTCATCTTCCAGCACCATAGCACAATTTGTTTTGTTGTAACTATCCATTGGGTTTTCATGGCAAGATACAGAAGTAGATTGCCGGGCCTTTCTTCCGTGCAGTTTGTTTGGTGGTGTTTCCGTTGTCACAAAAATGTGATCTTCCGCCGTCAACACTATCCCATTCTGCTGCTGCTGCCCAGATGGGTGGTTTTGTCTTGGTCTGGCACCTCAGCTGAGACCTGTCCATCTTGGGAGACCCTGCCATTAGTTAAACTACCAATAGTTTAGCGCTCAGCATCACTGATGCACGCAAGCCCTCACAGCACGACAAGCTGCAAACCAAGTGAGAGAAATATATTGCTATGGTGTATAATTAAATCGGAACCATTTTACATCATTAAAGTCAGTAACGTGTTGGAAGCCTTTTAACAGCTTGGCATCTTCTGGGCACTGATTAAACAAGTTTCTCGAGGTTTTTCTTTTTGATTTTATGGAACCAGGAACTGATAATGCACTCAATCAGTTCCTGTTTGTTGCTTGGATGCTTTGATGCCACAGCTGTCTTCAGTCTAGACCAAAGGTTTTCAGTCGGATTTAGGTCAGCATCCTTTTGACATTGTCCCCATCAGACCCGAATATGTCAGAAGGCAGCAATTTGGGTTTGAGGATGTCTGCAATGTATTGTTTCTCACTGATGGTGCCAATCAAAACTTAAATCCTGCCTATACCATGCCAAGACATGCATCCCCATATCATGACACTCGGGGGATGCTTACCAGTGGCGTTGAGGCATTCTGAGATGAGGTCTTCTCCAGGTCGTCTTTGCACAAAAATCACGCCCAAAAATTGAAATCTTTGTCTCATTGCTCCAATTAACTCTTCCAGTCTTCAATTGACCAACTCAAGTGTTTAGCCCAGTCAAGTCTTTTCCTTTGAACTGGATTTAGAAATGGCTCTTTCCTTGGTTTTCTGGCTTTCAGACTGGCCTTGACTAGTCTACGACGAACAGTTATGTTTGACACTGACACTCAGGTATCAGACAAAATGTTGTTTATATCATTCACAGTAATTCTGTTCCCTATAGCCAGTCTTGCTATTCTCCTGTCAGTTGTAAGTGTTGACATTTTTCTGCCCTTTCTCTGTTTATTTGCAATGGTTCCAGTCATCTTAAAGCAGTTGCACAACTTCTGAACAATGGAGACTGTTACTGCCAAGTTTCTTTGCTATTTCTCTAAAGCTGTAGCCTTCCATCCTCACTGTTACTGCAGAAGCCCTCTTTTTGGGTGATCAGTCTTGTCTCTTGGTAGTTTCCATTCTTAGTATTTACTTAAAAGAAAGATCATAGTAAATTTAGGTAGTAAATATTGAGTGAAATGTATATCTTAAATAATTCAGTTTTACTTAGGTTTTTTTTAAATGTTTTTATAATTAAAATATTTTTGAATTAGTAAATGACATGCTTACAGACATTGGTGATAAACCTTCAAAAGGAACACACACAAATATTAATGGTATAGCAGAGTAAAACTGCATGAACAAGTGGTGTAATTATAAGAAATATGCAAAATTATGCTCACCTCTCGTCTTAACATGCAAAATCACAAATTTTTTGAGTAAAAGTATGCTTTTTGGGTCTCCGCTGATTCAATAAACAGTAACACATGCAACCCATAGACTTTAACTAGATGAGATAAGCAAATAAGAGACCTCAAATACGCATGAAGGGAACAAATTGCGGGTGTACCTACAATTTCTCCATGACCAAGCAGGAAGTCAGTCCTCACATATGGGTGATGTCAGCGCCGACAGAGCCCCCATGCGGAGCATTTCCCCAGCTTTCAAAGAAAGCCTTTGGGAATGCAGCACGCATGCGCGGTCCCCTTCCCGCCCAAAGGTGCCATCTTGCTCAGTCTTCTTTTTTCCGCGGAGCCCGACGGACATGTTTCGTTTTCACCCGAGGAAAAAGTTGATTTTCTGCGTGGATCCGTGGTTTTCTTTGGTTCAACGCCGGTTTCCCTTTCCCGCCTGTACCCGGTACACCGGTATCGAGCCCAGACTTTATTTTTCGTTTTTTGTCCTTTGTGACTAGCGTTCACGCCATTTTTCTATTTTTCACTGGCAGCCCTGTCTTTTGACCTTTCAGGGGCCCTTTTTCCCCCGATAGGCTGCAAGTGGGTTTAAAAAGTGTGATCGGTGTAAGAGAAACTTGTGTCTCTCACCGAAACACATGACTGCTGCCTCCGCTGCCTCGGGCCCGATTATGACCCGATGGTCTGTGGCCCGTGTGGGAAAATGTCCTCGAAGGCATTGAGGAGCCGTCAGCATCAGAAGGAAAGAATCTTCTGACTCCACATCCGGCCGGGCCAGGACTTCGTCAGAGGCCTCGACTTCTCGGGACTCCGATCCCGAGCATCGCCAGGGTTCCTCTGAAAGGGGGTCTCCCTCACGGGAGCACCGCAGGAAAAAGAAACCCGCGAGGCCGATGTCGGTGGACGCACTTGGCTCCTCGAGGGCCAGGTTGCATAGCCCCGACCGCCGTCCCAGGTCCTCAGAGTCGGAGCGGCCTGCTAAACAACCTCATGTAGAGACGGAGTCCCCGGGTCACGTGAGTACTGTAGTCCTTGTGGACTCTCCTCCGGGGGAGCCGACATCGGGCCCGATGCTGTCGGGGCCCGAGTCGGGGACTGCTGAGTCTCCTGAGCTTGGGCTTAGGTTGACGGCCTTGGAGAGCAGCTTGGCTACCTTAATGGAACAGCAGCAGGCACTGATCGCCGGTCTCACTGGTGCATCTGCCCCGACCACCGGGACATCTACGTCCAAGTCGACCCTGGAGGCCGAGCGGATCCTCGAGTCCATGCGCTCTAGAGTTGATCCTCGGCCAAGATCTCCCTCGGCCTCCTGTTCAGGACCGAGGTCGTCGACACCGGTACCCTTGGCGTTGGGGCGGATGGCATCGGTGCCTGCCCGACCGGAGCAGCTCGATTCCTCCTCCGAGGGGTCGGGCTGGGAAACGGAGGATGAGGAGTCCCCGGACACGTTTCGGACCCGGTGTGTCCCTTCGGACTCACTGGAGTCCGAGCCTCAGAGACGGTCCCCCCCAGAGGACACCTGGTTCTCTGATTTCGTGCGGGACATGGCCAAGGACTTGGCCTTCCCCGCGGACCCCGATGAGCTCGAGGTCCTGCAGTATGACTCTCCTCCCAAGGAGGTGTTTACTGTACCGGTTCCTCCAATACTGGAACGGTTGCTCTTCCGCATGTGGGAGGCGCCAGCCTCAATGCCGGTTCTGAGCAAGCGGGTCGATTCCATCTATTGAGTCCGTAAGAGCCCCGGGTTCTAGAAGGCACAGCTACCACACCACTCCATGGTTGTGAAATCGGCCGTGCATCGTCTGAAGAGTCAGAAGATGCACTCTTTGGTGCCTCCCAGCTGGGAGGCCTGGAACCTGGATGCCCTCGGTAGAAAGCGCTTCCAGGGCTCTATGCTTGCTTGTCGTGTCCAGACCTACCAGCTGTACATGGGCATGTACCTTCGAGACCTGGCAAAGGAGATTGCCGGGTTCTCTGCTGGTCTCTCCAAGGAACCTTTGCAGAGGTTCAAAGCCCTGTCATCGGATCTGAGAGTGCTCAAAGTTTCTCTCGAGCAGCCTATGATGGCTTCGAGTCTTCGGCCCGAGTAGCCGCGGCTGGCATCGGTGCACGACGTCAGGCCTGGCTACAGTCATCGGACCTCGAGCCATGGGTTCAGGACAAGTTGGTCGATGTTCCCTGCCGAGGTGAATACCTCTTTGGCAAGCCCATGGCTGAAAAGGCTGCAGAACTCGAGTCTGAGACTCTCACCCAGACAAGGCTGTCCAGGAAAAACCTCTGCCCCTTCTCAGAAGAAGGGCTCGGGGAAAAAGACCTTTTACCCGAGGAAGTCATCTGCCTACCCTACCCTCACTTCAAGGCCTCCATAGCTCCTCAACAGGGTCAGCAGGCCAAGGGGCAGGGACATGGGCCCCGTAGGCAGAAAACCCCCAAGCCACCAGTTTCAGCACAGCAGGGAGCGGGGTTTTGACTCCAGTGGCATAGCCTCTTTTCCTCAGCTGGCCCCTCTTAGCACAGGAGGCCGGCTGACCCTGTATGCCCACAGGTGGTCAGTCATAACAAGGGATACCTGGGTGCTAAGTATAGTCCAGAGCGGCTATCTCCTCCACTTCCACCAGGTACCCCCCTCCTACTTTCCAGGGGAGCCTCCAAGACTTCCTCTGCACAGGGACCTACTCCTGCAGGAGTTAGCAAGTCTTTTAAAGGAGCAGGCGGTGGAACTGGTGCCCCACCACTTGAGAGGTCAAGGCTTCTATTCCAGGTACTTTCTAGTACCAAAAAGAACAGGAGGCCTCAGGCCCATCCTAGACTTGCGGAATCTCAAGTTCCTGGAGAGGGAAAAGTTCAAGATGCTTACCCTTGGAATCCTGCTGCCCTACCTCCAGCAGGGAGATTGGCTATGCTCCTTAGACCTAAAGGATGCTTTTACTCACATCCTTATTCATCCAGACCACAGACAATATCTCCGATTTGTAGTGGGAGGAAACCATTATCAGTACAGGGTACTCCCTTTTGGCCTAACCTCCGCACCCAGGGTTTTCACCAAGTGCCTGGCGGTGGTGGCGGCCTACCTCAGGGTTCAAGGACTCTTTGTCTTTCCATACCTGGATGACTGGCTCATCAGGGGTCAGTCTCCACAGGAGACCAATCAAGCCACCCTCCGCACTGTGTCTCTCCTCCAGCATCTGGGGTTTGTCATAAACTTCGCAGAGTCCACTTTGCGCCCCTCATAGAACATGGAGTTCATAGGAGCAAGACTGGACACCCTTCAGGCAAAGGCCTTTTTACCCGTGGACAGGGCCCACAGGTTGATGGATCTGGCCAGACAATTCCACAGCAATTCTCTGGTCTGCCAGACAATTCCTGAGGCTCTTAGGCCACATGGCTTCCACGGTCATGTAACTCCAAATGCCCGTCTGCACATGAGGCCAGCTCAACTCAGTGGCACCAAGCCATAGGAAACCTGAAGGACAAAGGTGAGGGTGTCCACGCTACTAGAGTCCTCTACAGTGGTGGCTTCATCTTCCGAATCTGGTACAAGGGGTGCCTTTTCAGGCACCTCCACACACTCAAGTGCTGACAACCGATGCTTCTCTTCAAGGTTGGGGTGCACATTGCCAGGGAGCATGCACTCAGGGCCTGTGGTCTCCTTGGGAGGCCGCACAGCAGATCAATCTCTTAGAGCTCAGAGCGATCCGCTTAGCACTGCAGACTTTCTCTCATCTCCTCTCTCACCAGCCCGTCTTAGTTCAAACGGACAATCAAGTTGCAATGTTCTATGTGAACAAACAGGGGGGCACAGGGTCCTGACTTTGTCAGGAAGCACAGAGCCTGTGCTCCTGGGCAGTCAATCTCCCTGGACAGGAGAATTACCTGGCAGACAGATTGAGCAGGATCCTACAGCCACACGAATGGCAGTTGAATCCTCTAGTGGTTCAGCAGATCTTCCTAAGATGGGGTCTTCCAACCATAGATCTCTTTGCCAGTCCACTGAACCGTCAACTGCCCAGGTTCTGCTCCAGACAACCGCATCCTCTCAGAGTAGCAGCGGATGCGTTTCTCATTCCGTGGTCTACAGGCCTCCTATATGCGTTTCCTCCCACGCATCTAGTGCCCCAGACACTGTTCAAAGTGCTCCGGGACAAGGCCTCAATGATCCTGGTGGCCCCCAGATGGCCAAGGCAACCGTGGTTTCCTCTTCTTTTGCAACTGGCGGTGGACACTCCTCTTCCTCTGGGGATGCAACCCGATCTCCTGTCTCAGAAGCAGGGAACTCTCTTACACTCCAACC
This sequence comes from Ichthyophis bannanicus, assembly GCA_033557465.1. Classification (NCBI taxonomy): domain Eukaryota; kingdom Metazoa; phylum Chordata; class Amphibia; order Gymnophiona; family Ichthyophiidae; genus Ichthyophis; species Ichthyophis bannanicus. Next base: position 925,671,655 of record CM066032.1, on the reverse strand, counting down.
TCCAGTCCCTCAATCTGATGGCCTGGCTGCTGAAAGGGTAGTTCTAGCACCCTTATGCTGCTTAGGGAAGGTGGAGGGATGTGGTCTTGGCCTCTAGGAGGCAGTCCACGCGGAAGTCTTATGCCCTTAAGTGGCGTAGACTTTCCACCTGGTGTGCTCAACACAAGGAGGATCCTTTCTCATGCCTGGTACCAGTGGTGCTGCAATATTTGCTTCACCTGTCCAACCTAGGCCTTAAATCCAACTTTGTTAGAGTTCATCTCAGTGCTCTCTCAGCGCACCATTCACCAGTGGAGGGTCAGTCTCTCTCAAGCCACCTTTTGGTGTCTCCCTTCCTCAGAGGCCTACTTTTGCTTAAGCCTTCAGTTCGTCCGCCTGCCCCTGAGTGGGATTTGAATGTGGTCTTGCAACAGCTTACTTGCCCACCATTTGAGCCTATGGCTACTTGTCCTTTGCGCTTTCTCTCCTGGAAAGCGTTGTTTTTGGTAGCTCTCACCTCAGCAAGGCGAGCGAGTGAGCTTCAAGCCCTGGTGTCAGATGCACCATACACTAGGTTCTATAGGAACAGAGTAGTCTTACACACTCACCCTAAGTTCCTTCCAAAGGTTGTCTCCTCCTTCCACCTCAATCAGGAGGTGCTTCTTCCAACTTTCTTTCCCAGGCTGCATGCCAGCTGGGCTGAGATGGTCTTGCATACCCTGGACTGTAGGAGGGCGTTGTCCTTCTACCTTGACCGTACGCAGGGACACCGAAGGGCTGTTCAGCTCTTCGTCTCTTTTGACCCTAATAGGTTGGGGTTACCTTTCTGCAAGCGTACCTTGTCCCTTTGGGTAGCAGACTGTATCGCCTGGGCTTACAGGGCAGTCGGCCTCTCCTTGCAGGGTCGAGTCATGGCCCACCGTGTCAGGGCGAAGGCTGCATCAGTGGCTCATCTCCGCTCTGTTCCGTTGGCAGACATCTGCCGGGCCGCTACTTGGTCTTCAAGCCAGACATTTGTAGCCCACTACTGCCTCGAGGGAGTCCCGCAGGGACAGTGCTTTCGGACAGGCGGTACTCCGTAATCTCTTTGAGGTATAGGCAACTCCTACCCTCCTGCCCTGGTGTTGGGCTACCGTACGGGGGCGATATCAGAGAAGATTCTTTTCGCACATGCTGAGACTCTAGAGGGAGCTCATTTTTCAGCTTGGGTCCCTGGTAGCCTTAAGCTGGGGAGTCCCATATGTGAGGACTGACTTCCTGCTTGGTCCTGGAGAAAGAGTAGTTACTCACATGTAACAGGTGTTATCCAGGAGCAGCAGGAATCAGTCCTCACAACCCTCCCTCCTCCCCTTGGAGTTGCAGTCATATGATTTATTTTGTTTTTTTGCTGTCTTTTAGCTATGTCATCAGACTGAGCAAGATGGCACCCTTGGGCGGGAAGGGGACCGCGCATGCGTGCTGCATTCCCAAAGGCTTTCTTTGAAAGTTGGGGAAATGCTCCGCATGGGGGCTCTGTCGGCGTCACCCATATGTGAGGACTGATTCCTGCTGCTCCTGGAGAACACCTGTTACAGGTGATTAACTACTCTTTTGGCCACTAATGTAGCATTAAATGAAAGGTTAGATATAATTGGGATTTCAGAGACCTGGTGGAAGGAGGACAACCAATGGGATACAGTGATACCTGGGTATGAACTATATTGCAATGATAGGGCAGATCAAATTGGTGGAGGGGTCGACACTGTCAGAGGGCATTGAGTCACACAGGATTAGACTTTTGCAGGAAGCAAATTACACTGTAGAATCTCTATGGATTGAAATTCCATGTAAAAAGGGGAAAGCAGTGTGTGTGTGTGGCTAAAAAACCTATGATAGAGGGGTAAAAGGGGCACTAAGGGAGGACTTGGCCATAGCAGAGGGACTAAATTAATTCTTTGTTTTGGTCTTTACTGAAGAAGATACAGGGAAGTTACCCATGTGTGAAATGGTATTCAAAGGTGATATATCAGAAGAATTGAAACAAATTTCAATAAACCGGGAAGATATATTACAACTATTTGATAAACTAAAGAGTAGCAAATCACCTGGACCAGAATGTATACATCTGAGGGTGTTGAAAGAACTGAAGTATGAGATTGCGGACTTACTATCATTAAAATCATCTGTAGTACCTGAAGATTGGAGAATGCCAATGTCACGCCAATTTTTAAGAAGTGTTCCAGAGGTGATCCAGAAAATGAGACCGGTGAACCTAATGTCTGTACAGGATAAAGTGGTAGAAACCATTATAAAGAATAAAATTACTGAACATGTAGATAATCAACATAGCTTTAGCCAAGGAAGATCTTGTCTTACTAATCTGTTATATTTTTTGAAGGTGTGAATAAACAGGTAGATAAAGATGAGCTAGTTGATATAGTATCTGGATTTTCAGAAAGCCTTTTGACAAGGTCCCACTAGTTAAAAGATAGAAAGCAAAGACTAGGGATGAATGGCCATTTTTCTCAATGGAGAAAGGTGAATAGTGGCCTACCCAGGGATCTGTCCTGGGCACGCTGCTTTTTAACATATTTATAAATGGCCTGGCAATGGGAATAATGATTGAGGTGATCAGATTTGCAGATGACACAAAACTACTCAAAGTTGTTAAAACACAAGAATGTGAAAAATTGCAGGAGGACCTTGATAAATTGTAAGACTGGATGTCCAAATGGCAGATGAAATTTAATGTGGACAGGTGCAAATTGCGCACCTAAAAGAGAACAACCCAAACTATGGTTACCCAATGCTAAGTTCCACATTAGGAACCACGAGCCAGGAAAAGGATTTAGGAGTCATCGTGGATAATACAATAAGACCATCCACACAATGTGCAGTGACAGCCAAGAAAGCAAATAGAATGCTAAGAACATAAGGAAAGAAATGGAGAAGAAAACCAAGGATATTATAATGCCTCAGTACTGCTCCATGGTGTGATTGCACCTTGAATATTGTGTGCAGTTCTGGTCTCCAAATCTTAAAAGGTTATAGCAGAATTAGAAAAGGAACAGAGAACAGCCACCAAAATGGTAAAGGGGATGGAAGGATACCCCCCTATAAGGAAAGGCTTAAAAGGTTAGGGTTCTTCAACTTGGAAAAGAGATGGCTGAGGGAAGATATGATAGAGGTCTATGAATTAATGAATGGAGTGGAACAGGTACACGTAGATCAATTGTTTACACCATCAGAAGTAGAAAGACTACAATGTAACCAATTTAAGACCAATAAGAGAAAATAATTTTTTCACTCAATGCGTAATCAAACTCTGAAATCTGTTACCGGAGGCTGTAGTAAAAGCTGTTCCTTATCTTCCCAGGGTAGTGCACCTCTTCCAGCAGCTTGAAGACTGAGCATGTCACAACTTTAATATCGGGATACTTAGGCAGCTGGCACCACCCCCAGCCCCCTAGTAAGCTCAGTCTCCAAGTAGCTGGAGCAGATGATTCCTGAGTCAGGACTCACTGAAGGGACAACTGAGTTTAGTTTACTTTTAATTTCATTTGTTCATTTAAATTTTATTTCTGATTGCCCTTATTTCTTGGCAAGGCCGGGTTTAAGCCGCCTCCTTCCTCCTCCCTGCTCCTGGGAGGCCCGGGCATTTTTTAAAAGAAAGAAAGGAGAAAGGAAGATCCCAGTCCGACCGGGCTCAGAGGGCCGAGGAAACTGCCGGCCGGTGAGCTTGCGTCTCGCGCCACTCCCAAACCCCCCTGGATGGGTGAGGAACGGTTGTTTGGAGGGAGGAAGGCAGCTGCCGAGAAAAGAGCTGTGAAGGTACGTTGCTCTCTTTTAGTGCAGAAGCCACAGCGTAAGGCATAGCAGTGGTCGACGGCACGCAAACTGCAACGGGGGCCGGAGGTCCACGTAAATGCCGCTGGGGCCGCTGGAGATACGTGCAAGGGGATCTCATGGTAGGCAAGCTGCGTAGCAGAGGGTCATGCAATGAGCTGTCTGTTTTTTTTCTAGTGCCATTTTGTTTGTGTGGTAAAGGATCGCGGCAGCATTTTTGTCTCCAGCGGTTCTCTGTCTGAGCCGGTTGTGTGTTTTCTTCTTTGCGGGTCCCGGGCTTTTTTTTCGGTAGGAGTTTTAATTTCATTTGTGTTCAATAAAAAAAAAAAAAAAGACAAGGGGCTTTTCGTTTTTTGGGAGATATGCCTTCCAGACCACAGTGTGGGGCGTGTGGGGCGTGTGGAGCGCATAGAAGCACGCTCTCTGCAGAAGGGGTCTGCAGAGGTTGCACAGCACAGAGACACGCTCGACTGAGCAGACCATGATGGAGGATGCTATTGCTTCCAATGCGCCTGGGTCCCAGGTTTTGGGCCCCTTGCCTCAGAGAGAGGGGGGGGGGGGTCAGTTTGGCTCCACTAGTACTGCAACAGGGTCAACAGGAGACTCCTGGCCCTTCTTCCTCGCAGATGCCCAGAACAGGGGTGCCGGGCGATTTTTTTTTTTTTCCCTCTAGTTTCTTGTTGCTTCATAAGACATTCTGCCTAAAGCAACAGGGTGAGGCTAAGAGGCATAAAGCAAAGAAGAGCGGGGTTCCGGTAGACATGCACGGTGCGGAACCGGACCCATCACAGCCTTGTGCCAAGAGACGTCTCGAGGGGGAGGTAGCTGACGAGGCTGGTTCTCCTTCCTCGGAGGGGGAGCTGGAGCCAGGTTTGGAACTGAAAGAACTCGAGGAGGGAGAAATATCACAGGAGGATGAGTCCCAGATTGTTACGGTCTTCCGGAAGGAGGAGCTGGCCATGCTCATTGTTGAGTCGCTCAAGGCGCTCAACATGCCCCCGTGGGGCTGATAGAGGAAGAGACGCTGGAAAATCCAATACTCCAGGCAATGCGTAGGCCTCAGGGTTTTCCCTCTGCATAGGGTCATTAAGCAGATGATCCTGGAGGAGTGGGAACTCCAGGAAATTGGGCTCAAGGAATCTCACATCATATCTCGGCTGTATCCCTTGACAGAACTGGAGAAGGAAATGTTTTGTTCCCCAAGGATCGATGCCACGGTGTCAATGATAACTAAGAAGACTACAATTCCGGTTGAAGGCAGTGTGGCTCTCAAGGATCTCCAGGATAGGAAACTAGATACCCTGCTGAAGCAAGTGTTTGATGTAAGCACATTGTTGCTTCAGGCCTCTGCTTGCAGAGCGCTGGTGGCACGTGCATGTTTGCGTTGGGCTCAAGGCCTCCCAGAGTCGACTGGGAGGCACAGGGTCAGGAGACCACAGCGAGGCTGGGGTCAGAGGTGGCCTAACTTGTGGACGCCTTCTATGATCTGGTAAGGGCCCTTTCGAACAGCATGGGCTCGATGGTAGCGGCTCGCTGTTACCTCTGGCTCCGCAACTGGTCGGCGGATGTGTCCTCAAAGGCCTGCTTGAGTAAACTGCCTTTCAAATGGAAGCAGTTGTTCAGAGAGGAGCTGGAGAAGTTGGTAAAGGATTTGGGGGAGTCCAAAGGTGGACGTCTTCCCGAGGATAAGCCGAAACGGGGTCGGGCTTCAGGAGCAAACCGGGGTCAAGCTCGTGAATTTAGGCGTTTTCGGTCAGCGAGATTCTCCCCTTTCCAGAGAGATCGGTTTGCGACCAGGGCACCATCTTTTTGGGGGTTTCAGGGGACAGGCAGAGGTTATTACGGAGCTTTTGCCTGTACCTTGATCCAGAGGAAGCAGCAATGAAGCAAGGGGGGCTCAGGCAGGGATATATCCCGTGGGAGGTCCGTTGCAGGATTTTTACCTTGCCTGGGTCCGGGTTACGTCGGACCAGTGGGTCCTGCAGGTAATTCGGGAGGGCTATGGGCTGGAGTTTGCTAGACCTCTAGCACCAGCCTTCATTTGTTCCTCCTGTCATGCACGCACAAAGGCGCGGGGTATGCAGCAGACACTAGAACGCCTGCTACTCTTGCGGGCAGTGGTACCAGTTCCCACAGATCAGTACAGTGCAGGTCGATACTCTATGTATTTCATAATGCCAAAGAAGGAAGGGGCTTTTCGACCCATCCTTGATCCTCAAGTAGGTAAACCAATGTCTCCAAGTTCCATGATTTCATATGGAAACTCTTCGGTCGGTGATGATGGCCGTGCAAGAAGGGGAGTTCTTGACCTCTCTAGACCTCACGGAAGCGTACCTGCATGTTCCCATTCATCCAGATCATCACCAGTTTCTTCGCTTTGCAGTGCCCATGGGTCATTTTCAGTTTCAGGCGTTGCCGTTCGGTCTCGCAACGGCTCCGCAGACTTTCATCAAGGTGATGGTTGTGGTGGCAGCCGCCTTGCGTCGTGAGGGCATATTGGTGCATCCCTACTTGGACGATTGGCTCATTCGGGCAAAGTCCGAAAAGGAAAGCGCTCAGGTAACAAGTCAGGTGGTCCATTTCTTTAGCGAGCTAGGCTGGATCATCAATGTCGACAAGTTACTTGACCCCCTCACAGAATCTCGAGTACCTCAGGGCATGGTTTGACACCCTTAGGGGTCAGGTGTTTCTCCCTCAAAGGAGGGTGGTGGCACTGCGCGTGCTGGTGCAGCATTTTCTGCACAGGGCAGAGCAGTCTGCATGGCATTATCTTCAACTCTTGGGTACCATGGCGACAGCAGCAATCAATCTGGTTCCCTGGGCGTGTGCCTACATGAGGCCGTTGCAGAGAGCTCTGTTGTGGCAATGGTCTCATCAGCGTCACCCCCTAACACGCAGGTTGGCCTGTCCGCGGGAGGTTCGGCAAGCTCTCGGGTAGTGGCTAAGTGAGAAGAACCTGATGATGGGAGTTCCGTTAGAGTCACCGTGCTGGCTTCCCCTGATGATGGATGCAAGCCTTACAGGATGGGGAGCCCATTGCGAGGGGCGAGTGGCACAGGGTTGGTGGACCGCAGAGGAGCAGACTTGGTTCATCAATTGGCTGTAGATGAGAGCCGTTCGCTTCGCCCTGCAGGAGTTTCTACCAAGGGTGCGTACTCGGGCGGTCCAGGTTTTCTCCGACAATGCCACCATGGTAGCATATATTAATTGGCAAGGTGGCACAGGCAGTGCCAGGCTGGAGAACGAGGCGGAGCTGTTGATGGCTTGGGTGGAGGTCCAACTGTAAGCGATTTTCAGCAGCGCACGTAGTCGACACAGAGAACGTTGCGGCCGATTACCTCAGTCGGGTACGCATGGATCTAAGGGAATGGCAACTGAACCAGGAGGTTTTCTAGCAGATCGTGCACTGGTTGGGGGAGCCGGTTATGGATCTGATGGCGACGTTCGCGTCAACTAAGGCCAGTCATTTTTACAGTTGTCAAAGGGAGAGAATGTCCAAGGGATTAAACGCGCTGGTGCAGAGATGGCCGAGCCAGGGTCTCCTCTGTCTTCCCTCCATGGGCGCTCATAGGTTGTGTGGTTCAGCAGGTGGAGGCGCACCGAGGGATGGTCGTGTTGATTGGCCGAGATGGCTGTGGTACACCGATCTGGTGCAGTTGAGAGTGGCTGAACCACGGAGACTTCCCAACAGACTGGACCTGTTGGTACAGGGTCCAATTCTGATGCCGCAGGTGGATCGGTTCTCGCTTACGGCATGGCTCTTGAGAGGGCGAGGTTAAGGAAGCGGGGTTATTCCACTCAGGTAATTTCCACTCTCCTCAGGGCTTGGAAGAGATCAACCTCCCTGGCATACATTCGAGTGTGGAGAATTTTTGAGGGCTGGTGTATTCAGAGCGGTTGCAGACCACTGTCAGCTTCAGTTCTGGAGATGCTGGACTTCTTGCAGGCAGGTTTCGATAAAGGTTTGGCTTAGGGCTCGCTAAGGGTGCAAGTGGCTGCGTTGGCATGTTATCGCGGGAAGATCCAGGGGGCCTCCTTGGGAACGCAGCCGGAGGTCGGTCGTTTCCTGAGGGCCGTTAGGCAGAGCTGTCCGCCAAGGAGGGCCTTGGTCCCAGCTTGGGACCTTAACATAGTAAATGACGGCAGATAAAGACCAGCATGGTCCATCTAGTCTGCCCAGCATAATGGCAAGCGTAGGTGCACCTGCCGCTCCGTGCAGGCCACCCCTCCCCACGTCCCTGTTTAGGGGTGAACCCACCACGCCATGCAGGACACCCCTATTTGTTGAGAAATTAGATGGTTCAGTTTACTTTGATTTTATCCTGTTGCTGTAAAGGGATCCACTGTGTCTGTCCCTGCCATTTTGAATTCCGTCACCGTGTTTGCCCCCACCATATCCATCGGAAGGGCACTCCAAGCATCCACCACCCTTTCTGTGAAAAAGTATTTCCTGATATTGCCTTTCAATTTACCACCTTGCAGCTTCCTGTTATGCCCTCTAGTTTTACAGCTTCCCCGTCTTTGGAAGAGGTTGGTTTATTCATTATGTCCCTTTAAGTATTTAAAGGTCTGAATCATATCTCCCCTGTCCCTCCTCTCCTCCAAAGTGTAAATGTTTAGGTCTTCAAGTCTCTTCTCATAAGGCTTCTGAAGCAGGCTCCAAATCATTTTGGCCACCTTCCTCTGAATAGTTTCCATCCTTTGCAAGATACGGTCTCCAAAACTGAACACAGTACTCCAAGTGAGGCCTCACCAGTGACTTGTACAGTGGCATAAGTACCTCTTCCTTTCTGCTGGTGATTCCTCTTTGTATGCAGTCCAACATCCTCCTGGCTTTTGCCACCGCCTTGTCGCACTGTTTTGCCACCTTGAGATCTTCGGAAATAATCACACCAAGGTCTTTCTCCTGATCCTAACCTGGTGCTCTCGGCACTGTCGCAGAAGCCATTTGAGCCGCTAGGTGGGGTCGGATTAGGTGGGGTCGGATTTGGGGGGGGCTTCCATTGGATTTCCAAAATGCTGATTAAAGAGGTGGGTTTTGAGTTCCTTGCAGAATGCAGAGAGATCTTTGACTGCTCTTAGTTCATCCGGTAGTGCGTTCCAGAGTATGGGGGCGAAGTGTGAAAAAGCTCTATTAGTTGCTCGAGTGGATTTCCGGTAGTCTGGAGGAACTGCTAGTTTGTTCTGGTTGCATCCTCGTTTTAGTTACGTCTCTACTTGTTCGCTAAGGGAGGTGAGGTAGGATGGGGCTATCTCCTTGATGAGTTTAAATGTAGTCATTAGCATTTTGTAATGTATATGACTTTTGGACTGGTGTGATGTGTTCAGAAATATTGGCCTTCCGTGCTATTCATGCAGCAACATGCTTCACCATCTGGAGTTTTTAGGACTGTTTAGGTAAACTTTGCAGGGTGTTACAAAAGTCAAAGTGTGGCGTAATTAGCACCTGTAGGACTGATCACAAGTCATGGTTGGGGAGTAGCGTAACACTGGTCTACATTGAAATCCTTACTGGCTTTAAAAGGCCCTAATCTGTAGTATCTTGGTGAGCTGAACACGCATATAACATTTAAAAAATTTTATTGGCTCTCGTTTTGAAGATATTGCATGTTCATTTTTGATGTTTCACCATGTAAATTTATCCAGTAGGATATCAACAACATCCCAAATAAGCCTTGACTGATGTAATATTGCATCACATTGCATAATACCAGTATGCACACATCATCCAGCGTTGATTGCATCATTTTCTGATGCAATGCAATACTACTGCCAGACAGCTGCTGAAGCCATCTGACGCCAGCAGTGTACTATACGCAGTCGGAAATGAAAGTAATCTGGTACTCTGTTCCAATATTGAAAGCCTCATGAATGTCTTAAAAATCACTCATGACCCACAAGACTGGAGACTATTTATAGACTCTTCGAAACTGAGTCTGAAGGCTGTGCATTTGAACAATGGAAACCGTCTTCCATCTATTACAGTAGCGCGTGCTGTCAACATGAGACATATATGATAACTTAAAGCATTTACTGACTTCCACTCCTTTTGCACTCAGTTTAAGTTCACAGGGCTCTTCACACTAGTACTCCACAATACCTGGCAGACCTTATTACATTCCACACCCCCAGACACACTCCCCGCTCCTTCCACCTTAACCGCCTTAATCTCCCTTCCCCCTCCCTCGCTCACCTTCAATCCACCCGCTCCTCTGCTTTCTTTTTCATCAGCCCCGCACTCTGGAATTCAATCCCCACCTCCCTCTGGTTAGAACCCCATCACGCCACCTTAAAGCAATACCTAAAAACCCACCTCTTTTCCTTGGCCTATGACCTTCCCTCTCCTCTTGTCTGATCCTGTCCCCTACGTATAGTCCTGTATCCTTTCTCTCGTTCTATTACATCAACAATTGTAACTTTCTTTCCTCCTTTCTGGCCCTGTACCTGTTTCTAATTGTTTGTGAATTGTAAACCATTCTGATTAATAAAGTAGGGCGGTATATCAAATAAATAAACATAAACATAAATATACAGCTGGCACCTCTGTGGTGACTTGAAGGTAGTTGCCCTTTTAATGGGACTGCAGCAGGGATATATAAAATGCATGTGTTTCTTATGTGAGTGGGATAGCCGAGCAAGGGATTGGCACTATTTGCGGAAGGAATGGAATCGCAGACAAAATGTAACAGTTGGAGAGAAGAATATCCAGCACCCACCTCTGGTTGAGGCTCAAAATCCTGCTACCACCCCTTCACATCAAGCTAGATTTGATGAAAAACTTTGTGAAAGCCATGGACCGCACTTCGCTAGCTTTCCGATACCTGCATGAAAAATTCCCTCGACTAAGCGAAGCAAAGATTAAAGAGGGAGTTTTTGTGGGTCCTCAGATTCGAGAGCTCTTCAAAGATGACCAGTTCAACAACTTGCTGCAGGGTGATGCAAAACAAGCATGGAATGCTTTTCGCCTAGTGTCAACAAACTTTCTTGGGCATGTTAGGGCAGAAAACTACAAGCAACTAGTAGAAGACATGCTGATGCAGTATCAGAAACTTGGCGCAATATGTCTCTAAAGATCCATTTCCTTGATTCCCCATCTAGATTTCTTTCCTGACAACTGTGGCATAGTTAGTGATGAACAGGGCGAACGTTTTCACCAGGATATCGCAACAATGGAGCAAAGATACCAGGGAAAATGTTCCACTACAATGCTGGCTGACTACTGCTGGACACTCCCCAGAGAAGCTCCCGAACAGCTGTACAAGAGACAGGTGAAAAAATCTAAGAAGTAGTCTGTGACTTGGTTTTTTTATAGGTGTTAACCGACGGCCTATTATATTTACTATTGACATGCATTTCGTGATGTAAACATTAATTCTTGTAGATTACAAAAAAACTAGAGCCAACTTTGCAATTTCACTGTCATATTCGTGTTCAGCATATAAAAATTGATAAGAAATGACTTTTTATTTCAGTAACATGACTTTTGTAAAAATTTGTTGACCAGTGTAACATTCTGAGTTTATAGTAGATTTTTTTTTTTGGTTGTGAGTTTTATATGTGTGGACATACTAAGGGTCTGATCTAAGGTGACCCCAAGGTATTTTACCTCATTTTTTACTAAAATGTCAGTGCCACTAACTGATATTTGGAGATGGGGAAAAGCCTTGGTTCCTGGTTATGTATAATATTTTTGTTTTACTGAAGTTGATCCAGAGGTTATGACTATTGAACCACTTTGATGCTTCGTTGAAACAGTCTGTAATTTGGGGCAGGATGGGGGTCATGATGTTAAACGATAGATATAGCATTATATCATCCGCATAAATGTGGTATCCTACATTGAATTTTTTAAAGAGAGTGCAGATGGGCTGGAGATATATGTTTAAAAAGGAGGACTGAAAGGGCAGAGCCTTGAGGTAGGTCTTGTTCTTGTTTATATGATTTAGATGTGTGTTGTCCAGTTTTAACCTGTTGGATTCTGTCTGACAGATATGACTGGAACCATTGGAGTACTGTTCTTTTTATCCCTTTCTGTTAAAGTGTGGTGAGCATTATGGTGTGACTAATGCTGTCGCATGCAGAGGTGATAGTCAAGAATATAAGGATGAATGCTTATCTGGTGTTATCTATGCCACGTATTAACTTGTCAAGTAGAACGAGTAGGAGGGTTTCAGTGCCATGGTTGGGCCTGAAGCCATATTGGTGTTCATCTAGAGGAGCATGGGTATCAACATGGGTCTGGAGTTGAATTTGAACTATTTTTTCAATTCATTTAGCCATAAATGGGAGGCCTCTTATTGGTCTATATGATGTTGGGTGGTTTTTATCCAGGGAATTGTTCTTCAGGATAGGTCGGATCATGGCATGTTTTAGTGTTGGTGGCATATGTCCTTATTTCAAGAATGAGTTAAGTAGGAATATGAAGGGGGAAAGTTCTGCTTTTGTTGCCTTTATCCAGCTGACTGACATGGGTCAAGACTAGATGTTGTATTCATTTTTGTTATTATATTGCTGAGTATCTTGCTTGATCTGTGAGAATGTTGACCAGGTGTACATCGGAGTAGGGTTGGTATCCAGGGGGTGGGGGGGGGGGGAGTTTAATCTATAGATTGTAGTTTATCTCCCAGGAACAAGCAGGAATGTAGTCTTCACATATGGGTATCGTCGGTACCGACGGAGCCTGCGTGGGAACGCTCCCCAGTGTCCAATTAGAAAGCTTTTGGGAGCATCCCACAGCATCTGTGTGCTGCCTTCCAGCCTTTCCCAACTGCCTCTCTCCAGTTCTTCATTTTCTGTGGAGCCAGCAGATCATTTTCCTGTCACCGCAGAAATTATCCCGTATTTTTCATTCTTTTTTTGTGGTAGCGTCTGCCTTCCTCGACGCTATACCAGTACCGCCGGTTTGTTCTTCATAAAAAAATAAAAAATTCTAATCTTTTATTTGGATTTTCCAACCTTTTACCTCTCGGGTGCCATGTGCCATTTTGGGCACTAGGCCCAATTTTTCCTCAACATGGAAAAACCCGCTTTGGGTTTTAAAAAGTGTTCCAAGTGTGGCGGTACCATCTCTGTCACCGACACTCACGAGTGGTGCCTCAAATGTTTAGGTCCTGACCACTCCATCTCAGAGTGTGTTGCCTGTGGGATGATGTCGAAGAGGGGTCGGCAGAACCGAGCTGCTAAGCTTAGCACCCTTTTTCCCTCCGATGCAGCATCTGTGGCATTGACGTCTTCCAGGGCTTCGTCTTCCTCCCATGGATCTCAAGTAACCAAACATAAAGCTGGCCGGTCCTCAAAGGGTAGATCTCCTTCCAAGCATCGAGATGCCTCTGGCATTGCCCTTGAGGGACTTGTACCAGCAAAATTGCCCCGGCAGGAGGCTTCAACTTCAAAAGAATTATCAGGGCTCCAGGATGTTCTCGAGGCCTCAACCTCGGCAGGACTACTGGTGCCATGCTCTGGGGTACCGGCCGCTTCGTCCGGTAACGACACCCAGGCATTGGCAGCGTCAATTGACCAGAGATTCCTGGCTATTGAGCGCAGTCTGGCGGCTCTCCTTGCGGAATTGGTGCCTTCAGGACCACTTCAGACAGTTCAACCGGTATCGACACCAGCTCTGGCACCGATATCGGTACCGGTACCGACAGCATCGACATCGGTGAGTATCCCACCAACACAGAGTCATGCTATTTCCTCCGGTATCGACAGGCCGGTGCCGGACCCTTCCGGTACAGACTTCGATCGGTACCGGTTTCGTGCTTTACAAGAGCACCCGGACAGAAGATATTTTGAATCCTCCAATGACTCTGAGGACTCTGACAGCTCTGTCGATGCTGGAGTACTTCTCTCTGAGGAGCCGCCTTCGCCTAAGCGTAGGATGTCTCCTCCAGAGGATATCCTTTCAGGATTTCATCAGAGAGGTGGCTAGGGGTCTTTCCATCACAGTGGCTCCTGAAACAGAGCCCAGAGCAAAGGAGCTGGAGATTTTACAATATCCTAAAGCTCCCAAGGAAGCGGCTACTTTGCCTATTCATGAGATCTTGCATGATCTCATGTTAAGAATGTGGGAAACACCTCTTACCACCTCTCCCCATTCATGTAGGCTGGATACTCCTTGTCCTGGATGTCAAAAAACTCAGTTGCCACACCACTCCATAGTGCTGGAGTCAGCTATGAGAAGGATCAAGAGTGCAAAGAGACATGCATCTAATCCTCCAGGACGTGAATGTAGAACTCTTGATGCCTTTGGACGTCGAACATTCCAGGCCTTTATGCTTTCTGCCAGGATTAGTTCCTACAACTTATACATGGGAATGTTCCTTAAGGAGGTTACAGGAGATCTCGAGCTTATGAGCCCTCTCCTTCCTGATGACAAAAGGGAGGATTATCTTACACTTGTCAGACATGCCCAGGATGTTTCCCAAGTTTGTTAATCGTGCAGCTTTTGACTGCTTTGCATGCATAAGCAGAACCTCTGCCATTGCCATAGCTGCTCGTAGGATTGCCTGGCTCCAGGCATCTGACTTAGAACTCTGGGTACAGGATAAACTGGGGAATATCCCTTGTACAGGCGAAAATCTCTTTGGCAAGAATTGGCAAGAGAAAGATAATGAGCTGGATACTGATAACACTACTTTGGATAGACTATCCAAGGCTACAGCTGATCCTGCAAGGAAAAAATCCTACAAGAAACCATTCTTCTCTAAAAAGAAGAGGTTTTATCCTTCCTATACCCAGCAGGTGCATTCTGCAGGTCAGTCCACCCGAAAGGGACAGCAGCCCCCAAAGCAAAGGAAATCAAAGACTGCTAAGCCTCAACCGGCCCAGCAGTCTCAGCCTCCACAGGGGCTTTGACTCCCATCTAGAGAACTTGGCCTTCCTGGCCCTGAACGGGCCAGAGCCTTCCACCATCCCAGGAAGGTTGTCATTTTGCCCCCAGATGGGGGCAGATAACAGCAGAAGAATGGACTCTTTCCATTATAAGAGGGGTACAAGCTTCATTTCTTCAACATGCCCCCTCCGACAGTGGTAAGACAGTTCAATTCTCAGGCTTCTCTCAAAATCCAGTTGAGTCAAGAGGTCAGTTTACTTCTTGTCCAGGGGGCAATAGAAGGCGTACCCATTTCCCAACAGGGTACAGGGTTTTACTCCCCTTATTTCCTTATTCCAAAGAAAACAGGGGGACACAGACCCATTCTAGACCTCAGAGAACTGAACAAATTCCTGTTCAAAGAGAAATTCAAGATTTCTCTGGGAACTCTGCTGCCATACCTTCAGTCAGGATTGGCTTTGTTCTCTAGATCTCAAGGATGCGTACACTCATGTTCTCATCCATCCAACTCACCGAAGATTCCTTCGTTTTCTTTTTCAAGGAAAGCACTACCAATACAGGGTGCTTCCATTTGGCCTGGCCTCAGCACCAAGGGTGTTCACGAAATGCATGGCTGTAGTAGCAGCATTTCTTCGCACTCTAGGAATATTCATCTTCCCCTACTTAGACTGGCTCATTTGAGCCCCATCGGAGTCAGAGACCAGAATTTCCCTTTCTTGCACAATGCGTATCCTTCAGTATTTGGGCCTGGTCATAAACATCCCAAAATCCAGCCTAACTCCCACTCAGTCTCGAGAGTTTATAGGAGCTTTGCTGGACACCAGAAAAGCAAGGGCCTATCTTCCACAGGCCCGCTGCCTTTGCATTGTGCAGTTAGCCTCCCAAGCAGTGTTAAAAACTCATCTCACTGTTCGGGAAATGTTACAACTACTAGGCCACATGGCATCTTCCGTGCACATGGATCCCTATGCTCGCCTCCATATGAGAGCAGCCCAATGGACTCTATCCACTCAGTGGACTCAGGCATCAGGCTGCCTATTAGACAAAATAGCAAACACAAGTCGCTTTACTTTGTCTCTACAATGGTGGCAATCAACCCAAAACCTGTTGGTAGGGTCACCTTTCCAGCAACCCCTACCCCAGGTCACTCTAACAACAGACGCCTCACAGATGGGTTGGGGAGCTCATCTGCAAGATCTCTCAACCCAAGGCACCTGGACTCCACAGGAAACCCACTTACATATCAATCTCCTAGAACTCAGATCAATCTTCCTTGCTCTTCGAGTGTTCCATAGCCAGCTCAGCTACAAGACAGTCCTAATTCAGACGGACAATCAAGTAGCTATGTTCTATCTGAACAAGCAGGGAGGAATAGGCTCTCTGTCGCTTTGCAACGAAGCTTTGCGACTATGGGCCCTTGCCAGAGAGCATCAGATTCATCTCCTTGCGGTGTATCTGCCAGGCATTCTAAACTCTTGGGCAGGCAGACTCAGTCGAGTTCTGCTTTCACACGAATGGTCTCTCCATGCAGACCAGGTAGCAAAACGTTTTCAAATTTGGGGAACTCTGGACATAGACCTCTTTGCAAGTCCGTTGAATGCCAAACTTCCCCGGTTCTGTTCCAGAATTCCGGCTCAGGGTTCTCAGGCCAGGGATGCTTTCCTCCTCCATTGGGGTCAGGACTTCCTATATGCCTTTCCACCCATTCCCCTAATTCCCAAAACCCTATTCAAGCTTCAGAGAGACAAAGGCCACATGATTCTCATAGCTCCACATTGGCCACGGCAGGTGTGGTACCCCTCTGCTCCTGCATCTCTCTCAGGCTCCATCTCTGGAGTTAGGATCTGCTCCAGATCTCCTGTCTCAGGAGGACAGAATGTTGTGGCATCCCAATCCCCACTCTCTGCATCTCAGGGTCTGGTTACTGAGAGCCTAGACCTTCATGGTCTTAACCTTTCTCAGCAAGTAAAGGATGTCCTTTGTGCTTCCAGGAAACCTTCCACAAGACACTCTTATGCTTTCAAGTAGAAAAGGTTTTCCGTATGGTGTTCGCAAAAGGGTCTTCACTCCTCTGTGATACCTCTGGAATCATTACTGGAGTATCTCCTTCATTTATCTAATGCAGGACTTCAGACTAACTCAGTAAGAGTCCATTTAAGTGCTATTTCAGCTTCTTTAAAGCCTTTAAATGGGCAGCCTATTTGCTCTCATCCTCTCATAGCGAGATTTATGAGGGGCCTTCTTCTAACTAAGCCTCCCATTAGGCCACCTCCAGTAGCATGGGACCTGAATCTGGTTTTTGGGCAGCTCATGAAGCTACCTTTTGAACCTTTAGCTACTACCTCCTTGAAATTCCTTTCCTGGAAAGTTATCGTTCTCATTGCAATCACATCAGCACGTCACATCAGTGAATTGCAGGCATTAGTTGCTGATCCTCCTTACATGAGGTTCCATCATAAGGTAGTCCTTAGGACTCATCCACACTTTATGCCAAAGGTAGTCTCACCTTTTCATTTAAACCAAGCGGTTTACCTGCCTGTATTTTTTCCAAGGACTCATGCTTCAAATGCAGAAAGGAATCTTCATGCTTTGGACTGTAAAAGAGCACTTGCCTTTTACTTACAGAGGACACAGCAACATAGAAAGTCCTCCCAACTCTTTGTTGCTTTCGATCCTTCTCATTTGGGACTTCCAGTCTCCAAGAGAACATTGTCCAACTGGATTGCACAGTGTATTTCTTTTGCCTATCAGAGTAAGAACCTTTCTCTGGAAGGCCATGTCACAGCTCACAATGTGAGAGCCATGGCAGCCTCAATGGCTCATCTACACTCTGTGTCTATTGACGACATCTGTCGAGCAGCTACTTGGGCCTCGGTTCATACCTTCACAGCCCATTACTGCTTAGACAAGGTCTCCCGCCGGGATGCCTTGTTTGGTCAGGCTGTTCTACTTAATCAACTGTTCCATACTTAATCAACTCCTACCCACCTTTCCTGGTAGGATGCCAGAGATCCATGTGGGGAAGTGGAGCCCTTTCAAAGGGGCACACAACTTCTGGGGTCTCTCCCTGGCATCGGTAGCTAGGGAGTCCCCATATGTGAAGACTACATTCCTGCTTGTTCCTGGAGGTAGCATAGTTACTCACCTGTAACAGGTGATCTCTGGGAACAGCAGGAATTTAGTCTTCACAACCCACCCACCTCCCCTAGGAGTTGTATTTTTCTTTTCTTTCCCTCTCTCTCTCTTTGTCTCAGCTTTAAACTCAACTGGAGAGAGGCAATTGGGAAAGGTGGGAAGGCAGCACGCAGGCGCTGTGGGATGCTCCCAAAAGCTTTCTAATTGGACGCTGGGGAGCGTTCCCGCGCAGGCTCCGTCGGTACCGACGATACCCATATGTGAAGACTAAATTCCTGCTGTTCCCGGAGATCACCTGTTACAGGTGAGTAACTATGCTTTCCCTTATAATAGTTAGCCAGAATTTGGGGTTCTGTAGGAGGGTTTGTTATGTCATTGTTTTTGGGGTTGTGGATAAGATTTTTTACAATTTCAAATAATTCTCTAGGACGATTGAGGGATTTTGTGAGAATGTTAGAATAGTACTCCTTCTAATTCTTGTTAATGGACTCCTTGTGGTATTGCAATGTAAAGGGATCGGAGATCAATGGACTTTGTGAACCTCCATTAAGCTCAATTTTCCGTAGTGTAGTCTTAATCGTTTTTTAAATCTTGGGAGTACCATTCTGCTTGATGTTTTTGTTCCTAATCGGTCGCGGGGTCTTTGCAGTGGAGGCATTTTCTGTGGCTATTGCATCTTCTAAGTCTGTTAGGTCAGGGTTTAGTCGCTGGAGTGTTCAATTTATGAAACTATTCTTTTCAAATGGCTTATATCTTTTGGGTGGGATGTCTTACGTGGTTGCTGGTGATGTAGGGATGTGAGATGGTAGTTGAAATTTTATTAAATGATGGACCATGGGACCTGTTATGTTTGCAGTGGAGAGGGTTGGAAGTGTTTGCAAATTTCATTTCGTATGAAAACTAGGTCTAAAATGTTTCCTCTTTTGTGAGTGGGGACATCAACTATTTGGTGGTAGTCCATATCAGTAATGGAATTTAGGAATGCTGTAGCATAGGTATTGTGTAATGAGGCTGTTGAAGTCACCTAAAAGGATTAACGGTTTTTCAGTGAGAATATCTAGATTCAGGGTTCGCATTCGGGGGAGGGGGGGTCTATATATTAGACAGAAGACAAGCAAAGTAACATGTTAGATTCTTTTGATTAGGTGTGCATAGGGTAGGGAATGTGTTGGTTGGATAATGATTAGTCTGTTTGGTTTGTATTTAGATCCAGTAGTGGTTTTGTATCCCATAGGGGAGGGGATGTATCAGGATTGTTCGGGGAACCAAGGGATGGACACTGCTGCTCAGCCTTAAGAGGCGATTGGTATTTTCTATGTTGGCAGTAGATATCCTGTTTGTTTCTTCTCATTCTCAGGTTTGGGACCTTTGCTGTACTGAAATGTCTTTATCTGGACGTATGGACTCTCAACATACATGATTATAGCCGGAAGAGGCTAGTCCAACAGATGCTAGTATCCTTATTGTCTTTTTTTTTATGTTAAGCAGTCTTTATTCTTATGGATAAGATGTGTAGGGGATTCCAGACAGGAGACCTTGATTTTCTGTTTTCTTTTCTCGCAATTTCCATTAGGGGAGTGTAGGCTTAGGAGTGATAGTCTGTTTACCTAAGTACTTAGTGTCCCCCCAGGGGTGGGAAGATACCCCATTCACAATAAGAGTTCTCTGTAGAGAGAAGGATGTTTTTTATCTTTAGAATGATGGTTGTTTTGGTGGTTCTGGTAAGAATAAGGTTTGGGAGGGAGAGGGGGGTTGGGGGGATAGGGTTTGGAAGGGTGGGGAAGAGCGAGAGAGCAAAGGGACAAGGGCTTGCAGCATGATACTAGAGAGGAGTTGGCAATTATAATCAAATTTTCACAGCTTATAAGGATCGTAGAGATGTCACTGCAGCAGGGGACAGAGGGAGATACTTGGTGAACTAGCGAGGATATTTGGCTAGTGGTTGGGTTATATATTTGTGTTCTCAAGAGAGCCCATTATGTATGGAGGAGTTCCCTCTCTCTTCCTAGTGTAGGTGATCAACATCGTGCTACCCTCTGGGATAATGGTTAAGCTCATTTCTTGGAACGTTCGAGGTCTACATCATCCCATTAAGCGGCGGAAAGTTGTTGTGGACCTCCTGCGTAGAAAACGAGCAGATGTTGTCTTATAAGAATCACATTTGGCTCCTGGTGCTCACTCCTGTTTAATATCCCGCAGCTTTCCAGTTATTTACTCTTCGGGATTTTCCACTCACAAAAGGGGAGTCGCTATCATGTTTGCGTAGAAATGTTCTTTCCAGCTGATAACACAAATTCAGGATCCTAAGGGTCACTTCTTAATACTGATAGGTGTACTGAATGGAGTTAAGGTCTCTTTGGTTAATGTGTACATTCCACCCGCGGACATTGCTCAATCTCTATCGAGTCTTGTAGAGACTCTGGCTACTCTGGTGGCGGGTGATATAATTATGGGAGGGGACTTTAATTGCGTCCTCTTGGATCTAGCTGGATCCTCTGGGCTCTCATCATCGCTGCACTCGTCACAAAATTTAGCTTCTTTAATTTCTACCTTCGCATTGGAGGATGTGTGGCGTTCGCGACATCCTAAAGAACATGATTACACTTTTTTCTCCTCCGCTCACCGTACTTATTCACGTATTGACCTGTGGCTAATTTCTAAACATTTATCTCCGCAAGTCAGCGAGGTGTCAATTGGAACTTTGGGTCCTTCTGATCATTTTACGCTTTCTTTGGTCTGTGATCTTAGTGACTCGGAAGTCCCCTCGCGTTCGTGGTCTTTTCCTCGATACTTATTGAGAAACAAAAATTTTGTACAACAATTACAAGGATATTGGAAGGATTATCTTCTTCACAATGATCAGGACGGGATGTCTCCTTTTTTATTGTGGGAGGCTGGGAAAGCTGTTTTGCGAGGACAGATCATCTCTTTGACGGCCGCTCATAAGCGCCAGGGTGAAGTGGTACTGGCAGCTCTTCGGTTGCAAATTGAGAATCTTCAGTGTCAGCACAAGCATTATCCGACATCCTCAATCTATCGTCAACTCACTGCTCTTCGGGGTAAGCTGGCAGCCCTCGAAACCGAGGAGATTTCTTCTTGTTTGCTGAAAACTCGGCGATATTTCTTTGAACATGGTAATAAAGCCAGTAGATTACTTTTATGGCAATTGAAGAGACAAAGATTAGCTCGCAGAGTTTCCGTGGTGCTGGATGAATATCATCATCCTCTTACCAAATCAGGAGATATTGCGCAGAGGTTTGCCAGATTTTACAAGGATCTATACTCTACTCATCTCTCAGCAGATGCCTCCACTATTCATAATTTTTTGTCAGGGTTTCATCTGCCGCAGTTGTCTGGGGAGCATCAGGACTTGCTGGATAGAGAGATTCAGATTAAAGAGGTACAATTGGCTATGAAGCGGTTAAAATCCGCCAAAGCAGCGGGATCCGACATGCTCCCGGCGGAATTTTACAAATCTGTCTCGGATCAGATCGCTCCCTTGTTAACTAGGGTTTACAATTCCATCCTTCAACGAAAAAGTTTGCCCGACTCGATGAGACAGGCCTTAATTACGGTAATCCCTAAGGAGGGAAAAGATCCCTTACAGGGCAGTAGCTATAGGCCCATTTCTCTGAATGTAGATTACAAAATTTTTACTGCAATTCTTGTCTCCTGTTTGAGCTCCATCGTACAAGATCTAGTCCATCCGGACAAACAGGGTTTATTTTTTTTTGTATCTTAAAATTTATTCAGCAAAAACACAAACACAATACACAACATCTGTAAAGCACTTTGGTTGAACAGGCATAGCACTGGTATCTCTAACATCTCTTATGTGTGCGCTTACAATGCCTTCGGAAGCACCGCCTGTTACTCCGCAACTCTTATCTACACCACTCTTGCTTTAATTACATCCCCATCCCTCCCCCCCTCCCCTTCAGCCCCCTTCACCTTAACCCTGACTTGCATATATTACCGCCTGCATTAACCTTCATACTCCCTCCTTATTTTACCCCTACCCACGCCCTCCACCCCTATCTTCCATTCCCCCCTGCTTAACCATCCCCACACCCCTTCCCACTGTCTTACCACCTTCTCCCCTTCCCTCTTCTTCAGCCCTGTTAACCTGTGCATTTGATACAATTCTGCCATGCGTCGTGCATATTTTTCTATGGGTGGCATACCCCCATGCTTCCAATGTAGTGCAATTTCACATCTAGCCGCAAGCATACATTGCCACACTATACTCCAATTCCCTTCTCCCTCGTCAGTCTTCTTTAGTAAGAGACATAATTCCGGCGTCAGGTTAATTCTAGCGCCTGTTATGCCCTGTATACTATCTCCAATATTCTCCCAGTACTGTTGTACTACCAGGCATGTCCACCACATATGCAACCAGGTTCCTTTCTCTCCACACATCCTCCAACATTCATCCGTCCCGCATGCCCCCGCTTTATACAATCGCTCCAGTGTCAAGTACCACCGGGACAGCACTTTCCATCCATTCTCACGCAGGGACGTGGCTATTCGCTCCCACTTCTCTACCTCTCACGTTACCCCCAAATCCTTCTCCCACGTCTTCATGTAACTTAATTTCTCCCTCCCTCTCTGTTAATCCTTTATATATGCGAGAAATGACCCCCTTCCTCCCCAGTGAACCCAGACAACTATCTTCAAACCATCCTGGGTCCTTTACAATGTCCTGCCAATGCCTTCTCTGCTTCACGTATGAACCTATCTGTAGATAATGGAATGTCATTTTCGCGCAACTGATACAAGACTCGCATGCCCTCAAATTCTCTTACCCCTTGCCCAAAGATTATCTGGGACACTTGTTGCAGCCCCTGTTGTGCCCACCTTTGCACTACCATCACATCCGGGCCTTTTCCCTCTTCACAACAAGCCAGTAATGACATCACTCGCGACCACCTCTTCTCCCCTATCAACCTCTTCCTATGTAGCTGCCATACCCCCAGAGTATGACTAACCATCGGATTCTCACCCTTGCTTCCCTTCCCTCCCCAGACCATTCTCTCCAACTCACCCGGTCTGAATCCCGCTCCCTCCATCACCACCCAATGCTTATGTTGCTCCCTCAGCCAAGAGTAAACCGCCCTCAACTGCACCGCAATGTAGTACTTTCTGAAATTGGGAACACCCATGCCTACCTCCATCCTTGCCACTTGCAGAGTTCTAGCTGCCACCCTGGGTCGTTTATTTCCCCATATAAACCCCTCCACTTGCTTTTGCAGCCTAGTTAGCGCCCTTATGGGTACCGCTACTGGCAGCACTTGAAAATAGAAAAGGAACTGGGGGAGCAACATTTTCACCACCGCCACTTTCCCCGACCACGATATAAACCCCCTATTCCATGCCCCCAATTGCGCCTCTACTTGCTGAAACGCCTTCGTATAGTTCAGCTTATACAGGTCCTCCAAGTCCCGCCCGAGATATACTCCCAGATATCGAATTGAGCTTTTTGCCCACCTAAATTGAAAGGTATGCTGTAGGCTCCTTTGCAGCTCCTCCCCTACTGTCAAATTCAAGATTTCCGACTTACTCCAGTTAATCTTAAACCCCGCCATCTCCCCATATACCTGTACCTCCCTCATTATCTCAGGCAACGTCTCCTGTGGCCTTGTGATCATAAGTAGGATGTCATCAGCAAACATGGCCATTTTGTATTCCCTCTGCCCTAGTTACTCCCATAATGTCTAAGCCCCTCCTTATCTTTCCCGCTAACGGTTCCAATGATAAGGCAGACAGTAATGGTGAAAGGGGGCACTCCTGTCGCGTCCCCCTCCCCAACGGGAAAAATCCTGAATATCCTCCATTGACTCTCATACACTCTTTAGGTACCGTGTATAATGGCTTAATCCAGCCTAAGAAGCCGTTCCCAAACCCCATGTGGTCCAATACTGTGAACAAAAATCTCCACGACACTTGGTCGAACGCTTTCTCTGCATCTAGCGAGAGAAGCAGTGCAGGTTCTGGCGTGTGTTTCACTGACCATATGACATTTAAAGTTTTCCGGATGTTATCAGCCACCTGCCTCCCTGGTATGAACCCCGCTTGATCCTCATGCACTAACTTCCCCAGTATTTTATTGAGCCTCCCCGCTAGTACTTTGGCCATCAATTTCGCATCTGTTTATCAGCGAGATGGGCCGGTACGACGCGCACTCTTGCGAGTCCTTACCCGCTTTATGAATCAGTGTGATTCCTGCCTACCCCATCGTTTCTGCTAGACTCTCTCCCTCCCTTGGTATATTGAACAAACTTGTCAGGGGCTTCACCAGCTCTTTCTTGAATATTTTATAAAAGCTAGCCGACAGCCCATCCAATCTGGGGGCTTTCCCTGTTTTCAGGCCCTGAATCGCCACCTCCACTTCCGAGGCCTGTATTTCTCTTTCCAGCGCCTCTTTCCCCTTCCTCCAAGTAGTCCCTCATCTCACCCTCTGATGTATCCAGTTTAGCTTCATATAACCCCTTAATAGTATTCCACAAATTCTTCTCTGATCTTCTGCTCATCTCTTACAACCCCCCTACCCTTAATCTGTGTTATTAATGACATATTCCGCTTCTGCTTTAACCTCCTCACCATAAACTTTCCTGCTCTATTCCCTCCCTCAAAGAACTCTTGGCATAATAGTTACATTCGATAGTGAATTCTATTTTCTTCAAGCGCATTCAACTTAGCCCTAGTCTCCAGTACCTCCCCCCTTAATATCCCGCTTGTACTTAGGGCATCTGCCTCTTCTAGTTGTACCAGTTTTTGTCGCAATTGAAGCTCCTTCTCCTCCTCTTTCCTCTTTATTCTCGCCCCCCATTTGACCAGTGTGCCTCTTACCACCGCCTTGAAGGCATCCCAGACCACACCCTTTTGTACTTCTCCATTATCGTTATGCGCAAAGTATTCTGGTATCAATTTTCCTATGTCTTGCACTACCCTATTATCACTCAAAAGAGCCTCATTCAATTTCCAAAAGTGGAGCCCCCTATCTTCTCCCCGTCCCCTCAGTTTCACCATCACTGGTGCATGATCCAACCAAGTAATCGGCTCTATCACTCCTTCTGTGATTCTACCCGCTATCTCTTTCCCTACCCATATAGTGTCTTTCCTTGAATACGTACCATGCACTGCTGGAAAGAAAGAATATTGGCGCCTACTTGGGTTAAGCAGTCGCCATGCATCAATCAATTCATTATCCTTTACAAATTGCTGGTATCGTCTCCTGTCCGCACGCCTCCCCTCCCCCTTCCCCGTAGAATCTCTTCCCACCTCCCAGATCATATTGAAGTCCCCACCACATATTATCACTCCTTCCCCCAATGTGTTCATTTTCTTATCCACTTCCTCCCAAAAAAGCTTTTGGGTCCCAGTGGGGGCGTATACGTTAATTACACAAAACCATTCATCCCCTATCTTCATTTGCACCATGAGGTATCTTCCCCCTCTATCTCTAATTGTTGTGTGCATCTCTACTTTGAATGTCCCACTTACCAGCAACGCTACCCCCCCTTTGTTCCGCTCCTGCATATTAGAGGCAAACACTAACTCGGTGTATCCTTTGGGCTTCACTAACCGCTCATGTCTCCGTAACAGATGTGTTTCTTGCAATGAGACAAAAAGCCTCACTTGTCCTATTATTTCCCTGTACAATTTCTGCCTTTTAAAGGGTGAATTTAAGCCTTTCACATTTAGGGTAATGATTTTCAGGTCACCTGTGCTGGCCCCCCCCCCCCAGCTGCCACCCCCTCCCCCCCAGCACCCCACCCTCTCCCCCACTCTCTCTTCCCCTCCCCCCGTCCTCCCCATCACCCACCCCTTACCACCCTCCCTTAAGGGAGTCTCGGCTTCCTTAATCGTGACTACCTGATGAGCCTAAGCCTGCCCCTTCCCCTTCCCCCCACTTCCCCCCCTGTCTCTCCACTTCTTCCCCCTCGCCTTCCCTTCATCCCCCTCTATCCACTTCAGCCCCATTACACTACTCCCCCCTATTCCCTGCATACTAACTATATCAGCAACAACATTTAAAGTCTTAAATTTTAGCTCGCTCCGTTCTGCTCAGCCTGCGCTCCTGCGCTCCCTCGATTCAGTCTTGCCTATCTTCTCCCACCGGCTGGTACCCTGTGCCAGCGCTGAGTGTTCCATTTTGTGTTGGATGTCCCTGTAGCCTTTGTACTTCCATTGGACGACTGTGCTCCCTCTGGCAGGTGTGTTGCGCCCAACTCTCTTAATGCTTTCCAAGCTTCCTCACATGATTGCACTCGCCTCGATCTTCCCTTAACTGTAATCAGCAGACCAAATGGGAACAGCCATTTATATCTCATATCTTCTCGCCGCAGGTACGCTGTCACCTCCTTGAGGCTTCTTCTACGTTGTAGCGTTCTGGGGGATAAGTCTTGAAAGAATTCTAGCTTATGCTCTTCCCAGACAAACTGTTTCATTTTCCTTGCTGCCCACAGTAGTTTTTCTTTACTTTTGTACGAGCTGAGGCATATCACTATATCACGAGGTTTATTGTCCCTCACCAGGCCTAAGCTTCTGTGCGCTCATTCCTGTCTCCCCTTCCTCCACAGCTACAGAAGCTAGTAGCGAACTGAATATTTTGGCAACAACTTCTTCAGAGTTTTTATATTTTGGCTCTTCCGGGAGGCCTCGTACCCTTATATTGCATCTCCTCGATCTATCCTCCAGGTCCTCCAGTTTCACTTGCAACTCTTTGCACACACGTGTGTTCTTCCCATCCTTTTTGTAACTCTTCTAGGGCTTCTCCTTGTTGCTCCATCTGCAGTTCGGATTCTTCCACACGGTTGCCCAAGTCCACTAGGTCTTGTCTCAGTGCTTGGATTGTCTCTTTTAGTTCCTTCTTTACCCCACTGAGTTCCATCTTGATCTCATCTTTCAATTCAGTGAGCCAGTCCTTTAACATGATTGCTATCTCTGGACAGCCCTCTTTCTCCAACTCCTGCTCAGATTCATTTGGAGCAGTGGGAAGTGTTTTGCCCTCCTTTTCTCCCTCCTTTCCACCTTTGGGTGCAACATATGGGGAGCGGAATTCAGCTAGCTTATTTTTGACTGACTGCCCGCTTTTACTTTTCTCCATGGTCTCAGGCGGCACAGCTGGGCTGTCCCAGGAATTTTATTTTTATTTATTTATTTAGCGTACGTTTGTATCCCGCTGCTTCCAATGATCAGCAGCGGTTGTTACACATGGTGATGTTGGCTGTACCGGCCAGAATTATGGATGCATACAATGTGATTAGGGAAGGGAGGAAGAGCACAGCAAAAACATGGGGTTACAGTTTACAGTTGATTGCTGTTAATGGTTCACACGGTGTACTTATATACATATTTACAAGTGACTGATTGTTAGGACTTTACACAGGATCCTTATATACATATTTACATACAGCAGAGTGAAATTCACGAGGTTAAGTTGTAGTGTGATTGGAAGAGGTGAGTCTTAAGATTTTTTCTGAAGTCTTTCAGATCACAGATTTCACATAGGTCATTCTAGGATCAGTTCTCCCACTTGTGCTTTGTCTCCTCTTTTCAGGCAGCGCCTACTTGTGTTACTTCTACTCTTCTTGGTCGCGTGCTGCATAATCCCCAGAGCGCAGTTTTTCCTGAGCGTCCTGCTTCTTAGCACACCCTGCCGCCTACTCCTGGCAGTTCTTTTATTATTCGTGCACTATAGCACTACAATTCAGCGTGTGACTGAGTCCAGAACTTGCTCAACAATGACCAGTACTTTTTATTTTAGCTCTCAGGCACTTTACACCTCCAGGGCTTTGTAGATCTCCACCTCACACTCTGGCGCTGAGGCTGCTGTACCGCAATTACTTCGGTCTTCCCTTCTTCCTGGTCAGGCTTTCACTAAGCACACCCTTTGTGTCTCAGCTCTTCCTCTGAAACTCAGCTATTCCAGCCTCCTTAGTGTCCTTCAGCGCTGCTCTCACTGACTCCAAACAGGGTTTATTAAAGGGAGACAGGGCTCTGACAATGTCCGCCGCCTCATCAACATCTTGGATGGGGTTAGGAAGCTTGATGGCAGCTATGCAGTTCTCTCCTTAGATGCGGAAAAGGCGTTTGACAAGGTGGAATGGGAATTTCTTTTAAGTGTTTTGCACCATTTCGGATTTGGACCTTCATTTCTTGTCTGGATCTCGGCTCTTTATAGGGAGCCGTTGGGAATGGTTCAAGTGAATGGCTTCCTTTCGTCGCCCTTTTCCTTAGAACGCGGTACCAGACAGTGCTGCCCTCTTTCACCACTTCTGTTCGCTCTAGCGCTGGAGCCCCTTGCTGTTCAACTTAGGTCCCTCAAATCTCAACTTGGCATTCGCCTTGCAGATCAATACCACATTGTCTCAATGTATGCTGATGATACTTTAATATTTCTTCGGGAGCCGAAATATGCTATGCCAGTACTTACCTCAATTTTGACTGAATTTTCTTATTTGTCTGGGTACTCGATTAATTTTCAGAAATCTGCAATGATGCCTTGTCTGACGCATTGTGGTGCAAGACATCTGGAGAAAGACGGTATTTTTCCGAGGGTTACGGGTTTCAGATACCTGGGAGTGCAGATTTCCCAGAGAGTTGAGGAGCTTTATAAGTGTAATTATGCGCCCCCCCCCCCTCTCTTAATCTCCTTGTCTAAAGAGACTGCTGCTTGGCAAGCATTATCGGTCTCCTGGCTTGGTAGAGTGAACACTATTAAGATGTTACTCCTTCCCAGAATCCTCTTCTTGTTTCAACAACTTCCTATCCATTTGCCCCGTTCGTTTTTCCTACACTTGCGAAAGCTTCTTATGCACTTTATCTGGCAGGGGCAGAGATCGAGATTGAGTTGGAACACAATGATTCGTCCCAAAGCCTGGGGAGGGGTTGGACTCCCCAATTTTGAACTCTATTATTTCTGCGCCTGCTTGCAGGCCATCCCACTCTGGTGCTTGAAAAGGACTGCGGCCTGGGTTGGGTTGGAAGCCCATTCAGTTTATCCGATACCTCTTCCAGCAGTCCCTTTTGTCACAGACAGTTCGCAGTTACGGGATATCCGCTCACATCTTTTTCTCGGCCCAGTTTGGAAAGCCTGGCATAAAATCTGTATTAAGACGTCCCGTGCATCCGTGTGGTCCCCGTATACGCTTGTAGGAGTCTTTCCCTTTGTCAGATCCTTTCCTGGGAATGTTCAAAGAACCCTGGACTTTCTACCTGTGGTGACACTTTTTCACAAATCTGAGGTGTTATCCCATTCCCAGCTAGAGTTGAACTTGCCTATTTCGCTTTCGGCTTTTCAATACTTTCAACTTCGTCACTGTTTTTCGTCCCCCTCTATTAGTGAGGTGGCTAGGCGCTCGCCCATGGTTTGGGAAAGACTTCTCTTCTTACCGAAATCTGATAAAGCTCTCTTAGCATGTTTATATTGTTCTTTATCTGGTGATCTGGCGTCAGCAGCATCTAAATTGAAGGCTTGTGATCGCTGGGAAGAGGTTATTCAGCCTAAATCAGATGAGTTTTGGATCGAGGTGTTTCATTATGTGCATACATGCTCTATTTCTTTATCTTTAGTCAATACGCAATTGAGAATTGTCTTCCGCATGTCTGTGGTGCCCACCTCCCTCTTCCGTTGGGGGCGAGCCGCTGATCCTCTTTGTTGGAGGGCTTGTGGTGGGATAGGTACTTTTTCTCATATGTGGTGGGATTGCCCTAAAATACAAGAGTATTGGCTCCTGATATATAAAACGATCTCTCAACAACTAGAGGTCAACTTCCCTTTTGATGTGGAACATTGCATTTTAGGCCACTTTTGCCAGGGCTTGCAGTCCCCAGTGCACACTAGTATGGCCCAGTGTCTCCTGCTGGCTGCGCGTTCCGTGGTCAGTAGATTCTGGAAGAGATCAACTGTTCCTACGTTGGATGAGTGGATGGTTAAGGTGTGGGATCTCTATCGAATGGGAAAACTGACTGCAGAGTTGCGGGATGAGTGGGATAAATGGAATAAGTGGCACGTTCTATGGAGTCAAGTGTTACCTCTTTGATTTTGATAGGATATTTGGCTTCAGCCTGTCTGTACTCACCAAATCCGGCTTGCTGATGCTTTACGCTGTGTCCCTCTCTTTCTCTCTATCTTGATGTTATGGGCTGTGTGCGCAGGCTGTTTCTCTGCTTTAGCTTAGGGGGGGGAGTAGGGGGGAGGGGGGGGTGGGTAGGGATGAAAGAAGTGTGTGTTTGAGGTTGATTCAAGTTAGTGAAAGTCTTTCACATTCTTCTCTTCTACTTTGGGTTCCGATTTTCCTCCTGTGGGGCAGTTGCTTCCTTGCAATGTTACTGGCATTTGATCTGTAGGTTCGCCTCTGATAAAAATTTTTAGTAGCTCTTTAGTATATTAGTTTTCACTTTCAGACTCTGTCTAGAGAGTCTCGAATTTCTACCTTTGTCTCCATCAGGGGGTAACGAGTTAAGTTCTGTACTTATGTGACTAGGCCGATTCAAAGTGCTTATACTCTGTTTTTGCAGCTGATTGTATTCGTGTATTGCTATTTGTATTGAGTTTGGTTCATGACTTTCAGTAAAAATTTATACACAAAAAAAAAGATAAGTACTTTGAGTAGAAGCCTTGACCAGCTCCTTGAAATGGTACTTCTTGTATTGTATTTGCTTGTAGTAGTGAACAGATCTCTAGCTCCAGCTAGAAGAGGTGTTGGGTTAATTTCCCTTAAAGAATTACCTTAGTCCCCTGCCTGTTCTGTTTGTCTGTTTTGAATACATAGTCCCTCCTCCATAGAGCTTACAGTCTGTTACCTGTATGTGTACAGTCCTGTGTATGCCTGATAGTGCTATATAAATGATTAGTAGTAGTATGGGTATTTCATTGTGGAGAGGAGAGCTTGCAAAATGTACTCCAGAGTTATTTTTATCACCCATTTGTCAGTGGTTATTTCCTACCAAGTCATCACAAAGAATTTAAGTCCCCTACCCCTCCAACCAGGAAACTGTCAAACTAGGAACTAGCTTTAGGGAGGGAACTTGAGGCATGGCAGGTTGTTGTCTGCTGGCTTGACTTTGGCACATAATGCTGCAGATGATGTATTACAACTATTTGATAAACTAAAGAGTAGAAAATCACCTGGATCAATATATATCCAAGGGTGTTGAAAGAACTGAAATATGAGCTTGCAGACCTACTATCATTAAAATCATCTGTAATACCTGAAGACTAGCAAATGGCCAATGTAACGCCAGTTTTTAAAAAAGGATCCAGGGATGATCAGGGAAACCACAGACAGTGAGCCTGACGTTTGTACCAGGCAAAATGTTAGAGACCATAATAAAGAACAAAATTAAACCATGGCTATCTACATGTTCAGTAATGGGAGAAAGCCAACATGGCTCTAACTAAGGAAGGTCTTGTCTTACTAATCTGTTATTTTTTTTGAAGGTGTGAATAAACAGGTAGACAGCAGCGAGCCAGTTGATTATAGTATATCTGGATTTTCAGAAAGCCTTTGACAAGGTCCCTCATGGGAGACTCTTGGCAAAATTAAAAAGTCATGGGATAGGAGGCAGTGTACTATTATGGACCAGGAACTGGTTAAACAATGGAAATCAGAGGGTAGGACTAAATAGCCAATTTTTTCCCAATGGAGAAAGGTGAATAGTGGAGCACCCCAGGGATCTGTGCTGGGTCCGCTGCTTTTTAATATATTTGTAAATGACCTGGAAATGGGAATAACAAGTGAGATAATCAAATTTGCAGATGAGACAAAATTATTCTAAGTTGTTAAAACCGAAGAGGATTGTGAAATATTGCAAGAGAACGTTGATAAATGAGAAGACTGGACATTCAAATGGCAGATGAAATTTAATGTGGACAAATGCAAATTTATTCATCTAGGAAAGAACAAGCCAAACTATGGTTACACGATACAGGTTCCACATTAGGAACCACCACTCAGAAAAAAGATGTAGGCATCATCATGGATAAAACATTGAAACCCTCTGCCCAGTGCACATCAGTGGCCAAAAAGGCAAATGGAATGAAAGGAATCATAAGGACAGGAATGGAGAATAAAACAAAGGATATTATAATGCCTCTGTATCGTTACATGGTGTGACTACACCTTAAATATTGTGTGCAATTTTGGTTGCCATATCTTAAAAGGAATATAGCAGAATTAGAAAAAGTACAGAGAAGAGCCACCAAAATGATAAAGGGGGCAGAAGGATACCCCTATGAGGAGAGGCTTAAAAGGTTAGGGCTCTTCAACCTGGAAAAGAGATGGCTGAGGGGGGAGACATGATAGAGTTCTATAAATTAATGAATGGAGCAGAACGGATAAATGTAGATCAAATATGCCATCAAAAAGTAGAAAGACTAGGGGGCATGCAATTAACCTACAGTGTAACCCATTTAAGACTAATAAGAGTTTTGGACAAGTTCCTGGAGGAAAAGTACATAAACCATTATTAAAGAGGACCCGGGAAATCCACTGCTTGTGCCAATACAAGCATTGTGGAACCTATGTGTCTTTTTGGGAAATTGCCTGGTACTTCATACCTGGATTGGCCACTGCTGGAAACAGAATTCTGGGCTTGATGGACCTTGGTCTGACCCAGTATGGCATGTTCTTATGTTCTGTTAGAGTATACCTTAGCGCACTTTCAGTGCACCACCATCTTGTTGAGGGCAAAACCCCTCTCCACTCAGCCCCTTGTGACTTGCTTCCTGAGAGGCCTACTATTCTCAAGACCACCCGTCTGCCCCCTGGTGGCAGAGTGGGATCTCAATGTGGTTCTCTTAAAACTTACCGCGCCACCTTTCGTATCTCTCAGCTCTTGCCACCTCAAGTATCTCTCCTGGAAGGTGAACTTCCTCGTGACACTCACCTCTGGTTGCAGGGTTAGTGAGCACCAGGCTCTGGTGGCCCATCTACCTTATACAAGGTTCCACAAGAACAGGGTCATACTCCTCACGCACCCCAGGTTTCTCCTTAAGGTGGTGCTCCCCATCTTTTCCCACCTCAACCAGGAGGTGGTGCTCCCCACCTTTTTCCCACAGCCTCATGCTAACATGGCAGAAGCCGCTCTCCACACTCTGGACTGTAAGCGGGCCCTGGCCTGCTTTCTGGAGCGTACACGGGCCAGCTATCCCTTCTCGCAGCTCTTCATTTCCTACGGCCCAAATCGGCTGGGGACGGCAATCTCTAAGCGTACCCTGTCCATTTGGGTGGCAGACTACATTGCCTTTGCTTATGAGCAGGCCGGCCTCTTGCTGGAGCACCATGCCATGGTGCACAGCGCCCAGGCCATGGTGGCCCCTGGCGAACTGTGCTCCATCCATCTGCCGGGCCATCACCTGGTCCTCCGTCCATACCTTCGCAGCTCATTACTGCCTGGAGAGGGAATCTCGTCAGGACAGCGCCTTCGGCTAGACAGTACTCTGTCATTTGTTTGGGGTGTAAGGCAACACCTGCCCTCTGGCCCTTTGGTATGTTCAGGCTGCCGGAGAATTGGTTCCTCGCTTGACACTCTGGGCCACTCATGGGTCGGCTGTTCTTGGACTCCATTGCTGCTTGTCACGGTTCACCCTTTTTGGTCACCTGTGTTTTTTACAGATTTTTTTCGGTAGCCTATAGCTGGGAAGTCCCATATTTGAGGACTGACTTCCTGCTTTTTCTGGGAGAAAGCGTAGTTACTCACCTGTAACAGATGTTCTCTGGGACAGCAGGAATTAGTCCTTACGACCCTCCCTCCTCTCAGAGGAGTTTCTTTTCTTTTTTGCTGTCTCGAGCTATGTCATACTGAGGCAAGATGGCACCCTTAGGCGGGAAGGGGACCACGCATATGTAATGCATCTCCCAAAGGCTTTCTTTTAAAGCTGGGGAGACGTTACCGTGCAAGTTCCGTTGGCCCAGACATCGCCCATATGTGAGGACTGATTCCTGTTGTCCCCAGAGAACATCTGTTACAGGTGAGTAACTATGCTTTTCTCTCCTCCAGAAAATCAAAGAGATGATGTGGTAGGGGTTATGGTTCCACCTCATGACCAGGAAGGTATGGGAAGCACCTGAGGAGATAGTGAAGTTTCCAACCGGAAGGTATGGAGGTGTGAGACCTGGTCCAGTTGGCCCACGGACTATCCCCTTTTACGGTCCCTGGAGGCCAAAACAAACACATTAATCATGGGGAGACTCATGCTTCCTTTAATGGAAGCAGTGGTCTGCAAAGACTCGCCCTGGCAGGCCTGTATGTTTTTGATGCAGCAGAGCTTGTAGTTCAGAGTAGTTCTCGCAGCCATACAGCTGGGCTGTTGGGTGGAACAGCATCTGATTGCTCTAGTTGCAGCATATACAGTTCATTTAGTTAATATGTGGGCCAAATGCCTGTGTCAGAATTTAGTGGAAGTGCAAAGATGTCGCCTTCTGCTCCCCATGTATTGGCCACTCCAGCGGTTGGAAGTTGCAGAGCTATTTCAGATACACAGATTCTGCAGATAGCAGACTGGGTGTCCCTTCCTTTGGAATGGCCTAGGGAAGGGATGCTCTGTGGCTTCCTCGCTAGCCCTAGGTGGGCCATCTGATCCTGATGATCTTAGAGGGCCCTGGCTTGAACTCACATAGCATGTTATGCAGACTCTTCGGTCAAGCAGTGTGGCCTTTCTTTTCCCCCTCAAGATATGGCCTACAAGAGAAAAATGGCAGGGCCTCAGCATAAGGCAGTTTCCTAGCGCCGCCTTGTTTAGGGCCATTGCAGGCACATGCTGGTTGGTTTGAGCTGCTTAGTAATCTCCCTGCTTGGGACCTGGTGAGTCTCTATGCCATTAACAGATGTTAGAATCTTTTAGCAGTTCGACCTTGACCTCAACTTGGCCCTGAGCTCTCAAGGTTTGAGTGGCAAGCCTGTTCTGCTATAAGAATCACCTCCAAGGGGGATTCCTTGGGGGGTATCTTGGTGTGGCCTCCTTCCACAGTAGTGAAGCAGTTATGTCCACTTGAGTGTCATTTTGGGTCTCAGTGGGTTCCTGTGGTAGAGGGCTCTGGGAATACCCCTTTTTGGATCTACGTATAAGGCCCGTCGGTTAGTTCCTTACAATCTATTCTGGGAAACTCTCTAGCATCCATCATATAGTGTCCATACTGCAGCCGTTGACTTCAAGTGCACCTTTCTGGTTCTTTGAACATCTCTTTTTGAATGTGAAGCCGTCACCATCCATCTTTCAAAGAGGCTGCCCCCTTCTTTTTCATCCTGACTGAATTGTGATTCTGCCTTCCTTCGTATAGAGGGCTCTTCATATGGACTTCTTGCTGTTGCTCAGCTTCATCGCAGTTTCTCATGCCTATCACCAATCACACCTCTGTCCTTGGCAGTTCAAGAGAAGTGCTGGCAGAGGTCAAGTTCTCTATTTCCCTTTCACCCCTGGAGACCGGTGAGCACATTCAGGAGCGAGCTGCAGTTTATTCCACAGAGTGCAACCCTCTTGGATGGAGTCCATTTGGGTGTCCCCAGAGGACAGTTCTAAGGCTTCCTAGCCTTCGTTGATCGCCTTGTGAGACCCTACAGAGCACTTGTGGAGGTTATTCAGATGACTTCTTTGACAGGGTTGTTTGTCTTAAATGTAGTCGTCCTCCCACTCTGGGTCCTGACTATTTGGGCACATCCCATACGTCTGGACTGGTCTAGCAGGATGGTAAGGAAGGAGAGATTTTAGTCATACCTGATGATCTCCTTTCCTTGAATCCTGCTAGAACTACCGTGGAAGACTTCTTTTGCAGGTTGGAAAGCCTGCTGTCTTTTTGTCACATTAGCAAGGTCACTGACTGGGAAACTTTCTGCAAGTTGGGGGTTCTGGCTGCTAAGGAAGGTCTAGCCAGCTTTGTAGGGCTGGCTCCAGTTTTCTCCTAGTAAGAGCCAAGTGCTGGTTTATACTCTGTGGCAAAGCTGTTTGTGCTTGTTAACGTTATCTAAGGTGTTAATTTCTGAGCTTTTTTAGTTTGGCGTACTACTTGGACAGTGTCATGCTTTCTTTCTCACTGCTGTACCACAGAATATGCCAAGTAATGACATCACTAAAAATTGCTCAAGTCTGCCTCCACGTGCTGACTGAGGAGCATAACCCACTCGTCTGGACATAGCAGGATTCAAGGAAAGGAGATAATCGGGTATGATTAAAATCTCTCCATCCTTCCCCTTCATGGCATGGCTACTGAAGAGCACACAATAATGCAGCTACTGTCATAGCAAAGCATCAGTAGCATCGTCTTTACCTCCAAGAAACCCTCCCAGCTCAAATGAAACACATCATCCAATATTGTTTACAAAACACCCAGACCCCATTGGGCTGTCTAGTTCCAGAATTGGTCGA
Organism: Ichthyophis bannanicus; assembly: GCA_033557465.1. Lineage (NCBI taxonomy): Eukaryota > Metazoa > Chordata > Amphibia > Gymnophiona > Ichthyophiidae > Ichthyophis > Ichthyophis bannanicus. The sequence continues at coordinate 925,635,515 of CM066032.1, read as the reverse complement.
CTATCTCTTGCTGTCCAACTCTGGCTTAAAAAAAAGCTCTGAGTGCCTGAATTTATCAGCAATCATGGTCTACCATGGCCAGATGGACAGACGATCAATGTGAGTTCATCCACTGGTATCACCATTCATGAAAGGACTTCACCTTTATAAAACCACCTATTCCTTATCGTTCCTCCAGTTTAGTCGTCCACCTCTGGGTAGTGTACCTCCTCCTGCAGCTTGGAGACTGGGCATGTCAGAATCGTGACATCACTGGATGTAGCCTGCTGGTCTCTCCCATCAGCCCCAGTGTGTCCAGTCTCCATGCAGCTGGAGGACGTAGTGAGCCTAGGTGCTGGGCTCACTTGAGGAACAAATAAGGAGCAGCTTAGTTAGGTTTTAGCTTTCAAAATTTAATTTGGTTCCGAGGTGCTAGCCCTTTAATTTAAAAAAGCATTTAGAGACGCCAGCCACTGCCTAAAGCTTCTTTCTCGTCTACCTTACCAGGGCAGAGCAGCTTGCAGATTCTCTCCCCCTAGGCTGCACGGGGGAGAGCCCCACAGGGCGAAGGCACAGTGTCTGTCCATGGTGCTGGCCGGCTCCGGCGCACCACGGAGGGTAAAGGCGATGGATACAGCAGCGGGAGCAGCCCTCGCCGCAGACGTCGCTCACAGCAGAGTTGGGCGATGTTGCAGCTCACAGAGCTGAACACCAGAATGGTAAGGCGTGTGGTCTTGGGGTCCCGATGGCGCAGTCAGATTGTGGAGGCTGTGCGGGGGGGGGGACGCTGAGCCGGGGAGCGCTGGTTTGGGGATTTTGCCGCCCGACAGCGCCCGTGGCCATTTTTGTTCACGCAGTTGAAGCCGTGTGGTGTGTGGTGTGTGCTGTGTTGGCGGCCTGCGCTTCGGAGGCCACAGCAAGGCACGGGCCGGATTTGGGCCTTTTTAAAGTCCTTTTAAGATCCTTTTTCAGTTACTTTGAGTCCCGTTTGAATTCCTTTTGATCCCTTTAGGTTCGTTTGGGTTTAAATTTTTTTTTCCTTTCTTTGTGCTACTTCCAGCACCACGGGAGGTCACGGAAGCATTTTCAGAGGCCTCTTTTTTGCGGTGTAGCACTCCTATCGGTCTATAAATAAATAAATAATGGTGTCTTATTTCTTGGTGCAACGGTACCAGGGGGGCTTCGCTCATGTCGGTACTCCCACAGTGTGTTGTCTGCAGCACCCGCAGAGGTACAGTGGCTGACACTGGAATCTGCAGGGGGTGCGCTACTGTGTGTACCAGCGTGGAGCTACAGATGGAAGGTAGAGTGTTGGAAGAGCCCCAGGGTACACCAGCAGGGGTAGACAGAGAGGCTTTAATGAGAGCTCTGTCATTTCCCTGCCTAGACATCCCAGCAGGGCCGTCGAGTGCTATACCAGTTGTAGCGTCAGGACTGCAACTCTGGGATTTTTCTGCAGACTTTGTTTTATTGATGCATCAATCATTCTTTTTAAGGCGGCAAGGAAAGGTCCCTGAGGCTTTGCCATCTACTTCAGCTGAGCAGCAACCCAGGATGAGTGACTTTGATAGTATTCCCCCAAGAGGTGTAAAGAGGGTACGTCCTCTTGACACTTCTCTGCCCGATATGGAGTGGCAGGAGACAGATGACGCCGAGGTAGAGCTTGAGTCTGATATGGAGGAACTGGAAGGAGAAATACCCGAACCTGAGGACCAGGCAAAAATAATTTGGGTGTTCCGGAAGGAGGAACTGATGGCACTCATCATGGAATCCCTCCAAACGCTCAATCTCACTACGACGCAGCCCATGGAAGAAGAGGAGGTTGAGGACCCTCTAATTCAAGCGGTGAGGCAAACTCAGGTGGTGTTTCCCATTCACCGAGTGGTAGACTGGATGATCCAGGACGAATGGGATCAGCTGGAAGTGTGCCTACGAGGTGTCAGGACAGTGAACAGGCTCTATCCCTTGGTGGACAAGGATAAGTTCCGCTTGCCATGGATTGATGCAGCAGTTTCAGCGGTTACTAAGAAGACCACTATCCCGGTAGAGGGTAGTGCGGCATTGAAAGATGTGCAAGACAGGAAAATGGATGGGCTATTGAAACAAACGTTTGAGGCGAACGCCTTGTCCTTGCAAGCTTCCATTTGTGGAGCGTGGGTGGCGAGAGCATGTCTTTGATGGTCTCAACACTTAAGCAGTCTCTTCAGCTGGAGCAGGAGAGTCTGGGGGAACTGTTGAGGCTCGAATCTGGTTCGGCTTATTTGGCCGATGTCCACTACATTTTGATCAGGGCATTAGCGAATAGTATGGCTTCATTAGTGGCTGCTCGGAGATCTCTGTGACTACAAAATTGGGCGGCCGACGGCTCTTCTAAGTCGCGTCTCAGTAAGCTTCCTTTTAAAGGGAAACATAGAAATATGACGACAGAAAAAGACCACATGGCCTATCTAGTCTGTCCTTCCATATCAACTACTACAATAGTCCCCTTTTTTCCTTTAGAGATCCTCTGTGTTTGTCCCATGCTTTTTTTCAATTCAGTTACTGTCCTCATCTCTACCACCTCCACTGGGAGACTATTCCACGGATCCACCACTCTTTCCATAAAGAAATATTTCCGCATATCACTCCTGAATCTATCCCCCATCACCCTCATCCCATGTCCCCTCGTAGCAGAACTTGCTTTCAATTGAGAGGCTGTCCCCCTGAACATTTATGCCATGGAGGTATTTAAACATTTCAATCATATCACCTCTATCCCGCCTTTCCTCTAAGGTGTACATATTAAGATCCTTAAGTCTCTCCTCATATGCATTATAATGAAGACCACTAACCATTTTAGTAGCCACCCTCTGCACCGACTCCATTCTGTTCACATCCTCTTGAAGGTGTGGTCTCCAAAATTGCACACTATACTCCAAATGAGGTTGCACCAAAGACTTATACAGAGGCACCATCACCTCCTTTTTTTCTGCTAGCCATTCCTCTCCATATGCACCCAAGCATCCTTCTAGCTTTTGCCGTCGCCTTATCTACCTGTTTAGCTACTTTAAGCTCATCAGACACAACCACACCTAGGTCCCGCTCTTCTTTAGTGGACAAAAGTACTTCACCCCCTATACTATATTGCTCCCTTGAATTGCTGCAGCCCAAATTCATGACCTTACATTTTTTAACATTAAATCCCAGCTGCCAAATTCTAGACCATTCTTCAAGCTTAGCTAGATCCCTCCTCATGTTATCTACACCTTCCTGGGTGTATACTCTATTGCAGATTTTGGTATCATCCGCAAAGAGGCAAACCTTACCCGACAGCCCTTCCGCTATATCACTAACAAAGATGTTAAAAAGAATCAGACCAAGGACAGATCCTTGGGGCACACCACTGGTAACATCCTTCTCCTCAGAGTTAGCTCGATTTACCTGTGCTTTTTGTCGCCTCCCACCCAACCAATTTCTAACCCAAGCAGTAACTTTAGGGTCCATCCCTAGGGTGCTCAGTTTGTTTATAAGTCGCCTGTGAGGAACAGTGTCAAAGGCTTTACTGAAAGCTAAATACACCACATCTAGGGCTCTCCCTCGGTCCAACTCCCTGGTCACCCAGTCAAAGAAATCAATCAGATTTGTCTGACAAGATCTGCCTCTGGTGAATCCATGCTGCCTCAGATCCTGTAATCCGCTGGACTCCAGAAACCTTTTTCAGAAGCGTTTCCAATAATTTACTCACCACTTTCAATTACCGGCCTGTAGTTTTCAACCACATCCTTACTTCTGCTTTTGTGTAAAGGCACCACATGAGCCTCTCTCCAGTCCTTTGGCATCACTCCCGACTCCAGTGAGGCATTGAATAGGTCAGTTGGTGGAGCTGCTAGAACGTCCCTAAGTTCCCTCAGTATTTTAGGGTGTATCTCATCCGGTCACATCGCTTTGTCTACTTTAAGTTTAGCTAGTTTCTCACGAGCACAGTCTTCTGAAAATTGTTCAAGATGCCCCTCGCTTCTGTTCCTGTTTGTGGATGTTTTCTGAGGTCCTGCTCCTGGTTCTTCATCTGTGAACACAGAACAAATATTTGTTAAGCAATTCTGCTTTATCTTCATCAGCTTCTACATGTTCCTCCCCTTCACCCTCGAGTCTGACAATACCACTTTTGCCCTTCCTCTTCTCACTAAGATATCTGAAAAATGTCTTATCCCCCCATTTTATTGCATTGGCTATTTCCTCCTCTTTTTGAATCTTTGCTTTCCTGACTACTTTGCTAGCTTCTCTAAGTTTTTCCAAATATAGATGCCTGTCTTCCTCTCTCTTTGATCTCTTGTATTTCATGAAGGCCTCCCTTGTTGTTTGGTGAAGATCTAGATAAGCTGGTTAAGGAGTTAGAGTCCAAGGGCGGAAGACTCCCGGAGGATAAGCCTAAGCAAGGAAAGGCCTTTCCGGCCGCGTGAGGACAGTTTAGAGACTTCAGGAGATTTTGCACTTCCCGTTCAGGTGGTTTCCAAAGGGGAAGATTTGCTTCTTGAGCCCAGGGGTTTTGGGGGAGCAGGCAGAGGTTTCGCGGCGACCTCAACAATGTCAAGTAGAAAGCCGCAATGAAACGAGGCGGGCTCGGGCAGGAAACCAACCGATTGGGGAGAGGCTTCGGGAGTACCTTCCTGCCTGGGCCCAAATAACGTCCGACCAGCGGGTGTTGGAGATAATTTGTGACAGTTATGCTCTGAAATTGGCACAGCCGGTGCTGGATTCCTTTGTAATGTCACCCTGCAGGGGCCGACAGAAAACACTAGTGGTACGCCGTATGTTAGATCAGCTTCTACAGATGGGAGCAGTTGTGCAGGTTCCGTCAGCAGAATAACGGGGTAGGTCGCTACTCCATTTATTTCATGGTGCCAAAGAAAGACGGGTCTCTTCGGCCCATATTAGATTTAAAGGGGGGTGAACCGCTGCCTTAGAGTTCCACATTTCAGGTTGGAGACGTTAAGGTCTGTTATTGTGGCGGTTCGCCAAGGGGAGTACTTGACTTCCCTCGACCTTACGGAAGCATACTTGCACATCCCAATCAGGGCGACCCATCAACGGTTCCTGAGGTTCGCTCTGCCCTAGGGATATTACCAGTTCCAAGTGCTGCCCTTCGGTTTGGCGATGGCTCCATGCACCTTCACCAAGTTCATGGTGGTGGTGTTGCAAAAGGAAGGCGTCCTAGTTCATCCTTATCTCAACGATTGGTTGATCCGGACGAAAACCAAGGACGAGAGCGCACAGGCGACAGTGGTGAGGTTTCTTCAGAATCTCGGTTGGGTGGTCAACTCGGCCAAGAACCGCTTGGTACCATCCCAAGATCTCGAATATCTGGAGATGAGGTTCGACACTCGCAGAGGAGCGGTGTTCTTGCCAGACCGCCGGGTTCACTCCTGCGACAGCTCATGCACAAGTTCATGTCCGCTCCGGCACCCTCAGCGTGGAGTTACCTTCGCATGCTGGGGACGATGGCAGTGACTCTGGGAGAGATTTCATATGCGGCCATTACAGAGAGCGCTGTTTCGCCAATGGTCAAATCAGACAAACTCGCTGAACAAACGTCTTCCCTGTCCTCTCCAGGTCAGACGGTCGCTTTGGTGGCTGCATCCAGGATCCCTGAGGGTGGGTGTACCCCTGGAACAGCCAGAGTGGCTGCCATTGTTGACAGACGCGAGTCTCATCAGATGGGGAGCGCATTGCGGAGACCTCTTCACGCAAGGGACTTGGACTGCCCAGGAAAGCTGTTGGTTGATCAATCGTTTAGAGCTGCGAACAGTGCGTTTAGAGCTGCAGACGTTGAAAGCCACAGTAAGGGGCCGAGTGGTATGGGTTCTCTCGGACAACTCTGCGATGGTGGCCTATATCAATCGGCAAGGCGGAACAGGAAGTGTAGCAATGGAAGAGGAAGCAGAGACGCTGTTCTGGTGGGTGGAATCCGGTTTACAGGCGATCTTGGCAGCGCACATTGCCGGAAAGGACAACGTGATGGCAGATTTTCTCAGCAGGGTCCGAGTGGATGCCGGCGAATGGGAACTGCATCCAGAAGTGTTTGCAAAAATCATTCGCAGATGGGGGCCGCCGATTATGGATCTCATGGCAATGTTCCAGTCCGCAAAGATGAGTCGCTTCTACAGCAGGCGGAGAGAAAGGATGTCGGAGGGGATCGATGCCCTGATGCAGCAATGGCCGACGTCTGGGTCCTCTACGTCTTCCCCCGTGGGCTCTTATAGGGCGAGTGGTTCAGCGCATCGAAGCGCATCGGGGGAAAGTGCTCTTGGTGGCTCCGGATTGGCCGAGACACCCGTGGTATGTCGACCTCGTGCGATTGCTCGATGGGAATCTCTTGGTTCAGGGTCTGCTGTAAATGCCACAAGTGGATCGGTTCTCACTTACGGTTTGGCCATTGAAAGGCAAGGTTGAGAAAAAAGGTTATTCTAGAGAGGTTATCGCCACATTACTTAGAGCCAGAAAGAGGTCCACATCTCTCGCTTATGTGCGCATATGGCATATTTTTGAGGACTGGTGTTCTCGGCGACAAGTTCACGTGGCCACGGTGTCGGTTCCCTTGGTGTTGAGTTTCCTTCAGGATGGGTATAAGGGGCTTGCCGCCAGTTCTTTGAGTCCAGCTGGCAGCCCTGGCTTGCTACAGAGGCAAGATCCAGGGTGTGGCCCTGGGTTCTCACGTAGATCTGCTGCGGTTTCTTAAGGCGGTATCGCGACTGTGGCCTTCCCGTAGGATACTGATCCCACCGTGGGATCTCAATTTGGTGTTAGGGGCGTTGGCTAAGGAACCTTTTTGAGCCCTTGCACCAGGCGTCCATTAAGGACCTAACCCTGAAGACAATGTTTATGGTAGCTATCTACTCGGCGAGGCGGATTTCGGAGTTGCAGGCGTTATCATGTAGGGAGCCGTTTTTGTCCTTTTCCAGAGAGAAGATAGTGTTGCGTCGAGTGCCTTCCTTCTTACCAAAGGTTGTCTCTCTGTTCCACTTGAACCAATCCGTCTCCCTCCCAGCTCTGAATTCGGCGGAGGGGAACGTCGCTGACCGTAGCTTGCGCCGCTTAGATATCAAGAGTGCTGCGGCAGTATTTAAAGGTGTCCGAACTGTTACGCAAATCGGACCGCCTATTCGTGTTGTTCGGAGGTCCCCGTAAAGGGGAGGCAGTGGCGAAGGCCTCCATTTCTAGGTGGATTAGAGAAGCCATTGCATCAGCGTATATGTTGCAGGGACGGCCTGTACCAGTGGGCTTACGGGCTCACTCTACTAGAGCGCAAGCAACTTCCTGGGCGGAGCACAGTTTGGTTCCACTAGTAGACATTTGTAGGGCAGCTACATGGTCATCCTTGCATACTTTCAGTAAGCACTATCGCCTGGATGTTCTCGCGGCGCACGATGCCTGTTTCGGGGCTGCAATTCGGGTGGAAGAATCCCTCCCAATGATTACTGCTGTGTTACATGCCAGAGGTGGACTAAACTGAAGGAACGATAAGGAAATGTAAATTACACTTACCTGGTAATTGTTGTTCCTTTAGTGACTCCAGTTTAGTCCTCATTCCCGCCCGGGGATTGTTACTCAGCAGCGGATCGTCAGTTGAGTGGGGGGGAACAGTGTTATTCATTTCTTTCTATTCTTCCCTTCCTTGTCTCTGGCTCAGCACAGGGAGGGAATGGGAAAGTACGAGAAGTAGCCGCCGCCTTCTTCTTTCAGAGAGAGGGGGCTAGTTACCAGTCAGTTGTGAGTTATCCGTTCAGATTGAAAATAATGTTGAAGTTTAAATGTTAGCTACTTGTTTGTTGCTCCTTTGAGTCTGCTTTGTCAATAGTTCACTGGGGCTGATGGGAGAGACCAGCAGGCTACATCCAGTGATGTCACGATTCTGACATGCCCAGTCTCCAAGCTGTAGGAGGAGGTACACTACCCAGAGGTGGGGGACTAAACTGGAGTCACTAAAGGAACAACAATTACCAGCTAAGTGTAATTTACATTTTGTAACCCATCTCATGTAGGACCTTAACTTTGTGCTGACACAGCTTCTAGCTCCTTTAAAACTGCTGGGCCAAACATCACTCAAATACCTCTCGTGAAAAGCTGTCTTCTTGAAGGCCACTACTTCTTTCTAGTGAACTACAAATCTGCTACCCATTATATACTGTGATGGGGCCCGTGGTTAGAGCCCTTTAACCCTGTATAGGTGGTTGCTTAGGGTCTATAAAACAAGTAAACTGCTCTGGCTGTGTAAATGAAAGAGTCTCTCAGAGCAAATTGAATGAAAAATAAGATGGGTTTTATTCCCCGTCCCGCTCGGACTATCAACAAGAACAGAAACTTCAGGTGTAAGCGAAGAAACAAAAATAGTGGCAAACTTATATTCTTTTGTTTACATGCACAAAGTTCTCTTTGTCATTTAATCAAACAGCAGGGCTGCATTTATAACAGATACTACAATCCATGGGAGAGGGATCTTGAAGGCTGCTGCCATCTTTCCCATACCATGCTTTCTCCAGCACTTCTCAAACTCCCTGTGTCAGACTCCTCTTGTATACAGTATTCAGACACGGCGTCTTGTGACAACTCACTATGGCATTCAATGGAGGCTCTTCTCCCTTCGGGTTTATACCTCCCTGGCTTGTAGTAGCTTCTATCTGGGCTTTCCTCCCAGAACAACAGCTCTGAATCTCCTTGCTTCGTGTAATTATGGTCAGGACCGCGCCCTTGGCACTTATAGGTTTTAAACCTCTCGCTGTAAGCGTATGGAGGTTTCTTTCTATCTGTAGGGATTGCCTTGGTACTTGGCTCCCTGTATCTTTTGATTCTAGCCTCCCAGGCTGGTTGTGCAGAAGTGAAATTGGTCTTAGCTTTGCAGCTATTTCTTATGGTGCACATATGCTTGGAGTTCCCATCCCCCAACACTTTCCTTTTAAACTGACCTGTGCTTAGAGCTGGCACATACCGGTCTCCTGTGTAGTGGGACACTCCTGGCTTCTCTTAAAGGCTAACTCGGGTAGCAGGTTTTCTCCCAGTACAGCTTGCCTTAAACCTCTGTTCCTGAGTGCTGGAGCTACCTTCACTTCCTGGTTCTCCGTGAGAAAAGTTTTCTCCCAGCACTCCTCTGGGGTTTCTGCTCAGCTGACTGTAGCCACACCTCTTGCTACTCTCTCCCCGGCTTCTGCCGTGCTCCTGAGTTGTATCGTGCCTCTCTCTCCCTCTGCCCTCCTTCCACTGACTGGAACCCTGTCTTATGTAATCCCCAGCCCTGCACGTGACGTGGGGATTTGCAATCAGGTGTTCCTGACGAGCTTTCTGTTTGTTACGCAGTAACAATTTCCTTTGCTCAACTGTTTCAGTGTGCCTAGTGCTCCTTTCCAATGCTGAATCTGAGGTAAGCCTTTCTTTTATCTGCACTTCCATGGGCTGTGTATCCTCTGCTGCATCACAATACCCATTTCTACCATACCAGGGTAGTTCTCGGAATCCACTCCAAGTTTCTACTCAAGATTGTATCAAGACTTACATCTTAACCAAATCATTGTCCTGCTTGTATATTTGTTTTTCTGTTTTAAGCCCTTCTGTGTAGCTGACAAACCCTGCACTCATTAAAACTGCGCTTCTTGCTATTTACAGAGCACCAAGGATATCTGAAGCTGCTCCCAGTGGTTTGTTTCCTTTAATCCAAACAAGCCTTTAATTCACCAAGCATATTGTCTCTAGTTGGATATCAGACTGTACCAATTTCTGCTATTGGGCCAACCTATCTTTTGCACAGCTGAATTGGAATATATCTGTTCTATGCAAATGAGACATCTACCGCTAACTTTGGATCAGCCTCCATAAGGGATATTTGCAGAGCTGCAACTTGTTCTTCTGTTTATACTACTTATTGAAGCATTAGTGCCTGGAAACCCCAGCACATCTGGATGTCATATTTAGACAGTCCATTTTGCAAAACCTCAACAACTACTCGAGCTACATCTATGGGTTGATCCACATTCCAGACACAAGCTTTGGAACTACCCTATGGTGGGGATGCATTTCTCCCTGCTTCTCCTCAGAGAAAGTAGGAGCCCTTACCAGTTAAGAAGGTCCTCTATGAACAGTGGAGGAATGCAGTCACATCACACCACCTTCCTCCCTCTGACTGATCTTTTATCAATTTTTTTGGACTGCTATAGGAAAAAGTGAGAGCCCTAATAAGGGATGCCCCATGTGTGTCCAGAGGGCTTCTACTACTACTGAGTTCTGGGAGAGCACCAGTCCAATGAGGGAGCTGCCAAAGATACTGTCACTCTTATGTGACTGCATCCCTTTGACATTTATAGTGGACCCTCTTTCCCCTTTACTGGTAAGCAATCCCACTTTCTCTGATCACCACAGAACGCTTTCTTTCAAAAAGAAAAATCTGTATTATATTGGCCACCCTCCAATATTCAGGTACCAGAGATCATTATGATAGGTTACAAATTACAAATAGGTTTGCAGCTTCATTTTTGAGTTCTTTCAGTACTATGGCATCAAAAATGATTTGCTACTACACTTCAGTTTGACAAGTTTGCCCTATTATGTTTTCCATGTTCTCTAAAATTTATTTCAGTTCCTCCAACCAACTACCATTAAATACCATTTTTGGCATGGATACCTTCCCTGTATCCTCCTCTAAAGACCAAACAGAGAATTAATTTAGTTTTTTAGCTATAGCCTTGTCCACCTTGAGTATCCCTTTAACCACTCAACCATCTAATGGTCCAACAAATTTCCTCACAGGCTTCTTGCTTTCAATGTAGTTGAAAAACCTTTTTCTTATTTTTGCCTCTCCGACAAGCTTCTTTTTCATATTTTCTTTCTGCTTGCTTTATCGGTGCCCATGCTTCATTGACTCCACTTTAATATTTTTTGAAAGATGCTCTTTTGGCCATAATAGCCTCTTTTGCCTCTCCTTGTAACTATGCCAAGAATCATTTGATCTTCCTTCTACCTTTTTTTAATGCGTGAAATCCATCTGGTCTGTTCTTCCAAAGTATTGGTTTTTTAAATAATGTCCACACCTGATGTAAAGTTACCTTTGTAGCTGTTCCTTTTTGTATTTTTCTAATCTTTTCCTAATTTTATCTTGGTCTCCATTTTGAAAGTTAAATGCTAGCACAGTAGATTACCTTTATGTCCTTCCTCCAGCCTTAGTAGCCTCACTTTCATTTTTCCTTGCACTAGATCCCTACTGTCCACTTTAGGACTAGGTCTAAAATGCTATATTTGGTTGCTGGATCAGCTTCCATGAAACAGTCACTTATTTCATCTAGAAACTTTACCTCCCTAGAATGTCTTGATGTGATATTTACTCAGCCACAATATTAGAGGCATTGGGATAATTAAGTGCTCTCATTCCCTTTCAGCCACGTCAGACCAGTCCAGACAAGTGTGTTATCGTTCCCTGCCAGCAGATGGAGACACAGACAAATTACTAGGCTTCTGTATATAACATAGTGGAGCTCAGGAGCCACTCACTGTTCTGTCTCCAGCAGATGGGAATTCAGGGACTGGTGCAGTGCATGAGGCAGGAGTATGAACTACAGCACTAGTAGCTGTATCTACTCACATAGAGGCAGGAGCAACCCAAGGCAGGCATCAGCCTTAGAGTGACTCCCCGTGGAATTCGGGAACCAGAACTGGAACACTGGGTTCCCTGAAAATACTGATAACCTTACTGCCTGTGAAATAAAGGTCACATGAAGTTTGAAAGAGTGATAGTAACAAGTAAGCCCTGACTTGGCAAAAGATAATATGGGGATGCTAGCCAAAGACCAAGGCCTTAGGTGGTGGTTATAATGTTATCACCAGGTCAGAGCCATATCTGCAGTTAAAAAACCACCAAAAGGCCAGGAAGCTGTGTAAGGCCAAGGTTATATAGATATTTGCATCTGGTTAGCCAATTGAAATCTTACTATGCCTAGAGGAAAACATGCTGAGCATGGCTCAAGGAATTCTTTCCAACCCCCTGTGTATATGTGCATGTCTTGCGAGTTATTTCTAGGGGAATTCTGTGCAATGCAGTATTTGTCATGCATAATTCAGTGTAGGGATCAAGAAACAAAACCCCCAATGGCAGCAGCCAACATAATGAAGCAACAATATCCATTTGCAGTCCTGTGAATCTTTAAAACACAGAAGGACAATGTCGGTTGCAGGGGCCAAAGAACATGAAAGCTGCAGTAGCAGAATCAGCCAATGCCAAGTAGAGGAAGTGAGTGAGGCAAAGGTTGGAAAGTACTTGTGTGCACAGCCTTTTTCTAATAAGCTGTTCTCCATGGACAAGCAGGATGAGTCAGCCACACCTGGTGATGTCATCTGACGGCACCACAGACAGATGTGCTCTCCTATAGCTTTGCCTTTGAGCATGTGCCTAGATGCCCCATCCCCTGGCCTGCCCCTACCTGGCTCATTTGCAGCCAGCAGGGCAGAACACCAGCTCTCCTTCAATTACTTAAATGATCAAAGCCAAATGAGAGAAAATAAAGCTGGGTTTTAAGAAGTGCCCTACTTGAGGGAAGAAAATGAATTCCACAGATATTCACGATGTGTGCATTGCCTCAGAGTCCCATTGGGTGGAGGATTGCCCTCACTGCATAAAGGTGTCCCCCAGGTCAATTGCATAGCCATGCCTTGCAGGACTTCCTGGGCTCCACAACAAAGAAATCCAGTGAGCATGCTGCCTCCCATGACAGGCCCAACGAGGAAAGTCACCCTGAGCTCCAGGCAAAGAGAGGCAACTGCGAAGTGGCAGCCATCTTGGGCACCACAAAGACTCTGACCCTGCCTGCCGCCTCAGCCCATCATGTGCACCCCAGAGGCCTCCATCTCTGGCTCCACACAACTTCCCAAGCCTTTGCCGGCTGCTGCTGAATCCCCAGACACGATCACCAAGTCTCTTGGGCTCCAGCAGTGCAGACCATGCCTCCAGAATCATTGGCTGCAACTCTGGGCCCTGCCACTTTAGCTCTGCCCCTGGCCAATGCCATTGGCTGGAGCCATGACAGTGGATGTTGCCACCATGCCAAGAGGAGGAGCCACGAACAGCACAGATGCTACCCAGTACAGAGGAAAGACACCCACTCCCCCATGAACATTGCTGAGAGAGCTCCAGCACAGAGGGAAGCCCCTCCCCCTCCATGTGTTGCATGGTGCCAGAAAGAGAAGGCACCGAGACCAAAGCAACAGCTCAAGTGACTCCAGATCAGACACCAACACTGAGTGAAGCACCTTCGAAAGCACAGCTCAGGACCGAGGAGGATCACCTCATCAGAATGGAGCAGCCTGGATACTCTGGATAGCCCACACCACTCCAGCACAGGCAAGGGCAGCCGAAGGACTCCCCAAGCCTGGCACGCTCCAACCCAGAGTCCAGCAGCCTCCTCCCTACCCCCAACCCTTGGCCGTGCTAGACTTGCTAGCCAGATTTCTAGTGGAGCACACCTCCCAACCACTTCGGCTTCCACATCATAACCTGGCAATGCCACTGCCAGCAGAATGGGCACTGCCGCCCCCCCTCACCCTGAGCCTTTCCCCCACTCACGGGGCTTTCACCGGACCTCTGTCAGAAAGCAAAGGGCAAGAGCCGTCATGGACTCCTCTAGCAGCTATGACTGCCCCTTGGACTCCGGAGACTCTGTTGGGACCCTCATGACCACCTCCACCTCTACTCTCGCCCCCAGAGGACCTGACATATCCAAAGTTTCTCCAGAAACTCTCCTCTTGCCTGGCACTGTCGCCGGCCGACACGCTTGGACCCAAGAATGAGGTCCTCTGCCTCCAAGTATCTTGATGCACCCAAATCCATCATCGCCATCCCAGTCCATGAGCTGCTACTGGACAATCTTGCACGTATCTGTCTAACACCATCTTCCATCCCTACAACCTCCAAGAGGACGGAGGCAAAGTACCAGGTGCAGGCAGCCCTGGGATTCCAAAAGGCACAGCTTCCCCACCAGCCTGTCATGGTGAAATCTGCCTTGAAGCAGGTGAAAGCATCCTGCACACATGCCAACGCTCCGCCAGGCAAGGACAATAAGGCGCTGGATGACTTAGGGAAAAGGACATACCAAGCAGCAATTCTTGGCACCAGAATTGCCTCCCACCAGTTTCAGCATGTGCTGTACCAAGACAGCAGCTTGAGACTCTCAAGACCAACATTGCACTACCACAGGAATACAAAGCCACCTTCGCCCCCTTCTGGGGGATCTGGGTGAATGCAAAAATCAGCTCGGCCTTCAATGTTTGCGACTCAGTGGCATGGTTGGTGGCAACCACCATCGTAGCCAGGCGCACCACTTGGCTCAGGGCCTCTGGGCTTCAGGAAGACACACACAACTGCCTGGCTGATGTCCCCTGGATGGGAGACAATCTCTTTGGGGAAAAGATAAGAGACTGAACGACATGAAGGACCAATTCACAACACTCCAGACTCTGTCCTCCGAAGGCCTGGAGTGCAACTTCAGCTATGGGAAGACACACAGTGCCTACCACAGAAAATCCTACTTCACACTGAACTATCAGCCTTACCACAAATGGCAACCCCAGCACCCCAAACATCAGTCATACCACCAATACCAACAGAAGCCGAAGCAGAGAAACTGATGGCAGCAAAAGCAATCCACGGCAAACTCAGGGGAAAAGCACCCTTCTTTTTGATGCCATGGCCCAGAGGTGTGGGGAGCTGTCGTGCTCTCTTCAAGGCAGCATGGGCAATGATAACGACAGACAAGTGGGTCCTGGAAACCGTCAGTCAAGGATACTGCATCAGATTCACCATCCATCCAGCGCACCACCAGTACTTGTGTTTTTACATAGTAAATGACGGCAGATAAAGACCAGTATGGTCCATCTAGTCTGCCCAGTAAGAAGGCTGGAGTAAGATGGCAGGAGTAGGTGCCACTCTGTGCAAGCCACCCCTCCCCATGTCATTGTTTAGGGGTGAACCCACCGCTCCATGCAGAACACCCCTATTTGTTGAGAAGTTAGATGGTTCAGTTTATTTTGATTTTATTCTGTTGCTATAAATGGATCCATTGTGTCTGTCTCATGCCATTTTGAATTCTGTCACCGTATTTGCCCCCACCACCTCCATCAGGAGGGCATGCCAAGCATCCACCACCATCTCAGTGAAAAAGTATTTCCTGATATTGCCTTTCAATTTTCCACCTTGCAGCTTCATGTTATGCCCTCTCGTTTTACAGCTTTCCCCGTCTTTAGAAGAGGTTTGTTTGTTCATTATTTCTCCTTAAGTATTTAAGGGTCTGAATCATATCTCCCCTATCCCTCCTCTCCTCCAAAGTGTACATATTTAGGTCTTCTTCTCATAAGGCTTCTGACGCAGGCTCCAAATCATTTTGGTCGCCTTCCTCTGAACAGATTCCATTCTTTTTACATCTTTTGCAAGATACGGTCTCCAAAACTGTGTCATGGGTCGCCACTACCAATAGAGTGCTCTTGTTCGGACTCTCACCAGCTCCATGGATGTTCACAAAGTGTGTGGCAGTCGTAGCTGCACACCTCTGCAGATCCAGTGTGTGTGTATGTGTTTCCCTATCTGGATGACTGGCTCATCTTGGCCCCCTCACAGTGGGATTCGGAGGGCTTAGTTCAACATACACTCACTATGCTGTCCTCGCTGGGCTTCCTAGTCAACTACAAGAAGTCCTGTCTCCAACCTACACAGTCCCTGGAGTTCACTGGTGCAGTCTTACAGATGAGCCAAGTGAAGGCCTTCCTGCCCCAACAATTTGGCATGGTCCATGTTAACCTCAGCCACCGTTTCAGCCATAATGCTGCTGCATCTCCTGGGCCACATGGCATCAACCAGTTGGGGTATCCCGCTTGCGAAGCTCTACATTCTCCACCTTCAGTGATACCTCTGCCGCAACTGGAACCAGCACTCCCAGCCTCTGTCCCACAGGGCCAACATGGACGGGACCATTGCACTGGAATGGTGAATGCTTCACGATCACCTCATTCAAGGATGTCTCTTCTAGATATCCCAGCATGGCCTGGTCATCACCACAGACTCCTCCACGACCGGCTGGGGAGCTCACCTTCAGCAGATATGCATGCAAAGAGTTTGGACGGCGCAGGAGCACCAATGTCATATCAACCTACTGAAGTTGCAAGCAATCAGGTACGCACTGCAGGCCTTCTAGTCATGAATCTCCAACAAGATGGTGCTGATTCGAACCAACAACCAAGTGGCGACGTTCTACATCAACAAGCAAGGGGGCATGGAGTCCCTCCCTCTATGCAAGGAGGCCTATCCTGTAAAATTCGCCCTAGCCAAGGGTTGCTTCCTGCAAGCCTCCTACCTGCTGGGCAAACTCAAGCAATTGGCCATCAGTCTATCGTCAACTACAACTGCACGAGTGGTCCCACCCGGACGACTGAATCCCTGTTCCAGCGGTGGGGTTGGACTAGAATCGACCTCTTCACCCACCCCACCAACACATAGTGCCCACAATTCTGCTCCAGGCACCCCCTCAACACACAACCTGGCTTTGGATGCATTCAGACTTCATTGGGGCAACTTTAGGCTATACATCTACTCTCCCACCCTGCTCATCTCCAAGACCCTCCAGAGAATCATCGCCAACGGGACTACAGTCATCCTCATCGTTGCTCTCTATCTAAAATAACCTTGCCCTCATTACCGTCATGCTGTCTCCTCTTTGCCCCACACTCCAACTCTTTCTCCTTCTCTCATCCAAAGATATCAACCCCAACCCTGGTCCCCCCTAGTCTTTTATCACACTCTGAGAAGAGATCTTCACGCAGCACCTCAAATCTTATTCATATACTTCTCCTTTCCTCTTCCTCTCTGTCTTTCTCATGTGCCTTGTGGAATGCACACTCCATCTCAAATAAACTTGCCTTTACTCACAATCTCTTTATCTCTAATGCTCTCCATCTTCTTGCTCGAACTGAGACCTGGTTCCTCCCAGAAGACTCTGCATTAGTCACTGCTCTCTGTCATGGCAGTTATCAGTTCTCCTACACGCCTCTGGCCGTGGTGGTGGTGTTGGGCTTCTACTCTCTCCTTCCTGCCAATTTCAACCCCTCCTGTTGCCTCAGTCTGTCCTTTCCCTCCTTTGAAGTCCACTCCATCTGCTTTTTTACTCCACTACCTCTCCGGTTAGCTGTAATTTATCGACCTCCTGACAAGTCCACCTCTACCTTTCTCACCAACATTAACTCGTGGCTTTCCTTCTTTCTGGATTCCTCTTCCCCCCTCTCTTACTCATGGGGATTTTAACATTCATGCTGATAACCCCTCTGACCCTTGGGCTTTAAAGTTCCTTTCCCTTACCTCCTTATTTGACCTCCAGCTTTGTTCTCCTGCCCCCACTCACCAGCACGGCCACTGCCTCGACCTTGTATTCGTCTCTAATTGCTTACCCTCAAACTTCTGTACCTCAGTTCTTCCCTTATTGGACCATCACCTGCTAAGCTTCACTCTTCATCACCCGCTGCCCCAACCTCTTTCGAAATCTTCATGCTATTGACCCTTTGGCTGTCTTCACTGTCTCATCACATCTATCTATTTATTTATTTAACATTTTTTATATACCACCTTTCAGATTCTCAAGGCGGTTTACAGAGAACATAACTTTGCTTACATGGAACTTTTCTTTCCTCCACTATGTCATCTTAGTCTGTTGATGAGGCAGTAGCTTCCTATAACTCTGCACTCTCCTCTGCTCTGGATGCTCATGCTCTGCCCATGCCACATCCTGTGAGGTGTACTATACTCCAACTCTGGCTGTCTTCCACTACCTAGTATATGCATTTCTGTGCCAGTTCAGCTGAACGTGCTTGGCTCAAATCCTGCTCCTTTGCTGAATTTTAACACTTCATATTCATGCTTGTCTCTTTCCAATCAGACATAGCACTCGTCAAATAAGACTATTATCTCCGTATGACTAACTCTCTTGCCTCTGACCCTCGCTGTCTGTTTACAGTTCTCAACTCTCTCCTCAAGCTGCCTCCGCCTCCGACCCCTTCTTCCTTTCTGCCCAAACCCCAGCATGACAAAATCCACAAGATCACACTCCAATTCCCCTCGAGGTCATCTATTTCCCCTCCTCCCCCTCTTATTCCCAACTCCCCCCCTCCCCTACTTCCTCTTCTCTTTCTTGCTTTTCCATGATTTCTGAGGAGGAAACACACCTCCTTCCCTCCAAAATCATTACCTGCTCGTCTGATCCTATTCCCACCTGTCTCCTAAGCCCCATCTCCTCCACTGTTGTCCCTTCCATCTCTCATATTCTCAACTTATCGCTCTCCACTGCAACTGTGTCCCTGCAGCCTTCAAGCATGCTGTGCTTACACTTCTTCTCAAGAAACCCTCACTAAATCCTACCTGTCCTTCTTAACTATTGACCCATCTCCCTCCTCCCATTAGTTTCTAAACTACTTGAATGTGCGGTTCACCGCCTTTCCCTCTATTTTCTCTCAAGCCCTCCTGGATCCTTTATAATCTGGCTTTCATCCTTTACATTCTACTGAAGCAGCTCTTGCCAAAGTTTCCAGCAGCTTGTTCCTGCCAAAATCCAAGGGCCTTTACGCAATCCTCATTCTTCTTGACTTTTCTGCTGCTTTTGAAACTGTTGACCACAGCCTTCTCTTTGCTACCTTGTCCTCGCTTGGTTTTAAGTGCTCTGTACTATCCTGCTTCTCTTCTTATCTCTCCCATCGCTCTTTCAGTGTTTGTTCTGTTGGATCCTCCTCTGCTGCTATCCCACTCTAAGGATTTGTCTTGGGTCCACTCCTTTTCTCTGTCTATACCCAGTCTCTTGGTGCACTCATCTCATGGCTTTCAGTACCATCTTTATGCTGATGACTCCCAGATCTACATCACTACACCTGAAATCTCTCTGGAAATCAAGGCCTGGATCTCTGTCTGCCTTTCTGACTTTGCTGCTTGAATGTCTCACTGCCGCTTGAAATTGAACATGGCCAAAACTGAGCTTTTCCCCCCCTAAAACCTCCTCACCCCTTCCTCCTTTCTCAGCTCTGTGGATAACTCTCTACTCTTCCCTGTTTCCTCAGCTCACAACCTTGGGGTTGTCTTTGACTCCTTCTCTCTCCTTCTCCACACACATCCATCTGATAGCTAAATCCTGCCGTTTTTCTCAATAGCATCAACAAAATCCACCCATTCCTTTCTGAATACACTACAAAGAGATCCACTCTTTAATCCCCTACAGTACCATCTTGACTACTGTAACCTACTCCTTGCTGGTCTTCCTCTGATTCATCTATCCCCTTCACTCTGTTTAACACTGCTGCGTGGCTAATCTTCCGCCAGCCTTAACATGCTCATATTCTCCTCTTCTCAAGTCACTTCATTGGCTCTTTATCCATTTTTGCATCCAGTTCAGATTTCTCCTGCTGACTTATGTGCATTCACTCTGCAGCTCCTCACTACCTTTCCTCTCTTATCTCTCCCTATACCCCTCCTTGGGAACGCCGCTCTTCTGGCATATCGCTTCTATCGGTGCTGTTCTCTTCTATTGCTAACTCCAGACTTCTCCTTTCACCTTGCTGCTCCTTATGCCTAGAATAAACTGCCTGAGTTTGTACATCAGGTGCCTTCTCTGGCCCTTTTCAAATCCAGGTTGAAAACTTACCTCTTAGCTGCCGCTTTTAGATCTTGACTCACCTGGTCTCTTGTGTATCCTTACCATTCCCCCTAGATTTATCGTATGTCTACAGCTACTGTGTTGTCTGTCTTGACTAGATTGAGCAGGGACTGTCTCTTACATGTGTCTGTGTAGCGCTTTACAAATGCTCAGTAGTAATAGTAGTAGCAGCACCCTACTGGCTGAGACAGGGCTGGTTCCCCTTTTTCCAGTGTCTCACCATTACCACCCCGATACAGCTTCTCCTGGCACTGGACCTCATCACCCAGGACGGGGGAAACGCACTCCATTCCAGCCTTATGACACTCATACTGACTGCCTAGAAATTGAGAAGGCACACCTGTCCGCGCTCCACCTCACTGCAGACATTCAGAAATTCATCCTCGCATCCAGGAGGGAGTCTACCCAGCGATCGTACCCACTAAAGTGGAAGCAGTTCGACGCCTGGTGCTCAATGGCGGGGCTGGAACTGCTATCCTGACCCCTGCCCATATGTCCTACAGTACCTCACCACCCACACAGGGCTCAAGACCTTGTCCAACAAGGTCCACCTAACCTCCATTGCAGCCCTTCATGACTGCTTCGACAAACAGCCCATCTCACACCAGCCTGTCTCCAGATTCACGAAAGGGTTGGCCAACCTCCAACCATCTGTATGTCAACCGGTGCCCCTCTGGGACTTTGAACAACGTCCTGCAGCAACTCACAGGACTGATTTGAGCCCCTCCAGGAGACACCTCTCAAGTATGCCATGTGGAAGACCCTTTTCCTCATCGCCATTACCTCAGCGCGGCGAGTAAGCAAGCTACAAGCGTTGGTGGCCCACCTGCCATACATGGTGCTATACTTGAACTGTGCCATTCTCACGACGCACATCCCAAGTTCATTCCTAAGATGGCATCCTCCTTCTACATCAACCAAACCATCAAACTCCCTGCGTTCTACCTGGAGCCCCATAACACTCTGGAAGAGTCTCTTATGTACACCCTGGACTGTGTGCGGGCACTGTGCACCTAGCTCGACAGAACGGCGGCCCTTCAGCAGGGGACCAACTCTTGGTCTCCTTTGATCTCAACTGGCTGGGCCGCCCCGTCACAAAGAGGACACTTTTGCAATGGATCACTGCCTGCATTGCCTTCTGCCATTCCCAAGCTGGCATGGAACCCCCGGGCACCATTGGGGCACACCAGCTCTGGGCCATGGTGGTTACAGTGGTGAACTCGGGGACCATACCAGTGCAACACACATGCAGGGCCATCACCTGGTCCTCCATCCTTACCTTCCAGTGGCACTACTTGCCTGGACTAGCTTGCACTTGGCGACAGCTCTTTCAGCCGCACACTCCTCAACACAATCACCCGGCGGGATCCAGACCCAAAAGGTCATGACAGAGGCTCCAGGGCTGAATTCAGACACCACGGCAGCTGGAACCCGCTTTCCTAAACTTGGACTCTGGTACTGGCACTTGTTGTTTGATATCACACCTGTACACAGGCTATGTTAGTTCATCTGTTATGTTATGATGACCCTGTTCCTGTTATGTTACGTTACCATTGATCTGTTTCAACCACTGTTATGCTCTTCCACAATCACGTGGTTTGTTCTAATTCTTGTTACACTATATTGTGCATCCAGCAGGACCACTGTAAGTCTGCCGTCACTATAATGGTTATTGCTCACTCATAGTATCTATGGTACCATTAATAAACCCTTCACTGCAACACCCTGTGTCAGGTCTTCTGTCTAGACCAGGAATGGGCAAACTACGGCCTGGCGGACCTTTAAATCCGGCCCGCGGAGAACTGTTGCTGAGGTCAACAGCAACTGCATTCTGGCGGTTGGTGCTTTTCCACTTTGATTATTTTGTTGTCCCCTCTTTTTTTTTTTTTTCTGCTGAGAGAGCATGGGGGGAGGGGGGAGTGAGGGCCCCAGGACAATTTCCTGATGGAACGGAAGAAATGAAAACAAATTAAAGTGAAGGAGTAGAAAACCTCTGGGAGTAGCTGAAAGAAAAAAACCCCGCGAAACAGAGACTCGACACAGGACAGAAGAACTGTGGCAATCTGCTCGCGGTCAGGAAAATACCTGAGAGATGGTTTTTTTTCAGGCAGGAATGGAGCACACATGCTCATAGAAGTCAAAAAAGCTTCTCTGAGCTAGAGGAGCGCCCGGCATACAGGCGGCATCGAGGACACCTATGGAGTGTGCCTGCGGAGAAACATATATACACATGCACTGGGAAAAACAGTATATCCTTTATACAATATTTTGCTATTATTTAAAAAAATGCATAGCAAAACACAACCAAACATTGAATGCAACATAACTGATATGAAAAAGAACTGACATCCTTCACAATTTATTTCTTGATATGCAAGAAAAAAAACGTTCTGGTGTTCCACCAATATATTTAACCAAATCTGTGGTACTAATGATTAGAATGAGGGCAAATTTTCTACCTCATTTCTTTTTACTAAATATCTGTATTTATATTCGGTTACAGAAGGAAATGCTTGTCTTTTTATCTATGGTTGTACTCTCTTGTGACACAGGAATCCCCCATTCCAACCTTTAATTCCCATTCCAAGATTCATAAATACTGCACCTGCAATCGTCTCCATTCTCGTATTCAGTAGTGCCATTTTTCTCTAGTGATGGGGCAGGAGAACTGAATTTGTACCATTTAGCAGTTTCTCTTAATAAATTAAGGTATACTGGCCTAGCTCAGGTAGAGATTTACTGGGAACTGCTCAAATTTGCAGAGCTGTGAGTCTCTCACTTAAGCTTAAGTCGTTCTGTTTTATATACATAAGTCTCTGTGTATGTGTGCTTCCTTATTGAATACAGAGAACTGAAGTCAAAGAGATGAGATTAACTTTTGCTACCTGGTCAGGAGTAGCGCAGGCAGAGGTATTCTTTCAGTAAACATGCCTCTAAATGTAAGCCTAATTTTGTATAGGGCATGTAGATAGGAAATGAGAAGTGCAGTTCGGGACACATACAACTTCCTAGGTATTTTACAAAATGATTGCTAAAGACAGACCACTTGCATGTGGTCCCTTAGATACAAGTTGTGCCCTGGACAAGGGGGAATTACCGTATATAAAGAAAAGGAAAGGCTCCCATTGGTCTATAGCAGGAGCTTACAATCTAGTTAGAACAGTACATTAGTTAGCCCATGTTTCAAATTTAAATTTAATTTATATTAATTCACACATACACACCGTCCATCTACTCTTGGTCCGGCCCCCGGGTCCAATATATGAACCCATTGCGGCCCTCGAGTCAAAAGGTTTGCCAACCCCTGGTCTAGACCATAGGCTTCATCCCTCCGCAGCCACAGCAGGCCATATGGCCACAGCTAGGGAGTCACCAGGTGTGGCTGACTTATCCTACTTGTCCAAGGAGAAAGCGAGGTTATTTACCTGTAACAAGGATTCTCAGTGGACAGCAGGATACATCAGCCACGGGTACTCGCCTCCCCTAAGGATGGAGCATTTCTCCAGGACCAAGCAGGAAGTCAGTACTCACATATGGGTGTCATCGACGCCGATGAAGCTCCAGCGGAGCATTTCCCCAGCTTTCTATGAAAGCCTTTGGGAATGCAGTGTGATCAGTGTAAGAAGTTGATGTCTCTCACCGACACACACGACTGCTGCCTTCGGTGCCTCGGTCCTGATCACGACCCTAAGACGTGTGGACCATGTGGGAAGATGTCTTCCAAGGCACTCCGAAGTCGCCAGCAGCAGAAAGAAAGGCTTTTCTCTGACTCGGCCTCCGGCCAGGCCCGGACCTTGTCTGAGGCCTCGACATCTCGGGATTCAGATCCCGAGCACCGTCGTGGCTCCTCGGACAGGGGGTCCCCTGACAGGGAACGCAAGAGGAAGAAGCGGCTCGTGAGGGCGTCGTCGGAAGAGGTCCCTGCCTCCTCGAGGGCCAGGTCTAAGACCCCCAACTGTCGCCCCGGGCCCGTGGAACAAGAGAAGCCTGCCAAAGTTCCTCACGTGGAACCGGAGTCTGCTGGACACGTAAGCCCTGTAGTCCTCGAGGACTCTCCTCCCAGAGAGCCGACATCAGGCCCGGCGCCGCCGGGGCCCGAGTCGGTGGCTGCTGCGTCTCCCGAGCTGAGTCTAGGGATGACAGCCTTGGAGTGCAGACAGTCTGCCTTCATGGAGCAGCAGCGTGCACTGATGGCCAGCCTGTCTGGCGCATCAGCCCCGACCACCGGGACATCGACATCGAAGTCGACCCCGGAGACCGAGCCGATACTCGAGACCATGATGGCTCAAGGTCGACCTCAGTCGCGGTCTCCCTCGACCTCCCGTTCGGGACCGAGGGTGTCGACGCTGGTACCTCAGGGCGGGTGCTTCCGGGCCCCGCGGGGTCGGATCCTGACTCCTCGTCGGACGAGTCCGCCTGGGAGACGGAGGACGAGGAGTCACCCGACACATTCAAGACTCGGTGCGTCCTGTCGGACTCACCGCAGTCTGAACCCCGGAGTAGATCCCCTCCAGAGGATACCCGGTTCTCGGAGTTTGTCCGGGATATGGCCACCGCGTTGGCTACCCCGGCGGGCCCCAAGGAAGAGCCTCGAGCCGAAGAGCTTGAGGCCCTGCAGTACGACTCTCCTCCAAAGGAGGCCTTTACTGTCCCGGTTCCTCCGATGCTGGAACGGCTCCTCTTCCGGATGTGGGAGGCACCGGCCTCGGCGCCGGTTCTAAGCAAGCGGGTCGATTTGATTTATCGACTCCGGAAGAGCCCTGGCTTTCAGAAGGCACAGCTACCACACCATTCCATGGTGGTGGAATCAGCCATGCATCGCCTGAAAAGTCAGAAGATGCACTTCCCGGTGCCCCCCAGCAGGGAGGCCCGGAATCTCAATGGTGTTGGTAGAAAGTGCTTCCAGGGCTCGATGCTTGCGTGCCGTGGCCAGTCTTACCAGCTGTACATGGGCATGTACTTGTGAGACCTGGCCAAGGAGTTGGCCGGGTTCTCCGCTGGTCTCTCCGGGGAGCCCTTGCAGCGATTCAAGTCCTTGTCCTCGGGGATTCAGGACTGCTCTAAATTTATGTCCCGCACCGCCTATGATGGCTTTGAGGCTTTGGCCCGAGTTGCGGCAACCGGCATCGCGGCTCGACGCCAGGCATGGCTGCAGTCATCGGACCTCGAGCCATGGGTTCAGGACAAGTTGGTCGATGTCCCTTGCCGAGGTAAGAACCTTTTTGGCAAGCCCATGGCCGTGAAGGCCGCACAGCTCGAGACCGAGCACCTTACAAGGACAAGGCTGTCTAGAAAGACCTCTGCCCCTTCTCACAAGAAGGCGGCCTCGGGTAAGAAGCCCTTTTACCCGAGGAAGGGCACTGCCTACAAACAGTACCCTCAGTATCAGGCTGCCCAAGCTGCACCGCAGGGTCAGCAAGCCAAGGGGCAGGGTAATGGGCCCCGTAGGCAGAGGACCCCCAAGCCTCCGGCCCCTGCTCCCACTCAGCAGGGTGGGGATTTTTGACTCCTTGAGCATAGCCTCTCAGTCCCTGCTCTCCCAGCCCTGCACAGGAGGTTGCCTCGCCCTCTTTACCCACCAGTGACCCCACATCACTGCGGACAGTTGGGTGTTAAACATAGTCCACAGGGGCTATGCACTACACTTTCACCAACTGCCTCCGCCATATTTTCCAGGGGAGCCTCCAAGGCCTCCCCTGCACACAGATCTTCTCCTCCAGGAGCTCCAAGGTCTGTTGGTGGACAGGTCAGTGGAGCTTGTGCCTCCCCACTTGCAAGGTCAAGGGTTCTACTCCAGGTATTTCCAGGTACACAAAAGAACCGGTGGCCTTCGACCTATCCTGGACCTCAGGAACCTCAACAAGTTCCTAGAAAAAGAAAAGTTCAAGATGCTTACTCTTGGAACTCTTCTGCCCTACCTCCAGCAGGGAGATTGTATGCATCCTTTAGATCTAAGGAGCATAGCCACTCACATCCTCATTCATCCAGACCACAGAGAGTACCTCAGGTTCATTGTTGGAGGAAACCATTATCAGTACAGAGTACTGCCTTTTGGCCTAACCTCCGCCCGCAGAGTCTTTACCAAATGCTTGGCAGTGGTGGCGGCCTACCTGAGAAATCAAGGCATCTTTGTCTTTCCCTATCTGGACGACTGGCTCATAAGAGGTCAGACGTGCCAGGAGGCCCGACAGGCCACCCTCAGAACTATTGCTCTTCTTCAAAGCTTGGGATTTGTAATAAACTTCGCAAAGTCCACTTTGCTCCCCTCCCAGAACTTGGAGTTCATAGGGGCAAGGCTGGACTCTGTCCTGGCAAAAGCATTCTTACCAGCAAACAGGGCCCAAAGACTGATGGACTTAGCAAATCAGTTTCTCAGCGGGTCAGTGGTCTCCGCCAGATTCTGCCTGAGGCTGCTTGGCCACATGGCTTCGACATTTCATGTAACCCCCAATGCCCGACTCCATATGCGGCCTGCACAGTGGTGCCTTCGGAGTCAGTGGTCACAGGCCACAGGCAGCCTCAGAGACAGGATAAGGGTGTCCAGACCTTTTCTGGACTCCCTCAACTGGTGGTTGCACCCACCCAATCTATTGAAAGGGGTGCCCTTTCAAATTCCTGGGTACACAGTGGTACTGACCACAGACGCCTCCCTGCAGGGCTGGGGGGCTCATTGTCTGAACAAGTGCACCCAGGGCCTGTGGTCTCCTTGGGAAGCTGCACAGCAGATCAGTCTCCTAGAACTCAGGGCTATTCGATTAGAACTCAAAGCTTTCTCTCCTGCCCTGGCTCATCAATCTGTCCTAGTTTAGACAGACAACCAGGTAGCCATGTTTTATGTGAACAAACAAGGCGGGACTGGGTCCAGACTCCTTTGTCGGGAGGCACAGGACCTTTGCTCATTTGCCCTCAAGCACAACATGCTCCTCAAGGCTGTGTACCTTCCCGGCCAGGAAAACTACCTGGCCGACAGGTTGAGCAGAATTTTGCAGCCCCACGAGTGGCAGCTGCATCCTTTGGTGGTTCAGAGGATCTTTCTGAAATGGGGTCTTCCTTTTGATAGATCTGTTTGCCAGTCCACTGAACAAGCAACTGCCAAAGTTCTGCTCCAGGCAACCGCATCCTCTGCGGATAGCAGCAGATGCTTTTCTGATTCCCTGGTCTCAGGGCCTCCTGTATGCGTTTCCTCCCACACCCTTGGTGGCCCGAACTCTGTTCATGATTCTTCAGGACAAGGCCTCGGTCCTGCTGGTGGCTCCCAGGTGGCCGAGACAGCCTTGGTTTCCACTTCTGATTCAGCTGGCAGTGGATCCCCCACTGTCTCTGGGGTTGCAACCCGACCTTCTCTCTCAGGAGCAGGGTTCCCTTCTGCACCCCCATCTCAAAGCTCTCAATTTGATGGCCTGGAGGCTGCAAGGGTAGTTTTGGCTCCCTGGGGCCTACCCCAGGAAGTTGAGGAAGTTGTCCTAGCCTCTAGGAAACAGTCAACTAGGAAAACCTATGCTCTCAAATGGAAAAGGTTTTCTGTGTGGTGTCACCTACGTACAGAGGATCCTTTCTCCTGTACTGTACCAGTAGTGCTTCAGTACTTACTGCATTTATCAAATCAAGGACTTAAGTCCAATTATGTTCGGGTCCACCTCTCAGCTCTAGCAGCTCACCACTCCCTGGTGGAAGGACATTCTCTATCGGTTCACCCTTTGGTGTCCAGATTTCTCAGAGGCTTGCTTTTGCTAAAGCCTCCCATCCGTCCTCCTGCTCCTGAGTGGGACTTGAATGTGGTCTTGCAGCAGCTGACTCGCCCAACCTTTGAGCCAATGGCTACTTGCCCTCTACGCTTCCTGTCCTGGAAGACACTCTTCTTGATAGCCTTAACCTCGGCCAGGCGAGTGAGTGAGCTTCAGGCCCTGGTCTGTGACAGGCCTTACACTTGCTTCTATGGGAACAGGGTAGTCCTTAGGACTCATTCAAAGTCCCTCCCAAAGGTTGTCTCCTCCTTCCACCTTAACTAAGAGGTGGTTCTTCCAACATTCTTCCCTAGGCCTCATGCAAGCCAGGCTGAAGCAGTTCTGCATACCCTGGACTGTAGGGAGGGCCTTATCCTTCTACCTTGACCGTACGCAGGGGCATAGAAGGGCTACTCAGCTCTTCGTATCCTTTGACCCTAATAAGTTGGGGTTGGCTGTGTCCAAGCGTACCTTGTCCATCTGGGTGGCTGACTGTATCACCTGGGCTTACAAGGCGGCTGATCTTCCTTTGCAGGGTCGGGTCACGGCCCACCGTGTCAGGGCAATGGCTGCCTCAGTGGCTCATCTCTGCTCTGTACCATTGGTAGACATCTGCAGGGCTGCAACTTGGTCTTCAAGCCAGACCTTTGCGGCCCATTACTGTCTGGAAAGGGAGTCCCGTAGGGACAGTGCTTTTGGCCAGGCAGTACTCCGGAATCTCTTTGAAGTTTAGGCAACTCCTGCCCTCTGTTGGGCTACCGGTGGAGGTTGTGTCAGTGGAAAGCCTTTCTTTGCTGCTGGGACTATAGGGAGTTCTCTTGTTCAGCCTGGGTTCCTCGGTAGCCCAGAGCTAGGGAGTCACCCATATGTGAGGACTGACTTCCTGCTTGGTCCTGGAGAAAGAGTAGTTACTCACCTGTAACAGGTGTTCTTCAGGAGCAGCAGGAATCAGTCATCACAACCCTCCCTCCTCCCCTGGGAGTTGCAGTTGTACATAGTTTATTTTACATTTTTTGTGTGCTGTTCTTAGCTATGTCATTTGACTGAGGTAAGATGGCACCTTTAGGTGGGAAGGGAACCGCGCATGCGTGCCTGCATTCCTAAAGGCTTTCATAGAAAGCTGGGGAAATGCTCCGCTGGGGCTTCATCGGTGTCTGACACCCATATGTGAGGACTGATTCCTGCTGCTCCTGGAGAAACACCTGTTACAGGTGAGTAACTACTCTATAGCGCATGCTGCAATACCAGGCTGCACCTTACTTGAGAGGCTCTAGACTTTGGACTGACTAAGCTAGGTAGGGGGGTGGGCCAGGGGGTAGGGGCACCTAGGCACATGCTCAGAAAAGCTTCACCTTTCTGAGCTATAGGAGAGCACTTCCATCTGTGGTGCCGTTGGATGATGTCCCCAGGTATGGCTGACTTATCCTGCTGTTCACGGAGAACCCCCATTACAGGAAAGTAACCTCGCTTTCCCGAGGGTTGCATTGATAGCTGGGAGGCCAACAGCTGCAACATGGTGTAAGGAGCCAGCTGGTTAGAGACTGGATTAGCATGTTAGACTCAAAAGGATATCAGTGCTCCCTCCCTTTGCTTTTAAATAAATTAGGCTGATTAAGCTTCTGGCAGCTCATTACCACTGAGTTCTCCAAGGACAAGTAGGATGAGTCAGCCACACCTGGTGACATCATCCGACGGCGCCAACCCACTAGCCCGCCCCTAGCCAGCAAGTTTCTCTTCTTCCGCCTTGCCTACAAGACTGATTACTCTACTCTCCAGATTCACCAATTCCAAACTACTAAGATTCCAGCAGAACAGAAGCAGTAAAGACTGACCTGGGCAACCATGCCAAAACTGAGATTTAAGAAATGCCCCCTGTGTGCCTGCAAGTTGAGCAACTCGGATGGCCACAAGTGCTGCCTTTGCTGCCTGTGCAAGGATCACAGGGTCGAGGAGTGTGCAGTCTGTGCCCAGATGTCTCCACAGGCCAGAAAATCTAGGGAACATGCTCTTCAAGACTTCCTGAAGTGCTTCAACCTCACGGGAGCCCAAACGGATAGCGTGGCCCTCTTGGGCAAGGACTTCTCTGCTGCACCTCAGATGCACCAGGGTCTCCATCCCTTCCCATGTTTCTCCTCTCCCTTAAGTTTTATCAGATACCACAGGAGGATTGTCATTAGAGGGAGAATTATTTAATGGTTTGTGAGATATAAATAAAAACCATATGTGCCACAATCCCTCATTTTAACACGTTTTTACTGAAGTGATGTACTACTTTTAGAAGTTCTCTTTATCTTATAAAACTTTGTTTTTTGATTTAATTATTTATTCATTTTATTATTTTATGTTGATGTGGTTTTATATGAATATCCTTTATTACTTTGTTTCTTTTTGGTTGGTTTATGTTAATTATGGCTTCCATTTTTATGTGTATTTTTTAGACTAGTTTTCATATGGTTTATTTATTTATTCAATGATGTGTAGTATTTTATGTTGTTTTTATGCTCTTTTCAATGTTCTTAAGCCGAAATACCCCTGAAGGAAGGCGTAGCCGAAACACGGCCTATGTTGGGTGTTTACACAATATAACAATGGTCACTTGAACGATAATAGACACAATGTTGTATAAAAAATACCGTTCCTCTTTTAAAGTAGGAGATTCTTCAGCACTTCAGGTCTCAGTTTAAAATAACACTGCTGGTTTAAAGGTTTTACCCTTATATTAGCAATCGTGTTTTTTTACATCAATGACCTTGTGCCTATTACTTATAAAAATCAATGTGTGATAAACCTTGGGATTTATATTTGCTCAATACTGCAACCATGTACTCAACTTAATGAACTGGTGAAGCCCCGTGGTTTGTTCACACTCCTGTTCACAATCCCGACAATCAATCCCGGTACCAGCTGATGTTTCAAACTTTTCATCAGGGGACTGGTTTTTTACTGTGAAACCAACAAAAATAAACCATTAAAAATATGTCTACCTCATACTCTATAAACCTAACCTAACATAACTTTAAAATCCTGCAGTATTCACCAATATTTCTCGTATATACCTGTGATGCTGCCCACGTTTTCTGAGGATCCCAACCGTAAGTGACCGGACAACACTCATCCAATGCAAAACGCCGCGCATGAGTAGTGCACCTACTAACCACCTTTTAAAGATCCTACCTATAAATCAATCAGCTGTTTCTCATATAGATTTGAATCATCCTGCAAATGTACCCTATCACAGGCAGGCCATCCAATCTATCTCATTATTGAGTCCCTTCGGATCAAGTGTGTCTAATATAAAAATCAAACGTTGTTCTCTTTTGAGTAGTGTTTGGTCTAATGTTCTACCGTGACTTGCCAAATTCACCTGTTCCAAACATAAACAACGTAATTGCTCAAAAGTGTGTGCTTTTTCTATGCAGTGTTTAACTATTGGTGCTTGTAGATTTTTGCATCTTAATCGGCTCCTATGTTCTCGCATGCGAACTCGAAATAATCTAATCGTCTTCCCTATGTAACATAATCCACAGGGGCACAAAACTGCATATACTACGTTTTTTGAAGCGCAAGATGTCTGACTACGTAAAGAAAACTTAATACCATTATACTCAAAGACTTCCATTGTTAATGTAAGGGCACAAATATCGCAGCTACCACAGCTCGTGTGACCTCTATGTCTAGGGGAATATTCACATTGGTCAATGTTCTCAGCCACACTATCTAATCCCGGAGTTTTAGCCGGACTTAGTATATCTTTCAAATTAGATGCACGCTGCCAAACGCACCGGATCGTTCGTTCTTCTAACCCTGATACAGTATGCAATATTTTTTCATGCCGGTGTACTATTTTCTGCAGTATTGAGCAAATATAAATCCCAAGGTTTATCACACATTGATTTTTATAAGTAATAGGCACAAGGTCATTGATGTAAAAAAACACGATTGCTAATATAAGGGTAAAACCTTTAAACCAGCAGTGTTATTTTAAACTGAGACCTGAAGTGCTGAAGAATCTCCTACTTTAAAAGAGGAACGGTATTTTTTATACAACATTATGTTGGGTGTTTGACAGTTGCCTTTCTCCTTGGTACCCCTGTACGTCTCTTCAAATAAAGTTCCTTTTTACCACACACAGACTGGTTTCCTGAGTAGTTCACGTGGTAATTGCTCCTTTAGTTGGATCCTAAAGAGTTGCAAGTCCTCCCGCAACAATGCCCACTTGCCCGGCCGTGACCTCAAACTACTGGATGACGTCGGCAATAGGGCATTTCAGGGAGCCATGCTGAGCGCGAGAATAGCAGCCCACCAGCTGCAGCACGCCCTGTACCAGGACTTGCTGGTAGTGTTCTTAAGAGTCTCTATCTCAGCTTGCCCTTCTGAAACATCGATGGCGGCAACAACCACCCTCGCAGAACTGGGAGAATGCACCAAACACCAAGTACAGGCAACCTTCAACTCCACCACTCAAACCGCAGGGACTGCCACCTTGGGCTGCCAGCTAGCGTGGCTGTGAGTATTAGGACTTCGCAAGGATGCCCACAACCGCCGAGTGGATGCCCCATGTGCGGGGGATTCACTTTTTGGGTCAAGGATACAGTCAATGACCTAAAGGATCACTGCAACACCTTGCAAATCTTGACTGAGGAAGGCCTAGAATGCGCCAACTCCAACCGGAAAAGGGATTACCAGCACATATCCTACCCTTCCTCCAAGGGGCACAACTCCTACCGCAAGTGGCAACCGTCATAATGCAAGCAACAACTCTACCAAGCCCCATATTGTTCCAAAGCCCGCCAAAAGGAGCAGAAACAGCAGAAGCCCGTGGCAGCAGCCAGAGGGAGGGCTAACCCGTCCTTTTGACAGACACCCCTGGGCCAGTCTACCAGTGGGGGGGGGGGGGGGGGGGCAGACTGACGGCCTTCCTCACTGCTTGTCGTGCCATTACAGCAGACAAGTGGGTCCTAGAAATCACTGTACAAGAGTATTCCATCCAGTTCTCCTCCACCCCCTGGCAACATTCACAACCCTCCAGCGACATTCCACTGCACCTACTTCTATCATCACAGCAGAGATCCTGGCCCTACTGATGTCCTGGGCAATAGATGTACCACCCCATGAAATCGACTGGTTCTACTTCCTGGTCCCCAAGAAGTCTGGAGGCATCTGCCCCATCCTCGATCTCTGGAATCTCAACAGATTCATCCACAAGAAGAAATTCAGGATGTATTCAGTGGGGTCCATCCTACCTCTGCTGCAAGCTAGAGAATGGTTGGTCTCTTTGGACTTACAGGATGCATACACACATGTGCACATCCACTCGGAACACCAGAAGTACCCATGCTTCCAAGTGCTGGAAACCATTACTAGTACAGGTCTTGCCCTTTGCCCTCTTCACCGCCCCATAGGTGTTCACCAAGTGTGTCACGGTGGCAGCAGCACACCTCCACAAGCAAGGGATCTGCATATTCACTTACCTCTATGACTGGCTGCTCTCCACCCCCTCCTGCCTGCAGACCAAGGAGGTGGTTAGCCAGACTATTACCCTCCCGTCTTCCTTTGGCTTCCAGATGAACCACCAGAAATCCCAACTCTGCCCCTTCCAGCACCTGGAATTCATTGGGGCAGACATAGGTACTGCTGCGGTGTGGGCCTTCCTCCTGGCGCCCTGTGCACACTCCATCATAGTGCTGACCATGGCCATCCACTCGACCCTTCAGGTGTCCGCACGAACACTGTGGCACCTCCTGGGTCACATGGCAGCATCCACAAAGGTACTTCCCCTGAAGAAGCTGCATATGTGCCATCTCCAGTGGCACCTCCATATCCACTGGAACCAGCACTCACAACCTCTGTCAATGCACATTCTGCTGGACGATGGAGTCAAGGCTCCCCCCAATGGTGGACCCGCTGTGGGAACCTGGTCCAAGGCAGGCCACTGCAACCACCCCCACATCACCTGGTCATCACCATGGACACTTCTCTGGTGGGCTCACTGCTGGCAGCTTCGCACTCAAGGAGCTTGGACCATGAAGGAGTGCACATATCACATCACCCTGCTGAAGCTCTGAGCAATCCACTACGCACGCAGAGCTTTCCATGACCACATCACAGATGAACAACCAAGTAGCCATGTTCTACATCAACAAACAAGGGACGGGTTCCTGCTCCCTGTGCAAGGAAGCAGTCAAGAACTGGACCTTCACACTCTCCATGCAATGCAGTTGCAGGCCTCCTATCTTCCGGGGCCACAGAACCAGCTAGCAGACCAGCTCAGTCGTCAGCTAAACCCGCACGAGTGGACACTCATCCCACAGGTGACTGCTTCCCTATTCCTCCAGTGGGGACTCCCACAGGTCGACCTCTTTGCCACAGAGGAGAATGTGACGTATTCCCGCTTCTGCTAGAAGTGCCCACCTGCCTGCAGTCTAGCCATGGATGCCTTTGACGTGTCCTAGGGGGAGTGGTCACTTGTGTCTGCCTTCCTCCCCACACCACTCATATAAAAGACAATGCAACACATCATCCAGGACAAAGTACAGGCCATTCTCATTGCTCCCCACTGATACAGGCCTTCCCCTGCAGCAGGACCTCAACACAGGACGGCAGGGAGACCCTACACCCCAACCTACCATTGTTCACACTGACAGCATGGAAATTGAGAGGCTAACTCTGTCATCCCTCAACCTCTCTTCCGAAGTGCAGCAGGTAGTGCTGGTGGCCAGACTCTCATCAACAAGAAAATGCTACAGCTAGAAATGGAAATGCTTCAGCACCTGGTGCGCAGCCCAGCAACTGGATCCCTTCTCCTGACCGGTGGTACAAACCCTCTAGTACCTCACCTCACCTCTTTGACAGTGGCCTTAAGACACAGTTCATCTGAGTGCACCTTTCAGTGATTGCTGCATTCCGCAACCACATCAGGGACAGCTTAATTGCCACACTCCCAGTTGTCACGTGCTTCATGAAGGGCCTAACAAATCTACAACCCATTCTCGGTCCCCCGGTGCTTCCCTGGGTCCTCGACGTCGTCCTCGAGCTGCTGCAGACAGCAGAGATGAAATACGCAGCCTGGAAAACGCTCTTCCTGGTTGTTATCACTTCTGCCAGGAGGATCAGCGAACTGCAGGCCCTTGTGGCGAACTCGCCCTACATGCAGCTCTAAAAGGACCAAGCCACTCTCTGGACACATCCAAAGTTCATCCCCAAGGTGGTATCCACCTTCCACATTAACCAGACCATTGAGCTGCCGACCTTCTACCCGGCACCTCATGCCTCCTCGGAGGTGCAGAGGCTGCACACCCTAGACTGCATCAGAGCACCGCACATCTACTTGCACAGGACGGTATACAACCAACAGGGGACCCAACTCTTCATCTCCTATGACCCCAGTAGACTGGGACACCTGGTCACCAAGCAGACCCTGTCGCTACAGATCTCCCAGCTACATAGATTTCTACTTGGATCAGGCGGGGGCCCAAGCGACACCATGAGTGAACATGCACCAGCTCCGGGTGCTGGCCACCATCCTTGCAACCTGTATGCCGTGCTGGTAGCGTATATCTGTAAGGCCGCCACCTAGTCCTCCATCCACACCTTCCAGCAGCACTATTGCCTTGACCTCAAAGCACAATCAGATGCCGCATTCTGCTGCGCAGTCCTGGCCTCAGCAGAGACTCCAGCAGAAAACAGCCAGGTGGATGCATGGACATGCGCCTCATGCCTCGGACACAGGGCGCAGACAGATTGTTGAACACTTGATTGCACTGCCGCAGTTGCCTTATGTGGCACTAGCACCACAGATCTTTGGTTGTTGCACTATTGACTATTGTAGAATCCACACTGTTGTTGCTGCACTAGGAACCATTGCACATGATTGTTGCTACAGTTACACTAGGAACCATTGCACATGTACCACAATGTTGTTGTTTTGCACAAGGTTAATTGCATCACATTGTTGTTGTTGCACTAGGAACCATTGCACATGTACTATTGCATATGTACCACAATGTTATTTGTATTTTGCATGGGGTGCCATAGGCACCACGTTCTAGAGTTCTCGTAGCTTTGCCTGTTGTGCCAATAAACTCCTTTTCCTAAGGCCCAATGCTTCACGACCCATTCCTCCAGCTGACATGATTCTGCCTCCCCCATCCACCACAGCACAAGAACATAGCTGGGGAGGCACCAGGTGTGGCTGATTTCTCCTGCTTGTCCTTGGAGAAAGCGAGGTTACTTATCTGTAACAGGGGTTCTCGGAGGACAGCAGAATAAGTCAGTTACACATACCCACCCACCTCTCCTGGAGGGGGTCTGCACATCAGCCAGGCACCCGCCTAGCTAGCAGCAGGGTCTCAGCTCAGAATGTACTGGCTGTCTAGGGGCGGGCCAGTGGGTTGGGCCACCAGGGCTATGGAGAGTCGTTCTGTGTATGGCACCGCCTGATGACATTACCAGGTATGGCTGACTTATCCTGCTGTCCTCTGAGAACCCTCAGAAATGCTTAACTTGGCCGACATTCTTCTTTTTCCAACAGCATTAGAAGCATGTGCACTAGGTGCAAGGAGCTCTTTGCTCTCAGGGAACGAGTCCGTTCTCTAGAGGCTAGAGTAGCAGACTTGGAAAACATAAGACAGACAGAGGTACATAGACGAGACCTACAGGGATATAGTCCTGAAGTCCCACCTCCAGTCTGGCAGCATCCCTGTTGCCATGGAGGAGCGAGGTCACCTGATAAGAGAGCATCACCCTGGTGTGGCAGGAAGTGATCCTGTAACTAGGACATGTCCTCCATGTGATGTAAAACCCTCTCGCACTGAGGAAGTTTCTCCAGGGCCATGTGCCCATGAGGGAAGGGTTAGGACAGCCGTTATAGTTGGTGATTCGATCATTAGGCATGTAGATAGCTGGGTGGCTGGTGGACGTGAGGATCACCTGGTAACATGCCTGCCTGGTGCGAAGGTAGCGGACCTCACGCGCCACCTAGATAAGGTCTTAGATAGTGCTGGGGAGGTGTCTGCTGTCTTGGTACATGTCGGTACCAATGACATAGGAAAATGTGGTAGGGAGGTTCTGGAGGCTAAATTTAGGCTTTTAGGTAGGAAGTTGAAATCCAGAACTTCCAGGGTAGCGTTCTCCAAAATGCTTCCCGTTCCACGTGCAGGACCCAAAAGGCAGGCAGAGCTCCGGAGTCTCAATGCATGGATGAGACAATGGTGCAGAGATGAGGGTTTTGGATTTGTTAGGAACTGGGGAACATTCTGGGGAAAGGAGGGGCTCTTCCGAAGGGATGGGCTTCACCTTAACCGGGATGGAACCAGGCTGCTGGCATTAACCTTTAAAAAGGAGATAGAGCAGCTTTTAAACTAGATAATAGGGGAAAGCCGACAGTCGCCCAAGAGCAGATGGTTCGGAAGAATGTATCCTTGAAGGATACTACCAAAAACAGAGGTTCCAAAAAAGAGTAAAGTAGCCCAAATGCCCTCAAGTATGGAGCAGACAGAGCTTAAAGATCCCAAATTACCCATGTCCACCAATAGCCAAATTAATATGAATAAAATAGTCTCTAAAATGCTTATATGCAAATGCTAGAAGTCTAAAAAATAAGATGGGAGAGTTAGAATATATAGCACTATATGAGAGGTTAGATATGATTGGAATATCAGAGACATGGTGGAAGGAGGACAACCAGTGGGACACTGTGATACCTGGGTACAAACTATATTGTAATGATAGAGCTGATCAAATTGGTGGAGGGGTTGCGCTCTGTTAGAGAGGGCATTGAGTCAGAAAGGATTAAAGTTTTGCAGGAAACAAAATTTGCTGTAGAATCTCTATGGATTGAAATTCCATGTAAAAAGGGGAAGGCGATGGCAGTGGGGGTGTACTATCGACCAGTGGGCCAGAATGAACAAATGGATGATGAAATGCTCAAAGAAATCAAGGAAGCTAACAAAAGTTACAGCGCAGTAATAATAATGGGTGATTTCAATTACT
Organism: Ichthyophis bannanicus; assembly: GCA_033557465.1. Taxonomy (NCBI): domain Eukaryota; kingdom Metazoa; phylum Chordata; class Amphibia; order Gymnophiona; family Ichthyophiidae; genus Ichthyophis; species Ichthyophis bannanicus. Next base: position 925,598,137 of record CM066032.1, on the reverse strand, counting down.
CCGGTATCGACTGGGTCAGTGTCACAGTAGGACATGCTAGGGAGATAAAGTTCCTAGATGACATAAATGACTGCTTCTTGGAGCAGCTGGTTCATGAACCGACCAGAGGGGAAGCCATATTAGAGCTGGTCCTTAGTGGAACACCAGATCTAGTGCAAGAGATAAGGGTGTTGGGGCCACTTGGCAATAGTGATCATAGCATGATCGCCTTTGATTTAATTAGTGGAGGAGGGATAGTATGGAAATCCACAGTACTACCTTTTAACTTTAGAAAGGGAGACTATGATAAAATGAGGAAAATAGTTAAGAAAAAACTAAAAGGAGCAGTTGCAAAGGTTAAAGACTTACATCAAGCTTGGGTGTTTTTGAAAAATACTATCTTGGCAGCCCAGACCAGCTGTATTCCACGCTTTAAGAAAAGTGGAAGGAAGTCTAAAAAACTGCCAGCATGGTTTAAAGGTGAGGTCAGAGAGGCGGCTGTTGCCAAAAAAGCATCTTTCAGGAAATGGAAAAAAGAGCCAAACGACGAAACCTGGAAAGAGCACAAGCATTGGCAAATCAAATGCAAGGCATTGATAAAGCAGGCAAAGAGAGAATGTGAGAAGAAGCTTGCTGTGGAAGCAAAAACGCGAAATAAAGATTATTTCAAGTACATTCGCAGCAAAAAACCTGTGAGAATCAGTTGGTCCATTAGATGATAGAGGAGTTAAAGGGGCACTAAGAGGTGACAAGGCGATAGCGGAGAGACTGAATGAATTCTTTGCTTCAGTCTTTACTGAAGAAGATGTAGGGATGTTACCCATGACTGAAGTGGTATTTAAAGGTGCGGAAGAATTGAAGGAAATATCGATACATCTGGAAGATGTATTACAACTATTAGATAAACTGAAGGGTAGCAAATCACCTGGGCCGGATGGTATACATCCAAGGGTGTTGAAAGAACTGAAATATGAGATTGCAGACCTGCTATTAGTAATCTGTGAACTATCATTAAAATCATCTCTAATACCTGAAGATTGGAGGATCGCCAATGTAACACCAATTTTTAAAAAGGGTTCCAGGGGTGATCCGGGAAACTACAGACCGGTGAGCCTGACGTCAGTACCGGGAAAAATGGTAGAAACCATCATAAAGAATAAAATTTACTCAGCATGTAGATAGTCATGGCCTAATGGGAGACAGCCAACATGGCTTTAGACAAGGAAGATCTTGTCTTACTAATCTGTTGTTTTTTTGAAAGTGTGAATAAACAGGTGGACAAAGGTGAGTCAGTTGATATAGTGTATCTGGACTTTCAGAAAGCCTTTGACAAGGTCCCTCATCAGAGACTTTTGGCAAAACTAAAGAGTCATGGGATAGGAGGCAGTGTACTACTGTGGATCAGGAACTGGTTAAAAGATAGAAAGCAGAGGGTAGGGCTAAATGGCCAATTTTCCCAATGGAGAAAGGTGAATAGTGGTACCCCAGGGATCTGTACTGGGTCCGCTCCTTTTTGACATATTCATAAATGACCTGGAAAGTGGAATAACGAGTGAGGTTATCAAATTTGCAGATGACACAAAACTATTTAAAGTTGTTAAAACCCAAGAGGATTGTGGAAAATTGCAAGAGGATCTTGATAAATTAGAAGACTGGGCATCAAAATGGCAGATGAAATTTAATGTGGACAAGTGCAAAGTTATGCACCTAGGGAAGAACAACCCAAACTATGGTTACACACTGCAAGATTCCACATTAGGAACCACCACCCAGGAAAAAGATTTAGGTGTCATTGTGGATAACATGTTAAAACCCTCGGCCCAGTGTGCAGCGGCAGCCAAGAGAGCAAATAGAATGCTAGGTATCATTGACCAAGCCCTAACCCTTAAGCAGCAAATCAACAAGACCACTAGAACTGTATTCCACAAGGCGCAAACGGTACAACGTCTCCGAGCTCTCCTCGAACCACAGGACTTCAGGACAGTAATGCAAGCTCTGACACTCCCTCATCTGGACTACTGCAACATAATCTACAATGGCCTACCTGCCACACAAACCAATCCCCTCCGAACTGCCCTAAACACCACGGCGAGAATAATTCACAATGCAAAGAAACGGGACCACCTCACCCCAATTCTGAGAGACCTTCATATTCTCCCCATCGAAGCAAGAATCAAGTACAAAGCTCTTCTACTCACCCACAAAACCATCCACCAAACACAAGGCACCCCACTCCGCACCCTACTGCCTCGCCCAACCCACAGCAGAACAACCAGACAATCCTCCAACAGCTCCATTGTCGTCCCCCACAAAAGAACCAAGGCAACACAACAGACCTGCAACAGAGCCTTTGAACTCTATGCCCCATCCCTCTGGAACTCTCTACCAAACCACATCAGGAACAACGGTGATCTCCCATCATTCAAAAAGCAGCTAAAAACCGTCCTATTCCAAGAACATCTCTGAATAGGAATCCCCCCAATTTCTCTTCAAGAACTCCAGACCAGTAACTCTGCTATCCTGTCAGGCTCTATGTTCATCCCAAAATCATCAATGTTGAGCCCACGGTGATGGCCCCCCCCCTCCCCCCGTTATATGTCCCACCGCTTTGACCCGGTGAAAAGCGGGATATAAATACAGTTAAATAAAATAAATAAATAAATAAAATAAATAAATAAGGAAAGGAATGGAAAATAAAACAAAAGATATTATAATGCCTCTATATCGTTCCATGGTGAGACCGCACCTTGAATATTGTGTGCAATTCTGGTTGCCGTATCTTTAAAAGGATATAGAGTTATTAGAAAAGGTTCAGAGAAGAGCCACCAAAATGGTAAAGGGGATGGAAGGATACTCCTATGAAGAGAGGCTAAAAAGATTAGGGCTCTTTAACCTGGAAAAGAGACGGCTGAGGGGAGATATGATAGAAGTCTATAAATTAATGAACGGAGTGGAACGGGTAAACGTAGATCGATTGTTTACGTTATCAGAATATAGGAAGACTAGGGGACATGCAATGAAGCTACAGGGTAAACTATTTAAGACTAATAAAAGAAAATATTTTTTCACTCAACGTATAGTCAAACTCTGGAATTTGTTACTGGAGGATGTAGTAAAGGCTGTTAGTGTAGCTGGGTTTATAAAAGGTTTGGACAAGTTTCTGGAGGAAAGGTCCATAAACCATTATTAAGAAGGGACCCAGGATATCAATGCTTGACCCAGTACAAGCATTGCGGAACCTGTGTCTTTTGGGGAAACTGCTAGGTACATATGACCTAGATTGGCCACTGTTGGAAACAGGATACTGGGCTTGATGGACCTTGGTCTGACCCAGTATGGCATATCTTATGTTCATGTCTCTTTATTCTGCTCTCAATTCAGGAAGGTCTTATAATGGGGAAACTTCCACCATTATCCTCCACTTTAATGAAGCCTGTATTATGGTCAACCCGTACAACTAATGTCGGTTAAGTTTCAAGGAAGCTCTATTGCTCTCCACTGATAATCCCCCGTTAAGACCTTCCTGAATTGAGAGCAGAATAAAGAGACCTGCTTCTAATGCGGTTGGAAAATGAAGAAGACCGTTGGCCAAGTTAAGTATTTCTGAGGGTTCACATTGTTTTGTGTCTTTCCCTTGGATTACTTTTTAGGCTATATAGCCTGTAGTTAAAAGATAAAAAGGAGGGCTTGCTACAAGAGGATATTCTTTCCAGGCAAGTGATCTGATAAAAATAGAGCGGCATGGTAATTTGGGATCAGGTGTTAATAGTAATATTAGGTAAGGTTTTCACTTCATGGGTAGAATAATCATGTCCTGGCAATGGCCCAGTTTTTATAAAATTTCCTATTTTCTTTTTTAATTGGTCTTGTTTTATCAGATTCTTTTGTGTGTCAGATATGTGTGCATATATAGTCCATAGCCATTTCACGGGTCACTTTTTTTTTTATAGGAGATACTGGACATTAAGGAATTAAACTGCAAGGGTGCCAATAATATTGACCACAACTGTATGTTCCTGATCGGTCCTCCAGTTTAGTCCTCCACAATCGGCTAGTGCACCTCCTCCTGCAGCCTGGAGACTGGACCAATCAAATCTTCCGTAGTATATATGCAGACGGAGCTCCCAGAAGCCCCCAGTGTGTCCAGTCTCCTTGCAGCTTGAGGACGTGTGTGCCCTGCCTGGGCACACTTAGTGACACTTGGGGGAGCAACACTAGTTAGTTATTTTATGGGGTTTTTGCTTTCTCTCCTTATTTCATTACCTTTTCTTTCCTAGGTAGCTGTCTCTTTAAAAAAAAAAAAAAAAAAAAAAGGCTTAGACACAGGGGACCTCCCGGGGTGAGAAGCCAGTCCTGCATTGGGCCCCTGTCTTCCTCCCCGTGTATTTGGACAGCCTCGGTTGAGCTTTCCCCTAGACTGTACGGGGAAGAGCCATACCGGGTCCAGCATTGCCTTTCCATCTGAATTGCTGGCTGTATCCTGTGCTGTTTTCAGAGCTGGTAGGACTTTTCTGTTACTTATTTTATTCGGGTGCTGCAGTTCACTCCCGGTGCTATTTTCTGTGGGTCTCTCAGCTCCCCGGCGTCCCGATTTCCTGCTGTGTGCTGGAATTTTGTTGTTTTTTTTCTAATTTGCCCTTCTTTGGGGTCCGTTTTATTTATTTTCATCTTTCTCCGGTTACCTTGTATTTTCGCGCCCTTTTTTTACCGCGGGAGCTCAAACGCCGGCCATTTTGAAGTTTTAAAAAGGGAACTTCTCAGTTTTTAACACTTGTGCACGGGTTCCCCTGGCATTTTTGGGGTTTTTTATGCTGGCGATTTTGCTCAGGACAGTCCTGGGAATCTAGGGAGTATTTTATTTACTTAAAAAAAAAAAAGAAGTTTAATTCCAGTCCTTATTTTCATCGGGTTAGTCCCTTTGGTGTGGGCTTGACCTGATTTTGCTCCCTTCTCTTCCGCTTGCCGGGAGGTTGCCAACAGATGGCTACCAAACCGTAGTGCGTAATTTGCGGGTCCCGCAAAGGTGCGGTTTCTGACTCTGGCATCTGCAGGGGCTGTGCCTCAGCTTCTTCAGACCTGGAACATTCACTTGAACTGAAGGAGCTGCCTGTCCCTGCTGGCGCTTCTGTAGCGGGGGAGAGTGTACATTCGTCGGGCGTTCTCCCGTCTGGTTCGGTACCGCTGTCTAGTGGGGGTGTCCCTGAGTTGCAGCATGCGGCTGTAGCAGCGCCACCTGTAGATTTTTCCCCAGATTTCGTTCTCCTCATGCATCAGGCTTTCCGCTTGAGTCGGTCCGGTCAGCTGCCGGAGGCTTGGCCCGCGTCCCTTTCCCCTTGCTCCTCGGGGGAGGTTCAGCGCGCTTCTCAGCCGGCCGCCAAAAGGCTCAAGTTTGTGGACCACGATCAGGACACCCTTTGTTTTCCTGATGTTGAGGCGGAGGGTGATCCTGAGACGGAGGCTGATGAGCTAGAGGACGGGGAGATCCCGGAGCCAGAAGATCAGGCTCGGATTATTCGCGTGTTTCGTAGGGACGAGCTGGTCCCTTTGATCACGGAGTCCCTTCAAACCCTTAACCTAGCTGTGGTTCGGCCTCTGGAGGAGGAGGGTCTCGAAGACCCTCTCATTCAGGCGGTCAGGGACGCCCAAGTGGTGTTCCCTGTACACCGGGTCGTTGAGCAAATGATCCACTCGGAGTGGGAACAACCCGAATCCGGTCTGAAGAGTGTTCGGACCATGCATCGTCTTTACCCCTTGGCCGACAAGGACAAGGACTTGTTTAAGTCACCGCGGGTGGATGCTGCGGTGTCGGCGGTGACTAAGAAAACCACCATCCCGGTTGAGGGCGCCGCGGCCTTGAAGGATGTTCAGGATAAGAAGGTTGATAATTTGTTGAAGCAAGCCTTCGATACCAACGCCTTGTCCCTACAGGCCTCCATTTGTGGGGCGTGGGTTGCCCGGGCTTGTTTACGTTGGTCTCAGCATCTGCGCTCGAGTTCCGGACTGGACCAGCAGGGGTTGCTGGAAGCTACCCGCATGGAGTCCGGATCGGCTTACTTGGCGGATCTGCTTTATGATTTGATCCGCTCCTTGGCTAATAGTATGGCCTCCGTGGTGGCGGCACGTCGTTCCATCTGGTTACGTAACTGGGCGGCCGACGGTTCTTCCAAGTCTTGCCTCAGTAAGCTGCCCTTTAAGGGCAAATTGTTGTTTGGTGAGGCTCTGGATAAGTTGGTAAAGGATCTCGGTGAGTCTAAGGGAGGTAGGCTGCCGGAAGATAACCTAAACTCAATAGATCGTCCCCCTCGGTGCGCGGTCAATTTCGGGATTTTCGCAGGTTTCGTTCTTCCCGACTGTGGTCGTCTCAGCGCGGTCGCTTTGGAGCCCGTTACCAGGGGTTTCGTGGTTTCAGAGGGGCGGAACGAGGCTTCTCCGGAGCCGCCTCTTCCTCGTCCTCTTCCTTTAATCGCAAGCCACAATGAAGCGAGGCGGGCTCTAGAGGAAAGTCCGGTTATCGGGGGTCATAAGAACATAAGATATGCCATACTGGGTCAGACCAAGGTCCATCAAGCCCAGTATTCTGTTTCCAACAGTGGCCAATCTAGGTCATACGTACCTAGCAGTTTCCCCAAGGGACACAGGTTCCACAATGCTTGTATTGGTTCAAGCATTGATATCCTGGGTCCCTTCTTAATAATGGTTTATGGACCTTTCCTCCAGGAACTTGTCCAAACCTTTTTTAAACCCAGCTACACTAACAGCCTTTACTACATCCTCCGGTAACAAATTCCAGAGTTTGATTACACGTTGAGTGAAAAAATATTTTCTTTTATTAGTCTTAAATAGTTTACCCTGTAGCTTCATTGCATGTCCCCTAGTCTTTCTATATTCTGATAAGGTAAACAATCGATCTACGTTTACCCGTTCCACTCCGTTCATTAATTTATAGACTTCTATCATATCTCCCCTCAGCCGTCTCTTTTCCAGGTTAAAGAGCCCCAACCTTTTTAGCCTTTCTTCATAGGAGTAGCCTTCCATCCCCTTTACCATTTTGGTGGCTCTTCTCTGAACCTTTTCTAAAATTGCTATATCCTTTTTAAGATATGGCGACCAGAATTGCACACAATATTCAAGGTGCGGTCTCACCATGGAACGATATAGAGGCATTATAATATCTTTTGTTTTATTTTCCATTCCTTTCCTTATCATACCTAGCATTCTATTTGCTCTCTTGGCCGCCGCTGCACACTGGGCCGAGGGTTTTAACATGGTATCCACAAGGACGCCTAAATCTTTTTCTTGGGTGGTGGTTCCTAATGTGGAACCTTGCATCGTGTAACCATAGTTTGGGTTGTTCTTCCCTAGGTGCATAACCTTGCACTTCTCCACATTAAATTTCATCTGCCATTTTGATGCCCAGTCTTCCAATTTATCAAGATCCTCTTGCAATTTTCCACAATCCTCCTGGGTTTTAACAACTTTAAATAGTTTTGTGTCATCAGCAAATTTGATAACCTCACTCGTTATTCCACTTTCCAGGTCATTTATGAATATGTCAAAAAGCAGCGGACCCAGCACAGATCCCTGGGGTACACCACTATTCACCTTTCTCCATTGGGAAAATTGGCCATTTAGCCCTACCCTCTGCTTTCTATCTTTTAACCAGTTCCTAATCCACAGTAGTACACTGCCTCCTATCCCATGACTCTTTAGTTTTGCCAAAAGTCTCTCATGAGGGACCTTGTCAAAGGCTTTCTGAAAGTCCAGATACACAATATCAACCGACTCACCTTTGTCCACCTGTTTATTCACTCCTTCAAAAAAACATAACAGATTAGTAAGACAAGATCTTCCTTGTCTAAAGCCATGTTGGCTGTCTCCCATTAGGTCATGACTATCTATATGCTGAGTAATTTTATTCTTTATGATGGTTTCTACCATTTTTCCCGGTACTGATGTCAGGCTCACCGGTCTGTAGTTTCCCGGATCACCCCTCGAACCCTTTTTAAAAATTGGTGTTACATTGGCGATCCTCCAATCCTCAGGTATTAGAGATGATTTTAATGATAGTTCACAGATTACTGATAGCAGGTCTGCAATCTCAAATTTCAGTTCTTTCAACACCCTTGGATGTATACCATCCGGCCCAGGTGATTTGCTACTCTTCAGTTTATCTAATAGTTGTAGGACATCTTCCCGATGTATCGATATTTCCTTCAGTTCTTCCACACCTTTAAATACCACTTCAGTCGTGGGTAACATCCCTACATCTTCCTCAGTAAAGACCGAAGCAAAGAATTCATTCAGTCTCTCCGCTATCGCCTTGTCGCCTCTTAGTGCTCCTTTAACCCCTTTATCATCTAATGGACCAACTGACTCTCTCACGGGTTTTTTGCTACGAATGTACTTGAAAAGGTCTTTATTTCGCGTTTTTGCTTCCGCAGCAAGCTTCTTCTCAAATTCTCTCTTTGCGCGATTTTCTTCCTTCTTGGGCCCAGATTACGTCAGATCAATGGGTGTTACAGATTATCGAAGAGGGTTATGCGCTGGAGTTTGCCTGCCCGCTTCGAGATTCCTTTGTTATGTCTCCCTGCAAGGGAGAGCAAAAGAAGCGGGACATCCGCGTGACTCTGGATCGGCTCCTCTCCCTGGGGGCGGTGGTTCCCGTCCCTCCCTTGGAAAGAGGCGCCGGTCGCTACTCCATTTATTTTGTGGTTCCCAAAAAGGACGGTTCTCTTCGCCCAATACTGGATCTCAAAGGCGTGAATCGCGCTCTCAAGGTACCGCACTTCCGTATGGAGACTCTGCGGTCAGTCATTGTCGCGGTACGTCGAGGAGAGTTTCTGACATCCCTCGATCTATCTGAGGCCTATCTTCACATTCCCATCCGATCGTCTCATCAACGGTTTCTTTGCTTCGCATTTCCATGGGGCCACTTCCGATTTCGGGCCCTGCCATTTGGTCTCGCCACGGCTCCCCGCACCTTTACAAAGGTGATGGTAGTGGTCGCGGCAGCCTTGCGCAAGGAAGGCATCCTAGTCCACCCGTATCTCGATGACTGGTTGATTCGGGCGAAGTCCAGCCCAGAGTGTGTGCAGGTCACGAACAGGGTGGTGGCTTTGTTGCGATCTCTCGGCTGGGTGGTGAACGAACGCAAGAGCTGTTTGTGCCCGACTCAGGAACTCAAATACCTGGGAGTACGCTTCGACACGGCGCGGGGCTTAGTAATTTTGCCGGAGCGCCGTGTCCTAGCGTTGCAGAGCCTCGTCCGTCTCTTCCGGGGGATGCCCGCTCCATCCGCGTGGTGGTACCTTCGGCTACTCGGCACGATGGCGGCGACCCTGGAGGTGGTGCCCTGGGCCCGCTTCAATATGCGTCCGCTCCAGAGTGCTCTTCTGCGTCGTTGGTCCAACCAGTTCGACTCGTTGAACATGAGACTACCTTGTCCGAAACAGGTTCGCCGTTCGCTCCGGTGGTGGCTTTCCTCCAAGAACCTGACGCGGGGGATTCCCTTGGAGCCTCCCCTTTGGGTTCCGTTCACAACGGATGCCAGCCTTTCCGGCTGGGGTGCACACTGCGAAACCCGCTTCACGCAGGGGAACTGGTCTCCCCTGGAAGCCTCTTGGTCGATCAACCGGCTCGAGTTGCGGGCGGTGCGGCTAGCCCTTCTCGCCCTCGAAGCCCTGGTCCTCGGTCGGCCAGTGCGGATTCTCTCGGACAATGCGACCACGGTAGCTTACATCAATCGCCAAGGGGGCACCGGCAGTGTAGCCCTGGAATCGGAGGCGACGGCTTTGTTCAATTGGGTGCAGACTCGTCTTCCAGCGATCTCAGCAGCCCATATCGCGGGCGCAGACAACGTTCAAGCAGATTTTCTCAGCAGAGTGCGGGTGGACCCCGGAGAGTGAGAGCTCAACCCGCAGGTTTACGCGCAAATAGTTCATCGGTGGGGTCCGCCCATCATGGATCTCATGGCGACGTTCCAGTCGGCCAAGATGGGGCGCTTCTTCAGCAGGCGACGAGAGCGCATGTCCGAGGGGATCGATGCCCTCATTCAGCCGTGGCCAACGGCCGGTCTTCTTTATGTATTTCCTCCATGGGCTCTGATCGGCCGAGTCGTTCAACGCATCGAGGCCCACAGGGGTCGGGTGGTGTTGGTGGCCCCGGATTGGCCCAGGAGACCCTGGTATGCCGACCTGGTCAGGCTCCACGACGGCATTCCTTGGCTTCTGCCCGCGTTGCCGGATCTTCTTCTTCAGGGGCCCTTGCGGATGCCCCAAGTGGGTCAATTCTCGCTTACGGTTTGGCCATTGAGAGGGCTCGGTTAAGAAAGAAGGGTTACTCTACTGCGGTGATTGCTACTCTCCTGCGGGCACGAAAAACGTCCACCTCTCTTACTTATGTGCGGGTTTGGAGAATCTTTGAAGACTGGTGCTCCCGGCGAGGGATCCGGGCAGCGACGGTTTCCGTGCCCGTCGTTTTAAGTTTTCTCCAAGATGGTTTTGATAAAGGTCTGGCTGCTAGCTCCCTGAAAGTCCAGTTGGCGGCTATCGCGGCAAAGTTTTGGGCCGTCCCCTTGGGTCTCATCCAGAAGTCCGTCGTTTTCTTACGGCGGTTTTTCATTTGCGGCCTTCCCGCAGGATCTTCGTACCTCCATCGGACTTGAATCTCGTGCTGCGGGCCCTGGTTCGCGAACCTTTTGAGCCCCTGCGTAGGGCGTCTCTGAAAGACCTCACGCTGAAGACGGTTTTTCTCGTGGCCATCTGCTCGGCGCAGCGTATTTCTGATCTCCAAGCGCTGTCCTGCAGGGAGCCCTTTTTGTCCTTTTCCCAAGATCGGGTGGTTCTTCGTCCGGTTCCTTCCTTTTTTGCCTAAAGTGGTTTCTCCTTTTCATGTGAATCAGGCAGTGTTTCTCCCGGTACTACCTTCTGGCTCCGCCAAGGCTGCGGACAAGGGGCTTCACTGTCTAGATGTTGGTCGCGTGCTTCGTCGCTACTTGAAGGTTACCGAATCTTTTCGTAAGACCGACCACTTGTTCGTGCTCTTCGGAGGTGCACGGAAGGGGGAGGCGGCGGCTAAAGCCTCCATTGCCCGATGGCTCAAAGACGCGATCGCCTCCGCGTATCTGTTGCAGCAGCGGCCGATTCCAGAGGGGATCCGAGCCCACTCCACAAGGGCTCAAGCGACCTCTTGGGCGGAGTATAGCCTGGTTCCGCCAGCGGACATCTGTAAGGCGGCTACTTGGTCGTCGTTACATGCTTTCAGTAAACACTATCGCTTAGATGTGTCAGCCGCTCGGGATTCCTGTTTTGGTTCGGCGGTTCTGCGCGCCGGATGGCAAGGTCCCACCCGGTGTTGACTGCTCTGTTACATCCCGATTGTGGAGGACTAAACTGGAGGACCGATCAGGAAATGAAAATTACACTAACCTGGTAATTGTACTTCCTGGAGGGTCCAGTTTAGTCGTCCTTCCCTCCCCAGTATCAGCTGGTTTAGTGCGGCGCGCTTTCCGAACGGGTTGGCCCTGAGACGGTTTCCTCTTTTTCGTTCGGTCCTTTTTTGCAGCCGCGCTCTTTGTCAGTGCTATTCCTTCTATCAGATTTTCAGTCAGCTCTCTTGGAATTTTGACTGTGGGCTGTCTTTTTGCTACCGGAGCGTCGCTAGAGGCGCGGTGCAGTGTTCTGGCTTCCTCGTTTGGGGAGGGGGCTGATAGCTTATTGGGGGGAACGAGTTTATTCTTTAGTATGCATTTTTTTCTCTTACTCTAATGTGTTGCTTCGTTAAGTTTGCTTTGTTACTAGTACACTGGGGGCTTCTGGGAGCTCCGTCTGCATATATACTACGGAAGATTTGATTGGTCCAGTCTCCAGGCTGCAGGAGGAGGTGCACTACCCGATTGTGGAGGACTAAACTGGACCCTCCAGGAACTACAATTACCAGGTTAGTGTAATTTTCATTTTATCTGATTTACTGTATATATGCGTGTCTTTGTGGCATGCTATACATATGTATGAATATAAGAACATAGGATATTCCATACTAGGTCAGACCAAAACTCCATCAAGCCCAGTATCCTGTTTTCAACAATGGCTAATCCAGGCCCCGAGTACTTATTGGGTTCCCACAAAGTAGACAGATTCCATGCTGCTTATCCAGGGGTAAGCCGTGGTTTTCCTAGTCCCTCTTTAATAATGGTTATAAACTTTTCCTCCAGGAACTTGTCCAAACTTCTTTTAAACCCAGCTACATGAACAGCTTTTACTACATGATCTGACAGTGAATTCGAGTTTGATTACGTGTTGAGTGCAAAAATATTTTCTACGATTAATCTTAAATGCTCTACATTGTAATTTCATTGCATGTCCCTTAGTCTTTCTACTTTTTTGGAGTAAACAACTGATCTACATTTACCCATTCCATTCATTATTTTATAGACTTCTATCATATTTCCCCTCAGCTGTCTCTGTTTTCCCTTCAAGCTGAAAAGCCTTAACCCTCTAAGCCAGAGGTCCTCAAACTACGGCCCGCGGGCCACATGCGGCCCACCGAGGACATTTATCTGGCCCGCTGGGTTTTTTTGCTTTAAAAGTAAATTTTACATTTTTTAAAAAAAAGCTGTCTGCTGCCGGCCTGCCGCTGCTGCCGCGGCAGATTCGAGTGTCCCACGAGGCCCCCCCCTGCCCGACAGAGCCCTGCCCTCCCTGCATCAGTTCCCTCTTCGCAGTTGAAACCGGCTTCCAGAGCGCGAAGGGAGAGTTTCCCTTTCGCGGCTCTGTTAAGACCGCAGTGGCTGATGGGAACTTTGCCATCAGCGCCCGCGGGCTTAACAGAGCTGCGAGGGAGAAACTCTCCCTTCGCGCTCTGAAAACCGGTTTCGACTGCGGAGAGGGAGCTGATGCAGGGAGGGCAGGCTCTGCCAGGCAGGGGGAGCCCCGCGGGACACTCGAAGCTGCCGCAGCAGCAGCAGCAGGCCAGCAGCAGGCAGCTTTTTTTAATTTTAAATTTTCCCTAGGCTGGGGGGGGAGGGGGGCTTAGGACTGGTAATGGGCTATGGGGGGGCTAAGTCTGGAAATGGGGTGATGGGATTAGGGCTGGAATTGGGCTAATGGGGATTAGGACTGGTAATGGGCTATGGGGGGGCTTAAACTGAAATTTGGGTGATGGGGATTAGGAATGGTAATGGGCTATGGGGGGGGGGCTTTAACTGGAAATGGGCTGATGGGGATTAGGACTGGTAATGGGCTATGGGGGGGGGGGCTTAAACTGAAAATTGGGTGATGGGGTTTAGGACTGGAAATGGGCTGATGGGATTAGGATTGGAGTGGGCTGATGGGGGTTTAGGACTGGTAATAGGCTATGGGGGGGGCTAGGACTGTAATGGGCTGAGTGGAAGGGAAGGCTTGAACTGCAAATAGCTGATGGGGATGGGGTTTGGAATGGAAGTGGGCTGATGGGGGGTTAGGACTGGTAATGGGCTATGGGGGGGGGCTTAAACTGAAAATTGGGTGATGGGTTAGGACTGGAAATGGGCTGATGGGATTAGGACTGGGAGTGGGCTGATGGGGGTTTAGGACAGGTAATAGGCTATGGGATGGCTAGGACTGGTAATGGGTTAGGGGGGTTGCTAGGACTGGAAATGGGCAGAGTGGAAGGGAAGGCTTGAACTGCAAATAGCTGATGGGGACGGGGGCTTGGAATGGAAATGGGCTGAGGGGTAGTGGGTCCTTGAACTGCAAATAGCTGATGGGGAGGGGGATTGGAATGGGGAGGGAGCTAGGACAGGAAATGGGCTGATGAAGGGGCTAGGATAGAACTGGGAATTGGGTGTTGGGGGGAGCTAAGATTGGAAATGGGCTGTGGTGGGGGCTTGAATTGAAATGGACTCATGAAGGAGCTGGAACTGGAAGTAGGCTCATGGGGGGCTTGGATTGGAAATGGGCTGAGTGGAGGGGAGCTAGGATTTGACATGGGCTGAGTGGAAGGGAGCTAGGATTTGACATGGGCTGATGGTGGGGCTAGGAAAGGACTAGAAATGGGCTGATGGGAGGCTGGTATTGGAAATGAGCTGATGGAGGGGCTCAAATAGGACTGGAAATGGATGGGGGAGCTAGGACTGGAAATGGGCTGATGGGGGGGGGCTAGGACTGGAAATGGGCTGAGTCGGGGACTAGAAGGGAGCGGATACTGGGTGGGGCTGGAACTAGAAGGGAGCTGATGTTGGGGGAGATTAGAATGGGATGGGGCTGGGAGAGTGAAATGGAGAGGGGAAAAATATTTTGTGTGGGAGGGAAGAAAAATCTACAATTGGCCGGGTATTGGCAGAGTAAGTGGGGATTGAGGATGGAGGGGTAAAATTTGAGTGGATGAAAAAGGAATGAGGTAAGAGCAAAAGGAGAAAGATTAGTATGTTAAAGCAGATGTAAGAGAATGGGAAAAAAACTAGAAGAGAGAAGAAAGGACAAATGGACAGCAGACGATGGAGAGTTAGCAGAAGACACAAAGAAACCAGAAGAAAGTGTCTGGAGAAATTGCAACTGAAAAAAAAATGCACAAAAGGTACAAAGATATCTCCTTATTTTGAATTTATTAACTGGAATATGACAGCTCTGGGAAATGTGCATCATTAACGTCTGTGCTTTCTTTAGTACAAGAGGAAATTAATTTATAGTTTCTCCAGGACCAAGCAGGAAGTCAGTCCTCACATATGGGTGACGTCGGCGCCGACGGAGCCCTCGCGGAGCAATTTTCCCCAGCTTTCAAAGAATGGGAATTGCAGCGCGCATGCGCGGTCCCCTTCCCGCCCAAGGGTGCCATCTTAGCCAGTCTTCTTTTTTCCGCGGAGCCCTACAGACGTGGTCTTCTTGTCCCCGCTGAAAAAGTTGATTTTTCGTGATTTATTTATCTTTTTTCTTCGGTTCGACGCCGGTCTCTTTCCTGCCCGGACTCGCGACGCCGTTGCAAGTCCTTCTCTTATTTTTCGGTTTTTTCTGATTTTTCTGTCAGTTTCGTTTTTTCGGTTTTTCGCTGGCAGCCCGGTCCTTTGACCTTGCAGGGGCCCTTTTTCCCCCGATGGCTGCCAGTGGTTTCAAGAGGTGTGTTCAGTGTGACAGAAATATGTCACTCACTGACACACACGATAATTGCCTCCGCTGCCTTGGCCCAGATCATGAGGAACTGATCTGTGGGGCCTGCAGCAAAATGTCCTCCAAAGCGTTACGGAGTCGGCGGCATCAGCGGGAAAGAATCTTCGCAGATCCCGCCCGTACCCGGACCTCGTCGGAGGCCTCGGCGTCCAGAGGCTTCAGCTCTGAGCATCGCCGGAGTTCCTCCGACAGAGGTTCTCCCTCCGGGGATCATCGTCGGAAGGCGAAACCCGCGAGGGCGGCGTCGGTGGACGCTCCTGGTTCCGCGAGGGCCAGGTCGCATAGCCCCGATAGCCGTCCCGGGTCTTTGGAGAAGGAACATCTCCCGAAGCGACCTCGTTTGGAATCGGAGATGCCTGCTCGGGTAAGTCCTGTAGTCCTCCTGGACTCGCCTCCGAGGGGTCCGACGTCGGGCCCGACGCCGTCGGGGCCCGAGTCGGGGGCTGCTGGGTCACCTGAGGTCGGACTCAGGTTGACGGCCTTGGAGAGCAGACTATCTGCCTTCATGGACCAGCAGCGGGCACTGATCGCTAGCCTCGCTGGCGCCTCTGCCCCGACCGCCGGGACGTCGACATCTAAGTCGACCCCGGAGACCGAGCCGATCCTCGAGTCCATGCGGGCTCGAGTCGATTCTCGGTCGAGGTCACCCTCGGCCTCCCGTTCGGGACCGAGGTCGTCGACGCCGACTCCCTCGGCGTCGGGGCGGCCGACGCCTCCGCCCGCCCGAACTGACCCCACCGATTCCTCCTCGGAGTCGGCCTGGGAGTCTGAAGTGGAAGAGTCACCTGATTCTTTTCGGACTCGGTGTGTCCCCTCGGACTCCCCTGAGTCCGAACCTCGGAAACAGTCTCCCCCGGAGGATGCCTGGTTCTCGGACTTCGTCAGGGATATGGCCAAGGCTTTGGCCTTCCCTGCAGATCCCGAGGAGGAGCCTCGAGCCGAAGAGCTCGACGCCCTTCAGTACGACTCTCCCGCCGGGGAGCACTTTACTGTACCGGTTCCTCCAATGCTGGAACGACTACTCTTCCGCATGTGGGAGAGTCCGACATCGTCGCCGGTATTAAGCAAGCGGGTCGATTCCATCTATCGAGTCCGCAAGAGCCCTGGCTTCCAAAAAGCACAGCTACCGCACCATTCCATGGTGGTGGAATCGGCCATGCATAGGCTTAAGAGCCAGAAGATGCACTCCTCGGTGCCTCCTGGCAGGGAGGCCCGCAACCTGGATGGCCTCGGTAAGAAGTGTTTCCAGGGCTCTATGCTTGCTTGTCGGGTCCAGACCTACCAGCTCTACATGGGCATGTACCTTAGAGACCTGGCTAAAGAGATAGCCGGATTCTCTGCTGGGCTGTCCGAGGAACCTTTGCGGAGGTTCCTAGCCTTGTCCACTGGTATTCGGGAATGCTCCAAATTCATTTCTCGAGCAGCCTATGATGGCTTTGAAGCATCGGCTCGAGTGGCCGCAGCCGGCATCGGTGCCCGCCGACAGGCTTGGCTTCAGTCGTCTGACCTTGAACCCTGGGTGCAGGACAAGTTGGTCGATGTCCCCTGCCGAGGTGAGAACCTCTTTGGCAAGCCCATGGCTGAGAAGGCTGCACAACTCGAGACGGAGACTCTCACCAGAACTAGGCTTTCTAGGAAGACCTCTGCCCCTTCCCAGAAGAAGAAGGGCTCGGGAAAGAAGTCCTTTTACCCGAGAAAGGCGGCTGCCTATAAACACTACCCTCAATATCAGGCCTCCGCAGCTCCCCAACAGGGTCAGCAGGCCAAAGGACGGGGTAACTGGTCCCGTAGGCAGCAAGCCCCCAAGCCTGCACCACAGGCCCCTGCTCAGCAGGGTGGGGGTTTTTGACTTCCTCAGCATAGCCTCTCCCCCTCAGCTGGTTCCTCCCAGCACAGGAGGCCGGCTGGTCCACTTTGCCCACAGGTGGTCCAACATCACTTCAGATGCCTGGGTGCTTCATGTGGTGAGAGAAGGCTATCTTCTCCACTTCCACCAGGTCCCTCCCTCCTATTTCCCGGGAGAGCCTCCACGACTCCCTCTACACAGGGACTTACTCCTTCAAGAGTTAGCAAGTCTTCTTCAGGAACAGGCTGTGGAACCGGTGCCCCACCACCTGAGGGGTCAAGGCTTCTATTCCAGGTATTTCCTAATACCAAAAAGAACGGGAGGCCTCCGACCCATCCTGGACTTGCGCAACCTCAACAAGTTCCTCGTGAGGGAAAAGTTCAAAATGCTTACCCTTGGAATCCTTCTACCCTACCTCCAGCAGGGAGATTGGCTATGCTCCTTGGATCTAAAGGATGCCTACACGCACATCCTCATCCACCCAAGCCACCGCCAATACCTAAGGTTTGTGGTGGCAGGAAATCACTACCAGTACAGAGTACTGCCCTTTGGCCTATCCTCCGCACCACGAGTCTTCACAAAATGTCTCGCGGTGGTGGCGGCTTATCTCCGACTTCACGGCCTCTGTCTTTCCGTACCTAGACGACTGGCTCATCAGAGCATCGTCCTCTCCAGAAGTCACGAAAGCCACACACCGCACTGTGACTCTTCTCCAGTACTTGGGCTTTGTCATAAACTTCGCAAAGTCCACTTTGCTCCCCTCGCAAGATCTCGAGTTCATCGGCGCAAGATTGCACACTCTTCAGGCGCGAGCTTTCCTGCCTCTCGACAGGGCTCAACGGCTCATGGACCTAGCCGGCCGTTTTCGCAGCCAGTCCCTGGTCTCGGCCAGGCGCTTCCTGAGACTACTCGGCCACATGGCTTCCACCGTCCACGTGACCCCCAATGCCCGCCTGAATATGCGGCCTGCTCAGTGCTGCCTTCGCAAGCAGTGGCAACAGGCCACGGGCGGCCTAGCTGACTTAGTGCGGATCTCCGGCCCGCTGGCCTCTTCTCTACAGTGGTGGCTTCATCGGCCGAACCTGGTACTCGGAATGCCTTTTCAGTCTCCTCCGCCGGCTCAAGTGCTGACGACGGATGCTTCTCTCCTAGGATGGGGAGCGCATTGCCAAGGGGCGTGTACTCAAGGTCTCTGGACCACGTGGGAGTCTGCGCAGCAGATCAACTTCCTGGAGCTCAGAGCGATCCGTCTGGCTCTCAAGGCTTTCTCCCACCTGACTTCTCACCGGTCCGTCCTTGTCCAGACGGACAATCAAGTTGCCATGTTCTACGTGAACAAACAGGGGGGCACAGGCTCCTTCCTTCTCTGTCGAGAAGCACAGAGACTCTGCTCTTGGGCCGTAAGCCACGGCATTCTTCTCAAGGCAGTTTATCTCCCAGGCCAAGAAAATTGCCTGGCGGACAAACTCAGCAGAATCCTCCAGCCGCACGAGTGGCGACTAGATCCCTTGGTAGTTCAGAAACTTTTTCTGAAGTGGGGCCTCCCCACGATGGATCTCTTTACCAGTCCTCTCAACAGGCAACTTCCTCGCTTCTGCTCTCGGCAGCCGCATCCCCTTCGAGTAGTGGCGGATGCTTTTCTGCTCTCATGGTCGAAAGGCCTTCTCTATGCCTTTCCTCCCATACCGCTAGTCTCTCGAACTCTTTTCAAGGTTCTCCGAGACAAAGCTTCCATGATCCTGATAGCTCCTCGGTGGCCCAGACAGCCGTGGTTTCCACTCCTGCTGCAACTAGCGGTGGAGGATCCGTTCCCTCTGGGGTTTCAACCAGATCTCCTAACACAGGATCAGGGGTCCCTACTGCACCCCAACCTCAGATCTCTACATCTGATGGCCTGGCTGCTGAAAGGGTAGTCCTTGCTCCCCTTCTACTGCCGGCAGAGGTGGAAGAGGTCGTCCTAGCTTCCCGGCGACCTTCTACCCGCAAATGCTACGCCCTTAAATGGCGTCGCTTTTCCGCTTGGTGTGCCCAGCAGTCTCAGGATCCCTTCTCCTGCTCGGTGTCGGTGATCTTGCAGTACTTGCTCTACCTCTAATCTGGGACTTAAGTCCAACTCCGTTAAAGTTCACCTCAGTGCTCTTTCAGCACATCATGTGCCGGTGGACGGCAGACCTCTTTCCAGCGACCCTCTCGTGGCAAGGTTTCTCCGAGGTCTCCTTCTACTTAAACCACCTCTGCGCCCGCCAGCACCTGACTGGGATCTGAATGTGGTTTTGCAGTGGATCACCTGTCCGCCTTTTGAACCTATGGCTACCTGTTCTCTCCGTTTTCTTTCTTGGAAAACCTTATTCCTGATAGCCCTCACTTCCGCTAGACGTGTAAGTGAATTGCAGGCCCTCGTGTCTGATCCCCCTTACACTCGGTTCTACAAAAATAGGGTAGTCCTACGGACTCACCCTAAATTTCTTCCAAAAGTGGTCTCCCCTTTTCACATCAATCAGGAGGTGGTACTTCCGACCTTCTTTCCCAGGCCACACTCCAGCCGAGCTGAAATGGTCCTGCATACCCTGGACTGTAGAAGGGCATTGAACTTCTACCTTGACCGTACGCGGGAGCACCGTAAAGCTGCTCAGCTTTTTGTGTCTTTTGACCCCAATAAATTGGGGCTCCCGGTCTCCAAGCGTACTCTGTCCATCTGGGTTGCTGACTGTATCGCTTGGGCTTATGGGGCAGCCGGACTCTCTCGTTAGAAAGTCGGGTCACGGCTCATTGTGTTCGGGCGAAGGCTACGTCAGTGGCTTACCTCCGCTCTGTTCCATTGGCAGACATCTGCCGGGCCGCTACTTGGTCTTCGAGCCAGACTTTTGCGGTCCATTACTGCCTCGAGAGGGAGTCCCGCAGGGACAGTGCTTTCGGACAGGCAGTCCTCCGAAATCTCTTCGAGGTTTGAGCAACTCCTACCCTCCATCCCGGATGGGGGCTGCCGGTGGGTAATAATTCAGTGAAGATTCCTTCCTTCTGTACTGCTGAGCTAGAGGGAGCTCATTTTTGTGCTTAGGGTCTCCGGTAGCCTTAAGCTTGGGAGTCCCATATGTGAGGACTGACTTCCTGCTTGGTCCTGGAGAAAGCGTAGTTACTCACCTGTAACAGGTGTTCTCCAGGAGCAGCAGGAATCAGTCCTCACAACCCTCCCTCCTCCCCTTGGAGTTGCAATTATCTGCTTTAGTTTTTTTTGCAAATTTTTATGCTGTCTTTTCGCTATGTCATCTGACTGGCTAAGATGGCACCCTTGGGCGGGAAGGGGACCGCGCATGCGCGCTGAAATTCCCAAAGGCTTTCTTTGAAAGCTGGGGAAAATTGCTCCGCGAGGGCTCCGTCGGCGCCGACGTCACCCATATGTGAGGACTGATTCCTGCTGCTCCTGGAGAACACCTGTTACAGGTGAGTAACTACGCTTTTATTTCTACATTGTTGTTCTACATTCCAAGTTTGGCTTTTTAGGGTTCCCAGTTTAATTATTGTCTTCCTGTTTCTAAATTGTGATTCCTTGTTTGGTGATGGTCTGTGTTCTGCATGTGTAACTGAGCTGAGGTATTCTGTTTATGTAATTCCTATTTGACATTGCCACTTGTTCTCTTTCCCCAGTAGGTCATGTATTGTTGTTCTCTGAAATGTATTGGTTTAATATTTGCAGTGTTGCCTTTTGATAGGTAGGGTATGGTGCTTTGAGAGTCCTGGTAGTGCTGTTATGATACGGCGGGTTTGCTATGGGTTCTATATGGGCAGTGTTTGTAGTAGTTCCTAATGTGCCTGGCGGTTGGCACTGGATTATAGTAATATAGAAATCTTTTAGTCTTTCTTTATCCATACACTCATGAAGAGGCATGTTTACTAAAAGTTAGTGTATGGTAGCATTATGCAAATATTTATGCAAATGAGGCCCACGCTGAGTCTCTGCACATGGCCCCGCATACTTGCATCACTTGTTATGACTAGCAGTGACAAATATGGAACCGGACATTGACCATCTCATTAGCCAAAAGCAGGCCCATAGTTCCCATTGAAATAGTGGTAAATTTGTTTTTTTAACTTTACTTGTTCTTCATTTTAAATATTGTATTTGTTCCCGTTCTGTTTTTTTACTTCAAAATAAGATATGTGCAGTGTGCATAGGAATTTGTTCATAGTTTTTAAAATATAGTCCAGCCCTCCAACGGTCTGAGGGACAGTGAACTGGCCCCCTGTTTAAAAAGTTTGAGGACCCCTGCTCTAAGCCTTTCCTCATAGGAGTTCAAGTTGGTCCCTCTGCCTCCCCTCCCATGCAGAGTCCCCCAGGGTTCTGTACCAGCATCCCTTCTCTTTAATCTTTTTCTTGCCCCTCTCACTTTAGTCATCCTGCAGTCTGGGCTATCGGTGTACTACTACGCCGATAAATTATTTTGCTATTCTGTACCAGTCCTCTGCTCCCTGATATTGTCCCCCTGAATTCCTGCCTTGCCCGCATCTCCTTGTGGCCATCCTCTAA
This sequence comes from Ichthyophis bannanicus, assembly GCA_033557465.1. Taxonomy (NCBI): domain Eukaryota; kingdom Metazoa; phylum Chordata; class Amphibia; order Gymnophiona; family Ichthyophiidae; genus Ichthyophis; species Ichthyophis bannanicus. The sequence goes on along the minus strand of CM066032.1, from coordinate 925,576,647 downwards.
TTATTTGCACCTCAGTCCCTCCAAATCAACCGCCATATGGTTCACCTTTGGTGCCCCCTGCCCTTCAGTAGCCCTCATTTTGTCCGTCACTTGCATACCTCTCACTTCCTCCTTCAGTTCCTTAGCATCACTCTTGACTCTTCCCTCTCCTTCCATCAGCACATTACCTCACTTGTGTGCCACTCATTTGTCACATTCCGTCAACTACTGACTGTTCGTTCGTTTTTCCCCAAGTCCTCCCTGACCACACTTGTATCTCGCCTCCTGTCCTGTTTCGACTATTGCAATGTTATCCTAGCAGATCTACCCAATATCGGCTCCATCGTTCACAGTTGCTTCAAAATACAGCCGCCCGACTCCTCATGCACAGATCACATATCTCCCCTTCTTATTCATTTACAATGGCTTCCTCTCAGATTCCAGTTCCTATATAAGATACTTATTACCATACACAGAGTAATATGCACTGGCATGCCACAATACCTTGCAGACCTCATTCACTCGCACACTCCCTCCCCTTCCCCGTGACCTCCACTCAATTCATAATAACTGTATAGCTCTCCTATCTCCTATGCGTGCATGCCTTGAGCTAACCCATCACTGCATTTTTCTTCCTCAGACCAGCACTCTGGAGCTCGCTGCCAGCTACACTCTTTCCAGAAATTCAAGGCAATGCTAAATACCCATGTTTTTCAACCTCGCCTTTGACCTCCCCTCAACCCCGAACCTGGTTACTTGATTTACCTAATTACTGTGTTTATTTTTTTCTGTATGTCTTTCTTCTTTCCTGTGTGCCCTGTCTTTTCCGCTTTCCTGTCTGACAATTTGATGTTCCTTTCTAATTTCATTGCAGCCCATTTATTGTAAACTGCTGTGATAACGCCGCTTAAGCGGTCAAGCAAGTATTATAATAAAGATAAAGAATCCTTCCCACCCGTTTATCATTTTGGTGGCTATTCTCTGTACTTTTTCTAATTATGCTATATCCTTTTTTAAAATATGGTGACGGCACCATAGAGCGATACAAAGGCATTATAATGTCTTTATTTTTATTCTTCATGCCTTTCTTTTTGATTTCTAGCGTTCTATTTGCTTTCTTGGCCACTGCTGCACACTGGCAGAGGGTTTCAAGGTATTATCCACGATGAGGCCTAGATCCTTTTCCTGCGTGGTAATTCTTAATTTGGAACCTTGCTTTGTGTAACTGTTCTTCCCTAAGTGCGTGACTTTGCACTCGTCCACATTAAATGTCATCTGCCATTTAAACGCCCAGTCTCCCAATTTCTCAAGGTCCTTGCAATTTTTCACAATCCTCTTGTGTCTACACAACCTTGATCACCTCGCTCATTCCCATTTCCAGGTCATTTATGAATATATTAAAAAGCAGCACAGATCTTTGGGGTACTCCACTATTCACCTTTCTCCATTGAGAAAATTAGCCATTTAGCCTACTCTGTTTTCTATCTTTTAACCAATTCCCTATCCAATATAGTACAATGCCTCCTATCCCATGACTTCTTTTTTATCACCTCAAGAGTCTCTTAAGTCTCTTGTCAAGGCTTTCTAAAAATCCAGATACTCTGTATTAATTGGCCCACCTTTACCCGTTTACTCACACCTTAAAAAAAAAATATAAGAGGTTAGTGAGACAAGACTTTTCTTGGCTAAATCCATGTTTGCTTTGTCCCATTAAGCCATGGCTTTCTATATGTGCAGATTATTTCTCCATGGACGAACAGGGGAGATGTAGGCACACTTGTTGGTGATAAGTGTGTGGGGCTCTCCTCTAGCTCTAGGACTGTGGGTGGTTTTGAATTCCTGTGCATCCTGACATTCTGTTAAGTGCTCAGTCTTTCTTTTTTCTCCACTGCAAGTTTTGCTTGTCCAGACAATCTTTGCTTAAGCAAAAAAAACCCCAGCGTTTACCTTTTTTTTTTTCATCAAGACTTTGGGCACAGTGTTTCTTGGTTTTAAATTTTTGGCTGGAAGCTTTTCATTTTTACTCCTGTCAGTTTTAGTCCCTCCAAGCAAGCGGTCGATTCCCAGGATGTGCGGTTAGGATTGTCTGTTTTGGAGATCTCCTAATTTTAAAAAGCATTAGTGAAAAAATGGTACAATTTCATGTGACAAATCAATAGCTAGCTTTAAATTTTGTGTAGTATGTCATTTACCTACCTGTAATTTCTAGGAAATTACACAAAAATACACAAATGACTGAAATACACAAATGACTGCACCTCCCCTCACCTACCTCCGTCCGTCTCCAATCCACTCGTTCCTCTGCATTTCTTTTCCTAGCCCCCTCCCTGTGGAATTCCCTCCCTTTCTCTATTCGGCTTGAGCATGAGCATTCTGCTTATCTCCAGGAACAAGCAGGAATACGTCATCACATATGGGTACGTCGGTACCGACGGAGCCCGCGCGGGAAAGCTCCCCAGCTTTTCAGATTAAAAGCTTTTGGGGCCTCCCACTGCACATGCGCGCTGCCTTCCCGCCTTCCTGACCAGCTCTCGTCAGTTTTCTTTTTTTCCGCGGAGCCAGCAGGTCGTGTTCCTGTCACCGCTGAAGAAATTGTTAATTTTATTGTTTTCTTTAGACCGCGTACCTGCCTTCCCCATTCTGAAACCGGTACTGCCGGTCTCTCTTTCTTTCTTTTAAAAAAAAAAAAAAAAAATATTTTTCTTTTCTTCAGCACAGCTTGGTACTTTGTTAGGCCTTCAGGCCTACACAATTTCTCCTCATGGAGAAGCCAGTTCCTGGTTTTAAAAAGTGTACCAAGTGCAGTGCTGTCATTCCTCTTACAGACACCCATGAATGGTGTCTTAAATGTTTAGGACCTGACCATTCCATACCGGACTGCCCATCCTGCTCCCAGATGTCGAAACGTGGATTGCAGAACCGGGCCAACAAGTTCCATGTGCTGTTTCCTTCAGAAGCATCACAGTCATCCAGGTCTTCCTCTCCGGATGGATCTCAGGTAACCAAAACTCCAGTGGGCAAATCCTCTAAAAGCAAATCTCTTTCTAAAGATCGAGAGGCTCTCAATTCTGTGTTCGAGGATTCTGCCCAGGCCAAAAAACCTCGGCGGGAGGCTCCGGCCTCCAAAGCAATCATGGGGTCACAGGTTGACATCGATGGCGCGGCCTCGACAGATCACCTGTTGTACTGCTCTGGGGTACCGGCCCATACCGGTACCGACATCCAGGCAGCAGTGGCGTCTATGGGCAATACTGTCCAAGTCATGCAGCAGGCCATTCTGGCTTTTATTAATGCTGCTATGCCCTCGGTACCGCAGCCAGCGGTACCGGGTCCGGTTCCGGTAATGGCTTCCATACCGGAACCGAGGCCATCGTCTTCCAAACGCAGATCGGTTCCGCATGCCGGATCCGGGCTTTTGCCCGGTACCGATCCCATACCCGGTACGCCCGATGTCGATACCAAACGGTATGCGTATCGTGCGTTGGAAGCACATAGAGGATACTCTGCTTCTTCAGAGGATTTTAACTCCTCTGATGATTCTGATGAGTTCTCCCTTGATCTTCCTGAGGAGCCTTCTTCTCCTAACAGGAGAATGTCTCCACCAGAGGATTTGTCCTTTCAGGACTTCATCATAGAAATGGCTAAAGGTCTTTCTATTGCTTCATCCTCTGAAAAGGAACCCAGATCAAAGAAACTGGATATTTTAGGATACTCTAAGTCTCCTAAAGAGGCAGTCACCCTGCCTATCCATGAAATCCTTCAAGAACACTTGATGGACTTATGGGAGGCTCCTCTAACATTGTCTCCTTCTTCTCGCAGGTTGGACACCATGTACCGTGTCCCCCCTTCTCCTGGTTTCCAAAAAACCCAGTTGCCTCACCATTCTATTGTGGTGAAGTCTGCAATGAAGAAGATAAAGAGTACCAAAAGGCACTCTTCTACTCCTCCAGGGCGAGAATGTAAGACTCTAGACTCTTTTGGCAGGAAAAGTTTCCAGGCTACTATGCTTATAGCCAGGATTAATTCCTATAGTCTTTACATGGGCATGTTTCTCAGTGAAATCGCTCTAAAAGTTCGGCATTTTGCCCCCTTTATCCCTGAGGATAAGAGGGAGCAGTTCATTTCCTTAGTGAAACACCTTTTGGATATTTCAAAGTTCTCCAACAGGGCAGCTTTTGATTCCTTTGAGGGTGCTGGTAGGGCTTCGGGCATTGCTATAGCAGCCCGACGTCTTGCTTGGCTCCAGGCTTCTGATCTAGAACCTTGGGTCCTAGATGGCTTACGAAATCTGCCCTGTACAGGTGAGAACTTATTTGGTGAGGAGTGGCAAATTAAGGCCACTCAAATGGATGCAGAAAATGCCACCTTAGATAGACTTTCTAAGTCTACCTCCACTCCTGCCAAGAAGAAGTCTTTTAAGAGGCCTTATTACAAGAAGTCCAGATTTTCTACAAATACTGGCCAACAATCCTCTCAGCCTCGTTTTGCTGCTAAACGTCAGCAACCTAAACAGGCAAGGTCAAAGCCTGCGGCGTCTGCTACGCCTCAGCAGGCTCCACCCCCTCAGGGGTTTTGACTTGCCCCTAGAGAACTTAACTTTTCTGGCTCTAGAACAACCAGAGCCCCTCACCATACCCGGAAGGTTAGCTCACTTTGCTCCCAGATGGGAGCAAATTACATCAGAGCAATGGACCCTCTCTATCATCAGAGAGGGTTACAAACTCCATTTTTTCCGACCTTCCTCCTTATACTATGGTGAGGCAGTTCAATTCTCCCCCATCTCTCCTGGCCCTCTTGGGTCAGGAAGTCTCCTCCCTCCTTGCCCAGGGGGCAATAGAGGAGGTCCCTCTTCTTCAACAGGGGACGGGATTCTACTCCCCTTATTTTCTAATACCAAAGAAGACAGAGGGCTTCAGACCAATTCTGGATCTGAGAGAATTGAACAAATTTCTTTTCAAGGAGAAATTCAAAATGCTTTCTCTGGGCATTCTCCTTCCATACCTTCAGAGTCAGGATTGGCTTTGTTCTCTAGATCTAAAGGATGCGTATACACACATACTAAACCTTCCCAAGTCTCAGCTAATCCCTACTCAGTCTCTCGAGTTCATAGGGGCCCAGTTAGACACCATCACTGCAAGGGCCTACCTGCCTCAGGTCAGGGCCCAACGCCTGCTGAGTTTGGCCTCCCAAGCTCAGTCCAGCAGTCATTTGGCAGCCCGGGAAATGCTGCGACTTCTGGGCCACATGGCCTCCACGGTACATGTGGTGCCCTACGCTCGTCTGCATATGAGAGCAGCTCAATGGACCTTGGCCACCCAGTGGACTCAAGCATCTGGAGCGCTCTCCGACCAAATACTCACCTCAAGCCGTCTATTTTGGTCCCTCCAATGGTGGACATCCACCAAGAATCTGTTGTTGGGGGCCCCCTTCCAACCTTTGTTGCCCCAAGCAACCCTCACAACAGATGCTTCCCAGACAGGTTGGGGAGCTCATCTTCAGAACCTCTCCACTCAGGGCACTTGGTCTCCACAGGAGGCCACCCTTCATATCAACCTCCTGGAACTGCGAGCAATTTACCTTGCCCTCAAGGTCTTCTATACCCTCCTTGTCAACCTGACTGTCCTAGTTCAGACAGACAATCAGGTAGCCATGTTCTATATAAACAAACAAGGAGGGACAGGCTCTCTGTCGCTTTGCAACGAAGCTCTCAGAATATGGGCCTTCGCCAGAGAGCATCAAATTCACCTTCTTGCAGTGTATCTTCCAGGAGTTCAAAACTCTCGTGCAGACAGACTCAGTCGAGTTCTGCTTCCACACGAATGGTCCCTACATATGGACCAGATACGCAGAATCTTTCAGGAATGGGGGACCCCGGACATAGACCTCTTTGCAAGTCCGTGGAATGCCAAACTTCCCCGGTTCTGTTCCAGAACTCAGTGTCAGGGAGCTCAGGCCCACGATGCCTTCCTCCTGCATTGGGGTCAGGAATTCCTCTATGCCTTTCCACCCATTCCTCTAATATCCAAGACTCTGTTCAAGCTCCAGAGGGATCACGGGACTATGATCCTCATAGCTCCCCGCTGGCCACGCCAGGTGTGGTTCCCTCTACTTCTGCATCTCTCCCAGGGATCCTCCCTGGACCTGGGAGCTGCGCCAGACCTCCTGTCTCAGGAGGAGGGGACTTTGTGGCACCCAAACCCCAAATCCCTACATCTCAGAGCTTGGTTACTGAAGGCCTAAGTCTTCAAGACTTTAATCTTTCTCAACCTGTGACAGATATCCTTCATGCCTCTAGGAAACCTTCCACGAGGCGTTCTTATGCTTTCAAATGGAAACGTTTTTCCATTTGGTGTGCTCAGCAGGGTCTTGACCCTCTAGCACTTCCTTTGAATTCCCTCTTGGACTATCTCCTGCATCTTTCAAATGCAGGCCTTAAGACGAATTCAGTAAGGGTCCATTTGAGTGCTATTGCAGCATCCTTAAAACCTATAAATGGACAACCTGTCTCCTCTCATCCTCTTGTTTCACGTTTCATGAGAGGCCTGACTCTAACTAAACCTCCCATCCGACCTCCTCCGGTAGCATGGGATTTGAACCTAGTTCTAGGTCAGCTTATGAAGCCACCTTTTGAGCCTTTGGACTCTACCTCCTTCAAATTTCTTTCCTGGAAGGTTGTTTTCCTTATTGCAGTCACTTCAGCTCGCCGCATCAGTGAACTGCAGGCTTTAGTGGCTCATCCACCTTATACTAGGTTTCATCATGATAAGGTGGTCCTTAGGACGAATCCCCACTTTATGCCCAAAGTGGTCTCGCCTTTTCATCTTAATCAAGAGGTATATCTACCTGTCTTTTTCCCGGCTCCTCATGCATCCAGTGCAGAGAGGAACCTTCATACTCTGGATTGTAAAAGAGCTCTTGCCTTTTACCTCAACAGGACTCAACCACATCGAAAGTCTTCCCAACTTTTCGTGGCTTTTGATCCTTCTCATTTGGGACTTCCAGTCACCAAGCGTACACTTTCCAATTGGATCGCTCAGTGTATTTCTTTTGCTTACCAGAGTAAGAACATTTCTATGGAGGGCCATGTCACAGCTCACAATGTGAGGGCCCTGGCCACTTCTATGGCTCATCTTCACTCTGTGTCCATAGATCAGATCTGTCGAGCAGCCACTTGGGCCTCGGTTCATACCTTCACAGCCCATTACTGCTTGGACAAGGACTCCCGCCGGGATGCCTTGTTTGGTCAGGCTGTCCTCAAACACCTGTTCCGTACTTAAACAACTCCTGCCCATCTTCCCTGGATGGATGCCTGAGATCCATGCGAAGATGGTTTACCCTTGGAGGGGGATCTCCCAGGCATCTTAGCTAGGGAGTCCCCATATGTGATGACGTATTCCTGCTTGTTCCTGGAGATAGCACAGTTACTTACCTGTAACAGGTGATCTCTGGGAACAGCAGGAATTAGTCATCACAACCCACCCACCTCCCCTAGGAGTTGTATCTCTATCTATCTATCTTCCTGTCCTCTCTCTCTATTGTCTCAGCTTTAAACTCGAACTGACGAGAGCTGGTCAGGAAGGCGGGAAGGCAGCGCGCATGTGCAGTGGGAGGCCCCAAAGGCTTTTAATCTGAAAAGCTGGGGAGCTTTCCCGCGCGGGCTCCGTCGGTACCGACGTACCCATATGTGATGACTAATTCCTGCTGTTCCCAGAGATCACCTGTTACAGGTAAGTAACTGTGCTTTAAGAACAGCCTCAAGACCCATTTCTTTGCCCTTGCCTTTGACCTCACAGATCCTTCTGTATGACCTCCCTCTTCCTGTCCTCCTCTCTACCCCTACTCTTGTCTCATTGTGTGAGGGGGAGGCGTAGCCTAGTGGTTGGGGCAAGATACCACAGGCCGGAAGGTAGGTGGTTCAAATCCCACTAGAGGACAGCAACCTTGGGCCGGAAGGACTGGGGTTTCTAGTCCCACAGGTGCTCCTTGTGGTCTTGGGCAAGCCACTTAACCCTCCATTGCCCATGTTCCCTGTAAGTATTAGTGTATGTGTGTCATATCCCCTCGTGTTAAATGTATCCCCCAACCGCTTTGATGTATTTTTCCTCAGCGGTATATCAAGTAAATAAACATAAACATAAGTGCTCTGATAATAGTTTTTCCTTATCGTTCCTCCAGTTTAGTCCTCCACCTCTGGGTTGTGCACCTCCTCCTACAGCTTGGAGACTGGGCATGTCAAAAACATGACATCACTGGATGTAGTCTGCTGGTCTCTCCCATCAGCCCCAGTGTGTCCAGTCTCCATGCAACAGGAGGACGTAGTGAGCCTAGGTGCTGGGCTCACTTCAGGAATAAATAAGGAGCAGGGTTTAGGTTTTGTAAACCTTACTTCATCTAGTTTTTAATTTTTAATTTAATTTCGGCAAGGATTATTTGCTTAAGTAATTTAATTACTTTAATTGTTTTCATTACATTAAATTGATTTTCTTACTTTATTTACTTTTAATTACTTTAATTTAGTTCAATGTTTTAATTTAAGTTAATTGAGTTGGAGGAGCCGTCATTTAAAAAAAAAAGAAAAAACCCCGCCTAGCTGTCCTTCCCTTTTATATTTCTTATCGTTCTGAGAACTTGCCGTTTAAGATCTCTCCCCCTGGACCATACTGGCACCCTGTGTGAGTGTGCACGATGGCGGTTTTCAGCAGCAGCGGGACCATTTATTCACTTGAGACGGCCAAGCAGCTCTTGCTGAGACGGCCGCACGCGACTGAGTCCAGCAGCATCGCGGCTTGAGGGGCTGTGCTCTTCACAGTGAGCAGAGGTGTTTCTTTTCATTGTTCTTGGCACCGCAGGTAAGGCCTTCGGGCATGGAGGGAGTACTTTGCGTTGTTTTAGCATATAAGAGTTTTGGTGCCAAAGCGAGCCCGACAGTGATCGGCGCCCTTTTCTACAATCGCTGGTGCCGCGTGGCGGCAGTTTCAGCGGCCCGTGTTTGGGAAGCGCCATGGCATAGAGAGAAAGCATTCTTATAACTTAATTTTATGCTGTTTAATTTTGGTTTTGGGTCCCTTTAGTTTAGCGGGGAGAATTTTTGTTTAAAAAAATAAAATAAAGATAAAGGGAATAGCCTTCCTCCAATCTGGCTTTATTTTTTGGAAGAGCAGTTGTTGGAGGTATGGACTATGGCACATCACACACAGTGTGTTGTCTGCGGTCCCCGCGGAGCCACAGTTGATGATGATAGAATTTAGCGGGGCTGTACTTCTGTCTGCCAGCATGAAGCAGCAGATGAAGAATTCTGTGTTTTTTTTTCTATCTGCAGTCTATTGATGGCGACTGGGAATGAGCCGCTGATAGTCCTACCGCCAGGGTTCTCTCAAGAGGGCCTCACAGGCCCTGCAACTAATTTCTGTCTGAATTTGTGTTATGTATATATCAGACGTGCAGATTGAGGTGTCAGGGGAAATTGCCTGGACCATTGTCGCTGGTACATTCTATGCAACAACCCCGGTCAGAAGAGCCAGGTAGTCTTTCTCCGAGGCTCCAAAAGGAATTAGGATAACACAAGGAGCAAGAGATGTATGATGGTCACAGGAGCTTTTTATTAGATAAACCCCAACGCGTTTCGGCAACGCCTTCCTCAGGGGGTATGCAGCTTATAAAAACAAATAAAATACAATAATTAAACCAATATATAAATATCATAAATTAAAATCATCATAAATAATTAAAAACGACATATATAATAAATAGATAGTAAAACACGTGAATATAATCATGTGACTGTATGAACAAAAAACGCCGGGCAGAGGCAAACAAATAAATGTTACTCACTAAAAAAGACATTGACCAGACAGTAGCAGATATATACATCTAATCATATTGAAAATATATGACAACCATGGACAAGACAAACCAGAAAAAATAAATCTTATTGTAAATGTTTGATAAACAAACATAAATTAAAACAGGATTGTACTCACTGAAGCACCTAATGATGAATCTCAAATAAAGAGGCTTTAAATATGTAAACTCTGGCTGTAAAGTGAATAACAAAAAGTTGTAAAATATCTACTTTTTTATTAAAACATTCAATTCTAAGCTAGCGAGGAATATAAATACCCTTATATCTCCAGGAACAAGCAGGAATGAGTCCTCACATATGGGTACGTCAGAACCGACGGAGCCTGCGCGGGAAAGCTCCCCAGCTTCCCAGAAAGGAAGCTTTTGGGGCCTCCCACAGCGCATGCGCGCTGCCTTCCCGCCTTCCTGACCAACTCTCCTCAGTTCTTCTTTTTCCGCGGAGCCAACAGGTCGTGTTCCTGTCACCGCTGAAGAAATTGTTATTTTAATTTGTTTCTTTGACCGCGTGTCTGCCTTCCCCGATTCCGGACCGGTACCGCCGGTCTTTTTTCATTTATTTCTTTAAAAAAAAATAAAATAAAATAATTACTTTTTCCTCACTTGGTGTGTTTTTTCTGTGAGGCCTCTAGGCCTTCTCAGATTCTCCCTCATGGAGAAACCAGCCTCTGGTTTTAAAAAATGCACCAAGTGTACCAGTACTATTTCAGTCACAGATACCCATGAGTGGTGTCTTAAATGTTTGGGGCTTCCTCTCCTGATGGATCTCAGGTAACCAAACATTCTTCAGGCAGGTCCTCAAAGGGCATATCTCCCTCTAAGCAGCGAGAGGCCCTTGGGTTTGACCCTGAGGACCCTGCCCCAGCCAAACAACCCCGGCGGGAAGCTCCGGCTTCCAAAGCTCCTCCTATGGGGTTACAGGTAGACATCGATGGCACGGCCTCGACCGATCTCCTGTTAGACTGCTCTGGGGTACCGGCTAACACCGGTACCGACATCCAGGCAGTTGTGGCGACTATGGGTACTACGGTACAATCCATGCAGCAGGCCTTACTGGCTTTCATTAACGCTGCAACGCCCTCGGTACCGCGACAATCGGTTCCGACTCCGATTCCGGTACCGCAACCGATACCGGTACCCAGAGCATCTACTTCCAGTAGTATTCCGGTTCCGGAGATTTTCTCGATACCGCTCCGATTCCCAGTACGCTTGATGTCGATACCGGTCAGTACGCGTATCGATCTCTGGAAGCAAATAGGCGGTACTTTGAATCTTCTGAAGATTCTGATACCTCAGATGATTCTGCTGATGTCTCTTTTACTCTTCCTGAGGAGCCCTCTTCTCCAAAAAGGAGAATGTCTCCTCCAGAGGATTTGTCCTTTCAAGACTTCATTATTGAAGTAGCTAAAGGACTTTCCATATCTGTAACCTCTGAAAAGGAACCTAGAGCAAAAAAATTGGATATTTTAGGATACTCTAAGGTTCCCAAAGAGGCAGCCACCTTACCCATACATGAAATTCTTCAAGAACACATGATGGACTTGTGGGAGGCTTCTCTCACCCTATCTCCACATTCTCGACGTTTGGACACCATGTATCGGGTTCCTCCTTCTCCTGGTTTTCAAAAACTCAGCGTCCTCACCACTCTATTGTGGTGAAGTCTGCTATGAAAAAGATAGAGTACCAAAAGGCACTCTTCTACCCCTCCAGGAAGAGAATGTAGGACTCTGGATGCTTTTGGTAGAAAAATCTTCCAAGCTAGCATGCTTATTGCCAGAATCAATTCATACAGCCTCTATATGGGCATGTTTTTGAAAGAGATTGCACTGAAGATACGTCATTTTCTCCCCTTTATCCCAGAGGATAAGAAGGAGGAGTTCCTTCTTTTGCTAAAGCAAACTCAAGATGTTTCAAAGTTCTCCAACAGAGCAGCCTTTGACTCTTTTGAGGGGGCTAGCAGAGCCTCCGGCATTGCCATAGCTGCTCGCAGACTTGCTTGGCTCCAGGCCTCTGATTTGGAACCCTGGGTACAAGAAGGCTTGGGCAATCTGCCCTGTACAGGTGAAAATCTGTTTGGCAAGGAGTGGCAAATCAAAGCCACTCAAATGGATGCAGAGAATGCTGCTTTAGATAGACTTTCTAAGTCTACCTCTACCCCTGCCAAGAAAAAACCTTTTAAGAAGCCTTTCTATAAAAAGACCAGATTTTCCACAAATACTGGCCAGCAATCTTCCCAAGTTCGCTTTGCTCCTAAGCGTCAGCAAGCTAAACAGGCCAGAACAAAGTCTACAGGGGCTGCTACAATCCAGCAGTCCCAACCCCCTCAGAGTTTTTGACTTGATTCTAGAGAACTTAACCTTTCTGGCTCTGCAACAACCAGAGCCTCTCACCATTCCAGGAAGGTTAACTTATTTTGCTCCCAGATGGGAACAAATCACATCAGAACAGTGGACCCTCTCTATCATCAGAGAGGGCTACAAACTACATTTCTCCAGCCTTCCTCCCCATACCATGGTGAGACAATTCAATTCTCCCCCATCTCTCCTGTACCTGTTGGGCCAGGAGGTGACCACTCTTCTCGCCCAAAAGGCAATAGAAGAGGTTCCTCTTCCTCAACAAGGGTCAGGTTTTTACTCCCCTTATTTTCTCATTCCCAAGAAACAGGGGGTACAAACCCATTCTGGATCTCAGAGAATTGAACAAATTCCTATACAAGGAGAAATTCAAGATGCTTTCTCTAGGCACTCTCCTTCCATACCTACAGAGTCAGGACTGGCTTTGTTCTCTAGATCTCAAGGATGCGTACACACATATACTCATCCATCCATCCCTCAGAAAATTCCTACGGTTTCTGTTCCAGGGAAAACATTTCCAATACAGAGTACTTCCCTTCAGTCTAGCCTCTGCTCCAAGGGTATTTACCAAATGCATGGCAATAGTAGCTGCATTTCAACGGACTCTGGGAATCTTTGTCTTCCCATACCTGGACGACTGGCTCATCCGAGCTCCATCTCAGTCCGAGGCTCAGACTTCCCTGGACCACACCAGACGCATACTGCAGTATCTGGGACTTGTCATCAATCTGCCAAAGTCTCAACTCACCCCTACTCAGTCCCTAGAATTCATAGGGGCCTGGCTAGATACCACCACTGCAAGGGCCTATCTTCCTCAGGCCCGTTGCCACCGTCTAGTGCAGTTGGCCTCTCAAATTCAGTCCAGAAGCCACTTGACTGCCAGGGAGATGCTACAACTGCTAGGCCACATGGCATCCACAGTTCATGTGGTGCCTTATGCTCGCCTACATATGAGAGCAGCTCAATGGACTTTGTCCACCCAGTGGACCCAAGCATCATGAGCTCTCTCAGACCAAATAGCAACCTCAAAACGTCTTTTTTGGTCTCTCCAATGGTGGATATCCACTCAAAATCTGTTGTTGGGGGCCCCCTTCCAACCCTTGTTACCCCAAGCAACTCTCACTACAGATGCCTCCCAAACAGGTTGGGGAGCTCATCTCCAAGACCTCTCCACCCAGGGCACTTGGTCTCCACAGGAGACCACCCTTCATATCAACCTTTTGGAGCTACGAGCAATTTTCCTTGCTCTCAAGGTCTTTCATACCCTCCTCATCAACATGACAGTCCTTGTTCATACCGACAATCAAGTAGCCATGTTCTACATAAACAAACAAGGAGGGACTGGCTCTCTGTCGCTTTGCAACGAAGCTCTAAAATTGTGGGCCTTCGCCAGAGAGCATCAAATCCATCTCCTGGCAGTGTACCTCCCAGGAATCCAAAACTCTTGGGCAGACAGACTCAGTCGAGTTCTGCTTCCACACGAATGGTCCCTGCACATGGATCAGGTACTCAGAATCTTTCAGAAATGGGGAACCCCGGACACAGACCTATTTGCAAGTCCGTGCAATGCCAAACTTCCCCGGTTTTGTTCCAGAATCCCGTGTCAAGGAGCTCAGGCCAAGGATGCCTTCCTCCTTCATTGGGGTCAGGCCTTCCTGTATGCCTTTCCACCCATTCCTCTGATTCCCAAGACTCTATTCAAACCTCAGAGGGATCAAGGATCTATGATCCTCATAGCTCCATGCTGGCCACGCCAAGTGTGGTACCCTCTACTTCTGCATCTCTCCCAGGCACCCTCCCTGGATCTAGGAGCTGCTCCAGACCTTCTGTCTCAAGAGGAGGGGACTTTGTGGCACCCAAACCCCAAGTCCCTTCACCTTAGAGCTTGGTTACTGAAGGCCTAGACCTTCAAGACTTCAATCTTTCTCAACAGGTGAAGGATGTCCTCCATGCATCTAGGAAACCTTCCACCAGGCGTTCTTATGCTTTTAAATGGAAAAGATTTTCCATTTGGTGTGCTGAAAAAGGTCTTAACCCTCTAGCACTACCTTTGAATTCTTTACTCGAATATCTCCTGCATCTTTCCAATGCAGGACTTAAAACCAATTCTGTAAGGGTCCATTTAAGTGCTATTGCAGCATCACTTCAGCCTATCAATGAACAACCTGTTTCCTCTCATCCTCTTATTGCGAGATTCATGAGAGGCCTAACCTTAACTAAACCTCCCATTCGACCTCCTCCGGTGGCATGGGACTTAAACGTGGTTCTTGGTCAGCTTATGAAGCCACCCTTTGAACCCTTAGCCACTACCTCCTTGAAATTTCTTTCCTGGAAAGTCATTTTCCTTATTGCAATCACTTCTGCTCGCCACATCAGTGAACTGCAGGCTTTAGTGGCTAATCCACCTTATACAAGGTTCCATCATGATACGGTAGTCCTTAGGACAAATCCCCACTTTATGCCTAAAGTGGTCTCACCTTTTCATCTTAATCAAGAGGTATATCTACCTGTCTTTTTTCCAGCTCCTCATGCATCTAGTGCAGAGAGGAACCTACATACCTTAGATTGTAAAAGAGCTCTTGCCTTTTACATCCACAGGACACAGCAACATAGAAAGTCTTCTCAACTTTTTGTTGCTTTTGATCCTTCTCATTTAGGACTTCCAGTCTCAAAAAGAACACTGTCCACTTGGATTGCTCAGTGTATTTCTTTTGCTTACCAGAGTAAGAACCTTTCTCTGGAAGGCCATGTCACAGCTCACAATGTGAGAGCCATGGCCACATCTATGGCTCATCTTCATTCTGTATCCATCGATCAGATCTGTCGAGCAGCCACTTGGGCCTCGGTTCATACCTTCACAGCCCATTACTGCTTGGACAAGGACTCCCGCCGGGATGCCTTGTTTGGTCAGGCTGTCCTCAGACACCTGTTCCATTCTTAAACAACTCCTGCCCACCTTCCCTGAATGGATGCCTGAGATCCATAGGAAGATAAGGAATTCTTGCAGGGGGATCTCCCCGGCATCTTAGCTAGGGAGTCCCCATATGTGAGGACTCATTCCTGCTTGTTCCTGGAGATAGCACAGTTACTTACCTGTAACAGGTGATCTCTGGGAACAGCAGGAATTAGTCCTCACAACCCACCCACCTCCCCTAGGAGTTGTATCTCTCTCTCTCTCTTTCCTTTCCTCTCTCTATTGTCTCAGCTTTAAACTCGAAATGAGGAGAGTTGGTCAGGAAGGCGGGAAGGCAGCGTGCATGCGCTGTGGGAGGCCCCAAAAGCTTCCTTTCTGGGAAGCTGGGGAGCTTTCCCGCGCAGGCTCCGTCGGTTCCGACGTACCCATATGTGAGGACTAATTCCTGCTGTTCCCAGAGATCACCTGTTACAGGTAAGTAACTGTGCTTTATTGTGCAATGGAGCACTGTTCAGTGGTATAGAAAACAAACATGAAAAAGTAAGTGTGTGCAGAACTTGGAACTGTGTTGAACATTTGAATATGTCAAATGTTACCTGTTGACATATATTAATAGACGTTATAAACTATAGTCTGTCAATGTTATGTTCATGTAATATCCAGACTTGTGAAACCCGAAGCATGTGCTGTCCCATCTATCATTGCAGCACCGTTTGAAAATAAAATTGTTAAAATAACCTGTAAGTGACCATTTTTTTGACATGGCATCATATAGGACTGAAAAATGAATTCTGTAAGAGTAAAGAATTAAACAGCTAATAAATTAGATGCCTATTTAATATAATTCTACAAACACTTTTAAAATCTATTAAAATGAACCGAGCCGTCACTTTTAAAACACTGTTATGTCTTCAAACAAGTAAAGACTTGTTGTTATAAGAAACTTAATAAGTAAAACAAATAAATGCTAACCTTAAAGCGTATGTGTAAAAAATACCATTACTTTACCATAATAAGGAGAGATTTCCGATAAGGTAATGACCTAACGTACAAATACTCAAAAAAGACACGCCAAAAGTGAAAGTGGGGCTGAGCTTGTGGGCGGGAGTTAAATGCCTAGCCAGCTTAGTGTGAATAAAAACTTAATGAAAGAGCATCTTAAGGAATAATAAGGCTTTTAAACAACAAAAAATAAATGTGTGATGAATGATTAGATGATACTCCAAGAGGGTTACTCTAAAAACGTCTTAAAACGTCAAGACGCCGATACTGCCAAATTAAACCTTAAAAAAACAATATAGAACTATAAAATATGACTCTATAAATCGGAGAACTGGATTGTTTCTGTCATTATAAATTATGATACTCTGTGGGGAGAGGAACTGAAATTGAATGCTGTGTCACTGTGGAACACGATGAAATACTTTCATGTAAAACAAAAATGTTGACTATTATACTTAAAAAAACTCATGTAGAGAAGTGCTGATATCATAATACTTAAATTGAAAATTATAGATATATTGTTTATAAACAGTGCTATGTGAAATTAAACGACACAAAAAACAGGAAAAAAACATTTAAAAGCGTTCTGCTGAAACCAAAAAGAACTGATGCAACTACACCAAAGACCAACTTATACGCAAAAAAAAGTGTTGGTAATATACCAAACGTAAAATACTGACCTTAGAGTGTACAAATAGAAAATTATTGTAACAATAATGTTCAAAGTAGAGAGAGCCTCCCGACGAGATGATGCTCTAATATATAGATGCTCAAAAAACCACGCCAACGTTGAAAGTGAGGCTGGACTTATGGGTGGAGCTAAGTGCCTCGCCGGCTCGTTATGAATAAAGGAGACTTGATTAAAGAACATGTAAGGGATAATAGGACTTCTTATATACATGACAGTGAGAGTATAAGCCACTGTTTTGGTACTCAAAAAAGATATATATATAGCTCTTAAATGAAAACTGGGCTAAATATTTCTTTAGACATCAAGCTAACAAGAGTACCAAAATTAGCCTCTAAACAGCTATGTGTGTTCTTTGTAAAGAGGATTAATGCTTTCATAATAAAAATAAAAAATAAAAAAAAACAACCTACTCTACAAAGAGGAACTGAATTGGAATACTATGACCACATCAGTACGAAAATCCAATTAAGATAGATGAGATGGGTATATTAAAAGAATAATAAAAACAAATTATGAATACCGAGTGAATAATGAAAAACACAAGGGAAAATAGAACTACTGAATTTTTTGAGACTGTTATTTATATTAGAAAAGTCATTATAACGAAAATGTATAATGAACATTAATAATGAACTACTATATTGTCACAAACAAAAAATGACAGCCTCTTACAAAACATTTTGTGGCTGATGTATCAAGGGACCATAGTTGCATGACTAAAGTCGCAAGAACACCGAAAGATCTACTTCTTGGTTTAAACCTTGGGGTTCCAAACTCTTAAACTCATATATAGTGTCGTTCTATCTTCAATAAAATTTTGTCAATGTCGCCCCCTCTCCAGTGTGGTGTCACTACCTTTAAAACTAGATATTTCAGATCACTGATTGAATGTCCTATTTTAATCCATTGAGAAACTAAAGGCTTGTCTGAAACCTTTCTTTGTATGCAACTTTTGTGCTCGGTAATGTGGGTGCGGACTTGTCTTTTAGTTTTTCCTATGTAAACCAAATTACATGGACATAATAAATAAACTACGTTTTCTGTTCTACAATTGGAGTAATGTAGATATACCTTCTGGCTAGATGTTGGATGTATAAAACAGTCTTTTACGGAAATGGAATGGGGACAAACAGAACAATTGCCATATTTAAAGTGGTCCTTAATAGTTGGTTGCGGTTCAGAATAAGTGAGGGCTGATGGAACTAAAATGTTAGCAAGGTTGGGATTACGCTTATATGCTACAGTAAATTTCTTGGAGGCAAAAGCTGGTAATGTCAAGAGGTACCATTCCTGCTTTAAAATGTTGATAATTTGTTTTGATAATTCAAAAACGTGAGAGCACAGACTAATCTATCTGTATGTGGGCGATCATTGATCTGTAGAAGAGACGAGCGTTCTGTGGTACAAGCTTTTAAATATGCTTTTTTAATACATTTTGTTGGCTAACCACGCTGTTTAAACCTTTGATGCATATCTGCTGCATGATATTTGAAATCTGTTTCTGTAGTGCATAATCTTTTTATCCTTAGGAATTGACTAATAGGCAAGTTATTTTTTAGAGATGCATTATGAAAGCTATCATACTTTAATAAGGTATTTCTATCTGTCGGTTTTCGGTATAAACTGGTTGTGAAGCCCTCCTTATCTTTTGTTATCATGATATACAAATATGCAATACGTTCTGAGTTAAATAAACCCTCAAATTGTAAATTTGAGTTAAGAGAATTAAGCCAGGTGAAGAAAGTGTGCAATAAAGACTCAGTGCCGTCCCATATCATTAATACATCGTGTATATAGCGTTTCCAAAGGAGAATATGTGATTTGAAAGGATGAAAACTCAAGTACTGTTTTTCAAAATTGGCCACATATAGATTGGCAATATCGGGCGCCATCGAAGAACCCATGGCCATCCCTTTTATTTGCTTATAAAATATCCCTTTAAAACTAAAATAATTATCTCCAGGAACAAGCAGGAATGTTCACATATGGGTATCATTGGTACCGACCGAGCCTGCGCGGGAACACTCCCCAGCGTCCAATTAGAAAGCTTTTGGGAGCATCCCACAGCGCCTACATTCTGCCTTCCCGCCTTTCCCAACTGCCTCTCTCCAGTTCTTCATTTTCTGCGGAGCCAGCAGGTCGTTGTTCCTGTCACTGCAGAAAATGTTTTCCTTATTCTCCTTTTTTGTGGTCGCGTCTGCTTTCCTCGACGCTATACCGGTACCGCTGGTGGTTCTTTCTTTCTTTCTTACTAAATATATATATATATTTTTTTTTCTTCCAAACTTTTCTTTTCCAGGTGCACGTGCCATTTAGGCCTTAGGCCCAAAATTTCCTCTACCATGGAAAAACCCACTTCGGGTTTCAAAAAGTGCACCAAGTGTGGCGGTACCATCTCCGTCACCGACACCCATGAGTGGTGTCTTAAATGTTTAGGTCCTGACCACTCCATCTCGGAGTGTATGGCTTGTGCCATGATGTCCAGCAAAGTACTTTTAGCTTAAATTTAAAACACAGAAGAGAGCTTTCTGGTTAAATTTAGAACCCAGCAGAGAGCTTGTAGTTTAAATTTCATAAGAAGTTAGAGCCTAGCAGCAGCTAAGAGCTATAATTTAAATCAAATCAGAATATAGGTTACCTCAGCAGCACAAGACAGGGTACTGTGTAGCAGCCCTCTTTTAATAAGTGTTATTTCCCTCCCCACAACCACCCACCCCTGGGATAATCGTAGCTTTATAGGTACTTACACATCTTAAAAGGCAGGAGGTGCTCTCAGGTGAAGCTCGTTACCCAAATAAATCAAACACTAAGGAGCTGAGATTAGTTAAGCTTCAGGTAAACAAGGTATATTACACATATTAAGTACAGTTTTATTAGTATAAATATCCATAGCAACCCTTAGTAAGTAAAGAACTTAGATCTAAACACAAACTTAAAACTAAGATACAGACAGCAGTCCAGCAGCGGGATGGGGGCTTTCCAGTCTTTTGCATTGAGTGTCACATGTATGATTTGCTCCCAGTTGGCGAGAGGTCTTACGTGTGCATTAGGTGCAAGGAGCTCTTTGCTCTCAGGGAACGAGTCCGTTCTCTAGAGGCTAAAGTAGCAGACTTGGAAAGCATAAGACAGACAGAGAGGTACATAGACGAGACCTACAGGGATATAGTCCTGAAGTCCCACCTCCAGTCTGGCAGCATCCCTGTTGCCATGGAGGAGAGAGGTCACGTGACAAGAGAGCATCACCCTGGTGTGGCAGGAAGTGATCCTGTAACTAGGACCTGTCCTCCAGGTGATGTAAAACCCTCTCGCACCAAGGAAGTTTCTCCAGGGCCATGTGCCCATGAGGGAAGGGTTAGGACAGCCGTTATAGTTGGTGATTTGATCATTAGGTATGTAGTTAGCTGGGTGGCTGGTGGACGTGAGGATCGCCTGGTAACATGCCTGCCTGGTGCGAAGGTAGCGGACCTCACGCGCCACCTAGATAAGGTCTTAGATAGTGCTGGGGAGGAGTCTGCTGTCTTGGTACATGTTGGTACCAATGACATAGGAAAATGTGGTAGGGAGGTTCTGGAGGCTAAATTTAGGCTTTTAGGTAGGAAGTTGAAATCCAGAACTTCCAGGGTAGCGTTCTCCGAAATGCTTTCTGTTCCACGCGCAGGACCCAAAAGGCAGGCAGAGCTCCGGAGTCTCAATGCGTGGATGAGACAATGGTGCAGAGATGAGGGTTTTGGATTTGTTAAGAACTGGGGAACATTCTGGGGAAAGGAGGGGCTCTTCCGAAGGGATGGGCTTCACCTTAACAGGGATGGAACCAGGCTGCTGGCATTAACCTTTAAAAAGGAGATAGAGCAGCTTTTAAACTAGATATTAGGGGAAAGCCGACAGTCGCCCAAGAGCAGATGGTTCGGAAGAATGTATCTTTGAAGGATACTACCAAAAGCAGAGAGGTTCCACAAAAGAGTAAACTAGACCAAATGCCTTCAAGTACGGAGCAGACAGAGCTTAAAGATTCCAAATTACCCATGTCTAACAATAGCCAAATTAATATGAATAAAATACATTCTCTAAAATGCTGTATGCAAATGCTAGAAGTCTAAAAAATAAGATGGGAGAGTTAGAATATATAGCACTAAATGAAAGGTTAGATATGATTGGAATATCAGAGACATGGTGGAAGGAGGACAACCAGTGGGACACTGTGATACCTGGGTACAAACTGTATCGTAATGGTAGAGCTGATCAAATTGGTGGAGGGGTTGCTCTCTACGTTAGAGAGGGCATTGAGTCAGAAAGGATTAATGTTTTGCAGGAAACAAAATCTGCTGTAGAATCTATATGGATTGAAATTCCATGTAAAAGGGGGAAGGCGATGGCAGTGGGGGTGTACTATCGACCGCCTGGCCAGAATGACCAAATGGATGATGAAATGTTCAAAGAAATCAAGGAAGCTAACAAAAGTTACAGCGCAGTAATAATAATGGGTGATTTCAACTACCCCGGTATCGACTGGGTCAGTGTCATGTCAGGACATGCTAGGGAGATAAAGTTCCTAGATGAAATAAATGACTGCTTCTTGGAGCAGCTGGTTCATGAACCGACCAGAGGGGAAGCCATATTAGACCTAGTCCTTAGTGGAACACCAGATCTAGTGCAAGAGATAAGGTTGTTGGGGCCACTTGGCAATAGTGATCATAGCATGATTGCCTTTGATTTAATTAGTGGAGGAGGGATAGTAAGGAAATCCACAGTACTACCTTTTAACTTTCGAAAGGGAGACTATGATAAAATGAGGAAAACAGTTAAGAAAAAACTAAAAGGAACAGTTGCAAAGGTTAAAGACGTACATCAGGCTTGGCTGTGTTGAAAAATACTATCTTGGAAGCCCAGACCAGCTGTATTCCACGCTTTCAGAAAAGTGGAAGGAAGTCCAAAAAACTGCCAGCATGGTTTAAAGGTGAGGTCAGAGAGGCTGTTGCCAAAAAAGCATCTTTCAGGAAATGGAAAAAAGAGCCAAACGACGAAACCTGGAAACAGCACAAGCACTGGCAAGTCAAATGCAAGGCATTGATAAGGCAGGCAAAGGGAGAATTTGAGAAGAAGCTTGCTGCGGAAGCAAAGATGCAAAGTAAAGACCTTTTCAAGTACATTCATAGCAAAAAACCTGTGAGAGTCAGTTGGTCCATTAGATGATAAAGGGGTTAAAGGAGCACTAAGAGGCGACATGGCAATAGCAGAGAGACTGAATGAATTCTTTGCTTCGGTCTTTACTGAGGAAGATATAGGGATGTTACCCATGACTGAAGTGGTATTTAAAGATGCAGAAGAATTGAAGGAAATATCGATACATCGGGAAGATGTATTACAACTATTAGATAAACTGAAGAGTAGCAAATCACCTGGGCCGGATGGTATACATCCAAGGGTGTTGAAAGAACTGAAATATGAGATTGCAGACCTGCTATTAGTAATCTGTGAACTATCATTAAAATCTCTAATACCTGAAGAATGGAGGATCGCCAATGTAACACCAATTTTTAAAAAGGGTTCCAGGGGTGATCCGGGAAACTACAGACCGGTGAGCCTGACGTCAGTACCGGGAAAAATGGTAGAAACCATCATAAAGAATAAATTTACTCAGCATGTAGATAGTCATGACCTAATGGGAGACAGCCAACATGGCCTTAGACAAGGAAGATCTTGTCTTACTAATCTGTTATGTTTTTTTGAAGGAGTGAATAATCAGGTGGACAAAGGTGAGTGGGTTGATATTGTGTATCTGGACTTTCAGAAAGCCTTTGACAAGGTCCCTCATGAGAGACTTTTGGCAAAACTAAAGAGTCATGGGATAGGAGGCAGTGTACTATTGTGGATCAGGAACTGGTTAAAAGATAGAAAGCAGAGGGTAGGGCTAAATGGCCAATTTTCCCAATGGAGAAAGGTGAATAGTGGTGTACCCCAGGGATCTCTGCTGGGTCCGCTGCTTTTTGACATATTCATAAATGACCTGGAAAGTGGAATAACGAGTGAGGTTATCAAATTTGCAGATGACACAAAACTATTTAAAGTTGTTAAAACCCAAGAGGATTGTGGAAAATTGCAAGAGGATCTTGATAAATTCGAAGACTGGGCATCAAAATGGCAGATGAAATTTAATGTGGACAAGTGCAAGGTTATGCACCTAGGGAAGAACAACCCAAACTATGGTTACACGATGCAAGGTTCCACATTAGGAACCACCACCCAGGAAAAAGATTTAGGCATCATTGTGGATACCATGTTAAAACCCTTGGCCCAGTGTGCAGCGGCAGCCAAGAGAGCAAATAGAATGCTAGGTATCATAAGGAAAGGAATGGAAAATAAAACAAGATATTATAATGCCTCTATATCGTTCCATGGTGAGACCGCACCTTGAATATTGTGTGCAATTCTGGTCGCCGTATCTTAAAAAGGATATAGCGATTTTAGAAAAGGTTCAGAGAAGAACCACCAAAATGGTAAAGGGGATGGAAGGATACTCCTATGAAGAAAGGCTAAAAAGGTTAGGGCTCTTTAACCTGGAAAAAGAGACGTCTGAGGGGGAGATATGATAGAAGTCTATAAATTAATGAACGGAGTGGAACGGGTAAACGTAGATCGATTGTTTACCTTATCAGAATATAGAAAGACTAGGGGACATGCAATGAAGCTACAGGGTAAACTATTTAAGACTAATAAAAGAAAATATTTTTTCACTCAACGTGTAATCAAACTCTGGAATTTGTTACTGGAGGATGTCGTAAAGGCTGTTAGTGTAGCTGGGTTTAAAAAAGGTTTGGACAAGTTCCTGGAGGAAAGGTCCATAAACCATTATTAAGAAGGGACCCAGGATATCAATGCTTGAACCAATACAAGCATTGTGGAACCTGTGTCCCTTGGGGAAACTGCTAGGTACATATGACCTAGATTGGCCACTGTTGGAAACAGAATACTGGGCTTGATGGACCTTGGTCTGACCCAGTATGGCATATCTTATGTTCTTATGTCCAAGAGAGGTCGACAAAACCGAGCTGCTAAGCTCAGCACCCTTTTTCCCTTCGATGCAGCTTCTGTGGCATCGACGTCTTCCAGGGCTTCGTCTTCCTCCCATGGATCTCAGGTAACTAAACATAAGTCCAGCCGGTCCTCAAAGGGTAGTTCTCCTTCTTCTAAGCATCGAGATGCCTCGGGCGTTGCCCTTGAGGGTTCTGTACCGGCAAAATTGCCCCGGCGGGAGGCTTCGGCTTCCAAAGCACTATCGGGGTGTTCTCGAGGCCTCAGCCTCGGCATAACTACTGGTGCCATGCTTTGGGGTACCGGCTGCTTTCTCCGGTACCAACACCGAGGCATCGGCAGCATCAATAGACCAGAGGTTCCTGGCTATTGAACGCAGTCTGGCGGCTCTCCTTTCGGCATCGATGCCCTCGGAACTGCGTCAGACAGTTCAACTGGTACCGGCATCGACTCTGGTACCGGTATTGGTACCGACAGCATCGGCATCGACATCAGTGTCTGCTTTGCCGGCACCCAGTCATGCTATGCCTTCCGGTACCGATTCCCCCCGGTACCGACTTCAGTCGGTACGGGTATCGTGCTCTACAAGAGCATCCGAACAGAAGGTACTTTGAATCCTCGGAGGAGTCTGAGGATTCTGACGATTCTGTCGGTACCGGAATACTTCTCCCCGAGGAGCTTTCCTCTCCTAAACGTAGGATGTCTCCTCCAGAAGATATCTCCTTTCAGGATTTTATCAGGGAGGTGGCTCGAGGTCTTTCCATTACTGTGGCTCCCGAAACAGAGCCCAGAGCAAAGGAGTTGGAGATTATTCAATATCCCAAAACTCCTAAGGAGGCAGCTACTTTGCCTATCCATGAGATCTTACATGATCTCATGCTAAGAATGTGGGAAACACCTCTTACCACCTCCCCTCACTCTTGTAGACTGGATACTATGTATCGAGTCCTGGTTTCCAGAAGACTCAGCTACCTCACCACTCTATTGTAGTGGAATCAGCCATGAGAAGGATCAGGAGTGCAAAGAGGCATGCCTCTAATCCTCCAGGACATGAATGTAGAACCTTGGATGCCTTTGGACGTCGTCCTTTCAGGCTTCCATGCTTTCTGCCAGGATCAGTTCCTATATTTTATATATGGGAATGTTCCTTAAAGAAGTCACAGGAGATTTAGAGGTTCTGAGCCCTCTTCTTCCTGAAGATAAGAGGCAGGACTTTCTTGCACTGGTTAAACATGCTCAGGATGTTTTCCAAATTTGTCAATCGTGCAGCTTTTGACTGTTTTGAGTGCACTGCCATTGCCATAGGTGCATGTAGAATTGTCTGGCTCCAGACATCCGATTTGGAGCTCTGGGTGCAGGACAAACTGGGCAATATCCCTTGTACAGGTGAGAATCTATTCGGCAAAAATTGGCAAGAGAAAGCCAATGAGTTGGATGCTGACAACTCCAATTTGGATAGGTTATCCAAAGCCACAGCTGATCCTGCAAGGAAGAAATCTTTCAAGAAACCATTCTTCTCAAAAAAGAAGAGGTTTTACCCTTCTTATTCCCAGCAGGGACATTCCGCAGGTCAGCCTGCTCGGAAGAGTCAGCAACCATCTAAACAAAGGAAAGCAAAGACTGCTAAGCCTCAACCGTCCTAGCAGTCTCAGTCTCCACAAGGCCTTTGACTTCCATCTAGAGAACTTAGCCTTCCTGGCTCTCAATGGACCAGAGCCTTCCACCATTCCAGGAAGGTTGTGTCACTTTGCCCCCAGATGGGGGCAGATAACAGCAGAACATTGGACTCTCTCCATTATAAAAGAGGGGTACAAGCTTCATTTGATTTGCATTCCCCCTCCCACAATGGTAAGACAGTTCATTTCTCAAACCTCTCTCATCAATCTGTTAGATCAAGAGGTCACTGTGCTTCTTGCTCAAGGGGCAATAGGAGAGGTATCCATTCCTCAACAGGGTACAGTGTTTTACTCCCCCTATTTTCTTATCCCAAAGAAAACAGGGGGGGGGGGGGCAGACCTATTTTAGACCTCAGAGAATTGAATAAATTCCTGTTCAAAGAGAAATTCAAGATGATTTCTCTGGAAACTCTGCTGCCATACCTTCAGAGTCAGGATTGGCTTTGTTCTCTAGATCTCAAGGATGCATACACTCATGTTCTCATCCATCCAACTCACAGAAAGTTCCTTCGGTTCCTTGTCCAAGGAAAGCACTACCAATACAGGGTGCTTCCTTTTGGCCTGGCCCCAGCACCAAGGGTGTTCAAGAAATGCATGGCTGTGGTAGCAGCATTTCTTCGCACTCTAGGAATATTCGTCTTCCCCTACTTAGATGACTGGCTCATTCGAGCCCCATCAGAGTCAGAGGTCAGGATTTCTTTATCTTGCACAATGCGTATCCTTCAGTATTTGGGTCTGGTCATAAACATCCTAAAACCCAGTCTAACTCCCACTCAGTCTCTAGAGTTCATAGGAGCTTTGCTGGATACCAGAAGAGCAAGGGCCTATCTTCCCCAGGTCCGTTGCCTTCGCATGGTGCAGTTAGCTTCTCAGGGTCCACCAAGAAACAGCAAACTGCCACGTAGGCAACAGGAACCAGTCAGAAACCATGGCAATGCTATAATCAGTGCGAGGTGCCTGGTTTCATGACGGTTACGAGTGGTCTTCAGGTTCGGATAACCTATTACATGCGTGAGCCTATAACCCCTGAGGAAGTGGTGTACGAAACACGGCCTGTGTTGGGTTTGGCGCACCTTATCCGTGGATCAATAAAGGTCAATTTTGAACCTCCTGCCACGGTTTCTGACTGGTTGCAGTTAGCTTCTCAAGCAGTGCTAAAGCCTCATCTCACTGCTCGAGAAATGTTACAACTGCTAGGCCACATGGCATCTACCGTGCATGTGGTTCCTTATGCTCGCCTCCATATGAGAGCAGCCCAGTGGACTTTATCCACTCAATGGACCCAGGCATCAGGGTGCCTGTCAGACAAAATAGACACAAATCGCCTTATTTTGTCCCTCCAATGGTGGCAGTCCACTCAAAACCTATTGCTGGGGTCCCCATTTCAACAACCTTTACCCCAAGCAACTCTCACAACAGATGCTTCTCCAGTGGGTTGGGGAGCTCATCTGCAAGACCTCTCCACCCAAGGCACTTGGACTCCACAGGAGACTCATCTACACATCAATCTCTTGGAGCTCAGAGCAATCTTCCTTGCTCTGTGAGTGTTCCACACCCTGCTCAGCTAAAAGACAGACCTCATTCAGATGGACCAATCAAGTAGCCATGTTCTACTTGAACAAGCAGGGAGGAACAGGCTCTCTGTCACTTTGCAACGAATCTTTGCGACTATGGGCCCTCGCCAGAGAGCATCAGATTCATCTCCTGGCAGTGTATCTTCCAGGTATCCAAATCTCTTGGGTAGACAGACTCAGTCGAGTTCTGCTTCCACACGAATGGTCTCTACATGCAGACCAGGTGGCCAAGATTTTTCAAATTTGGGGAACCCCGGACATAGACCTCTTTGCAAGTCCGTTGAATGCCAAACTTCCCTGGTTCTGTTCCAGAATTCCGGCTCAGGGCTCTCAGGCCAGGGATGCTTTCCTTCTTCATTGGGGTCAAGACTTCCTGTATGCCTTTCCACCCATTCCCCTGATTCCCAAAACCCTGTTCAATCTTCAGAGAGACAGAGGCTGTATGATTCACATAGCTCCACATTGGCCACGGCAAGCATGGAACCCTCTGCTTCTACATCTCTCTCAAGCTCCCTCTCTGGAGTTAGGCTCTGCTCCAGATCTCCTGTCTCAGGAGGACGGAATGTTATGGCATCCGAATCCCCAGTCTCTGCATCTCAGGGCTTGGTTGCAGAAGGCTTAGATCTTCAGGATCTAAACCTTCCTCAGCAAGTAAAGGATATCCTTTATGCTTCTAGAAAACCTTCCACAAGACGCTCTTATGCTTTCATGTGGAAAAGGTTTACCTTATGATGCTCGCAGAAGGGTCTTAACCCCCTTGCGATACCTCTGGAATCGTTACTGGAGTATCTTCTTCATTTATCCAATGCAGTACTTAAAACTAACTCAGTAATCCATTTAAGTGCTATTGCGGCTTCTTTCAAGCCTTTAAATGGACAACCTATTTCCTCCCATCCTCTCATAGCAAGATTTATGAGAAGCCTTCTTCTAACTAAGCCTCCCATTTAGCCACCACCGGTGGCATGGGACTTAAATCTGGTTCTTGGCCAGCTCATGAAGCCACCTTTCGAACCCTTATCTACTACCTCCTTGAAATTCCTTTCTTGGAAAGTTATCTTTCTCATTGCAATCACATCAGCACGTCACATCAGTGAGTTGCAAGCACTAGTGGCTGATACATCTTATACAAGGTTCCATCATGACAAAGTAGTCATTAGGACTCATCCACACTTTATGCCAAAGGTGGTCTCGCCTTTTCATCTAAACCAAGTGGTCTACCTGCCTGTGTTTTTTTCCAAGGCCTCATGCATCAAATGCGGAAAGGAATCTTCATACTTTGGACTGTAAAAGAGCTTTAACCTTTTACTTACAAAGAACACAGCAACATAGAAAGTCCTCTCAACTCTTCGTTGCTTTTGATCCTTCTCATTTGGGACTTCCAGTCTCCAAGAGAACACTGTCCAGCTGGATTGCACAATGTATCTCCTTTGCCTATCAGAGTAAGAACCTTCCTCTGGAGGGCCATGTCACAGCTCACAATGTGAGAGCCATGGCAGCTTCAATGGCTCACCTACACTCTGTGTCTATCGATGACATCTGTCGAGCAGCCACTTGACCCTCGGTTCATACCTTCACAGTCCATTACTGCTTGGACAAGGACTCCTGCCGGGATTAATTTATTTATTTAGCTGTATTTATATCCCGCTTTTCACCGGGTCAAAGCGGTCAATTGGGAGATACATTTAACACGAGGGGATATGACACACATACGCTAATACTTACAAGGAACATGGGCATTGGAGGGTTAAGTGGCTTGCCCAAGACCACAAGGAGTGCCTATAGGACTAGAAATCCCAATCCCTCCGGCCTGAGATTGCTGTCCCCAGGTCGGACTTGAACCCCCGGCCCTCCGGCCTGAAGTACCTTGTCCTAACCACTAGGCCACTCCTCCCCTTGTTTGGTCAGGCTGTTCTCCAACACTTGTTCCATACCTATTCAACTCCTACCCACCATCCCTGGTTGGATGCCAGAGATCCATGGGGGGAAGTGGAGCCCTTTCACAGGGACATACAACTTCTGGGGTCTCTCCCTGTCATCTGTAGCTAGGGAGTCCCCATATGTGAAGACTACATTCCTGCTTGTTCCTGGAGATAGCATAGTTACTCACCTGTAACAGGTGATCTCCGGGAACAGCAGGAATTTAGTCTTCACAACCCACCCACCTCCCCTAGGAGTTGTATCTCTCTATCTCTTTCTCTTTCCCTCTCTCTCTCTCTCTCTCTCTTTGTCTCAGCTTTAAACTCAACTGGAGAGAGGCAGTTGGGAAAGGCGGGAAGGCAGCACGCAGGCGCTGTGGGATGCTCCCAAAAGCTTTCTAATTGGACGCTGGGGAGCATTCCCACGCCGACTCCGTCGGTACTGAGGATACCCATATGTGAAGACTAAATTCCTGCTGTTCCCGGAGATCACCTGTTACAGGTGAGTAACTATGCTTTCTGTCATGGCTAGTGATGCTAATTGTGTCAGAAAAAAAGTTGGAATACGTACAGGTTTGGGTCTTTGGATTAAAACATTAGCCAGAACTTCCAAGGCTGCCTGTTGTGGGATATTCATATATAAAGAATTAATATCAAGAGTGACTAAAAGAAGTTTATCATGATATCCTTTGAAACCGTCTAAGATGATAATCACATGAGATGAATCTCGTATATATGATTCTGTTTTCGTAACAAATGGTCTAAGAAAAATATCAAGAAACTTAGACAAGGGTTCCAACAAAGATCCTATCGCAGAGATGACAGGACGTCCCGGTGGGTCCTGAAGAGATTTATGTATTTTAGGGATCATGTATATAGTCGGTGTGATCGGATGGGAAGCCGTAAGAAAAAAATTTATTTTGGTGTCAAATACCCTGCCTCTTTTCCTATACGCAATAGAGTGTCTACTTTTTGTTGTAAAGCTATGGTAGGATCATCATATATTTTTAAATAATAATCCTTATTTAATTGACATAATACTTCATTAATATAGGCCATGTATAACAAGTTCACCTCCTTTGTCTGCAGGTTTGATGATAATTGCATTATTAGATCGTAGATCTTTCAATGCTTTTTTTTGCGGTCCAGAAAGGTTGCAAAATGTATGATCCTTATGTTCCTGATGATATAAACGTTCTACTTTGTAAAGAACTATATTCTCATATGCTATTATCATGGCATTTGTGTTGGAAGGCGGTAGCCATGTGGAAGGCTTCCTTATCACTGATGGGTCAGTAGTGTCAATCTATTTTACCAAAGTAATCTATAATTTTTAATTTCCGAAAAAATTTGTATAACTCTACATGAGTGGAAAACTTGTCATGTTTTTTTGTTGGCACAAAGGACAAACCTTTTTCTAAGATCTGTAACTCGAGATCTGATAGTCTCAGATCTTTAGGAAGGCGGTTCGACACTCAGAGGGAGCAGCGTTCTTGCCGGATCGTCTGATTCAAATCCTTTGACTATTGGTACACAAGTTTAGGGCCGCTCCGGTGCCTTCGGTGCGGAGTTATCTTCGCTGTTAACGATGGCAGCAACCTTGGAAGCCGTGCCATGGGTCAGGTATCCTTCCGGCCTTTACGGTGAGCGCTGACCCACCGTTAGTCACTGCAGTCCAAATTGATAAACAACTCCCTGTCCCCTCAGAGTCCGGCAGTCGCTGCGCTGGGGGGCTGCTGTCGGGATCTTTGAAGGCCGGGATGCCTCTGGAGCAGCCAGAGGGGTTTACATTGTTGGCGGACATGAGTCTTGCGGGATGGGGAGCACTTGGTGTTCATCGCACAAGGCCCATGGACCGTTCAAGAGAGACCAGCTGGAGCTGAGAGCGGTTTATTTTGCACTGCGAGCCTTCAAAGCGACGGGGAAGGGACAAGCGGTGCGAGTGCTGTTGGACAACTCCGCAGTGGTGGTCTACGTTAGTAGGCAGAGTGGCACAGGAAGTGCAGCCATGGAGGAAGACGTGGAGGCACTATTTGCTTGGCTAGAGCGTTGAATACCAGCGATCTTGACACCGCACATAGCAGAAAAAGAAAATGTGATGGCGACTTTTCGAAACGGGGTCCAAGTGGATGTAGGAGAAGAGGAGTTACATCCGGACGTGTTTCAGCAAATAGTCCGCAGATGGGGTATGCCGGTCATGCATCATATGGCGACTTTTCAGTCAGCAAAGTGAGTCGCTGATTCAGCAGACGAGAGAGGATTCCGATGGGATCGACCAGCTCATGCAACCTGGGCCGACGTCACATCTCCTCTTTGTATTCCCTCCGTGTGCGCTCATCGACGTGGTGATTTAGCGTATCGAGACTCATCGGGGGGGTTAGTGTTACGGGTGGCTCTGGACTGGTCTAGACACCCGTGGTTTGCAGAACTCAGCCGACTTCTCGACAGGGAGCCTTGGAGATTACCGTCGTCAGAGTATCTGTTACTACAAGGTCCACTACAGAAGCCTCAAGTAGATTGGTTTGCACTTACGGTTTGGAAATTGAAAAGGCGAGGCTAAAGAGGAACGGCTACTCGGGAGCAGTCCTCGCGACTGCTTCGAGCTAGGAAATAGTCTAAGTTGTTGACGTATGTCCATATTTGGCTTTTAAGATTTGCTACAAGAAGAATTTGATAAGTGACTGATAGCCAGTTTCTTAAGAGTGCAGTTGGCAGCCCTTTCTTGTTATAGAGGCAGAGTGCAAGGAGTAGCCTAGGGGCGATGCAGGTGTTCTCCATTTTCTTAAAGCAGTGTCCAGGCTGTGACCCCCCCTCGTAGAGGGGACCTCAGTTTGATGTTTTGGGCCTTAACCAAGGAGTCTTTGAGCCATTACCCAAGGCATCGGTTAAAGATTTAACTCTGAAGATGCGTTTTTGGTAGCCGTCTGTGCGATAAGGCAAATTTTGGAATTGCAGGCGTCATGTAGAGCACCGTTTTGTGTCCCTTTAAAAAAAAAAAAAAGAATAGCGGTATTATGTCCATTTTTCGCCTTTATTGCATAAAGTGGTTCATCTGAATCAGACGGTCTCTCTTCCAGTGCTCGACTCGCTGGAAGGCTTTGCAATGGACTGGGGGTTTGCACCGCTTGCGCATTAAGCATGCGTTGCGGCAGTATTTGAAGGTGTCTGAGACCTTTTGCAAAGCGGATAGCTTTTTCGTCTGTTCGGAGGTTCACATATAGGCATAGTGGCGGCAAAGGTGGCCATTTCTAGATGGATTAGAGAGGCGATTGCTTCAGCATACCTTTTGTGTGGTCTGCTGGGGACAACGGGATTTCATCCTCAGTCTACCAGACCTCAAGCTACTTTATGGGCGGAGTATTGTTTGGTTCCGCCTGGTGAGATTTGTATGGCGGCCACTTGGTCGTCTCTACATACTTTCAGTAAACACTACTGCCGGGAATTGTTTGTGGCGATGGGTGCCGTGTTCAGATTGGCGGTGTTACAAGCCAGCTAGAAAGGTCCCTCCCAATGATTACTGCTCTGTTACATCCCAGAGGTGGAGCACTAAACTGGAGGAACGGTAAGGAAATGGAAATTACACTTACCTGGTAAATGTTGTTCCTTGAGGAACTCCAGTTTAGTCCTCATTCCCACCTGGGATTGTGTAATTGGCAGTGAAGGTTCTGTTGGGAGAGGTGTACGATTACCGGTAGGTATGGTTATTGCTATAACTTGCTATCTTTTCTTGCTCTTTCTGATCTGTTTTTTTCTGTATAACGACGAAGGAAAAAAAGCGGTTCAAAGAAAAGGTACTTTTCTATGGGGGAAAATTCCATGGTATATTGTTAGATATAAGTTCAATTTCTTCCAAGGTTAAAATGAAGGGAATAGCTACTGATTTGTTGCTCCTTTGAGTGTGTATTGTCAGTAGTTCACTGGGGCTGATGGGAGAGACCAGCAGACTACATCCATTGATGTCACGTTTTTGGAATGCCCAGTCTCCAAGCTGCAGGAGGAGGTGCACAACCCAGAGGTGCAGGCCTAAACTGGAGTTCCTCAAGGAACAACAATTTCCAGGTAAGTGTAATTTCCATTTGTGTTTGCATTTCATATTAATTCCTTTTGTGCCTCAGTTATCAATTTATCTTACTTTATTTCTGTGTTGGGGTTTACATGGTGAACTGGTTCAATAAAAATAGATAGCAATTGGACACATGGTCCCAGGCATCTCCTTTTCCAGCTGCAACTGTTTGAAAGAACAATGTGAAGCGGTAAGGAAGATAGTCATGCCTAAAGTGCGAAGGTCAACTTGGTATGGTTACAGAGAGTCTGTTTTGCAAGTTATGTTGTGCAGTGAAGAACAGGAGAGAGGAGATGCAGTGGAGAAGGTATTGAAGATCAGAGGTGAAAGAGATGAGAAGACTCAGCTTGGAGACAGCAGTGTGAGATCCAGGAAAACACCATCCATTAACACTGAGGCAACTACACTCACCCAATTATTTGACTGGAGCTCTAGAGTCTCTGAGCCTCCTCTTACCTGTACAATGACAATAGTAGAGAAGATATTTTTGAGCAAGCCCATGCTGATTCCAGCCTGGCCATCACACACCCAATCCATAGAAAGATATGTAAAAATGACAACTGAGGCTACTGGTCATGTGTACAATTAGGAGAGGAGGGACCATTTATATTAGGGGTCAGATGGTCAGCAGGGAGCTCATGAGCCGAAACAGAAGCAAACAAGATATGGCTTCTTTCCTGGATTTTGTTAACATTAAATTAACTGTATAAATAACATTTTAAAGACAATTATGTGGCTACAGGTGGTGGTCAGACTATTTGTACATTCAAATAAATATTACTTAATTTCCACATATTTCAACTATGATTTAATGTAGGTTAGATTCACTGCAGTTTTCTGAAGATAGCTTTAGATTCAGCGTGCAAAACTGCATAATTTGGTCACGAGTAGTTTGGAAAAATAAAAATCTGCCCCTAAAATTGACATGCCCTAATATGTGGTGCTATTTGGACCCTCCTTCCCCTCTGGGTCCTCTCTGTAAACTGCCAGAGGAGAGACCAACAATAAAGGAGAAGAAAGTGGCCCGATCTGGTGATGGCCCCCCCCAATATGGTGTTAAACCAATATCAGGAACCAGCAGCCAACATCAAAGGACCATGCCTGCGCTTCCATCACCATCCACTTGTGTGCCTCAGCACTGAGGGGCGATGGCCTGCAGCACCCAAAGAAGCATGCTGACTAAGCACATAGCCGTTTCTAATTTGTAGCATGACTTTGGGGGTTTTTTTGTATGCACACCAGCACTTTTCACATCTCTTTCAGCCATCAGTAAGTGTTTTGGTGCAGCCTGTCATGCTCCCTGCAACTTCATTAACTTTCTCAGCCATGCCAGGCTCAAGTTCAGCTCCCACTGTCACCTTCCCAATGGTGGCTCCTTTCACAGATCTGCCCTCTCAGCACAAGATCTGCTCTTTCTCATGCTGAAATTCCTAGCAGATCCCACAGCCATAGTACTAAATTTTCTGGTTCCACCTGCTGCAATACCGACACAGCCCCTGCAAAGCTCTGTTTTTCAGGGAGTAGACACTCAGTATGTGCCCTCTATATCCTCACACCTGCAGGGTTGTCTTCTAAGAGATCCATTCTTTGAGACCTCTATCACCATGGCCACAAGCTGCCTCCTGGGGACACTCACATGATGATAGCTCTATCTTTGAACCCTCCATCTCATGTGATTAGGATGAAGATTTGAATGAGCAAGAACAGTCCTCTTCCATCCTTTGGATTCAGCAACCCTGTCAACCCAAACCCCAGGATGAGCATGCCCATTCTAAAATTCTCCTTATGTTCACTAAAGCTTTAGTTTTGGGAGTTGCAGAGATTTCTTCCACCAGAAAGGACTTTCAGTACCTACTTATTCTACGCCTGAAGAGGTTCTGGCTCTTCTTCTACATGAAGTACTCTGTGATTTACAACTCACTGCTTGACAGTTTCCTCTCTCAACCAGGAGATTTTGTTACACCTAGAGGCCAAATATAAGCTTACAGGGGGCCCCAGACACCTGTAACACCAGCTTCCTCATCTATTTGTGATATCTGAAGCTGCTTTTAGACATTCAAAATCATGTAAAGCATCTAGTCGCACCCCTCCAGGAAAAGAGCAACACATTTTAGATACAGTCAGCCATAAGACGTATCAGTCCTCTATGGCCATCCTAAAATCTTAGCATACCACATTCAATTGCTCCGTTACCATTATTCCTTGTTGGAGCAAATCATGGCTGCTAACATCTCCAAAGAAAACTTGGCTCGAGGTAACTTTGTTATTCAGGCGTGTGCATATGATCTTCTAAGAATGACTGACTTATGATGCCTACATCATCACTTCAAGCTCAACGGCTGTAGCCTCGCAGCAAGGAGAACTGTATTGCTCCGATCTTCAAGCCTTCGTAAGATCTCTGACCACCTTGCAGATGTTCCTTGCACTGGAGATAATCTTTATGGAGCAAAAGTTCAAAATACAATCTCACAGATAAGTAACTTCTGCCGTGAAGTAACTCTCCTTGCCCACATCGGACCATACTTCACAAATCGCAGATCCCAGCCTACCTATTTCAAAATACCATATCCTCAACAGTATTTTCAACACTTCTACCCGAGATGCCATTTACAACCTTTTGCAAGACTTGTGCCTCAGTGGCAAGCTTCTCCAGGCTACTAATCTCATCAGGACCGGATATGGCCTACACTCATTGTAGCACCTCTCAAACCAAATCCTTATTTTTGACAATCTGCCAGGCGGAGACAGACTGAAGTATTTTAAGGAAGCCTGGCAGACTAACACCTCTAGTCATTGAATCCTGTGTATTGTGAACCAGAGATACCGCCTATAGTTCTCATGTCTTCTACCATCACCACCTCCACAGATGGAGTTTACTCTGATTCAACATCATTTGATTCAGAAAGAACACAAAGCCTTGCTGGATGCAAGAACAGTAGAACTGATCCCTGCTTTTCAATGTAGAAAGGGCTTCCATTTGGTTTTCTTGCTCATACCAAAGAAAACTGGTGGATTGCATCCTATCCTGGATCTGCAACAGTTAAATCTATGCATTACAAAACAGAAATTCAAAATGAATTTGCTGACTGCTGTACTACTCCTCATCTGCCAGGAGGACTGGCCAGCTTCCTCAGACCTCAAGTATGCTTATGAATTGGGTTGTGGGCATCCTTCTCATCGTAAGTATGTTTCACCTTCAAGGGGTACACTATTTGTACTGTATCTTCTTCGGTCTTTACTCTGTGCCCAAGGACCTTCACAAAATGTCATTATAGCAGCAGCGTAATGTCAAAGGGCATGATGCTGTTTTCCTTTAGATGACTGGCTTGTTTTGGGCAAAGACCTTGCCATGGTTTCCTCACTCCTAAATTCCATGATCAACCTTCAACAGCTAGGTTTCTACATCAGTAAGAACATAGTAACATAGTAAATGACGGCAGATAAAGACCAGTTCAAATCCAGTCTTCTTCCAACTTGGTCTCTGTGTTTCACTGGAGCTAACCTCCATACTGCCACAGAATATCTGCCTCGCATCAGAATATAAGGCATAACAACACTTACCTAACCGCTATCTACAGCTTGTAAATCCACAGCCAAAGCCTTTCTGTGCCTTTTAGCTCACATAGTTGCAACAATTAAAGTAGTTCCATATGCCAAGTGGTGAAAAGGTAGTTACTCACCTGTAGCAGGTGTTCACTATGGATGGCAGGAAAAGTGCTCATGTATGGTGATGTCATCTGATGGAGCCCCATGTGGGAACATTTCCAGTTCCTAGAAGCTTTTGAAAGTTGCACCACAGATGCATGCATTGTCTTACCTGTTGCATGGTGCTGTCTTACACACAGTCTAATTAAAGAGCTGAGAAGAATTCAATTCCGAGGGAGGACCTTTCCTGCTGTCCAAGGAGAACACCTGCTACAGGTAAGCAATTACCCTTTCTCCATAGACAAGGAGGGAAAAAAGTCCTCACATATGGGACTTCCTTGCTACAGGCTACCGTGAACAAAAAAAAGGGGATAATGAATAGCCCAGCTGGGACAACAGTAGAATTATTTTTGATGGCAACAAGCCTTTATATATTTTGTACTTTTTTAAAGGTAGCCAGAAAAGAAAGTAATGGGACCTGGGGGGGGTATGGAGTTTGATAATATTTCCCAAACAGATTTCAAAGTACTGATTGGACGAAATTGCTGTCACTTCAGGAATCCCTATCCAGGTAGTAGTGAGATGTGCACGTGTGGACTAAAGTCCACATTGCAGACTTATAAATCTCTTCCATGAAGACAAAGTGCAAATGGGCCACCGATGCAGCCATGGCTCTGCCATTGAGATGTGACATGACTTTCAAAGCTTAGGCCTGCCTGGGCATAAGTGAAAGAGATGCAATGTCTGAGACAAATTGAGAGAGTGAGTTTTACAGAAGGCAATTCCCATCTTATTGGGGTCAAAAGCAACAAAAGGCTGGATTGACTTCCTATGGGCTTTCATCTGCTCCATGTAGAAAGCTACGGCTCTCTTGCAATTCAGCATCTGTAGCACAGATCCCCCTTTGTGAGAATGGGGTTTTGGGAAGAATGATTGACTGATTAAACTAAAATCCCATAACCACCTTCAGAAGAAATTTGGAATGAGTATTGAGGCCCCGGCTGTCAAGTAAAATTTTATAAGGTGGATGAATTAGGGATTGAAGCTCACTCACCCTGAATGCTGAAGTGACCACCACCAGAAATAACGACCTCCAGGTTAAGAATTTCAGAAGGGAGGTATTGAGCTGCTTGAAAGGAGCCTTCATCAGTTGCGCGAGACCACACTGAGGTCCCAAGACACTGCGGGTAGAATATAGGAAGGTTTGAGTAGAAGTAAGCCCCGCATGAGGCAAACTACTAAGGGCTGTACAGAGATAGATTTACCCTCAACAGCATGATGATACAGTTGTGGTCAACATTATTGACACTGTTGCAGTACAACACCTTGATGTCCAATATCTCCTTTAAAGACAAAAAAGTGACCAGTAAAATGGCTTTGGACTATACATGTGCACACATTTGACACACACACGAATCAAATAAAACAAGACCAATTAAAAAAAGGAAATAATAGGAAATCTAATAAAAACTGGGACAATGCCAGAACATAATGAAATCAAAATCCAAAATAACAAAGCCCTATAAATAAATAACCTAAAACCAAAAATAAAGCAAAAGACTTACTGAGCAAAAGGAAAATTATATGTTGGAAGATTGGCCCTGAGGGGTGTCCTCCTCTCGTGGCTCTTCTTCCATTTTAATAAGTGAATAGGCTCTTATTTTATAGAACCATTATTTTGTGTGAAAAAGCACACCAATTTGTGCCCCTACACAACTAAAACTAATAGAACCCTCTGTGAGACTGAGTGTAAAATATTTGTATTTATATGTTCTTGCACCAAAACTTTCCACAGTCATAAATTAAGCGGTTCAGATGCTTCCATGTACTTATCTCGAAAGGTAGTCTCCATGAACCAACTCCCATGAAGAGACGTTTCCTCACAAGATTCCCACCGCATGCACCACGTCTTCAATAGCATCGCAGTGATAACAGCAATCTTTGCAGCAGTAATGATGAACTCAGTACTGCGTTTAGGACAGCCAAATCTATATGCCCTGTTTCAACGCTCCATAATCTGCAGTAGGAAATGGCACCCAAAACCTTTTAGGAAGCCGAAAAAAGCTCAGTTGCAATTTATACCAAATGATCACAAGGAACCAATAAACAACCATCAGAAGAACCAATCCCCTATGCCACGTCAAAGAAGACTTGCCCAATCAAGTTCTTGATTTAGTCCATTCGGTGCCACGGATGACAAGTGAAAAATCCATGATTGCTTACAGAATTGAAGATGATGTTCTCATAGTAACATAGTAAATGACAACAGATAAAGACCAGTATGGTCAATCTAATCTGCCCAGTAAGATGGCAAGAGTAGGTGCACCTGCCGCTCTGTGCACCCCTCCCCATGTCTTTGTTAGGGGTGAACCCACCGCTCCATGTAGGACACCCCTATTTGTTGAGAAATTAGATAGTTAAGTTTATTTGATTTTATCATGTTGCTGTAAAGGCATCCACTGTGTCTGTCCCATGCCATTTTGAATTCTATCAGTATATTTGCTCCCACCACTTCTCTATTGCCTCCCTGAGGATTTGCAGGTATGAAATCCAAAACTCTCCATTTTAAATCTGAAAAAAGATGATCATTATCTAAACAATATTGAACTACTGGAGCACTAAGAGTCCGTTTTTTTATACGAGAGGCATGCTCATGTAAACGCACACAGACTGGACATGTGGTGCGTCCACAATAAAGCAATAAACACGGGCACATCAACACACATACGACAAAAGCAGTAGAGCAAATAGTATGCCACCTAGCAGAATGCTTTTTAGCTGAATTCGGAAAACACCATTCATTACCATCAATAGATTGTGCACAGCAGTCACAGTTACCCCATGCAAAATGTCCCAGGGAAACACTGTCCATTGTTTGAGGTGATCTGTCCAAATGAGATGATGTAGTCCCAATGAGATCTCGAAGATTAGACCCCCTATAAGCTATTTGCAGTG
Source organism: Ichthyophis bannanicus (assembly GCA_033557465.1). Taxonomy (NCBI): domain Eukaryota; kingdom Metazoa; phylum Chordata; class Amphibia; order Gymnophiona; family Ichthyophiidae; genus Ichthyophis; species Ichthyophis bannanicus. Next base: position 925,536,991 of record CM066032.1, on the reverse strand, counting down.
GTTTCTGAAAACATGAATGCAGTGACAAAACGTGCCAATGTTTCCTCAAAATATTTCTAATTTTGTTAGAATGAATCATGTATGGCAATATGCCAACAAATTTCTCAAGTTGTTCCGAAGATGAAAAAGCCAATTCTGATGAAGAATGCTCTGACGTGTTTGTGGGTGGCAAAAGCCATTCACGATGAGTAAAAAATGCTCTTGTGTAGGCTTGCTTCACAACGGCAATTGGATACCCTCTTTGTTGTAAACTTCTAGACTAAGCATTAGAATGATCTAAGTAGTCATCAATATTTGTGCAAACCCGTCTAAGATGAAGGAATTGGCCATATGGAAGCCCTTTCTTTAGGGGGGCAGGATGGAAACTAGAAAAATTAAGCATAGTATTTCTTTGGACCTCTTTTCTGAACAAAGTGGTGTAAAGCTTTCCTCCTTGTTTGACCACTAATACATCCAAAAACTCCAGTCATTGAAAATGATGATGCATAGTGAACTTTGTTCTGAGAGAACTTAACCAATCAACAAAAGCAGACAAGTGGTTTTCTGTCTCTTTCCAAAGGAAAAATATGTCATCCAAAAATCTAACCCACAAAATTATTTCTGAAAACCAAGAAGATGTGTATATTAACCCGTTTTGGACAGCTCACATATTCTTTCTCTGTTCTGGATGATTTATTAGATTTGTTACACTCAAACAACTATGAAATACGGCAATAATAAAAAATATTAAAACTTTGCAGAAAATAGGAGTTTCACATAGTGTATGTTTTTCATACACTGGTCCAATATAGTATATTGTCCGTCTTCAGAAAAGATAGGATTCAGTTCCAATATTCATTGACATAAACATACTGTATGATACTATTGAAACTGCAGTTTTCATTTAAAACACTTTATTATGATATAATTTGTCAACAGTCCATTCTGATGGTGGAATATGATACACGTGAAAACACTTATGATGCAGTGTGTCGATATTGCACCATTGAAACACCTAGAACATAATGCTTGACAGCAATTAGTTTTGACAACATATTAGCCCAGCGTATGAAAAACATACAAGGCCGATATATGCACCAATAACTCTGACACTAAGGGGTATGTTCACTAAGCAGTCTTAACGTGCACCTGGCGATAGTGTGCAGGCTACCATAAAACGAGTGGGTGTGTCGATCTTAACATAGCAAAATGGGATTTTCGTGCGATAACGTGCGCTGAGCACATTATCGGGCGAGAAGCCGCTAAGCACATTAACGCGTGCTAATCTTAAGTAGGCGCGCTGACTTGCAAACAGAGCAACATAGGTGTAGCACAATGGTTAATACACTGACTGATGGTACAGGGGTCATGAGTTTGATCCCCCAGTGTGCCTAATGAATAAGGTTGGCTGAGGTGTTAACCTTTATGTTCAAGTACTACTTTTTGAGGCATTTTATTTTTATTTTCATTAGTGCTGCTAGCAAACACACCCTCACAGTGCCGTAACCTAAGGTGCCGCATAAAGCACCCTATAAGGCACTCCAGAGGGCACATTATAAAGTGCACTGTCTGCCAAGGCACCCTATAATGTCCCCTATTGGACGCCTTATAAGGCGCCTTATAAGGCGCCTTATATTGCGCTTTATAGGGCGTCTTATGAGGCACCTTAAGGTTACAGCACTGTGAGGGTGTTTTTGCTGGCAGCACTAATTTACATTAAAAACAGACAATGCCTTGGACAGGCCTATCAAATAACCCCACTGTGGGATCAAACCCATGACCTCTGGCTCTACAGGCAGTGAAGTAACCAGTGGGCTACAGCTGCTAACAAGCCCCTGGCTGGCTACAGAAGATCTGCAGGGCACCACACAAACTGACTGCTGTGATTACCAGGATAGGGTCAACCCACCCATACCCATGATGCACTGCACATGCAAATCAGCAGTCTACAGATGATCACAAGATGGGGTATGCACCCCCACAGCACCTCAGCCTGGTAGGGGGAACTGACCGATTGCACCCCCACAGCACCTCGGCCTGTTAGCAGGTGCCGACGGTGTGTGTTAGTGGCACAGAGTAGCAACAGACCGTCACATTGTATGGGCACTGTGCTCACCCTGAGGGTGAGGTGGGGCGCCCAGCACCAGGTCTGCAGCACCTTCCATGGCTGAAATAGGCCATGTTGCAGGTACCCATCAGTGCCAGTATGTGTGATAGGTAGTTCCTGCAGACACACCTAGGATGCATTAGTGTTCATCTGTAGTTGTCCATCCGGTCTAGGCCTTATGGGTTATGATGTACCCAGAATAGTGCATATTCTGTGTTGGTGCCACGGTAACATGATGTAAGTAAAGGGGGGGGGGGGTGTGGACCCATAGGCAGATTATGTACCACCACCCACCCCACTCTCTGTGGCTCAGGGTGGGAGATGGAATCCCCCACCAACAGATCCACATTCTACCTCCCTGCAATGGTGGCAGTAGAGGGGGGCCATCAACCCCAGTCCTGCTGGGGAGCCAATGCAGAGCTGTACACAGCCATAAGGCAATGGCAGAAAGACAGTAGGCCTGGAAATGCTCAGCTGCCCCCCCCCCCCCATCTGACATTCTTCAGCAGCAAGCACAGTGAGTCACCAGCCGCTGCACCCTTTAAGATGTTCCAGCCATACACATATAACTGCAGACAGTCTGCTAGCTAGTTCACAGTACATGTTCCTGGAAAAGATGTGTGCACCCAGAACTGGGATGTGAGCACACCCACCAAGCAGATAAGTCAGTGATTAGGCCCCAGAAGAGAGAACCCATAAATATCACTGGTGAAAAATACTATATAGCACTATGGGGGAACCTAGCCATGACATGGTCACTGCTCAGTCAGGGTGAGAGTGCCCTCCCAGCAGGACATTCTGTGGCCACCCTGTCCGTGCAGGTGGTGGCCGGGCACTACAATGTCCCAGCCATTGCCCTATGCCCTGTGCAGATGCATCCTGCCTAGGCCGCCCCGTCCGGGCTATACCCACAGTACCTTGCTCCTCATTATGCACATTGGCAGGCTAACACTGGAAACAGTGCCAGCAGTGTGGGCTGAATAAGGTGTTGGCAGCCACCACACACTGGGTAGACAGACACACACTCCCACACCTATGCCAGCATTGTGCAACTATAGAGGCTTTTGGCAGCCCTGGCCACCGCACCAGTCCTGGGCACAGTACAGGCATGGCTATGGTACACAATACTGTTGGGGTCATTCTCCAGGGTGGTAAACACTGTCAGACACCAGACCTGAAACACACTCCACAGACATCAGAGAGGTTGCTATAATTGTGCTTAACTTAGAATTGCTATCTGCTAGTAATCATAGCAACCGTTTAATATATGTGTACCGTATTCCAAGGTTTAGGGTGGCATTGCTAAGGTATGCAAGTGCAAATATTGGGAGATGCACGCAGGGCCCAACATCCTGCCTCTCCAGGAGGCTTTGGATAATGGAGCCTGTGGGTGCGGGTGCCCCTGTTGGCCACTGCTCTAGGGCAGAGGTGCCCAACTCCAGTCCTGGTGGGCCAAACACTGTTCGGGTTTTCATGCTGTCCCTAATGAATATGCATGAGATACATCTGCATACCATGGGGGCGGTGCATAGAAACTCAGCACAGCCATATTTATTAGAGGCAGCATCGAACCTGAATGGTGTTTGGCCCTCCAGGACTGCATTTGGGAGACTCTGCTCTAGGTAATTCGCATGTTTATGGTGTCTGTGCTCTGTAGGGTAAAATGTAGGCATTTTGGGCATGTTTACGTTATCTGCAATAAAGGTTCTGTCTGTATTAGCACGTTTTAGTAGTGGGTAAAATATGGGGACTGGGTTGGCAGGAACCACAGATGGGACTTAAACCTGTGACCACCTGCTCCTGAACACACAGGCTGTGTGTACTGCACCACCGTGTTGCCACAGAGACAGTGCATTCCCTGGGGATAGCATGACTGTTTGTTAGACAGAGCCTGTCTGTTGCAGTGCATGGCACCCACCTACACAGGGCTAGGTCATGGTCTGCTGTGGGCAGCTGCCACTGCCCCCTCCACCACCAGTACCCCTCTGCCACCATGCTGACATGCCCTTCTGCTGGTGGTGCACCATCTCAGGCCATCCAGTGTGCGGGTAGGCGGCTGCCTATGGTGTGGGGTCTGGGGTAGGGGTGCCTGCATAGCTGTCCACGCTTCCCCCCAGCACCGCCTGCCAATGTTCTGTGCCCTTGGGGGTACCTGCTGGGTACCATCCCCTGTGACACTGTGGGAAACACACTCGTGCCCATGTTGGGCCCTCATCAGTTGCTGTCTGGCTGCTCTACTGTTTCAGCATTCCTATGGGCCTCCTAGGCATCACCCTAGTCCGCACTGTGGCCCAGCTGCATCACAGCATGTGTCGCCTGCAGCCCTCTGTGTCCCCTTTTCCAGCATCTGTCCAGTTGCCCGCTCCGACATACCCGCCCTGCTGTTGCGGAACATGTGCACGCCATAGGAAACCTGTCCAATGGAAAGGGAAAACCCTGATCTGCGCTATTTCACTGTGGGATCATTCACCTTGTATCGGGACAGAGCATAGACCCTTCCAAAATTAATATCTTTTTTTTGGTAGTGTTTTTTGATGTTTCCCATTAATATCGCTATTGCCCAGCTTGGTTATGTTTTTGTTACATTTTCTTCTGGTCATTTTCAATGTTTATTTGCCCTTTTGTTCTGTGCACATGTATCACACTTATCACTTTTTGTAGGTTTCCCTGGTTTTGCTGTACATTGCTAACGGAAATGGTTTCTTTTCCCTTTAAATCTGCTCTAACACCAGGGTTTCGCTGGCATTAGTTTTCAGCCCCGGAATCTACAGCGTTAGTGTGCAGGGAGCATCTCCCCTCCCACTCTCCGCCCATTGACCCTCTCTCTCCGCCCTCCGGGAGCCTTTCTCCACTCTCAGCGCTCATTTGTACCGCTGCGCGCATTATCGCGCGCTAAGGTACCTTATCGCCCGGTAACACGCCTTCATCGGGCAATAAGGTATCTTATCGCCCGATAACGTCGCCGGGCGCACGGTAAGACTGCTTAGTAAACATACCCCTAAGTAACACTTATCTAAACCTATTTTCTAAAGTGTACAAATAGTTTTATTTGCAAAATAGTAGCTATTACAGCATTTTAAGCTACTTACTATTTTTTGTGATCTTTTTATGTTGAGCCGCCAGTACCGTCAAAATCAGCAAATTTTGAATACCTATTTAACTAGATCTAAGATAAAAAATCTGTATATAACGCTTTTTGACATAATGATAATAGCTAAACATAGTTCCATTGAATTTATAACCATTAATTAGTAAACAGTTGAGTAGTTAGTAAGTATGGAAACCTTATGTTTCCTGATCGTGTAACCAGTCTAGTCCCGGACCTCTGAGTTCCCAGTCTCATCCAGCAGCTTGGAGACTGAGGAAACTCCTCCTTTTTGTGACATCAACAGTATATCCTCTCGGGATCCGCCTCCTGTCACCAGTTACCTCAGTCTCCAAGCAGCTGGATAGATGGGAGCCCAGTGGTCTGGGCTCACTGGAGTGACAATTGAGATTAGCTTTAGTTTTCTTGGGATAGTTTTTAGTTTTAGTTTACTACTTTCAATACTTTAATTTAATTTAATTAACAGTTTCTTATATACTGCACCGTCCAGCGATCAAATGCGGTTTACATGGAACAACATAAAATAACAGGTCAACGTCTGTTTTTACAGTGAACAGCTTAGAGGGCTGCAGGCCAAATTGTGGGGCTCCTGTGTCTTTAAATTAGGCTGCAGTGTTTTTTCTCTCTGTTACTTTTCCCCCCTTCTGCTTCGTTTTTTATTTAGCAGTGCCTGTTTGCAACTGCTGAAAGACGGCAGAGCACTCCGTTATTTCAGGAAAGGTTTTAAAGATCTTGCTCACTTTCCTCAATAACGTGGGGGATCCCGGAGCTGAGCCTGGCCAGCGCCGCACAGAGGACTACCTGTCAGTGCGCTTGGCCGGCTCCACACCGTCGCACCATTTTGCTTGCTGAGACTCTTCAGCGGTCCAGCGAGGGCAGTTTTCTTCAATGACTCCTGCAAGCTCCAGGACCGACGACAAGTTCTTTCACCCCGGTAAGTGGTGAGGGTGTCTTGCCTCGTCGGCGGCCAAGGTAAGCACTTCGAGGGACTGCCTTGGGCCATTGGGGCATTTTGGTGCGCAAACCCTCTCTAGGCCCGGCCGCGTGGCGACGGTGTGGGCCTTTGCCGGCAAGTGCGTTTTTTGCTGTCCGGGGAGGTTCTAGCGCCAGCGGAAGGTCCCGAGGGGATTTTAAAGTGGCGGTTTCAGTTTTTTCCTTAACATCTCTGCCTCTCTGACTTTGTGTAAAAAAAAAAAAAAAATAGAACGGACAGAGCACTGCTGCGGCTGAAAGGGGGGGTTTGCTGTCCTGCACTCGCCCTTCTCTACTTGCAGGGTCTCTGCTTAGCTGCGGGTGGGACAATCTTGAGCTGCGATTTGGATCACCCTGCCATGCCGGCTAAGCCGCAGTGTGTTGTTTGTGTAGCGTGCAAGGGCTCCGGCTCCGGGGTCTGTAAGGCCTGTCTCAGGGAGGCCTCACCCTCGGAGCAGCCCGGGAGCCAAAAGAACAGATATCGGGGGCTGAGGGTGACAGCCCTCTCTCACCATCTACAGAGGTGGCCCTGGTAGAACCAGTAGCGGGGCCGTCCTCTGCACCGGATTTTCCTGTCCCTCAGAGTGGTTTGCCAAGGGAGCTGACTTCTATTTTTTCTCAGGAGTTTGTTCTCCTGCTACAGCAGTCACTGTTGGGTAGTGCTCAGCAGCGACCAGGTACCGTGGACTCTGGTAGGGGCAAGAAGCCCGCTTCCGTCCTCCAGGCACCGGACCACACACGTGAGATTAAGAGACTGCGTGTTGAGAGAGAGGCGGTAGATCCTTCCCTGGGCTCCGAAGGTCCTCTGTCAGACGAGGAGGGGGGTCTCAGCATGGACATGGAGGACGAGTTGGAAGGTGAGCTCTCGGAGAGAGAGGACCAGTCCAGAGTGGTGTGTGTTTTCAGAAGGGAAGAACTGCCCGCGCTCATCGGAGAGGCGTTGAAAGTCTTAAATATACCGGTCCCGGGGGCATCGGCGGATGAGTCCTTAGAGGATCCGTTGTTGCAGGTGTTCCGTAAGAACCAGAGAGCCTTCCCTGTGCACAGGGTGTTCCAAGAACTGATTCAGGAGGAATGGAATACACCAGAAGCCCCGCTGAAGGGATCTAGGGTGATGGCCTTTCTGTACCCTTTGTTGGATCAGGACAAAGAGGTTTTTCGATCTCCGAAGGTGGATGCGGCCATCTCAGCAGTTACCAAAAAGACCACTATTCCCGTGGAAGGTAGTGCGGCCCTCAAGGTTATGCAGGATAGAAAGTTGGATGTTTTATTGAGACAGATTTTTGATATAAATGCGCTGTCACTTCAGGCGGCCATTTGCGGAGCGTGGGTGGCTAGAGCGTGCCTTCGCTGGTCGCAGAAGGTGCAAAGTGGACAGGATAGTGAGGAGTCCTCTGAGGCTGCCCGGTTGGAATCGTGTGCGGCTTACCTGGCTGACATTCACTATGATCTTATGCGTGGTTTGTCAAAGAGCATGGCTTCGGCGGTGGCGGCACGGCGCTATCTGTGGCTACGTAATTGGGCTGCAGATAGTTCCTCTAAGGCTAGGCTAAGTAAGCTTCCCTTTAAAGGACGCCTGTTGTTTGGGGAAGATTTAGAGAAGCTGGTAAAGGACAGGGGAGTCGAAAGGAGGTAAATTGCCAGAAGACAAGCCTAGGCCAGGCCGGGCGACTACGGCAGGCAAGGGGCAGCAGCGAGATTTTCGCCGTTTCAGGTTCCAGAGATTTAACTCCGGGCAAAGGGGGCGGTTCGCTAATAGAAACCCGAGCTTCCAGGGGTTTCGAGGGGCAGGGCGAGGTTTTGCTCCGTCCTCCTCGTCGGCCCTGGGGGCCCGAAAGCCGCAATGAGATAAGGGGGACCCAGGCTCCCTTACTGCCCATGGGGGGGCGCCTGCAGGACTTTTATCCTGCCTGGGTCCATGTCACATCAGATCAGTGGGTGCTAGAGGTTATCAGAGAGGGCTACGCACTGGAGTTCGTGCGCCCGGTGCGGGAGGCTTTCGTTCAGTCTCCTGGCAGGTCGGCCGTCAAGTGCCAGGCCATCCGGGGGACTGTGCAAAAGTTGCTCGCCCTCAAAGTGATAGTGCCAGTTCCACCAGACCAATGCGGATCCGGTCGGTACTCCATTTACTTCATCGTGCCAAAGAAGGACGGCTGCGTGCGTCCAATTCTAGATCTCAAAGGAGTGAATCGCTGACTGCGAGTTTCCCACTTTCACATGGAAACGCTACGATCGGTCATAGTGGCGGTTCAAAAAGGAGAGTTCCTCACTTCCCTAGACTTGTCAGAGGCTTATCTACATATTCCGATTTGACCGGACCATCACAAGTTTCTCCGGTTCGCAGTCCCGTGCGGCCATTTTCAATTCCGGGCGTTGCCTTTTGGCCTGGCTACAGTGCCACGAACATTTACCAAGGTCATGGTTGTGGTGGCGGCAGCCCTCCGAAAGGAAGGGGTGCTGGTGCATCCTTATTTGGACGATTGGTTAATCAGGGCAAAGTCGAAGGACGAGAACAAGTCGGCCACGGCTCGGGTAGTGTCTTTCCTGGAAAGTCTCGGTTGGATAGTCAATGCTTCAAAGAGTCAGCTGGTGCCCTCGCAGACCCTAGAGTACCTGGGTGCTCGGTTCGACACTCGGTTAGGAAAGGTTTTTCTGACGACAGACAGGGCGCAGAGGTTGCACAAGTTGGTACACAAATTCTTGCAGTACAAGGCGCCATCAGCGTGGCATTATCTCCAACTGTTGGGCACCATGGCAGCGACAATAGAAACAGTGCAGTGGGCCAGAGCTCATATGAGACCTTTGCAGAGTGCACTGCTTCGGCGGTGGTCCCATCAGCAAGATCCGTTATCCCGCAAACTCCCGTGTACGGCGGAGGTCCGCCAATCGCTTCTATGGTGGTTGATACCAGTGTCGTTGGAATGCGGGAAGGAGCTGGAGTCTCCGGCCTGGGTGTCCTTGATGACGGATGCCAGTCTCTCGGGCTGGGGAGCTCACTGTCAGGGCAGGTTCTCGCAGGGACGGTGGACTCCGCAGGAGCAATCATGGCCAATCAACCGGTTGGAGCTGCGAGCGGTGACGCTGGCCCTGCAGGAGTTTCTGTACTTTCTCGGCGGCAAGGCGGTGCGAGTGTTCTCGGAAACCGCGACGGCGGTGGCCTATGTCAGTCGGTAAGGGGGAACCACCAGCATGGCACTGGAACAAGAAGCCGGAGTTCTGTGCCTGTGGGCAGAGGCGAATCTTCTCGACCTATCGGCAGCTCATGTAGCAGGCATGGACAATGTAGAGGCCGATTTTCTCAGTCGAGTAAAGGTGGATCCAGGGGAATGGGTCCTCCTTCCCGAAGTGTTCGAGATGTTGGTGCGCAGGTGGGGCGCGCCGATCATGGATCTTATGGCGACCTTCGCATTGGCGAAGGTCGGCCGGTTTTTCAGTCGAAGAAGAGAGCGGATGTCGGAAGGCCTGGACGCTCTGGTACAGGAATGGCCGGCGGGGCAACTCCTGTATGTATTTCCGCCCTGGGTTCTAATAGGCCGAGTAGTTCAACGGATTCAGCGTCACAGCGGCCAAGTCATTCTCATTGCTCCGGATTGGCCTCGCCGGCCCTGGTACGGGGACTTGGAGGCTGCTGATGGCGAAACCTTGGCGGTTTCCTTCTCGCACGGACCTGCTAGCTCAAGGACCTCTGTTCATGCCGCACGTACATCGGTTCTCGCTTACGGCTTGGCTCTTGAAAAGGGCGCGGCTGAAGGCCAAGGGGTACTCAGCGGCCATCATTTCGACCTTGTTGAAGGCCAGGAAGCAGTCTACTTCGCTAGCCTATGTGTGTGTTTGGCGGATTTTCGAAGCGTGGTGTGCTGAGAGAAAGTGCGAAGTGTTGAGAGCCTCCATTCCTCAGGTGTTGGAGTTTCTGCAGGATGGGTTTGTCAAAGGGCTAGCGGCAGCTTCGTTGCGGGTGCAGGTTGCAGCTTTGGTGTGTTATAGAGGCAAGTTAGGGGGTCAGACGTTAGGTAGTCAGGGAGACGTCAAACGGTTTTTAAGAGCAGTGGTGCTTGTCAGACCGCCGTGTAGACACATTTGTCCGAAGTGGCATCTTCCTTTGGTTCTAGACGCGCTGGTTCGGGAGCCTTTTGAACCATTGCAGCGGGCGTCACTTAAAGACATCACGCTAAAGATGGTGTTTTTGGTAGCCATTTGTTCCGCCAGAAGGATTTCGGAGCTGCAGGCCCTGTCTTGTAGAGAACCTTACCTTTCTTCGCTGCGAAGGTGGTTTTGAGAACGGTGCCAGCTTTTTTGCCTAAGGTAGTTTCGGCTTTTCATGTGAATCAAGACATTACCTTGCCAGTGTTTTTAGAGGGCGCAGAGAGCGCCGCTTCCAGAAATTTGCATCTTCTGGACGTGAGGCGGGCCCTAAAGAAGTATCTTCGTTGGACCGCCAGTTTTCGCTTTTTGTTCTTTTCGGGGGATCCCGAAAGGGGGAAGCGGCCTCAAAGGCTTCCATTGCAAGGTGGATTAAAGAGGCCATTGCGTCTGCTTATATCTTGAAAGGCAAGCTCGTGCCGGAGGGGCTCAGGGCTCACTCTACTAGAGCGCAAGCAACATCCTGGGCGGAGGCCTGGTTGGCGTCGCCAGTGGAAATCTGTAAGGCGGCAACCTGGTCGTCGTCGAATACCTTCGTGAGACACTACCGTCTGGATGTGCAAATATCGGAAGAGGCCTCCTTTGGTGCAGCAGTACTTCAGGCTGGCATTCCAGGTCCCTCCCGTGTTTGATCTTTTCACTGCTCTGGTAGTAACCCAGAGGTCCGGGACTAGACTGGTTACACGATCAGGAAGGTGAAATTAGACTTACCTGCTGATTGTTTGTTGTTCCTGGAGTGTAGCCAGTCAAGTCCCGTGTCCCTCCCTATTATCCTGGGGTATCTGCAGATCTGAAGTTCGATCTTCTTCAAAGGTAAGAGCACTTTTTAATTGTATGGAGTCAGTTGGAGGGGGCGAGTCCCCTCTTTTCCTGCACAGCAAGGTTTCTTCTTTCAAAAAAAAAACAAACCAAAAAAAAAAAAAATTCTTTCTTTCATCTGCTCGTTTGAGGGAGTGGCCTTGGCCAAGTTTAAAGCCACGATTACTATCTGGTTGGGATGGGTCTCCGCTTAGTGTTAGTTTAGCAGGTTATTCTGTTTTTTGATCTTGTTCCTCCGGTGAGTCTGCTTTGTCAATAGGTTACTGGTGACAGGAGGCGGATCTCGAGAGGATATACTGTTGATGTCACAAAAAGGAGGAGTTTCCTCAGTCTCCAAGCTGCTGGATGAGATTGGGAACCCAGACGTCCGGGACTAGACTGGCTACACTCCAGGAACAACAATTAGCAGGTAAGTCTAATTTCACCATGTAAAACATACGCTGGTCCAAAACGGGTTAAAGAAGATTCAAAATCTGCTAGATACAAAGTTGCTACCGAAGGAGCCACTGTTGCTCCCATAGCTATCCCATGTATTTGTAAATAGTATTTTTGTTCATACTGAAAATAATTTCTTGTCAGGACTAATTGTAGAAGTTGTTGAAAAAATGAACGAGGCAATCTGGGTGGTAAATCAACGTCCAACCCTGAGATCACTCGCAAAGCTTCCTGTTGTTCAATATTGGTATACAAGGCTGTAACATCTAAAGATACCAACCAAAATGTCTCCACAGTAACAGAACCTAACTTAGAAATAAAATGAGTAGTATCTTTTATAAAAGAATTTACTTTTTGTGAACAAGGCTGTAGAAAAACATCACAAAACTTAGATAGTGGTTCTAATACTGACCCCCAGCAAGACACAATAGGCCTACCTGGTGGCGTCAATAATGACTTATGCATCTTTGGGACAGTATATATAATAGGTGTAACTGGATATTTTGGCGTTGATAATCTTAATTCACGTTTGGTGATCCAACCCTGTGCAAAAGCCTCCTGCATTAGTTGCTGAATTTCTTGTTGCAAACATTTAACTAGGTTCTCAGATCATATGATACTTGCCATCATTTAACGGATCAAGTAGATGTGATCGATATTGATCCAAGGATTGAACTGTAACACCCCCTTTATCAGCTTTACAGATAACAATATCTTGTTTATTACGTAGTTCTTTTATTGCTTTCCATTGGTCTCTGGAAAGATTATGGAATCTTGATCTTAAGTTTGATGACTCTAAACTCGCCACATCCCTGAGCACCAGCTTTTGAAATGTCAAGATGAGCAGATCTAAATTACCTGAAGGGATCTATTTAGATGGTGCTCGAACCATTGAAAGATCAGGCCCAGTATCATATGATGCACAAAAATTAACTTGCAATTTCCTAAAGAAACGATAAAGAGCTAAACACATCTAAAAGGGTTTATAATGGACCAATGGTACAAATGATAATCCTAAGTTCAGCACTGACACGTGCCCTTGAAAGAGAATGTGAGGATAAATTTATGACAGTAGTTTGGATCAATTCCGAGTTGTCGGGCCTTGTGATCAATTTGTTTGAAAACTGCCCCGAGGCTTCCAACCTTGACCCCGACCCCGGCCAGGATACCAGCCCCTGTAAAAAAAAAAAAAAAAAAAAAAAAGCCTACTCCTGTGGATAGGAATGATCACCAGAAATGGGTTCACCTAAAATACTATCCGAAGAACCTCCTAAGACAGAATCATCAGATGAGGTCTCAAAAGTAACTTTTTTTTTCTGTTGTAATGGTTTTTTCTTTGCCCAAGTGTACACTTGATCCAATTCATAGGGTTTTTTTTGTCTCGATTGAATTTCTTAATCTTTATAGATTTTCAAATAATCGAGGAATTGATCTGTTTGAGATACCATATCTTCTTTTTGTGTCTAAAAAAAGATCTGCTGGCACTAATAACTTTATCTTATCTTCCAGAGATGAAACATCCTGTTGTAATTTACCAGCCTCAATATTAAGTCTCTCCCCTAACAATGCTATGAGGTCCATACTACATTTATTCAAAATACTATTCCATTTGGTATAAAAATCACCATCAATGAACATTTCAGCCTGCCAGTTTTCCAAAGGATGGTTTGCCTAGTAGAGCAACCTCACCAGCAACCTTTTTGTTTTTGCTTTAAAGTTTAAATGAAAAATAAAAAAGGAGGGGACGTCATTGTTTCTGAAAGGAACTTCCTTCAAGGCAGATTCACCGGTACTCCAGCCTTCTACAGGCTCTCAGTGAATTGCTTCGGGCAATGAGATTTTTACTCCCCCTCCCCCCTTCTCTTCCTCTGTTTTATTTTTTTTCACCTCAAGGTCTATTTCTTCAGTCCGGTTGTAAGCCTTGTTTTTTCACTGACACCAGCTTTTTAAAAGCTCACGGCTCTGCTGCTTTTTGCTCGTGGCTCTGTTTTTCTTCACAGTTTGTGTCCACTTTTTTTCTGATGCCTCTCTTTCTGGTCATTTGTTTTGTGCTTCTGAGTTTTGTGGATTATTGCGGCTGACTTTTTGTTTTAGTGAGAAGTGCTGTTTTTGCATGCAGCCTTAGTTTCTCAACTTCCTGCTTCTGCTGCTTCTTTACCTTTTATTTTCACTTTCAATTCTTCAGCAACATGTTTTCCTCCATGCTCAGATGCATAGGGTGTGGGAAAAAAAGGCACCATTTAGAGAAGGACCCATGTGCAGGGTTACGCGCTCAACTTCGCCAGACCCATTCGGGATGCCTCCCTAATCTCTCTTTGTGGGTTGCTTGCCAAGAGAAGGGCGGTTCAGCTGATACTCCAGCGCCTCCTCCAGCTACAAACGGTCTGTCCGGCCCCTCCCTCAGAAAGGGGCTCTGGCCATTATTCCATCTATTTTGTGGTTCCCAGAAAGGACAGTTCCTTCCAACCTATCCTAGACCTTCGGGGCGTGAAAAGTTTTCTTCTAGTACCTCGCTTCCAATTGGAAACTTTGAGGTCAGTTATTCAAGTAGTCCGGCTGGGCAAGTTCTAGAGTCTTTGGATCGCACAGAGGCATACTTTCACATTCCAATTTGCAAAGATCAGCAGTGTTACCTGCGCTTCGCTGTTCTAGGTCAGCACTATCCGTTCCACACTCTACCCTTTGGTCTAGCCACGGCTGTGAGTACCTTTTCCAAAGTTATGGTGGTAGTCATCGTGTCCCTTCGTCATCAAGGAATCACAGTACATCCCTATCTGGATGACTGGTTGATCAGAGCCAAAGTCATACAAAGAAGCAGTAGTGGCGGTTTCTCAAGTCGTCCAATTTCTGGAACGCCTCAGTTGGGTGGTCAATCATGCCAAGAGTTGTCTTTATCCCACTCAGTCTTTAGAGTTTCTGGAGGTGCACTTTGACATGAAAGCAGGGCATATTTTTCTCTCACAGGTGCACTACAAGTTATGTCAACAGTTCCTGTCTTTTCTTCACCTGACAGCTCCCAAAGCATGGGATTATCTGCAGATTCTTGGCATCAGGTAGCTACCCTCAATGGTGGTTCCATGGGCTCGAGCTCACATGCGGCCACTACAATATTCCCTTCTATTGCGCTGGTCTCCTCCTTCTCGAGATTATCAGGTTTGGCTTCCACTCCAACCTTTTGTATGCAACAGCCTTCAGTGGTGGCTTTCTCCATGTCATCTGTTACAGGGTGTTCCCTTCGAGATACCCCGTTGGACACTCATGACTTCGGACGCCAGCCTGTCTGGCTGGGAAGTGCACTCAAAGTGCGGGTAGTATGGCTCACTCTGCGGCATTTTCAGTCTCTTCTCCAGGACTGAGCAGTTCGAGTGCTGTCCGACAGTACCACAACGGTGGCTTATTTGAACAGGCAAGGAGGGACCAAGTTCCCAGGGATAACTTCGGAAATGCCGTGTCTGGTTCCATGGGTGGAACGCAATCTCCAAGCATGCTCAGCGCAAACATTGCAGGTGTGAAGAATTTGTAGGCAGACTTTCTCAGCCACCATGCTTTGGACCCCAGTGAATGGAAGCTCGTGCCTTGGGCGTTCAAGTGCACTCTGGTGGGGACGCCTCTGCTGCCAACATCAAGATGTCGGCCTTCAGATGTCAAAAAGAGCCATGATCTCAGGGTTTTGATGCCATAGTCCAAACTTGGCCCTCACATCAGCTTCTTTACTTTTTTCCACTGTGACAGATGATCGGCCGGGTTCTCCAGCAGATAGAGGGTGCACCTGGGCCGCATAGTTCTAGTGGCGCTGGACTGGCCGTGTCAGCCGTGGTATGCCGATCTCATGCTTTCTGCTCTACTCAAGGCTGGGTCTCCTTCAACAAGGTCCCATACTCATGGACTATCCCACTCCCTACTCACGGCCTGGCTCTTGAGTGGCAATGCTTAACTCGGAAAGTTTATTTGCCTTCGGTCATAGCTACTGTGTTTCAGACCTACTGTCCTTCCACCTCCCAAGCCTATGTCTGACGGTGTTTTTCTTCTTGGTGTTCTCTTAGGTCTTTATCGCCCTGGAGGGCACAGATTCCGGATGTGTTTTTTTTTCTCCAGGATGGGTTTGACAAGGGTCTTGCCCTTAATTCCCTTAAAGTGCAAGTAGCTGCCATAACTTGTTTCAGGGACCTGCTCTACAGTTAGTCTCGCTTCTCATGCTGATGTTGCCAGATTTTTAAAGAGGGTCCATGCTCTCTGGCCACCTCTGTGTCCAACTATACTGACCTGGGATCTCTCTTTAGTCCTCCATGCTCCCTTTGAACTTTTGTGCAGAGCCACCTTAAAGGATTAGAACTTAAAACAGTTTTTCTAGTGGCTATTACTTCGGCTCGCTGCATGTCTGAGCTTCAGGCTCTCTCCTACATAGATCCTTTTCTGCCTTTCTTTCCGGAAGGAGTTATTTTGGCATGGTTCCCTCTTTCCCTCTGAAGATTCTCTCTCTCTTCTTTCCTATTAATCAGTATTGTTCCCATCCTTCTCCAAGGGCCATAACTCTGGACGTGATCTTTAACTTCACACTCTTGATGTTGGCAGGGCTTTACGCAGTTACCTCAAGGGTACCAATCTTTCGCTTCACTGATCACCTCTTTGTTTTAACTTTTGGTGCTCATAAAGGGACTATTGCACAATGGATTAGCAGGCCATTGAGTCTGCCTATATGCTGTACAATAAGCCTGTTCCAATGGGACTTCATGCCGACTCAACTCAGGCATGGGTAGGAGCTTGAACAGAAAGGTCCCGGGTGGATCCCCTAGATATTTGCAGGGCAGCCACTTGGTCCTCCCTCTCTACCTTTGTCCGGCATTATCACTTGGATCTCTCAAGCCAGGGAAGCAGCTCATTGCGCGGCCTCTGTACTGGCAACAGCTGTTTCTCCCACCCGAGGGTGGAATAGCTTTGATACTTCCCACTAGTCTGGACTGGTTTAGCAGGATGTTCTTGGAAGGAGAAATTTCACCTACTGTTAATTTTCTTTCCTGGAATCTTGCTAGACCAGTCCAGGACACACCCTTCTGTCTGTTATAGCCTGATCGACACTAAGTTGAGAGCATGTATCGGTGTTAAATGGTCTCTGCCTTCTATATTGTTATGGTTTACTTGTTGATTCTTGGCTGGTTTGGTTATTTTCCTAAGCTGTTTTCTGTCTTACTGCTTTGACAGTTGCATACTGAAGCTAACCCCTATGGGTTCTAGTTATGTACCCATGATGATGTCACAAAGCTTCAGAATCTTTCTCTGTCTCAAGCATCTGCTGGCAGGGGCACACAGCCCACTAATCTGGACTGGTCTAGCAAGATTCTAGGAAAGGAAATTAACGGTAAGTGACATTTCTCCATTCACTATGGACTTCCTTGTCTGTGTTTTAATGTGGCCAGTTTTAACTTTAATTTTTTCATTACATTTGTCTCATCTTTCTTACACATATTCATTTTCATTGTTTAATCTGGATCCTTGTATAGGATATACTTTTTAGTCTGTTAGATGACCCTGCATCAAGTATAGTTTCAATGTCCTGTCTCTTTGTGTTGACACACAATAAATGGATATATGTCTATACACAGTTCTTGTTTTAATACTGTTTTGGAGTTTCTTTAATCATCTTATTTATTGATTCATATTTTTCTCTTACTTTACTTAAAAAGTTATGTAAAAACTAATGTTTTTGATATATGTTTTATGAGTTATGTTTCCCCAAACCCTAGTCTCCTGTTTACCAAGCCAGTGCTCTAACCACTAGGCTACCTCTCACTTTTATAATGCCTCTATATCGTTCCATGGTGAGACCGCACCTTGAATATTGTGTGCAATTCTGGTCGCCGTATCTTAAAAAGGATATAGCGATTTTAGAAAAGGTTCAGAGAAGAGCCACCAAAATGGTAAAGGGGATGGAAGGATACTCCTATGAAGAAAGGCTAAAAAGGTTAGGGCTCTTTAACCTGGAAAAAGAGACGTCTGAGGGGGAGATATGATAGAAGTCTATAAATTAATGAACGGAGTGGAACGGGTAAACGTAGATCGATTGTTTACCTTAGCAGAATATAGAAAGACTAGGGGACATGCAATGAAGCTACAGGGTAAACTATATAAGACTAATAAAAGAAAATATTTTTTCACTCAACGTGTAATCAAACTCTGGAATTTGTTACCGGAGGATGTAGTAAAGGCTGTTAGTGTAGCTGGGTTTAAAAAAGGTTTGGACAAGTTCCTGGAGGAAAGGTCCATAAACCATTATTAAGAAGTGACCGAAGATAACAATGCTTGACCCAGTACAAGCATTGTGGAACTTGTGTCTCTTGGGGAAACTGCTAGGTACATATGACCTAGATTGGCCACTGTTGGAAACAGAATACTGGGCTTGATGGACCTTGGTCTGACCCAGTATGGCATATCTTATGTTCTTATACCTTGTACCCCCTTTTTTTAGTTGTGTGTTTTATTTAGTTCTTTGATTATGTATTATTTTATTTCTTTGTTTTGCACTGTTAATCTGTCCTCCTTATAGGTTTTGAAACTTATTCTATTTTTATCTGTATGTGGTCTTAGATTTATTGCTTTACATTTGTTTAGATATGTTTTTATATTATTTGATACTGTGCGTGGGGTCGCTTTCCCTTTATTTATATATATTTGTGTTTTTATTATAATGTCTTTTTGATTTTAATTAAGGTTTTGTGCCCCTATATATATTTTCCTCTATATATTATGTTCCTATAATGTCCACCTCAGATACTACTTCACCTATTGTAAAGGACGGTGTAAATCCTTCTTCATCTCAGTCTTTGGATATTTCTGCATTTTTGGAATCTTCTGTTGATGAGATTAATCAATGTGCTACTCTGATTGTTTCCTTTGTATCCTTAATGGATAAAAATAGCAATTTATCACAAAATCAGATCACTACGTCATCTCCGACCACTACTGGACTTCCCTGAATACCGATCAATCTTCCAAGCTTTAGTTATTCCTCATCTCGACTTCGCTAACATCATCCTTCAGGGACTTCCACAGTCGACTCTAAGTCCGCTCCGACTTGCCATGATCTCATCTGCGAGGGTTCTGGTAGGTCTATCAAGGTCAGACCATATAATGCCAGTCCTAAAGAACCTACACTGGCTACCCCTGCAGGCCAGAATCCACTATGAGACTCTTGTCCTGACATTCAAAGCCCTCAAGAACCAGCCACCCACGCCCATCAGTAAACTTCTCCACAACACTCCAGCCAACAGAATCAGGAGATCTACATTGATGAATACCCTTGAAGTCCCTAAGTTAGTGATAAAATGTACAAAGACAACAGCCAGTAGAGCCTTCTCCATTTTCGTACCTATGGCCTGGAACGCCCTCCCAGCAGAAATCCGAGCTATCTCCAATCTACCGTTATTCAGAAAAGCTCTCAAACACCACTTGTTCCTGCTACATTACCCTGATAATAACTCTGGAAAGCACACAGCCATCACCTTACCCTCCTACCTAGCCCGCCCCATTGATCAGCCTCCCTTAGAGAATGGTTAATCACCTGCCCCCTACCTTCTCTCCCTGACCCAGGAGCTTAGGCATCTGTTTACGATCCTTATATGTCCTGTAAGAATGTCCATAATCTGTATATAGTTCTCACGGTTCTTCCAAGTTTACGACCCTTGTTCAATGTAAACTCAATGTGACCTGCTGCATTGTAGTATGTTTTATTCAACTGTAAACCACACTGATTATAATAGCGCGGTATATAAGACATATAAATAAAGAAATAAAGAAAAAGATGATTTTGAGGTTGTATTTTTCTAGGAAAAATCAGGTGTTTTGTGGTAAACCAATTCAGATCTTTCCGGATGTGTTTAGACTTACCCAGAGGCGTAGAAAACCTTTTCTTTTGTTAAAGTCTCGGGTCTTAGCAATTGGTGCTTCTTTTTTCCTAAAATATCCATGTAAGTGTATTTTGATTTTTGAGCAGACTAAATATGTATTCATGGAAGCTGACCAGTTGGAAGTGCTTCTGTCTTCTAAAGAACATGGATAAATATTTATTTTTCCTACCTAAGCAAATAGGGCTAAAAGTATATTTCTCAGGTCCAGTTATTTCTTGTTTTGCTTAATATATATCTCCGTTGTGCTTCCCCTTGATGTGGACTTGATTGTAATTCCTGTTTGTTTTAAAGATATTTAAAAAAAATGTTTTGTGCCCCTGATGAAGGCCTAGTGCTGAAAGCATAGTTACTCACCTGTAACAGGTGTTCTCTGGGGACAGCAGGAATCAGTCCTCACATATGGGTGACATCTATGCCAACGGAGCCCTGCATGGAAGCTGCTCTCCAGCTTTCAAGAAAGGCTTTGAGAGATGCACCACACATGCGGGGTGCCATCTTGCCTCAGTCAAATGCCATAGCTAAAGATGGCAAAAATGATAAAGAAGCAACTCCTCTGGGAGGAGGGAGAGGTGTGAGGACTGATTCCTGTTTTCCCTGGAGAACACCTGTTACAGGTGAGTAAATAAGCTTTCTCCAGGAAAAAGCAGGAAGTATGTTCTCACAGATGGGACTTCCTAAATTACAGGCTACCGCAAAACCTGTAAAAATGCCATGGGTGACCAGGAAATGTTAACCATGAGCAGAAGCCATTGAATCTTAAGGAAAAGACTCCCAAGTGTCTAGTGAGAACCTGAAGACAGAAGGGTTGGAGGACAGGAATTGCCTACACACCAAGCAGATGGAGTACAGCCTGGCCGAAAGCACTGTCCGGTCAGGATTCCCTCTCCGTGCAGTAATGAGCTGCGAAAGTGTGGACTGTAGACCAGGTGGCGGCCCGGTGGATGTTTTAACAGAGGGGCAGAACACAGGTTTGGCCCAGATGCTGTGCACCGTGATCCAGTGAGAGCCCAGCCTGTTCATAGTAGGGCAATACAGTCCGCACCCCCCAGTGGACAGAGTTTGCTTGGTCATCACCTCTTCCAGTCGACTGGGGTGATAGGAGAAGAAAAGCTGAGAGGCTTTGCGGTGGCCTTGAGTAAGGACAGGGTGCTCTTACAGTCCAGGGTATGCAATACAGTCTCCGCCCGGCTAGCATGAGGCCACAAAAAGAAGGTGGGGAGCACCACCTCCTGATTAAGGTGGAAGGGAGACACCACCTTAGGAAGAAACTTAGGGTGTGTGCAGAGCACCACCCTGTTCTTACAGAACCTTGTGTATGGCGGATCCACTACTAACGCCTGAAGCTCACTTAACCTGCAAGCAGATGTGAGTGCTACTAGGAAGACTACCTCCCATGAGAGGTACCGGAGGTGGCAGGTAACCAGGGGCTCGAATGGCGGCCTGGTGAGCTTGGATAGCACCACATTGAGGTCCCAATGTGTTGTTGTAGGGAGGATGGGGGGCTTAGATAACAAGATGCCCCACAAGAAGTGAGTCACGGTCCAGACAGAGAGGGCTTACCCTCAATAAGGTGGTGGTGTGCTGCTAGGGCACTCAATTGCACCCTGACAGAGTTGGACTTCAGTCATGCCTGCGACAGGTGGAGCAAATACTGCAGTACAAGCTGCACAGAGCACGAGAATAGGTTAACGTGCCTTCTGCGCACTATACTGAGAATCGGCACCATTTGAAGGCGTAGGCTCATCTCGTAGAGACCATACAGGAGGCTAGGAGGACCTCCTTTACCTCCCCTGAGAGGTTGAATGGGGCCAAGGCTACCCTTTCAGCAGCCAAGCTGAAAGATTTGGGTGTAGGAGGGAGCCCTCCTTTGCATCGGTAACCCAAGGCATTCCCCAGGGGGACCAGGGGTGCTGAGGACAAACTGAGGAGCAGCGGGAACTATGGTTGCCTGTGCCACCAGGGGGAGGGGTGCAACCAGTATCAGCAGTGTCCCATCATGCTGAGCCTTGAAAAGGGTCTTGGCAATCAGCGGGTAGGTGAGAAGGCATAAAGAAGGCCCTCCGTCCATGGGAGGCAGCTCCATCTGCTGTCACCCCAGAGGGGTGCAGTTGGGAGTAGAAGCAGGGCAGCTGAGTGTTGGTCAGACTCGTGAAGAGGTCCATCAGTGGAATGCCCCAGAGCAGGAAGAGCCAAGAGGCCAACCTGGGGTCCAGCCTCCACTTGTGTGGCTGGAGGACCCTGCTCAGCTTGTCTGCTAGGGCATCCCATTGCAAAGCACAAGGGAGCAGAGGACATAGGACCTCATGCTTGTTCATGTAGAACATCACCACCTGATTGTCCGTTTGAACCAGCACTGACTGGTGTTGCAGGTGGTGGCAAAAGGCTTGGAGAGCCAGAAATAAGGCCCAAAGCTC
The DNA here is from genome assembly GCA_033557465.1 of Ichthyophis bannanicus. Classification (NCBI taxonomy): domain Eukaryota; kingdom Metazoa; phylum Chordata; class Amphibia; order Gymnophiona; family Ichthyophiidae; genus Ichthyophis; species Ichthyophis bannanicus. The sequence goes on along the minus strand of CM066032.1, from coordinate 925,515,118 downwards.
CAGCAGGTTGATCTGCAGTTGGCTCTCTGACTGCGACCAGCTGCCCTGGCTGCAGAGATCTTTGCAATGAACACCCCAACCTAGCAGGGAAGCGTCCATAGTGAGGACCCTCTGGTGGTCGGGGACCTGGAAGGGCACCCCTGTCTGGAAGTGCTGTGGAACCTGCTACCAGCTAAGGGAGTCTGCAAGTTGGCAGGTCACAGTCACCCTGTCCCGCAGCTGTCTGGTGGCCTGGGTCCACTGGACATGGAGGCACCAGTAGGCCGCCCTCATGTGGAGGGGGGGCATCTGGGGTGATGTAGACCGTGGATGCCATGTGGCCCAGCAGACGTAGGAGGAGGCAAACAGACACGGTGCGTCTGCAGCTAGTGCCCTGAGGCAGTTGGCCCTGTCCTGGGGTAGAAACATGGCATGAAGGGTGTCCAGCCTGGTTCTTATGGACTCCAGACACTGTGTCAAGAGGAGGTGGTTTATGACAAACCCTAGATGCTGTAGGACGCAGATGGTGCAGGCCGTGGCCTACTGCACCTTGGCAACTGAGCCTCCTCTGATGAACCAGTTGTCCAAATAGGGAAAGACGAAAGCCCCTTGGAGGCGGAGGTGGGCTGCAACTACCACTAGGCACTTGGTGAAGGCCTTTGGGGCAAAGGCCAGACCAAAGGATAGGACCCTGTATTGGTAGTGGCCACCCCCCACCACGAACCTGAGGTATTGTCTGTGGCTGGGATGGATGAGTATGTGTGTGTATGCATCCTTTAAGTCCAAGGAGCATAGCCAGTTTCCCTGCTGGAGGTATGGCAGCAGTGTCCCAAGGGAAAGCATCTTGAACTTCTCCCTCACCAGGAACCTGTTAAGGTCCTGTAGGTCGAGGATGGGTCTTAGGGCCCCTGTTCCTTTTGGTATGAGGAAGTACCAGGAGTTTCCTCTGCCCCAGAGGTTTGAGGGTACAGGTTCCACAGCTCCTGCAGTAGCAAGGTCTGGTGGAGGGGAGTCCTGGTGGACTCTCCCAGGAAGAATGGAGGGGGGAGTCTGCTCCAAGTGGAAGAGGTAACATTCTTTGACCATCTGGAGTGCCAATTTCTCAGTGATGATGGTTGGCCACCAGTGGGCAAACAGAATCAGACGTCCCCCTGTGGGCTGCTGAGGTGGGGCCTCCTGGGAGTGGAGAGGCTATGCCCAAGGAGTCAAAAGCTCCCACCAGGCTGTGCTGGAGCTGGTGCCTGGGGTTTGGGAGCCTTGGGCTCACGAGGGCCATGCCATTGTCCCTTGGCCTGCTGACCCTGCTGGGGAGCGGGTGAGGCCTGATAGTGAAGGTAGTTTCCGTAAGCCCTTCCCTTCCTTGAGTAAGGGGCTTTGTACTTGGGGCCTTCCTTCGGGGAAGGGTAGCGGTCTTCTTGGAGAGCCTAGTCCTCATCAGGAACTCTGACTCCAATTCTGTAGTCTTATTAGTCATGGGTTTGCTAAAGAGGATCTCTCCTTGGCAGGGGACATTTCTTATTTGTACATTTTTTTTTATACTGCTTCTTCCAGAGATCAGATGTGGTTTACAGGTAACAGAACGACAATAATATTATTTTTACAAAGAACGTTTTTAGAACCTTATAAACAACAATTTAGAACAATTCAGAAAATTATTGTTACAATGAACATTCTTTTAGAACAATGTAACAAATGCATTGACCAATTTATCCTGAACCCATTACTCCGTCGGAAGTTTATAGCCAAGTCTGGCATCAGGCATTTATGCCCATCGCTCCTACTCTAGCTGCTGACTCAAAGCAGTCATAGGCTGTTTGAGTCATGAATTTGGAGCACTCTGATGGCAGAGGACAGGCTCTGGAACCAATGGAGGGGTTCCTTTGAGAGGCCAGCTGAAAACCCAGTGAGTTCCTTCACCAGGTCCCTCAGATACATGCCCATGTACAGCTGGTATGCCTGGATGCGGCCAATGAGCATCAAGTCCTGGTAGCACTTTCTACCCAGGGTGTCCAAGGTGCAGGCCTCTCTACCCGGAGGCACTGAGGTGTGCATCTTCTGGCTCTTGAACCGACGCATGGCTGACTCCACCCCCATGGAGTTGTGTTTTCTGGAAGCCTGGCGAACCCAATACAATCTGTTGGCTCACGATGGGCACTGATGCTGGTGATTCCCACATACGGAGGAGCAGCTGTTCCAGGATTGGGTCCTCCTCCAACTCTGTGTCAAATGCCACTGCCTTTGACGTCTCCCACACAAAGTCAAGGAATGCCATATGAGGACTGGTGCCGGGTCTTGGAGGGAGGTGGGTCCGAGGGCACATCGTAGTGGCGATGAGTGTCTGGGGATTCCTTGTTCTATCTCCCAATCTGACTCATAGTCGGTGGAGGAGTCAAGGATGGGCCGAGTTGTGAGGTCTGGCCCTGAGCCCAACAGTCTTTGCCCCATGGAAGCTCTGTGGGCAGAGCCACAGCCACTCATCAGGGAAGACATCTGTCCCAACGATCGGGACCGGGATAGAAACCAATGGTGCTTAAGGATCAGCTTGAAATCCATGGAGTTTCTCAAGGTCAAGGCCCCGGTAGTCTGGGTAGATGACCCAGCGGAACTGGGCATCAGGGCCCGTGCTGCTAGGCCATGAAGGCAAACAAGCTGCACTCAAAGGCCGCAATTCTGGTCTCCAGTTCAGATGGCTCCAACGAGGGGGAGTCCTTGATCAGGATGGCCTTGGGGGTCCGAGGCTAATCACCAGAGGCCAACGATTCTTTTTGATTGGCTGCTCCAATCCTCTGGACTCATGGCGGGGACTGCAGGACCAAGTGCGGGACTTACCCACCTTCCCTGACTCATCTATAGGAGACAGTGGGGCCACATTGGGACTTTGGGGTCCAGATGGGACATTGGAGCTTGGCGTTGCTGAAGAGTCCGGGGCAGAGTCTGACTTTTGGGAAAACCTTCTCATGCTGCTGTTGATGCTTAATGGCCTTGGAGGACATCCTCTTACAGAGACCACAATCCAGGGCATCGTGGTCCGGCTTGAGGCAGCAGTCATGTGTGTCTGTCTGTTTGCGTCGATCATGTCCCTCACCAATCACACTTCTTGAAGCTGCTGGCAGAGGCCATGGGGATGGGAAAGGGCCCCAGCGAGGTCGAAGACCAGGGGCTCTGCCAGTGAAAAGGGCACAAAACCACACCAGTCAAAAAACAAGAAAAGAAAAGAAAATACGAACCTGAGACGCGATGCTGAGGCAAGTGAGCCCAGGAAAGGGAACCGGTACACGACCAGAGAAGAGAAAATTTCCAAGAAAAAGAACTAACTCTTTTTCCTGGGAAAACAGACCCATGTCCGGTGGGCTCTGTTGAAAAAAGGAGACTGAGACAAGCTGGCACCCTTGGGCAGGAAGGGAACCATGAATGCGTGGTGCATCTCCCAAAGTCTTTCTTGAAAGCTGGGGAGAAGCCTCTGTACAGGGCTCAGTCAGCGTTAACGTCAACCATATATGAGGACTGACTTCCTGCTTGTTCCCAGAGAAGCACGTGTTGGGACAGACCTATTGGCACTTTAATACAGACCGTTTTGCAAGTATTCCACGGTGTTGTGTTGCCTGCTCCAGCCAGTGACATCACTAGTATGTGAAGACTTATCCTGCAATCCACAGAGAAAGCGTAGTTACTCACCTGTAACAGGTGTTCTCCAGGGATAGCAGGAATCGGTCCTCCATATGGGTGATGTTAGTGCCGATGGAGCCCACATGGAAGCATCTCACCAGCTTTCAAAGAAAGCCTTTGGGAGATGCCACCATGCCTGCATGGTCCCCTTCCTGCCCAAGGGTGCTATCTTGCTCAGTCATAAGACAGCAAAAACAAATTGGTATAGTTAAGGCAACTCTACAGGAGGAGAGAGGGTTTTGAGGACTGATTCCTGATGTCCCTGGAGAACCCCTGTTACAAATGAGTAACTACACTTTCCCCAGGAACAAGCAGAAAGTCAGTCCTCACGTATGGAACTCCCTAGGTACAGGTTACCGACAGCCTGTAGAAAAGACATAATCAAGCTGTAACAGCTGGTGAATCTGAAGGAGAGACTCTGAAAGGACCCCAGTATCCAGAGAGAACCATCACTTCGGTAGCCTGAACACAGAAGAGTCAGAGTTGTCTAAACCCGAAAAGATTACGGAGTACCGCCTGGCTAAAGGTGCTGTCCCATCAGGACTCCCTCTCCAGGTAGTAGTGAGCTGCAAAGGTGTGGACGGAAGACCAGATGGTGGCCCAGCAGATGTCTGTCATTGGGACAGAGTGCAAGTTTATAACAAGTTGCCATAGCCCTGACACTGTGAGCCATGACTCAGCACTCCAGTGATGAGCGAAGGCACCGGTAGGCGAAGGTAATGCAATGGATAGAGTCTGCTTGATCAATGCCTCCCCCAGCCGGCTGGAGTAAGAGGAGACGAAAAGCTGGGAGGCTTTGCGGTGGCCTTGGGTACACTACCGGTAGAAAGACAGAGCCTTCTTATAGTCAGGAGTATGAAGTATAGCCTCCACATGGCTGTGGGAAGAAGGTGGGGAGCACCACCTCCTGATTGAAGTGGAAGGAGGAGACCACTTTCGGCAGAAATTTGGGGTGCATGCTCTTTAAAGAAACTCATATATCAGGCATGTCCAACAGGTAGATCGCGATCAGAAGCGGTCAGAGGTAGATCGCCAGCCCCACTTGGCTCCATCTCTCCAGCAGCTCGCCCCATCGCTAGGAGAGTGCTTGTGCCGGCAGGTCGTATGCCGAGGGCTTGCCGCCGCTGCTGATCCTTTGCCTGTCTTTTTTCACTGCCTGCGGGAATCTTGCCTGCGCGTGTATTGGGGGCACTTGTTTTCGTGCCAATAGTTTGTGAGTAACCCAGGGGGCCGCCGCCCGCATCCCGCGACGAGATGCCACAGGCCCGGTGTCATACCTGGTCTCCTGCCTCTCAGAATCACCCATTCCTGCCCCAACACCCCTTAGAAGTGTGTTATATACCGGGCGATATCAATTTGCCCGGGCTTTACCTGAATAAACATACCGTATTAGTTGTGTCGTGTGCTGGTCGTTGGTCGTTTTATAGTTCGCTTTCATTAAACGTTTTTGGGCAGACACAACAAAGTGTCAAGAATTTGTTGATTTTGGCGGGCATTTTCCAATTTTGTTCTAACTTGCCTATGCCTTGCCTTCGAATTGGTTCAAACCACTGTGACTTTTGCTTGCCTCTGCAATTTTATTTTGCCTAGCCTTTGCGTTGATTATACACTGCAATTTTATTTCGCCTTGCCTTTGGGTTGATTCTACAGTATGTGCAGAATTTATTAAATCGCGTGTGGTGGTATTTGAACTTGTTTGGCACATTTGATTTTATCTGGTTTGCTGGACAGGTATTTGAGATTTTTTGATGATTGGTGGTATTTGATTATTGGTGCCAGTATGATGAATTCTTATTTTTTCTTTTAGAACTGTATGTGTGGTTTTGGCATCTCCGTTCCTTGTATTGCACATCATCCAGAGGTCTTCAGTTCCTGTTGATCTTTAATACTTTGGGACAGTGACAGTTTTGGACCAGATTCAGCCAGTGTTTATACTAACTTAGCAGATTTGGCCGCCTTACATCCAGCCACCCCAGTATAACGAAGATGAGTGTTCCAAAGAAGAGAAAAACCTACCACTTTCATGATGAATGGGAAATGGACTACTTCATCATGGTGAAAGACAGGTGGTGGTGTCTAATTTGTAACGCCCCCATTATCCTTGCCCAAAAAGGGTAATCTGGAACATTATAAGGCTGTGCATAGCAATAGGTTTGCTGATTTTCCACCCAAAACTGAAATTCGTAAACTGAAGCTCAAAGAACTTAAATTGAAATTGGCTACTCAGCAACAGTTGATGGCGAAGCCAAGGTCACATTCGGTCAATGCAACCATAGCATCCTTCAAGGTCAGCAACCTGATCGCAAAGAAATGCAAACCTTTCACTGAAGGGGAATTTGTAAAAGATTGTTTTCTTTTTGAAGGATTTAAAAATAAGAAAGAGATCATAGCTGCTATTCAAGATGTACAATTGTCAAGAAATACCGTCATGTGGCGAATAGAAAAGATGTGTGGAGACACAACTGAACAATTGTTGGAGGATGTTTCAAATTGTGCTGCTTTCTCACTCCAAAATCTACAGACATGAGAGACATAGCCCAGTTACTAGTCTTTATCCGGATGGTTTTTGAAGACTTCAGTGTTAAAGAAGAATTACTTGGAATGATTTTTTTAAAAGGAAGAACTACCGGTCAGGAAATATTCAATTCTTTCCATTCTTTTGTGACAAAAGTGTAATCTTCCATTGCATAGACTTGTTTCCATCACTACTGATGGAGCAAGAGCAATGACAGGTGAGGTTAACGGTTTCATAGCCCTCTGTAGACAGCATGACGACTTCCCAGATTTCCTTTCTTACCACTGCATCATTCACCAGCAAGTTTTGGCAAGCAAGAGACTCAATAAAAAGACTGTCATGGATATCACTTTCAAAACTGCAAATTCAGTTCATGGAAGATCACTTCAAAGACGGCTTTTTAATCTTACTCTTGATGAAGGGGCAGCGGAAATCATTTTGCACACAGATGTGGTGGCTAAGTAGGCACAAATTTCAGCAAAGATTTCATGATTTGCTGAATGAAATAATTTTTTTGAAGGAGAGGGGAGATGACTAAGCAGAGTTGGAAGATGAGGCGTGGTTATGTGATCTGGCATGTCTTGCTGACTTTACAGGCGAACTAAGTGATATGAACCTTGAACTACAAGGTAAAAACAAATGCATTGGCGAGATGAGTACAGTTTCATCCTACAAGAGCAAATTTGAGCTAATGATGACTGACCTTGCAAACAAAACATTTGATCATTTTCCTAATACGCAGGACCATCTGGGACATATCCAAATTTTGTTTTTCAGAACGAGAAGTATGTGACAAAAATCTGTTCTGTTATCCAGGAATTCGAAAATAGATTCTGTGACTTCCAAAAAATTGGAACAGTTGTGGAGTACTTGTCATACCCATCCAAAGTAGATGTGGACATTAAAGGAACTGCAGCTGCTATCAGTAAAAGTTACTCATTGAACAAGCCATCTTTTGAAAACGAAATATTAACCCTTAAAAATGACATTTTTCTCAAGACCCGTGCTGGACAAGAATCGTTTTGGAAGCTAGTGCCTAGAGACAAATTTCCCAGCTTAAGAAGATGCAGTGAAGCTGTACACTCCTGTTTCGGTTCAACTTATTTGTGTGAATCTGCGTTTTCCCATCTGAAAATGACAGAGTACACAATGTTCGAACATGACAGATGAACATCTCCAGGATTCCCTGAGACTGGCCCTCATGCAGTATTCACCCAACTTCAAAAAGCTGGTGGATGAAATGCAGGCTCAGACGTCTCACTAATGAGCAAGAGCGAAATATTAAAGATTGTGCAAGATCAGCTTGGATCAATACTCAACCTAAATTTAACACAAATTACTCAATAAAAGTTAGTTATTAAAGCAGTTAAAGAAAGTTATTACTTATTAAAACTTTAAGAAAAAAATTAATTTTCATTTCCCCTCGCTATTCTTACTAGATCTTCGTCTCTCTGTTTTGTTTTTGCTTAATTTGCTTAACAGCTGATCACATTGTTTGTTTATTCTTGATATACCGCCCTTTGTTACATCAGGGCGGTTTACAAACAAGTAATAACATTTAAAGGTTGGCACATAGCCCGGGAATGGAAAAAAAGAACTACAAAAAAATCAGGAAAGATGGAGTAGAAGACAAAGACTGGACATAGAGAGAAGAGTGGACAAACATGCATAAACTAGGTCAGTGGTGGCTGTCAGATTATATGCAATGGAGAATAAATGTGTCTTCAGAAGTAAATGACAGAAGGTTCATTAAAAATGGGGGTGGGGGGAATCCTCCAACTTTATTGGGTTAAAATTTAATTTGAAACTTAATTTTCATAGTGGTAGATCACTGTCACTTTTGGCTGGAAAAAGTAGATCACGACCTGTTTGAAGTTGGACATGCCTGTTCTATATGAATAAACAGGGAGTCACAGGCTCCTACACCCTCTGCCAGGAGATGCTCCTGAGAGTGGTCCACCTGCCAGGCCAAGACAATGTTTATGTTTATTAAAATATTTGCTATACTGCCCCATACCAATGGCATCTGGGCGGTTTAGAATTGCTAAAATAACATTACATGTCCTCATGGACAGGCTAAACAGAGTCCTACAAACGCACGAATAGCGGCTAGACCCCGGAATAGCCCACTGGCTATTCCGGCTCTGGGGGACCCCCAAGATGGACCTCTTTGCCAGCCCGGCCGATGCCCAGCTGACCCGCTTCTGCTCCTGCCAGCCTCACCCATACTGGGTAGCAGCAGACGCTTTTCTCACCTCGTGGTCGGAAGGTCTTCTGTATGCCTTCCCACCCACACTGCTGGTCGCCAAGAGCCTATTCAAGGTCCTTTGGGACAGGGCATCGCTAATCCTGGTAGCCCCCCTGGTCCCTCTCGGGAACTCCCCGGGGCTGTTGACTCAGGAGGATGGCTCCCTCCTTAACCCCAACCTGGGATCTCTGGCGTTAATAGCATGGCTGCTGAATGGGTAAGCCTTAGCTCCCTTTAACCTCTCAGAGGAGGTCCCACTGGTCTCCAGCAAGTCTTCCACAAAACGTGCTTATACCTTTGAGTGGCAGAGATTCTCCATTTGCTACTTTGAGAAATGGGCAGGCACCTCTCCCATGCCGGACTCAAGTCCAACTCAGCACACCACCACCCTATCGAGGGCAAGCCTTTCTCAGCTCAGCCCCTTGTCACCCACTTCCTGCAGGGCCTACTGCTCTCCAAGCCCCCAATCTGCCCACCCCTGGCAAAATGGGTCATTAATGTAGTGCTAACGCAGCTCACCCGGCCGCCATTTGAGCCCCTAGTCATTTGCGGTACCTCTCCTGGAAGGTTGCTTTACTGATGGCACTCACCTCCGCTTGCAGGGTCAGCGAGCTCCAGGCTCTGGTGGCAGAGCCACCATATATGACAGGCATGTCCAGCTTCGAACAGGTCATGATCTACTTTTTCCAGCCAAAAGTGCCGGTGATCTACCACCATGAAAATTAAGTTTCAAATTAAATTTTAACCCAATAAAGTTGGAGGATCCCCCCCCCCCCCCACACACACATTTTTAATGAACCTTCTGTCATTTACTTCTGAAGACACATTTATTCTCCATTGCGTATAATCTCTCTTACAGCCACCACTGACCTATCTTTATGCGTGTTTGTCCACTCTCCTCTATGTACAGTCATTGTCTTCTACTCCCTTCCACCTTCCTGTTATTTTTTGTAGTTCTTTTTTCCATTCCCGGGCTATGTGCCAACCTTTAAATGTTATTACTTGTTTGTAAACCGCCCTGATGTAACAAAGGGAGGTATATCAAGAATAAATAATGTGACCAGCTGTTAAGCAAATTAAGCAAAAACAAAACAGAGTCGAAGATCCAGTAAGAATTGCGCGGGGAAATGGAAAGTTTTATTGAGTAATAACTTTCTTTAGCTTTTATTGAGCAATTTGTGTTAAATTTAGGTTGAGTATTGATCCAGGCTGATCTTGCACAATCTTTAATATTTTGCTCTTGCTCATTAGTGAGACGTCTGAGCCTGCATCTCATCCACCAGCTTTTTGAAGTTGGGTAAATATTGCATGAGGGCCAGTCTCAGGGAATCCTGGAGATGTTCATCTGTCATCTTGGAACGTTGTGTATTCTTTGTCATTTTCAGATGGGAAAACACAGATTCACACAAATAAGTTGAACCGAAACAGGAGTGTACAGCTTCACTGTATCTTCTCAAGTTGAGAAATTTGTCTCTAGGCACTAGCTTCCAAAATGATTCTTGCTCAGCACGGGTCTTGAGAAAAATGTCATCTTTAAGGGTTAATATTTCCTTTTCAAGAAATGAGTAATTTTTACTGATAGTCGCTGCAGTTTCTTTAATGTCCACATCTACTTTGAATGGGTATGACAAGTACTCCACAACTGTTCCAATTTTTTGGAAGTCACAGAATCTATTTTCGAATTCCTGGATAACAGAACAGATATTTGTCACATACTTCTCGTTCTGAAAAACAAAATCTGGACATTGTCCCAGGTGGTCCTGCGTATTAGGAAAATGATCAAAAGTGTTGTTTGCAAGGTCAGTCATCATTAGCTCAAATTTGCTCTTGTAGGATGAAACTACTCATCTCGCCAATGCATTTGTTTTTACCTTGTAGTTCAAGGTTCATATCACTTAGTTCGCCTGTAAAGTCAACGAGAAATGCCAGATCACATAACCACCACTCATCTTCCAACTCTGCTTGGTCATCTCCCCTCTCCTTCAAAAAACTTCTTATTTCATTCAGCAAATCACAAAATCTTTGCAGAAATGTGTGCCTACTTTTCCACCTTATATCTGTGTGCAAAATGATTTCCACTGTAAGATTGAAAAGCCGTCTTTGAAATGATCTTCCATGAACTGAATTTACAATTTGAAAGTAATGTCCATAACAGTCTTTGTATTGAGTCTCTTGCTTGCCAAAACTTGCTGGTGAATGATGCAGTGGTATGAAAGGAAATCTGGGAAGTCGTCATGCTGTCTACAGAGGGCTATGAAACCATTAACCTCACCTGTCATTGCCCTTGCTCCATCAGTAGTGATGGAAACAAGTCTATGCAATGGAAGATTACACTTTGTCACAAAAGAATGGAAAGAACTGAATATTTCCTGACTGGTAGATCTCCCTTTTAAAGAAATCATTCCAAGTAGTTCTTCTTTAACACTGAAGTCTTCAAAAACCATCCGGATAAAGACTAGTAACTGGGCTATTTCTCTTATATCTGTAGATTCATCCCGTTGGAGTGAGAAAGCAACACAATTTGATACATCCTCCAACAATTGTTTAGTTGTGTCTCCACACATCTTTTCTATTCGCCGCACAACGGTGTTTCTTGACAATTGTACATCTTGAATAGCAGCTATGATATCTCTCTTATTTTTAAATCCTTCAAAAAGATTGTCAGCTGCTTCAAGAAAACAATCTTTTACAAATTCCCCTTCAGTGAAAGGTTTACATTTCTTTGCGATCAGGTTGCTGACCTTGAAGGATGCTATGGTTGCATTGACAGAATGTGACCTTGGCTTCGCCATCAACTGTTGCTGAGTAGCCAATTTCAATTTAAGTTCTTTGAGCTTCAGTTCATGAATTTCACTTTTGGGTGGAAAATCAGCATCCAAACGTATTGCTATGCAGAGCCTTATAATGATGTTCCAGATTACCCTTTTTGGGCAAGGATACTGGGGCGTTACAAATTAGACAACAACACTTGTCTTTCACCATGAGGAAGTAGTAGTCCAGTTCCCATTCATCATGAAAGTGGTAGGTTTTGCTCTTTGGAACACTCATCTTTGTTATACTGGGCGTGGCTGGATGTAAGGCGGCCAAATCTGCTAAGTTAGTATAAATACTGGCTGAATCTGGTCCAAAACTGTCACTGTCCCAAAGTATTAAAGATCAACAGGAACTGAAGACCTCTGGATGATGTGCAATACAAGGTCTGGAGATGCCAAAACAACTCATGCAGTTCTAAAAGAAAAAAAAAAGAATTCATCATACTGGCACCAATAATCAAATACCACCAAACAAGTTCAAATACCACCACATGCGATTTAATAAATTCTGCACACGCTGTAGAATCAACGCAAAGGCTAGGCAAAATAAAATTGCAGAGGCAAACAAATGTCACAGTGGTTTGAACCAATTTGAAGGCAAGGCATAGGCAAATTAGAACAAAATTGGAAAAGCCCACCAAATTCTTGACACTTTGTTGTGTCTGCCCGAAAACGTTTAATGAAAGCGAACTATAAAGCGACCAATGACCAGCACACGACACAACTAATACGGTAAGTGTATTCAGGTAAAGCCTGGGCGAATGGATATCACCTGGTATATAACACACTTCTAAGGGGTGGTGGGGCGGGGCAGGAATGGGTGATTCTGAGAGGTAGGAGACCAGGTATGACGCCGGGCCTGTGGCGTCTCGTTGTGGGGCGTGGGCGGCAGCCCCCTAGGATACCCACAAACTATTGGCACGAAAACAATAAGTGCCAATACACCCGCAGGCAAGATTCCAGAAGGAAGGGAAAAAAGACAGGCAAAGGCTCAGCAGCAGCAAGCCCTCGGCAGATGACCTGCTGGCACGAGCTATCTCCTAGTGACAGGGTGAGCTGCTGGAGAGATGGAGCCAAGTGGAGCTGGTGATCTACCTCTGACCCCTCCACGATCTACAGGTAGATCGCGATCTACCTGTTGGACATGCCTGATGTAGAACATCGCCACTTGGTTGTCCATCTGGATGAGCACCAGCCAGTGCTGGAGACAGTGGCGGAAGGCCTTGAGCACCAGGAATATGACCCTAATCTCCAAGAAGTTGATCCGTTGTTGGGCTTTGGCCCAGGACCAGGTGCCCTGTGTGCGGAGGTTCCCCAACCCAACAATGAGGCGTCTGTGTTGAGGACCTGCTGAGGAGTGGGGGATTGGAAAAGCTTACCTGCCCTCAGGTGTTGCATGGTCGGCCACCAGCAGAGCGACTCCATCAGAGGGCAGGTCAAATAGACCTTGTCCCAGAGGCAGCCAGTGGCCTGCGTCCACTGAGACCTGAGGCAGCATTGAGCTGCCCTCATGTGAAGACAGGCGTTTGGTGTGACGTGTACCGTTGAGGCCAGGGGGCGGAGCAGGTGGAGCATGCTGTGTGCTGCACAGAGCATCTGCCATGGACTTTTGCAGCCAGGGCCATGAGCCGTCTGGCCCTGTCGTTGGGCAGGAAGGCCCTTGTCTGGAGGATATACAGGTGTACCCCAATGAATTCCAAGCTCTGTGTTGGGGTGGTTTATCATGAACCCCAGGTATTGCAGGACACCGATGGTGTGGCCTGTTGCATGTGGCTGTGTCCCCTCTGATGAGCCAGTCATCTAGGTAGAGGAAGACACAGAGTCCTTGGAGGCATAGGTAGGTCGCCACAACTGCTAGGCTCTTTGTGAAGACTCTGGGTGTGGAGGTGGGCCCAAAGGGTAGTACCCTGTAGCGGTTGCTCTAGACCATTTACCCAGGTACTGGCTGTGCCTGGGGTGAATGAGGATATGGGTATAAGCATCCTTTAGGTCCAAGGAGCATAGCCAGTCTTCCTGCTGGTGGTATGGCAGCAAGGTTCCAAGGGAGAGCCTCTTGAACTTCTCCCGTACCAGGAACCTATTTAGTTCGCTCAGGTCTAGAATGGGTCTTAGGCCTCCTGCCCTTATGGGGATGAGGAAGTACCTTGAGTAGAATCCCTGTCCTATTGTTGATGGGGCAATGGTTTCACAGCCATGTCTTTGAGAAGACCTGTGAGTTCCTGCAGCAGCAGGGCCTGATGTAGGGGAGTCCTGGTGGGGGCTCTCCTGGGAAGAAAAGGGGTGTATGGTCCAGGTGAAGGAGGTAACCCTCTCTGAGAACTTGGAGTGCCCAGGTGTCAGTGGTGATGGTTGATCACTGGTGGGCAAAATGGGCCAGATGCCCTCCCTTTGGGCTGCTGATCTCCTGGAGGTAGAGAGGCTATGCCCAGCAAGACAAAGGTTCAGCCTGGGCTGGAACTGGGGTCTTTATGCTTGCGAAGTCGTTGCCCTAGTTGGGGACCCTGCTGAGGGGTCTGTGGGTATTGTTGGTAGCTCTGGGATCCCGGGCCCTTCCTGGAGAAGGGGGAGGGGGTTCTTCCCGGGGGCCTTACGCTTGGAGCCTGAAGACGTTTTCTTCGAGAGTTGGGTCTTTGTCATGTATTCGGCCTCGAGCTCCATGGCTTTGTCTGCCATGGCCTTGCCAAAAAAGTTCTCTCCCAGGAAGGGGCCTTCCATGAACTTTTCCTGGACCCATTGCTCGAGGTCGGAGGATTGGAGCTAAGCCTGTCTTCTGGTGCTGATACAGGTGCCGGTGACCCGGGCCATGGCCTCGAAGCCATCGTAGGCAGCCTGGGTGATAAACGTCAGTCAGTCGGTGGCAGTTTTGGCCAGTGTCTGGAACCTCTGTAGGGGTTTCCTGGAGAGGCCAGCAGAGTAGCCCTTTAGCTCCTTCATGGTGTCCCGGAGGAACATTCTCATGTAGAGGAGGTACGACTGGACCCAGCAGCCCAGCATGGAGCCCTGGTAGCATTTTCTGCCGAGGGTGTCGAGGCTCTGGGCCTCACTGCTGGGAGGCATCGAGAAATGAGTCTTTTGGCTTTGGAGCCGATGCAAGACCGACTGAACACCATGGAGTTGTGTGGTAATTGGCTCCTGGAGAAGCCCAGGCTCGGGCGGACCTTATACATAAGGTCAAGCCAGTGACTAGAAGTGGATACTGTAGCCGGTGTCTCCCACATATGAAGGAGCAGCCTCTCGAGGATCGCTGGGAATGTCACCGATAGGGACTGCTTTGGGGGGGGAGGAGTCGAATTGGAGGATCTCAAGATCCTCCAACCGAGAGTCATCTACTGACTCGGTGGTGCAGGCCAGAGCTTTGGCCATGTCCCGCACGAAGTCGAGGAAGGCCTTGTCCTTGGGCAGGGACTGATGCTGGGCCCTCTGTGGGGATGGGTCTGACGGAAGGTCTCAATGCCTCGGGGTGTCCGGGGGAGTGTCATCCTCTGATTCCCAGTCTGAGTCGTTGGAGGTGGACTCACTGATCAAATGGACCCAGGTTGGGGTTGGAGGCTCGTAGGCCTTGGCAGCGTGGGTGAAGCCACAGCCACTGGCCAGGAAGGATCGGGATCCCATGAAACAGGACCACGAACGTGACCTCTGTCGGTGATCGGCCAGGGCGAGGCAGCTCCAGTGGATCAATTCGACGCCGGGGGAAGTCCTCCAGGTCAAGGTCCCAGTGTTTTTGGCAGATGAACTGCCAGAGCCGGACAGCACTGCCTGCTGAGTAGCCAAGAAGGCAGACAAGCTGCACTCCAGGGCCTCTATCCTGCTCTCCTGCCCGGATGTGGTCACAGCAGTTGGCGCAAACGTTGAGGATATAGAGTCCAATGCCAGTGAAGGAGGAGAGTCCCTGGTGGGGATGGCTGTGGGGACCTGGAGTCTATAGAGTCCTTCCTGGGAGGTTTTGACGGCTGCTCCTGCTCAGACACCTCGGTGCTATTCCGGGGGCTCAGATATCTGGCGTGAGATTACCCGCCTTCCCTGAGTCTCGTGAGGAGTCTTGCGAGGTTTTCTTTTTCTCCAGGATCTGGATCACTTGGTCAGAGGACTCGTGGCCACGACTGGTGGCCATGTAGTCACTGTGCAATCCTGGGGTTTATGGCGGAACCTGGAAGGGGTTTCTGAAGCAGAGTATGACCTGAACATCTGGTCGTGCTTCTCCTGCCTGCTTTTGACTGCTTTGGGGGTTAGCCTCTTGCAGGACCCGCAGTCTCCGGGTTGTGATCAAGACCGAGACACCGGAGACAGCAGTCGTGTGTGTCTGTGATAGAAAAATTACTGGAACACCAATCCCACTTTTAAAAGGCCACTGGCGATCAGGGGGAAAATGGCCCCGGCAACGTCAAAGACCTGAGGAACTGCCTGTGGGTAAAAGGCGCGAATCGTGCTGGAAAGAGAAATTCACGGGCCTGAGGCTGCAGTGCCGAGGCACGCGAATTCGAGGGTGGGGGGAGTGGAGAAACGGACTGGCCGTGACCAGAGAGAGTGTACTTACTCACCTGTAACAGGTGATCTCCGGGAACAGCAGGAATAGGTCTTCACATATGGGTATCGTCAGTACCGACGGAGCCAGCACGGGAACGCTCCCCAGCGTCCAATAGGAAAGCTTTTGGGAGCATCCCACAGTGCCTGCGTGCTGCCTTCCCGCCTTTCCAACTCCCCCTCCTCAGTTGAGTTTATAGCTGAGACCAAAGGAGAGAGTAGACAAAGAGAGAGAGACAACTCCTAGGGGAGGTGGGTGGGTTATGAAGACTTATTCCTGCTGTTCCCGGAGATCACCTGTTACAGGTGAGTAACTACGCTATCTCCAGGAACAAGCAGGAATGTTGTCTTGACATATGGGGAGACTCCCCAGCTAAGAGATGCCAGGGGGATGACCCCAGCAAGCTGCGAACTCCAGGTGAGATGCGTCATGCTTCCTCCCATGGATCTCTGCCATCGAAACCCGGGACGGCAGGTAGGAGTTGTACTAAGCCTGGAAGAGATGCTGGAGCACAGCCTGGCCAAACGAGGCATCCTGACAGGAGTCGTTGTCTAAGCAATAGTGGGCTGTAAAGGTGTGTACAGAAGCTCAAGTGGCTGCTCTACAGATGTCATAAATGGACACAGCAGCAGTTCCGGCTGCTGGATAGAGGTTACCCTCCTCATGTTATTGATAGGGCTTATCGGCTTGCCTGCCACGTTCATCGCGATTGGCTTTTGGACCCTCAATATGCAACATCGCAGCCCTCGTCTTCTGCACAGATAGTGGGGGTGGTGCCCTTCACTGATCGTAGCACTGAGATAGTGCGTATTTTACATAATCGTTGGTCTATTTTACAGCTCCATGAATGCTTCAAAAAACCCCTGATGATTGCTTATTCCAGGGGTTCTAATTTTGGTGACCGCCTAGTGAAATCTACAATGCCCCGGGATCGTCCTATGTCAGCATTGCCTAGGGGGAGTCATTCCCCTTGTGGAGAATGTGTTTATTGCTCGATGACAATTCCTGGTACAGATTGGCGACATCCGATTACATCACAAGTGTTTCAGCATCATTGGGACACCACATGTTCATCTACTTATGTGGTTTATCTGTTACAATGCCCCTGCAAGCTTTTATATGTGGGACGTACTATTCGCCAAATTAAGACATGGTTAGCTGAACATGCTTCACGCCTACGATGTAAGATCTTGTCAGCCCCAATAGTACAACATTGCGTTTCCGCAAATCATCAGTTTGCTGATCTTCAATGGACGATTTTGGCTCATGTTCCTTTTGATCCTCGGGGGGGAGATCGGATTAACAAATTGCAATGGACAGAGCAGCGTTGGATTTTTCTGTTAAACACTATGGACCCCCGTGGTTTGAATCGTGAGATTGATTGGAGCAGTCTATTGTAGATCTGTGTTAGTCATCAGCACTTTTTATCCATTCACAGCAGGGATTCCCCGGTGATGATGGGGTATTCCCTCTTCTGATTGGAGGGTTCTCTGTTCAAAACTTAGTCCTGTCGGCCTTACTAAGACAGTCCTGAGCCACGGTGACGGCGTTTCTTTAACCGCAGTTGCTAGTGAACGCGACTTAAAGCACTTGATACAGGGTATATCCCGAAACGTGCACGTCGTGCAAGTATTCTTTTTCAGCAACGAGGTGACATTCTGTTGGAACATGGACATTTTCAAATTCAGATAAGTTACGTTTTTAAAGTTTTGTATGGTGGAGAACCTTTTTGAATAAAAGCAGCCTACCGTCTGGTGTGGGTGGATTTCAGTTCCATTACTCCTCCGGTATGCTTCGACAAAAATATTTAAATTTTGTGGGACGGGGTTTTTATGGTGAATCTTGTTTATTGATAAATGGACACAGAACAAAGATTAGCCATTGAGGCTGCAATTGCTCTCACATTTTGAGCTGTGACATGGACTTCGAGAGAGTGTCCCTTACTCTCATATGCAAAGGATATGCAACTTGCAATCCACCTAGAGAGTTCTTTTGGAAACTGGAAGTCCTAAATGACTAGAATCAAAAGCAACAAAAAGCTGAGAAGATCTTCGATGTTGCTTAGTTCTTTGAACGTAAAAAGCTAAGGCTCTTCTACAAACTAAGGTATGAAGATTCCTTTCTGCATTAGAGGCATGAGGCCTAGGGAAGAATACAGGAAGATAAATCACTTGGTTTAAATGAAAAGGCAAAACCACTTTTGGCATAAAGTGAGGATGAGTCCTAAGAACTACCTTATCATGGTGAAATCTTGTATAAGGAGGATCTGCCACTAAAGCTTGTAACTCACTGCTGCGTCTTGCAGAAGTGAGGGCAATGAGGAAGATGACCTTCCAAGAAAAAAACTTTAGAGCTGTAGTGGCTAAAGGCTCAAAGGGCGGTTTCATGAGCTGCCCAAGAACCAGATTCAGATCCCTTGCCACGGTGGCTTAATGGGAGATTTTGTTAAAAGTAAACCTCTCATAAATCTCGCTACGAGTGAATGAGAGGAAATAGGTTGTCCATCCTGAGGTCCGCGAAAAGCAGCAATGGCACTAAGATGGACCCTTACTGAATTGGTCTTAAGACCAGAATCTGATAGATGGGAGTAGGTACTCCAGAAGCGATTTGACAGGCACTGTATGGGGGTTAAGTTCCCTTTGAGAACACCATACAGAGAATCTCTTCCACTTAAATGCATAGGATTGCCTTGTGGAAGACTTCCTGGAAGCCACAAGGATATCCTTTACCTGTTGAGATAGGTTGATATCTGGGAATCCTAGGTTTTCAGTAACCAGGCCCTGAGGTGCAGGGACTGGGGATTCGGGTGCAATAGCGTCCCGTTCTCCTGGGAAAGAAGATCTGGAGCACACCCCAACTCCAGAGGTGTGGCTTGAGAGAGACGCAGAAGCAGAGGATACCACGTCTGCCTTGGCCAGTGTGGAGCTATGAGTATCATATGACCTCTGTCTCTCTGAAGCTTGAATAAAGTTTTGGGAATGAGTGGGAAAGCAGAGAGGAAGTCCCGACCCCAATGGAGGAGGAAAGCATCCCTTGTCTGACAGTTTTGAGCCGGAATTCTGGAACAAAATCGGGGAAGTTTGGCATTCTATGGACTTGCAAAGAGGTCTATATCTGGTGTTCCCCAGATTCGAAACACTCGAGCAAGCTGGTCTGAGTGCAGAGACCATTCGTGTGGCAGCAGTATTCGACTGAGTTTGTCTGCCCAAAGATTTTGAATGCCCGGAAAATATACCACTAAGAGGTGGATTTGAAGCTCTCTGGCGAGGGCCCACAGTCGCAAAGCTTTGTTGCATAACGACAGAGAGCCCGTTCCACCCTGCTTGTTCACATAGAACATGGCTACTTGATTGTCGGTCTGGACCAAAACTGTCTTGTAGCTGAGATGGGCCTGAAAAACTCGGACAGCATGGAAGATGGCTCTGAGCTCTAGGAGGTTTATGTGAATACAAGTCTCCTGTGAGGTCCAGAGTTGATAGATTGTGCAAGTGAGCCCTCCAACCCAACTTGGACACATGATGTTAAGGTGGCTTGGCATAGAGGCTGCTGGAAAGGAGAACCCATGAGAATGTTTTCCAGTGACTGCCACCATTGCAGGGACAAAAAGACATGTGGAGTTTCTGATTTTGTCCGTTAGCCGACCTGAGGCCTGTGTCCACTGAGAGGATAGGGTCCACTGGGCTGCTCGCATATTTATTTATTTATTTTATTTATTTACATTCTCTTATATACCGCGCTATTCTGCATCAGTGCGGTTTACATTGAACTGAAATTACATTGAACAGGGCATTATAACTTGGAGATAACTATTTTACAGGGAAGATGGGCTATGGAGGGTTAAGTGGCTTGCCCAAGACCACAAGGAGCACCTGTGGGACTAGAAACCCCAGTCCTTCCGGCCCAAGGTTGCTGTCCTCTAGTGGGATTTGAACCCCCGACCTTCCGGCATGAAGTACCTTGCCCCAGCCACTCCTCCACTCCACTCCACTCGCATATGAAGGTGAGCATAGGAAACCACATGAACCGTGGATGCCATATGCCCCAGAAGCTGAAGCATCTCCTGAGCAGTCAGGAAGACTGTCATAGCTCGAATGAGCCAGTCGTCTAAGTAAGGGAAGACAAATATTCCTAGAGTTCAGGAATGCTGCTATTACTGCCATGCATTTCCTGAAGACTCTTGGGGCAGAAGCCAGACCGAAGGGAAGAACCCTGTATTGGAAGTGTCTTCCCTGGAAAAGGAATAGAAGGAATTTCCTGTGATCTGCATGGATGAGAATATGTGTATATGCATCCTTTAGATATAGAGAACATAGCCAGTCCTGACTCTGAAGGTGGCAGGAGTGTTCCGAGGGAGATCATGATGAATTTTTCCCAGAACAGATACTTGTTTAATTCTCTGAGGTCTAGTATAGGCCTGTGTCCCCCTGTTTTCTTTGCTATGGGTATGGGTACCTCTTCTTTCTCCAGGACCAAGCAGGAAGTCAGTCCTCACATATGGGTGTCATCGGCACGAATGAAGCCCCAGCGGAGCATTTCCCCAGCTTTCTATGAAAGCCTTTGGGAATGCAGGCACGCATGCGCGGTTCCCTTCCCGCTTAAAGGTGCCATCTTACCTCAGTCTCTTTTTTTCCAAGAAGCCCACCAGACGTGTGTCCCGTCCTCCCGGTTAAAAGTAGATTTTTTTCGGCGATTATCGCTATTTTTTCTCCCAGTTCGACGCCGGTTCCCCTCCCGCCGGGTTCGGTATGCCGGTATCGAGCCCGATTCTTCTTTTTCAGTTTTTGCCCTTCGTGGCTGGCGTTCGCGCCCTTTTTTCCTTTTTCCCTGGAAGGCCGGTCCTTTGCCCTCGCAGGGACTCTCTTTTCCCCGATGGCTTCCAGTGGTTTTAAAAAGTGTGATCGGTGTAAGAAATTAATGTCTCTCACCGACACACACAACTGCTGCCTTCGGTGCCTCGGCCCTGATCACGACCCTAAGTCGTGCGGGCCATGTGGGATGTCGTCTTCCAAGGCACTCCAAAGTCGCCAGCAGCAAAAAGAAAGGCTTTTCTCAGACTCGGCCTCCGGCCGGGCCCAGACCTCGTCTGAGGCCTCGACATCTCGGGATTCCGATCCTGAGCGCCGAAGCTCCTCGGACAGGGGGTCCCCCGACCGGGAACGTAAGAGGAAGAAGCAGCTCGCGAGGGTGTAGTCGGAGGAGGTCCCTGGCTCCTCGAGGGCCAGGTCTAAGACCCCCGACCGTCGTCCCGGGCCCATGGAACAAGAGAAGCCTGCCAAAGTTCCTCGCGTGGAGCCGGAGTCTGCTGGACACGTAAGCCCCGTAGTCTTCGAGGACTCTCCTCCCAGAGAGCTGACGTCGGGCCCGGCTCCGCCGGGGCCTGAGTCGGTGGCTACTGCGTCTCACGAGCTGTCTCAGGATGACACCCTTGGATAGCAGACTGCCTGCCTTCATGGAGCAGCAGCGGGCACTGATGGCCAGCCTGTCTGGCACATCTGCCCCGACCACCTGGACATCGACTTCGAAGTCGACCCCGGAGACCGAGCCGATACTCGAGTCCATCATGGCTCGAAGTCGACCTCGGTCGCGTTCTCCCTCGACCTCCCGTTCGGGACCGAGGGCGTCGACGCCGGTGCCTCTGGCGTCAGGGCGGGTGCTCCAGGGCCCCGCAGGGTCGGACCCTGACTCCTCCTCGGACGAGTCCGCCTGGGAGACGGAGGACGAGGAGTCTCCCAAAACGTTCAAGACTCGGTGCGTCCCGTCGGATTTGCCGCAGTCTGAGCCCCGGAGTAGATCCCCTCCGGAGGATACTCGGTTCTCGGAGTTCGTCCGGGATATGGCCACTGCCTTGGCTATTCCGGCAGACCCCAAGGAAGAGCCTCGAGCTCAGGAGTTCGAGTCGCTGCAGTATGACTCTCCTCCGAAGGAGGCCTTTACTGTCCTGGTTCCTCCGATGCTGGGACAGCTCCTCTTCCGTATGTGGGAGGCACCGGCCTTGGCGCCGGTTCTCAGCAAGCGAGTCGACTCGATCTATCGACTCAGAAAGAGCCCTGGCTTTCAAAAGGCACAGCTACCACACCATTCTATGGTTGTGGAATCAGCCATGCATTGTCTGAAGAGCCAGAAGATGCACTCCGCGGTGCTCCCTGGCAGGGAGGCCCGAAACCTTGATGGCGTCGGTAGAAAGTGCTTCCAGGACTCGATGCTTGCTTGCCGTGTCTAGTCGTACCAGCTGTACATGGGCATGTACTTGCGGGACCTGGCCAAGGAGTTGGCCGGGTTCTCTGCTGGACTCTCCGGGGAACCCTTGCAGAGATTCAAGTCCTTGTCCTCAGGGATTCGGGACTGCTCGAAGTTCATGTCCTGCGCCGCCTACGATGGCTTCGAGGCTTTGGCCCGAGTTGCGGCAGCCGGCATCGCGGTTCGACGCCAGGCATGGCTGCAGTCATTGGACCTCGAGCCATGGGTTCAGGACAAGTTGGTCGATGTCCCTTGCCAAGGTGAAAACCTTTTTGGCAAGCCCATGACCAAGAAGGCCGCTCAGCTCGAAACAGAGCACCTTACACGGACAAGGCTGTCTAGGAAGACCTCTGACCCTTCTCATAAGAAGAAGGGCTCGGGTAAAAAGCCCTTTTACCCGAGGAAGGGCACTGCCTACAAACAGTACCCTCAATATCAGGCTGCCCAAGCTGCCCCCCAGGGTCAGCAAGCCAAGGGACAGGGTAATGGGCCCCGTAGGCAGAGGACCCCCAAGCCTCCGGCCCCTGCTACCACTCAGCAGGGTGGGGGGTTTTGACTCCTTGAGCGTAGCCTCTCCTTCCTTGCTCTCCCAACCCTGCACAGGAGGTCGCCTTGCCCTCTTTGCCCACCAGTGGCCCCTCATCACCGGGGACAGTTGGGTGTTGGACATAGTCCAAAGGGGCTGTGCTCTGCATTTTCACCAACTGCCTCCTCCTTACTTTCCAGGGAGCCTCCAAGGCCTCCCCTGCACACAGACCTTCTCCTTCGAGAGCTTCAAGGTCTGGTGGTGGACAGGGCGGTGGAGCCTGTGTCTCCCCACTTGCAAGGTCACGGATTCTACTCCAGGTATTTCCTGGTGCCCAAGAGAACCGGTGGCCTTCGATCCATTCTGGACCTTGGGAACCACAACAAGTTCCTGGAGAAGGAGAAGTTCAAGATGCTTACTCTTGGAACACTTCTGCCCTACCTCCAGCAGGGAGATTGGCTATGCTCCTTAGATCTAAAGGATGCATACACTCACATCCTCATTCATCCAGACCACAGAACGTACCTCAGGTTCATTGTGGGAGGAAACCATTATCAGTACAGAGTGCTGCCTTTTGGCCTCACCTCCGCCCCCAGAGTCTTCACAAAGTGCCTGGCGGGGGTGGCGGCCTACCTGAGAAATCAGGGAATCTTTGTCTTCCCCTATCTGGACAACTGGCTCATCAGGGGTCAGACGTGCCAAGAGGCCAGACAAGCCACCCTCAGAACTATTGCTCTTCTTCAAAGCCTGGGGTTTGTCATAAACTTTGCAAAGTCCACTTTGCTCCCCTCCCAGAACTTGGAATTCATAGGGGCAAGGCTGGACTCTACCCTGGCAAAGGCATTCTTGCCAAGGGACAGAGCCCAAAGGTTGATATCCTTGGCAATTCAGTTCCTCAGCAGGTCCTTGGTCTCCGCCAGACTCTGCCTGAGGCTGCTTGGCCACATGGCTTCGATAGTTCATGTGATCCCCAATGCCAAGCTCCATATGAGGCCTGCACAGTGGTGCCTTCGGACTCAGTGGTCACAGGCCACAGGCAGCCTCAGAGACAGGATAAGGGTGTCCAGACCATTTCTGGACTCCCTCACCTGGTGGCTGCATCCC
Source organism: Ichthyophis bannanicus (assembly GCA_033557465.1). Lineage (NCBI taxonomy): Eukaryota > Metazoa > Chordata > Amphibia > Gymnophiona > Ichthyophiidae > Ichthyophis > Ichthyophis bannanicus. Next base: position 925,491,508 of record CM066032.1, on the reverse strand, counting down.
CCGAATCTCTTGCAAGGGGTGCCCTTTCAGATTCCTGGCTACACTGTGGTACTGACCACAGACGCCTCTCTGCAGGGCTGGGGAGCTCATTGTCTGAGCAAGTGCACCCAGGGCCTGTGGACTCCTTGGGAGGCTGCACAACAGATCAATCTCCTCGAACTCAGAGCTATTCGGTTAGCCCTCAAAGCTTTCTCTCTGCCCTGGCTCATCAATCTGTCCTGGTTCAAACAGACAACCAGGTAGACATGTTTTATGTGAACAAACAGGGCAGCACTGGATCCAGACTCCTCTGTCGAGAGGCTCAAGCCCTTTGTTCCTTTGCCCTCAAGCACAACATGCTCCTCAGGGCTGTGTATCTTCCAGGCCAAAAAAATTACCTGGCCGACAGGTTGAGCAGGATTCTGCAGCCACACGAGTGGCAGCTGCATCCTTTAGTAGTTCAGAAGATCTTCCTGAAATGGGGTCTCCCTTTGATAGATCTCTTTGCCAGCCCACTGAACAAGCAACTGCCAAAGTTCTGCTCCAGGCAACCGCATCCTCTGAGGATAGCAGCGGATGCTTTTCTGATTCCCTGGTCTCAGGGCCTCCTGTATGCGTTTCCTCCCACGCCCTTGGTGGCCCGGACTCTCTTCAAGATTCTTCAGGACAAGGCCTCGGTCCTGCTGGTGGCTCCCAGGTGGCCGAGACAGCCTTGGTTTCCACTTCTGCTTCAACTGGCGGTGGATCCCCCACTACCTCTGGGGTTGCAACCCAACCTTCTCTCACAGGATCAGGGTTCCCTTCTGCATCCCAATCTCAAAGCTCTCAATTTGATGGCCTGGAGGCTGCAAGGGTAGTTTGTACTCCCGTTTGTACTCCCTGGGACCTACCTCAGGAAGTTGAGGAGGTTGTCCTAGCCTCTAGGAAACAGTCCACTAGGAAAACCTATGCTCTCAAATGGAAAAGGTTTTCTGTGTGGTGTCAGCTACGTACAGAGGATCCTTTCACCTGTACTGTACCAGTAGTGCTTCAGTACTTACTGCACTTATCAAATCAGGGACTTAAGTCCAATTCTCTTCGGGTCCACCTCTCTGCTCTAGCAGCTCACCACTCTCTGGTGGAAGGACATTCTCTGTCTGTTCACCCCTTGGTGTCCCGCTTCCTCAGGGGTTTGCTTTTGCTCAAGCCTCCTATCCGTCGTCCTGCCCCTGAGTGGGAGTTGAATGTGGTCTTGCTGCAGCTGACTCGCCCACCTTTTGAGCCGATGGCTACTTGTCCACTACGCTTCCTATCCTGGAAGACACTCTTCCTGATAGCCCTTACCTCGGCTAGGTGAGTGAGTGAGCTTCAGGCGCTGGTCTGTGATAGGCCTTACACTAGGATATATAGGAACAGGGTAGTCCCCAGGACTCATCCAAAGTTCCTCCCAAAGGTTGTCTCCTCTTTCCACCTCAATCAGGAGGTGGTTCTTCCAACATTCTTCCCTAGGCCTCATGCAAGCCAGGCTGAAGCAGTCCTGCATACCCTGGACTGTAGGAGGGCCTTCTCATTCTACCTTGACCGTACGCAGGGGCATAGAAGGGCTACTCAGCTCTTCGTATTCTTTGACCCCAATAAGTTGGGGTTGGCTGTGTCCAAGCGTACCTTGTCCATCTGGGTGGCTGACTGTATCACCTGGGCTTACAAGGCGGCTGACCTTCCTTTGCAGGGTCGGGTTACGGCCCACCGAGTCAGGGCAATGGCTGCCTCTGTGGCTCATCTCCGCTCTGTGCCCTTGGTAGACATCTGCAGGGCTGCAACTTGGTCTTCAAGCCAGACTTTTGCGGCCCATTACTGTCTGGAGAGGGAGTCCCGTAGGGACAGTGCTTTTGGCCAAGCAGTACTCTGGAATCTCTTTGAGGTTTAGGCAACTCCTGCCCTCTGTTGTGCTACCGGTGGAGGTTGTGTCCTTGAAAAGCCTTTCTTTGCTGCTGAGACTAGAGGGAGTACTCTTGTTCAGCCTGGGTTCCTCGGTAGCCCAGAGCTAGGGAGTCACCCCTATGTGAGGACTGATTTCCTTCTTGGTCCTGGAGAAAGAGTAGTTACTCACCTGTAACAGGTGTTCTCCAGGAGCAGCAGGAATCAGTCCTCACAACCTGCCCTCCTCCCCTTGGAGTTGCAGTTGTACATAAGTTTATTTTTTCATTTTTGTGTGCTGTTCTTAGCTATGTCATTTGACTGAGGTAAGATGGCACCTTTAGGCGGGAAGGGAACCGCGCATGCGTGCCTGCATTCCCAAAGGCTTTCATAGAAAGCTGGGGAAATGCTCCGCTGGGGCTTCATCGGCGCCGATGACACCCATATGTGAGGACTGATTCCTGCTGCTCCTGGAGAACACCTGTTACAGGTGAGTAACTACTCTATTGCTCCTTGAGCAAGAAGTGATTCGACCTCCTGACCCAAGAGATTGGTGGCAGGGACCTGAGAATTGAACTGTCTTATCATTGTAGGAGGGGGGCATACTGTGAAAATGAAGTCTGTACCCCTCTAGTACAATGGACAGTCCAGTTTTCTGATGTTTTTTGCCATCTTCTGGCAAAATGGCATAACCTGCCCGGGATAGTAAGGGGATCTGGACCTTTCAGGGGCAGAAAAACTAAGTTCTCTAGGAAGGAGTCAAAGCCCCTGAGGAGGCTGAGTCTGAGCTGGTTGAACTCTTGGAACTTGTGGCTTCCTCTGCTGTCCTGTTGTTATCCCCTTTGGGGAACATGAACTGGACAGTGTCCCTGATGGGAGTAAGATGGGAACATTTTCTTTTTCTTGTTGAAAAAGGGTTTCTTGACTGACTTTTTCTTTTCTGGGTTGGCTGTAGACTTTGATAGTCTGTTCAAAGTAGTATTTTCAGATTCAATCTGATTAGCCTTGTCTTGCCAATCCTTGCCAAAGAGATTTTCTCCTGTGTAAGGAATATTTCCCAGTTTATCTTGCACCCATTGTTCTAAGTCTTATGCCTGAAGCCAGACAAAACGACTTGCACCGATGGAAATAGCAGATGTTCTGCTAATGCATTCAAAGCAATCAAAAGTTGCACGGTTTACACATTTTGAGACATCCTGGGCATGTTTGACCAGAGTAAGGAATTCCCCCCTTTCATCCTCAGGGAGAAGAGGGCTCATGAGCTCCAAGTCACCTGTAACTTCTTTGAGGAACATTCCCATATAGAGAATGTAGGAGCTTATCCTGGCTGCCAACATGGAGGATTGGAAACATTGACACCCAAAGGGATCGAGAGTCCTCAATTCACTGCCCGGAGGATTGGAAGAATGTGTTATAGCACTCTTAATCCTACGCATCGCTGATTTCCACTACCATTGAATGGTGTGGTAACTGAGTCTTTTGAAAGCCAGGACAGCTTGGAACTCTGTACATGGTATCGAGTCGTCGAGAGTGTGGAGACACCATCAAAGGAGTTTCCCACATTCTTAGCATAAGATCATGCAAGATTCTGCGATTAGGCAGAGTAGCTGCCTCTTTAGGAGCCTTAGGGTACTGAAGAATTTCTAATTCTTCTGCTCTAAGTTCCATCTCTGGAGTCACCGTGATTGCAAGGCCTCAAGCTAAATCACGTATAAAATCCTGGAAGAACATGTCTTCTGGAGTAGGCATTCTCCGTTGAGGAGAAGGAGATGGATCCTCTGGAAGGATAGCTCTATTACCGGCAGTCATCAGAGTCATCGGAATCGGATGATTCAGAGTATCTCTGCGCCAGGTGTTCTTGCAACGCACGGTACTGGTATCGCTCGAAGTCTATCGGGGTGTCTCGGTACCGATCCGTCGATACCTGAGATAGACTCAAGGCTCGGCATGGGGGGAAGCATACCTGCCAAGGCACTCAGTACTGGTACCGGTGGAATGGTCTGTAGCAGTCTTAGCGGTACTGAAGCAGCTAAGAGGGCCGCTAGACTACGTTCGATAGCGAGGATTCTGTGATCCATCACTCCTGCTGATGCCTGGGTGTCGGTACCGGTGGAAGCAGCTATGACCCCAGAACATGGCACCAGTAGTTCTGCAGAGGTGTAAGCCTCTGGAACATTCTGGAGTCCCATTAATGCTTTGGAGACCGAGGCCTCCCGCCGGGGCTTTTTTGCCAGTGAATTTTCCTCAAGGGCAATGCCAGTGGCACTTCTATACTTGGAAGGAGATCACCCTTTGAGGACCGGCCAAACTTAAGTTTAGTTACCTGAGAACCACGGGAGGAAGATGAAGCCCTGGAAGACGTTGATGCAACTGACATCATATCTGCAGCAAAAAGGGTACCGCGTTTTGCAGCTCTGTTCTGCAGGCCCCTCTTGGTCATCTTTCTGCAGGAGAGACACTCCGATGGAGAATGGTCAGGACCTAAACATTTAAAACACCATTTATGGGTGTCGGTGACAGAAATGGTACTGCCACATTTAGAACATTTCTTAAAACCACTAGCTGGTTTTTCCATGTTTGAAGAAAAATGGGCCTAGTGCCCAAAATGGTGCCTAGCCCTGAGAGGGGAAAGGCCCCTGAATGAAAATCTTTTAGAAAACGAGTTTTTGTTTTTTGAAAAAGAAGAAAAGAGAACCGGCGGTATAGGTAGGTGTCAAACGAAGGCAGACACGACCACAAAAAACAAAAGAATAAGAATAAATTTTTCTTCGGTGACAGGGTATGCGTGTCCTGTTGGCTCTGCGGAAAATGAAAAACTGAAGAGGGAGAGTTAGGAAGGCAGCACGCAGGCGCTGTGGGATACTCACAAAAGCTTTCCTATTGGATGCTGGGGAACGTTCCCATGCAGGCTCCATCGGTACCGACGATACCCATATGTGAAGACAACATTCCTGCTTGTTCCTAGAGATAGAGAATTAACTCTAAGAGAAAAATAATCAACTTTTTCTGGGGAATCAGATGCACATCTGCTGGGCTCTGCGGAAAAAAGGAGATTGAGCAAGATGGCTCCCTTGGGTGGGAAGGGGACCATGCATGTGTGGTGGCATCTCCCAAAGGCTTTCTTTGAAGGCTGGGGTAATGCTTCCATGTGGCTCAGTCGGCGCCAACATCACCCATACGTGAGAACTGACTTCTTGCTTGTTCCTGGAGAACAGCTGCTACAGGTGAGAAACCTTTTCCCTTTATTGCATCCTCTCTTACTGGGATGCCGTAATTGTCCTCTTTTTGTTTAGTATCATTCAGAGATAACTCATTCCAAACCATGCACTAGTGAGTGACTGCTTTTTGCCATGTTGTTTAAAAACTACTCTATCTTCTTTGTAAATATTGGTGCTGATAGCAGAGCTTCATCCTGGTTAAGATGGATCCTCAAAATATTACTGTTGTTTACTAATCTAAAGCTCTCCATTCCTGCTTTGCTTGTCTCTAGTTTCTTGTACTTGAAACAGGGAGTATTTGTGAGAGTACTACTTTGGATATTCTGGGTTTCATCTTTCTATATAAGTCACTGGTACTTACATATACCATGAGAGCTGGCTTATCCCCATCATCATCTAAAATCCCATCCAAGTGGTATGTGAGATCTGCCAGATTTTCACCAAGCAGGCAAGTTAACTAAACAATCCTTGCATCCACCAGCCACCCAGCTATTTATATTCCTAATGACTGAGAATTGACAGCTACAATAGCTATCCTAACCCATCTCCAAGAACAAGCAGGAATGAGTCTTCACATATGGGTACGTCGGTACCGACGGAGCCTGCGCGGGAACGCTCCCCAGCGTCCAATCAGAAAGCTTTTGGGAGCATCCCTCAGCACCTGCGTGCTGCCTTCCCGCCTTTCCAACTGTCTCTCCTCAGTTTTCGTTTTTCCGCGGAGCCGACAGGACGTCCTCCTGTCACCGCAGAAAATTCTTATTTTTTATTTTTAGTTTTCATGTGGTCGCGGCTGTCTTCCCAACGCCACTGGTACCGCCGGTGTTTTTCTTTTCTTTCTTGTAACATTTTCCTTTTCAACGGAATGGTTTTTCTTCATAGTGTCACGGGGTCTTAGGCCTTTCAGGCCTCCCCTATTTTTCCTTCATGGCCACGAAATGTTCAGTTTGTGGCGGTACAAATTTATGTTTAGACCCTCGAAGTCGGTGTCTAACCTGTTTGGGTCCTGACAACAGTTTGGTGAGAAGACATCTTCAACATCGAGAATCCCTCGATACACGGTTGCCCTCCAATTTCAGGGCATCGTCCCCTTCTTCTTCCACTTTGATTCAGGTAATCCACAAACAGTCTGTTAAGACTAGCCAGTCCTCGAGTGGTACGTCTCATGCACAGCATGTAGACAGCTCCGGCTTTGCCCTCGATGGCCTCCTGGCTTCAAACCCCGGCGGGAGTCTTCGGTCTCCAAAGCAGATAAGGGGTTTCAGGTTGTTCCTGGGGTTCACCCCCCACAGAACATACCTGAGCCGTGCACGGTGGTGGCATCCGCTTTGAGCGGTACCGATACCCCTGCATCGGCACTGGTGTTGGATGAAACACTCCTCACCAGGGATCGTCATCTGGCCTCCTCGGTGCCTTCGGGACCGATGGATACATCCCAGATTGTCTTTCCCTTATCGGTTCCAACACCGATACTGCCACCGACGTCGGTACCCTCCAGATGTGCATCGACAACCTCGCTTCCTTCGATGCCGAGTCTGGAATCGATCTCCAGTTTGGAGGACTGGGTACCGACTCGCCTTGGTACCGTCTCGCTGCAGTACCGAAGGCTCGGTTCCGATGACTCGGATCCACAACTCTCGGTTCCCCTAAGGCTGCTTGAGTTGCCACTGGTAGACCTTCATTCACCGGTATCGGACACGGTACCGCTGTCTTCATTACCCTCACAGTCGGTACCTTCCATGCTTCGCTTCTCAGGCTCCTTACCCTCTGCCGAGTTTGGAATCCATTTCTAGTCTGGAAGACTGGGTACCAATAGATTTTGGTACCGACGCCGATCGATACCGGTGGCTCGGTACCGAGGATAGCAGCCGGAGGTTTTCGGTTCCCTCGGTACTGATTGAAGTATCACTGATGACTACTCCGATGTCTTTGTCGAGCCCGACTCCGACATCGGTACCGGTATTGACTTCAGTACCGGTATCCACAGTAGCATCATGGCAAACTCCTACCATGCTTTTTACAACAGCATCGCTCCATTCTATACCAAGCTTGGAGTCGATACCTGGCATGGACAATGTGGTAAGGACGGTTGCTGTTCCTCACCACCAGTCCAAGCAACCATCCCTTAAACATTCCACACTGCACCCTGCAGGATCTTCTATTTCTATATCTCTGGATAACTCTGTGGGTGCTCAGGCTAGTTCTTTAGATCTAACCTGTCCAAGGGAGATTCCTGTTGGGGATCCCTCTTTTCAGAGTTTCCTCTGGGATATAGCAAGATCCCTTGCCATTCCTATTCCAGGACATGATCCTGCACCAGGCTCTGTTTCCACCAAAGCAAAGGACAATATAATGCTTCCTTTGCATCATTCCTTGCATGATCTCCTTCTAGGAATGTGGGAAACACCTTTTAAGGGTACCCCCACCTCCCAGAGCAACTGATCTCTTATATCAGGTGCCCCCCTCTCCAGGGTTCCAAAAGACTCAACTTCCTCATCATTCCATAGTAGTGGAATCAGCAATGAGGCGGATAAAGAGTAAGAAAAAGCACTCTTCTTATCCGCCAGGTCGTGAGTCTAAGACACTAGATGCCTTTGGACGTCAAACCTTCCAGACATCTATGCTTTCTGCAAGAATTCTCTCATATATATTTTATATGAGTCTTCCTCTTGAGGAGGTCACAAAGCAATTACATCTTTTGACTCCTTTCCTTCCAGTTTCCAGGAGTACAGACTATTCCTTACTGCTTAAGCATATCCAGAATATCTCTTGGTTTCTTTTTCGTGCTTCCCTAGACTCTTTTGAGTCTCTTAGCAGGACTTCTGCTATAGCTATAGGGGCATGACATAGAGCCTGACTCCAAGCTTCAGCTTTGGCCAAGTGGGAACAACAACGACTGGGACATACTCCTTGCACTGGAGAAAATCTTTTCAACAAGGAGTCTTTACGTCAGGTTACTCAGTTGTCCACTGATTTACCTGTTCCTAAGGTTTCTTCTACACCTTCTTCTGTCCCAGTAAGTAGGAAATGTCCTACCAAACTTTCTTCCCACAGGAGAAGAAGGTTTTATTCCTCACTTGCCCATCATACAGATGTTCCCCTACAGGGAAGCCATCGTCCTGGTCTGAAGAATCCAACGTTTCACCAGGCTCAGCAAACCCGGCCTCTGCAGGGTTTCTGATCAGTCATCATCAAATGCTTGTGACTCTTGGGGTTAGAATCTACAGTTGCTTCTTCTCAATAGAGGCAATCCACTGCTTCATTCTAACCCCTACACATGGATCTCTTACCAACAGACATCCACTTTTTCTATATTTTCTATGAGCTGTCAGGATGTTCATGCCTATAGGTCACAGGTTTCTCCTCTTTTCCTGCTAAGGAAAGAGGTCTGACCACTATTAAATGGTAGTTCCTGTGCCAGCATGTATTTTTCCTTTCTATAGACTTACTACTTGGTAAGTCTTCTTCAGCTCTATTCTCTTCACCCTCTTACCAAGCTTTTTCCTCTGTAAGAGCGGAATTAATGACAGAGGGTTTTTTCTTCAGCCTCTCTAGTTTTCTCACTTTCCAGTGTGCAGTTTTCCTCTCTGAGTTACCTCCTCTGTTTCCATCTTACTTTGGGGCAGCTTATCAGGACATGTCCAGAGTTTTCTACTCCTGTTCTGTCTGTTCTTTCTGTTTTTCAACAGTAAGATTCTTTCTGCTATCTTGCTAGTAGCTGCCTATGCAGGAGCCTTAATGTTTCGACCACTGGTTCTTGTCCACAAACAACCAGATTTGTCCTCCACTAACATTCTGTCTGTTCTTAGTAGTGGCTCCAAGTCAGTGCTTCCATCTATCTTGGAGATTATCTCACTACAAGCTTTCTAGATGGTCTTCTATTTCTGCCATCTCCATTCTCCTGGGTTTGGCAGCATAGTTGGCAGAGATACTGGCTCTCTAGCAGCCAGTTCTATCTCCTCATTCTCCTGCATCATGCTCTCTGCAATTCTACAGAGAAGCTTTCCACTATGGGCCCTTGCTAGAGAGCATGAGGGTTTTTTTCTCCAACAGCTATCTTAGATGGTTAGAAAAGGCTTTTCAGTCATGTCTCCCATGACTAGAAGGTTCTCCCTTCTTTTACTATCTCCTTTTGCCATAGACATAGGCCTTCTCTTACCTAAGGGCTTAAGGAGTTGCCAATTCCCTGCTTTGGTCCATAGCATTCCCAATCGGGGATATGCTCTTTCTCCTTGCAGCTCGTCCTCATGGTAAGAACGTATGATACTTTTTGCCCTTCAGCAGGTCAACATGATACCTCATCCTTATCTGTCTTCTGTCTACTTACCATGCTAGAGTCTTGGACGACTAAGGACTTGCTGGTTACAGATTGATATCATCCTCTGTTTTCATAGGACCATCCTGGTTATTTTACTAGCTAGCATCCTTGCGGATCAAAACCAAGGGGAATAGATTCTCTATATATCTTCTCAAGTAGGTTGCACCTCCTTGTTAGATGAATCTTTCCTCTCCACATGTCCTATGTGAATTCCATGCTGTAGGCATATATCTGTCTGTTTAAATACAGACACCCATATTTAGGCCTACATATTTATCTTTGTGTGTATTTTATGCCCTTCCATATCTCACTATAGATATATTCTTATATGTTGTTCATATGTCTATATTTATATATATGTATCTGATGAGATATTTTATTATAGATAGTGAGATAGATCTGTCTCCACATACTTATCTATGCTCATATAGCTATCTGTTTCTGACAGAGGGATTTTGCCCATACCTCTGCTATTCAGCAGGTTTGGGATTCTACACACACAACCACTCCTGTGGTAGTCAACAATTCTTATACCATAACCTAACAGGTTTAGGTACTTCTGAAGCTCTCCGTACCTAATATCTCTCCTAGCTTACCCCAGTTAGGAGAGATATTGTGGATCTTCAGTTACTCACAGGCTTAACGCCTCATGCATTTGTCTTCACCCTGGGATACAAGGGGTTCCCATACCCTCTCTCCCCACAAGGACTGTGCTTGTTTGTCCAAATCGGTTAGCCTTTCTCTTTTTGCTCCCAAGAGTGAGATACTCTACCGCCAAAAGAGTTTGGTTTTTACCATACAGCTTTCGCTGAAGGCCCACCGTTTTTGTACCAGGGGTGCCTGTTACCTTTCAGGATTCTGACCTCCTCTGTTTTTCCTACAGGTTTATTACCTCCACTTTTCAGTGAGGTCCTCTTCACGGTTCCCCTACTGGCTTCCCAGTAGATCCATGAACCTCCATACTTCTATGAAATCCTGTTGGTGGAGGTCCATATTGCAATATTCTTTGCAATATCATTGATAACAATCATTATCCACACATGGACTCCTTTCCTGCAGTCCTGTGCTAGGTTAGCTGTTCCACAGCAGCTTCCTTCTTCAACTCCTATCCTCCATCCTCAGGATGCCTGGTGTTGTGGGGGATAGCATGTTCCAACCTATGCCATGCTCGGACTCCAGGCATCTCAGCTTGGGAGTCCCCATATGTGAAGACTCATTCCTGCTTGTTCCTGGAGATAGCACAGTTACTTACCTGTAACAGGTGATCTCTGGGAACAGCAGGAATAAGTCTTCACAACCCACCCACCTCCCCAGGAGTTGTATCTCTATCTTTTCTTTCTTCTCTCTCTCTCTCTTTGTCTCAGCTATAAAACTCAACTGAGGAGAGACAGTTGGGAAGGCAGCACGCAGGTGCTGAGGGATGCTCCCAAAAGCTTTGATTGGACGCTGGGGAGCGTTCCCGCGCAGGCTCCGTCGGTACCGACGTACCCATATGTGAAGACTTATTCCTGCTGTTCCCAGAGATCACCTGTTACAGGTAAGTAACTGCTTTCCCAGAGACCTATCATCTATAGTGTAGGTAGGACCTCCCTATCACTTCTGATATACTAAGATGAAGCTTTTGTTTCAAGTGACCTTGCTCCTCTAGGGCAGCAAAGGGCCTTCCAGACTGGAGTTAGGACACAATAGAAAGGTCCCTGTAGATGTCCTCTATTATCCTGTCTGTCTTCCTCAACTCCTCCAGATGTGCTACGCTAGCCTTCAGATATTAGAATTGTTCTGAGACCTAGGAACCCTTTGCATGGAGTGCACACATACAAGCTCTCAGAACCTGGCAGATACTCATATAAGTGGCAGTATGTGCAATACAGTGGATAGCTCCCATCATGCTGCCTGCATTCTAATATTAACAACTTAAACATACCTACTCCATTAGCAATTTTAAATAATTAACTTAATGTAATATCTTTCAGATTTATTTGGTGCATTTTATGTTGGCCAGTGAATGAATTGCAAAGGGCACCTAAGAGATTATAAGTCCCATTGCAGCTCAGTGACCATTGGGGGAAGGGGGCTGTAAGAGAAGGGAAAAACAATTCCAATGAGTAATTTTGGATTTACATAAAAGAAGGGAGTCAGATAAAGTTTACTCCCTTGTTTCTTTTATGTAAATCCAAAATTAATCATTGGAATTGTTTTTCCTTTCCCCTAATGTGTCTATAAATTGAAGAATGTGCCCAGACTGGGAGAAAGGAAACAAATGCCCAAAAGATTTTAAACACCCATAAGGCTATTAATTACATGAAGGCACAGGGGAACCCCTCCCCCATACACACTTTTTTTTCCCTCTTCACCTTCTCAACCAAGTATCTCTCTTCTACAGACATGGCAGATGGTGAGGATGAAGAACGGATCAGAGAGAGCCACTTTCCAGCTGAGGACTATGCTGCTGAGTCTATGGCTGCTGACATGGATCCTTGGGTGGTGTTTGATGCTCGCAAGACTCCCCGGGCAGAATTTGAAGACTGGCTAGACACCTACCGCCCTTCACGGGTGCAGCGACAGGGCAACCCCAACAACAACATGCAGTCTGTAGGCTGGATCGCAGTCTATGGTCCAAACTTCACACCAGATGTTGGACGGGTGCGTGAACTTCAGGATGATTGGGAGCAGCTGCAGGCCAGTGGCCGCAAGATTGACTTTGACACCATCCGGGAACTGGCCCTGAACCATGGGGTGTTAACAGGCAAGTGGCTCATGCACTTAGACACAGGTTTCAAAGTGGATCATGCCTGGCACCAAGTAGCTGCTTGTGTTTTGGAGGGCCGAGCTGGCCTGGCTAAAGTCAGCCCATTCAGTCCTACCTCAGACAAGCATGTAATCTGTGTCTACAACTGTAACTTCACTGATGAGGAAAATGTGATGCAGCTGGATGCAACTATTCGGGCTGCTGGTATAAAGTGTCAACTGTCATACAAGCCAGATGTGTATACATATCTGGGCATTTATAGGAACAATCGCTGGCACCTCTGTCCTACCATCTATGAGAGCAAGTTTGACTTGGAGTGCATCCCACGCCGCTCCCGCATTATCAATAAAGTCAACAATATGGAGGTGAATTGAGCAGCTCTTGAATATCTCCCCCAACCTACCTACTTCCTGTAAGCTATGGGCAAGAACTTTGTGATATCTAGCTTTCTTCTTAACTGCAAGGATGGGGCATTGGTATGTTACTTAAGGCTAGGAACATCTTTCTAGATGTGGGCAGAAATGTTATGTAATGTTTCTCTCCCCCCCCACATGTGCCTACAACAAATCTGATTTATCTTTCTCTTCTAACTGCACAGACTTTGTTACACTTTGTTTTGGCTCTTTCTTAAGTCATTTTATGCTGCAAAATCTTCAGTGTTTATGTTCAAAACTGGATTAAAAGACTTTTTCCACATCTCATGATCACAGGAAAAGGATTGATTGATGTGAGCCACTATGTGAAAGAAACATGCTTCATTTTTGATCATCGCCCTGAAGTAAAAGGACATAGAAGTCTCTGAAAACTTAAGACCTGCATTCAGAACTCTTAACTAATGTAGCAGCTTGGCATCATCTGCTGCTATGAGAGCAGGAAATAAGTCTTCTGTCTGAATGAGAAACATTTAAGCTGCTACAACCCATGCTTTATAAATGTTGGGAGAAGGGACTTCCCTCTCCAGCACTGTTAGTATTGGTGAAAGGTGCTAAAATATGCACTTGTAATGCTGTCTGAAGGAAAATGTTATTGAAACTTACAAGAAATATGATCAGTCTTGTTCCCTGTCCCATTTTTATATTAATGCATCATTTTCTGTATTACTAGGGAGGGATTTGTAGTGGAAAGCTTGAGTGTTCTTGGCAGCAAACTAGATTAATTTTGTGCATCCTCTGATAGTAATGTGCATCAATGTTGGGTATGAGTTCAAGCTGTCGGGTTTACTTTAACTAGGTAGCATTGACCATCCTGATAGCAGGTAGAGTAGCAGAAGTCTTCTGTTTGGGCCATGACCTCCAACACTGGCTTAAACAAAAGCAGGTATCTTCTCATTAAGGGGTATGTTTACTAAAGGGCGCTATTTACGCTGCTGTCACGTTATCGAGCGATAATGGTGCTTTACCGGGTGCAAAGTTACCTTAGCGTGTGATAACGAGCGCTGAAGGCGGAGAAAGGCTCCTGGAGGGTGGAGGAAGGCTCCCCAGGGGCTGAGAGAGGGTCAATGGATGGAGAGTGGGAGGGGAGAGGCTCCCTGCACACCAACGCTGTGGATTCTGGGTCTGAAAACTACTGCCAGTGAAAGCCTGGTGTTAGAGCAGATTTAAAGGGAAGAGAAACCATTTCCGTCAGCAATGTACAGCAAAGCCAGGGAAACCTACAAAATGTGATACATGTGCACGGAACAAAAGGGCAAATAAACATTGAAAAGGACCTGAACAAAATGGAAAAAAAAACATAACCAAGCTGGCCAATAGTGATATCAATGGGAAACAGCAAAAAACACTACAGAGAAAGCTAAAAAAAAAAATATTAATTTTAGAAGGGTCTATGCTCTGTCCCCATACAAGGTGAATGATCCCACAGTGAAATAGCGCTGATCAGAGTTTCCCCTTGTTATTGGACAGGTTTATTACGGTGTGCACATGTTCCGCAACAGCAGGGTGGGCATGTCGGAATGGGCAACTAGACAGATGCTGGAAAAGGGGATACAGAGGGCTGCAGGTGGCACATGCTGTGGTGCAGCTGGGCCACAGTGCGGACTAGGGGTGATGCCTAGGTGGCCCATAGGAATGCTGAAATAGTACAGCAGCCAGACAGCAACTGATGAGGGCCCAATATGGGCACGAGTGTGTTTCCCATAGTGTCACAGGGGATAGTACCCAGCAGGTACCCCCAAGGGCACAGAACATTGGCAGGCGGTGCTGGGGGGAAGCGTGGACATCTATGCAGGCACCCCCACTCCAGAACCCGTACCATAGGCAGCTGCCTACCGGCACACTGGATGGCCTGAGACTGCGCACCACCAGCAGAAGGGCATGTCAGTATGGTGGTGGAGGGGGCAGTGGCTGCTGCCTACAGCAGACCGTGACCTAGCCCTGTTTAGGTGGGGGCCGTGCACTGCAACAGACAGGCTCTGTCTGACAAACAGTCATGGTATCCCCAGGGAATGAACTGTCCCTGTGGCAACAGTGTGGTGCAGTACACACAGCCAGTGTGTTCAGGAGCGGAAGGTCACAGGTTCAAGTCCCAGCTGTGGTTCCTGCCAACCCAGTCCCCATATTTTACCCAATACTAAACCGTGGTAATAAAGATGGAACCTTTATTGCAGATAACAAACATGCCGCAAATGCCTATATTTTACCCTACAGAGCACAGACACCATAAACATGCACATTACCTAGAGCAGTCTCCCAAATGCAGTCCTGGAGGGCCAAACACCATTCATGTTCCATGCTGTCTCTAATAAAGATGCCTGTGCTGCATGTCTATGTGCCGCCCCCATGGTATGCAGATGTATCTCATGCATATTCATTAGGGACAGCATGAAAACCCAAACAGTGTTTGGCCCACCAGGACTGGAGTTGGGAACCTCTGCCCTAGAGCAGCAGCCAACAGGGGCAGAAACACCTGCACCCACAGGCTCCATTATCCAAAGCCTCCAGGAGAGGCAGGATGTTGAGCCCTGCGTGCATCTCCCAATACTAGCACTTGCATACCTTAGCAATGCCACCCTAAACCTGGGAATACGGTACACATATATCAAAAGGTTGCTATGGTTACTGGCAGATAGCAATTCCTAAGTTAAGCACAATCTGCTCATTGAGCTGTATCATACCAACCTCTCTGATGTCTGTGGAGTGTGTTTCAGGTCTGGTGTCTGACGGTGTTCACCACCCCGGGGAGTGACCCCAACAGTATTGAGTACCATAGCCATGCCTGCACTGTGCCCAGGACTGCCAAAAGCCTCTATAGTTGCACAATGGTGGCATAGGTGTGGGAGTGTGTGTCTGTCTATCCAGTGTGTGGTGGCTGCCAACACCTTACTCAGCCCACACTGCTTGCACCGTTGCCAGTGTTAGCCTGCTAATGTGCATAATGAGGAGCAAGGTACCGTGGGTATAGCCTGGACAGGGTGGCCTGGCCTGGATGCATCTCCATAGGGCAATGGCTGGGACACTGGAATGCCCGGCCACCACTGGCATGGACAGGGTGGCCACAGCATGTCCTGCTGGGAGGTCACTCTCACCCTGACTGAGCAGTGACCATGGCATGGCTAGGTTCCCCCATAGTGTTATATTGTATTTCTCTCAAGTGATATATATGGGTTTTCTTTTCTGGGGCCTAATCACTGACTTATCTGCTTGGTGGGTGTGCTCACATCCCAGTTTTGGGTGCACACATCTTCTCCAGGAACATGCACTATGGACTAGCTCGCAGACTGTCTGTAGTTAGTATGTGTATGGCTGGAATACCTTGCAGGGTGCAGCGGCTGGAGACTCACTGTGCTCACTGCTGGAGAATGTCAGATAGTGGTGGGGGGCAGCTGAGCATTTCCAGGCCTACTGTCTGTCTGCTATTGCTTTATGGATGTGTACAGATCTGCATTGACTGCCCTGTAGGGTTGTCTGTTCCCCAGCAGGACTGGGGTTGATGGTCCCCTCTACTGCCACCATTGCAGGAATGTGGATCTGTTGGTGGGAGATCCTGTCCCCCACCCTGAGCCCCAGAGGGCAGGTTGGGTGGTACTACATAATCCACCTATGGGTCCAAACACCCCTCCCCCCCCCCCCCTCCTCCCCCCCCCCCCCCTCCCCCCCCCCCTCCCACCCCCCCCCCCCCTCCCCCCCCCCCCTCCCCCCCCTCCCCCACCCCCTCCCCCCCCCCCCCCCCCCCCTCCCCCCTCCCCCCCACCCCTCCCACCCCCCTCCCCCCCCCCTCCCCTCCCTCCCTCCCCCTCCCCCCCCCTCCCCCCCCCCCTCCCCTCCCCCTCCCCCCCCCCCTCCCCCTCCCCCCCCCTCCCCTCCCCCCCTCCCTCCCCCCCTCCCTCCCCCTCCCCCCCCTCCCTCCCCCCCCCTCCCCCCCCCCCCCCCCCCCTCCCCCCTCTCCCCCCCCTCCCCCCCCTCCCCCCCCTCCCCCCCCCCCCTCCCTCCCCCCCCCCCCCTCCCCTCCCCCCTCCCTCCCCCTCCCCCCCTCCCCCCCCTCCCCCCCCTCCCCCCCCCCCTCCTCCCCCCCCTCCCCCTCCCCTCCCCTCCCCCCTCCCCTCCCCCTCCCCTCCCCCCCCCCTCCTCCCCCCCCCTCCTCCCCTCCCCTCCCCTCCCCCCCCCTCCCCCCCCCCCCTCCTCCCCACTACCCTCCTCCCCCCCCCCTCCTCCCCACTACCCTCCTCCCCCCCCCCTCCTCCCCACTACCCTCCTCCTCCTCCTCCCCCCCCTCCTCCCCCCCCCCTCCTCCCCACTACCCTCCTCCCCACTATTGTGGATGCATCATAGTCCACAAGGGTGACCTGCAGCATAGCCAGCTCAGCTAAGCCAGGTGCTGCAGACCTGGTGCTGGGCGCTCCAGCTCGCCCTCAGGGTGAGCACAGTACACCAACAATGTGATGGTCTGTAGCTACTCTGTGCCAGTAACACAGACGGTCAGTTCCCCCTACCAGGCCGAGGTGCTGTGGGGGGTGCATACCCCATCTTGTGATCATCTGTAGACTGCTGATCTGCATGTGCAGTGCATCATGGGTACGGGTGGGTTAACCCTATCCTGGTAATCACAGCAGACAGTTTGTGTGGTGACCTGCAGTCCCGCTGTAGCCAGCCAGGGGTGTATTAGTAGCCCACTGGTTACTTCACTGCCTGTGGAGCCAGAGGTCATGGGTTTGATCCCACAGTGGGGTTATTTGATAGGACTGTCCAAGGCATTGGCTATTTTTAATGTAAATTAGTGCTGCCAGCAAAAACACCCTCAGTGCTGTAACCTTAAGGTGCCTCATAAGGCGCCCCATAAAGTGCCTTATAAGGCACTCTATGTGGGACATTATAATGTGCCCTTTGGAGTGCCTTATAGGGCGCCTTATGTGGCACCTTAGGTTATGGAACTGTGAAGGTGTGTTTTCTGGCACCACTAATTAAAATAAAAAGCCTCACAAAGCACTGCTTAAACGTAAAGGGTAATGCTTCAGCCAGCCTTATTCATTAGGCGCACTGGGAGATCAAACCTATAACCCCTGTACCATCAGTCAGCAAATTAACCATTATGCTACACCTCTGCTGCTGTTTGCATGGCAGCACACCTACTTAAGACTAACGCGCGTTAACGTGCATAGCTCAATTCATCGCCCGATAATGTGCGCAGCGCTCATTATTGCACGATAATCCCGGTTTGCTACGTTTAGACCAGAACGCCCACGCCTTTTATGGCATCCTGCACACTATCACCAGGCGCACGTTAAGACTGCTTAGTAAACATACCCCTAAGTTTCTAGCTAACATGAAACTCATAGCCTCCTCCATTATTATCAGGCTTGCTGCTTGGATAGATCTGAATTCATTACCCAAGTGCTACGCTCAAAGCTTTGTCTTAGGTAATAGTCCTGCCTGGAAGTCTGTTTCAAATGTAAACTAGTGGGATGGAAGGTAGGGGCATAGATGCTTTCAGAGACAGACTGGTTTCCATAACTGAAGAGACTTTGGCTAAGTTTATAATGTTGGTGCTCTTTAACAGTAAAAGAAAAAATACTAAATTATAAGCTTTGGGTGCTTTCTTTCCTTGTGACTCTTTTTAAAAAATACTCTCCCTATGTGCAGATATTTCTTTAACCTTATAGAAGGGCTGTTCAAAGTGGTGCTGTAATCCCACACCTTGTTGGAATGTTCAGATAGCTGTAAAATATGCATTAGAACATAAGATATGCCATACTGGGTCAGACCAAGGTCCATCAAGCCCAGTATCCTGTTTCCAACTGGCCAATCTAGGTCATACGTACTTAGCAGTTTCCCCAAAAGACACAGGTTCCACAATGCTTGTATTGGGTCAAGCACTGATATCCTGGGTCCCCTTTTAATAATGGTTTATGGACCTTTCCTCCAGGAACTTCTCTAAACCTTTTTTAAACCCAGCTACACTAACAGCCTTTACTACATCCTCCGGTAACAAATTCCAGAGTTTGACTACACATTGAGTGAAAAAATATTTTCTCTTATTAGTCTTAAATAGTTTACCCTGTAGCTTTATTGCATGTCCCCTAGTCTTTCTAGATTCTGATAAAATAAACAATCGATCTATGTTTACCCGTTCCACTCCATTCATTAATTTATAGACTTCTATCATATCTCCCCTCAGCTGTCTTTTTTCCAGGTTAAAGAGCCCTAACCTTTTTAGCCTTTCTTCATAGGGGTATCCTTCCATCCCCTTTACCATTTTGGTGGCTCTTCTCTGAACCTTTTCTAATAACGCTATATCTTTTTTAAGATACGGCGACGAGAAGTGTACACAATATTCAAGGTGCGGACTCACCATGAAACGATATAGAGGCATTATAATATTCTTTGTTTTATTTTCCATTCTTTTCCTTATGATACCTAGCATTCTATTTGCTCTCTTGGCTGCCGCTGCACACTGGGCAGAGGACTTTAACATGTTATCCACAATGACGCCTAAATCTTTTTCCTGTGTGGTGGTTCCTAATGTGGAGCCTTGCATCGTGTAACCATAGTTTGAGTTGTTCTTCCCTAGGTGCATAACTTTGCACTTGTCCACATTAAATTTCATCTGCCATTTTGATGCCCAGTCTTCCAATTTATCAAGATCCTCTTGCAATTTTCCACAACCCTCATGAGTTTTAACAACTTTAAATAGTTTTGTGTCATCTGCAAATTTGATAACCTCACTCGTTATTACCTTTTCCAGGTCATTTATGAATATGTCAAAAAGCAGTGAGCCCAGCACAGATCCCTGGGGTACACCACTATTCACCTTTCTCCATTGGGAAAATTGGCCATTTAGCCCTACTCTCTGCTTTCTATCTTTTAACCAGTTCCTGATCCACAGTAGTACACTGCCTCCTATCCCATGACTCTCTAGTTTTGCCAAATGTTTCTGATGAGGGACCTTGTCAAAGGCTTTCTGAAAGTCCAAATACACTATATCAACCGACTCACCTTTGTCTACCTGTTTATTCACACCTTCAAAAAAACAAAACAGATTAGTAAGGCAATATCTTCCTTGTCTAAAGCCATGACTATCTACATGTTTGAGCAATTTTGTTCTTTATGATGGTTTCTACCATTTTTCCTGGTACTGACATCAGGCTCACCGGTCCGTAATTTCCTGGATCACCTTTGGAACCTTTCTTAAAAATTGGCGTCATGTTTGCCATCCTCCAATCTTCAGGTATTACAGATGATTTTAATGATAGTTCCCAGATTACTAATAGCAGGTCTCCAATTTCATATTTCAGTTCTTTCAACACCCTTGGATATATATCATCCGGTCCAGGTGATTTGCTACTCTTCAGTTAAGCAAATAGTTGTAATACATCTTCCCGATGTATCGATATTTCCTTCAATTCTTCCACACCTTTAAATACCACTTCAGACATGGGTAACATCCCTACATCTTCCTCAGTAGAGACCGAAGCAAAGAATTCATTCAGTCTCTCCGCTATCACCTTGTCGCCTCTTAGTGCCCCTTTAACCCCTCTATCATCTAAGGGACCAACTGACTCTCTCACAGATTTTTTGCTACGAATGTACTTGAAAAAGTATTACACCTTTCTCCAGGACCAAGCAGGAAGTCAGTCCTCACTTATGGGTGACGTCGGCGCCGACGGAGCCCTCGCGGAGCAATTTTCCCCAGCTTTCAAAGAAAGCCTTTGGGATTGCAGCGCGCATGCGCGGTCGTCTTCCCGCCCGAGGGTGCCATCTTAGCCAGTCTTCTTTTTTCCGCGGAGCCCTACAGACGTCCCCGTCTTGTCCCCGCGAAAAAGTTGATTTTCTTCTTTGTTTTATCCTTTTTTCTTTCGGTTCGACGCCGATCGTTTTCCCGCCCGGACTCGCGACGCCGGTCTCGAGTCCTCTTACTTTTTTCGGTTTTTCTGACTTAGTCAGCTTTCGTTTTCGTTTTCCCTGGCAGCCCGGTCCTTTGACCTCGCAGGGGCCCTTTTTCCCCCGATGGCTGCCAGTGGCTTTAAGCGGTGTGGTCGGTGTGACCGAAATATGTCACTAACCGACACACACGACTTTTGCCTCCGCTGCCTGGGCCCGGATCATGAGGAACTGATCTGTGGGCCCTGCAGCAAACTGTCCTCAAAGGCGTTGAGGAGTCGGCGGCATCAGCGTGAGAGAATCTTCGCTGACCCCAGCCGTACCCGGACCTCGTCGGAGGCCTCCGTGTCGAAAGGCTCCAGCTCGGACCGTCGCCGGAGCTCCTCCGACCGGGGTTCTCCCTCCGGGGACCATCGTCGGAAGGAAAAAACCCGCGAGGGCGGCGTCGGTGGACGCTCCTGGTTCCGCGAGGGCCAGGTCGCATAGCCCCGACAGCCGCCCCGGGTCCTTGGAGAAGGAACACGTCCCGAAGCGACCTCGCCTGGAGTCGGAGATGCCTGCCCGGGTAAGTCCTGTGGTCCTTCTGGACTCGCCTCCGCGACAGCCGCCGTCGGGGCCCGAGTCGGGGGCTGCTGGGTCACCTGAGCTCGGACTCAGGTTGACGGCCTTGGAGAGCAGACTGTCTGCCTTCATGGACCAGCAGAGGGCACTGCTCGCTGGCTTCGCTGGCGTCGCTGCCCCGACCGCCGGGACGTCGACGTCCAAGTCGACCCCGGAGACCGAGCCGATCCTCGAGTCGATGAGAACTCGAGTCGATCCTCGGTCGAGGTCGCCCTCTGCCTCCCGTTCGGGACCGAGGTCACCGACGCCGACTCCCTCGGCGTCGGGGCGGCTGGCGCCGCACCCTGCCCGGGCCGACCCCACCGAGTCCTCGTCGGAGTCGGTCTGGGAGTCTGAGGAGGAAGAGTCGCCTGATTCTTTCCGGACTCGGTGTGTCCCATCGGACTCACCGGAGTCCGAGCCTCGGAAGCAGTCCCCCCCGGAGGATGCCCGGTTCTCGGACTTCGTTAGGGATATGGCCAAGGCTTTGGCCTTCCCTGCGGATCCCGAGGAGGAGCCTCGAGCCGAAGAGCTCGACGCCCTCCAGTATGACTCTCCCGCGAGGGAACACTTTACTGTGCCGGTTCCTCCTATGCTGGAACGACTACTCTTCCGCATGTGGGAGAGTCCGGCCTCCTCACCGGTCCTGAGCAAGCGGGTCGATTCTATCTATCGAGTCCGCAAGAGCCCTGGCTTTCAAAAGGCACAGCTGCCACACCATTCCATGGTAGTGGAATCGGCCATGCACCGTCTTAAGAGCCAGAAGATG
Organism: Ichthyophis bannanicus; assembly: GCA_033557465.1. Lineage (NCBI taxonomy): Eukaryota > Metazoa > Chordata > Amphibia > Gymnophiona > Ichthyophiidae > Ichthyophis > Ichthyophis bannanicus. The sequence continues at coordinate 925,469,670 of CM066032.1, read as the reverse complement.
CACTCCTCGGTGCCTCCTGGCAGGGAGGCCCGTAACCTGGATGGCCTTGGCAAGAAGTGCTTCCAGGGCTCTATGCTCGCATGTCGTGTCCAGACTTACCAGCTATACATGGGCATGTATCTCCGGGATCTGGCTAAAGAGCTAGCCGGATTCTCCGCTGGTCTCTCCGAGGAGCCCTTGCGGAGGTTCCTAGCCTTGTCCACTGGCATTCGGGAATGCTCAAAGTTCATGTCCCGAGCAGCCTATGATGGCTTTGAAGCTTCGGCTCGAGTAGCCGCAGCCAGCATCGGTGCCCGCCGACAGGCTTGGCTTCAGTCGTCAGACCTTGAGCCCTGGGTGCAGGACAAGTTGGTCGATGTCCCCTGCCGAGGCGAAAACCTCTTTGGCAAGCCCATGGCGGAAAAGGCTGCGCAAATTGAGACTGAGACTCTCACCAGGACCAGGCTTTCTAGGAAGACCTCCGCCCCTTCCCAGAAAAAGAAGGGCTCGGGGAAAAAGTCCTTTTACCCGAGGAAGGCGGCTGCCTACAAACAATACCCCCATTATCAGGCCCCTGCAGCTCCCCAACAGGGCCAGCAGGCCAAGGGACGGGGTAACGGGTCCCGTAGGCAGCAAGCCCCCAAGCCTGCACCACCAGCCCCTGCTCAGCAGGGTGGGGGCTTTTGACTCGCTAAGCATAGCCTCTCCCCCCCCCGCTGGTTCCCTCCAGCACCGGAGGCCGGCTGGTTCACTTCGCCCACAGGTGGTCCAGCATCACCGCAGATGCCTGGGTGCTTCAGGTCGTGCGAGAAGGCTATCTTCTCCACTTCCATCAGGTCCCTCCCTCCTATTTTCCGGGAGAACCTCCACGCCCCCCTCTGCACAGGGAGTTGCTCCTTCAGGAGTTAGCAGGTCTTCTGCAGGAACAGGCGGTGGAACCGGTGCCACACCACCTGAGAGGTCAAGGCTTTTATTCAAGGTATTTTCTGATACCAAAGAGAACAGGGGGCCTCAGACCCATCCTGGACTTGCGCAACCTCAACAAGTTCCTTGTGCGGGAGAAGTTCAAAATGCTTACCCTTGGAATCCTTCTGCCCTACCTCCAGCAGGGAGATTGGCTATGCTCCTTGGATCTAAAGGATGCCTACACGCACATCCTCATCCACCCAAGCCACCGCCAATACCTAAGGTTTGTGGTGGCAGGAAATCATTACCAGTACAGAGTACTGCCCTTTGGCCTGTCCTCCGCACCGCGAGTCTTCACAAAATGTCTCGCGGTCGTGGCGGCCCATCTCCGGCTTCACGGCCTCTATGTCTTTCCGTACCTCGACGACTGGCTCATCAGAGCAGCGTCCGCTCAGGAGGTCACCAACGCCACCTGCCGCACGGTGACTCTGCTGCAGCACTTGGGCTTTGTCATAAACTTCGCAAAGTCCACTTTGCTCCCCTCACAGGATCTCGAGTTCATCGGCGTAAGGCTGCACACTCCTCAGGCGCGAGCATTCCTACCGCTCGACAGGGCTCAACGGCTCATGGACCTAGCCGACCGCTTTCGCAGCCAGCCCCTGGTCTCCGCCAGGCGCTTCCTGAGACTGCTCGGCCATATGGCTTCCACCGTCCATGTGACCCCCAATGCCCGCCTGAATATGCGGTCTGCGCAATGGTGTCTCCGCCAGCAGTGGCGACAAGCCACGGGCGGCCTAGCAGACCTAGTGCGCGTTTCCGAGCCGCTGGTCTCGTCTCTCCGGTGGTGGCTCCGGCAGCCGAACCTGATATTCGGAATGCCTTTCCAGTCACCTCAGCCGACCCGGGTGCTGACCACCGATGCATCCCTCCTGGGCTGTGGAGCACATTGCCAAGAGGCACGCACTCAGGGCCTCTGGACCACGTGGGAGTCTGCTCAGCAGATCAACTTCCTGGAGCTCAGGGCGATCCGCCTGGCTCTCAAGGCCTTCTCCCACCTGACTTCCCAACAGTCCGTCCTTGTCCAGACGGACAATCAAGTTGCCATGTTCTACGTGAACAAGCAGGGGGGCACGGGCTCCTTCCTCCTCTGCCGGGAGGCACAGAAGCTCTGCTCTTGGGCCGTCAGTCACGGCATTCTCCTCAAGGCAGTTTATCTCCCGGGCCAAGAAAATTGCCTTGCAGACAAACTCAGCAGGGTCCTCCAGCCGCACGAGTGGCGTCTGGATCCCTTGGTAGTTCAGAAGCTCTTCCTCAAGTGGGGTCTCCCCACGGTGGATCTCTTTGCCAGTCCTCACAACCGGCAGCTTCCTCGCTTCTGCTCTCGTCGGCCACACCCCCTCCGGGTGGCGGCGGACGCCTTTCTGATCTCGTGGTCGGGGAGCCTTCTGTACGCTTTCCCTCCCATCCCGCTGGTCTCTCGGACTCTTTTCAAGGTTCTCCGAGACAAAGCCTTCATGATCCTGGTGGCCCCTCGCTGGCCCAGGCAGCCGTGGTTTCCGCTCCTGCTGCAACTGGCGGTGGAGGATCCAATCCCTCTGGGGGTACAACCGGATCTCCTCACTCAGGATCAGGGGTCCCTCCTGCACCCCAACCTCAGGTCTCTCAACCTCATGGCCTGGCTGCTGAGAGGGTAGTCCTTGCTCCCCTTCTCCTGCCGGCGGAGGTGGAGGAGGTCGTCTTGGCTTCGCGACGGCCTTCTACCCGAAAATGTTACGCCCTTAAATGGCGTCGCTTTGCAGTCTGGTGTACCCAACAGTCTCAGGATCCCTTCTCCTGCCCGGTGTCGGTGATCTTGCAGTACTTGCTGCACCTCTCTAATCTGGGACTTAAGTCCAACTCCGTCAATGTTCACCTCAGTGCTCTTTCAGCACATCATGTGCCGGTGGACGGCAGACCTCTCTCTAATGACCCTCTCGTAGCGAGGTTTCTCCGAGGTCTCCTTCTACTTAAACCACCTTTGCGCCCGCCAGCGCCTGACTGGGACCTGAATGTGGTTTTGCAGCGGATCACCTGTCCGCCTTTTGAACCTATGGCTACCTGTTCTCTCCGTTTTCTGTCTTGGAAAACACTGTTCTTGATAGCCCTCACTTCCGCTAGACGCGTGAGTGAATTGCAGGCCCTCGTGTCTGATCCCCCTTACACTAGGTTCTACAAGAATAGGGTAGTCCTACGGACTCACCCAAAATTTCTGCCTAAAGTGGTCTCCCCTTTTCACATCAATCAGGAGGTGGTACTTCCAACCTTCTTTCCCAGACCACACTCCAGCCGAGCTGAGACGGTCCTCCATACCCTGGACTGTAGAAGGGCATTGAACTTCTACCTTGACCGTACGCGGGAGCACCGTAAAGCTGCTCAGCTTTTTGTGTCTTTTGACCCCAATAAATTGGGGCTCCCGGTCTCCAAGCGTACTCTGTCCATCTGGGTTGCGGACTGTATCTCTTGGGCTTATGGGGCAGCCGGACTCTCCTTAGATAGTCGAGTCACGGCTCATTGCGTTCGGGCAAAGGCCACGTCAGTGGCTTACCTCCGCTCTGTTCCGCTGGCAGACATCTGCCGGGCCGCTACTTGGTCTTCGAGCCAGACTTTTGCGGTCCATTACTGTCTCGAGAGGGAGTCCCGTAGGGACAGTGCTTTCGGACAGGCAGTCCTCCGTAATCTCTTTGAGGTCTGAGCAACTCCTACCCTCCATCCCGGATGTGGGCTACCGGTGGGTGATAATTCAGTGAAGATTCTATCCTTCTGTGCTGCTGAGCTAGAGGGAGCTCATTTTTGTGCTTAGGGTCTCCGGTAGCCTTAAGCTTGGGAGTCCCATAAGTGAGGACTGACTTCCTGCTTGGTCCTGGAGAAAGCGTAGTTACTCACCTGTAACAGGTGTTCTCCAGGAGCAGCAGGAATCAGTCCTCACTACCCTCCCTCCTCCCCTTGGAGTTGCAATCGTCTGCTTATGTTCTTTTTGCAAATTTTTATGCTGTCTTTTTTAGCTATGTCATCTGACTGGCTAAGATGGCACCCTCAGGCGGGAAGACGACCGCGCATGCGCGCTGCAATCCCAAAGGCTTTCTTTGAAAGCTGGGGAAAATTGCTCCGCGAGGGCTCCGTCGGCGCCGACGTCACCCATAAGTGAGGACTGATTCCTGCTGCTCCTGGAGAACACCTGTTACAGGTGAGTAACTACGCTTTTTGCTTCCGCAGCAAGCTTCTTCTCAAATTCTCCCTTTGCCTGCCTTATCAATGCCTTGCATTTAACTTACCAATGCTTGTGCTGTTCACAGGTTTCGTCGTTTGGCTCTTTTTTCCATTTCCTGAAAGATACTTTTTTGGCAACAACAGCCTCTCTGACCTCACCTTTAAACCATGCTGGAAGTTTTTGGACTTCCTTCCACTTTTCTTAAAGCTCGGAATATAGCTGGTCTGGGCTTCCAAGATAGTACTTTTCAACAACATCCAAGCTTGATGTAAGTCTTTAACCTTTGCAACTGCTCCTTTTAGATTTTTCTTAATTAGTTTCCTTATTTTATCAGTCTCCCTTTTGAAAGTTAAAAGATAGTACTATGGATCTCCCTTCCATCCCTCCTCCACTAATTAAATCAAAAACGATCATGCTATGATCACTATTTTTTTTTATACCGTGCTCTTTAGAATCAGTGCGGTTTACATGTATACTAACAGGTACTTTTTATTCCCTTGTCCCCGAAGGGCTCACAGTCTAAGTGTACCTGAGGCAATGGAGGGTTAAGAGGGCTTGCCCAAGGCCACAAGGAGTGGCCATGAGACTAGAGACCCCAGTCCCTCCAGCCTGAGGTTGCTTGTCCCCAGGCGGGAATTGGACCCCTGGCCCTCCGGCCTGAGGTAACCTGTCCCAACCACTGAGCCACTCCTCCCTCATCCACTATTGCCAAGTTGCCCCAACACCCTTATCTCTTGCACCATATCTGGTGTTCCACTAAGGAGTAGGTCCAATATGGCTTCCCCTCTGGTCGGTTCATGAAACAGCTGCTCCAAGAAGCAGTCATTTATTTCACCTAGGAACTTTATCTCCCTAGCATGTCCTGCCACGACACTGACCCAGTTGATACTGGGGTAATTGAAATCACCCATTATTATTACTGTGCTGTAACGTTTGTTAGCTTCCTTGATTTCTTTGAGCATTTCATCATCCATTTGTTCATTCTGGCCAGGCGGTCGATAGTACACTCCCACTGCCATCGCCTTCCCCTTTTTACATGGAATTTCAATCCATAGAGATTCTACAGCAAATTTTGTTTCCTGCAAAACTTTAAACCTTTCTGACTCAATCCCCTCTCTAACATAGAGCGCAACCCCTCCATCAATTTGATCAGCTCTATCATTAAGATATAGTTTGTACCCAGGTCTCACAGTGTCCCACTGGTTGTCCTCCTTCCACCATGTCTCTGAGATTCCAATCATATCTAATCTTTCATTTAGTGCTATATATTCTAACTCTCCCATCTTATTTTTTAAACTTCTAGCATTTGCCTACAAGCATTTTAGGGATTGTATTTTATTCATATTAATTTGGCTATTGGTAGGCATGGGTAATTTGGAATCTTTAAGCTCTGTCTGCTCCATATTCAAGCGCATTTAGGCTACTTTACACTTTTTTGGAACCTCTCTGCTTTTGGTAGTATCCTTCAAGGATACATTCTTCCGAACCATCCGCTCTTGGGTGACTGTCGGCTTTCCCCTATTATCTAGTTTAAAAGCTGCTCTATCTCCTTTTTAAAGGTTAATGCCAGCAGCCTGGTTCCATCCCGGTTAAGGTGAAGCCCATCCCTTCGGAAGAGCCCCTTCTTTCCCCGAAATGTTCCCCAGTTCCTAACAAATCCAAAACCCTCATCCTTGCACCATCGTCTCATCCACACATTGAGACTCCGGAGCTTTGCCTGCCTTTTGGGTCCTGCACATGGAATGGGAAGCATTTCGGAGAACGCTACCCTGGACGTTCTGGATTTCAACTTCCTACCTAAAAGCCTAAATTTAGCCTCCAGAACCTCCCTACCACATTTTCCTGTGTCATTGGTACCGACATGTACCAAGACAGCAGACTTCTCCCCAGCACTATCAAAGACCTTATCTAGGTGGCATGTGAGGTCCGCTACCTTCGCACCAGGCAGGCATGTTACCAGGCGATCCTCACGTCCACCAGCCACCCAGCTATCTACATGCCTAATGATTGAATCACCAACTATAATGGCTGTCCTAACCCTTCCCTCGTGGTACATGGCCCTGGAGAAACTGCCTCAGTGCGAGAGGGTTTTACATCACCTGGAGAACAAGTCCTAGTTACAGGATCACTTCCTGTCACGTGACCTCTCTCCTCTATGGCAACAGGGATGCTGCCAGACTGGAGGTGGGACTTCAGGACTATATCCCTGTAGGTCTCGTCTGTGTACCTCTCTGTCTTTCTTATGTCTTCCAAGTCTGGTACTCTAGCCTCTAGAGAACAGACTCGTTCTCTGAGAGCAAAGAGCTCCTTGCACCTAGTGCACATGTAAGACCTCTCACCAACTGGGAGAAAATCAATTGAAAAGACTGGAAAGCCCCCATCTTGCTGCTGGACTGCTGTCTGCATCTTAGTTTTAAGCTTGTGTTTAATTCTTTAAGGGTTGCTGTGGATACTTATACTAATAAAAGTGTACCTAATACATTCAATATACCTTGAGTAGTACCTTGTTCACCTGAAGCTTAATTTATCTCAGGTCCTTAGTGTATGACTGATTTGGATAACGAGCTGCACCTGAGAGCACCTCTTTTCCTTTAAGATGTGTAAGTACCTATAAAGCTACGATTATCCCAGGGGTGGGTGGGTGATGGGGAGGGAGGGAAAGATGACTATTTAAAAGCGGGCTGCTACACAGTACCCTGTCCTGTCCTGTGCTTCTGAGGTAAGCTTTGACCAACTTCCTGGGTGATTAACAGTCCTTGCTTGGATAGAAGGAGTCTTTCAAAATGGCCTTTTGACCTGCCACCTAGCTTTAACACCTATTGAAAAGGTTTCACAGGTCTCTTGCCCCCTAGGTATAAGGCATGAAAAATGTACATATACCAGATTTATTGTTGACATCCTAAAAACGGAACTGGCTGTGGGGGGCACCAGAACAAGTTTGAGAAACCCTATTTCTACCAAAATCATCTAAATAGCAGTTTATGAATTAATTTATCATGGTAAAGCAACCCAAAAGGTAATAAAATAAATCTCCTCTTTCCCTTTTTTGAAAATGAAAGAAAGAAATATGGTCCATTTTAAAATATATTTTAATATGCAGAAGATAAAACATGGTTACACTTTGCTGCTGTTGTGGAAATCAGTAGGTGGTGAGGGTTGTAGATGGCACATGCATTCAAGGTTGTCAGCTAGGTTCTCTCAGCCCTTTCATAAATCCAGCTTGGCCCAATAAGGTAGCTATATAAACTAAAGCAGACAGTAGGCTGCACTCCCTTGCCTTATGGACTCATACTTCCTTCCTACCCTTTCTAGGTACGTTGGAAAGAGCGACATAAGTCTGGCTGTTGCTCCTTTTAAAGTAATTTCTGCAAGTGAAACATGGCTATGGCTTGACACCAGACCTCCTTACCGTGGGATATGTGGTTTCAGCTTCATTCCTTTGTGACTCCTCAGCACTACAGGTAAAAGTATACTACAGGAAAAAGGGGGAATTGAAGAAGTAGGATTGGTATCATGTGTTCTCCAGGAACAGTCAGTCCTCACTTATGGGTGATGTCAGCAGCAACAAAGCCCGCACGGAGCAATTCCCCAGCTTTCAAAGAAAGCCTTTGGGATTGTTGCCACGCATGCGTGGTCCTCTTCCAGCCCAAAGGTGCCATTTTGCTCAGTCTCCTTTTTTCTGCATAGCCCTTTGAACGCACGTCCTTGTCCCTTGAAAAAAGTGTTTCATTTTCGGCCTCTGGCTGCGTTTTTTCTGGTAACACCGGTCCTTTACCCATCCTCCCGTGCTCAATTTTTTCCTTGAGCGAGGGGATGCCCTTTTTTCCCTAACCGCTGGCCGCAAAGGTCTTCGACCTATCGGGGGGGGCCCTTTTGGTCCCAATGGCCACCAAATTTAAGAAATGTGACAGATGCTCCAAAAACATGTCACTCATGGACACCCATGACTGCTGTCTTCCATGTCTTGGGGCCGACCATGACCCTGAGCTCTGCTCTCTTTGCAAGAAAATGTCCTCCAAGGTCCTGCTAAGTCATAAGCAGAAATCCAATGACATTTTCCAGAAGGTAGATCTGGAATCCCCGGCAGCACTCTCGGTTGTCCCTCTGCCGGTGGGATCCCCCACCTCGGCGGCACTCCAACTAGGGGTCTCCTGAAAAGGAGAGGCATAAGAAGAAGACGACTTCGAAGTCGCTGTCAGGGACCCCAGACAAATGCAAGCACTCCCGCCCTCAGTTGCTCAGCCTCTTATGGTACCTTGTATAGATATGGAGGCCTCCGGCGATGGCGCCCGGTCTCCTGAGGGCTGTCCCAGTGAGGACCCCCTCTCCTTTTCCATGCCAGACCCTGTAACCCCGGTGTCGACGTCACAGGGACCCACGTCCGCGTGGGAGTCCCGTATGCTGGCACTAGAGCTCAGCATTTCTGCCTTCTTAGCTGCCAGCAGACGCTCTTGCCCAGCATGGCTGGCACGCGCCTTGAGACCGAGGTTCCCTCAAGAGGGACACCGAAACCTGCCCTGGAAACCTGCCATGGGCCTCGTGAGGGTCCTCGGCGTCAGTCTTGCTCATCTTCCCGGTACTCGGTAGTGAGATCCTCCAAGGCAGGCTCCAAGCAGGCCTCGACCTCTGGACGGGGCAACCAGTCCGAGTCGGACTCCTTCTCGGACCTCTCAGACTGGGAGTTGAACAGGGATACCTCCCCGGAGACCCATGCCCACAGGGACCTCCCCTCGGAGGCGTTCGCAGCCCGCAGACACATAATTTCTGTTGTTCGTGCAGGACATGGCACGGGACCTCAGCCTGGCTACACAAGCTGAAGAGCTCGATATTCTACAGTATGAGTCTCCGCCTCGGGAGTCTCTTACTGTTCCAGTTCCTCCCATTTTGTCGCGGCTTCTCCTCCACATGTGGGAGACACCTGCTTCGGTCCCCATAGTGAGCAAACGCCTCGACACTATGTACAGGGGCCCGGGGTTCAGGAAGACCCAGCTACCACACACACCTCCATGGTAGTGGAGTCAGTGATGTGGAAGCAAAAGAGCCCGAAGTCGCACTCATTGGTCCCCCCGGGCAGGGAGTCAAGAGCTCTCGACGCCCTTGGGCATAAGGCCTATCATGGGTCCATGCTCACATGCCGCATCCAGGCATACCAATTGTATATGGATATGTTCCTATATGACCACGCCAAAGAGCTCGGCAGGTTCTCTGCCGGCCTTGGGGGTGAATCCCTTCTCTGGTTCCAAACCCTCCTAAGATCCGTTGTGGAGTGCTCAAAGTAACTATCCCATGCTGCGTATGACGGATTTGAGTCCTCCGCCCGACGCCAGGCATGGCTCCAATCCTCGAACTTAGAGCAGTGGGTCCAGGAGAAGATCCTGGATGTCCCCTACCTCGACGAGCAGCTGTTTGGTAAACCTATGGAGGATAAGGCCGCTGAGATAGAAACACAGTTCGTCACTCAAACCCATCTCTCAAATAAAACCTCCTCCCTCCCTCGGAAGCAACAGCAAAGAAGCCATTCTTCCAAAGGAAGGGACTCCCCTACCGGGATTACCCTCCTTTCCCGTCCACCCCCGCGCCGGCTCCTGGCACACAGGGGAAGAGGTGTGCATAGCCACCACAAGCCCAAAGCACAGCAAACGGCACCGCACCCCCCAACCTGTGCAGGGTTTTTGACGCCAGCAGCACTTCCGCCGGTGGGGGGACACCTGTCCCTCTTTGTCCCGCAGTGGGTGTCGACCATGTTGGACACCTGTGTCCTCCGAGTGATCCAGGATGGATACCGTCTCCGCCTGGACAGGCATCCTCCTCCCTTCTCGCCAGTGGAGCCTACTTGGCTCCTTTCGCAGCAGACCTTCTTGCAGCGGGAGCTGTCCAACCTCCTCGCCCAACGGGCAGTCAAGAAGGTACCGCTGCACCTTCAAGGCCGTGGGTTCTACTCCTGCTACTTTCTCTTTCCAAAAAAGACGGGGGGGCCTACGCCCCCATCCTCAACCTCCGTAACCTAAACAAGTTCCTGGTGCGGGAGAAGTTCAAAATGTTATCGCTTGGCATCCTGCTGCCCTTCCTTCAGCAGGGCGATTGGCTATGCTCCTTGGACCTCAAGGATGCTTATGCCCACACATCCTAATCCACCCCCAACAGAGGCAATACCTGCGCTTCAAGGTGCAGGGGGAACACTACCAGTACAAGGTGCTCCCCTTCGGGCTTGTGTCTGCACCGCAGGTTTTCACAAAGTGCCTGGCTCGTCACGAGGACCTCGATCGATGAAGCCCGCCTGGCAGTGTCGCGAACGATCCTCCTTAAATGCCTCGACTTTTTGGTCAATTACTCTAATTCACACCACAAGCCGGTGCGGACCCTAGAGTTCATCGGTGCCCGCCTTGACATGGAGCGAGCAACCGCCTTACTGCCCACAGACCGGGCGGCACAGTTCATGCTGTGCCTCCTAGGACACATGGCCTCCACCGTCTATGTGGTCCCCCACACCCCCATGCACATGCGGAAAGCCCAGTGGTGGCTCAGGGCACAATGGAGCCAGGCCTTCAGCCACCTCAGAGACCCTATCCGGGTCTCCCGTAGTCTACACGATTACCTGGGTTGGGGGCAGGACCCCGAAGTCTCCTTCAGGGAATGCCCTTCCAGATCCCACAGCATGAGCTCATCCTAACAATGGATGGTTCCCTGCTGGAGTGGGGAGCCCACTGCGGCGCATTGTGCACCCAGTGGCAGTGGTCACCCAAGGAGTCTCAGCAGCAGATCAACCTGCTCGAGCTTTGAGCGGTCCGATAGGCCCTGAGGGCCTTTGATGGCTATCTGAGGGGGAAGTCGGTGCTCATGCAGACCGACAACAGGGTAGCCTTGTTTTACATCAACAAGGAGGGAGGATCAGGATTACGCCTCCTCTGGCGAGAGGCAATCCGCCTTTGCATCTTGCCGGGCAATGACCCTGCGAGCGGTCTACCTCCCAGGCCGGGAGAATGTCCTCACGGACAAACTCAGCAGGATTCTTTGCCCACACGAGTGGCGTCTTGTTCCATCAGTGGGGAACCCAGTCCATGGACTTGTTTGCCAGTCTGGTGAACGCGCAGCTTCCCTGCTTCTGCGGTCTGGTTCCGCATCCAAGCAGGATGGCCCCAGCTGCGTTCCTCTTGAACTGGACCTCCAGCCTTTTTTACGTGTTCCCTCCTACTCCTCTCATTGCAAGGACCCTCCACAAGGTTTGGAGGGACCGAGCTTCAGTGATCTCGTGGCCTCAACAGCCTTGGTTCCCGCTTCTGCTCCGGCTCTCATCCGAGCCCCCAGTCCCCCTGGGCTGTGCCCCGGGCCTGTTGACAGAGGAGGAGGACTGGGTGTTCTACCCGTACCTGGCCTTGCTGTCCCTTACAGCCTAGCGGCTGAACCTACCAGAGGATGTCGAGGAGGGACTCAACGTGGCAGGCGTATGCCTTTAAGTGGTGACGTTTCTCAATCTGGTGCTCCGAGCTTCAGATCAACCCCTTCTCCTGCTCTACTCGGTGGATCCTCCAGTACCTCCTCCACCTCTCAAAGGCAGGGCTGAAATCCAATTCGGTCAGGGTACACCTGAGCGCCATTTTGGCGAACCACCTCCCATCAAGGGAAAACATGTCATGGGGAAGCCCTTGGTCTCTCGCTTCATGCTAGGCCTCTCATATGGCCTCCGCCGGCAGAGGACCTCAACGAAGTGCTGATGCAGCTTACGCGAACATTTCAAGCTGATGGCGACGTGCTCGCTTTGGCATCTCTCCTGAAGGTGGTCTTCCTGGTGGCTTTGACTTCAGCTCACCGAGTCAGTGAACTTCAGGCCTTCATGGCTGAGGCTCCATACACCAAGTTCTACAGGAACAGGGTCGTCTGCCACACCCATCCCAAGTTCCTATCTAAGGTGTTCTCAGACTTTCATCTCAACCAGGAGATAGTTCTACCGACCTTCTTCCCGGCATGCCGACCAGGCATCAGCGGTGTTGTATACACTCGACTGCAAGAGGGGTCTTGCCTTCTACCTGCAGCATACTCAGGTTCATTGCAAGTCCGATCGACTATTTGTCACCTGGGGCAGGCAGTCACCAAGCGCATCATCTCCATCTGCGTGGCGGACTGCATTGCCTTTGCCCAAGCAAAGGTGGGCACCCCACTGGATCGGCAGGTCACCGCGCACGACGTCTGAGCCAAGGTGGCCTTGGTGGCTTTGCAGTGCTCAGTGCCTCTAATGGACATCTGCCAGGCTGCGACCTGGTCTTCAGCGAACACTTTCACTGTCCACTACTGCCTAGAAAGGGAGTCCTGCTGGGACAGTGTCTTCGGCCAGGCTGTACTCCATAATCTGTTTGGGGTATGAGCAACTCTTGCCCTCCGACCCTTCTTCGATGGCTACCATGAGCTTTTCTCAGGGGACCCGAAGACTCAGGCTCCTCCGGGCATCGACTTCTGCACACGGCCTCACAGAGGCATTTTTGGGTTACAGGCTCAGTAGCCGGGGAATCCCATATGTGAGAACTGACTTCCTGCTTTTTCCTGAGAAAGCGTACTCACCTGTAACAGGTGTTCTTCAAGGACAGCAGGAATCAGTCCTCACTACCCTCCCACCTCCCCTGAAGTGTTGCTATTTTTGTCCTTCCCTTGCCATTTGTGTAGTAGGGCTCTAGCTAGGGGACCTGACTGAGCAAGATGGCACCTTTGGGCGGGAAGAGGACCACGCATTCGTGGCAGCAATCCCAAAGGCTTTCTTTGAAAGCTCCGTCGGTGCAGATGTCACCCATAAGTGAGGACTTATTCCTGCTGTCCCTGGAGAACACCTGTTACAGGTGAGTAACTATGCTTTACTCAATCAGAATATGAAGCAGCTCTGCCAAAAGGCCTTTTTTCTACCCATCCAGCTTTTGAATGATTTCATTACTTTAAACAGGACTACCTCCCTGTAGCAGGCGTTCTTCATGGACAGCAGGATAAGTCCTTAAAGATAGGTGACAACATCAATCGAGTCCCATAAAGGAAGCTCTTCCACAGAATGCTTCTATGAGTTCCCACCTAGCACCACATTATCTCATCTCCTCAGTCTATTGACTAGCTAAGCCAAAATACAACTCTAAGGGGATGAGGGAGGGTTTGAGGACTTACCCTGTTGTTCATGGAAAACACTTGCCAAGAATAAATCACTGTGTTTTCTATATGAACAAGCAGGCCAAGTGCTCCCATATGGCATTCCCCTAGCTAATGGCTGCCTCAAAAATAAAGAGAGATACTGGAGTGTCACAACAAGCAGACTCTGGAAAAACAGTCTTGTGTGTTTGGGTGGTTGTTGTTTTTTTTTTTTTGAGAAGCAGCCAGGTTAAATAAATGGGCCTAGGAGGGTCATGGAATTAGATTCTGATACCTAAACCGACTACAATTATACTTGGAATGAGAACTGCAAGCAGAGTTCAGGAAAGGGCAAGGAACAAGAGACGACATCGCAGCTCTGAGATGGATCCTTGAAAAGACAAAAGATGTGTTTTATTGACCACAGCAAAGCTTTTGACTGTGTAAATCATGAGAACCTCTGGGCCACATTTAGAAGCATGGGTATACCAGAACATCTGATAGTTCTCTTGCACAACCTTTACATTGATCAAGAAGCAACAGTTCGAACTGAACTAGGAGAAAAAGAATGGTTTAAAATCAGCAAGGATGTAAGACAAGGCTGCAAATGTCCCCCCTATCTCTTTAATTTATATGCAGAATAAATCATCAGAGAAGTAGGACTGTATGAAGGCAACAGAGGTGTGAAAATTGGAAGACTCGTCGCAACCTTCGCTATGCTGATGATACCACATTACTGGCTGAAAGTGAAGACTATCTGAAACATCTGCTTCTCAAGATCAAGGAACATAGCCTTAATATGGGCCTGCACCTTAACATTAAGAAGACAAAGATACTAACAACTACCAAAATCAATAAGCTCATCATTGACAGTGAAGAAATTGAAATAGTTGACTATTTTAACCTACTTGGATCAACAATCGATAAAGAAAGGACAAGCAGACATGAAATCCAATGACACATTGCTCTTGGCAGAATAACTATGAAGGACTTAAACAAGATTGTCAAGAGCAGAGATGTCTCTCTCCCTACAAAGATTTGACTTGTCCAAGCCATGGTATTTTCAATGACATCATATGGATGCGAAAGATGGACAGTGAAAAAGATAGACAGGAAGAAAATTGATACTTTTGAATTACGGTGCTGGTGACAAATACTGTGTATATCATGAACTGCCCAAAGAACAAACCAGTCAGTACCTAAAGGAGATCAAACCTAAGGAAAGCTTTGACTTTCATACTTTGGACACATCATGCGAACAGAGAAGCTATTAGAAAAAGACATAATACTTGGCAAAGTAAAAGGTCAACCCCATAGAGGAAGGCCAACAATGAGATAGATCAATTAGAGTGGCACCCATAGCTGCTGTTATTTATTAACAATGAGCTGCCTGACTGAAGACTAAACACAGTTTGTCAACTATCCGGAAGTTGTCACAGACTCGACAGCACTTACCAACCACCCAAACAGATTGACTGAACTTTCTATTGTATTGGGAGTCCTTTTCCAAATGGCAGTGAGATATGAATGTGTGGACTAAAGTCCAGGTGATGGCTCTGCAGATCTCCTCCATTGGGTACTGTCACAGCCATGGCTCTAACATTGTGAGCAGTGACAAGCCCAGACATAAGTGAAAGAGTTGCAATCCACTAGCCAAACAAAGTATGTGTGTGTTGATAGCAGTCCTCATCGACTGGGGTCAAAACAAACAAAAGAAAAAACTGGGTAGACTTTCTATGGGTTTTAGTCTGCTCCAAATGGAAGGTCAAGGCTCTCTTGCAGTCCGTGTGCAATGCTCTTTCCCCTTTGTGAGCATATGGTCTTTGGAAAGGTGACCCTATGTTAGGAAGGAATTTAGGATGAGTGCTCAGTAGGGTACATCAGTCATTAGGGCCCTGAGCTTGCTAACTCTTTGTACTGAGGTCACCATCACCAAAAATAAGACCTTCCAAGTCAGTTAGTTCAGCCCACAGGTATCTAGTGGCTTGAAAGGAGCTTTCATGAGCTAAGTTAAGACCAGACTGGGATCCTAAGACACTACAGGAGGCTTCATAAGAAGCAACTCTGCATTAATCAAACTACTAAAGGCTGTAGTTATTTTCTATATGCACCCTCACAAAGTTTGCAGCTTTTGTGTGGAACATCAGAGAGCATCTAGGGCCTTTACCTCATAGCAGACAGCAAAACTCTTCCATTTGAAATCATACAACCCCTTTGTAGAATCTAAGAGGACAATGGCCATATCAACTGGTAATTTCAGAGAAGAAAAGGCTAGGCTAGGTTCTCAACATCTAAACTGTGAGGACCAGATGTTTGAGTACAGCAGTGTACCCTGATCCTGCATAACCAAAAGTGGCAAAGTGTCTGGACGAATTGGGTCCCTGATGGATTATTCAAGGAGAAGAAGACAATAAGGAGTAATGAGAATCATCAAGCCCCTGTCATCTTTGAGTTTCAGGAGAGTCTTCACTATCAGAGGTAAGGGATAATATGTATACAGAAGACCTCCCGCCCATCAAGGTGGAAGATATTCCAAAAGATGTTCAGAACAACTCTGTCCAGGGTCCATTCATGAGGCTGAAGCTTAGCTTGTCCAGTAGGATGTGGCCCTCAGCATCATCCCAACAGAGATGGCACAGTTACACATACTGACTCTTTCCCTACCAGAGCCGGCCCAACCACTGGTAGGCAAACTAGGCGGTTAAATTTAGAATCCAGCAGAGAGCTTGTAGTTTAAATTTCATAATAGGTTAGGGCCTAGCATCAGCAAAGTACTTTTAGTTTCAAATTAAAACACAGAAGAGAGCTTTCTGGTTAACTTTAGAATCCAGCAGAGAGCTTGTAGTTTAAATTTCATAATAGGTTAGAGCCTAGCTGCAGCAAAGAGCTATAATTTAAATCAAATCAGAATATAGCTTACCTCAGCAGCACAGGACAGGGTACTGTGTAGCAGCCCTCTTTTAATAAGTGTTATATCCCTCCCCACACCCACCCTCCCCTGGGATAATCACAGCTTTATAGGTACTTGCACAACTTAAAAGACAGGAGGTGCTCTCAGGTGAAGCTCATTACACAAATCAGTCATACACTAAGGACCTGAGATTAATTAAGCTTCAGGTGAACAAGGTATATTAAACTTATTAGGTACAGTTTTAGTGGTATAAATATCCATAGCACCCTTTAGTACGTAAAGAACTTAAAGATCTAAACACAAACTTAAAACTAAGATGCAGACAGCAGTCCAGCAGCGGGATGTGGGCTTTCCAGTCTTTTGCATTGAGTGTCACATGTATGATTTTCTCCCAGCTGGTGAGAGGTCTTACGTGTGCACTAGGTGCAAGGAGCTCTTTGCTCTCAGGGAACAAGTCCGTTCTCTAGAGGCTAAAGTAGCAGACTTGGAAAGCATAAGACAGACAGAGAGGTACATAGACGAGACCTACAGGGATATAGTCCTGAAGTCCCACCTCGAGTCTGGCAGCATCCCTGTTGCCATGGAGGAGAGAGGTCACGTGACAGGAGAGCATCACCCTGGTGTGGCAGGAAGTGATCCTGTAACTAGGACCTGTCCTCCAGGTGATGTAAACCCCTCTCGCACCGAGGAGGTTTCTTCAGGGCCAAGTGCCCATGAGGGAAGGGTTAGGACAGCAGTTATAGTTGGTGATTCGATCATTAGGCATGTAGATAGCTGGGTGGCTGGTGGACGTGAGGATCGCCTGGTAACATGCCTGCCTGGTGCGAAGGTAGCGGACCTCACGCGCCACCTAGATAAGGTCTTAGATAGTGCTGGGGAGGAGTCTGCTGTCTTGGTACATGTCGGTACCAATGACATAGGAAAATGTGGTAGGGAGGTTCTGGAAGCTAAATTTAGGCTTTTAGGTAGGAAGTTGAAATCCAGAACTTCCAGGGTAGCATTCTCCGAAATGCTTCCCGTTCCACGCGCAGGACCGAAAACGCAGGCAGAGCTCCGGAGTCTCAATGCGTGGATGAGACAATGGTGCAGAGATGAGGGGTTTGGATATGTTAGGAACTGGGGAATATTCTGGGGAAAGGAGGGGCTCTTCCGAAGGGATGGGCTTCACCTTAACCGGGATGGAACCAGGCTGCTGGCATTAACCTTTAAAAAGGAGATAGAGCAGCTTTTAAAATAGATAATAGGGGAAAGCCGACAGTCGCCCAAGAGTGCATGGTTCGGAAGAATGTATCCTTGAAGGATACTACAAAAAGCAGAGAGGTTCCAAAAAAGAGTAAAGTAGCCCAAATGCCCTCGAGTATGGAGCAGACAGAGCTTAAAGATCCCAAATTACCCATGTCTACCAATAGCCAAATTAATATGAATAAAATACAGTCTCTAAAATGCTTGTATGCAAATGCTAGAAGTCTAAAAAACAAGATGGGAGAGTTAGAATATATAGCACTAAACGAGAGGTTAGATATGATTGGAATATCAGCGACATGGTGGAAGGACAACCAGTGGGACACTGTGATACCTGGGTTCAAACTATATCGTAATGATAGAGCTGATCAAATTGGTGGAGGGGTTGCGCTCTATGTTAGAGAGGGCATTGAGTCAGAAAGGATTAAAGTTTTGCAAGAAACAAAATTTGCTGTAGAATCTCTATGGATTGAAATTCCATGTAAAAAGGGGAAGGCGATGGCAGTGGGGGTGTACTATCGTCCGCCTGGCCAGAATGAACAAATGGATGATGAAATGCTCAAAGAAATCAAGGAAGCTAGCAAAAGTTACAGTGCAGTAATAATAATGGGTGATTTCAATTACCCCGGCATCGACTGGGTCAGTGTCACAGCAGGACATGCTAGGGAGATAAAGTTCCTAGATGAAATAAATGACTGCTTCTTGGAGCAGCTGGTTCATGAACCGACCAGAGGGGAAGCCATATTAGACCTAGTCCTTAGTGGAACACCAGATCTAGTGCAAGAGATAAGGGTGTTGGGGCCACTTGGCAATAGTGATCATAGCATGATTGCCTTTGATTTAATTAGTGGAGGAGGGATAGTAAGGAAATCCACAGTACTACCCTTTAACTTTCGAAAGGGAGACTATGATAAAATGAGGAAAACAGTTAAGAAAAAACTAAAAGGAGCAGTTGCAAAGGTTAAAGACGTACATCAAGCTTGGATGTTGTTGAAAAATACTATCTTGGAAGCCCAGACCAGCTGTATTCCACGCTTTAAGAAAAGTGGAAGGAAGTCCAAAAAACTGCCAGCATGGTTTAAAGGTGAGGTCAGAGAGGCTGTTGTTGCCAAAAAAGCATCTTTCAGGAAATGGAAAAAAGAGCCAAATGACGAAACCTGGAAACAGCACAAGCACTGGCAAGTCAAATGCAAGGCATTGATAAGGCAGGCAAAGAGAGAATTTAAGAAGCTTGCTGCGGAAGCAAAAACACGAAATAAAGACCTTTTCAAGTACATTCGTAGCAAAAACCCTGTGAGAGAGTCAGTTGGTCCATTAGATGATAAAGGGGTTAAAGGAGCACTAAGAGGCGACAAGGCGATAGCGGAGAGACTGAATGAATTCTTTGCTTCAGTCTTTACTGAGGAAGATGTAGGGATGTTACCCATGACTGAAGTGGTATTTAAAGGTGCGGAAGAATTGAAGGAAATATCGATACATCGGGAAGATGTCTTACAACTATTAGATAAACTGAAGAGTAGCAAATCACCTGGGCCGGATGGTATACATCCAAGGGTGTTGAAAGAACTGAAATATGAGATTGCAGACCTGCTATTAGTAATCTGTGAACTATCATTAAAATCATCTCTAATACCTGAAGATTGGAGGATCGCCAATGTAACACCAATTTTTAAAAAGGGTTCCAGGGGTGATCCAGGAAACTACAGACCGGTGAGCCTGACGTCAGTACCGGGAAAAAATGGTAGAAACCATCATAAAGAATAAAATTACTCAGCATGTAGATAGTCACGACCTAATGGGAGACAGCCAACATGGCTTTAGACAAGGAAGATCTTGTCTTACTAATCTGTTATGTTTTTTTGAAGGAGTGAATAAACAGGTGGACAAAGGTGAGTCGGTTGATATTGTGTATCTGGACTTTCAGAAAGCCTTTGACAAGGTCCCTCATCAGAGACTTTTGGCAAAACTAAAGAGTCATGGGATAGGAGGCAGTGTACTATTGTGGATCAGGAACTGGTTAAAAGATAGAAAGCAGAGGGTAGGGCTAAATGGCCAATTTTCCCAATGGAGAAAGGTGAATAGTGGTGTACCCCAGGGATCTGTGCTGGGTCCGCTGCTTTTTGACATATTCATAAATGACCTGGAAAGTGGAATAACGAGTGAGGTTATCAAATTTACAGATGACACAAAACTATTTAAAGTTGTTAAAACCCAAGAGGATTGTGAAAAATTGCAAGAGGATCTTGATAAATTGGAAGACTGGGCATCAAAATGGCAGATGAAATTTAATGTGGACAAGTGCAAGGTTATGCACCTAGGGAAGAACAACCCAAACTATGGTTACACGATGCAAGGTTCCACATTAGGAACCACCACCCAGGAAAAAGATTTAGGCGTCATTGTGGATACCATGTTAAAACCCTCGGCCCAGTGTGCAGCGGCAGCCAAGAGAGCAAATAGAATGCTAGGTATGATAAGGAAAGGAATGGAAAATAAAACAAAAGATATTATAATGCCTCTATATCGTTCCATGGTGAGACCGCACCTTGAATATTGTGTGCAATTCTGGTCGCCGTATCTTAAAAAGGATATAGCGATTTTAGAAAAGGTTCAGAGAAGAGCCACCAAAATGGTAAAGGGGATGGAAGGATACTACTATGAGGAAAGGCTAAAAAGGTTAGGGCTCTTTAACCTGGAAAAGAGACGGCTGAGGGGAGATATGATAGAAGTCTATAAATTAATGAACGGAGTGGAACGGGTAAACGTAGATCGATGGTTTACGTTATCAGAATATAGAAAGACTAGGGGACATGCAATGAAGCTACAGGGTAAGCTATTTAAGACTAATAAAAGAAAATATTTTTTCACTCAACGTTTAATCAAACTCTGGAATTTGTTACCGGAGGATGTAGTAAAGGCTGTTAGTGTAGCTGGGTTTAAAAAAGGTTTGGACAAGTTCCTGGAGGAAAGGTCCATAAACCATTATTAAGAAGTGACCGAAGATATCAATGCTTGACCCAGTACAAGCATTGTGGAACTTGTGTCTCTTGGGGAAACTGCTAGGTACATATGACCTAGATTGGCCACTGTTGGAAACAGAATACTGGGCTTGATGGACCTTGGTCTGACCCAGTATGGCATATCTTATGTTCTTATATCGAAAGCAGCAGAAGCAGGGCATTCAAAGCTAAATAATAGATTTTGACAGCCGGGGGGGGTAAACCTTGAGGTTCACCTAGGGCACCAACACCTTGGACCAACTCTAGGGTCGGCCCTGTTCCCAACATAGGAGTTATGCACCCATTCCTCCTTGCTTATTGATATAGTACATGTCTACTTGGTTGTCTGAATCATAACAATTTGACTGATTAACCAATCTCTGAAAGCTTTCAGAGCATTCAAGATTGCTCTCAGTTCAAGGAAACTGATGTGATGGAAACACTTCGTGGAGGACCACATACCCCCAACATCTACATGGGCTCCTCAGCCCAATTTGAGTGTATCTGCTGGGAGTAGTTTTTGATAGGAAAGAATTTGCAAAGGCAATCCTTGGCCAGATGGAAATAGCCCAACCACTAGGCCAGTGGGGCCCAGAGGGAAAAGGCGAATGATATTACGTTGTTCAGCCACTCAGCTGACCATGTCCACTGAGCTTATTTCATTTAGAGATGTGGCCCAACATCCTCAATATGGCTCTCACTGATGGCTGCTGACTCTCTTGTATTTCCCCTACTACAGCCACCACTAAATGACAGTATACGATACTGGAAGTGATGTTTCCCTACAACGAATCACATATACTTCCTGTGACTGGCATATCTCTATATTTAGGTATCCTTCAGGCCTAGAGAACATAGCCAAGCCCCTTTTCGAAGGGAAGAAAGCAGGGTGCCAAGGGAAAGCATTCTGAACTTTTTTACATACACAGTATCTGTTCAGATCCAAGATAGGATGGAATCCTTGTTGTCTAGGTTATCAGAAAATACTAGGAGTAAAATCCCTGCCGTTCTTGCCTTGGTCGAATGGGCTTGACCACTTTGCCTGCTGAAGGGTGGACGGTTCCTGAAGGAGTACTTCTGGTGCTGACAGCTGAGTGGTCTGATGATCTGGAGGGCAATTTTATGGTAAGTTGAATAAGTGTAATCCATATCCATCACAGACTATACTGAAAATAAAACTGTCAGAGGTTACAAGGGGCCAACGATATGCAAAGAACTTCAGCCTCCCTGAAATATGCAGGTTGTTTTGGACAAGGACTTGAGTAATGGCTATGTTCTCTAGGAGCCAATCAACCTTCCCCCCCCCCCCCCTCCCTGGTTTTAGCTGGTATGCATGCTAGAGCTTCAGGGTCTTCTGCTGCCAAGGATGGGAGAGAATCTTGCTTTGGGCCGAGTGAGAGGAAGGAAGATATTTACATCTATGAGAGTAATAGAATTTCCTCTGTGTCCCCCCACCCTACCTGTGGAACCTTGTGGATGATGAGGCTGTGTTGAAAGTGGGCCTTATTAAAGGTGTCACTCCATGGATTGGCAGCAGGCTGCTCTTGGACACTGGGCTGTAAAAATCTGAGACCTGAAGTTATGAGAGTCTCTAGGCATCAATACTCAAAGAAAGCTCTTGCTGCTGCTATATCATATGTTGCTCAAAGTATTTCCACACTCCTTCCCTTAACTCACAGGAACTGGTATTGTGCAACCTTTTCCAGAGGAAGAAAATCCATAAACTCGTTGAGACTGCGCAGGATGTTCCACAAGTACATCCCATGAAGAGCTGAAAGGATGCGACATGGGGCGTGAGCATAGTGTTCTGAAAAATCTTCCTCCCAAAAGAATCAAAGGTCCTAGTCTGTCTTCCTGGGGGCATCAAAGAGTGCAACTTTTAACTCCTGGCTCATTTGAGAGTGGATTTGACGACCAGCGAATGGTGCAGCTTCTCAAATCTGTGTGCCTTCTGAACTCTGTATATAGTTAACCTTCTTACTAACTGGAGGCACAGAGAGGTAGTCCTCCCACATTCACATCTATAGCCCCGAAGCATACAGTGTACTGTTACCATCTCCTTAGGGGTTCTGAAAAACTGGAAATTATCCAATTCTTTTTTACCCTGGGCACATTCTCTGTTTCCAGCTGAAATGGAATGGACTTGGCCATTACCCTGACAAAACTACGGAAAGAGAGAAATACTCAGTTGCACTGAGACCCCCAGGAGTTTTGAGAATAGGCATTATTCCATGATGTATCCATATTGCCACTGTCAAAGCAGCAGCTTTGTGCAGGGCAAAGAACATCATTCTTCTCTCCTTAGGACCTTTCATGAGATAATCCTCAAGGGCTTCCATCAACAAAGATGTTCGGGTCTCAGCAGAAACTGCCAGGAGGTATAAGCAGGCTGATCTCTGACTTGTGGAGTCTGGCACAACCTCTCCAGTACCAAGATGGATGAACAATCTTCATATTGAGACTGCTTTGACGGTTAGGACCCATCTGATATCTTGGTGCCATTGGCCCCCAGTGATCCACAACGCCGATGCACCCCAGCCTCCACCTGATGCGTAGCATCCTTGGTTATTGTTGTCTTAAAGATGAAAGACCAATCTTTTCTCTTCCTTGAGGGGTAGTCATGGAAGAGAGATACTGGGAGCACCTACTGATGCTTGACTCCAAGTGGGCTTGAGGACCCTTCATTGTTGATGATCTGCCAGCTCCTGAGGCCTCTGAGAACAATGTCAGTAAGTCGGTCTTTATCTGTGCGTTTCTCTTCATGATCTTCACACCCCTTCTTGTCATCTGGAGAAAGAAACAACAACAAGAGAAGGATCCTTGGTTAAGCACCAGTCATGAGTGTCGATTATAGACATGGTTCTGGCTCACTGCGTGCACTTCTTAAACCCTCTGGCTAGTTTTGTGGGACATTTTGCCCAGAAAAATAGCCACTGCGTAATCCAACAACTCCATTTTAAAAGAAAAGAAAAATACCGTGACCGGAGCATCTGGTAAAAAAACAAACAAACAAACAAACTTAAAAATACTCTTGGGGCATTTTCTCCAAATGGGTTAATTTTGCAGATACCACGACAGTCGTGAACCTCACTTCTAAGTCAAAGTATGTGGAGTATGAGCTCAGTCACTCAAATTTACTGCTAATGCTCGGGAATTGTGGTAGTGCCACCCCGAGCAGTGCTTCCTGTGCCCCATCAGCAGCTGACAATGGCAGTGAAGGCCAAAAAGACTGACCTGCACAACTTTGGCTACACAGGTGCAGCAGCAACATGGAAGCGGCCCCCAGACAAAATGGTGGCAGCGGCGCAGCTCACAACCCTGGGGCTGCTGAATGCCAAGAGGGAGCTACGGAAGGTGGCCAACAGGACACTGCAGGGAGCGCTTGTCCTTTCAGGCCGATATACGGGCCTAGTTTAAAAAGCTTAAAGCCAATACTTCTCAAGAGTAGGAAGAAGTGGTGGGGACCATAAAAAAATCTACAAAAGGACATGGGGGAGCTGGGCAAAAACTAGTGAAGGAGATAGAGGAGCGCATAGACAAGTATGTGGAGCAAAAACTAGCACTACTGGAGAGGCAGAGAGAGGAGTTGGAGGATAAAGTGGAGGATCTAGAGAGCATGTCCCGCCGCTCCAATCTCAGATTCGCAGGGGGGACTAGAAGAGGCAGCCTACACAGATGGTACCAAAGTAGTGCAACAAATTGCTAAGAAGCTGCTACAGACTTCTGGATCAGACGGAGAGAAGTGGGATTTGCGAATCAACTGGGCATGCCGCATGAGGCAGAATAACAATAAGCCCCGAGACCATTTTTATGTGGTTTTACGATTATAGTATCAAAGAACAAGTGGCAGCCAGGGCCCGGACCAGTGGCCCTCTTCAATGGGACTCTAATAGGATTGTAATATATGCAGATTTGGTGAAGATTACCCTGCCAAAGCGTCGTGACATGCGTGATGTTCTAGGCTAAATTACCAGAGGAGGGGATCCAATATGGCTGGTCATTCCTGTTTGGACTTTATGGTGCAGGGGGAGCGATGGAGAGTCCGCTCCAGGCAAGAAGTGATCTGGATCCTGGGAGAGGCGGGAGTGACTGGCCTGGATGCAGGGGCCACACCAGGCCCAATGCGACGGGATGAGTGCCCTTGCTGGTAACGGGTGACCTATGGGTTGTGCCACCTTCGACAGCAATCTAGGAGCTGGTATGTCACAGGAGAGCCAAGGGAATTGACATGAACACCAGACCAGGTACAGAAATATTGGGACAAAATATTTAGCATGGCGGAGAAAATGATAAATCTCCCACTCCCCAGGAGGCCGGCAGCCTATCTGCTTCATTCTGGTTTGGTTATGGTCCCTATCAAGAGGTGGGGGGGGGGGGGTGATAATGCATTGTATAGTAGTGGCATGCTGTGAAATAGTGGCCCATTGGAACAAACCCATACTACCTGATGTCTTGGGCTTTGTACATAAATTGGTCCATTTACATTTGATGCATAAGCTTACAGCACATCAAAAAGGTAGAGAAGTGGTGCATGCACACAGTGGGAGTGTATATGGAAACGGCTGGAAAGCAAAGGGTGGGAGGAGTTGGGGACACTATTGTATTCTTATGGGATTGTTGGTTCTTGTCTTTTTTATACTTGAAAAATTGTAATAAAAATGGAAAAAGCCCACACCTGAAAAACCTACTTTATGGGCACTAATGGGATAATTAATGCAGTGGGGCAGCAGACAGAAACAAGCAAAAGCTGCAGTAAGCATACGGACCAAACACATCCTTGGAGTACCACAGATAAACAAAGACTGAGAAAAGGCATGGTGGGTAGCAGATGGGAACTCAAATACATGCATGGTAGAATCACTCAGTTTCTAGAAGGAGCTGAGTAAAGTTCCTCTGCAAGACTCGGTTGATGGCATCACCCATGCATGAGCATTTATCCTGCTTATCCATGTAGGAAATCTCAGTATTTCTTTGAAGTCAGTTAGTAATCAATAGGGGAGGTGGGAGGTTTGGCCAGCAGTTCCTTTTATGCACCCAGCTTAATTAGAGCCAACCTCTGTTGGTCTACATCACAGTGAGCATTCATTCACAAACTATTTTCTATCCCCTTCCAACTCACTTAACCCACTAATCACAGCCACAGGCCTTAGCTAGGGGTCAAAGCAAGGCCCCCCTCTGCAGCCCTACAATCATAGTCCTAAATCCAGCCTCAAGGTGCTACTGCTGCATGGGAGTTGGGACTTCTCCCCACAAGGCTGTGAATATTGCCTGTACCGCATCCCCAGGCAGTCAAACCCATGTCCTTCATATGCCATCAGGCCAGCCTCAAAGCATCTCTTCATAAGGTGGAGAGTCTGCTATTCGGCAGCAGCCAGGCTGAACTGTTCCTGAGTTATTACACACCTGATCTAGATAGGTTGGTATTAAGCCATGGACCAAAGCCATAACTGTCCCGTAAAGGCTCACAGTCTTCTAGCATGTTAAATATTTGGGGAAATTCTTATGTTCACTTAGTCACCTATAAGTAGAAATCAGAGCTTCCAAGTTTCACATGGGAGCAGTTTCTGCAAATGGGTTTTGTGTATACCATGACAGTGATGAACCTCGCTCCTAAACCAGGATATGTGGAGTATGATCTCAGTCTCAAATTTACTGCTGTCATTTGCTGTAGTACTTGCATTGTGGCAAAGAGAGCTTCCAGGTGATGTTGAAGAGTGGTAGCTACCTTTTTAAGACCAGTCCTCTTAACCTTGTGCATAATCTCACTAATAGCACACTGCCTTTTCTTTCTTCAGTAAACAATAACCAAGGAGTATATTTTAAATTACCTTTGGGCACAGATATGTGTATGACAAAAAAAAAATAAGGCCAACTCCAGTAAGAATTAGGCAGAAGCCTGCACAAACTCACACTGGCTGTGTAAAAAAAAAAAAAGTGCACTACAAAAACATATAAGAAGATATGCCATACTGGGTCAGACCAAGGTCTATCAAGCCTAGTATCCTATTTCCAGCAGCGGCCAATACAGATCACAAGTACCTGTCAGGTTCCTAAAAAAGTACACATATTCCATGCTGCTTATCCCTGGGGTAAACAGTGGATTTCCCTGATCCTCTTCAATAATAGTTTATGGACTTTTCCTCAGGAACTTGTCCAAACCTTTTTTAAAGTCAGTTCCACTACAGCTTTTACTACATCCTCTGGTAATGAATTCCAGAGTTTGATTACGCATTGAGTGAAAAACTATTTTCTCCTATTAGTCTTAAATGAGCTATAATTGTAGTTTCATTGCATGTCCCCTAGTCTTTCTACTTTTTAAAGGTGTAAACAACCATTCCACGTTTACCCATTCCACTCCATTCATTATTTTATAAACCTCCCTTCTGCCATCTTTATTCCAAGTTGAAGGGCCCTAACACCTTTTAAGCCTTTCCTTATAAGGTATCCCTTTAATCCGCTTTGCCATTTTTGGTCACTCTTCTCTGTACCTTTTCTAATTCCATCACAGAGCAACAAAACAGTCCAAACCTGGGGGGAACAGGGGAAGAGAGAGAGAGAGAGAGACTGACAGCATTGTCTGATTTAATACAGGTTAGGTTATCAGTACAGCATAAGGTGTACTTTTAACAAATGTGCCACAAATATAGCTGCCAGGGAATCCAGGTCCCACAGAGACCGTTAAGCCACTCCTAGACTTTGAAATCACTACTTCAAGTGCAAAGTGGGATTAGTAGGTCCTGCTTTCATCAGGAAGTGGGAGAGAGGGGTGTTAGACAACCAGGAACAGCCTCAGGTTTACTTGAAACAGAATCTGCTGGCAGCTCTACACAAGCATAGTATTAAGTAAATTACCAAAAAAACTAACTATGAACAGTTTAAATTATTTGTTGTCATGGCTTCCTGTAAATACTAGAAGCCATAAAGTATGCTGCATGTGGAACAGCCCAGCCTGCCTTCAATGCCATCTGCTTGAGAAGGATGTCAGTGAGGCACCTTGTCACTGCCAACTGTAATGTCCTTGGCAAACAATAAATCTTCCTCTTCTTTGGAGGCGGCTGAATTTTCATACTGTACAGTACTGCTGCAATGAGAACAAGATTCCAATAACTGGGGCTAGAGTTGAGCAAAAACCAACAATGTAGAAACATTTGTCGAAATGCTCCTGGCATCAGTTCAGGGGCAAGCCATGCTGATTCACTCCAGTGCTGGCTGTCACGTCATACCAACAGCAAATAGCACTAGTAGGCACCCGTGGGATGAAGTGTACAAATATGTTGGCACCACGCCCTCTCCCTTCTCCCCCACTGCGAGGAATAAAAACAGGCTTTGTCCATGCCAAGGATGAATTTAGAACTCTTCCATGGCTGGTGAACTGCAGGTGAAAGTGGATCAGGGTTTGGGGCAGAAGGAAGGAGATTGATAGCCAAGTTCCAAACCTCCTAACCTTAACAATAAAACAAAGTTCTGGAAAGGGGTTTTCATTCCTCTCTTCCACCTCCTGCCACTTGATCAGTTGTTCAAAATAGATGACAAGTCAAAATCTATGATGGAGGGGAGATTCTCATCTGTCTGCAGTGAAGCCAATAGCCCATTTACAAGGCTGTTGTTACTGTCAAGTTGTTCTACACTGAGATCATCTGACCTATTGACCATGAGCCTGGTGATAGACTCTGGGTAAGACATTATAGTAGACTGATTTCCTGGACCACCAGCCCCAGCATCTTCCTGCTGGCCAGTATCCACCTCACCACCCAAGAGTTGGCTGAAGTCTTGCATGTCGATGGTGCTGAGACTGGTGCATTGTCCATCTCCCTCACTCAGCAGGCTACTCAGATCCATCTGCCCATCAGTATATGCCATGTTAAAAGGCTCTCCACCTATATTAGACATAGGCACGGGCAGCTGAAACTGGCCACTGGTGAAGCCCATCTCAGAAAATACATCCAGGTTCACAGTGGGGTACTGCACTGTCTGGGGGGTCGAGGCCACAGCTACCGAAGGTGGAGTTGGGGCTGGTGCAGCTGGAAGTGTGCTTGGAGCTGTGAAGACAAATGGTGAAGGGTTTGGTGATGACTGTGGACTTGGCTTCATAGACAGGATGGGCATCATGGTGTTGGGCATCTCAGAAGCTGTGGGGAAGAGAGAGAGAGAGAGAGAGAGAGAGAGAGAGCCTTATAAGGATCAGAGGAGGTGGTGGTTACATGGCATCTAGTTGCTGAGGGCACTAAAAGAGTTGGATGTCGCAAAGGTTGGGTACCAGCAGTAAAACAAAGTTACTCACCTGTAGCAGGTGTTCTCCATGGACTGCAGGATAAGTCCTCACATATGGGTGATATCACAAATGGAGCCTCACGTTGAAACCTCTCCTCCTATCAACTTTTAGAGTGGTCCTTCTGCATGCACATGTATTGCTCCCTGCCACCACTGCACCTCATCTCCTCAGACTGGTAAATAACTCAACCAGAATATAACCCCAAGGGGAGGTAGAAGAGTTGTGAGGACTTATGCTGCTTTCCACAGAGAACACCTTCTATAGGTAACTTTGCTTTCTCCATGGACAAACAGAGTAAGTGCTCCTCTATGGGATTCCTTAGCTAGAAGTTGTCTCAAAGAAAAAAAAGAGTAAACTGACATGTGGTAATTGTCAGATACTAACAGAACTGCTTCTTTTTTAGGCAACAGGCTTCTAGATAGCTACAGCAAGAACGAGGCAGCACCGAACAAAAGAAAAATGGGTGGGAGGGGTCGATGGAGTTAGATTCTAATCCCAAAACTGATTTTGAAGGACGGTCTGGCCGAATCTGTTATGTCTGGAGTCTCTTTCCAAACAATAGTATGATGTGAATGTGTGAACCAAGATCCAAGCTGCAGGCTTGCAAATCTCTTCCATGGAAGCGGAGTCACTGACATAGCCATGGCTCGGACACTGTGGGCTATGATATGGCCCTCAAAGCATCAATTCTACCTCAGCATAAACAAAAAATGCAATTTGCTAGTCAAATAAAAAAAAGAGCATGTTTGTTAGCGGCAGCCTTCAACCTACTGGAGTCAAAGGAAACAAAAAAGCTAGGTGGACTTTCTTTGGGCTTAATCTGCTCCAAATCGAAGACCAAGACTTTCATGCAGTCCACTGTGTGCAATGCACTTTCCCCTCTGTGAAAGGACGATTGATTAAGGTGGAAGTCTGAAAGTACTTTAGGAAGGAACACAGGATGAGAACATAATACCACCCTACTGTTGAAAACATTTGTAAAGGATGCATTCACTATTAGAGCCTGGAGCTCACTAATTCTGCGTGCTGAAGTTACTGCCACCAAAAACGAGACCCTCCAAGTCAGGAACTTCAGAGCAAAGGTATCTAGTGACTCAAAAGGAGCTTTCACCAGTTGAGCTAAAACTGCGCTGAGGTCCCAAGACACTTCAAGTTCGTTTTTACACCTGACTCAGACAAATATAGAAGGTGTTCAAGCAGTTTTTGTTTGAGACACAAGAAAAGGTCTATGGCGTGCCCTTCACACCAGTTGGCAAACCTCCACTTGAAACCATTATGACCTCCGCATGGAATCTCTGTAGTAACACTAACTGGCAGGCTGAGAGCAGATAAGAGTCACTCTCTCAACATCCAAGCTGTGAGAGCAAGAGACTTGATGTAGGAGTGTGAGAGTTGGTGAGTCGCCCAAGAGAACCAGGTCTCTGAGGGAAAGTTCTAGGAGTGGAAACCACTGTTGCCTGTGTCAATAAGGCACTATGAGTATCACTGCAACCCCATCTTCCCAGAGTTTCAGAAGAATTTTTGCTATCACTGGAATAGGAGGATAGGCATTCAGAAAATCCTCCCCCCCCCCCCAAATAGAGAGGGAAGGTATCCAAGGCTAGTTTGCCATGTATCCCCACACCCTGAGGCAGAACTGAGGCACTTGTCTGTTCTATTGAGGGGGTGCCCTACTCTTGGAAGGTGGACTAAGCCACTCCCCAATCCAGGGTCCACTCATGAGGCAGAAGGACATAGCTCAGTCCCTGTCTGCTAGAGTACTGGTCTTGCTAGGCAGGTAAGTGGTGCTGGCTTGAGAGATGACTAAGTTCCACATTCTGACTGTTTCTCAACAGAGGAGGTACGACTGTCCCTCCCTGCTTATTCATGTGCATTTGGGTTCAGGATAATTTGGTTGGCTGGCAGATCATTAAATGCCTTTAGAGCGTTTCACGTTGCTCTCAGTTCCAGGAAATGCACCTTATGTAGGCTTTCAAGGTTGTAAAAACTATCTATATGAGGGAGAACTGAAGGGGCAGGTTAGCACGCCCCCATATATATGGTTTTCACACCCAGGAAAGTCTACATTAGATAAATTTGCCTGAGCTGAGGCAATGTCAAATGTTCTAAAGGCTTTCAAAGATCTCTGCCGACAAACCAGAACTGACATCACCGGAGCTCTGGTAGCCATTTAAAAAAAACGTTTACCTGCCACAGTATGCAGCCTGTAGTCGCGTGACTGAAGGGGCGTGACCGGAGCCCCTTCATAGGCCTAAGCGGTCTTAATATTATGAGTATATGTTTATTGAAATGCTACTGCCTCTGGTGAGTGATGTTATCATGGAGGAAAGGAGAGAGTTGGAAATAGGTTGAAGGCATACAAAGTCCTATAGGTAATTTGCTGATATCAATAGTGAAAGATAATATGGGAACTAGTTGTTCTACTCCTAGTAATATAAAAGAGTAAGCAAAATCATCATCAGAGGAAGTGTCTCTTAGTCCTGTCCTCCACCTACCATCCAGACTCCAAATTTCTATTTGTGTTTTCTCTCCCGGGAATGGATAATCAAGAGATAAGAACATAAGATATGCCATACTGGGTCAGACCAAGGTCCATCAAGCCCAGTATCCTGTTTCCAACAGTGGCACAGGTTCCGCAATGCTTGTACTGGGTCAAGCATTGATATCCTGGGTCCCTTCTTAATAATGGTTTATGGACCTTTCCTCCAGGAACTTGTCCAAACATTTTTAAACCCAGCTACACTAACAGCCTTTACTACATCCTCAGGTAACAAATTCCAGAGTTTGATTACACGTTGAGTGACACTCCTGTTTCTGGGGATTTGGACAACTCCCTAAATAAGCACTACTGGCCCACTTATGATTGGCTGTGTTCTATCTCAGGCTTTAGGAGTTCCATTGGTTGACCAGGAAGGAAAAGGTTTGCAACTGTGTAAATAATACATGCGTAACACAGCTCTATTCTTTTACAGAGGAAGCAGTAAGGTAACATCTTACTTACCAGATAATGTCCTTTCCTGGAGTCCTGCACCACCAGACAAGTGGGTTGTATTCCCCTAACAGCAGATTGGTGGAGACAAAGAACCAATGAAAAGTCCCAGTTTCAATTACATCACTCCTGTGCCTCTATCCATCTCAGCCACCAGAGGTTTGTTCAGTATTCGTTCCAAAGCAAATGAGAGATAAAGAGCAAGCCTCACACAACCTCAATGTGGGCAACAATTAATGAACAACAGTACAGAAAGCATAGTTACTCACCTGTAACAGGTGATCTCTGGGAACAGCAGGAATTTAGTCTTCACATATGGTTATCGTCGGTACCGATGGAGCCTGCGCGGGAACGCTCCTCAGCGTCCAATTAGAAAGCTTTTGAGAGCATCCCACAGCGCCTCCGTGCTGCCTTCCCTTCTTTCCCAACTGTCTCTCTCCAGTTGAGTTTAAAGCTGAGAGAGAGAGAGAGAGATACAATTCCATGGGGAGGTGGGTGGGTTGTGAAGATTAAATTCCTGCTGTTCCCGGAGATCACCTGTTACAGGTGAGTAACTATGCTATCTCCAGGAACAAGCAGGAATGTAGTCTTCACATATGGGGATTCCCTAGCTACAGATGCCAGGGAGAAACCCGAGAAGTTGTGTGCCCTTTTGAAAGGGCTCCACTTCCCCCCATGGATCTCTCGCATCCTACCAGGGATGGTGGGTAGGAGTTGATTAAGTATGGAAAAGGTGTTGGAGAACAGCCTGACCAAACAAGGCATCCCGGCGGGAGTCCTTGTCCAAGCAGTAATGGGCTGTGAAGGTATGAACCGAGGCCCAGGTAGCTGCTCGACAGATGACTGAGTGAAGATGAGCCATAGAGGTTTCCATGGTTCTCACATTGTGCGCTGACATGGCCTTCAAGAGGAAGGTTCTTACTCCGATAGGCAAAAGATATACACTGTGCAATCCAGTTGGACAGTGTCCTTTTGGAGACTGGAAGTCCTAAATGACTAGGATCAAAAGCAACAAAGAGTTGAGAGGACTTTCTATGTTGCTGCGTCCTTTGCAAGTAAAAGGCCAAAGCTCTTTTACAGTCCAAAGTATGAAGATTCCTTCCTGCATTAGAGGCATGATGCCTTGGGAAAAAAACAGGAAGGTAAACTGCTTGGTTTAAATGAAAAGGTGAAACCACCTTTGGCATAAAGTGAGGATGAGTCCTAAGGACTACCTTATCATGATGGAACCTATATAAGGAGGATCAGCCACCAATGCTTGCAATTCACTGATGCGATGTGCTGATGCAATTGCAATAAGAAAAATAAGCTTCCAGGAAAGGAATTTCAAAGAGGTAGTAGCTAATGGTTCAAAAGGCGGCTTCATCAACTGGCCAAGAACCAGATTAAAATCCCATGCCACCGGTGGTGGCTTAACAGAAGGCTTAGTTAGAAGAAGGCCTCTCATAAATCTCGCTATGATAGGATGAGAGGAAATAGGTTGCCCATTTAAAGGCTTGAGAGAAGCTGCAATAACACTCAAATGAACTCTCACTGAATTGGTCTTAAGCCCTGTATTAGACAAATGAAGGAGATATTCCAGTAATGATTCCAGAGGTATTGCAAGAGGGTTAAGACCCTTCTGCGAACACCATATGGTAAACCTTTTCCACTTGAAAGCGTAAGAGCAGTTTGTGGATGGTTTCCTGAAAGCATAAAGGATATCCTTTACTTGCTGAGAAAGGTTAAGACCATGAAGTTCTAGGCTTTCAGCAACCAGGCCCTGAGATGTAGAGACTGGGGATTGGGATGCCACAGCATCCCGTCCTCCTGGGATAGGAGATCTGGAGCAGATCCTAACTCCAGAGATGGAGCTTGAGAGAGATGTAAGAGCAGAGGGTACCACACTTGTCGTGACCATGTGGGGCTATGAGAATCATATGGCCTCTGTCTCTCTGAAGCTTGAATAAAGTTCTGGGAATTAGGGGAATGGGTAGGAAGGCATACAGAAAGTCCCGACCCCAATGGAGGAGGAAGGCATCCCTGGCCTGACAACCCTGAGCCGGCATTCTGGAACAGAACCGGGGAAGTTTGGCATTCCGCGGACTTGCAAACAGGTCTATTCCAGGGTTCCCCAAAATTGGAAAATTTTGGTCACCTGGTCTGCATGGAGAGACCATTCGTGTGGAAGCAGAACTTGACTGAGTCTGTCTACCCAAGAGTTTTGAATGCCTGGAAGATACACTACAAGGAGATGAATCTGATGCTCTCTGGCGAAGGCCCAAAGTCGCAAAGCTTCGTTGCAGAGCGACAGAGAGCCTATTCCGCCCTGCTTGTTCACATAGAACATGGCTACCTGGTTGTCCGTTTGAATTAGGACAGTTTTGTAGCTGAGCTGGGTGTGAAACACTCGAAGAGCAAGAAAGATTGCTCTGAGCTCTAGGAGACTGATGTGTAGATCGGTCTCCTATGGAGTCCAGGAACCCTGGGTAGAGAGGCCTTGCAAATGGGCTCCCCAACCCACCTGTGAGGCATCTGTTGTTAGTTACTTGGGGTGGGGGTTGCTGAAAAGGGGACCCCAACAACAGATTCTGGGGTGACCGCCACCATTGGAGAGACAAAATAAGACTATCTGAGGTTGCTATTTTGTCTGACAGGCAACCTGACGCCTGAGTCCACTGAGTGTATAGAGTCCACTGGGCTGCCCTCATATGGAGGTGGGCATAAGGGACCACATGCACGGTGGATGCCATGTGGCCTAGCAATTGTAACATTTCCCGAGCAGTGAGGTGAGACTTTAGCATTGCTTGGGAAGCTAACTGCACAATGCGAAGGCAGAGGGACTGTGGAAGATAGGCTCTTGTCTGTCTGGTATCCAGCAGGGCTCCTATGAACTCTAGAGACTGAGTGGGAGCTAGGTTGGATTTTGGGAAGTTTATGACAAGTCCCAAATATTGAAGGATACGCATTGTGCGAGATAGAGAAAACCTGGCCTCTGGCGCTGATGGGGCTCCAATGAGCCAATCGTCCAAGTAAGGGAAGACGAATATTTTTAGGGTGCGGAGAAATGCTGCCACCACAGCCAAGCATTTTGTGAACACCCATGAGCCGAGGCCAGGCCAAAAGGAAGAACTCTGTATTGGTAGTGCTTCCCTTGAAATAGAAAGCAAAGAAACCTTCGGTGAGTTGGATGGATGAGAACATGAGTGTACGCATCCTTGAGATCTAAAGAACAAAGCCAGTCCTGACTCTGAAGGTATGACAGTAGAGTTCCCAGAAAAATCATTTTGAATTTCTCTTTGAACAGGAATTTGTTCAATTCTCTGAGGACCAAATTGGGTCTGTGCCCTCCTGTTTTCTTTGGAATAAGGGGGAATAGAACCCTGCACCTTGCTGATCAATAGGTACTTCTTCTATTGCCCCTTGGGCAAGAAGCAGACTGACCTCATGATCTAACTGGGAGTTGAGAGGGGTCTGAGAATTGAACATGCTGAGGAAGTGAAGCTTGTATCCCTCTCTTACAATGGACAGAGTCCAACTTTCTGCTGTTATCTGCCCCCATCTGGGGCAAAATAATATAACCTTCCTGGAATGGTGGAAGGCTCTGGCCCATTCAGGGCCAGGAAGACAAAGTTCTCTAGATGGGAGTCAAAGCACCTGTGGAGGCTGAGTCTGCTGAGCCAGTTGAGGCTTAGCATCCTTTGTTTTTCTTTGTTCAGGTTGTTGCTGACCCTTTTGGGCAGACTGACCTGAACGATGCCCTTGCTGGGTATAGGAGGGTAGAACTTCTTCTTTCTAGTGAAGAATGTTTTTTGTAGGACTTTTTCCTTGCAGGATCAGCTGTAGATTCTGATAATCTATCCAAGGTGAGATTATCAGCATCTAGCTCATTAGCTTTCTCTTGCCAATTTTTGCCAAAGAGATTCTCTCCTGTGCAAGGAATATTCCCCAGTTTGTCCTGTACCCAAAGTTCCAAGTCAGATGCCTGGAGCCAGGCAATCCTATGTGCACCTATGGCAATAGCAGAAGTTCTGCTTATGCACTCAAAACAATCAAAAGCTGCACGATTTACGAATCTGGAAACATCCTGAGCATGTTTGATAAGTGCAAGATAATCTTGTCTCTTATCATCAGGAAGGAGAGGGCTCATAAGCTCTAGATCTCCTGTAACTTCCTTAAGGAACATTCCCATATATAAAATGTAGGAACTAATCCTGGCAGAAAGCAGAGAGGCCTGGAAGGTTCGACGCCCAAAGGCATCAAGAGTTCTACATTCACGTCCTGGAGGATTAGATGCATGTCTTTTTGCACTCTTGATCCTTCTCATAGCTGATTCCACCACCACGGAATGGTGGGGCAGCTGAGTTTTTTGAAATCCAGGACAGGAAGGAACTCGATACATGGTATCGAGCCTACGAGAATGAGGAGAAGTGGTGAGAGGTGTTTCCCACATCCTTAGCATGAGATCATGCAAGATCTCATGAACAGGCAAAGTAGCTGCCTCTTTGGGAGCTTTAGGATACTGTAAAATCTCCAATTCCTTTGCCCTAGGCTCTATTTCAGGAGCCACTGTGATGGAAAGACCTCAAGCCACATCCCGGATAAAATCCTGGAAGGATATATCCTCTGGAGGAAACATCCTACGTTTAGGAGAGGAAGAATCCTCAGGAAGAAGTACTCTGGTATCGACAGAGCTGTCAGAGTCTTCAGACTTGTCGGAGGATTCAAAGTATCTCTTGTCCGGGTAATCGTGCAGCGCACGATACCGGTACCGATCGAAGTCGGTATCGACAGGGTCCGGTACCGACTTGTCAGTACCGGAGGGCACAGCATGCGTCGGTACCGGTAGTCCACCTGCCGATGTCGATGCAATTGGCCCTGGTACCGATGAAGGTGCCGGTACCAGTACCAGTTGAATTGTCTGAAGCGGTTTCGGGGGCATCGATGCCGAGAGAAGAGCCGCCAGACTGCGTTCAATAGCCAAGAATCTCTGGTCTATCGACACCACCGATGCCTGGGTATCGGTACCGGACAAAGAGGCCGGTACCCCAGAGCATGGCACCAGTAGTTCGGCCGAGGTTGGGGCCTTGAGAACATCCTGGAGCCCCGATGATGCTTTGGAAGCCGAAGCCTCCCGCCAGGGCAATTTTGCCGGTGTGAGTCCCTCAAGGGCAACGCCAGAGGCATCTCGATACTTAGAAGGAGATCTACCCCTTGAGGACCGGCTAGACTTATGTTTAGTTATCTGAGATCCATGGGAGGAAGACGAAGCCCTGGAAGATGTTGATGCCACAGATGCTGCATCGGAGGGAAAAAGGGTGCTAAGTTTAGCAGCTCGGTTTTCCCGACCCCTCTTTGACATCATCCCACAGGCAACACACTCAGAGATAGAGTGGTCAGGATCTAAACATTTGAGGCACCACTCATGGGTGTCGGTGACGGAGATGGTACTGCCACACTTGGAACACTTTAAAACCCGAAGCGGGTTTTTCCATTGTAGAGGAAAGTTGGGCCTAGTGCCCAAAATGGCGCGTGGCACCAAAGGAGAAAAAAGCTGGAAGACTCCAGGAAAAGATTTTTTTTTTTTTTTACAAGGAAAAGAAAGAAAGAACCAGCGGTACCGGTGTAGCGTCGAAGGAAGCAGATGCGACCACAAAAAAGAAGAATAAATGAGATATTTTCTGCGGTGACAGGAAGTGCGACTTGCCGGCTCCGCGGAAAACGAAGAACTGGAGAGAGACAGTTGGGAAAGGCGGGAAGGCAGCACGCCGGCACTGTGGGATGCTCCCAAAAGCTTTCTAATTGGACGATGGGGAGCTTTCCCGCGCAGGCTCCATCGGTACCGACGATACCCATATGTGAAGACTACATTCCTGCTTGTTCCTGGAGATCTATGTACAGGAAGGTAGAAACAGAAGGCTGTCAGTAGAAGATGAGCCTGCAGAGCCAAGTATAAAAATCATGACAGACCCAAGGGTATGCAGCAGAAGAACAGAGCAATACAATTTCAGCAGCAGGCCCCTGGACTGGTCTAGCAGGACTCAAGGAAAGGACACTATCGGGTAAGTAAAATGCCACCTTCCACACTGTCTTGCTAGCCCAGTCCAGACAAGCGGAATGTATCAAAGCTACAACCACCACTGGGCAGGAAGAAGACAACAGCTCGCAAAACTCTTGAGCCGAAAGTCATGTCCACCCGTGCCTGGAGACCAAAGTGGTAATGATTGACAAAAGTGGAATGTGATGTCCATACTGCTGCCCGACAAATGTTTACCGGGCCAACTGAGCTACACTCTGCCCACAAGGACCATGTGCCTGGGTATAATGGGCATGCAAACCCACTGAAACTGGCTAGTTCCATAACAGCATGTTAAATATTTGGGGAAATTCTTATGTTCACTTAGTCACCTATAAGTAGAAATCAAAGCTTCCATAATCGATACGCTGAGGCAACAGCCTCCTTAGTCCAGCACCCCAAGGTTGACTTGGCTGCTGCTTCATCTTTGCATGGGCCAGCAAACAGCACAAAAAAATGGTCTGACTTACAAAAGGAATTCATAACCTCCAAGTACCAGAGAAGCACCCTCTGGACAGCCACAAGGCGAAGATCCATATCCTCCCCCCCGACCCTACTTTTTAGAGAATGAGGGCAGGCAAACCACCTGGCTCCCGTGAAAGGGAGACAGCACTTTTGGCAAGAAGGAAGGCACAGGCCAAATGAAAATGGCTTCAGTTGAAAAGAACAGATAAGAATCTCGGCAAGACAGAGCCTGCAGTTTAGAGATCCGCCTTGCAGAACAAATTGCGACCAAAAAGGCTGTCTTGAGCGTCAAATCCTTCAAGGCAGTGTGC
Source organism: Ichthyophis bannanicus (assembly GCA_033557465.1). Classification (NCBI taxonomy): domain Eukaryota; kingdom Metazoa; phylum Chordata; class Amphibia; order Gymnophiona; family Ichthyophiidae; genus Ichthyophis; species Ichthyophis bannanicus. The sequence goes on along the minus strand of CM066032.1, from coordinate 925,431,195 downwards.
TTCAATGGCTCAAATGGGGCCGCCATCAGGGCCCTGAGCACCACAGATCCCAGGAAGGGATCACAGACCGAAGGAGAGGTCGAAGACGTCAAACCCCTTGGAGAAAATGAGACAAGTCCGTATGCAAGGTCAAGGACTTGCCTGCCACTGGACCACAGAATCTGCCACCGGAACCTTCAGGGAGCTAAGAGAGAGGCCCTTCTCTAGGCCATTCTGCAGAAAACCAACATGGAGGACACCTTGGCCATCTCAGGAACCAAGTGTCACATGCCAAACCAACATTCAGAGGCACCATATCCATACGTATGCTAGAGTGGTAGACCTCCTCTGGGCACCAAATATAGTAGAGATTACAGCTAGAGAGTAGCCCTTACTAGCAGTTTCCTTTCAAGAGCCATGCCATAAGCGAGAAGGGAGCTGGGTCCTCCAGGGTGTTCGGTTTCTGCCTCAATAGCCCCCGAGATGGAGACAGCCAAAGTGAAAGTCCTTGAAGGAGCCATAACAGGTCTCCGAACCATGCTCTCCGCGGCTAATTTGGCGCCACCAGAACATTCCTGCCCAGATGGCACTCTATATGCTGAATCACACGCCCCACCAGGGCCATGAAAGAAGCACATACAGCCGCTGATGACTGGGTCAGGGCATCAATGCCCTCAGACCCAATCTCTGTGCGGTGACTGAAGAAGTGGCATACTTTGGCAATGGAGCAGGTTGCCATCAGATTCATTTCGGGGTGACCCCCAATGGCATAGAATCAACTGAAACGCTTCTTTACTCAACTCCCACTTTATTTATTTATTTATTTATTTATTTACATTCTCTTATATACCGCGCTATTCTGCATCAGTGCGGTTTACATTGAACAAACTGAAATTACATTGAACAGGGCATTATAACTTGGAGATAACTATTTTACAGGGAACATGGGCTATGGAGGATTCAGAGAGTTCCAGCTGAGGAAGTCCGCTTCCACGTTGTCCACTCTGGCAATGTGCTGAGCAGACAAGGCTAGGAGGTTCTTCTCTGCACAGACAAACAGGAGCTCCATCTCCAGGGTCACTCTGGTGCTTCATGTGCCACTCCCTGCCGATTGGCATAAGCCACCACAGTGGTATTGTCTGAAAACACTCAAACTGCCCTGCCCTCAATCAACGGCCAGAAATGCAGAAGAGTCAGTCTGATGACCCTTGCCTCGAAGCAGTTAATAGACCAGATCACTTCCTTACAGTTCCAACGGCCCTGGGCTGTACGGTCTTGGCAATGGGTTCCCCAGCCCAAGAGACTGGCATCCATTGTCAACCGGATCTAGGAGAAATCGTCCAGTAGGACGCCCTTCCTCGGATGACAGGGCTGCCGCCATCACTGCAGGCTGCACTTCACCATCAATGGGAGCAGGAGCCTGCGCTTGAACTCTTGAGAACTCAGGGACCATCAAATCAACAAAGGACCACTGGAGTGGTCACATGTGAGCATGCATCCATGGGACCACCTCTATGGTCACTGCCATCAATCCGAGGGGGTAAAGGTAATGCCAGACTCTGGGGGCCTGCTGCGCACAGAACATTGTCAGGGAATTCAACAGTCTTCTGACTTTCTCCTCTGGCAGGAAAACTCTGCCCACTCGAGTGTTAAAACAGGCTCCCAGAAACTCCAAGAACTGGGAAGGCAAAAGCTGGCTCTTTTCCTGAGTGATCACCTAACTGAGGCTTTCCAAATAGGATAATACTCTGGCCATCACCAGAGACACTTCTGACAGGGAACAGGTTCGGATGAGCCAGTCATCCAGATAGGGATGGTCACAGATCCCTTGGCACTGCTGCTGCCACCATTATGACCTTGGAAAACATCCTTGTGGAGGTGGAGAGCCCGAAAGGAAGGGCGGCGAATTGATAGAGCAAGCACGGCAAAACGCAGATACTTCTGCTGGTCCATTTCAGGATATGGAAATACGCCTCGGCAAGATCCAGAAAAGCCAAGAATTTCCCTCAGTGCACTGTTTGAATCACAGAGTACAAGGTTCCCATTCGAAAGAGCAGGATGTGCAAGTGCTCTGACCCTTTGAGGTCCAGGATGGACCGGAAGATAGAGTCCTTCTTTTGCACCACAAAGTAGATGGAGTATCTGCCCTTGTCCCACTTGTCTGGGGGGACAGGCATCACCGCCTTTAGGTGAAGCAACTTCTCTAAGGTGGTCTGCACCGCGGCACCTTTGAACACAGACCCACAGGGGGAGATAATGAAGGCATCTGGATTTGGCTCCTTGCATTCCAGGACATAGCTCAATTGAATGGTGTCTAGCACCCAGCGATCCTTGGTAACCCAGACCCATTCCTGAAAGAAGAGGCAAAGCCTGCTGCCCACTGGAGGCACCAGGGAATGGGCCCCAAATCTTCATTGCATAGCCCTGGAGGATCCTCCTTTGGAGGTGGCCACGTCCCTGAGTCCATGTGCTCCACAAAAAGACTGAGAACAACCCTAAGGCCTTGAGGCAGAGGAGGAGAAAGGTTTTCCTAGTCGGTAGTGACAATAGTCCCCAGTCCTTAAGGAATCCAGTTAGCATGCCCTTGATGGTCAGGCGGAGGCTGACGAGAAAGCGCACTTGTCCACTTCACAGGCCCCTTGAACCTGTTTTCCAGGAAACATTAAGGGCTTCAATGGGGCCGCAGCTCCGATAAAGATCGGAAACCGCTACCGTGGCTTTGTAAACAAGCCCCTAAGATTTTGTTTCGCCTAGATCCTTCACCAGCTTCTCCAAGGCTTATCAAAAAGGAGTTTCCCCTTAAAGGCCAGATAAGCCAACCGGGCTTTGGAGGATGTGTCCAATGATGGAGCCAAATCCAATGCCGTGACATAGTAATCAGGGACCATTCCTGGCTGCCAAGTGCACTAGGAATCAGAAAGGAAGACCACAGCCGACTGCAAGAGAGAATTATTATCATTAGGCAGAAGAGACTGAATCCACTGAAGCAAGACTCGAGAAGTCAAGCTGGTGTATACCCCCAGCTGTAGAATAGCCACTGCCATGGCAAATTGGCTGTTCAGCAAGGAATCAACTTTGTGGTCCACAACATCCTTTAATACCGATTCGCCTTCCACGGGAATGGTGGTCCATCTGGGGATGTGCAATGAAGCTACAGGGTAACCTATTTAAGACTAAGAGAAAATGCTTTTTCACTCAACGTGTAATCAAACTCTGGAATTTGTTACCGGAGGATGTAGTAAAAGCTGTTAGTGTAGTTGTGTTTAAAAAAGGTTTGGATAAGTTCCTGGAGGAAAGGTCCATAAACCATTATTAAAAGGGACCCGGGATATCACTGCTTGACCCAATACAAGCACTGAGGAACCTGTGTCTTTTGTGGAAACTACTAGGTACTTATGACCTAGATTGGCCACTGTTGGAAACAGGATACTGGGTTTGATGGACCTTGGTCTGACCCAGTATGGCATATCTTATGTTCTTATGACCTGTGCATCCACTTTGGAAATGTCAAACCATTCACCATGTTCTTCCTCCAGGAGAGTGAAGATCTTATTATAAACCCCTAACCCTTTAGGCAGGGAGTTGGGCGAGTCCCACTCAGACCGGATCATATCATTGATCACCTCTGGGAACAGGAAGACAGTAGTGGATTTCTGTACCCCTTGAAGAAGCGGGTGTACTTTCAGCTCCTGCTCCAATGCTGGAAGCATCTGTCAGATTCAAGGCGGATGAGTCTCTGAAAATCAATGTTGCCAGCTCCTCCTTCCAGAACAGGCAGATCATGCCAGCCTCTGAATAGTCTCCTGGTGTTGGTAATGGGTCCTCCTCCATATCAGAGCCCAATACAGATTCATCTGTCTCTTTTCTGTCTTAACTGTCCTGTCAATAATTGGCGTTCCTTTCCTTTCATTTGGATGCTTTTGGATTATTGTAAACCACTCTGATGCCTTGTCGCCTAGGGCAGTATATCAAATGACAATAAAGATAAAGATCTGGGCCCGAGACATAGTCAACATCTCAGACAGCTCCCAACTGTTCTTTATCTTCAGGGAGTGTCCCACACTGGGGATGCTTAGCTAAAGGCAATTGAACAGGGCTTCTGCTTTCAGCCTGCCCGGTACAAGACTGTGTCCGGGGGCACCTAGAGGCCTCAGGGTCTGAATTTCCATGCCAGAAGGACCAGGCCTCTTGTAAAATGGAAAAGAATGCCGGGGAGGACAAACTGGATTCTAGAAGCTCTCCTCTTGGAAAAGGCTCCCCCACACCAGGGGGCATAGCTGCCACAGACCCCTTAGAGGATGAAAAGCGGCTCACAGCATGACCACCGGAGCCTCTGGTCGGCTGAGAATCCTTACCTTTAGTACCATTCTGCACCTCCTGCCCTGAGGCAGTTAAGGGTGGACCAATTGTATCTCCCAGCTGAGAGGGGAAAAGCATGCCCTACAGGGGTGACTCGGAAGCTGCTATACAGGAAAGGCAGAAACCAGAATCCAAGGATGACATTCTTCGCTAGCCACAAGTCAAACCGGTGGAAGAAGACAGAGTTAGGGTAAGTATCACCCGCATGCGCGCTAAGACTGCGTAGACCTGCAGGTGCCCATTAACAGTGCTTTTATGTGACGTGTGTTAAAGGTGTTAGCGAAGGAGCATGTGTTGGAGCCACTTGGGCAGAACATGCATTAGGACAATGCAACCGCCAGGCGCACCATAGGTTAAAATGTTAATAATGCATCCAGAAAACAGTGGGAAACCCACACACAGTGCTAAGAGTCGCTGGCAGTCCACCCCAAATTGCATCCCTCAGAGACGGAACCGAGAGCCCCCTGTTGTTGTTGTTGTTGTTAAGTGCCGTCGAGTCGGAGTCGACTCATGGTGACCCTCTGGATAGCTATCCTAAATTGTGTTCGGTCTTCAGTCAGGCGGCTCATTGTTGACAGACTGGTACCCGTAGCTGCTGTTATTGTATCGATCCATCTCATTGCTGGCCTTCCTCTTTTGCACTGACCTTCTATCTTGCCAAGCATAATGTCTTTCTCTAATGATCTCTCTCTTCGCATGATGTGTCCAAAGTATGAAAGTCAAAGTCTTGTCATCTGAGCTTCTAAAGAAAGCTTATGTTTGATCTCCTCTAGTACCGACTGGTTTGTTCTTCGGGCAGTCCATGGAATACACAGTATTCGCCGCCAGCACCATAATTCAAAGACATCAATTTTCTTCCTGTCTATCTTTTTCACTGTCCAGCTTTCACATCCATATGATGTTATTGAAAATACCATGGCTTGAACAAGTCGAATCTTTGTATGGAGAGAGACATCTCTGCTCTTGAAAATCTTATCTAGGTTTTTCATAGCCATTCTACCAAGAGCAATGTGTCGTCTGTTTTCTTGACTGCTTGTTGCTTCTTTATTGATAGTTGATCCAAGTAGGTTAAAGTTGTTCACGATTTCAATTTCTTCTTCTTCAACGATGAACCTGTTGATTATGCCAGTTGTCATGATCTTTGTCTTTACATTAAGGTGCAGGCCCATTTTCAGACTATGTTCTTTGATTGTGAGAAGCAAATGTTTCAGATCATCTTCACTTTCAGCCAGTAATGTGGTATCATCAGCATAGCGAAGGTTGTTGATGAGTCTTTCACCAATCTTCACACCTCTGTTGTCTTCATACAATCCTGCTTCTCTGATGATTTGTTCTGCATATAAGCCTTGCTATAGTCGATAAAGCACAAATAGATATCCTTTTGGTATTTTTTAGTCTTTTCAAGGATCCATCTCACATCCGCAATGATGTCTCTCGTTCCTCGCCCTTTCCTGAACCCTGCTTGCACTTCAGGTAGTTCTTGTTCCAGGTATGGTTGTAGTCTCTTTTGAATAATCTTCAGTAGAATCTTGCTGGCATGTGGGATCAGAGCGATTGTGCGATAATTTCCACAGTCAGTTGGATCACCTTTCTTTAGTATTGCTATAAACACAGATCTTTTCCAGTCAGTTGGCCATGATGTTGTCTTCCAAATTTCCTGGCAGAGTCTTGTAAGTGTGGTAATAGCTGCATCAGATTGCTGTAATACTTCTATGGGAATACCATCAATGCCTGGTGCTTTGTTCTTTGATAAGGCTTTCAATGCTGTTTCAACTTCTTCTTTCATCACCAATGGTTCCCAATCATACAGTACAGATTGAAACGGCTGTTGGTCCACTTGATCTTTATCATATAAAAACTCTGTATATTCCTTCCACCTTTTCTTGATCTTCTCAGCATCATTCAATATAGAACCTTGAGCATCCTGTAACATTCCAATTTGAGGCTGGAACTTTTTCTTTAACTCTCGTAGCTTTAGGAAAACCGATCTTGTTCTTCCTCTAATAGTTTCTGCTTCTATTTCCTTGCATGCGTCATTGTAGTACTTTTCCTTGTCCTGTCTTGCTGCACGATGGAAATCTCTGTTGAGGTCTGCGATTGTCTTTCTTTCTCCTCTGGCTTTAGCTTCTCTGCGTTTCTGGGCAATTTTCAGAGTTTCTTCCGTCATCCATTTTGGCCGTTTTTGCTTTTTCACCTTTTGAAGAGACTTCTCGCTTTCTTCCAACACAACCTTCTTGATGTCATTCCATAACCCTTCTGGAGCTCTATCATTTGTATCTAAGGCAGCAAATCGATTTTGCAGGCAGTCTTTAAATTCCAGGACAATAACAAGGTCAAGCCTTGGTACTCCTCCCCAAGAGCCCCCGTCATAGGATCTGGCTCAGCTCTATTCCCTTAGAACTGCTTCACTGGCTAAGTTTATTTTTAGCTGCACTGTGTGAAAGGTGGCTGGCAGGCAAATCCTTCTGAGAGCCTTCTGAAATCTTTGGGAGAGAGTAGGAGGGGGAAAGGACACTGAGGTTGTGTTAGGCTGCTAATACTCTTCCAGATTCTTCCAAATCCTTCCAATATGTGGCTGCTCAATAGGCCCTTATCATGAAAATAGCGTGGAGCTGAACCAATTTTCTTTCCTCCTGCATGCAATGTGTGCCTTCGAGTCAGTCCTGACTCCTGGTGACCCAGAAACTCCTGGGTTTTCTTGGCAGTGTAACCGATAGTAGATTGCCAGGCCTTTCTTCCGAGGCAATGGATGGTTAAGTGACTTGTCCAAGGCCACAAGGAGTGCTAGTGGGAATTGAACTCTGGTTGCTTGGTTACCAAGCCAGTGTTCAAACCACTAGGCTACTCCTCCACTCCTATGGCTATTAAAAAAGACCTCAGTCTAGTGGAGCCTCCCATGTCACACTCAAGTGAGAGAGTCACCCCTTTAGGGCTTGAGATGGTCGTTGATGAGGGCTGAATTAATTTCTTTTCCTCTCAATCCTCTGGTTTTCTATAGAGAGGAGAAAATCCATCCACCATCTGCTGGAGACAAAGAAGTACTGACTGAAGGGACCTCTGGTGGCTGAGGCGTTTAGAGGCATAAGAGTGATGTCATTGAAAACATGGGCTTTTCATTGGTTCTTTGTCTCCACCAATCTGCTGGTAGGGGAACACAACCCACTTGTCTGAAATGGCTAGCAGGATAATATGAAAACAAGTTTAAGTCAGTTCAGGAGATGAGCACAATTGAATCTATATTTCAGTCTCATGAACAGTGTGTCTAGAATCATTTTGGTCAGTAAATGTGGCCATTGTTAAGGGCAATAATGTTCTTGATAATAAAATGGATATATTGTAAAATTACATTCGCTATAAAAATGGGCATTTCTGAAATTTCCCTTATGCAAGAGGTTATTTTTCTTCACTAGGACACAGAATTTCCATTATCACAAAATTTGTGTCTTTCCAAATGTGTCAGATAGGAAACAGAAAATTGGGAAAGGTTTTCTTAGGCTTCGTCCAAGAGCTTTAGCTCGGGGGATGAATTTCTTTTTGAAATTTCCAAGGAAGTGTTTCATTAAATATATAGGATCCGTGTATGTTTTTCTAGATCCTAGGCAACTTCAAGAATGTATAAACAGTCAGGAACTTGCCCTTGAAGGGGAACTGCAGAGGCCACTGGTGCTTTATAAGTAAAAGGGGGTTTTATGAGGGTTTAAATGTAATGGCCATGATTTGAGAACATGAATGTTCTTTTCTGTTTGTGATTTTCATCATATATAGTAGCTATCTCCCCCCATTTTATTTTATTTCCTTCATTTTGATCTTATAGGTTTTGACACTATTGAGGAGCTTACTTTTTTATTTTCTAATGAGAACCTCTATAGTCATTGCAATTATTTGCTAGATTGGTTGTTTTATTTCTTCTATAATGTGAACGAAAAATCAGTAAGTAATACATTTTTTTTAAAAAGCCATCTGTATGAGCCCCCAGCTCAGTTTGGACACATCTGTCATTAGTAACCTTTGATGAGGAGGAATTTGAAAAGGGAAACCTTTGGCCAGATTGGACTGATCTGTCCACCAGGACAGGGAGTCCCAGATAGAAGTAGTGCCAGAAATCACATCCTTGAGGCTGTGAGTGGACTATGTCCACTTTGTGCTCTGGATCTACTGAGACCATCTCATTTTGAGACATGCCAGCGATGTTACATGAATTGTCAAAGCCATGTGGTCCAACATTCTCAAAATGAACTTTGTTGGCGTCTGCTAACTCTGTTGTACTTCTTCCCTTATCACCACCAACCAACGACGAGATGAAATTTGATTTGAGGTAATTGATGATGAACCCTAATAGCTCCAGCACCTGGATGGTAAGGCCTATGGATTCTTGAACCCCCTTCCTGAGTGGTGTTCTTGATCAATAAATCTTCCAAGTAGGGAAACGCATGCATGCCAGTATGCATAGAAACACTGCAACAACTGTTTGGCATTTTGTGAATATGCAAGGAGCGGATGTGTGAAGCTGATTTCTGTTTCCCTACAATGAATTATAAATACATTCTGTGATTGGGATCTATCTGCACATGGGTGTAGGTATCTTTTAGCTTCACAAAACATAGCAAATCCCCTTTTTTGAAGAAAAAGGATCAAGGTACCAAAAGAAACCTTTCTGTACCCTTCCTGGACTAGATATTTGTTCAGATCTCTCAAGATCTAGGATGGGACAAGTCTTCCCGTTTGCTTTGCCACCAGGAAGTATCCCAAATAGAATCCCAGCTCTTCCTGCCCTAGTGGAATAGGCTCAACTGCATTTGCTGCTTGAAGAGCAAAGAGTTCCAGAAGAAGTCAGTCCTGATTCTGAGAGGTCAAAGGATTGACTCTTGATGAGCAATTTGGAGAGATTTAAAATAGATGCCCTGGGTTTAGGCTGGGACTTCTGAACCTTCAAGCTGCCTAGGACAGTAGCAATAAGATTATCTTGTCTGCATGAAGAGGGAGGGAAGAGGATACCTATGCCTGTGAGTGTAAAGCACAGTTACTTACCTGTAACAGGTGATCTCTGGGAACAGCAGGAATAAGTCTTCACATATGGGTACCGACGGAGCCTGCGCGGGAACGCTCCCCAGCGTCCAGAAAGAAAGCTTTTGGGAGCATCCCACAGCGCCTGCGCGCTGCCTTCCTGCCTTTCCCAACCGCCTCTCTCCAGTTCGAGTTTTAAGCTGAGACAAAGAGAGAGAAAGAGAGAGGAAAGGAAAGATAGATAGAGAGATACAACTCCTAGGGGAGGTGGGTGGGTTGTGAAGACTTATTCCTGCTGTTCCCAGAGATCACCTGTTACAGGTAAGTAACTGTGCTATCTCCAGGAACAAGCAGGAATGAGTCTTCACATATGGGGACTCCCCAGCTAGAGATGCCAGGGAGATCTCCAAGGTTGTGAGTCCCTGAGAAGGGCTCTACCTGCCCCTATGGATCTCGGGCATCCAACCAGGGATGGGGGTAGGAGTTGATTAGGTATGGAACAGGTGTTTGAGAACAGCCTGACCAAACAAGGCATCCCGGCGGGAGTCCTTGTCCAAGCAGTAATGGGCTGTAAAGGTATGAACCGAGGCCCAGGTGGCTGCTCGACAGATTTGGTCGATGGACACAGAGTTTAGATGAGCCATAGAGGCTGCCATGGCCCTCACATTGTGAGCTGTGACATAGCCCTCCAGAGAAAGATTCTTACTCTGGTAGGCGAAAGAAATACACTGAGCAATCCAATTTGACAGAGTTCTCTTAGAGACTCGAAGTCCCAAATGAGAGGGATCAAAAGCAACAAAGAGTTGAGAGGACTTTCTATGTTGCTGTGTCCTTTGTAAGTAAAAAGCGAGCGCTCTCTTACAATCCAGGGTATGGAGATTCCTCTCTGCACTTGATGCATGAGATGTGGAAAAAAGACAGGTAAATACACCTCCTGGTTCAGATGAAAAGGTGAGACCACTTTAGGCATAAAGTGTGGATTAGTCCTGAGGACTACCTTGTCATGATGGAACCTTGTATAAGGAGGATTAGCCACCAAGGCTTGCAGCTCACTGATGCGGCGAGCTGAGGTGACTGCAATGAGAAAAATGACCTTCCAGGAAAGGAATTTCAAGGAGGTGGTGGCTAAGGGTTCAAAGGGTGGCTTCATAAGCTTGCCAAGAACCAGATTCAAGTCCCATGCCACTGGAGGTGGTCTAATGGGAGGTTTAGTTAAAAGAAGGCCTTTCATGAATCTTGCTATAAGAGGATGAGAGGAAATAGGCTGTCCATTGAGAGGCTTAAGGGATGCTGCAATAGCACTCAAATGGACTCTTACTGAATTCGTTTTAAGGCCTGCATGGGATAAATGCAGCAAATACTCTAGTAAAGAATTCAGAGGTATTGCAAGAGGGTTAAGACCCTTCTGTGCACACCAAATGGTAAACCTTTTCCATTTAAAAGCATAGGAAGGTCTAGTGGAAGGCTTTCTGGAAGCATGAAGGATATCCTTCACTTGCTGAGAAAGATGCAAATCTTGAAGGTCTAGGCTGGGGATTTGGGTGCCACAACGTTCCCTCCTCCTGGGACAGGAAATCTGGAGCAGATCCCAAGTCCAGGGAGGGAGCTTGAGAGAGATGCAGAAGTAGAGGGTACCACACCTGGCGTGGCCAATGTGGTGCTATGAGGATCATAGACCCCTTGTCTCTCTGAAGTTTGAACAGTGTCTTGGGAATTAGGGGAATGGGTGGAAAGGCATAGAGGAAGTCTTGCCCCCAATGAAGGAGGAAGGCATCCCTGGCCTGAACTCCCTGACACGGAATCCTGGAACAGAACCGGGGAAGTTTGGCATTCCACAGACTTGCAAACAGGTCTATGTCCGGGGTTCCCCAAATTCGGAAGATCCTGGCTATCTGGTTCCCCATGGAGGGACCATTCATGTGGAAGCAGAACTCGACTGAGTCTGTCTTCCCAAGAGTTTTGAACCCCTGGAAGATACACTGCCACGAGATGAATTTGATGCTCTCTGGCGAAGGCCCACAATCTCAAAGCTTCGTTGCAAAGCGACAGAGAGCCAGTCCCGCCCTGCTTGTTCATGTAGAACATGGCTACTTGGTTGTCCGTGTGGATGAGGACTGTCTTGTAGCTGAGCAGGGTGTGGAAGACTCTGAGCTAGAAGAATTGCTCTGAGCTCCAAGAGTTTGATATGTAGAGATGTCTCCTGTGGAGACCAGATGCCCTGGGTGGAGAGATCTTGTAGATGAGCTCCCCAACCCCTTGGAGAGGCATCTGTTGTAAGGGTTGCTTGGGGTAGCAACTGTTGAAAGGGGGACCCCAGCAACAGATTTTGAGTGGACTTTCACCACTGGAAAGACCAAAAGAGGCGACTGGAGGTTGCTATTTTGTCTGACAGGCACCCTGATGCCTGGGTCCATTGGGTGGACAGAGTCCACTGAGCTGCCCTCATGTGAAGGCGAGCGTAAGGAACCACATGCACGGTGGATGCCATGTGGCCTAACAGTTGTAACATCTCTCGAGCAGTTAAATGGGACTTTAACTGAATTTGTGAGGCTAACTGCACCAAGCGTAGGCAACAGGCCTGGGGAAGATAGGCCCTTGCAGTTGTGGTATCCAGCAAGGCCCCTATGAACTCCAATGATTGAGTAGGGGTGAGATGGGATTTTGGGATGTTTATTACAAGTCCCAGATACTGAAGAACACGCCTTGTGCAGGCTAGGGAAGCCTGGGCCTCTGACTGGGATGGAGCTCGGATGAGCCAGTCGTCCAGATATGGGAATACAAATATTCCTAGAGTGCGTAGAAATGCAGCTACTACTGTCATGCATTTTGTGAACACTCTTGAGGCAGAGGCCAGACCGAAGGGAAGCACTCTGTATTGATAGTGCTTTCCTTGATAAGGAACCGAAGGAACCTTCTGTGTGTGGGATGGATGAGGACATGGGTGTACGCATCCTTGAGATCTAGAGAACAAAGCCAATCCTGACTCTGAAGGTATGGAAGGAGAGCACCGAGAGAAATCATCTTGAATTTCTCTTTGCATAGAAACTTGTTCAATTCTCTGAGATCTAAAATGGGTCTGTAGCCCCGTTTTCTTTGGGATAAGAAAATAGGGGGAGTAGAACCCTGAGCCCTGTTGAAGAAGGGGTACTTCTTCTATTGCCTTTTGGGCAAGAAGGGTAGCAATCTCGTGACCCAGAAGGTCGAGGAGAGATGTTGGAGAATTGAACTGTCTCACCATGGTGTGAGGAGGAAGGTTTAAGAAATGAAGTTTGTACCCCTCCCTTATGATGGAGAGGGTCCATTGCTCTGCTGTGATTTGTTCCCATCTGGGAGCAAAGTGAGCTAACCTTCCTGGAATGGTGAGAGGCTCTGGTTCTTCTAGAGCCAGAAAGGCTAAGTTCTCTAGTTGTAAGTCAAAGGCTCTGAGGAGGCTGAGGCTGTTGGGCTGTAGCAGTCCTTGCAGCCTTAGGCTTGGCTTGCTTAGGTTGTTGCTGACGCTTTGCAGCAAAACGACCTGCAGAAGATGCCTGCTGACCATAAACAGGATAATATTTCCATTTTTTTGGAAAGAAAGCCTTTTTGAACAACCTTTTTCTAACAGGAGCAGAAGTAGACTTTGAAAGTCTATCTAAGGCAGAATTCTCAGCATCCATCTGAGTGGCCTTTGCTTGCCAATCCTTGCCAAAAAGGTTTTCACCTGTACAAGGAAGATTTCCTAATCCATCCTGGACCCAGGATTCCAAATCAGAAGCTTGTAACCAAGCAACTCTGCGTGCACCTATGGCAATAGCCGAGGCTCTGCTGGCACACTCAAAAGAGTCAAAGGCTGCACGGTTGGAAAATTTGGAAACATCCTGGGCATGTTTAAGCCAGGTGAGAAACTCCTCCCTTTTATCTTCTGAGATAAAAGGAGATAAAGTTTGCAGATGATCTGTAACTTCCTTTAGAAACATCCCCATATAGAGACTATAGGAGTTGATTCTGGCAGCAAGCATATTGGCCTGGAAAATTCTCCGGCCAAAAGCATCCAAGGTTCTGCATTCTCTTCCTGGAGGATTAGATGAGTGTCTTTTTGCACTCTTTATCTTCTTCATAGCAGACTCCACCACAATAGAGTGGTGAGGAAGCTGAGTCTTATGAAAGCCAGGACAAGGAGGAACCCGGTACATGGTGTCCAACCTACGAGAATGAGGGGAGATAGTAAGAGGTATCTCCCAAATGCCCAACATGTGATCATAAAGGATCTCATGAATTGGTAAAGTAGCTGCCTCTTTAGGAGCCTTAGGATATTGTAAAATATCAAATTTCTTGGCTCTAGGCTCTGTTTCATGGGCCACTGAAATGGAGAAGCCCCTGGCCACTTCCCTAATGAAGTCTTGAAAAGACAAGTCTTCTGGAGGAGACATTTCTTCTTTTTGGAGAAGAGGGCTCCTGAGGAAGGAGTACCGATGCTGCGACAGAAGCCTCTGATTCATCAGAGTCTTCGGAGGAATCGAAGTATCGCCTGTCTGGATGCTCCTGCAGAGCCCAATACGCGTACCGAGTGGTATCGACATTGGGAGTGATCGGTACCGAATCGGTACCGATGGACATCACAGAACAAGGTACCGCTGCAGTCGACACCGAAGCCGATGTCGATGCAATCGGTACCGGCACCGGAACAGATATCGGTGCCGGTGCCGGAACCGATACCGACAACAGAGTTTGTTGCGGTACTGGAGGCGTCGCAGCTTGTATGGATGCCGTGATGGCACGCTGCATGGTCAGAATATTCTGATCCATCGACGCAACCAATGTCTGGATGTCGGTACCAGTGGGAACCACCGGTACCCCAGAACATGGCAACAGGTGATCGGTCGAGGCCGTGCCATCGATGTCTACCTGTGACCCCATAGATAAAGCTTTGGAAGCCGGAGCTTCCCGCCAGGGTAATTTTGCCGGTGCGGGATCCTCGAGAGCAAGCCCGAAGGCATCTCGATACTTAGAGGGAGATCTACCCTTCGAGGACCGGCTGGACTTATGTTTGGTTACCTGAGATCCATGGGAGGAAGAAGCAGCCCTGGAAGATGTCTATGCCACCGAAGCCGCATCAGAGGGAAACAGGGTACTGAGCTTGGCCGCTCGATTCTGTCGACCTCTTTTAGACATCATGGAACAGGACTCACAATCAGTGATGGAGTGGTCAGGACCCAAACATTTTAGACACCATTCATGGGTGTCGGTGATAGAAATAGTACCGCTGCACTTCGTGCACTTTTTAAACCCGGAAGCGGGCTTTTCCATGAGGAAAATTTTTGTAGGCCTAAGGCCCCAAAAAGAAAGCACAGAAGTGGGAAACGGTAATTATTATTATTTTTTTAAAGAAGAAAGAAGAAAAGACCGGCGGTACCGGTCTGACGTCGAAGAAGGCAGACGCGCGACCAAAGAAATAAAAGAAAATAAAGAACTTCTTCAGCGGTGACAGGAACACGACCTGCTGGCTCTGCGGAAAAGAAGAACTGGAGAGAGGCGGTTGGGAAAGGTGGGAAGGCAGCACGCAGGCGCTGTGGGATGCTCCCAAAAGCTTTCTTTCTGGACGCTGGTGAGCGTTCCCGCGCAGGCTCCGTCGGTACCGACGATACCCATATGTGAAGACTCATTCCTGCTTGTTCCTGCAGATTAGGATCTCTTTTAGCCCTCCGCTATGAAACTTCCTGGCTGAGATGGTCAGGTCAGAAGTGGGCCTGGAAAAGATCTTCAAGGTGTCAGTATGCTGCTTGGTTATGGTTGCAGCCCCTTGAACCTTATCTCCAAAGCGATTCTCTCCACAACACAACATATCAGCAAGTTGCTCCTGCACACTGGGTTGGGAGGCCCAAAGCCATGAGAGTCTCCAGTCAGAATACTCATCATAGAGGCTCTCTATGCCATATTGTAAATATCATATGTTGCTTGGACAATCTATATTCTATACTCCTTCCTTATGTCACTAGGGAATGGTATTGCTCAACCTTCTCTGGAGGGAGAAAGTTGGCATACTCATCTAGATTGAGCACGGTAATCCCCAAGTGCATGCCACGAAAAGGTGGTAATGCACTATGTGGAACGACAGCATAGTGTTCTGAAAAAAAAAATGTTCTTCCAAAAAGATCCAAGGTCCTAGCCTCCCCCCCTGGAGGCATCGAAGAGTGAAACTTAGACATCTTGGCTCTTTTGAGAGTGGATTAGACAATCATGGAATGGTGTAGTAACTGTAGGTTTTCAAATCCGGGAGCCTTATGGACTTTATGCATAGTCAATTTTCTTGCTGACTGGGGGCATAAAGAGTAGGGAGTCTCCCACATTCTCCAGGACCAAGCAGGAAGTCAGTCCTCACATATGGGTGACGTCAGTGCCGACGGAGCCCCCGTGCGGAGCATTTCCCCAGCTTTCAAAGAAAGCTTTTGGGAATGCAGCGCGCATGCGCGGTCCCCTTCCCGCCCAAGGGTGTCATCTTGCTCAGTCTTCTTTTTTCCGCGGAGCCCGACGGACGTGTTTCGTTTTCACCCGAGGAAAAAGTTGATTTTATTCTGCGTGGACCCATTTTCTTCGGTTCGACGCCAGTTTCCCTTTCACGCCTAGACCCGATACGTTGGTATCAAGCCCACACTTCTTTTTTCGGTTTTTGTCCTTAGTGACTAGCGTACGTGCCATTTTTCTATTTTTCACTGGCAGCCCTGTCTTTTGACCTCGCAGGGCCCTTTTTCCCCCGATGGCTGCCAGCGGGTTTAAGAAGTGTGATCGGTGTAAGAAACTTATGTCTCTCACCGACACACATGACTGCTGCCTCCGCTGCCTCGGACCTGATGATCTGTGGCCCATGTGGGAAAATGTCCTGGAAGGCGTTGAGGAGTCGGCAGCACCAAAAGGAAAGAATCTTCTCCGACTCCGCGTCCGGACGGGCCCGGTCTTCGTCAGAGGCCTCGACGTCTCAGGACTCCGGCCCCGCGCATCGCCGAGGCTCCTCTGAGAGGGGGTCTCCCTCGCGGGAGCATCGCAGAAAGAAGAAACCTGCGAGGGCGGCGTCGGTGAACGCACTTGGCTCCTTGAGGGCCAAGTCGCATAGCCCCGAGCGCCATCCCGGGTCTTCGGAGTCAGAGAGGCCTGCCAAACAGCCTCATGTGGAGATGGAGTCCCCGGGTCACGTGAGTACTGTAGTCTCCTCCGGGGGAGCTGACAACGGGCCCGATGCCATCGGGGACCGAGTCGGGGGCTGCTGAGTCTCCTGAGCTCAGATTCAGGTTGACGGCCTTGGAGTGCAGCTTGCCTGCCTTCATGGAACAGCAGCGGGCACTGATCGCCGGTCTCACCGGTGCATCTGCCCCGACCACCGGGACATTGACGTCCAAGTCGACCCCGGAGGCCGAGCCGATCCTCAAGTCCATGCGCTCTCGAGTCGATCCTCGGCCAAGGTCTCCCTCAGCCTCCTGTTCGGGACCGAGGTCGTCAACGCCGGTACCCTCGGCGTCGGGGTGGATGGCATTGGTGCCTGCCCGACCGGAGCCGCTTGATTCCTCCTCTGTGGGGTCGGGCTGGGAAACGGAGGACGAGGAGTCACCGGACACCTTTCGGACTCGGTGTGTCCCATCAGACTCACCGGAGTCCGAGCCTCGGTGAAGGTCCCCCCCGGAGGATACCCGGTTCTCAGACTTCATGCGGGATATGGCCAAGGCCTTGGCATTCCCCGCGGATCCCAGGGAGGAGCCTCAAGCCACGGAGCTCAAGGCCCTGCAGTATGACTCTCCTCCCAAGGAGGCCTTTACTGTACTGGTTCCTCCAATGCTGGAACGGTTGCTCTTCTGCATGTGGGAGGCACCAGCCTCGATGCCGGTTTTGAGCAAGCAAGTCGATTCTATCTATCGAGTCCGCAAGAGCCCTGGGTTCCAAAAGGCACAACTACCTCACCACTCCATGGTTGTGGAATCGGCCATGCATCGTCTGAAGAGTCAGAAGATGCACTCCTCGGTGCCTCCCGGCCGGGAGGCCCAGAACTTGGATGCCCTTGGTAAGAAGTGCTTCCGGGGCTCTATGCTTGCTTGCTTGCTGTGTCCAGACCTATCAGCTGTACATGGGCATGTACCTTCGAGACCTGGCAAAGGAGATTGCCGGGTTGTCCGTCTTAGTTCAGACGGACAACCAAGTTGCTATGTTCTATGTGAACAAACAGGGGGGCACGGGGTCCCGACTTCTATGTCAGGAAGCGCAGAAACTGTGCTCCTGGGCAGTCAATCATGGCATACTTCTCAAAGCAGTCTATCTCCCTGGACAGGAGAATTACCTGGCAGAAAGATTGAGCAGGATCTTGCAGCCACACGAATGGCAGTTGAATCCACTGGTGGTTCAATAGATCTTCCTAAGATGGGGTCTTCCAACCATAGATCTCTTTGCCAGTCCTCTGAAATGTCAGCTGCCCAGGTTCTGCTCCAGACAACCGCATCCTCTCAGATTAACAGCGGATGCATTTCTCCTTCCGTGGTCTACAGGCCTCCTTTATGCCTTTCCTCCCACGCCTCTAGTGCCCCAGACACTATTCAAAGTGCTCTGGGACAGAGCCTCGGTAATTCTGGTGGCCCCCAGATGGCCCAGGCAACCGTGGTTCCCACTTCTTTTGCAACTAGCGGTGGACACTCCTCTTCCTCTGGGGATGCAACCAGATCTCCTGTCTCAGGAGCAGGGATCTCTCTTGCACCCCAACCTCCAGTCCCTCAATCTGATGGCCTGGCTGCTGAAAGGATAGTTCTAGCACCCTTACTGCTAGCTCACGAAGTGGAGGACGTGGTCTTGGTCTCTAGGAGGCAGTCCACCCAGAAATCTTATGCCCTCAAGTGGCATAGATTCTCTGCCTGGTGTGCTCAACACAATGAGAATCCTTTCTCATGTCTGGTACCAGTAGTGCTGCAATATTTGCTTCACCTCTCCAACCTCGGCCTTAAGTCCAAATCTGTTAAGAGTTCATCTTAGTGCTCTTTCAGCGCACCATTCTCCGGTAGAGGGTGAATCTCTCTCCAGCCACCCTTTGGTGGCTCGCTTCCTTAGAGGCCTGCTTTTGCTTAAGCCTCCAATTCATCCTCCTGCCCCTGAGTGGGATTTAAATGTGGTCTTGCAACAGCTTACTTGCCCACCATTTGAGCCTATGGCTACTTGTCCTTTGCGCTTTCTCTCCTGGAAAGCGTTGTTTCTGGTAGCTCTTACCTCCGCAAGGCGAGTGAGTGAGCTTCAGGCCCTAGTATCAGATGTTCCATATACTAGGTTCTATAGGAACAGGGTAGTCTTACGGACTCACCCTAAGTTCCTTCCAAAGGTTGTCTCCTCCTTCCAACTCAATCAGGAGGTGGTTCTTCCAACTTTCTTTCCCAGGCTGCATGCCAGCCGGGCTGAGATAGTCTTGCATACCCTGGACTGTAGGAGGCCGTTGTCCTTCTTCCTTGACTGTACGCAGGAGCACCGGAGGGCTGTTCAGCTCTTCGTCTCTTTTGACCCCAATAAGTTGGGGTTACCTGTCTCCAAGCGTACCCTGTCCATTTGGGTAGCGGACTGTATCGCCTGGGCTTACAGGGCAGCCCGCCTCTCCTTGCAGGGTCGAGTTACGGCTCACCACGTCAGGGCGAAGGCTGCGTCAGTGGCTCATCTCCGCTCTGTTCCGTTGGCAGACATCTGCCGGGCCGCTACTTGGTCTTCAAGCCAGACATTTGCGGCCCACTACTGCCTCGAGAGGGAGTCCCGCAGGGACAGTGCTTTCGGACAGGCGGTACTCCATAATCTCTTTGGGGTTTAGGCAACTCCTACCCTCCGGCCCTGGTGTTGGGCTACCGTTCGGGGGCGTTCTCAGAGAAGATTCTTTTCTCACTTGCTGAGGCTCTATAGGGAGCTCATTTTTTCAGCTTTGGGTCTCCAGTAGCCTTAAGCTGGGGAGTCCCATATGTGAGGACTGACTTCCTGCTTGGTCCTGGAGAAAGAGTAGTTACTCACCTGTAACAGGTGTTCTCCAGAAGCAGCAGGAATCAGTCCTCATAACCCTCCCTCCTCCCCTTGGAGTTGCAGTCATATGTTTCATTTTGTTTTTTGCTGTCTTTTTAGCTATGTCATCAGACTGAGCAAGATGGCACCCTTGGGCGGGAAGGGGACCGTGCATGCGCGCTGCATTCCCAAAGGCTTTCTTTGAAAGCTGGGGAAATGCTCCGCACGGGGGCTCTGTCGGTGCCGACGTCACCCATATGTGAGGACTGATTCCTGCTGCTCCTGGAGAACACCTGTTACAGGTGAGTAACTACTCTTTCTCATCTGCAGCCTCTGAAGAGACAAAGTACACTGTCATCGCCTCCTTAGGGGCAATGGAATACTAAAGAATATACAACTCTTCAGCCCTGGACTCCTCCTCGGTCTCTAACGGAAACAGAATGGACTTGAACTTTTCTCTGACAAAATCATCGACTATTAGCTCCTCAGGTGGAGATTTGCAAAGATCATGAGGAAAAATGGGATACGAGGGTAAATCTGGAGACCTTTCCGAGGAGTAGTATTCAGACTCAAATTCAGAATCCCAGGAATGGTCCAATGCAGATTCAGAGCGGTATTCGAAAACATTTGAGCCTCTGCCTGGATGAGGCAGACCTCTGGGAACACTGAGGCACCCAGGACCTCCAACACTGTGGGGAGTAATCATCTCTCAAAGCACTGGAGAAAGAATTTTGCCATGCAGGAGTTGGCTGCGAAGTCCTTTAAGGTCTCAAAGTTAATTCTTCTCCTCTAGCAGACAATGAGTTTGGAAGATGGGTTCAATGCACCAAAGCAGCAGTTTCGTGTACAGCAAAAAACAGTCATCCTCTCCTCGAAAGCTTATATAAGCCGCTCCTCAAGGGCTGTCATGGACAAAAGTGAGGGGCCTGCAGCAGACTGGTAGGCTGGTCTCAGTCTTGCTGAGTCTGGTGTATCAAAGGAGCTGCCTCTATGTTTCTGACATCATGCTCCTATGAACCTCTATACCGATACACTACAGTCTCCACTTGATTCTAGGCATCTCTGGCCCTCAATGTCTCAGAGGACGAGGACAAATCGTTTTTTCCTTGGGGCGATATCGGTAGGTGATCAACGTAGGTGCTCGAGGGCCTCTTGATGTTGATGCACCACCAAGTAGCCATGGACACCAATGGTGGAGACAATGGATCAGTCTTATCAATACCAAAAATATATTTGTGCTGCTTCTCTCAACCCTACAGCCCTCTGTTTGTCATCTGTGAACACAAAACACAAAAATGAAAAGGCTCAGGGTTGAGCCCCAAGCACTGTTAGTGTCTGTAATAGATATGGTCTTGGAGCACCGGGTGCATTTTTTGAACTTGCTGGCAAATTTTTGGGACATGTCGTCTGGAAAAATAGCTAAAGTGAAACCAAACAATGTGGTTTTGAATCAAAAAGAAATAATGCATCCGAGGTGACTGAGGCCTAAATGCGGCCTAAGCAGCAATGTGCAAAAAAATCCCAAAGCAAACTTGGAACAACTGAAAATTCTAACGGAAGAATTAGAAAGTAATAAAGCAGTAAAGACAGCATCAAGACAAGAGAACTCACAAACAAATTAAAACAAAGACACACAGTAACTGGATTAATCAGAGACTGCAGAACAATGCAGAATTATGTCTTTGGGGAGCTGCGGAAAAACGAAAACTGAAGAGATGAGACGCAGTGGTGGCAGGCAGCAATACATACACATGCACCAGAGAGAGGTTCCCTGTGGGGCTCAGATGGTGACATCACCCATATGTGTGTACTTATCCTGCAGAGAAAGAAACTAGGACTGGCAAGTTTCATATCACTGGAAACTGCAGTATAGGGAATAAAGATAAGGGTGGTTTCTCAGGAACCAAAACTACAGGAGCTGGTTTGGTTATTTCAGTAACTGATCACCACATACTTATGAGAAGAAATGTGGACAGCGGTGGTATCAGCAGGGCCAGCCCACCCTAGGCTGTCACCTGCACCTGGGGCAGCAAAGAGCAAGGCATTTAAAGCTAGACAATAAATTGACAGCTGGGGGGGGAAGAGTATAAGGCTTAAGGTCTGCCTAGGGCGCCAATACCTTGAACCAACTCTGGGACTGGCCCTGGGCATCAGCCAGAATACTCACCAACTTTCAGTCTTAGCTAATATAAATTACTACTATCAGAGATAATATAAATCTAAGGCACATATGTGAGGAAGCACAGTTCGAACTAACCTTGCACTGGCATAGGAAGTACTGTCCTGATGGATGCAGAGGGTATTGTCCTGAAAGGCACAGCTATACGTCGAGAAGCCCTTGGTTCAGCTGTTTCTTCAAAGAAAAAATAGTGTCAGCAAAAGACAGAACACACACAAAAAAAGGTCCCCACCCCAATCAGCATCCTAGTTAAGACTGATAGCTCAAACACAAGCACCTCATCCCTATCACTGCCCCTGCTAGAACATAACAGAAGCACAAACACAGGTCCCCCAAACATAATCATGACTACCTCCCCCCCAGCCATTATCCCCAGCTAGGATAGGAGCATAAACAGTCTCCCAAACCCCCATCATCACCTCAGCTAGGGCCAAGAGCACAACACAGGCCCCAATTTTCAACACTATTCTGGCCAGAACCCTCATCACTTCAGCCCAGATAGATGCACCAGCATATGCCCCCAACCCAACCCCACCCCATTACTATCCCAGCTAGAAGAGTGCAGCACAGAAATCTGATTATTGTTCTGCCTCTGGTTCCACATCTTGCCTTGCACACCTGGAACTGGGTTTCTCTCTATCATGGTTCTAAAGCTCTCCATGGTCCTCCTGCGCTTCTCTTCTATGCAGTGAAGATCTCCTGAAAGATAAAACACGACAGCCCTTAAGGATACCTCTACTATTCTGTAAAAAAGAGACAGTCACATTCTCCAACCCCTCAATGTCTACCGACTCCCTTTTTCCAGATTCACTAGAATCATAACTACAAGTTATAGCATGTAATGTATATATAGGGAGAAAAGGAATACAAACCAGACAGGATCAACCTGTCCTAAGGGCCAGGGAGTCGCAGTGTAATACTAATGCAGTTGCTTTTTGGTGAGGTTTCTTTAAAACCAAATTATGAGATGGCTGCAAGAGGTATATAAAAACTTAAGATAACCCAAGATCCATTGAGCCAAACATCCTGCCTCAGATAGTGGTCATCAGATCAGGATACAAGTAACTAGCTATTTTCTTTTTTTACAAACTACTACTACTAATCATTTCTAAAGTGCTACCAAGTACAATGATATACAGACAAATATAAGAGAGCTCTACGGAGCTTATAATCTTGTCAAGACAAATACACATGGCAAATAAGATATTCTAGCAGAATGTGAGAAGAGAGGCGATCAAGATATAAAAGCAACCTTAATAAAATGAGTTTTTTGTCTGAACTTCAAAATGGCTAAATGGAGCATAGCACATTGACTCTGACATCTGTTTCAGGAAAACAGCACAGCAAGGTTTGAAAGGATGGAGTCATGAGTTTGCAATAGAGGAGAAAGGCATAGATAAGAAAGACTTACCAGATGAATGGCATTCATGAGGAAGATGAGAATTAGATGCAGAGTGAACGTATTTGTAGGTCTGAGCAAGAGAAGTTTGCATTGTATGTGTAATCAGATATAATTACTTGGAGAGGTGTTACATGATCATAGAGACATTGAAGGAAGATAAGCTATGTGGCTGCTTTTCCAACAGACTGCAATGGAGAATGCGCATTTACTCACCTGTAAGCGTGTATTCTCCGTCGAAAGCAGGAAAAAGTATTCACGTATGGGTGACGTCACTGACGGAGCCAATGCAGAACGTTACCCAGCTTCCATTGAAAACTTTTGGGAGCTGCACCGTGCATGCGTGCCTGCTTTCCTGCCTGCCGCGGTGTCATCTTCTCCAGCCAAATTTCAAATCAATACCTAAGAAAAAACAACTGCTCGGGGAGGTGGAAGGATTGTGAGGACTTTATTACTGCTGTCCATGGAAAACACTTGCTATAGGTGAGTAACTAAGCTTTCTTCATGGATAAGCAGGAAGTAAAAGTCCTCACATATGGGACTCCCAAGCTACAGGCTACCAAAAGCCAAGGAGGCTTAAGCCCAACAGGGGCAACAAAACTGGAGAACAGGAAGGTAGTCCCTCTAGGGACTCCACTGATTCAACATCTTCAGCGTGCAGCAGCACAGAGGTTAGTCAGTATTTGCAGATAGCCTGGATAGACAGAAGAGCCAGTGGGCAGGAGTTGAACCTAATACCCAAATTGGTGCTGGAGCACAGCCTGGACGAAGTTGCTGTCCCCGTAGGGAATCCCCATGCAGACAATAGTGGGCTGTGAACATGTGGACTGAAGACCACGTGGCAGCATTGCAGATTTCCTCCTTGGAGGCAGAACACAGATTAGCGACAGAAGTGGCCATGGCTCGAAAGTTATGAGCTATGACATATCCCCCAACTCAGTCTGGCCTGCAAATACGCCAAGGCAATGCAATCTGCCAACCACAGGAACAGCGTGTGCTTAGAGACAGCAGTCCCCCAACTTACTAGGGTCAAATGAGATGAACAGCGGTGTGGACTGCCAGTGGACATGGTGCGGTCTATGTAGAAGTCCAAGGCACATTTACAGTCCAGCGTGTGCAATGCTGCTTCTCCCCCGGTTGGCATGCAGCCTCAGGAAGAAAATTCACAGGACAATCAACTGGTTGAGGTGGAGACCACCTTTGGCAGAAATAGCGGTGTCTTCTCAAGACCAGCTGATTCTGGTGGAACCTGGTGTAAGGTGGATGGGCCACCACAGAGCTTGGAATGCACTGACACGATGGGCCGACGTGACTGCCACCAAAACCAGGACCTTCCAAAGTCAAGAGGTCAAATCCAGTGGCTCAAAAGAAGCCTGCATGAACTGTATAAGGGATGCAGAGCAGAGATGGCGTCCATCTGTCCAGGAAAGGTCGATGTTTTTTCAGTAGCAGACTGGTTAATTTACTGAAGAGGGCTTTAAACTAGATTCGTTGGGGATGGGCGAAGAAAGCCCCCAGGTAAGTGAAAGCCCTCAGGTAAATGAAACATTAAATACTTTTATGGAAATGGGTAAAAGAGGCAACATATGGAAAGCAGTGTGTATAAATACCCATAGCATGGGAATAAAGATCCCAGATATTTAATAGGAGAGGCAGACTTGGATTTGGTGGCAGTTACAGAAACATGGTTCACTTAAGCGGGGCACGAGAAGCGGGGCAAATAACAGATCCCCTGATCTAGCCAGACTCTGTGCCCCACCGGAGCCACCGCTACCAAAGTATCATTAGGTTACGGGACATGTGCTTGAAGCCTGATCTACACTAAGGTAACCATAATATCAAACTCACATTATAAGCCCTCTATCTTTAGTTACTTGTATCTAACAGGGCTCCCTAGGACAAAGGTCTGCATTGCACTCTTACCACTAACACATTCTGTCCCAAACGAAGATCACTTCATTGTGAATCTCTGTTTAGTGTGCATAACACTGCATGTACTATACTATTACCACTAAACAGCCACTCTATACAGCTATTCTGTAGAACTGCATATAGCTGATTTGCATTGCATTGCCAGGGGAATTGCATGTAACTGACTTTTACAACTGCATACAGCTGATTTGTATTGCCTCATTAGTAGAACTGCATGTAGCTGGCATCCAGTCCAGCCCAGTGATATTGCATACATGCTTACCTGAAACCTGTGCCGCACAACACTGGTCCTTACCACTAGCTATCAACTAACAGAGGCCCGTTATAACCCTACTCAAGCCGGACACATATAACGTCCTAACATTCAGACAAAGCACAACCCTAGCCTGTGCACCAGACTACGTGACACAAGAAACCCAGATCTACCACGCTCCCCACTCTGGACACACGAGAAATACAAGAAACATGCACACACTCATAACACTAGCCTGTATCTATCTCATCATTGCACTGCCAAACTACTCAAATGCCTTCAACCCAGGTCCCAATTCTATACCAATACTACGGAGTAATTGGAAGAAATGGACTGGCAAGACACATACATCCTCAAAAGATGCTAACCGCACAAATCATCCCCACCTGCTCCACATTGCCCTCCAACTTACTAAAAGGCCACAGACCAAGGAACATCAGCATCAGCGACCATTGAAATGCGGCCTAATCAACGCCAGATCAATCCGCACAAAATGGCCAGTGATCACCGACCTGATAACCCACCACGACCTTGATATCCTGCTGATTACGGAGACTTGGCTATCAGACTGTGATAACGTCATTCTCAACCAGATGCTACCTCCCAAGTTCTCACTCCACACCTGCCATAGAGCCAACCAAAGAGGAGGAGGAGCACTCATCCTCGTGAAAAACGAACTACAATTCCAGCTGAGTAACACCACCAGCACTACCCATCTCAACACGATAACCATTACAAACAGTACTTGCTCAATCAATCTAATCTACAGAGCACCGACAACTTCATCAGATGATTTATCAACAATAATAGACCTCGCCTGCAACACAGATAAACCACGTTCATCGAATTGGCTACTAGGCGACTTCAACCTCCCTACCCTACAAGACGCACAAATCACAGCCTTTTTTGAAGCACTTGATGACCTTGGTTACAGTCAGATAGTCAAGGCACCCACCCACGTGAAGGGAAACACACTGGGTTTGATCTTCACACATCAGGGGATCACTGATTCTAAACATGATTTTGCAATAGCCATAACGCCGGTACCATGGTCTGATCACAGCTTGATCAGTTTCCAACTACCCACCCCCCTTAACAACCAGAACACCAACAACATCCCTCCTAAACCACCAGCGAGAAGATTCCGCTCCTTTGAGAAAGAGGAAATACTAAAGAAAGTCCTTCCACTCCTAAACACCTCAGAACCAGGCCTAGATGATCTGATTAATACCTGGAATAACACCCTTAAGTCCAGCTCACAACTTCCAGACACGAACAGAAGGACCAGGACCCGAGAACATGTTGCATAGTACTCAAACGAACTATGCGCATCACTCCTCCACCTCTGCAAACTTGAGAGACGTTGGCGCCGATCCCAATTCACTGAAGCCTACACAGCATATTGTTCACACCTAAAGAAGCATCGCCAAGAAATAGCGGAGAGAAAAAAAGCAGTTACATACAGACCTACTGAAACGATCATTAAACAAGCATCATGACTTATTCAACATAGTAAATACATTAGCACGGGAACCAACCCCAGAACAAACACACATAATACAACCCCAGGATTACGCTGAATACCTAAAATCAAAAATGATCCAGACAGTCAAAAGCCACAGCCCCACCATACTCTCCCCACCATCCAAGCCACCACTCCCAACCCCTCTGACCAATTTCAACACCATATCACCCAAAGAGATTGAAAATACCATCACCTCCATCAATGCTACCACTGCGCCAAATGATCCCTGCCCAGCATCCTGGATAAGAGAACTCCGCTGCGATCTGAGCCACTTCCTGAAGAAAATCCTAGAACAATCATTCTCAACAGGAACCTTCCCACAAAGCCTAAAACATACTTCCATCAGGCCACTACTGAAGAGCAACAAACTGGACACCCTAAAGGTCGAATCATACAGACCAATATCCAGCATCCCACTGTTAGCTAAAATAATCAAAAAAGTAGTTCAACGCCAAATCCAACAACACACTGATACCGAGGCCCCCCTGGACCCATCCCAACATGGCTTCAGGGAAGCACATGGAGTAGAGACTCTCCTTATCACCCTCTTCAACACCATAATTACAGGAATAGACAACATCCATCAAGGTTTTGTCCTTATATTCATGGACATTGCAGCTGCGTTTGACTCGGTAAATCATCAAATACTTATTCAGCGTCTGCAAGAAAAGGGAATACAAGGCTCAGCACTGAACTGGTGCAAATCATACCTATCCAATAGATGGCAACAAGTAAGGATCGGCACTTCAACATCAGACCCATTCCTACAGGAGCAAGGAGTACCTCAAAGCTCCTCGCTATCCGCATTATTGTTTAACATTTACATGCAACCCATCTGCGACCTGGTTCGATCTTTCAATGTAGCCTGCCTAGCATATGCCGACGATATTCTCCTCTACATGCCTTTTACAATGGACCTACCTGATTTTACCCCACTGATAAGCTGTTTCGATGCAGTAGCGGAGTGGCTCCTCACATAGAATTTGCGAATCAACCACAAGACCGACATACTGTTCATCACGAAGAACCAGGATTTCGCACCCCCGCGCACACTAAAGGTAAAAGACACAGAACTGACAACTAAACCCAATATCCGATACCTAGGAATCACCCTTGACCAGAGGATGGACATGAAATCACATATAAAAAACACAACAAAATCAATATACCACAAAATACGGACACTCCGTCATATACGACCACTACTCGAGTACACAGATTTCAGAACAATCTACCAAGCCCTGGTGATGCCACACATTGACTTCGCAAATGCAATACTATATGGGCTACCACAAGCAACTCTAAACCCTCTTCAATTGGCAATGAACACAGCCGCTAGAGTGCTAGAAGGAATATCTAGATCTGACCACATCACACCAATCCTGAAAAGGCTCCACTGGTTACCGATTCAAGCCAGAATCCACTATAAGGTCATAATTATGACTTTCAAAGCCCTGAACAATCAAGCCCCCACAGCCATCACCGAGCTAATACACACCTCTCCCACCATCAGAAGCAGAAGATCTGCAGCAGTGAATACCCTGACGGTCCCGAAAGAAACAACAAGATGCACAAAAGCAACAACTAACAGAGCCTTCAGCATCTGTGCCCCAAAAGCCTGGAATGCCCTCCCCCCAGACATAAGGGTGATCCCCAACTTAACCCAATTCAGGAAGACCCTAAAACACTACTTATTCACAAGATATTTCTCAGTGTAGTCTCAAAAGGGAAATACGTGTGCCATGTATATAACTGTAGATACCCAACAATGTAACAAGTGTATACAGTTACCCTGTTTATCCATGTTTTAACCCCTGTTCAAATGTAAATACATTACACTTATCCTGTAATGTATATGGTTTTGTTGAATGTACACCGCACTGATGTGAATAGCGCGGTATATAAGAAATGTTAAATAAATAAAATAACTATACCAGGCTATACTTTATTCAGAAAAAACAGGGTAGGAAGAAGGGGAGGAGGAGTGGCACTATATGTAAAAAAATAATATTAAAGCTTTGGAACTACAGAGCTTAAAAGGGAGAGAGGAGGCACTGTGGGTTAAACTAGAAAGAGGGGACGAGAAATCTATTTGCATTGGCGTAATATACAGACCACCCACACAGGAGGAAGAGGTGGATGGAGAGTTAAATGAAAACATAAGCAGCATTTCTAGGAAAGGGGAAATGCTACTGATACGGGATTTCAATCTGCCAGATGTTGACTGACACATTCTTGCTGCAGTGTCATCTAGAAGTAAGGAGATCCTGGATTCTCTACAAGAAGAACTATTCACGCAACTGGTAACAGAACCAACATGTGAAGGGGCCATACTGGACTTGGTGCTTACCATTGGTGAAAGTGTATCTGATGTTATAGTGGGAAATCATTTTGCATCTAGTGATCACCAGATGGTGTGGTTCAGTATGAGGACTAGGGTTGTTAAAATCCATTTTTAGACTTTAGGAAAACTAACTTTGCCAAGATGGACCAAATACCTCAGGGAGTCGTTAACGGGATGGGAACAGCTGGGGGGATGTAGAAAAACAGTGGGCAAAACTGAAAGGGGATATTTTAAGGGCAACCAACCTTTTTGTTAAAATGATAAATAAAGGTAAAAGGAAAAGGAAACTGCTATGGTTTTTGAAAGCAGTAGCTCAAATGTGAAGAAAAAGAGGGAGGCCTTCATGAAATACAAGAGATCACAGAGAGAGGAAGACAGGCATCAATATTTGGAAAAACTTAGAAGCTAGCAAAGTAGTTAGGAAAGCAAAGATTCAAAAAGAGGAGGAAATAGCCAATATAATAAAATGGGGAGATAAGACAGTTTTCAGATATGTTAGTGAGAAGAGGAAGGGCAAAAGTGGTACTGTCAGTCTCAAGGGTGAAGGGGAGGAATATAGAAACATGACAACAGAAAAATACCACATGTCTGTCCTTCCATATCAACCACTACAAAATTCCCCTTTTTTCCTTTAGAGATCCTCTGTGTTTGTCCCATGCTTCTTTGAATTAAAATACTGTCCTCATCAAACTATTCCATGGATCCACCACTCTTTCCGTAAAGAAATATTTCCACATATCACTCCTGAATCTATGCCCTTTCACCCTCATCCCATGTCCCCTCATAGCAGAGCTTGCTTTTAATAGAAAGAGGCTCTCCTCCTGTGTATTTATGCCACGGAGGTATTTAAATGTCTCAATCATATCACCTCTATCCCGCCTTTCCTCTAAGGTGTACATATTAAGATCCTTAAGTCTGTCCTCATATGCTTTATAATGAAGACCACTAACCATTTTAGTAGTCACCCTCTGTACTGACTCCAGCCTGTTTATATCCTTTTGAAGGTGCGGTCTCCAGAATTGCACACAATACTCCAAATGAGATTGCACCAAAGACTTATACAGAGGCACTATCACCTCCTTTCTTCTGCTGGCCATTCCTCTCCCTATGCACCCAAGCATCCTTCTAGCTTTTTCAGTCACCTTTTCTACCTGTTTAGCTACTTTAAGATCATCAAACACAACCACGCCTAGGTCCCGCTCTTCTTTAGTGGACAAAAGTACTTCACCCCCTATACTATATTTCTCCCTTGGACTGCTGCAGCCCAAATGCATGACCTTGCATTTTTTAACATTAAATCTCAGCTGCCAAATTCTAGACCATTCTTCAAGCTTAGCTAAATCCCTCCTCATGTTATCTTCACCTTCCTGGGTGTCTACTCTATTGCAGATTTTAATATCATCTGCAAAGAGGCATACCTTACCCAACAAGAATTGGACATAAGAACATAAGATATGCCATACTGGATCAGACCAAGGTCCATCAAGCCCAGTATCCTGTTTTCAACAGTGGCCAATCTAGGTCATACGTACCTAGCAGTTTCCCCAAAAGACACAGGTTCCACAATGCTTGTACTGGGTCAAGCATTGATATCCTGGGTCCCTGGATGGCTGTCTCCCATTAGGCCATGACTACCTATATGCTGAGTAATTTTGTTCTTTATGATGGTTTCTACCATTTTTCCCAGTACTGACATCAGGCTCATCGGTCTGTAGTTTCCTGGATCACCCCTGGAACCCTTTTTAAAAATTGGCATTACACTGGCGATCCTCCAATCTTCAGGTATTACAGACAATTTTAATGAAAGTTCACAGATTACTAATAGCAGGTCTGTAATCTCATATTTCAGTTTTTTCAACACCCTTGGATGTATACCATCCGGCACAGGTGATTTGCTACTCTTCAGTTTATCTAATAGTTGTAATAAATCTTCCCGATGTATCGATATTTCCTTCAATTCTTCCGCACCTTTAAATACCACTTCAGTCATGGGTAACATCCCTACATCTTCCTCAGTAAAGACTGAAGCAAAGAATTCATTCAGTCTCTCAGCTATTGCCTTGTTCCCTCTTAGTGCCCCTTTAATCCCTCTATCATCTAAAGGACCAACTGACTCTCACAGGTTTTTTGCTATAAATGTACTTGAAAAAGTCTATTTCACATTTTTGTTTCCGCAGCAAGCTTCTTCTCATATTCTCCCTTTGCCTGCCTTATCAATGCCTTGCATTTGACTTGCCAGTGCTTGTGCTGTTTTCAGGTTTTGTCGTTTGGCTCTTTTTTCCATTTCCTGAAAGATGCCTTTTTGGCAACAACAGCCTCTCTGACCTCACCTTTAAACCATGCTGCAGTTTTTTGGACTTCCTTCCACTTTTCTTAAAGCGTGGAATACAGTTGGTCTGGGCTTCCAAAATAGTATTTTTCAACAACACCCAAGCTTGATGTAAGTCTTTAACCTTTGCAACTGCTCCTTTTAGTTTTTTCTTAACTATTTTCCTCATTTTATCATAGTCTCCCTTTCGAAAGTTATAAGGTAGTACTGTGGATTTCCTTTCCATCCCTCCTCCACTAATTAAATCAAATGTGATCATGCTATGATCACTATTGCCAAGTGGCCCCAACACCCTTATCTCTTGCACTAGGATCTGGTGTTCTACTAATAACTAGGTCTAATATGGCTTCCCCTCTGGTCGGTTCATGAACCAGCTGCTCCAAGAAGCAGTCATTTATTTCATCTAGAAACCTTATCTCCCTAGCATATCCTGTCGTGACCAATGTTCCCTCTAATTTTCTGTAGGCTGTGTGCGCATAAAATATCAGCTGTGTGCAGCTTTTGAAGGAAGGTCAAATTTTTGTGCGCCACATAACGACACTCGGAGTTATATGCTTTAAAATTTGACTACATGTCAGAATACAGTATTTGTACACCACATTGATTTTAATCAAATCAAATGAATATAGACGATTACTAAATGAAGCGGGAAATTTCTAGTAATTACATTCATAACTTTTAAATTTTAAGACATCTGTGTTGTTTTCTATAAGAATCAGAGCCGTAATTTTTGTGCGCTCTGTTGTAAAGTGTGTGCGCTCGCTCGGCGAGGTGTGTGCGCGCGCACACGCGCACAGCTTAGAGGGAACAGTGGTCGTGACACTGACCCAGTCGATACCGGGGTAATTGAAATCACCCATTATTATTACTGCGCTGTAATATTTGTTAGCTTCCTTGATTTCTTTGAACATTTCATCATCCTTTTGTTCATTCTGGCCAGGCGGTCGATAGTACACCCCCACTGCCATCGCCTTCCCCTTTTTACATGGGATTTCAATCCATAGAGATTCTACAGCAAATTTTGTTTCCTGCAAAACTTTAATCCTTTCTGACTCAATGCCCTCTCTAAGATAGAGCGCAACCCCTCCACCTATTTGATCAGCTCTATCATTACGATATAGTTTGTACCCAGATATCACATTGTCCCACTGGTTGTCCTCCTTCCACCATGTCTCTGATATTCCAATCATATCTAACCTCTCATTTAGTGCTATATATTCTAACTCTCCCATCTTATTTTTTAGACTTCTAGCATTTGCATACAAGCATTTAGAGACTGTATTTTATTCATATTAATCTGGCTATTGGTAGGCATGGGTAATTTGGGATCTTTAATTTGGGGCACACCACTGGTAACCTCCTTCTCCTCAGAGTGAGCTCCATTTACCTGTACTCTTTGTCGCCTCCCACTCAACCAATTTCTAACCCAAGCAGCAACTTTAGGGTCCATCCCTAGGGTGCTCAGTTTGTTTATAAGTCACCTGTGAGGAACGGTGTCAAAGGCTTTACTGAAATCTAAATACACCACATCTAGGGCTCTCACTCGGTCCAACTCCCTGGTCACCCAGTCAAAGAAATCAATCAGATTTGTCTGACAAGACCTGTCTCTAGTGAAGCCATGCTGCCTCAGATCCTGTAATCCGCTGGACTCCAGAAACCTCACTATTTTCTCTTTCAGCAGCGTTTCCAATAATTTACTCACCACTGAAGTTAAACTAACCAGCCTGTAGTTTTCAACCACATCCTTACTTCTGCTTTTGTGTAAAGGGACCACATGTGCCTCTCTCCAGTCCTTTGGCACCACTCCCGACTCCAATGAGGCATTGAAAAGGTCAGTCAGTGGAGCTGCAAGAACATCCCCAAATTCTCTCAGTATTCTAGGGTTTATCCCATCCGGTCCCATCACTTTGTCTACTTTTAAGTTTAGCTAGTTTCTCACGAACACAGTCTTCTGAAAATTGTTCAAAATGCCTCTCGTTTCTGTTCCTGTTTGTGGGTGTTTTCTGAGGTCCTGCTCCTGGTTCTTCATCTGTGAACACAGAACAGAAATATTTGTTAAGCAATTCCGCTTTATCCTCATCAGCTTCTACATATTCCTCCCCTTCACCCTCGAGTTAAGGAGCAGCTGATCCTGTTGAGAAAATGAAGAGGGCTGGCCGATTCCATCAAGCTGTTGCAGCTACGTGTGATGATACTGAAGAATCTGTAATTGATTAGCTATAATTTATACCAAAGTGCCATGCCTGCCCTCAAGATACTTTCTTCCCAGTGGTGTCCAGGGTCTTCTGGCCATTGATCAAAGCAGTATGACACTGTGGCTTAGGAGTTTTTGCTCATTTGGGGGGTGCTTCTGATACAAAATTGATATGGAAGTTGTGTATGGTTGTGCCCCAGAGCCAAAAGCACTTTGTACATTGTATCTAGCATCTGGAAGTCAACGGTATGATGGAGGGGTTTTCCAGATGGAAAGGTGGAGGGGTCTTGGAGGACCTGGTGAACTGGTAGGGTGATGACCTCCTTTGGTATACCACCAAACTATAATCCTTTTTCTTGGTCAGAGTTGGAGTACTCTCCAGGGAAAGGGATTTGGAGATTGGCGATTTTCTGGAGGAATTTGGGGTATGAGTAGTCCTTCCCTAAGTTCTCAAGAACTGCATCCTTGCCCATTGGAGAGGGAAAGGTAAACTTTGGGATGAAAGGAAACCAAGACTATATCTGGAGGGATCATAAGATTTTAGGGACCATTTCCACTGGGTAGATAATGAAGGGGAATGATGGTCTGTGGCTGACAAAGGACACTGCAGCTGTTCTGGAGCTGAACTGGATGCAGGTGCATGGAGACACTATGGATGTATAGTGGAACCAGTGCCTGTGTCCACTGAGGGTTTTTGGAGAATAACCACAGCATTATGGACAAACCTTTGAAGTAAATCAAGCAGGGTATTCTGCAAAGTTACAGCAGTGAGCCTGGCCAGAAGAGAGAAAAGATCAGGGGATAGAATGGAGAGAAGATCAGGGGATAGGAGGGCACTATAGGGGTGGAGTATGAATCCCTTGACCTTTTCTGCTGAGATGCCTCACTCTGGCATCCTCTAGGACTTTTGGACCTCTTTCTTACCTCAGAGCTTTGGGATCTCCTATGAGTAGATTTTTCTCAGCACTCTCTCTTTAAATCAGGCTTAAATATCTCTCACCAAGTCTTATACAGATGAAATAGCTTATTTCCTTTCTTTTTTCTCTCACTTTGCCTGCCACTTTAACAGGCTGTCTGTCAAAAGGAGGCTGGTGGACGGGAAAAAGCTGTAGGGCCAGAGGAGTCAGAGTAAAGCAGCAGTTCCAATACTGAGGACAATACACTCTATGCTGCACTGCTGCTACCAGAGGGAAAACTGCTCTGGGTTGTGCTGCTGAGGCAGCCAGCTTTAGATGTTCCACTGTCTGCGCCGGTGCTGGGACCAACATGGGAATCAATGATGTGGAGTTATAGCATACTTACTCAACTGTAACAGGTGTTCTCCAAGGACAGCAGAAATCAGTCTTCACATATGGAAGCCGATGGAACCCAAGCGGAGCATTTCCCCAGCTTTCAAAGAAAGCCTTTGGGACATGCTACCATGCATGCGTGGTCCACTTCCTGCCCAAGGGTGCCATCTTGCTCAGTCAGATGACATAGCTAGGATGGTAGTAAAAAATAAAACAAGGTAGGACTGATTCCTGCTTTCCCTGGAGAACACCTGTTACAGGTGAGTATCTACGTTTTCTCCAGGAACAAGCAGGAAGTCACATATGGGGCTCCCTAGCTCCAGGCTGCCGAGGTTCGAACCATGACAGCACCAACAGCGACCCATCAGGTAGCCATGAGTTCCAGAAGGTGAGTCCCCACTGAGAGACTCTGCATGACCCTAGCATCCAGTGACACTATCACTCCAGTAGCCTGAACACAGAAGGGTCGGGGAACAAAAGTTGCCTACACCCCGAGAATATTACGGAGTACTGCCTGGCCCAAGGCACTGTCCCTGCAGGACTTGCTCTCCAGACAGTAGTAACCTGCGGATGTATGAATTGAAGACCATATGGCAGCCTTGCAGATCTCCGTCACTGGCACTGAGTAGAGGTTGGCCACCGATGAGGCCATTGCCCTCACGGGATGAACTGTGATCCGGTGCTCAAGGGAGAGGCCAGCTCATTCATAAACGAGGGCAACACAGTCCACCACCCAAGTGGACAGAGTTTGCTTAGTCACAGGGAGCCCCGGTCTGCTGGGGTCATAAGACATGAAAAGCTGAGGAGCTTTGCGATGGGCATGGGTCCGCTGTAAGTAGAAGGACAGGGCCCATTTGCAATACAGTGTATGGAGCACTAGTTCCTCCCTGCTGGCATGAGGCCATGGGAAGAAGGTGGGGAGGACCACCTCTTGGTTGAGGTGGAAAGACCACCTTCGGGAGGAATTTGGAGTGTGTGCAGAGCACCACCCTCTTCTTATAGAACCTTGTATATGGTGGATTCACCACCAGGGCCTGGAGTTCGCTCACTCTTTGAGCGGACATGAGGGCCACCAAAAAGACCACTTTCCAGGACAGGTACCACAGGTGAGAAGTGGCTAGGGGCTCGAACGGTGGGTTTGGTGAGCTGGGAGAGCATCATGTTGAGGTCCCACTCCACTGCTGGAGGGCAGAGAGGGGGCTTGGATAACAGGAGGCCCCAGAGGAACCTTGAGACCAGGAGCTGGCCAGAGAGGGGATTTTCCCTCAATAGGATGGTGGTGAATGGCTATGGCGCTCAGATGCACCCTCACTAAGTTAGGTTTCAGCCCAGTGTGGGACAGGTGCATGTCCCAAAGGCTTTCTTTGAAAGCTGTGGAAATGCTCCATGCTGGCTCTGTTGGCGCCGACGTTACCCATATGTGAGGACTAACTTCTTGTTTCTGGAAAACTGATTTAGTGCAGCAGCCAGAAGACAAGAAATTTCCAACCATAAAGAGTCTGAATTTATTTTCCCTGCTTCTTTTTCTATTTTTGTCAGACACAACCTATCAAGGGGAGTGAGAAGAGCTCTGTCCGCATTGGTCTGAGAAAAGAATAAGACTGCAGAACCACTGCCCTCTAACAGGAGCCGGAAACACTCGCACAGATTCAGAGAAGCTCAAAGACCTCTCACGGTTAGGGTAGAGTTCCAGCATGCAGGCCCTGCCCCCTGCTTTTCTGAAGAGAAAAATACTTTCTAGTTTGTTTTCAATCTGCTGGTTGTTAGTTTCATTGAGTGTCCTATTGTTCTGGTGTCATTTAAAAAAACAACAACAACCATTCCCTATTTGACAATTAAGTCCCACTCATGATTTTATAAACTACTATCATAGCTACTTTTCAGTTGTCTCTCCTTCAAGCTAAAGAGCCCCTAATCTGTTCAGTCTTTGTTCACAGGGAAGCTGGTCCATCCCCATTACTTTTGTCTCCCTTCTTTGAACCTTTTCTAGTTTCACTGTATCTTCTCAGATATGTGGTGACCAGAACTGCACATAACACTCAATTATAAATAAATGATGTGACTGCAGCTTATCAACTGCTTCTAGAGAAAATGTCCAAAGAAATGTACAACCATAAAACAAATATAAGGTGGGGTAGGGAAGGTTAGGGTGAAGGGGAGAAAAGGGATAGTTCAATAGTTACTACTTTGTTAATAAAATTTTAAAAAATATATTGTATATGTCTTTCCTGGTTCATAATCACCACATGCTCTGGGGACTCTTGAGCCTGATGCTCGTTTTTGTTCATATACATAATGACATACACCACCCATGAGGTTTAACAATCAGTTCTTAGTTTCAAACGTTTCTTTGTATTACTCATAGGATTAATCCATTGATCAGTATCCAAAGATGTAGTGCACATGCTGCAATGTCTGCATGGTCCATGATGCCCCCTGCCCAATTAAAAACTATCACTGCCTACTGTACTGAATAAAAGATAGAGAGGCAAAAGGGGGGGAGACAACATGTCTTCAAACAACAGTCTCACAATGCTGCAAACACTGAAAAGAAACCATAGGGAACAAATGGATCCTTTTAACCCTGCGCTGAAATTTCATGCCAAAAATAGAGGTCAAAGTTCACAATTGAAACCCACTAAATGTAGAAACATAATATTATGTTCCCTGTGGTTTCTTTTCAACGTTTGCAGCATTGTGAGACTGTTAATATATTTTTTTCTGCACAGGAGTCTATTGAGTTTTTAGAGTTCTCACTCTAGTGTCATTTACAAGGCTCTAGAGCAAACAGGTACCTTTTAGTTGTATCTATGTCTTAGGATAGCAGTACTCCTTTACAAGTAGACACACAAAGCCTCTGATTTTCATACTAAAAATGTTGTGTTATGAATAGGCTGCTTCTTATCCATATGTCCTCCTCATCCCTTATCGGCACTTTTGTTCTTTTTGTTTTGATAATGATAATGAACTAACCCTGTGGCACATTTAACTACAATGCCTTCCAGGATATTTTTAGTGACACTCACCATGTGGTGTTAATAGTAGCTATGGTTTCTGCACACTGATGGGTATTTTTATCATTGTTTCTATATGTTTTAATGTTCCCTTTGCTTGTATATACTTTCCATATGAGCACAAGGACAGCAGGCGCCCTCGCAGGAGTAGCAACGAAGTGGTGTATGGAGGTCACAGGTGCTTTTATTCAATACAAACCCCTACATGTTTCGGCAACAGCCTTCTTCAGGGGGTATATCCTCAGAAGGAAATATAATAATAAATAATAAATACAAAGTGATAAATAATAAGAACGCAAGTATAGACAGTAAAAACAATGAATAAAATAAATATAAATTAAAACAAATAAATTATGTAACTCAAAGTGTAAAAACATGATTAAAAACATCAGTGACAAAAATTAAAATCAAGAACTTCAAGAAACTACACACTCAGCTAAGGCTTTCAAACTTTACCATTGCCTGTTTTATTTATAAATTTTACCTGTTGAATATTGATTTTTAGTAATCTTCAGCCTGCCTACGTTCCTTGCATAGCCTTTAA
Organism: Ichthyophis bannanicus; assembly: GCA_033557465.1. NCBI lineage: Eukaryota > Metazoa > Chordata > Amphibia > Gymnophiona > Ichthyophiidae > Ichthyophis > Ichthyophis bannanicus. Next base: position 925,392,876 of record CM066032.1, on the reverse strand, counting down.
AACAGGTATATCAGTGTGCCCTCAGTTCATAGAAAGCCTACTGGCTAGGGACACTTGTTATATATAGCTACTTGGAACAGAAATATACATTGCTTTTAGACTTGCAGCTAGACCTGATCCTTCTACTTAGGTCTCCTACTTAATTTTGCAGCAAGGGTATAATTTCAAGGTTACAGGGACCTTTGCATAGTGGGCTGATACATAGAAGTGGGATTTCAATTTGAATATTCAGTTTCCTTTGTTGCAAGCCTGCCTCACAGGGTAGGGCTAATTAAATTGAAGCTGCTCTACTGCTGACCAAATACCTGAACCAGTCTGCTCATCAGAACTTCAAAAGACTACACACTCAGCTAAGGCTTTCAAACTTTACCACTGCTTGTTTTTTGATAAACTTTACTTGTTGAATATAGGTTTTTAGGAATCTTCAGCCTGCCTACATTCTTTGCATAGCCTTTAAATCAGATATCCGAGTGTGCCCTCAGTTCATAGGCGACCTACTGGCCAGGGACACTTAACTTCCCGCCCACCCTACCCCTCACCCCACCATCTCCTGGGTTGGATTGCCTAAACAGTCATCATATACATTGACATCTGTCCTTTAATTAGCTGTTGCACCCACTTTTATCAGCAATGTTTGTTCCCGGGTCTTCCCCCTAAAATCCGAGACGATCTGATCGATACAGAAACACTTCAAATTCCCAAACGTATGTTGATGATTGATGCAATGTTGAACCAGGGCGGCAGAAACAACTTCTGAAGAATAAAGTTGTTTCTGCCCCCCCGGGAACAAACATTGCTGATAAAAGAACAACGTTGGATATTTCTATTGAAAACAGTCATACCAGACGGGCTGAATGCTAATATCGAATGGGGGGCATGTGTGTGATTTTCCCTTTATGGGAGATTTCCGAGAATTGACGTCAGTTTTCTCTGATAAGATTTAAAGGGACTTTTTACCCTTACTCCGCATGCGCGGCGTCTTTTTTGAAGCTTTTGAAGAAGTTTTGTGAAGCGCGTAGATACGTCGGCAGCATCATCTTTTTAATCTCTCAGTTTAATTTGAACATTGGGTCAAGAGAATTTAATTAAATAGTGGCTTGGGTAGGTTCATGTTAGCATATATGGCATAAGGCTTCAAATGTTTGCAAATTGTATTTTTGTGGGTATGAACAACATATTTTTCTTGGGTATGGACGGTGTTTATATGCAGTTTTTACCTTTTGCAGTTCTACAAAATGATCCCCTGAAGACTCCCCGTTGTCTGGAGTGAAACGCAGTGAACTGGGCGCCACAAGCTAGCGTCGGGGAAGGAGTTTGAAACCACAGCACGAAAGCTAAGTAGTTGGGCCTGTTAAAAGTTTGTGAATCACATTTTTTCTAATGGAGGACAATTTTGTGAGGGCATTCACTTGTGGCAAGGCTAAAACAAAACAAAACCAATACGGGCATTTGGGTCATTGATGCTACCGACATCGTTGGATATTTTATCCAAATTTGTTGACATTGAGTCTGAGACCTTTGCGCCCTGATTCTACAAATTGTAGCTACAAGTGTTATGTGTGATGCCACATTGCTACCAGTTTTAATGAAGTGATTTCCTTTTTATGGTTGTGAATATTCATCACTTCTGGAAGTTGACCTAAAACTTTTGTGTGACGATGCAATGGATCTGGCATCCGAAGAAAAGAGAGTACCGAGCTTTGCAGCCCGGTTCTGTCTTCCTCTCTTAGTCATCTCCATACAGGAGAGACATTCAGATGGAGAATGTTCAGGCCCTCACATATGGGTGTCATCGGCGCCGATGAAGCCCCAGCGGAGCATTTCCCCAGCTTTCTATGAAAGCCTTTGGGAATGCAGGCACGCATGCGCGGTTCCCTTCCCGCCTAAAGGTGCCATCTTACCTCAGTCAAATGATATAGCTAAGAACAGCACACAAAAATGAAAAAATAAACTTATGTACAACTGCAACTCCAAGGGGAGGAGGGCGGGTTGTGAGGACTGATTCCTGCTGCTCCTGGAGAACACCTGTTACAGGTGAGTAACTTACTCTTTCTCAAGGACCAAGAAGGAAATCAGTCCTCACATATGGGTGACTCCCTAGCTCTGGGCTACCGAGGAACCCAGGCTGAACAAGAGTACTCCCTCTAGTCTCAGCAGCAAAGAAAGGCTTTTCAAGGACACAACCTCCACCGGTAGCACAACAGAGGGCAGGAGTTGCCTAAACCTCAAAGAGATTCCGGAGTACTGCTTGGCCAAAAGCACTGTCCCTACGGGACTCCCTCTCCAGATAGTAATTGGCCGCAAAAGTCTGGCTTGAAGACCAAGTTGCAGCCCTGCAGATGTCTACCAAGGGCACAGAGCGGAGATGAGCCACCGAGGCAGCCATTGCCCTGACACAATGGGCCGTGACCCTACCCTGTAAAGGAAGGTCAGCTGCCTTGTAAGCCCAGGTGATACAGTCAGCCACCCAGATGGACAAGGTACGCTTGGACACAGCCAACCCCAACTTATTGGGGTCAAAGGATACGAAGAGCTGAGTAGCCCTTCTATGCCCCTGCGTACGGTCAAGGTAGAAGGATACGGCCCTCCCTACAGTCCAGGGTATGCAGGACCGCTTCAGCCTGGCTTGCATGAGACCTAGGGAAGAATGTTGGAAGAACCACCTCCTGATTGAGGTGGAAAGAGGAGACAACCTTTGGGAGGAACTTTGGATGAGTCCTAAGGACTACCCTGTTCCTATAAAACCTGGTGTAAGGCCTATCACAGACCAGGGCCTGAAGCTCACTCACTCGCCTAGCCGAGGTAAGGGCTATCAGGAAGAGTGTCTTCCAGGAGAGGAAGCGCAGTGGACAAGTAGCCATCGGCTCAAAAGGTGGGCGAGTCAGCTGCTGCAAGACCACATTCAGCTCCCAATCAGGGGCAGGAGGACGGAGTGGAGGCTTGAACAAAAGCAAGCCCCTGAGAAAGCGGGACACCAAGGGGTGACCTGGCAGAGAATGTCCCTCCACCAATGAGTGGTGAGCTGCTAGAGCTGAGAGGTGGACCCGAACAGAATTGGATTTAAGTCCCTGATTTTATAAGTGCAGTAAGTACTGAAGCACTACTGGCACAGTACAGGAGAAAGGATCCTCTGTACGTAGCTGACACCACACAGAAAACCTTTTCCATTTGAGAGCATAGGTTTTCCTAGTGGACTGTTTCCTAGAGGCTAGGACAACCTCCTCAACTTCCTGAGGCAGGCCCCAGAGAGCCAAGACTACCCTTGCAGCCTCCAGGCCATCAAATTGAGAGCTTTGAGATTGGGGTGCAGAAGGGAACCCTGCTCCTGAGAGAGAAGGTCGGGTTGCAACCCCAGAGGCAGTGGGGGATCCACCGCCAGTTGAAGCAGAAGAGGAAACCAAGGCTGTCTCGGCCACCTGGGAGCAACCAGCAGGACCGAGGCCTTGTCCTGAAGAATTTTGAAGAGAGTTCGGGCCACTAAGGGCAAGGGAGGAAACGCATACAGGAGGCCCTGAGACCATGGAATCAGAAAAGCATCTGCTGCTATTCGCAGAGGATGCGGTTGCCTGGAGCAGAACACTTTGGCAGTTGCTTGTTCATTGGGATGGCAAAGAGATCTACCAAAGGGAGACCCCATTTTAGGAAGATCTTCTGAACTACTGAAGGATGCAGCTGCCACTCGTGGGGCTGCAGAATCCTGCTTAATCTGTCGGCCAGGTAGTTGTCCTGGCCTGGAAGGTATACAGCCTTGAGGATCATGTTGTGCTTGAGGGCAAATGAACAAAGGTCCTGAGCCTCCCGACAAAGGATTCTGGACCCAGTCCCGCCCTGTTTGTTCACATAAAACATGGCTACCTGGTTGTCTGTCTGAACCAGGACAGATTGATGAGCCAGGGTAGGAGAGAAAGCTTTGAGTGCTAATCGAACAGCTCTGAGTTCGAGGAGATTGATCTGCTGTGCAGCTTCCCCCAAGGAGACCACAGGCCCTGGGTGCACTTGCCTAGACAATGAGCTCCCCAGCCCTGCAGGGAGGTGTCTGTGGTCAGTATCAGCGTGTATCCAGGAATCTGAAAAGGTACCCCCTTTAGAAGATTGGGTGGGTGCAGCCACCAGTTGAGGGAGTGCAGAAATTGTCTGGACACCCTTATCCTGTCTATGAGGCTGCCTGTGGCTTGTGACCACTGAGTCCGAAGGCACCACTGTGCAGGCCTCATATGGAGCCTGGCATTGGGGGTCACATGTACTGTCAAAGCCATGTGGCCAAGCAGCCTCAGGCAGAGTCTGGCGGAGACCACTGACCCCCTGAGAAACTGATTTGCTAAGTTCATCAGTCTTTGGGCCCTGTCTGCTGGCAAGAATGCCTTTGCCAGCACAGAGTCCAGCCTTGCCCCTATGAACTCCAAGTTTTGGGAGGGGAGCAAAGTGGACTTTGCGAAGTTTATGACAAATCCCAAGCCTTGAAGAAGAGCAATAGTCCTGAGGGTGGCTTGTCTGGCCTCCTGGCACGTCTGACCCCTGATGAGCCAGTCGTCCAGATAGGGGAAGACAAAGATTCCCTGATTTCTCAGGTAGGCCGCCACCACTGCCAGGCATTTGGTAAAGACCCTGGGAGCTGAGTTGAGGCTGAAAGGCAGCACTCTGTACTGATAATGGTTTCCTCCCACAATGAACCTGAGGTACTTTCTGTGGTCTGGATGAATGAGGATGTGAGTGTACGCATCCTTTAGATCTAAGGAGCATAGCCAATCTCCCTGCTGGAGGTAGGGCAGAAGTGTTCCAAGAGTAAGCATCTTGAACTTTTCTTTCTCTAGGAACTTATTGAGGTTCCTGAGGTCCAGAATGGGTCGAAGACCACCGGTTCTTTTGGGTACCAGGAAATACCTGGAGTAGAATCCGTGACCTTGCAAGTGGGGAGGCACAGGCTCCACCGCCCTGTCCACCAACAGACCTTGAAGCTCTTGAAGGAGAAGGTCTGTGTGCAGGGGAGGCCTTGGAGGCTCCCCTGGAAAGTAAGGGGGAGGCATTTGATGAAAATGCAGTGCATAGCCCCTGGGGACTATGTCCAACACCCAACTGTCCCCAGTGATAAGGGGCCACTGGTGGGCAAAGAGGGCTAGGCGACCTCCTGTGCAGGGTTGGGAGATCAGGGATGGAGAGGCTACGCTCAAGGAGTCAAAACCCCCCACCCTGCTGAGTGGGAGCAGGGGCCATAGGCTTGGGGGTCCTCTGCCTACGGGGCCCATTACCCTGCCCCTTGGCTTGCTGACCCTAAGGGGCAGCTTGGGCAGCCTGATATTGAGGGTACTGTTTGTAGGCAGTGCCCTTCCTCAGGTAAAAGGGCTTTTTACCCAAGCCCTTCTTTTTATGAGAAGGGGCAGAGGTCTTCCTAGACAGCCTTGTCTATGTAAGGTGCTCTGTTTCGAGCTGAGCGGCCTTCTCGGTCATGGGCTTGCCAAAAAGGTTCTCACCTCGGCAAGGGACATCGACCAACTTGTCCTGAACCCATGGCTCGAGGTCCGATGACTGCAGCCATGCCTGGCGTTGAGCTGCGATGCCGGCTGCCGCAACTCGGGCCAAAGCCTCGAAGCCATCGTAGGCGGCGTGGGACATGAACTTCGAGCAGTCCCGAATCCCCGAGGACAAGGACTTAAATCTCTGCAAGGGTTCCCTGGAGAAACCAGCAGAGAACCTGGCCAGGTCCCGCAAGTACATGCCTATGTACAGCTGGTACGACTGGACACGGCAAGCAAGCATCGAGCCCTGGAAGCAGTTTCTACCGACGCCATCAAGGTTTCGGGCCTCCCTACCAGGGGGCACCGCGGAGTGCATCTTCTGGCTCTTCAGACGATGCATGGCCGATTCCACAACCATAGAATGGTGTGGTAGCTGTGCCTTCTGAAAACCAGGGCTCTTCCTCTTGCATTCCCGGTCGGGGGACCCCCTGTCCGAGGAGCTTCGACGGCGCTCGGGATCGGAATCCCGAGATGTCGAGGCCTCAGACGAGGTCCGGACTGGCCGGAGGCTGAGTCCGAGAAAAGCCTTTCTTTCTGCTGCTGGCGACTTCGGAGTGCCTTGGAAGACATCTTCCCACATGGCCCACACGACTTAGGGTCGTGATCGGGACCGAGGCACCGAAGGCAGCAGTCATGTGTGTCGGTGAGAGACATTAATTTCTTACACCGATCACACTTTTTAAAACCACTGGAAGCCATCGGGGAAAAAAGAGTCCCCGCGAGGTCAAAGGACTGGCCTTCCAGGGAAAATGGAAAAAAGGGTGCGAACGCCAGCCACGAAGTGCAAAAAACGAAAAAGAAGAAATGGGCTCGATACCGGTGTACCGAACCTGGCGGGAGGGGAACCGGCATCGAACCGGGAGAAAAAATAGCGATAATCGCCGAAAAAAATCTACTTTTAACCGGGAGGACAGGACTCATGTCCGGTGAGCTTCTCGCAAAAAAAGAGACTGAGGTAAGATTTCACCTTTAGGCGGAAAGGGAACCGTGCATGCATGCCTGCATTCCCAAAGGCTTTCATAGAAAGCTGGGGAAATGCTCCGCTGGGGCTTCATCGGCGCCAATGACACCCATATGTGAGGACTGACTTCCTGCTTGGTCCTGGAGAACAACCCAAACTATGGTTACACGATGCAAGGTTCCATATTAGGAACCACCACCCAGGAAAAAGATTTAGATGCCATTGTGGATAACATGTTAAAATCCTCAGCCCAGTGTGCAGCGGCGGCCAAGAGAGCAAATAGAATGCTAGGTATCATAAGGAAAGGAATGGAAAATAAAACAAAGGATATTATAATGCCTCTATATTGTTCCATGGTGAGACTGCACCTTGAATATTATGTGCAATTCTGGTTGCCATATCTTAAAAAGGATATAGCGTTATTAGAAAAGGTTCAGAGAAGAGCCACCAAAATGGTAAAGGGGATGGAAGGATACCCCTATGAAGAAAGGCTAAAAAGGTTAGGGCTCTTTAACCTGGAAAAGAGACGGCTGAGAGGAGATATGATAGAAGTCTATAAATTAAAGAACGCAGTGGAACGGGTAAACGTAGATCGATTGTTTATGTTATCAGAATACAGAAAGACTAGGGGGACATGCAATGAAACTACAGGGTAAACTATTTAAGACTAATAAAAGAAAATATTTTTTCACTCAACGTGTAATCAAACTCTGGAATTTGTTACCGGAGGATGTAGTAAAGGCTGTTAGTGTAGCTGGGTTTAAAAAAGGTTTGGACAAGTTCCTGGAGGAAAGGTCCATAAACCATTATTAAGAAGGGACCCAGGATATCAATGCTTGACCCATACAAGCATTGTGGAACTTGTGTCTTTTGGGGAAACTGCTAGGTACGTATGACCTAGATTGGCCACTGTTGGAAACAGGATACTGGGCTTGATGGACCTTGGTCTGACCCAGTATGGCATCTCTTAGGTTCTTATGTTCCCTCCTTCTTCTTTGTTGCTGATTTTATTCACATTTATACATTCAATACACTCCATTCCTTTATTGTTTTTATATTGAGCCAATTGTCAATTCTTGTATTTATGGGGACCTCCCACCACCTATGCCTCTGGTCTACCCGATCGGTCTATTTCATGATTTTGTGAAGATTGTTAGAGTCTGGTATTTTATGATTGATTTTTACCTTTTTACAGTACAAATTTTTAATAACTTTTACTTATTTATTGTTTTTTATGATTGTACCTTTTTAGCATGATTTTTATGTTTACATTGTTCTCCCCCTTACAGGTTTCATTAATAATTGTCCTTTTTGAATTTCATTCTTTTTCGCACACATACAGATATACGAAAGGTCTAGGTGTCTGTTGTTATCCTTTATTCCATGAAGGCTCTGTTGGTTCTAACTTTAGATAATATTATTCATACGCACCTCCCCTTTCTCTACCCCTCCTTATTCCCCCACCCCCCTTTCCTTGATCCTCTTCCCTTCCCCCTCCCTTCCTCACTCCCCATCCCCCTCCTTTCCCCTCCCCCCTTCCCTCTCCCCCAGTATCTTCCTGGTATTCTTTTAAATTCTGAATATCCTGTCATACCAAGTGCACAACAGACATGGCGTTGTATGTTTCTATTATTTGGTCCATGGCCTTATTTCCATAATACTTGTTCCATTGTGTCCCTCCTATACTATATTATGTCTCCATAACTTTTACAGTATGATTATATATGTTTTTATTCTAATTTCTATATTGTTTATTCTTTTATGATTGTAGTATCTGTTCATTTTATATGGTCCAATGAGTAGTTTTATTATAGTTTTCATTTTTATTGTTTTGTATCTTTTTGGTTTTATTAGTAGTAGTAGTATCATTGTATTTTATTATATTGGTATATGGTTCCATCTTCTGTTTACACTGATATTTAATGTTCTTATTGATGTATGTTTTTACTTTTATTTTTCTGAGTTTACCCCTGAAAAGACAGCATGCCAAAACACAGCCATGTTGTGGTGCTTTTTCTACTCTTCGCTCTCTTCTGTCCAGTTTGTTGCTTCTGTGAGGGGTTGTGCTCCCTCATGGATCTGCTATTCTTGCCTGCCACATGCACCACCGATAAGGCCAGCAAGTGTTCCGCCGACAGGGCCAGAAAATGTTCTCCACTGGAGAAGTGGAGTCACCACTTTCATCATGCTCGTGATGACCGTACCCACCTGACAGTTGATGTAAGCCACCACTGTCACATTGTCCAAGACGACCTACATGGGCTGGTTCTGTAGGAGATGCAACTCCAGCTTGCCCAAAATACCACAGCACACACCATCTTCAGAGTTTCCAGACACACCTGCATCACACCCATACTAAAATTTCTCCATTGGCTACCAATTGCCTCAAGAATTAAACACAAAGTTCCACCATTATTCATAAGGCTCAGAACAACATCATCTCTGAACACCTCCAGACATTAATCAGCATCCCTAGCACTGTTAGACCATGAAGACAAAGTACACAAAACCTACTTAACTTGCCACCACAGATCCATAAGAGCACCCAATACTTTCACCTAAGAGCCTTTATACTTTATGCCACCACCCTCTGGAATGCTTAACCCCTCCCCCCCTACACATTACGGAACATCCAATCATCTGAGGACTTTAGAAAAAAACCTGAAGACATAACTCTTCCAGGTGCACTATGGAACAGATCAACCCACAGCAGGAACACCCTCTTCTAGCAGAGTAACCCCATCCCATCTCGGCAGATGTGCCTCACCTCTACCCATGCTGCAAGTTCTCTCTATTAGGTGGACTTACCTGACCTATACTGTTAAATACAACTGTTTACACTGTTAAAGTTTGATGTAGCCTACGTGCATCTCCCACTATTATTGCCTTTTGTTTGCACATTGTTACCTGTAAACCATTTTGACTGGTAGAAAAGCAGTATATCAAAACCAGTTAAATAAATAAATGTCAGGAACACCGCCCATAATATCGACTCCTCCACTGTCCATGATCCCTGGGCGATCTGTGCCAGCCAGAGAGGCTGGCATCGGTTGTAACAGTCACCCATGTGGGGGTCTCTAAGGGCATGCCTGCTGTTAAGGCCTAGGAGGTGTACCACCAGCTCAGACTGTGTCTGACCTCCCCTGGGCACTGTAACCGCCACAAGAGGGAGTGTTGCTGTGGAGACCAGTGTGACACCAGCGTTTGCTGAAGTGGTCTCATGAGAGCCCGAGACCATGGAACTAGGTCAGTGATCACCGCCATGGACCCCAACAGTTAAAGGTAATGCCATTCCAAGGGCCGAGCCCTCCAAAGGAACCGATGCACCTGCTCTTGAATCTTTCTGCCCTCTCTGGAGGCAGGGACACCGACCTTTCTGCATGTCAAACAGTATCCCCAAGTAGGTCAGTTGCTGAGAGGGACGAAGATGACTCTTGTCAAAGCTCACCACCCAACCTAGACTCTGAAGGAGCTTGACCACTTGCTGAGTGGAGTTTTGGTTCTCCTCCAACGACTTCGCCCTGTCGGTTACAAATGGACCAGCACGCCTTCCTGTCTCAACGTGGCCAGCACCAGCAGCATGACCTTTGTGAAAGTTCTGAGCACGATGGCGAGCCCAAACGTCAGGGCTCGAAAATGTAAATACCCCATGGGCACCACGAATCGTAGGTATCACTGGTACTCAAGCCGGATTGGAATATGGAGGTATGTCTCCATTAGATCCAAGGATGCGAGGAACTCTCCCTTTTGTACTGGACAGTAACAGACCACAGTGTTTCTATGTGAAACGAAGGCACCCACAGCACGCTGCTGATGTAATTGAAATCCAGCACCAGGCGAAAGGATCCCTCCTTTTTGGGGATGACAAAGCAAATGGAGTAACAAATTGACCTGAATTTATTTATTTATTTATTTATTTATTTAACATCTCTTATATACCGCACTATTACCATCAGCGCGGTTTACATGGAACAAACATATACATACAGAAAAACTGTAATGCATTTTACAAGTAACAGGAATTTGAACTTGGTAGTAAGGGAAACTATATACACTATATAACTATATACAATAGTCTATACACATTAGTCACAGTTGAAGTTGTCTTGACCTGATTATGGATGTAGTGTTTCTCTTGTGTAAAACTAAATCGGGAAATAGCTTAAGAAGAGGTGGTGTTTGAGGCTTTTTCTGAATTGTGTTAGGCTGGTTATGGCTCTAAGTTCTGGTGGTAGTGCATTCCAAGCTGTTGGGGCATGAATGTTGAAGGCTCTTTTAGATGTTTCCTTATTGTATCTGACTGTTTGTCTTGGGATTGTTAATGCGTTTATAGTAGTTGATCTTCTGGATCTATTGGGAGTCTGTGTGTGTATGAGGTTGGTGATCGTTGATGGTGCTTGATTGTTTAAGGCTTTGAAGGTAATGATTAGTATCTTGTAGTGGAATCTTGCGTTGATTGGTAACCAGTGGAGTCTTTTTAGAATTGGAGTTATGTGGTCTGTTTTTGATATTCCTTCGAGTACTCTGGCAGCGGTGTTCATCGCCAATTGTAGAGGATTTAAAGATGATTGCGGGAGACCATGTAGAATTGCATTTGCGAAGTCGAAATGAGGCATCACCAAGGCTTGGTAGACAGTTCTGAAGTCTGTGGGTTCAAGTAGAGGTCTTAAGTGGCGTAGTGTGCGTATCTTGTGATATATTAGTTTTGTTGTGTTTTTTATGTGGGTCTTCATATTGAGGCGCTGGTCAAGAGTAATACCTAGGTATCGTATCGTAGGTTTTACTGTCAATTCCTTGTCCTTTATTTTTAAGGTAGTGGGAGGTGTGAAGTTTTGGTCTCTTGTGATAAACATCACATCGGTCTTGCTATGGTTGATTCTAAGGTTCTGTGAGAGGAGCCAGTCTTCTACTGATTCAAAGCATTTTATCAAAGGTGTAAAATCAGGATGGTTGATGGAGAATGGCATGTATAGGAGAATGTCATCTGCATATGCTAGGCAGGTAACATTAAAGGAGCGGATGAGGTCACAGATCGGTTGCATGTATATGTTAAACATTAGTGCTGAAAGAGAGGATCCTTGTGGTACACCTTGATCTTGCAGAAATGGTTCCGATGTCTTTTCATCAATTCTTACTTGTTGCCAACGGTTATTTAGGTAGGATATACACCAGTCAAGTGCGGTTCCAAGTATTCCTTTTTCCATAAGGCGAGCGATAAGTATTTGATGGCTTACTGAATCAAACGCAGCTGAGATGTCCATGAATATAAGGATAAATCCTTGGTGGATATTATCTATTCCTGTGATTAATGTATTGAATAGAGTGATGAGGAGGGTCTCAACTCCGTGGGCTTCTCTAAAACCATGTTGTGCAATGTCCAGTGGGGCTTCAGTGTCTATGTGTTGTTGTATTTGACGTTGTACCACTTTCTCAATTATTTTCGCTAGCAGAGGGATGCTGGATATTGGCCTATAGGATTCTACTTTAAGGGGGTCTAATTTGTTATTTTTTAGTAATGGTCTAATTGAGGTTTGTTTAAGGCACTGAGGAAAGGTTCCAGTTGAGAACGATTGTTCAAGGATATTGTGTATGAAGAAGCTTACTTCATGTCTAATATTTTTTATCCAGGCCGCTGGACATGGATCATTCGCTGCAGTGGTGGCATTTATTGCTGCGATGGTGTTTTCAATTTCTTTGGTTGATAATGCGTTAAACTTGGTTAGTGTGGTTGACTGTGATAGTTTGTCTATATTTGTTGATTCTGTGATGTAGGTGTTGGTTGTTTTCTTCATTTTTGATTTTAAATAGTCAGCATAATCTTGTGGGTGTATCGTTTGAGTGTGATGGGGAGTTGGTTCCTTTGCCATTGTCTTTACAATGTTGAAGAGATCATGATGTTTATTTAATGATTGCTTTAGGAGATTAGTATGGAATTGTTTTCTTCGATCTGCTATTTCCTGGCGATGCTTCTTTAGGTACTTGCAATAGGCTGTGTAGGCGTCTGTAGAGTGGGATCGTCTCCAGCGTTTTTCAAGTCTTCGGAGATGGAGGAGGGATGTTCTCAGTTCATTAGAATACCAAGCTACATGTGTCTGATGGTTGGACTTTCTTGTCATATTTGCTGTTTGGGAATTGGTTCTAAGAGTGTGATTCCAGGTGTTGATTAGGCTATCCAAGTCAGGTTCAGAGGTGTGTAGTATTGGGAGAATATTCTTGAGTACTTCGTCTTTGTCAAATGGGCGGAACCTCCTAGTTGTTGGTTTGGAGAGGGTGGTTTTGGAGTTAATGGCCTTGGAGGAGTTGGGAATTTGGAATAAGATTAGTCTGTGGTCCGACCATGGTACTGGTATTATGGAAATGTCATAATTGTGGTCGTTTTCTGAGGTGGCTTGTGGAACGAATATCAGGTCGAGGGTATTTCCCATAGTATGAGTGGGTTCTTTGACTATCTGGTTGTATCCAAGGTTGTCGATCGCTTCTATAAATGCTGCAATTTGAGTATCATGTAAAGAGGGGAGGTTGAAATCACCTAATATCCAATTAGATAATTGCGGTTTTTCCGTATTGCAGGCCCGGTCAACTATCGTTGGCAGATCATCAGCTGACGTTGTTGGAGCTCTATAGACTAGGTTGATTGAATGCTCATTGTTTGATATGTTTAGTATGTTTAGGTGGGTTGTGCTAATACTGTTATCTAACTGAAATTGTAGCTGATTTTTAGAGATGATGAGTACTCCACCTCCTCTTTGTTTGATCCTGTGGCACGTGTAGATTGAGAAGCCTGGGGGTAGCATCTGGTTGAGGATGATATTATCGGAGTCAGATAGCCAGGTTTCTGTGATCATCAAAATGTCAAGGTTGTGCGTTGTTATGAGATCAGGTATCAAAGGCCACTTTGTGCGGATGGATCTAATATTGATAAGGGCGCAATGCAGTGGTGGTTGGTATTGTCGTTTAGGTTGAGATTTTTTGGTGAGCTGAAGGGCAACGTGAATTAGATGAGAGTGGTGGGTATGGGTAGGGTTTGGGTCTGATTGTGTCTTGTTTGACCATCTCTTCCAATTATTTCTTAATATTGGTATGGAGTTTTGGTCGCCATTAAAGGCCTTTGAGTGTCCAATTAGTGCAGTGAGGAGGTAGGTAATGAAGAGGGTTACCAGTGTATGCATCATTGCTGAGGTCATTGTGTATTAAGGGAGAAGGATTATTGACAACAGTATATCTAGCTACTGGGAGAAAGAATTTGCATTTAGTGATTACTGACAACAGTATATCTAGCTACTGGGAGACAGTACTTGCATGTAGTAATTACTGACAACAATATATCTAGCTACTGTATATCTAGCTACCGGGAGAAAGAACTTGCATTTAGTGATTACTGACAACAGTATATCTAGCTACTGCGAGAAAGAACTTGCATTTAGTGATTACTGACAACAGTATATCTAGCTACTGCGAGAAAGAACTTGCATTTAGTGATTACTGACAACAGTATATCTAGCTACTGCGAGAAAGAACTTGAATTGGCTTATGGGAACCATCCATACTGCTTACAAGCGAATCAATTTGTCTAGCATCAGCCAGACCGCATGTAGCTTGGTCGATGATTTGCAGGGCGACACCAGAAAGGCATCAGGCATGAGTCGTGCTAACTCCAGCATGTACCCCCTCCTGAATGATCTCTAACACCCACTGGTTCTGCGTAATGTGGACCCAAGTGGAGTGAAAGAGTCGGAGTCTCTCCCCAATCTGCTCCTCCTTTGGGTTCCTCTCACTTTATTTATTTATTTACAATTTCTTCTATACCGCACTATTCGTTATCAGCGCGGTTTACATGGAACATAACAATCAGACGGGTACATAAGTCTGAGTTTACAATTAACAGGAAAGCCAACTTGGATAACTAAAGATAACTATTTACAAAAAACAGTGTCATAGCAAAACAAACACCGTTAAGAATGGGGAAAAGTCTTGAGACATCCAAATCCCCTGGAGCAAGGAGTCTTTTAGGGTCACCCCCTCCACGAGAGATCTGAAAGTCATGTTAAGAACCTCTAGTGGGAAATGGGGGTGCCAGTTCTTCTCTGCGTAACACCCTAACCACTGTAGGATCCTCGGCCAAGGGCAGATCTCCTTCCTCAATCTTGGTCATGTAGATCTCCTCCCAATCCCCCAAAGTCCCTTCCAGTGGGTTCTCTGAGGAATTTGACTCCACAGACTCTAGTTCGCCGAATTGTCCTGGAGATTCCCGGAGCCTCTTCACCAGAGGAGCTGCCCCGGTGCTCCAAGGCTGCTTTCCCCAGGGTTATTGGAATGAAACTCTTAGGTGCTCTTTGGCCCTGCTTCATGCAGTAGGCCTGGTGGAGCAACAGAACAAACTCGGGGGAAAAAAGGCAGCCCCGAGACCTCTTCTTTCTGCTCTGACTGCTTCCAGTTCTTCTTAGCCTTACCTGCTGCCCCTGACGCCAGGCCCAAGTCTCCCTGCCTTTGTCTTGTCTCTGTGCAGCTCAAAATGGCCAACTTTCCTGCCAAAGATGAGCCACACAGATGCAGGGAGATCTCTGATGTAGAAGCCTCTGCGGCTTCCTCCTGAGGCCCCGATGCCAACTGTGATTTTATCATCTATTCTGCCATTTTGCTTTCCACTGAGCACAAACGGCAGAGCCCTACCAAAGAAACCGTCCCTCTGTGTGCCCCACAGGCTGCTCAGATGGGTTTTCCTGATAGCGTGCTGTCATGCAGAGAACAATGCGCTGCAGAAACAGGTCAGCCCGCTGGAGGGAAAAACAAAGCAAACCCCGCCAAAGTATGTACAAGAAGGCTCTCCACGATCACCCTGACGGACACAAGTAGCCCCCTTCTCCCCCTGTGCAGAATAACCCTTAAAAGAACAGCCAAAATGAAATAAACAATCAGAACGAATGGCTCTTAAGCTCTTATATAACGCTGCCTCTCACTTTTTTTTTTGTGCTCAATTCTACAGTCACCCAGGAGCGCATGGTTTGGAACAGTTTATCCTTGAAGGATACTAGCAAAAGAATGAAGTTAGGGCATATCAACAGAGAAGTTACAATAACGACAAAAGTAACCCAAATGCCGTTGAGTACAGAGAACAGACAGCTTAAAGATTGCAAATTGCCCCGCCTACCAATAGACAGATTAATATGAATAAAATAGCCTCTAAAATGCTTGTATGCAAATGCTAGAAGTCTAACAAATAAGATGGGAGAGTTAGAATATATAGCACTAAATGAGAGGTTAGATATGATTGGTATCTCAGAGACACGGTGGATGGAGGACAACCAGTGGGACACTGATAGCTGGGTACAACTATATCGTAATGATAGAGCAGATCAAATGGGTGGACAGGTTGCACTCTATGATAGATAGGGTATTGACTCACAAAGGATTAAAGTTTTGCAGGAAACAAAATTCACTGTAAAATTTCTATGGACTGAAATCCCATGTAAAAAGGGAAAGGGGAAGGGGAAGGCGATGGCAGTGGGGGTGTACTATCGACTGCCTGGCCAAAATGAACAAATGGATGATGAAATGCTCAAAGAAATCAAGGAAGCTAACAAAAGTTACAGCACAGTAATAATAATGGATGATTTAAATTACCCCGGTATCGACAGGGTCAATGTCACGGCAGAACATGCTAGGGAGATAAAGTTTCTAGATGAAATAAATGACTGCTTCTTGGAACAGCTTTTTCATGAACCAACCAGAGGAGAAGCCATTTTGGACCTAGTCCTTAGTGGAACACAAGATTCAGTGCAAGAGATAAGGGTGTTGGGGCCACTTGGCAATAGTGATCATAGCATGATTGCATTTCATTTAATAAATGAAGGACGAAAAGGAAATCAACAGTACTACCTTTTAACTTTCAAAAGGGAGACTATAAGGGAATGAGGAAAACAGTTAAGAAAAAACTAAAAGGAGCAGTTGCAAAGGTCAAAGATTTACATCCAGCATGGGTGTTGTTTAAAAATACTATCTTGGAAGCCCAGACCAGCTGTATTCCACGCTTTAAGGCAAGCCAAGAGAGAATTTAAGAAGAAGCTTGCTATGGAAGCAAAAACGCATAATAAAGACTTTTTCCAAGTACATTCATAGCAAAAATCCTGTGACAGAGTTAGTTGGACCATTAGATGATAGAGGGGTAAAAGGGGCACTTAGAGGGGACAAGGCCAAAGTGGATGAATTCTTTGCTTCGGTCTTTACTGAGGAAGATGTAGGGATGTTACCCATGACTGAAATGGTATTTAAAGGTGATGCCGCAGAAGAACTGAAAGAAATATCAATACACCAGGAAGATGTATTACAACTATTTGATAAACAGAAGAATAGCAAATCACCTGGACCACATAGTATACATCTAAGGGTGTTGAAAGAACTGAAATATGAGATTGCAGACTACTATTAGTAATCTGTGAACTATTATTAAAATCATCTGTAATACCTGAAGGTTGGAGGATGGCCAATGTAATGCCAATTTTTAAAAAGGGTTCCAGGGGTGATTCATGAAACTACAGACTGGTGAGCCTGACGTCAGTACCGGGAAAAATGGAAGAAATCATTATAAAGAACAAAATTACAGAAGATGTAGATAGTCATGGCTTAATGGGAGACAGCCAACATGACTTTAGCCAGGGAAAGTCTTGTCTTACTAATCTGTTATGTTTTTTGAAGGTGTGAATAAACAGGTAGACAAAGGTGAGTTGGTTGATATAGTGTATCTGGATTTTCAGAAAGTCTTTGACAAGGTCCCTCATGAAAGGCTCTTTGTGAAATTAAAACGTCATGGAATAGGAGACAGTGGATCAAGAACTGGTTAAAAGATAGAAAGTAGAAGGTAGGGCTAAATGGCCAATTTTCCCAATGGAGAAAGGTGAATAGTGGAGTACCCCAGGGATCTGTGCTGGGTCTGCTGCTTTTTAACATATTCGTAAATTACCTAGAAATGGGAATAATGAATGAGGTAATCAAATTTGCAGATGACACAAAATTTTTCAAAGTTGCTAAAACCCATGAGGATTGTGAAAAATTGCCAAGAGGACCTTGATAAACTGGAAGACTGAGCATTCAAATGGCAGATGAAATTTAATGTTGACAAATACAAAGTTATGCTCCTAGGAAAGAATAACCTAAACTATGGTTACACATTAGGAACCACCCACCACCCAGGAAAAAGATCTAGGCGTCGTCATGGATTATATGTTGAAACCCTCGCCCAGTGTGCAGCAGTGGCCAAGAGAGCAAATAGAATGCTAGATATCATAAGAAAAGGAATGGAGAATAAAACAAAGGATATTATAATGCCTGTGTATTCTTCCATGGTATAGACCTACCTTGGATGTCTCACTGCCACTTGAAATTGAACATGGCCAAAATTAAGCTTCTTATTTTTCCCCCTAAACCTCTTCCTCAGTCTTTGTGGATAAAGCACACTTACCTGTAACAGGTGATCTCTGGGAACAGCAGGAATAAGTCTTCACATATGGGTATCGTTGGTACCGACGGAGCCTGCGCGGGAACGCTCCCCAGCGTCCAATAAGAAAGCTTTTGAAAGCATCCCACAGCGCCTGCGAGCTGCCTTCCTGCCTTTCCCAACCGCCTCTCTCCAGTTCGAGTTTTAAAGCTGAGACAAAGAGAAAGAGAAATGGAAGGAAAGATAGATAGAGAGATACAACTCCTAGGGGAGATGGGTGGGTTGTGAAGACTTATTCCTGCTGTTCCCAGAGATCACCTGTTACAGGTAAGTAACTGTGCTATCTCCAGGAACAAGCAGGAATGAGTCTTCACATATGGGGACTCCCTAGCTGCAGATGCCAGGGAGAGACCTGAGTTGTGTGTCCTTGAAAAGGGCTCTACCTCCCCCCATGGATCTCTGGCATCCAACCAGGGTAGGTGGGTAGGAGTTGATTAGGAATGGAACAGGTGTTTGAAAACAGCCTGACCAAACGAGGCATCCCGGCGGGAGTCCTTGTCCAAACAGTAATGGGCTGTGAAGGTATGAACCGAGGCCCAGGTGGCCGCTCGACAGATTTGGTCGATGGACACAGAGTTTAGATGAGCCACTGAGGCTGCCATGGCCCTCACATTGTGAGCTGTGACATGGCCCTCCAGAGAAAGGTTCCTACTCTGGTAGGCGAAAGAAATACACTGAGCAATCCAGTTGGACAGTGTTCTCTTAGAAACTGGAAGTCCTAAATGGGAAGGATCAAAAGCAACAAAGAGTTGAGAAGACTTTCTATGTTGCTGTATTCTTTGTAAGTAAAAGGCGAGAGCTCTTTTACAATCCAAAGTGTGAAGATTCCTCTCTGCACTTGATGCATGAAGTCCTGGAAAAAAGACAGGTAAGTATAGCTCTTGGTTCAGATGAAAAGGCGAGACCACTTTGGGCATAAAGTGTGGATTGGTCCTGAGGACTACCTTTATCATGATGGAACCTTGTATAAGGAGGATTAGCCACCAAGGCTTGCAATTCACTGATGCGGCGTGCTGAGGTGACTGCAATGAGAAAGATAACCTTCCAAGAAAGAAATTTCAAGGAGGTGGTGGCTAAAGGTTCAAAGGGTAGCTTCATAAGCTGGCCAAGAACCAGATTTAAGTTTCATGCCACTGGAGGTGGTCTAATGGGAGGTTTAGTTAAAAGAAGGCCTCTCATGAAACTTGCTATAAGAGGATGAGAGGAAATAGGCTGTCCATTGAGAGGCTTGAGGGACGCTGCAATAGCACTCAAATGGACTCTTACTGAATTCAAAGGTATTGCAAGAGGGTTAAGACCCTTCTCTGAACACCAAATGGTAAATCTTTTCCATTTGAAAGCATAAGAACGTCTAGTGGAAGGCTTTCTAGAAGAATGAAGAATATCTCTGACTTGCTGAGAGAGATGAAAAACTTGAAGGTCTAGGCCTTCAGCAACCAGGCCCTGAGATGGAGAGACTGGGGGTTTGGGTGCCACAACGTTCCGTCTTCCTGGGATAGAAGATCTGGTGCAGAGCACAACTCCAGGGAGGGAACTTGAGAGAGATGCAGAAGTAGAGGGTACCACACTTGGCGTGGCCAATGTGGTGCTATGAGGATCATGGAACCTCGGTCTCTCTGAAGCTTGAAAAGTGTTTTGGGAATTAGGGGAATGGGTGGAAAGGCATAAAGGAAGTCTTGACCCCAGTGAATAAGGAAGGCATCCTTGGCCTGAACTCCCTGACACGGAATTCTGGAACAGAACCGGGGAAGTTTGGCATTCCACGGACTTGCAAAGAGGCCTATGTCCGGGGTTCCCCAAATTCGAAAAATCCTGGCTACCTGGTCCATGTGGAGGGACCACTCATGTGGAAGCAGAACTCGACTGAGTCTGTCTGCTCAAGAGTTTTGAACGCCTGGAAGATATACTGCCATAAGATGAATCTGATGCTCTCTGGCGAAGGCCCACAGTCGCAAAGCTTTGTTGCAAAGCGACAGAGAGCCAGTCCCTCCCTGCTTGTTCACATAGAACATGGCTACTTGGTTGTCCGTGTGGATGAGGACTGTCCTGTAGCTGAGCAGGGAGTGGAACACTCTAAGAATATTGCTCCGAGTTCCAAGAGATTGATGTGTAGAGAAGTCTCCTGTGGAGACCAGATGCCCTGGGTGGAGAGATCTTGCAGATGAGCTCCCCAACCCATTGGAGAGGCATCTGTTGTAAGGGTTGCTTGGGGTAGTGACTGCTGAAAAGGGGACCCCAGCAACAGGTTTTGAGAGGACTTCCACCACTGGAGAGACCAAAAAAGGCGACTGGAGTTTGTTATTTTGTCTGACAGGCAACCTGATGCCTGAGTCCATTGGGTGGACAAAGTCCATTGAGCTGCCCTCATGTGAAGGCGAGCATATGGAACCACATGCATGGTGGATGCCATGTGGCCTAAGAGTTGTAACATTTCCCGAGAAGTTAAATGGGACTTTAACTGTATTTGGGAGGCTAACTGCACCAAGCGTAGGCAACGAGCCTGAGGAAGATAGGCACTTGCAGTTGTGGTATCCAGCAAAGCCCCTATAAACCCCAGAGATTGAGTAGGGGTGAGATTGGATTTTGGGATGTTTATTACCAGTCCCAAATACTGAAGGACACACATTGTGCAGGTTAGAAAAGTCTTGGCCTCTGACTGAGAGGGAGCTCGAATGAGCCAGTCGTCCAGATATGGGAAAACGAATATTCCTAGAGTGCGTAGAAATGCAGCTACTACTGCCATGCATTTCGTGAACACCCTTGGTGCGGAGGCCAGACCGAAAGGAAGCACCCTGTATTGGTAGTGCCTTTCTCCAAAAAGGAACCGAAGGAACCTTCTGTGTGTTGGATGGATGAGGACATAGGTGTACGCATCCTTGAGATCTAGAGAACAAAGCCAGTCCTGACTCTGAAGGTATGGAAGCAGAGCACCGAGAGAAATCATCTTGAATTTCTCCTTGAATAGAAATTTGTTCAATTCTCTGAGATCTAAGATGGGTCTGTAGCCCCCTGTTTTCTTTGGGATAAGAAAATAAGGGTAGTAGAACCCTGTGCCTTGTTGAAGAAGAGGTACTTCTTCTATTGCCCCTTGGGCAAGAAGGGTGGCAATCTCCTGACCCAGAAGGTTGAGGAGAGATGTTGGAGAATTGAACTGTTTCACTATGGTGTGAGGGGGAAGGCTTAAGAAATGAAGCTTGTACCCTTCCTTTATGATAGAGAGTGTCCATTGCTCTGCTGTAATTTGTTCCCATCTGGGAGCAAAGTAAGTCAACCTTCCTGGAATGGTAAAGGGCTCTGGTTCCTCCAGAGCCAGAAAGGCTAAGTTCTCTAGCTGCAAGTCAAAGGCCCTGAGGAGGCTGAGGCTGCTGGGTCATGGAAGGCCTAGCAGCCTTTGATTTGGCCTGTTTAGGTGGTTGCTGACGCTTTGCAACAAAACGACCTGCAGAAGATGCCTGCTGACCATAAACAGGATAGTATCTTCCCTTTTTGGAAAAAGATGTCTTTTTGAACAATCTTTTCTTAACAGGAGCAGAGGTAGACTTTGAAAGTCGATCCAAAGCAGAGTTTTCAGCATCCATCTGATTGGCCTTTGCTTGCCAATCCTTGCCAAAAAGGTTTTCACCTGTACAAGGGGTATTCCCTAATTCATCTTGGACCCAGAGCTCCAAATCAGAAGCTTGTAGCCAAGCAATTCTGTGTGCCCCTATGGTAATAGCCGAGGCTCTGCTTACACACTCAAAAGAGTCAAAGGCTGCACGGTTGGAAAATTTGGAGGCATCTTGGGCATGTTTGAGCCAAGTGAGAAACTCCTGCCTTTTATCCTCCGAAATGAAAGGGGTTAAAGTCTGCAGATGATCTGTGACTTCTTTTAGAAACATTCCTATATAGAGACTATAGGAGTTGATCCTGGCAGCTAGCATAGAAGCTTGAAAAACCCTTCGGCCAAAAGCATCTAGTGTCCTGCATTCACGTCCTGGAGGATTAGATGAGTGTCTCTTTGCACTCTTTATCTTTCTCATGGCAGACTCTACCACAATAGAGTGGTGAGGAAGCTGAGTCTTGTGGAAGCCAGGACAAGGAGGGACACGATACATGGTGTCTAGCCTGCGAGAATGAGGAGAGGTGGTAAGAGGTGTCTCCCACATCCTCAACATGAGATCATACAGAATCTCATGGATAGGTAAAGTAGCTGCCTCTTTAGGAGTTTTAGGATATTGTAAAATATCTAACTCCTTGGCTCTGGGTTCTGACTCAGGGGCCACTGTGATGGAGAGGCCCCTAGCCACTTCCCTAATGAAGTCTTGAAAAGACAAGTCTTCTGGAGGAGACATTCTTCGTTTAGGAGAAGACGACTCCTGAGGAAGAAGTATTGATGCTTCGACAGAACCCTCAGACTCATCAGAGTCTTCAGAGGAATCGAAGTATCGCCTGTCTGGATGCTCCTGTAAAGCCCGATAGCCGTACCGAGTAGGATCGGTATCGGGAGTAACCGGTACCGGTTCGGTACTGATGGGCATCATAGGACAGGGTACTGTTGCAGTCAACACCGAAGCCGATGCCGATTCAATCGGTACCGGCACCGGGAGTGATGCCGGTGCCGGAGCCGGTACCGACAACGGGGATTGTTGCGGTACCGGAGGCGTCACAGCCTGTATAAATGCCGTTGGGGTGCGCTGCATGGTCAGAATCATCTGATCCATCGACACCACCAATGTCTGGATGTCGGTACCAGTGGGAGCCACCGGTACCCCAGAACACGGCAACAGGTGATCTGTCGAGGCCGAGCCATCAATGTCAACCTGTGACCCCATAGACAATGCTTTGGAAGCCGGAGCTTCCCGCCAGGGTAATTTTGCAGGTGCGGAATCCTCGAGGGCAAGCCCGGAGGCATCTCGATGCTTGGAGGGAGATCTACCCTTCGAGGACCAGCTAGATTTATGCTTGGTTACCTGAGATCCATGGGAGGAAGAAGCAGCCCTGGAAGACGTCGATGCCACCGAAGCTGCATCAGAGGGAAACAGGGTACTGAGCTTGGCTGCTCGGTTCTGCCGACCTCTTTTAGACATCATGGTACAGGACATACAATCCGTAATGGAATGGTCAGGCCCCAAACATTTTAGACACCAGTCATGGGTGTCGGTGACAGAAATAGTACCGCCACATTTTGTGCATTTAAACCCGGAGGCGGGCTTCTCCATGAGGAAAATATTTTTAGGCCTTAGGCCCAAAAACTGAAAATGCACAGTGAAGAAAAGATAAATTGGGGTTTTTTTGAAAGAAAGAAAAGAAAAGACCGGCGGTACCGGTCCGACGTCGAAGAAGGCAGACGCGACACAAAAGTATTAAGAAAAAATAAAGAACTTCTTCTGCGGTGACAGGAACACGACCTGCTGGCTCTGCGGAAAAGAAGAACTGGAGAGCGGCGGTTGGGAAAGGCGGGAAGGCAGCACGCAGGCGCTGTGGGATACTCCCAAAAGCTTTCTTATTGGACACTGGGGCGCGTTCCCGCGCAGGCTCCGTCGGTACCGACGATACCCCATATGTGAAGACTCATTCCTGCTTGTTCCTGGAGATCTCTCTACTCCTCCCTGTCTCCTCAGTTCGCAACTTTGGGGTCATCTTTGACTCCTCTCTCCTCCACACACATCCAACTGATAGCTAAAATCTACCATTTCTTTCTCTACATCAACAACAAAATCTGCCCATTCCTTTCTGAACACACTACTAAGACACTTATCCACTCCTTAGACACTTCTCATCTGGACTACTGTAACCTACTCCTTGCTGGTCTGCCTCTGAATCATCTATCTCCCCTTCACTCTGCTTTGCGGCTAATCTTCCCCCAGCCTTGTCATGCTCATCCTACCCTTCTTCTTAAATCATTTCATTGGCTCCCTATCCATTTCCGCATCCAGTTCACACATCTCCTGCTGACCTATAAGTGCATTCACTCTGCAGCTCCTCACTACCTTTCCTCTCTTCTCTCTCCCTACACTCCTCCTCGGGAACTCCGCTCTTCTGGCAAATCGCTTCTATCTGTGCCCTTCTCTTCTATTGCTAATTCCAGACTTCATTCCTTTCACTTTGCTGCTCCTTATGCCTGGAACAAACTACCTAAGTCTGTATGTCAGGCGCCTTCTCTGACCCTTTTCAAATCCAGACTAAAAACTCACCTCTTCGCTGCCACTTTTGAATCTTGACTACCTGATCTCCTTTGTGTTTCCTTACCATTCCCCCTAGATGTATCCCATGTCTACAGCTACTGTGTTGTCTGTCTTGACTAGATTGTAAGCTCTTATGAGCAGGGAACATCTTTTAGATGTGTCTGTGCAGCGCTGCGTACGTTTTGTAGCGCTGTATAAATGTTCATTAGTAGTGGTAATAGTAGTACTTGGATGTTATAGAAGTGCTCATTTCAGGCAGAGCTGTAAATGATGAATTAAGAGGGTAATTATCTTTAAAGCATAGTTACTCACCTTTAACAGGTGATTTCCAGAAATGGCAGGCATCAGTCTTCACATATGGGGTGACAGCACAGACAGAATCCCGCACAGGAACACTCCCCAGGATTCCATAGGAATGTTTTTGAGAATATCCCTCCATGCATGCATGCCTGCCTTCCCAGCAACTCTCCTCAGTAAGGTATAGAGCTCCGAGAAATAAAACAAAACACACCTACCATTCTACAACTGATTCCTGCTGTTCCCAGAGATCACCTGTTACAGGTGAGTAACTACGCTATCTTCAGGAAAAAGCAGGAATGCAGTCTTCACGTATAGACTCACTATCTTCTGCCTACCGTGAATGTCAGAGAAGGAAGGTGCAACCGAGAGGGAAAAACCTCAAACTGCAATGAGGGTAGAGTATGGATCCATCAGACTCAGCCCCTTGAAAAGACTCTCTGCTCAGGCAGCAGAAAGGAACAGAGGGCCTGAGGGAAGGAGATGTAGTTAAGAATCAAAAAGGTACCAAAAGATAGCTTGGCCGAAGTTTGCTGTGCTATTGGAGTCCTTGTCTAGATAATAATGGGCAGCAAAAGTATGAATGGGAAACCATGTGATAGCTCAGATCATCTCAGAGATGGAGAAAGAATGTAGATGGGTGACTCTAGCAGCCATGGCTCTGACATTATGAGCTGTGACGTGACCCTCTAGGGAGAGTCTAGCCTGCGCATAAGCAAAGAAAATGCAGTTTGCAATCCAACTGGAAAGAGTACGCCTGGTAACTGGTAAGCCCAAGTGACAAGGGTCAAATGAGACAAAAGGTTGGGACGTCTGTCGATAGCTTTAGTTCTGTCTAAGTAATAGGCTAAAGCTCTCTTGCATTCAAGGGTATGCGGTGTTGCTTTAGCTCGAGAAGAATGAGGTCTTGGAAAAAAGATTGGAAGAGAAACCGACTGATTAAGGTGGAAAGGAGAGACCACCTTCGGAAGGAACCTGGAATGGATCCGAAGAACCACCATATCATGGTAGAAACGTGTGGAAGGAGCATAATCCACTAGAGCTTGCAGCCAAGAAGGTAGCCTTCCAAGTGAGGAACTTCAACGAAGCTGAAGCGAGGGGTTCAAAGGGAAGTTTGAGCAGCTGAGCCAGGATGACACTGAGGTCCCAAGCTACTGGAGGTAGTCTGATCGGTGGCCTTGTTAAGAGAAGGCAGTGCATGAAGCATGCTATCAGAGGATGCACAGAGATAGGCTGTCTGCTGACTGGATGGTGAGAGGCCGCAATGGCACTAAGATGGACTCGAACTGGATTTATCTTTAGCCCTGCCCTAGAAAGATGGAGAAGATATTGAAGTAGAGGCTCTACCGGGCAAGTAAATGGGCTGAGAGCTCTCTCGGCGCACCAGAGGGAAAAGCTGCACCATTTATTTTATTTATTTATTTAACATTTCTTTTATACCGCCTTTCAATTTATCAAGGCAGTTTACATGGAACAGTGATTATAGAATGTAGTACAAGAACTAGAGGAAAGAGGTGAACATATTAGAGGTGATATGGTAGAACTATGTACAGGGGGACAATGTTTACATAGGGCTAAGTACAGGGGTTATCCAGGACCTGAAGCATATTAATAGCAGCAGGGGGAGGGGGGGGGGAGTCTTTTCTAGATGCCAGGAGGATAGTTTTTACCACTTCTGGGAGATTTAGGTAAGGGAAGACTAGGCTTTCAGCAGCCACGCCGTTCAACCAGAGTGCCCTCAGATTGGGATGAAGGAGCAAGCCCTGGTCCTGCGATAGGAGATTGGGGGCGCAACAGAGACAAAATGGGGTGATGAGTATCGTCAGTCCCTTGTCTAACTGCAGCTTGATGAGGGTCTTCCATATCAATGGAATGGGTGGGAATGCATAAAGCAGTTCCTGTCCCAATGAAGGAGAAATGAATTTGAGGCCTGGCTCTATGGAGACTGGATCCTGGAACAGAACTGAGGAAGCTGGGTGTTCATTGGAGTAGCAAAGAGGTCGATTATGGGAGTTCCCCATAACCAAAAGATGTGCTGCGCTGTTTCTCGATGGAGAGTCCATTCGTGTGGTCGAAGGACTCTGCTCAGTTTGTCCGCTAGGAACATTCAGCTCCCCTGGAAGGTAAACTGCTTGAAGAAGCATCTGATGAGATATAGCCAAGGACCAGAGGCGGATCGTCTCCCTACAGAGGAGGCGAGATTCAGTTCCCCCTTGTTTGTTGATTTAATACATGGCTACCTGGTTGATGGTCTGAATGAGTACCAATTATCCAGTCAACTGAGGACAGAACACATGAAGGGCATTGGAAACTGCCTTAAATTCCAAGAGATTGATGTGGTAGGAGGCTTCCTTGCATGGTGAGGTCTTCAAAGTGAGTCCCCAGTCCTGTTTGGAAGCATCCGTCGTAAATGTACACTGCGGAGTAAACATCTAAAAAGATAACCCAACGAGAAGATTTTGAGTGGTGCACCATCACTTGAGGGAGTCCACCAGCTAAGGAGTGATGGTGATCTTGTCCATTAGATGACCCATTGCTTCCACTGAGCGAAGAGAGACCACTGCGCTGGACGTATGTGAAGGCGAGCATATGGGACAACATGGACTGTGGAGGCCATGTGTCCCAAGAAACGAAGCATCTTGCCTTGATGCAGGACCATCTTTGGCACAGAGTTGCTGGCTCGATGAGGCAGTAGAGCCATTCTCCTGACAGGAAGGGTCGAACTTGTGTAGTGTCCAACAATGCTCCAATGAACTCCATTTTTTTTTGAGTTGGAGTGAGATGGGACTATGGGTAGTTGACCACAAAGCCCAGACGCTGAAGCACCAAGATGGTGCATTGGAGAGATATGGTCAATGTGGAAGGGGAATCACCCTTGATTAGCCAATTGTCTAAGTAAGGGAAGACAAAGATGTCCATTGTGCGGAGTTAGGCTGCTACTACTGCCAGACACTTTGTAAAACTCTTGGTGCAGATGCAAGACCAAAGGGTAGAACATGGTACTGGCAGTGCAGACCTTGAAACAGGAAGCGGAGATACTTCCTGTGAGAGGGATGTATGAGGATGTGAGTGTAGGCATCCTTGAGATCCAGAGAGCTTCTTTCTCCTGAAAAAAAGGAAGAAAGACCATCTTGAACTTTTCCTGCACCAGGAACTTGTTGAGATTCCCGAGGTCCAGAAAAGGCCTGAACCCCCATCTTTTTGGGGATGAGAAAATAATGGGAGTAAAACCCGAGCCCGTGTTGAGGTAGTGAAACTTCCTCTATGGCTCCCTGCGCTAGCAGAGTGACCATCTCTTCCTGAAGCAGGCTGGCGTGCAGAGGATACATGGGGAACTCCCCTATGAAGAAAGTGGGGGGCAGAATTGGAAATTGAGCTGATATCCCAAGGTCACGACCCTGAGAATCCAGGGTACTGATGCTATTAAGAGCCATCTGTGTGCAAAATGGACTAAGCTGCTTGCAAATATGGGAGGGTCCTGTAGGGGTATACTGTCTATGCCCTCGAGGAAGCAGTCAAAAAACAGTTGCAGGCTGCGCATGCGGAGCTGGTTGAGGCTTTGGAGCTTTAGGCTTCCTGGGCTGATGTGGCTCTTGCTGTTTCTGATGTGGCTCTTCAGGATAAGAGGTATTAGGCGGGAAGGAAGGGTTATATCTTTTCTTCCTGGGGTAGAAGGGCTTCTTGGAAGAAGGCTTCTTCTTAACTGGAACAGGCGTTTCAGGGTGAGATGTCTATCTCACCAGCTTTTTCTCGCCACCCCTTCCCAAAGAGGTTCTCTCCGGTACAGAGAATGTTAGCAAGTTTATCTTGAACCCATTGTTCAAGGTGGGACACTTGCAGCCAGGCCATTCTCCTGGCTACTATACAGACTGCAGCTGCCCTACTGGTGGACTCAAATGTATCAAAGGCAGCCCTAGTGAGGAATTTGGAGGTATTCTAACATGACTGACCAAGGCCTGATATGGACCTTACTTGTCAGGTGACAACAGAGTGGAGAACTCAGCTAGATCTTTAGCTACGTCTCTCAAAAACATGCCCATGTAAATCATGTAGGAGTTGATCCTGGATGCTAGCATAACTGCCTGGAAGCATCAATGTCCAAATGCAACAAGAGTCCTCGACTCCCTTCCTGGGGGAACAGAGGAGTGATTTTTAGAACCTTTAACTTGACGCATTGCTGATTCCACCACCATAGAATGATATGGTAGCTGAGGCTTTTGAAAACCTGGGCAAGAAGGAACCCTATAGAGTGTATCCAGCCTTTTGCTGACTGATGGAACAGTCAAAGGAGCCCCCCACATGCAGAGCATGAGGTTCTGAAGAATGGTAACATAGCAGCTTCCTCAGGAGTCGAAGTATATTGAAGAATTTCAAGTTCTGTTCAGTTTTGATGGTTACCATCACCGAGAGTACTGCTGCCATGTCTTGGATGAAATCTTGAAAAGACATGTCTTCGGGTGGTGAGCAATGCCATTCATGCGGTGGAGAAGGGTCCGAAGGAATGTCTGGGAGACCTACCGAACCGAAAGGAGGCGGAATCAGAACTCTGTAAGAAGTCAAAATAGTGTCAGTCGGTACTATGGCATCGATGCTGCTCCGATGCAGACACTGCGTCTCGGCGCCAATGCCCCAAGATGTTGGAACAGAGGTGCCCCAACACAGGAGCATCCATGGGCACTAACAGGGGTATCAGCACCGGAGTCCGAGATGGTACCAGTTTCATCTGCGATACCTGAGTGACTCAATGCCCAGACATCAAGATCGGAAATCAGGTCTCTGGATCCTGAGAGCCCTGACAATACTCCCAAAAAGATAGCAGCCTGATTTCGCTTGATAGCCAGCACCTGCTGATCAAGGGAGACTGGAGGTGTCTGGGTGGATTCCTGTACAGGACACTGCGCCAACATCCCAGAACATGGTACCGGGAGCTCTGCAGAGGATGATGCCTCAGGAGCATCCCAGAGTCCCTCTATTGCTTTGGAGGTAGTATTCTCCTGCCAGGGTTGTTTTGCTGGCCGGTCCAAGTCTAGTTCCTCTGTTGGGGAGTGTTGGTACCAATGTCGGGCTTTGGTGTCAGATACAGATGCCAAGGTTTTCAATACCTTTTCTGCCTCTGCAGAGGACTTGTGTTTGCTGCTATGTTTGGTATTGGTGTGGAGACCACCAAAGAGTGTGCTGAAGTGGCTGAGTCTGACAGAAACAGCTATCCCCATTGTTGTTCATGGTTTTTAAGTTACCTTCTCATCATTTGCTGACACAGGGGGCAAGCCGAAGTGTCATAGTCTGGGCCCAAACACTTTAAGCACCAGTTGTGCTTATCTGTAGCAGACAGCGTAGTTACTCACCTGTAACAGGTGTTCTCCGGGACAGCAGGAATCAGTCCTCAAATATGGGTGACATTGGTGCTGACGGAGTCCTCTTGCGGAGCAAATCCCCAGCTTTCAAAGAAAGTCTTTGGGAATTGCATCACGCATGCGCGGTTCCCCTTCCTGCCCAAAAGTGCCATCTTGCTCAGTCAAATTACATAGATAAAAATAATAATAGGACTGCAACTCCAAGGGGAGGAGGGAGGGTCGTGAGGACTGATTCCTGCTGTCCCCGAAGAACACCTGTTACAGGTGAGTAACTATGCTTTCTATGGGAACAAGCAGGAAGTCAGTCCTCACATATGGGACTCCCCAGCTATAGGCTACCGAGAACCCACAGCTGAAAAATAGGCACCCTCTATGAGAGCCGCAAGAAGCCACACTAGGAATCTAACAGAGAGTAACACTCCGGTAGCCTGACACCAAAGGGTTGGAGGGTAGGAGTTGCCTAGACCTCAAAAAGGTTATGGAGTACTGCCTGGCCGAAAGCACTGTCCCGTCGGGAATCCTTATCCAGGCAGTAATGGGTTGCGAAAGTCTAACCCGAAGACCAGGTGGCAGCCCAGCAGATGTCTGCCAGCGGAACAGAGCGGAAATAAGCCACTGATGCCGCCATAGCCCTGACCCGATGGGCCGTAACACGACCCTGCGACAGAAGATGGCTGCCCTCTATGCCCAGTCTGCTACCCAGATGGACAGCGTACATTTGGAGATGGCCATTCCCAGCTTACTGGAGTCAGAGGATACGAAGAGCTGAGAAGCCCTTCTATGGCCTCGTGTACACAGAATGCAGAAGGCCAACGCCCTCTTATAATTCAGGGTATGCAGAACTGTTTCTGCCCGACTGGCATGTGGCCTGGGAAAGAAGGTAGGCAGTACTACCTCCTGGTTGAGGTGGAACGAAGAGACCACTTTCGGAAGGAACTTGGGGTGAGTGCGGAGCACCACCCGGTTCCTATAGGACCTTCTATAAGGCCTATCAGACACCAGTGCCTGAAGCTCACTCACTCGCCGAGCCGAGGTGAGTGCGACCAAGAAAAGTACCTTCCAAGAAAGGTAGCGTAGAAGGCAAGTTGCCATCGGCTCAAATGGCGGACAAGTAAGCTGTCCTAAGACCACATTCAAATCCCACTCGGTTGCTGGAGGGTGAACTGGGGGCTTCAGTAGAAGTAGGTCTCTCAGGAACCTGGACACCAAAGGATGTGCAGAAAGAGGCTTTCCTTCCACTGGGAAGTTGTGTGCAGCCAGGGCACTGAGGTGAACTCTGACGGAGTTGGACTTAAGGCCCAAATCTGAAAGATGGAGAAGATACTGCAGTACCACTGCAAACTGGCCGGAGAAAGGATTTTCTTTCTGTTGTTCACACCAAACCCCAAACCTATGCCACTTAAAAGTATAGGTCCGTCTAGTTGACTGCCTCCTTGAGGCCAGCAAAACTTCTTCCACGTTTCTGGGAAGGAGGAATGGTGCGAGAACTACACTTTCAGCAGCCATGCCATCAGGTTGAGGGAGCTGAGGCTGGGGTACAGAAGAGTGCCCCCCTCCTGAGACAGGAGGTTGGGATAGGATCCCAGAGGGATTGGGGCCTCCACCACTAGCTGAAGTAGAAGCGGAAACCAGCGTTGCCTCGGCCATCTGGGGGTTACCAGAGTTTCAAAAAGGGTTTTGGCCACCAGAGGTGTCGGAGGAAACGCATACAGGAGGCCCATAGACCATGAGATGAGAAAGGCATCGGCAGCCACCCTGTTTGGATGTGGTTGTCTGGAGCAAAACCGGAACAACTGGTAGTTGTGTGGGCTCGCAAACAAATACAGTGTCGGCTCTCCCCAAGTCTGAAAGAGCCATTGGGCTATATTCGTATCCAGCTGCCATTCGTTGGGCTGGAGAATCCTGCTTAGCCTGTCGGCTACGCAATTTTCCTGGCCTGGCAGATAAACTGCTTTCAGATGCATGCCCTGCTGGACTGCAAAGGAGCACAGGTCCAAAGTTTCCTGACACAGAATGCGGGACCCCGTGCCTCCCTGCTTGTTCACATAGAACATCGCTACTTGGTTGTCTGTTTGTATTAAGACAGGTTGATGAGCCAAAGGTTTCTGTTATGAGCTGTAAATAATTACTTTGTTTATACTGTTCTCTGTATATATACGCAATGTTGCATAATGTTCCATGTACTTTTACCCTTGTTCTCTGTAAACCGCCACTGATCCTGGGAAGCAGCAGTATATAAAAGTTTTCAAATAAATAAATAAATAAAGTTTGACAAAAGGCTCGTAGAGCTAGGCGAATGGCACGTAGTTCCAGGAAATTGATCTGCTGTGTGCTCTTGTATGGAGATCACATGGCTGGAGTGCAAAGTCCCTGGCAATGGGCTCCCCAGCCCAGCAAGGATGCATCCGTAGTCAGGATCCTCTTGTGTTGAGGAGCCTGGAAGGTCACCCCCGCCTCCAAGTGTTTTGGTTGAAGCCACCAGGCCAAGGACTGCACCAGTCTTTTGGATACCTTGACTCTGTCTCAGAGTCTGCCTGTGGCCTGTATCCACTGGTCCCTGAGACACTCTGAGGCATGTGGAGGCGGGAATTCGGTGTCACATGTAACGCGGAGACCATGTGCCCAAGGAGGCGCGAGAAGTGTCTTGCTGATATTTGGGACCTGCAACTCACTTGACGTGCCAGGGCCAGGAGTCTGCGCCCTGTCTACTGGCAGGTACGCCCTTGTCTAAAGGGTATCTAGTCTGGCCCCAATGAACTCTAGTTGTTGAGTGGCGACTAGGGTAGACTTGGGGTAATTGATTACAAACCCTAGATGTTGAAGCACCTGAGTGGTGCAAGATGTGGCCTGTTGGACCTCCAGGGCTGACGTGGCTCTGATGAGCCAATCGTCTAGGTAAGGGAAGACAAAAACTCCTTGTATTCTGAGGAAGGCAACTACCACCGCCAGGCACTTTGTGAATACTCTGGGGGCGGAGGCCAGGCCAAAGGGAAGCACTCTGTACTGATAGTAGTTTCTCCCTACCACAAAGCATAGTTACTCACCTATAACAGGTGATCTCCGGGAACAGAAGGAATTTAGTCTTCACATATGGGTATCGTCGGTACCGACAGAGTCTGCGAGGGAGCACTCCCCAGCATCCAATTAGAAAGCTTTTGGGAGCATCCAACAGCGCCTGCATGCTGCCTTCCCGCCTTTCCCAACTGCCTCTCTCCAGTTGAGTTTAAAGCTGAGACAAAGAGAGAGAGAGGGAAAGAGAAAGAGATAGATAGAGAGATACAACTCTTGGGGAGGTGGGTGGGTTGTGAAGACTAAATTCCTGCTGTTCCCGGTGATCACCTGTTACAGGTAAGTAACTATGCTATCTCCAGGAACAAGCAGGAATGTAGTCTTCACATATGGGGATTCCCTAGCTACAGATGCTAGGGAGAGACCCCAGAAGCTGTGTGTCCCTGCGAAAGGGCTCCACTTCCCCCCATGGATCTCTGGCATCCAACCAGGGACGGTGGGTAGGAGTTGATTAGGTATGGAACAGGTGTTGAAGAACAGCTTGACCAAACAAGGCGTCCCGGCGGGAGTCCTTCTCCAAGCAGTAATGGGCTGTGAAGGTATGAACCGAGGACCAAATAGATGCTCGAAGATGTCGTCGATAGACACAGAGTGCAGATGAGCCATTGAAGCTGCCATGGCTCTCACATTGTGAGCGGTGACATGGCCCTCCAGAGGAATATTCTTACTCTGATAGGCAAAGGAAATTACACTGACCAATCCAGCTGGACAGTGTTCTCTTGGAGACTGGAAGTCCCAAATGAGAAGGATCAAAAGCAACAAAGAATGGAGAGGGCTTTCTATGTTGCTGTGTTCTTTGCAAGTAAAAAGCTAGAGCTCTTTTATAGTCCAAGGTATGAAGATTCCTTTCTGCATTTGATGCATGAGGTCCTGGGAAAAAAACAAAACAGGTAGGTAGACCTCTTGGTTCAGATGAAAAGGCGAGACCACCTTAGGCATAAAGTGTGGATGAGTCCTAAGGACTACCTTGTCATGATGGAACCTTGTATAAGGTGGATCAGCCACTAGTGCCTGCAACTCACTGATGTGGCGTGCTGATGTGATTGCAATGAGAAAGATAACCTTCCAAGAAAGGAATTTCAATGAGGTAGTAGCTAAGGGTTCGAAAGGTGACTTCATGAGCTGACCAAGAATCAGGTTTAAGTCCCATGCCACCGATGGTGGCCTAATAGGAGGCTTAGTTAGAAGAAGGCCTCTCAGAAATCTTGCTATAAGAGGATGGGAGGAAATAGGTTGTCCATTTAGAGGCTTGAAAGAAGCTGCAATAGCACTCAAATGGACTCTTACTGAGTTAGTTTTAAGTCCGGCATTGGATAAATGAAGGAGATACTCCAGTAATGATTCCAGAGGTATTGCAAGGGGGTTAAGACCCTTCTGCGAAGACCATATGGTAAACCTTTTCCACTTGAAAGCATAATAGCGTCTTGTGGAAGGCTTCCTGGAAGCATAAAGGATATCCTTCACTTGCTGAGGGAGGTTAAGATTATGAAGATCTAGGCCTTCAGCAACCAAGCCCTGAGATGCAGAGACTGGGGATTGCGATGCCATAATATTCCGTCCTCCTGAGACAGGAGTTCTGGAGCAGACCCTAACTCCAGGGAGGGAGCTTGAGAGAGATGTAGAAGCAGAGGGTACCACACCTGCCATGGCCAATGTGGAGCTATGAGAATCATACGGCCTCTGTCTCTCTGAAGCTTGAACAGGGTTTTGGGAATTAGGGGAATGGGTGGAAAGGCATAAAGGAAGTCTTGACCCCAGTGAAGGAGGAAGGCATCCTTGGCCTGAGAGCCCTGAGCCGGAATTCTGGAGCAGAACCGGGGAAGTTTGGCATTCAACGGACTTGCAAAGAGGTCTATGTCCGGGGTTCCCCAAATTTGAAAATTCTTGGCCACCTGGTCTGCATGCAGAGACCATTCGTGTGGAAGCAGAACTCGACTGAGTCTGTCTGCCCAAGAGTTTTGTATGCCTGGAAGGTACACTGCCAGGAGATGAATCTGATGCTCTCTGGCGAGGGCCAATAGTCGCAAAGCTTCGTTGCAAAGCGACAGAGAGCCTGAACCCCCCCCCCCCCCCCCCCCTGCTTGTTCATGTAGAACATGGCTACTTGATTGTCCGTATGGATGAGGACTGTCTTGTAGCTGAGCAGGATGTGGAACACTCGAAGAGCAAGGAAGTTTGCTCTGAGCTCTAAGAGACTGAAGTGTAGATGAGTCTCCTGTGGAGTCCAAGTGCCTTGGGTGGAGAGGTCTTGCAGATGAGCTCCCCAACCCATTGGTGAAGCATCTGTTGTGAGAGTTGCCTGAGGTAAAGGTTGCTGAAAAGGGGACCCCAGCAACAGCTTCTGAGTGGACTGCCACCATTGGAGGGACAAAATAAGGCGATTTGTTTTTGCTATTTTGTCTGACAGGCACCCTGATGCCTGGGTCCATTGAGTGGATAAAGTCCACTGGGCTGCTCTCATATGGAGGCGAGCATAAGGAACCACATGCACTGTAGATGCCATGTGGCCTAGTAGTTGTAACATTTCTCGAGCAGTAAGATGAGGCTTTAGCACTGCTTGAGAGGCTAACTGCACCATGCGAAGGCAATGGGCCTGAGGAAGATAGGCCATAGTTTTTCTGGTATCCAGGAAAAGATCCTATGAACTCTAGGGACTGAGTAGGAGTGAGACTGGATTTTGGGATGTTTATGACCAGACCCAAATACTGAAGGATACTCATTGTGCAAGATAGAGCAGTCCTGGCCTCTGACTCTGATGGGGCTCGAATGAGCCAGTTGTCTAAGTAGGGGAAGACGAATATTCCTAGAGTGCGAAGAAAGGCTGCTACCACAGCCATGCATTTCATAAACACCCTTGGAGCTGAGGCCAGGCGAAAAGGAAGCACCCTGTACTGGTAGTGCTTTCCTTGGACAAGGAACCAAAGGAACTTCCTGTGAGTTGGGTGGATGAGAACATGGGTGTATGCATCCTTGAGATCTAGAGAACAAAGCCAATCCTGACTCTGAAGGTATGGCAGCAGAGATCCCAGAGAAATCATCCTGAATTTCTGTTTGAACAGGAATTTGTTCAATTCTCTGAGGTCCAGAATAGGTCTGTATCCCCCTGTTTTCTTTGGGATAAGGAAATAGGGGGAGTAAAACCCTGTACCCTGTTGATGAATGGGTACTTCTTCTATTGCCCCTTGCAAGAAGCAGAGTGACCTCTTGATCTAACAGTTTGATGAGAGAGGTCTCAGAATTGAACTGTCTTACCACTGTGGGAGGGGGCATGCACAGAAAGTGAAGCTTGTACCCCTCTTTTATAATGGAAAGTGTCCAATGTTCTGCGGTTATCTGCCCCCATCTGGGGGCAAAGTGACACAACCTTCCTGGAATGGTGGAAGGCTCTGGTCCATTGAGGGCCAGGAAAGCTAAGTTCTCTAGATGAAAGTCAAAGGTCTTGTGGAGGCTGAGACTGCTGAGCCGGTTGAGGCTTAGCAGTCTTTGCTTTCCTTTGTTTAGGTGGCTGCTGACTTTCGGGCAGACTGACCTGCAGAACATCCCTGCTGGAGAGAGTTAGTTGGGAAAGGCAGGAAGGCAGCATGCAGGCGCTGTGGGATGCTCCCAAAAGCTTTCTAATTGGACACTGGGGAGCGTTCCTGCGCAGGCTCCGTCGGTACCGACGATACCCATATGTGAAGACTACATTCCTGCTTGTTCCTGGAGATAGCGTAGATATTGCCTGTGGTCTGGATGAATTAGGATGTGTGTATACGCATCCTTTAGGTCTGAGGAACATAGCCAGTCTACCTGGTGGAGGTAAGGCAGCAATATTCCAAGGGAGAGCATCCTGAACTTCTCCCTCGGCAGGAATTTGTTTAAGTTGCACAGGTCGAGGATGGGTCTTAGGCTTCCTGTCCTTTTTGGTATCAGGGAGTACCTGGAATAGAAGCCCTTGCCCTGTAGGTGGTGGGGCACTGGTTCTACCGCCTGATCCTCGAGAAGACCTGCTAACTCTTTCAGAAGAAGGTCCCGGTGAAGGGGAGACCTGAGAGGCTCTCCTGGAAAGTAAAGGGGAGGTACCTGGGTCAAAAGGAGCAGATAGCCTTGATGGACTATCTGAAGAACCCAGGTGTCTGTGGTGATGGCCGGCCACCTGTGGGCTGCCTGGTGGCATGGACTGATGCCCACCGCAGCTACCCAGTCCGACGCCTCAAACCTGTTATAGGCCGCTTGAGTCATGAACTTCAAGCACTCACGGACTCCAGTGGACAGGGTCTTGAAGCACTGCAAAGGACCCTCGGAGAGACCAGCCGAGAACCCGGCGATCTCCTTTGCCAGATCCCGCAGGTACATGCCCGTGTACAGCTGGTATGCCTGGATCCGACATCTCAGCATAGAACCCTGGTAGCACTTCCTGCCGAGGGCATCCAAGTTGCGGGCTTCCCTGCCAGGACGCACCGAGGAGTGCGTCTTCTGGCTCTTGAGCCGGCGCATGGCCGATTCCACAACCATGGAGTTGTGTGGCACTTGTGCTTTTTGGAACCCAGGACTCTTGCGGACTCGATACATTTAGTCGATCCGCCTGCTGATCACCAGTGCTGACGCTGGCGTCTCCCACATGCGGATCATCAGCCTTTCCAGGATTGGAGATACTGGTACAGTAAGGGCTTCCCGAGGGAGAAAGTCATACTGGTGGATCTCGAGCTCTTCGGCTCGAGGCTCCTCCTCAGATTCCATAGGGAATGCCAAAGCCTTTGACATGTCCCTTACGAAGTCCAAGAACCTAGTGTCCTCCGGGGGGACGGGGACCTTCTCCGAAGTTCGGACACCGGGGAATCGGACGGGATGTCCCTGGTCCGGCAGGTGTCCGGGGACTCTTCCTCCTCAGTCTCCCAGTCCGATGCCTCTGAAGAGGAATCCAGTGGCTCCGGCCTCGAGGGCTTCGGCTTCGACCGCCCCAACACCGGTGGAATCGGCATCAACAACCTCGGTCCGGACGGGAGGTCGAGGGAGACTTCGGCTGAGGATCGACACGAATAAGCATGGTCTTGAGGATCGGCTCGGCCTCTGCGGTCGACTTGGACGTCGGGGACCCGGTGGTCGGGGGAAGGACCGGTAAGACCAGCTATCAGCTCCCGCTGCTGCTCCATGAAGGCAGACATGCTGCGCTCCAGGGCCACCATTCTGAGACCGAGCTCAGAAGGCTCCACAGCTCCCGGGTTGGGTCCTGACGCTGGTTCTCCCGGAGGAGAGTCCTCAACGAGAACAGTTGTTACCTGCCTCGGCTGCTCCGGGTCCCTTCGAGGAAGTTTTGCTGGACGCTCCAACTCCGAGGAACCGGGCCGGCGGTCGGGGCTCCATGACCGATCCCACGAGGAACCAGTCCATTCGGAACCATCCAACGACGCCACCTTCGAGGATTTTTTCTTCCTCCGATGTTCCTGTGAGGGAGACCGCCTCTCTGAGGAAACCCGATGCTGCTCAGGCTCAGATAGTTCCTGAGACGTTGAGGCCTCAGACGAGGTCCAGGCCCGGGGACAGTATGGACTCAGCAAAAATCTTATCATGCTGCTGCTGGCGGCTTCTCAGGGCCTTCGAGGACATTTTCCTACATGGGCCACAGACCTTCGGGTTGTGATCACGCCCGAGGTACCGGAGACAGCAGTCATGTGTATCGGTGAGGGACATTAACATCTTACACCAATCACATTTCTTAAACCTGCTGGCAGCCATAGGGGGAAAAGGGGCCCCTGCGAGGTCGAAGACCCGGGCTGCCAGTGAAAAAGAAAAAGAGCGCGAACGCTAGTCACGAAGGACAAAAAAACTAAAATCAAACCGGACTCGATACCAGTGTACCGAGCCGAAGACGGGAAAGGGAACTGATGTCGAACCTGCAAGAAAGAAAAATAACTTTCTAACTTTAATCAACTTTTTTCACGTGACTATGGGACCACGTCCATTGGGCTCTGTGGAAAAAAGGAGACTGAGCAAGATGGCACTCTTGGGCGGGAAGGGGACCGCGCATGTGCGATGCAATTCCCAAAAGCTTTCTTAGAAAACTGGGTATTTGCTCCGCACGAGGGCTCCGTCGGCGCCGACCTCACCCATGTGAGGACTGACTTCCTGCTTGTTCCTGGAGAATTGAGAAGACCACCGATGCAAAATCAAAGGAGTGGAGGAGTAGCCTGGTGGTTAGAGTACTGGCTTGGGAGCCAGGAGACCAGGGTCCAATTCCGACTAGCACTCCTTGTTGCCTTAGACAAGTCACTTAACCCTCCATTGCTCAGGAAAAAAAAAAATCCAAGTTATCAATGTCCCTGTTTAATGTACATTACCAAGTTTAAGTTAAGATTGAAATGATAAAGCGGTATTAAAAAACTGTTAAATAAATAAAAGAAATAAAAGAAAAGAAGCAATGGTGGCCTAGGCCAGCCAAGAAAGCGGTAATGCCACAAATGAAGGAAAAATAAAAGAATAATAAAAAATGAAAAGTGAAAGAGAGACCGGGGCATTCTGATATAGCACCAGATCGACGGGAAGGCAAAGCATGATGTACCCGAAGGCACTTAGACAAATTTTACCAGCGGGACGAGGACAATATCCTAAGGGCTCGGCGGAACCAAGACGACTGAGGAGAGTTGCTGGGAAGGTGGGAAGGCAGGCAAGCATGCGTGGAGGGATGCTACCAAAAGCATTTCAATTGGATGCTGGGGAGTGTTCCCGCATGGGGCTCTGTCGGTGCAGACATAACCCCATATGTGAAGACTGTATTCCTGCTTGTTCCTGGAGATTCCCTGTTTTTTTTTTTATGTCTCAAATATTACAAAAAAAAACAAAACAAAAATACAAAATAAATAAATACAAACCTGGGTGGCTTTGCAAGTTATCTGCCACCACTTATATATGTAGTTTTGTGAAATCAAGAAACTATAGCCTCTATTACTAAAGCCTGCTAAGGATATGCCATTGATGCACCAATCTCACGCAAGTTAATTGCAAAGTCTTCATCTTAGCTGTCCAGGGCATCCAATATGTCCCTGGCAGTTAACACACAACAGATTTTAACGTGCGCTATACTAAAGCGGTTTCACTTAACAATTCTTATAGAAGAATTGCTAGATGAATCCACGTTAAGAGCCATGTTGCTGCTGAGCGCATGACAACTGCCCTAGCGCTAATGGTAATGCACTCTCCACATCTGCTCTCTGCCCTTTCCCTGCCCCTTCTCGTGATTGCTGATTAATGAGCATTTTAGCATGTGGTGGCAGACACTCACATGTTAGTGTTCCTGACAGCCAGTTGTTGTGCATTAAAACGCCCATTGACCTGCTAAAGGGGCCCTATATGTAGGAATGGCCCCTCTTACATATGTTTGTGGCACTTATATCTTTAAGTTGCTAAATATTGTTACTCTTGTTTTCTGTTAACAAACCCACAGAAATTTAATCCACTACTGCTTAAAATTTATATTAAAAGTGTTTTATTTTGTTAGACCTCCTATTAAGCCTTAGGCAAAAAATAATAGTGCATGCCCATAATAGTGTATGCCCATAAT
Organism: Ichthyophis bannanicus; assembly: GCA_033557465.1. Taxonomy (NCBI): domain Eukaryota; kingdom Metazoa; phylum Chordata; class Amphibia; order Gymnophiona; family Ichthyophiidae; genus Ichthyophis; species Ichthyophis bannanicus. The sequence goes on along the minus strand of CM066032.1, from coordinate 925,352,490 downwards.
GTCTAGTTTACTGAACTAAAGGTGACATTAACTTACTAGATAATGTCCTTTCCTTGAGTCCTGCTAGACCAGTCGGCTGTGTTCCCCTACCAGCAGATTGGTGGAGACAAAGATCCAATGAAAAGCTCAGGTTTCAATGACATCACTCCCATGCCTCTATACGTCTCAGCCACCAGAGGTCTCTTCAGTATCCATTCCAAAGCATATGTGAGAACACGGCAGGCCTCACACAACCCTCAACATTGGCAACTATGGCAATCAAACAGTAGAGAACTATGTACAAGAAAGCAGAAAGAGAAGGCAATTCAAAGAAAATGAACCTGCAGAGCCAAATATAGGAATCATAGTGGACCAAAAGAGTATCTCAACAGAACAGGGCAAACGGTTCCAGGGGCGGGCCCTGGACTAGTCTAACAGAACTCAAGGAAAGGACATTATCTGGTAAGTAAAATGTCACCGTCCATATCATCCTGCTAGACCAGTTCAGGCAAGTGGGACGTACCAAAGCTAAGCCTCTACTGGACGGAAAGAAGATACAGCAGCTCGCAAAACTATAGAGCCAAAGGCCATGTCCACCCAAGAGTGGACATCCAAGTGGAAATGCTTGACAAAAGCGGAGGTGATGCCCACATTTATGCCCAACAAATGTCTGCAGGGGTTACCAAGCTCCGCTCCGCCCATGAGAACACTTGCACTCTGGTAGAATGAATGTGCAAAACCTTCAGAACCAACTGGTTCCGCAACAGATCCACTGAGGCCTCCTTAACCCAGCGCCAGTGTGTCATCTTGTGCAGGTCAGCAAACAGCACAAAAAGATAGTCTGACGTATGAAAAGAATTCATAAACTCCAAGAACCAGAGAAATATGCTCCGGACATTGACAAGGCGAAGATTCTACCATTCCCCTTCCCTGCTCCTTAGAGAAAGAGGACAGGCAAACTACCTGGTTCATATGAAGGGAGAAACTACTTCAGGGAAGATGGAAGGCACAGGCCAAATGGAAACAACCTCCTCACAAAAAGATAGGTAAGGATCTTGGCACAAAAGAGCCTGCAGCTCGAAAAACCGCCTTGTGGAACAATTGCAACCAAGACAACAGTCTTGAGCATTACCCTGCAGAGTAGTGCACTTCAATGGCTCTGACACCAGTGCCCCGAGCCCCAGACACAGATCCCAAGAAGGGACCATAGGGGAGGATGCAGATGACAACCCCCCCCCCTGAAGAAGGCACAAAACATCCTGGTATGTGGCTAGAGACTTACCAGCCAACGGTCCTCTGAAACAGGACAAAGCTGCCATCTGAACCTTCAGGGAGCTAAAAGAAAAAAAGGCCCTTCTCCAGACCGTCCTGCAAAAAAGGCCACAGAGATGGCATCTTGGCTGCCTCATGCACCAGCAACCATGCGCCGCACCAGCACTTAAGGCACCAGACCCGCACTTATGCCAGGTTGGTAGACCTCCTCTGGGCTCTGAGCAGAGTGGACCACCACTGCTGGAGAGTAGCCCGTATGTGCTAACAATCTCCTTACAGGAGTCAAGCCGTAAGCGAAAAGATAGCCGGGCCTTCCACAACAAGCAGCCTCGACCACAATAAGCCCTGAGACAGACAAGCAAAGAGGTAACTTTCGCAGGAGCCACATCAGATCTGCACATCATGCTCTCCTCGGCCATCCCAATGCTGCCAGAATAAGCCTTCTCAATTGGGGCCAGAGATGCAGAAAAGCCATCTTGATGGCCCTTGCTTCAGGGTAGTTGATGGACCATACTGTCTTCATGCAGTTCCAATGGTCTCAGGCCTTAGCAATGGGCTCCCCAGTCCAAGAGACTGACATTCATTGCTATAAGGATCCATGAGCACGAAGATGGGGCTGCTGCCAATACCACAGGCTGGCCATCGCCATAATTGGGAGAAGGAGCCTGAGCCCGAACTGCTGATGAAGACCAACCCAGACTCTGGGAGCCTGCTGCGAACAGAATAGTGTTAGGCAATCCAACAGCCTTTACTTTCTCCACTGGCAGAAAAACATTGCACACTCAAGTATAGAAAATGTGCTCCCAGGCTCTTCCCCAAATGATCACCTAGCCGAGATTCCAGAAAGGATACCACGGGAGGAGCTATCTGAGACGTCTCTCAAGGCAAATGGACTTGGATGAGCCAGTAGCCCAGATATGGGTGCACACAAATCCCTTAGTGCTACAAATACCACCACCATGACCTTGGAGAACGTCCTTTGGGCAATGGAAAGTCTGAATGGAAGAGCGGAAAACTGAAGGTGAGAGCCAAGCATGGCAAAACACAAATACTTTGCTTATCCCTCAGATGGGGATATGAAAATATGCCTCGGCCAAAATCAGAGATGCCAGGAACCCTCTCTGCACACCGCTTCAATCCTAGATGGCAAAGTTTCCATCCAGAAACGCGTAAGCGGTTGCTGGCACAGTTGAGCTCCAGGGGAACAAGCATCCCTGCCTTTGAAAGCAACAACTTCTCAAAGGTGATCTGCACAGTGGCCCTGTTGATCGCAGCCCCACAAGGGGAGAAAACACAAGCAGCCAGGATCGGCTCTTTGCATTCCAGGCCATAGCCATAGCCATACTGAATAGGGACTCGCATCCAAGCGACCTTTGGCAACCCAGACCCATTCCTGAAGAGGCAAAGCCTATTCCCAAACAGAGGAACCAGGGAATGGGCCCCAAAACCCTCATTGTGCAGCCCGAGAGGGTCCTCCTCTGGATGGGACCTAGCACTCTAGAAAGGATGAGAACAAGCTTGAAGTCCATATGCAAAGGGGAAGAAAGGCTTTCCAGGCCAGTAGCAACGGGAGTCCAGAGACCCCCAGAAATCCAACCAGCACACCCACAGGGAGTAAGCGGAGGCTAATGGAAAAGGGGCTCTTGCCCGCTTCACAGGTCCCTTGGACCTCTCCTTTGGAAGGCGGTAAGATGTCGTCTCACCCAGATCCTTCACCAGCTTGGACCCAACAGAAGCATCCCTCTAAGGCCAAATAGGCAACCGGATTTTGGAAGATGACTCCACTGCCCTTTTTACTGAGCCAAGCCAACACCGTGTCACCATCAACAGGGCATCATCCTTGGCCGCTAAACGTACTAGGCCATACATGGCATCAGAAAGGAAGGCCGTAGCCGACTCCAAAAGAGGGCTAGAATCGCTCCGCGGAAGACACTGAATCCACTGGAGCAAGGCTTGAGACATTAGGCCTGCACATGCCGCCAACTAAAAAAAAAATTGCAGCCGCCACAACGGATCTTCAATACGAATCCACCTTATGGTCCAGAGTATCCTTTAGGGCCGATCCACCTTCCACAGGAATGGTGGTCCATCTGGTAACCGACATGGCCTGCGTATTCACGTTGGAACCATCAAACCACACAACGCACTCCTTCTGCAGGAGAGTGCGCATCTTCTTATACACCCCTTAGCCCCTAAGTCAGGATAGTTGGGGGGAATCCCATTCCGACCGGAACAGGCCCTTGAGCACCTCTGGGAATGGGAAGACCGTAGTGCATTGCCAAACACCTTGCAGGAGTGAATGCATCCTCAGTTCCTGCTCCGTGACTAGAGCGACCGCCAAGCTCAGTTCCTCCTTCCAAAACAGGCAGATAACCATAAGAACATAAGATATGCCATACTGGGTCAGACCAAGTTACATCAAGCGGTTACCCAAGAAATATCAAGGGTAGTGGGGGATGAAAGGGGGGTGGATGCGGTAAGTTGCCTCTTGGGTCTGAATGCCGGGGGGTATGTGGAGACCCCCACGAACATTCTTCGGGAAATGCTCCTATTAATGGGGAGGGTTACCTTAGCATGGAAGTGGAAATCTTCAATGGGACCTAAGGTTGAAAACTGGTGAGTAAAGGTGGGGGAGGCCATGTATTTCGATTAAGGCCACATATGCGTTGCAAGTGAAGCAGGATAATGGCTGGCAGTTTGGGCCCCTTCGGTTGACAGAAGTGTGGGGGGGGGGGATATTAACGGGGATACGTTTAACTATTTGTAAATCCTGTAAATACATATATGTAAATAGTTCAAAATATGTAAATAGTTAAATTGTTATTTAACAAATTTACCATATTTAGTCCAATCATGTTTAATGTATTTAGCAAAATTGTACCTAGTTAATTAATGTTTCATGTATTTAGCAAAATTGTACCTAGTTAATTAATGTTTCATGTAAAACAGAACTGTTAATCTGTTCATTCCTTGTTCACTGTAAACCGCACCTGATCTGTGGAAGGTAGCGGTATATAAGCAACTGTTAAATAAATAAATAAATAAAAAAATATGTGGGTATGGAAGGCTTGATCCAAGTGAGAGAGGGAGGGAGAATTACTTCCCATAAACATGTGGGGGGAAGGATGGGGCTCATGACTGAGCTTGGCACCGTTATGTTTTTGGGTTATTGGTTAATGTTACGCAATTAAAAGTTGTGGTCAAACAGAGAGAGGATGTTCTCTATGGGTACTGGATGGTTGCACAAAGGTATAAAAGATGCATCTGGTTGCAGCCTATGAATGAGAGGTGGGATTGCCGTGAGACAGGAAGAACTTGATTATGCTGTTTGTCAGCAGATATATCCCTGAGTGTCTGTCTGGGGAGTTGTAACATGTCCTCTGTCTAATAAAGATTATATTTAAAAAAAAAAAAAGCAAGCAGCGCACCCAGCACAGATCCCTGAGGTACTCCCCTGTTCACCTTTCTCCATTGGGAAAATTGGCCATTTAGCCCTACCTTCTGCTTTCTATCTTTTAACCAGGTTCCTGATCTGCAATAGTACACCTGCCTCTTGTCCCATGACTTTTTATTTATTTATTTAAAAGGATTTATATGCCGCTTTATCCTAAAATCAAAGCGGTTTTCACTTCAAACGAATCAAAAAACAAAGTGCAGAGGTATCGGCATGCAGTGTTTGTATCGTAGTGTGTGTGTAGGTGTAATAAAGGTGTAGCTTGATTATAAGATGCAACATATACAGGGTGAGCTATCTACAATGTGTTATATACAAAGCTATCTACAATGTGTTATATACAAAGAGGAGGTGGGGAGGATATAGTAGGAGGGGGGAGGGAGGAGTGAGACAATGACAAGGTGGGGGAGAGCGGTGTCAGGTACAATTAACATTAAACTCAACTTATCCAAGGGATTTGCATATATCAACTTATTCCAAGAGCTTGTAGATATCAACAGTAACATTATAACATCAAAAACTTGAGTGTTCTCTTGTAACATTAACTAGCAAATATTTTAATTTCGCCAACAGCCTCTCATGAGGGACCTTGTCAAAGGCTTTCTGAAAATCCAGATACACTATATCAGCCGACAACTTTGTCTACCTGTTTATTCACAACTTCAAAAAAAACACATTAGTAAGACAAGACCTTTCTTGGCTAAAGCCATGTTGGCTGTCTCCCATTAAGCCACGAAGCATAGTTACTCACCTGTAACAGGTGATCTCCGGGAACAGAAGGAATTTAATCTTCACATATGGGTATCATCGGTACCAACGGAGCCTGCGCGGGAACGCTCCCCAGCGTCCAATAGGAAAGCTTTTGGGAGCATCCCACAGCACTTGTGTGCTGCCTTCCCACCTTTTCCAACTGTCCCTTTCCAGGTGAGTTTAAAGCTGAGACAAAAGAGAGAGGGAGAGAGATAGATAGAGACAACTCCTAGGGGAGGTGGGTGGGTTGTGAAGACTAAATTCCTGCTGTTCCTGGAGATCACTTGTTACAGGTGAGTAACTATGCTATCTCCAGGAACAAGCAGGAATGAAGTCTTCACATATGGGGACTCCCTAGCTGCAGATGCCAGGGAGAAACCCCAGAAGTTGTGTGCCCTTGTGAAAGGGCTCCACTTCCCCCCATGGATCTCTGGCATCCTATCAGGGATGGTGGGTAGGAGTTGATTAAGTATAGAACAGCCTGACCAAATAAGGCATCCCGGCGGGAGTCCTTGTCTAAGCAGTAATGGGCTGTGAAGGTATGAACCGAAGCCCAAGTAGCTGCTCGGCAGATGTCGTCAATAGACACAGAGTGAAGATGAGCCATAGAGGCTGCCATGGCTCTCACATTGTGAGCTGTGACATGGCCTTCCACAGGAAGGTTTTTATTCTCATAGGCAAAAGATACACACTGTGCAATCCAGTTGGACAGTGTTCTTTTGGAAACTGGAAGTCCCAAATGACTAGGATCAAAAGCAACAAAAAGTTGATAGGACTTCCTATGTTGCTGTGTCCTTTGTAAGTAAAAAGCCAGAGCCCTTTTACAATCCAAAGTATGAAGATTCCTTTCTGCATTTGAGGCATGAGGCCTTGGGAAGAATACAGGAAGGTAAACCGCTTGGTTTAAATGAAAAGGTGACACCACCTTTGGCATAAAGTGTGGATGAGTCCTAAGGACTAGCTTATCATGATGGAACCTTGTATAAGGAGGTTCAGCCACCAATGCTTGCAATTCACTGATGCAACGTGCTGATGTGATTGCAATAAGAAAGATGACCTACCAGGAAAGGAATTTCAAGGAGGTAGTGGCTAATGGTTTAAAAGGCGGTTTCATAAGCTGCCCAAGAAACAAATTTAAGTCCCATGCCACCGGTGGTGGCTTAATGGGAGGCTTAGTCAAAAGAAGGCCTCTCATAAATCTCACTATGAGAGGAAATAGGTTGCCCAATTAGAGACTTGAAAAAAGCTGCAATAGCACTCAAATGAACTCTCACTGAATTGGTCTTAAGCCCTGCATTAGATAAATGAAGGAGATACTCCAGTAATGATTCCAGAGGTATCGCAAGAGGATTAAGACCCTTCTGCGAGCACCATATGGTAAACGTTTTCCATTTGAAAGCATAAGAGCATCTTGTGGAAGGCTTCCTGGAAGCATAAAGGATATCCTTTACCTGTTGAGAAAGAGTAGTTACTCACCTGTAACAGGTGTTCTCCAGGAGCAGCAGGAATCATTCCTCACTTATGGGGTGACATCAGCGCCGATGGAGCCCCCGTGCGGAGCATTTCCCCAGCTTTCTAAGAAAACCTTTGGGAATACTGCACGCATGCCTAAAGGTGCCGTCTTGCTCAGTCAAATGACATAGCTAAAAAACAGCACACAAAATGTAAAAATGAACTATGTACAACTGCAACTCCCAGGGGAGAAGGGAGGGTTTTGAGGACTGATTCCTGCTGCTCCTGGAGAACACCTGTTACAGGTGAGTAACTACTCTTTCTCCAGGAACAAGCAGGAAGTCAATCCTCACTTATGGGACTCCCCAGCTTCAGGCTACCGGGGACCCAGAGCTGAAAAATGAGCTCCCTCTAGCCTCAGCACCAGAGAAAGGATTTCACTGAAACATACCTCTACCGGTAGCCCAACCAGAGGGCTGGAGGGTAGGAGTTGCCTAAACCTCAAAGAGATTCCGGAGCACTGCCTGACCAAAAGCACTGTCCCTACGGGACTCCCTCTCCAGGCAGTAATGGGCTGCAAATGTCTGGCTTGAGGACCGAGTTGCAGCCCTGCAGATGTCTACCAACGGTACAGAGCGGAGATGAGCTACTGAGGCAGCCATTGCCCTGACACGGGGGGCCATGACCCGACCCTGCAAAGGAAGATCAGCTGCCCTGTAAGCCCAGGTGATACAGTCAGCCACCCAGATGGACAAGGTACGCTTGGAGACAGGTACCCCCAAGTTATTGGGGTCAAAAGATACGAAGAGCTGAGTAGCCCTCCTATGCCCCTGCTTACGTTCAAGGTAGAAGGATAAGGCCCTCCTACAGTCCAGGGTATGCAGGACTGTCTCAGCCCGGCTGGCATGGGGCCTAGGGAAGAATGTTGGAAGAACCACGTCCTGGTTGAGATGGAAAGAGGAGACAACCTTGGGGATGAACTTAGTTTGAGTCCGAAGGACTACCCTGTTCCTATAGAAGCGAGTGTAGGGTCTGTCACAGACCAGGGCTTGAAGTTCACTCACTCGCCTGGCCGAGGTCAAGGCCACTAGGAATAGAGTCTTCCAGGAAAGGAAGCGGAGAGGACATGTAGCCATTAGCTCAAAAGGTGGGCGAGTAAGTTGCTGCAAGACCACATTCAACTCCCACTCAGGGACCGGTGGACGGAGAGGAGGCTTGAGCAATAGCAAGCCTCTGAGAAACCTGGACACCAAGGGATGAACCGACAAAGTGTCCCTCCACCATTGAGTGGTGAGCTGCCAGAGCAGAGAGGTGGACCCGAACAGAATTGGACTTAAGGCCCTGATTGGACAAGTGCAGAAGGTACTGGAGCACTACTGGCACAGTGCAGCCGAAAGGATCTTCTTTGCGTTGCTGACACCACAAAGAGAACCTCCTCCACTTCAGGGCATATGTTTTCAATAGGTGTTAACACCAGGTGGCAGATCAAAAGGCCATTTTGAAAGACCCCTTCTATCCAAGCAAGGACTGTTAATTACCCAGGAAGTTGGTCACAGCTTACATCAGCAGCACAGACATAAATAGCTCAACCAGAGCTCTGTGATCCTCTGTCTTGAAGGACTAGAAAAAGGGACTGTTACTTCTGGTAATTTTCTAAAAGGAATTCTTTGTATTAAAGCTAATTAATCTGTGAACCCACTATTTTTTGTTAAATCAGTCAGGGCCTAGTAGCAGCAGTTTAAGTTTAAGTTTAAAACACATAGGAGAACTTTCTGGTTACATTTCATACCCAGCAGAGAGCTTGTAGTTTAAATTTAATAGTCACTCAGGGCCTAGTAACAGCAAAGTACTTTTAGTTTAAATTTAAAACACAGAAGAGAGCTTTCTGGTTAAATTTGGAACCCAGCAGAGAGCTTGTAGTATACATTTAATAGTCACTCAGGGCCTAGCATCAGAAAAGTACTTTTAGTTTTAGAACACAGAAGAGAGCTTTCCGGTTACATTTGGAACCCAGCAGAGAGCTTGTAGTCTAAATTTAATAGTCACTCAGGGCCTAGCATCAGCAAAGTACTTTTAGCTTACATTTAAAACACAGAAGAGAGCTTTCTGGTTAAATTTAGAACCCAGCAGAGAGCTTGTAGTTTAAATTTCATAGGAAGTTAGAGCCTAGCTGCAGCTAAGAGCTATAATTTAAATCAAATCAGAATATAGCTTACCTCAGCAGCACAAGACAGGGTACTGTGTAGCAGCCCTCTTTTAATAAGTGTTATTTCCCTCCCTCCCTCCACCCACCCCTGGGATAATCGTAGCTTTATAGGTACTTAAACATCTTAAAAGACAGGAGGTGCTTTCAGGTGCAGCTCTTTACCCAAATCAGTCATACATTAAGGACCTGAGATTAATTAAGCTTCAGGTGAACAAGGTATATTACACGTATTAGGTACAGTTTTATTAGTATACATATCCATAGCAACCCTTAGTAAGTAAAGAACTTAGATCTAAACATAAACTTAAAACTAAGATGCAGACAGCAGTCCAGCAGCGGGATAGGGGCTTTCCAGTCTTTTGCATTGAGTGTCACATGTATGATTTTCTCCCAGTTGGTGAGAGGTCTTACGTGTGCACTAGGTGCAAGGAGCTCTTTGCTCTCAGGGAACGAGTCCGTTCTCTAGAGGCTAGAGTAGCAGACTTGGAAAACATAAGACAGACAGAGAGGTACATAGACGAGACCTACAGGGATATAGTCCTGAAGTCCCACCTCCAGTCTGGCAGCATCCCTGTTGCCATGGAGGAGAGAGGTCACGTGACAGGAGAGCATCACTCTGGTGTGGCAAGAAGTGATCCTGTAACTAGGACCTGTCCTCCAGGTGATGTAAAACCCTCTCGCACCGAGGAAGTTTCTCCAGGGCCATGTGCCCATGAGGGAAGGGTTAGGACAGCCATTATAGTTGGTGATTCGATCATTAGGCATGTAGATAGCTGGGTGGCTGGTGGACGTGAGGATCGCCTGGTAACATGCCTGTCTGGTGCGAAGGTAACGGACCTCACGCGTCACCTAGATAAGGTCTTAGATAGTGCTGGGAAGGAGTCTGCTGTCTTGATACATGTTGGTACCAATGACATAGGAAAATGTGGTAGGGAGGTTCTGGAGGCAAAATTTAGGCTTTTAGGTAGGAAGTTGAAATCCAGAACTTCCAGGGTTGCATTCTCCGAAATGCTTCCTGTTCCACGCGCAGGACCCAAAAGGCAGGCAGAGCTCCGGAGTCTCAATGCGTGGATGAGACAATGGTGCAGAGATGAGGGTTTTGGATTTGTTAGGAACTGGGGAACATTCTGGGGAAAGGAGGGGCTCTTCCGAAGTGACGGGCTTCACCTTAACCGGGATGGAACCAGGCTGCTGGCGTTAACCTTTAAAAAGGAGATAGAGCAGCTTTTAAACTAGATATTAGGGGAAAGCCGACAGTCGCCCAAGAGCGGATGGTTCGGAAGAATGTATCCTTGAAGGATACTACCAAAAGCAGAGAGGTTCCACAAAAGAGTAAAGTAACCCAAATGCCCTCAAATATGGAGCAGACACAGCTTAAAGATCCCAAATTACCCATGTCTAACAATAGCCAAATGAATATGAATAAAATACAATCTCTAAAATGCTTGTATGCAAATACTAGAAGTCTAAAAAATAAGATGGGAGAGTTAGAATATATAGCACTAAATGAAAGGTTAGATATGATTGGAATATCAGAGACATGGTGGAAGGAGGACAACCATTGGGACACTGTGATACCTGGGTACAAACTATATCGTAATGATAGAGCTGATCAAATTGGTGAAGGGGTTGCTCTCTGTTAGAGAGGGCATTGAGTCAGAAAGGATTAAAGTTTTGCAGGAAACAAAATTTGCTGTAGAATCTATATGGATTGAAATTCCATGTAAAAGGGGGAAGGCGATGGCAAGTGGGGGTGTACTATCGAGCGCCTGGCCAGAATGAACAAATGGATGATGAAATGCTCAAAGAAATCAAGGAAGCTAACAAAAGTTACAGCGCAGTAATAATAATGGGTGATTTCAATTACCCCGGTATCAAGACGTGAGATGAGTGGAAAAACAATTTATTGATTATATCAAGACCTATAATAACCCGACACAGGCCGTGTTTCGCAAACCTGCATCAGGGGTTGGTTAGGTAAAATACTAAAAACATAAAAACACAAATATTAAATATAACAGCATATTAAAAAAGTAAAAGAACAGATCCAAGATCATAATATATAAAAAAACATGCAAATGAAACTCATAAAAGGTAAGACAATATATATCTTATAAACTAAAAAGAATAATAAAAACTAAAAGTGAGGATATGCTAAATGGAATTAACAACAAACATAATTTGACGACATTATTAGTAACACTTAGATCTAAAGTCACTCGCCTTCTGGCGAGTTAGTCTGTGCGCATGAGCCAGCGTTCTCAAAGCTCAACTATACACTAGTGCGAGCAGTTTGGCTGCTGCCTTGGAATTAAAGTTTTTCTGTCAAGAAGTTGTGCCGTGGAAGATAGAAGGATTTCCTTTGAAGGTTATTTTCACAAGATTGATTTTGGCCGTTAGTTATAATCCGCTATGCACTTTTTTCCTTTTTTCTGGTTTTATTCTATTTGCATAATGTATGGATGCACGGTGTTTGATCATTAATATAAAAGATAGTTGTAACATGACATAAGGATATCTGCTACATGCCCATCTATTTTTGCTAGATTTTCATATAATTTTCAAACATCTTTTTGAATTCTAAGAAACATATGGAATTTTGGACCGCATGTTTGCACAGATATGTAATTGAAGATATGATGTTTTGTTCTGATTCGTTCCCCCCCTTTTTTTCCGCTTCTAGCGCGGTAAATCTGTGCATATGAACTGGCGGTTTTATAGCTCAATTATACATTAGTGCGGGCAGTTTGGCTGTTGCTGTGGAATTTAAATTTCTGTAAAGAAGCTATGCTTTAGAGATAAGAAGATTTTCCATTGACGGCTAACCTTACAAGATTGATTTGGCTTCTTTAGTTATAATATATATCACTTTTATATTTTGCTTACATATTCGATGGATGTAAGCTGTTTTGATCTTTAGCATATAGTATTCTTTGCAAGTTTGCACAGATGTTTAGTTCAAGTTGATGATTAGCACGGCGGCTGTTGACAAGCTAGAACATGTCAGAACAATTTTTTCAAATAACATAGCGGTTGCGTTCTATAGGCCTCTTTTAGAGTTATGAAAAACGTGACTTTTATAATATCATCTTCCAATGAGGTGGTTTTACTGTTTTCAATTAGAAACAGTTAGGTTTCAATTGCGACTGACAATTTATCTTTACTAGATATTTTAGAGCTAGGATTCATCGCTAGACCGCTGTTCTTAAGCTATTTACTTTTTAGTTTCCTGTATATTCATATTGAACATTGGGTATCAGACTATTCTTCTGTTCTTGGCCTTTTATTGGTGTTGAAAACTCTATTTTAGAATTGTCCCTTTAGTTGTTTTAGTTATTTATTTATTTATTTACTATCTTTTTAGAAGATTTATTATGTAAGTCCATTTATATATAAGCGCATTAAGAACCTTGAAGTTGTATTTATTTATCTATTTATCTATTTTAGTGATATCATCACTATTTCTCTTGAGAAATATGTTCCTTGAGTCTACACAATAAGGTACTTTTTATTTTTGAAATTTCCCCCCCCCCCTTTTTCGCTCCTGCTGCTTCTCTTAGTCTTTTTGCTCTTCTACAGAAACTGGTCCTTGATTTTAAGTAGCCTTCCTTTTAATAATAATTCATTTATGATTTTTATTGCTTATTTAGTTTTAAGTTGATCTATATGTATGTATAATTTTATATGTTTATTAGATATTTTCAAGTTATATTTATTTATTTTAGTTTTTGCCTGGCAAGGGCCAAACCTTTGGGTCCATATACACAGGTACCTTTGAAGTGCATTATTGCTTGTCACACCCTTGTGTTGTGTCTTTATTGTGACTTTAGATCTAAGTGTTACTAATAATGTGGTCAAATTATGTTTGTTGTTAATTCCATTTAGCGTATCCTCACTTTTAGTTTTTATTATTCTTTTTAGTTTATAAGATATATATTGTCTTACCTTTTATGAGTTTCATTTGCATGTTTTTTTATATATTATGATCTTGGATCTGTTCTTTTACTTTTTTAATATGCTGTTATATTTAATATTTATGTTTTTTTATGTTTTTAGTATTTTACCTAACCAACCCCTGATGAAGGTTTGCGAAACACGGCCTGTGTCGGGTTGTTATAGGTCTTGATATAATCAATAAATTGTTTTTCCACTCATCTCACGTCTTGGACTGTGTCTGTGATACTTACGTGAGTACTGCCTCCTTTTTGGACAGCTCCACAATTACCCCGGTATCGACATGCTAGGGAGATAAAGTTCCTAGATGAAATAAATGACTGCTTCTTGGAGCAGCTGGTTCATGAACCGACCAGAGGGGAAGCTATATTAGACCTAGTCCTTAGTGAAACACCAGATCTAGTGCAAGAGATAAGAGTGTTGGTGCCACTTGGCAATAGTGATCATAGCATGATCGCCTTTGATTTAATTAGTGGAGGAGGGATAGTAAGGAAATCCACAGTACTACCTTTTAACTTTCGAAAGGGAGACTATGATAAAATGAGGAAAACAGTTAAGAAAAAACTAAAAGGAGCAGTTGCAAAGGTTAAAGATGTACATCAAGCTTGGGTGTTGTTGAAAAATACTATCTTGGAAGCCCAGACCAGCTGTATTCCACGCTTTAAGAAAAGTGGAAGGAAGTCCAAAAAACTGCCAGCATGGTTTAAAGGTGAGGTCAGAGAGGCTGTTGTTGCCAAAAAAGCATCTTTCAGGAAATGGAAAAAAGAGCCAAACGACGAAACCTGGAAACAGCACAAGCACTGGCAAGTCAAATGCAAGGCATTGAGATAAGGCAGGCAAAGGGAGAATTTGAGAGGAAGCTTGCTGCAGAAGCAAAAACACGAAATAAAGACCTTTTCAAGTACATTCGTAGCAAAAAACCTGTGAGAGAGTCAGTTGGTCCATTAGATGATAAAGGGGTTAAAGGAGCACTGAGAGGCGACAAGGCAATAGCGGAGAAACCGAATGAATTCTTTGCTTCGGTCTTTACTGAGGAAGATGTAGGGATGTTACCCATGACTGAAGTGATATTTAAAGGTGCGGAAGAATTGAAGGAAATATCGATACATCAGGAAGATGTATTACAACTATTAGATAAACTGAAGAGTAGCAAATCACCTGGGCCGGATGGTATACATCCAAGGGTGTTGAAAGAAATGAAATATGAGATTGCAGACCTGCTATTAGTAATCTGTGAACTATCATTAAAATCATCTCTAAGATTGGAGGATCGCCAGTGTAACACCAATTTTTAAATAGGGTTCCAGGGGTGATCCGGGAAACTACAGACCGGTGAGCCTGATGTCAGTGCCGGGAAAAATGGTAGAAACCATTATAAAGAATAAAATTACTCAGCATGTAGATAGTCATGACCTAATGGGAGACAGCCAACATGGCTTTAGACAAGGAAGATCTTGTCTTACTAATCTGTGTTTTTTTTTGAAGGCGTGAATAAACAGGTGGACAAAGGTGAATCGGTTGATATTTATTTATTTATTTATTTATTTAAAGTCTCTTTTAAACCGCGCTATTCAGCATCAGCGCGGTTTACAATAAACAGTGAACATACACATTTCCAATAGTACTTTGTGTTTACATATGAACAGGATAATCAACTTGGCTAACAGGGTAACTATGTACAACCATAAAATATACAATATATACAATTTGTAGGCTGATCATGTGTTTGTGTGGTTTTAGACAGTAGTGATTTGGGTGGATTCGGCAAATGGTGCTGAGTTTCTATTAGGTTCAGGATATTGTGTATCTGGACTTTCAGAAAGCCTTTGACAAGGTCCCTCATCAGAGACTTTTGGCAAAACTAAAGCGTCATGGGATAGGAGGCAGTGTACTATTGTGGATCAGGAACTGGTTAAAAGATAGAAAGCAGAGGGTAGGGCTAAATGGCCAATTTTCCCAATGGAGAAAGGTGAATAATGGTGTACCCCATGGATCTGTGCTGGGTCCGCTGCTTTTTGACATATTCATAAATGACCTGTAAAGTGGAATAACGAGTGAGGTTATCAAATTTGCAGATGACACAAAACTATTTAAAGTTGTTAAAACCCAAGAGGATTGTGGAAAATTGCAAGAGGATCTTGATAAATTAGAATTCTGGGCATCAAAATGGCAGATGAAATTTAATGTGGACAAGTGCAAGGTTATGCACCTAGGGAAGAACAACCCAAACTATGGTTACACAATGCAAGGTTCCACATTAGGAACCACCACCCAGGAAAAAGATTTAGGCGTCATTGTGGATACCATGCTAAAACCCTCCGCCCAGTGTGCAGCAGCGGCCAAAAGAGCAAATAGAATGCTAGGTATGATAAGGAAAGGAATGGAAAATAAAACAAAAGATACTGTGATGCCTCTATATCGTTCCATGGTGAGACCGCACCTTGAATATTGTGTGCAATTCTGGTCGCCGTATCTTAAAAAGGATATAGCGATTTTAGAAAAGGTTCAGAGAAGAGCCGCCAAAATGGTAAAGGGGATGGAAGGATACTCCTATGAAGAAAGGCTAAAAAGATTAGGGCTTTTTAACCTGGAAAAGAGACGGCTGAGGGGAGATATGATAGAAGTCTATAAATTAATGAACGGAGTGGAATGGGTAAACGTAGATCGATTGTTTACCTTATCAGAATATAGAAAGACAAGGGGACATGCAATGAAGCTACAGGATAAACTATTTAAGACTAATAAAAGAAAATATTTTTTCATTCAACGTGTAATCAAACTCTGGAATTTGTTACCGGAGGATGTAGTAAAGGCTGTTAGTGTAGCTGGGTTTAAAAAAGGTTTGGACAAGTTCCTGGAGGAAAGGTCCATAAACCATTATAAAGAAGGGACCCAGGATATCAATGCTTGACCCAGTACAAGCATTGTGGAACCTGTGTCTTTTGTGGAAACTGCTAGGTGCTTGTGACCTAGATTGGCCACTGTTGGAAACAGGATACTGGGCTTGATGGACCTTGGTTTGACCCAGTATGGCATATCTTATGTTCTTATGTTTCCTGGTGGGTTGCTTTCTAGAGGCCAAGACCACCTCTTCTACTTCCTGAGGCAGACCCCAGGGAGCCAAGACTACCCTTGCAGCCTCCAGGCCATCAGATTGAGAGATTTGAGATTGGGGTGCAGAAGGGAACCCTGATCCTGAGAGAGAAGATCGGGTTGGAACCCCAGAGGCAGTGGAGTCTCCACTGCCAGTTGAAGCAGCAGTGGGAACCAGGGCTGCCTCAGCCACCTGGGAGTAACCAGAATTACCGAGGCCTTGTCCCTGAGAATCTTGAACAAGGTTTGGGCCACCAGAGGCGTGGGAGGAAACGCATACAGTAGGCCCTGGGACCAAGAAATGAGGAAGGCATCCGCTGCCACCCTTAGGGGATGCGGTTGCCTGGAACAAAACCTGGGCAGTTGGTGATTCAAGGGGCTGGCAAAGAGATCCATGGATGGAAGTCCCCATTTCAGGAAAATCTTTTGAACCACCAAAGGATGCAGCTGCCACTCGTGGGGCTGCAGAATTCTGCTTAATCTGTCCGCCAGAAAGTTCTCTTGGCCAGGAAGATAAACAGCCCTCAGCAACATCTGGTGTCTGAGGGCAAAGGAGCAAAGGGGCCTGTGCTTCCAGGCATAGGGGCTGGACCCAGTGCCGCCCTGTTTGTTCACATAGAACATGGCTACTTGATTGTCCGTCTGAACAAGTACAGACTGGTGAACCAAAGTGTGAGAAAAAGCCTTGAGGGCTAAGCGAATAGCCCGCAACTCCAGTAGGTTGATCTGTTGCGTGGCTTCCCAGGGGGACCAGAGGCCCTGAGTGCAGCTCCCCTGACAGTGTGCACCCCAGCCCTGTAAGGAGGCATCTGTTGTCAACACCACTGTGGGGACAGGCGCCTGAAAAGGCACCCCCTGAAGCAAGTTGGGGGGGTGTAGCCACCACTGAAGGGAAGTCAGGAATGGTTTTGACACCCTGACTTTGTCTGCTAGGTTCCCAGTGGCTTGTTTCCACTGAGTTCTGAGGCACCACTGTGGAGGCCTCATGTGGAGGCGGGCATTGGGGGTCACATGTACCGTCGATGCCATGTGTCCTAGGAGCTGCAGACAGAGCCTGGCAGGAACCCTTGGCAGGCTAAGAAACCGGGATGCCAACTCCATGAGCCTTTGAGCTCTGTCCTCTGGCAAGTAAGCTCTTGCTTGCAGAGAGTCCAGCCATGCCCCTATAAACTCTAGGTTCTGGGAGGGGAGCAAAGTGGACTTTGCGAAGTTTATGACAAAGCCTAGGTCTTGAAAGAGTGACACAGTCCTGAAGGTGGCCTGCGTGGCCTCCTGGTAAGTCTGACCCCGGATGAGCCAGTCGTCTAGATAGGGGAAGACAAAAAGCACCTTGAGTCCTCAAGTAGGCCGCCACCACCGCAAGGCACTTTGTAAAGACTCGTGGGGCGGAAGTTAGGCCAAAAGGCAGCACTCTGTACTGGTAATGGTTTCCTCCCACCATGAACCTGAGGTACTTTCTGTGGTCTGGATGAATGAGGATGTGAGTATACGCATCCTTTAGATCTAAGGAGCACAGCCAATCTCCCTGCTGGAGGTAGGGCAGAAGTGTTCCAAGAGTAAGCATCTTGAACTTTTCTTTCTCCAAGAACTTGTTGAGGTTCCCTGAGGTCTAGGATAGGCCTTAGGCCCCCGGTTCTCTTTGGCACCAGAAAGTACCTGGAGTAGAAACCATGCCCCTGTAGGCGAGGAGGTACAGGCTCCACCGCTTTGTCCAGAAGCAGACTTTGAAGTTCTTGGAGGAGGAGGGATGTGTGCAGGGGAGGCCTTAGAGGCTCTCCTGGGAAGTAGACAGGAGGCAACTGCTGGAAATGAAGCATATAGCCCTTGTGGACTATGCTTAAAACCCAAGCATCCCCTGTAATGGGAGGCCACCTGTGCGCAAACAGGGCTAGGTGACCTCCTGTGCAGGAAAGGGGCAGCAGAGGAGGAAAGGCTATGCTGTGGGAGTCAAAAACCCCCTCCCTGCTGGGTAGGAGCAGGAGCCGGAGGCTTGGGGGTCTTCTGCCTACGGGGCACATGTCCCTGCCCCTTGGCCTGCTGTCCCTGTTGGGGACCTGGGGAGGCCTGGTACTGAGGGAAAGGTTTGTAGGCAGCCGCCTTTCTCGGGTAAAAGGACTTTTTACCCGAGCCCTTCTTTTTGTGAGAAGGGGCAAAAGTCTTTCTGGACAGCCTTGTCCTGGTCAGGTGCTCGGTTTCGAGCTCAGCTGCCTTCTCAGCCATTGGCTTGCCAAAAAGGTTTTCACCTCGGCAAGGGACATCGACCAACTTGTCCTGCACCCAGGGCTCTAGGTCTGATGACTGCAGCCATGCCTGGCGTCGGGCTCCGATGCTGGCTGCCGCCCAATGAGCCGAAGCCTCGAAGCCATCGTAGGCCGCTCGGGACATGAACTTGGAACAGTCCTGGATTCCTGAGGACAAAGTCTGAAACCTCTGCAAAGGTTCCCCGGAGTGGCCAGCAGAGAACCCAGCAAGCTCTTTCGCCAGGTCTCGTAAGTACATGCCCATGTACAGCTGGTAGGACTGGAGACGGCAAGCAAGCATCGAGCCCTGGAAGCACTTTCTGCCGAAAGCATCCAGGTTTCGGGCCTCCCTGCCTGGGGGCACCGCAGAGTGCATCTTCTGGCTCTTCAGACGATGCATGGCCGATTCCACCACCATGGAATGGTGTGGCAGCTGCGCCTTCTGGAAGTCAGGGCTCTTACAGAGTCGATAGATGGAATTGACCCGCTTGCTTAAAACCGGCGCCGAGGCCGGTGCCTCCCACATCCGGAAGACGAGCCGTTCCAGCATCGGAGGAACCGGCACAGTAAAGGCCTCCTTCGGAGGAGAGTCATACTGGAGGGCCTCGAGCTCTTTGGCTCGAGGCTCCTCCTCGGGTCCGCGGGAATTGCCAATGCCTTGGCCATGTCCCGCACGAACTCCGAGAACCTGGTGTCCTCCGGGGGGGACCTACTCCGGGGCTCGGATTGCGGTGAGTCCGAAGGGACGCACCGAGTCCGGAAGGTGTCAGGGGACTCCTCGTCCTCCGTCTCCCACGCTGACTCATCCAAAGAGGAGTCGAGGGGCTCCGACCGCGTAGGTCAAGGTGGCACCCGCCCAGACGCTGAAGGCACCGGCGTTGACGCCCTCAGTTCCGAACGGGAGGTCGAGGGGGATCTTCACCGAGGACGACTTCGAGCCTTCATGGTCTCGAGTATCGGCTCGGTCTCCGGGGTCGACTTTGACGTCGATGTCCCGGTGGTCGGGGCAGATGCACCAGCAAGGCTGGCCATCAGTACCCACTGCTGATCCATGAAGGCAGACAATCTGCACTCCAAGGCTGTCAGCCTGAGTCCAAGCTCAGGAGACTCAGCAGCCACCGACTCGGGCCCCGGCGGCGCCGGGCCCAACATCGGCTCCCTTGGAGGAGAGTCCACGAGGACTTCAGGACTTAAATGCCCGATGGTCTCCGGCTCCACACAAGATACTTTGGATGGCTTTTCCTGCTCCAAAGGCCCGGGATGGCGGTTGGGGGTCTTAGACCTGGCCCTCAAGGAACCAGGGACCGATGCCGCCCTCACGAGCCGCTTCTTCCTCTTGCGTTCCCGGTCGGGGGACCCCCTGTCCGAGGAACCCCGGCGATGCTCGGGATCAGACTCCCGAGACGTCGAGATCTCAGACGAGGTCCGGGCCTGGCCGGAGGCAGAATCGGAGAAAATCCTTTCCTTCTGGTGCTGACGGCTTCGAAGTGCATTGGTGGACATTTTGCCACACGGGCCACAGATCACTGGATCATGATCTGGGCCGAAGCACCGAAGGCAGCAGTCGTGTGTGTCGGTGAGAGACAGTTTCTTGCACCGATCACACTTCTTGAAACCACTGGAAGCCATTGGGGAAAAAAGGGCCCCCGCGAGGTCAAAGGACCGGCCTTCAAGGGAAAAACAGAAAAAAGGGCGCGAACGCCAGCCACGAAGGGCAAAAACCGAAAAATAGAAGACAGGCTCGATACTGGTGTACCGAACCCGGCGGGAAGCGGAACCGGCATCAAACTCGGAGAAAAAACGGATAATCGTTGAAAACAAAGTCAATTTTTCCGGGTGACTAGGACAAACGTCCGATGGGCTCCACGGAAAAAGAGAGACTGAGCAAGATGGCACCTTTAGGCAGGAAGGGGACCGCGCATGCATGCAGTATTCCCAAAGGCTTTCTTAGAAAGCTGGGGAAATGCTCCGCATGGGGGCTCCATCGGCGCCGATGTCACCCCATAAGTGAGAACTGACTTCCTGCTTAATCCTGGAGAAAGGTTAAGACTGTGAAGTTCTAGGCTTTCAGCAACCAGGCCCTGAGATGCAGACACTGGGGATTAGGATGTCACAGCATCCCGTCCTCCTAAGAAAGGAGATCTGGAGCAGATCCTAACTCCAGAGGTGGAGCTTGAGAGAGATGTAGGAGCAGTGGGTACCACATTTGCCGTGGCCAATATGGAGCTATGAGAATCATATGACCTCGTCTCTCTGAAGCTTGAACAGGGTTTTGGGAATTAGGGGAGTGGGTGGAAAGGCATATAGGAAGTCCTGGCCCCAATGGCGGAGGAAAGCATCCTTGGCCTGACAACCCTGAGCCGGAATTCTGGAACAGAACCGGGAAAGTTTGGCATTCAGCGGACTTGAGAAGAGGTCTATGTCTGGGGTGCCCCAAATTTGGAAAATTTTGGCCACCTGATCTGCATGGAGAGACTATTCGTGTGGAAGCAGAATTCGACTGAGTCTGTCTGCCCAAGAGTTTTGAATGCCTGGAAGATACACCGCAAGGAGATGAATCTGATGCTCTCTGGCGAGGGCCCATAGTCGCAAAGCTCCGTTGCATAGCGACAGAGAGCCTGTTCCGCCCTGCTTGTTCACATAGAACATGGCTACCTGATTGACCGTT
Organism: Ichthyophis bannanicus; assembly: GCA_033557465.1. NCBI lineage: Eukaryota > Metazoa > Chordata > Amphibia > Gymnophiona > Ichthyophiidae > Ichthyophis > Ichthyophis bannanicus. The sequence goes on along the minus strand of CM066032.1, from coordinate 925,331,422 downwards.
TGAACTAGGACGGTCTTGTAGCTGAGCTGGGTGTGGAATACTCGAAGAGCAAGGAAGATTGCTCTGAGTTCTAGAAGACTGATATGTAGATAGGTCTCCTGTGGAGTCCAGGTACCCTGGGTAGAGAGACCTTGCAGGTGGGCTCCCCAACCCACCTCTGAGGCATCTGTTGTTAGAGTGGCTTGGGGTAGAGATTGCTGAAAAGGGGACCCCACCAAAAGGTTTTGGGGTGATTGCCACCATTGGAGGGACAAAATAAGGCGATCTGAGTCTTCTATTTTGTCTGACAGGCAACCTGACGCCTGAATCCACTGAGTGGATAAAGTCCACTGGGCTGCCCTCATATGGAGGCGAGCATAAGGAACCACATGCACGGTGGATGCCATGTGGCCTAGCAATTGTAACATTTCCCGAGCAGTGAGGTGAGGTTTTAGCACTGCTTGGGAAGCTAACTGCACAATGCGAAGGCAGCGGGGCTGTGAAAGGTAGGCTCTTGTCTGTCTGGTATCCAGCAGAGCTCCTATAAACTCTAGGGACTGAGTGGGAGCAAGGCTGGATTTTGGGATGTTTATGACAAGTCCCAAATACTGAAGGATGCGCATTGTGCGAGACAGAGAAACCCTGGCCTCTGGCTCTGAAGGGGCTCGAATGAGCCAGTAGTCTAAGCAAGGGAAGACGAATATTCCTAGAGTGCGAAGAAATGCTGCCACCACAGTCACGCATTTTGTGAACACCCTTGGTGGCGAGGCCAGGCCAGGCCAGGCCAAAAGGAAGAACCCTGTATTGGTAGTGCTTCCCTTGAAATAGAAAGCGAAGGAACTTTCAATGAGTTGGATGGATGAGAACATGAGTGTACGCATCCTTGAGATCTAGAGAACAACGCCAATCCTGACTCTGACGGTATGGCAGCAGAGTTTCTAGAGAAATCATTTTGAACTTCTCTTTGAACAGGAATTTGTTCAATTCTCTGAGGTCTAAAATGGGTCTGTGTCCTCCTGTTTTCTTTGGAATAAGGAAATAGGGGGAGTAGAACCCTGTACCCTGTTGGAGAATGGGTACCTCTTCTATTGCCCCTTGGGCAAGAAGCATAGTGACCTCTTGACCGAACTGGTTGTTGAGAGAGGTCTGAGAATTGAACTGTCTTACCATTGTAGGAGAGGGCATGCTGAGGAAATGAAGCTTGTACCCCTCTCTTACAATAGACAGAGTCCAATTTTCTGCTGTTATCTGCCCCCATCTGGGGGCAAAATGACATAACCTTCCTGGAATTGTGGAAGGCTCTCGGCCGTTCAGGGCCAGGATGGCAAAGTTCTCTAGATAGGCGTCAAAGCCCCTGTGGAGGCTGAGTCTGCTGAGCCGGTTGAGGCTTAGCAGCTTTTGTTCTTCTTTGCCTAGGTTGTTGCTGCTGTCCCTTTTGGGCAGACCGACCTAAACAATGCCCCTGCTGGGTATAGGAGGGATAAAACTTCTTCTTCTTACTGAAGAATGGTTTCTTGTAGGATTTTTTCCTTGTAGGATCAGCTGTAGATTTATACAATCTATCCAAAGTGATATTGTCAGCATCTATCTCATTAGCTTTTTCCTGCCAATTCTTGCCAAAGAGATTCTCTCCTGTGCAAGGGATATTCCCTAGTTTATCGTGTACCCAAAGTTCCAAGTCAGATGCCTGGAGCCAGGCAATCCTACGTGCACCTATGGCAATAGCAGAGGTTCTGCTTATACACTCAAAGCAGTCAAAGGCTGCACGATTGACAAACTTGGAAACGTCCTGAGCATGTTTGACAAGGGCGAGTTAATCCTGCCTCTTATCATCAGGAAGGAGAGGGCTCCTAAGCTCTAAATCTCCAGTGACCTCCTTAAGGAACATTCCCATATATAATATATAGGAACTGATCCTAGCAGAAAGCATGGAAGCCTGGAAGGTTCGACGTCCAAAGGCATCAAGAGTCCTACACTCACGTCCTGGAGGATTAGATGCATGCCTTTTTGCACTCTTGATCCTTCTCATAGCTGATTCCACCACCATGGAATGGTGTGGTAGCTGAGTCTTCTGAAACCCAAGACAAGGAGGAACTCGATACATGGTGTCGAGTCTTTGAGAGTGAGGAGATGTGGTTAGAGATGTTTCCCATATCCTTAACATGAGATCATACAAGATCTCATGAATAGGTAAGGTAGCTGCCTCCTTGGGAGCTTTAGGGTATTGTAGGATTTCTAATTCCTTTCCCTAGGCTCTTTTTCAGGAGCCACTGTGATGGAAAGACCTCGAGCCACATCTCAGATAAAATCCTGAAAGGACATATCCTCTGGTGGAGACATCCTATGCTGAGGAGAAGAAGAATCCTCAGGAAGAAGTACTCTGGTATCGGCAGAGCTTTTGGAGTCTTCAGACTCATGAGGATTCAAAGTATCTCCGATCCGGGTGATCGTGCAAGGCACGGTACCGGTACCGATCGAAGTCAGCATCGGAGGGGTCCGGTACAGACTTATCGATACCAGATGGATAAGCATGACTCGGTCCCGGTAGAATACATGTCGATGTCGATGCAGTCGGTGCCGGTACCGGTTAAATTGTCTGAAGCGGTTTCAGGGGCATCAAGGCCGTGAGAAGAGCTGCCAGACTGCGTTCAATAGCCAAGAATCTCTGGTTTATCAACGCTGCCGATGCTTGGGTATCGGTACCGGATGAAGCAGCCGGTATCCCAGAGCATGGCACCAGTAGTTCTGCCGAGGTTAAGGCCTCGAGAACATCCTGGAGCCCCGTTAGTGCTTTGGAAGCCGAAGCCTCCCACTGGGGCAATTTTGCCGGTGAAAGTCCCTCAAGGGCAACGCCAGAGGCATCTCGCTGTCTAGAAGGAGATGGTGAAATTAGACTTACCTGCTAATTGTAGTTCCTTTAGTAACTCCAGTCTAGTCCCGAACTTCTGGGTTCGTGTACGTCCTCTCGCAGCTTGGAGACTGAGCATGTCACATTTCTGATGACACCAGTATAAGTAGTCCAGAGCCCGCCTCCATGATCCAGCAATCTGTTGACAAAGTAGACTCACCAGAGCAATAAACAATCAGAACTTAAATATTAACATTAAACTTAACACTGAACTGAGATTAACTTCAGAATATATATATATACACACACCTTTTTCTTTTTTTTTCATACTGGACCGCACGAAAGCCTGAGTATCTGACAGGTGTGCTCCGTTTTCTCCGCACTTCTCTTTGAGACCCTTTCTCCTACACCTTTCCCCCCCTAGGAACAAAGGGCTGTGATCCTGCACTCCTGTCTTACTCTACCACTGCCCACTGAACACTGCAGTTTGCACCTACCTCCATACCTGATTCTTCAGGCTACATTCCGGCAGGCAACTAAGGGAGGGATGCGGGATTAGACTGGAGTTACTAAAGGAACTACAATTAGCAGGTAAGTCTAATTTCACCTTCTTTAGCGTCCCTCCAGTCTAGTCCCGAACTTCTGGGTATGTAACAGAGCAGTAATACTTCAACGGGAGGGGCCTGCCAAACCAGCCTGAAGAACCGCTGATCCAAACCTAGCATCCCCTTCTGCCTGCACATCAATCCTGTAATGCTTGACAAAGGTATGCAACGATGCCCACGTCGCAGCCCTACAAATGTTCACTGCTGGAACCAAACTGAATTCCGCACAGGACGCTGCCTGAGCCCTCGTAGAATGAGCTTTCAAACCTGACGGCACCACTCTGCCCTTCAGCATATATGCAGACGCAATTGCTTCCTTAATCCACCTAGCAATAGAAGCCTTCGAGGCCCTCTCACCCTTCCTGGCTCCTCCAAACAAAACAAATCATCTGTCCGTTCTGCAGAACAAAGCCATTCTCTGCACGTACTCTTTCAGCGCTCTACCAACATCCAAGCGATGCAAACTCCTTTTATCTGAATCCTTACTCGCCTTTTCAAAAACAGGCAAAGACACTACCTGATTTACATGAAAGACCGATACTACCTTTGGCAAAAAGGAGGGAACCGTCCTCAGAACCACCTCCTTGCTCTCGAAGGACAAAAAAGGCTCCCTACACGACAACGCCTGTAACTCCAAGATCCTCCTAGCTGAAGAGATAGCTACCAAAAATACTACCTTCAGGGTAAGGTCGTTCAGCGTTACCTTTGCCAGTGGTTCAAACGGCTCCCTTACCAACGCCTCTAACACCACATTCAGATCCCACCCTGGCACCGAAGCCCTGCAGGGAGGTCTCAACAGTGACGCCGCTCGTAAGAATCTTTTAACATCAGGATGAGTTCCCAGCGATATCCCTCGCACCTTCCTTCGAAAACAGGACAGCGCAGCCAACTGCACTCTAAGGGAAGACGCCACTAAACCTTTATCCAACCCATCCTGTAAAAAGGATAAGACTTGCGGAACCGTGGCAGACAACGCTCTCAGCTGCCGATCTTCGCACCAGGATTCAAACAAACACCAAACTCGTATGTAAGCCATCGAAGTGGACCTACATCTAGATCTCAACAACGTCGCAATCACCTTGACCGAATACCCTTTTGACACCAACCTTGCCCTTTCAAGAGCCAAGCCGTAAGCGAAAACCGATCCACTTGAGGCATCCTTAACGGCCCCTGCATCAGGAGATCTCCTCTGCTGGGCAGTTTCCACGGGGCATCCACCAGAAGCCGCATCAAGTCTGCATACCAAGGCCTCCATGGCCAATCTGGTGCTACCAGAATTACCAGCCCTCGGTGCCTCTCTATGCGCTGCAGTACCCGACCTATCAGCACCCACGGTGGAAACACATAAAGAAGACTGTCCTCCGACCAGGCTTGCATCAGAGCATCCAACCCCTCTGACATTCTTTCTCTCCTTCTGCTGAAAAACCGTTCTACCCTTGCTGACGCGAACGTCGCCATTAAGTCCATTACCGGCCGCCCCCATCGTTGCACCAGCAATTCGAAGACTTCGGGATGGAGCACCCACTCTCTTGGGTCCACCTTGACTTGACTCAAAAAATCGGCTGTCACATTGTCCACCCCTGCTACATGTACCGCCGATAACGCTTCCAGGTGTGACTCGGCCCACTCTAAGAGTTCTTCCCCTTCTCCTTCCAGTGCCACACTGCTGGTGCCTCCTTGCCGGTTGATGTAAGCCACGGCTGTGGCATTGTCCGACAGCACACGGATCGCACTCCCCTGCAGCTGCCGCTGAAACGCTTTCAGAGCTAAGGTCACCGCCCTCAACTCCAATCTGTTGATTGACTAACTCCTTTCTTGTTCGATCCACTGGCCTTGAGTGTACTGTCCCTTGAAGTGTGCCCCCCAGCCGAACAAACTTGCATCCGTTGTCAACGCCTTCCAATCCGGAGCTTCTAGAGGCATCCCTCTTTCCACACACCCCGGAATTATCCACCACTGCAGAGACAGCCTCGCCTCCGGCGGACAGACCAGTTGCTGCAACAACTGATTGGACTGATGCGACCACCTTCGAAGCAGCGCTCTCTGCAATGGCCTCATGTGAGCCCTGGCCCATTGAACCACTTCTATCATAGCCGCCATTGTGCCTAAGAGCTGCAGATACTGCCACACGGAGGGAGCTCTCCTCCGCAGGAAATCTCGGATTAACTTTCTTAACTTCCTGATTCTGAGCTGCGTCAGAAACACCCTGCCTCGGCTCGTGTCGAATCGGGCTCCCAAATACTCCAACTCCTGTGATGACACCAACTTGCTCTTTGCCACATTTACCACCCATCCTAGGGATTGCAGGAAATGCACCACCTTGCTTGTCCCCACTTCGCTCTCTTCCTTCGACTTTGCCCAAATCAACCAATCGTCCAGATAAGGGTGCACCAACACTCCCTCCTTGCGCAACGCCGCTGCCACCACCACCATGACCTTGGTGAATGTCCTCGGAGCAGTTGCCAATCCAAACGGCATTGCTTGAAACTGAAAATGGCCCATGGGCACCGCAAATCGGAAAAAGCGTTGATGTTCCTCCCTGATCGGAATGTGCAGATAGGCCTCTGAAAGATCTAAAGACGTAAGATACTCTCCCTGCCTCACTGCTACTATGACCGACCTCAGCGTTTCCATGCGAAAACGAGCCACCCTGAGACATCTGCTGACCCGTTTGAGATCCAGAATAGGCCTTAAGGTCCCCTCTTTCTTTGGGACCACAAAATATATGGAGTACCGACCGTACCCGCATTGGTCCACAGGCACTGGTACCACCGCCTTTAGGGCTAACAATCTGTCTAAGGTTTCTTGAATCGCTTCCCTCTTTGCTTTTGTGCCGCACGGGGACTGAAGAAAGGCATCACACACTGGACGTTGGAATTCTAGCGCATAACCTTTTTGCACCATCTCCAACACCCACTGATCCACCGTAACTTGGGCCCAGACAGAAGTCCCTCAAACGCCCCCCCCCCCCACCGGAATTATTCCTGCCTGGACCCCCTTCACTTCATTGTGATTTCTTAACGGTCAGAGAGGAAGCAGCCCCAAAGCCTCTGCCCGCTCCCCGAAACCTGCGAAACCCTGTAAACCTGTACTGGGAACGCCCCCTTTGAAATTGACCAAACCTTGATTGCCGAAAACGCCTAAACTCCCTCTGCTGACTCTTAGAGGGCTACATAGCACGACCCTGCTTCTGCTTGTCCTCCGGCAACCTGCCTCCCTTTGACTCACCTAACTCCTTAACTAACTTCTCTAACTCTTCTCCAAAGAGGAGCTTTCCTTTAAAAGGTAGTTTACCCAACCTTGCCTTTGAAGCCGCATCCGCTGCCCAATTACGCAGCCAAAGATACCTCCTTGCCACTACCACTGACGCCATACTCTTCGGGAGGCCCTGAATCAGATCATACTGACTATCCGCCAGGTATGCCACTCCAGATTCTATTCAAGCCGCCTCTTCAGCTGCCTCATCGATTTGCAACCCTTTCATCCTTTGAGACCACCTGAGGCACGCCCTCGCCACCCATGCTCCACAAATCGAAGCCTGAATGGACAGAGCATTCACTTCAAACACCTGTCTAAGCAACGAATCTAGTCTCGTGTCTTGCGCATCTTTAAGAGCCGCACTTCCCTCTACCGGGATCATCGTCTTTTTAGTTACTGCCGAGACGGCCGTATCCACCTTGGGCGATCTAAAAATCTCCTTATCCGGCTCCCCTATCGGATACAGACGGCCCATCAGTCTGGCCCCCTTAATGCTCACCTCCGGCGTATCCCATTCCTCTTGAATCATTTCCTTGAAAACCCTATGAACTGGAAACGCCCGCTGAGACTTACGGATAGCCTGCAATAAGGGATCTTCCAAGGAACTATCCTCCGCTGAACCGGCCGTCGGCATATTCAAAGCTTTCAGCGTCTCCGTAATAAGTGCCGAAAGCTCCTCTCTTCTGAACACACGAACTACTATAGCCTGGTCCTCTGGTTCAGTGATCTCACCTTCTTCCATTTCCATATCAGAGTCCTCCAAAACCTCTGACATCTCTTCTCCCAGCAAATCCTGCTCGACATCCGCCGCCCGCAGTCTTGCCTTCTTAACTGGGACCATACCCCCCTGCTATGCTTACTGGAGTCCCCGGCCGCTTGGCACAGCTTACTCCGTGCTCAGAGCTCCCAGCCCCGGAACTCCCTAGCGCCTGCTGAAGCAGGGACAAAAACTGCTGGGAAAATATGGCCCCCAATCCCCCCTGTACTGCAGACTGGGGCAAGGAAACCACTGGAGCCGAAGAAGGCCCTGGAACCGGCTCCTGAACCACCTCCGGAGAGGAGCGGAGATCCGCAGCTTCCGCAGACTCCTTCCCGCTCTCTCCCACAGCTTGTTCAGGCATCTCCGCCAGCGACGCCTCGTGTGCACACCCTTTGCACACTCCTGCTTCTGAGATGGAACCTCTACGCACCCCACACAGGAGGCACCTAGGCCTAGCTGGCATATGGCTCAGAGACAATCTCAGTCCCCTGAAACCCTGAATTGTAATCTACTTATACAATTTTTTTTTTTCACAACGAGACCGAAGCAATAGCCCCTAAATCACCAGCAACTACCTATAGACTACATCAAAAGCCTTTCATCCACTTCCTCCGATGCCTAGGACCGCTAAAAGTCCCCTCTTCACTTTCTCACGCAAATGCCACGTGGCTCCGAACGGCCTTCCGGGATCCAAAAAACCGCCGCTCCCGACTGGTAGTCCCTGCCGCGCCTTAAAAATCCATAACTCTTACCTCTGCTCCAAACGAGGCCTCTTTCTCGCCGCCCTGCTCACAGCCGTGCTCGAACTGACCGTGCCAGTCCCAACGCACTTCTCAGCGTGCACCGAAGCACCTGCTTCCTCAGCCGCACCGCTCAGTTCCCTCTTTCTCTGAATGCGGGCGGGCCACCGCACTCCCACGGCTCTGTACCCCTTCACGGGATCACAGGCAGAGTCCCCACTCAACTCCCACACTCAACCCCGCTATTGCACCACGCTGCAGAGAGGGGGGGCAGCCTCCTGTCAGCCTCAGAGTCCTTCCAAGCCGAATTCGCCGAATTAAAGGGCCAGTCACCCTTCCTCCTCTTCTTTTTTTTTTCAGTAAAACTATATCCTAACTGACTGCTTGCTCCAGTGAGTCCCAAGCCTCTGGACTCACATCTCCTTCTGCTGCTTGGAAATGAAAACTGGATCATGGAGGCGGGCTCTGGACTACTTATACTGGTGTCATCAGAAATGTGACATGCTCAGTCTCCAAGCTGCGGGAGGACATACACGAACCCAGAAGTTCGGGACTAGACTGGAGGGACGCTAAAGTTTGAAGACCGGCTAGATTTATGTTTAGTTACCTGAGATCCATGGGAGGAAGACGAAGCCCTGGAAGACATCGATGCCACATAGGCTGCATCGGAGGGAAAAAGGGTGCTAAGTTTAGCAGCTCGATTCTGCCGGCCCCTTTTCAACAATATCCCGCAGGCAACACATTCTGAAATAGAGTGGTCAGGACCTAAACATTTGAGGCACCACTCATGTGTGTCAGTGACGGAGATGGTACCGCTACACTTGGAACACTTTTTAAAACCCGAAGTGGGTTTTCCATTTTAAAGGAAAAAATTGGGCCTAGTGCCCAAAATGGTGCATGGCACCTGAGGAGAAAATAACTGGAAAAGACTCCAGAAGAAAGGTTTGGGTTTTTTTTTTTAAAAAAAAGAAACAAGAACTGGCGGTACCGGTGTAGCATCGAAGGAAGGCAGACGTGACCACAAAAAAGAAGAATAGAAGGGAATTATTTTCGGCTCCGTGGAAAACGAAGAACTGGAGAGGGACAGTTGGGAAAGGCGAGAAGCCAGCACGCAGGAGCTGTGGGATGCTCCTAAAAGCTTTCCTATTGGACGCTGGGGAGCGTTCCCGCGCAGGCTCCGTCGGTACAGACGATACCCATATGTGAAGACTACATTCCTGCTTGTTCCTGGAGATCTATCTATATGTTCAGTAATTTTGTTCTTTATAATGGTTTCTAGCATTTTTCCCTGTACCGACGTCAGGCTTACTGGTCTGTAGTTTCCTGGATCACCCCTGGAACCCTTTTTAAACATTGGCGTTACACTGGCCATCCTCCAATCTTCAGGTATTACACATGATTTTAATGATAGTTCACAGCTTACTAAGGATAGGCCTGCAGTCTCATATTTCAGCTCTTTCAACATGTTTGGATGTATACCATCCGGTACAGGTGATTTCCTACTCTTCAGTTTATCAAATAGTTATAATACATCGTCCCGATGTATCGATATTTCTTCTGCGGCATCACCTTTAAATACCATTTCAGTCATGGGTAACATCCCTACATCTTCCTCAGTAAAGAAGGCGTGGTTGTGTCTGATGATCTTAAATTAGCTAAACAGGTAGAAAAGGCGACAGCAAAAGCTAGAAGGATGCTTGGGTGCATATGGAGAGGAATGGCTAGCAGAAAAAAGGAGGTGATAGTGCCTCTGTGTAAGTCTTTGATGCAACCTCATTTGGAGTACAGTGTGCAATTCTGGAGACCGCACCTTCAAAAGGATGTGAACAGGATGGAGTCGGTGCAGAGGGTGGTTACTAAAATGGTTAGTGGTCTTCATTATAAAGCATATGTATTACAGACTTAAGGATCTTAATATGTACACCTTAGAGGAAAGGCAGGATAGAGATGATGGAGATGTTTAAATACCTCCATGGCATAAATGTTCAGGGGGAGAGCCTCTTTCAATTGAAAGCAAGTTCTGCTATGAGGGGACATGGGATGAGGTTGAAGGGGGATAGATTCAGGAGTGATATACGGAAATATTTCTTTGCGGAAAGAGTGCAGGATCCGTGGAATAGTCTCCCAGTGGAGGTGGTAGAGATGAGGGCAGTATCTGAATTCAAAAAAGCATGGGACAGAGGATCTCTAAAGGAAAAAAGGGGACTGTTGTAGTTGTTGATATGGAAGGACAGACTAGATAGGCCATGTGGTCTTTTTCTGTCGTCATATTTCTATGTTTCTAAGACTGAAGCAAAGAATTCATCCGCTATGGCCTTGTTCCCTCTTAGTGCCCCATTTACCCCTCTATCTTCTAATGGTCCAACTGATTCTCACAGATTTTTTGTTACGAATGTACTTGAAAAAGTCTTTATTACACATTTTTGCTTCCACAGCAAGCTTCTTTTCAAATTCTCTCTTTGCCTGCCTTATCAATGCCTTGCATCTAACTTGCCAGTGTTTATGTTGTTTCTAATTTTCATCATTTTGCTCCTTTTTACATTTCCCGAAAGATGCTTTTTTGGCAACAGCAGCCTCTCTGACCTTACCTTTAAATCATCCTGGCAGTTTTTTGGACTTCCTTCTACTTTTCTTAAAGCATGGAATACAGCTGGTCTGGGCTTCCAAGATAGTATTTTTAAACAAAACCCATGCTTGATTTAGATCTTTAAACTTTGCAACTGCTCCTTTTAGTTTTGTTCTCACAGTCCTCTGAAGGCAGAGTACTTCCTCCGCATTAGACATCTGAACCCAAGCTACTGTCCAGATCTCGAACAGATCCCAGCTGATCCCCATCTTCAGGGGACCCCCTTTGCTGGGAACACTTAGCCATAGGCAATCAAACAGGGCTTCTACTCTCAGCCTACCCTCATGAGACTATGTTCGGGGAACACAGAGGCCACAAGGTCTGAATTTCCACGCCAGAAAGATCAGGCCTGTTGTAAAAAGAAAAAGAATTCCAGGGAGTATAATCCACACTCCAGAAGCTCTCCTCGAGAAGATTATCTTCCTATACCAGGGATTCCAGTCACCATCAATCTCCTTGAAGATGGGAACAGTGCACAGTACGGTCGCCGGAACCTCCGGCCGGCTGGTTACCCTTACCGACAGCACCATCCACCACTCCTGCCCTTAAGCAGAGAAGGCTGGAGTAACTACATCCCCTGGCATAGAAGGGTGGAGCAATCTCTCCAGGGACAACTCAGGAGCTCCATGCTAGAAGAGCAGGGTCCAGAAGCAGGAGATGAGACACCTTGCTTGCCACAAGCCAAACAACAATTCCCAGAAGAAGACAGAGTGTTAAGGCAAGTATCACAACAGTACACACTAAGGCTGCGGCGGCAGGAAGACTTGCATTAACTGCACTTTTACTGCAGCACGCATTAACTGCGCTTTTACTGCAATGCATGTTACAGGCACTAAAGTAGGAATGCACAATGGAGCCACTTGGGCGGAACGCACATACAGACCACGCGAACACCAGGCACACAATAGGAGAAAATGCTACTAATGCATGCAGAAAACGGCAGGAAAACCCATATCACACCAGCAGTTGCCAGTGGTCTACCCTAAATTGTGTCCCAGATGGAGTCAGGAGCCCCCAACAAGGACAATGACGAGGTCAAGTCTTGATACTCAGCCTCTGAGAGCCTCAGGCAGAGGCTCCATGCCAGGCTCAGCTCTACTCTCCTGATACTGTTTCACTGGCTTTTGCAGCACTGCATTTAAAGTGGCTGGCAGGCAGATCCCTCTGAGAGCCTTTTGCAATCTTCAGGAGAGAGCAAGGGGGAACGGAGGAGGGATGGGGCGCTGAGGTTGTGTGAGGCTGTTGCACTTTTCCAGATCCTTTCAATTTCTAGCTGCTCAACAGGCTCTTATCATAAGCGGCGCATGGAGCTGAACCAATTTTCTCTCCTCCTATGGCTACTGAAAAGACCACAGTCTAGTGGAACCTCCCACATCACACTCAAGGGACAGAGTCACCCTCAAAGTGGTCATTCATGAGTGCTTAATCAATGTTTTCCTCTCAAATCTTCAGAATTTTCTTCAGAGAGGAGAAAGGGTTGTTATTCATCTGTAACAGGTGATCTCCAGGAACAGCAGGAATCAGTCTTTACATATGGGTGACATTGGTTCCGACGGAGTCTGCCTGGGAACACTCCCCAGCATCCAATTGGAATGCCTTTGAGAACACTCCACTGTGCTTGCGCATGCCTTCCTGCCTTCCCAACTCCTCTCCTCAGCTGAGTTTGTAACTGAGCAATACAGGAAAAATAAAAAAATACCCAACAACTCCTAGGGACTGATTCCTGCTGTTCCCGGAGATCACATACAAAAGCGTAACAACAATATCTCCAGGAACAAGCAGGAAAGCACAGTTACTTACCTGTAACAGGTGATCTCTGGGAACAGCAGGAATAAGTCTTCACATATGGGTACGTCGGTACCGACGGAGTCTGCGCGGGAACGCTTCCCAGCGTCCAATCAAAGAGCTTTTGGAAGCATCCCACCACGCCTGCGTGCTGCCTTCCCGCCTTTCCCAACTGCCTCTCCTCAGTTAAGTTTTAAAGCTGAGACAAAGAGAGAGAGAGGAAAGGAAAGATAGATAGAGATACAACTCTTGGGGAGGTGGGTGGGTTGTGAACACTTATTCCTGCTGTTCCCAGAGATCACCTGTTACAGGTAAGTAACTGTGCTATCTCCAGGAACAAGCAGGAATGAGTCTTCACATATGGGGACTCCCAAGCTGAGATGCCTGGAGTCCCAGCATGTCATAGGTTGGAACATGCTATCCCCCACAACACCAGGCATCCTGAGGATGGAGGGTAGGAGCTGAAGAGAGAAAGGTGCTGTGGAACAGTTAACCTAGCATAGGATTGCAGACAAGGAGTCCATGTGTGGATGATAATTGTCATCAATGACACTGCAAAGAAAAAATATTGCAATATGGACCTCCCTTAACAGGACTTCAGAGAAGTATGGAGGTTCATGGGATCTACTGGGGAACCCAGTAGAGGAACCTCGAGAAGGACCTCACTGTAAGTGGAGGTAGTAAACCTGTAGGAAAAGCAATGGAGGTCAGAATCCTGAAAGGTAACAGGTAACCCCAGTAGGAAAAACTGGGGTAGTACAAAAACGGTGGGCCTTCAGCGGAAGGTTTTATGATAAAAGCCAAACTCTTTTGGCGGCAGAGTGGCTCACTCTTAGGAACAAAAAGAGAAAGGCTAACCGATTTGGACAAACAGGCCCAGTCCTTGTGGGGAGAAAGGGTATGAGAACCCCTTGTATCCCAAAAGAAAGGACAAACGCCGGAGGCGTTAGAGCCTGTGATTAGCTGAAGATCCCCAATGTCTTTCCTAACTGAAGTCAGCTGGGAGAGATATTGGAACATGGAGAGCTTCAGAGATACTTAACCTTAAGGTTATGGTAGGTGTTAACTACCACCAAAGTGGCTGTGAGTGTAGGACCCCAAAACATGCTGGATAGCATAAGTATGGGTAAAGCCCATCTGTCAGAATCATATAGCTATATGAGCCTCGACAGTCAGGTAGATAAAGCAGAATACATATCTACCGATAGTAAAATATCTCGACAGATACATATAGATATAGATATATATAGATATACATATATATATAACATATAGATATATGAGAATATATCTATAGTGAGATATGAAGGGCATAAAATACACACAAATTGTAGACATAGACATCTGTAAAATGTGTGCTATAGGTATGAATATATAGGCCTCTATATGGAAGTCTGCAATGAAGCAGACAGAGATATGCCTACAAAAAGGTATTCACATAGGAAAATGTGGAGAGGAAAGATTCATCTAATAACAAGAAGGTGGAACCTACTTGAGAAGATATATAGAGAATCAAATTCCACTGGTTATGGCTACAGGGATGCTAGGTAGTAGAATAACCAGGATGGTTATGTGAAAAGCAGAGGATGATATCAGTCTGCAGCCAGCAAGTCCCAAGTATTCTAGAACTCTAGCATGGTAAGTGAACAGAAGACGCATAGGAATGAGATACCATGCTGACCTGCTTAGGGCAAAAAGGTATCATGCGTCCTTACCATGAGGACGAGCTGGAAGGAGAAAACATATTCCCTATTGGAAATACTATGGACCAAAGCAGGGAATTAGCAACTCCTTAAGCTTCACGTAAGAGGAGGCCTATGTCCTTTATATTAAAAAGGAGAACTTTTCTAGTCATGGGAGACATGACTGAAAAAGCCTTTTTCAACCATCTAGTATAGCTGATGGAGAAAAAGCCCCCCATGCTCTCTAGCAAGGGCCCATAGTGGAGGGCTTCTCTGTAGAATTGCAGAGAGCATGATGCAGGAGAATGAGGAGATAGAACTGGCTGCAGGAGAGCCAGTACCTATGTCAACTATGCTGCCAAACCCAGGGGAATGGAGATGGCAGAAAGAGAAGACAATCCAACAAGCTTGTAGTGAAAAAATTTCCAAGACAGATGACAGCACTGACTTGGAGCCACTACTAAGACCAGACACAGAATGTTAGTGGAGGACAAATCTGGTTGCTGGTGGACAAGAACCAGTGGTCCAAACATTAAGGCTCCTGCATTGGCAGCTGCTTGCCAGACAGCAGAAGAATGGTACTGTTTAAAAACAGAAAGAAAGAACAGACAAAACAAGAGAAGAAAACTCTGGACGTGTCTGATGAACTGCTTCAAAGCAAGATTGAAAAAGAGGAGTCAACTCAGAGAAGAGAACTCTGCACTGGAAAAGTAAGAAAACTAGAGAGGCTGAAGAAAAAGCCCTCCAGTGAAGCAATACCGCTCTTACAGAGGAAAAACCTGGTAAGAGGGTAAAGAGAATGGAGCTGAAGAAAACTTACAAAGTAGTAAGTTTATAGAAAGGAAAAAAGACATGCTGGCACAGGAAACTATCGTTTGATAGTGGATAGACCTCTTTCCCTAGCAGGAAAAAGAGGAGAACCCTGTGACCTAGAAGCATGAACATCCTGACAGCTCATAGAACATAGAAAGAAATGGATGTCTTTCGGGAAGAGATCCATGTTTAGGATTTAGAATGACAGCAGTGGATTGCCTCTATTGGGAAGAAGCAACTGCAGATTCTAATCCCAAGAGTCACAAGCATCTGATGGATTGATCAGAAACCCTGTGGTTGCTGGGTTTGCTGAGCCTGGTGAGAGGTTGAACTCTGCAGACCAGGACGATGCTTCCCCTGTTTGGGAACATCTGTATGATGGGCAGATTATGCATAAAACCTTCTTCTCCTATGGGAAGAAAGTTTGGCAGGACATTTCCTACCTACTGGGACAGAAGAAGGTGCAGAACAGCCCCTAGGAACAGGTAAGTCAGTGGAGAACTGAGTAACCTGACGTAAAGACTCCTTGTTGAAAAGATTGTCTCCAGTGCAAGGAGTATGTCCCCATCTGTGCTGTGCCCATTTGTCCAAGTCTGAAGCTTGGAGCCAGGCTCTACGTTGTGCCCTATAGTTATAGCAGAAGTCCTGCTAACAGACTCAAAAGAGTCTAGGGAAGCACGAGTAAGAAACCAAGAGATATTCTGGAGATGTTTGAGCAGTGAAGAATAGTTTGCACTCTTGGACTCTGGAAGGGAAGGAGTTAAAAGATGTAATTGCTTTGTGACCTCCTCAAGAGATAGACTCATATAGAAAATATATGAGAGAATTCTTGCAGAAAGCATAGATGTCTGGAAGGTTTGACGTCCAAAGGCATCAAGTGTCGTAGACTCACGACCTGGCGGATAAGAAGAGTGCTTTTTCTTGCTCTTTACCCGCCTCATTGCTGATTCCACAACTATGGAATGATGAGGAAGTTGAGTCTTTTGAAACCCTGGAGAGGGGGGCACCTGATATAAGAGATCAGTTGCTCTGGAAGGTGGGGGTACCCTTAAAGGTGTTTCCCAGATTCCTAGAAGGAGATCCTGCAAGGAATGATGCAAAGGAAGCATTAGGTTCTCCTTTGCTTTGGTAGAAAGAGAGCCCTGTGCAGGATCATGTCCTGGGATAGGAATGGCAAGAGATCTTGCTATATCGAGGAGGAAACTCTGAAAAGAGGGTTCCCCAACAGGAATTTCCCTTGGACAGGTTAGATCTGAAGAACTAGCCTGAGCACCGACAGAGCTATCCAGATATATAGGAATAGAAGATCCTGCACAGTGCAGTGTGGAATGCTTAAAGGATGGTCGCCGGTACTGGCTGTCAGGAGCAGCAACCGTCATTACCACATTGTCCATGCCAGGTATCGACTCCAAGCTTGGCATAGAAGGGAGCGATCCTGTTGAAAAAAGCATGGTAGGAGTTGGCCACGATGCTACTGTGGATACCGGTACCGATGCCAATACCGGTACCAATGTCGGAGTCGAGCCCGACAAAGACATCGGAGCAGTCATCGGTGACAGTTCAATTGGTACCGAGGTAACCGAAAACCTCCGGGTGCTATCCTCGGTACCGAGCCACCGGTATCGATCGGTGTCGGTATCAAAGTGTATTGGTACCGAGTCTTCCAGACTAGAGAGCGATTCTAAACTCGGCATCGATAAGCGAAGCATGGAAGGCACCGACCGTAAGGGTAATGAGGACATCGCTACCGACTTCGGTACCGTGTCTGATACCGGTGAATGAAGGTCAGCTAGTGGCAACTCAATCGGCCTCGGGGGAACCGAGAGTTGCGGATCCGAATCATCGGAACCGAGCCTTCGGTACTGCCGAGAGCCGGTACCAAGGCAAGTTGGTACCCAGTCCTCCAGACTGGAGATCGATTCCAGACTCGGCATCGAAGGAAGCGAGGCTATCGATGCACGTCTGGAGGGTACCGACGTCGGTGGTAGTATCGGTGCTGGTACCGATAATGAAAGGTCAGTCTGGAGTGTATCCACCGGTCCCGAAGGCACCGAGGATGCCAGATGACCATCCCTGGTGAGAAGTGTTTCATCCAACACCAGTGCCGATGTCGGGGTATTGGTACCGCTCGAAGCGGATGCCACCACCGGACACGGCTCAGGTATGTTCTGTGAGGGGTGAACCCCAGGAACAACCTGAAACCCCTGAAAGGCTTTTGAGACCGAAGACTCCCGCCGGGGTTTTGAAGCCAGTAGGCCCTCGAGGGCAAGGCTGGAGCCGTCTCAATGCTGTGCATGAGACCTACCACTCGAGGGCTGGCTAGTCTTAACAGACTGTTTGTGGGTTACCTGATCCTGTGTAGAAGAAGAAGGGGACGGTGCCCCGAAGCTGGAGGGAAACCGTGTATCGAGGGAACCTCGATATTGAAGATCTCTTCACACCAAACTGTTGTCAGGACCCAAACAGGTTAGATACCGACTTCGAGGGTCTAAAAATAAAGTTGTACCGCCACAGTTTGAACATTTCTTGGAGAAAGTGGCTGGCGGTTCCATGAAGGAAAAAGAAGAGGCCTAAAAGGCCTAAGACACCGTGGGACACTATGAAGAAAAAATATTTCTTGAAAAAGGAAGATTTTACAAGAAAAGAAAAGAAAAGAAAACACCGCCGGTACCGGTGGCGTCGGGAAGACAGCCGCGACCACAAGAAAACTAAAGAAATAAAACAAGAATTTTCTGCGGTGACAGGAGGACGTCCTGCCAGCTCCGCGGAAAAACGAAAACTGAGGAGAGGCAGTTGGGAAAGGCGGGAAGGCAGCACGCAGGCGTGGTGGGATGCTTCCAAAAGCTCTTTGATTGGACGCTGGGAAGCGTTCCCGTGCAGACTCCGTCGGTACCGACGTACCCATATGTGAAGACTCATTCCTGCTTGTTCCTGGAGATTGCAGTCTTCACATATGGGACTCTCTAGTTCCCAGGCACCAGGCTAAACAGACAACCATGAGGCTAGAGGATGAAGCCAGAGGGTATAGATACAGAGTGGTCCCCCATTGGACTCAATTACAGCTTGCAAGAACATGGCTAGAGAAGTCTGGTGTCAGCAGAGTCCAGGACAGAGGGTAAGAGTTGAGATTAAGTCCCAAAAAGATGCTGAAGGACAGCCTGGCCAAAGACAGCATCCCAACGGAAGTCCCTGTCTATGCAGCATCCTGACGGGAGTCCCTGTCTATGCAGCAGTGAGCAACAAAGGTGTGAATGGAGGGCCAGGTAGTTGCTTGACAGATCTTTTTGATAGAGACAGACCAAAGGATGGCAACAGAGGTTGCCATGGCTTGCATACTGTGTGCAGTGACGTGGCAATCAAGGGAGAGAGGCTTGCCTGAGCATAGGCAAAAAAAATGCAGTCTGCAATCCAGTTCGGATAGGGTACATTTCAACACTGGATGTCCAAGGTGACTTGGATCAAAGGAGACAAATAATTGAGAGGATTTCCTGAAATTCTTGGTTCTGTCCAAGTAGAAAGCCAGAGTGCATTTGTAATCTAGCATGTGTAGCGCTGCTTCAGCTCTGGCGACATGAGGTCTGGGAAAGAAGACCGGGAGCATCACAGACTGATTAATATGAAAAACTGAGACCACCTTCGGGAGGAAGTGTAGATGGTTCCGGAGAACCACTTTCTCAAGGTTGAAACGAGTGTACGGAGAATCCGACACTAAGGCCTGCAGCTCGTTTATACAGACAGCAGAGGTGAGAGCAATGAGGATGATCACCTTCCAGGAGAAGTGGTAGCTAAAGGCTCAAAGGGAGGCTTTAGAAGCTGCGCTAGGACTATATTAATGTCCCACGCCAATGGCAGAGGTCTGATTAGTGGATTGGACAGCAGAAGACCCCGCATGAAGCGCTGCACGAGGAAATGGGCTGCCTGTCCACCGGTCTATGGTAGGCTGCAATGACACTAAGATGCACTCGGATCAAGTTAGACTTGAACCCTGCGGTGGATAACTGAAGGAGATACTATAAAAGAAATTCCACTAAGCAGGCAGAAGGGTCAATATGTTTTGGGGCACACAAGATGGTGAACAGTTGCCACTTGATGGAATAAGAATGTCTAGAAGACGGCTTGCGTGATTCAAGTAAAGTGTCCTTGACCTGTTGAGAAAGGTTAAGGTCGTCAAACATTATGCTCTCAGCAGCCATGCTGTGAGATGGAGGACCAGTGGATTGGGATGAAGGAGCGTTCTACATTCCTGAAATAGGAGGACGGCCCCTTGCCCCAAACTGAGGGGTGAAGTCTGTGCTAAACGAAGCAGCAAAGGAAACCATGGCTGGCGGGGGTCAGTAAAATGAGTTACTCACCTTAACAGGTGTACTCTGGGGACAGCAGGAATCGGTCCTCATATATGGGTGATGGCGCCAACGGAACCCCCATGGAAATATCTCCCCAGCTTTCAAAGAAGGCCTTTGAGAGATACACCATGCATGCGTGGTCCACTTCCCGCCCAAAGGTGCCATCCTGCCTCAGTCTAATGACACAGCTAAGATGGCAAAAATAAGATATTTATTTATTTATTTATTTAACATGTTTTGTATCCCGCCTTTTCCTTCAATCAAAGCGGTTAATACAGCACAAAGTTAAACAAAGGTGAGGGAAACATACATTGCATTATCATTACATCACAACAAAACACTAGGAGTACAAACAGGGAACACAGTACATAACTTACATTACATTACCTTACATTAACTACAAACAGCATATCGCTGAACAGAATGAGCATATAGCAGCAGATAGTGGGTCTCGCACGGTCCACCGCCTAAGGGCCACGCCAAAGGGCCCTCTTGCGAGGCCCCGCAAGGCACGGGCGCGCCATTGCTGAAGGGATTTTAAATGATTTGAAAAGTGCTCAGATTGGCTGCAGTTTTCTCTCACACACAGTTCCCAACTAAGTAGGCACAGCTGATTCTCACTCACTGCTCACAGGATCGTTGGAGCCTTTGCTGAAGGGATTTTAAATGATTTGAAAAGTGCTCAGATTGGCTGCAGTTTTCTCTCACACACAGTTCCCAACTAAGTAGGCACAGCTGATTCTCACTCACTGCTCACAGGATCGTTGGAGCCTTTGCTGAAGGGATTCTAAATGATTTGAAAAGTGCTCAGATTGGCTGCAGTTTTCTCTCACACACAGTTCCCAACTAAGTAGGCACAGCTGATTCTCACTCACTGCTCACAGGATCGTTGGAGCCTTTGCTGAAGGGATTTTAAATGATTTGAAAAGTGCTCAGATTGGCTGCAGTTTTCTCTCACACACAGTTCCCAACTAAGTAGGCACAGCTGATTCTCACTCACTGCTCACAGGATCGTTGGAGCCTTTGCTGAAGGGATTTTAAATGATTTGAAAAGTGCTCAGATTGGCTGCAGTTTTCTCTCACACACAGTTCCCAACTAAGTAGGCACAGCTGATTCTCACTCACTGCTCACAGGATCGTTGGAGCCTTTGCTGAAGGGATTTTAAATGATTTGAAAAGTGCTCAGATTGGCTGCAGTTTTCTCTCACACACAGTTCCCAACTAAGTAGGCACAGCTGATTCTCACTCACTGCTCACAGGATCGTTGGAGCCTTTGCTGAAGGGATTTTAAATGATTTGAAAAGTGCTCAGATTGGCTGCAGTTTTCTCTCACACACAGTTCCCAACTAAGTAGGCACAGCTGATTCTCACTCACTGCTCACAGGATCGTTGGAGCCTTTGCTGAAGGGATTTTAAATGATTTGAAAAGTGCTCAGATTGGCTGCAGTTTTCTCTCACACACAGTTCCCAACTAAGTAGGCACAGCTGATTCTCACTCACTGCTCACAGGATCGTTGGAGCCTTTGCTGAAGGGATTCTAAATGATTTGAAAAGTGCTCAGATTGGCTGCAGTTTTCTCTCACACACAGTTCCCAACTAAGTAGGCACAGCTGATTCTCACTCACTGCTCACAGGATCGTTGGAGCCTTTGCTGAAGGGATTTTAAATGATTTGAAAAGTGCTCAGATTGGCTGCAGTTTTCTCTCACACACAGTTCCCAACTAAGTAGGCACAGCTGATTCTCACTCACTGCTCACAGGATCGTTGGAGCCTTTGCTGAAGGGATTCTAAATGATTTGAAAAGTGCTCAGATTGGCTGCAGTTTTCTCTCACACACAGTTCCCAACTAAGTAGGCACAGCTGATTCTCACTCACTGCTCACAGGATCGTTGGAGCCTTTGCTGAAGGGATTCTAAATGATTTGAAAAGTGCTCAGATTGGCTGCAGTTTTCTCTCACACACAGTTCCCAACTAAGTAGGCACAGCTGATTCTCACTCACTGCTCACAGGATCGTTGGAGCCTTTGCTGAAGGGATTCTAAATGATTTGAAAAGTGCTCAGATTGGCTGCAGTTTTCTCTCACACAGAGTTCCCAACTAAGTAGGCACAGCTGATTCTCACTCACTGCTCACAGGATCGTTGGAGCCTTTGCTGAAGGGATTCTAAATGATTTGAAAAGTGCTCAGATTGGCTGCAGTTTTCTCTCACACACAGTTCCCAACTAAGTAGGCACAGCTGATTCTCACTCACTGCTCACAGGATCGTTGAAGAGGAGGGAGGTTGTTGAGGACTGATTCCTGCTGTCCCCGGAGAACACCTGTTATAGGTGAGTAACTACACTTTCTCCAGGAACAAGCAGAAAGTCCGTCCTTACATATGAGACTCCCTAGCTACAGGCTACTGAGAACCTGTAAAACAAAAATGCCACGATAACCTTCAAAGGGTGAGCCATGATCAACAGCAATTTAGTCCCTCCTGAGAGACAATTGCAAGACCCAGTGTCCAGCAGAGAACCAGCACTCCAGTAGCCTGAACACAGAAGGTTCGGAGGGCACGAGTTGCCTACACCCCTAATAGATTACGAGTATGGCCTGGCTGAAGGCACGATCTTGTTGGGACTCCCTCTCCAGGCAGTAGTGAGCTGTGAAAGTATATGCCGAAGACCAGGTGGCGGCCCGGCAGATTTCCATCACGGGGATGGAATGCAGATCTGCCACAAAAGTAGCCACAGCTCTGACACAGTGTGCCGTGACCTTCTGATCCAGTGGGATCCCTGCTTGTTCATAGGCAAGGGTAATGCAGTCACCCACCCAAGCAGATAGAGTTCGCTTAGTCACTGGAAGCCCAGATGGCTGCGGTCATAGGATATGAAAAGCTGAGGTGCTTTGTGGTAGCCCTGAGTCCATTGCAAAGAGAAGGACAGGGCCCTTTTACAATCCAAAGTATGAAGAATGATCTCCATCTTGCCAGCATGAGGTCTCGGGAAGAAGGTGGGTAGCACCACTTCCTAAATGAGGTAGAACAGGAACACCACCTTTGGCAGAAACTTGGGGTAAGTGCGGAGCACCACCCTGTTCTTGTAGAACCACGTATAGGGGGGCTCTGCCATCAGAGCATGGAGTCACTGACTCTGTGAGTTGATGTGAGGGCCACAAGGAATACGACATTCCAGGAGAGGTATCGCAGGTGGCAGGTAGCCAAGGGCTCAAACAGAGGCTTAGTGAGATGCAAAAGTACCACGTTTAGATCCCACTCTGCCCTCTGGAAGATGAATGGGGGGGTTTGGATAGCATGAGGCCCTGCAGAAATCACGACAGAAGAGGCTGCGCCTAGAGGGACTTTACTTGAACGGGATGGTGATGAACTGCAATGGCGCTCATTTGTACCCTGACCGAACTGGACTTTAGTCCCACCTGTGACAGGCGGAGAAAGTACTAGAGTACCACTTGCACCAAACAGAATGGGTTTGCCTGTCTTTCTGCACACCACGCTGAGAAGCGGCACCACTTGAAGGTGTACGTCCTTCTTGTGAAGGCCTTACAAGAGGCAGAAGAACCTCCTCCACGTCCCATTGGAGGCTGAAGAGAGGTAAAGCTAACCTTTCAGCAGCCAAGCTGTGAGTGACAGGGACCCCAGGATGGGGTGTAGGAGAGAGCCCTGCTCCTGTGAGAGTAGTCCTGGGGCTTGGCCCAGGGGAATCATCATCACCGCTGCTGAGAGGGAGAGGAGCAGTGGGAACTAGGGCTGCCTGGGCTACTGATGGGCTATCAGCATTAGTGATGCTCTGTCACGCTGGACCTTGAATAAGGGGTCTTAGCAACCAGCAGTGTCAGTGGAAAGGCATTCAGGAGGCCTTCCGTCCACAGGAAGGGTGCGGCTGGCAAGAGCAGAATCAGGGCAACAGCGTGAACAGGTCCATTGAGGAGACACCCCAGACACGAAACAGCGGAGAGGCTACTGCTGGATCCAGGCGCCACTCGTGTGGCTGGAGGACTCTGTTCAGTTTGTCCACCAGGGCATTGTCCTGGCCCAGGAGACAGACCCCCCCCCCCCCCTCAGGAGCATTCCCATGTGTGCCGCATAGGCGCAGAGGGCTACTGAATACTGGAAGAGGGGGTATGAACCTCTGCCCCGTTGTTTGTTCATGTAGAACATTGTGATCTGATTGTTGGTCTGGATCAGCATCGGGTGGTGCTGCAACTGATAGCGGAAAACTCGGAGAGCCTGGAATATTGCCTGGAGCTCTAACAGGCTGATTTGCAATCAGGATTCCTCCTGGGGCCAAATAACCCTGGATGTGGAGACCCTCACAGTGTGCTCCTCAGCCCAGTAGAGAGGCAATCGTGGTGAGGACCCTCTTGAGGGTGGGTGCCTTGAAGGGCATCCCAGCCTGAAGGTGATGTGGACTCTGCCAACATCTGAGGGAGTCTGCCAGCTGGCGGGTCACTCTCATCCTGTACTTGAGCCTGCCTGTGGCTTGTGTCCACTGAGAGTGGAGGTGCCACTTGGCTGCCATCATGTGCAGGCGGGCATATGGGGTCATGTGAACTACGGAAGATATGTCTACCAATACGCAGAGTAGGAGGTGGGCAGGTAGCGTCTGGCGTTGGTGCACCACTGTGGCTGACTCCCTCAGGCGCTCTGACATTTCCCGAGGAAGGAAGGCTTTTGCCTGGAGGGTATTTAGTTGTGCCCCTATGAACTATAGCTACTGGACAGGGGTGAGGTGGGGTCATTTATGATGAACCCCAGGTGATGCAGGGCTGTGGCTCCCCTTATGCGCCAGTTATCCAGATAAGGGGGAAGTCAAAGGTCCCTTGAATTCACAAGAGGGCTGCAACCACCATGAGGCACTTCATGAAGGATACTAGCAAAAGACTGAAGTTAGGGCATATCAGCACAGAGGTTCCAATAAAGACAATAGCCCAAATGTCCTTGAGTACAGAATAGACAGAGCTTAAATATTCCAAATTACCCCTGCATACCGATAGCCAGATTAATATGAATAAAATACAGCCTCTAAAATGCTTGTATGCAAATGCCAGAAGTCTAAAAAAATAAGATGGGAGAATTAAAATATATAGCACTAAATGAGAGAGGTTAGATATGAGTGCTATCTCAGAGACATGGTGGAAGGACGGCAACCAGTGGGATATTGTGATACCTCGGTACAAACTATATCATAATGACAGAGCAGATCAAATTGGTGGAGGGGTTGCACTCTATGTTTGAGAGAGAGCACTGAGTCACAAAGGATTAAAGTTTTTCATAAAACAAAATCATTGTGGAATCTCTATGGACTGAAATTCCATATAAAAAGGGGAAGGGGAAGGCGATGACAGTGGGGGTGTACCATGAACCGCATGGCCAGAGTGAACAAATGGATGATGAAATGCTCAATGAAAATCAGGGACGCTAACAAAAGTTACAATACAGTAATAATAAAGAACAAAATTACACAGCATGTAGATAGTCATGGCCTAATGGGAGACAGCCAACATGGCTTTAGACAAGGAAGATCTTCTCTTACTAATCTGATATGTTTCTTTGAAGGTGTGAATAAACAGGTAGACAAAGGTGAGTTGGTTGATATAGTGTATCTGGACTTTCAGAAAGCCTTTGACAAGGTCCCTCATCGGAGACTTTTGGCAAATCTAAAAAGTCATGGGATAGGAGGCAGTGTACTATTGTGGATCAGGAACTGGTTAAAAGATAGAAAGCAGAGGGTAGTGCTAAATGGCCAATTTCCCAATGGAAAAAGGTGAATAGTGGAGTACCCCAGGGATCTGTACTGGGTCCGCTACTTTTTGACATATTCATAAATGACCTGGAAAAGGGAATAACTAGTGAGGTTATGAAATTTGCAGGCAACACAAAACAGTTTAAAGTTGTTAAAACTCAAGAGGACTGTGGAAAACTGTAGTAGGATCTGGATAAATTGGAAGACTGGGCATCCAAATGGCAGACGAAATTTAATGTGGACAAATGTAAAGTTATGCACCTAGGAAAGAACAACCCACACTATGGTTACACGATGCAAGGTTCCACATTGGGAACCACCACCCAGAAAAAAGATTTAGGAGTCATCGTGGATAACATGTTAAAACCCTCCGCCCAGTGTGCAGCAGCGGCCAAGAAAGCAAATAGAATGATAGGTATCATAAGGAAAGGAATGGAAAATAAAACAAAGGATATTATAATGCCTCTGTATCGTTCCATGGTACGACCTCACCTTGAATATTGTATGCAATTCTGGTCGCCGTATCCTAAAAAGGATATAGCGTTATTAGAAAAGGTACAGAGAAAGAGCCACCAAAATGGTAAAGGGGATGGAAGGCTACTCCTATGAAGACAGGCTACAAAGGTTAGGGCTCTTCAACCTGGAAAAGAGACGGTTGAGGGAAGTTATGATAGAGGTCTATAAATTAATGAATGGAGTGGAACGGGTAAACGTAGATCGATTGTTTACGCTATCAGAATACAGAAAGACTAGGGGACATGTAATGAAGCTACAGGGTAAACTATTTAAGACAAATAAGAGAAAATATTTTTTCACTCAACGTGTAATCAAACTCTGGAATTTGTTACCGGAGGATGTAGTAAGAGCTGTTAGTGTAGCTGGGTTTAAAAAAGGTTTGGACAAGTTCCTGGAGGAAAGGTCCATAAACTATTATTAAAAAGGGACCCAGGATATCAATGCTTGACCCAATACAAGCATTGTGGAACCTGTGTCTCTTGGAGCTACTGCTAGGTACGTATGACCTAAATTGGCCACTGTTGGAAACAGGATACTGGGCTTAATGGACATTGGTCTGACCCAGTTTGGCATATCTTATGTTCGTATGATTTCAATTACCCACTGAGTCAGTGTCATGGCAAGACATGCTAGGGAGATAACGTTTCTAGATGAAATAAATGTCTGCTTCTTGGAGCAGCTGGTTCATGAACCAACCTGAGGGGAAGCCATTTTGGACCTAGTCCTTAGTGGAACACAAGATCTGGTGCAAAAGATAAGAGTATTGGGGCCACTTGGCAATTGGGATCATAGCATGATCGCATCTGATTTAATAAATGATGGAAGGATGGTAAGGAAATCCACAGTATTACCTTTTAACTTTCAAAAGGGAGACTATGATAAAATGAGGAAAACAGTTAAGAAAAAAATAAAAGGAGCAGTTGCAAAGGTTAAAGATTTACTTCAACCATGGGTGTTTAAAAATACTATCTTGGGCTTCCGGTGGTATGGTGGACTAGGGAAGACATGTGTTTCCTAGCTCCAGAGCCTTTCTCCCTCCCTGGGCACTTAAAATATCTATAGCAGTAAACCGTTTCAGTGGAGTGGCTTTGCACTCAGGTGGGGAGTGTGAGAGGAGGAAAAGAAGCCTGGTAAGACAACACCAACGCTCACGGCAACGAAAACCTCAAGGCACGAAAAACCCCGAAAGATGGCGTAAAGTAGAGCGGACAGCCCGACAGTGGAAACAACGGGAGCAATGGTGGCAGAAGTATCCAAGGCAATGGTGCACGCTTTGGAAGACAGCTTAAGCAGACTAGCAGCTCAGATGTCCACCATTGTGCAGGCAGTGTCAGACTTTACTGGGCGGGTGGAGCAGGCTGAACAGCGTATATGATCTTTGGAAGATATGCAGGCCCAGGCTCAAGCACGGCTCAAAAGCATGGAGGAAACTATTCAGCAGCACAAAGAGAAACTGGAAGATCTTGAGAACTGAGGGAGGAGAAAGAATCTCCGGTTCATAGGGATTGAAGAGTCGATTGTGGAAAGAGAGCTAAAACGTTTTCTGGAGACTTGGATACCTGCTAATCTGTGTCTAGAGGAGGGAACCGGAGAAATTGTATTAGAACGAGTCCATAGGCTGGGGCAACACCGAATCTCAGATAAACGTCCCCGAGCTGTGATTGCCCGATTCCTCAATGCGTAGCAAAAAGACTGTGTCTTGAGAGCAGTGTGTAAGCAGCGGAGGGGAGATGGAAATACAGCTAAACTACTCATTTTTCAGGATTACTCAGCTGGAGTATCAGCGCATCAACGTGCTTAGAAGGAGGCCTGTGGTATTCTAGTGGAGCATGGAGTACGCTTCGTGCTTGCTTATCCGGACAGGCTACGATTGGAGTATGAAGGTCAGCAGCATGTTTTTCTCACACCAGTAGAGGCCATGACATTTTGTCAGAAGTATTGGCCCACAAGGCCCTCAAACGCTGAGTAGGCAGTGAAGAAGTTGTTTAAGACAATCTGTCTGCTGGAAATTGGACTCTTTGTACGGCGCTGTGTTGAGGTGCTATAGTAAGCTGACCTAGGTCAGGACATCTGTGATTGGGTAACCACGAGGCTATATACCATGAATCACAAGAGACTAATATAGCGAACTGGTGGATGCCAAGTTAACCTGTGGGAGATGATCCACTCTGGAGATGACAACTATACTGGAAGTGGCCCTTTAGCACTAACTAAGCAATTTTGATTCCAGTCTCTATAGTACCTATTAAGTAGCCTTTGTTAAGGAGAGCATATGGAGAAATATATGTTTGGATGTGTAATGGGTTGTTGGGAGGGTCGGGTGATATTTGATAGTTTCTAAAGAATATAATCACTGCCTGTGATTTCTGCCTTCAAGTTAGCAGCGGCACAGCTAACAACCAATCAGGGGATGCTGAGGTATCATTTAAATCCCACTGCTCATCGGGCGCACCCGTGCCTTGCGGGCCTCGCCAAAGGGCCCTTAGGCGGGGCGCTAAGGCGGCTTCATTGAATACTCCAGAGGTGAACAGCAGTAAACATTAAAATTTGCTGGTGAAGACTTCAATCAATTCACACACCCGATATAATACTCGTATAGAGGCAACTGAGCAGACTTCTAGAGAAACCCTTATAGAAACCAAAGGAAGGTAAATTTTGCACTTTCCTTTCTCTATAACAACTTTCTAATCTATCCTCATATGACCATCTTACACAATCTCTTATAGGCTTTAATTATGATTCTCCTCTCCCTTAAACATATTCTAACCACTCACCCTTATTCTATGTATTTTTACACCAATAATTCCATACAATCATATCACTGTCAGCCTATAATGTACCTTTACAAGTCCACATGGCAATCATCAAACAAACGACATAACAGAAAACACTTAATTTCCATTCAAGCTAACACTTTAAACAACCACGCACAATACACATACATACTTCACCCCAACACCAAATAAACATAGAATTAATTAATGCTAGATCTATTAGAAATAAAATCAACATTATTGCAGACCATCTCCAATCTCATCAAACAGATATACTTTGTATTACTGAAACATGGCTATTTCCTAATGACCAGGTCCTACTTAACCAACTAATCCCTTCTACTCACATTGCATTCAACTGCCCATGCTCTCACAAACGTGGTGGTGGAGTCTTAATTCTAGCAAGAAGCTCATTAAAATTTAAAATTTTGAGCTCATTAAATACAATACAATGTAACTCAGTCATTATACATAACTTACATATGGCCATTTCTTTAACTTACAGAGCACCAAATGCTCACGGAGATCAGCTCTCTCAAGCTCTTTCTTCAGTCTGTTCAAACACCACCTCACATAAACGTGCAGACCTCCTACACTTCAAATTCATGGCTTGTCTCTTTCCTGTCAGCTATAGCTCTTGCCAAACAAGACTACTATGTCCATCTGACTAATTCTCTTGCCTCTGATCCTCACCGTCTCCTTACTACTCTCAGCTCTCTCCTCAAGGTGCCTCACCTCTTATCCCTCCCTCCCTTTCTGCCCAAACCCTGGCTATTTCCATGACAAAATCCACAAGATCATCCTCCAAATCCCCACAAAGTCAGCTACTTCCCCTCCTCCCCCTCTCCACTCCCAACTCTCCCCCCCCCCCCAACACACACACCCTTGCAACCCTCCCTTCCTTTCCTGTGATCTCTGAAGAGGAAACTGCACACCTTCTTTCTTCCTCCAAAACTCACCACCTGCTCCCTCTGATCCTATCCCCACCTGTCCCCTAAGCCCCATCTCCTCCACCTTTGTCCCTTCCATCTCCCATATTCTCAACCTATCGCTCTCCACTGCAACTTTCCCTGCAGACTTCAAGCATGCTGTGGTCACACCTCTCCTCAAGAAACCCTCACTTGATCCCACCTGTCCTTCCAATTATCGACCCATCTCTCTCCTTCCTTTCATTTCTAAACTACTTGAACGTGAGGTTCACCGCTGCTGCCTCGACTTCCTCTCCTCTCATGCCCTCCTGGATCCCTTACAGTCTGGCTTTCATCCTCTACACTCTACTGAAACGTCTCTTGCCAAAGTCTCCAGTGACTTGTTCCTGGCAAAATCCAAGGGCCTGTACTCTGTCCTCATCCTCCTTGACCTCTCTGCTGCTTTTGACACTGTTGACCACAACCTTCTCCTCGATACCCTGTCCTTGCTTGGTTTCAAGGGCTCTGTACTAACCTGGTTCTCCTCCTATCTCTCCCATTGCTCTTTCAGTGTGTGTTCTGGTGGCTCCTCCTCCTCTGCTACCACACTCCCAGTTGGTGTACCCAAAGGATCTGTCTTGAGTCCGCTCCTTTTCTCTCTCTATACCCAGTCCCTTGGTGTGCTCATCTCTTCCCATGGCTTTCAATACCATCTGTATGCTGATGACTCCCAGATCTACCTCTCTACGCCCGAACTCTCTACACCAATCCAGACCCGGATCTCTGCCTGCCTTTCTGACATTGCTGCCTGGATATCTCACCGCCGCTTGAAATTGAACATGGCCAAGACTGAACTTCTCATCTTTCCCCCTAAAACCTCCCCTCCTCTTCCTCCTTTCTCAGTCTCTGTGGATAGCTCTGTACTCCTTCCTGTTTCCTCAATCCGCAATCTGGGGGTTGTCTTTGACTCCTCTCTCTCTTTCTCCACACACATCCATCTCGTAGCTAAGACCTGCCATTTCTTTCTCTATAACATTAGCAAAATCCACCCCTTCCTTTCTGAACACACTACTAAAATGCTTATCCACTCCTTAATCATCTCCCGTCTCGACTACTGTAACCTACTCCTTGCTGGTCTCCCTTTGAATCATCTCTCTCCCCTTCAATCTGTTCAACACTCTGCTGCGCGGCTAATCTTCCGCCAGCGTCATCATGCCCATATTACTTCTCTTCTGAAGTCACTTAATTAGCTCCCTATCCGTTTCCACATCCAGTTCAAACTTCTCCTGCTGACCTATAAATGCATTCACTCGGCGGCTCCTCATTACCTTTCATCTCTTATCTCTCCTTATAACCCCCCTCGGGAACTCCGCTCTTCTAGCAAACTGCTTCTATCTATGCCCTTCTCTTCTACTGCTAACTCCAGACTTCGCTCCTTTCACCTTGCTGCATCCTACGCCTGGAACAAACTACCTATGTCTGTACGCCAGGCACCTTCTCTAACCCTCTTCAAATCAAGGCTGAAAGCTCACCTCTTCGCTGCTGCTTTTGGATCTTGACTCACCTAATCTCCTTTTCTCTCCCTTGTTTTACCCCTGCCTATACCTTCTGTGTTTGTCTTGACTAGATTGTAAGCTCTGATGAGCAGGGATTGTCTCTTACATGTCTGTGCAGCACTGTGTATGACTAGTAGCGCTATACAAATGCTGAGTAGTAGTAGTAGCAGTAAACACATGCTGTTGTTAGGAGACTTTAATCTTGGATCCACCTCCTCCAGAGAAGCAGCTACCTTCCTTGAAGCCATGGATTCACTACAATACACACAACTTATAAATGCTCCCACACACAGATCTGGTTCATCTCCTGATTTAATCTTTGTACCCTCTCATCTTCTCAACTGCAACAATATATCAATACCTAAAATAGTCCCAGTACCATGGTCAAATCATTATATGATACAATTATCTTTTCAGATCCATTACAATAATCCCCAGTCATCACATAATAATCCTAGAAGAAGATTCAAAAAATTCAACAACGAACAATTTCTTAATGAAACCCTTCCTTTCCTAAACCAAGACCTGAAGGAACTCGATGACCTATAGCAAACTGGAATGAAACCATTTTAGCTGCAGCAAGACCTGTTAACCACAATAGCTCAAAACCACCATGTAGAAACACAAAATCAGTTCCATGATATACAGAAGACATAAAAAGAGCTAAGAAACTATTAAGAAAACTTGAAAGATCCTGGAGAAAATCTAAATCCCATATATCTCAATTTCTCTAAAACCAAAAACAAAAAGAGTATAATAACCTCATTCTACAACACAAACGAGAATACCACACAAACATTATTCTTAAATCTCTCAACAAGCCCAGAGTGCTATTTCAAATTGTGCAGACTCTTACAAAGATCCTGACCTTAAAGATCAAGTAATGATATATCCGCAAACATCTGCAGACTTCCTACAATCAAAGAATAGACCTTCTCCTCATACAACTACCACATCTAATCCCTTTATATCCAGACAAATTGAGTACTCTTAGGACCATTTTATCATCCCTTCCACCAAACAGATAGCACAAATTATTTCATCATTGAATACAAGCACTGCTGCAACAGATCCCTGTCCTGTATCTTGGTTAAAGGCAAAAGAAAACTTCTGCCCATTCATACATAACATAGTACACCTATCATTATCTCAGGGATATATGCCTGATATTCTCAAAACTGCTACAATTCGTCCTATTCCTAAGAAGACAACTCTAAGCAAAAATGATCCAACTGCATATCACCCTATATCATCACTTCCTTTCCTTACAAAGATCATAGAGAAAGTAGTACAACTTCAACTACAAGACCATCTTGATATACATGCTTTTGTTGACCCTCACCAGCATGGCTTTCGACCAAATCATAATGTTGAAACATTCCTCATTCTCCTGTTTGACGACCTTAGAAAAGGAATAGACAATAACAAGAATGGGTTTCTTCTAATCTTCTTAGATATATCCTCAGCTTTTGACACAGTATCACATAACATCTTACTTAGCAGACTAAATGACTTAGGGCTTCTTGGAAATACAATAAAATGGTTCCACTTCTACCTTAACAACAGACACCAACTCGTAAAATCTGGAAATAATTCTTCATCACCATTCCTATCTAGTCAAGGTGTTCCACAAGGTTCTTCACTGTCAGCACTTTTATTTAATATCTACATTCAACCTATCTGCAATATTATCAAAAAACACAAAATCTTCTACAATCTTTATGCTGATGATATAATGATCTACACTCCTATAAACCTTGATAATCCGGACTATTCATTAATTACTTTATGTCTGGATGATATTACTACTTGGTTATCGGATAACAACCTAAATATTAACTACAGTAAGACTGAAGCTCTCTTTGTGACTCGCAATACATGTTTTTCTCCCCCAAGGTCAATACTTATGAATAACATCACTATACCTGTAAAACCAGAGTTGAAATATCTTGGAATTATGCTTGATGGTAATCTAAACTTACGCTCTCATATCAATAAAACAGCCAAATCAGCCTATTATAAAATGCGTATCCTCAGAAGATTGAAACCTCTGCTTAACTATGATCACTTCCGTGCTGTTTTCCAGACAATAATTACACCATCTTTCGACTACTGTAACTCTATTTACCTTGGTCTATCCAAACAATCAATCCACCCTCTGCAAATGGTACAGAATACTGCAGCACGTATCTTAACTGGCACTTTTAGAGGAGACCATGTCACCCCCTTTCTGAACCAACTTCACTGGCTGCCTATCATCTCCCGTATTAAATATAAGTTTATTCTGATCATCTTTAAAATCATACATTACTCTACTGCAACTATTCTTAAATCTCTCATCACTACTGATTCAAATAACAGACCCAAAAGACAATCCAAAAGTTACATCTTAGCAATCCCTAATGATTATATAAAAGCCAAGCAAATAACATCAAAAGGAGCTATTTCATTAGCTGCTCCTTCCCTTTGGAATTTACTCCCCGACTATCTCAGAGTCATCACTGATGCTAAGGATTTTAAAAAGAATCTGAAGACAACTCTACTCTGAACGTTTTGGTGATATCACATAATTACTCATTTTATTACTACTTTTATTGTTCTCTCCTTTTATTTCCTTTTATGTTCATATACTTAGTTTTGTAAATACGTTTATTTAATTTAATCCCTGTTTTCTTCTTCCCTGTTTATTGTAAGATTTTGAACTTCTTTGTGAACCGCTTTGATTTTAGGAAAAAGCAGTGTATAATTCCTGTTAAATAAATAAATAAAAAACGTGTTGATTTAAGTTTGTGAGTTTCTTTTTCTTTCTCTTACTATCTCATTTTTATATGCCTTATTACTCTTGAAATTCTATTTTACCTTTGTGAGCAGCTTGGAAATAGAATGGTAAGGGGGATTTGGATGAGTGTGAAGGGTGTTTCTTGTGCCATGGAAATGGAGTGGAGCGGGTGTCACGGGCAGCATCATTAAACTGTACGTTGGCCAGATGACATAAGAAGAGGGAACAGCTGGAGGGAATGTTCAGGCTACGGTATAAAGGGTATTGAGGCCTGGCATGGGACAGTAAAGGGGATAAGCTTGAAGGCTGCCCTCGAAATGGATGGGGTATCTAGATAAGGGCTGGGGCTGTAGGTGGGAAAGTCAGAATAGGTGGGTTCGAGTGAAGGCTGGTGTGAGGAAGCACGGTGTCCGGGGGGAGGGGCTTTTCATGACATGGGAGTACCGGAGGGTCCAATGGGACGTTGTAGGCGGAACGGGACAGAGGGGGAGGATTTAGAGTTTGTGGGGTATATAAAAGGGAAAATGGGAGGGATACTTGGACTAAATATATGGGATAGTGGGGAGGGAGGTGGGGATAGAGGATCCAGGAGGGAAGAGGAACTTAGAGAATTTGGGCAGGTGGATAAGTCATTTAGGATGGGACAGGTCTGGGGTTGGAGAGGGGTGTGTGTGTGTGGAGGTGCGGGCTCTAAGCTGGGGGGGTCCGTAAAGTTTGCAGTTGTTTACTATTTCTGCATAGATATACTGTGGAAGGAGGAGAATGGATAAAACCACAAAGATAGTGTCCTGGAATGTATGTGGATTGGGTTCTCCAATAAAGAGATATAAAGTATTGCAGTAGTTAAGATTTAGGCATATTGATGCTGCGATGTTGCAAGAAACACATCAAACATTACTGGAGCATGCTAAGTTATGTAAAGGGTGGATTGGTAAAATCTACGGGGCACCAGTGGGGGAAAAAGAGGGGGAGGTTCTACTGATAGCAAAAAGTTCTGGATGGTCGGAGGAGTGGGTGGAAATAGACCCATTGGGTCGGTATGTCTTTGTATGGGGGATTCTCAATGGAATGCGGGTTGTGTTGGGATTTATCTATGCACCGAATGTATATGAGGCCCGCTTCTACCAACAGGTGACAAGATTGGTGTCGCAAGTAGGGTAAAATCAATTAATTTTAGGTGGGGATTTTAACTGCGTATTGGAAGAGAAGCTGGATAAATCTGGATTGGCTGGAACGCGAGATCAGCGTAGCACACAACGCATAGTTGGTCTTTGTGAAGGGTTTGGTCTAGTGGACATGTGGAGGGTATTACACCCAGGTGATAGGGACTATACACATGTCGAGAGCACATGGGACATGGTCTAGACTTGACTATTTCCTTATATCAGGTGATCTGTTTAGCTGGGTCTTCCGGGCGGAAATTGGCCCTTCTATTATCTCGGACCATGCAATGGTGACATTGGAAATAAGGCAGAGATATCAAGGGAGATGGAGGATATGGTGATATCCATTAGAACTAGTTGGGGATTCGGTATTTGAGAAACATATCCGGAATAAATGGGAGGAATATGCCACCCACAATGCTCAGCATACGGATAACCCGGTTTTGTTCTAGGAGGCAGGCAAGACTGTGATGCGTGGAGAAATAATAAGCAGTAGTAATCTGAAGCGTAAAAGGATGAATAGCAGAATACTGCAATTAGAGAAAGAGTTGGTGAAAGCACACCGTCGCCATGCCTCCCGTCAGAGCATGGAGTCCAGGACACTGTTCCCTCTAAGCTGTGCACGTGTGCGTGCGCACACACCTCGCCGAGCGAGCGCACATACTTTATAACAGAGCGCACAAAAATTACAGCACTGATTCTGATAGAAAACAACACAGACATCTTAAAATTTAAAAGTTGTTGTGTATTTATGGTTTTCACAAGTTCTACAATATTTTCTAGTGCAATCAATGTGGTGTACATACTGTATTCTGACGTGTAGTTAAATTTTAAAGTATATAACTCCGAGTGTCGTTATGTGGCGCACAAAAATTTAACCTTCCTTCAAAAGCTGCACAGCTGATATTTTATGTGCACACAGTCTACAGAAAATTAGAGGGAACATTGGTCCAGGACCCGCTTGAATGAGCTGCAAAATGAACTGGGGGTATTAATCCATCAAAGGGCTAAAAAATCGATAATGTATTATAGATATCAGCTGCATGGATATGGGAATCAGGCAGGCAAGTTTCTGTCCACCCTGGTGCATTCTGAGGGGGGGTCCCAGACAGGTGGGGGCCTTGCGACATATGGCTGGTACATTATGGACGGAAGCGGCAGAAGTTGAAAAGGTGTTCTGTGATTATTTCCAACAGTTGTATGGGGCAGAAGGAAGGGAGGACAGGGCGAGGAGTGAGCATCTGCAGGATTGTGCTCTTCCGAAGTTGACAACCAAATAAATGCTTGTTTTGAATTTCCCATATCTCTGCAAGAAGTCAAAAAAAGAATTAAGAGATTAAAAAGGGGGCGAGCTCCAGGAATACATGGTCTCCAGGAGAATTTTATAATATATTGGGGGATAAGGTAGCTATCCTCCTGGCGAAATATTATGTGGATCTGGTTCCAAAGGGACAGTTCCCATACGAGGTAAATAAGGTGCTGGTTACTGTGCTGCCCAAGCCTGGTAGGGACCTGGTCCTCCCGAGCTCTTATAGACCAATTTCACTCTTGAATGTGGATATAAAATTAATGGCGAAGATTATGGCAGACCGATTGGCAGACTATCTACCAAATCTGGTGCATAGAGATCAGGTGGGGTTTGTCAGGGGTCCGCATGTGGCATATAGTGTACATCATATTTTGGCTTCTATGTGTGCTAGTCGCGCAGAGAGTCAGTCGTCTATGTTGATAAGCTTTGATGCCGAGAAGGCATTCGATAGAGTGAACTGATCATTCATGTATCAAGTTCTAGGAGCGATGGGGTTTGAGGGCCTATTCGTGGATACGGTGCGTCTTTTGTACGCTGACCCCAGGGGGGTCATTATGGTTAATGGGAATATGTCCTCAGAATTTAAGATTCGAAGGGGAACCTGTCAGGGATGCCCCCTCTCCCCATTGCTATTTGTACTAACTCTGGAGCCCTTGTTAAGTAAGATTAGAGCATCTACAGACTTCCATGGCATTCAAGTGGGGAGGGAAGAATTCAGGGTGGCAGCATTTGCGGATGATCTTTTGGTTCACATTGATAACCCTTGAGATGGGTTGCCAGCTCTGTTGCAGCTGTTTATGGATTATGGTAAGCTCTCAGGGTTAAGACTGAATCTTGACAAATCTGAGGCTCTCCAGTTAGATCCGCAATTATCCAGAAATTGGATGGGAACCTTCCCTCTGAAGTGGGCAATGGGAAGATTTAAGTACTTAGGGATACAGTTGCCAGCAAATTTGACGGAACTATACCACACTAATGTATTGAGTCTTCTGAAGGAGCTGAGCGTGAGGGTGCAGAAATGGAGGAACCTTCCATTGTCACTTGGTGGTAGGATAGCCCTGTTTAAAATGACTCTTTTCCTCAAATGGTTATACATGCTTCAGATGCTACCGTTAGTGTTAAAACGAAGAGATATTCTTAAGTTGGAGAAGCAGGTAAATATATTTTTATGGAGGGGCCAGCGACCTCATGTTCGCATGGCAGTATTGAGGCAGCCCTGGACCCATGGGGGAATGGGTCATCCGGATATTGGAAGGTATAATATGGTGTGCCTTCTTCGACATGTCTAAGACTGGATTTGGGATTCCGGGGAATATACGCCGATAGACATGGTTAGTGCTTTGGTTAGACCTCTGCATATAAGATATGTGTTGTACATGGAATCCCTAGAAGGAATTGACCGTGTGACACGGGAAGTGTTGTTAGTGCTGATTAGGCGAGCATGGAGGTATTTGTGTGATAGGATGGGAAGGCCTGCCTATAGCTCACCTTTTCTTCCGGTATGTGGGAACAAAGACTTTTTACCGGGAATGATGGAAAGGATTTATCTACGCTGGGCAAAGGCAGGGATAATCAATCTAGAATAACTGGTATCAGAAGAAGGGACTCTAGAGACTTTCGCCAATTTGTGCGAACAATATGCATTGACAGGGATGGATTTGTTCCCATATGCCCAGGTGCAAAGTTACATTAGAAGTCTGCCGATGGGGTCCTTGAGAGGGGAAGTATGCTCGCGAATAGAGGAACTACAAATGGGAGGAGATCAAGTTGCTAGAGTGACCCAGCTACATAGAGCTTTACTTGAACTCAAACCATATCCCCCAGAGGAAGATTTAGCTCGCTCCTGGACACGAGATTTAGGGGAGCAGATCGAAGGAGAGCTGGTAGCACAGGCTATAGCAAGCATACCTACATTGAGCACGGTAGTGGATCATCGGGATATGCAATATAAACTGATTCGCCGGTTGTATTTCACCCCATGCCGGGCCTGGCGGGCTGGGATAACAAAATCTAATCGTTGCCCCAGGTGTGGGGCAGAAGCAGCAACTTTAGGACATATGTTCTGGCACTGTCTGATAGTATCAGCCTTTTGGATGAAAATACAGGGCTACTTAGAGAAATGTTTGGGGAGAGCGTTGACACTCTCACCTGCTGATCTGGTACTTGATATTTAACAGCAGGGGATGAAGGTCGGTATGGGACAAGTAGAGTGGGCTTGGATGCGATTAGTATTGGTAACAGCTCGATTGGCAATATTGCACAGTTGGTTGGATTCACGGGGACTGATATATAGACAGTGGAGGATCCGTTTACATACCCTCTTACTGATGGAAAGATGTAAGGCACGGGGGCATCAGAAGCGATGGGAACATTTTCTAGTGGGGTGGGACCCGGATCTCCAGTCTCTACTGGCCCAGGTAAGAAGTAGGATACTTTGTGGCGACATCTAATATCCAGAACGTGGACGGGTGGTGAAAGTAGACACATTTAGTATTCCCTGCTGGGTTCCTCTGGGAGGGGGGGGGAAGGGATAGAGTGGGGGGGGGACATAAGGAGTTTGGAGAGTACATATATGGCAGGGGACGGGAGGCGGCTCGGGGAGAAGAATCCACCCCTGGGTTTGCCTGTCATCGCTAAGAGATTACAACTAGAAGGGATGGGTGGGTTAGCTAGGGGAGGGGGGTTATGTGATGGATAACGGTTAGTAGGTAAGAGATAGGGGTTGGAAGGGAGATGATGTATAGATTGCAGAATCTGGTTGATCGTTATTTATTGGAATAATTGTATTTTAGGAGCTGCAAGGGGGACATATGGTATAAATGCAGCCGTCATTATTATTGAAAGATGGGTAGACTTTTAAAGTATCTTAATCTACTTTCATTCTAATTCTTTGGTGTCAAAGGATGTTAAATTATGTAGATAGCAGGGGGGAGTTAAGTTAAACTAAACAAAAAATTAATAACACAGAATAAAATGGAATACCTAGGTGTATATGCATATAAATTTGTGTCCAGGTACATATATGCTTTTACTTCTGTCAGAGTGTATGGTGTGAAGCGCTGAAAGGACATTCTGGTTGAAGACGCACAGGGGTTACCTATTGTCTTGGTGTTTCATGTGATAATGGTAATGTTGAAGTTTGTTCTCCCTTCTGGTAGTAATAATAATAATAATAAAAAGAGTTAAACATCATATTTGATGATAGAGAGGGCAGGGGAGAGGGGGAGGGAGGAAAGGGGAAGGTTGGGGCAAAAAGAAAAGTTGATATATTAAATAGACTCTGTTATGTATTAGACAGAATGCATGCTATTGTTTTGTTGTTTATATTGGCTATATAAAGCAGTAGGTGCTTATAATTGTATAAGCATGGATTGATAGTGCCACTCTAATAAGACATTGAGCATCTCTAACAGATGTAAAAATGAGTAATCTGTGGAATGTAAAGGGCAATTGTTATACAATTGATAAGGATATTGTATTATGCTTTGTACCATATGCATCCTGTCAGATTTGTAGATGAATAAACAAATTTAAACATAAAAATACTATCTTGGAAGCCCAGACAAGCTGTATTCCACGCTTTAAGAAAAGTGGAAGAAAGTCCAAAAAACTGCCAGCATGGTTTAAAGGTGAGGTCAAAGAGGTTGTTGTTGCCAAAAAAGCATCTTTCAGGAAATGGAAAAAGGAGAAAAACGATGAAAACTTGAAACAATATAAACACTGGAAAGTTAGATGCAAGGCATTGATAAGGCAGGCAAAGAGAGAATTTGAGAAGAAGCTTGCTGTGGAAGCAGAAACGCGTTATAAAGAATTTTTCAAGTACATTCATAGCAAAAAAACTGTGAGAGAGTCAGATGAACCAGTAGATGACAGAGGGGTAAATGGGGCACTAAGAGTGGACAAGGCCATAGCAGAGAAACCGAATGAATTCTTTGCTTTGGCCTTTAATGAGGAAAAGGTAGGGATGTCACCTGTGACCGAAATGGTATTTGAAGGTGATGCAGCAAAAGAATTGAAAGAAATATCGATACACCGGGAAGATGTATTACAACTATTTTATAAACTGAAGAGTACGAAATCACCTGGACCGGATGGTATACATCCAAGCGTGTTGAAAGAACTGAAATATGAGATTTCAGACCGACTATTTGTGAACTATTTTTAAAATTATCGGTAATACCTGAAGATTGGAGGATGCCCAACGTAACACCAATTATTGAAAAGGGTTCCAGGAGTGATCCGGGAACTACAGACCGACGAGCCTGACGTCAGTACTGGGAAAAATGGTAGAAACCATTATAAAGAACAATATTACTGAAAATGTAGATAGTCATGGCTTAATGGGAGACAGCAAACATGGCTTCAGCCAAGGAAGGTCTTGTCTTATTAATCTGTTATGTTTGTTTGAAGGTGTGAATAAACAGGTAGACAAAGGTGAGTCGGTTGATATAGTGTATCTGGATTTTCAGAAAGCCTTTGATAAGGTCCCTCATGAGAGACTTTTGGCAAAATTAAAAAGTCATGGGATAGGAGGCAGTGTACTACTGTGGATCAGGAACTTGTTAAAAGATAGAAAGCAGAGGGTACTTCTAAATGGCCATTTTTTCCATTGGAAAAAGGTGAATAGTGGAGTACCCCAGGGATCTGTGCTGGGTCCGCTGCTTTTTGACATATTCATAAATGACCCGGAAAAGGGAATAACGAATGAGGTTATCAAATTTGCAGATGACACAAAACTATTTAAAGTTGTTAAAACTCAAGAGGATTGTGGAAATTTGCAAGAGGATCTTGATAAATGGAAGACTGGGCATCCAAATGGCAGATGAAATTTAATGTGGACAAGTGCAACGTTATGCAGCTAGGAAAGAATAACCCAAACTATGTTTACACGATGCAAGGTTCCACATTGGGAACCACCACCTAGGAAGAAGATTTAGGTGTCATCATTGATAACATGTTAAAACCCTCCGCCCAGTGTGCAGTGGTGGCCAAGAGAGCAAATAGAATACTAGGTATCATAACGAAAGGAATGGAAAATAAAACAAAGGATATTGTGTGACATAGCAAGTCCTTCTGGCCCGGTAGAAATGCTTGAAAACCAGGTAGAAAGTGCAGGGCTGCAAGATAAACAAAGGCACATGGCTACCAGTTGTCAGGGAAACAAGGCACGAGAGAAGGAAACACGCCCCTGCTATCAGTTTAGCAAAGAGTCACGGGGAAAGTCTGAACACCTGCTAGGGGGTGGAGCCAGGCCCTACCCAGGAAGGCTGTCTCATAAGGAGGCCCCAGCAGGCAGAGGGGGAGAGGAGAGAGAGGAAAGCAGACTTCCGGTCAGAAGTTGGAAGGAGTTTTCAGCTGAAGGGAGGTCAGAGGCTCCGGCTGAGAGCTATCGAAGGAGCAGACCAGACCAGCTGAAGCATACACGGGATTACAAGCAGCCAGGAAGGCATTTGGAAACTGCCTCACACAGGTTCAGCAGGGAACCAACTGGTATTTTTAAACCTCAGAGGAAGGCCTCCACAGCCAGGTCCCCAGGTAAGCCCAAGGGCTGGGATTACAGGAATCCATGTGAATTTAACAGCCTGGAAGGTTGGGGCTACGGTACTGGCTTTAGGCAATACTTAAACCCTGAATGTATTGAAAGGCTCAGGGTTGGAGAAAAGGGCGCGGCCCTAGAAAGAACTGGCCAAACTAATCCTAGCTCAGAGGTGGAACTTATGGACACAGAACCACCTTGTATGAATTATCCCACAGAAGAAATGGATTGCACGATTACTTTATCTGAACAGATAATATCTTTATGTTAGGAATTTATGGTGAAGAAAGTACAAGCTGGCTGTGAGGGAAACAGAGCTGTATGAAACCATGTGCTGAATTTCAACCTGCTGGAAAGAAAATGTTTATTTCACGCTGAAGAAAGCTATTCTTATGTTTGTCCTTTTTGCTGCCAGAGAGCAGATATTTTGTGTTACCTTTTTATCCTTGTGAAGTCCAACCCCGGGAGGGGAAATAAATCCCTTTTTGCTTGCAAACATTCTGAGTCACACTACTCTTCATTTGAACTGATGGTAAAACTACATTTCCCTACGAGCACTGCTCCAGGAAGTAGCAGAACACTGGTTTAAAGAAGGAACTTAAACTCCTTAACCCCCACCTACGGGTACTGGAAAGGGGAGGGATCACAATTGTAATGACTCTGCATCGTTCCATGGTGCGACCGCACCTTGAATATTGTGTGCAATTCTGGTCGCCATATCTTAAAAAGGATATAGCATTATTAGAAAAGGTACAGAGAAGAGCCACCAAAATGGTAAAGGGAATGGAAGGATACTCCTATGAAGAGAGGCTAAAAAGTTTAGGGCTCGTCAAAAAAGACGGCTGAGTGGAGATATGATAGAGGTCTATAAATTAATGAATGGAGTGGAACGACTAAAATTAGATCGATTGTTTACGTCATCAGAATATAAAAAGACTAGGGGAATGCAATGAAGCTACAGGGTAACCTATTTAAGACTAATAAGAGAAAATATTTTTTCACTCAATGTGTAATCAAACTCTGGAATTTGTTACCGGAGGATATAGTAAAAGCTGTTAGTGTAGCTGGGTTAAAAAAAAGGTTTGGACAAGTTCATGGAGGAAAGGTCCATAAACCATTATTAAAAGGGACCCAAGATATCACTGCTTGACCCAATACAAGCAATGAGGAACCTGTGTCTTTTGCGGAGACTGCTAGGTACATATGACCTAGATTGGCCACTGTTGGAAACGGGATACTGGGCATGATGGACCTTGGGGTCTGACCCAGTATGGCATATCTTATGATCTTATGTTCTTATGACCTTGATAAATTGGAAGACTGGGCATCCAAATGGCAGATGAAATTTAATGTGGACAAGTGCAAACTTATGCACCTAGGAAAGAACAACGCAAACATTAGAATCCACCACCCAAGAAAAAGATTTAGGCGTCATCGTGGATAACATATTGAAACACTCTGCCCAGTGTGCAGAGGCGGCCAAGAGAAATGAAGAATAAAAAACAGGATATTATAATGCCTCTGTATCGTTCCATGATGCAACCACATCTTGAATATTGTGTGCAATTCCGTATCTTATAAAGGATATAGCGTTATTAGAAAAGGTACAGAGAACAGCCATCAAAATGGTAAAGGTTA
The DNA here is from genome assembly GCA_033557465.1 of Ichthyophis bannanicus. Taxonomy (NCBI): domain Eukaryota; kingdom Metazoa; phylum Chordata; class Amphibia; order Gymnophiona; family Ichthyophiidae; genus Ichthyophis; species Ichthyophis bannanicus. The sequence continues at coordinate 925,288,064 of CM066032.1, read as the reverse complement.
GGGCTCTTCAACCTGAAAAACAGGCATTCCTAACAGGGGCTATACATTTCAAGCAAAAATAAGAGTTTGTGGCTTTTTAAATTACTAGCTCTCTGTCTGGGAGCTCTTAATAGGGTTTTGATACATTTTTAAAACAAAGTTACATTCTTTTTGGTGCTTTAGTTTAAAAGGGGAAATAGTTTCTTTAGTGGGGTAAGATTAAAACTCTATTTTAGTATCTTTTTCAGCTCTTTGAAGCTACTGACACATCATCAGGTGTTAATTCCCTCCCTACCCCCACCCCCCTCCAATTCCTACCCACCCCTTGAGTGAGCAATCTTGCTTTATAGGGCACCTCCCCAATTAACTACACACAGGGACTTGGAATAGCACATTTTGAACATACTTAAGAGAGATTTAACTACTTTTTCTCTGAAAGGACAGCTGGGAAACCAGCTGCTACTTAGGTAAGTCTCTCTCTCTTTTGCTTCAACAGATACAGGTGTTCTCCATGAGCAGCAGGAATCAGTCCTCACATATGGGTGACGTCGGCGCCGATGGAGCCCCCGTGCAGAGCATTTCCCCAGCTTTCAAAGAAAGCCTTTGGGAATGCAGTGCGCATGCGTGGTCCCCTTCCCGCCCAAGGGTGCCATCTTGCTCAGTCTGATGACATAGCTAAAAGACAGCAAAAAACAAAATAAATTATATGACTGCAACTCCAAGGGGAGGAGGGAGGGTTGTGAGGACTGATTCCTGCTGCTCCTGGAGAACACCTGTTACAGGTGAGTAACTACGCTTTCTCCAGGACCAAGCAGGAAGTCAGTCCTCACATATGGGACTCCCCAGCTTAAGGCTACCGGGGGACCCAAAGCTGAAAAATAAGCTCCCTCTAGAGCCTCAGCATGTGTGAAAAGAATCTTCTCTGAGAATGCCCCGAACGGTAGCCCAACACCAGGGCCGGAGGGTAGGAGTTGCCTATACCTCAAAGAGATTACGGAGTACTGCCTATCCGAAAGCACTGTCCCTGCGGGACTCCCTCTCGAGGCAGTAGTGGGCCGCAAAAGTCTGGCTTGAAGACCAAGTAGCGGCCTGGCAGATGTCTGCCAACGGAACAGAGCGGAGATGAGCCACTGACGCAGCCTTCGCCCTGACACAGTGAGCCATGACTTGACCCTGCAAGGAGAGGCCGGCTGCCCTGTACGCCCAGGCGATACAGTCTGCTACCCAAATGGACAGAGTATGCTTGGAGATAGGTAACCCCAACTTATTAGGGTCAAAAGAGATGAAGAGCTGAACAGCCCTTCAGTGTCCCTGCGTATGGTCAAAGTAGAAGGTCAACGCAAGATTGGGTATGCAAGACTGTCTCAGCCCGGCCGGCATGCGGCCTGGGAAAGAAAGTTGGAAGAACCACCTCCTGATTGAGGTGGAAGGAGGAGACAACCTTTGGAAGGAACTTAAGAGTGAGTCTAGTGTATGGTGCCTCTGACACCAGGGCTTGAAGCTCACTTACTCGCCTTGCTGAGGTAAGAGCTACCAAAAATAATGCTTTCCAAGAAAGAAAGCGCAAAGGACAAGTAGCCATAGGCTCAAATGGTGGGCAAGTAAGTTGTTGCAAGACCACATTCAAATCCCACTCAGGGGCAGGTGGACGAACTGGAGGCTTAAGCAAAAGTAGGCCTGTGAGGAAGCGAGCCACCAAAGGGTGGCTTGAGAGAGACTGACCCTCCACCAGTGAGTGGTGCGCTGAGAGAGCACTGAGGTGGACCCTAACAGAATTGGATTTAAGGCCTAGATTGGACAGGTGCAGAAAATACTGCAGCACCACCAGTACCAGGCATGAGAAAGAATCCTCCTTGTGCTGGGCACACCAGGTGGAGAATCTACGCCACTTAAGAGCATATGACGTCCGAGTGGACTGCCTCCTAGAGGCCAAGACCACGTCCTACACTTCCCTAGGCAGCAGTAAAGGTGCTAGAACTACCCTTTCAGCAGCCAGGCAGTCAGATTGAGGGACTGGAGATTGGGGTGTAAAGAGAGATCCCTGCTCCTGAGACAGGAGATTGGGTTGCATCCCCAGAGGAAGAGGAACGTCCACCGCTAGTTGTAAAAGAAATGGAAACCACGGTTGCCTTGGCCATCTGGGGGCCACGAGGATCACCGAGGCCTTGTCCCGGATCACTTTGAAGAGTGTTTTGGGCACTAGAGGCGTGGGAGGAAACGCATATAGGAGGCCTGTAGACCATGGTATGAGAAAAGCATCCGCTGCTACTCTGAGAGGATGAGGTTGTCTGGAGCAGAACCTGGGCAGTTGACAGTTCAGTGGACTGGCAAACAGATCCATGGTGGGAAGACCCCATTTGAGGAAGATCTGTTGAACTACCAGAGGATTCAACTGCCATTCGTGTGGCTGTAGGATCCTGCTCAACTTGTCTGCCAGGTAATTCTCCTGTCCAGGGAGATAGACCGCCTTGAGAAGTATGCCATGCTTGACTGCCCAGGAGCCCAGGTCCTGTGCTTCCTGACAAAGAGGTCGGGAGCCTGTGCCCCCTTGTTTTTTCACACAGAACATAGCAACTTGATTGTCCGTCTGGACTAAGACGGACTGCTGAGAGAGGACACGAGAGAAAGTCCGCAGGGCTAAGCGGATCGCCCTGAGCTCTAGGAAATTGATTTGCTGTGTGGCCTCCCAAGGAGACCACAGGTCTTGAGTGCATGCGCCTTGGCAATGTGCACCCCAACCTTGAAGAGAAGCATTGGTTGTCAGCACTTGAGAGTGTGGAGGTGCTTGAAAAGGCACCCCCTGCAGTAGATTCGGGAGATGAAGTCACCACTGCAGAGAATCTGCCAGTAGACTGGATACCCTCACTTTGTCCGTCAGGTTTCCTGTGGCCTGCAGCCACTGAGTCCTTAGGCCCCAGTGAGTGGGCCTCATGTGCAGACGGGCATTTGGAGTTACATGGACCGTGGATGCCATGTGGCCTAAGAGCCTTAGGAATTGTCTGGCGGAGACTAGAGAATTGCTGTGGAACTGTCTGGCCAGATCCATTAGTCTGTGGGCCCTGTCCACGGGTAAGAAGGCCTTCGCTTGAAGGGTGTCTAGTCTTGCTCCTATGAACTTCATGTTTTGTGAGGGGCGCAAAGCGGACTTTGCAAAGTTTATGACAAATCCCAGATGCTGGAGAAGAGAGACAGTACGGAGGGTGGCTTGATTGGTTTCCTGTGGAGACTGACCCCTGATGAGCCAGTCGTCCAGGTATGGAAAGACAAAGAGTCCTTGAACTCTGCGATAGGCCGCCACCACCGCCAGGCACTTGGTGAAAACCCTGGGGGCGGAGGTTAGGCCAAAAGGGAGAACCCTGTACTGGTAATGGTTTCCTCCCACTACAAATCAGAGTTATTGTCTGTGGTCTGGATGAATAAGGATGTGAGTATAAGCATCCTTTAGGTCTAAGAAGCATAGCCATTCTCCCTGCTGGAGGTAGGTTAGCAGGATTCCAAGGGTAAGCCATCTTGAACTTTTCCCTCTCCAGGAACTTGTTGAGATTGCGCAAGTCTAGGATGGGCCTGAGGCCTCCTGTTCTTTTTGGTACCAGAAAGTACCTGGAATAGAAGCCTTGACCTCTCAGGTGGTGGGGCACCGGTTCCACCGCCTGTTCCTTTAGAAGACCTGCTAACTCCTGCAGGAGTAAGTCCCTGTGCAGAGTCTTGGAGGCTCCCCTGGAAAGTAGGAGGGAGGTACCTGGTGGAAGTGGAGGAGATAGCCTCTCTGGACTATGCTTAGAACCCAGGTATCCCTTGTAACGGCTGACCACCTGTGGGCATAGAGGGTCTGCCGGCCTCCTGTGCTAAGAGGGGCCAGCTGAGGAGGAGAGGCTATGCCACTGGAGTCAAAACCCCGCTCCCTGCTGTGCAGGAGCCGGAGCTGGTGGCTTGGGGGTTTTCTGCCTACGGGGCCCATGTCCCTGCCCCTTGGCCTGCTGACCCTGTTGGGGAGCTACAGAGGCCTGAAAGTGAGGGTATGATTTGTAGGCAGATGACTTCCTCAGGTAAAAGGTCTTTTTTCCCGAGCCCTTCTTCTTCTGAGAAGGGGCATAGGTTTTCCTGGACAGCCTTGTCCGGGTGAGAGTCTCGGACTCGAGTTCTGCAGCCTTTTCAGCCATGGGCTTGCCAAAGAGATTTTCACCTCAGCAGGGGACATCGACCAACTTGTCCTGAACCCACGGCTCGAGGTCCGATGACTGTAGCCAGGCCTGACGGCGTACACTGATGCCGGTCGCGGCTACTCGGGCCGAAGCCTCGAAGCCATCATAGGCTGCTCGAGAGATAAACTTCGAGCACTCCCGGATCCCCGATGACAGGGCCTTGAACCTCTGCAAAGGTTCCTCGGAGAGACCAGCAGAGAACCCGGCAATCTCCTTTGCCAGGTCTCGAAGGTTCATGCCCATGTAGAGCTGGTAGGTCTGGACACGGCAAGCAAACATTGAGCCCTGGAAGCACTTTCTACCGAGGGCATCCAGGTTCCGGGCTTCCCGGCCAGGAGGCACCGAGGAGTGCATCTGACTCTTCAGACGATGCATGGCCGATTCCACAACCATGGAGTGGTGCAGTAGCTGTGCCTTTTGGAACCCGGGGCTCTTGCGGACTCGATAGATGGAATTGACCCGCTTGCTCAGAACCGGCGTCGAGGCCGGCGCCTCCCACATGCGGAAGAGCAACCGTTCCAGCATCGGAGGAACTGGTACAGTAAAGGCCTCCTTGGGGGGAGAGTCATACTGCAGGGCCTCGAGCTCCTGGGCTCGAGGCTCCTCGGGGAAGGTAAGGCCTTGGCCATGTTCCGCACGAAGTCCGAGAACCGGGTGTCCTCCGGGAGGGGTGACCATCTCCGAGACTAGGACGCCGCTGAATCCGAAGGGACACACCAGGTCCAAAATGTGTCCGGGGACTCCTCGTCCTCCGTTTCCCAGCCCGACCCCTCGGAGGATGAATCAAGCGGCTCCAGTCGGGCAGGCACCGATGCCATCTGCACCGACGCTGAGGGTACCGGCGTCGATGACCTCGGTTCCAAATGGGAGGCCAAGGGAGACCTCAGCCGAGGATCAACTCAAGAGCGCATGGACTCGAGGATTGGCTTGGCCGTCGATGTCCCGGTGGTCGGGGCAGATGCACCGGTGAGACCGGCGATCAGTGCCCACTGCTGTTCCATGAAGGCTGCCATGCTGCTCTCCAAGGCTGTCAACCTGAGTCCGAGCTCAGGAGACTCAGTAGCCCCCGACTCGGGCCCTGACGGCGGCTCCCCCAGAGGAGAGTCCACGAGGACTACAGTACTCACGTGACCCGGGGACTCCGTCTCTACATGAGGTTGTTTAGCAGGCCGCTCTGACTCTGAAGACCCGGGACGGCGCTCGGGGCTATGCGACCTGGCCCTGGAGGAACCAAGTGCGTCCACCGACGCCGCCCTCACAGGTTTCTTCTTCCTGCGATGCTCCCGTGAGGGAGACCCCCTCTCAGAGGAACCCCGACGATGCTCGGGATCGGAGTCCCGAGACGTCTAGGCCTCTGACAAAGTCCAGGCCCGGCCAGACTCGGAGTCAGAGAAGATTCTTTCTTTTTGGTGCTGCCGGCTCCTCAATGCCTTTGAGGACATTTTCCCACACAGGCCACAGATCATCGGTTTCTTACACCGATCACACTTTTTAAACTCGCTGGCAGCCATTGGAGAAAAAGGGCCCCTGCGAGGTCAAAAGACAGGTCTGCCAGTGAAAAATATAAAAATGGCGCGTACGCTAGTCACTAAGGACAAAAACTGAAAAATGTACCGTGCCCAGGCGGGAAAGGGAAACCGGCGTCGAACCGAAGAAAACACGGATCCACGCCGAAAAATCAACTTTTTCCTCGGGTGAAAACGAAACACGTCTGTCGGGCTCCGCAGAAAAAGGAAGACTGAGCAAGATGGCAGCCTTGGGCAGGAAGGGGACCGCGCATGCCCGCTGCATTCCCAAAGGCTTTCTTTGAAAGCTGGGGAAATGCTCCGCATGGGGGCTCCGTCGGCGCCGACGTCACCCATATGTGAGGACTGACTTCCTGCTTGGTCCTGGAGAACTAAGCTCCACCAACTATCAATGGCTGGGAAAAAATTGTATCGCCAAAGCTGTTGCCCCCATTACAGCTTCTTCCTCTGCCCAGACAGAGGTCCCAATGCCAGGTGAAGGACAGGTTCCATGTGCACAGTGCCTGCATGCCGAAGCTCTCAGCAAACAAGTGGAGGAACTCAGAGAGGAGGTGTCGAGGCTGAGGAGCATTCAAGACAGCGAGAAGTACATTGATGAGATGCTTCTTGCAACATCCATGCTCTCCAGCAGAGGAGAAGATGGGCCCCTACAGAATGACGAAGGTTGGACCCAAGTCACTAGGGCCTGCAGAATCACCAATCCAACTCCAATCCTTGAACTGAAGAATCATTATGCAGCCCTGGAAGTGGAGGATGTGAAAGCATCACAGGAAAGGGAAGAACCAGAGCTCGAGCATCCCATAGTTGCAGAGTCAATGACCACAAGGAAGCGAAGGGTAGTGGTGGTTGGTGACTCTCTTCTGAGGGGTACTGAGGCATCCCATCTGCCAACCAGACGATGTCCAGAGAGGTATGCTGTCTGCCAGGTGCCAAAATCCTAGATGTTACAGAGAGTTTGCCGAGACTCATCAAGCCCACTGACTATCACCCAATGTTGCTAATCCATGTCAGCACAAATGATACTGCCAGGTATCCCTCTGAGTGTATCAAAAGTTACTTCATGGCTCTGGGACAGAGGGTGAAGCAGATAGGGGCACAGGTGGTGTTCTCTTCAATCCTCCCTTTTGAGGGTAAAGGCCCAGGCAGAGAAACTCACATCCTGGAAATGAATGCATGGCTGCGTGGATGGTGTCATTGAGAGTGTTTTGGCTTCCTGGACCATGGGATGCTGTTCCGAGGGTTGCAGAGCAGAGATGGTGTCCATCTGTCCAAGAAAGGTTGATGTGTCTTCAGTTGCAGACTGACTAATCTACTAAAGAGGACTTTAAACTAGATTCGTTGAGGATGAGTGAAGAAAGCCCCCAGGTAAGTGAAACATTAAATACCTTTATAGAAATGGGTAAAAAGGGCAACATATGGAAAGTGGTATGTATAAATGCCCATAGCATGGGAAATAAGATCCCAGATGTTGAAGCTTTAATGGGAAAGGCTGACTTGGATTTAGTGGCAATTACAAAAAAACATGGTTCACAGAAAACCATGACTAGGATGTAACAATGCCAAGGCTATAATTTATTGAGAAAGGACAGGGTAGGAAGAAGGGGAGGAGGAGTGGCACTATATGTAAAAAATAATATTAAACCTTTGGAACTACAGAGCTTAAAGGTGAGAGAGGAGGCACTGTGGGTTAAACTAGAAAGAGGGAAAGAGAAATCTATTTACATTGGCGTGATATACAGACCACCCTGACAGGAGGAAGAGGTGGACGGAGAGTTAATTGAAGACATATACAGCATTGCCGGGAAAGGGGAAGTGCTACTGATAGGGGATTTCAATATGGCAAATGTTGATTGGCAAATTCCTGCTGCAGTATCATCTAGAAGTAAGGAGATCCTAGACCAGTGATGGCTAACCTTTTTGAGCCCGAGTGCCCAAACTGCCGCACAAAACCAAAGAATTTCCTCAAAGTGCCAGCACGTCATTTGCATAAGTGGTCTTATTTGCATAAATATTTGCATAATGTTACCATACACTAACTTTTAGTAAACATGTCTCTTAATGAGTGTATGGATAAAGAAAGACTAAAAGATTTCTACATTACTATAATCCAGTGCCAACCGCCAGGCACATTAGGAACTACTACAAACGCTGCCCATTTAGAACCCATAGCAAACCCGCCGTATCCTGACAGCATTACCAGGACTCACAAAGCACCATACCCTACCTATCAAAAGGCAACACTGCAAATATTAAACCAATACATTTCAGAGAATACTGGGGAAAGAGAACAAGTGGCAACGTCAAATAGGAATTTCCTCTTGTACCAAACAAAGCGCAGATGTTAATGATGCACATTTCCCAGAGCTGACATATTCCAGTTAATAAATTCAAAATAAAGAGATATCTTTCTACCTTTTGTGCATTTTTTTTCAGTTGCAATTGGTCCAGCCATTTTCTTCTGGTTTCTTCATGTTTTCTGCTAACTCTCCATCGTCTGCTGTCCATTTGTCCTTTCTTCTCTCTTCTAGTTTTTTTTCCATTCTCTCTCTCTCTACATCTGCTTTAACATACTAATCTTTCTCCTTTTGCTCTTTCCTCATTCCTATTTCATCCACACAAATTTTACCCCTCCATCCTCAATCCCCAATTACTCTCCCAATACCTGGCCAATTGTAGATTTTTCATCCCTCCTACACAAAATATTTTTCCCCTCTCCATTTTACTCTCCCAGCCCCATCCCATTCTAATCCTCCCCCAACATCAGCTCCCTTCTAGTTCCAGTCTCACCCAGCATCCATTCCCTTCTTCAAGCCCCCCACTTCCCCTCAGCCCATTTCCATTCCAAGCCCCGTCCCCATCAGCTATTTGCAGTTCAAGCCCCCCACTTCCCCTCAGCCCATTTCCATTCCAAGCCCCATCCCCAACAGCTATTTGCAGTTCAAGCCCCCTTCCACTCAGCCCTTCCAGTCCTAGCAACCCCCCCAACCCATTACCAGTCCTAGCCCCCCATAGCCCACTCCCAGTCCTAATCCCACCAGCCCATTTCCAGTCCTAACCTCCCCATCAGCCCACTCCCAGTCCTAATCCCCCATCACTCAATTTTTAGTTTAAGCCCCCCCAGCGCCTATCACCACTCCTAACCCCCCCCAGCGCCCATCACCACTCCTAACCCCCCCAGCCCAGCGCCCATCACCACTCCTAACCCCCCCAGCCAGCCCAGTGCCCATCACCACTCCTAACCCCCCCCAGCCAGCCCAGTGTCCATCACCACTCCTAACCCCCCCAGCCCAGTGCCCATCACCACTCCTAAAACCCCCCCACCCCAGCCCATCACTACTCCTAAAACCCCCCCAGCCCAGCCCAGCCCAGCCCATCACTACTCCTAACCCCCCCAGCCCATCCCATCACCACTCCTAATCCCCCCCAGCCCAGCCCAGCCCATCACCACTCCTAACCCCCCAGCCCAGCCCAGCCCATCACCACTCCTAACCCCCCCAGCCCAGCCCAGCCCAGCCCATCACCACTCCTAACCCCCCCCCCACCCCAGCCCATCACCACTCCTAACCCCCACCCCCCCCCAGCCCAGCCCAGCCCAGGGAAAATTAAAAAAAAAAAGAAAACCTGTCTGCTGCGGCTGTCGGGGCCGCCGCGGCAGAATCGAGCGTGCCGCGGGGCCCCCCTGTACCCACCGGCAGAGCCTGCCCTCCCCGTAGCAGCTCTCTCTTTGGAGCTGCAGTCAGACGCGCCGGCTTGCAGAGCGCGAGGGAAGAGTTTCCTCGCTGCTCTGTTAAGCCCGCGGGGGCTGATGGGAAGTTCCCATCAGCCCCCGCGGGCTTAACAGAGTCGCGAAAGGGAAACTCTTCCCTTCGCGCTCTGCAAGCCGGCGCGTCTGACTGTAGCTCCAAAGAGAGAGCTGCTACGGGGAGGGCAGGCTCTGCCGGGTACAGGGGGGCCCCGCGGCACGCTCGATTCTGCCGCGGCGGCCCCGACAGCGGCAGCAGACAGGTTTTTTTTTTTTTTTTTCAATTGCGGACCTTCCCGCGTGCCAGCTGCAAGGCCTTCGTGTGCCACAGCTGGCACGCGTGCCATAGGTTCGCCATCGCTGTCCTAGACTCTCTACAGGGAGAACTATTAAGGCAACTGGTAACAGAAGGGGCCATACTGGTATGAAGGGGCCATACTGGACTTGGTACTTACCAATAGTGAAAGTGTTTCTGATGTTAAAGTGGGAGATCATTTTGCATCCAGTGATCATCAGATGGTGTGGTTCAGTATTAGGACTAGGGCTGTTAAAATCCATTCAAAAGCGAGGGTCTTATACTTTAGGAAAACTAACTTTGCCAAGATGGGCCAATACCTCAGGGAGTTGTTAGCGGGATGGGAACAGCGGAGGGGGGGGGGGGAATGTAGAAAAACAGTGGGCAAAACTGAAAGGGGATATTTTAAGGGCAACCAACCTTTTTATTAAAATGGTAAATAAAAGTAAAAGGAGACCGCTATGGCTTTCGAAAGAAGTAGCTGAAAAGGTGAAGAAAAACAGGGAGGCCTTCATGAAATACAAGAGATCACAGAGAGAGTTAGACTGGCATCTATATTTGGAAAAACTTAGAGAAGCTAGCAAAGAGTCAGGAAAGCAAAGATTCAAAAAGAGGAGGAAATAGCCAATGTAAAAAAATGGGGGGATAAGACATTTTTCAGATATGTTAGTGAGAAGAGGCAGGGCAAAAGTGGTATTTTCCAACTCGAAGGTGAAGGGGAGGAATATGTAAAAGCTAATGAGGCTAAAGCAGACTTGCTTAAGAAATATTTCTGTTCTGTGTTCACGGAACCACCACCAGGAGCAGGACTTCAGAAAATGCCCAAAAACAGGAACAGAAGGGAGGGGCCTCTTGAACAATTTTCAGAAAACTGTGTTTGTGAGAAACTAGCTAAACCTAAAGTAGGCAAAGAGGTGGGACCGGATGGGATACACACTAGAATACTAAGGAAACCTGAGGACGTTCTAGCAGCTAAACTGATTGACCTTTTCAATGCCTTGTTGGAGTTAGGAGTGGTGCCAAAGGACTGGAGAGAGGCACATGTGGTCCCTTTACACAAAAGCGGAAGTAAGGATGTGGTTGAAAACTACAGGCCGGTTAGTTTAACCTCGGTGGTGAGTAAATTATTGGAAGCGCTGCTGAAAGAAAAAATAGTGACGTTTCTAGAGTCCAGCGGATTATAGGATCCAAGGCAGCATTCACTAGAGGCAGGTCTTGTCATACAAATCTGATTGATTTCTTTGACTGGGTGACCAGGGAGGTGGACCGAGTGAGAGCCCTAGATGTGGTGTATTTAGATTTCAGTAAAGCCTTTGACACCGTTCCTCACAGGCAACTTATAAACAAACTGAGCACCCTAGGGATGGGCCCTAAAGTTACTGCTTGGGCTAGAAATTGGTTGAGTGGGACGCGACAATGGGTACAGGTAAATGGAGCTCTCTCTGAGGAGAAAGAGGTTACCAGTGGTGTGCCCCAGGGATCTGCCCTTGGTCTAATTCTTTTTAACATCTTTGTTAGTGATATTGCGGAAGGGCTGTCGGGTTAGGTTTAACTCTTTGCTGATACCAAAATCTGCAATAGAGTAGACACCCAGAAATGTGTAGATAACATGAGGAGGGATCTAGCTAAGCTTTAAGAATGGTCTAGAATTTGGCAGCTGAGATTTAATGTTAAAAAATGCAGGATTATGGTTATGGTTATGGTTTTAGGCATTTGATATACCGCCCTTTACTTATCATGCATTTGGGCTGCAGCAATCCAAGGGAGCAATATAGTATAGGGGGTGAAGTACTTTTGTCCACTAAAGAAGAGTGGGACCTAGGCGGGATTTTGTCTGATGATCTTAAAGTAGCTAAACAGGTAGAAAAGGTGACAGAAAAAAACTAGAAGGATGCTTGGGTGCATAGGGAGAGGAATGGCCAGCAGAAGAAAGGAGGTAATAGTACCTCTGCATAAGTCTTTGGTGCGAGCTCATTTGGAGTATTGTGTGCAATTCTGGAGACCGCACCTTCAAAAGGATATAAACAGGCTGGAGTCAGTACAGAGGGTGGCTACTAAAATTGTTAGTGGCCTTCATTATAAAGCATATAAGGACAGACTTAAGGATCTTAATATGTACACCTTAGAGGAAAGGCAGGATAGAGGTGATATGATTGAGACATTTAAATACCTCCGTGGCATAAATGCACATGGGGAGAGCCTCTTTCGATTGAAAGCAAGCTCTGCTACGAGGGGACATGTGATGAGGGTGAAAGGGAATAGATTCAGGAGTGATATGTGGAAATATTTCTTTAAAGAAAGAGTGGTGGATCCATGGAATAGTCTCCCAGTGGAGGTGGTAGAGATGGGGACAATATTTGAATTCACAGAAGCATGGGACAAACACAAAGGATCTCTAAAGGAAAAAAGGGGACTGTTGTAGTGGTTGATATGGAAGGGCAGACTAGATAGAAACATGACAACAGAAAAAGACCACATGGCCTATGTTTCTAAGAGATGGCTGAGGGGGGAGATATGATAGGGGTCTATAAATTAATGAATGGAGTGGAATGGGTAAACGTAGATCGATTGTTTATGCCATCAAAATATAGAAAGAGGAGGCTGCTGACGTCATTGTCCAAAATGGCTGCTTGAACATCAAGCGCCTACCTCCCCCATCAATAGAAGGTGGAAAAAAGCATGTTTAACTGATCGTATAATCCTCGTTGAGCAGAGGAGGTGGAGGGCAAGGAGTAAGGATGGCGGTGAAAGTGAAAAAAGTAAACTTAAAAGGGTTTGCATTCACAAAGCAAACATCAGCCCGGGTACATAGGGACAAGATGGCACTGCCAGAAGGGAAAGCTTCAGAGGTGGCGAATCCTAAGAAGGGCACCAGGGAGAGAGTCAAGAAGGGACATGATGGAGGAATTGAATCCGACACCGAATCCGCAGAGGGCTTCCAGGCAGAGGTGAGAGCATGGTTCCAGGAGCTGAAGAATGAAATTTTGCAAGTTAGAGAAGAAATTGTGGCAGTGTGGATGGCTTGAGAGCAGATATGACGGAGCTGGCACGGAGGGTGGAGGAGGTAGAACAATGCCTGGAGGTGCAAGGAGAGACAATGGGGACTTTGGAACACAAAATACAAAGTCTACAACAAAATAATAGTGCTTTGGAGGATAAACTCAAAGACCTGGAAAACAGGTCTAGAAGATGTAACATTAGACTGCAGGGTATTCCCGAGGGGAAGCCCTATATGGACTGTAAAGCAGTGGTGATAGCGGTATCGAAGGCCTTGCTGACCGGAGCAGGTGAAGATCTGGAAGGGCTGGATCTGCGTATAGTCCAGGCACATAGAGTGGCGGCAGCTACGAGAGCAAATACCAATAAACCCCAAGATATCATAGCGTGTTTCCAGGACTGGTGCAGAACAAAAATCGGGTGAACGGAGTATTTAAATGGGACTATTGTGAAGTTGAAATCTACGCGGATCTAGCACAGGCTACATTGCAGAAAAGGTGCTTAATGAAGGACGTGGTGTCAAAACTCCGAGAGGAGGGAATCAGATATGGCTGGACATTTCCATTTGGACTATCTTTGACATATTAAGGACATAGGATTTGAGTGCAGACTAGAGAGGAAACAATTAAAGCATTAACTGCAGCAGGAATGTTGGGTCTGAGCATGGAGCGGGAGACAAACACTGTTGTGAGAACAGCGCAGCCAAAGTGGCAATGCGTGGAGAATGGCAGGCGAAGGGCCTATCGCCAAGTAAACAAGCAATCGGCAACAGCAGGAGTGTGAAGAGAGACTATAAGTACATGAATATAGACCCTTTCACTTTGAATGAAAATAACAGCTACGTTGAAAAAGTTGGGGGACAGGTGGGAGGGAGGAGCTTGAAGGATGGGGGTTAGGTGTAAAAGAAGGAGAGGGGGGATTGGAGGGTGTTCAAGGGGGAAGGGAATAAATGGGAAAAGGTAACTGGGGGGGGAAGGAGATAAGATCTATAGCAGGATGAAGTTAGGACAAACATTAGTAGCGCAGATAGGAGAGTAGTAAAGGAAAGGAAGAGGAAGAGAAGGGGGTGGAAAGGGAGGGAAGGAAGAGGAGAGAATAGGGACATTTAGCATTGGGTTAGGTGGGGGACCGCCTGAGGAGGATGACTGCAGCCCAGGCCATCCAAGGCAAGAGGGGATGATATGAGGGTCAGGGGAAGGGGGGGGGGAGGATGGGGGGAGATAGCAGTTATGGGGGGTGGAGGATGTTTGGTCAAAAGGTGAGTTAAAAATAGTGACACTGGGGGGGCGCTCGTGAGCCCAACAAGATGGCCACAACTTGCTGATGCTCCTTAGCCACATTTCCCATCTTTAAGACTGCCTGCTGCTTATCGGGTCTGATCTGCCTTTATCCTTGTCCCTCAGTTTGGTCTGACTTACCCGATCAAGAATATGGTTCCAGATCCGAAATCGTATGTGTAAAAAAAGAGATTCTTCCCATATAAGATGCCTACGCGCCTGAGGTTCTTTAAATATCAATGGAGGATATGAGCAGAGAGCAAGTCTAGCCCCGTGCTGATGTCTACTGGGCAAATTGCCATTAACAGGCTTAATTCCGCCACACTGCCGCTTCATTCTCGGGCTGCTCCGGCATCTCATGCTACATCCTACTTCTGTGCATTAATCACAAGAGATGCATGAGTGACAAAAATCTTTTTTACCCGCTGGCTTCTATACCCCTTACTACCGAGATCCCAGCAAATAGAAAAGTTTTCCCTACCATCTCATAACCCCATGCAGTGCAAAGGTCCTCCGAGGCTGCCTGGTCCCTCCGGTCCGAATTTGTCTTCTTCTCAGATCTCCATTGTTGAGGGATTTCTCTGGCACACACGGTGGAACGCAGGAATGTGTAGAGCCAGTGGTGGGAAAAGTCAGAAACACATTGTTGTGGAACGCATGTTTGCACTGCTAGCATGGCCGTCACCTCTCTCTAGCTCCCGGTTGAAACGCATGCTTGTTTCCTTAAAATGGCTGCCGCTGATTGGAACGCATAGCTGGAACGCATGCCTGCCCTCCAAAATGGCCACTGCATTATGAATACCGAGCCTGAAGTATAAGAGTGCAGCTGTCTTGTCTTATCCTGGAGCTCCCTCGTGTGGCCACACAGCGAATTGCAAGCTTCTCTTTATTTTTATTACTACTACTAGTTTCTGTCATCCTCTCACTATGGCTAAGGTTAAGAACTATGCTTCGGCATTATCTAAGTTCTCCAGATTTTCTGAGGACCCTCCAAAACGTACGACAGACGCGGAGCAGCACTCTGTACCAAAAGTCTTAGACAAAGCAACAATTTCAACTTTAGCAACGAAGCAAGATTTGGCTGAAATTTTGCAGGAACTAAAACCTTTCTGCACGGACTTCACCAAAGTCATTGCTGTCATGCGCTCCGACATAAAAGCATTGGATGACCGTGTATCTCACGCTGAAACCCTAGTAGGGGAGCAAATGGATTCTTCGATTGCTCTTCAAACAAAATTGAGAAAACTAGATCAAGCCACTAAAGATATGTTGGAGCGTCAAGAAGATCTCGAGAACAGGCAAAGGAGAAACAACATCCGCATCCTAGGGGTTCCGGAGAGTTCCGGGGACATGGAGGACTCAAAAATTCTAGTACAAGAGATATTTGCATTTTGTGTCACTGCATCCGCCCACCCAGTCAAATTAGAAAGAGCGCACCAAAGTCTGGGACCTAAGAGGGATTCCAAAGATCGTCCACGTCCCATCATCACCTTTTTCTCCTTCTTTGAAGATAAAGTGGCCCTACTGTGAAGTGTACAGGACCAACACTCTTTCCTCTATAAAGGTCAGGAGCTCCAGATTTTTCAGGACATTGTGCAGCACACCTTAGAGCGGCGAAAGAACTTCCGCCCCCTTACTCAGGCGCTCCAGAAACGTTCGATACAATACCGCTTGGGTTTTCCCTTCTCCTTAAATTTCGAATGGAATGGCGTCAAGCAACGCATTTCGGAGCTCCCCGACTGCCTACACTTTCTGGACACCCTTCAATTTGGGGAGCATTCCCTTACACAACATGCTCAGAAGGGTGATTGGGAAGTCTCCATGCCCAAGCATTGGAAAGGTCCTAATCTCGATGCTCTTCGGAAGCTGACCAAGAAAGTTCCGTGAGTCATGGCATGGACACAGCTGCCCCAACCCGAGAGAAGGCTAACATTTCTTCTGATGACTTCCATTAGCCTCAATTAGCTGTCTCTTCCTCTCTCCAAGATTGAGTTTCTTCTACAGGAAGAATGCTTGTCCACTAGAGCAAGAACTCTCAATACCTTCGGCATTGTCAGTGAGAGACTAGCATAACAGAAGTCTACACTCTTACTGTCTCAAATTTCTTCTTATTATGTTAGGTACCATTTATACTTATGAGTAAGGATACCAAACAGTTCTATAGCAGGATTGTCCTTTTTTTTTTTTTTTCAATTTGTCGCTAGGGAAAGGTAGGCTCTGGTGTGGTAACCCGAGTACCCAAATCCTTAGCGTCACCCTGGGAGTGGGAAGATTCCCCACCCACAGTAAAGATTCTCTTTTAAGAAACGGTTGTTTTTCTGTATTCCAAATAATATTAGGATTGCTTGTTCTTATAGAATTGGGATTTGAGGGGCAGGGGCGGGAGGGAGGGGTTGGGGGGGCGGGAGGGAGGGGTTGGGGGGGGCGGGAGGGAGGGGTAGGTGGGGAGAGGGGGGAAAACGGGAAGAGAACTCGAAGCAGGGAACTGGAAGCTGGGTTACGATTGTGGTCACATGGATGCTGGGCTCAAAAAGAGATGAAGAGACTCTACTGGGGGGGGGTTGTTGGTTGGAGCAACAGAGGGTCTTTTTGGTGAGTGAACGTGTTTCTATTTGAGAGTTGAGACTCTGTTAAGGAAATTCTTCTTTCCTACTAACGCAGTAGTTCAACTCCGAGGGGCTTCTTGGGATAATGGTTAGGACTCATTTCTTGGAACGTTAGGGGCTTGCATCATCCCATTCAACAACGAAGAGTCCTGGAGCTCCTACACAGAGAACGCACAGATATTGTTTTCCTACAAGAATCTCATTTGGTTCCGGGAGCTCACTCATGTCTAACCTCCCATAGATTTCCAACTGTTTACTCCGCTGGATTTTATACTCACAAAAGGGGAGTGGCTATAATGTTCTCTCAGAAATGTTCCTTCCAGCTGTTACAACAAATCCAGGATCCTCAAGGTCGCTTCTTACTGCTGACAGGTATCCTTAATGGAGCAAAGATCTCCCTGATTAATGTGTACATCCCTCCAGCGGATGTTGTTCAATCTCTATTGCATCTTATGAAGATTTTAACCGCTCAGGTAATGGGAGATTTAATCGGAGATTTTAATTGCGTCCTCTCAGATTTAAATAGATCCTCTGGGCTCACTTTTTCGCACCGCCCATCACAAACTCTATCCACATTAATCTCTACCTTTGCATTAGAGGACGTTTGGCGCTCACACCATCCTAGAGAATAAGATTACACTTTTTTCTCATCGGCTCATCGCACATATTCCCATATTGATATGTGGCTAATTTCCAAGCAATTATCTCCGCAAGTTAGCAAGGTGACGATTGGAACGAGTGGTCCTTTTGACCACTTTACACTTTCCTTAGACTGTGATCTGAGGGATACAGAAGCCCCTCTGTGCTCTTGGGCTTTCCCTCGGCATTTACTGAAGAATACCTCCTTTGTGCAACAGTTACAGGAGTGCTGGAGAGATTATCTCTCATACAATGATCAGGATGGGATTTCCCCGTTTCTACTATGGGAGGCTGGGAAGGCCGTTCTGAGAGGACAGGTTATCTCCTTATCGACTACCCACAAGCTTAAGAATGAAACTATTCAGGCTGATCTCAGATCACAAATAGCAAATCTCGAACATCAACACAAATGGTGTTCGACCTCCTCGATCTTCCGATGGTCACTGAACTTCGAGATAAGCTAGCAACTTTTGAAACGGAGGAGATCTCTTCTTGCCTTTTGAAAACCCGCCGGAACTTCTTTGAACATGGAAACAAAGCTAATAGATTACTTCTGTGGCAGTTGAAAAAGGCAGAGAATAGCTCGTCAAGTTTCGACTGTTTTGAATGAACGCAATCATCCTCTTATTAAGACCAAGGACATTGCTCAACGGTTTGCCAGATTCTACAGAGATCTATATTCCTCTCAACTTTCCGCAAATAGCGCAACTATTCATAATTTCTTATCAGGTCTTCATTTGCCTCAATTGTCTGAGGAGGCACGAACTGCTCTGGACAGAGAAATTCAGCTGGCGGAAGTACAATTGGCTTTGAAACATCTAAAACCCGCCAAAGCATCTGGCCCAGATATGTTTCCGGCAGAATTTTACAAGGCTCTTTTAGACCATGCAGCTCCCGTGTTAACTAAGGTCTATAACTCAATCCTTCAGCATCAAAACCTACCCGAATCGATGCGACAGGCCTTGATCACAGTAATTCCTAAGGAAGGAAAAGATCCCTTGTTAGGAAGCAGTTATAGACCCATATCCCTACTAAATGTGGACTATAAACTTTTTACTACAATTCTTGCCTCTCGGTTAAGCACCATAGTGCAAGATCTAGTTCATCCAGATCAAACAGGTTTTATTAAGGGATGGCAAGGTTCTGACAATGTTCATCGTCTCCTTAATATTCTGACGGCAGTTAAGCAAATCGAAGGTAGATATGCGGTCCTCTCTCTAGACGCAGAAAAAGCATTTGATAAGGTGGAATGGAGGTTTCTCTTAAGTGTACTGCAGCAGTTTGGGTTTGGGCCCTCGTTTCTAGCTTGGATCTCTCCTCTTTATAAGGAACCCATGGAAATTGTCCAAGTCAACGGATTCTTTTCGTCGCCATTCTCCCTGGAACGCGGGACAAGACAGAGCTGTCCTCTCTCACCGCTTCTGTTCGCCCTAGCACTTGAACCCTTTGCTATTCAACTAAGATCTCATGAATCTCAGCTTGGGATTCCCCTGGCAGGAAATTACCATATAGTTTCGCTATACGCGGACGACACTTTAATATTCTTTCAGGAGCCGGACTCCTCTATGCCAGTCCTTACTTCTATTTTAATTGAGTTTTCTTACCTGTCAGGATATTCAATCAACTTTCAGAAATCTGCTCTAATGCCTTGCATGACGCGGCAAGGTGTAAGCCATTTGGGGTCGGACAGTAATTTTCCGAAGGTTATGGGTTTTAAATATCTAGGAGTTCAGATCTCCCAGAAAGTGGAGGATCTCTATAAATGCAACTACCTTCCTTTACTAGCTTCCTTGTCTAAGGAGACCGCAGCTTGGCAAGCCCTATCAGTCTCTTGGCTAGGGAAAGTAAATACAATCAAGATGTTACTCCTCCCACGAATCCTTTTTTTATTTCAGCAACTCCCTTTTCATTTACCACGTTCATTTTTCCTGCATTTGCGCAAGATTCTTATGCACTTTATATGGCAAGGGCGGAGATCTAGGCTAAGCTGGAATACAATGATTCGACCCAAAACATGGGGAGAAGTTGGACTCCCCAATTTCAAGCTCTATTATTTCTGTGCCTGCTTACGGGCCATTCCCCTTTGGCACCTGAAGAGAACCGCGGCATGGATTGACCTTGAAGCCCACTTGATCTTTCCAATACCACTACAAGCAATCCCTTTCGTCACTGACAATTTGATGATACGAGCTATTCGCTCCCATATTTTTCGGGGCCCAATTTGGACAGCCTGGTGCAAAGTGTGTATTAAAACGGCCCTACCATCCCTTTGGTCCCTGTACACATCTATAGGAGTTTTCCCCTTTGTTGGAGGCCTGCCACTGCCACTTCAAAGAATTCTGGAGACTACGCATATAGCTGCACTATATCATCAATCGGAGTTGTTATCGCACTCCCGTCTCGAGTCGAAGCTGCAATTTTCGCTCTCAGCATTCCAATACCTCCACAATTCCATCATTGTTTTTCTTCTCAATCCATTAAAAAGGCAGCTATATGCTCCCCCACTATTTGGGAGAGACTTCTCTTTCTACCTCGGTCAGACAAAGCTCTCTTGGCACATCTTTATTGATCTATATCTGGAGAAATGGAGCTTGCGGCTCCTAAATTGAAGGCTTGTGACCGCTGGGAGGAGGTTATACAGCCTAAATCGGATGAGTTTTGGATAGAGGTATTTCACCATGCACTCCTATTCTATCTCTCTATCTCTAGTCAATACGCAATTAAGAAGTGTCTTAAGAATGTCTGTTCTTCTGACCTCCCTTTTCCGATGGGGGTGAGCTGATGACCCACTTTGTTGGAGAGCATGTGGAGAAGTGGGAACCTTTTCTCATATGTGGTGGGATTGCCCCAAAATCCAAGTGTATTGGCTCCTCATATATAACGCAATTACTCGAAAACTTGAGATCACCTTCCCTTTTGATGTGGAACACTGCATCTTAGGCCATTTCCACCTGGATTTAATGTCTAAAACCCATACACGTATGGCTCAGTGCCTTCTTTTGGCCGCGCGTTCTGTAGTTAGTAGATTCTGGAAGAGATCAGCTGTACCTACGTATGATGAGTGGTTGGTTAAGGTGTGGGACCTATACCATATGGACATGATGACGGCCGAACTACGGGGTAAGTGGAATATTTTGAGTATTTTATGGAATCAAGTGTTACCTCTCTGATTATAGTGGAAGAGCCTGACTTGGGATTGCCTAAACTCTCTTACTTCTCTCACCCTTGTACCACTGCTAACGCTTTCTGCTGCTCTATGAATGGGAGATCTAGGATATTTAAACAAGTTCAACTTCGGGAGAATTCAGGCTGCATTCTTCCCTTTCTCTTCATCCCTTTTTGGGGGCTGCGTCTCTCTTTGGTGCTCGTGTATCTCTGCATTGACCGGGGGGGGGGGGAGGCAGGGGGGGGGGGGAGGAGGGAAGAGCAAGGGAAGGGAGTGGGATAGACTATAAATAAAGAAAGTCTCACCTTTGGGTTCCAGTCTTATTTCATAGGGCGGATGCCCCTTTAGGTGCTCAGTTTATGTATGTTATGACACTTATGCCTTAACCGGCATTGGAATTGTTTTAGCCATGGTAATTTTTTGGATAGTTAACCAGTATGTATTCTTAGTTTTACGTTCTTCTGTTTAAGAGATCCGAACATCTACTGCTGTCTCCTCTTGGATGAGTCGATTTAAGTCCTCTGCCTATGTATTTGTAATGTTTGAAAATGGCTATATTCTGGTATTGGTACTGAGTATGTTTGTGTACTGATACTTGTATTTGTTTTTTTATCAATGACTTTCAATAAAAATTTTGTACATAAAAAAAAAAAATAGTGACACTTAAGGTAAAGGTCTTAATTCACCATTTAAACGGCAGAAATTATATAAGGAGATGGCGCGCCAGAGGGCATCGCTTGTGCTTCTACAGGAAATGCATCTGACGCGGGCTACTGATTACAGTAAGACCCAAGGGATATGAGGTCCGCATCTATGGAGTGGAGGAGTGGCCTAGTGGTTGGGGCAAGGTACTTCAGGCCGGAAGGTCGGGGGTTCAAATTCCACTAGAGGACAGCAACCTTGGGCCGGAAGGACTGGGGTTTCTAGTCCCACAGGTGCTTCTTGTGGTCTTGGGCAAGCCACTTAACCCTCCATAGCCCATGTCCCTGTAAAATAGTTATCTCCAAGTTATAATGCCCTGTTCAATGTAATTTCAGTTTGTTCAATGTAAACCGCACTGATGCAGAATAGCGCGGTATATAAGAGAATATAAATAAATAAATAATAAATAAATAAAATATGCATCAAATATGGTACAAAAGAAAAAAAGGGGGAGTGGCGGTCTTAATGGATTCAAAATTAAAGGTGGTGGTACAGACAGTAATTCGAGATAAAGCTGGGAGATATGTGTTAGTACGTCTAAAAACAGGGGCAGAGTGGTTCTGCGTAGCGAATGTGTACGCGCCAACAGGGGTGCAAGGGGAGTTTTGAACTAAACTAAATGAAAAGGTGGGGAAATTAGGTGAGGGTACTTTAATATGTGGGGGGGACTTCAATCTAACTTGGAACCCCGCTAGAGATGCCACAGGGAAAAGAGAGGGTAAGAGAGCGGATACAAACAAATACCACAAGTTTGTAAAACAATATTGCTTGGTAGATACTTGGAGATTCCAACATCCCCAGAAAAAAACAATTTTCATATTTCTCCCCAATGCATGGGTCGTACTCCAGGATACATGCTATTTGGGTGACGAAGGAGGTGGTGGTGAGAGTTCGGGGGCGGAGATTGTCAGACCATGCATTAGTCGAGGTTAGAATAGCAACAGAGGGGGGAAGGGAGAGGGACTCAATTTTGGAGATTAAATTAATCTTTGTTGGAGGATGAGAGGGTAAGAGAGGAGGTAGAACTAGAAATAACTAAATATTTTAGGTTGAATGATAATGGTGAGGTGGGTTGGGGAAGCGTTTGGTATGGTTTTAAAGCTGTAGTGAGGGGAGAGTCTTGATAAAATGGGGGGGCGCGCATATGGAGGGAGAGGGACGGAAGGGATAGGGAATTGAGAATGTGATTAATGCAGTTGGAAGAACTGGATGCACAGGATAGGAAAGGAAAGTACAGAGGTCAAGTTTTAGCAGTTAGAGCGCAGATAAATGCTTTGCAGGCAGAAACCATTAGACACCACATGCAATTATTGAGGCAAGAATTTTTCGAGGGAGGGAACAAGGCAGGGAGATATATGGTACAAAAATTGAAGCATCGAAAATTACGTTCGCACATACTGAAAGTCCGGAACCCTGGGGGGAAAATAGTGCAGACTGATGGGGAAATTAGGGAGGCATTCAAGGTATTTTATCAAACTTTATGTACCGCAAGAGCCCTTCCCCCATTGGAAAGGGTACAGAACTATTTAGCCTCGGCCCAGTTACCAAGATTGGAGGAAGAGGCCCAAAGAGAGTTAAATAGGGCTATAAAGGAGGAGGAGGTCACGATAGCTATAAAGCAGTTGAAAGTAGATAAGGCACCGGGATTGGATGGCCTGACAGCATGGTTTTATAGAAAGTTCGGAGGGCTGTTAACTTTGCCACTGGTGCGGCTGTTTAATTTACCGAGGGAAGGAGGTGTATTAGGGGAAACAATGGGCTGGACAGGTATATCCCTGATACGCAAGGAAGGAAAGGATCCACAAGAATGCGCTTCGTATCGACCAATCTCCCTGTTGAATTTAGATGCTAAATTGTTGGCTAAGATATTAGCTACACGTTTGAATAAGGTAATAGGACAGTTGGTGCACCAGGGTCAAGCTGGGTTCATCCCAGGTAGACAGGTATCAGATAACATCCGTAAGATCTTAAATATAATCTGGTCAGTAGAACAAAGCAAGAAAGGGGCATTGCTATTGTCATTAGATGCAGAAAAGGCCTTTGACCAGGTATCCTGGCCCTTCCTATTTCAGGTTATGGAAAGAATGGGGTTGGGGGATGGGTTCATGTGTTGGGTACAGGCGCTGTATCAGAATCCGAAGGCGTGTGTTAGGGTGAATGGGGCATGAGAAAAAAAAGAAGAGTATGCCCCCCTGTCGCCTCTTCTCATTGCTCTCTCTGTAGAGCCCTTTGCAGCAAGAGTGAGGGAACAGGTAGATCAGAGGGAAATAGGGGTAGGGAAGAAGGAATACAGGTTATCTCTATTTGCGGATGATATTATTATGGGTGTCACTAGACCGGACATTTCTCTCCCAATACTAATGTGGGAATTAGAAGAATTTGATCGATTATTATCTGGGTTCACCATAAATTGGTCAAAATCGGAGATATTGAATTTGTCAATATCAAAGGAATCACAGGAAGGTTTGCAAAAGAAATATCCATTTAGGTGGGCCCCGCAGACTATCAGGTATTTGGGGATCTAAATAAGAAACAAGTTAGAACTCCTTTTTGATTTAAACTATCAGAAGCTGTTTGAGCAAGTTGAAAGCTTGTTGAACATGTGGGGGCAAGGGTATCTATCCTGGTTTGGGCGCATCGCGGCTGTTAAGATGATGCTCTTGCCCAGGTTTTTATTCTTATTCAAAGCGCTTCCGATAATGGTGCAGCCTAAAAGGTTAAGGCATCTACAGAAAGTAGTTAATACATTTATATGGCAAAATAGGAGCCCTAGGGTAGCAAGGGCTACTTTGCAAAGGGCCAGGGGGAAGGGGGGCTGGGGCTACCAAATTTCAGAAAATATTATGTTGCAGCGCATCTGAAAAGGATACATGCATGGCACAGGGATAAACAGAAGCACTGGGTTCAAATGGAAGAAGACTCAGTACGGGGGTAGGATTAGAGAGGCTAGTGTGGCGGGGAGATAAGATACCAGGGACTAATCCCATGATACAGCATATTTTGAATATATGGAAACAAAATCGAAAGATTTTAGCACAAGATAAATGTTATACACAGGGGATGACATTGGAGGCGTGTTTTGGAGAGGGACAGGGGCCAGAGGTGAGTGTATTGCGAAGGTGGGCGAAGCTAGGACTCACACGTTTCCCAAGTAGTGCATAAAGCGGGAGTCAGGGAATTTGAAGGTATGAAGAATTTGCACGGGCTATCAAAACAAAATTATTACAGCTATCTTCAGATGAGCTACCTTTTATGTCAGCAGAGGGTTTGGCAAGATTTATGAGGCAATAGGTGATGGTCTGAGGTCATATGCACGGGGCAAGTGGGTCAAAAAGGAACTTTGTCTAAGATATATAAAGGGTTAAAGGAGGGAGGGGAGGGCAAATTCGATTATATGAAGAAATGGGAGCAAGATTTAGAATTGCAGTGAGAAAAGGCTTGGGATAGAGTAATACAGACGGTAGGAGGCATATCAATCGCTACTCGAATAAAAGAGAATGCATATAAAGTGTTGTTTCGGTGGCATTGGACACCGATACGTAAATGGAGGGCAGGGTTGAGGCAGACTGATAAATGTTGGCGGGGGTGTTAGGAAAGGGGTACTTTGCTACATATGTGGTGGGAATGTGGGATAATTCAACCATATTGGGAAAAGGTTTTGGGAATTATTCGTGAGATGACAGGATATAGATTGCAACACACTCCAGTGGTTTGCTTGCTGCACCAATTGGAGGAAAGTATTCCGGAGAGGGATAAGGAAGTGCTGCATCATTGTATTGTGGCAGCACGTAGTAAGATAGCAGTATATTGGACTCGGACACAGAAACCACAAAGCGAGGACTTTGTGAGAAGGGTTGCGAATATGTATTTGATGCATAGATTGACAGGGCTTCGAAAAGGGAAAGGGACAAGATCATGACACAGTGGAAAGGGGTTTGGGAATGGTTGGAGAAATGGAAGGACGGGGAGAAGGGAAGGAAGTAGTAAGGCGATTAATGGAAATGATACAGAGAAGCTTAATTCGAATACGAAGTAAGGATGATAAGCAAAATTGTTATGTGATGAATAAGACTGTCATTAAGAGACAGAGGTATGTGGTCACTTGACAGGGGGAGATAGAGGTTCGAGGGGGGGAGGGGGCTAGATACAGCATTGGGAATACTGAAAGTTGTATAAGGTGGAAGGGGATATTACATATTTGTATAAAAGAGTTGTTTGGAAATATGTATGTAATTGTAAAAAGAGATGATTGTATTCAATAAAAGTTAAATGGAAAAAAATATATATATATAGAAAGACAAGGGGACATGCAATGAAGCTACAGTGTAACCTATTTAAGACCAATAAGAGTAATCAAACTCTGAAATTCGTTACCGGAGGATGTAGTAAAAGCTGTTAGTGTAGCCGGGTTTTAAAAAGGTTTGGATAAGTTCCTGGAGGAAAGGTCCATAAACTACTATTAAAGGGGACCTGGGATATCCACTGCTTACCCCAATACAAGCATTGTGAAACCTGTGTCCTTTGGGGAAACTGCTAGGTACTTGTGACCTAGATTGGCCGTTTTTGGAAACAGCATACTGGGCTTGATGGACCTTGGTCTGACCTAGTATGGCATATCTTATGTTCTTATGACCCTTGGTGACGAGTCCAGACCGAAGGGCAGCACCTGTATTGGTAGTGCTGTTCCTCCATCACAAAGCATAGGTGGGGGAATGAGGATGTGCATGTAGGCATCCTTTAGGTCTAAGAAGCAAAGCCAATCTCCCTGTCGGAGAAATGGCAGCAGTGTCCCAAGGGAAAGCATCTTGAACTTCTCCCTGACCAGAAACCTGTTGAGCTCTCGCAGGTATATGACTGTGCCTGAGGCTCCCTCTGTCCTCTTGGGGACGAGGAAATACCTGGAGTAGAAGACTGTGCCCCAGAGATGTTTAAGGACGGATTCCACTGCCTTGTCCTGGATTAGGCCTGCTAGCTCGGTGAGGAGCAGGGTAGGTTGAAGGAGAGGCCTCCCGGGAAGTACGAAGGTTGGGCCCGCTGTAGGTGGACAAAGTAGCCCTCCCTGACCACTTGGCCATAGGTAAACAGGTAAATTTGCCCACAGGTAAACAGCCATCATCACCAGATGTTGGTGATGATGGCTGTTTATCTGTGGGCAAACTGGGCTAGATGTCCCCCTGTGGGCAGTAGGGGAACCTTCCGGGAGTGGGGAAGTCGCGCCCTAGCAGTCAAAAAATCCCCAAGCTGGGCTGGAGCCAGGGCCTGGTACTTCGGAGTCTTTTGTTTTCTGGGACCATGTCCCTGGCCTTTTTGTTGCTGGCTGTGCTGAGAAGCCGGGAAGGCCTGGAAGTGTGGTGTATCGCTAAAGCCCCATTTCTTTCTTGGGAAGAAAGGCTTTTCCTCCAGGGCTTTCTTCGGGCTGCACCGAGGTCTTCTTTGACAGCCTGGTCATCGTAATAAACACGGTCTCCATCTCTACTACTACTACTACTACTATTAAGCATTTATATAGCGCTACCAATCATACGCAGCGTTGTACAAACATGCAATAGAGACAGTCCCTGCTCGTGAGAGCTTACAATCTAGTCAAGACAAGAAACACACAGAGCAACAATCTAGTCAGGGCAAAAGTCATGTTGGCTGTCTCCCATTACCATTACTACTACTACTGTGCATTTCTATTTAAATAGGAGACAGAAAGACAGTCCCTGCTCATCAGAGCTTACAATCTAGTCAGGACAAATAATAGAGACAGTCCCTGCTCATCAGAGCTTACAATCTAGTCAATACAAACACAGAAGGAGCATATGATCTGATTGGAACAGACACAAGGGTGTAGGTAGGGGTAGATAGGGAAGGAGATTAGATGGGTCAGTGGGTTACATTACAAGCGGGGTTCACTACAGGCTATGCAGCATAAATACACAGAGTATTGTGATGCAGCAAGGGGCACACAACCCAGGGAAAATAAGATAAAAGAAAGACTTACCTCAGGGTCAGCTTTAGAAAGCAGCACTAGGCACCATGATTCACTGCAGCAAGGGAAATTCTTGCTACGTAGCAAACAAAAGTCCCATCAGGAACACCTGAGTGAGAGTCCCCAGGTCACGTGTAGAGCTAGGGATTATTTAGGGCAGGGTTCCAGTCAGTTAGAGAGGAGAGTCAGAAGCAGGATCACCACGGGAAGCAGTAGGAGAGAGAGGAGCAGGAGGTGTGTCCCAGGTCAGCTGAGCAGAAGCCCCAGGGGATTGCTGGGAGGAAATTCTTCTCACGAGGAGTCAGGAAGTGAGTCTGTCTCCAGCTCTCGAGAAGGAAGGTTCAAGGCAAGCTGCACTAAGGGAAGACCTGCTACCAGGAATAGCTTTGGAGAGAAGCCAGGATTACCCCACTACCCAAGATGCCAGTATTTGCCAGCTCAAGGCAGAGGTCACGGTGAGAGGGAAGTGTTGGGGGATGGGCACTCCATGCATGACTACAGCTTAAGAAATAGGTGTAAAGTTAGGAACAAACATATTCCTGTTCAACCAGCCCGGGAGGCTAGAAGCAAAGGCTATAGAGAGCCAAGCATAAAGACAAGCCCTGCAGAGAGAAGGAAACTTCCCTATAGTAACAAAGAGAAGTTTAAAGCTTATAACTGCAAAGGGCAGAGTTCTGATTACAGACATAAGAAGCAAGATGTTTCAGAGCTAATGTTCTGGGAGGCAAGCCCAGGCAGAACCAGCTACAGAGAGAGATATAGACCCAAAGGGGGAAAAGCCTCCAGTGACTGTTATAGTGAAGTGTCACAAGACGCTATAGCTGAATACCGTTCTCAAGAAGGGTCTGATACCAGCAGTGTGAGTAGTGCTGGGGAAATGATATGGGAAGACGCTGCTAGTCTGCAAGAGGATATTCCTATGGATTGCAGTGTCTGTGTTAAATGCAACCGTATGATGTAAATACTGGATGAAGAGAACTCTGTGAATATAACAAGAGAAAATACGTGTGTCACCACTTTTGTTGCTAAGCTTATCTGATTTAAAGTTTCTGTTTCCTTTGACAAAGTCCGAGCGGGACGGGGAATAAAACCCACTTTTCATTTCAAGTTGCTCTGAAAGACTTTTTATTTACAAGGCCAGAGCAATTACTTGTGCATACGCCCTAGGCAACCGCCTATATAGGGCTAAACAGGCCTCTAACCACAGGCCCCATCACAGTATACATTGCATCATGGGTTACATTACATACCGTCCGCGAGGGGTGAGGGCGACCTCGCCGTAGGGCCCTTAGGCGCAGCCATGCCTGCCGGTTCCAGTCTTTTCATTGTTGGCTGCTGCGCCCCGATTGGGCCTTGGTGGGGGGAGCAGGAGGGGCGAGCAGCTCCCGCTTCCTCCCCCGATGTCTGATCGGCAGCATGTGGTGTGCAGAGTTTTAAATGTTGAGCTGAGCCCGCCGGTTCCAGTCTTTTAATTGTTGGCTGTTGCGCCCTGATTGGATCTTGGTGAGGGGAGTGGGAGGGGCAAGAAGCTCCCGCTTCTCTCCCGATGCCGGATCATGGGACCAGGTGGTGTCCGGTGCAGAGAGGGCTCACTTCAGGCCGGCTCGGTGATTTAAAGGGCCCTGCGGCCGCGGTGATTGGTGCTGTCGGTAGGGAGCGGGAAGGAGCTTACCGTCCCGCTCCCTGCAGGGATGGCTGGTCGTCGCGGCTGCAATGATGGAGGCAGAGAGGGCTCACTTCAGGCCAGCTCGGTGATTTAAAGGGCCCTGTGGCCGTGGTGAGTGGTGCTGCCAGTGGGGAGCGGGGAGGAGCTTACCTTCCTGCTCCCTGCAGGGATAGCTGGCCGGCGCGGCTGCAACGATGGAGGCAGAGAGGGACTTATCCGCTATGGGCTTCCCCAATAGTTTCTCTCCTACACAGGAGACATCAATCAGTTGGTCCTGCACCCACTGTTCCAGGTTGGACTGCCGCCATGCTTGGCGTCATGCCCCTATGCCTGCGGCAGCCACCTTGGCCGATGACTCCAAGCCATCGTAGGCTGCTTGGGAAAAAAAACTTTGAGCACTTTTTACCGCCGAGGTCAGGGTCTTAAACCTCTGTAGGTCCCGTCGAGGCCTGCTGAGAATCCACCAAACTCTTTTGACAGTTCCTTCAGGTACATGCCAATGTAGAGCTGGTAGAACTGGATCTGGCACGTTAGCCTTGATCCCTGAAAGGCCTTGCAGCCGAGGGCGTCAAAGGTTCAGGCTTCCCTGTACGGTGGCACTAAGAAATGAGTTTTTCGGCTTTTAAGCCGGTGCATGGCCGACTCCATGACCACAGAGTTGTGGGGAAGCTGGATCTTTTGGAACCCGGGGCTTCGGAATACCCGGTACATGGCGTCAAGGCGCCTGCTAACAATTGGTACTGATGCCAGTGTTTCCCACATTCCTTCGGAGGAGACGGTCAAGGATCGGGGGCACTGGGACCATAAGGGTTTCCTTCGGGGGCGCCTCGTATTGGAGTATTTCCAATTCCTCTGTGTGTGGGTCCTCCTCTGCCTCGGTCTCAATAGTGAGAGCCTTGGCCATGTCCCGCACAAAATCAAGTTAAACAATGTCCTCAGGTGGGGAATGGCGCCAGGTAATTGGGGGAGATGGGTCTGAGGGCACGTCTCAGTGTCTCCTTCTGTCCAGGGAATCATTGTCCTCGGTCTCCCATTCAGACTCAAAGTCCGATTACGAGTCCGATGCCGCATAATCTGTCAAGGTTTGCTCCAGGTGGGCCGCAACCTCTGGAGGAATGGGACTGAGACCTCGTTCGTTGATGGGGGCTCTCTCGAGGCCGGTGGTGCTCGAGGACCGGTTCAAAGTCCAGGAAAGCCCTCGATGTTGAGGGTCCCATCGTAGGGGTGGATGAACCAGACGAGTTGGACATCAACACCCACTGCATGGCCACTAGGGCACATATACTGTTCTCTAGGGCGGCCATTCTGGTCTCTATACCAGTTGGCTCCACAGTCTTTGACGTGGGCACAGAGGACTTTGGGCCTGGCATCGCTACTGTCGAGGGGAGAGTCCTCGGTGAGGATGGCCTCGGAGGTCTGAGACCGGTTGGTGAGTGCCGACGACTTCATGAAAGGCAGCTTGGAAGGCCGCTCCTGCCCCGACTCCTTGGACTCACACTTGGGACTGAGGATCCTGGGGTGGGATTTCCCTTTCTTCCCAGATCCATCCTCTGAGGTGGTCTTTAAGGGTTTCTTCTCTTCTTGTGCTCCACCTCCGGGGATTTCCGCTTGGAGGAACCGCGGCCACGGGACTCCGAAGAGGCTCTGTCTTTGCGGGGCACACAGGTATCAGAGAGGACCCTGGAATGGGGTGTCACCGGAGACTCTGGCGCAGAGTTGGATTTCTGAAAAACACTTTTTCTGTTGCTGATGGCGGCTCCTTAAGGCCTTTGAGGTCATGAGTCTGCAGAGATCGCAGTCGGAGTCAGCAGTCGTGGGGTCAGTGAGTGACATCATTTTGCCACACCGGTCACACTTTTAAAGCCATTGAAGTCCATCCGAAAAAAGGGGTCCCCACCTCCCGGAAGGGATCCAAAGCTTTCGGCTAAAAAAAGGTGCGAACACCAGTCGAGGGACACCTTGATGAAAAGGGACAAAAACAAACATACAAACATGAGGAGCCATGTTGAGGCAAGCTGGCTTGGGGGCGGGAAGGAACTGATATGCAAACCGGATAAAACTTAGGAACAAAAATCAGACTTTTTCTGGGGGAAACTGGACAACATCCAATGGGCTCCGCGGAAAAATGGAGACTGAGGCAAGATGGCACTCTTGGGCAAGAAGTGGACCACGCATGCGTGGTGCATCTCCCAAAGGCTTTTTTTAAAAGCTGAGGAGATGCTTTCACAGGGGGCTCCGTCGGTGCCGACATCATCCATATATGAGGATTGACTTCCTGCTTGTTCCTCGAGAAGGGGCTATTAGAATCATAGAGACCCTGTAGATCTGAAGCTTGAACAGGGTTTTGGGTATTAGCGAGGTGGGTAGGAATGCATAAAGCAGGTTCCAGTCCCAGAAGAGAAGGAAAGCATCTGTCTCTTGACTGCGAGGGGAGGGAAGCCTTGAGCAGAACAGCAGCAGTCGTGCATTCTCCTGTGTGGTGAGCAGATCTATTTGGTGGGTCCCCCATATGTGAAAGATCCAGGAGGCTGTCTCCTAATTTAGAGTCCACTCATGTGGATGAAGGATGCGGCTGAGCCTGTCCGCCAAGGGGTTGAGTTCGCTGGGGAGATACACTGCCCTGAGATGGATGCGGTGTGCAATGGAGAAGAACCAGAGACGAAGGGCTTCTCGGCAGAGGGGATAAGAGCCTGTTCCCCCCTGTTGTTCACATAGAACATAGCCACCTGGTTATCCCATCTGGACTAAAACCGGTTTGCCCGAAAGTCAGGATTGAAAAGCCCAAAGGGCATTTGTGAGAAAATGAACTCGAAGAGATTAATCTGCATCTGAGATTCCTGCTGTGTCAACTGCCCTTGTGTAGTAAGACTGTTCAGATGTTACACCACACCTGAGTTTGGAAGCATCTGTCGTTAAGGTGCAATGAGGTGGAGGCATCCGAAAAGGTGACCCTCCAAGTAGGTTTTGAGGGGTGCACCACTACTGAAGGGAGTTGATCAGAGGAGGTGTAATACAAATCTTGTTGGAGAGACTCCCGATTGCTTGGGTCCATTGAGACAACATCATTCATTAAGCCTGCTGCATGCGTAGCCAGGCATATGGGACGACATGGGCCATGGAGGCCATGTGACCCAGAAGGCGCAGCATCTCTCGAACGGTGACCACTGCGCGGCATCCTAAAGCATGGACCAGTTTGATGAGATGGACAGAGCGATCCTGTGGGAGAAAAGCTCAGGCCTGATGAGTGTCTAGAAGCGCCCCGATGAATATGAGCTGCTGGGATGGCACCAGGTGGTATTTGGGAACGTTTAGAACAAATCCCAGACTTTGGAGCACCGTGATGGTGCAATGAAAGCATAATTACTCACCTGTAACAGATGTTCTCTGGGGACAGCAGGAATCAGTTCTCACATATGGGTGACATCGGCACCGACCAAGCCCTCACGGAAGAATCCCCCCAGCTTTCAAAGAAAACCTTTGGGAGATGCCACCATGCATGCATGGTCCCCTTCCCACCCAAGGGTGCCATCTTGCTCAGTCAAACGACATAGCTAAAAGACGGCAAAATAAAAGATGGTAAAGGAGCAACTCCAAGGGGACGAGGGAGAGTTGTGAGGACTAATTCCTGCTGTACCCAGAGAATATCTGTTACAAGTGAGTAACTATGCTTTCTCTGGGAACAAGTAGGAAGTCAGTCCTCACATATAGGACTCCCCAGCTAGTCTACCGAAAGTCCATAGTAAAAATAGGGCTCTCTCATGGGGAGCCGCAAGCAACAGCAAATGAGTCCGTGTCCACAGACCACAGTAGAACCACCGTGTCCAATGAAACCAGCACTCCGGTAGCCTGAACACAGAAGGGTCGGAGGGTAGGAGTTGCCTAGACCCTGAAAAGGTTATGGAGCACAGCCTGGCCGAAGGCACTATCCCGTCGGGACTCTCTTTCCAGGCAGTAATGAGTTGCAAAGGTATGGACTGAAGACCAAGTGGCGGCCCGGCAGATGTCCACCATCGGGATGGAGCACAAGTTTGCCAACGAAGCCGCCATGGCCCTGACACGGAGTGCCGTGATGCGGACTTCCAGCGGGAACCTCGCCCGCTCATAAGCGAGGGCACTACAGTCCACCACCCAGGTGGACAACGTATGTCTGGTCACTGCCTCCCCCCCCCAGCCTACTGGGATCATAGGGGATGAAAAGCTGAGAAGCTTTGCGGTGGCCCTGAGTGTGTTGGATATAGAAGGACAGAGCCCTCTTACAGTCCAAAGTGTGAAGGACTGTCTCTGCCTGACTGGAGTGAGGTGTTTGAAAGAAGGTAGGAGCACCACTTTCTGGTTGAGATGGAAGGGCAACACTACCGTCGGCAGGGATTTGGGGTATGTGCGAACCACCACTCTGTTCTTGTAGTAACATAATAACATAGTATATGACGGCAGATAAAGACCAGCATGGTCCATCTAGTCTGCTCAGCAAGGCGGCAAGAGTAGGTGCACTTGCCGCTCCGTGCAGGTCACCTCTCCCCCTGCCTTTGTTTAGGAGTGTACCCACCGCTCCGTGTAGGTCACCCCTATTTGTTCAGATATAAGAAATAGTTACGCTTATTTTGATTTTATCCTGTTGCTATAAAGGGATCCACTATGTCTGTCCCAAGCCATTTTGAATTCTATCACTGTGTTTGCTCCCACCACTTTCCATCGGGAGGGCATTCCAAGCATCCACCACCCTTTCAGTGAAAAAAGTATTTCCTGACATTGCCTTTCAGTTTACCCCCTTGCAGTTTCAAGTTATGCCTTCCAGTTTTACAGCTTCCCCGTCTTTGGAAAAGGTTTGCTTGTCCATTAATACTTTAAGTATTTAAAGGTCTGAATCATATCTCCCATGTCCCTCCTCTCCTCCAAAGTGTACATATTTAGGTCTTCAAGTCTCTTCTCATAAGTCTTATGACTCAGGCTCTAAATCATTTTGGTTGCCTTCCTCTGAAACACTTCCAGCCTTTTTATATCCTTTGTGAGATACGGTCTCCAAAACTGAACACAATACTCCAAGTGAGGCTTCACCAGCGACTTGTACAGTGCGCCATCAAGGCACTGAGATGTACATGGACAGAGTTAGACTTGAGCCCAGACTGAGAGAGGTGGAGAAAGTACTCTAACACCAGAACCACTGGACAGGAGAACCTGGTATAGGGCGCCTCCACCACAAGGGCCTGAAGCTCGCTAACTCTGCGAGCGGAGGTAAGCGCAACCAGGAAACCTACCTTCAAAGAGAGGTAGCAGAGGTGGCAGGTAGCTAGAGGTACAAATGGTAGGCGAGTGAGCTGCCCCAACACCATGCTGAGGTCCCATTTGGTTGCCGGAGGGCGAACCAGGGGCTTTGATAAAAGCAGGCCCCGAAGAAAACGGCTCACCAATGGCTGGACCGAGAGGGGCTTACTATCGACTGGATGGTGGGGCGCTGCCAAGGCACTGAGGTGCACATTGATGGAGTTAGACGAGCCCAGACTGAGAGAAGTGGAGAAGGTACTCTAACACTAGAGCCACTGAGCAAGAGAAAGGGTCAGCCCTGTGAATGGCGCACCAAACAGAGAACCTGCGCCATTTGAGGGCATAAGCCTTCCTAGTAGAGGCCTTGTGAGAGGCTAGCAGGATGTCCTCCACTTCAACCGGGAGGTTGAAGGGGGGGCCAGAGTCACTTTCTCAGCAGCCACACTGTCAGTAACAGGGACCCCAGACTGGGGTGCAGGAGAGAGCCCCCCCCTCCTGAGATAGGAGTCCTGGGGTGGTCCCCAAGGGGATGGGGGTGTCCACCATCAACTGCAGAACCAGCGGGAACCACGGTTGCCTGGGCTACCAAGGAGCTATCAGGATGAGTGAGACCCTGTTGTGAAGGGTCCTGAACAATGTCTTGGCGATCAGCAGGGTAGAAGGGAAGGCATACATAAGGCCTCCCGACCATGAGACCAGGAACGTGTCCACTGCCACCCTGGAGGGGTGGGCCTGCCAGGAGCAGAAGTAGGGCAACTGAAAGTTGCCCGGGCTAGCGAACATTTCCATCATGGGTTCTCCCCAGAGCCAGAAGAGTCGACTGGCTACCCTGGGGTCCAGCTGCCACTCGCATGGCTGGAGAACCCTGCTGAGCCTGTCGGCCAGCTGGTTGTCCTGAACAGGCAGGTACACTGCCCGCAAGAGGATACCCTGTTGGATTGAGTACGAGCAGAGGGCTAGAGCATCCTGACAAAGGGTCAGAGACCCCATGACCCCTTATTTGTTCACACAGAACATCGTTACCTGGTTGTCCGTCTGGACCAGAACCAGCTGGTGATGCAGGTGATAATGGAAGACTCTCAGGGCTAGGTATACGACTCGGAGCTCCAGGAGGTTGATATGCTAGGTGCTCTTGTCTGGTGACCAGTTGCCCTGGGTGCAGAAATCTCTGCAGTGGGCTCCCCAGATGAGCAGGGAGGTGGTAAGGAACCTCGAGGGGCTTGGGGCCTGAAAAGGCATGCCCGCCTCGAGATGCTGAGGTGACTGCCAGCAGACCAGGGAGTCCACCAAGTTGTGAGTCACAGAAACTCTCTCGGAGGCGGCCTGTGGCCACCGGTCCCGGAGACACCACTGCACCGCCCTCATGTGGAGGCGAGCGTCTGGGGTGACGTGGACCGTGGATGCCATGTGCTCGAAAATGTGCAGGATAAGCCGGGCGGGCACCGAGGGACGGTAGTGTACACCCCGAGCTAGAAACCTGAGACGATCGGCTCAATCCCTGGGCAAGAAAGCCTTTGACTGGAAAGTGTCGATCTTTGCCCCAATGAACTCCAGACACTGTGTCGGGAGGAAGTGAGACTTGGGGTAGTTTATGACGAAGCCCAAGTGTTGCAGAACCTGGATGGTGCATGCAGTGGCCTGCTGCACCTCTAAGGCTGTGCCTCCTTTTATGAGCCAGTCATACAGGTAGGGAAAGACACAGACCCCTTGTGCCGGAGGAAGGCGGTCATGACTGCCAGGGATTTTGTGAAGACTCTTGGGGCAGAGACTAGATCGAAGGGGAGCACCCCATACTGAAAGTGCCACACTATGAACCGCAGGTACTGCCTGTGATTGGGGTGGATGAGGATGTGGGTATAAGCATTCTTGAGGTCTAAGGAGCATAGTCAATCTCCCTGCTGGAGGTATGGCAACAATGTTCCAAAGGAGAGCATCTTGAACTTCTCCCTCACCAGGAATTTGTTGAGGTTGCGCAGATCGAATGTGGGCCTTAGGCCCTCTGTCCTCTTTAGCAAGAGAAAGTATCTGGAACAGAACCCTTACCCTTGAGGTGGTAGGGCTTTGTCCTCGAGAAGACTTGCCAACTCCTTCAGAAGAAAGTCCCATCACTCTCCTAGGAAATAAGGGAGAGGTATCTGAGTCAGGTAGAGGAAGTAACCCTTCCTGACTACCTTTATGCCCAGAGGTAGGTGACCATCACCACCTTTTCCTGGGCAGTAGAGGGCCAGACGTCCCCCTGTGGGTTGCTGATCTCCTTGGAGCCGGTGCCTGGGGTTTTGGAGCCTTCTGCTTACGTGAGCCATGCTTATGTACCTTCGTCTGCTGACCCTGTTGGGGAGCTGGGGAGGCCTGATAAGGTGGGTAGTTTCTGTAAGCAGCTCCCTTCCTTGGGTAGAAGGGCTTTTTACTCAAACCCTTCCATTGGGGAGGGGCAGCAGTCTTTTTAGAGAGCCTGGTCCTCGTCATGAACTCTGTCTCCAGCTTGGCAGCCTTGTCGGTCATGGGTTTGCCAAAGAGGTTCTCTCCTTGGCAGGGGACATCGATCAATTTGTCCTGAACCCACTGCTCAAGGTCGGACGACTGTAGCCAAGCTTGGCAGCATTCACCGATGCCAGCCACCGCTACTGGAGCTGCCGAATCGAACCCTTCATAGGCCACCCGAGACATGATTTTGGAGCATTCATGGACTGCTTTGGCCAGGTTCTTGAACCACTGCAAATGTTCCTCGGAGAGACCAGCCGAGAACCCGGCAAGTTCCTTCGCCAGGTCTCTCAGGTACATGCCCATGTACAACTGATAGGTCTGGATGCGGCCGATGATCATTGAGCCCTAGGAGCACTTTCTGCCGAGGGCGTCCAGGATGCAGGCCTCCCTGCAGGGGGGCACAGAGGAGCGCGTCTTCTCACTTTTCAGCCAACACATGGCCAACTCCACCACCATGGAGTTATGCAGCAACTGGGACTTTTGCAAGCCCAGGCTCCGGCGGACTCGATACATCAATTCGAGCCGCTTGCTCACCACCGGCACCAAAGCCGGTTTCTCCCACATTCGGAGCATCAGCTGTTCCAGGATGGAAGGGATGGGCACCATGAGCAATTACCACATCAGAGCCTCATATTAAAGGATTTCCAGCTCATCCACCAGAGGGTCCTCCTCCTACTCAAATGCCAGGGCCTTAGACATGTCCTTGATAAAATCAAGAAAACCCATATTCTCAGGCAGGGACCACGGTCTAGGCTCTGAGATGGGAGAGTCAGCTGAGATGTCGTGGTGGCAACAGGTGTCAGGGGACTTCACGTCCTCCGTCTCCCACTCAGAATAGTCCATCGAGGACTCATAGGAGGGCTGCTCTGCGGGCCTCGGGGCTCCCAATGCCCTGCGGCCGATGCCCAGTAAACTCACCAGGAAATGACTGCAGTCCCGTTGAGTGAGACTCAGTTCGTAACTGTCAGCATACATCAGCATGACATTATGCCTAGCATAGGTGTCATGGCTGTTCCCAGACCTTGGAGTGCAAGCAGCTTGGACCCCCTGAGGATGTCAGTCTCCAGACTTAATGAGAGTAGTTTACCTGATGTGTCTGTAAGACACACCCTCTCCTTGCCAATCAGGAGAGAACTTGATGGTCTTAGTTTGCTTGATGAGATTAGTCTGCAGGACAAACAATAGCAGACCTCAAAGGGAGGTGCTGGAGAAAATTCACTATAAAGGACAGAAATACTTCCTCTTTCTCTCTCTCTCCCTATTCATCAGACATGAAGGACATGAAGCTCTGACAACCACTTCTCTTTACCCCTCCCCCCTCTCTCTCTCTCTGATCTCTCTCACACACACATGCACACACATAGTCTTTCATATACTCTATTCTCTCTCACACTTCACACATGCACACACATACACAGATTCATTGATGCACACTGAAGCAGCTCTGTAACAACCACTATATAACTCTGTTCTGTACCTATGTAATAAGCCTATTTCTATATAAAACTCTTTTTCCAAGCCACACCAGTTTTGGTTGTCTTATTTGTGCTGCTTACCCTACTGTCTCTGTGAAATGAACCCAGGACCAAACGGAGTGTAGCCAAAAGTAGAGAACGGCGAAAGATTACATTCCAGAAGATTACATTTATGGGGTCCATCTCAGACTTCACAGCAGATCTCCAGTTGGGTAAGTAATAATTTGTTTGATACATTAAAGTGGATTTCAGACAGGGTGCGACAGGAAAATCAAACGCCCTTGTGACCATGTACAATTGACAATTTTGGTTACAGGCTGGATTTAGTGAAAAGTTCCAGTGATACCTTTGTTTTGTGGGTTAGACAAGGTGAGATTTTTATTGTCAGAAGGCTCTGTAATAATCTTGAATTTTAATATTACCTACACCTAGGGACATTACATAGAGTGGCTTGCAATTTTCTTATTTGTAGGTAGAGGCTTGTTACGGTTTGTTACAAGGCAGATTTTTCTCTAGTATTTGAGCTGCTAAGAAAAGACAGATAGTCCAGCTTTAGTTTGGAAGTGGTACAGTCCAGCTTTAGTTTGGAAGTGGTACACAGGTAAATAGTCCCTCATTGAATACAATATACATCTTTCCTGGTAACACTATTACCTCCTGTCCCTTTGCCTTTTATTTCTCAGTCTCCTGTCAGGTATCTTGGTGAGAGCAGGCTTAAAGTTTGCTGCAATTGATACAGTAACTGACAATTCTGTTAATCTCCTAACACCCTTCTTACTATAATTTCATCCTGAACTTCCACCCTGTTAAAAGGTGGTAAGCACTTTTTTATTCAGGTATAATTTTAAGGCGTGGTCTTTATGCCAGTACTCTTTACTGAACACCCATAAAATTTATGCCATTCCAACTATAATTCTAAGTCTCACTTCTTCATAAAAGTGAGCATTCCTCCTTCCAAGGTTGCACATTTGAGATAATCGCATAAAACCAAATAAAAACATAATAAGCTAGGCCCCTGTACCAACTACAGTCTTTCTGCAGTCTCAAATATGGAAGCCTTTGATTTTAAAGAACTTAAAGAAATAGTATTGACATACTGTAAAGGAAAAGGTGGTCCCTTTGAAGGGGAATTCCCTGAGGCATCATGGTATAATATTCAAAGACAAATGTTAAACCATTATCAAGAATTCAAAAAGAAAACAAATAAAAGAAAATGCCTTTTTATCCAAGGCATGTGCAGGGGGCTCATTAGCATGAAACAGGACAATACTGAACTGACTTCTCATTGTACACAACTAACCAAAGACCTAGACGAGGCACAAATTTGCATTGCCATGCAAAGGGCTCAGGTGATACAAGCCACAAATTCCTTTATAACTGTTAGTGAGCAATTAGAAGCACTTAAACTTGAATTGAGGCACGTTAAGGATCAATTGGCCTCTGAAAGACAAAAGAAATATACGCCCTGGCCAACACCCATTTCTCCCTCAGCCCCCTATGCCTATGACACACCCTATAAGCCATGCATCCAAGTTATTGAGAAACAAAAGAATACAGAAGTATGCATAGCTGGACTTAGGAATGGAAAAAATAAAGATGAATCAGAGGAAGAAAATCCTAATAGTTTATCTCAGCCAGAACAGAGCAATAACCAGGACCTGTGTCAGGAGGATAATTCAGATGACTCAGACCCGGCACCCAGTACCGAACTCAGAGCACCAGTTAAAGTGATGCTGCAGGACAATTTAAAAGATAGGGACATGGAAAGGATAGTTGAGAAAACTGGCCCTATGCCTTTTAATGTTAATGACAGGTGCAAATGGGCCACTGATATTCTGATTCACTGGGGTCTAGGGAAATACAGAAGAAAACAATCATACTTTGATAGACTTATGCATCTGGCTCTGGGGCCACACTATTATAAAGTTGGCTCTCTCACTCACCCATACCAGTTGGTTAAAAGGGGTATTGAGAAACTATTTCACTGTTCCCCAAAGCAAGTATTTAAAATTATTTCACCTCTACCAAATGATACACTGGAAGAGTTTGCATATAGAGCCTGGATTTTAAAAGCAGTTCTTAATGAGCAGGAGTCCTGGCCCAATGCAGAAGATTATGGGGAGAGCACGCATAAGGCATTTTTATTAGAATTGCTATCCCCTGGGGAGTGTGTGAGAAGGAGTTCTGCCCGATTGTGCTCCGCGTGCTGTGTGGTCTCTCCAGGCACCTGTAGGGCTTGCTTCCACGCGGCGCCTTGCCCCGACGTCATCTGTGAGGCTTAAAAGAAGGAGCGGTTCCTGTTGCAGTCGGGAGTGTGTGAGAAGGAGTTCTTCCCGATTGTGCTCCACGTGCTGTGTGGTCTCTCCAGGCACCTGTAGGGCTTGCTTCCACGCGGCGCCTTGCCCCGACGTCATCTGTGGGCTATAAGATCTGATCCGCACTGCAGTCACGTAGTAGCGGTCGTGCTTTGAAGGGGCGCGATTTAAAGGGGTCTGTCTTGCTCCTTATGCGCTCCTTTGGCGCTCGAGGCGGTCTAGAGGTGGTTTTCTTGGTATGGGAAAACGTAGGAAACATCATCTCAATGTGAGTACTGTGAATCCCTCTAAGGTTGTCAAAATGGTTGGTCCTATGGATAAACATGTTGTTCCTGTGAATGTAGGAGGAGTGGATTCTAGTGCTGCTACCAAGTCTTCCCCCCTTCTAGATGGTTCCTCTTTGGGGTTTTCAAACTCTGCCCTGCTTACTGAATTGGACTGCATTGATCCAGTGACATCTTCTCCAATGGCTGAGGTTCAATCGCGGAATGGGGGTGTTTTATCTCCTTCCGCCCCACTGGAATGTGGCTCTGAACCCTTGATAGTTCCTCTGCCACGGGTTCTTCAGCTACCGGTAGACTGAGTTACAATGCATCCTGAAGGTATTCCTGGTAATGTGGAAGCTCAAAATGTTTCGCTTGCTGATGTTTGGTCTGTTCTTTCTCGTATAGAGGCCTCCATTACGTCATTAGCTTCTGTAGCTTCTCAATTCTCTGAGTTTTCGAGAGGCTCAGTAGCTAAAATGGCTCAACATGATTTTCAAATTGCAGCTTTGGATACTAAATGCCAGAAATTAGAGAACCAATGTGTCACTTTGCAAAAATCCTCTTTGTCTTTTATTAAGGATAGTATTACCTTGCATACCCAACAGGAATTGTTGGAAAATTCTTTAAGGGCTATGAATATTCGATGTTTAAATTTTCCTTATACTCGCTTATTGTCTCCCCAGATATTATTTAATGAATATTTAATTGAAGTTTTGGGATATGAAGATAATGCTAGACAGCCTATAAATAAGCTTTATTATCTTCCTGTGATTGGGACACCTTCTGGTGGGGTTTCCCCAGGAGCTGCCCCTAAGGCTTTAAAAGATTCATTAGATGTATCTGAGTATATAGAGTCTTCTCATGACGTAATTTCTTCCCGTGCTACTTTGCTCGTATCTTTTGTCTCTGAGACTGATAAAATTCTGTCATGCGCTTGTTTTTTGCAAATAAGAATGCTGAATTTTGTGGGGGCTTGCAAGGTAAATATTTTTCCTGATGTCTCTAGGCAAACGCAGCTCAGGCGTAGGGCTTTTTGGTCTTTAAAGCCTCGCGTCTTAGTACTTGGTGCATCCTTTTTCTTAAAATTTCCTTGTAAATTTAGGTAGCACCAAGTATGTTTTCTTAGAGACTTCATCTTTAGAATCGTTCATTATAAACCAGGTTCCTGTGAAGTAAATTGTTGATCAATGTTTCAGTAAGTAAAGTATAATGAGTTTAGTATAGTTTGGGGACAGTTCTCCCTCTCAATCCGTTTTTCTTTTTAATTTTAATTATATTGTGTATTTTCTGTCTGTATATTTTCTAACGGCCGCTTCCCTGGATGTGGACTATGTTATTTAGAGCAGTTACTCACCTGTAACAGGTGTTCTCCAGGAGCAGCAGGAATCAGTCCTCACATATGGGTGTCATCGGCGCCGATGAAGCCCCAGCGGAGCATTTCCCCAGCTTTCCATGAAAGCCTTTGGGAATGCTGGCACGCATGCGCGGTTCCCTTCCCGCCTAAAGGTGCCATCTTACCTCAGTCAAATGACATAGCTAAGAACAGCACACAAAAATGTAAAAACACAAGCTATGTACAACTGCAACTCCAAGGGGAGGAGGGAGGGTTGTGAGGACTGATTCCTGCTGCTCCTGGAGAACACCTGTTACAGGTGAGTAACTACTCTTTCTCCAGTACCAAGCAGGAAGTCAGTCCTCACATATGGGTGACTCCCTAGCTCCGGGCTACCGAGTAACCCAGGCTGAACAAGAGAACTCCCTCTAGTCCCAGCAGCAAAGAAAGGCTTTTCAAGGACACAACCTCCACCGGTAGCCCAACAGAGGGCAGGAGTTGCCTAAACCTCAAAGAGATTCCGGAGTACTGCTTGGCCAAAAGCACTGTCCCTATGGGACTCCCTCTCCAGACAGTAGTGGGCTGCAAAGTCTGGATGGAAGACCAAGTTGCAGCCCTGCAAATGTCTACCAAGGGCACAGAGCGGAGATGAGCCATTGAGGCAGCCATTGCCCTGACATGATGGGCTGTGACCCTACCCTGCAAAGGAAGGTCAGCCGCCTTGTAAGCCCAGGTGATACAGTCAGCCACCCAGATGGACAAGGTACGCTTGGACACAGCCAACCCCAACTTATTGGGGTCAAAGGATACGAAGAGCTGAGTAGCCCTTCTATGCCCCTGCGTACGGTCAAGGTAGAAGGATAAGGCTCTTCTACAGTCCAGGGTATGCAGGACTGCTTCAGCCTGGCTTGCATGAGGCCTAGGGAAGAATGTTGGAACCACCACATCCTGGTAGAGGTGGAAAGAGGAGACAACCTTAGGGAGGAACTTGGGATGAGTCCTGAGGACTACCCTGTTCCTATAAATCCTGGTGTAAGGCCTATCACAGACCAGGGCCTGAAGCTCACTCATTCGCCTAGCCGAGGTAAGGGCTATCAGGAAGAGTGTCTTCCAGGAGAGGAAGCGCAGTGGACAAGTATCCATCCAAAGGGTGGGCGAGTCAGTTGCTGCAAGACCACATTCAGCTCCCACTCAGGAGCAGGAGGACGGATGGGGGGCTTGAGCAAAAGCAAGCCCCTGAGAAAGCGGGACACCAAGGGGTGACATGACAAAGAATGTCCCTCCACCAGTGAGTGGTGAGCTGCTAAAGCTGAGAGGTGGACCCGAACAGAATTGGACTTAAGTCCTTGATTTGATAAGTGCAGTAAGTACTGAAACACTACTGGCACAGTACAGGAGAAAGGATCCTCTGTACGTAGCTGACACCACACAGAAAGCACAGTTACTTACCTGTAACAGGTGATCTCTGGGAACAGCAGGAATAAGTCTTCACATATGGGTACGTCGGTACCGACGGAGCCTGCGCGGGAACACTCCCCAGCGTCCAATCAGAAAGCTTTTGGGAGCATCCCTCAGCGCCTGCGTGCTGCCTTCCCGCCTTTCCAACTGTCTCTCCTCAGTTGAGTTTTATAGCTGAGACAAAAGAGAGAAAGAGGAAAGGAAGATAGATAGAGAGATACAACTCCTAGGGGAGGTGGGTGGGTTGTGAAGACTTATTCCTGCTGTTTCCAGAGATCACCTGTTACAGGTAAGTAACTGTGCTATCTCCAGGAACAAGCAGGAATGAGTCTTCACATATGGGGACTCCCAAGCTAAGATGCCCGGAGCCCCAGCATGGTGAGGATTGGAACATGCTACACCTCATATGGGCAGGCATCCTGAGGATGGAGGGTAGGAGTTGAAAAGAGAGGAGCTGTAGGAAAACAGCTAACCTAAGGACTACAGGTAAGGAGTCCTTGTATGTATGACAATTACCATGAAAATATTGACAGGAACAAACAAAATATGGACCTCACCTACTGGATTGCAGGAAGTAGAGAGGCTGATGAAGTCTACTGGAGATCCAGCAGAGGAATGTTCAAGGTGATCTCACTGAAGTGAAGGTCCAAATCTGGAATTGACAGGTGACCCAGGTGTCACCTGGGGCAGTACCCAAACGTCAGGTCTTCAGTGGAAGCTTTATGGAAAAAGCTGGAAACTCCTTTGGATACAGAGTTAGTAACATTTAGGAGCAAAAGAGGAAGACTGACTGATTTGGACAAGTAGCCCAGTCCTGAAGGGAAGAAGGGGTATGGAAAAAAGCCCATATTCCCAAGGAGGATTTATGTCTGAAGGGTGGAAACTTCAGATCTACTGAAGATCCAGGCTGTCTTTCCTATCTGTTGAGAGATAGGAAAGATAGTGAAGCATGGAGCTCCAGGGATATTTAGACCTAGGGTTAAAGTAGGAGCTGTCAGTACCACAGAGAGTGGTTGTGTGCATAATACCCAGACATACTGAAGGACAGTATGAAGACATGCAAGCCCACTGTCTGGAACCGATAGAAAGGTAAAAACCCTCTATAAGCATAGACACTTAGAGAGATAAGTATGGTAATACATATCTACCTATAAGGGAGCATCTCGACAGATACACATATACATAAGGACATATATATATATATATATATATATATATATATATATATATATATATAAAACAGAGGTAGATATATATATATATATATACACATATATATATACATATCTGTCTATAGTGAGGAGGGGCATAGATATGCACACACAGCTTACAGACATATGTATCTATAGAGAAGTATATAGAAATATATACATACATGTATAGAGATGTCTAAAGATAAATGTCTGCAACTAAGCAGATAGAGATATGTTCATAAGAACATTCACATGGGAGATGTGAAGGAGAAAGATTCATCTAACAACAAGAAGGTGGAACCTACTTGAGGAGATACATAGAGAATCT
Organism: Ichthyophis bannanicus; assembly: GCA_033557465.1. Lineage (NCBI taxonomy): Eukaryota > Metazoa > Chordata > Amphibia > Gymnophiona > Ichthyophiidae > Ichthyophis > Ichthyophis bannanicus. The sequence goes on along the minus strand of CM066032.1, from coordinate 925,243,179 downwards.
ATTCTCATTGGCTAGGATGGTGCAGGAATGCCATCCAGTGGAATAACCAGGATGGTTGTATGAAAAACAGAGGATAATATCAGACTGTAAACAGCAAGTTCTGAGTCCTATAGAACTCTCGCATGGTAAATGGACAGAAAACGCATAGGATGAGATACCAGGTTGACCCACTTGAAGAACAAGGGGGGGAGGGTATCATGCGTTGGTTAAGTAAAGATATGCTGTCCAAGAAGGATTAGGATACCATGAGGACAAGCTGCAAGGAAAAAGAACATATTTCCTGTAGAAACTGGGTGACTCTTTAGACTGTCACATATAGAAGGCTTAAATCCTTTATTAAAAGGAAACAGAAGGGTATAAAGAACCCCTACAGTCATGAGGAATGACTGAGGAAGCCTTTTTCAACCATATAGGATAGAGATTAGAGAAAATATCCTCATGCTCTCTAGCAAGGGCCCATAGTAGAAAGCTTCTCAGTAGGATTGCAGAGAGCACTATGCAGGAGAACTGGGGAATAAAAGTGGCTGTTGGAGGAAACGAGCTGCCACCTCAGTTATGCTGCCAACTCCAGGGATTTGGAGATGACAGAAAAGAAGCGATAAGGATTTTCCAAGATAGATGAGCACTATCTTGGAAACACTACTAAGACTAGAGAAAGTAGTGGAAGACAAGACTGGAACTCATAGAAAGTACCAGTAGTCAAAGCACTGGAACTCCTGCATGGACTGCTGCTGAATAGAACAGCAGAGACTTCCTCAGTGTGTAACAGAGAGAACAGACAGAACAAGAGGAGAAATCCTGATCATGTCTGATGAGCTGCCCAATGAAAGTAGGGAGGCAATTCCAGAGAAAAACTCTACACTGGAAAGGAAAGAAAGACTAGAAAGGCTAAGAGGCCTTCCAGTGGTATGGTAGCACTCTTTCAGGGGAGTCCCTGAAAAAGAGGGTAAAGAAAAAATAGGAGCTGAAGGAAGACTTGCTATATGGTAAGTCTGTAGCAGGAAAACATTCATGGTGGTACAGGGAAAACTATCATGAGATAGTTGGCAAACCTCTCTTCATGGAAGGAAGAGGAGGAAAACCTTGTGATCCACAGACATGAATCTCCTGACAGCTCAGCCTACTTGAGAGCAAGTGGATGTCCTGGAAACAGGAATCCAAGCGTAGAGTTTTAAATGAAAAAACAGTGAAAAAACTTCTGCTGAGAAGAAGTGAACTGTATGTTATAAGAGATCAATTAGAATCCCATTGAGGGTTAATTTTCCTGGCTTGAGTTTGGATTCTTCAGACCAGGGCGAGGTTTCCCCTGTTTGGGAACATCGGCATGATGGGCAGGAGAAGAATAAAACCTTCTTCTTTTAGGAAAAGGAGGTTTTGTAGGGCATTTCTTACCTGCTGGGGAAGGAGAAGGTTTAGGATGGCCCTCAGAAGCAGGGAAGTCAGTGGAGCAATGAGCAACCGGACGCAAAGACTCCTTGTTGAAGAGATTTTCTCCAGTACAAGGAGTGTTACCCAGTCTTTGTTGTGCCCATCTGCTCAAGTCTGAAGCTTGGAGCCAGGCTCTACGTCGTGCTCCTATGGCTATAGCAGAGGTTCTGCTAACAGACTCAAAGGAGTCTAAGGAAGCACGAGACAGAAACCTAGAGATATTCTGGCTATGATTAAGAAGCAAGGAATAGTCTGCAGCCTTGGGCTCTGAAAGAAGAGGAGTCAAAAGAGACAATTTCTCTGTGACCTCCTGAAGGGATAGACTCATCTAAAAAATATATGAGAAAATCCTTGTTGCCAGCATAGATGTTTGGAAGGTTTGACGTCCAAAGGCATCCAGTGTTCTAGATGCACGACCTGGCGAGAAAGAAGAATGCTTCTTCTTGCTTACCTTCCTCATTGCTGATTCCACTACAATGGAATGATGGGGAAGTTAAGTCTTTTGAAACCCTGGAGAGGGGGGCACCTGATACAGAAGAGCAGTTGCTGTAGAAGGTGAGGAAGCCCTTAAAGGTGTTTCCCATATTTTCAGAAGAAGATCCTGTAAGGAATGATGTAAAGGAAGCATTATATTTTCCTTTCTCCCAGAAAAACCTTGTGTAGGATCATAGCCAGGGATAGGAAAGGCCAGGAATGTTGCCATGTCAAGGAGAAATTTCTGAAAAGGATCTCCAATGGGAACAATCCCTGGACAGGTTAAATTCGAAGAACTAGGCTGGGTACCAGTACTTGGGCGGTGCAAAACAGGATCTCTAATGAATGGATACTGGGACTGGCGGGTATGACCTGAAACCGTCAGTACAGTATCGTCCATGCTAGGTATCGACTCCAAACTAGGTATAGAAAGGAGTGATCCTGGTGAAAAAAGCATGGATGGAACTGGTCCCGATGTTACTGCAGGTACCAGCATCGACACCAATACCGGTAGTTGAGCCGGAATCGAAGACGATACCGACATCGAAACAGGCATCGGAGGCTGCTCATTACCCTGGCCCTTGGCTTCCTGACCCTGGGGGGCAGCTTGGGCAGCCTGATATTGAGGGTACTGTTTGTAGGCAGTGCCCTTCCTCGGGTAAAAGGGCTTTTTACCCGAGCCCTTCTTCTAATGTGAAGGGGCAGAGGTCTTCCTCGACAGCCTTGTCCGGGTAAGGTGCTCTGTCTCGAGCTGAGCGGCCTTCTCGGTCACGGGTTTGCCAAAAAGGTTCTCACCTCGGCAGGGGACATCGACCAACTTGTCCTGAACCCATGGCTCGAGGTCCGATGACTGCAGCCACGCCTGGCGTCGAGCCGCAATGCCGGCAGCCGCTACTCAGGCCGAAGCCTCGAAGCCATCGTAGGCGGCGCGGGAAATGAACTTCGAGCATTCCCGAATCCCCGAGGACAAGGTCTGAAATCTCTGCAAGGGTTCCCCGGAGAGACCAGCAGAGAAGCCGGCCAGTTCTTTGGCCAGATCCCGCAAGTACATGCCCATATACAGCTGGTAAGACTGGACACGGCAAGCAAGCATCGACCCCTGGAAGCACTTCCTACCGACGCCATCGAGGTTGCGGGCCTCCCTGCCGGGGGGCACCGCAGAGTGCATCTTCTGGCTCTTCAGACAATGCATGGCCGATTCCACAACCATGGAATGGTGTGGTAGTTGTGCTTTCTGGAAACCAGGGCTTTTGCGGAGTCGATAAATGGAATCGACTTGCTTGCTCAGAACCAGCGCCGAGGCCGGGGCCTCCCACATTCGAAAGAGGAGCTGTTCCAGCATCGGAGGAACCGGGACAGTAAAGCACTCCTTCGGAGGAGAGTCGTACTGCAGAGCATCGAGCTCCTCGGCTCAAGGCTCCTCCTCGGGATCGGCAGGGATAGCTAAGGCAGCGGCCATATCCCGGACGAACTCCGAGAACCTAGTGTCCTCCGGAGGGGATCTACTCCGGGGATCAGACTGCGGTGAGTCCGACGAGACGCACTGAGTCTTAAAAGTATTGGGAGACTCCTCGTCCTCCGTCTCACAGGCGGACTCGTCCGAGGACGAGTCAGGGTCCGACCCCGCGGTGCCCCGAGGCACCCGCCCCGACGCTGGGGGCACCGGCGTCGACACCCTCGGTCCCAAACGGGAGGTCGAGGGAGACGTCGACAGAGGACGACTTCGAGCCACGAGGGTCTCGAGTAGGCTCGGTCTCCGGGGTTGACTTCGAAGTCGACGTCCCGGTGGTCAGGGCAGATGCACCAGGCCGGCTGGCCATCAGTGCCCGCTGCTGCTCCATGAAGGCAGACAGTCTGCACTCCAAGGCTGTCATCCTGAGACTCAGCTCGGGAGACGCAGCAGCCACCGACTCGAGCCCCGGCGGCGCCGGGCCTGACGTCGGCTCTCTGGGAGGAAAGTCCACGAGGACTACGGGGCTTACGTGTCCGGCAGACTCCGGCTCCACGCGAGGAACTTTGGCAGGCTTCTCTTGGTCCAGGGGCCCGGGACGGCGGTTGGGGGTCTTAGACCTGGCCCTCGAGGGACCAGGGACCTCCTCTGACACTACCCTCGCGAGCCGCTTCTTCCTCTTACGTTCCCGGTCGGGGGACCCCCTGTCCGAGGAGCTTTGACGGCGCTCGGGATCGGAATCCCGAGATGTCGAGGCCTCAGACGAGGTCCGGGCCCGGCCGGAGGCAGAGTCCGAGAAAAACCTTTCCTTTTGATGCTGTCGACTCTTTAGTGCCTTGGAAGATATCTTCCCACATGGCCCACACGACTTTGGGTCGTGGTCAGGGCCGAGGCACCGAAGGCAGCAGTCGTGTGTGTCGGTGAGAGACATAATTTTCTTACACCGATCACACTTTTTGAAACCACTGGAAGCCATCGGGGAAAAAATAGCCCCAGCGAGGTCAAAAAACCGGCCTTCCAGTGAAAAATGAAAAAAGGGCGCGAACGCCAGCCACGAAGGGCAAAAACCGAAAAATGAAGAAAACAGGCTCGATACCGGTGTACCGAACCCGGCGGGAGGGGAACCGGCGTCGAACCGGAGAAAAAGAGCGAAAATCGCCGAAGAAAAAAAATCACTTTTATCCGGGAGAACAGGACACACGTCCGATGGGCTTCTCGGAAAAAAAGAGACTGAGGTAAGATGGCACCCTTTAGGCGGGAAGGGAACCGCGCATGCGTGCCAGCATTCCCAAAGGCTTTCATGGAAAGCTGGGGAAATGCTCCGCTAGGGCTTCATCGGCGCCGATTACGCTCATATGTGAGGACTGACTTCCTGCTTGGTCCTGGAGAATCTGTAAATTTCTCTATGATGTATAATCTTTTGTTGTACTTTTTCTTTTTAAATTATCAATAAAAATATTACTACTAAAAAATAAAAAAAAAAATTGCTATCCCGAGATTACAAAACACCTTCTGTTATTTTCCGAAGACCCTAAAGCAGCGATGGCGAACCTATGGCACGCGTGCCAGCTGTGGCACGCGAAGGCCTTGCAGCTGGCACGCGTGAAGGTCCGCAAAAAAAGAAAAAGCGGGCTCTGGCTGCTGCCGCGGACGCGGCAGCATGCAGTGTCCCGCAGGGCCCCTCCGCCCGCTAATCCCCTCCGCATGGGCTTTCAGATTCGCGAGGGAGACAGCGTCGCCCTCGCGTCTCTGTTAAGCCCGCAGGGGTTAATGGGAAATTTCCCATCAGCCCCTTTAGACGCGAGGGACTGATGGGAAATTTCCCATTAGCCCCTGCGGGCTTAACCGAGACGCGAGGGAGACGCTGTCTCCCTCGCGAAACTGAAAGCCCTTGCAGAGGGGCTTAGCGGGCGGAGGGGGCCCCGCGGGACACTGCATGCTGCCGCGTCCGCGGCAGCAGCCAGAGCCCGCTTTTTCTGTTTATAACTGTGCCGGGGGGGGGGGTTAGGACTGCTAATGGGCTAGGGGGGGGTTAGGACTGCTAATGGGCTAGGAGGGGGGGGGGTTAGGACTGCTAATGGGCTAGGAGGGGGGGGGGTTAGGACTGCTAATGGGCTAGGAGGGGGTTAGGACTGCTAAATGGCTGGGGGCTGATTGGGGCTGTCTGGAAATGGGTTGATGGGGGGTGAGGACTGCGAAGGGGCAGGGGGGGGGGTTAGGACTGCTAATGGGCTAGGAGGGGGGGGTTAGGACTGCTAATGGGCTAGGGGGGGTTAGGACTGCTAATGGGCTAGGAGGGGGGTTAGGACTGCTAATGGGCTAGGGGGGGTTAGGACTGCTAATGGGCTGTGGGCTGATGGGGGCTGTCTGGAATGGGGGTGATGGGGGTTAGGACTGGTAATGGGCTATGGGGGGGGGGTTAGGACTGCTAATGGGCTACAGAGGGGGGGTTAGGACTGCTAATGGGCTAGGGGGGGGTTAGGACTGCGAATGGGCTGAGGGGGAGTGAATAGGAGTTGTGGTGTGCTGTTGGTTGGAGTTCGGAATGGAAATGGGCTGATGGGGGGTTAACACTGGAGGTGGTCTGATGGGGTTAGGACTGGTAATGGGCTATGGGGGGGTTTAGGACTGATAATGGGCTATGGGGGGGCTGGGACAAGAAATGGTCTGATGGGGAGGGGTTAGGACTTGAGGTGGGCTGATGGGGTTAGGACTGGTAATGGACTGTGGGCTGATGGGGGGGTTAGGACTGGCAATGGGCTATGGGGGGCTGACTGGAAGTGGGGGGTTAGGACTGGTAATGGGTTATAGGGGGGGGGCTTAAACTGAAAATGGGGTGATGGGGGTTAGGACTGGAAGTGGGTTGATGAGGGGGGGATAGGACTGGTATTGGGTTGGGGGGCTGCTAGGACTGGAAATGGGCTGATGCAGGGACTAGAAGGGAATGGATGCTGGGTGAGGCTGGAACTAGAAGGGAGCTGGTGTTGGGGGAGGATTAGAATGGGATGGGGCTGGGAGAGTAAAATGGAGAGGGGAAAAATATTTTGTGTGGGAGGGATAAAAAATCTACAATTGGCCGGGTATTGGGAGAGTAAGTGGGGATTGAGGATGGAGGGGTAAATTTTGAGTAGATGAAATAGGAATGAGGAAAGAGCCAAAGGAGAAAGATTAGTATGTTAAAGCAGATGTAGAGAGAGAATGGAAAAAAAAAAACAAGAAGACAGAAGAAAGGACAAATGGACAGCAGATGGAGAGTTAGCAGAAGACACGAAGAAACCAGAAGAAAGTGGCTGGAACAATTGCAACTGAAAAAAAATGCACAAAAGGTAGAAAAATATCTCTTTATTTTGAATTTATTAACTGGAATATGTCAGCTCTGGGAAATGTGCATCATTAATTTTTGCGCTTTGTTTAGTACAAGAGGAAATTAATATATAGTTTTATTTCTACAGTGTTGTTGTATATTCCAAGTTTGGCTTTTGGGGTTCCCAGTTTAATTATTGTCTTCCTGTTTCTAAATTGTGATTCCTTGTTTGGTGATGGTCTGTTCTGCATGTGTAACTGAGCTGAGGTATTCTGTTTATATAATTCCTATTTGACATTGCCACTTGTTCTTTCCCCAGTAGGTCATGTATTGTTGTTCTCTGAGATGTATTGGTTTAATATTTGCAGTGTTGCCTTTTGATAGGTAGAGTATGGTGCTTTGTGAGTCCTGGTAGTGCTGTTAGGATACGGCGGGTTTGCTATGGGTTCTAAATGGGCAGCGTTTGTAGTAGTTCCTAATGTGCCTGGCGGTTGGTACTGGATTATAGTAATGTAGAAACCTTTTAGTCTTTCTTTATCCATATACTCATTAAGAGGCATGTTTACTAAAAGTTAGTGTATGGTAACATTATGCAAATATTTATGCAAATGAAGCACCTTATGCAAATGGGGCTTTAATTGACGTGCTGGCACTTTGAGGAAATTCTTTGGTTTTGTGCGGCAGTTTGGGCACTCGGGCTCAAAAAGGTTAGCCATCACTGCCCTAAAGCAACCCCTTTTGATACTTTAATGCTCAGAATTGGGTCTGTTTGGAAGACCCAGCCCTCGCAGGTCATAACAGAAGCACGGAAGTGGCAAGCTGAGGGATCCTCCCAATACACAAAAAACACAGACAAAGGATACAGAGGACAGACACCTTGGAGAGGACAAAGCAGAGGTACTTTTAGAAATTCCTCAGGGTACATTCCCTTTCAGGAGCTCAAAGCACAGAGAGATGGGTTAGAAAAGGAGAAAATTAAATGGGAACAGGACAAACACATACTGCAGGTAGAACTAGATAAATTAAAACAGGACTTACAAGCAGCTCAGGACAAACACATGGCTAGTGCATAGGGGTGTCCTGACCTCCTGGGTTCAGATATCAAAATGTCTCAAGCCTTCATTTTTTTGTTTTTATTTACATTCTCTTATATACCGCGCTATTCTGCATCAGTGCGGTTTACATTGAACAAACTGAAATTACAGTGAACAGGGTATTATAACTTGGAGATAACTATTTTACAGGGAACATGGGCTATGGAGGGTTAAGTGGCTTGCCCAAGACCACAAGGAGGCACCTGTGGGACTAGAAACCCCAGTCCTTCCGGCCCAAGGTTGCTGTCCTCTAGTGGGATTTGAAGCCCCGACCTTCCGGCATGAAGTACCTTGCCCCAACCACTAGGCCACTCCTCCACTTCATAGGCCAGCCTGCCTCCGTTCTCTCAGCCGAGTACTCAATTCCAGAGCCTCTGGATGATGAAACAGATACAGGCCCAGAATACAGTTTAAGGCTTGTAACATCCTTGATACTGGACTCTTGTGGACGCCCCAATGTTATCAGTAGAATAGGGGGTCAGGATAAACTAGCTCTGATTGACACAGGGGCTGGAATTAGTTTTACAAACAGAGCGTCTCCCACTGCAGATCAGAAAAATATGGAAATTTATGAAATTCAAGGAATTAATGACATAGCTTCCAAATGTGTGGCTATCCCAGTTAAATGGGGTATCCCTGTACACAGTGAACAAAACATGGAAATGTTGGAAACCACTGCCTCCACTATAGTGAACACACCAAAAGAAATAATTGGAATTGACGTTCTCAACCAGTTAAATTTGGTGGTGGATATGGCTAATCTTAAATTATGGCAGTATTCAGGAACTTCAAGTGCTTCTAAAACTTTAGTGCATGAAGTCATTCCCATGCAGTTAGCAACTCAGTGCACCAAGACAGCTCAGCAGTATGATCTGTGTGTAATTCCCTCAGAGGTGGCTGATATTCCAGTCTGGGCTCAAGACAAGTTAGATTGTGGGAAAATGCACACAGAAATACTGTTGGAAGGCGAGGATCCTCCACCACAGAAACAATACCCAGTACCTCATCAGGCTACAGAACCAGTGACTAAAATTGTGAAGATACTGGAGGAGAGGGGTCTGATTAGACCTATTTCTTCCACATGCAATTCACCAGCCTGGCCGATAGTTAAATCGGGGGGTTCCTTCAGGCTCACTATGGACTTCCGTGCCCTGAATCAAGTTTCAAAATCTGTAGTGCCCGTCGTAGCCTCATACCCTGAAATGATCTCTAAACTGAACCCCAAATGTAAACTTTTCTCTGTTTTAGACATATCCAATGGGTTTTGGAGTCTGCCCATGGCCCTGGAATGCCAGTACAAAACAGCCTTTCAGTGGCTGAATAAACAATATGCATGGACTGTGCTTCCACAGGGCTATAAGGATTCCCCCTCAATATTTCATAAACACATGCAGGAAGCCCTGTCACTATTGTCTTGCAGAGATAATATAATTCAGAATGTAGATGACATTCTGATTCAGTCTGAGAATGAAGCTGTACACTGGAATCATGTAAGAGAAGTTTTAAAAGCCCTCTTACAAGCTGGTCTTAAAGTTAATCCTGCCAAGGCTCAACTGTGCAAATCACAGGTTTCCTTTTTAGGGGTTACTATTGGCCAGGATGGTAAATCTGTAGATTCTCAGAGGATAGAGCTGATACAGAAACTTCCACTTCCTACAGATCAGAAATCACTGGTTTCTGTCGTGACTTCATGCACAATTATGCTGAAGTGGCAGCTCCACTTTACTCCCTGCTAAAAAGTAAAAGTTATGTTTGGGAGGAAGAACATACAGAAGCTGTAACTAAATTAAAGCACATTCTGACTTCTGCTCCTGTTCTTGCACACCCAGATCACACACAACATTTTTTCCTGTACCCTGTAGTTGGAGAGAACAGTATAGGTGCAGCTCTAACACAACGCCTAGGAGAAGTAGATCGCCCTATTGCCTTCTGTTCCAGAGTTCTCACTTCTCCTGAACTCAAAATGGGAAACTGTGAAAAACATGTACTGGCTTCCTATGCTGCTATGCAGAAATTTACATACATCATTGGTGCTCAAACCACATACATATGCAGCCATCACACCCCCCTCAAATTCATTGTAGAGGGAAAGTTAGCATGTAGCAAGATTAGGACTGAGAGAATAGTCCAGTGGACTCTCATGTTGCAAGTACAGAATGTAAAGTTTGAATTGTTGAAAGAACCTAACGTGCAAGTGGCTGGAATTTTGCTGGAGGGACAACCTCATGACTGTCAGTCCTCACCCAGTGCCCCCAATCACATGATCTTTAGGGAACTGGGACTAGACAAAATTTCACCTTTTCTTCCTACAGTATATATTGATGGTAGTAGCCAATGTGAAGGAGGCAGGCGACTAGCAGGTTTTGCAATTGTACAATTGGACCCAAATAACCAAGTGGTACTGCAGAGACAGTATTCCTGTGGGTCAGCGTCAGCACAGTACTGTGAGCTGGCTGCTTTTGTAGCTTGTATGCAACAATATCAGGATTCACACCCAGATACACAAATCATTTTAGATTCTGATTATGTCTTTAAAAGTGCCATTGCCCTATTACCCTGGTGGCTGGCAAATAGAATTAAATCTACAGATGGGTCCACAGTGAAAAATTCATCACTGTGGACTATGGCACAAGAACTGAGTGAGAAGTTTCAGAGAGTACATTTAGTTAAAGTAAAGGCACATAGGAAGAAAGGCCCTTTAGTGAAAGGAAACACATTAGCAGACTCACTAGCCAAGGAAGCATGCCATGTAGGCCTCATATGGCCCTGGTATGAGCAGACACACATGGTTGCTATTGCTACACGTTCCACAGATTATGATCAGATAATACCACCAGATTACTTTGTAGCACTGCAGACAAAGGACCCTGAGCTTTCCAATTTGAGGAAGCTTGTGCAGGAACCTATATCAGCACACACCCTTTCTCACACTCGCTATAGAGAAAGACATTCTATGTGCAAAAAGAGAGGAAGGCTTGGTTATAGCTATCCTTAGAGCCCGAGGTAAAGAGTGGATGCATTGGGTTCATGGTGCAGGTCCTATGGGACACCCTAAAGCAGAAGAAATGCAGACTATCCTCAATAGGTTGGTATGGTGGCCAGAAATGAAACATGATATATAGGATCATGTTTCCTCCTGTGTAATCTGTGCTTCATTTGGGAGGTAAGGTAACCTAAAAAGAGAAGGGGACAGTTAATGAGAGCACCTCCTCGTGGCCCATTTGAGAGATTGCAAATAGATCATGTGGGCCCTCTTCCGTTAACAGCTAGGAAAAATAGATTTTTGCTCACTGTTGTTGATTCCTTTTCTCATTGGGTAGAAGCATTCCCTGTCCCAGATCAAACTGCTCGAACCACTGCAGAAATCCTAACTATGCAATTTTTTACACCCTGGGGCATTCCCAAGACTATTGATTCTGATAATGGTCCTGCATTTGTTTCTCAGCTCATCAAGGAATTGTTTGATTTTCGAGGCACAGAACAACAACTCCACATTCCGTACCATCCACAGGCAGCAGGGCAGGTAGAAAGAATGAATCAAACAATTAAGGCCCACCTCAGCCCTATGCTTAATCTGACCGGGAAAAATTGGGATCTGGTGCTCCCTTTAGTCCTTCTGCGTATCAGAGCTAATGTCTGTAAATCCACAGGTTTTGCACCCTATGAAGCCTTAATGGGAAGGCCAATGCAACAGTGGGAAAATGTGCTGCATCCTTTTCTTCCAGAGGACCAGACCGTAATTCTCACCAATGAGTGGATGAAATCCCTGCAAGAACATCTAAAAGAAATTCAGATCACTGTGCTAGCTAACACAGAAAAAGCTAGAGATTATTTGCAGGAGGTACATGCAAAAGGTTCTGATTTAAGGCCCCTCAAGGTTGGGAGTAAAGTGATGATTCTGAGACCTAGACCAAACCTCCCCCTTTGGAACTGCAAAGTGGGAAGGACCGTACTTAGTTACTGATACCTTAGGCCCAAGCCTATACCAAATCCTAATGCCCGACAACCAGCAGTATTGGAAACACATCACCCAGTTGAAACCATATGGGTAATACGTGTTTTATCAGTCTTTGTTTTCAGATACCACCTGAAGACAGCACGGACAGCTGCTTTCTGAAGACAGCACGGACAACTGCTTTCTAAACAAAAGTCGCTTGAGGATGGTAACTATTTACTTCTGCTGTATAGTTGATGTGTCCTATATAATGGACATGTGTCTAATAGTTATGTAAATAAGTAGTAAACATTATTTCTGTTGTTGCATAGTATAAGTGGGGAGCACTAGTTTACTCCCTAGTAGAGTGAAACAAGTTAGCTTTTATTATGTCTCGGTTTCCTGTTGTTCTTGTATCTGCTCTCTTCTACCCCAGTCTCATTACAGGAACTATCATCCGAATATGCACGATTGGCTGGGCTAACTCCACAGGTGGGGCATATCGCTATCAAGAAATACCCCCACCTTTCCCGGAAGGAAAGGATCTGGTCATCCTGAGTTTCTGTTCCGTACAGTGGGAGCCACCAGTTTCCACTTCTCTAGAAAGGACACAAGAATTGAGGGCACCTCCAGAACATTGCTTTCTAGGTCCTCCTGCCTTGATTATGTACAATATTTCCTGTCAGGACAGAGGTACCTGGAAAATAACTTATACATGGGTTGTGAGTGATCACAGGCACATCACTGAGACTTCATTCCTTTTGGATGTATCTTGTTTACCTACCACCCCTCATCCCACCCCTCCCGCCACTTCTGCTCCTCCTGTGCTCTACCTTTCTGATATCCACCCATTTCAGGAAGGACATCCCTTTCAGATTAAATATGATGCACCACACGATGTTTTATATGATGTAGAGTACCATTTTCTTACTTGGAATCTATTTCCCAAATTGTTTCTAGTTACTCACAAATATCCAAATTGCTCTCAGTTTGTTGCCAACCACATACAAATGCTCAATACTTGGTTTGATATGCAGTCAGTAACACCCCGAGCCAAGCAATTTCGACACAAGCGTGAATTAATTGATACAATTTTAGGTGGCACAGGGACTGCACTGGGTGCCCTTAATATAATTGATATAGAGGTGCTCCGTAATAAAATGGGATCCACTGCTCAGCATGCTGCTGATGGTTTTACCTCACAACATATTATTAATGAAGCTTCCTCTAAACTGTCCAATGTAGTTGTAGATACCTTTGCTCTTATATCTCCCATTATAGAACAGAAAATTGTTACCTTAGCACATGCAGAATATAGATTGGGAAAGAATATTTCCTGGGCTCTTGCCTGTGATCAAGTACAGATCGAGCTTATTACTATACTAAAGGAAATTCTGATCACTGCTAAGTTAGGACACTGGCCACCATCTCTCGTCCATATGGCTAGTACCAAAATACCTGAATTTGCTATAGCTCACCTTGATTGGTGGATAGTTAGTGTTCCCATTTGTTCACCACAAGGCTGCTCTATCTGTACTTTGATCCCATGGTCAGGACAACACACAGTTATTTATCCTGTTGTTAATATTGGGGTGCAGTTTGATAATATGCTTATGTATCCTGTGGACCATCTCACATGGGTGCAGCCACTGGACGACACCTGGACCTCATTCAAGCCGATGGACCCCAGTTTGTGTGAGCAGACTACATTTCAGTTCAAGTGTCAACCTCACCAGTTTAAAGAGGCTGACACCTCCTGCTGGAACAATTCCTCCTCTTGCTCCCTGACTGTTAAGCTCTCATATTCCCTGACTACCTCACACAGTTTGTATTACCTTGGAGCTGGACACTTTTGTTTTCATCTGTTCTTTCCCCAGAATGTTTCTTTTTCGATTGCTCCCAGAATGCATGATATTCGCCTTCCCAAGAACACTTTGTTGTACAGTTCAAAATATTTACCAAACAATACCTGGTGCAGTCATACACCACTGGTCTCCCTCACCATTAATGGGACAACTTATTCCACACCGCTGGTTACCAATGACTCTATGGACATTCCAGACTTTATCTCATATGCTGTGCATCCATTACCACTTGGCATGGGAGAAGAGACACTACATAAACTGCTCAACTTTACAGACCTCCATGCCTATATTGATCACCTTAAAACAACATCCAATGAAGTGAATCACACCATCGCTTATGAGAATGGACACATGCAACAAATTGTTGGACACTTGCTACAAGATGCTCATGTGTCTGTGTGGGAATTGTTATTTGGTTAATCACCTACTGCTGATCATGTCTTTAATGTTTTTATTCACCCTATTATTTTAACTGCTGTACAAATATTGCTATGCATTATCATAATTTTCCTGTGTTGTAAAATGAAACAAATGTACATTTCCTTGCAGCGCATGTCCTACAGAACATCAACAACATTTTAAGGTAGTTACACTTAATTTCTCCAGCATCTACCTCTACATCCAGGCTCATTTGGCCTGCTAATTTGGCATTTCCTATTACATTGAATACCAGAGTCAGCTGCAGTCTAGTATTGCTTCCTATCCTCACTCATAGCATCCTGGAACCTTTCGGCTTTAACCTCCTCAAAAATTCCTGCAGCCCTTATGCACTGTTCACTCTCTCTAAGACGGGCACTGAGGTAGCATATTGACGGGCACTGAGGTAGCATATTGGGTTCCCCCCCCCCCCCAGTAGTGGCTGCCCTACCTAAGACACAAGGTTTGGACTCATAAGGGGACTTGTTTATCTCTAGAACACTAGAGACAGTACTGTGCAGGACAGGGGACCTGCTAGACATAGCAAGGTATTTAATACAGGAGGTATTAGACAAGCTGCCTACTATCATGTAATTGCAGCTGGGACAGGTACCACAGGTTTGCTTCCACCATTTCCAGGCACAAATAATAAACAACAATAAAAAAGGTGTGGGAGATGTCAGCAAACATCAGCATGACATTATGCCTAGCATAGGTGTCATGGCTGTTCCCAGACCTTGGCGTGCAAGCAGCTTGGACCCCCTGTGGATGTCAGTCTCCAGACTTAATGAGGGTAGTTTACCTGATGTGTCTGTAAGACACACCCTCTCCTTGCCAATCAGGAGAGAACTTTATGGTCTTAGTTTGCTTGATGAGATTAATCTGCAGGACAAACAATAGCAGACCTCAAAGGGAGGTGCTGGAGAAAATTCACTATAAAGGACAGAAATACTTCCTCTTTCTCTCTCTCTCTCCCTATTCATCAGACATGAAGGACATGAAACTCTGACAACCACTTCTCTTTACCCCTCCCCCTCTCTCTATCTCTGATCTCTCTTACACACACATAGAGTCTTTCATATATTCTATTCTCTCTCACACTTCACACATGCACACACACACACAGATTCATTGATGCACACTGAAGCAGCTCTGTAACAACCACTATATAACTCTGTTCTGTACCTATGTAATAAGCCTATTTCTATATAAAACTCTTTTTCCAAGCCACACCAGTTTTGGTTGTCTTATTTGTGCTGCTTACCCTACTGTCTCTGTGAAATGAACCCAGGACCAAACGGAGCGTAGCCAAAAGTAGAGAATGGCGAAAGATTACATTCCAGAAGATTACAGTAACCTCGGCCAAGGATCGACTCGAGGCTTAAAGCCCTTAAGGATCGGCTCGGCCCAGCCTCCGAGGACGTCTTGGATGTCAAGGACCTGGTGGGTTGGGGTGGATGAACCGGTCGTGCCGGATAACAGCACCCGCTGCTGGTCCATGAAGACATACTGCGCTCCAGGGCCGCCATTCTGGACTCCAGATCAGAAGGCTCTGAAGCCTTCGGCTTGGGCACCGAAGGACTTGGGCCGATGCCAGCTTCCCCAAAGAGGAATCCTCGATGAGGATAGTGTCTAGGGAGCAGGCTGGTCGGATCCTTCCATGAGACCTTCGCAGGCCGCTCCTTCTCCAACATCTCAGATGGACATCTCGGACTGCGGGACCAGGCCCGGGGAGCACCTGGCCGGTTGGAAACATCCAAGGACACCACCTTCAAGGGTTTCATCTTCTTCCTGGGTTCCCTCGAGGAAGACCCCCTTCTCTCTGAGAAGCCACGATGAGGCTCAGGTTCAGAAGGCTCCATCCGAGATCTCAGGGCCTCAGATAAGCCCCTGGCCTTCAGAGGCACCGGGGATTCATGCTGCTGCTGGCAGCTCTTGAGGGCCTTACTGGACATCCTCTTGCAGAGGCCACAGGCTGCCGGGTCATAGTCTTTCCCGAGGCAGCGGAGACAGCAGCTGTGCGTGTCAGTCAAAGACATAATTTTGGAGCACTAATCACACTTCTTAAAGTCACTGGTAGCCATGGGGGAAAAAAGTACCCCTGCAAGGTCGAAGACTCTCCGGGCTGCCAGTGGAAGAAAAAGGCGCAAAGATGCCAGGAAAAGAAAAGAACAAAAAAAAATCCCCTACAAAAATAGACTGAACTCGATGCCGAGGCAACAAGGTCGGTAGGCGGGAAGAGTACTGGTGCGATACCAGAGGAGATTATGAAACTGAGAGAAAAATCAACTTTTTCCAGGGACAAGTCAGATGAACGTCTGAAGGGCTCCGCGAAAAAAAGGAAACTGAGCAAGATGGCACCCTTAGGTAGGAAGGGGACCATACATGCGTGGTGGCATCTCCCAAAGGCTTTCTTTGAAAGCTGAGGGGATGCTTCCGCGAGGGCTCCTTCGGTGCAGACGTCACTCATATGTGAGGACTGACTTCCTGCTTGTTCCCGGAGAACAGCTGGTTTTACCTCTTCTGGGGATTCTCCACTTATTATCAATCAACTAAGTAGGGGAAGACAAAGATCCCCAAAGTATGAAGGTAGCTTGCACCGACATCCATTTTGTGAATACTCAGGGTGCGGATGCTAGCCCCAAGGGAAAGCATAGTTACTCACCTTTAACAGGTGACTCCAGGGACAGCAGGAATCAGTCCTCACATATGGGTGATGTCAGCACCGACGGAGCCCACGCGGAGCATTTCCCCAGCTTTCAAAGAAAGCCTTTGGGAATGCCACCACGCATGCATGGTCCCCTTCCCACCCAAGGATGTCATCTTGATTAGTCAGATGACATAGGTCAGGCAAAGACAAAAAAATGTCAAGAACAGTGGGCAACTCCAAGGGGAGGTGGGTGGGTTGAGAGGACTGATTCCTGCTGTCCCTGGAGAACACCTGTTACAGGTGGGTAACTATGCTTTCTCCAGGAACAAGCAGTAAGTCAGTCCTCACATATGGGAATTCCCAGCTACAGGCTACCAAGGACCTGTAGAAAAATGCCACAGCGAGTCGTGTGCAGTCACTGGTAACTGAAGACAGCCAGAGGACCCCAGAAGGCCATGCTCCCAGTAGCCGCAGAAGAAGGGTCAGAGGGCAGGAGTTGCTTAAACCACGAACAGATTATGGAGTACAGCCTGGCCAAAGGCAGCATCCCAACAGGACTCCCTCTCCAGGCAGTAACGTGTCGCGAAGGTGTTAGCCGAGGACCAGGTTGCGGCTCGGCAGATGTCTGCCAGGGACACGGAGCGCAGATGGGCCACCAACACTGCCCTCACATGAACACCACGTGCTGTGACTCCGTGGTCCAGAGCAGCCCTGCCTGAGCCTGGGCAAACGGTGTGACGCTTCGGGAAGAAGGTTGGCAATACTATCTCCTGGTTGAGATGGAAATCTGAGACAACTTTCGGGAGGTACTTGAGGTGTGTTCAGAGAACTACCCAGTTCCCGTAGAATCTTGTGTAAGGGGCATCGGCCATCAGGGCATGAAGCTTACTGACCCTCCGGGCCGAGGTGAGGGCCACCAGAAAAACCACCTTCCAGGAAAGATGCAGGAGCGAGCAGGACACCATCGGCTTGAAGGGCAGCTGAGTCAGCTGCGTGAGGACAACGTTGAGGGCCCACTCCGCCGGAGGCGGTCGGATGGGGGGCTTGGTAAGCAGCAGCCTGTGCATGAAGCGGGAAACCAGTGGTTGACCCGAGAGAGGTCCACCCCCAACAGGATGGTGGTTAGATGAGATAGTGCTCAGGTGGACCCTGACCGAGTTGGACTTCAAGTCCGCCTGCGAGAGATGGAGCAGGTACCGCAAGACCAAGTGTGTGAGGACGAGAGAACGGGTCGGCCCGTATCTCTGAGCACCACACCGAGAACAGATGCCATTTAAAAGCGTAAGCTCCCCTAGTCAAGTCCCTGCGCAAGGCCAGCAGTATGTCCTCAACCTCCACTGGGAAATGAAGGGAAGCTGTGAGGGATAAGGACCTCAAGTTTGGGTGAAGAAGCAGACTTTCCTCCTGCATCAACAAGCCCGGCGCATCACCCAAGGGAACCGGAGGCTCCGATAAGTGGCGAAGCTGCAGCGGGAACCAGGGCTGTCGAGGCCACCTTGGGGCCACGAGAATCACTAAGGCCCTGTCCCGCTGAATTTTGAGGAGAGTTTGTGCTATGAGCGGAGTGGGGGGAAACGCATACAGGAGGCCGCACGTCCACGGCAGGAGTACCGCATCGGGTTTTTCCTGTTTGGGTGGAGAACTGTGAGAGCTGCGAGTTCACAGGGCTGGTGAAGAGTTCTAGGACAGGATTCCCCCAAAGCCAAAATAGCCGCTGCGCCATCTGCGGGCAGAGTTGCCACTCGTGTGGCTGGAGTAGCCGGCTTAAAATGTTTGTCAGGACATTATCCTGTCCCGGGAGATAGGTGGCCCATAGGTTGTGAGAGTCGGTGCCCCTATGCTTGTATATATAGAACATTGTTACTTGGTTGTCTGTCTGGAAGAGCACCGCCCGATGGTGAACGCGGTGTCTGAATGCCCGAGGGCGAGGAGGACCGCCCGGAGTTCGAGAAGGTTGAACAGCTGCTGGGACTCCTCCAGGGTCCCCCTGCATGCAGAGCTCGCCGCAATGGGCTCCCCAGCCCATGAGTGAAGCATCCGTGGTCAAGACCACGTCGTGTTATGGGGCCTGGAATGGCATGCCTCAGAGCAGGTTCTGGGTGTCCCTCCACCAGTCAAGGAACTCAGTGAGTAGTGAGTGACCGTGACGGCATCTCGGAGGCGACCTGTTGCCTGAGACCATTGGGCCTGAAGGCACCACTGCGCCGCCCGCATGTGCAGCCAGGCGTCAGGGATGACATGAACCTTCGAGGCCATATGGCCAAGGAGACGGAGCATCACTCGGGCTGATACCGCATCGCGGCATTGGACCAAGGATGCCACAGCGATGAGGCAGTCTGCTCTGTCTTGGGGAAGGAAGGCTGTTGCCCACCGAGTGTCGAGGCATGCACCGATGAACTCCAGGGATTGGGCTAGAGTGAGGTGAGACTTCGGGAAATTGATCATGAAACCGTGGTGCTCGAGGAGGTGGATGGTGCAGGCTGTGGTCTGCCGCAACTCGCCGGCCATCCCCCCTGAAACGAGCCAGTTGTCTAGATAGGGGTAGATGAAGGTGCCCTGCAATCGAAAGTGGGCCGCGGCCGCCGCAAGGCATTTGGTGAGCACTCGCGGGGCGGACACCAGGCCAAAAGGAAGCACCCTGTATTGATAGTGGTTCCCTTGTACCCTAAGCGCAGATATTTCCTGGGCTTGGGATGGACAAGGATGTGAGCGTATGCATCCCAAAGGTCCAAGGAGCATACTCAGTCGCCGTGCCGGAGGAAGGGCAGCAAGGCGCCAAGGGAGAGCATTTTGAACCTCTCCCACACCGGGTACTTGAGATTTCTTAAATCGAAGATGGGTTGGAAACTGCCCATCCACTTTGGCACAAGGATGTAACAGGAGTAGAACCCACGACTTCAGAGGTGCAGTGAGACCACTTCTACTGCTCGCTCCTCGAGGAGGTTGGCAAGCTCCTGCCCCAAGAAGACCAAGTGCATGGGGAGCTGAGGGGGCTCCACAGGGCAGAAGGGTGGCAGAAGCAACCCTCCCAGATAACCTGGAGGACTCAGGTGTCTGAGGTGACGGACTCCCATCAGGGAGCAACGTGGACCAGGCGCCCTCCCACCGGTAGTTTGGACACCAGAGGGTGAGCGGCTATGCATCTGGCATCAAATACCCAGAGCCGACTGGGCCAGTGCCGGGGTTTGGCTTTTGGGACCCTTTGGCTTACATGGGTCTTGATGGCCGCTCTTGCTCTGTCCGCAATGGGACAGAGCCAGCGCCGGAAGGTAAGGTGGGTAGCCCCGATAGGGGAGACCCGTCCTCTAAAAGAAAGGCTTTTTTTTGCCTTGTTGCTTCTTCCGCGGGAGGGAAGAAGTCTTTCGGGAGAGATGGGTGCGGGTTACCTACTTCATCTCAGTTTCCACTGCTTTGTCCTCCATTGGTTTGCCGAACAATTGCTCGCCCAGGCATGGTACATCGAGCAATTTCCCCTGGACCCATTGTTCGAGTTCTGAGGACTGGAGCCGGTCTTGCTGCCTGGCCCCGATACCAGCAGCTGCTACCTGAGCGGAGGACTTTAAGCTGTCGTATGCAGCATGAGAAAGGTACTTTGAACAGTCCTCCCACTGACTTTAGGAGGGACTGGAAACGGTGGAGGTAATCGCCGTCGAGGCCCTCCTGTAAACCTCCGAGCTCTTTCGTGAGATCAGGAAGGAACATTTATTTATTTATTTGTTTTCATTCTCTTATATACCGCGCTATTCTGCATCAGTGCGGTTTACATTGAACAAACTGAAATTACATTGAACAGGGCATTATAACGTGGAGATAACTATTTTACAGGGAACATGGGCTATGGAGGGTTAAGTGGCTTGCCCAAGACCATAAGGAGCACCTGTGGGACTAGAAACCCCAGTCTTTCCGGCCCAAGGTTGCTGTCCTCTAGTGGGATTTGAACCCCCGACCTTCCGGCCTGAAGTATCTTGCCCCAACCACTAGGCTACTCCTCCACTCTATACATATCTATGTATAGCTGGTAAGCCTGGATGCGGCACACCAGCATGGAGCCTTGGTAAGCCTTACTCCCAAGGGCATCGAGGGCACGATAATCTCTACCCAGCGGGACCTAAGAGTGAGTTTTTGGGCTCTTTTACTTCCGAATGGCAGACTCCACCGCCATCGATGTATGAGGAAGCTGGGCCTTCCAGAAGCCAAGCCCTCGCTGGACCCTGTACATGGTGTTCAGGCACTTGCTGACAATGGGGATGACACAGGCATCTCCCACATTCAGAGGAGCAGCCGGGCTAGGATAGGAAGTCCCTCGGCAAAGCCTCGTATTGTAAAATGTCAAGTTCTTCCACATGGGGCTCCTCCTCGGACTGCGTGGAGAGCACTAGGGCTCGAGCCATGTCCAACACAAGCTCTAGAAAGGAGGTGTCTTCAGGCGAGGACCACCACTTCTGAGCCTGCAGGGAAAGGTCCAAGGGGAGGTCCCGATGAGCCCAGGGTTCAGGGGAAGTGTCTCCATTGGACTCCCAGCCCAAGAATTCCAAGGAAGACTCGGAGCTAGGTTGCTCGAGCAGAGCCTGTGCCTTGCACTGGGCTCTCGAGGCCGAAGCCCTCCTGGAGCTGGAGGCACTAGCTCGAGAAGATCTCGCACCCGAAGACCAGGATGGAGATCGAGACCTCTGCCGGGATTCCCGCACGAGGCCCCTGGCTCTTGGGGGTTGCCGCGGCAGTCTGGGGTGCTATCATAGGTGTCATCCTCGAAGTCTCATGGCGCGTGTGGGGCCTGGCACTAGCGCCTGGTGGTCAGCAAGGAAGGCAGAAACACTGCGTCCCAGTGCCAGCATTCGGGCCTCCCACTCGGGAGTGGGGCCCTGTGATGCGGACACCGGGGTGACCGGGTCAGGAGTCAAGGAAGAGAGGGGGACCTCGCTGGGATGACCCTCGGGAGACCGGGCGCCATCGCTGGAAGCCCCTATATCCGTACAAGATACCTTTTGAGGCCACTCCTTCTCCAACTCTTGGGACTGCCGAGGAGGCTGAGGGACCGAGCACGAGAACGCTCACGCTTGTTCGGAGCACCCCAGACAGGGTACTCAAGGCCTTCTTCTTCTGCTCCCTTTTGGGGGACCCTTGCTCAGACTGACGCCTTGGCCGCAGAGCAGCTGTGGGGGACCCCAGAGGCTGAGGGTCAGTGGAGCAGGAAGCTACTGGGGACACCGGGGCCGCCTTGCAGAAAATGTCATCCAGTTTCTGCTTATGGCTCAAGATGGCCTTGGAGGACACCTTTTTGCAAAGGGAGCAGAGCTCCGGGTTGTGGTCAGCTCCTAGGCACCTAAGACAACAGTCATGGATGTCCGTGAGCGACATATTCTTGGAGCATCTGTCACGCTTTTTGAAACCGGAGGCCATGGAGGCAAAAAGAATTCACGCAAGGTCAAAGACCTTCAACTTGGCCAGCAGTTGAAAAGGGCGCAAAAAATGTGCTGGTCAAGAAAATGAACCCCCCCCCCCCACCCTCGAAAAACAACAAAATTCTGGGGCCCGCTGCCAAAGCAAGGGCACTGGGGACGGTGGGAAGAGGACCGGAAAACTGGATTAGAGAGAGAAATTTTGAAAACTTTTTCTGAGGTACAGGACGTGTGTCCGAAGGGCTCTGAGGAAAAAGGGAGACTGATGGCAAGATGGCACCCTTGGGCGGGAAGGGGACCACGCATGTGTGGTGGCATTCCCAAAGGCTTTCTTTGAAAGCTGGGGAAATGCTCCGCGCTGGCTCCGTTGGTGTCGACCACCCATATGTGAGGACTGACGTCTTGCTTGTTCCTGGAGAAGCACCCACTACTGGTATGGGTTTGCTGAACCCAGAACCCATACCAGTCTGTGTATGACTGTGTATGTGTATGATAATGTCTGTGTAGAGGGTGGATTAGCAAATGAGTGTATGCCACCTTCAGGTCTACAGAACATAGCCAATCGTTTCTCTGAAGGTAAGGCAGAAGAGTTCCTAGGGAAATCATCTTGAATTTTTCTCAAACACAGAACTTGCTGAGATCTCAAAGATCTAGAATAGGCCTGAACCCTCCTATCTTCTTGGAAATGAGGAAGTAAGGAGAGTAGAAGCCCTTTCCCTCTTGGGCAGGAGAAACTATTTAGACAGCACCCTGAGTTAACAGGGCACCACTTCCACTGAAAGGAGATTGGTCTGTAAGGGTCTAAACAGATAATCCTTCATGAAGGTAGCGGGGGGAAAGCTGTGGAAATGCAGCAGATAACCCCTTTGGACAATGTTGAGAGTCCACTGTTCTGATGTGATGAGATGCCACCTGTGGGCGTAAGAACAAAGTCTGCCTGCTATGTGAAGGTGCTGGGGACCCTGCAGAGGCAGACTTGCTATGCTCTCTAGAAAGGAGTCAAAAACCAGGTGCCGACTGTGGTGGAGCTTAGATGCCATTGGCTTCTTAGGCTGATGAGGTCCCTGTTGCCTCTGTTGTTGCTGCTGGGATTAGTAAGCAGCCTGAGGTGGAAAAGCAGGGTAATATCTCTTCTTTTTAGAAAAGAAAGACTTCTTGGAATTGTCCTTCTTTCTAGAGGGGTCAGAAGCCTTTCAGGAGAGTTTTAGAGGGTGAGATCATCCGCCTCAAGCTCCCCAGCCTTCACTCTCCAACCCTTTCCAAAGTGGTTTTCCCCAGAGCAGAGAATATTGGCTAATTTATCCCGAACCCATTGCTCGAGATCTGATGTCTGGAGCCAGGCCATCCTAAGAGCACCAATTCAGATTGCTGAGGCTCTGCTGGAAGACTCAAAGGCAATGAAAGAAGTCCTTTTAAGGAACTTGGATGTATTCTGATTTTACTTGACTAAGGCCAGGAATACATCTCGTTTGTCATCTGGAAGGAAAGGAGTAAGGTTCAACAAATCTCTGGAGATATCCTTGAGATACATGCCCATGTACAGCATGTATAAAATGATCCTGGACATGAGCATGCATGCCTGAAAACAGCAACGTCCAAAGGCATTTAGAGCTCTAGCATCTTTGCCTGAAGGCACGGAAGAATGCGTCTTCAAACTCTTGATGCATTGCATGGCCGATTCCACTACATGGAATGGTGTGGTAACTGAGGCGTTTGAAAGCCAGGAGATGGTGGAACTCAATACACAGTATCGAGCAGTTTGCCGATAGGCAGAACCGTTAACGGGGCTTCCCACATACGTAGCATTAAATCCTATACAATTTAATGTAGTGGTAACGTAATCGCCTCCTTGGGTGCTGAGGGGTATTGGAGGATTTCCAATTCTTCTGCTTTCAGTTCAGTCTCCGATGTCACAGCTATCTAGAGACTTACCGCCATATCCCTAATGATGTTTTAAAAGGACATGTCCTCAAGCGGGGACTGCCGCCTCTCATGAGGAGGGGAATGGTCAGAAGGGATGTCTCAGGTGGCCCTGGAATCCTCCAATGTGTCCTCAAAATTGGACGAGGAAGAGTACGATTTCGAAAGAAAGTCGACAATCCCATGCTTATGTCAAGGCCCGATGTCGGTGCCAATGCTCATGCAGAGCTCTTTCAGTACCGGGAACCGAACCAACGATGCCGGTCGGTTCCAACACTGGCATTGGAAGGAGAGGATCTCCCAAAATAGGCTCGAGGGCTGGCATGGGACCAGGAGATATCAGTCTTGAGGTGAGAACCGATACTTGAGTCTCTGGAACTGTCGATACCACTGGTACTGAGTCTGCAAGGAGTGCTACCAAACTCCTCTCGATGGCGAGGATAAGCTGATCGAGGGAGGAGACCGATGCATGGGTGGAATCATATACGGGGCTTCGAGCCTCCAACCCCGAGCATGGTACCAGTAGCTCTCTGGAGGTCAAAGCCTCGGAAGAGTCCTGGAGCACCTGTGGTGCTTTAGAGCAGCGTTTTTCAACCACTGTGCCGCGGCACACTAGTGTGCCGTGAGATATTGTCTGGTGTGCCGTGGGAAAAATTCCAATTTCATCCGTAACATGTGGCCTCGGCTCACAAATTAGGGTTGCCAACCGGCCGGTTTTCAGCCGACCTGGCCGGTTTTTCCATGGCCAGGCCGGCTGCCAGCACAGTTGTAAAACC
Organism: Ichthyophis bannanicus; assembly: GCA_033557465.1. Classification (NCBI taxonomy): domain Eukaryota; kingdom Metazoa; phylum Chordata; class Amphibia; order Gymnophiona; family Ichthyophiidae; genus Ichthyophis; species Ichthyophis bannanicus. Next base: position 925,218,468 of record CM066032.1, on the reverse strand, counting down.
GGCCATTGAAAAGCCGGTTTTTTGCTCTGGCCGCAAGATCGGGAGCGGCCAGAGCAAAAAACCGGCTTTTGTGCCGAAGTCCGCGGCGCGAACGCGATCGCGATTCCCTATAGCAGTGCAGCCGCTGGTTCTGCTTTGTACAGAGCAGTGGCTGCACTACACTTACATTGAAAAGTAAAGAGAAACTGTGTCAGGAGCCCTCCGATCATGCAGAGCCCGAGGAAGTGATGTCATGGGGGCGGGCTCCTCACAGGCTGTCTTTCCTTTTCAAATTAACTTTAGCTGCAATAAAGTTAATTTGAAAAGGAAAGACAGCCTGTGAGGAGCCCGCCCCCATGACATCACTTCCTCAGGCTCTGCGATGACCGGAGGGCTCCTGACACAGTTTCTCTTTACTTTTCAATGTAAGTGTAGTGCAGCCGCTGCTCTGTACAAAGCAGAAGCAGCGGCTTGGGCAGAGGGGGGTGTGTGTGTGTGAGTGAACCAGCAAGGGGGGGGGGAGTGTGAGTGAACCAGCAAGGGGGGGGGAGTGTGAGTGAACCAGCAAGGTGGGGGGGAGTGTGAGTGAACCAGCAGTGGAGGGGGGGGCGATGGTGTGAGTGAACCAGCAGGGGAGGGGGGGTAAGTGAGTGAGTGACCCAGCAGGAGGGGTGAGTAAGTGACAGGGGAGTGGGTGAGTGAACCAGCAGTGGAGGGGGGGGGGTGGTGTGAGTGAACCAGCAGGGGATGGGGGTTGGTGTGAACCAGCAGGGAAGGGGGGTTGGTGTGAGTGTTTGATTCCTATTCAAGAGCTAATGGAACACATTTGATTCATCTCCAAACGTATATTGCAATTTACCTGTATATATGTGTACATAGTTACCCTGTTGTTATTACCTGTACATACACCCCTTGTTATATTGTGAAGCCAGTGCAGACCATCTGTGCTGGACGGTTATGTTTTAATGTAAACCGCGTTGATGCAGAAGAACGCGGTATATAAGAAAGTTAAATAAATAAATAAGAGAATTACTTTATATATAGTCAATATAGGCACAGAGGTAAATTTTTTTAACATTTTCTAATGGTGGTGTGCCTCGTGATTTTTTTCATGAAAAAAGTGTGCCTTTGCACAAAAAAGGTTGAAAAACACTGCTTTAGAGGGTTGGTCCTCCCGCCGAGACTGTTTGGCAGGCCAGTCACATCGGATTCACCTTTTGGTGAATCTCGATGAAGATATAGGGACTTACCTCAATGATCATTATCGGACTGCCAATGCTTTAGTTTTAGACTTATGTTTGGACTTTGAAGAGACTTGAGAAACAAGAGAAGAGGCAGACATCCTCGACGATGCAGAAGCAATGGAAAGTGTCCAGGGCGAACAGAGAATCATACTTATTGGCTCATTCTTTAGGCCTCATTTCGTCATTTGCTGGCACAAAAGACATTCTTTTGGTAGATAGTCTGGGCCCAAATATTTTAAACAACAGTCATGTTTATTGGTGACTGAGATAATACCAGAGCATTTAGTACATTTTTTAAAACTACTGGAGAGTTTTTCCATTGTAGCACGAAAAATAGGCTGAGGCCTAAATTGGCAGTGAAACCACCAATTAGAAAAGTAAAAGAAAAAAAAAAGATTAGAAAATAAGAAAATGATGGGGCCAATATCAGGCAAGGTACTGGCGTCAACGGAAAGGCAGAGCACAGATAAAACACCAAAAAAGAACGTTTTTTTGGCAGTGATAGGAAGAAAACAACCTGCATGCTCCGCGGAAAATGAAGAACTGAGGAGAGGAGTAGGGAAGGCAGATGCACAGGCTCAATGGAGAGCTCCCAAAGGCTTTCTAATTGGACGCTGGGGAGCGTTCCCCTGTGGGGTCCGTTGGTACAGATGTCACCCATATGTGAAGACTGCATCCTGCTTGTTCTTGGAGATAATCCATCCACCATCTGCTGGAGACAGAGAAATTCTGAAGAGACCTCTGGTGACTGAGGCATATAGAGACATGGGAGTAATGTCACTGAAACCTGGCCTTTTCATTTGTTCTCTGTCTCCACCAATCTGCTGGTAGGGGAACACAACCCACTTGTCTGGACTGGTCTAGAAGGACAAAATGGAAATCACCTTTATTCTCACATTTCAAAACCTTAAAAATTGTCCATTTTAGACCAAACTATAAGTATCCAATTGTCAATCCACTGTAGCAAAACGTATCCTTTATCAATCTGTATTCTTCACCATTTCAACTATGGAAAAAATATTCATCAATTTATTTGTAACAAACATAAATGGAATGCTATATTCAATCCCTTATGTTTATTTCAACTATTTCATTCAACACCCAGACAACAGCACCTTGTCTAGGACAGGGTACACACTCACATTCTACTTCAGGGCTTATCAGATCTCTGATCAAGAATAAACTTGACCCATCAGACATCAAATCCTATAGACCTATCTCAAGCCTCCCCTTCCTAACCAAAATCATAGAAAAGATCGTATACCAACAGACCCAGGACCACATCGACTCCTACACACCCCTAGACCAGCAACAGCACAGATTTCAGCAACAGCATAGCGTTGAAACCCTTCTCACGACTCTCCTTGACAGACTCCAAACAGGCCTTGATAATAAAAAACAAGGCTTCATCCTCATATTTATGGACATTGCCTCAGTTTTCGACACCGCCAACCACAACCTCCAACTCACCCAACTGTACCAAAAAGGCATAAGAAGCCTAGCCTTAGATTGGTTCAAATCCTACCTATCCGACCGACAACAAGTCCACATAGAAACCAGACATCCAAGCCTTTCCAACAAACACAAGGGGTTCCCCAAGGATCTTCCCTCTCATCCCTACTCTTTAACATGTACATGCAACCAATCTGTTCTATCATTCAATCATTCAACATTCTCTACCACATCTACGCCGATGACGTGTTACTGTACACTCCATTCCTCATTGACAAGCCGGACTACTCGTCCATAGTTGAATGCTTCAACACAGTCTCAGATTGGCTCATGACAAACAACCTGATGGTCAACACCAATAAGACTGAGGTCTTATACATATCCAAAGACCCCACATTTACCCCACCGCCCTCCCTCAAAGTGAAAGACTTCAACTTCAAAACCAAACAAGAAGTCCACTATCTGGGAATAACAATCAAACAACGCCTGTGCTGGGAGACCCACATTCAAAATATCAGCAAAACAGTCTACCATAAACTAAGAACCCTCTGGCACTTACGTCCTCTCCTCAAGTCCTCAGACTTCTGCTTGGTTGTTCAAGCTCTCACCCTCCCTCATCTGGACTATTCCATCATCATCTTTCATGGTATGTCGAAGCTCACTCTCCAGCCACTACAACTCACCATGAACACAGCTGCCCGCACAATCCTGTCTGCATCAAGATACAACCACATCACTCCTCTTCTGATGCAGCTTCATTGACTCCCCATAGCAAATCACCTGACTTACAAAGCACTGCTACTTACTTTCAAGGCCCTGCATGGAATGTTGGCAACCTCGCTCTCAGAACTTATACAACGAACGCAGGAGACCAGGACCAGAAGAACATGCATGATAAACTCTCTCATGACCCCTTCAACAGTAAGAACTTGCACCCAATCAACCAGGAATCGTGCCTTCTATTTGCGCCAACTCAATGGAACTCACTACCCCCAATGATACGCGCCATCCCGGATCTTACCTCTTTTAGGAAGGCCTTGAAGACTTACCTCTTCCAGCTAACCTATAACCATCCACCCTAGATCACCCATACATACAGCCAACATAGCCGAACAGCCAATGCCAAATTAATCCTGTTTTAATGTAAATAATGTAAATATGTTCCTGCAATGTAAGAACATTCCTAGGGGTACCAACCTACTGCAAATTTGTTATATGTAACCTGTTCGATGTAAACCAGTACTGTGCATATGTGAGATGTAAACCATGTTCAATAGTTATATGTAAACCTAGTTCATATGTTTTAGGTAAACCGCACTGATCTGTAATAGCGCGGTATAGAAAAACAAACAAATAAATAAATACAATATTTCATCAACTTATCTTTTTGCTGCTTTATGTGGCGGTTTAACAATTTACTTTCAACACAGCCAACAATGTTAATAATTTTTGTGTTGATATGGCTACAGCATCTTACCTTCGTCAGGTAGGTACTGGAACTCCATAGCCTCGCTGACCTCCTTGTCCGAGGGCCTCCGCAACTGCATTTGCACTTTGACTGGCTCGCGGATGTTCCGGTCCAGGTAAGGTGGAGTACGGAAAACTATAGCCACCTGTCTGTGGACATCTGCCTGGGAGAAATTTCCTTTGGCTTCCCAAGAGTCCAAGAAGAAACGTACTTCAATGTCTTCTGTGAAAGACAGAATTATAATCCAGTGGATGGGATGGATGAAGGTAGAGGATGCTTGCAGCAGGAAGCTGTAACATCTCTATTATCACCAAGTCTTTATTATTCATAAATAAACACAACAAACAGATCACTTTGCCAAAAAACAGAAGGGACAGAACTGTAAAAGAACAAACCAAAATATGCACTTTGTTGGCGACGATAAACTTCATTTCATGGCTCATCTAAAAGAGAAGACCAGGGGTCTGAGACCTTTCACTCATAGTTCAATCTTCTTTGTTGGCTCAACAATTTCTTACTGCTCTTTTTGGTTTCCAGCTCAACTGGACCTTGTTGAGCTTTCTTTCATATTTACTTAGCATCCTACCTTTCCCAGTTCAGCCATCACAATAATCCTCTACCTGAGCAGCACAAGTCATAGCTCTCTTTAGAATCACTATGAGGGTAATTTTATCAACCATTTTCCACAAATAAGGCATGTTTTATACATGAAAAATGGCTGTATAGACATATGCATACAAATACATGTGCCCACAAAAGCACGCATACTTTTATGTAGACCATGCATACGCATCCAGGCAGAGTTAAGAGGTGTGTGCAAACTTCATAGGTGTAACTCTGTGCAATAAGCAGATGTGTGCTAGTGGTGATTATTCTAGGATTCTATTTTATAAAGGCATATGCATGTGCATGTTGCTTTTGTTTATTTTATGTTCAAATCTGTTTATTAATCCACAAGTCCAACAGAATAAACACTGCTCAAAGCATGGTGCAACGTTTGTCAGCAACGTATCAAAAGCATGGTACATTCCTTCAGTTGCACATTCTCAAATATTTTGTTATAGTCATATCTAGTACCAAGAAAAGCAACAAGAGCACCATACAGAACACAATACCAGTCTCCAACAGAGAAAAAGGCAATAAGCCAGTAATACAGACAACCAATTTTTGTATTTATTAATCTTGAATGCCCCTTACCCCCAACACTCCCTCCCCCTCCAAAACCTCCCAGGTCCAATCCCCTAACAGGTCAAGGCAACTGGTAGAGGCCAAAACTAGTAGTTCCCCCCAGTGTGTTCAGAGCACACATTCCCTTTTAAAGTCAATCTGACAAACGACCAGTCTAGCTACTATACAAAACAAAATGCAGTACAACCCCTCCAAGTCCCAAACCCCCTCTCACATCAGAATCCCCCCCCCATACCCCCTCCAACCCCCCCCCCCCCCCATCCCTCTCTCATACCACATCCACACCTCAATCGGCTAACATTAGCCATGATACCGCCAATCAAACCCCTACCATTCAACTCCAATCAGCCTATCATACAGCACCGCCCTTACAGACCCCCCTTACAGAGCCATGTCAAAAAGAGAGAGAAGAAGCAGAGTACTGCAACAGATCCACTCTTCGGTACCATAGGACATCAGGCACAAAGGGTATACCAACGCAAGGTTCTATAAGGTCAGCACCTCATTGCGGCACATGGTGAAAGGCACATGATATAGGGATCCCAAAGGGCCAAAAAGGCTGCCTTTATCGTGAGTGAGCCACAGGCAGCCAGGTTCTCCATCACTAACAGATGATGGAAAGCATTTTGCCATTCCCAAAAGGAGGGGGCCAGGTCGTCCCGCCAATGCTGCAGAAGGCACTGTTTAGCTATCAAACAGGCCTTTTGAACAAAGCAGTTGAGCTCCCAATCCCTTAACTCCTAACCCCCGATCATCCAGTACAGCCATTCCCGCTTGCAATGCCATGTGCTAACCAAGCAATCCATTTAAGAAACGCTGGATTGGGCCCCAAAAATCACAGAGCTGTTCGCATCTCCAAAGGATATGACCCAGGTGAGCCTCAGCCTGTTGACACCAAGAGCAAGCCCCAAAATCTGCAAATTATGCTCTATATGCCTGTAGAGGGGAATAGTGTCCCTGTTCCAGTACTTTATACTGAAGCTCTCGAAGTCATGCACTCTTAATCAAAGCCGGAATTCGCATCACTGCATGTCGCCAGTTGAACCCCTCCCCCCCCCTCGAGACCCTCCTCCAGTTCAGCAGTCCATTTAGACTTTCACCAAATTGTTGAAGGGCCCATGCATGAAAAAGGAGGGACCCTTGACCTCATCTTCACCAACAAGCAACACACTCATTCCCACCAACTCCCCTCACCAACCATTCATAGAGTCCCCTGGTCAGCCCACACAATCCTCAACTTCTCTATACCTACTATCTGGGCTCAAGCACAATCTCCCAACACCCCACCCCACCAAGGAGATTTAGAAGCTGGAACAGGGAAGCATTCCTTAACACTATCCTACCTAAGTTGATCACAAACTGCACTGACCTAGATATGCTAGTAGAGGATTGGCATGACACATTATCTCATGCTGCAGTAGCCCCTCAATCTATTGAAGCCAACACACAGCACCAACGAGCTGCGTGGTATACAGCGGATCTAAGATGCCTAAAGCATAAGCTCTGGAAGACCAAGAGATTATGGTGTCATTCCAAGTCACCATTGGACCGTGAAGCATACGTGTGCATGCTGATAGAATAACAAGATGCCATCAACAGAACCAGAAAGGAATACCACACAAAGTTAATATTAGATCAACTAACCGGCCAAGGGAACTCTTCAACATAGTAAATGTGACAAGGAATCCCACAACAGGAACCAACTTTGACTCCCCCACACCAAAAGCATTCTCAAATCACTTACAGATCACTATCTCCCAAACAAAGGACCCAATGCCCACACCACAATCATTCACAAATCACTCCCATGCTACTGTTTCACAAACAAAGGACCCAGTGCCCACTGCTCTCCCAACATGCAAGAGCTCTACCTGTCACCTATGGAGTGAGTTCAGCCCTATATCACAGGACCAGCTCAAAGATATCGTAAAGGTCTCAATATGACATCTTCCCAGCTCGACCCATGCCCAGTAGGATGGACCAATTCAACCTGCTTAGAGCTGACCTCAATAATCCTAAATATCAAAAATCTATCCCTCTCACAAGACTACTTACCAAAGCGATTGAAGTGGGCATCCATATGCCCAATCCTCAAGAGCTCAAGGCTAGGCCCGACGATTCCAAGCTCATACTGACCCATCTCCAACTTACCCCTCCTAGCCAAGATAATTGAGAAAGCAGTCCAAATGCAACTACAGGACCACGCTGACGCACATACCCCCCTGGACTAGCAATGCCACGAATTCAGAACCAACCATGTTATTAAATCTCATGCACCATACTCATAGACAAGCTTACTCTAGGCAACGGGAAACCCAATCAAGAATTCACCCTTCTCCTCCTTGATGTAAAAGCAGCCTTTTACTCAGTACCACATAAAGCACTACTCCTCTGACTCCAAGCAATTGGCCTATTTAACACTACTGTATGTATCTCATGCATTTACTTGTTAGTATTATGCTCATGTATATAGTTATGCTCATGAATATAGTTATTTATGTAACTTATTGGCAAATAAGGTTCTATGTGTGACAATTAAGGTTTTGTGAATCCCATGTTAAGTTACTGTTCGATGTAAACTGCCTTGACATGTCGAAAGGCGGTATATAAAACCAATTAAATAAATTAATAAATAAATAACTTCTATGCAAGCACAAGTCTGCACAGTCATCCGACTTCACATCTTCTTATAACAGCCCGCAATAGACAGTTTCTCTCTTGCATCAAACTCAAAGAACCCATCTATCTTATCCACTAAGCTCTTGTCTAGCCACTGCTGCCCTAACGATCGGGCATTGTGTCTGAATTGTAGGTAAGCGAAAAAATGGTTATTATCCAAAGCAAAATAATCACTGATCTCCTGGAATGGACACCACCATCCCATCAGCAACAAGCATTTGCCACAGTAATCTCAATCCTATGCCCTACCACATAAATGAGGAGAGGGACACAGGAAAAGAGGGTGGGAAGATACATACGAGGGAGGGGGCCAGAAAACAAAACAAAACAAAACAGGAAGAGCGGGGAGTGCTCAGGGAGGGAGATCATATCAGTATGGGGAAAAACTGGTAAGCTCTTGGCATGTTGCTTGAGGGGTAGTTAGGGGTTGAGTTTTATGGTGGCGTTAAGAGATAGAGGAGGAACCTTGTGTAAGATGACACCTGAGATTGGGGAAAGACTGGTTGATTATTACAAAACATTGTATTAAGGCGAAACGGTGTCTACCACTAAAATAGTGCAGTACTTGGCCAAAGTGCAGCTGCCTCGTTTAACTGCCCAGCAGGCTACAAGGTTGGGAGTTCCAGTGACCACAGAAGTTCAGCAGATTATCAAAGGAGCGGTGGGGTGCAAGGCACCAGGGCCTGATGGATATAGGGTGGAATTTTACAGATTAATGCAGGGGCAGGTTATCCCTCCTATGGTAGAAGTTTTTAATGTTTTGCTTGAGCGAAGATGTTAATACAACCCATATTACAGTCCTACCTTAACCAGGGAAAGACACATACTTAACGGAATCCTATTGTCCTATCTCTTTGATCAACTTTGACTTGAAGGTGTTCGCGAAAATTCTAGTGGATTGGCGTTGTGGCTTGCAGGGTTGGTTACATAGAAATATGATGACAGAAAAAAACCACATGGCCTATCTAGTCTGTCCTTCCATAAAGCATAGTTACTCACCTGTAACAGGTGATCTCCGGGAACAGCAGGAATTTAGTCCTCACATATGGGTATCGTCGGTACCGAGGAGCCTGCGCGGGAACGCTCCCCAGCATCCAATTAGAAAACCTTTGGGAGCATCCCACAGCGCCTGCGTGCTGCCTTCCCGCCTTTCCCAACTGCCTCTCTCCAGTTGAGTTTTAAAGCTGAGACAAAGAGAGAGAGAGGGAAAGGAAAAAGACAGATAGAGAGATACAACTCCTAGAGGAGGTGGGTGGGTTGTGAGGACTAAATTCCTGCTGTTCTCGGAGATCACCTGTTACAGGTAAGTAACTATGCTATCTCCAAAAACAAGCAGGAATGTAGTCATCACATATGGGGACTCCCTAGCTTTAGGTGCCAGGGAGAGACCCCTGAAGTTGTGTGTCCCTGACCAGGGCTCCACTTACCCCCATGGATCTCTGGCATCCTACCAGGGATGGCGGGTAGGAGTTGATTAGATATGGAACAGGTGTTGGAGAACAGCCTGACCAAACAAGGCATCCCTGCGGGAGTCCTTGCCCAAGCAGTAATGGGCTGTGAAGGTATGAACCGAGGCCCAAGTGGCTGCTCGACAGACGGCATCGATAGACACAGAGTGCAGATGAGCCATTGAGGCTGCCATGGCTCTCACATTGTGAGCTGTGACATGGCCCTTCAGAGAAAGGTTCTTACTCTGATAAGTGAAGGAAATACACTGAGCAATCCAGTTAGACAGTGTTCTCTTGGAAGTCTCAAATGAGAAGGATCAAAAGCAACAAAGAGTTGAGAGGACTTTCTATGTTGCTGTGTTCTTTGTAAGTAAAAGGCTAAAGCTCTTTTACAGTCCAAGGTATGAAGATTCCTCTCTGCATTTGATGCATGAGGCCTTGGAAAAAACACAGGTAGGTAGACCGCTTGGTTTAGATGAAAAGGCAAGACCACCTTTAGCATAAAGTGTGGATGAGTCCTAAGGACTACCTTGTCATGATGGAACCTTGTATAAGGTGGATCAGCTACTAGCGCTTGCAACTCACTAATGCGGCATGCTGATGTGATTGCAATGAGAAAGATAACCTTCCAAGAAAGGAATTTCAAGGAGGTAGTAGCTAAAGGTTCCAAGGGTGGCTTCATGAGCTGCCCAAGAACCAGGTTTAAGTCCCATGCCACTGGTGGTGGCCTAATGGGAGGTTCAGTTAGAAGAAGGCCTCTCATAAATCTTGCTATAAGAGGATGAGAGGAAACAGGTTGTCCATTTAGAGGCTTAAATGAAGCTGCAATAGCACTCGAATGGACTCTTACTGAGTTAGTCTTCAGTCCTGCATTGGATAAATGAAGGAAATACTCCAGCAATGATTCCAGAGGTATCGCAAGGGGGTTCTGCAAACACCATATGGTAAACCTTTTCCACTTAAAAGCATAAGAGCGTCTTGTGGAAGGTTTTCTGGAAGCAAAAAGAATATCTTTTACTTGCTGAGGAAGATTAAGATCTTGGATATCTAGGCCTTCAGCAATCAAGCCCTGAGATGCAGAGACTGGCAATTGGGACGCCATAACATTCTGACCTCCTGAGACAGGAGATCTGGAGCAGACCCTAACCCCAGGGAGGGAGCTTGAGAGAGATGTAGAAGCAGAGGGTACCACACTTGCCGTGGCCAATGTGGAGCTATGAGAATCATATGGCCTCTGTCTCTCTGAAGCTTGAACAGGGTTTTGGAAATTAGAGGAATGGGTGGAAAGGCATACAGGAAGTCTTGACCCCAATGAAGGAGGAAAGCATCCCTGGCCTGAGCCTTCTGAGCTGGAATTCTGGAACAGAACCGGGGAAGTTTGGCATTCCATGGACTTGCAAAGAGGTCTATGTCCGGGATTCCCCAAATTTGAAAAATCTTGGTTACCTGGTCTGCATGCAGAGACCATTCGTGTGGAAGCAGAACTCGACTGAGTCTGTCTGCCCAAGAGTTTTGTATGCCTGGAAGATACACTGCCAGGAGATGAATCTGATGCTCTCTGGCGAGGGCCCATAGTCGCAAAGCTTCGTTGCAAAGCGACAGAGAGCCTGTTCCCCCCCTGCTTGTTCACATAGAACATGGCTACTTGATTGTCCGTATGAATGAGGACTGTCTTGTTGTAGCTGAGCAGGGTGTGGAACACTTGCAGAGCAAGGAAGATTGCTCTGAGCTCCAAGAGATTGATATGTAGATGACTCTCCTGTGAAGTCCAGGTGCCTTGGGTGGAGAGTTCTTGTAGATGAGCTCCCCAACCCATCGGAGACGCATCTGTTGTGAGAATTGCTTGGGGTAAGGGTTGTTGAAAAGGGGACCCCAGCAACAGGTTTTGAGTGGACTTCCACCACTGGAGGGACAAAATAAGGCGACTTGTGTTTGCTATTTTGTCTGACAGGCATCCTGATGCCTGGGTCCATTGGGTGGATAAAGTCCACTGAGCTGCCCTCATATGGAGGCAAGCATAGGGAACCACATGCACAGTAGATGCCATGTGGCCTAGTAGTTGTAACATCTCTCAAGCAGTTAGATAAGGCTTTAGCACTGCTTGAGAAGCTAAATGCACCATGCAAAGGCAACGGGCCTGGGGGAGATAGGCCCTTGCCTTTCTGGTATCCAGCAAAGCTTCTATGAACTCTAAAGACTGAGTGGGAGTTAGACTGGATTTTGGGATGTTTATTACCAGCCCTAAATACTGAAGGATACGCATTGTGCAGGATAGAGAAGTCCTGGCCTCTGACTCTGTTGGTGCTCGAATGAGCCAGTCGTCTAAGTAAGGGAAGACGAATATCCCTAGAGTGCGGAGAAATGCTGCTACTACAGCCATGCATTTCGTGAACACCCTTGGTGCTGAGGCCAGGCCAAAAGGAAGCACCCTATGTTGGTAGTGCTTTTGCTGAAAAAAGGAACCGAAGGAACCTTCTGTGGGTTGGATGGATGAGGACATGAGTGTACGCATCCTTGAGATCTAGAGAACAAAACCAATCCTGACTCTGAAGGTATGGCAGCAGAGATCCGAGAGAAATCATCTTGAATTTCTCCTTGACAAGGAATTTGTTCAATTCTCTGAGGTCTAAGATAGGTCTGTAACCGCCTGTTTTCTTTGGGATAAGAAAATAAGGGGAATAGAACCCTGTACCCTGCTGATGAATGGGTACTTCTTCTATTGCCCCTTGGGCAAGAAGGATAGTGACCTCCTGACCTAACAGGTTGATGAGAGAGGTCGGAGAATTGAACTGCTTTACTATTGTGTGAGGGGGCATGCTTGAAAAATAAAGCTTGTACCCCTCCTTTATGATGGAGTGTGTCCTATGCTCTGCTGTTATTTGCCCCCATCTGGGGGCAAAATGACATAACCTTCCTGGAATGGTGGAAGGCTCTGGTCCCTCGAGAGCCAGGAAGGCTAAGTTCTCTAGTTGAGAGTCAAAGGCCCTGTGGAGGCTGGGCCTGCTGAGGCCCAGCAGTCTTTGCTTTCTTCTGTTTGGGTGGTTGCTGAGCTTTCCTGGCAAGCTAACCTGCAGAACGTCCCTGCTGAACATAAAGCAGGATAAAATGTTTTCTTTTTAGAAAAGAATGGTTTCTTGAACAATTTCTTTCTAGCAGGATCAGCAGTGGACTTGGATAATCTATCCAAGGTAGAATTTTCAGCATCCATTTCATTGGCCTTTTCCTGCCAATCTTTACCAAACAGGTTCTCACCAGTACAAGGGATATTTCCCAATTTGTCTTCTACCCAGAGCTCTAGATCAGATGCCTGGAGCCAAGCAATTCTATGTCCACCTATGGCAATAGCCAAGGTTCTGCTTATGCACTCAAAGCAGTCAAAGGCTGCACGGTTGGCAAATTTAGAAACATCTTGGGCATGTTTGACCAAAGTGAGAACATCCTGTCTTCTATCCTCAGGAAGAATAGGACTTAAAGCCTCTAAATCATCTGTGACCTCCTTCAGGAACTTTCCCATGTAGAGACTATAGGAACTGATCCTGGCAGAAAGCATGGAAGCTTGGAAGACCCAACATCCAAATGCATCCAGGGTTCTGCACTCACGTCCTGAAGGATTAGAGGCATGCTCTTCTCATAGCTGATTCCACTACAATAGAGTGGTGAGGAAGCTAAGTCTTATGGAAACCAGGACAAGGAGGGACTCAATACATAGTATCCAGTCTGCGAGAATGAGGAGATGTGGTAAGAGGTGTCTCCCACATCCTTAACATGAGATCATATAAAATCTCATGAATGGGCAAGGTAGCTGCCTCCTTAGGAGTTTTGGGATATTGTAGAATTTTCAACTCCTTGGCCCTTGGCTCTGTTTCAGGGGCCACAGTAATGGACAGGCCCCGAGCCACCTCCCTGATAAAATCCTGGAAGGAAATATCCTCTGGAAGAGACATCCTGCGTTTAGGCGAGGAGGGCTCCTCTGGGAGAAGCATCGCTGCATCAACAGAACTGTCAGAATCCTCAGATTCTTCTGAGGACTCGAAGTACCGTCTGTCCTGATGTTCTTGAAGAGCCCGATACCCGTACCGACCGAAGTCGGTACCGGAAGTAACCGGTACCGGAGGTCATCGGATGACTGGGTACTGGCAAAGCAGACACCGATGCTGATGTCGATGCTATCGGTAGCGGTAACGATACCGATGCCGGAGCCGTTGCCGGTACCGGTGGAATTGTCTGTCACGGTTCCGAGGGCGTCGATGCCGCAAGGAGAGCCGCCAGACTGCGCTCAATAGCCAGGACTCTCTGGTCTATCGACGCTGCCAATGCCTGGATGTCGGTATTAGAGGAGACTGCCAGTACCCCAGAGCATGGCACCAGTAGTTCTACCGAGGTCGAGGCCTCGAGAACATCCTGGAACCCCGATAATGCTTTGGAAGCCGAAGCCTCCCGCCAGGGCAATTTTGCCGGTGCAGAATCCTCAAGGGCAACGCCAGAGGCATCTCGATGCTTAGAAGGAGATCTACCCTTTGAGGACCAGCTGGACTTATGTTTAGTTACCTGAGATCCACGGGAGGAAGAAGCAGCCCTGGAAGACACTGATGCCACCGAAGCTGCATCAGAGGGAAACAGGGTACTGAGCTTAGCAGCTCGGTTCTGCCGACCTCTTTTAGACATCATGGAGGAGGACATACAATCCGTGATGGAGTGGTCAGGACCTAAACATTTTAGACACCATTCATGGGTGTCAGTGACGGAAATGGTACAGCCACACTTGGTGCACTTTTTGAAACCTGAGGCAGGTTTCTCCATGGTAAGGAAACGTTTTGGGGCCTAAGGCCCAAAAAGGCGCGTGGACCTGAATTAAAGAAAAAAAGAGAATTTTTTTTTTTTTTTTTAAAGACAGAAATAAGAAGAAAAAAACCGGCGGTACCAGTGAAGCGTAAAGGCAGATGCGAGCACAAAAAAGAAATAAATAAAAAAGAATTCTGTGGTGACAGGAACATGACCTGCTGGCTCCGCGGAAAAAGAACTGGAGAGAGGCAGTTGGGAAAGGCGGGAAGGCAGCACGCAGGCACTGTGGGATGCTCCCAAAAGCTTTCTAATTGGACGCTGGGGAGCGTTCCCGCGCAGGCTCCGTTAGTACCGACGATACCCATTATGTGATGACTACATTCCTGCTTGTTCCTGGAGATTAACAACTAAAACAGTCCCCTTTTTTCCTTTACAGATCCTCTGTGTTTGTCTAATGCTTTTTTGAATTCAGTTACTGTCCTCATCTCTACCACCTCCACTGGGAGACTATTCCAGGGATCCACTACTCTTTCCGTAAAGAAATATTTCTGCATATCACTCCTGAATCTATCTCCCTTCACCCTCATCCCATGTCCCCTCATAGCAGAACTTGCTTTCAATTGAAAGAGGCTCTCTCCCTGAACATTTATCCCATGGAGGTATTTAAACATCTCAATCATATCACCTCTATCCAGCCTTTCCTCTAAGGTGTACATATTAAGATCCTTCAGTCTGTCCTCATATGCTTTATAATGAAGACCACTAATCATTTTAGTAGCCACCCTCTGCACCGACTCCATCCTGTTCACATCCTTTTGAAGGTGTGGTCTCCAGAATTGCACACTATACTCCAAATGAGGTCACACTATACTCCAAATGAGGTTCATCAGAGCCAAGCGGGCTTTAAGGGACGGTATCTCTTTCTATATACCACTGGCATTCCTTTTCCTTTCTTAGATATGTTTTTTAATTGTATTTTATTGTAAACCACTCTGATGCCCCACAACGGGCGGTATATCAAGTTTTAATAAACATAAACATACAATTGAAATTTAGACCAAGGACATCTTTGCCCTTTGATGCAAGACAGTGTTCAGAGCAACCTGTGATTCCATCAGGCGAATTTGGTTCCTATTGGTCGGCTGCTGAGCTAAGATCCGGCGCTCCATATATACTTGTTTTTCCAATCGGAGCACCCCAGCATTCAAAACCCACTGCCTATGCATGGAGTAAGCAATAATGTCCCCTCTCAATATCACTTTGGCCACTTCCCAAAACAATTCAGGGTTGTCTAGATGCACTCTATTATGCTTCACATATTCTTCCTAGCGCTCCCTCAGATACGAGACAAAGCATAAGAACATAAGATATGCCATACTAGGTCAGACCAAGGTCCATCAAAGCCCAGTATCCTGTTTCCAACAGTGGCCAATCTAGGTCATATGTACCTAGCAGTTTCCCCCAAAAGACACAGGTTCCACAATGCTTGTACTGGGTCAAGCATTGATATCCTGGGTCCCTTCTTAATAATGGTTTATGGACTTTTCCTCCAGAAACTTGTCCAAAACTTTTTTAAACCCAGCTACACTAACAGCCTTTACTACATCCTCCGGTAACAAATTCCAGAGTTTGATTACACGTTGAGTGAAAAAATATTTTCTTTTATTAGTCTTAAATAGTTTACCCTGTAGCTTCATTGCATGTCCCCTAGTCTTTCTATATTCTGATAACGTAAACAATCGATCTACGTTTACCCGTTCGACTCCATTCATTAATTTATAGTCTTCTATCATATCTCCCCTCAGCCATCTCTTTTCCAGGTTAAAGAGCCCTAACCTTTTTAGCCTTTCTTCATAGGAGTATCCTTCCATCCCCTTTACCATTTTGGTGGCTCTTCTCTGAACCTTTTCTAAAATCGTTATATCCTTTTTAAGATACGGCGACCAGAATTGCACACAATATTCAAGGTGCGGTCTCACCATGGAACGATATAGAGGCATTATAATATCTTTTGTTTTATTCTCCATTCCTTTCCTTATGATACCTAGCATTCTATTTGCTCTCTTGGCCGCCTCTGCACACTGGGCCGAGGTTTTTAACATGTTATCCACAATCACGCCTAAATCTTTTTCCTGGGTGGTGGTTCCTAATGTGGAACCTTGCATCATGTAACCATAGTTTGGGTTGTTCTTCCCTAGGTGCATAACTTTGCACTTGTCCACATTAAATTTCATCTCCCATTTTGATGCCCAGTCTACCAATTTATCAAGATCCTCTTGCAATTTTCCACAATCCTCTTGAGTTTTAACAACTTTAGTTTTGTGTCATCTGCAAATTTGATAACCTCACTCGTTATTCCACTTTCCAGGTCATTTATGAATATGTCAAAAAGCAGCAGACCCAGCACAGATCCTTGGGGTACACCACTATTCACCTTTCTCCATTGGGAAAATTGGCCATTTAGCCCTACCCTCTGCTTTCTATATTTTAACCGGTTCCTGATCCACAGTAGTACACTGCCTCCTATCCCATGACTCTTTAGTTTTGCCAAAAGTCTCTGATGAGAGACCTTGTCAAAAGCTTTCTGAAAGTCCAGATACACTATATCAACCGAATCACCTTTGTCCACCTGTTTATTCACACCTTCAAAAAAAACAAACAGATTAGTAAGACAAGATCTTCCTTGTCTAAAGCCATGTTGGCTGTCTCCCATTAGGCCATGACTATCTACATGCTGAGTAATTTTATTCTTTATGATTGTTTCTACCATTTTTCCCGGTACTGACGTCAGGCTCACCGGTCTGTAGTTTCCCGGATCACCCCTGGAACCCTTTTTAAAAATTGGTGTTACATTGGCGATCCTCCAATCTTCAGGTATTAGGGATGATTTTAATGATAGTCCACAGGTTACTAATAGCAGGTCTGCGATCTCATATTTCAGTTCTTTCAACACCCTTGGATGTATACCATCCGGCCCAGGTGATTTGCTACTCTTCAGTTTATCTAATAGTTGTAATACATCTTCCCGATATATCGATATTTCCTTCAATTCTTCCGCACCTTTAAATACCACTTCAGTCATGGCTAACATCTCTACATCTTCCTCAGTAAAGACCGAAGCAAAGAATTCATTCAGTCTCTCCGCTATCGCCTTGTTGCCTCTTAGTGCCCCTTTAACCCCTCTATCATCTAATGGACCAACTGACTCTCTCACAGGTTTTTTGCTACAAATGTACTTGAAAAAGTCTTTTATTTCGCGTTTTTGCTTTCGCAGCAAGCTTCTTCTCAAATTCTCCCTTTGCCTGCCTTATCAATGCCTTGCATTTGACTTGCCAGTGCTTGTGCTGTTTCCAGGTTTCGTCGTTTGGCTCTGTTTTCCATTTCCTGAAAGATGCTTTTTTGGCAACAGCAGCCTCTCTGATCTCACCTTTAAACCATGCTGGCAGTTTTTTGGACTCCTTCCACTTTTCTTAAAGCATGGAATACAGCTGGTCTGGGCTTCCAAGATAGTAGTTTTCAACAACACCCAAGCTTGATGTAAGTCTTTAACCTTTGCAACTGCTCCTTTTAGTTTTTTCTTAACTATATTCCTCATTTTATCATAGTCTCCCTTTCGAAAGTTAAAAGGTAGTACTGTGGATTTCCTACTATCCCTCCTCCACTAATTAAATCAAAGGCGATCATGCTATGATCACTATTGCCAAGTGGCCCCAACATCCTTATCTCTTGCACTAGATCTGGTGTTCCACTAAGGACTAGGTCTAATATGGCTTCCCCTCTGGTCGGTTCATGAACCAGCTGCTCCAAGCAGTCGTCATTTATTTCATCTAGGAAGTTTATCTCCTCCCTAGCATTTCCTGCCGTGACACTGACCCAGTTGATACTGGGGTAATTGAAATCACCCAATTATTATTACTGCGCTGTAACCTTTGTTAGCTTCCTTGATTTCTTTGAGCATTTCATCATCCATTTGTTCATTCTGGCCAGGCAGTCGATAGTACACCCCCACTGCCATCGCCTTCCCCTTTTTACATGGATTTTCAATCCATATTCTACAGCAAATTTTGTTTCCTGCAAAACTTTAATCCTTTCTGAGTCAATGCCCTCTCTAACATAGAGCGCAACCCCTCCACCAATTTGATCAGCTCTATCATTACGATATAGTTTGTACCCAGGTATTACAGTGTCCCACTGGTTGTCCTCCTTCCACCATGTCTCCGATATTCCAATCATATCTAACCTCTCATTTAGTGCTATATATTCTAACTCTCCCATCTTATTTTTTAGACTTCTAGCATTTGCATACAAGCATTTTAGAGACTGTATTTTATTCACATTAATTTGGCTATTGGTAGACATGGGTAATTTGGGATCTTTAAGCTCTGTCTGCTCCACACTCGAGGGCATTTGGGCTACGTTATTCTTTTTTGGAACCTCTTTGCTTTTGGTAGTATCCTTCAAGGATACATTCTTTCGAATCATCCGCTCTTGGGCGACTGTCGGCTTTCCCCTATTATCTAGTTTAAAAGCTGCTCTATCTCCTTTTTAAAGGTTAATGCCAGCAGCACTCATACAGATAGAGTTCCAAGGGGAATCGCCACTCTCCGGCTGTCACCTGCTCATTAGGTCTTCCCATATAAGAGCATGATCGGAAATTTCATATGAACCAATAGTGGCATCCCCCACATCACAGAACACAGACTCTGACACTAATACGTAATCAATCCTAGAGTTAGTACCATGAGCTCTAGACAGATGAGTGTAGTCGTGTTCCTGAGAATTGAGAATTTACCACACATCCAGCAGATGGCACCAATCCACGAATATCCTAAGGCACTGGGATACCTGTACTCTTCCCCCACTACCTGCCTGGGATGTGTACACTTCGGACTCTAGCATCTCATTCAGATCTCCCCCACTACTAAGGGGTTTTCCAGAAACTGTTCAATATCCACAGTCAGCTGTGCAAAAATGTTAGCATTTGGTGTGTAAGCACTGCAGAGCACCACCAGAAAGCCAAAGGTTGATCCTGAGGATCAACCACTTCGCTCTATAGCTGAAAGATAACTCCTCAGGTTATCAAGATGGCTACACCACCTTTCCTGCCAGTGGCAGGCATCCAAAAACCTGACTCACTGCCCCTCCCGTTTGCCAAGTTCGACCACCAACTGGTGCATCTCCTGAAGTATGATAACGCTCCCTTTATGGCTGGCTAAAGCTTGAAGAACCTTGCGTCATTTAATAGGAGAGCCAAGTCCACAAACATTCTAAGAAAGTACTCTCAACCTGGATCAACAAACAGAACAGCCTCCCATTTTGTCCCAGCAGTCAAAAACAGTACAGAGGAGCACCCTCTGCTGCCTTTGTTTATTTTATAATCATGCCTTCTATTTTGGTAGTTTAATTTTTATTGACATTTTACAATAACCAATCACAAACCGACCCCAGCAATCCGGCTATAGGTCCAACATCAATAGACAGCCAACAAAAGGACATCTCCCACAAGAAGCAAAAGCAAAAAAATGGAGCAGGGGAAATAAAACAGAAAAAGCAATCTATTAATTAAAAACAAATCCATGTTTGACGCTACATTGGATTTGTTTTTAATTAACTGATTGCTTTGACAGATCATATGCTGAAACACAGCTATGTCAGACAATCTATTTTTTCTATTTTATTTCCTTTGCTCCTTTTTTTTTTGCCAACATCAATATATATCAAAAGCCATATCTACAAGAAAACCCCTAGCCTCTCCCTCACCAACCCCTTCCTTCTCCCCTCTCCACCAATTCTAGTAACGATCCTAAAATTCTTCAGCCCTATTCCGTTTCCCCCCGATGTAGGGCTGCAAACTGTAGAAGTCCTGTAGTCAAGCGTGACAGCCATGCAGGTCAGTTGGCACAGCAGTTTTCCAGATTTGCGCAAGCTCACCTTGTACCACCACCAGGTTACCAAACTTCAGGAAATCCCAACATTTCTGGGGAACATAAGTACAGTAAGCATGCAACAAGAAATCTTTAGGTTCTGGTGCAGATGAATCCCAACCACCCGCTCCATACAAAATGATACAATTCTCCAAGAATTTCTTAACCTCTAGGCACTGCCACCACATATGGAAATAGGTCCACGTCTGCTCACATTCCCCTCCAGCATTTATCTTTCCCCCTCCTTCACAAATTTACGCAATCTCTTGGGTATCAAGCACTTTTACCCCATTCTCCACCATATTCTCCACAATGGAAGACTTCATGATGTTACAAAATATCCTCTGCCACTCCTTATCTTCCAACACCTCCTTTAAGTCCTGCTCCCACAATTGTATATGGTGAGGTGGATCCTCTGATTGTCTCCCCAAGGCCCGGTATAATTTGGAAATAATCCCCTTAGCTCCTCACCTCCCTTCACACAGGACCTCAAAAAAAGATTTTCGCTCTATCCGTGACCTCCTAAACCTCCACCCTTTAAGGTAACTTCTAACTTGAAAATACCCTAATCAGTCAGACCAGGCTGTGTCAAAGCTTTCATGCAAATCCTCAAAGCTCCGCAAGTCTTCCTTAGCCTACAACTGCCCCACTCACCCCAACCCCTTAACGTCCCACCGCTTGAACACTCTCTTCCACCATCCCAGAAGGAAAATCATAGTTCCATCGAATAGGGCTCAGGTATGACATCAGCTTCCACTCCAGGAGCCTCTTAAGGTACCTCCTCCACCTCTAGTGCAAAGTGTGTGAAAGGGCTCTGGATCACTGCACCATGCAATTCCCCCCAGGGTACCCAAACCTGAGCCCCTGAGGGGGTCCCCCACCAATGCTTGTTCCAATGCCACCCAGGGCAGCGAGGGATATTCAAGTCCAGTCCCAAATTGCCCTATGTTGCGCAGCTATAAAGTATTTCTTCAGAACTGGGACCCCCAACATACTGTGCATGACAAGGACCCTTCTAGCCAACTAAGGCAGGTGGGCCTCAACAAATAAAGTGGAAAATCTTTTGACTAACCCTCCTGAAGACCCTTTCCAGTAGGGCTACTGGCAATGTCTAGAAGAGATAGAGCATCCGTGGCAAGATACCCATATTAACCACCGCCACTCTCCCCAACCAAGATAAATGGAATCTCTCCCAGCACTCCAAACTCTCACACCAATTTTTCCCATGCTCCTTTATAATCGGCATGATAAAACCCAACATGGTCTGGCCTGAGCTGCCCTCCTAAGTAAGATATACTCTTCTTAACTCAGCAAAATCCATACAACTGCCAAAGATGCTCCTCGAGATCCTGTGGAACTTGTAGGGCAGGATTTCAGATTTGAGCATAGTAATTTCAACCCCAAGAGGTATCTACAGTATATTCCTGCAAACAATAAGTGGTAAAGAGAGACTTGGGGCCTCCCAACCGAGAAAATATCATTGGCAAAAAGGGAAATCCAATAGCCCATCCCCTCCCCCAACCTAGATCCCTTGTATATCAGCATTTAACTAGACCCGCACCGCCAAAGGTTCTACTGATACAGCAAACAACAAGGGGGAAGGAGGACAATCCAGCTGGCTCCGCCTTTCAATCTCAAAGAACTACGAGTAGGAGCCATTAACTTTCACACAAGCATTTGGCTTTAAATACAGTGCATACACCCACTCTAAAAAAGCTGCTCCAAACCCCAAATCTCCAGGGTATACTACATAAAGGACCAACTCAGTCAAAAGCGTAGTTACTCACCTGTAACAGGTGTTCTCCAGGGACAGCAGGAATCAGCGTGGTATAGTGCTCTCTTTGTTGGCAAGATGGTACTGAAAGCCATGGGAAGAGATGAGTGCACTAAAGGACTGAGTATAGAGAGAGAAAAGGAGTGGACCCAAGACAGATCCTTGGGGTACAACAACTGAGAGTGGGATAGCAGTAGAGTGATGGAAGAGATAAGAGGAGAACCAGGATAGAACAGAGCCCTTAATATCAAGCAAGGACAAGGTATCAAGGAGAAGGTAGTGGTAATCAGGGTCAAAAGCAGCAGAGAGGTCAGGAAGCATGAGGATTGAGTAAAGGTCCTTGGATTTTGCCAGGAAGAAGTCACTGGAGACTTTGACAAGAGCTGTTTCGGTAAAGTGTAAAGAACAAAAGACAGATTGTAGAGGATCCAGAAGGACTTGAGAGGCGAGAAAGTCAAGTCAACAGTATGTCTCTGAGCTGGCACAAAGCTGACAGGGAAATTTGTTTATACATATATTTGCCTTGTAAAATGGGAAGTACGCATATAACTTTTTGGCTTGCCCAAACCATGCCCCCTTGCAGTCTCTTCATGGGAGAGATAAGAGGAGAACCAGGATAGCACAGAGACCCTAAAACCAAGCGAGGATAAGGTATCAAGGAGAAGGTTGTGGTCGACAGTGTCAAAAGCAGCAGAAAGGGGGGGGGGGGCGCTCGTGAGCCCGACTAGGATGGCAGCAGTACTTTAGAGCTCCTCAACTGCTCTCCCCATTTACTGGGAATTTATGCCTAAAAAATAAGTTTTTTAGTTTGGAAATGCTCATATTAAGTAGCGCTAAGCTAGCGACATTTGATGATGTCGTCTGATTCCTCAGCCACCTACCAGAACCCCTCAAGATCGTGATCTTCCCTCTCGTGGTTTGGACGGAGGGAACCCGCAGCACATGGCTGAATTCTCCTGCAGCATAAACTCTACTGAAATGAGATCCTTGGCTCATCTTTCTGTGGACCGGGGTAAGAGTGCTGCTTTGCCTGCCTGAGTGACCTGCTTGATGATTTACAACTTTCTTGGTGCCACAGTACTAATGACCAAAACCTAAAAATTAACTGTGCAGGGGGAGTTCCCTCGGAATGTGTGGATCAGGATCGTGCTATTTTTTACTGCTTCTTCCTATCTCCCGCGACTGGCCCCTAAAACCTATGAAAGCTGTTCGACAGTTTTGCTACCGCCATGACAGACGCACCTGAATGAAACGAGGTGGAACGCAGATGGGGCTCTTTACAGAGGCAAGAAACTGCTTTGTGCTCTCTGTGGAACGCAAGCTGGTGCTGACGGCTTCGGCGATCCTGCTGATGTGTGTGGCCTGAAGCTGTTTCTCTCCTCAAAATGGCCACCGTCCCATGGAACGCATGGTTGGACCGCAAATGTTACATCAAGATGGCTGCCGTCTTTTAAAGAGCCTGGCTGATTCACCCGAGTCTCCTGAAGTACCCTGTCAAAGTTAATCCGGCGCGCTGAGAGTCTGGTAAAGCTGTCCCCGGACCATCTGATCTCCTCTCCTGCTAGTGAGAGCTGTTGTCTGCGGCTGACAGGCGCGGGTAGGGGGATTCTGGCTGTGAGAGCCCTGCTATAGCTATAAGGCTGATACCTGATCCTGGAGCGCCCTCTTGTGTCTCTTTCCAGTACTGCAGGGTATTGTAGGGGGTTTTTGGTTTTTTTCAAGGCTGCTGCTCTTCTGCTTCTCTGGTACTTCCTCTGCACTTCCAATAGTGCCCGAAGAGTTCCTGTGGGATATCGGCATTTCTTCTAGTGGAACCGGGGCTGTTCATCGGATGTGATCCCGCTGATTTGCTTGACGGCTGTCTATACCCTGGCTTATGGAAGTGGGCTCAGGGGTTGGTCCTTCCTCCACTCCAACACTGCCACAGCACAGTACCCGTCAGTATTGATCCACCACTCCAATCACTCACGGAGTCTGACCTAAGGAACTTTCTGTGTGTTTCTAACTGCAGAAGGCTATTTTTGGTCCTTATTGGGTCTGTGTGGAGGTGAGAATTTGCTGGAGTTCACAAAAGGGCGGCAGTCTGCCTTCACCTCGTTGTGCAAAAACAAAGCACAACACCTTTCTGAACGACAAAACTAGTGCTGCGTGACCCTTATGGCAGCTGTTAAATCTTACGCATCTTCCCTCTCCAAGTTTGCTAGATCGCCAGAGTCGCATAATGCGCACCCCCCGTATGCTGCTGAAAGTATGCCTGCCTCTAAAGCCAGTAACTCCGGCCCGCAGTCTCCAGTTACAAAAGCGGACTTTTTGGAAATTTTAAATGAGCTCAAGCTCTTCCGTCAGGATTTTTCCAAAGCAGTGAGTGATATCCGCTCAGATTTGAAAGCATTAGATGACAGAGTTACTCAGGCTGAGTTAAATATAGGGGAAAATGGACTCATCCGTGGCCCTCCAGACCAAAATTGTGAAATTAGATCACCTGACAAAAGATGTGAAAGAAAGACAGGATGATCTTCAAAACAGGCAGAGACGTAATAACATCAGAATTTTCGGCCTCCAAGAGCAATCGGGAGGGTCGGAGGACACGATGGCTTTAGTCCAAGATCTTTATGCCTTCTGTCTACCCAATGCTCCTAAACCAGTTCGATTGGAAAGAGCGCACCGTTCGCTTGGGACTCGACCATCCTCTAATGCTCAGCCTCGAGCGATTATAATTTGCTTCTGCTTTTTTGCTGATGAAGTGTCTCTAATGAGAAGTTTGAGAGGTAAACGCTCAGTGGTCTTCAAAGGTCAAGAAATTCAAATTTACCAAGACCTTTCTCAATATACTCTAGAACACTGACGGAGCTTCAAGCCCTTAACCCAAGCTTTGCAGAAACATGGGATCTCATATAGATGGGGTTTCCCCTTTGCTCTGATATTCGAATGGAAGAACTCGGTTCAAAAGCTTACACATCTGTCGGCAGCACTGGAGTTTCTGGACATGATGCAACATGGAGAGCGACCATCAAGGCAGAGAGGTACCAATGGAGAGTGGGAGATGTCATTACCAAAGAGGCGCAAGGTGCCCCGTTCCCAGAACACTTCTAATTCAGATGCAGACTCTACTCTGCAGAAGGAGATGGACATTACTGCTCCCACTTGATTATATTATAATGTTAAGGGTGTGGCGGGTTTCTGTGTTTGTGGCAGCTTTTCACTATGGTATAGTGGAAGGCCAGGAGAATATGAGAATAGCCAAGGTCTTGTAAGGGGAAAGCATTTTCAGGGGTTTGGTTTTACTGTCTCTCTCTATGTATGACTGAACTGTGGATGGGGAGGAGTTGGGGAGGTTCTAGTTTCTTTCTTTTCACACTTCTTCATCAGATTCTATATGGCGACACTTGGTGTGCCGCCTGGGTTGCAACATCTATCTGATAAGTATACTTCCTGCACATATGGGAAGGTGGGGGGTGGGGGGAGGGTTGGGGGTGGGAGGGGTTAGGGGGAGGCTGGGAGAGTATGGAGGGAGGGGGGGGGGCTCTTCTGGAGGTTCTGTCCAGGGCGCCGGACAGTCTTCAAGGTGCACTTGTATTCTACTTTATTTCCGAACACAAAGAGAGAGTAGAGTACCTAGGGTCTTTGAGAAGGAGCACTTCGTGTTCAAGGAATGGGGGTAAGGGGGTTGGAGTTTTGGGTAATTCTGATAGGTTACCAGGGGCTATTCTCTAGATTTGAGGATGGTTAAAGCTATTTCTTGGAATGTGCACGGTTTAAATAATCCGTGCAAACGCCGGAGAGTGTTAGAGCAGCTATGTAGAGAGAAAGCTGAGATAATCTTTCTTCAAGAAACTCATTTGTCGAGACATGATCACTTTGACTCTGCCAAAACTAGGTTCCCACAAATTTATCTGGCCAATTTTTCTTCCAGGAAGCGGGGGATTGCTATTTTGTTTTCCTCTACATGCTCCTTTCAGCTGCTCAACCAAGTGGCAGACCCAGAGGGCCGTTTTCTAATACTAGTGGGCTCCATTCAAGGGATCACGTTAACTTTTGTCAATGTGTATTGCCCACCTGCAGTTGTGGGCAGTTCGCTGATCTATCTTTCCAAGGCAATTCAGAAATTCACTCAAGGGCCCCTGATTGTAGGGGGGGGATTTTAATTGTGTTCGGAGTTAGATCGTTCGGGGAGTCGGTCTTCTGAAAATGCTGTGGGTACATTATTGGGGGAGAGGGCTTCACAGTTTGACTTATGTGATGTATGGAGGCACCTACACACTCGGGAAAGGGATTATACCTTCTATTCTCCGGTACATCAGAGCCATTCTCAGATAGATATGTGTTTTTTGTCACGATCTGGGATGCCTTGGCTGACTCAAGCCAATATAGGGACCATGGGTCCATCTGATCACGCCATCATTTCTATTAGTCTCGTTTTGGGATCGGCTGACACTCCGATCCGGCGGTGGTCCCTGCCGCGTGGGCTCTTGCTTAATCAGGAGTTTGCTTCTGAGGTTCGTAAGTGTTGGCAAGAGTATTTACAATTTAATGATTCCCCAGAGATCTCTAGAGCTCTCTTGTGTGATGCGGGGAAAGTGGTCTTACGGGGACATCTCATTTCTTTGTCAAGTACCTTTAGGAAATGTTTAGTAGTTCAACAAGAGGCTAGGCCGAAGGGAAGCACACGGTATTGAAAGTGTTCCCCCCCCCCCTACCACAAACCACAGGAACTGCCTATGGTTGGGGTGGATAAGGATGTAGGTATAAGCATCCTTAAGGTCTAAGGAGCATAGCCAATCTCCCTGCTGGAGGTATGGCAGCAATGTTCCAAGGGAGAGCATCTTGAACTTCTCCCTCATCAGGAATTTGTTGAGGTTGCGCAGGTTGAGGATGAGCCTTAGGCGTCCTGTCCTCTTTGGGAAGAGGACCCTCTGCCCTTGAGGTGGTGGGGCACCGGTTCCACCGCTTTGTCCTCGAGAAGACCTACCAAGCTCCTTCAGGAGAAGGTCCCGGTGGAGGAGAGACCTGAGGGGCTCACACAGGAAATAAGGGGGACGTGTTGAGGGAGGTGGAGGAGGTAACCCTCCAAGACTACCCTCAGAGCCCAGGAATCGGTGGTGATGGACATCCACCTCTGGGCATAAAAGGCCAGATGTCCCACTGTGGGCTGCTGATCTCCTTGGGGTAGAGACGCTATGCTCAAGGAGTTAAAAACTCCCCCCTGGCTGGGCCGGAGCCGGTGCCTGGGATTTTGGAGCCTTCTGCTTACGCGGGCCAGGCCCATGTCCCTTGGCCTGCTGACCCTGTTGGGGAGCCGGGGAGGCCTGGTAGGGTGGGTAATTTCGGTAAGCAGCCAGGAAAAAGATTTAGGCGTCATAGTGGATAACATGTTAAAACCCTCCGCCCAGTGTGCAGCGGTGGCCAAGAGAGCAAATAGAATGCTAGGTATCATAAGGAAAGGAATGGAAAATAAAACAAAGGATATTATAATGCCTCTGTATCGTTCCATGGTGCGACCGCACCTTGAATATTGTGTGCAATTCTGGTCGCCGGATCTTAAAAAGGATATAGCGTTATTAGAAAAGGTACAGAAAAGAGCCACCAAAATGGTAAAGGGGATGGAAGGACACCCCTATGAAGAGTGGCTAAAAAGGTTAGGGTTCTTCAACCTGGAAAAGAGACGGCTGAGGAGAGATATGATAGAGGTCTATAAATTAATGAATGGAGTGGAACGACGCAAACAATCAATCTATGTTTACCCATCAGAATATAGAAAAACTAGAGGACATGCAATGAAGCTACAGGGTAAACTATATAACACTAACAAGAGAAAATATTGTTTCACTCAACGTGTAATCAAACTCTGGAATTTGTTATGGGAGGATGTAGTAAAAGCTGTTAGTGTAGCCGGGTTTAAAAAAGGTTTTGACAAGTTCCTGGAGGAAAGTTCCATAAACCATTATTAAAATGGACCCAGGATATCATTGCTTGACCCAATACAAGCATTGTGGGACCTGTGTCTTTTGGGGAAACTGACAGGTACTTATGACCAAGATTGGCCTTGGAAACAGGATACTGGGCTTGATGGACCTTGGTCTGACCCAGTATGGCATATCTCATGTTCTTCGGGTAGAAGGGCTTTTTAACCGAGCCCTTCCGTCGAGGAGGGGCAGTAGTCTTCTTGGAGAGCCTGGTCCTCGTCATGAACTCTGTCTCCAGCTCGGCAGCCTTGTTGGTCATGGGTTTGCCGAAGGCGTTCTCCCCTTGGCATGGGACGTCGACCAATTTGTCCTAAACCCACTGCTTGAGGTTGGACAACTGAAGCCAAGACTGGTGGCATACACCAATGCCTGCCGTGGCTACCCAGGCCGCTGACTCAAACCCTTCATAGGCTGATTAAGACATAAATTTGGAGCACTCACAGACGGCCTTGGACAGGCTTTTGAACCGCTGGAAATTTTCCTCGGAGAGACCAGCCGAGAACCCGGCGAGTTCCTTCACCAAGTCTCTCAAGTACATGTCCATGTACAGTTGGTAGGCCTGGACCCAGCAGATGAGCATCGAGCCCTGTTATCACTTCCTGCCGAGGGCATCCAACGCCTGGCCGACTCCGCCACCATGGAATTGTGCGGCAGTTGTGACTTCTGGAAGCCCGGGCTCTGGCGGACCCGATACATTGAGTCAAGCCGGTTTCTCACCACCGGCACAGATGCCGGTGCCTCCCACATGTGGAGCATGAGCTGTTCCAGAAAGGGAGGAATGGGCACAGTGAGCGATTCCTGAGGAGGGGCCTCGTACTGGAGGATCTCCAGCTCATCGGCCCGAGGGTCCTCCTCCAACTCCATTTTAAACTCCCCCGACACGGGGTAGAGCACCTCACCGCTCCATCCAGCTGCCCTGCTCAGGTGCTCCAGCCCAATCGGGGCTGTGGGAGGGGAGCAGCAGCTCTTCAAAGGCAGCCCGCGATCGGCGGGAAAAGCACCATTTTAAACTCCCCCGACACGGGGTAGGGCACCTCACCGCTCCATCCAGCTGCCCTGCTCAGGTGCTCCAGCCCAATCGGGGCTGTGGGAGGGGAGCAGCAGCTCTTCAAAGGCAGCCCACGATCGGCGGGAAAAGCACCATTTTAAACTCCCCCGACACGGGGTAGGGCACCTCACCGCTCCATCCAGCTGCCCTGCTCAGGTGCTCCAGCCGAATCGGGGCTGTGGGAGGGGAGCAGCAGCTCTTCAAAGGCAGCCGGCCTCCACGCAGGCCCGCGCCTGTCGGGCCCGCGCCTGAGGGCCTCGCCAGAGGGCCCTTTGGCGTGGCCCTTAGGCGGGGACCGCAACAGTGAATCCATAACTACGAAGACACTGCTAAGTAGCAAATAACAGCCCTACTCTCAAGAACACTATTCGGCCTTACAACACAAGCCACCAACCTAAGCTCTACTCGCCAGACAAGAAAGTCCCCAGGAGCAGCAGTAGCCTTCCCAGTCGCCTTCTCTGCCTAATCGGTGCAGTCACGTGCAGCACTCAAACCAACGTACCCTTGGGATCAGCAAGAAAGCCACAACTCTGGTCCTCTCGCAAGTTTTCCTGAACTCTCATATACTGACCTAATCATTTTGCTTCTGAACGAACAAGGTACTCTTAATAATGTAAGCACATTCTGTTTTCCTCTAGGATTATTGTGATCAGCATCCCTGTAACCTAATATCCTGTATTTTAAAATAACACTGTAGCCTTTTAACAGTTTCTCACTCAGAATCTCTCCCTCATCCTCTCACCTGTGTACTACAAGCTACAACCTTGCCACTTTGTAGCCTACAATTCTAAGTAAGTCTTTAATGTGGTTCATTATGTCATTCTCAGTACCTCTATAGCCTTGCAACCACTCCATTATTGTTTGTAACGTCATTCTCAGCAGCTCTGTAACTTTGCAATTACTCTATATTGCCACAACTCCCCAGCCTGCAAAACCTACCTCAACCACTCACATCCCACCATGGCCTACGCTTCACTTAAGCTTACCATACTCTTCCTCCTGGCAAATGCCATACAACTCTCCATTGTCCTAATAGACAAACACTGTCATATCCCCACCATCCACCATCCGGGCAAAAGAAACCATGAGAACACCTTTTACTCAGCCACACGGCTCCCACATCAGCCACGACGTTCACACCTCCTATACGTAGACCTCACTCAAACTAAATACAGCAAGGCAACCCAACAGCAAGTCCTCAAATGCGCACTCATAAATTCCCGCTCTCTGTTCGCAAGAAATGGCCCGTCATCACTGATCTTATAGCTGTGCACAACCTAGACCTCCTCATGGTGACAGAATCCTGGCTATCTGATTCTGATGCTGCGCTAATAAATCAACTCATCCCACCCAATTTCTCTCCATTTACACCTGCCACAGATCCAACCGCAAAGGCGGAGGGGTCTTTATCCTAGCCAAAACAGACCTTAAATTCCAACTATGCTCCTCCAAGAGCACTACACATGCTGACATTGTCTCTATAGAAAATAAATTCATCACCTTGAACCTCATATACAGAGCCCCCTCCTCCCCTCCAGATGACTTCTCCACCTTCATTGACATAGCCTGTAACCCAGCCAATCCACACAATCCCAACTGGCTACTCGGTGATTTTAACCTACCATCCCTGCAACCTAACCAAGCAACGGCCTTCCTGGATGCAATGCAAGATCTGCAATTCAAACAATTGGTGACAGCCCCAACTCACCAAAAAGGAAACCTATTAGACCTAATTTTTGTCCCTAGCACCTCAGTTAACCACATGGCAGACTTCAACATTTCAATCAGTCCTGTCCCCTGGTCCGACCATAACCTGATTACTTTCCAAATACCATCACATCATGTTCCAGCACCACAGAATGAAGCAACTAGACCCTCAGCCACACCACACTCCAGACCTCTTGTTATAGAAGAGTTCTCCAAAAGAGTCCTCCCATCCCTACAACAGAAATCTACCAACCTAGAAGAAGCAATCTCCATCTGGAACAACACATTGAAGGAATTTGCCCATCCAACATACTCCACTAGCTCAGAAACCCACAACAGATGTAAAAGGAGACGATAGCACGCTCCATGGTTCTCAGCAGAACTACGTGCCTCCCTCATCGAACTCAGGAAGCACGAGAGGAAGTGGAGACGCTCCCAATCCCAGTTCCACAAATCAACCTACCTCGGACTCCTGAAGTCTCACCGCGAGAAGATCTATCTCAGAATGAGGGAATACCACACCCAGCTCCTTCAACATTCAATCAACAAACCAAGAGACCTATTCAACCTGGCAAAATCTCTAATCAAGAAACCCTCCCCCATCCAACTAGCCCCAATTCCCCCCCAGTCATATGCTGACTTCCTCCAATCCAAATCACTAACAGCAAGTAATCAACCAATAGCAATACCGCCCCCCCTTTACCAAACTCCCACCTCACAAACATCACTCACACATTTTACCCCTCCTGATGTGAGGAGTCTCCAAGACCTCATTGTCAGCATCGACACCTCAACAGCTCCAAACGACCCCTGTCCAGCACACTGGATCCGGACCCTCCGAGTTGAACTCAGCCCAATTCTACTAAACATCATCCGTCTCTCCTTTGCTACTGGCTCATTCTCCTCTTTACTCAAACGAACCTCAATAAGACCCCTCTTAAAGAACAGCAGACTCGACCCATCAAAAACAGAATCCTACAGGCCTATCGCTAGCATTCCTCTACTTGCTAAAATAATCGAGAAGGTCATCTACAGACAAATCCAACAACATATAGACATAGCAGCCCCCCTTGACCCATGCCAACATGGCTTTAGAGAATCGCATGGAATAGAAACACTGCTCACCTCCCTCACCAACACTCTCAATAGAGGAATTGACAACACTGAAAATGGTTTCGCCCTCATCTTCCTGGATATCTCAGCAGCCTTTGATTCCGTCAACCACAACCAGCTACTTACCCGCCTCCTGGAAAAAGGCATCCACAGCCTTGCCTGGGAGTGGTGTAAATCCTACCTGTCAGATCGCTGGCAACAAGTTCGTGTTGGTTCTGAAACTTCGACACCTTTCCACCAGCAACAAGGTGTCCCACAAGGTTCCTCCTTATCGGCGCTCATGTTCAATATCTATATGCAGCCGATATGCAACATCATCCGATCCTTCAATATTTCTGCCCTAATCTATGCGGACGATGTTCTGCTATTCACCCCGTTCAAAGTCAAACAACCGGAATTCACCAACCTTGTTAATTGTTTCAACGCAATTACAGATTGGCTAACCACCCAAAACCTCCACATTAACTTCAAGAAAACAGAGGTACTTTTCATGTCAAGGAATAAAAACTTCTCTCCCCCCTCCAGCCTAAGAGTAAGAGATGCGGAGCTCCCAAGCCGTAATGCTATATGCTACCTCGGCATCACTCTTGACCAGCACATGGATTTCAAGGAACATATAAAAAACATCACCAGGTCCATCTACAACAAAATCAGGACACTGAGACTTCTCAAACCTATGCTACCTGCTGACGACTTCCGAACCATCTTCCGGGCCCTCATACTACCACACCTAGATTATGCAAACCTAATCTTGTACGGCCTACCAAAGAACTCCCTCATTCCCCTCCAACAAGCCATGAATTCCGCTGCACGTGTCCTCTGTGGTCTAGCCAGATCAGACCACATCACACCAATACTCAAGGAGCTCCATTGGTTACCGATATACTCCAGGCTAACATATAAGGTTCTTCTAATAACATTCAAGATTATCAACAACATCGCCCCCAACTCTCTCAAGGAACTTATCTCACCTACTCCTAAATCTAGAATTAGAAGGTCAACAACAGACAACACTTTGACTATTCCCAAAGAATCAATAAAATGCTCCCAAACAACCAGGAGAAGAACCTTTGCCTACTATGCACCAAAATGTTGGAACGACCTCCCTCCAGAAATCAGAGCAATCCGGGATCTTCTACAATTCAGGAAAGCAATAAAACACCACCTCTTTCTGCTCCATTTTGCCCAAACCGCCACCCCGACTCTAAGAAACCATCCCCCTTCTCCTACTAAAGACTCCTATACAACATAAAGCTTAAGTCCCAAGCACCCTCCTGTCAGTTCTGAAGCAATCTATGGACTTTCTGATCAAGTATCAACTATTATGCCTTATCTTTATGTATATAGTTTCATGTATTCCTCAACCATCATGATACATGTCAATATGTAAATAGTTTCCCATGTTCTCCAAGTTTTATTCCTTGTTATAATGTAATTTCAATCAGTCTTCTCTGATCTGAAAACTTTGTTAAATGTAAACCGCACTGATAACAAATAGTGCGGTATATAAAAATTGTTAAATAAATAAATAAATAAATAAATAAACTCGGTCAGGAAAGCCCGGGCCTTGGACATGTCCTTGACAAAGTCTAAGAAGCTCATGTCCTCCACAGCAGGGACCGCCTCCAAGGTTCTGAGATTGGGGAATCGGAAGGGACTTCGCGGTGGTGATGGGTATCAGGGGACTCCTTATCCTCCATCTCCCATTCGGAGTACTCCGAGGATGACTCGTAGGTGGGCTGCACCGTGGGCTTCGAGGCCCCTGATGCCCTGCGGTAGACACCCAGTAGCCTGGCCGGGGATGACCGAGCTCCCGTCGAGCCGGACACAGAGCACGACCTCGGCCGAGGATTGACTCGAGGTTGCAAGACCTCAAGGATCGGCTCAGCCTCCGGGGACATCTTGGATGTCAATGTATTTATTTTATTTATTTAGCTGTATTTATATCCCGCTTTTCACCGGGTCAAAGCGGTCAATTGGGGGATACATTTAACACGAGGGGATATGAGACGGCAAAAATAAACAAAAGATGGAAAAGAAACAACTCCAAAGGGAGGAGGGAGGGTTGTGAGGACTGATTCCTACTGTCCCCGGAGAACACCTGTTACAGGTGAGTAACTACGCTTTCTCCGGGAACAAGCAGAAAGTCAGTCCTCACATATGGGATTCCCCAGCTACAGGCTACTGAAAGCCCATAGTGAAAAACACTCTTGTCTTCAAGGGGAGCCTTGAGCAGCAGCAACTGAGTACGTAGTTACAGACTACAGTAGGACACCTGTGTCTGATGGAAACCAGCACTCCGGTAGCCTGAACACAGAAGGGTCGGAGAGTAGAAGTTGCCTAAACCCCGAAAAGATTACGGAGCACAGCCCGGCCAAAGGCACTGTCCCGTCGGGACTCCTTTTCCAGGTAGTAATGGGCTGCAAAGGTATGGACTGAAGACCAGGTGGCGGCTCAGCAGATGTCCACCATCGGGATGGAGCGCAGGTTTGCCACCGAGGCCGCCATGGCCCTGACACAGTGCGCTGTGACTTGGCCTTCCAACGGGAGTCCTGCCTGCTCGTATGTGAGGGCGATACGCTATCTACCTGGGTGGTGGACTGTATGTTTGGTCACCGCCTCCCCCAGTCTACTGGAGTCATATGAGACAAAAAGCTGAGCAGCTTTGCAGTGGCCCTGAGTACGTTGGATGCGGAAGGACAAGACCCTCCTATAGTCCAGGATGTGAAGGACCATCTCTGCCCTATTGGTGTGAGGTCTTGGAAAGAAGGTGAGGAGTACCACCTCCCAGTTGAGGTGAAAGGACGATACTATCTTCGGAAAGAATTTAGGATGTGTGCGGATCACCACCCTGTTCTTGTAGAACCTGGTATACGGCACCTCTGCCACTAAGTCCTGAAGCACGCTAATCCTGCAAGCGGAGGTGAGCACAAGCAGGAACGCCACCTTACACGAGAGATATCACAGGTGGCAGGTAGCCAGAAGCTCGAAAAGCAGACAAGTGAGCTGCCCCAATACCACACTGAGATCCCACTCGGTCGCCAGAGGGCGAACCGGAGGCTTCGATAAGAGCAGACCCCTTAGGAAGTGGGTCACCAGCGGCTGAACCAAGAGGGGTTTGCCATCCACTGGGTGGTGGTGCGCCACCAGGGCACTAAGGTGCAGTGGTGGTGCACCCTGACTGAGTTTGATTTAAGCCCAGATTGCGAGAGGTGGAGAAGGTACTGTAGCACCAGCCACACCGGGCAGAAGAACAGGTCAGTCCCGTGCTCTGCACACCAAGTTGAAAACCTGTGCCATTTAAGAGCATACACTTTCCTAGTGGAAGCCTTATGAGAGGCCAGCAGGACCTCCTCTACTTCACCAAAGAGGATGAAAGGGGCTAGGGTGACCCTTTCAGCAGCCTCGCTGTCAGCTACAGAGACCCAAAGTTGGGGTGCAGAAGAGAGCTCCCCTCCTGGGAAAGGAGCCCTGGAGAGTTCCAATGGGATGGGAGTCTCCACCGATAGCTGGAGTAGTAGCGGGAAAGAGTAGTTACTCACTTGTAACAGGTGTTCTCTAGGAGCAGCAGGAATCAGTCCTCATATATGGGTGACGTCGGCGCCGACGGAGCCCTCGTGCGGAGCATTTCCCCAGCTTTCAAAGAAAGCCTTTGGGAATTGCAGCGCGCATGCGTGGTCATCTTCCCGCCCAAGGGTGCCATCTTGCTCAGTCTGATGACATAGCTAAAAGACAGCAAAAAATTAGCAAAAACAAATCATATGACTGCAACTCCATGGGGAGGAGGGAGGGCTGTGAGGACTGATTCCTGCTGCTCCTGGAGGACACCTGTTACAGGTGAGTAACTACTCTTTCTCCAGGACCAAGCAGGAAGTCAGTCCTCACATATGGGACTCCCCAGCTTAAGGCTACCGGAGACCTCAAGCGGAAAAAATGAGCTCCCTCTAGCTCGTCAGCACATAAGGAAGGAATCTTCTCTGAGAACTCCCCGACCGGTAACCCAACACCAGGGCCGGAGGGTAGGAGTTGCCTAAACCCCAAAGAGATTATGGAGTACTGCCTGTCCGAAAGCACTGTCCCTACGGGACTCCCTTTCAAGGCAGTAATGGGCCACAAAAGTCTGGCTTGAATTCCAAGTAGCGGTCCGGCAGATGTCTGCCAACGGAACAGAGCGGAGATGAGCCACTGACGCAGCCTTCGCCCTGACACGATGAGCCGTGACTCGACCCTCCAACGAGAGGCCGGCTGCCCCATAAGCCCAGGCGATACAGTCAGCTACCCAGATGGACAAAGTACGCTTGGAGACAGGAAGCCCCAACTTATTGGGGTCAAAAGAAACGAAGAGCTGAACAGCCCTCCGGTGCTCCCGCGTACGGTCAAGGTAGAAGGACAACGCCCTCCTACAGTCCAGGGTATGCAGGACCATCTCAGCCCGGCTGGCATGCGGCCTGGGAAAGAAGGTCGGAAGAACCACCTCCTGATTGAGGTGAAAAGGGGAGACAACCTTAGGAAGAAACTTAGGGTGAGTCCGTAAGACTACCCTATTCCTGTAGAACCTAGTGTAAGGGGGATCAGACACTAGTGCCTGAAGTTCACTTACTCGTCTAGCAGAGGTAAGAGCTACCAGAAATAAGGTTTTCCAGGAAAGAAAATGGAGAGGGCAGGTAGCCATAGGTTCAAAGGGCGGACACGTAATCCGCTGTAAGACCACATTCAGATCCCACTCAGGGGCCGGTGGACGCAAAGGAGGCTTAAGCAGAAGGAGGCCTCTGAGAAAACGAGCCAGCAAAGGGTGGTTGGAAAGAGGCCTACCGTCCACCGGCGAGTGGTGCGCTGAGAGAGCACTGAGGTGAGCTCTGACAGAGTTAGACTTAAGGCCTAGATTGGAGAGGTAAAGCAAATATTGCAATACTACCGCTACCAAGCACGAGAAGGGATTCTCGCTGTGCTGAGCACACCAGGCGGAGAATCTACGCCACTTAAGAGCGTAGGATTTCCTGGTGGATTGTCGCCGAGAGGCCAAGACCACATCTTCCAACTCTCGAGGCAGTAGTAGGGGAGCCAGGACTACCCTTTTCAGCAGCCAGGCCATCAGATGAAGGGGCTGGAGGTTGGGGTGCAAGAGAGTCCCCTGATCCTGAGACAGGAGATCGTGTTGAAACCCCAGAGGAAGAGAGGTGTTCACCGCTAGCTGCAGCAGAAGCGGGAACCACGGCTGCCTCGGCCAACTGGGGGCTATCAGGATCAATGAAGCCCCGTCCTTGAGGACTTTGAACAGCGTTCTGGACACTAGTGGCGTGGGAGGAAACGCATACAGTAGGCCTGTGGACCATGAGATCAGAAACGCATCCGCTGCTACTCTGAGAGGATGCGGTTGTCTGGAGCAAAATCTCGGGAGTTGCCGGTTCAGAGGACTGGCGAAAAGGTCCATGGTGGGGAGGCCCCACCTGAGAAAGACCTGCTGAACCACCAACGGGTTCAACCTCCATTCGTGTGGTTGCAGGATCCTGCTCAGTCTGTCCGCCAGGTAATTTTCTTGACCTGGGAGGTAGACAGCCTTGAGGAGGATTCCGTGATTGACAGCCCAAGAGCACAGCCGTTGTGCTTCCTGACACAGAAGGAAGGAGCCTGTGCCCAATGTTCCCTCTAATTTTCTGTAGGCTGTGTGCGCATAAAATATCAGCTGTGTGCAGCTTTTGAAGGAAGGTTAAATTTTTGTGCGCCACATAACGACACTCGGAGTTATATACTTTAAAATTTGACTACATGTCAGAATACAGTATGTACACCACATTGATTTTAATCAAATTAAATGAAAATAGACGATTACTAAATGAAGCGGGAAATTTCTAGTAATTACAATCATAACTTTTAAATTTTAAGACGTCTGTGTTGTTTTCTATCAGAATCAGAGCTGTAATTTTTGTGCGCTCTGTTGTAAAGTATGTGCGCT
The DNA here is from genome assembly GCA_033557465.1 of Ichthyophis bannanicus. NCBI lineage: Eukaryota > Metazoa > Chordata > Amphibia > Gymnophiona > Ichthyophiidae > Ichthyophis > Ichthyophis bannanicus. The sequence goes on along the minus strand of CM066032.1, from coordinate 925,180,746 downwards.
CGCTCGGCGAGGTGTGTGCGCGCGCGCACACGCACAGCTTAGAGGGAACAGTGCCTGTGCCTCCTTGTTTGTTCACGTAGAACATGGCAACTTGATTGTCCGTCTGGACCAGTACAGACTGGTGAGAGGCGAGGTGGGAAAAGGCTCTCAGAGCTAGGCGTATCGCCCGTAGCTCCAGGAAGTTTATCTGTTGAGCAGCCTCCCAAGGGGTCCAGAGACCCTGAGTACATGTCCCTTGGCAATGTGCTCCCCAACCTAGAAGAGAAGCATCTGTCATCAGCACTTGAGAATGCGGAGGGGATTGAAAAACCACTCCGAGTACCAGATTCGGAAGATGAAGTCACCATTGCAGAGAGGAGACTAGCAGGTCTGATATTTTTACTGAGTCCGCTAGGCTCCCCGTGGCCTGATGCCACTGAGTGCGAAGGCTCCACTGAGCAGGCCGCATGTGCAGGCGGGCATTGGGGGTGACATGAACCATGGAAGCCATATGGCTGAGTAGTCTCAGGAATTGCCTGGCAGAGACCAGAGAATTGCTGCGAAACTGCCTGGCCAGATCCATCAGCCTGTGGGTTCTGTCCATAGGCAGAAAAGCTTTCACTTGAAGAGTGTCTAGTCTTGCTCCTATGAATTCTAAGTTCTGGGACGGGAGCAAAGTGGACTTTGCGAAGTTTATGACAAACCCCAAGTGCTGAAGCAGAGCCACAGTGCGAAGGGTGGCTTGATTGGCCTCCTGGGAAGATTGGCCCCTTATGAGCCAGTCGTCCAGGTACGGAAACACAAAGACCTTGAAGCCTCAGGTAGGCCACCACCACTGCCAGGCACTTGGTGAATACCCTGGGAGCGGAGGATAGGCCAAAGGGTAGTACTCTGTACTGATAGTGGTTTCCCCCCACAACAAATCTGAGATATTGTCTGTGGTCTGGATGAATAAGGATGTGAGTATAAGCATCCTTTAGATCTAAGGAGCATAGCCAGTCTCCCTGCTAGAGGTAGGGCAGCAGGATTCCAAGGGTAAGCATCTTGAACTTTTCCCTCTCCAGGAACTTGTTGAGGTTGCGCAAGTCTAGGATGGGTCTGAGGCCTCCTGTTCTTTTTGGTACCAGAAAGTACCTGGAATAAAAGCCGTGACCTCTCAGGTGGTGGGGCACCGGTTCCACAGCCTGTTCCTTTAGCAATTTGCTAACTCCTGAAGGAGTAGGTCCCTGTGCAGAGGGGGTCTTGGAGGCTCCCCTGGAAAATAGGAGGGAGGTACCTGGTGAAAATGGAGAAGATAACCCTTTTGGACTATATGGAGCACCCAGGTATCTGATGTGATGGCTGACCACCTGTGGGCAAAGTGGGCCAGCCGGCCTCCTGTGCTGAGAGAAGCCAGCTGAGGAGAAGAGGCTATGCTTTCTGAGTCAAAAACCCCCACCCTGCTGAGCAGGGGCCGGTGTTGGTGGCTTGGGGGCCTTCTGCCTACGGGGCCCATGACCCTGCCCCTTGGCCTGCTGACCCTGTTGGGGAGCTGCAGAGGCCTGATAATGAGGGTATTGTTTATAGGCAGATGACTTCCTCGGGTAAAAGGTCTTTTTTCCCGAGCCCTTCTTTTTCTGAGAAGGGGCAGAGGTTTTTCTGGACAGCCTAGTCCTGGTGAGAGTCTCTGTCTCATGCTCAGCAGCCTTCTCAGCCATGGGTTTGCCGAAAAGGTTTTCACCCTGGCAGGGGACATCGACCAACTTGTCCTGTACCCATGGCTCGAGGTCGGATGACTGTAGTCAAGCCTGTCGGCGGGCACCGATGCCGGCCCCGGCTACTTGGGCCGAAGCCTCGAAGCCATCATAGGCTGCTCGAGAGATAAACTTCGAGCACTCCCAAATACCAGTGGATAAGGCCTGGAAACTCTGCAAAGGTTCCTCGGAGAGACCAGCAGAGAACCCGGCAATCTCCTTTGCCAGGTCTCGGAGGTACATGCCCATGTAGAGCTGGTAAGTCTGGACACGGCAAGCAAGCATAGAGCCCTGGAAGCACTTCTTACCGAGGGCATCCAGGTTTCGGGCCTCCCGGCCGGGAGGCACCGAGGAGTGCATCTTCTGACTTTTCAGTCGATGCATGGCCGATTCCACAACCATGGAGTGGTGCGGTAATTGTGCCTTTTGGAACCCGGGGCTCTTGCGGACTCGATAGATGGAATCAACCCGCTTGCTTAACACCGGCGTCGAGGCCGGGGTCTCCCACATGCGGAAGAGCAGCCGCTCCAGCATTGGAGGAACCGGTACAGTAAAGGCCTCCTTCGAGGGAGAGTCATACTGGAGGGCCTCGAGCTCCTCGGCTCGAGGTTCCTCCTCGGGATCCGCGGGGAAGGCCAAGGCCTTGGCCATATCCCGCACGAAGTCCGAGAACCGGGTATCCTCCGGTGGGGATCGTCTCCGAGGCTCGGACTCCAGCGAGTCCGATGGGACACACCGAGTCCGAAGAGTATCGGGTGACTCTTCGTCCTCCGTGTCCCACCCCGACTCCTCGGAGGAGGAATCGAGCGGCTCCGGTCGGGCGGGCACCGATGCCCTCCGCCCCGACGCCGAGGGTACCGGCGTCGACGACCTCGGTCCCGAACGGGAGGCCGAGGGAGACCGTGGCCGAGGATCGACTCGAGCCCGCATGGACTCGAGGATCGGCTCAGCCTCCGGGGTCAACTTGGACGTCGAGGTCCCGTTGGTCGGGGCAGATGCACCGGTGAGACCGGCAATCAATGCCCGCTGCTGTTCCATGAAGGCAGCGAAGCTGCTCTCCAAGGCCGTCAACCTGAGTCCGAGCTCAGGAGACCCAGCAGCCCCCGACTCGGGTCCCGACGGCGGCTCCCTTGGAGGAGAGTCCACGAGGACAACAGCACTTACGTGTCCAGGAGACTCCATCTCGACACGAGGATGCTTGGCAGGCCTCTCCGACTCCGAAGACCCGGGACGGCTATCGGGGCTATGCGACCTGGCCCTCAAGGAACCAGGAGCTTCCACCGACGACGCTCTCGTGGGTTTCTTCTTCCTGCGATGTTCCCGCGAAGGAGACCCCCGCTCAGAGGAACCCCGACGCTGCTCGGGGCCAGAGTCCCGAGACGTCGAGGCCTCTGACGAGGTCCGGGCCCGTCCGGACGCGGAGTCAGAAAAGATCCTATCCTTTTGGTGCTGCCGACTCCTCAACGCCTTCGAGGACATTTTGCCACACGGACCACAGATCATCGGGTCATGATCGGGTCCGAGGCAGCGGAGGAAGCAGTCATGTGTGTCGGTAAGAGACATAAGTTTCTTACACCGATCACACTTCTTAAACCCGCTGGTAGCCATTGGGGGAAAAAGGGCCCCTGCGAGGTCAAAAGACCGGGCTGCCAGGGAAAAAAGAAAAAAGGCGCGAACGCTAGTCACAAAGGACAAAAACTGAAAAAGAGAGAAAGGACTCAATACCGGCGTATCGGTCCGAGCGGGAAAAGGATCCGGTGTCGAACCGGAGAAAAAAAGAGAAAAAATAGGGAAAATCAACTTTTTCCTTGGGGAAAAACGAACTACGTCCGTCGGGCTCCGCGGAAAAAAGAAGACTGAGCAAGATGGCACCCTTGGGCGGGAAGAGGACCGCGCATGCGCGCTGCAATTCCCAAAGGCTTTCTTTGAAAGCTGGGGAAATGCTCCGCACGAGGGCTCCGTCTGCGCCGACGTCACCCATATGTGAGGACTGACTTCCTGCTTGGTCCTGGAGAACCATGGCTGCCTGGGCCATCAAGAGGCTATCAGGACGAGCGAGGCCTTGTTGCGAGGGTCCTGAACAATGTCTTGGCAATTAGTGGCATGGGTGGGAAGGCATACATGAGGCCTTCCGACTACGAGATGAGGAACGCGTCTGCTGGGAGCAGAAGCAGGACAACTGGTAGTTGTCCGGGCTGGCGAACAGGTCTATCTTGGGTTCCCCCAAGAACTGAAAAGGCGGGTCAGCCACACTAGGGTCCAGTTGCCACTCGTGCGGTTGGAGGACCCTGCTCAATGTGTCGGTCAATAAGTTGTTCTGGCTTAGCAGATATACTGCCCGCAGGAGTATACCCTGCCAGACTGCGTAGGATCAGAGGACCACTGCCTCTCGGCAGAGATACGAGACCCCATGCCCCCCTGTTTGTTCACATAGAATACTGCCACCTGGTTGTCCATTTGGACCAACATCGGCTGGTGTCATGGGCAGTGGCAAAAGGCTCGGAGGGCTAAGTATATCGCCCGTAGTTCCAGGAGGTTGATCTGCTGGTTGCTCTCGTCCTACGACCAGCTGCCCTGGGTGTGGAGTTCCTCGCAGTGGGCTCCCCAGCCGAGCAGGGAGGCGCCCGTGGTGAGGACCCTTAAGGGGCTCAGGATTACATAAGAACATAATATATGCCACACTGGGTCAGACCAAGGTTCATCAAGCCCAGTATCCTGCTTCCAACAGTGGCCAATCTAGGTCATACATACCTAGCAGTTTCCCCAAAAGACACAGGTTCCGCAATGCTTATACGGGGGGTCAAGCATCGATATCCTGGGTCCCTTTTTAATAATGGTTTATGGACCTTTCCGCCAGGAACTTGTCCAAACCTTTTTTAAACCCAGCTACACTAACAGCCTTTACTACATCCTCCGGTAACAAATTCCAGAGTTTGATTACACGTTGAGTGAAAAAATATTTTCTTTTATTAGTCTTAGGGGCATGTTTACTAAAGTCCGCAAAATAGCGCCCCGCAAAATAGCGCACGGCAACGCGGCACTGAAACGCGCAGAAACGCGTTTAAACGCCCCGCACATGTGCGTGTCACCCCCGCACAGGTACGCGGCTCACTAACGGGCCCCGTACAAGTGCGGCCCGCAAATTTCCGATAGAGGCGTGGAACGGCGAAAGGAGGGCGGAGGAAGGCTCCGGAGGGGCGGAGGGACGGGGTCAATGGGTGGAGAGTGGGAGGGGAGAGGCTCCCCGCACAGTATCGGGCCCGAATTTGCATGTAAAAACTACCGCGAGTGAAACACTCGCGGTAGAAAGCATTTAAAGGGAAGAGAAACCATTTCCGTCAGCAATGTACAGGAAAACCGGGGAAACCAGCAAAACGTGAGCAGTGTGATACATGTGCACAGCACAAAAGTGCAAATACAAATAGAAAATGACCACAACAGAACTATTAAAAACAGTAATTCAGCTGGGGAACAGTTATAGTGATGGGCAAATACAGAAAACACACCCAGCAAAGCTCCAGAAAAAAGAAATGAACTTTTGAAGGGTTTACGGAGCCGAGTCACTTCCAAAAAACATTTCCTTTGTTTGGAGCTTTCCTGGGAGTGTTTGGTATGGTTGCCCATTAATATCACTGTTGCCCAGCGCGGTGATATCTTGTCCCCCATTTCCCGTAGCCATTTCCGGGGTTTATGTGCACGTTTGTCACCAGACAGGGTGCATATGCCCACAGTAAAATTGCATAGAGCAGGGTTTGTGACTCCATTCTGCTAAGCTTACTACCTCCAGGGGCTGCACTGTTTCTGGGGCCATAGTGTGGTGCAGCGGACAGTGTCAGTACCTCTAGAACCAGAGGGTCAGAGGTTCAAAGCCCAGCTGGGGTACGTGCCAGCCCAATCCCTATATTTTTCCCACCACTGAACACAGATAGCGCAGACACCCCTGTATTGCAGGGAACATAAGCATGGGGAGAGCACCCATATTTTACCCAACAACGCGCACACACACCACAACAATGGGCATTACCTACAGCCAAGTCACCCAAATGCAGTCCCGTACTGCCACATTGCAATCAGGTCATCTGCTTTTTCTGAGAGAAGCTCATGCCAGCATGTTGGCGGACGAGGACATGTGGTGCAGGGGGCAGTGGCTGCTAGCCACAGAAGACAGAGGCCCAGTCATGTGCAGGCTGGCACAGTCCACTGCAACACAGGCCCTACCGGATCCACAGTCATGGACATTCCAGGGAAATCACCCAATCTGTGGATACACGGTGGTGCAGTGCACACAGACACTGTATACAAGAGCAGAGGGTCACAGGTTCAAAGCCCAACTGGGGCAACCGCTAATCTTTTTCCCCCAATTAAACAGTGATAGTAAGGGCACACCTTTCCTGGGGAGGACATATGCAATGGCAATACGTCTATCTTTACCCCACTGAGCACACACACCATGAACAGGGCCAGTACCCAGAGCAGAATCACACAATGCAGTCCTGGTGGGGCACACACCAGTCAGGTCCCATGATGGCACTCATACAAATGCCTGTGCTGTATATCTATGCACCACACCCATGGTATGTAGATGTAGCTCATGCATATCCATGAGGGACAGCAGGAAAACCAGAACAGTGTGATGCAAACCTGGACTGGAGTTGGGAATCTGTGCCGTAAAGCAGCAGCCATCAGGGGCAGACACACCCACACCCACACCCACAGACCTCATTGACCAATGTCTCCTGGAGAGGCAAACCATTGAACCCTGCATGTCCTACCAATGTCACCCTACACCTGAGGTATATGATACACAGCTCTGAGATGTTTGCTAGTTCCACACATACTGCTAGTTGACCCCATCCGAACAATCTGTTAGGTGTTTGCGGTGCGTGCTCCAGGCCTGGCCTCTGACGCTGTTTACCACCCTGGGGAGTGGCCACCAGCTGTACTGCCTACCATATCCATGCCTTGCCGTGCTCAGGAGCGGTCTTGGTGGGCAAGGCTGATTACCTTCTCAATAGTAGCACCATGATGGCATAGGTGTGGAAGTGTGTGTTTGTCTATACCGTGGGTGTTGGCAGCAAGCCCCTTCCACAGCCCACACTGCCAATGTGCATAATGAGGTGCACGGTACCATGGGTATAGCCAGGACAGGGTGGCCTGGGCAGGATGCATCTGCACCGGGCATAGGGCACTGGCAGGGACACTGTAGTGTCCGGCCACCACCTACACAGACAGGGTGGCCAAAGCATGTCCTTCTGGGAGATCACGCTCACCCTGACTGTGCAGTGACCACAGCATGGCTAGGCACCCCCATAGTGCTATACAGTCTTTCTCTCATGTGATACATATGGGTATCTATTTGGGGCCCAGTCACTGAGTTATCTGCTTGCTGTGTATGCTGGCAGCCCAGTTCTGTGTGCATGTGTCTCCACTGGGAACATGCACTATGGACTAACCAGCAGACTGTTTGTAGATGGTATGTGGTTTGCTGGAATGGCTGGCAGGGTGCAGTTGGCTTGCTGCAGGGGAATACCTGGTGGTGGGGTGCAACCTACCATACCTGGTCATATGTTTGTCTGTTATTGTGTTATGGCTGTGTGTGGGGGGTGTTCCTCAGCAGGACTGGGGTTGATGTTGCCCTCTACTACCACCTTTGCAGGGAGGTAGAGTGTGGATCTCTTGATGGGGGACCATGTTTGTCTCTAGGGGCAGCCCAAGGGGGGGGGGGGGCTACAGCTGTGCCTGACTGGGATATCCATGGTGTTTGTGCAGAAACTAGCTATCTTACACATTAACACTGCTTTGGAACTCCCGCTTGGCCTCCATCAGCCATGGAAAGTGTTGTAGACCTGGTCCTGGGCGACTCATTGTACACTCAGGGTGAGGCCAGAACCCGCACGATGTAACGTTGTGTAGCTACTTTGTGCCAGTAAAACACCCGGTCAGTGCCCCCTACCAGGCCGAGTTGCTGTGTGGGTGCACCCGGTAACGTCCCCCAACAGGGCCGAGGTGCTGTGGGGGTGCATTTCCCATCTTGTGTCCATCTGTGGACAGCTAATTTGCATGTGCAGTGCATCATGGGTACGTGTGGCCTAACCCTATCCTGTTTACCCTGGCATACTATCTGTGAGATGACGTGCAGGCTATCTGCAGCCAGCCAGGGGCTTCCATACAGCTATGGAGCTGTAGCCCAATGGTTACGTCACTGCCTGTGCAGCCAGAGGTGATGGGTTCAAACCCACATTGGGGTTCTGTGAGACAGGTGTTCAAAGCATATTTATTTAGTTTACTGTACATATGTTGATGTCAGCAATAGCACCCTCAGTGTACTGTACCCATAAGGTGCCTCTGAGGGTGCTTTATGGGGCGCCCTATAGGGCACTGTATGGTTGCCATCCATATAGGGTGCACCATACATTATCCTGTGTCGCAACATACATGCTGCCCTATAGGGGACATTCTAGGGTGCCTTGGCAGACGGTGCACTGTAACATGTGCCTTATGGGCGGCCCTATATTAATATGCTGTGAGAGTGCGTTTGCTAGTAGTTATCATAAAACTAAAATTATAGAGCCTCCTACAGCTCTCCCCAACATAAAACATACTGCCTCAGCTAGCCTTTTTCTCTGGGCTTTGTGAGGGATTGAACACATGGCCCCTGCACCATTGCTCAGTGTCTTCACCATTGTGCTGTGGCTCTGTTCCTGTGTTTGAGCAGCAGCGCGCAGCCTTGTAGCCATTGGCGCGCCGTCTTGTGACGCACAAAATTACAATTAACAGCGCGCCGCCTTCTGGCGCGTAACATTAACAGCGCCCAACATGGGCATGCCCCTTAAAATACTGCCTCAGCCAGCTGTCTTCAATGGGCACTGGGGGGAATTGAACCCATGATGCCTGCATGGGTGGTCAGTGTCTTAACCATTGTCCTATGGCTCCATTCCTGCTATTTGCACATCAGCGCGCCACTTATCCCTCCCACTATTGGGCTGCCCCCTCACACATCAGCACGCCGCCTTCTGCCCACCGGCTCGCCGCCTTCTGTTGACCAATTTTATCAGTGCGCCGCCCTCTGCCGCCCAACCTTAACAGCGCGCCGCCCTCTGCCGCCCACAATAAACAGTGCGCCGTCTCATGCCGTTTAAAAAAATAGGTGCGCCGCCTTCTGCCGCCCATAATCAATATGCCTCCTACACCACTTTTGCCCATAAAATTTGATGCCTCAGCTGGTCTTTTTTGTTGGGTGCAATGGGGGTTTGAACCCCTGGACCCTGCACCATAGGTCAATGTCTTCACCGTTGTACTACGGCTTTGTTGTTTGGTTGTGCAGCAGCGCCCCACTTAGCCTTCTCACGCGCTAATGTGGGACCCGCACATTAGCGCGACTCACAAACCTACGGTCCGTTTTTTTCCTTTTTCTGCCTGGCCCGCCCACTCCTTATATGGCACCAGCACACTAACGGGGACCCGCACAGCAACGGACTTTAGTAAACATGCCTGTTAGTTTACCCTGTAGCTTCATTGCATGTCCCCTAGTCTTTCTATATTCTGATAATGTAAACAATCGATCTACGTTTACCCGTTCCACTCCGTTCATTAATTTATAGACTTCTATCATATCGCCCCTCAGCCGTCTCTTTTCCAGGTTAGAGCCCTAACCTTTTTAGCCTTTCTTCATAGGAGTATCCTTCCATCCCCTTTACCATTTTGGTGGCTCTTTTCTGAACCTTTGAAAGGGCATCCCCGCCTCGAGGTATTGGGGAGTCTGCCATCAGGTTGGGTCACAGACTTTGTCCCAGAGGCGTCCCGTGGCCTGTGTCCATTGGTCCCAAAGGCACCACTGCACAACCCTCATGTGGAGGCGGGCACCTAGGATGACGTGGATCATGGAGGCCATGTGCCCAAGTAGGCGCAGGAGCCGAGCGGGTACCGAGGGACGGTGCTATATGTCCAGGGACAGGACCCTGAGACGGTCGGCTCAGTCTCCGGGCAGGAAGGCCTTGCAATGGAGGGTGTCCAGTCTTGCCCCTATGAACTCCAGACACTGCACACCTCTGAGGCCGTGCCTCCTTTTATGAGCCAGTCGTTCAGGCAGGGGAAGACAAAGACCCCTGGAAGCGGAGGAAGGCAGCTATAACTGCCAGGCATTTTGTGAAGACCCTTGGGGCAGAGGCCAAGCCGAAAGGCAGCACCCTGTATTGGTAGTGGCCCTCCCCCACCATGAACTGCAGGTATTGCCTGTGGTCGAGGTAAATGAGGATATGGGTATAAGTAGCCTTCAAATCGAAGGAGTATAGCCAATCTCCCTGCTGGAGGTAAGGCAGCAATGTTCCAAGGGACAGCATCTTGAACTTCTCCCTCACCAGGAACTTGTTCAGGTTGTGCAGGTCGAAGATGGGCCTTAGGCCTCCAGTCCTTTTTGGCACGAGGAAGTGCCTGGAATAGAACCCCTTGCCCCTGAGATGGTGGGGTACTGGTTCTACCGCTTTGTCCTTGAAAAGACCTGCGAGCTCCTTCAGTAGAAGGTCCCGGTGAAGGGGAGACCTGAGGGACTCTCCCGGAAAGTAAGGGGGAAGTGTTTGAGTCAGACGGAGGAGGTAGCCCTCCCTGACCACCCGCAGTGCCCAAGAATCGGTGGTGATAATTAGCCACCTTTGGGCATAGTGGATCAGGAATCTCCCTGTGGGCTGCTGACTTTCTTGGGGTGCAAAGGCTATGCCCGAGGAGTCAAAAGCTCCCGCCTGGCTGGGCCGGGGCCGATGCCTGGGGTTTGGGAGCCTTCTGCTTACAAGGGCCATGCCCATGCCCCTTGGACTGCTGGGTAGCTGGGGAGGCCTGGAGGCCTGAAAAGGTGGGTAGTTTTTTACCCAGTCCCTTCGGTCAGAGAGGGGCAGCAGTCTTTTTAGAAAGCCTGGTCCTCGTCATAAATTCATTCTCCAGCTCAGCAGCCTTCTTGGTCAAGGGCTTGCCAAAGAGGTTCTCTCCTTGGCATGGGACATCAACCAATTTGTCCTGAACCCATTGCTCGAGATCAGACAACTGTAGCCAAGCCTAGCGTCGAGCACCGATGCCTGGCACCGCTATTCAAGCTGCTGATTTGAAGCTGTCATAGGCTGCCCGAGACATAAACTTGGAGCACTCACGGAAGGCCTTGGCAAAGTTCTTGAACCACTGCAGGGGTTCCTTGGACAGACCAGCCGAGAACCTGGCAATTTCCTTTGCCAGGTCTCTAAGGTACATGCCCATGTACAGCTGGTAGGCCTGGATGTGGCCGATGAGCATTGAGCCCTGGTAATACTTTCTGCCAAGGGCGTCCAAAGTGCGCACCTCATTGCCGGGGGCACCAAGGAGTGCGTCTTCTATCTCTTCAGTCGACACATGGCCGATTCCACCACCATGGAGCTGTGCGATAGCTGTGATTTCTGGAAGCATGGCCGACTCCACCACCATGGAGCTGTGCGGTAGCTATGATTTCTGGAAGCCTGGGCTCCAGCAGACTCAATACATCGAGTCGAGCCGCTTGCTCTCCTCTGGCACAGTTGTTGGGTGTCTCCCACATACGAAGCATTAGCTGTTCCAGGATGGAAGGGATGGGCACCATAAGCGATTTCCTCGGAGGGGCCTCGTACTAGAGGATTTCTAGCTCCTCTGCCTGAGGGACCTCCTCCAATTCCGTCGGGAACGCTAGGGCCTTAGACATGTCCCTGACGAAGTCAAGGAATGCCATGTCCTCCGGCAGGGACCACTGCCAGGGCTCTTTAGTGGGAGAGTCCAAGGGGACATCAAGATGGCAACAAGTGTTGGGCGACTCCTCGTCCTCTGTCTCCCATGTCTCCCACTCAGAGTAGTCCATCGATGACTTGATGGAAGGATGGCCCGCGCACTGGCTGGGGATGATGGCGGCCCCATCGAGTGGGAACCGGATTGAGACCTCAGCCGAGGATCAACTTGAGGCCGAAGAGTCTCGAGGATTGGCTCGGCCTCCGGGGATGTCCTTGACATCGAGGGCCCAGTGGTCAGGGCGGAGAAACTGGTCATACTGGACAACAGCACCCTCTGCTGGTCCATGAAGGCAGACAAACTGCTCCAGGACCACCATTCTGGATTCCAGACCAGAAGGCTCTGCAGCCATCAGCGCCGGCACCGAAAGAATCGGACCTGACACCGGTTCCCCCAAAGGGGAATCCTCGACGAGGATTGTGTCTGGCGACTGAGGCCAGTCCGTGATTGAGTCCCTTCAGGGGACCTTTGCAGGCCGCTCCCTCTCCAATCCCTCGTATGAGCATCTCGGACTACAGGACCTGGCTCGGGACATACCTGGCCTGTCGGATCCATCCAGGACCACTGCCCTCGAGGCCTTCTTCTTCTTCTTGGGTTCCATCGAGGGAGAACCCCCTCTCAGAAGAACGATGGCGCTGCTCGGGTTCCGTAGAGCTGTCCCAAGATGCCGTGGCTTCAGATGAGCCCCTGGCCTTCAGAGGTGCCAGGGACTAGGGGAAAAACTTATCGTGCTGCTGCTGGCAGCTCTTGAGGGGCTTATTTAACATCTTTTTGCAGAGACCGCATGCTGTGGAGTCATGGTCCGGCCCAAGACAGTGAAGGCAGCATTCGTGTGTGTCAGTCGGACATAATTTTGGCACACCGATCACTTTTTTAAACCACTGGTAGCCATGGGGGAAAAAAGTACCCCAGCGAGGTCGAAGACCCGCCGAGCTGCCAGTTGGATAAAAGGCATGAAGACGCCAAAGAGGAAAAACTACAAAAAAGACCCGAACTCGATGCCGAGAAAGCAAGGTCAGGTAGTGGGAAGAGTACCGGTGCAGTACCGGAGGCGAGTATGAAACTCAGGCTGAAAAATCAACTTTTTCCAGGGACAGACAGATGTCTGAAGGGCTCCGTGGAAAAAAGGAGACTGAGCAAGATTGCACCTTTGGGTGGGAAGGGGACCATGCATATATGGTGGCATCTCCCAAAGGCTTTCTTTGAAAGCTGGGGGGATGCTTCGCGAAGGCCCCATTGGGACAGACATCACCCATATGTGAGAACTGACTTCCTGCTTGTTCCCAGAGAATCATCATGCTTGTCTGTTTTGAGCTTCAGGAGAGTCTCTGTGATGAGAGGTATTAGACGATATGCATCCAGAAGATCCTACTCCTAATCAAGGAGGAAAGTATCCAAAGCTAGTTTGCTGTATGACCCCATCCTGGAACAGAACTGATCTAACTAGCAATCTGAGGAGTCAGGAAAAGATCTATTGAGGGGATGACAACTCCCGAAAGATGCGATTTGTGACCTCTCTGTCCAGGGTCCATTTGTGGAAGTGAAGGACTCGACTCAGCCTGGTAGGTAAATGGCCCTTAAGTCCATTCTATGAGAGACAGCGAATTTCCACAAACTTACTGTTCCAAATACAGAATGTATGATCCCGTTCCTCCCTGTTTGTTAATGTAGAACTGACTACTTGATTATTTGAATGAGGTCAATTTAATTGAGCAACTGATCTTTGAAAGCCTTTAGAGCATTCACAGTGGCTCTTAGTTCCAAGACGTTGATCTCATCCTGGAGGGACCAAGTATCTTGAGTGTTGAACCTAGCAAGATGAACTTCCCAACTCAGCTTGGAAGGATCTGTCGTCAACAATTTTTGAGGTAGAGTAATTTAGAAGGGAAGACCTTTCGCCAGACTGAATGGAACATTCCATTAGCTCAAAGGCTATATGAGTGGATCAGTAATGAACACACAATCTCTGAGATGACCCAAAGTCTATGATCACTGGGTTCTCAGCATTCACTGAGCCTGTCTCATATGGAAACATGCCAAGGGTGTTACATATACTGTTGAGGCCATGTGGCCTAGTAATGTTAACATCTTGCAAGCTGTCACCTTCTGACTCAGATGAGTCTCCTGCACCATCACTGTTATCCTAGAGAGTCTGTTGTGTGGACGGAAAGCTCCGACTTCAGTCGTGTTGAGTAGGGCTCCTATGAAGTCTAATTGTTGGGTGGGCTGAAGGTGGGACTTTGGGTAATTTATTACATACCCTAATATGTTTATGTTTATAAAAATTTTGATATACCACCCAGGCTGAAGAGCAGAGCGGTTTACAATCACTACAAACAGGTACCGGATACATTCCCTCGTCCTAAAGGGTTCACAATCTATGTGTACCTGAGGCAACGGAGGGTTAAATAGCTTGCCCAAGGCCACAACTATTGGACTAGAAACCCCAGTCCCTCAAACCTGAGATTGCTGTCCTCAGGTGGGACTTGAACCCCCAGCCCTCCGGCCTGAGGTACCTTGTCCTAACCACCAGGCCACTCCTCCCTCCAATAGTTCCAGAACCCAAATGGTCAGCCATGTTGATTCACAAACTCCTTCTTGAGTGGCACTCTTGATTAAGCTATTGTCCATGTAGGGGAAGACATACACTCCCAGTCTGTGTAGGTATGCTGCTACCACAGCGAGGCACTTGGTGAATACCCAAGGAGCTGGCACAAGGCCAAAGGGCAGAATGCAATACTGGAAGTGCTGCTGCCCTGCTACAAATTTGAGATACATCCCACTCACAGAAAGTATCTGTATGTAGGTATATGCATTCCTGAGGTCCAAAGAGCACAGCGAAGCCCCTTTTTGAAGATAAGGGAGTAGGATGCCTAGAGAAATCATTCTGAACTTTTCTCTGACCAGATATTTGTTCAGATCTCTTAGGTCTAGGATGGGATGAATCCCCTCATTTTTTGTTGATCAGAAGTACTTGGAATAAAATCCTCACCCTCTCTGCTCTTGTGGTACGAGCTCAATCGCCAGATCTTTTTTGGAGGACAGTGACATCTCACTGAAATAATTCCGGATGCTGAGGATTTAAGGATTGACTCCCTCAGTGAGCAATTTGGAGGCATAGCGAATAGATGTTAACTTATAAATTATCCAAAGCAGTTACAAGACCCAAGTGTCTGAGGTTATAAGGCGCCTCTTATAGGCAAAAAGAGTAAGCCTTATAAGAGAGAGTCCTCCACTACAGTTACAGGTACAGTGGCTATGCTCTTCAGGAACCAGTGAAAACCCTGCCCCTTGTTTTGGCTAAGGAGCCAGCTGGGCCTTCTGAGGCTTCTCTCGCTTTATTTGAATAGCGGGAACCAGGAAACTTCCTATGCCTAGAAGAGTAATGGGTCTTTTTCAGGTTGCATTTTGAAACCTCTTGCGGCATGAAGTCAGCTCAGACATGCGCCAGGAGAGATTTTGAAGGGTGACATTGTGGCTTTTCAATGAAGCCAGCCTTCTCGTTGACCTTTTCTCTGAAAATATTCTCTCCATGGCACAATATGCCAGCAAGCTTGTCCTACAACAGATTATTCAAGGTCTGAGGCTTGGAATCAGGCAAGTCTCCAGGCGCCAATACCTACTGCAGAAGCTCTCGATACCGTTTTGAAGATGTCATATGTTGCTCGGACCATGAACTTCGAGCAGTCCTAGCTGTGTTTCACTAAGGAATGATACTGTTCCAATCTCGCTGGAAGAAGATATTGGGACAGATCATCTAGGCCGCTCATGATGTCCTTCAAAACCTGCCCATATAGAGCTGGTAGGAGGCCATGCGGGCAGAAAGCATTGTACTTTGGAAAACCTTTCTCCCAAAAGAGTCTAATGTCCTAGCCTCCCTCCCTGGGGCCGCTGAGGAGTGTGTCTTGGAATGGTGAGGAAGCTGGGGCTTCTTGAACCCTGCAGCCTTCTAAATTCTGTACGAAAAGTCAAGCTTTCTGCTCTTTGGAGGTAGAGAGAGGAGGTTCTTCCACATTCTCATCTGTACTCTCTTAAGGATGCGGTGCATAGGCACTGTCAGTGCTTCCTTGAGGGCAAAGGAGTACTGGAGGATCTCCAATTCTTCTGCCCTGGGCTCATTCTCAGTTTCCAAAGAAAACAGTATGGCCTTAGCCATATCCCACACAAAATCCTGGAATGTCATATTCTCTGAATGTGATTTACGCCTTTCATGAGGTGGTCAGATGGAAGTTCTGGGGACCTCTCCTCTGACATGTCCTCAAGACTCATCAGTGACCCAGCCTTCTGATTCAGAGAGAAAATCAAAATATCTCCGAGTCTTGGCCTAGACATCTCTCATACACTTTGCATATTGGGATCATCGATGCACCGGTGACTTCCTAGGTTTGAGGGAAACATTGGACCCTGATGCACTAAATAGGGATATTAGCCAGACAGGCTCGAGTATCAGGGCCCTTCGATATCTCAATGTCGATTCCTCTCCCGCAGACACTCAATGCTTCTCAAAAGATCAGCTGGACTATGATTGATGCTGATGTAGGCGACATCGAGGTACTGACTTGCTGCATGGTGAACAGCATCGTGATGCATTCCTTGATAGTTCTCAATAGGTGTCTTTCCAGAGCTGCCAGCTCCAAAGACTATGGGGCCACAGCAACATCAACCGATGTTTCTAGAATATGAGAGAGTGTATTGGCTGTTTAGTCTCGGCTCTCTTTACACCTTTGCTGCTGCTACTACTACTACTACTACTACGCATTTATAAAGCGCTACCAGGCGCATGCAGCGCTGTACAATGAAAATACAAAAAGACAGTCCATGCTCAAAAGAGCTTACAATCTAAAAAGACAAAGCAAGAAAAGGAGTAGAAAAAGATAAGAACAAGGGCAAAGAGACAAGAGCAGGAGAGACAGGACAAAGGAAAGGTAAGAACAAGTGTAAGAGGAAGAAAGAAAGGTGAAATAAAAGAGGGGAAGGAAGGAAAACAGCAAAATCAAGAGCCAAAGGCAGAGGCGAAAAGATGAGCTTTTAACTTGAGTTTGAAGAGGGGGCAAAGAAGATGCCTGACGTATAGACAAAGGTAAGGTGAAAAGAGCGGAATCTAGAGTTGGCAATAGAGGAGAAGGGCATAGCAAGAAGCAACTGGGAAGAAGAACGGAGTACACGAGGGGGAAATAGGGAGAAATGAGAGAAGAAAGGTACTGAGGAGCCACAGAGTGAATGCACTTATAGGTCAGAAGGAGAAGCTTAAAGTGAATACGGAAACGGATAGGGAACCAGTGGAGAGATCTGAGGAGAGGAGTGATGTGGGCAAAACGAGGCTGACTGAAAATCAAACGGGCAGCGGAGTGCTGAATAGACTGAAGAGGGAAGAGATGAGACTGAGGGAGACCAGCAAGAAGGAGGTTACAATAATCAAGGCGGGAGGTGATTAGGGAATGGATGAGGGTTTTAGTAGTGAGCTCAGAGAGAAAGGGGCGGATTTTGCCAATGCTGAAGAGAAAGCAGCGACAGGTCTTAGCGATGAATTGGATATGAGAGGAGAAAGAGAGCGAAGAGTCAAAAATAACACCCAAATTGCGAGCAGATGAAACAGGTTGGAGAACAGAGCCATCAAAAGAGACTGAAAAAGAAGGAGAAAGGGAAATTTTAGGAGAAAAAACGATGCTGCCCCTTTGCTGCCCCTCCAATGTCCTGGAGGATGAGCTATCCTCTCTTCCGGGCTGCTTAGAGGGGTGCGCTTGTGAATCCTCTTTGCTCTCGACGTCCTGCCTGGGAAGGACGTCGAGAGCAAAGAGGATTCACAAGCGCACCCCTCTAAGCCTTGGAAGGCTTCAACATCAATACACGAAAGCCTCCACCTGCTGCTTGAAATGTCTATCCTTCAGTGTTGATGACGATGAAGATGAATCCCTCTTCATCTTTGGGCGAGCATCAATCTATGGCCGATGTTCTGGGGCACTATGGGTGCTCGGCTCCAAGAGGGCTTGAGAACGCCTAGATGTTGATGCACCATCAAAGTCCAATGCAACTTTTGATGCCATAGAGACTGGTGCCTCCAAAGCAGATGTCAAAGGATCAGACTTCATAATGCCAAAAATAGATTCATGCCATTTTTCACAACACATGGGCCCTCTTTTTGTCATCTGCAAACCCAAATTACAAGAAGAGGACTGATGATCAAGCCCCAAGCAGTGAAGGCACCAATTGTGAGTATTCGTTATGGATATGGTCTTTTAACACCTGGAACACTTTTTAAACCCACTGGCTAGTTTCTGTGACATACTGCCCAGAAAAATAATGACAGCAAAATCAAATGGCTCGATTTCTACTGAAAAAAATGTAAATACAGAGCCAGAGCACCAATGCCTAAGGGGGCAACAGTGCCACGGAAAATAAAGGAAACTTTCAAAACATCTGAAAATGCTGAATTAGGAAAAAACTAATGGGAAAGGAAGAACACCGTGATGACAGGCAGGCATCGGAAAAAAACTATTAGAAACCTGTAAACTTACACGCGCCACTGAAAAACCATGGGGCTCCGTGGAAAGAGAGACTGAGGAAAAATGGTGCATGCATGTGCAGAAGAAGTTCCGAAAGCTTCCAGAAGGAGCCGGGAATACTCCTGCAGAGGGCCTCCATCGAATAACATCACCCATACGTGAGGACTTTTTTTCCTGCTTGCCAACAGAGAAAGCACAGTTACTTACCTGTAGCAGGTGATCTCTGGGAACAGCAGGAATAAGTCTTCACATATGGGTACGTCGGTACCGACGGAGTCTGCGCGGGAACGCTTCCCAGTGTCCAATCAAGAGCTTTTGTAAGCATCCCAGCACGCCTGCGTGCTGCCTTCCCGCCTTTCCCAACTGCCTCTCCTCAGTTCAGTTTTAAAGCTGAGACAAAGAGAGAGAGGAAAGGAAAGATAGATAGAGACACAACTCCTGGGGAGGTGGGAGGGTTGTGAAGACTTATTCCTGCTGTTCCCAGAGATCACCTGTTACAGGTAAGTAACTGTGCTATCTCCAGGAACAAGCAGGAATGAGTCTTCACATATGGGGACTCCCAAGCTGAGATGCCTGGAGTCCCAGCATGTCATAGGTTGGAACATGCTATCTCCCAGAACACCAGACATCCTGAGGATGGAGGGTAGGAGTTGAAGAAAGAAGGATGCTGTGGAACAGCTAACCTAGCATAGGACTGCAGAGAAGGAGTCCATGTGTGGATGATGATGGTCATCAATAATATTGCAAAGAATATTGCAATATGGACCTCCCTTGACAGGATTTCAGAGAAATATGAAGGTTCATGGATCTACTGGGAAACCCAGTAGAGAAACCTTGAAGAGGACCTCACTGGAAGGGGAGATAATAAACCTGTAGGAAAACAGTGGAGGTCAGAATTCTGAAGGGTAACAGGTAACCCCAGTAGGAAAAACTGGGGTAGTATAAAAACGGTGGGCCTTCAGCGGAAGGCTTTATAACAAAAACCTAACTCTTTTAGCGGCAGAGTGACTCACTCTTAGGAGCAAAAAGAGAAAGGCTAACCGATTTGGACAAACAGGCACAGTCCTTGTGGGGAGGAAGGGTATGGGAACCCCTTGTATCCCAAAAGAGAGGACAAATGCCTGAGGCATTAAAGCCTGTGAATAACTGAAGAGCCACAATGTCTCTCCGAACTAGGGTAAGCTAGGAGAGATATTGGGCACGGAGAGCTTCAGAGGTACCTAAACCCTTGGGTTATGGTATACAAATTGTTGACTACCATAGGAGTGGTTGTGTGCGTAGAATCCCAAACTTGCTGGATAGCATAGGTATGGGTAAAGCCCCTCTGTCAGAATCATATAGCTATATGAGCATAGACAGTCAGATAGAGAAGTATGTGGATACATATCTATCTGTAATAAAATATCTTGAGAGATACATATATATGTATATATATATATAAATAGATATATACATATAGATATATAGATAGACATATAAGAATATATCTATAGTGAGATATGGAGGGGCATAAAATACACACAAAAGATCACTATGGATATGTAGGCCTAAATATGGGTGTCTGCAATTAAACAGACAGAGATATGCCTACAGCACGGTATTCACATAGGATATGTGGAGAGGAAAGATTCATCTAATAACAAGGAGGTGGAACCTACTTGAGAAGATATATAGAGAATCTATTCCCCCTGGTTATGATCTGCAAGGATGCTAGCTAGTGAAATAACCAGGACGGTTACGTGAAAAACAGAGGATAATATCAATCTGCAGCCAGCAAGTCTCAAGTCTTCCAGGACTCTAGCATGGTAAGTAGACAGAAGACACATAGAGATGAGATAACATGTTGACCTGCTTAAGGGCAAAACGTATCATGCGTTCTTACCATGAGGACGAGCTGCAAGGAGAAAGAGCATATCCCCGATTGGGAATGCTATGGACCAAAGCAGGGAATTGGTAACTCCTTAAGCTTTCACGTAAGAGAAGGCCTATGTCCTTTATATGAAAAAGGAGATAGTAAAAGAAGGGAGAACCTTCTAGTCATGGGAGACATGACTGAAAAGCCTTTTCCAACCATCTAGGATAGCTGTTGGAGAAAAAACCCCTCATGCTCTCTAGCAAGGGCCCATAGTGGAAAGCTTCTCTGTAGAATTGCAGAGAGCATGATGCAGGAGAATGAGATGATAGAACTGGCTGCTGGAGAGCCAGTATCTGTGCCAACTATGCTGCCAAACCCAGAAGAATGGAGATGGCAGAAATAGCAGATAATCCAGTAAGCTTGTAGTGAGATAATCTCCAAGATAGATGAAGCACTGACTTGGAGCCACTACTAAGACTAGACCGAATGTTAGTGGAAGACAAATCTGGTTGTTTGTGGACAAGAACCAGTGGTCCAAACAGTAAGACTCCTGCATAGGCAGCTGCTAGCAAGAGAGCAGAAAGAATCTTACTGTTGAAAAACAGAAAGAACAGACAGAACAGGAGTAGAAACTCTGGACATGTCTGAAAAGCTGCCCCAAAGTAAAAATAAAACAGAGGAGGTAACTCAGAGAGGAAACTCCGCACTGGAAAGTGACACAACTAGAGAGGCTAAAGAAAAAGCCCCCTAGTAAGTAATTCCGCTCTTACAGAGGAAAAGCTTGGTAAGAGGGTGAAGAAAATGGAGCTGAAGAAGACTTACCAAATAGTAAGTCTATAGAAGGAAAAAATGCATGCTGGCACAGGAACTATCATTTGATAGTGGTTAGACCTCTGTCCCTAGCAGGAAAAAGAGGAGAACCTGTGACTTATAGGCATGAACATTTTGACAGCTCACAGAAATATAGAAAAAATGGATCTCTCTTGGAAAGTGATCCATGTGTAGGGGTTAGAATGAAGCAGTGGATTGCCTCTATTGAGAAGAAGCAACTGTAGATTTTAACCCCAAGAGTCACAAGCATCTGATGATGAGTGATCAAAAACCCTGCAGGTGCTGGGTTTGCTGAGCCTGGTGAGAGGTTGGATTCTTCAGACCAGGACGATGACTCCCCTGTTGGGGAACATCTGTATGATGGCAAGTGATGAACAAAACCTTCTTCTCCTGTGGGAAGAAAGTTTGGTAGGACATTTCCTACCTACTGGGACAGAAGAAGGTGTAGAACAACCCTTAGGAACAGGTAAATCAGTGGACAACTGAGTAACCTGACGTAAAGACTCCTTGTTGAAAAGATTTTCTCCAGTGCAAGGAGTATGTCCCAGCCGTTGTTGTGCCCATTTGTCCAAGTCTGAAGCTTGGAGCCAGGCTCTACGTCGTGCCCCTATATCAATAGCAGAAGTTCTGCTAACAGACTCAAAAGAATCTAGGGAAGCACAAGAAAGAAACCAAGAAATATTCTGGATATGCTTAAGCAGTGAGGAATAGTCTGTACTCCTAGAATCTGGAAGGAAAGGAGTCAAAAGATGTAACTGCTTTGTGACCTCCTCAAGAGAAAGACTCATATAAAAATATATGAGAGAATTCTTGCAGAAAGCATAGATGTCTGGAAGGTTTGACATCCAAAGGCATCTAGTGTCTTAGACTCACGACCTGGCGGATAAGAAGAGTGCTTTTTCTTACTCTTTATTTATTTATTTATTTATTTATTTTATTTATTTAACAATCATTTATATACCGCATCTTCCATAGATCAGTTGCGGTTCACAATAAACAACAATTAACAAAGCAGAGTTTGTTTTACATGTAACATCATATAACCATTTATCCGCCTCATTGCTGGTTCCACTACTATGGAATGATGAGGAAGTTGAGTCTTTTGAAACCCTGGAGAGGGGGGCACCTGATATAAGAGATCAGTTGCCCTGGAAGGTGGGGGTACCCTTAAAGGTGTTTCCCACATTCCTAGAAGGAGATCCTGCAAGGAATGATGCAAAGGAAGCATTATGTTGTCCTTTGCTTTGGTAGAGACAGAGCCTTGTGCAGGATCATGTCCTGGAATAGGAATAGCAAGGGATCTGGCTATATCCAGGAGGAAACTCTGAAAAGAGGGATCCCGAACAGGAATCTCCCTTGGACAGGGTAGATCTCAAGAACTAGCCTGAGCACCCACAGAGTTGTCCAAATATATAGGAATAGAAGATCCTGCAGAGTGCAGTGTGGAATGCTTAAAGGATGGTTGCTGGTACTGGTTGTCAGGGGCAGCCACTTTCCTTACCACATTGTCCATGCCAGGTATCGACTCCAAGCTTGGTATAGAATGGAGTGATCCTGTTGAAAAAAGCATGACAGAGGTTGGCCACGATGCTACTGCGGATACCGGT
Organism: Ichthyophis bannanicus; assembly: GCA_033557465.1. NCBI lineage: Eukaryota > Metazoa > Chordata > Amphibia > Gymnophiona > Ichthyophiidae > Ichthyophis > Ichthyophis bannanicus. The sequence goes on along the minus strand of CM066032.1, from coordinate 925,158,464 downwards.
ACCGATGTCGGAGTCGAGGCCGACAAAGACATCGGAGCAGTCATCGGTGACAGTTCAATCGGTACAGAGGTAACCGAAAACTTCCGGACGATATTCTCGGTACCGAAGCACCGGTATCGATCGGTGTCGGTACCAAAACCTATTGGTACCGAGTCTTCTAGACTAGAGGTCGATTCCAAACTCGGCATCGAGGGCAGAGAGCCTGATAATCGAAGTATGGAAGGCACCGACCGTGAGGGTAATGAGGACATCGGTACAGAGTTCGGTACCGTGTCTGATACCAGTGAAGGAAGGTCAACCAGTGGCAACTCAATCGGAGTCGGGGGAACCGAGAGTTGCGTATCCGAATCATCGGAACCGAGCCTTCGGTACTGCCGAGAGTCGGTACCAAGGCGAGTCGGTACCCAGTCCTCCAGACTGGAGATCGATTCCAGACTCGGCATCGAAGGAAGCGAGGCTATCGATGCACATTTGGAGGGTACCGACGTCGGTGGTAGTATCGGTGTTGGTACCGATAACAGAAAGTCAATCTGGGAAGTATCCACCGGTCCCGAAGGTACCGAGGACGCCAGATGACTATCCCTGGTGAGGAGTGTTTCATCCAACACCAGTGCCGATGCCGGGGTATCGGTACCGCTCGAAGCGGATGCCACCACCATACACGACTTAGGTATGTTCTGTGGGGGGTGAACCCCAGGAACAACCTGAAACCCCTTATAGGCTTTGGAGACCAAAGACTCCCGCCGGAGTTTTGAAGCCTGTGGGCCCTCGAGGGCAAGGCCGGAGCCGTCGACATGCTGTGCATGAGACCTACCACTCGAGGACTGGCTAGTCTTAACTGACTGTTTGTGGGTTATCTGATCTTGTGTGGAAGAAGAAGGGGACGGTGCCCCGAAGTTGGAGGGCAACCGTTTATCGAGGGAGCCTCGATGTTGAAAACGTCTTCTTACCAAGCTGTTGTCAGGACCCAAGCAAGTTAGACACCGACTTCGAGGGTCTAAAAATAAAGTTGTACCGCCACAGTCTGAACATTTCTTAAAGAAAGTGTCTGGCGGTTCCATGAAGGAAAAAGAAGAGGCCTAAAAGGCCTAAGAGACCGTGGGACACTATAAAGAAAAAATATCCTGTGGAAAAGGAAAATTTTACCAGAAAAGAAAACACCGGCGGTACCGGTGGCGTCGGGAAGACAGCCGCGACCACAAGAAAACTAAGAAATAAAAACAAGAATTTTCTGCGGTGACAGGAGGACGTCCTGCCGGCTCCGCGGAAAAACGAAAACTGAGGAGAGGCAGTTGGGAAAGGCGGGAAGGCAGCACGCAGGCGTGCTGGGATGCTTCCAAAAGCTCGATTGGACGCTGGGAAGCGTTCCCGCGCAGACTCCGTCAGTACCGACGTACCCATATGTGAAGACTCATTCCTGCTTGTTCCTGGAGATTTTAAAATACAAATACAGAAAATGTATCAAAACATTTTTTGCTGATTTCTCCTTGGAATATTGCAGGTGTTTATCATAAGATCTGTGCCCCACCCTCTCCAGGGCTTAAACTTCCCCTTCCAGTTCTCTCTCTTTTGCTCCCTCCCATAAATTCAGCCACCTCAGCATTGACCCTTCAGCTTCCTCTCCTCACTCAAACCCCAACCCACATCTCTCTCCCTTTCTCCTTATCCCTTATGTTCTCTTCCATGCTCAATCCCACCCCAGGCTCTTTACCCCCAAGACTTGAAGCACTGCCCCACCTCCAAAATAATTCTCTCTAACTCTCTACTTCCCCAAAGTTCAACTCTATTGCTACCTCACCCCATTGTTGACCTTACCACTCATGCTGGTTCTTTCTTCCACCAGAACCATCTTCCCCTTCCCAGGTTCAATTCTCATTCATTCTCTTGTCCTCCCCAAATTTGACCATCCCCACCCCACCCATCTCTCTCCCCAGACTGACACCCAACTCCTCTCTCCCTTCCTAGGATTGATCCTCTCCCCAGCTCTCACCTTCTGCAAAATGACCCCACCCTTTCCCAGCTCTCATCCCCTCTGGGCTTCACCCTGCAGTACTGCTCACTCACTCTTCCACACTCTGTTCCTCCCCATTGCATTGGTAGACTCAAACTGGCTCAGTCGCAGCACACAGCATTTGTAATTTTCCTTCCAGCAAAACTAACCCTTCCCACACTAGCATTTCCCAAACTTTTATCCAATATGAATCCAGTTTAACACTTAAAAGTTTACATGACTCCAGAGATGAAAACAAAATGGCAAGCCTCCAGTCCCTCCCTAACCTCATCCACTTCCTCCTCCCTCCCCCTCCACTTACCTAAAGCATGAAGGCAATAGCAACACTGGTGGTTGCGACAGCAGCAGTGAGCACACAGCCCTGTATGTCATGACAACTGCTACTACTGGACATAGGTCGCGGTGAAGATCCAGAGGGAGGGAGAGCAGTCCTGTTTCTATGACCACATTTACTGATGATGGGACCCCGGTTTTGGGATCCACTGTCCTACACAGTTTCCCTTTACGTCCGGTGATGCTGCTGTTTCTTTCAGGCTCCTACAGGATGCTTGCAACAGCCTTTTCTTTCTGGGCATACACAGACAACATTCGTACTGCCTCCTCCTGAGCCCATGCAGACAAATTCTGTGCAAAATGTAGGAATTCTGCACATCAGGGGAAAGAGTAGTTACTCACCTGTAACAGGTGTTCTCCAGGAGCAGCAGGAATCAGTCCTCACATATGGGTGACGTCAGCGCCGACGGAGCCCCCGTGCGGAGCATTTCCCCAGCTTTCAAAGAAAGCCTTTGGGAATGCAGCGCGCCTGCGCAGTCCCCTTCCCGCCCAAGGATGCCATCTTGCTCAGTCTGATGACATAGCTAAAAGACAGCAAAAACAAAATAAAGTATATGACTGCATCTCCAGAGGAGGAGGGAGGGTCATGAGGACTGATTCCTGTTGCTCCTGGAGAACACCTGTTACAGGTGAGTAACTACTCTTTCTCCAGGACCAAGCAGGAAGTCAGTCCTCACATATGGGACTCCCCAGCTCTAGGCTACCGGGAACCCAAAGCTGAAAAAATGACTCCCTCTTAAGAGCCTCAGCATCCGTGATAAGAATATCCTCTGAGAACACACTCGTACGGTAGCCCAACACAAGGACCGGAGGGTAGGAGTTGCCTAAACCTCAAAGAGATTACGGCGTACCGCCTGTCCGATAGCACTGTCCCTTCGGGACTCTCTCTCGAAGCAGTAGTGGGCTGCAAAAGTCTGGCTTGAAGACCAAGTAGCGGCCCGGCAGATGTCTGCCAACGGAACAGAGCGGAGATGAGCTACTGACGTGGCTTTCGCCCTGACACGGTGGGCCGTGACTTGACCCTGCAAGGAGAGGCCGGCTGCCTTGTACGCCCAGGCGATACAATCTGCTACCCAAGTGGACAACATACGCCTGGAGACAGGCAACCCCAGTTTATTAGGGTCAAAGGAGACGAAGAGCTGAGTAGCCCTTCGGTGCCCCCGCGTACGTTCTATGTAAAAGGACAACGCCCTCTTACAGTCCAGGGTATGCGAGACTGTTTCAGCCCGGCTGGTATGCAGCCTGGGAAAGAATGTCAGAAGAAGCACCTCCTGGTTGAGGTGGAAGGAGACGACAACTTTTGGAAGGAACGTCGGATGGGTCCATAGGACCACCCTGTTCCTATAGAACTGTGTGTATGGTCTATCAGAAATCAGAGCTTGTAGCTCACTCACACGTCTGGCCGAGGTGAGAGCTACCAGGAAGAGCGCCTTCCAAGAAAGGAAGCATAAATGGCAAGTAGCCATCGGCTCAAACGGTGGACGAGTAAGTTGCTGCAAGACCACGTTCAAATCCCACTCAGTGGCTGGTGGACAAATCGGAGGCTTGAGTAGAAGCAGGCCTCTGAGGAAGCGGGACACCAAGGGACAGAGACTGACCCTCCACCAGTGAGTGGTGTGCTGATAGAGCACTGAGGTGGACCCGAACAGAGTTGGACTTAAGGCCTAGGTCTGACAGGTGAAGCAGGTATTGTAGTACTACTGGCACAAGGCAGGAGAAAGGCTCTTCATTGTGCTGAGCACACCATATTGAGAACCTATGCCACTTGAGGGCATAGGACTTTCTGGTGGACTGCCTCCTAGAGGCCAAGACCACCTCCTCAACTTCCCTAGGTAGAAGTAAGGGAGCTAGCACTATCCTTTCAGCAGCCAGGCCATCAGATGGAGGGATCTGAGATTGTGGTGCAGAAGGGAACCTTGATCCTGAGACAGGAGATCGGGTTGCAACCCCAGAGGGAATGGAGTTTCCACCGCCAACTGCAGAAGAAATGGAAACCACGGTTGCCTCGGCCATCTGGGGGCTACCAGAATCACCTAGCCTTGTCCCGTAGAATCTTGAACAGAGTTTGGGCCACCAGGGGCGTGGGAGGAAACGCATACAGGAGGCCCGTAGACCAAGAGATTAGAAACACATCTGCTGCCATTGTCAGGGGATGCGGCTGTCTGGAGAAAAACCTGGGCAGCTGCTGGTTCAGTAGACTTGCAAAGAGATCGATTGATGGAAGTCCCCATCGTAGAAAGATCTGCTGGACCACCAGTGGATTCAACTGCCATTCGTGAGGCTGGAGAATCCTGCTTAGTTGGTCTGCCAAGAAGTTCTCCTGACCAGGTAGATAAACTGCTTTGAGAAACATGCCTTGTCTGACTGCAAAGGAGCAAAGGGCCTGCGCCTCCTGACATAGGAGTCTGGACCCTGTGCCCCCTTGCTTGTTCACACAGAACACTGCTACCTGATTGTCTGTCTGAACTAAGACAGACTGGTGAGAGAGGGCATGAGAAAAAGTCTGGAGAGCCAAGCGGATTGCTTGCAGCTCCAACAGATTGATCTGCTGTGTGGCCTCCCGAGGAGACCTTGAGTGCATGTGCCCTGGCAATGTGCACCCCAGCCCTTTAAGGAAGCATCAGTCGTCAGCACCCTTGTGTGTGCTGGGGCCTGAAAAGGTACCCCCCTGAGAAGGTTTGGAAGATGTAGCCACCACTGCAAGGAGTCCAAAAGTGGTTTGAACACCTTTACTCTGTCTCGGAGGTCACCTGTGGCCTGTGCCCACTGAGCTCTGAGGCACCACTGAGCAGCCTGCATGTGCAGACGGGCATTCGAAGTCACATGTACCGTGGATGCCATGTGGCCCAGGAGCCGCAGGAAGTGCCTGGCGGAGACCTGAGAATTGCTTTGGAACTGGTTGGCCAAGTCCATCAGTCTGTGGGCCCTGTCCTCGAGCAAGTAGGCTCTTGCCTTCAGGGTGTCTAATCTTGCCCCTATAAACTCTAGGTTCTGTGAGGGGAGCAAAGTGGACTTTGCGTAGTTTATGACAAAGCCCAGATGTTGAAGAAGAGAGACAGTGTGAAGAGTGGCTTGTCTGGTCTCCTGGAAAGACTGGCACCTGATGACCAGTCGTCCAGATATGGGAAGACGAAAATCCCTTGATTCCTGAGATAGGCCGCCACCACCGCCAGGCATTTGGTGAAAACCCTGGGGGCGGAAGTTAGGCCAAAGGGAAGTACTCTGTACTGGAAATGGTTTCCTCCCACCACATTTGAGATATTGTCTGTGGTCTGGATGGATGAGGATGTGAGTATAAACATCCTTTAGATCCAAGGAGCATAGCCAATCTCCCTGCTGGAGGTAGGGCAGCAGTATCCCAAGGGTAAGCATCTTGAACTTTTCCCTCTCCAGAAACTTGTTTAAGTTTCGCAAGTCTAGGATAGACCGGAGGCCTCCGGTCAATGTTCCCTCTAATTTTCTGTAGGCTGTGTATACATAAAATATCAGCTGTGCAGCTTTTGAAGGAAGGTTAAATTTTTGTGCGCCACATAACGATACTCAGTAGCGGTATACAAATGTATGCTAAATAAATAAATAAATATACTTTAAAATTTGACAGCATGTTAGAATACAGTATGTACACCACATTGATTGCACTAGAAAATATTGTAGAACTTGTGAAAACCGTAAATACACAACAACTTTTAAATTTTAAGATGTCTGTTTTCTATCAGAAGCAGGACCGTAATTTTTGTGCGCTCTGTTGTAAAGTATGTGCGCTCGCTTGGCGAGGTGTGTGCGCGCGCACACGCACACAGCTTAGAGGGAACAGTGCCTCCGGTCCTTTTTTGGTACCAAGAAGTACCTGGAGTAGAAGCCTTGCCCTTCCAGGTGGTGAGGCACCGGTTCCACCACCTGTTCCTTTAGAAGACTTGCCAACTCCTGAAGGAGGAGATTTCTGTGCAGAGGGAGTCTTTGAGGCTCTCCTGGAAAATAGCAGGGGGGAGTATCTGGTGGAAGTGGAGCAAGTAGCCCTTCTGGACTATGCTGAGAACCCAGGTATCCTCTGTGATGGCTGGCCACCTGAGTGGAGCCAGCTGTGGAGAAGAGGCTATGCTGTGGGAGTCAAAACCCCGCTCCCTGCTGTGCAGGAGCCGGAGCTGGCGGCTTGGGGGGTCTTCTGCCTACGGGCCCATGCCCCTGTCCCTTGGCCTGCTGGCCCTGTTGGGGAGCTGGAGAGGCCTGGTATTGAGGGTGGGATTTTTAGGCAGCACCCTTCCTCAGGAAAAAGGGCTTCTTTCCCGAGCCCTTCTTTTTTTGAGAAGGGGCAGAAGTCTTCCTGGACAGCCTTGTCCTAGTGAGAGTCTCAGTCTCGATTTCCGCAGCCTTTTCAGTCATGGGCTTACCGAAAAGGTTTTCACATCGACCAACTTGTCCTGCACCCATGGCTCCAGGTCTGATTACTGTAGCCAGGCCTGACGGCGTGCACCGATGCTGGCTGCGGCTACCCGGGCCGAAGCCTCGAAGACATCATAGGCTGCTCGAGAGATGAACTTCGAGCACTCTCGAATCCCTGTTGACAAAGCCTTGAACCTCTGCAAAGGTTCCTCGGAGAGGCCAACTGAGAAACCGAGAACCCAGCAATCTCCTTTGCCAGGTCTCGTAGGTACATGCCCAAGTACAGCTGGTAGGTCTGGACACGGCAAGATAGCACAGAGCCCTGGAAGCACTTTCTACCGAGGGCATCCAGGTTCTGGGCCTCCCGGCCGGGGGGCATCAAGGAGTGCATCTTCTGACTCTTCAGACGATGCATGGCTGATTCCACAACCATGGAGTGGTGCGGTAGCTGTGCCTTTTGGAACCCAGGGCTCTTACGGACTCGATAAATGGAATCGACCCATTTGCTAAGAACCGGTGTCGAGGCCGGTGCCTCCCACATACGGAAGAGCAGCCATTCCAGCATCAGAGGAACCGGTACAGTAAAGGCTGCCTTCGGAGGAAAATCATACTGGAGGGCATTGAGCTCCTCAGCGCGAGGCTCCTCCTCGGTGTCCGCAGGGAAGGCCAAGGCTTTGGCCATGTCCCTCACGAAGTCCGAGAACCGGGTATCCTCCAGGGGGGGGGGGGGGACCGTCTCCGAGACTCGGATTCCGGTGAGTCTGAAGAGACGCACCGGGTCCAGAAGGTGTCCAGGGACTCCTCGTCCTCCATCTCCCACTCCGACTCCTCTGAGGAGGAATCGAGCGGCTCCGGCCTTGTGGGCCTCGGTGCCACCCGCCCCGATGCCGAGGGTATCGGCATCGACGACTTCGGTGCCACACGGGAGGTCGAGGGGGACCTTGACCGAGGATCGACTCGAGACTTCATCGACTAGAAGATCGGCTCGGTCTCCGGGGTCGACTTAGACGTCGAGGTCCTGGTGGTCGGGGCAGATGCACAGGTCAGACCGGCGATCAGCACCCGCTGCTGTCCATGAAGGCAGCCAAGCTGCTCATGAAGGCAGCCAAGCTGCTCTCCAAGGCCGTCAACCTGAGTCCAAGCTCAGGAGACTCAGCAGCCCCCGACGGCATCGGGCCTGATGTCGGCTCCCCCGGAGGAGAGTCCACGAGGACAACTGCACTTACGTGACTCGGGGACTCCGGCTCCACACGAGGTAGCTTGGAAGGCCTCTCCGACTCTGAGAGCCAGGGGCGGTAGTCAGGGCTACCCGACCTGGCCCTCGAGGAACCAGGAGCCTCCACCGACACCGCCCTCACGAGCTTTTTCTTCCTTCTGTGCTCCCGGGTGGGAGACTCCCTTTCAGAGGAACCCGACGGCGCTCGGGGTCGGACTCCTGAGATGTCAAGGCCTCTGACGAAGTCCGGGCCCGGCCGGATGTGGAGTCAGAGAAAATTCTCTCACGTTGATGCTGACGGCTCCGAAGCGCCTTCGACAACATTTTGCAGGCCAGCGGGTCATGGTTGGGCCCGAGGCATAGGAGGCAGCAGTCATGTGTGTCGGTGGGAGACATAAGTTTCTTGCACCGATCACACTTTTTGAACCTGTTGGCAGTCATCGGGGGAAAAAGGGCCCCTGCAAGGTCAAAAGACTGGGCTGCCAGTGAAAACACAAAAAGAGCGCGAATGCTAGTCACAAAGGACAAAAACCAAAAATCAAAACTCCGGAGTCAAACCAGATAAGACAACGCGAAAATCGCAGAAAAAAAATCAACTTTTCCCGGATGACACGAACTCACGTCTGTCGGGCTCCGTGGAAAAAGAAAGACTGAGCAAGATGGCACCCTTGGGCGGGAAGGGGACCGCGCAGGCGTGCTGCATTCCCAAAGGCTTTCTTTGAAAGCTGGGGAAATGCTCCACACGGGGGCTCCGTCGGTGTCAACGTCACCCATATGTGAGGACTGACTTCCTGCTTGGTCCTGGAGAATTCTGCAAAAATATTGCATTGTGAAAATGTGCATAATTCGCCAACGCAGAGTGCACTCTCTCTGTGGATGGCATACAAAGCTAGAGGAATCCTGCCTTTTTTTTTTGATCATGTAAGTTCGTTCTCTTAACTGACCTTTCTGTACTTTGTCACAAAGTAAAAAAATCTCATCTCCTCCCTGGCAACTGCCGGAGTTCTTGTTCACACGACAGATCTTCAGTTCTGCTGTATTGGGAGCTCCTAAAACAAAATAACAAATTTTGTTATAAATACCTTAAGTATATAAATACTTCAAGGGTATTAATGAACAAACAAACCTTTTTCAAAGAAGGGGAAGCTGTAAAACTAGAGAGCATAACATGAAGCTGCAAGGAGGTAAACTGAAAGGCAACGTCAGGGAATACGTTTTCACTGAAAGGGTGGTGGATGCTTGGAACGATGAAGGTGGTAGGGGCAAATGCAGTGACAGAATTCAAAATGACATGGGACGGACACAATGGATCCCTTTATAGCAAAATAATAAAATCAAAATAACCTTAACTGTCCCTGCTATCTCAACAAATAGAGGTGACCTGCACGGAGTGGCAGGTGCACCTACTCTTGCCACCTTGCTGGGCAGACTAGATGGACCATGATGATCTTTATCTGCCATCATATACTATGTTACTAAGTAACAAATCCTACAATGTCTTCTTAAGACTCAGAAAGAACTTTACAATTTAAAATCGCCTTTCTAGTTCTACTACTCTGCCATCTGGGAAATATCTAGTCCATAGAGCACTCAGCCCAGCCCCTACACCTTCCCATCCTTAAGGATGTCCTTACTGTTGTCATAGATGGGCTGGGAAACCACTGGTGGAAGAGGCAAAATATTCCGCAGTGAATGGTCCCCGATGAAGACCTGGAAGCACAGGCAGACAGTGTTCACATCATAGTCCCCCTTTAGCTCTTCAAGCGGCACTAAAAAAAAGGAGAGACAGCAAGCATGAAGTGACAGAAAGGGGATGAGGGAAGAGAAGAAAGGTGTCAAAGATGAAGAGGAAGAGTGTATGCAAATAAGTGAAAGAAGAGGAAGGGGCGCAGTTACCATTGAATGGGTTGTTTTTAGTGCGGATTCGATCAGATATTGCTTCATCCAGTTCCCGCTTCTTCACACACTGAATCCCCAAATTTTGGAAACTGTAGACAAAACAAAACACATATTTGTGTTCCAACATGAAGAATGAGCTCTCAGAAAGTTCCTCAGTCACAGCCACACACAATCGTAATGCCAGAAGTCACTTGAAAAGCAATAAAACCGGCTGCAGATTTCTGAGGGTTTCTGAAAGATCATGTAACACAGGAGACACCATCCTGCCTGGTATGATATCATGGCTGCTTACCTGTGGATACTGCGTTCGGGGGCCAGTTCTGCTTCATAGTAGCCATCCTTACAATCCTTTCCCACCAACTCATGAGGGTGTGGCCTGTGTGGGGTATCTTTTGTAACCAGTGAGATGCGAATTTTGGCTGGGCCAATATAATTTTGCACCTAAACAAGTAAAATAGGAATCCATTTAAACAAACTTTCTCACAGTGTGTCTAGAGAGTTGAGTGGGAAAGGGTCACATACCGGCAAAACAATTTGTGCTACAGAGCAAGACATTTCTTTTTCCTGATCCCCCACTGCAAACTATTCCAAACACTAAGTCCACTACCAATTCTCTTTACATTCTCGACCTCTCCATCTATCCTTTCTTCTGCCTGGTCCACTGTTATCAAGTTTCAATGTTTTTTTTTATCCTTCTGCATCATTGCCACTCTCTATGAGGACACCTTATCCTTGTCACTATCATCACACTTCCATTTCTTTCTTCTGTTCGCCTTTTCTTCTTCTTCTTCTTGGCTGAAGACATCGATCTCAATGCCCAGTCTCTCTGTGCACATCAACCAATTACCCTAATCCCCCACCTTTCTCACTCTCAGGTTTGCTATAGCAGAACTTGACAAATCCCAGGTGTCAGGTCACTGGCGTGACCAGAAATTTGCACCTGGCACCTGGAATTTACTCGCCCCTCCCCCTTAAAAATTAAAAATAAAAAGATGATTGCAGGGCAAAAAGACCTCCTATCTGCCTGCAGGAGATCTGATCCTCATAGGTAGAAGAGAAGGGGAAGCTGCAATCCCAGCCCAGATGCAAGCTGTCTGCCCATGGGAGATGGGATCCCCTGCAGGCAGATAGCTTGCATCTGGGCCGTGATCCCAGGCTTCCCCTTCTCTTCTATCTGCGGGAAATGGGATTCCTGCAGGCAGAACAGGAAGTGAGGGCCGTTATTGCGGCCTGGAAGGCAGCAGGCTGCCCACAAGGATCCCATCTCCTGCAGGCAGAAGCAACGAGCAGGTCTTGGCCGGCAATTAAAAAAGAAAGAAAGAAAGAAAAAGGTTAGATGGGGAGGGGAGGGGAAGGAGGAAAAGGGAGTGAAGCTGCAAAAAAATGAAAGAGCCAGTAACTTAAAAAAAATGGAAAGAGGATGAGGGAATGGAGGGCAAAGGGGTAGTATGTGGAGGGGGGAGAAGGGGAGAGCATCTGGAAGGTGAATGTAGAGTGGGGGGATGGAGAGAAGGAAGGAAGAATGCAAGGTGTTGGAGGTTGAAGGGATTGCTTCATGGAGACAAAGGGGAACAATGCCTATTTGCCAAAAGGTAAATTCCACCCCCCCCCCCCCCCCCTTGGGATGCTTTCGTTCTATTCATCCATTTCTGAACCATTTGGCCCAAGTCATCATTGTCCTTAGCCTAGTCATTGGTCATATCAGTTATTGTAATGACGCTTATGCAAGCCTATCCAACTATGAACTAAAAAGATTATGGCATATCCAAAACACCACTGCGCACATTCTATCGGATGCCAAGAAACAGGATCATGTAACCCCCTTTCTAATCAAACTTCACTGGCTACCCATCTCAGAACGAATATAAAGTTTTAACATTGGCCCAAAAGGTGCTTCACCAAAATACACCAGATTACCTGTCACCTTTAATCATTCCATACTGTCCCACATGGTCTTTGCATTCACTGCAAGGCAACCACTTATGTTTACTCTCCCTGCCAAATCGAACTATGAATCCACTAGGAAATGTGTCTTTTTCTGTTCAGTACCTCTATTGTGGAAATGTCTCCCTTCACTGCTTCATCTCCCGGATTCATATGTACGCTTTAAAGCAGACCTTAAAACGCACCTGGTTCAAACAAGCCTTTGAACACTAACTAAAGCAGGATGGGTAGGCCCTCCTGGCACCTGTATGGAATGAATGATGTTCTATGTTTGAGAATAATTACGCATGCCGCTGGAATGTGTGGTTCTTTTTATCATCTTTTCCTCTTTCCTGTCAAAATTTGGAGTTCCTTTCACCAATTTTCAATAATTTAAATTTTGAAATTGTAAACAGTTTTGTATGCTTTGAAAAAGGCGATATATCAAATAAAATAAACTGAACTAAACTTCTAAATCACTTAACTAGCTCCCTAGCCATATAGTTCAAACCTCTACTCTTATCTCTCCCTACAACTCTCTGAGGACGCTGCTCATCAGACAAATCACTCTTATCTGTACTTCTCTCTTCTACTGCCAACTCCAGACTCGTTTCTTCCACCTTGCTGCACCATATGGGATCAGAAAAACATATGAGTTTGGGAGAAGAGAGATGGGCAATTTCTATTTTTTTCTAACTTGGAGAAGGAAGAAATGGCTGAGGAATTATTATTATTTACATTTTAGTTCCTGCTGAAAAATAATAATACTGTCAGCGAGTTATATTAAGACCTACCTCAAAACGTACTTTTTAGATCTTAAACCCTGATCTTTCTTATGTGTGTATTTGACTGGATTATAAGCCGAAAGCAGCATGGACTCTCTTATGTGTATCTGTATATAGTGTTGCATATGCCAAGCAGGGCTAAATAACTAGTTTGTTTATTTCTTAGTTCTTATAATTCTGCCGTTTCAATCAAAGCAGTTCACGGTGGATATTGACAGACACAGTAGTAATGGCGTTTTTATTTGGGGAAGTCTCAGTACTGAATAACAGGGGGTAGTGAGGGGTAGGAACATTGGGACAGCAGAGTGTGTGTTGAGTTGAAGGTACAGGAAGGGGTGGAAGGGTGCAGCAGGAACTCAGATTAGCTGCTCCATTCTCTGGGGACTCTAACCTTTATGGTGGGGTGAGTTTTGTTGGTATCAGTACTCCTCTCTCCAGGGATGCTGCCTGCTGACCTCCCCTCACACTTGTAACGGAATCTCATCCCACGCTGCTTGGGCTGTTCGATGATCTCCACATAGGGAACACGGTTCACAGACGATGCATCTGGAGACAGAGAGACACCAATAAAACAACTTCAGACCCCTCCAGTTCTCAGCCTCTGAAGATGCATTACACATTAGACAATGTCCTCCAAAATTTATACCTACTTTACTCACCTTTTCAGTTCTGGACAAGAAATTTGCTATCATTTTTATCTCCTCTGCTCCCTGCACTCAGATTCAGGGTCAGTGTCTAACATTTTCACCCTTGAAGGACCACAAAATGTGTCAACCTGCTACAGACCTCCAGCACAGCTTTGCTGGTCCCAGGAAAGTTGCAGCCAGTTTTCCAAGTATTCAATAGAAATTAGCATCAGCAGCTTATAAACAATATTTTGCAGCACTGATGCTCACAGGATCCAGATTTTTATGGTCCTTCAAACACCTCTTCCAAAGCAGTCTGGGACCTGCAGTACAGCGGTTGCCTCCTACATTACATTGCCCTTGAGAGAGAAACAACTTTCAATAATACAAGCCATTTACATTGCATCCAAAGGTGATGTGATATGAAAAGTTCTTTTGGGACCAATAGGGAAGGAAAACAACATCTCTATTCCCACCCTCTGGCACTGAAGGATTTTAAATACCCTGAGCTATGACAGTGTATAATCATCTCTTTTAGCTGCCAATTCCAGTTCTCTCTCTCTATCCTTTTCAAATAACTGTCTCTCACACATTTCTCTTTAGATCAAAATTCAAAATAAACATTAACAAACCAAAAAATATAAAGCAGTACCTTTAACTGGCCTAACTTAATATACTTTTAGACTAGCTTTCAGATGTTACACTCCCTCATCGGGTCAAGAAAAAGATTTATTGGGATTTAACTCATACTTTTTCAGAGGTAGATCAAAGTGAGTTACATTCAGATACTATAGGTATTTCCCTGTCATCAGGGGTAGCTTACAATTTAAGGGCCTCATTTACTAACCTGTGTTAATATAATTTATGTGCTTACTTAGTACAGAACAATAGGGCTTGCATTAAACAACAAGTGTGAACTTGCATTAATGCACATTAATGTGTGTTAAAAGAGATTAGTACATGAGACACTATATTTGTACCTGAAGTAATGGAGGGTAATGTGTGTTGCCTAAAGTGGCAAGAAAGGCCAGCGGGAGAAGGAATTAAAACCACCTAAGAAGGAACAATGCACTCTTCTACAGCAATCCCTCTTAAGCAACAAATAACCATATGGAGAAATTAGACCTTACCTGCTAATTGTCTTTCCTTGAGTTCTCTCCGGGCCAGTCCAGGCACAGTTGGGTAGTCAATCCCTTCTAGCAGCTGAGGACTGAATGCTGAAACTTTTGCTGACAGATGTAATAGCTCCCTCTGGTGTTAGCAAGCCAGTTATCTATTGACAAAGCAGAAGACGAACAGAAACAACCTGTTCCTATATAAGGAAACAAACCTAAATCTTAAAACTGAAACAAAAAAAAAAACAATGGGCATCCAAACCAATGGTGCGCCGAAGCACGCCGCCCTATCAACAGTAGCAGGAACTCTCTAGAACCCTGAAGTAGAAAGGGTCCCCCCCCCCAAGGGAGCGAGAACCCTCCAATATCCTTTTCCAATGGCGATCGAGATCCGCAAGTGCGGACGTGCGCAAAAAACCTTACTGAAAAAAACTCGACCGCACTAAGAGACCCCCCCCTCCCCCCACGAACCACAGCTCGCAAAATACTTGGGTGGGACCTGGACTGGCCCGGAGAGAACTCAAGGAAAGACAATTAGCAGGTAAGGTCTAATTTCTCCTTCCTCTTCGTCTCTCCGGGCCAGTCCAGGTACAGTTGGGCAGTACCAAAGCAGTACCTAAACTGGGGAGGGTCCCGTGAGCCCTGCCAAAATGGTCGAGGCCCCCACCGTAGCATCCGCACGGGCCTGCACATCCAACCGCTAATGCTTTGTGAAGGTGTGCAGAGACGACCAGGCAGCTGCCCGACAGATATCTGCCGGCGGAATCAAACTCATTTCCGCTCAAGAAGTCGCTTGAGCCCTTGTCGAATGTGCTCTGAGCTCCTGCGGAGGCGACCTACCCCTTGCCGCATAAGCTCTAGCGATCGCTTGCTTTACCCATCGGGCGATAGAAGCCTTGGTTGCCGCCAAACCCTTACGAGGACCGCCAAACAACACAAACAACCGATCAGACCTTCAAAACGGCTTTGTAAGCTGAAGATACTTTAGTAGAACGCGCCCCATATCCAACTGTCGCAGCGCCCGGTCTAGCGAACTGCCCTGAGACCGAAAGGTAGGCAGCGAAACTGTCTGATTCATATGAAACCCGGAAACCACCTTTGGCAGAAACGAGGGAACGGGCCGCAGAACCACCTTCTCCTTCGAGAAATGAAGGTACGGTTCCCTGCAAGACAGCGCTTGCAAATCCGAAACCCTCCTAGCCGAGCAGAGGGCCACCAGAAAAGCTGTTTTGCAAGAAAACTCCCGCAGGTTGCCGTCCAGTTCCGACTCAAAAGGCGGACCCATCAAGGCTTCGAGCACTAAGTTCAAATCCCAAGGAGGCACCACCAGACAACGAGGCGGACGAATATTCCTAGCCGCCCGAAGAAAACGCTGCACATCCGGATGCGACGCCAGAGACCAGCCTTGCACTCGGCCCCGGAAACACGCCACAGCTGCCAAGTGCACCTTGAGAGTGTTAAGAGCTAAGCCCTTGTCCAGACTGCCCTGAAGAAACGCTAAGACGTCCGGCAAGCCGGCGGAACGGGGAGAAACCCCCTTCTCTTTAGCCCATGCTTCAAAAATGCGCCACACCCGGATGTACGACAAAGTCGTCGAGCGCCGTCTGGACTGTAACATAGTAGAGATTACAGACTCCAAGTACCCTCTACGCCGCAAACGCTGCCGCTCAAGAGCCAAGCCGTAAGCAAGAATCGATCCACCTGAGGCATGAGAACTGGACCCTGACTCAAGAGATTGACTCGAGATGGTAACCTCCAAGGAGGAGCCACGAGCAACCGCACCAGATCCGCATACCAAGGCCGTCGGGGCCAATCCAGCACGATGAGAATCACCGTGCCCCTGTGAAGCGAAATTCTCTGAATGACACGCCCGATCAACGGCCAAGGGGGAAAGACGTACAGGAGCTTGTCCTCTGGCCAGGGCTGGACCAACCCGTCAAGACCCTCCGACATGTGTTCCCTGCGCCTGCTGTAAAACTGAAATGCCTTGGCATTGGACAGGGTCGCCATAAGATCCATAACCGGATGACCCCAACGAAGGGAGATCTCGTGGAAGACCGCCGAATTCAGCTCCCATTCTCCGGGGTCTAGGCGATGCCGACTGAGAAAGTCGGCCTGAACATTGTCCTTCCCTGCTACATGAGCCGCCGAAAGCGAAGACAGGTGCAACTCTGCCCACTGCAGCAGAACCCGGCTCTCCTGTAGTAACGGAGCACTGCCGGTGCCGCCCTGCTTATTGATGTAGGACACCGTTACGAGATTGTCTGAAAACACGCGAACCGCCCGTGCCGCGATGAGATCCAAGAAATGCAGAAGCGCCAACCGAACCGCTCGAAGCTCGAGATGATTGATAGACCACCCGCTCTCCGTCACTGACCAAACTCCCTGCGCTACCTGGGCCTGAACAATGAGCTCCCCAGCCCGACAGACTGGCATCGGTCGTGACGAAAACCACTCTGGCTCCTGCAGCGGCACTCTGGCATGAAGATGAGCCGGAAGCCGCCACCAATGAAGACTGAGGCGGATGTCCACTGAATAGGGCAGCCGTTGAGAGAGCGGATGAAGTTGTGGAGACCATCTGGAGAGCAAGGCGTGCTGTAGAGGCCGCATGTGCGCCCTGGCCCAAGGCACCAGATCCAAGGTTGCGGCCATCGACCCCAACAGTTGGAGATACCTCCACGCAGTTGGGGCCCGAAGCTGAAGAAAAGCGTTCACTTGAGATATCAGCTTCTTTCCTCTGTCCTGCGGCAGGAGAACCATGCCTCTCTTTGTGTCGAATACAGCCCCGAGGTACACCAAGCGTTGCACGGGAAGCAGATGACTCTTTGCTCGATTGATGACCCAACCGAGGTGTTCCAGGAACTGCACCACTCGAGCCGTTGCCGCGACTGACTCGTCTCGAGAACTCGCTCGAATTAGCCAATCGTCCAGATAGGGATGGACTTGAATTCCCTCTTTGCGAAGAGCTGCCGCCACCACTACCATAACCTTGGTGAAGGTACGCGGAACAGTTGCTAGACCAAACGGCAACGCCCAAAACTGAAAATGCCCCATGGGGACTGCAAACCGTAGAAAACGCTGCTGCTCCGGGTGAATCGGAATGTGGAGGCAAGCTTCCGTTGAGGTCTATGGAAGAGAGCCACTCTCCCGGCCTCACCGCTCGAATAACGGACCGCAAGGTTTCCATGCGGAAATGCGGCACCCGCAAGCATCGGTTCACGTGTTTGAGATCTAAAATCGGATGAAAAGAGCCCTCCTTTTTGGGTACTACAAAGTAAATCGAGTATCGACCTGCACCGCACTGGTCTGGAGGAACCGGAACAACTGCCCGCAGATCCAACAATCGCCGAAGTGTGTCCGCGACCGCTTGGCACTTTGCCCGAGTGCTGCAGGGAGAGCGCACAAATGCATCCGCCACCGGAGGAGTGAACTCCAGAGCATAGCCGTCGCGGATGATCTCTAAAACCCAGAGATCGGAGGTGATGGCGGTCCAGGTGGAGAGAAACCCCTGCAGACGATCTCCCACCGGGAATTCCGCCTGGACCAGCCTCCCTTCATTGAGGCTTTTTAGAAGAGGTTTGCTGAGAGTTGAAGAACCCTCTGCCAAACCCCCATGCTCCTCGAAAGGACTGACCACTGGAGGGAAAACACCCCCGTTGGTAAGGCACAAAACGAGATCCGCGAAATCGACAAACCTCCCTACCGTGCCCCCGCAGCATAGGAGAGGTCTTAGCCCCCTGAGGCTTATCTTCTGGCAGATGACCCCCTTTGAGTCGCCCAAATCTTTCACAATCTTCTCCAACGCCTCGCCAAATAGTAACTTGCCCTTATACGGAAGCTTACTAAGACGGGATTTAGAGGACGTGTCCACCGCCCAATTGCGCAACCAAAGAAACCCCTGAGCCGCTATGACCGAAGCCATGGACTTCGCCGAAATGGGATCAAATCATAAAAGGCATCCGCGAGATACGCCGCAGCCGACTCCAGCTTAGCGCCTTCCGGAGGAGAATCCTCCTGTTTCAAAACAGTCACCTCTCCCTGAATCCAGCGAATAGCAGCCCGGGACACAAACGCCCCGCAAACGGATGCTTGTAAGGCTAGGGCATTAGCATCAAAAGCCTGTTTCAAAAACGCTTCTAGCTTCCGATCCTGCACGTCCTTCAGGGCAGCACCTCCTTCTACCGGAATTGTGGTTTTCTTCGTAACCGCGGACACAAGAGCGTCGACCTTGGGCATCCGCAACAACTCCCTCTCATCTTGAGGAACAGGGTAAAGGCGAGCAATGGAGCGCCCCCCTCGCAAGCTAGCCTCCGGGCACTCCCACTCAGACTCTATCATTTGCTTAATCACCCTGTGCATAGGGAAGCAGCGCTGCTCTGCCTTAAAACCTTGCAACAAGGGATCTTCCAGAGGCTCTTGTTGTGAGGAAGGAGGCACAATATTTAACGCAGAGAGAGACTGGACAATGAGCGCACCCAGCTCTTCCTTCCGGAATACCCTAAACACATTAGGGTCCTCTCCCGGCCCCAGTTCCCCGTCTTCCAACTCCTGAGGCCAAGAGTCTAGCCCTACTTCAGAGGAGATCTCCCCCTCCTCAGGCAGGAGCGATCCAGGAGAGCGAGAACCCCGCTCCTCCTGAGAAACCTCCCTACAGGGTAAACTAGAAGAGGAGCCCTCACCGGGATCGGCTAGCCCCGAATCCTTTTGCAGGGAAGACCCCTGAGCCCCTGCAGCTGCACCCTCCATCGGGTGAGACAATTTGAGCAAATAGGCCTTATTCATGGCCAATATAAAATCCGGGGAGAAAAAGGAGGGCAGAGCCTCCTGAGAACCGGAAGGCAAAGGTTTACTACTGTCCCCTACTGCCAGCTCCTTGTGAGACTTGGATTTACGTTTCCCTGAGCGCTGCAAAAGCGCGGGAACAGGAGCGGCATCTGAAGGAAGAGTGGCTGCCGCTGCCGCTGACAGCTTCTTCCCTTGAGGCTTTTCCCCCGACAGCTCACCCGAGCCGGTACTATCCATCGGAAATACCCTAGCAACAATCCAGGACCCACTAACCGAAGTCCCGTGGTACCCCAAAAACGCTGCGAACCGAAGCTACAGAAGAACGCGGAAGTCAGCAAAATGGCGCCGAAACTTCCCGCCGACGGCAGAAATCTCACCGGCCTGAAAAAACCACGATCAGCCACCAAGCTAAACCGGCATCGCAGCTTACCTCAGAAAACAGACAGCCATAAATAAACAGCCAGGCACGATCTCCAATGTTCCGCTGCTAGCGAAAGAGAGACGAAGGGCACCGGCACGGGAAAAGGATACTGGGGCTCCCAGCTCCGTTCAAGCCCACAAGAAATTCAGCAGATCCCTGGAAGCAGGCTCTGCCTCCGAAGTTACATGAAAATAAAAAAAGCACATTTGAAAATAGGATCGCTGAATTTTTCGTGCCTCTGATTCCCTCCCCCCTTCAAAGGAACGAGGGAGAATCGCTTGCTATGACGCCCTGCTAGGGCCAGTGAGCAAGGTTGCTGTTAGAAACAAAAATAAAAAGATGAATTGTTCCTGAATCCTCTTAATGGCAAACAGCCCTTTTTTTTTTTTTTTATAGCGGTTTAAGGAAGTGGCCTGCAATGTCTAAAGAACGTCTTCTCTCCTGGGAGCCTGCCAGAGATACGTCCACTCTAGCTGCTGAGGACTGAAGACTGGCTTGCTAACACCAGAGGGAGCTATTACATCTGTCAGCAAAAGTTTCAGCATTCAGTCCTCAGCTGCTAGAAGGGATTGACTACCCAACTGTACCTGGACTGGCCCGGAGAGACGAAGAGGAATCCCACTTTAATTTCAAGGTCCATATATCCATGATAGTTCAAAAGTCCTTTCTGGATAAAATCCAGAGAAAGTTAGAGGTGGAAGTCTAAAACTGAAAAATGCTAAAGAACAATATATAGAAAATAAAGAAAAAGCAGAAATGCTAAAAAATACTTCCATTTGGTATTCACAAAACCAAACCCTGGAGAGGGACCACAGATAACTAGCAAAAGTACATATCAAATGGGGTACATACAGTATCATTCAGGGAAGAGAACATTTGTGAAGAACGTGCAGGGCTGAAAGTAGACAAAGCCATGGGATGGATGCCATACATCCCAAGATACTGAGGGGAGCTCAGAGAGGTTCTAGCGCAGGGGTGGCCTACTCCAGTCCTGGTGCACCAAAATCCAGCCTGGTTTTCAGGATGTCCCTAATGAATATTCATGAGATATTTTCATACAATGGGATGCAGTGGCTGCAAATATACCTCATGAGTATTCATTAGGGACATCCTGAAAACCAGGCTGGACTATGGTGCACCAGGACTGGAGTTAGCCACCCCTATTCTAGCAGGTCCACTGAAGGATATGTTTAACAGATCCCTGTGCAATTCCGCAATTACTAAATTATTGTGAATCAGTGTTTATATGCTGCAAATACTGTAACAGCTTTTCCTATAGAGATGCATTGAGGCTTTTTTATTCTTTAGGGGTCGGGGCTTCATTTCTCTTCCATCTCCCGCTGTCACTTGTATTGTTTTGCTGTTACTGCTGCTGCTGCTAAGCATCTCTCTACTCTTCTGTCTCGTCTACAGGTACCTGGTGTTTCTACTGTATCCTGTCTGGTCTCTTCTGAGGTTCCACCCACCCAAAAGTGATGCAGCAGTGGGCACGCAGCCACATTCCCTCTGCTGCACCACCTATTTAATCGTGCTGCCTGCGGCGCTCCGTGCTGCCTCCTGCTGTCACCTGTATTGTTCTGCTGTTACTGCTGCTGCTGTTAAGTGCTTCACTTCTGTCTCGTCTACAGGTACCCGGTGTTTCTATAGTATCCTGCCTGGTCTCTTCTGAGGCTCTACCCACCCGGAAATGATGTGGCCTTGGGCACGTGGCCACGTTCCCTCTGCTGCACCATCTATTTAATCGTGCTGCCTGTGGCGTTCCACACCATGGTGGAGTGCACCAAAGGAGCGCAACCGTTCTCCTTGGGCGAGCTTCTTGAGGCGACTCCGGGGTGCTCCTCTTTCAACTTATGGTTCCCGTGTTATTTCCTCTGTTGCTTTGTTGCCACTGTTCCTTTTGTCTCCCCCCCCCCCCCCCCGATTTCCTCCCCACCCTTTTTTCATGTGGCTGCTATCCCTGTTCATTGGGGTTGACGTTCTGGCTGCCTGCACCCTTTTATCTCGCCCCATGTGTCTCGTTCTCTGTCCAGTCTGCTTCCCTGTTCCTCCTTCCCCCACTTCCTCCCCCTTCCCCCCCACTTGTGCCTTCTCAACTCTTTCTTAGCCTTACCCTTATCAACTGTCGTTCTCTCTGTGCAAAGTTTGCCTTGATCCATGATTTAATTCACCTGAACTCGCTAGACGTTCTCTCTGCCACTGAAACATGGTGAGGACCCCCTCCTCATTCGGTGTCTGCCTCCTGATTTCTCTGCTCTGTCTGTCCCCCAATTGGGCCAGACAGGTGGGGGCGTAGTTGTCTTCTATTGCTCCACTCTCCCCCTCTGGGAAATTATCTCCCCAGCATTGCACTACAATGAAGCACTTTCCTTATTGTCCCTCAAGTTCAGTCCCTCACCTCTGGGTAGTGCACCTCTTCTCGCAGCATGGAGACTGGGCATGTCAGACTTGTGACATCACTGTACATATCCTGCTGGCACCTCCCACCAGCTTCCAGTGTGTCCAGTCTCCATGCAGCTGGAGGTAGTGAGCCTAGGTGCTGGGCTCACTAGAGGAGCAGATAAGGAGCTTTAGGCTAGTTAGATAGGATTTTTTGCATTCACTTCTCCCTATAACTTGATTCTTTTGTTTTGGTCTGATTAAAGTTCTTTAAAAAAAAAAGGTGAAAGGGGAGATTCAGAGGATTCGGGGAAAGGCTACCTCTCACTCCCCTGGTCATCTCTGACTCTTCTGTCTGCTCTCCCTTTCTGGTCTGCACGAAGGGGAGCTGTCCAGCACTTGTGCCTTCCTCGGGCCGGCTCAATTTCAGCACTTTTGAGCTGTGCTGAAATCGTCGTCAGACATCTTGAGCTGCTGCAGCTGCTTGTGTTCAGCCAGATTGGAGCTGGACTGCATGCAGGATTTCCGTTTGGTCAGCGATGTGATCAGTCTGAGTTAAGGGGCCCGGAGGCAAAGGTGAGTGCTCTGATTGCAGTTTTTTCGATCGAGGGAGGGATCGGGGCCTGCTGCCACATGGGGATCGCATTTTAATGGCAAGCAGTGCTGAGGAGATTTGCGTGCCATTTTTTCCCGCGTTTTTTGCTGGCAGAGCTGATTTCTCTCACAGTAAGCCTTTAATTCTTTCAATTCTTTTAAGTCTTTCAATTCTTTTGGGTCTTTATTGCATTTATTGATTTCAGTGTTTGTGTTCTTAAAGGGACAGCACACACAAAAAAATAAATTTTCTATAGCTGCTTTGCATTTTTGTTTCTTTACCCCTTTTGTTCGGCTGTGCGTTCCCAAATTTTGTTTTACTTTTCGGGGGTCCCGTAGCGCTAATGCCTACACGCCCTCAGTGCCTAGTTTGTGGCTCCTGTCGGGGCATGGTTTCAGACGCTGGTGTGTGTCGTGGCTGCACTGCTGAAGCTCTTAATATGGAGCAAGAGCTCCAGGATAAGGCTTTGGAGAGTGCTCCATTGGGAACGCAGGGTTCTGCAGGTGCTTATGAGGGGAGGCCCTGCTTGATACCCCAGCTACTCCTGTTACTTCGAGTCCGGAGTTGCCAGGTGCTTCTGCTGCGCCGCTGGGGACGGGAGCAGCTCTAGGTGGTTTTACCCCGGATTTTGTGCTACTGCTTCATCAGGCCTACTGTTTGTGCCAACAGGGAGCGGTCACGGATGTGATGCTTCTTGGGGCCCCAGGAGCCCAAGCGATCACGGACAGGTCTGGAAGTGGTGACGGTAGACTGGTTAAGAGGCCTCGGTCGGTGGAAGATCAGCCTCTGGGTCAAGAATGGCCGGAAGGTGAGGACTTCGATATGGAGCCAGAAGCAGGAATAGAGGAGTTAGAGGAAGGTGAAATTCAGGAGCCTGAAAACCAAGCCAGGATTATCCGGGTCTTTCGGAGAGAAAAGCTAACAGCGCTCATTACAGAGTTGCTTCAGGCGCTCAACCTTTCTTCAAGGGCACCAGCGGAGGATGAGGGATTAGAGGATCCTCTCATTCAGGCGGTGCGAAAGTCCCAAGCAGTTTTTCCCATTCATCAGGTCATCAAGCAGATGATTCAGGATGAATGGGATTTTCCGGAGGCAGGTTTACGTGGTGTGAGATCTATAAATCGTCTTTATCCCTTGGCTGATCAAGAACGGGAGATGTTTCGTTCTTCGTGTATAGATGCAGCAGTTTCGGCGGTCACGAAAAAGACTTACATTCCGGTGGAAGGCAGTGCGGCTTTGAAGGACACACAGGATCGGAAAGTGGACGTCCTATTGAAGCAAGCTTTTGAGGTTAATGCTCTGTGTCTTGTGGGGCTTGGGTAGCGAGAGCATGCCTTCCCTGGTCGCAGTGTTTGCAGCAGCCGGCGCAGCAGACGCAGGAGCAGTTAGGGGATGTGACTAGGCTGGAGTTGGGGGTTAGCTTATTTAGCCATGTACAATATGATTTTATTAGAGGTTTAGCGAATTCCATGGCTTCCTTGGTAGCCGCTCGCCGTTATCTTTGGCTAAGGAATTGGGCGGCAGACAGTTCTCCAAGTCTCGCCTTGGCAAACTCCCTTTCAAAGGGAAGCTGTTGTTTGGAGACGATCTGGACAAGCTGGTCAAGGATTTGGGGGAATCAAAAAGAGGTAATTTGCCAGAGGACAAGCCGAAGCCGGGGCGGACTCAGTTAGCTTTACAGGGTCAGCCTCGGGATTTTCGGCGTTTTCGTACCTCCCGTTTGGGAAGCTTTCAAAGAGGAAGGTTTCCTCTCAAGGCCAAAGTTAAAGAGGCAAAAAAAAAAAAAAAAAACCAGTCACAGGCGTGAACTAAGTGGAAAGACAGAGTCCTTTATTACCAAACGACTGCCCGACACAGGCCGTGTTTCGAACCCTTCATCAGGGGCAAGCCAGGCGAGAAACTAAAAACAAACATATTCAATTATAAAAACAATAGAGGAACAGACAAATCGTCCCATGGTGAGACATTATAAACACTGATACATTAAAAATTTAAAACAATAAATATTTAAAAAACTATACATACAAACAAAATAGCATAAAAACAAACATGCAAATACTCAAAATGTCATGAATTCAAATGCTGGAATCAATTAAGTGCTGGTGAACCAAACAAAGAATAAAGAATAATACTTAAAATAAAAGAAAATACTAACCTCTGTTGCAATGCGTAAAGATAATTTAACGTCACACTGTTGTACTAATGTATAAGTGGTATGCTAATGCTAAAGAATAAAAAATAATAGTTAAAAAACATATAAATAAGACCAATAACTATAAACCAACTAAGAGGGAGAACAAAGAAGGAGGACATAAAACAAAGTGTCTCAATGAGATACCTATAAAAAATATAGTAAAATCAATAGGCAACAAATGACTAACATGGTATTAATAAACCATACAGAAAAAAACGGAGGAGGACATAGGACAGGATATGTACAAACATCTAACCAAATCCCATAGTGTTACATGAAAAAGGAGGAAGAAGATAACTATTTAAAATATTAAAGGGGTGAGTCAGAGAGCATTTTGATGCAAAACTCTTACTTACACGAGTTGTAATGCTGCTGTTATCATGTAAAATAAAAACGGTAGTAAAGCCAGTCTATGAATATAAAATAAAGAAGCATCATAGGGATTATCAACATGTATAAACTAACACTGCATGCAGTAATTGTGAAGTAAAACACCAAGAAGAGAGGCTAATAATGGTGCACTAATAATTACGATCTAAATCAAAACCAGAATTATCATTACTAAAAAAGGGGGGGAATTTCTAAGTACTAAAATACAAGAAGGGTGAGGGGGTGGGCTTTCCGATGCAGGAAAATACTTTCATAAATTAAAAATGGTTATATCAATTAAACGGCACAAATGCCCGTCTGTGAATATAAGGAAAGTAGCCCGGAGTGTATGCCGCGTGTGCAACCTGAAAATGTATTCAAAGAATATAAAATAAGCCACCCGGAAGTGGCGGCTGACAGTAATGCACTGTAGAAATCAAATCTAAAATGAAAAGTCACCAAAAATGCACATCAAAATATAAAATCAACACAACCGGAATGAAAATGAAAAGATGAAAGGGTAAAAGACGGCAGCCAAACCTCCGAAAAAACCGCTGTCTTCACGCAGACGACGAGCAGCAGGAAGAACGCCCACACATGCGTACTGAAAAGGAGAAAGAAAGAGGCGGAGCCACCAATGGCGGGATTGATACACATAAAAGAGAGGATCATAAAAACAAGATCAAGGCATCATAACTATTTTAAGAGTGTGGTCCTAGAACAGATTACTAAAAAAGACCTTTAAGGTCTATAAAATACCATTGGGTACTGCCGATTCTACATAAAGAACAAACCCTAGGAATCTGTACCTGATCAGCCAAAACGGGCTCGTGAGGGGGAGTCCTTAGGAACAATAAAAAATAGTAATAATGAATAATAAGGGATAATGCATAATGAATAATAAATAAACAAGGATAAAAATTGTATAAACATCTCAGCAATAACAAAAATCAAAAATATGAATATAATAAAAAGAAAAAGAAACCGAATAAAAACTCATTGCACACGAAAAGCACACGGACCAAACCAGAGGAAACAACGGCTGTACCAGAAAATGGCATGCACTAGTTATAACCTTCACTAAACCATGAGTAAAATAATAAATACTAAAAAAAATTATATATTAATATATATATATACCTCAAATAAAAAATAAGAAATAAGAGACATGGCTGCTGAACCAAATGGGCGCGTGCCCAACAATGGATAAACACTGTAAAACCATCTAAAAAGATACAACCCCATATATTGAATGGGAGCAACTTTACCAAAAAACACAAAAATTATGAAACCATAAAAACATAAATACTAAAAATGCATAACCATAAATGAATAAATAAATAAATAACTGAACCGAAGTTAAGGATACCATAAAACAAAGATTAAAATAATAATTACTAAAAAGGGTAGTGCCATGAATAAACGAGAATGATAAAAGTAAAATAAAACACCACTCAAAAGTCTAAAAAGCAGAAAGTACACACAATTACTATACCGTATTTTCCGGCGTATAAGACGACTGGGCGTATAAGATGACCCCCTACTTTTCCTGTTAAAATATAGGGTTTGGCCTATACTCGCCGTATAAGACTACCCCTCTTCCAGCGCACACCAAAAAAAATAAAAAAACATCAGATTTGATTCAAAGGAGTGTGTGATGTTATGAGCGTGTGTGGTCTCACTTCACTCTCTACTTGTAATTCCTGTCTTTATGTACACACCTATGCCATTAGCTTCACAAAATACTGTGTGATATCGGAAGCCCAGCATATGCAAATTCACCTCATACATATTCATTATGGATAGCCTTAAAATGCAGCAGTTTGTGTGCTCAGCAAGACAGGTCCAGGCAGTCCTGCCATAAACCCTTTAAAATCTGAGGCCGCAGTCCCCTATGTTCTTCTCAGGCGAGACATTCCACCTCACTTCAAAGTGACAGATGTTGGTCACATTATCAGAGACTCTGGTTCAGAACGAAATATAAACAATACTTCTTTGTCGTGGTGGTTCTTTCCTCGATACAGCTTCTACAAACCTCGAAAACACCCAACTCCGCCCATCACGACGCCTGATTGGCCAGAAGACCTTGTGATTTTAACCTCCCCTCCTTAGCAGCATCGAATGCCTCTCTCTTTCTCGATGCCACCACAGACATGGATTTTCACCAAATAATAACCACCAGCACACACAGTAAAGGTAATATACTTGACCTGGTCCTGCTGCCAGATGTCCTTTACAAAATCTATAACCCCAACTCCCTCAAATGCACCCCAACCCCTTGGTCAGACCATCACCTCATTAACTTCAATATCACAATAAACAACACGACAGTAAGACGAACACAAACATCCACACTACCCCACAGATTTAAAAGATATAATGAAGAAGAATTTCTAGACCTAATAATCCCCAAACTATCTAACACTCCGCAGGACCTCGACACAGCAGTAACAAACTGGCACGAAATCATTCACAATGCAGCTGCTAATAAACAGGTGAGCAAGAAAAACACTCGTACTAAAGCTGCCCAAGCTCCTTGGTATAATAACACATTACACCTACTAAAAAGAAATCTAAGGAAAGCTGAATGCAAATGGAGGAAAAATAAAAACACCATTAATAAGGACTCATACTTCACTCTCCTTAATTCATACAAACAAGCAACTAACAATGCCAAGAAAAACTACCATACCTCTATAATAAACAATGCAATAAACAAACCTAGAGAACTATTCTCAATAGCCCAAAAACTAACAAACACCAACCATAACTCCAGCAATGATACTGTAGAAATCTCACCACAGGAAATGGCAAACTATTACATGAATAAAATCACGTCCAACCCCCAGTTACCAAGTCCTAAACAACCATCTCAAATCCAACATACTGACGAATGGACGGACTTCCAACCCCTAACTACTGTCTCACTCAAGAACATTATAACAAATATTAATACAACAACCTCACTCCTGGACCCATGCCCAGTAAATTGGCTAAAAAACTCAATATCTATACTATCCCAATTCATACTCCCCATAATAAATCTCTCACTAAAAAATGGGTACTTACCCCCATCACTAAAGCATGCTCAAATCCGCCCTATCTTAAAAAACTCCACTCTTGATAAATCATCACCTAAGTCCTACAGACCCATATCAAGTATTCCATTTCTGGCTAAATTGATCGAAAAAGCAGTTCAAATCCAGACACAGGAATACATCGACAGCTCAGCCCCCCTTGACAATCAGCAGTATGGGTTCTGCCCTCGACATGGGGTGGAGACACTGCTAACAGTCCTAATTGATACGCTCGTAAGAGGCATTGATAGCTCAAAACAGGCATTCCTACTCATTTTCATTGACATATCTGCAGCTTTTGACAGTGTTCACCATACAACGATGATAAGTAAATTGCGACAAATAGGAATAAAATCCACTGTTCTAAAATGGTTTTCCTCATACTTAAGCAACAGAACCCAAACGGTCCGCATCGGTGACCTTACATCAAAAACATACAATCAGGAACTAGGACTCCCCCAAGGCTCTGCCCTGTCAGCGCTCCTATTTAATATATACATAAAACACATTTGCCAAATATTCAAAAAACACAATGTATTATATCACATCTACGCAGACGATATAATGTTGTATGTACCCTTCACTATACCAAACATCCCTACATTACTTATCAATACTTGCCTCAGCGAAATAAACAATTGGCTAAACGAAAATAACTTATATATTAACCACGCAAAAACGGAAGCCCTAATAGTAACCAAAAACACATCATTCACCCCTCCACCACATATCTCACTGCAAAACAATGATATCAAAATAAAAACTGAATTACGGTACCTAGGAGTAATACTAGACAAACACCTTAGTATGGACTCACAGATAAGAAATATAACAAAGAAAGTTTATTTCAAACTTAAAATATTAAAGCAACTCCGCCCCCTATTGCACCTACAGGATTTTCAACGCATAATACAAGCTATCATAACCCCCCACTTTGACTTTGCAAACCTAACCTTATTAGGCGTAACAAATCAAAACTTAAAAAAACTACAACTAGCACAAAATGCATCAGCCAAGACCATCATAAAAACAGTTCCCTTCCAACACATTACGCCTATCTTAGAATCCCTACACTGGCTCCCAATCCAATGCCGCATACAGTACAAAACCCTGTTAACCACATACAAAGCCCTAAATAACACGGCACCCTGTACTGTAAATAACCTAATCACCAAGGAACTCAGTCACAACCTTCAAAGACGAGACCAATTAGATAAGTTAATAACACCAAAGGAATTTATAAAAGCCAAAAGATCAACGAACAAGAAAGCTTTCTCCCATGCCGCCCCCATACTGTGGAACAACATCCCAGCTGAACTAAGATCATTACCCCAAATCATGGAGTTTAGGAAAAAACTCAAAACATACCTATTCTCAACACATTATGCTTCCGTATCAAACTCACCAACACAACATGAAAAGGGATAGCCGCACCAGCAATCATAATTGACCCTCGACCTGGAATGAGTACTAATACCTTGTAAGATATCCAGAGATTCTATTTAAAACTGTATTTTAGTTCTAAACATGTTCAATGTACATAGTTCTCAACTATCAATCTGTTCTGATAGATTGAACCCATTATTGTTATTACCGAAATTGTTATTATTGTTAACACTGTTATATGTAAAAACAGCATGATGTTTACTGCCGTTCCTTGTAAAACAGCCTTGCTTGTTCATTGTTGTTCATTGTAAACCGCAACTGATCTATGGAAGTTGCGGTATATAAAAACCTGCTAATTAAATTAAATTAAGACCTCCTCCATGTCTAATGCGTGCTAGACGCCGTTACCCAGTAATGTCCCCTACTGTTCTAGTTTGCGAGAAATAAAAGCAAATAATAAAAAGAATACACCGTAGAATCCCTCGCCGATTGGCTTGAGCCGCTGTCAGCCAGCAGGCTATCCTGCCCTTCATTGGCCCGTTCTACCACAGACGGTTGACGGCGCGCGGGAGTGGGGAAGAGAGGGAGGTAGATACTTATTTATTTTTATTATTAATACAAAGATGTGTCATGCCGTCTTCAACATAGGCTCTGAGCGTACGCATTTTATTATGTTGTTACTATAAACACTTCTAGAGTGATTAGTGACGATGCCCCCTCCCCCTCGTCCCTCGACTTACTGTTCAGCCCTGGCTCTTCATTGTGATTGTCGACGGCAGTGGTACAGTGCTGCTCTGGGGAAGACATAGCAGGGATAATAGGCGGAACGAAGCTGGAGCTTCTCAGCTGATACTAAAACTCTCGTGCACATAGAGAGACAGCACGCGCATATACACAAAGCGAGACAGAGCCACGTCGCAGAACGTGTACCGGCGTATAAGACGACCCCCGACTTTTGAGCATATTTTCAGGGCTTAGAAAGTCGTCTTATACGCCGGAAAATACAGTAATTCAAAGGAATACAGACAAATCCGTTTCCAGGTTCAGTCCTTCTGGGAACAGAGAATTCAGGTAAAAAATATACTTTTGCTCAAGTCTCATGATGGTCTTATTGATATCTCCACCCCTCCAGTTCATTTTAACTTTCTTAATGACAAAGAATTTTAGATCCATGATTTTATGACTGGCATCAAGCCAATGTTGAACCAATGGTTTGTCAACTGCTTGTCGTCTAATGCAGCTTTTATGCTCTACTATTCTGGTCCTTATAGGACGAATGGTTTTGCCTACGTAGAGTTTTTTGCATGGACACTGAATGACATAAACAACATTGTTGATTGCGCAGTTGGAAAAATCATCTATATGGAAAATTTTATTAGTAAACGGATGAATGAAGGAGTTTTGTACAGGAAGAACATTCAGACATACCGAGCATTTACCGCACTGGAATTGCCCTTTAGAGGTGGACAGCAGCTTCCTCTCAGTAAAGGCCGAAGGAACAAGTAAATTATGTAAATTAACATTACGTCTGTGCGCTACAGTAAGCTTAAGGTTTCGAAATGCTGGCAGGGTCTGTATCAGATGCCACTCTTTTTGTAAAATTTTGACTATCAGCTTAGACTGTGAAGAATATAGCAGAGGACAAACCATCCCTATTTCTTCATCACGCTTCCAGATCTGCAATAGTTCCTCACGCGGGTGTCGTAAGCCCTAATGAGTGCTTTCTGTATATGTCTAGCAGGATAGTCTCTGACTAAGAAACGTGCTGTCATATCTTGAGTTTGTTTCTCAAAATCATGAGTCTTGGTACAAATACGTTTAGCTCTAAGGAACTGGCTGATGGGCAGATTGTTTTTGAGGGAGGGGTTATGGAAACTGCTATAGTGCAAAAGTGTGTTTCTATCGGTAGGCTTCCTGAATAGCGTAGTAGAAAAGGAGTCCTGCTCTTTCGTAATTAATAAATCCAAGTATGGGATGCGTTCTAAATCATATGTCATCTGGAATCTCAAATTATCGTCCAGTTGATTAATCCAAATGTGGAATTGAGAAAGCGTATCCACAGAACCTTTCCAAAGGATCAAGATATCATCGATATAGCGTATCCATAAGACAACATGAGAATCAAATGGATGGGATTTCAAAAAGGTTTCTTCAAAGTGAAACATATAGAGATTGGCTATATCCAGGGCCATGGAAGACCCCATGGCGACACCCTTGACCTGTTTGTAAAAAGGTTCTCTGAAACAAAAGAAATTCTCACATATAGCATATCGTGTTAAGGTAATCAAGAAAGCAGTCGGTAAACGCTTGTGATCAGTTCTTTTAAGGAGAAATTGTTCCATGATATGTAGGGCAGCTGCTTGGGGTACATTCGTATAAAGGGATTCCACATCAAGAGTAACCAAGATAATATCAGAACTAAATTGGTCAAAACTGGACAATATTTGTATCACATGGGAAGAATCCCTAACATAGGACCACATTTGTTGTACAAAAGGACGTAACAATAAGTCTAAAAACTTAGAAATGGGTTCCAACAGTGAACCGATAGCCGAAACTATGGGGGGGCCAGGTGGAGCTTCTAGGGACTTGTGGATCTTAGGGATAATATATATCGTTGGAATGATGGGTTTTTCAACAATCAAGAATGACTTCTCTTTTTCTGTAATGTAACCAATTTCAAAGGCTGAGATAACCAAGCTATCAATACTGTTCTTGAGATTAAATGTGGGGTCACCATCAAGCCTCAAGTAAAACGTAGTGTCGTTAAGTTGTCGTGTGATTTCTGCAATATAATAATCCCTATCAAGAACCACAACTGCTCCACCTTTATCCGCTGGCTTGATTATAATGGACGTGTTTTTTTGTAAAGATGTAATAGCATTCCTCTCTTGGGGAGTAATATTGCTAAAGGAGGAAAAATTACTCCTCAGGGCCTCTGTAACCTGATGCGATACCACCTTTTCAAAAGTTTCAATAACCGGATCGGTAGATTGGGGAGGAACCCATGTGGATTTCTTGCGAATGATGGAATTATCCGTAGACTTTTGAATGTCAGGACTACTAAAAAAGTGTCGCATGCGTATCTTACGGAAAAATTTGTAAAGATCTACGTGAACATCAAAGGGATCGAGTTTTCTTTTAGGAACGAAGGAGAGTCCTTTATTTAGCAAAGATAATTCATCGGGTGTAAGAACGTATTTAGATATATTGATGACATTATTGAGGGGCTCTACTGATGCCATCTCTCTTCCGACCGATCCGCATTCCAACCCCCTCTTCGGCCTCTGCCGCGGCCTCGTCCCCTGTAAACATTGTATGTGTTGTTGTGGTCTGGGAGATGAGCATTGACTGTTTCTAAAAACTGGGCCCGCCCTCGAGAAGCCCCTCGACCTCCACCCTTCCAGAGAGAGTCCATGCTGAAAAAAGAATCTTTGTTACGTTTGGGTGGAGGGTCCTTTTTTTTAACTTTCTCTTTCTGAGAGGGGGCAGGATCGGATTGATGGGAAAAAAGAGATGCCGAAACATCAAGGTCCTCTGACTCACTCCTAATGCGCTTCTTTTTCTGCTCTACAGGAATGGCAGGAAGTGGGTTGTTAACAATGCTATCCTTGCGATCAAAAATAGATTTCCTCTTTTTGATCCACAAACGATCTTGATCCATTTTTTTACTCCAATGATAGACATATCCTGTCCTATAGTCCTCCTCATCTCTTTTGTATTTATCTACCTTTATATTCTTAATTTATTTTTGAATTCCTGAATGTTCCTATTATAATCGTCTTGTACCATATCAAAATTTTTGTCCGTTTTCTTAAGAGTATCCAACTTCTCTCCCAATTGCGTGGTTAAAATCTCAGATTGTTTATTGGCTGTAGTGATGAGTAAAATCATAAGGTCCAATGAGCACTTGTTGAGTATGGCATTCCAGCATTTAATGAAGCCTTCTTCATTCGTATATAAACCTGGGGCTTTATTGACACGAAGTCCTCTAGGGATGATCTTGGACTTGCAGCACTCCAGCAAGTACGCGGAGTGCATCTGTTCCTTAACAATCTTCTTAGTTAGCGATACCACCTCTTCCCATTGACTCCACACATCTTCCGGATCTTCATCAGATGCATTGAGAAGAGGCTCGGGTGGAATCAATTTGACTAAGGCATCTTCCCCGAAACTTAAAATGTCTTTCCAAGGGGAAAACATGCTGACTACTGGAGAACAACACTGTGGGAGCACAGGTCACGCTGAACACAGAAAAAAAACAGTCACAGGCGTGAACTAAGTGGAAAGACAGAGTCCTTTATTACCAAACGGCTGCCCGACACAGGCCGTGTTTCAAACCCTTCATCAGGGGCAAGCCAGGCGAGAAACTAAAAACAAACATATTCAATTATATTCAATTATAAAAACAATAGAGGAACAGACAAATCGTCCCATGGTGAGACATTATAAACACTGGTACATTAAAAATTTAAAACAATAAATATTTAAAAAACTATACATATAAAAAATTGTCTTTACGCACTGCAACAGAGGTTAGTATTTTCTTTTATTTTAAGTATTATTCTTTATTATTCTTTGTTTGGTCCACCAGCACTTAATTGATTCCAGCATTTGAATTCATGACATTTTGAGTATTTTCTTTTTTTTTTAATGCGATTTTGTTTATATGTATAGTTTTTTAAATATTTATTGTTTTAAATTTTTAATGTACCAGTGTTTATAATGTCTCACCATGGGACGATTTGTCTGTTCCTCTATTGTTTTTATAATTGAATATGTTTGTTTTTAGTTTCTCGCCTGGCTTGCCCCTGATGAAGGGTTTGAAACACGGCCTGTGTCGGGCAGCCGTTTGGTAATAAAGGACTCTGTCTTTCCACTTAGTTCACGCCTGTGACTGTTTTTTTCTGTGTTCAGCGTGACCTGTGCTCCCACAGTGTTGTTCTCCAAAGTTATAGAGGCTTCAGAGGAGCAGGCAGAGGTTCTGCAAGTCCCGCTTTCTCGGGATTTAGGAAAGCTCAATGAAGTGAGGGGGGCCCAGGCAGGGATGCAACCGAAAGGGGGTTGGCTTCGGGATTTTTTCCTGCCTGGGTCCAGATAACATCAGACCAGTGGGTGTTGGAGGTCATTCGCAAGGGTTATTCTCTCTAGTTTGCCCGCCCAGTGGTCAATTCCTTTGTCCTGTCTCCTTGCAGGGGTCGAGAAAGGGTGGCTGCGGTACAGTAGTCTTTGGTTCTTCTACAGCAGGGAACAGTGGTCCCGGTACCGCAAGAACTCTATGGTGTCGGTCAATACTCTCTTTATTTCATAGTACCAAAGGAGGACGGTGCCTTCCATCCAATTCTGGATCTCAAATGAGTAAATCGCTGCCTGCAGGTACGTCATTTCCAGATGGAAACCTTGTGTTCCGTTATAGTAGCGGTTCACCAAGGAGAATACTTAACGTCTCTCGATCTCACCGGAGCATATTTACACATTACGATCAGGCCGGATCATCAAATGTTTCTGAGGTTTGCATTGCCGTGGGGGCATTTTCAGTTCCAGGCACTACCCTTTGGCCTAGCAACAGCTCTGCACACCTTTACCAAAGTGATGGTGGTGGTGGCGGCGGCTCTCCGAAAAGAGGAAATATTAGTTCATCCCTATCTCAACGACTGGCTGATTCGAGCGAAATCCAGAGCCGAAAGTCTGCGAGTGATGGGCAGAGTGGTACGCTCCTACAGAATCTCGGTTGGGTGGTCAATACAACCAAGAGTCGGTTGGTTCCAACGCAGGTTCTTGAGTATTTAGGGGTGCGTTTCAACACTCGAGTAGGAGCAGTCTTTCTTCCGGAACTGCGAGCCCGAGCCCTTCGGCGATTGGTACGCCGTTTTTTGAAGAGTCCAGCTCCGTCGGCCTGGCACTATCTCCGGGTGTTAGGAATAATGGCAGTGACTCTGGAAGTCGTACCATGGGCCAGGGCTCACATACGTCCGTTACAGAGGTCGCTGGTCTCACAAGAACGATTCTCTATCCATGCGCCTTCCCTGTTCATTGCAGGTCTCTGCAATGGTGGCTTCGTCCACGGAATCTGGAGGCGGGCATGCCTCTCGAGCAGCCGCGTTGGCTTCCGGTGCTAACAGATGCCAGTCTAGCCGGTTGGAGAGCTCATTGCACAGAGTTCTTCACGCAGGGCTTCTGAACCGTTCAGGAGTCTGAATGGTCAATCAACCGTCTGGAATTGCGAGCGGTAGCTCTGGCGCTTTGGGCCTTCGAGACCACCGTAAGCGGTCGAACAGTTCGAATACTATCGGACAATGCGGCAACAGTAGCGTACCTCAATCGTCAAGGTGGCACGGGAAGCACGGCAATGGAGGAAGAGGCAGAAAATCTGTTCACTTGGGTAGAGCCGCATCTCCAGGCACTGTCGGCAGCGCACATTGCAGGATCGGACAATGTGACAACAGACTATCTCAGCCGAGAATGGGAGCTCCACCCAGAGGTCTTTGCTCAAATAGCCACCAAGTGGGGATCTCTGATAATGGATCTCATGGCGACCTTTCAGTCGGCAAAGGCGAATCGCTTTTTCAGTCGGAGACGAGAAAGAATGTCAGAAGGTCTGGATGCCTTACTTCAGCAGTGGCCCACGCACAATCTCCTCTACATTTTCCCTCCTTGGGCTCTCATAGGGTATGTGATTCAGCGCATCAAGGCCCATTGGGGGAGAGTAGTCTTAGTGGCTCCAGTTTGGCCTTGTCGGCTGTGGTATGCCGATCTGGTGCGTCTTCTCGACGGGAGTCCGTAGAGACTGCCGGCTTGGGAAGATCTTCTGCTTCAAGGTTTTCTGCGGATGCCTCAGGTGGGTCAGTTCTCGCTTACAGCTTGGCCCTTGAAAGGGCAAGGTTAAGGAAGAGAGGTTATTCCAATGCGGTTATTGCCACTTTACTGTTGGCCAGGAAGAGGTCAACGTCCTTGGCATATGTACACGTATGGCGTGATTTTGAGGACTGGTGTGAGCAGCGTCAAGTTCGTCCGGCTACGGTGTCGGTGCCATTGGTGTTGAGTTTCTTGCAGGACGGTTTCGATAAAGGATTGGCAGCCAATTCGTTAAGAGTACAGCTGGCAGTTATTTCTTGTTATTGAGGTAAGGTTCAAGGAGTCACCTTGGGGGCTCATGCCAATGTAGTACGTTTCTTGAGAGCGGTTTCCTGTCTGCGTCCTTCACGCAGGGTGGTTTCTCCTCCGTGGGGTCTCAACCTGGTTTTAGGAGCTTTGACTAGGGAACCCTTTGAACCTTTGCAACAGGCTTCGCTAAAGGATTTAACTTTGAAGACAGTGTTTTTGGTAGCCATTTGCTCGGCACGTTGAATCTTGGAGTTGCAGGCCTTGTCCTGTCAGGAACCGTTTCTGACTTTTTCTAGGGAAAAAGTGGTGTTACGTCCCGTTATGTCTTTCCTGCCAAAGGTAGTTTCATCTTTTCATGTGAATCAATCTGTCTCTTTGCCAGTTTTGGGTTACTCAAGATGATAACGCGGCAGACTGTAGCTTGCGTTTGTTGGATATAAAAAGAGTTCTTCGGCGATATTTGAATGTCTCGAAGTCCTTCCGCAAGTCGGAGCGATTGTTCATACTCTTTGGAGGTCTGCGTAAGGGTGAAGCGGCAGCCAAAGCTTTGATTTGGATCTGTGAAGCAATTGCCTCAGCGTATATCTTGCAAAGTTGTCAGGTGCCCTTGGGACTTAGGGCTCATTCTACTAGGGCGCAAGCGGCGTCGTGGGCGGAACATAGCTTGGTTCCTCTGGTTGAGATTTGCAGAGCAGCCATGTGGTCTTCTTTGCATACTTTCAGTAAACATTATTGCCTGGATGTTCAGGCGGCAGGAGATGCCTGTTTCGGGTCTGCGGTCTTACGGTCCGGGTGGACAGGTCCCTCCCATTAATTTACTGCTCTGTTACATCCCAGAGGTGAGGGACTGAACTGGAGGGACGATAAGGAAATAGAAATTAGACTTACCTACTAATTGTTGTTCCTTGAGGAACTCCAGTTCAGTCCTGATTCCTGCCTGAGTTGTGGTCAGTTTCTGCAGAGTCATTTTTTTGTTTAGGACGGTTGGCAGCAGCCAAGCAGTAGAAAATCAACCAGTTTTTCTGTACTCAGTCAATGTATGATCTGTATTCTACCTTCTCTCTCTCCTTTCTGTTCTGTTTTTCATTCTAACGGGAGAGGGAGAGTTATCCTCTAGTTAAAGGGGGTTTAGTTCAGTTTGCAAGTTTAGATGTTATATTTAATACTATAGCTACTTATTTGTTGCTCCTCTGAGTCTGCTTTGTCATTAGATCACTGGAAGTTGGTGGGAGGTGCCAGCAGGATATGTACAGTGACGTCACAAGTCTGACATGCCCAGTCTCCATGCTACAGAAAGAGGTGCACTACCCAGAGGTGAGGGACTCAACTGGAGTTCCTCAAGGAACAACAATTAGCAGGTAAGTCTAATTTCTCTTTTTCTCCGACTAGACTCCTCTCCCCCTTACACATTCTTCTCCTGTATGCCCCTCCAGCCATTTCCCCCCACAGCTGGGATGATCTCCTACTATCTCTGAAGTTTCCTCTCTTTACCCTAACGTTCTGTTCCTAGGTGACTTTAATCTTCACTTAGATTCTCCTTGTTCTCGCAATAAAACTTTTGTCTCTCTCCTCAAGGACCTCTCCTTGGTCCAGCATGTCCCGCTTCCCACCCATGCGGCAAGTCATACACTAGACCTTGTTGTTACGCCCTCCATTTTCCCTTTCACACTACAGATGTTTTGTCAATTTCCCTCCCTTGGTCAGATCATTATTGTATTTGTTTTTCTCTACAGCTCCCATTCCCCTCCAGTGCTCTCCGTGTCCCCCCCCCCCCACCCCACCCCCTCAGTCTCGATGTCATACTATCCCACTCACATTGCAACTCTTTCCCTCAGTCGATCAACTTTTCCCATTAGACTTTGCCCTTCTGTCTCCAGATTCTCAGGCCCGCACCTGGAATTCCTCACTTTCTGCTGCTCTTGACCTCCTGGCTCCCCTTCGCTCTTTCCTTGCTGCTATTTCCTCCCCCCCACACCCCCCCCCCCCCAACATCCCTGGTACCACCCCCGGCCTCCGTGTTCTTCAGTCCCACCTGTGTCGTGCTGAACGCTCGCTCATGTCACTCAAAACCCCTCTGCTGATACTCTTTACATCTTCCAACAGCGACATCGTGAATACCGCTCTGCAATCAATCAACCAGGCTAAGCACAATTACTTCTTCCACCTCTTTACCTCTTCATCCCAGTCTTCTTGCCAGCTTTATTCCGTTTTTGGTTCCCTCTCATCCCTGCCATCTTTCCCTTCCTCTTCCTCCATACCAGAGTCTGCTAAGCTGATGGACTTCTTTGCAGATAAAGTTCTCTCTCTTCGTTCTTCACTCCTGCCCACACCTTCTTTCCCCTGCCACTCTGTCTCCCTCTGCTGCCTCTCCCTCCTCACCTTCCCCACCCTTTCTCACTCCTGGTCTTCCTTGCAGTTGATTACAGCATCAGAGCTTGCTTCTACCCTGTCCTCTACCCGTCCACCTGCCCTTAGACCCCATCCCTTTCACCTAGCTCCTTGAGCCTTCGCTCACTCTTCTATCGCCTCTGACCATGCTCAATGCTAGTCTTTCTTCTGGCTCCTTTCCAGCTCCTTGGAAGCACGCGGTAGTCCGCCCTATCCTTAATAAGCCCTCCTTTGACCCCTCTGTACTGGCCAACTGACGCCCAGTGTCTAACCTTTGCTTTCTCTCTAAACTGCTAGAATGCTTTGTCCTTGCTCAACTGTCCTCTCATCTTCTTTCAACCAATACTCTCCATCCACGTCAGTCCAGTTTTCGCGAGGGTCACATTACAGAGTTTGTCCTCCTTTCTTTGCTTAATGAGCTTCACACTACACATGACCACGGTGACCACACTCTAATTGTTTCCCTCGATCTCTCTTTGGCGTTCAATCTTGTGGGTCATCACACTCTCCTTTCTTGTCTTTCGGATTTTGGTGTCTCTCAAACCCTATTAACTTGGTTTAGGTCCTTTCTCCACTCTCCTTCTCTGTCTTTTCCAAAGCACCAACTTCTCCCTCCACTGACTTACTTTGCGGTGTTCCTCAGGGCTCTGTTTTGTCCCCTCTTCTTTTCAATGTCTTCTTAGCTCCTCTTTGCCTACTTGTTCAACAATCTAGCATCTCCCCATACTATTATGCGGATGATATTCTTCTTTTGCACCACACTAATTCTTTTGCGCTCGACCTTTCTATGCTAAATTCCTGCCTGGCTCGTGTCCACTCTTGATCGACTTCCAATTTTCTGCACTTGAATCCGGCTAAATCATCCACCATTTGGATTACTTTTGGAATCCCACTCCCTCACTGGCCCCCACTCTTACCTCCACTACTATCCCTTTGTTGTCTTCATTCAGATATCTTGGTGTCATCCTAGATTCTTCTCTCTCCTTCACTGAACATATCTCCTCTTTTCATCTATGGTAGATCCGCGCTATTCATCCATTCCTCTCCCCTGCGGCCCTGACTACACTCCTTCTGTCTTTTGTCAATTCCAGAATTGATTATTGCAATGTTGTGCTCACTGGTCTTCTTCAATATCAACTTCACCGCTTGCAAAATACTGCTGCCCGTATTCTTACCTACTCCTCTCATTTTGATCACATCTCGCCCCTCCTTGCCCGTCTGGTTTTGTGCCCAGTATAAATTCTTATTTTTGTTCACAGGGCTATCTACACCTCCACATCTCGTTACCTGGCTGACCTCTTTCATTTCCATCACCCCCATCATCTTCTTCGTTCGGTTCACACACATCACTTGGCTCTCCCCTCGGTTTCTCAAGCCCACCTTGACCATATGCGAGGTGTTGCCTTCTTTTTTCTGGGCCTTGCACTATGGAATTCTCTTCCCCTCTCTCTCTCTCTCTCCACGCTGAACCCTCCATCCACAGGTTTAAAGCTGCCTTGAAAACCCACCTTTTCCAGCTCACTTTTGATACTCCCCGCCTCTCATCTTAACCGACCGACCATGCATATCTGAGCTCCTCAGTTTGTCCTGTCCAACCCATCATCCTCTATCTTCTTTCTTTTTCTGTCCTTTTTGTGTTTCTCTTCTGTCCTGTCTCATAATTGGCATTCTGCTCTTTTTCTCTCTGTTGGCAGTCCATTATTTTGTAAACCGCTTTTATGCTTTGGCCCTAGCAGTATATAAACTTCCAAATAAAGAATAAATATCTCCCACCACACACAAAAACATAACTTGTACAACACAGGAACTACCCCTGGATCACTTCTTCCATTCCAGTGACAAGAGCAGAATTTCGGTGTCTTGCTCCAACAACTTTCCCATAGGCTCTACTGCTGGTTACATGGGAAACAGGAAGGGCAGGCTCACTCGCACAAGAGGGAGCAACAGAGAATTGCAGAGAGGCTATATAAACTCTAAAAAACAAAATCCAGACACATTAAACATCCTTCGACATTCATGGAAAAATCAGTAGAATCCAAAAAAAGACAGAGTTGTCAATCCTAACCTTTCGAGTCCAGAGCACATCTGATAGGGTCCCTCCCAAAACTATGGGCCCTAGGAATATTCCTAGCTTACAGAGTATCACAGTGAATGTGGCAAACACCAGCCATAGTTCATCTGGTCTGTCCAGTTGTTAGAGATGTACCTGTCACTCCATGCATTATCCCCCTCTAGGGTTGCCAGTGTGACCTTGAGCAAGTCACTTAACCCTCTCCATTGCCTCAAAAGGCAGGCCTGGCAATCTATTTCTGGTCACACTACCAAGAAAACCCAGAAGCTGCATGGTCGCCAGGAGTCAGCATTTACTCGAAGGTACATGTTGCATTTTTGCCAATGCCTTAATCTAGCTCTGCCCAAAGCAACAAATATCAGTTGCCACTGTACATACATAGCAACCAGTAAGAAAGCAGTACAATTCAGTCAGTAGCTATCACAGAAAAATAACAAAGAAAATGAAATATATGGTAAAATTAGGTCCTACCTGATAATTGCCTTTCCTTGAGTCCCTCCAGACCAGACCAGACACGTGGGTTATCTCCCCTCTCCAGCAGCTGGAGACTGAGCATATCAGAACTTTTCTGATGCCATAATAGAAGAGCCGCTTGCACCACCTCCAAGGCCAGTATTCTATTGACAAAGCAGACTCTAAGCCAAATTAATCTTAAGCAATTCAATTACTCTCCAGTTTTTTGTGTGTGTTTTTTTAAATACTTTTTAAGCAAACAAAACACGAACTAACTATATACATTAATGCAGCAGAGAAAGAGAATTAGCAACAACCTCTGTACTAGATAAGGGGTGAATTCTAAAACCCAGGTACAAAACTCCCAAGTCTCCTCCGCAACCAAACATACCCCGGGCTCACTCTCACCCCAACTAAACCAAAGGGCAGGTCCTGGACCGGACTGGCGAGACTCAAGGAAAGGCAATTATCAGGTAGAACCTAATTTCACCTTCCTTATCATCCCTCCAGTCTAGTCCAGACATGTGGGATGTACCAGAGCAGTACTTCAACAATGGGTGGCACCAGTAAGCCCAGCCTGCAGCACTGCAGCTCCAAACTGCACATCTTTCTGGGCCTGTACATTGAGCTGATAGGTTGCTGCCCTGCAAATGTCAACAGAAGGCACAAGGCCAATCTCCGTCCAGGACATCACCTGGGCCCTGTTCTAATGGGCATGTAACCCCATGGGGAGAGGCTTGCTTTTCAACAAACAAGCCCAACAATGGCCTCCTTCAACCACTTGGCCACCAAAGCCTTAGATGTCGCTTCTCCCTGGCGCAGACCTCCAAACAAAACAAAGAGGTAATCCGATTTACGAAAAGGCTATATCCACTTCAAATACCTTTTGCAATATCCTGTGCACATCCAGCAACTGCAACCGACGATCCTGTGGAACACTTCCAGATGATGAAAAGGCCAGCAGAGACACCGGTTAATTCAAATGAAAGCCCAACAGCACTTTGGGCAAGGAAGGAAGGAACCAGCCTCAAAACCACCTTTGCCTTAGATATGAGCAGAAAGGGCTCCCTGCATGACAGTGCCTGGAGTTCCGAAATCCACCTAGCCGAACAAATGGCTACCAAGAACAGTCTTCAGTGTAAGGTCCTTCAGAGTAGCTCGCACTAATGGTTCAAAAGGAGGCTCTGCGAGGACCAAGGGAACTAGACTGAGGTCCCATGGCAGAACCAACGGACATACCGGGGGGTCAGACCTGTTTCACCACCTGAAGGAAACAAACTACATCTGGATGAGCGTCCAGGGAAACTCCTTGCACTTGGCCATGACAGCACATCAAAGTGGACACCTGTACCTTCAAATTAAGGGCCAAGCACTTTTCCAGCTCAGCTTGCAAAAATGCTAGCACATCCAGCACTGAAGCAGCAGGGCCCACAGTTCTCTGTCGACATACCAACTCTCAAACACTCTCCACACTCTGACTTATGACAGGGAAAGTAGACCATTTATAGGCTTTCAACAAGGTGGAAATGACCTGCACAAAAAGAGTAGTTACTCACCTGTAACAGGTGTTCTCCAGGAGCAGCAGGAATCAGTCTTCACATATGGGCGACATCAACGTCGATGAAGCCCTTGCGGAGCATTTCCCCAGCTTTCCAAGAAAGCCTTTGGGAATGCAGGCACGCATTCGCGGTTCCCTTCCCGCCTAAAGGTGCCATCTTGCTCAGTCAAATGACATAGCTAAAAAAACAGCACACAAAAATGTAAAAAAATTAACTATGTACAACTGCCAAGGGGAGGAGGGAGGGTTATGAGGACTGATTCCTGCTGCTCCTGGAGAACACCTTTTACAGGTGAGTAACTACTCTTTCTCCAGGACCAAGCAGGAAGTCAGTCCTCACATATGGGTGACTCCCTAGCTCTGGGCTACCAGGGAACCCAGGCTGAACAAGAAAACTCCCTCTAGTCCCAGCATCAAAGAAAGGCTTTTCACTGACAGAACCTCCACCGGTAGCCCAACGGAGGGCTGGAGTTGCCTA
This sequence comes from Ichthyophis bannanicus, assembly GCA_033557465.1. NCBI lineage: Eukaryota > Metazoa > Chordata > Amphibia > Gymnophiona > Ichthyophiidae > Ichthyophis > Ichthyophis bannanicus. Next base: position 925,114,921 of record CM066032.1, on the reverse strand, counting down.
AACCTCAAAGAGATTGCGGAGTACTGCCTGGCCAAAAGCACTGTCCCTACGGGACTCCCTCTCCAGACAGTAATGGGCTGCAAAGGTCTGGCTTGAAGACTAAGTTGCAGCCCTGCAGATGTCCACCAACGGTACAGAGCGGAGGTGAGCCACTGAGGCAGCCATTGCCCTGACACGATCGGCCGTGACCCAACCCTGCAAAGGAAGGTCAGCCGCCCTGTAAGCCCAGGTGATACAGTCAGCCACCCAGGTGGACAATGTACGCTTGGACACAGCTAACCCCAAATTATTAGGGTCAAAAGATATGAAGAGTGGAGTAGCCCTTCTATGCCCCTGCTTACGGTCCAGGTAGAAGGATAAGGCCCTCCTAAAGTCCAGGGTATGCAGCACTGCTTCAGCTTGACTTGCATGAGGCCTAGGGAAGAATGTTGGAAGAACCACCTCTTGGTTAAGGTGGAAGGAGGAGACAACGTTTGGGGGGAACTTTGGATGAGTTCTAAGGACTACCCTGTTCCCATAGAAGCGGGTGTAAGGCCTGTCACAGACCAGGGCCTGAAGTTCACTCACACGCCTGGCCGAGGTTAAGGCTATCAAGAAGAGTGTCTTCCAGGACAGGAAGTGTAGAGGGCAAGTAGCCATCGGCTCAAAAGGTGGGCGAGTCAGTTGCTGCAAGACCACATTCAACTCCCACTCAGGAGCAGGAGGACGGATTGGAGGCTTGAGCAAAAGCAAGCCTGGGAGAAAGCGGGACACCAAGGGGTGAACCGACAGAGAATGTCCTTCCACCAGTGAGTGGTGAGCTGCTAGAGCTGAGAGGTGGACCCGAACAGAATTGGACTTAAATCCTTGATTTGATAAGTGCAGTAAGTACTGAAGCACTACTGGTACAGTACAGGAGAAAGAATCCTCTGTACGTAGCTGACACCACACAGAAAACCTTTTCCATTTGAGAGCATAGTTTTTCCTAGTGGACTGTTTCCTAGAGGCTAAGACAACCTCCTCAACTTCCTGAGGTAGGCCCCAGGGAGCCAAGACTACCCTTGCAGCCTCCAGGCCATCAAATTGAGAGCTTTGAGATTGGGGTGAAGAAGGGAACCTTGGTCCTGAGAGAGAAGGTCGGGTTGCAACCCCAGAGGCAGTGGAGGATCCACTGCCAGCTGAAGCAGAAGTGAAACCAAGGCTGTCTCGGCCACTTGGGAGCCACCAGCAGGACCGAGGCCTTGTCCTGAAGAATCTTGAACAGGGTTCGGGCCACCAAGGGCGTGGGAGGAAACGCATACAGGAGTCCCTGAGACCATGGGATTAGAAAAGCATCTGCTGCTATCCGCAGAGGATGCGGTTGTCTGGAGCAGAACTTTGGCAGCTGTTTGTTCAGTGGACTGGCAAACAGATCTATGGATGGAAGTCCCCATTGCAGGAAAATCTTCTGAACCACCAAAGGGTGGAGCTGCCACTCGTGGGGCTGCAAAATCCTGCTCAACCTGTCGGCCAGGTAGTTTTCCTGGCCTGGAAAGTACACAGCCTTGAGAAGCATGTTGTGCTTGAGGGTAAACAAGCAAAGGTCCTGTGCTTCCTGACAAAGGAGCCTGGACCCAGTTCCACCCTGCTTGTTCACATAAAACATGGCTACCTGGTTGTCTGTTTGAACTAGGACAGACTGATGAGCCAGAGTAGGAGAGAAAGTCTTGAAGGCTAACCGAATAGCCCTGAGTTCCAGCAGATTGATCTGCTGTGTGGCTTCCCAGGGAGACCACAGGCCCTGGGTGCACTTGCCCAGACAATGAGCTCCCCAGCTCTGCAGGGAGGTATCTGTGATCAACACCACTGTGTACCCAGGAATTTGAAAAGGCACCCCTTGTAGCAGATTGGGCAGGTGCCGCCACCAGCTGAGGGAGTTCAGAAATTGTCTGGATACCCTTATCCTATCTCTGAGGCTGCCTGTGGCCTGTGACCACTGAGTCCGAAGGCACCACTGTGCAGGCCTCATATGGAACCTGGCATTGGGGGTCACATGTACTGTCGAAGCCATGTGGCCTAGAAGCCTCAGGCAGAGTCTGGCGGAGACCAGTGACCTGTCGAGAAACTGTTTTGCTAAGTTTATCAATCTTTGGGCTCTGTCTTCTGGCAAGAATGCCTTTGCAAGGAGAGAGTCCAACCTTGCCCCTATGAACTCCAAGTTCTGGGAGGGGAGAAAAGTGGACTTTGTGAAGTTTATTACAAACCCCAATCTTTGAAGAAGAGCAATAGTTCTGAGGGTGGCTTGTCGGGCCTCCTGGCACGTCTGACCTCTTATGAGCCAGTCGTCCAGATAGGGGAAGACAAACACTCCTTGATTTCTTAGGTTGGCCGCCACCACTGCCAGGCATTTGGTAAAGACCCTGGGAGCAGAGGTGAGGCCAAAAGGCAGTACTCTGTACTGATAATGGTTTCCTCCCACAATGAACCTGAGGTACTTTCTGTGGTCTGGATGAATGAGGATGTGAGTGTACGCATCCTTTAGATCCAATGAGCATAGCCAATCTCCCTGCTGGAGGTAGGGCAGAAGTGTTCCAAGAGTAAGCATCTTGAACTTTTCCTTCTCTAGGAACTTGTTGAGGTTTCTGAGATCTAGAATAGGTCGAAGGCCACCGGTTCTTTTGGGTACCAGGAAATACCTGGAGTAGAACCCTTGACCTTGCAAGTGGGGAGGCACAGGCTCCACCTCCCCGTCCACCAACAGACCTTGGAACTCCTGAAGGAGAAGATCTGTGTGCAGGGGAGGCCTTGGAGGCTTCCCTGGAAAGTATGGAGGAGGAATTTGTTGGAAGTGTAGTAGATAGCCCTTGTGGACTATGCTTAACACCCAACTGTCTCCAGTGATGGATGGCCACTGGTGGGCGAACAGGGCGAGGCGACCTCCTGTGCAAGGTTGGGAGAGCAGGGACGGAGAGGCTATGCCTAAGGAGTCAAAAACCCCCACCCTGCTGAGTGGGAGCAGGGGCCGGAGGCTTGGGGGTCCTCTGCCTACGGGGTCCATTACCCTGCCCCTTGGCTTGCTGACCCTGAGGGGCAGCTTGGGCAGCTTGGTACTGTGGGTACTGTTTGTAGGCAGTGCCCTTCCTCGGGTAAAAGGGCTTTTTACCCGAGCTCTTCTTTTTGTGAGAAGGGGCAGAAGTCTTCCTAGACAGCCTTGTCCTCGTGAGGTGCTCGGTTTCGAGCTGTGCGGCCTTCTCGGTCATGGGCTTGCCAAAAAGGTTCTCACCTCGGCAAGGGACATCAACCAACTTGTCCTGAACCCATGGCTCGAGGTCCGATGACTGGAGCCATGCCTGGCGTCGAGCCGCGATGGCGGCTGCAGCAACACGGGCCGAAGCCTAGAAGCCATCGTAGGCCGCGCGGGACATAAACTTGGAGCATTCCCAGATCCCCGAGGACAAGGACTTGAACCTCTGCAAGGGTTCCCCGGAGAGACCAGCAGAGAACCCGGCCAGCTCCTTGGCCAGGTCTCGCAAGTACATGCCCATGTACAGCTGGTAAGACTGGACACGGCAAGCAAGCATCGAGCCCTGGAAGCACTTTCTACCAAAACCATCGAGGTTCCGGGGCTCCCTGCCGGGGGGCACCGCAGAGTGCATCTTCTGACTTTTCAGGCGATGCATGTTCGATTCCACCACCATGGAATGGTGTGGTAGCTGCGCCTTTTGAAAGCCAGGACTCTTCCGGAGTCGATAGATCGAATCGACCCGCTTGCTTAGAACCGGCGCCGAGGCCGGTGCCTCCCACATCCGGAAGAGGAGCCATTCCAGCATCGGAGGAACCGGGACAGTAAAGGCCTCCTTCGGAGGAGAGTCGTACTGTAGGGTCTCGAGCTCCTCAGTTCGAGGCTCCTCCTCGGGGTCCGCAGGGATAGCCAACGCGGTGGCCATATCCCAGACGAACTCCGAGAACCGGGTATCCTCCGGGGGGGAATCTACTCCGGGGCTCAGACTGCGGTGAGTCCAACGGGACGCACCGAGTCTAGAAGGTGTCGGGAGACTCCTCGTCCTCCGTCTCCCAGGCGGACTTGTCCAATGAGGAATCGGGGTCCGACCGCACGGGGCCTGTGAGCACCCGCCCCGATGCCGAAGGCACCGGCGTCGACGCCCTCGGTCCCGAACGGGAGGTCAAGGGAGACCGCGACCGAGGTTGACCTCGAGCCTTCATGGTCTCGAGTATCGGCTCGGTCTCCGAAGTCGACTTCGATGTCGATGTCCCGGTGGTCGGGGCAGATGCGCCAGACAGGCTGGCCATCAGTGCCCGCTGCTGTTCCATGAAGGCAGACAGTCTGCTCTCCAAGGCTGTCAGCCTGAGACCCAGCTCAGGAGACTCAGCAGCTCTCGACTCGGGCCCTGGCGGCGCCTCTCTGGGAGGAGAGTCCACGAGGACTACAGTGCTTACGTGTCCAGCAGACTCCGGCTCCACTCGAGGTACTTTGGAAGGCTTCTCCTGTTCCATGGACCCAGGGCAACGGTCAGGGGTCTGAGACCTAGCTCTCGAGGAGCCAGGGACCTCTTCCGACGATGCCCTCGCGAACCGCTTCTTCCTCTTTCGTTCCCGGTCGGGGGACCCCCTGTCCGAGGAGCCCCGACGGTGCTCGGGATCCGATTCCCAAGATGTCGAGGCCTCAGACGAGGTCCGGGCCCGGCCGTAGGCCGAGTCAGAAAAAAGCCTTTCCTTTTGGTGCTGACGACTTTGAAGTGCCTTGGAAGACATCTTTCCACATGGTTCTCACGTCTTAGGATCGTGGTCAGGACCGAGGCACCGAAGGCAGCAGTCGTGTGTGTCGGTGAGAGATATTAGCTTCTTGCACCGATCACACTTTTTAAACCCACTGGCAGCCATCGGGGAAAAAAGAGTCCCCACGAGGTCAAAGGACCGGCCTTCCAGGGAAAAAGGGCACGAACGCCAGCCACTAAGGGCAAAAACCGAAAAAAGAAGATCGGGCTCGATACTGGTGTACCGAACCCGGCGGGAGGGGAACCGGCGTCGAACCGGAGAAAAAATAGTGAAGGATCGCCAAAAAATCTAACTATTTTCCGGGAGGACTAGGACACACGTCCGGTGGGCTTCACGGAAAAAGAGAGACTGAGCAAGATGGCACCTTTAGGCGGGAAGGGAACCGCGCATGCGTGCCTGCATTCCCAAAGGCTTTCTTGGAAAGCTGGGGAAATGCTCCGCAAGGGCTTCATCGACGTCGATGTCACCCATATGTGAGGACTGACTTCCTGCTTGGTCCTGGAGAATACCTTTTCCTCCTTAACCTAGCCCTTTCAAGAGCCACACCATAAATGAGAATCGATCCACTTGCAGAATGAGGATGGGACCTTGCGAGAGCAAATTGTTCATCTGAGGAAGATGCCATGGGTCCTTCACCAACAACCACTGCAGATCAAGGTCTCCACGGCCAATCTGGCGCTATTAAGATCACTAGCCCGCAGTGAGCCTCTAACCTTGACCTAACTGGTCAGGCAATACCTCATTCACTGCTTCCAGGTGAAGTGGTCTCTGAAGGGTATCTTGCACCACTTACATCTTGGTGGACACTCTGCAGGGGGACTGCATAAAGGTGTCTGAGAGCGGTCAACTGAACTCAAATTCATAGCCCTCGTGGATGATTTCCAGAACTCACCGGTTGGTGGTTATTCGGACCTAGGCAAAGTAAAAAAGTTGTGGCCGACCAACTAAGGGAATCAATTCCGGCTGGCCTGCCTCGCCACATTGCAGCTTTTTGGCTGCCATCGGGGCTCCTAAATAATAGCTTCTATTTGCCCCTTTTGCCCCCAAAAGGATTGGCCTCTCAAGAAATAATGACCATGCCAAAAGGGAGCAAACCGGACTGCACAGAACCTGAAAATCCTGAGGCTGCCCCTGGACAGAGCTAAGGATTTACCACCCCTAGGCTTGTCCTCAGGAAGATGGGCATCCATAGAGTATCCAAGATCCTTTACTAACCTGTCCAAGGCTTCCCCGAAGAGAAGGTTCCCCTTATAAGGAAGCATGCTAAGCCTAGTCTTAGAGGAAACATCCACTGACCAGTTCCATAGCCACAGGAAAGCCTCGCCGCTATGACAGATGCCATATCCTTGGACAAGGCCAGCACCAAATCGTAAAAGGCATCTGCCGGTAAGTGGAAGCAGTCTCCAACTTGGCAGCCTCTGAGAGCGGCTGTTGGTATCCTAGTTCCACCTCCAGCAATGCCTGGGCCCAACAAATACACACTCTGGTTACATATGTCCCGCAAATAGAAGCCTGCAGAGTAAGGACAGTGGTCTGAAATACCTACTTCAACAGTTTTGAGCTTACGGTCCTGCACATCCTTTAGAGCCACCCCGCCTTACACAGGAATTGTTGTCGTCTTAGCTACCGCCGTAACCAGGGCGCCCCCACCTTAGGCAATTTAAGGAGATCTTTCTCCTATTGCGGGATGGGCCAAAGATGGGCCATGACCCTACCCCCTTTCAAGTCAGCCCCCAGGACCTCCCATTTGGCTTCTATCATCTGTTTAACCACCATATGCACAGGGAAGATAGTCTGGGAGGTCTTAATGCTCTGCAAGAGGGAATCCTCCAAGGGTTCCTCTGTAGACTGTGGAAGCTGTGCAATATTCAAAGCCTAGAGTGAATGAGCAATCAGTGCCTCTCTCTGGAACACTCGTACCACGTTCGGGTCTTCTCCAGGGGGAATTTTCCCCTCTTCCAGTTCCGGAGCTGTGGCGTCACCGCACAAATCTGAAGGGTCCTCCAGGGATTCCTCTGATCCCCCCGAATGAAGGGACCACTGCTCGTCCCAGATTTCGGGCTCCAAATGCCTACATTTGAGTGTAGATTCACCTGCCTCTCCAGGTACCATTTGGTAAGTCTCAGACAAGGTAGCTTCTGTATGGATCAAGTTTTCCTTTTGATTCAAGCTGTTAGTCAGCCTCTGCTTAAGGAAAAAGCTTGATGTAATAGTAATACAATGTCTGGTAAAAACAGCAGCGCTGGAGGATTTGAAAGACTTAAATATGCATTTACAATAGCCCCCGAGGAAGAAAAAACTACTTCAGGAAGCCCCCCAGGTACCAGTTGTAAAATGCATGGAGAGTATAAAATAGCCACAGTTCCCGCCAAACTGTTGGCCTGGAGCTTTACCCAATGCTGCCTGCACTTCTTTTTGGCTTCCCAAAACGTCCCCCGAAGTTGCCCTTGTGCCTGCCATTTCCTCTTCAGCAGCTCTACCTTCCTTTTGACATATCCGACAAAAGTCTGCTGCCAAAAGCTGCACAAACCAACTTTTCTGATGTTATGGCAAAACGAAGAAAACAAAAAACGCCAACAGAGAAAGTCAGCAAGAAAACAAGTACTCATCCTATGCCGGCCAAGTACTGTGCAGTGGTTTTCCTGTCAGCCACTTTACCCGGCTGTAGGGGAGAGCCCCGGCTACTTCGGCGCTCCATTTCTCTTGTCATTTTTATTTTTTTTTAAAGCGGTAGTCACCAAACTCCCCACAAACACAAGAACACTTGTGCACAAAAAACCTTTGCTCTTCTTTTCTTCCTTTTTCCTTTTTTTGTTCCAGACAATTGATTCCAGGGGGTGGGGGAGAGAAGGGACCTGGACCACCAGGTGTTGCACCCCCACAGAACCGGGCCGATCCAGTTTCACAGCAATTCTTCTTTTTTTTTTTTTAAACTGCCACAGCTAAGACAGACTGTTAGGTCAGCTTAAAAAAGGATTTAAAAGCACGGCTTAATTCATCTTCCCCCAATTTTTTTTCTAGTCCTTTCAGTGGAGTCCGGATGGCTCAGAAGCTCCTCATCAGCTGCTGGAGACTGAAAATACAGGCCTTGGAGGAGGTGCAAGGGGCTCTTCTATTGTGACATCAGAAAAACTCTGACATGCTCATTCTCCAGCTGCTGGTGAGGGGAGATAACCCATGCATCTAGACTAGACTGAAGGGATGATAAAGAAATGTAAATTATTTAAAATGCGGTACATCACAGCTAAGGAATTATCTGTAAACCTTCTGTCTGTCTTACTAGCAGGTCTGAGGATGCAGAAACCTTCTAACTGGAAATGATGGAGTGCTGAGTGAGCTGTACTATTCATATACATCACTGGGAATGTGACCTCTCGGTTGACCAGTACCAAGAACTACCTGCTGTTGCTTAGTAGAGACTGTAGAGATTGCGAGGGGGGAAAGGGAATTTTTTTTAAATTAGAGAGGTTCCTAATTTCATAGATTTTTTTCAAATTATTATAAAGGACTGTGTTCTATTAACAATATTCAGTCAACTGTATATCTCACTTTTTATTCCAGATCAGTTTTGAATAGGAAAGTCCTGTAGCAGTGTGAGCATTTCTTGTGACACCCTGCTATTGCTATACTTGTAGTAAGAAGGCATAACCTCACTGATCTCCTGCTTCCCTACATCATGTTTACATCTCGGTTGAACCCCCACATTGTATCCCTCATTAAGTTATTATGTATAAGTTATCTTGTACCTAAGTTGATTAGAAAGGTTATCTCACTAAATTTTATTATTGAATGCTGTTATCTCGTTATCTTGTAAACTGTTATGTGCTACAATGTAAACTGTTAATGAATTGAAATGTAAACCACTTTGACTGAAGGAAAAGGTGGTATATAAAACCCATTAAATAAAATAACCTAGTTCTGATACTGTGAGACCTATGCAGCTTCCCTGAACATACCTGAGCCTACTTTGGGCAACCCTGTGTCACAGCTGCTAAAAGAGCCGAGGAGAAGGGAACCTAAACAGCAAATGGAAAAAAGATTCCTTTTGGGTTTAGAAGTTGTTTATTTGGACTTTATTACCAAAAGATGTGATAAAAGCATTTATCACAGCTGGGTTTAAAAACAGATTAGATAAGTCTCTGGAAGAAAGGTTAATGCACCATTACTAGCCAGGACGACTTGGGAAAGCCACTCTCTAAACCTAGGTGTAAGTAACAATAAAAGGACTGATTCTTTGGGATCCTACCCAGGTATTGTTAACCTGGATTAGACACTATCAGAAACAGGATGTTGGGTTTGATGAACCTTTGTTCGAACCCAGTATGGTAATTTTTTAATATTCATATTTACCTCCAATTCCTCAAGACTACAGTCAGCAGTGCAGCTCTTGTTGTTATAGTGTCTGTGCTGCCATCTTTCCATTACTGAGTGGGAACAACAGACTTCCGATATCGTGAAGGGAGATGAATAAGCTAGTACTAGAACCCACAACCACTTCATCTAACAAGAGCAGCTGTACTATTCAGCCAAAATATTCAAGATATTGTTATTAACCCATAGGTCAATCTATTCAGGCCTCCACAGTTACCTTTCAAATGTACTTATTCTATATGTACCTTCAAAGTACCTGCATTCTAAACGACAAAATCTATTAGTTATCTCATCCAATAATTCAGGCACTGCTACTGCTGGAAAGAAATCTGCACTTGTAAGTATTTATCTTCTGGGAAACTCTCTAAATTTTGGGGATAAGGGAATTCTTTAGGTTAAAGCAGATAAATCAGTGTGTTTTTGTTAAGTCAGTCAGGGCTTAGCACCACCAGAGAGCTTTTAATTTAAATCAAATCAGAGTATAGCTTAGCATAGAAGGCAGAATAGGGTAAATATTCTTTGAGCAGAAAGACAGAAATTGTTTCTAGAGACCTTTGCAAACAGTCCTTCCAGTTAGGAAGCAAGAGACTTATGAAGCTGTCTTAAATAGGTGTTAGAGCCAAGTGACATATCAAAAAGGCAATATGAAAGGCTCCATCTATCAAACCAAGGGCTGTGTAAATCACCCAGGAAATTGTTAAGAGATTACCTTAGAACAACAGGTTAGGGCACTGTGTAGCAAGCCAGCTTTACTAAGTGTTCTTTCCTCCCACCCACTGTAGGCATAATATTAGCTTTATAGGCTCTTAAACCTATTAAAGGGAAAGAAGTGGTCAAACTCACTTTTAGGTTCAGCTGGTTATCCTCATCAGGAATAGATTAATTAAGGCCCTGAAATTAATTATCTTGAGGCGAACACTCCCTTAAACTTGTTAGGTATAGCTGTGTTGGTACAAGTATTCCCAGTAAAACTTAAATATCTAAACAAAACCTTAAAACTAAGATGCAGATGGCAGTCCAGCAGTGAGATGGTCACATGTACAATTTTCTCCCAGTTAGTGAGGGATCCTACATGTGCACTAGGTCCAAGAAGCTCTTTGCTCTCCGGGAACGAGTCCGATCTCTGGAGGCTAGAGTAGCAGATTGTAAGGATCTGAGGAAGACAGAGAGGTATATAGACGAGATCTACAGGGACATAGTACCCAAGTCCCACCTCCAATCTGGCAGCCTCTCTGTTGCCATGGAGGAGAGAGGTCCCGTGAAAGGAGAGGACGTTTCTCCAGGGACATGTGCCCATGAGGGAAGGGTTAGGATGGCCATTATAGTTGTCAATTCAATCATCAAGCATGTAGATAGCTGGGTGGCTGGTGGACATGAGGATCGCCTAGTAACATACCTGCCTGGTGTGAAGGTAGCATACCTCATGCTCCACCTATACAAGGTTTTAGATAGTGCTGCAGAGGAGCCTACTGTCTTGGTACATGTTGGTAACAATGACATAGGAAAGTGTGGGAGGGAGGTTCTGGAGGCCAAATTAGGTAGGAAGTTGAAATCCAGAACTTCCAGGGTAGTATTCTCCGAAATGCTTCCTGCTCCAAGTGCAGGAACCAAAAGGCATGCAGAGCTTCAGTGCATGGATGAGACGATGATGCAAGATTGTTAGGAACTGGGGAACATTTTGGGGAAGGAGGGAGAGTTAGAATATATAGTACTAAATGAAAGGTTAGCTATAATTGGAATCTCAGAGATCTGGTGAAAGGAGGACAACCAATGGGACAACGTGATACCTGGGTACAAACTATATCACAATGATAGGGAGATCAAATTGGTGGAGGGGTTGCGCTCTATGTTAGAGAAGGCATTGAGTCACACAGGATTAAAGTTTTGCATGAAAGAAAATACACTGTAGAATCTCTATGGATAGAAATTCCATGTAAAAAGGGGAAGGTGATGGCAGTGGGGGTATACTACCAACTGCCTGATGCTAAAAGAAATCAGGGAAGCTAACAAAAGTTACATCACGATAATAATGGGTGATTTCAATTACCCTGGTACGTATTAACTGGGTCAGTGTCACAGCAGGACATGCTACAAAGATAAAATTTCTAAACAAAATGACTTCTTGGACCTGCTGGTTCATGAACCAACAAGAGGGGATGCTATTTTGGACAAAGTCCTCAGTAGAATACAGGATCTGGTCAAGAGATAAGGGTGTTGGGGCCACTTGGCAATAGTGATCATAGCATGATCACATTTGATTTAATAAATGGAGGAAGGATGACAAAGAAATCCACAGTACTACCTCTTAACTTTCAAAAGGGAGACTATGATAAAATGAGGAAAATAGTTAAGAAAAAACTAAAAGGAGCAGCTGCAAAGGTTAACGATTTACATTAAAGTAAGGGCATTGTTTAAAAATACTATCTCGGAAGCCCAGACCAGCTGTATTCCACGCTTTAAGAAAAGTGGAAGGAAGATCAAAAACCTGCCAGCATGGTTTAAAGGTGAGGTCAGGGAGGCTGTTGTAGCCAAAAAAAAAGCATCTTTTAGGAAATGGATAAAAGGAGCCAAATGAAGAAAACTAGAAACATAAAGCACTGGCAAGTTAGATTCAAGGCATTGATAAGGCAGACAAGAGAGAATTAGAAAAGAAACTTGTCATGGACACAAAAAAGCATAATAAAAACCTTTTCAAGTACATTTTTAGCGAAAAATCTGTGCATTAGTTGGACCATTAGATGATAGATAGGTAAAAGGGGCGCTAAGGGAGGACATGGTCATAGCAGAGAGAATGAATGAATTCTTTGCTTCGGTCTTTACTGAAGAAGATTGTAGGAAAGTTACCCATGCCTGAAATGGTATTTAAAGATGATGTATCAGAAGAATTGACAGAAATTTCAATAAACCGAGAAGATGTATTACAACTATTTGATAAACTGAAGAACAACAAATCATTTGGACCAAATGGTATACATCCAAGGGTGTTGAAAGAACTGAAAATGAGATGGCAGACCTACTAATAGTAATCTGTGAACTATTATTAAAATCATCTGTAGTACCTGAAGATTGGAGAATGGCCAATGTAACGCCTATTTTTAAAAAGGGTTCCAGGGGTTTTATTTTATGTAAACCGCGCTGATCGTATTTTATGTTTTGTATTTTATGTTTTGTTTTATGTTTTGTATTTTATGTTTTGTTTTATGTTTTGTTTTATGTAAACCGCGCTGATCGTAAATAGTGCGGTATATAAGAAATGTAAAATAAAATAAAAATAAAATAAGGGGTTATCCAGGAAACTACAGACCGTTGATTCTGACATCAGTACCAGACAAAATGGTAGAAACCATTATAAAGAATAAAATTATTGAACATGTAGATAATCATGGTTTAATGGGAGAAAGCAAACATTGATTTAGCCAAGGAAAGTCTGAGCTTACTAATCTGGTGAAATTAGACCTTACCTGCTAACATTCTTTCCTTTATTCCCTCTAGTCCAGTCAAGTGGGTTATGTTCATCAACCAGCAGGTGGAGACTGAGAAACACAAGCTTTCAGTTCAGTACAAGTAGCCTGTGCCCACTGTCCTGAGCCAGTATACCACACACCAAGCAGAGACCGCAATCAGAGCCCCAAGACTTCCATTCTCCACCAGACACCAGCTCCCCAAAGGGAACTCCGCAGAACTTGTCTGCCGAAAGGACTGCCTTGGCTAGGTGATTGTCCTTTTTTCTTTTTTTTACTTTACTTTTTTGCTGTAGTACACATGCATGGGCATACTGCTACAACAGATTTTTTTTCTTTTTTTTTTTAAACAGACTCATGAAAAGAAGCACCCACCTAACAAGGGAAAACAGAGTATATGGAACCCAACATGAACACACTCTTGCCCATACCGAAAAACTCTCAAGCAAAGACACACCAGACCAATAAACAGAATGACAATTCTTACAGGAAGGGTCCTGGACTAGACTGGAGGGACTCCAGGAAAGAAAATTAGCAGGTAATGTCTAACCTCACATTCAAAATCATCCCTCCAGTCTAGTCTGACAAATGGGACAGAGCAAAGCAGTACTAATGCTGGGTGGGAACCGAAAGCCCAGCTCACAACATCCTTTTAATAAAGAGGGCATCCTACCTTTCCTGCACATCCAGACAGTAGTGCTGTATAAAGGAATGACGCGACAACCAAGTGACCACCCTATAAATGTCCTAGGAAGGAACTTTCCCCACTTCGGCCCTGGAAGAGGCCAGAAACCTCATCGAGTGGGTCTGCCACCCTTCAAAAGATATGCAGACTCAAAGCTTCTCGGATTCAACAGGTGATGGAGGCCTTAGAGGCTGCCTCCCCCTTCTGGGGTCCGCAAAAGAGAACAGTCTCTTTGAGTGCCAAAATGGTTACATCAATAACAGGTACCTCTTCAATGTCCTATGAACATCCAATCTGCAAAAGAGGGAAACCTCCACAGAGTCCTGCCGACTCGAGGAGGAGGGTAGGTCCACCACCTAATTGAGATGAAAATCTGACACAACCTTTGGCAGGAAGGAAGGCACTGTCCGTAAGACCACCTTTTCCTTGGAAAACACCAAATAAAGCTCCCTACACGAAAGAGCTGGCAGCTCAGAGACCCGGCAAGCAGAACAAATTATCACCAGGAAGACTACTTTCAAGGTCAAACCCTTGACTGATGCACCCTGAACAGGCTCAAAAGGAGGACCATTCAGAGCACACAATACCAAGTTGAGGTCCCAAGTAGGAACCACCAGTAGACAAGTGGGCCAGAGATGTTTAAACCCCTGTAAAAACCGGACTATGTCCGAATGAGATGCCAGACTAACACCCTGAATCCGGTCATGAAAGCAGGACAAAGCCACTAACTGGACTCGTAACAAGCCCAATGCCAAGCCCTTGAGTCTAGCCTGAAGAAAGGCCACAATGGCTGACACAGGAGCACCCAGGGGACGGACCCCTTTCTCCCCACACCAAGCTTCAAAAATCCGCCAGACAAGCATTAGGCTAAGGAAACAGAACGTCGGCAGGCCTGCAACAAGGTATCAATCACGAGTGAGGAATAGCAACGGCACCTCAACTGAGTCCGACAATAAGCAAGAATCAATCCACGGGCCACTGCAGCAGAAGGTCCGGCACCAAAGGCAGACGTACAGACTCCTCCACCAGAAGTCTCACCAGGTCTGCGTACCAGAGCCGACGAGGCCAGTCCAGTGCTATCAACAGCACTCGACCACGATGTTCCTCTATACACAGCAACATTCGCCCTATCAGGGTCACGGCTGCACCAGAGCATTCAGGCCTTCAGATATGGGGGACTTGTGGCGACTGAAAAAGCAGAGGGCCTTGGCATTCCCCAAACACACTATCAAATCCATCTCTGGCACTCCCCAACGCTCCACCAACAACTGGAACACAGTCTCTAAGAGAGATCATTCCACCGGATCCAGCATGTGGTGACTCAAGCAATCCGCCTGGAAATTCTCCAGTCCAGCCAAATGTGCCGCTAAGAGGGCAACCAGATGGTCGTTCTCCCATTGCAAGAGCGGGATTGCCTCCGCTGCTACCAGGGAGCTCCACATGCCGTCCTGTTGATTGATATAAACTTCATTGTCCAATAGGACCCGCACTGCTCTCTGCTGTACCAAGCACAGAAAGGCCTCCAGAGATAGGCACACTGCTCGCATCTCCAATTGATTATGAATGACTGATCTTCTTCGGCATACGACCAGCCTTGAGCCACATGCTACAGACAGTGGCTGCCTCAGCCAGACAGGCTGGCATCTGTGGTGACCGCCACCCAGTTTGGAGTCTCCTTGGGCATCCCCGCCCCTAGATTCGCTGAGTTCAGCCACCACTTAAAGCTTGCCCGGACCTCCCCCAGCAGCAGAAGCCGGACTTCCATGGATTGTACCAGGAAAGACCACTGAGAGATGCACCTGCAGTGCTCTCATCTGTAGTCAGGTCCAAGGCACCATCTCCAGTGAGGCCGCCGTCACCACCAGCACCATGACCTTCATAAATATCTGAGGCGCTGTGGCAAGGCCAAAGGAAAGCACTTGAAACTGGTAGTGCCCCCTGGGCACTGCAAAGCCAAGGAAGTGCCGATGCTCTGCCCTGACCAAAATGTGCAGGTATGCCTTCGTTAGGTCCAAAGGAGGTAAGAAACTTCCCTGTCGCATTGCTAAGATCATGAGCGCAATGTTTTCATATGAAACCGCAGAACTCTCAGGGCCCCACTGACCCCTTTCAGGTCTAGAATGGGGCTCTTTTTTGGGCACGACAAAGTAGATAGAGTACCTTCCGGCTCCCCATGTGGGATGGGGTACTGGGTCTACCGCCTTGAGCTGCAAGAGGCGATCGAGTGTCTCTTCTACAGCCCATGCCTTTCAGTGGGTCACACACAGAAACAACATGAAAGCTCTGTCGGAGGCTGGGCAAATTCGAAGGTGGAGCCCTCACAAATGACCTCCAAGACCCAGGCGTCAGACATAATAGAAACATAGAAATATGACAGAAAAAGACCACATGGTCTATCTAGTCTGTCCTTCCATATCAACAACTACAATAGTCCCCTTTTTTCCTTTAGAGATCCTCTGTGTTTGTCCCATGCTTTTTTGAATTCAGATACTGTCCTCATCTCCACCACCTGCACTGGGAGACTATTCCACGGATCCACCACTCTTTCGGTAAAGAAATATTTCCGCTTATCACTCCTGAATCTATCCCCCTTCACCCTCATCCCATGTCCCCTCGTAGCAGAACTTGCTTTCAGTTGAAAGAGACTCTCCCCCTGTACATTTATACCACAGAGTTATTTAAACATCTCAATCATATCACCTCTATTCCGCCTTTCCTCTAAGGTGTACATATTAAGATCCTTAAGTCTACTACTACTACTGAGCATTTCTATAGCGCTACCAGTCGTATGCAGTACTGTACAAACAAATAAATATGAGACAGTCCCTGCTCATCGGAGCTTACAATCTAGTCAAGTCTGTCCTCATATGCTTTATAATGAAGACCAATAACCATTTTTTAGCCACCCTCTGCACAGACTCCATTCTGTTCAAATCCTTTTGAAGGTGCGGTCTCCAGAATTGCACACTATACTCCAAACGAGGTCGCACCAAAGACTTATACAGAGGCACTATCACCTCCTTTTTCTGCTAGCCATTCCTCTCCGTATGCACCCAAGCATCCTTCTAGCTTTTGCCGTCGCCTTTTCTACCTGTTTAGCTACTTTAAGATCATCAGACACAACCACGTCTAGGTCCCGCTCTTCTTTAGTGGACAAAAGTACTTCACCCCCTATACTATATTGCTCCCTTGGATTGCTGCAGCCCAAATGCATGACCTTGCATTTTTTAACATTAAATCCCAGCTGCCAAATTCTAGACCATTCTTCAAGCTTAGCTAGATCCCTCCTCATCTTATCTACACCTTCCTGGGTGTCTACTCTATTGCAGATTTTGATATCATCCGCAAAGAGGCAAACCTTACCCGACAGCCCTTCCGCTATATCACTAACAAAGATGTTAAAAAGAAATCGGACAAAGGACAGATCCCTGGGGCACACCACTGGTAAAGCACAGTTACTTACCTGTAACAGGTGATCTCTGGGAACAGCAGGAATAAGTCTTCACATATGGGTATCGTCGGTACCGACGGAGCCTGCGCGGGAATGCTCCCCAGCGTCCAATCAGAACGCTTTTGGGAGCATCCCACCACGCCTGCGTGCTGCCTTCCCGCCTTTCCCAACTGCCTCTCCTCAGTTGAGTTTTAAAGCTGAGACAAAGGGAGAGAGAGAGAGAGAAGGGAAAGAGATAGATAGAGAGATACAACTCCTAGGGGAGGTGGGTGGGTTGTGAAGACTTATTCCTGCTGTTCCCAGAGATCATCTGTTACAGGTAAGTAACTGTGCTATCTCCAGGAACAAGCAGGAATGAGTCTTCACATATGGGGGACTCCCAAGCTAAGATGCCTGGAGGAGGCCCCAGCATGTTGCAATCAAGATGGGCCATGCTTATCCCTCAAAACCTCAGGCATCCAAGGGATGAAGGGTAGGAGTTGAACTAGAAAAGAAAAAGAGATGCTGTGGAACAGCTTAACTAAACAAGGTATCCGGAGGGGAGTCCTTCTGTAAATGATAATATTAGGACAATGTGGATCTCACTCAGAAATATTGCAAAATATTTGTTGAGGGTAATAAGGGTCTGTGGTTGAGAGCCAGATCATTATCCTCAGAGAAATTCCCCTAATGTGAAGTAGAGGGAAAAAATAATTTTGCAATATAGGAAGAGATGAGAAGTCCTCATGGCCAGAACTAACCCTAGAAGAAGTACTGGGGGAGTTCAATGAGGTTGGATCTTTGAGAATAGGTAAAGCTTCTGTAAAGTCCAAAAATTGAACTTCTTGTCCTTGGAGCAGAATAAGGTCCTAGGAAGAGTGGAGATAATATGACTGGTTGGGATGAAAAGATAGAAATACCCTTTGCAGAAAAAAGGGGCTAGGTCATTAAGACCCCCTTTATTCCAATGAAAGAGAAAGATATTTGTACTAGGCGTTGAGCCTCCAATTTTTTGAAGATCAGTAAAAGTCTTTGTAAGTGATGTCACTTATGATGAAGACTTTACATGTAGAGCTTCAGGTGTGACGTAACCTAAGAGGTAACGGTAAAAGAAGGTATTTGGTAAAAAAACATAGAAATTGGTTGTCCACTGAGTTTATGGTATGCTGGGGCAGCATTAATATGGACAGTAGACAAATCTTTCAAAGTCAGATGATGTATAGAGATTGATGCAACAACAAGAAGGATTAAGACCTACTTGAGAATCTTGATGGAGAATCTCTGTCTGGTTAAATATGGAAGAACTATGGAAACTGGTAATATGTTCTTCACTTACAGGGATAGGATTAGACTTCTTGAAAAGATCTAGCCCTTGAATAACCAGGTCTCGAGACGTATGTGAATGAGTGCAGAGGAGATCCTTAGTCTTAAGACAGCTAGTCTGGATCCTTCTACAATTTCAACTAGTAGCTGGAGAAAAAGACGAAATATAAGGGGATACCATGTTTGCCTCTTTATGAGGGCAATATGAGTATCATGTACTCCCCTGTTTAACAACAGCTACCATGAAATATAGGAAATTAGAAGGAGTGTGGTGAATAAGGACCAACTGCAGTGAAAAAATGCATCCCTGTTGAGGAAGTTCCAGTGAGATGTGGAACAACCAGGGAATTGTGCAATTTTCTACACCTTCACGTGGTCTAACCCTGGTTACCCTTTCTTAGAAGGAAATTTTAAGGAATATGGTAAAAGTAGGAAAGAACCAGTCATGTAGGAACATGACTGGTAGAGTCTACCAGCTGGAGCCCTTATTAACTATCTGGCCAGCTACCTACTAGGAGTAGCTCTGAGGCTCTCTGGCAAAGGCCCACAGTTGCAGAGCTTTGTTGTAGAATTACAGAGAGCATGTTGTAGGTTGCTTAGATCTGGCTGTTGAATTGCCAGTGTGCAACCTAATCTATTCTGTTGGAGCCAAGAGAACTGAACGTAGCTAAGAATAGTAGACAGGCCTGATGCCTGCAACAATAAACAGTCCAAATGAGTTGTGGATCTCCTTTGGACTTTTCTGTTATTAAGGCAACATAAACGTTAGGTCCGATAGGTTGGAGAGGACCGACAGACATAATTTGGAGTAGTAATACCCAATTTCTGTCCGAAAAGCTGCCTTAAAAAGATATGTGAGAAGGAGATGAACTGCAAAAAGGGGAGAAAACTCTGTATGGAAACTAGTTACTGGAGTAGATTTTGAAGAAAAACCTATGGCTTAGAGGATAAGCCCTCCAGTTGATTAGTAGTACTCTTACAGACTGAATACCTGGACTAAGAGGGATAGAAATTAATACAGAGTTGAAAAGACTTACAATTTAGTAAGTCTTTGAAGGGATAGGGTCCCCTTGCAGTTAAAAATATGAGATATCCTCGTACAGGAAATTGACAAGGTGAAAGGATAGTTCACCCTGTTGTTAGTTGTTAGTTCTCCTTTTTGTTTTAAAAAGAGAAACCTGTTATCTCTGGGGTATGATAGTCCTTAATAGCTCTTAGCTAGAAGGATAGATTTCTCTTGTAGCAAGAGATTCATGCTCAGAGTCGAGGATTGAGTCAATGTATGACTGATATTTCAGTATGGATTAGATAACTTTTAGATGCTTCTGTTGAAAGAAGTAGGTTCAAGTTCTAAATCTCACACAGAAAAGTGAATAAAATATCAGAAACCCTGCGATTGCTGGGTTTGCTGAGCCTGTTGAGGTTTTGATTTTCTTAGTCTGGTGTGGTGTTGCCCATCTTTGGAAACATCTGTAGAATGGGTAGAAGATGAATAAAGCACAGTTACTTACCTGTAACAGGTGATCTCTGGGAACAGCAGGAATAAGTCTTCACATATGGGTACGTCGGTACCGATGGAGCCTGCGCGGGAACGCTCCCCAGCTTCCCAAAAAGGAAAGCTTTTGGGAGCATCCCACAGCGTCTGCGCGCTGCCTTCCCGCCTTTCCTAACCGCCTCTCTTCAGTTCGAGTTTTAAAGCTGAGACAAAGAGAGAGAGGAAAGGAAAGATAGAGAGATACAACTCCTAGGGGAGGTGGGTGGGTTGTGAAGACTTATTCCTGCTGTTCCCAGAGATCACCTGTTACAGGTAAGTAACTGTGCTATCTCCAGGAACAAGCAGGAATGAGTCTTCACATATGGGGACTCCCCAGCTAGAGATGCCCGGGAGATCCCCAAGGTTGTGAGACCCTGAGAAGGGCTTTACCTCCTCCCATGGATCTCAGGCATCCAACCAGGGATGGAGGGTAGGAGTTGATTAAGCATGGAACAGGTGTTTGAGAACAGCCTGACCAAACAAGGCATCCCGGCGGGAGTCCTTGTCCAAACAGTAATGGGCTGTGAAGGTATGAACCAAGGCCCAGGTGGCTGCTCGACAGATCTGGTCGATAGACACAGAATTTAGATGAGCCATAGAGGTGGCCATGGCCCTCACATTATGAGCTGTGACATGGCCCTCCAGAGAAAGGTTCTTACTCTGGTAGGCGAAAGAAATACACTGAGCAATCCAATTGGACAGTGTCCTCTTAGACTGGAAGTCCCAAATGAGAGGGATCAAAAGCAACAAAGAGTTGAGAAGACTTTCTATGTTGCTGTGTCCTTTGTAAGTAAAAAGCAAGAGCTCTCTTACAATCCAGGGTATGAAGATTCCTCTCTGCACTCGATGCATGAGGACCTGGAAAAAAGACAGGTAAATACACCTCTTGATTAAGATGAAAAGGTGAGACCACTTTAGGCATAAAGTGTGGATTGGTCCTAAGGACTACCTTATGATGGAACCTTGTATAAGAAGGATTAGCCACTAAGGCCTGCAGTTCACTGATGCGGCGAGCTGAGGTGACTGCAATAAGAAAGATAACCTTCCAGGAAAGAAATTTCAAGGAGGTAGTGGTTAAGGGTTCAAAGGGTGGCTTCATGAGGTAACCAAGAACCAGATTCAAGTCCCATGCCACTGGAGGTGGTCTAATGGGAGGTTTAGTTAAAAGAAGGCCTCTCATGAATCTTGCAATAAGAGGATGAGAGGAGACAGGTTGTCCATTGAGAGGCTTGAGGGATGCTGCAACAGCACTCAAATGGACCCTTACTGAATTCGTCTTGAAGCCTGCATGGGAAAGATGCAGGAGATACTCTAGTAAAGAATTCAAAGGTATTGCTAGAGGGTTAATACCCTTCTCAGCACACCAAATGGTAAACCTTTTCCATTTAAAAGCATAGGAACGTCTAGTAGAAGGCTTTCTGGAAGCATGAAGGATATCCCTTACTTGCTGAGAAAGATGCCAATCTTGAAGGTCTAAGCCTTCAGCAACCAAGCCCTGAGATGGAGAGATTGGGGGTTTGGATGCCACAACGTTCCCCCCTCCTGAGACAGGAGATCTGGAGCAGACCCCAAGTCCAGGGAGGGAGCTTGAGAGAGATGCAGAAGTAGAGGGTACCACACTTGGCGTGGCCAACGTGGAGCTATGAGAATCATAGTCCCTTGATCTCTCTGAAGCTTGAACAGGGTCTTGGGAATTAGGGGAATGGGTGGAAAGGAGTACAGGAAGTCTTGACCCCAATGAAGGAGGAAGGCATCCCTGGCCTGAACTCCCTGACACGGAATTCTGGAACAGAATCGGGGAAGTTTGGCATTCCACGGACTTGCAAAGAGGTCTATGTCCGGGGTTCCCCAAATTCGAAAGATTCTCACTATCTGGTCCATATGAAGGGACCATTCGTGTGGAAGCAGAACTCGACTGAGTCTGTCTGCCCAAGAGTTTTGAACTCCTGGAAGGTATACTGCCAGAAGATGAATTTGATGCTCTCTGGCGAAGGCCCACAATCTCAGAGCTTCGTTGCAAAGCGACAGAGAGCCAGTTCCTCCCTGCTTGTTCACATAGAACATGGCTACTTGGTTGTCCGTGTGAATGAGGACTGTCTTGTAGCTGAGCAGGGTATGGAAGACTCTGAGAGCCAAGAAGATTGCTCTGAGCTCTAAGAAGTTGATATGTAGGGAGGTCTCCTGTGGGGACCAAATGCCCTGGGTGGAGAGGTCTTGAAGATGAGCTCCCCAACCCTTTGGAGAGGCATCTGTTGTAAGGATTGCTTGGGGTAACAACTGTTGGAAGGAGGACCCCAGCAACAGATTTTGAATGGACTACCACCACTGGAGAGACCAAAAGAGGCGCCTGGAGGTTGCTATTTTGTCTGACAGACTTCCAGATGCCTGGATCCACTGGGTGGACAAAGTCCATTGAGCTGCCCTCATGTGAAGGCGAGCATAAGGGACCACATGCACCGTGGATGCCATGTGGCCTAGCAGTTGTAACATCTCTCGAGCAGTTAGGTGGGTTTTTAACTGAATCTGAGAGGCTAACTGCACTAAGCGTAGGCAACGGGCCTGGGGAAGATAGGCCCGTGCAGTTGTGGTATCCAGCAAGGCCCCTATGAACTCTAGAGACTGAGTAGGGGTGAGTTGGGACTTTGGAATGTTTATAACCAGTCCCAGATACTGCAGGACACGCATTGTGCAGGCTAGGGAAGTCTGGGCCTCTGACTGGGATGGAGCTCGGATGAGCCAGTCGTCCAGATATGGGAATACGAATATTACCAGAGTGCGTAGAAATGCAGCTATTACTGCCATGCATTTTGTGAACACTCTTGGAGCAGAGGCCAGACCAAAGGGAAGCACCCTGTATTGATAGTGCTTTCCCTGATAAAGAACCGAAGGAATCTTCTGTGTGCTGGATGGATGAGTATATGGGTATACGCATCCTTGAGATCTAGAGAACAAAGCCAATCCTGACTCTGAAGGAATGGAAGGAGAGTACCCAGAGAAATCATCTTGAATTTCTCCTTGCATAGGAATTTGTTCAATTCTCTGAGATCTAATATGGGTCTGTAACCCCCTGTTTTCTTTGGAATTAGAAAGTAGGGGGAGTAGAACCCTGAGCCCTGTTGAAGAAGAGGTACTTCTTCTATTGCCCCTTGGGCAAGATGGGTGGAAATCTCTTGACCCAGAAGGTCGAGGAGAGATGTTGGAGAATTGAACTGTCTCACCATGGTGTAAGGAGGAAGGTTTAAGAAATGAAGTTTGTACCCTTCCCTTATGATGGAAAGGGTCCACTGCTCTGCTGTGATTTGCTCCCATCTGGGAGCAAAGTG
Source organism: Ichthyophis bannanicus (assembly GCA_033557465.1). NCBI lineage: Eukaryota > Metazoa > Chordata > Amphibia > Gymnophiona > Ichthyophiidae > Ichthyophis > Ichthyophis bannanicus. The sequence continues at coordinate 925,092,039 of CM066032.1, read as the reverse complement.
AGCTAACCTTCCTGGAATGGTGAGAGGCTCTGGTTCTTTTAGAGCCAGAAAGGCTAAGTTCTCTAGGTGCAAGTCAAAGGCCCCGAGGAGGCTGAGGCTGTTGGGCTACAGTAGGCCTTGCAGCCTTAGACTTGGCCTGTTTAGGTTGTTGACGCTTTGCAGCAAAACGACCTGCAGAAGATGTCTGCTGACCATAAGCAGGATAATATCTTCCCTTCTTGGGAAAATATGTCTTTTTGAACAACCTCTTCTGGACAGGATTAGAGGTAGACTTTGAAAGCCTATCCAAAGCAGAATTTTCTGCATCCATCTGAGTGGCCTTTGCTTGCCAATCTTTGCCAAACAGGTTTTCACCTGTACAAGGAAGATTTCCTAATCCATCTTGGACCCAGGGTTCCAAATCAGAAGCTTGTAACCAAGCAATTCTGCGTGCACCTATGGCAATGGCCGAGGCTCTGCTGGCCCCCTCAAAAGAGTCAAAGGCTGCACGGTTAGAAAATTTGGAAACATCCTGGGCATGCTTAAGCCAGGTAAGAAAGTCTTCCCTTTTATCTTCTGGAAGAAAAGGGAGGAAAGTTTGCAGATGATCTGTAACTTCCTTCAGAAACATCCCCATATAGAGACTATAGGAGTTGATTCTGGCAACAAGCATACTGGCTTGAAAAAGTTTTCTGCCAAAAGCATCTAAGGTTCTACATTCTCTTCCTGGAGGAGCAGATGAGTGCCTCTTTGCACTCTAACTTTTTCATAGCAGACTCCACCACAATAGAATGGTGAGGAAGCTGAGTTTTATGAAATCCAGGACAAGGAGGGACACGATACATGGTATCCAACCTACGAGAATGAGAAGAGATGGTGAGAGGAGTCTCCCATATGCCTATCATGTGGTCATAAAGGATCTCATGAACTGGCAAAGTGGCTGCTTCTTTAGGAGCCTTAGGATATTGCAAAATATCCAATTTTTTGGCTCTAGGCTCTGTCTCAGGGGCTACTGAGATAGAAAGCCCCTTGGCCACTTCCCTTATGAAGTCTTGAAAAGACAAGTCTTCTGGAGGGGACATTCTTCTTTTTGGAGAAGAAGGCTCCTGAGGAAGAAGTACCGATGCTTCGACAGAGGCCTCCGATGCATCAGAGTCTTCAGAGGAATTGAAGTATCGCCTGTCTGGATGCTCTTGTAAAGCCCGATACACATACCGGGTGGTATCGACATCGGGAGTCATCGGTACCGGATCGGTACCGATAGGCATCATCGGACAGGGTACCACTGCAGTCGACACCGAAGCCGATGTCGATGCAACCGGTACCAGCACCGGAACCGATATCGGAGCCGGTGTCGGAGCCGGTACCGACAACGAAGCTTGTTGCGGTACCAGCGGCGTCGCAGCTTGTATGAATGCCGTAATGGCACGCTGCATGGTCAGAACATTCTGATCCATCGACGCCATGAATGTCTGGAGGTCGGTACCGTCGGATTCCACCGGTACCCCAGAACATTGTAACAGGTGATCGGTCGAGACCGTGCCATCGATGTCAACCTGTGACCCCATAGGAGGAGCTTTGGAAGCCGGAGCTTCCCGCCGGGGTACTTTTGCCGGTGCAGGATCCTCGAGGGCAAGCCCGGAGGCATCTCGATGCTTAGAGGGAGATCTACCCTTTGAGGACCGGCTGGACTTATGTTTGGTTACCTGAGATCCATAAGAGGAAGAAGCAGCCCTGGAAGACGTCGATGTCACCGAAGCTGCATCAGAGGGAAACAGTGTACTGAGCTTAGCTGCTCGGTTCTGTAAACCTCCTTTAGACATCATAGAGCAGGACGGACAATCCGTGATGGAATGGTCAGGACCCAAACACTTAAGACACCAGTCATGGGTGTCGGTAACAGAGATGGTACCGCTGCATTAGTGCATTTTTTAAACCCAGAGGCGGGCTTTTCCATGAGGAATTTTCTGTTAGGCCTAAGGCCCAACGAAGAAAAAATACACTGTAGTGGAATGGAAAGTATTCTTTTTTTTTTTTTTTTTTTTTAAGAAAAAGAAAGAAAAGACCAGCGGTACCGGTCCGATGTCGAAGAAGGCAGACGCGCGACCAAAGAAATAAAATAAAATAAAGAACTTCTTCAGCGGTGACAGGAACACGACCTGCTGGCTCCGCGGAAAAGAAGAACTGAAGAGAGGCGGTTAGGAAAGGCGGGAAGGCAGCGCGCAGGCGCTGTGGGATGCTCCCAAAAGCTTTCCTTTTTGGGAAGCTGGGGAGAATTCCCGCGCAGGCTCCGTCGGTACCGACGTACCCATATGTGAAGACTCATTCCTGCTTGTTCCTGGAGATAACTTTTTCCCCTTGGGGGAATAAAGCTTTTTATGAGATTTTTTTTATTAGCTGGGATAGAGGAGAGTTTGGACAATCCTCTGAAAGTAACAGCATCAGTGTTCAACTGATTAGCTTGAAATAAAGTCTCCTTGTTGAAGAGATTTTCACAAGTACAAGGAGTATTTCCCAGCCTTTCCTGAATCCATCTGTCCAAGTCAGAAACTTGGAGCCAGGCTAAGCGTCGTGCTCCTATGGCTATACCAGACGTTCTGCTAATAGACTCAAAACAGTCCAGGGAAGCACGATTAAGAAACCTAGAGATATTTTGAGCATGATTGACTAATAAGGAATAGTCTGCTCTTTTATGCTCTGGAAGAAAAGGGTTCAAAAACTTTAAGTTGTTTGTGACCTCTTCAAGAGATAATCCCATATAGAAAATATATGAGATAACCTTTGCTGAAAGCATGGATGCCTGGAAGCATCAACGTCCAAGGCATCTAAAGTCCTAGACTCACGACCTGGCGGATAAGAAGAGTGTTTCTTTGCACTCTTAATACGCCTCATTGCTGATTCTACAACAATAGAATGATGAGGAAGTTGAGTCTTCTGAAAACCTGGAGAAGGTGGCACCTTGTACATAGTGTCAAGTGTCTTGGAATGTGGGGATACCATTAGAGGAGTTTCCCACATTCTTAACAGTAGATCTTGTAAGATCTGGTGCACAGGAAGCATGATGACCTCATTTGGAATCCAGTGAAATTGCAGTGTCTCTGAATTCCCCGGTAAGGATTCCTTACCAGGTATAGAAATGGCAAGTAGCTTTGCCATATCAAGCAGAAAAGCTTGAAAAGAAATCTCCCCCAAAGAGGACTCTTTAAAATGAGGGGTAAAGACTAGACTTGTAGAAAAATCAGCCTTGGTACCGATGGATTCATCCCAGTCATCGGGATCGGAAGACTGAAAAGAATGAAGCATCGGATTTTCTTTAAAGCGATGTCTTTGGTACCGTCCGAGGTCAGTACCGAGACGAGTTGGTACCGAATCTTCCATGCTAGAGATCGATTCCAGGCTCGGCATTGAGGGAAGCGATTCTGTCGAAGTAAGCATGGATGGTACAGACACCGATGCCGATGTTTATACCGGTACCGGTACCGAAGGTGATACCGATACTCGAGCAACGGTCTGCAGCAACTCTAACGGTACCGAAGTAGCCGAGAGTGCTAGACTACGTTCATCGGTGAGGAGTGTTTCATCCATCACCATAGCCGATGCCGGGGTGTCGGTACCACCCGAAGTGGCCACAAGCACCGAGCATGGCCCAGGTATGTTCATCGATGTAAGAACCTCGGGAACAACCCGGAGCCCCGTTAATGCTTTGGAGCCCGAAGACTCCCGCCGGGGCTTTATTGCCAAGATGTCCTCGGGGGCAAGGCCGAAGCCATCTCGATGCTGGAAGGGAGATCTACCACTCGAGGACTGGCTAGTCTTTACAGACTTTTGTTTGGTTACCTGATCCTGTGAAGAAGATGATATTCTAGCTGGTAACATCAAAGGGGATGTGAACCGGGTATCGAGTTCTGCTCGATTCTGAAGACTTCTTCTGTTTGAGCTCCAGCAGGAGAGACACTGCAGAGGGCAATGGTCAGGACCTAAACATTTTAGACACCAAGTATGAGTGTCTGAAAAAATATCTGTACCGCCACACTTTGAACATTTCTTAAGGATAGTGGCTGGCTTCTCCATAGGAAGGGTGGAGGCCTAGTGGCCTAGAAACCGTCAGGCACTAAACAGGAAAAAAATTCTAAGGAAAGAAGATATTCTTCAGGAAAAAGAAAGAAAAGTACCGGCGGTACCAGTAGCGTCGAGGGAAAGCAGACGCAACCACAGAAAAGTGAAAAATAAAAAGAAGAATTTTCTGCGGTGACAGGAATACGTCCTGCTGGCTCCGCGGAAAAAGGAAAACTGAGGAGAGGCAGTTGGGAAAGGCGGGAAGGCAGCACGCAGGCATGGTTGGATGCTCCCAAAAGCATTCTGATTGGACGTTGGGGAGCGTTCCCGCGCAGGCTCCGTCGGTACCGACGATACCCATATGTGAAGACTCATTCCTGCTTGTTCTGGGAGATCATCCTTCTCCTCAGAGTGAGCTCCATTTACCTGTACTCTTTGTTGCCTCCCACCCAACCAATTTCTAACCCAAGCAGTAACTTTAGGGTCCATCCCTAGGGTGCTCAGTTTGTTTATAAGTCGCCTGTGAGGAACAGTGTCAAAAGCTTTACTGATATCTAAATACACCACATCTAGGGCTGTCCCTTGGTCCAACTCCCTGGGTCACCCAGTCAAAGAAATCAATCAGATTTGTCTGACAAGACCTGCCTCTGGTGAATCCATGCTGCCTCGGATCCTGTAATCCGCTGGACTCCAGAAACCTCACTATTTTCTCTTTCAGAAGTGTTTCTAATAATTTACTCACCACCGAAGTTAAACTAACCGGCCTGTAGTTTTCAAACACATCCTTACTTCTGCTTTTGTGTAAAGGCACCACATGAGCCTCTCTCCAGTCCTTTGGCACCACTCCCGACTCCAATGAGGCATTGAATAGGTCAGTCAGTGGAGCTGCTAGAACGTCCCTCAATATTCTAGGGTGTATCCCATCTGGTCCCATCGCTTTGTCTACTTTAAGTTGAGCTAGTTTCTCATGAACACAGTTTTCTGAAAATTGTTTAAGATGTCCCTCGCTTCTGTTCCTGTTTGTGGGTGTTTTCTGAGGTCCTGCTCCTGGTTCTTCATCTGTGAACACAGAACAGAAATATTTGTTAAGCAATTCAGCTTAATTTGTTAAGCAATGTCTTCAATTAGCTCTCTGTCCACCTCTTCCTCTTGTGAGGGAGGTCTGTATATCACGCCAATGCAAATAGATTTCTCTTTCCCTCTTTCTAGTTTAATCCACAATGCCTCCTCTATCCCTTTTAAGCTCTGTAATTCCAAAGCTTTAATAGTATTTTTTACATATAGTGCCACTCCTCCTCCCCTTATTCCTACCCTGTCCTTTCTGAATAAATTATGGCCAAGTATTACATCCCAGTCATGGTTTTCTGTGAACCATGTTTCTGTAATTGCCAATAAATCAAAGTCGGCCACTCCCACCAAAGCTTCAACATCAGGGATCTTATTTCCCATGCTACGGGCATTTATACACACTGCTTTCCATATGTTACCCCTGTTAAGAATTTCCATAAAGGCATTTAATGTATCACTTACCTGGGGGCTTTCTTCACCCATCCCCAACGAATCTAGTTTAACGTCCTCTTCAGTAGATTAGCCAGTCTACTACTGAAGACGCGTCGACCTTTCTTGGAAAGATGAATGCCATCTCTGCTCTGCAACCCTTGGAACAGCAACCCATGGTCCAGGAAACCAAAACGCTCTTGATGACACCATCCACGCAGCCATACATTCATCTCCAGGATGCGAGCCTCTCTGCCTTGGCCTTTACCCTCAACAGGGAGGATTGAAGAGAATACCACTTGTGAACCTAACTGCTTTACCCTCTGTCCCAGAGCCATGAAGTCACTTTTGATATGTTCAGAGGGATACCTGGCAGTATCATTTGTTCCGACATGGATTAGCAACATTGGGTAATAGTCAGTGGGCTTGATGAGTCTCGGCAAAGTCTCCGTAACATCTTGGATTTTGGCACCAGGCAGAGAGCATACCTCTCTGGACATCAAGTCTGGTTGGCAGATGGACGCCTCAGTACCCCTCAGAAGAGAGTCAGCAACCACAACTACCCTTCGCTTCCTTGTGGTCACTGATTCTGCAACTCTGGGGTACTTGAGCTCTGGTTCTTCCCTTTCCAGGGATGTTTTCACCTCCTCCACTTCCAGGGCTGCATAATGGTTCTTCAATTCAAGGGCTGGAGAAGTTGGATTGGTGATTCTGCAGGCCCTGGTGACTTGTTTCCAACCTTCATCATTCTGTTGGCATCCATCTTCTCCTCTGCTGGAGAGCTTGGTTGCTGCAAGAAACATCTCATCAATGTACTTCTCACTGTCTTGAATGCTCCTCAGCCTCACTACCTCTTCTTTGAGTTCCTCAGAGCTTCAGCATGCAGGCACCCTGCACATGGAACCGGTTCTTCAACTGGCATTGGGACCTCTGTTTGAACAGAGGCAGAAGTTGTAATGGGGGCAACAGCTTTAGCGATATGATTTTTCCCAGCCATTGTTCTGTTCGTGGAGCTTAGGTATCTGTTAAAACAAAAGAGAGAGATCTACCAAAGTACCAGCTGGTTTCCCAGCTGTCCTTCCAGAGAAAAAGCTGTTAAATCTCTTTAATTACATTCAAAATGTGCTAGTTCCAAGTCCCTGTGTTTTGTCAAAGGGGAGGTGCCCTATAAAGCAAGACTGCTCACTAGGGGTGGGTGGGAGTTGGGGGGGGTAGGGAGGGAACTAACTCCTGATTAGGTGTCAGCAGTTCCCAAGAGCTGTGAAAGTTACCAAAACAGAGTTTTAAACCTACCCCACTAAAGAAAATAGGTCTACTAAAGCACCAAAAAGAATGTGACTTTGTTTTAAAAATACACCAAAACCCTTTTAAGAGCTCCCAGTCAGAGAGCTAGCAATTTAAAAAAAATAAACCCTCAAATTCTTACCGTTGTTTGAACTGTATAGCCCCTGTTAGGAATGCCTCAACAGGGCAGGGCTCTAAAGCCTTTATGCAGGCCTCAGCTGCTCTCAGTTCATTCACAGGCTAATCAGGCCCACTAACTTCTGATTAGGTGTCAGCAGTTCCCAAGAGCTGAGAAAGTTACCAAAGCAGAGTTTTAAACCTACCCCACTAAAGAAAATATGTCTACTAAAGCACCAAAAAGAATGTAACTTTGTTTTAAAAATACACCAAAATCCTTTTAAGAGCTCCCAGTCAGAGAGCTAGCAATTAAAAAAAATAATAAAGAACCCTCAAATTCTTACCATTGTTTGAACTGTACAGCCCCTGTTAGGAATGGGCCTAGGTGGGAAGGAAGCTCTGCAGGTGACCGCCTACTGGCTGCACCCCCACTAGGGCTCCCAAACCCTCATTGTGAGGGCTTGGCTGCTCCAGGGACACTTGTGGCTTACCCTTGGCTGCCCCGGGCTCCCCATCAAAAAGAGGAGCCACGCTGAAGGAACCGGTTCTTTGTGGGTTAACTGCCCGAGAGAGGCAAAACCCCCGGAATTCCCTACCACTGCCTCTGACGGGGCCGCCTCTGCCAACCTTGGACTTATCTTCAGGCAACCTGGGCACATTGAACTTGCCTAAGGACTTGACAAGCTTCTCCAGATTCTCTCCAAAAAGCAGTTTGTCTGCAAAGTGGAGATTACATCTTAGAGGCCACATTCGCAGACCAGTTGTACAATCACAACCACCTCCAGGCTGCAACCACCATGACCATACTCTTAGAGGATGCCCATAGCAAATCACAGAGTAAATCTGCCAGAAAGGCAGCCCTGGACTCAAGCCAAGCAGCCTGCGTCTAACTAGGCGATCATGCCCCCACCTCCTCCAGTAGGCTCCGAGACCACTGGAGACAGTTTGGGCCACAAAGGCCCTACAAAAATGGCACCCTGCAGCCTTAACACAGACACCTCAAAGGCCTGCAATAAGCAGTGTCTTCAAGGCCGCACTACCCTCCACTAGGATGGTGGTCTTGCTTGTAACCGCATCCACTTTGGGCAAGCGCAGCTTCTCCTTTTCCTCAGGATAAGTTTCGCCATTCTCTGCCCCATGCGGATCCCAGCGTCCGTGATACTTCATTCGACATCAATCATGGCGCGCAGTGCACTATGGACTGGAAAAGACCACAGTCTCTGAATTCCCTCCATCAGAAGGTGCTCAGTTGATTTTGGGCTCGACGGCCCAGGGTCCTCCACAATACGAAGGACTGCCAGAGACTCGGTGATTAGCGTCAGGAGCTCATCCCTATAGAAGATCCGGACAGCCATCTGATCCTCAGCCCCCGGAAGTTCCCCCTTCTCCGATTTCTCCTGGAGCTGACCCTCCAGGAGGTCCGCTGGCCCCTCCAATAGGTCCAGCGAATCCAGGGAGGTGACTGAGCCAGTCAAGCTCCTCTTCAGAGCAATCCCTGCAGGAACGCTTACCCCCAGTTGCTTGCCCTTGCCCCTGCTCCAGAGAGGCTTGGAGGGAGGCCTCCCCTATGCCCTGTTTCAGCAGGAAGGCTTGATGCTGGAGGAAAATAAATTTGGATTAGAATAAATCTGGGGGAAAAGGTGGAACCTCTGGCACCCAAGACTCCCCCAGATAGCATAGCAGACCTCCCCAATGCAAAATATAAAGTCCACTGAAGCATCAGAGGCCCTGTGCTCACTAAATCTGCCCAAAAAGAGTGTCTTCTAAAATGGTGGCGGTTCCTGCCAAAATTGCCAGCCCGCCACCGTCCTCCGAGGCCTCAACTCTAGCCTGTGTTCCTGTCCCACGAACTTTGGGATCTCCCGGCCTACCCTCAAGTCCCTCAGCTGCTGATTCCCCCCATATGTGGCAGCCATGGCAGAGTCAGACATTGGATAACTGTGCTCTGCAGCTGCCACAGACAGGGCAATGACTGCATTCCATCAGGAGGCTATGCACACATCTGCTCCTCTGCTGCTCACACCAACACACTGGAGCCTCCCGGAGAACTTACCCGGCAACCTCCTCTTTCAGCACTGGACTCTGAAGCCGGTCCCTCGCTGTCAGCCCGTGCCTGGTTTTGTTTTGTTTTTTTTTAAATCTTCATTTAGGCTTAAAGGGCCAGACTATGCCTTCGTCTCCGGCCCCCACCCAAAAGTTGGGGAAGTGGAAAAGAGGAAGCCAGCAAGGGAGAGTGATCCGGAATCTCCACGTTCTGCACCTCAGGCCTAAAATCGCTTTCCAAGGCTCTACAGACAAGATCAGTGGGCATAGGCTACTTGTACTGAACTGAGAGCTTGTATTTCTCAGTCTCCACCTGCTGGTTGGTGAGCATAACACACTTGTCTGGACTGAAGGGATGATTTGGAAGTTATATTTTTTTGAAGGTGTGAATTAACAGGTACTGCAAATAAAGGTTAGCCAGATCATATAGTGTATCTGGATTTTCAGAAAGCCTTTGACAAGGTCCCTCATGAGAGACTCTTGGCGAAATTTCAAAAGTCAGGTGGTATGTATCCTTGTTGTAGTGAAAGCTGGGTGGTTGTGCTGATGCTGGTGATTATGTCTTCTAGGTGTTCAGGTGTGACTGTGGAGAATGCATTCCAAGTGCGCTGTGGTTTTGACCATTCTACGTGTGATCCATAAGGGTGCTTATGTTGTTATTGGGAGAGATTAGGGTTTGGTAGTTGTTTGCCATCTCTTGTGCAGTCAGTGATGTTTCTTCTGTTCACTGGGAAGGGTCTTTTGTGAGGGATTTTACTATGTTGAACAGTTCACGAGGACAGTTGATTGAGCTTTGGATCAGCTTTTCGTAATTTTCTTTGCTTGGAGAGTGGCTACTTGATATTCTTAGAGTTTGGATTTGTAGGCTAGATTGTTAGGTGTTCTGGAGTGTCTCTATTTCCTCTCAGTGGCTCTGAGGGTGTGTTTCATGTCTTGACACTGTATTGAACGACATATTGCAGATTTGTGTCTCTTTGGGAGTCGGGGCTTGGGTGGTATAGTCACTGAATCGATTATGAGCTTGTTCCAGGTTTGCATGAGGGAGTTTAGGTCTTCAGCAGCAGGATGGAGATCAGGCAGGATTCTTATTTTATTTATTTAGGGGAACATTTGTATACCGCTGCTTCCAGTGATCAGTAGCGGTTGACTATAAATATCAGGAGGGGTAATCAACAGTTAATACAGAATGATTGCATGCCAAGATTCACACTGGGTTCACACTGCATAAAAATCTGATACAATATTTACAGGTGCAATTACATATATACATATTGTTACAATATTTACAACTTGCAGTTGTATATATACAATCTGTTACCTAGAGAATAAAGAATTCTCTCTAGAATTCTTTATTCTCTAGGTTTAGGAACCTCCAAGTAGTAGGCTCAATTCTGAGTGGGTTCTGGTACGGTGTGCTTTGAGGTAAGAGTATGGAGATAACCTTATGATCAGCTCAGGGGACATCAATGGTCGTGGGGGATAAGATGGAGTGGTTGTTGACAGTATTTTGTGGCAGAAAGATCAAGTCAACGGTATTACCTTTGTTGTGAATGAGTTGATGGATGAGTTGGGCATAGTCTAGGGCATCCATGACATCTAGGAAGGCCTTTGCATTGTTTAGTGTAGTTGATGCAAGGTTGAGGTCGAAGGAGGTAAGGTAGTTGGTTTGTGATCTGTGGCTGCAGGCTGCTTCAAGTAGGGTGTCTAATTGTTCAGGGCTGGCACTGGGCCATCTTTAGGCAAGTAGGATGGTTAGGTTGCTGTTTGTGATTACTATTGTGTCCATTCCTTTGTCAGAGGTCTTGGAAAGAGTATGGAAGTTGAGGTTTTACTTAGCTAGGATGAATACACCTCCTCTTCGATGTTCTGTCCTTTGTGAGCTGAAGAGGCTGTAGTGTTGTGGCATCAGCTGGTTCATCAGGACATTATCTGTCTCGCTGAACCAGGATTCTGTGACATTTAGAATGTCTATATTGTTGTCCAGCAGGATGTCTGTGAGGAGTTGGATTTTTATTCTTGCTGATCTAGCATTCAGCAAGATGCATGTAAGATGTGTGGTGCTGTTCATGTATTTGCGTGTGGGCGAGAAGGCAGTGTATGCTTGCGTTTTAATGTGGATGACGTGGTGTGTTGATCTGTGACTCGAGGAGGAAGTGACATAAAGCATAGGACACGTGCTGTGCATGGAAGGTCAACAGTTGTCGTCGTTTGGGCAGCGTAGAATTGTAGTTATCATGTATAACCTGCTTTGGTGCATAGAAATAAAGGTTAACGAGCAAGTTGTAACTGATACCTTGCATTAATGACTATCTCTAGAAAGCTACCAAAGCTACAGAACGTCGGTCTACACGGTGCCACCCTGAATTGGTTCCATTCATACCTAACCGACAGACAAATACAGGTCAAAGTAGGACACAACACATCTCGACCTATAAAAGTCAAACAAGGAGTGCCACAGGGATCGGCCCTTTCAGCCCTCCTATTCAACCTATACATCCAGCCAATATGTGCCATCATGAAAGAGCACCACATACATTATACAATCTACGCAGATGACATCATGATCTACACATCCATCTCAGTCGACAACCCGGACTACACCAACATAACAAACAGCCTCACCCAAATGGCAAACTGGCTTCAGGAAAACAACCTTTCAACTACAGCAAGACAGAGGCACTGATCATCACGCGAAACCCGGCCTTTATCCCCCCACCCGACATCAAGATAAGAGATGCACTCATACCCATAAAATCAGAAGTTAAGTACCTCGGAGTCATCCTGGACAAAGAACTTAACCTCCAAGCACACATAGGCAGAGCAACCAAAAGTGCATACCAAAGAATGCGACTCATCAGAAGACTTAAGCCCCTCCTCGGCCCAGAGCACTTTCGCACCGTTTGCCAGGCGCTGATAACCCCTCTACTAGACTTCTGCAATACAATATACACCGGGCTACCAAAGCAGACCCTCAGACCACTACAACTGGCCCAAAACACAGCTGCCCGCATAATAGCCGGTACTACAAGACACGATCACATCACACCCATAGTGAAAGAACTGCACTGGCTCCCAATCATCTCACGCATCAAATACAAGACCATCATAAACATATTCAAGATCAAACAACACTCCTCCGCCATAAGCCTACACACACTTATACAACCCGACACAAGCACACGGCCAAGAAGAGGCACCTCCAATCGGGTTAACACCCCAAAAGACTTCACCAAGACCCGCAAAGACACCGCACAACGAGCAATCTCCCTGGCTGCTCCATCCATATGGAACTCCCTCCCAGATGATCTGAGACTAACCACAGAAATCAAGGACTTCCGAAAACAGCTGAAGACAACCCTGTTCATCAATTACTATGGACATACCCCCTGAACCAGCATACAAGTCAGATCATCAAACCCCCCCCCCCCCCCACCACCCCAAGACTGTATATAAGACTGTATAATAGCTCATGATGTATAATAGCGCACTATGTAGATAAACCAAATTTAATCACATCCCCGCCAACACATACACACCACTCTGTACACTGCATGAAAACATTTGCCCCCTTGATTGCCGTGGAAACCGCTTTGATTGAATGATAAGGCGGTATATAAATACCATTAAATAAATAAATTAGCATTATTGTTTTGGATATGGAACAGATGATTCTACCCATGATAAAGGCCACATTTTGGATCTGGTGATTGGTCCAAGAGAAAGGAAGGGGAGAATAGAGGAAAATTTTAGACAAAGGAAGAATGACGGAAAGAAGGAGGATACGGAAAATGAGATGAAAGACCAGTCCAAGCTGATTGGCATCCAGCACAGGGAGAGGCATAGAGACCCTCCCGCTCCCTGCACTGAAGGCCACCCAGGTCCTTAAATTTAAGAGTGCTCCGAGGCGTGAAATCAGCAGCCACCACCAGCATCCAGCTCCTGATCGGCATCCAGCACAGCAAGTGGCAAGGAGACCGCTCCTGCTCCCTGCACCGAAGGCCAATCAGGGCCATCACCCAGGACTTTAAATTCAAGCGTGCTCTGAGGTGAACCCGTGCCTGAGGACCTCACCAGAGGGCCCTTTGGCGAGGCACTTAGGGAACAGGAATCCTCTAAAACTGCGAACACCACCATTCATACTCCCACCATATGGCAAATGCTGTTATTTGTATCCTAATTTGTTTCAGCCGTATTTAAAACATTCAATCTCTTGTATAACACAATTGTTAACAAATTACCTTCTACACTTCAAGTACCCACACCAATATATTTCTCCCCCTCTCATCCTACCGTCCCACCCTCAAATCTTCTCAATAGCAAATAACATCCCTTACCCAGTATCCACACACTCTCAACCACAGAAACCACCATAACATACAATGGCTCACCTAATTCCTCCTTATTACTCTTCTACTACTAGCGCCAATAACTACTTCATTATAACATCAAGACCACTGCTACCATATTCCCATTCTACCACATCGCCAAAGAGACTCTCATTTGTTCCCCTACCGAACCCCATTTACTGCCCACCCAAAACACTCCCCACAAAGACTAATTCACTTAACCCCTATTTGCACCCTCCCCCATCCCTCACAAACAACACTGAATGCACAATAAAAATTGCTCTCATTAACACCAGGTCCATCAGAAACAAAATCCCCACTATACAAGGTTTGACAAAAAAGAAACAAGACTATCCCATAAATGTTTTATTGCAAAATCTACAAAGAAATTACGCATTGTCCCCTTCAAAGTAATCCCCTCCAGAGTTAATGCACTTCTGCATTCGCTTCTGCCACGAACGGAAGTACTCGGTAAAGTCCTCCTCCTTGAGGTCCCTTAGCTCCCTCGTCACAGTGGCCTTGATCTCTTCTACAGAGGCAAATGAGTTCCTTTGAGCACAGTCTTCAGCCTGGGGAAGGGCCAGAAGTTGCACGGTGCGAGATTTGGGGAATAAGGAGGGTGGTCGAGAGCTGTGATCTGTTTTTTGGCCAAGAACTGCCTCACACTGAGCGCGGTGTGTGCAGGCACGTTGTCATGGTGGCGCAGCCACGATTTGTCTCTCCAGAAAGCCCACCTGCTGCGCCGAACCCGGTCATGGAGGCGATTGAGGACCTGCTGGTAGAAGTGCTGGTTGACTGTCTGACCTTCAAGCACAAACTCATGATGGACCACTCCCTTCTGGTCGAAGAATGAGATCAGAATGACCTCGATCCTTGATTTGGAAATGTGCGCCTTCTTGGGTCTGGGTGACAGTCAAGTCTTCCACTGCAGGCTCTGTCTCTTGCATTCAGGGTCGTACTGGAAGACCCAAGTCTCGTCTCCTGTGATGACTCGTACAACTAACTCTGGATCTTCTCCGATCTTCTCTAGCAAGCCTCGACAACCATTGACCCGGTGCTCCTTCTGGTTGTCTGATAAAAGCTTGGGCACCATCTAGGCACACACCTTCCACATCCCCAGCTCCTGCACCAAGATGGTCCGTACTGACTCCGTGCTCAGGCTGAGCTCCTCAGCTAACATCCACACCGTCAATCTGCGATCACTCCGCACTAGCTGGTTCACTCTGTCAATGTTCTCAGCCGTCTTTGTCGTGGAAGGCTGTCCTGACTTGGGGTCATCCTCCACCTCCTCGCGGCAAGTCTTGAAGCGTTTGTGCCACTCGAAGACCCGAGGCTTTGACATTGCATCTTCTCCATAAGCCTTATGGAGAAGTTGGAGACACTCAGTTGGGCCCTTCTCCAACTTAACCAGAAATTTCAAGTTGATTCTTTGCTCCATATTTCTGCCACCTCCAGTTGCATGACAAAATGATGGAGCAGTGTGTTACAAAAAAACCTGAAAAAGAAAAACAGAGTGAGAGAGATGAAAAATACTATAGCAGAATAGTGGCGAGATGTTGCACAACACAGTGACATAAGCGTTTAGCCAACTGGCAATAAGTCATAGGCGTGGCTGCCACAGTCTCATTTCTTTTTTTGTCACACCTCGTAATTGATTTCCTCAACGATAATAACTCAAACATACTTTGTATAACTGAAACCTGGCTATCCAACTCTGACAATGCCCTAATCAACCGACTAGCCCTCCCAACTATGACTTATTTCAATGCCCTAGACCAAACAAGTGTGGTGGTGGTGTGCTAATCCTGGCAAAAAAAGACCTCAAATTTTCCATCCTTTCAATCATCATCAATAACAAATCACAATCGTTTTGATCTATCGACCCCCCGCCCCCAATCCAGACAACCTTTCCTCTATCTTGGAAACCGCATGCACCGCTATACCAAGTAAGCACCACATTATACTCAGCGATTTCAACTTACCCTCACTCCCCCCCAACACACTCCACTCACTTCTTAAATGCCCTGCAGGACTTAGGATTTCAAGTAATTGTCCAATCCCCCACGCACAAGAAAGGCAACACGCTTGATCTCATCTTTCTCCCAAACACCATGCAGCAAGGCATACACTTCTTCACTCCCCAAGCACCCCCTCTCCCATGGATAGATTACTTCCTTACAGAGCTTGCCATCACCTCTACCACACCGCCCCACGAAACTAATGAAACTAACAGTTTTAAAAACAAATTTAAATAATTTGATAAAGAATCTTTCTTAAATAACACAATACCAAACATCAACTCCTCTATGATGGAACTAAACGACCTCATTAATAACTGGAACTTGACCATCGCCAAGGCCTCACAGACCACTGTACCCCACCACCCAAATAAACACAAAGAGTCTAAACCCTGGTATACTTCTGAACTAAGAAAGCTAAAACAGCAGCTCAGAAAACTGGTAACCAAATGGAGAATCACAAGGGTAGATGCCGACAATCTGCTCTACATGTCCATTCTTAGAGCATATAAAGAAACCATTAACAAAAGAAAGAAATACCACCACAACAAGCTCCTTATGAAATCCCTCCACAGACATAGAGAGTTGTCCTCGATTGTCAAATCATTAACTAAATCCCCCAATTATATCACTGAACTTCCCCCAATAGAACCCAAACCCTGGCAAATTTCATTATTGAAAAACTCGACCCCCTAAGCAACAGTAACACTCACACTAATACTCATCCCAACCCCTTTTCAAACAATTCTAGCTTGACCAAACCTCACAACCAAAACACCTGGTCATCATTTCACCACATAATCCTCAAACAACTAAAAAAAAGAAAAATACTATCTCGAACATCAACACAACCACTTCCCCATCAGATCCCTGCCCAATCAGCTTGCTCAAGGCAACAAAAGAAGAGTTTTCACCTATTATCCTCAAAATAGTCAATTGGTCACTTCATACGGACAAATGCCTTCTGCCCTAAAACAAACAATTATACATCCCATTCTAAAATCCAACATAACTGACAAAACCTTCCCAAACTCATACTGACTCATTCTACCATTTCTGGAAAAAATTATCGAAAAAATAGTGCAAATCCAATTACAAGACTTCATTGATTTGAATGCTCCCCTAGACGATCAACAGCACGGCTTTAGACATTTTCACAGTGTGGAAACCTTAATACTCACCTTTATGGACAAACTCCACCATGGACTAAACAACATCAAACAAGCATTCTTACTTGTCTTTCTTGACATAGCGGCCGCCTTTGACAGCATCAGCCACAACATATTGATCACAAAACTACAACTCCTCGTTCTTCAAGGCACAGTCCTAGAATAGTTTAAATCATATCTTACCGACTATACCCTACAAGTCCAAATATGCACAGCTTCCTCCTCAACTTTCAAACAGGGTCAACATGTTCACCAAGGCGCCTCCCTATCCACACTTCTATTCAATCTCTTTACATGCAACCAATATGCCATATTTTCAAAAAACACAACGTACACTATCACCTCTACGCGAATGATATTATGTTGTATCATCCAGAAACATCAATGACCCCACATGAAGAAATCAGATGTGTTATTCATCACCCAGAATCAAAACTTCAACCCCCCCCCCCACCCCTCAAAACTATCTATGCAACTCAGAGCTGGAATTTAAAAAAGAAATCAAATATTTAGGAATCATCCTAGATCAGTGATGGCTAACCTTTTTGAGCCCGAGTGCCCAAACTGCCGCACAAAACCAAAGAATTTCCTCAAAGTGCCAGCACGTCAATTTGCATAAATATTTGCATAATGCTAACATACACTAACTTTTAGTAAACATGTCTCTTAATGAGTGTATGGATAAAGACAGACTAAAAGATTTCTACATTACTATAATCCAGTGCCAACCGCCAGGCACATTAGGAACTACTACAAACACTGCCCATTTAGAACCAATAGCAAACCCGCCGTATCCTAACAGCACTACCAGGAGTCACAAAGCACCATACCATACCTATCAAAAGGCAACACTGCAAATATTAAACCAATACATTTCAGAGAACAACAATACATGACCTACTGGGGAAAGAGAACAAGTGGCAATGTCAAAAAGGAATTACATAAACAGAATACCTCAGCTCAGTTACACAGTTGCAATTGCTCCAGCCACTTTCTTCTGGTTTCTTCATGTTTTCTGCTAACTCTCTCCATCATCTGCTGTCCATTTGTCCTTTCTTCTCTCTTCTAGTTTTTTTTTCCATTCTCTCTCTCTACATCCGCTTTAACATACTAATCTTTCTCCTTTTGCTCTTTCCTCATTCCTATTTCATCCACTCAAATTTTACCCCTCCATCCTCAATCCCCACTTACTCTCCCAATACCCGGCCAATTGTACATTTTTCTTCCCTCACACACAAAATATTTTTCCCCTCTCCATTTCATTCTCCCAGCCCCATCCCCTTCTAATCTCCCCCAACATCAGCTCCCTTTTAGTTCCAGCCCCACCCAGTATCCGCTCCCTTCTAGTCCCCTCATCAGTCCATTTCCAGTCCTAGCTCCCCCATCCATTTCCAGTCCTATCCGAGTCCCTTCATCAGCTCATTTCCAATACCAGCCTCCCATCAGCCCATTTCTAGTCCTTTCCTAGCCCCACCATCAGCCCATGTTAAATCCTAGCTCCCCTCCACTCAGCCCATTTCTAATCCAAGCCCCCCATGAGCCTACCTCCAGTTCTAGCCCCTCCATGAGTCCATTTCAATCCAAGCCCCCACCACAGCCCATTTCCAATCTTAGCTCCCCCAACACCCAATTCTCAGTTCTATCCTAGCCCATCCATCAGCCCAGTTCCTGTCCTAGCTCCCTCCCCTAAGAGCCCATTCCAAGCCCCCCTTCCCATCAGTTATTTGCAGTTCAAGCCCCCTTCCACTCAGCCCATTTCCATTCCAAGTCCCCCTCCCCATTAGCTATTTGCAGTTCAAGCCCCCCACTTCCCCTCAGCCCATTTCCATTCCAAGCCCCGTCCCCATCAGCTATTTGCAGTTCAAGCCCCCCACTTCCCCTCAGCCCATTTCCATTCCAAGCCCCATCCCCAACAGCTATTTGCAGTTCAAGCCCCCTTCCACTCAGCCCATTTCCAGTCCTAGCAACCCCAACCCATTACCAGTCCTAGCCCCCCATAGCCCACTCCCAGTCCTAATCCCACCAGCCCATTTCCAGTCCTAATCCCCCATCACCCAATTTTCAGTTTAAGCCCCCCCATAGCCCATTACCAGTCCTAACCTCCCCATCAGCCCACTCCCAGTCCTAATCCCCCATCACCCAATTTTTCAGTTTAAGCCCCCCCATAGCCCATTACCAGTCCTAACCCCCCATCAACCCACTTCCAGTCCTAATCCCACCAGCCCATTTCCAGTCCTAATCCCCCATCACCCAATTTTCAGTTTAAGCCCCCCCATAGCCCATTACCAGTCCTAACCCCCCATCAACCCACTTCCAGTCCTAATCCCACCAGCCCATTTCCAGTCCTAATCCCCCATCACCCAATTTTTAGTTTAAGCCCCCCCAGCGCCCATCACCACTCCTAACCCCCCCAGCCCAGCGCCCATCACCACTCCTAACCCCCCCAGCCAGCCCAGTGCCCATCACCACTCCTAACCCCCCCCAGCCAGCCCAGTGTCCATCACCACTCCTACCCCCCCCCAGCCCAGTGCCCATCACCACTCCTAAATCCCCCCAGCCCAGCACTACTCCTAACACCCCCCCCAGCCCAGCCCATCACTACTCCTAACCCCCCCCAGCCCAGCCCATCACCACTCCTAACCCCCCAGCCCAGCCCATCACCACTCCTAACCCCCCCAGCCCAGCCCAGCCCATCATCACTCCTAACCCCCCCCAGCCCAGCCCAGCCCATCACATCACCACTCCTAACCCCCCCCCCCGCCCCGGGCACATTTAAAAAAAAGAAAACCGGGCGGTTGCCGCGGTCGGGGCCGCCGCGGCCGAATCGCGCGGGCCGCGGGGCCCCCCGGTATCCGGCAGAGCCTGCCCTCCCCGTAGCCGCTCTCTCTTTGGAGCTGCAGTCAGACGCGCCGGCTTGCAGAGCGCGAGGGAAGAGTTTCTCCCTCGCTGCTCTGTTAAACCCGCGGGGGCTGATGGGAAGTTCCCATCAGCCCCCGCGGGCTTAACAGAGTCGCGAAAGGGAAACTCTTCCCTTCGCGCTCTGCAAGCCGGCGCGTCTGACTGCAGCTCCAAAGAGAGAGCTGCCAAAGAGAGAGCTGCTACGGGGAGGGCAGGCTCTGCCGGGTACAGGGGGGCCCCGCGGCACGCTCGATTTTGCCGCGGCGGCCCCGACAGCGGCAGCAGACAAGTAAAATTGAAAAAAAAAAAAAAACCTAATTGCGGACCTTCCCGCGTGCCAGCTGCAAGGCCTTCGCGTGCCACAGCTGCAAGGCCTACGCGTGCCATAGGTTCGCCATCGCTGTCCTAGATCAACCCCTTTCCATGGTCCCCCACATTAAAGCTACCGCAAAGATGCAACTAATGATGCAAATAAACTAATCATTAAAAACACACCCCATAGTGCACATAGAAGAGGCAACGCCAATAAACTAAGAATTCCAAAAGAATTCACAAAGTCCAAAAAAACAACAAATAAAAAGGCATTCTCCCATGCAGCCCCTACGCTCTGGAACTCGCTACCTGATGAAATCAGAGCCCTAACCGACTTTAAGGATCTACGCAAAAACTTAAAAACTCACCTTTTTACCTCCTACTACGGCACATTAGCAAACTCTCAACTACAATATGAAAAGGGATAAACTATACAACACAAGTAGATCATCACCGCAAGGCCTAAAGATATTTTGACCTCAATACTTATTTATTTATTTTATTTTATTTATTTATTTAGTTTACACTTATATACTGCTACTTCCAGCGATCAGCAGCGGTTTGATTACCAATTTGGGAGATGTCAAATCAGGACAGGAAAATTGGGTCATATATACATAGATTAAGGGTTAGGCACAGCATGCAGGGTTAGACACTTCAAAAGTTAGGTTTACAATATTTACATATTTACAGTTCTCTAATAATTACATTTACACAGGTCTGCATCATGGTGTCACTTTTTACATCAGGTGATAGTGACATTTAAAAAGATGGGTTTTTATTTTCCTTCTGAAGTCATTTATGTCTTTTATAGCTCGCAGTTCATGTGGTAGATGATTCCATGTTATCGGGGCTGAGAATGAGAATGCTTTGTTGCTGGTGCTTGCTTTTACTGTTCTGATATTATTAGGAACTTGTAGTGTGTCAGAGTTGATAGTTCTCCTGTCTCTGTTGGTTGGTTGCTTGTTGACCAGTGTTGAGAGGAATGAGGGAGCTATGTCATGTATGAGCTTGAATGTGGTTACCAAAGTTTTGTATTGTATTCTGGCCGCAACTGGTAGCCAATGTAGTTCGATCAGTACAGGTGTGATGCGTTGAGTGATTCTTGTTCGTGTGATGATCCTTGCTGCTACATTTTGGGCCAATTGTAAAATATTTAGCGTTTTCTTTGGCAGACCCTGTAGTATGGCGTTACAGTAGTCTAAGTGCGGCATAATGAGTGCTTGTGCCACTGTCCGAAAATCACAGGGTTCGATTAAGTTCCTCAGTGGCTGCAGGACTCTGAGTTTGTGGAAGATGGCTTTGTTAGTTTTTCGCAGGTGTTTTTCCAATTGAAGTTTGCTGTCAAGTGTGACACCCAGGTATTTGATCTCGTTTTTTGTATTATATGTGTTGTTGCAGAGGGTGACCGTCGGAGGGGGTTCAAAGTTCGGTATACTTGATATATACATTACTTCGGTTTTCTTATGGTTAATTGCCATGTTGTTTTGTTGGAGCCATGCTAACATCTCGTACAGGCAGGATTCAAGCTGGGTGTACTTTGGGTCATTTGTGTCTAATTGAGTGTATAACATAATATCGTCTGCATAGATATGGTAGTTGATGTTATGTTTTTTGAAAATATCACAGAGGGGCTGCATGTAGATGTTGAAAAGTAGAGCCGAGAGGGCTGATCCCTGGGGTATGCCTTGCGTTTGAGTGAATCCTTCCGCTTTTTCTCCATTGAATTGTACCTGTGGACTTCGGTTCGTTATATAGGAGGAGAACCATTTAAGTGTGGTTCCCGAGATTCCTATTGATTCCAGTTTTTTTAGTAGGATACCATGATGTACAGTATCAAAGGCGGCGGAGATGTCAATGAAGATGAGTAAGAAAGTTTTCTTCCTGTCTTCCAAGCCTTTGTGGAGGTTATTGAGTAGTGCTATTAAAAGCGTTTCAACCCCGTGGTTTCGTCTGAACCCGTATTGTTGCATGTCTAGTATATTGTGGTCATCTAGATGCTCTTGAAGTTGTATGAGGGCTGCTTTTTCGATGATTTTTGCTAAGAAGGATATGCTGGAGATGGGGCGATAAGATGTTGGGTCTGTTTTGTTAAGTTTATTGTTCTTTAGTACTGGTCTTATTATAGATTTCTTGAGTTGGTCAGGCATAATTCCTTGATGCAGTGATAGGTTCACAATGTGTGAGACTTGGTGGACTATGTCTTTTTTCGCTGCCTTGACCCAAGCAGTGGGGCAGGGGTCAAGTGGGGAGGTGGTGGTATTGATGCTAGTTATTATGTTGCTTGTTTGTTTCTCATCAATCTTGTGGAAATTTCTCCATGTCCGTTCTTGCTCAACAGTAGTTTCCCGGTGTACCTCCCCCTCATCAATCTTGTGGAAATTTCTCCATGTCCGTTCTTGCTCAACAGTAGTTTCCCGGTGTACCTCTCCCCTGCAGGGGTCGGGCAGGGTTGCAGTCAGCTTGCTCGCGTAGTGGTTTGCCAGTGTTTGTGGGTTGATATAGGTATCCTGTTGGTCTGGTTGGGATGCTTTTGTTAAGGACTTCACCAGCTCAAATAGTTCCCTGGGTTTGTTGATCGCTTTGTTCAATAGGTTCGTGTGGTGCATCCTTTTCGCAGTGTTCACCTCTTTTTTGCCAATACAGTCTATTATGCTTATACTGTTGAACTTCTCCTTCTATAACTGTACATAGTTAATTGTACATAGTTCCAAAAAGTTTAAAAGTTAAAAGTTCAAATGTTAATTGCACATAGTTCATGTTATCGTTCAATGTAAAAAACAGAAATGCCTATCTGTTTCCTTAACTGTTAGATGTAAACCGCACCTGATCCTCGGAAGGTTGCGGTATATAAAAATTTGTTAAATAAAAAATAAAGATCATATACCTTAAACTAAAAATGCTACTGCATCTTCAATCCTTACTGGAAAGTCAAGATTTTAGATCAGTCCTTCAAGCACTGATTAATACCCCACCTTGACTACTGCAACAGCATTCTGTATGGCCAATCCAAAAACACCATCCATCAACTCCAAATAGCTCAAAACCTAGCTGCTCGCATTATACATAAGGCTCCCTACTTGGACCACATCATGCCACTACCCCACTCCCTCCACTGGCTGCCTATTGCTACAAGGGCGAATTTAAATACCTTGTAATTACCTTCAAACTGTACAATAAAATTGCCCCCTCATGCATCAACTCCCTCCTTAACCCACCCAACAACTCAAGAACCAGGAGGGTCTGCTCCCAAAATACACTAACAATTCCAACCCACATCCGCAATGCCAATAAAACTATCAGTAATAGAGCCTTTACTTACATTGCCCCTTCCATTTGGAATGCATTGCCAGACAACTTAAGAGCCATCAATGACCTTCAAACTCACCTATATGATGAATACTATGGATCCTCCACCAACAACAATCAGTCCCAAACATCACACTCCCCTTGATAGCCCCTATCCCCGCCATCCCTCCCTCTCAAGCACCAACACATATTCACTACAGTACCTGCTTCTTGTACATAATCGTTAATTTGTATAATCACGTTTTGCCCTGTAAATACGTTTTCTGATGTTATAACGCAAAGTTCCAGTTTTGTTCTCTGTAAACTGCCACTGATCTTTGGAAGTGGTGGTATATAAGTTTGAATAAATAAATAAAATATTGGTTTGTTTTTGTGGAAGGTAGCTAGTGTTAGGATGAGTGAGTGTGAGTGAATGGTAGGCAAGAAGGTTATGATGGGGGTTAGCTGTTGTGGCAGTGAGAAGTGAGATGAGGTATAGGAATAGGAGAATGGCAAGGGGAGCCATTGTTGTGGTGAGGGAGACTGCTGTGATGTTTTGCTTTCGGTTGGTTGAGGTACTATATTCTGTATGCTGGTGGCAGCTTACCAGCTGGGAGAGCAGATGCGGTGCGCAGGGTCAGTGCTGTGTTTAGGTTCCATCGGTGTGGCGATCTTGACTGGTGAAATGCTTCTATTGCTGTGGGTGTTGGTCTATACCTAAGGCCCACGCCTAAGGGCCCTCTGGCGAGGCCTTCGGTGCACCCGCACCTTAATAGTAGGCAGCCTTTATGTGGCTGGTGTGAGCGCCGATGTTCAGCGTCGATAGCATGGGAGGAGCTTATCTCCATGCTTGAAGAAGTGATCCCGGGTCTCTGAGGCTGGCGTTACAGGAACACTGGGTGACCAGCGGGTTCAGCGGGAGATGTTGAGTTCAGCGGGTGATGTTGAGTCCAGTGGGTAGCGATGAGCTGATGAGCCTGGAGAGCTGAGCAGAGGGGAGCCTGTGTGAGAGCGGGTGCAGAGAGTCCGTCGCGTCTAATCGACTTGTAGGGATGTTGGGCCTTCTGCAACCCAGGGCTTCGGCGCACTCAGTACATTGAGTCGAGCTGCCCACATACGGAGGAGGAGGCGCTCAAGGATCGGAGGGAAGGGCACCGTGAAGGCCTCCTTTGGAGAGGCCTCGTACTGAAGAATCTCCAGTTCCTCCATGCGGGCGTCCTCCTCTGCTTCAGTCTCAACAGCAAGTACCTTAATCATGTCATGCACAAAGTCAAGGAAGGCGACATCTTCGGGAGAAGAACAGCGCCGGGACACCGGGGGAGACTGGTCCGAGGGCACGTCTCTGTCACAGAGTATCGGGGACCTCAGTCTCCCAGTCGGACTCGAAGTTCATGGAAGAGTCCGAGGCTCCGCAGTTTCTGCGTTCGAGGCCTGGATCCTGAGGCCCAGCGTTTCCAGAAGACTTATGGGTCTGAGCCTCCAGTGCTGGCTGGGGAGGATCAGTGTCCTGAGGAACAGGATAGGGATCTCATCCTCTGCCGATGAGTCTCTCGAGGCCAGTGGCATTCGAGGATTGACTTAACTTCCATGAATGCTCTGGATGTTGAGGTTCTGGTTGTTGGGGCGGATGAACCGGAAGAAACAGACATGAACACCCACTGCTGGGCCACTAGGGCAAATATACTGCACTCCAAGGCTGCCATCCTGGTCTCCATGCCAGTTGGCTGAGAGGACTTCGGACCCGACACTGGCTCCATCGAGGGGGCGTCCTCAACTAGGATGGCTTTGGGAGGTCCGAGACTGGTTGCCGGCTGCCGATGAGGCCGCTCCCACTCTGACCCCTCAGACTCATGCTTGGGACTGCGGGGCCTGGAAAGCGTAGTTACTCACCTGTAACAGGTGATCTCCTGGAACAGCAGGAATTTAGTCTTCACATATGGGTATCATCGGTACCAACGGAGCCCGCGTGGGAATGCTCCCCAGCGTCCAATAGGAACGCTTTTCGGAGCATCCCACAGCGCATGCGTGCTGCCTTCCCGCCTCTGTACCTCTCTCACTTCAGTTGAGTTTATAGCTGAGACCAAAGGAGAGAAGTAGAGAAAGTGATAGATAGAGAGAACTCCTAGGGGAGGTGGGTGGGTTGTGAAGACTAAACTCCTGCTGTTCCCGGAGATCACCTGTTACAGGTGAGTAACTACATTCCTGCTAGTTTCTGGAGATAGCGTAGTCTTCACATATGGGGACTCCCCAGCTGAAAGATGCCAAGGGGTGACCCCAGCAAGCTGCAAACCCAGGTGAGATGGGTCATGCTTCCTCCCATGGACCTCTGGCATCCAAACCGTGGATGGTGGGTAGGAGTTGTATTAAGTATGGAAGAGATGCTGAAGAACAGCCTGGCCAAACGAGGCATCCCGACGGGAGTCCTTGTCTAAGAAGTAGTGGGCTGTGAAGGTGTGTACCGAAGCCCAAGTGGCTGCTCTACAGATGTCATCAGTGGACACAGAACGAAGGTTAGTCGTTGAGGCTGCCATTACTCTCACATTGTGAGCTGTGACATGGCCCTCGAGAGAAAGTCCTTTACTCTAGGATATGCAATCTGCAATCCAATTTGACAGAGTTCTTTTGGAAACTGGAAGTCCCAAATGACTAGAGTCAAAAGCCACAAAAAGCTGAGAAGATTTTCTATGTGGCTTAGTTCTTTGGAGATAAAAGGCTAAGACTCTTTTACAATCCAATGTGTGAATTTTCCTTTCCGCACTAGAGGCATGCGGCCTAGGGAAGAATATAGGAAGATAAACGACTGGTTTAAATGGAAAGGCGAAACCACCTTTGGCATAAAGTGAGGATGAGTCCTGAGGACTACTTTATCATGGTGAAACCTTGTATAAGGAAGGTCAGCTACTAACGCCTGTAGTTCACTAATGCGTCTTGCAGAAGTGATGGCAACTAGGAAAATAACTTTCCATGAAAGAAACTTTAGGTCTGAAGTGGCTAAAGGTTCAAAGGGCGGTTTCATAAGCTGACCAAGAACAAGATTCAGATCCCATGCCACCGGTGGTGGTTTAATGGGAGATTTTGTTAAGAGCAGGCCTCTCATAAATCTTGATACAAGTGGATGAGAGGAAATAGGTTGTCCATCGAAAGGTTTATGAAAAGCAGCAATAGCACTAAGATGGACTCTCACTGAATTGGTCTTTACACCAGAAGTTG
Organism: Ichthyophis bannanicus; assembly: GCA_033557465.1. Classification (NCBI taxonomy): domain Eukaryota; kingdom Metazoa; phylum Chordata; class Amphibia; order Gymnophiona; family Ichthyophiidae; genus Ichthyophis; species Ichthyophis bannanicus. The sequence continues at coordinate 925,065,822 of CM066032.1, read as the reverse complement.
ATAATTGGAGGAGATACTCTAGTAGTGACTCTACAGGTACCAAAAGGGGGTTAAGTCCTTTTTGTGAACACCAGACAGAGAGCATAGTTACTCACCTGTAACAGGTGATCTCCAGGAACAGCAGGAATTAAGTCTTCACATATGGGTATCGTCGGTACCGACGGAGCCTGCACGGGAACGCTCCCCAGCGTCCAAAAGGAAAGCTTTTGGGAGCATCCCACAGCGCATGCGTGCTGCCTTCCCGCCTTACTGCCTCTCTCACTTCAGTTGAGTTTAAAGCTGAGCCAAGGAGAGAGACAGAGAGAGAGATAGACAACTCCTAGGGGAGGTGGGTGGGTGTGAAGACTTAATTCTGTAAGCTCAAATTACTCCATATAAACCAAAACCTCATCCCCTACTCTCCCTCTGACAATTTCCACCCTCCCCTCAAATGTGCCCTAATCAACGTCCGCTCGGCTAGGAATAAAATCCCCTTAATTACTGAACTTATAACTGACCATGACTTGGACATCCTTTGTCTTACTGAAACCTGGCTCCAAGAATCTAACACCGTCCTTTTAAACCAATTATGTCCTAATACATATGCTATCAACGTCTGCAACAGAATATCCAGCAGAGGCGGAGGTGTTGCTATTATTTCACAAGCTAAACTAAACCTCTCCACAGTTGAATCCCTCTCCACCCCAGGTATGGACTCCATTAGAGTCTCTAGTCCTACCATTTCCCTGCATCTCATTTATAGGGCACCACAAACCGACCCAACCGATCTCTCTACAATACTTGAGACAGCTTACTCCCCCCAAACCTTCTCTCGCCCACTCATAATCCTAGGAGACCTAAACCTACACTCAACAACCTCAAAACAGTCCTCTTCATTCCTCCAAGCAATGGAGGCCCTCCACTTTACCCAAATCCTAGAACTACCCACACACTCCAAAGGTAATATCCTAGACTTACTATTTATCCCACAGCAAACACTACCCTCTAAACAGATCCCACACACTATTCAACCTATTCCTTGGTCAGATCATGCCCTCATCCTCTTCTCAATCCCACACTCCCCACATAAAAAATCTCAAATAACTCCACACCAACATAGCTGCAAATTCAAACAATTCAATGCCGCAACCTTCCTTGAGCAAATAATACCACCCTTAGATTTACTCAATAAAAAACACCAGAACCTAGACCCTCACATTGAAGAACGGAATGACATTCCCTCCACCACTGCTCTATTACCACCCAAACAACCTTCCCAAAACCAATGCAGAAAAACTCCCTGGTGCTCTTCGAAGCTAAGAGACTTAAAAAGGGAACTCAGACGCCTAGAACGTCAGTGGAGACGCTCCCCTAACCCAAACACACAAGAGCTCTACAAAAGCAAATTCCAAACTTACTGCTCCGAAACTCTAAAACATAAAAGAGAATACAACGAAAACTTGATCCTACGTTCTCTCAATAAACCGAGAGAGCTCTTTTCTATCGCTAATTCCTTAATAATGGAACCCCAACCCCAGGACTCGACTCCTAAGATAACCTCTCAAACTATAGCCAACCATCTTATCTCAAATTTCCCCCCACCCTCTTCCACAACTATCCCCCAACCAATACATGACCATAGTGTCCGACCTCCCACTCCCACCTCCTCAATTACCTGGAATGACTTTGAACCCCTCACCCTGAAAGACATATCCAACACCATCAAAGATCTAAATGCCTCAACCTCTGCCCTGGAGACCCTTGCCCTGTATCCTGGCTTAAGACCACTAATACCTCTATTAGCCCCTACATACTCCAAATTGTACAATCTTCCCTCCAGACGGGCTCTGTACCAGCGCCCCTAAAACGTGCCTCTATCCGTCCTATCCTAAAAGGATCAAAACTTGACCCTACCTCCCCTACCTCCTACAGACCTATCTCTAGTATCCCCTTCCTTGCTAAAATAGGAGAAAAGCTAGTACAAAATCAGCTTCAAAACTTTATAGATGAGCACTCTCCTCTAGACTTACTCCAACATGGCTTCAAAAAGAACCATCGAGTGGAAACCCTCTTTGCCTCTCTTTTAGACTCACTATACCAATTTACCCAGAATCCCACCCAAGGATGCCTCCTTATATTTCTCGACCTATCCTCAGCTTTTGATTCCCTTCCTCACCACCAACTTCTAGACAGACTCTATGAAATAGGATTGAAGGATACAACACTAAAATGGTTCCACTCTTATTTAGAAAATAGAACTCAACAGGTCCGTATAGGCAATGACATATCCCTCCCATTCATCCTAGAACAGGGAGTTCCACAAGGCTCCAGCTTATCTGCGCTTTTATTTAAAATATTCCTTCAACCAGTCTGTAAAATATTTCAAAACCATGGAATCTATTATCAATTATATGCAGACGACATTATGTGTTATACCCCTTTCAATTTAACAAACCCTAACTTTTCAAACCTAACTGAATGCATCACAAACCTGAAGACTTGGCTTTCAAATCATAACCTCATAATCAATCAATCAAAAACCGAAGCACTTCAAGTATTCACCAATGCTTCTTATACCCCACCTCCTACCCTTACGCTTGGAGATATCACCCTTACCATAAAAAGCCAAGTGAAATATCTTGGTCTTATCCTTGATCAGAACCTTACATTCCATGAACAGATTAAAAAAACTACTAACACAATATAGATGAAACTACGTACTCTTCGAAACCTCCAACTGCTTCTAAACCCAGACTCCTTCCGCACTGTCTGCCAGGCTCTCACCATCCCAACCCTTGATTACTGCAATCTCATCTATCATGGCCTTCCTAAAAGCAGCCTACATCCTATCCAAATGGCACAGAACAGAGTAGCCCGGCTCATCACGAATAACCCCAGGCGCTCACACATAACCCCAATCCTCCTTGATTTACACTGGCTACCCATTCAGTCCAGAACTAAATTCAAAGCAATCACCCTCATTCACAAAATCATTTCAAATGAATCCGCTCCTTGCCTCTCCTCGCTCCTATCCAATTCCAACAACAACAGAGCACGCCGCACCTCTACAAAAACCTTCTATCCATCCCATCATCTAAGAGAAAATACAGCCAAACTACATGCAATCGGGCATTCTCCCTTTACGCCCCATCTATCTGGAATACCTTACACATGAACTAAGGAACTGTCCCAATCACTCTGAATTCCAGAAGAAATTGAAAACTCATCTCTTCCAGGAACACTTCTCCCTACTTACATATGTTTCCTCTAACCTCCTCTATAATTATCCATGTAAATAGTCCCGAAGCAGCCATGTAAATAGTTCTTAAGCCCCCATTCCTTGTTTATCAGTTACACTGTGTTCTAATGTTACAATGTATTCAGTTGAAAAATACTGTTGTTATGTTCCCTGTAAACCGTCTTGATTTGTAGAAAATCGGTATATAAAAACTGTTAAATATATAAATAAATAATTCCTGCTGTTCTCGGAGAACACCTGTTACAGGTGAGTAACTATGCTATCTCCAGGAACAAGCAGGAATGTAGTCTTCACATATGGGGACTCCCCAGCTGAAAGATGCCAGAGGAATAACCCCAGCGAGCTGTGAACCCGTGTGAACAGGGTCATACTTCCTCCCATGGATCCCTGGCATCCTACCGGGATGGAGGGTAGGAGTTGCATTAAGTCTGAAATAGATGCTGTAGGACAGCCTGGCCAAATGAGGCATCCCGACGGGTCCTTGTCCAGACAGTAGTGGGCTGTGAAGGTATGTACTGAAGCCCAAGTAGCCGCTCTACAGATATCATCTAAACACACAGAGCGGAGATTAGCAACCGAGGCTGCCATTGCTCTGATATTATGAGCTGTAACATGGCCCTCGAGGGAAAGACCTTTACTATCATAAGTGAAGGATATGCAGTTTGCAATCCACTTAGATAGGGTTCGTTTGGAAACTGGAAGTCCCAAATGACTAGAATCAAAAGCAACAAAGAGTTGAGAAGACTTCCTATATTGTTCAGTTCTTTGAAGGTAAAAAGCTAAAGCTCTTTTACAATCTAAGGTATGAAGGCTCCTTTCTGCACTGGAGGCATGAGGCCTAGGGAAGAATACAGGAAGGTAAACCGACTGGTTTAAATGAAAAGACGAAACCACCTTTGGCATAAAGTGTGGATGAGTCCTGAGGACTACTTTATCATGGTGGAACCTTGTATAAGGAGGGTCAGCCACTAAAGCTTGCAGTTCACTAATGCGTCTAGCAGAAGTTATTGCAATTAGGAAAATGACCTTCCAGGAAAGGAATTTTAAAGTTGTAGTGGCTAAAGGTTCAAAAGGCGGCTTCATAAGCTGCCCAAGAACCAGATTCAGGTCCCATGCCACCGGTGGTGGCTTTAGGGGGGGGAGGGCTTGTCAATAGTGGACCTCTCATGAATCTTCACACAAGTGAATGAGAAGAGATTGGTTGTCCATCCTGGGGCTTGTGAAAAGCCGCAATAGCACAGAGATGGACTCGCACTGAATTTGTCTTAAGACCGTAATTTGAAAGATGGAGGAGATACTCCAGAAGCGACTCCATGGGCACGGAAAGGGGGTTAAGCCCCTTTTTTGAACACCATATAGAAACCCTTTTCCATTTGAAAGCGTGGGAACGCCTTGTGGAAGGTTTTCTCAAAGCTTGAAGGATTTCCTTCACTTGCTGAGAGAGGTGGATATCTAAAGGTTCTATGCCTTCAGCAGCCAGGCCCAGAGGTGCAGGGACTGAGGATTGGGATGCAGAAGCTTCCCGTGCTCCTGGGAAAGGAGATCTGGAGCATATCCCAACTCTAGAGGAGTTGCTTGAGAGAGATGCAGAAGCAGAGGGTACCACGATTGCCTTGGCCAACGTGGAGCTATGAGAATCATATAACCCCTTTCTCTCTGAAGCTTGAAAAGAGTTTTGGGAATTAGGGGAAAGGGTGGGAAGGCATAGAGGAAGTCCTGACCCCAATGGAGCTGGACAGCATCGTTTGCTAGACAGTATTGAGCCGAAATTCTGGAACAGAACCAGGGAAGTTTGGCATTCTGTGCACTTGCAAAGAGGTCTATATCTGGTGTTCCCCAGGTTTGGAACACTCGAGCCAGTTGGTCTGACTGGAGAGAACACTCGTGTGGCAGCAGCATTCAACTGAGCTTGTCTGCCCACAAGTTTTGAATGTCTGGAAGGTATACCGCTAGAAGGTGAATTTGGAGCTCTCTGGCAAGGGCCCATAGTCGCAAAGCTTCGTTGCATAGCGACAGAGAGCCCGTTCCGCCTTGTTCGTTTATGTAAAACATGGCAACCTGATTGTCGGTTTGGACCAGAACTGTCTTTTGACTGGGCTGGGCCTGAAATGCTATTATAGCATTGCAAATGGCTCTAAGAGGTTTATTTGAAGAGAGGCCTCTTGTGAAGTCCAGAGACCCTGAGTGGAAAGATCGTGCAAGTGGGCTCCCCAACCCAGCTTGGATGCATCTGTTGTCAGGGTGATATGGGGCAGTGGTTGGTGGAAGGGGGACCTACCAGGAGGTTTTCGAGGGACTGCCACCACTGTAGGGACAAAACGAGACATGTCAAATTCTTGATTTTGTCCGTTAAGCGACCTGTGGCTTGTGTCCACTGTGAAGAGAGGGTCCACTGAGCCGCTCGCATGTGTAGGCGGGCATAAGGGACCACATGTACCGTGGATGCCATATGCCCCAGCAGTTGAAGCATTTCCCGAGCAGTTAGGAGGGTTTTCTTTACTGCTTGGGAAGCCAATTCTATTATTCGTAGACAGCACGGCTGTGGCAGGAATGCCTTTGATTGCTGCGTGTCTAAGCGAGCCCCTATGAACTCTAGGGATTGAGAAGGGGTGAGGTGAGACTTTGGGTGGTTGACTACCAGACCCAAATATTGGAGAATTCTCATTGCACGAGAAACAGCTCGTTCTGTTTCTGGAGCTGTTGGTGCTCTGATGAGCCAATCGTCTAAGTAGGGGAAGACGAATATCCCCAGAGTTCTCAGGAAAGCTACTACAGCCATGCATTTTGTGAAGGGGAAGGCCAGCCCAAATGGAAGGACTCTGTATTGGAAGTGGTTTCCTTGAAAGTGAAATCAAAGGTACTTCCTGTGATTTACATGGATGAGGATATGCGTGTACGCATCTCTTAGATCTAGAGAACATAACCAATCCTGATTCTGAAGGTATGGTAAAAGAGTTCCAAGGGAGATCATCTTGAACTTTTCTCGGAACAGAAATTTGTTCAATTCTCTGAGGTCCAGGACAGGTCTGTATCCCCATGTCTTCTTTGGGATAAGAAAATAGGGGGAGTAGAACCCCTTCCCCCATTGGGATATGGATCCTCTTCTATTGCTCCCTGAGCAAGAAGTGAAGAGACCTCCTGACACAGGATGTCAGTGACAGGGCCTTTTATTTATTTATTTAGTGTACACTTGTATCCCGCTACTTCCAGCGATCAGCAGCGGTTTGCTATACATAAGGTGCGGCTGTACAGGCCGGGAATTGAAACATACAACATGATTTAGTGGAAATGTACAGGTCAAATCACTCGAATTATATGATTTACACTTGATTGCAGGCTAGTAATTTCACATATATATACATATTTACCTGACGCTATTGAATATTGTTGGCCAGAACACGGAGTTCTTTCTTTGTGCCTGTTGTGAGCCAGTGTGAGTACATGGTGATTAGGCAGGATAGAAATGCATCTGAAAAAGATGAGTCTTAAGCTTTTTTCTGAAGTCCATCAGGTCACTGCTTGCTCTCAGTTCGCATGGTAGTTGATTCCATAGCAGAGGCGCTATAAATGAAAATGCTCGGTTGCTGGTGTTTGAATTGACATATCTCAGGCTCCCCGGGACCAGGAGGGTATTGAGGTTTGGAGATCTTCTGCTTCTGTTATTTGGCTGTAAAGTGATAAGGGTGCTGAGGTAAGAGGGTGCTATATTATGAATGAGCTTGAATGTTGTGATAATGATTTTATATTATATGCGTGCAGTGATTGGGAGCCAATGTAGGTCTATTAGTATTGGTGTAATATGATCCTTCAGGCCGGTCCCCATGATGATTCTAGCTGTCACATTTTGCGCCATTTGCAGGATATTGAGGGTTTTTTTAGACAGACCCTGTAGTATGGCATTGCAATAGTCCAGATGAGGAATGATGAGGGCTTGTGCTACGGTCCTGAAGTCAGAGTGATCAATGATATTACGTAGTGGTTGCACGATTTTTAGCTTGTGGAAAATGGCTCGATTGGTAATTCGGAGATGTTTTTCCAGCTTCAGGTGGCAATCCAGTGTCACGCCTAGGTATCTTATTTCGTTCTTTGTGGCGTAGACATTATTGAATTGTTTTATGATTGTAGGCGGGGGCATGCTGAGAAAGTGAAGTTTGTACCCCTGTCCTACAATGGACAGAGTCCAGTTTTCTGATGTTATTTGTTGCCATCTTTTGGAAAAATGGCATAATCTGCCTGGAATGACCAAGGGTTCTGGACCCTTCAGAGGCAAAATGGTTAAGTTCTCTAGGTAGAAGTCAAAGCCCCTGTGGAGGCTGTACTTGCTGAGCCGGCTGAGCTCTTTGAGCTTGCGGCTTTCTTTGTTGTCTAGGTTGCTGCCCTTTCTGGGGAGCATGAACTGGACAGTGAATTGGATGGGAATAAGAGTGGTAAGATTTTTTCTTTTTGTTAAAGAAAAACTTCTTGCCTGTTTTTTTCTTTGATGGGTTGACTGTAGACTTTGATAGTCTATTCAAGGTGGTATTGTCAGATTCAATCTGATTAGCCTTGGTCTGCCAATCCTTCCCAAATAAGTTTTTCACCTGTGCAAGGAATGTTTTCTAACTTCTCTTGCACCCACTCCTCTAAATCTGATGCTTGGAGCCAGGCAATGCGCCGTGCTCCGATAGCAATAGCAGAGGTTCTCCTAATAGCTTCAAAGCAGTCAAAAGCTGCACGGTTCACAAATTTGGAGACATTTTGAGCGTGCTTGAGCAGAGTGAGGTACTGACCCCATTTATCTTCACGAAGAAGAGGGCTCATGCGTTCCAGATCCACTGTAACCTCCTCAAGAAACATTCCCATGTAAAGGGAATATGAGCTAATCCTAGCTGCTAGCATGGAGGATTGAAAGCATCGACGCCCAAAGGCATCGAGTGTCCTCGATTCACGGCCTGGCGGGTTGGAAGAACGCATTTTAGCACTCTTTATTCTCCGCATGGCTTATTCCACTACCATGAAATGGTGTGGTAACTGAGTCTTCTGAAACCCTGGAGAAGGTGGGACTCGGTACATGGTATCGAGGCATCGAGAATGCGGTGACACCGTTAAGGGAGTTTCCCACATTCTGAACATAAGATCTTGAAGGATCTGATGAATGGGCAGCATCGCTGCCTCTTTGGGAGCCATAGGGTATTGCAGAATTCTTAGTTCTTCTGCCCTAGGTTCCTTCTCAGGAGTAACCATGATTAAGGTGAAATTAGACTTACCTGCTAATTGTTGTTCCTTAAGGAACTCTAGTCCAGTCCCGGAACCTGAGAGTTCTGTACCTCCTCCAGCAGCTATGGAGACTGACACACGTCATCGCTTTGATGACCCAGGTATAAATAGGCAAGGACCGCCTCTCCCCGCCAGTACCTATTGACAAAGCAGACTCAGCAGAGCAACAAATAAGTAGTTAATTTAAAAAAACTGTGAACTTCAACTCTTGCTTGAAAACATTCCTATAACTAAAGAGAAGCCTCCCCTGGAAGGGAAACTTCCGCAAACACTCAGTACTGCATAGGAAGATTTTGCCCTCTCCATCAGAGATTAGAAATCTTGAGAGAGAGAAAGACAGAGATAGAGAGACCCTCATGTAAACCACTGCATCACGCCCTCTCGCCAACGCCCCCTTAGCACCACTCTGCACTGTCAGGACTTCAGGCTGATCCGAAAACAAAACTGTAACTCGGGTGGGCTCCAGGACTGGACTAGAGGTCCTTAAGGAACAACAATTAGCAGGAAAGTCTAATTTCACCTTCCTTTGCGTCCCTCTAGTCCAGTCCCGGAACCTGAGAGGATGTAATAGAGCAGTAAATATCAATAGGAGGGCCCTGCCAGAGCAGCCTGAAGTATCGCCGACCCAAGCCGTACATCACTTGCCGCCTGCACATCTAGCCAATAATGCTTGACAAATGAATGCAAAGATGACCAGGTCGCCGCCCTGCAAATCTCCACCGCCAGCACCAAAGCAAACTGCCCAGGAGGCCTCTTGCGCTCTAGTCGAATGGACCCTGAGAACCTCCGGCACCACCTTACCTTTCAAAATATATGCCGCTGCAATGGCTTCCTTCAACCATCTGGAAATGGACGCCTTAGTGGCCGCTTCCCCTTTCCGCGGGCCGCCGAACACCACAAACAAACGATCCGACTTACAAAAGGATGCTGTCCCGCGGAGATACCGCTTAATAGATCACCGAACATCCAGAAGCCCTAATCTACCTCCCATGGCTTCCTTTTCTTCTCCAGAAAACACTGGTAATGTGACCGCCTGGTTGACGTGAAAAACCGACACCACCTTGGGCAAGAATACGGGAACCAGCCGCTGTACCACCTTCTGAGCTGAGAATGACAAAAATGGTTCCCTACAAGACAAAGCCTGCAACTCAGAAATCCTATGAGTTGAGCAAATGGCCACTAGGAAAATCGTCTTTAACGTCAAATCCTTCAAGGACGCCTTCCCTAATGGCTCAAAAGGAGCCCTGACCAATGCTTCTAACACTAGATTCAGGTCCCACGGTGGAACCGAGCACCGCCGTGGGGGCCACAAAAGTGATACGGCCCGCAAAAACCGTTTCACATCCGCATGCGACCCTAACACCTCTCCTTGGACTTTACCTCGGTAACACGAGATCGCCGCCAATTGCACTTTCAAAGAACTGGCCGCCAGTCCTTTCTCGAACCCGTCTTGCAAGAATGCAAGGATCTGTGCAATAGACGCCGTCGAGGGCCGTACGAGTCTGTCTGCACACCAGGCCTCAAAAATTTGCCAGACACGCACATAAGCTAAGGAGGTAGACCTCCGCCTCGCCTTTAACAACGTCAAAATGACCGCAGCCGAATAACCTCTGGTTGTCATCCTCACCCTTTCAAGAGCCAAGCCATAAGCGAGAATCGATCCACCTGTGGCATGCGAAGCGGCCCCTGAATTAACAGATCCTCCCTCAGAGGAAGCCGCCACGGCCTGTCCACCAATAAATGAACCAGATCCGCATACCAAGGTCTTCTCGGCCAATCCGGCGCCAACAGAACCACTCGGCCCCAGTGGTGCTCTATGCGCTGCACCACGCGTCCGATGAGCGCACATGGCTGAAAAACAGATGAGTCCCTCGGCTGGCCACTTCAGCGACAATGCATCGAGACCCTCCGACATTCTTTCTTGACGCCTGCTGTAAAACCGCGCCGCCTTCGCGGACTCGAAGGTCGCCATCAGATCCATTATCGGCATCCCCCAGCATTCTGTGATTAGTGCAAACATGTCCGGGTGAAGCGACCATTCTCCTGGATCGACCTTGCACCAACTCAAAAAATCTGCCTTGACATTGTCTACTCCCACAACATGTTGTGCCGAGATGGTCAGCAGATTCTTTTCGGCCCAAGCCAACAGCAAGCCAACTTGCTTCTGTCTCCAACACCGCACTCCCCGTGCCGCCCTATCAACTGATGTAGGCCACCGTAGTCGCATTGTCGGAGAGCACCCGAACCGCTGACCAATCCAGGCACGACTGGAACTCCAATAAAGCCAAATACACCGCCCTCATCTCCAGTCTAGCGTAGACCACTGCCCCTGCGCAAACCGACTTTCAAAATGCGCTCCCCAGCCTGTGAGACTTGCATCCGTCTTCAAGAGCCTCCAGGCCGGGACCTCCAGGGACATACCCTTCTCCAAGTCCTCTTGCCGCGACCATCAGAGAAGCTCCCGTCTCACCTCTGGCGGGCAAACCAAGCGCTGCGACAGTGCATCTGACTGGTGTGACCAACGGCACAACAGAGCCCTCTGCAATGGTCTCATGTACGCTCTGGCCCACGGCACCACCTCTATCGTGGCCGCCATTGTTCCGAGCAACTGCAAATACTGCCACACTGTGGGAGCCCTCTGGGCCACAAATCTCCTCACCAGCTCCCTCAAGCCGTGCAACCACTCCATTGGAGCCTGCGCTGTGTCGAACCACGCCCCCAGGTAATCCAGGGACTGCGACGGGACCAGCTTGCTTTTGGAGAAGTTGACTACCCATCCCAGGCTCTGTAACACCTGCACTACCCGGGATGTAGCTGCCCTGCTTGCTTCCTCTGACTTCGCTCGAATCAACCAATTGTCCAAATACGGATCCACCAGCACTCCCTCCTTGCGAAGAGCCGCTACCACCACCACCATAACCTTGGTGAACATCCTCGGCGCCGTGGCCAGGCCAAACGGCAAGGCCCTGAACTGGAAATGCCCCATGGGCACTGCAAACCGAAGAAACTGCTGATGCTCTTGCCGAATGGGAATATGCAAGTAGGCCTCTGTGAGATCCAATGACGTAAGAAACTCTCCTTTTCTGACTGCCACAATCACGGACCGCAACGTTTCCATATGGAAGTGCAACACCCGGAGACAGCGATTCACACTCTTTAAGTCTAAAATGGGTCGAAATGCACCGTCTTTCTTTGGCACCACAAAATAAATGGAGTACCGACCGTACCCACACTGCTCCAGCGGAAATGGCACCCCTGCCCGAAGTTGCAACAATCTGTGAAGAGTCTTGTGCACCGCCCGGTACTTGGATCCAAGCTCTGCAAGGCGACTGGATAAACACGTCTACCACTGACCGTTGGAGCTCTAGAGCATAGCCCTCTCGAACAACCTCCAACCCAGGACCCAGGCAGGATAAAAGTCCCGCAGCCGTCCCCCGACAACCTCGCACCCCACATGAGTCCCCCTCATCTCATTGTGGCTTTTTAAAGCTCAAGGTCGCGACGGGCGCAAAACTTCTACCTGCCCCCTGAAAACCTCAAAACTCCTGACCTCGCCCAGGAAACCTGCCTCGCTGAAACTGGCCAAAGCGGGGCGAACAAAATCTATGAAACTCCCTCTGCGCTCCCTTGGGAGCCGGGCTAGGGCGGCCCTGCTTTGGTTTATCCTCAGGCAAATGCCCCCCTTTGGACTCTCCCAAATCCTTAACCAACTTATCCAAATCTTCTCCGAACAACAGCTTCCCCCTAAAAGGGAGCTTACTGAGCCGCGCCTTGGAAGAACTGTCTGCCGCCCAGTTGCGCAACCACAAATACCGCCAGGCTGCCACTACCGAAGCCATACTTTTTGCAAGCCCTCAGATCAGGTCATAATGAATATCCGCCAAATAGGTGGTCCCGGAATCCAGCCTCAACACCTCATCCACCTGCTCCTCTACCTAAGCCACCTACAGCCGCTGCGACCAACGCAGACAGGATCTCGCCACCGAAGCCCCCACTATAGAGGCCTGCATGGACAGAGCACTTATGTCAAACACCTGCTTTAATAACGTATCTAGTTTCCTATCCTGACCATCCTTAAGCGCCGCAGCCCCCTCTACCGGGATCGTCATCTTCTTGATAACAGTCGACACTGCCGTGTCTACTTTTGGGGAGCGAAAAAGATCCCTATCTTGGTCAGCCAGCGGATAGAGTCTGGCTATTGCCCTAGATCCCTTGAGGGCCAACTCAGGAACATCCCACTCTTCCTGAATCATATTCCGGAACACTCGGTGAATAGGAAATACCCGCTGTGACGTACGTACTGCATGCAACAACGGATCCTCTAACGCCTCATCCGCTGCCGGAACCCCAGCTGGCATATTAAGCGCCTTGAGGGATTCGGTAATCAGGGCTGGCAACTCCTCCCGTCTAAACACCCTGACTACCCTAGCCTGCTGCTCCGCTTCCAGCAGCTCGCCCTCTTCTAACTCCTCTACGGAAGCTTCCCCAAGTCCCCCTTCTGTAACCTCGAGATCTTCCAAGGGCAGAGACGCCGACACCTGTACACCCGCTCCCTTATGTCTTTTAGCGGGGGTACCCGCAGCCTCCTGCCCCACTGAACTCCCTAGGTGCTTCTCCCCCACCCACTGTCAGGAAGAGTGGCCATACCGGGCTGTAGTAAAGACAACGACTGCTGCAACAGCAAAAAGAAATCTGGAGGGACCACAGGCTGCCCCCCCCCCCCCCCGCTGGACCCTGCCCCTGCGGCGGAGGTGCCTCTCTCGCCGTAGATGACCCTGCTACAGGCTCCGAGGGGAACAGAGACGGAGGCAGGATGTCCCCCTCTCCTGCCCCCCTGACCCTCCTTCTAGCGCCTGCTCCATCAACGCTGCTTCCTGGGTGCAACCTCTACAAACACCCGACTCAAGGAGCGAGCCCCGCCTTGTACCACAAACTAGACAGCGAGGCCTAGCTGGCATGCTCCCCCTGAGCACTGCACCCCAGAAACCGCCACATCACTCTCCGGTCGCTCACACCCCTACGTCCGGGGTCTTAACCAGTATATATATATATATATGACCGGAGATATATATATATATATATCAATATATATCGATATACATACACACATCCAGTTCTTATATATGTTTTCAAACCTGCAGCCACCTCTACTAGCCTAACTCCACCGAGTTCAGTTCACCCAACGTCGTCAACGGGAGAAAAAAGAGCCTTTGCTTCCCCCGATGCGCTGTGCCGACAAAAATTACAAAATGGCTGCCTTCGCGCTTCCAGTGCGATCACCACACAGCCTCGCTTCCCGTTGACTCGCTCCCGATCCCCACTCACCACAGCGATCTGAGCTCCCTGGCCTGCCTGCACATGGCCCACCCCCCAAAAATGCTAAAAACAGCAGCTCACCGACTGTCCATGCACTCCGGGAGTCTCGATCTACCGCCAGAGCTCAGCCTGATCGGCGGCTTCAGCTCCGGGGTAGAGAGACAGTGCCGTAATTTTCCTGCCTCCTCCGGGCCCACGCACGTTGCCGGCTGCGCCTGCCACCTGCTCCTCACCTATTCATGCGGGATTGGGAGCAGGGAAACCCTTCTCACCGGATCGTCCACCGCAGTGCAGCCCTCTTACCCATGGGAGGGGGAGGGGGAGGGGGCGGGAGGGGGGATAAATCAGGAGGACTGAAGGAGAGAGAGCAACAGAGGAGCAAAACAGCCTTTGCAGACCCACTCTATTCTAACTCCTGGCTACCACTCAGGTAATAAAAACAAATTTAAAATTTAAACTCTGCTTATTTGCTACCGTCTGAGCCCAGTCCCTAGGCTCAGCACCTTCTCCAGCTGCTATGGAGACTGAAACTGGCGGGGAGAGGCGGTCCTTGCCTATTTATACCTGGGTCATCAAAGCGATGACGTGTGTCAGTCTCCATAGCTGCTGGAGGTGGTACTGAACTCTCAGGTTCCGGGACTGGACTAGAGGGACGCAAAGGAAAAGCCCTTTAGCTACATCACTTTATTCAAACTTTATTTATTCAACACCGCTTTGACCCGGTGAAAAGCGGGATATAAATACAGTTAAATAAATAAATAAATAAATCACGTATGAAATCCTGAAAAGACATGTCTTCTGGAGGAGACATTCTGCGCTCAGGAGGAGATGGATCCTTCAACAGAACTGCTCTTGTATCAGTAGAGTCATCGGAATCGGAAGACTCATCGGAGCTTTGCATCGATCGATGCTGGTACCGATGAATATCGGTACCGTGGCGTCTCAGTTCCAACCCCTCGATGCAGGAGAATCTCTCGCGGCTCAGCATGGGAGGAAGCCGTTCCACCTGAGTGGGTGCCACTGGAGCTGGTACCGATGTCAGTACCGAGCTCATTTGAACCGTCTGTAGTGGTCTTAGCGGTACTGAGGCAGCTAAGAGGGACGCTAGACTGCGTTCAATAGCAAGGATTCTCTTATCCATTGCTAATGCTGATGCCTGGTCGGTACCAGTGGAAGTGGCTACGACCCCAGAACATGGCAACAGAAGCTCTACAGAGGTGGAGGCCTCTGGAACATTCTGAGACCCCGTTTGTGCTTTGGAGACCGAAGACTCCCGCCGGGGCAATTTTGCCAGTGTACTTTCCTCAAGGGTAATGCCAGTGGCATCTCGATGCTTTTCAGGAGATTTACCCTTCAAGGACCGGCTTGTCTTTACAGACTTTTGTTTAGTTACCTGAGATCCATGAGAGGAAGATGAAGCCCTGGAGGACGTCGATGCAACTGACATCGTATCAACCGTGAAAGAGAACCGGCCTTTGCAGCTCTGTTCTACAGGAGACACACTCCGCTGGACAATGTTCAGGACCTAAACATTTGAGACACCATTCGTGGGTGTCGGTGACGGAAATAGTACCGCCACAGTTTGAACATTTTTTTAAAACCACTAGTTGGCTTCTCCATGTCTGGAGATTTTTGGGCCTAGTGCCCAAAATGGCGCCTAACCCCAGGAGGGGTGAGGCACCAAAGAAAAGAAGAAAAGTTTCCTTCTTTCTTTTTTTTTAGAAGAAAATAAGAAAAGAGAACCGGCAGTACCGATAGACGTCGAAAGAAGGCAGACGTGACCACAAAAAACTAGAAAGAAGATAAAGTTTTCTGCGGTGACAGGAGAGATGTCCTGTCGGCTCCGCAGAAAACGAAGAACTGAAGTGAGAGAGCAATGAGGCAGGAAGGCAGCACGCATGCGCTGTGGGATGCTCCCATAAGCTTTCCTTTTGGACGCTGGGGAGCGTTCCCGCGCAGGCTCCGTCGGTACCGACGATACCCATATGTGAAGACTACATTCCTGCTTGTTCCTGGAGATAACCTTTTCCACTTAAAAGCATAGGAACATCTTGTGGAAGGTTTTCTGGAAGCCAGAAGGATATCCTTTACTTGTTGAGAAAGGTTAATATCTTGGACTTCTAGGCTTTCAGTAACCAGGCCCTGAGATGTCGGGACTGGGGACTGGGATGCAGTAAGCATCCGTCCTCCTGAGACAGAAGACCTGGAGCATTCCCCAACTCCAGAGGAGTGGTTTGAGAGAGACGCAGAAGAGGAGGATACCACGTTTGTCGTGGCCAACATGGAGCTATGAGTATCATATGACCTCTGTCTCTCTGAAGTTTGAATAAAGTTTTGGGAATGAGGGGAATGGATGGGAAGGCACAGAGGAAGTCCTGACCCCAGTGGAGTAGGAAAGCATCTCTTGTCTGACAGTTGTGAACCGGGATTCTGGAACAGAATCGGGGAAGTTTGGCATTCTGTGGACTTGCAAAGAGGTCTATATCTGGTGTTCCCCAGATTTGAATTACTTGAGCAAGTTGGTATGAGTGGAGGGATCACTCGTGTGGCAGCAGTATTCGACTGAGTCTGTCTGCCCATAGGTTTTGAATGCCTGGAAGGTATACCGCAAACAGGTGAATTTGCAACTCTCTGACGAGGGCCCATAGTCGCAAAGCTTTGTTGCATAGCAACAGCGAGCTTGTTCCGCCTTGCTTGTTCACATAGAACATAGCTACCTGATTGTCGATTTGGACCAGAACTGTTTTGCTGCTGAGATGGGTCTGAAAGACGTGAATAGCATTGAAAATGGCTCTCAGCTATAGGAGGTTTATGTGAAGGGAAACCTCCTATGTGGTCAAAAAACCCTGAGTGGAGAGATCGTGCAAGTGGGCCCCCCAACCCATCTTGGAAGCATCTGTTGTTAGGGTGGCCTGATATAGAGGCTGCTGGAAAGGAGAGCCTACGAGGAGGTTTTCTAGAGATTGCCACCATTGCAGGGACGAAATCAGACGTGTGGTGTTTCTGATCTTGTCCATTAAGTGATCCGAGGCCTGTGACCATTGAGAGGATAGGGTCCACTGAGCTGCTCGCATGTGGAGGCGAGCATAGGGAACCACATGGACAGTGGATGCCATGTGTCCCAGAAGTTGAAGCATCTCTCGAGCAGTAAGGAACACCTTCATAGATGCTTGAGATGCCAGTTGTATTATTCGTAGACAGCGTGGCTGTGGCAGGAAAGCCCTTGATTGCAGTGTGTCTAGACGAGCCTCTATGAATTCAAGAGATTGAGAGGGGGTGAGATGAGATTTTGGGAGGTTTATGACCAGTCCCAAGTATTGAAGAATTCTGATTGCTCGAGAAAGAGCGAAGCTGGCCTCTGGAGCTGTCGATGCTCAAATGAGCCAATCGTCTAAGTAAGGGAAGACGAATATTCCCAGAGTCCTCATAAATGCTGCTACCACTGCCATGCATTTTCTGAAGACTCTTGGAGCAGAGGCCAGTCCGAAAGGAAGAATCTGTACTGGAAGTGTCTTCCTTGGACCAGGAATCGAAGGAACTTCCTGTGATCTGAGTGGATGAGAATATGCGTGTACGCATCTCTTAGATCTAGAGAACATAGCCAGTCTTGACTTTGAAGGTATGGTAGAAGTGTCCTGAGGGAGATCATTTTGAACTTTTCTCGGAACAAATATTTGTTTAATTCTCTGAGGTCTAGTATAGGCCTGTGTCCCCCTGTCTTCTTTGGAAGAAGAAAATAGGGGGAGTAAAACCCCGTCCCCTGTTGGGGTATGGGTACTTCTTTGATTGCTCCTTGAGCGAGAAGTGATGTGACTTCCTGCCACAAAAGGTTGGTGGCAGGGGCCTGAGAATTGAACTGTTTTATTATTGTAGGTAGGGGCAAGTTGAGAAAATGAAGCTTGTACCCCAGTTGTACAATGGACAGAGTCCAATTTTCGGATGTTATTTGTTGCCATCTTTCGGCAAAATAGCATAGTCTTCCTGGAATGGTTAAGGGTTCTGGACCTTTCAGGGGCAGAATGACTAAGTTCTCTAGGTAGAAGTCATAGACCCTGAGGGGGCTGGGTCTGTTGGGCCGGTTGAGCTCTTTGAGCTTGCGGCTTTCTTTGCTGTCTGTTCTGTTGTTGCCCCTTCTGGGGAATATGAAGCGGACAGTGGCTTTGATGGGTGTAAGATGGATAAGGCTTCTTTTTCTTGTTGAAAAAGGGTTTTTTGGATGGTTTCTTCTTTGCTGGGTTGGCTGTAGACTTTGATAGTCTGTTCAAGGTAGTATTTTCAGATTCAAGCTGATTAGCCTTGTCTTGTCAGTCCTTGCCAAAGAGATTTTCTCCTGTACAGGGAATGTTTCCCAGCTTTGCTTGCACCCACTGTTCTAAGTCTGATGCTTGAAGCCAAGCAATACGACGTGCTCCTATGGATATAGCAGAGGTTCTGCTAATACATTCAAAGCAATCAAAGGTAGCACGGTTCATGAATTTAGAGACATTCTGGGCGTGCTTGACCAGAATAAGGTAGTCTGCTCTTTTTTCCTCAGAGACACAAGGGCTAATGAGCTCTAAGTCTTTTGTAACTTCCTCCAGGAACATTCCCATATAAAGAATGTAGGAACTGATCCTGGCTGATAGTATGGAGGATTGAAAGCATCGACGCCAAAAGGCATCGAGTGTCCTGGATTCCCGGCCTGGAGGATTAGAAGAATGTGTTTTAGCACTCTTGATTCCCCGCATGGCCGATTCCACTACCATTGAATGGTGTGGTAACTGAGTTTTTTGAAAACCAGGACAACTTGGCACTCGGTGCATAGTGTCAAGGCGTCGGGAATGTGTAGATATCGTTAAAGGAGTTTCCCACATTCTCAACATCAGATCATGTAAGATCTTGTGAATGGGAAGCATAGCTGCCTCCTTGGGAGCCATAGGGTATTGTAGAATTCTTAATTCTTCTGTCCTAGGTTCCTTTTCTGGAATCGCAGTGATTGCAAGACCCTTTGCTAAATCACGTATAAAATCCTGCAGACAATGGAGAGTTACCAGAAGACATGAAGAAAACAGAAGAAAGTGACTGGGGCAATTGCAACTGAAAAATAAAATGCCCAAACAAAAAGTAGAAAAATCAATTTTATTTTGAATTTATTAACTGGAATATTTCAGCTTTGGGAAATGTGCATCGCTAACATCTTTTCGTTTTGTTTAGTACAAGAGGAAACTAATTTATAGTTTTATTTCTCCAGTGTTGTACATTCTAAGTTTGGCTTTTGGGGTTTCCAGTTTAATTACTAAATTTATATTTTTAAGTTGTGATCCCTTGTTCTATGTCTGGTGACGGTCTGTGTTCTGCATGTGTAACTGAGCTGAGGTATTCTTTTCATGTAGTTTCTATGAGACAGTGACACTTCTGCGCTTTTCCCAGTAGGAGATGTTTTGGTATTCTCTGAGATGTATTGGTTTAATATTTACAGTGTTGCCTTTTGATAGGTAGGGTTTGGAGCTTTGTGAGTCCTGGTAGTACCATTATGATACGACAGATTTGCTATGGATTCTAAATGGGCAGGGTTTATAGTACTTCCTAAGATGCCTGGCAGTTGGCACTGGAGTATAGTAATGTACAAATCTGGTAGTCTTTCTTTATCCTCACTGTCCATGCAAATGATATTCAGACACTCATTAAGAGGCATGTTTACTAAAAGTTAGTGCACATTCACTAATGTTAATGTGTGTAAAACCCAGGAGCTTCTGGGTCACCAGGAGTCAGGACTGACTCGAAGGCACACACTGCATTTATTTCTACTGGCGCATTAATATTTAGTAAGCATGCCCCTAAGTCCATTTCCAGGAGAAAAAAAAAAAGAGGCTTCTGAAGGGCTCCTTTGAAAGTCACCTAAAATTTTAGATGGGCAACATATACATTTTAAAATAAAATATATTAAATTTATACAAATGAGGTCAAGTGGATATGCAAATGAGGCCCCGCAATGAATCTCCGCATCAACTTTGGGCCGCCTCTGTGCAACAATCTAAGGGAGCAGTACAATATAGGGGAAGAAGTATTTTTGTCCATGAAAGAAGAGCAAAACCTGGGGGTGGTTATCGTTTATCGTTTATTAAAATTTGATTGACCGCCCTTTGGCCAGAAAAGGCAATTACACACAAAATAAAGGAGAAAAAAAGAAAATGAACTCCATTTTGTAAAAGGAAAGAGATGATCTTAAGGTGGCTCAACAGGTAGAAGAGGCGACGTCAAAAGCCAGAAGGATTCTTGGGTGTATAGGGAGAGAAATGGTCATCAGGCAGGAGGAGATAGTGTCTCTGTGTAAGTCTTTGAAGCCTCATTTGGTATTTCGTGTGCAATTCTGGAGACCTTCAAAAGAATATAAACAGGATGGAGTCTGTGCAGAGGGTGGCTACCAAAATGGTCAGAGGACGTTGTCATAAGGCATATGGGGGACAGACTTAAAGATCTCAATATTTGTTTTTTTGGAGGAAAGGCAAGAGGGGGGTTAATATGATAGAGACATTTGTATTTCAAACTGTTTATTGAACCACAACAGTATAACAAGCTGCCAAACAGTCAATCACTACCAAAACCATAAGTGTTGCATCACAATTACAGCATAAATAATAAACTATAACATTTTTACATTTTACCCCCACCCTATTCCCGCCTGCCCTCTCACCCTCCCCACCCAACTAACTTAGCCCAAAACAAAGAGCAAATACAATATTTAAACCCCTGGAGTGTGGGTGGCTCTTACACACTCCCAGGGAAGTGGCTATTCAATCCCCATTGCTGAACAGTTCATCCATCCCCTCCCCACTATCTACCCTAAACCCCCTTCCCAACTACAACTCAACCCATAGACCCATCAGCAAACACACTATCATTCACACGCTTCAACCTCTATAGCTCTCCCCCATCTGCCTACAATTTCTGTCTCCGACACTGAAGTGACCGAGATTCCTTCCTTTTCATTATAAATCTTTTAAAAACTCCGCAAGGGCAGATTCTGGATATAATTATCCCATACTGCATGGAAACTAGGTATCCATTGCCAAGAGGCTTTGGCCCAAAGTTTATCAATTCGTATGTGCTGGTGCAGCACATTCCTCCACTGCCAATAAAGAGTAGTTACTCACCTGTAACAGGTGTTCTCCAGGAGCAGCAGGAATCAGTCCTCACATATGGGTGTCATAGGCGCCGATGAAGCCCCAGCGGAGCATTTCCCCAGCTTTCCATGAAAGCCTTTGGGAATGCTGGCACGCATGCGCTGTTCCCTTCCCGCCTAAAGGTGCCATCTTACCTCAGTCAAATGACATAGCTAAGAAGAGCACACAAAAATGTAAAAACACAAACTATGTACAACTGCAACTCCAAGGGGAGGAGGGAGGGTTGTGAGGACTGATTCCTGCTGCTCCTGGAGAACACCTGTTACAGGTGAGTAACTACTCTTTCTCCAGGACCAAGCAGGAAGTCAGTCCTCACATATGGGTGACTCCCTAGCTCTGGGCTACCGAGTAACCCAGGCTGAACAAGAGAACTCCCTCTAGTCCCAGCAGCAAAGAAAGGCTTTTCAAGGACACAACCTCCACCGGTAGCCCAACAGAGGGCAGGAGGGCAGGAGTTGCCTAAACCTCAAAGAGATTCCGGAGTACTGCTTGGCCAAAAGCACTGTCCCTACAAGACTCCCTTTCCAGACAGTAGTGAGCTGCAAAGGTCTGGCTTGAAGACCAAGTTGCAGCCCTGCAGATGTCTACCAAGGGCACAGAGCGGAGATGAGCCACTGAGGCAGCCATTGCCCTGACACGATGGGCCGTGACCCTACCCTGCAAAGGAAGGTCAGCCGCCTTGTAAGCCCAGGTGATACAGTCAGCCACCCAGATAGACAAGGTACGCTTCGACACAGCTAACCCCAACTTATTAGGGTCAAAGGATACGAAGAGCTGAGTAGCCCTTCTATGCCCCTGCGTACGGTCAAGGTAGAAGGATAAGGCCCTCCTACAGTCCAGGGTATGCAGGACTGCTTCAGCCTGGCTTGCATGAGGCCTAGGGAAGAATGTTGGAAGAACCACCTCCTGATTGAGGTGGAAAGAAGAGACAACCTTAGGGAGGAACTTGGGATGAGTCCTGAGGACTACCCTGTTCCTATAAATCCTGGTGTAAGGTCTATCACAGACCAGGGCCTGAAGCTCACTCACACGCCTAGACGAGGTAAGGGCTATCAGGAAGAGTGTCTTCCAGGAGAGGAAGCGCAGTGGACAAGTAGCCATCGGCTCAAAGGGTGGGCGAGTCAGGTGTTGCAAGACCACATTCAGCTCCCACTCAGGAGGAGGAGGATGGATGGGGGGCTTGAGCAAAAGCAAGCCCCTGAGAAAGCGGAACACCAAGGGGTGACCTGACAAAGAATGTCCCTCCACCAGTGAGTGGTGAGGTGCTAAAGCTGAGAGGTGGACCCGAACAGAATTGGACTTAAGTCCTTGATTTGATAAGTGCAGTAAGTACTGAAGCACTACTGGCACAGTACAGGAGAAAGGATCCTCTGTACGTAGCTGACACCACACAGAAAACCTCTTCCATTTGAGCGCATAGGCTTTCCTAGTGGACTGTTTTCTAGAGGCTAGGACAACCTCCTCAACTTCCTGAGGCAGGCCCCAGGGAGCCAAGACTACCCTTGCAGCCTCCAGGCCATCAAATTGAGAGTCTTGAGATTGGGGTGTAGTAAGGAACCCTGCTCCTGAGAGAGAAGGTCGGGTTGCAACCCCAGAGGCAGTGGGCGATCCACCGCCAGTTGAAGCAGAAGAGGAAACCAAGGCTGCCTCGGCCATCTGGGAGCTACCAGCAGGACCGAGGCCTTGTCCCGAAGAATCTTGAACAGAGTTCGGGCCACCAAGGGCGTGGGAGGAAACGCATACAGGAAGCCCTGAGACCAGAACATCAGAAAAGCATCTGGTGCGATCCTCAAAGGATGTGGTTGCCTGGAGCAGAACTTGGGTAGCTGCTTGTTTAGTGGACTGGCAAAGAGATCTATCCAAGGGAGACCCCACTTCAGGAAGATCTTTTGAACCACCAAGGGATGCAGCTGCCACTCGTGGGGCTGCAGAATCCTGCTCAACCGGTCTGCCAGGCAGTTCTCCTGGCCTGGGAGGTACACCGCCTTGAGAAGCATGCGGTGCTTCAGGGCAAAGGAACAAAGGTCCTGAGTCTCTCGACAAAGGATCTGGGACCCAGTGCCACCCTGCTTGTTCACATAAAACATGGCCACCTGGTTGTCTGTTTGAAGCAAGACTGAGCGGTGAGCCAGGGCTGGAGAAAAAACTCTGAGAGCCAAGCGGATAGCTCGAAGTTCCAGCAGATTGATCTGTTGGGCTGCCTCCCAGGGAGACCAGAGGCCTTGGGTGCACTTGCCCAGACAATGAGCACCCTAGCCCTTCAGAGAGGCGTCGGTGGTGAGGACCACTGAGTATTCTGGCATTTGGAAGGGCACGCCTTTGAGTAGATTGGGTGGATGTAGCCACCAGCTGAGGGAGGCCAAAAGGGGGTTGGACACCTTTATCTTGTCTCGTAAGTGGCCTATGGCTTGAGACCACTGAGTCCGAAGGCACCACTGTGCAGGCCTCATATGGAGCCTGGCATTGGGAGTCACATGTACTGTCGAAGTCATGTGACCCAGAAGCCTGAGGCAGAGTCTGGCGGAGACCAGGGACTTGTTCAGAAACTGCTTTGCCACGTCCATCAGCCTTTGAGCCCTGTCTTCTGGCAAGAATGCCTTTGCCAGTTGAGAATCCAACCTTGCCCCTATGAACTGCAAGTTCTGGGATGGGAGCAAAGTGCCTTGTCTGGCCTCCAGGGATGTCTGACCCCTGATGAGCCAGTCGTCCAGATAGGGAAAGACAAAGATGCCTTGATTTCTTAGGTAGGCCGCAACCACTGCCAGGCACTTGGTAAAAACCCTGGGAGCGGAGGATAGGCCAAAAGGTAGTACTCTGTACTGATAATGGTTTCCTCCCACAATGAACCTGAGGTACTTTCTGTGGTCTGGATGAATGAGGATGTGAGTGTACGCATCCTTTAGATATAAGGAGCATAGCCAATCTCCCTGCTGGAGGTAGGGCAGAAGTGTTCCAAGAGTAAGCATCTTGAACTTTTCTTTCTCTAGGAACTTGTTGAGGTTTCTGAGGTCCAGAATGGGTCGAAGGCCACCAGTTCGTTTGGGTATCAGGAAATACCTGGAGTAGAATCCGTGACCTCGTACTGTAGAGCATCGAGCTCCTCGGCTCGAGGCTCTTCCTCGGGATCGGCAGGAATAGCCAAGGCAACGGCCATATCCTGGACGAACTCCGAGAACCTAGTGTCCTCCGGAGGGGATCTACTCCGGGGATCAGACTGCGGTGAGTCCGACAGGACGCACCGAGTCTTAAAAGTATCGGGAGACTCCTCGTCCTCCGTCTCCCAGGCGGACTCGTCCGAGGAGGAGTCATGGTCTGACCCCGTAGGGCCCTGAGGCACCCGCCCCGATGCCGGGGGCACCGGCGTCGACACCCTCGGTCCCGAACGGGAGGTCGAGGGAGACCTCGACCGAGGACGACTTCGAGCCACGAGGATCTCGAGTTTCGGCTCGGTCTCCGGGGTTGACTTCGAAGTCGACGTCCCGGTGGTCGGGGCAGATGACCCGACAGGCTGGCCATCAGTGCCCGCTGCTGCTCCATGAAGGCAGACAGTCTGCACTCCAAGGCTGTCATCCTGAGACTCAGCTCGGGAGACGCAGCAGCCACCGACTCGGGCCCCGCCAGCGCCGGGCCCGACGTCAGCTCTCTGGGAGGAGAGTCCACGAGGACTACGGGGCTTACGTGTCCAACAGACTCCGGCTCCACGCAAGGAACTTTGGCAGGCTTCTCTTGGTCCACGGGCCCGGGACGGCGGTCGGGGGTCTTAGACCTGGCCCTCGAGGGACCAGGGACCTCCTCCGACGACACCCTCGCAAGCCGCTTCTTCCTCTTACGTTCCCGGTCGGGGGACCCCCTGTCCGAGGAGCTTCAACAGCGCTCGGGATCGGAATCCTGAGATGTCGAGGCCTCAGACGAGGTCCGGGCCCGGCCGGAGGCAGAGTCCGAGAAAAACCTTTCCTTTTGATGCTGTCGACTCTTTAGTGCCTTGGAAGACATCTTCCCACATGGCCCACACGACTTTGGGTCGTGGTCAGGGCCGAGGCACCGAAGGCAGCAGTCGTGTGTGTCGGTGAGAGACATAATTTTCTTACACCGATCACACTTTTTGAAACCACTGGAAGCCATCGGGGAAAAAATAGCCCCAGCGAGGTCAAAATACCGGCCTTCCAGTGAAAAATGAAAAAAAGGGTGCGAACGCCAGCCAAGAAGGGCAAAAACCGAAAAATGAAGAAAACGGGCTCGATACCGGTGTACCGAACCCGGCGGGAGGGGAACCGGCGTCGAACCGGAGAAAAAATAGCAAAAATCGCCGAAGAAAAAAATCACTTTTATCCGGGAGAACAGGACACACGTCCGATGGGCTTCTCGGAAAAAAAGAGACTGAGGTAAGATGGCACCTTTAGGCGGGAAGGGAACCGCGCATGCGTGCCAGCATTCCCAAAGGCTTTCATGGAAAGCTGGGGAAATGCTCCGCTGGGGCTTCATCGGCGCCGATGACACCCATATGTGAGGACTGACTTCCTGCTTGGTCCTGGAGAATTTGTGGGTTCCATACTGTTCCATTTTTGCAAAACAGTACGCGTTGTCAGTGCCCAGAACAATTTTAACCATCGCCTCTAACCTTGTCCCGTGACCCCCACCCCCTTCCATCATATGAAGGAAGGCAGATTGCGGAGCGAGCCTCCATTACTGACCAAGAATCCGCTCAGTAAACAATTGAATCACCTTCCAATATTTTTGCACCCAGGAACAGAACCACATTAAATGGATTAGCAGGGCTTCTTCCTTATCAGACTTGGGGGCAACAAGGGGGCATAGGATGAAGGTGAAAAGAGGATAGACTCAGGAGTAATATGTGGAAATATTTCTTTACAGAAAGAGTGGTAGATGCGTGGAATAGTCTTCTAGTGGAGATTGTAAAGACAAGGACTGTATCTGAATTTAAGAAAGCATGGGACAAGCGCAGAAGAGATTTCAAAGGGAAAAAAAAGAGGCTGTAATAATCGGTATGGAAGGGCAAAATAGATAGGCTGTATGGTCTTTATCTGCCATCATGTTTCTGTCATCTTATTCTCTCCAACTCAATGGAAGGAATTATACAAAAGGAGTTGAGAATGTCTGTCTGTCTTTAAGGAAGCAAAATAAGTTTCCAAAAAATTAACTGAATGAGGCATATGGGGAAAACTGTTCAAAGGCACATGGAGTTTGAAAATGGGCCAAATTAGACTGGTGGTTCCATAGAAATAAGCCTCCCAAAAAAATGTCCCAATGGATTTTTATGGGATAGCATAAAAATTTACATACAGTGAAGCATAGCAGTTTGCCTTTTCAGAATCCCTCTGTGTTCTCTAGTCTCCCAACCACTCAAAAAAATTCCCCCACCTCCAAAATACCCCCACCAAACTGTCTCACCCCCTTGCCAGCTGCCCCACCCTCAAAAATTACACTCACAGTTGCCCTACCACACCGTACATTGCTCCCACCCAAAAAAACAACCTTCCACAGCTACCCTACCACCCCACAAAAGACATCCACCTCTCAAAAAACTGCCCCACAAACTGCCTACCATTAAATATTCACAACTGGCCCTGTTGTTAAGCGCCGTTGCAGCAATGTCTACTCCTGACGACCTTCTGGATAGTTGACCTAAACTTTGTTTGGTCTTCAGCCAAGTGGCTCATTGTTGATAGCGTGGTGTCCATAGCTGCTGTCATTGTATCAATTCACCTCATTGTCGGTCTTCCTCTTTTACATTGACCTTCTGCCTTGCCAAGCATTATCTCTTTCTCCAACGATCTCTCTCTTCGCATGATGTGTTCAAAGTATGAAAGTCAAAGTCTTGTCATCTAAGCTTCTAAGGGTAGCTTAGGTTTGATCTCCTCTAGTACTGACTGGTTTCTTCTTCAGGCAGTCCATGATGTACACAATATTTGTCGCCAGCACCATAATTCAAAGGCATCAATTTTCTTCCTATCTTATCCTGTCCAACTTTCGCATCCATATGAGGTTATTGAAAATACCATGGCCTGGACAAGCCGAATCTTTGTATGGAGAGAGACATCTCTGCTCTTGAGAATCTTGTCTAGATCCTTCATAGCCATTCTACCAAGAGCAATACATTGTCGGATTTGTTGACTACTAGTCCTTTCTTTATTAATTGTTGATCCAAGTAAGTTAAAGTTGTCAGCTATTTCAATTTCTTCGCCATCAATGATGAATTTATTGATTTTGCCAGTTGTCAGGATTTTTGTCTTCTTAACGTTAAGATGCAGACTCATTTTAAGCCGGTTTCTTACATAGTAACATAGCATATTATGGCAGATAAAGACCAGTATGGTCCATCTAGTCTGCCCAGCAAGGCAGCAAGAGTAGGTACACGTGCCGCTACGTGCAGGTCACCTCTCCCCATGCCTTTGTTTAGGGGTGTACCCACCGCTCTGTGTAGGTCACCCCTATTTGTTCACATATAAGAGATGTTGTTAAGTGCCGTCGAGTCGGAGTCGACTCATGGCGACCCTCTGGATAGCTATCCTAAATTGTGTTTGGTCTTCAGTCAGGCGGCTCATTGTTGACAGACTGGTACCCGTAGCCGCTGCAGCCTCCTCCACACAGCAGTCCTCCGCAGCTCCCCCGATCGGGGTAGAGCGCCTGAGCGGGAAATCCTCCCGCTCAGAAGCTCCTTCCCCAATCGGGGCAGTGGGAGCAACACAGCAGCAGCCTGGACACCTTAAAAGCGGCGTCTCTGCAGGGCGGGCCCGCGCCTGAGGGCCTCGCCAGAGGGCCCTTTGGCGTGGCCTTTAGGCGAGGCACGAGGGCTAGCAAAAGAGGAAAGAGGGAGCAGGCCCACTGACAAGCCATTCAGAAGGCGCTCAGAAATTACCAGGAAGCAGCCAGAGGGAAAGCAGCAAAACGTAAGTGAAGACAACAGGACCATACAAAGACAACATGCACACCACAATGATTCTCCCCCTCACCCTCCTCCTCACACAACTCCTTCCAACACATGCACAATTCCACCACCCACACACAAACACACCATGGCCACCACCAACAGCATAGACATACCGAAGCCCACAGTATTTCCACAAGGCCACACACAGAACACCCATGACAAAAAGACAACCCAGGCACAAGTCCAACACCCACGCTAACCCAAAGGAAGCACACGGAACAACAATCACCACAAGGTCAATAGCAATAGAGCTAATAAACACCAGATCCATACGCAACAAGATTTACACCCTAACAGACCACATAGATGACCAACAACCCGACGTACTTTGCATCACAGAATCATGGCTCAGCCCCACCGACAACGTACTACTCAATCAATTAGTGCCGGACACATATATGGCATATAACTGCCCACGTGCGCAAAGGCGAGGAGGAGAAGTCCTGATAATTGCAAAGAACAGCCTAAAGTTCAAATCACGAAGTGCCACAGACACCCAACAATGTAACACCATCACTATCGAGAACAAAAACATGGCCATATGCCTCACCTACAGAGCGCCCCGTGCACCACCCGATGAACTAGCCTCAACCATCAAAGCAGTCTGCGCAATCAACTCAAACCACAAACCTACACTACTGCTAGGAGACTTCAACCTCAAGTCCACCAACGCCAAAGATGCAGAATCTTTCCTACAAGCGATGAGTTCCCTTCCCTCCGTGGCATAAATGTTCAGGGAGAGAGCCTCTTTCAATTGAAAGCAAGTTCTGCGACGAGGGGACATGGGATGAGGGTGAAGGGAGATAGATTCAGGAGTGATATGCGGAAATATTTCTTTACAGAAAGAGTAGTGGATCCATGGAATAGTCTCCCAGTGGAGGTGGTAGAGATGAGGACAGTAACTGAATTCAAAAAAGCATGGGACCAATACAGAGGATCTCTAAAGGTAAAAAGTGGACTGTTGTAGTTGTTGTTATGGAAGGACAGACTAGATAGGCCATGTGGTCTTTTTCTGTCATCATGTTTCTATGTTTCAATTCACCCAAATAATCAACACCCCGACACGGATCATCACCAGACCTCATCTTCGCACCCAACTACCTAACCACGAGAGGACTAATATCAACACCCACCATAACACCAGTACCATGGTCCGACCACCACATAATTAAAATAAACATTGTACCACAAGAAGATAAACCAGACAAATACCCAGACAACACACCCACACAAAGAAGATTCAAGAGCTTCAACAGGGACCAGTTCCTACAGGACACGATACAACTCCTAACAACAGAAAAAGATGACCTAGAAGCCCAAATCACCAACTGGAACACCACCATCTACAACGCCGCCAAAGCAACAGATCATAGACCCAGGAAACGTCGCTGCAACAAATTACAGCACAAATCATGGTACTCAAAAACCATATGAAGCAAAAAGAGGGAACTCAGAAAATTAGAACGGAAATGGCAATAGAACAAGTCACCCGAGACCCAGGAATTATACCTAACAAAGCAAAAACAATACAACGAACGCATCAACCGAACTAAGAGAGAATACCACACAAACATCATACGCAACTACAACAACAAACCTAGAGAATTATTCGAAATCGTGAAAACCCTCACCAAGGAGCAGAAAACAGAAGACGAAGTGCAAATAGACCCACAAAATTTTGCTGACCACATCCAAGAAAAATTCCACTCAGCGGAACAAATAAGACCCAGCCCAGCCACAAAGCATAACACCCCCCCTCCCCCCGAAAACTTGGGGCACATTCAGCACCCCATCCAGAGAGCAGCTCTCCCAAATCATCACAGCAATCAACACAAGCATGGCTCCTACAGACCCCTGCCTAGTGACTTGGATCAAAGCCACTAAATCAAGCTTCATCCACACCATACACAACATGGTGCACAGCTCCCTAACACAAGGGCTCATGCCAAATCAACTAAAACTCGCCACAATAAGACCTATCCCGAAGAAATCCACACTCGACAAGAACAACCTAGCAGCATACAGACCAATCTCCAGCATACCCCTACTGGCAAAAATAATCGAAAAAACAGTACAGCACCAACTACAAGAGCACATCAACAACCACGCTCCACTGGACAACAACCAACACGGTTTTCGCCCCAACCATGGGGTGGAAACACTTCTGCTATACCTCTTCGACAGCATTCTCCGCCTCATAGACAACACCAAGAAAGGAATCATAATGATCTTCATAGACATCTCATCAGCATTTGACACAGTGGATCACAAAACTCTACTGAACAGACTACAGAACATCGGGTTACATGGTCCCACCCTGCAATGGTTCCACTCATACCTCACCGACAGATACAGGTCAAGATAGGCCACAACACCTCCCGTCCCATAAAAGTACTTCAAGGAGTACAAGGATCGGCCTTATCATCACTCCGATTCAACATCTACATCCAGCCAATATGTGACATCATGAAAGAGCACAACATACAAAATACAATCTATGCAGATGACATCATGATATACACACCTATATTAGTTGACAACCCGGACTACTCCAAAATAACAAACTGTCTCATACAAATGACAAGCTGGTTTTAAAACAACAACCTCTCTATAAACTATAACAAGACAGAGGCACTAATAATCACTCGAAACTCGGACTTTGTTCCCCCACCCGACATCAAGATAAAAGATGAAAGTAAGCTTGTTTTGTACAGGGCGGTGTACACTACCAGACTGTCTAAACCTGAGAAAGAGTTAATTCTGTTCAGACCTTTGCTTAGAAGTAAACTTCATATATTTGCTTACTAAGTAGGTGAAGAGGCACAGGTCTTGTAGATAAGAAAAAGGGCAGCTTGTACTCTAGCCTTGCAGTCCCAGGGTTATTAGATACCAAGCAGTCAGCGGTAAACAGTTATGTCTTGGAATATGTGTATGTCTCCTCATACTGACCTATGCAGATTAGAAATTGACCTATGATGTGATAAATACGTAATATCTGACGTGTAATAATAAAGTGAAATTATGCTGTATCATCCAAAAGAGCCTTATAAATAAAAGTGAACCATGGCTAATAGTTAGAGTAAACAAAGAGAACTCGTTTCTATTTGTTTCTCTCCACAAAGCTTTGGTGTATCTATATAGAAACATAGAAACATGATGACAGAAAAAGACCACAAGGCCCATCTAGTCTGTCCTTCCATAACAACAACTACAACAGTCCACTTTTTACCTTTAGAGATCCTCTGTGTTGGTCCCATGCTTTTTTGAATTCAGTTACTGTCCTCATCTCTACCACCTCCACTGGGAGACTATTCCACGGATCCACTACTCTTTCCGTAAAGAAATATTTCCGCATATCACTCCTGAATCTATCTCCCTTCACCCTCATCCCATGTCCCCTCGTCGCAGAACTTGCTTTCAATTGAAAGAGGCTCTCTCCCTGAACATTTATGCCACGGAGGTATTTAAACATCTCAATCATATCACCTCTATCCCGCCTTTCCTCTAAGGTGTACATATTAAGATCCTTAAGTCTGTCCTCATATGCTTTATAATGAAGACTACTAATCATCTTAGTAGCAACCCTCTGCACCGACTCCATCCTGTTCACATCCTTTTGAAGGTGCGGTCTCCAGAATTGCACACCATACTCCAAATGAGGTCGCACCAAAGACTTATACAGAGGCATTATCACCTCCTTTTTTCTGCTAGCCATTCCTCTCCGTATGCACCCAAGCATCCTTCTAGCTTTTGCCGTCGCCTTTTCTACCTGTTTAGCTACTTTAAGATCATCGGACACAACTACGCCTAGGTCCCGCTCTTCTTTAGTGGACAAAAGTACTTCACCTCCTATGCTGTATTGCTCCCTTGGATTGCTGCAGCCCAAATGCATGACCTTACATTTTTTAACATTAAATCCCAGCTGCCAAATTCTAGACCATTCTTCAAGCTTAGCTAGATCCCTCCTCATGTTATCTACACCTTCCTGGGTGTCTACTTTATTGCAGATTTTGGTATCATCCGCAAAGAGGCAAACCTTACCTGACAGCCCTTCCGCTATATCACTAACAAAGATGTTAAAAAGAATCGGACCAAGGACAGATCCCTGGGGCACACCACTGGTAACATCCTTCTCCTCAGAGTGAGCTCCATTTACTTGTACTCTTTGTCGCCTCCCACCCAACCAATTTCTAATATAGAAGTGTGTGGTATTTTATTGCTGTCTTTGAATTCCTTTCGTATTGCTTTGAATGTAGTTTTCTGTGGCTCCAAGAGCCCTGCAGGTTGCTGGTGAGGAGGGGGCTAAGAAAGCCCACAGTTGGTGCCGTGCCGTTCTACAGATTCCTCCATTCCTGGCAAGGGCGGAAGGTGTTTGTGAGTATTGTATGGTGACAGCAATGGGTAATCTGTTGGGTAAACGTGAGTTATCTCAGTTGCGTGAATGGCATGACAAAGCTAAGGTTTTAGCTGTTCAGAAAGGTAGCCCTTCTTTTTGTATGCGTGAGAAGTATGGGGATGTGGCTACTGATTATATTGTACACTGGCATGCAGTGACTAATGATAATGTGCTTTTACAGTTTCCTTTGGAGGGAACATTTTCTACAGATAGACTTCGTTATCTGAAATGTGCCTTGCAAGCTAAACATAAATTATGTGATGCCCGTGGGGGGCTAGTGTTTAATTGGTGGCAACGAATGGCACATGATATGAAAAATGGTTTGTTTGTGTTAAATGCTGATAAAACGAGTGAACCACAGGAGAAAGAGAAAGATAATGAACAGGCAGGGAAGTTCCCAGCCGTTCTTTCTCCAGAATATGATGCAGATGTGGCTGCATTGGTAATTGGAGCTGGAACAGCCCCAAGGGCATCCCCAATGTCTCCCCCTGTTTCTTCTGAGTGTCATGTAGTTTCTGAAAGGGGGAGAGTCACTCGTGCAGCTGAATTAAGAGAAGAGATAAGAAATAAACAAAAGATATTGGGGGATGCAAAGATTGAAGATTATAGTAATTATAATATTTCTCAACTTAGAGAGGTGGATGCACTTCTTAGCCGTGAAATAGAAAGTATTGTACATATGATAGACTCCTTAAAAAGAATAGTAAGGAATAATATTTCTGCTACAAAGGAGTTGGGGATTTCTAGTAAGCTTATTGATGCTATTGAAAAAGATCTGGATAAGCTTTCTTTTACTTATAAGCAGAAATGTGATCAATTATATAGTGATATAAGTTTTCTTCAGACTGTTTTACGTCAGCATAATGATTCCTGTTCTGTAACTGCAAAGTCTGAAGGTGAAGATACGGTACCTACATATCCTTTTCGTGTATATCCAACAGGATCCACAGGTGCAATGACTGTGCCTGCAAATTGGAGTCCTAAAGAAGTATTTGATTTAGCTAAAACATTTCCTGATTACAGGGACAATTCAGGCAGATTTGTGTCCTTGTGGTCTCAAATAATTAATAGTAATAATCCTACTTGGGCAGATCTAGATAATCTGCTTAGAGCTGTTTTTATTAATCCAGCCGATTTTCATAAGGTGACTCATCCCATCAGGGATGATAATTGGGTATGGCCACAAACAGACCCTGTAATAGATTTTCAAGACCGAGCACAAAGAGATAGTTTTGTTTTGTGTAGAGAGAAATTGTTAGAGTCTCTTAAAGTAGCATGTAGATCTGTGAGGGATTGGTCAAAGCTTACTTCTTTAACACAGAAAAAGAATGAGAAAGTTACAGCTTTCCACACGAGGTGTATGTTAGCTTTTAGAGATTATTCTGGCGAAACAGAGGATACACCTTCAGGATTTACTAATATTTTTGTAAATGGTTTGATTCCACGAATAAAAGAAATTTTGGAAACTTCAATAATAGATTGGCCTGCTAGATCAGCTGATGCAATTTTGGAAGGGGCACGGTACAGTGAATTAAAATATCTCAAAGAATTGCAGGAACAGCAAGCCAGATTAGATGTGAAGAAGACTAAACTGCTTAATTTACAAATTGCTTCTATGCATCCAGGAAGGGGGCGGGGGAGAGGCAAGTTCAGAGGTAACTATGGCAATTATCAGCAAGGCTCTTCTCAACGAGGGCGTGGACAAGCTAGAGGAATGCGAGCTTGTTATACGTGCGGTGAGTGTGACCATTTGCAGAGAGACTGTCCACAGAATCGGAATTTAGATGGCCAGAAAGCTGCATGCCTTCCTCCCCCACCTGCTGAGTTCTCTCCTGTGTATCAATGTTTTTCTAACCCAGAAGGCTGTGATTCTTGGGATGCATGACTATTATTGAGTCTGAATGTAACTTCTCAGGGTGAATTGGAAGCTAAGCTGGGAGGTTCTACAGTGAAATTTATTATTGATTCAGGAGCCACGACATCTGCGCTGCGATTACAGGATCTGCCAGCTGTTTATCAAACTCTTTTAACACATGCTCCGATAGAGCATTGTGAAGGGATCGAAGGTAAGATAATTCCTCACCGTAAACTTGAAGCTTTGCCTTTGCAGATTGGAGAGACTGTATACCCTACTAACTTTCTGGTAGGAGACACATTACCAGTAAATCTCCTGGGTCGTGATTTTCTGGCAACACATCATGCAACATTATCCTGGATGAGTGGAAAGTTACATTTTCAGTTGTATTCCTTCTCTGAAGTGCAGTCTCCTACGGATGCTACGGCTATTCACCCTGATCTCGAAAAACTTCCATCTACTTTGTGGGCAGTCCCTGGATCAAATGTCGGATGTCTCTCAATTCCTCCTGTGAAGATTACCGTAAAACCTGGTGTACAACTTCCTAGACTCAAACAGTATCCACTGTCAGCAGCTGCTATAGATGGAATTCGACCGGTAATTGAAGATTTACAGATGCAAGGTGTCATCTATCCTACTACGTCACCATGTAATACCCCAATTCTTCCTGTACTGAAAGCTGACAGTAAGACTTATCGATTTGTGCAAGATCTGCGAGCTGTGAATAAGGTAATTTTGCCAATCTTTCCTTTGGTACCGAATCTGCATGATATCTGGACACAGGTACCTCCAAATTCTACGTGGTTTTCTGTTGTAGATTTGAGTTCTGCATATTTTTCAGTCCAAATTAGCAAAGAAAATCAATTTTTATTTGCTTTTCATTTTGACAATCAGCAGTATACATGGACTAGACTATGCCCAGGCTATACAGATAGTCCTGCGTACTTCTCGCAGGCCCTAAGAACTGCGTTATTAGATGTAAGGCTTGACCAGTCCTCTTTAATTCAATATGTGGATGATTTGCTTTTATGTTCACCAAGTTATGAGATCTGCTTAGCAGACTCATTATCCCTGTTAGCTCATATTGCCAAATTAGGATTGAAAGTCAATCTGTCTAAATTGCAATTTGTATCGCAAAATGTTACTTTCTTGGGTGTTGTTTTAACTCCAGCTGGACGTGAAATTACTTCTGCTAGATTAAAACCAATATTGTCATTATCTTTCCCAGCGACGCCAGCATTGTTACGTAGATTTCTGGGATTATTGATTTTCTGTAAACAGTGGATAGCTAATTTCTCAGACCTTACAGCTCCGCTTTATGCGTTGATTGGGAAAGAGGGTCCACAGGGTCTCATTGTACCTACATTATCACAGTGGGAAGCTTTTGTAAATTTAAAGACTGCGCTAAGCTCAGCTCCATGCTTGTGTTTTCCAGATTATTCTTTAACATTTAAATTGTATGTGGCTAGTTCAAATATTTCTGCTACCTGTGTGCTTTTGCAAGCATTTCCAACTGGTCGCAAGCCGATAGGATATTTTTCAAAGCGGTTTGATTCAGTGACTTTGGGACTCCCGCCCTGCTTGCGCAGTTTGATTTCAGTGGCATTTGCAATTGAAAGTACAGATTTTTTTAGTGTTACAGCACCCTCTTGAGGTATATGTGGCACATTCTATTTCTAGGTTGCTCCATTTAACTAAAACACAACCTTTGTCTTCCACACGTTTATTGACTCTGGAATTGATAATTTCTCAGTCCCATGTGAAAATATATACAACATCCATATGCAATCCATCTACACTCCTGGTTCCTTTGGCAGATCTGGTGGAGGAGGATGGGTCCCATGATTGTTTTCAGAGTATTTTAACTTCTTCCCGTGCTAGACCTGATCTCTCACCTGTGCCTCTGCCAGCCCCAGACGTAACCTTATTTGTGGATGGTTCAGCCTTCAGAGATGAAAAGGGAAAGATTCATGTGGGCAATGCAGTAACCACAATTGATGACGTGATTGAATCAGCTTCCCTGCCATTTTCTAGTGCTCAGTTAGCAGAAGGTTTTGCATTGACGCGTGCTCTTGAACTCTCTAGATATCTTCTAGCAAATATATATTCAGATAGTTCCTATGCAATGAGTGTGCTATGGGATTTTGGTAATATATGGTTGCAACGGGGATTTTTAACCTGCTAATAAACCAATTAAACATGCTGAGCATATCCACCGCTTGTTACAAGCTGTTCTTTTGCCCGCACAGGTTGCAGTTTTGAAATGTAAAGGACATTCCTCTGCTGCTGCCCTTCCCAAGCCCTCTGGCCCTTTTCTGATTTTGCAGCTTGATTTTACTGATTTGCCCAGTGCCAGAGGAGGGAGGCGGTATTTGTTGGTGATCACTTGTCTTTTCTCTGGTTGGGTGGAGGCTTATCCCACTACCAGTATGACAGCTGGGGTTGTCATAAAATTGTTGCTCACTCAGTTTATTCCTGTCTGGGGTGTTCCTTTTGTTCTTTCTTCTGATCAGGGTCCAGCCTTTATTGCACGTGTCTGGGAGGATATTGAAAATTGGTTTGGTGTAAAAAGACAGTTCCACACGCCCTATCATCCGCAAAGCTCTGGCCAGGTGGAGCGGATGAATAGGACCCTTAAAGGATTCTTGCGCACTATGACACAGGATTGGGCTACAGATTGGACAGAAGCCCTTCCTTTTGCCCTTATGGCAGTGCGTAACTCCGCCCAGCGCACTCGAGGAGGTCTGACACCATATGAAATAGTTACTGGACGTCCAGCTACTTCTCCGCATGCCTTGGCAGTTATCCCAGACCCCCAGTTGTTGCGCAGCGATATTTTGACTTATTGTGCACGATTGCACTCAGCCTTGTCTGTTTCCCCTTTATTGAAGGTGAATCCTCAACACGATGCTCCTCCAGAATCATCCCATCCGGACGTGAAACCAGGGGATTGGGTCCTGATTAAGAATTTGCATCCAAAGACACTTCTGGCTCCGAAATTCCTAGGTCCATTTCGTGTACTTCTGGTGGGATATTCAGCCTGTAAGGTGGAAGGGCATTCTCGTTGGATACATCTTACACAGTGTAAGAAGGCTCCCTCACAAGATTCAGAAGATTCCCCGCATCCATGATTCAAGAGATACAACACAGATTTCTCGGACAACAGTGATATTGCAGAAAAAAACAACAACACTTTTTTTTATGATTTAAAGTACTTTCGGTGAAGAGAATGGTGACATCACAGAAGAAGACTATTGTATTAAGTAGATTCTGAATGGACAATTCACGCAAAATGCTCTTGTTTGGCATTTATAGTATTGCTTAGAGGGATAAGGTCATATTAGATTAGTGTTTTTCCTGATATATATGTAATGACCTTTAGGTACTTAACCTCAACTTCATAAATTCATTGAGCTTTAGAGGCTAATCATAGCTACAGTATATATCCTCATTATATAAAGGAGGGTATTAAGAAGAGTAGGTATACTTTCAGTTTTGATTTAGTATATTTTGAAGTAATTATAGTTTTAGAGATTTACAAGTTTTGCTAGAAATGTTTTTATATCTGATCTTAGTTGTGCTGGGGTATATTAATAGTAGCGAAGAGGTGTTGCAGTTAGAACCTTGGGAATGTTATGATGAATATTCAAATATTTTTGAGTCACAGGTACACTCAGTAACAAAACATTTCAATTTATCAGATTGTGCAGTGTGTCTTCCATCTGTGACAGCTACTCAGCATGGATTTCTACCTAGGGTTAGGCCTAAGACCTTTGAGGAGTTTCGTGATATAGCCTTTAATCTAACTTCTGTACAATGGTCTCATACAGGCCCAGAGTCTAGAATAGTTAGTCCTATGCCCTACAACATCCTCCAATATGTTTTATGGCTCAGGGTAAGGGAAAAAAGGTAGGAGACACTCCATGGAATGTTTGTAGAATAGTAATGCTGCATAATTCTTCTATCTGGTATAAGAAGTCCCTTGTAGGTAACTCTTATATTTCAGTGGTACAATTAATGTCAATTCAAGGGAACCAGGTGCATGATTATGAATTACTACAATATACTACAATATAATAGTTCTGGCTACCCTTTAAATGTCTCTAGTTCTGACCTAGGCATACCTAACTGGAGTTTCCCTTTACTAGGGTATTATCATCCCTGGAAACGTAATTTGTCTGGAGGGCTTAATGAAATGGTCATGACTCAGTGGGCTTTGAATAATTGTATCCGGAATATATCCTGTCCTCAGAATTTGACAATCTGGGAAGATGGCTTGGTGGCTTTGGAAGGAGATTATTTTGTGTGTGGTACGTTTGCATATACAGAGCTTCCCAGAGGTTGGTCAGGTACTTGTTATATAGCCCAATTAGATACCCCGTGGCGATATGTACCTTACCAGAACATTACTTTATTATCAACCCTGAACACTTTCGTTAGAAGAAAAAGGGATGTTTCTTCACAGGATAAGGCCATAGAGGCTGCTCAACACCTGGTAGACACTACAAAGCCTTTGACTAAATCTCAAATAGATGCATTCACAGGTACTGTGTGGCTTTCAACACTTGGAGCTATAGCACCTACTAGAGAATATGGCACCCAGATTATGCGATTACAGGCAGTGGTTGAGCTTACAGCCCTAGACCTCACTGAGGCAATTAGTGTTTTGCAAGGTGCTGTAAATAAAGTGTCAGCTTATGCTGCCCAGAACCGAATGGCTTTAGACTATCTCCTAGCAAAGGAAAATGGTGTGTGTGGAGTAATAGTTGGTTTTTGTTGTAGTATGCTTGATAATAATGGAAAAATAGTAAAAGGCCTATTGGATAAAGTCAGAAACCGTACTTTTGTTTCAAGTGATAATTATGTAAGTTCTTTTTCAGCTCTATTTGATTCCGTTTCTTCATTTTGGAATGCATTATCCAGGCCTTTGCAAGGCTTATTAGCTTCATTGCTTGGCATTTTGGGGATTCTCATTTTAGGAGCATTAATTCTTTGTGTACTGTCCGCTTGCTGTAAGAAATCAGTGGAATCACTGACCCCTGCAATGATGTTAGTTTGACCCGGAAACTAGTTTTAATTCCACTTCAATGGCAATGTCTGAGTTTCCTTACTTTGAGAATGATTCTTTACAGAATCAGAGGAGGGACTGAAAGTAAGCTTGTTTTGTACAGGGCGGTGTACACTACCAGACTGTCTAAACCTGAGAAAGAGTTAATTCTGTTCAGACCTTTGCTTAGAAATAAACTTCATATATTTGCTTACTAAGTAGGTGAAGAGGCACAGGTCTTGTAGATAAGAAAAAGGGCAGCTTGTACTCTAGCCTTGCAGTCCCAGGGTTATTAGATACCAAGCAGTCAGCGGTAAACAGTTATGTCTTGGAATATGTGTATGTCTCCTCATACTGACCTATGCAGATTAGAAATTGACCTATGATGTGATAAATACGTAATATCTGACGTGTAATAATAAAGTGAAATTATGCTGTATCATCCAAAAGAGCCTTATAAATAAAAGTGAACCATGGCTAATAGTTAGAGTAAACAAAGAGAACTCGTTTCTATTTGTTTCTCTCCACAAAGCTTTGGTGTATCTATATAGAAGTGTGTGGTATTTTATTGCTGTCTTTGAATTCCTTTCGTATTGCTTTGAATGTAGTTTTCTGTGGCTCCAAGAGCCCTGCAGGTTGCTGGTGAGGAGGGGGCTAAGAAAGCCCACAAAAGACACAACCATACCTATAAAATCGGAAGTATCTCGGAGTGACCCTGGACAAGAAGCTGAACCTCCAATCACACATAAGCAGAACCACCAAAAGCGCATACCACAGAATGAGACTCATCAGACGACTGAAGCCCCTCCTCACCCCTGAGCACTTCTGCACAGTCTGCCAGGCACTAATAACCCTACTACTAGACTTCTGCAATCCAATCTACCTGGGTCTAACAAAACAAACACTCAAACCGCTGCAATTGGTACAAAACACAGTGGCCCGCATAATAGCTGGCACAACAAGACAAGAACACATCACACCCATACTGAAAGAGCTACACTGGCTCCCAATCAGCTCACGCATCAAATACAAAACAATCATAAACATATTCAAGATCAAACAACACTCCTCAGCCATCAGCCTACACACACTCATACAACATGACACAAGCACACGACCAAGGAGAAGAGGCACTTCCAACCGAGTAAACACCCCAAAAGACTTCACCAAGACCCGCAAGGACACCGCAGAACGAGCACTCTCCCTGGCCGCCCCAACAATCTGGAACACCCTCCCAGACGAGATGAGACTAACGACAGACTTCAAAGACTTTCGCAAACAGCTGAAGATAACTCTATTCATTGGACATGTCACATGACATACTAATCAAGCTAGAACAACGGACCTACCCACACCCTGACCCTTGTATATAAGAATGTATAATAGCTCAAAATGTATAATAGCGCACATTGTAGAAAGATCAAATTAAATCAAATGCACATCACCTCAAACACACAACATGCATCACTGCATGAGAACACATGAACACTTTAATGATTGTTTGCTGTGTAGACCACCTTGATTGAAGGAGAAGGCGGTATAGAAATACTGTTAAATAAATAAATAAATTGTATCGATCCATCTCATTGCTGGCCTTCCTCTTTTGCGTTGACCTTCTATCTTGCCAAGCATGATGTCTTTCTCTAATGATCTCTCTCTTCGCATGATGTGTCCAAAGTATGAAAGTCAAAGTCTTGTCATCTGAGCTTCTAAAGAAAGCTTAGGTTTGATCTCCTCTAGTACTGACTGGTTTCTTCTTCAGGCAGTCCATGATGTACACAATATTTGTCGCCAGCACCATAATTCAAAGGCATCAATTTTCTTCCTGTCTGTCTTTTTCACTGTCCAGCTTTCACATCCATATGATGTTATTGAAAATACCATGGCTTGAACAAGTCGAATCTTTGTATGGAGAGAGACATCTCTGCTCTTGAGAATCTTATCTAGGTCTTTCATAGCCATTCTGGAAAGAGCAATGCCGCTCAGCCCTCCAGCCCAATCGGGGTTGTGGGAGGGGCCTGCAGCCACAAGAGCAGCCGCCGACGGCGGGAACCAGCGTGCCTCCATCTTCGGCTCCCCCG
Organism: Ichthyophis bannanicus; assembly: GCA_033557465.1. Lineage (NCBI taxonomy): Eukaryota > Metazoa > Chordata > Amphibia > Gymnophiona > Ichthyophiidae > Ichthyophis > Ichthyophis bannanicus. Next base: position 925,024,521 of record CM066032.1, on the reverse strand, counting down.
ATTGGGGTAGAGCACTGAGCGGGCCGTCCACACAGGCCGCTCAGCCCTCCAGCCCAATCGGGGTTGTGGGAGGGGCCTGCAGCCACAAGAGCAGCCGCCGACGGCGGGAACCAGGGTGCCTCCATCTTCGGCTCCCCCGATCGGGGTAGAGCACTGAGCGGGCCGTCCACACAAGCCGCTCAGCCCTCCAGCCCAATCGGGGTTGTGGGAGGGGCCTGCAGCCACAAGAGCAGCCGCCGACAGCGGGAACCAGCGTGCCTCCATCTTCGGCTCCCCCGATCGGGGTAAAGCACTGAGCGGGCCGTCCACACAAGCCGCTCAGCCCTCCAGCCCAATCGGGGTTGTGGGAGGGGCCTGCAGCCACAAGAGCAGCCGCCGACGGCGGGAACCAGCGTGCCTCCATCTTCGGCTCCCCCGATCGGGGTAGAGCACTGAGCGGGCCGTTCACACAAGCCGCTCAGCCCTCCAGCCCAATCGGGGTTGTGGGAGGGGCCTGCAGCCACAAGAGCAGCCGCCGACGGCGGGAACCAGCGTGCCTCCATCTTCGGCTCCCCCGATCGGGGTAGAGCACTGAGCGGGCCGTCCACACAAGCCGCTCAGCCCTCCAGCCCAATCGGGGTTGTGGGAGGGGCCTGCAGCCACAAGAGCAGCCGCCGACGGCGGGAACCAGCGTGCCTCCATCTTCGGCTCCCCCGATCGGGGTAGAGCACTGAGCGGGCCGTCCACACAAGCCGCTCAGCCCTCCAGCCCAATCGGGGTTGTGGGAGGGGCCTGCAGCCACAAGAGCAGCCGCCAACAGGCGGGCCCGCGCCTGTCGGGCCCGCGCCTGAGGGCCTCGCCAGAGGGCCCTTTGGCGTGGCACTAGTAGAAGCCACCCACAACCTGCACATAACAACTGCAAGCAACAGACCTCAACCGACCCACAGCAGCTAACCGAAGGCTCCCAATCTAATCCTCCCATGCAACTACAATCTACCTGATCTTGGCACCATCCTATTCACGGTACAGACTATTTGCATTAGTCATCTGTTAAACCAACATATGACTATCTCTCAACAGTTATCATTTAGAAATCACTCCTTGCTGTAATACCTTCTTGTATAACCTGTATACCATTGTAATATGATCCTCAGCAGGTCCAGATATCCAGACCTTATAGTATAGCCCACTGTATTTAAACATATATCTGTTCACTACCTTTTGTGCCTGTACTCAAATCGCATATCAACCCTATCATTCTGCAACACTATCTACTGTATGTTCATAGCTAGCAATAGCCTACCTACTGCATTATGTAAGTGTTTTACTCACTGTGTTGCATTCTCACGACTGCTCAGACTACCACTGATACCTCTCAGATTGTCTTACAAGATATCCTTATATACCATAGCAAAAAGTTCAGCCTGAAGACATCCCTCAGAAACCCGCTACCCTAAATTCAACAGCAAGTTAAAATGTCTCCCACTACCACGGCCTCAATCAGCATCCTACTTCTCATTCTAGGATGGATAACCGAATCCCTGGCATTATCACACGCACCACAGCAAACTCCAATCCTACAAAAACACACTCATAGACGGGCTGAAGCCCCATATCCTCCCTTAAGAGTTGATACGCAACCCCGGCATTCACACCTATTACACATAGCTCTCCAAAATACCAAGAAAACCAAGCTACTGGAACCCCCTCAAGCACTAAACTGTGCTCTCATCAATGCTCGGTCAGTCCGTAAGAAATGGCCAATCGTTACTGATTTAATATCTGCTTATAACCTGGATATCCTCATGATAACTGAAACCTGGTTATCTGATACAGATAACATAATCATCAACCAACTCATACCCGACAACTTCTCCATCCACTCCCGCCATAGAGAGAATAAAAGAGGAGGAGGAGCCCTCATACTAACAAGGACCGACCTGCAGTTTTACACAATAGACTCTACAAGCTCAAACAACCTAGACATTCTTTCCATCGCCAATGATCAATGTTCCATCAATCTTCTTTATAGAGCACCCTCACCCTCCTCTGATGATCTTCCCAACATATTAGACTTAGCAGCCAACTCGGTCCAACACACCAAACCAAATTGGTTATTAGGAGACTTTAATCTCCCTTCTCTGCACTCCAGCCATGCCTCAGCCCTCCTAGAAGCAATGGATGAACTAGGATACAGGCAATTAATCAGAAGTCCCACCCATACAAAAGGGAACACCCTTGACATGATTTTTGCTCCCCTATCAGCATGTGAATCAAACAACGATCTTGTAACAGCACTGATCCCAGTACCATGGTCAGATCACAAATTAATTAACTTCATCATTCCCTTAAACTCCAACACCCCCCGTAACAGATCCTCTAACAACCCCACAAAGACAACATCTCGAAGTTTCCAACCCTTCAACAAAGAACTCATACTTGCACAAACCAACCCTCTCTACAATGACTCTACTCTCAATCTTGATAACCTGATTGCATCATGGAACAACAACCTCAGCTCTATTGCACAAAAATCACACGATAGCAAGACCGCAAGCAACAGAAAACATACACCATGGTTCTCTCCTGATCTGCGGACCTCCCTTTTATACCTTCGAAAACTCGAGAAACGATGGCGTCGATCTCGCTGCACAGATGACCAGACAGCCTACAACATACAACTTGCGGCCCACAGAAAAGCTGTCCTGACAAGAATGAAACAATTCCACACTGATTCACTCAAAAGATCCCTAAACAAACCACGGGATCTTTTCAGCCTAGTCAAATCCCTATCGAAGGAACCGTCACCATGTCCTCCTGAGGATATCCACCCACAAGCCTTCGCGGACCATCTACAATCTAAACTATTACAAACAAACAAAATCACTGCCCTCAAGACACCACCTGCCTAAACTATCTCTCAATGTTTTCCACACCACCCAAGAAACATGTGGAAGATACCATTGCCGCCATCAACACTACCACTGCTCATACTGACCCTTGTCCAGCTTACTGGATAAAAAATATACGCAGTGATATCAGTCCATTAATCACAAGAATGATAAGACTATCGTTCACAACTGGATCCTTCCCCTCAGCACTCAAACAAACATCAATTAGACCACTTCTAAAAAAAACCAAGCTTGACCCTAGTAAAGTGGAATTGTACAGACCCATAGCTAGCATACCATTTCTAGCTAAAATATTTGAAAAGGAAGCACAACGACAAATACAAGACCATATCGACACTGCATCCCCACTAGACCCCCATCAACATGGCTTCAGGGAGTTCCATGGCGTGGAAACCCTTCTTATCTCCCTTCTCAATAATATCATCACATGTATTGACAACATCCACCAAGGTTGTGTACTTATATTCATAGACATAGCTGCAGCCTTCGATTCGGTACACCACGGCCTGCTCATAGAACGCCTAAAAGAAAAAGGCATTAATGGCCTCGCCCTTGATTGGTGCAAATCATACCTTGAAGGAAGATGGCAACAAGTAAGATCAAGATCAACAAAATCAGAGCCCTTCCACCAAGATCAGGGTGTTCCTCAAGGCTCATCATTATCATCTCTCATGTTTAACATTTACGTACAACCTGTCTGCAACATCATCAGATCTTTCAATGTCCAATGTCAGATATACGCCGATGATATCCTTCTTTACATGCCATTCTCCACAAAGCAAATGGACCTCTCACCTCTCATTGAATGTTTTGATGCAGTATCAGAATGGTTTCTATCTCAAAACCTCCGTATTCAACATAAGAAAACGGAGGTACTCTTCATCACAAGAAATCCGAATTTTACCCCACCACCTCATATAAAAGTGAGAGAAGCTGAACTCCAAACAAAGTCTACAATTCGAAACTTAGGAGTTACTCTAGATCAACACTTGGACATGAAGCTTCACATATCCTACATTGTCAGAGCCGTATATTTCAAGATCCGGACACTCAAACACCTCAGATCTTTATTGGACCCAAGTGACTTCCGGACTGTATACCAAGCTCTTATCCTACCCCACTTTGATTTCGCCAACGCCATTCTCCAAGGCCTCCCACAGTCTACTTTGAACCCCCTTCAGCTAGCCATGAACGCCGCTGCTAGAGTTCTTTCTGGAGCATCGAGATTTGACCACATCACACCCATCTTAATTCAACTCCACTGGCTCCCAACACACGGAAGAATACTATTCAAGACTCTGACGCTTACCTTTAAAGCCATCAACGGCATAACCGCTTCACAACTAGTGGATCTAATTCAGCCCACCCCACCTAACAGATCCAGAAGATCCACATCAGCAAACACTCTAATTATCCCAAGTGCATCAACAAAATGCACACTAACAACGTCAAACAGGGCTTTCATTTTTTATGCTCCCAAGTGTTGGAACATATTACCACCAGCAATCCGAGCCATCACCGATCTCACACAATTCAGGAAAGCACTAAAACATTACTTATTTATTCAACATTACCAGATCAACCATACTCCACCATAGCCACACCTTTCCTTCCAGAAACCTCTACATATTAGTCCCTATACTTAATATCTTTCTGTAGGTTCATAACCCACTATGCAAAGCTTACTGCTACACATGTAAATAGTTGATGTGCATGTTTCCCTAAGTTATCCAAGTTGTATTTCCTTGTTCTCTGTAAAACTAACGTTTGTTCATTATGTTTCACTGTTCCATGTAAACTGCGCTGATACTAAATAGTGCGGTATATAAGAAACTAAAATAAATAAATAAATAAATTTCTTGACTGCTTGTTGCTTCTTTATTGATAGTTGATCCAAGCAGGTTAAAGTTGTTCACAATTTCAATTTCTTCTCCTTTAACGATGAACCTGTTGATTATGCCAGTTGTCATGATCTTTGTCTTCTTTACATTAAGGTGCAGGCCCATTTTGAGACTATGTTCTTTGACTGTGAGAAGCAAATGTTTCAGATCATCTTCACTTTCAGCCAGTAATGTGGTATCATCAGCATAGCGAAGGTTGTTGATAAGTCTTCCACCAATCTTCACACCTCTGTTGTCTTCATACAATCCTGCTTCTCTGATGATTTGTTCTGCATATAAATTAAACAGGTAGGGGGAAAGTATGCAGCCTTGTCTTACACCTTTGCTTATTTTAAACCATTCTGTTTCTCCTTGTTCCGTTCGAACTGTTGCTTCTTGATCAATGTACAGATTGCGCAAGAGAACGATCAGGTGTTCTGGTATACTCATGCTTCTTAATGTGGCCCAGAGTTTCTCATGGTTTACACAGTCAAAAGCCTTGCTATAGTCGATAAAGCACAAATAGATATCCTTTTGGTATTCTTTAGTCTTTTCAAGGATCCATCTCACATCCGCAATGATGTCTCTCGTTCCTCGCCCTCTCCTGAACCCTGCTTGCACTTCAGGTAGTTCTTGTTCCAGGTATGGTTGTAGTCTCTTTTGAATAATCTTCAGTAGAATCTTGCTGGCATGTGGGATCAGAGCGATTGTGCGATAATTTCCACAGTCAGTTGGATCACCTTTCTTTAGTATTGGTATAAACACAGATCTTTTCCAGTCAGTTGGCCATGATGTTGTCTTCCATATTTCTTGGCAGAGCCTTCTAAGTACGGTAACAGCTGCATCAGATTGCTGCAATACTTCTATGGGAATGCTATCAATGCCTGGTGCTTTGTTCTTTGATAAGGCTTTCAATGCTGCTTCAGCTTCTTCTTTCATCACCAATGGTTCCCGATCATAAGGTACAGGTTGAAACAGCTGTTGGTCCACTTGATCTTTATATACTCTGTATATTCCTTCCACCTTTTCTTGATCTTCTCAGCATCATTCAAAATAGAACCTTGAGCATCTTGTAACATTCCAATTCGAGGCTGGAACTTTTTCTTTAACTCTCGTAGCTTTAGGAAAGCCGATCTTGTTCTTCCTCTAATAGTTTCTGCTTCTATTTCCTTGCAAGTGTCATTGTAGTACTTTTTCTTGTCCTGTCTTGCTGCATGTTGGAAATCTCTGTTGAGTTCTGCGATTGTTTTTCCTTCTCCTCTGGCTTTAGCTTCTCTGCATTTCTGGGCAATTTTCAGAGTTTCTTCCGCCATCCATTTTGGCCGTTTTTGCTTTTTCACCTTTTGTAGAGACTTCTCGCTTTCTTTCAACACAACCTTCTTGATGTCATTCCATAACTCTTCCGGAGCTCTGTCATTTGTATCTAAAGCAGCAAACCGATTTTGCAGGCAGTCTTTAAATTCCAGTGGTATATTCTCAAGGTCATATTTTGCTGCATTCATGAGTGGTTTGCTCTTTTTCAACTTTAGCTTGAGCTTGCATACTAGTAGTTAATAATCTGTACCACAGTCACCTCCAGGTTTTGCCATTGTTGATGTTACAGAGCTTTTCCATCGTTGACTATCCATATAAGAGATAGTTATGCTTATTTTGATTTTATCCGGTTGCTATAAAAAGATCCACTGTGACTGTCCCATGCCATTTTGAATTTTGTCACTGTGTTTGCCCCCACCACTTCCATCGGGAGGACATTCCAAGCATCCACCACCCTTTCAGTGAAAAAGTATTTCCAGACATTGCCTTTCAGTTTACCCCCTTGCAGCTTCATGTTATGCCCTCTAATTTTACAGTTTCCAGGTCTCTGGAAGAGGTTTGTTTGTCCATTAATACTCTTAAGTATTTAAAGGTCTGAATCATAGCTCCCCTGTCCCTCCTCTCCTCCAGAGTGTACATATTTAGGTCTTCAAGTGTCTTCTCATAAGTCTTCTGACGTAGGCTCCAAATCAATTTGGTAGCCTTCCTCTGAACTGCTTCCAGCCTTTTTATATCCTTTGCGAGATACGGTCTCCAAAACTGAACACAATATTCCAAGTGAGACTTCCCCAGCGAGTTGTACAGTGGCATTAATACCTCTTCCTTTCTGCTGGTAATTCCTCTCTATATGCAACCGCCTTGTAACACTGTTTCGCCACCTTGAGATCATCAGAAACAATCACACCGAGGTCTTTCTCCTGGTCCATGCACATCAATCTCTCACCCCCTATTGCATACAATTCCTTTGCATTTCTGCTGCCCGAGTGCATTACACTGCACGTCTTCACATTGGTCTAATGCTTGGCAGTTAAGATTTATTCTTCCAGCTTTAGTAGATCTTTCCTCATGTTATCTACTCCCTCAGGAGAGTCCACTCTGTTGCAAATTTTGGTGGCATCTGCAAAAAGACAGACTTTTCCTTTCTTGATCTTGAGAAGCAAATGTTTTAGATCGTCTTCACTTTCAGCCAGTAATTTGGTATCATCAGCATAGTGAAGGTTGTTGATGAGTCTTCCACCAAATTTCAAACCTCGGTTTTCTTTATACAGTCCTGCTTCTCTGATAATTTGTTCTTCATATAAACAGGTAGGAGGAAAGTATGCAGCCTTGTCGTAAATCTTTGCTGATTTTAAACTATTCTGTTTCTCCTAGTTCTGTTCGAATGATTGCTTCTTGCTAAATGTGAAAGTTGTGTAAGAGAACTATAAGGTGTTCTGGTATATCGATGCTTCTTAAAGTGGCCCAGAATTGCTCATGGTTTAGACAGTCAAAAGCCCTGCTGTAGTCAATAAAACATATATGAATATCCTATATTCTTTTGTCTTTTCAAGGATCCATCATCTCACATCCTTGATGATTTCCTTCGTTCCTTGCCTTTTCCTGAACCCTGCTTGCACTTCAGGCAGTTCTCTTTTCAGGTATGGTTGCAGTATCTGCTGAATGATCTTGAGTAGAATCTTGCTGGCATGTGGGATCAGTGTGATTGAGCGTTAATTTCCACAGTCAGTCAGGTCATCTTTCTTCAGTATTGGTATAAAAATAGATCTTTTCCAGTCAGATGGCCATGAATTTGTCTTCCAAATTTCCTGGCAGAGCCTTGTAAGTATGGTAACAGCTTCATCTGATTACTGTAATACTTCAATGGGAATGCCATCAATGCCTGGTGCTTTGTTCTTTGATAAGGCTTTCAATGCTGCTTCAACTTCTTCTTTCATCACCAATGGTTCCTGATCATAAGGTACAGGTTGGAATGGCTGGTGGTCCACTTGATCTTTATGGTATAATGACTCTGTATATTCTTTCCATCTTTTCTTGATCTTCTCGTCGTCATTCAACATGGATTCTTGAGCATCTGATAGCATTCCAACTCGAAGATGGAATTTTTTCTTTAACTCCATAGCTTTAGAAAATCTGATATTGTTCTTCATCTAATATTTCTGATTCTGTTTCCTTGCGTGTGTCATTGCAATACTTCTCCTTGTCTTGTCTTGCTGCCCTACCACCCCCCCAAAAAAAAACTACCCCACCAAAACTGCAACCCCACAACTATCCCACTTTCAAAGCTCCTTTCATATAACTGTCCCAACCCCCGAAACTTCCTAAATCAACTTTCCCATCTTGCAAACTACGCCATCCTCAGAACACCCACATCTGTCCCCATCCCAAAAATCTATGTCCCATATTGAGTTTGAAAATTGGGCCAGAATTGGACAGGGGGCTCCAGAGAAATAAGTCCCCCTGAAGAAATGGCCAGTGCATTGTAGCATAGTCTTATATACAGTGAAACATAGCAGTTATGGAATTCCTTCTTTCACACTCCCTCTCCCTGTTCCCTACTCTTCCAAATCCCTAAACCTCCCCATCCCCAAAAATGTTCCCCCCACAACTGCCCCCACCCTCAAAAAATACTTCCTTGCAACTGCCCTACCAACTTGGCAAATGCCCAGCCCTGAAAAAACCTCCACATAACTGCTTCACCCCAAAAGCTACATCCACACAACTGCCCCATATGGGAGGGAAATTTTAAAAACAAACAAACAAACAACAAAAAAAAAAACCTCCCATAACTGTATCACCGCCCTGCAAACTGCCCTATCCCCAAAAGTACATTCCTGCAACTGTCCTACTCCCAATTGCCCCAACCCACAAAATGTACTACCATCCTGAAAACTGCCTCACTCCCTAAAGAGCAGGAGCTGTGACAAAACATGTTCCTGAAGTTGATCGCTATTCTGACGCTTCTTCCGTGGTCCAAAATGTTTGCCAGCAGCTCCTGCAGATTCCTTCTGACCAGGCAGAGCCCATTGTGATTGAAAGGGCGCACAGAGCATTGGGACCCCCGATCGCAGGGAGATCGAAGGACATAGTAGCCTGTTTGGCTTCATTTGCACAGAAAGACTGGGTGATGCGGGTGGCAGCACAAAAGGGCAGCTTTGTTTGGGAAAGTGTGGACGCTGAAATCTTCCAGGATCTGTCGGCGGGGACTTTGCAGTGCTGCCGCACCATGAGGCCTGTGACACAATACCTATGGGCTGAGAAGTCCAAGTACTGATGGTTATTTCCTTTTGAACTTCTGCTTGATGTCAATTGTCGGAGTTTCTGGGTGCAGACGGCGGAGGAAGCGTGGACTATTCTCCACCAGGAAGGAGCACCGAATCTACCGGAGCAGCCCTTAGCCAAGGCAAATGCGCTCCGCCATGTCCCTCTTCCAAAGGGTCTCAGCTAAGGGCCAACATCTGAGGCATCAGTCAGGCAGCTCCGGAAAATATGCAGCTCCAGGAGGTGAAGTGTTTGGCTCAGCCACGTGAACTGAATTTTTCTTGGACTGTTAATTTGGTTTGGCCTTCGGCTAGAGGGGCCATTATTTTCAGTATTGCAATTGGATATGCTTTACTGTTTACAGTATTTGTGCGATTGAGTGTTGGGGAATGGGGGGGGAGTGAGAGTGGCAGTATGACTGAAAATTTACTGGGACTCTTGCAGGATGTGCGGATTATGCATGGGGGATGGAGAGTGGGTGATGTGTGCTGGTTCCATAGGGTTGGGGAGGGCTGTTGATGTGTATAGAAACATAGAAAAATGACGACAGAAAAAGACCACATGGCCTGTCTAGTCTATCCTTCCATATTGTGGTGAGGAGGAGGCAGCCCAGCATGAAAATAAAGGAGAAAGAAGAACTTTTTCTTCTTCTCGGGGGATGGGTTCATTAGAACACATACATCACAGCAGAATCCCTGAGAGAAACCAAGAGGGTAGTGCTAGGTTTAAGCCACTCCCAGACCTCATGACAACCTCAGGCAAGAGTAGGAGGTACAAGTGGGTGGAGTCAGGAAGGGAGTTGCCCTGCTCAGCGTTTAAGTTTGAGGGAACAAACAAAGTGAGCAGAGGGGCCAAGGAAGCCAAAAAGGCCAGGAACTCCAGAGAGGCCAGGAACTCCAGAGATGCAGGAGAAAGCAAACACAGCAGAACCAGCAACCATGAAAGAAGCAGTTACAAAGTGAGTAGCAGCAGAGACAACAGCAGCCAGCACTGCAGCCCAGGAAGCTACAGGGAGAAAGAGAAAAGGTTGGCTTTAAGGAAGCTAAGGCAAGAGTGCTTAGACTCACCGGAGGAAGGGTCTATCTGCAGGCAGCAGAAGCCCCAGGAAGGGAAGTGGAGAGCTTACCCTGAGTCACTGTCTAGCTCAGAGACAGAGGGAGTGCCAAGCCGTAGAAGCCTCAGCCAGGAAGGTGCTGCAACCAGACTCCAAGGTAGGAGAGATAAAGCCATAAAGCCTAAACCCTGTGTTACGTGCTCTGACTCAGAAGAGAGGTTAAAGCCTAGGAAAACCCGGAATAGGAGTAAGCGGTTTGCCAGGGACACTGAACAGGAAAAGCCCAGTGAAATCCTACCAGAAGGAGAAAGGGTCATTCAGTGGCATAGGCTATTTAATCTGCTAAAGAATATTAAGGATAAACTGCCAGAACGCTTACAAGCATTGCCAAGTTACAGCTCAGTTGAATGCATGGAAGTAGCAGGCCAAGAAAGTGACCTAACTTCAGTTTGTTCTGAGATGGACTGTAATGTGTGCATGAAGGCTGAGTAATGGAAGCCTGAGAAAGGAAAGAAGTGAAGCTTGTGTAAATATCTTTATTGCAACACTGGTTACAAGTGTTACCTTAAGAGGAGAAGAATAATCCTGTATTTTGCTTTGACCTGAATGTGTACATTTGCTTGGAAGATTTTGTTACCCATTTTGACACGGATGCTAATAAAATTCCTGTGTGCTTTAAAACAACCACTCGGTTCATAATCTCCTTGACACAACTACAATCCTTGGGAAAGAGGAAATTGAGATGGCTTCCCGTCCCTACTAGGCAACCGCCTGGTAGGGGCGCGACCGCCACAATATCAACCACTACAACAGTCCACTTTTTTCCTTTAGAGATTCTTTGTGTTTGTCCCATGCTTTTTTGAATTCAGATACTGTCCTCGTCTCTACCACCTTCACTGGGAGACTATTCCATGGATCCACCACTCTTTCCATAAAGAAATATTTCCGTATATCACTCCTGAATCTATCCCCTTTCACCCTCATCCCATGTCCCCTCGTAACAGAACTTGCTTTCAATCGAAAGAGGCTCTCCCCCTGTGCATTTATGCCACGGAGGTATTTAAACATCTGTCATATCACCTCTATCCTGTCTTTCCTCTAAGGTGTACATACTAAGATCCTTAAGTCTGTCTATATATTCTTTATAATGAAGACCACTAACCATTTTAGTAGCCACCCTCTATACTGACTCCATCCTGTTTATTTCCTTTTGAAGGTGCGGTCTCCAGAATTGCACACAATACTCCAAATGAGGTCGCACCAAAGACTTATACAGAGGCACTATCACCTCCTTTTTTCTGCTAGCCATTCCTCTCCGTATGCACCCAAGCATCCTTCTAGCTTTTGCTGTCATCTTTTCTACCTGTTTAGCTACTTTAAGATCATCAGACACAACCACGCCTAGGTCCCACTCTTCTTTAGTGGACAAAAGTACTTCACCCCCTATACTATATTGCTCCCTTAGACTGCTGCAGCCTAAATGCATGACTCTGCATTTTTTAACATTAAATCCCAGCTGCCAAATTCTAGACCATTCTTCAAGCTTAGCTAGATCCCTCCTCATGTTATCTACACCTTCCTGGGTGTCTACTTTATTGCAAATTTTGGTATCATCCACAAAGAGGCAAACCTTACCCGACAGCCATTCCGCTATATCACTAACAAAGATGTTAAAAAGAATTGGACCAAGGACAGATCCCTGGGGCACACTACTGGTAACTTCCTTCTCCTCAGAGTGAGCTCCATTTACCTGTACTCTTTGTCGCCTCCCACTCAACCAATTTCTAACCCAAGCAGTAACTTTAGGGTCCCATCCCTAGAGTGCTCAGTTTGTTTATAAGTCACCAGTGAGTATGCCCACAGGAGGTCTCTTCCTCAATATAAGGATCGTAATATAGCTCCATGTGAAGGGGGAGGGGGTTTGCAAGGCAGTAGGTGGGTAAAGACATCTGAAGCAAAAGGTGAGTGGAAAAGCTGGGGTGGCGGTTGGGCAGATGGCCGGTAGGCTAAAAGTAGGGATGTTGAATGTGCGGGCCTCAATGCCCCACAAAAGTGGAAAATATTTCTGCAGGAGATTAGGGATCAACACTGGCCATTGGTATTTGTCCAGGAAATGCTTTTGCGGGGGAGAGATGAATGCTACCTTGGGCTCCGGGTCTTTCAGACTTTTTTGCGGTGGAGGGGGGCGACTGTAAGCGGGCAGGAGAGGCAATCCTGATTAAACAGGATTTTCCCTTCACTTTGGGTGGGACTTATGGCAAAATGGATGGGAGGGTGCTGGTAGTGTGGGGAGAACTGTATGGGCAAACAGTGACTTTTGTATCTCTTTATGGTCCTAGTATAGAGCAGGTGACTTTTTGAGCAGATATGTGACAGTGGATAGAGCGTAGTTACTCACCTTTAACAGGTGTTCTCCGAGGACAGCACAAATCAGTCCTCACATATGGGTGACATCGGCACCAATGGAGCCCCTCACGGAAACATCCCCCCCAGCTTTCAAAGAAAGCCTTTTGGAGATGCCACCACGCATGCATGGTCCTCTTCCTGCCCAAGGGTGCCATCTTGCTCAGACAGATGACATAGCTAAAAGACGGCAAAAACAAGATGGTAAAGGAGCAACTCCAAGGGGAGGAGGGATGGTTGTAAGGACTGATTCCTGCTGTCCCCGGAGAACACCTGTTACAGGTGAGTAACTACACTTTCTCCGGGAACAAGCAGGAAGTCAGTCCTCATATATGGGACTCCCCAGCTACAGGCTACAGAAAGCCCATAGCAAAAATAAGGGCTCCCTCACGGGGAGCCGCATGCAGTGGCAATTTAGTCCATGTCCACAGACCATAGTAGGACCCCTGTGTCCGATGAAACCAGCACTCTGGTAGCCTGAACACAGAAGGGTCGGAGGGTAGGAGTTGCCTAAACCCCGAAAAAGTTACGGAGCACAGCCTGGCCGAAGGCAGTGTCCCATCGAGACTCTCTTTCCAGAAAGTAATGGGCTGCAAAAGTACGGACTGAAGACCAGGTGGCGGCCCGGCAGATATCCACCATCAGGACAGAGCGCAAGTTTGCCACCGAGGCTGCCATGGCCCTGACACTGTGCGCCATGACGCGGCCTTCCAGTGGGAGCATCACCTGCTCATAAGGGAGAGCGATACAGTCCGCCACCCATGTGGGCAGCGTACGCTTGGTCACTGCCTTCCCCAACCTACTGGGGTCATAGGAGATGAAAAGTTGAGAAGCTTTGCGGTGGCCCTGAGTGCGTTGGATATAGAAGGACAAAGCCCTCTTACAGTCCAAGGAGTGAAGGACTGTCTCCGCCCGACTGGAGTGAGGTCTTGGAAAGAAGGTAGGGAGCACCACTTCCTGGTTGAGATGGAAGGGCAATACTACCTTCGGCAGGAATTTGGGGTGCGGTCAAAGCACCACTTGCTCTTGTAGAACTTGGTATAAGGCACTTCCACCATAAGGGCTTGAAGCTCGCTAACTCTGCGAGTGGAGGTGAGCGCAACCAGGAAAACCACCATCCAAGAGAAGTAGCGAAGGATGGCAGGTAGCCGGAGGCTCGAAGGGTGGGGGCAAGTGAGCTGCCCCAACCCTACGTTGAGGTCCCATTTGGTTGCCGGAGGGCGAACCAGGGGCTTTGATAAGAGCAGGCCCCGAAGAAAACAGATCACCACAGGTTGGACCGAGAGCGGCTTACCATCCACCAGATGGTGGTGCACCTCCAGGGCTCTAAGGTGCACTCGAACTGAAATGGTGAAGGTACTATAACAGCAGTGCCACCAGGCAGGAGAAAGTGTCAGCAATGAACTCGGCGCACCAAACCGAGAACCTGCACCATTTGAGGGTGTAAGCCTTCCTAGTAGAGGCCTTGCGAGTGGCCAGCAGAATGTCTTCCACCTCAACCGAAAGGTTGAAAGGGGCCAGAGTCACCCTCTCAACATCCACGCTGTCAGCAACAGGGACCCCAGGTTGGGGTGCAGAAGAGAGCCCCTCTCCTGAGACAGGAGTCCCGGGGAGGTCTCGAAGGGAATGGCGGTCTCCACTGTCAACTGGAGGAGCAGCGGGAACCACGGTTGCCTGTGCCACCGAGCAGCTATCAGGATGAGCGGGGCCTTGTTGCAGAGGGTCCTGAACAAGGTTTTGGCGATCAGCGGCGTAGGAGGGAAGGCATACATGAGGCCTTCCAACCATGAGGCAAGGAACGCGTCCGCTGCCACCCTGGAGGGGTGGGCCTTATGGGAACAGAAGCGGGGCAACAAAGTTGTCTGGGCTGGTAAACAGGTCCATTACGAGTTCCCCCAGAGCTGGAAAAGCCAACTGGCTACCCTGGGGTCCAGCTGCCACTCGTGTGGCTGGAGGACTCTGCTCAGACTGTCGGCCAGAAGGTTGTCCTGTCCTGGCAGGTACACTGCATGCAGGAGGATACCCTGTTGGATTACGAACAAGCAGTGGACCAGTGCCTCCTGACAAAGGGTACAAGACCCTGTGCCCCCGTTTGTTCACATAGAACATCACCACCTGGTTGTCCGTCTGGACCAGAACCAGCTGGTGATGCAGGTGGTGACAGAAGACTTGCAGAGCTAAGTGTATGGCTCAGAGCTCCAGGAGGTTGATCTGCTGGGTGCTCTCGTCTGGTGACCAGTTACCCTGGGTGCAGAACTCTCTGCTTGGGCTCCCCAGCCGAGCAGGGAGGCGTCCGTGGTAAGGACCTTTGAGAGGCTTGGGGCCTGAAAAGGCATGCCTCCCTCGAGATGCTTGAGAGACTGCCACCAGACCAGAGAGTCTGCCAGTTGGCGGGTTACAGAGATTCTGTCTCGGATGCAACCCGTGGCCTACCACTGGTCCCGGAGATACCAATGCTATGCCCTCATGTGGAGGCAAGTGTCTAGGGTAACGTGGACCGTGGAGGCCATGTGCCCGAGGAGGCGCAGAAGCAGCCAAGTGGGCACCGAGGGACGGTATTGTATGTCCCGTGCCAGAGTCCTGAGATGGTCGGCTTGGTCCCTGGGCAAGAAGGCCTTCGACTGGAGAGTGTCGAGCTTTGCTTCAATGAACTCCAGGCATTGTGCCGGGAGGAGGTGAGACTTGGGGTAGTTTATGACTAACTCCAAGTGTTGCAGGACCTGGATGGTGCGTATGGTGGCCTGCTGAGGCCGTGCCTCCCTTTATGAGTCAGTCATCCAGGTAGGGGAAGACAAAGACCCCCTGGAGATGGAGAAAGGCGGCTACGACTGCCAGGCATTTTGTGAAGACTCTTGGAGCTGAGGCCAAGCCGAAGGGGAGCACCCTGTACTGAAAATGCCTGCCTCCCACTACAAACCACAAGTACTGCCTGTGGTGGGTGTGGATGAGAATGTGGGTATAAGAATCCTTGAGGTCTAAGGAGCATAGCCAATCTCCCTGCTAGAGGTATGGCAGCAATGTTCCAAGGGAGAGCATCTTGAACTTCTCCCTCATGAGGAGTTTGCTGAGGTTGCACAGGTCAAAGATGGGCCTTAGGCCCCCTGTTCTTTTTGGCATGACAAAGTATCTGGCGTAGAACCCCTTGCCCTTGAGATGGTGGGGCACCGGTTCCACTACTTTGTCCTCGAGAAGATCTGCCAACTCCTTCAGTAGAAGGTCCCGGTGAAGGGGAGACCCAAGGGGCTCTCCCGGAAAGTAAGGGAGAGGCACCTGAGTCATGTGGAGGAGGTAACACTCCCTAACTACCTGAAGTGGTCAGGAGTTGGTGGTGATGGTCAACCACCTCTGTGCATAGAGGGCCAGACGCCCCCCTGTGGGCTGCTGATCTCCTTGGGGTAAATAGGCTATGCTCAAACAGTAAAATTCTCCCCCCTGGCTGGGGCGGAACAAGTGCCTGGGGTTTTGGAGCCTTCTGTTTACGAGGGCCATGCCCATGTCCCTTGGCCTGCTGACCCTGATGGGGAGCCGGGGAGCCCTGAAAAGGTGGATTGTTTCTGTAAGCAACTCCCTTCCACAGGTAAAAGGACTTTTTACCCGAGCCCTTCCATCGGGAAGGGGCAGCGGTCTTGTTGGCTAGCCTGGTCCTCTTCATGAAGTCGGTCTCCAGCTCGGCAGCCTTGTCAGTCTTGGGTTTGCCAAATAGGTTCTCTCCTTGGCAGGGGACATCGACCACTTTGTCCTAACCCACTGCTCGAGATTGGATGACTGTAGCCAAGCTTGGCAGCATGCACTGATGCCCACCGCTGCTATTCGAGCCGCCGACTTGAACCTGTCATAGGCCATTCGAGACATGAATTTGGAGCATTCACGGACTGCCTTGGCCAGGTTCTTGAACTGCTTCAAGAGTTCCTCGGAGAGACCAGCTGAGAACCCGTCAAGTTCCTTTGCCAAGTCTCACATGCCCATGGATACGGCCTATGAGCATTGAGCCCTGATAGCACTTTCTGCTGAGGGCATCCAGGGTGCGGGCATGGCCGACTCCACCACCATGAGTCGATGCATGGCCGACTCCACCACCATGGAGATATGCGGCAGCTGTGACTTTTGGAAGCCTGGGCTCCAGCAGACTCAGTACATCAAGTCAAGCCATTTGCTCACCACCGGTACTGAAGCCGGTGTCTCCCATATCTGGAGCATCAGCCATTCCAGGATGGGAGGAATGGGCACCATAAAGCTATTCCCTCGGAGCCGCCCTGTACTGGAGGATTTCCAACTCATCTGCCCGACTCGGTAGGGAACGCCAGGGCCTTTGACATATCCTTGACGAAATCAAGGAAGACCATATCCTCCAGCGGGGACCGCCGTCGAGACTCCAAGATGGGAAAGTTAGATGGCACGTCGTGTTAGCGACGGGTATCAGGGGACTCCATCTCCCACTCGGAGTAATCCATCAAGGACTCGTAGGAGGGCTGTTCTAAGGGCCTCGGGGGCCCCCGACACCCTGTGGCTGGGGCCCAGCATACTTGCCGAGGATAACCATGGTCCCATTGAGTGGGACTCAGAGCACGATCTTGGCCGAGGATCGACTGGAGGCCGAAGGACTTCGAGGTTCAGCTCGGCCTCCGGGAATGTCTTGGAGGTCGAGGGCTCAGTGGTCGGGGCAGATGAACCGGTCATGCTGGACAACAGTGCCCACTGCTGGTCCATGAAGGCAGACAAACTGCGCTCCAGAGCCGCCATTCTGGACTCCAGGCCAGAAGGCTCTGCAGCCTTTGGTATGGGCACTGAAGGACTTGGGCCCGACACCGGCTCCCCCGAAGGGGAATCCTCGATGAGGATGGTGTTTGGGGACTGAGGCCGGTCCGCAGACGGATCTTTTCAGGGGATCTTTGCAGGCCGCTCCTTCTCCGAAGCCTTGGATGAACATCTCAGACTGTGAGACCAGGGTCAGGGAACACCAGGCCAGTCGGAACAGTCCAAGGACGTCACCTTTGAGGTTCTCTTCTTTTTCTTAGGTTCCCTTGAGGGAGACCTCCTTTCTGAGGACCAACGGGGCTCAGGTTCGGGAGGTTCCACCCAAGACATCGGGGCCTCAGACGAGGCCCTGGCCTTCAAAGGCACCAGGGACTTGGGGAAAAACTTATTGTGTTGCTGCTGGCGGCTCTTGAGGGCCTTACTGGACATCCTTTTGCAGAGACCGCAGGCTGCTGAGTCATGGTCTGGCCCAAGGCAACAGAGACAGCAGTAGTGTGTGTCAGTCAAAGACATAATTTTAGAGCACTGATCACAATTCTTAAAGCCACTGATAGCCATGGGGGAAGAAAGCACCCTTGCGAGGTCAAAGGCTCTCCGAGCTGCCAGTGGGAAAAAAAGGCGTGAAGACAAAAATTACAAAAACAGACCTAAACTCAACGCCAAGGCAACCGGAGATGAGTATAAAACCCGGAGAGAAAAAACAACTTTTTTCGGGGACAAGCTAGACAAACATCTGAAGGGCTCCGTGGAAAAAAGGAGACTGAGCAAGATGACAGCCTTGAGTGGGAAGGAGACCATGCATCCCTGTTGGCATCTCCCAAAGGCTTTCTTTGAAAGCTGGGGGGATGCTTCTGCGAGGACTCCGTCGGTGCCTATGTCACCCATATGCGAGGACTGACTTCTTGCTTGTTCCTGGAGAAAGGGGAAGATCCATGGAAGGGTACTGGTGGGAGGTGACTGCAACACAGAATTGGATGGAAGGCTGCAGGGGAGTGGGGAAGGGAAGGACCCTGGGCTGAAGGCAATGCAAGAATGTTTGTGGGAGTTCAGGTCGGTTGACCTCTGGAAAGCTGCCAACCCCTCTACTCAGAACTATACCTTTTTCTCTACGGTCCATGAATCGTATAGCCATATTGATTATGTTTTTGGGTATGCATATTGAATGGATGCCCTGGATGGCACCAAAATAGGTCTCATCACGTGGTCAGACCATGCTCCTTTGGAAGCATGGCTTGGAGCTTCAGCAGGACATTCTGGAAGCTTAATGGATATCTCCTGCAGGGAGAGGAGGTGATCCAGGATTTAGAGAAAGTAATCGCAGACTATCTGGAAATTAATGATACTGGTGAGCTGCGGATGGGGATGCTATGGAATGGGCTCAAGGTGGAGCTCCAGGGCTACATGATTCTGTTGGGGCCCAGAGGAAATGGCAGCGTGAGGAGCAGAATGTAGCTTGAATTCCCAGCTGGAGACCCTCAAACAGGCCCATAAACAAACAGGGGACCCGAAGGGAAGAGCACAATTGGAAGATATTTCGGAGGCGGTTGAATAAGCTTCAATTGGAGTGGATATTGTACCAACTACAAAGGGTACACCAGATTTATTATGAGTTCAATAATAAGTCGGGTAACCTCTTGGCTCGGAAACTACATGCTAGAGTGCAGCGGCAAGCTATTGGTAAGCTAAAGGGGCCTCAGGATAAGCTTTTGTACAAGGGGGCCAACATCAGGGACCAATTTCTGAGCTATTATAAGACACTCTATGCTTCAGACCCACCAGTAGGGGTGGACTTGTATTGCGTATTATTTGCATAATGGAGGGGAAGGATGCGGACAGTTAGATGCTTCCACTGGCAAATTATTGGAACAGGCTGGTTCACTGGATGAGGCACAGTCGGTGATCCAGAGCCTGGCGCCCCACAAGGCGCCTGGTCTTGATGGCTTTAAGGGCTTGCTGTAAAAACAGTAGTCGGGAGTCCTGGGACCCCTATTGCAGCGGGTCTTCAATTCGATCTTGCACGGGAGAGCCTCCCCCTCTTCTATGCGCCAAGCTGCTATCACGGTACTCCCTAAACCGGGCAAGGACCCAGCGCTGTGTGGGTCCTATCACCTGATCTCATTGTTAAATATATTTTGGTGAAGGTTTTGGCCGAACGGCCCATGCTTCCAGGAGTTCACCCCGATCAGACTGGGTTCATACAGGGGCAACAGGTGGTAGATAGTATGTAGAGGGTCCTCCAGTTGTCCTAGTTGGCGCGCAAGGAGTGGAAGGAGGCTATGCTGCTTTTTATCGATGCTGAGAAGGCCTCAGATAAGATCTGGTGGGATTTTCTTTTTCAGTCTTAGAGCGATTGGCTTAGGTCCACGTTTTTTGTTGTGGATCGTGCATTATACGCCATGCCGGAAGAAACAGTTTGTGTCAATGGGGGCTATTATGAGTTTTTTCTCCTGGGGTGAGGGACATGGCAGGAGTGCCAGTTGTCCCTGCTACGTTTTGAGACTAGTGATGGAACCCTTAATGGCCCGGGTGCAAGCCTTTAATGACATACGGGGTGTAGCAGTAGGGCCTTCTCAGCATAAGATAGCTCTGTTCATAGATGACCTCTTGTTTACAATTACTGCCCCCTTGACCACTTTAGCAGTATTTTTTCGAGAATTAAAAGACTATGGTGTGCTCTGGGGGTTTTAAATCAACTACCTTAGTCACCAAGTGGTGCAGAATTTGAGGGCACACTACCCCTTCCGCTGGATGGCTCGGTATATTAAATACCCAGAGGTCCAGGTAACTCCTACCCTGCAGACCTATATATATGGCCAATTATTCCCTCTTATTTCATCAGCTAAGATGTGACCTGAATTTCTGGCAGGAAGGGGAATTTGTCCTGGTTGGGTCGTATTACGGCCCTAAAGATGCATGTCCTTCCTTGGCTGCTATATTTATTTCAGACTCTGCCAGTCCAGGTGGTGGCCGCAGACCTGCGCCATCTGCAGAGGCAGGCTTTCGACTTTGTCTAGGGCTCTGGCTGCCTTCAAGTGAGTCGCTGGGTCCTATACGATGCCTGCCGGCAGGGGTGTTTGAGTGTACCTGATTTTGGGCTATACTATGCGGCCGCTCAGGTGCGTCAAGTTTTTGAATGGCGGCTGAATAATCGGAATCCTAAATGCTTTTGGGAGGTGGAACAATATTGGTCAGATGATTTGGCCTTAGAGCATCTCCCATAGATCCTGGGCTCACCTACAGGGGGATGCTGGCGTGAGAATCCTTATTTGTGGCATCTGTATGCCCAGTGGCGTTATGATTGGAAGTGGCTCACCCCTCTGTCCGATTCTCTGTTTTGGCCCCAGTTGGGGGGTCCCTGGAGTTTATATCGGGACGGGAAGGGATTTTTCGAAAGTGGTCTTAGACACATTTGCCAAATTCATTGAGAAAGGGGAATTTCTTTCTTTTTCCGAGCTTGGTGCAAAGTACTGCCTGCCAAGTAGAGACTTCTTTGCTCATCTACAGCACATTATTTGCAGCAACAAAACAGGGCAATATATGAGGAAGGGTACAATGGGTTGGAAGCATTGTGGTTTGGGTACTGGAAGAGTAGAGGGCTTATCTGATTGCTGTACAGGGCCAGGGCCCTACAGAGGACACTTCCCCTGAAGTTCTCCTATCAAAGGGCCTGGAAGCAGGACTTGGGGAAGGAACTTGATGAGAAGGAATGGATCCGGGTGTGTGAAAATCAATCGCGCCAGGTCCTGTCTGTATCTGTGAGGGAGACTTCATATAAGCTTCTCTATCATTGGTATTATACTCCTGATCAACTTCAGAAAATGTACCCTGCAACAGCCGATCGGTGTTGGAGGAATTATGGCATGAGGAGCGCTTTCATACATATTTGGTGGGAATGTCCTTTGGTAATTCAATATTGAGGGGAGATTATTTTTTGTCTGGACATGGTCTTTTGCTTATTGGGGATTTGGCCTGAGACTGTGCCTGCAAGATAGGTCCAGTCCATTAAGGCCTGTATTCAAGTGGCTCAGAGTGAGATTGCTCGGGCATAGAAATAACCCGTGGCACCACGGATGGACCAGTAGCGGACCCAGCTGCATCGTTTCATTTTGATGGAGCAACTCAAGGCCCTGCGACACTAGAAGAGCGACTGTTTCCACAAACAATGGCAATCTATGTTGGACTATCTAGCATGTTAAGATGTCTTTCAGATGAGGGGGTTTCGAGGAGGGGGGGTGGATTTCATTTCATTTTGTACAAAATACTAAACCTACTCTGGTTGTGGTTGTTGCCTATGATGCTATTGACAAGTTATTTATGTCAAAGGTTTAATAATATTAAATATAAAACAAAAAAAAAGTTGGTTGATGGACATACAAAGAGTGATGGCAAATGGCATCCATTCGAAAGGAGAGTAGAGGAGGGCCTCAGAGGTTGGGCCCCACTGCCGATTCTATTCAAAATCTTTGTGAGCAATATTGCTGAAGGGTTAGAAGGGAAAATATGCCTTTTATGTATGATGCAAAACATCTGCAAGAGAATGGACACTCCACACCTTGCAAGGTGCCTATACATTTTACAGCTTATCAACTTTAGAAGGAAGCTCTCTTTAGCACAATATAGTGTGATAGGCTATTGCCTAGGATAGCCTGTAAATGTTAGGTAGCAGAAGCAAGCCTGTAGGTTAGGCCTGCGTCCCCATCCCCCACTTCAGAATATTAGAACTGAGTAGAGCTAAAAGCCAGAGAAAATAGAATTTTGCTTCAAGCTGCTTTTGCTGATAAGAAAGTAAAACTTTCCATTGAGTTTATGCTATTCACAGATGTATTTCAGAATCTTGCTTTTCACACAGTGTCTGTGCTGCGAGTGACCTTGTCAACAAAAAGCAAGGCAGAATGTTATGTCTAGTTACTGAGCATGGCTAGGAAGGCCTAAGAGCAGGGGGGAAGAGCGGTGTGAGCCAGGTCAGAAATTTTCCATTGAATGGGGGGGGGGTGAGGGGGCCACCGGGACCAATGAGGAGTTTGCCTGTATAGAACTGATGAGGAAAACTATAAATGCTGTTGTGTTATTGAACGCCATGGCTCAGACCATTTTGAAAGTGACATTGACAGGTGTCTGAGCTTGTGCACAAATAAACAGGTTTGAATTCTAGTAAATAGACTCCTGGTGTATTCATTGCGTGCACTTCGCTATTGCAATAGTACTACAGTGAGCATTAGCAGCAAATTTGAGAGACTGAGATCCTATTCTATATACCCTGGCTTAAGAGTGAGGTTAATTGCTCTCATGGTATGCACAAAACTAACATTATAAAAATCAACTCAAAATAAACTTTCACAGTCAACCATAAAACTACCATATACCATCAACGATAGGCTACTACCGGACCTCAGGATTTACACACACCCCATTTGGCGAAATTCATCACCATAGGAAAATGGTGGACACTTACATCATAGGTCCTTAGCCTCAATAATTTATTAAATATACTACCAAAAAATTCATTAACAATACAATTTAAGAGACCTTCCCTACCAATAATTTCTACAGAGATTCACCAAACCATTCACACAAATCTAACCATTAATACAAACATACCAAAACCAGCAGCTATCATCACATAAAACAACCACAAAAGTGTCCAATACTTATATAAAAAATACTGTAAATCCTGTGGTCCGGTAGTAGCCTATCGTTGATGGTATATGGTAGTTGTTTTATGGTTGGCTGTGAAAGTTTATTTTGAGTTGATTTTTATAATGGTGGTTTATTGAGGGGCTTTTGTGGACTTTGAAGATTAGTATTCCCCTCAAGCGGTAGTTTTTTGGTATGCACAAAACTAACCCATTTGGAGAATTTTTCTTCTGAGTGGTCCATCAATCCCAGTATCCAGTTTCCAACAGTGGCCAATCTAGGTCACAAGTACCTAACAGTTTAACCAAAAGATACAGGTTCCACAATGCTTGTATTGGGTTAAGCAGAGCATTTCCTGGGTCCCCTTTAATAACGGATTATGGACCTTTCCTCCAGGAACTTGTCCAAACCTTCCTTAAACCCAGCTACACTAACAGCTTTAACTACATCTCCAGAGTTTGATTACGCATTGAGTGAAAAACCTTTTCTCTTATTAGTCTCAAATAGGTTACAATGCAGCTTCATTGCATGTCCCCTAGTCTTCCTATAATTTGATGGCGTAAACGATCAATCTATTTTAACCCGTTCCACTCATGATAAAGGTCTAAAATTAATGAAATATCATCCCTCAGCTATCTCTTTTCTAGGATGAAGAGCCCTAATCTTTTTAGCCTCTCCTCATAGCAGTATCCTTGCATTCACTTTAGCATTTTGGTGGCTCTTCTCTGTACCTTTTCTAATAATGCTATATCTTTTTTTAAGATACAGTGATCAGCATAGCACACAATATTCAAGGTGCAGTCGCACCATGGAATGATACGGAGGCATTATAATATCCTTTGTTTTATTTTCCATTCCTTATGATTCCTAGCATTCTATTTGCTTTCTTGGCCGCCGCTGAACACTGGGTGGAGGGTTTCAACAAGTTATCCACAATGACGCCTAAATCTTTTTCCTGACTGGTAGTTCCTAATGTGGAACATTGCATCATGTAAACATAGTTTGGGTTCAATGTTCCCTCTAATTTTCTGTAGGCTGTGTGCGCATAAAATATCAGCTGTGTGCAGCTTTTGAAGGAAGGTTAAATTTTTGTGCGCCACATAACGACACTCGGAGTTATATACTTTAAAATTTGACTACACGTCAGAATACAGTATGTACACCACATTGATTTTAATCAAATTAAATGAAAATAGATGATTACTAAAGGAAGTGGGAAATTCCTAGTAATTGCAATCATAACTTTTAAATTTTAAGACGTCTCTGTTGTTTTCTATCAGAATCAGAGTCGTAATTTTTGTGCGCTCTGTTGTAAAGTATGTGCGCTCGCTCGGCGAGGTGTGTGCGCGCGCACACGCGCACAGCTTAGAGGGAACAGTGTTTGGGTTGTTCTTTCGTAAGTGCATAACTTTGCACATGTCCACATTAAATTTCATCTACCATTTGAACATTCAGCCTAACAATTTATCAAGGTCTTCCTGCAATTTTTCACAATCCTCTTCGGTTTTAGCTTTGAATAATTTTGTGTCATCTGCAAATTTGATTACCTCACTCATTAGTCCCATTTCCAGGTCATTTACAAATATGTTAAAAAGCAGCAGACCCAGCACAGATCCCTGGGGTACTCCACTATTCACCTTTCTCCATTGGGAAAATTGCCCATTTAGCCCTACCCTGTGCTTTCTATCTTTTAGCCAGTTCCTGATCCACAACAGTACGTTGCCTCCTATCGCATGACTTTTTAATTTCACAAAGAGCCTCTCATGAGGGACCTTGCCAAAGGCTTTCTGAAAATCCAGATACACTATACCAACTGATTCACCTTTGTCTACCTGTTTATTCACACCTTCAAAAAAACATAACAGATTAGTAAGACAAGACCTTCCCTGGCTAAAGTCATATTGGCTGTCTCCTATTAAGAAATTACTATCTACATGTTTAGTAATTTTGCTCTTTATAATGGTTTCTATCATTTTTCCCGGTACTGACATCAGGCTCACTGATCTGTAGTTTCCCGGATCACCACTGGAACCCTTTTTAAAAATTGGCGTTATACTGGCCATTCGTCAGTCTTCAAGTACTAAACATGAATTTAATGATCGTGCACAGATTACTAATAGAAGGTCTGCAATCTCATATTTCAGTTTTTTTGACACCCTTGGATGTATACTATCTGGTCCAGGTGATTTGCTACTCTTCATTTTATCAAACAGTTGAAATACATCTTCCCGGTTTATCAATATTTCTTTCAATTCTTCTGTGACATCACCTAAACACCATTTCAGTCATGGGTAACATCCCTACATCTTCCTCAGTAAATACCAAAGCAAAGAATTTATTCACTCTCTCCACCATCGCCTCGTCCCCTCTTAATGCCCCTATTATCCCTCTATCATCTAATGGTCCAACTGACTCTCACAGGTTTTTTGCTACAAATGTACTTGAAGAAGTCTTTATTATGCGTTTTGCTTCCACAGCAAGCTTCTTCTCAATTTCTCTCTTTGCCTGCCTTATCAATGCCTTGCATCTAACTTATCAGTGCTTATGTTGTTTCCAGTTTTCGTCATTTGGCTCCTTTTTCCATTTCGTGAAAGGTGCTTTTTTGGCAACAGCCTCTCTGACCTCACCTTTAAATCATGCTGGCAGTTTATTGGAGTTCCTTCCACTTTTCCTAAAGCGTGGAATACAGCTGGTCTGGGCTTCCAAGATAGAATTTTTAAACAACACCCATGCTTGATGTAAATCTTTCACCTTTGCAGATGCTCCTTTTAGTTTTTTCTTAACTATTTTCCTCATTTTATCAGTCTCCCTTTTGAAAGTTAAAAGGTAGCACTGTGGATTTCCTTGCTGTCCTTCTTCTATTTATTAAATCCAACGCAATCATGCTATGATCACTATTGCCAAGTTGCCCCAAATCTCTTATCTCTTGCACCAGATCTTGTGTTCCACTAAAGACTAGGTCCAAAATGGCTTCCCCTGTTGTTGGTTCATGAACCAGCTGCTCCAAGAAGCAGTCATTTAATTAATCTAGAAACTTTATCTCCCTAGCATGTCCTGCTG
Organism: Ichthyophis bannanicus; assembly: GCA_033557465.1. Lineage (NCBI taxonomy): Eukaryota > Metazoa > Chordata > Amphibia > Gymnophiona > Ichthyophiidae > Ichthyophis > Ichthyophis bannanicus. The sequence goes on along the minus strand of CM066032.1, from coordinate 924,998,272 downwards.
TGACAATGACCCAATCAATACCGGGGTAACTGAAATCACCCATTATTATTACTGTACTGTAACTTTTGTTAGCTTCCCTAATATCTTTGAGCATTTCATCATCCATTTGTTCATTCTGGCCAGGCGGTCGATAGTACAACCCCCACTGCCATCACCTTCCCCTTCTTGCATGGAATTTCAATCCATAGAGATTCTACAGTGTATTTTCTTTCCTGCCAAACTTTAATCCTTTGCGACTCAATGCCCTCTCTAACAGAGTGAAAAGCCTCCAACAATTTAATCTGCTCTATCATTATAATAAAGTTTGTACCTGGTATCACAGTGTCCCACTGGTAGTTCTCTTTTTAACATGTATTCGAGATTACAATCATATCTAACCTCTAGAGCATTTAGTGCTATATATTCTAACTCTCCCAGCTTATTTTTTTAGACTTCTAGCATTTCCATACAAGCTTTTCAGAAGCTGTATTTTATTCATATTAATCTGGTTATTGGTAGGTAGTGGTAATTTGGAATCTTTAAGCAATCCTAACTAGGGCTATATATTTCAAGCAAAGGTAAGAGTTTGTCCCTTTTTAAATTACTAGCTCTCTGTCTGGGAGCTCTTAAAGGGATTTTGGTACATTTTTAAAACAAAGTTACATTCTTTTTGGTGCTTTAGTTTAAAAGGGGAAATATTTTGTTTAATGGGGTAAGTTTAAAACTCTGCTTTAGTATCTTTCTCAGCTCTTTGAAGTTACTGACACCTCATCAGGAGTTAGTGGGCTTGATTAGCCTGTGAAAGAACTCAGGCATGCATAAAAAGGCTTCAGAGTCCTGCACTGTTGAGGCATTCCTAACAGGGGGCTATACATTTCAAGCAAAGGTAAAAGTTTGAGCTTTTTAAATTACTAGCTCTCCGTCTGGGAGCTCTTAAATGGGTTTTGGTACATTTTTCAAATAAAGTTACATTCTCTTTGGTGCTTTAGTTTAAAAGGGGAGATAATTTGTTTAGTGGGGTAGGTTTAAAACAATGCTTTAGTATCAGGCTTCAGCTTTTTGAAATTACTGATACCTCATCAGTTCTTTCCCTACCCCCCCCCCCCAACTTCCACCCACCCCTAGTGAGCAATCTTGCTTTATAGGGCACCTCCCCAATTAACTACACAAAGGGACTTGGAACAGCACATTTTGAACACACTTAAATAGATTTAACTGCTTTTTCTCTGAAAGGACAGCTGGGAAACCGGCTGGTAGATCTCTCTCTTTTGCTTTAACAGATACCAAAGCTCCACAAACTGAACAATGGATGGGAAAAATCATATTGCTAAAGCTGTTGCCCCCGTTACAGCTTCTGTTTCTGTCTAGACAGAGGTCCCAATGCCAGCTGCAGGACCAGTTCCATGTGCAGAATGCCTGCATGCTGAAGTTCTCAGGAGACAAGGGGAAGAACTCAGAGAGGAGGCGGTGAGGCTGAGGAGCATTCAAGTCAGTGAGAAGTACATTGATGAGATACTTCTTGCAACATCCAAACTCTCCAGCAGAGGAGAAGATAGAAACATAGAAACATGATGACAGAAAAAGACCACATGGCCTATCTAGTCTGTCCTTCCATAACAACAACTACAACAGTCCACTTTTTACCTTTAGAGATCCTCTGTGTTGGTCCCATGCTTTTTTGAATTCAGTTACTGTCCTCATCTCTACCACCTCCACTGGGAGACTATTCCATGGATCCACTACTCTTTCTGTAAAGAAATATTTCCGCATATCACTCCTGAATCTATCTCCCTTCACCCTCATCCCATGTCCCCTCGTAGCAGAACTTGCTTTCAATTGAAAGAGGCTCTCTCCCTGAACATTTATGCCACGGAGGTATTTAAACATCTCAATCATATCACCTCTATCCCGCCTTTCCTCTAAGGTGTACATATTAAGATCCTTAAGTCTGTCCTCATATGCTTTATAATGAAGCCCACTAATCATTTTAGTAGCAACCCTCTGCACCGACTCCATCCTGTTCACATCCTTTTGAAGGTGCGGTCTCCAGAATTGCACACCATACTCCAAATGAGGTCGCACCAAAGACTTATACAGAGGCATTATCACCTCCTTTTTTCTACTAGCCATTCCTCTCCGTATGCACCCAAGCATCCTTCTAGCTTTTGCCGTCACCTTTTCTACCTGTTTAGCTACTTTAAGATCATCAGCACAACCCACGCCTAGGTCCCGCTCTTCTTTAGTGGACAAAAGTACTTCACCTCCTATACTGTATTGCTCCCTTGGATTGCTGCAACCCAAATGCATGACCTTACATTTTTTAACATTAAATCCCAGCTGCCAAATTCTAGACCATTCTTCAAGCTTAGCTAGATCCCTTCTCATGTTATCTACACCTTCCTGGGTGTCTACTCTATTGCAGATTTTGGTATCATCTGCAAAGAGGCAAACCTTACCCGACAGCCCTTCCACTATATCACTAACAAAGATGTTAAAAAGAATCGGACCAAGGACAGATCCCTGGGGCACACCCCACTGGTAACATCCTTCTCCTCAGAGTGAGCTCCATTTACTTGTACTCTTTGTCGCCTCCCACCCAACCAATTTCTAACCCAAGAAGTAACTTTAGGGTCCATCCCTAGGGTGCTCAGTTTGTTTATAAGTCGCCTGTGAGGAACAGTGTCAAAGGCTTTACTGAAATCTAAATACACCACATCTAGAGCTCTCCCTCGGTCCAACTCCCTGGTCACCCAGTCAAAGAAATCAATCAGATTGACGAAGGTTGGACACAAGTCACTAGGGCCTGCAGAATCACCAATCCAACTACTCCAGCCCTTGAATTGAAGAACCATTATGCAGCCTTGGAAGTGGAGGTGAAAGCATCTCTGGAAAGGGAAGAACCAGAGCTCAAGTTCCCCAAACTTGCAAAATTAGTGACCACAAGGAAGCAAAGAATAGTGGTGGTTGGTGTCTCTCTTCTGAGGGGTACTGAGGCATCTATCTGCCAACCAGACTTGAGTGGAACGGGTAAACGTAGATCGACTGTTTACGTTATCAGAATATAGGAAGACTAGGGGACATGCAATGAAGCTACAGGGTAAACTATTTAAGACTAATAAAAGAAAATATTTTTTCACTCAACGTGTAATCAGACTCTGGAATTTGTTACTGGAGGATGTAGTAAAGGCTGTTAGTGTAGCTGGGTTTAAAAAAGGTTTGGACAAGTTCCTGGAGGAAAGGTCCATAAGCCATTATTAAGAAGGGACCCAGGATATCAATGCTTGACCTAGTACAAGCATTGCAGAACCTGTGTCTTTTGGGGAAACTGCTAGGTACGTATGACCTAGATTGGCCACTGTTGGAAACAGGATACTGGGCTTGATGGACCTTGGTCTGACCCAGTATGGCAGTTCTTATGTTCTTATGATGTCCATAGAGGTATGCTATCCGCCAGGTGCCCAAATCCGAGATGTTATGGAGAGTTTGTCGAGACTCATCAAGCCCTCTGACTATTACCCAATGCTGCTAATCCATGTTGGCACAAATGATACCGCCAGGTATCCCTCTGAGCATATCAAAAGTGACTTCATGGCTCTGGGACAGAGGGTGAAGCAGATAGGGGTGCAGGTGGTGTTCTCTTCAATCCTCCCTGTTGAGGGTAAAGGCCAAGGCAGAGAAGCTCGCATCCTGGAGATGAATACATGGCTGCGTGGATGGTGTCATCGAGAGCATTTTGATTTCCTGGACCATGGGATGCTGTTCCAAGGGCTGCAGAGCAGAGATGGCATTCATCAGTCCAAGAAAGGTCAACGTGTCTTCAGTAGCAGACTGGCTAATCTACTGAAGAGGGCTTTCAACTAGATTCACTGGGGATGGGTGAAGAAAGCCCCCTGGTAAGTGAAACATTAAATACCTTTATAGAAAAGGGGCAACATATGGAAAGCGGTGAGTATAAATGCCCATAGCATGGGGAATAAGATCCCAGATGTTAAAGCTTTAATGGGAGAGGCAGACTTGGATTAGTGGCAGTTACAGAAAACCATCACTGGGATGTAACTATACCATATTATACTTTATTCAGAAAGGACAGGGTAGGAAGAAGGGGAGGAGGAGTGGCACTATATGTAAAAAATAATATTAAACCTTTGGAACTACAGAGCTTAAAAGTGAGAGAGGAGGCACTGTGGGTTAAACTAGAAAGAGGGAAAGAGAAATCTATTTGCATTGGCGTGATATACAGACCACCCTGACAGGAGGAAGAGGTGGACACAGAGTTAATTAAAAACATATGCAGCATTGCTAGGAATGGGGAAGTGATACTGATAGGGGATTTCAATAAGCCAGATGTTGATTGGCACATTCAGGCTGCAGTACCATCTAAAAGTAAGGAGATCCTGGATTGTCTACAGGGAGAACTAGTCAGGCAATTGGTAACAGACCCCACACGTGAAGGGGCCATACTGGACTTGGTGCTTACCAATGGTGAAAGTGTTTCTGATGTTATAGTAGGAGATCATTTTGCATCCAGTGATCACCAGATGGTGTGGTTCAGTATTAGGACTAGGGCTGTTAGAATCCATTCAAAAGCAAGGGTCTTAGACTTTAGGAAAACTAATTTTGCCAAGATGGGCCAATACATCATGGAGTCATTAGCAGGATGGGAACAGCTGGGGGATGTAGAAAAACAGTGGGCAAAACTGAAAGGGGATATTTTAAGGGCAACCAACCTTTTAGTTAAAATGGTAAATAAAGGTAAAAGGAAAAGGAAGACTGCTATGGTTTTCAAAAGTAGTAGCTGAAAATGTGAAGAAAAAGAGGGAGGTCTTCATGAAAAGAGTAGTTACTCACCTCTAACAGGTGTTCTCCAGGAGCAGCAGGAATCAGTCCTCACATATAGGTGTCATCGGCGCCGATGAAGCCCCAGCGGAGCATTTCCCCAGCTTTCCATGAAAGCCTTTGGGAATGCAGGCATGCATGCGCGGTTCCCTTCCCGCCTAAAGATGCCATCTTACCTCAGTCAAATGACATAGCTAAGAACATCACACAAAAATGAAAAATAAACTATGTACAACTGCAACTCCAAGGGGAGGAGGGAGGGTTGTGAGGACTGATTCCTGCTGCTCCTGGAGAACACCTGTTACAGGTGAGTAACTACTCTTTCTCCAGGACCAAGCAGGAAGTCAGTCCTCACATATGGGTGACTCCCAAGCTCTGGGCTACCGAGGAACCCAGGCTGAACAAGAGAACTCCCTCTAGTCTCAGCAGCAAAGAAAGGCTTTTCAAGGACACAACCTCCACCGGTAACCCAACAGAGGGCAGGAGGGCAGGAGTTGCCTAAACCTCAAAGAGATTCCGGAGTACTGCTTGGCCAAAAGCACTGTCCCTATGGGACTCCCTCTCCAGACAGTAATGGGCCGCAAAAGTCTGGCTTGAAGACCAAGTTGCAGCCCTGCAGATGTCTACCAAGGGCACAGAGCGGAGATGAGCCACTGAGGCAGCCATTGCCCTGACACGGTGGGCCGTAACCCAACCCTTCAAAGGGAGGTCAGCCGCCTTGTAAGCCCAGGTGATACAGTCAGCCACCCAGATGGACAAGGTACACTTGGACACAGCCAACCCCAACTTATTAGGGTCAAAGGAAACGAAGAGCTGAGTAGCCCTTCTATGTCCTTGCATACGGTCAAGGTAGAAGGATAAGGCCCTCCTACAGTACAGGGTATGCAGAACTGCTACAGCCTGGCTGGCATGAGGCCTAGGGAAGAATGTTGAAAGAACCACCTCCTGATTGAGGTGGAAAGAGGAGACAACCTTTGGATGAGTCCTGAGGACTACCCTGTTCCTATAAATCCTGGTGTAAGGCCTATCACAGACCAGGGCCTGAAGCTCACTCACTCGCCTAGCCGAGGTAAGGGCTATCAGGAAGAGAGTCTTCCAGGATAGGAAGCATAGTAGACAAGTAGACATTGGCTCAAAAGGTGGGCGAGTCAGTTGCTGCAAGACCACATTCAACTCCCACTCAGGGGCAGGACGACGGATTGGAGGCTTGAGCAAAAGCAAGCCTGGGAGAAAGCGGGACACCAAGGGGTGAACCGAAAGAGAATGTCCTTCCACCAGTGAGTGGTGAGCTGCTAGAGCTGAGAGGTGGACCCGAACAGAATTGGACTTGAGTCCCTGATTGGACAAGTGGAGTAAATACTGAAGCACTACTGGTACAGTACAGGAAAAAGGATCCTCTGTACGTAGCTGACACCACACAGAAAACCTTCTCCATTTGAGAGCATAGGTTTTTCTAGTGGACTGCTTCCTAGAGGCTAGGACAACCTCCTCAACTTCCTGAGGTAGGCCCCAGGGAGCCAAAACTACACTTGCAGCCTCCAGGCCATCAAATTGAGAGCTTTGAGATTGGGGTGCAGAAGGGAACCCTGATCCTGAGAGAGCAGGTCGGGTTGCAACCCCAGAGGCAGTGGGGGAGCCAGTTGAAGGAGAAGTGGAAACCAAGACTGTCTCGGCCACCTGGGCGCTACCAGCAGGACCGAGGCCTTGTCCTGAAGGATCTTGAAGAGAGTTCGGGCCACCAAGGGCGTGGGAAGAAACGCATACAGGAGGCCCTGAGACCATGGAATTAGAAAAGCATCTGCTGCCATCCGCAGAGGATGTGGTTGCCTGGAGCAGAACTGTGACAGCTGTTTGTTCAGTGGACTAGCAAACAGATCTATCCAAGGGAGACCCCATTTCAGGAAGATCTTCTGAACTACTATGGGATGCAGCTGTGTATTACTAATTAAATATTAATTTGGATCAGCAAGGAATATTGCAACTTTGCAAGGAAATTGAACTCTTGAGCCATTCTGCTTTGAGCCATTCTGCATGTGAGAAATCAACTGAGGAATAATGCTGAGTCAGCTTGCTAGCCCAGAGACCAAAGCTGTATTTACAGTCTAGTGAGAGATCTTTACACATCTAGCCTGGGGAGTGCTGGAAGGCCAGAGAGGGAGACAGAATTCTTCTCTTGGCCTTTGAACAATTCTCTTGGCCAATATAGAAACATTTGCCTAGCCAATGTAGACAAGATAAGAATTCATCAATTATAATGTAGAAGCTTTGAGCTGCTTCTAAAACCATGGGGGGTGTCTCCCTTGACAGGAAGATGCTGGGAGATTAGGGAGGAGTCCTTCTCCTGGCAAACAAATGGAGACCCATTAGAGAGGACAAAAGAACACTTCACCTAGGAGTCCTTCTCCTAGAAAACATATGGAGACCCATTAGAGAGGACAAAAGAAGCCTGCCCGGAAACCAAAGTTTGGAGAGGGACTGGTCAAGCAAAGGTGGATGGGGTGGAGAGTATCTGTGGAGAGAAACTCATGTGTGAGGGCTAGCTGCAACAAATTTGTGCCTATATAAGTACAGAGAAAATCCAGAACAGACTGAGCGTAGATCTGCTTGGCCATGCATGAAGAATCACCGACTTCTACAGCCTTCGCTGAGCGCTCCCAGCTGATGTGTAAAGGGCTGTATGATGACAAGTTTGGTGAAGTATTCTTTGTAAATAGCTGCACTATCTCATAACTCTTTCAGTGAAGTATTATTCTTCTGTAATTAAGTGCATTAGTTATTATTCTAATTGCATTCTAGTTATCTTTTCTAACTACTCATGTGTAACTAAGAGAATTACTTGCCTTTCTGAATAAGTATCCTTGCTTTGTTTGTAAATAAACTGCACGTCTTCATTACAAGGTGTTAGCCTTTGATGTAGTAAGACAAGCTGCCACTCGTGGGGCTGCAGAATCCTGCTCAACCTGTCGGCCAGGTAGTTCTCCTGGCCTGGAAGGTACACAGCCCTGAGGAGCATGTTGTGCTTTAGGGCAAAGGAACAAAGGTCTTGAGCTTCCCGACAAAGGAGCCTGGACCCAGTCCCGCCCTGTTTGTTCACATAAAACATGGCCACCTGGTTGTCTGTCTGAACCAGGACAGATTGATGAGCCAGGGCAGGAGAGAAACCTTTGAGAGCTAGGTGAATAGCCCTGAGTTCCAGGAGACTGATCTGATGTGCCGCCTCCCAAGGAGACCACAGGCCCTGGGTGCACTTGTCTAAACAATGAGCTCCCCAGCCCTGCAGGGAGGCGTCGGTGGTCAGCACCACCGTATACCCAGGAATCTGAAAGGGCACTCCTTTTAGTAGATTGGGTGGTTGCAGCCTCCAGCTGAGGGAGTTCAGAAATGATCTGGACACCCTTATCCTGTCCCTGAGGCTGCCTTTGGCCTGTGACCAATGAGTCTGAAGGCACCACTGTGCAGGCCTCATATGGAGCCTGGCATTGGGGGTCACTTGTACTGTCGAAGTCATGTGGCCTAGAAGCCTCAGGCAGAGTCTGGCGGAGACTAGAGACCTGTTGAGAAACTGGTTTGCCACGGCTATTAATCTTTGTGCTCTGTCTTCTGGCAAGAAAGCCTTTGCCAGGAGAGAGTCCAGCCTTGCTCCTATGAACTCCAAATTCTGGGAGGGGAGCAAAGTGGACTTTGCGAAGTTTATTACAAACCCTAGGCTTTGAAGAAGAGCAATAGTTCCGAGGGTGGCTTGTCTGGCCTCCTTGTACGTCTGACCCCTGATGAGCCAGTCGTCCAGATAGGGGAAGACAAAAATTCCCTGATTTCTCAGGTAGGCTGCCACCACTGCCAAGCATTTGGTAAAGACCCTGGGAGCGGAGGTGAGGCCAAAAGGCAGTACTCTGTACTGATAATGGTTTCCTCCCACAAGGAACCTGAGGTACTTTCTGTGGTCTGGATGAATGAGGATATGAGTGTACGCATCCTTTAGATCTAAGGAGCATAGCCAATCTCCCTGCTGGAGGTAGGGCAGAAGTGTTCCAAGAGGAAGCATCTTGAACTTTTCTTTCTCTAGGAACTTGTTGAGGTTTCTGAGATCCAGAATGGGTCGAAGGCCACCGGTTCTTTTGGGCACCAGGAAATACCTGGAGTAGAATCCGTGACCTTGCAAGTGGGGAGGCACAGGCTCCACCGCCCTGTCCACCAACAGACCTTGAAGTTCCTGAAGGAGAAGGTCTGTGTGCAGGGAAGGCCTTGGAGGCTCCCCTGGAAAGTATGGTGGAAGCAGTTGGTGAAAATGTAGTGCATAGCCCCTGTGGACTATGTCCAACACCCAACTGTCCTCGGTGATGAGGGGCCACTGGTGGGCAAAGAGGGCGAGGCGACCTCCTGTGCAGGGTTGGGGATAGCAAGGACGGAGAGGCTACGCTCAAGGAGTCAAAACCCCCCACCCTGCTGAGTGGGAGCAGGGGCCAGAGGCTTGGGGGTCCTCTGCCTACGGGGCCCATTACCCTGCCTCTTGGCTTGCTGACCCTGGGGTGCAGCTTGGGCAGCCTGATACTGAGGGTACTGTTTGTAGGCAGTGCCCTTCCTCGGGTAAAAGGGCTTTTTACCCGAGCCCTTCTTCTTATGAGAAGGGGCAGAGGTCTTCCTAGACAGCCTTGTCCTTGTAAGGTGCTCGGTTTCGAGCTGAGCGGCCTTCTCGGTCAAGGGCTTGCCAAAAAGGTTGTCACCTTGGCAAGGGACATCGACCAACTTGTCCTGAACCCATGGCTCGAGGTCCGATGACTGCAGCCATGCCTGGCGTCGAGCCGCGATGCCGGCTGCCGCAACTCGGGCCGAAGCCTCAAAGCCATCGTAGGCGGTGCGGGACATGAACTTCGAGCAGTCCCGAATCCCCGAGGACAAGGACTTGAATCTCTGCAAGGGTTCCCCGGAGAGACCAGCAGAGAACCCGGACAACTCCTTGGTCAGGTCCCGCAAGTACATGCCCATGTACAGCTGGTAAGACTGGATACGGCAAGCAAGCATCAAGCCCTGGAAGCACTTTCTACCGAAGCCATCGAGGTTCCGGGCCTCCCTGCCGGGGGGCACCGCAGAGTGCATCTTCTGACTCTTCAGGCAATGCATGGCCGATTCCAACACCATGGAATGGTGTGGTAGCTGTGCCTTCTGAAAGCCAGGGCTCTTCCGGAGTCGATAGATCGAATCAACTCTCTTGCTGAGAACCGGCGCTGAGGCCGGTGCCTCCCACATCCGGACGAGGAGCCGTTGCAGCATCGGAGGAACCGGGACAGTAAAGGCCTCCTTCGGAGGAGAGTCATACTGCAGGGCCTCGAGCTCTTCAGCTCGAGGCTCTTCCTCGGGTCCGCCGGAATAGCCAAGGCAGTGGCCATATCCCGGACAAACTCCGAGAACCGGGTATCCTCCGGAGGGGATATACTCCAGGGCTCAGACTGCGGTGAGTCCGATGGGACGCACCGAGTCTTGAACGTATTGGGGGACTCCTCATCCTCCGTCTCCCAGGCGGACTCGTCCGACAAGGAGTCAAGGTCCGACCCCGCGGGGCCCTGGAGCACCCGCCCCGACGCCGGAGGCACCGGCATCGACGCCCTCGGTCCCAAACGGGAGGTCGAGGGAGACCGCTACCGAGGTCGACTTCGATGTCGATGTCCCGGTGGTCGGGGCAGATGCGCCAGACAGGCTGGCCATCAGTGCCCGCTGCTGCTCCATGAAGGCAGACAGTCTGCTCTCCAAGGCTGTCATCCTGAGACTCAGCTCGGGAGACGCAGCAGCCACCAACTTGGGCCCCGGCGGCGGCTCTCTGGGAGGAGAGTCCTCGAGGACCACAGGGCTTACGTGTCCAGCAGACTCCGGCTACACGCGAGAAACTTTGGCAGGCTTCTCTTGTTCCACGGGCCCGGGGCGACGGTCGGGGGTCTTAGACCTGGCCCTCGAGGAGCCAGGGACCTCCTCCGACGCCACCCTCATGAGCCGCTTCTTCCTCTTGCGTTCCCGGTCAGGGGACCCCCTGTTCGAGGAGCTTCGACGGCGCTCGGGATCCGAATCCCGAGATGTCGAGGCCTCAGACGAGGTCCGGGCCGGCCGGAGGCTGAGTCCGAGAAAAGCCTTTCTTTCTGCTGCTGACGACTTAGGAGTGCCTTGGAAGACATCTTCCCACATGGTCCACACGACTTAGGGTCGTGATCAGGACCAAGGCACCGAAGGCAGCAGTCGTGTGTGTCGGTGAGAGACATTAACTTCTTACACCGATCACACTTCTTGAAACCGCTGGAAGCCATCAGGGAAAAAAAGAGTCCCCGTGAGGTCAAAGGACCGGCCTTCCAGGGAAAAATCAAAAAAGGGGCGCGAACGCCAGCCACGAAGGGCAAAAACCGAAAAAGAAGAATGGGGCTCGATACTGGTGTACCGAACCCGGTGGGAGGGGAACCGGCGTCGAACCGGGAAGAAAAAATAGCGAGAATCGCCGAAAAAATCAAACTTTTATCCAGGATGACAGGACACACGTCCGGTGGACTTCTCGGAAAAAGAGAGAGTGAGGTAAGATGTCACCTTTAGGCGGGAAGGGAACCGCGCATGCGTGCCTGCATTCCCAAAGGCTTTCATAGAAAGCTGGGGAAATGCTCCCTTGGGGCTTCATCGGCGCCGATGACACCCATATGTGAGGACTGTCTTCCTGCTTGGTCCTGGAGAATACGAGAGATCACAGAGAGAGGAAGACAGGCATCAATATTTGGAAAAAATTAGAGAAGCTAGCAAAGTAGTCAGGAAGGCAAAGATTCAAAAAGAGGAGGAAATAGCCAATGCAATAAAATGGGGGGGGGGGGGGGGATAAGACATTTTTCAGATATGTAAGTGAGAAGAGGAAGAGCAAAAGGGGTATTGTCAGACTCAAGGGTGAAGGGGAGGAATATGTAGAAGCTGATGACGATAAAGCAGAATTGCTTAATAAATATTTCTGTTTTGTGTTCACAGATAAAGAACCAGGAGCAGGACCTCAGAAAACAACCACAAACAGGAACAGAAGCGAGGGGCATCTTGAACAATTTTCAGAAGACTGTGTTCGTGAGAAACTAGCTCAACTTAAAGTAAACAAAGCGATGGGACCGGATGGGATACACCCTAGAATACTGAGGGAATTTGGGGACAATCTAGCAGTTCCACTGACTGACCTTTTCAATGCTTCGTTGGAATCGGGAGTGGTTCCAAAGGACTGGAGAGGGGCTCATGTGGTCCCTTAACACAAAAGCAGAAATAAGGATGTGGTTAAAAACTACAGGCCGGTTAGTTTAACTTCCACGGTGAATAAATTATTGTTAACGCTGCTGAAAGAGAAAATAGTGAGGTTTCTGGAGTCCAGCAGATTACAGGAGCTGAGGCAGCATGGATTCACCACAGGCAGGTCTTGGAAGACAAATCTGATTGATTTCTTTGACTGGGTTACCAGGGAGTTGGACCAAGGGAGAGCCCTAGATGTGGTGTATTTAGATTTCAGTAAAGCCTTTGACACCGTTCCTCACTGGCACCTTAAAAACAAACTGAGCACCCTAGGGATGGACCCTAAATTTACTGCGTGGGTTGGAAATTGGTTGAGTGGGAGGCAATGAAGAGTACAGGTAAACGGAGCTCACTCTGAGGAGAAGGAAGTTACCAGTGGTGTGCCCCAGGGATCTGTCCTTGTTCCGATTCTTTTCAAGATCTTTGTCAGTGATAGAGCGGAAGGGCTGACGGGTAAGGTTTGCCTCTTTGAGGATAATACCAAACTCTGCAATAGAGTAGACACCCAGGAAGGTGTAGATAACATGAAGAGGGATCTAGCTAAGCTTTGTCTAGAATTTGGCAGCTTAAATTTAATATTAAAAAATGCAAGGTCATCCATTTGGGCTGCACCAATCCAAGGGAGCAATATAGTATAGGGGGTGAAGTACTTTTGTCCTATAGATGAGCGGGACCTAGGCATGATTGTGTTTGATGATCTAAAAGTAGCTAAATAGGTAGAAAAGGCAACAGCAAAAGCTAGAAGGATGCTTGGGTGCACAGAGAGAGGAATGGCCAGCAGAAGAAAGGAGTTGATAGTGCCTCTATATAAGTCCTTGGTGCGAACTCATTTGGAGTATTGTGTGCAATTCTGGAGACCGCACCTTCAAAAGGATATAAACAGGCTGGAGTCAGTACAGAGGGGGGCTACTAAAATGGTTAGTGGTCTTCATTATAAAGCATATGAGGACAGACTTAAGGATCTTAATATGTACACCTTAGAGCAGCGGTTCTCAACCTGTGGGTGGCGACCCCCATGGGAGTCGCCACAGGATTTAGCGGGGGTCACCTCACTCCGCCAAGTTAAAAAAAATAAATAAAGTGCACAAGTTGCTGCCGCTGCCGAGTCCGCTTCTCGGCAGCAGCAAACTCACCACCTCCCTTCTAATGCAGCCGCGGCTCCCTGCCTCTTAAGGAACCGCGGCTGGGCCTGTAAAACCGTTGCAGAGCCTTCCTGTCTTTCGACGGGCTCCGTGCAGCATTGTCCTGCCTCCAAAGGAAGTTGTTTACCACTTCCTTTGAAGGCGGGACAATGCTGCACGGAGCCCGTCGAGAGACAGGAAGTCTCCGCAACGGCTTCACAGGCACAGCCGCGGTTCCCTAAGAGACAGGGAGCCCGGCTGCAGGAGGAGGAGGCAGACATGGGGAGAGGGGAGGAGGGGGCAGGGAACCTGCAAAAGGGCTGACATGTGGGAGGGGGCTGACATCAACGAGGGGGCTGACATGGAGGGAGGGGAGGGGACTGACATGGACAGACGGGGGGCTGACATGATGGAGGGAGAAAGGGAGGGGCTGACATGATGGAGGGAGGGAGGGAGGTGGGGCTGACATGGACAGATGGGGGGCTGACATGGTGTGATACGAATGTGACAAGTTGTGGTTTTAACTTGAATGGAATGGATACAGCAGTCATGTAGCTATTGGGGTTATTATAGGGCATAACAGCTTGCACTGAGTGGTCTGAAGCCAGCTAGAACCAGTATGATGAGTCAGAAGCACCTGACTGTTATGCTGGACATACCCTCTGTGTATGAAGTCCATAACCAATCATAATCATGAGCATCCTGCTTTCACGTGAAGCTCATGATGTAGTATCCAATAAACATACATTTCTAATGGTAAATAACTAATGAAAAATGTATATAAGATGCGGGACTTTCCAAGGAAAACGGGACTGTACCAGGGACGAAGCAGACGTGTTTCGGTGGGTTTTTTCCCGGATTCCTTGCAGCATCGTGAAAGTCCCCCGATTGCTGAAGTGAAGCTACAATATCCGGTGATGTATTGATGCATTTCATTTCATGCTATACCTACTTATGATAATTATCTTGCTATGCAATAAAAAGTATTTTAGTATTACTATTGAGCTGTTCCTGATTTGTATGTCAGTGAGGACCTAAGAACATAAGACATGCCATACTGGGTCAGACCGAGGTCCATCAAGCCCAGTATCCTGTTTCCAACAGTGGCCAATCTAGGTCATACGTACCTAGCAATATCCCCAAAAGACACAGGTTCCACAATGCTTGTACTGGGTCAAGCATTGATATCCTGGGTCCCTTTTTAATAGTGGTTTATGGACCTTTCCTCCAGGAACTTGTCCAAACCTTTTTTAAACCCAGCTATACTAACAGCCCTTACTACATCCTCCGGTAACAGATTCCAGAGTTTGATTACACGTTGAGTGAAAAAATATTTTCTCTTATTTGTCTTAAATAGTTTACCCTGTAGCTTCATTACATGTCCCTAGTCTTTCTATACTCTGATAGCGTAAACAATTGATCCACGTTTATCCGTTCCACTCCATTCATTAATTTATAGACCTCTATCATATCTCCCCTCAGCCGTCTCTTCTCCAGGCTAAAGAGCCCTAACCTTCTTAGCCTCTCTTCATAGGAGTAGCCTTCCATCCCCTTCACCAATTTGGTGGCTCTTCTCTGTACTTTTCCTAATAACGCTATGTCCTTTTTAAGATACGGTGACCAGAATTGCACACAATATTCAAGGTGCGGTCGTACCATGGAGCGATACAGACCTAATCTGATATAGTAATACACATGGATGGAGGGAGAAAGGGAGGAGGGCTGACAGGGAGGGAGGGAGGGAATGGGGCTGACATGGAAGGGGGGCTGACATGGAGGGGAGGGAGGGAGGGACGGAGGGGGGCTGACATAGGACAGAGGGGGCGGGAGAGAGGGAAGGGGGCTGACATGGACAGAGGGGTACTGACAGGGAGGGAGGGGGGCTGACATGGACAAAGGGGAGAGACAGGGGGACATGCTGGACAGACAGGGGATAAATGCTGGACAGAGGGGAGAGACAGTGCGGGTTAGGATCATAATGAGCTGATGGGGGGGCTAGCACTGGTAATGGGTAGATGGGGAGGGGCTAGGACTAGTAATGGGTTGATTAGGGAAGGTTAGTACTGGGAATGGACTGATCAAGGGGGGGTTGGGACTGGTAATGGACTGATAGGGGGCCCAGCATTGGAAATGAGATGATCAGTGAGGTTAGGACTGGAAATGGGCTGATTAGAGGAGGCTAGGACTGGTAATGGGCTGATGGGGGGGTAGGACTGGTAATGGGCTGATTAGGGGAGCCTAGCACTGGTAATAGGGTCGAGGGGGGACTAGCACTGGAAATGAGCTGATTAGGGGAAGCTGGACTGTTAATGGGCTGATGGGGTGGGGTGGGGTGGGGTAGGGCTGGTTATGGACTGATGGGAGGCTAGCATTGGAAATGAGCTGATCGGGGGGGCTATGACTGGAAATGGGCTGATTAGTGGAGGCTAGGACTGGTAATGAGCTGATGGGGGGGGGTAGGACTGGTACTGGGCTGATTAGGGGAGGCTTGCACTGATAATGGTGTTGAGGGGGGACTAGCACTGGAAGTGAGCTGATTGGGGGCTTCGACTGGGAATGGGCTGATTGTGGGGAGGGGAGGACAGAGCTGCTGGCCCTGGAAGAAAACTGGGGGCTAAGGCTACAAATGGGCCGATACGAGGGGATGGGAGAATGGAACTAGAAGGGAGTGGATTTGAGAGGGGCTGCCATGGTATTTGTACTACAAGGGACTGGTCAGTGGGGAAGGAGGGGGACTGGAAGGGAATGGACACCAGTGGCAGTCATGGGAATGCAAGTTGACATTGGAAGGTACTGGGAGTGAGGACTGGAAAGGGGCTGATACTGGGGAGGGTTAATGGGACTGGAAATAGGCTGATGGAAAGAAGTGAAGAAAACGAAAGAAGAGATAAGAAATGGCAGATGGACCATAGACCACAGAAAGAGAGCTAAGAGAAGACAGGACAGCAGAAGCTTCAGATAGGGACCAGCATGATCAGAGAATAAATTGCTCAGACAACAAAGGTAGAAAAAAATAATTTTATTTTATACTAGTCATTTGACTACAAAATCATAATAATTTTGAAATCAAATATTGTTACTTGTTATTGGGATTAATTATTGTGGTTTAAATAAGTAAATTTTATAAATAAAAACATAATGCAAAGGCCTATAATATATTAATAATTCAACAAATGATTACAGCAACAATGCGTTAACGGTAAAGGAAGAGAGACGCATTTGATTTTATCACTGGGGGTCATCACAAGTTGATCAATGGTAAAAGGGGTCACGGTACAAAAAAGGTTGAGAACCACTGCCTTAGAAGAAAGGCGGGATAGAGGTGATATGATTGATACATTTTAATGCTATACCTCCATGGCATAAATGCACAGGAGGAGAGCCTCTTTTGATTGAAAGCAAGCTCTGCTACGAGGGGACATGGGATGAGGGTGAAAGGGGATAGATTCAGGAGTGATATGCGGAAATATTTCTTTACGGAAAGAGTGGTGGATCCGTGGAATAGTCTGCCAGTGGAGGTGATAGAGATGAGGAAGTATCTGAATTCAAAGAAGCATGGGACAAACACCGAGAATCTCTAAAGGAAAAAAGGGGACTGTTGTAGTGGTTGATAAAGGAGGACAGACTAGATAAGCCATGTGGTCTTTTTTTGTCATCATATTTCTATGTTTCTGTCTGCTCTGTACTTAAAGACAAAAGAAACCCAAATACCCTTAAGAACATAAGAGCATAAGAACATAAGATATGCCATACTGGGTCAAACCAAGGTCCATCAAGCCCAGTATCCTGTTTCCAACAGTGGCCAAACTCGATCATATGTACCTAGCAGTGTCCCCAAAAAACACAGGTTCCACAATGCTTGTATTGGTCAAGCATTGATATCCTGGGTCCCTTCTTAATAATGGTTTATGGACCTTTCCTCCAGGAACTTGTCCAAACCTTTTTTAAACCCAGCTACACTAACAGCCTTTACTACATCCTCCGGTAACAAATTCCAGAGTTTGATTACACGTTGAGTGAAAAAATATTTTGTTTTATTAGTCTTAAATAGTTTGCCCTGTAGCTTCATTGCATATCCCCTAGTCTTTCTATATTCTGATAACGTAAACAATCAATCTACGTTTATCCGTTCCACACTGTTCATTAATTTATAGACTTCTATCATATATCCCCTCAGCCGTCTCTTTTCCAGGTTAAAGAGCCCTAACCTTTTTAGCCTTTCTTCATAAGGGTATCCTTCCATCATCTTTACCATTTTGGTGGCTCTTCTCTGAACCTTTTCTAATAATGCTATATCCTTTTTAAGATAAAGCGACCAGAATTGCACACAAAATTCAAGGTGTGGTCTCACCATGGAACAATATAGAGGCATTATAATATCCTTTGTTTTATTTTCCATTCCTTTCCTTATGATACCTAGCATTCTATTTGCTCTCTTGGCCGCTGCTGCACACTGGGCCAAGGGTTTTAACATGTTATCCACAATGACGCCTAAATCTTTTTCCTGGGTGGTGGTTCCCAATGTGGAACCTTGCATCGTATAACCATACTTTGGGTTGTTCTTCCCTAGGTGCATAATTTTGCACTTGTCCACATTAAATTTCATCTGCCATTTGGATGCCAAGTCTTCTAATTTATCAAGATCCTCTTGCAATTTTCCACAATCCTCTTGGGTTTTTAACAACTTTAAACAGTTTTCTGTCATCTGCAAATTTGATAACCTCACTTGTTATTCCCTTTTCCAGGTCATTTATGAATATGTCAAAAAGCAGCGGACCCAGCACAGATCTCTGGGGTAACACCACTATTCACTTTTCTCCACTGGGAAAATTGGCCATTTAGCCCTACCCTCTGCTTTCTATATTTAACCAGTTCCTGATCCACAATAGTACACTGACTCCTATCCCATGACCAAAAGTCTCTGATGAGGGACCTTGTCAAAGGCTTTCTGAAAGTCGAAATACACTATATCAACCGACTCACCTTTGTCTACCTGTTTATTCACACCTTCAAAGAAACATAACAAATTAGTAAGACAAGATCTTCCTTCTCTAAAGCCATGTTGGCTGTCTCCCATTAAGCCATGACTATCTACATGTTCAGCAATTTTGTTCTTTATGATGGTTTCTACCATTTTCCCAGTACTGACGTCAGGATCACCGGTCTGTAGTTTCCCGGATCACCCCTGGAACCCTTTTTAAAAATTGGTGTTACTTTCGCCATCCTCCAATCTTCAGGTATTACAGATGATTTTAATGGTAGTTCACAGATTACTAATAGCAGGTCTGCAATCTCTTATTTCAGTTCTTTCAACACCCTTGGATGTATATCATCCGGCCCAGGTGATTTGCTATTCTTCAGTTTATCTAATAGTTGTAATACATTTTCCCGATGTATCCCTATTTCCGTCAATTCTTCCGCACCTTTAAATACCACTTCAGTCATGGGTAACATCTCTACATCTTCCTAAGTAAACACCGAAGCAAAGAATTCATTCAGTCTCTCCACTATCGCCTTTTCGCCTCTTAATGCCCCTTTAACCCCTCTTTCATCTAATGGACCAACTGACTCACAGGTTTTTTTGCTACAAATGTACTCGAAAAAGTCTTTATTAGGCGTTTTTACTTCCGCAGCAAGCTTCTTCTCATATTCTCCCTTTGCCTGCCTTATCAATGCCTTGCATTTAACTTGCCAGTGCTTGTGCTGTTTCCAGGTTTCGTCATTTGACTCTTTTTTCCATTTCTTCAAAGACTCTCTGACCTCACCTTTAAACCATGCTGGCAGTTTATTGGTCTTCCTTCCACTTTTCGTAAAGCGTGGAATATAGCTGGTCTGGGCTTCCAAGATAGTATTTTTCAACAACACCCATGCTTGATGTAAGTCTTTAACTTTGCAATTGCTCTTTTTAGTTTTTTCTTAACTATTTTCCTCATTTTATCAGTCTCCCTTTTGAAAGTTAAAAGGTAGTACTGTGGATTTCCTTACTATCCCTCCTCCACTAAATAAATCAAATGCGATCATGCTATGATCACTATTGCCAAGTGGCCCCAACACCCTTATCTCTTGCACCAGATCTGGTGTTCCACTAAGGACTAGGTCCAACATGGCTTCCCCTCTGGTCGATTCATGAACCAGCTGCTCCGAGAAGCGTTCATTTATTTAATTTAGGAACTTTATCTCCCTAGCATGTCCTGCCGTGACACTAACCCAGTCGATAGCGGGATAATTGAAATCACCCATTATTATTACTGTGCTGTAACTTTTGTTAGCTTCCTTGATATCTTTGAGCATTTCATCATCCATTTGTTCATTCTGTCCAGGCGGTCGATAGTACACCCCCACTGCCAGTGCCTTCCCCATTTTACATGGAATTTCAATCCATAGAGATTCTCCAGCAAATTTTATTCCCTACAAACCTTTAATCCTTTCTGACTCAATGCCCTCTCTAATAGAGCGCAACCCCTCCACCAATTTTATCAGCTCTATCATTACGATATAGTTTGTACCCAGGTATCACAGTGTCCCACTGGTTGTCCTCCTTCCACCATGTCTCTGAGATTCCAATCACATCTAACCTCTCATTTAGTGCTATATATTCTAACTCTCCCATCTATTTTTTTTTACTTCTAGCATTTGCATACAAGCATTTTAGAGACTGTATTTTATTCATATTAATTTGGCTATTGGTAGGCATGGTAATTTGGGATCTTTAAGCTCTGTCTGCTCCATACTTGAGGGCATATGGGCATTTGGGCTACTTTACTCTTTTTCGGAACTTCTCTGCTTTTGGTAGTATCCTTCAAGCATACATTCTTCCGAACCATGCATTCTTGTGCGACTGTCGGCTTTCCCCTATTATCTAGCTTAAAAGCTTCTCTATCTCCTTTTTAAAAGGTTAAATGCCATCAGCCTGGTTCCATCCTGGTTAAGGTGAAGCCCATCCCTTCGGAAGAGCCCCTTCTTTCCCCAGAATGTTCCCCAGTTCTTAACAAATCCAAACCCTCATCCTTGCACCATCGTCTCATCCAAGCATTGAGACTCTGGAGCTCTGCCTGCCTTTTGGGCCTGTGCGTGGAACAGGAAGCATTTCGAAGAACGCTACCCTGGAAGTTCTGGATTTCAACTTCCTACCTAAAAGCCTAAATATAGCCTCCAGAACCTCCCTACCACATTTTCCTATGTCACTGATACCAACATATACCAAGACAGCAGACTCCTCCCCAGCACTATCTAAGACCTTATCTAGGTGGCGCGTGAGGTCCGTTACCTTCGTACCAGGCAGGTATATTACCAGGCGATCCTCAAGTCCACCAGCCACCCAGCTTTCTACATGACTAATGATCGAATCACCAACTATAACAGCTGTCCTAACCCAGAAAGCTCTCTTCTGTGTTTTAAATTTAATCTAAAAGTACTTTGCTGATAGTAGGCCCTGAGTGAGTATTAAATTTAAACTACAAGCTCTCTGCTGGGTATGAAATCTAACCAGAAAGCTCTCTTCTATGTTTTAAATTTAAACTTAAACTGCTGCTACTAGGCACTGATTGATTCAATACACTGTGTTCATAGATTAATCAGCTTTAATCCAAAGACGTCCCTTCAGAAAAATTCCCAGAAGTATATACTCACAATTGCCGATCTCTCTCCAGAAGTAGCAGTCCCCTTTTCTAGTCCTTCAAGAACCTTATTGGAACCTCCCTGTCAATATTGTCACCACGCCCCCTACTGGTAGCTTGTTGAAGGCACAAGGTGGACATTTTAATTATTTTGTAGAAGTAGGAAACCTTTTTGGACCAGAGGGATCATGGTCCTTGTAGTCCTTCTTCTTAAAGGAATGATTTGTGTACGCCTTGTGTAGGGTCAAACAAAAGGCTTTTTATTCCCCTTTAGCACTAAGATTCACTAAGAAACCAAAAGTAGAATTTTCCTTATTTTCAGGCTATGCCAAAGTAATTACAGAGCAAGAAATCTGTTATGAGAGCTTCACAGTTCCTTGTAAAAATACACAGGGTTTTCAACACTGTAGTAAAACAAATAAACAAGCTCTTCTTCAGCTCAACACAGATAAAGCACAGTTACTTACCTGTAACAGGTGATCTCTGGGAACAGCAGGAATAAGTCTTCACATATGGGTATCGTCGGTACCGACGGAGCCTGCGCGGGAACGCTCCCCAGCGTCCAGTAAGAAAGCTTTTGGGAGCATCCCACAGCGCCTGCGTGCTGCCTTCCCGCCTTTCCTAACCGCCTCTCTCTAGTTCGAGTTTTAAAGCTGAGACAAAGAGAGAGAGAGGAAAGGAAAGATAGATAGAGAGATACAACTCCTAGGGGAGGTGGGTGGGTTGTGAAGACTTATTCCTGCTGTTCCCAGAGATCACCTGTTACAGGTAAGTAACTGTGCTATCTCCAGGAACAAGCAGGAATGAGTCTTCACATATGGGGACTCCCCAGCTAGAGATGCCAGGGAGATCTCCAAAGTTGTGAGTCCCTGAGAAGGGCTCTACCTCACCCCATGGATCTCGGGCATCCAACCAGGGATGGGGGGTAGAAGTTGATTAGGCATGGAACAGGTGTTTGAGAACAGCCTGACCAAACAAGGCATCCCAGCGGGAGTCCTTGTCCAAGCAGTAATGGGCTGTAAAGGTATGAACCGAGGCCCAGGTGGCCGCTCAACAGATTTGGTCGATGGACACAGAGTTTAGATGAGCCATAGAGGCTGCCATGGCCCTCACATTGTGAGCTGTGACATGGCCCTCCAGAGAAAGGTTCTTACTCTGGTAGGCGAAGGAAATACACTGAGCAATCCAATTGGACAGAGTCCTCTTAGAGACTGGAAGTCCTAAGTGAGAGGGATCAAAAGCAACAAAGAGTTGAGAGGACTTTCTATGTTGCTGTGTCCTTTGTAAGTAGAAAGCAAGTGCCCTCTTACAATCCAGGGTATGAAGATTCCTCTCTGCACTTGATGCATGAGGTCCTGGAAAAAATACAGGTAAATACACCTCCTGGTTCAGATGAAAAGGTGAGACCACTTTAGGCATAAAGTGTGGATTAGTCCTGAGGACTACCTTGTCATGATGGAACCTTGTATAAGGAGGATTTAGCCACCAAGGCTTGCAACTCACTGATACGACAAGCTGAGGTGACTGCAATGAGAAAAATAACCTTCCAGGAAAGGAATTTCAAGGAGGTAGTGGCTAAGGGTTCAAAGGGTGGCTTCATAAGTTGGCCAAGAACCAAATTCAAATCCCATGCCACTGGAGGTGGTCTAATGGAAGGTTTAGTTAAAAGAAGGCCTCTCATGAATCTTGCAATAAGAGGATGAGAGAAAATAGGATGTCCATTGAGAGGCTTAAGGTATGCTGCAATAGCACTCAAATGGACTCTTACTGAATTTGTTTTAAGGCCTGCATGGGATAAATGCAGCAAATACTCTAGTAAAGAATTCAGAGGTATTGCAAGAGGGTTAAGACCCTTCTCTGCACACCAAATGGTAAACCTTTTCCATTTAAAAGCATAGGAACGTCTAGTGGAAGGCTTTCTGGAAGCATGAAGGATATCCTTCACTTGCTGAGACAGATGCCAATCTTGAAGGTCTAGCTCTTCAGCAACCAGGTTCTGAGATGAAGAGACTGGGGATTTGGGTGACATAACATTCCCTCCTCCTGGGACAGGAGGTCTGGAGCAGATCCCAAGTCCAGGGAGGGAGCTTGAGAGAGATGAAGAAGTAGAGGGTACCACACTTGGCGTGGCCAACGTGGAGCTATGAGGATCATAGACCCCTTGTCTCTCTGAAGCTTGAACAGTGTCTTGGAAATTAGGGGAATGGGTGGAAAGGCATAGAGGAAGTCTTGCCCCCAGTGGAGGAGGAAGGCATCCCTGGCCTGAACTCTGACACGGAATGCTGAAACAGAA
The DNA here is from genome assembly GCA_033557465.1 of Ichthyophis bannanicus. Lineage (NCBI taxonomy): Eukaryota > Metazoa > Chordata > Amphibia > Gymnophiona > Ichthyophiidae > Ichthyophis > Ichthyophis bannanicus. The sequence continues at coordinate 924,975,140 of CM066032.1, read as the reverse complement.
CCGGGGAAGTTTGGCATTCCACGGACTTGCAAACAGGTCTATGTCTGGGGTTCCCCAAATTCGAAAGATCCTGGCTATCTGGTCCCCATGGAGGGACCATTCGTGTGGAAGCAGAACTCGACTGAGTCTGTCTGCCCAAGAGTTTTGAACCCCTGGAAGATACACTGCCATGAGATGAATCTGATGCTCTCTGGCAAAGGCCCACAATCTCAAAGTTTCGTTGCAAAGCGACAGAGCCAGTCCCGCCCTGCTTGTTCACGTAGAACATGGCTACTTGGTTGTCCGTATGGATGAGGACTGTCTTGTAGCTGAGCAGCGTGTGGAAGACTCTGAGAGCTAGAAGAATTGCTCTGAGCTCTAAGAGGTTGATATTTAGAGATGTTTCCTGTGGAGACCAAAAGCCCTGGGTGGAGAGATCTTGTAGATAAGCTCCACAACCCTTTGGGGAGGCATCTGTTGTGAGGGTTGCTTGGGGTAGCAACTGTTGAAAGGGGGACCCCAGCAACAGATTTTGAATGGATTCCACCACTGGAGGGACCAAAAGAGGCGACTGGAGGTTGCTATTTTGTCTGACAGGCAACCTGATGCCTGGGTCCATTGGGTGGACAGAGTCCACTGAGCTGCCCTCATGTGAAGGCGAGCGTAAGGAACTACATGCACGGTGGATGCCATGTGGCCTAACAGTTGTAACATCTCTCGAGCAGTTAAATGGGATTTTAACTGAATTTGAGAGGCTAACTGCACCAAGCGTAGGCAACGGGCCTGGGTAAGATAGGCCCTTGCAGTTGTGGTATCTAGCAAGGCCCCTATGAACTCCAATGACTGAGTAGGGGTAAGTTGTGATTTTGGGATGTTTATTACAAGTCCCAGATACTGAAGAACACGCCTTGTGCAGGCTAGGGAAATCTGGGCCTCTGACTGGGATGGTGCTCGGATGAGCCAGTTGTCCAGATATGGGAATTCAAATATTCCTAGAGTGCGTAGAAATGCAGCTACTACTGCCATGCATTTTGTGAACACTCTTGGAGCAGAGGCCAGACCGAAAGGAAGCACTCTGTATTGATAGTGCTTTCCCTGATAAAGGAACCGAAGGAACCTTCTGTGTGTTGGATGGATGAGGACATGGGTGTACGCATCCTTGAGATCTAGAGAACAAAGCCAATCCTGACTCTGAAAGTATGGAAGGAGAGCACCGAGAGAAATCATCTTGAATTTCTCCTTGCATAGAAACTTGTTCAATTCTCTGATATCTAATATGGGTCTGTAGCCCCCTGTTTTCTTTGGAATAAGAAAATAGGGGGAGTAGAACCCTGAACCCTGTTGAAGAAGGGGTACTTCTTCTATTGCCCTTTGGGCAAGAAGGGTAGCAATCTCCTGACCCAGAAGGTCGAGGAGAGAAGTTGGAGAATTTTACTGTCTCACCATAGTGTGAGGAGGAAGGTTTAAGAAATGAAGCTTGTACCCCTCCCTTATGATGGAGAGGGTCCTTTGCTCTGCTGTGATTTGTTCCCATCTGGGAGTAAAATGAGCTAACCTTCCTGGAATGGTGAGAGGCTCTGGTTCTTCTAGAGCCAGAAAGGCTAAGTTCTCTAGTTGTAAGTCAAAGGCCCTGAGGAGGCTGAGGCTGTTGGGCCGTAGCAGTCCTTGTAGCCTTAGGCTTGGCTTGTTTAGGTTGTTGCTGTCGCTTTGCAGCAAAACGACCTGTAGAAGATGCCTGGAGACCATAACCAGGATAATATTTCCCTTTTTTGGGAAACAAAGCCTTTTTGAATAACCTTTTTCTAGCAGGAGCAGAAGTAGACTTTGAAAGTCTATCTAAGGCAGAATTTTCAGCATCCATCTGAGTGGCCTTTGCTTGCCAATCCTTACCAAAAAGGTTTTCACCTGTACAAGGAAGATTTCCTAATCCATCCTGGACCCAGGGTTCCAAATCAGAAGCTTGCAACCAAGCAAGTCTGTGTGCACCTATGGCAATAGCCGAGGCTCTGCTGGCACACTCAAAAGAGTCAAAGGCTGCACAGTTGGAAAATTTGGAAACATCCTGGGCATGTTTAAGCCAGGTGAGAAACTCTTTCCTTTTATCTTCTGAGATAAAAGGAGATAAAGTTAGCAGAAGATCTGTAACTTCTTTTAGAAAGATCCCCATATAGAGACTATAGGAGTTGATTCTGGCAGTAAGCATATTGGCCTGGAAAATTCTCCTGCCAAAAGCATCTAAGGTTCTGCATTCTCTTCCTGGAGGATTAGATGAGTGTCTTTTTGCACTCTATCTTTTTCATAGCAGACTCCACCACAATAGAGTGGCGAGGAAGCTGAGTCTTATGAAAGCCAGGACAAGGAGGAACACGGTACATGGTGTCCAACCTGCGAGAATGAGGGGTAGTAGTAAGAGGTGTCTCCCATATGCCCAACAGGTGATCATAAAGGATCTCATGAATTGGTAAAGTAGCTGCCTCTTTAGGAGCCTTAGGATATTGTATAATATCTAATTTCTTGGCTCTAGGCTCTGGTTCAGGGGCCACTGAAATAGAAAGGCCCCTGGCCACTTCCCTAATGAAGTCTTGAAAAGACAAGTCTTCTGGAGGAGACATTCTTCTTTTTGGAGAAGAGGGCTCCTGAGGTAGGAGTACCGATGCCTCGACAGAAGCCTCTGATTCATCAGAGTCCTCGGAGGAATCGAAGTATCGCCTGTCTGGATGCTCTTGCAGAGCCCGATACGCGTACCGAGTGGTATCGACATCGGGAGTGATCGGTACCGATTCGGTACCGATGGGCATCACAGGACAGGGTACCGCTGCAGTCGACACCGAAGCCGATGTCGATGCAATCGGTACCGACACCAGAACCGATATCGGTGCCGGAACCAGTACCGCCAACGGAGTTTGTTGCGGTACCGGAGGCGTCGCAGCTTGTATGAATGCCGTGATGGCACGCTGCATGGTCAGAATATTCTGATCCATCGACACAACCAATGTCTGGATGTCGGTACCAGTGGAGACCACTGGTACCCCAGAACATGGCAACAGGTGATCGGTCGAGGCCACGCCATCGATGTCAACCTGTGACCCCATAGATGAAGCTTTGGAAGCCGGAGCCTCCCGCCGGGGTAATTTTGCCGGTACAGGATCCTCGAGGGCAAGCCCGGAGGCATCTTGATACTTAGAGGGAGATCTACCCTTCGAGGACCGGCTGGACTTATGTTTGGTTACCTGAGATCCATGGGAGGAAGACGAAGCCCTGGAAGATGTCGATGCCACCGAAGCTGCACCAGAGGGAAACAGGGTACTGAGCTTTGCCGCTCGATTCTGTCGACCTCTTTTAGACATCATGGAACAGGACTCATAATCGGTGATGGAGTGGTCAGGACCCAAACATTTTAGACACCAGTCATGGGTGTCGGTGATAGAAAGAGTACCGCTGCACTTTGTGCACTTTTTAAACCCGGAAGCGGGCTTTTCCGTGAGGAAAAATCTTCTAGGCCCAAGGCCCAAAAGAAAAAATTGCACAGAAGTGGGAAACGGTAGTTTTTTTTTTTTAAAGAAGAAAGAAGAAAAGACCGGCGGTACCGGTCCGACGTCGAAGAAGGCAGACGCGCAACCAAAGAAATAAAGAAGAATAAAGAACTTCTTCAGCGGTGACAGGAACACGACTTGCTGGCTCCGCGGAAAAGAAGAACTGGAGAGAGGCGGTTAGGAAAGGCGGGAAGGCAGCGCGCAGGCGCTGTGGGATGCTCCCAAAAGCTTTCTTACTGGACGCTGGGGAGCGTTCCTGCGCAGGCTCCGTCGGTACCGACGATACCCATATGTGAAGACTCATTCCTGCTTGTTCCTGGAGATAAGATATTGTTAAAGCATGTTCTGGTAATTACAGCTCTGGGAGAGACTCTAGGCTTTCAGCAATACACATCGAACAGTCCATTTGTTCTTCATGCATCAACGGCTCTGGTTCCCCAAGCTCAATCTGCATGGGTTCCAGCTCAGCCGTGCTTTCTTCTACACCTGAGCTTTCCCTGGCTGAAATAGTTTACAGTTCAGAAGTTCTCTTCCCTAGTTTCCAGCCTGGCAGTTCTGGGTTTCGAAAACAAGTGGTATGTCTTGTTCCTATGCCTCTTTGTAGTGGTTTCCAAAACTTCTGCCAGCTTTCTCTCCTCTCAGTATTGCTATCTGAGTTATAAGTCTTTCTAGGACCTGGCTTCTTTGTGAGAAATAAAGTATCACTGTACCTTGGCTCCTTGAAGTCTGTGCCACTGGTATTCCCCCCCTCTGAAGACTGTTTCTTGGAGTTCTCTGGGCTGGGCTTGTCCTCCCTGGAGCTTAGCTCTGCCACGTAAAGGTTCAAAGCTCCTCTGCCTTGCAGTAAAGGAGGTTCCTCTATCAGGTCCTTTCTTACCAGTATCCTTGGGTTCTTTTCCAGATCCTTTCTCAGAGCTTCTCTCTATGCGTAGGCCTCTCTCTAGGCATGGCTCTCTCTGCAGCCGGGGCTTTCCCCCTTGCCAGGGCTCTCTCTCTTGCCGTGGCTCTCTCTGCTTCCTTCCTGCAGAGCTCTGCTTATAAAGCCATTTTCCCTTGAGTTTTCTGACCCTCTCCTCAGGTGCACCTGATTAGCTTCTGCTTCAACAGTACCTGGGTGTGTCAGCTCAGCATCTGAAGGCTCGTGCCTGCCCCCTCTAGCTGTCCTGCTAGGTAATTGCACCCTCTGCAAGTCAGTTGCTTTATGAAAAACAGCAGTTTTTTTCTAAGTTCATAGCTTCACTAGCTTCAGCTCTATCACAATATGTCCTAACTTCATTCTTTTGGTAGTATCCCTTTAAGGATACATTGTTCCAAACTATGCGCTCTTGGGTGACTGTCAGCTCTCCCTGTTATCTAGTTTAATAGCTGCTCTATCTCCTTTTTAAAGGTTAATTCCAGCAGCCTGGTTCCATCCCGGTTAAGGTGGAGTCCATCCTTTCGGAAAAGCCCCTCCTTTCCCCAGAATATTGCCCAGTTCCTAACAAATCCAAAACCCTCATCCTTGCACCATTGTCTCATCCACGCATTGAGACTCTGGAGCTCTACCTCCCTTTTGGGTCCTGCACATGGAACAGGAAGCATTTTGGAGAATGCTATCCTGGAAGTTCTGGATTTCAACTTCCTACCTAAAAGCCTAAATTTGGCTTCCAGAACCTCCCTACCACACTTTCCTAAGTCACTGGTACCAACATGAACCAAGACAGGAGACTCCTCCCCAGCATTATCTAAGCCCTTGTCTAGGTGGCACATGAGATCCGCTACCTTCACACAAGGCAGGCATGTTACCAGGCGAACCTCACATCCACCAGCCACCCTGCTATCTACATGTCTAATGATCAAATCACCAACTATAACAGCAGTCCTAACCCTTCCCTTGTGGGCACATAGCCCTGGAGAAACCTCCTCAGTGTGAGAGGAGTTTATATCACATGGAGGACAGATCCTAGCTACAGGATCACTTCCTACCATACCAGTGTGATGCTCTCCTGTCACGTGACCTCTCTCCTCCATATCAATAAGGATGCAGCCAGACTGGAGGTGCGACATCATCAGTACTACATCCCTGTAGGTCTCAACCTCCTTCAGCAGCTGAGGACTGAACTCTTCAAAGACTTGCTGCTAGGCTACCCAGCTCCCCCTTGTGCTAGAGAGCCAGTCACCTATGTCAAAGCAGCTCCATAACTAAAGTGAAAAACAGTAATGATATAGAAAACTAGAAAAAAACAAGCAGGAACTGCACCAACGTTCTTAAAAGATGCAGGCATTCAAAAAATGCATAGTACCATCAGAAAGTCTGCTAGACCTTCAAGAATAGGGAACGATATCCTTTTTTTTTTTTTTACTTTTTTAATTATTTTTAGCCTCCATTTCGCTGTTGGACTGATGTCTGCATCTTAGTTTTAAGGTTATGTCTAGGTATTTAAGTTGTTTACTTACTTAGGTTTGCTGGGGATACTTATACTAAGAAACCTATACCTAATACATTTAATGGACTTTGTTCACCTCAAGATTAATTAATCTCAGGTCCTTAATGTATGCCTGATGAGGAAAACAGCTGCACCTGAGAGTGAATATGGGCACCTCCTTTCCTTTTAGAGGTTTAAACACCTATAAAGCTACAATTATCCCAGGGGAGGGAGGGAGGGAAAGAATACTTATTAAAAGTTGGCTGCTACACAGTGCCCTGTCCTATGCTTCACAGATAAAATCTTACCAATTTCCTGAGTGATTCACACAGCCCTTGGTTTGATATTAGGAGCTTTTTAAATTGCCCCATTGATCTGTCACTTACCTTTAACACTATTTAAAACAACTTCACAGATCTTTTGCCTCCTAATTGGAAAGGCTCTTTGTAAGGGTCACTAAAAAGAAGTTTATTTTTCTTTTTACTTCGAAAGTATTCTACCTGTATGCTAAACAATATTCTGATTTAAGTAAAACAGCTCTCTAGAAACAAATTTATTTCATCAACTACTCTGTTTTACTTTCTTGGTTAAGCAATACTCTGATTTGATTTAAATGAAAAGCTCTCTAGAAACAAGTTTATTTCAAAGTCTATTTACTCTTATTTTATGTTCTATGCTAAGCTATACTCTGCTTTGACTTAAATACAAAGCTCACTGGTGGTAACAAGACCTGACTGACTCAGCAAAAACACTGAATTCTAAAATACACAGATTTATCAGCTTTAATCCCAAGATTTAGAGTTTATTCCAGAAGATTATACTCACAAGTATAGATTTACTTCCAGTTGTAGCAGTCCCTTTAGGTAGTCCTTCAAGATATGGTAACCACAAAAGCACACAATATTCAAGGTTTGGTCACACCATGGAGCGATACAAAAGCGTTATAAATATCCTTTGTTTAATTCTCTATTCCTTTCCTTATGATTCCTAGCATTCTATTTGCTTTCTTGGCCGCCGCTGCACACTGGGCAGAGGGTTTCAGCATATTATCATGATGATGCCTCAACCCTTTTCCTTGCATTGTTTAACTGTAGTTTGGGCTGTTCTTCCCTAAATGCATAACTTTGCACTTGTCCACATTAAAAGTCATCTGCCATTTGGATGCCCAGTCTCCCAATTTATCAATATCCTTTTGCAATATTTAAAAAAAAAAATTTTTTTTTTTTTACAAACCTCTTGTGTTTTAACAACTTTGGATAATTTTATGTCATCTGCAAATTTGATCACCTCACTTGTTATTTACATTTCCAGGTCATTTATAAATATGTTAAAAAGCAGCAGGCTCAGCACAAATCCCTGGGGTACTCCACTATTCACCTTTCTCCATTGAGAAAATTGGTCATTTAGCCCTACTCTGTTTTCTATCCTTCAAACAGTTCCTAACCCACAATAGAATATTGTCTCCTATCCCTTGGCTTTTTAATTTCCCCTAACTGCTCCATATGCCTAGAACAAAGTCTGGAATAGGCAGTGGCAGAGAAGGGCACAGATAAAAGGCATCTGCCAGAGGAGCAGAGTTCCCGAGAAGGGGTGTTAGAGTGAAATAAGAGGAATGAATGCACTTGTAGGTTAGTAGGAGAAGTTTGAACTGGATACGGAAATGGATGGGAAGCCACTGAAGTGACTTGAGAAGAGGAGTTACATGAGCATAGCGACACGGGCAGAAGATAAGCCATTCAGTTGAGTTTTGAACAGACTGCAGGGGAGAAAGATGATTCAGAAGGGGAGAGTAGGTTATAACAGCCAACATGGGAGGTGATTAGAGAATGGATAAGGGTCAGTGTGTTCAGACAGGAAAGGACAAATTTTGCTGATGTTATAGGGAAATAAGCAACAGGTTTTAGCTATTTGTTGGATGTGTGCAGAGAAAGAGACAAAGTCAAAGACGACCCCAAGGTTTCGAGCTGAGGAAATAGGGAGGAGTAGAGTGTTATCTACAGAAATAGGGAAGGGAGGAAGGGGAGAGGTGGGTTTAGGTGAAAAGATAAGAAGCTCAGTTTTGGCTATGTTCAATTTCAGATGGCGATAAGACATCCAGGCAGCAATGTCTGATGAGCAGGCAGAGATCAGGACCTGGATTCCTGGAGAGATTTCAGGTGTAGAGAGGTGGATCTGACAGTTGTCAACGTAAAGATGGTACCGAAAACCATGGGAGGAAATAAATGTACCAAGGGATCAAGTGCAGAGAGAGAAAGAGAGAGGTCCCAAGACAGAGCCCTGAAGTACACCAACTGAAAGCAGGATGGCAGTAGAGGACGATCCACCAGAACACATACTAAAAGTGCAATGGGAGAGAGAGGAAAAGCAGGATAGAACAGAGCCCCTAAATCCAGGCAAGGACAATATACTACTACTACTGAGCATTTGTATATCGCTACAAGGCATACGCAGCACTGCACAGACATTTAAGAGAAAGTCCCTGCTCAGCAGAACTTACAATCTAGTCAAAACAGAGAACACAGTAGGTGCAGACAGGGATACATGTAGGGGAATGGTAAGGAAACACAAAGGAGATCAGGCGAGTCAAGATCCAAAAGAAGCAGTGGTGAGTTTTCAGCCTGGATTTGAAAAGGGCCAGAGAAGGTACCTGACGTACAGACTCAGGTAGTGTGTTCCAGGCATAAGGAGCAGCAAGGTGAAAGGAGCAAAGTCTGGCATTAGCAGTTGAAGAGAAGGGCACAGACAGAAGCAATCTGCCAGAAGAGCAGAGCTTCCAGGGAGGAGTGTAAGGAGATATAAGAAAGGAAAGGTAGTGAGGAGCTACAGAGTGAATGCACTTATAGGTCAGCAGGAGAAGTTTGAATTGGATGGGGAAACAGATAGGAAGCCATGAAGTGACTTGAGAAGAGGGGGTAATATGAGCATGACGAGGCTGGAGGAAGATTAGCCATGCAGCAAAGTGTTGAATAGATTGAAGGGGAGAGAGATGATTCAGAGGAAGACCAGCAAGGAGTAGGTTACAATAATCAAGGCTGGAGATGATTAAAGAGTGGACACATGTCTTAGTAGTGTGTTCAGAAAGGAATGGGCAGATTTTGATGATGTTATAGAGAAAGAAACAGCAGGTCTTAGCTATCAGATGGATATGTGTGGAGAAGGAGAGAGAAGAGTCAAAGACGATCCCAAGGTTGCGAGCCGAGGAACCAGGAAGGAGTAGAGAGTTATCCACAGAGACTGAGAAAGGAGGCAAGGGAGAGGAGGTTTTAGGGGGTAAAATAGGAAGCTCAGTTTTGGCCATGTTCAATTTCAAGCGGCAGTGAGACATTCAAGCATCTATGTCAGAAAGGCAGGCAGGGATTTGGTTCTGGACTGCAGGAGAGATTTCAGGTGTAGAGAGGTAGGTAGGATTGTTTGTTTATTTATTTAAAGGCTTTCTATACAGCTTTTTCAAAAAACAAGGCGGTTTACATTACAACAATTTACATTAAAACGTTAGGTGAGGGTAACATTGAACATAATATGAACCAAGGTAACCATTAAAGAATGAGGACAAATAATAAGTAAAGTTCATTTAATATAAATCAAGATAAAGGCAAATAACTTATTTACAGTCTTTGTACAACAAAATTAGAGCACATTAATAACAAACTGAAGGTAGGCAAGCGTGTATGTATAATCTAATAATGATAAATACTAGTTTAGGCTAGCAATATTCTAGGCAAGATAGAGTTTCCAAAATGTTCAGTGAAAAGAAAGCACAGTTACTTACCTGTAACAGATGAACTCTGGGAACAGCAGGAATAAGTCTTCACATATGGGTACATCAGTACCGACGGAGCCTGTGTGGGAACGCTCCCCAGCGTCCAAAAAGAAAGCTTTTGGGAGCATCCCACACGCATGCGCGCTGCCTTCCCGCCCATTCACTTCCCTCTCATCAGTTGGGTTTGTAGCTGAGACCGAAGGAGGAAAGTAGACAAATTAGAGAGAGAGAGAACAACTACTAGGGGAGGTGGGTGGGTTGTGAAGACTTATTCCTGCTGTTTCCAGAGATCACCTGTTACAGGTAAGTAACTGTGCTATCTCCAGGAACAAGCAGGAATGAGTCTTCACATATGGGGACTCCCAAACTAGAGATGCCTAGAGGAGGTCCCAGCATGTTGCAAATCTAATAGATGGGCCATACTATTTCCCAGAACCTCAGGCATCCAAGGGATGGAGGGAAGGAGTTGAACTAAAAAGGGTGTGCTGTGGAACAGCTTGACTAAACAAGGCGTCTAGAGGAGAGTCCTTGTGTAGATCATAAATGTTAGTAAATATTGAATTCCAATTTTCTAATGTGGACCATAGTCAAAAGTATTGCGAAAGTATTTGTTGAAGCTAATATGGGTCTGGTGCTAAAAGCCAGTACATTATCCTCAAAGAAAATACTTCACTGTGAAGTAGAGGAAATAAATTTTGCAATACAGGCAGAGGTCAGAAGCCTAAATGGCTAGAACTAATCCCAGAAGAAAAAACTGGGGGAGTTTAATGGGGTTGGACTTTGGATGAGAAGCTAAAGCTTCTGTAGGCCAAAGTTTGAAGCTCTTTGTCCTTGGAGCAGAATAAGGCTCTAGGAAAGAGAGGAGATAAATCTGACTGGTTTGCAGAAAAAGGATGGGTCTTTAAGACCCCTCTATCCAAATTAAAGAAAGAAACATTTGTAGTAGGCGGTGTAGCCTCCAATTTCTTGAAGATCAGTAATGTCTTCCCTAAGTGATGTCACTTAGGATGATGACTTTACATGGAGAGCTTCAGATGTAATGTAACCGGAGAGGTTACAGTAAAAGAAGGTAGTTTCTAAATACCATAGAAATTGGTTGTCCATTTAAAACCCTATGGCATGCTGGAACAGCATTAATATGGACAATATGGACAGTAACAAATCCTTCAGAGTGAGATATGTGTGTGTGTGTGTGTGTGTGTATATATATTGTAACAGAAGGATAGGTCTAGATTTCTTTAAAAATTCTAGACTTTGAATAACCAGAAATGGAGATCTACGTGAAGGGGTGCAGAGAAATCCATAGTCTTAAGACAACAAGTCTGGATCCTTCTATAACTTCAGTGTGGAGAAAAAGACGCAATAAAAGGGAATACCATATTTGCCCGTCTATGAGGGCAATATGAGTATAATGCGTTCTTTGTTCAGCATAAGCTCCAATGAAGTATTGGGAATTAGAAGGAATGCACTAGACAAGGACAGACTGCAGGGAAAAGAAATGCATCCCTGTTGGAAGAGTTCCACTGGAGATGTGGAACAACGCAGGGAATTAAGCAATTCTTTATGCTTTCACGTGATCTAAGCCCTGGTTCATTTTCCCTAAAAGGAAATTTTAAGGAAGATGGTAAGAGTAGGAAAAAACCAGTCATGTGGGAGCATGTCTGGGTAAAGCCTTTTAACCATCTGGAAGTTACCCACCAGGAATTGCTCTGACGCTCTGGCAAAGGCCCATAGTTGCAGAGCTTTTTGTAGAATTGCAGAGAGCATGTTGTAGGTTGCTTAGGTGAGATCTGGCTGTTTAATTACCAGTGTGCAACCTAATCTATTCTGTGGGAGCCAAAGAATTGAAGATGGCTAAAAATAGTAGACAGGCTGGTTGCCTGCAACGATAAATTGTCCAACTAGGTTTTGGAACCTCTCTTGGAATTATCTGTTATTAAGGCAGCAAAAGAGGTTAGGTCCTATAGATTGGAAAAGGACCGACAGACATAATTAGGTGATAAAACTCAATTATGGTCTGATAAGCTGTCTTAAAAGAAATATTTGAAAAGATTGCAGAGGGGAGAAACTCTGTATGGAAATCACTTACTGGAGTAGGTATTGAAGACAATCCTATGGCTTAAAAGGTAAGCCCTCCAGTCAAATTGTATCACTCTGAGAGTGAAAGTCTCAACTAAGAGGGATAGAAAGTAATACAGAGTTGTGAAGACTTACAATTTGGTAAGTCTCTGAAAAAGGTAAAGCTCCCCTGCAGTCAAAAGTATGAGATATCCTCGTACAGGACAACTGTCAAGGTGAAGGGCATAGCATACCTTGTAATTAGTTGTTACTCCTCTGTTTGCTTTAAAAGGAGAGGAAAAACCTGTTACTTGTAGAGCATGATTATCCTTAATAGCTGTAAGAGCTAAAAGAATGGATTCCTCTTGTCAAGAGATTCATGCCTAAAGTGGAGGATTGAGCCAGTGTATCACTGACCTCTCAGTAAGGATGAGAAGAACTGTAAATGCTTCTGTTGTTAAGAAGTAGCGGTTCTGAAGCTCAACAGGAAAAAGAGATTTAATGAATAAAATATCAGAAACCCTGCGACTGCTGGATTTGCTGAGCCTGTTGAGGCTTTGGTTTTCTTAGCCTGGTATGATGTTGCCCTTCTTTGGAAACATCTGCATGATGGGTAGAAAATGAATAAAATTTTTTCCCTTTAGGGGGATAAAGTTTGTTAGGAGATTTTTTACTAGCTGGAGAGAGGAAAGTTTTGACAATCCTCTGAAAGCAACAATATCAGTGTTTAACTGATTAGCTTGGAATAAAGCATCCTTGGTTAAAGAGATTTTCACCAGTACAAGGAGTATTTCCCAGCCTTTCTTGTGCCCATTTGTCCAAGTCTGAAGCTTGGAGCCAGGCCATGCGTCGTGCTCCTATGGCTACAGCAGAAGTTCTGCTAATAGACTCAAAACAGTCCAGGGAAGCACAATTAAAGAATTTGGAGACATTTTGAGCATGACTGACTAATAAGAAAAAGTCTGCTCTTTTATGTTCTTGAAGAAAAGGGTTCAAAAGCTTTAAGTTCTTTGTGAGATCTTCAAGAGATAATCCCATATAGAAAATATATGAGATAATTCTTGCTGAAAGCATGGATGCCTGGAAGCATCGACGTCCAAAGGCATCTAAAGTCCTAGACTCACGACCTGGCGGATAAGAAGAGTGCTTCTTTGCACTCTTAATACGCCTCATTGCTGATTCTACAACAATAGAATGATGAGGAAGTTGAGTCTTTTGAAAACCTGGAGAAGGTGGCACCTTGTACATAGTGTCAAGTGTCTTAGAATGTGGGGATACCATTAAAGGAGTTTCCCCACATTCTTAATAGTAGATCCTGTAAGATCTGATGCAAAGGAAGCATGATCACCTCCTTTGGAATCCAGGGGAATTGCAGGGTCTCTGAATCCCCTGGTAGGGATTCTTTACCAGGTATAGAAATGGCAAGTAACTTTGCCATATCAAGCAGAAAAGCTTGAAAAGAAATCTCCCCTGAGAAGGACCCTCTAAAATAAGGGATAAAGGCTAGACTTGTTGAAAATTCAGCCTTGGTATCGATGGATTCATCCCAGTCATCGGGATCATAAGACTTGAAAGGATGAAGCATCGGATTTTCCCTAAAGCGATGTCTTCGGTACCGCCCGAGGTCGGTACCGAGACGAGTCAGTACTGAATCCTCCATGCTAGAGATCGATTCCAGGCTCGGCATCGAAGGAAGCGAATCTGTCAAAGCAAGCATGGACGGTACCAACACCAATGTCGATACCGGTACCGGTACCGAAACCGATACCGATACTCGAGGAACGGTCTACAGCAACTATAGCGGTACCGAAGTAGCCGAGAGCGCTAGACTATGTTCATCGGTGAGGAGTGTCATCCATCACCATAGCCGATGCCGGGGTGTCGGTACCGCTCGAAGCGGCCACAACCACCAAGCATGGCCCAGGAATGTTCATCAAGGTAAGAACCCCAGGAACAACCCGGAGCCCCGTTAATGCTTTGGAGCCCGAAGACTCCCGCCGGGGCTTTATTGCCAAAATGTCCTCGAGGGCAAAGCCAGAGCCATCTTGATGCTTAGAAGGAGATCTACCACTCGAGGACTGGCTAGTCTTTACAGACTTTTGTTTGGTTACCTGATCCTGTGAAAAAGAAGATATTCTAGCTGGTGACATCGAGTGCGATGTGAACCGGGTATCGAGTTGTGCTCGATCCTGAAGACTTCTTCTGTTTGAGCTCCAGCAGGAGAGACACTCCAGTGGGCAATGGTCAGGACCTAAACATTTTAGACACCAAGTACGAGTGTCTGAAAATATATCGGTACCGCCACACTTTGAGCATTTCTTCAGGATAGTGGCTGGCTTTTCCATAATGGAAGGATAGAGGCCTAGTGGCCTAGAAACCATCAGGCACTAAACAGGAAAAATTTCTAAAGAAAAGAAGAAATTCTTTAGTAAAAAGAAAGAAAAGCACCGGCGGTACCAGTGGCGTCGAGGGAAGGCAGACGCGACCACAAAAAAATAAGAATAAAAAGAAGAATTTTCTGCGGTGACAGGAATACGTCCCGCCGGCTCCGCGGAAAACAGAAAACTGATGAGAGGGAAGTGAATGGGCGGGAAGGCAGCGCGCATGCGTGTGGGTTGCTCCCAAAAGCTTTCTTTTTGGACGCTGGGGAGCGTTCCCGCGCAGACTCCGTCGGTACCGACGTACCCATATGCGAAGACTCATTCCTGCTTGTTCCTGGAGATAATGTGGTATAAATTTATAATAATAAATAAAAGGTAGGTTTTAAGGTCTTTCCTAATGATGACAGATCAGTGGATGCTCTTAGATTATCTGGGAGCTTATTCCATAATATTTGAGCTAAGAACACAAATGCTCTATTACTAGTATTGCGGTTTGTTTTATGGAATTGAGAGGAGAGAACGTCAAGGCAACGGCGGTGAACAGCATGTTCAAGTAGTTTAGAAACAAAGGGATGGAGGGAGATTGGTCGATAGTTAGAAGGACAGGTAGGATCAAGTGAGGGTTTCTTGAGGAGAGGTCTAACTAAAGCATGCTTGAAGGCTGCAGGGACAGTTGCAGTGGAGAGCGACAGATTGAGAATATGAGAGATGGAAGGGACAACAGTGGAGGAGATGGGGCTTAGGAGATGGGTGGGAATAAGATCAGAGGAGCAGGTAGTAAGTTTGGAGAAGGAAAGAAGATGTGTGGCTTCCTCCTCAGAGATCACAGAAAAGGAAGAAAGGGTAGCAGAGGTAGAGGGGGAAAATTGGGAGTGAAGAGGGGGAGGAGGGAAAGTAGCTGACTTCATGGGGAAATAGAGGATGTTCTTGGGATTTTATCATGGAAATAGTCAGCCAGGGTTTGGACCAAAGCAGAGAGAGGTGTCAGAGGTGGAGGCATCTTGAGGAGAGAGTAGTAAAGAGACAGCGAGGGTCAGAGGCAAGAGAGTTAGTCAGATGGCCATAATAGTCTTGTTTGGAGAGTGCTATGGCTAACTGGAAAGAGACAAGCATGAATTTGAAATGTAGAAAGTCTGCAAGGGAGCAGGATTTGAGCCAAGCTCGTTCAGCTGAATGGGCACAGGAACATAGATAGCAGGTAGTGGAAGAAAACCAGGGCTGCGGTATAGTACACCTCATAGGATGTGGCATAGGTGGAGTGAGCATCCAGAGCACAGGAGAGTGCAGCATTATAGGAAGCTACTGCCTTATCAACAGAATCAGACGACATAGTAAAGGAAAGAGGTGATGAAACAATGAGGAGAGAGCTTAAGGGTCAATAGCATGAAGATTTCTAAAGAGGTTGGAGGAGACAGGGTGAAGTTGAGGTGGTGAGTGATGAAGAGTGAAGCTTAGCAGGTGATGGTCGGATAAGGGAAGAACTGAAGTACAGAGGTTTGAGGGTAAGCAATTAGAGAAAAATACAAGGTCAAGGTCAAGGCAGTGGCCATGCTGGTGAGTGGGAGCAGTAGAGCAAAGCTGGAGGTTGCATGAGGAGGTAAGGGAAAGGAGCTTTAAAGCATAAGGATTAAAGGGGTTATCAACATGAATGTTAAAATCCCTGAAAATAAGAGTGGGGAAAGAGGAATCCAGAAAGAAGGAATGCCACGAGTCAAAGTCAGTGAGAAAGGTAGAGGTGGACTTGTCAGGAGAGCGATAAATAACAGTTACCTGGAGAGGTAGTGGAATGAAAAGGCGGATGGAATGAACTTCAAAGGAGGGAAAGCAGTGAGAATGAGGCAGCAGGAGGGGTTGGAATTGGCAGGGAGGAGAAAGTAGAAGTCCA
This sequence comes from Ichthyophis bannanicus, assembly GCA_033557465.1. Lineage (NCBI taxonomy): Eukaryota > Metazoa > Chordata > Amphibia > Gymnophiona > Ichthyophiidae > Ichthyophis > Ichthyophis bannanicus. Next base: position 924,959,139 of record CM066032.1, on the reverse strand, counting down.
ACACCACCACATGGCCAGTGGGTTGAAGGGTGTGGGAGGACTGATAACTGCCATGATAGAGAGTAGCGACTGACGCTGTGTCTTCTGGGAGGAGCCAGATCTCAGAGATAAAGAAATCATGAGTAAAAGCAAGTTTAATTTGAGATGGAGTGTGCATTCCACAAGGCACATGAGAAAGGGAGAGAGGAAGAGGAAGGGAGAGAAATATGAATAAGACTAGAGGTGTTTTGTCAAGATCTCTTCTAAGAGTGTGACAAAAGTTTAGGGGGTCCAGGGTTAGTGTTGATATCTCCGGATGAGAGAAGAAGTAGAAGAGTATGGGGCAGAGAGAAGACAGCACAGTGGTAACGAGGGTGAGATTGTCTTAGAGAGAGAGGAGATGGCTGAATGAAAGGGAGAAAGTTGTGAAGCTCAAGAGCTGATGACACCATAGAGGACAGGATGGAGGGGGGAGTGAGGATAGTATAAGGGAGATAAGGAGGGGAGGAGTGAAGGTGTTGGTAGGAGGGAGACAATTAGGGAGTATGAAAAATAGGAAGATAAAGTGATGAGGAGCCATAGAAGACAGATGGAGAAGAGAACAGAAGAAATAAGGATAGGTGGGAGAGAGACCACAGGGGATTAGGTGCACCTATGAATAAGCGAGGTAATAAGGACATGACGGCTGTAAGAGAGTGAGTGTCGGGGGAGGAGGGGTGAAGGGGCGGGATAAAAGTTATTCAGCTGAGAAAAGCTGAATACTGCAAAATGTACAAATGAGATAAAAGAGCACACTAACAATAATAAATAAATAAATATATAGAGGCAGGCAAACAGGACTCACAAAAATCAAGCAGATTCAAAGTGCCAGCAGAGCTTGTAATGGAGCAGTTCTTTTCCCAGAGGAAAGAGAGGCAAACAGAGCTAAACATAGGTGGGGGGGGGGGGGGTAGATTAAGTAGATTAGAGCAGAGACAGGAAAAAGTTTTAAACTCTGCAGCAACAGAGACAGAGTTAGGCTACTTATTGAATTAAATGTTAACCTGGCCTCCACAGACAAACTAGATAGTAGAAGGAAAGTTGTAATTAGTTTCGGAGAGGAGCAAGAGAGAGCTGAAAAAAGCTGAGCATAGTGCAAAATATACAAATGAGGTAAAAAAGCACACTAACAATGATAAATAAATAAACATATAGAGAGAGGCAGACAAGGCTCACAAAAAGCAAGCAGATTCAAAGTGCCAGCAGAGCTTGTAATGAAGCAGTTCTCTTCCCAGAGGAGAGAGAGGCAAAGAGAAGGTGGTTATCAGCAGTGTCAAAGGCAGCAGAAAGGTCAAGAAAGAAAAGGATTGAGTAAAGGCCCTTGGATATGGTAAGGAACTAGTAGCTGGAAACTTTGGCAAGAGCCATTTCTGTAGAACGTAGAGGACAAAAGCCAGATTTCAGTGGATCCAGAAGGGCTTGAGGGGAAAGAAAGTCAAGATAGCAGCAGTGAACCACTTGTTCAAACAGCTTTGAAGCAAAGAGGAGGACAGAGATAGGCCGATAACTGGAAGGACAGGTAGAGTCTAATGAAGGTTTTTTGAGGAGAGGTGTAACCGCAGCATGTTTGAAAGCCATAGGAACAGTTGCAGTGGAAAGTAATAAGTTAAGTATACGACAGATGGAAGGGATAACAGCGGAAGACATAGATCTTAGTAGATGGGTGGGAATGGCACAGAGGAGCAGGTAATGAGTTTGGAGAAGGAGAAGAAATTTGCAGTTTCCTCCTCAGTGATTTTAGAAAAGGAAGAAAGGGTGACAGAAGTTGAGGGAAGGATTTGGGATTAAAAAGAGGAAGGTGGGGTGAAGGTTAATCTGTAAAGAATTCAAGGCTACTCTTCTGGACTTTGTCATGGAAATAGTCAGCCAAAGTCTGGCCAGAAAGGAAAGGAGGGACTGGAGGAGGTGGCACTTTGAGAGAGAGTTGAGCATAGCAAAGAGACAGCGAAGGTCAGAAGCAAGAGTGATAATCAGATGGACATAGTACTCTTGCTTGGCAAGAATTATGGTTGACTGGAAAGAGGTAAGAATGAATTTGAAATGTAGGAAGTCAGCAAGGATACATGATTTAAGCTATATGTGTGTTCGCATAAGTATATGCTGGAAGGCCTATAAAGGAAGTAGGAGAACTGTACAGGAAAGAGTAGTGGAACCAGGATACGGAGGTGTACTGTACCGACCTCTCTCTTTCTTATTAGGTAAGCTTATGCTATCTGCTTTCTAGGTGTACTTACATAATAAACTCAAGCTACTATAATAAAGATTTCTTGTTAAAGCACTGCAATAATTGGTTTTGTATGCTTATTAGCACATGTGTGCGCGCCTGAAGGGGAAGGAAGGGTATAGCAAGGGAAGATTATCCCAGGTAATTCCCCAATACTTCAGAGTCACTAGGTGAGATGTCCAAGGAGTGTCGCCTTCAAACCTGAGCAGAAGGTAACTGCTAAGGAGAAATTTCACTTACCGTTAATTTCCTTTCCTGGAATACTGCTAGACCAGTCCAGACAAACGGGTTATGCACCCCTGCCAGCAGATCTTGGAGACAGAGAATTCTACCAGAGCTCTGATAGGCTGGAGCCTGGTGATATAATCCTACCCCTAGGGGTCTCCCTCAGTTACGTCCACAAGCTAATGCAACATGAACTGTAACATCACCCCAGAGGGTCCCAAGTGAACTATATACAAGGGAGCCGAAGAACTCCCTAGAGCTGAAAACAGTATCCACCTACGAACCCATGGACTGCCCAGGGCGAGGCATACCGGCAAAGAGAAGAACCGCGGTCGGCGGCTGCACCGCACCAGCGGCACTCCAACCAACAGCAGGGCGGGTCCTGGACTGGTCTAGCAGTATTCCAGGAAAGGAAATTAACGGTAAGTGAAATTTCTCCTTCCAGTTCATACTGCTAGACCAGTCCAGACAAACGGGCAGTACCCAAGCTACCTGCTTTCAAGGGGGGGCAAGGCCGCCGACAGCTCAGCAACTCCAAAACGGACTTCCTGACGGGCATGAACGTCCAACCTATAATGACCGACAAAGGTGGACAGCGACGACCAAGTCGCCGCCCGGCGAATATCGAGAGGAACTACATGAGACCTCCCGGCCTACAAAGTTGCTTGCGCCCGAGAGGAGTGAGCACGGAGTCCCGGTGGAGCTTGTTCTCCTTGAAGAAGGTACGCCGCCTCAATGGCCTCCGTAACCCATCTAGAAATGGTAGATTCGGAGGCTGCGGATCCCCGACGAGAACCTGCGAACAAGACAAAAGAGGAACAGTCATATGGAAGGGTCTGGCGACCCCCAGATACCGAAAAAGAACCTTCTTAAGGTCCACCGCCCGCAACGGAGACCGACCACTGTCACACTGCGTCTTTGGAAAAGACGGAAAGGAAAGAGGCTGGTCAACAGCGAACGGCGTCAGCACTTTGGGCAACAAAGGAAGGGACAGTTCTCAGAGAAACGCCTTCGGAGGAAAACGAGAGATAGGGATCTCGACACAGAGAGCCTGGAGCTCAGAAACACGGCGTGCCGAAGTTATGGCCACCAAGAAGACTGCCTTCAGAGTCCAATCTAGAAGAGAACAGGCCCTCAGAGGCTCAAAGGGAGGAGCAACGAGGGCACAGAGGGCAAGCACGAGAGCCCACGCCGGCACAGGCGAACGCAGAGCAGGCCGGAAGGCCCAACTCCGCGGAGAAACCGAGACACGTCCGAATACGAAGCTATCGAGCGCCCCGGTATAGGACCCCGAAAACAAGTTAAAGCGACCATTTGTACTCGCAAGGAATTGAATGCTAATCCCTTATCCACTCCGGCCTGTGAAAAGAACAGGATGTCTGGAATATCGCAACGCCAGGGTGTGAGGTTATTTCGCGAACACTAACCATCAAGAGACGCCAAACCCGAGCATAAGTCAGCGTCGTGGAAGACCGCCGCGCCGTGAGAAGCGCCACGACCACGCTAGGCGAAGAGCCGTAGCGAGCAAACCGGCGGCGGTTAATAGCCAGGCCGAAAGCGAGTAAGGAGCCGGGTCTTCCATCTCCACCGGTCCGTGAATCAGAAGGCCGAGAAACGCCTCGAGGCGGAGCAGCCACGCCCCAGACAGACGGAAGAGATCCGCATACCATGGTCCGCGAGCCCAATTCGGAGCCAGCAGGAGTACAGGGCCGCGACGGTCTCGGAGCCGCCGGAGAACTATGCCTATCACGGATCAGGGAGGGAAAACACACAGGAGAAGATGAGCCAGCCACGGTTGAGAGAGAGCATCTATGCCGTGCGCTCCCTCGTCCCTCCAATGGCCGAAGTACAGCGAAGCCTTGGCAGTCTGAGCCGTAGCCATTAGATCCATGGTCGGCACTGCCCACAGGTGAACAATGGACCGGAACGCATCCGGCTGCAGAGCCCAGCCCCCGGGCTCCAGAGAGTGCCGGCTGAGAAAATTGGCTTACACATTGTTCACGCCTGCGATGTGCTGCGCCGATAGCCTGAAGATGTTCCTCCGCCCACGGGAGGAGCAAACGCCTCTCCTGTGAGACATCCGGACATTGCGTGCCGCCTAGGTGGCTTAGGTAAGCAACCGTCGTGGCGTCGGACAGGAACCGAACCACACGCCGCCGCAGAAGAGGCTGAAACTGAAGAAGGGCGAAGTGCACTTTCCGCGTCTCGAGACGATTGATAGACCCTTGGGCTGCGCAAGGTGACCAACTCCCCTGCGCCGAGGCCAAGCCGCAAGGCGCTCCCCAACCAGAGAGGTCGGCGATTGGCGCCACCAAGATCCAGCGCAGAGACTCCAGAGGGACCCCCCCGTAGAAGATTGTGTGCCTGAAGCCACCAGCGGAGGCTGCGGTGCACCGGCAGAAGCAAAGGTAACCGGATTAGATAACTGTCCGACACCGGCGACCAATGAGATAGAAGCGCCGTCGGCAAGCAGCACATGTGCGCTTCCGCCCACAGAACGAGGGCTATCGTTGCTGCCAAGGACCCCAAGAGTTGAAAGTAGCCCCCAAGGCCGAGGTGCCGCTTGATCCAAGCAGCGGCGGAGCTGAAGAGAGATCTTCTGAAAACGTTCCTGAGGTAGAAACACCCGCCCCCGACGAGTGTCGCACCCAGCCCCTAGAAAATCCAGGACCTGAAGCATCCCAAAATAGACAGAGTAACGGCCCAGTCCTCCTTCCAACGGTGGACCGGGACAAATGGCATCTAAACGCTGGAGCCTGGAAATGAAGCAACATCCGCTGCCCATTGCCGCAGGCTGAGCCATCTCCGAGCTACCGACACCGGTGCTAGGAAGCGAGCTGAGCCGCAAGAGATCACAGAATGCCTCTGCAGCGATGGATTCAAAATGAACCAACTCGGGAACACCTGGAAGCTGCTGAATCCAGCAAAGGCAGGCCCGAGCTGCTAGACCTCTGCACACCCCTGCAAGAAGGAAATAGCGGGTGAAGGAAAACCCGTCTTCAGCAGCCTCCCAACTCTTTAGGTCTTGCTGGTCGCGGAGCGCCACTCCGCCCTCAACCGGAAGTGTGGTATGCCTGATGACCCTGGTCAGAATGCATCAACTGTCGGGTATGTCAGCCAACGGTCCAAGTGAAAGGGAGACCAAGGGTATAACTGACCAATACCGCGTGCCGTACGAATGCCCTGGAAAATGGGATCCGACTGCAACCGGATTTGAGAACCCGGAAGATCAGGCGTGTCGGCCAGGGGGAGCGACTCCATCACCTGTGTTATTAGAGCCGGCAACTCCTCTTTCTGAAAAAGGCTGAGAACCGTCAGCGAAGAAAACAGACGGAGAATATTCCCCATCTCCGTACTCCAACGAGTCAGGGCTGACCTCCGAAGATTTAAAGTCTTCTTGAATATCCATAGGACCCCGCAAGGCACATGCAACGCTCCAAGGAGGACGTACTGCTCTAAGGTCTGAGGACTTATGGGACCACTTGCGAGACCACGCCATATGCTTGCCTGCTACTGGGCAGGTGTAGGAGATATTCCAAAAGACTCCAAAAGTCACAGGCGTCATGCCAGATGGAAGAGTGTGAGGAAGGCACTGTCAGTCAAGGCTGCTGTGGCCTCCAGCGGCTGTGGAAGCGACATGGGAGCTGACTGAATCCTTTCCTGCAGGAAGATCCTGCAGCAGGGGCTCTGAGGAGGGAGGAGATAAGGTGCTGATGAACCCATCTAGCAGCGCAGTGGGAATGGGGAAAGAGTCTCCGGGATGCAGCGTGCAGGTGGAACACAAGCAAACTCTTAATTCCCCATTCGGCTGATTACTTATTACATATAATACAGTCAGAGAAACAAGCATTGTAGAGACTTAAACCACCTTTCCTCTTTTTTTCCCTTTTTTTTTTTTTTTTTTTTTTGCATTTAAAACAAAAATCAAGGTAGGCTCAGGGAAACCGAAGACTCTTCAAAGAAAAGGATTTTGAAACTCTCCGTGCCTCCACAGCATGTTTAAATGTGTGGAAACTGCTGTCTAGAGCTGTTCCCTCCAAAAAGAAACACTGAAGAGAAAAACAAAATGGCCGCTGGCACAGAAAAACTGTCAGGTATTCACTGAGCTGAGAAGGGAACTGTCAGTCATTCACTGTGCTGGTACAGAGAAACTTTCAAAGTCAGGGTAAGGCCATTACAGTGACTAAAAGTAGGGAAATTAGAGTTTGATTCCTCCATAGCCACTCAGACCTCCATGGTAGGGGCTGAAAGGTGTTTCTGGGGAGGGATGTAGAAGCTCAAACCCAGCCGTACGGAAGATGACAGTGAGTATGTTTAATTAGGTAGAGCCCAAAACAGTCAGGATCCAAAACACTGACTTAAAATTCCAATCAAATGGTATATTGAAAAAGACAGGTACAATATTCCAGTAAGACGTACAAAGTAACCCGGCTGCAGTATGTGCATTAAAATCTTTAAAGTAGGAACTTCAAAACAGAGACAGCCGGTCCGGGAGCAGTAGCTGAGGCAAGTGAGAAAAAAACAGGCTACTCACAGTTTCCTTTCAGAAATTGATACCTGAACTTCCCGGGGATGTCCGTGGCAAAGACTCAGCGCAGCGTAAAGCCAATGGAGAGCTACACTGAAGCCAGGCTCAGGAGATCCCAAGTTTATCTGGGGAATCAAGACACTGGGGGAAGAGCACAGTTGATTTCTGAGGTCCCTGTGTGTCTTCTGACAGCTTATGCAGCGTAGACCTGAATAAGGCATAGGGAGAACTAAAAAAAATAAATAACTCTGCCCCGGAGGAACAGGCATTGAACAATATTCCCCATACTATGCAATGCCTCAGCCAGCCTTCTTTGTTGGGCACAGTGGGGGATGGAACCCATGAGCCCTGCACCAGTGGTCAGTGTCTTAGCATTGTACTGTGGCTCTGAATTGCATCCAGTTCTCTAATCATGCCTTCCGTACTTTTTATTCATTATGTTAATACATAGGTAGAGAAAAAGGAACCCCCACACAACTCACATCTAGCCAGTGTTGTGGAAAAATTTAAACAGCAATTTTATTTTTTTGGTGCTAGAAGCCAGCAAAGAGAGAAGGAATCTGGCTTCCTGCCAAAAACCAGGGCTCATTAGCTATTCAAAATGGCCACCGGCAAAAATAAACTTCAAAAAGAGTGAATTAAAACCCCCAAAAGCTAAGGAATTAACTTAAAAAGTCAAATGACAAGGTGGGGGGGGGGGGGTTGCAGGCATGAGAGAAATGCCTAAAATCGCTGAAAAATCAAGAAAAATAAATCCAGTCACCACAGAGTTGCAGACAGCAGTGGGAGAAAGACAGGTTTTGTACTCACAGTACCGAAAGTGCAGAGAATCCACGGACCGCTGCTGAGAGCACTGCCAGCTGCCTCACCACTAAAATCAGCCCCAGGGACTGGATTTTAGGAGGCTTACCATCCAGCTAAATAGTCTTCTTGACTAGTGCTGGGAAGTCTGCACATCAGTGAGCTCTACTGTGACCCGCAGGACACAGGAGCTCAGCTGGAATTCATCCTGGTGCCCAGATAAGTACACTGGCAACTACAGGGTATAATCTCTCCCAGAGAAATCACAAAGAAATAAAGCATCTTAAATTTTTTTGAAGGAGCAAAAAAAAAAAAGCATCCAGATCTGCTGGAGACAGAGAAAAACTGAGGGAGACCCCTAGGGGTAGGATTATATCACCAGGCTCCAGCCTATCAGAGCTCTGGTAGAATTCTCTGTCTCCAAGATCTGCTGGCAGGGGTGCATAACCCGTTTGTCTGGACTGGTCTAGCAGTATGAACTGGAACACTACTTCTTATCATTTGTACAGCGTTACAAGGTGTATGCAACACTATACATATAGATGTAAGGCACAGACCCTTCTCATCAGAGCTTACAATCTAATAGCTAGATAGTAGGGAGGGGGGTCCCATGCTGTTGAGGGACCTTATGTTTTTTTTCCTTTTTTCTGTTTGTATAATTTTTGCTTTGCTACTTCATAAGGGTTTATGAATAAATATAAAAATAGAGAGAGAAAATAAAAAAACACAGTGCAGCTTAGAGCAATCTGGGACTCGAGTCAAAACCTGGAGAAACCAGATTACTATAGAGCAAAAACTTAATAGGTGGGGGGGAGGGGAACCCGTTGGATTATATGGTATGAGCTCTGGAAGTTATCAGGGAAGCGACACAGCAAATTCCTGTACCAGATTTATTTGTATTTAGTTCATGCCTTTCCAGTAGTAGTTTAAGTAGTACAGTAGTTTACAGTCATGTACACTAGCTATTTTCCTGTCCCCAGGGGGCTTATAATCTAATTTTGCACCTGAGGCAATCAACTGACTTGCCTAAGACCACAAGGAATGTCACTGGGATTTGAAGCCTGTGAAAATGTAGGGTAAAGTGAAAGGACTATTTTTAGAAGGGAAGGGAACTTCATTTCTGATGCCCATTAGGTGCAATACAGTCTTTCCTCCGAGCCTTACCTCTCCACTCTGTAAGAAATGGAAGGTGAAAGGGGTTTCTAAGATTGGGCACTTCTTAGCATAAGATGAGATAGTCTCCTTTTGAAGCGATACAGAAAAAATATGGTTTAGATTGAGAAGGTAGACGGTTACTTTTACGTAAGGCAATCTCTCACCGCAAGCAAGAATGGGGAGGATATTTAGGAGGGTAAGACTTTTTTTAGAGGCTGTTCATGAAGATACCTTGGGGATTTTTTTTGAGTGCCGTTAAGTCAATGCTGACTCCTAGCAACCCAACAGCCCCTGGGTTTTCTTGGCAAGGTATGACCAGAGGTAGATTGCCAGGAAATGAAGGGTAAAGTGACTTGCCCAAGGTCACAAGGAGTGCCAATGTGAATCGAACCCTGATTTCTTGAGTATTAGGCTATTGCTCTAACAACTAGGCTACTCCTCCACTCTATCCTGGGGATTAAGGGAATAACTTTCAAAAATCTATAGAACTTTACTGAACCCATCTACTCCACTTTTAAAGTATTTGCAACAGTTGACACAACTCTCGAAATGAGTTTTGAGCCTGCAGCGTGGCATAAGGTGTTCACAAATATCCATAAAATATCCATAGATGCTAACAATGGAGAATGGGTTAAATCTGCTTTTTCATTGGCACCTTATGCCTGTGCAATTAAGTAAAACCTATGGTGGGGGAGGGACGGTGTTGGCAGGGCTGTGGAGGTGTGAGCACCTATTTTCATATATGATTATTCAGCTATATTGGACGAGTTGTATGTAATGAAAGGAATATTTGGCTTTGTGTTCAAGAAACAAATTATTTTTATACAAGTATATATCAGCTCTAAATAAACATTTGGAACTTCCTGAAATATGCAAATAGTAGCACCTCAAGATAAAATTGCTGTCCATTGGAAACAACTTGCTTTACAGACTACCCATGTTTTTTTTCTGACAGATTAAGGATGTTATACAGCCACAGTCTCCTAACAGCCTTGAGGCAGGGAAAGGGAGAGCAACTGGAGGCTGCATGGGGGAAAATACTGGGCTTCGAAGTGGGATCAGACAGAGGATTATGCAAGTATTATGTAAGCTGGGAAAAGGGAATAGGGAAGGGTGTTGGGCATAGGTTGCGATACTGTTGGAGACCTTTGCTTATGTATGTTGTGTGAGACTATACCCTCCTTAGGCACCTGCCTAGGTAGGTGGTATAGCTGTATTTCTTAAAAGAATAATCTGTAGTCGTGTGTCCAAGTATAATTAAAGCTGGGCTTTATTCCCCTTCCCTTGAGGATTGCCTTCCAGATACAGTAGATAACGATAACAAAAATAAACTTGCTTCACAGGAAAAATAAAAGCTTTTCAAACTATAACAAGGCTTCTTCTTGCTTTTTAACATAAAGAATCTATCTCATCAGAAAAACAAAGAGCACAATCCATGGGTTCTGGACCAATCTCTGGGTTTGAACTTTCCCACTGCATTAAATCAGGACCTGGTCCTGTAAACGGGCACCATGCTTCAGCATTGCTGGTTTCACCACCTGGCCCCTGAGAAACCTCAGCTTCTATGGGAGGAGACTGTTCTGTGCAGACATGGACATGAGGAGCTATGCTTGGGGCTTCTTTCCAATACCCACTCCAATAAGGGTTTTCTGACCCACTGTAAGCTTGGCTCTTTATAAAAGGACCCACTTCCTTCCCTCTGGAGAAAACAGGGTACTTATCTTTCTTTATGGTGTAAAGAGTTTCCAGCCCTTCCTCTGTTAACCAGGGTTTCTTCTCTGGAGTGTAAGCTGCTTTTCTCTGGGAGTTCCAAGCATTAGGCTTAGCTGAGCTGTAATTACCTCCTGGCTTCAGTGAGCTTCCTTGAGTGTGACGTTTGCTCTCTACCTGCTTGGTTGCCTTCCCCGGTACGAGGACCCCTCTGGCTTGGAAGTCTCTTGCACTGCTTTCCCCAGAACTCTCTGGTTCAACAGCTTGCTTCCACTCTGCCCTCTCTCTTCGTGACAGCATCTCTCTCTTTGCCTGCTTCTGAATCTGACCCTTCCTGAGTCTCTGTCTCCTCCTCTCTCTGCTCCTCTCTCTGCCCCCTCTGTGAGATTTCCCACCTGGTTTTATCTCCCTGCTTGTTGTACGTTGTACGTGATTCTTTCATCAGGTGAGCATGATTAGGACTCTGAGTTTCTACTGCGTCACCAATGCTATGAGGAAAGTTTGTTTCTCCATTCCTTGCTTCCCTGCAATCTGAATGCCTTAACTGCTCATGTGGCTGTGAGGTAAGCTCTTCTTTTCCTTTTATTATTCCAGGCTCAGTGCTGTCTACCTCATGACAGTTGTTACTTTATAAAGGTCTTTTTAGACCAAGTATGTACATATTTACTGTATTTAAGCACAAAATGAAGACAGTAACAAGATAAGAGACCACTCACCTGTGATGCCCCAGTCCTCTGGACGGCGCAAATGCAGACCTGCAGGCAAGTATAGAAAGGCAGGACAAAAAGGTTACTGTAATATGGAGTATATCCAAACATTCCAGCTGCTATGGCCTTTACTATTCCTTAATGACCCTTCCTCAAGACACTGAGAAAAGGGAAATAATCAACTTTCCTACACTGCCCCTACAGTTTCAGAACAATATATTGTACGCACACTCAGAAGTTCACATAAGTCTGTCACCATCTGCATGTCTGAGAAGCTACACTATTAATAAGAGACACCATAAATAGCACATATTTTCAGGGCTGGCCCTAGCACTAGGTAGCCTAGGAGTCCACCTCGGGTGGCACAGCACCAGCATAGCTGGCAGAAAGCATCAGTGAGAGAAGACCTTTAAAGCTACATTAGTAGTCTTTGAGCATCCACCAATGCATGTGCTCAAGGCCAACTGCATTTCATCCCCTCCAAACATCAGAGGGGGATTGGATGCAGCAGGCCTGGAGTGCACATGCAGGTAGATGATCAAAGGCCCATCACTATGCTGTACTTCCTTTTTTTTTAAACTTGTGCTTTATTTCACATTTTCAACTTAAACATAACAGATACCCCCCCCCCAACACTGTTTCAAAAACATTGTCGCTCCCCCCCCTCGTATTACATCCACCTGGGCATCATCACCCCTCTTACCCAGTCCCGTCTTGCCTATTACAGTAGAAACAACTGTCCCCGCTTGATCTCCAGGGCCTGATTTCTCAGCACCCTGGGTCACATAGTCCTGAATTGTCCCAGAAGGCTATCTGCCTCTCCAACCCAACGAAGCAGGCTACTCGACCCAAAATCATAACTATAACCAACCCAGTTCCATCCCACTTCCACCCTTTCTTCACAAAGCATATCCCTTTCCCCCTCCCCCTCCTTTATCCTCCCCATAAGCACTGTTCCGTATCCATAACCTTTCCTCATTTCATAATAATCCCTTTCATTGCTTTAGTACATATTTACACTAAAAAAACAAAACAGAGAAACATGAAAGCAAACAGCAACCTGGTTCTAACCAAGGTTCTCCATACATCATAACCAGAATAGATCCCATTGGTTATCCCATCAATATTGAACCTTTCTACTTTAGGTGAGAACTTATCCTCTTTCTCTCCTTCCCCCCTCTAAAGAATCCCACTCCCCCTCCCTCCCCATCCTTCATCCATGCCGTCATCTTTCCAATCATTCCTAATTCCCCCCCCCCCTATTCCTGTTCAGGTTATTTCAGCCAGTCCTCATATTGGGTCCATTCCTGTTTGACCTTATCCCATCTTTTGTGTGCGAGAGTCGTCAGGTAGCTTATTTTATGCCCATGGTGTAATCTTTTAAGATCTCCCCTTTTGTGAGAACGTGTGGGCTTTGCCATGCCCTTGCCAAAGCCATCCTCGCTGCCAACACAACATGTACTGCAAACTTTATACTGGGGTCTATCTCCCATTCTTCACTCTTAAATAGGAGCAGGAATTCAGGTGTACTCTCCATTTCTCTGCCTGTCATGGCCTGGTATAGGCCCCCTAACATATTCCAATATTTCCGTATCTTGGTGCAACCCCACCACATATGCAGGTAGCACCCCAGTTTCCCGCATCCCTTCCAACATACAAAGTTACCTGCTCCCCTCCATTTGCCTATCTGTTGTGGCGTTGGGTAGATCATATACATGACCTTCCAGCAGTGTTCCTGCATTGCTGCCGAACCCCCCACTTTCCCCACTCCTTGAAAACTTAGCTCCCATATAATCTCATCCCATTCTACTTGTAGGTCCCGCTCCGTTAAATGCCCCTTTCCTTCGGGGTTGTATCAATTGTTGATATATTCTACCCACTTGTTCTTTATTGTTTTGCCCCTTCTTCACCATTTGTTCAAACTTAGTTAGTCCATCATCTCCCCCCCCCCCCACCGCCATTTTCCCCGTAGGAAGTGCACTGCTTGCATTATGAAAAAAAACGCCCTTGACCCACTCCATACCTGCGCTGGAGGGCATCAAAATCTGTAATCCGGCCCCCTTCTGTGAGTAATTGCCCCCATTTTACCAGCCCTTTACTCTCCGAATCTTTAAATCCCTTGGTATCCCATTCTGGTGCAAACCCACTTGTACTCCGAATATTCTGCACATAGAGCCTCCCCCACCCAATCTATATCATACTACCTTCCAAATTCTTCGAGTCAGTTGTACAAAAGGGTGGCCTATACCTCCCTGCTTTGCCCTACTCCTTCTGCCCATGTTCCTTTCCTGGGGTCCCCTTGCATGACACCCCATTCCATGTCTACCCAATGTTTATTCCCTTTTTCTTCCCCCCACTCCACCATGGCTTGCAGCTGTGCAGCCTGGTAATAACCCCACAACACAGGGACCCCCATTCCCTCTTACTTTCTCTCCTCTAGCACATCATCTGCTGGATTCGTTCCTCAGATACTGCCAGTGTGGGCTCATTTGGTACATATGGAAACGAAAACCACCTAGGGTAACTAGGTGGTTTTCGTTTCCATATGTACCAAATGAGCCCACACTGGCAGTATCTGAGGAACTAATCCAGCACAAAGAATGGCAGCATTTGGAACAGGAACAGCATGAGTGGCAGGATATTCATTTTTTGTGATTTGGATCCTACCCCCACCCAATGAAAAATAGGGTTTATCCCATAAATCTAAGTCCTGCATTATCTTTCTCTGTAATGGGGTATAATTTAATTTGAACAGCCCCATTAAATCATTTCCCAATTGTATCCCCCAAATACCGAATCAAGATTCTCCCCCATTTAAATGGAAAAGCTGTCTTCAGTCTGTCTTCCAATTGTTTGTCCAATACTATCTTCAAATTTTCAGTTTTTTGATCTTGTACCCAGAGACAGCACTGTACTTCTCAATCAACTTCATTGTATTAGGCAATTTTATCAGTGGCTTTGTGAGAGTATAGATTATATCATTAGTGTACAGAGCCATTTTATATTATTTGCCCCCAACCTCCACCCCCTTTATACCACTTGTGGCCCGCACCACCACCACCACCAGGGTTCCTTGACCAGGGCAAACAGTAGGGGGGACAGAGGGCAGCCCTACCTTTTTCCCCTAATACAAACTCCTCCGAATATTTACCATTAACCCTTATCCAGGGCTTAGGGCATTTATATATTGCCTTTAACCATGTCAAAAATGTGTCCCCAATCCCCATCCTGTGCAACACTGCAAACAAACCTTCACTCCACTCTGTCAAATGCTTTTTCAGCATTGACCGCCATGAGTACGGTGGGTTCCTTCCTGTTTTTAACCTGCCAAATGATGTTAAGGATCTTGCACACGTTGTCTCTCACGTGTCTCCTTAGTATAATCCAGTTTGATCTGCCCCTACTAACTGCAGGAGAAAACGCTGGATCCTCCCCACATCTTGGATGTGGAGAACTCTAGCTCTCCTTGCCTATTGCAGATCTTCCAGATAGTCTGCTGAACCCTCCTTGCCTGCATTTTACAGGCCAGCCACCTTCTCAACTTGCTCCTGTGCTCATAATTGTGTTGCTGCAGTTTCTCTATCCAGAAGACCCACTCCACCATTTGTAATTCTCCCAGAGTCTAATTCTTTCCAGTTCTCGTAACATTCTCTGTCCCCCTTCTTCTTTATGTCTGGTGGACCAATATGCCAATTCCATTCTCAATTATTCCTCTGCCTTTGCTCTCTCTTTCTGGGAACATCTGTGTGTAGATAACATAAAAGTAGATGCATTCTTTTAATGTGCATGTTTGTCTTTTTTTTTTAATACATACATACGAATGCAGTTGCACAATTTATAAAAGCTCTCTTTGGCATGTAAAATCGGCATTACCTGCAGAAAAAGCTTGATAAAACTACTTCCCCCCCCTCCCCCCATAAATTTGTATGCTCCTTCTTTATCACACTGACAAAAAGATAATGGAATTGTGTCCTTAAGTGCTGTTAAAGAAATTTACAGGCTGCAGATTCTCATTCACAAAGAGCTCATCCATGTCTCTGCAAAAGGTGACTACATCTTAATATGCGTGGTATTTAAAAGGATTAAGATCAAAGACAATGAGGAAGATCCATAACATTAACTTGAAATATGCCACATTAACAAAAGACTTTAAATTCGTATGCCCCAATAATACATTGAAAATAACAGCATAAGCACAAACATTAGAGAAATATGAAAAAAAAACTCAGAAGAGAGAGATAAAAAAAATTATTTAAGACAGAATCCAGTTCTACAGGACACTGTGGAAGAATATTAGTAAGGTGAAAACCACCACCAATGAAAGCTGAAACAGAAACATTCTGTAGAACATCAAGAGGCTGAATGGTTCCCTCTGCCTATGGGAGAAGCTGGAAACAGCAAACATCACACCAATGGGATGGCCTGAAGTAACAACTAAAGGTTGTAAACCAGATTAAAAATAGCTCCAAACTGGTAAAGCCCTAACCCAGATGTACCCAATTTTTGGTTCAAACAGTTCATATCACTCCACCAAGACCTGATAAACTGTAAAAAACAGATTGTCAAGCAGCCAGATTTAACACCACCATGGCTAGTAAAAAGAAGAACACTAACTTCTCTCAAAGGCAGCTCCAAGTAATGTCCTAAAAATGACTGGCCAATAACTTGTCTGCCGACAATCTATAAGTTGCTTACAGCAATAGATGCTAAGAGAATATTTGTATATGAACATATGGATTCCAATAACATCATGGCAACAGAACAGAAGGGCAATAAAAGAAGGGAGCTTATGGAACCAAAGACCAGTTAATGTTGAATAAAGCCATCATGACCAATGCTTAGAGCAGAAATCTCAGTGTAACATGGAGTGAATAAAAGAAAGATTTTGATAGCATCCCACACTCATGGATAATAAATTGCCTTGAAATGTACAAAATAAACCCCAAATTGACTGAATGCATCACGTTTACCATGAAAATGTGGCAAACCACACTCCATTTGACATATGAAGATGGTCAGTTCATCATTCCTAACATCAAGATCCAGCGAGGAATATTTCAGGGAGATTCCCTGTCCCCACTTTTGTTTTGTATGGCACTTAATCCAGTGAGTACTCTCATCAACTTTTTGGGATACAGATTTAGCCTCAATTCAAAAGAAGGTAACAACTTATAGGTAACATCACACTTACTGTTTGTAGATGACCTGAAGCTCTATGCCTCCAGTGACCAACAATTAGCCAAACAACTCCAATGAAAAGCTTCTCAGAAGATGTCAAGATAACTTTTGGCCTTGACAAATGTGCTAAAGTAACCTTCCTTAGATGAGAACTGAGCAACACAGAAAACATCTTCCTGACTAAGGATTGTACATCAGGGATCTTGAACAGGAAGGCATATATAAATACCTAGGAGTTGACAACAGAGCAACAACCAAGCAAAAATTAGTGAGAGAAAAGATCAGTAAGGAATATTACAGGAGATTAAAACTGCTGTTGAAAAGTGCTTTAACATCACAGAATAAGATACAAGCCTTTAATCAGCTGGAAATTCCTGTACTTTTATATAGCTTTGGAACTGTAGACTGGCCTTTTAAATATATTGAGAAACTAGACGTACAAACAAGAAAACTCCTCAATGCCCATGATGTATTTTATATGAGCAGGGTATGCCAAGACTATACATCCCTAGAGTCGAAGGAGGATTGGGTCCCATAGAAATTGATTATACCTACAGAATTATTATCATAGGCCTTCAGGCCTATTTAACATTATCGTCAGATCCAAATACGCAAAAAGTGCTGAAAAAATCTAAGTAAACATCCAGAATCTGTCTCTATCAGCAAACCTAGACAAGCATTTCAAAGAATATAAGGGATCAATGAGAATCCACCAACAAATATAGGGAAGAAAGCAACAAAAACAAGAGGAAAAAAATTCTTCAAAGAATCTAATCAACAGAAAAGGAAAAACAACTAGCAAAACATAAATACAGTGGGCAATACAAAGTGTCACTCCAGGAACCATATGTCGACCAAGACCAGACACATGAATAGCTAAGAAGCAGCAAACTGAAACCTAAAGATGAGACATTGATAGCTGCAGCCCAGGATAGTGGATTACAGACAAGATGGCTTACAGCAGCAATAAAAAAAAAATGGTAATACAGACATACGCAGATTCTGTAAGACCGACCTGGAAATGGTTACTCATCTTGTAACCAGTTGCAAAGTTCTGATGGCAGAACATTTCTATAAAGAAAAGCACAAGATAGCATGCTTCATCCATTGGAAACTTTGTAAACACTATAACATCACTATTCCTGAAAGGAGAAGGGAGTATACCCATAAGAGAATTACAGAGAATTAAGACGTTAGATCACTTGGGACATTCGCATTCCAAAAGATAGGAAGCTGGATACGAGAAAAATTAACATTATGGTAAAAGAGATGAAACATCAGAATGGCATTGATAATAAAGGTGCCGGTTTCAAGGGATTATTCTGTGAATCGTGTGGAGAGGGAGAAGATCTTGAAATACTAAAAAATGCAGTCAGAGACCAAAAAAATGTGGCAGAAAAGAGAAATTAGACTTACCTGCTAATTGTTGTTCCTTGAGGAACTCCAGTTCAGTCCTCCACCACTGGGTAGTGTACCTCCTCCTGCAGCTTGGAGACGGGGCATGTCAAAACTGTGACATCACTGGTACTATGGTGCTGGACTCCCCCATCAGCCCCAGTAAACTATTGACAAAGCAGACTCAAAGGAGCAACAAATAAGTAGCTATAGCATTAAATTTAACTTTTAACAAAGGGAGAAAAACAAATTTGATCTCTCTCTTTCTCTTCCCTCCATGAATAAACTAGGATAGAGAATCTAGAGTAAAATAACCACAGCGACGTTGAATCTTTGAAAAGTTCTTACCTTATCATGACTGAGAACCCCCCCTCCCCCCCCCGAGTGAATCTATCTCTGAACTAACCATCCTCGGGCGGGAGTCAGGACTGAACTGGAGTTCCTCAAGGAACAATAATTAGCAGGTAAGTCTAATTTCTCTTTCCTTATCGGTCCTCCAGTTCAGTCCTCCACCACTGGGATGTAACAGAGCAGTACTCATTGGGAGGAACCTGTCCACCCAGATCACAACACCGCCGACCCGAAATCGGCATCATTAGCCGCCTGGACATCCAGGCGACAGTGCTTACTGAAAGTATGGAGCGAAGACCAAGTGGCCACTCTGCAAATTTCCACTGATGGAACCAAACTATGCCCCGCCCAAGAGGTCACTTGGCTCTAGCAGAGTGAGCCCGTAATCCCACAGGCACTGGACAACCCTGCAAGATATAAGCTGATGCTATTGCCTCTCAGACCCATCTAGAAATTGAAGCTTTGGCTGCCGCTTCTCCCTTACGCGGCCCTCCAAAAAGAACGAATAGCCGATCCGATTTACGGAAAGTTTCGGAGACTCTTAAATATTGACGTAGAACTCTCCTTATGTCCAACCTACGAAGACTACGGTCCAACCTACGAAGACTACGGTCCAATGCGTTCTCTCAGTTGTTCCCAATACTGGTAACGACACTGATTGATTCAAATGAAAAGGCAAAACCACCTTGGGCAAAAAGGACGGGACCAGACGCAGTACCACCTTTTCCCTGGAAAACAACATGAACGGCTCTCGACAAGACAAGGCCTGCAATTCCGACACAGGGCGTGCCAAACAAATGGCCACTAAAAACACTACTTTTAAAGTCAAATCTTTGATTGAAGCTTGTAGCAACGGCTCAAATGGCTCTCTAGTCAAGGCCCCCAGAACTAAGTTAAGATCCCATGCAGGAACCACAATTTTGCGTGAAGGTCAGAGTCGAGATACCGCTTTTAGGAATCGGACCACGTCGACATGGGAGCCCAGGGCCACCCCCTGGACCTTAAGAACATAAGAACATATGATATGCCATACTGGGTCAGACCAAGGTCCATCAAGCCCAATATTCTGTTTCCAACAGTGGCCAATCTAGGTCATATGTACCTAGCAGTTTCCCCAAGAGACACAAGTTCCACAATGCTTGTACTGGGTCAAGCATTGATATCTTCGGTCACTTCTTAATAATGGTTTATGGACCTTTCCTCCAGGAACTTGTCCAAACCTTTTTTAAACCCAGCTACACTAACAGCCTTTACTACATTCTCCGGTAACAAATTCCAGAGTTTGATTACACGTTGAGTGAAAAAATATTTTCTTTTATTAGTCTTATATAGTTTACCCTGTAGCTTCATTGCATGTCCCCTAGTCTTTCTATATTCTGATAAGGTAAACAATCGATCTACGTTTACCCGTTCCACTCCGTTCATTAATTTATAGACTTCTATCATATCTCCCCTCAGCCGTCTCTTTTCCAGGTTAAAGAGCCCTAACCTTTTTAGCCTTTCTTCATAGGAGTATCCTTCCATCCCCTTTACCATTTTGGTGGCTCTTCTCTGTACCTTTTCTAAAATCGCTATATCCTTTTTAAGATACGGCGACCAGAATTGCACACAATATTCAAGGTGCGGTCTCACCATGGAACGATATAGAGGCATTATAATATCCTTTGTTTTATTTTCCATTCCTTTCCTTATCATACCTAGCATTCTATTTGCTCTCTTGGCCGCCGCTGCACACTGGGCCGAGGGTTTTAACATGGTATCCACAATGACGCCTAAATCTTTTTCCTGGGTGGTGGTTCCTAATGTGGAACCCCGCATCGTGTAACCACAGTTTGGGTTGTTCTTCCCTAGGTGCATAACCTTGCACTTGTCCACATTAAATTTCATCTGCCATTTTGATGCCCAGTCTTTCAATTTATCAAGATCCTCTTGCAATTTTTCACAATCCTCTTGGGTTTTAACAACTTTATATAGTTTTGTGTCATCTGCAAATTTGATAACCTCACTCGTTATTCCATTTTCCAGGTCATTTATGAATATGTCAAAAAGCAGCGGACCCAGCACAGATCCCTGGGGTACACCACTATTCACCTTTCTCCATTGGGAAAATTGGCCATTTAGCCCTACCCTCTGCTTTCTATCTTTTAACCAGTTCCTGATCCACAATAGTACACTGCCTCCTATCCCATGACTCTTTAGTTTTGCCAAAAGTCTCTGATGAGGGACCTTGTCAAAGACCTTACCCCTATAGCAAGAGAGAGCTGCCAGCTGCTCTTAAAGAACTGGCTGCCAACCCTTTATCACAACCATCTTGTAAGAAACTTAATACGGTAGGAACTAAGACTGTGGCAGCACGGACCTTCCATTGAGAGCACCAGTCCTCAAAAATCCGCCAAATCCGCACATATGCAAGAGATGTGGACTTCTTCCTGGCACGAAGCAGGGTTGCAATAACTGTTCCAGAATAGCCTTTTCTTCTTAACCTCGCCCTTTCAATGGCCAAGCCGTAAGCGAGAACTGATCCACCTGAGGCATCTGTAGTGGACCCTGCATCAGCAGATTCACCATTGCCGGCAAACGCCAAGGGTCCCCATCGAGAAGATGAACTAGATCGGCATACCACGGACGTCTCGGCCAATCTGGAGCCACTAACACTACTCTCCCCCGATGTGCTTCGATGCGCTGAACTACTCTTCCTATCAACGCCCATGGGGGAAAGACGTAGAGTAGCCCGGGCGATGGCCATGGTTGTATCAGGGCATCGATCCCTTCCGACATCCTTTCCCGTCTTCTGCTGTAGAAACGACTCGTCTTGGCCGACTGAAATGTGGCCATGAGATCCATGATCGGAGGACCCCACCTGAGGGCTATCTGGTCAAATACTTCCTGATGAAGCTCCCATTCACCGGCATCCACTCGGACTCTGCTGAGAAAGTCTGCCATCACATTGTCCATTCCTGCTATGTGGACTGCCGAGATCGCCTGTAGTGTGGGCTCCACCCAGACAAACAGAGCTTCCGCTTCCTCTTCCATGACCATGCTTCCGGGTCAGGCATGCCGAAGGGATTGCCTGACCCGCAAAGGACAGGGGAGACGTTTGTTTAGTGAATCATTTTGGTGTGACCAACGGCGAAGCAACGACCTCTGTAACGGACGCATGTGCGCTCTGGCCCATGGCACTACCTTCAGGGTCGCCGCCATCGTGCCTAGCACGTGAAGATAGTCCCAAGCTGATGGAGCCGGCGTCAAGACAAACTTCTGCACTAGGTGCTGAAGAGCCTGAGCACGTCGATCTGGCAGAAACACTGCTCCCACACAAGTGTGGAAGCGCACCCCTAAATATTCTAAAACCTGCGACAGGACCAAACAGCTCTTGGTCGCATTGACTACCCAGCCGAGACTTTGAAGGAACGTCACTACTCTGCTTGTAACCTGTACGCTCTCGGCCTTGGACTTTGCTTGAATCAGCCAATCGTCGAGGTAAGGATGAACTAAGATTCCTTCTTTTTGCAGCGCCACCGCCACCACCACCATAACCTTTGTAAAGGTGCGCGGCGCTGTCACCAAACTGAAGGGCAAAGCCTGGAACGGAAAGTGCCGCCACGGAAGGGCGAACCTTAGAAACTTCTGATGAGCCGCTCGGATAGGAATGTGTAGGTAGGCCTCAGTAAGGTCGAGACAAGTCAAGAATTCTCCCTGTTGAACTGCCATTATTACCGATCGTAACGTTTCCATATGAAAGTCAGGCACTCATAGGCAGCGATTTACTCCCTTGAAGTCCAGAATAGGATGAAAGGACCCGTCCTTTTTTGGCACAACGAAATAAATGGAGTAACGACCGATGCCGTAAAGCTCTTGTGGCACCGGCACCACTGCTCCCAACTGCAAGAGACGATCCAAAGTCTGCCGAAACGCAATCGTTTTCTGCTGCCCCCTGCAAGGGGAGAGGACAAACGAATCCAGTACCGGACGAGCAAATTCAAGAGCGTAACCTTTGCGTATGACTTCCAATACCCATTGATCGGACGTGATCTGGACCCAGGCAGAGAGATACTCCCAAAGTCTTCCTCCTATCTGTTGAATCTCTACCCAGGCCCGCCTCGCTTCATTGTGTTTTTCGGCCCGCTGCGGACGAGGAAGCTGTGAACCCTCTGCCCGCTCCTCGAAAACCATGAAAGCCCTGTGCTCTGGAAGCAAATCTTCCTCTCTGGAAACAACCTAAGCGAGAGGAAAGAAATCGCCTGAAGTCTCTAAACTGACCGCATGAAGAAGGCATGGGACCCCGCTGCTTAGGTTTATCCTCTGGCAGCCGTCTGCCTTTGGACTCTCCCAAGTCCTTAACTAACTTGTCAAGGTCCTCACCAAACAACAGCTTCCCTTTGAACAGAAGCTTACTGAGACGCGATTTGGAAGAAACATCCACCGCCCAGTTTCTTAACCATAGGTAACGACGCACGGCTACTAACGACGACATACTATTTGCCAACACTCTAATTAAGTCATAGTGGACATCCGCTAAGTATGCCGCACCTGATTCCAGCTGCGTCCCATCAGCAAATGCTCCTGCGCCTGCTGAGACGGTTGCTGCATGCGCTGTGACCACCTGAGAAAAGCCCTCACCACCCAAGCCCCACAAATAGAAGCTCGCAAAGAAAGCGCATTAACCTCAAAGGCCTGTTTCAAAAGCCCAACCACCTTTCTATCTTGCGCATCCTTCAAAGCTGAACTGTATAGTCGTCTTCTTCATGACTGCTGACACCACTGCATCTATACGCGGGGAACGAAACTTCTCCTTCTCCTTGTCCGCTAAGGGATAGAGCCTATTCATAGCTCTAATACATCGTAAGCCTGCCTCGGGCACATCCCATTCATCCTGTATCATTCGTTCCACCACTCGGTGAACCGTAAAAACCGCCTGCGTCTGTTGCACCGCCTGAATGAGAAGATCCTACAGACTCTCCTCCTCCTTTGGATTAGGCGAAGCTAGGTTGAGCGCTTGAAGGGACTCGGTAATGAGCGCCGTCAGCTCATCACCCCGGAATACTCTTATGATCTGGGCCTGATCCTCGGGCTCTGCGATCTCTCCTTCCTCCAGCTCTTCCACTGCGGAATCCGGTTCCAACTCCACCTCCTCCGCCTCAGGCCAGTCCGAATCCAGGAGTTGGTCCTCGAGAGATCGTGCCCTCTTAAGAGGCCTCACCATACCGTCGCCTGTCTTCTCTGTATCTGAATGCACCGATGTTCTCAGGAGCAAATGTTCTGTCACCCTTCCCTGCTGACGCAAGCAATAAGCTTGATGCATTATTAAAACAAAGTTTGGAGAAAAGCCCCCCCTAATGGGAGACAGTCAACATGGCTTTAGACAAGGAAGATCTTGTCTTACTAATCTGTTATGTTTTTTTGAAGGTGTGAATAAACAGGTGGACATAGGTGAGTCGGTTGATATAGTGTATCTGGACTTTCAGAAAGCCTTTGACAAGGTCCCTCATCAGAGACTTTTGGCAAAACTAAAGAGTCATGGGATAGGAGGCAGTGTACTATTGTGGATCAGGAACTGGTTAAAAGATAGAAAGCAGAGGGTAGGGCTAAATGGCCAATTTTCCCAATGGAGAAAGGGATCTGTGCTGGGTCCGCGGCTTTCTGACATATTCATAAATGTCCTGGAAAGTGGAATAACGAATGAGGTTATCAAATTTGCAGATGACACAAAATTACTCAAAGTTGTTAAAACCCAAGAGGATTGTGAAAAATTGCAAGAGGATCTTGATAAATTGGTAGACTGGGCATCAAAATGGGAGATGAAATTTAACGTGGACAAGTGCAAAGTTATGCACCTAGGAAAAAACAACCCAAACTATGGTTATACGATGCAAGGTTCCACATTAGGAACCAACACCCAGGAAAAAGATTTAGGCGTCATTGTCGATAAACGTTAAAACCCTCAGCCCAGTGTGCAGCAGCGGCCAAGAGAGCAAAAAGAATGCTAGGTATCATAAGGAAAGGAATGGAAAATAAAACAAAAGATATTATAATGCCTCTATATCGTTCCATGGTGAGACCGCACCTTGAATATTGTGTGTAATTCTGGTCGCCGTGTATTAAAAAGGATATAGCGTTATTAGAAAAGGTTCAGAGAATAGCCACCAAAATGGTAAAGGGGATGGAAGGATACTCCTATGAAGAAAGGCTAAAAAGGTTAGGGCTCTTTAACCTGGAAAAGAGACAGCTGAGGGGAGATATGATAGAAGTCTATAAATTTAATGAACGGAGTGGAACGGGTAAACGTAGATCGACTGTTTACGTTATCAGAATATAGAAAGATTAGGGGACATGCAATGAAGCTACAGGGTAAACTATTTAAGACTAATAAAAGAAAATATTTTTTCACTCAACATGTAATCAAACTCTGGAATTTGTTACCGGAGGATGTAGTAAAGGCTGTTAGTATAGCTGGGTTTAAAAAAGGTTTGGATAAGTTCCTGGAGGAAAGGTTCATGAACCATTATTAAGAAGGGACCCAGGATATTAATGCTTGACCCAGTACAAGCATTGTGGAACCTGTGTCTTTTGGGGAAACTGCTAGGTACGTATGACCTAGATTGGCCACTGTTGGAAACAGGATACTGGGCTTGATGGACCTTGGTCTGACCCAGTATGGCATATCTTCTGTTCTTATGGAGCCCCTCCAGATCCTGTTGGCGTCACAGAACTACCTGAGCCCGCCTGGCTTTCCAGTAGGGGTACAGACGGATCTTTCGGCAGGGACTCACCTTCTCTCATTGCAGAGGTACTTGGGAGCCCCTCACCAGCTTTATCCTGCATCTCCTGTTCCATCGAGGACGATGCTAGCACACAGCCTCGACAGACTCCTGCATCTGAGAATGTGCCTCTGCACGTGCCACACATCAAACACTATGGCCGCGATGAGATGAGCTACAAAATAAAGCTCCAATTAATTAAGGGATAATCCCAAAATCCCCCAAAATAGAAACTATTTCTGCTTCTCTTATTATTATTTTTATTTTTTTTTACCTTTTTTTTAATCCAAAACTTCCAAAAATTAAATGAAACTCAGTTAAAGTAATCTAAACCTACTTAAAATAAACCAATAGAAGCTATCTCTGCCGAATTACAGCCTGCAGAAATAAGCTGCCGCTGCCTCACGGTTTCCCAAAGCACAGGAAGAAAAGCCCACAAAAAACTGTTGGGCCTGTTCACAGCCGCGAGCCCCGCTGCGGCCCGCAATGCTTTCCCGCTGGACTGCCTCTCCCCGGGGCACTCACCTCCACCAGTCACGTCCCCAAATCCTCTCTTTTCTTCGCCGATTCAGCCGGCAGCCCTGCGATCCACGATGCTGCTCACCAAGGCACAGGAGCAGCTGTCGCGGAGAGAGCTCTCTGCCCCATCTGAGCGTCAGCAGAAACCACTCTCACCGCGAGCCCCGGGACTGACTGCCAGCCTGTTCTCCGCACTGACCAACTCCCCTCCGTTCAGACTAGGAGGGGAGAGCAGCGGAACTAAGTGGGATTAATTGGAGGGAGGGAGAGAGAGAGAGAGAGAGAGGGCAGCCAGAGAGGCCGGATCGAATCTCAACCAATTTTTTTTTTTTTTAAAGAAACAGAAAAATTAAATTAAATTGAAAAGGAAAGAAATTAAAATACCCCCAAAAATTAACTAAACTAAGAATGCTCCTTATCTGTCCCTCAAGTGAGCCCAGCACCTAGGCTCACTACGTCCTGCTGCTGCATGGAGACTGGACACACTGGGGCTGATGGGGGAGTTCAGCAGCATAGTACCAGTGATGTCACAGTTTTGACATGCCCAGTCTCCAAGCTGCAGGAGGAGGTACACTACCCAATGGTGGAGGACTGAACTGGAGGATATCCTACTGAATTGAAAGCCACAGATCTGATTACGGGGAATTTCCAGTTGCACTTTGATAAGTTTCCTTACATGTTGCATCATACGAACTCCATAAGGAAATTCTCTGTGGAATGATGCAAATATAACGGCGAGTGTTAGAAGTAAATTTGAGAGATTGAGATCATACTCCACATACCCTGGCTTAGGAGTGAGGTTCATGACTGTCACAGTATGTGCAAAACTAACCTATTGGAGAAATTGACATGGGACATGCACACTACATGGAATTCGTGTATTCTAACATATCAACGCAGTACAACTTCATGGTCTCCTGCATGCCATACATCATCTTTTTTATCCCTCTCTCCATTTATTTATTTAGCAAGTCTTTTATACCGCCGGTTTACATTACAACAACAACTTTACAGTGAACAGGGGAAGTTAACTCAGAGAAATCTTTTTAACTTCTTTCCATTAGTGAGCAAGGTCATTGTAATCTCTCAAACAGGGGCAGCAGCAGAGAAGAGATATCCAAAACAGATATCAAAGCCTGCCTTGTACTACAAAGCACAAAATCCCTATGCTTTACCGAGTAATTAACACTCAACAAACATCTCACACATCTTTAACATCTTTGTTAGTGATACTGCGGAAGGGCTGTCGGGTAAGGTTTGCCTCTTTGCAGATAATACCAAAATCTTCAATGGAGTAGACACCCAGGAAGCAGTACAACATGGCGACGGTGAAAGCCAGAAGGATGCTTTGGTGCACAGGCAGAGAAATGGTCAGCAGAAAAAGGAGGTGATAGTGCCTCTGTATTAGTCTCTAGTGCAACCTCGTTAGGAGTATTCTGTGCAATTCTAGAGACCATGCCCTTCAAAAGGATATAAACAGGATGGAGTCGGTGCAGAGGGCAGCAACTAAAACGGTTAGTGGTCTTCATTATAAAGCATATGAGAACAAACTTAAAGCTCTTAATATGTATACGTTAAGAGGAAAGGCAGGATAGAGAGATATGCACAGGAGGAGAGCCGCTTTCAATTGAAAAAAAATTCTGCTACAGGGGACATAGAATGAGGATGAAAGGGGATAGACTCAGGAGTAATATGTGGAAATATTTCTTTATGGAAAGAGTGGTAGATACGTGGAATAGGCTCCAAGTGGAGGTACAGTAGTAGAAACGATGACAGTAACAATTTAAAAAAAGCAAGGAGACAAACACAGGAATAAAGGGGACTAATGTAGTTAGAAGGGCAGACTAGATAGGCCATGTGGTCTTTTTCTGCACTTCTGGAGAGAGATCTGCAATAGTGAGTATATACTTCTGGGAATTTTTCTGAAGGGAATTCTTTGGATTAAAGCTGATTAATCTGTGAACCCAGTGTATTTGTTAAATCAGTCAGGGCCTAGTAGCAGCAGTTTAAGTTTAAATTTAAAACACATAAGAGAGCTTTCTGGTTAAATTTAGAACCCAGCAGAGAGCTTCTAGTTTAAATTTCATACTAGGTCAGAGCCTAGCAACAGCAAAGAGCTTTAATTTAAATTAAATCAGACTATAACTTAGCATACAAGGCAAAAACAGGGTCAGTATTCTTTGAGCAATAAATAAAGTCTTCTAGAGACCTTTACAAAGAGGCCTTCTACCTAGGGGGCAAGAGACCTGTGAAACATTTTAAATAGGTGTTAAAGGCAGGTGGCAATTCAAAAGGCCATTTTGAAAGACTCCTTCTATCCAAGCAAGGACTGAATCAACCAGGAAGTTGGTCACAGCTTACCTTAGAAGCACAGGACAGGGTACTGTGTAGCAGCCCTCTTTTAATAAGTCTTATTGGATGATCAAATGCTCAAAGAAATCAAGGAAGCTAACAAAAGTTACAGCACAGTAATAATAATGGGTGATTTCAATTACCCCGGTATCGACTGGGTCAGTGTCATGGCAGGACATGCTAGGGAGATAACGTTCCTAGATGAAATAAATGACTGCTTCTTGGAGCAGCTGGTTCATGAACCAACCAGAGGGGATGACATATTGGACCAAGTCCTTAGTGGAACACCAGATCTGGTGCAAGGGATAAGGGTGTTGGGGCCACTTGGCAATAGTGATCATAGCACGATCGTGTTTGATTTAATTAGTGGAGGAGGGATGGTAAGGAAATCCACAGCACTACCTTTTAACTTTCGAAAGGGAGACTATGATAAAATGAGGAAAATAGTTAAGAAAAAACTAAAAGAAGCAGTTGCAAAAGGTTAAAGACTTACATCAAGCTTGGGTGTTTAAAAATACTATCTTGGAAGCCCAGACCAGCTGTATTCCACGCATTAAGAAAAGTGGAAGGAAGTCCAAAAAACTGCCAGCATGGTTTAAAGGTGAGGTCAGAGAGGCTGTTGTTGCCAAAAAAGCATCTTTCAGGAAATGGAAAAAAGAGCCAAATGATGAAAACTGGAAACAGCACAAGCACTGGCAAGTTAAATGCAAGGCATTGATAAGGCAGGCAAAGAGAGAATTTGAGAAGAAACTTGCTGCGGAAGCAAAGACGCATAATAAAGACTTTTTCAAGTACATTCGTAGTAAAAAACCTGAGAGAGTCAGTTGGACCATTAGAGGGGTAAAAGGGGCAGTAAGAGAGGACAAGGCTATAGCGGAGAGACTGAATGAATTCTTTGCTTTGGTCTTTACTGAGGAAGATGTAGGGATGTTACCCATGACTGAAGTGGTATTTAAAGGTGATACTGCAGAAGAATTGAAAGAAATATCGCTACACCGGGAAGATGTATTACAACTATTTGATAAACTGAAGAGTAGCAAATCATCTGGACCAGATGGTATACATCCAAGTGTGTTGAAAGAACTGAAATATGAGATAGTTCACAGATTACTAATAGCAGGTGTGCAATCATTAAAATCATCTGTAATACCTGAAGATTGGAAGGTGGCCAACATAGTAACATAGTAAATGACGGCAGATGAAGACCAGCATGGTCCATCCAGTCTGCCCAGCAATACGGCAAGAGTAGGTGCACCTCTCGCTCTGTGCAGGCCACCCCTCCCCATGTCTCTGTCTAGGGGTGGACCCACCACTCCATGTAGGACACCCCTATTTGTTGAGAAGTTAGATGGTTCAGTTTATTTTGTTTTTATCCTGTTTCTGTAAAGGGATCCGCTGTGCTTGTCCCATGCTGTTTTGAATTCCGTCACCGTGTTTGCCCCCACCACTTCCATCGGGAGAGCATACCAAGCATCCACCACCCTTGGTATGCTCTCCCGATGGAAGTGGTGGGGGCAAACACGGTGACGGAATTCAAAACAGCATGGGACAAGCACAAGTTTTAATTTCGCAAAGAGCCTTTCATGAGGGACGTTGTCAAAGACTTTCTGAAAATCCAGATATACTATATCAACCAACTCACCTTTGTCTACCTGTTTATTCACACCTTCAAAAAAACGCCAATTTTTTTTTTCATTCTTTATTTTCAACATGCAACAACCTCCATATACAACTCCACAACAGTACTCCCCACAGTTCAAACAGGAACAACAATATACACATTCCTTATCACTTCCCACAAGACTCGTTGTGCATGTTTTCCATTATGGATAACTCTGCTACCCCCTCACCCTCCACCCCGGGCCCCCCCCCCTCCCACCTACACCTTAACACACATCATCTCTTCCACAATCACGTACTCTCCAACAGTGCTGTCCATTGAATTTATTTCCCCCACACCTTTAGGAATGTTTTCTAACTACCCCTCTTGAGCGCTGTCAATTTGCTCATCAAATAGATCTGTGACAACATGCCCTTAAACTCAGTCATCATGGGTACTTCTTCCTTCTTCCATTTCCTAGCCAATAAGATCCTCAGTGCTACGCACCCCTGGTCTACAAAGGTTCCCTCAACCTTATTTAGGAGTGGGGGTTGTACGCCCAGTAAAGCTGTCTCCGGTCGCGGATCCAGCTTTTTCCCCAGAATCTCCCCTAGCAACCCCACCACTGCTATCCACACTCGTTGCACCTCCCCACAATTCCACCAAATATGCAGGTATGTGCCCCTCCCCCCACACTTCCTCCAGCTGTTCTCGGATATGTGAGCGTACATTTTATGCAATCGAACTGGGGTTAAATGCCATCTGTATAGCACCTTATAGTTGTTCTCAATTAGATTTGTAGCTAGAATTCCCCTATATCTACTCACATAAATATGATCCCAGGTTGAGTCCTCCCACTGCACCCCCAGCTCTGTCTCCCACAATTTTTGATAGCCTGCCTTCCTTCCTCCTTTCACGCAACATCATCCGATAAAAATTTGCCAGGGCCCTTTTCCTTTGCCCCATCAGAAAAAGCTTCTCTACATCCGTGAGATCCGTTTTTAAATTCGGGATAATCCCCTGTTGTATATAATGTCGTAGCTGCATATAGCCATAGACATCCTTCTCCTCCAGCATATACTCCTTCGCCAATTCAGCAAACTCCCTCACTTTCTTCCCCTCCACCAATTGGCCCAGCCTGCATAAACCACTATTTTCCCAGCATCCAAAAATGGATTTCCCCACTGCTGGCAGGAATTCTGGGTTCCCCCGAATAGGGAGTAATCTAGAAATTCCCTGTTCACCCAGCCATATACCTCTCCATTTATTCCAGACCCTTAACGATCTTATGACATAGGGGTTCTGGCCTGGGAATCGTGCTTTTATCATCCTCGGTATCCACACCCAATCCCCCAACTTCCCCTCTGCTAATTCCTCTAATTCCATGTGTACCCACTCCTTTGGATCCTCTGCAACCCATTCCACAGTGGCGCACATTTGTGCCGCCTCCCAATAGTTCAACAGATTCGGCACTGCCATCCCCCAATACTCCCTCCGATCCATCATTATACGCGCGGCTACCCTATTTTTCTGCCCCACTCCCACAAATTTCATAATAATCCTCTGCAATCTTGCAATATAAACCTTTGGAACTCCGATAGGAAGATTCATAAAGAGGTACAGCCATCTAGGCAAAGCCATCATTTTTATGGCTGCTACCTTCCCCATCCATGATAAATGTTTATACCTCCACTCGTCTAAGTCCTTCTGTATATCCTTCTCAACCCGCCCATAGTTTTCTTTAAACAGATCGGACTCTCGAGAAGTTAGATAAATACCCAAATATCTTATACTATGCTTGGCCCATCGGAAGGGGAAGGATGCTTTTATTTGTGCTTGCTCTTCCACTCCTGCCGAAATATTCAATATTTCAGACTTAGAATCATTAACTTTAAAGCCCGAATGTGCCCCAAACTCTCTTAATACCTTAGTAAGCTCCCGCAGGGACTCTCTTGGTTTAGTCAACATAAATAACAAGTCATCTGCCAAAAGGGATACCTTACTTTCCAGGGATCTCCATGTTACCCCATGTATTGCAGTGCATTCTCTCACCCTTTGGGCTAACGGCTCCATGGATAACACAAAGAGCAACGGGGATAGCGGGCACGCCTGCCTCGTCCTTCTACACAAGGCAAACGGCCCGGAATACTCCCCATTAATTCGAATCCTGGCCAATGGCTGTGCATATATAGCCCTAACCCACCTTAAGTAGTTTCCGGTGATCCCCATTCGTTCTAATACCTTAAATAATAAGGTCCAAGAGACATGACCGAACACCTTTTCGCCGTCGACCGCCAATAACACCATCTGCTCAGCCTCCTTCCTCCCTTTCCATACTGCATTTAGCACCTTCCGCATATTATCCACCGTGTGGCGCCCCGGGAAAAACCCAACTGATTTTCATGCACCAAATGAGGCATAAACCGCAGAAGCCTATTAGCCAATATTTTAGTAGATATCTTAAAATCCGTCCCTAGAAGAGAAATAGGCCGACAGGAACCACACAGATTTAAATCCTTCCCCGCCTTAGGCAATACGGTAATCCCTGCAGTCCTCATCGTCTCTGGGATAGGCTCACCCTCCTTAAAAGCATTAAATAATCTCGTCAGAGGACCTCATAACACTTCGCTAAAGGTCTTATAAAACTTGTTTGTGAATCTGTCCATCCCCGGAGCCTTATTGGCCGGGAGTCCCCGGATCACCTCTGCCACCTCCCTCTCCTCTATGGGCTTAGAAAGCTGTTCTGATTCCACCCCGGTTAAACACGGTAAATTCACCTGCAGGTAATGATCCAGCTGTTCCCCAGTCTTGGTAATCTCTTCCGTACATAAATGTTTATAAAATTCCACAAAACTCTGCTGAATTAGCTCCACTTGCCTCACTTTTTTCCCTCTTGCATCTCGTATTTTGGTTATAAGATTCCTACTCTGATGCTGTTTCAGCTTCTGCGCCAGCAGCCAACTCGGTTTGTTTCCCAGCTCAAAAAATTGTTGCTTTAGAATGTCCTGCGCATGCTTAATCTCCCCTAACTCCATTTCATTTAATTCTCTTCTTATCCTATTTAATTCCCGGCCTACCCCCTCTCCTCCCTGCTCCCCTGCAGCATCATGTTCTCTATCTCCCTAATCTTTCCCCTTAATTCCTCCTTTCGCCCTTCCTTCAGTTTTTTCATATGCGCCCCCCAAAGATATCAAATCCCCTATTATTACTACCTTCAGACATTCCCATAACGTTCCAATCTTGCACCCATCACTATCATT
The DNA here is from genome assembly GCA_033557465.1 of Ichthyophis bannanicus. Taxonomy (NCBI): domain Eukaryota; kingdom Metazoa; phylum Chordata; class Amphibia; order Gymnophiona; family Ichthyophiidae; genus Ichthyophis; species Ichthyophis bannanicus. Next base: position 924,926,358 of record CM066032.1, on the reverse strand, counting down.
TATTTCCAAATATTGTTTAATTTTTTCCCGCACCTGTTGTGCTGTTTCCACATTCTCCAGTAAGGACTCATTCAGCATCCACATCCTGTGCCTCCTTTTCTCCTCCCCCAGACTCACTTCTACCCATAGGGGCACGTGATCTGACCATGTCCGTTCCCCCACCTCACAGTCAGCCACCTTCGCCAGTAACTCTTTGGACACCCATATCATGTCAATCCTGGAGAAGGACTGGTGAACTGGTGAGTAAAAAGTAAAAACTCTTTCCCTCCCCCTCAATATCCTCCAAACATCCACTATTCCCAAGTTGTTTCCCATCGCCTTCAGGCTCCTCCTCCCTGTGGCGTTCCCCATCCCTTTCCCCGAGGAGTTATCTAGGTCCGGATTAATTGTTAAATTAAAAAGTCTCCCCCCATAATTATTTGGCCTTCTGCAACGCGTTCCACCAACCCATGTAAACCATCATAAAATATCCTGTGGCCCGCATTTGGCCCATACACATTGATCAGAGTATAAACCTGTTCTTTAATTCGCAACTTAACAATGATATATCTTCCCTCTTTATCCCGGTGCACCACACAGTCAGAATACGCTATCTTCCCACTCATCAAAATCCCCACTCCCCCTTTTTTTAATTCCACCCTGTTAGAAGCAAACCATTTCTCTGGGAATTTTTTATGTGCCACTCTCCATTCATCGCATTTTTTCAGGTGTGTTTCCTGTACAAATATAATGTCTCCCTTAAGTCTATTAATCTTAAACATTCTCTGCCTCTTTACTGGGGAGTTTAATCCTCTTACATTCATGGACATTATTTTAACACTTTCCATTTAACCATTCCCCCCCCCCCCTCCCTTGCTCATACTACCTGGAACCCGTTTACCCCCTCCCCCCCCTACCTCCCCCCACCCCTTCGCTCACCTCCAACTCCCCAACCCTTCTAGTTCCTAGAGGCATGAAACATCACCACTCCAGGAAGCCTTTACCAACATATATTTGTACCCTTATGCCCATTTGCCAATCTGGGCAGCGTTTGGAGGGAGAGGCAAAGGAGGCACACAATAGTTCCTTTCCCCACCAATCTCATATCCTCCTCGTCTTCCCCCCCTCCACCAGAACATACCCATAGCTCTCAACACCTCTCAGCACTCTTAACAGCCTTATGCTTAAACTTTAGAATAAGTCCAAATAGTGTAGCAGTAAAAGGCAATGTCCCGCGCTCATCCAGCGCCATCTCCTCCTGCCACGTTGCTTTGCCTCTGCCGCCGCAGTCTGCGATCCCCTTGCGGAGCTCTTCTCCATTCACTGCCTCGCAGCTGCCTTCCTCTGCCCTTTCTCAGCCCTCTGCTGGGATGCCTTCGGTAGCTCGGTCCAGCCCGCCTCTTTCAGTGCCGTGACGGCCTCTGCCGTGGTCTTGACATATGATGTTCTCCCCTCCACAAACAAAAAAGGAAATAGCCATCTGTACTTGATGCCTTTCTCACGCAGCACCTTGGTAACTCCTGCTATTTCCCGTCTCTTCCTCATCGTGATAGCTGACAAGTCCGTATATAGTTCAATTCGTTGATTATTCCACCTGAAGTCAGAAAGCTTCTTCACTGCCTCCACCACTGCACATTTAGTGGCATACTCATGGAATCTAGCAATTATATCTCTATGGTATCCTTCTCCTTTGGGGCCCAGCACTCTATGTGCACGATCTATTGTCCAGCACAACTGGGAGCCATCTTGGCCAGTTTCCTCCAGAATTTGCTTGCAAATGCGCACTACCAGGCTGCCACATTCTGCCGATTCCGTAGATTCCAAGACCCCTCTCATCCGTATATTAGCGCTTCGGGATCTGTTCTCCAGGTCTTCAACTTTGGATCATAGTTCTTCCGTCTCCACTTCCATATTATCCATCCTCTCTTGCAACTTGATTATAGTATTGTCTTGCATCTCCACCTTTCCCTCCAAGTCTTCCACCCGCTGGTCCACATCTCTCACATCGGCTTTCAGCTCATCCACCCATGCTTGCGCCTCCGTTTTGAAATGTGCGAGATCCTGTCCAAGGGTGCTGAACCAGCTTTTTAACTCCCCTCTCAGGACCTCCACTTCGCCCCTCTGGATGTTCTCTCCCTCTCTTGCTTTATTCTCTTCCTCCACGTGTCCAGCACTCACCGCGGCCATCTTGTTCTTCCCACCGGTACTCCCCGCAGCGTTTTTATACGCGTACCCTTTCAGGTCCGCCACACTTTTCCTCATCGCCTCTCACTCCCACACCGATGCCACACGCACTGGGCTTTTTTCCGCCGTTTCCTCTCTCCGTTTTAGGGTATTTCAGGCTAATTTTCCCTTGCTTCCACAGAGCTCCGCTTTCAAGCGGCTTCTCCGTTCAGTGATGTCATTTCCTCCAAAAAACGCCAATTTTTAAAAAGGGTTCCAGGGGTGATCCAGGAAACTACAGACCGGGAGCCTGACTCAGAACCGGGACAAATGGTAGAAACCATCGTAACGAACAAAATTACTCTGCATGTAGGTAGTCATGGCCTAATGGGAGACAGCCAACATGGCTTTAGACAAGGAAGATCTTGTTTTACTAATCTGTTATGTTTTTTTGAAGGTGTGAATAAACAGGTAGACAAAGGTGAGTCGGTTCATATAGTATATCTGGATTTTCAGAAAGTCTTTGACAACGTCCCTCATGAAAGGCTCTTTGCGAAATTAAAACATCATGGAATAGGAGGCAGTGGATCAGGAACTGGTTAAAAGATAGAAAGCAGAGGGTAGGGCTAAATGGCCAATTTTCCCAATAGAAAAAGGTGAATAGTGGTGAACCCAGGGATCTGTGCTGGGTCCGCTGCTTTCTGACATATTCATAAATGACCTAGAAAAGGTAATAATGAGTGAGGTTATCAAATTTACAGATGACACAAAACTATTTAAAGTTGTTAAAACCCAAGAGGATTGTGGAAAATTGCAAGAGGATCTTGATAAATTGGAAGACTGGGCATCCAAATGGCAGATGAAATTTTATGTTGACAAGTGCAAAGTTATGCACCTAGGAAAGAACAACCCAAACTATGGTTACACGATGCAAGGTTCCACATTAGGAACCAGCACCCAGGAAAAAAGATTTAGGCGTCATCGTGGATAACATGTTAAAACCCTCCGCCCAGTGTGCAGCGACGGCCAAGAGAGCAACTAGAATGCTAGGTATCATAAGGAAAGGAATGGAAAATAAAACAAAGGATATTATAATGCCTCTGTATTGTTCCAGCACCTTGAATATTGTGTGCAATTCTGGTCGCCATATCTTAAAAAGGATATAGTGTTATTAGAAAAGGTACAGAAAAGAGCCACCAAAATGGTAAAGGGGATAGAAGGCTACTCCTATGAAGAGACGCTAAAACGTTTAAGGCTCTTCAACTTGGAAAACAGACGGCTGAGGGGAGATATGATAGAGGTCTATAAATTAATGGATGGAGTGGAACGGATGAACGTAGATCGATTGTTTACGTTATCAGAATATAGAAAGACTAGGGGACATGCAATGAAGCTACAGGGTAAACTATTTAAGACAAACAAGAGAAAATATTTTTCCACTCAACGTGTAATCAAACTCTGGAATTTGTTACCGGAGGATGTAGTAAAGGCTGTTAGTGTAGCTGGGTTTAAAAAAAGCTTTGGACAAGTTCCTGGAGGAAAGGTTCATAAACCATTATTAACAAGGGACCCAGGATATCAATGCTTGACCCAATGCAAGCATTGTGGAACCTATGTCTTTTGGAGAAACTGCTAGGTACATATGACCTAGATTGGCCTAGATTGGAAATAGGATACTGGGCTTGATTGACTTTGTGGTCTGACCCAGTATGGCATATCTTATGTTCTTATGGTTCTACATGATTTAAGGGATAAAGACCATCCTCAGGTTATTTCTACACCTTCTATTTTCCTGCATCACACACTGCAGAGAATAATAGTGCAATGCCTATCTAGAGTTCTAATAAGAATCTGCTCATAAGAACATAAGATAAGAAAATAAGATATGCCGTACTGGGTCAGACCAAGGTCCATCAAGCCCAGTATCCTGTTTCCAACAGTGACCAATATAGTTCACAAGTACCTAGCAGTTTACCCAAAAGATACAGGTTCCACAATGCTTGTATTGGGACAAGCAGTGGATTTCTCAGGTCACCTTCAATAATGGTTTATGGACCTTTCCTCCAGAAACTTGTCCAAATCATTTTTAAACCCAGCTACACTAACAGCTTTTACTACATCCTCCAGTAACAATTCCAGAGTTTGATTACGTGTTGAGTGAAAAAATATTTCTCTCTTATTAGTCTTAAATAGGTTGCACAGTAGCTTTATTGCATGTCCCCTAGTCTTTCTATGTTTTGATGAGGTAAACAATCGATCTACATTTACCTGTTCCACTCCATTCATTAATTTATAGACCTCTAATATCTCCCCTCAGCTGTCTCTTTTCCAGGTTGAAGAGCCCTAACCTTTTTAGCCTCTCCTCATAGGGGTATCCTTCCATCCCCTTTACCATTTTGGTGGCTCTTCTCTGTACTTTTTCTAATAACGCTATATCCTTTTTAAGATACGGGACCAGAATTGCACACAGTATTCAAGGTGCGGTCACACCATGGAACGATACAGAGGCATTGTAATATCCATTTTTTATTCTCCATTCCTTATGATTCCTATCATTCAATTTGCTTTCTTGGCCGCCGATGCACACTGGGTGGAGGATTTCAACATGTTATCCACGATGACACCTAAATCTTTTTCCTAGGTGGTGATTTATAATGTGGAACCTTGCAACGTGTAAACATATTCTGGGTTTTTCTTTCCTAGGTGCATAACTTTGCACTTGTCTGCATTAAATTTCATCTGCCATTTGAACATCCAGTCTTCCAATTTATCAAAGTCCTCTTGCAATTTTTCACAATCCTCTTGGGCTTTAACAACTTTGAATAATTTTGTGTCATCTGCAAATTTGACTACCTCATTCGTTATTCCCATTTCCAGGTCATTTATGAATATGTTAAAAAGCAGCAGACCCAGCACAGATCCCTGGGGTACTCCACTGTTCACTTTTCTCCATTGGGAAAATTGGCCATGTAGCAATACCCTCTGCTTTCTGTCTTTTAACCAGTTCCTGATCCACACTGCCTCCTATCCCATGACTTTGTAATTTTGCCAAGTGTCTCTTATTAGGGACCTTGTCAAAAGATTTCTGAAAGTCCAGATGCACTATATATGAACCGACTCTCCTTTGTCTACCTGTTTATTCACACCTTCAAAAAAACATAACAAATTAGTAAGACAAGACCTTCCTTGGCTAAAGCCAAGTTGGATGTCTCCCATTAAGCCATGACTATCTACATGTTCAGTAATTTTGCTTTTTATAATGGTTTCTATCATTTCTCCCGGTATTGACATCAGGCTCACTGGTCTGTAGTTTCCCGATCACCCTTGGAACCCTTTTTAAAAATTGGCATTACACTGGCCATCCTCCAATCCACAGGTATTACAGATGATTTTAATGATAGTTCACAGATTGCTAATAGTAGGTCTGCAATCTCATATTCCAATTCTTTCAACACCCTTGGAGGTATACCATCCAGTTCAGGAGATTTGCTACTCTTCAGTTTATCAAATAGTTGCAATAAATTTCCCAGTGTATCGATATTTCTTTCAATTCTTCCGATGCATCAGCTTTAAATACCATTTCAGTCATGGGTAACATCCCTACATCTTCCTCAGTAAATTTATTCAGTGTTTCCGCTATGGTCTTATACCCTCTTAGTGCCCCTTTCATCTCTCTATCATCTAATGGTCCAACTGATTCTCTCACAGGTTTTTTTTTGCTATGAACGTACTTTATTATGTGTTTTTGCGTCCACAGCAAGTTTCTTCTCAAATTCTCTTTTTGCCTTACATCTAAACTTGCCAGTGCTTATGTTGTTTCCCGTTTTCGTCATTTGGTTCCTTTTTCCATTTCCTGAAAGATGCTTTTTTTCCCAACAATAGCCTCTCTGACCTCACCTTTAAACCATGCTGGCAGGTTTTTGGACTTCCTTCCACTTTTCTTAAAACATGGAATACAGCTGGTCTGGGCTTCCAAGATAATATTTTTAAACAACACCCATGCTTGATGTAAATCTTCCAGCTTTGCAGCTGCTCCTTTTAGTTTTTTCTTAACTATTTTCCTCATTTTATCATAGTCTCCATTTTGAAAGTTAAAAGGTAGTACTGTGGATTTCCTTGCCATCCTTCCTCCATTTATTAAATCAAATGCGATCATGCTATGATCACCATTGCCAAGTGGCCCCAACACCCTTATCTCTTGCACCAGATCTTGTGTTCCACTAAGGACTAGGTCCAAAATGGCTTCCCCTCGTCAGTTCATGAACCAGCTGCTCCAAGAAGCTGTCGCTTATTTCACCTAGAAACTTTATCTCCCTAGCATGTCCTGCCGTGACACTGACCCAGTCGACACCGGGGTAATTGAAATCACCCATTATTCCTACTGTGCTGTAAATTTTGTTATCTTCCCTGATTTCTTCGAGCATTTCATCATCCATTTGTTCATTCTGGCCAGTCAGTCGAATACACCCCCACTGCCATTGCCTTCCCCTTTTTACATGGAATTTCAATCCATAGAGATTATACAGTGTATATTATTTCCTGTAAAACATGAATACTTCCTTATCGTCACTCCAGTCCAGTCCCTTTACTTCTGGGTTGCGCAACCCTTCCAGCAGCTTGGAGGCTGAGCCCATCATCGATTTGATGATGGTGTGGTATAAATACCACTGGCACCACCCACAGGCACCAGTATTCTCAGCCTCCAAGCAGCTGGAGGGTTCCCGTAAGCCAGAGAGCTTACTGGAGTCTTAGTTCTTCCATTAATTTAAATTTATAGACTTCTTTTACCTTTAATTTCTTTTTTGTACCTTTTTTCTTTTAAGTTGATTTAAGTAGATTTAATTTTGTCTTTTGGAGCCTACTGTGCCTTTAATTTCAGCCGGTTCCTCTCCCCCCCCCCCCCTTCCTCTCTCTCTTACTCAGAACCTGTGCTCTTGCCCATTGGAGGGGGTTTGCCTGAGCAGCGAGGAGGATCGGGGAGATCTCCTCTCGCAGGCTCGGCTGGTCGGAATCCCGAGGCTCCTTCCACGGTCCGGCCCTGCCTCGCGCCAAAGCCCTTCAGGTGGCTGAGCGCTGGAGGCGGCATCGCGGCTCCCCCGACGACATTTCCTGCCTCGCGCTGCAGCCCTCGGCCGGCTGAGCGTTGGAGGCGGCGGTGCTATGCAGGAGAGGTTGGGGAACAGATCTGACGGAGGAGTCCGACCGGGAAGGCACAGCCACTGTCCGCAGGCCCGATCTCCACGTGGCTGAGGCCTACCACGTGGAAACCAGCAAAGGACGGCTGGTTTTCCTCTTGCAGAGCAGCGCCCCGAGAAAAACATCAAACAGCAAGTATTGAAGGGATTTTTCCCCGCGGGGTCTGATTCCAGTTTATTTCATTTTATTTCATTTTATTTCCTTTTATTTCAATGGTAAAGTTATAACCTCTTCCTTGCTGGTGTTTTGGGGGGAGGGGAAGGTTCTCTGAGCCCCAGATTTTAAAATTCTCCATTACTTCATTTATTTCAAGTCTGACCTTACTCTCCGAGATTGGATTCTTTTACCTTCCAGGTTATTTATTATTTTTATACACTCTGTCACCTGGGGGTAAAAAAGGGGCATGTCGGGCAAGCCACGGTGTCCGTCCTGCGGTACCCGTAGGGGCACAGCCTCGGAAGCAGGAGTCTGCAGGGGTTGCACTGCACAGGCGGCATCCGTAGAACAAGAGATCCATTTAACCATGACTCAAGCTTCCCAGGGATCAGGGGAACCCCTGGAGGGGGGAGAGGAATCTCATTCTCCCCCTCCTTCAACCAGGGATGTGCCGGCCTCTTCCCTGTCCCTTCCTTCCACATCCATTGGGGTGTAGGAGGGCTGGGAACATTTTTCTCCGGAATTTGTCCTTCTATTGCATAAGGCCTATTGCATGCGCCAGCAGGGTGCAGGTAATTTAGGAGCAGCGAAGGAATGCGCGGTGGTCGGTCCGGGGAAGGTCAGGTCCCAGGACTCGGGGGCCCCGACTAAGCATGCAAGATTAATGAGCGAGGAGCCGCTCACGTCCCAGTCTCAGGACACCCCTTAAGAGGAGGTCTCAGACGGAGAGGAAGATGAAGAGCTCGAAGAGGGTGAAATTCCAGAGGAGGAACAATCCCGCATAGTCCGAGTTTTTCGCCGAGAGGAGCTTCCGGCGTTGATAAATGAGTCACTAAAAGTCCTCAATATGGCCTCGGATACGCCAGCAGATGAGGAAGCTCTGGAGGATCCACTGATCCAGGCCGTCAGGAAGTCACAGAAGGTGTTTCCTGTCCACAGAGTGGTGCGTCAGATGATCCAGGAGGAATGGAATCAGCCAGAAGCAAGTTTCAGGGGAGTCCGTGCTATGACTCGCCTGTACCCATTGCCGGAACCGGACAAGGACCTACTGAAGTCACTGAGAGTGGACGCAGTGGTGTCAGCGGTTACGAAGAAGACTATCCCAGTCGAGGGCAGCGCGGCCCTCCGGGATACTCAAGATAGAAAATTAGATACGCTGCTGAAGCAAGCTTTTGATGTTAGTGCTCTCGCCTTACAGGCCTCCGTTTCAGGGGCATGGGTGGCCCGGGCCTGCCTGAGGTGGTCTCAACAACTTCAACTAGCAGACGGTCTCCCTGGGGACGCTCAGGCGGCTTCAGCTAGGTTGGAGTCCGGAGCTGCCTACCTGGCAGATAGCCTCATTAGGAGCCTGGCTAAGAACATGGCCTCAGTGGTAGCGGCCAGGCGTTATTTGTGGTTACATAATTGGGCAACGGATGCCTCTTCAAAGGCACGCCTGAGCCGTCTTCCCTTTAAGGGGAAGCTGTTGTTTGGAGAAGACCTGGATAAGTTGGTAAAGGACCTTGGCGAGTCTAAAGGGCGCAGGCTTCTGGAAGACAGGCCGAAGCAAGCCCGCTCGATGGCTCCGACTCGGAAATCAGCCAAAAGATTTCCGTAGATTCCGCCCGGCCAGATCGAACTCCTTTCTTAGGGGCCGTTTCCCCTCTAGGGGGCAAGGCTTCAGGGGGTTTCGCGGAGCAGGTAGAGGTTTTGGGGCCCCCTCCTCTTCCTCAGGCCCCAGAAAACCACAATGAGATTCCGGGGGTCCAGGGGGGATGCCTGCCGGTGGGGGGGTCGCCTAAGGCAGTTTCTTCCTACCTGGTCCCGGGTCACATCCGATCAATGGGTTTTGGAAGTGATCCGAGAGGTTACGCTCTCGAATTTGCAAAGCAGGTACTTCCAGCCTTTATTCAGTCTCCCTGCGGTCCACCAGAAAAGAAGGCGGCGATAGAGGATACGCTTTCAAGACTTCTTGCGCTAGGAGCGGTGATTCCTGTTCTGAGAGACAATGCGGACCAGGTCAATACTCAATTTATTTCGTGGTTCCAAAGAAAGAAGGATCCTTTCGTCCAATCCTAGACCTAAAGCAAATCAATCGCTGTCTCAGAGTGCCTCACTTCCGAATGGAAACCCTGAAGTCGGTCATTGCAGCCGTAAGGCAGGGGGAATTCTTGACTTCCTTGGATTTGACAGAAGCTTACTTACATATCCTGGTCCGAAGGTCTCATCAGCAGTTCCTGAGATTCACGGTACCAAGAGGTCATTTTCAGTTCCAAGCCCTACCCTTTGGGCTAGCAACAGCTCCCAGGACGTTCACCAAAGTGATGGTGGTGGTAGCCGCGGCTCTTCGAAAGGAGGGAATTCTGGTCCATCCCTACCTCGACGATTGGCTGATTCGGGCGGTCAGAAGCGGAGAGTCGTTCAGCTACAGCCAGAGTGGTGGAATTCCTGGAGGAGTTGGGGTGGGTCATCAATTGGTCAAAGAGCAGATTAATTCCCATGCAGGAGATCGAGTACCTCGGAGCAAGGTTCGACACCAGGAGAGGAAGAGTTTTCCTGTCGAAGCAGAGATTAAGGGACCTGAGCAGCCTCGTCTCTCAGTTTCTTTTAAGACGAAATCCCTCGGCCTGGCATTACCTTCAGTTGCTGGGTACCATGGCAGCGGCGATAGAGGTAGTTCCGTGGGCCAGGTCACATATGCGTCCCCTGCAACGTGCCTTGTTACGGCGCTGGTCCCACCAGCATCATCCTTTGACCATGCGACTGCACTGTCCTCCTTGGGTCAGAAAGTCCCTCCTGTGGTGGCGGTGCCCAAGGAACTTAGAATGCGGGATGCCCCTCGAACCTCCCCAGTGGGTACAGCTGACGATGAATGCAAGTTTAGCAGGCTGGGGTGCTCATTGCGAGGGCCAGTTCGCACAGGGGTTTTGGACTCCAAGAGAGTCTCAGTGATCCATCAACAGACTGGAGCTTCGGGCGGTAGCATTAGCTCTCAGAGCTCTCGAGCCCTTAGTTCGGCAAAGGGCAGTCCGCGTCCTCTCCAACAATGTCACCACGGTGGCCTACATCAACCGCCAGGGGGGAACAAGCAGCCCGTCCTTGGAAAAGGAGGCGGACTGCCTATTGCTGTGGGCGGAAGCTCAATTGTTGGCTCTAGTTGCACCTAGTGTACACCTAAAACCCCTCACCAACTGGGAGAAAATCATACATCTGACACTCAATGCAAACGACTGGAAAGCCCCCATCTCGCTGCTGGGCTGCTGTCTGCATTTTAGTTCTAAGGTTGTGTTTAGGTATTTAAGTTGTTTACTTACTTAGGTTTGCTGGGGATACTTACACTAAGAAAACTATACCCAATACGTTTAATTGACTTTGTTCACCTCAAGTTTAATTAATCTCAAGTTCTTAATGTATGTCTGATGAGGATAAACAGCTGGACCTAAGAGTGAATATTGGCAACTCCTTCCCTTTAAAAGGTTTAAGCACCTACGATTATCCCAGGGGTGGATGGGAGTCAGGGAGGGAAAGAAAGACGACTTGTTGGCTGCTATACAGTGCCCTGTCCTGTGCTTCTAAGTCTTATCAAGTTCCTAGGTTATTCACACAGCCCTTGGTTTGATAGAAGGGGCCTTTTAAATGGCCCCATTGATCTATCAACTGCTTTTAACACCGATTTAAGGCAAATTCACAGATCTTTTGCCTCCTAATTGGAAAGGCTCTTTGTAAAGGTCACAATAAACAAGTTTATTTTTCTTTCTACTCAGAGACTATTCTACTGGTATACTAAGCTATATTCTTATTTTAGTAAAAAAAAAAAAAGCTCTCTAAATAAATTTATTTTAAAATAAATTTGTTTCTAGAGAGCTTTTTTTTTTACTGAACAGTAACTATTTACTCTATTTTACTTTCTAATTTAAGAACATAAGATATGCCATACTGGGTCAGACCAAGGTCCATCAAGCCCAATATCCTGTTTCCAATAGTGGCCAATCTAGGTCATAAGTACTTAGCAGTTTCTCCAAAAGACAGGTTCCACAATGCTCGTATTGGGTCAAGCTGTGATATCCCGGGTCCCTTTTAATAATGGTTTATGAACCTTTCCCTCCAGGAACTTGTCCAAACCTTTTTTAAACCCAGTTACACTAACAGCTTTTACTACATCCTCTGGTAACAAATTCCAGAGTTTGATCACACTTTGAGTGAAAAAAAATATTTTCTCTTATTAGTTTTAAATAGTTTACCCTGTAGCTTCATTGCATGTCCCCTAGTCTCTATATTCTGATGACGTAAACAATTGATCTACGTTTACCCATTCCACTCCATTCATTAATTTATAGACCTCTATCATATCTCCCCTCAGCCGTCTCTTTTCCAGGTTGAAGAGCCCTAACCTTTTTAGCCTCTCTTCATAGGAGTATCCTTCCATCCCCTTTATCATTTTGGTTGCTCTTTTCTGTACCTTTTCTAATGCTATATCCTTTTTAAGATACGGTGACCAGAATTGCACACAATATTCAAGGTGTGGTCGCACCATGGAACGATACAGAGGCATTATAATGTCCTTTGTTTTATTTTCCATTCCTTTCCTTATGATACCTAGCATTCTATTTTCTCTCTTGGCAGCCGCTGCACACTGGGCGGAGGGTTTTAACATGTTATCCACGATGAAAGCTTTTTCCTGGGTGGTGGTTCCTAATGTGGAACCTTGCATTGTGATTCCTATCATTCAATTTGCTTTCTTGGCCGCCGATGCACACTGGGTGGAGGATTTCAACATGTTATCCACGATGACACCTAAATCTTTTTTCCTAGGTGGTGATTTATAATGTGGAACCTTGCATCATGTAACCATAGTTTGGATTGTCCTTTCCTATGTGCATAACTTTGCATTTGTCCACATTAAATTTCATCAGCCATTTGGATGCCCAGTCTTCCAGTTTATCAAGATCCTGCTGCAATTTTCCATAATCCTCATAGGTTTTAATAACTTTAAATAGTTTGGTGTCATCTTCAATTTGATAACCTCGGTCGTTATTCCCTTTTCCAGGTCATTTATACTCTGATTTGATTTAAATGGAAAGCTCTCTAGAAACAAATTTATTTCAAAGTCTATTTACTCTTATTTTATGTTCTATGCTAAGCTATACTCTGCTTTAACTTAAATACAAAGCTCACTGGTGGTACTAAGACCTGACTGACTCAGCAAACACACTGAATTTTAAAATATACATATTTATCAGCTTTAACCCCAAGAAGTCCCTTTTACCCCAAGATTTAAAGTTTATTCCTTAAGATTATATTCACAAGTGTAGATTTACTTCCATTTGTAGCAGTCCCTTTTGGTAGTCCTTCAAGATTAGTCAGTTGTCTATGCTGTATTCATGCTTTATGTATATTAGAACAACGCCTTTCATCCAGCACAAACAACTGAAGAGCTGATCTTCATCTGAGTCCCATGCAGGCCTGACACCGATACACTGAAAGCATAAATACAGCATGGACAACTGAAGAGTGTTTTTAAAGGAGGTGGTGATTTACAAAAGGGAGGAGGAGGGAACACGTGGCAATACAATTTGCATACCATTTTTGTCCCACAAACAAGTAGACAAATACAGAGAGACAAACATTCTTAATTTTAGGGCCCCTTTTACTAAAGCCTACTTAAGGTTCTGCACATTAAATGTCAAGTCTCTGCGTTAGCTGTCCAGAGCGTGATCAGCATGCTCCTAGAAGTTAACATAGGATGGTGCACCTTAACGTGCAGCACACTTAACACAACTGCAACTAGCATTGCCCACAGATGTGGCATTAGATGCACACACTAACTCTCACGTTGCCACTGAGGATGTGGCAATTCCCTTAGGCTATTAACAATGTAGTCTTCATACCTACACCCAGACCCTACCCATAGTGTGATGGCTGATTATTGTGCATTTTACTACACAGTTGCAGGCATCCCCTGCTTGTTAGCCTTCTCGGCTGCTAATCGCCACATGTTAAAAGGAGAAATTAGACCTTACCTGCTAATTGTCTTTCCTTGAGTTCTCTCCGGGCCAGTCCAGGAACCTTAGGGTAGTCATCCTCCTCCAGCAGCTGAGGACTGAATTCTGAAAGTTTTAATGACATGCTATCCAGCTCCCCCTAGAGTCAGCTACTCAGTCTACTATTGTCAAAGCAGCATATGCACTCCTATCATCAAAACTATTAAACGTAACCAAACAACAAACCAAACAAGCTTGTGCTGTCCACTAGTTCTCCTTCCTTTACTCCTGTGCAACTGCCACCCTCACTTACTTAATCCTGTTGCCCATTCTTATACCAAATATTATCTTGTTCCCCAGAAATCCACTCCAGTTTAAACTAAGAAAAGTCTCCGATCTCCGTTGCCAGAAGAACAGCATATTATCTTCACCTCCGGCCAATAGCGACCGAACGCCTGCTATTCCTCATGTACTGGACTAGCTCCTAGCCCCACCGAAGCCCTTGGAGATGAACAGGGTGGGCCCTGGACTGGCCCGGAGAGAACTCAAGGAAAGACAATTAGCAGGTAAGGTCTAATTTCTCCTTCCTCTTCGTCTCTCCAGGCCAGTCCAGGAACCTTAGGGAAGTACCAAAGCAGTTTCCAAACTTGGGAGGGTCCTGTGAGTCCCGCCACCAAGGCCGAGGCCCTGACTTTCGCGTCCCCCCTTGCCTGAACATCCAAGCTATAATGTTTCGTGAACGTGTGGAGTGACGACCACATTGCAGCTCGACAGATGTCCACCAGCGGAACCAAGGCGTACTCAGCCCAGGAAGCCGCCTGACCCCGGGTAGCATGAGCCCTGAGCCCCTCAGAAGGCAATCTCCCCCGGGCTGCATACACCGTACCTATAGTCTGCTTTACCCAATGGGCAATCGATGCCTTGGAAGATGCTTCCCCTCTACGGGGTCCACCAAACAGCACAAACAACCTGTCTGACCTATGAAACTGCTCAGTTTTCTTTAGGTACCTCCGAAGAACTCGACCCATATACAACTTTCGGAGCGAACGATCTTGCCTACCCCTTTCCCCACTGGAAAAAGTAGGTAGCGAAACAGTTTGATTCAGGTGAAAACTGGAAACTACCTTAGGAAGATAGGACGGCACTGGCCTCAACGTTACTTTCTCCTCTGAAAACTGAATGTACGGTTCCCTACACGAGAGCACCTGCAGATCTGAGACCCTTCTCGCGGAACACAAGGCCACGAGGAAAGCCATCTTCCAAGACAGCTTTCTCACATTTCCAGATGCCGTTGACTCAAACGGCGGTTGCGTCAAAGCTTCCAGTACTAAGTTCAAATCCCAAGCAGCAACTACCCGTCTGATTGGGGGTCTGATATTCCTAGCCGCCCTCAAGAAACGCTGAACATCTGGATGCGATGACAATACGAGCCCCTGCACTCTGCCTCCATAGCACACCAGGGCTGCCAGGTGGACCTTGAGAGTACTAAGAGCTAGCCCTTTTTTGAGCCCTCCCTGTAGGAAGGACAAAATGTCAGGCAAAACCGTGGAGAACGTCCTTAGATTCCGGTCATTACACCAATCTTCAAAGATGCGCCACACTCGAACATAGGCTAGAGCAGTTGACCGCCTTTTGGACTTCGGCGTCGGTGGTAGACACTATGTTGAATACCCTCGACGGCGTAATCGTTCCCTTTCGAGAGCCAAGCCGTAAGCAAGAACCGATCCACCTGTGGCATGAGAACGGGGCCCTGAGTCAAAAGACTGATTCGGTCGGGCAGCCTCCAAGGCCGATCCACTAGAAGACGTACCAGATCCGCATACCAGGGCCTTCTGGGCCAATTGGGAGCAATGAGAATCACCTTCCCATCGTGCCCTGCTATCCTCCGTATGACCCGACCAATCATCGGCCACAGCGGAAACACATAAAGCAGAATGCGCAAGGGCCAGGGCTTAACTAGGCCGTCGAGGCCTTCCGACATGTATTCCCTGCCCCTGCTGTAAAACCGGGATGCCTTCGCATTGCTGAAGGTAGCCATCAGATCCATGACTGGCTGCCCCCAACGCAGCATGATGTCGTGGAAGACAGCTGTGTTTAGCTCCCACTCTCCTGGATCCAGGACATGTTGACTGAGATAATCGGCCTGCACGTTGTCTTTTCCTGCTACATGCGCTGCCGAGAGAGCCATGAGGTGAGCTTCCGCCCACTGCATCAACTGCTGACTCTCCCCCAGCAAGGCCGCGCTGCCCGTGCCTCCTTGCCTGTTGATATATGACACGGTTACCAGATTGTCGGAGAAAATGCGTACCGCTCTCCCTTCCAGGAGATCGCCGAACCTCTGCACCGCCCTGAGCTCCAAGTGATTGATGGACCAACTGCTCTCCTCCACCGACTAGACACCCTGCATCACGTGCGACAGACAATGAGCCCCCCAATCTGAAAGGCTGGCGTCCAAGGTGACCAACACCCACTCCTGGCTTGCTAGTGGCACCCCAGCCAGAAGATGCCCCCGGTCCAGCCACCACCGCAGACTGTTGCTCACGTCGTCCGGGCATACCAGCCTTCGAGACAGAGGGTGATCCTGTGGTGACCATCTCGTCAGCAAGGCCTGCTGAAGAGGATGCATATGAGCCCTGGCCCACGGCACCAGGTCCAAGGCTGCCGCCATGGACCCCAGCAGCTGCAAGTATCTCCAAGCTGTCGGAGCCTGTATTCGCAAGAAGGCCGTCACCTGTGCCAAAATCTTTTGCACCCTATCGTCGGGCAGAAATACAGACCCTATCTCTGTGTCGAACAAGGCTCCGAGGTACGTAAGCCGCTGCACTGGCTGTAACCGACTCTTTGCCCGGTTGATTACCCAACCGAGCTGCTCCAGGAATTGCACCACTCAATTGGTTGTAGTGACCGACTCTTCTACAGATCCTGCTCGAATCAACCAATCGTCCAGATAAGGATGCACCTGAATTCCTTATTTATTTTATTTTATTTTTATTTATTAACAATTCTTATATACCGCACTATTAGACATCAGCGCGGTTTACATTAAACAGAAAACATCCAACAGTTTACATCTGTCTGGTCATTACATTTAACAGGAGGTATAACTTGGCGAAATAGGGGAAACTAAATACAATGGTGGTTTATCTATTAGGGGATATCATGGTTAACTATATACAAAGTGTTACCAACAGTGTATGGAACTGTTTGTTATCTACAGAGTAAAGTTGGCCTGTTGCGAGGGTCTATCCTTTTGGCCACTCCTGCTATTCACCTGATGGTTGTGATCGGAGCTGTCAGTGAGATATTTGAGGAAGAGGAAATGTTTTAGCTCCTTTCTGAACTGACTCAAATTGGTCATTGCTCTGATTTGTGCTGGTAAGGTGTTCCATAGGTTTGGGGCGCAGAGTCGGAAGGCTCTGTTAGATGTTGATCTGTTGCATCTTGTGGTTTCTATTGGGATGACCAGCGTGTTCAATTCTGCTGTTCTTCGCGGCCTGTTTGGTGCAAGTGGTTGTATGAGGTTGGAGAGGGAGGAAGAGGTGAGTCCCATAGCCGCTTTGAACGTTAGCAGCAAAGTCTTGAAACTAATCCTTGCTTGGATGGGGAGCCAGTGTAGCTGTTTTAGAAGGGGTGTCATGTGGTCTCTCCTGGATGCCCCAAGGAGTACTCTCGCTGCACTGTTCATGGCCAGCTGCAGGGGGTTCAGGGTGGACTGGGGGAGTCCTTGTAGTATGGAATTTGAGAAGTCGAAGTGGGGAAGTATAAGAGCTTGATAAATGGTCCGGAAATCTTCCGGTTCAAGTAGTGTGCGTAGGTGTCTGAGGGATCTGATTTTAAAGTAGATTGCCTTGACTGTATTGGCTATGTGGTTCTTCATGTCAAGGTGTTGGTCTAGCGTTACTCCAAGGTAACGTATTGCATGTTTCACTTGAAGTTGGGCATCCTTTACGTTAATACAACTAGGAGGAGTGAAGTTGGTGTTCCTCGAGACGAAAAGGACTTCCGTCTTTTTGTGTTGTATTCTCAGATTTTGTGATAGCAGCCACTCTGATATGGTATCAAAGCAGTTAGTCAGCGGAGTGAGGTCTAGGCAATCGAGTGATATTGGCATATATAATAGAACATCATCTGCATATATCATGTAACTGACATTAAAGGATCTGATGATGTCGCAGATGGGTTGAATGTATATATTAAACATCAGTGCAGATAAGGAGGATCCTTGCGGTACACCTTGGCTTTGTTGGAATGGTTCAGATGTATCTCCGTCGACTCGGACATGTTGCCATCTATCGGACAGGTAAGATTTGCACCATTCAAGTGCTGTTCCGCATATGCCTTTTTCTCTTAGCCGGTAGATAAGAATTTCGTGGTATACTGAGTCAAAAGCCGCTGCTATGTCTAGAAAGACAAGCGCGAAACCCTGGCTTATGTTATCCACACCTGAGATTATGTTGTTGAAGAGGGTTGTGAGCAGTGTTTCTACCCCATGTGACTCTCTGAATCCATGTTGGGCTGGATCCAGCGGGGCAGAGGTGTCTATGTGATCCTGTAATTGCCTGTGCACTATTTTCTCGATGATTTTTGCTAGCATAGGTATGCTAGATATGGGCCTGTAAGATTCTACCTGTTGCGGATCAAGTTTGGTATTCTTTAACAGCGGTCTAACAGAGGTCTGCTTGAGAGTGGATGGGAAATAGCCAGTAGAGAGGGAATGATCTACGATTCTTGCTATAATTGGGGATATATCACATCGCAGGTCCTTTATCCAATGTGCAGGGCAAGGATCTGTGTACGCAGTAGTTGTGTTTAGAGCTAGGATGGTATCCTCAATAGTTTTCTTCGAGGGAGTGGAGAAAGATGTTAGCGATGCTGGGTGGTCTTGTTCATCAGGAGGGTCCGGTATTAATATTTTGTTAGTCTTGCACATTTTGGATTGCATATACGTCGCATAGTCCTGTGGATGGATCCTGCTGTGGAGGTCAGAGGTAGGTTCTTTGGCAAGTGTTTTAACTAAGTTAAACAAGTCGTGAGGTTTATTCAATGAGCGTTTCAGGGTATCTGTGTGGTGTTGTCTGATTTTATCTGCGATGGCTTTTCGATGTTCTGTCAGGTGTTGGATGTAGGCTGATTGGTCACTGCTGGTGCGTGACTTTCTCCAACGTTTTTCTAGCCTTCTTAAAAGAGTTAGTGAGGTTTTTAAATCGGCTGAGAACCATGGGGCTGTTGCTCTCTTCTTTGGGTTCTTGTTCCTTGGGGGGCGGATAGCGATTGTACTGAGTTTACTGTTCCAGGAAGAGATCAACCCATCTAGGTTTAAAGAGGTGTCATCAAAGAGTGTGCTCATTTCGGCGAGGATGCGTTCTCTGTTAAGTGGGTGAAAACTTCTGGTGGCTGAATTAGCAGGTCCGCTTTTATCCGTTTTTGTCCTGCGTGAACAGTTAATGGTAGGCATCTGGAAGGTGATGAGTTTGTGGTCGGTCCATGGGACTGCAGTTATCGATTGTATGATGTTTTGAGGTTGCTCCAATGCTAGCTGTGGCGCGAATATGAGGTCCAGGATATTGCCTCTCTCGTGGCTAGGTTCTTGCACCATTTGCGTGTATCCTAGGCTATCTAGAGCTTCCAGGAATGCAGTTGCTTGAGTTGCATGCAAGGATGGTAGGTTGAGATCTCCTACAATCCAATTAGGTATATTTGGACCCTGGGTGAAAGAAGCTAGATTTATTATGGATGCTAGGTCGTCTGGATCCGCTGACGGTGATCTATAGACCAAGTTTATGGAGCATATGTTGTTTGAAATTGATACCGTTTCTAGATGGTTATTACTGTTGGATTCATCCATTTTAAACTGGAGGTCAGCTTTGGTGATGATGAGTACTCCTCCGCCTTTCTTGTTTTGTCTATGACCGGTGAATGCTGTGAAGTTAGGTGGGAGAAGCTGGTTGAGGATAATATTGTCTTCTGCTGAAAGCCATGTTTCGGTGACCATGAGAATGTCTAGCTTGTGGTGTATTATTATGTCCGTGATCACTGGCCACTTATTTCGAAGCGAGCGGGCATTTATAAGTGCACACTTCAGGCTACTAGGGTAGCAATTTTTAGTTTGTCTAGTTTTCGTGTTGTGTTGTAATGGGACATGTAGTAAGAGGTTGCGGTGCGGGAGGTTTGCTCCACGTGGGTTGTAATAGGAGTCACCTGACCATTTTCTCTCACTAGGTAGTACAATAGGGATGTGATTTTGTGAGGTGGTGAGGGCTAGTATATTGGATGGTAGGGTTACAAAAAGTAGGAAAAGGCACATTAACCTGATGATCAAGTCTTCCATTTTGACTCGGTGGGTAGGAGGCTTTTCGGTAGGCAGATCAAGGGGGTTTCTGGCAAGCTAGAGTTGACTGGATCCTAGCTAGTATGTTGTGCAATTCTCATGTTTTGTGATAGCAGCCACTCTGATATGGATCCTATCTAGTATGTTGTGCAATCGGCAAACAGGTTTAGTGTATCATACAGTAATTTTGCTGGAGACATTCATCTATTATGTATGAGTTAAGTATATGCCTACTCAGAATGAAGCTTAGCAAGGAAGGAAGCAAATAAGACATTTCAAGCTGGTCTAATCTGGTACAACTGTCGGTATTAAAGCACTTTACATACCATCAGTTTAGTTACTTTACATAGTTACTCAGAGAATGAAACTTTCCTGAACCCGTCTTGCTTTGGTGGGTTACCCTTTCTGCATTGAGTGCTAACACTAACTGTGCTGATGGCTGGCAGATTATTAGCTTATCTAGACTAGTACATATGCATGATACGGCAATGAGCTCGTGTAGAGGTTATGAGAGAAAATGTAACATACTGTTGGGTACCTGGTCTTAAATTACCAGTGATATCTGAGTTCAAGGATGCTGAGCGGTGGTTTCCACTTCCTGGTGTCACCTTTACGGTCCACGCCTAAGGGCCACGCCAAAGGGCCCTCAGGCGCGGGCGCGCCCGATAGCGCTGGAGTTAAATGAGCAAGGCACGGGTCCCGATTGGACCGCCGTGCAAAATGGCTGTTCCCGCCTCCGGCAGCGATGATGGCTCGATCCCGGGTAGGGAGAGCAGCAGGAGCTGGCTGGAGAGCGTCCTTCTTCCTGCGCCCGCAACGCCGCCGCAACCACCACCATTACTTTTGTAAAGGTACGTGGCGCCGTCACCAGTCCAAAGGGCAACGCTCTGAACTGGAAATGTCCCATGGGCATGGCAAAGCGCAAAAAACTTTGATGATTCGCAGATACGCCTCCATTAAATCTATGGAGGAAAGTACCTCTCCGGGCTTTACTGCCCGAATCACTGATCTTAGGGTTTCCATCCGAAAATGCGGCACTCGTAAACATCTGTTCACCTGTTTGAGATCCAGAATTGGTCAAAAAGCCCCGTCTTTTTTGGGAACCACGAAATAAATCGAGTAGCGACCTAACCCGCACTGGTCTTGAGGTACTGGAACCACTGCTTGTAGCCACAACAACCGCTGCAGTGTGTTGCCTATCTCCTTCTTTGTCTGAGGCCCACACGGAGACATCACAAAGGCATCCGCCAGTGGTTGAGCGAACTCCAGCGCATAACCCTCACGGATGATTTCCAGCACCCACCTGTCCGTAGTTATGGAGACCCAGACGGAGACAAATTCCTGCAAACACTCTCCTACCGGAATCTCCGCCTGGGCCAGCCGCACTTCATTGCGTCTTCTTAGCAGAGTTCTGCTCGGCGGTAAAATACCCCCTGCCGAACCCTCTAGCACCTCGAAAGGACTGCCCTCTGGCCACAAAACGACCTCTTTGATAAGGTGTAAAGCGAGGCCTTTGAAACCTGTGAAAGTCTCTACCTTGTCCTCTGTGCACCGAACCTGCTCTTACCACTTTAGGCCAGTCCTCTGGCAGCCAGCCTCCTTTGGAATCTCCCAAATCTTTCACAATCTTTTCCAAGGCTTCCCCAAAGAGCAGCTTGCCCTTATATGGGAGCTTACTGAGGCGAGTCTTTAAGACGCATCCGCCGCCCAATTTCTTAGCCATAGAAATCATCTAGCGGCAATAACTAATGCCATAGATTTTGCTGCAATTCTAACTAAATCATAGAAAGCATCCACTAAATAAGCTACTGCAGACTCCAGCTTTGCTCCCTCTGAGGAAGATCCGTTCTCTTTGTCCGGTCCAGACTCTCCTTGAAGCCACCAGATAGAGGCCCTTGAAACATACGCCCCGCAGATGGAGACCTGCAGAGACAGTGCACTTGAATCAAAAGCCTGCTTAAGGAGCGCCTCTAACTTACGATCCTGCAGTTCTTTGAGGACTGTACCGCCTTCCACCGGAATGGTTGTCTTCTTTGTCACTGCTGCCACCAAGGCATCCACCTTAGGCATTCGCAACAAATCTTTCTCCTCCTGCGGAACAGGGTAGAGGCGCCCAATGGCCCGACTACCCCTCAGGGTAGCCTCCGGACATTCCCATTCCGACTCTATCATTTGCTTAATCACTCTATGAATTGGAAAACAGCGCTGATACGCTTTAAAGCCCTGCAGCAAAGGATCTTCTAGGGGCTCCTGCTGAACCACCGGAAGGACAATGTTTAGAGCCACTAGGGACTGAGTAATAAGAGCCCCCAGCTCCTCCTTCCGAAATACTCTGAACACATTTGGATCTTCACCTGGCAAAATCTCTCCTTCCTCCAAATCACCTGCCCAGGAGCCAAACCTGCCTCCGAGAAGACTTCCTGCTCCTCACCTACCTGAGGCGTAGAGAGCTGCGGCTCGAAGTCCTGCAGGCCTGACACTAGATCTCCTGCCTTTTGAGAGGTACCCTCTCCCGGGTCTGCCACCTTAGCTTCTCCTAGCTGCGTCTCCAACAGGCCGGGAGAAATCGTAGTGCCTAAAGACTGTTCAACTTTGAACAGTAAGCCCTATGCAGGGCCAGGATAAAGTCCGCTGAAAAAGTGGACTCCAAGTCTACCGGAGACTCAGAAGACTGTCCCTGTACCTGGGTCCCCGCCGGAGAAGGCTTTTTTGACTTCACCCTCTTCTTTCCCGCCTTAGCTTGAGGCGCGGGTGAAATGGCTGCTCCTGCCAAAATGGCTGCCGTTCCCACCTTCAGCTCTATGCTCTGTGGCTTATCCAACTGATCTCCCGACGTCACAGCCGAATCCATACTGCCCCCGAATAGTCTCTCTATCGAGCTACTTCCTCTCAGACAAGAGCGGCAGAGGCCCGGCACCGACAGCCCGCGGCGATTCCCACACTGCACGCACAGAGCCAATGCTGATACATGCGCCTAAGAACTGCCTTCAAACCGGGGAACTGCAAAACGGACTAAAGCGCGGCGTCGAGGTAACACTTCCCGATGCTAAAATCGAACGAGCGATTTCCGAACCAAAAACCACCTACCTCAAAGAAGCTCTTTGCACCGCCTGATCCCCATTCATCCGCTGCTAGCAGGAAATGGAGATCAGATTTCGGAGGAAAAGGGGTGAATTCTGGGGCCCCCAGGTTCTCCCTCAACCCCCGGCTTGACAGTTCTTCAATAATCGGAAAATCAGAGCAGATTCTATCCCTCACTGCCGATTGGTATTACTCGTGGCAGTTGAAGAACATCTCTTTTTTTTTTTTTTTACAAACCCAATTGCCTTGGCTTTATTGCCCAGCTAGGGCAACCCAGTTAGCAGCTTCTTTCAGTTCTAATCCTGTCTAAATCTCTATTCCTTTCTGTTTCTCCAGGGAGCCTGTCAGATCTACGTCCTGTTCAGCTGCTGAGGGCTGAAAGACTGGGTAGCTGACTCTAAGGGGAGCTGGACAGCCGGTCAGTAAAACTTTCAGAATTCAGTCCTCAGCTGCTGGAGGAGGTTGACTACTCTAAAGTTCCTGGACTGGCCCGGAGAGACAAAGAGGAAAGCACATTAACTGATTACCGAGCTTTAGTGAAAGGGGCTCTTATTTAGTGTCTGGTTGATACATTGATTGCATGTATGTAGGTTAGATTATTTGAGTCATATTTAACCCCTTATTCTTCTGTTCATACACATATTGTTTTTAATAAACATCATACTAAACAAAACAGCCTCGTTCTCTTATTTATCCTGTTTGCCTGACCTGAATAGATGGTCTCTGCTTATGGAGCTTACAAACTCTTAAGGGCATGTGTATGGCACTACGTACATCTAGTAGCGCTGTAGAAATGATAAATAATAGTAGTAGTAGTGTTGATTTTATTGTTTTGATAGCTTATTTTATGATGCTTTACTTGTAACCCAACTGGAGCATCTGATTGTTGGCCTGGAAACATAAGGAAATGGGTCAATAAGACCAAAGCAGGAAGCAATGAACCTAATGAAGAGGGAGATCAAAACTTTTTAATAAGCCATTCAGAGCTACTGCTTTAAGAAAAGCAGAGCTTCAGACTGGTACAATCATTTGAACTACCTTTCATAGCAACACAGTAGAGGACAGTAGATTCCTAGAAGATAGCTAGGGTTGTAACCACTACTATGCATCTGTTACCCCTCTATCCCACCCCCTCTCTCCATATGTTTTGGTTTAGGGTTCTATATGCCTAAACAATATTAAAGTAAAGTAAAATTGGGAATAGTGAAGCTCCCAAATGTTCAATTTCTGTTGAGGGTCTACTACATACAGGGCCAGTGCAAGGGTATTAAATACCCTAAGCAAGCCCAGCTTACAGTGGTGTGCAAAAGTCTGGAATCACTTGTGAGTTTTGCGTTTTTCGTACTAACAGTTTTTTTTAAATTTTGCGTTAGCCCAGCATATTCATCTTTCTACCACGTTAAAAGGGATACATTTGGCTATTAGAGTTGACTTTTTTGCATTCTTTGCTTCCAATTTAAATACTTTACAGACACTGGGAGATAGCTACTGCAATTTTTGTGGATCCTGCGTCAAAACTGGATCGAGATTATCCAATATGCACACGTTATTTCTGACCAATCAGGAGGCTGGTTTCACTAACCAATCACAATGCAGATATCTAGCCAACAGTGCAGCTATAAAAACACGCGGAATTTTTGAATTTCATATGCTTTCTTGATCGACCATGAAGATGACTCAGACCCTGACGTTGGAGCGTGTTTGTGTGTCCTTTATGAGCGAGGAAGGATTTTCAAGCCGTCAGATAGCCAGGAAAGTTGGCTGCAGTCAGAGCGCTGTTAAGATTGTACAGAAGAAGAAAGAAATGGGTTCAGTGGTGGACAAGCCTCGTTCAGGTCGTCCACGTGCATCAACATCACGCCAGGACCGCGCACTACGATGCATTTCACTGACTAATCGCAAGATGACCTCTTCTCAGCCACTTCGAGAGTGGTCAGACAAGAGTGAGGTCAGTGTCAGCTCAAAAGATCGTCACCGGTGCCTGCAGTTTGGTCTCCGGGGCTGCAAAGCATGGAATAAGCCACTGATGACTGACATACAAAGGCACAACCGGATCATGTGGGCAAGAAAGCACTCAACCTGATCGACTGAAATATGGGAAAAGGTGCTATTCAGCGATGAAAGCACCTTCTGCCTGTTTGGTAAACAGGCCCACACCTATGTGAGGAGATTTCCTGGAGAGGAATTCAAGCTTGAGTATCTCAACCTCACTGTGAAGCATCCTTTGAAGGTCATGGTCTGGAGCTGCATGGCTGCCAGTGGTGTTGGACGTCTTCACATCGTCGATGGAATGGTCAACGGGGCCAAGTACATCACCATACTGCAAAAGTGCACGGTGCCATCAGCACACCAGCTGTTTCCTGGCCAGTTTCTGTTCCAAGATGACAATGCACCCTGCCATCGCTTCAGACAGGTGATCAGCTGGAAGCAGCGGTACAACATCAAGTCAATGGACTGGCCTGCCCAGTCTCCAGATATGAATCCAATTGAGAACCTGTGGCACAAGGTGGCCTTGGAAATATCCAAGAAGCATCCGACATCAAAGCGTGAGTTGACCGAGTCACTCATTGCAGCTTGGAACTGTGTTGTCACAAACGATCACCTTGTCAGACTGGTTCATTCAATGCTGACAAGGTGCAGTCAGGTGATCAAGAACAAAGGGTGGTCCATCAAATACTAAAAGAAAAACAGTACAGAAAACGTAGGCAGGTATGAACCACTCACAATTTCCTTATTAATCCATATATTTCTTTATTGATCCATATATCATAAGGGAGGCCAGACCCGACACAGGCCATGTTTCGAAAGAATCTTCTTCAGGGGTTAGGCACACCTTACTCTAAAAACACATTATAATAAACAATAAATAAAAACTACATACATTAATAAATAAAAAAAGAATAAAAATTCAAGAGAATCCAAAGATAAATGAGGCATATGTTAAAATCATAAACA
The DNA here is from genome assembly GCA_033557465.1 of Ichthyophis bannanicus. Lineage (NCBI taxonomy): Eukaryota > Metazoa > Chordata > Amphibia > Gymnophiona > Ichthyophiidae > Ichthyophis > Ichthyophis bannanicus. The sequence continues at coordinate 924,900,540 of CM066032.1, read as the reverse complement.
TTCTAAATTCATAAATTACATAAAAAAATATATATATGTTGTGACATAGTGGGTCCTTCCAGCCCGTTAGAAGAAGCTAAAAAGCAGGAAACAGGAGCAGTGCTGAGATGTAAACAAGAGCACATGGCTTCTGGTTACCACAGAAACCAAGCACAAGGGAAAGGGATACGCCCGTGCTACCACTTAGAGAATGAGTCACAAGTTGATTCAGCACACCTGTTAGGGGGAGGAGTCAAGCTCTACCCTAGAAGTCACTCTAATAAAGAGGTCACAGTTGAGCCTATGGAGTTAAGTGAGTTAGGCAAAGGTGAGTTAGGTGAAGGAGGTGAGCCGAGCAGCCAAGCAGGCAGCCAGGTGAGCTACGAGAGCTGCAGTGAAGAGAGCAGTGAAAGGAGAAGGACAGAGTATCCGTGGAAGGGTCAAACGGAGCTTCCCTTCAGGAAGAGAACAGAAACCCCAAGGGATACAGCAAAGGCAGTCTGGATTACCTGCCGTATTCTGGGGAGTACAGGAAAGAAAGAAAGCCAGGAAGGCAATTGAAAGCTTCTGTGCACAGCTCAGGTTGGGAACCTACAGCCAGTTCCAAGCCACAGAGAAAACCTCTACCAGCTAGGTTTAAAGATAAGCCTAAAGGCTGGGGTGCTAATGATTACAGTGATTTCATTTACCCAGAGAGTTGGGGCTGTAAAGAGAAGGACTGTACTGAGAATGCTTATCTGAACCAGTATTTAATTCAGGAGTATCACAAGAAGCCTGGAGCAGTAAGGAAAGGCGTGGCACCAGGGTTGCAGTTACAAACATTTCCTGTTTCAGAGGAAGAATTAATGGACATTGAGCCAGAGCATGTAAATAATAAGGAAGAGGTAATGGACTGTACGATAACTCTTTCTAATGAGATAATATCATTACGTTGAGTTCATGCTTTAAAGAGAAAGGCAGCACTGCTTGGAGTTAAAAGCATACAGCTGTGAAGAAACAGAACTGTTACCTTGAAATGCTGGAAATTAATGTGTTTATGCTGAAGTAAGCCTTTATGTTGAAAACCTTTAATTTGTCCTTATACCAGAAAGTACCTGGTTTTGTGTTACCTTGTTTCCTGGTTAAAAATCCAACCCCGGGAGGGGAAATAAATCCTTTGTTTGCTTGAACCACTTTAGAATCCACAACTGCTCCTCATTGGTCAGCGAAGGGACTACATCTCCCAAGAAGCTCTGCTTTAGGATTTGTGAAAGTAGCTGTTCAGTGGGGAAAAACCACTCGCTTAAACCCTACCTATTGATACTGGGGGGTTTTAAGGAGAGTTGGTCACAATGTATATATGTGTATATGTGATATTTGAACATATAAAAGCATGAATGTGTCAAAATAAACACCCCCTGGGGAATTATTAATATAAAACGATGAAAAGTAATAAAAAACAAGAACCAACAACATGCAAAACAATGCATACAAAATCTATGTAAAACTAAAAACAATGAATAAATGAATAAATAACATATCATGAAAAATAATACCTCAACACAGATAAAAAATAAACAGTTAATAAACATTGTATTTAAAAGGGAGAAAAACAAGAGAGAATGAAGATTGAAACTAAAGCAAAAGCTAAAATATGTTGAAGAGCACGAGTGAAAGGGACCATTACCTTAGGACCTTAAGGCATACGTCAAAGGTAGTAGTGTATCACTGAAGATAAAAGCATACTTCCTACATTGTAAAAATAATATGAAACAGTTAAATAACTGAAAAAATATTAAAAAGGATTGATTGTGGGAGTGTTCTAAACCATAAAACCCAAATAATCTAGCTCAAATACAAATGGATTATTATAAATTTTATCATGATACTCAGAGACAAGCCTTGCCGCTCTAAGGACCAGTATCTGAACATAATGACGCACTCAAAAGCCACCCGATTCATATAACTATATGAGGGATTGGTGTATTTTTTTATTTTATTTATTTATTTAACGTTCTTATATACCGCACTCTTTCTCATCAGCGCGGTTTACAGTAAACATAAAGTGCTCACAGATAGCAACAGGCTGTCGTGAGTTTACATGTAACAGGAGATCTAACAGGATTCAACTTAGGAAAACCTTGTACATCTTAATTATTCAACTATATACAATGGTAACTTTCTTGTTATACAAGAAGAGATAGATCAGATCAATTTTGGTTTATAATGGGGGCTTAGGAAAAGTTGAAGGGGTAGGTGATGGTAAATGGTATTGAGAGAAGTGTAAGAGGAACAGGTGGTGTTTTATAGCTTTTCTAAATTGCTTGAGGTCATTGATTGCTCTTATGGAGGGTGGAAGATTGTTCCAGCATCTAGGAGCGAAGTATGAGAATGCTCTTTCCGTGGTTGCATTTGAACGCTTCGTGGAGTCAGTTGGGATGATTAGGGTATTGGCTGCCACTGATCTCCTGGATCTGGTATTAGGGGTGGGGGTGAGGAGTATGCAGATTGCCGGGGGCGCTAAGTTATTGGTGGCCTTAAATGTCATAAGTAATGCTTTGTATGTAATTCTGCAAGGTATTGGAAGCCAGTGTAGTTCTTTTAATATGGGGGTTATATGATCACTCCTTGAAGCCCCATGGAGAATGCGAGCAGCGGTGTTCATTGCTAATTGCAGCGTGTTTAGGGTGCTTTTTGAGAGGTCGTGGAGTTCTATGTTTGCGTAGTCAAAGTGGGGAATGACTATCGCTTGAAAGATGGTACGGAAGTTGTCGGGATCGAGCATGTTTTTGAGGTGACGGAGGGTCCTAATCTTGAAGTAGATGGTTTTCACTGTTCGGTTTATGTGCTCTTTGAAGTTTAGGCGAAGATCCAGAGTTATACCCAGATATTTTATGGAGGTTTTGATTGGCAGTTCGGCGTCCCGTACTTTTAGGATTGATGGGGGTGAAAATTCCTTATTCTTCATAATGATTAAGACTTCGGTTTTTTTGAAGTTTATTCTCATGTTCTGTGTGAGAAGCCAGTCTGTTATTGCATCGAAACACTCTACTAGTACTGTATAATCTGGCAGAGTGATGTTGATTGGTGTGAAGATCAGCACGTCGTCTGCATAGATTAGAGAAGATACTCCGAATGATCGTGTGATCTCACATATCGGCTGCATATAGATATTAAAGAGTAGCGCCGAGAGGGAGGATCCTTGAGGGACTCTTTGTTTCAGCTGGAATGGTTCTGAGGTATTTGTTCCCATACGAACATGTTGCCAGCGCTCTTCCAGGTACGATTTGCACCAATCCAGTGCTAACCCATGGATCCCTTTGCATTGGAGTCGGGTTAGGAGTATGTTATGGACCACTGAATCAAACGCTGCGGAAATGTCCAGGAATATTAATGCAAATCCATTTTTGATGCTGTCGATTCCACTGATGAGTGTGTTGGTTAATGAGGTCAGCAGTGTTTCGACTCCGTGAGCTTCTCTGAAACCATGTTGACTGGGGTCTAGAGGAGATGCGGTGTCTATATGTTGTTGGATCTGAATTTGTGTTACCTTCTCAATTATTTTGGATAGAAGGGGGATGCTGGCGATTGGTCGGTAGGACTCTTCCTTTGTTGAGTCTAGCTGGTTGTTTTTCAGAAGAGGTCTTATGGAGGTCTGCTTGAGAGCCAATGGGAAAGTTCCTGTTGTGAATGATTGATTTATGATTTTTCGATATGCACGGGCTGAGTTCAGATCGCATTGCTTTTATCCAGTGTGCTGGACATGGGACATTAGATGCCGTAGTTGTGTTTATTCTGGTGATAATGTCTTCAAAATTAAATTGCAAGCGCGCTACTCTCAATCTGCGCTTAAACTCCATTGTATCCGCAATTGGGTCACTCCTGGAACCCATCTCCCAGCTAATGGACATTATTTTGAGACCTTATATTGCTCGTATGTGGTCTTACGTCCGCGACTCATAACATGTCATTGATATTCTTTCCACATTTAATGATTTAGGCCCAGAGGTTATACTTGTCACATTAGATGTAGAGGCCTTGTATAGCACAGTTACTTACCTGTAACAGGTGATCTCTGGGAACAGCAGGAATAAGTCTTCACATATGGGTACGTCGGTACCGACGGAGCATGCGTGGGAACGCTCCCCAGTGTCCAATCAGAAAGCTTTTGGGAGCATCCCACAGCGCCTGCGTGCTGCCTTCCCGCCTTTCCAACTGTCTCTCCTCAGTTGAGTTTTATAGCTGAGACAAAGAGGGAGAGAGAGGGAAAGGAAGAGAGATAGAGAGAGAGACAACTCCTAGGGGAGGTGGGTGGGTTGTGAAGACTTATTACTGCTGTTCCCAGAGATCATCTGTTACAGGTAAGTAACTGTGCTATCTCCAGGAACAAGCAGGAATGAGTCTTGAAGGATACTACCAAAAGCAGAGAGGTTCCACAAAAGAGTAAAGTAGCCCAAATGCCCTCAAGTATGGAGCAGACAGAGCTTAAAGATCCCAATTTACCCATGTCTAACAATAGCCAAATTAACATGAATAAAATACATTCTCTAAAATGCTTGTATGCAAATGCTAGAAGTCTAAAGAATAAGATGGGAGAGTTAGAATATATAGCACTAAATGAAAGGTTAGATATGATTGGAATATCAGAGACATGGTGGAAGGAGGACAACCAGTGGGACACTGTGATACCTGGGTACAAACTATATCGTAATGATAGAGCTGATCAAATTGGTGGAGGGGTTGCGCTCTATGTTAGAGAGGGCATTTACTCAGAAAGAATTAAAGTTTTGCAGGAAACAAAATCTGCTGTAGAATCTATATGGATTGAAATTCCATAAAAAAAGGGGGAAGGCAATGGCAGTGGGGGTGTACTATCGGGCACCTGGCCAGAATGACCAAATGGATGATGAAATGCTCAAAAAAATCAAGGAAGCTAACAAAAGTTACAGCGCAGTAATAATAATGGGTGATTTCAATTACCCCTGTATCAACTGGGTCAGTGTCACGTCAGGACATGCTAGGGAGATAAAGTTCCTAGATGAAATAAATGACTGCTTCTTGGAGCAGCTGGTTCATGAACCGACCAGAGGGGAAGCCCTATTAGACCTAGTCCTTAGTGGAACACCAGATCTAGTGCAAGAGATAAGGTTGTTGGGGCCACTTGGCAATAGTGATCATAGCATGATCGCCTTTGATTTAATTAGTGGAGGAGGGATAGTAAGGAAATCCACAGTACTACCTTTTAACTTTCAAAAGGGAGACTATGCTAAAATGAGGAAAACAGTTAAGAAAAAACTAAAAGGAGCAGTTGCAAAAGTTAAAGACGTACAGCAAGCTTGGGTGTTGTTGAAAAATACTATCTTGGAAGCCCAGACCAGCTGTATTCCATGCTTTAAGAAAAGTGGAAGGAAGTCCAAAAAACTGCCAAGCATGGTTTAAAGGTGAGGTCAGAGAGGCTGTTGTTGCCAAAAAAGCATCTTTCAGGAAATGGAAAAAAGAGCCAAACGACGAAACCTGGAAACAGCACAAGCACTGGCAAGTCAAATGCAAGGCATTGATAAGGCAGGCAAAGAGAGAATTTGAGAAGAAGCTTGCTGCGGAAGTAAAAACGCGAAATAAAGACCTTTTCAAGTACATTCATAGCAAAAAAACTGTGAGAGAGTCAGTTGGTCCATTAGATGATAAAGGGGTTAAAGGAGCACTAAGAGGCGACAAGGCGATAGCGGAGAGACTGAATGAATTCTTTGCTTCGGTTTTTACTGAGGAAGATGTAGGGATGTTACCCATGACTGAAGTGGTATTTAAAGGTGCGGAAGAATTGAAGGAAATATCGATACATCGGGAAGATGTCTTACAATTATTGGATAAACTGAAGAGTAGCAAATCACCTGGGCTGGATGGTATACATCCACGGGTGTTGAAAGAACTGAAATATGAGATTGCAGACCTGCTATCAGTAATCTGTGAACTATCATTAAAATCATCTCTAATACCTGAAGATTGGAGGATCGCCAATGTAACACCAATTTTTTAAAAGGGTTCCAGGGGTGATCCGGGAAGCTACAGACCGGTGAGCCTGACGTCAGTACCGGGAAAAATGGTAGAAACCATCATAAAGAATAAAATTACTCAGCATATAGATAGTCACAACCTAATGGTCTGCCTGTGAATACTAAAGAACCCTATATGTTTATACATAGCTCAGTTTTACACTGTTTTTGTACATAGTTCCACTGTGTGTACATAGTTATAGTTTTATTACCCCCTGTTCCAAGTTTAATTTCCCTGTTATAATGTAAGCACACCAGTGTTTTCTGATTGTGCAGATCTGTTACTTGTAAACCGCACTGAAAACAAATAGCGCGGTATATAAAAATGTTAAATAAATAAATAAATGGGAGACAGCTAACATGGCTTTAGACAAGGAAGATCTTGTCTTACTAATCTGTTATGTTTTTTTGAAGGAGTGAATAAACAGGTGGACAAAGGTGAGTCAGTTGATATTGTGTATCTGGACTTTCAGAAAGCCTTTGACAAGGTCCCTCATCAGGGACTTTTGGCAAAACTAAAGAGTCATGGGATAGGAGGCAGTGTACTATTGTGGATCTGTGCTGCTTTTTGACATATTCATAAATGACCTGGAAAGTGGAACAACGAGTGAGGTTATCAAATTTGCAGATGACACAAAACTATTTAAAGTTGTTAAAACCCAAGAGGATTGTGAAAAATTGCAAGAGGATCTTGATAAAATGGAAGACTGGGCATCAAAATGGCAGATGAAATTTAATGTGGACAAGTGCAAGGTTATGCACCTAGGGAAGAACAACCCAAACTATGGTTACACGATGCAAGGTTCCACATTAGGAACCACCACCCAGGAAAAAGGTTTAGGCGTCATTGTGGATACCATGTTAAAACCCTCGGCCCAGTGTGCAGCGGCGGCCAAGAGAGCAAATAGAATGCTAGGTATGATAAGGAAAGGAATGGAAAATAAAACAAAAGATATTATAATGCCTCTATATCGTTCCATGGTGAGACCGCACCTTGAATTTTGTGTGCAACTCTGGTCGCCGTATCTTAAAAAGGATATAGCGATTTTAGAAAAGGTTCAGAGAAGAGCCACCAAAATGGTAAAGGGGATGGAAGGATACTCCTATGAAGAAAGGCTAAAAAGGTTAGGGCTCTTTAACCTGGAAAAGAGACGGCTGAGGGGAGATATGATAGAAGTCTATAAATTAAGGAACGGAGTGGAACGGGTAAACATAGATCGATTGTTTACGTTATCAGAATATAGAAAGACTAGGGGACATGCAATGAAGCTACAGGGTAAACTATTTTAGACTAATAAAAGAAAATATTTTTTCACTCAACGTGTAATCAAACTCTGGAATTTGTTACCGGAGGATGTAGTAAAGGCTGTTAGTGTAGCTGGGTTTAAAAAAGGTTTGGACAAGTTCCTGGAGGAAAGGTCCATAAACCATTATTAAGAAGTGACCGAAGATATCAATGCTTGACCCAGTACAAGCATTGTGGAACTTGTGTCTCTTGGGGAAACTGCTAGGTACATATGACCTAGATTGGCCACTGTTGGAAACAGAATACTGGGCTTGATGGACCTTGGTCTGACCCAGTATGGCATATCTTATGTTCTTAGTCTTTGCATATGGGGACTCCCTAGCTTTTGATGCCAGGGAGAGAGCCCATAAGTTGTGTGTCCCTGGGACAGGGCTGCACTTCCCCACCTGGATCTCTGGCATCCCCTGAGGGATGGTGGGTAGGAGTTGATTAAGTATGGAACAGGTGTTTGAGAACAGCCTGACCAAACAAGGCATCCCTGCGGGAGTCCTTGTCCAAACAGTAATGGGCTGTGAAGGTATGAACCGAGGCCCAAGTGGCTGCTCGACAGATGTCGTTGATAGACACAGAGTTCAGGTGAGCCATTGAGGCTGCCATGGCTCTCACATTGTGAGCTGTGACATGGCCCTCCAGAGAAATGTTCTTGCTCTGATAGGCGAAAGAAATACATTGGGCAATCCAGTTGGAAAGTGTTCTCTTGGAGACTGGTTGTCCCAAATGAGAAGGATCAAAAGCAACAAAGAGTTGAGTAGACTTTCAATGTTGTTGTGTCCTCTGTAAGTAAAAAGCTAGAGCTCTTTTATAGTCCAGGGTATGAAGATTCCTCTCTGCACTTGATGCATGAGGCCCTGGAAAAAAGACAGGTAGGTAGACTTCTTGGTTGAGGTGAAAAGGCGAGACCACCTTAGGCATAAAGTGTGGATTAGTCCTAAGGACCACCTTGTCATGATGGAACCTTGTATAAGGTGGATTAGCTACTAGTGCTTGCAATTCACTGATGCGGCGTGATGTGATTGCAATGAGAAAGATAACCTTCCAAGAAAGGTATTTCAAGGAGGTAGTAGCTAAAGGTTCAAAAGGCGGCTTCATAAGCTGACCAAGAACCAAATTTAAGTCCCATGCCACCGGAGGTGGTCTAATGGGAGGCTTTGTTAAAAGGAGGCCTCTCATGAACCTTGCCACAAGGGGATTAGAGGAAACAGGTTGTCCATTTAGAGGCTTGAGGGAAGCTGCAATAGCACTCAGATGGACTCTTACTGAATTTGTCTTAAGGCCTGCATTAGACAGATGCAGGAGATACTCCAGCAACGATTCCAGAGGTATTGAACGGGGGTTAAGACCCTTTCCAGAACACCAGATGGTAAACCTTTTCCACTTGAAGGCGTAAGAACGTCTAGTGGAAGGTTTTCTGGAAGCATAAAGAACATCTTTCACTTGTTGAGAAAGAGGAAGATCCTGGAGATCTAGGCCTTCAGCAACCAAGCCCTGAGATGCAGAGACTGGGGATTGGGGTGCCACAACTTTCCGTCCTCCTGAGAGAGGAGGTCTGGAGCAGACCCTAACTTTAGGGAGGGAGCTTGAGAGAGATGTAGAAGCAGAGGGTACCACACTTGCCATGGCCTATGTGGAGCTATGAGAATCATGTGGCCTCTGTCTCTCTGAAGCTTGAACAGGGTTTTGGGAATTAGGGGAATGGGTGGAAAGGCATACAGGAAGTCTTGACCCCAGTGAAGGAGGAAAGCATCCCTTGCCTGAGCCCCCTGAGCCGGAGTTTTGGAACAGAACCAGGGAAATTTGGCATTCCACGGACTTGCAAAGAGGTCTATGTCCGGGGTTCCCCAAATTTGAAAAATCTTGGATACCTGGTTCATATGTAGGGACCACTCGTGTGGAAGCAGAACTCGACTGAGTCTGTCTGCCCAAGAGTTTTGAGCACCTGGAAGTTAGACTGCCAGAAGATGAATGTAATGCTCTCTGGCGAGGGCCCACAATCGAAGAGCTTCATTGCAAAGCGACAGAGAGCCAGTTCCGCCCTGCTTGTTTATATAGAACATGGCTACCTGATTGTCCGTGTGGACAAGGACTGTCTTGTGGCTGAGCAGGGTGTGGAAAACTCGCAGAGCAAGGAAGATTGCTCTGAGTTCTAAGAGATTGATATGTAGACAAGTCTCCTGTGGGGACCAGATGCCCTGGGTGGAGAGGTCCTGAAGATGAGCTCCCCAGCCCATTGGAGAAGCATCTGTGGTAAGAGTTGCCTGGGGTAGAGGCTGTTGAAAAGGACACCCCAGCAACAGGTTCTGAGGGGACTTCCACCACTGGAGGGACAAAATGAGGCAACCTGTGTTTGCTATTTTGTCTGACAGGCAGCCTAATGCCTGGGTCCATTGGGTGGATAAAGTCCACTGAGCTGCTCTCATGTGAAGGCGAGCATATGGTACCACATGAACGGTGGATGCCATGTGGCCTAGCAACTGTAACATTTCTCTAGCAGTTAGAAGGGGTTTTGACTCTGCTTGAGAAGCTAACTGCATCAAGCGAAGGCAATGGGCCTGGGGAAGATAGGCCCTTGCCTTTGTGGTATCCAGTAGCGCCCCTGTAAACTCCAGGGACTGAGTAGGGATCAAATTGGATTTTGGGATGTTTATTACCAGTCCTAAATATTGAAGGATACGCATTGTGCAGGTTAGAGCAGTCTTGGCCTCTGATTGAGTGGGAGCTCGAATGAGCCAGTCGTCCAGATAAGGGAAGACAAATATTCCCAGGGTGCGCAGAAAAGCAGCAACCACTGCCATGTATTTCGTGAACACCCTTGGTGCAGAGGCCAGGCCAAAGGGGAGCACTCTGTATTGATAGTGCTTCTCCTGGAAAAAGAACCGAAGGAACCTTCTGTGAGTTGGATGGATGAGAACATGAGTGTACGCATCCTTGAGATCTAGAGAACAAAGCCAATCCTGACTCTGAAGGTATGGCAGCAGAGTTTCTAGAGAAACCATCTTGAATTTCTCTTTGACTAGGAATCTGTTCAACTCTCTGAGATCTAAAATAGGTCTGAAGCCCCCTGTTTTCTTTGGGATAAGAAAATAGGGGGAGTAGAACCCTGTGCCCTGTTGTTGAGAAGGCACTTCCTCTATTGCCCCCTGGGCTAGAAGAGTGGCAACCTCCTGCTCTAACAGGCTGAGGAGGGAGGTTGGAGAATTGAACTGGTGCACTCTTGTGAGGGGGGAAAGCTGGAAAAATGAAGTTTGTACCCCTCTCTTATGATGGAGAGTGTCTAATGCTCTGCTGTGATTTGCCCCCATCTGGGAGCAAAGTGACATAACCTTCCTGGAATGGTGGAAGGCTCTGGTCCTTCTAGAGCCAGGAAGGCTAAGTTCTCTAGCAGAGAGTCAAAGGCCCTGAGGGGGCTGAGATTGCTGGGCTGGAGCAGGCCTCGCAGCCTTTGCCTTGGTCTGTTTGGAGGATTGCTGACGTTTGGAAGGAAACTGAGCTGCAGAAGATGCTCTCTGACTATAAGCAGGATAGGATCTTCCCTTTTTAGAAAAAGGTGTTTTCTTGAACAACCTTTTCTTAGCAGGAGCAGCAGTATATTTCGATAGTCTATCCAAAGCAGAATTTTCAGCATCCATTTGATTGGCTTTTGCTTGCCAATCTTTACCAAACAGATTCTCACCTGTACAAGGGATATTTCCCAATTCATCTTGGACCCAGATCTCCAAATCAGATGCTTGAAGCCAAGCAATCCTACGTGCACCTATAGCTATAGCTGAGGCTCTGCTTACGCATTCAAAGGAGTCGAAAGCTGCACAGTTGGAGAATTTGGAGATATCCTGGGCATGTTTGAGCCCAGTGAGAAATTCTTGCCTTTTACTGTCAGACATAAAAGGACTTAAAGTCTGCAAATGGTCAGTGACTTCTTTTAAGAACATTCCCATGTAGAGACTATAAGAATTAATTCTCGCAGCAAGCATGGAAGCCTGGAAGACTCTTCTACCCAAAGCATCCAGGGTTCTACATTCACTTCCTGGAGGATTAGAGGCATGTCTCTTGGCACCTCTAATCTTTCTCATTGCAGACTCAACCACAATAGAGTGGTGAGGAAGCTGAGTTTTATGGAAACCAGGACAAGGAGGGACACGATACATGGTGTCCAACCTGCGAGAATGAGGAGAGGTGGTTAGAGGTGCTTCCCACATCCTTAACATGAGATCATACAGAATCTCATGAATAGGCAAGGTAGCTGCCTCTTTAGGAGTTTTAGGATATTGTAGAATATCTAACTCCTTAGCTCTAGGTTCTGACTCTGGAGCTACTGTTATACAGAGGCCCCGAGCCACCTCTAAAGTCTTGAAAAGTCCTCTGGAGGAGACATCCTTCGTTTAGGAGAGGACTCCTCCTGTGGAAGAAGCATCGCTGCATCGACAGACTCTTCAGAATCCTCAGAGTCATCAGAGGAATCGAAGTATCGTCTGTCGGGTTGCTCTTGCAAAGCCCGATACCCGTACCGAATGGGATCGGTATCGGTACCGGAGGGCTGCAGAGGGCAGAGTACCGGCATAGCTGACACCGATGCCGATGTCGATGCCACCGGTACCGGAATCGGTGCCGATGGCGATACCGGAGCCGGTACCGGCAGAGTAGTCTGTTGCGGTACCACGGGCGTCGATGCCACAAGGAAAGCCGCCAGACTGCGTTCGATGGACAGAATCCTCTGATCCATCGACGCCGCCAATGCCTGGAAGTCGGTACCGGTGGAAGCCACCAGTACCCCAGAGCATGGCACCAGGAGATCTGTTGAGGCCACGCCATCTAGATCATCCTGGAACCCCGATGATGATGCTTTAGAAGCCAAAGCCTCCCGCCAGGGTAATTTTGCAGGTGCAGAATCCTCGAGGGCAAGGCCAGGGGTATCTCGATGCTTAGAAGGAGATTTGCCCTTCGAGGACCGGCTGGATTTATGTTTAGTTACCTGAGATCCATGTGAGGAAGAAGCAGCCCTGGAAGACGTTGATGTCACCGAAGTTGCATCAGAGGGAAACAGGGTACTGAGCTTAGCAGCTCGGTTCTGTCGACCTCTCTTAGATATCATGGAACAGGACACACAATCTGTAATGGAATGGTCAGGGCCTAAACACTTTAGATACCAGTCATGGGTGTCAGTGACGGAGATAGTACCGCCACATTTTGTGCACTTCTTAAATCCTGAGGCAGGCTTTTCCATATTTAAGGAAAAGGGTTTTGGGCCTAAGGCCCAATACTGAAGTACACCTGAAGAAAAATAAATGGAAAAAAGGTTTTGTTTTTTTTTTTAAAAAGAAAAGAACCGGCGGTACCGGTATAGCGTCGAGGAAGGCAGACGCGACAGAAAAGAAATAAAGAAAAAATAAGGAAATTCTTCTGCGGTGACAGGAACACGACCTGCTGGCTCCGCGGAAAAAGAACTGAGGAGAGACAGTTAGAAAGGCGGGAAGGCAGCACGCAGGCGCTGTGGGATGCTCCCAAAAGCTTTCTGAATGGACGCTGGGGAGCGTTCCCGCGCAGGCTCCATCGGTACCGACGTACCCATATGTGAAGACTCATTCCTGCTTGTTCCTGGAGATACTAATGTTCCACAATCTGAAGCTTTATGCATTATTGAAGAACTTTTAATAGGTAGACAAGAGCATACACGTATTTCTACCTCTTTCCTTTTGACATTGGCTGAGATAGCTTTGCGTAAGAATTTCTTTTGTTTTAGGGATTTACACTATCAACAAATTAAGGGTGTAGCAATGGGGTCAGCCATGGCACCAGACATTGCTAACTTATACATGTATAAGTTTGAAAATACCTTCTTACAAGATCACCCCTTTAAATCCAAAGTCAAATTGTGGATTAGATACATTGATGATATCTTTATCATATGGGATGGTCCTATGGATGATTTGTCTGCATTTAGTATATGGATTAATGATCTTGATCAAAATTTACGTTTTCAAATCACCTATGATCCAGTACAAATTCCTTACTTGGACTTGTTGATCAAGAAAGAAGGAAAAGCATTTATTACAAAATTATATAGAAAGCCCACTGACAGGAACCATCTGCTGCACTACAATAGTTTTCACAATCCTGCATTAAAAAACAACTTACCCGTTGGACAATTCCTGAGGGTTAGAAAAAACTGTACGACTGATGCTGAATTTGAACTGCAAGCCAATGACTTAAGGAAGAGATCTGAAGCACGTCAGTATCCTCAACAATATATTGATAAAGCTTATTTAAGAGCATGTGAATCATCACATAATGAAAAAGTAAAACCACCAGACAATAAAAATGAAACTAGAATAGTATGTCCATTGCTGTATTCTTTACAGTCTCAACGGATTGTTGCCATCCTTAAAAAAGAATGGCATCTGATTCAGGCTATTCCGGGTTTCCAAGATGTTTCATTTATGATAGCTCATAAACGCAATATTAATCTCCGTAATTTGTTGGTGCCTTCTGCTTTCACTGAGAAGAAAGCTTTTTCCATATATAAAAGGGACAATACCAATGCGGTCATTGCTCTGTTTGCTTAAATGTCCTACCTATAAGGAAAACTTTTACACATCCAGTGACACAACAAATATTTCACGTCGATGATTTTTCAAATTGTGACACGACACACGTGATTTATATTATACAACGCCCATGTAATCTTTTATATGTAGGCAAGACGATACGGAGCATTCGTGTGCATATCATAGAACATAAAAGCTGTATTAAGAGACAATTAACAGATAAACCTCTGGTCCAGCATTGGTTGGATAAAGCACATAAAATTTCTGATTTGAAGTTTTGTCTCATTAAGAAAGTGAGATTGAATTAGAGAGGTGGCAATATTGAAAAGACCATTCTTTGAATGGAACAGAGATACATCTTCGCCCTTAACACACTTGCACCACATGGTTTGAATTCTGAGCGAGATTTCTCTATTTTTGTAGTTCCCTTTTTTTTAGATACACAGGTTTTTATTCAATCCATTATTTATTTATTTATTTTACACAAGTATTTAATGTCCCTACATTTGTATGGCTTTCATTTTAGAGGTTCTTCCTTTTTTTATAAATTACCCCGGTCTCTTATTCTTTTAAGTTCTCATGCAATAATTGAACAAGCTATTTTTAGCCCCTTTACCTTACACACATTTATTGTTGACAATTATTTTGTGCTGTTTATGATATTTACAACAGCATATCACAGGTGTTTTTTACATGATGGTCTCTTATTTATTATTTTTTATTTATTTATTTATTCATTGGACAAGCTGATTTTTAGCCCCTATACCTAACATAAATTTCAGTATTTTATGGTTTATTATTTTATGCGCTCATGATATAAACAATAGTGTTTTACTTCACATATTATTTAATGAGTGTTGTTATCACACGATTGGCGTGGTCCGTTTAAGACCTCGAGGTTTCCTGCTTTTATTTATACACGCATGCGTCGGCGTTTTTTTCTTACAGAATAAGCTGATGCCGCCTGTAGTAGCCCGCCGTTCCTTTCTTTCGGACAGTGATATTTAGTGTCTTGCGGAGCAGTAAGTAATATTTTAAATCGGGACTGATTTGGCTATTTATCCTAGATCAGGGGTCACCAACCTGCGGCCCGCGAGGTCCCTTCGTGCGGCCCGCGAGACTCTACCCCGGTTAACATTACGTGCGGCCCGCCAAGGATTCCCGCCATTGTATCCACGCGCTCGCAGCTCACCGACGACCACCTGCAAGCGTCCCTTCTCCTGTCAGTGTCATCTGTGAAGCCGGACTTTAAGCGTTTGTCTGCTAGCATGAATCATCAGCCATCTCATTAAATTCAATAAAGGTGATCAGCCATTGTTTTCATAATTTTGCGTTTGTTGTTTTTTTCGCGGGGGCGGGGAGAAGGGGGGTGCGGCCCGCGAGGCTCCCGGTAGTCGGCTGTGCGGCCCGCGGCCCTCTGGAGGTTGGTGACCCCAGTCCTAGATCATTTTTAAAATCTTCAGTATGTGATCGACAAGGTTATTTGTATAGCGTACATTTTGGATTTTATTGCCATCATTTATCATTTATGCAGCATGCGGTGGTCTCTTTTTATGTCGGCACATGCGGTGGGTAGCAGACAATTGCAAAGTTTAATAGTATCTTTTATGATTTATACACATTAATATATAATTTTTATGGTTATGATTATAGATGTGTGTTTTAAGTGTTTAAACAATTCACATTTGCAATTGGTGCAAGGTGATGTTCTCTCCGGTGCTACAAAATGCAAAGGGTTACATTGGGTCCACTGTTCCCTCTAAGCTGTGCGCGTGCACACACCTCGCCGAGTGAGCGCACATACTTTACAACAGAGCGCACAAAAATTACAGTTCTGATTCTGATAGAAAACAACACAGACATCTTAAAATTTAAAAGTTGTTATGTATTTATGGTTTTCACAAGTTCTACAATATTTTCTAGTGCAATCAATGTGGTGTACATACTGTATTCTGACGTGTAGTCAAATTTTAAAGTATATAACTCCGAGTGTCGTTATGTGGTGCACAAAAATTTAACCTTCCTTCAAAAGCTGCACAGCTGATATTTTATGCGCACACAGCCTACAGAAAATTAGAGGGAACATTGATCGGGTCTGTTTTCATTTGTAAGAGAAAGTGATATATTTGCCCAGAGCTCCCTTCCTTTAAAAATTTCCCTCATCTGGAGTTTAAGCGCAGATTGAGAGTAGCGCGCTTGCAATTTAATTTTGAATATAATGTCTGACATACATCAATCCCTCATAGTTATATGAATCGGGTGGCATATAGTTATATGAATCGGGTGGCTTTTGAGTGCGTCATTATGTTCAGATACTGGTCCTTAGAGCGGCAAGGCTTGTCTCTGAGTATCATGATAAAATTTATAATAATCCATTTGTATTTGAGCTAGATTATTTGGGTTTTATGGTTTAGAACACTCCCACAATCAATCCTTTTTAATATTTTTTCAGTTATTTAACTGTTTCATATTATTTTTACAATGTAGGAAGTATGCTTTTATCTTCAGTGATACACTACTACCTTTGACGTATGCCTTAAGGTCCTAAGGTAATGGTCCCTTTCACTCGTGCTCTTCAACATATTTTAGCTTTTGCTTTAGTTTCAATCTTCATTCTCTCTTGTTTTTCTCCCTTTTAAATACAATGTTTATTAACTATTTATTTTTTATCTGTGTTGAGGTATTATTTTTCATGATATGTTATTTATTCATTGTTTTTAGTTTTACATAGATTTTGTATGCATTGTTTTGCATGTTGTTGGTTCTTGTTTTTTATTACTTTTCATCGTTTTATATTAATAATTCTCCAGTGGGTGTTTATTTTGACACATTCATGCTTTTATATGTTCAAATATCACATATACACATATATACATATATTTTTTTTTTATGTAATTTATGAATTTAGAATGTTTATGATTTTAACATATGCCTTATTTATCTTTGGAGTCTCTTGAATTTTTATTCTTTTTTTTATTTATTCATGTATGTAGTTTTTATTTATTGTTTATTATAATGTGTTTTTAGAGTAAGGTGTGCCTAACCCCTGAAGAAGATTCTTTCGAAACACGGCCTGTGTCCAGTCTGGCCTCCCTTATGATATATGGATCAATAAAGAAATATATGGATTAATAAGGAAATTGTGAGTGGTTCATACCTGCCTACGTTTTCTGTACTGTTTCTCTTGTCTACGAGGCAGTGTGCTGTTTTTTCTTGGTGACTATATTTCCATCAAATACTAAGCTGTCACTGACACATAAAAACAGCCTTTTTCAAGGTCACATACATTCATTTGAAGGAAACCTGGCATGAGTCCATAATATTTTAAAGCATACTTACAATAATATATCATTGGCCAACGATGTACATTATGCGATTTTCACAGAAAATCTATCAAGAGGACAACTATGAGGAACAAACTCAGAAAATAAGGGCCAAACCAATACTAAAAGTTGGCCCTAATAGCCAAATCTATCACTTATCATGAGATACACAGAAAAAGCCACTGGGAGGAAAAAGAAATTAAAATATAAGGTCACAAAGTTGAAAAAATGTTAAATTTACAAATGATTCCAGACTTTTGCACACCACTGTAGCACCCCTTGCAATTAACCGTAACCCCCTCTCCCCCAAAATTGAAAACTAAACTCAATCGCAATCATTTCAACACCATCCATCCCAAAACAACCCTAACACACACATATTTGGACATCATACTTTTGAATATTAAACTGCATCATGGTTGGGACAGCCCTGACTTCATATTACTGCTTCACACAGCCTCTATTTAAAAGCATGCGGTAGCCCAAGTTATTCAGTATATCAGCACCACTGAAAAGAATGGGGTTGCATTAAACAGCACATGCATTAATCCACAGTAAGGTTAAACACTTTCATGAATAGGCCTCAGTCGACATGTCATCAGTACCAATATTAATGTTAGACCTCAGAGACATATTTATATCCTGGAAGCTTTACTGACAAAATGAAGACAGACACACACTCTGGTACATTTGGTATTTGTAGAGCAATGGCAAGCAGCAAGGCCATGAAATAATAAGATGCACAGAGCAGAGGTGTCATTCAACAGAGCTCTGATAAAACCAGCCTATAGCTGATCCCCAAATCATAAACTTCTAGTAAAAAAAACCACCCCCACAGTGAACAGAGGATAGAAATATAGGTGAATATTCAATTTTAATTTTATGCAGAGCCAGCCCAATCATTAGGCAAACTAGACAGTCACCTAAAGCAGCAGCTTCTGGAGGTGCTACAAAGAGCAAGGCATTAAAAGCGTAAACAGCAGTTTCTGACGGGAGTGAGAGCTAAGGCTTAAGATCTGCCTAGGGTGCCCCCACTTTGAACCAACTCCAGGCCGGCCCTGATTTAATGTTGCATGTTTAAAAGAAAATTGCAAATGACTGATCTATATTTAAAGATCTGAAAGGAAACAATGAGAAATAAAACATTCAGATTGTGCCAAAGAGCGGCTGGAATAGGGTGGAGTCAGGAGGTACATCGAAAACAGGCCGAAGTTATGAGAAAAAAAAAAAAACAAATACATAGAAAAATAGGCGTGAGCACCCTATTCCTTCAAGATCAAGGCTTTTATTATGGTAGCGAATATAAACTCTAAGAGGAAAGAAGCTCCGGCTGAAGTTCTATCTATATTAGAATCAGTCTTTGAAGGGCCATGATGGTAGAAAAGCGTAGGATAAATTCAAGATAATGAGTTACTCACCAGCCATGGATGCAGGGGCAGAGAGGGACGGAGAAGAAAGCTGCTATTAGAGACCAAGTCCTAGCCTCGTTGCTGTAATTCCTGTAAAGTGGAAGTTGCTGTTATTAAAGTCCTGGTTGTGTAGTTAACATTCAAGGAGAGTAAAACTCGCCCTTATCACCATCAAAGACAGGATACCGGATTAGACGAATTTAAGCAATTTGTGCGTTCTAGTATTATTTTTATGGAGTTGAAGTCGATGCCGATGTCCGGACTGCTTTTTTTTTTTAGTTTTCTTATTGCTACTATATTATTCTCCGAAACACATATGAAAGATGATGCTGCCGATGACCAGACTGTGTACAGTAAAATTGTTCCCGTGGGAAGGTGGCTGAGGCTGTCCCTTAAGTCCGGCCTGTTTGGGCTATACCTACCTAGGAAGTAGGAAGTCACTACCGGGTCTCTCGGACCCAATCTCCCTCCCCGCCTCCTAACTTTGTCTATCTACAACCCTGGGCCTCACACAGTAGTTAACCACCACACGCGGAAATAACCCCGCTAACGTCATTAGCTGTCTCGGGCAACTCAATGCGCCTGCGCCGCTGGTAGAGTGGCAGGAAATAAAGCAAGACGCGTTCTCCAAGCCTCTCTTGGAACTTAGGGTTTGGTTACAGACGCAGTAGAACTGGTAGTACCATAGAGGTTAAGGTCTTATTACGTCGTGTTAGGAAAATTCCTTTTTGCATCCTTCACTCTGGGCATTGTGGAATGTTGCTGGCGGATAGGCGAGTAGCCAGCTTGATGCCGAAATCGAAATGTATCCTTGAGATGCTGGGGAAGGATTCCTGCCCTATAGTTAACCATTCGTTACCTCAGAAATGAAGCTTTCAGCACCCCTGACCAGGTTTTCACTTCAAACCTCCTCTAACTACAAACTAGTAGGGGCATACAGCCCAAAAATTTTCATTTCGTATCGTTATCGCAAAAGAGTGTGCCCTATTGGACAATAGTACACACTTTTATGAGTGTGCACTATTATATAATACCACGCCCTGTGTGCACATGCCTAGTGTGCATTATTGCATAATAGTGCGCTCTCACAAAAGCATATGCACTATTGCAGATTGATGCAGAAACCCTGTGCTAGAGCCTGGGACTAAAGTTCTAGCTCAGGGTTTCCACATGCCGATTTTGCACAAATGTTCTGCACAGCCATGTTATAAGCAAACAGCATGCCAGTAAGCAGCACGCAGAAAGACCACACTAAACCTGGAGGGCAAGCCAAGTACATGCACACAGGTATCTGTTTTAGCAGGACCTATATCCTACGCACAAAAAAGTACTTGGACGCATGTGCTGGAATGCTATGTGGCACATTAGAACTATCATTCTGCTCAGAAGTTCTTCCCAGAATAATACAATGCTGGAAGCATCAATGTTGTCGGTTTCAAAAACATTCATTTTTCGCACATGCACGTTTCTAAGTCACTTAACTTACACAGATCTGGCCCTTTATCCTGCATGTCCCCAGTTCCTACTTATTTTGCAGAGATATTTATCTTTTTGGGGCAGAGATAGGTTGATTCTACTAGATATTTACATGTGTCCACCTTCTCTACTGCCCCTCCTATGGAATTTCAGACATTTTGGATACCCCAAATGGCATCCATACAGCCTTTCTAAAATAATTTTAGTTGTTCTTGTGAAGGTACAAAGTAAAATATTAGGTTTCCCTAACTGCATTCAAAATCACTCTCTCCACTAAGATAAACTTCACAGCCAAAGCTAGTCTCTTTTAAGACAGTTCCTCATGTATAGTCTCAAAAATCCGTTTTCCGGTCTTCAAGCAGTCTGCCAACAGCACTATTTTTTTTTCAGATTTTCTGCTAAGAATACCACTCACACACCCTTCACTCTTCAAACACCCTGCCCCCACCAAATCCAGATCCTAACTGCCAACATATCAGCCATGCACTCTGTAATTCCATGATAAGCTCGTACCAGAGTACTCCTTCATATCAAATAGTTCCTTGACAGCCCTGTGTTAACTCTGCCAAGCCACTTTACAAACTTCTTAGCATTGTTCAGCCATGACAGCAGTTGATAGAAAAATATAGCTACATTGAGTGAAAACCTGTTCATATTTATTTATTTATTTACAATTTATTTACAATTTCTTCTATACCGCACTATTCAGCATCAGCGCGGTTTACATGGAACATAACAATCAGACAGGGTACATAGGTCTGAGTTTACAATTAACAGGAGAAACAACTTGGATAACAAAAGGTAACTATTTACACAATGAAGTCACATAAGACATAGCAAGAGATTTAATGGTCATATATTTTTAAATGCAAAATCCACTATTATTTAAAACTCTCCATACACTTCCAGTGCCTCCAATGCTGCCTTGAGCTGTACTCCACTCTCCCTCCGCAACCCATTACTCCTCTCATGCTAGGTTCATGCACTGCACATGCTCTAATCATGCACATATGCATACCCCCATACTTTGGGCTTGGGCTTAAATTATAAGATTTATTATTTTTACCTTATTTTAAGAACATAAGATATGCCATACTGGGTCAGACCAAGGTCCATCAAGCCCAGTATCCTGTTTCCAACAGTGGCCAATCTAGGTCATACATTGTGTCATGAGGCTGGTGCTAATAGAGATGCAGAGTTGAAAAGAAACCCGGTTGATGGTGGCAGAAGTAGAAAAAATCTTTTGGGATTTTTACAAGCAGCTATACCAGGCAGACGTGATAGAAAATGACATGGGAAGGGAGTATCTTCAGGCTTGCAATCTTCCAAAACTGACAGAAGACCAGCTAGTATCATGAAATGGTCCCATTTTCCCCCACAGGAAGTTCAAAGTGCCATCAAAGAACTTAAGGGGGGTCGCGCACCTGGACCTGATGGACTCCGGGGTGAATTTTACAAATTATTGGGGGATAAGGTAGCGATACCTATGGCGGAATATTATAGGGACTTAGCTAAACGTGGGTCATTTCCCTATGAACCTAACAAAGTGGGGGAAAACTCCTTCACTACCAGACTCTTACCAACCAATTTCATTACTGAACGCAGACATAAAACTCATGGCAAAAATACTAGCGGATCGCTTGGTACTTTATCTACCAGAACTAGTGCATCCGAATCAGGTAGGATTTGCTAGAGGCCAGAATGTAGCGTATAGCATGTGTCGGATCTTGGCATCGATGTGTGTCAGCACTGGAGAAACACAGTCATCCATGTTGACAAGCATTGACGCCGAAAAGGCCTTTGACCGGGTGAACTGGAGTTTTATGTACCAGGTTTTAGAGACGATAGGATTTCAAGGCCCTTTTGTCACAGTATCTGAATTCAAAGAAGCATGGGACAAACACAGAGGATCTCTAAAGGAAAAAGGGGGACTGTCACAGTGGTTGATATGGAAGGACAGACTAGATAGGCCATGTGGTCTTTTTCTGTCATCATGTTTCTATGAAAATATCAGATTGTTATACTCAAATCCGCAGGGTGCGATCATGGTAAATGGGAGTGACATCTGACTTCCCACTATATAGAGGCATGAAACAGGGCTGCCTCCTCTCCCCCCTACTCTTTGTGTTAACCCTTGAACCCCTCTTATGTCATATAAGGGCATCAAAATATCCAAAGGGAATCAGAGTGGGGACACAGGAGTTTCAAGTAGCCGCCTTTGCTGATGATATGCTGGTACATCTAGATGACCCTATCCGGGGGCTTCCAGTGCTCCTAGCCATATTTGAGAAATACGAGAAATTGTCTAGGTTGAAATTAAATCTGGATAAGTCCGAGGCACTCCCACTTAACCCGAGGATTCCCCGAGTCTGGCCAGGTGTTTTCCCGTTGCAATGGGCAGAAGGGCAATTTAAATACTTAGGGATTCAGCTCCCAGCCTGCCTGTCTGACTTATATAAGCTTAATGTTTCTCATTTCCCGACGGACCTTGGGTGATGGGTGCAGAAATGGTGGGGCCTCCCATTGGGGCCGGGTGGAAAGATTGCACTATTTAAAATGGTTCTTTTTCCGAAGTGGCTATACCTTTTACAGACGTTGCCACTGGTGTTCAAGCAACGAGATATCTGCATATTTGAAAGACATGCCAATACTCTTTTGTGGAGAGGGTGCAGACCCTAGGTGTGACTCGCAACATTATGGTGTCCCCAAGATCAAAGGGGGATGAACTTTCCAGATGTGGGTAGATATAACATGGCATGCCTGCTAAGACATGTGCGTGACTGGTTATGGGATATGGAAGACTATACACCTGTGAGATGGGAGGGAGCCCTAGTAAGCCCCCAGCATCTGCGATATGTTCTACAGTTGGAGTCGATCCATGAACTTTCTCGCATTGTTTACAATGTCCTTTTTGCCCCGATCCGATGTGCATGGCAGTATCTCTGTAAGCTACTGGGATAGATGGCACTTATTTCCCCATTTCTCCCATTGAGAGGTAACACTCAATCCCCCCCCCCCCCAGTATGGAGGGGGAGAGCTTTGCATGATGGGAGCAAGCCGGGATCGTGAATTTGGAGCACATGGTCTCTGAGGCAGGAACCCTATGGCATTCACACTATTGTGTGAACAGTATGGGCTGACCACATCGGACACATTTTGATATATGCAAGTTAGGAGCTAAGTTAGTGGTATGCTCCGTGAGTCCCTAGGGGGATTTATGCTTCAAAGTGGAGGAACTCCTACTAGGGGAGCAAAGTCGGATTAAGGTTACCAATATACATAAAGGTCTGGTAGAATTGTGCCCAAATATATAGGAGGAGGCTCTAGCTAGGGCTTGGACTCAAGATTTGAGGCACAAGGTGGACACAGCAGATATTATGTGTTAGGGAAATCAGAATCTTATATATATGTCCTTTGTAATAATAATGCTTAGTTTAAGTGCATATACAAGAGGCCTGCACAAGAGAAATTAGAATCTTATAGAAATCAGAATCCTATGTGTGTGCCCTTTGTACATTCTGGTGGGTTGGAAAAAGGAATGTGCTGTGTAAGCTAAACTGATTGTTCTACTCAAGGATGACTTGTTTTTGCATTAGTTACTGATAAACTATAGTGGGCCCCCAGAAGATGGGTGGATGACGTATGACTATGTTTCTAAGAATGTATAAAAGTACTGACAATCCCTCCACCCTTTGGAATAAACTTGCATACTGTCCTTCTGTGTGGTCTGTGTGTTTATTCCCCTGGATTCCAGCCAGCCGGAACAGCACACCGCAGATGAAGGGTTCGGGATTTCCTGGCCTGGAGTGACCAATAACACGCAGACCCATTACATTTGGTGTCAGGAAGTGGGATTCTCCTGCTGGCCCAAGGATCCCTGTGCTTTGGTAGCACGGTTTAAATTAAAACTGGTATTCTCCCTTTGGTTGGGAGTGTCCCTATTGCTTTGGTAGCATGGTTAAATGGTAATTAAATGGTAATTAAGACTTTCCTGTTCCCTGGGCGGGAATCGATGGGAAAGCTAGATTTTATTTTCTTTCTCATCTGCGGCTGCTGTGCAGGCTGTGTGCTTGTGTGTCTGGCCAGCCGTGTGCTTGTTGTGAATTAATTAGAGGATGGGGGGGTCCCAAGGTGAGGGGACCACTCCAGAATCCGCGTGAATGTATGTTCTGCTATATGTTGTGATAAGTTTTAAAACTGCAGCTAAAAAACAGCCATTCTACATAAATTGTCAGTGTAAGTTACAGGATTCTGCTGAATAAGTCTGTTAGAATGTTTATCTCTGTGCCTATACGACACCCCTCTCCCCCCTCCCCCTCTCTAGCAAAGGTAAAACTGATGATTCAGTGTCCCTGGACTGTAAGTGACAAGTGGTGTTTGTTTATTCTTCCATTGCTCCGCTCTTCCCCTCCCTCCCCCTCCCTTTCTGTTCTTTGTGTTCAAAGGCTACAGACAGGCAGACAGAATAGAAATTTAAAGTTAACCGGCATACTAAAACGTAAATTATTATTTATTTGCAGATTGTCTTTTTATTGCCATATTGTAAGTAGACAAGTTAAATAGAAAAAAATTACTTTTGTACTCAACGGTATAACTGTCACTGAAATATGTAAAAGGGTGTGTCTGTATTTAGACACCCATTGCTATAGCAATGTACTGAATAATGAAATACTAAAAGAGCTCTTAATCTGCTTCACAATATCCCTCCCCGAGTCCCATTGGCCAGCTTGGCTAAAGGTGAATTGGCCACAGGTAAAGGTGTAAATAACAGCTGGGGCTCACTGGGATTTTCCCACAGTGGAGTGACTCCTGCTGAGTGGGGGTGCGAAGACGCGTCCTGTTGATTTCAACAGTCTCACTTCCTTCTCTGCAGAGAGGTCTCTTTACTAGCTGGTAATGATCCTAGGTGACTAGAGGTATTGTGAATCGGACAGACAGTGAATTAAAAGCAGGCACTGCAGTACATTCTGTGCACAGACTGAGGTAAGGAAAAGTGGGACTTTGGTATCTACCTTGGTGGTTTGTACATTCTATTGGGAACTGAGACTGATTGTGTGTGAGTGAGATGTATAATGAGAATAGTGCAGAAATCCCAGGGTGGGGTGTGCTCTAAATACCCCGAGGGTCTAGTTCATTATGCAGGGCAAAATTTCTTAAGAAAGCACTTGTAAGCTTTGATTTGTCTCTTGTTTAAATACGAACTGAAACAGAAGTTTCCTAAATAAGTAACTCCTTAGTGTCCTTCCCAACATGCTGAAAAAAAACAAAATATGTTTTGTTTACAGTAAATATTGTTTTTCCTTTATTGCTGGTTGGTGCAGGATTTAAGGAATTTGAATAAGATTGTCCAGACCTAGCAACGGATACTTTCCTTTGAAAACCTTATTTCAAAAAAGAAACCCCCTGATTTGTATATTTATGCTTTTGGTTAAAAATATTGAGCTAAATTTTGTATGAACACAAATGGTTTAGTATTGTAGCTTTGAGATATATGTTTGAGGCTGCTCCCTAGGCACTATGTAGATGATCTTTAAAGTTGGGGCAGGAGAAATCAGTTGTGATAGAAGCCATTCACAATCTGCTGTATTTCTTGGGATAGAAAGGATTCATGGTGTCCTAGAGAAAAAAATTAGGTTAGGGCTATCCCTTCCCCCTACAGCATCAGAAACGAAACTAGAAACTTAACAAAGAGAACAAAGAAGAGAGAGGGAAAGGGGGCAGCCCCTCCCGTGGGCTACAGAAGGCACAAATGGTTTTGGATTGTTTTTTTTAACCTTCAAAGTGGGGGTTGGGAACGCTGTCAGGACAATGGGGCATCCTGAGCCACTAATTAAAAGACTGCAACTTGAAACAATGATTTTTATATTTTGTGGCAAGCACCTCAGAGGTCATAATTATTGTTTATATGTTACAAACTATAGGAATTTAATAGCAATCACAATTAGTGACAATTCTCAAGCAACTTTTTCTTTTTAAACTCAGTATTTAGGACTTTTCTCTCTCTTGTTTAGCTATCTGCATTTGCCTGCAGGAATCTAGACACATTGACAGACCTGCTGTTTACTTTACTTTGCTGTGTTTGAGATAACATCAAGGTTGAACTGTTACTCTAAGCAAATTGCTTTAACATAATTTCATTGTTTCAGATCAGTTTGATACTAGTCTCCAGTATTATGTATAAGGTTTTAATTTAAATGTGAAAAGTACATTTTGGTTATTAACTGTAAAGATGTTCTGTCTGAGAGCAGTAATTAGTACCGACAAAATAAAAACATTGACAGTTGTCAGAACTACTCAGTAAGGGTTTATTAGTGCCATGCTAGAGAGAGGCAGATAAAAGGAAGAGAATACCTGATTGCTTATACACTAACAAAACTGCTTCATTGAAGTCACTTAAATAGATGTTGTTTAATGTATTTTGGCTCATCCTTTTAAAATATTTAGTGTTTTCTGCACAAATGTTTTCTGTTTTGCAAACAAATCTTTTTCTGAACTTGCAAATACAAGTAATACTTCTGCATGATATGCCATCTTTTACATTTTAATCTGCAGACAGTATATGCTGTTTTAACATTAACTGCCTTGATCAACTGTATTCACTTTTCTGATACTACTATGATACCTTAAAATGATTTTAGTAAGACTTGTCTATTCCATGTTACT
Organism: Ichthyophis bannanicus; assembly: GCA_033557465.1. NCBI lineage: Eukaryota > Metazoa > Chordata > Amphibia > Gymnophiona > Ichthyophiidae > Ichthyophis > Ichthyophis bannanicus. Next base: position 924,873,816 of record CM066032.1, on the reverse strand, counting down.
GTATTACTTTAAACATATAAAAAAAAGAGTATTTGCATTCCAGATATCCATCAACCTTTTTATGACAAAGTATCAGTTTCATGCTTGTTTTTGAACTGTAAGATTAGAGAAAATAGATATATGTTGCAGAGAAAACAGATATATGTTGCAGCACTGTGAGATATTAATTTTTCTTTAGTTTACACACTTGCACTTTATGTTACCAAAATACTTGTTCTAGCAGTACATTATGTAGAGGTTCAGTACACATAGAAATTATAGAATTTTGGAAAGAGGCTGATCTGAAATTGCTCTGTTCCCAAGCATATAGATCTTATTTAGTGGAAAGATGGAGCTTAGTTACCAGGAAATATGAGAATATTCGTAAAGTTAGTAGACAAATAAAACAATAACATTAACTTGAGTTGATTGGATAAACAAAATTTTAATTGTTAGCAACGATCTAGGAGAGGTTTAAAAAAAAAACAAAAAAAAAAGATAAGAGAGAGAGAGAGAGACAGAAGGTGAGGCTACAGCCTTGGAAAAGGCAATAAATGTGCTGCTCCGAGTGTGATGATCTGGGCCACCGGAATTCTGATTGCTTTAAGACTCCTCGAGGACCCCACCCACAAGGCCTGAAGAACATGAACCTTGCATATTTATGCCTCTGAAGAGACATGACTAGGCAAGGGGGGGAATAGGCCAAGAAGAACCCGAGGAAACATCGACCTGAGGCCCAACCACAAATGCCTTGAACCTTCTTAGGCCTCTCATCTCAAAAGGATCTCTTAAACACAATGATTAGTGAGTAACCTCCACAGATCCTTGTGGGCACTGCGATTATAAGATCAGTCCTCAAATATTTGTAAGTTTCCACAGCACTCTCACTGAGAACCAAGATAGACTTTAGTCACACCTGAGAGATTATGTGGCTGTTCTGTTAGAAGCCATACTCCTTCCTATTGGGATTGATGTTATAAAATGCCGTGAAGCACTAGTCTATATTGTAAGGACTTTATCTATATTTTATTTAGGCAGTTGCTAATTAGAATGAGCACTATTTGCTCATATTGTTAAAAGGATCTACATTTATATTTTATATATACCTTTTGTTTATAAAAATACTAAGTTTCTAACAATTGTTTGATGTTTTTAGCAGCCTTGCCAAATAAGGATACACTAGTATAGTATAAAAAAGACAGAAGGACCTATGCATGTAGTTTGATGGAATGATGTAAATGGAAAAAAAAAGTGGTGTTGAGAGGAGTGTGATGGAATATTCATGTTGGAAAAGAGAACTCAGATTAACATTATAAAATGGTGAGGGTAAATTGAAATGTGAAATGATGTATCCGATGTATCCACCTAGAAAGAAAACTGACAATGAATACAATATTTGATTATGCCATCCCCATTAACTCCAATTTTGAAAGTCATTTAGCCCAGAGATATACCCAATAATTGGAAATAGATACTTGGAAATAGGCTGAGTGCACTTTTCATCCTAATGAGCTTTGGGGAGACCCACACTGGCCACGTGGTGCTTTTAAGATGTTTTTATCCCTTTTTGCCTTTATGTGTCCTGGCCCGACACATGAAACTAAAGGAGGAAAGTTACTTACACAAATTTTTACAAATTGGTATAATTCTAAAATTGTGAAAAAACTTTGAGGAAGTGTGGGCATCTTGTCAAAAATGTATTAGCTAAATTGAGTTGCTTAGGATTGGCTGTTATATGCAAGCAGCAATCCACGAAGGGGGGAACCTCCGAAACCTTAAAAAACTTTGTAAAGAAATTAAACTGTCTTGCCTTTGACTCTGTTCAATAAACAACCAACCAAACAAATTGCCCTAAGGGAGTAGACCGAACTTTTTCTCCCTCTGAACTGTTATATGGAAGACTGCTTACCTTTTATACTCCTGAGCCTCACATTTGATCTCTTGTATTTCCTAGCAGCAGAGGCAACTCTCTTCCCTCCATAGGTATGCTCAGCAGGTCCAGTCCTTTCTGCTGGATGACTCAGCTCTTTTCTTTCAATCTGGAGACTGGATTTTGGTAAAGACATACCACCAGCACATAGTACAAGCTCCTTTTACAGTATGGGACCGTTCCAAGTTCTTCTGATAACATCGATTGCAGTGAAGGTGGCGGCTAAAAGATCCTGAAGCCATTACCCTCGCTGGAAACATTCCCCATATACAGACCAGGATTAGAAGTAGCTGGCGCCGGGGCAGCCAAGGCCCTAGCAACTGGAGAGGAGAGGAGAAGACTCCTGAAGAAAAGCAGCTTTCGGCCTAGAGGTACCGAACCAATATATCCCTTCAAGGTTGGTGATAGGTCAAAGCACCTCATAAGCACGGTACCTTAGACCCGCTCTACGGACCTCCCAACTACAGTGATCGCTATCATATGGTCAGCCATCCTGTGTGACCCCTCCCCTTTGTGGATCCATGCGTCAAGAATCAAGTGTGTATCGTCTCCACTGACATCTCCGGTTCCAGCCTCCTGACCATCACGCACAAGACTGTGTTGACTCCTCCTACCACTCATGTGGTGCCTCCTTCAGCCCATTTCGGGAACTGTTAATACGGCAATACTACTTGCCCAGACTGCCTTACTTTTTTGTGTGCGCAGCTCGCTACAAACTGAAGCTTTTCCCTCAACATGTTTCATTACTGTACCTTCTAATCTGTGTGAAATACAGAAGTTTACTGTACTTGACAATTTAAACTGCACCCAGCCCCATGTTTCTTTTTCTACCTTTTTGTATAACATTGGTGTTACTCGCCTCTCTTTGGGATATGACTAGGTCCCTTGTTCATTGTAAACTGTCTCTAGTTTTAATGCTATGGATTGTTTTATTGTTTCTGCTTTTAGCCTGTCTAATACTGCTCTATACTGTTCTTCAACTACAGGGAAGTTTCTCATGATTACTTTCTGATGTATTTTTCTTTGGGGTGGTCTCAAAGGGCTGCTTATTGCCCTATTGAGCGGTTTTATAATTCTTGTTCTTTTTTGTTGTATATTCATTTGTTCTTGGCTGTTGTCGCAAGGCCCTACAAAGCTCTACTACCTTTATGTATTTCTATACTCCTGCTTTTATGGTGGCTGATGTACCTGAGCTGCCGCATACAGATGTTCCATTAATAATGTCTGTTTAGTTATTTTATAGTAGATTGTTAGGCTGTTCTTATAGTGGGCCTATGCAGGCCCAAAGGGGGGATTGTTAGGGAAATCAGAATCTTATATATATGTCCTTTGTAATAATAATGCTTAGTTTAAGTGCATATACAAAAGGCCTGCACAAGAGAAATTAGAATCTTATAGAAATCAGAATCCTATGTGTGTGCCCTTTGTACATTCTGGTGGGTTGGAAAAAGGAATGTGCTGTGTAAGCTAAACTGATTGTTCTACTCAAGGATGACTTGTTTTTGCATTAGTTACTGATAAACTATAGTGGGCCCCCAGAAGATGGGTGGATGACGTATGACTATGTTTCTAAGAATGTATAAAAGTACTGACAATCCCTCCACCCTTTGGAATAAACTTGCATACTGTCCTTCTGTGTGGTCTGTGTGTTTATTCCCCTGGATTCCAGCCAGCCGGAACAGCACACCGCAGATGAAGGGTTTGGGATTTCCTGGCCTGGAGTGACCAATAACACGCAGACCCATTACATTATGAAGGCATTTGCACAGATCTCTTCACTGAGCGTATCTGTGGAACACCTGGACATGCAATACTAGATACTCTTCCACCTGCATTTTGCCCCGAGGCAGGCATGGAGAGCAGGTATTGCACCCAAGAACCAATGCTCCAGATGCAGAGTGAACGCAGCGACTTTGGGGCACATGTTCTGGCACTGTGGATATGCACGAAAGTACTGGAGCAGGGTGCACCGATACCTCAAAGTGTACGGGGTTGGCCCTCACAGTAACACCCATTTCCTTGGTCCTAGACATATGGACAGAAGAGAACTTAGAGGCCCTGGAATCAGCATGTTTGTTCTGGTGGTAGCCCGCAAGAACCTACACAATTGGCTTTTACCAGGGGGACCCACTTATGGCCAATGGCGTATTGGACTACATGATCTGCTTCTAACAGAGAAGGAGAGAGTAAATGGGTATGCCCAATGTTGGATAGCCTTTTTGGAAGAGTGGGGCCTGCACCTCCAGTCTTTGACACCCTGTGTATGAAGCGGGGTTCTGAACCATTATACTTGAATGTTTAGCTGGTAATAGCCAGGATTATGGATGTGTTTGCAGTTCCATGGATCTTGGGGTGTGGGAGGGGGAAGGGGAGGGGATGGGATGGTAGAGAGAGACGAGAGAGAAAGTCAACTAAGAGTTCAAGGGGGGTGAATAAACTACAGCCACGGAACTCAGTGATTTTTCAATAATTAAGGAGCCCAAGGGCTGCTAGGAGAAGGGGGAAGGGGAGGAGATCACATAAACTGTGAAAAACATTAATCCGTGAAAGATTCATTTCTTACTTTAATTGAGGCATGGGACCAATGGCTATATGTTAGGCCCATCAATAGTCCTTAATGTTGGGGACAAGACTAGAATTCTGTATTAATCTCAATGGAAATCCTGTTACCCCATTTTCTAATGCCATTTAAAGCTTTCATATTTTCATACCTCACAGTAATGATAATATAGTGAAATAATGTAATAACCTTGTGTAATTGTTCCATGTTAGAAATGCATCGTGTGGTTGTCTCTACTATTGGTGATGGAAATGAAGTATTGCTGTATGTACTGCCATACTAATAAAGAGATTTAAACTTAAATTTATTAACCATGTTCTATGTAAAGTTAAGTTTGTTAAAGTTGTTCCATGTACACTGCTGTGACTGGTAGATACAGCAGTATAAAAAAGCTGCTAAATAAATATACTTCATATAGGAGACACACCTACTCCCAGCGTATGGGCGGCTGATCTCATGTAAGCATTATGGGTATTGGTGTTTGCCTCAAAGAGGCTACAGAAAAAGAAAGGGGGGGGGGATTCTCTTCTCCAGTGCTTTAAAGGTGGAAATGGGGAAGGTGGTCAAGGATAAGGGTGGCAAGTATGTAGTGGTCAGGGTTAAAATTGGGCAGGAATGGTTTGTGCTGGCAATTGTTTATGGCTCCAGTAGCCCACAGGGGGACTTCTAAGGTCATCTGAGAGGGCATAATTCCGAAGATGGGCTCGGACACCCTGGTTATGGGGGGGTGGGGGGTGAGGGATTTTAATGTGGTTTGGGATGGGGAGAGGGATGCCATGGGAGGAGGGCAGGGACAAGAGGGGAGAGGGCCCTTTTCCGTAAATTTATGCAGGAACAGAAGAACAGAAGATGCTCGATGCCTGGCATGTGCTACACCCCTCACTACGGAATTACACTTTCTACTCAGTGGTGCATGGGAGGCAGTCCCGGATAGACATGTTGTGGGTGGGGCAGGAGTGTGGTCCTAGGATCTGTGTGGCAGACATGGATTCAATAACTTGGCCAGATCACATTCCGGTCATTGTCATCCTGGCGGTTGACCGGGAAGACGGGTGTCAAAGTTTTTAGAAGCTTGATTCCTTACTGGTGGATGAGAGGGTGGTGCATGTTGTGCAGCTGACGATCCAACACTATTTTGCAGAAAACCCGGAGGGGGGAGACAAAATGGGTAGGGCTATGGTTTGGGATGGCTTTAAAGCCATGATCCAGGGGGCTCTGGTGAAGTGGGGAGCACGGCTGAAGAGCAACAAGTGGTGCATGAGGCTAGCCTCTGGACCGAGCTTTGGCGGCGGAAAGATGATTGGCAGCGCAGGCCCTCGAGGCAGTGGTGGCAGAGGGTGGATGTAGCCAGAGCACACAGAAGAGAGCTTTCTGGTTACATTTGGAACCCAGCAGAGAGCTTGTAGTGTACATTTAATAGTCACTCAGGGCCTAGCATCAGAAAAGTACTTTTAGTTTTAAAACACAGAAGAGAGCTTTCTGGTTAAATTTAGAACCCAGCAGAGAGCTCGTAGTTTAAATTTCATAAGAAGTTAGAGCCTAGCAGCAGCTAAGAGCTATAATTTAAATCAAATCAGAATTTAGTTTACCTCAGCAGCACAAGACAGGGTATTGTGTAGCAGCCCTCTTTTAATAAGTGTTATTTCCCTCCCTCCCCTGGGATAATTGTAGCTTTATAGGTACTTACACATCTTAAAAGACAGGAGGTGCTTTCAGGTGAAGCTCATTACCCAAATCAGTCATACACTAAGGACCTGAGATTAATTAAGCTTCAGGTGAACAAAGTATATTAAACGTAGTAGGTACAGTTTTATTGGTATAAATACCCATAGCAACCCCTAGTAAGTAAGAACTTAAAGATCTAGACACAAACTTAAAACTAAGATGCAGACAGCAGTCCAGCAGCGGGATGGGGGCTTTCCAGTCTTTTGCATTGAGTGTCACATGTATGATTTTCTCCCAGTTGGTGAGAGGTCTTATGTGTGCACTAAGTGCAAGGAGCTCTTTCCTCTCAGGGAACGAGTCCGTTCTCTAGAGGCTAAAGTAGCAGATTTGGAAAACATAAGACAGACAGAGAGGTACATAGACGAGACCTACAGGGATAGAGTCCTGAAGTCCCTCCTCCAGTCTGGCAGCACCCCTGTTGCCATGGAGGAGAGAGGTCACGTGACAGGAGAGCATCACCCTGGTGTGGCAGGAAGTGATCCTGTAACTAGGACCTGTCCTCCAGGTGATGTAAAACCCTCTCGCACCGAGGAAGTTTCTCCAGGGCCATGTGCCCATGAGGGAAGGGTTAGGACAGCCGTTATAGTTGGTGATTCGATCATTAGGCATGTAGATAGCTGGGTGGCTGGTGGACGTGAGGATCGCCTGGTAACATGCCTGCATGCAAAGTTAGCGGACCTCACGTGCCACCTAGATAAGGTCTTAGATAGTGCTGGGGAGGAGTCTGCTGTCTTGGTACATGTCGGTACTAATGACATAGGAAAATGTGGTAGGGAGGTTCTGGAGGCAAAATTTAGGCTTTTAGGTAGGAAGTTGAAATCCAGAACTTCCATGGTAGCATTCTCCGAAATGCTTCTTGTTCCACGCGCAGGACCCAAAAGGCAGGCAGAGCTCCGGAGTCTCAATGCGTGGATGAGACAATGGTGCAGAGATGAGGGTTTTGGATTTGTTAGGAACTGGGGAACATTCTGGGGAAAGGAGGGGCTCTTCCGAAGGGATGGGCTTCACCTTAACCGGGATGGAACCAGGCTGCTGGCATTAACCTTTAAAAAGGAGATAGAGCAGCTTTTAAACTAGATATTAGGGGAAAGCCGACAGTCGCCCAAGAGCGGATGGTTCGGAAAAATGTATCCTTGAAGGATACTACCAAAAGCAGAGAGGTTCCACAAAAGAGTAAAGTAGCCCAAATGCCCTCAAGTATGGAGCAGACAGAGCTTAAAGATCCCAATTTACCCATGTCTAACAATAGCCAAATTAACATGAATAAAATACATTCTCTAAAATGCTTGTATGCAAATGCTAGAAGTCTAAAGAATAAGATGGGAGAGTTAGAATATATAGCACTAAATGAAAGGTTAGATATGATTGGAATATCAGAGACATGGTGGAAGGAGGACAACCAGTGGGACACTGTGATACCTGAGTACAAACTATATCGTAATGATAGAGCTGATCAAATTGGTGGAGGGGTTGCGCTCTATGTTAGAGAGGGCATTGACTCAGAAAGGATTAAAGTTTTGCAGGAAACAAAATCTGCTGTAGAATCTATATGGATTGAAATTCCATATAAAAGGGGGAAGGCAATGGCAGTGGGGGTGTACTATCGAGCACTTGGCCAGAATGACCAAATGGATGATGAAATGCTCAAAGAAATCAAGGAAGCTAACAAAAGTTACAGCGCAGTAATAATAATGGGTGATTTCAATTACCCCGGTATCGACTGGGTCAGTGTCACGTCAGGACATGCTAGGGAGATAAAGTTCCTAGATGAAATAAATGACTGCTTCTTGGAGCAGCTGGTTCATGAACCGACCAGAGGGGAAGCCATATTAAACCTAGTCCTTAGTGGAACACCAGATCTAGTGCAAGAGATAAGGGTGTTGGGGCCACTTGGCAATAGTGATCATAGCATGATCGCCTTTGATTTAATTAGTGGAGGAGGGATAGTAAGGAAATTCACAGTACTACCTTTTAACTTTCGAAAGGGAGACTATGATAAAATGAGGAAAACAGTTAAGAAAAAACTAAAAGGAGCAGTTGCAAAGGTTAAAGACGTACATCAAGCTTGGGTGTTGTTGAAAAATACTATCTTGGAAGCCCAGACCAGCTGTATTCCACGCTTTAAGAAAAGTGGAAGGAAGTCCAAAAAACTGCCAAGCATGGTTTAAAGGTGAGGTCAGAGAGGCTGTTGTTGCCAAAAAAGCATCTTTCAGGAAATGGAAAAAAGAGCCAAATGACGAAACCTGGAAACAGCACAAGCACTGGCAAGTCAAATGCAAGGCATTGATAAGGCAGGCAAAGAGAGAATTTGAGAAGAAGCTTGCTGCAGAAGCAAAAACGCGAAATAAAGACCTTTTCAAGTACATTCGTAGCAAAAAAACTGTGAGAGAGACAGGTGGTTCATTAGATGATAAAGGGGTTAAAGGAGCACTAAGAGGCGACAAGGCGATAGCGGAGAGACTGAATGAATTCTTTGCTTCGGTCTTTACTGAGGAAGATGTAGGGATGTTATCCATGACTGAAGTGGTATTTAAAGGTGCGGAAGAATTGAAGGAAATATTGATACATCGGGAAGATGTCTTACAACTATTAGATAAACTGAAGAGTAGCAAATCACCTGGGACAGATGGTATACATCCAAGGGTGTTGAAAGAACTGAAATATGAGATTGCAGACCTGCTATCAGTAATCTGTGAACTATCATTAAAATCATCTCTAATACCTGAAGATTGGAGGATCGCCAATGTAACACCAATTTTTAAAAAGGGTTCCAGGGGTGATCCGGGAAACTACAGACCGGTGAGCCTGACGTCAGTACCAGGAAAAATGGTAGAAACCATCTTAAAGAATAAAATTACTCAGCATGTAGATAGTCACGACCTAATGGGAGACAGCCAACATGGAAGATCTTGTCTTACTAATCTGTTATGTTTTTTTGAAGGAGTGAATAAAGAGGTGGACAAAGGTGAGTCGGTTGATATTGTGTATCTGGACTTTCAGAAAGCCTTTGACAAGGTCCCTCATCAGAGACTTTTGGCAAAACTAAAGAGTCATGGGATAGGAGGCAGTGTACTATTGTGGATCAGGAACTGGTTAAAAGATAGAAAGCAGAGGGTAGGGCTAAATGGCCAATTTTCCCAATGGAGAAAGGTGAATAGTGGTGTACCCCAGGGATCTGTGCTGGGTCCGCTGCTTTTTGACATATTCATAAATGACCTGGAAAGTGGAATAACGAGTGAGGTTATTAAATTTGCAGATGACACAAAACTATTTAAAGTTGTTAAAACCCAAGAGGATTGTGAAAAATTGCAAGAGGATCTTGATAAATTGGAAGACTGGGCATCAAAATGGCAGATGAAATTTAATGTGGACAAGTGCAAGGTTTTGCACCTAGGGAAGAACAACCCAAACTATGGTTACACGATGAAGGTTCCACTTTAGGAACCACCACCCAGGAAAAAGATTTAGGCGTCATTGTGGATACCATGTTAAAACCCTCGGCCCAGTGTGCAGCGGCGGCCAAGAGAGCAAATAGAATGCTAGGTATGATAAGGAAAGGAATGGAAAATAAAACAAAAGATATTATAATGCCTCTATATCATTCCATGGTGAGACCGCACCTTGAATATTGTGTGCAATTCTGGTCGCCGTATCTTAAAAAGGATATAGCGATTTTAGAAAAGGTTCAGAGAAGAGCCACCAAAATGGTAAAGGGGATGGAAGGATACTCCTATGAAGAAAGGCTAAAAAGGTTAGGGCTCTTTAACCTGGAAAAGAGACGGCTGAGGGGAGATATGATAGAAGTCTATAAATTAATGAACGGAGTGGAACGGGTAAACGTAGATCGATTATTTACGTTATCAGAATATAGAAAGACTAGGGGACATGCAATGAAGCTACAGGGTAAACTATTTAAGACTAATAAAAGAAAATATTTTTTCACTCAACGTGTAATCAAACTCTGGAATTTGTTACCGGAGGATGTAGTAAAGGCTCTTAGTGTAGCTGGGTTTAAAAAAGGTTTGGACAAGTTCCTGGAGGAAAGGTCCATAAACCATTATTAAGAAGTGACCGAAGGTATCAATGCTTGACCCAGTACAAGCATTGTGGAACTTGTGTCTCTTGGGGAAACTGTTAGGTACATATGACCTAGATTGGCCACTGTTGGAAACAGAATACTGGGCTTGATGGACCTTGGTCTGACCCAGTATGGCATATCTTATGTTCTTATGAGCACAGTTGAATGGGTTCTTGGTGGGTGAGATTGATCAATCTTTACAGAAGGTCAAGTAGTCTCACTTTGAATTTGGTAGCAAAGTAGGCAAGCTCTTGGCCCATCGTGTCCGCAAGCAGAAGACAGGGTCACAGACTGGGGCGGGGGTGGGGTGGGGGGCTCCATAACTCGTAGGGTTGAGGGGGAGATGCGCAAGACCTTTCAACAGTACTATGAAGCACTCTATGCAGCAAGGCCTGACCCCAAGAGGAGAATGTAGACAGTTATCTAGCATCAGTGGCATTGCCGGTCTTGGAAATCTGAGGAAGTTCGTAGGCTAGATAGTGCCATCTCGAGAGATGAGGTGAGCCAGGCAATTAAATCTCTCAAACTGGAGAAGGCTCCAAGATTGGATGGCTTTACAGCCACGTTCTATAGGAGCTTTGAGCCTGAGCTGCTGGAGCAACTGACAGGGGTATTTAATGCGGTTCTGGAGGGAGAATTGCTGGCAGATACCATGGACTGGGCGGGGACGACCTTGATTCCTAGAGAGGGTAAGAACTTACAGCATTGTGCATCTTATAGGCCCATTTCCCTTCTCAATCTGGATGAGACGATTTGGGCAAAGGTGTTGGCAATGTGCCTGAACCAGATCATAGCCCGATTGATACACACTGATCAGACCTGCTTCATACTGACCACTAATTCAGACACAACAAGAAACGAGATGTAGGAGAGAAAATATGAAGAATCTACTAGCCACTGCAACGATTTCAAGAAATGCAAACCACTCAACTACAAACAGGGCCTTCTCATTGTACGCACTGACTCTTTGGAACTCCGTACCCAACAACCTATGAGAAATAAAGGATCTACCCTATTCTCCGAATCCTACCTGTCTATAATGGATAAGCAAACATCAGCGATATAGAAAATGGCCATTCTGCCCTGAAGTAAAGAAAACCTCAATAGCTCACTCTCCGTAAAGTATCCATCTACATGTACATAGTTGGCCATTTATATTATACTATAGGCTGGAGTATGTTGTAACTAATTAATAATGATTTATTGTTCTTGTTCAACATGTTCTTTGTTCACTGTAAACTGCCTAGTGCAGTGTGAGTTATGTTCTCTGTAAACCGCCTTGATTATGTGATAAAGTGGTATATAAAACCAATAAATACTGTGTCGGCAGGCTGCAGACAATATACAAAGGGCGTTCAACCTGATTTTGAAAGCAGGATGAGGGGGGGGGGGAGGGGACACGCTGCTTTTGAGGGGATCGATGCCAAGAGGTTTTATGTTTAAAGTTTGGAGAACGTTTTCGGGGCTTGATCCACGCCCTTTATAGCAACCTCCAAACCTGCATGAAGGTTAATGGGAGATATTCTGAGATCTTCACTCTGGGGAGGGGGATACAACAGGGCTATCCCCTCTCCCCATTGTTGTTTAATGGTGGAACCTCTACTGCAGCGGGTCAGGCAAAGCCTAGACACTTGGGGGATAATGATGGGAGGGGAAGAATCGCGCATCGCTCTATTTGCTGATGCCATTATATTCATGGTCACATTGCCGTTGATATCATTATCTCTGATTGTTTGGGAGCTGGGGCAATATGGACGCCTCTTGGGGTTCATTTTAAATATGGGAAAGTCCAAGATCCTCAATCTTATGGTTGGTACCTTCCTGGAGGAGTGGCTGAAGCACAGCTTCCATTTCCAGTGGGCTAAGGGGGGGGGGGTTTGAGGAATCTAGGCATGCATTTCAGGAGGGATGTGGGGCAGTTATATTAACTCAACTATCCGAGTCTCCTAAGGGAGCTCGATGAGCTGTTTGAGAGCTGAGGGCGGTTGTACCTCACATGGATGGGCCGGATGGTCATAATAAAGATGATGGCACCCCCAAAGTTTTTATACCTGTTCCAGGCCCTGCCGCTGCAGGTGCTGGAAAAACTCATGAAGGATATTCAAAGGAAAATTTAGCAGTTGGTATGGATGGGCAGGCCTTCAAGAGCAGCGAGGCGAGTGTTGCAAAGGCACAAGAGAGATGGGGAGATGGGGCTCCCAGACTTTGGGTATTACTACGCAGCAGCCCAGCTCCAGGGGATATATGTGTGGTTGCAGGAAAGGGAGAAGCAGTATGTGCGGATGGAGTTGCACAACAAGAAGCTGGGGCCGTGGGAGGGAATTTGAGGAATGCAGAAAGGAAGAGGAGTGGAGCACGCATTGGTGCAGCACACACTGGGCATCTGGGCTAGTCATTGCAGGTTGCTCATTGTGGGGAAGACGTAGTCTCCCCTGTGGTTGCTGCGCGATTGCTTCCAGGAGGGGAATGGGTCCCTGAAGATATTACTATGGAGTGAGAGCAGAAAGGGTTGGAGGGGGTGGCCCAGCTGTTTCAGGGGGATGGCCTCCTGTCCTTTGAAGGCCTGCGCGATGTGTACACCCTGGATGGTAATAGGTTCTATGGCTATTTGCAAATAAGGCACTTTATGACACAGAAAAGAGTGCAGGAGGACCTGAACTGGGACTATCCAGGTTTCGAGGCCTTCTGCCTGGCCCCCTTGGGGAAAAAGGGGACTCCATCAAAATTGTATCAGGGCCATACGGCGGTGAGGCAGGAAAAGGAAGAGTACATGACCAAGTGGGAGTATGATCTGGGGGTCACATGGGCATGGGAAGAGTGGGAGGTGATTTTCCAAATGAAAGGAAAACTTTTGGTGTCAGCAAACCTGGTGGAAAATGCTACAAGGTGCTCTAGCGGTGGTATCTAACACGAGTGGAGGAGTGGCCTAGTGGTTGGGGCAAGATACTTCAGGCCGGAAGGTCGGGGGTTCAAATCCCACTAGAGGACAGCAACCTTGGGCCGGAAGGACTGGGGTTTCTAGTCCCACAGGTGCTCCTTGTGGTCTTGGGCAAACCACTTAACCCTCCATAGCCCATGTTCCCTGTAAAATAGTTATCTCCAAGTTATAATGCCTTGTTCAATGTAATTTCAGTTTGTTCAATGTAAACCGCACTGATACAGAATAGCGCGGTATATAAGAGAATGTAAATAAATAAATAAATAAAATAGTGCATACGCAGAAAGCGAGCATCAGTTGGTTCTCGCTCTGTTGGCGGCAGTGTTTATGTTTATGTTTATTGTATTTGATAAAACCGCCCTTCACAAGAGCAGCAGGGCAATATACACAATAAAACACGTCAAAAATAAAGTAGGTAAACGAGAATTCCATTGCTTCAAAAGAACAGATTAACAATCATACAAGTGCCACAGTGTTGCAGCAGTACTGGGAAAGGACCATCAGGCAGCTGGAGGAGTTGTTGATGAGGGCTTTTGTATGGGACCCAGCAGTATACCTCTTAACACAAACAGAAGCGAGCTGCCTGCAGGGCCAGAGGGGGTTGTGGCAACACCTGGTGGTGGCAACCCGGTATGAGATTGCCTGGTACTGGAATAGGGCAATTCTGAGAGGTAGGGAAGGATATGCTAGGAGGCTGTGCGAGCTGTATAGCATCCACTGGCTGACGGCGATACAGCTGGGGGGTGGGGTGACAAAGATGGAGAGCCAATGGAGGATAGTATGGATTTGATTACAGAAAGAGAGTGGAAAGAGGGGGGAGGGAATGGGAAGGGAGAGGGGCAGGAAGGGGGATCATGGGTAGAGACAGTAGTTGGGTAGATGGAATAAATGGGGGACGAGAGTAATGGTCGATGTTAAAATTATCGAAATGACCCAATTGCAAAAGAGTTAATATTGATATCTGTTCATTGGCTGTCTTTCTATAAAAAATGTATGCATACACTTTAAAAAAATGGGTGATTTCAGTTACCCCAGTATCGACTGGGTCAGCGTCATGGTAGGACATGCTAGAGAGATAAATGACTGCTTTATGGAGCAGCTGGTTCAGGAACCAACACAAGGGGAAGCTATTTTAAACCTAGTTCTTTATGGAACACAGGATCTGGTGTGAGAGATAACTGTGTTGGGGCCACTTGGCAATAGTGATCATAACACAATCACATTTGATTTAAAAAATGGTAGGACAGCAAGGAAATGGTTTAATGGGAGAAAGTCAACAAGGATTTATTTATTTATTTAGCTGCATTTATATCCCGCTTTTCACCGGGTCAAAGCGGTTGGGGGATACATTTAACATGAGGGGATATGAGACACATACACTAATACTTACAGGGAACATGGGCAATGGAGGGTTAAGTGGCTTGCCCAAGACCACAAGGAGCACCTGCGGGACTAGAAACCCCAGTCCTTCCGGCTCAAGGTTGCTGTCCTCTAGTGGGATTTGAACCACCGACCTTCCGGCCTGTAGTACCTTGCCCCAACCACTAGGCCACTCCTCCCTCAAAGAAAGCCTTGTCTCACTTTAGACAAAGAAAGTCTTGTCTCATTAATCTCTTATATTTTTTTTGAAGGTGTGAATAAACAGTTAGATAAAGGTGAGCCAGTTAATGTAGTGTATCTCGATTTTCAGAACGTTTTGATGAGATCCCTCATGAAAGATTCTTTGGAAAACTAAAAAATCATGGGATAAGAGCAATGTACTATTGTGGATTAGGAACTGTTTAAAAGATAGAAAACAGAGTAGATCTAAATGGTCAATTTCCTCATTGGAGAAAGGTGAATAGTGGAGATCTGCAGGGATCTGTGCTGGGCCCGCTGCTTTTTAATATTTTCATAAATTATTTGGAAATGGGAATAACGAGTTTATTTTTATTGAAATCTTGATATACCATCTGTTGCATGGCTAGCAGCAAAACAGTTTACTGTACAATTTAAAATTTCAGTAAAAGTAAGAGCAGAAAGGAACTCCATAGCTATCAGCAGGACACATAAGAGGAAAACAGAGAAAAGATGTGAGCTAAACCCAGGGCTGGCCACACCACCTCCCTCCCACGCCAAGCCACCCTACCACCCCCACCTGCCGCTGCTTCCATCTTGGGGGGCAGGAGGCGGTGGCGGTATTTTAAAAGCGCCTGTTTTGTGCTGCTACTTTGCTCGCAGCAGGCCATGTGCTTCAGCACACATGGCCTGCCGCTTCTGACCCCGCGCCAACAGTAAATTGCGTTGGAAGGGGATCAGAAGCAGCAATTGAAGCACATGGACTGCCACAGTCAATAAAATGATAGCATAAAGCTACCCACCCAGGCAGCTGCCTAGCTCACCTAGTGGACGGGCCGACCCTGGCTAAAAAACAGAATAGCAGTTATAAGTATCAGGCGTTACCCTTTATCCTGAAATTCAGGGAAAGCCTTCTAAAAAAATTGGGTATTGTTTTTGTAACTTATTGATATTTTAATACAAATAAAACAATGATGTCCAAAGAATACACTGAGAGAAACCCCCATTCCCATGTACAGCCCACTCCTCTGCTATATTCACCCACCCTAGTCCCCCAACATCAAACTTTTATTACAATTATGGCACTACCCCTTTTGATCAGGTGCTTCCATATTCCTCCAGCTTCACCTGCCGTTACCCTTACATGCTCATAAGCCTCCAGCCTTCTCATATATCTATATTACATACATCCCTGAACAGATTAATGATAGCTGCAACAGATCAATATTTTTAAGATTACCAAAGACAAACCACATCCAACCAACTAAGTAGTTGTTAAAACAAGTGCAAACAGCCCAGCTGTGAACAGACTCCTTTGCGCTTAGCATAATCTTAAGAACATAAGACATGCCATACTGGGTCAGACCGAGGTCCATCAAGCCCAGTATCCTGTTTCCAACAGTGGCCAATCTAGGTCATACGTACCTAGCAATATCCCCAAAAGACACAGGTTCCACAATGCTTGTACTGGGTCAAGCATTGATATCCTGGGTCCCTTTTTAATAGTGGTTTATGGACCTTTCCTCCAGGAACTTGTCCAAACCTTTTTTAAACCCAGCTATACTAACAGCCCTTACTACATCCTTCGGTAACAGATTCCAGAGTTTGATTACACGTTGAGTGAAAAAATATTTTCTCTTATTTGTCTTAAATAGTTTACCCTGTAGCTTCATTACATGTCCCCTAGTCTTTCTATAGCGTAAACAATTGATCCACGTTTATCTGTTCCACTCCATTCATTAATTTATAGACTTCTATCATATCTCCCCTCAGCCGTCTCTTCTCCAGGCTAAAGAGCCCTAACCTTCTTAGCCTCTCTTCATAGGAGTAGCCTTCCATCCCCTTCACCAATTTGGTGGCTCTTCTCTGTACTTTTTCTAATAACGCTATGTCCTTTTTAAGATACGGTGACCAGAATTGCACACAATATTCAAGGTGCGGTCGTACCATGGAGCGATACAGAGGCATTATAACATCCTTTGTTTTATTCTCCATCCCTTTCCTTATGATACCTAGCATTCTATTTGCTTTCTTGGCCGCCGCTGCACACTGGGCGGAGGGTTTTAACATGTTATCCATGATGACTCCTAAATCTTTTTCCTGGGTGGTGGTTTCTAATGTGGAGCCTTGCATCATGTAACTATAGTGTGGGTTGTTCTTTCCTAGGTGCATAACTTTGCACTTGTCCACATTAAATTTCATCTGCCATTTGGATGCCCAGTCTTCCAATTTATCCAGATCCTCCTGCAGTTTTCCACAATCCTCTTGGGTTTTAACAACTTTAAACAGTTTTGTGTCATCTGCAAATTTGATAGCCTCACTAGTTATTCCCTTTTCCAGGTCATTTATGAATATGTCAAAAAGCAGCAGACCCAGTACAGATCCCTGGGGTACTCCACTATTCACCTTTTTCCATTGGGAATATTGGCCATTTAGCCCTACCCTCTGCTTTCTATCTTTTAACCAGTTCCCGATACACAATAGTACACTGCCTCCTATCCCATGACTTTTTAGCTTCGCCATGCAAAAGGTTCCCAACCAATAACCAGAACCCGCCTTCCCTTTCCCAAACCCCCACCCTTTACTGGACTTTCCCACTGCTCGTAGAGATGCCAGATCCTTTGAAAAGTTTCACAGCTATGACTCTTAAAAGCTGTCAATGTGCCCATCCTGTAAATGTAGTCTAGGAGACCCAATATTTTGTTGGTGTCCAAAGGAGCCTTATTTTTCCAGTCTTTCACATTCTCCATTCATATCACAATGGAAAAGAACTTCACAAATGTCCCACCTCCCCACCCCTGGCCCCCTTCTCTCCCCCACACATTCAACAACATACACAGCGGGGTCAGCTCCACGGCATAGCCCAATATCTCTCGTAACACGTTCCCTATCCACTCCCAACACTTTATTAACGGATAGGTCCACCACACGAAAATGTAATCTCCTACAGCCCCCAACCACTTCCAACACAAGGGGCTACCCACCCCTCTTACTTTACTGAGTCTACTGGGGTCAGATACATATGAGGTCAGATACAACATCTTGTAACACTGCTCTTGTATGACTCTCAAGACTGATGCAACTTTTGCATTCTCATGTAGCATTTTCCAGAGTCCCTCATCCCACTCACCCCCTCTGTCTTTCTCCCATGCCTCCATATACCTTTCTTTAATTGAAAGACTTCATCTCCCATTATACAACTTAGATATCACACTTTCATGACACCACTGGATCAGTATAGTACCTCAAAGGGAGTTTCAGCCAACTCCAACACCTCTTTATACCCCCTTTGACGCAAAAAGTGCAGAAACTACAGATATGTGTACCTATCCCTGTCCCCAGCCCAAACTCCCCCTGGAGCATCTCAAATGTCTTTGATTCACCGTCTCCCTTAATAACATGCTCCCAACACTCCTACCCCCTCTCAGCCCAACATCAGTACACTACTGACATCTGCCCTGGCAAGAACACCCCACACATTCTTATTCATTGCAGACAAAGTCCCTGCCCCTTCCCCTGCAATTTAGCCCATTCTTTCCACACTTTTAACGTGTGTTCGGTAAATGATGTGTAACTACATCCTGTATGCTCCACACCGCCCCCATCCATAGCATGTCAGAAAGGTTCACCCCAACAGCCACTGCCTGTTCTATCCTTCCCCTTGCATCCCCCTCTCCCTCTTCTTCCACCTCAAGATTGTTCATAAATGTGCCACTTTGTAGTAACCCATCAAGTCAGGAACTCCCAGCTCATCCTTCGCCTGACACCGATTCATCACCCTCCTATTCACCCTTGGGGAGCGTCTCTGCCAGACAAAGGAGAATATTTGACTTTGTAACATGCTGAGTAATTTATCGGGCACTTCAATGGGTAGGAACAAGAACATAAATAATATCCTGGGCAATATATTCATTTTTACAATTGCAATCCTACCAATCCAGGAAAAACAGGGTTTGTCTCACCTGTGCAGGTCCCCCGTCAAAGGTTCCTAATTAAATCTTACCAATTCCAATCGGTCTCTCCCCACTTTCACTCCCAGATACTTTATATTACTCTTTGCCCACTGAAATGGAAATGCAGCTTGGGGACACCCCTCTAATCCTGGGTCCAACACTAATTTCAAAATCTCCGTCTTTCCCATATTCATTTTATACCCTGACACCTGACTGTATAAACTGATCTCCTCCATTAAATTTCGAAGGGAAGTAAGTGGATGGCTTATGGTGTAGATCACATTGTCAGCAAACAATGAGATCTTATATTCCCATTTCCCCACCCTAATCCTTCTACATTGGGTTGCTACTGTACCCGGCCTGCCAAAGGTTCAATTACCAAATCAAACAATAACAGGTATAGGAGACACCCCTGTCACATTTTTCTCTCTTACCTAAACTTCTGTGAATAGTTCCCATTAACTCTAATCCATGCCCGTGACTCCTCATACAAAGCCCATATCCATCCACAAAATGTATCCCCCACCCCCCCAGTCTTTTTTTAGACTGCAAACATAAAACTCTACTCTACCCTGTCAAATGCTTTTTCAGCATCAACTACCATTAAGAGGGAAGGAACCGGTCCCTCTGGGCCACCCAAGTCAGGTTCAACAGTTTTCTGATATTGTTACTAGTTGTCTCCAAGATATAAACCCTGATTGGTCCTCCTCAATTAATTTGCTGCAACTGGGTAGCCAAAACTTTGGCCAGGATCTTGGCATCTAAGTTAATTAGCGCAATAGGCCGGTATGAGCTGCAGATGCCTACATCTTTCCTGGGTTTCAGGAGCATTGTGATTCTGGCGACTGCCATAGAACCTGGAAGTCCCTCCCCCCCTGCAGCACCCCATTAAATGATCTCACCGAAAAGGGTGTAACCTCTCCTTGAAATCTTTTTGTAGAATTTGGTGGTTGGCCCATCAAGACCTGGGGACTTCCCCTCTATGTTTATGTTTATACAATTTCTTGATATACCACCCAGGCTGAAGGGCATCAGAGTGGTTTACAATCATTAGAGGCAGGTACTGGATGCATTCTCTCATCCCGAAAGGGCTCACAATCTACATGTGACCCTGAGGCAATGGAGGGTTAAGTGGCTTGCCCAAGGCCACAAGGAGTGCCTATAGGACTAGAAACCCCAGTCCCTCTGGCCTGAGATTGCTGTCCCCAGGTGGGAATTGAGCCCCTGGACCTCTGGCCTGAGGTGACTTGTCCTAACTATTAGGCCACTCCTCCCCCACATACCTTTAATTGCCTCGAGGACTTCTCTATATCCCTATCCAACCATCCAGCTTCCTCCTCCACCAATTGGGGTAGCCCCATCTGTTCCAAATATCCTGTTGCCTCTTGCCAACCTCCCTTAAGTTTGGTCTTATACAGTATTTTATAGAAGTACAATAAAAACAAGTGGAGGAGTAGCCTAGTACCCAAGAGATCAGGGTTTGATTCCCACTGGCACTCCTTGTGACCTTGGGCAAGTCACTTTACCCTCCATTGCCTCAGAAGAAAAGGCCTGGCAATCTACTTCTGGTCATACCTTGCCAATAAAACTCAGGGGCTGCTGGACTGCCAGGAGTCAGCATTGACTTGATAGCACTTAAAAAAAACCCAGAAGCTAGAAATAAACCTCTTGTATTTTCCTAGTATCATTCTCCCACCCTCCCTTCTCATTCCAAATATGTAAAATCTGCTGTTTAACTCTCCTAGCTTGAAGCTTATTTGCCAAACACCAATCGGTTCCCCCTCCCCCTCTCCATAAAGTACTGATACTTCAGCTTCAGCATTTGAAAGGCCCAGTCCTCAGCCCTCAACCTTCTCAATGCTGTCCTAATCTCTTCTGCTTCCCGATGAAGTACCTAGCCACCCCCCTCCGTTTATGGGCCTCTGTCAGCACTTGGAGAGCTTATAGCAATTCTTGTTCCTTCTTTTGTTTGTTTTTTCCATGCCCCCATAGAGACGTCCTGCCCCAAGCATCTTTTTTAAACCATCCCAAATAGCACCCATCCGAACCTTTCCCTGGGGATTAAATTCAAAATATTTTCAGATAACCTTCCTAATGTGCTCCCCCCCAGGATCATCCAGGAGCACTTCATTGAATCTCCAAAAATGAAGACCCTCCCTCCAATTCTGTAAGTGCACCTCAGTCACTACTGGGGCATAGTCTCTCCACCTGCTGTACTAGGGCACCATTGATCCATATCATATTGATCCGACTATATGTGCCATAGTGGTGAGAGTGAAAGGTACAGTTCCTCCACATTCCATTTTTAAAATGCCATGCATCCACCACTCCCAATTTACTCATCATTCTTTTCAGCTTGCTATGAGCTCCCTTCCTCCCCACCCCCCTTCCCCTCTTGAGTTGTTCACCCTGGGATTCATTGTCATATTAAAATCCCCACCAAGAATCATCGGGTCGCTATTCATACCTCTCATCCTCTCCCAGAGCACATCATAAAACTCCCCTGTTTGGGATTGGGGGTGTAGACACTACCCAATAACAAGGCTGTCTCCTCCACTCCCTCCAGAGTACAAACCACCCCTTCCCATCTCTAACCACCTCTTGCTCTTCTACCTGTAGGTCTTTGGCAAAAATAATACCCACTGCCTACTTCTTAGTATTCCCCTTATTGGATGCCAAACACGATTATAATGCCCCTTTTTCAACCAGCTTCCTTGCAACCTTTTCAGATGCGCTTCTTGCAGCAAGAGAATGTCAGCATTCATTTGGCTGCCTTCTCTTTCCAAGGCTCACCCTTTTTGTCAAGAATTAAGCCCCTTCACATTACAAGTTATAAATGTTAGTCCCTGGATTCCATCCCCCCCCTTATCTCCCATGCCCATTTCCTTTCCCCCCATCCACTCCCTTTTGGAAAGCCCCACTTGACCCATCCCCATCAGTACTCCCCCGCCTATCCCCTCTCCCTCTCCCTTTCCCCTCTCTCCCTTCCCACCACTCCATAGTGTCTCCCTCTATGCCTCCTTGTCAGAAGTGAAGTCATCCAGTCTCATCTAACTGGCTTTCCCCAACCTTTCCACCCTTACCCCCATGAACCTTGCATCTCAAACACCCTCACATCACCATTTGCTCCCTCGAAACCCACCTGTACCACTCCCTCTTCCTTCTCCCATACCTCCCCACCTCAGCACCCCACGCCCACTGTTCCACTTACCTACACTCTACCCACCTTACATACGCATACTCTGCCACAACATACAATACCGTATAGTCAATTATTCAATTATTCAGTCCAGTCCATTTCCTGCCCTCATGTTTCTGGCAATCTCTGGGCCATGTCCTTCCTTGCTTTCTTCTCCCTCTTTTCCACCCGCTGCCATGCACTCTTCTACTCAGTGCTGCCAGATCTTCCCAATTCTGCTTCTGGAACATCTGCTACTCCCATCTCCTTTAAGGCAGCTGCCAACTCCTTTTGTGTGGTGTCCTCTCTGTAACACCATTCACAGTAAAAGCTACCCCCAAAGGGATAGAGTCACCAACAACAGATATTGTCCTGGCACATTTTTGCTGTATATTCCCTAAAGGCCCTCCTCCGCCACTGGAGGGTGGCCATGGTGAGGTCTGCATAAACAGTTATCTTTTGCCCCTTCCACTCAAAGCATCCAGCAGACCTCATTCTGGCTGCAATTTTATCTTTTTTTCTTTTATAATTAAAAACTTATGCTTAACAATGGAAGCAAAGGGAAATTACAAGAAATAACAAAATAAACATAATAATCATGCAATTAAACAATATGTTTTATAATCCACTTTATGGGTAGCAAAGGAAAAACCAAGCAGAATAGTAGAAAAACAAAAAATAGATGCTAAACAAAAACCCTTCCCCATGTAGAAATGTCTAAAGACACATTAATAAAGAAATCAAAGTGCAAAGTAGACACAAGCTCTCATCTACTATCCAAGAAATTGAAAAGTTGCAATGGATCTGCAAATACAAAATGTAAACATTCATAGGTAATTAAGCACTTACACGGAAATCAGAGGAAGAAAGTCCCCCGTAAAGCCAATAACACTGCGGCCTCACAGGTTTAGTGAAAAATCCCTTAACCAGTACTAGTTTCTCAAAGGTTAGAGTCAATATATCTATATCTATCTATCTATCTATCTATCTATCTATCTATACAAAAAAAATATATTTCTTATACACACACATACACATTTCACAACTTGTCCTAAATATATATACCACTTTTTATTTTAAATGCTCAAAACGGTCCCCAACGAGTAAAGGCTGTGCCCTGGGCCTCCTGATAATGCCCCCGGCCTAGTACCTCAGCGCACGAAAAGCACGCGAAAGAAAAAAAGGGACGGGTCCAACCTGCTTCTCAGAGCAGTCCCAACCCCGTTCGATCTCTTCGCGGCGGCTGTGGAACTCACCCGCAGTTCATGCAGCTCACCGGCCCTGCTCTGCCACTTCTTACCTCAGCCACCACTTCCCTGCTGATCTCTCACTTCCTCCGTGTTCAATTGAGTGCCAGCTGGCTGAGTCTTCCTGCCCTCATGCTCAGCCGCCTTGAGGGCTTCGTCAGCGAGGCGGGAGACAGTGCCGCAGGCCCTGCTCAATCGAGAGACCTGGCAGAGCTCAAATCTCGCTGGGCTCCCTCCTGCAGCGTTCTGAGTTTATTTTTTTTTTAATGGCTCGGGCCACACGAAGTCTCCTCCAGCCCCCAAGGCCTTCAAGAGAGTTCCAAGAAACTCAACTGAATAAAATAAAATAAATAGGATCTATCAAACTAAAAGGAAACAAATAAGAGGAAAAACAAAACAAAACCCCCACCCCTGACACCTAAGAGTCTCTCCAGTAAGCCTTTCTGCTTGGCTTACTGCTCCCTCCAGCTGCTTGAAGACTGAGTATATTGGAGCTGGTGGGTGGTGCCAGTGATATATATCCAAAAGGATGACATACTCAGTCTCAAGCTGCTGGAAGAGGAGCACAACCCAGAAGAAAGAGACTGGACTGGAGAGATGCTTAGGAATATCGTCAGTAATGTTAGGCCGTCAGGGTCAGAGGTTGGTGGTCTGTATAATAGGTATAGCGCAAGGTTGCCACTGTTGATTATTAGCTGGTCAATGTCAAATGTAGTACCAGAGTTGAGAGGTTTTGGTTCTAATGAGTCTTTTATTATCATCAGAACGCCTTCCTCATGTTTAGTTGTTCTGGGGGTATGGAATATTTTATAATGGGGGGGGGGGCATACTGTAGTTGGTTTAGTAGAATGCTGTCTAGTTCATGAAGCCATGTTTCATTTAGACATGTTATGTCAGGGTTGACTGAATTTATGTAGTCTACAATGATTGGTATCTTCTTTTTTATGGACATTTATGTATGCACATTTAAGTGATGAGGTTTTGTCGGGGCAAGACTGTGTCATGTGGGAAGTTAGTGGAATGGGGTTGATGTAGATTAGTCTCCGTATGTGTGTGTCATGGGGTGCTTTTGGGGTATGGTTTGTGTGTGTTAATATGAGAGCATATAATTTATTTTATTTATTTATTTATTTAGACAGTTTTGTATACCACCTTATCCTTCAATCAAAGTGGTCACAACACAATTAGGGGATACATTTAACACAAGGGGATATGAGACACATACGCTAATACTTACAGGGAACATGGGCAATGGAGGGTTAAGTGGCTTGCCCAAGACCACAAGGAGCACCTGTGGGACTAGAAACCCCAATCCTTCCGGCCCAAGGTTGCTGTCCTCTAGTGGGATTTGAACCCCCAATTGGAATGATACCAGTTTGTGTGAGAGCATTTGAATTACTTGATAGGCAGGTTAGGATAATTGTAACAATTATCAATGTTGCTAGTAGTTGAGAATACATTTTAAATAATAAGGTAGGGGGGAGAGATTTGATCCAGCTGTGTGATTAAGAATGAAGTAAGCAAGAAAAAATGGTCAGATACAGTGGAATTACTTTTCAGTTGGCAAGTTACAATGTATCAATGCAATTCAGTTGACAAGTAATAGTGTAACAATGCAAATCAGTAGGCAAGATACTTTAAAACAATGCATAGCAGTTGATAGAGCAGACAGTGATATACAATGTATCCAGTAAAAGTGGGTAGAGAGTGTGAGAGATAGAGTAGGCGAGTACAGCAGGACAAAATTGTGTACAAAAGACTTAAGAATAGGTCCTGGTTTTAATGATTTGTAATGACCTTAAATTATATGCACTTTTACAAGATAGAGATTGAATATGGAGTTGTATTTTACCGGTGGGGAGACTTGTTGGCGTCTTCAGAGTGAGCTGGATAGATAGTCGGGAAATACGGTTGCAGTAGTCTCTTAGAAGTTGTCGGTGTTTTTGTGATGAGAATTCATAGGAAGAAGGCTTAGTACCAGATGTTTTTTAGATGCGTATATTATTTTATTTATTTATTTAACAGTATATTGTATCTATGCGGCTTCTGCTGCCTAGACCCCGCGCCACGCCCGGCCACGCCCTCGGTGCACTGGCTTTTATAGCAGATATGTTTTGCAGCCGGTCTTGAAGTTTCATGGGTGGAGCTTTACAGACAACGTGCAGCTGTAGGGAGTCCCTGGGCAGAGCAAAGAAGCAGGAGCAGGGAACACACAAATTAAAGAACAAAGTCTCACCTCCCCTATGTTGGAGATCGCTGGAATGCACACAGATGGGACAGGAGGCAGCAGCAGGAGGTGGGGGGGGGGGGGGGGGGGGGGGGGGGAGGGGCGTGCCTTGCTTCTTTTCTCTCTGTGTTTTAGCAGAGATCACAGCCCAGGATGGTGGAAATGGCTAAATTAGTATCATCCTCCACCTGAGTGACCTCTTCACCCTGAACTAAAGATCTAGAAGGCAAATAATAAACATTCAAAATCACCAAATTAATGGAATCAGGTAATGATAACATGTATTTAAAATATTTCCTTAATAGGAATAAAGGAGATATGAGTCAAGTCTTGGAAATATTAAGAAATCTAAGATTTTTAGATTGAAAAGAATTTTCCGAAGACTCAATTTGCCTATTTTAAGGAAAGACTGTTTTTAATATCAAGAGATCCTAGACATTGTAATGGCATAGATTAGCATCAGGAGGTACCAGGGGCGTTTTAGGGCAGCACCCATTGCTAACCAGGCAGCAGCAATATTGAGCCATTGACCGGTTAGTGGCTGAATAATTAGAAGCTGACTGGGCAGTGGCTGAATATCATCATTGCCTGATTAGTTTTGTAGCAATCCGGGCAGCCTGAATATTCAATGCTGGAGCCTGGATATGGCCCTGGCATTGAATAACCGGGTTTTAGTTCAGTGCTGGCAGCTAGCTGCTGACACTGAATATTGGGCACTGCACGTGCAGTTTTGCAATCCGGCCAGTGGTTCAGTATCGCTGTTGACAGGATTGCAAAATTGCAATACAGGTAATCCAGATATTCAATGCTGGAGCCCGGATATGGCCCCGACATTTTGTTTCAGTTTAAATTCGGATGATGCTCTAGTACAAAAATTATTTAACTCAGCATCTCATTTTCTCTCTGTCAGTCATTTCTTCATTATGAGGGTCATTCTGTCCCCTGAATAGCAGGGATGGGCATCCTGTTTGGACATCCATCCCCGCTATTTGCTCCCCTGCTCGCCCCGGCTACTGCCACCCCATAGAAACAGCACGTACAGGGAGGCAGTAGCCTTTCAACATGTCAAAGGTTTCTCATGGACACGACTGAGACACCAGGGCACAGGGGAGAAGTTGCTGCAGAGGCTGTGGATCATGAGGGCCGTGCACTCAGGCAGCAGCATGAAAAGCCATTACAACTGGAGGCAGACCTGTCAGTACATAGTCTATTTCAGGAGCGTGTAGCCAGTCTGTATCAGGATATGGTTGGCCTGCAGGGAGAGGTAGCCCAGTTCCATGAAACCCTATAACAGGAAATAGTGGGTCTTCAGGAGGAGGTGGCACTTTTGACTGCGAATCTGCACAAAGATATGAGTGACCTTCAGGGAGAGGTTGTCTTCCTCAATGAGAACATAGCAGAAAACACAGAGGTGATAGACTGACAACCGCAGTCACTATAGAGCTCTGTGGGAGCTGGTTTAGCTGTGCGATCAGAGCAAATCATACAGTTCTTTCAGCTCCTTGCTCACAAGTTGCCACCTGCTCAAGGGGCAGTAGCTGGCCAAGATGACATGGGTGGGTGGTTTTAGTGGATTATTGCAGGGTGGGCGGCTCCCACCCCTCCACCCAGGGCAGAACTCAGCTGGAGAGGCAAAGAGAGGCCACAGAGATCTCACTAAATGGTTGTGAGAAGGGGTTTACCATATAGCAGGGCCAGTAGTCATACCTGCGTCACTTGAGAATCATATCACTTGGCAAAACAATGACTAATGGTCTCCTCCCCCAACACAGTTGATAGTGCTACTCTACCATCATGTGTTATGTACTGTCAGTGTGCATGACTATGCTATCTACTGTGACCTGTACTAATCTCCGCATTGGCCTCCTTCCATATGTTAAGCTGCCTGTTCTTTTCCTCACATAATCCCAATGAAATGGTCTCTGTTCAGGCAGATAAATGAGGGGCAGTACTCAGGGCCTCACTCATCTGTGCTGTTGTGTATGTCATCTGCTGTGGCATGCACCATTCAACACCAAGCCTTCTCTCCACACTTTATGCATCCAGGACCCCTGCCATTCACATGGACTAAGATTTACAGATAGGCCTGGAATTGGCTGACTCTGGACTGTGCTCATCTGTGCTGTTCTTTGTGCCCTTGCTATCCTCAGTGTGCTGCTCCAGTCATGGCCTGACCTCCATTCCACGTGTAGACCTACTGGCCTCCTTCCTATGCTGCCATCCACATGGACTGAGACCTGCATGCAGAAAGGCCTAGCCTGGGCAGGCTCTGGACTATGCTTGTCTGTACTGTTGGTTGTGCCCTTACCATGCTCTGTGTACTGCTCTTGTCACTAGCCAGTGCAGAAGGTGGTTACCAAAATGGTCACATGGTCAGTGGGCTTCATCATAAGGCATATAGGGACAGATTTAAAAATCTCAAAATGTATATTTTTGAAGAAAGCAAACAAAAACTCTCCCAGCATGTGAGTACTCTTACATAACACCATGAGTAAACAGAACTATGAACCATCTTTTACATTTTTCTCTATCCCACCCAGTCCCCCTCCCCATACTGCTAGAAGCCTGCACACAAAGATCTCATAAAAAAACATACCAGGTCCAGACTCCACAATTGTCCACAGGAATAAGGGTATCCTGCACTCATACAAAAGGATCATAACCAAAGTACATGTCTAACACTATCACCCCTCCTACCCACTCCCTCGCAGACCCCCTACCTCCCCCATCTACCCCATTCCACCCCATACCAAACCCAGCTAACAATCATCAGCCCTTGCACCCTCCTTTCCTGCCCCTTTATCCCCTCCATAGTCCCTCTCCCCCCCCCCCCCAGTAGAGAGAACTCGCACTTCCACCTCAAAAGGTTATCCACTAATTCCTGCCACTTTCCACCATGTCTGGGACTTGCAGCCTTCTACAATGTTAGAATCTCATTGCGCACCCAATGTGCCAGTGATGCGACATATTCTTGCCAAACAACCAAAAACTTGGCTTTCCGTGTCATGGAAGTCTTTGCGGACAAACACTCCATCAGCATTAAATGATGTAACAAATTGCACCCACCCAAAAAAGAGGGAGGGCTGCTCTCTTGCCACAACAGTAAGATTGTCTGCTTACCCACTAGACTGGCCTTGCGATGTAACAATTTCCAATCTCTACCTCTCACTCCAACCACTTCTGGCTGGTCCAGAATAACTCCCTAAACCTGCTGTTCCAAATGCTGACCAAACTGTCCCCCAAGGTAACCATGAAATTACGCCAAAACATCTGAACCCCTAGACAGGACCAAAACAAATGACCCAAATGGCCCACAGACTGCTGGATCTGCAGCAATAATCAAAATCTGCGTAGCTGGCTCTATGTACCCTAATTTGAGATATATAGCCACACAGTAGCACTTGTATTGAATCTACCTCAGGTGCACACACTCAACCAAACATGGCATTTACATAATACGTCTATCTAACTGCTCCCTACTAAATGTCACCTACAACTCGCCATTTCATCATATGCTTTCACTGGTTCCAACTGAAGCAACTTCCGGCAGAATAATGAAACCGACATCCATACTCGATCCTCCAACTCAAAAAACAGCCCCTCCTGGCATGACAGTGTCCCTTCCAAGACAAACTTTCTCAAAGAACACACATAATGGCGCACTTACAAGTAAGCAAAGACATCCCTTGAGTCTATATCATGCTCCTAGTTCAACTTCTGAAAGGAATGCATAACACCATCACTGCTTAGCAGATGAGCTAAGAATCGGACATTCTTCTGTCCCAGTCTCTGAAAAACATTTGTACCAATTCCCGGCAAAAAAGGACCCAATACCGCAAATCAGCAGAAACACTAAAACAGTGGGATCTTGCTTTCAATAACTACACAACTTCTTCCACGCCACATGAACAGGCAGCAGCAGACCACTGCCTCAGATGACAAAAGCAATCCCCTGGATTCCCGAATAACATACAGCAGATAAGGTGTCAGAAAGGTCTCCTCATAATCCTGTACAGTATAGTCTGACCTACCAGCAACCCAATCTCACAAATGCCATGGGGCACAGGCCAATTTATAGCTTCTCAACTTGGGAAGAGCCATACCCTTCCAAGCGCCAATCCTCCTTAAGCAAACTCATTGGAATTCTTGCCCACTGCCCTGCCCAGAGGAATTTCCTCAGCTCCTGCTCCAACTTAAAAATGTCTTTCTTTAATAGCTGAATGGTGAGTATCTGTAAAAAATACAAAATCTTTGGGAAAAGAACCATTTTATATGCTGCCACCCTCCCCAACAAGAAAAGTGGGAATGCCCTCCATTCCCAGAGCTTCTCCCCAATGTCACTGACCAGGCACCCCATATTAACCTAATACAAATGATCAATGCATAAGAGAACAAACTCCAAGGCACCATCTGCCCAGTGGAGTGGAAAACTCTTCCTCCAACTCTCCTGTAACTCCCCAATCATATCCAAGCCCTCCAACTTAGCAAGGTTGATCCACAGTACCACCACCTGCCTATATTCTTGCAGTTCCCCCATCAGACTTTGCTAGAAATTTGAGGATCTGTTAAGTGAATCAGCAAATCATTGACAAACGCCGTGATTTTGAATTCTGCCTTACTGACCCGCACCCCCTTTATATCCTGCCTTTCCTGGATCCTATTCAACAACAGGTCCAAGGTCAAGAGGAACAAGAAAGGGTAGAACAGACACTCTTGTGACGTCCCCAGCTGCAAAGAAAAAAAATCTCCATTGGATGACCATTGACCACCACCACTGCCCCAGAATTCGTATATAACAACTGCACTTGTAAAAATTAGCCCTCCAAACAGGCTTCCAAGGCTGTGAACATAAATCCCCAGCGGCCATGGTGGAATGCCTTCTCCGTATCAAAACTGACCATCAGAGAAGGCACCCAAAAAAGATGCACCCAGTCAAGTGACCCCACAATACGCCTCATATTACTCACTGAGTGTCGCTCCTGAACAAACCCTACCTGGTCATCTTGGACCAAATCCAGAAAACACTGCACCAATCAATCTGCCATGATTTTGACGAGTAGCTTAACATCAAAATTCAAAAGGGATATAGGGGGTAGGACTTCAGGCAAGAAGGATCCCATTCCACCTTAGGAAGCACAGTTGTGTATACCCTATTGGCCCTATAGGGAAATGACCCCATCTCCAAAAGACAAGAAAAAAGTCTGCCAATGGCACACTGATTTTATCCTGTAAGATTTTATAAAACTAACTTCTAAACCCATGTTGTAAAGGCTCACTCATTGTATAACTCTCTGGATATCTTGGGCCAAAATTG
The DNA here is from genome assembly GCA_033557465.1 of Ichthyophis bannanicus. Taxonomy (NCBI): domain Eukaryota; kingdom Metazoa; phylum Chordata; class Amphibia; order Gymnophiona; family Ichthyophiidae; genus Ichthyophis; species Ichthyophis bannanicus. Next base: position 924,843,130 of record CM066032.1, on the reverse strand, counting down.
GTCTGTTCAAATTATCCAGCTACTGCAGGGACAATGGCGGCAATGCCACCCCCCCCCCCTTCACAAATACTGAGAGAATCCCTCCCTCCCACCCCCAACTCTCCAACAGCTTCTAACTGTAATACTCCAGTGATTTAGTACACAACCTGCCCTGAAAGTTCCTTAATCCCACCACATGCTTCTGACCTTGCCAACCCCTTAAACATGCAGCTAATAACCAGCCTGTATGGTCCCCATGCTGGAAAAATGGAAACTTGAAATACATAGCAGATTTCTTGACCCTTTGATTTATCAGGGTGTTCAGAGCTGGTTAGTTGTGTATCAATTACTTGAATGCTTCTCATAGCATAAGTATATAAATGTATATATAAGTGCAGTTTGTATGTATATTAGGCATGGTTTTTAATCTCTGTCCATGGTTCTTTTATTTTGCATTATTATTTTATATGTTTTATCTATGTATCAGTTGTGAACATAAGAACATAAGATATGCCATACTGGGTCAGACTAAGGCCCATCAAGCCCAGTATCCTGTTTCCAACAGTGGCCAATCTACGTCATCAGTACCTAGCAGTTTCCCCAAAAGACATAGGTTCCACAATGTTTGTATTGGGCCAAGCAGTGATATCATGGGTCCCTTTTAATAATGGTTTATGGACCTTTCCTCCAGGAACATGTCCAAACCTTTTTTAATTCCAGGTACACTAACAGCTTTTACTACATCCTCCGGTAACAAGTTTCAGAGTTTGATTACACGTTGAGTGAAAAAATATTTTCTTTTATTAGTCTTAAATAGTTTACCCTGTAGCTTCATTGCATGTCTCCTAGCCTTTCTATATTCTGATAATGTAAACAATCGATCTAGGTTTACCCGTTCCACTCCATTCATTAATTTATAGACTTCTGTCATATCTCCCCTCAGCCGTCTCTTTTCCAGTTTAAAGAGCCTTAACCTTTTTAGCCTTTCTTCATAGGGGTATCCTTCCATCCCCTTTATCATTTTGGTGGCTCTTCTCTGAACCTTTTCATAATAACGCTATATCCTTTTTAATACACGGCGACCAGAATAGCACACAAAATTCAAGGTGTGGTCTCACCATGGAACGATATAGAAGCATTATAATATCCTTTGTTTTATTTTCCATTCCTTTCCTTATGATACCTAGCATTCTATTTGCTCTCTTGGCCGCTGCTGCACACTGGGCCAAGGGTTTTAACATGTTATCCACAATGCGCCTAAATCTTTTTCCTGGGTGGTGGTTCCTAATGTGGAACCCTGCATCCTGTAACCATAGTTTGGGTTGTTCTTCCCTAGCTGCGTAACTTTGCACTTGTCCACATTAAATTTCATCTGCCATTTGGACGCACAGTCTTCCAATTTATCAAGATCCTCATGGGTTTTAACAACTTTAAATAGTTTTGTGTCATCTGCAAATTTAATAATCTCACTCGTTATTCCCTTTTCCAGGTCATCTATGAATATGTTAAAAAGCAGCGGACCCAGCACAGATCCCTGGGGTACTCCACTGTTCACCTTTCTCCATTGGGAAAATTTGCCATTTAACCCTACCCTCTGCTTTCTATCTTTTAACCAGTTCCTGATCCACAATAATACACTGCCTCCAATCCCATGACTTTTTAGTTTTTCCAAAAGTCTCTGATGAGGGAACTTGTCAAAGGCTTTCTGAAAGTCCAGATGCAATTTTTATCAACCGACTCACCTTTGTCTACCTGTTTATTCACACCTTCAAAAAAAACCATACCAGATTAGCAAGACAAGATCTTCCTTGTCTAAAGCCATGTTGGCTGTCTCCCATTAAGCCATGACTATCTACATGTTCAGTAATTTTGTTCTTTATGATGGTTTCTAGCATTTTTCCCAGTACTGACATCAGGCTCACTGGTCTATAGTTTCCTGGATCACCACTGGAACCCTTTTTAAAAATTGGCGTTACATTGGCGATCCACCAATTTTCAGGTATTACAGATGATTTTAATGATAGTTAACAGATTACTAATAGCAGATCTGCAATCTCATATTTCAGTTCTTTGAACACCCTTGGATGTATATCATCCAGTTCAGGTGATTTGCTACTCTTCAGTTTATCAAATAGTTGTAATATCATCTTCCCGGTATATCAATATTTCTTTAAATTCTTTCATAGTATCACCTTTAAATACCACTTCAATCATGGGTAACATCCCTACATCTTCTTCAGTAAAGACTGAAGCAAAGAATTCATTCAGTCTCTTCGCTATGGCCTTGTCCCCTTTTAGTGCCCCTTTCACCCCTCTATCATCTAATGGTCCAACTGACTCTCTCACAGTTTTTTTGCTACGAATGTACTTGAAAAAGTCTTTATTACGCATTTTTGCTTCCACAGCAAGCTTCTTCTCAAATTCTCTCTTTGCCTGCCTTATCAATGCCATGCATTTAACTTGCCAGTGCTTGTGCTGTTTCCAGTTTTTGTCATTTGGCTCTTTTTTCAATTTCCTGAAAGATGCTTTTTTGGCAACAATAGCCTCTCTGACCTCACCTTTAAACCATGCTGGCAGTTTTTTTGACTTCCTTCCAATTTTCTTAAAGTGCGGAATACAGCTGGTCTGGGCTTCCAAGATGGTATTTTTAAACAACACCCAAGCTTGATTTAAATCTTTAACCTTTGCAACTGCTCCTTTTAGATTTTTCATAACTATGTTTCTCATTTTATCATAGTCTCCCTTTCGAAAGTTAAAAGGTAGTACTGTGGATTTCCTTACCATCCCTCCTCCATTAATTAAATAAAACACAATCATGCTATGATCACTATTGCCAAGTGACCCCAACACCCTTATCTCTTGCACCAGATCTGATATTCCACTAAAGACTAGGTCCAAAATGGCTTTCCCTCTGGTCGGTTCATGAACCAACTGCTCCAAGAAGCAGTTATTTATTTCATCTAGAAATTTTATCTCCTTAGCATGCCCTGCCACGACATTGATCCAGTCAATACCAGGGTAATTGAAATCATCCATTATTACTGTGCTGTAACTTTTGTTAGCTTCCCTGATTTCTTTGAGCATTTCATTTGTGATTCGCTAACACAATATTTGATGAGAAAATATTTTATGTTTTTATTTGTATTTGAACAGACCACTGACCCTGAAGAAGGCCATGCCAAAACACAGCCATGTTGTGCTTTGTTTCTTTTGTTGGTTTGTTGCCTTGGCATTGATCCAATTTCAATAAAGCATGTGTTCCGATATTCGCTTTTTGTTTGATACTTCATTGTGGTACATATTGTACCAAAACTATATCCTTGGTGGCCATGGGATGGGCACAATCAGCTGCTGCAATGTATTTCACAAAGTGAGCTTGCATGACTCAGAGGGCTGTTGGCATGGGTGTCAATATTCTATGAGCCATTGTGTTCCCAGCCATCACCACTGCTATACAGTCAACCAAGCCATAAGCACAGAATACCTGAGGAGTCACAGACAACTCTGCCTCGTTGTCCACCCTCACCATTGGACTTTTTACTTCTACCCCCCCCCCTCCCTTAACACAAATATAGTACTATAAACCCTTTCTGGACAAAGCAGTGCAGCATTCCATTCAGAGTGAAATGTAGCACCATACAGTTCTCATGACACAACTCAGTTTCTAACAGAAATGCATATAGAGTGAGATATACAAACCTGCCTGATAGGAGTTAATTGTCTGTGTGCAATTGCCCATTGTGGCTGCAGATGCAGTACTCACTGAGGAATCACTTAACATTTGTGTAGCACATATGAGCCAGTGCATTACCTATCCTGCGATGCTATGGTGCCTCAAATATCCTGGTCATAGGCTGCTGCCTGGTATTAGCCACACAGATTGTGCATCTACCCAGGAGAATGCCATTGCACATAACTGGTGCTATCTTTACACCTTTTATCCTTTGCCCTGACTGACCAAATGACAGCCCTTCCCCAAAAACTCATGTCCTCCCACGGGATAGCCTATACAGCTGTTGTGAATTCTGCACAGGAAGAGGGAGCAGGTATTCCACAGATACTATCATGTGCACAACACCTCTCTAGTGGCATCAGTCCTTCTTATGGCACATTTCTGTACACTGCATGATTGTGCCAATTCAACTCTTGGTATTTACAAGTTTGAAAACCTTATGGGGATCCCATACAATAACCCTATTGGCTGGTTGCCACAACACAACTGCCTGTAACCAGATGGCTTTGCTCTGTGGACAGCTAGCCACAGTCGCTAATAGGCACAAACCCTATCAAGAGGTTGTCCTATTAGATGTGCTGCAGCAGTAGGTGGAGGGAGAATTTGGCTTTGCAATGCCTTCTATTGGTGTGGGACTGCACTGAGCAGCTCACATATTGACTGGAAATGTGGATTTTCAGGACTGCAGCCCATTTCTACAGCATTGCTTACTAATATTTATAAAACTCTAGCACAGCTATGCATTGACAGGGGTGTGGTTATGTGCTCCTGTTACCTATCCAGCGACCATTCAAGGCCATGCCTCCCCTCTTCAAACTACTGGAAGATTCCTGAGTGATACAGGATATAGGAATCATGGTTTGATCCAAGGAACCTGGCCACCACATTCATTATGGTCATGTGTGCATCATATACCACCTGCACCATTCAGGGAGTGAAAGTGTTTTACAGTTACGATATGTCACCTCCCTGTTACGAGGTGGTATCAGCACTACATGTGTGCAAACAATCGCATCCATAACTTGTGGTGAGCCAGCTATGGTGAAAGTGTTCCTTCAAGGCCTCCCAATGTTGCCTACAATTGGGTATGGTGATATACTTCCCAATCCATCTCCTCATGGTCTGTAGTACTTGGTGCAGACATGTGGTACAGCTCATCGCCCCACTATGACCACAGAGGTTTGAAAGAAATGTAGAGCACTCATGAATTTCACTAGGTCAGGTTTTGCATGGTATCAGTCTGTGAGAGGATCTAGATCTTCCCCAAGATCCTCATATAGAGATGTCATAGCCTTGGAGCTCAGCTCACTTGGTCCTCAGGAAGTGCAAGGAAGGATCACAGGGTCTGGAAATGCCTGGCTGCTCACCCTTTTCTATGCCAGCTGCTGCTGCTCTGGTGATGGTGCCTCTCGCATCTGGGGCACAGCCTGTGCCCTTTTCTGTTGCTGCTGTGATGACCTCCTCCTCTTTTCAGGGCCTGCAGTGTCATTCACCATTATTATTATTATTATTATTCATTTATTAAGCACTACAAGGCATATGCAGTGCTGTACAAACACAAAGAAAGACAGTTCCTGCTCAAAGAGCTAATAATCTGAAAGACAAACAGACGTGACAATACAAGAAGCACGAGGTCAAAAGGAAGAGGAGACACAAGGAAAACAAAGATCATGATCTGAAAGTGGTCTCAAAGAGGTACGTTTTTAGCAAGGATTTGAAAAGGGAGAGACAAGAGACTTGATGTAGAGATAGGAGAAGCTTATTCCAGGCATAAGGAGCAGCAATGTGAAGTCTGGAGTTAGCATTAGAAGAGAAGGGCATAGAGATAAGGAGATCAGAGGAGGGGCGGAGTTCACGAGGGAGGGAGTAGGGAGAGAGGAGAGAGAAAAGATAATGAGGAACCGTAGAGTTAATTCCTTTATAGAAGAAGTAGTTTGAAATGAATACAGAGCCGAAAGGGAAGCCAGTGAAGCGATTTCAATAGAGGGGTCAAATAAGAGTAACGCGGCTGGCAGAAAATCAGTCGTGCCACAGAGTTCTGAACAGATTGAAGAGGAAACAGGTGGGACCGAGGAAGACCAGCAAGGAGAAGGTTGCAATAATCCTGTGACGGAAGCCAGACTGGAGTGGATCCAGGAGTGCATGAGAGGTGAGAAATTCAAGGCAATGAAGGAGGACAGCTCGCTCAAGAAGTTTAGAAATGAAAGGAAGAAATGAAATAGGACAATAACTGGAAGGAGTTGAAGGGTCGAGAGAAGGTTTTTGAGGATAAGAGTGATCACAACATGTTTGAAGGCTGCAGGGAAGGTTGCAGTAGAGAATGAAAGATTAATGATGGAAGGGGTAACAGAGGAAGAGACGGAATTGAGGAGATGGGTAGGGATAGAATCAGAAGAGCAGGTGGTGGGTTTGGAGGTTGAAAGAAGAAGGGAAGTTTCTTCATCTGAGATTATGGAAAAAAGAAAGGGTAGGGGAAGATGAAGGGAAAAGCTGATAATGGAGAGGAGGAAGGGGAGGAGAGGAAGAAATAGGAGGGAATTGAAGAGTAATCTTAGAGACTTTGTGATGGAAAATGTTAGCTAGGGTTTGAGCAGAGAGGGAAGGAAGGATTAGTGGCAGAGGAGGCATAAGAAGTGAATTGAGGGTAGATAATAGACAACGGGGATTGGAGGCAAGACAGTCAGTCATATGAATAAAATGGTTTTGCTTAGTGAGGGCAAGGGCAGATTTGTAAGAGAGAAGCATGAATTAAAGCAAAGAAAGTCAGAAAGGGAGCATGATTTAAGCCAGGTGCGTTCAGCTGCACAGGCACAGAGATAGCGAGAAGCTGGAGAAAGCCAGGGCTGAGGAGAGGTATGCCTCACAGGACGAGCTATGGGTGGAACAAAGGCATCAAGAACAGAGGAGAGAGCAGTATTATAGAGGAGAATGCCCGCGTCAACAGAATTAGAGGACAAAATGGAATGAAGAAGCGAAGAGACAGTAGTTGATAGAGTTAGTGGGTCAATAGAATGTAGATTCCTTAAAACAACAGAAGAAATAAGCTGAGATTGAGGTGGAGAGTAATGGAGAGTGAAGCTTAAGAGATGGTGGTTGGACAAAGGAAGAACAGAGGAGCAGAAATTAGAGGGTAAACAATTAGAGTAGAAGACAAGATTGAAACAGTGACCACGCTGATGAGTAGGGGAGGCGGAGCAGAGAAGGGGGTTATAAGAGGAGGTAAGTGAAAGGATCTTAGAAGCATATGGGTCAGAGGGGTTATCAACATGAAAATTAAAATCACCAAGAATGACAGAAGGTGAAGAAGGATCTAAAAATAATGAGAGCCAGGAGTTGAAGTCAGAGAGGAATGTAGAAACGGACTTATCTGGTGGTCTGTAGATTACAGCAATCCAAAAAGGAAGGGGATGGAAAGCATAAATGGAATGGACCTCAAAGGAGGGAGAGGAATGGGACTGAGGTAACAAGAGAGGTTGAAATCTGCAAGGAGAAAGTAAAAGGCTAACACTGCAACCATGTGGCCGAGGGGTGTGAGAGAAGTAGAAGCCGCCAAGTGAAAGTGCAGCAGCTGAGGTAGTATTGTCTGGTAAGAGCCAGGAAATTAAAAGCAGAAGAAATGAAGAGATCATGGATGAATGCCAGTTTGTTAACGATGGAATGAGAGAAGGGAAGAGAAAAGGGGGAAAGGAGAAGAATATGGATTAGAGCACGGTGGTGTAGAGAAGGAGATAGCAGAGGTCCAGGATTAGGGTTAATATCACCAGATGACAAAAGTAGAGTGCGAGGGAGAGATGAGGCAGTATGACGGAAACGAGAATGTGATATCTCCATTGTGTCTGCCAAATGACCTACTTGCATGCCACTGTTTTATTGGCTATCATATGTGGAGACTGGGCAAGGCACCTGTGATTGGTAGACGGCCCACCTGTGCCCCGCGTTAATGATAAGCTGGCACACTAAGTGCCACTTGTGCTTTGTTAGAGGTAGGCATTAGCTGGACCCCTGCTGGTGGCATCTTGTGTACTCATACATGTCACTAGTGCAGCTCTGCCAACTGTGCATGTCTGTTTCCGCCATCTCTCCACCCTAACCCCACTTATTTGTGCACTGCTCAGGTAGCACGGCACTTTTAGAGTGGTGGCTGTCTGGCTGCCTGTTCCTTCCTACCACACAGTCACGATGCCTGTTATTTACACACTAGACCAGGAATGGGCAAACTACGGCCCGCGGGCTGTATACGGCCCGGCGGACCTTTTAATCCGGCCTGCGGACGCGTGCAGAAATAGAAACTACAGGAGAAGTAGCACGGTGGCAGAGCGTAACAGCCGCCTCGGATATGCCGAAGCGAAAGAGAAACGCTCAAGCTTAGAGCGTGAATAAGGGCCGGAGGCTTTACTTGTTTTTAAAATCATCCATAGGCATCGGAGAGGGGGGCGGGTGGGGGGCAGAGGGGCCGTGACCCCACACTAAAACTTTGCTGCTCCGATCGGGGCTTCGTTCCGCGGGGAGCCGATCTCCTGCGGGCAGAAGCCGGGAAAGGCCAGCGATCGCAACCTGGCAAGCAGCAGGCTGCCGGCGGGCAGAAGAGCGCTGCGATCGCGGCACAGATCCCTCCTGTCGGCCCGCGGGAGATCGGATGGGAAGACAGGTCCGCTGGCCCAGGGGTGGAGCTTCCCCTCTGGACACAGCCTTCGGACGCCTCTGAAATCAGCCGAAGTCGGAACACTTGGCCCCACTGCTCTCTGATTGCTATCTCTTCAATGAAAGGTAAAGCTGTCTATGTCCCACGTCACCCCAAAGACGGAAACGTCCTCTCCCAGTGCCTGCCAAGCGACTGGGGATCAGGAATTGCACACGCTGAATTCAGAGAGTCCCCCAGGAGCCCCTACTCACCACCTTGTGCTCTGGCAGCAACCAGTCCCTGCTGATGAGTAGAAGCGCTTCCTTTTCACCTGCTCCTGGCTTCGGCATTTTTGTATGTATAGGTAAGTGCGTACGCATCTCGGGCACGAATCACTCTGTTGGAATGTGCACTGACTGACTATAAACTTCTCTTATTTTATGAAAGAAATACATTGCATAAAAGTTTTGTAAAATAACTCTTTTTATGCTTTTCTACCTTAAATTAATCTAAACATTTAATGTTACAAATTTAAATTTAATTTATATTAATTCACACATACACACCGTCCATCTACTCTTGGTCCGGCCACCGGGTCCAATATATGAACCCATTGCGGCCCTCGAGTCAAAACGTTTGCCCACCCCTGCACTAGACCCTGTGCTCCCAGTGATCGCACTTTCGTAAATAGGCCCTTTTGAGTCAATTTTTAGATAAGCATCCTTTTAGAGAAAATATAATTTCATGGAAGATTCAGACAATATTTTAATGGTTTGGAAAGATGATGATACTTCTCTGGGTAAATTTCATTTTTAGATGTAAAAACAGAGAATAAGAAAGGCAGTTTTAAAACTAGTCTTTTTCATAAACCTAGAGATATAAATAAAATGTTAGACTATCAAAGCTGTCATAGCAAGGCACTAAAAGATAATCTAACTGTAAGCCAATTTCTATGTTTGAAATGACTATGGGACTGTTTCACTAAAGGTTTTATCATGCGTTAATGAAATTAACGTGAGTTAACTACCCAGAGCCCTTTTATTTCTATGGGTGCAATGGCACTTATTACCTTTAGTAAAAGGGCCCCTATATTCTGAAGAAGATGATTTTGAACAACGATCTATAGATATGAAAACTAGATTTTCAGAATGGAGCTGCTCACAAGCTTGCATAGACAAGCTTTGACCCGGTGAAAAGCAGGATATAAATGTAGCTAAATAAATAATAAATAAATTATGGAACAGTAGTAATTTCAGATAGGGACAATCTTTTGCAGACACAAAATTTAAAAAAACAGGTCAATGAGAGGTTAATTTGTCCTCTTTTGGTTACATGGCAAAATGTATTAAGATTTTAAAGAAAAATTGATTTACAATACAAAATGTAGACTGTTTTTCAAAAACAATAAATAACAGTGGTACGTACAGTAGAAGGGGATACAATTTTAAAGATATACTGGTGCCATCAGCTTTGCTAAGGATTAATTATTTATTGTTTTCTTAACTGTAAACCGCCCTGATATTGCGAAGGAGTGGTATATCAAGAATTCTAATAAAGATATAGATAAAGAGACAGAACAATTGGGCACTTTAAATATGATAACTGTTCCATTCATGATGTTTCTTTAAATGTTTACACATCCTGAGACTAAGGGCCTTTTTACTAAAGCCCAGCCACCAATTAACGTGCATTTTAACGTTCAGCAACTGGTAGTCAGAAACACTAATGTGTGCGCATATCCACCACTGCACACTAAAATGCATGTTAATCAGTGATTGCAGGATGGGGCACAGAATGGGTGGAGTGTGGCTGTGGAGGATGCATTACCGCTAGCGCCAGGGCTACTGCCACACATTCAGCGGCACCATGGTTCTTAAAGCAGGTTCACCTAACTACTCCGCTATGGGAGTCATTAAGTGAACCCATCTTGGTGGAGCGCACATTAGATTGGCCTGTCACACATTAGCTACCAAGACTTTACTGGTCATGCCCCAACGGCTACTGTAGAAGCTTTGCAATTAACGTGCATTTCTTTGGTGCATTAATTGCAAATCCTTAGCAGGCATTGTCCTTATGATAATTATGGGCACGATTTTCATTTAGGCAGGCTATTTTTATTTATTTATTTTATTTAGGTGTTTTTTTTTTAATACCGCCCCTTCCAGCGATCAAGGGCGGTTTATAAAGAACAGAACAATTACATTAAACTTTTTAAGAACATAAATGGATCCAATCATATAACATGTTTACAATCAACATATTTACATGGAACTATTTTACATTAATTACATACCTAAAGTAAATGTATTATTGGGTGAGAGAAGAGAAGGGTGTTCTTCATACATCTGAGAATAAATATGGGAAACTATAGTTATAGGAGGAGTAAGGGGTTGGGGCTAGGAAGTGTGGATCAGAAACTATGTTGGGTAGAGCTGTTCACGGTTGTGATTATCTCCAAAATGTTCAATGAATAGTGTGATGAAGCTGACACTACTGAAGCTATGGAGTTAGGAGAAAACTCTGTTTCTTTTAAAGAAACTGATTTACAGAGAATGCAGTTACCAAGAAGAGCAGCTAGAGGGAGTAGGCATGAGGCTGCAGAAGGTAGGCTGACACACCCAGATTGTAATGATGTAATAGCTAATCAAACACACCTGAGTAGAGGGCCAGAAAGCTCACTAGAGAAACGGCTTTATAAGCAGTGCTCGGTCAGGAGAATAGAGAGAGGACCACCAATACAGAGATGACCACAGGAGCAGAGAGGACCACAAATACAGAGAGCAACAGAAACCCCTGCTACTAAGGAGAGAGAAAGGGGAAAGCTCCAACTATGGAAGGAAAGGCAGTTAAGCTTGCAGTCCTTACAAGGAAGCAACAACTTCCAGGAAGGACAAACCCATGCTGAAAAGCTCCAGAAAGAAGTCTACAGTGTAAGCAGGAGAGTGCCTGGTAGAAGGAATACCAGCAACGCACGTCTCAGAGAACAAAGGTACATTCACACCTCCTTTCCTGAATGTGTGCCAGGTCCTAGAAAGGCTTGTAAACCAGAGAGCCATAGATATGAGAAACAAAGCTGGGGAAAGCTTTGGAAACCTGTGCAGAAGGTCCTAGATAAAAGCCATATTAATTGTTTACCAGACCAGGTCCAGCCAGGCTGGAAAGTCTTGGAGAGAACTACTGAAGTACATCCAGTTTTGCCTAGGGAAAGCTCAGGCTTAGCAGACACCATATCTGAGCAAGAGGATATGCAAACAGACCTTGTAGAATCAGAATCATTGCTACCTGAATATCCTATGGACTACTCTGTGTAGCTGAGAGTATAGAATCTCTCACAGAGTCATAGCATAAGACATGCTCTAAAAATGTTATTGTTTTGTTGAGCTGAAAAGAAGTTTTTGTGTTTATTTAACCTGTTGACATTGAAAAATCCTGCTTGAATGGAAAAGACTGTGAAGCTCTTATAACAGTTTTGGACTTTGAAAATACTTTGGTAGAAACCCTGAATCAAGGTGAATTCTGTTGTCTTCTTGGAGAACCTTAGCGCATCAAGGGAATAAAACCTTATATTTAACCCAGCACAAGGCTCACACAACTATTCTTTATAAAGAAGGGAACTACAAGGACCGTAATGCACCTGGTCTAAGTTAAAGTTTCCGGCTTCAACAAACAATAAATGTCCGCCCTGACCCTTCAGCACGCTGCCACCGGGAGGGGTTGTGACAATAACAATGTCTTAATTTCTTTACGGAACAGTTGGAGGTAATTAATAGTTCTCAGTTTATCTGGGAGAGCATTTCATAAGATTGGGGCAAAATATGAAAATGTTCTATTGCTCGTGGATCGGTTTGTGTATCTGTATTGGGTGGGGACTGCAATATTATTTTGAGTATATACTCTTCTTGTTCGCTCAACAGGGGAGATATTTATGAAGGTGTTAAGATGTGTTGGTGAAATGTTCTTCAGAGTTTTAAAAATGCTCATTAGTACTTTATATTTCATTTGGCTTATAATAGGAAGCCAATGTAGCTCATATAGTATAGAAGTGATATTTTCTGTCGTATCTGTCTTGTTTATCAAGCGGGCAGCAACATTTTGGGCTAACTGCAAGGGTTTCAGTGTCTTTTTGGGGAGGCCTTTTAAGATGCTATTGGAGAAATCAAAATGTGGGAGGATCATGGCTTGTAAAACTGAACGAAAATCAAAGTTGGATAGTAGTGGTCTAAGGTGTTGTAGAAGTCTTAGTTTATAGTAGACTGATTTGGTGATGTTCTTTATATGGGTGAGCATACTGAGGGTCTGATCATGTTGAAGCATAGCCTGCTCACCGACTCCCTTCTTTAACCCGAATTTTCATTTCCACAGTGACAGAAATGAAAATCTGGGTCACACCGCACAGGCCAGCAGCCATAGAAGCTAAGCGGGTAGCAGCGATTTTCGATGCTGCCCGTTTAGCCCCTACTCCTTAAAGATAGGCAAGGGTTTTCCTTGCCTATCTTTAATGCACAGAGCACTAAGCGGGCAGCATCGAAAATCACTGCTACCTGCTTAGTGCCATTCCCAGCTCTGTTCCACCCTGGAACACCCCAAACATGCCCCGAGGCTAAGCGGATAGCATCTGGGCACGTTAGGGACTTAACTGGGATTTTCCAAAGGCACTACTTGTGTAACTGCCTTCGAAAATCAGGCCCTATATGTTCACACAACCATAAACCATCAAAAAAAAGGTTTAGCTGATCAAACAATTATCTCAAACTACAGTTGGAAGATCAGCAGTTATACGAAATATCAATGTGAAAAAGGGGAAAAGACCTCAGCATCCATGTTAAATATCTCAGGGATTGTATATAATATATAGTGGATAAGTGCAATCATTGATAAGAAAAACCCCTCTTGTTTTATCAGAACTTAATTGAATTTATTTCATAATTCTTTTATTCAATAATTCTTTTTTATTTTTCAGTTGATTTAGTTAAAAACAGTTTGAAAAAGTCATACTGAATGCTGCACAGCATATCTTTAGTTCATATACTGAAATTTTTTAATTTATTGAATTTAACAAAATTTGATAAGTATATATTTGATAAAGAAAAACATCAGAGGCAATAATCAAGCAACCAATAAAATAAAAAGAACAAATAATTCAAGAAAATCTTAAGATTACTCCCTTTGACAATTAATTAAAACACAAGCAAAAGATAGAGCTGAAAAAATATAAAGAAATCTAATTAAAAAAGAAAAGGCTTAGCATGGTTTTCACAATTCTGGATTGATAAACCTCTAACCATCACCCCCAGCAATGCCAAACTGTGTGGCATTCAAGATTCCCAGTTTTTTTTAAAATCAAGAAACACTCCAAGTTGAGACTTCCGATGACATCACGGAGCCCAATGGACGCAGCTTACCTGAGCTCTGTATGACTCCTGCAGGTAATAAGCGTGAAAAACCACCCCAGAGCATAACGAGGAAAAACAAGTAACATAGTAACATAGTAAATGACAGCAGATAAAGACTAGCATGGTCCATCTAGTCTGCCCAGTAAGATGGCAAGAGTAGGTGCACCTGCCACTCTGTGCAGGCCACCCCTCCCCATGTCTGTGTTTAGGGGTGAACCCACCGTTCCATGTAGGACACCCCTATTTGTTAAGAAATTAGATAGTTAAGTTTATTTTGATTTTATCCTGTTGCTGTAAAGGGATCCACTGTGTCTGTCCCATGCCATCTTGAATTCTGTCACTCTATTTGCCCCCACCACTTCCATCTGGAGGGTATTCCAAGCATCCACCACCCTTTCAGTGAAAAAGTATTTCCTGACATTGCCTTTCAATTTACCCCCTTGCAACTTCATGTTATTCCCTATAGTTTTACACCTTCCCCGTCTTTGGAAGAGGTTTGTTTGTTCATTATTTCTCTTTAAGTACTTAAAGGTCTGAATCACATCTTCCCTATCCCTCCTCTCCTCCAGAGTGTACATATTTAGGTCTTCAAGTCTCTTCTCATAAGGCTTCTGATGCAGGCTCCAAATCATTTTGGTCGCCTTCCAGTCTTTTTACATCCTTTGCAAGATATGGTCTCCAAAACTGAACACAGTATTCCACGTGAGGCCTCACCAGTGACTTATACAGTGGCATTAGTACCTCTTCCTTTCTGCTGGTAATTCCTCTTTGTATGCAGCCCAACATCCTCGTGGCTTTTGCCACTGCCTTGTCGCACTGTTTTGCCACCTTGAGATCCTCAGAAATAATCACACCAAGATCCTTCTCCTGATCCGTGCACACCAATCTCTCGCCCCCTATCACGTACATTTCCCTTGGATTTCTGCTTCCCAAGTGCATGACACTGCACTTCTTCGCATTAAATCTTAATTGCCAAGCATTAGACCATTCTTCCAGCTTTTGTAGATCTTTCCTCATGTTATCCACTCCCTCAGGGGAGTCCACTCTGTTGCAAATTTTCGTGTCATCTGCAAAAAGACAGACTTTTCCATTCAGTCCTTCAGCAATATCACTCACAAATACATTGAACAGTGCCGGGCCAAGGACCAAACCCTGGGGCACCCCGCTAATCACCCTCCTTTCATCCGAGTGAGCTCCATTTACCATCACCTTCTGTTGTCTGTCAGTCAAGCAAATTCTGATCCAGTTCACCACCTTAGGACCCATCCCCAAACTTCTGAGTTTATTGATACTGTTCCTCATAGGCTTCCTATGAGGAACAGTATCAAAGGCTTTGCTGAAATCCAGGTAGATGACATCCATCGCATGCCCCTGATCTAATTCTCTGGTCACCCAGTCAAAGAACTCAATCAGGTTTGTTTGGCAAGATTGTCCTTTGGTAAAACCATGTTGCCTCGGATCATGCAACCTGTTGGTTTTGAGAAAGTCCACTATTCGCTCTTTCAGGAGCGCCTCCACTACTTTTCCCGCCACCGAGGTAAGGCTCACGGGCCTGTAGTTTGTCACTTCTTCCCTGTCACCAGTTTTGTGAAGAGGTACCACATCAGCCATTCTCCAGTCCTGAGGAACTTCTCCTGTTTCCAAGGATCTGTTGAAAACATCCTTTAACGGCCCTGGAAGAACCTCTCTGAGCTCTTTCAGTATCATGGGATGTATCCCATCTGGTCCCATGGCTTCGTCCACTTTCAGTTTTGCAAATTGTTCTAACACATCATCTTCTGTAAATGGTGTGGTATCTACTTCATTCCCATTTTTATATTTGGGAGTCACAGGTGGTCCTTCTTCAGGATTTTCTTTAGTAAAAACAGAGCAGAAGTATTTGTTTAGCAATTTCGCTTTTTCAATGTCACTTTCCACGGGTCTGTTCCCAGCACTTTTGAGTCCTCAAGTGAGGCTGAGATCTCCTGATGTCAGTGTGGAAAAAATTGGAGGCCTTCCAGTTGACCTACGTGAGAAGGGAAGCACCAGTAGAAATGGAAAAGGCACGGCAAGCAAATGCAAGCAGCTCAGAGGGCTCCAAAGAGGAGAGGCCGGAGGGAAACGCAGCAGCGGAGGATGCTGAACTCAGGGGCTGGCTGCAAACATTCATAAAGTAGATCCAAGCTGATTTAAAAGCTATGCACTTGGATATTAAAACAATGCTGCTCACCATACAACAAAATTTGGGGGCCTTAGGATAATGGGTGGAGGAAATTGAGGAAAGCGTGGATAGACATGCAGTGGGACTGTAGGAGCTGGAGGTGGGCCAGGCAAATCTTCGGTCCCATCAGGAGGAGCTGCAAGAAAAGCCTGGAGGAAATTGAGGATAGAGCAGGTGTAATTTCCGGGTAAGAGGAATTAGAGAGACGGATAACTTCAAGGACTGCACCTGAGTGGCTCAGAGATTGTTTCAACATAGATTGGGGTTGGATAACGGAGGAGGAGGTGTAGAGGACCAGGTGGGCATTGAAAGAGCACACAGGAGCCTGGGGCCTAGATGGGACAAACAACCACAAGACCTGATTACATGTTTAAGCTCCTTCCCTGTCAAAGAGCATATTCTCAATGTTGCAAGGAAATATGGGTGCAGAGCATGGGAGAGCTGTGAGGTTGAAATCTTTTATTATTTGTCCAGGGTTACCTTGGAGTGGAGGCGAGCACTGAGAGAAGTGACGACCTATATGCGGCAGAGAGGGCTGCTCTACCAGTGGATGCTTCCATTTGGACTCCTGGTAACGGTGAGTGGGTCATCCAGGAAGGTAAAAGTGGCAGTGCAAGCATGGACTGTACTGCAGGAGATGGGCTGTGAGTCTACTTAAGTCTATGGAGCGGGGGCAGCATCCAGAAGGCAATATGACAATGCCCACAGCTCAACCACACTCGCAGTGGCAAAGAGTGGTGGTGAAGGGGAGAAGATTGAAGGGACTTTCCCAAGAGCAGGAAGTCAATCAAGCAGGTACAGGACCTTAAGGGCTCATGAAGGAATTTGGAAATAGGCACACTGACTAGCAGGGCTATGAAAACCCAGACACTGAACTCATAGGGCAATCAAAGTGGGGGGGGGGGGGGGGGGGAAGGGGGAGGGGGGAGGAAGTGGTGTTACTCACTTTTGATGTGGGAGGGTGGAGGGAATGGTCAGAGGGAGTTAACAGTGAGGATGGATGAATGAGGGACTGTATAAAGGAGATTGAGGCTGTGAAATACTGTCTAGGGATAAGGAGAGGTGTGTATGGAGCAGGGGCGGGAAGGTGACAAGGGGAGGGTTGAGGGAACAGAGGGGGTGGACAAGGGAGGGGCAGGAGAGGTGGGATGGGATGATGCCGTGGGAAGGATGATCTGGGTGGGTAGAGGTATGGTTCAGGTAGCGGGAAGGAGGATGTGAAGGGGGACAAGAGGGCAGGAGAGGAGGAAGGGAGGGAGAATTGGAGTAGAGATAAGATACAAAGACAGCAAAAGGGGAAGGGCTAGAGAATATTGGGGATAATTCGAATTGGATCATTGAATATTAAGGGGTTGAATTCTCCAGTGAAACACCAGCAGCTCTTTCGGGAGGCTGAGAAGACTAAGTGGGATATTCTTTTATTACAGGAAAAGCATCTGAGGAAGTGGGACGAGGGGCAGATGTGAAATAAATGGTTCCCAGACCACTTCTATTCAGGGGATAAAGCAGGGAAATGTAGAGGAGGGGTAGCCATAATGATTAGGCAGGGCTGTGGGGTTCAAATTCAGGATAGTTTTCAGGATCAAGAAGGAAGAGTGGTAGGTATAAGGGGGAGGATAGGGTATGAGGAGGTAACTATAGTATGGCCCGAATGGGGGTCAGGTACTTTTTGGGAGGGGAGATAAGAAGTTGCTGGATGAGTGGGTAAAGGGGAAGCTATCACTGGAGGGGGGGGGGATTTCAATGTAGTAATGTGCCCGAGGTAAGATCGCCAGTTCAAAACCCAAAAGGGAGGGGGGATAAATAGGCGAGGTGTGTGCCAAATAATGATACCACAACTTAGTGGATTCATGGCGAGAGCTCAATCCAGAGGATTGAGAATACACTTTTTACTCAACACTGCATAACAGCTTTATTAGAATTGATATGATCTTGGTACATAGGGAGTGGATGATGGAAGTGAAGGAAATGGGTATAGAGCTGATAACATGGTCCGATCATGGCCCGGTATGGCTGGAGCTCTGGAAACGTCAAGGAGGTATAAAATTCTGGAGATTAAATGAGTCTATTAAAACTAAAAGAGGTGGTAGAAGATGTCAGGGCAGCAATTAGGGAATATCTTTTATTAAATGATACAGGAGAGGTCACGGATATTTTGCTCTGGGAAGGGCTCAAAGCGGTTATGTGGGTGGCTAAAATTAAAGAGTAGAGCACAGAGAGAGGATGAACTAATGAAGGCTATTCAACATGCAGTTACCTAATATCAAAAAATGGGGCCCAAGAAGGAGTGGAGCAAGGTGGGTCAGCTGCGACTGGACTTGCGAAGTTTACAATCAGAAAATATAGCATTTGCAATGCAGCAGGTGAAGCAGATCTATTACGAATTTGGGGACAAGCTGAGTAGATTGTTGGCTCAGAGGCTGAAGCAGAGGAAGACTCAAGCTATGATATATCAAATTAGGGGGAGGGATGGGATAATATATAGGGAGGAACAAATATCAGAGTGCAATTTGTGCAATTTTACCAGGAGCTCTATTTATTTTATTTTTATTTTATTTTATTTATCTATTTCTTCTATACCGCCCCTTCCAGAGATCAGGGGCGGTTTACATGGAACAAGTAAACATTTGTATACTGCTGTATACATTACATGGAACAGAGATTTTTAACTTTATACAGAGTAACAGTGCATTAAACTGTCGGAACTATTTACATTTTGTATACTTTTATAAATTCCTGTGTTATAATATTGAGCAGAATTTTCTAATTTTATACAATGAATTACAGGGTGAAGCATTCGTTAGTCATGTGTGAGTGGTGGAATTTATTTCCATTTTTTTTTTTTTTTTTTTATTCGTGTGTTTTTTGGGGTGTCTGTGGTGGGTGTCTGTGTGTGGTTGGTTGAGTGAGATTTTACGGCTTTGTGTTTGTGGGTCTGGGGATGCTGTGTGGATGGAGTTGGGGGTAGGGAATTTCAAAGTGTTTGGAGAATAGGTATGTTTTGAGTTCCTTCCTAAATTGGGTGAGGTCTTTTATGATACGAAGGTCTATTGGGAGGTCATTCCAGAGTATGGGGGCAGTGAATGTGAAGGCCCTGGTGCTGGTGGATTTTTTAGTTTTCTTGAATGATTTTGGTATTTCAAGTGAGTGTGCTGCATTTAGTCTGCGAGCTCTTGATTCAGATGGTGCGTGTAATAGTGTGGTTAGATATGAGGGGGCGATGTCGTTCAGGAGCTTGAATGTGGTTAGGAGAATTTTGTATTTGATTCTGCTGTTTATAGGGAGCCAATGAAGTTCTAGCATTATAGGGGTTACATGGTCTGCTAGGTGGGCTTTAGTGACTACTTTTGCACAGATGTTCTGGGCTCTTTGAAGTAGGTATGTACTTTTTTGTGGTAGGCCAATTAGGAGACTATTACAATAGTCAAAGTGGGGGGTGATGAGTGTGTTAACAACTGATCTAAAGTCATGGGTGTCAAGAAGGGGCCTTAGGTGTTGTATGGTTTTGAGTTTGTAGAATATGGTTTTGACTGTCTGTTTTATGTGTGGTAGCATGGTGAGTGTATGGTCGATTATTACACCTAGGTATTTTACCTCTTTTTTGACAGGTATAGTCGTATTGTTGATTGAGATTGATGTTGGGTAAGTGTCCTCAGTCATGGGTGATCTTGTTACAAACATTGCTTCGGTTTTTTTGAGGTTGATGCTGAGGTAGTTAGTTTCCATCCAAGAGGTGGTCTCGGCCATGCATTTGGATAGGGTATCGTAGGTAGGGTTTTTGGTGGTTATAGGGAGAGCAAGCATGATGTCGTCAGCATAGATAAAGTGACTAATCCTGTGTTTTCTGAATATTTTTGTAATGGGTTGGAGGTACAGGTTGAAAAGGAGGGCAGAAAGGGCAGATCCCTGGGGTATTCCTTGTCCTTGGGGGAAGGTTTCTGATACTTCCTGGTCTATTTGAACACGTATTAGTCTGTGTGTGATGTAAGACTTAAACCATTTGAGGACAGTCCCACCTATTCCTA
This sequence comes from Ichthyophis bannanicus, assembly GCA_033557465.1. NCBI lineage: Eukaryota > Metazoa > Chordata > Amphibia > Gymnophiona > Ichthyophiidae > Ichthyophis > Ichthyophis bannanicus. The sequence goes on along the minus strand of CM066032.1, from coordinate 924,823,179 downwards.
GGTTTTCTAGTCTATTGATCAGAGTAAGGTGGTTGATATTGTCAAAGGCGGCAGAAATGTCAATGAAAAGGAGTAGGAAGCCTTGTCTGTTGTCATCAGTGCCTTTGATGAGGAAGTCTATCAGTGTAATTAGGAGGGTTTCTACACCGTGGAACGGGCGGAAACCAAACTGGTGTGAGTCTAGGGGTTTGTGCTCTATACACAACAACAGGAGATTAGAGAGGAGCAAATCAGGAAGTACTTGGAGGGGCTGACACTCCCTACTCTGCTGGAAGAGGCCCACCTTAGCATGGAAGGTGAGATTATAGGGGACGAAATTGAGAGGGCAGTGCGGGAAATGGCTGTGGGGAAGGTGCCAGGGTTAGATGGTCTTCCAGGGAGTTTTTATAAGATGTACCTGGGGGAAGTGGTGGGCCTTCTGGGATGAGTATTCAATGAGATATTGGAGGAGGGGGAGGGAGCTGACGGGGGGAAAAGCTAACCATGCTATCGAAACATGGCAAAGACCCACTGCAATTTGCTCATAGAGGCCAATATCATTAATCAACATGGATGTTAAAATCCTGGCAAAAATTCTGGTTTGCCCCTTGGATGCAGGGGTTGATTCACAAAGATCAAACAGGGTTCATTCTGGGGCAGCAGGCAGTAGAGGTGGTCTGGGCTGCGCAGCAGGGGCAGGAAGAACTTATGCTACTATCTATCGACGCAGAAAAAGTTTTCGATAGGGTACATTGGGCTTTTTTGATGGCAGTGATGGAAAAGATGTGTTTTGGCCCGAACCATGGGACATGGGTGAGAGGCCTGTATGCGGGCCGCGGGCATGGGTAAAGGTGAATGGAAGCTATTCTGAGGTGTTTGAGTTGCGGAGGGGGACAAAACAGAGGTGCCTGATGTCACCGCTATTATTTGCATTAGCGGTGGAACCATTAGTATAGTGTATTTAGGGGAATTGTCAGATCCAAGGGTTCGGAAAGGGGGGGACAGGAACACACCGTTTCCCTATTTGCTGATATTTTGCTATATTTGCAGAGGCTTCAGCAGACACTCCCAATGGTAGTGGAAGAGCTGTATAACTATGGTGGGGTGTCTGGCTTCAAAATGAATATAGATAAAATGAAGGCATTAAATGTTACGGTCTCCCAGGAAGTGGAAGCCCAATTAAGGGTACATTATCCAATTTGCTGGGTGACCAGACTGCTTAGGAGTGCAAATACCAGCTAGATATGAAGATCTATATAAGAAGAATTATCCACAGTTATTTGCGACCACTGATAAAGAGCAGGACGGGCGGATGCACTTGAAAACTTCTCGATTGGGTAGAATATTGGGAATCAAGATGAATATCCTCCGCAGATTACTATATCTGTTTCAGGCCTTGCCTGTATTGGTCCCGGATTCTGCATTGCAAGCCTTGCAGAGGAAGGTGTTTCAGTATATTTGGAGATGTAAGCCACCTAGAGTAGCTTAAGAGGTGATGTACGCCTCCAAAAGGGAAGGAAGGATGGGGGATACCAAATATTAGGGACTACCATCGGGTAGCCCAAATTAGGCATGTAATGGATTGGCGACTGAGTGGAGATCATAAGCAGTTTGTGGACTTAAAGGGATCTTTTATACGAGGGGGCAGATTGGAGGTATGGCCTTGGTTAACTGGTGGTGATAGGAAACAGGTGGGGGTGGGCATTCCGAGTATGCAACAGGTGGTGGGAGTTTGGGATCAGGTGCGTACTCAGGAAAATCATGGGAAAAAGGACTGCTTTTCATTAATGACCCCAATGAGGGGACGGTAGGATTTTCTACCTGCTGGGGGGGGGGGTGGTATTTGAAAGATGGTGGGATAGAGACTTAATATGTTTTATCAATTGGTGGAGGAGGGGGATATTAAACCATTTGATGAGCTGAGGGAGGAATATGATTTGCAGGAAAGGGACAGATTGCACTATAGCCAGGTATGCCACTTCTTGAGAGGGGAGGAGGGGAAGAAGAGTATGAGGTAACTATTGGCTTTGGAAGTAATTTGGTATGGTAAAAAAACATCTCTGGACTGGTTTCGGCATTCTGTAAGGGGATATGAGCAGGGGGGGAATAAGGTCTTCAAATATATGCAAGATTGGGAAAAGGACTTGGGGGTGGGGTGGGGGGGGGGTGGAAATCATGGTTAAGGACTGGAAACTGATATGGGATCAAATCAGATGGGCTCCCTGGTCTAGTAGTATTAGAGAAAACCGCAACAAAATTTTGCTCAGATGGTATTATACACCGGAGAGGTTACATAAGATGGTTCCCACAGTCTCTCTGAGCTGCTGTTGGACATATGGAGAACGGGGGACCTTTTGGCACATATGGTAGACTTGCCCAAAGATACAGGGGTTTTGGAAGAGGGTGCAGGGCTGGAAGAAGGGGAGTTTGGGGGTTGTGGTGGAATTGGACCCTAGTATCTATTTGTTGTCCTGGTGGAGAGAGGGACAAGACGGGAGTAGGAGTATGGTGGTGATAGCTTGCTTGAGTGTGGCACGGTGTGAAATTGCAGCAGCATGGAAGCAAGTGGAGGTGCCAGGTATGGAGAAATATGTGGAGCAGCTTAGATATATAGTGCTTATGGAAAAACTAAGGGCAATTTGAAGGCACAAACTGGATCACTTAGAGGAAGAGCGGGGGAATTTTCTGTGTGTCTTGAATGGGGGAAGGAGATGGGATAGGTGAGGAGATGGGAAGAGGGGGGGGGGATCGGCGATGCAGGGGTTGTTTGGGGGGGGATAAAAAAAAACTTAAAATGGCTGGATGATTTTAAGCAAAAAGTCCAAAGGTTGGAAAAATAGTCACATATAATTAATATAAAAAATGTTAAAAGGTAAGAAAGGTGAATGACCAGATGGTAATGGGCATTATAGCATAAGCGGATTGAGGTATGACTAAAGATTGAGTTAAATAACATTAATGGAATAATAGACTGGAGATAGGATATAGATTAAACTGTTTATTATGGATCCATAATGAGACTAAGAAATGCTGTTAACATACGGCCCGATTTCACAGGTCTGCAAAAATCTTTTTTTCGAGAGCTGTTTTGGTTATTCCACGTAATCTTTATGTTTTTTGGTGCGCTGAATCCCAAAATGACCTCCATTTTGTCATAGGACATCATGTTTCCTGACAATTTAGGTAACTATGTTAAATAAGGCAATACCTCAAAATAAATGGAAATAGACTTATAAAATTAAAGTTTTATTACAATATTTTCATGAAAATCCTTTTTTGAACTGAGATGAGCTCACCTACACACACTAAACTCAATTCTTCTTCCTTGTGAGGCTTCTCTTGGTGCATTTATGTTTGTGAGTAGCATCTGGAATGTCTCTCTGAAGCATCCAACAGTAGTCTGCCATCATTGTAATGCTCCATTTTCCCTTGTATCTCCTTTCCATCTCTTTAATGTCTTGGTGGAATCGTTGACCTTGTTCCTCACTCACAGTTCCTAAATTTTCAGGAAAGTAGTCAAGGTGGGACTGGAGGAAATGCATTTTCAAACTCATCAGGCAAACTAAAGCTTGAAATGCTTTCAGTATTCGTCTGACGATCTTTTTGTAGTGAGGATCTTTGTTATCGCCTAAAAATTTCTGTACGACTTCTTTAAATGCAATCCACCCTTCTTTTTGAGGATCCGTCATAGTATTGACAAACTCTTAATCAACTATAAGCCTTCTAATGTCTGGTTCGACGAACACACCTTCCTTCAATTTTGCCTCCGACAGGCCTGGAAACTTGGTGACCAAGTATTTGAAGCATTCTCCATCTCTTGGAAGTGATTTTACGAATTGCTTCATCAATCCCAATTTTATGTGGAGAGGTGGTAGAAGAACTTTATGGGAAGGTACCAAAGTTTCTCGGAGGACATTTTTTTCACCGACTGTTAGCACTCTCGGCTGCCAACTCTTCTTGGTCCAGTGATTTTGTCGGTCTCGACTGTCCCATAGACACAGAAAACAAGGATATTTTGTATACCCAGCTTGTTGCCCAAGCAGCATGCACAAGACCTTCAAGTCCCCACACACTTGCCAACCATGGTCTTCATATTTAAGTTTACGAAGAACCAATTCCAAGTTCTCGTAGGTTTCCTTCAAGTGTACGGAATGATCTACAGGTATGGAAGCGTAAAAACCGTTGTGGAGTAAAACTGCTTTGAGACTTCTTTTTGAAGAACCTATAAAAAGACGCCATTGCTCTGAATCATATTGGATTTTAAATTGACCCATCAGACCTTCGACATCGATGCAATAAACCAACTTGTCTTCCTGGGCAAAGTAAGGAACAAACTCCTTTTCACGATGTCTGAACCATGAAGATGACACTCCTGGCAACAATAAATTCCTGCTTTTCAGCCTTGATCCGAGTAACTCAGCGGCATCTTTGGGAAGATTCAAGTCTCTTACCAAATCATTCATCTCCTCCTGAGAAAACAATTTTGGTCTTGTATCATCTTCAAAGTCAGAACTTGATTCATCATCTGGTTCAGGTATGACTTCACCTTCATCGGAGCTAGGTATCTCTTCCAAGGTAGCAGGGAGCTTGGGTGCTGGTATATCTGTGCCATGGGGGATGGGACGAATTGCAGAGTGAAGATTGGGGTATGAAATGGAATGCTTCCATTTGGAATTAAACCCTTTCACATCGCATGAACAAAAGTAACAGTCGTCACTATGGTTCTTTTGCTCTCGCCATACCATAGGAATCCCATAAAGGAAAGATTTTTTCTTACCCTTGAACCAGTTTCGGAGGTCCTCAACACACTGTTTGCACACTTTATGAGGCGCCCAGACTTTATCTTGATCTCCAATTTTTAGTCCAAAGTATGCAAAGTATACTTTTTTCACAAAGTCTGTAATATTCTGCTGTTGCTTCAACACTGTATATTCACCACAGATGAAACAAACTGGCAAATTAATACACTTTCGCGGAGCCATAACATAACGGTTGAAGAATGACGAGCTAACACGAATTGCGATGAAAAAGTGTGAACAGCCTAGAACCAAGAACCTGATGATGATTCATGCACAAGTGTGGCATGCAGGAGAGAGCAGCTCTGTGTCTGTACACGAGATGTCACAATGCTGGCCACGCCCCCCTGCACTGACCAGAGCTGCTACTATCTGTCCTGTGTCTCCCTCCCATGGATTCTTCAGGAAAGATTAACCCCTTCTACCATTAGAAGCACGGACTTAAAACTTGCTTAGCTTATGTATATATTGCTGAACAGATTTACAGTGCTATATTTTTTTTTACATAACTCGGACAACCCCTTTAAGGTATTTTTGGCATTTTATATCTTAAATGCACTTATGTGAATTAATTAATAGTAATTTGAATTAATTAATAGTAATTTGAAAAGATTTGATACATAAGATATACCATACTGGGTCAGACCAAGGTCCATCAAGCCCAGTATTTTGTTTCCAACAGTGGCCAATATAGGTCATAAGTACCTAGCAGTTTCCCCAAGGGACACAGGTTCCACAATGCTTGTATTGGTTCAAGCATTGATATCCTGGGTCCCTTCTTAATAATGGTTTATGGACCTTTCCTCCAGGAACTTGTCCAAACCTTTTTTAAACCCAGCTACACTAACAGCCTTTACTACATCCTCCGGTAACAAATTCCAGAGTTTGATTACACGTTGAGTGAAAAAATATTTTCTTTTATTAGTCTTAAATAGCTTACCCTGTAGCTTCATTGCATGTCTCCTAGTCTTTCTATATTCTGATAACATAAACAATTGATCTACGTTTACCTGTTCCACTCCGTTCATTAATTTATAGACTTCTATCATATCTCCCCTCAGCCGTCTCTTTTCCAGGTTAAAGAGCCCTAACCTTTTTAGCCTTTCTTCATAGGAGTATCCTTCAACCCCCTTTACCATTTTGATGGCTCTTCTCAGAACCTTTTCTAAAATCGCTATATCCTTTTTAAGATACGGCGACCAGAATTGCACACAATATTCAAGGTGCGGTCTCACCATGGAATGATATAGAGGCATTATAATATCTTTTGTTTTATTTTCCATTCCTTTCCTTATCATACCTAGCATTCTATTTGCTCTCTTGGCCGCCGCTGCACACTGGGCCGAGGGTTTTAACATGGAATCCACAATGACGCCTAAATCTTTTTCCTGGGTGGTGGTTCCTAATGTGGAACCTTGCATCGTGTAACCATAGTTTGGGTTGTTCTTCCCTAGGTGCATAACTTTGCACTTATCCACATTAAATTTCATCAGCCATTTTGATGCCCAGTCTTCCAATTTATCAAGATCCTCTTGCAATTTTCCACAATCCTCTTGGGTTTTAACAACTTTAAATAGTTTTGTGTCATCTGCAAATTTGATAACCTCACTCGTTATTCCACTTTCCAGGTCATTTATGAATATGTCAAAAAGCAGCGGACCCAGCACAGATCCCTGGGGTACACCACTATTCAGCTTTCTCCATTGCGAAAATTGGCCATTTAGCCCTACCCTCTGCTTTCTATCTTTTAACCAGTTCCTGATCCACAATAGTACACTGCCTCCTATCCCATGACTCTTTAGTTTTGCCAAAAGTCTCTCATGAGGGACCTTGTCAAAGGCTTTCTGAAAGTCCAGATACACAATATCAACCGACTCACCTTTGTCCACCTGAGTATTCACTCCTTCAAAAAACATAACAGATTAGTAAGACAAGATCTTCCTTGTCTAAAGCCATGTTGGCTGTCTCCCATTAGGTCATGACTATCTACATGCTGAGTAATTTTATTCTTTATGATGGTTTCTACCATTTTTCCCGGTACTGATGTTAGGTTCATCGGTCTGTAGTTTCCCGGATCACCCCTGGAACCCTTTTTAAAAATTGGTGTTACATTGCCAATCCTCCAATCTTCAGGTATTAGAGATGATTTTAATGATAGTTCACAGATTACTAATAGCAGGTCTGCAATCTCGTATTTCAGTTCTTTCAACACCCTTGGATGTATACCATCCGGCCCAGGTGATTTGCTACTCTTCAGCTTATCTAATAGTTGTAATACATCTTCCCGATGTATCGATATTTCCTTCAATTCTTCCGCACCTTTAAATACCAATACATTTGAAGACAATTTTGCATGTTGTGGCAAATCATGACGTCTAGGAGTTTTTTCAATATTTTATTTGTTTTCAGCACACCAAAATACATGGAAATTAGATGAAAATAATCAAACAGCTTTTTAGTTGCAGACCTGTGTTTTGACCTGGACATCCTGGCCGTCTGTGCACCCAGACAGAACTGGACGCACAGAGTTAGCCGGGATTCTGATCCCGCAGGGCATGTCTAGCCCCGCGGGATCAGAATTGCATCCAGACCTGTACGTGCAGGCTGGGTCCCCAATTCCAGTTGGCTTGCACATACAGGACTTGCTCGGATAGCTCAGTCAGGGCTTTTGAATGGAGCCGTGGTGCTATGGCGTCCGGTTGCCATGGCATCACGGCTCCATTCAAAAGCTGTGATCCTCTGCCACCGGATCAAAAAGTGCATTCCCTGCAGCCCGAGCCCCGATCTGGCTTTCCAAGGCCAGGGTCGGGCTGCGGGGAATGTCCTCTGACCCTCCTGCCGCTTTCCAGCCCCGGGCCCTCCCCTAGTCGGGAGGTGGAATAAGTTCCACATTCAGGCTGCCGGCCCCGGACGTACAGGGCCAACATTGGAATCAGCCATATACATCCGGGGCCGACTACCGCCCACTGCCGCTCTAACACCGCCCCCAATCTGCCCCTTTCCCGCCCCCGTCTAGCTTCCCTGTACAACGAGCAGGGAAGTTTGTCAGGGTCGGAAGGAGGCCCGAATAGCAGGGAAGGACGTCCCAACATCCCAACAGGATGTCCATCTCCACTATTTGTGCCTCGGAATGACCCCTATAGTGAATAACATTCAATAATCTTTTTTGGGTTTTCTTTATATAAGATATCACATGGTACTAGTTACAATATGAATAGTGGAATGAATGACATGCACATGTTTACGCTTTGGAAATATTGGACAACAAAAGCTTAAATAATAATAATAAAAAAGAAAGAAACACTCCAAGTTGCTCAGGGGCAAAGAATACATCTCCTCCCCAAACTTTAAAAGACATTTACAAGTGTACTGTAAAAATACCCGAAAGGCCCAAGACCACATGTCTCCTGGTGGATTGCAAGGAAAGTGTTTTTTGTGTATCTGTTGTGGCTCTGGCCACATCGGGGTAAATCTATACTTTTTGACAAGAAAGGTGTACTGAGACTTCCAAAAATACAATCTAAGACATATGTTGAGGTCCTGCTCAAAAACAATGCTAACCAGCAGTGTTGCTCTCTTTCGGACCTCTTGATCAGAGGACACTAATGTCATGGAGATGTCCAAAATCGTATTAACTTCCTGAGACATGTATTTTTTGTTAACTGGAGGCAGAGCATTTTCTGGAATCAATAGAATCTTCATCAAATATTTCTTGAAAATATCCAGCAGGGATCTACTCAAAATCTTTGGAAAATTCAAACAATTCAAGTTTAAATGTCCAACAAAATTCTTCATTTGTTCCCGTCTCCAATGAACATAAAGCTTCTCTTGAACCATAGTGTTTAAAACACTTTTCACTTCTTTAAATCCACTCTCCAAACCAGAAACACGGTCAGATGTCTCCTTTTCAAACAAATCCTGCTTCTGAGCAAGGGCCCCAACAATCTACAAGGTATACGAAAATTAGTAATGTCCAAAGAAGATTTAGAAACAGCAACCTCTATCTTGACCAGCACTGCCCAGATTGAGTTAAGAGTTACCTCAGAAGCCATAGGGTTGTACCAAAGCTTGAGCAGAATCAGTTGAAGGATCTGCAGCTATGGAATCCAAGATCCACTCCTTCCTCGGAGACACTGCGGGGCAAACTGCTGAGGGAACTGTTGAGCACACCAGTCATAGAAGATGATCCAAAAAATGCCGGAGACACGGTGGGCCCTACTCCCTTCAACGAGGCTGCCGAAGACTGTGCTGCAGCCATGGGAACTCCCGCCTCCGTCAGATTGCACCACTGGAGCTTCAGAGTTGAATGGTCCTGAGAGATGAGAGAAACCTTGCCCCCAGATAATGCCATATACACTGGATGGTTTTCAGTGCTGTTGGTGTTGTGTGGGATGGAGGTGTCAGGAGATAGGACCTCTGTGCTTCTGCCAGAACTGGTCACATAGCCATAGTTGGAGCCAGCAGAGTACAGCAGGAGGCAAGGCATGCAAAGGTGACATTTTACTTACCAGTTAATGTCCTTTCCTTGAGTCCTGCTAAGCCAGTCCAGACAAGTGGTTTGTCCTCTACTAGCAGCTTGATGAAGACAAAGAACCAATGAAAAGCTCAGGTTTCAATGACCCTTCCCATTCGCCTCAGCTACCAGAGATCCCTTCAGTTTTTGTCCCAAAGTATTCTTAGTATAGATATTTACATTCTGACAGTTGTCATGAGGTAGACAGCACAGACTCTGAAGTATTAAGAAATAATGGGAAAGAAGAGCTTACCTTACAGCCACATGTGCAGTTACAGCATTCACAATGCAGAGAGGCATGGAAAAGGAAAACAAACTTTCCACATGGTTTTAGTGACGCAGTAAGAATTGAGGGTTCCAATCAGGCTCACCTGGACCCAGACTCACGTTCTACGTTAGTTGAGCAGAGAGATAAAAACAGGTGGGAAATCCCACAGAGGCAGAAGTGGAAGGAGAAAGGGAAGGAGGAGGAGAAAGGAGAAGGGAAGCTGGAGCCTGGATTAGGGCTGGAGCAGGAGTTTGATTGTGAGGAGGAAAGCAGAGACCAAAGGAAGTCTGACTGCAGTTCCAGGCAGGCTTGGAGAGAAGGTGAGAACAGAACTCCCAAGCAGTTACAGAAAGAGACGTTGCCTTGGAGAACCAGGGCTGAAGAAAGGCAGGCTGATAAACCCAGGAGGGCTAAGAAAGGCAGTAGCAAAGTCTTCCCAGCAAGAGGGGTCCTCATACCGAGGCAAACAGCCCAGCCAACAGAAGGCAGAGGTCACGTCCAGGGAAGCTCACTGAAAGCAGGAAGTGAGTTTCCTTCAGCCAAGCACAGTAACCGGTGTTCCCAAGGAAGAGCAGGCTGCAGGGCAGTGAGAAAGCCTTGGCTATAAGCAGAGGAGTGTGAAACCATCTTCTCCACAGGAAAAGATAAGTACCCTATCTTTTGTGAAGGAAGAGAAAGGGGTCTCCGTGGGGAAAGCCAGGCTTATAACAAGCTAGTGAACTCTTATTGGCCTAAGCTGTGGGAAGAAATCCCCAGCACAGCTCCTGCTATCTGGGACACACTAAAGCAGCTCCAACTTGCAGCAACTGAGGTTTCCCCAGGGCAAGGCTCGGAGAGTAGCGTCACAGGGGCTCAGTGTCCCTACACAGGACCAGGTCCTGGCCCTATGCAGTGGGAGACCTATAGCACAGAAAACATCCCTGAGCCCATGGAATGTGCTTTATGTGTGGCTGATAACATAGACTCTCTCTGTTAAGGAAAAGAGCAAGAAAGAAAGTGTATTTTCACATTGGAAATGTGTTGGACTATTGTTTGCTGGAAAGAAGCATAATTATTGTTTTGTTAAGCATCCTCTACATCGGTGAAGCAACCGTTCTTTTCTGTTGTCCTTATTCTATGACATCCTCAAGGGAAGGGGAATAAAACCCAACCTTAATTTCACTCTGGTCACGACTACAGTGTCCTTAATTTCCACAACTCAAGGCTATAACCGGGTCTAGGCAACCGCCTAGGACCAGCATGGTCTCACACAGTTAGCATAGATATTAGTTGGGATTAGCACAATTCCCTCATTTAACATTTATTTTTCTTAGACCGGCATACCAACCATAGCCATTTCCTATTACAGCATACAAAAAATGGAGACCACAAGTTTGTAATTTACCTCTACTGCATTTTTTACATACTATGCTTACTATCTGATGATTTTTCTCTATCACTCTCCCAGAATCAGTTCCAGAATGTACCCATAATTCAATACCAATGTCATCAGAACCCCCACCCTATCCTCCAGAGAGGCACAGAGTTCTCAATACAATAATCAAAGGCTCATATATATCACCCCAACAAGCCACTGCACTCACTCCAGACACAAAAATAGTCCAATTGAGATTACTCTGAAGTGCTTGTTAATCAATGCTAGATCTGTACGGAATAAAATTCCCATCATTTTAGACTATATCAAGGACACCAAACCTGATTTCATGTTCATTACTGAATCCTGACTTTCAGAAGCAGATAAAGTTCTAGTCAACCAATTGCAGCCACTGAATTATGATGTTTTTCACTCTCATAGATTAAGCAAACGTGGCGGTAGTGTCCTCATTATTGTCATGAAGGAGCACAATACCTTCCTTACAATTTCCAATACACCGAATCAATGGACTTACTAATTATAGAAAATAGACATATTACATTTTGCCTAATATACAGACCACCCTCACCTGACCATAATAGTCTAACCACTATTATTGAAACAGTATGTTCCTCAACAACAAAAAAACCATTCATATTACTAGGTGACTTCAATCTACCATCACACAAAAGCACACACTCCGCCACATTCCTCACACACACTAAAGGGAATATCCTTGATTTAATATTCCTACCTAACATAATCTATGATCACCCCAAAATCACTAGACCACAAATACTACCTGTTCCTTGATTGGATCATCATCTAATAAATTTCACGTTATCATACCAAATCTCTAATCACATCCCTTACTCGGGAACAAAATTTAAGAGCATTGATAGACACAATTTTAAATGAGACTCTCCTAAATATCAATCTTGAGATTGGAGACTTAAACAAACTCCTCTCGACATGATACTCTACTATCTCTAAAGCAGCCACTAGACCAGCCCACAACACAAACAAGCACAAAACAAATAAATCAAAGCAATGGTACTCTCAAGAGATAATAAATCTAAAAAGACAATTAAGGAAAATGAAATGCACGTGGAGTGTGTCCAATTCCCCCAAAGACAAACTAACATATATGGACAGACTTTCACTATACCGAGACACAATCAACAAAGAAAAGAGAGACTTCCATACAAAATCTTGCTTAATTCGCTGGCCAAGGGAATTGTTTGAAATTGTTAAATCCCTCACACATATCCAGAATGACTCCTCAACAAACCAAAACATAAACCCTCAAACCTTAGCAGATTATTATGAAAAGAAACTTAAGCCATCATATGACCACTTAGCACTACCTCTAATTCCAAACTTACCGTACCCAAAGATATGGTCAAATTTCCTTAAAGTTTCCTTTGACTACTTACAAAAGATCGGAAATTCAATAATGAACACTTCTTCAGAACAATAATCCTACAACTGGAATACTTTAAAGACACAGAAGTGGATCTCAATAAACTAACTCAAGGATGGAATGACACCCTAGCCAATGCCTCTTTTGCCCTGCCCAGGAAAATCTCAACAAAGCACCATAATAAAGCTCCATGGTACTCTTCTGCTCTCCAGAAGCAGAACGACTTTCGTCGATTCAAACGCAAATGGAGAGCCTCAACAAACCCCCTTTTCCAAACCACCTATATGGAACAACTCAAAAGATACAATGATGAAATATTAAAATGGAAAAAGGAATACTACAACAATCTCATTACAGGCACAAACAGAGGGAACTATTCTCTGTAGCGAAAACACTCTTGAAAGAACCCAACACAGGAATCTCACAAGATGGACTATGCCCTCAAAAGATGGCTGCCTATCTACCTAGACAGACACTGGCCCCCTCACTAGGTCAACCTTTGGTAACTCCAGGATTCGAAGAAATATCCCACACATTTTGGACACAATTCAAACAACCATCACTCCAAGACACTGAAGACACGATCCAGTCTCTTAACACAACTACCTCTGCTCTGGACCCTTGCCCTGTGTCCTGGGTCAAGCTGATTAGATCTCACCTCAGCCCATATATTATGACCATAGTCCATGCATCCCTGTCCCTAGGTCAAATGCCCACCCAAAAGCCTGCTAATCTCAATAACACCCGTCCCTTGTTCTGATCACAACCTACTTCTCTTCAACATACCCAACATCCACCCCGTCAGTATCTCTAAAAAGAGGCAAAATACTCCCAGATCCACAGTGGCACGCTCCCGACCTTTTGATAAGGATGACGTTCTTGAGAAGATCTTGCCTCTCCTCTCCAATACCTCTACAGACCCTGACGAGATAGTTGCAAAATGGAACGACACGCTCAAGGATGCTGCATACCCACTATCCAACACCGAGAGGCAATCAAAGCGCGAACACGCACCTTGGTACTCCCAAGATTTACGAAAGTCTCTACTCCACCTCCGCAAACTTGAAAGACAGTGGCGCCGTTCACGGACACCTGAAGCTCTCTGCGCATACTCTGCACTCTTACAATCTCACAGGCAGATGACAATGGATAAGAGAAAACAACACCACTCTGAAACGATCCATGAACAAGCCCCGTGATCTATTCTCCATTGTTAAAACCCTCACAGGCGACCCTACCCTTTCCCAAGACCAAATGCCCCATCCACAAACCTACTCGAATTACCTTCAATCCAAAATAATCCAAACCAACATTAACATCTCTCCCACACCCCCCATTCCCGCAGACTTTATCACGCAACCAACTGTGCTATCACAATTCCATGAAGTCTCCAGCAAACAAATCCAAGAAATCATTTCTTCTATTAACCTTACCACAGCACCCAATGACCCTTGTCCCTCCAGCTGGATTAAAGAATTGAGATCTATCCTCAGCCCAACCATAAGTAGGATCCTCAACCAATCCTTTGCAACAGGCTCCTTCCCACAAAGCCTCAAATTCACATCAATCCGCCCACTGCTAAAAAACTGCAAACTTGACCCATCTAAAGTCGAGTCATTTAGACCCATTGCAAGCATCCCTCTTCTGGCAAAAATTATAGAAAAAGTAGTTCAACTACAAATTCAACACCACATCGACACCAAAGCACCACTAGACCCTTCACAACACGGATTCAGAGAAGCTCATGGTATAGAAACCATCCTCACTACCCTATTCAACAACTTAATCATGGGAATTGATGATTCACACCAAGGATTCATCCTAATCTTCATGGACATTGCAGCCGCATTTGATTCTGTGAACCACGACACACTCTTACTCCGCCTCAGAGACAAAGGTATACAAGGTCTGGCCTTAGCGTGGTGCAGATCATATTTGAGCAACAGGCTACAACAGGTCAGAGTAGGCTCCAATACATCTGATCCATTCACACTCAAATAAGGAGTCCCCCAAGGTTCATCCCTCTCATCACTCATGTTTAATATTTATATGCAACCCATCTGTGACCTTATCCGCTCGTTCAACATCCAGTGCTTAGCATACGCAGATGATATCCTGATGTACACATCCTTCAAGCTTGATCAACCGGATTTCTCAGCAATAACAAAATGCTTTGAAGCAGTATCTGAATCGCTCCTCACCCAAAACTTACGCATCAATCACAGCAAGACTGATGTCCTATTTGTCTCACGAAATAAGAACTTCATACCACCGCCATCCATTCGAGTCAACAACTACGACCTCGCAGTCAAACCTACCATCCGGTATTTGGGCATCATCCTTGATCAAAAGCTGGATATGTCCCAGCATATCAAGAATATCACTAAATCCATCTACCACAAGATACGGTCTCTATACCACCTCCGCCCGCTACTTGACCCCCCTGATTATCGCTCCATATTCCAAGCACTGGTTACCCCTCATCTTGATTTTGCCAACATTATCGGGCTCCCGCAAGCAACACTAAACCCGCTCAGGCTAGCCATGAACTCAGCAGCAAGAATACTCACTGGAACATCTAAGTCAGACCACATAACTCCAGTACTGATGAGCCTGCACTGGCTGCCTCTACATGCTAGAATCCTATATAAAGCCCTTGTCCTAACCTTTAAGGCATCGAAAAATCAGCCCCCCACTCCGCTCACCAAGCTCATCCAACCTATACCCTACAACAGAAATAGACGCTCATCATGTCTGAACAAACTTCAGGTGCCAAAAACACTCACGAAATGTTCAAGGACAACATCCAGTAGAGCCTTCTCACTTTTCGTTCCAGGAGCTTGGAATGCTCTCCCCCCAGAAATTTGTGCCATTACAAATATCTTGGCGTTCAGAAAGGCTATCAAACATCATTTGTTCCTAAAATATTACCCCAATTCCATTCTGTGACGCTGCAGCAGTACCTGAAGCCATGGAAATAAATACTGACCCGGTGGCAAGACCTGGTATTGCAGGAAGAGGCAGTAAAATTCCTTCCCAGCACAGATCACAAGGGAACAATCAGTCAGATCAGCCTAACCCGGGGGAAGGGAGGAGCGAGGTCACTGATTGGGCGCACCCTGCTAGGAGGCGGGCTTCCCAGGACAGACGTACCCTGTATAACAGGAAGAAGGAAAATGAAAGCAGGGGCAGAGGAGGAAGGAGGAGAAACAGAGACCGAGAGAGCAGCAAAGACAGAGAAAGCCAGAAGGCAGCTGGAAAAGCAACAGAGGCGTATGGGGAGAAGAGTTGGAATGAAAATCCCAAGGAGAGAAAGAACCAGAGGACAAGCTGGTTAGAGAAACAGAACTGGTTGAGAAGCCAGCCAAAGGAACCACAGAGGGGAGCATTTACCAAACCAGGATACAGATACCAGAGAGGCTCAGTGCAGCAGGAAACCTTCCAGGACTCAGAGGAGGGCGTGGCACAGAGAGACCCAGGTGGGAAGCCTAACGGTTTGGAACCAGAAGCTCAGCCGTGGAAATACTGGCAGCCGGTTGAAGAATCTCCCTGCATTCCTCATCAAGGTACTTTTAACTGCAATAAGAGTTTTTATGACAAGCCAAACTGTGTTATTGGTAGTTCTGAAACCCAGGGAAAGCCTAGGATCTATCCAGACAGTTGGCTACAGCCAGAACCTCCAGCAATTAAACCTTGTGTCTCTTTTAAAACTCCTGAAGAAAGCAGTAAAGAAGCTAGCCTTAGAAATACTGCAGATATCTTTACCAGAGATATTTACCAGAGGATTTTAGAAGCATCCAAAGGGGAATTGCCAAAGGAAAACCCTCTGCCTGCCTATGATGTAAGATTTCCAGCACTTGCTGATAGAGACAAGTGGGGGAAGGGTAATTACAGCACCGTGCCTAAAGAGAGTGTGTGTAACGGTAGAATAGCTGTGAATGAAGCAAAGCCTCCCAGTCTCTGTATACCACAAGGAGAAGCAGTTTCCTCACCTGCTCCTCACAGCCAGCAAGCTCAAGTATTATTAAGAGGGCTTCACGCTTTCTTAGAAAAGCATCTTGTTCCTGAGCAGACAGTGTCAAGCCCAAACCCACAAGCAACGCTGTTAAATCCTTTGCCTATGTTAGACCAGCCCATGGACTGCTCGACCTGCCTCATAGACAAGGTTTAAAGGGAAGCAAGAGCTTGTGTAGTGATCTGCTATAAGAAGTGCTATAGTACATGTTTGGAGTGCATGAACCCAAGAGCTTATGTGGATAAGAAAATAAGCTGAATGTTTTCACTCAATTGTACTGCATGAACTTTATAATTTCCTGTTTGTAGCTGGATAAAATATAAGACCCACATGCCAGGAATGTGGCTGTCTTGAATATAAGTTTAAGTTGGACATTATTGAAGAAGCAGTTTCTTTTCAACTTTCTGTTTGGCTATAAAATATTATCCTTCAAAACCTGTACAAAGTCCTATCTTTGGAGCGGGAGAAATAAACCCTAATAAAGAAATAAATTTTCTCTATTCGTGCCTTGCCTGTTCACTCGGTCACCCACAACTACAAGATGACCTCCAGGCTAGCCCTACCTTAAACCCTCAAGGTCAAGGTACGGGCACTAGGGGCGCTACATAGAGTGGCGTAGTTTTTAGGATTCTCCTACAGGCGAAAAGGTGCCACTGCAGAAGAACTTATTTCCCTCTGGACCCCGGCCGAAGAGCTGACAAGCCCAGCTGAGGAGAAAACGACTGCGGAAAGGCTACAGGAGCCAATCCTGAAGTGCTTCATATACACCATCACCAGGTAAAGGGTATCCGCCCCGGGTGGTGGAGGATACTAGAAGGAGAGGTCCCCTAGTGGTAATAGGGGAAAGTGAAAAAAAAAAAAAAAAAAGGGAGAAAAGTCCTGTTTTTTTTAAAACACATAGAAGTGTTGAGATATCGCACTTGGGTCCTGTGTTTTTGTTTTCCTTACAGGAATTTTCAAAATGGAATTGAATCCGAAAGAAATTTTCGCCTGGATGGCGACACAGTTGGAGCGCCAGTCTGACCTTTCTCTGGAGGCACAGCAGAGAGCCGCCGACCAGTTAAAGGAACAGCAGCAGCCCCTTCTGACTTTATTGGAGGAGTATTTACGTGAAAGAAAACAAGCTACTGTACCAGTTCCTAATACAGGTTTACCTTTGAATACAAATGAGCTGCCTGTGAGCACAGGAGTCTTATTTAACTTTGGACAACTTACCAGCCAAGATGACATTGATGACTACCTGGAAAGTTTTGAAAGGGTAGCACGGCTAAGCTTATGGCCAAAAGAGCAATGGGCCTTAAGGCTAGCCGCTTGTCTCACTGGGGAAGCCATGGCGGCCTATCGTGCCATGCCAGCTGACTTGGCTGGGAGTTTTGAAGAGGTGAAAAGGGCAATTAGGGAGAGACTAGGTCTCACTCCCCTGATATACCGCTCTCGTCTGAGGAGTGTGAGGCTCAGACAGAGTGAGACGCCAAAGTCCTTATATCATAGGATAAGGGGTTTATTATATAAATGGCTGAATCCAGAAAGGAGATCCATGGACTCCCTTCTGGACGAGCTAATCCTAGAACAGTATATGGAGGCACTACCCTCAGAGATCCGTACCTTCTTGGTCCTCCAAAATTGTAGAACAACCCAGGAGGCCGTGTCTCTCTCGGAGAGATTTGTAGAGGCCGAGTTAACTGCCCGGAGAGGGGGCACCCCTTTCAAGGATTGGAGTCAAGGAGGATCCGAAAGGGCAAGGAAGGTACAGGAGGATCCTCTCGGTATTTGCATGCCTCTTAGGAAAGATACAGCATGTAGAGTAAAATGTTATAAATGTGGACAGCTAGGTCATATACAAAAGTTTTGTCGTATGAAAACTGCGTTTGTGGCAGATAGCTGTTCAGAGAATAGACCGGGATTTCTGTTGCCTGTGTCAATACAGGGGGTCACTACACAAGCATTGCTGGATTCTGGGGCAGAACTAAGTATGATCTCGGAGGAATTCTGGAGAACTATAGAGGACCAACTGGCCCCGGAAAGAATTCCTCCTGCTGATGAAGTAAAGATTAGGTGTGTGCATGGAGGAACGTCCTCCTATCCGGTATACAACCTATCTATAGCAGGCCTAGGTACCCTAAGAACTATCCCGCTAGCAGTAGTACCCCGTCTC
This sequence comes from Ichthyophis bannanicus, assembly GCA_033557465.1. NCBI lineage: Eukaryota > Metazoa > Chordata > Amphibia > Gymnophiona > Ichthyophiidae > Ichthyophis > Ichthyophis bannanicus. The sequence continues at coordinate 924,804,676 of CM066032.1, read as the reverse complement.
CCCCATTCCATGATTTTAGGCAAAGATTGGCCCCAGTTTCATCAGGGTCTAGTGCAAGGGATAAGAGAAAGAGAAAGTTCCCCAGTAGAAGAAGACCCCGAGGAAGTGCCAGCACTAGCCACCCAAAAGCTAGAATCGGTGCTACGGCCGCTGATACCTTCTAGCTGTAAGAATAAAAGAAGGGAAACTCCAAGGAGTAGTGATGCAGACAAGTCTAAATTTGTTTTAAAGTTTTGTAGAATGACCCCTAGCGCGCGGGCCCCCAATAGAGCCACACCAAACGCAGCAGGGTTAGACCTCAGCAGCGCGGAAGATATAGTCGTGCCCGCAGGGGGAAAGGCATTGATAGACACTGCTTTACAGGTGGAATTGCCTGCCGGCTGTTATGGCCGGTTAGCTCCCCGGTCAGGCCTAGCGCTTAAACATTTTATAGATGTTGGGGCAGGGGTCATAGACCCAGACTACCGGGGTTCCATAAAGGTGCTTCTTTTTAACTTTGGTAAAACCAATTTCGTGGTGAAGAATGGCGACCGTATAGCACAGCTCATATGTGAGCGCGTCGGAATGCCCCCGGTAGAAGAAGTGCCTAATTTGTCCACAACGATGAGAGGGACACAAGGCTTTGGGTCAACCGGGACCAACAGTTGGCAGGGCTTAGCAGCTTCGGTGGAGAGGGAGGACTTAGAAGAGGAAGACCTCGGACCCCAGCTAACGGACTGCCAACAGAGGCCGGAACCACGCTTAGACGAAGGGCTTTCATGGGCCCAAAAGCAGGAGCTGGGACAAGTCCTCTCCCGCTATAAGGATGTCCTCACCCCAGTGCCGGGCGAAACAAGACTAATAGCCCATGAATTAGTCACAACGCCAGGGGAAGTGGTCAGACAGCGTCCTTACAGACTTCCGGAAGCTAAAAAGAATGAAGTAATCCGGCAGGTCAAAGAGATGCTGGCTATGGGGGTGATTGAGGAGTCCCGTAGCCCGTGGAACAGCCCTATAGTTATGGTTCCTAAACCAGATGGATCGATCCGTTTCTGCATCGATTTTCGGAAAGTGAATTCGATATCCAGATTCGATTCGTACCCGATGCCGAGGATCGAGGAACTCTTGGACCGCTTGGGGCAAGCCAAGTACCTCACGACCCTAGACATGTCAAAGGGTTATTGGCAAGTCCCCCTCACGAGAGAAGCCCGGCCGAAGACCGCTTTCAGCACCCCAGTAGGCCTATATCAATTCAGGAGGATGCCTTTCGGCCTACATGGCGCTGCCGCTACATGCCAGCGTCTCATGGACATGGTCCTTCGCCCTCATCACGCATACGCGGTCGCCTATATGGACGACGTGGTGATCCATAGTGGGACCTGGACTCAGCATCTCCAGCAAATAGAAGCGGTACTACTATCCATCCGAAATGCGGGCCTCACCTTGAACCCAGCAAAATGCCTCTTCGGCGGTCAAGAGGTGAAGTATCTGGGCCACGTAGTCGGCCGCGGAACAGTAAAACCCCTCGTGAGTAAAATCGCCAGTGTGCAGGCATTCCCAAAACCCGTCAACAAAAAGCAGTTGCGGAGTTTTTTGGGGCTAGTGGGATATTATAGAAGGTTTATTCCACATTTTTCTGAGAAAACGGCCGCACTGACAGAGATGCTCCGGAAGAACGCCCCAAATAAGGTGAAATGGAGCGCAGAAGCAGAAAGGATGTTTGACCTATTGAAAAAACAACTTTGTGAGGCTCCAGTATTGAAGGGGGTAGATTTCTCCAAAACCTTCATTGTCCAGACTGACGCCTCCGATACGGGTCTCGGGGCCGTCTTATCACAAAGACATGAAGGGGTAGAGCACCCTGTGCTATTTTTGAGTAGACGACTGGTACCAGCAGAGCGGAATTATTCCACTATAGAACGCGAGTGCCTAGCTATTAAGTGGGCTATCGATGCGCTTCGTTTTTATTTAGTGGGAAGGAGATTCATACTGGTCACGGACCACGCACCTTTACGCTGGCTAAACCAGATGCACAACCACAACTCCAGACTTACTCGGTGGTTTATGGCATTGCAAGCCTTTGAGTTTCAGGTGGAACACCGTGCCGGCAAGCTTCATCAGAATGCTGATGCCCTTAGTAGAATCACGGGCTGGCCGGATTCTCCTAAACCAGCCCGTGATATCTTAAGGGGGGGGATCTGTGACGCTGCAGCAGTACCTGAAGCCATGGAAATAAATACTGACCCGGTGGCAAGACCTGGTATTGCAGGAAGAGGCAGTAAAATTCCTTCCCAGCACAGATCACAAGGGAACAATCAGTCAGATCAGCCTAACCCGGGGGAAGGGAGGAGCGAGGTCACTGATTGGGCGCACCCTGCTAGGAGGCGGGCTTCCCAGGACAGACGTACCCTGTATAACAGGAAGAAGGAAAATGAAAGCAGGGGCAGAGGAGGAAGGAGGAGAAACAGAGACCGAGAGAGCAGCAAAGACAGAGAAAGCCAGAAGGCAGCTGGAAAAGCAACAGAGGCGTATGGGGAGAAGAGTTGGAATGAAAATCCCAAGGAGAGAAAGAACCAGAGGACAAGCTGGTTAGAGAAACAGAACTGGTTGAGAAGCCAGCCAAAGGAACCACAGAGGGGAGCATTTACCAAACCAGGATACAGATACCAGAGAGGCTCAGTGCAGCAGGAAACCTTCCAGGACTCAGAGGAGGGCGTGGCACAGAGAGACCCAGGTGGGAAGCCTAACGGTTTGGAACCAGAAGCTCAGCCGTGGAAATACTGGCAGCCGGTTGAAGAATCTCCCTGCATTCCTCATCAAGGTACTTTTAACTGCAATAAGAGTTTTTATGACAAGCCAAACTGTGTTATTGGTAGTTCTGAAACCCAGGGAAAGCCTAGGATCTATCCAGACAGTTGGCTACAGCCAGAACCTCCAGCAATTAAACCTTGTGTCTCTTTTAAAACTCCTGAAGAAAGCAGTAAAGAAGCTAGCCTTAGAAATACTGCAGATATCTTTACCAGAGATATTTACCAGAGGATTTTAGAAGCATCCAAAGGGGAATTGCCAAAGGAAAACCCTCTGCCTGCCTATGATGTAAGATTTCCAGCACTTGCTGATAGAGACAAGTGGGGGAAGGGTAATTACAGCACCGTGCCTAAAGAGAGTGTGTGTAACGGTAGAATAGCTGTGAATGAAGCAAAGCCTCCCAGTCTCTGTATACCACAAGGAGAAGCAGTTTCCTCACCTGCTCCTCACAGCCAGCAAGCTCAAGTATTATTAAGAGGGCTTCACGCTTTCTTAGAAAAGCATCTTGTTCCTGAGCAGACAGTGTCAAGCCCAAACCCACAAGCAACGCTGTTAAATCCTTTGCCTATGTTAGACCAGCCCATGGACTGCTCGACCTGCCTCATAGACAAGGTTTAAAGGGAAGCAAGAGCTTGTGTAGTGATCTGCTATAAGAAGTGCTATAGTACATGTTTGGAGTGCATGAACCCAAGAGCTTATGTGGATAAGAAAATAAGCTGAATGTTTTCACTCAATTGTACTGCATGAACTTTATAATTTCCTGTTTGTAGCTGGATAAAATATAAGACCCACATGCCAGGAATGTGGCTGTCTTGAATATAAGTTTAAGTTGGACATTATTGAAGAAGCAGTTTCTTTTCAACTTTCTGTTTGGCTATAAAATATTATCCTTCAAAACCTGTACAAAGTCCTATCTTTGGAGCGGGAGAAATAAACCCTAATAAAGAAATAAATTTTCTCTATTCGTGCCTTGCCTGTTCACTCGGTCACCCACAACTACAAGATGACCTCCAGGCTAGCCCTACCTTAAACCCTCAAGGTCAAGGTACGGGCACTAGGGGCGCTACAATTCCCACCAGTCAATCTCAAAATAATAGACATCACCACCAAAACCCACATCTAACACAACCCCTTCTAGAAAATGGTTAGCTCGACACTCCTTTTACTTATCCGCTTTACACATTACAATGCCAACCTTGTCCCTTGTATGATCTTTAAATTTTTAATTACATAGCTCTGTACATAGTTCATCCCCTTGTTCTTCCAGGTTGTATTCCCTGTTGATTGTAAACTCAGTGTAACCTGTTACATTGTTGTATATTTTGTTTAAATGTAAACCGCACTGATTATAATAGCGCAGTATATAAGAAATGCAAATAAATAAATATAAATAAATAAATAATACTCAAACAGATCTCAATTCACCCTATCCTGAAAAGTACAAATCTTGACCCATCCTCCCCTAAGCCATACAGACCAATATCCAGCATCCCATTCATCACTAAGATAATAGAAAAAATTGCCCTCTCACAACTTCAAAACCAACTTAATGAGCATGCACCCCTAGACTCTCACAAGCATGGGTTTAGACCATACCACAGAGTCAAAACCCTTGTAACCTCTCTACTAAACACACTCTCAACTTGCCTCCAAAACACCAACAGAGCAGTCATACTAATTTTCCTAGACATTGTTTCTACCTTTGATTCCCTCCCACACCACCTGCTACTTCGAAGGCTTTCTGAGATTGGGCTCCAAGGCACTACTCTTGCATGGTTCCACTCTTACTTAGATTCCAGAAAACAGCAGGTAAAAGACAGTCAGAAGATATCAAAGCAGTTTACCCAACAAATGGGAGTAGCATAAGGCTCAAGTCACTCAGGCCTACTCTTCAATATCTTCATTCAACCGCTATGCCAAACACTCAATTCACACAAGAACGTATATCAAGTCTACGCCAAAAATATAATGTTCTTCACCGCCATCAACCCTCTAGCTCCAAACACCACCAGGCTTCAGAAATGCTTCACTGAAGTAAGAAAATGGCTTAGCTTACACAACTTGAACATCAACCAAGAGAAAATAGAAGCTCTATTCATTACCACCAACCCAACCTTCTCTCCACCTCCAACACTGCAACTAGACGATGTTACCATCAAAGTTAAAACAGAAGTAAAATACCTAGACGTAATAATAGATCAACAATTGACCTTCCAACCACACATAAAGAGAACAAGTTCCACAGTCTACCACAAATTAAGAACATTAAGAAACCTCCGTCCACTACTTACACAAGATTTATTCCAAACTGTTTGCCAAGTTATAATTACATCCATCCTGGACTACTGCAACGTTATTTATCAAGGCCTTCCTAAGAATACCCTTCATCTACTACAGTTAACCCAGAACACTACAGCACAAATAATCTCTGGGGCCCCATGTCGAGCCCACATCACCCCATACTAAAGCAATTACATTGGCTACCTATCATGGCGAGAATCAGATACAAAGTCATCAGTATAATATTCAAAATCCTACACAAAGAATCCACTACCTGTTTTCAGACTCTGATTTCCACCCCTCATACCGACAGACTACAAAGAAACAGCACCCTCAACCTTCTCATGATCCCATGACAGAATATTAGGAGTAAACAAGCAACATGTAACAGAGCATTCACTCTATTTGCCCGCACACTGTGGCACTCTCTATGTTTATGTCTATTTGCTTTATATACCGCTAAACAATAATATCTAAGCGGTTCAAATTTAAGTAAAAATACAGAGAGCCAAAGGCGGAAAGCGGGCTCAGCTGCACGTCATTCTGCTGCTGCTGCGGCGGCAGCGGCTCCTCTGATTGGGGTCTTTTTTTTTCAGTTTCCCTGGGCTGGGGGGGAGGGGTGGTAGCATAGGAAATATTAATGAGTTGATGGGGAGGGCTAGGACTGGAAATGGGCTATGGGGGAGGATTAGGACTGGAAATGGGCTGATGGGGGTTTAGAACTGGAAATGGGCTGATCGGGAGGGGGGCTAGGACTGGAAATGGGCTGTTAGGGGGGTTAAGAATGGAAAGGCTGATCAGGAGGGGGTTAGAACTGGAAATGGGCTGATGGGAGGTTAGAAATGGAAATGGGCTGATCAAGAGGGGGGCTAGGACTGGTAATGGGCTCATTGGTGTGGTTAGGCCTAGAAATGGGCTGATTAGGGGGGCTAGGACAAGAAATGGGCTGATTGGGGGGGCTAGGACTGGAAATGGACTTATTGGGGGGGTTAGGACTGGTAATGGGCAGATGGGGGGCTAGCACTGGAAATGAGCTAGAATTGGTAATGGGCTGATTGGGGGGCTAGGAACGGAGTTGGCTGATAAGGGGGATAAGACTGGAAATGGGCTAATGGGGGAGGGGGGAGAGTACTGCTGGCTCTGGAAAAAAACTAGGGGCTAGGGCTACAAATGGGCTGATGCGGGGGTATGGTAGAATAGGACTGGTAGGGAGAAGATACTGAGAGGGTCTGCCAGGGGAAGGAGGGGGCAGGAAGGGAGCTGACATGGGGGAAGGAAGGGGCTGGAAAGGAGCTGACACCTGGGATGTACTAAAGGGGGACTGGAAGGGAGCTGACGGGGATGGGAGTGGTAGGCGGTTGGGTAATGGGGAGGAGGCTGGAAGGGAGCTGACATGCGAATGGCACTGGAAGGGGGATGGACAGAGGGTAGGAAGACTGGAAGGGAGCTGACTGGGGAGGTGGCACTGCGAGTAGATGTGAGCTGATATCTGGGATGGTATTTGGACTAGAAGGGGCTGGACAGTGGGGAAGGAGGAGGACTGGAAGGGAATGGACACCAGTGGCAGTCGTGGGAATGCAAGGTGGTTGACATTGGAAGATACTGGGAGGGGAGGACGGGAAAGGGGACTGATACTGGGGATGGTTACTGGAACTGGAAATGGGCTGATGGAAGGAAGTGAAAAAAATAAAAGAAGAGATAAAAAAATGGCAGATGGACCATGGACCATAGACCACAGAAAGAGAGGCAAGCAGAAGCCTCAGATCGGGACCAGCATCATCAGAGAAAGCATAGTTACTCACCTGTAACAGGTGATCTCTGGGAACAGCAGGAATTTAGTCTTCACATATGGGGTATCGTCGGTACCAACGGAGCCTGCGCGGGAACGCTCCCCAGCGTCCAATAGGAAAGCTTTTGGGAGCATCCCACAGCGCCTGCGTGCTGCCTTCCCACCTTTCCCAACTGTACCTCTCCAGTTGAGTTTATAGCTGAGACAAAAGAGAGAGGGAAAGAGAGAAAGAGAGAGAGATAGAGAGATACAACTCCTAGGGGAGGTGGGCGGGTTGTGAAGACTAAATTCCTGCTGTTCCCAGAGATCACCTGTTACAGGTGAGTAACTATGCTATCTCCAGGAACAAGCAGGAATGTAGTCTTCACATATGGGGACTCCCTAGCTTCAGATGCCAGGGAGATGGCCCCAGAAGGTTGTGTGCTCTTGTGAAAGGGCTCCACTTCCCCCCATGGATCTCTGGCATCCTACCAGGGATGGTGGGTAGGAGTTGATTAAGTCTGGAACAGGTGTTGAAGAACAGCCTGACCAAACAAGGCATCCCAGCGGGAGTCCTTGTTTAAGCAGTAATGGGCTGTGAAGGTATGAACCGAAGCTCAAGTAGCTGCTCGACAGATGTCGTCGATAGACACAGAGTGAAGATGAGCCATTGAGGCTGCCATGGCTCTCACATTGTGAGCTGTGACATGGCCTTCAAGAGGAAGGTTCTTACTCTCATAGGCAAAAGATATACACTGTGCAATCCAGCTGGACAGTGTCCTTTTGGAGACTGGAAGTCCCAAATGACTAGGATCAAAAGCAACAAAGAGTTGAGAGGATTTTCTATGTTGCTGTGTCCTTTGCAAGTAAAAGGCCAAAGCTCTGATGAAGGTTCCTTTCTGCATTTGAGGCGCGAGGCCTTGGAAAGAATACAGGAAGGTAAACCGCTTGGTTCAAATGAAAGGGCGAAACCACCTTTGGCATAAAGAGTGGATGAGTCCTAAGGAATACCTTATCATGATGGAACCTTGTTTAAGGAGGATCAACCACCAAGGCCTGCAATTCACTGATGCGACGTGCTGATGTGATTACAATGAGAAAGATAACTTTCCAAGAAAGGAATTTCAAAGAGGTAGTGACTAATGGTTCAAAGGGCAGTTTCATGAGCTGCCCAAGTTCCAGATTCAAGTCCCATGCCACCAGTGGCGGCTTAATGGGAGGCTTCGTTAAAAGAAGGCCTCTCATAAATCTCGCTATCAGAGGATGAGAGGAAATAGACTGTCCATTGAGAGGCTTGAAAGAAGCTGCAATAGCACTCAAATGGACTCTCACTGAATTAGTCTTAAGCCCTGCATTTGATAAATGAAGGAGGTACTCCAGTAATGATTCCAGAGGTATCACAAGAGGGTTAAGACCCTTCTGCGAGCACCATATGGTAAACCTTTTCCACTTAAATGCATAAGAGCGTCTTGTGGAAGGTTTCCTGGAAGCATGAAGGATATCCTTTACCTGCTGGGAAAGGTTAAGACCATAAAGTTCTAGGCTTTCAGCAACCAGGCCCTGAGATGCAGACACTGGGGATTGGGATGCCACAGCATTCCGTCCTCTTGAGAAAGGAGATCTGGAGCAGATCCTAACTCCAGAGGCGGAGCTTGAGAGAGATGTAAGAGCAGAGGGTACCACATTTGCCGTGGCTAACGTGGAGCTATGAGGATCATATGACCTCTGTCTCTCTGAAGCTTGAACAGAGTTTTGGGAATTAGGGGAATGGGTGGAAAGGCATATAGGAAAGTCCTGACCCCAATGGAGGAGGAAAGCATCCCTGGCCTGACAACCTCGAGCCAGAATTCTGGAACAGAACTGGGGAAGTTTGGCATTCAGCAGACTTGCAAAGAGGTCTATGTCCGGGGTTCCCCAAATTTGAAACATTTTGGTCACCTGGTCTGCATGGAGAGACCATTCGTGTGGAAGCAGAACTCAACTTGAGTCTGTCTGCCCAAGAGTTTTGAATGTCTAGAAGATATACCGCAAGGAGATGAATCTGATGATCTCTGGCGAGGGCCCATAGTCGCAAAGCTTCGTTGCAGAGCGATAGAGAGCCTGTTCTGCCCTGCTTGTTCACATAGAACATGGCTACTTGATTGTCCGTTTGAACTAGGACTGTCTTGTACCTGAGCTGGGTGTGAAATACTCGAAGAGCAAGGAAGATTGCTCTGAGCTCCAGGAGATTGATATGGAGATAGGCCTCTTGTGGAGTCCAGGTACCCTGGGTAGAGAGGCCTTGCAAGTGGGCTCCCCAACCCACCTGTGAAGCATCTGTTGTTAGAGTGGCTTAGGGTAGGGGTTGCTGAAAAGGAGACCCCACCAAAAGGTTTTTGGGGGACTGCCACCATTGGAGGGACAAAATAAGGCGATCTGAGTTTGCTATTTTGTCTGACAGGCAACCTGACGCCTGAGTCCACTAAGTGGATAAGGCCCACTGGGCTGCTCTCATATGGAGGTGAGCATAAGGAAACACATGCACGGTGGATGCCATGTGGCCTAGCAACTGTAACATTTCCCGAGCAGTGAGGTGAGGCTTTAGCTTCCCAAGCAGTGCTAACTGTACAATGTGAAGGCAGTGGGGCTGTGGAAGGTAGGCCCTTATCTGGTATCCAGAAGAGCTCCTATAAACTCTAGGGATTGAGTGGGAGCAAGGTTGGACTTTGGGAAGTTTATGACAAGTCCCAAATACTGAAGGATGTGCATTGTGCGAGACAGAGCAACCCTGGCCTCTGGCTCTGAAGGGGCTCGAATGAGCCAGTCGTCTAAGTAAGGGAAGACGAATATTCCCAGGGTGCGGAGAAATGCTGCCACCACAGCCATGCATTTTGTGAAAACCCTTGGTGCAGAGGCCAAGCCTAAAGGAAGAACCCTGTATTGGTAGTGCTCCCCTTGAAACAGGAATCGAAGGAACTTTCAGTGAGTTGGATGGATGAGAACATGAGTGTACGCATCCTTGAGATCTACAGAACAAAGCCAATCCTGACTCTGAAGGTATGGCAGCAGAGTTCCTAGAGAAATCATTTTGAACTTCTCTCTGAACAGGAATTTGTTCAATTCTCTGAGGTCTAGATTGGGTCTGTGTCCTCTTGTTTTCTTTGGAATAAGGAAATAGGGGGAGTAAAACCCTGTACCCTGTTGGAGAATGGGTACCTCTTCTATTGCCCCTTGAGCAAGGAGCATAGTGACTTCTTGACCTAACTGGTCGTTGAGAGAGGTCTGATAATTGAACTGTCTTACTATTGTAGGGGGGGGGCATGCTGAGGAAATGAAGCTTGTACCCCCTCTCTTACAATAGACAGAGTCCAATTTTCTGCTGTTATCTGACCCCATCTGGGGGAAAAATGACATAACCTTCCTGGGATGGTGGAGGGTTCTGGGCCGTTCAGGGCCAGGAAGGCAAAGTTCTCTAGACAGGAGTCAAAGCCCTTGTGGAGGCTGAGTCTGCTGAGCCGGTTGAGGCTTAGCTGCTTTTGGTTTCCTTTGTTGCCTAGGTTGTTGCTGCTGTCCCTTTTGGGCAGACTGACCTAAACGATGTCCCTGCTGGGTATAGGAGGGATAGAACTTTTTCTTCTTGCTGAAAAATGGTTTCTTAGAGGATCTTTTCCTTGCAGGATCAGCTGTAGATTTAGACAATCTATCCAAAGTGATATTGTCAGCATCTATCTCATTAGCTTTTTCCTGCCAATTCTTGCCAAAGAGATTTTCTCCTGTGCAAGGTATATTCCCCAGTTTGTCCTGTACCCAGATTTCCAAGTCAGATGCCTGGAGCCAGGCAATTCTACGTGCACCTATGGCAATAGCAGAGGTTCTGCTTATGCTTTTAAAGCAGTCAAAGGCTGCACGATTCACAAACTTGGAAACATCCTGAGCATGTTTAACAAGAGCAAGATAATCCTGCCTTTTATCATCAGGAAGGAGAGGGCTCATAAGCTTTAAGTCTCCTTTGACCTCCTTAAGGAACATTCCCATATACAAGATATAGTAACTGATCCTAGCAGAAAGCATGGAAGCCTGGAAGGATCGACGTCCAAAGGCGTCAAGAGTCTTACACTCACGTCCTGGAGATGCATGTCTTTTTGCACTCTTTATCTGTCTCATGGCTGATTCCACCACCATGGAATGGTGTGGTAATTGAGTCTTCCGAAACCCAGGACAAGGAGGAATTCGATACATGGTGTTGAGTCTTCGAGAGTGAGGAGATGTGGTCAGAGGTGTTTCCCACATCCTTAACATAAGATCATGCAAGATCTCATGAATAGGTAAGGTAGCTGCCTCCTTGGGAGCTTTAGGGTATTGTAGGATTTCTAATTCCTTTGCCCTACGCTCTTTTTCAGGAGCCACTGTGATGGAAAGACCTCGGGCCACATCTCGGATAAAATCCTGAAAGGACATATCCTCTGGTGGAAACATTCTACGCTGAGGAGAAGAGGAATCCTCAGGAAGAAGTACTCTGGTATCGGCAGAGCTTTCAGAGTCTTCAGACTCATCCGAGGATTTGAAGTATCTCCGATCCGGGTGATCGTGCAAGGCACGGTACTGGTACTGATTGAAGTCGGCATCGGCGTGGTCCGGTACCGACTTGTCGATGCTGGATAGAGACGCATGACTCGGTCCCAGTAGAATACCTGCCAATGTCGATGCAGTTGGTGCCGGTACCGGTTGAATTGTCTGAAGCGGTTTCAGGGGCATCGAGGCCATGAGAAGAGCCGCCAGACTGCGTTCAATAGCCAAGAATCTCTGGTCTATCGACGCTGCCGATGCTTGGGTATTGGTGCCAGAAGAAGCGGCAGGAACCCCAGCGCATGGCACCAGTAGTTCTGTCGAGGTTGAAGCCTCGAGAACATCCTGGAGCCTCGTTAGTGCTTTGGAAGCCGAAGCCTCCCGCCGGGGCAATTTTGCCGGTGAAAGTCCCTCAAGGGCAACGCCAGAGGCATCTTGATGTTTAGAAGGAGATCTACCTTTGAGGAGCGGCTAGATTTATGTTTAGTTACCTGAGATCCATGGGAAGAAGATGAAGCCCTGGAAGACGTTGATGCCATGGAGGCTGCATCAGAAGGAAAAAGGGTGCTAAGTTTAACAGCTTGGTTTTGCCGGCCCCTTTTCGACATCATCCCACAGGCAACACACTCTGAAATAGAGTGGTCAGGACCTAAACATTTGAGGCACCACTCATGGGTGTCGGTGACAGAGATGGTACCGCCACACTTCGAACACTTTTTAAAACCCGAAGCGGGTTTTTCCATTTTGAGGGAAAAAAATTGGGCCTAGTGCCCAAAATGGCGCATGGCATCCGAGAAGAGAATTACTGGAGAAAGACTCCAGAAACAAAGGTTTTTTGTTTTGTTTTTGTTTTTTTTAGAGAAAAGAAAAGAAGAACCGGTGGTACCAGTATAGTGTCGAGGGAAGGCAGACGCGACCACAAAAAAGAATAAGAAGGGAAATTTTCTGCGGTGACAGGATGTGCGCCCTGTCGGCTTCGTGTTAAACGAAGAACTGGAGAGGGACAGTTGGAAAAGGCAGGAAGGCAGCACGCAGGCATTGTGGGATGCTCCCAAAAGCTTTCCTATTGGACGCTGGGAGCATTCCCGCTCAGGCTCCATCGGTACCGACGATACCCCATATGTGAAGACTACATTCCTGCTTGTTCCTGGAGATTAAAATGGTCAGACAACAAAGGTAGAAAAAATAATTTTATTTAATTTTAGTATATTGGACTTTGTGCTATTTTTATATTTTACACAGTACTGGGGAACTGCATCTCTTATTTATCTGATGTTGTACTGCATGTTGACTCTGGCTTCTTGGGGTTTCAGTTTAAATTTTGTCCACATATTTTTATTTTTACTTTAGATTGTGGTTACTTAATCTGTACTTGGTGAGGGTCGATGTGAGTGTGTGACTAAGGTCAGGTGTTCTGTTAACATGGAGTTTGTACATAAAGATCTATACTGTACTGTAGTAATTTGACTTGTTCAGCTTTTCAAATAGGTGTATGGATGTTCCAGGGCCCACTGTAGTATTTACAGTGACACTTTTTTTGGATGGGCTCCTTATGTGAGTTTTGGAAGTTTGTGCTGATATGGTATGGTATGGGAGGTTTGCTCTTTGTTGTAGGGTTTTGTATTCAGTATGCCTGGTACAGGAGAATAGAGGTTGTTGTTGTTAGTGAGATGATCAGAATCAGATTTTTTTTTTAAATATTGAGTTCTGTGGGTGAATGTCCTGGTTCTGCTCTGCACCTACTTTGGATGCAAAATATATATTGGAAAAAGAAAAAGCATGAACCATAACGCAGTTTATAACAACAACATAAAAATTAATTATAATTTAGTTTTATAAACTGTGCTGTTGGTTCTTGCTGTCTTTTAGTTCCTTGGTGTGCAAACAGGACCGTACTTAGACCTGTGCAAGGGGTGCAGTCGCACAGGGCGCAAAGGCTTGGGGGGGGGGGGCGCATTTTGGCTGTCTGCTGTTGACCTGCCGCCGCTTGCAGGACAATAGCAGGCAGCCGAAATGTGTTCCCCAAGCCTTATCGCAGCTCTTTAAGCAGGTCTGGTCCCTCCCTCCTCAGACACAATGTCAGAGCAGGGAGGGACAGATCTGCTTAAAGTGCCGGTGCCTTTCAGATCGGGCCCATGCCCCCCTCCTCCTCCCCATACCTCCATCCAGCACTGCCTGCTCTTTCCCTGCTGCCAGCGCTGCCGTGAAAAAAAATAGAAGGCGGAAGCCTCAGGGAAAGAGCAGGCAGCGCTGGACGGAGGAATGGAGGAAGAGGGGGGCGTGCGCCAAGCTGCAAATCGCACATGGTATGATTGCAGCTCGATACGGCCCAGTGTGCAGACATCTTATTTATTTGTTTTTATATACCGCGCTATTACAGATCAGTGCGGTTTACATGAAACATATGAACGTGTTTTACAAATAACATTTGAGCAAGGTTTTCATATAACATAATAACTAGATAGGTCGATAGGTAATCATGTATATATGTATATTGTATCCCCCACCCTCGCACCCTTGAATCGAATGTTTATTTAGAATTATGAAAAGTATCTAGTCTCTATTTCGTGTGTTATGTAAATCGTTGCCAAAATCAAAATTGTACTCTAAAAATTCATTGTATTGTACGATACATGATGATTCTGTAAAGTAACCGCGGCTGATCGTAGGAAGCGGCGGTATACAAATGTTTACTAAATAAATAAATAAATAAATAGATTACATGGTTTCCATATAACATGATAACTAGATGATATTGAACAGGTTACTTATGACAATTTGCAACAAGTTGGTATAACTATGAACATATTTACATTACAGGAATTATAACTAGAAACATATTTACATTGCTGGGGCATATTTATATTAACACAGGATTAAGTTGGCATCGTTAGGAGTTTATTTGTATGAAGTTGGCACACAGTGTGCGGCTGATCTAGGGTGGATGTTTATAGGCTAGTTGGAAGAGGTAAGTCTTCAGTCCCTTCCTAAAAAATGTAAGATCCGGGATGGCACGTATCATAGGAGGTAGGGCATTCCATTGGGTTGGCACAAATAGAGAAAAAGCGTGGTTCTTAGTTGATTGCGTACAGGTTCTTACTGTTGAAGGGGTCATGAGAGAGTTTATCATGCATGTTCTCCTGGTCCTAGTCTCCGGCATTCATTGTATAATGTCTGAGAGTGAGGTTGCAGACATTCTATGCAGGGCTTTAAAAGTGAGTAGCAATGCTTTGTAGGTCAGGCGACTTGCTATGGGGAGCCAATGAAGCTGAATCATTTCCTCCATATAATCTAATCGGCTTTCTGGTTTGGTTTAGTCTCTGCTTGGATTTCTGAAAAAGCCACGCCCCCTCTAAGGTGTAGGGGGGGGGGCGCCATTTCATTCTTCGCCTCAAGCAGCAAATTGCCTTGAGCCGCCCCTGATACCACAGAAAAACTGAAATAAATATCGATACTCCGGGAAGATGTCTTACAACTATTTGATAAACTGAAGAGTAACAAATAAACTGGACCAGATGGTATATATCCAAGGGTGTTGAAAGAACTGAAATATGAGATTTCAGACCTACTATGAGTAATCTATGAACTATCATTAAAATCATCTGTAATACCTGAAGACTGGAGGATGGCCAATGTAATGCCAATTTTTAAAAAAGGGTTCCAGGGGTAATCTGGGAAACTACAGATCAGTGAGCCTGATGTTAGTACCAGGAAAAATGCTAGAAAGCATTATAAAGAACAAAATTACTGAACATGTAGCCATGGCTTAATGGGAGACAGCCAACATGGCTTTAGCCAAGAAAGGTCTTGTTTTACTAATCTGCTATGTTTTTTTGAAGGTGTGAATAAACAGGTAGACAAAGGTGAGTCAGTTGATATAGTGTATCTGGATTTTCAGAAAGCCTTTGACAAGGTCCCTCATGAGAGACTCTTGGCAAAATTAAAACGTCATGGTAATGAGGCAGTGTACTATTGTGGATCAGGAACTGGTTAAAATATAGAAAGCAGAGGGTAGGGCTAAATGGCCAATTTTCCCAATGGAGAAAGGTGGAGTACCCCAGGGATCTGTGCTGAGTCCGCTGCTTTTTAACATATTTGTAAATGACCTGGAAATGGGAATAATGAATGAGGTAATCAAATCTGCAGATGACACAAAATTATTCAAAGTTGTTAAAACCTAAGAGAATTATGAAAAATTGCAAGAGGACCTTGATAAATTGGAAGACTGGATGTTTAAATGGAAGATGAAATTTAATATGGACAAGTGCAAAGTTATGCACCTAGGAAAGAACAACCCAAAATATGGTTACACGATGCAAGGTTCCGTATTAGGAACCAACGCCCAGGAAATGATTTAGGCGTCATCGTTGATAACATGTTGAAATCCTTTGCCTAGTGTGCAGCGGTAGCCAAGAAAGCAAATAGAATGCTAGGAATGATAAGGAAAGGAATGGAGAATAAAACAAAGGATATTATAATGCCTCTGTATCATTCCATGGTGCGACCGCACCTTGAATATTATGTGCAATTCTGGTCGCCGTATCTTAAAAAGGATATAGCGTTATTAGAAAAGGTACAGAGAAGAGACAACAAAATGGTAAAGGGTATGGAAGAATACCCCTATGAAGAGAGGCTAAAAAGATTAGGACTTTTCAACCTGGAAAAGAGACGGCTAAGGGGAGATGTGATAGAGGTCTATCAGTGTAACAGGTAGATCGATTGTTTACTCCATCAAAATATTGAAAGACTAGGGGACATGCAATGAAGCTACAGTGTAACTTATTTAAGACTAATAAAAGAAAATATTTTTCTTGCTCAACGTGTAATCAAACTCTGGAATTTGTTAACGGAGGATGTAGTAAAAGCTGTTAGTGTAGCTGGGTTTAAAAAAGGTTTGGACAAGTTCCTAGAGGAAAGGTTCATAAACCATTGTTAAAGAAGACACGGGAGATCCACTGCTTGCCCCAATACAAGCATTGTGGAACCTGTGTCCTTTGGGGAAACTGCTAGGTACTTGTGACCTACATTGGCCACTGTTGGAAACAGGATACTGGGCTTGATGGACCTTGGTCTGACCCAGTATGGCATATTTTAATGTTCTTATATTCACAATCTTATTTCAGAACAGTACTAAGCGATGCTCTTCCCTCATATAGATTATCGCAATAGCATAGTTCAGGGGCTCACTAAACATACACTGCATAGCCTCCAGATGGCACAACACATGTCAGCCCGCATAACCCAGAAAGCTCAAGTATCTGACCAGATAACCCCAATCCTATACAACCTTCATTGGCTCCCACTATGGAGCAGAATTAAATATAAACTAATGCTGATTATATTTAAATTACTAAGAAACATAGCATCCTCACATCTATCCAAACTTATCAAAATAAACCCAGTGACAGAATTAGAAGAGAATGTAACCTCAGAATATAGCAAAACAAATCGCAGCACAATTAATAGAGCTTTCTTTCTTTGTGCGCCTAACTTATGGAATGCTCTTCCAGAAAAGTTAAGGGCCACTACCGACTTGTCCATATTTAGGAAAATCCTCAAGACACATCTATGCATTGAGCATTTCGGTGATCTAAACATTAATGATGTGATTAACCCAACCTAACCCTTATTCACCTATCCATCCAAATTACCACTAAGCAAAAATAGTCCAAGGCCAAGACAATCAATGAACCAACATTAACTACATCTCATATATGTACCATCACAAAAATGTATATAAGTTTACGTTTTGATTATAATTATACTGTACATATATTGATTATGTCGAACCTATTATGTGCATGTCCTCTCCTAAATTAAGCATTTGTAATTGTTTGATTTTATCAAACCACTATGTTATACTGTAATTCTTACTAATGTTATAATGTAATGGTTTTATTGTTCATTGTAAACCACTTTGATGATATGAAAGGCGGTATAGAAAACCTTGAAATATATAAAATAAATATGGGAGAAACATGGCAAGCCTTACACAACATCAATCATGGGCAACAATGAGCAAGCAACAGTAGAGAACTATGTACAGTAAAACAAAAACAGAAGGCTGTCAGTAGTAGATGAACCTGCAGAGCCAAGTATAAAAATCATAGCAGACCCAACGGTACCGCAGAAAAAGAACAGAGCAATACAATTTCAGGGGCGGGCCCTGGACTGATTTAGCAGGACTCGTGGAAAGGACATTAACTGGTAAGTAAAATGTCACCTTCCATATCATCCTGCTAAACCAATCCAGACAAGTAGGATGTACCAAAGCTACAACTCCACTGGGTGGGAAGAACACACAGCAGCTCGCAAACTCCTTGACCCAGAGGCCGTTTCCGCCTGCACATCAACATCCATGTGGTAATACTTTACAAAAGTGGAAAAAGATGCCCACTTTGCTGCCAGACAAATGTCTGCAGGGGCTACGAAATTCCACTCTGCCAACGAGGATGCTTGTGCTTGGGTAGAATGGGCACGCAAACACTATGGAATCAACCGGTTCTGAAAGCGATATGCTGAGGCAATGGCCTCCTTAATCCAGCGTCCCACTGTTGATTAGGCTGCCGCGTCACCCTTGTGCAGGCCATCAAAAAACACAAAAAGATGATCGGACTTATGAAAGGAATGCGTAACCTCCAAGTACCGGAGAAATGCCCTCCGGATATCCACAAGGCAAAGATCCTTATTCTTTCCCCAACACTGCTCCTTCAAGAAGGAGGGTAGGCAGTCCACTTGGTTCACATGAAAGGGAGAAATCACCTTAGGCAAGAAGGCACAGGCTCGAAAAGGACAGATAAGGATCTCGACAAGAGACAACCTGCAGCTTGGAAATCTGCCTTGCGGAACAAATCACAACCAAGAACCCAATCTTGAGCATCAAATCCTTTCAGGTAGGACACTTCAAGAGCTCAAAAGGTGCCACCATCAGGGCCCTGAGCATCAGACACAAATCCCAGGAAGGGATCACAGATCAAACGGGAGGATGCAAACACCAAACTCCTTGGAGAAAGCGTGAGATGTCCGGATGCAAGGCTAAAAACCTACCCACCACTGGACCTCAGAAATAGGATAAAGCTGCCATCTGAACTGTCGGGGAACTGAGGGAAAAGCCCTTCTCCAGGCCATCCTGTAGAAAGGCCAATGGAGATGGCACCTTGTCCACCTTAGGAGCCAACTGCCAAATGCCCCACCATCACTCAGAGGCATCAGATCCACACATATGCCAGCTTGGTAGACCTCCTCCAGGCTCCGAACAGAGTAGAGACCAATGCAGGAAACTAGCCCCTATGGGCTAGCCATCACCTTTCAAAAGTCAAGCCATAAGCGGAAAGGGAACCGGGTACTCCAGGATGATCGGTCCCTGCCCCACCAGGAACCAAGGAGGAAACATGTATAGCAGAAACCTGTACAGGGGCCAAGGTGGGGGCGTTGACATCCTTGGACCCCATCTTTGTGCAACGACTGAAGAAGCGGCAAACTTTAGCATTGGCGTGAGTCGCTATCAGATCCATTTTGGGGCAACCCCAGTGGCGCAGAATCAACTGAAATGCCTCCTGACTCAACTTCCACTATCCAGGATCCAGAGTGCCAACTAAGGACTTCTACTTTGTTCACCTTGGCAATGTGCTGAGCCGAAAATGCTAGGAGGTTCTTCTCTACCCAGGCAAATAGTAGAGCCATCTCTAAAGCTACTCTGGTACTCCTCATGCTGCCTTACCGATTAACATAAGCCACCACTGTGTTGTTTGAAAACACTCAAACCATCTGGCCTTCGATGCAGAAGAGCCAACCTGATGGCTCTCACCTCAAGGTGGTTGATGGAACATGCCGCTTTCCTGTGGTTCCAATGGCCCTGGATCGTATGGTCTTGGCAATGGGCTCCCCAGCCCGAATGACTGACATCTGTCGTCAAGAGGATCCAGGAAAAATAGTCCAGCAATGCACCCTTCCTTAGATGACAGGGCCACTTCTACCACTGCAGGGTGGACCACACTCTCAATGGGAGCAGGATCCTGCAAGCAAACTCCTGGGAAATCGGGGACCACCAAGTTAGCAAGCACTGCTGGAGCGGTCCATTTGAGCACACACCCATGGCACCATCTCTACGGTCGCCACTATCAATTAGAGCAGCTAAAGATAATCCCAGACTCTGGGAGCCTGCAACGCACAAAAGAGCACTAAGCAATCCAACAGTCTTTTGACCTTCTCCTCGCATGAAAACTCTTCCCACTTAAGTGTCAAAATGTGCTCCCAGGAACTCCAGGGACTGGGAAGGTAACTGCTGGCTTTTTCCCTGATTGATCACCCAGTCGAGGCTTTCCAAAAAGGATACCACTTGGGATGCTACCCAAGACGCCTCTGAAAAGGAACAAGCCCAGATGGACACAGAACCCTTGGTGCCGCAGCTGCCACCACCATGACCTCGGGGTGGTGGATAGCCTGAAAAGGAAGGCAGTGAACTGAAAGTGAGAGCGAAGCATAGCAAAACGCAGATACTTCTGCTGATCCACCTGGATCGGGATATGAAAATAAGTCTCTGCCAGATCCAGAGAAGCCAAGAACTCCCCTCGGCATACAGCACTGTTTGAATCATGCAGTGTTGTCATCTGGAAGCGCAGAATATGCAAGGGCTCATTGACCCCCTTAAGGTCCAGAATGGGCCGGAAAGAACCGTCCTTTTTGGGCACTATGAAATAGATGAAGTATCTTCCCTTGCCCTGCTCGTCTGGCAGGATGGGCACCACTGCCTTTAGAGGCAGCAACTTATCCAAGGTGGCTCACACAGCATCACTTTTGCTCGCAGACACACACGGGGAGATGACAAAGGCATCCGGAATCGATTCTTTGCACACCAAGGGGCTTGTTTACAAAGCCGCGGTAGCGATTCGCGATCGTTATCGGAGCCGCGGCCCCATTGAAATCAATGGGGCCGCGGCTCCGATAACGATCGCGAACCGCTACCGCGGCTTTGTAAACAATCCCCCAAGACATAGCTGAACTGAATGGTGTTTAGCACCCAGCAATTCTTGGTAACCTGGGCCCATTCCTGAAAGAAAAGGCAAAGCCTGCCTCCAACTGGAGGAACCTGGGAATGGGCCCCAAACCTTCATTGTGCTGCCTGGGAGGGTTCTCCTCTGGGAGGGGCTGAGTCCTTGGACCCATGCGCTCCACAAAAGGATTGAGAACAGAAGCAGAGGGGAGTACCAAACCACTCAACGCACTCCTTATTCGGGAGAGTGTAGATCTTCTTACACACCCTGAGTCCCTTAGGCGGGGCATTGGGAGAGACCCACTCTGACCAGATCAAATCCTCAATCACATCCCAGGAATGGGAAGACAGTAGTGGATTTCCAGACCACTTGAAGGAGTGGGTTTACCTTTGGCTCCTATTGTGTACCAGAAACATTTGTCAGATTGGGCTCCCCTCCAGCTAGCTGCATGCTGCATTCAGCTCCGCCTTCAGAAGCTGTCATTTCCTGCCCTCCACGGATGGTTTAAATCTCCTGTGCTTCAGGCGCAAATCCTCTCACCACTGGCACATTGGGGACCTATGGGACAGCATCAGGCCAGCATCAGGGCTCTCCACACCAGACTACAGGACTTGAAACTTTGCTATACCACAACTAAGGGGTAGGTAAGGGCTCCCCTCCCACTAGCTGCATGCTGCATTCAGCTCTGCCTTCAGTAAGTGTCATTTCCTGCCCTTCCCAGACGGTTTAAATCCCCTGCACTTCAGACGTGCCCACGCCTCGCGGGCCCGCACCTAAGGGCCTTGCCAAGGGCTTTGGGTGTGGCCCTTAAGCATGGGTCTTACCAGTGTCTCCAAATACCTCCTGGCTGTATGATCGATATACTTTGAATCCAGATAAGTCATCCTTTGCTCTTTTACCAACATGGAGTTCCAGATAAATGTATGTATTGTTTACTGCCTTCTATTACTGTCTGGCATGCCTCAAGGCTCAAGTTTACACTCCAAAGCTGTACCAGAATATTCCTAAAATCACCACAATCCACTACCATACTACGTTAAAGAAACCTATAGATCCCACCTTAACAGACCATAGAGATAGGCTCACACACATCACACCTGTTAGATGACCTCCTCACTATGAACATAAAAACAGATTGCTACCTTATAAATGCAAGGTCTATAAGGAATAAAATACCAGTTATCATTGACCCACTCAATGACAAGAATCCAGATATCCTCTTCATAACTGAAACCGGGCTGTCTGATTCGGACAGAGTGCTACTCAACCAACTTAGCAGTCCTAACTATGACCTCTTCCACTGTCCTAGGGTAACTAAGCGTGGAGGATGGGTCCTCATTATCATCAAGGATGAGTATAAAGCTTCACTTTCCCTGTCTAATAACATTGAAGGCATGGATATGCTAATGATAGAAACTAGTCATCTCTACTTTTGTTTACTTTATAGACCTCCCACATCTGTAAAAGAAATAAAAGATCCTGAAGCCTAGTACTCTCAGGAAATAAGACATATAAAAAGACAGCTAAGGAAATTGGAGTGAAACTGGAGAATTTCCAAATCTCCTCATGAAAGACTACTCTACATGGAAAAACTCCAAACATACCGTAATACCATCAACAATAATAAGAATTACCATACAAAGATCCTAGTGAATTCTCTGAACCACCCTAAGGAACTTTTTGAAATCGTGCCCCTATGATGATATCTAGGGAGGAGTAGCCTAGTGGTTAGATCAACTGCCTAGTACCTTGGGCAAGTCACTTTATTCTCCATTGCCTCAGAAGAAAAGGCCTGGCAATCTACTTCTGGTGATACATTGCCAAGAAAATCCAGAGGGTCACTAGGAGTCAGCACTGACTCAACAGCACTAAACAAAAATGATAATATGAACCATCTTCACATAAATCCTCAAATCCTTGCAAATTGTTATATAAACAAGTTGACACATTCTACTAACCCGTCAATACTACCTCCACCTAATCATATGATCCACCCTTTAATATGGTTTGAGTTTCACGAAATTAAATTAGCTTGCACAGAACTTGCACCATTTATCCTTAATATGGCTAACATGTCATTGATCCATGAATTCATGCCTAAACCCTTGAAACAAGCAGTGATATGTCCCATCCTAAAGAATAAATTACTGGATAAATCATGCCCAGCATCATACAGATCAATATTTAGCCTCCCGTTTCTAGCCAAAATAATTGAAAAAATTGTCCATGCACAACTTCAAGACCACATTAATACACAAACCCCTCTGGACTCACATCAGTATGGATTCAGACTGCATCATGGTGTTGAGACCCTCCTACGAGTATTCTTTGACAATCTCATAAAAGCAAATGATAATTTAAAAGAGGCTTTCATCTTCATATTTTTAGATATTGCTTCTGCCTTTGACTCGATTAATCATTGTATTCTCATTTAAAGGCTTAAGCAAACTGGCATATATGGCACCACACTAAATTGGTTTCAATATTACCTTTCTGACCACTCCCAACAAGTTAAAATAGGCCAACAAACATCCAAGATATACATACAAAAAGCCCTCTCCATCCTATTATTTAATATCTACCTACAACCCACATGCAACATTATTCAAAGATTCAAGATTTGTTATTCCATCTTTGCAGATGATATAATGTTATGCCTTCCCTTTGACATAACAAAACCTAACTTCACCCATATCACATCATGCTTCAATGAAATTTCACAGTGGTTAAACTCTCATAACCTAAAGATAAATTATAAAAAACACGACATTCTATTTATCACTAGGAATCAAAGTTTTACCCCACCTCCCAACCTAAAGGTCAATGAAGCAATTCTAGAAGTAAACAATGAAATAAAATATCTTGGCGTTACCCTTGATAAGACCCTCAGTTTAACAATGCACCTGAAATTAACCAGTAGTGCAAACTATAACAAATTAAGGATGATAAAGCAGTTGAGACCACTATTATCAAATCATGACTTCAGATTGGTACGCCAAGCAATGATATTCCCCCACATAAAAACAAGCACTAAGTCATCTTTGGATAGCTCAACACATTGCTGCACGTGTAACCCTGAAAGCACATCCTATGGATCATATCACTGCTATCCTATACAAGCTGCATTGGCTACCAATTCAAAGCAGAATTAAATATAAATTACTGATGACACATTCAAGCTACTGAGGAACTTAGCACCATTGAACCTAACCAGTCTTATTAAAACTACCTCAAATGAAAGACTAAGAAGAGAATACACAAAACACACTTCTTGTTCCCACAGATTATCATAAATCCAACCGCTCAACGATCAATAGAGCTTTCTCTTTTACCGCAATAATTCTATGGAACTCCCTCCCAGATAAACTAAAATCCACCAATGACCCGATCACACTCAGAAAATATCTCAAGACATACCTCTTCATTGAGCACTTTGGATCAATTGAGGAGCTTCACAAACTTTATCCAACATAATCTTTGAATATAATCCCTTTCTTAAGCCCCTCCCCTTACTCTATCCATGTCAATCACAATCATAACCAAACTGTAGATAAGTTTGCATGTAAATAAGTTCATGTACAAGTTAAATTTTTGATCATTCTGTTGTATATTATCTTCCTTTGCTGTAAACTGATAATTATGTTTTGATGTAATCATTTTTGTTCTCTGTATAGAAAAAACGTAAAATAAATAAAATAAATTCAAGGTGGATGAGACCCTGGCAATCAATGCCACCAGCTCCTCTTTCTGGAATAGGCAGATTACTCCGGCCTCTTCACAATCCTCTGAAGAACATAAGAACATAAGATATGCCATACTGGGTCAGACCAAGGTCCATCAAGCCCAGTATCCTGTTTCCAACAGTGGCCAATCTAGGTCATACGAACTTAGCTGTTTCCCCAAAAGACACAGGTTCCACAGTGCTTGTTTTGGGTCAAGCACTGATATCCTGGGTCCCTTCTTAATAATGGTTTATGGACCTTTCCTCCAGGAACTTGTCCAAACCTTTTTTAAACCCAGCTACACTAACAGCCTTTACTACATTCTCCGATAACAAGTTCCAGAGTTTGATTACACGTTGAGTGAAAAAATATTTTTCTTTTATTAGTCTTAAATAGTTTTAATAAGTACTGTTCTAGTTAACGTTCAAAAATATGTTCCCTGTAATTACACTTGTATATAGTTAAAACATAACATTCCTTGTAAATGTATACAGAAGTATACAAATGTTCTGTTCACTGTTTAATGTAAACCGCCCCTGATCTCTGGAAGGGGCGGTATAGAAGAAACTGATAAATAAATAAATAAATAGTTTACCCTGTAGCTTCATTGCATGTCCCCTAGTCTTTCTATATTCTGATAACGTAAATAATTGATCTACGTTTACCCGATCCACTCCATTCATTAATTTATAGACTATTATATCTCCCTTCAGCCGTCTCTTTTCCAGGTTAAAGAGCCTTAACCTTTTTAGCCTTTCTTCATAGGGGTATCCTTCCATCACCTTTACCATTTTGGTAGCTCTTCTCTGAACCTTTTCTAATAATGCTATATCCTTTTTAAGATACGGCGACCAGAATTGCACATAAAATTCAAGGTGCGGTCTCACCATGGAACGATATAGAGACATTATAATATCCTTTGTTTTATTTTCCATTCCTTTCCTTATCATACCTAGCATTCTATTTGCTCTCTTGGCCGCCGCTGCACACTGGGCCAAGGGTTTTAACATGTTACCCACAATCACGCCTAAATCTTTTTCCTGGGTGGTGGTTCCTAATGTGGAACCTTGCATCGTGTAACCATAGTTTGGGTTGTTCTTCCCTAGGTGCATAACTTTGCACTTATCCACATTAAATTTCATTTGCCATTTTGATGGCCAGTCTTCCAATTTATCAAGATCCTCTTGCAATTTTCCACAATCCTCTTGGGTTTTAACAACTTTAAATAGTTTTGTGTCATCTGCAAATTTGATAACCTCACTCGTTATTCCCTTTTCCAGGTCATTTATGAATATGTCAAAAAGCAGCGGACCCAGCAGAGATCCCTGGGGTACACCACTATTCACCTTTCTCCATTGGGAAAAACCATTTAGCCCTACCCTCTGCTTTCTATCCTTTAACCAGTTCCTGATTTACAATAGTACACTGCCTCCTATCCCATGACTCTTTAGTTTTGCCAAAAGTCTCTGATGAGGGACCTTGTCAAAGGCTTTCTGAAAGTCCAAATACACTATATCAACCGACTCACCTTTGTCTACCTGTTTATTCACATCTTCAAAAAAACATAACAGATTAGTAAGACAAGATCTTCCTTGTCTAAAGCCATGTTGGCTGTCTCCCATTAAGCCATGACTATCTACATGTTCAGCAATTTTGTTCTTTATGATGGTTTCTAACATTTTTCCCGTAACTGACGTCAGGCTCCCCGGTCTGTAGTTTCCTGGATCACCCCTGGAACCATTTTTAAAAATTGGCGTTACATTCGCCATCCTCCAATCTTCAGGTATTACAGATGATTTTAATGATAGTTTACAGATTACTAATAGCAGGTCTGCAATCTCATATTTCAGTTCTTTCAATACCCTTGGATGTATATCATCCGGCCCAGGTGATTTGCTACTCTTCATTTTATCTAATAGTTGTAATACATCTTCCCGATGTATCGATATTTCCTTCAATTCTTCCGCACCTTTAAATACCACTTCAGTCATGGGTAACATCCCTACATCTTCTTCAGTAAAGACCGAAGCAAAGAATTATTCAGTCTCTCCGCTATCGCCTTGTCGCCTCTTAGTGCACCTTTAACCCCTCTATCATCTAATGGACCAACTGACTTTCTCACAGGTTTTTTGCTACGAATGTACTTGAAAAAATCTTTATTATGCATTTTTGCTTCCACAGCAAGCTTTTTCTCAAATTCTCCCTTTGCCTGCCTTATCAATGGCTTGCATTCAAATTGCCAGTGCTTGTGCTGTTTCCAGGTTTCGTCATTTGGCTCTTTTTTCCATTTCCTGAAAGATGCTTTGTTGGCAACAACAGTCTCTCTGACCTCACCTTTAAACCATGCTGGCAGTTTTTTGGACTTCCTTCCACTTTTCTTAAAGTGTGGAATACAGCTGGTCTGGGCTTCCAAGATAGTATTTTTCAACAACATCCAAGCTTGATGTAAGTCTTTAACCCTTTCAACTGCTCCTTTTAGTTTTTTCTTAACTATTTTTCTCATTTTATCATAGTCTCCTTTTCGAAAGTTAAAAGGTTTTACTGTGGATTTCCTTTCCATCCCTCCTCCACTAATTAAATCAAACGCGATCATGCTATGATCACTATTGCCAAGTGGCCCCAACACCCTTATCTCTTGCACCAGATCTGGTGTTCCACTAAGGACTAGGTCCAGTATGGCTTCCCCTCTGGTAGCTTCATGAACCAGCTGCTCCAAGAAGCAGTCATTTATTTCATCTAGGAACGTTATCTCCCTAGCATGTCCTGCCGTGACACTGACCCAGTCGATACCGGAGTAATTGAAATCACCCATTATTATTACTGTGCTGTAACTTTTGTTAGCTTCCTTGATTTCTTTGAGCATTTCATCATCCATTTGTTCATTCTGGCCAGGCAGTCGATAGTATACCCCCACTGCTATCGCCTTCCCCTTTTTACATGGAATTTCAATCCATAGAGATTCTACAGCAAATTTTGTTTCCTGCAAAACTTTAATCCTTTTTGCCTCAATGCCCTCTCTAACACAGAGTGCAACCCCTCCACCAATTTGATCAGCTCTATCATTACGATATAGTTTATACCCAGGTATCACAGTGTCCCACTGGTTGTCCTCCTTCCACCATGTCTCTGAGATTCCAATCATATCTAACCTCTCATTTAGTGCTATATATTCTAACTCTCCCATCTTATTTTAGCATTTGCATACAAGCATTTAGAGACTGTATTTTATTCCTTGTCTAAAGCCATGTTGGCTGTCTCCCCTTAAGCCATGACTATCTACATATTCAGCAGTTTTGTTCTTTATGATGGTTTCTACCATTTTTCCTGGTACTGACTATGCTCACCAGTCTGTACTTCATCTTCTATGTCAGGGCCCAATACCGAGCCACCTGAGTCTGAGCCAGAGTCAAAGTCTCTGACTGGGTTCAGCTGTTTCCCATTACTAGGGGGCATCGTTCACCAGGGATGTTTAGCTAAGGGTAATCGAGCAGGGCTTCCACTCTCGGGCCACCCCGCATGAGACTGTACCCGGTGGTACCCAGAGGCCACGGGCTCTGAATTTTCCCACCAGAAGGACCAGGCCTGCTGCAAAAAGGAAAAGAATTCCAGGAAAAACAATCCTGGGTCTGGAAGCTTTCCTCTTGGAAATGACCCCCCAAGACCAGGGCACACAGCAGTCACAGACTCCTTATAGGACACTGCAGCTCACAGCATGGTTGCTGGATCCTCCAGCTGACTGGATATCCTTATCCATAATGCCACCTGTCACCTCCTTCCCTGAGGCAGGTAAGGCTGGACTAACTGCATCACTAGATTGGGAGAGGGGAAGTAGGCCCTCCAGGGCAGGCAGAGCCCTCTGAGAGCCTTTTGCAAATTTTGGGAGAGAGCAGGGAGGACAGAGGAAGAGGGAGGGGATGTCAATGTTGTGTGAGGCTGCTGCACTCTTCCAGATTCTTCCAATTTTCTGGCTGCTCAACAGACTCTTATCCAGTGTAAGAGTGTGGAGCTGAAGCAATTTTACCTCCTTCTATGGCTACCGAAAGGCTACAATCTAGTGGAGCCTCCCACATCGCACTCTAGTGAGAGAGTCACCTTTGTTTCTCAAGGTGGTTGTTCATGAGTTTTTAATCAATTGTTTCTCTCAATTCTCAGATTTTCTTCAGAGAGGATAACATACATCCACCATGTGCTGGAGAAAAAGGAATACTCTAGTGGCTGAGGCAAATAGAGGCATGGGAGTGATGCCATTGGAACCTGGGCTTTTCATTGGTTCTTTGTCTCCACCAATCTGCTGATAGGAGAACACAACCACTTGCCTAGACTGGTCTAGCAGGATGATATGGAATGAGGTGTTTAACATACTGCCATGATGGTTTGGCATCAAAATGTTCCAACCGATCCATACCTCCCCTCTCTAGTGGGATATAATTTATTTATTTATTTATTTTATTTATTTTATTTATTTAACATGTTTTGTATCCCGCCTTTTCCTTCAATCAAAGCGGTTAATACAGCACAGAGTTAAACAAAGGTGAGGATATGTGCACCTGGGGGGGGGGGGGCATGCCACTGCCATGGGCTATGTTCCTGTGGCAGATGGCCCCTCACCCTGACCACAGGAGAAAATGGCCAAGACCTACCGGCTCTACAATACATAACATGTCTAGTATTGAAAATGGGTTTGATTGGAGCTCAATGTGCTCTCCCTGGGGAGACTGCATTTGGGCAGTTCTTGTGGGCTTCCAAGGTCCTATGGGTCTTTGGTTCCCTGACAGCTGGGGTGCTCAGCCTGGAGGTTTTAGCCACCTCCATGGGAGTGTAATTACATTGTAATGTTCCTCCAGAGCTCATCCTACTGGGAGGAGTGTGGCTGCCACGTGTGGACTGCCTTAGCCCCCCCCCCCCCACTTGCCAATGTTAGGTCATGGGCATGGGTATTTTATATGGGAAGCCATTGTGATGCTTCTTCACCCAATGGACTCAGGTCGTAGAGATAATGGCTGGCAGCTAACCAGAGCATGTGTTCCCTCCCCTCCCCCATTCTCAATCAGAGATGTGAGATGATTGGTAACAGAGTCTGTCAGGGGACCAAAAGGTTTAGAAGGATGAACTAGGACCAGAGAGGGAAAAGTGGGGGGTGAGGAGGAGGTTGAGGAAAAGGTTAATAAAGAGTGATCCAGTCAAGGGATAGTGCTGGTGAAAGGGGGAAGCCTATGGAAAGGGAGGAGGGGTGACAAAGATGAGAGTGGGCGAAGAGACTATTTGAGTAAAGCCAAGAGAGTTCATAGTGTGAATGACATATCAGTTAACAGGGCGCAGTTGAAATCACCTAGAATAAGTAGCGGCGAGAAATGGAGAGATCAGTCAGAAAGGAGATAAAGTCAGTTATTTTGAGAAATAATTGGAAATATTCCAGCTGTATATCATCATAGCTGACAGTGAAAAAGAAAAGAAGAAAATCTATGCCTTTGATGCTGGCGAAGAATACTGTTAATACCATGGACTGCCTGAAGAACAAAACAGTTAGTACTAGAGATCAAACCAAAGCTTTCTTTAGAAGCTCAGATGACAAGACTTCGACTTTCATACTTTGGACACATCATGCAAAGAGAGAAATCATTAGAGAAAGACATTATGTTTGGCAAGGTTGAAGGTCAACGCAAGAGAGGAAAACCAGCAATGAGATGGATTGATACAATAACAGCAGCTATGGATGACATTCTATCAACAGTGAGCCACCTCACTGAAGACCAAATACAGTTAGGACAGCTATCCAGAGGGTTGCCATGATTTGACTCAGACTCAACAGCACTTAACAACAACAACATGCCATCATAATATTTTAATAGTATGTTCAAAGGTATACAACAAAAAAAAAAAGATGTCTGTGCAAATTAGACATAGAAATTTCTGAGAAAAAAAAACAAAATATGACCTGAACAGGATTAATGGCGCCCTTCAGTAATATTTGGTTGCACAACCCTTGGCAGTGATGACAGCCTCCAAATTTTTCTGGTAACCCTCTATAAATGTCATACATCTGTCTGCTGATAGTTTCTCCCACTCTTCAACTGTGATTTGTTCCAGCTCATGAATGTTTCCAGGATTCATTTTATCAGTGGCAGATTTCAGCTCTTTCCACAAGTTCTCAATTGGACTGAGATCAGGACTCAATGCTGGCCAGTTTAAAACAGCCCATTTTTAACTTTTTAACCATTCTTTTGAACTTCTGGATGTATGTTTTGGGTCACTGTCCTGCTGGAGGACCCATGACCTTTGACCCAGACCTAGCTTTCTGACACTAGGTAGCACATTTCGCTCCAAAATACCTTGGTATCCTCCGACTTCATGATTCCTTTAATACGTTCCAGGCCTCTAGTTCCTTAGGCAGCAAAACAGCCCCACAACATTATGGAACTTTCACCATATTTAACTGTAGGAAGGATATTTTTTTCCTTATAAGCTGTATTTCTTTGCCTGCGAATGTATCACTGGTCTGCCTTGCCAAGGAGCTCAAGTTTGGTTTCGTCTGTCCATAGCACATTTTCCCAGAAGGATTGTGGTTTCTCAAGGTGGGTTTGGGCAAAGACCAGCCATGACTTTTTATGTCTGTCTTTGAGCAGTGGGGTCCTCCTTGGCCTTCGCCCATGAAGTCCTTCTTTGTTTAGTGTGTGGTGTATGGTGTGGGTTGAAACCACCACTCCAGATTTCTCCAGGTCAGCCTTAAGCACTTTGTATGTTGTACGTGGTGTTTTTCCAGTTCACACTAACCTTAAAAGAGTTCTTGGATTAATTTTCCTCTTCCCACCACATCCTGGAAGGTTCTTGACAGTTCCATGAGCATAAATCTTCTTAATAAATCTGCAAACTGTAGACACAGGAATCCCCAGGTCTTTGGAGATGACCTTGTACCCCTTTGAACTTTGATAATGACTTTTCTAACAGTCTCAGCCAGATCTCTTGTCTTCACCATTGTGAAAATGGAAAAGGGAGTTAATGTGGCCATTTTAAACATTAGAGCCATCATTCACTGGTTGATTCAAGTCATGTCAGTACTGAATTGATCACAGATGTGTCTAATTTTATTACAATGGGAATGTGGTTCTTCTGTTCAAACTAATTTGAATTGTTTATAAAGGTGCCAATAATCATGTCTTGGCAATGTCCTAATTTTTATACTATTTCCTTTTTAAATTGTTCTTGTTTTATTTGATTCTTTTATGTGTCAAATATGTTGTGGTGGCGAAGCAGGTTTAGAGTGGAAGGAAAAGGAGGAAAAACAGTCTTTTTTCCCTCAGCCCAAAAGAACTGCAGGCACAGCAGGGGTTAAAACTCTAAACAAAGCAAAAAACTCCCTGCACAGAAGTATAGAGCCAGAGACACACCCAGTTCCCATGGAAACCGAGGGAGGTAATGGGAGAGGTTTGGGGGCGGAGTCAAATGCTATAGGACAGCCCCAAACATTTAGGCAGGGAAGTTTCAATCTGCAGCGTGGCAGGAGCAAAAGCAAAGGAAGAGGAGAGTGCGTGTCTGAGAAAAGAAACAGCGTGGAACTGGAGTAGAGAATCTCCATCGCAGTGGAAGGAGGAGGTCTGAAAGAAAGCTTGAGGAAAGGTCAGAGGCAAGCCCTGGGGAAGAATCCTCTGAGGAAGAGATATTCTCTAGAAGCTGGTGGACTGGCCATACAAAGAGTAAGGAGCCTCGAGGGACAAGGCTGAGGGGCAGAGACCTTACTGAAAGCCTTAAAGGGGATTCCTCCTGCAAACAGTACAGAGACAGCTCAAGCCTAGAACGTAGTTCAGCTGACAGGAAGTCTGCAGCTAACGTGGAGCCTTGGAAAGCTGGTTTTAAACAGAGGAGAGGAATATTCCTGGGAGGACCAGAGAGCAAAGGTACATCTGTGGTAGGATCTGAAAGGAGACACACTACTGCTAGCAAGGTGAGCCCATTACAAGCTCTTAAGAAGCTACTGAATAAGCAGGCTCTTTCATGCCCTTCCCCCATGACCTCACGTAGTGAGGGAACTCAATGGGAACAGCTGATAAAAGTATTACAGCACTTAAAGCCTTCCCATGCAGATGCTGTGAATAGCAAGGCACTAGGAGAATCCACTGAAGAGGATATGGAAATAGGAGACAGTTGTCCAACTAAGAGCAAAATGTCACGTCAAAAACAGTACACAGTAGAGGAACGTGATGTGTCCAAGGATAGAACAAAATGATTGTGTTGAAAAGAGGCTTTTATTTACAATACCAATGGATGCTGCCCACCCGACACAGGCCGTGTTTCGTTTAATAAAACTTCATCAGGGGTAAAGGGCAACTAAAAACAAAAACATCCAATAAATACACTCAAATACACATAACAATAAAACATGCACTAAAAGAAAGCATATAAATAACTAAAACCATAATAAACATATCATAAATAAATACAGTCAAACCTCGGTTTTCATTTGCCCCGGTTTTCATACGCTTCGGTTTTCAACGTCTTTTCTGACTGAGATTTTGTCCCGGTTTTCATGCATTGCTTCGGTTTTCAACGTCTTTTGACTGAGATTTTGTCCCGGTAGCAGGGAAGAAAAGCTGTCAACGTAAGCAGGAGATGTTGCATGAATGTGGGAGGCAGTTCTTTCTCTTGCAGGGTACGTCTGAAGCTATATCATTAAGATTTTCTGCCATTCTGAAGCATTGAGCAGATAATGTAAAGGTATTTTAATGGACTGAATTCAATGTGATTCCGAAGAGAGCTGGGCACAGCAGCTTGTCAGGGGTGGCTAAGGCCAGATGTTAACATACTGTACTGTACAGTACTGTACTTAGCTTGCTTTCAGTGATGTTAAATGTTCATTTATCCATTTCATTAGTCATTTATATTTATTTCTCATTGTTTTCTGTATGTAAAAATATAGTTATTCTCTATAAAATGTATTTTTTGTGAATATTTTTGGGTGTCTGGAACGGATTAATTGGATTTACATTATTTCTTATGGGAAATATTGCTTCAGTTTTCATACGTTTCGGTTTTAGTCAGACTTTTTCGAACGGATTAATCATGAAAACCGAGGTTTGACTGTAACTATATAAATAAACACTTATATAAATAACTAAAAACGTTGGAACGCTATATAAATAAAAATAATAAAAGAGACTGAGGAAAGAGCAAAAAATCCCACCCATATTGAACTGGTGCAACAACCGTGAACCAAAAGAAGAAGAGGAAAATCATCTGTGGGCAAATCTAGCAAACTTATGTCATCAACATTTAAAAATATATACTAAAAACATAAATATATGAGGATTACTTAAAAAATGAACAATGAGATAAATAAATAAATAACATCGTCAATGTGTATAAGAACCTAACCCTAGTGCTTAAAGAGGTAAAACCATGCCCGCTGTCGTGCCAGCCATGCTGATTCAAAATACTCACTGACAAGTCTCTCATTGGCCAAAACTGTAAAAGTCTCTTCTTAACCACAAACTGTATCAAAAGCCAAAGGAGGCATTAACAGTGCAGCACAGAAAATAAATTTAAAAATTTGAGGTATGTTCAATCCTACTCACATTGTGTAACAAGCCTAAACAGGCTGCACAAATAGCGGCACTGCGACCGTGGTTAAAAACTCAGAATCGCCACAAGGGAACTAAAAACAAAAAATTATTGTTTAAAATCTATGAAACAGCAAAGGAGCACAACACTAAAACCACCAAGGGAGACCTACCACGTTCTACCATGTGTCTCATCGACTATCTCAAATTGTGCCGAAGCTATGTGGCGTCGTGGAGCCTCTCATGATAAAAACGCCGGCACATGTGCATTCAGAAGAATGGGAGGAGCCCAGCAGTGACGTCAGTACCAAAGGAAACCCCCATACCGGACTGAAAAAACGGCGATCTCCCGCTGTACCAAAAAATGCTCGGCTGTAAACATAGTAAATCCAAATACATACAATAACCCAAATGAATTCTTTTATACACGATAGCTACTAGATCATAAAAAGTCTTAAAAGAAACGCCGTGATCAATATCAAAGGGATCGCAAAATAGCCGCATCTTATAAAAAGGGAGGGGGGGGGAAGGAATTATTTATACACAATACCACAACCAGCAACAGGGAAGAACATTACCCACCAAACTCATAAATGAAGAAGAAAAACTGACCCAAGCCCATATAGTGCAGCAGACATAAAAGTATAAATTAAGCCAAAGACTGGACTTAAAGGAATCGAACCATCCAATCCCAAGAACATTAACACTAAACTGTCAAAAATGAAAATTATATTCTAACTCAGTTACTACCAAAGATACACAAGTCAATTCATAAAAAAACTGAAAACTCTTGTTCTAAATTGAGCCCATTAGGTATCATTGAGTCCAACATAAAAATATATCTCTGTTCCAATTGTAAAATTGTTTTGTTAATGTCGCCACCTCTCCAGTTCATCTTCACCTTTTTGATGACAAAAAACTTAATGTCTGAGACTTTATGCGCTTGTTGAATCCAGTGCTCTACTAAAGGTTTCTCTATATTGCCTCTCTTAATCGCACTCCTATGTTCTATGATCCTAGTACGTACACTACGTAAGGTCTTACCTACATAGAGTTTACTGCATGGACATTGGATGACATATATGACATGAGATGTCTCACAGTTAGAGAAATCACTAAGTAAAAATCTTCTCCGAGAAACAGGATGAAAAAATTCTTTCATAGACAAGGCATGCACACATACTGAACACCGGCCACACTGATAGTAACCCTTAACTCTTGGAGCAAAAGCACGTTCCGTAAGGGCAGAGGGGATCAGAAGGTTCTTCAAATTAACATTACGCTTATGTGCTATCATGAGTGGTACGTCTTCAAAGCCTTCCAAAGATTGAACCAGATGCCACTCCTTCTTTAAAATCCTAATGATATCACGAGACAGCGTGGTATACAATAATGGACAAACCATTCCTATATTCTCCTTCCGCTGTTTGGAAATAAGCAAGGATTCCCGTTCAGACATCCGTGCCCTTGTGTATGCTTCTGAAATGTACTTGGAGGGATACTTCCTACCGTGGAACCTATCCTCCATGGCTTGGGCATGGAATTCAAAATCCCTGTTCTTGGTACAAATCCTCTTTGCCCGAAGAAATTGGCCTACTGGTAAGTTCCTTTTCAGAGCCGGATTATGAAAGCTGTTGAAATGTAGAAGTGTGTTACGATCTGTGGGTTTTCTGTAGAGAGATGTGATCAACCGATGATTCTCAACTTGGATCAACAGATCCAGATAAGGAATACGTAAAAAATCGTATGTGAGCTGAAATCTCAGATTGCTGTCTAAACCGTTGACCCAAACATTAAATTGGGACAAAACCTCTTCTGACCCTCTCCACAAAATAAAAACA
This sequence comes from Ichthyophis bannanicus, assembly GCA_033557465.1. NCBI lineage: Eukaryota > Metazoa > Chordata > Amphibia > Gymnophiona > Ichthyophiidae > Ichthyophis > Ichthyophis bannanicus. The sequence continues at coordinate 924,769,189 of CM066032.1, read as the reverse complement.
TCATCTATATAACGCACCCATAATATGATATTCCCTTTATATGGATTATCCTTAATAAATTTCTCTTCGAACTCAAACACATAGAGATTGGCAATGTCGGGGGCCATGGAGGAACCCATCGCAACCCCCTTGATTTGCTGATAAAACAACTCCCTAAAACAGAAAAAAGTTTTACAGAGAGCAATCTTAGCCAACTCCAACAAAAAATATGTAGGAATACGTCTATTAGTAAGTCTCCTAGATAAATACTTCTCGAGAATGAGTAGGGCCTCTGCTTGTGGAACATTGGTGTAAAGGGATTCGACATCCATGGTGACTAAAATGACATCAGAGTCCAAATTTTGAAATGTACTCAAGATCTCAATAACATGGGATGAATCCCTAACATACGACCACATCGATGTTATAAAGGGACGTAAGAAAACATCCAAAAACTTAGATATCGGCTCCAAAAACAGCCTAATATGATTATTCATGGAGAAGGAGAGTCAGCAGCCAGACGACGGGCATTGATGAAAGCTACCAGTTGTGGTGGCTAAAAAAAACCCCCATATGAAACAGATCATAACTTCACTAAACATTGCATGGGTATGTAAGGAAGAATAATCCCCCCAACTGCATGGCCCCAGGTTGAAACAGGAGGAAGTCCCATCTCCTACGCTGGGTGTGTTGAACTAGGTCTGGAAAAATTTGTACTAGTACATCTTTAAAGGGGGTATTTATTTTCCTAAAAAACATTTTTAGCTACCAGTCACGGTCAGAAATCAAGGCAAAAGTAATTAGGAGAGTAGCCGGGACCACTAGCTCACCAGCAGAACTTTCCAAGATAGCAGAAATATTCAGTCCACCTGCTGAAGACTAGGAACCTCAGCAGCAGACTTCTTTGCTGTAAGTAGATAATGCACTTTGACCATTGGGAGATGGGACTCTGGGGGAACCCCCAGAGCCTCCATAAAGTACATTTTAAACATTTCCTTCACAGGAACTAAAGATGACTTAGGAAAATTTATAATACGTAAATTAGCAGAGTGGGAACTATTCTCCAACTGCTCTATCTTAAACTTCATAGTGGTAACATCCTTCGCATAGGAATCAGTATACCCCTTCAAATGAATAATTTGAGCTGTAAGATCAGTCAAATAAGTCTGCACATCAGACACGTTCTCAGCATTTTAGTTGATAGCAGCAACATTATTCTGGATCTGAGTTGCTAAAGAATGTACTTTCAGTACCAGCGCGTCTCCAAGTTGCACAATTGCCAACCAAATGGCCTCCAATGTGAACCAAAGGAAATACCAAAGGAAAACCTCCTATTCCTTCACCAACAACTGTAGACCCGACTCCAGTCATTGTGGCTTCATCCATAGCGGCAGAATCCTTCACTGCCGAAGTTCTCTGTTCCTCTGAGTGCATGTTACCAAGAGAGTGACTCTGCAGAGTCAAGAGTTAATCTGTGTCCCATTTGGGTCTCTGCTCCCAAAGAGAAGCCGGCGAGCCTCTGTCAGCAGTGCCGACCTCCCTTAGCAAACCTGAATCAGCCGACACACACACCAGCTTTGGGGGTCTCCGAAGATCAGGAGAGGAAGAGTAGAGGCCCAAGTAGGATGCTGAGTCACCAGACTCCAGTGTTGAAGCAACCGGGCATGCCGCTCCTGACTGAACAATAGGCTACCGCTCCAATCGCATTAGGAAAGTGTCCAAAGGACCAGAAACAGAAGATAATCCAGAAGAAGGCTGTCAGGTAGTCGAGGGCTACTTGCTCAATTTAGCCTCTTTCTTTCCCATTAGGTAAGAGCATGTCAGAGCACAGAACCAATTTTAATATTGTTAATGAAATTATAAATATTTTATCTTTCGGAACATAGAATATGTTTTCTATTGTTTTTTTAAAAGATTTTTCTTTAAAAATTTAAATTTATCAATATCAGTTTAACTTTCTTTTACCATTTGATATCTAATGATGTGGTTTAGAAAGAATTTTAAACATATTGCTTAAAAGTGCAATCAGTAACATGTAGATAGCTTGGATATTCCTTTTTTTATAAAATGGAGTCAGCAGGGGATTTTGAGTTAATGGATGTTTAAGATGGTTATAACATTTGCGTTGATAAGCGATGAATAATTAATAACCATTATTGTATTGATAGATCATTATATATCAATTAATAGAGAGAAGAATGAAGATTGTCTTGAGCAAAGATAAATTATCTTCAATGAAAGGAAACATATATGACTCCCTTCATTGGGCGTGGCGGTGGTGTTGGGTTTCTACTCTCCCATTCCTGCCAATTTCAACTCCTCCTTCTGCCTCAGTCTCACTCCTTTCCTTCCTTTGAAGTCCACTCCATACGCCTCTTTACTCCAGTCTCTCTCTGAACTGCTGTCATTTATGGACCCCCTGATAAATCCACCTCTAACTTTCTCACCAACTTTAACTCGTGGCTGTCCATCTTCATGGATGCTTCTTTCCCCTCACTTATCTCTGGGGATTTTAACATTCATGTTGATAACTCCTCTAACCCTCATGCCTTAAAGTTCCTTTTCCTTACCACCTCATTCAATCTCCAGCTATCCTCTACTGCCCCAACTTATCACACAGGCCACTGTCTTAAACTTGTCTTATTCTCTATATGCTCGCCCTCAAATTTATGCACCTCATTTCTCCCCTTATCTGACTATAACCTTTAAGTTTCACTCTTCATCACTTCCTACCTCACTCTCACCCAATCTCTTCCAATATCTCTAGGAATCTTCATGCTATTGAGCCCTCAACTCTCTCCGCTGCTAACTCACCATCTCTTTCCTCCACTATGTCATCTAAGTCTGTGGATGAGGCTGTATCTTCCTATAACAACATACTCTGTTCTGGATGTTCTTGCTCCTCCCACTTCATATCTTGTGAGGCATACTGTACTTCAGCCCTGGCTGTCCTCTAAAACCCGCTACCTACATTCCTGTGCTCACTCAGCTAAGTGCCTTTTGCTCAAATCCCACATCCTTGCAGACTTCCTACATTTCAAATTTATGCTTAGTTCCTTCCATTCTACCATAGCACTCCCACTATGTCCATCTGACTAACCTCTTTCTTGCCTCTGATCTTCGCTGCCTCTTTACAACTCTCAACTCCCTCCTCAAAGTGCCTCTACCTCCAACCCCTCCTTCCCTTTCTGACCAGACTTTGGCTGACTATTTTTATAACAAAGTCCACTACAGTACTCTTGAGTACCCCCTGAGGTCATCTCCATCCCCCTTTTCACTCCAAAATCCTTCCCTCAATCTCTGTCATCATTTCTTCCTTTTCTAAGATCACTGAGAGGGAAACCACACATCTATTCTCTTCCTCTAAACTTACAACTTGCTCCTCTAATCCCATTCCCACCTATCTACTGAACTCCATCTTCACCACTGTTGTTCCTTCCATCTGTCATATCTTCAAGCATGCTGTGGTTACAGCTCTCAAGAAACCATCCCTTGATCCTACCTGTCCTTCTAATTATTGACCCATTTCTCTCCTCCCCTTTATTTCTAAACTACCTGAATGTGTGGTTCACTGCCACTATCTTGACTTTCTCTCCTCTCGGTCTCTTCAGAATCCACTGCAATCTGGCTTTTGCCCTCTACATTCTACTGAGATGGCTCTTGCGAAAGTCTCCAATGACTTGCTCCTCGCCAAATCCAAGGGCTTTTACTCGATTCTCATCCTTCTTGATCTTTCTGCTGCTTTTAACACTGCTGATAAGAACATAAGGTCCATCAAGCCCAGTATCCTGTTTCCAACAGTGGCTAATCCAGGTTGCAAGTGCATAGAAGGTTCCCAAAAAGACACAATTGGGGCAAGCAGTGGATTTCTTGGGTCCTCTTTAATAACGGTTTATGGAACTTTCCTTCAGGAACTTGTCCAAACCTTTTTTAAACCCAGCTACACCAACAGCTTTTATTACATCCTCTGGTAACGAATTCCAGAGTTTCATTATGCTTTGAGTTAAAAAATATTTTCTCTTATTAGTCTTAAATGGGTTACATTGTAGCTTGTGACGCGGTAGCATTTCCTTAAGCCATGGAAACAGATAGTGACCCGGTGGAAAGTTCGGGTACTGCAGGCAAATGCAGGATTTTCCCTTCTCAGCACAAGATGCACATGGCTAATCAGCTAACACAGCTCACCTCGGGGGAGGGGAGAAGCAGAGTTGCTGATTGGGCACGCCCTAGCAGGAGGCGGGTTCCCCAGAGCAGTGGCAGCTTGTTAAACAGAGAGAAGGAAGACAGAAGACAGAAAGAGAAAGGGAAAAGGAAAGAGAAGGAATGGGCAGCGAAAGCAGAGCAAGCAGAACACTGGACAAAGCCAGCAGAAGCGTGCTTTAGAGATGGAGCAAAGCAAGGACAAAGGAAGCAACCTGGAAGGCAGGAACTAGCCTTGGATGCCAGAACCTTTGACTTTGAAGGAGAAACGCTCCCCAGCTGCAATCCTAGGAGAACGCTTTCAAAGCCAAGAAGCAGGTACCAGGGAGACTCAGTGCCTGGAAGAGCCTTCTGGGAACAAGAGAGGGGCGAGGCACTGAGAGACCCAGGCATAAAGCCTATGCTTTTGGAGCAGAGAGCTGATCCATGGAAAGAAAGGCAGACTGCTAAAGAACTTTCAGACATTCCTCAATATAAGGTACAGCGTGTCTTTAATTCTGATAACAGCTTTTATGAGAAGCCAGACTGTGTGAATGTTAATTTTAAAACCCAGGGCAAGCCCAGGTTTTATGAAGACAGTTGGCTGCAACCTGAAACTCATTTATCTAAACCCAGCTTTACTCACCAAACTGCTGACAGAGTTAGCAAGCAGGCTAGCTACAAGGACACAGCTGATTTAAATGGTAGAGATATATGCCGGGAGGATTTAGGAGGCCCTAAGTTTGAAGTGCTGTTTAGAAACACTCCACATGCAAATGAACTGAATAACCCAACACTGGCTTACAGAGACAAGTGGGGGAGGGGTAACTCCAGTGCAGTGAATGAGCGTGGTAACAGAGACGACATTGTTTGTTTGCCTGAAGCAAAACCTACAAACAATTACTCACCTCAGGAAGGAGCTAATTCTCAGCCCAGCCCATATAGAAAGCAGGCTGAAGCCCTCCTAAAAGAGTTCAAAGAATTCTTAAACAAACGAACCATTCCTGAGCAGAAAGTAGTGCAGTCAGTGCAGAGCCCAGAAGCAGATGTGCCATTGGTTCTTCCCTTGCCAATGATTGAGTTAAATCAACCAATGGACTGCTCAACCTGTCTGATTGACAAGGAATAGAAAAGCAAAGCTTGAATGGTCCTTTTTCTGTGATAACCTGAAATGTTTGCTATTTAAGTGCCCGGCTGAAGAGCTTACCTGAAGTTAAGAATAAGCTGAAGCATTGTTTGGTTATAGCACATGGACATTATTGTTTTCCTTGTTTTTGATTGCCAAGTAGAGTTCACATGAGGGAATGTGAACTCCAACATTAATGAACACTTTTGAGCACAGCCTTTAAAGAGCCTTATTTTCATTGTTCCTGTGTTTTTGGCTACAATACATTATCCTTTATGCTTGTCCTATCCTTTTGAAGCGGGAGAAATAAATCCTTATAAAAAGAAATATTCTTTTGCCTGCCTTATCATTCGACCTACACAACTACAACCTTAATCTCAAGGCCCACCCCTCCTCAAACCCTCAAGGTTAGGGAGTGGGTGGTGGCAAGCTTCATTGCATGTCCTCTAGTTTTTCTACTTTTTGATGGTGTAAACAATTGATCTACGTTTACCTGTTCCACTCCATTCAATAATTTATAGATCGCTATCGTATCTCCCCTCAGCTGTCTCTTTTCCAGGTTGAAGAGTCCTAACCTTTTAAGTTTCTCCTCATCCCTCCTTCCATCCTCTTTACTATTTTGGTGGCTCTTCTCTGTACCTTTTCTAATCCCGCTATATCCTTTTAAAGATACAGCAACCAGAATTACATACAATATTCAAGGTGTGGTCGCATCATGGAACGATAGAGAGGCATTATAATATCCTTGCTTTTATTCTCCATTCCTTTCCTTATGATTCCTAGCATTCTATTTGCCTTCTTGGCCACTGCTGCACACTGGGCAGAGGGTTTCAACATGTTAGCCATGGTGACGCCTAAATCTTTTTCTTGAGTGGTGGTTCCTACTGCGAAACTTTACCTCGTGTACTGTGGTACTGCAGAGCCTATGCAAACAGAAAAAAAGGTTTTAAATCCAGAAAAAAGATTCCAACACCAGATGCGACATTATGAGGAGCCAGATAGGGGGAGCAAGAGAGACCTTCCAGGGCCTAGAGAACCGCACCCCAGAGCTGGTGATGTAATGCCGGCCAACAGCCAATCCAGGAAAGGGGGAGTTCCTTCTAAGAAAGGCTGGAAAGTTGAAAAGGAGGAAGTAGGACAAACAAGAGAGGCGGAGGCAGAGAGCAGAGGCAGAGGTAGAAGCCGAAGAAGAAAAGGAGTCTTGGCAAAGAGACCAGAGAGGAAGGAGTTCCTGGCAAGAAAACACAGTAAGTCCGGTGCAGCAGAATACCAGGAGTTCTTGGCAAAGAGACACTGGAAAGAAAGGTACCAGGAGAGAAACAAAGGTCAGAGTTTTATATGAGGAACCGGTACCAGCAGATGCAGGACACTGTGGAAGTTACCAGAGAGATGATGAAGTCATTGCCATAAGAGGTAACACTCTTCATTCAAGGAGCAAAAGGTGTGGGTGTGAAAGAGTGGTAACTCCACCCGAAGGCCAGCTGAACAGTGGGAAGCCTACTACTCGAGTAAGGCTGAATTGCAGCAGGACTAGGCCTCAAGACTCAACTAACTGGGATAGGCCCAGAGAACAAGGTAAACCACATTTTTATTCTAATAAGCGTTATAACTTGCTGACACAGGGAGCACAAGGAACAGAGGTGTGCACTCCTTACCAAGCTGTCTGTAAGACAAGACACAAGCTTTTATCAAAAGAAAGACTGTTTAACACAAGGCACCCAGACAAAGGAAGATACTTCCATAGCAAGCATTCACATGACCAAAGCCCAGACCTAGGCCCAGAACACTGGAGGCTAGTGCAAGCGGTATATGAGAAGCCTCAACGTATTCCACAAGAATATACTGATACAGAGTCACAGTTATCAGACCCACAGCCTATGCAGGTGGAATTCAATGAGGACCCTCCTGAGATAGCCATGGATTGCAGCTACTGTCAGGCAGGAAGCCTAGAGTCTCTGCCTGATGTGTAAAGCAGGGCTCAGTAGCAAAGCCTGTGTGTTTTATTTGTATAAGGTCCTGTGAAGTAACAGTAGACAAAGCAATATCTGAATATGTTTTCTTTTCTACCTGAAGCAAGGTTTTCTTTATGTTGATGTAGACTCCACTATTTGAACCATTGTACATTAGGGGAAATAAAAAGCCTTTCTTTCCCTACCCTCGGACTTTGTGTTCACTTGAAGTTTTGGTACACGGTAGGTCCTGGGAACAGATACCCAGACCCCGCATACAAGGACCAAACTCAAAATAGAAAAAAATAACTCATGTCCACCCGACCTGCCTTAACCACCCTTGGCCACTAGGTCGGCGGTGCGACAGTACCCATAATTTGGGTTGTTCTTTCCTAGATGCATAACTTTGCACTTGTCCACATTAAATTTCATCTGCCATTTGAATGTCCAGTCTTCCAATTTATTAAGAAACTCATCCAATTTTTCACAATCCTCTTGGGTTTTAACAACTTTGAATAAATTTGTGTCATCTGCAAATTTGATTACCTCATTCGTTATTACCATTTCCAGGTCATTTACGAATATCCCTGGGGTACTCTGCTATTCATCTTTCTCCATTGGGAAAATTGGCAATCTAACCATACACTCTGCTTTTTATCTTTTAACCAGTTTCTGATCCACTGCCTCCTATCCCATGACTTTTTAATTTTGCCTAGAATCTCTCAAGAGGAACCTTGTCAAAGGCTTTCTGAAAATCCAGACACATTATATGGACCGGCTCACCTTTCTCTACCTGTTTATTCACATCTTCAAAAAAATGTAACAGTTTAATAAGACAAGACCTTCCTTGGCTAAAGCCATGTTGGCTTTCTCCATTAAACCATGAATATCTACATGTTCAGTAATGTTGTTCTTTATAATGATTTCTACCATTTTGCCCAGTACTGATGTCAGGCCCACCAGTCTGTAGTTTCCCAGATTACTCCTGGAACCCTTTTTAAAAATTGGCGTTACACTGGCTATTCACCAATCTTCAGGTAGTACAGATGATTTTTAATGATAGTTCACAGATTACTCATAGTAGGTCTGCAATCTCATATTTCAGTTCTTTTTAAAACCCTTGGATGTATACCATCTGGTCCAGGTGATTTGCTACTCTTTAATTTATCAAATAGTTGTAATACATCTTCCCAGTTTATCGATATTTCTTTCAATTCTTCTGATGCATCACCTTTAAATACCATTTCATCCATAGGTAACTTCCCTACATCTTCTTCAGTAAAGACCGAAGCAAAGAATTCATTCAGTCTCTTCACTATGTTCTTGTCCCCTCTTAGTGCCCCTTTTACCCCTCTAATCATCCAATGGTCCAACTGACTCACAGGAGTTTTGCAACAAATGTACTTGAGAAAGGATTTATTATGGGTTTTTACTTCCATGGCATGCTTTTTTTTCAAATTCTCTCTTTGCCTGCCTTATCAAAACCTTGCATCTTACTTGCCAGTGCTTATGTTAAGAATATAAGATATGCCATACTGGGTCAGACCAAGCCTAGTATCCTGTTTCCAACAGTGGCCAATCTAGATGACAAGTATCTAGCAGTTTCCCCAAAAGACTCAGGTTCCACAATGCTTGTACTGGGGCAAGCAGTAGATTTCCCGGGTCCCCTTTAATAATGGTTTATGGACCTTTCCTCCAGGAACTTGTCCAAATCTTTTTTAAACCCAGCTACACTAACAGTTTTTACTACATCCTCCGGTAACAAATTCCAGAGTGTAATTATACGTTGATTGAAAAAATATTTTCTCTTATTAGTCTTAAATAGGTTACATGGTAGATTAATTGCATGTCCCCTAGTCTTTCTATATTTTGATGGCGTAAATAATCAATCTACGTTTACCAGTTCCACTCCGTTCATTAATTTAGACCTCTAACATATCTCCCCTCAGCCATCTCTTTTCCATGTTGTTTCTAGTTTTCATCATTTGGCTCCTTTTTCCATTTCCTGAAAGATGCTTTTTTGACTACAACAGTCTCTCTGACCTCACATTTCAACCATGCTGGCAGTTGTTTGGACCTTCCACCTTTCTTGTGAAATACAGATGGTCTGGGCTTCCAAGACAGTATTTTTTAACAACGTCCATGCGTGATGTAAATCTTTAACCTTTGCAGCTGCTCTTTTTAGTTTCCCTTTTGAAAGTTAAAAGATAGTACTGGGTATTTCCTTGCTGTCCTTCTTCCATTTACTAAATCAAACATGATCATGCTATGATTACTATTGCCAAGTGGCCCCAACACCCTTATCTCTTGCACCAGAACTTGTGTTCTACTAAGGACTAGATCCAAAATGGCTTCCATGAACCAGCTTCTCCAAGAAGCAGTCATTTATTTCATCTAGAAATTTTATCTCCCTAGCATGTTCTACCGTGACACTGATCCAGTCGATATCTGGATAATTGAAATCACCCATTATTAGTACATAAGAACATAAGATCATAAGATATGCCATACTGGGTCAGACCAAGGTCCATCAAGCCCAGTATTCTGTTTCCAACAGTGGCCAAACTAGGTCATATGTACCTAGCAGTTTCCCCAAGAGACACAAGTTCCACAATGCTTGTACTGGGTCAAGCATTGATATCTTCGGTCACTTCTTAATAATGGTTTATGGACCTTTCCTCCAGGAACTTGTCCAAACCTTTTTTAAACCCAGCTACACTAACAGCCTTTACTACATCCTGTGTTATAACTTTTGTTAGCTTCTCTGATTTCTTTGAGCATTTTTTCATCATCCATTTGTTCATTCTGGCCAGGCAGTCAGTAGTACTCCTCCACTGCCATTGCCTTCCCCCTTTTACATGGAATTTCAATCCATAGAGATTCTACAGTGTATTTTGTTTCATGCAAAACTTTAATCCTGTGTGACTCAGTGCCCACTCTAACACAGTGCAATCCCTCCACCAATTTGATCTACTCTATCATTGCGATATAATTTGCACCCAGGTATCACAGTGTCCCATTGGTTGTCCTCCTTCCACCAGGTCTCTGAGATACCAATCATATCTAACCTCTCATTTAGTGCTATATATTCTAACTCTCCCATCTTATTTTTTAGACTTCTATAAATTTGCATACAAGCATTTTAGAGGTTGTATTTTATTCATATTAATCTGGTTATCAGTAGACAGGGGTAATTTGGAATCTTTAAGCTCTGTCTGCTCTGTACTTAAGGGCATTTGGGTTACTTTTGTCTTTATTGGAACCTCTCTGTCAATATGCCCTAACTTCAGTCTTTTGCTAATATCCTTCAAGGATACATCCTTCTGAACCATGCATTCTTGGGTGACTGCTTTCCTCTATTATCTAGTTTAAAAGCTGCTGTATCTCCTTTTTAAAAGGTTAATGCCAGCAGCCTGACTCCATCCTGGTTAAGATGGAGCCTATCCCATTGGAAAAGCCTCTCCTTTTCGCAGAATGTTGTCCAGTTCCTAGCAAATCCAAAACCCTCTTCCTTGCACCATCGTCTCATCCATGCATTGAGACTCCAGAGCCCTGCCTGCCTTTTGGGTCCTGCATGTGGAACAGAAAGTATTTCTTAGAATGCTATCTTGGAATTTCTGGATTTCAGCTTCCTACCTAAAAACCTAAATTTGGCCTCCAGAACCTCCCTCCCACACTTTCCTATATCATTGGTACCAACATGTACCAAGACAGCAGACTGCTCCTCAGCACTATCTAAAACCTGATCACCACCTTCTCTTTGATACCCTGTCCTTGTTTGGGTTTTGGGGTTCTTTCCTATTCTGGTTTTCTTCCTATCTGTACCACCGCACTTTTAATGTATGTTCTGGTGGATCCTCCTCTACTGCTTTCCTGCTATTGGTCGGTGTACTCCAGAGCTTTGTCTTGGGCCCTCTCCTTTTCTTTCTTTAGGCTCAGTCCCTTGGTGCACTCATCTTCCCCCATGGTTTTCAGTACCATCTTTACGATGAATACTCCCAGATCTACCTCTCTGCACCTGAAATCTCTTCTGGTATCCAGGTCCAGATCTCTTCCTGCTTATGTGACATTAGTACAACAGTCCACAAAAAGAATAAAAAACAAAACCACTGCATAAGAGATGAAAAAATATGAAATTTATATAATTTGTCACAAGCACAACGCCCGAAGCCACTTGCCTCTAGTGGTCGAGGGGCGTAGTGGTTGAGGATTCCTTCTTCTATCAGCTCCTAGCAGCCTATTTCTTCGTGTTGGCTTCTGGGAAGTGTAGTACTGCTAAAATATGTTGGTGCCTTAAGTAGAAGGTTTGTAGTTGAGGTAACCGAGGGTAAGGCTTGAAACAAAGTTTATTTCCATAACACAAAACACAGCAGGTTCAAGGTATCATTTACAGGATTATAACTGTAGGATTTTGCTTAAGGTACAGCAAATAATGGCAAACAAACCAAAAGAACTCAGAAATGGCTTTTTAAAGTCGTCTTACTTGCAGAAGCAATTGCCTTTAGAAACTAGGCTGCCACTTTCCTTTTTAGTCCTTGTTAATCAGAGCATAAAGAAAAATTCAAGCTTGATTCTTCTACAGAAGTTTGGTTTCTGCCAGCCTCAAAAACCTCTCTAGGCTGCATTTCTATGTGAAACCAAACTTAGAACAAAACAAACATTCCAAGCTGTTATCAAAACTTTTAGCAGGCTTTTCATATAGGAGAGGAGCAAGCAAAAACTCTTATAGCAGCTAATTTGGCTTTTCTTGCCATTGCACAGTTTAAACACAGGTGACAAACAAGCATGAATCAGAGCTTCCTGATCAGGCTTATGTTGCAGTAAATTTCCCTTTTAAATCAGACAGGAATTTACCTCCACACTGCTTCTGCCATATGGTTAACTTCCAAGGAGAATTACTTCTTTCAGGGCTAGCTTTTCCTCAAGACCTCCTGTCTAGAGCTTGGCATAGAGAGCAATCCATAAAGCAATCTTTTTCCCCCAACTCTGACACTGGTTCTCCCAACTGCATGGGTTCTGACTCACCAACCTGATCAGACTGCTCAGCTGACAACCTCTCTGGTGGTCTGAAAGCTCCTCCACTTCCTGGCCCCCACCTCTGTTGCCAACCTGTTGCAGGGAATTCAGCTCTCTCAGCTCTGGGTAGCTCAGCTCTTCTCCAAGAATCAGCTCCTTCTCTCAGCTTCTGTCTTAGCTGCTCTCCCGGCTGCTCTCCTTCTCGTCTCCCTCTCTCTGCATAATCTAATCCAGGCTTATCCCTCCAGGATTCTAACCCCACCTCTTTTTCCCAGGTGCTGGTAATCCCCCTGCCTTCTGGTATTAGAATAATCAGTGCACTTGTTAAAGTAAGGGCTTTGGTCCTCGTGCTTGCAATCCCTCTTTCTTACTTTATCAGTCACTGTGTGAAACTTGTTCCAGCTGGGGGTTTTCTGTCTTTGAAACCTGGTTGTGGCTTTCTCTCCCTGCACTCCTAGAAGGGGACCCTTAACTAGGGTGAATTCATTATGCTTCTCACCTCCCCCACTCTCAGGATAGCTGACTTTGCCACAAATGTTTTGTCAGACTAAATTTCAAAGATCTTATATCAGTATGACCTGCCAAATATAGTCCATTTTAATGTAATAATTTTAAGAGTTAAAATCATTAATTATTAAGAATACAAATTTTCAGATGACAGAATTATTCAAAGTTGTTAAAACACAAGAGGATTATGAAAAATTGCAAGAGGACCTTGATAATTTTGAAGACTGGATGTCCAAATGGCAGATTAAATTTAATGTGGACATGTGTAAAGTTATGCACCTACGAAAGAATAACCCAAACTATTGTTATATGATACAAGGTTCCACATTAGAAACCACCACTCAGGAAAAGGATTTAGGTGTCATTGTGGATAATACGTTGAAACCCTCTGTCCAATGTGCAGCCATGGCCAAGAAAGCAAATAGAATGCTAGGAATCATAAGGAAAGGAATGGAAAATAAAATCAAGGATATTTTAATGCCTCCGTTTTGTTCCATGGTGCAACTACACCTTGAATATTGTGTGCAATTCTGATCAGTATATTTTAAAAAGGATATAGAAGAATTAGAAAAGGTACAGAGAAGAGCCACCAAAATAGTAACGGGGATGGAAAGATACCCCTATCAGGAAAGGCTTAAAAGGTTAGGGCTCTTCAACTTGGAAAATAGACGACTGAGGGGAAATATGATAGAGGTCTATAAATTAATGAATGGAGTAGAATGGGTAAACGTAGATAGGTTGCTTATTCCATCAAAAAGTAGAAAGACTAGGGGACATGCAGTGAAGTTACACTGTAACCCATTTAAGAATAATAAAATATTTTTTCACTCAACACGTAATCAAACTCTGTAATTCGTTACTGGAGGATGTAGTAAAAGCTATTAGTGTAGCTGTGTTTGAAAAAAGTTTTAGACAAGTTCCAGGAGGAACAGTCCATAAACCATTATTAAAGAGAACCTGTGAAATCCACTGCTTATCCCAGGACGACCATTGTTTAACCTATGTACCTTTTTGGGAACCTGTCCAACAATGAAGCAAGCAAACCACATAAAAAAGCCACAAACCAGTTCAAAACATGATATAAGTGCAAAATGGATTGTCTTTATTAATTATATTCTGTCATTGGGTACATGACACCTTCTTCAGGGGTTACATAGGTACTCTAAAGAACATAAGCTAACATGAATAAATGAATGATACATTCAAAATAATACAAATATTTATATTAAAACACATAAAACAAAAATGATCACACAGATAAAACAGAAACCATATTAAAGGAAACACTGGATGCCATCCTGATTGATTGAAAACATGCGCATTTATAAAAATTTGGACTAAGACTATTATAAAAGTATAAAAGGAAAATAAACGTTGATAGTGTGTGCTAGTATTTAGACAATAAATAAATAATAAAATCTATAAAAGTATCAATGTTAATAAATAAACTAAAAGAATAGTATAATTGAATTAATATTATAAAATATGTAATTTAAAACAACGAGGTATAAAAAACTAACATATCTAACTATTGTTGTGCCCTTGTCTTCCATGGCCACCTCTAGACTTCGATCTTTCTACCTTGCTTCTACTTATGCCTGGAGCAAACTGTCTGAGTCAGTACACCAGTCTCCATCTGTGACCCTGTTCAAATTCAGACTAAAAACTCACTTCTTTGAGAGTGATTTTGGATTCCAATCCCCCTAGTCTCCTGTTCACCTCCTATGTTTCTCCTTACCGTTCCCCTAGATATATCCTAGTCTCCACTTGTTGGGTTGTCTGTCTTGACTAGACTGTAAACTCTTATGAGAAGGGACTGTCTCTTACATTTCTCTGTACAGTGCTACATATGCCTTGTAGTGCTATACAAATGATAAGTAGTAGTAGTAGTAGAAATCAACATTTTAAATTAATGAATGTATGGTTATAGAATAATGGCATTTTTTTAATAACTGAATCTTCTCAATATATATTTAATTGAGATGAAATCAATGGAGATATAGCAGTGTATGATTACCTAATGAAATAATTCAATACTGTTTCATCTGGTATGTGAATCAGTATTGAAATACTAATTAATTGGAGACAGTAATCATGGGATATTATGGAATTTTACTGAGGTGTTTTTGAGGTTGCATTAACGAACAACAATGGAAAAGGAGAATTTTTAGTGCTTCATTTCTGCACATTAGATGTTACTTGTTTAATTATATGGCCCTTTATTAAGCATAAGAGTAAATGTTATTGATTCAATCTACTAAACTAAAATTTTAGAACAAAGAGGACTGTATCAACCGAAGCTTTGGATATGGCTCAATAAAACAGAGGATATAAGGGCAAATGTAGCTGCATGCAACGGTTTTTAAAGATGCGTGGAGGTGAATTTATAGCAACTGGCATTTTTTGAGAATAATCTGGATGAGATTGTTGGTGCTATGATCTAACAAAAAACTCTGGGATGCACCGGGAAGGTCAGACTGCCAGGATGCACCGCGTGGGGCCAGGCGCTGCCATTTTCCAAGATGGCGGAATAAGGCGTAGGCGGCGCTCTCGCTTTGAAAGATACTGGAAGGGGGTTCTGAGGCCAGTAGACCACCAGTTTAGTTTTGTTTTAAGTGGGATGGGGAGTTCTGGAGCCGCTAGACCATCAGGTTTTTTTTTTTTTTAAGTGGTATGGGGGCGGGGGGTTCTGAGGCCTCTAGACCACTAGAGAGTGACTTTTTGTCAGGGCACCAGCCCTTGACACTATTTTGATAGCATCGTGGGGTTTTTTGAGCCACTTCAGACCCATGCTTAGAGAGATCGGCACTAAAGTTGGTTGTGAAATCCTCTACACCCATCTATGCATCAGGTGCAGCAATATTTGCATACCAGATTATTACGTGCAGCTCATTTGCCTGCAATTTAAATACATTTAAATACTCATGGCATTAATTGGGCACTAGTTTTTCTGTCACCATACAGTATACACGCTCGTATTCGTCTCTTTTCTGCATTTGATGTTAGCTTAAATGTGCTTAAAGGGTGCTTAAACGTGCCATTTTCGGTGCTTAAAGGCCTCGCTAGTTTTCTGTATTGGCCTGTTTGTATGAAATGCTGTGAAATGAGTGGGGAATTTTGCTGTGATTTGATTTTTGTTAGCAAATACTTTAGATATTGAATTTCTGTTTCTGATTATAGTTAGCATGAACACACATTGTAAGAATTGGCAGATAATGACATAGGATAGTAACAGTACAGATCAATGATGTTTAAAGTTCTGTTAGTCTGTCAACTCTTTAACGGTGTGTATGTTTATTAAGTACTTTATATATTTAATTCTTGTTTCTGATTACATTGAATACACAGATTGTAAGAATTGACAAAACTATGACAGGGCTGTATCAAGGGCTGTGCGAGTGGTGCAGCAGCACACAGGGCATAAGCAAAGAAGGGGCACTAGTATTACTGGGATTCCAGGAAGTTCAAAAAGAGTGAGTTACCAAATGTGGCTGAGTGGAGAAGGGGCATCAGATTAATTAGTCACACAGGGCGTATTTCTAGCTTGGTAGTGTTCTGAACTATGATATAAGATAGTGACCGTATACATTGCTGGTCCTGCTAATCTGTCAGTAGTTTCATAGAGTGATTGCCAATATGAGGCATGGATTTATAACTAGAAGTTGGCATAAATGAGATTTGTTGAAGTGAATAATTTTGAAAAAGAGTTGAAATTATAGAGGATTTTGTGAATGCATTGAGAATGGATTTATTTATTATAATATAGTTTGTAATATCAAATCACCGTTGATTGTGCTTTTGTTTGTATTAAAGCCACCCTTCTAAAATTAATTATGAGTAAGGATGGTATAAACTTTATTGACTTTTTATAGCTAGATATGAATTAAAACAAACAAAGTTATGTTTAATTGAATTCTAGTAGTGACCAAGGGCCCATTTTTCGAAGGCATTTACACGGGTAACTGCACTAGTTACCCATGTAAATGCCTTATCTGGGATTTTTGAAGGGCGCCTACATGGATAGTGCCCTTCGAAAATCCAGGATAAGTCCCTAACACTCCCAAATGCTATGTTAGCATTGGGGCATGTTAGGGACGTTCTATGGCGGAGCAGGGGCAGAGGAAAGGGCTAACCAGGTAGCACTGATTTTCAATGCTACCTGCTTAATCCCTGCACCTAAAGATAGGCGAGGAAAAACCTTGCCTATCTTTAAGGCGCAGAGGGCTAAGCGGATAGCATCGAAAATCAGTGCTATCTGGCTAGCTCCTGTGGCTTCTGGGGTGTGAGGCGAGCAGGGGCGGCCCAAGGAGGGTGCGGGACAGGTGCAAAGACTCATTGTGGGGACTCATTAGCATAAGGGGCCTCATATGCATAAATATTTGCATAATGTTAATGTGCACTAACTTTTAGTAAACATGCCTCTTAATGAGTGTATGGATAAAGAAAACTACCAGATTTCTACATTACTATACTCCACTGTCAACTGCCAGGCACATTAGGAAGTACTACAAACACTGCCCTTTTAGAACCCATAGCAAACCCGCCGTATCATAACAGCATTACCAGGACTCACAAAGCATCAAACCCTACCTATCAAAAGGCAACATTGAAAATATTAAACCAATACATCTCAGAGAATACTAATACATCCCCTACTGGGGAGAGAGAACAAGTGGCACTGTCAAATAGAAACTACATAAACAGAATACCTCAGCTCAGTTAAGACATGCAGAACATAGACCGTCACCAAACAAAGAACAAAGGATCACAATTTAAAAATACGAAGACAATAATTAAACTGGGAACCCCAAACTTGGAATGTACAACACCACTGCAGAAATAAAATTATAAATTAATTTCCTCTTGTACTAAACAAAATGCAGACGTTAACAATGCACATTTCCCAGAGCTGACATATTCCATTTCATAAATTCAAAATAAAAAATTATTTTTCTACCTTTTGTTGTTTGTGCATTATATTTTTCAGTTACAATTGCTCCAGTCACTTTCTTCGGGGTTCTTCGTGTCTTCTGCTAACTATTGTCTGCTGTCCATTTGTCCTTTCTTCTCTCTTCTAGTTTTTCCATTCTCTCTCTAAATCTGCTTTAACATACTGATCTTTCTCCTTTTGCTCTTTCCTCCATTTCTTTCTTTATTCCTTTTTTAATCCATTCAAATTTTACCCCTCCATCTTCAATCCCCACTTACTCGCCCAATACCCGGCCAATCTTCCCTCCCACACAAAGTATTTTTCCCCTCTCCATCCTCACTCTCCCAGCCCCATCCCATTCTAGTCCTTCCTCAACATCAGCTCCCTTCTAGTTCCAGCCCCACCCAGCATCTGCTCCCTTCTAATCCAATTCTTCCATCCTCCCATCAGCCCATTTCCAATCCTAGCCTCCCCATCAGCCAATTTCAGTCCTATCCTAGCCCCCTATCAGCCCATTTCCAGTCAAAGCCCCCCATCAGTCCATTTCCAATCCTAGTTCCCCATCAGCCATTTTCAGTCCTATTCTAGCCCCCCATCAGGCCATTTCTAGTCCAAACCCCCCCAGCAGCCCATTTCCAATCCTAGACCCCCAATCAGCCTTTTTCTCATCCTATTCCAGCCCCCATCGTCCCATTACCAGTCCAAGCTCCCCCCATTAGACCATTTCCAATCCTAGTCCCCCATCAGGCCATTTCCAGTCCTAGCCCCCCCATTGACCATTTCCAGTCCTATCTTAGCCCCCATTAGTCCATTTCTAGTCCAAGCCCCCCATCAGCCCATTTTCAGTCCTATTCTAGCCCCCCATCAGTCCATTTCCAGTTCAAGCTCCACCCCATCAATCCATTTCTAGTCCAAGCCCTCCCATCAGCCCATTTCCTATGCTAGCCCCCCACTGGACAGTTCCAGTCTTATCCTAGCCCCCCCATCAGCCCATTTCCAATCCAAGCCCCCCCATCAGTCCATTTCTAATCCCAGCCCCCCAACAGCCATTTCCAGTCCTATTCTAACTCCTCCCTCCCTCCCCCTCCCTCCCCGAAGAGCCCTGCGCCTGTCTGAACAGCTTCAGAGGGAGCTGGGGAGGGCCGCCCAAGACCCCGGCTCACCTCTGCACAACTGCCAGCGTGAAGAGCGGAGTTTTCCTTCATGCTGGCAGCTATGTTCTCATGAAGCACGCTGAATGCAGGGAAAGGTTAAAGAGCATTTCCCGGCACTCTTGTGCTTCATGGGAACACAGCTGCCAGCATGAGGGAAAATGCTGCTCTTCACACTGGCGGCAGTGCAGAGGTGACCCAAGGCCTCAGGCAGGCCTCCCCAGCTCCCTTTGAAGCCGGCATTGCAAAGAACACCATGTGAGAATGAAGTTTGTGCAGAGCCCTCTGAAGCATGGGGCCTTGTGTGAACAACATTCTCGCACAATGGACGGGCTGGCCCTGGGTTGTTCTATATCATGAACAATTTAGCACATTTGTATACTGGATGGTTGAAAAAGTTCTTGGAAAAGGAAGACTCACTCATTATTTGAATGACTTTCTTCTAATGGGTGCTGATGCAGCAGATTGTCAAAAGACCCTACACTGCTTAATGATAGTTGCACAGAATTTTGGAATCCCACTAGCAAGTGAGAAGACAGTTGGGCTGCTGTGCTTGCTAGTTTTATCTTGGGCAATGAATTAGATGTTCCAGCCCATAAGTCTAGATTGCTGCAAAAAAAGGCGACAAACTTAAGGAATGCATGAGAGGGATGTTGAGATTATCTAAAGCTATCTTGAAACAATTTCAAACAATGATGGGGTTGCTATGCTTCGCAGAAAGAGTGCATCCCTATGGGCAGGGTATTCTCACGATGACTAGCTTTAGCCACCATGGGTGTTAAAAAAAATGTCACAAGAGTTATTGAGAGATAAAGGAGGACCTGAAAGTGTGGGAGCTCTTCCTTCAATCTTTCAATGGCATTGCCTTTTGGCAAAATGGCCTAAGAGTAGTGATGAGAGAATTTTTTACAGACGCATCAGGTGGGGTGTCTTTTGGCATTTATTTCAAAGGTAAGTTGTGTGCCGAGCAATGGCCTGAGAGTTGGCTCTCACTGGGGGTGACGAGGGACATTACATTCCTTGAGCTGTTCCCGCTGTGCACATCTGGGGTTCGCAATTGGCTAACCAAATCTAAAGTGGCAATCATGTAGATGGGATAAAATGGGACTGACTAAGACCGGCACTCTGCTTAAAGAGAAATTTGTATCAGCTCCTACAGCTCCTATTGGTGGTAATATTGGATTTGAAGGGCAACTTATTGACCTCTCATCACGGTGAAAGTGTGTGTCACCTACCACTCCTGGACCACAGGACCTTGTTATCTACTTCCAATCAAAACTTCTTAACTTACCCCCAGCACACTTAAACCCTGCAGTCAAACCTTTACTGGCATCTCACTGCAGTCCTCTAGCCCAGATTCCCCTGAAAATCTGGAGAACATCATGCTTGCTCTCAACACAACATCATCTCCAATGGACCCTTGCCCAGTAAGTTGGTTCAAAATTGCAATAACTGAGCAAGATGATACACCTCTCATTTACTCAAGGATATATGCCTACCAGACTAAAGACTGCGTCTATCTGCCCAATACTTAAGAATCCCAAGTTAGAACCTAATGACTCAAGCTCATACAGTCCAATCTCAAGTCTTCCCTTCTTAGCAAAAATAATGGAAAAAGTAGTCCAAAATCAGTTGCAGGATCACATTAACTCAAATGCACCCCTTTATCTTTATTGGACGCTTGATATACCACTTAAGCAGCACATGAGGAGTGGAGGAGTGGCCTAGTGGTTGGGGCAAGGTACTTCAGGCCGGAAGGTCGGGGGTTCAAATCCCACTAGAGGACAGCAACCTTGGGCTGGAAGGACTGGGGTTTCTAGTCCCACAGGTGCTCCTTGTGGTCTTGGGCAAGCCACTTAACCCTCCATAGCCCATGTTCCCTGTAAAATAGTTATCTCCAAGTTATAATGCCCTGTTCAATGTAATTTCAGTTTGTTCAATGTAAACCGCACTGATGCAGAATAGCGCGGTATATAAGAGAATGTAAATAAATAAAATAAAATAAAATGAGAGCAGTTTACAATAAAAGGCAGCTACAGAAACTAGGAAATAGAAAAGAACGTCAATAATCAATGAGAAAGGACAGATGTAGATGATAGCATCATAGGAAGAAGGGGTATATAAAAGGAGGCCAGAGTCAGGAGGCAATGTCAAGAAGAGGGCTGTATAGACAGAAAAGGGCTGAATGGACCTCTGCAGACACCTCAACCACCTCCCAGACCTCCCAAAACCCTTAAGACTGAAGCCAAGAAGAGTTCATGATTATGTTATAAATTGTAAATAGTTACCCCTGTTATCCAAGTTGTTTTTGCCTGTTCAAATGTAAACACAAAGTACCATCAGAAATGTGTAAATTCTTTGTTCATTGTAAACCGCGCTGATGCTGAATAGTGCGGTATAGAAGAGACTATAAATAAAGAAAAAAAATAAATAAAATATAGCAAGGAAAGGCAGAATCAGGAAGAATATAGGGGGGAGAGAGGGAGATTGAAAGTGGTATGAAATAGGTGGGTCTTGAGCATGTTTTTGAATTTTTTGAAAGATGGTTCAGTCCAAAGGAGAGCAGGCATAGAGCTCCAAAGAGCAGGTCCCAGAAAGAAGAAGGCTGAGTTCCAAGTAAGGTCAAGGTAAACGCGGGAAAGTGAGGGAAAAGCAAGACAGTGAATATGAAGAGATCTGAGGAGATGATGAGGGGTGTAAAACTGCAAAAGATCTGAGAGATATTGAGGGATGCCAGTATGGAGTGCCTTATGGACTAAGGTGAGTATCTTGTAAGTGATCCGATGTTTGATGGGAAGCCAGTGCAAATGGATAAGTATGGGAGTGATATGGCCAGTTTAGGGAACATGGGAGAGGAGACAAGCCAATGTATTCTGGAGAAGTTGGTAGTGAGGAAGTCTGGCAAGAGCAACATTACAATTATTGAATCTAGAGGTGACGAGAGATAGGGTAAGTATTGTTAGTGACTGCGGAGAGAGAAAAGGGCTTATGGCAAGCAGCTGTTGGAGGGATGCAAAGGAATGCTGAACAAGAGCGGATATGTGCTCATGGAAGGAGAGGAAGGAATCCAAGGTCACACTGAGATAGCGAATGGAATTAACGAGAGAAAGAGTGGACTGTGCAAATGAAGGGACCAGAGAAAGGGAGGGGGAATGAAAGGTAAACTAAATAGCAGCAGATTTGGTGATGTTGAGGTGGAGGAAATTTTGGGATAACCAGGAGACCTGGTGCAGACAAGAATTCATGGGACTGAGATCAGGGGAGGTGGAGCTAGTGTGATGGAGCAGGATAATGTCGTCAGTGTAGTAGAAATAGGAGGATATGCCAGTCTGTTGGATGATACATGCTAAGGGAGCTAAGAAAATATTAAATAGGAGGGGTGCCAAAACAGAACCCTGGCAGACACCACATGTGAGAGTTGTGTGTGAAGAGGTGTTGAAGCCAGCCTGAACAGAGAAAGTATGAGTGGAAAGATAGGACCCAAAACCAACGAAGGACAGTACCATGTAAGCTGAAATCATGCAGATAGGAAAGAAGAGTGGGGTGGTCCACAAGGTCAAAAGCATAAGAGAGGTCTAGGAAGACAGCAAGAGTAATATCACCACGGGCTTGAGAAATATGGAGTTCATTAAGAAGAGAAAGGAGAATAGTTTCAGTGCTATGACCTGTCCTAAACCCAGATTGATGAGGATGAAGTGCGTGAGTGGAATCACAGTGAGCCAAGAGTTGCGTGAAGACAAGCTTTTCAAGTATCTTTGAAAGGAAAGGGAGGTTTGAAACAGGACGCCAATACTGTAGGATCCAGGGATGATTTCTTGAGAACAGGTTGGACAAGAGCTTGCTTCCAGAAGGAAGGGAAAGTTCTGGAGGAGTGACTGGCATTAAAGATACCGAGAATATAAGGAAGCAGAGCCAGGGAGAGTTCAGGAAGCCAGTGGGAATGGATGGGATCGAGAGAGCAGGTGGTCTTATGAGAAAACTGTAAGGCCTTGGACAATTCCAAGGAAGAGATGATGCAAAAAGAAGACCATAAATGGCTGAGGGAGGGGATGGGAGATGGAGGAATGGAGGGAGTGGACATGGAGTGGGATGAGAAGGGAGATAACGGTGGGGGACAGATAGGAAACTGGATATGTAAGATGGAGATCGGGTTAGAGAAAAAGGAGGCTAGGAGAGAAGCATCAGGGATGGCGGACCGATGGGGTATTGTTGCGGTGTCATGTGTGGCTGAAAGGGATTGGAGAAAGCACAGTTACTTACCTGTAACAGGTGATCTCTGGAAACAGCAGGAATAAGTCTTCACATATGGGTACGTCAGTACCGACGGAGCCTGCGCGGGAACGCTCCCCAGCGTCCAAAAAAAAAGCCTTTGGGAGCATTCCACATCCATGCGCGCTGCCTTCCCGCCCATTCACTTCCCTCTCATCAGTTGGGTTTGTAGCTGAGACCGAAGGAGGGAAGTAGACAAATTAGAGAGTGAGAGAGAGAACAACTCCTAGGGGAGGTGGGTGGGTTGTGAAGACTTATTCCTGCTGTTCCCAGAGATCACCTGTTACAGGTAAGTAACTGTGCTATCTCCAAGAACAAGCAGGAATGAGTCTTCACATATGGGGACTCCCAAGCTAGAGATGCCTAGAGGAGGTCCCAGCATGTTGCAAATCTAATTGATGGGCCATGCTATTTCCCAAAACCTCAGGCATCCAAGGGATGGAGGGTAGGAGTTGAATTAAAAAGGGTGTGCTGTGGAACAGCTTGACTAAACAAGGAGTCTAGAGGGGAGTCCTTGTGTAGATCATAAATGTTAGTAAATATTGAATTCAAATTTTCTAATGTGGACCTTAGTCAAAAGTATTGCGAAAGTATTTGTTGAGGCTAATATGGGGTCTGGTGCTAAGAGCCAGTACATTAGCCTCAAAGAAATTACCTCCCTGTGAAGTAGAGTAAAATAAATGTTGCAATACAGGCAGAGGTCAGAAGCCTTAATGGCTAGAACTAATCCCAGAAGAAAAAACTGAGGGAGTTTAATGAGGTTGGACCTCGGAGGAGAAGCTAAAGCTTCTGTAGGCCAAAGTTTGAAGCTCTTTGTCCTTGGAGCAGAATAAGGCTCTAGGAAAGAGAAGAGATAAATCTGACTGGTTTGCAGGAAAAGGATGGGTCTTTAAGACCCCTCTATCCAAATGAAAGAGAGAAATATTTGTAGTAGGCGGTGTAGCCTCCAATTTCTTGAAGATCAGTAATGTCTTCCTTAAATGATGTCACTTAGGATATTGACTTTTGTGGTGGCGCAGCCAAGAGAGAGCATACAAAAAGAGGGAAAAATCAGTCATTTTCCCCAGAGAAAGGAATCAAATCCAGGAGTTTAGGGGTTAAAACTCCTGGTTCAGAAAAAAACTCCCTGCAGAAAGTTTGTAGTAAAGAGACACGCCCTAGCTCCATAGTTACCAGCCCTGCTCACGAGGGACAGCTGGGGGAGGGGCTAGGAGGCAGAAAGGGAAATCACAGATATAAACGGCAGGAACTTGGAGAAAGGAGGAGCCTAGGAAAGGAGAGCCTGGGGAGAGAGTGCCTGGGGAGGAAGTGCATTGGAAGGAAGTGCACAGAGAGGAGGTGCCTTGGAAGACTGACTTCCAGAGAAGGTGAAACTTCTATTGAGAGAGGAAGGACAAGGAGGAGTCCTAGTTCTGATTCTGGTGCCAGCTGGAATGGACCAGAAGCTCCCAGAAGGGGAGGAGGCCCTAGGAGCTTCAGAGAACTAACCAAGGAAGGAACACGGAGAGTGAGGGGAACTTCACCAGAAACCTCTTGGAGGAAGGCAAGGCCAGCCAGAGGTATTGAAGTTAGCCCCGTGACCTGTAATAGAGACAGGAGAACTCCGTTTAGAAGGAAAGCTTACCCAGGGGAAATTGCAAGCCATGTGAGTAGCAGAAACCATTCTCCTGAAATTTATATGGAAACCGAGCCTTCAGCAGTAAAGCCTGCCAGAATCTTGCTTCCACAAAGTAAGGTGAGCAGTTTTAAATCTGATACGAATCTCCTGAAAGTTAAGAAACCTCCTAAATGTAATAGCACTCCTCAGAAGAGAGAAGAGTCTGCATTAAGCAGAGTGTTACAAATCCTAGAAAGGTTAAAGCAGGATAATTCTGAGATTGAATCCAATGCTTCTCAAATAGAGTCAGATGTGGAAAGCATGGAATTAGAAGCCCCTATGATAAAGGACGTGAGCTCAGACCTGGAAATGGATTGCTCTCTAGGTTATACAAAATAAGTGAAAGCTGGAAGGTTTCTAGAGATTCTAAAAACCTGGCAGCTGCTTTCAGAAAGAGCACGGCTGAGCAGAATATGCAAATGAGGTTGCTGAGATTCGAAGCTCTGTGTGTTTAAAGGACTGTTGGCTAATAAGCATCGAGTTTGCAATACAGCAGATAGAGAAACCAAATGATTGTGAGAAGAAGGAAACAGTCTGCAATAGAAGTTTGTGCATTACTGGAGAGTTGCAAACTGTACCTGTTTTAAAGCCACGCTGGAAGCTGTTTTTTTCCTGAACAAGAGTTTCACTGCTGTTTTTGTATGAAGAAATACTTTCTGTTGATTTGATTGGCAAGCTGAATATAGAAGCACTTTACTTTATTGGTTACTCTGGGAAAAACACCCGCAACTTATGGTTTTGATATTTTGAACTATAAATAAGAAGTTCATTTGGCTGAAGAAAAAAAAAAAAATCCTGCGAGCCTATAATCCTTCTCGGCTGAATTGTTTCAACCACACAACTACACAGTTATAGGCAATTATCAAGGGAAAACATATTAAAGTTCGCGTCTCCAGCCCCTAGGCGACAGCCTGGCCGCCAGGGGGCGCGACACTTTACATGGAGAGCTTCAGATGTAACATAACCAGAAAGGTTACTGTAAAAGAAGGTAGTTTCTAATTACCATAGAAATTGGTTGTCCATTTAAAAGCCTATGGTATGCTGAAACAGCATTAATATGGACAGTAACAAATCTTTCAGAGTCAGATGATATATATATATATCTAGAGAGAGAGAGAGAGAGAGAGATTCACTTAATAACAAGAGGGGGTAAGACCTGCTTGAGAATATAGATAGAGAATCTCTTTCTGGTTACAAGTGGAAGAACTATGGAGAAGGTTTGTGATAAGGAAGCTTATCATAGCTCAGGTAGGAGCTATAGAAAAGATGATGTGACTCTGAACAAGCAACCTGTCAGTTCTGGTAGAAGTGAGAAAACAGAGTTTTCACATAAAAGACTACCAGTCCCAGAATGCACCAGGTTTCCAGCAGCCATGAGAGGGGCTGAAGTGAGAAAATGTGTGTGCAATCAAGAGAGCTATGAGGTAATCCCTAAGCACTCATCTCAAAGGGCAGGGCCTGATTCAAGACAGCTGCGCTGTGTTAGGGAGCAGCACACATTAGAACAGGATAAGAATAGAGATTATTCTTCAGATAACAGCTTCAGGGAGAGCTACAAGAACAGCTTCAGAAAGAGATACAGAGACAGCAACGGCTACAAGCTCAAGCACCAGTATCACCTGGAGAAACAGAAGCCAAGCCAAGCGGATAGAGAAAGAAGGAAACTCTCTGGAAGGAAGAGAAGAAAGCCCATTGGAAGGTCTGGGAGATTCCAAGGCAGTACCCATACTGGGAGGTATTCCAAATGCCAGCAGAGTCCATTGGACTGGATTCAGCCAGAGGAATGGATTGGCAGAGATAGGAATCACCAGTGGCTACCTGGAAGAGAGAAGACTGCATGTGGAAGGGACTTTCAGACCAAGGCCAGAAGGTATGTGAGAGGAGATCCAGTGTCCAGGGATCAAGATTGGAAGGCTGGACATCAGAATTGGATTACATATTGGCCAGGCTTTACAGAGAGGAATTATGATGGCAGGAGAGGCTCAGGTATGAACACTGATCCAGACCCTATCTATAATAGAGAATGGCAGCAAGGGAATAAGCATTCTCATGATAGTGCCTTAATGAAAGACTCATCTGTGCCAATGTATGATATTGACCCTATGATTGTTGATGAAGGGGGAGATACAGCAGATGAAACTATTATATGGACTGTTCTCTATCTAAATGCTATTGCTAGTTTTCCGTGAGCAAACACATCAGCCATCACAAAGAAACCTAACTTTGTTCTTTATTTCCACTGCAAACAGCTCTTAAAGCAGGATTTGGGCTCACACAGTAGCAGCCAGCCAGCTAAAGGTTTTCAGCTGGTCCATTGATAGTAATTAGGGCTGCACCTGATTGTGTGTGTGAGCAAGGGAGAATCACTGCTGAGATCTGCGTGGAAAATAAGCAGAAGTTAACCTAACCAGCAAAGTTTATTCTTTTCTTTGTGCCTTTGTATTTGGTAATTATTTGCTAAGAAAACATTAGCTAATTGCCTGAAAAGCTGAAGGTTGTTTTCTGGTTTATTTTGTGATTTTTGTTATCCATTTTAAACACTGCAAGCAAGTAACCTCATTTATAGTGCTATCAAGCATACATGTGCTGGGTGAATTAAACCCCATCAATAAAAGAAGTATTTTATTGATCTTACCACTTGGTTTCACAACTCAAATTATTGTCATCAGCTGTGTTTGGGAGTGAATGAACTACAATACCCACAATACCTTGCAAGAATCATATGAATATATGCATCGTCAAGATTGTGTAAGTTCTCACCCTAGGCAGCCGTCTGACAAATGGCGTAGTTTTTCGGATTGCTTTTGCACCAAGAGGATTTACCTGTTGTGGATTACAAATAAAAGTCAAGTTTAAAGCTGTAAGAAGATTTTTTCCCTTGTCTGCACTTTGGAGGAAAAGTGGTTGTTCCAGGAAGCTGTCCCAGAGGAAAAGACCCTGTGCAAAGCTGGATTCATCACTGAGACAGGTAATATGTACCTGGGCATGTCTAGTGGTGGATGTGTGTAAGCACAGGGGGTAATTGGGAAAAAAAAAAAAAAACAAAAACCACACCTGGTTGGAAGGTGCTGCTCTTTGGTTTTTTTTTTTTTTTCTCTTTTCTTGCAGGGTCAAGATGGATCCGAGGGAGATGGCTCAGTGGATGGCAGCCCAATTCAGCAAGCAGCAGGAGCTATCACAGCAGGCCCAGGACACTGCTATGAAGGCCTTAATGGAACAGCAGAAACCAGTGCTTGATCTGGTGCAAGCTCTAGTTCAGCTGCAGAGCCAAAGTGGAACAGATGCAAGACCAGCAGTTAGTACTGGTACACCACATGTGAACACTGTGGGACTCAATCAAGGGATTGGGGCATTTAATTTTGGGAAATTAACTCCAGAAGATAATGTTGATGATTTTCTAGAGTCTTTTGAAAGAGTGGCACAGGCTTTAGCATGGCCAGAGACCCAGTGGGCAGTAAGGCTGGCAGCCTCATTAACTGGTGAGGCACTAGCAGCTTACAGAGCAATGCCAGCAGCCCAGGCTTTGAATTATAAGGATGTAAAGGCAGCTATTAGAGATCGCCTAGGGTTGTCTATTTCAGAGTATAGGCGAATGTTTAGAGCTGTTACATTGAAAGTGGGTGAGACACCCAGGGCTCTGAGTCAGAGAATCAGAAGTTTAGCTGTAAAATGGTTGGAGCCTGAGCAAAAGACAGTAGAAATCTTATTAGATATTATAATGCTGGAACAGTTTATGCTTGGGGTACCTAAAGATTTGAATGTTTTTCTTATACAGCAAAATTGCCAAAATCTTGGAGAGGCAACCATGCTAGCAGAGAGATTCTTGGAAGCCACGCAGGCTTGCCATAGAATGGGTGGCCCTCTAAAGATGGATGCTGAGGCTAGATGTGCTGTATCAGAAAAAGGAATAATTAAGAACGTTTCTGAAAATGAATGTACTGTATCAAACCAGATGACACAGTGGAATAGAAAGAAATGTTTCAAGTGTGGAAAAGTGGGACACTTAGAGAAGAGATGCCAGACACACACTAGTTTAATGGGTCTGGATTTAAAACAGCCCAAGGAAGGATTTCTTTTGATGGTTGATGTGCAAGGAATTACCACAAATGCATTATTAGACTCTGGGGCAGACCAGAGTATGATGTCAAAAAGGCTTTGGAAGAGGATAGAGGCCCAAGAAAGATTTGTGCCTAGAACCCCTGAAAGCCAAGTTCACATCAGATGCATTCATGGTGCTGCATCATCATATCCCACCTATAGGCTAAAGGTTAAGTGCCTAGGGAAACAAGAGGAAGTCCTATTAGCAGTGGTGCCTAGGCTACCCTTTGATTTGGTTCTAGGAAGAGACTGGCCAAGATTTAAGCAGGGTCTAGTGGAAGGACTAGGAAAGAAGGAGGGAGAAGGTTTAATGGTAGTAGCTCCCGGGCCTTTATTTGGAAGTCCTCAGACCCCAGCTAAAAAGATGGTTAAGCGTCCAGAAGACCAAGCTACCCCAAAGCAGATATTCGTCCTAAAGTACCATAAGGTCTCTGAGAAGGCCCAAGCTCCTAAGCGGGCAACCCCTCAGTCTGCTGGGTTTGACCTATGCAGCATAGAAAATGTGACTGTACCTAGCCAAGGGAGAGCCCTGGTTGACACCGGTCTCCAAGTGGAAATACCAATTGGATGTTATGGGAGAGTAGCCCCAAGGTCCGGATTAGCCCTTAAATATTTCATCGATGTGGGTGCGGGAGTAATTGATCCCGATTACAGGGGCAATATTAAAGTTCTGTTGTTTAACTTTGGACAGAATGAGTATCATGTGAAGACAGGAGACAAAATTGCCCAATTGATTTGTGAGAGGCTGGGTTTTCCACCTGTGGAGGAGGTCACATCCCTAGAGAATTCTGAACGTGGAGCCAAAGGTTTTGGTTCTACTGATGTCAAAGGGGTTAAAAGCTTAGCTGCCACCTGTGCCCAAGAGAGGGAGGTGAGTGAAGAGGAAGATTTGGGACCCCAGGTATCTGATTGTAAAGAAAGATCAGAACCCCAAATAGGTGAGGACCTGACAATGGTACAACAGGAAGAAATTAGGAAGTTGCTTAAGGAATTCCCAGATGTGTTGACACCCATACCTGGGGAGACCCATTTGGTGGCCCATGAAATAATAACTCCACCTGGGAAGTTGGTTCGTCAAAGGCCATACCGCTTGCCTGAAGCCAAAAGACAGGAGGTAGTGGCACAAGTCCAGGAGATGTTGGACATGGGGGTAATAGAAGAGTCAAAGAGTCCCTGGAATAGCCCCATAGTCCTGGTGCCGAAGCCTGATGGATCCTTAAGATTTTGTATTGACTTCCGGCAGGTAAACGCCATATCAGTTTTTGATGCATATCCAATGCCAAGAATTGAGGAGCTGCTAGACCAGCTGGGACAGGCTCAATACTTAACCACCCTTGATATGACAAAAGGATATTGGCAAATCCCGCTCACCAGGGAGTCGAAGCCGAAAACTGCGTTCAGCACCCCCGTTGGCCTTTTCCAGTTCAAGAGGATGCCTTTCGGACTGCATGGAGCAGCGGCTACCTGCCAAAGGTTAGTGGATCAGGTACTTCGACCCCACCAAAGTTATGCTTTTGCATACATGGATGATGTCATAATCCATAGTAACACCTGGGCGGAGCATTTGAAGAGGATCAGGGCAGTCTTGTGCTCTATGAAGCAAGCGGGAATCACTTTAAACCCGAAGAAGTGTGCCTTTGCAAATAGGGAGGTAAAATACCTAGGCCACCTAGTGGGAAGAGGAAAAATTAAACCTCTATTAAGCAAAATAGATAGCATCAGGAATTTTCCTCCTCCAACAACCAAGAAACAACTAAGAAGTTTCTTAGGACTTATTGGATACTACCGCCGGTTTATACCGCAATTCGCAGAGAAAAGTGCCATTTTCACGGATATGCTGCGAAAGAATTGTCCAAACCAGATAAAGTGGACACCAGAAGCTGAAAAAGCGTTTTCAGTATTAAAAGAAAAATTGTGTACAGGACCGGTACTGAAAGGAGTAGACTTCAAGAAACCCTTTCTGGTTCAAACCGATGCATCGGATGTAGGGCTAGGAGCAGTCCTATCCCAGTGCCATGATGGAGAGGAGCATCCTGTGATGTACCTGAGCAGGAAGTTGTCACTGGCTGAACAAAAGTATTCCACGATAGAAAAAGAGTGTTTGGCTATCAAGTGGTCAGTGGAGGCGTTAAGGTTTTACCTTACAGGGAGAAAGTTCCAGTTGGTCACGGACCATGCCCCACTTAAGTGGTTGCAGCAAATGAAGAACCACAATGCCAGGTTGACACGCTGGTACATGGCCTTACAGGCGTTTGATTTTCAGGTTGAACATCGTGCCGGGAAGTTACACAAGAATGCGGATGCACTTTCCCGTATTACGGACTGTAGAGAAGAAGTTTCACCAGTAAAACCAGTCCGTAATAACTTAAGCAGGGGGGTATGTGATAAGGAAGCTTATCATAGCTCAGGTAGGAGCTATAGAAAAGATGATGTGACTCTGAACAAGCAACCTGTCAGTTCTGGTAGAAGTGAGAAAACAGAGTTTTCACATAAACGACTACCAGTCCCAGAATGCACCAGGTTTCCAGCAGCCATGAGAGGGGCTGAAGTGAGAAAATGTGTGTGCAATCAAGAGAGCTATGAGGTAATCCCTAAGCACTCATCTCAAAGGGCAGGGCCTGATTCAAGACAGCTGCGCTGTGTTAGGGAGCAGCACACATTAGAACAGGATAAGAATAGAGATTATTCTTCAGATAACAGCTTCAGGGAGAGCTACAAGAACAGCTTCAGAAAGAGATACAGAGACAGCAACGGCTAAAAGCTCAAGCACCAGTATCACCTGGAGAAACAGAAGCCAAGCCAAGCGGATAGAGAAAGAAGGAAACTCTCTGGAAGGAAGAGAAGAAAGCCCATTGGAAGGTCTGGGAGATTCCAAGGCAGTACCCATACTGGGAGGTATTCCAAATGCCAGCAGAGTCCATTGGACTGGATTCAGCCAGAGGAATGGATTGGCAGAGATAGGAATCACCAGTGGCTACCTGGAAGAGAGAAGACTGCATGTGGAAGGGACTTTCAGACCAAGGCCAGAAGGTATGTGAGAGGAGATCCAGTGTCCAGGGATCAAGATTGGAAGGCTGGACATCAGAATTGGATTACATATTGGCCAGGCTTTACAGAGAGGAATTATGATGGCAGGAGAGGCTCAGGTATGAACACTGATCCAGACCCTATCTATAATAGAGAATGGCAGCAAGGGAATAAGCATTCTCATGATAGTGCCTTAATGAAAGACTCATCTGTGCCAATGTATGATATTGACCCTATGATTGTTGATGAAGGGGGAGATACAGCAGATGAAACTATTTATATGGACTGTTCTCTATCTAAATGCTATTGCTAGTTTTCCGTGAGCAAACACATCAGCCATCACAAAGAAACCTAACTTTGTTCTTTATTTCCACTGCAAACAGCTCTTAAAGCAGGATTTGGGCTCACACAGTAGCAGCCAGCCAGCTAAAGGTTTTCAGCTGGTCCATTGATAGTAATTAGGGCTGCACCTGATTGTGTGTGTGACGCGAGGGACTGATGGGAAATTTCCCATTAGCCCCTGCGGGCTTAACAGAGACGCGAGGGAGACGCTCTCCCTCGTGAATCTGAAAGCCCTTGCAGAGGGGCTTAGCGGGCGAAGGGGGCCCCGCGGGACATTGCATTCTGCCGCGGCAGCGGCAGCAGCCAGAGCCTGCTTTTTTTTTTTTTTTTTTTAAATTTGCCAGGGGGGGGGGTTAGGACATCTAATGGGGTAGGGGGGGGGGGGGTTAGGACTGCTAATGGGCTGTGGGCGGATGGGGGCTGTCTGGAAATGGGGTGATGGGGGGTTAGGACTGGTAATGGGCTATGGGGGGGGGGTTAGGACTGCTAAGGGGCTATGGGGGTTAGGACTGCTAATGGGCTGGGGGGGGTTAGTTAGGACTGCTAATGGGCTGGGGGGGTTAGGACTGCTAATGGGCTGGCGGGCGGGCGGGCGGGGGGGTAGGACTGCTAATGGGCTGGGGGGGGTTAGGACTGCTAATGGGCGGGCGGGGGGGTAGGACTGCTAATGGGCTGGGGGGGGTAGGACTGCTAATGGGCTGTGGGCTGATGGGGGCTGTCTGGAAATGGGGTGATGGGGGATTAGGACTGGTAATGGGCTATGGGGGGGGGTTAGGAATGGTAATGGGCTATGGGGGGGGTTTGGACTGCTTATGGGCTTTGGGGGTGTTAGGACTGCTAATGGGCTAGGGGGGGTTAGGACTGCTAATGGGCTGGGGGGGTTAGGACTGGTAATGGCTGTGGGCTGATGGGGGCTGTCTGGAAATGGGGTGATGGGGGGTTAGGACTGGTAATGGGCTATGGGGGGGGGGTTAGGACTGCTAATGGGCTATGGGGGTGTTCGGACTGCTAATGGGCTAGGGGGGGTTAGGACTGCTAATGGGCTGGGGGGGGTTAGGACTGGTAATGGGCGGGGTGCTGAGGGGGGCTGGCTGGAAATGGGGTGATGAGGGGTTAGGACTGGTAATGGGCTATGGGGGGGGGTTAGAACTGGTAATGGGCTATGGGGGGGTTAGGACTGGTAATGGGCTTTGGGCTGATGGGGGCTGTCTGGAAATGGGGTGATGGGGGGTTAGGACTGGTAATGGGTTATAGGGGGGGCTTAAACTGAAAATGGGGTGATGGGGGTTTAGGACTGGAAGTGGGTTGATGGGGGGGGCTAGGACTGGTATTGGGTTGGGGGGTTGCTAGGACTGGAAATGGGCTGATGGGGGGCTAGGACTGGAAATGGGCTGATGCAGGGACTAGAAGGGAATGGATGCTGGGTGAGGCTGGAACTAGAAGGGAGCTGATGTTGGGGGAGGATTAGAATGGGATGGGGCTGGGAGAGTAAAATGGAGAGGGGAAAAATATTTTGTGTGGGAGGGATAAAAAATCTACAATTGGCTGGGTATTGGAAGAGTAAGTGGGGATTGAGGATGGAGGGGTAAAATTTGAGTGGATGAAATAGGAATGAGGAAAGAGCAAAAGGAGAAAGATTAGTATGTTAAAGCGGATGTAGAGAGAGAGAATGGAAAAAAAAACAAGAAGAGAGAAGAAAGGACAAATGGACAGCAGATGATGGAGAGTTAGCAGAAAACATGAAGAAACCAGAAGAAAGTGGCTGAAGCAATTGCAACTGTGTAACTGAGCTGAGGTATTCTGTTTATGTAATTCCTTTTTGACATTGCCACTTGTTCTCTTTCCCCAGTAGGTCATGTATTGTTATTCTCTGAAATGTATTGGTTTAATATTTGCAGTGTTGCCTTTTGATAGGTATGGTATGGTGCTTTGTGAGTCCTGGTAGTGCTGTTAGGATACGGCGGGTTTGCTATTGGTTCTAAATGGGCAGTGTTTGTAGTAGTTCCTAATGTGCCTGGCGGTTGGCACTGGATTATAGTAATGTAGAAATCTTTTAGTCTGTCTTTATCCATACACTCATTAAGAGACATGTTTACTAAAAGTTAGTGTATTTTAGCATTATGCAAATATTTATGCAAATTGACGTGCTGGCACTTTGAGGAAATTCTTTGGTTTTGTGCGGCAGTTTGGGCACTCGGGCTCAAAAAGGTTAGCCATCACTGCCCTAGGGGGATAAAGTTTCTTAAGAGATTTTTTACTAGCTGGGATAGAGGAAAGTTTTGACAATCCTCTGAAAGCAACAATATCAGTGTTTAACTGATTAGCTTGGAATAAAACATCCTTGTTAAAGAGATTTTCACCAGTACAAGGAGTATTTGCCAGCCTTTCTTGTACCCATTTGTCCAAGTCTGAAGCTTGGAGCCAGGCCATACGTCGTGCCCCTATGGCTATAGCAGATGTCTGCTAATAGACTCAAAACAGTCCAGGGAAGCACGATTAAGGAACTTAGAGACATTTTGAGCATGACTGACTAATAAGAAATAGTCTGCTCTTTTATGTTCTTGAAACAAGGGGTTCAAAAGTTTTAAATTCTTTGTGACCTCTTCAAGAGATAATCCCATATAGAAAATATATGAGATAATTCTTGCTGAAAGCATAGATGCCTGGAAGCATTGACGTCCAAAAGCATCTAAAATCCTAGACTCATGACCTGGCGGATAAGAGGAGTGCTTCTTTGCACTCTTAATACGCCTCATTGCTGATTCTACAACAATAGAATGATGAGGAAGTTGAGTCTTTTGAAAACCTGGAGAAGGTGGCACCTTGTACTCAGTGTCAAGTGTTTTAGAAGTTGGGGATAACGTTAAAGGAGTTTCCCACATTTTTAATAGTAGATCCTGTAAGATCTGATGCACAGGAAGCATGATCACATCCTTTGGAATCCAGGGGAATTGCAGAGTCTCTGAATCCCCTGGTATAGATTCTTTACCAGGTATAGAAATGGCAAGTAACTTTGCCATATCAAGCAAAAAAGCTTGAAAAGAAATCTCTCCTGAGAAGGACCCTCTGAAATGAGGGGTAAAGGCTGTAATTGTTGAAAATTCAGCCTTGGCACCGATGCATTCATCCCAGTCATCGGGATCGGAAGACTTGAAAGGATGAAGCATCGGATTTTCTTTAAAGAGATGTCTTCGGTACCGCCCGAGGTCAGTACCGAGATGAGTCGGTACCGAATCCTCCTTGCTAGAGAGCGATTCCAGGCTCGGCATGGAAGGGAGCGAGTCTGTCGAAGAAAACATCGACGGTACCGACACTGGTGACGATGTCGATACTGGTACTGGTACCGATACCAAAGCCGATATCGATACTCGAGGAACGGTCTGCAGCAACTCTAGCGGTACCGAAGTAGCTGAGAGTGCTAGACTATGTTCATCGGTGAGGAGTGTTTCATCCATCACCATAGCCGATGCCGGGGTGTTGGTACCTCTCGAAGCAGCCACAACCACCGAGCATGGCCCAGGTATGTCCATGGAGGTAAGAACCTCGGGAACAACCTGAAGCCCCGTTAATGCTTTGGAGCCCGAAAACTCCCGCCAGGGCTTTATTGCCAAAATGTTCTCGAGGGCAATGCCAGAGGCATTTCGATGCTTGGAAGGAGATCTACCACTCGAGGACTGGCTAGTCTTAACAGACTTTTGTTTGGTTACCTGATCCTGTGAAAAAGAAGATATTCTAGCTGGTGACATCGAGTCCGATGTGAACCGGGTATCGAGTTGTGCTTGATCCTGAAGACTTCTTTTGTTTGAGCTCCAGCAGGAGAGATGCTCCAGTGGGCAATGGTCAGGACCTAAACATTTTAGACACCAAGTATGAGTGTCTAAAAATATATTTGTACCACCATATTTTGAGCATTTCTTAAGGATAGTGGCTGGCTTTTCCATACTGGAAGGATAGAGGCCTAGAAACCGTCAGGCCCTAAACAGGAAAAATTCCTAGAGAAAAGAAGAAATTTTTAGTAAAAAGAAAGAAAAGCACTGGTGGTACCGGTGGCGTCGAGGGAAGGCAGATGCGACCACAAAAAAACAAGAATAAAAAGAAGAATTTTCTGCGGTGAAAGGAATATGTCCTGCCGGCTCCGCGGAAAACTGATGAGAGGGAAGTGAATGGGCGGGAAGGCAGTGCGCATGCGTGTGGGATGCTCCCAAAGGCTTTCTTTTTGGACGCTGGGGAGCGTTCCTGCGCAGGCTCCGTTGGTACCGACGTACCCATATGTGAAGACTCATTCCTGCTTGTTCCTGGAGATCGCAGTATAATTGCTGGGTGGAATTAGCAGCAGAGGAGATCAGGTTGGATTAATAGGTCTTTTTTGCATCCTGGAATAGGGGTCTATACTGGCAGTGGCAATCAAGGAAATGAGAGCGGAAATTAGGAGAGGGACATTTACGCCAACAGTGCTCAGCCCGCCTAAGGTAAGTGCGGTGTAAAAGAAGGGCTGAGTTAAACCATGGGTGATGGCTGACTCAGTGTTTGGCAGGTATGGGGCAAGGGGATGCATGGAGATCTATGAGGAAGACAGTGCTGAGTGTCAGAACTGATCTTGGGCCTCCACTGGGAGAGAGATGAAATCTGGAGGGAGTAAGGTATCCCTTGAGGGGAACTGCTCAAGGGTACAGGGCGTAATATGATGTCTTGAGGGAGGTAAGGCAGCAGTAGATGTCATGAAGGGAAGGGAGAGTGGAGGAGAGAAAGAAAAACGGATGAGAAAGTGATCAGGGAGGTAGAGTGACAGAAATCAGAGATGGAATAAAGGGAGAGGCAGCGGGTGTGAGGATAAGATCTAGGGTGTGCCCTGCTGTGTGTTTGGGACAGTGAACTTGTTGATGCAATGAGATCAGAGAAGAGGGCAAGGAGTGTTTTATCCCTAAGATACTTGGGAGAATTTGGGTGAATATTAAAATCACCCAGAATTAACAAATGGGGATGGGGAAGAGAGACATCAGAGAAGGTAGCCAGTAATGCATCCAAGGGTTCAGGACGAAGTGAAGGAGGGGCATACAACAGAAGGATATGAGTAGGGAGATTGAAATCCAAGCGAAGAAGTAAGGATTCAAGATAGTGCAGGAGAGGAAAGCAAAATTCTCAGAGGGGTAAGGTAGCACGATACAGAACTGCAAACTCCCTGCCACGCCAGCCAGAACGAGATGTCAATAGGGTGGAGAAACTGGGTGGAAGACAGCAGGTCAGGAGGGGGTCATCATCTTCACCTAATCAGGTCTTGGTGAGAAAGAGGAGGTCAACACCATAGTGGACGATGGAATCCTGAATGAGAAGGGTTTTTGAACATAGAGACCTATAATTAAGGAAGGCCATGGAAAGAGTCAGGAAAGAAGGGCGGGCAGACAGGGTGGAGCAGCAGAAGCCAAGAGGGGACAAATCATATAGTTACTAGGGACCCTCGTGGTGGAATCAAGTATGTAGGGGGTTGTAACCTGAGGACGCCAGCCCCAGTGCACAGGAATTGCCGACATAGTAAGAGAAGAGACAGAGGATAAATAAAGGCAAGACTTACCCAAGTGAGGTGGGGGAAGGGTGCCGTAATGATATGTTTGTCCAGAGAAAAAGCAGCATGGTTTCTACCCTGGTCACGGAGTAGAAACTCTATTAATCTCACTTATTGACAAACTCATGAAAGGCATAGAAAATCCTAAGCAAGGCTTTATCCTTATATTTCTGGACATTGCAGCTGCATTGACACAATATGCCATGACATCCTACTGCAGCAAATTCAAAGCTTTGGAATCCAAAATACTGTACAAACTGGTTTTGCTCCTACCTTCCTGATCGTCAACAGTTTATGTAATCAGGACCCATCGCATCCTATCTATATACACGAAAACAAGGAGTCCCCCAAGGCTCGGCGTTATCAGAATTATTATTCAGTATTTATATACAACTGGTTTGCGGCATCATAAGTGCCCATAATGTCTTCTTTCATCTATATGCAGATGACATTATGATTTATGCACCTTTCTTCACCATAAGTACAACCTTTCCAACAATAACAAACTGCTTTAATACAATCACCCACTGGTTATCTGAACATCGTCTCACTATTAATTACAAGAAAACTGAGGTGCTCTTCATAACTAGAGATCAATCCTTCTCCCCACCAGTATTGATGAAGGTTGCTAATGCAGATTTAGTAGTAAAACCAGAAGTTCGCTACCTTTGTGTCACCATTGGCCAATGCCTCACATTTCAATCTCATATTGACAAAGCAACACAAATCATTTACAAGAAAATAAGAGTCCTCCAACACCTATGGCCTCTCCTCGAGACACAAGACTTCCGAACTGTCTTCCAAGCCATGATACGCCCCCACTTTGACTATTGCAATGCCATCTTCCAAGGAATAACTAAAAGCTTTATAGGCGGGAGGAGTGGTTCAGTGGTTGGGACAGATTACTTCAGGCCAGAGGGCTGGGGGTTCAATTCCCACAAGGGGATAAGTAACCTCAGGCTGGAGGGATTGGGGTCTCTAGTCCCATGGCCACTCCTTGTGACCTTGGGCAAGCCACTTAATCCTCCATTGCTTCAGGTACACTTAGATTGTGAGCCCTTCAGGGACAAGAGAATAAATATTTATTAAAGAGCAGTATATCAAGTGCCTAAACTATACATCCCCTACAACTTGCCTAACATGCAGCTGCATGAATCCTCATGGGTGCACCTAGAGTCAACCCTATCACTCCCATTCTAAAGGAGCTTCAATGGCTACCTCTTTACAGTCACATTAAATATAACCCCCCCCCCCTTATAACCATATTCAAAATCAACTTCAGAGTACTTACAATCTATTCTAAAAACAGACACAGAAGAAGCGCTGTAGAAAATCTACTCAACCTTCCCTCTGAGTTAACTAAGTGCAACCAGACAACTTATGCTTGTGCATTTTCTCTATACGCACCTGACTTCTGGAATGCTCAACCTAAAAATATTAGAGCTACCCCTCATAACGTTTCATAAGTAACTAAAAAGCTTTCTGTTTAAAGAACGCTTCAAAGGTATAACCTAAACTACCACATCAACTGTCATAAAAAGTCAGCCTTGCACCGAGCACCTGTTACCATGTTTACCTGATTGATAAAGTTGACTTTATCCCCCATCCCTGTTACAATACTCCTGTATTGTCAAAGCTCTTAAATGAAATCGTGTTACAATGTTTACTGCAATGTTAAAGTTGTGTGTTAAATGAAACGTGCTACAATGTTTTCTGTAATATTAAATTTGTGTTACATGTAAGCCACCTTGATCTTTAGAAATATGGTATATAAACCTATCAATCAGTATGTGGTTTTTCAAATGGACAATTTAGCAGTGGTGGAGACCATTAACAGATTGTCAGCAAACAATCATGATGTAATTCCTTACTGAGGGAAGTGGTGCTCAAATGCCTCATGCCAAATATTACATTTAGAGCCATGCATGACATTGGGAAGGTATGTGGGAGTACCAGTATGGAGAGCCTTGTGGACAAGAGTCAGAAGTTTGTATTAAGAGTGATGCTTGAGGGGAAGCAAATGAAGGTGGATCAGAAAAGGTGTCATGTGCTCGAACCAGGTAGCATGTGCAATGGTACAGGCAGTGGTATTCTGTACTAGTTGCAAGCAATGTTCCCTCTAATTTTCTGTAGGCTGTGTGCGCATAAAATATCAGCTGTGCAGCTTTTGAAGGAAGGTTAAATTTTTGTGCGCCACATAACGACACTCGGAGTTATATACTTTAAAATTTGACTACACATCAGAATACAGTATGTACACCACATTGATTGCACTAGAAAATATTGTAGAACTTGTGAAAATCGTAAATACACAACAACTTTTAAATTTTAAGACGTCTGTGTTGTTTTCTATCAGAATCAGAACCGTAATTTTTGTGCGCTCTGTTATAAAATATGTGCGCTCGCTCGGCGAGGTGTGTGCGCGCGCACACGCACACAGCTTAGAGGGAACAGTGGTTGCAAGTGATGGATCTGGTATTGAGGAAGTCCAAGAAGTACAATGTTACAGTAATTCAATTTGGCCATAACTAGAGTTAAGAGAAGGATCGTAAGAGATGAGGGGGACAGGAAGGGGCAAATGGCATAGAAATGGTGAAGAAAAAGGAAGGAGTGGCGAATGAAAGAGGAGAGATGTGCCTGAAAGGTAAGAGAGGAGTCTAGGATTACTACAAGATAACAAAGTAAATCGATCATAGGGATATGAAATAAAGGGGTCAGTGAGGGGGGAGGGAATCATATGGCAACAGTTTTTGAGGGATTGAGGTGAAGAAAATTATCAGATAGCCATGTAGCAATGTGGGAGAGACAAGTGTTCAGTGGAAGCAGGACAGGGGCAGAGGGTCCGTGTGGTGCAAGAGAATAATATTATCTGCAAAGTAATATGCTGAGATCCCGTGCTGTTGAACTAGCAGAGTGAGGAGAATTAAGAAAACATTGAACAGAAGTGGGGCCGGGACCAAGCCCTGGGAGACACCACAGGAGAGTGGATGAGAAGAGGAGGAAGAGGAAGAGGGGGAACCACTGCAAGCAGAAAAACACTTGTGACAGAGAAAAGAACAAAACCAGTGGTGAACAGTGCTATGGATACCAAGATTGTGCAGATGAGCAAGAAGAGTGGCATGGTCGACAAGATCAAATACAGATGACAGGTCCAAGGAAACAGCTAGAGATATGTCACCTCAATCGTAAGACCGGTGAATTTCATTTAAGAAGGAAAGAAGGATAGCTTCCATGCTGTGACTGGTGCATAATCTGGACTGATGAGGGTTCAGAGCATGAGTGGCATCGAGATCAGAGGCAAGTTGTAAGAAAAAAACTTCTCCGGGATCTTTGAAAGAAAAGGAAGTGGAGAGAGGATGAAAGTGAGATGATACAGAGGAGTCAAGGGAATGGTTTTTCTGGATTAAGACATGTTTCCAAATGGAGGAGAAAATACCAGAGAACAAGCTGTTGAAAATTGAAAGGATCAGAGGCAACAGGGCCAGAGAAGGTTCTATGAGCCAGCCTGAGGGAATGGGATGAGAGGGACAGGTGATTTTGTAAGATGATGATAGGACCTTGTGAAGCTCAGCAGATGAAATTGTGTGGAAGGTGGACCAAGTGTGAGGGTGAGCAGGGGACGAGGTGGGAGGGGAGGGGGCAAGAGGAATGAGGAGACAGAGGTGGTGGGCAATCAGCAAAGGTAGACTGAAGGGTCTGAACCTTAATCTGGTAATCTTGCACAAGGATGCTGGGGCTCAGGGAAGAGGCCGCAAAAGAGGGGGGAGAAGCAGCCCTAGTGTTGGAAAGAGATAAGAGGACTGAATAGAGTTGGCACATAGAGCTGGGAGCAGAAGAAATGAGATGATCATAGAAAGACCGTTGGCAGCATGCATTGAGAAGTGGTAGTGTCGATGCTGATCTTTGAAGCACTGAAGCATCTCGAGAGAAAGGTGCTTGCGCTATGTATGCTCAGCATAGCGAAGGGTCAGGAAAAGGTGAAGGTCCTGGTGATACCATGGCTTTGAAGACTTGGATGGTTTATGATAGAGCCGAAGAGGAGCAATCTGGTTGAGGGTTTCAGTGAGCATTGAATGCCACAAAGCAACTTGAGCATCTACTGGGAGAATGGGAAAGTCTTCAGGAAAAATATGGTCCAAAGGGGGAAACAGCTTGAGGGAACAAGAGGAGATAGAACAAGACAGAACGGGAGCAGCAGAAGAAGGGGCGGAGGGTAAAGAGTGATTTGACAGGAAGACTAGAAGTGTAAAGAAGAGGTATCGATGATCGGACCAAGGGACGTCCAGAGCTGACAGAGAGGAGGGAAGATAGGGTGAGTCCAAGGGAAAGAAGGCATGATCTAGTGTGTGGCCGGCAGCATGAGTAGGGAAGGAAACATGCTGGGTAAGAGAAAGAGGGTGAGGAGAGCCTTATCCCGGGGTCTGGAGGGAGAGTCATAATGAATGTTAAAATCTCCCAGAATGAGAAGTTCTGGAAAGTGAAGAGAGACCTCCGACAGGGTCAAAAGGAGGGCATCCCATAGATGAGAGCAGAGAGTAGGGGGAGCATAGACAAGGAGAAGATGTAGCGGGGGAAGGACGTTAATACACATAAGGAGGGACTCTGGCTAATGGAAGGCAGGGGAAGAAACCTCAGAGACTGGAAGGGAAGCCCAAAGGAGGACTGCCACCCCACCTCTACTCAAGATGTTGTAAATGCTATGAAGTT
Organism: Ichthyophis bannanicus; assembly: GCA_033557465.1. Classification (NCBI taxonomy): domain Eukaryota; kingdom Metazoa; phylum Chordata; class Amphibia; order Gymnophiona; family Ichthyophiidae; genus Ichthyophis; species Ichthyophis bannanicus. Next base: position 924,726,692 of record CM066032.1, on the reverse strand, counting down.
GAGCGGAAGGCAGTGGATGAGGAGTGGCTCCTCCACCTCTCTCAACCAAGTCTCCATGAGGAAGAGGGCATCAAGGGAATACTGGGATAGGACATCCTGTATGAGAATCATTTTGGAACGGAGAGACCTGCAATTCACTAAGGCAAAAGATAAATGGGAGTGAGAGGGAACAGCAGGGAGAGGGCGAATAGGCGGGCCTGAAATGGAGGCCGCCAGCCCTAATGAACAGGGATGGAGGACATTAGTAGTGTATCAAGAGAGCCAAGGAGAAATAGAAAAAAGCAGCACAAAAGGAGCGGGAGAAGGCAAAGATAGTACTTATTTGGATGAAGGGAGGCCGCACAAGTCAAGGACAGGCAACTGAAAGGATGATGTGCTAAGTTACTGGAGTTGCCCCAAGGAGCTCGCCCAAGGAACATGTCCTGCTCCTTAGGCACGTGCCACTGCAGCATGGAACACTGCCGCAGTGCTGATTATAAAATCCAAGGTTTACCCTGGTGAGGTCAGCCGTTACCGTGGTCAGCGCATCACTTCCAGGGAGGGGGGGGGGGGGGAGACAATGAAAATCTAGTTGGTAAGTTGATTACCTATAACAGACAACAGCACAGTCAAACACACTTTTAAAAATAGAGGGAGAGCAGTAGTACAGATGACAGCCATTTAAGGTAGGCACATCACATATGAATTAATTATTGAGTCTTGTCCAGGGATGTATCACCCTGATGAAGTTCACTTGCCAGTTATAGGTCTAGACATTTTTCTGAATATGCTACAGGAGCAGTTGAGGCATTAATGTTAAGGGACAGCTGCAGCATAGCTGGATGGGGGAAACCATGGCAAGCGAGGATTCGCTGACTTAGTCTGTGACAGGTCAAAAAGGCCAGAGCACACAGCAGGATAAAATAAAGGCACCACCATCAGGAAGGGGATTAATATCTGTCAAGAATACAAGATCTGAACCTGGCTGCTTTCATTGCCAGTTTCCACGACGTGACCCTTAAACTCACTGTACGTGGGAGTGTGCATGATCGGATCTGCTCCTCTACAGGTCAGAGCCGAAAAGTATTACAGCTAGGTCACTTTGAAAAGAAAGGCAGATGCTTTATATCACCTGGGAGGGTGACTTCAACAGTCTGTACCCTCATGGATTGAGTATTGTTACTTGAGAGTAAGCTGTCAATCTTCAGTGTGTCTTGAATTGGGCCTGCTTGGTAAATAGTTAGGTCTGTTAAGTGAAACGAATTTCACTGTTAACTTAATGTATTGGATCATGCTATGCTATGGCCTTTATATTCCATACATTGGTTAATTGCCCACTTTTCAATTGATATGTAAATAAAAGATTATTTTAGCGAAGCCCAGAGTGGCATGGTTCTTAGAAAATAGAATCATATAGGAATGAGGGGATAGTGAGGGGGGGTGGTGGGGGGGGAGAAAAGGAAGATAAAACAAACCTAATACTGAATGCCAAGGGTGTGTTTCCAGTCTAGGTATGACCCAAGCATCTTGTTCAGTAAAAATATATTCCTCTGTGACCATTCCCTTTAATTTCATAGTAATCTAGTAGCCCAATAGACTCTCTCATGGTCTTTTTGCTTTGAAGGTACTTGAACAGGCTTTATTAGTTTTGCCTATGTGACAAACTTTGTATCAAATTCTCTGTTTTGCCTTATTACTGTTTTAATCCAACTTTCCAGTGCTTCTGCTAATCTGTATTCTCTTTATTTAGGTCTGCTTCCTATTTTTGAAAGATGCCCATTTAATTAACTGCCTCTTTCACCCAATTAAACCATGCTGGCAGGCATTTATTTATTAATTTTATTTATTTATTTACATTTTCTTATATACCGCGCTATTCAACATCAGTGCGGTTTACATGGAACATAAAACATACACGTTGCATATAATGAACTGTGCTTACAAGAAACAGAAAATCAAACTTGGATAACTTCCTTCACCCTTTTCTTAATGCAAACATGCACCCCCTAGTCAGGGCTGTACCGAGCGTGAATCGCGCCCTGTGCGACTTGCACATTGGGCGCGTGCTCTCCCCCCCACCCCCCGCACCTCCATCTAGCCACTTTCTGGATGGGGGCGGGAGAGAAGAGGCGCACCCAATGTGCTAGTCGCCGGCGCGCTAAGCAGATCTGTCTTCTCCCTGCTCTGACGCAGCATCAGAGCAGGGAGGGATAGATCTGCTTAGCATGCCACGAGAAGTCGTAAGGGGCACATTTCAGCTGTCTGCCGTTGGCTGCCGCCGCTGAGAGAAAAAAAAGAGGCAGCGGCAGGCAACTGAAATGCGCCTCTTGAGCCTCTGTGCCCTGTGCGGCCGCACCGCTCGCACAGGGCTAGGTATGGTCCTGTCCCTAGTCCCCCACCAACACAGCTTCAGACAGTTCTATGGGGTCGAAACTCTCATCCTTCCTAAACACCCTTACAACCTGCTTACAACACACCAAGAACGGATTTGTCTTCATTTTCCTTGACATCTCCTCAGCTTTGACTCCCTCTCGCATCTTCAACTACTACAGCGACTCTCTGAAATCGGCTTCCATTGCACCACCCTCAATTGGTTCTGCTCTTACCTGAATCCCGGAAGCAGCAAGTACGGATTGGCATGATGACATCAAACCCATTTCCACAAATGACAGGATTGATCTGCCTTTCTCTTCAATATCTACATCCAGCCATTATGTCAGATCTTCAAAGCACACAAAATCCTATATCAAATATATGCAGATGACATTATGTTTTTCACACTCATTAATCTCCTCTCCCCTGACCTTACCAGCCTACATAAATGCTTCACAGATGTAAAAGCCTGGCTTGGGAAGCATAACCTCCTCATCAAGCAAGAGAAGACTGACACCCACACTGACCCTGACTGACCCTGACACCCACACATCGGGTAAACTGCCCTCATGTCTCAGCTACCATAGCACCCTATTACAACCAGAAAATGGTTAGCCTATACTACCGCCCACCCACCACTTTTACGCCTGTCCCTCCCACAAAAATGAAGATGATACCAAATTGGCTTAGAGTATTGGTGACAATACTAATTTAACCTGTAAATAGTTACCCTGTAAATAGTTACCCCGGTTGTCCTATGTTTTTTTTTCCCTGTTCTATGTAAAACTCAATGTTGCTTGTATGCATTGTAGTATGTTTTGTTCGATGTACACCGCGCTGATTGTAATAGCGCGGTATAGAAGAAATGTTAAATAAATAAATAAATAAAATAAATAAAGCCCTCTACATAACTGCTAACCCATCTTTTACACCACCATCAACAATTACATTTGGTGCTGTAAAGATCAAGGTAACTTCTGAAACAAAATACTTGGGGATAACATTAGATCAGCAACTGTCCTTCCAACCCCACATAAAAAGAAAACCACATTAGTTTATTATAAACTAAGAACCCTGAAACACCTCCATCCACTACTCACCCCAGACCTATTCCAAACTGTATGCTAAGCAATGGTCACACTGTTACTGGACTTCTACAATATCATCTACCAGGGCCTACCCAAACTTACTCTCCGTGCACTACAAATGGTCCAAAATACTGCTGCTCAAATCACTGGTATCCCCTATCATTCACACATCACTCCCATATTGATTCAACTGCATTGGCTTCCCATCTCAGCCAGGATCGAATATAAAACCCTCATCACAATATTCAAGATACTCCACAAGGAATCCACTACATGCCTCCAACCTCTAATCTTAACCACTAAGAACAAAAGATTGCGAAGAAACTCCACCATCAACCTGCTCGACATTCCACAGCTAAAGACAAAAATCAAACAGTCCACCTGCAAAAGAACATTTATACTATTTGCCCCATCCATATGGAACAAACTACCACCATTGTTACAAAGCCTATCAGACCTGTTAGACTTCAGAAAGAAATTAAAAATGCACCTCTTCAGGGAAGAATATAATATCCACTCAGAACTGGAGACTCAGCCACCATAAATCCTTACTATAAAATTCCATGATTCAACCCAACAGACTCTAACACTGTAAAAAGGACTCATTAAGGCAAACATACAATGTAAATAGTTCTTATTTATTTATACCAATTGTTTTCCTGTTATATTATTAATTTGTTATACTTTTCCAGTTCTCTGTAAAACATCGTACTTTTGGTCATGTTAATATGTTGTTAAATGTAAACCTCTTTGAATAGTAGAAAGGTGGTATAAAAATAAGTTTCAATAAATAAATAATTTTGGAGGTTATTTTGCTATAGTAACAGTGAATGATGGCAGATAAAGCACAGTTACTTACCTGTAACAGGTGATCTCTGGGAACAGCAGGAATAAGTCTTCACATATGGGTACGTCGGTACCGACAGAGCCTGCGTGGGAATGCTCCCCAGCGTCCAAAAAGAAAGCTTTTGGGAGCATCCCACACGCATGCGCGCTGCCTTCCCGCCCATTCACTTCCCTCTCATCAGTTGGGTTTGTAGCTGAGACCGAAGGAGGGAAGTAGACAAATTAGAGAGAGAGAAAGAAACAACTCCTAGGGGAGGTGGGTGGGTTGTGAAGACTTATTCCTGCTGTTCCCAGAGATCACCTGTTACAGGTAAGTAACTGTGCTATCTCCAGGAACAAGCAGGAATGAGTCTTCACATATGGGGACTCCCAAGCTAGAGATGCCTAGAGCAGGTCCCAGCAAGTTGCAAATCTAATCGATGGGCCATGCTATTTCCCAGCACCTCAGGCATCCAAGGGATGGAGGGAAGGAGTTGAACTAAAAAGGGTGTGCTGTGGAACAGTTTGACTAAACAAGGCGTCTAGAGGGGAGTCCTTGTGTAAATCATAAATGTTAGTAAATATTGGATTCCAATTTTCTAATGTGGACCTTAGTCAAAAGTATTGCGAAAGTATTTGTTGAGGCTAATATGGGTCTGGTGCTAAGAGCCAATACATTATCCTCAAAGAAAATACCTTACTGTGAAGTAGAGGAAATAAATTTTGCAATACAGGCAGAGGTCAGAAGCCTAAATGGCTAGAACTAATCCCAGAAGAAAAAACTGGGGGAGTTTAATGGGGTTGGACTTTGGATGAGAAGCTAAAGCTTCTGTAGGCCAAAGTTTGAAGCTCTTTGTCCTTGGAGCAGAAAAAGGCTCTAGGAAAGAGAGGAGATAAATCTGACTGGTTTGCAGAAAAAGGATGGGTCTTTAAGACCCCTCTATCCAAATGAAAGAAAGAAACATTTGTAGTAGGCGGTGTAGCCTCCAATTTCTTGAAGTTCAGTAATGTCTTCCCTAAGTGATGTCACTTAGGATGATGACTTTACATGGAGAGCTTCAGATGTAAATGTAACCGGAGAGGTTACAGTAAAAGAAGGTAGTTTCTAATTACCATAGAAATTGGTTGTCCATTTAAAAGCCGAGAGAGAGAGAGACTCACTTAATAACAAGAAGGGATAAGACCTGCTTGAGAATATGGATAGAGAACCCCTTACTGGTTACACATGGAAGAACCATGAAGAAGGTTACATGGAAACCAGTGGAATGTTCCTAGTCAGAAGGATAGGTCTAGATTTCTTTAAAAATTCTAGACTTTGAATAACCAGAAATGGAGATCTACGTGAAGGGGTGCAGAGAAATCCATAGTCTTAAGACAACAAGTCTGGATCCTTCTATAACTTCAGTGTGCAGAAAAAGACGCAATAAAAGGGAATACCATATTTGCCCATCTATGAGGGCAATATGAGTATAATGCATTCTTTGTTCAGCATAAGCTCCAATGAAGTATTGGGAATTAGAAGGAATGCACTAGACAAGGACCGACTGCAGGGAAAAGAAATGCATCCCTGTTGGAGAAGTTCCACTGGAGATGTGGAACAACTCCGGGAATTAAGCAATTCTTTATGCTTTCACGTGATCTAAGCTCTGGTTCATTTTCCCTAAAAAGAAATTTTAAGGAAGACGGTAAGAGTAGGAAAAAACCGGTCATGTGGGAGCATGACTGGGCAAAGCCTTTTAACCATCTGGAAGTTACCCACCAGGAACGGCTCTGATGCTTTCTGGCAAAGGCCCATAGTTGCAGAGCTTTTTGTAGAATTGCAGAGAGCATGTTGTAAGTTGCTTAGGTGAGATCTGGCTGTTTAATTACCAGTGTGCAACCTAATCTATTCTGTGGGAGCCAAAGAATTGAAGATGGCTAAGAATAGTAGACAGGCTGGTTGCCTGCAACAATAAATTGTCCAAATAGGTTTTGGAACCTGTCTTGAAATTATCAGTTATTAAGGCAGCAGAAGAGTTTAGTTCCTTTAGATTGGAAAAGGACCGACAGACATAATTAGAAGTGATAAAACTCAATTATGGTCTGATAAGCTGTCTTAAAAGAAATATTTGAAAAAATTGCAGAGGGGAGAAACTCTGTATGGAAATCACTTACTGGAGTAGGTACTGAAGACAATCCTATGGCTTAAAAGGTAAGCCCTCCAGTCAAATTGTATCACTCTTAGAGTGAAAGTCTCGACTAAGAGGGATAGAAAGTAATACAGAGTTGGGAAGACTTACAATTTGGTAAGTCTCTGAAAAAGATAAAGCTCCCCTGCAGTCAAAAGTACGAGATATCCTCGTACAGGACAACTGTCAAGGTGAAGGGCATAGCATACCTTGTAATTAGTTGTAACTCCTCTGTTTACTTTAAAAGGAGAGGAGAAACATGTTATCTGTAGGGCATGATTATCCTTAATAGCTCTAAAAGAATGGATTGCTCTTGGCAAGAGATTCATGCCTAAAGTGGAGGATTGAGCCAGTAAAACTGAACTCTCAGCAAGGATGAGAAGAACTGTAAATGCTTCTGTTAAGAAGTAGCGGTTCTGAAGCTCAACAGGAAAAAGAGATTTAATGAATAAAATATCAGAAACCCTGCGACTGCTGAGTTTGCTGAGCCTGTTGAGGCTTTGGTTTTTTTAGCCTGGTATGATGTTGCCCTTCGTTGGAAACATCTGCATGATGGGTAGAAGATGAATAAAACCTTTTCCCTTTAGGGGGATAAAGTTTGTTAGAAGATTTTTTACTAGCTGGGATAGAGGAAAGTTTTGACAACCTCTGAAAGCAACAATATCAGTGTTTAACTGATTAGCTTGGAATAAAGCATCCTTGTTAAAGAGATTTTCACCAGTACAAGGAGTATTTCCCAGCCTTTCTTGTACCCATTTGTCCAAGTCTGAAGCTTGGAGCCAGGCCATGCGTCGTGCTCCTATGGCTATAGCAGAAGTTCTGCTAATAGACTCAAAACAGTCCAGGGAAGCACGATTAAGGAATTTGGAGACATTTTGAGCATGACTGACTAATATGAAAAAGCCTGCTCTTTTATGTTCTTGAAGAAAAGGGTTCAAAAGCTTTAAGTTCTTTGTGACCTCTTCAAGAGATAATCCCATATAGAAAATATATGAGAATTCTTGCTGAAAGCATGGATGCCTGGAAGCATCGACGTCCAAAGGCATCTAAAGTTCTAGACTCACGACCTGGCAGATAAGAAGAGTGCTTCTTTGCACTCTTAATACGCCTCATTGCTGATTCTACAACAATAGAATGATGAGGAAGTTGAGTCTTTTGAAAACCTGGAGAAGGTGGCACCTTGTACATAGTGTCAAGTGTCTTAGAATGTGGGGATACCGTTAAAGGAGTTTCCCACATTCTTAATAGTAGATCTTGTAAGATCTGCTGCAAAGGAAGCATGATCACCTCCTTTGGAATCCAGGGGAATTGCAGGGTCTCTGAATCCCCTGATAGGGATTCTTTACCAGGTATAGAAATGGCAAGTAACTTTGCCATATAAAACAGAAAAGCTTGAAAAGAAATCTCCCTGAGGAGGACCCTCTAAAATGAGGGGTAAAGGCTAGACTTGTTGAAAATTCAGCCTTGGTACCGATGTATTTATCCCAGTCATTGGGATTGGAAGACTTGAAAGGATGAAGCATCGGATTTTCCTTTTATTTTATTTATTTATTTAGCTGTATTTATATCCCGCTTTTCACTGAGTCAAAGCGGTCAATTGGGAGATACATTTAACACGAGGGGATATGACACACATATGCTAATACTTACAGGGAACATGGGCAATGGAGGGTTAAGTGGCTTGCCCAAGACCACAAGGAGTACCTATAGGACTAGAAATCCCAGTCCCTCCGGCCTGAGATTGCTGTCCCCAGGTGGGACTTGAACCCCCGGCCCTCCGGCCTGAAGTACCTTGTCCTAACCACTAGGCCACTCCTCCCCTTAAACCACTAGGCCACTCCTCCGCTCCTTAAAGCGATGTCTTCGGTACCGCTCGAGGTCAGTACCAAGACGAGTCGGTTCCGAATCCTCCATGCTAGAGATCGATTCCAGGCTTGGCATCGAAGGAAGCAAGTCTGTCGAAGCAAGCATGGACGGTACCGACACCGATGCCGATACCGGTACCGAAGCCGATACCGATACTCGAGGAATGGTCTGTAGCAACTCTAGCGGTACCGAAGTAGCCGAGAGTGCTAGACTATGTTCATCGGTGAGGAGTGTTTCATCCATCACCATAGCCGATGCCGGGGTGTCGGTACCGCTCGAAGCGGCCACAACCACCGAGCATGGCCCAGGTATGTTCATCGAGGTAAGAACCCCAGGAACAACCTGAAGCCCCGTTAATGCTTCGGAACCCGAAGACTCCCGCTGGGGCTTTATTGCCAAAATGTCCTCGAGGGCAAGGCCAGAGCCATCTCGATGCTGAGAAGGAGATCTACCACTAGAGGACTGGCTAGTCTTTACAGACTTTTTTGGTTACCTGATCCTGTGAAAAATAAGATATTCTAGCTGGTGACATCGAGTGCGATGTGAACCGGGTATCGAGTTGTGCTCGATCCTGAAGACTTCTTCTGTTTGAACTCCAGCAGGAGAGACACTCCAGTGGGCAATGGTCAGGACCTAAACATTTTAGACACCAAGTATGAGTGTCTGAAAATATATCTGTACCGCCACACTTTGAGCATTTCTTAAGGATAGTGGCTGGCTTTTCCATAATGGAAGGATAGAGGCCTAGTGGCCTAGAAACCGTCGGGCACTAAACAGGAAAAATTTCTAAAGAAAAGAAGAAATTCTTTAGTAAAAAGAAAGAAAAGCACCGGCGGTACCGGCAGCGTCGAGGGAAGGCAGACGCGACCACAAAAAACTAAGAATAAAAAGAAGAATTTTCTGCGGTGACAGGAATACGTCCTGCTGGCTCCGCGGAAAACAGAAAACTGATGAGAGGGAAGTGAATGGGCGGGAAGGCAGCGCGCATGCGTGTGGGATGCTCCCAAAAGCTTTCTTTTTGGACGCTGGGGAGCGTTCCCGTGCAGGCTCCGTTGGTACTGACGTACCCATATGTGAAGACTCATTCCTTCTTGTTCCTGGAGATAGACAAATATGGCCCATCCTGTCTGTAGGATTGCTGGGACAGAACCTGCCATGCCGTGTAGGCTACTTTCCCCATGCTTTTGTTTTTTGTGCAGTTCGGGTTACTTTTCCCATGGTTTCTTAGGCAAAGCAAAACTGTCATTTTATAACTGTTCAGTTTAGGTGATGCATTCTTGCCTACCATCGTGTTAACCTTTAGGGATGCATTGTATTTATCCCACTCCTTTTAAAAAATTCCAACACCATTTTTGCTTCAAGTACTTTTTTTGGGAGGGGATTCTAGGCATCCACCACTCTTTTTCTGTCAGGAAATATTTCCTGATGCTGCTTTTAATTCTACCTCCATGTAACATTATATCAAGTTCTCTAGTTCTAGTGCTTCTCTTCATTTGAAAAAGTTTTGTTCATTCTGTAATTTCTTTCAAGTATTTAAATGTCTGTATTACATCTCCTCTGTCATCCCTTTGTCTTGCATGCATACATCTGCTATTTACAAATGCATAAAGCTTTCAATCTTATTTATCATTCACTTCTACTCTCCAGATTTAGAGATATTGGTGTTTAGGAGTCGCTTCTAATTGGCTTTGTTCCTTCTTAATGAATCATACATATTGGGCCGATATTCTAAAGGCATTACATGATTTACTGACCTGTAAACCATGTAAATGCCACTGAACAAGGATATTCAATGGCACTAACATGGTTAGTGCCACTGTATCCCCAACTAACACCGCTATACGCACTGATGCTAACTGCTTAGCATCGTGGCATCTCTTGGGCATTCCGGGGCGTATTGTAGGCGGCGATATTGCACCATTACCCGGTTAGCAGCCTGCAGGTGAAACTAGGCAAAGCAAAAGCTGGCCTAGTTTTACCCATGGAAGCTAATCAGGTAGTGGTGCAATATCGCCACTATCCAGTTAGCTTCTGTGGTGTTGGAGGCTGTGCGATGACCCCAGATATTCAATGCCGGGGCTGCATATGGCCTCGGCATTAAATATCCGTGTTTAGAGCTCGGCAGCGATGGCTATGTGCTGTAGCGGTACATAGCTGTCCCAGTTGAATATCGAGCCCATTGTGTTCATTTTGATAGTGCTCTTTCTGATCCACCTTCTTTGGAGTGTGGAGGACTCTGCATTAGCCCCTTTCCTTTTCAATATTTTTATGGCACCCTTGGCCATGTTGGTCAAAGAATACAGGGTGGGTGTTTACATGCATGCTGATAACGTGCAGCTAAAATAATATATAACCACAAGTGCAGAGGGAAAAAAACACAAAAACTTAATGCAGTGCTAAACTAGTGAAAAAAAACATCAATTATATAAGCACTTACGTGCCTGTACTCCTCAACATTAACAAGGAAAAGCCAATATATCAGTCACCAACCCAAAACTAGTGTATATCTCAATGAGTCACCACTCTTAGAGACCAATGCAGAAAATCTTAGCACAGAATTTTTCTGGTGCTTTTGCCCATGCTAAGCTCGCTCTTCAATGCAGAAAGCAAGTTAGCGCTGGAAAAATGCCAGAAAAACAACCATGCTAAATTGCAGTGAGGTAGACATACAAATCACTGCATATTTAATTGCACCCGATGCAAAAAACTGTGCTGAAATTTAGCATAAAGATCCAGCCAGGAGCAAACAGATAATCTGAGGTGAAGTTTGACAGTGCCTGAAATGTGATAGGGTGGGGGGTTGGGTCCACTAGACCACAAGTATTTTTTTTGTTTTGGAGGGTTGGGGATCAGGGCCACTGGGCTAGCAGATCTCTTTTATTTCAGGGTGTGGGGGGGGGGGGATCAGGGCCATTAAGCCTCTTTTGTTTCAGGGGCTGTGGGGGATTTGAGCCACTGGGCGACCAGGACTCTTGTTTTAGGAAGTGGGGGGATTGTGGCCATTGGAAGTTTGTTTCTGTTGGGGGGTCAGTGTCTGGGGGGGGCACTGCCCACCCCCCCGACAGTGTGCCGATGCCTAGATAATCTGAGGTGAAGCGTCAAACTTCATCTCAGATGACTCTGTTTCTCCGGGATACAATGCCAAACTTGAACAGACTTCTCTGCGCATGTGCTTGCCTTGCGCTGACATTTTGTGTACTGGTTAATTTGCATATTGCAGCACAGTGCAAACGTTTCTGCATCAGCCTGTCGGTGAATAATAGGTGCAATAGCCAACATATTAAAGCAGCACATTTAAACACTTGTATAGCTGGCACTGTCCAAAGCTAGTCACTATGGGGTCTATTCTGTCCCACAAATAGTGGGGATAGACGTCCCTTTGGGGAGTCCATCCCTTTGCTGTCCCCAACTAAGTCTCCTCATACGAACAAGGAATTTGTACGAGGAGGCTTAGATGGGGGCAGGAAGGAGCGGTGCGGAGACAGAGTTAGGGCGGGCAGTGGGCGGTCTGAAGCCCTGGATGTACAGGGCCAGTTCTGAAGTTGGCCCTGTAAGTCCAGGACCGGCAGATTGGACCGGGGACTTATTCCAACTTGGAGGTGGAATAAGTCCCCCTAGATGTCGGGGGATGGGAGGCCCGGCCAGCAGGGGCAGCTCAAGGCGAGGGATGAGATGGTGCCCTTCCCCATAATGGGGGGGGGGGGGGGGAGGGGGCGGGCGGGCAGAGGCTTTCTCAAAACTCCAGTCAAGTACTGAACCAAACCAAAAAGCTGATTAGATTATATGAAGGAAATGCAAGAGTTTTGCACATCAAGGAACTAAAAGAAAGAGTGAGAACTACAGCACAGTTTATAAAATTAAATTATAACTCATTTTTATTTTGTTGTTATAAACTGCGTTATGGTTCTTGCTTTTTCTTTTTGAACATATATTTTGCATCCACAGAACCCCCTTCCTCAACAGTGGGTGCAGAGCAGAATCAGGACATTCACCCACAGAACTCAATATCTTAAAAAAACAAACAAACATTATCCAGTACTAGGCATACTGTAAATTCAAAACACTACAACAAAGTCACTGAGTATCTATAGAGCAAAATCTACCATACCATACCAGCACTAACTTCCAAAACTCACAAAAGGAAGCCATCCAAAAAAAGCATCACTGTAAATACTACAGTGGGCCCTGGAACATCCAAACACCTATTTGGACAGTTGAGCAATTCAGATTACTACAGTACAGATCCCTACATACAAAATTCATGTTAACAGAACACCTGGTCTTGGTCACACACTCAAAACACAGATCCTCACCAAGTACAGAATAAATGACCATAACTAAAAATAAACATATGTAGATAAAAATTAAATTGCAACCCCAAGAAGCCAGATTCTGCATACAGTGCAATACCAGAGAAATAGAAAGGGATGCATTTCCATGTACTGTATAAAATATAAAGATAGCAGCAAGTCAGATAATTACATTGAAAATAAAATTCTCTTTGAACTTTGCTGTCTGACCATTTTATTCTCTGATCATGTAGGTCCCAATTTGAGGTTTATCTTTATCTTTATTTACATTTTATATACCGCCCTTGTCGAGACATGAGAGCGGTTTACAATAAAATAATATAAAATAAAAGCGTCAGAAAGGAAAAGAAATCCAATAAAATAAAGAAAAAGACGGACCAAAGAGGTCACAAGACAAACAGTAGACAAAAACTAAGCAAACTATAGGCAGCCAAAGACAAATAAAACAAAATTAGACAGGACTGCTGGGAGGGAGATCATATGCCTGTTGGAACAAATGTGTTTTTAATAGGTTTTGGAAATGTTGATAGGAGGATTCTAGGCGAAAAGAAGATGGTAGAGAATTCCAAAGTGAGGGTCCCAGGAAAAAGAAAGCGGCACGGCGTGTCTGTTCAAGGTGAGCTCGTGCGGGTGGGGGAAGAAACAAACGGTTAGCATGTAAAGAACGGAGCTGACGATAAGGAGTGTGAAGGGAAACTAGATTTGCTAAATACTGCGGGTTGGAAGTATGGATGACTCTATGTAAAAGTATAAGAAACTTATATTTAAACCGAAAACGAAGCGGTAGCCAGTGTAGGCGATACAGAAGAGGAGTTACATGATCTGATTTCTGGGCAGAAGTGACAAGTCGGGCGGCTGTATTCTGTAGAAGTTGTAAGTGTTTAAGTTGGTAAGCAGGGAGATTGGCAAAAACCACATTGCAATAATCCAATCTGGACATGACTAAAGCCAGTAACAGAGTAGTGAGGGAGTCTGGGGACAAGATCGAGCGGACTGAACGTAATTGTTGCAATGTAAAGAAAGAACGGCAGGATAAGTTTGACACATGTTCGTGAAAAGACAACGACGAATCCAGGCTTACCCCTAAGTATCGAAGAGAGGAAGTGAGAGGAATAGAAGTGGAATTTATTTGAGGCATGATGACCGGACAGGGAGAGCTCAGCGACACCCACATGGCTGAGGATTTAGAAGGATGCAAATGGAGAAAATTGGATGACAGCCAGGTGGCAATATGAGTGAGGCAAGTATTAAGGGGGGTGATATCAATCATGACTGGGGAAGTATGGAAAAGAAGGACAATATCGTCAGCGTAAATGTAGATTGAAACTGGAAACTGTTGAACCAAAAGGGGAAGCGGAGCAAGAAAAATATTAAAGAGCAGAGGGGATAAAACTGATCCCTGGGGGACTCCACATAATAACGGAATAGACGGAGAGTTTTGGTGATTGGCATAGACAACATAGGAGTGAGCAGTGAGAAAAGAGCGAAACCAGCGTAGCACCACACCCCGTAAGCCAATATCAGAAAGATGTGAGAGAAGGGTCCGATGATCGATCAGATCAAAAGCTGCGGATAGATCCAATGAAACCAGAAGTGTAATGTCGCCACAGTCATGGGCTACATGAACCTCATTTAGCAGGGCCAGATTTCTGCTTTCCTCTATCTCCCAGTAATGCAGGGCCATGTGCAGAGACTCACTGTGGCATCATGTGCATAAGTTTAGTATACTTTATTTTAAAATGTATATGCCACCCTTCTAAAATCCTAGGCGGCTTCTAAACATACACATGCAATTTAGTAAAACAATGTTACAATAAAACAAACATAATAATAAAACATAAAATTTGATTAATGAAAAGTCACTTACACAGCCCCCCCCTCCAATCAAACCCATTATAAGTATCTGCACATCAGATTTATTTTGCTGTGACCAGATTATTGATGAGGAGGGAAGATATAAAATGAGAAACTAATCCTGGTGGCCATGAATTCAAAAGCTGGATTGGATTGTGTTAGAGCTAGAAAAGTCTGGAACCCAGCAGCGGTGAAGCTATCAGGCTACTAAACAAAATTAAACTGAGACATTCCCTGAAATTTTGAAATTTCCTTGAATCTGAACTGACAAAATATTTTAAATTTCATTCTGGCAGCATAAAGAATGCAAAACTGCAAATCTCAAAAACACTTCATATTCCAGTACCTCCCCCCCAACCAACACCCTACAGTTGACCTCACCAAGAACCCAGAGTAAAGGATCCATAGAGCAAATCTACTATTCCATAACAGCACTAACTTCCAAAACACACACAACATGGAGTGTACCCAGAAAAGGGCAACATCATAAATATTGCAGCGGGCTCAAGAACATCCAAACACCTGTTTGAAAAGCTGAACAAGCCAAATTACTACAGTACAGAATAGATCCCTATGTAAAAACTCCATTTTAACAGAACACCTGGCCTCAGTCACACACTCAGAACACACACCCTCACCAAGTACAGAATAAATGACTACAACGTAAAGTAAAAATATGTAGACAAAAATTAAACTGAAACCCCAAGAAGCCAGACTCCGCATGCAGTGCAACATCAGATAGAGATGCAGTTCCCCATACTGTGTAAAATATAAAGATAGCGCAAAGTCCAATCACTAAAATGGTAATAAAATAATTTTTTCTACCTTTGTTGTCTGACCATTTTATTCTCTGATCATACTGCTCCCGAACTGAGCTTTTGCTTTCCGGTCTTCTCTTGGTTCTCTTTCTATGGTCTATAGTTCATCTGCCATTTCTTATCTCTTCTTTTGTTTTCTTCAATTCCTTCCATCAGCCTATTTCCAGTCCCAGTAACCCCAGTATCAGCCCCTTTCCAGTCCTCTCTCCCAGTACCTTCCAATGTCAGCTTGCATTCCCATGACTGCCACTGGTGTCCATTCCCTTCCAGTCCCCCTCTTTCCCCACTGTCCAACCCCTTCTAGTCCAAATACCATGGCAGCCCCTCTCAGCATCCACACCCTTCCTGTCCCATTCTCCCCCTCCCCCTCCCCCCCCCCGCATCAGCCCATTTGTAGCCCTAGCCCCTAATTTTCTTCCAGGGCCAGCAGCTCTACCCTCCCTTCCTCGCCATCAGCCCATTTCCAGTTCTAGCCCCCCAATCTTTTTCCAGGGCCAGCAGCTCTCTCCTCACCTCCATCAGCCCATTCCCAGTCAAAGCCCCCTCCAATTAGGTCACTTCCAGTGCTAGCCCCCCCATCAGGCCATTTCCAGTGCTAGTCCCCCCTCAACCCCATTACCAGTGCTAGCCTCCCCTAATCAGCCCATTACCAGTCCTACCCCTCCCATCAGCCCATTACCAGTCCTAGCCTCCACTAATCAGCTCATTTCCAATGCTAGCTCCCATCAGTCCGTTACCAATCCTAACCCTCACCATCAGCCTATTAACAGTCCTAGTCTCCCCTAATCAGCTCATAACTAGTCCTAGCCCCCCCCCCCCCCGATCGGCCCATTTCCATTGCTAGCCCCCCCATCAGCCCATTATAACCCTAACATGCACTGAGATCAGCCCATTTTAAGTCCTAGCTGCACCCCCCTCACCCACGGGAGGACCCGCACTTGCCTGACCGGTCCGGCGCCCCAGCTCTGCAGAGCCACAAGAAAGAACTGCATTTCCGCGTAAAACAGGAAATGCTGTCGTTTACCCTCAGTGCGCTCCAGGCTCAACTTTAACAGAGCCGCGAGAAAGAAAGGAAATGCAGTTTTTTCTCACGGCTCTGCAGAGCTGGGGCACTGGACCAGTCAGGCAAGTGCAGGGCCTCCCTGGGCAGTGGCGGGGGTTGAATCTGCTAATGCCTAGAAGCAGCGGCAGCAGCATGCCACCTTTTTTATTCCTTTTTTTTAAAGTTTAAAGGCGGAGTGAGGCGGCTGTTTTGGGGGCCTCACTCCGCCTCACTATAGAGCCGCCCCTGTCGGCCAGGGACAAAAGGTGAGGTGGATGCAGGAGAATCCCCATAGCCAGACCATGGCCATGGGAGGTCAGATTGGGGGTCAGGCTGCAGGGAAAAGAAAAAATAGTCAGTGGCCGGGGATCACGGCTCCTGAATGGAGCCGTGGTGCTGTGGCATTCAGATGCCATGGCACTGAGACTCCATTCAGGAGCCTGACTAAGTTAGCCGGGCTTCGATCAGTATGTGCAGGCTGATCGGAATAGGGACCGGCCTGCATGTACTGACCCCTAGACACCATTCTGATCCTGCAGGGGCTAGACATACCTCGCGGGATCTGAATCGCGTCTACCTATGTGTGTCCAGTTCAGATCGGACGCACAGAGGCCGGGACACACATTACAGAATGAGCCTCTATAACCGCAGCAAAATACTTGATTTTAAAAAGAAAAGCAAGCAATACTGGTGACTTATCTAGAGCAGGATCACTTTCACGACCACAACAGTTCTTCCAAATGCCTCTATAGCCCTATATAGGCTAAACTTCACAGTAGCTTACTTAAAAACATATATATCTTAGTAACTTATGCACTGTGATGTAGCAGGCTCTTATGAAGCAAGAGAAACTAATAGTGATCCGGTGGAGAGAGCCGGTACTGCAGGGGAATGCAGGATTTTCTCTGTTGAGAGGAAAAAAGAATGCAGAGCTAATCAGGAACCACTCCTCACTTCAAGGCAGGTGAAAAGCCAAGTCCCTGATTGGGCACGCCCAAGCAGGAGGCGGGCAGTGCAGTACTCAGCTAGCTTGTTAAAAACCCAGAAACAGTTAGGCAAGCATCGTGACAAGCAAGGAGTTTGGGAAGAAGGACACAAGCACCTGGACGAGGATAGGTCAGATGACCAGGAACAGGAACCGAGAGAGAGAGAACCACTAAGCAGCTGTGATCCAAGAAGGAGCAGACAGGAGCTGGGAGACTCAGGGGCAGAGAAAGATTTCTGGAAGCAAAAGAATTCTAAGGCACTGAGAGACCCAGGAGTTTAAAGGACCCAGAAGAACCTTGGAATAGGAGACAAAGGGATAAGGATTTACCCTGGAAGAAGCCCAAGCACAAGGTATCTGGTGGGTGTGGCACAGCTAGCAAACTTAACAGTGGAAAGCCAGAAAGAGTGAATTTTAATTGTGAAAGACAGGATAAAAGCAGAAAGTTTGATACTAACTGGTTAAGTCAAGAAAAGCCTGGCTGTTTTCCTTTTAACACTCTGAGAGACTCTCTAAATACAGCTGGAGCGTTTTACCCTGCACTGCCATGTGGAGATAGGTGAGGGAAGGGAAATGCTTGCACGCTGCAATGTTGTCCAAGTAAAAGCACTGATAATTGCCTAGAGATAAGTAATATTGTAGAGATGGACAGATAAAGGGATACCAGAAACAAGCATTTACCTGAAAGAGGATTTGCTCAGCCTAGCTCAGAAAATACACAGGCTGAATTACTTCTCACCGAATTCAGAGAGTTCCTTAAAAGCAGAGCAGTTTCTACTCAGAACGTAGCAAAGCCATTGATCAGCTGGCAAGAAGAAATGCCTTTAATTTCTTTGCCATCTACTGAACAGGAAGTCCCGATGGATTGCTCTACTTGTATGATTCCAAAGGACATTTAAGTGTTTTGCTTGCCAGTGTTGTATGTAAGAAAATAGCAAAGTTACCTCACTGTTTGCTTTGATAGAAGAGCTTATTTGAAGTGAATAAGTGGAAGCATATTCTATGCAATTCAGGAGCAGTGCTGTGATCAGAGTTTTCTGTTACCTTAATGAAAAGAAGATCACATGACAGGGGAATGTGATCAGTAATGGACATTCAGTCAAGCAGTGAAAAAAGCCTTGTTTAAGTTCAGTTTCTCCATCTTGTTTTGTGCCATATTATTTCATTAACGTCTGCTGCATTTGAACTGCGAAAGCGGGAAATAAACCTCATAAAAAATAAATATTCTTGCCTTGCCTTATCACTTGAGCACCAACACAACTACAGCATTAACCCTCAAGGGCATTCAAGGCCAGCCCCTCCCTTAACCCTCAAGGTCCAGGGAGTGGGTGGGTGGCAGCACACAATACTGTATAGTGCCTTCCATTTTATAATAGCTATTTCAGCAAAACTCACTCCACCCAAAAATAGTGCAAGGTACTCCAAATCATCAAAATCTACTTCTTGAGGGGAAACGGATCTCAAAACCATTTGAGCTGGTAGTGAGGGCATTACATCATGGCCCCACACCAAATGCTCAGAACATCACCGATCCTGAAAAACTCCTCCTATACTCTTATTGTGTTTTTTTATTCTAATATTATCTTTAAACTTTACAGGAAACTTCTTAACATGCCTTCACCCCCCATGTAATAACATCAGCATCGACAGTATATACAACATTCTAGTGTCAGATGATTTGAGCACTTATCTGACATTGATGATTTTCCCGATCTACCCAATGCCTTGCATGGCACCAATGAGCGTTTCGCCACTGCTTCTTTAGGGGGTTCTTTTAGTGGAACTCATTTTTATTGTCATTTTATCACAACTTGCCATAATACAGTATTGAGGAGAAACGCAGAAAAACAATACGATAACAGTTTTCCCAATATAGAAATCACTGAAATTGACTGAAAACCAAAATTAACTGACGGTCCAGATTTCAAACAGTACACGTTAAGTCTACTGGTGTAGTTTAGTCCATTAGCTTGAATACCTTGCGTTTCCTCTTATAACGTAAACTAAGCTAACACAGCCTGCCAAAACCATTTAAAGATATGACTCTACAGCAGTGAAATCATGAAGAACTCTTTTAAGCCTAGTAGGGCTTATTGGCTGCAAAAGGAAGAAATTCTCAACCCCCGCCTCCCACCCAGTCCCATTCTCTCCCTCCTCCCCCCCTCCTACCCTCTCTAGTCTGCCCCTGTTCTCCAGTTAATGCTTTTATCCCAACTTACCTTAACTATTATTTAGGATAGTATTCTGTGTTCATGGAGGGAGGGAGTTAATAACCGGGTTCCGCACATCTAGTTTTGTGATCCCTAACAGCTGAGCTGTTCTCCGCTCCATGCCCATTAAATCTACCATTGCAGCTTCCCAGGAGTGCACCTCCGGCACCATTCTGGACATCCACTGCTGCAAAATGACTTTTTTTGCTAATACGAATCCTTTTTCGCAAAGTCTTCTTTGCCTATTCAGAAGACACCTGTGCACTCCAAACCTGCCAAATAGGCATGAACGTGTCTGGGGCATCAGGGAGTGCAGTACTCATTGACTCAGTCTTGTACACACATCACTCCAAAAGGTCTGGATGCCCGGACAGGCCCAAAAGCGATGTGTAAAAGTGCCCCGCTCTCTTGGACAAAGGCGGCAGACATCTGTGATTGTCACACCCGCTTTGAAAGCCCAAGCATCATAGACGTACACCCTCCATAGAAACTTATACTGGAGTTCTTGTAGGTAGACACATTCAGAGATGGCCGCATAGCGTGCAAAGGCCCCTTTTAGTAGTTCATTGGTAATTTCCAGTAACCCATCTTTGTGCCAGCACTGAGCCAACACATCCAAGCTTGACAGATCCAGAGCAGGTGAAGGTCCCCCCTGTAACTTCTTCATAGTTAAGCACCCCTCCAGTGCTTTGATTAACTCAACCATTCCCTGGGGTGTAGCAATAAAGGCTCTTCTTTCCGGATGGAGTGTACATAATGCCTGATTTGTAAGCAGTGGTAGATTTCCTGTGTGGGCCACTGATACCGTTTTTGTAGCCCTAGAAAGGACTCCAATTCAGTTCCTGTCAGCATCTTTAAATCCCATATACACGCGATCCCCCTCTGCCTCCACCTCCTAGAGACTCCCTGTTGCTGACCTAGAGCAAACTCCTTATTGCCTTCAAGTGGCAGATAGTCTGTCTTGCGCTACAATTGGCCCCGGTGTCAGCATAAAACCTTCCAGGCCTGTCTAATGGCCCCTAAGTAATATGAATGTCCCCAGGATGCAGGAACAACAGAGGCCTCTGCATGCAATAAGTAGGTTCTATGATATGGAAGCGAAAGCCAATCTATCATGTCTCCCGGCACATTATCCAAAGTGCCAACTAAAATGTTTCGGAGCGGACGTATAAGGCACATCAAGTTATAAAAGCGTAGTGATGGTAGTTTAACTCCTCCTGCCTCCAGAGGCATCAGCACTGATAAAGCTATCTGAGGTCTGTGACCCCTCCACAGGAATCTACTCAATTGCCCATGCAATGTCGTCCAATCCCTTTTGGTGACCCAAACCAGTAAGTGTCTTAGCACATATATCCAGTGAGGGAGTTCCATCATCTTGAAGAGAGCTATCCTGTCCTTTAAAGAGATGGGAAGACCTTGCCACCTCTTTAACCTTTCTATCATGCGTCCAAATAGGGGTTTAATGTTATAATCGTAGAGATGGAACATATCAGTTAGCAGCTGGATGCCCAGATATCTTATTTGCAAGTCCGCCCATACCAGAGGGAATTCTCCCAGCCATTCGTTTTTCACTAACCCCCTCGCATCCAGGGCCATCGATTTGGTTCGATTAATTTTTAAGCCAGAGAAACATCCAAATTGTTCAATATGTTGCAACGCTGCCAGTAAAGACTGGGTTGGGGACTGGAGGCATAAAAGCAAGTCATCCGCAAAGGCGCTAAGCTTAATGCCCCCGGTCCCCAAGATGATTCCCTGTACCTCCTCTATCCTCATCAAAGAGAGCAATAGTGGCTCAAGCGAAAGCACGAATAATAGGTGTGAAAGAGGGCACCCCTGCCTCGTTCCCCTTCCCAAGGTGAATAGGGAGGATTGCATAATACCAACCAATATGGAGGCCAAAGGGTCCACATAGAATGTCTGGACCCACCTCAGGAATGAGCCCCCAAAACCAAAGCGGTACATCACTTCAAATAAGATCAGGAAACCTGATCAAAAGCCTTTTCGGCATCAAAAAACTTACCAGCAGAAGAGGTTCTCAATAGCGCAAATAATGCTCCATTCCCAACAGCACCTTACTGACATTTAGGAAGACCTCTCTGCCTTTCACAAGTCCTGCCTGATGTAGTCTGAGTAGCACGAGTTGGAGCCAATACTGCCGCTAAGACCTTCATATCATAATTGACTAATGAAATCGATCTATAGGAGGCAGGATCTTTTGGATCCTTGCCAGGTTTAGGGAGGACCATGATTACTGCTCGCCACATGTCCCTAGGAAATTTTTCATCCATCAACACCGCAGTATACATTGTTGCTAATGCTGACGATAACTGGAGAGACAGAATCTTGTAATAGTCCGCCCCAAAGCCATCTGGCCCTGGGGCTTTGTGCAAGGCCCCTGACTTAATCACTTTCTGAATCTCTCATCCCCGATATGGGCTTATTGAGCTCAACTAACTTGGCCTCTGTGAGAATAGGAAGCGGGACTGCATCCAAAAAGAACCATTCCGCATCTTGATCTTCCTGTTCTGAAGTGCCGGAACACATCCACGATTTGTTTATGATTATTGTGCCATACTCCAGAGGAATCCTTGATCATCGCCACAAATTGGGAGCCTCCCCAGTCCCTCACAACCCGAGCTAGCAGTTTCCCTGTCCTATACCCATAGCGGAAGAGCTGATGTTTGTAGTATTGCATATTGGACACTGCTCTGCTATGCAGTAAGGTATGAAGGGTTGCCTGCATGATTGCATATGCATTGCTTGTTATTGGGACCGGATGTCTCAGAGCCGCCCGTTTCTGATCCTGCAGAGTCTGTTTGAGTTGTAAGATGCTCCGGTCAATATGTTTATGACATTTGACCACATATGCAATGATTGCTCCCTGTATTACTGGCTTTCCTGCCTCCCAAAAAGGATTGGGGTGGTTATATAGGCCTCATTCAATCTTTCATAGTCTGCCCAATGCTGTTGGAGGTAGGTCCAAAGTTCTTGTCCTCCCATAGGTGCCTCAGTAAAGACCAGGTTCTAGAGGGGGGCCTTTCTCCATCCAATTCATCTATACCATGCCGTGATCTGAGATTGATATCTGTTCTATTTCTGCCTTTGGGATTCGCCCGAAACTACCCTTCGAGACCAAGATGTAGTCAATGCGGGACCAGGTGTGATGTGCTCTTGATAAGTGTGTGTAGTCCCGCGATCCAGAGTTTAAGGTCCTCCACACATCCATCAAGCCCCCTAGCCTGCAGAGATTACCCCACTCCTTTGCTATTCCATCCCCCTTTGTTGGAAGGGCCTGATCTATCCTGCTCTGGATCTCGAGGGCAGTTAAGGTCCCTGCTATTACAGCCGAGACTTGGGGACTGTGTGCTATACGTTGGATTATGCCTTTAAAAATGCATGATCATAATTATTGGGGGCATATACATTCCCAAGCAGGAGTTCTTCCTCATGTAGCTTTACACGCCTTGATATCATGAAAGGCGGTATATAAGAAATGTTAAATAAATAAATACACATAGGATTTTAAATCGGCCCTGTGGGTCCATCTTGCTGGATAGGACTTTGAAGGGAACACCCCGTTGTATCAAGATGGCTACTCCGCATTTGCGGGTGCCTGAGGAGTCCCCATGCACCTGAGTCACTCAGTCACATTTCAGTTTGGAGTGTTCCAGCATGCTTAAATGCATCTCCTGGAGGAAGGCCACCTGTACCCTCTTCCTTTTCAAAGCCTGCAATATTTTTGTTTGCTTAATAGGCGTGCTTATTCCCCCTCCCCCTCACATTCCAGGTTACTATGTGTGTTCTACTAGACATCTAAGATTTCAGCATGGCTTTTAAAAGTGGCCTTATAGATTTTCCCTACCCAAGCTGCCCAGCCTCAACCCTTGGCCAGTACAGTACCCTTGGCATGTGCAGTAGTGCCTCCCACTCCTTCCTTTTGCTTCTTTCAACTGGGATCCTAGATTTGCTTAAGGGATACTGCATGACTAGAGAACCGCTCCCTCCCCCTCCCTGCTCCCCATCTCCCCTGCCTTTCTGATAGTTTTCCCCTTTGCCCATCCTTCCTCTTCCTCATCCCCCATGCTGTTCCGTACAGCTCTCTCACTGCCAGTCACTCTCATCTCTCTATTTCTACCCTGTAATCCAACCCAAACACAAAATATGAAAACCATCACCCCACAGTCTTACCATACACGTTCATGCTTCATCTCTCTGAGGATGGGCCCGCAGTCGATGCTGCAAGGTTACCCCTATATCCTCCTTGTCCTCCTCTGGGAAGTAAGTCAGTGATTTATGCATAGCCATATATTCAAGTTTGTGTCCAATGTCTGAGTAAATTCTCACGCTCTATGCATTCCACTCTCCCAAATGAGGCACAATGTTTTCATTATTCACAAGTTGCTCCTGTACCCAGCACAAGTAGTAGAGTCCAGTTTGTATGTCTCTCGGTTATGGCATTGTATTCAGGAGTCTGTATTGTTCATGACATGGTGGATTGAAGTATATAAGGGGCCTCCCAGACTTAGGCAGTCAATGTCCTGTTGATATCCAGTAATGCTACAAATTTTCATGTAGCGTTTACATTGCCAAATGAGCAGCCTTGTCCCTCATACTGGATCCGTAGCACTGCCGGATAGGCCAAGGTGAATCGAATTTTCCTCCGGAATAGGATAGTGCAGAGTGGAGCGTATTCTTTACGCTTAGTTGTCACCATTGTGGAATAGTCCTGAAACAGAAGAATGCTGTGATTTTTCCAGCAAACGTTCTCCTTTTTTGTGGTATGCTTGCAGAAACTTTACCTTGTGTTGGAAATTCAGGATCCACACAATTACCACCAGTGGCCGCTGCCTTGCTTCCGCATGAGCTCCCAAGCAATGTGCCCACTCCACCTGGATCTGGCCCAACAGCTACTCAAGGCCTTATTCTTTAGGCAGCCAGACTTCTATCAGAGAAGCTAATGCTTGATCTGACCAGGTTTCAGGTACCCCAACTACCCTCAAGTTGTTTCTTCGTGATCTATTTTCGAGATCGTCTACTTTGGATATTAGTGCCCTCTATCTGTGCCTTGCTTTCCCACTTATGCTGCCCCTCGGAGTCCTCCACGACTGACATGCGGTGCTCCAGTTCATCTACCCATTGGCCAATGTCAGCCAGGGAGTCTCCCACGTCCTCTAACGTTTTGATAATGTGATCTAATTTCGGGTCCAGCAATTTCACAACCTCTTTGGCTAACTCCTTTGGAGCAGAGTCTGTGCCCTCTGTTCTAGGCGATGCAGGCATTGCAGACGCTGAGGCAATTGCTGCCATTCTGCCATTTTTTTCATGGTCCTTTGTCATTGGAGGCATTTCAGAACTACCCCAACTTCAGCCCAAGCACCTGATGACTCTACGAGATTGTCCTCCTAAACATATAGTTAGTAATTGGAGAAATAGGAAAATTTGCAGATGATTCACAGGGGTAACCCCAGAGTGAGCAGAGAAACATCCTCACTCACTTATGTGTCACATGATTCCTCGAGAGCTAGGGGGTTCTTTTAATCGAGTCCCATCAGCATAGCAAGCCAAAACAAATGGTTCTCAAAAGACCATCAGAAACCGTTACTATTCCTTCCTCACTGTCAGTTAACCAGGCAGGGAATGCTGCAGTTTGAACTATCAATATGATGTTTATTGAAGGAACCCTTTTCAAAGCTATTGCTTGAGGCAGAGCTCGGTTAAATGTGTTGAGCTCAAAACACAGTTCTATGATGCGTCATCTATGGGATTCCTATTTCTCACATATCTCCAGTGATTTATTCTTTACCGGCTTCAGAAGATAATTGATTACTGACGAGCAACCCAGTTTGCTGGGACCTGGATAAATTGATGTTGGCCATAATGCAAGTGAAGTTACTAGAAATTAATTTCAGTTTATGTATCTGTGCTACGCTATAGTAGTGTTTGCACATGATTTTGTCAAGTGGTGTTCCTGATTTTGGCAAGTGTTGCCTTTAAAAAAATAAAACAGAAAATTGGTTTCAAGAGAGGAACTTTATTCCCTTCATGACAAACACTCCAACAAAAATACATTAGCAGGGCATTGCTGGTCAGATCTTTTGTCTAGGATAAAATTATTTATTGGCTCTAATTTTCAATTTACACTATTGGGTCAGTACATATGACCTTGACTTCGGAAGTGCTAAGGATAAGCAAGTTACAATGGGAAGCAATCTCAATTTAAACCATAAATTATTCAAATACATGCATATCTTTGACTGGATTTGTGATAAATCTATGTTTTTGTTTGGACAGTACTTGCTTTTCAGGCAAAACAATTAATGAATGATGCAATTTGAAGATGCTATTACTAGAAGTCATAGATGATGCAATCCTAACAGCTTAATTACTTCACTCTGCAGAACAAATTATGCAACATTTTTTTAAGTGAACATGACGTATCAGTAGTATTTCGGTTGTGGACCAGTCTTCTCAGTGTTTGATAATTTCCGTTTAGCCAAAGTGAGAGATGCCTCATAATTGTTTGAACAATGCAGACTACCTCTGTTACGTTTGTGGTGAAGTGACTTTTGCATCGCAAAAACGTAGTATAACTGCTGTGATTAAGAAAACCTACCACCTTTACTTTAGCTGAAAAATTGGAGATCAGGACCATTTTTACACTATTTTCACAACATACTGTCACGCTCCCCTGCTACTGGCCGAAGGCTTTATAGTAGGGGTGACCGCTGTTTTGCTTCTGAGTGTCCTTTATACTATCTAGCAGCAAGGGTTGCTGGGATATGTAGTTTTTGGTTTCACTCTCACAAAACTGTGTTGTGGCACAAGGGTCTTTTGGAACAGATACATTTATTATTATTGTTGGGTTTTTCCCCTCACAGAGGTTCTCGGGCAAATAAGCAAAGCAATATAATTCTTTTCCAGAATAAACAGAAAAAAAGGAGCAAATGAAAAGCATCAAATAAAAATGGAAAAACTGTTTCTTCACAGCAGCACAAAACTTCCAAACAACTTTGTAATTCTTCTTACCAAAGCTTGTTTATCTTAGGAGCAGTCTTTCTACATTATACATGGAACAGTCTCTCTTATAGTAATCAGGTGAGTCAGGAATATCAGCTACGTCATTAAACATCTCCTTGCTTGCATTCTCACGGCTCTGTTTAGGAGAACTTCTTGGTTGCAATCCTGGGATAGCTATTTGCAGCTGTTCTAAGAAGACTCCACTCTCACTGACCGTGACTTCTTCTAGTTCAGGAAATGGGTTAGAACGTAAGCTCTTCCTTATGGTTGTCACATTAGCTTTAAACCATTTGTCAAAAGAGTATCTGCTAGGTGCTTTCACAGCCGTGCTACCCTGGCACCTATTAGCACTTGCTCTTAACTGTTTCACAACGTCTTCCACAAAACTCTGGCTTGGCAGTAACCCTAACGTACCTTTTTTCTGCTGACCTTGCTTTGTCTGTGCTCGGAGCTCTCTTCCTCTGTCTTCAGGAAGCTCCCACAACGGCTTAGGTTTAGCTTCAAGGTAACCAGTAATGGACCCACCAGAATCCTTCTTGCCTGGGGCTGGGTTCCAAGACTCCCTCAGTTGCTGCCTTCCTTGCTGAAGTGGAATAGACACTTGTAAAGGCTTTTCCCTGCCTTCTTGTACGTCCTGATTCTCAGTGCTGCTCTGAAAGACTAGCCCTGAAGCTGGTTTAAAACAGCTTCCTTGTTCAGGCACGCCCTTCTGACTATCCAGGTGCACCTCGTTAGGGCTGCTTCCAGCTCTTACGTCATGAATCTGACTGAGCTGCATTCTCTCTGAAAGCTTCCTGCTGTCATGGAAACCTGGCTTGCTCTGGCTTTTAAAGGTGCAGTGCTCGCTATTTTCCCCTTCTGTCTGCTCAGGAATGCTTTCGGTACCACATATTCCCCCCCTTAAGATATTACAGGCTGGGTAAACAACGTCATCACAGCATGTAATCCTGCATAGGCTCTTGATGTCTCCCTTGTTCTCCTGGTATCCCTGGGAAGATGTGGCTAGCTGGGAGAGTGCTACTCTTTCATGCCATGGGCTCAACAAATTCACGTGGTAAACCTGCCTACGGCCTCTCCTATTCTGAACTGCATAGGACACTGGGCCTACCTGTTCTACCACACGAAAGGGTCCTTTCCATTGTCTTTCGAACTTAGGGACCGGTCCGGGCACCCTAACAATGACTTTCTCGCCTATTGCCAATTGGCGAGGCTTGGCGTTACGGTCGTAATATTCCTTTTGTTTCAACTGACTGGCTTTTAGATTATTCTCAGCGATTTGGGAGGTTCATGCTAGACGACCTCTCAAGTCCCTTAAAAACTGGGGTACAGCAATTTCCTCAGCTCCCGGTTCTATCCACTGTTCCCGGAGGATATCGAGGATACCTCTCGGCGAGTGTCCATACATCAGTTTGTATGGAGAGGTTCCTAGGGATGATTGCTTCCTCTCCCTGCATGCATACAGTACAAAGGGAAGGAGAGTGTCCCACTCGTTCATTTGAGCCCCCAAACCCCTTCTCAGCATACTCTTCAACGTTTGGTTGAAACACTCAACCAACCCGTTGGTTTGCGGGTGGTAGGCTGCAGTCTTAACATGTCGGATGCCAAAGGCGTCCCACACCCTCGCTAGGTAACACGACATGAAGTTACTGCCGCGATCGGTCAAAACTTCTTTCGGGAACCCCACCTCACAGAACAATTTTACTAGTTCTGCCGCCACTGTATGGGCTGAAATGCTGCGTAAGGGAACCGCCCAGGGGAATCGCGTTGCGTGATCTACCATGACCAATATGTATTCGTAGCCACGCAGCGTCTTAATCATGGGACCCACTATGTCTACCGCTATCCTATGTATGGGCACCGTTATTACTGGTAGCGGAATCAACGGTACCTCCTTCGGTTTCACTGGGGAAACCCTCTGGCAGGATGGACAGGCCTCACAGAATTTAGCTGTTTCCTTAAATACGCCTGGCCAATAGAATCTGGCTAACACCTGATCTAAGGTTCCTTGGGTACCTTTGTGTGCTCCTATGGGATGATCGTGGGCCAATCTTAGTACCAGGGTTCTAAAGGTAGTTGGTATGACCAGCTGCTTACGGATGTTACCCGAAGCTGGGTCTAAACTTTCCCTGAATAAAATTCCCTCATCCAGGAGAAACCTTGGCAAGGTAACCCTACCTTCTTGGGCATATTTAAACGCTTGAGCAAGGGCTGGATCGGCCTGTTGCTCTTTGGGAAATTAGGGGAACCTGTCCATTAGCTCCGCGGGGACCCATGGTAACTCCAACCCTTCTCGGATCTCTGCTCTACTCTGAGATCGCGTCTGGCGTTCCCTACGTTTTTCTCCCTTACTTTTCTTGTTCTCTTTCCTTGGGGCATTGATAAGGTCCTCGTGAGAAGGTAAATCAACTTGCCCTGCGGTGGAAGATTCTCCGTCATCTTCCGCGGCCTTGGTCTGGTTCCTTGTAGAAACCATTCCCTATTTTACCTGTACCTATTGTTGCAAGCCTTTTTTTAAAGTATGGCCAGTCTTGGCCTAATACTACTTCATGGGGCAGGTGTGGAACTATGGCTAGTGAGATCTCCTTAGCTATTCCGCATCCTTTTACTAGGAGTTTGTGAATAGGATAGGAAGATGTTGCGCAATGGACACAGTGGATTTTTACAGTATCACTGGGTAGATCAGGTATGGTTCTACCGTGGGCTCTTATCCTTTCCCAGAGGCCACGCGAAAGCATACTTTGATCGGAACCAGAGTCTAGTAGGGCCTTGGCACTTACCCCTTGGACAGTCACAGCTATGAGGAATCCCTCCCTAACCTGTCCTGGGCTAGTGGTCACCAGCGCTACCTTCGCTCTGCAGCTACGCTGTAAATGGTCACTACTGCCACATTTAAAGCATACTCTCTTAGCATACCTGGCTTTACATTCAGGTAAACACAATGCAGTTACTTTCATAGTATTTTCCTTCTTTTCTGAGCTTGCCTCAGTTGGTCTCCCAGAAGTCATGCTTTTACCCTGAGCATTCCTCTCGGCTTCCAGGAACCGCTCAGCGAACATGATCGCTTCCTGTGAGTCTTTACAACCTTGCAAGGTTAGAAAAGTTCGGACATTTTCAGGGACAGCGTTCATATACTGTTCTAACAATATGGTATCCAATACTGTTTCAATACCTTTGCCTTCAGGCTCAAACCACTTGTTAAGCAAAGCTTTTAAGCGATAGTGTAGGGCTCTAGGCGTCTCACCAATCATAAGTTTAGCGTCTCTAAACAAATGATGGTATGCAGAAGACGTAAGACCAACTCTATCCTTAATCGCTTTTTTAACTTCATCGTAGTTATTTGACAAATTAGGTGGTACAGTTTGATAAGCAGTTAATGCTTCTCCTGTGAGACACATTGCCAGCCTGACTGCCCATTGGTCTTTTGGCCAATGCATCAGGTAAGCAATTCGCTCAAAAGTCTCTAAATAATCGTCCAGATTATCAGACTGAGACAACTTCCCAAAGTTCCATGCCTCTTTAGACCAAAGTCCCGAAGCATGAGCTTGGCTTAAGTGTTCAAAACCTGTTGAAGATGAAGCAGGCTCGGGCTCCTTCTTCGTGGATTGGATCCATGCTTCCAGCATCTGTATGAGCGGCCGCTGCTGTGCTTCCATGCGTGCTGTAGCGTTTACTAGAGCCTCCATGGCCAGCTCGCGTTGGCGCTTAAACTGGGCTGACATCCACGTCAAGACTTCTTTGACTTCCATTGTCATACTGAAAAGACAAAACACAAGACACAACCACAAAGTGCGGTATCACCAGATAGGAGGTACTTCTACCTTTCACCCACTTGCTGCGCTGATACCAAACCAAGTATCCCCAGGTAACTCTGCTATGTACAAATTACCTGATACTTGTGGTGCATCAAGCCTTTGTGTATGCGGTGGTCTCTCCAGTATCAGACACAACTTCTTCTTCTGTAGAAGCAGTCTTGCTTGAAGATTCTTTTTCTCAAAAAAAATTTTTTTTTTCAAAACTTTATTTTTCAAAACTTTTTTCTTGCCCTTTAATTCTTCTGCACATGCGCCTTTGCCTTGATCCTGCCAACTATGCCAATCTGTCACACTCCCCTGCTACTGGCCGAAGGCTTTATAGTAGGGGTGACCGCTGTTTTGCTTCTGAGTGTCCTTTATACTATCTAGCAGCAAGGGTTGCTGGGATATGTAGTTTTTGGTTTCACTCTCACAAAAATGTGTTGTGGCACAAGGGTCTTTTGGAACAGATAAATTTATTATTATTGTTGGGTTTTTCCCCTCACAGAGGTTCTCAGGCAAATAAGCAAAGCAATATAATTATTTTCCAGAATAAACAGAAAAACAGGAGCAAATGAAAAGCATCAAATAAAAATGGAAAAATTGTTTCTTCACAGCAGCACAAAACTTCCAAACAGTTTTGTAATTCTTCTTACCAAAGCTTGTTTATCTTAGGAGCAGTCTTTCTACATTATACATGGAACAGTCTCTCTTATAATAATCAGGTGAGTCAGGAATATCAGCTACGTCATTAAACATCTCCTTGCTTGCATTCTCACGGCTCTGTTTAGGAGAACTTCTTGGCTGCAATCCTGGGATAGCTATTTGCAGCTGTTCTAAGAAGACTCCACTCTCACTGACTGTGACTTCTTCTAGTTCAGGAAATGGGTTAGAACGTAAGCTCTTCCTTATGGTTGTCACATTAGCTTTAAACCATTTGTCAAAAGAGTATCTGCTAGGTGCTTTCACAGCCGTGCTACCCTGGCACCTATTAGCACTTGCTCTTAACTGTTTCACAACGTCTTCCACAAAACTCTGGCTTGGCAGTAACCCTGACGTACCTTTTCTGCTGACCTTGCTTTGTTTGTGCTCGGAGCTCTCTTCCTCTCTACAGGGAAATGGCTTTGCCCTGTCTTCAGGAAGCTCCCACAACGGCTTAGGTTTAGCTTCAAGGTAACCAGTAATGGACCCACCAGAATCCTTCTTGCCTGGGGCTGGGTTCCAAAACTCCCTCAGTTGCTGCCTTCCTTGCTGAAGTGGAATAGACACTTGTAAAGGCTTTTCCCTGCCTTTCCCTGCCTGATTCTCAGTGCTGCTCTGAAAGACTAGCCCTGAAGCTGGTTTAAAACGGCTTCCTTGTTCAGGCACGCCCCTGTGACTATCCAGGTACACCTCGTTAGGGCTGCTTCCAGCTCTTACGTCATGAATCTGACTGAGCTGCATTCTCTCTGAAAGCTTCCTGCTGTCATGGAAACCTGGCTTGCTCTGGCTTTTAAAGGTGCAGTGCTCGCTATTTTCCCCTTCTGTCTGCTCAGGAATGCTTTCGGTACCACAATACTTATAGAGAACTAATGTAAAAGAATAGTTTTCACAGTATGCTCAAGCTTTAGCTGCTAGTACGAGAGATTCCCTCTAATTTAGTGTGATATACTATAACTACAGAATAATAAGTCTCTCTGAAAATACATTCCTGAATTCACAATGGAGAACAGTAGACTGCTTTGGTGCTTCTTCATCTTACTAATTGTTTTTCTCCTAGTACCACTAGCTCACTCTCCAAACCACCACATTATAATACCACCATATCCCTATCATACAGAATGGTTACAAACATAACCTATCGCATACTCATCATAATTCCTTACACTACTACCATAAGAATCATCACCATAGACTAATATATATCAACCTGCAAAACACACATGCACAACACACACCCACAATCACCACAATTCCTATAAAATGTATTCTCTTAAATACAAGATCTATAAGGAACAAAATACCAGTGATAATAGACCTTTTTAATGACAACAACCCCGATTTACTCTGCCTCATAGAAACTTGATTACTCAGTACTGTGTGATTCTGATAACCAACTGATGGGATATAACCTTTTCCAATGCCCCAGAGCATCCAAAAAAGGAGGAGGAGTCCTAATCTTAGTAAAACATGATCTAAAAATGACCGTCCACTTAAGCAAAAATATCGATGGTATGGATGTCCTGATTATTGAAAATAAAAACCCATCGATAAGCCTAATATATAGACCACCATCCTCCATACTAGATAACCTTACTTCTATCCTAGAAACTGCATGCACAACTTCATTAAACAAGCCACAAATTATACTAGGCAACTTCAATTTACCATCTCTTCACCATACACACACATCACATTTCTTCAAAGCCATGTCAGATATGGGTTACCAACAAGCAGTACAAACTGCAACTCACATAAAAGAAAATTGTATTTATTTTATTTATTTAAAGTTTTTTCTATATCACGCTCTTTAAAATCAGCTCGGTTTACATTCAACAGTAAATTTGTAGAGTGCCGGCACACCAGCACTGTACTTACAAAGAACAGGTTATGCAACTTCGGCTAACAGGGGGTAACTATGTACAGGCTGTACAGTAGCCTGGCTACCCCGTAGGTAGCTATATACAGGCTAAACAGGCTATACACAAGCTGAGCAGTGGCTGTTTACAAGCGCATCCCAGGGCATCTGGTTGTGCTAATATATAGGGCTTTGGCTGTGGGTAGGGATGGTCTTGGATGAGCTGTCTTGGTGGGTGCGTGTGGCTGGATGTTGTGTGTCTCTGTTGGGTGAGAAGTGCTGGATGAAAAGATGGTGTTTCGGGGCTTTCCTGAATTGGAGTAGGTCCGTAATGGTCCGTATGTCGGGCTGGGGGGGGGGCATTCCAACACGTGGGTGCATAGTACACGAATGCTCTACTTCTGGTTGCTTGAGAGCATTTTGTGATCTTGCTAGGGATGCTCAGTGTGTTGGCGGCAGCTGACCTTCTGACTCTGTTTGAGGGAGTGGGGAGGATGAGGTCCTTGATGGAGGAGGAGGTGAGGTTGTTTATGGCTTTGAAAGTCAACAGTAGAATTTTGAAAGCGAGCCTACAGTGAACTGGCAGCCAATGGAGGTGTTTCAGGATTGGGGTTATATGGTCCCTCCTGGTGGCTCCATGTAGTATTCTGGTGGCAGCGTTCATTGCAAGCTGAAGTGAGTTAAGCGTGTTTTTTGGGAGGCCCTGTAAGATTGAGTTGGCATAGTCAAAGTGTGGGATTACTAAGGCTTGGTAGGTTGTTCGGAAGTCTTCGGGTTCTAGTAGGGGTCGTAAATGGCAGATTGTCCGTATCTTGTGGTATACTGCCCTGACGGTGTTTATGTGAGTTTTCATGTCCAGCTGTTGGTCTAGTGTGACCCCTAGGTAGCGGATCGTGGACTTGCTTTGGAGCGCTGCGCCTCTTACTTTTAGTGATGCAGGGGGGAGAAGGTTTGGTTCCTGGTGATGAATAGCGCCTCAGTTTTCTTGAAGTTTATTCTGAGGTTTTGAGTGTGGAGCCCGTCAGTGATAGCATCGAAGCAGGAAGTTAGTGGAGAGAAGTTCAACTGGTCGGTTGAGAATGGCATTTAGAGTAATACGTCATCAGCGTATACGAGGCATGAGATTTTATGTATTTATTTATGTATTTAATGTCTCTTTTATACCGCGCTATTTAGAATCAGTGCGGTTTACAGGTAACAAAATTTGTGCAGTGCAGGCAGGTCTGCACTGGACTTACAGTAAACAGGGGTTTTTTATACAGGGCTAACAGGGTAACTATGTACACTTTAACTGGCTGTCACGGCTATGTGGGCAGCTCAACATTATCTACAGTTAGAGTCAGCTATATACCTCCAAATGAAGAGGAGGTGGGGCTCTAGAGGGCGGAGCTGCAAATGTGAGGGGTGGCTACGTTGGGGTGCCAACCTGGGTCTTGAGTGCGAATGGCTGTGAGATGTCATCTGGTTCAGTATAATGCTGGAGGAACAGATGGTGCTTCAGTGCCTTTCTAAACTGGGAGAGGTCATTGATGGCCCGGATGGCAGGTGGCAGGGTGTTCCAGCAGGTGGGTGCATACAGTGCAAAGGCTCTGTTTCTCGTGGCCTGAGAGCATTTAGTGATTGCCTTCGGGAGTTTCAGAGTATTGGTGGCGGCTGATCTCCTTGCTCTGTTGAGGGGGTTGGACTGGATGAGATCCATGAGGGAGCTGGAGGAGCACGTGTTGATGGCTTTGTAGGTCATCATTAGAATCTTAAAGGAGATCCTGCAGTGGACCAGCAGCCAGTGCAGCTGTCTCAAAACTGGGGTGATATGGTCCTTCCTGGATGTTCCGTGCAGGAATCTGGCGGCTGCATTCATTGCCAGCTGCAGAGGGTTAAGCGTACTCTTCGGGAGGCAATGTAGTATTGCATTTGCATAGTCAAAATGTGGTATTACTAGTGCTTGATAGACTGTCCGGAAGTCTTCCGGCTCAAGCAGCTGTTGCAGGTGGCGAAGCGTCCGGATTTTGTGGTAGATCGCCTTAACCATATTGCTTATCTGGGCCTTCATGTTGAGTTGTTGGTCCAGCGTGACCCCTAGGTACCGTACCGTGGGCTTGCTGAGGAGCTCTGCATCACGTACCTTCAGCGAGGTGGGCGGAGTGAATGCTGGGTTCCTGGTGATAAAGAGGACCTCTGTTTTCTTGAAATTTATTTTGAGCCTCTGCGTGTGTAGCCAATCTGTGACTGCATCGAAGCAGGTGGATGGCAGAGAGAGGTCTGGATGATCTGTCGAGATTGGCATGTATAGCAAAACATCGTCGGCATAGATCAGGCAGTTGATGTTGAAGGATCAGATGAGGTCGCAGATGGGTTGCATGTAAACATTGACCAGTAGGGCTGAGAGTGTGGATCCTTGTGGCACGCCTTTCTCTTTCGGGAAAGGTGTGGAGGTGAAGGGGCCGGAACGGACATGCTGCCATCTGTCTGTCAGGTACGATGCACACCAGGACAGAGCTGTACCGTGGACGCCCTTCTCCCTGAGGCGTGTCAGGAGTAATTCGTGGCTGACGGAGTCGAAGGTAGCAGCAATGTCCATGAAGATCAGTGCAAATCCATGTCTGATGTTGTCCAATCCTATGGTTAATGTACTGAATAGGGTGGTCAGCGTGAGACTCCCAGAATCCATGCTGGCAGGGTTCGAGGGGTGCGCTGATCTCGATGTGGTGATGCAGTTGGCGTTGGACGATCTTCTCAATAATTTTTTCTAGAAGCGGGATGCTTGAGATAGGCCTGTAGGAGTCCATCTTTGCAGGGTCCAACTTGTTGTTTTTTAGTAGTGGTCTGATGGCTGTTTGTTTCAGGTTTCGGGGGAAGGTCCCAGTCGAGAATGATAGTTCTATGAGTTTGGTTAGAAAAGGGCTGAGGTCAGCACGCAGGGATTTTATCCAAAATGCTGGACAAGGGTCATTAGGTGCTGTGGTGGTGTTTATGTTGGTGATGTCCTGGATGCCTTTTTCGGTTGAGGCCGAGAAGGTAGTGATGTGCTGTGCATCCTTTGTGGCTTGCATCGGAGTGGGTGAAGGGGTCAGGTGGGGTGCGCCATCTGAAGTATGGGGGTCTGTGGATATGCTGGCCTGGCTTGTTTTGGCCTTCAGGTAGTCTGTGTATTCCTGTGGGTCAGGGTGGCTCAATTGCCCAAGGGAGGTGTTGAAAGAGCGGGTGACTGCACAGATGGGCTGCATGTATATGTTGAAGAACAGTGCCGAGAGGGAGGATCCCTGTGGCACGCCCTGTTTTTGTTGGAATGGTTTGGATGTCGTGGGGCCAGTCCGTACATGTTGCCATCTGTCTGACGGGTATGATTTGCACCAGCTTAATACTTTGTCCTGGATCCCTTTCTCTGTGAAGCGCCCTAGTAGCAGTACATTGGACCTAATATTTCTTCCCAATATGATCTTGCAACATAGCCTCCTCTTAACTCCCTCAATCCCATCAGATTCCTTGGACAGACCGCTTCTTATTGGAACTCACATTACCAGCACTTCCTCCCCCTCACTTAACTTGCAATGTAGTACAACATAAAAGGAAATTCTTAAACGACACCCTCCCAAACATCGACACCACCCTGGCAGTCCTGGATGACATATTATCAAACTGGAATGCCACCAGTTCTAAGGCTACCTTAGCGCCAATGCCACCCCACAGTACAAGACATAGGACATCCAAGATATGGTACACTAATGACCTAAGGAAATTAAAACAAAAACTGAGAAAAACTGAACACAGATGGAGATATACCAAATCTGCAAACGATAAGTCTTTACATGAATATCCTGCTTCCTTAGAAGGAAGCTACTAACAGAAAGAAAGAAAGAATATCACACATCACTTCTCACCAAATCCCTCAGTAGGCCAAGGGAACTATTTTCAATTGTCAAATCCCTAACACAAACTCCAAACACAGAAGATAATCATATAACCAACAAACCGCAGACACTTGCTAATCATTACATGAACAAACTTAAACCCATTCAAATAGAAGATACTCTCCCCAAAGACACTGACTTTCTAATCATCAATAAATGGAATACATTCAACATCATTGACCTAAAAAACATAATCAGCAGCATCAATACAACTACCTCACCTAAAGCCACTAAATCTGAAATCGCACCATTCATCCTAATTATAGTTAATCAATCCTTTACTCAAGGCCACATGCCTATTTAACTAAAACAGGCAATCATCCATCCAATCTTAAAATCAAACTCAGTTGACAAGGATCACCCAAACTCATACAGACCAATATCTAGTCTCCCATTCTTGGCCAAGGTTATTGAAAAAAATCATACATATCCAACTAAAGGACTTCATTGAGCTAAACGTCCCACTAGATGAACAACACAGATTCAGACCATTCCGCGGTGTAGAGACCCTTATGTTAGCCCTCACTGACAAACTTACAGTATATGTGGCTTAAATCATAGGCAGGCATTTGTCTTAATATTCATTGATATTGCCTTTGATAGTATAAGTCATAAAATACTCATAACAAGACTTCAACAGATTGGTCTAACTAGCACAGTAATACAGTGGTTTCAATCCTACTTAAATGATCGTACACAACAAGTCCAGATTGGACAAACATCTGCTATTTTCAAACAGGAATAAGGCATTCCCCATGGGTCTTCCCTCTCGGCTCTACTATTTAATCTAAACATCCAAACTATCTGTAACATCTTTAAAAAACACAAGGTGAGTTGTTATATCTATGTGGATGATAACATGCTGTATCTCTCCGTAGATATAATCAACCCCACATATCATCAAACAACATCATGCCTTAATGATACAGTAGAATGGCTGACCGTACACAACCTAAAAATAAACTTCAACAAAACCGAAGTGCTTTATGTAATCAGAAACCAAAACTTTAGCCCACCACCAAAATTCCCCATCCAAGGGACCAAGCTTGATGTCAAAAAAGAGGTGAAATACTTTGGGGTCACCCTTGATCAGTCATTTAACACGCTAACACACATATAATTAGTCACTAAAGTTATCATCTTCAAACTACGTATGATTCAACATCTTAGACCACTACTTGGTAACTATGACTTTAGATCAGTCCTCCAGGCTTTAATCATACCTCATTTTGATTTTTGTAACATTATCCTGCAAGGATTGTCTAAGAAAAAATCATTCAATGCCAAATGGCGCAGAACCTCGCAGCACATATCATTTACAAAGCTCACCATTCAGACCATATCACCACACTTCTTCATAATATTCACTGGTTGCCCATTACAAGCACAATAAAATACAAGTAACTTACGATAGTCTTTAAACTTCTCAACAACATAGCCCCATCATATGTATCCTCCCTTCTCATCACACCCACTAATACAAGAATCAGAAGGAGCTGTTCCCAAAACACCACTGAAATACCCCATCATTTCGGTAACACTAATCACTCCAGAATTAAGAACATAAGATATGCCATACTGGGTCAGACCAAGGTCCATCAAGCCCAGTATTCTGTTTCCAACAGTGGCCAATCTAGGTCATATGTACCTAGCAGTTTCCCCAAGGGACACAGGTTCCACAATGCTTGTATTGGTTCAATCATTGATATCCTGGGTCCCTTCTTAATAATGGTTTATGGACCTTTCCTCCAGGAACTTGCCCAAACCTTTTTTAAACCCAGCTACACTAACAGCCTTTACTACATCCTCCGGTAACAAATTCCAGAGTTTGATTACACGTTGAGTGAAAAAATATTTTCTTTTATTAGTCTTAAATAGTTTACCCTGTAGCTTCATTGCATGTCCCCTAGTCTTTCTATATTCTGATAAGGTAAACAATCGATCTATGTTTACCCGTTCCACTCCGTTCATTAATTTATAGACTTCTATCATATCTCCCCTTAGCCGTCTCTTTTCCAGGTTAAAGAGCCCTAACCTTTTTAGCCTTTCTTCATAGGAGTATCCTTCCATCCCCTTTACCATTTTGGTGGCTCTTCTCTGAACCTTTTCTAAAATCGCTATATCCTTTTTAAGATACGGCGACCAGAATTGCACACAATATTCAAGGTGCGGTCTCACCATGGAACGATATAGAGGCATTATAATATCTTTTGTTTTATTTTCCATTCCTTTCCTTATCATACCTAACATTCTATTTGCTCTCTTGGCCGCCGCTGCACACTGGGCCAAGGGTTATAACATGGTATCTACAATGACGCCTAAATCTTTTTCCTGGGTGGTGGTTCCTAATGTGGAACCTTGCATCGTGTAACCATAGTTTGAGTTGTTCTTCCCTAGGTGCACAACCTTGCACTTGTCCACATTAAATTTCATCTGCCATTTTGATGCCCAGTCTTCCAATTTATCAAGATCCTCTTGCAATTTTCCACAATCCTCTTGGGTTTTAACAACTTTAAATAGTTTTGTGTCATCTGCAAATTTGATAACCTCACTCGTTATTCCACTTTCCAGGTCATTTATGAATATGTCAAAAAGCAGAGGACCCAGCACAGATCCCTGGGGTACACCACTATTCACCTTTCTCCATTGGGAAAATTGGCCATTTAGCCCTACCCTCTGCTTTCTATCTTTTAACCAGTTCCTGATCCACAATAGTACACTGCCTCCTATCCCATGACTCTTTAGTTTTGACAAATGTCTCTCATGAGGGACCTTTTCAAAGGCTTTCTGAAAGTCCAGATACACAATATCAACTGACTCACCTTTGTCCACCTGATTATTCACTCCTTCAAAAAAACATAACAGATTAGTAAGACAAGATCTTCCTTGTCTAAAGCCATGTTGGCTGTCTCCCATTAGGTCATGACTATCTACATGCTGAGTAATTTTATTCTTTATGATAGTTTCTACCATTTTTCCCGGTACTGATGTCAGGCTCACCGGTCTGTAGTTTCCCGGATCACCCCTGGAACCCTTTTTAAAAATTGGTGTTACATTGGCGATCCTCCAATCTTCAGGTATTAGAGATGATTTTAATGATAGTTCACAGATTACTAATAGCAGGTCTGCAATCTCGTATTTCAGTTCTTTCAACACCCTTGGATGTATACCATCTGGCCCAGGTGATTTGCTACTCTTCAGCTTATCTAATAGTTGTAATACATCTTCCCGATGTATCGATATTTCCTTCAATTCTTCCGCACCTTTAAATACCACTTCAGTCATGGGTAACATCCCTACATCTTCCTCAGTAAAGACTGAAGCAAAGAATTCATTCAGTCTCTCCGCTATCGCCTTGTCGCCTCTTAGTGC
Organism: Ichthyophis bannanicus; assembly: GCA_033557465.1. NCBI lineage: Eukaryota > Metazoa > Chordata > Amphibia > Gymnophiona > Ichthyophiidae > Ichthyophis > Ichthyophis bannanicus. Next base: position 924,686,529 of record CM066032.1, on the reverse strand, counting down.
TCCTTTAACCCCTTTATCATCTAATGGACCAACTGACTCTCTCACAGGTTTTTTGCTACGAATGTACTTGAAAAGGCCTTTACTTCGCGTTTTTGCTTCTGCAGCAAGCTTCTTCTCAAATTCTCCCTTTGCCTGCCTTATCAATGCCCTGCATTTGACTTGCCAGTGCTTGTGCTGTTTCCAGGTTTCGTCGTTTGGCTCTTTTTTTCCATTTCCTGAAAGATGCTTTTTTGGCAACAACAGTCTCTCTGACCTCACCTTTAAACCATGCTGGCAGTTTTTTGGACTTCCTTCCACTTTTCTTAAAGCGTGGAATACAGCTGGTCTGGGCTTCCAAGATAGTATTTTTCAACAACAGCCAAGCCTGATGTACGTCTTTAACCTTTGCAACTGCTCCTTTTAGTTTTTTCTTAACTGTTTTCCTCATTTTATCATAGTCTCCCTTTCAAAAGTTAAAAGGTAGTACTGTGGATTTCCTTACTATCCCTCCTCCACTAATTAAATCAAAGGCGATCATGCTATGATCACTATTGCCAAGTGGCCCCAACACCCTTATCTCTTGCACTAGATCTGGTGTTCCACTAAGGATTAGGTCTAATATGGCTTCCCCTCTGGTCGGTTCATGAACCAGCTGCTCCAAGAAGCAGTCATTTATTTCATCTAGGAACTTTATCTCCCTAGCATGTCCTGACGTGACACTGACCCAGTCGATACCGGGGTAGTTGAAATCACCCATTATTATTACTGTGCTGTAACATTTGTTAGCTTCCTTGATTTCTTTGAGCATTTCATCATCCATTTGGTCATTCTGGCCAGGCGCTCGATAGTACACCCCCACTGCCATTGCCTTCCCCCTTTTACATGGAATTTCAATCCATATAGATTCTACAGCAGATTTTGTTTCCTGCAAAACTTTAATCCTTTCTGACTCAATGCCCTCTCTAACATAGAGAGCAACCCCTCCACCAATTTGATCAACTCTATCATTACGATATAGTTTGTACCCAGGTATCACAGTGTCCCACTGGTTGTCGTCCTTCCACTATGTCTCTGATATTCCAATCATATCTAACCTTTCATTTAGTGCTATATATTCTAACTCTCCCATCTTATTTTTTAGACTTCTAGCATTTGCATACAAGCATTTTAGAGAATGTATTTTATTCATATTAATTTGGCTGTTGTTAGACATGGGTAATTTGGGATCTTTAAGCTCTGTCTGCTCCATACTTGAGGGCATTTGGGCTACTTTACTCTTTTGTGGAACCTCTCTGCTTTTGGTAGTATCCTTCAAAGATACATTCTTCCGAACCATCCGCTCTTGGGCGACTGTCGGCTTTCCCCTAATATCTAGTTTAAAAGCTGCTCTATCTCCTTTTTAAAGGTTAATGCCAGCAGCCTGGTTCCATCCCGGTTAATTGATAGGGCATTCACCTACATTGCTCCTTTATTATGGAATGCACTCCCGGATAAATTAAGAGCCATTAAAGAACTCCAAATGTTCCACAAGCAGATCAAAACATTCCTATTTATAGAATATTATGGTAATTTGACCGACAACCCTGAAATATACCCAACATAGAAATAATTGACTTGGGACTCCGAAACCCCTGTACTATCAGACTTTCCGTCGTACCAATTCTCCCACATATGTGGAATATAAATATGTTATTTGTAAATAGTTAACCAGCTGTTAATATGTTATGTAGCGTTTAAGAACCTAAGAACATAAGATATGCCATACTGGGTCAGACCAAGGTCCATCAAGCCCAGTATCCTGTTTCCAACAGTGGCCAATCTAGGTCACAAGCAATGTTCCCGCTAACCCGCGCTGGGTCTGCCGCCAACATTCCTGCCGGCGGGGCGAGGTGCAGAGTGATCGACGCTCTGCTCCTCCCCCCACTGGCAGGAATGCCGCTGGAGAATCCGGCGCAGATAAAAGAGAACATTGAGAGGGTGCCGCCACATACCGCAGCACCCTCACAATGTTCTTTTTAATCTGCGCCGGGTCCTCTGCCGGTATTCCTGCTGGTGGGGGGAGGGGCAGAGCATCATGGCTACCATCACTGGTGCTTGTTGGCAGCTGATGACAGCTCAACAGGGATCAGAGGTTCTGTGCCAGGGGCTGATCCAGCCATACCTCCAAGTGGAACTGCATCTACAGAGACTGGCTGTCTTTCTGGAGAGGATGCAAGCACAACATCAGACACGGCTCCTCTGATATGCAGTGCACGTGTCAATAAGCGGCCAGGGCTGGAGCATGAGCTGGGGTATAGGGATGGGGATGGGGATGGGAAGTGGGCATCATGATGATCATCTGCTATGTCTAATAAAGGTTGTCCCCTGCACTAGAATGTCTCCTGGATGAGTTTGTTCCTAGTAGCAATAGCCAGAGCTATCTGGGGTTGGCTACCACTCTGCCCCTGTCATCACCTACTGCCAATTCCTCTGGGATAGGGATGCCCTGCTGCATGTCTAGGTTGTGCAGGATGCAGCAGGCAGTGAAGATCCGGCATACCCTCTCCAGCCTGTACAGCAGCTCTCCACCACTGCGGTCAATGCATCTAAAGCGGCTCTTCAGCACTCCTTTGGCCCTGTCCACCACAGTCCTGGCCCTCTGGGGCACCAGACTGTACTGCTTCTCCTGTGGTATCTGTGGGTGGTGCAGCGGTGTCAGTAGCTAGGTCCGTAGTGGGTATCTGCGATCACCTGTGGGGACAGGCATGCATCAGTCTTGCTATTGTGCATGGTGTTTCAGGGCTGGCAGAGACATTACTTATCCTGGGTTCTGGTCAGTGCCAGCACCCATAAGCTTTATGAACATCTCGCCACCAGCACTGAATGCCAGGCCATAATTTACAGGCACACATGCATTCACATATGGGGTGCAACAACCCAGGGTGGCATATAGTGCTCACATCACCTCCCACCCCTGTGCACTTACCAAGCAACCAGGCATCTCCAAGGTTTCTGCTGGCTGCAGCTTGTCCCAGTCCGGAAAGCCCAAGTATGTAGGAATCATGGCAGGAGCCTGGGAATCAGGCACATACATCTGTGATGGCCATATTCACATTCACCACCACCTGCATATTCATGGATGTGTAGTTATGGTGGTTACGATATGCCCTCTGGTCCTGTCACAGTGCCCTCAGTGCAACATGGGTGCAGTCAATGACATCTAGGACTGAGGGAAATCCACCAAGATCATAGAAGGCCTGCATCATTTCCTGACACTCATGTGGTGTTCTGGGGAAGGAGATGAGTTGTCCCAGCATTCAAAGCATGCCACTCATGAAGGCATCAATGCTGTGCCATGCAGCAGTGCATGTTGCCTGTTGTGGCACTTATGACGTGCTGGAAACTGCCTATGGCCAGGAAGCCAAGGGCAATGGTAACCCATACTGCCACTGGCAGTGCTTGGCTTCAGGCAATGGCTGGCTACAGGTCCTGGCTCAGGATGCCACACAGCTCTGTGATGGTGGCACTATCCATGCAGTACCATTGGTAGACCTCCTTCTCTGACAGTTGGAGGCAGCTTATCCTTGGCCTGAACATCTTTGGTGTGTGGTACTGGTGTCTATGGTGCTGGGCTACCACTTGCTCCTTTTTCAGCAAGTATTGTTGCCTCCTCTGCTGTGCTTGGGCCTGTTGGTGGTGCCTGTGGACCATCATGTGGTATCCCCACAATACACAGGTCTTTCCTAGTCTGACTCATACACGGGTTCTGCGCTGTCGTTCCCGCTGTCCTAGGCATCCCAAACCCTCGACTAGACTTTCACAGTTTATGGGGATTTGGGCCACCACCCAATGCCATGGAATATATATGTTACACGGGCACATTGTGACGATACACCCAGCACGTCCCGTTATGCCCATATGGATATCCAGTTAGTGTTACCCATATTTGCGGGATTTTCAGAGCTACATGGCTGGTTGGCGATCTTCATTGCTCAGTTATGGCGCACATCCATGGGTAAGTCATCATTTATGGGCCTTGGCAATGCCTATGGCTTCCAATATCGGGCCCTTAGTCTCTACCAACCTCCACTGGAAGCTTACTCCATGCATCTACCACTCTTTCCACAAATTAGTTCAGAACACCCCTGCCCGCCTAATCACTTTTTCCCCTGTCTCCGCTCACATCACTCCTTCTCTTCTTTCTCTTCATTGGCTTCCAATCAAAGTCCGGTTTATCTATAAACTCCTCGCTATCACTCATAAGGTTCTCTTCACTAGCACCCCACAATACCTGGCCGACACCATTCACCTCAACCCGTTCCTCATCTCCTCCGTTCCGCGCATGGTAACCGTCTTTTCCTTCCCTTTCCCTCCCAGGCCCATCTTGAAAATACCCGTCACTCCGCCTTTTTCTTTCTTGGTCCTGCTTTATGGAACTCGCTCCCCCATTCTCTCCGCACGGAACTTTCCTTCCCTCGCTTTAAAGCCTCCTTAAAACGCACCTTTTCTGCCAGGTCTTTGACCTCCCTCCTCCCACTGATGGCTCTGGTCTCCCTTCGTCTGACCCCCCCCCCCATCGGTCATTTAGTCGCCCCATTCTTGGAACACTCTCTCCCCTAGTTATTAACTATTCCCTCTTTCTCTCTCTTCTTTCCTGTCCTCCATTGGCGTTCTTTTCCTCTCTGTGTCCTTGTAGCCATTTTATTGTATTATTGTACACCGCCCTGATGGTTTGCCCTGGGCGGTATATCAAAATCTGCGTATAAAGTATAAATTACCCCTGAGTCTATCTCCTTTCATCTTCATCTTCATCTTCTGCCCCCTGGTTGCAGAGCTTTCTTTCAATTAAAAGAGACTCTCCTCTTATGCCAGGGAGGTATTTAAATGAGTGGAGAAGTAGCATAATGGTTAGAGCACTGGCTTTATAACCAAGAGACCAGGGTTCAATTCCCACTAGCACTTAACTCTCCATTGCTTCAGAAGAAAGGCCTGGCAATCTACTTCCAGTCACACTGCCAAGAAAACCCAGAACTGCTAGGTCACCAGGAGTCCGCATTAACTCAAAAGCACACATTGCATTGCATCATATCTCCCTCTACCATCTTTCTTCTAAAGTATTGTCATGCCCTCATCACTCACCTCCACCTTAGAGGGGCGTGGTTGTATAAGGAACTTTCCCTTTTCAGCCTTAACTGACTAATTCCCCGCAATGTTTTCTGGGAAATGTAGTTTAATTGCGCTATACATGGGCTTCAGGTAGAAAGCTGTAGTCGGGCTCCTTGGGGTAAGGCAATGACAGAAATTTATTGAGCACAAAAAAGGTTCATAAATACCACATTCAGGCATACTTCTCCAGGCTTCTTCAAAGTACAACAGGTTATAAGCAAAACAAAAGCCAAAACCAAAGTGACAGCTTAAAGTATTCTTCAGCTCAGAAAAACATAGCCTTTTAACAGCAAGGCTACCAGCTTCCTTTAGCCTTGCTGGTTAAAGCACAAAACACAAAACAGGCTTTCTTCTGTGTCAGTTTGCCTTCTTTTCCAGTCTCAAACCTTTCCAGGCTGTTTTCCAATTTACAAGCAAAAACAAAAACTCCAAACAGGAACAAACTTTCAACATGCAAGCAAAGTTCTATCCAGGTTTCTCAGGAAAATTCAAGAGTAAAAAGAGCTTTTTTCCTCACAGTGGTGACACTGCCAAGAAAACCCAGGAGCTACTGGGTCGCCAGGAGTCAGGACTGACTCGAAGGCACACATGGCATGGCAATTTGGCTTCTTGCCGTCTCACTTCACAGGTAGCAGGTGGTTAACAAGCACAATTCACAACTCCAGCTTGTTCTTACGTCTTAGTAAAACTTCCCCTCTTTACCACGTGGGAATTTACAATCCATCTACCTGCTTATTATGGTTACCTTTCTCTAGAGGGCTTTCTCTCAGGGCTGGCTTTCATTCAACCCTTCTGTGGCTAAGGTTTGGCACAAAGAGCAATCCATGAGGGTGTCTTCCTCATTCAGCTCAGCATCAGGCTCTCCTAGCATAGACTCTGACTCTCCTTCTGGCTCACCGGGCTCGGCTGACAGCCTCTCGTTAGAGCTGAGAGTGTCTCCTGCTCCTCTGCACTGCCCAGCAATAGTCAGGCTTCTCCTGCTCTGCTCAGCATTAATCAGGCTTCTTAGGCTCGTACCTGTGCCTCGGCTTGTATCAGCTTCTCTCCCTCTTTCTCCTCTTCTTGCCTTTGCCTCTGCCCTTGCTTCTGGCGTTCCTTCCACCCTCTCTCCTTTACTATAATTTAGCATAGGCTTATATCTCCAGGGTTCTAGCCCCACCTCCTCTCTTCCCAGGTGACGGAGATCACTCTGCTTTCTGGCACCTGAGCAATCAGGGAGCTTACTGATGTAAGGGTCTTGGACCTTAGGTCTGTATTCATTCTCCCTTATTTCACTAGGGGAAACATGAAACCTGTTCCATCTGGGGGGTTTCTGGTTCCTAGGTAAGGTTGTGGTTTTGTTACCCTGACCTTGCAAAAGGGGCCCCTTTTACTAGGGTGAACTCTTTGCCTTTTTCCCTTTCCCCTAACTCAGGATAGGCTTCCTTACCATAGAATACATATTGAGATCTTTAAGTCTGTCCCTATATGCCTTATGACGAAACCCACTAATCATTTTGGTAGCCACCCTCTGCACCAATTCTATCCTGTTTATATTCTTTTGAAGGCGTGGTCTCTAGAATTGCACACAATACTCTAAATTAGGTTCCAACAAAGACCTATCCCGAAGAAATCCACACTTGACAAGAACAATCCAACAGCATACAGACCCATCTCCAGCATACCACTTTTAGCAAAAATAATAGAAAAAACTGTACAGCACCAACTACAAGAACACATAGACAACCATGCTCCCCTGGACAACAATCAACACGGGTTCCGCCCCAACCACGGGGTAGAAACTCTTCTGATATACCTCTTCGACAGCGTCCTCCGCATCATAAACAACACCAAGAAAGGCATACTCATGATATTCATTGACATCTCATCCGCATTTGACACAGTTAACCACAAGACTCTCTTGGATAGACTACAGAACATCGGTCTACACGGTGCCACCCTGAATTGGTTCCATTCATATTTAACCGACAAATACAGGTCAAAGTAGGACACAACACATCTGGACCCATAAAAGTCAAACAAGGAGTGCCACAGGGATTGGCCCTTTCAGCTCTCCTATTCAACCTATACATCCAGCCAATATGTGCCATCATGAAAGAGCACCACATACATTATACAATCTACGCAGATGACGACATGATCTACACACCCATCTCAGTCGACAACCCGGACTACACCAACATAACAAACTGCCTCACCCAAATGGCAAACTGGCTTCAGGAAAACAACCTATCAATCAACTACAGCAAGACGGAGGCACTGATCATCACGCGAAACCCGGCTTTTATCCCTCCACCCGACATCAAGATAAGAGATGCACTCATACCCATAAAATCAGAAGTTAAGTACCTCGGAGTCATCCTGGACAAAGAACTTAATCTCCAAGCACACATAGGCAGAGCAACCAAAAGTGCATACCTAAGAATGCGACTCATCAGAAGACTCAAGCCCCTCCTCGACCCAGAGCACTTTCGCACCGTTTGCCAGGGGCTGATAACCCCTCTACTAGACTTCTGCAATCCAATATTCACCGGGCTACCAAAGCAGACCCTCAGACCACTACAACTGGCCCAAAACACAGCTGCCCGCATAATAGCCGGTACTACAAGACACGATCACATCACACCCATACTGAAAGAACTGCACTGGCTCCCAATCATTTCACGCATCAAATACAAGACTATCATAAACATATTCAAGATCAAACACTCCTCCGCCATAAGCCTACACACACTCATACAACCCAACACAAGCACACGACCAAGAAGAAGAGGCACCTCCAATTGGGTTAACACCCCAAAAGACTTCACCAAGACCCGCAAAGACACCGCACAATGAGCAATCTCCCTGGCTGCTCCATCCATATGGAACTCCCTCCCAGATGACCTGAGACTAACCACAGAAATCAAGGACTTCCAAAAACAGCTGAAGACAACCCTGTTCATCGATTACTATGGACATACCCCCTGAACCAGCATACAAGTCAGATCATCAACCCTCCCCACCACCCCAAGACTGTATATAAGACTGTATAATAAGCTCATGATGTATAATAGCACACTATGTAGATAAACCAAATCTAATCACATCTCCGCCAACACATACACACCACTCTGTACACTGCATGAAAACATTTGCCCCCTTGATTGTTTGCCGTGGAAACCGCTTTGATTGAATGATAAGGTGGTATATAAATACCATAAAATAAAATAAAATAAATAAACAAAAGACTTATTCAGAGGCATTATCACCTCCTCCTTCCTGCTGGTCATTTCTCTCCCTTTGCACCAAAGAATCCTTCTGGCTTTCGCTAGATTCCTCCTCATGTTACCTACACCTTCCTGGGTGTCTACTCTATTGCAGATTTTGGTATCTTTCACAAAGAGGCAAACCTTACCTGATAACCCTTCCACATTATCACTTACAAAAACTGATAACATTCTTCTTTTCAGAGTGAGCTCCATATTTACCTGTACCGTTTGTTGCCTCCCACTCAACCAATTTCTAACCCAATCCATCACTTTAGAATCCATCCCTAGGGCACTCAACTTATTTATAAGTCACCTGTGCGGAACAATGTCAAAGGCTTTACTGAAGTCTAAGTACACCAGATCTGGAGCTCTCCCTTGGTCCAGCTCTCTGATCACCCAATCAAAGCAATTAATGAGATTTGTCTGACAAGACCTGTTTCCAGCAAAACCATGCTGCCTCGGATCCTGCAATCCATTGTATCCCAGAAACCTCACTATCCTCGGTTTTAGCAGCTTTTCCGTTAGTTTACTTACACAGAGGTCAGACTAACAAGCCTGTAGTTCCCAACCTCATCCTTACTTCTCCTTTTGTCTAAGGAGACAAGATGAGCCATTCTCTAGTCCTCTGGGACCTTGCCTAACCCTAAAGAAATATTGAAAAAGTCAGATAGTGACGCCACTAGAACTTACCTAAGTTCCTTCAATACTCTTTGATGTATCCCATCTGTTCCTATCACTTTGTCTACTTTTAGTTTAACTAGCTCCTCACAACACGGTCTTCTGAAAATCATTCAAGATACGCCCCACCTGTTCCTATCTGTCGGTGTTTTCTGAGATCCTGCTCCTTCATAAGAACATAAGAAATGCCATACTGGGTCAGACCATGATCTATCAAGCCCAGTATCCTGTTTCCAACAGTGGCCAATTCAGGTCACAAGTACCCAAAGTCCACAGCTTCCACAATGCTCATCCTGGGGTAAGCAATAGATTTCTTGAGTCCTCTTTAATAATGGTTATGGACCTTACCTCCAGGAACTTGTCCAAACATTTTTTAAGAACATCAGATATACCATACTGGGTCATACCAAGGTCCATCAAGCCCAGTATCCTGTATCCAACAGTGGCCAATCTAGGTCACAAGTACTTTGTAGTTTCCCCAAAGGACACAGGTTCCACAATGCTTGTATTATGGCAAGCAGTGCATTTCCCTGGTCCCCTTTAATAATGGTTTATGGACCTTTCCCCTCCAGGAACTTGTTCAAACCTTTTTTAAACCCAGCTACACGATACATCCTGGTGGGGGGAGGAGCTAATTCCAAGATGGCTGCGGTAGCGTTTCTTTGAGCTTTATGCCTAAGAGAAAGGGAAAGTTGAGGGCTGCTCCCTCCGCACCTCAACAGCCCAGTTCGGGTCCCATGGACCGTTTTGTTAAAATTCCTCCGGAGAAGGTAAAGGAGATTCGAGTCGGCTTGGAAGCGCCGATTGCAGAGGATCAGACGCTTCCGTCGGATGCTGATACATCGCTCTCTCCTGTGGTGAGGACGCCTCCACCCTGCCCCGCTGCCTCAGAGCCCGCCTCAGCTTGTGTGACGCCAGTGTCTCCCGAAGTGGGGGTGCCGGCTGAGGTGAGGGCACGTGCTGTGAATGCGGCCTCTTTGACTCCCGATAGCCTCGGTGAGACTTCGGGCGGCAGTTTGGAGCTGAATACTCCGTTGGATAGCCCATCTTTGCATTTGGAGACATCTCTTCTACCGGAACTACCTCCTCTCATTCGCCCCAAGGTATTTACGCTGGAGGTGATTTGGGACGCTATTGCTAATCTCTCTTCTATAAACTCTCAGACTGCTGCATTGTCTACTCGGATCCGGCAGAATGCTGTTAACATCCAGAAAAATGTGGAAAATATCCAGTCTGTTGTATCCACCTGTGAGCAGATTAAGACTGAGCATATAGCTTTCCGTTCTCAGCTAGATACTGTTTCAGACGTGTCTTTGGCCTTGGTGAAGGAGAATTCTATATTAAAATATAAGCTGGAGGTGTTGGAAAATGCTACCAGAGCTGTTAACCTTAGGGTTTTGAACTTTCCTCGTCTCCCAGAAGTATCGGCCGTAGACATGTTTAAACAATATATCATGGAGATTTTGAAAGTTCCTCCTGACTTGATTCCACCTCTTAGTAAGGTATATTATCTACCTACCCGGAAAAAAGCTGAGGCATCTATACCTGTCTCTACTGTTAATTTCGAAGTTCTGGATGTGACTGGCCTACTGGAGAATACCGGGTGTGACGCTACTACTCCTACTGCCTCAACGCTTTTGGTTCAATGTGCCTTGGTTACTGATAAGGACTGGTTGTTGAAAATGTTCTTCAAGAAAAGATTGGATACATTTCTTGGCTTCAGAATATCTATGTTTCCTGATCTGGTTAAAGATACTCAAAGGTGAAGGAAACAGTTCCTTCAGTATAAACCTGGGGTGTTAAGTATTGGGGGTATTTTCTTTCTCCGGTTCTCTTGTAGATGTTTGGTTCTTATTGATGGTGTTAAGTATATTTTTTCGGATCCTATGGATTTGAATAAATTTATTAATGCCCGGCTCGCAGTGGTGTCACCAACAGAGTAATGGGTGGTTACAGTTCATCTTTATCCTCCCCGTATGTAATTCCGGAGGCCTACCTGTCATTTTGGTTTCATGTTTTTGATATCTCTTATAAGTATCTGCCAAGTCTCTCTTTTGGTTAGATTGTTTCTATTCTCCTCCTCTCTAACTTGTGGACTATATACAGTGTATGATACAGATTTCTTTTCTTTTTTTTAATCATGTTATTGTTTGTGTTTCCTTCATTCACTGTATTCACTGTAAGGAATTTTATTTTCTTGCTGTATTTGATAAAATTCTATAAATAAAAGATAAAAAAAAACCCCAGCTACACTACCAGCTTTTACTGCATCCTCGGTAATGAATTCCAGAGTTTGTTTAAGCATTTGATTTTGTGTTGAGTGAAAAAATATTTTCTCTTATTAGTCTTAAATAGATTACACTGTAACTTCATTGCATGTCCCCTAGTCTTTCTATATTTTGATGGCATAAACAATCGATCTACATTTACCTATTCCACTCCATTTATTAATTTATAAACCTCTATATCTCCCCTCAGCCATCTCTTTTCCGGTTTGAAGAGCCTTAACTTTTTCAGACTCACCTCATAGGGGTATCTTTCAATCCCCTTTAACATTTTGGTGGCTCTTCTCTGTATCTTTTCTATATCCTTTTTAAGATATGGTGACCAGAATTGCACACAATATTCAAGGTGCGGTCGCACCATGGAACAATACAGAGACATTATAATATCCTTTGTTTTATTCTCCATTCCTTTCCTTAGGATTCCTAGCATTCTATTTGCTTTCTTGGCCACCACTGCACACTGGGCGGAGGGTTTCAACATGTTATCCATGATGACACCTAAATCTTTTTCCTGGGTGGTGGTTCCTAATATAGAACCTTGCATCGTGCAATCATAGTTTGGGTTGTTCTTTCCTAGGTGCTTAACTTTGCACTTGTCCACATTAAATTTCATCTGCCATTTGAACATCCAGTCTTCCAATTTAACAAGATCCTCTTGCAATTTTTCACAATCTTCTTGGGTTTTAACAACTTTGAATAATTTTGTGTCACTCGTAATTCCCATTTCCAGGTCATTTACAACTATGTTAAAAAGCAGCAGACCCTGCACAGATCCCCGGGGTACTCCACTATTCACCTTTCTCCATTGGGAAAATTGGCCATTTAGCCCTACCCTCTGCTTTCTATCTTTTAACCAATTCCTGATTCACAATAGTACACTGCCTCCTATCCCATGAAGTTTTAATTTCGCCAAGAGTCTCTCATGAGGGACCTTGTCAAAGGCTTTCTGAAAATCTAGATTCACAATATCAACCAACTCACCTTTGTCTCCTGTTTTATTCACACCTTCAAGAAACATAACAGATTAGTAAGACAAGATCTTCCTTGGCTAAAACCATGTTGGCTGTCTCCCATTAAGCCATGACTATCTATATGTTCAGTAATTTTGTTCGTTATAATGTTTTATATCATTTTTCCCGGTACTGATGTGAGGCTCACCTGTCTGTATTTTTCCCGGATCACCCTTGGGACCCTTTTTAAAAATTGGCGTTACATTGGCCATCCTCCAGTCTTCAGGTATTACAGATGATTTTAATGATAGTTCACAGATTCCTAATAGTAGATCTGCAATCTCATATTTCAGTTCTTTCAATACCTTTGGATGTATTCCATCTGGTCCAGGTCATTTGGTACTCTTCAATTTATCAAATAGTTGTAATACATCTGGGTTTATGAATATTTCTTTCAATTATTCAGATACATCACATTAATATACCATTTCAGGCACGGGTAAATTCCCTACATCTTCTTCAGTAAAGACCAGAGCAAAGAATTCATTCAGTCTCTCCGCTAAGGTCTTGTCTTGTCTTCACTTAATGCCCCTTTTATCCCTCTATCATCTAATGGTCCACTGACTCTCTCACAGGTTTTTTTGCTACCAATGTACTTGAAAAAGTCCTTATTATGCATTTTTGCTTCCACGGCAAGCTTTTTTCCCAATTCTCTCTTTGCCTGCCTTATCAATGCCTTGCATCTAACTAGGCAATGCTTATGTTATTTCCCTTTTTCATTATTTGGCTCCTTTTTCCATTTCCTGAAAGATTTTTTTGGGCAACAACAGCTTCTCTGACCTCACCTTTAAACCATGCTGGTAGTTCTTTGGCCTTCCTCCCACTTTTCTTAAAGCGTGGAATACATCTGTTCTGAGCTTCCAAGATAGTATTTTAAAAAAATGCCCACACTTTATGCAAATCTTTTGCCTTTGCAGCTGCTCCTATTAGTCTTTTGTTAACTATTTTCCTCATTTTATCATAGTTTACCTTTTGAAAGTTAAATGGGAGTACTGTGGATTTCCTTGCCATTCTTCTTTCTTTTATTAAAATAAATGCAATCATACTATGATCACTATTGCCAAGTGGCCCCAACACCGTTATCTCTTGCACCAGATCCTGCATGCCACTAAGGGCTAGGTCCAAAATAGCTTCCCCTCTTGTTGGTTCATGAACCAGCTGCTCCAAAAAACTTTATCTCCCTAGCATGTCCTGCTGTGAAACTGATCCAGTCAATACCATGGCTTTACATGGAATTTGTATTCATAGAGATTCTACAGCGTATTTTGTTTCCTGCAAAACTTTAATCCTATGTGACTCAATGCCCTCTCTAACATAGAGCGCAACCGCTCCACCATTTTGACTATCATTGTGATATAGTTTGTACCCAGGTATCACAGTGTCCTATTGGCTGTCCTCGTTCCACCAGGTCTCTAAGATACCAATCATATCTAACCTCTCATTTAGAGCTATATATTCTAAATCAGTTGATAGGGGTAATTTGGAATCTTTCAGCTCTCTACCTAAGGGCATCTGGGTAACTTTTATCTTTATTGGAACTTTGGATGTCCTAACTTCCCAGTTTTGTTAGTATCCTTCAAGGATACATTCTTCTGAACCATGCGCTCTTGGGTGACTGTTGACTTTCCTCTATTATCTAGTTTAAAAGCTGCTCTATCTCCTTTTAAATGTTAGTGCCAGCAGCCTGGCTGCATCCCGGTTAAGGTGGAGCCCATCCCTTTGGAAGAGCCCCTCCCTTCCCCAGAAAGTTGCCCAATTCCTAACAAATCCAAAACCCTCTTATTTGCACCATCATCTCATCCATGCATTAAGACTCTGGAGCTCCGTCTGCCTTTTGGGCTCTGCGCGTGGCATGGGAAGCATATCAGAGAATGCTATCCTGGAAGTTCTGGATTTCAACTTCCTACCTAAAAACCTAAATTTGGCCTCCAGAACCTCCCTCCCACATTTTCCTATGTCATTGGTACCAACATGTACCAAGACAGCAGACTCCTCCCCTGCGCTATCTAAAACCCTGTCTATGTTGCGAGTGAGGTCTGCTACCTTTGCACTAGGCAGGCATGTTACTAGGCAATCCTCACGTCCCCCAGCCACCCAGCTATCTACATGCCTAATGACTGAATCGCCCGCTGTAACGGTCGTCCTAACTTTTACCTCAAGGGCACATGGCCCAGGAGAAAACTCCTCGGTGCAAGAGGGTGTTAACATTTCCTAGTGGACAGGTCCTAGCTATAGGATCACTTCGTGCCTCACCAAGGTGATGCTCTCCTTTCACAAGACCTCTCTCTTATATGGCAGTTGAGAGGCTGCCAGACTAGAGGTGGGGCTTCAATACTATGTCCCTATAGGTCTCATTTATGTACCTCTCTGACTTCCTTGTGTCTTCCAATTCTACTACTCTAACCTCCAGAGATTGTATTTATTCCCTGAGGGCAAGATGCTCCTGTAAGACCTCTCACCAACTGGAAGAAAATCATATATGTGACATATAATACAAAAGACTGGATAACTCCCATCTTGCTGCTGGACTCCTGTCTGCATCTTAGTTTTATAGTTTAGTTTAGTTATTTAAATTGTTTTTAGTTGCTAGGGATACTAATACAACTATACCATATAAGTTTAAGTGACTTTGTTCACCTCAAGATTAATTACTTTCAGGGCCTTAACGCATCTATTCCTGGTAAGGATAATCAGCTGAACATAGAAGGGAATGTGAATACCACTCCCCCTTTAATAGGTGTAAGATCCTATAAAGCTAGGATTATGCCTGGGGTGGGTGGGAGTCAGGGATGGAGGGAAGGAACTAACACTTACTAAAGGCTAGCTTGCTACACAGGTCCCCGACCTGTGCTTCCAAGGTAATCTGGGTGATTCACACAGCCCATGCTTTGATAGAGGGAATCTCAAAACGCCCCTTTGATCTGTCACTTGGCTTTAACACCTGTTGTCACCTGGGGGCCAACCCAGTGCCTAGGGCACAGGGGGTTGGTCTGCCTGGGGATTCTAATTCAGGGAGTATGGCATGGCATTTTCTCCTGCAATGCCTTATAGGAATAGTAGTCCCTTTTACCCTCTGAGAAAAGAAGAAATTGTAGTCGAGTGGTTTTAGGCAAATGACAAGGATTTATTTCCCTTTCCAAGAAGATTAAGTGCATGTGGAAAACTTAGGACAGTTGCCATATAATTGACCTGAGGAATACATTCAGGAACTAAGGTAACCAGCCTCTTTAGCTTCAGGCTTTAAAACGTGCAGTGCTCAGTACAAACAAAAGCAAACAGCTTCTCATAACAAAAGAAAATGTTCCCTTTTCTTCTGCTGCTTTCTCAGCCTTCTTAATATATTGTTCAGCAGAGAGATTCAATATGGTCAGCAAGAGACAAAGTGCAATCCATCTGATTATCTGCTACGTCATTGATATCAGAATCTATCTGCATCTCTTCTAAGTCAGCGTCACCTGGGTGTGTCTGCAAGTTGCTATACGGCGTTTTAAAACAAACTTCTTCTCTGCCTTCACGTGGCTTCCCTTTGTAGCACTCTAACGAGCAGGGCTGTAAAGTACCATATACAGTATACTGAAGTTGCTGCTTGGGGAGCCTAATACTTCCTGGCAACTACAAGGAAATATTTTAAAACTAGGTTCAAATCTGGACAAGTTGTGAAGCCTACCTTTTGGCTTTAAAGAGGATTTACTGGACGGCACCGGCCCTGTGCTGCTCACACCTGGCTTTTGGGCTTTGGCTTTCTGGGTCCTTACTCCTCCTTGACTCCTTTTGGTCAGCGTGCTCCCTTGCTTGATCCCCTGCCGGATTCCTTGCCTCTGTCTTTGCTCTTGTCCTGGCGTCTCTCCCTTGGAGCTTCCTTGGAACTCCTGTTCCTTCTCTTCCTCCTTCCTCCTCATTCCCCTGGTCAAACCTAATGACCACTTTTGATATTCCGGCTTCTCAGGGCTTAGCTCTGCCCCTCCCCCAACCAGGTGTTTCTCATTAACTCCTGAGCTTGGGGATACGTTACAGCAAGGGCGTGCCTGTTCAGCTCGTGACTCTTTTTGTTTACCTTTTCCTTGAAAACATTGAGCCATGTGCTCTGACTGCATGTCAGTTTCTGAAACGAAATCCTCTTCTCTCCCTATCTCCATAGGCTCAGAAGGGTCTTCTACATGACACTATTTAAAACAATTTCACGGGTCTCTTGCCCACTATCTAGAAGGCCTCTTTGTAAAGGTCTCTAGAAACAATTTATTGCTCG
This sequence comes from Ichthyophis bannanicus, assembly GCA_033557465.1. Taxonomy (NCBI): domain Eukaryota; kingdom Metazoa; phylum Chordata; class Amphibia; order Gymnophiona; family Ichthyophiidae; genus Ichthyophis; species Ichthyophis bannanicus. Next base: position 924,669,935 of record CM066032.1, on the reverse strand, counting down.
AAGAATACGGATTCTGTTTTTCATTCTATGCTAAGTTATACTCTGATTTGATTTAAATTAAAGCTCTTTGATGATACTAGGCCCTGACTGAGTATTAAATTTAAACTAGAAGTGGACTTCTGGTGGCAATGAGCCGGTGAGGACATGTCCAGACTGGCTCTGGGTTGACCATCTGCAAATCAATTAAACCCAACTCATATGACTTGAAATAAAAAAACCCTAAACTGGTACCTGGCAAACTGAGACCTCCTGAAGACCTCTATTAGGTGGAAAACTGAGCCTCAATACTCATGGCATCCAAAACTATTCGCAAAGATAAAGGCTGCATGCAAGAGGGGAAGATGGTGGATGGAGCCCCAGTGAGCCCTCAATTGGAAGACAATCAAACCATAGTAAAGGAAGTCACTACAGCAGTGGTTGGGGCTCTGGAAAATTGGTTCCATTCATTATCTGAACAGCTAACCCAAGTAAGCCAAGCAATAGGTGATTTTACTGGGTACATTGACCAGGCGGAACAATGCATTTCAGATATCGAGGATACCTAGTACATATAAGTGGATCGACTCAAAACCTTGGAGGATCTGATACAATAGGGTGAAAAAATTAACGACCTTGAAAACCGTGGGCGGCAGAAAAATCTCCGCTTCATAGGAATTGTGGAAACTGGTATAGATGGAGAGTTACAGGGGTTCTTGGAGACCTGGATCACACAACACCTTATGAGCAATACACCATTGGGCCTACTGAAACTCGAATGTGTGCACTGGCTGGGACTGAGAAAGGGGGGTCCTGGTGCCCAAGAGCGGTCATCACACACTTTCTAGAATTCTGCCAAAAGGAGGATGTTCTTCAGACTGCTCATAGCCGCCGAGACCAATCTGAAAGTTTGGTGTGGATCCTGGTGTTCCAGGATTATTCAGCATTAGTGAGCCAGAAACGCCACGCTTTCTCCGAAGTGTATGAATAACTTGTGAGAAAAGGCCTGTACTTTTCCTTGATCTATCCTGCCAGACTGCAAGTGGACTATCAGGGGCAGCCAAAATATCTGACAACACCGGAGGAGGCCCAGACATTCTTAGACAAGCTGATTTTGGATTCCAGAACTTGACGGAGTAGGCCAGCAGTAACTTGCAGCACAGATTATACTAAGGTGAATACGTCTCTACGTTGATAATTAGAAACCCGGGAATACAATCGCATAAGCCTTTTGAGAACTGCAGCCAAACCTATAATGATAAGGGTAACACAGACAGGGCCCAAATGTTTAGAAACCAGCCTTTGCTGGTTATTAGTCATGACCCAAACACATATGCGAGGGCTCATAAATACATAAAGGTATGCTCCTTCGCTCTACTGGGTAAACGGGGATTAGTGAATGTTAACCGGCCCTTACACACCTTTTCAGACAATTACCAGGCAAGTACTAAGCGAATGGGAAGGGGGGTAATGTTTGCAAATGTTAATACTGTTTTTGGCTGAAGGGGGATAACTCCACAGGTCTCCATCGGCAAGTGTTCTTAGACTAACTTATTATTTCTGTTGTACTTATAGAGCTCTCCATATCCAATATGATAATCTGGCAGGATTCCTACGAGATGTGAGGGGAGCGCTTCTATTAGATGCTACCATGTTGAGCCTAATGATGTTAAAAGGGGACTATTACACAGAGTAGTTAGTTTCTGTGGTGTAGTGAAATGGCTGAACTCCTTCTTCTGTCAACTGTATTTTATGTGCTGGATCCCACTACCAGTGGCCCCATGCTGTCCAGGTTATATCGCTCTTGACCAAAACTCTGAGCACGGGAGCCGGGGATACTGGATGAGAATGGGTGAGTCGTCCTCTCCACCCCCACACTCTACAAATATTTTATACCAGTGCAGACAGAGTATCATGTAACCTAGTCCTGCCCTCCCAGGGTGCTTTGACATCCTAGTCAAAAAGAGAAGCACGCCTCATAAAGACAACTAAAGAAAACAACGAAGTAAATATATACCTCTATGGAAATGCAAGTGAATTAGAATGTTTGTAAGTGCATAGTGTAGGAGGGAACGAGTGGTAGCGAATGGGACCAGGAATGGAGAATTGGGGTGATACGAAGAGCGGGGTGATAGCACCTAAAGCAAAACTAGTAGGTTAGTCACCAATAGGTTTAATAGGCTCTGGCACTGGATATGGTGTTTTGGCTGTGGTGTTGTGGCCGGTCCCCGGCCTCGCTGGCTCGGCCCTTGGCCGGTGGTGCAAGGGGGGGTGGTCGCAGGCCTACTTGAGGCAGGGAGTCTTACCCAGGTGGTCAAAGGCAGAAAGCTGCCATGGGCAATTATTTAGGAGAGGGGAAACACATCACACAGAAAGGGACTATAGGAATAGAGAATGGGGTAGAGGGTGGGTCCGAATTCCAACACGGATCTCTGGTAAACTCCCTCAGGAGCACAGTTCGTATAGGGAGCCAGAGGACTGGGGAGAAGGTGGGTGGGGAGAGAAGGGGGAAGGGGTGGGGGAGTCTCAAGATAGTAACAATAGGATGGGGCAGTATCCCTCGCCATCAGGGATGATTGTGGGACAATTAGGTAGGGTGGGCAGAGCGATCTCTTCTGTGGTTGGGGCCCCCACAAGGCAGTCCAGAAGTGGTCTAGGCTGGGAGGCCATCCTCGATAGACTTTGATTCCTTGTGGATTATGTGCACTATCACTATCTAGTCCCATAACTGGTAGAAGAATCCACCTTCTCTCTTAGAACATCTGCAGGATTGGCTGTCCAATAAAATGACATAAGGTGCTTAAGGCAATTCGTGACAAACAGGTCGATGTCACCTTTCTCCAGGAGACCCATATGTCAGACATTGAGCATGCTAAATTAAAGCAATGATGGGTAGGGGTGGCCTACAGAGCGTCTGCAGTTGGGAAATATGTGGGTGTGGCGATTCTGGTCAGGAAGGGAGTTAATTTCCAACTTGAACAGATAGTAAAAGGCTCAGGAGGTCTAGCATCTTAGTATGTGGACAAATACAGGGAGTCCCAATTTACCTAGGAAACATATATGCTCCTAATTGCTATGATCGAGAGTTCTTTGATGGATTGGTGCAAAACTTACTACAAGTGGATGATCGCGAGATGATCCTAGGAGGTGACTATAATTGTGTTAGACCAATTAATCGACTGGACCCAGACAAGGGGGCAGGGTGACGCTCAACAATGATGTAGGCTCATGGCGATTTGTGAAAGTATAGAATTACTGGACATCTGGCGTACATTACATCCCATTGAATATGATTACACCCATATGTCCAGGGCCCACGGCACATAGTCCTAATTGGACTACTTTTCGATCTCATAGTAGTTGCTGAGCAGGGTAGAGGAGGCCCAGATTGGAAATATTCCGATTTCAGACCATGCTACAGTATGATTAGATTGCCAACTGGCCCCTGTGAAATACAGAACGTGGGGTTGGCATTTTCCCTTCTATTTGAAGGGAGACGTGGACTTTCTTCACTACTTGAGATAACACTGAGACTACTTTGCAGAAACGAATGCGCAACATCAAGACCATGCTTGTTTTGGGAAACTGCTGTTATACCTATGTGGAGTAGAGAGTAGTTACTCACCTGTAACAGGTGTTCTCCAGGAACAGCAGGAATCAGTCCTCACATATGGGTGACGTCGGCGCCGACGGAGCCCTTGTGCGGTGCATTTCCACAGCTTTCAAAGAAAGCCTTTGGGAATGCAGCGTGCATGCACGGTCCCCTTCCCGCCCAAGGGTGCCATCTTGTTCAGTCTGATGACATAGCTAAAAGACAGCAAAAAACACAAAATGAATCATATGACTGCAACTCCAAGGGGAGGAGGGAGGGTCGTGAAGACTGATTCCTGCTGCTCCTGGAGAACACCTGTTACAGGTGAGTAACTACTCTTTCTCCAGGACCAAGCAGGAAGTCAGTCCTCACATATGGGACTCCCCAGCTTCAGGCTACCGGGAACCCAAGCCAAAAAATAAGCTCTCTCTAGAGCGTCAGCATCCATGAAAGAATCCTTTCTGAGAACGCCCCCGTACGGTAGCCCAACACAAGGGCCAGAGGGTAGGAGTTGCCTAAACCTCAAAGAGATTATGGAGTACCGCCTGTCCAAAAGCACTGTCCCTACGGGACTCCCTCTCGAGGCAGTAGTGAGCCGCAAAAGTCTGGCTTGAAGACCAAGTAGCAGCCCAGCAGATGTCTGCCAACGGAACAGAGCTTAGGTGGGATACTGACGCGGCCTTCGCCCTGACACGGTGGGCCGTGACTCGACCCTGCAAGGAGAGGCCGGCTGCTCTGTACGCCCAGGCAATACAATCCGCTACCCAAAGGGACAACGTACGCTTGGAGACAGGCAACCCCAGTTTATTAGGGTCAAAAGAGATGAAGAACTGAGCAGCCCTTCGATGCCCCTGCGTACGGTCTATGTAAAAAGACAACGCCCTTCTACAGTCCAGGGTATGCAGGACTGTTTCAGCCCGGCTGGCATGCAGCCTGGGGAAGAATGTTGGAAGAACCACCTCCTGATTGAGGTGGAAGGAGGAGACAACCTTCGGAAGGAACTTAGGGTGAGTCCATAAGACCACTCTGTTGTTATAGAACCGTGTGTACGGTCTATCAGAAACCAAAGCTTGTAGTTCACTCACATGCCTGGCCGAGGTAAGAGCCACTAAGAACAACGCCTTCCAGGAAAGGAAGCGTAAGTGACAGCCATCGACTCAAATGGTGTGCAAGTAAGTTGGTGCAAGACCACATTCAAATCCCACTCAGTGGCTGGTGGACGGATCGGAGGCTTGAGCAAAAACAAGCCTCTGAGGAAGCGGGACACCAAGGGGTGACCCGACAGAGATTGGCCCCCTATCTGTGAGTGGTGAGCTGATAGAGCACTGAGGTAGACCCGAACAGAATTGGATTTAAGGCCTAGGTCTGACAGGTGAAGCAGATACTGCAGCACCACTGGCACCAGGCACGAAAAAGGATTCTCCTGGCGCTGAGCACACCAGGTGGAGAACCTACGCCACTTGAGGGCAGAAGATTTCCGGGTGGATTGCCTCCTAGAGGCCAAAACCACCTCTTCCACTTCCTTAGACGTAAGGGGGCTAGAACTACCCTTTCAGCAGCCAGGCCATCAGATCGAGGGACCTGAGGTTGGGGTGCAGGAGAGATCCCTGATCCTGAGATAGGAATTCGGGCTGCACCCCTAGAGGGAGTGGGGTGTCCACTGCCAACTGCAGAAGGAGTGGAAACCATGGTTGCCTCGGCCATCTGGGGGCTACCAGAATCACCGAGGCTTTATCCTGAAGAACCTTGAACAAGGTGCGGGGCACTAGAGGCGTGGGAGGAAACGCATACAGTAGGCCCGTGGACCAAGAGATTAGAAACGCATCTGCTGCTATTCGAAGAGGATGCGGTTGCCTGGAACAGAACCTGGGTAGCTGACGGTTCAGTGGACTCGCAAAGAGATCGATGGTTGGAAGACCCCATCTTAGAAAAATCCTTTGGACCACCAGGGGATTCAAATGCCATTCGTGAGGCTGTAGAATCCTGCTCAATCTGTCTGCTAGGGAATTTTCCTGGCCAGGCAGATAAACTGCCTTGAGAAACATGTTGTGTTTGATTGCCAAGGAGCACAGGTCCTGCGCCTCCTGACACAGAAGTTTGGAGCCTGTGCCTCCTTGCTTGTTCACATAGAACATTGCCACCTGATTGTCTGTCTGAACTAAGACAGAATGGTAAGAGAGGACATGAGAGAAAGTCTGTAGAGCTAAGCGGATAGCTCGCAACTCCAACAGATTGATCTGCTGTGTGGACTCCCAAAGTGACCAGAGGCCATGAGTGCAAGCCCCCTGGCAATGTGCACCCCAGCCCTGAAGGGAAGCATCGGTTATCAGCACCTGTGTGTGTGGAGGCGCCTGAAAAGGCACCCCCTGGACCAGGTTCGGGAGATGCATCAACCACCATAGGGAGGCTGCCAGCAGTTTGGACACCCTTGTCTTTCAAGTCACCTGTGGCTTGCACCCACTGAGCTCTGAGGCACCACTGAGCAGGTTGCATGTGCAGACGGGCATTCGGAGTTACATGGACCGTGGATGCCATGTGACCCAAGAGCCTTAGGAAGTTTCTGGTGGAGACCAGAGAACCACTGTGGAATTGTTTTGCCAAAGCTATAAGTTTGTGGCCCCTGTTCTTGGGCAAATAAGCCTTCGCCTGGAGGGTATCCAATCTTGCCCCTATGAACTCCATGTCCTGTGAGGGGAGCAAAGTGGACTTTGCAACGTTTATTACGAAGCCTAGATGCTGGAGAAGAGAAACAGTGTGAAGGGTGGCCTGTCTGGCCTCTTGTGGAGACTGACCTCTGATGAGCCAGTCGTCCAGGTATGGAAAGACAAAGATGCCCTGGTTTCTGAGATAGGCCGCCACCACTGTCAGGCACTTGGTGAAAACCCTGGGGGCGGAGGTGAGGCCAAATGGAAGTACTCTGTATTGAAAATGACTTCCTCCCACTACAAATCTGAGATATTGTCTGTGGTCTGAATGAATGAGGATGTGAGTATAAGCATCCTTTAGGTCTAAGGGGCATAGCCAATCTCCCTGCTGGAGGTAGGGCAGCAGTATTCCAAGGGTAAACATCTTGAACTTTTCCCTTTCCAGGAACTTGTTGAGATTTCACAAATCTAGGATGGGCCCGAGGCCTCCAGTCCTTTTTGGTACCAGAAAGTACCTGGAATAGAAGCCTCGCCCTATCAGGTTGTGGGGCACCGATTCCACCGCCTGCTCCTGTAGAAGACTTGCCAACTCCTGAAGGAGGAGGTTTCTGTGCAGAGGGAGTCCTGGAGGCTCCCCTGGAAAATAGGAGGGGGTAACTGGTTGAAGTGGAGCAAATAGCCCTTTTGGACTATGCTCAGTACCCAGGTATCCCCTGTTATGGCTGACCACCTGTGGGCGTACAGTGTCAGCCGGCCTCCTGTGCTGAGAGGAGCCGGCTGAGGAGGAGAGGCTATGCAGTGAGAGTCAAAACCCCGCTCCCTGCTGTGCAGGAGCCGGAGCTGATGGCTTGGGGGTTTTCTGCCTACAGGGACCATGTCCCTGCCCCTTGGCCTGCTGACCCTGATGGGGAGCTGTAGAGGCCTGAAACTGAGGGTAGGATTTGTAGGCAGTAGCCTTCCTCGGGTAAAAGGACTTTTTCCCCCCGAGTCCCCCTTCTGAGAAGGGGCAGAGGTTTTCCTGGACAGCCTTGTCCTGGTGAGAGTCTCAGACTCGTGTTCTGCAGCCTTTTCAGCCATGGGTTTGCCAAAAAGGTTCTCACCTCGGCAAGGGACATCGACCAACTTGTCCTGTACCCATGGCTCGAGGTCCGATGACGGTAACCAGGCCTGACGGCGTGCACCAATGCTGGCCGCAGCTACTCGGGCCGAAGCCTCGAAGCCATCATAGGCTGCTCAAGAGATAAACTTTGAGCACTCTTGAATCCCTGATGACAAAGCCTTAAACCTCTGCAAAGGTTCCTCGGAAAGGCCAGCTGAGAACCCGGCAATCTCCTTTGCCAGGACTCAGAGGTATATGCCCATATACAGCTGGTAAGTCTGGACACGGCAAGCCAGCATAGAGCCCTGGAAACACTTTCTACCGAGGGCATCCAAGTTCCGGGCCTCCCGGCCGGGGGGCACTAAGGAGTGCATCTTCTGACTCTTCAGACGATGCATGGCCGATTCCACAACCATGGAGTGGTGCGGTAGCTGTGCCTTCTGGAACCCAGGGCTCTTACGGACTCAATAAATGGAATAAACCCATTTGCTGACAACCAGTGCCGAGGCCGGTGCCTCCCACATGCGGAAGAGCAGCTGTTCCAGCATCGGAGGAACCGGTACAGTAAAGGTCTCCTTAGGAGGAGAGTCATACTGGAGGGCCTCAAGCTCCTCGGCTCGAGGCTCCTCCTCGGGTTCCACGGGGAAGGACAAGGCTTTGGCCATGTCCCGCACGAAGTCCGAGAACTGGATATCCTCCAGTGGGGACTGTCTCCGAGGCTCGGACTCCGAGGCTTCGGGTCCGGAAAGTGTCCGGGGACTCCTCGTCCTCCGTCTCCCACTCGGACCCCTCTGAGGAGGGATCAAGTGGCTCTGGCCAGGCGGGCATCAATGCCATCCGCCCCGACGCCGAGGGCACCGGCGTCGACGACCTCGGCCCCGAGCGGGAGGCCGAGGGGGACCTTGGCCGAGGATTGACTCGAGACCGCATCGACTCGAGGATCGGCTCGGCCTCCGAGGTCGACTTGGACGTTGAGGTCCCGGTGGTCGAGGCAGATACACCGGTGAAACCGGCGATCAGTACCTGCTGCTGCTGCTCCATGAAGGCAGCTAAGCTGCTCTCCAAGGCCGTCAACCTGAGACTCAGCTCAGGAAACTCAGCAGCCCCCAACTCGGGCCCCGACGTCGGCTCCCCCGGAGTGGAGTCTACGAAGACAACAGCACTCACGTGACTCGGGGACTCCGGCTCCACTCGAGGCAACTTGGCAGGCCTCTCCGACTCCGAGGACCTGGGATGGCAGTCGGGGCTATGCGACCTGGCCCTCGAGGGGCCAAGAGCATCCACCGATGCCACCCTCATGGGTTTCTTCTTCCTTCTGTGTTCCCGAGAAGGAGACCCCCTTTCAGAGGAGCCTTGACGGTGCTCGGGGTTGGACTCCCGAGATGTCGAGGCCTCTGACGAGGTCCGGGCCCGGCCGGACGCGGAGTCAGAAAAAGTCTTTCACGCTGATGCTGATGGCTCCTCAGCACCTTAGAGGACATTTTGCCGCACGGGACACAGACCAGCGGGTCATGGTCGGGCCCGAAGCACTGGAGGCAGCAGTCATATGTGTCGGTGAGAGACATTAGCCTCTTACACCGATCACACTTCTTGAACCCGCTGGCAGCCATCGGGGGAAAAAGGACCCCTGCAAGGTCAAACGACCGGGCTGCCAGTGAAAAGAGAAAAAAGAAGCGGGAACGCTAGTCACGAAGGACAAAAAATGAAAAACTAGCTCCGGGCTCGATACCGGTGTACCGGGCCCAGGCGTGAAGGGGAACCGGCGTCGAACCGGGCAAAAACCACGAATCCAACGCAGGAAAAATCAACTTTTTACCGGGTGACAACGACACATGTCCATCGGGCTCCATGGAAAAAAGAAGACTGAGCAAGATGGCACCCTTGGGCGGGAAGGGGACCGCACATGCGCGCTGCATTCCTAAAGGCTTTCTTTGAAAGCTGGGGAAATGCTCCGCACGAGGGCTCTGTCGGCACCAACGTCACCCATATGTGAGGACTGACTTCCTGCTTGATCCTGGAGAATGATAGGCTTTGTGAGTAAACAGAGAGGAAAGACCATAATAAGAAACTAGTAGAGTGGGGGAGGCAACCTCTGCTGCTGCGGAGGAAATTGAGACATCAAGACACAGCAGAGAATCGCTCAGCATATTGGCACTTCAAAGCCAATTAAATACCCTACTCCATGCTAGAGCGAAACATTCGATGTTATATTATAAATACATATTAGTGCGGTCCCTTATCAGAGCAACTAAACTGTTAACACATGAAAGTGCCCCAACACTAAACAACGAGAATACGATACATTTAGGCAACAAGGTCTCAGACTAAAGTGGGGTTATGAATCAGGGCTTATCAGGCCTGATAACCAAACACCCTTTCACATCAATGACCTTTATGATGTCGCCTCAAAAGTATTTTTCTTTTTCTTTCAATTTTTCTTCAAAAATACAGCATTGATCTAACTAAATCAGCCATTTATCTTTAGATATGTTGTAAATAGAAATAGTGTCTTTCTGGAATATAACTTTATGAAGATTGGCATTGGGGTCGTCATCATCTTCAAGATAAGCACATAAAGTTATATTCCAGAAAGACTCTATTTCTATTTACAAGATATCTAAAGATAAATGGCTGATTTAGTTAGATCAATGCTGTGTTTCTGAAGAAAAATTGAAAGAAAAAGAAAAATACTTTTGAGGCGACATCATAAGGTCATTGATGCGAAAGGGTGTTTGGTTATTAGGCATGATAAGCCCTGAATCATAACCCCTTTAGTCTGAGACCTTGTTGCCTAAATGTATCGTATTCTCGTTGTTTAGTGTTGGGGCACTTTCAAGTGTTGTTAACATATTATAAATACAAACTTTATCGGTTCGGTAATCGTTCAAGTAGACTCCTGTCCTTGTTGGTGAAAACCACAGAGGGTACCAAAACAGTTGCAGCAATAAAAACCACAGACAGGATGATAAAGACCTCTCAAGAGGTAGTGGAACAGACATTTCTGACATATTACCGCACCCTATATGCAACAGATGATCGTGACGGTCGAGTCACCCATCATTACTTGCAAAATTGTGACCTCCCCCGCCTAGACTTAACCCAGCAGAATCAATTAATTGGGCCATTCACCTCAGGTAAGATCCAGAAAGTGATCAAGGACTTGCACACACCCAGGGCACCAGGCCCAGATGGGTTCAGTGAGGAATTCTATCAAATACTCAGTGACAAAATATGTTTACCCCTCACGGATATATAACAACAATTAATGACACTTCAGTCATTCTCATATCATAACAATGAGGCATTGATCACTGTTATTCCTAAATAAGGGCGAGACCCATTGCTTCTGGGTTCCTACTGCCCCATTTCTCTATTAAATGTTGATCTTAAGATTATGGCAAAAGTATTGGCACAACCCCTGTTGGGGATAATCCCATATTTGATTCATTCCACCCAAGTAGGATTTCTTAAGGGACGTCAGGCAGTGGGTAATATTTGCCAAATACTGGCGGCAATGACTCACTGTAAAGCGGCAAGCATCCCTTCATTACTCATTTGTTTTGATGCAGAGAAAGCTTTTGATAGAGTGGGCTGTAAGTATATGTTCATGACACTGGAACGGTTTGGTTTTGAAGGCCCTTTTTTTCAAGCAGTGCAAGCTCTGTACTCAGAACCTAGAGCACAGATATTGATCAATGGCAATTATACGACCTGATTTCCTTTGGGTTAGGGTACGCTCCATGGCTGTCCCCTCTCCCCCCTGTTATTCTTACTAATGTTAGAGCTGCTACTATCGCAAATCCGGCAGAACCTGCACATATAAGGAGTGTGTATGGGGCTTTATGAATTTAAATTATCTGCCTATGCAGATGATCTACTGGTCTACTTTATGTGCCCAGAGATCTGGCTCTCTTAGACAAATTCACAAATTTTGGTATTTTTTTGTGGTACAAACTCAACTTAGATAAATCTGAAGAATTACACAGCAGCGATTCTTTACAGACCTTTTGGCTGGATGGGTTTCTGCTTAGGTGGACAACCAGTTCCTTTCGATACTTCGGGGTGACTATGCCTTCGGTCCCAGAAAACCTTTGCCAACTTAATGTGGGACCCCTCCTGACCTACAAGGAACAACAATTGGAGAAGTGGCGAGATCTTCCCCTTTCGCTTGGGGGACGAATAGCACTATTCAAGATGACACTTTTTTCACGGTGGTTATACATGTTCCAAATGATTCCTATATGGCTCCTGTGAAAGGACCTTAGTAAACTAGATTGGCTATTATACCACTTTTTTTGGTTGGGGTGCCTGGCTTGGATTGCAATTTCAACACTTAAAGGTTCCTGGCAGAGTGGGGGTGTGGGGGGGGGGGGTGTTCATGATCTTCGAGCACACAATTTAGCATGTCTGTTGCGCCATTTAAAAGACTGGCTCTTCGAGACGCAGGAGTATACCATACTGACCTGTGAGAGTGCCCTGGTGGCTCCTCTACATCTCCGGTAGATACTACATGCAACTGGGAAAAGACTGACTGCTTCCCTGTGGAGTTGCCCTCTCATTAAGACTATGAATCAAGTGTGGAAATGGATTTGCTAGTACTTAAATCACTCTGACGCACAATCCGTATATTTACCAATCCAAGGGAACATGGATTTCATACTGGGCGTTACCTCGGCCCACTTCCAGCAATGGCAGCAAGTGGGCCTCCAATATTTATTTATTTAACAATTTTCTATACCGCCTTTTCATTTAATCAAGGCAGTTTACATTAACTTTAACTTTTACAAAGAACTTGCAATTTTAAACAGTAACATCAAAACTTCAAAAACTTAAACAGTTTCTTGTAACATCATACTCAAAGATTTAAATAATCTCATAAGAGCTTTTATGTAAATGAAGGGTGGTTAGGTGGGAGTTCTGAAACTAAACATATACATTGTAGTAAGAGTAATGGGAGGGTGAATGGTGCAGATAGCTTAGCTTGTGTAAGTTGGCTTGTGGAGTGATTAGTGTGATTGGGGGTCTTCATTGAATTGTTCAATGAATAGGGTGGTTTTGAGTAACTTCCAGAAATCTTTTATATCAGTTGTGGATCTTAGTTTTTCTGGGAGGACATTCCAAATAGCAGGGGCAGCAAGAGAGAAAGCCTGCATGGCTGTGGATTTATTGGTTCTTGTGAATAGACTAAGAGTTGGTATGGTGTTTTTGGTACTGTTTCTGTCTGGTCTTTTTCTTGCTTTGGTTCCGATGAGCTCTTGTAGTATTCCTGCTGACATGTTGTTTTTAATCTTGAAGAATGTGAGCGCTGATTTATATTTTGCCCGTGAAGAGATTGGCAGCAAGTGCAGATCATGTAGTATGGGAGTTATGTGGTCTTGTAGTGAAGCGCCAGCAATAGTACGGGCAGCAGTGTTCTGGACTATTTGAAGGGGTTGAGTGGATTGTTTAGGTAGACCTTGGAAAAGGAGATTACAGTAGTTCAGCACAGGTGTAATGATGGCCTGGCATACTGTACGGAAGTGTTCTTTATTGAGGAGAGGTTTTAGTCTTCGGAGCATTGCTAGTTTGAAGAAGGCTGTTTTGGACGTCTTGTTGATATGCGGTTGGAGGGTAGGTTGTTTGTCTAGTATCACCCCAAGATACCAAACTTCATCTCTTATTGTGATTGGTATATTTGAAATGTTGATAGAAGTAGGAGGAGTGAAGGTGGAATCCCTTATCATGATGATTGCTTCGGATTTTTTTATGTTGATGTTTAAGTTGTTGTTAGCAAGCCAGGTCATTATTTCATGAATGCAGGTTGATATAGTGATATATTCTGGGGCGTCCAAGTGGATAGGGGTATATGCCATGATATCATCGGCATATATGGCATATTGTAAAGTATCTTGTATTTATTAAATATTTTGCATATAGGCTGAATATAAATGTTGAAGAGAAGAGCAGATAGTGAGGAGCCTTGGGGAACTCCTTGAGTTGTACAGAAGGGTGCTGAGGTGAGGTTACCGGATGTTACTCTCTGCTGTCTGTCTTGGAAGTATGATTGAAACCATTTGATAGTGGTGTCTTGGAGGCCAATCTCCATTAGGCGCTTCAGTAGGATGTGATGGGAAACTGTGTCGAAGGCGGATGATATGTCAATAAAAATTAGTAAGAAGCCCTTCTTTATCTTGTCTAGTCCTTTGAGTATGTTATCAAATAGATGTATGAGAAGTGTCTCAACGCTGTGGTTTGGGTGGAATCTGTGCTGGTGGGGTTCTAGTGGGACATATTTGTCAATATGGTCTTGAAGCTGTCTCTGAACAATTTTTTCGGTTATTTTTGCCAGGAATGGGAGGCTAGATATTTGGCGGTAGGCTGAAGGGTCGGTACTATTAGTTGAGGTGGTTTTACGAATAGGGCGGATAGTAGATTGTTTGCGTGCTTTGGGCATGTAACCCTGAGTGAGAGAAGAGCTTATGATCTTTCGGATGTATGTGCTAAAGTCTTCTTTGGTGGATTTAATCCAAGTCACCGGGCAGGGGTCCGATGGAGAAGTGGAGTTGTTTAGAGCAGTGATAGTTTGAGCTATTTGTTTAGTTGATGGAATGCTGAAGTTCTTCCATTGATTGGTAGTTGTGGAGCCAGCATCTGTAGTTGGTGTGTTCATAAGAGGGATGCTCCTATGGGGTGTGGTGGGACTGTTCTTGGATATTAGAAAATCAGTAAAGGTTTGAGGGTGCATCTTGCTTTCATCTTTCATGGTCGGGTCATTTGTAAGAATGCGAACGATGTTGAAGAGCTCCTTGGGTTTGTTACAGGCTTTTAGAACAAGGTTTGTGTGGTATTGTTTATGTTTGTTTATTATATTATTGTATTCTTTATGCATCTCCTGGTATTGCTTAAATGTCGTTTCTGATTTATGTCATGTCTCCAACGGCTTTCCAGTTGTCATAATTTCCTTTTGGATTCTCTTATTGTGTTAGAATACCATGGTGTAGATTTATTTATTTTATTTATTTATTTACATTCTCTTATATACCGCGCTTTTCTGCATCAGTGCGGTTTACATTGAACAAACTGAAATTACATTGAACAGGGCATTATAACTTGGAGATAACTATTTTACAGGGAACATGGGCTATGGAGGGTTAAGTGGCTTGCCCAAGACCACAAGGAGCACCTGTGGGACTAGAAACCCCAGTCCTTCCGGCCCAAGGTTGCTGTCCTCTAGTGGGATTTGAACCCCCGACCTTCCGGCCTGAAGTACCTTGCCCCAACCACTAGGCCACTCCTCCACTCTGGGCCTGGGCCTGGGCCTGTTTTTGTTGTGGTGTGAGCTCTTTTGAGGTGGGAGTTGAGATGCAGCAAGGATGGTGGTATTCCATGCGTTGACAGCCTCGTCCAAGTCGGTGAAATCCTGGGGTAGGGACTGCATGGTGTATTTGAGGAAGTGCTCTTTGTTAAAAGTTTGAATCATCTGGTTGGTTGTTCAGTTCTCTGAGACGTATGTTGGGTATTGTGGTGGAGCTCGAATAATATAGCATGGTGATCCGACTATGATATTGGTGTGGTTTTAGGTGGTATCATGAGACCATGATCTAGGGTGTTAGTTGGCACGAATATGCGATCTGGTGTAGAGCCAGAGTGATGGGATGGACCCGAGAGGACTTGCTTGAGTTGAATGAATTCCATTGCTTTGTGAAAAGCCGTTTCAAGCGTTGTAGATGCAGATGTGAGGATGTGTAGAACAATGAGAGTCTTGTGTGGGGAGTTAGCTGTATATATCATATCCAGGATGTTGGATGTGTCCTCTTTTGTGACGTTTTGGGGGGGGGGGGGGTTCGGTAGATCAGGCAGATGGATAGATACTTATTTTCAGTGCCGATGAAGTCGCAGTGTTCAGAGCTTTTGGAGGTCGACGTCTTGAGCCTTAGGTCTGATCGGGTGAGAATTAATACTCTGCCTCCTTGTTTGTGGGTTCAGGGACAGTTGTATGCTGTGAATGTAGGTGGTGTTATTTGATTCAGTATCACCTTGTTTGCATTCTTGAGCCATGATTCAGTAATGCATAGGATGTCAATGTTGTTTTCATGGATGTGATCGGTAATAGTGTTTGTTTTGTTGCATATTGATCTTGTGTTTATGAGGCCTATGGTTATGCGGGTGGTATGTGGGGAGTGTGATTGAGATGTAGATGTATGTGAGGATGGCTCTATTTGAATGTATCTGGTAGGTCTCTTATTGGGATGTTTGTAGGAAGCAGATATGTGGATAGCTTGGTATATGATTGGGAGGTATGATACATATATAGGGGAAGCTTGTAAGGCTGTAAAGTAGGTAGTGTCGTAATAAGCATTTGTTTGGTGAGAGCATAGGACAAGAATTAGTATAAAAGCATACATCTGTTGGAAGAATGTCCGTTTGTTCATTTTATGTCTGCACAGGAGTTTGTGGGTCTCGTATGCAGGAAGAGCATGATGGGGTTGATGTTCCTTGTTAGTGTCCGCCATGTGGAGTGAGCTACTCACAGCTTGTGAGATCTTGTGTAATAGTTGGGGCGGTAGTGCTGGAATCTTGGTTGGTGGTGTGAGGATCTTTGCTGTATAGCTGTAGAAGTCATCAGTCCATCATGTCAGTATTGGCTTGAAGGTTGGAATCTTCTTGCGGCATGTGTCGGCTCCCACCACGGGGCTCATGCCTAAGGGCCACGCCAAAGAACAGATACTGAAGGAGGATGGCGCACTGTTGCCCCTCAAGACACTTAGTACACAGTTTGGACTAAACGAGAGAGATCTCGTTCCTTATCAACTCCGCAGCTATATTAGCAGCCTCAAGGTAAGCAATTTACTCAGTGACTTCTGCATGGATTTAGAAGAGTTTTTCTTGTCTGAAGCTTCGGGCAGGATAATGGTCTCTCAGATACAATCTTCATTTGCCACTAGAGCATCCAAAATGACCTGTCATCACCTGGCGGAGACTTGGAATGCTGATCTTAGCACTTCCTTGACTGGTGAAGATGTGTGGAAGTTAATCCCGTGTTTCATGGCAATGGTCTCCCTTTGAGATATAAAGGGTCCAACAAAGGGCACAACACCACGTGCAAAAGCAGTCCAACAAAGAAACGTGGATAGCAACGAAGGACGTGTGAAAATCTTTATTGGTCAAATCAGCCAAAGGCCCGACACAGGCCGTGTTTCGGAATTCCCTTCTTCAGGGGCTAAATGGCTAAAGACAAATACACAAATTAAAATAAACAACAAAAATAGTTATTTAAAAACAAAATCAAACTGGCTAAAACCACGGACATCAATGAATGCATACTAAAACAGTTTTAAATATAAAAATAATAACAAATTAAAAACATTTTTCTAATAAACGGATGTATCAATATAAATATATAAATAAATAAATATAAATATAAATGGTGGAACAAATAAGTACGGCTAACAACAGAACGACACAAAAATGCACCTAAACAGTACAATTGAAAATGAATGAAAGTATATAAATATATATAAGAAAATATAAATTTGATAAACATAAATTTGTAAATAAATAATAAATGTTTCAACAGACAATAAAAAACATAAAAATTACACATACCTGAATCAACAGACTGTATAAATTAACCAAAAAGGACTAAAACAGTGTATATCTTCAAAATTGTGCTATAACAAAAAAACACAAACATTTAAATTGAAAACCTGTAAATAAATTACTCTTAAATAGAAAAAACAAAACAAACATCATGAAATCCATACATGTATATAAAAAATTTTTATTAAAAATTAATTATAAAAAATATAATAATAATAAATTATTAATTTCAAAAGGTATAAATAGAAATCGGCCTGATATTAGAGAGAGATGAAGACAACCCATGTAAATTGAAAAAAGAGTAATAAAATGAGAGAATGAAACTAAAAATGATACCTGACCATAGGAAGAGTTTGTCTTCATCTCTCTCTAATATCAGGCCGATTTCTATTTATACCTTTTGAAATTAATAATTTATTATTATTATATTTTTTATAATTAATTTTTAATAAAAATTTTTTATATACATGTATGGATTTCATGATGTTTGTTTTGTTTTTTCTATTTAAGAGTAATTTATTTACAGGTTTTCAATTTAAATGTTTGTGTTTTTTGAAGATATACACTGTTTTAGTCCTTTTTGGTTAATTTATACAGTCTGTTGATTCAGGTATGTGTAATTTTTATGTTTTTTAAATACATCATTTTATGCTATATTAAGAAACATTCATTATTCGTTGAAACATTTATTATTTATTATCTACATATTTACATTTACATATTTATATAATTTATATATCTTTTATATATATTTATATGTTTTTATCAATTGTACCGTCTAGGTGTCATATTTGTTATAGTATATTTTTGAAGACACACATTGTTTTAGTTCTTTTTGGTTAATTGATATAGTCTATTGATTCAGAGATATGTAATTTATATGTGTTTTTTTAAATACAATAATAATAATTTTTTGATTATATTATGAAATGTTTATTGTCTGTTGAAACATTTATTATTTATTTACAAATTTATGTTTATCAAATTTATATTTTCTTATATATATTTATATACTTTCATTCATTTTCAATTGTACTGTTTAGGTGCATTTTTGTGTCGTTCTGTTGTTAGCCGTACTTATTTGTTCCACCATTTATATTTATATTTATTTATTTATATATTTATATTGATACATCCGTTTATTAGAAAAATGTTTTTAATTTGTTATTATTTTTATATTTAAAACTGTTTTAGTATGCATTCATTGATGTCCGTGGTTTTAGCCAGTTTGATTTTGTTTTTAAATAACTATTTTTGTTGTTTATTTTAATTTGTGTATTTGTCTTTAGCCATTTAGCCCCTGAAGAAGGGAATTCCGAAACACGGCCTGTGTCGGGCCTTTGGCTGATTTGACCAATAAAGATTTTCACACGTCCTTCGTTGCTATCCACGTTTCTTTGTCGGACTCCCTTTGAGATATGCAATACTGTGTAATCTGGTGAGCATACATCACTCCAGGTCGTCTACAAGCCATTGGATATGAGGGATGGCTAAACTGCCCCAGGTGTGGTGAGGAGGGAGCAACATTAATCCACCTGCTGTGGTCATGCCCAAGGGTCAATGAATACTGGCAGGAAATCCACAAATTCACAGAGGGGGTGCTCCGACAACAGTGGAGGCTCACTCCACAAACGGCCCTACTACATTTGATGGAGGGGGTGGGCATCACTGGGAAGGATAGATGACACTGGCTCTGTCTCTCCTGGACATTGACAACACACATAATTCTTCAGGGCTGGAAATCTACAGAATCTCCCAGTTATTAGCAATGGCATAATGCCCTACACTAACACCTGCCAAAAGACAAGTTATGGGTGGTGGCGGAGTGCAGACACTTACCCTGATTTCATGAGGTCTGGGACCACTATATCCAGCTATTACCTGCCTGCAGTTGAAGTTACATTCTAAATTATCTATAGGATGACCAGGGGACCCTGGGGGGCCTCATCCATTGGCGTGGCAGGGGGGAGGGAACGCCTGACAGCCGGGTCAGAGCAAGGATAATTCTGCCATTGTGTAAGGAGCCCCACATGCCGGAAAGCATAATTTGTATATCAATATCTTCTCTGGTTTGTGAGGGTACTTAGGAAGTTGCCATGGGGGGGGGGGGGAGGGAGGTAGGTGGGTGCTGGGCAGCAGGGACAGTGCATTTGGAGGAGAGGGCAGTGATGGAAAGGGGGGAGGAGGGCAAAGGGCTGGGGTAGGACAGTCAACAAAATAAATGGAAAAATTATATCATTTACCATGTTCAATTGGTCCTGACTGGTTATATTGTTAAATCTGTTTTTACAATGGGACTATGGTTGTTAATTGCAACTGTATTCAATAATAAAAAAGTTTGGAACATAAATTTAAACTAGACGCTCTCTGTTTGGTTCTGAATTTAAACTGAAAGCCCTCTACTGGGTTCTGAATTTAAACTGAAAGCTCTCTGCTGGGTTTTAAACTTAAACTGAAAGCTACATGCTGAGTTATTAATTTTTAACTACAGTAAAAGCTTTTTGCTGATACTAGGCCATGACTGATTTAACAAATGCACTGGATTCTAATTTACAGAGATTAATCAGCTTTAATCTAAAGAATTCCTTTTCCCCCAAGATTTAGAAAAATTCCCAGAAGTAAATACTTACATAGTAACATAGTAAATGACGGCAGATAAAGACCAGTATGGTGCATCTAGTCTGCCCAGTAAGATGGCAAGAGTGGGTTCACCATGCAGACCACCCCTCCCCAAGTCTTTGTTTTAGAGGTGAACCCACCGCTCCGTGTAGGACACCCCTGTATGTTGAGAAATTAGTTAAGTTTATTTTGATTTTACCCTTACAATTGCAGATCTCTCTCCAGAAATAGCAGTCCCTTTTGGTAGTCCTTTAATTGTGAATACAGAACAGAAATATTTAAACAATTCCACTTTATCCTCATTAGCTTCTACATATTCCTCCCCTTCATACTTGAATATGATAAGACCACGTTTGTACTTCCTCATCTAACATATCTGAAAAATGTTTTGTCCCCCCCCCTATCTTTTCCTTCCATTTGGCTCCATATCTGTTTCTGCATCCAGTTCAAACTTCTACTTACCTACATAGCATGATCGCATTTGATTTTATAAATGGAGGAAGGACGGCAAGGAAATCCACAGTACTGCCTTTTAACTTTCAAAAGGATGACTATGATAAAATGAGGAAGATAGTTAAGAAAAAACTAAAAGGAGCAGCTGTTAAAGATTTACATCAAGCATGGGCGTTGTTTAAAAATACTATCTTGCAAGCCCAGACCAGCTGTATTTCACGCTTTAAGAAAGGTGGAAGGCAGTCCAAAAAACTGCTGGCATGGTTTAAAGGTGAGGTCAGAGAAGCTGTTGTAGCCAAAAAAGCATCTTTCAGGAAATGGAAAAAGGAGCCAAATGATGAAAACTGGAAACGACATAAGCATTGGCAAGTTAGATGCAAGGCATTGATAAGGCAGGCAAAGAGAGAATTTGAAAAGAAGCTTGCTGTGGAAGCAAAAACACATAATTAAAGATTTTTTCAAGTACATTTGTACCTCTGTATCGTTCCATGGAACGACCGCACCTCGAATATTGTGTGCAATTTTGGTCACCATATCTTAAAAAAGATATAGCGGAATTAGAAAATGGTAAAGGATGGAAGGATACCCCTATGAGGAGAGGCTTAAAAGGGTAGGGCTCTTCAACCTGGAAAAGAGACGGCTGAGGGGAGATATGATAGAAGTTTATAAATTAATGAATAGAATGAACAGGTAAATGTAGATTGATTCTTTATGCTATCAAAAAGTAGAAAGACTAGTGTAACCCGTTTAAGACTAGTAAGAGAAAACATTTTTTCACTCAACGCATAATCAAACTCTGGAATTCATTACAGGAGGGTGTAGTAAAAGCTGTTAGTATAGCTGGGTTTAAAAAAGGTTTGGACAAGTACCGAGGAAAGGTCTATAAACCATTACCACAGGTACACTAAAAAAAATTTTTTTTAAACTGCCTCTAATGTTTCGATTGATTTTTACGTTTTTTGGTGCGCTGAATCCAAATCTGGTAACCAATTTGCTCCATCACGTACAGATTTTTTGCTACATTGGGTTAGCAGTTTGAGGTGAACGTTTCAGATTGAGTGCGATCGAGAAGTTTCTTGGATGAATTCTTTATACTAATTGTTTAGTAGTTATTCAAATAAGAATAAAGAAAATTGTAACAAGGCAGCACATAAGAATAGAGTAATGTCAACAAAACACACTGTGATGGTAGCAAAATTGTCTGCACTTAAAACAGCCACATACATGTGCACAAACATTGAGCATATAAGAGCGAGGTTAGACACAAAGCAAAGCAAAGCAAAGCAATGTGCAAAAAATGTTGTACAGGTATGTATGTAAGAATAGAAAACGCAAACCGCACCATTGCAATACATGAAGACAAACACCCGATGGTGTGAAAATGAAATTCTAATAAATGAGATCAGACACTGTGGTAATAACTAGCAAATTTTTATTTCAAAGTTTAGTAAAAACACGATATTTGTCAACACAGTTTAGATTTTAAAGTCATTCTTGGGTCAATCAATCTCCTGGTGGGCCCGTTTCTTCTTCCCCCGAATGCTTCTCTTGGTGCGCTGCTTGGCGTATTTTTCATCTGGGGTTTCCCGCAGCAGCAACCAGCAGAAATCAGCCATCATAGTGGTGTTCCATCTTCCTTGGTACCTTCTCTCTGTGTCCTTGATGTCCTGGTGAAACCTTTCACCTTGTTCTTCACTGTACGCCCCACGTTTTCGGGAAAGTAGTTCACATGGGAGTGCAAGAAATGGACTTTCAGGCTCATGTTACAGCCTTGTTCTTTGAAGGCATTGAGCATCCTGGCAACAATATCCTTATAGTTCTCATCCCGCCTGTTCCCCAAGAATTTGAGAACATCATCCTTGAAGGAATCCCAGGCTTCTTTTTCCTTCTCAGACATCGTTTCAGCGAATGCTCCATCTGAAATGAATTTCCTTATATCAGGGCCAACAAACACTCCTTCCTTTAGCTTTGCTTCAGAAAGTCGGGGGAACTTTGAGCAAAGGTACCGAAAGCACTCACCATCTTTAAGAACATAAGAACATAAGAAATGCCATACTGGGTCAGACCGAGGTCCATCAAGCCCAGTATCCTGTTTCCAACAGTGGCCAATCTAGGTCAAACGTACCTAGCAGTTTCCCCAAAAGACACAGGTTCTGCAGTGCTTGTACTAGGTCAAGCATTGATATCCTGGGTCCCTTTTTAATAGTGGTTTATGGACCTTTCCTCCAGGAACTTGTCCAAACCTTTTTTAAACCCAGCTATACTAACAGCCCTTACTACATCCTCCGGTAACAGATTCCCTTTTGGAAGGGACTTGATGAATTGCTTAATGAGACCCAACTTAATGTGGAGAGGTGGTAATAGAATTTTATCACGAGGTACCAAGCTCTCATGAAGAACATTTTTCTCACCGGGTCTCAAATACTCCCGAATTGGCCAGTCTTTTTTCCCCCCGTGTAGGGATATTTGGTGAAACCGGATTGCTGCCCTAATAGCATGGATTGAATTTTAAAGTCTCCACAAATCATCCACTTATGCTCATCATAACGAATCTTCTGAAGAATCAGGGCCAAATTCTCGTATTTTTCTTGGAGAATAACAGAGTGAGCAATAGGAACTGAAGCGAATGTGTTGCCATTATGAAGAAGAACACCTTTTATGCTGTCTTTTGACGAATCAATGAACAGCCGCCATTCAGCAGGATCATACTTGAGTTTAAACTTTTCCATCACTCCGTATATATCGTTGCAAAATACCAAATCTTCCTCTTTGCTGAAATACTTCAAAAATTGTGTCTCGCGGTTGCGGTACCAATAAAAAGTTGTTCCTGGTGACAATAGATTTTTCTGTTTAAGCCGAGAACCTAGCAGTTGGGCAGCATCTTTTGGGAGTCCTAAATCCCGGACTAAATCATTCAATTCAGCTTGAGAAAAAAGTTCAGGTTTCGGATCTGGTTCAGTTTCAAACTCGGAAGTACTGGACTCATCGGGAAAAGCCATCTGATGAGTCTCATCATGATCAGAACCGTCCACACAAATATGATCCAAAGATTTTGGTGGTTCAGGCACAGGTACTTCGTTGCTATGAGGCATAGGCCTAATTGCTGAGGGAAGGTTGGGGTAACTTATTACGTTGTTATTTTTTAAGTTGTATCCCTTCACAATGCAAGAGCAAAAATAGCAGTCACTGCTGTGGTCTCTTTGTTCACGCCACATCATAGGTATTCCGAAACGAAATGCTTGTTTTTTACCTTTCATCCATAAGCGTAGATCTTCCTCACATGTCTTGCACACTTTGTGAGGAGCCCACGGTTTGTCTTGATCGCCTAACTTCAAACTGAAATAGGCGAAATATACTTTTTAATAAATGCAGAAATGTTCCTCTGCCGCTTTTTCACGGTATATTCCCCACAAATAAAACAAAAACTGTCCGGAGAGTTGACGCAACCTCTGGCTCTGTGAGCCATCACAAATACACAGCACTGCAAACTACAACTGTAGTGAAACACTTCGGAATAAAGCTGGATTACGACTGAGCAAACAAAAGGTAATAATGAACTTGCAAGAAACTGAAATTTGACAGGAACGTTCATGTCGCAACCACCGTGTTTGAGCGAGCGAACGAGGCGAGGCGAACAGGAAAGAACATGCGCCAGCGCGAGTACTGGATTTAGCCCCCCGCCTCCCAATTGTCCTGTTAATGTATAAAATGAATACAAAACACTCTAAAATATCATGAGGGAGTGTTTCTAGTTAGTTAACCATTACAACCTCTATTTTGGGCTAAGAAAATAAACTGCAGTCGGCTAAAAAGAAATTATGTGAACATTCCTTATATGGGTAAGAAATCTAATTTTGCAAGAAAACGTGACGTGATGGAACATTTTGGCTATTTTTCCTGGATTCAGCACCCCAAAATCTATAGGAATCAGTTGCAAGACTGGAGGCAGTTTTTTGGTAGTGTACCTGTGTTTATTAAAGAGGACCCGGGTAATTCACTGCTTGCCCCAATGCAAGCATTCTGGAACCTGTGTGTCTTTTTGGGAAACTGCTAGGTACTTGTGATCTGGATTGGCCACTGTTGGAAACAGGATAATGAGCTCGATGGACCTTGGTGTGATCCAGTATGGCATTTCTTATGTTCTTACAAGTGCATTCATTCTGCAGTTCCTCACCACCTTTCTTCTCATATCTTACTCTACACTCTTCCTTGGGAACTCCACTCCTCTGGCAGATCCCTTTCATCTGTGCTCTTCTCTGCCCTGCCAACTCCAGACTTCATCCATTCCATCTTGCTGCCAGGGACACTACATCCTTGATATTTGTCTACTAGAAAGCATAGTTACTCACCTGTAACAGGTGATCTCCGGGAACAGCAGGAATTTAGTCTTCACATATGGGTATCGTCGGTACCGACGGAGCCTGTGCGGGAACACTCCCCAGCGTCCAATCAAAGCTTTTGGGAGCATCCCACAGTGCCTGCGTGCTGCCTTCCCAACTTTCCCAACTGCCTCTCTCCAGTTGAGTTTTTAAAGCTGAGACAAAGAGAGAGAGAGGGAAAGGAAAGAGATAGATAGAGATACATTCCTAGGGGAGGTGGGTGGGTTGTGAGGACTAAATTCCTGCTGTTCCCGGAGATCACCTGTTACAGGTGAGTAACTATGCTATCTCCAGGAACAAACAGGAATGTAGTCATCACATATGGGGACTCCCTAGCTTTAGGTGCCAGGGAGAGACCCCAGAAGTTGTGTGTCCCTGAACAGGGCTCCACTTCCCCCCATGGATCTCTGGCATGCTACCAGGGATGGTGGGTAGGAGTTGATTAGGTATGGAACAGGTGTTGGAGAACAGCCTGACCAAACAAGGCATCCCGGCGGGAGTCCTTGTCCAAGCAGGAATGGGCTGTAAAGGTATGAACCTAGGCCCAAGTGGCTGCTCGACAGATGTCATCGATAGACACAGAGTGCAGATGAGCCATTGAGGCTGCCATGGCTCTCACATTGTGAGCTGTGACATGGCCCTCCAGAGAAAGGTTCTTACTCTGATAGGCAAAGGAAATGCACTGAGCAATCCAGTTAGATAGTGTTCTCTTGGAGACTAGAAGTCCCAAATGAGAAGGATCAAAAGCAACAAAGAGTTGAGAGGACTTTCTATGTTGCTGTGTTCTTTGTAAGTAAAAGGCTAAAACTCTTTTACAGTCCAAGGTATGAAGATTCCACTCTGCATTTGATGCATGAGGCCTTGGAAAAAACACAGGTAGGTAGACCGCTTGGTTCAGATGAAAAGGCGAGAGCACCTTTGGCATAAAGTGTGGATGAGTCCTAAGGACTACCTTGTCATGATGGAACCTTGTATAAGGTGGATTAGCTACTAGCGCTTGCAACTCACTAATGCGGCGTGCTGATGTGATTGCAATGAGAAAGATAACCTTCCAAGAAAGGAATTTCAAGGAGGTAGTAGCTAAAGGTTCGAAAGGTGGCTTCATGAGCTTCCCAAGAACCAGGTTTAAGTCCCATGCCACCGGTGGTGGCCTAATGGGAGGCTTAGTTAGAAGAAGGCCTCTCATAAATCTTGCTATAAGAGGATGAGAGGAAATAGGCTGTCCATTTAGAGGCTTAAGGGAAGCTGCAATAGCACTCAAATGGACTCTTAATGAATTAGTCTTAAGACCTGCATTAGATAAATGAAAGAGATACTCCAACAAAGATTCCAGAGGTATCGCAAGGGGGTTAAGAGCCTTTTGCGAACACCATATGGTAAACCTTTTCCACTTGAAAGCATAAGAGCGTCTTGTGGAACGTTTCCTGGAAGCAAGAAGAATATCTTTCACTTGCTGAGGGATATTAAGATCATGGAGATCTAGGCCTTTAGCAACCAAGTCCTGAGATGCAGAGACTGGGGATTGGGATGCCATAACATTCCGTCCTCCTGGGATAGGATATCTGGAGCAGACCCTAACTCCAGGGAGGGAGCTTGAGAGAGATGTAGAAGCAGAGGGTACCACACTTGCCGTGGCTAATGTGGAGCTATGAGAATCATATGGCCTCTGTCTCTCTGACGCTTGAACAGGGTTTTGGGAATTAGGGGAATGGGTGGAAAGGCATACAGGAAGTCTTGACCTCAGTAAAGGAGGAAAGCATCCCTGGCCTGAGCCCCCTAAGCCGGAATTCTGGAACAGAACTGGGGAAGTTTGGCATTCCACGGACTTGCAAAGAGGTCTATGTCCGGGGTTCCCCAAAGTTGAAATATCCTGGTCACCTGGTCTGCATGCAGAGACCACTCGTGTGGAAGCAGAACTCGACTGAGTCTGTCTTCCCAAGAGTTTTGAATGCCTGGAAGATACACTGCCAGAAGATGAATCTGATGCTCTCTGGCGAGGGCTCATAGTCGCAAAGCTTCATTGCAAAGCGACAGAGAGCCCGTTCCCCCCTGCTTGTTCACATAGAACATGGCTACTTGATTGTCCGTATGAATGAGGACTGTCTTGTAGCTGAGCAGGGTGTGGAACACTCTCAGAGCAAGAAAGATTGCTCTGAGCTCCAAGAGATTGATATGTAGATAACTCTCCTGGGGAGATCAGGTGCCCTGGGTGGAGAGGTCTTGCAGATGAGCTCCCCAACCCATTGGAGAAGCATCTGTTGTGAGAGTTACTTGGGGTAAGGGTTGCTGAAAAGGGGACCCCAGCAACAGGTTTTGAGTGGACCTCCACCACTGGAGGGACAAAATGAGGCGACTTGTGTTTGCTATTTTGTCTGACAGGCATCCTGATGCCTGGGTCCATTGGGTGGATAAAGTCCACTGAGCTGCCCTCATGTGGAGGCGAGCATAGGGAACCATATGCACGGTGGATGCCATGTGGCCTAGTAGTTTTAACATTTCTTGAGCAGTTAGATGAGGCTTTAGCACTGCTTGAGAAGCTAACTGCACCAAGTGAAGGCAACGGGTCTGGGGGAGATAGGCCCTTGCCTTTGTGGTATCCAGGAAAGCTCCTATGAACTCTAAAGACTGAGTGGGAGTCAGACTGGATTTTGGGATGTTTATTACCAGCCCTAAATACTGAAGGATACGCATTGTGCAGGATAGAGAAGTCCTGGCCTCTTACTCTGTTGGGGCTCGAATGAGCCAATCGTCTAAGTAAGGGAAGACGAATATCCCTAGAGTGCGGAGAAATGCTGCTACAACAGCCATGCATTTCGTGAACACCCTTGGTGCTGAGGCCAGGCCAAATGGAAGCACCCTGTATTGGTAGTGCTTTCCCTGAAAAAGGAACCAAAGGAACCTTCTGTGAGTTGGATGGATGAGAACATGGGTGTACGCATCCTTGAGATCTAGTGAACAAACCC
Source organism: Ichthyophis bannanicus (assembly GCA_033557465.1). Lineage (NCBI taxonomy): Eukaryota > Metazoa > Chordata > Amphibia > Gymnophiona > Ichthyophiidae > Ichthyophis > Ichthyophis bannanicus. The sequence goes on along the minus strand of CM066032.1, from coordinate 924,642,630 downwards.
AATCCTGACTCTGAAAGTATGGCAGCAGAGATCCGAGAGAAATCATTTTGAATTTCTCTTTGACAAGGAATTTGTTCAATTCTCTGAGGTCTAAGATAGGTCTGTAACCCCCTGTTTTCTTTGGAATAAGAAAATAAGGGGAATATTTATTTATTTTATTTAACAGTTTTTATATACCGCACTCTTCTTCATCAGCGCGGTTTACATTTTAACAAATTGTACTTAAGCATGAACATATGTTAAGTTTACAGATAACAGGGAATGAACATGGATAACTGGGGTTAAATAAATAACAAGAATTCAAACTATTTACAGCAAAATATTATATGTTTATGGTTCTAAAGCTTGGGGATCTAAGAGGGTTTGATATGGGGTGAGAAATGAAGTTAGGGGTTTACTTGACTAACCATGATCATTGGTTCGTGTTGGGAGGGAATGGCTTGGGGAGTTCATACTCTGAGGGAAGTGTTGTAGGAAGAGGTGTGTTTTTAGAGCTTTTCTAAATTGTGAGAGGTCCTTTTGTGATCTGATGTTGGGTGGCAGCATGTTCCAACATCTAGGAATAGAACCCTGTACCCTGCTGATGGAGGGGCACTTCTTCTATTGCCCCTTGGGCAAGAAGGATAGCGACCTCCTGACCTAACAGGTTGATGAGAGAGGTCGGAGAATTGAACTGCTTTACTACTGTGTGAGGGGGCATGCTTGAAAAATGAAGCTTGTACCCCTCCTTTATGATGGAGAGTGTCCAATGCTCTGCTGTTATTTGCCCCCATCTGGGGGCAAAATGACATAACCTTCCTGGAATGGTGGAAGGTTCTGGTCCCTCCAGAACCAGGAAGGCTAGGTTCTCTAGATGAGAGTCAAAGGCCCTGTGGAGGCTGAGCCTGCTGGGCCGGTTGAGGCCTAGCAGCCTTTACTTTCTTTTGTTTGGGTGGTTGCTGACCTTTCCTGGCATGCTGACCTGCAGAACGCCCCTGCTGAACATAAGCAGGATAAAATTTTCTCTTTTTAGAAAAGAATGGTTTCTTGAACAATTTTCTTCTAGCAGGATCAGCAGTGGACTTGGATAATCTATCCAAGGTGGAATTTTCAGCATCCATTTCATTGGCTTTTTCCTGCCAATCTTTACCAAACAGGTTCTCACCAGTGCAAGGGATATTTCCCAATTTTTCTTGTACCCAGAGCTCTAAATCAGATGCCTGGAGCCAAGCAATTCTACGTGCACCTATGGCCATAGCTGAGGTTCTGCTTATGCACTCAAAGCAGTCAAAGGCTGCACGGTTGGAAAATTTTGAAACATCTTAGGCTTTTCTCACTTTGGTCAAACATGCCCGTCTTTTATCCTCAGGAAGAAAAGGACTTGGCCTCTAAATCATGTGTGACCTCCTTCAGGAACATTCCCATGTAGAGACTATAGGAACTAATCCTGGCAGAAAGCATGGAAGCTTGGAAGACCCAACGTCCAAAAGCATCCAGGGTTCTGCACTCACGTCCTGGAGGATTAGAGGCATGTTTTTTGCACTCTTGATCCTTCTCATAGCTGACTCCACTACAATAGAGTGGTGAGGAAGCTGAGTCTTATGGAATCCAGGACAAGGAGAGACTCGATACATAGTATCCAGTCTACGAGAATGAGGAGAGGTGGTAAGAGGTGTTTCCCATATCCTTAACATGAGATCATATAGAATCTCATGAATGGGTAAGGTAGCTGCCTCCTTAGGAGTTTTAGGATATTGTAGAATTTCCAACTCCTTGGCCCTTGGCTCTGTTCCAGGGGCCACAGTAATGGACAGGCCCCGAGCCACCTCCCTGATAAAATCTTGGAAAGAAATATCCTCTGGAGGAGACATCCTGCGTTTAGGGGAGGAAGGCTCCTCTGGGAGAAGCATCGCTGCATCGACAGAACTGTCAGAATCCTCAACTGCAAAGTCGGTAACGGGAGTAACCGGTACCGGGGTATCGGTACCGTAGGTCATCGGATGACTGGGTACTGGCAAAGCAGACACCGATGACGATGTCAATGCTATCGGTACCGGTACCGGTACCAATACCGATATCGAGGCTGGAGTCGGTACCGGTGAAATTGTCTGTCGCAGTTCCGAGGGCTTCGATGCCGCAAGGAAAGCCGCCAGACTGCGTTCCATAGCCAGAACTCTCTGGTCTATCGATGCTGCCAATGCCTGGATGTCGGTACCGGAGGAGACTGCCGGTACCCCAGAGCATGGCACCAGTAGTTCTGCCGAGGTCGAGGCCTCGAACATCCTGGAACCCCGATAATGCTTTGGAAGCCGAAGCTTCCCGCCGGGGTAATTTTGCCGGTGCAGAATCCTCGAGGGCAATGCCAGAGGCATCTCGATGCTTAGGAGGAGATCTACCCTTCGAGGACTGGCTGGATTTATGTTTAGTTACCTGAGATCCACGGGAGGAAGAAGAAGCTCTGGAAGACATCGATGCCACTGAAGCTGCATCAGAGGGAAACAGGGTACTGAGCTTAGCAGTTCGGTTCTGCCGACCACTTTTAGACATAATGGCACAGGACAATCCGTGATGGAGTGGTCAGGACCTAAACATTTTAGACACCATTCATGGGTGTCGGTGACGGAAATGGTACCACCACACTTGGTGCACTTTTTGAAACCTGAAGCAGGTTTCTCCATAGTAAGGAAAAGTTTTTAGGCCTAAGGCCCAAAAAGGCACGTGCACCTGAAGAAAAAGAAAAAGAGAATATATATTTTTTACAGAAATAAGAAAAGAAAAAAACGACGGTACCGGTAGAGCGTCGAGGAAGGCAGACGCGACCACAAAAAAGAAAGAAAGAAGAGAGAATTCTTCTGCGGTGACAGGAACACGACCTGCTGGCTCCGCGGAAAAAGAAGAACTGGAGAGAGGCAGTTGGGAAAGGCGGGAAGGCAGCACGAAGGCACTGTGGGATGCTCCCAAAAGCTTTCTGATTGGACGCTGGTGAGCGTTCCTGCGCAGGCTCCGTCGGTACCGACAATACCCATATGTGATGACTACATTCCTGCTTGTTCCTGGAGATCTTACAGTACACATTTTCTTTTGGATTTGTAAAGATCTGGTTTCCTACTAAATTCTGCAGAAAAGGTATACATTTTAATGTTCCAGGGTCCTTTGTATAGCAGACTGGTACATAGAAATAGGATTTCATTGGAATGTTTAAAGTTCTATTGCTCTGTTAGAAGCCCACCTCACAGGGTGTGGTTATAGTTAATTCATTCAGCTTCTGATGCCTGAGAGTTAATTCAATCAATCTCTCTGCTACCTGAGCAAGAATTCTGATCCAGCACTGCAAAGCTAAGTTGTGAAATTTACTATTTTGGCTGGTTTTGATATAAACTTCCCCTGCCTATTTATTACCTGTTTATATTCTCTTAGATTTGAGTGTGCCCTCAGTTCATAGAAGGTCTACTGACCATGGACACTTAAATTCCTGCCCACCCTACCCTCACCCCAGGGTTGCATTGCCTATATAGTCATCATATAAATTGACATTTGTCCTCCAATTAGGTATAATATCCAGCTTTTCTCCTTCTCCTAGAACTGCTTTATAACCATCTTAATCAGCATGTCGTGTATTCAATGCAATAGTTGTGGTGCCTTCATTCTAAGAATTATTTGGAGCCTAAAAGCTTGCCCTATATGCTTCAAGTTATCTGCCATGCATAAAGAATTAATTCTATTAAGAGATGAATTAGCTGCAATTAAACACATCTCAGCTAGGATACAAACTGAAAAAAAATCCACCACCACTCCCAAAAAGAATCAAGCAGCCCAGGAACAAATGGGCTCTGGTAGGTTGCGACCTGTAACACAGAGACACCCTTGACATCAAGAGATATCCCTGCATAATGCCTTCTCTGCCTTGGGAACTTTGAGTGCCGAATTAGTGGAATCTGAAGTGCTCTTAAATGAGAAAGTTAATGCCCCAATCTACTGATAATGCCCTAAATATGAAGAAATTGACACAGAAAACTACTGTGACTTGGAGATTCCATCATCAGAGGCATCAAATTGGGCACACAGTTCAAAGGGGAGAGAAGATGGTCAAATGCCTCCCAGGCTCCTCAGCCATAAGAAATATGAAGCAAATTGCTGGCATAATTAGTGCAGACTAAGTGAACGCTCCAAAATTGATGTTATCATCCACTTAGGTACAAATAACCTGGCTAGAAACAGTGGGAGTTATTCTGAACCATGAATGGCAGGGATGGATGTCCCAACGGGATGTCCATCCCCGCTATTCATGCCGGCTGCGTGGGGAAGTTAGTTGGGGGGGAATAGGAAGCCCAGGGTGGAGAGAGGGCAGGCAGTGGGTAGTTGCCAGCCCTAGACGTACAGGGTTGATTCTAATGTCAGCCCTGGACGTTCAGGGCCGGCGAAATGGTCGGGGAAGTTATTCCACCTCTGAGGTGGAATAACTCCCCTGGATGTTTTTTTACATTCGGGGCGCGGAAAGGGCTGGGGGAGCCAGGAGACATTCCCTGTAGCTCGACCCTAGCCTTCGGAGGCTGGATCAAGGATCGGGCAATGGGGAATGTACCATTTTGGTCGGCGGTCAGCATTGCGGCTTTTAAATGGAACTGCAGTGCCATGGCTCCATTTAAATGCCCTGACTGAGTTAGCCAGGTGCAGTCCTGCATGTGCAGGCCGGACAGAATTGCTGTCCCAGCCTGCACGTGCAGTACTGTTCGTGATTCTAATCCCACAGGGCTAGACGTGCCCCACAGGATCAGAATCGCAATCCCCTCTGTGTGTCCGGTTCGGAATGGACTCACAGAAGGGATCTACATCCGGGACAGAATCGGACCCGGTGCATCTACAGTTCAGAAGGACTTTCAGATTCTGGGAGAGAAACTCAAACCCATTGCTAACACTATATATTCTCAGATGTTCTACCTGTTCTTGGTAAGGGGGCAGAAAGGCTGCATTGCATAATCAACTGTAATACAAACAAGAAGGATCTGGATATATAGGCAACTGAGGAAGTAGATGGAACAACAAGAGGCCATACTGCGTTGATGGACTACATCTCTCTGTTGCAGGGAAAAGAATCCTAAGTAAAAAATTCAGGCATTATGTGGACAGACATTTCAACTAGGGAAAGGGGGTGACGGATGGACAAGAACAAGTTCAGAATGTCACTCTCAGCAAAAACAATAACATTGAAAACAGCTGAAGTATTAACCCACACATCAATACCAAGTGGGAAGAGGCGTGTAAAGCAAAATCCATGCAAAATACAGGCAAGCCAGTCAACAAATGCTGGAAAGCAATGAGCACAAATGCTCAAAGCCTAGCCAACAAAGTTCCTGACCTGTAAGATCTAATGGTAGAAATGGACTTGGACATTGTAGCCATTACAGAAACATGGTTTAACAAGTCACATAAATGGGCTATAGCCATAGCTGGCTATAATCTATTTAGAAGACATAGAGAGGGTAGAAAAGGAGGGGGAGTAACCCTATATGTCAAAAGCAATATTAAAGCTGCTGAAATGCAGGGGACATAGGGAAAAGAAGCGCTGTGGATTGTGTTGGAAATGGCACTGTCATCCATACTGGTGTAGTCTACAGGCCTCCAACTCAAACCGAAGAAATGGATAGCAAATTGATTATTGATATTGCAAAGATAGCAATGAAGGGGGAAGTGATCATATTGGGTGAATTTAATCTACCCAATGTGGATTGGAGTATTTCTTCTGCAAATCTGGAAAGAAGTAAAAAAATTGTGGATGCCTTCCAAGATGCATTACTTAGACAAATGGTGATGGAACCGACCAGGGAAAGCTCGATGCTGGATTTAGTACTCACCAACAGTGATAACGTGTCAAATATCCAGGTGGGTGCCCAGGTGAGCAGCAGCAATCATCACATGGTGTTGTTTGAGATAAAAGCCAAGGTGGAGTCCAATCACAGCAAGCTCATAGACTTCAAAAACACTGACGTCGTAAAATGGCCAAGTGCCTGAAGGAGGAGTTGGCAGGGAGGAAGTGGATAAGGGAAGTGGAATTGCAGTGGGCTAAACTAAAGGAGGCAATAAAAGGGGCTGCAGATACATATGTAAGGAAAGTAAATAAAAACAAGAGGAAAAGGAAACCTATTTGGTTCTCCAAAGAAGTGGCTGTATAAATAAAGGCAAAAAACACAGCTTTCACAAAATTCAGAAGTTCGCAAACAGAGGAACACAGAAAAGAATACAGGATAAAACTAAAAGAGACAAAAAGAGAAATAAGGATTGCAAAATCCAAGGCATAAGAAAAGATGGCTAAAGATGTGAAGTGTGGCGACAAAACTTTCTTCAGGTATATTTGGGAGAGGAAGAAAATCAGAGGTGGAATTGCAGGGAACGGATTTGTGGAAAATGACATTGAAAAAGCAAAAATGCTAAAATACTTCTGTTCTGTTTTTACTAAAGAAAATCCTGGAGAAGGACCACCTGTGTTTGACAAACATACAAATGGGAATAGAGTAGATACCCACCATTCACTGAAGATAATGTGTTAGAACAGCTTGCAAAACTGAAAGTGGACAACGCCATGAAACCGGATGGGATACATCCTAGGATATTGAAAGCACTCAGACGGGTTCCTGCAGGGTCATTAAAGGATGTTTTTAATAGATCCTTGGAGACAGGAGAAGTTCCACAGAACTAGAGAAGGGCTGTTTTGATACCTCTTTACAAAAGTGGTAATAGGGAAGAAATGGCAAATTACAGGCCAGTAAGCCTTTCATTGGTGGCAGGAAAAGTAATGGAGGCCCTCCTGAAAGAGCGAATAGTGGACTTTCTCGAAACCAACAGGTTGCATGATCCATGGCAACATAGTTTTACCAAAGAACGATCTTGCCAAACAAATCTGATTGAGTTCTTTGACTGGGTGACCAGAGAACTAGATCAAGGGCATGTGATGGATGTGATCTACCTAGATTTCAGCAAAGCCTTTGATACTGTTCCTTATAGGAAGCTTATCAATAAACTTAACAGATTAGTGATGGGTCCCAAGGTGGTGGAACTAGATCAGAAATTGGTTGACTGATAGATGACAGAAGGTGATGGTAAACGGAACTCAGTTGAATAAAAGGAAGATGATTAGCAGTGTGCCCTGGGGTTCGATCCTGGGACCAGTACTGTCCAATGTATTTGTGAGTGATATTGCCAAAGGACTGAATGGAAAAGTGTCTTTTTGCAGATGACACCAAAATTTGCAACAGAGTGGACTACACTGAGGGAGTGGATAATATGAGGAAAGATCTACAAAAGCTGGAAGAATGGTCTAATGCTTGGCAGTTAAGATTTAATGTTAAGAAGTGCAGTGTCATGCACTTGGGAAGCAGAAATCCAAGGGAATTGTATATGAAAGGGGGCGAGAAGTTGGACCAGGAGAAGGACCTCGGAGTGATTGTTTCTTAGGATCTCAAGGTGGCGAAACAGTGTGACAAAACAGTGGCAAAAGCTAGAAGGACGCTGGGTTGCATACAGAAAGGAATTACCAGCAGAAAGGAAGAGGTACTGATGCCACTGTACACGTCGCTGGTGAGGCCTCACTTGGAATATTGTGCTCAGTTTTGGAGACCATATCTTGCAAAGGATATAAAAAAACTGGAAACAGTTCAGAGGAAGGCGACCAAAATGATCTGGAGTCTGTGTCAGAAGACGTATGAGAAGAGACTTGAAGATCTAAATACGTGCATTCTGGAAGAGAGGAGAGACAGGGGAGATATGATTCAGACTTTTGAATATTTAAAAAGTATTAATGAACAAACAAACCTCTTCCAAAGACGTGGAAGCTGTAAAACTAGTGGGCATAACATGAAGCTACAAGGGTGGTAGATGCTTGGAATGCCCTTCTGATGGAAGTGGTGGGGGCAAAAACAGCAACAGAATTTAAAACGGCATAGGACAGGCACAGTGGATCCCTTTATAGCAACAAGATAAAATCTAAATAAACATAACTCTTTTATATCTCAACAAATAGGGGTGACCTACACGGAGCAGTAGGTACACCTCTAAACAAAGGCATGGGAAGGGATAATCTACATGGAGCAGCAGGTGCACTTACTCTTACTGTCTTGCTGGGCAGACTAGATGGACCATACTGGTCTTTATCTGCCGTCATAAACTATGTTACTATGAGGTGCTAGCTAAACTAAAAGTAAACAAAGTGATGGGGCTGGATGGGATACATCAGAGGGTTTTGAAAGAACTTATGGAAGTTCTAGCTGCTCCACTGTCTGACCTTTCAATTTTTCTGTAAAGTTGGGAGAGATCTTGGAAGACTGGAGAAGGGCGGATGTGGTCCCTCTCTACAAAAGTGGAAAAAGGAGGTTGAGAACTATAGGCTGGTCAATATGACTTCCGTAGTGAGTAAATTAATGAAAACACTGCTAAACAGTTAAACTAGAAAGAGGGAAAAAGAAATCCATTTGCATTGGAATGATATACAGATCCCCCTCACAGGGAGAAGAAATGGATGGAGATTTCATAGAAGACATATGCAGCATTGCCATGAAAGGAGAAGTGCTACTGATAGGTGATTTCAATATGCTGGATGTTGGTTGGCACATCCCTGTTGCAGTGCCATTTAGAAATAAGGAGATCTTAGACCCTCTACAGGGAGAACTATTCTGGCAACTGATAACAGAACCCACACGTGAAGGGTCCATACTGGACTTGGTGCTCACCAATGGGGAAAGTGTTTCTGATGTCATAGTGGGAGATCAACTCACATCCAGTGATTACCAGATGGTATGGTTCAGTATTAGGACCAGGGCTGATAAAATCTATTCAAAAGCGGGAGTCTTATACTTTAGGAAATCTAACTTTGCCAAGATGGGACAATACCTCAAAGAGTCATTAGCGGGATGGGAACAACTGGGGGATGTAGAAATACATTGGGCAAAACTGAAAGGGAATATTTCAAGGGCAACAAACGTTTTGTTAGAAAGGTAAATAAATGTAAATGTAAAAGGAAAAGGAGGCCACTATGGTTCTCAAAAGAAGTAGCTGAAAAGGTGAAGAAAAAGAGGGAGGTCTTCATGAAATACAGGAGATCACAAAGAGAGGAAGACGGGCATCTATATTTGGAAAAACTTAGAAAAGCTAGCAAAGTAGTCAGGAAAGCAAAGATACAGAAAGAAGAAGAAATAGCCATTGCAATAAAATGGGGAGATGAGACATTTTTCAGATATGTTAGTGAATAGAGGAAGGGCAAAAGTGACATTGTCAGACTCAAGGGTGAAGGGGAGGAATATGTAGAAGCTGATGAGGATAAAGCGGAATTGCTTAACAAATATATTTCTGTTCTGCATTCACAGATGAAGGGTCAGGAGCAGGACCTCAGAATACACCCAGAAATAGGAACAGAAGTGATGGGGATCTCAAACGATTTTCAGAAGACTGTGTTTGTGAGGAACTAGCTAAACTAAAAGTAGACAAAGTGATGGGACCGGATGGGATACATCAGAGAATACGGAAGGAACTTGGGGACATTCTAGCGCAGGGATGGCAAACTCCAGTCCTGGAGTGCCATAATCCAGCCTGGTTTTTAGGATGTCTCTAATGAATATTCATGAGATATTATACATATGTTCATTGTAAATAAGTTATGCTTCAGAGCATCCCTTGCATGTCACCCCCCCACAGAGTTTCATAACAAGTTATATGTAAATGTGTGAGTTACAATGTAAACCGCTTTGATTCAATGATAAGACGGTATATAAAAGCTGTTAAATAAAAAAATTAAAAAAATATTTGCATACAATGGAAGGTAGTGGATGCAAATGGTTGGCATGGTTTGTTTTACGATTCTCTGGGGGAACAATTAGAGGGTTTTGTGTACACCCTTTTCTTAGATGATCATTCAAGGCTATTTTTATAAGGTTGGATAGATACAATGGTGTTATGTTCCATTTCTTATTTGCTGATAAGACATGTCTAATATGGCATTAAGGAACATAGTCGCTTGAGAATTGTGTAAAGAGGCTAAATTAAAGTCCCCTAGTAATAATAATTGCTTTTTTACTGTAGCGGAGCATATTGTTTCTAAGATGGTTGTAAGACTGTTGGGGTTGGATGTAGGAGGTCTATATAGTAGACAAAATGAAAGATGTATTTTCTAGGAGAATGATACACATCATAGTTTGGGATCTTTAATTGGTTTAATAGGACCCTATCTGTTTCAGAAAGCTAAGTTTCAGTAATGAACATAATATCCAAGTCAGTATCATAAATGTAGTCTATGATAACTGGTACTTTGTTCGTTATTGATGTGGCATTTATTAGGGAGCATTTCAGAGTGATCCTATTACACTGTCTTTGGGAGCATAATGGTGCTGAAATCTTGTCGGTGTGATGTAAATAAGCCTGTCATTATTGTGTTGAATTCTGTGTCTTTTTGCGATAAATTAAACAAGGATTGTTACGGCTATAGTGATGAATTATGGGAATGGTCTGAAATTGGTTCCGAGTTTAAGTTTGTGAGAACCCCTGAGATATGAGGCAGAGTATACAAGAAATGCAATAAACAACACTTACAATCCTGTGAAGTTCCATGATTGTATAGGATATAGTGCAACAATTAGAATTCTTTATAGATTGGCATATCATGGGGGGATATCTGTCGCACATGTGGTAATGCTAAGATCCATGCTTAAGGGCCTCAGCTCTTAGGTGCGGGCCTGCCAAGCATGGGCACGCCTGAAGTGCTGACTGCTTAAATGGATCATGGATCACTGGTTAATGATGCATGCAAAGGGGTGGATCAGGTGGCTGTGTGGTGGTCTGGGGGGAGTCCCTACCTGCCCCATTGATGCAAGTCTCTGCATCCCAATGCTTAGCCTCTGGTGTGGAGAGCCTCTCTGTGACCAGATGATTCCTCCGATTTCCCCAATGTGAGGCCACAGTGAGGAGCACCTGAATGGAGCGCTGGTTAATGATGCATACAAAGGGACAGATAAGGTGGCCGTGTGGTAGTAGCTGGAGGAAGCCCTTACTCCCCTTATTGATGCATGTCTCTGCGTCCCGATGCTTAGTCTCTGGTGTGGAGAGCCCCTCTGTGTGGAAATATTTCTTTATGGAAATAGTGGTAGATGCATGGAATAGTCTCCCAGTGAAGGTGGTAGAGATGAGGACAGTATCTGAATTCAAAAAAGCATGGAATAAACACCAAGGATCTGTAAAGGAAAAAAGGGGACTATTGCTGTTTGTTTATGTACCATTGTTAATCATTGCTCGCAGTTTACTCTCTGTTGGGCATTGTTGTCCATGTCTTTTGTTTATTTTTACTATTGTTAATTATTATTTCTCATTTTGCATATTGTTAATTGCTGGCCATTTTTATGGTTTTATAGTATAATTTTTTATGGTTTTTAAACTTATGTTTTAAATGTTGTACATGGTTTTAAATTTATGTTTTATTTATTTTTTACTCATTGTCCTTTGTACTGTTGTTATGCTTTCCTTTCTTTCCTATTATTCTTGGCGTTCTTTTCCGTAGTTTGCAGTGCTGCCTTTTTATATTGTTTGTACACCGCTTAAATGTTTTTAACGTAAGCGGTCTATCAAGTATGAAATAAAGTTAAAGTTAAAGTTAAAGTTGATATGGAAGGGCAGACTAGATAGGCCATGTGATCTTTTTCTGACGTCTTATTTTTATATTTCTAATATATAAGACCAGGCCAGTTTCTGGAATCCTGTAGCTTGTAGGATCCAAGGTAGCTTGGCTTTACTAGAGGTAGGTCTTGTCAGATGAATCTGATTAACTGCTTGACAGGATGACCAGATAGCTGGATTGAGGTGAAGTACTAGATGTTGTATACTTAGATTTCAGCAAAACCTCTGACATGGTTCCACCTAGGTCAGGGGTGGGGAATTCCGATCCTGGAGGGCCGCAGACCAGTTAGGTTTTCATGATGTCCCTAATGAATATTCATGAGATCTATTTGCATCCATTGCCTTCCATTGTATGGAAATAGGTCAATGAATATTCATTAGGGACATCATGAAAACCTGACTGGTCTGCGGCCCTCCAGGACTGGAATTGCCCACCCCTGACCTAGGTGACTTATAAATAAATTGACAAACTATATGTACAGTATATAAATCCTGAGCCTTAATTTATATGCAAAAAAGAACCTTGAAATAGAGCAGTTATTGCTTCTAGCAAGAGAGCCCGAAAGAATCAATGCCACAGACCCAGAGTTGCTTGTTACCTCATCGGTCCACCCAAACTCCAACGGGTCAACAAATTTTTACAAAAGTCATGTTACTGAAATAAAAATAGTCGTTTCTTATCAATTTTTATATGCTGAACATGAATATGACAGTGAAATTGCAAAGTTGGCTCTAGGTTTTTTGTAATTTACAAGAATTAATGTTTACATCATGAAATACATGTCAATAGTAAATATAATAGGCCTTCGGTTAATACCTGTAAAAAAACAAGTCAGACTATTTCTTAGATTTTTTTGTCTGTCTCTTGTACAGCTGTTCGGGAGCTTCTCTGGGGAGTGTCCAGCAGTAGTCAGCCAGCATTGTAGTGGACCATTTTCCCTGGTATCTTTGCTCCATCATTGCGATATCCTGGTGAAAACGTTTGCCCTGTTCATCACTAACCATACCACAGTTGTCAGGAAAGAAATCAAGATGGGAATCAAGGAAATGGATCTTTAGAGATATATTGCAGCCAAGTTTCTGATACTGCATCAGCATGTCTTCTACTAGTTCCTTGTAGTTTTCTGCCCTAATATTCCCGAGAAAGTTGGTTGACACTAGGCGAAAAGCATTCCATGCTTGTTTCGCATTACCCTGCAGCAAGTTGTTGAACCGGTCATCTTTGAAGAGCTCTTGAATCTGAGGACCCACAAAAACTCCCTCTTTAATCTTTGCTTCACTGTGTCAAGGGAATTTTTCCTGCAGGTATCGGAAAGCTGGCGAAGTGCGATCCATGGCTTTCACAAAGTTTTTCATCAAACCTAGTTTGATGTGAAGGGGGTGGTAGCAGGATTTTGTGAGCCTCAACCAGAGCTGGGTGCTGGATATTCTTCTCTCCAACTGTTACATTTTGTCTGCGATTCCATTCCTTCCACAAGTAGTGCCAATCCTTTGCTCGTCTATCCCACTCACATAAGAAACACATGTATTTTATATATCCCTGCTGCAGTCCAATTAAAAGGGCAACTACCTTCAAGTCACCACAGAGGTTCCAGCTGTATGTTTATGTTTATTTATTTGATATACCGCCCTACTTTATCAATCAGAGCGGTTTACAATTCACAAACAATTAGAAACAGGCACAGGGCCAAAAAGGAGGAAAGGATGTTACAATTGTTGATATAATAGAATGAGAGAGAGGATACAGGACTATATGTAGGGGACAGGATCAGACAAGAGGGGAGGGAAGGTCATAGGCCAAGGAAAAGAGGTGGGTTTTTAGGTCTCGCTTGAAGGTGGCGTGATGGGGTTCTAACCAGAGGGAGATGGGGAGTGAATTCTAGAGTGCGGGGCCGATGAAAAAGAAAGCAGAGGAGCGGGTGGATTGAAGGTGAGCGAGGGAGGGGGAAGGTAGATTAAGGCGGTTAAGGTGGAAGGAGCGGGGAGTGTGTCTGGGGGTGTGGAATGTAATAAGGTCTGCCAGGTATTGTGGAGTACTAGTGTGAAGAGCCCTGTCAACTAGAGTAAGTAACTTAAACTGAGTGTGAAAGGAGTGGAAGTCAGTAGATGCTTTAAGTTATCGTATGTCACTTTCATGTGGACGGCATGCGCTACTGGAATAGATGGAAGACGGTTTCCATTGTTCAAAAGCACAGCCTTCAGATTCAGTTTCGAAGAGTCTATAAATAATCTCCAGTCTTGTGGGTCATGAGTGATTTTTAAGGTATTCATGAGGCTTTCAATATCGGAACAGAATACCAGATTACTTTCCTTTCCGACTGCGTATAAATCAACTCTGGATGATGTGTGCATGTTGGTATTATGCAATGTGATGCAATATTACATCATTCAAGGCTTATTTGGGATGTTGTTGATGTCCTACTGGATAAATTTACACGGTGAAACGTCAAAAATGAACTACATGCAATATCTTCAAAACGAGAGCCAATAACATTTTTTTAATGTTATATTCGTGTTCAGCTCACCAAGATACTACAGATTAGGGCCTTTTAAAGTCAGTAACGGGGAGTTCCTTATCATCACTCCAGTCCAGTCCCTTTACTTCTGGGTTGCGCAACCCTTCCAGCAGCTTGGAGGCTGAGCCCAACCTTTTTGGGGGATGGAGCGGTATAAATACCACTGGGACCATCCACCAACTCCAGTATTCTCAGCCTCCAAGCAGCTGGAGGGTTCCGTAAGCCTAGGGCTTACTGGAGTCTTCTCCTTTTAAATTTTACTCTTTTTAGGTTTTTAAGCTCCTTGCTTATTGATTTACTTAGTTTTTTTACTTTTACATTTGTTTTTGTTCACTGTGCCTTTAATTTTCGCCTGCCTACTCTCTCCCTCCTCCCTCCCCCCCCCCCCCCCCGGCCGGGCTGGGTACCGGAGGTGATTGCTTCCTGGGGCCGAACTGAGCAAATTGGCAGATTAATCGGACAAATACCCTTCCCCACCTGAATTAACTGAACCAGGAGAAAGAGAGGCACTGAAAGGTATGAAACGGAGCTCCAGGGTGGAAGGCTCGATGGCGGCAGCCCCGAGAAAAGACAAAAGTCCGCTAGGCTTGGGGCCTGCACGACCACGCCGTCGAAGCCGGCGTCGCCTGGGGTGGAGAGCATAGAGAGCGCGGACTCCCATGCAGAAGACCTTGCCAGGGATGTCGCTAAATTTTTGGAGCCGAAATTTGATCTGGTGCTGCAGAAGCTGGAGACCTTGGGTGAAACTATAGCAGACATGGGAAAGAGAGTTGATGTGCTGGAGCAACGTGTGTCGGCCATTGAAGATGAGGAGGGGCGGCGAGACCGAGACTGGAAAGAACAGCACACACAGATTGCAGCTCTCCAAACCAAAGTGTATGACCTGGAGAATAGGTCAAGGCGGAACAACTTGACAGTGGTGGGAATCCCTGAATGGTACACGGAGAGCGGCCTCATGAAGTTGCTTAGCGAATGGCTACCTAAAGCAATGGGCCTCGCTGCGTTGGCGGGGAAGCTGGATATAGAGCGTGTGCATCGGATTGGACCACGGAACACAGAACAGCAGAAACCTCGAGTGGTCATTATGAAACTCTTGAATTTCCAGCACAAAGTACAGATTGCGCAGGCCTTCCGCAACCATAGAGATCTGCAGCTAGATAATCACAAGTTACTGATTTTCCAAGATTATTTGATGACTGTTGCTCAAAAGCGGAAAGAATTTTCTCCTATATGTACAGCTCTTTTCAAGAGGCATGTGCGCTTTACTTTGGCTTTCCCAGCGACGTTAAGAGTAACGTCCCGTGGCAAAAACTTTGCCTTTGACTCTGTGTCTGCGGCGCAGCATTTCCTGCAGGGACTCTCGGGGGATGGTCTAGCGGAAGAACGGCTACCCTGAGCAAGTGGGCCTGCATTGTGCACAGTTTACAATTAAGAGAGACTGCTGAGCCAACTGCGCAGAGATGCCGACGGCATGACATTGCTGGATGGGAGCTAAGCAGAAGTTTGTGAGGAAGAGAAGTGTCTTGGACGTTGGGGGGGTCCCTATTTCTGTTAAATTTCTGTCGAATGCTGAATGTTCTTATGCTGTTTGTTCTGATAAGGGTTCATGTTGTTGATTATTTGCGAACAGTTGGGGGGCGGGGTCCGGAGCGTTACTGAATTGCTCGGGGCGGCCCTGTGGCACCTGGTGGGATATACCTTAGCGGTTAGAGCTGGGGCATGGAATCAGGTTTTTTATCCTGTTGAGACTGGGGATGGGCAGGGCTGGGGAGAGGGGGGGTGGGGGGAGGAGGATGGGGGGATGGAGTGGGAGGAGGGAGAGTAAGGGGGGTGGGCATGTAGGGGTGTGGAGCGAGGGAACAGCCTGGAAACATCAGCGGAATGCAAGCTTGTTTGTTCATCCTTTGGGAAGTGTAGAAGGAACCCATGAAGACAAGAAGCGATGGCCCACTGTGGATGTTAAGCTCGGGGTTGAGACTGGGCGACCCAGAGCTCAGGATGTGGATGGAGGAATGTTATTGAGTATGATGCCTGTAGTCTGTGAGAATGCGAGCTGACCTTTGGATAGTCTCTTGGAACGTGAGGGGTGTGAACACTCCTGTTAAGAGGACCAAGATATTACAGACCTTAAAGAGGGGGAATACGCAGATAGCATTATTACAGGAAACCCATTTGAGCACATTGGAGCATGGCAAACTTAAGAAAGATTGGGTGGGATGGTTTTTTTCAGCCTCCTCTGGCAGCAAGAAAAGAGGAGTAGCGATCTTAGTGAAGAAGGGCCTAGCGGTAGAGGTTCTTAATGAAGAAGCAGACCCGCAGGGCAGATTTTTATTTGTGCATTTAAAAGTTCAAGGGGAAGAACTCTTTTTGGGGAATATCTATGCACCTAATATGTATGACCATCAATTTTTTCAGCTTTTGTTGCATAAGATACTGGGGGCGCCGAAGATACCACGGATACTGGCGGGAGATTATAATTGCCCGCATGACCCATTCTTAGATAAATCTCAGGCAAGAATATCTCGAGGTGAGTGGAATAAAAAAGGCGTGGGATACCTTTGTACTATGGGTGGTTTGATTGATTCGTGGAGGGTATTGCATGGTGTAGAGCGAGATTACACACATCTGTCGAGAGCACACCAAACCTGGTCCAGGATTGATTATATTTTGGTCTCCAGGGAGAGTTTTGGAAAAGTGCTTGGAGTAGAGATTGAGCCAGTAGTAGTGTCGGACCACGCTAAAGTGGTCCTAGATTGGAAGGGGCGGGTTGCTAGTGGAGCCAGGTGGATTTTTCCTGGGTACCTTGGCAAAAGTGAGGAATTTCGGGAATATTTGGCGCATCATTGGAAAGAATATCTAGAGCAAAATGATACAGGTGATGTGCCGGTGGCGACCCTGTGGGAGGCCGGGAAAGCAGTACTTCGAGGGCACATCATAGCATACACTACTAAAGAAAGGAAGCATATTGATCGCCAATTACAAGAGGCTAAACGGGACGCTATGGTGCGGTTGGCCACGCTCCCTGTGTATCTCGAAGTGCAGAAGGCTTTAAACGCAGTACTACATGAGAGAGCAATTCAGTCGATGCAATATTATCGGCATCATTTATTCCGATTTGGTGACCGGTCGGGGCGCTTATTAGCGCATTTGGTGAAGGGGAGGGGTGGGATCCAGGGAGTGACCAGGATTAGAGACAAGCAGGGTGTGCAGCACTCTGAGTTGAGCCAGATTGTACAGGTGTTTAGTCAATACTATCAGGACTTATATAACCTGAAGCTGAGGATAGGGAGCGTGAGAGAGAGTTCTTGACGTCGATGCAACTTCCCCGGTTGTCCGAGACTGATTTGCACGAACTTAATGGGAATATTACCGCGGCGGAAATACAGAAAGTGATTAAGGCCGGGAAACCTCATAAGGCCCCAGGTCCAGACAGGTATGGCTCTGAATTTTATAAGATTTTGATGGCTCAAGTGACACCCACCCTGATGGTCCTTTACCAAGAGGCACGAGAAATGGGCTCTTACCTGAGAGACATGCGGACGGCCGTGATCACCGTTATACCTAAAAAAGGCCGGGATCCGTAGGATCCAGCCTCTTACCGCCCTATCTCCTTAATTAATTATGATATGAAGCTGGTGGCGCCGTTCCATGCAGCTTATTTATTGCATGTTAAGAGCGTAGATCTCCCGCAAATGTGGAAAAGGTTGATATATATTGGGGCGCTTAAAGGCGTGGAGGTTCTTGTGCCAGAAGAAAGGTCTTTGTTGGTCCGCTACGGAGTGTCTTCCACTGAACGATAATGGGGCTTTTGAGCACGGGAGGCAGGGAGGATTACCTAGAACCTGGGCGGATAGTGGTCTGCGATATCTTGGCCAGCTGCGCATGCAGAAGCAGGGGGAAGTGGACTCGTTCCAGTCATTGATGCAGAGGTACTTGGTTGCACCGAAGTCGTTTTATTTTTACTTGCAAGTTCGGCATTATATTAGGGTGCTCCAGCTTAACCAGGGGTTGCGGTTGTGCACCGGTGGGGTATGGGACTTTATCACAGAGCCAGACAGACGTCTGTCTTTAAAGGCCTTGCGAGCAGAGTGGTACCCAGGGGGGGAGCTGGGCGCTTTAGAAAACTTAGCTCAGAAATGGAGCCGTGAGGGGAAGATGCAAGTTTCGGCAACCGAGTTGCAGGAGGCTTTTCAGTATGCTAAGGTTGCCTCGGAGACGATTAGATTGCAAGAACTCCAATATAAGTTGATATGGAAGGCCTACGTGCCGAATACTTGGGCGGCTAGGATGGGGTTGCTTCCGACAGATGTGTGTCATCTTTGCGGTTCCTAGAGGGGGTCGTTAATGCATCGATTTTGGGATTGTGTGCACATACAAGAGTTTTGGCACGCAGTTCAGGATGCGTTATGGTTTTGGAGGCCCCCGGGGGGGGCACTATCCCCGGAGTGGTGTTTACTCGGCATCCCCAGCAGCAGCAGCAACAGAGGAGCGGGATCGGGACGATCAAGTGGAGTTACGGGTGCAGGGGTGGGGGGGGGGGGGGAAGACTTGGGCCCATACCTGAGTCCGAGCCTCTGCGCACTTATGATGTAAAGTTGTATGATCGAGGTTTTCTTATAGCGAAGCAGTGTATTCTTAAACATTGGGTAGAGGATAAGGCCGAGGATTGCTGAATGTTGCCGTGGTATGCTAGAACTGAAGGGCCTAGAGCAACGCTCAGCCTAGATTATGTGGGGCAAGAAACAGGTGGAATTTGGAAAAATCTGGCGAGGAGTGAATGGGGGTTCTACTTTGGGGACTGTTGGGGCCGATGAGGAGGAACATCTGGAACCGGCTGATTGAGTCTTGTTGGGGGAGGAGGGGCGGATGATCTGCGAGATGACTATTTGAACGGGCTGTCTGACTAGATGAGCGCATGAGTGGATGGACGATGCCTGTTGTCAGGTTGTAGTTTGTGTCCAAGGGGGAGGGGGAGGGAGAGGAGGTGCATCCACAGAAGGGGGCGGGGAGGGAGTGGGGGTGGGAGGGAAGGGGAAGGGAAGTGAGGGAGGACTGGGATGGGAGTGGAGGGGCATTGGGAAATAGCATTGTCAGTGTAAACTTGTTTGAAGTCTACTGTTCAGCAGCATGTAGATGGCACCTTGTTTGTAATAGTCAGCCAGGGGTTTTTTGGATATTGTTTCAGGAGGTGGGTGTTCTCTTGATTATGCTATGTTTTTCTGCTGCTGCCCTGCCGTGTTGTGTTCTGTTGTATTATCCTGGTTATATTTGCAAAATTAATAAAAATGATTTACAAAGTAAAGTCAGTAACGATTTCAATGTTGACCAGTGAGAAGTCATAATGCCACAAACCGGACTTTAAGATGTATTTGTATTCTATTTATTTTTCATATTATCTTATTTTAAAATATTTTTGAAAACATTTATGCTCTCAAATTTATAATTTCAAGGTTCAAAAGAATCACTACAAAAAATTCATGAAAAAAACATATCAGCTAACAAGCTTTAGCAGGAAAACAACAAAAACACAAAATGTCCATAAATATCTGACATAATTTTGGGTTTTGACTTATCTGTGTCAGGGATATAGATGATCTTTAAAGTATCACAGTGTGCTCTCCAAACTTTCATGAAAGTCCATGTCCACTCATACTCCAAACAGCTGTAGGTAGACAAACAAACCAGATAAATAGTGTTTTTCAATGCCTCGTTGGAGTTGGGAGTGGTGCCAAAGGACTGCAGAGAGGCACATGTGGTCCCTTTACACAAAAGCAGAAGTACGGATGTGGCTGAAAACTACAGGCCTGTTAGTTTAACTTCGGTGGTGAGTAAATTATTGGAAGCGCCGCTGAAAGAAAAAATAGGTTTCTGGAGTCCAGCCGATTACAGGATCCAAGACAGTATGGATTCACCAGAGGCAGATCTTGTCAGACAAATCTGATTGACTTCTTTGACTGGGTGACAGGGAGTTGAACCGAGGGAGAGCCCTAGATGTTGTGTATTTAGATTTCAGTAAAGCCTTTGACACCGTTCCTCACAGGCGACTTATAAACAAACTGAGCACCCTAGGGATGGACCCTAAATTTACTGCTTGGGTTAGAAAGTGGGTGAGTGGGAGGCAACAAAGGGTACAAATAAATGGAGCTCACTCTGAGGAGGACGTTACCAGTGGTGTGCCCCAGGGATCTGTCCTTGGTCCAATTCTTTTTAACATCTTTGTTAGTGATATAGCGGAAGGGCTGTTGGGTAAGGTTTGCTTCTTTGTGGATGATACCAAAATCTGCAATAGAGTAGACACCCAGGAGGTGTAGATAACATGAGGAGGGATCTAACTAAGCTTGAAAATTGGCAGCTGAGATTTAATGTTAAAAAATGCAAGGTCATGCATCTGGGCTGCAGCAATCCAAGGGAGCAATATAGAAAGGGCGTGAAGTAATTTTGTCCACTAAAGAAGAGCAGGAACTGTGCGTGATTTTGTCTGATGATGTTAAAGTAGCTAAACAGGTAGAAAAGGTGACAGCGAAAGCTAGAAGGATGCTTGGGTGCATAGGGAGAGGAATGGCGAACAGAAGAAAGGAGGTGATAGTGCCTCTGTATAAGTCTTTGGTGGGACCTCATTTGGAGTATTTTGTGCAATTCTGGAGACCGCACCTTCAAAATGATATAAACAAGCTGGAGTCAGTACAGAGGGTGGCTACTAAAATGGTCAGTGGTCTTCATTATAAAGCATATGAGGACAGACTTAAGGATCTTAATATGTACATCTTAGAGGAAAGGCGGGATAGAGGTGATATGATTGAGACGTTTAAATTCCTCCGTTACTTAAGTACACAGGAGGAGAGCCTCTTTCAATTGAAAACAAGCTCTGCTATGAGGGGACATGGGATGAGGGTGAAAGGGGATAGATTCAGGAGTGATATGCAGAAATATTTATTTATGGAAAGAGTGGTGGATCCATGGAATAGCCTCCCAGTAGAGGTGGTAGAGATGAGGACAGTATCTGAATTCAAAGAAGCATGGGACAAACACAGAGGATCTCTAAAGGAAAAAAAGGGACTGTTGTAGTGGTTGATATGGAAAGACAGACTAGATAGGCCATGTGGTCTTTTTCTGTCATCATGTTTCTATATTCAATCGCTCATCCATATAAGAAAAAGTGCTGAAGATCACATGTAGCAGGCAGTCAGTCAGATGAATGAAGGCAAACAGCATATTAGGTTAATATAGGCAAGCAGCCAAACAGATGAATGAAGGCAAACAGCCAATCAGATGAAAGAAGGTACATTACATAAAGAGGAAAAATCAAATCAGTGTCATCCAATCTATAGCAAGATTCAAACCCTGATGTTCCACTGATATGGCTTTTAAAGCTGAATCCAAATTTTTGATTTGGAGATTTGCGGCTAAAGGGTATCCCTAATCCTCTGTAATGCGTGCATATCGCCGTGCTAAATATGCTCAATGTGCTTTACTTTTACAGTAGAATCAACCTGCAACTGATGACTCCCTAGTTTGCATCCTCCCTTATTCAACGGGTTCTCACCAGATCATTCAGTCTATGAAGGAACATTGGCCGATTCTTGGTCTTCATCCAGCTTTGACTGAATTTCCAAAGATTGCATATAAATGGGGTAGCAATCTTGGTAAGTTACTTGCCAGGTATTCTTTGCCCAAGGATGATTCTACCACTCAGCCTGGTCATTATACTTGTGACAATTGCTCATGGTGTGAATATACTATCATGGCGGAATCCTGGTTACACTCTGATGGATCTTGCTATAAAAGTCAGTATCATTTTGAATGCAATTCTACGTGAGTTATCTATACGATCTTATGCCCATGTATGATGGTATTAGTGGGACGTACAAAAAGAAAAGTAAGCGTGTGGCATAAGGAGCATAAAAACCACATTTTAAATGGAGTAAATTCTGCCCCTTTAGTAGCCCATTGGGTTTAGTTAAGACATACTGTTTCTGACCTTCATTGGCGGGTGTTGGATCATATCTACCCCACTTAGAGAGGGGGAGATATGGAATGGAGACTTAATGAACGAGAACACTCTTGGATGTTTAAACTGCATTCGAATGAATCTCAGGTTTAAACCTTACTATAGAATGGATGACACTGATTTGATTTTCCCTCTTCCTGTAATGCACTTTCATTCTTTTGGTTGACTGCCTGCTGAATATGATCCTCTGCACTCTTTTTTTAAAAAATATCTTTATTGAAACTAACAATAAACCACCAACAATTGCAATGCCTATCAAACACGCCAGTAAGCTTACAACAATCTTCTTTATAGTAGTCC
Source organism: Ichthyophis bannanicus (assembly GCA_033557465.1). NCBI lineage: Eukaryota > Metazoa > Chordata > Amphibia > Gymnophiona > Ichthyophiidae > Ichthyophis > Ichthyophis bannanicus. The sequence goes on along the minus strand of CM066032.1, from coordinate 924,620,178 downwards.
TCTTCCCCCTCATTACATAATGCCCCATCTCCCAGGAGGCAGCACAATGCAGCTGGAGATGGAACTCTATGCTGCCAGTTTAAATTCCTTTACACAGTCTGGTTTCTTTTTCCAGTTATCCCCCCTCCCCGAGCCACTCGCATCTGTCCTCCCTCCACTGTTTCTATAAACCAGCAATGAAGCTGCTCCGCAAAGCAATATATTTCTGCTTAGATCAGAACTTTTCCCATCCCATGCTTTTTGACAACCATTCAGCCATTTCATGCATGCAAGTTTCCTACTGTCTGCATTCAGGTTCCCTCTCATCTACCCATTTAGTCAAAATTACTTTCCTAGCGAGCATCAGGGCCACTCTCTCAAACTCTCCCACAGGGGCATTTTCTCTCCCAGCAACAGGTCTGCATAGGTCCACTCAATGCAAGCTTCTATCATCCTATGGATATGTTCCAATACCCCTCTCCAGAACTCCTTCAGACTGTGACTTGCAAGGAACGTGTGAGTCAGAGTGCCCCTACCCAGCTTAGATCAAAGACACTCAGGATGGTCCCACAGTTTCAGCTTAGCGCCCCCCCCCCCACCCCGTCTCTGGAAATACAAGCCCTATGAAGAATCTTATACTGCATCTCCTGCAGAGTCACATCAGAAGCTGATAAAGATCGGAGAAGAGGCACTTGAAGGTTGGCTCCTGCATGTGCTCTCCAAGCTCAACTGTCCAGGACCCAGCCAATGTTCCCATCCCACCCCTGCCTTGAACATAGCAGGAGTGGAAAGTTTTATCCAATGCAGTGTATTCCTCCACCCCTCCCTTGAACCTGCCAGTGAACATAAGAATGCCATACTGGGTCAAACCAAGATCCAGTATCCTGTTTCCAACAGTGTCCAATCTAGGTCAAAAGTACCTAGCAGTTTCTCCAAAGGACACAGGTTCCGCAATGCTTGTATTGGGTCAAGCAGTGGATTTCCCAGGTCTCCTTTATTAATGGTTTATGGACCTTTCCTCCAGGAACTTGTCCAAACCTTGTTCAGAAAGCTGACACTGGCTGGCTTACTTCGGTGCATAGGAAAGCGACTGATCGCAACACTTTTCTTCACTATAGTAGTGCGCATCCTTTACAATTGAAAGACAGCCTGCCGCTGTCGCAATTTGTGTGCTATCGTCGCAATTGTACTAGTGTTCAGGCTTACAAAGATCAATCACAGCTTTTAAAACAAAATTTTTATGACCGCGGCTATCCTCGGTCTGTTAATAAAGCCTACAAAAGAGCGTTGTATGCCAACAGAGATTTACTCCTGTGTCCTTGTAAGCGGTCGGCTTTGACGCCTCGTGAAGATTTGTCTGTCAATTTTATCACGAAATACTCCTTACAGCTCCCAGTTGAAGCGTATCATTAAACGTCATGCGAATGTGCTCCACAGCATTCCTGGCCTTGAAGATAAAAATGTACGGTGTGTATGGCAGCGGAATACTAATCTCAAGGAAATGTTGAGTCTGGCTGTGTTGCGCCCCCTATCTTCTTCATCATCTGTTTGCACTGAAGTTGGGCATGTGAGATGTGGCGAGTGTAATATCTGCCCTATTACAAAAGAGCTAAGAGAATTTAGTTATCGAGGCAAGACATATCGATTTAGACATCTTACTTCCTGCACCTCTATGTATGTTGTTTATTGCATTCTTTGCCCTTGCGGCTTAGCCTACATTGGCAAAACCATTCGGATGTTCAGGGTGCGCATGAATGAGCACAAGAGTAAACTTAAGTGCCAGCGCCGTGAAGCACCGCTTGTTGATCATTGTCTGCAGTTGCAACACAAATTTGAGGAACTCCAATGTTTTTGTCTTGATTTTATAAGTTCATCGCATCAAGGTAAAACCAGGGACCGCACTCTTCTATGGTATGAACAGCGTTGGATTCACAGGTTGGGATCAGTGGCTCCTCATGGCCTTAATCTGCGGGTGGAATGGGAAGTCTGCACTTGAGTTTCCTGTGCAGTGAAGGCGTTAGCTTTAAATGTCCGCTCTATAAATTGCCTAGTCCTATAAATTGCCTAGTCCACAAACTTTGATAGTGCTTACATCTGTTATGTCATGAGGTATGTGAGTCCTCTCCTCCCTCTCTGTATGAACTGGATATACTGAAACGACATCTTCATAGAAAGTATGTACTTGCTAAAGTCTGCTGTGTTTTTGTATTGTAGTGCTTTCAGCCACCCCCTGAAGAAACCTCTTTAGGTGAAACGCATGATAAGCGCGAATGAGAGCGTTGGGGATAGGCGCTGGCCAAGCACTGTTGTCAAGCATTGCCTGCAAAGTTAAGTTCCGCTAACCACTCTTTCTGTGCAATCTGGTTGAGTTTTGATTTAAATTGTTCATTATTATGGAGTGAAAGAGTTGGTGGATGCCTGCTCCAAAGCAACTAACTACCAAAGGGTCGTTGATGCAATAAGGGCTATGACAAGTCAGATATTTCTGACTAGATTTTGTTTGCCCGGGAAGTCTGAGACCTATTTGTTGCTCTTGTGCTGTCAGACGGGTGCCTGGGTGAGAATGTTCAGTCTTGGCAAAGGTATATATCAATATGATTTGCAAGGGATTGTGGGAAATGCAGTCCATTCACACCAGACACAGCCGCTCACAATAATTAGTTGTGCTTGAGTGTAAAGCCAATAAGATATTTATTTATGGGGTTATTTCTCCCAACACAGATATGCTTGGTAGCACATAAAACAGGATACTTGCTTTCAGTGTTAAACTTAGAAAAACAAAATCAGGAAAACAACAGCTGAACTTGTCAGGCAATCAAATCAAAAGAATAAAGACCTGGTTAGTAACAAACTGGTCTTTTCTGTAGGCTCTAGCTAATATTTTCTTAGCAGTGCATCAAACAACAAGCAAAACCCACAAAGTAGGGAAAAACTGTTCTTTTCAGGTTAACTTCTTATATCTTCACACACAGACTCAGAAGTGATTTCCTCAGAGCTCACAAGCAATTAGGTAAGGCTCAATTGCTAGCAGTTACCCAGCTGAAACCCCTTAGCTGGCTTGCTTTCTACTGCGTGGCTCAAAATCCAACTCAGAAGCTTTTCTGAGTAGATTAAAGAACAAGTTTGTATTTCTTTGTGATGGTTGTTGTACTTTGTAACAGTAAATTACCAAAGGAGTTTAGACAAAGAGCAATCCATGTATTCACAGCCTGCATCTGCAACCCCTCCCCCTTCATCAACAATCATGGGTTCAATATCATGGATTGGTACAGAGGAATTTCTCAATAGAGCACTCTCAGGAGAATACTTGTTTCCCTGCTGTCTTTCAAGGGTATAGCTAGGGCATAGATCAGTGTTCATACCTGAGCTTCCATTGCTGTTAGAGTTCCTCTCTAAATAGCCTGGCCAGTATGTAGTCCAGTTCATATGTCCAGCCTTCCAATCCAGATCCCTGGACACTGGGTCTCTCTTCACATACTTTCTGGCACGGGTCCTAGGGTCCCTTCCACGTGCAGCCGTCTCCCTCACAGGTACCGTCTGGAGATTCCTAGCTCTGCAGCACCATTCCTCTGGCTTTTCCCAGTCCAATGGTGTAAGCTTGCCTTTGGAATGCCTTCCAGTATACGTACTGCTCTGGACTCCTTTAGACCTCCCAAATGCTTTTCTCTTCTTCCTTCCAAAGGGTTTCTTGCCCTCTCTGTTCGTCCGCTCTGGCTTCTGCTTCTGATGATCCTCCAGATGATGAAGCTGTCCAAGATGAGGATATCCAAGCTGATTCTGAGGATCTCCCAGATGAAACTGAGGATAATTCTCTGTAGAATAAACTCTACCTTTATTCTGCCTTGATGAGTGCTCCACCCAAGCACAGCGCAGCTGTGCTGAATCAGGCCCTGCCCTTTGAGATGAGTGCTTGGGGATTACCTCATAGCCCTCCTGCTTGAACACACGTTTCCTCACTTCAGCTCCTCTAATGGCTGTTGGAAACCTGGTGCATTCTGGGACTGGTAGTCTTTTATGGGAAAATTCTGTTTTCTTATTTCCACCAGAACTGACAGGTTGCTTGTTCAGAGTCACTTCACCTTTACTATAGCTCCTTCCTGAGCTATGATAAGCTTCCTTATCACAGTGCATAGGTTTTTCAACATAACTTTGATTAAACTACATGTTTGCAGTTTATATGAACGCACCAGTTTTGATGATACAGTTATACTTTCAAGTTACTTTACAGAGTTGAGTTCTTCCTATTTTGACAAACCTTTTTTAAACCCAGCTACATTAACAGCTTTTACTACATCCTCCGGTAATGAATGCCAGCGTTTGATTTTGTGTTGAGTGAAAAAATATTTTCTCTTATTAGTCTTAAATAGGTTACACTGTAACTTCATTGCATGTCCCCTTGTTTTTCTATATTTTGATGGTGTAAACAATCGAACTGTGTTTACCCGTTCCACTCCATTCATTAATTTATAGGCCTCTATCATATCTCCCCTCAGCCGTCTCTTTTCCAGGTTGAAAAGCCCCAACTTTTTTAGCCTCTCCTCATAGGAGTATCTTTCTATCCCCTTTACCATTGTGGTGACTCTTCTCTGTACCTTTTCTAATAATGCTATATCCTTTTTAAGATTTGACGACCAGAATTGCACACAGTATTCAAGGTGCGGTCACACTATGGAACAATACAGAGGCATTATAACATCCTTTGTTTTATTCTCCATTCCTTTCCTTATGTTTCGTAGCATTCTATTTATTTAACAAGTTTTATATACCACTTTTTCATTTCAGTAAAAGCAGTTTATATTCTAACTTAAACTTGGTAATATACATTAAACAGGCTTTCTTGGCCGCCGCTACATACTGGGCGGAGGGTTTCAACGTGTTATCCACGATGACATCTAAATCGTTTTCCTGGGTTGTGGTTCCTAATATGGAACATTGCATCGTGTAACCATAGTTTGGGTTGTTCTTTCCTAGGTGCATAACTTTGCATGTGTCCACATTAAATTTCATCTGCCATTTGAACATTCCAGTCTTCCAATTTATCAAGGTCCTCTTGCAATATTTTACAATCCTCTTGGGTTTTAACAACTTTGAATAATTTTATGTCATTAAAAGAAGGAGGCCTTCCGCAAAAAAACAACAAGAGTACAGCGGAGGGTAATTTACCATGGCCAACCAGGGATAGTTGATAAAAACGACTTTATTGGAGACCCAAAAAAGTTGTTTTTATCAATTGCCCTCCGTTGTACTCTTGTTGGTAATTTTATGTCATTTGCAAATTTGATTATCTCACTCGTTATACCCATTTCCAATTCATTTACGAATATGTTAAAAAGCAGTGGACCCAGCATACGTAGATCCCTGGGATACTCCACTATTCACCTTTCTCCATTGGGAAAATTGGCCATTTAGCCCTGCCCTCTGCTTTCTATCTTTTAACCAGTACCTGATCCACAATAGTACACTGCCTCCTATCACATGACTTTTTAATTTCGCCAAGAGTCTCTCATGAGGGACCTTGTCAAAGGCTTTCTGAAAATCTAGATACACAATATCAACTGAGTCACCTTTGTCTCCTGTTTATTCACACCTTCAAAAAAACATAATAGATTAGTAAGACAAGATCTTCCTTGGCTGTCTCCCATTCAGACATGGCTATCTACATGTTCAGTAATTTTGTTCTTTATAATGGTTTCTACCATTTCTCTTGGTACTGACGTCAGGCTCACCAGTCTGTAGTTTCCTGGATCACCCCTGGAACCCTTTTTAAAAATTGGTGTTACATTGGCCATCCTCCAATCTGCAGGTATTACAGATGATTTTAATGATAGTTCACAGATTACTAATAGGTCTGCAATCTCATATTTCAGTTCTTTCAATTTATTTATTTAGCAATGCTTATATACTGCTTTTCACCAGGTCAAAGCGGTGTACATTCAGGTATGGTATATATTTCCCTTGTCCCCAAAGGGCTCACAATATATGTTATGTATCTGAAGCAATGGAGGGTTAAGTAGCTTGCCCAAGGCTACAAGGAGCGCTTGTGGGACTAGAGACCTCAGTCCCTCCAGCCTGAGTTTGCTGTCCTCCAGTGGGATTTGAACCCCTGCCCCTCCAGCCTGAAGCAACTCGTCCCAACCACTAGGCTACTTCTCCCCCTTCTATCAACATCCTTCAATGTATGCCATCCAGTCCAGGTGATTTACTACAAATAGTTGTAATACATCTTCCTGTGTGTATCGATTCAATTCTTCTGCGGCATCACCTTTAAATACCATTTCAATCATGGGTAACATCCCTACATCTTCGTCGGTAAAGACCAAAGCAAAGAATTCATTCAGTCTCTACGCTATGGCCTTGTCCCCTCTTAGTGCCCCTTTTACCATCTATCATCTAATGGTCCAACTGACTCGCTCACAATTTTTCTTGAAAAAATCTTTATTATGTGTTTTTGTTTCCACAGTAACAGAATGATGACACTGCAAGTAGGCCATGAGATGCTTGTTGGGTAATTGCCATTTCTCCTCAAGCATGTCAAAAGTGGGGAACATTCTGCCCCCCAATTCCAGCAGTTGCCCCACATAACTACATCCCTTATATTCCCAGAACTTGAAAGTATCCCCTTCCACTCATGGCGGGAATTCTGGGTTCCCCACAAGCATACTGAAGAGGGACCTCTCCCCATCTTAGCTCTCCACCCCTCCCACACTTTCCTCAAGGGCTCCAGGAACCTATTAACCCCCCCCCCCTCCATCCCTATTTTGCCAGACTTGTGTAGTCTGCAGTAAGTTGACACACCTTTATGGCACACAGCTGCCATTCAAGAACCCCTCCCCTCCAGATGCACAGTTCATGCACCCATCATAAAAGGGTTGCAACATTGTATAACCCCAAGTCCAGAAGTCCAGCACCCTCCCCCCCACCCCATACTTTGTCCACCACTAGCTTGGTGTAACTGATTCAGGCTCCCCATCCCCTCCACAAAAAGGACCCGACCACACTTTTATAAAGCTTCTCCTCTTTACCCCAAAGGCAGACAAGCAGCATTTGCAGGGAGTGTAACAGTTTTGGGAGCATGACCATCTTGATCAGTGCCACTCACCCCAAAAGGGACAGGGGGTGCTCCCTCCAACGCTCACACAGAACCTTCATGCCCTCCAGTGTTCCTTTGGTAAACCTTCTGGAGGTCTGCATTAAGATATATTCCCAGATATTTAAGATATTCCTTCGCCCACATCAAAGGAAAATCCCGTTATCCGCGGCAAGCACAGATCTATGAAGCCAGCATGGCTTCTGACTTCCCCCAGTTGATGCACAGGCCTGAGAAGGCGCCAAACCATGTGATAGTGGCCATCACACCCCCAAAGTCCCTGCTAGCATGACTATTTTTTGTGTTATAAATAAACTGAGCACCCTTGGTACAGGCCCTAAAATGACTGACTAGATTATATGGGAGGCAACAAAGGGTAGTGGAAAATGGAGTTCTCTATAAGGATAAGACATTAGCAATGCTGTTCCAGAAGAATCAGTCCTTGATCTGATTCTTTTTAACCTTTTTGTAAGCAATGTTGCAAGAAAGACTGCCAGCTAAATTTGTCTGTTTTCAGATGATACCAAAATCTGCAATAGGGTAGATACCCTGGAAGATATGGGTAACATGAAGAGGGATCTTGTGAAACTTGTATACTCTAGAATTTGGCAACTAAGAATTAATGCTAAAACATGCAGCATCATGCATTTGAACTTCAAAAAACCAAAGGGTGTTCTAATAGAGGTGAAGCACTTGTGCACAAAAGAGCTAACTTGTGATCATAGCTGATGAATTTAAGGTGGCTAAACAGATAGAAAAACTGACAGTAAAAAAACCCAGAAAGATGCTTGGATGCATATAGGGAGAAATAGCCAGCAGAACAGAGATGATAGTGCCGCTGTATAAGTCTGTGGTGAGATCTGCTGCTGCCGGAACTTCAACCTTTTCAATCGAGAAGAGGATGTAGCATGAAAAACATTTTACTGCTCTGCCTTCACTGCTGGCAAGCGGGCTCAGCGGGGTTACTTACCTGTAATGAGAGTTCTCCGAGGACAGCAGGATAAGTCAGCCACACCTGGTGACATCATCCTATGGTGTGTGGATGGAAGATACTCTCTTAACTCAGAAAGGCTAAGCCTTTCTGAACATGAGCTAGCCAGCCCAACCCACTGGCCTGCCCCTAGCCAGACAGTTCTTTCTCTTCCGCCTTGCCTACAAAGATGGACATCTCTACTCTCCACAAAAAATCCATCAGCATTCAGAAAATAAGGAACAGAAACCAGATCTCAAAGAATATAAAAAGCAGAAGCAAAGATCTACCTGCTATGCTGAAACCAGGTTTTAAAAAATGCAACCGCTGCGCCCTGAAGATGAGCAACTCCGATGCCCACGAGAGTTGCCTCCACTGCCTTGTCGAGGACAATGTCGAGGACTGTTCTGGCTGCTCACGGATGTCCCCAAGGGCACGGAAATCCAGGGCACATACCCTCCAAGACTTCCTGAAGAGCTCCGGCAACGCAGCAAATCTCAACGCTCCCCTTCCCGTTAAGAATATTGCAGACTCAGCGAGGGACACCCCTGCACAAGATGCTTCTCCTTCAGGGATCACTGCGGTTACCTCGACTCCCTCCGCTGCCTCCCTGCCCCGAGACTTGAACCGCCCCCGCCATGGAGGCCCCCTCCATGCAGACCCCTGGCCATGCTCTCCAACCATGCCACTGCTCCTCTTCTGGCCTTGTTGCTTCGCCTCTGGTCAGGCTCCGGCTCCCCCCACCCCCGGCCACAGCGCCAACGGCCCACAGCACAGAAGCAGCTTCAGCATTGCAGAGACATCATCGGCGCTGCAGACACACCTCCCACTCTCCTATTCGCCGATGCAGAAGCCACGCCTCCAGCCCTGATCGGGCCCATCGAAGGCACAGACACCGCAGCTCTTCCAGCAGCCCCGATGCTCGGCGCAAACGTCACTGGCGCTCTCATCACGCCAGAAGCAGAGATGGGGCCACAGGCAGACACAGGAGGAAGTGGCACAGCACCGAATCCATCAGTCCCTCAGCAGACAGAGGCACTACCAGCCCAGCAGATGCTGGCAGCCCTGTGGACCTTGCAAGAACTAGGTACTCCACGGACAGCCCTCCCCCCCGGATCCAGGAGGAAGTAAGCTACACGCCTGGGCCCAACACAGAAGCCTACCCAGACGAATTCCTCCATCTCGTTGCCCGCCTCCTCCAAGAGTGGCCCCATGCCCGAAAAGGGACTGCTCCTGCACCAACCACACAACCGCAGGAGCACTCCAGCGCTTTCGAAGCATAGGCCCCCGCACCCCCTCTGTCTCCACCTCAGCTCTCAGTGGCTAGTGGGGGCGAAGAACCAACACCTACAGAACACCAAGAAGCAAGGGACTCCCTCACCACCTCCTCCACGCAGGACCAGACTACAGAGGGCCCTCCCACACAACCAGAGGACGTCACCTACCCAAAATTCCTGCGCAGGATCGCATCTGCCCTATCACTCAGCACCGGGGATACCCCAGACCTGAAGGGTGAGGTACAAGCGGCGCTAATGTTCCTCGAGACACTCAAGTCCCTCACCTCCCTGCCTGTCCACCAACTATTGCGGGAAGACCTGTTGAGGCTCTGGCAGACCCCAGCATCCAACCCGGCCTGCTCACGCAAACTGGACAAGTACCAGGTCCAGCCATCCCCGGGTTTCGAGAAGACCCAGCTGATGCACCTCTCCATCGTAGTCGAGTCCGCCCTAAAAAGACACAAGTCTTCCAGGAATGCTCACCCTCCGGGCCATGACCTCAAGTTGTTGGACGACATAGGCAAGAGGGCATTCCAAGGAGCCATGCTCAGTGCCAGAATCGCCTCACAACAGTTACAGCACGCACTATACCAAGATGTGCTCGCCCAGACTGTCAAAAGCAGCCTCGCAGAAACCACGGTGCCAGCAAGCACCACCACTGCCCTGGCTGACTTGGGAGAATGCACCAAGCACCAGGTCAGAGGAGTTTTCGACTCTGCTGTCAGAACCGCAGGCACTGCCATCTCAGCCAGGTGCCTCGCTTGACTGAGAGCCTCAGGTTTTTGAGAAGACACCCATGATCGCATAGCGGACGCCCCCTGCATGGGAGATTTCCTCTTCGGTAACAAGGTTAAGGACACGGTCAATGACCTCAAGGACCATGCCAACACCATCCAAATCCTGGCGGAGGAGGGGATTGAATTCAACAGCAACAACCGTAAGAGGGACTACCACCCAAAATCCAACCCAACAACCAAGTGATTCAACTCCTACCACAAGTGGCAGGCCACAAGATACAAAAGTCAATCATACCAACCTTCCTATCGCTCCAAGCCATGCAAAAGGAGTGAAAACAACAGAAAACGTCCTCTGCAACCAGGGGGAGTCCTAACCCTTCCTTCTGACAAATATCCCATAACCACTCCACCAGTGGGCGACAAGCTGTCGGCCTTCTCCGCCTCCTGGAGTGCCATCACAATGGACAAATGGGTCCTGGAAATCATATCACAAGGGTACAGAATCTGCTCCTCCTCGACCCTGTGGCCATCCTGCACCACCCCACCCCACCCCACCGCCACCACCAATGAGATCCTGACATTACTGACATCCCGAGAGATAGAGCTGGCACCAACTCATGAAACCTCTGAGGGCTTCTACTCAAGATACTTCTTGATCCCCAAGAAGTCTAGAGATGTCAGACCCATCCTCGACCTCAGGAAGCTCAACAAATTCATCCACAGGGAGAAATTCAGGATGTACTCCGTGGGCTCCATCCTACCTCTGCTACAGGCCGGGGAATGGTTAGCCTCCTTGGACCTACAGGATGCCTATACACATGTGGAAATCCACCCAGAGCACCGCAAGTACCTGCGCTTTCAAGACCTGGGAAGCCATTACCAATACAGAGTCCTACCTTTTGGCTTATCCCCAGCTCCGAGGGTCTTCACCAAGTGCATCGCGGTGCCAGTGGCACACCTCTGCAAGCAAGGGATTGCAGTTTTCCTCTACCTCGACAACTGGCTAATGTCCACACCATCCCATCAACGCAACAAGGCAGCGGTAGATAAGACTGTCGAACTCCTATCCTCACTGGGCTTCCTAGTGAACAGGCAGAAGTCTCAACTCCGACCTGCACAGCGAATCAAATTCATTAGAGCGGAAATAGATATGACCACAGTGAGGGCCTTCCTCCCGGAGACCCAGGCTCACTCCATCAGGGTGTTGACCAGGACCATCTGCTCAATCCTACAGGCTTAGGCACGGACCCTGCTGCGCCTTCTGAGACACATGACTGCTACGACCCATGTGCTCCCTCTGGCAAAGCTGCACATGCGTCATCTCCAATGACACCTCCGCAGCCACTGGAACCAGCACTCCCAAACTCTATCCACCTGGGTCCCGCTGGACAAAGAAGTCAAGGTGTCCCTCCAGTAGTGGGCCCACCACAAAAGCCTGCTTCAGGGCAAACCCCTGCAAGCACCCACCCACCATCTTGTCGTCATGACAGATGCCTCCCTAGTGGGCTGGGGAGCTCACTGCGGACAATTCTACACCCCAGGGGCTTGGATGGCGCAGGAATGCATTTGTCACATCAACTTACTGGAGCTCCACGCTATATGCTACGCGCTAATAGCCTTTCACAACCGCATTGCCACCAAAATGGTGCTGATCCAGACAAACAACCAGGGGGCCATGTTCTACATCAACAAAGGGGGGGGGACAAGTTCACGCTCCCTATGCAGGGAGGCGGTCAAGATCTGGGCCTTTGCTCTCTCCAAGCAGTTCCTGTTACAGGCCTCCTATTTCCCATGAGCACAGAACCAGTTAGCCGACCGACTCAGTTGCCAGCTCGACCCCCACGAATGGACACTTAACCCAGCAGAGGTAGCCTCCCTCTTCCACAAAAGGGGACAACCCCAAGTCAACCTATTTGCAACGGAGAACGCAAAGTGTCCCCGCTTCTGCTCGAAATACCCTTCCACCCACAGCCTGGCCACGGATGCATTTGATGTATCGTGGGGGGAATGGCCACTCCTATATGCCTTCTTCCCCACGCTGCTTATCTCGAGAACCCTGCAGCGGATCATCCACGACAAAACAGATGTCAATCGGGGCCTGGTATTCACCTTTAAAAGCGGCTGCACGCCGCCGGGAGTCCCTCTGCAACTACAGCTTCCACCGGATCAGCGGCACAGAGGGCAGAGCACGTGTGCTCCTCCTGCATCTCCCCTAACCCAATCGGGGCCTGGTATTCACCTTTAAAAGCGGCTGCACGCCGCCGGGAGTCCCTCTGCAACTACAGCTTCCACCGGATCAGCGGCACAGAGGGCAGAGCACGTGTGCTCCTCCTGCATCTCCCCTAACCCAATCGGGGCCTGGTATTCACCTTTAAAAGCGGCTGCACGCCGCCGGGAGTCCCTCTGCAACTACAGCTTCCACCGGATCAGCGGCACAGAGGGCAGAGCACGTGTGCTCCTCCTGCATCTCCCCTAACCCAATCGGGGCCTGGTATTCACCTTTAAAAGCCGCTGCACACCAAGGCATGCCTGCGCCTTGCGGGCCCGCGCCTGAGGGCCTCGCCAGAGGGCCCTTTGGCACGGCCCTTAGGCAGAGGCCTTACTTAAAAACGCCTAATCAACATTCGACGGACACAGCGCTATTCTACCTCTCAAATACAAAGCAGCTTGAGTTCCCTTCTGGTTGAACTCGCGATCAACACAAGCATCGAAGCAGCAACAGCGACACTCAAGCACCTATCAGCCTAAGCTCTTCGAGAACTGTGAGCACCCCCTGCAGCAACTCGGCAAAAGACCCAGAACGCAGCAAGTATAACTGATCTGTTGTCAATAACCTGCTCCCTTACACTCTACCGCCAATAGCCAGCTCTCTGCAAGAACTTATCACCAGCCATTACAATACTGTTGTCAGTAAGAACTTATTACCTGCCATCACAATACTGTTGTCAGTAAGAACTTATTACATAGGTGTCAAACCTGTCCTGGAGGGCCACAATCCTGCCAGGTTTTGGGATAGCCCTAATGAATATGCATGAGATATATATGCATTAGAGATAGCCTGCCAACCTGACTGGTTTGTGGCCCTCCAGGACTGGATTTGGAGACCACTGCTTTACACCTCTGTCATTTAAGATGGTGAGTGGGCAAGGTACAGATGTCCCTAGACATCAAAAGGGTAGCTAGAATGTGTCACATTCATCCTCGATTCTCACCACCACCAAAAAGATGTCTAATGGACAATATTTTGGTGGTGGTGAGAAGTGAGGAGGAATGTGACAAATTCTATCTAACCTTTTTGATGTCTTGGACATCTGCACCTTGCCCACTCACAATCTTAAATGACAGAGGTGTAAAGCAGGGGTCTCCAAATCCAGTCCTGGAGGGCCACAAACCAGTCAGGTTGGCAGGCTATCTCTAATGCATATATATCTCATGCATATTCATTAGGGCTATCCCAAAACCTGGCAGGATTGTGGCCCTCCAGGACAGGTTTGACACCTATGACTTATTACCTGCCATCACAATACTGTTGTCAGTAAGAACTTATTACCTGCCATCACAATACTGTTGTCAGTAAGAACTTATTACCTGCCATTACAATACTATTGCTAGTACTAATTAGCCTCTCACACGCTATTATACTGTTATTTGCAAATCAATAATCTTTATACTATTGTCAGTACTAACTAGCACATTATACTACCGCTGTCTGCAGTCCTTTTTACTGTTGCCAATAACAATTAATCATTGCACTGCTGTTAGCAATTGCTGGTCACTGCACTGTTGCTAGTCAATGCACTATTGCTATTTAATCTAAAATGTATAAGGTCCTGTTATCACTCACTACCCTCCTCACCTTTGGGCTCCCCTGCGTCACAAACGCCCTCAACCACGATACTAGCTACATACCAATACTACATACATTTGGAAGAAGACGGTTTGAATTCCCCCACCACACAACCGCAAAACGCAACCACACATCCCACTCCCATCTACTTAGCATTCCTCTACAAGTCATCAACAAAACTCAAACTGAGAAGCTACATCGCCAACGCCTCCTAAAATGTGCATTGATAAATGCCAGATCCATACGATCAAAATGGCCTGCAGCCATGGACTTGATTCCTCAATACAATCTCGACATCCTGATGGTCACGGAATCATGGCTATCTGATTGTGACAACATCCTCCTGAATCAGATGCTGCCTCCTGGATTTGACCTCTACACATGCCACAGGTCCACTCAAAAAGGAGGCGGAACGCTCATCCTCGCCAAAACAGATCTTAATTTCAAGCTATGCAACTCCTCCAGCTCAACCCACCTCGACTCCCTCACTATATCTAATGAACTCTGCTCAATCAACCTGCTTTATCGAGCACCCTCCCCATCACCGGATGACCTTCCAACAATAATCGAGCTCGCATGCGCAACATCCACCTCACGATCTCCAAATTGGGTAGTTGGTGATTTCAACCTCCCATCTCTCCATGACAGCCACTCAGAAGCATTTCTAGACGCACTAGGAGATCTAGGCTACAAACAATATGTCGACTCTCCCACCCACACTAAAGGAGGTAAACTAGACCTCATCTTCGCACCCCATTTCAACACCTTAACACACCAAGCCCTTGAACTGTCGGTTATACCAGTACCATGGTCTGACCACAACCTTATTCGATTCAATATACCTACCCATACCTCTCACGTGAGCCAAATACCATCTAACTCACCCGGAACCCACGCAGCCCGTTTTCAACCTCTCAACCGTGACAAGGTCCTAGAAAACCTCCAACCACTCTTGACTAACTCCTCCCTCAACTTAGATGACCTGGTATCCAAATGGGACGAGAACCTCAGAGCCGCCTCATGTCCAATACACAAGGATAAGAAAATAAGAAAACGAGATCACGCACCATGGTTCTCTACTGACCTTCGTACATCTCTCATCCACTTACGCAAACTTGAAAGACAGTGGCGCCAAACCCACTCACCAGAGGCTCTTGAAACATATAACTCACACTTAACTACCCACCGTGAGAAGGTAACACTGAGTAAGAAGCTCTACCACACAAACCTACTGAAACGCTCCATCAATAAACCTCATGCACTATTCAAGTTAGTAAAATCCATAACAAGAGAGCCAACTTCAGCCCAACCTGCAGTGCCGCAGCCACAGGACTACGCAAACTACCTGCAATCAAAAATGATTAAGGCCAGCACAAGCATAACTACCAACAACCCCTCTATATCACCTAAGGCATCTCAAATAACTCCATTTTGCAACTTCAATACTATATCAACTAGTGAAATTGAGAAAATTGTCGCCTCCATCAATCCTAGCACGGCACCTAACGACCCATGCCCAGCCAACTGGATCAAAGATCTGCGACATGATCTAAGCCAAATCCTGTGCAAAATACTGAACCAGTCCTTTCTAACAGGCTCATTGCCACAGAGTCTTAAACACACCTCTATCAAGCCCCTACTAAAAAACAGTAAGCACGATCCATCCAAAGTTGAATCATTTAGGCCAATCTCGAGCATCCCCCAACTTGCAAAAATCATCGAGAAAGCTGCCCAACAACAGCTCCAGCATCATATTGACACAGAAGCACCACTAGATAAATCACAACATGGATTCAGAGAAGCACATGGAGTCGACACAATCCTTACAACCCTATTCAATGATCTGATCACAGGAATAAACAACATCAAACAAGGATTTGTCCTCATCTTTTTAGACATTTCCGCCGCCTTCGACTCTGTGAACCACGATATACTGCTGCAACGTCTGAGAGAGAAGGGGATTCGAAGCACAGCACTGGAATGGTGTAGATCCTACCTTTCCAATAGGTGGCAACAAGTTAAAACAGGCCAGGAATCCTCAGAGCCATTCCTACAGTCTCAAGGTGTTCCACAAGGATCTTCCCTATCGGCGTTAATGTTCAATATTTATATGCAGCCGATATGTGAACTGATCAGATCCTTCAACGTGCAATGCTTGGCATACGCAGATGACATCCTCATATACATGCCGTTCGAAACTGACCAACCAATGTTTACTCCAATAATCAATTGTTTCGGAGCAGTAGCTGAATGGCTGCTGACTCAAAACCTAAGAATAAATCATAGCAAAACTGATGTCCTATTTGTTACAAGGAACCGTAAGTTCGTACCTCCTCCGTCGCTCCTGGTCAACAACATAGAACTGACGTCCAAACCCACAATCCGATACCTCGGTATTACATTAGATCAACACCTGGATATGACAATGCATGTGAAGAATGTGACAAAGAATATATATCATAAGATCAGAACACTACGCCACCTCCGCCCCCTACTTGACTATACTGACTACCGATCAACCTTCCAGGCACTAGTCCTCCCACATCTAGATTTTGCGATCATCCTCCTCCACGGGCTCTCTCAATCAACCTTAAATCCACTTCGTCTGGCTATAAATACAGCTGCAAGAGTCCTCTCTGGGTCACCAAGATCTGCTCATATAACGCCTATCATGAAAGACCTACACTGGCTACCCCTACAAGCCAGAATCTCATATAAGTCTCTAGTCCTGACCTTCAAAGCCATGAATAACTACCCACCGACACCAATCAGCAAACTAATCCATAACACCCTTGAAAATAGAAACAGAAGGACTACAGCTATGAACACTTTAATAGTTCCCAAGATGATGACATCATGTACTAAAGCTACATCAAACAGAGCTTTTTCATTATTCGCACCCATGAATTGGAATATACTTCCCCATGAAATCCGAGGCTTCAAAAGCCTATTACAATTCCGCAAAGCTGTGAAGCATCACTTATTCACAAAATACTACCCAGAAGTAACCATGGACGCTCACACAACCAACAGGCCTCCCACTTACACCAAACACCTTAGCACCTTAATCCAACCAGAAAAGGGTTAGACCTCACAATAGTCCACATTACTACTGTTGACCCGTGCAACCACATGAATACACGTACAATATCCACTCGAGTTTAAATATGGTATTTAATAAAAGCTTATATATAGTATAATGTTGATTGTACATAGTTATCCCTATTACTCCTTGTTATATATTCCCTTGTTCTCTGTAAACTCAATGTTAACTGTATGCATTGCAGTATATTTTGTTCGATGTACACCGCGCTGATTTTAATAGCGCGGTATAGAAGAGATGTTAAATAAATAAATAAATAAATAAATCCTCATCGCCCCACAATGGCCCAGGCAGATGTGGTTTCCGCTCCTCTGCCACCTAGCCCTGGAACCCCCCATACGCCTTCACCAGCACCCGTACCTCATCACTCAGGATGGCGGGATGACCCTGCACCCCAACCTTCCAGCCCTTGCGCTGATGGCTTGGCGCTTGAGAGGACAACCTTGGAATACCTAAATCTCCAGGAACAAGCAGGAATGAGTCTTCACATATGGGTACGTCGGTACCGACGGAGTCCGCGCGGGAACGCTTCCCAGCGTCCAATCAGAAAGCTTTAGGAAGCATCCCAACACGCCTGCGCGCTGCCTTCCTGCCTTCCCAACTGCCTCTCCTCAGTTTTCGTTTTTCCGCGGAACCGGCAGGACATCCTCCTGTCACGGCAGAAAATTCTTCTTTTATTTTTTTAGTTTTCTTGTGGTCGCGGCTGCCTTCCCCGACGCCACCGGTACCGCCGGTGTTTCTTTTTCTTTTCTTGTAAAATTTTTCCCTTTAAGGAATATATTTTTCTTTGTTAGTGTCTCACGGTTCTCAGGCCTTTTAGGCCTCTCCATTTTTCCTCATGGAACCGCCAGCCACTTTCCCCAAGAAATGTACAAACTGTGGCGGTACAACTTTATTTTTAGACACTCACAATTGGTGTCTAATCTGCTTGGGTCCTGACCATTTTCCTCCGGAGCCCTCGGGCACCAGTATGGTGAGAAAAAGCTTTCAACATCGAGTTCCCCTCAACACGCGGTCCCCCTCCAACTTCAGGGCACCGACCATATCTTCTTCTGCACAGGATCAGGTAACCCAAAAACAGTCTGTTAAGACTAGCCAGTCCTCGAGCGGCACCTCTCATGCACAGCATAGAGATGCCTATGGCCTTGTCCTCGAGAATCCACTGGCTTCAAAACCCCGGTGGGAGTCTTTGGCCTCCAAAGCCTGTGTGGGGTTTCAGGTTGTTCCTGAGGTTCACCCCTCACAGAACATACCTGAGCCATGCCCGGTGGTGGCATCCGCTTCGAGCGGTACCGATACCCCAGCATCGGCACTGGTGTTGGATTAAACATTCCTCACCAAGGATCGTCGTCTGGCGTCCTCGGTACCTACGGGCCCGGTGGATACGCTTCAGACCGACTTTCCAGTATCGGTATCGACACCGATACTAGTACGAACGTCGGTACCCTCCTGACGTGCATCGATAGACTCGCTTTCTTAGATGCCGAGTCTGGAATCTATCTCCAGTCTGGAGGACTGGGTACCGACTCGCCTTGGTACCGACTCCCATCGGTACCGAAGGCTCGGTTCCGATACTTCGGATCCACAACTCTCGGTTCCTCCGACACCATTACAGTTGCCACCGGCTGGTATTTTTCCACCGGTATCAGATACGGTACCGAGATCGGTACCGATATCCACAGTACCATTACTGTCTGTACCTTTCATGCTTCTCTCTATGCCGAGTCTAGAATCGATCCCTAGCATGGACGATCTGTTACCGACTGTCGCTGGTTCTGACCTGCAGTACCAGCGACTACCATCTAAGGATCCCATACTGCACAATTCAGGATCTTCTATTCCTATATACTGGAATAGATCCCTCGGTGCCAACGCTAGTTCTTCATCAGATCTAGCCTATCCAAGGGAAGTTCCCTCTGGGGATCCTTCTTTCCAGACTTTCCTCCTGGACATGGAAAAATCACTTGCCATTCCTATTCCTGGACAAGATCCTACACAAGGGAATACAGGATACCTCTCTGTTCCTAACGAAGCAAAGAAGAACATAATGCTTCCTTTGCATCATTCTTTGCAGGATCTCCTTCTACGAATGTGGGAAGCTCCTTTAAGGGTACCCCCACTTTCCAGAACAACTGATCTCCTATATCAGGTGCCCCCCCCCTCTCCAGGGTTTCAAAGGACTCAACTTCCTCATCATTCCATTGTAGTGGAATCAGCATTGAGGCGAGTAAAGAGTAATAAAAAGCACTCTTCTTGTCCGCCAGGTCGTGAGTCTAAGACACTAGATGCCTTTGGACGTCAAACCTTCCAGACATCCATGCTTTCAGCAAGAATTCTCTCATATATTTTTTATATGGGTCTATCTCTTGAGAAGGTAACAAGGAAATTACATCTTTTGACTCCTTGTCTTCAAGAGCCCAAACAAGCAGACTATTCCTTACTGGTTAGTCATGCTAATAATATCTCTAGGTTTCTTACTCGTGCTTCCCTAGACTCCTTTGAGTCTGTTAGCAGGACTTCTGCTATAGCTATAGGGGCACGATGTAGAGCCTGGCTCCAAGCTTCAGACTTGGACAAATGGGCACAAGAAAGACTGGGAAATACTCCTTGCACTGGAGAAAATCTCTTCAACAAGGAGTCTTTACTCCAGGTTACTCAGTTATCCACTGACTTTCCTGTTTCCAGGGGCTATTCTACGCCGCCTTCTTTCACAGTAGGTAGGAAATGTCCTACCAAACTTTCTTCCCCTAGGGGGAGAAGGTTTTGTCCATCATCGGCCCATCATACAGATGTTCCCAAACAGGGGAAACATCGCCCTGGTCTGAAGAATCTACAAACTCAACAGGGTCAACAAACCCAGCAGTCGCAGGGTTTCAAATAAATCTTTGTCCCTCTTGGTTGCTGGTTAGGGTAGCAGTCTGCTTCTTTTCACTTGCAGTATCTGCACTAAATTTATCCTAACCTACCTAGATATCTCTTCATGAGACATCTTTTTTCTAAGAGTCTTTATGATGATCATGCCCATACTTAACAGATTTCCTCTTCCTCTAGGAGGAAAGAGAGGTAACAACTATCAATAGACAGTTGTTTTCCCTGTATTGGCATGTATCATATCACCTGTCGGAGACTTCCTCCATAGTTGGTCTCTTGCAACTCTGTCTTACCTCCATCTTACTACAACATTTAGTTTGTAAGAGTGAAGTTTTTACAAGGGTAAGCCCTTATGGTCTTCTACCTGTTCTACCGGGGGATTCTCCCTTCTGGAGTTGTCTTCCCCCTTGTTACCTTAGGGCAGCTCCTCAGACAATGGGAAGTCCTACCATGTCTGTTTCTTTTTCCCAATCTAAAAAGAGGAGGGAAAATAAATTTTCCATGCTGCCCTGATAGTTCCTGCAAATGCAGCAATTCCTAGTGGTTAAACCACTGTTTTTTGTTCACTACACAACCAGGGTTTCCCCTCCACTAGCAATCCTCCTAGCCTCAGTGCTAAGTCCCAAACAGGGTATCAACCTCGTTTGGGAAACCCTATTATCACAGTTTGGTTGGTTAACTTCTATTCTTCGCCCCTTGCCCTTGGCAGAATAGCTCGTTACCTGCTGGCTTTCCACAGCCAGTTTTTTCTTCTGACCAACCTGCAGCATGCTTTCTGCAACTCTACAGAGTAGCTTTGCACTATGGGCCCTTGCTAGAGAGCATTAGTATCTTGCCTAGCAGATAACCCCAGATGGTTAAAAGGGGTTCCCCCAGTCATGTTCATGCCTGGCAGGTATTTCTACCCTTTCCATCTTATCTTAAAAATCTTTTGAGGCATAAGCCTCAGGCCTTTCATTATGTGAAAGCCTAAAGAAGGGCCAATTCCCTGGCTTGGCCCATATCTCCTGGGGTCTCCCGTCAGAGAAATTCTTCACTGGCAGCTAGAGGATACCTAATACCCATCTTGCCCTCATAGGCGGATCACTAGGGTATCTTCCTCCTGAGGCCTCCTCTATCCAATCTCCATACTACAATTCTGGAGATATCTGGACTTCCTGTCTGCAGACTGCTGTTATCCTCTGCCATTTTCACGTAGGCCATCCTGGTTACTCAAGAGCTTAACTTCTGCAAAGAATTAAGCCGCCTTCTTGTCAGGGACACCTTTCCTCTGACTATGCCGGTCATAACCAGGAGAAGAGGATTTTTTTCTATTTTATCTATTCAAGCAGGTATCAACCTTCTTGCTATTAAATTTCTCTCTCTCCCTATAAGGGGGGATGGGGTTCTCTGGACATTTCTCCATCCATATACCTGGAGACATGTCTCTATATGCCTGCCTATTCATCTAGGTGTATATATATATATATAATATCTGTGTCTTCTGCCCATATATATATATCTCTTATAGATATATGCATATATATATATATATATATATATATAATATCTGTGTCTTCTGCCCATATATATATATCTCTTATAGATATATGCATATATATATATATATATATAATATCTGTGTCTTCTGCCCATATATATATATCTCTTATAGATGTATGCATATATATATATATATATGCCTTTGTTTTCCCTCCACTCTGATCTTTGTGTTCTTTGCGCTTTGGTAACAAGGAGGCTACCAGGCTAAAAGTCCCTGGGCCCTGTGAAACACTTGCCAAACTCAACCTTATATATTTTTGTGTCCAACCTACCTTGGTCTATTACCCTTCCAAGGTGGTGCACGTGACAATATATACATATATATATATACATATATGTGTGTATATGTGTGTATATGTATATGTGTATATTGTCACGTGCACCACCTTGGCAGGGTAATAGACCAAGGTAGGTTGGACACAAAAATATATAAGGTTGAATTTGGCAAGTGTTTCACAGGGCCCAGGGACTTTTAGCCTGGTAGCCTCCTTGTTACCAAATCTCAAAGAACACAAAGGTCAGAGTGGAGGGAAAACAAAGGCATTTATTTCCCCTTCTTGCAAAGGTTCAAACGGTTGGGCAATAACATCAACACAAATGTCCTTACTTCAGGTTAGAAGAAAAAGTAAAACATGAGTTTAAAGCAAAACTGTTATCTTCACAGAGTGGTGTACAAAAACAAACATTTTCTATCCCACAAGTTATAGCTTATACGCTAGGCAAGGACTCCAGG
Organism: Ichthyophis bannanicus; assembly: GCA_033557465.1. Taxonomy (NCBI): domain Eukaryota; kingdom Metazoa; phylum Chordata; class Amphibia; order Gymnophiona; family Ichthyophiidae; genus Ichthyophis; species Ichthyophis bannanicus. Next base: position 924,598,032 of record CM066032.1, on the reverse strand, counting down.
CTTCCTGTCAAGCAGTAATTACTGTCCATTTCTGTATCTGAAAGCTCTTTAGCAAATTCCACTTGCATCGGTTCCAATTCGGAAGCCTCTGAAACTGAGTCAGTAGTTTCTGGTAAATTGTAGTCAGGCTTCTTATATAACTTTTGTATGACCTCCCAATGCTCAGGGTTAAGCGTAGGGCGTCGGTCCTGTGCTCTCCTATACTGAGAACGCTCCTCCCTCTGCAAGAATTTTACATTAGCTTCATGCAAACCTCTCTCATTAAAAAGTCTCTTATTTGATAAACGTTTCTTGTATGTTGTATCATAGGCAGTTTTATATGGACAGTATTCCTCTGCTCCCTGTCCTCCCCATATACCAGCAGTCTGAAACCTGCTTTGAGTAAAATAAGGGTTACCTTTTATCTTTGGCTTTTCTACTCCAGGTGAGGGTTGAGGCCTGCCTCAGCCGGGATTCGGACTCGCCTGAACAATAGGCCTTAGGTTCTCCAGCCGTCCTTCAGTTGGCTTTCTATGCAGTCACAGCAATGCCTTCGCCTCTCTGGACGAAGAGCACTCACTCTTGATGGAGCTGTCTCTCCTTCTCCTCGGTTGCTCCTCTCTTCATGCCACAGCGGCTGCTGCCGCCTTCTGCCAAACTCCTGTCCAAGGGCTACTGCTTCAGCCCTTCCTTTCCCAGAACTGGCCTTCTTCCTGCACCTCTCTTCCTTGAAGAGTACACCTTCTCCTCTCTCCTTATCTCTGAGGAGAACCCTTTCTCTTGGATCTGTCCATTCTGTCCGTCCTTCCTATTCTGCCTCTTCTGCTGGTCCTGCCTCTTCTGCTCTCCAGTCTTCCAGACTCTCTTTAAGAGGTACTCCTCTCTTCCTTGATTGGAGGCTGGCTGGCATTACCTCACGACCTATGGAGCGTGGTTCCTCAGTCTCTCGGAGGTCCCTCTTGCTCCCTCTATCTGGTTCCTCGAAATATTGCAGCTTATGCCTGACTTTTTCTGTGTTTAAAACATTTTCTTCTGTTCCCAGAGGGTCTGCTGTGTGACAATATATATATATACACATATGTTTGTATGTGTATATATATATATATATATATATATATATATATATATATATATACACATATATATTAATACATATAATGAGATATATTATTAGATAGTCAGGCTTGTGTAAATATGTATATTTTGTATTTTGTGTAAAATCTAACATCAATCAACTGTAAATCTGTAATCCTGCTTGCTGTGTGCTACCCCCCTCCCTAATCGTACTGTACATACCCCTAATCACTGGCCTGTACAACCAACCTTTCCATGTATAGCAACCGCTGCTGATCGCTGGAAGCAGCGGGATACAAATTGTACACAAAGAAATAAATAAATAAATAAATAGATCTGTATCCATCTACTTATCTGGCTGTTAGGATCAGATATCCTGACATTCCTTTATGATCCTGACAGATGGGCACTAACCCTATCAATGCTGTACCAGCATACCTAGGGGACTACACCTAGAACCACTCCTGTGGTAATTAACCTTTTCAGGTTGAGGTACTCCTGAAGCTCCTCTCCATGTACCTTTCTTTCCTAATTGACCCCATTTAGGAAAGACATTGGGGAGCTCCGTTGCTCTAAAGCTTAGTGCTCCTGAGTCTGTCCTTACCTTTTTTATCAGATACAAGGGTTTCAATACCCTTTCTCCTCTACATGGACTGATTCTAACCCCAGTCCAGTTGGGTCAGACTAAATTTTTCTCTTGGTCCTAAATTTATACTATTTTTGGACCAAAGCAGCTTAAGCTTTCCTTAATAGTACCTTCTGCGTCTCCGCTGAAGCTCTACCTCTTATACTACCCCAGTTTTCCTCTGGGGCTATTTTTTTTCTCACCCTAAAGGGTTTTGACCTCCACTTGTTTTTTGTTCTACTTTATTATCTCTACTTCTCAGTGAGGTACCTCTTGAGCACATTCACTGGCTCTTCTATCAGATCCATCTGAGCTTGGGAGTCCCCATATGTGAAGACTCATTCCTGCTTGTTCCTGGAGATAGCACAGTTACTTACCTTTAACAGGTGATCTCTGGGAACAGCAGGAATAAGTCTTCACAACCCACCCACCTCCCCTAGGAGTTGCATTTCTCTTTCTTTATCTTTCTCTTCCTTGCTCTCTCTCTCTCTTTGTCTCAGCTTTAAAACTTAACTGAGGAGAGGCAGTTGGGATGGCGGGAAGGCAGTGCGCAGGCGTGTTGGGATGCTTCCAAAAGCTTTCTGATTGGATGCTGGGAAGCGTTCCCGCGCGGACTCCGTCGGTACCGACATACCCATATGTGAAGACTTATTCCTGCTGTTCCCAGAGATCACCTGTTACAGGTAAGTAACTGTGCTATCTGCCTGCAGAGGTGCAAAACGTAGTGTTGGCGGCCAGGCGTCCATCCACCAGAAAATTCTATGGCTTAAAATGGAAACGCTTCGGAATCTGGTGTGCGGCTCGGCAGCTGAACCCCTTCACCTGCCCAGTGGCTCAGATCCTGCAATACCTCACCTCACGTTTCGACAGTGGCTTGAAGATGCAGTCCATATGGATGCACCCGTCGGCAATTGTCGCATTCACGAGCAGGTCGGGGGCGGCTCCATCGCCATGTGCTTCATGAAAGGCCTAGGAAACCTGCGACCTGCAACCCAGCCCCCGGTGCCCCCCTGGGACCTTAACATCGTCCTCAACCAGCTGACGGGTGAGCCCTTCGAGCCACTGCACATGGCAAACATGAAATATACGGCCTGGAACACCCTCTTCCTGGTGGCCATCACCTCGGCCAGGAGGATCAATGAGCTGCAGGTGCTGGTGGCACATGCGCCCTATACACAACTCTATCAACACCGGGCCCCCCTCTGGACGCACCCCAAATTCATCCCTAAGGTAGCATCCAGCTTCCACTTCAACCAGACTATTGAATTGCCCTCCTTCCACCCGGTGCCTCACTCCTTTGCAGAGGACAGGAGACTCCACACTCTGGACTGTGTCAGAGCCCTATGCATCTACCTCAACAAGATGGAACACGACAGACGAGGCACTCAGCTCTTTGTCTCTTATGATTCCAACAGACCGGGATGCCCAGTCACCAAGCGGACCCCGTCCCTATGGATCTCCAGCTGCATCGCCTTCTGCCTAGACCGGGCGAGCACACGCGACGCACCACAAACGCTCACCAGCTACGGGTGATGGCAGCAACCATTGCCAACCTGTGCTCGGTCCCAGTGGCAGACATCTGCAAGGCAGCCACCTGGTCCTCCATCCATACATTCCAACACCACTACTGCCTCGACCTGGAGGCATGGGCAGATGCCACCTTTGGACAAGTGGTCTTGGACAGTCACGTGCTCAACTGGCCAGCAGCCATAGAGTCACTCTGAGGACTCTGCCCTGCATCTGCTTAACATCTGGTCTTCTGCAGACTTGAATCCTAGGGAGATGAGGTTGCCCCTCACGCTATATGCACTATGTGACTTTGCACATGTTATTGTTCTGCACTCTTCACTGGTTTGCACAAGGTCAAGTTGTGGTGTTCTTCAAAATGTGGTGTTGATACATATGCTATGCTGCTGTCACTCTGTAACAGCACCAGTCAGTGCTCCTGACATCAGCACTTGCTTACCATTGCATTAGCATGCCAGTTTATTCCATGCAATAAAGCAATCTGAAGAAATCAAGGCTTCCTTCCTCCTCCCCCTTCCACCGCAGCACACACAGTAAGCTGGGGAGGCACCAGGTGTGGCTGACTCATCCTGCTTGTCCTTGGAGAAAGCGGGGTTACTTACTTGTAACGAGAGTTCTCCGAGGACAGCAGGAAAAGTCAGCCACACATACCCACCCACCTCCCCTGGAAGGGGTTGGCTCCGCAACCTCACGCCCGCTGCTTAGCAGCGATATTTCCACTTGGGACGTCCTGGCAGGCTAGGGGTGGGCCAGTGGGTTGGGCTGGCTAGCTGGGGGCACACATGGAGAATTTCAAAATCTCCTGAAGATAGACTAATTTACATGAACACACTGATAATATATCATGATTCTTTCAATAATAAAAAGGACTACCACACAAACATCTTACTGAATTCCCTGAACTGTCCTAGAGAATTATTTGAAATTGCAAAATCCCTGACTCATATCCCGAATGATAGTACAACTAACCAAATCATAAATCCTCAAGGCTTGGCAAACTACTAAATGAACAAACTAAAACCATCAAATGATCATTTTACACTGTCTCCACTTACCAACTTAACATATCCTAAGATATGGTCAGAGTTCCATCAAGTCACTCTTGGCCGCTTATATAACAAATCCAATATTAATACTACAACAGCCATCCGTATTGAACTTGCACCAATCATATTTAATATGGTAAACATGTCACTAGCTCAAGGGCACATGCCTAAAGACCTAAAACAAATGTAATTCCTCCGATATTAAAACACAAGCTACTGGATAAATCATGCCCTACTTCATATAGGCCAATATCTAGGAGTAGAAGAAGGAACGACACTCAAACAGAAATTACTGAGAGAAAGGATCAGTAAAGAATACCACAGGAGATTAAAATCATTATTGAAAAGTGCTTTAACATCACAGAATAAGATACAAGCCATCAATCAGCTGGCAATTCCTATACTTTAATATAGCTTTGGGGTTGTGGACTGGCCTTTTAAAGATCTTGAAAAACTGGATGTGCAAACACAAAAATTCCTCCATGCCCATGAAGTGATTTACAAGAATCAATTTATGCCAAGACTGTACATTCCTAGAGCTGAAGGAGGGCTAGGACTCAGAGATTGATTACACATACAGAGCTACTATTATCGGCCTCCAGGCCTACTTAACTGCATCCTCGGATCCAAATACGCAAAAAGTATTAAAATATGAGAGTAAACATCCAGAATCTGTCTTCATCATCAAACTTGGACAAGCGTTCCGATGACTAGAAGGAATGAGTGAAAATCCACAAGCATGCACAGGGAAGGAAGTAACAGAATTTGCAAAACCAGAGAAAAAAAACTCTTCAAGGAATTAGATCAACAAACAAGGAAAAAACAAGTGGCAGATACACAAATATAGTCAGAAATACAGAGTGTTACTCCAGGAACCCTTTGTCGATCAAGAACGGATACATGAATGGTTAAGGAGGGGTGAACTGAAACCGAAGGATGAGAGGTTGATAGTTGCAGCCCAGGACAGTGGCTTACGACGAGATGGTTTACAGCAAGTACTGAAAAAACTGGCAACACAGACATATGTTGATTCTGTAAGAAAGACCTAGAAACGGTGACTCACTTCATAGCTGGCTGTGAAGGTCTGATGGCAGAAAATTTCTATAATAAAGTAGCACGCCTCATCCATGGAAACTCTGTAAGCACTACAAAATCACTGTGCCCGAAAAGCACTGGGATCATGACTCTAAGAGAATTACAGAGAATGAGGAGCTTATGATCACCTGGGATACTCCCATTCTGACTGATAAAAAGCTGAATGCGAGGAAGCCAGATATAGTGATTAAGGAGAAAAACACCAAAACGGCATTAATAATAAGAGGTGTCAGTTCCAAGCGACTAATTTTTGCATTGCGTGGAAAGGCAGAAGATCCTGAAATACCAGGGAATGTAGTCAGAGACCAAGAAAATTTGGCAGAAAGATACAGAAATATTTCCCATTGTGTTGTGTGCCACAGGCTTGATAAAGAATTCCCAAGTTGATTTTGACAAACTACCTACGTATATATGTTACATCTTATGAACTCCAGCAGGAGGCTCCGTTTGGCATGGTGCAAGTACTACACCAAGCCTTAGCGGTAAATTTGAGAGACTGAGATCATACTCCCCATGCCCTGGCTTAAAAGTGAAGTTCATGACTGTCATGATATGTGCAAAACTAACCCATTTGGAGAAACTGCCCCGAGCAAATATCCTGCCTTCCATTTCTTGCTAAAATAATTGAGAAAATTGTCCATAACCAACTTTAGGATCACAATGATTTGCATGACCATCAATATGGATTCAGACTGCACCATGGTATTGAGACTCGTTTACTAGCCCTCTTTAACAATCTGATAAAGAGAATAGATAATTCAAAACAAGCTTTCATCCTTATTTTCTTAGATATTGCCTCTGCCTTTGATTCCACCAATCATCATATTCTTCTGAATAGGTTCAAGCAAATTGGGATATATGGCACTATGCTTCATTGGTTTTAATCTTACCTATCTGACCCCTCACAGCAAGTTAAAATTGACCAACAAACATCTAATGTATATAACCAACAACAAGGATTACCCCATGGCTCAGCCCCCTCTGCCTTATTATTTAATATCTACTTACAGACCCTATGTCATATTATTCAAAATTTTAAAGTGGGGTATTCCCTTTATACTTATGATATAATGTTATACCTGCCCTTTGACATAACAAAACTTAACTCTGAACATATTATATCATGCTTCAATGAAATTTCACAATGTTTAAAATCCCATAACCTAAGAATAAACTGAGGTTCTGTTTATTACTAGGCACCAAGGCTTCAACTCCTCCCCCCTAATCTAGATGTTAAAGAAGCCATCCTAGAATTAAAAAATAAAGTCAAATATCTAGATATTACTATTGATCAAACCCTTAGCTTAACATCCCACATAAAATTAATTTACAACAAATTGAGGATGATACAACAGTTTTGACCTTTACTATCAAGTTATGACTTCAGATCTGTACTCCAGGCAATGATATTTCCACACATTATTGTAACAGCATATTCAAGGGACTTCCTAAACAAGCTTTACATAACCTTCAGATGGCTCAACATATGGTGGCATGCAGTAACCACTCTAACACCAATGCCAAACCATGGTTCAATACTACACTAAATCAGATGAAAAGGAACCTTAGAAAACTAGAACATAACTGGCGTAAATCCAAATTGACGATACACAAAGAAATATACAATAATCTACTCACTAAATACAAAGAAACCTTGGATAGCACAAAAAAAGAATATTATGCCAAAATACTCTCAAAATCATAATAACAGACCAAGAGAATTATTCTCCATTGTCAGAAATCTAACCAACCCCCAAACTTCTGACAGCGAAATCACAGACATCTCAGTCCAAACTTTAGCCCAACATTATCAAAACAAAGCAAAATTGCCATCAATACCTATAAACACTATCCTCTTGTCACACCAACATACAAACGAATGGTTAGAGTTCCATCCTATAACTAAAGAGACACTAAAAAACATCATCTCTGGCCTCAACACCACAACGTCTTATCTAGATCCATGTCCAGTAACTTGGATAAAAAGACAATACCAATCTTATTGCCCTACATTCTCTCAATAGTAAACCTCTCACTTACCCAAGGCTACCTCCCACCATCTCTTAAACACGCACAAATCCGGCCAATCCTCAAAAACAGCAAACTGGAAAAAACATCCCCAACGTCATATAGACCCATATCAAGCATACCTTTTTTGGCCAAAATAATTGAAAAAGTAGTTCAATTACAAACACAAGATTTTCTTGACTCATCCTATCCTCTTGATGAGCAACAATATGGCTTTCGGCCCTGCCATGGAGTGGAAACACTCCTCACAGTTTTAATAGATGCACTCCTAAGAGAGATTGACAATCCTAAACAGGCATTTATCCTACTGTTCATCGACATATCAGCTGCGTTCGATAGCGTACACCACACAATAATGCTCAATAACTTAAAACAAATAGGATTAAACTCTACAGTACACAAATGGTTCTCATCCTATCTAACTGATAGAACACAAAATGTAAGAATTGGAAATCAAAACTCCACCACCTACAAGCAAGAAATTGGATTACCTCAAGGCTCAGCGCTGTCAGCTCTACTTTTCAATATTTACATAAAACCAGTCTGCAACATATTCAAAAGCTTTGGAGTAAAATATCATCTCTACGCAGATGATATTATGCTCTATATTCCATTCACAATTCCCAACCTACCGCTTCAACTCTTATCGGATTGCTATAATGAAGTCACAACTTGGCTAAAAACACAAAACCTCCACATAAATCACGCTAAAACCGAAGTTCTAATCGTAACCAAGAACAGAACCTATATCCCTCCATCACACATAAGACTCCAAAACCAAGAAATCAAAATAAAAAAGGAAATAAGATATCTAGGTGTCATGCTAGATACACACCTTACGATGGAAACTCACATCAGCAATACCATAAAGAAAATCTATTTCAAACTTAAAACTCTTAAACAACTTCGTCCACTAGTTTTCACACAGGACTTTATCAACATAATACAAGCTACAATAACCCCACACTTTGACTTTGCCAATCTAATCCTAATAGGCTTAACAAAAACAAAGTATAAAACGATTGCAATTCGCACAAAATGCTGCAGCTAGAATCACATTGAAAATCAATTCCCTTCAACACATATCACCAATACTAGTCTCCCTTCATTGGTTACCAATTCAAAGTAGAATAATCTACAAAACAATAATAACAACATTCAAAGCCTTATATGCTTTGGCCCCACCCATGTTATGTAACTTAATACACAAAGAACCAGCTAAGCCTACACACAGAAAAGGACAACTATGCAGATTAAAAATCCCGAAAGATTTCACAAAAGCCCACAAATCAACAAACAATAGAGCATTTTCGCACATAGCCCCTACTATCTGGAATTCCCTTCCAGAGGAGCTACGAAAGCTAACAGAGATCACAGAACTACGCAAGAAACTGAAAACCTATCTGTTCACCAAACATTATAACATAAATAACTCAATATCTACAATAGACAAAGGTTAAATAGACAATCCGGTTGCTCTATGCAATAAACCTTTAACCTATACAGATAGCACTCTCCAATGATGATCTTCTGACCTCCCCCATGTAATCCATGTATATATATTTATATATAACTTGTATATAGTTTCCACACTGTTCGGTATTATACCACATTGTTTGTTCTATACTTTATATGATGTTCCTTGTAAATAAGTTCTGTATTATTGCAATGTTCCATGTAAAACAAACTTGATTTGTTAATTATTGTTAACTGTAAACCGCAACTGAACTCTTGGAAGATGCGGTATATAAATGTGAATAAAATAAATAAATAAATAAATAACTCAGAAAGCACACATATCTGACCATAACCCCAATACTATACAACCTCCACTGGTTACCAATTCAAAGTAGAATTAAATATAAATTGTTGATGACCATTGTCAAACTGCTGAGGAACATAACACCATTGTATCTATCCCTTATAAAAATGACCTCAAATGCCTCAAATAACCTACATTGAAAATGTTGCTTGGGCAGAATTTACATCACTGGTAAGGAACTCAAGCTAAAGTTGAAAAAGAGCAAACCACTCATGAATGCAGCAAAATATGACCTTGAGAATATACCACTGGAATTTAAAGACTGCCTGCAAAATCGATTTGCTGCTTTAGATACAAATGACAGAGCTCCGGAAGAGTTGTGGAATGACATCAAGAAGGTTGTGCTGGAAGAAAGCGAGAAGTCTCTACATAAGGTGAAAAAGCAAAAACGGCCAAAATGGATGACGGAAGAAACTCTGAAAATTGCCCAGAAACGCAGAGAAGCTAAAGCCAAAGGAGAAAGAAAGACAATCGCAGAACTCAACAGAGATTTCCAACGTGCAGCAAGACAGGACAAGGAAAAGTACTACAATGACACTTGCAAGGAAATAGAAGCAAAAACTATTAGAGGAAGAACAAGATCGGCTTTCCTAAAGCTGCGAGAGTTAAAGAAAAAGTTCCAGCCTCGAATTGGAATGTTACAAGATGCTCAAGGTTCTATGTTGAATGATGCTGAGAAGATCAAGAAAAGGTGGAAGGAATATACAGAGTTTTTATATGATAAAGATCAAGTGGACCAACAGCCGTTTCAACCTATACCTTATGATCAGGAACCATTGGTGATGAAAGAAGAAGTTGAAGCAGCATTGAAAGCCTTATCAAAGAACAAAGCACCAGGCATTGATAGCATTCCCATAGAAGTATTGCAGCAATCTGATGCAGCTGTTACTGTACTTACAAGGCTCTGCCAAGAAATATGGAAGACAACATCATGGCCAACTGACTGGAAAAGATCTGTGTTTATACCAATACTAAAGAAAGGTGATCCAACTGACTGTGGAAATTATCGCACAATCGCTCTGATCCCACATGCCAGCAAGATTCTACTGAAGATTATTCAAAAGAGACTACAGCCATACCTAGAACAAGAACTACCTGAAGTGCAAGCAGGGTTCAGGAAAGGGCGAGGAACGAGAGACATCATTGCGGATGTGAGATGGATCCTTGAAAAGACTAAAGAATACCAAAAGGATATCTATTTGTGCTTTATCGACTATAGCAAGGCTTTTGACTGTGTAAACCATGAGAAACTCTGGGCCACATTAAGAAGCATGGGTATACCAGAACACCTGATCGTTCTCTTGCGCAATCTGTACATTGATCAAGAAGCAACAGTTCGAACGGAACAAGGAGAAACAGAATGGTTTAAAATAAGCAAAGGTGTAAGACAAGGCTGCATACTTTCCCCCTACCTGTTTAATTTATATGCAGAACAAATCATCAGAGAAGCAGGACTGTATGAAGACAACAGGGGTGTGAAGATTGGTGGAAGACTCATCAACAACCTTCGCTATGCTGATGATACCACATTACTGGCTGAAAGTGAAGATGATCTGAAACAATTGCTTCTCACAATAAAAAAACATAGTCTCAAAATGGGCCTGCACCTTAATGTAAAGAAGACAAAGATCATGACAACTGGCATAATCAACAGGTTCATCGTTGAAGGAGAAGAAATTGAAATCGTGAACAACTTTAACCTACTTGGATCAACTATCAATAAAGAAGCAACAAGCAGTCAAGAAATCAGACCACGCATTGCTCTTGGCAGAATGGCTATGAAAGACCTAGATAAGATTCTCAAGAGCAGAGATGTCTCTCTCCATACAAAGATTCGACTTGTTCAAGCCATGGTATTTTCAATAACATCATATGGATGTGAAAGCTGGACAGTGAAAAGACAGACAGGAAGAAAATTGATGCCTTTGAATTATGGTGCTGGCGGCGAATACTGTGTATACCATGGACTGCCCGAAGAACAAACCAGTCGGTACTAGAGGAGATCAAACCTAAGCTTTCTTTAGAAGCTCAGATGACAAGACTTCGACTTTCATACTTTGGACACATCATGCGAAGAGAGAGATCATTAGAGAAAGATATCATGCTTGGCAAGATAGAAGGTCAACGCAAAAGAGGAAGGCCAGCAATGAGATGGATCGCTACAATAACAGCAGCTACGGGTACCAGTCTGTCAACAATGAGCCGCCTGACTGAAGACCGAACACAATTTAGGATAGCTATCCAGAGGGTCGCCATGAGTCGACTCCGACTCGACGGCACTTAACAACAACAACAACAAGGAACTGGAAAGGTTTAGTAGCTGGCATGAATGGGAAGAGACGTCATACATTTTTCTTCTTCCATCATTTTTCTCTGTTTCTGCCTCCTTTACCGTTTTCGAGAAATACATTTTTCTTTCGTTATTATGTTGGTCTTTATTCAATCGGGTATTTTTTTCCTGTATTAGCAGCTTGCCTTCCACCCGCATTTTACTAAAAACTAAATTAATATTAGTATTATGCAGAGACCAAAGCTACAAGTTTCTGCACTTTTGGGAGCCTAAGAAGTTTTATGAGTAAATACCACAGACCCAAGTTACCGACAACATCTAATGTCACCCCGGATTCTACCGCAATTGCAGGGAACTCCTAGTCACACAGGCGACTCGCTCTGTGTTAACTTACAAAAGAAAAGGGGGGGGGGGGAGACAGGCACGACGGATAAGGACGATGTTCCAGCGCCGCACAAGCGCAGGAACGAAAAGTGGAGACTAGTTTCACGCTTCAAAGGAGCAGTAAGGGAAAAGTCAGACCGTCGCCCATCACAGAGAGCAGGAACCACTGTGCTGCGCAAGCGTAGAAAGAAGTTGAATTGCGCAGGCGCAGAAAGGAGTGAGAGACGGACGGGGACGGGGTGGGTGGTGTAGCGATGGCGGAGGGAGAGCTGGACGTGGATAGTCTTATCTCCCGTTTACTGGAAGGTGAGAGGCGGGGGGACAGTCAATGTCTTGAATGATATTCACAGATTGAGATTTACTTTTCAAAAGGGGCACGGAACTAGTGGAAAATGTTTTCTTAGCATAAATAGCTTGAACTTGGTGACCTGTTTTTGATGATATTCATGTATTGCTCTTCTTTATGGGGCTATATATCCTGTTGAGTCAACACAGAGCAGTGGGTTCAGTCCTGGTTTTGTCCGATTGCATCTAGTCATTAATATTTACTAATTACCTTTATGAAGAAATTTACGCAAAGCAATGTGCAGCAGGTGTAAATGAAAATATTACTGTTACCACAATGTAAGTTGTCTAACTGCAGTAAAATGACGAAATTTATTTTTTATTTTCCTAAATAAATATTAGCTGCAAGTACAAGGGGGCAATGGGGACAAAACCTGTACTGAATTAATGGGGTTTATTTATTTATTTATTTAAAGGGTTTTCTATCATAGATACAAAGTGGTTTACGTTGTAACTTGCAGTAAAAACATACATTATAACAGGATGAGGACTTGAAGGCAACAACGTAACAGGGATAGCGAACTTAGATCAGTGTAGCGTCTGACTCAATGTAAGTTTGTCATTCCATCTGTCCATAGTGCTCTTTGAAAAGGAATGTTTTTAGTGTCTTTCTGAAGTTCCATAAGTCTTTGATGGCTCTCATGTTATTGTCAGTGCGATTCGACAGCACTTAACAGCAACAACAACAACAACAACAATATAGAGAATGCTCTATTACAAGTGGACTGATTGGATTTTCTCTTTGTGATTGGGATGGTAAGTAGATTTTTATGGTTGGTTCTTTTTATTCTGTTTTCTGAGTTCTTGTGGATTAGTGGTTGAAGGATGTCTGCAGATTGGTTATGTAGAATCTTATAAGCAGTATTTTGAATCTGGTGCATACCGCGCCAGTGTAGTTGCATCAGAGTAGGTGTTATGTGGCCGTGTCTTCTGGTTCCTGAGATTATTTGTGCTGCAGTTACCCCCGAGCCAGGAATGGCTCACCTGCCAATTAGCAAACTTTTTCTCCATCATGGCAGGGAGCTGGCAGTTGTAAGGGTGAGGAAAAAGGTAACTATGAATCAAGTATACTGGTAGTGAAAATGAAGCAGTTAAAGCCTGGATAATTTTGGCACATCCTGGTTTTTAAATTTACATCTCAGTGTATTCTGGCAGTGCCATAATCTTATCCTGAAGTATTATCAAAGGTCAATACTAGCCTAACATTTCTTCTTCAACTTGGTTGCTTGGCATTTCAGGGGAATGGGTGGGAGGGAGGGAACTGGGTTAAATACTACTTATTTGTGCCCAGCAGCAGCATTGCTGTTAACTCCAGATTTGCAGTTAAGTGAGAACATTTTTAGAGTCTTGGAGGTGATTAAATTTGAGTTTCTGATACCACTATTGGGGTTTTGAACCAATATTAATTAATTTACTGCTGCCTGTGAACCCAGTCTTATCTGTTCTCCAGTTCCAAGCCCACTCCTTTTTCCTGGGAAATCCATAAGCATACCTTCTGCCCCATGTAATTCTGGAAACTTGGACCAGGTTGTTACAACTCAAGTGTGGACATCTCTCAGCTCTCTTTTCACCTAGATGCTACCCTCACCTTACACCCCCATCAATCAGGCTTTCGCCCCAGTCACAACACAGAAACCATCCTCCTCTCCTTCAACGAACTTCATTCCTCTCATGATCGTGGGCTCTTTTCTATTGCTGTCTCTTTGGCTCTGTCCTCCACCTTCGATCTGGTCGACCACCCCACACTCCTCACTCACCTCTGCGATGCCAGGATCAGTGACTTCGTCCTTCACTGATTCTGCTCCTTCCTTGTCTCTGGGTCCTTTTCTGTCTCATCCGGTTCCTCCACCTCACCAATTACCCCCTTACCCTGTGGTGTTACCTGAGGGGCACGGGTATGTCCATGCCCCTCTCCTCTTCAATGTCTTCCTGGCCCCCCTCGCTCTTTTGATCCAACAGCAGTGTGTCTCTGCGTACTACTACGCAGACGATATCATTCTCCTACATCACACCAGCCCCACTGCTCCAGATATCGCCCCTCTTAATGCCTGCCTCTTCTATATCAATTCCTGGATGGCTTCAAACTTTCTTCATCTCAATCTTGCAATGGCTCTGGCCATTTGGTTCACCTTTGGCATTCCTGTCCCTTCCCTAGCCCCCTCGCTCTCTTCTTCCGTCCCCCTGGTCCCTACCTTACACTACCTTGATGTCACTTTAGACTCTGCCTTATCTTTCCATGACCACCTATCATCCATTATTCGCCGTTCCTTCTGGTCCTTGCGACAGGGACGGATAGCATGAATCTTTCTTACCACTCCCCCCTCCTCCCCTGGTTACACTCATACTTTCCCTTGTAATGACTAGGATAGACTACTGTAACATTGCCCTTGCTGGTCTCCCACAATACCAACTGAGTAGGCTTCAACTTCTTCAAAACACCACAGCTCATATTGTCGCACATGCTTCCTGTGCAGATCACATCACACCATTACTCATCCATTTCCACCGGCTCCCCATCGCTTTTAGAATTCAGTTTAAGATCCTACCCCTCATCCACAAAGCAATCTATACTGGTTCATCCCAATACCTCTCTAATTTGGTTCATCTCCCTACTCCCCAACATTCAATCTGGCTTATTCATTCTAACCATATGTCCCTCCCCTCCCCCTCGCAAGCACACTTGGAGTACACCTACAATTTTGCCTTCTTCTTTCTCGGCCCCAAACTATGGAACTCCCTCCCCTGAGACCTCCGACTGGAACTCTCCTTCACCAAATTTAATTCACTGTTGAAAGCCCATCTCTGTGGCTTTGCCTTCAATACCCCCCCCCCCTCCTTCTCCATGCTAAGGCATGCCGCTCCCCTCCCCATTATCCTCTTCTTTCATGTCTCGTCATACTCTCTTTCCTTTTGAATTTATGGTGTTCTTTTCCTTTCTCTAGCAGCATGTTTAAACCTTTGTAAACCACTCTGATGTTTGTACGTAGAGTGGTATTTCAAAAACCAAAATAAAGATTTATTTATTTTATTTATTTAATGTCTCTTCTATACCGTGCTATTTAGTATCAGTGCGGTTTACATACAATAGTAACTTATACAGAGCAGACAGAGCTGCTCTGTATGTACAGAGAACAGGTACTGTAACTTGGATATTGCTGGGGTAACTATTTTACAGAGTATGTATAATCTTTACAGGGTGTGAGGGCATATACATGCTGCTATTTACAAGGTATGCATTATCAAGGTTGGCACCATTTCTACTGGGGTAGGGGTATATACAAGCTGCTATTTACAAGTAAGCATAGTCGATGCTGGTGCCAATGGGTCAATGTTCCCTCTAATTTTCTGTAGACTGTGTGCGCATAAAATATCAGCTGTGCAGCTTTTGAAGGAAGGTTAAATTTTTGTGCGCCACATAACGACACTTGGAGTGTTTTACTTTAAAATTTGACTACACGTCAGAATACACTGTGTACACCACATTGATTGCACTAGAAAATATTGTAGAACTTGTGAAAACCGTAAATACACAACAACTTTTAAAATTTAAGACGTCTGTGTTTTCTATCAGAATCAGAACCGTAATTTTTGTGCGCTCTGTTGTAAAGTATGAGGTGAGGTGTGTGCGCGCGCACAGCTTAGAAGGAACAGTGCAATGGGTGTGGATGCCTCATCACGTGCTTTGTGTGTTGGTGTGGCGGGCC
Organism: Ichthyophis bannanicus; assembly: GCA_033557465.1. NCBI lineage: Eukaryota > Metazoa > Chordata > Amphibia > Gymnophiona > Ichthyophiidae > Ichthyophis > Ichthyophis bannanicus. The sequence goes on along the minus strand of CM066032.1, from coordinate 924,582,113 downwards.
TGGTGGTGGGGGGTGGTTGTTTGTGCGCTGTCATCTGAATAGTGTTTGAGGAAGAGGTGGTGCTTCAATGCTTTTCTAAACTGGGCAAGGTCAGGGATTGACCTTATGTTGGGTGGGAGGGCATTCCAGCATCTGGGCGCATAGAACCTAAAAGCCCTGTTTGTCGTTGCCTGCGTGCATTGTGTTATTTGTGTTATTTCCTTCTGGTTTACCAGTGTGTTGACTGCTGCGGAACTTCTGGATCTGTTAGAGGGCGTAGGCTGGATAAGCTCGATGAGGGAGGTGGAGGAAAGCCTGTTAATGGCCTTGAAAGTCAGTAGTAGGGATTTAAATGAGAGTCTGCCGTGGATGGGGATCAGAGGATGAAAGTCAAAGATCTTACTTTGACTTTCATCCTCTGATCTGGTTCTCCCAGTCCCTACCTGCCAAGGCCCTAAAGCTTGAGATTTAGTCATTAGGACCTGCAAACCTTGTCCAAAGTTTCGGTAATGCTTCAGTTTCTGACCTGCCTATTGAAAAAGCATACTAGGTCCAGTTAACCTAACTTCCATGTTAACATGAGATGATATTCTACTATTACTAGTATTTGTCATTTATATAGCGCTACAAGGCATACGCAGCACTGTACAGATATATATAAAAATGATCCCTGCTTGTCAGAACTTACAATCTAATCAAGACAGATATACGCTAGCCGAGGACAAGGGTACAAATAAGGAAGGAAGGAAAGCAAGGGATCTGAATCCAAAGGCAGCCTCAAAGACGTGAGCTTTTAGCATGGATTTGAAAAGGGGCAGAGAGGAAGCCTGATGTATAGACTCCGGTATTCTATTCCAGGCATATGGAGCAACAAGGTGAAAGTTTTTTTATGCCTTTTATGTGTCTATTTCTACTTTTGTCTTGCTCTTGACCTGTTAATTGGGGGATGGGGAAAAGGAAGAAGCTAGAATATGATCAGAATAGGCCAGATTTCAAGTTTAGATCCTGCTGGCAGCCTCAGGATAGAATTAAGAGCTGGCCAGTACCAGGAGTGGGTTGCCCTTTTAGGAGCATGAGAGAATGTAAGGAAATGCAGCCCTCTGGTAGGTGAGAAGGGCTAGTCAATAAAGTAAGGTTAAATTGTTGAGATGTTCTGTGATTATAATTATTGTATTTTATTTTTTTAAGTGTCGTCAAGTCAATGCTGACTCCTGGCGACCCAGCAACCCCTGGGTTTTCTTGACAAGGTGTGACTGGAAGTACAGTAGATTGCCAGACTTTTTCTTCCAAGGCAATGGAGGGTTCAGTGACTTGGCCAAGTCCACAAGGAGTGCCAGTGAGAAGCGAACCCTGTACTTTATTATGTATTGAATTTATGTATGATATGCACTTTTATTGTATTTATTGCACTTTTGATGTTAGCTACTTTGATGCATTTTGAGGAAAGCGGGTTATAAATTGAAGAATCAACTAGAATCTCATGAAGACATGGGCTTAGATTTCTATACTGACCTAAAGGAGAGTGGCATTTTAGTTGGAAAATAATTAAAAGTAATTCTGAGATCTGAAGGAGCCATTTGCGACTTCTGAGCCTTCAGCTGAAGAGCTGAGAATTAGAGTTGCCTCTTGTAGTTAATTTGTTGTTTGTGATTATTCTGGTGCTTTTCTGAGTTTCTGTCTATCCTGGAGTGGCAGCCACTTGATTATTTGTTGCTTTGTAAGAGCTGAGCTTTTGTTTTTAATATATTCTTATAATGATCAGGGCACTATTCTATAACATCCTCAGATTTTTCTGTTTTGCTGTTTCTGGAAAGTAAGTTAAAAACTTCTTGTCAGAACAACTCAGAATAGGCAACAAGTTGCATATGGTGCGTAGATACAGTACTGTACGTTCTTGCAAAGACATCATTTTTCAATTCTTCATTCTGTAGGAACTGGTTTCTATGGTGACTCTTTCTGAGGAGACTGAGTGGGGGCTATGTGCTGCTACTGAAGACCCCTAATAGACTCCATGTATGGAGTAGCTGTGATCAAACTGAGAGTCTAGAGAGATTTAAGATTCATCAGCACTGTGAAATATATTTTACCACTCAGATTTTATGGCAGCCTAAATGATTTCATGTTGGTAAGGGTTGAAATTCTTCTTTAACATAGTGCAATATTGTAAGGATTCCACTCCTTTTTTTTCAGTCTGATCTATATTTTATTCACAGAAAGACAGAAGTGCATATATGTAACCTATATATTGGATGAAATTAAATGTCTCACTCAAATGGCACCAATATATATTTTTTTGGTTTCCCACATATGTTGAGATACAAGTTGCAATCCTCTCAGCAGAGTTTGTTTGAGATACCATGTGCTAGCTGAGCTAAGTATGTGGTGACAGAAAATTATTATGCTTTCAGCTATCCAATGCCTGTCCTTTGGAATAATCTGCCACCTGAGTTACATTTTGGAATTTAATTTATTGACATTTTGGAAGGAGCTCCAGGCTTGGAAGTTTGCTCAGGCTTTTCTGGGATTTTGTTAGCGACTGCTGGATTGAGTTGCATTTATGATTTTGTATTTTTCTTTTTAAGAGCTTTTATATAGTTTTTTATTTAAAATTTTATTTTCTATTTTATTATCACACCCTAGAGATTCTTTGTTATTTGGATATTAAGTGTGACAATAAATAAATTAAATCAGGGGCTGGTGTGCCAGTTTTTTTCAGAGCCCCCTTGCAACTGGCACTCTCTTAAAGCATGATTACAGCATAAACAACTGAAGAGCAGATTGTCATCAGAACGAGAAGCAGGCTGGCATCACACTGATATATTTAAACCATGAATACAGCACAAATGGCTAAATAAGGGCACAGTAAAAAATATTTTAAAACCAATGTGTCTGCCACAGTGGAAGGTGTTCACTTTTTATTCCGAACTATTGTAGAACTATATTGGGATCAGAACATTTATTTATTTAACAGACTTTATATACCACTTTATCATTTCAATCAAAGTGGCTTACATTGAAACTTAAACTTGGTAATGTACATTAAACTGGGACATTGATAACTTGGATTTTTCTGAGGCAATGGAGTTAAGGGATTAAGTGACTTGCCCAAGGCCACAAGGAGTGCTAGTGGGAATTGAACCCTGGTCTCTTAGTTCCCACGCCAGTGTTAGTAACCATTAGGCTACTCCTCCATCAGACAACCCGGAGCCCAGAGGAAGGTACAGAGTCAAGAAACAGGCCAACTCTAGCTACTGGTATTGCTTTAAACTTAAAGCATCTGTTCTTAAATGGAATTGTACTAGGTCAGGCCAAGCACTTCAAGTTACTGTGAGCAATGCCTCATGCACCTGCTTCTTACTAAAAAAAAAACAAATTGAGGCTTTCTGTCAGGAAAGGGGCTGTGATATGTGCCCACCCACCTTTCTGCCCTATGGTCACCTGGCACTATCCCCAAGCTGGACTGCAGGCAGCAGTAGAAATGCATGTTGGCTATTCTCCCAGACAGCTTAGTTCTTGTATTTCTGTACTTTCCAGCTTGTTGTGGTGGTCTCATTAAAAGCATGGATCTTGACTTTAAATGTAGTGGCTTGTGGTATATTTGATGTAGTTTAATCTTTAGTGCACTGCTTGCTTTCAGAAGAAGAATAAATTAGGGTGGGGTGAGCCAAGAAGCAGAGCTTTGATATGTCTGATTTTATTTATTTATGTTTATATATGTTTTTTCTTATATTTTTATACCAACTGAAATTTCATGGAGCCTCGGGGGAAATGATCCCCCCGGCCAAATTCCCATAAGAAATGAGGAGTTTCCATTAACTGGTGCATGTGGATTTCTTTTTTCTCCTTGGGCAGTGCGAGGATGCCGTCCAGGGAAGATTGTGCAGATGACCGAAGCAGAAGTGAGGGGTCTGTGTATAAAATCACGGGAGATCTTTCTCAGCCAACCCATCCTCCTGGAGCTTGAGGCCCCCCTGAAGATCTGCGGTATGTTATTTCCCTTTTGTCCTACCAAGCAGGAAATATACAAGTTCTTAGAGAGACCATTTATTTCTCAAAGTTCAGTATAATTTAAGCTAGGCACAACTGTTTCTTGAATGTAGTAACATCCTTCTTCTGACGTCTGCCTTTTTGTGGTGAAAGCTCTCTTCTCTTCCCCAGCTCTTTTCAAAGATAAGGAAGAATCCATAGTGCAGGAAATATGCAATGACATTACTATTGGTCATTGCTAACATTTTGCATTTATAATCTTTCTATGGAGTAGTCATGAAGTGTCTTTAAGGGACTAGGCTGAATTTAGTGCCTCCCTTGGTAGGATGCTTTATGCCATGGTATGGAGGAGTTGCTATATTGGGGTTTTCTCATCATAAGATGTTAGCAAGGAGCTGAGCATTAGGTACTGTTCACTGTGTTAGTAACGAATCCACCATTATCCATGAAAGCTGTCTTAGATACTACTAGGCGTGTACTTAGAAATGTTAACTTTCCTTCAGGCTTGGTATACCATTGCTTGCCCAGTCACCTCTACAAACAGCAGTAAAACATCACACCACACCTGTTCTTTCCGTTTATTTACCAATGATGACTACTCATAGCAATGCTACTCACAGAAAAAGGAACAGTGAGGCAAAGTGGCATCAATATGAAATTGCAAGCAGAGGAGGGAAAGTTGTACACCAAAGTTATCTTCCCTGCCTCATTATCAAATGTGAAAACGTGTTGCAAAATGCTTCAAGCAGCCATTGTAGTTGCTTCAGCCCAGGGCCATTTGTAATTGTGTTCATAGAAGAGGGAGGGATGAAAATGCTTCCCCCCACCCCTCCATCTCAGTTCTTGACGTGGTCAAGGAAGGGAGCCAGAGGGTATTCCCTACTTCCAGACTGCTAGCATCCTGAGCCTGTGGACCTAATTGCTAGACTTTAAAACCAGTATCTTTGCCTTCTTAAGCAGCTAGGGATAACTTGGTATGTGCAGCAGTTTAAATAGAAGGTGAAGGAATGGGGAAGAATTTTTGGTAGTATTTGTAAAGGAAGGGACAGATTTTGGTGCCAACCACGCACCCCAGCAGTCATGGCTTCAGTGTCTTCTTCACTCACCCACCTGCCTGCACCTAGCAGCTGCAGCCTCTCTGGTGATGGAGATAAGCTTTAGGTGGTGGCTGCTGGAGAGGAGGGTAGGCAAGCAGGCGATGCTGGAGAGAGATTGAGGCTGCTGTGGACAGATGGTCGAAGGCACCCATCTACCCCCAGCAGCTGCAGCTTTAACTCCAGCCTCTCTCTACTTCCCACCTTTGCTCCTCAGTAGTCTCCTTGTCACTTCTTGGCTCCCTCCCCACCCCCCCGAAAACAAGCTGAAAATCTCCCAAAAAAGAAATTCAGAATTGTGCTACAATAAATACTTCCCATGGTGCTGAAACACTGAAGATGCAGGAAACAGATCTTTAGTGGAGAAATGTTCTGTGTACGCTGCTGCTCTTTCTCCCCCTTGGGCTCTGACATCACTGACTTGCTAGCTGCTGGTGCTGAACTTAAAACCTGCATATTCGGACACATGTTAGACGCCGCTGCTGGTATGCTGCTTAATTTCCTCTTTTTCACGATGCTGCGTAAAAGGAAGGCTAAAAGCTAGATGTTACCTGCTGAAACGATGACTGTGGCAACTACGGGACCTCTTGATGCGTTCTTGAGGCCTGCTGGTGTGGTCAAGGCTCTGGTGTTAACTGGCTCATTGGGGGCGCTGGGAGTGGAAGGAGGCTTGTCGCACCCCTTTGAGCTGCACACCTCCCTTAGCCCGGAGACACGGACCCCTCCGATTCAGCTGGCTTTGCTCTCAGCAGGAGTAGCGGAGGCGGAGCTCCGTGGTGTCAGGGAAGCTGTCTCCGCTGAGTCATCTTCTCCTGCTACGATGAGTGGCTCTGCGGCAGCTGGGTTGGAGGCTGTGGAGTTTGCCGGTGTAGTGAGCAGTTCAGCTGAGTGTGGAGGACGTTTGTCAGCTGATGTAGGTGCAGGCTTTGGTATTCCTGCTCCTGAGCCTACTGGGATTACACGTGTATTGCCTGCACACTGTGCTTCAGAGCTCGGTAGCAGTTACCTTTGACTCCCTCTGGGAAGGTCTCCAAGCCTTGGAACGGTCCTTTATTCTGCAGTTTGGAGTTCTGCAGAGTGCTTTAACTCCAGTTCTTCAAGCCGTTGATCTTCAAAAGAAGGAAGTTGCTTTAATCTCCACTAAGGTAACCCAATTAGAGAAAAAAATGGAGGGCGTAAAATCCATTTCAGGTACTGTTTATAAAGATTTGGTTGATCTCCAGGAACAAGCAGGAATGAGTCTTCACATATGGGTACGTCGGTACCGACGGAGCCTGCACGAGGATGCTGCCCAGCTTCCAATCAGAAAGCTTTTGGCAGCCTCCCTCGCGCCTGCGCGCTGAGTTCCCGCCCTCTCCAGAGCCTCTCTTCAGTTTTCGTTTTTCCGCGGAGCCGGCAGGACGTCCTCCTGTCACCGCAGAAACTTACTTATTTACTTTAGTTTTTTTCTTTTCTTGTGGTCGCGGCTGTATTTCCCGCTCCCACCGGTACCGCTGGTGGATTTTTGACTTAATTCTGAGAAACTTTTTCTTCAGTTTTTGCCTTAACTTGTTGGGTTTACCAGGCCTCTTCATTATGGAGCCTTCTTTTCCTAAGAAGTGCCTTCAGTGTGGAAACACCTGTTTCTTTTTAGATACCAATGCTTGGTGTCTCAACTGTGTGGGTCCTGACCCTTTTTCCCCTGGCAAGTCGGGGGATATTTCTGTGAAGAAACCTTCAACTTTTAGAATTTCCCTCGATACCGTTTTTTCCTCGGCAGTGAGGGTACCAGGTTTCTCTACTTCACAGCATCAGGTAACCCAAAAACAGTCTGTTAAGACTAGTCAATGTTTGAGTGGTATGTCCCATGCCCAGCATGGTGACGTCTCCGGCCTTACCCTCAAGAATCCATTGGCATTACCCCTGCGGGAGTCTATGGGCTCCAAAGCGTTAAAGGGGTTTCAGGTTGTTCCTGGGGCTCACCCCTCACAGAACATACCTGAGCCATGCGCGGAGGTGGTATCCGCTTCGAGCGGTACCGAGCCTCCGGCATCGGCACCGGTGTCGAGTAGCCTACTCTTCACCAAGGATTGTCATCGGGCATCCTCGGTGCCTTCGGGCCCGATCGATTTGCACCGCATTGACTTCCTTCAACCTCAGCCATGCTCCGGGCCGGTACCGGCGTCGATCGGTTCCGATACCCTGGCATCGGCATCGAGGTGGACCACCTTTCCCTTTGAAAAAGGTGTTCATCGGGTATCCTCGGTACCGTCGGTATCGGTCGATGTGACCCAGTCTGCCTTGGGGGTATCGGCATCGCCGATACTGCCATGGGCGTCGGCGCCTTCGCGACACGCATCGATAGTATCACTTACTTCGATGCCGAGTCTTGAGTCCATATCTAGTCTCGATGACTCCGTACCGACGTGCCCTGGAACCGACTCGGATCGATTCCAGATCGGCAGTTTCAAAGATCAGAGTCATAACTCTCTCATGATCTCGCTACCACTGCAGCAGTTTCCGATGGCTGCTTCATCTACTACTCCTGTATCAGTATCCATGCCTCTTCTGGCACCCATGCCTACTTTAGAACCGATACCTGGCATTGGTGTAGTCTCCTGTGCCTCCTCTGGAGCGCCAGCTTTTTCTTTAGCTGGGCCAGGGATGGTTCCCATAGGAGATCAGTCTTTTCAGGCTTTTCTCCGGGACATGGCAACCTTTCTCAATATATCTATCCCTGGTAGTAGTCCTACTCAGGGCTCACAGGCACAGATGGAAAATATACAATTTCCTTTACATCCTGCTCTGCAGGATCTCCTTCTCAGGGTCTGGAAATCACCCTTACGACTTCCTCCAGTTTCTACAAACATTGAGGTTCGGTACCGGGTGCCACCCTCTCCAGGGTTCCAGAAGCCTCAACTTTCTCATCGTTCCCTTGTAGTGGAATCGGCTCTGAGAAAAGTTAAGAGCAAGAAGAAGCATTCTTCTTATCCACCGGGTAGTTCTTCAAGAACACTCGATGCTTTTGGTCGTCAAGCCTTCCAAAACTCTATGTTGGCCTCCAGAGTTCTCATATATTTTTCACATGAGTCTAACACTCCAGGAAGTCACAGAGAAATTGTCTCTCTTGACCCCTTTTTTACCAGAGCCCAAGACTACTGATTATTCCTTACTCATCAATCACAGCCGGAATATATCTTGGTTCCTGTCTCGTGCTTCTATAGACTCTTTTGAGTCTGTTAGCAGATCCTCTGCTATTGCCATAGCAGCACGTCGCAGAGCCTGGCTTGAAGCTTCAGACTTGAGTAAATGGGCACAAACTATACTGGCTCATTCTCCTTGTACAGGAGAGGGTCTCTTCAATAAGGAGGCTTTAAGTCAGGTTGCTCAATGCTTCACTGACTCTCCTTCCACTAAGGACCTTTCTAAGCCACCTCCTTCTTCGAGAGGTAGGAAATGTCCTACCAAACCTTCTTTCCCTAAGAGAAGAAAGTTTCATTCCTCTCCTGCCCATCATTCGGTTGTACCTAAACAGGAGACACCTCAGCCTACTCTGAACTCCTCCAGCTCTAACCAGTCTCAGCATTCCCAGCAACCATAGGAGCTGGGACTTATACTCTATACTTTCCTTCTAATTCATTAGAAGTTTATACACTGTGTTTCTTTCAGGGTACTACCTTGTGAAACATTTTATGTTCAGGGACTGCTAACTTCTCCTCTTCTTATCCTCTAGAAGAGCAGTTGCACCTATCCCATGATGGGTTTGTCCCAATTGAACATTCTTCCTTCTGTTGACTTACCCTATGGGTATGTCACCCTCTAATTACTTGCTCTACCCTCTCCAATGGGGTTTTTTCCCTAACGGAGGGGTACCATATTAAAAAGTTTTTACCAAGCTTATTCCACAGACAGGGAGAAGTTATATCTCCTCCCTCTTTATCTGTTTTTCTTTATGGGGCACAGGGCAATCTTTCTGCTGTTTCTGTCAGCTGCTGTGCCTGCAGGAGTTACAGTGATTGCATTACTGGTACTTTTGCCAAGTTCCAGTCTTTTGTTCAATTTCTGTCTAGCCTTAGTAATGTCTCCAAGCTATTCGTTAGCTACCTTGGATCCTCCTACTCCCTTAGGCTTTCTCACATTATTCTATCCATCTCCTCTCCTAGGATATGGTAACAAACCTGACTTCAGTCAGTTTATCTCTCCTGCACAATGCTCTCTACAATCTTCAGAGCAGCTTTCTACTATGAGGGCCTGCTATAGAGCATTGACCTTGTCTCTGAAGCTTCGCTATTAGTAGGAAAAAGCTTGTTCACCCTTCCCATGCCTGTGAAGGTTCTCCACACCCTTTAACCTGGGGTGTTAGCACGAGATATATTCTTCTGCGTGAAGATCCAAGGCTGACATTCATGCATGGTACCTCTGGGTCCCTCTAATAGGTCCCTCTGGTATCTTCCCCTGCATTTTGCACCTCTGCCGTGTCAGTGTTCGGTGGAACTCCCGCCTTGTTCCTTACAGATTCATCTTATAATCTGTTCTCACACAATCATCACGGTTATTTTGTAGGATTGCCTTCCTGCATCCCTCAATTCATAGAAATAGATTATCTCTACATATCCCAAGTGGCTTTACCCTCTGGTAGTATGCAGAATCTTTTTCTTTTTTATTTCCCATGTCACAATCATGGGGCTGGGTGCTAGACATGTTCTTCAACCTGTCATCTTGTATGTAGCATCTCTATATATGTCTACATACCTATATCATTTCTCTGGTGGTGCAATTCCATGCCCCACAAAGATATCTATAATTACGTATTTCATATCTATATTTGATATATCTCTCCACCCATGTCCCGATTTCTGCATCTGGACATATCGATTCAGGTTTAGATCCCCCCATATATATATAAATATATAAAAACATCTGTATATATATGTCTCTTGGGCGGTTTCTTAAGGGTTCATATCTCTATACTCTCACCCTTACTGTCTATACTAAATGTTACCTCCTAGAGGATTTAGACAGTCCATCGCCCTATTTCGCATACCATATTACCATGCAGAAACTGTTAGCACCACAATGGTAGTGGTGTCTAACTTCTCTATTTTTTCTTAAACCCTTGAAGCATCAAGCTTCAATATTTTTTCAAATTTCTCGCCAGTTAGGAAAAACGGTGTACATCTTTATCTTTGAGTACACAGCTCTTCTCCTTGGGAATAGGGATTTTTTCCACTTTCCCTCTCCCCGTCAGGACTGGGCTAGTTCTCCAACTCCGTCAGTCTTCTTCCTTAGTCCTCCCTGTTAATAACATTATGACTAAAGGAGTTTTTCAGCTTTTTCTCATAAAGCTCTCCATTGAAGACATGACGTCCCATCCTACCCAGTTGACACCTGGATCGTCTACTACCTCCAGGTCTGGACCTTCATCCTCACTGCTGGGAGGTCCCTTCAAGATTCCGCCACTGCTTCTCCAGCAGACTACATCAGGCGTTCTACTTCCTACAGTGCAGTAGGTAAGTGACATATCTAATGGTACGTTACATGTGTTTCATGTGACTCCTCATATACACCAAGGACTCCTACAATCTGTACGGCCCTCTAGTCCTTCGCTATGCTGTTCTTCCTCAGAGCTCCTTTATTGTCAACTCCTACCCTCCATCCCACATCGGATGCCAGGGATTTCTGGAAACAAAATGCACCCCTGGTCCAGGCTGCTGCATTTTTATGGGATCTCCCCCTGGCATCTCCAGCTAGGGAGTCCCCATATGTGAAGACTCATTCCTGCTTGTTCCTGGAGATAGCACAGTTACTTACCTGTAACAGGTGATCTCTGGGAACAGCAGGAATTAGTCTTCACAACCCTCCCACCTCCCCTAGGAGTTGCATCTCTTATCTTCTTCTCCTTTCTCTCCTCGCCTTTGTCTCAGCTTTGAAACTCAACTGAAGAGAGGCTCTGGAGAGGGCGGGAACTCAGCGCGCAGGCGCGAGGGAGGCTGCCAAAAGCTTTCTGATTGGAAGCTGGGCAGCATCCCCGTGCAGGCTCCGTCGGTACCGACGTACCCATATGTGAAGACTAATTCCTGCTGTTCCCAGAGATCACCTGTTACAGGTAAGTAACTGTGCTCTATGCACGGGAAGATTGAGATGTTGCAAAATTCTGTCCGTAAAAGAAACCTGCACTTGTTGAATTTTCCTCGGGTGCCTTCGGTGACGCCTAAGGAGTTGTTCAACTCTTATGCTACTTCATTGTTAAAGCTCCCCGCAGAGTCTGTCCCTCCTTTGGCTAGGATTTACTATCTGCCTGCTGTCAAGCGCAAGCCCCATGAAGCCTCTTCACCTGTATATTCACCACCGATGGATTCTTTGGATCTAACTGGTTTCCTGGAAACTACTGACCCTGGGTTTATCCCACGGGCTGCGCTACTTCTTACTGTGGCTCTTGAACCAGATCGTGACTTGCTTTTGAGACTTTATTTCAAGGCTAGGAACGAGACCTTCATGGGAGGGACAATAAGGATTTTCCCGGACATATCTAAACCTATCGAGAAACGTAGACAGCAATTTCTTTTGTTAAGACCGCAGGTTCTATCGCTGGGTGGTTTGTTTTTTTCTACGCTACCCTTGTAGATGCTTAATTAAATATCAGGGAGTTAGTTATACCTTTTTTGTGCCTGCACATTTAACTCAATTTGTTACTAGTAAGAATATTCCTCTGCATAGCAGTTGATCTGTTCTTATTCCCCCCCTTGGTTTAGGGGGGAGCAGTGGTGGGTTTGTGCATTTGTTAATCCACACCAGAGTTGTGTTTATTGCCTTTGACCCTTTTCTTTTGAATTGTGTTTTGCTCTCTCTATTAATTGTGGGCTAGTGAATCATTACTTTGTATATTTATTTAGTGCAAGGTGAAGGTGGTTTTTCTCTCTCATTGCTTGTTGTTTCTTATCTTCTTGTATTGTTTTCTTTACGGTAACAAGAAGTTTTCTTGTGTGAAATGTAAAAGTGCATAAATAAATAACAAAAAAACTCCCTGCATATTCAATGCCGGGGCCATATCTAGACTCTGGCATTGAATATCCAGGCTGTCTGTATTGCTGCAGAGCCAACCATACTTTTGGCACATATTGAGCTGCTGCCCAGTTAGTGATATCACCACTGCCCGATTGGTGCTGCCCCAGAATACCTCCCGGCATGCCCCGATGCTAACTGCATAGCATCAGGGCCTGTAGCTGTGGCACCTGCAGATAGTCAGCAGCACTAACTATGTTAGTGCTGTTGAATATCTGACAGAGTGGCATTTACAGTTTGCAAGTCTGCAAACCATGCAAATGCCTTTGAATATCCCCCTTCCCCAATCATGGGTCTATCAGGCACTCCTTATGGCCAGCATAGACTGATGATGCAACTGCCTAATAGGAGAAAATATTTTTTTCACTCAACATGTAATCATACTCTGGAATTTGTTGTTGGAGGATGTAGTAAGAGTTGTTAGTGTAGTTGGGTTTAAAAAAGGTTTGGATGAGTTCCTGGAGGAAAGGTCCATAAACTATTATTAAAGAGTACCCGGGTAATCCACTGCTTGCCCCAATACAAGCATTATGGAACCTGTGTGTCTTTTTAGGAAACTGCTGGGTACCTGTGACCTGGATTGGCCACTGTTGGAAACAGGATACCAGGATTGATGGACCCAGTATGGCATTTCTTATGCTCTTATGCCTCTTCAGCTGCCTCTGGCCAATGACACAACTGTCCTCTGGCAACTGAAAACCTGCCACTGCTGTTGACATCCTGTGCCCAGTGCTGCTGCTTGCTTTATGCTCTGTGCATGAAACCTAGGCACTAAATCTGATTTTTTTTTCCCTAGGTGCCATGGTGACCTGGTGCTTAGGGTTTGTCTGGTCCTGGTCTAGCATACTTGAATGTAACTTGCCTTGAGCTGCTGTGAAAGGACATGAGCTAAATCTAAAAAAACTGCCATGCAGACCCCTGTTTGCATACTAGGCTCCTGCTACCTCTGGGTATTCAGTTGGGTGGTTATAGCACATGTGGTCACAGGGACTTAGATATGATGGCGGCTCCCTATTCTGTACAGTTGCTCTGGAAAACTCTGTCATTTGTCACCATGTCTGTAGTAATACGTGTGTGCTTTCTCTCTACCCAGGAGATATCCACGGTCAATATACAGACCTGCTACGGCTCTTTGAGTATGGAGGCTTCCCCCCCGAAGCCAACTACCTCTTCCTGGGGGACTATGTGGACCGGGGAAAACAGTCCCTGGAAACCATCTGCCTCCTCTTGGCTTACAAGATAAAGTATCCAGAGAACTTCTTCCTGTTGCGAGGGAATCATGAATGTGCCAGCATCAACCGTATCTATGGTTTCTATGATGAGTGTCAGTTTGTTCTCCTCCCCTTACCATTCTCATTACATTTCTTATCAGGGTCTTTTTCAATATCACTCCCTCCTTGTCCTTCCCATTTGACTTTACTGCTCCTTTTCCATACTGCCCCCCCCCCCTGTATGTCTCTCATCAGGGAAGCCTCCTATTCAGATCTCATTAGGTCTTCTCCCTTTACTGCTCTCCATCAACTTCTTCTCAGGAACCTCCTCCTGCCCCTCCCCCTACTGCTTTTTTTTCCAGCATTCATCAGGGACCTCTTCCTTACTGTTGTACCTCCAACTTTGTTCAAGGAGTCCCTGCATACTGCTTCCCAGCTGGGTCTATTAAGGCTTCTCTCTCTCATCTCAGAAAGTTCATTATTATAAAGCTTTATGCAGTTGTGGTCAACATTATTGGCACCCTTACAGTTCAGTTTCTTAATGTCCAATATCTCCTAAAAAGAGTGGCCAGTGAAATGACTTTGGACTATACGCACACATATTTGATATCTAAAAGAATCAAATAAATCAAGACCAATTAAAAAAGGAAATAATAAGAAATAATATCAAAAACTGGGGCATTACCAGGACATGATTATTCAAACCAATTTAAATTGTTTATAAGGGTGTCAGCAGAAGAACCACATTCCCATTGCAGTAAAATTAGACACACCTATGATCAATTGTCAGTACTCACATGATGTGAATCAACCAATGAATGATGGCTCTAATGTTTAAAATGGCCGCATTCACTCCCTGCTCCATTTTCACAATGGTGATGACAAGAGAGCTGCTCAAGAAAGTTAGAAAAGCCTTTATCTTCAAACTTCAAAGGAGTACAAAGCCATCTCCAAAGACCATAGGATTCCTTTGCCAACAGTTCACAACGTTATTAAGAAGTTTTCTGTCAAGAACCTCCCAGGACATGGTGGGAAGAGGAAAATTAATCCAAAAAGTCTTCAAAGGCTAATGCGAACTGTTGGAAAAACATCATGTACAACGTCCAAAGAGCTTAAGGCTGATCTCAAGTGGTGGTTTCAACCCGCATCATACACTGCACCCTGAACAAAGAAGGACTTCATGGGTGAAGGCCAAGGAGGACCAACTGTTCAAAGACAGATATAAAAAGGCACACCTGATCTTTGCCCAAACCCACCTTGAGAAATCTTTCTGGGAAAATGTTCTGTGGACAGATGAAATAAAACTTGAGCTCTTTGGCAGCGCAGACCAGCGATACATTTACAGGCGAAGAAATGAAGCTTATAAGGAGAAAAAAAACCCTAACCATCCTACAGTTTAAATATGGTGGAGGTTCCATAATGTTGTGCAACTGTTTTGCTGCCTCAGGAACTGGAGGCCTGGAATTTATTAAAGAATCATGAAGTCAGAGGACTACCAAAGTATTTTGGAGTGAAGTAGTTAATTGTTTACCCAAGTCCTTATTTTCATTGTAAAATAGTTGATCCATCACATTTAGAGTTCATTGTAAACCGCCCCTGATCGCAGGAAGGGGCGGTATAGAAAAACTTAAATAAATTTTAAATAAATAAATGTGCTACCTAGTGTCAGAAAGCTAGGTCTGGATTAAAGGTTATGGGTCCTCCAGCAGGACAATGACCCAAAATATTACACCCAAAAGTACAAAAGAATGGTTGAAAAGGAAAATAAATGGACTGTTTTAAACTGGCCAGCAGTGAATCCTGATCTCAATCCAATCAAACCTTTGGGAAGAGTTGAAATCTGCCAATGGTAAAAGGAATCCTGGAAACATTCATGATCTGGAACAAATTGCATTTGAAGAGTGGGAGAAACTACCAGCAGACAGCTGTATGAAACTTATAGATGACTACAAGAAACATTTGGAGTCTGTCATCACTGCCAAGGATTGCGCAACCAAATATTAGTGAAGGGTGCCATTTAATCCTGTCCTGGTTATATTTTATTTTTTGCCTCAGAAATTACTACTTCTAAGTTGACAAAACATCTTTTTTTTGTTATATACCTTTGAACATACTATTAAATTATTATGATGACATAGAGTTGGAATATTTCCAATTATTTCTCAAGATATTGTACACAACCTACCTAAAATGCAAGGTTGTCAATACTGTTGACCATATCTGTATCTCAGCACATGGCAAAGATATTAAAAAGTACATTTACCTTGTGAATCCCCCACAAAATAACTAGAAGAAACGTTTGTTTGTTTGTTTTTTCTACAGATAAATTGGCCCATGACTTCTAGCTCACTTCTGCTTAGTTTTCTGGTTAGAAATCATGTTTATCTTATTAAACAACTAGAATAAAAGCGTACTGGAAAACATAAGTTGTGCTCTTCTTATTTTGTAATAACTTTAGAGGCTCATTTGGTACTGACATGTCTGATTCCCTGCTTTTTCATTCCCATTTTAGGCAAGCGGCGCTTCAACATTAAGTTATGGAAGACCTTCACAGACTGCTTTAACTGCCTGCCCATTGCTGCTATTGTCGATGAGAAGATCTTCTGCTGCCACGGGGGTAAGCTGCTCTGGTGCAAAGGGGAGACCATGGGGGAACAGTGTGAATGGGTGAAGGCAGTGGACTGCAGCTCATAGCTAATGGAGACACATACCCCTTGGAGGTCATCATTACCTCTTTGGACCCAGGTCCAGCACCACTCGCTCTGCCTTCCTAATCTTTACCTGTGGCTCATAGCACCAAAATACTGATTATTCTATGTTGAATGAGATTCTGACTCATCTAGATGGTGGAAAGATGTGAATGTGGCATTTGTTCTGTAGATCACTATCTTCTTTTAACTTGGATCGAGGACATGGGAGAATCTCTGGCTGTCCTTGATTGGTTTAAATCTTATCTCTTCCCTTACCTTTACAATCAGTATAGGTAATCTCTGAATTTCCATACAGTGAGGTGTTCCTCGTCGATCTATCCTAGCACTCTACACCTTTCAACCTGTTTGTTGTATCTCTGGCAACCGTAATCCAGGGATTTTGTCTCAGTGTGCATATGCACACTATTGACATTTAGGTCATAATAGCACATGAATCCCGGGATGATGATTTTCAAAAAGAAATCCTGACTGCCCATCCGAATGACCTAGCAGAATGAATTAGTACTCCCAAAGTTGTCCTAAATACAAATAGATCATCTGCATTCTAGTTTTGTAGATGTTGATTCATCACTATCAACCTCACATGACAACAGGAAGTACTTTCCAGGTCAGAGATTCCATCCTCACCTAAGGTTTTATACTGGATAATAATCTCTACTTTATTCTGCATAGAAAATTCCTTTATGCACTTAGGCCGATCATGTCACTTAGGCCATTTTTAGATACTTGAGCTCTCAAAATGTTAATTTATGCTCTAATCCTAGATTGTTCAAATTCATGCTGGAACACTTTTTTCACAGCTGAAGTATAAATTAATAACACTTATAGCACTTATCATGGCTCTGTACGATCAGCCTTCCAAAGTCTCCAGCTCTTCACGAATGCCCATCGCCTGACAAAGATCCTTGTTTTGCCATTGGGAGTCAAGATGACCAGAAGCACCTGACGCAGCCAATGGTGAAACAAGGATCTTTGCTTTCATGGAGAGCTGGAGACTCTGGAAGGCTGATCGTAAGGAGCCATGATAAGTACTAGAAGTGTTACCAGTTTATATTAATCCTAGATTTTCCAGACTAGTGTAATTCTCTCCTAGACAGGATCCCACAGAACAGCATACAATATATTCAACTAATACAGATTACAACTGTCAAGCTAATCTGTAGTATTCACTTTGATCACGTTTTCTCACTTTTAATGGAACAGCATTGGTTACCAGTTCTTAGTAGGATTAAATTCAAAATCTTGATGATATCCCACCATGTTTTTTTTATACTGGGGAACTTCTTTCTCTACTCCTGTCTTATCCCCAATATTTATTGAGATCATATCAAGTTAATTTGGTGTTTCCGTCCTCCTCTAAATTTGGACTGGACTGTTAGTTTGCTCCTGTTCTTTGGAGGCATTGCTGATTTGTTTCAGTGTATCCGAGGGCACAAGAATTCCCTTTTAAGGCCCCTTTTATTTTGTGAGGCATTTTTGCTTAAATTTGTTACACCATATGGTTGGAAATGACTTGCTGTTCTGTTAAATCTATTGATCTCTCTCCACCAAAATTGATTCCTTTCGAGTTAAGTTCCTTAATTTCTGATGCTTTCTTATTTTAGGAGATTTGAATGTCCATGTAGATCATCCTTACAGTGCTGTGGAAAAGGAATTTTTGGATTTCGTGAAAGACTTGGGTCTTACACAATAAGTGAGGTTACTTACCTGTAATAGAGGTTTTCTGTGGACAGCAGGATAAATCGGCTACAGACATGGGTGACATCATCCGAGTTGGAACACAGGATGGACTGCTCTTCCAGAGCCCAGAAGAGTCTAGAAAAGTGCTCTGGGCATGTACGAATGCTCCCTCCAGTGTGCCAGTAGCTCATCCCATCAGTCCATTACAAAGCTTAGCTAATTTCAGCCATAGAGGGGGGCAGGTTTATCATGTCCATGGAGAGTCCCTTTGATATGTATGTAGTCTCACTTTCTCCATGGACAAGCAGGATAGAATCGGCCACACATTTGGGTGATTCTGAAGCTGAGAGTGCAGGGGTGGTATGAATTCAGATGTCAATGAGTGACCCTTGACACCCAGGTGTTTGCGTTGTGGTAGGTTGAGGACAATTAGGCCAAAATATGACATGATTACAGGATCTCAACCTAGAGGATACTGTGAAGAACCAAGAGTTGGGTTACTTGCAGAATTTGTTAGTCTATCAGCCCAGTAGGGAACTGCGATCAAGTCAAGGACAGCTGTTGGTCGACCCTGGCCCTCAGCAGGCATGGCAGAAAAAGTGGGGAGAGAGATGTTCTTTCACCTCTGCCCCTACTTGGTGGAATAAACTCCATGAGAAGATGAGGAAGGAGAGAGATTTTAATGGTCTTTCATAAAGCCTTGAAAACATGTATCTGTTCCCTAAGATGAAAGGAGAGGGGAGATGAGGTGTGGATCATTCCATGTCAAGTGGTCTAGTTTTAGAAAAGTGCCCCACCTCACCATCACGGATTTTGATGAAACTTTGTGTGTTTAATCTTACATGACTCAAACTAACTTTGGTAAAGTTTAAAGTTCGTCAGTGAAATACTTGTGGAGAAATAGCTTTTTGTTTGATACCATACTGCAACTGTGTATAGAATCCCTATGAAATTTTTGCAACTTTGAGTCAAAATATTTCCTCGGTTACTTAAACAAAGCAAATGAAACTTAACAATCTATTCAATGGAATTAATGAGAGTGTTCATTTTTTCGAAACTGCCATACATAAAAAGTCGGTTTAGTCAGATTGCTAGTGGTAATGGGTGAGAGGCACAGCCGCTTCCTTTTTTGTGAGGTAATGTAATTGCCTTTTTCTTTTTTTGTGTGTGAGATTCTATTTTTTAGCTATAATGACGATGGTCATTTTTATCCTGTACATCACCTTGAATGCTACTGTATATGGTGGTATAGAAGAATTTTTAATAAATAAATAAAATATGGTTTCCTTATTGTCCCTCCTGTCCAGTCCTGCACCTCAGGGTAGTCAACCCCCTCCAGCAGCTTGGAGACTGAGCATGTCACAATTTAATGATGACAGGATACTTAGGCAGCTGGCACTTCCCACCAGCCCCAGTAAGCTCAGTCTTCAAGCAGCTGGAGTGGGTGATCCCTAATCTGGACTCACTGTTGGGACAACTAGGGAGTTTTTTTGCTTTGATTTTTCATTTAATTAAATTTATTTTAAGCTTCTGTGGTCTACTGTCTTCTGGGAGTCTCCTCTCTCCTCCACCACCTCTACACCGGCCCAGTACCCTGCCGGTGGGGGGGGGGGGGGGGGGGAAAGGAGGGCAATGTCTTTGGTCTGTTTGCTCGTTTAAAAAAAAGAAAAAAAAAAGACAGAGCCTTGGGCGGGGGTGAGTGCTGCGACGCCACCAGAGTTCCTGCAAGGGAGGCGGTTGCAGTTTTTGAACCCGTGCAGTGGGTGGGGAACTGTAGAGCAGGAGGGGAACAGGATCAGGCAAGTAAGTTTCCTTTTCTTCCCCTTCTCGGTGCTGAAGTTGCGGTTCGGCTGAGTACTGGGAGAGGAGCAGCAGTTGTCACTGTGGAGGCCGGGCACTGTGCAGAATCGGTGCTGGGGGGTAGTGTGTGTTACGGTGGGGTCCCGGTCTGTTGGTGTGAGAAAGCAGCGAAGGTCAGTTGGAACTCGTGGCAGAGGCTTGTGCATGGCGGGAGCGGTAAGACGCGACATTTTTTTTTTTTTATGCGGGAAGGCTGGCAGCATTATTACCCCACGTTTATTTTCTTTTAGTTTTCTTTAGTTGCCTTCAGTTTCTTTTTGGTTTCTTTGATTTCTTTGAGGTTTTTGGTAGTACTTTCCTGTGCAGTGAGGGATTTTTCAACGCATTTTGGGAAAAAAAAAAAAGAGGATAAAGGAAGGATAATGGAATCAGAGAGCAGGAGTTTGCTGCTCTGGCGGGGACCTGTCAGACCCAGGGGGTCATGCCTGCGAGACCCCAGTGCGTTGCCTGTGGGGCATGTAGGAGTGCTCGCTCCATTGAGAATTTGCCAGGGGTGTACTGCAGAGGCGCACACAGCAGAGCAGAACATGTAGAAGGCAGGGGGGATCTCTGTGGAGGCCATCCCGCAGGCTCAGGGACCCGAGCAGCAGACAGAGAATGGATCAGGTCTGCCCCGCCATTGCTGCTACCATTTCATCAAGGTTTGGCCTCTCTGGGTCCCTCTTCCTCCCAAGTACAGGGGGAGGGGTCCTGGGAGGTTTTTCCTCAGAATTTGTGCTCTTACTCCATAAGGCGTTTTGCTTTAAGCGGCAGGGGGAGATCCAGGTGAGTGGCACCAGGAAACAGGGTGTTCAGGAAGATACACAGGATTCTGGGCCAGGCCTGGTGTTGCCCCCAGCTAAGAGGTGCCTCTGGTGTGAGGCAGTCGACGATAATGGTTCCCTTTCCTCGGATGGGGAGTCGGAGACTGGTTTGGAGCCAGAGGAGCTAGAAAAGGGGGAGATCCCGCAGGAGGAGAAATCTCACATTGTCAGAGTGTTTTGGAAGGAAGAGCTGACAGCCCTCATTACTGAGTCCGTCAAGGCACTCAACATGCCTGCGGAAAAAGTGGCCGAAGAAATGGCCCTGGAGGACTCAATTCTGCAGGCCGTGCGCAAACACCAGAAGATGTTCCCCTTGCATAGGGTCATTAAGCAGATGATCCTGGAGGAATGGGATCTTTTGGAGGCAGGGCTCGGAGTTTCCTGGGCCATGACCTGGTTGTATCTGTTGTTGGAACAGAAAAAAAGAGATGTTCCAGGCTCCGAAGATCGACGCCTCGGTGTCAGCGGTAACTAAGAACACCATGATTCCTGTAGAGGGCAGTATGGCACTTAAGGATGTCCAGGATAGAAAACTAGATTCCCTCCTGAAGCAAGCCTTTGATGTGAGTGCACTGTCCCTACAGGCCTTGGTTTGGGGGGCCTTGGTGACACGTGCTTGTTTACGTTGGGCACAAAGCATCCCTGAGTTGGCAGAGGGGTCCTAGGAACAAAGGGCCGCAGCGAGAATCGAGTCTGGAATGGCCTACTTGGAAGACGCCTTTTATGATCCTGTTAGGGGACTCTCTAACAGTATGGCCTTGGTGGTGGCGGCTCATCGCTACCTCTGGCTCTGCAGCTGGTCAGTGAATGCTTCCTTGAAGGACCAGTTGAGTAAACTGCCGTTCAAAGGCAAGCAGTTGTTTGGAGAGGAGCTAGAGAAGTTGGTAAAGGACTTGGGAGAGTCCAAAGGGGGAAGCCTTCCCAAGGACAAGCCGAAGCAGGGCTGTAGCACTGGCTCGGGCAGAGGGCAATCCCCGGAACTTAAGCGTTTTCTGACGGTGCACTTTGCGCCCTCCCAAAGAGGGTGGTTTGCCTCCAGGGGACTGCCATTTTGGGGGTTTCGTGGAGCCAGGTAGAGGTTTCTTCTCAGCCTCCATGGCCTTCTCGACTCAAAAGAAACTGCAGTGAAGTGAGGGGGACCCAGGTGGGGATACAGCCCATGGGAGGTCAGTTGCGGGACTTCTACCCTGCCTGGGCCCGAGTTTCATCGGACCAGTGGGTCCTACAGGTGGTGCGGGATGACTACGCACTGGAGTTCACCAGACTGCTCGCGCCGGCCTTCATTTGCTCCCCTTGCAAGGTGCACGGAAAGGCGCAGAGGGTGCGGGAAACGCTCAAAAGGCTCCTGAGGTTGGAAGCAGTAATACCAGTGCCTGCGGAGCAATGCAGTGCAGGTCAATACTCCATTTATTTCAGAGTCCCCAATACTCCATTTATTTCAGAGTCCCCAAGAAAGAAGGTCTTTTTGGCCCATTCTCGACCGTGAACAGGTGCCTGCGAGTGCCGAAGTTTCATATGGTCAATGATTATGGCCATGAGAGAGGGGGAGTGCCTTACCTCTCTGGATCTTACAGAAGCATACCTCCATGTCCCCATCCGCCTGGACCATCACCAGTTTCTCCGCTTTGCGGTACTCATGGGGCATTTTCAATTTCAGGCATTGCCATTCAGCCTCTTGATGGCACCATGGATTTTCACCAAGATAATGGTCATGGTGGTGGCAGCATTACGACGAGAAGGCATACTGATGCATCCGTATCTCGACGATTGGCTTATTCAAATAAAATCTGAGGGGGAGAGCGTGTGGGCCATGGCTCGGGTAGTCGACTTCTTGCAGAGTCTTGGCTGGCTCATCAACCTCGCAAAGAGTCATTTGACGACTCCGCAGAATCTCGAGTATCTCGGGGCACACTTCGACACCCGTTGCGGCAGGGTCTTTCTACCATGAAAGAGGGCACAGGCACTAAGGCTGCAGGTCCGGCAGTTCCTCTGCATGAAGGAGTCAATGGGGTGGCACTATCTTCAGCTGTTAGGGACTATAGCAGCAACAATAGAACTGCTCCCATGGGCGCGGGCCCACATGAAACCGTTGCAGAGAGTGCTCTGCACCACTGGTCGCATCAGTAACATCCCGTATCGCACCTGTTGATCTGTCCGGGGCAGGTTCGGACGGTGCTCAAATAGTGGCTCCGTGAAGAGAATCTGGCAGCAGGAGTCCCATTGGAGTCTCTGCTCTGGGTTTCCCTACCAACGGATGCCAGCCTTTCAGGCTGGGGAGCCCATTGCAAGGGGCACGTTGCTCAAGGTCAGTGGACTGCAGAAGAGGGGACATGGCCCATTAGTCGGCTGGAGATGAGAGCCATTCTCCTCGCATTACAGGAGTTTCTCCCGCTGCTGCGCAGGAAGGCAGCACAGTCTTCTCAGACAATGCTACCACAGTAGCATTCATCAATTGGCAAGGGGACACAGGCAGCACCAGGTTAGAGAGCGAGGCAGAGATGTTGCTCGGTTGGGCGGAGGCCCATCTGCAGGTGATCTCTGCGGCACATGTGGCCGGGACAGAGAATGTCACAGCAGATTATCTCAGTTGAGTGTGCTTGGATCCAGGAGAGTGGCAACTGCACCAGAAAGTCTTTGAGCAGATCATGAGCCATTGGGGGGTGCCAGTCATGGACTTGATGGCGACATTTGCATCGGCCAAGGCGAGCAGGTTCTTCAGCCAGCGGAGAGAGAGAATGTCAGAAGGTCTGGACACGCTCATGCAGCATTGGCCCAGACAGGAGCTTCTCTGTCTTCCCACCATGGGTACTCATAAGGCGCATGATTCAGAGAGTGGAGACACACTGCGGGCTGATCGCCCTGGATTGGCCCAGACGCCCATGGTATGCGGACTTAGTTCGGCTGTTGGCAGCTGAGCCGTGGAGGCTTCTGAGCAGACCAGATCTGCTGGTTCAGGGTCCAGTTTTAATGCCTCAAGTGGATCGGATTTTGTTTATGGCATGGGTCTTGAGAGGGCCAGGTTAAGGAAGCAAGGTTATTCCGCTCAGGTGATTTCCACCCTTTCTTAGGGTTAGAAATAGGTCTATGACTTTGTCCTACATTCGAGAGTGGAGAGTTTGAGGACTGGTGCACGGATAGGAGCTGTAGGCCATTGTCTGCGTCCATTCCGAAGATGTTGGAGTTCCTCCTGGTGAGGTTTGAGAAGAGGTTCGCATGTGACTCTTTGAGGTGCAAGTGGCCACACTGGCGTGTTATTGAGGCAGGATCCAGGGGGTGACTGTTTTCCTGAGAGCGGTTAAGCAGCTCCGCCTGCCCAGGAGGGCTCTGGTGCCTTCCTGTGATCTCAGTTTGGTGCTTTCAGGCTGGGGAGATGGACCTTGGTCTGACCCAGTATGGCATATCTTATGTTCTTATGTTCTTTCGGCTCTGACACGGGAGCCCTTCAAGCCGTTGGGGGAATGTTCCCTGAAGGACTTGACACTGCCACCAAGAATGCCATCTTCAATCTGTTCCGCCCGGAGGATCTCTGAACTCCAGGCTTTGTCATGCAGGGAGTCTTTTCTATCCTTTTCCAGGGAGAAGGTGGTCCTTGGCTGAGGAATAAAGGATATTCAGCAGCAGTGATAGCTACTTTGCTTAAGTCTCACAAGTGCTCTACCTTGTTGGCTTATATCAGAGTCTGGTGTGTGTTTGAGAGTTGATGTGAGGACAGGGAGCTTTGGCCTTTTGTTACTTTGCTTCCGGATATCCTGGCCTTCTTGCAGGCGGGACTAGACAAGGGGTTAGCTTTACACTCCTCGCGGGTCCAGATTGCGCCTCTCTCTCTTGTTTCTGCGGACGGATGCAGAGATGCTTCTTGGTGACTCACCCGGATGTGGTCTGTATTTTCCAGGTGGTGAAACGGTTCCGTCTGCCCTTGCGTACCACGGTGCCACCAAGGGATCTCCACCTGGTGCTAGCAGCCTTAACCAACACGCCATCTGAACCCCTGTCTCGGGCCCTTCTGAAGGATGTCACTCTGAAAATGATGTTCTTGGTTGCCATTTGCTAAGCCCTATTTTGCAGAACCCTCTTTTTGCTCTGATCCAGAGAGAAGGTGGTTCTGTGGCCCATACTGTCCTTTCTGCCTAAGGGGTATCACGTTTTCATCTAAATCAAACAATGACCCTGCAGGTTTTTCCCATGTTATGGACACTGAGGAGGGTCATCGTCTTCACTCACTGGACGTGCATAGGTTCCTGCGCCATTGCCTTAAGCAGATGGAATCTGTCAACAAAGGGGAGGCGGCTTATAAGGCCTCAGTGGCGCGTTGGGTGACGGAAGCTACTGCCTCTACTTATATTCTCAAAAGGAATGTGATATCGTGCAGTCTTAAAGCCCACTCCATGAAGTCACAGGTGATCCCTGGCTAGAGCATAGGCTGGTTCTGCCAGGGGACATCTGTAGGGTGGTCACATGGTCATCTCTGCACACCTTTACATGACATTACCACCTAGATGTTCAGGCATTTCCTGATGCGCGTTTTGGGGCGGTGGTGCTCCAAGCAGGACTCGAGGGTCCCTCTCATTCGTAGTCATTGCTGTGGTACATCCCACAAAATACTGGACTAGAGGGATGATTAGGAAGGCGAAATTAGACCTTACCTGCTAATTCTTTCCTTGAGTCCCTCCAGTCCAGCTCAAGGACCCACCCTCGTTTGGCAGTGTCTCTTTTTTTTTCTGCATTTTTAGAGTCAAGCGGAGTGGATGTGTCCGGCTGTTTGCACTGGAGGACTGTATGCAGAATTCCATCATTTTTTTCCCTAGGTTCCTCGTGGAAGGGGATTGGTGGAGGGGCAAATATGAGCCTAGCTTTTTTTTTTTTCCCCCTCTCATAGAGTTTTTGTTCGGTGACACAGTTTATTAAAACCTCCAGCATATACCAGAAAGGAGTGTTTCACATGTATGACTAACTATGTGTTCTAGAAGTCTGCTGTGTCAGCAGGATACTGGTTTCTGGTGCCTAAGGAGAGAGCTTTTCTACTGTGACGACAGAAATCTGACCTGCTCAGTTCCTAGCTGTTGGTGAATGGAGATAACCCAATGATTCTGAATCATGCTGAATCATTGGATTATGTATTCATTGTGTGTTCATGACTTAATGAAGGCATAAGTGGATTGCTTATGAGTTATGTGGGAAAGAAGATATTCTGATATTCTATTTTGTTCTGATAGTATTCCGTAAATAGGTGTATGTTAATTCTTTTACGAAAAGTGAGTAGGTCATTAATATTTCTTAGACTTTGAGGTAGTGAGTTCCAGTGGATTGGAGCATAGAAAGTGAAGGCTGCTTTGCTTGTTGTTTGGCTTGTTTTTCTAAAGTCTTTAGGTAATATCAGAGTTTTGGATCCCACCTCTTCTTTGCCTTGTTTCAGATAGGATAGATTTTAAAGAAGTTAGATGTTCTGGGGCTAGGTCATGTAGGATCTTGAATGTGGTTACTAAATTTAATTCTACATGTTACAGGTAGCCAGTGCAGTTGGAAGAGGATGGGTGTGATGTGTTGGCTTTAGCCACCTTGTTTATGGTTCTTGCAAGGGTATTCTGTGCTAATTGTAGTTGATTTAGTGTTTGTTTCAGCAAGCCTTGTAGTATGCTATTGCATTAGTCAAAGTGGAACCGATTAGTGCCTGTAGAACAGAGTGGAAGTCCTGAGCTGAGAGTAGTGGTCTTAGGTGCTGGGTCACCTGATTTTATTGTATATTCGGGTTATTGAGGTAATGTGTTTAGATAGGTTAATATTCTGATCTAGTGTCACTCCTAGATACCTAACTTCATTTTTGACTTCAAGGTTTGCATCTCTGATTTGTATTTTATCTGGTGGAATGAAGTCCTTATCTCTGGTGACGAAGAGGACTTCCATTTTATTAAGGTTTATGCTGAAGTTGCAGGAGTCTAGCCATTGTGATGCTTCATTGAGACAGTTTGTAATCAAATTTGTGTTTCCTTGCATCAAAAGGGGTGAACAACATAATGTCATCTTCATAGATCCGGTATTGTACTTCATGTGCTTGGCATATCTTGCAAATCGGCTGCAAGTAAATATTGAACAATAGTGCTGATAGGACAGACCCCTGAGGTAATCCTTGATGCTGACTGTATATTTTTGATGTTAGATTTCCTATTTTCACTTGTTGTGTTCGATCTAAAAGGTATGACTTGAACCATTGTAATGTGGTATCGTTGATGCCAATCTGCTGGAGCCTTAACCAATAGTACTGTATATCATGGCTGATTGAATCAAATGCTGCGGTTAGATCATAGAATATTAATATGTAGACTTGTTTGGTTCTTTCTATGCCTTGTATGAGCTTGTCAGAAAGTGTTATTAGCAGTGTTTCCTCTCCATGGTATGGCCTGAAGCCATGGTACATGTGTGTCTAGGTGGTCCAGTAGTAGTTTGTTTTTTTTCAATAATTTTAGCTAGGAATGGAAGGTTTGATATTGGTCTATATGAATTGGGGCAATTCTTATCCAATGTGATCTTTTTTTAGAATAGGACGGATAATTGCTTGCTTCAATGTCTTTGGAATATAACCCTGTGATAGGGAAAGGTTTACGGTTTTGAAGATATAGGGTGCCATTTCAGATCTTTGTAAGCTTGACCCAGCTTACCAGACCAGGATCTTGATGAGAAGTGGTTGTATTTATTGCTGTAATAGCCTAGAGCAGGGGTCGGCAACCCGCGGCTCTTTCTCACCTTTGCCGCGGCTCCGGAGCACACTGCCGGCTTTAAACGTCGCGTTATGGGCTCCCTGTCAGCTCCCTCCCTTCTTCTGCAGCCGCGGTTCCCTGTCTCTTAGGGAACCGCGGCTGTGCTTTTAAAATCATCTCGGAGCCCTTCCTGTCTTGACGGGCTCCGTGCAGCATTGTCCCGCCTCTAAAGGAAGTTTTGGAGGCGGGACAATGCTGCACGGAGCCCGTCAAGACAGGAAGGGCTCCGAGATGATTTTAAAAGCACAGCCGCGGTTCCGTAAGAGGCAGGGAGCCGCAGCTGCAGAAGAAGGGAGGGAGCTGACATGGAGGGAGGGAGCAGATATGAATGGATGGATGGATGGAGGGGAGGGGGGGGGGCTGACATGGAGGGAGGGAGCAGATATGAATGGATGGAGGGAGGGGGCTGACATGGAGGGATGGAGGGGGCTGACATGGAGGGAGGGGGGCTGATATGATTGGAGGGAGGGCGGGGGGCGGACATGGAGGGAGGGAGGGGGCTGACATGGAGGGATGGATCGAGGGGGGCTGACATGGAGGGATGGAGGGGGCTGACATGGAGGGAGGGAGCAGATATGAATGGATGGAGGGAGGGGGGCTGACATGGAGGGATGGAGGGGGCTGACATGGAGGGAGGGGGGCTGACATGGAGGGAGGGAGCAGATATGAATGGATGGAGGGAGGGGGGCTGACATGGAGGGAGGGGGGCTGACATGGAGGGATGGATCGAGGGGGCTGACATGGAGGGATGGCTGGAGGGGGGCTGACATGGAGGGAGGGAGCCGATCTGAATGTAGGGAGGGAGGGGGGCTGACATGGAGGGATGGATCGAGGGGGCTGACATGGAGGGATGGAGGGGGCTGACATGGAGGGAGGGAGCAGATATGAATGGATGGAGGGAGGGGGCTGACATGGAGGGAGGGAGCTGATATGAATGGATGGAGGGAGGGAGGAGGGGGGCTGACATGGAGGGATGGAGGGAGGGGGGCTGACATGGAGGGAGGGAGCTGATATGGATGGATGGATGGAGGGAGGGGGGCTGACATGGAGGGAGGGAGCTGATATGGATGGAGGGAGGGGGGCTGACATGGAGGGATGGAGGGGGCTGACATGGAGGGAGGGGGGCTGACATGGAGGGATTGGGGAGGCGGGCTGACATGGAGGGAGGGAGCTGATATGGATGGAGGGAGGGAGGGAGGGGGCTGACATGGAGGGATGGAGCACTGGTAATGGGGTTGAGGGGACGAGCACTGGAAATGAGCTGATTAGGGGAGGCTAGGACTGGTAATGAGCTGATGGGGGGTAGGACTGGTATTGGGCTGATTAGGGGAGGCTAGCACTGGTAATGGGGTTGAGGGGGGATTAGCACTGGAAGCGAGCTGATTGGGGGGCTTTGACTGGGCATGGGCTGATTGTGGGGAGGGGAGGATAGAGCTGCTGGCCCTGGAAGATAACTGGGGGCTAAGGCTACAAATGGGCTGATATGAGGGGATGGGAGAATGGAACTGGATCTGAGAGGGGCTGCCATGGTATTTGTACTAGAAGGGACTGGTCAGTGGGGAAGGAGGGGGACTGGAAGGAAATGGACACCAGTGGCAATCATGGGAATGCAAGTTGACATTGGAAGGTACTGGGAGTGAGGACTGGAAAGGGGCTGATATTGGGGAGGGTTACTGGGACTGGAAATAGGCTGATGGAAAGAAGTGAAGAAAACGAAAGAAGAGATAAGAACTGGCAGATGGACCATAGACCACAGAAAGAGAGCTAAGAGAAGACAGGAAAGCAGAAGCCTCAGATCGGGACCAGCATGATCAAAGAATAAATTGGTCAGACAACAAAGGTAGAAAAAATAATTTTATTTCATATTAGTGATTTGACTACAAAATCATCATAATTTTGAAATCAAATATTGTTACTTCTTGTTGTTATATTTTCTGGCGTATTTTTTTTGGTGTGCGAAGGAAGAGGGGTAGTCTTATACGGCGAGTATAGGCCAAACACCTATATTTTAACAGGAAAAGTAGGGGGTCGTATATAGCATTAAGGTAAGAAACAATATATGCAGTGTTAGATTTGTTTTAAATGTCGCAATGGTTTTGCGGCTCCCAGTTTTTTTTTTCCCTTCGGAAACGGGTCCAAGTGGCTCTTTATGTCTTAAAGGTTGCAGACCCCTGGCCTAGAGCAACTGGTCAATGTTGATTCTGGAGAAGGTAGTCCATAAAGTGATACTCGCTGTTATCAGGTTTGTCCAACACTAAAGCTGGGATTGGTAATAATTGGGATAAAGTAGTTAGACTCGCAGGTGACAGCAGATCATTACAAGATCAATGTTGGATTTGTGGTCTGGTGTGATTGGGGATCTAATTAATGACTACAATATCAAAAAGTTCCCTTGGGCGATTAAGGGATTTCATTAAGTTCTTTGACTAATGCTCTCTCTTTTGATCATTTATGCTTGTACAGTAAATTTGTAGGATGTCTTCATGTGATTTGGTAATTCTCCATTTTCTTTCCAGTTTTCGTAGTTGTCTTTTCAGAGACCTTAATTTTTGAGTATACCACACCTGTGACCCACTTTTTCTCATTTTAGTTAGTGGGTTGGGAGCTAAGACCTCTTTACTAACCGTATCTCATCAATGTCGGCTACAACTCCATTTGCATTCAAGTGTGGTATGGTCTCTTGTATGAAGTTATTTTTATCAAATCTTTTAAACCGGCATTCTGCTATTTCACTTCCTAATGCTCTGTGGTTGGTCATATTATATTTGATGGAGAAATGTATCAGATGTGATCTGACCATGGTATAGGTTGTATCTGTATAAGAACATTCTGGGATATATATAATTTGTTAGGTAAGAATATGAGGTCTAATTTGTTTCTCTTATTTCTCAGCCTCCAGCAGGTGGTGAGCATAGTCTGTGCAGTCTGGTACTGGAGTTGAGCTGCAGATTTGGCTAACCAGCCCGGGGTGCAGAACTTGCTCTATGATTTCCTTTGGCCATCAGCTAAGAGAACTGTGGTAGTGACATGACGGTTGTTGTGATTTTTAACTGGTCAGCCATTGTGGCTTCCAAGATGCATCTGAGTAAGCTGCCTTTTGCAGGGAAACTGTTGCTTGGAAAGGACTTGGAAAAGTTGGTGAAGGATTTGGGAGATTCTAAGGTACCTAAGCTGCTGGAGGATAAGCCCAGAGGAGCTCCCTTGAGAGGTTAAGGACAGGATTCTCATAAGTTTTGTCCTGTTCGGGGGATTAACATGCAGAGATCCTGTTTTCTGCAACGGGACCCTTCCTTTCATGGTAGCTCCCGAAGGGGCCAAGGAGGATTCTCTGGGGCTCCGGAAACAACAAGTCTTCTCAATGAAGGTTTGAGAGCCCTGGCAGATTCAGCCTGTAGGCGGCCGTCTGCAGATGTTTTTCCTCACTTGGGCCCAGATTACATCAGATGTCTGGGTGTTGGAGGTGATCTGGAACAGTTACATCTTCGAGTTGGCCAAATCCCTCTCAGGATCCTTCATGGGTTTTTCCCTGCTGAGCACCAGGCAAGGCACGGGCAGTGGAGGAGACTTTCAAATGTCTGTTTTGGATAGAGGCAGCCATTCAGGTGCCCCAAGACTGGGGCTCTGGCCAGTATTTAATCTATTTTGTGGTTCATGGCATCCCATTCTGGATCTGAAAGGGCTCAACAATGCCCTAAAGGTTCCATGATTCCATATGGAGACCTTATGGTCGGTGATAGTGGCTGTCTGGCAGGGAGGATTTTTGACCTCTTTGGATATAACAGAGACTTACCTACACATTCTGATTCGTTCTGATAACCAGCATTTTCTTCATGTTGTGGTACCAAGGGGGAATTTTCAATCTTAGGCTTTGCCTTTCAGCTTGGCAACTGCTCCTTGGGTGTTCACCAAGGTCATGATGGTAGTGGCATTGGACCTGCAGAAGCAGGGAGTCTTGGTCCACCCATATTTGGACAATTGGCTTATTTGGGCAAAGTTGTTTCAGGAGAGTCAGGAAGTGACTGCCCTGGTTGTCCAGAGACTTCAGGAGTTAGGCAGGGTGGCCAACTTTGTTAAGAGCCGGTTGGAGCCCTCCCAGTCCTTGGAATACGTGGGTGCTCGGTTTGACATAGTTCCATGGCCCTATTTCTCATTATCCACTCCTTACTGTCCCAACCTCCCCTATCATTTTGTTTTCTACCTTATCTGCCTTTGAGCTTCACCTTTTTCGTCCTCTTATTCAGCCATCTCCTCTCTCACTGAGGGAAACTCAGTCTCGCTTCCATCGTGCTGCCTCCTTTCTTCCCCATTCTGTCCTACTCCTTCTCTTTCTGTCATCTGGAGATGTCAATCCCAACCCTGACCCCCCTAGACTTTTTTCACATTCCCGGGGCAGGTCAATGCGTAACCTTTCTAATCTTGTTCTTTATCCATATCCCTCCAATCCAGTCCAGACAATAGGGTAATGTCTGCCCACCAGCAGCTGGAGACTGATATGTAAATTTTTCTAGTGATGTTACCCCCTAAACCTAGAGGAACTTCCCTCCTCCTGTCAGTATCTTCACTCTCCAGCAGCTGGTGGGCAAACTTCCTTGGAGTCCGTCTGACGGGTTTCAGAGTCACCCCAGGGGTAGAGAGATTTGGCAGAAATGGGTGTTTCACACATACAGAGCTGTTCTAAGCAGAGGTCTCACTGCACAGGTTTGGGTGAACAGCAAAGTTAAAAGGAAAAAAAAGTGTAGTACAACCGGGAGCCCTTCGGTGGGTGAGGGGAGATCTCCGTGGAGTACCTGTGTGCCGTTAAGTTGTCATCGGGTCTCCTGATGGCAGTGGACATTCCTGTTAGCTGGTCAGGATCCTGATCGGCCAAGTCATATTAAAGCGGTGAGTTTGCCTCTGGCAGTTCCAGCTGCTGCATTATTGGCAGAGGCCTGTGAGGCAGATTGCAGGGGAACAAATGATGACGGGCCGCAGAAGGGGGGGGGGGCTCATTGATTTAAGTGCCATAGTACTCCTTAAGCCCTGCTCCAAATCCATCTGTGCTACGTGTGGGGCAGGCTGCAGCTCTCTTTCACAAGCGGGTTGTTGCTGCACTTGTGAAAGGGAAGGACGTGAAGTGGAGGAACAGAGAAAGGGCTGGAAGCGCTGCCTGGTGGATCGGGGATGTCCGCGGCAGGCCAGGAGCATGAGTTTGGCCTCTCCTTCTCCCCTCTGGTCAGGCGGGAAGTTTCCTGCACAGGATCTCCGATGGCCATTTTGTCTGCAGGCACTGGGCCTGCCACATCTGTGGTGCCAGCCGGGCCTTCAGCCTTAGCACTTGGAACAGAAAGTCAGGATTTCCAGGGGGCCCAAGATAGAACTTCGGGGAAAGCATATGTATTTTCACCGGAGTTTGTGCTGCTCTTTCACAGAGCCTATAGATCAGATAAAGGGCAAGAACTGGAGGCAATACTTCCTGCAGGGAAGTCCAGAGCTCCTAAGGGCCCTCTAATTCCTGTGGGAGAGCGGGGCACAGTGAAGCATTTGCGCCTTGCAGAGATAGGCGAGAGGGAGGATAGGGTGAGAAAACGCCCCAGAAGAGGCAGAGGATGCTGGATAGGACCCTTCCGTCTTCGAGGATGACCTAGGTGGCCTAGGCTTGATGGAAGAGGGAACCCCCCTTGGGGGAGGACCCCACAATTGTGAGGGTTTTCTGTAAGGAAGAGTTCATGTCGCTGATATCACAGTCACTAACGGCGTTGAACCTCCCCTTTAGGACACTGCAGGATGAGATACCTCCTAGAGGACCCTCTTCTGCAGGGCATGCAGGTGTCACAGAATTCCTTCCCCATCCATAAGGCTATCATGCAGATGATCGAGACGGAGTGGGAAGTCCGTGAAGCTGGGCTTCGGGGGAGGAAGGAGGGGGGGCAATGTCTCGTCTCTATCCTGATCTGCCAACAGAGAAAGATCTGTTTTAGAGCCCCAAGGTGAATTCATTGGTCACTGCCATGACAAAGAAAATCACAATTCTGGTGGAGGGTGGTACGGCCCTCAAGGACCGACAAGACCGCTGTTTAGAGCTGCTCTTGAAGCAGCATTTGAGGTCAATGCCTTATCGCTGCAAGCTTCCATTTGTAGAGCCTATGTGGCCAGAGCCTGCATGCAGTGGGTGCAGGCGCTGCTTGGGCTCCTTCAGGGCTCGACCGCAGGATCCAGTGGAGATCCTTAAGCTGGAATCTGCCATGGCCTATTTGTCTGACTTTTGTTATGACTTAGTACATTCCTCGTCTAAGAGTATGGCATGGATCGTAGCTGCTCGCAGATTTCTTTGGTTAAGAAACTGGCCAGCGGATGTTTTCTCCAAGATCCATTTGAGCAAATTGCCCTTGAAGGGTAAACTGCTGTTTGGTGAGTTGCTGAAAGAACTGGTCAAGGATCTAGGGGAGTCAGAAGGGGGAAAGTTACTTGAGAACAGGCCTCGTGGTGGGCAAGGGGCAGTCTGCCTTGTCTCAGGGGGCAGCCAAAGACTTCCGTCATTTTTGAGCCACTCATTTTCTCTCTTCACAATGGGGACATTTCACATTCAGGGGACAGTCCTTTTGCGGCAGAGGGGCCAGCTGTAAATATTACACAAGGGCTTTTGGAGCTACCAAAAAGCCACAATGAAGCGAGGAGGGCCCAGGGGCTAGTAGAGCACATGGGGGGGGGGGGGTGCTTTCAGCACTTCTACCACTCCTGGATCCAGATAACCTCCAG
Source organism: Ichthyophis bannanicus (assembly GCA_033557465.1). NCBI lineage: Eukaryota > Metazoa > Chordata > Amphibia > Gymnophiona > Ichthyophiidae > Ichthyophis > Ichthyophis bannanicus. The sequence continues at coordinate 924,548,260 of CM066032.1, read as the reverse complement.
GACCCACTGATCTGAGGTTATCTGTTGCAGTTATGCTTTAGAGTTTCAGCATCCCTTTCGGAACGCCTTCAGAATGTCTTCATGCATGTCTCCAGGCAAGCGTCAAGCGGTCTGCATGACATTGCAGCACTTGGTGGCCCTGGAGGTGGTGGTTTAGGTCGATACTTGAAATATTTCATGGTACCCAAAAAGAAGGGTGCTTTCCATTCCATCCTCAACCTCAAGCATGTCAACGCAGCGCTGCGGGTTCCATGGTTCTGATTGGAAACATTGCAATCGATTATGTTAGCCATGCAGACAGGAGAGTTCCTCACTGCCCTATACTTGACAGAGGCATACCTTCATATTCTATATGCCCGGAGTATCCTCAGGTTTGCAACGTTTATAGTTGTTTCCAGTTTCAGGCACTGCCCTTCAGACTGGCGACAGCTCCTCAGAGATTCACCAATGGTGGTGGCAGTGACAGCCCTGAGGAAGCAAGGGGTCCTTATTCATCTGTACTTGGACGATTGGCTCATTCAGGCCAAGACACAGGTCAAAAGTCAGCAAGTAACACAGATGGTGATAGACTTTCTGCAGAGTTTGGAGTGGTTAGTCAATTTGGCAAAGAGCAAGTTGGTCCCCTCCCAACAATTGATTTACCTGGTGCCCGGTTTGATACTGTGACTGGATTAGTTTCACTGACGGAGGAGCGTGTTCTCAAGCTCCAGGCCCTGTTGAGGCAATTTCTATGGATGGCAGCTCGGACTGATGGCAGTGGTGTTAAACCTAGTACCCTGGGCCAGGTTTCATATATGGCCTCTGCTGAGAGCATTGCTCTCGAGATGATGGTCACCATAACATCACTCATTATCTCATAGGCTTCAGTGCCCAGGGAGTATGAAAGTAGAGCTAAAGTGGTGGCTGCAGATGTGCAGTTTAGTGAAGGGAGTTTCACTGGAGCAGCCCGATTGGATTGTACTAATCACGGGTGCCAGTCTGAGTGGCTGGGGGGCGCATTGTTTCTCGCAGGTGGCTCAGGGGAAGTGGACGGTGGAGGAGAGCTCCTGGTCTATCAATTTGCTGGAAATTCGAGTGATCTGGATGGCGCTACAACACTTTGCAGCTCTGCTGGAGGCTCGAGTGGTCAGAGTGTTCTCAGACAATGCCTTGGCGGTGGCATATATCAACAGGCAGTGCATTGTTGGCGACGGAGGTAGTGCCTCTTCTGCATTTGGCTGAGCAACACCTAAGCGCATTTTCAGCAGTGCACATGACTGGAAAGGACAATATCCAGGCCAACTATCTCAGTCGACTGCTGTCTTATCACCTCTTTCCTCCACTGTGTTATGATGGGGCAGCATCCTATAACACTATACTCTTCTCTGCTCTGGATGCACTTGCTCCTCCCATTCCATGCCGTGAGGCATACTGTACCACAACCCTGGCTGTCCTTGACAACCCGCTACCTATGTTGGCTTAAATCACGGAACCTTGCTGACTACTTACATTTCAGATTCATGCTAATCTCTTTCTAGTCTGCCATAGCTATCGCCAAGGAAGAGTACTATGCCCATCTGACTAACTCTTTCCTCTGACCCTTACTGTCTCTTTGCTATGCTCAACTCTCTTCTCAAGGTCCCTCCTCCCCCAATCCCTCCTTCACTGTCTGCCCAGATCTTGGCTGACTATTTCCATGACAAAGTCCAGAAGATTAGCCTTGAATTCTCTGCAGGGTCACTTCCACCTCATCTTTCCCCTCTTCAATCCTAAATCCTTCCCTTTCCTTCAGCCACCTTTTCTTCCTTTTCTGAAATCACTGAGGAGGAAACTGCAAATCTTCTCTCCTCCTCCAAACTGATTACCTGCTTCTATGATCCCATCTCCGCCCATCTACTAAGTTCTGTCTCTTCCACCGTCATCCTTTTCATCTATCATATCCTTAACCTGTCGCTTTCCACTGCAACTGTTCCTGTAGCCTTCAAACACTTCTTCTCAAAAAGCCTTCACTAGATCCTACCTATCCTTCCAGTTATCGACCTATCTCTCTCCTTCCCTATGCTTCAAAACTACTTGAACAAGTGGTTCACCGCCGCTGTCTTTTTTAAAATTTATTTATTTGTGGGTTTTATATACTATTTGGTTTTGGTTTTAGTGGTGCCAATCCTTTGATCCTTTAGTTCTCCTTTTTTTGCAACTTTTTAAATTATGGTTTTATTCCTTTTCTTTTATAATATTTTTATTTCGTATTCTATTTATTCTTTCATTTTACATTTTTGTCCTTTCAGTTTTTAATACATTTTGGTTCTTTTAACATCTCACCATCCTCCAATTCAGGTTGTGACTCCTTTCACCCTCCCTCAGAGATCGATCATATCCTCAGTGTCTGCCTCCTTGTTTTAAGTTTTCTTCTGTAGTATTTATTTAATTTGGTACAATTTGGATTAGCCTGTGGACTTAGTTTTACAGGTCTGGGTATATTTCACATTCCTCTTTTTTTCATTGACCCTGTTCTGCCTTAAAGAGACTTGGCGCCAAATAAAAGATTTAAATAATTCACAGGTCAAGTTGTCAGTCTGTTATGCACTACCTCAGGCGGTTTAATTTTCAGAACGCTACTTAGGCAAGTTGCATTTACCCTCCTTTGGCTTGCTTTACTTTTTATTTTTTCGTCTACTTTTAAAAGCTTCATATGGTTTTGATAGGTCCTCAGTATCTAGCAAGATCATGTGGCACATTTGAAAGGTTTTAAAGAATCATCGGCCGACACTGGCACTAGTTTCTGATCTTCTCTTTGGTTTTATTTGGTCCGCGGGTCCCTTTACACTGTCAGTTCCCCTTCTGTTAAAACCCTTGCATGTTGATAATATGCATGAATTTTGTTCAATGGAGCACTTGTTCCACATTGCCGATCTTGACAAGCTCTATGGCCACTTGCGTTTCAGTTAAATGCAGGTTTATCGTGTTCTCACAATATTCCTTATGGTAATGGTGGCTTTCTTTTATAGTCAAAACATGCTCTGATTATGGTTTGTTAGATCCTAGTTTTGAGTGGTCACATTTTGTCATTTTCAGTACACATTGCCACCAAAACAATGTTCTGGTGAGTCAATACATTGTGGCCAAAAAGACTCTTAGAATGTTTTCTCAAATGTGTTTTTCATGACTTCCTCCCTTTTCTTGCCATTTTAGTCCGTTTTTTTGACAATGGTTTACTACCCAGACAGTTTTTTCATTATTCTTTAAATACACGTACACATGTGTATTTGAAACCAAGCAAGGTCAGCTTCGTCAAGCCTCATTATGAGCAGTGTCCTACTATTGGTTTGTAATAGGTAACATTTTTATAATATATGTGGTGCTTTTCCCTGATATCTATATCCAAATATGCTCACTTATCAACCACTCACAGTATACTTGGTTCCAATTCCCTGTACCTTATGTCAGTTCATTGTAAGCATTTTTAGTGGATTTTAAGCCCCATTTTTGCCAACTTTCTTCAAGCCTCATGGTCAGCAGTGTTTTATACACAATTTGCTTCACTGCTCTTTTACAAGTAACAATATTTTCATGTAGTTAGTGATGGTCCCTTTCAACGTTTATGTTCAAAAAATGTGCACTTCGTTAATTCAGTTATGATTATTCACTTCTCATGGTAGTGTAATGTAATCACTTTTATTTTCATTTACTTATTAAAGCCAATTAAGTCCTTAAGACCCCACTTTTTTGCTCTTTGTTTCAAATCTTCAATTGGTTTCATTTTTATTTTCTCTGTTTACAGGGCCGGATTTACCTATACGCCATGTACGCCATGGCGTAGGGCCCACAGCCGGCAGGGGCCCACAAAAAAAGAACAAGTAAATTTTTTTAAAATACAATTTTAAAAAAAACCCTGGTGGCTGCCGCCGCGGGGCCCCCTCTGCTGCCGCGGCAGCACCGATTGACCCGCGGGGGCCCCGTCTACAAGCTGAAGCCGTCGGGTCGGGTCGGGTCGTTCCTCCCTCCCTCCCTCCCTCCCTCCGTGCAGGCTGCAGGCTGTGAGAGACGCGAAGAGAGAGCGTCTCCTCGCGTCTCTGTTAAGCCCGCAGGGGCTGATGGGAAATTTCCCATCAGCCCCTGCGGGCTTAACAGAGACGCGAGGAGACACTCTCCTTTCGCGTCTCTCACAGCCTGCAGCCTGCACGGACGGAGGGAGGGAGGAACGACCCGACCCGACGGCTTCAGCTTGTAGACGGGGCCCCCGCGGGTCAATCGGTGCTGCCGCGGCAGCAGAGGGGGCCCCGCGGCGGCAGCCACCAGGTTTTTTTTGTTTAATTAAATTTTACTTTAGGCCGACGGGGGGGGGGGGGTAGGACTGGTAATGGGCTATGGGGGGGGTAGGACTGGTAATGGGCTATTGGGGGGGCTGGGGCTGGAAATGGGCGGGGGGGGGTAGGGCGGGTAATGGGCGATGTGGGGGTAAGACTGGTAATGGGCTATTGGGGGGCTGGGGCTGGAAATGGGCTGGGGGGGTAGGGCTGGTAATGGGCTATGGGGGGGGTAGGACTGGTAATGGGCTATTGGGGGGGCTGGAAATGGGCTGGGGGGGGTTAAGGCTAGAGGTGGGCTGATGGGGTTAGGACTGGTAATGGACTGTGGGCTGTTGGGGGGGGCTTAGAACTGGCAATGGGCTTTGGGGGGGGGTTAAGACTGGTAATGGGCTGTGGGCTGATGGGGGCTGTCTGGTAATGGGCTATGGGGGGGCTAGGACTGGAAATGGGCTGGGGGGTTAAGACTGGAGGTGGGCTGATGGGGTTAGGACTGGTAATGGGCTGTTGGGGGGGTTTAGAACTGGTAATGGGCTGTTGGGGGGGGTTTAGAACTGGTAATGGGCTTTGGGGGGGGTTAAGACTGGTAATGGGCTGTGGGCTGATGGGGGCTGTCTGGTAATGGGCTATGGGGGGGCTAGGACTGGAAATGGGCTGGGGGGTTAAAACTGGAGGTGGGATGATGGGGTTAGGACTGGTAATGGGCTGTGGGCTGATGGGGGGGGGGTAGGACTGGCAATGGGCTATGGGGGGCTGACTGGAAATGGGTTGATGGGGTTAGGACTGGAAGTGGGCTGATGGGGGGTTAGGACTGGTAATGGGTTATAGGGGGGGCTTAAACTGAAAATGGGGTGATGGGTTAAGGACTGTAAGTGGGTTGATGGGGGGCTAGGACTGGTATTGGGTTGGGGGGTTGCTAGGACTGGAAATGGGCTGATGGATGGCTAGGACTGGAAATGGGCTGATGCAGGGACTAGAAGGGAATGGATGCTGGGTGAGGCTGGAACTAGAAGGGAGCTGATGTTGGGGGAGGATTAGAATGGGATGGGGCTGGAAGAGTAAAATGGAGAAGGGAAAAATATTTTGTGTGGGAGGGATAAAAAATCTACAATTGGCCGGGTATTGGGAGAGTAAGTGGGGATTGAGGATGGAGGGGTAAAATTTGAGTGGATGAAATAGGAATGAGGAAAGAGCAAAAGGAGAAAGATTAGTATGTTAAAGCAGATGTAGAGAGAGAATGGAAAAAAATCTAGAAGAGAGAAGAAAGGACAAATGGACAGCAGACGATGGAGAGTTAGCAGAAGACACGAAGAAACCAGAAGAAAGTGGCTGGAGCAATTGCAGCTGAAAAAAATGCACAAAAGGTAGAAAAATATCTCTTTATTTTGAATTTATTAATTGGAATATGTCAGCTCTGGTAAATGTGCATCATTAACGTCTGCGCTTTGTTTAGTACAAGAGCAAATTAATGTATAGTTTTATTTCTACAGTGTTGTACATTCCAAGTTTGGCTTTTGGGATTCCCAGTTTAATTATTGTCTTCCTGTTTCTAAATTGTGATTACTTGTTTGGTGATGGTCTATGTTCTGCATGTGTAACTGAGCTGAGGTGCTCTGTTTATATAATTCCTATTTGACATTGCCACTTGTTCTCTTTCCCCAGTAGGTCATGTATTGTTGTTCTCTGAAATGTACTGGTTTAATATTTGCAGTGTTGCCTTTTGATTGGTAGAGTATGGTGCTTTGTGAGTCCTGGTAGTGCTGTTAGGATACGGCGGGTTTACTATGGGTTCTAAATGGGCAGTGTTTGTAGTAGTTCCTAATGTGTCTGGCAGTTGGCACTGGATTATAGTAATGTAGAAATCTTTTAGTCTTTCTTTATCCATACACTCATTAAGAGGCACGTTTACTAAAAGTTAGTATATGGTAACATTATGCAAATATTTATGCAAATGAGGCCCCTTATGCAAATGAGGCCCCGCACCCCCCTTGGGCCGCCCCTGCTGGGGGCCCACAATTTTTGTTGGCGTAGGGCCTCACTCAAGGTAAATCCGGCCCTGTCTGTTTACATAACAGAGTAGTGCTTATAGCTTCATCAAGCTTACCAACAATTTGTTCTCTTGTTGTTTATGAGTTTTCTGTGGGGTTTTTTTAGCCTCCTTCCCTCCAGTGTTTTTAGTGTCACCTCACCTTTAATTGGTGCATTATCCAGTGTATGTTTTGAATCCAACTTTTTATGACTGAGTGTCTTTCAGTTTATCTTTCCCTCCTTTCATATTTGCTTTACAATAACTTTATTACTGTTAGCTATATTCATAATTGTGGAGGAGTAGCCTAATGGTTAGAGCAACTGCCTAGTACCCAGAAGATCAAGGGTTTGATTCCCACTGGTACTCGTCGTGACCTTGGGCAAGTCACTTTGCCAGCCTTTTCTTCCGAGGCAATGGAGGGTAATCTACTTCCGGTGATACATTGCCAAGAAAACCCAGAGGTAGCTGGGTCACTATGAGTCAACACTGACTTGATGGCACTAAAAAAAAACCCACATTCATAATTATGGCACTCATCCAGTGCCATAATAACAATTATCTTTGATGGGCTATCCTCTCTTGAATTTTAATATTTTAAGAGACTTTCATGTCTATTTCAAAATGTATTTATATTTGTTTTATTTTACTAATCATATTATATATATTAGATTTGTCATTTATTGCTTTTTATGTTTTTAATTCACTTTTATGTGTGATTTGTTTTGTTCATGTTTTTATACATTTTATCAATTGATTGTACTATTCTCTTTGAGGTTCCTTCTGACAAAGGCTCTACCGAAACACGGCTGTGTTGGGGTAAATATTTGGGCCATCTATCTCCTTTCCAAAGAATTCTGTAAATCAGTATGTCTTGTTTTATTTTTGGAAGGTGGTAAAGTCATTTTTAATTCTTAACCTGTCTGGGAGGGAAGGAGTTCCAGAGAATTGGGGAGTAGAACGTAAAGGCCCTGTTAATTTTTTTTTCTAAATTTCAGTAGGGATTGCTAAGGTGTTCTGTGTGTATCCTCTGCCTGTTATTTGGAGGAGTATGTATTAGAGAACTTAGGTAGGATGGGGTGAGATTATGCAGCCACTTGAAGGTGATCACTAAGGATTTGTTTCTGATTTTGCTTAGAATAGGGAGTCAGTGTAGCTAGTGTAATATGGGTGTGATATGCTCTGATTTGGATAATTTTCTAAGTATATGTGCAGCAGTGTGTTGTGCATCTGAAGCTGGTTCAAAGCTTGTTTAGATAGTCCCTGAAAAATGCTGTTGCAATAATCAAAGTGTAAGGAGCGGAAATCGTGAGCTGCTAGAAGTAGTCTTAGGTGTTGAATCATTCTTAGTTTGTTGTGTTTTTGCTCTAGTTGTTACATTAATATGAGTAGCTACGTCCAGTTGCTGATCTAGGGTAACTCCTAGATATCTCACTTCCTTTTTTACTTCTAGCAATGCTTCTTTGACTTTTACTGTTGAAGGTGGTATGACGTCTTTATCCTTTGTAACAAATAGAATGTCAGTTTTCTTGAAGTTTATTGTGAGGTTGTGGGAGATTAACCATTGCAAGGCCTCGTTGAAGCACTCTGTGATGTGTTGGATGTCGGTTTTTGAAGTATTGAAAGGCAGATATAACATTATCTGCATAGATAATTTGCCTTGTGCTTGCTTAATAGATTAGTGATCGGCTGAACGTAAATGTTAAACAATAAGGCTGATAGGGCAGAGCCTTGTGGTATACCTTGCTGTTGACTGTAAGATTTACTCTCTCTTTCTCTGGGAACAAGCAGGAAGTCAGCCCTTACATAAGGGTGATGTCTGCACTGACGGAGCCCTCATGGAAGCATCTCCCCAGCTTTCAAAGAAAGCCTTTGGGAGATGCCACCACACATGCATGGTCCCCTTCCCACCCAAGGGTGCCATCTTACTCAGTCTCCTTCTTTCTGCGGAGCCCTTCAGAAGTTTGTCTACTATCCCCTGGAAAAAGTTTTTTTTTTTTGCCGGAGTTTTATACTCTCCTCTCCGGTTGTGCACCGGTACTCTTCCCGCCACCCGAGCTCACTGCCCTGGCATCGAGTCTTGGGTCCATAACCTTTTTACCTTTTGGTGCCTTCACACTTTTTTCCACCTGGCAGCACCACGGGTCTTCGACCTTGCCGGGATACGTTTTCCTCCCATGGCTACCAGTGGCTTCAAGAAGTGTGATTGGTGTACAAAAATCATGTCCCTTTATAGATACACACGACTGCTGCCTGTGCTGCCTAGGGCTGGGCCATGACGCTGTGGCCTGTGGTCTTTGTAAAAAGATGTCTACCAAGGCCCTTAAGAGCCATCAGCAGCAGCATGATTTTTTTTTTTTTTCCTGGAGTCCTTGGTGCTTCCCAAGGCCCCGGCCCCGGCCCCAGCCCCGTCTGAAGCCTCAGACTCCCAGGGTGCCGCTGCGGACCCTGGTTGACGCCGTGGGCCTTCAGAAAGGGGGTCTCCATCAAGGGAACACAAGCACAAAAAGAAGAAGAAACTCTCAGAGGCAGTGTCCCTGGACAGTTCCGGCAGGCCGGGTAAGCCTTAGCAAGGTCCCGCAGTCCACACCACTCGTCAGAGGGCTCTGAGTGGGAGCAGCCCACCAAGGTCACCTGGAAGGAGTCGCCTAGATGGAATCGCCTGAAGATCGGCCCTAGACACCTGAGGCCATCCTCTTTGAGGACTCCCCTTCAGGAGAATCGGCACTGGGCCTGAGTTCATTGGTGTCCGTGCCAAAGGCTGTGGAGCCTTCTGGAATAGAGACCAGAATGGCGGCCCTGGAGCACAATTTGTCTGCCTTCATGGACCAGGAGCAGGCATTGTTGTCCAGCATGGCTGGTTCCTCCACCCAGACCACAGGACCCTCGATGAGGGCATCCTCGGAGACCAAGCCGATCCTCAAGACCATACGGCCCCGGCTGAGTCTCGATCTGCAGAACCTCTGAGGGGTTCGGGCCGGACTCTGGCCAAGAGCCTCTGCGCCACCCTCCCCTCGAGTATTCCACAGACTACTCGGAATGGGAGACTGAGGTCGAGGAGTCCCCTGACATCCGTCGCCACTGCAACATCCCCTCTGACCTGTCCCCCTCACAACATCTCCTCGGACCCGTCCCCCTCCAAGTCTCATCATTGATCCCCACCCATGGCATTCCTCAACTTCGTGCGAGACATGTCAAAGGTGCTAGCATGCCCAACCAAATCAGAGGAGGACCCTCGGATGGAGGAACTAGAAATCCTCCAGTACGAAACATAAGAACAAAGGATACTGGGCTTGATGGACCTTGGTCTGACTCAGTATGGTATATCTTGTTTCCAACAGTGGCCAATCTAGGTCATACGTACCTAGAAGTTTCCCCAAAAGAAACAGGTTCCACAATGCTTGTATTGGGTCAAGCATTGATATCCTGGGTCCCTAATGGTTAATGGACCTTTCCTCCAGGAACTTGTCCAAACCTTTTTTAAACCCAGCTACACTAACAGCCTTTACTACATCCTCCGGTAACAAATTCCAGAGTTTGATTACACGTTGCATGAAAAAATATTTTCTTTTATTAGTCTTAAATAGTTTACCCTGTAGCTTCATTGCATGTCCCCTAGTCTTTCTATATTCTGATAACGTAAACAATCGATCTACGTTTACCCGTTCCACTCCGTTCATTAATTTATAGACTTCTATCTTATCTCCCCTCAGCCGTCTCTTTTCCAGGTTAAAGAGCCCTAACCTTTTTAGCCTTTTTTCATAGGGGTATCCTTCCATCCCCTTTACCATTTTGGTGGCTCTTCTCTTAACCTTTTCTAATAAAGCTATATCCTTTTTAAGATACGGCAACCAGAATTGCACATAATATTCAAGGTGCGGTCTCACCGTGGAACGATATAGAGGCATTATAATATCCTTTGTTTTATTTTCCATTCCTTTCCTTATGATACCTAGCATTCTATTTGCTCTCTTGACCGCCGCTGCACACTGGGCCAAGGGCTTTAACATGTTATCCACAATGACGCCTAAATCTTTTTCCTGGGTGGTGGTTCCTAATGTGGAACCTTGCATCGTGTAACCATAGTTTTGGGTGGTTGTTCCCTACGTGCATAACTTTGCACTTGTCCACATTAAATTTCGTTTGACATTTTGATGCCCAGTCTTCCAAGTTATCAAGAGCTTCTTGCAATTTTCCACAATCCTCTTGGGTTTTGACAAGTTTAAATAGTTTTGTGTCATCTGCAAATTTGATAACCTCACTCGTTATTCCCTTTTCCGGGTCATTTATGAATATGTCAAAAAGCAGCGGACCCAGCACAGATCCCTGAGGTACACCACTATTCACCTTTCTCCATTGGGAAAATTGGCCATTTAGTCCTACCCTCTGCTTTCTGTCTTTTAACCAGTTCCTGCAACCCCCCACCAAGGGAATCATTGACGGTACTCGTTTCTCCCAACCTTGAATGACTAATGCTCTGAATGTGGGAAACACCAGCATTGTGAGTAAGCGGCTTGATTCGATGTATTGGGTCTGCCGGAGCCCGGGCTTCCAAAAGGCCCAGCTGCCGCATAACTCCATAGTGGTGGAGTCGGCCATGCATTGGCTGAAGAGCCAGAAGATGCACTTCTCGGTACCCCCGGGTAGGAGTGCCCGCACCTTGGATGCCCTCAGCAAAAAGTGCTACTAGGGCTCAATGCTCATTTGCCATATCCAGGCCTTCCAACTGTATATGGGCATGTACCTGAGAGACCTGGCATAGGAGCTCACCGGATTCTCCGCTGGTCTCTCTGAGGAACCCCTACAGCAGTTCAAGAACCTGTCCAGAGTCATCCGTGAGTGCTCCAAGTTCATGACTCGAGCAGCCTATGACGGCTTTGAGTCAGTGACTGGAGTAGCCATGGCGGGCATTGGTGCCTGGTGCCAAGCCTGGCTACAGTCTTCCGACCTCGAGAAATGGATTCAGGACAAATTGGTCAATGTCCTATGGCAAGAGGAGAACCTCTTTGGCAAACCCATGACAGAAAAGGCTGCCGAGTTGGAGACCGAACTCTTGACGAGGACCAGGCTCTCTAAAAAGACTGCTACCCTTCCCAAACAGAAGGGCTCAGGTAAAAAGCCCTTCTACCCGAGGAAAAGGATTGCCTACAGACTCTTCCCGCATTCTCAGGCCTCCCTAGTTCCCAGCAGGGGCAGCAGGCTAAGGGACATGGGCAAGGCCCTCATAAGTAGAAAGCTCCCAAGCCCCCCGTGTTGGCTCCAGTCCATCCTGGGGGGCAGTTTTTGACTCCTTGGGCATAGCCTCTCTACCCCAAAGAGGACAGCAGCCCACAGGGGTACGTCTGATCCACTATGCCCACAGGTGACCAGCCATCACCACCGATTCTGGGCATTCCAGATGGTCGGGGAGGGCTACCTTCTCCACCTGGCACAGACACCTCCTTTCTTCCCGGGAGAGCCCCGCAGGTCTCCCCTTCACCGGGACCTCCTATTGCAGGAACTCGCAGGCCTTCTCAAGGACAAGGCGGTGGAACCAGTACCTCAACATCTCAGGAGCAAAGGGTTCTACTCCAGGTATTTCCTCGTGCCAAAAAGGACAGGGGGACTACAGCCCACCCTAGACCTGTGGAACTTGAACAAGTTCCTGGTGAGGGAGAAGTTCAAGATGCTCTCCCTTGGAACATTCCTGTCTTACCTCCAGGAGGGAGATTGGCTATGCTCCTTGGATCTGAAGGATGCTTATACCGACATCCTTATTCACCCCAGCCACAGGCAGTATCTTCGCTTCATGGTGAGGGAGGCCTCTACCAGTATGCCCCCAGGGTCTTCACCAAATGCCTGGCAGTAATGGCCACCTACCTCAGTCTCCAAGAGGTATTTGTCTTCTCCTACCTGGACAACTGGCTCTTAAAAGGAGGCACAGCTGCTAAAATGCAGCAAGCTATGGCACGCACCATTCACGTCCTACAACATCTGGGGTTTGTGATAAACCACCCCAAGTCCCACCTCCTCTCAACATTATGTCTGGCGTTCATAGGGGCAAAGCTGGACACTGTTCAGGCAAAGGCCTTTCTTTCCCTGGATTGGGCTGACAGTCTCAGGGAATTGGCCGCAGATGTGCAACACCGTCCCTCGGTGTTGACTTGGCTTCTGCTGCACCTACTTGGTCCATGTCACCCCAGACGCCCATCTGCACATGCGGGTTGCCCAGGGGTGCTTTTGAGACCAGTGGACACAGGCCACAGGCTGCCTCCAAGACAGAGTCTCTGTGACCATCCAGTTGGTGGACTCCATGATGTGGTGGCAAAATCCACAACACCTTCAGGCAGGGATGCCTTTCCAAGCCCTGAGTCCTCTGAGGATCCTCACAACAGATACCTCCCTGCAAGGGAATGGGGAGCCCACTGCAAGGAACTTCGCACCCAGGGCAGCTGGTCACAAGCTGAAGGCAACCAGCAAATCAACCTTCTGGAGCTTCGGGCAATATATCTAGTCCTCCAAGCGTTTCACCACCGTCTGAGGTCACCTGCCGATACTGATCCAAATGGCCAACCAAGTGGCGATGTTCTACATGAACAAGCAAGGGGGCACGGGGTCTCCCACCCTTTACCACGAGGTAATAACACTCTGCTCCTATGCATTTTGTCAGGGAATGCTCCTACTGGCGGTATATTTACCAGGTCAGGACAGTGCCCTGGCAGACAAACTGAGCAGTGTCCTCCAACTGCATGAGTGGCAGCTAGACCCCAGAGTGGTCTCCCGACTCTTCCAACTCTGGGTGACCCTGCGGGTAGACCTTTTCGCCAGCCCGGTCAACTACCAGTTGCCCGGCTTCTGTTCCCACCAGCCCCACCCAGGTTAGGTAGTGGCAGATGCCTTCCTCATCCCGTGGTTGGAAGGCCTTATGTGCGCCTTCCCATCCATGCTGCTGATTGCCAAGACCCTCTTCAAGGCTCTTTGCGACAGAGCGGCGCTGATTCTGGTGGCTCCACGATGGCCTAAGCAGCCGTGGTTCCTGCTGCTCCTCTGATTGTCAGTGGAGGTACCAAGCCCCGGAGAACTCCCCAGGGGGATCTTGTCTTAAGAAGATGGCTCTCTCCTGCACCCTAATCTGGGGTCCCTGTCAAAATCCCCCGTCCACTCTCTGGTGATGGAGTGGGACCTAAATGTAGTGCTGGCACAGCTCACCCGCCTGCCCTTCCAACCCCTGGCTACCTGCTACCTGAGGTATCTCTCATGGAAAGCTGTTCCTGGTGACAGTTGCCTCCACTTGCAGGGTCAGCGAGCTCCAGACTCTGGTGGCAGAGGCACCGTATACCAGGTTCTACAGGAACAGGGTCGTACTACACACACACCCCAAATTCCTCCCAAAGATGATGGTGTTTTTTCACCTCAACCAGGAAGTGGTGCTACCCACCTTCTTTCCGAGACCTCACTCCATCAGGGCGGAGTCTGCCCTTCACAACTTGGACTGTAACAGGCCCTGTCTTTCTACATTCAACGTACCCAAGGCCACCAAAAAGCTTCTCAGCTTTTCGTTTCCTACCACCCCAGTCGTCTGGGAGAGGCAGTGACCAAGCGAACCCTGTTCACCTTGGTGGTGGACTGCATTGCCCTCGTCTATGAGAAGGCTGGGCACACGCTGGATAGTTGGGTTATGGCACACAATGTCAGGGCCACGGTGGCCTCTGTGGCAAACCTGCACTCCATCCCAATGTTGGACATTCACTGTGCCGTCACTTGGTCTTCAGTCCATACCTTCGCACCTCATTACTGCCTGGAGAGGGAGTCCCAACGGGGCAGTGCCTTCAGCCAGGCCATGCTCTGTAATCTTTTCATGGTCTAGGCAATTCCTTCCCTCCAACCCTTCTGTGTTCAGGCTACTTGAGCATTGGTTCCCATCGGACACATGGGTCTGTATTTGCAGACTCAAATGCTGCTGCTCACGACTCCCCTTGAGGGAGACTGTGTGTTTTTTTTTTTCTCTACGGGCTTTCGGTAGCCTGTAGCTAGGGAGTCCCTTATGTGAAGACTGACTTACTGCTTGTTCCTGGAGGAAGCGTAGTTTCTCATCTGGGGAATCAGTTCTCACAACCCTCCCTTCTCCCCTTGGAGTTGCGGTACAATTTTTGCCGCCATCTTTTGTTTGCTCTAATTATGTCATCTGACTGAGTAAGGCGGCACCCTTGGGCGGGAAGGGGTCATGCACGCATGGTGGTATCTCCCAAAGGCTTTCTTTGAAAGCTGGGGAGATTCTTCCACGAGAGCTCTGTTGGTGCCGGCATCACCCATATGTGAGGACTGATTCCTGCTGTCCCTGGAGAACACCTATTACAGGTGAGTAACTACGCTTTCTCTGCACACATCCAACAGATAGTTCAAACCTTTCATTTCTTTCTCACTGGCAAAATCCGCCCCTTCCTTTCTACACACACTACTAAAACACTTAACTATTGCAACTTCCTCCGTGCTGGTCTCCCTCTGAATCATCTCTCTTCCCTTCAATCTGTTCAAAACTCAGATGTGCGGCTAATCTTCTGCCAGCCTCGAAATGCTCATATATAACCCCTCTTCTCAAGTCACTTCGCTGGCTCCCTATTTGTTTCTCTATCTATTTCAAGCTTCTCCTGCTGACATCATTCTGCTGCTCCTCACTACCTTTCCTCTCTTATCTCTTCCTACATCCCTCCTAGGAACTCCACTCTTCTGGCAGATCCCTTCTATCTGTGCCCTTCTCTTCTACTGCCAACTCGAGATGTCTATCCTTCCACCTTGCTTCTCTTTATGCCTGGAATAGACTACCCGAGTCTGTGCGTTGGGCTTCATCTCTGGCCCTTTTCAAATCATAAGAACATAAGAAATGCCATACTGGGTCAGACCGAGGTCCATCAAGCCCAGTATCCTGTTTCCAACAGTGGCCAATCTAGGTCATACGTACCTAGCAGTTTCCCCAAAAGACACAGGTTCTGCAGTGCTTGTACTAGGCCAAGCATTGATATCCTGGGTCCCTTTTTAATAGTGGTTTATGGACCTTTCCTCCAGGAACTTGTCCAAACCTTTTTTAAACCCAGCTATACTAACAGCCCTTACTACATCCTCCGGTAACAGATTCCAGAGTTTGATTACACGTTGAGAGAAGAAATATTTTCTCCTATTTGTCTTAAATAGTTTACCCTGTAGCTTCATTACATGCCCCCTAGTCCTTCTATATTCTGATAGCGTAAACAATTTATCCACGTTTATCCGTTCCACTCCATTCATTAATTTATACACCTCTATCATATCTCCCCTCAGCCGCCTCTTTTCTAGGTTAAAGAGCCCTAACCTTTTTAGCCTCTCTTCATAGGAGTAGCCTTCCATCCCCTTCACCAATTTGGTGGCTCTTCTCTGTACTTTTTCTAATAACTCTATGTCCTTTTTAAGATACGGTGACCAGAATTGCACACAATATTCAAGGTGCGGTCGTACCATGGAGCGATACAGAGGCATTATAATATCCTTTGTTTTATTCTCCATCCCTTTCCTTATGATACCTAGCATTCTATTTGCTGAAAACTCATCTCTTCAAGACCGCTTTTGGATCCTGATCCACTTAATCTTCTATGTGCTTCCTTACCATTCCCCTAGATGTATCCTTGTCCTCAGCTGTTGTGTTGTCTGTCTTGACGAGATTGTAAGTTCATGAGCAGGGACTGTCTTTTACATGTGTCTGTACAGTGCTGTGTACACCTTGTAGCGCTATACATATGATGATTAGTAGTAAAGGGCATGGTGTTTGTTCTGGAGGGCAGGATCGCAAAGTTGCAAGTCCAGGTGCTGGGGTTACTGAAGGTCCTTCGTCCTCGTATGTGGGACTACCTTCAGGTGCTGGGCTCTATGGCGGTCACTTTGGAACTAGTTCTCTGGGCCAGGTTGCACATGTGGGTGCTTCAAGCAGATCTACTGTCGTGGTGGTCTCTCCTGTCAGTCCATGGGAGGAGGCCAGAATGAGCTTACAATGGTGGCTGAGTTTGATGCCTCTCAAGTCCCCGAGCTGGTTGGTGGTGACCATGGATGCCAGTCTTTTCAGCTGGAGAGGACATTGTCTGTCTGCCTCAGGTGGCTTGGGGCAGATGGTCTCCCAAGGAGAGTAGATGGTCCATCGATTGCCTCTCACCCTGAGCACTTCTCCCTTTGCTGAGTCGCAAGGCATTGAGAGTTCTGTCAGTGCGACGATGGTGGCCTATGTCAATTGTCAGGGCAGTATTTGGAGATTTGCTAGTTGTGGCGGAGGCCATCCCGCTTTTGCCGTGGGCCAAGGTCCACTTGCTAGCACTCTCAGAGGCCCTTTTCGCTGGGAAGGAGAATGCTCAAGCAGATTATCTGAGTTACAACTCCCTAGATCAGGAGAGTAGGCTCTGTCAGGGTCTGTGTTTTAACGGATTGTAGAACATTGAGGAGTCCTGACAATGAACTTGATGGCATCTCTGGCGAATGTCAAGGTCAGCTGGTTTCTTTTCTGTGTTTGAAACTTTTTTATTAATCACCTCTTATACATACATAGTAACATTCTTTTTTTTATCACAGATGACTCCTTTCATTACCCCTCCAACCCCTCTGACCACACTGTGGTCCATCAAATAGTAGAGCCAGCTTCACCAATTTGCTTACAGACTTCCATTCAATATTCAACATTATTCAAGATTATGCTCTATTCCTTATACTTTTTACAATATATATTATGCGCTTTACTTATCCCTGAAACTATAATTACAACAGAACTTCAACTTAGTGTCTATACCTTGATGCTATGTATTCTCTCCACTGCCTTGTCCCCTTACTTTTTTCTTTTTTGTTATATATTCTAAATGCTCTGACTATTGACATACCTTGATACTCCTTCCTCTGATCCCACCCCCACACCCCTTCTTCCCTATGGTTATAGTGTGGTGAAATCCTGAGGAACAAGCAATATAATTTTTCTGCTTACCCCTCCTGTTTGTCTAAGCCAGTTTTCCTTTCACCACTGTTTGTGTGACTTTGTCATCATACTCTCATCTACGGCTATATGGCCTCTGTTTCTGTTCTTTTCTGTTCTTTTGTATTATTTTGTCCCCCCTCTACCTCATTCCGCTTTTCCATTGGATATATGGGGCCCACCTGCGCTGGAAATCACTTAATTTCTGGTTCATTCGGGCAGTTAATTCCGTCATCTGATACACATGGTCCAGCCGCTTCAAAACTTGGCTTTTATCAGGCCCTTTATTATCTTTCCAGTTGCAAGCAATTTCCATCCTCACCCCAATTGCCAAGAATTTAAGCATATATCCTAAGTCATTCCGGCCTGTCCCCCATTCATTCAACAGCACTTGCTCTGGGTCTACTCCCCCCTTCCACCCTAACATCACCTGGACCTCTGCTTTCATCCATTGCCAAATTTCCTAAACTTTGGGACATGACCACCAAACATGGATGGATGTACCCATTTCCCCACATCCTTTCCAACATAGGGGACTCTTTATCTCTGCTAACCTCTTCGTTGTCAAGTACATTCGGTATAACATCTTATAGCAGTGTTCCTGTATATATGCCCACCCCATAGCTACCCGGGCCTCCTCATGTATGTAATTCCATCTTTCTTCATCCCAGTGCCCACCTATTTCTTTTTCCCATGCTATTTGATATGGAATTTATAGATTCCAGGGCCCAGCCCTTTATGTATCTGGGTTATCAAGCCTTGCGTTCGGGTATCTTGGCTTAACAATTTCTTGAACGGGATTCTCTCTTTATTCCCCATTGTTCCTCTAATGTTCTGGTGCAGGAAATGACTGATCTGATAGTAGCCATACCAATCTCCCTTCTCCAAAGAGAATGTTTCCTTGAGTTGTTCAAACGTGTATATTTTACCTGCCTTGTTATATAGTTGCCCCACATACTTCAATCCTACCCTTTCCCACCTATTAAAAACTGAAGATTGTCCTCCTCCTTTAAAACCTTGACAATTCTTTATTCTCTGCAAATATATGGCCATCTCATCCCCTACCATTCTACTTTTTTTTCTTGATGCCAAATTTTTAGTGTAAGGGTCTTAAATGGGTTCTGCCCTTCACCCTTCTTTCCCCTATCTTGCCTCCTACTCCTACTTATCCATAAACTATCCATGATATGCTCATAGCCCCTCCACCTCTTGTTCTATTTTCACCCATTGTCTATGTTCAGGGCCTTTCTGCCAGTCTAATATTGCCAGTAACTGTGCTGCTTTATAATATCGTACTGTCTCCGGTACTTTAAGTCCTCCTTCCCTTCTCCCCCGATACATCACTCTCTTATTTATTCGTGGGGGTCGTCTTCTCCAAATAAATGAGAAGATCCTTTGTTGTAGCAATCTTATTTGCTCTGCCAGTGTTTCTATTGGTAGAGACAAGAACAGAAATAATAGCCTAAGAAGTGCATTCATTTTTATGATGGCAATGCGTCCCATCCAGGAAAATATCGGTTTATCCCATCTCAACAAATCAGTCAGTATCTTAGTCACTAATGGATCGTAGTTTAGTCGTTTTAGATCGTTCCATTCTTGACTGATTTGCACCCCCAGATATTTTATCTGCCTTTTTGCCCATTTTAATGGGTAGTCCGCTTTTAATTTACTTTCTAATTCATCTTCTAGATGAATCTTCAATATTGCTGTTTTCCCCATGTTCATTTTGTATCCCGCCATGTCACTATATCTATGTATTTCTTTTAGTAGATTCGGGAGTGATACTGTAGGATTACTCAGCATGCATATAATATCGTCTGCAAACAGGGATATCTTGTACTCCTCTTCCTCCACTCTTATCCCATTAATTAGCACTCGATTCTGGATCCTTTGAGCCAAAGGCTCATTCATTATGGCAAATAATAATGGTGAGAGAGGGCATCCCTGCCTGGTACCCCTGCCCAGTGGGACCTCCCTAGAATAGGTCCCATTTACTCTAATTCAAGCAGTCGAGTTCCAGTATAATACTTGGATTCATTGTTGAAAACTGTTCCGTATCCCTATTGCCTGTAGCACTTCAAACATAAAGTTCCACTCAACTCTATCGAATGCTTTTTCAGCATCCACTGCCATCACTATCGATGTAATCTGATCCCTCCGCACTACCCATATCGCATTCAACAGCTTGCCAATATTTTCACTCGCTTGCCTTCTGGGGATAAAACCTGTTTGATCATTCCTTATTAGCTTTGGAAGGAATTTTTGAAGTCTAGTCGCCAATGTTTTTGCTAGTAACTTAGCATCTAAATTTATCAGAGATATGGGTCTGTACGATCCACACTCTCCTTTGTCCTTCCCAGGTTTAAGCAATACTGTTACCTCTGCCCCCGCCATAGACTTTGGTAGTCCTCCTCCCTGTATACCGCCATTAAACAATACTGTTAGTTTCTCCTTTATTTCATTTTGAAACATTTGCAAAATTTTGCCATTAGGCCATCCAGTCCTGGCACTTTCCCTTCTTTAAGTGATTTTATAGCTACAAGTACTTTGTCATCCTCAATCGCTTGACCAACCACCTTTGTTCACTCCCATCTAGTCCTGCGAGGTTAATTTCTGCCAAGTATTCTTTTATCTCTGCCACTGTGCCCAATTTCTCTGATTGGTAGAGCTTCTCAAAATACTTGCAGAAAATATTCTGAATATTAGTCGTCCCATACTCCCATTCCCCTTGCTAATTTTTCAACCTTGTTATCTGCTGCTGTACCTTTCTCTCCTAGAGCTATCTGGCCAGATATCTGCCTGTTGTATTGCCCCCTACAAAATATGTCTGTTGAATCTTTTTCATTTGGAAAGCTGTTTTTAATTTCCCCAATTCTCTCTCTTCATGCCTGCTCAATTTGTCCTAATATGTGGTCCCCCCCCCTCTTTTACCTGATGCTCCTTCACCAGTCTCTTTATTTGATCTCTTAAGCATTCCTCTTCTTGCTCTGCCTCCCTTTTTCTTCTTTGTCGCTAGTGCAATTATATGTCCCCTTATCTCTGCCTTCATCCCGTCCCACACCATTTCTCGGGGTGTTTCTTTATTCCCATTGTTAACAAAGTATTCACTGATAATCATCTTCAGGCGCCTAATCTCCATTGGATCATCTAGTAATGTTTCATTTAAACGCCAAAAACATAGCCCACTCTTCTCTCTATAAATATCTATAGTTACCCAGACTGGAGCATGATCAGACCAAGTCAACATCCCAATTTCAACCTCTACCACCCTGTCTATCCAGGTATTCTCTACCCATATCATGTCAATTCTACTCTACTATACTATACGTTTGATCTGGGAGAGAATAGAATGTGTATTCCCGTTTGTTTCCATGAAACTGCCTCCAAGTATCCACCACTCCAAGACTTGCCATCATTTTTCCCAGCTTCCTTCGCACTACTCGTTCTCCCCTCCTCCCCCCCTTAGAAGTGTCTATTTGGGGATTTGTCAGAATATTAAAATCCCCCCCCCTTATAATCAGTGTTCACTTCTGGTGTTCTTCAATCTGTGGTAGGAGTTTATCAGAAAAGTTCCCCTGTGCACTATTGGGTGCATAAATACTGCATATAGTGACCTCTTTCCCTTCCGAGGATCCTACCCATATGATATATCTGCCCTCCTGATCTTATTATTTCTTTTGGTTCAACCAACAGATCTTTTGCAAACATAATCCCCACTCCCCCTTTTTTGGGTTAAGATTGTTTGCTGCTAGCATGATCTTATCATAAATACCCTGGTACAGGCCTCCTCTTTGAGATCATTTTAAATGTGTTTTTTGTATCAAAATCACATCAGCCCTAATTCGTGTTCCTTCCCGCACCAGCGTTCTCCTTTTTTGCCAAGTATTGAGGCCATTTACATTGAATGTTAATATTTTTAAATCACATCACATTAGCTAGTTGGTATCTTTCTTGCTTGTATAGTCCACCCAGATTCCACCTTGTCCCATAGACTTTCTTTCCCCCTCTTTGTTGTCCCTTATACTATCCTCTCGCCCCCTCTCCTTTACCCTCCTTGCTTCTCTGTTCCGTCTAATGTGATTTCAGCCCACCTTATCTGCCTTTTTTTTTCTCCCTCGCGCTTCCTTAATAACATTTCTTTTCCTACTTGCTGTCCCCCATCTGCCCAATCAAAATACCACATACATTCAAACTTTCTCTTCCCCCTTAATCTGATAACTCTTCATTCATACCCCACACGTATTTTGCACTATAGAGTGCACTCCTTATTTCTAATCTGTATTTGCAGCCTTATTCCTTATTACAACAGCATATCAAAAAAAAGAAAAAAAAAAAAGAAGTTTTCCCAGTGTTACCACTTGTATCAGATAACCGTTCACCCTTTTAGGGTTTTACTAAGTCCATTTCTTACATTTCTTCTTTTTCATTCCACTCGTTGCCATATTGTCCTTTGGTCTTTCTTCTGCCTTAGTCCCTTCTGCTCCACTGCTGGGATCTGCTGAATTCTGCCTCTCTCATGGCTTTTGCTATCTCCTCCATTGTCCCTGCTCTGCATGTAATACCATGCACCGTAAATGCCAGGCCTATGGGGTACAGCCACTTATATCTGATATTTTCTTTGCGCAGTCTCTCTGTAAAGGCTCTCCAATTCCTTCGTCTTTGTAAAGTAGCAGCTGCTAGATCTGCGTATATGGCGATTTCATTTCCTTGCCATTCAAATTTTCCCAGGGCTCTCATTTTGACTTCTATTTTTTCCTTTACTGTATAGTCATGTGTACAGATAATGATGTCCCGAGGTGGTGGTTTTCTCCCTGGCCCAAGTGACCTGTGCACTCTGTCCAGTGCTATTTCCTGTTCAACTCCCTCCTCTCCAGCTAGGACTGCTGCACAGATCTCCTTCGCTGTTTTCATACAGTCTCTGTAACTATCAGTCTCTGGCACACCTTTTATCCTTAAATTGTTTCGGTGTGTTCTGTTTTCTAGATCCTCTAATTTTAATGCTTGGGCCTCCTTCACTGTCTCCCAATCCCAAACTGCTGTTTGCAAAGTGTCCACTTTCTTTTCTAGCTCCTCAATGCAACCCTTTGCTTCAATAACTTGAGAGCCTTCTTCTTTTATGTTTGTACACAGCTGTGAGAACATCTCCTCCGCCTCTATTTTAAATCCTGCTGTTTCAGTTTTGAATTCTGTGAACTATGATCTCAGTTCTTCCTTTGATATAGACAGTATAGCCCTCGTTTTGCTGCGCTCCTTCTGCTTACTTTGATCAGATGCGGCTGAGCTCTCCGTCGCGTACTCCGCCGCCATTTTCTCTTTCTCTTGGGATTCGGTGTGTCTGCTTGCAAATGCATAGTCTCTCAAATCTGCTGTTTTCTTGCATGTTGTGACCATCTTTTTCCTCAAAGCTCGCTGGCTCTTAATCTCATAACAAGGAAATGGTTAAATGCTTTATTTTCTTCCCTTTTTTGGCGGAGCTACAGCCCTGGCTGTCCATGCCTGGCGGGTGATGTCATTGAAACCCCTGGTCAGCTGGTTTTTCAGTTGTCACAAGGCACACATGTCTGAGGGACTCGACACTCTGGTTCAGCCCTGGCCAAACATAGATCTTCTTTATATGTTTCTGCCTTGGCCCTTGACTGGTCGAGTCCTGCAGAGGATAGAATCTCATCAGGGGAGCATGGTGCTGATAGTGGCAGATTATCCTTGGTTTGCGGATCTGGTTCTGGTTCACCTTCTGGTGGAGGAGCCCTTTTCCTTGCCGGTGGAGGCAGACCGTCTCACTTGGGGGCTTGTGCGGATGCCAGATGTGGGTCAGTTCTCACTTACAGCTTGGCTCTTGAGAAGACTCAGTTTAGATGTAGAAGCTAATTGCCCCAGGTTATTGACACGTTACTTGCTGAGGCTCTGTCGAAGGAGAAGATCTTCTAGCAAATTTGCAGTAATAGTGGAATAGGCTGCAAGCTAGCACCACTCCTGATATGCCAAGTTAAGGGTACTCTGAGAAGGAGTTTAAGATAAGTGGCTTGATAAATTAACCCCCGGTGATGGAAGAATTGTGGTGCAAGTCCTTAAGTGCTTTAAAGCATTTCCTCTTCCTTAAATATCTCAATGGCAGCTCCGAACATAACCCCCAGGTGAATAGCAGAAGTGGTCAAACAGATAGACCCCGCAACAGACCAACTTCACAATGTAAATAGCAAGTTGTTCCATATACTTTTGTACCACTGTTGTATATAGTTAACCAGGATATCCTTTATCAGATAACCCTGCATTGTATTTAGTTTCCCCTATTTCGCCAAGTTATACTTCCTGTTAAATGTAACGACCAGACACGTGTAAACTGTCGGATGTTTTCTGTTCAATGTAAACCGCGCTGATGTCTAATAGTGCGGTATATAAGAATTGTTAATAAATAATAAATAAATAAATAATACCCTTATGATTTTTAAGCTTTAGAGAGGGATCCAGGGTATGACCTTTGGGTTCAGAAGCTTCAGAGTTATAAGTGGATCTGAAAATCAATTGCTATAATGGAAGTGAGGGAAACTAAGATTGTAGGAACAAATGTAGGTACATGGTTGTTGCCATGAATAACTGATGGTCACAGCCCCTTGTTCAGCTTTGCCAAATTGCTATGACCATGTCATATCCATGACCACAGTTGTGCACCCACATTGGCTTCTGCAAATTTAATTCCTCTCATTCCCTAAACTGCATCTACCTATGTATATATAAAACGTGTTTCCATATTGTCCTGCTAGACCAGTCCAGACAAGTAGATTGTCCCCCTACCAACAGATATGGAGACAGAGAAACATTACAGAGACTGCTTATGACATCACTATACCATTATCAGCCTGTGTCTCAAGGAGCATAATTAAGTGTTTCTTTGTCTCCAGCAGATGATGGATTCAAGTTTTTTAGCTCTGATGAAATCTGAGGAAAGGAAGCTTGAAGCAGGAAAGATTAATTCACTCATGAACGACCACCCTCGGGTGACTCTCACTAGAGAGCGATGCTTGGGAGGCTTCATTAAACACCCTTCAAATTGGTTTTCTTTTTGGAAGCCATAAGGAGGAGGGGAATTGGTTCAGCTCCGCACCGTTATGTTAAGGACCTCTTGAGCAGCCAGAAAATTGGAAAAGGAGTTTGGAAGGATTCTTCACAGTCTTGCAGCACCTCGATGCCCCTTCTCCCTGCTCTCCCCTGAAGATTGAAGTGGCTCGTCAGAGGTATGTGACTGCACCCATGTGACTGAGTCTCTGCCTGTCTGACTTCTTTTGTGGGGGCTCCTGATCTCATCTGTTGGTGGGGCATAAGTAGAGTTAAGCCACTTGGGGCGTCCATTGGTGTGACACAGGTGTTTCCTGCCTTGACCAACTGTCTGCGTGTGGTGATTGCGCTTCCCATGCTTTGTCATGCTGCTTATATGCCTCCCCTGGTACGTGTCTGTAGTATGCAGTGTCTTGCCCATGCAGCCCTAGTGCAGGTTCTTCTGCCTGCGTGGCTCTAGCATGCTAGTACTGTATGCATGGTGCATCATGCCAATTGGGCAAGCCTTAATCCTGCATTGCTCAACTACTGCGACGGCTGAGATTCGTCTGCAACTTCTAAGAAGTGCTGCCTAGTCTGTGGCAAGCTGAGAGCCTCATCACTGGATTCTGGTGTCTACATTTCTTGTGTGGAAGTTTGATGTGTTCTTGGAGGGGCTGTTCTCCCTCTCACAACGAGGGGACACCAGTGACCCAGCCTTATCGTCCTTGCTGCAGGAGGCGACAGACGATGCTATGAAATAGGATGACCCACAGACTTTGAGCTCCAGTGCTTGCTTTTTTTGCTGCTCCCCTTCTTGTAAAGGTCTGGTGACTGCTGCATCCCCTGAGGTTGGGGGCTATTCTCCTGGTAGGAAACTCCAGGTTGTCCTCTCCAGTAGTCTCATTTCTGTGGCAAGCTTGATCTATAACCGGGTTACAATTAAAGATCATTCTGGTCGCAATCTGCTTGGTGAGACGTATTTCTGAACTATAGGGGTTATCATGCAGGGATCCTTGCTTCTCCTTTCAGAGCAGGCCATGTGCTTTCAGCTTGTTTCTTCCTTTTGCCCAAGGTGGTATCTTCCATGTTAAGCAGTTTTTTGCTTTCCTTTTTTAAGGAGCAGTGCTATGGAAAGGACAAGGACCTTCATCTGGTGGATGTCTGGAGAATGCTTCTCTGGTACCTGATGGTTACGAACTCCTTTCACAAGTCAGACCATCTATTTGTGCTGTTGCAGGCTCACATAAGGGTGATGTGCAAGCTAAGTCTACCTTGGGGCACTTTATCAAGGAGGCTGTTGCCTCAGTGTATCTGTTGTGGAACTGGCCCTTTCTGGAGGGTTTGTGTGCATATTCCACTGGGGCACAAGCATCCTCATGAGCAGAGTGTAGCTCAGTAGCCCCCTTAGGTAGTTTTTGGGCAGCAGTGTGGCCATCACTTCCACCTTTGTCAAGCTTTACCGCTTGGATGTCTACACTTGAGTGGGCATGGCCCTTGGCTCAGAGGTCTTATAAGCTGCCGTGTCTTCTTCCGCCCAGTGGAGGTGTAGCTTTGGTATGTCCCACTTGTTTGGATTGGCCTAACAGGTCGATATGGAAGGTGACATTTTACTTAACAGATAATGTCCTGTACGTGAGTCCTGCTAGACCAGACCAAGAGTTGCCCCTGGAACCTCTATTGGTCTGCTGTACTCTGTGGTTCGCCCTGCAGGTTCATAACCTTCTGATAGGCCTTCTGTTGAAGCTATTGATCTCCAGGAACAAGCAGGAATGTAGTCTTCACATATGGGTATCGTCGGTACCGACGGAGCCTGCACGGGAACGCTCCCCAGCGTCCAATTAGAAAGCTTTGGGGAGCATCCCACAGTGCCTACATGCTGCCTTCCCGCCTTTCCCAACTGTCTTTCTCCAGTTCTTTGTTTTCCACAGAGGCGGCAGGTTGCACTTCCTGTCACCGCAGAAAATATCCCATTTATTCTTCTTTTTTGTGGTCGCGTCTGCCTTCCTTCGAAGCTACACCGGTACCACCGGTTCTTTCTTTTCCTTATTAAAAAAAAAAAAAAAAAAAAAACTTTTGCTGGAGTCTTCCAGCTTTTTTCTCCTCTGGTGCCATGTGCCATTTTGGGCACTAGGCCCAACTTTCCCTTACAATGGGAAAAACCCGCTTCGGGTTTTAGAAAGTGTTCCAAGTGTGGCAGTAGCATCTCCATCACCGACACCCGTGAGTGGTGCCTCAAATGTTTAGGTCCTGACCACTCTATTTCCGAGTGTGTTGCCTGTGGGATGATGTCGAAGAGGGGTTGGCAAAACCGAGCTGCTAAACTTAGCACCCTTTTTCCCTCCGATGCAGCATCTGTGGCATCAACATCTTCCAGGGCTTCGCCTTCCTCCCATGGATCTCAGGTAACTAAACATAAGTCTAGCCCAGGGGTCTGCAACCTTTAAGACATAAAGAGCCACTTGGACCCGTTTCCGAAGGGAAAAAAAAAACTGGGAGCCGCAAAACCATTGCGACATTTAAAACAAATCTAACACTGCATATATTGTTTCTTACCTTAATGCTATATACGACCCCCTACTTTTCCTGTTAAAATATAGGTGTTTGGCCTATACTCGCCGTATAAGACTACCCCTCTTCCTTCGCACACCAAAAAAAATACGCCAGAAAATATCACAACAGCAAGTAACAATATTTGATTTCAAAATTATGATGATTTTGTAGCCAAATCACTAATATGAAATAAAATTATTTTTTCTACCTTTGTTGTCTGACCAATTTATTCTTTGATCATGCTGGTCCCGATCTGAGGCTTCTGCTTTCCTGTCTTCTGTTAGCTCTCTTTCTGTGGTCTATGGTCCATCTGCCATTTCTTATCTCTTCTTTCGTTTTCTTCACTTCTTTCCATCAGCCTATTTCCAGTCCCAGTAACCCTCCCCAATATCAGCCCCTTTCCAGTCCTCACTCCCAGTACCTTCCAATGTCAACTTGCATTCCCATGATTGCCACTGGTGTCCATTTCCTTCCAGTCCCCCTCCTTCCCCACTGACCAGTCCCTTCTAGTACAAATACCATGGCAGCCCCTCTCAGATCCAGTTCCATTTTCCCATCCCCTCATATCAGCCCATTTGTAGCCTTAGCCCCCAGTTATCTTCCAGGGCCAGCAGCTCTATCCTCCCCTCCCCACAATCAGCCCATGCCCAGTCAAAGCCCCCCAATCAGCTCGCTTCCAGTGCTAATCCCCCCTCAACCCCATTACCAGTGCTAGCCTCCCCTAATCAGCCCAATACCAATCCTACCCCCATCAGCTCATTACCAGTCCTAGCCTCCCCTAATCAGCTCATTTCCAGTGCTAGTCCCCTCAACCCCATTACCAGTGCTCCATCCCTCCATGTCAGCCCCCGCCCGCCCTCCATCCATATCAGCTCACTCCCTCCATGTAAGCCCGCATCCCCAATCCCTCCATGTCAGCCCCCTCCATCCCTCCATGTCAGCCTCCCTCCCTCCATCCATATCAGCTCCCTCCCTCCATATCAGCTCCCTCCCTCCATGTCAGCCCCCTCCATCCCTCCATGTCAGCCCCCCTCCCTCCCTCCATATCAGCTCCCTCCCTCCATGTCAGCCCCCTCCATCCCTCCATGTCAGCCCCCCTCCCTCCATCCATATCAGCTCCCTCCCTCCATGTCAGCCCCCATCCATCCCTCCATGTCAGCCCCCCTCCCTCCATCCATATCAGCTCCCTCCCTCCATGTCAGCCCCCTCCATCCCTCCATGTCAGTCTCCCTCCCTCCATCCATATCAGCTCCCTCCCTCCATCCATATCAGCTCCCTCCCTCCATGTCAGCCCCCTCCATCCCTCCATGTCAGCCCCCCTCCCTCCATCCATATCAGCTCCCTCCCTCCATGTCAGCCCCCTCCATCCCTCCATGTCAGCCCCCCTCCCTCCATCCATATCAGCCCCCCTCCCTCCATGTCAGCCCCCCTCCCTCCATCCATATCAGCTCCCTCCCTCCATGTCAGCCCCCTCCATCCCTCCATGTCAGCCCCCCTCCCTCCATCCATATCAGCTCCCTCCCTCCATGTCAGCCCCCTCCATCCCTCCATGTCAGCCCCCCTCCCTCCATCCATATCAGCTCCCTCCCTCCATGTCAGCCCCCTCCATCCCTCCATGTCAGCCCCCTCCATCCCTCCATGTCAGCCCCCCTCCCTCCCTCCATGTCAGCCCCCCTCCCTCCATCCATATCAGCTCCCTCCCTCCATGTCAGCCCCCTCCCTCCATCCATCCATCCATATCAGCTCCCTCCCTCCATGTCAGCCCCCCTCCCTCCATGTCAGCCCCCTCCATCCCTCCATGTCAGCCCCCCTCCCTCCCTCCATATCTGCTCCCTCCCTCCATGTCAGCCCCCTCCCTCCATGTCAGCTCCCTCCCTTCTTCTGCAGCCGCGGCTCCCTGCCTCTTAGGGAACCGCGGCTGTGCTTTTAAAATCATCTCGGAGCCCTTCCTGTCTTGATGGGCTCCGTGCAGCATTGTTCCGCCTCTAAAGGAAGTTTTGGAGGCGGGACAATGCTGCACGGAGCCCGTCAAGACAGGAAGGGCTCCGAGATGATTTTAAAAGCACAGCCGCAGTTCCCTAAGAGGCAGGGAGCCGCGGCTGCAGAAGAAGGGAGGGAGCTGACATGGAGGGAGCCCATAACGCCATGTTTAAATACATCTTTACAACACTATTGCCTGTCACCGGGCGGGCAGTGTGCTCCGGAGCCGCGGCAAAGGTGAGAAAGAGCCGCATGCGGCTCCGGAGCCGCGGGTTGCCGACCCCTGGTCTAGCCGGTCCTCAAAGGGTAGATCTTCTAAGTATCGAGATGCCTCTGGCGTTGCCCTTGAGGGACTCGCACCGGCAAAATTGCCCTGGCAGGAGGCTTCGGCTTCCAAAGCATCATCGGGGCTCCAGGATGTTCTCGAGGCCCCAACCTCGGCAGAACTACTGGTGCCATGCTCTGGGGTACCGGCCGCTTTGTCCAGTACCGATACCCAGGCATCGGCTTCATCGATAAACCAGAGATTCTTGGCTATTGAACGCAGTCTGGCGGCTCTTCTCTCGGCATCGATGCCCCCAAAACCGCTTCAGACAATTCAACCGGTACTGGCACCTGCATCGGTACCGGGGCCAATTGCATCGACGTCGGCAGGTGGACTACCGGTACCGATGCATGCTGTGCCCTCCGGTACTGACAAGTCGGTACCGGACCCTGTCGATACCGACTTCGATCGGTACCGGTATCATGCACTGCACGATTACCCGGACAGGAGATACTTTGAATCCTCCGAGTCTGAAGACTCTGACAGCTCTGTCGATACCAGAGTACTTCTTCCTGAGGATTCTTCCTCTCCTAAACGTAGGATGTCTCCTCCAGAGGATATATCCTTACAGGATTTTATCCGGGATGTGGCTCGAGGTCTTTCCATCACAGTGGCTCCTGAAATAGCCTAGGGCAAAGGAATTGGAGATTTTACAGTATCCTAAAGTTCCCAAAGAGGCAGCTACTTTGCCTAGTCATGAGATCTTGCATGATCTCATGCTAAGGATGTGGGAAACACCTCTCACCATTTCTCATTCTCGTAGGCTCGATACCATGTATCGAGTTCCTCCCTGTCCTGGATTTCAAAAAACTCAGCTGCCCCACCATTCCATGCGATCAAAGACCTTATTGCTTTCAGGAAAAAACTAAAGACACATCTATTCCAGTGTCAATACAATTCGATGTAAATCCCAGTGGGCTACAAGATGACACAAAATGAAACATGAATTCTGCTCTGTAAAAATTGTAAATATGTAAATTCTAACTCCTATCCTTAAGACCTTATTAATGTGTGCCGTGCCTTCCCTTCAAATCAATGTGTTTTACCCCAAAATCTCTGTCATGATTTGACATTTCCCAATCTGTAATCAAACCGCTACTGATCGCTGGAAGTAGCGGTATACAAGTGTGTACTAAATAAAATAAATAAATAAATGGTGGTGGAATCAACTATGAGAAGGATCAAGAGTGCAATAAGATATGCATCTAATCTTCCAGGACATGAATGTAGAACTCTTGATGCCTTTGGGCGTCGAACCTTCCAGGCCTCTTTGCTTTCTGCCAGGATTAGTTCCTACATTTTATATATGGGAATGTTCTTTAAGGAAGTTACAGGAGATCT
This sequence comes from Ichthyophis bannanicus, assembly GCA_033557465.1. Lineage (NCBI taxonomy): Eukaryota > Metazoa > Chordata > Amphibia > Gymnophiona > Ichthyophiidae > Ichthyophis > Ichthyophis bannanicus. Next base: position 924,517,760 of record CM066032.1, on the reverse strand, counting down.
AGAGCTTATGAGCCCTCTCCTTCCTGATGATAAGAGACAAGATTACCTTGCACTTATCAAACATGCTCAGGATGTTTCCAAATTCGTAAATCGTGCAGCTTTTGATTGTTTTGAGTGCATAAGCAGAACTTCTGCTATTGCCATAGGTGCACATAGGATTGCCTGGCTCCAGGCATCTGACTTGGAACTTTGGGTACAGGACAAACTGGGGAATATTCCTTGCACGGGAGAGAATCTCTTTGGCAAAAATTGGCAAGAGAAAGCTAATGAGCTAGATGCTGATAATCTCACCTTGGCTAGATTATCAAAATCTACAGCTGATCCTGCAAGGAAAAAGTCCTACAAAAAACATTCTTCACTAGAAAGAAGAAGTTCTACCCCTCCTATACCCAGCAAGGGCATCGTTCAGGTCAGTCTGCCCAAAAGGGTCGGCAACAACCTAAACAAAGAAAAACAAAGGCTGCTAAGCCTCAACCGGCCCAGCAGACTCAGCCTCCACAGGGGCTTTGACTCCCATCTAGAGAACTTTGTCTTCCTGGCCCTGAACGGGCCAGATCCTTCCACCATCCCAGGAAGGTTATGTTATTTTGCCCCCAGATGGGGGCAGATAACAGCAGAAAGTTGGACTCTGTCCATTGTAAGAGAGGGATACAAGCTTCACTTCCTCAGCATGCCCCCTCCTACAATGGTAAGACAGTTTAATTCTCAGATCTCTATCAACTCCCAGTTAGATCACAAGGTCAGTCTGCTTCTTGCCCAAGGGGCAATAGAAGAAGTACCTATTCATCAACAAGGTGCAGGGTTCTATTCCCCCTTTTTCCTTATTCCAAAGAAAACAGGAGGGCACAGACCCATTTTGGACCTCAGAGAATTGAACAAATTCCTCCTTCAAAGAGAAATTAAATATGATTTCTCTGGGAGCTCTACTGCCATACCTTCAGAGTCAGGACTGACTTTGTTCTCTAGATCTCAAGGATGCGTACACTCATGTTCTCATCCATCCAACTCACCGAAAGTTTCTTCGCTTTCTATTTCAAGGGAAGCACTACCAATACAGAGTTCTTCCTTTTGGCCTGGCCTCGGCACCAAGGGTGTTCACAAAATGCATGGCTGTGGTGGCAGCATTTCTCCGCACCCTAAAAATATTAGTCTTCCCTTGGACGATTGGCTCATTCGAGCCCCATCAGAGCCAGAGGCCAGGTTTTCTCTATCTCGCACAATGCGTATCCTTCAATATTTGGGACTTGTCATAAACTTCCCAAAATCCAACCTAGCTCCCACTCAGTCGCTAGAGTTCATAGGAGCCCTGCTGGATACCAGACAGACAAGGGCCTATCTTCCACAGTCCCGCTGCCTTCGTATTGTGCACTTAGCTTCCCAAGCAATGCTAAAGTCTCACCTCACTGCTCGGGAAATGTTACAATTGCTAGGCCACATGGCATCCACTGTGCATGTGGTCCCTTATGCTCGTCTCCATATGAGGGCAGCCCAGTGGACTCTATCCACTCAGTGGACTCGGGCGTCAGGTTGCCTGTCAGTCAAAATAGCAACCTCAGATCATCTTATTTTGTCTCTCCAATGGTGGCAGTCACCCCAGAATCTGTTGGTGGGGTCCCCTTTTCAGCAACCCCCACCCCAAGTAACTCTAACAACAGATGCCTCACAGGTGGGTTGGGGAGCCCATCTGCAAGGCCTCTCTACCCAGGGTTCCTGGACTCCACAGGAGACCGATCTACACATCAATCTCCTAGAACTCAGAGCAATCTTTCTTGCTCTTCGAGTGTTTCACACCCAGCTCAGCTACAAAACTGTCCTAATTCAAATGGACAACCAGGTAGTCATGTTCTATGTGAACAAGCAGGGCAGAACAGACTCTGTCGTTCTGCAACGAAGCTTTGCGACTTTGGGCCCTCGCCAGAGAGCATCAGATTCATCTCCTTGCAGTGTATCTTCCAGGCATTCAAAATTCTTGGGCAGACAGACTGTCGAGTTCTGCTTCCACACGAATGGTCTCTCCATGCAGACCAGGTGGCCAAAATTTTCCAATTTTGGGGAACCCCGGACATAGACCTCTTTGCAAGTCCACTGAATGCTAAACGTCCCCGGTTCTGTTCCAGAATTCCGGCTCAGGGTTGTCAGGCCAGGGATGCCTTCCTCCTCCATTGGTGTCGGGACTTTCTGTATGCCTTCCCACCCATTCCCCTAATTCCCAGAACTGTATTCAAGCTTCAGAGAGACAGAGGCCATATGATTCTCATAGCCCCACATTGGCCACGACAAGTGTGGTACCCTCTGCTCTTACATCTCTCTCAAGCTCCATCTCTGGAGTTAGGATCTGCTCCAGATCTCCTATCCCTGGAGGACGGGATGCTGTGGCATCCCAATCCCCAGTCTCTACATCTCAGGGCCTGGTTACTGAAAGCCTAGAACTTCATGGTCTTAACCTTTCTCAGCAAGTAAAGGATATCCTTTATGCTTCCAGGAAACCATCCACAAGACGCTCTTACGCTTTCAAGTGGAAAAGGTTTACCATATGGTGTTCGCAGTAGGGTCTTAACCCTCTTGCAATATCTCTGGAATCATTACTGGAATATCTCCTTCATTTGTCTAATGCAGGGCTTAAGACCAATTCAGTGAGAGTTCATTTGAGTGCTATTGCAGCTTCTCTCAAGCCTTTAAATGGGCAACCTATTTCCTCTCATCCTATCATAGCGAGATTTATGAGAGGCCTTCTTCTAACTAAGCCTCCCGTTAAGCCACCACCGGTGGCATGGGATTTAAATCTGGTTCTTGGCCAGCTCATGAAGCCGCCTTTTGAACCATTAGCTACTACCTCTTTGAAATTCCTTTCCTGGAAGGTTATTTTTCTTATTGCAATCACATCAGCACGTTGCATCAGTGAATTGCAAGCATTGGTGACTGATCGTCCTTATACAAGGTTCCATCATGATAAGGTAGTCCTTAGGACTCATCCTCACTTTATGCCAAAGGTGGTTTCACCTTTTCATTTAAACCAAGCAGTTTACCTTCCTGTTTTTTTCCCAAGGCCTCATGCCTCTAATGCAGAAAGGAATCTTCATACTTTGGACTGTAAAAGAGCTTTGGCCTTTTACTTGCAAAGGACACAGCAACATAGAAAGTCCTCTCAACTCTTTGTTGCTTTTGATCCTAGTCATTTAGGACTTCCAGTCTCCAAAAGGACACTGTCCAACTGGATTGCACAGTGTATATCTTTTGCCTATCGGAGTAAGAACCTTCCTCTTGAAGTCCATGTCACAGCTCACAATGTGAGAGCCATTCTAGATAGCACCAACCAAGAAACACTGCCTTGTTACAGCCCATTCTCACAATGTCTCAAGTATTCGAAACGGACTCATTATCTATTGTTCAATTCAACCCTGTTATAGGATTTTTACGTCATGTATATAGCCTATTTCATGTATATATTTCATGTATATAGTTCAACCCCTGTTATCCAAGTTTATACCCCTGTTCGATGTAAAACCAAACAGAATGTTTGTTTTGGTCACTTTGTTATACTGTGAACCGCGCTGATGCCGAATAGTGCGGTATATAAGCAACTGTAATAAATAAATAAAATAAATAAAATGGCAGCCTCTATGGCTCATCTTCACTCTGTGTCTATCGACGACATCTGTTGAGTAGCTACCTGGGTCTTGGTTCATACCTTCACAGCCCATTACTGCTTGGACAAGGACTCCCGCCAGGATGCCTTGTTTGGTCAGGCTGTTCTTCAACACCTGTTCCATACTTAATCAACTCCTACCCACCATCCCTAGTAGGATGCCAGAGATCCATGGGGGAAGTGGAGCCCTTTCAAAAGGGCACACAGCTTCTGGGGTTTCTCCCTGGCATCTGTAGCTAGGGAGTCCCCATATGTGAAGACTACAATCTCCAGGAACAAGCAGGAATAAGTCATCACATATGGGTACGTCGGTACCAATGGAGCCCGCGCGGGAAAGCTCCCCAGCTTTTCAGATTAAAAGCTTTTGGGGCCTCCCACTGCACATGCGCGCTGCCTTCCCGCCTTCCTGACCAGCTCTCGTCAGTTTCTTTTTTTCCGCGGAGCCAGCAGGTCGTGTTCCTGTCACCGCTGAAGAAATTGTTAATTTTATTGTTTTCTTTAGACCGCGTACCTGCCTTCCCCATTCTGAAACCGGTACTGCCGGTCTCTCTTTCTTTCTTTTGAAAAAAAAAAATATATATTTTTCTTTTCTTCAGCACAGCTTGGTACTTTGTTAGGCCTTCAGGCCTACACAAATTCTCCTCATGGAGAAGCCAGTTCCTGGTTTTAAAAAGTGTACCAAGTGCAGTGCTGTCATTCCTCTTACAGACACCCATGAATGGTGTCTTAAATGTTTAGGACCTGACCATTCCATACCGGACTGCCCATCCTGCTCCCAGATGTTGAAACGTGGATTGCAGAACCGGGCCAACAAGTTCCATGTGCTGTTTCCTTCAGAAGCATCACAGTCATCCAGGTCTTCCTCTCCGGATGGATCTCAGGTAACCAAAACTCCAGTGGGCAAATCCTCTAAAAGCAAATCTCTTTCTAAAGATCGAGAGGCTCTCAATTCTGAGTTCAAGGATTCTGCCCAGGCCAAAAAACCCCAGCGGGAGGTTCCGGCCTCCAAAGCAATCATGGGGTCACAGGTTGACATCGATGGCGCGGCCTCGACAGATCACCTGTTGTACTGCTCTGGGGTACCGGCCCATACCGGTACCGACATCCAGGCAGCAGTGGCGTCTATGGGCACTACTGTCCAAGTCATGCAGCAGGCCATTCTGGCTTTTATTAATGCTGCTACGCCCTCGGTACCGCAGCCAGCGGTACCGGGTCCGGTTCCGGTAATGGCTTCCATACCGGAACCGAGGCCATCGTCTTCCAAACGCAGATCGGTTCCGCATGCCGGATCTGGGCTTTTGCCCGGTACCGATCCCATACCCGGTATGCCCGATGTCGATACCGAACGGTATGCGTATCGTGCGTTGGAAGCACATAGAGGATACTCTGCTTCTTCAGAGGATTTTAACTCCTCTGATGATTCTGATGAGTTCTCCCTTGATCTTCCTGAGGAGCCTTCTTCTCCTAACAGGAGAATGTCTCCACCAGAGGATTTGTCCTTTCAGGACTTCATCATAGAAATGGCTAAAGGTCTTTCTATTGCTTCATCCTCTGAAAAGGAACCCAGATCAAAGAAACTGGATATTTTAGGATACTCTAAGTCTCCTAAAGAGGCAGTCACCCTGCCTATCCATGAAATCCTTCAAGAACACTTGATGGACTTATGGGAGGCTCCTCTAACATTGTCTCCTTCTTCTCGCAGGTTGGACACCATGTACCGTGTCCCCCCTTCTCCTGGTTTCCAAAAAACCCAGTTGCCTCACCATTCTATTGTGGTGAAGTCTGCAATGAAGAAGATAAAGAGTACCAAAAGGCACTCTTCTACTCCTCCAGGGCGAGAATGTAAGACTCTAGACTCTTTTGGCAGGAAAATTTTCCAGGCTACTATGCTTATAGCCAGGATTAATTCCTATAGTCTTTACATGGGCATGTTTCTCAGTGAAATCGCTCTAAAAGTTCGGCATTTTGCCCCCTTTATCCCTGAGGATAAGAGGGAGCAGTTCATTTCCTTAGTGAAACACCTTTTGGATATTTCAAAGTTCTCCAACAGGGCAGCTTTTGATTCCTTTGAGGGTGCTGGTAGGGCTTCGGGCATTGCTATAGCAGCCCGACGTCTTGCTTGGCTCCAGGCTTCTGATCTAGAACCTTGGGTCCTAGATGGCTTACGAAATCTGCCTTGTACAGGTGAGAACTTATTTGGTGAGGAGTGGCAAATTAAGGCCACTCAAATGGATGCAGAAAATGCCACCTTAGATAGACTTTCTAAGTCTACCTCCACTCCTGCCAAGAAGTCTTTTAAGAGGCCTTATTACAAGAAGTCCAGATTTTCCACAAATACTGGCCAACAATCCTCTCAGCCTCGTTTTGCTGCTAAACGTCAGCAACCTAAACAGGCAAGGTCAAAGCCTGCGGCGTCTGCTACGCCTCAGCAGGCTCCACCCCCTCAGGGGTTTTGACTTGCCCCTAGAGAACTTAACTTTTCTGACTCTAGAACAACCAGAGCCCCTCACCATACCCGGAAGGTTAGCTCACTTTGCTCCCAGATGGGAGCAAATTACATCAGAGCAATGGACCCTCTCTATCATCAGAGAGGGTTACAAACTCCATTTTTCCGACCTTCCTCCTTATACTATGGTGAGGCAGTTCAATTCTCCCCCATCTCTCCTGGCCCTCTTGGGTCAGGAAGTCTCCTCCCTCCTTGCCCAGGGGGCAATAGAGGAGGTCCCTCTTCTTCAACAGGGGACGGGATTCTACTCCCCTTATTTTCTAATACCAAAGAAGACAGAGGGCTTCAGACCAATTCTGGATCTGAGAGAATTGAACAAATTTCTTTTCAAGGAGAAATTCAAAATGCTTTCTCTGGGCATTCTCCTTCCATACCTTCAGAGTCAGGATTGGCTTTGTTCTCTAGACCTAAAGGATGCGTATACACACATACTCATCCACCCATCCCACAGAAAATACCTTCGATTTCTGTTTCAGGGAAAACATTTCCAGTACAGAGTACTCCCCTTCGGTCTAGCCTCTGCTCCAAGAGTGTTCACCAAATGCATGGCAGTCGTAGCTGCCTTTCTAAGAGGCCTGGGAATTTTCATATTCCCATACCTGGACGACTGGCTCATCCGAGCTCCCTCTCAGTCCCAGGCCCAAATTTCCCTGGACCGCACAAGGCGTCTTCTGCAGTATCTAGGACTGGTAGTAAACCTTCCCAAGTCTCAACTAATCCCTACTCAGTCTCTCGAGTTCATAGGGGCCCAGTTAGACACCATCACTGCACGGGCCTACCCGCCTCAGGTCAGGGCCCAACGCCTGCTGAGTTTGGCCTCCCAAGCTCAGTCCAGCAGTCATTTGACAGCCCGGGAAATGCTGCGACTTCTGGGCCACATGGCCTCCACGGTACATGTGGTGCCCTACGCTCGTCTGCATATGAGAGCAGCTCAATGGACCTTGGCCACCCAGTGGACTCAAGCATCTGGAGCACTCTCCGACCAAATACTCACCTCAAGCCGTCTATTTTGGTCCCTCCAATGGTGGACATCCACCAAGAATCTGTTGTTGGGGGCCCCCTTCCAACCTTTGTTGCCCCAAGCAACCCTCACAACAGATGCCTCCCAGACAGGGTGGGGAGCTCATCTTCAGAACCTCTCCACTCAGGGCACTTGGTCTCCACAGGAGGCCACCCTTCATATCAACCTCCTGGAACTGCGAGCAATTTACCTTGCCCTCAAGGTCTTCTATACCCTCCTTGTCAACCTGACTGTCCTAGTTCAGACAGACAATCAGGTAGCCATGTTCTATATAAACAAACAAGGAGGGACAGGCTCTCTGTCGCTTTGCAACGAAGCTCTCAGAATATGGGCCTTCGCCAGAGAGCATCAAATTCACCTTCTTGCAGTGTATCTTCCAGGAGTTCAAAACTCTCGTGCAGACAGACTCAGTCGAGTTCTGCTTCCACACGAATGGTCCCTACATATGGACCAGATACGCAGAATCTTTCAGGAATGGGGGACCCCGGACATAGACCTCTTTGCAAGTCCGTGGAATGCCAAACTTCCCCGGTTCTGTTCCAGAACTCAGTGTCAGGGAGCTCAGGCCCACGATGCCTTCCTCCTGCATTGGGGTCAGGAATTCCTCTATGCCTTTCCACCCATTCCTCTAAGATCCAAGACTCTGTTCAAGCTCCAGAGGGATCACGGGACTATGATCCTCATAGCTCCCCACTGGCCACACCAGGTGTGGTTCCCTCTACTTCTGCATCTCTCCCAGGGATCCTCCCTGGACCTGGGAGCTGCGCCAGACCTTCTGTCTCAGGAGGAGGGGACTTTGTGGCACCCAAACCCCAAATCCCTACATCTCAGAGCTTGGTTACTGAACGCCTAAGTCTTCAAGACTTTAATCTTTCTCAACCTGTGACAGATATCCTTCATGCCTCTAGGAAACCTTCCACGAGGCGTTCTTATGCTTTCAAATGGAAACGTTTTTCCATTTGGTGTGCTCAGCAGGGTCTTGACCCTCTAGCACTTCCTTTGAATTCCCTCTTGGACTATCTCCTGCATCTTTCAAATGCAGGCCTTAAGACGAATTCAGTAAGGGTCCATTTGAGTGCTATTGCAGCATCCTTAAAACCTATAAATGGACAACCTGTCTCCTCTCATCCTCTTGTTGCACGTTTCATGAGAGGCCTGACTCTAACTAAACCTTCCATCCGCCCTCCTCCGGTAGCATGGGATTTGAACCTAGTTCTAGGTCAGCTTATGAAGCCACCTTTTGAGCCTTTGGACTCTACCTCCTTCAAATTTCTTTCCTGGAAGGTTGTTTTCCTTATTGCAGTCACTTCGGCTCGCCGCATCAGTGAACTGCAGGCTTTAGTGGCTCATCCACCTTATACTAGGTTTCATCATGATAAGGTGGTCCTTAGGACGAATCCACACTTTATGCCCAAAGTGGTCTCGCCTTTCATCTTAATCAAGAGGTATATCTACCTGTCTTTTTCCCGGCTCCTCATGCATCCAGTGCAGAGAGGAACCTTCATACTCTGGATTGTAAAAGAGCTCTTGCCTTTTACCTCAACAGGACTCAACCACATCGAAAGTCTTCCCAACTTTTCGTGGCTTTTGATCCTTCTCATTTGGGACTTCCAGTCACCAAGCGTACACTTTCCAATTGGATCGCTCAGTGTATTTCTTTTGCTTACCAGAGTAAGAACATTTCTCTGGAGGGCCATGTCACAGCTCACAATGTGAGAGCCATGGCCACTTCTATGGCTCATCTTCACTCTGTGTCCATAGATCAGATCTGTCGAGCAGCCACTTGGGCCTCGATTCATACCTTCACAGCCCATTACTGCTTGGACAAGGACTCCCGCCGGGATGCCTTGTTTGGTCAGGCTGTCCTCAAACACCTGTTCCATACTTAAACAACTCCTGCCCACCTTCCCTGGATGGATGCCTGAGATCCATGCGAAGATGGTTTACCCTTGGAGGGGGATCTCCCAGGCATCTTAGTTAGGGAGTCCCCATATGTGATGACTTATTCCTGCTTGTTCCTGGAGATAGCACAGTTACTTACCTGTAACAGGTGATCTCTGGGAACAGCAGGAATTAGTCATCACAACCCACCCACCTCCCCTAGGAGTTGTATCTCTATCTATCTATCTTCCTGTCCTCTCTCTCTATTGTCTCAGCTTTAAACTCGAACTGACGAGAGCTGGTCAGGAAGGCGGGAAGGCAGCGCGCATGTGCAGTGGGAGGCCCCAAAAGCTTTTAATCTGAAAAGCTGGAGAGCTTTCCCGCGCGGGCTCCGTCGGTACCGACGTACCCATATGTGATGACTAATTCCTGCTGTTCCCAGAGATCACCTGTTACAGGTAAGTAACTGTGCTTTCTGCTTGTTCCTGGAGATAGCATAGTTACTCACCTGTAACAGGTGATTTCCGGGAACAGCAGGAATTTAGTCTTCACAACCTACCCATCTCCCCTAGGAGTTGTATCTCTCTATCTCTCTTTTTCTCTCTCCCTCTCTCTCTCTCTTTGTCTCAGCTTTAAACTCAACTGGAGAGAGACAGTTGAGAAAGGCAGGAAGGCAGCACACAGGTGCTGTGGGATGCTCCCAAAAGCTTTCTAATTGGACGCTGGGGAGCGTTCCCGCACCGGTTCCGTCGGTACCGATGATACCCATATGTGAAGACTAAATTCCTGCTGTTCCCGGAGATCACCTGTTACAGGTGAGTAACTATGCTTTATTTTCACTGAGGTTGTGTGAGGTCAAGAGATTCCTTACTATATGCTTGGGTACGAATACTGAATTATGCCTTTAGAGGCACAGGCTGATAATGCCATATTGATGTCATGAGAAGCCTCTGGCATGTTTCTCTGTCTCCACATCTGCTGGTAGAAGGACACAACCCACTTCTCTGGACTGGTCTAGCAGAACTCAAGGAAAGGACATTTGATAAGTAAAATGTCACTATTTAATCCCCTTTGCATTTTTTGATGGCAGATGCAGCATCCCACCCAGCTGATATTGCATCAGTCAAGCTCCAACAGTCTTAGTCCCTCAGGATAAACTGCGCACTATGTACTTATGGCACAGTGACGTTCAGGGGGGCACTTACCTTGAAGGTCTCCCAAGGGCTTGTCCAGTCTGGAAACAAAGTCTAGATGGAAATAGGCAGCATTTTCTAAATGATTACACTCTCCATTCATATGAGACAGAAATTAAATTGTCATGATAAGAGGAAGTAGTGGACAAAACTGAATAGTCATGAAGTTGGAGAAAGACTATTTGGTGAGTAGCAGAGAGAACTGGCTATCACAAGGAAGATTTCCCAGCATTATCTTGTCCATCAAGCCGCTCTAACAGGAAAGATATATCATCACTCAGTCACAGATAGTATTCATCAGATACGAGAATAATTCTGCTATCTCAGCTATTGGATGATGAACTGCCATGGTGGTAATCATAAGTGAAGTTGTGGGGGATAGCAGAGGAGGAGTCCTTGTTACTGCAATAAAATCTCTTAAGGAATGCTTATCAGGAAGTCCCCTCTTATGCAAAGCATACTGTGCATCCTTTTCAGGCCGGGGGGGGGGGGGGGGGAGATTGTTTGTTTGTTTGTTTCCCGCCTCCCCAAAAACCTGCAGCTGGTAGGCCCAGAAGGTGCATCTGTGTTCACAGTCCAGCTGTATTGCCAAGCAAGAAAAATATGCAACCGCAAGTACAGCCCAGTAGGAGAGAGCAGAGTCTAATCTCGGAGGTCTCAGAAAATGGTATTTGCTACCTGATAAGTGGTTACACCGATGAACAGCCCTTGTTCTCTTGGTAAGGCAACACCTAAACATAAAGAAGGTTCAAGATGGCAGCCCTAAAGCATAGTCAGAGGAAGCACAGACCTGGAATTTACTATATTTTCTTCTGGAGCTGTGGTTCTAGTTGCAACCTTCCCTCATGTTGCTGAGGCACCAGAGCTGAATAGTTGGGCTCAGAGCTTTTTTTCAGTCGTGCCATGGCTCCTACAATTGGGGCACTGGAGGTGGGGAGTGGTGGGGAGTGGTGGGGAGGCACAGTCTTTTGCAGTCTGCCAGAGAACCTTTCTAGACTGTTCTGAGCTCTGGCAGAGCAACCCATTTTGGGTTCCAATTTGAATGTCATCACCTATGTGTGTGGGTAATTTATCCTGCTTGTTCAAGGAGAACATACATATCACCAACATATTAAAAAAATTCAGCATAAAGTACTATATCTATGCGGACGACATCATGTTGTCCATCCCCATAGATACAAATAACCCCTCCTTTAAAAACTTATTCGACTGCATTAGTGAAATCGAACTATGGCTGAATGCAAACAGCTTTGATATTCATTTAAAAAAACACAGAAGCCATGTACATCACAAAAAACCCAAACCACACCCTCCAGCAAAACGTCACCCTGAGTTCCGCTACCCTCCCAATCAAGAATGAGGTCAAATACCTCGGTATAACCTTTGATCAAACACTCAGCATGCTCCCCCACCTGAAACAAACAGTGAAAACAGTGTTTTACAAGTTAAACAGTCCAACACATACGGCCATTCCTAGAAGAAAACGACTACAGATCGGTAATCCAAGTGATTGTCACACCCCACTTCGACTACTGCAACGGCCGGTTGCAGGGTCTACCCGCCAAAAGCCTACACATCCTCCAAAGAGCACAGAACATCACTGCGAGAATCATCTGTAAAACCTCACTGACAGCATCACCCCCATCTTATATGACCTCCACTGGCTCCCAATAGCAAGTCGAATAAAGTTCAAAACACTCACCACTGCTTTCAAACTACTGAACAATATAGCCCCATCCATTCTCTCTACACTCATCCAGATCCCCCCCAAACACAAGAACCAGAAGAGAAAATGCACTGCACTCACTTGAGATCCCAAACACATTCAGGAAAATGAAGCAAGCCACAAGCTCCAGGGCATTCACTTTCACCGCCCCCTCCCTCTGGAACTCCTTACCTCTATCAATCCGCTCAATCTAGGATCTCTAGCAGTTTGAAAAAATCACTCAAAACATACCTCTTCACTGCACGCTATGGAACGCAAAACACAACACAAAACACCTCCAAGAACTCAGTCACACTAACCGCATACCCCAACCCAAAGTACAGGCAACATTTGCCTTTAAACAGTATGCACATAGTTCTAATAATATGTTAAGTTGTTAAGTGTTGCAAGTTTTTATGTAAATAGTTCTAAAAACAACTGTTCTATGTAAAATGTTAGTTATATGTAAACCGCCCCTGATCTCTGGAAGGGGAGGTATAGAAAAATGTAACAAATAAATAACATAGATTTCCCAGCTCATGAGGCAGGACATGCTCTTCATTTTATTTATTTATTTATTTAACAATCATTTATATACCGCATCTTCCATAGATCAGTTGCGGTTCACAATAAACAACAATCAACAAAGCAGAGTTTGTTTTTCATGTAGTCTTTGCCTCCCCATCATCCTATTAGAGCTATCAACTTCACAAACTTTCCCCTATCTCCAGTTGTTAATTGCAGAATTGGAGGCCCTGGGCCTCCAAGGCACAGTTCTCAGCTGGTTTAAGTCTTACATAGAGGGTAGATCCTATTAAAACATACAGTGGTGTGCAAAGTCTGGAATCACTTGTGAGTTTTGCGTTTTTCGTACTTTCTAATGTTTTGTTTTTTAATTTTGTGTTAGCCCAGCATATTCATCTTTCTACCACGTTAAAAGGGATACATTTGGCTATTAGAGTTGACATTTTTGCATTCCTTGCTTCCAATTTAAATACTTTACAGACAGACTGTTGTGGATCCTGCATCAAAACTGGATCAAGATTATCCAATATGCACACTTTATTTCTGACCAATCAGGAGGCTGGTTTCACTAACCAATCACAATGCAGATATCTAGCCGACAGTGCAGCTATAAAAACGCGCTGAATCTTTGAATTTCATAGGCTTTCTAGATCGACCATGAAGATGACTCGGACCCTGACGTTGGAGGAGCGTGTTCATGTGTCCTTTATGAGCGAGGAAGGATTTTCAAGCCGTCAGAGAGCCAGGAAAGATGGCTGCAGTCAGAGTGCTGATAAGATTCTACAGAAGAAGAAAGAAACGGGTTCAGTGGTAGACAAGCCTCATTCAGGTTGTCCACATGCATCAACATCACGCCAAGGACCGTGCACTATGATGCATTTCACTGACTAATCGCAAGTTGACCTCTCCTTAGCTACTTCGAGAGTGGTCAGACAAGAGTGAGGTCAGTGTCAGCTCATCAACAGTTCGTCACCGGTACCTGCAGTTTGGTCTCCGGGGCTGCAAAGGACGGAATAATTCACTGATGACTTACATACAAAGGCGCAACCGGATCGTGTGGGCGAGAAAGCACTCAACCTGGTTGAATGTGGGAAAAGGTGCTATTCATCGATGAAAGCACCTTCTGCCTGTTTGGTAACCAGGCCCACACCTATGTGAGGAGATTTCCTGGAGAGGCATTCTGGGGCTGCATGGCTGCCAGTTGCGTAGGACGTCTTCACATCGTCGATGGAATGGTCAACGGGGCCAAGTACATCACCATACTGCTAAAGTGCATGGTGCCATCAGCACACCAGCTGTTTCCTGGCCAGTTCCTGTTCCGAGATGGCAATGCACCTTGCCATCGCTCCAGACAGGTGATCAGCTGGAAGCAGTGGAACAACATCAAGTCAATGGACTGGCCTGCCCAGTCTCCAGATCTGAATCCAATTGAGAACCTGTGGCACAAGGTGGCCTTGGAAATATCCAAGAGACATCCGACATTAAAGCGTGAGCTGATTGAGTCACTCATTGCAGCTTGGAACCGCGTTGTCACCAATGATCACCTTGTCAGACTGGTTCATTCAATGCCGACAAGGTGCAGTCAGGTGATCAAGAACAAAGGGTGGCCCATCAAATACTGAGCCATCACTTACACATAAAAAATGCCTTTTTCAAGGCCACATACATTAATTTGAAGGAAACCTGGCGTGCGTCCATAATATTTTAAAGCATATTTACAATACTATATTGTTGGCCAACGATGTACATTATGCGATTTTCACAGAAAATCTATCAACAGGACAACTATGGGGAACAAACTCAGAAAATAAGGGCCAAACCAATACTAAAGGTTGGCCCTAATAGCCAAATCTATCACTTATGAGAGACACAGAAAAAAGCTACTGGGAGGAAAAAGAAATTAATATATAAGGTCATGAAGTTGAAAAAAGTCAAATTTACAAGTGATTCCAGACTTTTGCACACCACTGTAGAAACATAATGGCAGTAAAAGGCTGTATGACTTATCCAATCTGCTCTTCCATGCCAACTACTATAGTCCCTTTTTTTTTCTTTAGAGATCTTCTGTATTTGTCCCATGCTGTCTTGAATTCAGATACCATCCTGGTCTCTACTACCTCCACTGGAAAACTATTCCATGTATCTACCACTCTATCTGTAAAAAAATATTTCCGCATATTACTCCTGAGTCTATCCCCTGTCAGCTTCATCCTATGCTCTCTTGTTGCAGAGCTTTCTTTCCATTGAAAGAGGCTCTCCTCTGCATTTATGCCACAGAGGTATTTAAACATTTCTATCATATATCCTCTCTCCCACCTTTCCTCCAAAGTATACATATTGAGATCTTTAAGTCTGTCTCCATATGCCCTAGCCCATTGACCATTTTGGTAGCCACCCTCTGCACCGACTCCATCCTATTCATATCCTTTTGAAAGTGGATGTGCAAGGTCTCCAGATGTGCACATAATACTCTAAATGAGGTCTCATCAAAGACTTATTCCAGATCATACTGCTAGACCAGTCCAGACAAGCGGGTTATGCACCCCTGCCAGCAGATAGGGAGACAGAGAAAAAAACTCCAGAGCTGTGATTGGTCAGGCTCTGGGTGACATAGGCATACCCCTAGAGGTCCTATTCAGTATTTTCTCTGTCTCAGCAGATGAGGGTGTTCTTCAAGCTTGTTCTACAATTTGTTTTTTTTCCTTTTTCACTGTATCTTGAGGCTCCTGGATGCACCCAGAGTACACAAGAGGTGTTACTCTGGGTTTCCCAGCAACTTGATTCCCCAGATAAACTTGTGGAGCTCCTGAGCCTGGCTTCAGTAGAGCTCCCAATTTTCTTTAAGTAGCGCTGAGTCTTTGCCATGAGGGCTTAGACATCAGTAGGAGGATCAGGTATCAATTTCTGAGAGAAACTGTAAGTAAACTGTTTTCTTACTTGCCTCAGCTGCCCTGGGTTTATTTCAACTGCATCGGGACCGGCTGTCTCTGACCTGATTCCTTCACTTCCGGTTTCATCAGAGTCTGTTAAACTGGGTTTTGAAGTTCCTATTTTCTTTTCTTCATTTTTTTTCCTGGATGCACCCAGAGCACACAAGAGGTGTTTCTCTGGGTTTCCCAGGCTTCCCTCCTTAATAGCTGGAGTTTCTGTAATCAGCAATACAGCAGCGTTTGAGCTCCTGATTTCACTGTCTGTGCAGCTCCCCTTCTCTCCAGAAACACCTTCCAGCCCCTGCCATGAGGGTCTAAGTGGCTGCAGAGGGATCAAACTCTAATTTCCCTACCTTTCAGTCACTGTAATTACCTTGCATTGACTTTGAAAGTTTCTCTTCTCCTCCATGGGAACTCTGCTGTTCTGTACCAACACAGTGAATAACTGACAGTTTCCTTCTCCCCTCCGTTTCTGGTGATTCAGGGTTCATCAGGATTTGAGTTTTTAAGTTGCTAGCAGCACTTCTTGCCTCTTCCCCAGTGATTTTGCTGCATTTTTAAGGTTTTTAGAGCTTAGGAAACTTTTATTTTGCAGTTTTTCTGTGCCAGCGGCCATTTTGAAAATCAGGAGGGATTTCTCTTCAGTGTTTTGTTTTTTTTGGAGGGAGCACCTCTGAGCAGCCATTTCAAAACATTTAAACATGCTGTGAAGGCACAGGGAGTTTCAAAATCCCTTTTCTTTGAAGAGTCTTCTGTTTCCCTAAGCCTACCTTGATTTTTGTTTACAAAAAAAAAAAAAAGGTTTAAGCCTCTGCAATGCCCGTTTCTCTGCACAGCTGTATTATATGTAATAATAAGAAAAAGGAGTTAATAGATTGCTTGTGTTCCACCTGCATGCAGCATCCAGCAGAATCTTCTTCCTCCATTCCCACTGCGCTGCCAGCTGGGGACATCAGCACCTTAACTCCTCCCTCCTTAGAGCCCCTGCAGCAGGATCTTCCTGCAGAAAGGACTCAGTCAGCTCCCATTTTGCTTCCACAGCCGCTGGAAGCCACGGCAGCCTTGGCTAACAGTGAGTTCCTGATGCTCTTCCACCAGGCATGGCACCTGTGGCGTTCAGAGTCTTTTGGTATACCTCCAGCACCCGCTCGGTAGCAGACAAGGATATGGTGGGGTCTCACAAGCGGTCCCAAAAGTCCTCAGATCTTAAAGCAGTACGTCCTTCCAGGAACGTTGCATGTGGTTTGCGGGACACTACGGATATTCAAGAAGACTTTAAATCGTCGGAAGTGAGCCCTGACTCGTTGGAGAAAGAAGATGGGGAATATTCTCGGTCTGATTCTTCGCTGACAGTTCACGAGGACTCTCAAGATATCAGACTTTTTCGGAAGGAGAAGTTGCCGGCCCTAATCACACAGGTGATGGAGTCGCTATGCCTAGCCGACACGCCTGATCCTCAGAGTTCTCAAACCTTGTTGCAGCCGGATCCCATTTTACAGGGCATTCGTAAGCCTTCCAAAGCTTTTTCCTTTCCAGCCGAGTTATAGCATATGGTATCTCAAGAGTGGGACTCTCCAGAGTCCTCTCTACGTACGGCATGCGGTATTGGTCAGTTATACCCTTGGTCTCCCTCTGACTTGGACCGTTGGCTGACATACCCAAAAGTTGATGCGTTAGTGACCGGGGTCACCAAGCATACCACAATTCCGGTTGAGGGCGGAGCGGCACTCCGCGACCAGCAAGACCTAAAAAGTTGAGAGTCTGCTAAAAATGGTTTTTTCGTCGTCCGCTCTTTCCCTTCAAGCAGGGGTGTGTGGAGGTCTAGCAGCACGGGCCTCCCTTCGATGGATTCAGCAGCTTCCAGGTGATCCCGAGTTGGCTCGTTTAGAATCCATCGCTGCATTCCTGGCAGAGGCCTTCTCTGATCTCTTGCGGCTGTCAGCTCGCTCCGTAGCACCGGTGACAGTAGCTCGGAGATGGCTCTGGCTGCGTCAATGGGCAGCGGATGTTGCTTCGTTCAAAGACTCCAGCGTTTAGATGCCATTCGTCCAGTTCCACCGTTGGAAAGAGGACTAGGCCGTTACTCTGTCTATTTCGTGGTGCCAAAAAAAGGACGTCTCCTTTCGTCCTATCTTGGATCTCAAAGGCGTCAGTCGCAGTCTGCGGGTACCACACTTTTGAATGGAGACTCTGCGATCCGTTATTCAAGCGGTATGCAAGGGTGAATTCTAGCTTCCCTCGATCTCACGGACGCATTCTTTCACATTCCCATTCGAGAGGGGCATCAGCGACATTTGATTCGCGGTACTTGGTCAACATTTCCAATTTCATGCGATGCCCTTCGGTCTAGCTTCGGCGCCTCGAACCTTCTCCAAGGTAATGGTGGTAGTAGCTGCGGCCTTAAGCAGCCGTGGCATCAGAGTTCATCCTTATCTGGACAACTGGCTCATTCGTGCAGACTCTCTCCCCGAGGCTTGCAGCATAGTCTCGGTGGTTGTTGCCTTTCTCGAAAGCCTCGGCTGGGTAATCAACTGCGACAAGAGTTGTCTTCAGCCGTCCCAGGAGATCGAATTTTTGGGGGCTCGATTCGATACAGCCTTAGGTCGGGTCTTTTTTTCAATGCCTCGATTCCTCAAGTTAACTTCTCAAGTTCGCAGTCTCCTAGCACAGGTCTCGCCTCGAGCATGGCATTACCTTCAAGTCCTGGGATCCATGACGGTGACCATAGATCTTGTGCCTTGGGCCAGAGCGCACATGCGCTGTCTACAGAAAGCTCTCCTGACACGATGGTCGCCAGTTTCGGAAGACTACCAGATTCTCCTTCCGCTTCACTCCAGGGTCAGACTAAGCCTATGGTGGTGGCTCTCCTCCAGCAACCTCCTGAAGGGGGTCCCCTTAGAGACTCCATGTTGGATCGTTCTAACAATGGATGCCTGTCTGTCCATTTGGGGCGTGCACTGTCGATCTCACACTGTGCAGGGCGTTTGGACAACACGTGAATCCCGCTGGACGATCAGTCGACTAGAGGCACGAGCAGTATGTCTGGCTCTACTGAGATTTCACACTCTTCTGCACGGAAAAGCAGTTCGGATACTATCTGACAACGTGACCACAGTTTCCTATATCAACCGTCAAGGAGGGACCAAGTGCACTGGAGTGTCGAACGAGATGGCTCCTCTTCTTCCTTGGGCAGAGAGAAATCTCCAAGCCCTCTCCGCCCAACACATTGCAGGAACCAGCAATGTGAAGGCGGACTTTCTGAGTCGCAATACCCTCGACCCCGGCGAGTGTGAACTGGGCCTGCTAGCCTTCCAGAGGATAGTTCAAAAATGGGGGTCGCCGGCGATAGATCTCATGGCATCGACAGCGAATGCCAAAGTTCCGAGTTTCTTCAGCCGTTGGAGAGAACGCGGGACTCTCGGCATCGATGCATTGACTCAGACTTGGCCGGAAAACCAGCTTCTTTGTTTTTCCACCCTGGTCCATGATCGGCAGGATCCTGCAGTGAATTCGGTCACACAGGGGGCCGATAGTCCTCGTCGCCCCGGATTGGCCAAGAAGACCATGGTATGCCGATCTCATAAGGCTGTCACGGGGGTCACCATTACGGCTGGCAGCTCCCTCCAGACTCCTCAGACAGGGACTGATCTTCATGGAAAATCCAGCTCCCTACTCACTTATGGTTTGGCTCTTGAACGCCGCCGTTTGACCTGTAAGGGATATTCGCCGAAGGTGGTAGCTACCCTTCTTAGCGCGCGATGGTCTTCAACATCCGCTGCTTATGCGAGAGTGTGGCGCGTCTTCGAGGCTTGGTGTTCATGTCATCACTTGTCCCCGTGGCATACCTCAATTCCTGATATTCTTGCCCTTTTACAGGACGGTCTTGCTAAAGGTTTGGCACTCTGTTCGCTTCGAGTGCACATTTCTGCCTTGACATGTTATTGGGGTCCAGTGCACGGTAGATCCCTTGCTTCCCACGCTGATGTGTCTCGGTTTCTGAAAGGGGTCAAGCTTCTTTGTCCTCCGGTCCACCCGGTAGTTCCTCCTTGGGATCTAGCACTTGTTCTCAGGGCGCTCGGAAATCCACCCTTTGAGCCTTTGGAGGAAGTGTCTCTTCTAGATTTGACGCTCAAAACGGTGGTTTTGGTAGCAATCACGTCGGCTCGAAGAATCTCGGAGCTTCAGGCGCTCTCGTGCAGGGATCCGTATCTGTCTTTCTCTCCTGAGGGGGTAACTCTTCGCACGGTTCCTTCCTTCCTGCCCAAGTGGTTACTCTTTTTCTTGTCAATCAGCCCCTGCTATTGCCTGCCTTCTCTAAACAACAGTGTGCGGGTAGGTGCAAAAGTCTTCGCTTCCTCAACCTCAAGCGAGTTCTCCTTCGCTATTTGAAAGTTACCAATTCCTTTCGCATGACTGACCATCTTTTTGTTCTCCTTTCGGGGCTGCACAAGAGTTTTGGCTGCTTCCAAACCTTCTATCGCTAGGTGGCTGCGTCGGGTCATTGACTCGGCTTATATTCTCCAAGGCCAGCCGGTTCCAGAAGGGCTTCGAGCTCATTCCACTCGAGCCCAATCCATGTCATGGGCCGAGAGGTCCCACGCCCTTCCTCTCGATATGTGTCGAGCGGCCACGTGGTCGTCCTTGTCCTCTTTTGTTCAGCACTATCGGTTGGATATACAGACCCGAGAGGACAGTCGTTTCGGAGTTGGGGTGCTGTTGGCGGCTCTAACTGCCGACCCTGAGGGTAATCAGCTTGGGTACTTCCCGCTTGTCTGGACTGGTCTAGCAGTATGATCTGGAAGGAGAAATTTCACTTACCGTTAATTTCCTTTCCTGGAATACTGCTAGACCAGTCCAGAACCCACCCAGCTTGTCAGAGGCACTGTACTTGTGCAGAGCAGCTGACAGTCATATGCTCCGCGAGCACTGCCGGAGTTTGTTTCCTGGGAATGTGTCAAAGCAGTCATTTCAGACTTCTTCCCTTGGGAATGATATTTGATCCTCCTCTTCCGTTTTTCGTTCGGGTAGAGGGGTTGAGTTGGTTCCCTTTTTAAGGGTTCATAGTTGCGTTTTTTCCCTGAGATGTTGCCTTTTTGGCTTGTTACATAGTTACTGAATAGGACCTCTAGGGGTATGCCTATGTCACCCAGAGCCTGACCAATCACAGCTCTGGAGTTTTTTTCTCTGTCTCCCTATCTGCTGGCAGGGGTGCATAACCCGCTTGTCTGGACTGGTCTAGCAGTATTCCAGGAAAGGAAATTAACGGTAAGTGAAATTTCTCCTTTATTTACTTGGCAAGTTTTTTTATACCGCATACTCTTGAAGGACTACCAAAAAGGACTGCTACAAGCAAATAGATCTACACTTGTGAGTATTAATCTTCTGAAATAAACTCTAAATCTTGGGGGAAAAAGGGAATTTCCTTGGGTTAAAGCTGATCTGTGTATTTAGAATTTAGTGTTTTTTGCTGAGTCAGTCAAGTCTTGGTACCAGCAGAGAACTTTGTATTTAAGTCAAAGCAGAGTATAGCTTAGCACAGAAAGTAAATTAAGAGTAAATAGACTCTGAAATTTGTTTATAGTGAGCTTTTCATTTCAATCAAATCAGGGTATGGCTTAAACATAGAAAGTTACATAGAGTAAGTAGTTACTGAAATAAAGTTGTTTCTAGAGAGCTTTTTATCTAAATTCAATCAGAGCATATCTTGGCATACAAACAGAATAGTCCTGAGTAGGAAGAAATAAACTTGTTTCCAGTGACCTTTACAAAGAGGCCTTCCAATTAGGAGGCAAAAGATCTGTGATGTTGTCTTGAATAGGTGTTAAAATCAAGTGATAGATCAAAGGAGCAATTTAAAAGGCCTCTTCTATCAAACCAAGGGCTGTTTGAATCATCCAGGAAATTGGTAAGCCTTTTATCTTAGAAGCAAGCCAACTTTTACTAGGTCTTCTACCCCCTCCCTTCCCAACTTCCACCCACCCACCCCTGGGATAATTGTAGCTTTATAGGCTCTTAATCGGAAGGAGGTGCCCATATTCACTCTTAGATGCAGTTGGTTATCCTCATCAGGCATACATTAAGGACCTGAGAGTAATTAATCCTGAGGTGAACAAAATCCATTACACACATTAGATAGTAAAGAACTTAAATACATAAACACAACCTTAAAACTAAGATGCAGTGCAGCAGCAAGATGGGGGCTTTCCAGTCTTTTGCATTGAGCGTCACATGTATGGTTTTATTCCAGTTGGTGAGAGGTCTTACGTGTGCACTAGGTACAAGGAGCTCTTTGCTCTCAGGGAGCAAGTACGATCTCTGGAGACTAGAGTAGCAGAATTGGAAAACCTAAGGAAAACAGAGAGGTACATAGACAAGACCTACAGGGATGTAGTAATGAAGTCCCACCTCCAGTCTGGCAGCATCCTTGTTGACATGGAGGAGAGAGGTCATGTGACAGGAGCATATCACTCTGATGTGGCAGGAATTGATTCTGTAGCTAGGATCTGTCCTCCAGGTGATGAAAAAATCCTCTCGCAATGAGGAGGTTTCTCCAGGGATATGTGCCCACGAAGGAAAATATAGGACAGCCTATAGTGGGTGATTCGATCATTAGGCATGTAGATAGCTGAGTGGCTGGTGGATGTGACGATCGCCTGGTACGAAGGTAGAAGACCCTCATGCACCACTTCGACAAGGTCTTAGATAGTGCTGGGAGGAACCTGCTGTCTTGGTACATGATGGTAGCAATGACATTGGAAAGTGCAGTACGGAGGTTCTGGGGGCCAAATTTAGGCTTTTAGGTAGGAAGTTGAAATCCAGAACTTCCAGCGTAGCACTCTCCAAAATGCTTCCCGTTGCATGCGCAGGACCCAAAATGCAGGCAGTGCTCTGGAGTCTCAATGCGTGGATGAGATGATGGTGTAAGGAAGAGGGTTTTGGATTACTTGGTAACTGGGCAGCATTCTGGGGAAAGGAAGGACTTTTCTCCAGGAATAAGCAGGAAGTCAGTCCTCACTTATGGGTGACGTCAGCACTGATGGAACCCACGCGGAGCAATTCCCCAGCTTTCAAAGAAAGCCTTTGGGATTGCTGCCACGCATGCCTGGTCCTCTTCCTTCCCAAGGGTGCCATCTTGCTCAGTCTCCCTTTTTCTGCGGAGCTCTCCGGAAGCACGTCCTCGTCCCTCGGAAAAAGTTTTCGTTTTTGGCCTACAGGACTTTTGTTTTGCAGTCCTCTACCCGTCCTTCCCCTGCTCTATCTTTTTAGAGCTGTCGGGGATAGTTTTTCTTTCTTCATTTTTTGTCACGGGCTTCGCGCCTTTTTTCTTTCCCTAATCGCTGACTGTGTGGGTCTTCAACCTCGCGGGGGCTATTTTTGCCCCCATGGCCGCCGACTTCAAAAAATGTGATAAGAACATAAGATATGTCATACTGGGATAGACCAAGGTCCATCAAGCCCAGTATCCTGTTTCCAACAGTGGCCAATCTAGGTCATAAGTACTTAGCAGTCTTCCCGAAAGACACAGGTTCCTCAATGCTTGTATTGGGTCAAGCAGTGATATCCTGGGTCCCTTTTAATAACGGTTTATGGACCTATCCTCCAGGAACTTGTACATTCCTTTCTTAAACCCAGCTACACTAGCAGTTTTTACTACATCCTCCGGTAACAAATTCCAGAGTTTGATTACACGTTGAGTGAAAAAATATTTTCTTTTATTAGTCTTAAATAGGTTACCCTGTAGCTTCATTGCATGTCCCCTAGTCTTTTTATATTCTGACGACTTAAACAATCAATCTACATTTACCCGTTCCACTCCATTAATTTATAGACCTCTATCATATCTTCCCTCAGCCGTCTCTTTTCCAGGATGAAGAGCCCTTACCTCAGCCTCTCTTCATAGGAGTATCCTTCCATCCGCTTTACCATTTTGGTGGCTCTTCTCTGCACCTTTTCTAATAACGCTATATCCTTTTTAAGATACTGTGACCAGAATTGCACACAATATTCAAGGTGCGGTTGTACCATGGAACAATACAGAGGCATTATAATATCCTTTGTTTTATTTTCCATTCCTTTCCTTATGATACCAAGCATTCTATTTGCTCTCTTTGCTGCCGCTGCACACTGGGCAGAGGGTTTCAACATGTTATCCACAATGATGCTTAAATCTTTTTCCTGGGTAGTGGTTCCCAATGTGGAACCTTGCTTCATGTGACCATAGTTTGGGTTGTTCTTTCCTAGGTGCATAACTTTGCACATGTCCACATTACATTTCATCTGCCATTTTGATGCTCAGTTTTCCAATTTATCAAGATCCTCTTGCAATGTTCCACAGTCCTCTTGGGCTTTAACAACTTTAAATAGTTTTGTGTCATCCGCAAATTTGATAATCTCACTCGTTATCCCCTTTTCCAGGTCATTTATGAATATGTCAAAAAGCAGCGGACCCAGCACAGATCCCTGGGGTACTCCACTATTCACCTTTTTCCATTGGGAAAATTGGCCATTTAGCCCTACCCTCTGCTTTCTATCTTTTAACCAGTTCCTGATCAACAATAGTACACTGCCTCCTATCCCATGACTCTAGTTTTGCCAAAAGTCTCTGATGAGGGACCTTATCAAAGGCTTTCTGAATGTCCAGATACACTATATCAATCGACTCACCTTTGTTTACCTGTTTATTCACACCTTCAAAAAAACATAACAGATTAATAAGACAAGATCTTCCTTGTCTAAAGCCATGTTGGCTGTCTCCCATTAAGCCATGACTATCTACATGAGTAATTTTGTTCTTTATAATGGTTTCTACCATTTTCCCGGTACTGACGTCAGGCTCAACAGTCTGTAGTTTCCCGGATCATCCCTGGAACCCTTTTTAAAAATTGGCGTTACATTGGCCATCCTCCAATCTTCAGGTATTAATGATGATTTTAATAATAGCTCACAGATTAGTAATAGCCTGGATGAATACCATCTGATCCAGGTGATTTCCTACTCTTCAGTTTATCCAATAATTTTAATACATCTACACGGTTTATTGATTTTTCTTTCAATTCTTCTTTGTATTATCTTTAAATACCAATTCAGTCATGGATAACATCCCTACATCAGCTTCAGTAAAGACCAAAGCAAAGAATTCATTCAGTCTCTCCACTATGGCTTATTCCCTCTTAGTGCCCCTTTTACACCTCTATCATCTAATGGTCCAACTGACTCTCTCAGGTTTTTTTGCTACAAATGTACTTGAATAAGTTTCTGTTATGCATGTTTGCTTCCACAGCACGCTTTTTTTTCAAATTCTCCCTTTGCCTGCCTTGCATTTAACTTGCCGGTGTTTAAGTTGTTTCCAGTTTTCATCATTTGGCTCCTTTTTCCATTTCCTGAAAGATGATTTTTTGGCTACAACAGACTGTCTGACCTCACCTTTAAACCACACAGTCAGAGAACGTGATGGATTACCAAGGACAGGACTTTATGTCAATCAAACTTTATTAATACAGGCATAAAAAATGCCAAACAGACTTGCCAACCCGACACAGGCCGTGTTTCGTGACTACAATTTAGCGAAAGAGCAGGCACCATACGAAGGAAGCAGATCATTGAAACCTCAATGTGAAAATTATCTGCTTACTTCGTATAGTGCCTGCTCTTTTGCTAAATTGTAGCAATTCTGGTCAGGATTTACAGTTCTTTCAACGATAATTCTTTCAGATTGTTCAACACGAGGCATACAAACGATACTGCTGTCTCTCAACACGAGGCATTTAAACGATACTGCCATCTTTTGCCTTCACCCCTGAAGAAGTAGTCATGAAACACGGCCTGTGTCGGGTTGACAAGTCTGTTTGGCATTTTTTATGCCTGTATTAATAAAGTTTGACTGACATAAAGTCCTGTCCTTGGTAATCCATCACGTTCTCCGACTGTGTGCTTAGTTTGACGTGGTCTCCTGCTTTCTGGTTGGTTTCACCTTTAAACCATGCTGGCAGTTTTTTGGTCTTCCTTCCACTTAATGTGTGAAATACAATTGGTCTGGGCTTCCAAGGTAGTATTTTTAAATAGCATCCATGCTTGATATAAATCTTTAACATTTGCAGCTGTAAGAGGTGTTCTCCAGGGACAGCAGGAATCAGTCCTCACTTATGGGTGACGGCACCGACGGAGCCCACGTGGAGCAATTCCCCAGCTTTCAAAGAAAGCCTTTGGGATTGCTGCCACGCATGCATGGTCCTCTTCCCACCCAAGGGTGCCATCTTGCTCAGTCAGGTCCCTTAGCTCGAGCCCTACCAAGCAGATGGTAAGGGAAGGACAAAAATCTAGCAGCTCATCAGTGGAGGCGGAAGGGTTGTGAGGACTGATTCCTGCTGTCCCTGGAGAACACCTGTTACAGGTGGATAACTACCCTTTCTCCAGGAACAAACAGGAAGTCGGTCCTCACTTATGGGACTCCGCAGCTACAGGCTATCGACCTGTAACCAAAAACGCCTCCGCGAGGCCGTGAGCAGAAGCCAGTGCCCGAAGGAGCCCGAGTCCTCGGGGAGAAGCCCTTGGTAGCCGTGAAGAAGGGTCGGAGGACAGGAGTTGCTTATACTGCAAACAGGTTATAGAATACAGCCTTACCGAAGGCGCTATTCCAGTGGGACTCCCTCTCCAGGCAGTAGTGAGCAGTGAAGATATTTGTGGAAGATCAGTAGAAACCATTATTAAGAACAAAATTACTAAACATGTAGATAGTAATGGTTTAATAGGAAACAGCCAACATTGCTTCAGCCAGGGAAGGTCTTATCTTACTAATTTGTCATATTTTTATTGAAGATGTCGGTAACAGGTAGATAAAGATGAGCTGGTCGATATAGTGCATCTGGATTTTCCAAAAAGCCTTTTACACAGTCCCTCATGAGAGGCTCTTGGCAAAAATTAAAAAGTCATGGGATAGGAGGCAGTGTAGTATTGTGGATCAGGAGCTAGTTAAAAGATAGAAAGCAGAGGGTAAGGCTAAATGACCCATTTTCCCAATGGAGAAATATGAATAGTGGAGTACTCCAGGGATCTGTGCTGGGTCTGCTGCTTTTTAACATATTCATAAATGACCTGGAAATGGGAATAACGTGTGAGGTAATCAAATTTACAGATGACACAAAATTGTTAAAACCCAAGAGGATTGTGAAAAATTGAAAGAGGACCTTAATAAATTGGAAGACTGGATGTTCAAATGGCAGATGAAATTTAATGTGGACAAGTGCAAAGTTATGCACATAGAAAAGAACAACCCAAGCTATGGTTACACAATGCAAGGTTCCACATTAGGAACCACCACCCAGGAAAAAGATTTAGTTGTCGTCATGGATAACACATTGAAACCGACTGCCCGTGCTTTGGTGGCCAAGAAAGCAAATGGAATGCCAAGAATCATAAGGAAAGGAATAGAGAATAAAACAAAGGATATTATAATGCCTTTGTATCGTTCCATGGTGCGACCACACCTTGAATACTGTGTGCAGTTATGGTCACCGTATTTTAAAAAGGATATACAGTCAAACCTCGGTTTTCGTATGCCCTGGTTTTCGTACGATTCGGTTTTTCGTTGACTTTTTGCATCAAGATTTTGTTTCGGTTTTCGTACGTTGTCTCGGTTTTCGTACAGCATTTTACCCCCCCCCCCCGTACCTGCCATGGATTAGCGTGAGCCAGCGATCTCCCACGGAGCTTGAGCCAGCGATTCTGCGGGACCTCTGGGGAGCCGAGGAGTTCAACGCTCCAGCGTGGCCTGCCCGAAACTGCTTCCTGCCCCGGACTCTCCCCCGATTGACGTCTGCCTGCTGCCTCTTCCCCTGCATATCCCTTGAACCGGGACAGGAGCTGGTGACCGAATCTGCTTCTCCTTGGCGGCCCAGTCTCCCGCCGGGGCCCCTGCCCTCCCGATTGGATTCTGGGTGTCCTGCAGGCCTGCACACGCGGCCTCTCCTTGAAACCTTGCAGTCTGCAGCTGCAGGTTCCTGCTGGCACAGCCCCACGCTGTTCTCTGACTCTCACCTGTGTCAGGCTGCTACCTTAGGGGGCCGGAGGCAGCCTAAGACTCTCTGTCCCACTGTTTCTCAACTGCCTGCTGCTTGGCTGACACTGCCTCTCCACCTCTCCCGACACTGTGTAGGAGTGGCTGCCCTACAGGCTGGTGTGACTTCGGGCACTGTCCTCTTTCTGGTGCCCTTACTTTTGCTGACATTGGCACTACCTCTCCTGACACTGTGAGCTTGGTAACTGGGTGTGATGGCTGCTAAGTTAAAAGGCAGGCTGGAGCCCCGATTGTGCAGACGGCCAAGATGGCTGTTCCCACCTCCGCTGCTGGTGGTGATTGCTCGATCCCCAGAGGGGAGAGCAGCTGGAGCTGGCTGGAGTGCGTCCCATATGCCAACAAAAGTCTTCAATAAAGGTAAAAGTGATGTTACATGCTCATTTATCCATTTCATTAGTCATTTATATGTATTTCTCATTGTTTTCTGTATGTAAAAAGATAGTTATTCTCTATAAAATGTATTTTTTGTCAATATTTTTGGGTGTCTGGAACGGATTAATTGAATTTACATTATTTTTTATGGGAAATCTTGCTTCGGTTTTAGTCCGTTTCGGTTATAGTCAGACTTTTTTGAACGGATTAATCATGAAAACCGAGGTTTGACTGTAGCAGAATTAGAAAAGTTAGAGAAGAGCCACCAAAATGGTAAAGGGGATAGAAGGATACCCCTATGAGGAGAGGCTAAAAACGTTAGGTCTCTGGTGATAAGGAAGCTTATCATAGTTCAGGAAGAAATAATACATGAGGTGAATTGACTCTGAATAAGCAACCTGTGCTGGCTGGTAAAAGCACTAAAACAGAGTGTTTACCTAAAAGACTACCAGACCCAGAATGCACTGGTTTACAGAAAGCCTCTAGGAGAGCTGAAATAGGGAAACGTGTGCCTAATCAGAGAAGCAATGATGTAATCCCTAATCACCCATCTCCTAGGGCAGGGCTTGATTCAGAACACCTGGACTGTGCTAGGGTGGAGTGTCCATCTAGGCACTTTAAAGCTAGAAGAAATTCTTCAGACAGGGAGAAAGAACAACAGCAAAGAGAACAGCAAGGCTGGCAAAGACGGCAAGAGAAGGAGAGACGGAGCCTGAACAGAAGGAAGAACAGCAAGACGTCCAGGAGGTCTAAGAAAGGAGCCCAAGGCAGTACGTATGCTGGGAGAGAATCCTGGGGCAAGCATTCTTCATTGGACTGGAAGAAACCAGAGGCTTGGAGATATACAGCCAGGAACCCTCAGACAGCACTTGTAAAGGAGACGGCTGCATCTACAGAAAGAAGGAGCTCTAATACTATTTAAGGAGGTATGGGAAAAGAGACCTGAAGTCCAGGGATTCTGACTGGAGAGCTGGGCACAGAAGTTTTGTTACCTACTGGCCAAAATACCCGGAGAGGAAACCTAATGACAACGTGATCTCAGGTATGAACTCTGATCTGTTCCCTAACTTTGCACAAGGAAGACAGCAGGGAAACAGTTTCTATCCTGGTAGAGAATTCCTCTGAGCCAGTGTATGAAAGTGATCCTATGATATTTCAAGAGCAAGGGGAAATATCAAATGGAAAGTGGAATGCATGGATTGCTCTCTGTCTAAGCTGCTGTTCTAAAATAATCCTCAGTTAAGAATCAAACACCAAAAGGAACGGTATTGATGTTTAGCTTCCCAGAAAAGTTTCTTTGAGAGAAAGTTTTGGGGAAAGTTGGAGCCACGTGGAGAGTGGACCAGCAATGGTTTGCAGCTGGTTAAGCACCTGTGATTAGAACAAGGCACAAGTGCACGTGAGACTTTGGAAAGAAAACTTCTTCACTGTGAAAGGAAGAAAGTTGTTTTTTTGATAAAGAGAAATTTCCTTTTGGGTTTATTTTTCATTCCAGCACTGCTAAGAAAGGTTATTAGCAGGGGCTAGAAGAAAGACCTTTTCTGTTCCATCAAGGTCTTTACTAAGTTGTTGCATAAGTAATTCAGTTGCCTTATTTGTTTTGTTTCCTGAATACAATTCCTGAAGAAATTATCCTGTTGATGTTACCAAGCATATCTGTGCGAGGGAATAACACCCCATAAATAAAATCTGTTTTTTTTTGCTTTACACTCGAGCAACTACAATTCTTTATTCTTGTTGAACGGCTGGTTTTGTGTGATTGAACTAAAACACCCACAATCCTTTGCAAGTCAAGTAAATTCCTGTCTTTGCCAAGATTGTGGAACTTTCACAACAAGCACCCCCGTTTACACTCTTCAACATGGAAAAGAGACGGCTAAGGGGAGATATGATAGAGGTCTATAAATTAATGAATGGAGTAGAACATGTAAACGTAGATTGATTGTTTATGCCGTCAAAATGTAGAAAGGCTCAGGGACATGCAATGAAGTTGCAGTGTAACCCATTTAAGACTAATAAAAGAAAATATTTTTTCACTCAGCACGTAATCAATCTTTGGAATTCATTACCAAAAGATGTAGTAAAAGCTTTTTTGTAGCTGGGTTTAAAAAAGGTTTGGACAAGTTCCTGGAGGAAAGATCGATAAACCATTATTAAAGGGGACCCAGGAAATCCACTGTTTGTCCCATTACAAGCATTGGGGAACCTGTGACTTCTGGGGAAACTGCTAGGTACTTGTGACCTACATTGGCCACTGGTTCAAATTTGGATACTGGGCTTGATGGACCTTGGTCTGACCCAGTATGGCATAAGTTTTCTTCTTATGTTCTTATACTCCACAAGTTGTAATGGTTTACAATGAACTTAAAAGGCAGAAAGGGAAATTACTTTTAAGTTGATAGATGAGGATTTTGTTTTTAATTTAAAGGCAGCAAACAGTTACAACAGGCAATAACCATACAAACTGCACACGGAATACATGTACATGATAACAATGCCGAAGCTGCAATCAAAAGAATTGTCACATCTAAGCCTCTTTTTTTTTTTTCAATATATATCTATAAACACAGAACCATCCTGTTGCCCCGGTGTCCCCCATCTCCCCCTCCCTCCCTACTAACTCTGTCGTATCATATAGGGGGGTGTTCCAACGGACCAGACCACACGGGGAAAAAGAAGAGATCCAAGCCTCCACAGCAAAGGGAGACACAAATCAAGTGTCCCCAACTAAGTTATTATGTACCGAATGGGTTATGAGCCATATTTCAAAACAAAGGCTTCCCACATTTGCTCAAATTGGGGTAACCGCATTCTCCAGGACCAAGCAGGAAGTCAGTCCTCACATATGGGTGTCATCGGCGCCGATGAAGCCCCAGCGGAGCATTTCCCCAGCTTTCCATGAAAGCCTTTGGGAATGCTGGCATGCATGCGCGGTTCCCTTCCCGCCTAAAGGTGCCATCTTACCTCAGTCTCTTTTTTTCTGAGAAGCCCATCGGACGTGTGTCCTTTTCTCCCGGATAAAAGTGATTTTTTTCTTCGGCGATTTTTCGCTATTTTTCTCCGGTTCGACGCCGGTTCCCCTCCTGCCGGGTTCGGTACACCAGTATTGAGCCCGTTTATTTCTTTTTCGATTTTTGCCCTTCATGGCTGGCGTTCGCGCCCTTTTTTCATTTTTTCCCTGGAAGGCCGGTCTTTTGACCTCGCAGGGGCTCTTTTTTCCCCGATGGCTTCCAGTGGTTTCAAAAAGTGTGATCGGTGTAAGAAACTTATGTCTCTCACCGACACACACGACTGCTGCCTTCGGTGCCTCGGCCCTGACCACGACCTCAAGTCATGTGTGCCATGTGGGAAGATGTCTTCCAAGGCACTCAAAAGTCGACAGCATCAGAAGGAAAGGTTTTTCTCAGACTCTGCCTCCGGCCGGGCCCGGACCTCATCTGAGGCCTCGACATCTCGGGATTCCGATCCCAAGCGCCGTCGAAGCTCCTTGGACAGGTGGTCCCCCGACCGGGAACGCAAGAGGAAGAAGCGGCTCACGAGGGCGGTGTCAGAGGAGGTCCCTGGATCCTCGAGGGCCAGGTCTAAGACCCCCGACCGCCGTCCCGGGCCCGTGGACCAAGAGAAGCCTGCCAAAGTTCCTCGCGTGGAGCCGGAGTCTGCTGGACACGTAAGCCCCATAGTCCTCGTGGACTCTCCTCCCAGAGAGCCGACGTTGGGCCCAGCGCCGCTGGGGCCCGAGTCGGTGGCTGCTGCGTCTCCCAAGCTGAGTCTCAGGATGACAGCCTTGGAGTGCAGATTGTCTGCCTTCATGGAGCAGCAGCGGGCACTGATGGCCAGCCTGTCTGGTGCATCTGCCCTGACCACCGGGACGTCGACTTCGAAGTCAACCCCGGAGACGGAGCCGATACTCGAGACCCTCGTGGCTCGAAGTCGTCCTCGGTCGAGGTCTCCCTCGACCTCCCATTCGGGACCGAGGGTGTCGACGCCGGTGCCCCGCAGGGTCGGACCCTGACTCCTCCTCGAATGAGTCCTCCTGGGAGACGGAGGACGAGGAGTCTCCAGATACTTTTAAGACTCTGTGCATCCCGTTGGACTCACCGCAGTCTGAGCCCCGGAGTAGATCCCCTCCGGAGGACACTAGGTTCTCGGAGTTCGTCCGGGATATGGCCGCTGCCTTGGCTATCCCTGCTGATCCCGAGGAAGAGCCTTGAGCTGAGGAGCTCGATGCTCTACAGTACGACTCTCCTCCGAAGGAGGCCTTTACTGTCCCGGTTCCTCCGATGCTGGAACGGCTCCTCTTCCGGATATGGGAAACACCGGCCTCGGTGCCGGTTCTGAGTAAGCGAGTCGATTCCATCTATCGACTCCGCAAAAGCCCTGGTTTCCAGAAAGCACAGCTACCACACCATTCCATGGTTGTGGAATCAGCCATGCATCGTCTGAAGAGCCAGAATGCACTCTGCGGTGCCCCCCGGCAGGGAGGCCTGCAACCTCGATGGCGTCGGTAGAAAGTGCTTCCAGGGGTCTATGCTTGCTTGCCATGTCCAGTCTTACCAGCTGTACACGGGCATGTACTTGCGGGACCTGGCCAAGGAGTTGGCCAGATTCTCTGCTGGTCTCTCCAGGGAACCCTTGCAGAGATTTAAGACCTTGTCCTCGGGAATTCGGGAATGCTCAAAGTTCATTTCCCGCGCCGCCTACGATGGCTTCGAGGCCTCGGCCTGAGTAGTGGCTGCCGGCATCGCGGCTCGACGCCAGGCGTGGCTGCAGTCATCGGACCTCGAGCCATGGGTTCAGGACAAGTTAGTCGATGTCCCCTGCCGAGGTGAGAACCTTTTTGGCAAACCCGTGACCGAGAAGGACGCTCAGCTCGAGACCGAGCACCTTACCCGGACAAGGCTGTCGAGGAAGACCTCTGCCCCTTCACATAAAAAGAAGGGCTCGGGTAAAATGTCCTATTAAGCGAGGAAGGGCACTGCCTACAAACAGTACCCTCAGTATCAGGCTGCCCAAGCTGCCCCCCAGGGTCAGCAAGCCAAGGGCCAGGGTAATGGGCCCCGTAGGCAGAGGACCCCCAAGCCTCAGGCCCCTGCTACCACTCAGGGTGGGGTTTTTTGACTCCTTGAGTGTAGCCTCTCCTCCACTACTCCCCAACCCTGCACAGGAGGTTTCCTCGCCCTCTTTGCCCACCAGTGGCCCCTTATCACCGGGGACAGTTGGGTGCTGGAGATAGTCCACAGGGGCTATGCCTTCCATTTTCACCAACTGCCTCCACCATATTTTCCAGGGGAGCCTCCAAGGCCTCCCCTGCACACAGACCTTCTACAAGAGCTTCATGGTCTGTTGGTGGACAGGGCGGTGGAGCCTGTGCCTCCCCACTTGCAAGGTCACGGATTCTACTCCAGGTATTTCCTGGTACCCAAAAGGACCGGTGGCCTTCGACCCATTCTGGACCTCGGGAACCTCAACAAGTTCCTAGAGAAAGAGAAGTTCAAGATGCTTACTCTTGGGACACTTCTGCCCTACCTCCAGCAGGGAGATTGGCTATGCTCCTTAGATCTAAAAGATGCGTACACTCACATCCTCATTCATCCAGACCACAGAAAGTACCTCAGGTTCATTGTGGGAGGAAACCATTATCAGTACAGAGTACTACCTTTTGGCCTGACCTCCGCTCCCAGGGTCTTTACCAAGTGCCTGGCAGTTGTAGCAGCCTACCTAAGAAATCAAGGCATCTTTGTCTTCCCCTATCTGGACGACTGGCTCATCAGGGGTCAGACATTCCTGGAGGCCAGACAAGCCACCCTCGGAACCATTGCTCTGCTTAAAAACGTGGGCTTTGTCATAAACTTCGCAAAGTCCACTTTGCTCCCCTCCCAGAACTTGGAGTTCATAGGGGCAAAGTTGGATTCTCAACTGGCAAAGGCATTCTTGCCAGAAGACAGGGCCCACAGGCTGATGGATGTGGCCAAACAGTCTCTAAACAAACCCCTGGTCTCCGCCAGACTTTGCCTCAGACTTCTGGGCCACATGGCTTTGACAGTGCATGTGACTCCCAATGCCAGGCTCCATATGAGGCCTGCACAGTGGTGCCTTTGGACTCAGTGGTCTCAAGCCACAGGCCGCCTGAGAGACAGGATAAAGGTGTCCAGACCCCTTTTAGCCTCCCTCAGCTGGTGGCTACATCCACCCAATCTGCTTAAGGGAATGCCTTTCCAAATGCCAGAATACTCGGTGGTCCTCACCACCGACGCCTCTCTGAAAGGCTGGGGTGCTCATTGTCTGGACAAGTGCACTCAGGGCCTCTGGTCTCCCTGGGAAGCAGCCCAGCAAATCAATCTCCTGGAACTACGAGCTATCCGCTTGGCTCTCAAGACTTTTTCTCCGGCCCTGGCTCACCGCTCAGTCTTGATTCAAACAGACAACCAGGTAGCCATGTTTTATGTGAACAAACAGGGCGGGACTGTGTCCCAACTCCTTTGTCGAGAGACTCAGGACCTTTGTTCCTTTGCTCTAAAGCACAACATGCTTCTCAAGGCGGTGTACCTCCCAGGCCAGGAGAACTGCCTGGCCGACCGGTTGAGCAGAATTCTGCAGCCCCACGAGTGGCAGCTGCA
Source organism: Ichthyophis bannanicus (assembly GCA_033557465.1). Taxonomy (NCBI): domain Eukaryota; kingdom Metazoa; phylum Chordata; class Amphibia; order Gymnophiona; family Ichthyophiidae; genus Ichthyophis; species Ichthyophis bannanicus. Next base: position 924,483,291 of record CM066032.1, on the reverse strand, counting down.
TCCCTTGCTCGTTCAAAAGATCTTCCTGAAGTGGGGTCTCCCTTGGATAGATCTCTTTGCCAGTCCACTGAACAAGCAACTGCCCAAGTTCTGCTCCAGGCAACCGCATCCTTTGAGGATAGCACCAGATGCTTTTCTGATGTCCTGGTCTCAGGGCCTCCTGTATCCGTTTCCTCCCACGCCCTTGGTGGCCCCAACTCTTTTCAAGACTCTTCAGGACAAGGCCTCGGTCCTGCTGGTAGCTCCCAGGTGGCCGAGGCAGCCTTGGTTTCCACTTCTGCTTCAGCTGACAGTGGATTCCCCACTACCTCTGGGGTTACAACCCGACCTTCTCTCACAGGAGTAGGGTTCCCTTCTGCACCCCAATCTCAAAGCTCTCAATTTGATGGCCTGGAGGCTGCAAGGGTAGTTTTGGCTCCCTGGGGCCTACCTCAGGAAGTTGAGGAGGTTGTTCTAGCCTCTAAGAAACAGTCCACTAGGAAAACCTATGCCCTTAAATGGAAGAGGTTTTCTGTGTGGTATCAGCTATGTACAGAGGATCCTTTCTCCTGAACTGTGCCAGTAGTGCTTCAGTACTTACTGCACTTGTCCAATCAGGGACTTAAGTCCAATTCTGTTCGAGTCCACCTCTCAGCTCTAGCAGCTCACCACTCACTAGTGGAGGGACATTCTCTGTCAGGTCACCCCTTGGTGTCCCGCTTTCTCAGGGGCTTGCTTTTGCTCAAGCCCCCCATCCGTCGTCCTGCTCCTGAGTGGGAGCTGAATGTGGTCTTGCAGCAACTGACTCGCTCACCCTTTGAGCCGATGGCTCCTTGCCCTCTACGCTTCCTTTCCTGGAAGACTCTCTTCCTGATAGCCCTCACCTCACCTCGGCTAGGCGAGTGAGTGAGCTTCAAGCCCTGATCTGTGATAGGCCTTACACCAGGATTTATAGGAACAGGGTAGTCCTTAGGACTCATCCAAAGTTCCTCCCTAAGGTTGTCTCCTCCTTCCACCTCAACCAGGAGGTGGTTCTTCCAACATTCTTCCCTAGGCCTCATGCAAGCCAGGCTGAAGCAGTCCTGCATACCCTGGACTGTAGGAGGGCCTTATCCTTCTACCTTGACCGTACGCAGGGGCATAGAAGGGCTACTCAGCTCTTCGTCTCCTTTGACCCCAATAGGTTGGGGTTGGCTGTGTCCAAGCGTACCTTGTCCATATGGGTGGCTGACTGTATCACCTGGGCTTACAAGGCGGCTGACCTTCCTTTGCAGGGTAGGGTCACGGCCCATCGTGTCAGGGCAATGGCTGCCTCAGTGGCTCATCTCTGCTCTGTGCCCTTGGTAGACATCTGCAGGGCTGCAACTTGGTCTTCAAGCCAGACTTTTGCGGCCCATTACTGTCTGGAGAGGGAGTCCCGTAGGGACAGTGCTTTTGGCCAAGCAGTACTCCGGAATCTCTTTGAGATTTAGGCAACTCCTGCCCTCTGTTGGGCTACCAGTGGAGGTTGTGTCCTTGAAAAGCCTTTCTTTGATGCTGTGACTAGAGGGAGTTCTCTTGTTCAGCCTGGGTTCCTGATAGCCCAGAGCTAGGGAGTCACCCATATGTGAGGACTGACTTCCTGCTTGGTCCTGGAGAAAGAGTAGTTACTCACCTGTAACAGGTGTTCTCCAGGAGCAGCAGGAATCAGTCCTCACAACCCTCCCTCCTCCCCTTGGAGTTGCAGTTGTACATAGTTTGTACATAGGTGTGGAGGAGTAGCCTAGTGGTTGGGGCAAGGTACTTCAGGCCGGAAGGTCGGGGGTTCAAATCCCACTAGAGGACAGCAACCTTGGGCCGGAAGGACTGGGGTTTCTAGTCCCACAGGTGCTCCTTGTGGTCTTGGGCAAGCCACTTAACCCTCCATAGCCCATGTTCCCTGTAAATTAGTTATCTCCAAGTTATAATATCCTGTTCAATGTAATTTCAGTTTGTTCAATGTAAACCGCACTGATGCAGAATAGCGCGGTATATAAGAGAATGTAAATAAATAAAAATAAATAAAAAAATAGTTTGTTTTTATATTTTTGTGTGCTGTTCTTAGCTATGTCATTTGACTGAGGTAAGATGGCACCTTTAGGCGGGAAGGGAACCGCGCATGCGTGCCAACATTCCCAAAGGCTTTCATGGAAAGCTGGGGAAATGCTCCGCTGGGGCTTCATCGGCGCCGATGACACCCATATGTGAGGACTGATTCCTGCTGCTCCTGGAGAACACCTGTTACAGGTGAGTAACTACTCTTTCTCCCAACCGCCACCCCGCGTTCCATTGTGTATATATCCCACATCCGCTCCAACTAGCTCGAGAATGCTGGAGGCAATATCTGCTTCCATGCAGTCGCCAAGGTCAGCCTAGCCGCATTCAGACCATGTTGAATCAATGCCAACTGAAGAAGTTGGCTACCAGGAACTCTCTTCCCAAAAAGAAAAATGCCCGGATCCCAAGGAATGTTCAACCCAACCATTTGTTTCAAACGGTATTGTATCCCCCTCCAAAAAACTTGGACTCGAGGGCAAAGCCACCATACATGCGCCAAAGTGCCCTTCTGTCCAGAATTCCAACAGCACAAATCTGATACCCCTGGAAATGCTCGAGCTACCCACATGGGTGTCATATACCACCTATAAATTAACTTATAATTAGTTTCGCGGGCATTAATAGCCACCGAGCTTCTCCAAAGCCGACCCTCAATCTGTTCCCATTGTTGATACCCATTGTTGATAGATGAGGATATTTCATTAACTCGAAGTAAGAACTCGTGAAAGATTCGATAGAAGGTGCATTTAAACAATAGATCAGAAAGTGCTCTTAACAATGTTATAGTAATAGTCTCACAACATTCTTCATCTATTACCTCCTCCTTCCTGTTGGCTTTTCCTCTCACTGTGCGCTCAATCATTCTTCTGGCTTTTGCCATTGCCTTTTCTACCTGTTTAGCCACCTTAAGATTATCAGAAGCAATCACGCCCAGTTCCCGCTTTTCTTTCTTGGGCAGAAATACTTCACCCCCTAAACTGTATTTTTGCAGCCCAAATGCATGACCCTGCATTTTTTAACATTAAATCTGAGCTGTCAAATTCTTAACCATTCTTCAAGCTTTGCCAGATCCCTCCTCATGTTTTCTCCTCCTCCTTAGGGTGTTTACTCTATTGCAGATTTTGGTATCATCTGGAAAGAGACAAACCTTACACGACAGCCTTTCTGCACTGCAGTATCGCTAACAAAAATCATAAAAAGAATCTGACCAAGGACAGATCCCTGTGGCACATCACTGATAACATCCTTCTCCTCAGAGTGTGCGTGCCCTTTGTCACCTCCCACTCAACCAATTTCTAACCGTGTCGGTCACTTTAGGGTCCATTCTTAGGGTGTTCAATTTATTTTTAAGTCGCCTATGTGCTAAATGGGTTGGAATGCTGAAACGTTTGCAATTAAACCTATAACCTGTTGCGTCCATTAAGGCTACATTTTATCCACTGTTTTCAGCTTGTTTCTTTCTCCTCTCTTCACTGTTATTCAGAGCTTTGGCATAGCAACTTTCTCCTTTGTTGCTGATATTCAGCTCTTTTTGGCATAAAATCATCACCAACTACCTTTCTCCTCTAAATTAATGTCCCCATTTCATTAGCCTCTTGGGTAAAGGAGCACCAACTTAGGTTAAACACAGATAAACCAGAGGCCATTTGGTTCCCTCATGGTATAGTTTCCCCAGTGACCACTCCTTGTATTTGAAATTTTCCTCTTCTATCAAGGATAATGTGAAGGTACTAGAAATAGTTGATTGTCCCTGTGGCTCCTTATTATCCCCCTCCCCCCAAAAACAAAAAAAACAAAACACTTCAGTCTGTAAAAAGCTCAGCAGTGAAAGTCTTAACTGTTGCATGCAAACTTGGCCATATCACTTCTTTATAGTTCCCTATTACCTATCAAATTAAATTAAATGTGATGTTACTAACCCATTGAGCTTACTATATTGGTATTCCACAGTAGCTAGCCTTCACTGATTCCATATATTTCCTTATGTCCTACTAGATCTGCTTATACTTTGTCAATTACAACCACCCTCGCCTGCAGAGGTTTATCTAGAAGTTAATAGAAAAAACTTTGTCTTGTTCCTTTATTGTGGAAGGAGCTTCCTCTAGAAATCTGACGTGAATCCAATTATACTAGATTTAAGACATTGCTGAAAACATGTCTCTTATGATTTCATCTGAATTGAATTTCCTTTGCTGCTCTCCTGTTAGTGGATGGGTTGCTGCCCTCCTACTGGTCACTTTTTTTCTACTCTTGTGTTTTTTTTTTTTTAGATGTGTTTTGCATCATGCAAAATTGCCTATTGTTGAGGGTCAGTCAATCTGTCTGTCTGTATGCATAACGTGCAAATAAAGGTATGTCTGAGAAGAGAGAATAGAGCAGGCCACACATCCCATCCCCGTACCACACATACACACTCTCACACAGAGACACTATTTCAAAATAAACACAAACATATAGAACCCAGCAGTCATAAAGATGCCTCATTCAGCTCCAGGGCCCCTACTGCCCTAAGAAGAGAGACTTTATCATCATGTTTCACCCCCTTTTCCCCTCCAAAGCACATATGAGTTCGGAAAGGGAGGAAGGGAAAACGTGCTTTTCTGTCACAGCATTAGTTTATTAATCCTCTTTCAAGTCTTAAGTACGCCATCTGCTCATTCCAATATGGCAACCATGAGCTCCATCAGTGAAACGCTCCTTGATGCAATCCTTACTTCTTTGAGACTGCATTTGGATTCTGATCCCCCTAGTCTCCTGTTCATTTCCTATGTGTTTCCTTACCATTCCCCTAGGCACTCATCATAGCCTGCAATAGCTCTTTCACATTCCCGAACAAACTTAAAATGCATCAGAACAACAGAGATTAAACAGACTGTGATATCTCGGAATCGTACTGGACCGTAACTTAAATTTACAAACACACATATCCAAAGCAACAAGATCAACTTACCATAAGCTATGAACAATACAAAGACTCCAACCACTCCCGGATGAGAAGAGCTTCCGCACCATCTGCCAGGCAATGATTATGTCAATAAAAGATTATTGCAGCTTCATTCATCAGGGTCTTCCAAAACATAGCATCCCAACCACTACAACTATTACAAACATAGCAGTAAGAATAATATCTCGGATACTGAGGGACATCCACATAACCCCTACATTAAAACAACTGCACAAGAAACTGATTAGCCTCCACTAGAAACCTTTAGCTCATCCCAAAGACAAAAACTAAAGCAAAACAACTAACCTGCAACAGAGCACCCTCCCTCTATATACCATACAGGAACTGCTTTGGAACTCATTGTCAGAAACTATAAGAGCCACCATGGACCTTCAGGATTTTTGCAAAGCCATAAAGATGTTCCTATTCACGGAGTATTATGCCAACATTATTTGTTGAAAATAGTTCTACCTTATATAACCAGTCCCCACTACATACCCACCTCTACCCTTTACAATACTCCAACATAACAGATGATTTAAACTAAAGGTCTGTTGTTCCACTGTATAATGCTACTATATAATAGTTCATCTAAGTTAATATATGCATAACTCTCTAAGTTTAATTCCCTGTTTACTGCAAAGTTATTCTTGTTGAAGTTGTAATGTAAACCGCCCTGAATGGAAGATGGGGCGGTATAGAAACCTGTTAAATAAATAAAATAGAATAAAATGTCCTAGTCCCCACTTGTGTTGTCGTCTTGATTAGCCTGTAAGCTCTTTTGAGCAGGGAACTGTCTCTTACATGTCTCTGTACTGTGCTACATACACCTTTTAGTGCTATACAAATAAGTAGAAGCAGTAATGCACTTTTGAACTTGTTTTATTTTCTTTGCTATGGTTTAGGATCCCCCTAAACCTAGGTTCTGCTAATTTTGGATCTGTTTCATCCTTTGTTTAGGATTATATGGTATTAGTATCCTTATGTGTTTTGTCTTTTGTCAAAGTGTCTTTATGTACTTTTTTAAAATAAATTATGCTGTTTTAATTGTGGTTTTATCCTTTATTTTATTGTATACTGTCTTGCTCCTTTTTTATGTAAAGCAGTCAATCAAATATTATAAACCTTAAACCTTCTCTTCCAAATACATTTTGCTAGACTAATACAGATAGTGGGTTGTGTCCCCCTGCCAGCAAATGGTGAGAGAGAAAAATTCCTGAAGCTTTGTGACCCCCCGTTGGTATAAAAACCCATCCCAAGGGGAGCTTCAGTATTTTCTCTGTCTCAGCAGATGGTGGACTTCTCCTAGCTCCTGGCGTTCTCTGATAAGAGATTTGGTGTCAGTGTAGCTATCTTTGGCAGTTGTGCACACTGTGGTGCCCCTTCTTTGCCGACAGTTTTCCTTTCTTCACTTTCCAGAGTGGCCCCTGGTCAAGAGGAACCAGTAGAACACCTCTGAAGTGCTCCTGCTCATGAAGAGTAGTTGCAGCCTTCCATTCCTACTGTTCGCAAGCAAGACTTCTATCAGCTAAGTTGGCAGTCACCTTTTATTATTTTTCTAACGCCTTAAAGTTTTTTTAAAAGAAAAACACCTTATTCAAGGACCCAGTTGCTGAGGAAATTGTCGGGCAGTTTTTTTCTTCTCCAGACCCTTCCTCTTCTGTTTTTTTCCTTCTTCAAGAGCAGTGAGTGTGTTATTTCTTCCGCGGTTCTCTTTTAAAACAGCATCCTGATCTGTTTTTTGGCGGTCTCTGAAGATCGCGTGTGCTTCCCTTCTTTTTTCGATGTTTTCCATTTTCTGCAGTTGCCTTTTTCCTGCTTCTCTTCATGTGGTCAGTCGGTGGCTTCTTCTTGGCTCTGGTTTTGCTATTTCCCGCCATAATATTTATACCACGGCTGCCATTGTTTGTTCAGAGTATGTTGATTTTTGTCTCCCAGCTCTTCCTGTGACTTTTTATTTTATCCTGTTGTGAAAATGCCTTCTTTCCTACAGCGCTGCTTTGATTGTGGGAAGAAATGTACGACTTTGACAGGTAGTTTGTGTTCCTCCTATCGTTCTGATCAAAGAGGTCCTTCTACATCTGCAAGTCCTTGTTCCGGTAGTTTTAGTGGTTTCCTTCCTCTCAGGTTCGGCGGTGACACTTTTTTGGACACTCGCCTAGTGACTCCGAAGTGTTGGGGAATTACCTGGGTTAGCCTTCCCTTGCTTATACCCTTCCCTCCTCCCCCCCGGCACACATACACGTGCTAATAAGCATACCAAAAATTATTGCAGTGCTTAAACAAGAAATGTTTATTATAGAAACATAGAAACACAGAAATATGATGACAGAAAAAGACCACATGGCCTGTCTAGTCTGTCCTTCCATATCAACAACTACAACAGTCCCCTTTTTACCTTTAGAGGTCCTCTGTGTTTGTCCCATGCTTTTTTGAATTCAGTTACTGTCCTCATCTCTACCACCTCCACTGGGAGACTATTCCACGGATCCACTACTCTTTCCATAAAGAAACAATATCTTATTGCACCTAGCAAGCAGATAGCATAAGCTTACCTAATAAGAAAGAGAGAGGTCGATACAGCCCACCTTTGTGATCTGTTCCTACTAACTCCCTCCTATACAGTTCTTCTCCTATTTCCTTTATAGGCCTTCCAGCACATACACATGTGAACACGCTTTTATTCTTATCTCTATTTTCCCTCTTTCTCATCAATTTGTAGTTCATTTCTGGACTTCATGTCTCAGCTCTTTCTTCAATATGTTTATTTTTAATTAACACATATCCTGCCTTTGGTGTGTTACATTTCAGTGATCACCTCCCTGCACATTCCTACTTCCTTTCTTCAGTGTACTTTCTTCTTCAGTGTCTGTATATCTGTCCTTGAAAGTCAGACAACTGTGCTGAACTTATTCACACAGTTTCTCTATTAACCCTTATGCTGATGTTATAGTAAACAAATTGATAGGCCCTTACATCTCCCCAATCCCGTCCACAGTGGTGAATGCATGAGCCTACCAGAGACCAGGGGGTCATAATTGCAGTTAGTGGCCTGCATGTGTGACACCAAATGCTGGTGTACAGGAACAGGATGTACAGTTAACAATTGTACCATAACCTTGGTAGCAGGAGAACAACACCGTGATATGATACAAGTTATAGAATGGAACAAAATGCAAGTAAACACAGTAAGTAGCACTAGACCAAATAGCAAATTTCGGAGCCAGGAGGAAAAACTTCCAAACCATGAAGTGAGGGAAGAAAACCACAAATCTACTTTAGGATCTACCCCAGCCTGTGTTTGCATGTACGCACTTAGGTCCCTCATATGCTGTATAACAAGGGATAGGTTTCCATCCTTTCCAGCCACTGTAGGGATATAAGTACAAGTACCTCCCACAACTGCACAAACACCTCCTGCTGCTGCTAAAAGATAATCTAAAGCTAATCTGTCTGCAAAGTCATATGTGTGTTAGCATCAAGTGCTGTGTTCAAAACATGAAAACCTTGTTCTATCAAATTAAGCAACTTCATTAAATCAAAATGTGCTTTCTGTATCCATTTAGCATTAGTAGCAGCCTGCAATCCTGATGTAAGAATTGAGGCAAACATAACTTCAGAATCTGAGAACAAGCAAAATTCATAAGGTACATCATTTTCAGAAAAATATAAGGAAGATCTCGCTATAATGAGGGCTATGTTTAGCTAATGCCTTTGGAAATCCTGCAAAGGAATATATGCTACTGGCAGTAATGTTTGTACATAAGCACATTGTAACTCTCCAGCCTGATGGCAAGCAAGGATATAATCTAACCACACTGGTAACTATAATAATAGAAAACTATAGAAAAACTATTTGCAGGAAGAGTCACAATTATTTTACAGTGGGGATTGTTTCCCACTTCCAATGTACCATTAAGGAATCTCTAGCATAAATTTAAAAAAAGCATATCCAGCACTTCCATATCATTTACATTTGCCATATATTGCCTTACTTTGTATAGGAATATTGTTTAGAAATACACATAGACCTTATCAGGAATATAACTGTGTAAAGATGTGAACTTTGTAGACCAAACTACTGCTTTAGTAGAGTGGTTGTGACACTATCTGTAAAGGGGATACTTTATATATTATAGGTCCTTGAGTACAATTAGAAGCATTAACTAGTGATGCTGATCCCAAGCATTGTTGTACAGTAATATTAGGCACAGAAATAGTCCTCCGTTTAACTTTCCTCGCATGTCCCTCCCCCCTTTCTCCTACCACCACATTCCCCCTCCCCCATCCTAGCCTCTGCCTCAGAGGACCCCCCTCTTTCTCGTTGCTGGTTAGCCTTCCATCCCATAACACATACCAAATTAAACCAAGACTCTCAACTTCCCGCAAGACCACCTGTCAGCTTGATCCCATTCCCTCCCACAGGCTTAGCGAATCATCCCTGGCCCTTTCCCTTATCCTCAGGCTCTTTCCCCTCCCCCTGGAAACATGCCATAATTCGTCCCATCCTTAAAAAAAAATCCTTGTTGGACCCATCCATCCCTGCTAACTCGCGCCCCATCTCCAATCTCCCCTTTCTTTCTAGACTTCTGGAAAAATTGGTCTTTTCACAGCTCTCCTCTCACCTAGACCTCCTGTCAATCAGGCTTCCGTCCCGGTCACAGCACAGAATCCATCCTTCTCCTCTCCTTCCTTAACAAACATCACACCTCTCATGACCGTGGGCTCACTTCTATAGCTGTCTCTTTAGATCTGTCCTCTTCCTTTGATCTAGTTGATTACACTATGCTTCTCACTTGCCTCTGTGATGCTGGCATCGGTGGTTCTGTCCTCCGCTGGTTCCGCTCCTTCCTTATCTCTACGTTCTTTTCTGTCTCATCCGGTTCCTCCATCTCACCAATTATTCCCTTACCCTGTGGTGTCCCCCAGGGTTCTGTCCTTGGCCTCCCTCACTTTTTTGTTTCAACAGCACGGTGTCTCTGCAGACAACATCATTCTCCTACATCACACCAGCCCCACCGCTTCTGATATTGCCCCTCTCAATGCTTGTCTGTCTTGCATCAACTCCTGGATGGCTTCAAACCTCTTCACCTCAGCCTGGCAAATACTCTGGCCATTTGGTTCACCTTCGGCAGTCTCGTTCCCACCCTTCGCTATCCTGGTGTCACCCTAGATTCCGTGCTATTTTCCATGACCACTTGTCATCCATTATACATCGTTCCTTCTGCTCCATGCATCAGATCCATGCTGTCCGTCCCTTTCTTTCTTTCTTTATTTATTTATTTATTTGCATTCTCTTATATACCGCGCTATTCTGCATCAGTGCGGTTTACATTGAACAAACTGAAATTACATTGAACAGGGCATTATAACTTGGAGATAACTATTTTACAGGGAACATGGGCTATGGAGGGTTAAATGGCTTGCCCAAGACCACAAGGAGCACCTGTGGGACTAGAAACCCCAGTCCTTCCGGCCCAAGGTTGCTGTCCTCTAGTGGGATTTGAACCCCCAACCTTCCGGCCTGAACTACCTTGCCCCAACCACTAGGCCACTCCTCCACTCCACACACTTTCTTATCACTCCATCCTTGGTTATATTTCTACTTTCCCTCGTAAGGACTCAGATAGACTACTGTAACATTGCCCTAGCCAGTCTCCCACAATACCAGTTACGCAGGCTTCAACTTCTTCAGAACACCACAGCCCGCATCGTCACACATGCCTCCCATGTAGGTCACATCACGCCACTACTCATTCGTCTCCACTGGCTCCCCATCACCTTCAGAATTCAGTTTAAGGTCTTGACCTTTGTCCACAAAGCAATCCACACTGGCACCCCTTAATTCCTTTCCAATCTGGTTCATCTCCATACTCCTCAGCGCTCACTCTGGCTTATTCATTTTAATCATATGTCCCACCCTTCCCCCTTGTTAGTGCACCTGGAGTCCACCTGCAATTCCGCTTTCTTTTTTCTTGGTCCAAAACTATGGAACTCCCTCCCTCTAGACCTTCGACTGAAACTGTCCTTCACCAAATTAGTCAATGCTGAAAACCCCTCTCCTCTGCTCTGCTTTCAATCTCCCTCCCCCCACAATCCCCTATGCTGAGGCTTGCTGTTCCTCTCCCCTCTGTTCTCTTCTTTCATGTCTCATCCTACTTTCTCTTTCCTGTCAAATTTATGGTGTTCTTTTTCTTTTCCAGCAACGTTTTTGAATCGTTGTAAACTGCTTTGATGTTTGTACTTGGAGCGGTATATCAAAAAACGAAATAAAGATAAAGAAAAAACTGCAGACATGTCTGTAGCTACAAATATTTGTTTGAACACATCACACAATCCTTAGTACCCAAAGAGGCTGCTGTCTGGCTCATCAAAGAATACAATACGTTTGTTAACAGCAAATTTGGTAGAACAGCATTCAGAGAATTGTTAGTCTGTCAAAGAAGTATCATGACTCAGGATTCTTGAAGAAATCAGTATAAAGGATTCCCAAAAACAAATCAGTCTGAGCAGACACATGGAGCAGGCTGGACTTCTGAAATATGGATCCATACTCCTCCCTCGGATATCTGCACTGCAGCGGGGGTAGATGCATGTACTGTAAATGGTCCTTCAAAATAGAGCTGTGTCCAACCAGTCAGAGGTTTAACCCTCTTATATACCAAAACTCCTGCTTCGTACTTCACTGTCTGTGGAATATGTAATGCTGGCTTTGGGTCTGGCCAACTACAATTTGATCAATTAACTGCAAGGAAGTATGCAGTGCTGTAAGATAAGTGTTCAAATCATCTGGAACCTTGTCATCCTCTGGATTAATCAATGGCAATCTGCATCTCCTTCCTGTAAGCAACTGAAATGGGGTTAGTGAATTTTTCTTCATTGGTGAGTTTTGTAAAGAAAAGAGATCTAAAGGCAAAGCTTGCACCCAATTCAATGAAGTTTCAGCACACACATGTCTCAGAACAGATTTTAAAAGACCATTCTTTCTTTCTACCAGGCCATTAGCCTGTGGCCTATACACAGAAACAAAGTGTTGTTTCACTAGTAAAGCTTTTGCCAATTCCTTCATCAACAAATTTCTAAAATGTGACCCATTGTCTGTTTATAGTCTGGGGCACCCATGTCAGGGAATGATCTCTGAACAGAGAAACTTCACTACAGCTGTAGCATTTACTTGTTTAGTTGGCAATGCTCATACCCACTGTGTCATGGGACATACTGACATCATCAGGTAATGTTTAACTTGGATTGGTGTTTGCATATCTGTAAAATACATATGAACAGCTAGAAAGGGGCCTCTAGGTCTAGGCAGAAGCACTTCTACTTTAGGAGTCACAGTTTCTAAAGGATTATTCTTGGCACATTCCTGACAACATGAAACAAAACCACATACTTTTCTTTCAATCTGGGACTCCATACCAGTTCTCCTAGAAGTTCCATCATGCATCAGGGCAACTTGTGCTCAGGTAGCTGTACCATAGGCAACAACAAATGCAAAGCAAAATCTGACAAAACGTTTCATTCCTGATGGGTGATACCACAAACCTTTGGAGAAATATGCTCCAACATGTTCCCGTTCTTCGGCGGTAGCACTCACCTGAGCTGACTGAAGCACCTCAACCATCTCTCCTGGTGAGTTGATTGATTTGGTTAAGACAATCTGCATGGTCTTTGGGTTTACTACTTTGTGACTGCGAGCTGCTAAATCTGCTTTGTTGTTCCCTTCTGAAATTTAATGAACCATCTGTTGCATGTGCATTTTACAATGGCCATCCGAATATCTAGCTCCTTTTGGTGAATCAACAACTGTATCAGAGATTTCCAACATGCAGCAAGACAGGACAAGGAAAAGTACTACAATGACGCTTGCAGGGAAATAGAAGCAGAAACTATTAGAGGAGGAACAAGATCGACTTTCCTAAAGCTACGAGAGTTAAAGAAAAAGTTCCAGCCTTGAATTGGAATGTTACAAGATGCTCAAGGTTCTATGTTGAATGTTGCTGAGAAGATCAAGAAAAGGTGGAAGGAATATACAGAGTTTTTATATGATAAAGATCAAGTGGACCAACAGCCATTTCAACCTGTACCTTATGATCGGGAACCATTGGTGATGAAAGAAGAAGTTGAAGCAGCATTGAAAGTCTTATCAAAGAACAAAGCACCAGGCATTGATAGCATTCCCATAGAAGTATTACAGCAATCTGATGCAGCTGTTACCGTACTTACAAGGCTGTGCCAAGAAATATGGAAGGCAACATCATGGCCAACTGACTGGAAAAGATCTGTGTTTATACCAATACTAAAGAAAGGTGATCCAACTGACTGTGGAAATTATCGCACAGTCGCTCTGATCCCACATGCCAGCAAGATTCTACTGAAGATTATTCAAAAAAGACTACAATCATACCTGGAACAAGAACTACCTGAAGTGCAAGCAGGGTTCAGGAAAGGGCGAGGAACGAGAGACATCATTGCAGATGTGAGATGGATCCTTGAAAAGACTAAAGAATACCAAAAGGATATCTATTTGTGCTTTATCGACTATAACAAGGCTTTTGACTGTGTAAACCATGAGAAACTCTGGGCCACATTAAGAAGCATGCGTATACCAGAACACCTGATCGTTCTCTTGCGCAATCTGTACATTGATCAAGAAGCAACAGTTCGAACGGAACAAGGAGAAACAGAATGGTTTAAAATAAGCAAAGGTGTAAGACAAGGCTGCATACTTTCCCCCTACCTGTTTAATTTATATGCAGAACAAATCATCAGAGAAGCAGGATTGTATGAAGACAACAGAGGTGTGAAGATTGGTGGAAGACTCATCAACAACCTTCGCTATGCTGATGATACCACATTACTGGCTGAAAGTGAAGATGATCTGAAACATTTGCTTCTCACAATCAAAAAACATTGTCTCAAAATGGGCCTGCACCTTAATGTAAAGAAGACAAAGATCATGACAACTGGCAAGTTCATCGTTGAAGGAAAAGAAATTGAAATTGTGAACAACTTTAACCTACTTGGATCAACTATCAATAAAGAAGCAACAAGCAGTCAAGAAATCAGACGACGCATTGCTCTTGGCAGAATGGCTATGAAAGACCTAGATAAGTTTCTTAAGAGCAGAGATGTTTCTCTAAATACAAAGATTCGACTTGTTCAAGCCATGGTATTTTCAATAACATCATATGGATGTGAAAGCTAGACAGTGAAAAAGACAGACAGGAAGAAAATTGATGCCTTTGAATTATGGTGCTGGCGGCGAATACCGTGTATACCATGGACTGCCCGAAGAACAAGAAGCTCAGATGACAAGACTTTGACTTTCATACTTTGGACACATCATGTGAAGAGAGAGATCATTAGAGAAAGACATCATGCTTGGCAAGATAGAAGGTCAACGCAAAAGAGGAAGGCTAGCAATGAGATGGATCGATAAAATAACAGCAGCTACGGGTACCAGTCTGTCAACAATGAGCCGCCTGACTGAAGACTGAACACAATTAAGGATAGCTGTCCAGAGGGTCGCCATGAGTCAACTCCGACTCAACGGCACTTAACAACAACAACATCAGTGTTATCATTATAGGAACATGCATCAATGACTTACCTCTGAACTTAATCAGCCTTCTCCTTTTCCACTTCTGAGCATTAGTCATTCTCCAGGAACAAGCAGGAAGTCAGTCCTCACATATGGGTGACGTCGGCGCCGATGGAGCCCTCGTGCGGAGCAATTCCCCAGGTTTCAAAGAAAGCCTTTGGGATTGCATCGCGCATGCGCGGTCCCCTTCCCATCCAAGGGTGCCATCTTGCTCAGTTTTCTTTTTTACGCAGAGCCCAATGGACGTGGTCTGATTTTCACCGTGGAAAAAGTAGAAAAGTTGCTTTATTTTTTTCAACTTCCCGGTTCGACACCGGTTTCACCTTCCCGCCTTCGGCTTGGTACACCGGTACCGAGTCCGGTCAGTTTTTTTCATTTTTGTTCTTCGTGACTAGCGTTCGCGCTCTTTTTATTTTTCACTGGCAGCCCAGTCGTTTGACCTCGCAGGGGCCCTTTTTCCCCCAATGGCTGCCAGCGGGTTTAAAAAGTGTGATCAGTGTAAGTTGATGTCTCTCACCGACACACACGACTGCTGCCTCGACCCTGACCATGTCTGGGGGCCGTGTGGTAAGATGTCTTCGAAGTCTTTGAAGAGCAGGCAGCATCAGCGTGACAGGATTTTTCCTGAGTCTGCAACCGCCCAAGCCCGGACCTCGTCAGAAGCAATCGGAGCCTGAGCACTGTCGTGCATCTTCTAGGCGGGGGTCTCCCTCCAGGGAACACCAGAGGAAGAAGAAGCTCATGAGGGCGTCGTCACTGGATGCCTCTGATCAGCTTGGGCCCTTGGGTTCCAGGCTGCGGAGCCCGGACTGCCGCCCCGGGTCCTCGGAGTCAGAGCGGCCGGCTAAACAACCTTGCAAGGAGCGGGAGATGTCGGACAAGGTAACCTCTGTTGTCCTCGTGGACTCTCCTCTGGGAGAGCCGGTGTTGGGCCCGACGATGTTAGGACCCGAGCCGGGAGCTGCAGAGGCTTCTGAGCTCTGTCTCAGGTTGCTGGCCCTGGAGAGCAGCATGACTGCCTTCATGGAGCAGCAGCGGGTGCTGATGGCCGGTCTCGCCGGTCCTTCCCCCCCCCCCCGCGACCACCAGGACGTCAAAATAGATGCTGGAGGCCGAGTCGATCAGGTCTCGAGTCGATCCTCGGCCAAGGTCCCCCTCGACCTCCCGTTCGGGACCGAGGTCGTCGAAGCCGGTGCCTTTGGCATCGGGGCAGTCGGGCTCGAGGCCGGAGCCCATCTAGTCCTCCTTGGAGGACTCGGCGTGAGAGACAGAGGAGGAAGACTCCCCAGACACCTTCCGGACCCGGTGTATCCCATCGGAATCTTCGGGTTCGGAGCCTCGAAATAGGTCCCCTCTGGAGGACACTCTGTTCTAGGACTTCATCAGGGACATGGCAAGGCTTTGGCATTCCCTGCGGATGCCAAGGATGAGCCTCGAACCGAGGAGCTCGATGCTCTCCAGTATGACTCTCCCCCGAAGGAGGCCCTTACTGTACCAGTGTCTCCGATGTTAGAATGGCTGATGCTCCGCATGTGGGAGTCCCCCTGCCTCGATGCCAGTGCTCAGCAAGTGGGTCGATTCCATCTATTGAGCCTGCAAGAGTCCTGGGTTCCAGAAAGTGCAGCTGCCACACAACTCCATGGTTGTGGAATCAGCCATGCAACGGCTGAAAAGCCAAAAAACGTACTCCATGGTGCCTCCCGGCCGGGAGGCCTGGAATCTGGATGCCCTTGGCAGAAAGTGCTACCAGGGCTCGATGCTGTCATGCCGTGTCCAAACTTACCAGCTGTACATGGACATGTACTTACAGGACCTGGCAAAGGAGATTGCCAGTTTCTCGGCTGGCCTATCCGAGGAACCCTTGCAGCACTTCAAAGCCTTGTCCACGGTGGTCAGAGAGTGCTCAAAGTTCATGTCTCGAGCAGCTTATGACGGCTTCGAGGCTTTGGCCTGGGTAGCCGCGGCCGGCATTGGTGCATGCTGTCAGGCCTGGCTCATGTCGTCGGACCTAGAGCCATGGGTTCAGGACAAGTTGGTCGATGTCCCGTGCCGAGGAGACAACCTCTTCGGCAAACCCATGACTGAGAAAGCTGCAGAAATCGAGTCCGAGTACTTGACCCGGACAAGGTTGTCGAAGAAGACATCTGCACCTTCTCACAAGAAGAAGGCCTTGGGGAAAAAGCCCTTTTTCCCGAGGAAGGGTATGGCTTACAGAAACTACCCCACTTACCAAGCCGCCCCAGCTCCCCAACAGGGGCAGCAGGCCAGGGGACAGGGGCATGGCCCACATAAGCCAAAGACCCCCAAGCCTCCAGCTCTGGCTCCTACCCAGTCGGGAGGGTTTTTTTGACTCCCAGTGCATAGCTCCTCTCTCACCAGTTGTTGGGCCCTGCACAGGATGGAGGCTGGCCCTCTACGCTCACAGGTGGCCAGCCATTACTACTGACGCCTGGGTGTTGCAAGTAGTCCATCAGGGCTACTTACTTCACTTCCACCAGGTGCCCACCTCCTTTTTCCCAGGAGAGCTTCCACGGCCCCCCCCCCCCCCCTTCAAAGGATGATCCTCCTGCAGGAGTTGGCAGGTCTGCTAAAGGATCAGGCGGTGGAACCGGTGCCCCACCACCTCCAGGGGCAAGGTTTCTACTCCAGGTATTTTGTTATACCAAAAAGAAAGGGAGGCCTTCGCCCCATCCTAGACTTGCGAAATCTGAACAAGTTCCTGGTGAGGGAAAAGTTCAAGATGCTTTCCCTTGGGATCCTACTGCCTTACCTCCTCCAGGGAGACTGGCTATGCTCCTTAGACTTAAAGGATGCTTATACTCGCATCCTCATACATCCAGACCACAGGTAATATCTCAGGTTTGTGGTCGGAGGAAACCACTTCCAGTACAAGGTGCATCCCTTTGGCCTAGCTTCCGCTCCCAGAGTATTTACCAAATGCCTGGCAGTGGTGGCGGCCTTCCTCAGAAGCCAGGGAGTCTTCATCTTTCCTTACCTGGACGACTGGCTCATCAGGGGCCAATTGGCATTGGAGGCACAGCAGGCCACTGCTCGCACCCTGCTCCAGCACCTAGGGTTTGTTATAAATCACGAAAAGTCCACTTTACTCCCCACTCAGAACTTGGAGTTCATAGGGGCAAGACTGGGCTTACCTTCAGCTGGACAGGGCAAGGCAGTTGCTGGACTTGGTACAGCAGGTCCAGCACAGACCTCAGGTCTCCGCAAGGGTCTTCCTACGCCTCCTGGGCCACATGGCCTCCATGGTGCATGTGACTCCATATGCTCGTTTCCACATGCGCACAGCTCAATGGAGCCTCAGAGACCAGTGGACGGAAGCCACTGGCCGCCTCAGAGACAGAGTAGCAATTTCCAAGCTACTGGTGTCAGCCTTGCAATGGTGGCTTCATACCCCTCCCCCCCAACTTGCTTCAGGGAGTATCATTCCAACCTCCCTCTCACACCAGAGTGCTGACGACAGATGCCTCCTTACTGGGCTGGGGTGCCCATTGCCAAGGTTCCTGCACGCAGGGTCTGTGGTCCTAGCGAGAGGCCGCACTTTAGATCAATCTGCTGGAGCTTCGAGCCATCTGCCTAGCTCTTCAAGCCTTCTATCATCTGCTTGCACATCAGTCTGTGCTGATACAGACAGACAATCAGGTGGCGATGTTCTACATCAACAAACAGGGGGGCACAGGATCTCGCATCCTATGCCAGAAAGCTCTGGACCTCTGCTCTTTTGCAGTGGCACATCACATGTCCCTAAGGGCAGTTTATCTGCCCGGTCAGGAGAACCTCCTGGCCGACAAGTTGAGCAGGATTCTTCAGCCTCATGAATGGCAACAGAACAGGGATGTAGTCCAGCGGATCTTCAACCGTTGGGGTCTCCCATTCATGGATCTTTGCCAGTCCGCAAAAGCATCAGTTGCCCCAGTTCTGCTTGAGGCAGTCACATCCGCTGAGCGTGTCGGTGGATGCTTTCCTGATCTTGTGGGCACAGGGCCTTCTCTATGCGTTCCCACCCACGCCCCTGGTGGCACGCACTCTGTTCAAGATTCTTCGGGACAAGGCCTCGGTCATCCTGGTAGCCCCCAGGTGGCCCAGACATCCTTGGTTTCCTCTTCTCCTTCAACTGGCGTTCGAAACTCCACTCCCACTGGGGGTGCAGCCTGACCTCTTGACCCAGGAACAGGGGTCCTTGCTACACCCCAATCTCAGATACCTCCACTTAATGGCCTGGCTGCTGAGAGGGTAGTTCTTGATCCTCTCCTCCTTCCCAAGGAGGTTGAGGAGGTATTGCTGGCCTCTAGGAGGCAATCCACTAGAAAATCCTACGCGTGCAAGTGGCGTAGATTTGCAGGGTGGTGTGCTCAGAATAAGGAGAACCCGTTCACTTGTCAAGTACCTCAGGTATTGCAGTACTTGCTCTACCTCTCGGAGTTAGGCCTTAAGTCTAACTCTGTCCGGGTCCACCTGAGTGCGCTATCAGCTAACCACTCTCCAGTGGACAGGAAACCTCTTTCAGCTCATCCCTTGGTTTCCCGCTTCCTCAGAGACCTCCTACTATTGAAGCCTCCAATTCGCCCACCGGCTACTGAGTGGGACTTAAATGTGGTCCTGCAATGGCTCACTTGCCCACCTTTTGAGCCATTGTCCACCTCTCCGCTTCCTTTCCTGGAAAGCACTCTTTCTGGTGGCACTCACGTCTGCCCGCTGTGTGAGCGAGCTGCAAGCTTTAGTATCGGATAGACCGTATATACGGTTTTATAAAAACAGGGTGGTACTCCATACTCACCCCAACTTCCTTCCAAAAGTGGTTTCCTCGTTTCACCTCAACCAAGAGGTGGTTCTTCCAACCTTCTTCCCCAGGCCACATACCAGCAGGGCAGAAGCGGTTCTGCATACCCTGGATTGTAAGAGGGCGCTCGCCTTCTACCTGGAGCATGCACGGGTACATCAGAGTGCTTCTCAGCTCTTCGTCTCTTATGACCCTAGTAAGCTGGGTCTCCTTGTCTCCAAGCGCACGTTATCCACCTGGGTGGCGGACTGCATCGCCTGGGCGTACAGGGCAGCTGACCTCCAGCTGCAGGGCTGAATCATGGCCCACTCGGTCAGGGCTAAGGCCGCATCAGTGGCTAACCACCGCTCTGTTCCGTTGGCAGACATCTGCCGAGCCGCAACTTGGTCTTCAAGCCAAACTTTTGCAGCCCACTACTGCCTGGAGAGAGAGTTCCGGCAGGACAGTGTTTTCGGTCAGGCGGTACTCCGTAACCTATTCGAGGTTTAGGCAACTCCTACCCTCCAACCCTTTGGTGTCAGGCTACCGTGGGGGGTGTGTTCAGAGGAAAATCCTATCACTGCTGCTGCGGCTCTTCTAGAGGGAGCCATTTTCAGCTATGGGTTCTCAGTAGCCTATAGCTAGGGAGTCCCATATGTGAGGATTGACTTCCTGCTTGTTCCTGGAGAAAGTGTAGTTACTCACCTGTAACAGGTGTTCTTCAGGGACAGAAGGAATCAGTCCTCACGACCCTCCCTCCTCCCCTGGAGTTGCAGTCCTTTGATTAATTTTTTCTCATGTTTGCCGTCTTTTTAGCTATGTCATCTGACTGAGCAAGATGGCACCCTTGGGCGGGAAGGGGACCGTGCATGCGCGATGCAATCCCAAAGGCTTTCTTTGAAAGCTGGGGAATTGCTCCGCACTAGGGCTCCGTTGGCGCTGACGTCACCCATATGTGAGGACTGATTCCTGCTGTCCCTGGAGAACACCTGTTACAGGCGAGTAACTACGCTATATAGCAGTACATACATAGTCAGAATCTGAATAGACTGCCATAGACTATGCAGAAAAAAAGAATCAATGCCATTACCACTGCTACTAACTCTGCTGACTGAGCTGAAAAATCCTGTGGAGACAATTCACCTGCTGCCATAGGTGTGTAGCCAAACTCCTCCTATGTTACTACAGCATATCCAATCCTCTGAAGACTTTCTTGTGGACCCCTTGCAGAACCATCCACAAACACCACCTTTCAATCTGGAATACACCTATCCTCACCTAGCTCTAGGGCATTCAAAACATTATCACAAACATAATCGATCTCAAGAGGTGGCACATCCAAGGCATAAGGCATACACCTTGTTGGGGGTAACAGAACCACATTTGGTTGTTGAATCATCACTAGATACTTGGATAGTCTCTGAATGGAAAAATAGTGGGTAACTTCAGTACCTGAAAAACATCATGCTGACAGTGCACTCTTGTACCTTTTGATCTCCAACCATCATCAGTACCTTCTCTATTCCCTTAGCTACAGCTACTACTCCCTTTTCACATAGGCTGAAACCTTGTTCTACTGCTGACATGTTCTTTTCTTTCCTCATCATACTGTGCCAATGCTGCTGATCACTAAAAATCTGTAGCTGCAACAAACAAAACAAAAGGTAAACCTGCCTTTTGAAATATTTCTTCCACCTTACTTGTGCCTAAAAGCCTTGCCAAAATACTTTTTATCTCTCTTATTGCTAACTGATGGCCTGCAGTTGATGTCTGTCAGACGGCTGCCTAGGGTGAGAACTTACACAATCTTGACGATGCATATATTCATATGATTCTTGCAAGGTATTGTAGTTCATTCACTCCCAAACACAGCTGATGACAATAATTTGAGTTGTGAAACCAAGTGGTAAGATCAATAAAATCCTTCTTTTATTGATGGGGTTTAATTCACCCAGCACATGTATGCTTGATAGCACTATAAATGAGGTTACTTGCTTGCAGTGTTTAAAATGGATAACAAAAAGTCATAAAGTAAACCAGAAACAACCTTCAGCTTGTCAGGCAATTAGCTAATGTTTTCTTAGCAAATAATTACCAAATACAAAGGCACAAAGAAAAGAATAAACTTTGCGGGTTAGGTTAACTTCTGCTTATTTTCCATGCAGATCTCAGCAGTGATTCTCCCTTGCTCACACACACAATCAGGTGCAGCCCTAATTACTATCAATGGACCAGCTGAAAGCCTTTAGCTGGCTGGCTGCTACTGTGTGAGCCCAAATCCTGCTTTAAGAGCTGTTTGCAGTGGAAATAAAGAACAAAGTTAGGTTTCTTTGTGATGGCTGATGTGTTTGCTCAGAGTAAGCTAGCAATAGCATTTAGATAGAGAACAGTCCATGTAAACTGTATTTTCATCTGCTGTATCAATTAGCATATGGTCACTATCATACATTGGCACAGATGAGTCTTTCATTAAGGCATTATCATGAGAATGCTTATTCCCTTGCTGCCATTCTCTATTATAGATAGGGTCTGGATCAGTGTTCATACCTGAGCCTCTCCTGCTATCATTATTTCTCTCTGTATAGCCTGGCCAATATGTAATCCAATTCTGATGTCCAGCCTTCCAATCTTGATCCCTGGACACTGGATCTTCTCTCACATACCTTCTGGCCTTGGTCTGAAAGTCCCTTCCACATGCAGTCTTCTCTCTTCCAGGTAGCCACTGGTGATTCCTATCTCTGCCACTCCATTCCTCTGGCTGAATCCAGTCCAATGGACTCTGCTGGCTTTTGGAATACCTCCCAGTATGAGTACTGCCTTGGAATCTCCCAGACCTTCCAATGGCCTTTCTTCTCTTCCTTCCAGAGAGTTTCCTTCTCTCTCTCTATCTGCTTGGCTTTTGCTGAAGCTGTTCTTCCAACTGTTGCTGAAACTGGGCTGGAGCTTGTAGTAACTGTTATCTGAAGAATAAGCTCTATTCTTATTCTGTCCTAATGTGTGCTGCTCCCTAACACAGCGCAGCTGTGTTGAATCAGGCCCTGCCCTTTGAGATGAGTGCTTAGGGATTACCTCATAGCTCTCTTGATTGCACACACATTCTCTCACTTCAGCCCCTCTCATGGCTGCTGGAAACCTGGTGCATTCTGGGACTGGTAGTCTTTTATGTGAAAACTCTGTTTTCTTGCTTCTACCAGAACTGACAGGTTGCTTGTTCAGAGTCACATCATCTTTTCTATAGCTCCTACCTGAGCTATGATAAGCTTCCTTATCACATGTCTCAATTTTACTTATCCAGGCTGTGGCACCTCTCACTAACCTCGCTACATTTTCCATATCCATAAAACTCCATGGCACATACCTGCTTTACTGGAAGTGCTCCTCCTTGTCCCGCAATATGTAATAGGGGGTTCTGAAACAGCGGTTTAGATCCTTTTTCTCATATTTCTGCCAGATCACTAATCCTTGTCCCATATAACTATAATCCCAATGGGGGCCTCCAAAACCTCCTGTTATATGTCTCCTTGCTAAATCCATTGCCCATGTCTCATTTGATTCCTCCCGGGCCATGGACAACCCTGTGGCTGGAAGGACTCTGTCCATCCTGCAAAATTGTTTGTCCATCTAGACAAATGCACAGGAGTCGCCCTTCCATGCTACATATTCATTAGGAGTCATATTAATCTGATATCCCTGCTCTGTACCGTATCTTCCTGTTACTTCAGCACCATCCTGCTGATATAATTCTTTAGCTAAACTCATTACTCCTTTCTGTCTCTGCTCCTTTTTCTTGTCCCTTTCTCAAGTTATAATCCTTTAAATTGGTATTGTATTTCTCTCCCGCTTCGTTTGTATTAGATCACTGAAAGCTCTTCCCTAATCCTGACTCAGAGTGTAGTGCACTGGATATCTTTATGTCTTGCTTTCTCCTGTCTTCTCTGCTTTTTTTTCTGTTCTTCTTCCTTGTCACTCTTCCCTTCTGCCTTCTCTTCTACCATCTCTGCTATTGCCTTTTCCCCAAAAACCTCCTGTTTTAACATGCCACTTACTTTAATATAAAAGCTTTTCCCTGCCACTTACTCTAAAGTGGCCAATCCCACTCCCGGAGTTCCCTGTCTTTTATCTTTTTTTTATTTTTTTATTTATAACTTATATAAATTGCTACATCCAGGTAAATAACATGAATGAATAGAAAGAACAATGGATTATGACATGACCAATACAACAAAACAAAACACAACCAGCGATTATCAAGGAAAAATAAAAAATTCATGTCATCCACATCATTTAGACCACAATACAATAGGAAATAACAAGGGCGTATTAGGAAACATACCTCTTGATGCAAAATCTACATCACAGCAATTATTAAGCAGGCGAAACAAGTAAAGACTTAAGTGTCAGCCGAATGGGATGACTTAGAAACTTCTACCACAATTTCCTCCCTAGCTATTAAGAACTCATTGAGCTGCCTAGATTCAAAGAAAACATACGTTTTTTGCTTATAAACCACATAGCATTTAGCAGGAAATTTCAGAAAAAAAGTTGCCCCAAGAGCCAAGACTCTGGGGCGAAAAGCCAGTCTCTTATCTTTTAAAGATGCTTCTGCTCCTTTTCCTGGTGGATTAAATTCAGGAGCCTCGAATCCCGGGATAACTAAGGGTGCGCTCGGGATTTCTTGAACACACTGGTATGAAACATAGAAATATGACAACAGAAAAAGACCACATGGCCTATCTAGTCTGTCCTTCCATAACTACAACAGTCCCCTTTTTACCTTTAAAGATCCTCTGTGTTTGTCCCATGCTTTTTTGAATTCAGTTACTGTCCTCATCTCTACCACCTCCACTGGGAGACTATTCCACGGATCCACTACTCTTTCCATAAAGAAATATTTCCGCATATCACTCCTGAATATATCTCCCTTCACCCTCATCCCATGTCCCCTCGTAGCAGAACTTGCTTTCAATTGAAAGAGGCTCTCCCTGAACATTTATGCCACGGAGGTATTTAAACATCTCAATCATATCACCTCTATCCCGCCTTTCCTCTAAGGTGTACATATTAAGATCCTTCAGTCTGTCCTCATATGCTTTATAATGAAGACCACTAATCATTTAGTAGCCACCCTGTGCACCAACTCCATCCTGTTCACATCCTTTTGAAGGTGCGGTCTCCAGAATTGCACACTATACTCCAAATGAGGTCGCACCAAAGACTCATACAGAGGCATTATCACCTCCTTTTTTCTGCTAGCCATTCCTCTCTGTATGCACCCAAGCATCCTTCTAGCTTTTGCCGTCGCCTTTTCTACCTGTTTAGCTACTTTAAGATCATCAGACACAAACACGCCTAGGTCCCGCTCTTCTTTAGTGGACAAAAGTACTTCACTCCCTATACTATATTGCTGCCTTGGATTGCTGCAGCCCAAATGCATGACCTTCCTTTTTTTTAAATTAAATCCCAGCTGCCAAATTCTAGACCATTCTTCAAGCTTAGCTAGATCCCTCCTCATGTTATCTACCCCTTCCTGGGTGTCTACTCTATTGCAGATTTTGGTATCATCCACAAAGAGGCAAACCTTACCTGACAGCCCTTCCGCTATATCACTAACAAAGATATTAAAAAGAATCGGACCAAGGACAGATCCCTGGGGCACACCACTGGTAACATCCTTCTCCTCAGAGTGAGCTCCATTTACTTGTACTCTTTGTCGCCTCCCACCCAACCAATTTCTAACCCTAGCAGTAACTTTAGGGTCTATCCCTAGGGTGCTCAGTTTGTTTATAAGTCACCTGTGAGGAACAGTGTCAAAGGCTTTACTGAAATCTAAATACACCACATCTGGGGCCCTCCCTCGGTCCAACTCCCTGGTCACCCAGTCAAAGAAATCAATCAGATTTGTCTGACAAGACCTGCCTCTGGTGAATCCATGCTGCCTTGGATCCTGTAATCCGCTGGACTCCAGAAACCTCACTTTTTTCTCTTTCGGCAGCGTTTCCAATAATTTACTCACCACCGAAGTTAAAAACCGGCCTGTAGTTTTCAACCACATCCTTACTTCCGCTTTTGTGTAAAGGCACCACATGAGCCTCTCTCCAGTCCTTTGGCACCACTCCCGACTCCAACAAGGCATTGAAAAGGTCTGTCAGTGGAGCTGCTAGAACGCCCCCAAGTTCCCTCAGTATTCTCGGGTGTATCCCATTCAGTCCCATCGCTTTGTCTACTTTAAGTTGAGATAGTTTCTCACGAACACAGTCTTTTGAAAATTGTTCAAGATTTCCTTTGCTTCTGTTCCTATTTGTGGGTGTTTTCTGAGGTCCTGCTCCTGGTTCTTCATCTGTGAACACAGAACAAAAATATTTGTTAAGCAATTCCGCTTTATCCTTATCAGCTTCTACATATTCCTCCCCTGCACCCTTGAGTCTGACAATACCACTCTTGCCCTTCCTCTTCTCACTAATATATCTGAAAAATGTCTTATCCCCCCATTTTATTGCAGTGGCTATTTCCTTCTCCTTTTAATCTTTGCCTTCTTGACTACTTTGCTGGCTTCTCTAAGTTTTTCCAAATATAGATGCCTGTCTTCCTCTCTCTGTGATCTCTTGTATTTCATGAAGGCCTCCCTCTTTTTCTTCACTTTTTCAGCTACTTCTTTCGAAAACCATAGCAGTCTCCTTTTCCTTTTACCTTTATTTACCATTTTAACAAAAAGGTTGGTTGCCCTTTTTTTTTTTTTTTTTAATTTATGGTATTTTAACAAATAATCAGGAATGAACCTGTACAGAAAATAATGTTGCAAGTGCAT
This sequence comes from Ichthyophis bannanicus, assembly GCA_033557465.1. Lineage (NCBI taxonomy): Eukaryota > Metazoa > Chordata > Amphibia > Gymnophiona > Ichthyophiidae > Ichthyophis > Ichthyophis bannanicus. Next base: position 924,457,109 of record CM066032.1, on the reverse strand, counting down.
AAATACAATAAATTTAGCAAACAACAAATTCAATGCAAGAATTATACATATAGCCCACAAACTGAGGGGGGAGATAGCTAAACAGTATATCAAACCACATTACAATTTACAAGGAAAAAAAAGAGGACGACGGGGTCCTAGGCAATGTTCCCTCTAATTTTCTGTAGGCTCTGTGCGCATAAAATATCAGCTGTGTGCAGCTTTTGAAAGAAGGTTAAATTTTTGTGCGCCACATAACGACACTCGGAGTTATATACTTTAAAATTTGACTACACGTCAGAATACAGTATGTACACCACATTGATTTTAATCAAATTAAATGAAAATGGATGATTACTAAATGAAGCGGAAAATTTCTAGTAATTACAATCATAACTTTTAAATTTTAAGACGTCTGTGTTTTCTATCAGAATCAGAGCTGTAATTTTTGTGCGCTCTGTTAAGTATGTGCGCTCGCTCGGCGAGGTGTGTGCGCGCGCACAGCTTAGAGGGAACAGTGGTCCTAGGAGACCTTAATTAACAGATGGTATTTGCAATGTATCAGGAGAAGAGGTAGTAGGCAATTGCAAACTTAAGAAAGCAGAAAGATCTTCAGGAGAAAAGAAGACATATTTCTGTGATCTAAAGGTAACTAAACATTTACAAGGGAATCTCAAGACAAATGTAGCCCCAATTCGCATTGCCCCAGGTTTCAATAGCAGGAAAGCCCTCCTACGTTTCTGTGTTTCACGTGCTACATCGGGAAAGAGAAGAATCTTTTTCCCATGAAATAATTTATCACGCTTTCTGTAGAACAATTTAAGGATCCAGTCCCTATCCGAAGATAAGGCTAATGTGACCAACAATGTAGAAACAACAATATCCTCTGCTTTGGGAGTAAGAAGCAAATCTGAAACATTGAGAGAGTCCATCTCCAACGGTCCAACAGATATTTCCCCCCCCCCCCTTCTTACCCAAGGGGAGAAAGTAAGCTTTAATAACAGGAGGTAACAATTCCGGAGGCACTGATAATATATCCCGCAAATAGGTCTTAAATATCTCCGAAGGGGACACTCCAGGTAAAACTGGAAAGTTCAAAAGCCGAAGATTAGATGCACGCACTGCATTTTCCAGTAACTCAGTTTTAGAACGAAGAGCAATATTATCCTTAACCAAAGCATCGGTTAAGTCTGTAACTCTTGTTAACCGTTGATCCATACCTGATTGCTTCTCAATTAGTTCCACAATAGCAGATTGAGCTGAAGTAGACGTTGATTCCAAAGCAGACATCCACTCAGAAAAGGTGGAAAATTGGGTGGCCACCATATTGCCAAGATGTGAAATGGCATCCCATAAATTATCCAAAGACACAGAAGCCGGTCGAGGAAGTGCAAATAAAAACCTCGGAGAAGGAGATGAAGATCGAACTGCCGCTTCAGAGGAAACAGTCTCGACTGCTGACACAAAGTCCCGGTATTGGGCTGGAGCGAAGAAAGCAAAGCTCCAGCCTGCAAATCTCCCTTCTGACCTCGACAAATCTCCAGTGTTGAGTCCCACTCAGAAGACGCAACTTCTCGCACATCAGGTGAAAGCACATCCTCACCCAGCAACCGGGCAGCCGGAGTCCCAGGAGGCACCGGGGGAGAGCTTCCATCCGGGGAGAGCGTGATGTCAAGGGCGATAGACGCCGACTCAGAATTCATCGACGCTGCCAAGCCCGCTCTGATCCCCTGTACTTGCTCCTTGGACAACTGAACAAAGCGGTCCATAGGCCCCTCACAAGAAGGTAATAGCTCCATGGGAGAAGCTTTAGCCTTAGCTTTACCTTTTCTCTTAGGCATAGTCAGTCGGATGATACCACCACCGTCGCCATCTTAGAAAAGCACCGCCATCTTAGAAAAGCACCGCCCCCCCCCCTCATCATCGGATCGGTTGGTTGCCCTTAAAATATCCCCTTTCAGTTATTCCCACTGTTTTTCTACATCCCTCAGCTGTTCCCATCCAACTAACGACTCCCTGAGGTATTGGCCCATCTTTGCAAAGTTAGTCTTCCTAAAGTCTAAGATCCTCGCCTTTGAATGGATTCTAACAGCCCTAGTCCTAATACTGAACCACACCATCTGGTAATCACTGGATGCAAAATGATTTCCCACTACAACATCAGAAACACTTTCACCATTGGTAAGCACCAAGTCCAGTATGGCCCCTTCACGTGTGGGGTCTGTTACCAATTGCCTGAATAGTTCTCCCTGTAGAGAATCCAGGATCTCTTTACTTCCAGATGATACTGCAGCAGGAATGTGCCAATCAACATCTGGCATATTGAAATCTCCTATCAGTAGCACTTCCCCTTTCCTAGCAATGCTGCGCATGTCTTCAATTAACTCTCTGTCCACCTCTTCCTCTTGTGAGAGAGGTCTGTATATCACACCAATGTAAATAGATTTCTCTTTCCCTCTTTCTAGTTTAACCCACAATGCCTCCCCTCTCCCTTTTAAGCTCTGTAATTCCAAAGCTTTAATAGTAGTTTTTACATATAGTGCCACTCCTCCTCCCCTACTTCCTACCCTGTCCTTTCTGAATAAAGTATAGCCAGGTATAGTTACATTCCAATCATGGTTTTCTGTGAACCATGTTTCTGTAACTGCCACTAAATCCAAGTCAGCCACTCCCACCAAAGCTTCAACATCAGGGATCTTATTTCCCATGCTACGGGCATTTATACACACGGCTTTCCATATGTTACCCCAGTTACCCATTTCCATAAAGTTATTTAATGTATCACCTACCTGGGGGCTTTCTTCACCCATCCCCAACGAATCTAGTTTAAAGCCCTCTTCAGTAGATTAGCCAGTCTACTACTGAAGGCGCATTGACCTTTCCTGGACAGATGGATGCCATCTCTGCTCTGCAACCCTTGGAACAGCATCCCATGGTCTAGGAAACCAAAACGCTCTCGAAGACACCATCCACGCAGCCATGCATTCATCTCCAGGATGCGAGCCTCTCTGCCTTGGCCTTTACCCTCAACAGGGAGGATTGAAGAGAACACCACCTGTGCACCTAACTGCTTCACCCTCTGTCCCAGAGCCATGAAGTCACTTTTGATACGTTCTGAGGTATACCTGGCAGTATCATTTGTTCCAACATGGATTAGCAACATTGGGTAATAGTCAGTGGGCTTGATGAGTCTTGGCAAACTCTCCGTAACATCTTAGATTTTGGCACCAGGCAGACAGCATACCTCTCTGGACATCAAGTCTGGTCGGCAGATGGACGCCTCAGTACCCCTCAGAAGAGAGTCTCCAACCACCACTACCCTTCGTTTCAGTGTGGTCACTGATTCTGCAACTTTGGGGTACTTGAGCTGGAATGGAAATGGGCTGTGAGGGGAGGGAGCTACGACTGAAAATGGGCTGAGTGGGCGGGGGGGGGGGGGCTAGGACAGGAAATGGGCTGATGGAGGGGCTAGGATAGGTTTGGAAATGGGCAGTTGGGGGGTGCTAAGATTGGAAATGGGCTGTAGTGGGGGCTTGAATTGAAATGGACTCATGGAGGGGCTAGAACTGGAAGTAGGCTCATGGGGGGCTTGGATTGGAAATGGGCTGAGTGGAGGGGAGCTAGGATTTGACATGGGCTGATGGTGGGGCTAGGAAAGGACTAGAAATGGGCTGATGGGGGGCTGGGATTGGAAATGAGCTGATGGAGGGACTCGGATAGGACTAGAAATGGATGGGGAGCTAGGACTGGAAAAGGGCTGATAGTGAGGCTAGGATAGGATTGGAAATGGGCTGATGGGCTAGGACTGGAAATGGGCTGATGCAGGGACTAGAAGGGAGCGGATGCTGGGTGGGGCTGGAACTAGAAGGGAGCTGATGTTGGGGGAGGATTAGAATGGGCTGGAGCTGGGAGAGTGAAATGGAGAGGGAAAAAATATTTTGTGTGGGAGGGAAGACAAATCTACAATTGGCCGGATATTGGGAGAGTAAGTGGGGATTGAGGATGGAGGGGTAAAATTTGAGTGGATAAAATAGGAATGAGGAAAGAGCAAAAGGAGAAAGATTAGTATGTTAAAGCAGATGTAGAGAGAGGATGGAAAAAAACTAGAAGAGAGAAGAAAGGACAAATGGACAGCAGACGATGGAGAGTTAGCAGAAGACACAAAGAAACCAGAAGAAAGTAGCTGGAGCAATTGCAACTGAAAAAAAATGCACAAAAGGTAGAAAAATATCTCTTTATTTTGAATTTATTAACTGGAATATATCAGCTCTAGGAAATGTGCATCATTAACGTCTGTGCTTTGTTTAGTACAAGAGGAAATTAATTTATAGTTTTATTTCTACAGTGTTGTACATTCCAAGTTTGGCTTTTGGGGTTCCCAGTTTAATTATTGTCTTCCTGTTTCTAAATTGTGATTCCTTGTTTGGTGATGGTCTATGTTCTGCATGTGTAACTGAGCTGAGGTATTCTGTTTATGTAATTCCTATTTGACATTGCCACTTGTTCTCTTTCCCCACTAGGTCATGTATTGTTATTCTCTGAAATGTATTGGTTTAATATTTGCCGTGTTGCCTTTTGATAGGTAGGGTATGGTGCTTTGTGAGTCCTGGTAGTGCTGTTAGGATACGTCGGGTTTGCTATGGGTTCTAAATGGGCAGTGTTTGTAGTAGTTCCTAATGTGCCTGGCGGTTGGTACTGGATTATAGTAATGTAGAAATCTTTTAGTCTTTCTTTATCCATACACTCATTAAGTGGCATGTTTACTAAAAGTTAGTGTATGGTAACGTTATGCAAATATTTATGCAATGAGGCACCTTATGCAAATGAGGCCCCGCACTGAGTCTCCGCACATGGCCCCGCACCCCCCTTGGGCCACCCCTGGCTATACCCTCCCCCCCCCCCTCAGGCACACATACCAAACAATAATTGCAGTGCTTAAACAAGAAATCTTTATTATAGAAACGTGAGTATAATATCTAATTTCACCTAGCAAGCAGATAGCATAAGCTTACCTAATAAGAAAGAGAGAGGTCAATACAGCCCACCTTTGTGATTTGTTCCTACTAACTCCCTTCTATACTGTTCTTCTCCTACTTCCTTTATAGGCCTTCCAGCACATACATGCGAACACACATCTCTATTTTCCCTCCTTCTCATCATTTTGTAGTTCATTTCAAGACTTCACATCTCGGCTCTTTCTTCAATATGTTTCTTTTTAATTAACACATATCCTGCCCTTGGTGTGTTACATTTCAGTGATCACCTCCCTGCACATTCCTGCTTACTTTCTTCAGTGCACTTTCTTCAGTGTCTGTATATCTGTCCTTGAAGGTCAAAGACAACTGTGCTGAAATTATTTACACAGTTTCTCTATTAACCCTTATGCTGATGTTATAGCAAACAGATTGGTAGGCCTTTACAGTAGCCCTTCCAGATCTCCTGCTTTAGCTCCCTGTGGGTTACCTCAGGGCGATACTAGATCTCAAGATGCCCTTCCTCTGGTTTTGTTGCCTGAGCAGGCTGCTCACCCTCTATAACTCTCTGTTCAGCCTATGCAGACTTCAGCTGATAGCTCTGATGTCCAGTTTATGCAGCTATTCTGTCAGGCCTGGGATATGTGGTGCTCGGGGACTTACATAAGAACATAAGATATGCCATACTGGGTCAGACCAAAGTATCCCAGTATCCTGTTTCCAACAGTGGCCAATCTAGGTCATATGTATCTAGCAGTTTCCCCAAAAGACACAGGTTCCACAATGCTTGTATTGGATCAAGGATTAATATCCTTGTATTGGGTCCCTACTCAGGATATTAATCCTGCTGCTGATCCACTGTCTAGAAAGTGTGCCTGCTGAAGTTTGGCTCAAGCTTCTTTAGATCTGGCCAAGGATATCTCCTCTCCTTCAGGGGACTGGCACCCTGCAAGGGATGATAGCGACGCTCCTTCAAATGAACATTCTATCACTTCTGAGTCTGGCTGGGAAGAAAGAGAGCTCTCGCCATTGGTAGACAACCAGGAGCCTCGAAGACTATCAGGATATCCAGTTGTCCTTAAGGAAGAGCTTCCTGCTTTCATTGCTCAAATTATGGAGGCTCTGCACCTCTGACTTTCAAATGCAACAGCCTTCGGATTCCTCTAAACCAGGGGTGGGCAATTCCGGTCCTGGAGGGCCGCAGACCAGTCAGGTTTTCATGATGTCCCTAATGAATATTCATGAGAACTATTTGCATCCACTGCCTTCCATTGTATGGAAATAGGTTCATGAATATTCATTAGGGATATCATGAAAACTTGACTGGTCTGCGGCCCTCCAGGACTGGAATTGCCCACCCCTGCTCTAAACCCCAGGCAGACCCCATCATCATAGGCAGCAGGAAAACTAAGCACCCTCAGGCGTGGGGACATCTTTGCAGACCAGAAGTCCAAACTACATTGACTTGAACGCAAGTGGAGAGCCTCGAATAACACCAGTACACAAGCTTTGTACATACAGGAGCTAAATAAATATTGTGACATCACCTACAAAGCAAAGCAAGAATACTATGCAAACATCATCAAGACCTCTATCAACAAACCAAGAGAATTATTCAACATAGCTAATTCACTCATAAAGAACCCCACCATAACCCTCACAAAGCTCCCTATTAACCTACCAAAGCTCAACAGCTCTAAGCCATCCAAGGCAAAAAAATACATCGCCATCTTGAGCTCCTCTCCTCTTCCATCGACTCAAACCAAGAGCACCTATGGAATAATTTCAACCTTGTCAGCCACAAGTACATTGATAATATACTCTCAGCAATCAACACAATCACTTCCCCACTTGAGCCTTGCACAGTGTCCTGGATAAAGAGGGAAAAAGCACAACTCATATCCTACATAAGCAACATGATAAATGACTCACTAAGACGAGGAGCTCTACCCCTCCCACTCAAACAGTCCTCCATCCGTCCCATCCTAAAGAAACCAAACCCGGATCCTGCCTGCCCGACTTCATATTGGCCAATCTCTAGTAACCCATTCATTGCTAAAGTCATCAAAAAAGTGATTCAATAGCAGCTACAAGATCATTTGGGTGAACACTCCCTGCTAGACATCCACCAGCATGGTTTCCCCCCCTAGCATTGTGTAGAAACATTCATGATTTTCCTTCTCCGCACACTGATCAAAGGCACCGAAATTATAACATAAGGCTTTATACTTATTTTCCTAGACACATCCGCTGCTTTTGACTCAGTCTCATATCAATTCCTACTGAACTGACTCTATAACATAGGGATTCAAGGAACCCCTCTGAAATGGTTCCACTTCTACCTATCAGAACGTACCCAGCAGATTAAAATTGGCAACTTCACCTCTGCATCATTCCCCCTCAGCCATGGATGGAGTACCACAAGGGTCTGCACTCTCCTCACTTCTGTTCAATATCTACATACAACACCTCTGCAAAATTATTAAAAGCCATGACATCAACTACCTAATTTTATGCCAATGATATATGATCTTCACCCCTTCTCAACTAAAGCACCAGACCACCAAAATCTCCAACTGCTTCACAGCAATCGACTTCTGGCACAACCTCAAAATCAATCAAAATAAATCAGAGGCACTCCACATCACAAGAAACAAGATGTTCAACCTCCCACCATCAATCATGATAAACAACACCTCACTCATGGTCAAAACCCAAATCGATTACCTGGGCATCACTCTGGACCAAGAACTCAACTTTCAGCCTCAAATAAAATGAATTGCCAAATCTTTCCATTTCAAACTCCACACCTTAAGGAACCTATGCGCAATATGTCAAGCAGTAATCACCCCAATATTTGATTACTGCAACACCATCTACTAAAGTCTACCCAAGAATACACTATATCCCCTACTGCTTAGGCAAAATACAGTTGCTAGAACCATTCTGGTGAAATCTCAACAGGTTCAGATTATTTATTTATACATTTTTCTATACCGCCTCTTCCAGAGATCAGTGGCAGTTTACATAAAAACAATAATGTTAATAATAGAGAACTATCATTAATTACATAGAACAATTGTAGAACATGTTTTTCTAACATTTAACCCATTAACATAAAAAACGAACAGAACTGAGGCAAAAGAATGCCATGACATAGAACTATTTACATTGAGAAATATAAAATGTGACTATTTACATTTGAAGATAAACAACTGTATTAAGTTAGATGATCTTGTAGAAGTTGTGACTGTGAAAGGAAAGATATGTCTAGGTAGGATCTATGTAAGATTGTTGTTCAGAATTAATCTGTGGAGTCTGGACATTATCTTGTTGAAGGTTGTGATAGTGCAGGTTAAATAGGTGAGTTTTAAGTTCCTTTCTAAATAATTGAAGGTCTTTAATTTCTCTAAGATCGATTGGGAGGTTGTTCCACAACGTTGGGGCAAAGAATGAGAAAGCAGAATTACTTGTCTTCCAACTTGTTTTTCGAAATGTATCCGGGACTAGTATCGTATGTTGGTTTACTCTTCTTATTCTGCTTTCAGGTGATATATTGATGATCGTGGACAGGAATGATGGTGCAATTTTATTAATAATCTTAAACGTGGTAACTAAGGATTTATAGATAATCCTACAAGACATGGGTAGCCAGTATAGAGCGTAGAGAATTGGAGATATGTGGTCAGTTATTCTCGCTTTGTAGATGATTCTTGCTGTGACGTTTTGAGCTAATTGGAGTGTGTGTAGATTTTTTTTTTTTTAGTGGTTCCTTGAATACCATTGCAGTAATCTAGATGAGGCGTTATTAGTGTTTGTACCACTGATCTGAAATCGGTGCTATCTGTTAACGGTCGTAACTGTTGGATTGTCCTTAACTTATAGTAAATGGCTTTGACAGTCTGTTTTATGTGTTGGGCTGAGATTACCCCACTCCTTAAACAGCTCCACTCCCATCACAAGCAGGATCAAGTATAAGATCATCCTAAACACCCACAAGATCCTAACCAAACAATTAGCGGACAGCCTCACCCCCTAGTAAAGAACAATATCTCTGATAGATCCAAGAGAAGAGCTAGAACCAGCAGGCTTGAGATTTCCACCGACAAACCCACGTACAGCCAAAGAACCAACAGCAGAGCTTTCTCCCTATACGTCCCCCATCCACTGGAATTTGCTGCCATCCCAGATTAGATCCATCCAGCTAACCAGCCAATTCCACAAAAACCTAAAGACGCTGTTGTTCCTAGACTATTATGGATCAGATATTGAACAAGAAGCACCCGGCTAAGAAATAATCACGTCCCATTAATACATTGTAAATAGCTACAATTAGTACATCACATAATACATTAATAGTTACATTAATACATTGCAAATAGTTTTACTATAACCGTTTATGTTGAACAAATGTTAAATTATATGTTCTTTGTAATGTGCACCTTTATTGTTCAAACGTGTTTGTTACTGCACTGAATTCTCTGTAAACTGTCTTGACTTGTAGAAAGACTGTATAAAAAAGATGATAAATAAATATTCTAAGGCTTTTCCCTTTCCCCTGGCATTACAACAGTTGATCTCCTTTGAATGGGATTCTCCTGATGTGTCTCTGCACTCCACCCGTTACTTGGGGCATGTTTACGTTTGGTCTTTGGATAAACTGGTCAAGAAAATTTTACAAACGTCATGTTACTGAAATAAAAATAGTCATTTCTTATCAATTTTTATATGCTGAACACGAATATGACAGTGAAATTGCAAAGTTGGCTCTAGTTTTTTTGTAATCTACAAGAATTAATGTTTATATCACGAAATGCATGTCAATAGTAAATATAATAGGCCTTCGGTTAATACCTGTAAAAAAAACCAAGTCATAGCCTACTTCTTAGATTTTTTCGCCTGTGTCTTGTACTGCTGTTCGGGAGCTTCTCTGGGGAGTGTCCAGCAGTAGTCAGCCAGCATTGTAGTGGACCATTTTCCCTGGTATCTTTGCTCCATCGTTGCGATATCCTAGTGAAAACGTTCGCCCTGTTCATCACTAACCATACCACAGTTGTCGGGAAAGAAATCGAGATGGGAAGCAAGGAAATGGATCTTTAGAGACATATTGCAGCCAAGTTTCTGATACTGCATCAGCATGTCTTCTACTAGTTCCTTGTAGTTTTCTGCCCTAACATTCCCGAGAAAGTTTGTTGACACTAGGCGAAAAGCATTCCATGCTTGTTTCGCATCACCCTGCAGCAAGTTGTTGAACCGGTCATCTTTGAAGAGCTCTCGAATCTGAGGACCCACAAAAACTCCCTCTTTAATCTTTGCTTCACTGAGTCGAGGGAATTTTTCATGCAGGTATCGGAAAACTAACGAAGTGCGGTCCATTGCTTTCACAAATTTTTTCATCAAACCTAGTTTGATGTGAAGAGGTGGTAGCAGGATTTTGTGAGCCTCAACCAGAGCTGGGTGCTGGATATTCTTCTCTCCAACTATTACATTTTGTCTGCGATTCCATTCCTTCCGCAAGTAGTGCCAATCCCATGCTCAGCTATCCCACTCATATAAGAAACACATGTATTTTATATATCCCTGCTGCAGTCCCATTAAAAGGGCAACTACCTTCAAGTCACCACAGAGGTGCCAGCTGTACTTGTTATAGTTAATGGAAGTCAGTAGATGCTTTAGGTTATCGTATGTCTCTTTCATGTGGACGGCATGTGCTACTGGAATAGATGGAAGACGGTTTCCATTGTTCAAAAGCACAGCCTTCAGACTCAGTTTCAAAGAGTCTATAAATAGTCTCCAGTCTTGTGGGTCATGAGTGATTTTTAAGGCATTCATGAGGCTTTCAATTTCGGAACAGAATACCAGATTACTTTCCTTTCTGAAGAAAGGCTCCAACTGCTGGTGGCGCTTTCGATATGAAGTAATGTTAACATCTTCTAGAAGATTCCATTATTGGAGTCTTGATCCTAGGAATTCTGCCTTGTTCTTGGATAAGTCCAAATTACGAACCAGGTCATTTAGTTCTTCCTGTGTTATTCTGTGTGGAGTTGATAATGCATCCCAGTGAAAATCTGGGTCACTGCATGCTGACGGACCAGGAGAAGAACAGGTCGGCTCACCCTTGTCCTCATCAGATGAATCAAGAGAATATTCTGATGGAGGTTCTGGAATAGGAAGTCCCTCACTATGTGGAAATGGTCTCAATGCAGACGGAATGTTTGGGTAGACTATGCTCGACTTCTTTTGCTTTGTTATTCCGCTGGAAGGAGGAGGAACCAAGCAGAAGTAACAGTCATTTATGTGGTTGCTTGGCTCTCTCCACACCATGGGGACTGCAAACGGCATTGATGGTCTTTTGCAATTCAACCACTGCGAAAGCTGTGTTTGTACATGTAGCGCAGCATATAAGCGGGGCCCAAGGCTTGCATCTGAAGTAAAGATGATATGCCTTCTTCAGTTGAGAAGTGATACTTTTCTTCTGGTTGGCAAATGTCACTTCCCCACAAATGTAGCAGAAATTGTCAATGGTATTAATGCACTTTCGCGGCATTACTGTTCTATATTGTACCTAAATGGTTAAAATTATATGATTAATAAAAGTTACATGTTAACAGTAGCTTAAACTGTCTCACACACAGTCTGAAATATTTTAAATGCTCAACTTTTCCGACTTCCGTCTGGCAGTAGTATTGCATTGCATCAGAAAATGATGCAATCAACTCTGGATGATGTGTGCATGCTAATATTATGCAATGTGATGCAATATTACATCATTCAAGGTTTATTTGGGATATTGTTGATGTCCTACTGGATAAATTTACACGGTGAAACGTCAAAAATGAACTACATGCAATATCTTCAAAACGAGAGCCAATAAAAATTTTTTAATGTTATATTCTTGTTCAGCTCACCAAGATACTACAGATTAGGGCCTTTTAAATTCAGTAACGATTTCAATGTTGACCAGTAGATATAATCTTGACAAGTGGTTGTGTTTCCCTAAAGTAGATGCCCTGGTTGCTGCAGTCACTAAACGCACAGCCATTCCTGTGGAGGGTGGCAATGCCTTCCGGGATCAGACAGATTGCAAGGTGGAAGGTCTCTTAAAAAAAAACACTTTCTCATCATTGACCTTGGCATTGCAGGCCTCTGTTTGCAGAGGTCTTGCTGCACGTGCTCTGCTCCGATGGCTTCAGTCACTTCCGGATGATCCGGCTTTGCCTGTTTGGCAGATGTCTTTTATGATCTGCTGCGCTTATCTGCTCAGTCAGTGGCTTGGCGTTAGCTGTGGCTCCACCTTTGGAATGTAGATGCTGCTTCCAAGTCCCATCTCACCAAGCTTCCTTTCAAGAGCTGTCCTCATTTTGGCAAGGATTTGCAAAAACTACTATGCTGCAACTGCCCTGCCCTTAAAAATCCCTTACAACTGCTCTGCCCCTAAAAAATACCCCACAGCTGCTCCATCTCATTAAATGCCCCACTCCCAAAGCTACTCTCATGCAACTGTTCCATTACCTCACCAACTGCTCCCTGCATCTGCTCCACCACCCCAAAAATTGCCCCACACCCCTCACAACTGCTCAACCAGCAGCACATTGTCCCTGTCCCATTACGACACTCCCTTGTGACTGGCCTATCATTTCAAAAACAGCCCCACCCTTAAAGAATTTCCCAATGTCTACCCCACCAACCAAAACTATCCCCCTTTCAACTGCCTCACTCTCAAAAGACTTCCCCCCCCCCTCCATGCAAATCCCCACCCCCAACAACTCCCTATTGTAATTGCCTCACCATTTTGCAAACTATCCCCATCCATAAAACTGTCCCTCACAACTGTCACGAGCCCCAATACTACATCCTTCGTAAATGCCCCACTACCCTCCGCTACCTCACCTTAGACAAAACACGTGCACAGCACACACAAAACGTGTAACAGAGAGAGACCACACAGTGGTTACAAATAATTCCCAAGCAGTGATGTACTGCATTTTAAATTATTCATAGATATATTTCATTTTCTTTGCTTTTACTTTTACTGTGAAAACTCCTGACTGAATTGTACTGTTTTCTTATTGGTTGCTATGTGTACTGTTAGCTATTATCTGCTGTTAGGGGCTGCGGAGCGCCTCTCCATTTGGGGGGGGTCCCCAAGCCCCCCACGATCTTCCCCTCCTGTTCTACCCATGGGGATCCCATTTCCCCTGGGCAGAAGAGAAGGGAATGGCTGTAATCACAGAGGACTCCTTTCTGCTCGCAGGAGATCGGATCCCCGCAGGCAGATGGGGAAGGCTGCCATGATTGCAGCAAAAAATCCTTCTGTCTGTCCACAGGGATCTCCCATGGGCAGACAGAAGTCTTTGCTGTAATTGTGGCGGCATTCCACCCTGCCCCTCGGGGATCTGATCTCCTGCAGGCAGAGAGGAGTCTGCCACGATTGTGGATGGTGGGCAAATGTTTGCTGGGGCCAGGGTCCGTGTGGCCCACCCTGTTCCAATGCCTATATCTGCTCCATGGGCAAGACTAAATTAAGGAACTTACAAGCTAGGAACATACCTAGAGTCCAAAATTTAGAGGCATGTTGTCTGATGTAGTCAGCCCTTGGGAGGTTAGGACTGATAACTGTCTGGTTTTTACAATGATTCTACAGGTTTTTACATTAATGTCTGGAAGCTAGGAGGAAGGCTCACATATCTGTGTATTTTTCAGAGATTAGAGCCTCTATTCCATATCATCCTGGGGGATTAACAGCGATTTTGTTCCAGAGTCCGGATTGTCCTCACCAGGATTTGTTTCCTTTTACAGCAGGCCTGGTCATTCTGGCATGGAAATTCAGATCCTGCAGGCTCTGGTATCCCCCAAGTGCAGTCTCGTGAAGGGCAGGCTGAGAGTGGCAGCCCTGTTTGATTGATGCCTGTGTTCCCGGCAAAGGGCACCTCCTTGGAGATGGGGTTCAGCTGGGATCTGTCTGAATTTTAGATTGTGGCTTGGATTGAGATGTTTGATGTGGATGAATTACTACTCTCGTCTTTAGAGGATTGTGAGGGGGCCGATGTTGTCCACCTGTTCTGGGAGATAGGCACTGGAGGCGTTGATCCAGGGTCTTATCCGCTTTGAGCTTGGCGGTTGCTCCAGATACAGAGCAGGAACTGAAGAGGCATCCACTCCTGCAAAAAGTGTGGAAATTTACTACTGTCTTCCCATTCCCAGAGGTGCTCAAGGACCTGTTCTGTTTGGAGTGGGATTCTGCCAACTCCTTGCCTAAAGGGCTAAGGGTGTATATGAAGATGAACACGCTCTCAGAGAAGGAGTGCGTTGTGTGGTTTGATATTTCCAAGGTGGATGCGCATGTCACGGCGGTTCCCAGTCTGACTACCATTCCTGTGGAAGGCAGATTGGCCTTAAAGGATACCCTGGATCAAAAGATGGATTCGTGTTGAAGAACCAGTTTGCTGCGGCGGCTGCTATTCTTCATTTGGTGGTTTGTGCATATCTGACGTTTTTGAGCCCTGTTCCAGTGACTTCAGTCTCTGGATAACTTGGCCCCTCTTTTGGATTGGCTATGGACTTCCTTTCTGATGCCATGCATGATTGTATGTCTGGCAGCCAGAATTTGTACCCTGTCAACAGTGACAGGGCATTGGCTTAGCTCTGACCCATGGCAACAGACTTCTCTTCCAAAGCTTGGTTGCCCATCTGGCCTTAGAAGGCTGCTTCTGTTTGGGTCTGATTTGGAGAAGCAGGTAAAAGAGCTGGGTGTGATGAAACCTTTCCACCTTCTGGAGGACAGACCTAAAGAACCTGTGTAATGAGCAGGAGCTCCTTTCCATCAGCCTCTACTCGCTCCTTGTGGGAGCACTAGTTGGACTCCCGGGAGTCTCAGGAATCCCATTACTACCAGTCTGGAGAACCTTTCTTTCCCTTATGGATTTTTGGCTTGTTCTCGGTCACATTGTGGAGTGCTTTGACCCAGGGACCTGGTCCCATCCAGAGGAGGACCCTTCCGGTGCTGCACAATGAAGGTTTTGGGGGCCCGTTCTCTGGTTCCTCTGGTTTGGGGCAAGCTTTGCCTGGAGTGGAGGAGTAGCCTAATGGTTAGAACATTGCCTGAGGAACCAAGAGACCAGGGTTCAAATCCCATTAGCACTCCTTGTGGCCTTGGGCAAGTCACTTAACCCTCCATTGCTTCTGAAAAATCCAAGTTATCAATGTCCCTATTTAATGTACATTACCAAGTTTAAGTTACAATGTAAACCGCTTTGACTGAAATGATAATCTTTAGTACATAAAATTATTCATGATGTAACTCCAGATTATCTTGCTGCTTTGGTTTCTCTACATGCTTCAGCTAGAGTTCTTCGCTCTATACATGACTTTCAGTTGTATATACGTGCCTCCTCAATTATTAAATATGAGTCTACATGCCAGTCAGTGTTTTTTGTAGCTACCCCTGCTCTCTGAAATTGTTTACCCACTTCGTTTCTTGCTGAGACAAATTATAAAAGTTTTAAGAAACTTCTTAAGACTTTTTTTATTCGAATTGCCTTTAACTTGCCATCTTCCTTTTAGCGGTCCTTTTTCCTTGTTTAGTTATTTTTATACTATATATTGTTCTTTTCCTTCATTTAATTGTGTTCATTTTCTATTATTTATTGTTATTTTTAACTTTGTAAACCGCATAGATTGTTTTGTCACTTTTGCGGTATATCAGATAAACGAAACCATAACATAACATGATATTAAAAAAAAACAACCTGTTTAAATAATTAAATAAAAGAAGGGGCCCAGGTCACTAAAAATAGTTTGTGTGCTAGTCCATGGTCAGTATGGATATGTCATGGAATGCAAAGAGTCAATCCCGGGTGCTTTCATCTTCTCCCCTTGTGGGTCTGCAAACAGCAGGGCAGCTGTACGGATCACTTGGACAAGTTGCTTCCCCTGAAGGCAGTGGTGCCCGTTCTCCTGGATGATTGGGGCAGGGGCAGATATTCTGTCTGTTTCATGGTGCTAACATTGAAGGAACATTGCAGCCCATTCTGGACCTCCAGTGTGTCAATCAGCGCTTGCACATCATGCATGTCTGGATGGAATCTTTGTGATCCATGATTCAGGTGGAGTACTGAGGGGAGTTCCTGGCACTCTGGATTTGGCAGAGGTGTATTGTCATATCCCGATCTGAGAGATCAGCAATGTATTTGTGTTTTGCTGTGCTTTGCTCTTGCTGTCCTCCTATTTGGGGCTCTCCACTTCCCCAAGGATGTTCTCCAAGGTCATGGTAGTGGCAGCTGCAGTGCTCCGATGCCCAGGGATTTGTGTGCACCCATATCTGAAATATTGTCTCCTCAGAGCCCATTTTCCTTTAGAGGCGTCTCGGGTAGATCCCTAAGTGGTGTCCTGATAAACCTCGGCTGGATGATCACTTGGGAAAAGAGCCAGTTGTTGCATTCCCAATCCCTGTTGTTTCTGGTAGCACCTTTCGATTCTCGAGTGTGCAGTGTTTTCCTGCCAGAGGATAAAGTCAAAGGCTATTGGATTGCCTTGCACCATTCTGTTTGTAGAAGACTCTGAGTCTGAGTTGATCTTCAGCTCCTCTGATTTTTGGTGGTGACAATTGAGATATGAGCACATATCTGTGGCACCGAGCGACTGCTCCAACTATCCTTACTAGCTCGGTGGTCCCCGTGTTCTTAGCTGTTTGAGCTCAGGCTCCCACTCCCAATGATGATGATGATGGCTAGCCTGTGGTGGTTGCAGCAGCCCAACCTTCTGAGGAAGGGTGTGCCGCTGGACGATTGTTCATGGATCCTTCTGATGACTGATGCCAGTCTTTTGAGCTAGGGAGCCCATTTCTGTTCTATGTAACATGTTTTTGGTTTCTTGTAAACAGCCCCTGATCTCTGGAAGGGGCGGTATAGAAATGTAACAAACAAACAAACACAAATAAATAAATAAATAAAATTGCCAAGGACAAGTAGCCCAGAGCTATTGGAGCTGCAGGTAGGTGGTGTGGTCCATCAACTGCCTTGAAGCAAGGGCAATCAGGTTAGCTCTTCCGTATTTCCAGCCCCTGGTTGAGGACTGGGCATTTCAAGTGGTGTTATGCAATGCCACCATGGTGGCTTAGATGAATCAGCGAGCAGCATGAGGAATGACGACATAGCCCTGGAGATAGCTCTCCTGTTTGCTTGGGTAGTGAAGAATCTTTCTAGTTTGTCGGCTCTGCGCATTGCCGAAGTGGATGCTGTGGAAATGGATTTTCTCAGCTGGCACTCTCTGGTTCCAGGAGAGTGGGAGTTGAGTCAGGAGGTATTTGTTGTGTCTGCATCACTGGGGTTGCCCCAAGAGGGGTCTACTCCAATGCCAAGTGTGCCACTTCTTCAGTTGTCACACAGAGATGGGGTCAGAGGATGGCTTCGCCCTGACCCAGCCTTGGCTGTGTCTGCACCTGCTGTACATTTTTCCTTTGTGATCCCTGGTGGTACATATGATTCAGTGTATTGGAACACCACCTAGGCAGAATTGTTCTGCTGGTACCAGATTGGCTGAAGGGAGCATGGTTCAGAGACCTGATGCAGCTCCCGCAGCAGCCTCCTCTTCAGTTGCCTCCGCTCGGGGCCTATTGCAGCAGGGACCAATTGTCCTGGAGGATGCGGTTCCCTTCTCGCTTATGGTTTGGCTCTTGAAAGTAGTGCGTAAGAGCTACTCTCCAGCAGTGGTGTCCACTCTGCTTGGAGCCCGGAGGAGGTCTGCCAACCTAGCATATATGCACATCTGATACCACTCTGATCGATGGTGCAGTGCTTGGCAGTTGACTCCTGAGGCGGCCAAGGTGTCATCTCTGGTGGCCTTTCTACAGGATGGCCTGGAGAAGGACCTTTCCCTTAGCTCCCTGAAAGTTCATGTGGCAGCTTTGGTCTGTTTCTGAGGTCCGATGGCTGGCAAGTCCTCTAGCCTTGCACCCAAATGTCTCGCTTTCTCCAGGGTGTCTGCCATCTGCGTCGTCGTCTCCAAGCTGCGATCCCTTCCTGAGATTTGTGTCTGGTGCTCAGGGCCCTGATGGCGGCACCGTTTTGATGCTCAAGAAGGTCGTCTTGGTCGGATTGTTCCGCAAGATTGAATTCTGAGCTGCAAGCTCTATCTTGCTGAGATCCTCATCTGTCTTTCTCAAAGGAGGTCATTTCCATTCAGACTGTGCCTTCCTTCTTGCCTAAGGTGCTTTCTCCTTTTCACGTGAACCAAGTGGTCTGCCAGCCCTCCTCCTCTAAGGAGCAGTGGTGGGGGAAGGATAAGAATTCTTCGCCTTGTAGAAGTCTGTAAGGTGCTTCTCCGTACTTGGAGATTACAAATTCCTTTTGTAAGTCTGACCATCTTTTTGTGCTGTTTGCTGCTCTGCATAAGAGTGACGTGGCGGCTAAGTCTACTTCAGGTGCTGGATTAAGAAGGCCATTGCCTTGGCATATCTTTTACAGAACCAGCTAGTTCTGGAATGTTTGCGCACCCATTCTACACAAGCACAAGTGTTTCATGGGAGGAGCGGAGTTTGGTAGCCCCTGCAGACATTTGTCGGGCAGCAATGTGGGCATCACTTTCACTTTTGTCAAGCATTATCGCTTGGATGTCAACATGAGGGCAGACGCGGCCTTTGGCTTAAGGGATTTGCAAACTGATGTGTCTTCTTCACACCCAGTGGAGTTGTAGCTTTGGTACATCCCACTTGTTTGGGCTGGTCTAGCAGGACGGATAGAGAAGGTGGCCTTTTACTTGCCAGTCAATGCCCTTTCCTTGAGTCCTGCTAGACCAGTCCCAGGGCTTACCCCTATAAATGTATTGCCTTGTTCTTCTATTGTGGTGCCCTTGTGTCCGCTGTGATTTTTATCCTTGACTCTGCAGGTTCATCTTCTACTTACAGCCTTCTGTTTATGCTTTCCTGTACATGGCTCTGTACTGTTGATTACTCCTTGTTGCCCACAATTGAGATTGTGTGAGACTTGCCATGTTTCTCCCTTATGCATTGAGGTGAATAGAGGCATAGGAGTGGTCATTGAAACCTGGGCTTTTCATTGGTTCTTTGTCTTTACTAATCTGCTGATAGGGAGACACAAGCCACTTGTCTGGACTGGTCTAGCAGGACTTGAGGAAAGAACATTAACTGGTAAGTAAAATGTCACCTTTGCAGTTTTCTAATCCTTTTTCTCCCTCTTGTGAGTGAGCCTGCGCTGCCTTCTTCCTTTGTAACTGTGGTTAGGGTCCAGCCAATTGAAAGGCTGGGGGTGGCAGAGCACTGGAATGCTGCCCTAGTCACAGAAAGGGAGGAGATGAGCTGGGAGAATTTCCTGTGCTGTACAAGTTTAATTTCTGCATGTGCTAGGAAATGGTAAAGAAATGAAGCCCCCTCCCCCAAAAAGAAAAAATGCCACAATACTTTTTTCTGGGAAAAACAATTCCAACTGCTGCAGCATATTGATTCCCAGTAACATAGCAATTATGCAGTTGTACCTGTCAAACAGCCCTCTTCTCTTATTGCCACTCCCGATCACAGAGAAGAAAGATACATGCACACTTATAAGCATTCACACTCATGCAAGAATGCACAGATATACATACAAGCACATATGAGGTGAGGCAGACACAGGTGCATTCATACAAACATGCAGAGACATACCAACCCACAGAGATAGATACATGCGTTTGTACACACAAAAAAAGATGATGATAAACATACAAAACAAAGATAAACACGCGCACACTCGTACAAACACCATGAGCCCAATATTCAGTGGTGGTGGCCAGCCACTGCCGCTGACCCCAGATATTCTATGCAGGGGCCAAATCTTGGCCCTAGCATTGAATATTTGGGTTGCCTGAATTGTCATGAAGCTAAACTGGCAGTGGTGATATTCAGCTGATGCTCGGTTTCAGTGGTGAAAATTAGGCCAACCTTTTACTGCTCCTGACTTTCGCTGTGTTGCAATAACTGGGCAGCAGTTCAGTGTCCCCACTGCCCAATAATTTCTGGGTGCTGCCCTCGGACCGCCCCAATGCTAACCATTTAGCATCAGGGCATGCAGCAGCAGCACCTGGAGATATTGAGCAGCAGTAGTAACCATGTTACTACTGCTGAATATCCCGACTAAGGGGATTAACATGGTTAGTAGGTATGCTAATTGTGTTAATCCATTTCAATATCGTTCCCCACATTCATAAGGCATACACAAAGGTAATGCAGACACAAACAGGTGGGTGTTCACACATGCACACGCTTCGGAAATAATTCTATGAACCATGCTCTGCATACTTTCCCCACTCATTTGATGTTTTTCGGTGTATAAAAATTACTCTTAACTGTTATGATGTCAAATATTTGTTTGCATGGCAGTATACCAAATTTATTTATTTAGTTGTTCTTATATACTGCTTTATCAGCGTGTCAAAGCAGTTTACATGCTAAAGAGTGAACACAGCTCAAATCAGGTTACATGGAAAGTGTTAGAATGAACAATAAGCAATCGTATGAAACAGGGTGATTAATTGGGAAGACAGTAAATATAGGGTTGAGGGAACAAGGGACAGCCTGGAGAACTATATAGATATGTAGGCTGAGCTAAGACACAAAGGCATGATAGGAGGGAGGGTAAAGGTTAGCGACAAAGCTTGAATAGTCTGAGATAATTGGCGGTGCAGGGTGGTCTGGTTATAGTAACATAGTATATGACGGCAGATAAAGATCAGCATGGTCCATCTAGTCTGCCCAGCAAGGTGGCAAGAGTAGGTGCACCTGCCACTCCATGCAGGTCGCCTTTGTTTAGGGGTGTACCCTCCGCTCCGTATAGATCACCCCTACTTGTTGAGATATGAGATAGTTATGTTTATTTTGATTTTATCCTGTTGCTATAAAGGGATCCACAGTGTCTGTCCCATGCCACATTGAATTCTGTCACTCTATTTGCCCCATCACTTCCATCAGGAGGGCATTCCAAGCATTCCCCACCTTTTCAGTGAAAAAGTATTTCCTGACATTGCCTTTCAATTTACCCCCTTGCAGCTTCATGTTATGCCCTCTAGTTTTACAGCTTCCCCGGAAGAGGTTTGTTCATTAATACTCTTTAAGTATTTAAAGGTCTGAATCATATCTTCCCTGTCCCTCCTGTCCTCCAGTGTACATATTTAGGTCTTCAAGTCTCTTCTCATAAGTCTTCTGACGCAGGTACCAAATCATTTTGGTCGCCTTCCTCTGAACAGTTTCCAGTCTTTTTATATCCTTTGCAAGATATGGTATCCAAAACTGAACACAATATTCCAAGTGAGGCCTCACCAGCAACTTGTACAGTAGCATTAGTACCTCTTCCTTTCTGCTGGTAATTCTTCACTGTACATAACCCAGCATCTTCTGGCTTTTGCCACCACTTTGTCGCACTGTTTGCCACCTTGAGATCCTCAGAAGCAATCACTCCAAGGTCGTCATCCTGGTCCATATACACCAACCTCTAACCCCCTATTGTGTGCAATTCCCTTGGATTTCTGCTTCCCAAGTATATGACACTGCACTTCTTTACATTAAATCTTAACTGCCAAGCATTAGACCATTCTTCCAGCTTTTGTAGATCTTTCCTCATGTTCTCCACTCCCTCAGGGGAGTCCAATCTTTTGCAAATTTTCATGTCACCTGCAAAAAGACTTTTCCATTCAGTCCTTCAGTAATATCACTCGCAAATACATTGAACAGTACCGGTCCCAGGACCCGAACCCTGGGGCACACCGCTAATCACCTTCCTTTCATCTGAGCGAGTTCCATTTACCATCACCTTTTGTTGTCTGTCAGTCAAGCAATTTCTGATCCAGTTCACCACCTTGGGACCCATCCCCAAGCTGTTGAGTTTGATAAGCCTCCTATGAGGAACAGTATTAAAGGCTTTGCTGAAATCCAGGTAGATGACATCCATCGCATGCCCTTGATCTAGTTCTCTGGTCACCCAGTCAAAGAACTTAATCAGATTTGTTTGGCATGATCGTCCTTTGGTAAAGCCATGTTGCCTCGGATCGTACAACCTTTTGGTTTTGAGAAAGTCCACTATTTGCTCTTTCAGGAGCCGCCTCCATTACTTTTCTTGTCACTTCTTCGCTTTTACCACTTTTGTGAAGAGGTACCACATCAGCTCTTCTCCAGTCCTGTGGAACTGCTTCTGTCTCCAAGGATTTATTAAATACACCCTTTTATGGCCCTGCAAGAACCTCTCTGAGCTCTTTCATTATCCTGGGATGTTAACCCATCTGGTCCCATGTCCTTGTCCACTTTCAGTTTTGCAAGTTGTTCTTAACCCATCATCTTCTGTGAATGATGTGGTATCTACTCGGTTCCCATTTGTATATTTGGGAATCACAGGTGGTCCTTCTCCAGGATTTTCTTTAGTAAAAACAGAGCAGAAGTATTTGTTTAGCATTTTCGCTTTTTCAATGTCACTTTATACAAATCCGTGCCCAGCACTTTTGAGTCCTGTAATTCCACCTCTGATTTTCTGTGTTAGGTGGTGTTTGCCCCAAAATACTCAAGAATAGGTGTGTTTTCAACTTCCTATGGAATTCTTGGAGGTCGTGCATGGCCCACATGGTATCTGGTAGTGCATTCCATAGGCTTGGGGCATAGTAGGAGAATGCCCTACTTAATGCCGAGTGGAAGCTCTTTCTGTTAGATGGTGGTAGGGTGAATTGTGTAAATAAATAAAGAAAATAAATTTGCCTCTTGCTATCTGGAATCTGTGAACCCTTTAATTTCTGGCTGCCTCAGTCTCGCATTCTCTCTTCCATGCTTTTCAGGCCTTTCTCCAGATCTTCAGTCAATGGAACAGATCCGTCGTATCATGCGGCCCACAGATGTCCCGGATACAGGTGAGTGATGGGTAGAGCTTTTTCTCTTCCATCCCTCCCAAATGAGGAGATTTACTCTTAATTCAGGAGGTGAAATCTCCCCTCCCTACTCTGCCAGCCCAAACTCTCAGAACCAGAGGCTTAACAGCCATTGAAACAAGGGCCACCTGTGATGGAGAGGAATACTATGGTTACTGGGAACTACTGGTTACGACGATCCTCCGATCCGCCTCCAGCCGCATCATCCGCCCAATCGGGGCAGCCCTCTGCGGGCTTAAAAGAGCGTGTCACTAGGCGTGCTCGCGCCTGAGTGCCTCGCCAGAGGGCCCTTTGGCGTGGCCCTTAGGCGAGGACCGCCAAAATTAGCTATCCGCAGACTACCCCATCAAACAGCTATCAGCCAGCTCCTCCGCACTCCACTGCTCCCGACCACTAACGGAGTTGAACAGGAAACCACATGATCTGACTCCTAGATCAAACGCACCAACTCAATCAGAAATGCTCACCGAAAACTCAAATAAGTACCATCTAATCAAGCAGCTGAAGCTCCCCTAGGGTCGAGCTCGCTCCCACCTTCGACCGGACTATCCCTTGACCACAGCAAGTATATCACATCCAAATGAACTGTCTATAACTGAGACTTCTAGCACATACTGTTGTCAGTAATCACTACTTTCTCTACCTATCCTTCATGTACTGTTACCAATATCTGTATATACTGTTGCCAGTATCCATAAGTACTGTTGCCAGTATCTATATATACTGTTGTCAGTAATCATTAATATCTCCAGGAACAAGCAGGAATGAGTCTTCACATATGGGTACGTCGGTACCGACGGAGCCTGCGCAGGAACGCTCCCCAGCTTCCCAAAAAGGAAAGCTTTTGGGAGCATCCCACAGCGCCTGCGCGCTGCCTTCCCGCCTTTCCTAACCAACTCTCCTCAGTTCTTCTTTGCCGCGGAGCCAGCAGGTCGAGCCCTGTCACCGCTGAAGAAGTTCTTTATTTTATTTTATTTCTTTGGTCGCGTGTCTGCCTTCCCCGACTCCGGACCGGTACTGCCGGTCTTTTCTTTCTTTCTTTAAAAAAAAAAAATATATATATATCGATATTTTTCCTCACTTGGTGTATTTTTCTTCTTAAGGCCTCAGGGCCCACAAGAAAATTTCCCTCATGGAAAAACCAACCTCCGGGTTAAAAAAATGCACTAAGTGTAGCGATACTATTTCTGTTACAGATACCCATGAATGGTGTCTTAAATGTTTGGGTCCTGAACACTCCATTCCGGATTGTCCGTCCTGCTCCCTAATGTCTAAACGGGGGTTACAGAACCGAGCAGCTAAGCTCCATGTGCTGTTTCCCGCTGAGGCACCAGCAGTAGCATCGACATCTTCCAGGTCTTCTTCTCCTGAAGGATCTCAGGTAACCAAACATAAACCTAGCAGGTCCTCGAAGGGTAGATCTCCCTCTAAGCATCGAGATGACTCCGGGCTTGCCCTCGAGGACCCTGCATCAGCCAAACAACCCCGGCGGGAAGCTCCGGCTTCCAAAGCTCCTCCTATGGGGTTACAGGTTGACATCGATGGCACGGCCTCGACCGATCACCTCTTAGAATGCTCTGGGGTACCGGCACAATCTCCCGGTACCGACCTCCAGGCATTCATGGCGTCGATGGATCCAGAATGTTCTGTCCATGCAGCAGGCTATTTCAGCCTTCATTCAAGCTGCGACGCCGGCGGTACCGCAACGAGCTCTGTTGTCGGTATCGGCTCCGGTACCGGCACCAGCGCCGATACCGGTTCCGACCGCATCGACATCAACTAGGACAGGGTTCCTTGTCCAGGGCTGTTTATCGGTACCGATCCAGTTCCGAAAATGCCCGATGTCGATACCGCTCGATACGCGTATCGAGCGCTGGAAGAGCACCCTGACAGGCGGTACTTCGATTCCTCTGGTGATTCTGATTCATCAGATGAATCACCTGAAGTATCCATAGCCCTTCCTGAAGAGCCTTCTTCTGCAAAAAGAAGAATGTCTCCTCCAGAGGACTTGTCCTTTCAAGACTTCATAAGAGAAGTAGCTAAAGGACTATCTATCTCAGTAGCCTCTGAATCAGAGCCTAGAGCAAAACAAATTGGATATTTTAGGATACCCTAAGGCTCCTAGAGAGGCAGTCACCTTACCAATTCATGAGATTCTTTATGAACACATGATTGATTTATGGGAGACTCCTCTCACTCTCACTCTCCTCATTCTCGCAGGTTGGACACTATGTACCATGTCCCTCCCTGTCCTGGCTTTCAAAAAACTCAGCTTCCTCACCATTCCATTGTGGTGCAGTCAGCTATGAAGAGGATAAAGAGTACAAAGAGACACACTTCTGCTCCTCCAGGAAGAGAATGCAGAACCTTGGATGCTTTTGGTAGGAAAATCTTCCAGGCCAGTATGCTTATTGCCAGAATCAACTCATATAGCCTCTACATGGGTATGTTTCTAAAAGAAGTGGCAGAAAAGCTGCACACTTTCCTCCCTTTTATTCCAGAAGATAAAAGGGAAGAATTCCGCATGTGGCTTAAGCATACTCAAGACATCTCCAGGTTTTCAAACAGGGCAGCCTTTGACTCTTTTGAAGGTGCCAGTAGAGCCTCAGGCATTGCCATAGCTGCTCGCAGAATTGCTTGGCTCCAGGCTTCTGATCTAGAACCCTGGGTTCAAGATGGCTTGGGAAATCTGCCCTGTACAGGTGAAAATCTATTTGGCAAAGAGTGGCAAATTAAAGCCACTCAAATGGATGCAGAGAATTCTGCTCTGGATAGACTTTCAAAGTCTACCTCCATTCCTGCCAAGAAAAAGACTTTTAAAAAGTCTTTTTTCAAAAAGGGCAGGTTTCCTTCCACTTCTGGCCAACAATCTTCTACAGGTCGCTTTACCGCTAAGCGTCAGCAACCTAAGCAGGCCAGGCCTAAGTCTACAGGGGCTGCTGTAACTCAGCAGTCCCAACCACCTCAGGGTTTTTGACTTGATGCTAGAGAACGTAGCCTTTCTGGCTTTAACACAGCCAGAACCTCTCACCATTCCAGGAAGGTTAGCTCATTTTGCTCCCAGATGGGAGCAAATCACATCAGAGCAGTGGACCCTCTCCATCATAAAAGAGGGCTACAAACTTCATTTCTCAGACCTTCCTCCCCACACCATGGTGAGACACTTCAATTCTCCCACATCTCTTCTCGAACAAGGGGCAATAGAAGAAGTTCCTCTTCTTCAACAAGGGTCAGGGTTCTACTCCCCCTATTTTCTCATTCCAAAGAAGACAGGGGGATACAGACCCATTCTAGATCTCAGAGAATTGAACAAATTTCTATGCAAGGAGAAGTTCAAGATGCTTTCTCTGGGCACTCTCCTTCCATACCTTCAAAGTCAGGATTGGCTTTGTTCTCTAGATCTCAAGGATGCGTACACACATGTCCTCATCCATCCATCTCACAGAAAATTCCTACGTTTTCTTTTCCAGGGAAAACATTACCAATACAGAGTACTTCCTTTTGGTCTGGCCTCTGCTCCGAGAGTGTTCACCAAATGCATGGCAATAGTTGCTGCATTTCTACGCCCTCTGGGAATATTTGTCTTCCCATACCTGGACGACTGGCTCATCCGAGCTCCATCTCAGTCAGAGGCCCAGATTTCCCTGGACCGCACAAGGCGCATTCTGCAGTATCTGGGACTGGTGGTAAACCTCCCAAAGTCCCAGCTCATCCCCACTCAGTCCCTGGAATTCATAGGGGCCTGGTTGGATACCACCACTGCAAGGGCCTACCTTCCTCAGGCCCGTTGCCAACGTCTAGTGCAACTAGCCTCCCAAATTCAGTCAAAGAGCCACTTAACTGCCAGGGAGATGCTACAACTGCTAGGCCACATGGCTTCCACAGTACATGTGGTACCCTATGCTCGCCTACACATGAGAGCAGCTCAATGGACTTTGTCCACCCAGTGGACTCAAGCTTCAGGAGCTCTCTGACCAAATAGCAACTTCCAAACGTCTCTTTTGGTCTCTCCAATGGTGGATGTCCACTCAAAATCTGTTGCTGGGGTCCCCCTTCCAACAGTTGTTGCCCCAAGCAACCCTCACAACAGATGCCTCCCAAACAAGTTGGAGAGCTCATCTACAAGACCTCTCCACCCAAGGCACTTGGTCCCCACAGGAGACCTCCCTTCATATCAACCACTTGGAACTTCGAGCAGTGTTTCTAGCTCTCAAGGTCTTTCATACCCTCCTCAGCTACAAGACAGTCCTTATTCATACAGACAATCAAGTAGCCATGTTTTACATAAACAAGCAAGGAGGAACTGGCTCTCTGTCGCTTTGCAACGAAGCTCTAAGATTATGGGCCTTCGCCAGAGAGCATCAAATCCATCTCCTGGCAGTATACCTCCCAGGAATCCAAAATTCTTGGGCAGACAGACTCAGTCGAGTTCTGCTTTCACACGAATGGTCCCTGCATATGAATCAGGTACACAGAATCTTCCAAGAATGGGGAACCCCAGACATAGACCTCTTTGCAAGTCCGTGGAATGCCAAACTTCCCCGGTTCTGTTCCAGAATTCCGTGTCAGGGAGTTCAGGCCAAGGATGCCTTCCTCCTTCATTGGGGTCAGGGCTTCCTGTATGCCTTTCCACCCATTCCCTTGATTCCCAAGACTCTATTCAAACTCCAGAGGGATCAAGGATCTATGATCCTTATAGCTCCACGCTGGCCACGCCAAGTGTGGTACCCTCTACTTCTGCATCTCTCCCAAGCCCCCTCCCTGGACTTGGGAGCTGCTCCAGACCTTCTGTCCCAGCAGGAAGGGACTTTGTGGCACCCAAACCCCAAGTCCCTTCACCTCAGAGCTTGGTTACTGAAGGCCTAGACCTTCATGACTTGAATCTTTCTCAGCAGGTGAAGGATATCCTCCATGCTTCCAGGAAACCTTCCACCAGGCGTTCCTATGCTTTTAAGTGGAAAAGATTTTCCATTTGGTGTGCTGAAAAGGGTCTTGACCCTCTGGCACTACCTTTAGCTTCTTTGTTAGACTATCTCCTGCATCTCTCCAATGCAGGACTTAAGACAAATTCAGTAAGAGTCCATTTGAGTGCTATTGCAGCATCCCTTAAGCCCATCAATGGACAACCTATCTCCTCTCATCCTCTTATTTCAAGATTCATGAGAGGCCTAACTTTAACTAAACCTCCCATTAGGCCTCCTCCGGTTGCATGGGACTTAAATTTGGTTCTTGGTCAGCTTATGAAGCCACCTTTTGAACCCTTAGCCACTACCTCCTTGAAATTTCTTTCCTGGAAGGTTATTTTCCTCATTGCAGTCACTTCTGCTCGCCGCATCAGTGAACTGCAGGCCTTAGTGGCTAATCCACCTTATACAAGGTTCCATCATGACAAGGTAGTCCTTAGGACAAATCCACACTTTATGCCTAAAGTGGTCTCACCTTTTCATCTTAATCAAGAGGTATATTTACCTGTCTTTTTTCCAGCTCCTCATGCATCCAGTGCAGAGAGGAATCTTCATACTCTGGATTGTAAAAGAGCTCTTGCTTTTTACTTACATAGGACACAGCAACATAGAAAGTCTTCCCAGCTTTTTGTTGCTTTTGATCATTCTCATTTGGGACTTCCAGTCTCTAAGAGAACACTGTCCAATTGGATTGCTCAGTGTATTTCTTTCGCCTACCAGAGTAAGAACCTTTCTCTGGAGAGCCATGTCTCAGCTCATAATGTGAGGGCCATGGCCACCTCTATGGCTCATCTAAATTCTGTGTCCATCGACCAGATCTGTTGAGCAGCCACCTGGGCCTCTGTTCATACCTTCACAGCCCATTACTGCTTGGACAAGGATTCCCGCCGGGATGTCTTGTTTGGTCAGGCTGTCCTCAGACACCTGTTCCATTCTTAAATAACTCCTGCCCTCCTTCCCTGGATGGATGCCTGAGAT
This sequence comes from Ichthyophis bannanicus, assembly GCA_033557465.1. Taxonomy (NCBI): domain Eukaryota; kingdom Metazoa; phylum Chordata; class Amphibia; order Gymnophiona; family Ichthyophiidae; genus Ichthyophis; species Ichthyophis bannanicus. Next base: position 924,428,320 of record CM066032.1, on the reverse strand, counting down.
CCATAGGAGGACGCAGACCCCTTTCAGGGTCTCATATCCTTGGGGATCTCCCAGGCATCTCAGCTAGGGAGTCCCCGTATGTGAAGACTCATTCCTGCTTGTTCCTGGAGATAGCACAGTTACTTACCTGTAACAGGTGATCTCTGGGAACAGCAGGAATAAGTCTTCACAACCCACCCACCTCCCCTAGGAGTTGTATCTCTTTTCTATCTTTCCTTTCCTCTCTCTCTCTATTGTCTCAGCTTTAAACTCGAACTGAGGAGAGTTGGTTAGGAAAGGCGGGAAGGCAGCACGCAGGCGCTGTGGGATGCTCCCAAAAGCTTTCCTTTTTGGGAAGCTGGGGAGCGTTCCCGCACAGGCTCCGTCGGTACCGACGTACCCATATGTGAAGACTTATTCCTGCTGTTCCCAGAGATCACCTGTTACAGGTAAGTAACTGTGCTTTCCCCACCCATCCTTCATGTACTGTTGCCTGTAGCTATATATACTATTGTCAGTAATCATTAATTTCACGTACTGTTACCAGTAACCATATACACTGCTCAATCAATATATATACGGTTCATTTACCGTATATATATTGCTAATAGCTATATATACTGCTGTCAGTAATCATTAATTTCACATACTGTTACCAGTAGCCATATATACTGCTCATTCACCATATATACGGTCCATTTACTGTCCACCTACTATATTTACTGTTGCCAGTAGCTATATATACTGTTGTCAGTAATCATTGATCTCCTGTACCATTGCCAGTAGCTATATATACTATTGTCAGAAATCACTAACCTCAGCGGAGCTCTATCACTCCCAACCCCCCCACTCCCAAAAAACACATAATGTCTCCTACAAAACTTGTAAGCCTCCCCCTTACTCTCCTTCTAATAACACTCCTGACACAACACATCTATACATACAAAACCAACCAAAGCCCTTACAATAACATCCCCATCATCCACAGTCGTTACCGAAGCCCTTATAATTACTTCCCAACCATTCATAATCATTACCGAAATCCACCACACAGCTCAACATATACGCACTCCCACAATCATTATTCACGCCATGACAGACACCATCATAGACTCATCCAAATAAAGCACCAACCCCATAGCGCGATAAACGACAGTGCAGACAATACAGACACTAAAATAAAACTCATCCTAATAAACATTTGATCCATACGAAACAAAATACCAATAATCAACGACATAATACAAGACACAAACCCAGACATTATCTGCATTACTGAGACATGGCTCACACCCACATACTATTAAATCAGCTAACCACACATCAATATGATATATTCAACTGCCATCGGGATGTAAAAAGAGGAGGTGGCGCTCTAATACTCACTAAAAAAAACGTACAATACACCCTAATAAACTTAAATAATATAGACGGAATGGACATTATCAATATAGAAAATAGAACCCTTGTAATCACCCTCATATATAGACCCCCATCAACTGATCAAAAAAACCTCACTCCCATCCTCGAACTTGCATGCACAGCATCTCAAAGCAAACCACTCATACTTCTAGGTGACCTGAACCTCCCATCACTGAACCATTCCCAATCGGATAACTTCATGGACGCTATGACACAAATGGGTTATACACAGATAATACATGCTCCCACACACAAAAAAGGCAAACATTAGACCTCATCTTCCTCCCTTCCACGCTTAATAGTCACCAACTACATACCCCTCCAACTATAACCGAAGTACCATGGTCCGACCATCACCTTATAACACTCCACCTCCCGGCACAAGCACCAATAAACACCACACGCACAATACCGCATACATCACGCTTCGCACACTTCGACAAAAATGCATTCCTTGACAAAGTATTACCCATACTCAATACAAACTCACCAGACATCAATTCAACTATAACACATTGGAATTTAACAATCCAAAAAGCAGCTGTCCCCACACAAGTCATGCATAGACAAATAAAAAAACCCCGAAAAATGGTTCACGAAAGAACTAGCAAAACTAAAAAAAACAACTGAGGAAACAAGAAAAGAGATGGAGGAAAACAAATCCCAATACATGAACTTACTCAACGAATACAAGAATGCAATCAACAAATCAAAAAGAGATTACCATTCTAAAGTAATAAACTCAGCCATCAACCGCCCTAGAGAACTATTCGCGATTGTAAAAACATTAACAAAAACAAAAAACTCTGAGCCTAAACAACCAGTAATAAGTGTACAAACTCTAGCAACACATTTTGCAGAGAAACTAAAGAACAAATCCATCACCCTGACAGCAATATTACCTTCAAGCACAAAAATCAATAACGAATGGACAACTTTTCACATGGTAGATCATAAACACCTCCTTAAGATCATAACAATGATCAATACCACAACCTCCCCACTCGACCCATGCCCTGTGTCATGGATTAAGTGTGCAAAGGAAGAACTGGCTGAAAACTTACAACACATAGTGAACCAATCCCTTTCCCAAGGCATCATGCCTGATGCCTTAAAACTCACAACGCTTCGCCCAATAATAAAGAATAGTAAGCTCGACTCAAAAGACCCGAACTCATACAGACCCATAGCCAGCATTCCATTTATTGCTAAAATAATAGAAAAAACAATTCAACTACAATTACAAGAACACATTGATGAGCACAAGCCCCTTGATTCACACCAGTTTGGATTCCGCCCTTTCCATGGAATAGAAACTCTCTTAACCACACTGATGGACTTCCTCATCAGAGGTACAGATGACTACAGCCAAGGCTTCCTACTCCTCTTTATAGACATTTCTGCCGCCTTTGACAACATCAACCACCTTACACTGATTAATAGGCTAGAAAACTTAGGAATAGGTGGGACTGTCCTCAAATGGTTCAAATCTTACATCACACACAGACTAATACGCGTCCAAATAGACCAAGAAGCATCAGAAACATTCCCCCAAGGACAGGGAATACCCCAAGGATCAGCTCTTTCTGCCCTCCTTTTCAACTTGTACCTACAACCTATTACAAACATATTTAAAAAAACACAGGATTAACCATTTTATCTACGCTGACGACATCATGCTCGCTATCCCAATAATCACTAAAAACCCCACATATGACACCTTATCCGAATGCATGGCTGAGGCTACCTCTTGGATGGAAACCAACTACCTCAGCATCAATCTTAAAAAAACGGAAGCAATGTTCGTAACAAGGACACCTATGACTGAGGACACTTACCCAACAACAATCGCAATCAACAAAACAACCATACCTGTTAGAAAAGAGGTCAAATACCTAGGCGTAATAATAGACTACACTCTCACCATGTTACCGCACATAAAACAGACAGTCAAAACCATATTCTACAAACTCAAAACTATACAACACCTACGGCCTCTCCTTGAAACACATGACTTTAGATCTGTAGTCAGTACACTTATCACCCCCCACTTCGACTATTGCAATAGTCTCTTAATTGGCCTTCCACAAAAAAACACATGCCTGCTTCAAAGAGCCCAGAACATCTGTGCAAAAGTAATTGCTAAAGCTCGCCTAACAGACCACGTAACCCCAATACTGCTGGAATTACACTGGCTCCCTATAAACAGCCGAATCAGATATAAAATAATCCTAACAACCTTCAAACTCATAAACGGCATCGCCCCCTCACATCTATCCACCCTGCTGCACGCTCCAACTGAAACGAGAACTCACAGACAAAACGCAGCCCACTCCCTTAACACACCAAAAGCCTTCAGGAAGTCTAAGAAAACTACAAGCTCCAGAGCGTTCACATTTGCTGCCCCTACACTCTGGAACGACCTCCCAATAGACCTTTGCATCATAAAAGACCTTTCTCAATTCAGAAAAGAACTAAAAACTTACCTATTCTCCGAACATTTCGAAATCCCCTACCCCCCAAATCCAGCCCCACAGCAACCAGTCACACAAACACAAAACCCCCAAAACTACAATTAACTAACTCCCGAGAGATCTCCGCCACTCACACTCCTGACTTACGATAAAAAGGAAATAAATTCCAATACCTAAACATGCCCATCAACTATCCAACCCTGTAACACACTATACATAGTCTTTGTAAATAGCCAATGTAAATAGAAACATAGAAACATGATGACAGAAAAAGACCACAAGGCCCATCTAGTCTGTCCTTCCATAACAACTACAACAGTCCACTTTTTACCTTTAGAGATCCTCTGTGTTGGTCCCATGCTTTTTTGAATTCAGTTACTGTCCTCATCTCTACCACCTCCACTGGGAGACTATTCCACGGATCCACTACTCTTTCCGTAGTTTGACAGTTGTTTTGCTTTATTACCTGTACAAAGTTGAATTTTACTGTTAAATGTAAATGTATACAGAAGTGTACAAGATTGTTAAATTGTTCCATGTAAACCGCCCTTGATCTCTGGAAGGGGCGGTATAAAAGAAAATAGATAAAAAAAAATAAAATACTAGAGAACTGCTTTCCATAGGGACTTGCCTGAAGTTACAGAAATAGGATTTCCAGCTATTGCAGCAAGAGGGCACACCAAATGGGATTAACACATTGCAGTACCCTTGCTTCCCACCTACTCCATGTCATTGAAGCTGCAGAATTGTCTGATTGGGATTTGCCACTCCTTTAGGAACTTTCTGCTGCAGTTATATAGTGAAATACCTACTCTACCTGAATATAACTTGCCTTAGAACTAAATCTAAATAGAAAAAAAATACATATTGCCTAGTTTTTCCATTCACTAACCTCCTCTTCCTGTGGCAGGACTGCTCTGTGACCTGCTCTGGTCAGATCCAGACAAGGATGTGCAGGGCTGGGGTGAGAATGACCGTGGTGTATCCTTCACCTTTGGAGCTGATGTGGTCAGCAAGTTTCTGAATCGCCATGATCTTGACCTCATTTGCCGGGCCCATCAGGTATTTGTATCACTGTCTAGTACTGGGAGGCAACTCTATAATCAGTAGTATTCGTTTTTTATATCGATTTTTCTCAACTCTCATCTTAGGTGGTGGAAGATGGTTATGAATTTTTTGCCAAGAGACAGCTTGTCACGTTGTTCTCAGCTCCCAACTACTGTGGCGAGTTTGACAATGCTGGTGGCATGATGAGTGTGGATGAGACCCTGATGTGTTCTTTTCAGGTAACATTGAGAGGGTGTATTCAAGAAGGGCACCATGCCATCCTTTTGCATCTGTGGACGCATAATCCCAAAAGGAGAGGGAATGCTGAAAACTGCCCTTGCCTAGTGCAGCAGTCCTAGGCATAGGTGCAGCATAGAAACCTGTATGTTGTGTAATAAAGGGGTGGGTCACCCACAAGGGAGAAATGTTAACTTTTCTTGAACAGATGAATTTTACTGAAACTTTAATAACTAAGCACAAACTGACTTTCCATATCGTCCTGCTAGACCAGTCCAGACAAGTGGGTTGTGCCCCTTACCAGTAGATGTGGAGACAGGAATTTTCCATCAGCTTCTTTATGACATCATCATGCCATATCACGGGAACCACCAAATGGAGTCTTCAGTAAGCTCTGTCTCCAGCAGATGGTAGATGCATCTTATCAGTGCTCTGAAAATCAGAAAATACAAATAAGGATTGAGAGGAAAAATGAAATTTGCTTGTAAACAACCATCCCTTGGGTGGAATTTTCACTGGAGCATGACGTGGGATGCTCCACTAGAGTTACCCTTAAAACTGGTGCTGTTTTTGAATGACAAAGGAGGAGGGAAAATGGTTCAACTCCATGCCCTTATCTTGCTAAGGACATGTTGAATAGCCCAAAGATTGGAAGGAAAGGAACTGGAAGGATTCTTCAGCCATACACACATCCTCGGTGCCCCCTCCCTCCTCCTTCCCTCTGTTCTCCCCCGAAGATTGAAGAGAATTCTTTAGAGGCATGCAACTGCACATCTGGCAACGGGAAGTAGCACTGAGCCTGGCATGGTATTTACCTACCATGGGCTCCCCTGGCTTGAGTAACAAAAGCTAAGCCTGTTTGTCTGTTTATGGGGGCTCCTGAATTTGTCTATTGCTGGGGCACTAGGCCAGCTTGGGGGATGCTCAGGACATCTGTTTGAATCTGCGCCAGTGTTTTTCCCACCTTGTTTAACTGCCTGTGCATGCTTGCAGTTCCTATACTTTGTCGTGCCCATTCTGCGCCTTGCCGGTAGCAAGGACCACCCATATGTGAAGACTACATTCCTGCTTGTTCCTGGAGACAGACCAAGCTTGCTGCAGAAAAAATAAAACTCCGGGGAAGACAGCCTGGGAGCTCCCCACTGGCCTTCTGGCAGGGCTTGCCCATGTAGATTTGGTGTGCAATGCAATGCACTGCCTGAGTACACTTTCAGCCTGTGTTGCCTAACTGCTTGCGGTGGAGAGTGCTTGTGCTTCCTTTGAAAAGGTGCTGCCTGGTCCACGGAAAGCAGAGAGCCTCATGGCTAGATTCTGGTATTTGCTCTGCTTGCATGAATGCTTTGGGTACACTCTCAGAAAGCCCGTTCCTCCATGTGCTGCTGGAAGATGAAGTGCCCCAGTCTCATCTTCTGCAGTGTCGTTGGCAGTGGGTGTGGTCCTGACGAAGGATGATCATCAGGCTTGCAATTATAGCACACCCTCTTCTGGACGCCCCCCTTTGTGGAAGGGATTGTCACCTGCTGCTCCCCCCGGTGAGGAGGGTCATCTGGCCAGTGGGGAGCTCCCAGGCTGTCTTCCCCGGAGTTTTATTTTTTCTGCAGCAAGCTTGGTCTATCTCCAGGAACAAGCAGGAATGTAGTCTTCACATATGGGTATCATCAGTACCGTCGGAGCCTGCGTGGGAACGCTCCCCAGCGTCCAATAATAAAGCTTTTGGGAGCATCCCACAGCGCCTGCGTGCTGCCTTCCCGCCTTTCCAACTGTCCCTCTCCAGTTCTTCATTTTCCGCGGAGCCGACAGGTCACATACCCTGTCACCACAGAAAAATTTTGTCGTTAATCTTTGTTTTTGTGGTCGCATCTGCCTTCCTTCGACGCCATACCGGTACCGCCGACTCTTTCTTCTTTCTTTAAAAAACAAACAAACAAAAAAATTATAGTTTCTGAGGTGTTTTACTTTAGAAACCTTTTTTCCTTGGTGCTAGGCGCCATTTTGGGCGCTAGGCCCAATTTCTTTCCTTAAAAATGGAAAAACCTACTTCAGGTTTTAAGAAATGTTCTAAATGTGGCAGTACTATTGTTGTCTCAAATGTTTAGGTCCTGAGCACTCTATTTCAGAGTGCCACTCCTGTGGAATGATGTCAAAAAGGGGCTGGCAGAACCTAGCTGCTAAACTTGGCACCCTTTGTCCCTCAGACGTGGCGTCTGTTGCATCGACGTCCTCCAGGGCCTCATCTTCCTCCAATGGATCTCGGGTAACTAAACATAAATCTAGCCGATCCTCAAAGGGTAGATCTCCTAAGTATTGAGATGCCCCTGGCATTGCCCTTGAGGAATTTTCACCGGCAAAACTTTCCTAGTGGGAGGCTTCACCTTTCAAAGCACTAACGGGGCTCCAGGATATTCTCGAGGCCTCAACCTCAGCAGAACTACTGGCACCATGCTCTGGATTTCTGGCCGCTTGTACCGGTACCGACACCCAAGCATCGGCAGCGTCGATATACCAGAGTTTCCTTGCTATCGAATGCAGTCAAGCGGCTCTTCTCACGGCTTCGGTACCATTGAAACTGCTTCAGACACCTCAACCGATACCGGTATCGGAATCGGTATCGACTGCATTAGCATCGGCGGGTATGCCACCCATACAGAGTCATGCGGTTGTCTCCGGCATCGACAGATCGGTACCGGAACAACCCTATACCGACTTAGATTGATACCGGTACCGTGCTTTGCACGATCACCGGTATCGGAGGTATTTTGAATCCTATGAGTCTGAAGACTCCGAAGACTTTGCCGATACAAGAGTACTTCTCCCCGAGGATTCCTCTTCTCAGTGCAGAATGTCTCCGCCAGAGGATATATCCTTTCAGGACTTTATCCATGATGTGGCCCTTCCATCACAGTAGCTCCTGAAAAAGAGCCCAGGGCAAAGGAATTGGAAATTCTCCAATACCCTAAGGTTCCCAAAGAGGCAGCTACTCTGCCTATTCATGAGATTTTACATGATCTTATGCTAAGGATGTGGGAAACACCTTTAACCACATCTCCTCATTCTCGAAGACTCAATACCATGTATTGAGTTCCACCTTGTCCTGGATTTTAAAAAACTCAATTACCACACCATTCGATTGTGGTGGAATCAGCCATGAGAAGGATGAAAAGTGCAGAGACATGCATCCAATCCTCCAGGTCGTGAATGCAGGACTCTCATTGCCTTTGGGCGTCTGCTTCCATGCTCTCAGCTAGGATCAGTTCCCATATCTTGTATATGGGAATGTTCCTTAAAGAGGTCACAGGAGACTTGGAGCTTATGAGCCCTCTCCTTCCTGATGACAAAAGGCAAGACTATCTTACTCTAGTCAAACATGCTCAGGATGTTTCCAAGTTTGTAAATCGTGCAGCCTTTGACTGTTTTGAGTGCATAAGCAGAACCTCGGCTATTGCCATTGGTGAACATCGGATAGCCTGGCTTCAGGCATATGACTTGGAAATTTGGGTACAGAATAAATTAGGAAACATTCCTTGCACAGGAGAAAATCTCTTTGGCAAGAATTAGCAGGAGAAGGCTAATGAGATAGATGCTGACAATATCACCTTGGATAGATTGTCCAAATCTACAGCTGATCCTGCAAGGAAAAAATCCTCTAAGAAACCATTTTTCCATAAGAAAAAGAAGTTTTATCCTTCCTATACCCAACAGGGACACTGTCCAGGTCAGACTGCCCAAAAGGGACAACAGCAAAAACCTAGACAACAAAAGAAGCCAAAAGCTGCAAAACCTCAGCATGCTCAGCTTCCTCAGGGGCTTTGACTCCTCCCTAAAGAACTTTGCCTTCCTGCCTCTGAACGGTCCAGAACCCTCAACCATCCCAGGCAGGTTATGTAATTTTGCCCACAGATGGTACCAAATAACAGCAGAAAATTGGACTCTGTCCATTGTACGAGAGGGGTACAAGCTTCATTTTCACAGCATGCCCCCTCCTACAGTTGTAAGACAGTTCAATTCTCAGACCTCTCTCGACAGTCTCTTAGGTCAAGAAGTCACAATGCTCCTTGCTCAAGGAGCAATAGAGGAAGTACCCATTCCTCATCAGGGTACAGGGTTCTACTCCCCCTATTTCCTTATTCCAAAGAAAATAGGGGGACACGGACCCATTTTAGACCTCGGAGAATTGAACAAATATTTGTTCGGAGAGAAGTTCAAAATGGTCTCTCCTAGGAACTCTGCTGCCATACCTTCAAAGTCAGGATTGGCTTTGTTCTCTAGATCTCAAGGATGCGTATACTGATGATCTCATTCATCCAACTCACTGAAAGTTCCTCCGATTCCTGTTTCAAGGAAAGCACTACCAATACAAGGTTCTTCCCTTTGGCCTAGCTTCTGTGCCAAAAGTGTTCACAAAATGCATGGCTGTGGTAGCAGCATTTCTCCGCAGTCTGGGAATATTCATCTTCCCTTATTTAGACGACTGGCTGATTCGAGCCCCTATAGTGCCAGAAGCCAGCTCTGCTCTGTTTCGCACAATGCGAATCCTTCATTATTTGGGACTGGTCATAAACCTCCCAAAATCCAATCTTGCTCCCACTCAGTTCCTAGAGTTCATAGGAGCTCATCTGGATACCAGACAGACAAGGGCTTTCCTTCCGCAGCCCCGCTGTCTTCGCATACTACAACTAACTTCCCAAGCAGTGCTCAAACCTTGTCTCACTGCTTGGGAAATGCTACAATTGCTAGGCCACATGTCATCCACCGTGCATGTGGTTCCTTATGCTCGCCTCCATATGCTCGCAGCCCAGTGGACTTTATCCACTCAGTGGACACAGGCCTCAGACTGCCTGTCGGACAAAATAATAAACTCAAATCGTCTTATTTCGTCTCTCCAGTGGTGGCAATCACCCAGAAACCTTCTGTTGGGGTCTCCTTTCCAGCAACCCCTATCCCAAGACACCCTAACAGATGCATCACAAGTGGGATGGAGAGCCCACCTGCACAATCTCTCTACCCAGGGTACCTGAACTCCATAGGAGGCCTGTCTTCACATCAACCTCCTGGAGCTCAGAGCACTCTTCTTTGCTCTTCGAGTATTTCACGCCCAGCTCAGCTACAAGACAGTCCTAGTTCAAACGGACAATCAGGTAGCTATTGTATGTTCTATGTGAACAAGCAGGGCGGAACAGGCTCTCTGTCACTATGCTGTGAAGCTTTGCGAATATGGGCCCTCGCCAGAGAGCATCAGATTCATCTCCTTGCGGTGTATCTTCCAGGCATCCAAAACTCTTGGGCAGACAAACTCAGGCTAATTTTCCCAATGGAGAAAGGTGAATAGTGGTGTACCCCAGGGATCTGTGCTGGGTCCGCTGCTTTTTGTCATATTCATAAATGACCTGGAAAAGGGAATAACGAGTGAGGTTATCAAATTTTCAGATGACACAAAACTATTTAAAGTTGTTAAAACCCAAGAGGATTGTGGAAAATTGCAAGAGGATCTTGATAAATTGGAAGACGGCATCAAAATGGCAGATGAAATTTAATGTGGACAAGTGCAAAGTTATGCACCTAGGAAAGATCAACCCAAACTATGGTTACACGATGCAAGGTTCCACATTAGGAACCACCACCTAGGAAAAAGATTTAGGCATCATTGTGGATAACATGTTAAAACCCTCGGCCCAGTGTGCAGCGGCGGCCAAGAGAGCAAATAGAATGCTAGGTATCGTAAGGAAAGGAATGGAAAATAAAACAAAAGATATTATAATGCCTCTATCTCGTTCCATGGTGAGACCGCACCTTGAATATTGTGTGCAATTCTGGTCGCCGTATCTTAAAAAGGATATATCGTTATTAGAAAAGGTTCAGAGAAGAGCCACCAAAATGGTACAGGGGATGGAAGGCTACTCCTATGAAGAAAGGCTAAAAAGGTTAGGACTCTTTAACCTGGAATAGAGACAGCTGAGGGGAGATATGATAGAAGTCAATAAATTAATGAACGGAGTTGAACGGGTAAACGTAGATCGATTGTTTACGTCGTCAGAATATAGAAAGACTAGGGGACATGCAATGAAGCTACAGGGTGAACTATTTAAGACTAATAAAAGAAAATATTTTTTCACTCAACGTGTAATCAAACTCTGGAATTTGTTACCGGAGGATGTAGTAAAGGCTGTTAGTGTAGCTGGGTTTAAAAGAAGTTTGGACAAGTTCCTGGAGGAAGGGTCCATAATCCATTATTAAGAAGAGACTAAGGATATCAATGCTTGACCTAGTACAAGCATTGTGGAACCTGTGTCTTTTGGGGAAACTGCTAGGTACGTATGACCTAGATTGGCCACTTTTGGAAACTGGATACTGGGCTTGATGGGCCTTGGTCTGACCCAGTATGGCATTTCTTATGTTCTTATGTTCAGTCGAGTTCGGCTTCCACACGAATGGTCTCTCTACCCAGACCAGGTTGCCCAAATATTTCAGATTTGGGGAACTCCGGACATAGACCTCTTTGCAAGTCTGCTGAATGCCAAACTTCCCCAGTTCTGTTCCAGAATTCCGGCTCCATGTTGTCAGGCAAGGGACGCCTTCCTCCTCCACTGGTGTCAGGACTTCCTATATGCCTTCCCACCCATTCCCCTCATCCCCAAAACCCTATTCAAGCTTCAGAGAGACAGAGATCATATGATCCTCATCGCTCCACGTTGGCCACGGCAAACGTGGTACCCTCTGCTCCTACATCTCTCTCAAGCTCTCCCTCTGGAGTTGGGATCCACTCCAGATCTTCTCTCCCAAGAGGACAGGATGCTCTGGCATCCGAATTCCCAGTCTCTGCATCTCAGGGCCTGGTTGCTGAAAGCCTAGAACTTCAGGATCTTAACCTTTCCCAACAGGTAAAGGATATCCTTCATGCTTCTAGGAAACCCTCCACAAGACGCTCGTATGCCTTCACATGGAAAAGGTTTACCATATGGTGCTCGCAGAAGGATCTTAACCCTCTTGCGATACCTCTAGAATCGATACTGGAGTATCTCCTTCATTTGTCAAATGTGGGTCTCAAGACAAATTCAGTAAGAGTCCATCTTAGTGTTATTGCTGCTTCTTACAAGCCTCTAAGTAGACAACCTATTTCCTCTCATCGCGAGATTTATGAGAGGCCTTCTTTTAACAAAGCCTCCCATTAAACCACCACCAGTGGCATGGGACTTAAATCTGGTGCTCAAGCAGCTCATGAAACCGCCCTTTGAACCATTAGCCACTACATCTCTGAAATTCCTTTTTTGGAAAGTCATCTTCCTCATTGCAATCACATCAGCATGTCGCATCAGTGAATTGCAAGCGTTAGTGGCTGATCCTCCTTATACAAGGTTCCACCATGATAAGGTAGTTCTTAGAACTCATCCACACTTTATGCCAAAGGTGGTTTTGCCTTTCCATTTAAACAAAGCGGTTTATCTTCCTGTATTCTTTCCGAGGCCTCATGTCTCCAGTGCAGAAAGGAACCTTCATACCTTGGACTGTAAAAGCACAGCAACATAGAAAATCTTCTCAACTCTTTGTTGCTTTTGATCCTAGTCATTTGGGACTTCGTTTCCAAAAGAAATCTATCTAACTGGATTGCTCATTGCATATCCTTTGCCTATGAGAGTAGGAACCTTCCTCTTGAAGGCCATGTCACAGCTCACAATGTGAGAGCCATGACAGCCTCAATGGCTCATCTTCACTCTGTGTCTATCGACGACATCTGTTGAGCAGCAACCTGGGCTTCGGTACATACCTTCACAGCCCACTACTGCTTAGACAAGGATTCCCGCTGGGACGCCTTGTTTGGCCAGGCTGTTCTTCAACACCTTTTTCAGACTTAATCAACTCCTACCCACCGTCCCTGTTAGGATGGAAGAGATCCATGGGGGGAAGTATGGCCTTTTCACAAGGCCTAACAACTTCCTGGGGCCATCTCCCTGGCATCTGCAGCTAGGGAGTCCCCATATGTGAAGACTACATTCCTGCTTGTTCCTGGAGATAGTGTAGTTATTCACCTGTACCAGGTGATCTCCGGGAACAGCAGGAATTTAGTCTTCACATATGGGTATCGGCGGTACCGATGGAGCCTGTGCGGGAATGCTCCCCAGCATACAATAGGAAAGCTTTTGGGAGCATCCCACAGCGCCTGCATGCTGCCTTCCCGCCTTTCCAACTGTCCCTCTCCAGTTGAGTTTATAGCTGAGACAAAAGAGAGAGGGAGAGAGGAAGAGAGAGAGATACAACTCCTAGGGGAGGTGGGCAGGTTGTGATCTCTCTCTCTCTCACTCGCTTACTCACGCTCTCGTTTGTCTCAGCTATAAACTCAACTGGAGAGGGACAGTTTGAAAGGTGGGAAGGCAGCATGCAGGCGCTGTGGGATGCTCCCAAAAGCTTTCCTATTGGATGCTGGGGAGCGTTCCCGCGCAGGCTCCGTCGGTACCGCCGATACCCATATGCGAAGACTAAATTCCTGCTGTTCCCGGAGATCACCTGTTACAGGTGAGTAACTACGCTTTCTGGCATGGCAACGCGGACTCTCGATCTTCCAGATCCTCTCGATTTTCCAGATCCTCTCGATTTCTTCTGTCCTCTCAGATGAGGGACAGCAGATGAGTCAGAGCCTGATTCATTATCAGTCTTCTAAGTGCTCTTGGTGACATTTGGAGTTGGAGTTTTGGATTGGATGGCCCTTGGTTTAGACCTTGAGTCCAGTCCTGACGCTTTGGGCATTGATTTTGCTCTGAAGGACAAATGGCCATCTTGCTCTGACGTGCATGATGGTGTTTATTCACATATTCAGGAAGGTCAGGTTGGTGGCTCTGAGTTTGTCTGACCCTCTAGTGACTGAACAAGAGCCTCTGGTTCACCCCTTCTGACAAGGGATTTGGAAGTACAAGATGACTTTCCCTTCTGAAGAGCATCAAGAGCATGGTACGCTCAGAGTGGACCCTGCTGGACTCCTCAGTGAAGGGGCTTAGAGTTTGTAGGATCGCGCTGAGTGGTTTAATCCACCAAGAGTGGATGCACAGGTTACAGCACTTGTGAATCGGCCTGCCATTCCGGTGGAGGGCAGAATGCCCCTGGAGGACCCCAGGATTGTAAGGTGGACACTATCTTGAGGAATCAGTTTGCAGCCTCTGCTGTCAGTTGGTGGTTTGCGGACCTGACATCTTGGGCTCTGCCCCAGTGGTTTCAGTCCCTTGCAGAAAGAATATTATGCTCCTCTTGGAGTTGGCTACAGTTTTTCTTGTTGGATGCTATATATGATCTCGTCCACGGGATGGCTAAAAACATTGTTCTGTTGATTGTGGCGTGACATTGGATATAGTTCTGCCTTGGGACAGCATATTCATCCTCTGTCCTGATTGTTTCAGCTTTCTCTAAAAGGCAGCTCTTGTTTGGGTGGAATTGGATAATTTGGGTAAGGACTTGGGCGAGTCTGTGCCTCATTGCCTTCCAGAGAATAGGCCCAAAGCAAAAAAAAGCGAAAGAGGAAACATGGGAGTACATCTCCCAGGCTCTTTGATTGCACTATTTGGACTCCATTTGCTACCACCCCTGCAAGTCTTCCTTCCCACTCTTCTGGATTCTTGTCTCAGATTCAGCTCTTTTGTGGACCTCGATGGTCCCCGTTACTCTTAATACCTCCAGAGGTACCTTCTACTGGCTAGTGTAATTACGGTCTGAAGGTCCATTCTGGGAGTGGGCTCAGCTCACCGAGGATTGTTGAAGGCTAGTCACCATTCTACATCCCCATACTTTGGAATGGAAGAACCAGTTCCGGGCGCAATCTCTTTGCAGCCAACAGAGCCGCAGTTCAACATTCTGTGGACAGACTTTTCCATCTATGGGTGGTGGTCCTTGTTTTTCCCCCCAGCCAGCCAGGGCTGATGTTTAATTTCTTTGTGCTGCCAAGAAAGGTCTTTCAGGAGGTCCTCAAGCTCAATGGAGTAGACGTTTACCTGTGCACCTTTTCACTTCTATGGGGAGTCCTTTTGGTCAGTGATTCAGCTAATACGCTGTGGAGAAGTCCTCCTACCTCTGGACTTGGACAAAGCTAACTTCCACATCCCTAACTGGGAGGATCGACTGTGCTGTCTTTGTTTTGCCATTCCTTGTGCATTTTCAGTTCACCGCTCTCCCCTTTGGCCTCTCCACTGCCTCAATGGCGTTCTCGAGAGTGGTGATGGTGGCGACTTCCATGCTTAGGGACTAGGGATTCTATGTACTCCCATATCCGGAAGACTGAATCATATGGGTTAAGTCACAGTCTGAAGTGGCTCTGGTTTCGGTCCAAGAGAGTCTAGGTTGGCTGATTAATTGAGAGAGAGCCGTGTGGGGTCACCCATTCTCTGGAATACCTGGGAGCGTCTTCAACACTAAGTTAGGCAGTCTTCCAGCCAGAAGAAAAGCTGACCAAGTTGCTGGCCCAGTTGGCAGCCTCCCAGTATAAGCAGGCTTCCAAAGTTGGGATTTTCTTCAGCTTTTTGCCTTGATGACAGCTGTGATAGACCTGCGGCCTTGGGCACAAGCTCATAGGAGGTCCCTTCAGAAGTCTGTTTTCTCCATGTTCTCCCAGTTCTCTGGCATTTGAGGTCAGATGGCCTCTCCAGTCTGAGGTAGTCTCCAGCCCGAAGAGGTGGCAGTAGTTGCAGCACCAGAGGAAGGATATGCCATTGGATTACTCGTGGCTGCTTCCACCATCAGATGCCAACTTGTTTGGCTGGGGAGTTTATTGTGAAGCCCAAACAGCGCAGTGCCATTGGAACAGCCATGAGTCAGCATGGCCCATCAACCTCCTCGAGGCGAGAGCTATTGTTTAGCTCTCCTGCACTGCTGGACCCTGGCCAAGGGCGAAGAGGTCTGAGTCTACTTGGGTGATGCCACAACAGTAGCATGCATCAGTCAGCGAGTGGACACAAAGTGTGCTGGAGTGGCTTGGGAGGTGACTCTCCTGTTATCTGGATGGTTAGTTTTCTTGGTGCCTCTCTTTGCTGGAGTCGACCCACATAGTAGAGGTCTTTCTCAGTTGACACACTCAATTCCGGGGAGTAGGAGCTGAGTCAACCTATCGGCGGATTCTGCACAGTTGGGGTCGTACCAAGATGGATCTGGTGATGTCTTGTTCCCATGCCAAAGCTGATCACTTCTTCAGTTGCTGCAGAGTGGCAGGCTCTGAGGATGTTGATGTCCTAGTTCAGCCCTGGCCAGTGTGCGACCTGCTGTGTATGCTTCCTCTGTGGTCACTAGTGGATCGTATGCTTCAGCATATAGAGCAGCATCTTACATAAGAACATTACAAATGCCATGCTGGGTCAAACCAAGGGCCATCAAGTCCAGTATCCTTTTTCCAGCAATGGCCAATCCAGGTCACAAGTGCCTGTCAGGTTCCCAAAAAGATACACAGATTCCACAGTGCTTATCCCAGAGTAAGCAGCAGATTTCCCTGGTCCTCTTTAGTAATGTTTTATGGACTTTTCCTCCAGGAACTTGTCCATTAAACCCAGATATACTAACAGCTTTTACAACATCCTCCAGTAATGAATTCCAGAGTTTGATTACTCGTTGATTAAAAAAATATTTTCTCTTATTAGTGCTAAATGGGCTATATGGTAGCTTCATTGAGTATCCTCGTCTATCTACTTTTGAAGGAGTAAACAACAGATCTATGTTTACCCATTCTACTCCATTCAACAAGGTTTCAATGCTATGCCCACTACCAAATCTGAATTGACATGGATTAAAAACTTCATAATCATCCAAAAAATTCCTAAAGCTGCTTCCTGTTAGAATATATCTGAAAACCGCTCTGATACACACAGTAAAGGGTGGTATATCAAGCGTCTAAATCCATAAATCCATTAATTAATTTATAGACCTCTGTCATATCTCCCCTCAGCCATCTCTTTTCCATGTTGAAGAGCTCTAACCTTTTAAGACTCTCCTCTTAGGGGTATCCTTCCATCTTCTCTCTACCTTTTCTGATTTGGCTATATTCTTTTTAAGATATGACATCCAGAATTGCACACAATATTCAAGGTGCGGTCTCACCATGGAATGATACAAAGGCATTATAATATCATTGGTTTTGTCCTCCATCCCTTTCCTTATGATTCCTAGAATTCTATTTGCTTTCTGGTCCACCGCTGCACACTGGGCTGAGGGTTTCATCGTATTATCCACCATGATGCCTAAATTCTTTTTCCTGGGTGGTGGTTCCTACTGTGGAACCTTGCATTGTGGAACCATAGTTTGGGTTATTCTTCCCTAAGTCATAACTTTGCAGTTGGCCACATTAAATTTCATCTGCCATTTGGATATCCAGTCTTTCAATTTATCAAGGTCTTTTTGCAATTTTTCACAATCCCCTTAGGTTTTTATAACTTTGAATAATTTTGTGTCATCTGCAGATTTGATCGACTCACTCATTATTCCCATTTCCAGGTCTTTTATGAAAATGTTAAAAAGCAGTGGGCCCAGCACAAATCCCTGTGGTACTTCACTATTCACCTTTCTCCTTTGAGAAAATTGGCCATTTAGTCCTATTCTCTCTGCTTTCTATCTCTTAACCAGTTCCTGATCCACAATGGTACACTGCCTCCTATCCCATGACTTTTTAATTTCCCGCAAGAGTCTCTAATGAGGGACCTAGTCGAGGCATTCTGAAAATCCAGATACATTATATCAACTGGCTCACCTTTGTCTACCTGCTTATTCACAACTTTAAAAAATATATAACAGATTAGTAAGACAAGACTTTCCTTGGCTAGATCCATGTTGGCTTCTCCCATTAAACCATGACTCTATACATGTTCAGTAATTTTATTCTTTATAATGTTTTCTACCATTTTGCCTGGTATTGGCATCAGGCTCACTAGTCTATAGTTTCTTGGATCACCTCTGGAACCCTTTTTAAAAATTGGCATTACATTGGCAATTCTCCAATCTTCAGGTACTACAAATGATTTTAATGATTGATAGCACAGGTACACTAAAAAAATTTTTTTTTAAACTGCCTCTAATGTTTCGATTGATTTTTACGTTTTTTGGTGCGCTGAATCCAAATCTGGTAACCAATTTGCTCCATCACGTACAGATTTTTTGCTACATTGGGTTAGCAGTTTGAGGTGAACGTTTCAGATTGAGTGCGATTGAGATAAAAGTTTCTTGGATGAATTCTTTATACTAATTGTTTAGTAGTTATTCAAATAAGAATAAAGAAAATTGTAACAAGGCAGCACATAAGAATAGAGTAATGTCAACAAAACACACTGTGATGCTAGCAAAATTGTCTGCACTTAAAACAGCCACATACATGTGCACAAACATTGAGCATATAAGAGCGAGGTTAGACACAAAGCAAAGCAAAGAAATGTGCAAAAAATGTTGTACAGGTATGTATGTAAGAATAGAAAACGCAAACCGCACCATTGCAATACATGAAGACAAACACCCGATGGTGTGAAAATAAAATTCTAATAAATGAGATCCGACACTGTAGTAATAACTAGCAAATTTTTATTTCAAAGTTTAGTAAAAACACGATATTTGTCAACACAGTTTAGATTTTAAAGTCATTCTTGGGTCAATCAATCTCCTGGTGGGCCCGTTTCTTCTTCCCCCGAATGCTTCTCTTGGTGCGCTGCTTGGCGTATTTTTCATCTGGGGTTTCCCGCAGCAGCAACCAGCAGAAATCAGCCATCATAGTGGTGTTCCATCTTCCTTGGTACCTTCTCTCTGCGTCCTTGATGTCCTGGTGAAACCTTTCACCTTGTTCTTCACTGTACGCCCCCAAGTTTTCGGGAAAGTAGTTCACATGGGAGTGCAAGAAATGGACTTTCAGACTCATGATACAGCCTTGTTCTTTGAAGGCATTGAGCATCCTGGCAACAATATCCTTATAGTTCTCATCCCGCCTGTTCCCCAAGAATTTGAGAACAACATCCTTGAAGGAATCCCAGGCTTCTTTTTCCTTCTCAGACATCGTTTCAGCGAATGCTCCATCTGAAATGAGTTTCCTTATATCAGGGCCAACAAACACTCCTTCCTTTAGCTTTGCTTCAGAAAGTTGGGGGAACTTTGAGCAAAGGTACCGAAAGCACTCACCATCTTTTGGAAGGGACTTGATGAATTGCTTAATGAGACCCAACTTAATGTGGAGAGGTGGTAATAGAATTTTATCACGAGGTACCAAGCTCTCATGAAGAACATTTTTCTCACCGGGTCTCAAATACTCCTGAATTGGCCAGTCTTTTTTCCCCCAGTGTAGGTCGCGGGCCCGGCTATCCCACAAGCAAAGGAAGCAGGGATATTTGGTGAAACCGGATTGCTGCCCTAATAGCATGGATAGAATTTTAAAGTCTCCACAAATCATCCACTTATGCTCACCATAACGAATCTTCTGAAGAATCAGGGCTAAATTCTCGTATTTTTCTTGGAGAATAACAGAGTGAGCAATAGGAACTGAAGCGAATGTGTTGCCATTATGAAGAAGAACACCTTTTATGCTGTCTTTTGACGAATCAATGAAAAGCCGCCATTCAGCAGGATCATACTTGAGTTTAAACTTTTCCATCACTCCGTATATATCGTTGCAAAATACCAAATCTTTCTCTTTGCTGAAATACTTCAAAAATTGTGTCTCGCGGTTGCGGTACCAATAAAAAGTTGTTCCTGGTGACAATAGATTTTTCTGTTTAAGCCGAGAACCTAGCAGTTGGGCAGCATCTTTTGGGAGTCCTAAATCCCGGACTAAATCATTCAATTCAGCTTGAGAGAAAAGTTCAGGTTTCGGATCTGGTTCAGTTTCAAACTCGGAAGTACTGGACTCATCGGGAAAAGCCATCTGATGAGTCTCATCATGATCAGAACCGTCCACACAAATATGATCCAAAGATTTTGGTGGTTCAGGCACAGGTACTTCGTTGCTATGAGGCATAGGCCTAATTGCTGAGGGAAGGTTGGGGTAACTTATTACGTTCTTATTTTTAAGTTGTATCCCTTCACAATGCAAGAGCAAAAATAGCAGTCACTGCTGTGGTCTCTTTGTTCACGCCACATCATAGGTATTCCGAAACGAAATGCTTGTTTTTTACCTTTCATCCATAAGCATAGATCTTCCTCACATGTCTTGCACACTTTGTGAGGAGCCCACGGTTTGTCTTGATCGCCTAACTTCAAACCGAAATAGGCGAAATATACTTTTTTAATAAATGCAGAAATGTTCCTCTGCCGCTTTTTCACGGTATATTCCCCACAAATAAAACAAAAACTGTCCGGAGAGTTGATGCAACCTCTGGCTCTGTGAGCCATCACAAATACACAGCACTGCAAACTACAACTGTAGTGAGCCACTTCGGAATAAAGCTGGATTACGACTGAGCAAACAAAAGGTAATAATGAACTTGCAAGAAACTGAAATTTGACAGGAACGTTCATGTCGCAACCACCGTGTTTGAGCGAGCGAACGAGGTGAGGCGTACAGGAAAGAACATGCGCCAGCGCGAGTACTGGATTTAGCCCCCCGCCTCCCAATTGTCCTGTTAATGTATAAAATGAATACAAAACACTCTAAAATATCATGAGGGAGTGTTTCTAGTTAGTTAACCATTACAACCTCTATTTTGGGCCAAGAAAATAAACTGCAGTCGGCTAAAAAGAAATTATGTGAACATTCCTTATATGGGTAAGAAATCTAATTTTGCAAGAAAACGTGACGTGATGGAACATTTTGGCTATTTTTCCTGGATTCAGCACCCCAAAAGCTATAGGAATCAGTTGCAAAACTGGAGGCAGTTTTTTGGTAGTGTACCTGTGTAGTTCATAATTTAGTAATAGTAGGTCTGCAATCTCATATTTCATTTCTTTCAACATCCTCTGATGTATACCATCTGGTCGAGGCAATTTGCTATTCTTCAGTTTATCAAATAGCTGCAATACAGCTTCCTAGTTTATCGATATTTCTTTCAAGTCTTCCATTACACCGTTTTTAAATACCATTTCAGGCATGGGTAACTTCCCTCCATCATCTTCAGTAAAGACTGAAGCAAAGTATTAATTCAGTCTCTCCGCTATGGCCTTGTCCTCCTTTAGCACCTCTTTTATCCCTCTGTCATCTAATGGTCCAACTGACTCACAGGTTTTTTGCTATGAATGTACTTGAGAACGTTTTTATTATGCGTTTTTGCTTCACGGCAAGCTTTTTTTCAAATTCTCTTTGCCTGCCTCATCAATGCCTTACATCTAACTTGCCAGTGCTGATGATGTGTCCTGTTTTCCATCATTCGACTCCTTTTTCCATTTCCTGAAAGATGCTTTTTTGGCTACAACAGCCTCTCTGACCTCACCTTTAAACCATGCTGACAGTTTTTTGACCATCCTTCCACTTTTCTTAAAGTGTGGAATACATCTGGTCTTCCAAGATAGTATTTTTAAACAGTGCCCATGCTTGATGTAAATCTTTAGCCTTTGTAGCTGCTCCTTTTAGTTTTTTCTTAACTGTTTTCCTCATTTTATCATAGTCTCCCTTTAGAAAGTTAAAAGGTAGTACTGTGGGTTTCCTTGCCATCCTTCCTTCATTTATTAAATCAAATGCAATCATGCTATGATCACTATTGCCAAGTGGCTCTAACACCCTTATCTCTTATCTCTTGGCTGGGTGACCCTTGTGGAGCCACGGAGACCGTTGTTTGGGAACCCGATGAGGCTTCAGCAAGGTCCTCCTCTTTAACTCACCACCAGCTCAGAGGCCATTAAATCAAGGACCAACTGGTTCTTCTGAAAGACCCAGCTCAATCCTCACTTATGTCTTGCCTCTTGAGAGGCTCCTCTTAGCACATACGGGCTATTCTTCCACTGTGGTTCCACACTCCTCAAGACTAGAGGAAGATTTTCCAGCCTGGCTCATGTGTGCAGTCTGGTGTCTTTGAGGGTAGGTGCTGTCCAGAGTCAGACTAGACCTGAGATGGTGGACTTACTGTCCTTGTTTGCCTTTCATTAGGAGGGTTTGAACAGAGGCTTTTTCCTCTTGGTTCCCTGAAGGTTCAGGTGGCAACCTTCCTGCTTTAGGAGGCCAATAGCAGAGCAGTCCATTGCTTCACATCCTGATTTTTTTCCCATTTTCTCTAGGGAATACGATATCTGCATCCCCCCCTTGCATTCAGCTGTTGTTTCATGGGATCTCTGCCTGGTGCTCTGAGCCTTGACGTCTGAGCCCTTGAAGCTAGCTATGCTTGAAGTTCTGATCCTCAAAACTACCTTTCTGGTCGCTATATGTTCAGCGAGTTATATCTCTGAGCTGCAAGCCTTCTCATGCAGGGATCCTTACTTATCATTCTTGGGGGAAAACGTATGCATTTGGCATGTTCTTTCCTTCTTGCCCAAGGGTGATATCTGTCTTCCTTGGGATTCAGGTAGTCTGTTGCCTTCCTTTTCAAAGGCAGCAATGGGCCCAGCACAAATCCCTGGGGTACTTCACTATTCACCTTTCTCCTTTGAGAAAATTGGCCATTTAGTCCTACTCTCTCTGCTTTCTATCTCTTAACCATTTCCTGATCCACAATGGTACTATGAATTTGGACGACACACAAACGAATGTGCTTCTTCTCTCAACATTTTAAGATAAGTTTTTTCTATACAATTCACTAAAGAACTGTTTTGTGATTAAAATGGATCTTATTTGACTGGTGTGGTTTGGTTTCCCTCTGAAACTCCCTCAATGCGGTCCGACAAAAAGATATATTAATCTTTCACGGGGGAGTCTTCAGGAGATTTTTTTCTGGTAGGGCAATTATGTGCATCTCTGATAGCGGGATTTGTTTCAGGTGATTTATTGAGGATCCCATAGTATTTTCATGGCGGCTGATGTATTTGCATTTTCTGAGGAACAATTGGATGTTTTTCGCCGAAGACCAACTTTATTTGATGACATAGACCAGGCTAAGGAAGATCTTACCGCATCTTTAACAGAATTAAAATCTTATAAAAAGCGATTGATCCGCACGCAATTACATGGGGCGTCAATGACGCAATATCTTAAAACGAGGATCATACCTAGGGGACTTCGGATGACGAGGGCCCCAAAGATGTTTCTCTCTGATCAGGATTTTATTTATAAGTGGAATAAGATCTTTAACAAATGTAGTTTTGACCTCATGGCTCTTATTGTTGAACGTACTATAAAGGAGGAGGATTCCCTAACCACATTGATTGCTGACACTAAATCGACTATACTTCAGACCATAAAGGCAGAGGAATTCCAAACAAGATTGGAAGACATTGATAGACAATTAAAAGGCTTTTTTGAACATTTGAAGGCATTTAAGTTAGACAAATTTCATCGTGACAAGACTGATTATGATTCTGACAAGGTGTATTAGTGGATGTATGAGGACGAGGGGGATGCACAATCCAAACGGGTCACCTTTGATACATCATCAGATGAAACCGACAGTTCTGGCACTTCTTCTGGTTCCAAGAATAATGTTAATCGTAATCAACAGGTTTTTCAGAGAGGCCAGAGTCGAGGGCGCAGGGGGCGGGGTTTTCACCAAAACGATCGATGGGACCCTCCAAACACTCGACAACGGACAAAGCAGCTACAACCTCAATAGTAGTTAATTTGATGGGCAAACCCCTTGATCCAACACAAGATAGGTTGTTAAATTTGGGTCTTTCTTTTGCCCCTACAGCTTATTACAATGGGTTTTGGATGAGGGCACATTTATATAAATTTTTTCGTAAATTACAGGTTGTACAATTTTTGGCTCTCGTCCAGAGACACCGGACGTTTCAGTAGTATCATCTCCATCTCGTTAGTCACCGCCCGGCCCCCTTGACCCCATTATAGCCACTTATCAAGCCTTGGTTTTACGGGATCTAGCTCTAATGGAAACTGATAAACTAAGATGGGTTTCTAATGTGACCAAGGCTGATCGCATGTGCCTCCGACAACTAGCTTCCGACACTTCGGTTACTATACGGAATGCGGATAAAGGTGGTGCTATAGTATTACAAGCGACAGAAGGCTATTTGAAGGGACTTCGTGCCCAATTATCGGATTTAATGGTTTATCAGAGGTTAACCAGCAATCCCACTCCCATGTTGCAATCAGCCATCTCGGCTTTGATCTCTACGGGATTAGATCAAGGCTGGTTGACAAAGAGAGAAGGCATTTTTCTCAAAGTTTCTCATCCTAAAATTCCCACCATATATACAGTGCCGAAGATTCACAAATCATTAGTTTCACCGCCAGGGAGACCCATTGTGTCTTGTAGAGGGTCTATTCTTGAGCCTTTATCCAAGTTTTGCGACATTTTTTTGAAAGAGGAAGCCTCACAGGTCCGTTCATTTATCAAAGATTCCACCCATTTCATGATCCAGCTATCTACTTTAGTTTTACCTGAGTCTGACATTTTTCTGGTGACTCTGGACGTAGCGGCACTTTATACCAACATTCACCAAGGAGAAGCGTTAACTTTACTTCATACTTTATTCACCACGTCCCCGTCATGATTACCGAAGCATTTTTTGCTGGATTTAATTACATTGGTCCTAACGCGGAATTATTTCATCTTTGAGGGAACATTTTTCCAGCAGATATTCGGAATTGCTATGGGCGCCACGGTGGCCCCTTCCATCGCCACTCTATCTTGCCCAAATGGAGGAATGTTTGATTTATGTTTCACCTTTTTTTACCCATGTTCTCATATGGAAGAGGTTTTTGGACGATATCTTTTTTGTATGGACAGCCAGCATGGATGAACTGCAAGCATTTATTTTATGGCTAAATAGTCTTAAAGATAACATTAAATTTACGGCACATATTGACTCACAACAGATTGAATTTCTGGACATGCTTATTTTTCGAGTTGACACCTCTTTACAAACTACTTTGTTTCGCAAGCCAGTTCAAAAAAAATAGTCTATTGAATTATAATAGCTTTCATCCTGTCTCGCTTAGGAGGGGATTACCATATGGCCAGTTTCTGCGATTGCGCAGGATATGTTCTTCCACTCATGACTTTCAGTATCATGCTCAGGAGCTGAAACAAAGATTGCTTTCAAGGGGGTATCCCCCTTGGGTAATCGAGCAAGCATACAAACGCGCACGTTACACGCATCGCGATTGGCTTATGCAGCCCTCAAACATCCAGACAACCAATCCTGCAAAGAAGATAGTGGGTGTTTTTCCTTACATGGTTTGTAGCAATACAGTGGTGGGGATACTCCGCAAACACTGGTCTATTCTCTCTGTTCATCCCAGTCTAGCCCATCCATTCATGCCGGCTTTTAGCAAAGCCTCTTGTCTTCGTGATATGTTGGTACATTCCACCACTACATTTGATAAACCACTCGGCCCGGGTACAACGGCGGGCCATTTTCCATGTCAAAAATGCAAGTTTTGCTCTAATACGATATCTGGCACTTCGTGGGATCACCCTCGAACTGGACACACTTATCGACGGCGATGGTCCACCACTTGCTCCTCGTCCTTTGTAGTTTATCTGATCCAATGTGAATGCCCTCTTATTTATGTGGGCCGCACGACAAGACCTATTAGAACTAGAATCGGCGAGCACGCGTCCCGCTTAAACCAACAGGTTCTATCTGCTCCTATAGTGGATCACTGTGTTGAACAAGGACACACATTTGATAGATTACGATGGACTGTCATCGACTATATCCCAGAAGATCCCAGAGGGGGTGACAGGATAGTTCGATTACAACGCTGGGAACAGCGGTGGATCTATGATTTGGCAAGTGTACAACCAGGAGGCCTGAATCGCGAAATAGAGTGGTTGAGTGTTTTTTGAGGAAAGCCCATTGATTTAGGGTTTCTCTGATGTGGTGGGATATTCCCTTTATCTTGGGCTGTTCTTTGGTAGATAATAACTTGGACACCATAGGGAGTTTCCACATTTCATTCAACTGTTTTCATCCAATCGGTTCAGGGGCAGATGATGGGAAGCCCCTATCCGTGTTTGGTTCCCTAGAAGATTGACAGATTGGCCGACCAATCATATAAGGATTGATTCCTCACAGTGATACGTCGTCTGGCGTGAGCCGGGGGTGTTTAAAAACGAACAAGTCTATCATTTCATTCATGGATAAGAGAAGAATCACACTTCTGTGCGATTTGCGTGTGAGCACTTGATACAGGGACGATTTGGTTCCGAAACGTGCACGTTGTGATCTATGAATTTGGACGACACACAAACGAATGCGCTTCTTCTCTCAACATTTTAAGATAAGTTTTTTTTCTATACAATTCACTAAAGAACTGTTTTGTGATTAAAATGGACCTTATTTGACTGGTGTGGTTTGGTTTCCCTCTGAACCTCCCTCAATGCGGTCCGACAAAAAGATATATTAATCTTTCACGGGGGAGTCTTCAGGAGATTTTTTCTGGTAGGGCATTCCTTTTCAAAGGGGCAGTGCCAGGGACAGGACAAGGTCCTTGACCTGGAGGATGTCCGGAGTGTGCTTCTTCGATGCTTGGAGGTTACTAACTTCCTTGGCAAGTCAGGCCATCTCTTTGTGCCATTTGCAGGTCTGCATACAGGTGACATGGCCGCTTAGTCTACTGTGGGGTTCTGGATCGAGGAGGTGACTTCTTCTGCATCTGTTGTGAAACCGGCCACTTCTGAGAGGTTTGTGTATGTATTCTGCTTGGCATAAGTGTCCTTGTCAAGTGGTACTGCTTCGATGCCCATGCTTGGCTCAGAGGACTTGAATGCTGCCATGCCTTCTTCCCGCCTATTGGTGGTGTAGCTTTGGTATGTCACACTTGTCAGGACTGGTCTAGCAGGACGATATGCAAGATGTTTTAATTACTAGGTAAATTCCTTTCCTTGAGTCCTGCTAGACCAGTCCATGACCTGCCCTGGAAAGCTGATTGGTCTGTTAGTCTCTCTGTGGTTGACCCTGCGGTCTGATATGCTCTTGACAAGTTTTCTGTGGAAGATGATCCTATACATGGTTGTGGTTATTATATTCTACCTGATTATATTCACTGAGGTTGTGTGAATTCTGATGTTCCTCACCATATGCTTTGATATGAATATTACTGAATGCTCCCTCTAGTGGTTTTGACTGATATGGCATGAAGATATCATAAAGAAGCCTATTGAAGTTTCCTCTGTCTCTACATCTGTTGATAGGGAGGGACGCAACCCACTTATCTGGACTAGTCTAGTAGGACTCAAGGAAAGGACATTTTCTGGTAAGTATAATGTCACCTCATTCTTTCATTTTACAGATCCTGAAGCCATCAGAGAAGAAAGCAAAATATCAATATGGGGGACTGAACTCAGGCCGTCCCGTCACTCCTCCTCGCACAGCCACACCACCTAAAAAGCGCTAATTGTGCCCCAAAAAGAAGGGGAAAATGAAACCAACAACCACCCAAGCATCCATTGCCTGCAAGAGGAGTGGATGCCAAGCACCATTCATCCGCTTCCAAAAAAACATTATCCAGCTGTACACACCCCATGCCTCATCAGCTTTTGCACTTAAATAACATTTAAAATTCTTTAAAGAAGCTTTGCTGAGCTGGTGTCTGGGGTAATGCTGATATTAACATGAAGGCCACCCATGACAGCGGGGGCTGTTGGGAGAGTCCTGGTGCCTTTTTGCTATTGCAAGCCAACACACTTGATCCCATTAAACAGTTTCCAAGGCAGCCTGTAACTTCAGCTTGAAAACGTTTTAGTTTGGTGTGAGGGCAAATGTTAAGTGTTACTGAGCAGAGTTTTAACTCTAAAGTTTTAAAATGAGAAGCTAAGTCATCACTTTTCTGCACCACGCTTGGTTTGATTTCCTATTTTTCTACCAGCTTACTTTAAAGGCCGATGCTATATCTATAAAAGCAGCCGAGGAACAGATGGAAAATGACCCAGCGAGATGAGCCTGTTACTGATATAATCCAGGCTTGTCCTGTGCTCAAGAAAGAGCACGCGCATACACACACACACACCTTTTCATATTTTGCAAAAAAATACATAACCTTGATTTACCTAGAGCTTTTTTTTTCTTTTTATCCTCTCTCAAGTCTTTTATTGTTAATTTTCTAAGTTGATTTCACTCTCTTCAGCATCACTATCTTTCATTTGTATTCTGCTACCTTGTTTGCCTAATGAAAAAAAAAGTGAAGAAATGAAAGAGAAGTTTGACTAACTGTGTTTCATGAAAGGTGAGGAAGCAAAGCTTGTGGCCCCTCCTAGAGAGGCATTCCTTCTTCATGGCAGGATGTGTTATGCCATCACTTGGTCCTTTGCACAGTTCCTGCTATCACATGGCCTGATATGTCACAGGGACGCTTGGTCTTTTTGCACAATCACACATAGCTCTCCATGATAGTCTTTGGTGTGTGTGATCAGTATTTCCTGAGATGTGTCTGCATAGTGGATGCATTCTGCTTGTGCCAGCTTGAAAAGGAAACGCAGTCTTAAAATGTGCATCTGCACTTCAGTTGAGTTTTTTGGTTAACCTGGATCTGAACACATCTGCTAGCACTATAAAAATGCAAAATAATAGGAATAGCTTTTTTAACATTAAAAAAATAGGATGAACCTGACTTGCCATCTCTTTCCCTGCCATATGTTTTTTTTTTCTTTTAAAACCTGAGGATTTTTTGTTTTTGGTGAGAATAGGGGATGGACCTCACACTTTCCTTCCTTTGCTATAGCCTGGCAGCTCTTTCAGAAGCAGGGTTGGAATTTGGTGCTATGAGCCTTTATTTACAATTACCAGATGCTTTTTTTATCCCCCTGTTTTACGTTCATGTCCAACTTTAGTCCAGGTATTGCACTAATGACCCTTCTCTGGGGCTTTCTGAACTCTGCAATCATGGGACCTAAATCCAACCACTACATAATGCCTTTTGCAATGGCAGAGGTTCTCCCTGGTAGCAGCTGTGAACCTCACTTCGACAGCCCCAGTTCTGACTGACCCAAAGAGCGGACAACCTGACCTGGAAATCAAACTCAGGTCCCTCTATATGGCAATGGATGGAGCCATCACTGGGCCAACCTGGGGCTTTGTTTTGCTTTCCACAATTCTGTAAGCATGAAATTTACCAGTTGATAGTCAACATTTGTGGTAGGTGATTTTTTTTTAAGCCAGCTGTTGTAGCTGAAACAAATCAGGATATTCAGTGCCGATATCCAGATTTCAGCTGGCACTGAATATTTGGATTCAGTGCTGACCGCCGATGCTGTGTAGAGCAATGATATTCAGCCTGCTAACAAGATGAATTTAGGAGAATACCTGCTGAAATCTTGCTTGGCAAGGCTGAAAGTCCACAAAAAAAAAAGAGGAAGACTGGTAATGTCTGAAGACTGAAAACAGTTTAGGATAGCTATATACAGGGTCACTATGCATCAACATCAACTCAATGGCACTTGACAACACTACCTGCTGAATATTGCTATCATCTGGATAAGAGCTGGCTTTGTCCAAGCTCCGCCTCCAGACAGCCTGTTATTAACTGGATAGTGTTGCTGATAATGGCTTTCATCTAGTTAGCAGGTGCTGCTAACTGAGTAAAACCTTTGAAAATTGACCTCCGTTTATTAACCGAATGCAAGTGTGGTTGGTCGAAAGACGTTTGGAGTGCCTTCCAGGCCAAACATCTTTCAACTATTGCAGCAGTGAGAAAAATCCTTCCCAAGCCCATCACTGCATCCACCAATCACTTTTTCCTTTTAAAAGTGAGTCTAATTTACCTTCGACTTGTAGACATAACCATTTTTTTCTTTCTTAAACAGGAAATTTAATCCTGCTTGGACAATGAATAATGTAATTGCATTTCCAGTGGAGCTGGGAGACAGGGTATTAACAGCAGAAATTGTACAGCAGGGCTGACATACCCAGGTCGCCATGGTGACTAAAAAAAACAAATATGGAGCCTGGGGGATCACGACATTTGTGCAGCATGAAGATATGGGGCCAACGCTGGCTGCCTGTGGGGATCCCCTTCCCCTGCGGGCAGAAGTGATTATTCTTGGTCCGATTCTTTTTAACATCTTTGTTAGAGATATTGCAGAAGGGCTATCTGATAAGGTTTGTTTGTGTGCAGATAATACCAAAATCTGCAATAGAGTAGACACACAGGAAGGAGTCAATAACATGAGGAGGGATCTAGCTGAACTTGAAGAATGGTCTAGAATTTGGCAGCTGAAATTTAATGCTAAAAAATACAGGGTCATGCATTTGGGCTGCAAAAATCCAAAGGAGCGGTACAGTTTAGGAGGTGAAGTACTTCTGTCCATGAAAGAAGAGCAGGACCTGGGTGTAATTGTGTCTGACGATCTTAAAGTAGCTAAACAGGTAGAAAAGGCAACTGCATGAGCCAGAAGGATGTTCAGGTGTATAGGGAGAGAAACGGCCAGCAGAAAAAAGGAGGTGAATAATGCCTCTGTATAAGTCTCGGTGCAACCTCATTTGGAGTATTTTGTGCAGTTTTGGAAACCACAATTTCAAAAGGATATAAGCAGGTTGAAGTCTGTTAGAGAAAGGCGGGATAGGAGAGATATGATAGAGACATTTAAATACCTTCATAGCATAAATGCATAGGAGAGTCTCTTTCAATTGAAGGCAAGCTCTGCTATGAGGAGACATAGGATGAGGATGAAAGGGGATAGATTCAGGAGTAATATGCGGAAATATTTCTTTACAGAAAGAGTAGTAGATGAGTGAAATAGTCTCCCAATGGAGGTGGTAGAGACAAGGACATTTATTTAACTGTATTTATATACCATCTTTCACAGGGTCAAGGCAGTTTACATGAAACAAAAACTAGAACAATGATACAATGAAACAAAATTAATTCTCCAGGGACAAGTAGGAAGTCAGTCTTCACATATGGGAGACGTAGGCACCGACGGAGCCTGCGTGGAGCATTTCCCCAGCTTTCAAAGAAAGCCTTTGGGAATGCTACCATGCATGCATGGTCCCCTTCCCGCCCAAGGGTGCCATCTTGCTCAGTCTCCTTTTTTCAGTGGAGCCCAATGGACGTGGTCCTCTACTCTCCAATAAAAAGTTCTAAAATTCCTTCCATTTGTCCAGTTTGCGTCCCAGTTCCCTTCCTGCCTCGAGACGGCACCACCGGTGCCAATCTCGGCTCCCCTTTTTCTTGAAGTTCCACCTCGACTGGCCTTCACACCTAGGGTCCTCGACACCCTGGCCAGGTGTTCTCCCACCATGTCTCCCGGTGGGTTTAAGAAATGCAACTGCTGCAGTCAGACTATTTCAGTCACTGATACTCATGACTGCTGCATCTATTGCCTGGGCCCAGACCACAACAGTTCCACCTGTGACCGGTGCCAGGCCATGATCCCTAAAACTAATAGGAGGCAGTCTGAGTTGCAGGAGGAACTTACTCTGCCCCGGCTTCCCCATCGCTGAACCCTGAAGCCGGCCCTTCATGAGAGATCCAAGCATCCTCGGAGTCCCACGGCGGCGGCTCCTTCGGTGCAGCCTCGAACCCTCCTAAAAAGAAGAAGGTGGTCCACCATGTTCAGGTGCCTCCAATCAAACCTGGCAAGGTCCCTTGCCCGGACTTAGGCAACTCTGAGCAGCACCCTCAGAAAGTCTCAAGACAAGAGTCGGCCGGTGGAGACCACGCCAGGACCTGTGAGCCTATAGTCCTCCTCGAGGATGCACTCTCTGGAGTACCGGCATCTGACATGAGGGCCTCTGTGTCCATGCTGGGAGCTACACAGACATCAGGTCTCGAGTCCTGCATGGCGGCCATGGAACAGAGCCTCTCCTCCATCTTGACCTTGCAGCGGGCGTTGATGTTGGGGCCCCCCGGCATCATTAGCCCTGACACCGGGCCACTGGCCTTGGGGGAACCTCTGGGCATTGAATTTGACACTGAGTGCCACCAGCCTCGGGTAAGTCGTCGATTGAGGTCTCAATCACACTCCTCGGTGATCCGGTCCTCCCTGGTGAGTTTCTGGGAGTCCGACTCCAGGTCCTCTGGGGGGGGGGGCCGGTTCCTCGGAGCTGCTCCTGGGGATTACTCTTCAATGCCCTGGGGCTCTGACTGGGAGACTGAGGACAAGGTCACACTGGACACCTCCCGACACCAGGATGCTCCCTCTGAGCTGTCTCCCATGGAGCCTCAGCGCCACTCCCCACCCGTGGACATGGCCTTTCACAACTTTGTTCGTGACATGGCCCGGACCTTCTCAGTCCAGATGGAGTCACAGGATCTGGGCACTGAGGAGCTCGAGATCATACAATACAAGTCCCCTCCCAAGGAGACTCTTTCAGTGCTAGTTCCACCCATCCTTGAAAGACTGCTCCTCCAGATGTGGGAATCCAAGGCCTTGGTGCCAGTGGTCATTCGGTGCCTGGACGCTATCTACTACGTCCAGAAGGGCCTCAGGTTCCATAAGCAACAACTCCCCCACAACTCAATGGTGATGCAGTCCTCCACGCAAAAACTGAAGAGTCAAAAGACCTACTCCTCAGTTCCCCCCGGCCGGGAAGATCGGGCCCTCAACTCCATGGGGCGCAAGTGCTACCAGGGAGCCATGCTCAGGTGCTGAATACAGGCATATGAATTATACATAGGGATGTATCTTAAGTGAGCGATACAGGAACTCTTTGGCTTCTCGGCAGGCCTTGCCAGGGAACCTCTGCAACAGTTCCAGCCCCCAGGCATCCGAGACTGTTCCAAATTCCTTTCCCATGCCACCTACGACGGGTTCGAGTTTGCAGCTGCAAACATCGGCACCCAGTGCCAGGCATGGTTACAGACCTCAAACCTGGAGCAGTATGTACAGGAAGAGTTGCTGGATGTCCGCTGCAATGGTGAGAACCTATTCAGGAAACCGATGTTGGATAAGGCTGCAGAAATTGAGCCGAGATAGTGACCCGGCAGAAGCTTAGATGGGAGGAGTAGCCTAGTGGTTGGGGCAAGGTACTTCAGGCCGGAAGGTCGGGGGTTCAAATCCCACTAGAGGACAGCAACCTTGGGCTGGAAGGACTGGGGTTTCTAGTCCCACAGATGCTCCTTGTGGTCTTGGGCAAGCCACTTAACCCTCCATTGCCCATGTTCCCTGTAAGTATTAGTGTATGTGTCTCATATCCCCATGTGTTAAATGTATCCCCCAATTATGTTGTGACAGCTTTGATTGAAGGATAAGGCGGTATACAAAACTGTCTAAATAAATAAATAAATAAATAAAAAGCTGTCCAAAAAGACCTCAACCCTCCCCAGGAAAAAATCCTCGGGGGGAAAAAGCACTTTTTCCCAAGGAAAAAGGGCTACCCCCAAACCAGCCACTACCAGCCTTACTCGGGGCAGCCTCACAACTAAAAAGCCAGGGACACGGGCCCAGGAAGCCCAAGGCTCCCAAGCCCCAGGCACCAGCTCTCGCCCAATCGGGTGGGGGGAAGCTTTTGACTCCCTGGTCTGGGCCTCTCCTCCTCTCCCCCGGGAGTCCCACCTCATCCCACAGGGAGTCGACTGGCCTATTTCATCCACAGATGGGCCAGCATCACCACAGACCGGTGGGTTCTGCAGGAGGGATACTTCCTCTATCTACAGCAAGACCCTTCAGACTTCTTCCTAGGAGAGCCACCACAGCCTCTCCTCCACCAGGCCTTGCTTGCCACAGAACTCACAGGCTTGCTCAGGGACAGGGCAGTGGAATCTGTACCCCAACATCTCTGGGGAAAGAGGTTCTACTCAAGGTATTTCCTTGTCCCAAAAAGAACAGGGGGCCTCTGGCCCGTTCTGGACCTTTGCAGCTTGAACAAGTTCCTTATGCGGGAGAAGTTCAAGATGGTCTCATAAGAACATAATAAATGCCATACTGGGTCAGACCATGGTCCATCAAGTCCAGTATCCTGTTTCCAACAGTGGCCAATCTAGGTCACAATTACCTAGCAGTTTCTCTAAAAAAAAAAAACACAGGTTCCACAATGCTTGGAACACTGCTGCCCTACCTCCACCAGGGAGACTCGCTCTGCTTCTTGGATCTCAAGGATGCTTATAACCCACATCCTGATCCACTCCTCCCACAGACATTACCTGAGGTTCATGGTGGGGGGACAGCACTACCAATACAGGGTGCTGCTGTTCGGCCTCGCCTCCTCTCCAAGAATCTTTACAAAATGCCTGACGGTCATGGTCACCCATTTGCGCCTCCAGGGGGCTTATGTCTTCCCTTACCTGGATGACTGGCTCATCAGAGGCAGCACAAGGCTTACTATCTGCACCCTGCAGCATTTGGGGTTCATCATCAACTACCCCAAGTCCAGCCTCTCCCCAGTCTAAGACCTGGAATTCATAGGAGCCCAGCTGGACACTCTGCAGGTCAAGGCCTTTCTCCCTATTGGAAGAGCCCAACGCCTGATGCAGCTAGCAAGAGACATGCAGAGCTGCAGTTTTGTGCCAGCTTGCTTACTTCTCCGCCTGTTAGGCCACATGGCCTTGACAGTTCACGTTATGCCTCTGGCTCGCCTACACATGTAGGCAGCCCAGTGGTGCCCCCGTTCTCAGTGGATGCAAGCCACAGGCAGGCTGAGGGACAGGGTGAAAGTCGCCCACCAGCTGGCGACCTCCCTCACCTGGTGGCATTCCCACATCACCTCAGGGCAGGGATGCCCTTCCAGGCACCGACCCCTCAGAGTCCTGACAGCAAACGCTTCCCTTGCGGGCTGGGGCACACATTGCGAAGGCCAGTGCACCCAGGGCACATGATCTCCTGAGGAATCCTTCCTGAAGATCAATCTCCTCAAGCTCAGGGTCATCTTCCTGGCCCTTCGGGCCTTCCGCCACCTCCTGAGCAACCTCCCCGTCCTCATACACACCATCAGGTGGCCATGTTTTATGTGAACAAGTAGGGGGCACGGGCTCATACTCCCTCTATCAGGAGGCAGTGGCCCTCCGCTCCTTTGCAGTGCGCAACCATATACTTCTGAGGACAGTATTCTTACCAGGCCAGGGCAACTTCCTAGCAGACAACCTCAGCAGGATCCTTCGGCCTCACGAGTGGCGTCTGGACCCCAGAGTGACCCAGAGAATTTTTCACCCTGACTGGATCTGTTCGCTTCCCCGGACAACTCACATCTGCCCAAGTTTTGCTCTCCTCAGCCACACCACAGGAGCCCAGCTGGATGTGCGGATGTGTTCCTGATCTCCTGGTCACAGGGCCTGCTTTATGCATTCCTACCAACCCGTCTGATAGCCAAGTGCCTTTTCAAGATCCAGAGTGAGCATGCTTCAGTAATCCTGATTTCTCCCAGGTGGCCCAGGCAGCCCTGGATCCCCCTATTACCCTCCCTATCGTTGGCAACCCCAGTACCACTGGGCTGGGACCCAGAGCTCCTGCAACAGGAGGGGACTCCCTGTTACACCCCAACCTGGGGTCTCTATTGCTGACAGCATGACTGCTGAAAGGGTAGCACTTACTCTGTTCAACTTCCCAGGTGAGGTCGAGGAGATCCTCCTGGCCTCCTGGAAGCCATCCACCAGAAGGACTTATGCCTTCAAGTGGAGGAGATTCTCCATCTGGTGTGCAGAAAGGAATGAGAACCCATTCTCCTATCAGGTAAAGCTTGTGCTGCAGTACTTATTGCACCTCTCACACTCGGGCTTGAAATCTAACTTGGTGAGGAGGGTGCATCTCAGCACCATAGCGGCTAACCATCACCCTATAGAGGGGAAACCCCTTTCAGGCCAGCCTTTGGTCTCCAGATTCCTCAGGGGCCTCCTGCTATCCAAGGCCCTCTCCGCCCTCCAGCAGCAGAATGGGACCTCAAAGGGGGGGTCTCCCAGCTCACTATGTTGCCGTTCGAGCCTTTGGCCACTTGCCATGACACCTTTCCTGGAAGGTGGCCTTCTTGGTGGCATTGACATCCGTTTGCAGAGTATGCGAGCTGCAGGCCCTGGTGGCAGACCTGCCCTATACCAGATTCTATATGAGCAGGGCGGTGCTTTGTACGCACCCCAAATTCCTCTCAAAGGTGGTGTCCACTTTTCTCACCTCAATCAGGAGGTGGTTCTCCCCACCTTCTTCCCACGGCGGCACACCGGCAGGAAGGAGGTTGTCTTGCATACCCTGGATTGTAAGAGGGCCCTGTCCTTTTATCTACAGAGGACCAAAGCCCATCGAAAAGCTCCTCAGCTCTTTATCTCCTGTGACCCCAGCAGACTGGGACTACCTTTGACCAAGCGAACCCTGTCCACCTGGATGGCTGACTGCATTGCCCTTGCTTATGAGCGAGCTGGCCTTTCTCTGGAGCACCAGATCACTGCTCACCATGTGAGGGCTATGGCTGTGTTGGTGGCCAGCCTACATGCAGTGCCGGTGCAAGAAATCTGTAAGGCTGCCATGTGGTCTTCAGTCCATATATTCGCAGTCATTACTGCCTTGAGAGTGAGTCCCACAGGGACAGTACCTTTGGCCAGGCAGTGATTAGAAGCAGTCTCGGTGTATAGGCAATTCCTGCCCTCCAACCCTTTTGTGTTCAGCTTACCGGTGTTATGGTGATGCTAGGTCTGCAGAGTTTCTTGGTAGGGACTCACCTTCTGCAACTCAAGGCCTTCCTTGGGTAGCCATTGCTGCTATCGTAGTTTGGGCCTCAGCAGCTTGGAGCTAGGGAATCCCATATGTAAGGACTGACTTCCTGCTTGTTCCTGGAGAAAGCATAGTTACTCACCTGTAACAGGCATTCTCCAGGGACAGCAGGAATCGGTCTTCACAACCCTCCCTCCCTCCCCTTGGAGTTGCCTCCTTTACCTTGTTTTCTTTTGCCTAAGCTATGTCATCTGACTGAGCAAGATGGCACCTTTGGGCGGGAAGGGGACCACGCATGCATGGTAGCATTCCCAAAGGCTTTCTTTGAAAGCTGGGGAAATGCTCCTCGCAGGCTTCATTGGTGCCAATGTCACCCATATGTGAAGACTGGTTCCTGCTGTCCCTGGAGAACACTTCTTACAGGTGAGTAACTACGCTTTATATACAATATGCATAGGATAACTATGGGATCGAAACTATATACATTTGTAAACTACAATGGGTTTGTATGGGATGTTTCTACTGGGGTGGGGGTTTATGTGGTGGGGGTTTATGTGGTGGAGCTGAAATGTTCTGTGAATACGTGTGTCTTCAGATGTTTCTTGAAGGTGGAGAGGTCTGTAATGTTCCTGAGCGGGACCGATAGTGTTTCATATTGAAGGTGCATATAGTTGGAAAGCTCATTTGCATATATTTGGAAGGCTCATTTGCAGGTATTCATCATAGTGGTACATCTTGATCTGGTTGGTGGGGGGGTCTGTAATAAAGTGTGGAGGTGTGTGTGTGGGGGGGGGGGGGGGTCAGAGTGTGAGTCAGGAGGATTGTTTTGTATTTTATTCAACTTGGTAGTAGCAACCAGTGTAGTTGCTTGAGTATGGGTGTGATGTGATCCTGTTGTGCTGCTGCTTGAAGGATCCGTGGTGTTGTGTGGAGGGCGGTCTGAAGGGGGAGAAGTATGGTTTGTGGGGAGGCTCTGGTAGATAGCGTTGCAATAGTCAAAGTGTGGAGCACTGATGCTTGAAGAGCAGAACGGAAATCTCTTGGTTCGAGGAGCAGTTGGAGGCACTGTGGAGGGTCTTTGCTTTGTAATATATTGTAGTTTTGTTGATGTGGGCTTTGAAGGTGAGATGTTGATCAAGGGTGATTCCAAGATATGTGACAACAGTCCAGGTCTTGATTGCTGTGTTATTCAGGGTTATGGTGGTTGGGAGAGTGACAGTGATCTTTCGTTACAAAAAGGGCCTCCATTGTCTTATAGTTGATTTCAAGATTGTTGTCTTTTAGCCAGTTGGATACATCTGTGAAGCATGCCTGGTTGGCAGGGAATGAGGGTTGTTTTATGTTAAATGTACTGTAGATCATGATATCATTGACGTATGTGTAGAAGTTGAGGTCGTGCGATGTAATGAGTGTACAGAGGAATTGAAGGTAAAGGGGTTGAAAAGGAATGTGGCGAGGGTGGATCCCAGGGGGACTGCTTGTGTCTATCTGTATGGGATGGAGGTGTTATTACTGATCTTTATTTGCTGATGTCTGTGGGTCAGGTAGGATCTGAACCATTGCAGGATCGTGCCTTGAATTCCATTGGATCGGAGACATTGCAGTAGGATATGGTGGTTTCCAATGTCAAAGGCTGATGAGATGTCAGGAAGATTAGTAGAAAACCATGGTTAACCAGGGTGGTTAGTAGGGTTTCTGTTCCATGTTGTTGTGGGTCTAGTAAGTTCTTGTCAATCTCCAGGAACAAGCAGGAATGAGTCTTCACATATGGGTATCGTCGGTACCAACGGAGCCTGCGCGGGAACGCTCCCCAGCGTCCAGTAAGAAAGCTTTTGGGAGCATCCCACAATGCCTGCGCGCTGCCTTCCCGCCTTTCCCAACCCCTTTCTCCAGTTCTTCTTTTCCGCGGAGCCAGCAGGTCGTGTTCCTGTCACCGCAGAAGAAGTTCTTTATTTTTTCTTTATTCTTTTGTGTCGCGTCTGCCGCCTTCGACGTCTGACCGGTACCACCGGTCTTTTCTTTTAAAAAAAAAAAAACAAAACGTATACTTTCTTCACTGTGCATTTTCAGTTTTTGGGCCTTAGGCCTAAAAATTTTCTCCTCATGGAGAAGCCCGCCTCCGGGTTTAAAAAGTGCACAAAATGTGGCGGTACTATTTCTGTCACCGACACCCATGATTGGTGTCTAAAATGTTTGGGTCCTGAAGACCATTCCATCACGGATTGTGTGTCCTGTACCATGATGTCTAAAAGAGGTTGGCAGAACCAAGCAGCCAAGCTCAGTACCCTGTTTCCCTCTGATGCAGCTTTGGTGGCATCGACGTCTTCCAGGGCTGCTTCTTCCTCCCATGGATCTCGGGTAACCAAGCATAAATCTGGCCGGTCCTCAAAGGGCAAATCTCCCTCTAAGCATCGAGATGCCTCCGGGCTTGTCCTCGAGGATTCCGCACCGGCAAAATTACCCCGGCGGGAAGTTCCGGCTTCCAAAGCATTGTCTATGGGGTCACAGGTTGACATCGATGGCTCGGCCTCGACCGATCACCTGTTGCTGTGTTCTGGGGTACCGGTGGCTCCCACTGGTACCAACATCCAGACTTTGGTAGCGTCGATGGATCAGAAGATTCTGACCATGCAGCGCACCCTGACGGCATTCATGCAGGCTGCGATGTCTCCGGTACTGCAACAATCCCCGTTGCCGGTACCGGCTCCGGCACCGGCATCATTCCCGGTGCCGGTACCGATTGCATCGACATCGGCTTCGGTGTCGACTGCAACGGTACCCTGTCCTATGATGCCCATCGGTACCGAACCGGTACCGGTTACTCCCGATGTCGATCCCACTCGGTACGCATATCGGGCTTTACAGGAGCATCCAGACAGGCGATACTTCGATTCCTCCGAAGACTCTGAGGAGTCTGAAGGATCTGTCGGGGCATCAATACTTCTTCCTCAGGAGTCTTCTCCTAAACGAAGAATGTCTCCCCCAGAAGACTTGTCTTTTCAAGACTTCATTAGGGATGTGGCTAGGGGCCTCTCCATCACAGTGGCCCCTGAGTCGGAGCCTAGAGCCAAGCAGCTGGATATTCTACAATATCCTAAGGCTCCTAAAGAGGCAGCTACTTTACCTATTCATGAGATTTTGTATGATCTCATGTTGAGCATGTGGGAGACACCTCTTGCCACCTCTCCTCATTCTTGCAGGTTAGACACCATGTATCGTGTCCCTCCTTGTCCTGGCTTTCATAAGACTCCGCTTCCTCACCACTCTATTGTGGTAGAGTCTGCCATGAGAAAGATAAAGAGTGCAAAAAGACACTCATCTAATCCTCCAGGACGTGAATGCAGGACCCTAGATGCTTTTGGCCGTAGGGTTTTCAAGCTTCTATGCTAGCTTCCAGAATCAACTCCTATAGTCTCTATATAGGGATGTTTCTAAAAGAAGTCACAGATCATCTGCAGACTTTAACCCCTTTTATTTCAGAAGATAAAAGGCAGGAGTTTCTCACTTGGCTCAAATATGCCCAGGATGTTTCCAAATTTTCCAACCGTGCAGCCTTTGACTCTTTTGAGTGTGTAAGCAGAGCCTCGGCTATTGCCATAGGTGCATGCAGAATTGCTTGGCTACAAGCTTCTGATTTGGAACTCTGGGTCCAAGATGAATTGAGAAATCTTCCTTGTACAGGTGAAAACCTTTTTGGCAAGGATTGACCAGCAAGGGCCACTCAGATGGATGCTGAGAACTCCGCTTTGGATCGACTTTCAAAGTCCACCTCTGCTCCTGCTAAGAAAAGATTGTTCAAAAAGACATCTTTTTCTAAAAAGGGAAGATATTATCCTGCTTATAGTCAGCAGGCATCTTCTGCAGGTTGTTTTGCTGCAAAACGTCAGCAACCACCTAAACAGGCCAAGTCAAAGGCTGCTAGGCCTTCCACGGCCCAGCAGCCTCAGCCTCCTCAGGGCCTTTGACTTGCAACTAGAGAACTTAGCCTTTCTAGCTCTGGAAGAACCAGAGCCCCTCACCATTCCAGGAAGGTTGGCTTACTTTGCTCCCAGATGGGAACAAATCACAGCAGAGCAATGGACCCTCTCCATCATAAGGGAAGGGTACAAGCTTCATTTCTTAAGCCTTCCTCCTCACACCATGGTGAAAGAGTTCAATTCTCCAACATCTCTCCTCAACCTTCTGGGTCAGGAGATTGCCACCCTTCTTGCCCAAGGGGCAATAGAAGAAGTACCTCTTCTTCAACAGGGCTCAGGGTTCTACTCCCCTTATTTTCTTATCCCAAAGAAAACAGGGGTCTACAGACCCATATTAGATCTCAGAGAATTGAACAAGCTTCTATTCAAAGAGAAATTCAAAATGATTTCTCTCTGTGCTCTGCTTCCATACCTTCAGAGTCAGGACTGGCTTTGTTCTCTAGATCTCAAGGATGCGTACACCCATGTCCTCATCCATCCAACACACAGAAGGTTCCTTCGGTTCCTTTTTCAAGGAAAGCACTACCAATACAGGGTGCTTCCTTTCGGTCTGGCCTCTGCACCAAGGGTGTTCACGAAATGCATGGCAGTAGTAGCTGCATTTCTATGCACTCTAGGAATATTCGTTTTCCCATATCTGGACGACTGGCTCATTCGAGCTCCATCCCAGTCAGAGGCCCAGAATTGTCTAATCTGCACAATGCGTGTTCTTCAGTATTTGGGACTGGTAATAAACATCCCAAAATCAAATCTCACCCCTACTCGGTCTCTGGAGTTTATAGGGGCCTTGCTGGATACCACAACTGCAAGGGCCTATCTTCCTCAGGCCCGTTGCCTACGCTTGGTGCAGTTAGCCTCCCAGATACAGTTAAAGTCCCATTTAACTGCTCGAGAGATGTTACAACTCTTAGGCCACATGGCATCCACCGTGCATGTGGTTCCATATGCTCGCCTTCACATGAGGGCAGCTCAATGGACTTTGTCCACCCAATGGACTCAGGCATCAGGTTGCCTGTCAGACAAAATAGCAAACTCCAGTCACCTTTTTTGGTCTCTCCAGTGGTGGAAGTCCTCTCCAAATCTGTTGCTGGGGTCCCCTTTTCAGCAGTCACTACCCCAAGCAACTCTTACAACAGATGCTTCTCCAATGGGTTTGGGAGCTCATCTACAGGATCTCTCCACCCAGGGCATCTGGTCCCCACAGGAGACTTCTCTACATATCAATCTCTTGGAACTCAGAGCAATATTCTTAGCTCTCAGAATGTTCCATTCCCTGCTCAGCTACAGGACAGTCCTCATCCATACGGACAACCAAGTAGCCATGTTCTATGTAAACAAGCAGGGCGGGACTGGCTCTCTGTCGCTTTGCAACGAAGCTTTGCGTCTGTGGGCCTTCGCCAGAGAGCATCACATTCATCTTCTGGTAGTATATCTTCCAGGTGTTCAAAACTCTTGGGCAGACACTCAGTCGAGTTCTGCTTCCACACGAGTGGTCCCTCCACATGGACCAGGTAGCCAGGATTTTTCGAATTTGGGGAACCCCGGACATAGACCTCTTTGCAAGTCCATGGAATGCCAAACTTCCCCGGTTCTGTTCCAGAATTCCGTGTCAGGGAGTTCAGGCCAAGCATGCCTTTCTCCTTCACTGGGGTCAAGACTTCCTTTATGCCTTTCCACCCATTCCCCTAATTCCCAAAACACTATTCAAGCTTCAGAGAGATCGAGGGACCATGATCCTCATAGCACCACATTGGCCATGCCAGGTGTGGTATCCTCTACTTCTGCATCTCTCTCAAGCTCCTTCCCTGGACTTGGGCTCTGCACCAGACCTTCTATCCCAGGAAGAAGGAACGTTGTGGCACCCAAACCCCCAGTCTCTCCATCTCAGGGCTTGGTTGCTGAAGGCCTAGACCTTCAAGGTTTTCAGCTCTCTCAGCAAGTCAGAGATATTATTCATGCCTCTAGAAAGCCTTCTACTAGACGTTCCTATACTTTCAAATGGAAAAGATTTACCATTTGGTGTTCAGAGAAGGGTCTTAACCCTCTTGCAATACCTTTGAATTCTTTACTAGAGTATCTCCTGCATTTATCCCATGCAGGTCTTAAAACGAATTCAGTAAGAGTCCATTTGAGTGCTATTGCAGCATCCCTCAAGCCTCTCAATGGACAGCCTATTTCCTCTCATCCTCTTATAGCAAGATTCATGAGAGGCCTTCTTCTAACTAAACCTCCCATTAGACCACCTCCAGTGGCATGGGACTTAAACCTGGTTCTTGGCCAGCTTATGAAGCCACCCTTTGAACCTTTAGCCACCACCTCCTTGAAATTTCTTTCTTGGAAAGTTATCTTTCTCATTGCAGTCACCTCAGCACGCAGCATCAGTGAATTGCAAGCTTTGGTGGCTAATCCACCTTATACAAGGTTCCATCATGATAAGGTAGTCCTCAGGACCAATCCACACTTTATGCCCAAAGTGGTCTCGCCTTTTCGTCTGAACCAAGAGGTATATTTACCTGTCTTTTTTCCAGGACCTCATGCATCAAGTGCAGAGAGGAATCTTCATACCTTGGATTGTAAGAGAGCTCTCGCTTTTTACTTACAAAGAACACAGCAACATAGAAAGTCTTCTCAACTCTTTGTTGCTTTTGATCCTTCTCATTTAGGACTTCCAGTTTCTAAGAGAACACTGTCCAACTGGATTGCTCAGTGTATTTCTTTCGCCTACCAGAGTAGGAACCTTTCTCTGGAGGGCCATGTCACAGCTCACAATGTGAGAGCCATGGCAGCCTCAATGGCTCATCTAAACTCTGTGTCCATCGACCAAATCTGTCGAGCGGCCACCTGGGCCTCTGTTCATACCTTCACAGCCCATTACTGTTTGGACAAGGACTCCCGCCGGGATGCCTCATTTGGTCAGGCTGTTCTCAAACACCTGTTCCATTCCTAATCAACTCCTACCCACCTACCCTGGTTGGATGCCAGAGATCCATGGGGGGAGGTAGAGTCCTTTTCAAGGACACACAACCTGGGGTCTTCCCCTGGCATCTGCAGCTAGGGAGTCCCCCATATGTGAAGACTCTTTCCTGCTTGTTCCTGGAGATAGCACAGTTACTTACCTGTAACAGGTGATCTCTGGGAACAGCAGGAATAAGTCTTCACAACCCACCCACCTCCCCTAGGAGTTGTATCTCTCTATCTATCTTTCCTTTCCTCTCTCTCTCTTTGTCTCAGCTTTAAAACTCGAACTGGAGAGAGGCAGTTGGGAAAGGCGGGAAGGCAGCGCGCAGGAGCTGTGGGATGCTCCCAAAAGCTTTCTTACTGGACGCTGGGGAGCGTTCCCGCACAGGCTCCGTCGGTACCGACGATACCCATATGTGAAGACTTATTCCTGCTGTTCCCAGAGATCACCTGTTACAGGTAAGTAACTGTGCTGTATGGTCTTGTAGCTGGTGCTGGACAGTTTTTTCAATAATTTTGGCTGCAAATGGCAGGCTGGCAATGGGTCTGTATGATGATGGTCAGCATGGTTCAGATTAGGTTTCTTTAGGATATATGGGGGATGTTTTTGGGCACTGAGACATGGTACCTTGTTGGAGTATTGATTGTGTGTTTTCGGCGAGTGCGTTGCCGAGTTCCTTCTTGGTTGCTTTGATCCATGTGACTGGGCAAGGATCCAGGGATGAAATAGTTGTGTTTAGTGAAGATATAGTGTGTTTTATTTGTTCCTTGTTGATGTTTCCAAAGGAGATCCAGGGGTCTGAGTGGTTGGTTTCCTTAGGAGGGGAGACTGGGGATGGTTCCAGTTGAGGGTGTAGTTGTTCGTAGTGTTTCACCAGCTGTTGGGGGGCGATTGTGACATCATAGTTTCTGGTGGTGGACATTGTCAGCTGTTTTATGGTGTCAAAGAGCTCTCTCAAGCGGTTGAGTGAAGAGGTGAGTAGTTTTGTATGGTATTACATTTCGCTTTGTC
Source organism: Ichthyophis bannanicus (assembly GCA_033557465.1). Lineage (NCBI taxonomy): Eukaryota > Metazoa > Chordata > Amphibia > Gymnophiona > Ichthyophiidae > Ichthyophis > Ichthyophis bannanicus. The sequence continues at coordinate 924,383,670 of CM066032.1, read as the reverse complement.
CGTTGTGGTACGATAGTCATTCAGGAGGTGTAGATGGTTGTCTGTCTTCGTCGTTTTTTGTTTTTCACCATTTTCATTCGTGTTTACTCAGTTGTCGTTTTGTGGTTTGTAGAGCTGGAGTATACCACTCAGTTTTGGGTTGTTTCTTTCATGACTGCATGGTGGTGGTGGTAGTAGTGGCTGCTTTTGTGGTGACGTTGTTCCAATTTTCTATCCGTGCTTGGGGGTCAGTTGAGTCTATCTGAAGGTGAGGGAAGGGTGTCTTCTATAAAGTTATCTTTGCTGAATTGTTTGAATCTTCTTCTTGTTGGTTGCTGGACGTGTTTGGTGTTTTGTGGAAGGGAGAAGCTCATTTGTATGTGATCAGACCATGATACTGGGTGGGCCTGAATAGAGGGTAGGGGGGGGGGGCCAAGTCCAGGTTGTCTGATTGTTGAAGAAAATCAGGTCAAGGGTGTTGCCATTTTCGTGTGGGGATGTTTTTACAAGTTGGCTTAGGTCCATTGCTGGCATTGCTTGAAGTAATGTGTGTGGTTCGGTTGCAGCGAGGGAAGGTTAAAGTTTCCCAGGACTTTTGGAGGCAGTGATAACTGTCCAGAATAATTGAGAGGTCGCTGATATTTGCGGTTGTCTGGTAGATGAGGCTGCTGGTTATCTGTTTGGTGGTTATGGTGATGGTGTCGATTTTCTCTGGTGCTCTCACTTGCATGGTATCAGAATTTGAGGTTAGTCTTGGCTATAATCATCACTTCTCCACCTCTCTGTTGTGATCACAGGCATTGGTAATGGTGTAGATGTTTGGTGTGAGCTGGTTTAGTAACACATTGTCTGTTTCGGTGATCCATGTTTCAGTTATGCATAATATGTTAAGGTGCTGGGAGGAGAGTAGGCTTTTTATGATAGGGATTTTTTTTTCTGATTGAGCATGAGTTGATGAGTGCACAATGCAGCGCCTGCGTGGGGGGTATGTTGTGTGAGATAGTGGCAGTATGGTTGTGTGAGTTATGCATGTATATAGAGGACACTTGGATAAGGAAAGTATCTGAATTCAAAAACGCATGGGACAAACACAGGATCTCAAAAACAAAAAGGGCACTATTGTAGTTGATGGATGGGCAGACTAGATAGGCCATGTGGTCTTTTTCTGCTGTTATGTTTCTGTTTCTCTGGGAACAAGCAGGAAGTCAATCCTCACATTTGGGTGATGTCAGCACTGATGGAGTCCACGCGGTAACCTCTCCCCAGCTTTCAGAGAAAGCCTTTGGGAGATGCACCACACATGCATGGTCCCCTTCCTGCCCAAGGGTGCCATCATGCCTCAGTCTTCTTTTTTCCGCGGAGTCCATCAGACGTGTCTGTTCCCCCGAAAAAAGTTGGTGATTTTTGTCGTCTTTTTCGCTTTCTCTGGTAGAGTACCAGTGCCTTTTCCTGCTCCTGAGCCCTCTTGCCTCTGCATCGTGTCCGTGGGTCCTTTTTCTTTTTTCTTCTTACTTTATTTGGCGTGGGTTTGCACCTTTTTCCTGGCCAGGCTTTGTGAATTTGACCCTGTGGGGACCGTCTTCCCTGCCATGGCCTCGGCCAGTGGCTTCAAGCTGTGCGACCGCTGCGTATGTCACGCATGGATTTGCAAGACTGCTGCCTTCGATGCCTCAGGCTGGACCATGATGCCTTGATCTGTGGTCTCTGTAAGGAGATGACACCTAAAGACATCAGCAGCAGCGTGAGTCAATTTTTCAGAAGACCAATTCAGCCCCGGAGTCCTCTGCAATAGCCCACTCCAAGACTCCTTCCAGGACCTCGAGTATCTGTGGAGACCATGCAGCCTTGGAGCTCAGGGACAATGGAATCTCTGGCCGGAGCTCCCGCGTCGAGGATCGCGCAAAGAAGGGCCAGCAGACCTCAAGGACTCCTCCGGGTGACGAGTCAGGTAAAGTGGGGAAATCCCATGGGCCCTGGTCGCACAGCCTTTGACAGGAGGCCGAGGGTGATGGCAAGGAGTGGCCATTCAAGTCACCTTGCTGGGAACTGTCCACCCACCAGGACCAGTCTTCGACCCCTGAGGCCATCCTGATTGAGGACTCCCCCTTGACTGAGCCAGCGCCGGGCCCAAAGTCCTCGGTGCCCGTGTTGAAGGCTGCGGAGTCGTCTACTACTACTACTATTACTACTGAACATTTGTATAGCACTACAAGACATATTCAGCGCTTCACAGACACATGTAAAAGATGGTCCCTGCTCATCTGAGCTTACAGTCTAATAGAGGCAGACAACACAGTAGACATGGAATACGCTAGGGGGAATGGTAAGGAAACACAAAGGACATTAGGTGAGTCAAGATCCAAAAGCAGCAGCGAAGAGCTGAGTTTTCAGCTTGGATTTGAAAAGGGTCAGAGAAGGTATCTGACATACAGACTCAGGTAGTTTGTTCCAAGCATAAGGAGTAGCAAGGTGAAAGGAGCGAAGTCTGGAGTTGGCAATAGAAGAGACGGGCACAGATAGAAGCGAGTTGCCACAAGAGCAGAGTTCCCGAGGAGGGGTGTAGGGAGAGAGAAGAGAGGAAAGGTAGTGAGGAGCTGCAGAGTGAATGCACTTATAGGTCAGCAGGAGAAGTTTGAACTGGATGTGGAAATAGATAGGAAGCCAATGAAGAGACTTGAGAAGAGGGGTAATATGAGCATGACAAGGCTGGCAGAAGATTAGCTGCGCAGCCGAGTGTTGAATAAATTGAAGGGGAGAGAGATGACTCAGAGGGAGACCAGCAAAGGAGCAGGTTACAACAATCTAGAAGGGAGGTGACTAAGGCGTGGACAAGTGTCTTAGTAGTGTTTTCAGAAAGGAATGGGTGAATTTTGTTAATGTCGTAGAGAAAGAAATGGCAGGTTTTGGCTATCAGTTAGATGTGTGTAGAGAAGGAAAGAGAGGAGTCAGACAGCTCCAAGGTTGTGAGCTGAGGAGACAGGAGGAGTAGAGAGTTATCCACAGAGACAGAGAAAGGAGGAAGGGGAGAGGAGAGTTTAGGGGGGAAAAATAAGAAGCTCAGTTTTGGCCATCTGGTCTCGAGGCTGGGATGGCGGTCTTGGAGCGCAGTTTGTCTGCCTTCCTGGCTGAGCAGCGGGCTCTGATGCCTGATTCCTCCGGGTCATCACTCCCAACCACTGGGCCCTCCACCACGAGGGATTCCCCAGAAGTCGAGCTGATCCTTGAGTGCCACCAGCCTCGAGAGATGCCTCAGCCATGATCCTGGTCCTCGGGGTCATGGTCCTCGCTACTCAGTGCCTTTGGCTTTGAGCGCTTGGCTGCTGCCACCCCGAGGTCCTCTGGGTTGGATCAGCACCCCGAGTCCTGGAGATCACTCGATGACTCCTCCAAGCCGGACTTGGATTGGGAGACCGAGGGATGATGAATCCCCAGATATCTGCCATCACCACAATGTGCCCTCAGACCCATCCCCTCTGGCATCAAGGTGCCAGTCCCCCCCGAGGACATGACCTAACTCGACTTCATGCAGGACATGGCCAAGGCTCTAGCCTTAACCACTGAGTCGAAGGAGGACCTCGAGATCCATCAGTATGAGCCCCCCCCCCCCGAAAGAGGCGCTTATGGTGCCCATTCCCTGCCCCATCCTGGAATGGCAGCTCCTCCGCATGTGGGAAACCCCTGCAGCTCTGCCTATAGTTAGCAGGTGGCTGGACTCATACTGGGTCCACCAGAGCCCTGACTTCCAAAAAGCCTAATGGCCTCACAACTCCATGGTGCTGGAACCAGAAAATGCACTCCTTAGTACCCCCGGGCAGGGAGGCCCACACCATGAATACCATGGGCAGAAAGTGCTTCCAGGGCTCAATGCTTTTTGGCCAGATCCAGACTTACCAGTTGTATATGGGCATGTATCTTTGAGACCTAGTGAAGGAGCTGGCCGGGTTCTTGGCTGGTTTCTCTGAGGAACCCCTCCAGCGGTTCCAGACTCTGGCCTCAGCATTCAGGAAGTGCTCCAAGTTTTTCACTTGAGTTACCTATGATGGCTTTGAGTCGGCAGTTAGAGTAAATGTGGCGGGCATTAGTGCCTGGCTCCAGGCTTGGCTACAGTCCTCCAACCTGGAGCAATAGCCCCAGAACAAATTGGTTGATGTCCTTTGCTGTCAAGAGAAGCTATTCGGCAAACCCATGACAGACAAGGCTGCTGAGCTGGAGTCCGAGTTCCTGACTAGGACCAGGCTCTCCGCCCCCTTCTTAAAAAACCTGCCCTTGATCCTGCTGTCCCCTGCAAATTGGCACCCAGTATCCAACCTCCCCTTCCTCTCAAAAGTACTTGAAAAGCTTGTCTTCACCCAACTTACTGCACATCTTGATTCTACCCTCTCCTTGCACTCCTATCAATCTGGCTTCAGGGCTGGCCATAGCACTGAAACCACTCATCTGGCACACCTCAGTGAGATCTATTGCTCTCATGACCATGGTGACCTTTCCATTGTTGTTTCCCTAGACTTTTCTTCCGCTTTTGACATTGTTGACCACCGCACCCTCCTCACCTATCTAACAGACCTTGGGATTCATGGCATTGTTCTCCAATTGTTCCGGTCTTACCTATCTTCTCGCACCTTTGCTATTCAATCTGGTTCCACTGTCTCCCCTTCCCTCCCTTTGCACTGCGGTGTTCCCCAGGGTTCTGTCCTTGCCCCTCTCCTTTTCAACATATTTATTGCACCGCTTGCTTTGCTGATTCAACAGGCTGGAATTTCCGCCTACTTCTACGCAGATGATATTCTCCTTCTATACCATACTAACCCCTTGGCTCCTGATCTCACCACTCTTAACGCTTGTCTTGCCCTCATTACTACTTGGTTTACCGATAACTTTCTCCATGTTAATCCTTCTAAGTCTGCCGCTATCTGGTTCTCCTTCGGTGCTCCTCCCCCCTCCTTTTCCCCTACCCTGTCAGCTCTTCCCATCCCTCTTGTTTCCACTCTCTGCTACCTCGGTGTTACCTTGGATCTCTCACTCTCCTTTCACCAACACATTTCGACGCTTGTTCATAGTTCTTTTTTCATCTGTGCAAGATTCAGGTCATTTGACCTTTCCTCCCTTCCTCCTCCATCACTTCTCTAGTCCTGTCACTTGTCATCAGTCGACTGGACTATTGCAATTCCACCCTCGCCGGCCTCCTGCAATACCAGTTGCAGTGAATCCAGTTAGTTCAGAACACCACCGCCCCTCTCGTAACCCACTCTTCCCTCTCTGATCATGTTACCCTTCTTCTTCTTAATCTGCACTGACTCTCCATCAAAGTTAGATTCGTTTATAAGCTGCTCATTATCACCCACAGGGCCCTCCACACTAGCACACCCCAGTACTTGGCCAATCTTATTCACCTTCAGCCCGCCCCTCGTCGTCTTCTCTCAGCACATGTTAATCGTCTTTTTCCTTTCCTCTTCGTCCCAAGCCCATCTTGAACGTACTCGTCGATCTGCTTTCTTTTTCCTAAGCCCTGCCCTATGGAATTCACTCCCGCACCACCTCCATGTCGAACTGTCGTTTTCTCGGTTTAAAGCCCTCCTTAAGACTTACCTTTTCTATCAGGCCTTTGATCTTTCCCTCTCCTCGGACCACCTGGCCTCGCCCTCAGTCAGAGCTCCCCCTTGATATGCAAGTTCACACCTGCCACCTGGGCCAACACTCCCCCTCTCCCCCCCCCCTCCCGTCCATTCCCACCGTTCTCATTTGACAGTTGTTTCAATGTCTCTGTATGTCCTCCTTCCTGCTTTTCTCTCTCTGTCCTTTTCTGTCGCTTTCCTATAAAAACAATGGTGGTGTTTTTCACTTTCTGCCTGTCTAGTAGCCTATTTTTATTTTATTGTACACCGCCCTGACACTTCGGCAAGGGCGGTATATCAAGCAATGCAAATAAATAAAAAAATAAGCAAGCTCTGTTGGCACTGATATCACCCATATGTGAGGACTGATTCCTTCTGGCCCCGGAGAACACCTGTTACAGGTGAATAACTAACTATGCTTTTTGCTCACAGGGGATGGTATCCCTGAGGGCAGCCAGTCCCAGCCACAGCAGAAGTGCTGACTTCGCAGCTAAGGTTACATGAGAGCTGGATGGCATGAAGAAGAAAAAAAAAAGGTTAAATTGGAAACAGGGGGAGTTTGCTTAAAAGGCTCCAAACGTTTAAAGGGGTAATTGTTTTAATAGAATAGTTACAGGAATGGAGGGCAGGGGCAGAGAAATGGAGAGTGTCTGGCAAGGAAATAGAGCTGGGGAAGTTGGAATGGGGGGCGGGGGAAGGAGAGTAAACGGTGCAAGGGGTTGGAGGGTGAGAAGATGAATTCATGGGAAGAAAAGGACACATGTATGTGCAAAAGGCACACCCCTCACATACACACATGAATGCAGGCATACCACCTCTGCACCACACACACATGAATGCAGGCATCCCAACCTCTGCACCAGACACACATGAATGCAGGCATCCCAACCTCTGCACCAGACACACACACACACACACATGGGCGCACCGCGCCTCTGCACAATGCACACGTGTGCGCATCCCACCTCTGCACATGCATCCCACCACCGCACAATGTGCACATGCACGTGCATCCTACCTCTGCACAACACGCATGCACATATGTAGCTATAAGTGGTCAGTAGAGATCGTGGAGGAGGAGGAGCGGGGCCCCTGACCTCAGTTGGCACTGTACAGTGGTGCATTAAGAACCTGATTTATTAAACTTTTGCCATAGAAAATGGGAACATGGTCTTAGTAAATCAGGCTCTAAAACTTAAAGTAACCGTGATACACCTTTGTGGAGGGCAAGGATGTGCACTTCGAGCTAGGTTTCTGTGGCAGGCTTCTCGATTTTTAGGCTGGCTCCTAGATTCCAAGAAAATTTGTCATGGTCTCTTTTGTATGAGTGGTCAGACTCAAGAAAGAATTAATTATTCTCCATGTAGAGCTGAGATCCTGCAAAAAAACCCCAAACAAACAACCACCCAAATGTGATATTCTAGTTAGATTGGAACAGAAAATGCTGATGTAACGATTCATCAGTTCTTTGACCGTTAATCTTGGGATATGTTTGGGTAGTGAAATTTGAAACCCTTCTTTCTGTAAGGTAAATAGTCCCAGTTGTTTTAAGAACATAAGATATGCCATACTGGGTCAGACCGAGGTCCATCAAGCCCAGTATCCTGTTTCCAACAGTGGCCAATCTAGGTCATACGTACCTAGCAATATCCCCAAAAGACACAGGTTCCACAATGCTTGTACTGGGTCAAGCATTGATTATCCTGGGTCCCTTTTTAATAGTGGTTTATGGACCTTTCCTCCAGGAACTTGTCCAACCCTTTTTTAAACCCAGCTACACTACATCCTCCGGTAACAAATTCCAGAGTTTGATTACACGTTGAGTGAAAAAATATGTTCTCTTATTTGTCTTAAATAGTTTACCCTGTAGCTTCATTGCATGTCCCCTAGTCTTTCTATATTCTGATAGCGTAAACAATTGATCCACGTTTACCTGCTCCACTCCATTCATTAATTTATAGACCTCTATCATATCTCCCCTCAGCCGTCTCTTTTCCAGGTTGAAGAGCCCCAACCTTTGTAGCCTCTCTTCATAGGAGTAGCCTTCCATCCCCTTCACCATTTTGGTGGCTCTTCTCTGTACTTTTTCTAATAATGCTATGTCCTTTTTAAGATACGGTGACCAGAACTGCACACAATATTCAAGGTGCGGTTGTACCATGGAACGATACAGAGGCATTATAATATCCTTTGTTTTATTTTCCATCCCTATCTTTGATACCTAGCATTCTATTTGCTTTCTTGGCTGCCGCTGCACACTGAGTGGAGGGTTTTAACATGTTATCCACGATGATTCCTAAATCTTTTTCCTGGGTGGTGGTTCCCAATGTGGAACCTTGCATTGTGTAACTATAGTGTGGGTTGTTCTTTCCTAGGTGCATAACTTTGCACTTGTCCACATTAAATTTCATCTGCCATTTGGATGCCCAGTCTTCCAATTTATCCAGATCCTCCTTCAGTTTTCCACAATCCTTTTGGGTTTTAACAACTTTAAACAGTTTTTTATCATCTGCAAATTTGATAACCTCACTTGTTATTCCCTTTTCCAGGTCATTTATGAATATGTCAAAAAGTAGCGGACCCAGTACAGATCCCTGGGGTACTCCACTATTCACCTTTTTCCATTGGGAATATTGGCCATTTAGCCCTACCCTCTGCTTTCTATCTTTTAACCAGTTCCCGATCCACAATAGTACACTGCTTCCTATCTCATGACTTTTTGGTTTCGCCAAAAGTCTCTGATGAGGGACCTTATCAAAAGCTTTCTGAAAGTCCAGATACACTATATCAACCGACTCACCTTTGTCTACCTGTTTATGCACACCTTCAAAAAAATATATCAGATTAGTAAGACAAGATCTTCCTTGTCTAAAGCCATGTTGGCTGTCTCCCATTAGGCCATGACTATCTACATGCTGTGTAATTTTGTTCTTTATGATGGTTTCTACCATTTTCCCCGGTACTGACGTCAGACTCACCGGTCTGTAATTTCCCGGGTCACCCCTGGAACCCTTTTTAAAGATTGGTGTTACATTGGCGACCCTCCAATCTTCAGGTATTACAGATGATTATAATGAAAGTTCACAGATTACCAATAGCAGGTCCGCAATCTCATATTTCAGTTCTTTCAACACTCTTGGATGCATACCATCTGGTCCAGGTGATTTGCTACCATTCAGTTTATCAAATAGTTGTAATATATCTTCCCGGTGTAGCAATATTTCTCTCAATTCCTCTGCAGTATCACCTTTATGGAACTTAATGTGGTTAGAGATTCTGGAGTTTCTCTTTCTAAGGCTCATGAAGTGCAAGTTAGTAGGGTTACCACCCTGGAAAAGGAGATGGGGGAGGTGCGGGGTCTGGTTCATGCTCAGCTAAAGGAGAGTACTGTGGCTGCTAGGAAGATGGAGTACCTGGAAAACCAGGCCCGGCGTTGCAATCTCCGGTTCCTGGCTTTTCCTAGGTCTCCAGTTTTATCAGCGGTTGAGATGCTGCAGAAGTACTTTGGGGAGGTGTTAAAACTCCCCTGGAACCCTTTTTAAAGATTGGTGTTACGTTGGTGACCCTCCAATCTTCAGGTATTACAGATGATTTTAATGAAAGTTCACAGATTACCAATAGCAGGTCCGCAATCTCATATTTCAGTTCTTTCAACACTCTTGGATGTATACCATTCGGTCCAGGTGATTTGCTACCATTCAGTTTATCAAATAGTTGTAATATATCTTCCCGGTGTAGCGATATTTCTCTCAATTCCTCTGCAGTATCACCTTTAAATACCACTTCAGCCTTGGGTAACATCCCTACATCTTCCTCAGTAAAGACCAAAGCAAAGAATTCATTCAGTCTCTCTGCTATAGCCTTGTCTCCTCTTACTGCTCCTTTTACCCCTCTATCATCTAATGGCCCAACTGACTCTCTCACAGGCCTTTTGCTACGAATGTACTTGAAAAAGTCTTTATTTCGTGTTTTTGCTTTCGTAGCAAGTTACTTCTCAAATTCTCGCTTTGCGTGCCTTATCAATGCTTTGCATTTAACTTGCCAGTGCTTGTGCTGTTTCCAATTTTCTTCGTTTGACTCTTTTTTTTTCCATTTCCTGAAGGATGCTTTTTGGCAGCAACAGCCTCTCTGACCTCACCTTTAAACCATGCTGGCAGTTTTTTGGACTTTCTTCCACTTTTCTTAATGCGTGGAATACAGCTGGTCTGGCTTCGAGGATAGTATTTTTAAATAACACCCAAGCTTGCTGTAAGTCTTTAACCTTTGCAACCGCTCATTTTAGTTTTTTCTTAACTATATTCCTCATTTTATCATAGTCTCCCTTTTGAAAGTTAAAAGGTAGTACTGTGGATTTCTTTACTATCCCTCCTCCACTAATTAAATCAAACATGATCATGCTATGATCACTATTGCCAAGTGGTCCCAACACCCTTATTTCTTGCACCAGATCTGGTGTTCCACTAAGGACTAGGTCCAGTATGGCTTCCCCTCTGGTTGGTTCATGAACCAGCTGCTCCAAGAAGCAGTCATTTATTTCATCTAGAAACTTTATCTCCCTAGCTTGTCCTGCCGTAACACTGACCCAGTCGATACCAGGGTAATTGAAATCACCCATTATTACTACTCTGCTGTGACTTTTGTTAGCTTCCTTGATTTCTTTGAGCATTTCATCATCCATTTGTTCATTCTGGCCAGGTGGTCGATAGTACACTCCCACTGCCATCACCTTCCCCTTCATACATGGAATTTCAATCCATAGAGATTCTACAGCAAATTTTCTTCCCTGCAAAACTTCAATCCTTTCTGACTCAATGCCCTCTCTAACATAGAGCGCAACCCCTCCACCAATTTGATCAGTTCTATCATTACGATATAGTTTGTATCCAGGTATCACAGTGTCCCACTGGTTATCCTCCTTCCACCATGTCTCTGAGATTGCAATCATGTCTAAACTCTCATTTAGTGCTATATTTTCTAACTCTCCCATCTTATTGTTTAGACTTCTAGCATTTGCATACAAGCATTTTAGAGACTGTATTTTATTAATATTAATCTGGCTATTGGTAGGCATGGGTAATTTGGAATCTTTACGCTCTGTCTGCACCTTACTCAAGGGCATTTGGGCTACTATACTCTTTTTTGGAACCTCACTGCTTTTGGTAGTATCCTTCAAGGATACATTCGTCCGAACCATGCGCTCCTGGGCGACTGTCGGCTTTCCCCTATTTTCTAGTTTAAAAGCTTCTCTATCTCCTTTTTAAAGGTTAATGCCAGCAGTCTGGTTCCATCCTGATTAAGGTGAAGCCCATCCCTTCGGAAGAGCCCCTCCTTTCCCCAGAATGTTCCCCAGTTCCTAACAAATCCAAAACCCTCATCCTTGCACCATTGTCTCATCCACGCATTGAGACTCCGGAGCTCTGCCTGTCTTTTGGGTCCTGCACGTGGAACAGGAAGCATTTCGGAGAACGCTATCCTGGAAGTTCTGGATTTCAACTTCCTACCTAAAAGCTTAAATTTAGCTTCCAGAACTTCCCTACCACATTTTCCTATGTCATTGGTACCGACATCTACCAAGACAGCAGACTCCTCCCCAGCACTATCTATGATCCTATCTAGGCGGTACGTGAGGTCTGCTACCTTCGCACCAGGCAGGCATGTTACCAGGCGATCCTCACGTCCACCAGCCATCCAGCTATCTACATTCCTAATGATTGAATCACCAACTATGACAGCTGTCCTGAATCTCCTTTTATGGGGACATGGCCCTGGAGAAACGTCCTCGGTGCGAGAGGGTTTTACATCACCTGGAGGACAGGTCCTAGTTACAGGATCACTTCCCGCCACACCAGGGTGATGCTCTCCTGTCACGTGACCTCTCTCTTCCATGGCAACAGGGATGCTGCCAGACTGGAGGTGGGACTTCAGGTTTATATCCCTGTAGGTCTCGTCCATATACTTCTCTGTCTTTCTTATGTCTTCCAGGTCTGCTACTCTAGCCTCTAGAGAACGGACTTGTTCCCTGAGAGCAAAGAGCTCCTTGCACTTAGTGCATACGTAAGACCTCTCACCAACTGGGAGAAAATCATACATGTGACACTCAATGCAAAAGACCGGAAAGCCCCCATCTCGCTGCTGGACTTTTGTCTGCATCTTAGTTTAAAGCTTGTGTTTAGGTCTTTTAAATTCTGTATATAATAAGGACTGGTGTAGATGCTTATACTAATAAAAGTGTATCTTACACCCCCAATACACCTTGTTCACCTGAAGCTTAATTAATCTCAGGTCCTCAGTGTATGACTGATTTGGATAAAGAGCTGCACCTGAGAGCAGCCCCTTTCCTCCAAGATGTGTAGGTACCTATAAAGCTACAATTAAACCAGGGGTGGCTGGGTGCTGGGGAGGGAGGGAGGGAAATAAGTCCTATTAAAGAGGGCAGTTACAAGGTCCCCTGTCCTGAACCCTCAGCAGGGGGGAGGGGGGTACCACACAAAGCTCAGTTAGTTGAGAGAGGTGAGGTAAGTTATACAGCTGAGAAAGCTGAAGCAGCACACCAATAAGACAATAAATAGTTAAATAAACAGCTAGAACTCACTGCAAGTTGTCACAGGAGGTAATATCCACCTCTCTAGCAGAGCACTGTGAGAGCACTGCTCTTCCCAGAGCAGAGAGAAGCAAACAAAACAGACTATGCACACGTGGTGGAGACAGGAAGAAGGCTACATAATACCTCAGCAGGGGTGAGGGGAGGGGGATTCACTCAGGTAGGTTAGGGCAGGAAAACAAAATTTAAAAACACAGCAGGTTCAGGGGGGAGAGCAGGGAGAGAGATTTAATTTAAATTAAAATGAACAGTTAACCTGGCTACCACACAAAGCCCAGTTAGTTGAGAGAGGCGAGGTAAGTTATACAGCTGAGAAAGCTGAAGCAGCACACCAATAAGACAAACAATAAATAAATAAGCAGCTAGAACTCACTGCAAGTTGTCACAGGAGGTAATATCCACCTCTCTAGCAAAGCTCTGTGAGAGCACTGCTCTTCCCAAAGCAGAGAGAAGCAAACAAAACAGACTATGCACACGTGGTGGAGACAGGAAGAAGGCTACACAATACCTCAGCAGGGGGGAGGGGAAGGGGATTCACTCAGGTAGGTTAGGGCAGGAAAACACAATTTAAAAACACAGCAGGTTCAGGGGGGAGAGCAGGGAGAGAGATTTAATTTAAATTAAAATGAACAGTTAACCTGGCTACCACACAAAGCCCAGTTAGTTGAGAGAGGCAAGGTAAGTTATACAGCTGAGAAAGCTGAAGCAGCACACCAATAAGACAAACAATAAATAATTAAATAAACAGCTAGAGCTCACTGTTTTCATTATCTTAATGACTTTTCTTGGTACCCTTTGTACCCCTGGTACCCTTTCTAACACTGGGATATCCTTTCTGAGGATGAAGATACGCTAAACTTAATTCTTTATTCCAAGTGTAATGTGTTTATCTTCATTCTTTATTTTCTCCTTCTCCTGTAAAGGCACATTTTGTAATAGGACATGGAGATCAATAGGATATAATAAAAGCTGTTAGTGTGGCTGGGTTTAAAAAAGGATTTGACAAGTTCCTGGAGGAAAAGTCCATAAACCATTATTAAAGAGGATCAGGGAAATCCACTACTTACCCTGAGATAAGCATGGTGGAATCTGTATACCTTTTTGGGAACCTGCCAGGTACTTGTGACCTGGATTGACCACTGTTGGAAGCAGGATAATGGGTTTGATGGATCTTGGTCTGACCCAGTATGGCATTTCTTATGAAGTGAGAAATAATGGTCAGGACATGCTCAATTCTGATGGTATGTTAGGAACAGCTCTGCCCAATGTGGAGCTGTTGCTGAAATACACATCTACATGCAGTAGGAGGAGCCATTTCAGAAATATACACGTGAGAAAAATTGATGTGGCGACTCTGCAACATATGTGTACGTGCTGGCATCTCACAACAAACACATGCAGATGTTGCCACTTACATGTGTATTCAGACTATTTTGTAAACATGGATGTGCATATGCTCCTAATTCTGTTGAAAGTACCTTCTCTTAACCCCATTTCAATTTGGAAGGAAATAAGCAGAAATGGCCAAAGGGAGCACTATGTAAAACTGTTCTTGCCAAGGAGCAGGTATAAACCTGAATATGGATAATCTTGGGCTTACACTATAAGGTGTACTGTGCCTCAGGCTTGGCTAACCTCTAAAAGCCACTACCTACATTCCTGTGTCCACTCAGCTGAGCACCCTTAGCTCAAAGCCTTGTCCCCTTGCTGACTTCCTATATTTTGAATTCATATTGACCTCTTTCCAGTCTGCTATAACACTCGCCAAGCAAGAATATGATGTCCATCTGGCAGATTCTCTTGCCCCCTGACTCTCACTGTCTCTTTGCAATGCTATACTCTCTCCTCAAAATGCCTCCACCCCTGATTCCTCCTTCCCTTTCTGCCCAAACCTTGCCTAACCATTTCCATGATAAGGTTCACAAGATCAGTCTTGAGTTCGCTACAGGACCACCTCCATCTTCCCTTATCCCTCTTCACTCTCAAAACCTTCCTTAAATCTTAGTCACCCTTTATTCCTTTACTAAAATCACTGAAGAAGAAACTGCACATCTTTCCTCCTCCGAACTCATTACCTGTTCTTCTGATCCCATTCCCATGTGATCTCTCTCTCCCACTGTCATGCCTTCCCGATCATATTCTCAGCCTATCCCTTTTCAATGTAACTGTTTCTGTGACCTTCTAACATGCTATAGTTAATGTCTCTTCTAAAAAAAGTCATCACTAGATCCTACCTACCCTTCCTATCATCCCATCTCCCTCCTCCTCTTTGCATTTAAACTAATCGAATGTGTGTTTCACTGCTGTTCTTGACTTTTTCCTTCCAAGCCATTATGATCTCATTGCAATCTGGCTTTTGTCTTTTTTTATATTCTATCTGAAACAGTGCTTGCCAAAGTCTCCATTAACTTGTTATGGTCAAATCCAAAGGCCTTTATTCAATCCTCATCCTTAACCTATCTGCTACTTTTTGACACCGTTGATCACCACCCTCAACACCCTATTCTCTCTTGGATGTAGGGGCTCTCTTTTGTCTTTGTTTTCTTATCTCGCCCACTACATCTTTAGTGTATGTTCTGTTGGATCTTCCTCCACTTCTATCCTGCTTTCAGTTGGTGTACTTCAGGCCTCTTTCTTGAGACCTCTTTTCTCTTTCTATACTCATTCCCTTGGTGCCTTGATCTCCTCCCATAGCTTTCAGTACTATCTTTATGCTGATGACTCTCAGATTTACCATTCTGCACCTGAAATTTCTCCAGGAATCCAAGCCCATATCTCACCCTGCTTGTTTGACATTGCTGTCTGGATGTCCTGCCACTATCTGAAATTGAACTTGGGTAAGAAGGAAGACACTGTGTTCACAAGAATAACAGGATTGAGGTATGTGAGGAATGCCATAGTTATCTCACAGCTGAACAACCTCTGCTGTCACTTATCATTTTGGTTATCTAGCAGACTGAAGAAAAGAGAAAACTGACAGTAGGCTAAAACTGTGCTGCAAAGATTAACATAGTTTGTGGTGGTGCTTCTTTCTCTGCTCCTTCATCCTTGTAGCTTAAAAATAAGCAGTTGGCTCAGGTGAGCTATGTACCACTCCTTCTAGGGTACTGCTTTAAAATGTGCTACTGTTTGCTGAAGAATTCTAGCCACTGATATGATCAAAAAATAAATGTAACCTCTAATATATAAGGCTGCTATGAGGCGGAAGAGGAAATGTATAGAACAGTGGTTCTCGACCCAGTCCTTGGGGCACACCTTGGTCAATTGTGTTTCCAGGATTCCCACAATGAATATGCTTGAGAGAAATTTGCATTCAATGAAGGCTGTACGTGTCAATATCTCTCATACATATTCATTGGGAATCTTGAAGACCCTACTGGGTTGAGAACCACTAGTATGGAGAATTGAGGGAGGTGTCTTTTGATGCTCCAGATTGGACCTTTCCACAGGGTCCCTGCTACAGGCAAGGACCACTAATGGTACAAAGATTGTAAGCCCTTGGGATAAAGTACATGAATGTAACTCACCTTGAACTACTGAAAAAGTCATGAGTAAAAACCCCTTGTTTTATGTGGCTCAGTGGAAAACAAAAGTTTGTAACACATGCTTTAAGTCACTGAAAGGATGAAATTAATTCTTACCTATTCATTTCCTTTCCTTGCATCTGTCCAAATAGATGAGTTTATGCTTTTCTCTCAGTAGATGGTTTGCTGATGTCGCCCTCTATATGGTCCTTTTCAGAGACACGAGTTCTCCAGTATTTATATAAAACTTAGTAGAAAAATCCTTCTCAACTTCTCCTGAGAAAGAGCTTCCAAAGGAAAATGTACCATGCTCCTTTTGAGCCCATGTATCTTCAACTATTGGATTAACACAGGACAAACAAGACCATGTATATTCAACTGTTGTATTAACACAGGACAAACAAAACAAACATACATAACCAATGATATAGCTCTCTTCCTTCTTATTCAATGCAAACAGTTGAAAAAAGGAATATGGACAATAATAATCCAGCATGAAAAGGGCTCATGACTGTCTTGCTTTGAATTGAGTATAGGAAATTTGTACATAAGAAGTACTTTCATAAGAACATAAGATATCCCATACTGGGTCAGACCAAGGTACATCAAGCCCAGTATCCTGTTTCCAACAGTGGCCAATCTAGGTCATACGTACCTAGCAGTTTCCCCAAAAGACACAGGTTCTGCAGTGCTTGTACTGGGTCAAGCATTGATATCCTGAGTCACTTCTTAATAATGGTTTATGGACCTTTCCTCCAGGAACTTGTCCAAACCTTTTTTAAACCCAGCTATACTAACAGCCTTTACTACATCCTCCGGTAACAAATTCCAGGGTTTGATTACACGTTGAGTGAAAAAATATTTTCTTTTATTAGTCTTAAATAGTTTACCCTGTAGCTTCATTGCATGTCCCCTAGTCTTTCTATATTCTGATAACGTAAACAATCGATCTACGTTTACCTGTTCCACTCCGTTCATTAATTTATAGACTTATATCATATCTCCCCTCAGCCGTCTCTTTTCCAGGTTAAAGAGCCCTAACCTTTTAGCCTTTCTTCATAGGAGTATCCTTCCATCCCCTTTACCATTTTGGTGGCTCTTCTCTGAACCTTTTCTAATAACGCTATATCCTTTTTAAGATACGGCGACCAGAATTGCACACAATATTCAAGGTGCGGTCTCACCATGGAACGATATAGAGGCATTATAATATCTTTTGTTTTATTTTCCATTCCTTTCCTTATGATACCTAGCATTCTATCTGCTCTCTTGGCCGCTGCTGCACACTGGGCCGAGGGTTTTAACATGTTATCCACAATGACGCCTAAATCTTTTCCTGAGTGGTGGTTCCTAATGTGGAACCTTGCATTGTGTAACCATAGTTTGGGGGGTTCTTCCCTAGGTGCATAACACTGCACTTGTCGACATTAAATTTCATCTGCCATTTTGATGCCCAGTCTTCTAATTTATCAAGATCCTCTTGCAATTTTCCACAATCCTCTTGGAAATAGTTTTGTGTCATCTGCAAATTTGATAACCTCACTCGTTATTCCACTTTCCAGGACATTTATGAATATGTCAAAAAGCAGCGCACCCAGCACAGATCCCTGGGGTACACCACTATTCACCTTTCTCCATTGGGAAAATTGGCCAATTAGCCCAACCCTCTGCTTTCTATCTTTTAACCAGTTCTTGATCCACAGTAGTACACTGCCTCCTATCCCATGACTCTTTAGTTTTGCCAAATGTCTCTGATGAGGGACCTTGTCAAAGGCTTTCTGAAAGTCCAGATACACTATATCAACCGACTCACCTTTGTCCACCTGTTTATTCACACTTTCAAAAAAACATAACAGATTAGTAAGACAAGATCTTTCTTGTCTAAAGCCATGTTGGCTGTCTCCCATTAGGCCATGACTATCTACATGCTGAGTAATTTTATTCTTTATGATGGTTTCTACCATTTTTCCCGGTACTGACGTGAGGCTCATCGGACTGTAGTTTCCCGGATCACCCCTGGAACCCTTTTTAAAAATTGGCGTTACATTTGCGATCCTCCAATCTTCAGGTATTAGAGATGATTTTAATGATAGTTCACAGATTACTAATAGCAGGTCTGCAATCTCATATTTCAGTTCTTTCAACACCCTTGGATGTATACCATCTGGCCCAGGTGATTTGTTACTCTTCAGTTTATCTAATAGCTGTAATACATCTTCCCGATGTATCAATATTTCCTTTAATTCTTCGATATCTTTAAATACCACTTCAGTCATGGGTAACATCCCTACATCTTCCTCAGTAAAGACCGAAGCAAAGAATTCATTCAGTCTCTCCGCTATCGCCTTGTCGCCTCTTTGTGCCCCTTTAACTCCTCTATCATCTAATGGACCAACTGACTCTTTCACAGGTTTTTTGCTAGGAATGTACTTGAAAAAATCTTTATTTCGCATTTTTGCTTCAACAGCAAGCTTCTTCTCAAATTCTCCCTTTGCCTGCTTTATCAATGCCTTGCATTTGACTTGCCAGTGCTTGTGCTGTTTTACAGGTTTCGTTGTTTGGCTCTTTTTTCCATTTCCTGAAAGATGCTTTTTTGGCAACAACAGCCTCTCTGACCTCACCTTTAAACCATGCTGGCAGTTTTTTGGACTTCCTTCCACTTTTCTTAATCGTGGAATACAGCTGGTCTGGGCTGCCACGATTGTATTTTTCAACAACACCCAAGCTTGATGTAAGTTTTTAACCTTTGCAACTGCTCCTTTTAGTTTTTTCTTAACTATTTTCCTCATCTTATCATAGTCTCCCTTTCGAAAGTTAAAAGGTAGTACTTTGGATTTCCTTACTATCCCTCCTCCACTAATTAAATCAAACGCGATCATGCTATGATCACTATTGCCAAGTGGCCCCAACACCCTTATCTCTTGCACAAGATTTGGTGTTCCACTAAGGACTAGGTCTAATATGGCTTCCCCTCTGGTCGGTTCATGAACTATCTGCTCCAAGAAGCAGTCATTTATTTCATCTAGGAACTTTATCTCCCTAGCATGTCCTGCCGTGACACTGTCCCAGTTGATACCAGGGTAATTGAAATCACCCATTATTATTACTGTGCTGTAACCTTTGTTAGCTTCCTTGATTTCTTTGAGCATTTCATCATCCATTTGTTCATTCTGGCCAGGCGGTCGATAGTACACACCCACTGCCATCGCCTTCCCCTTTTTACATGGAATTTCAATCCATAGAGATTCTACAGCAAATTTTGTTTCCTGCAAAACTTTAATCCTTTCTGACTCAATGCCCTCTCTAACAGAGCACAACCCCTCCACCAATTTGATCAGTTCTATCATTACAATATAGTTTGTATCCAGGTATCACAGTGTCCCACTGGTTGTCTTCCTTCCACCATGTCTCTGATATTCCAATCATATCTATCCTCTCATTTAGTGCTATATATTCTAGCTCTCCGATCTTATTTTTTAGACTTCTAGCATTTGCATACAAGCATTTTAGAGACTGAATTTATTCATATTAATCTGGCTATTGGTAGACATGGGTAATTTGGGATCTTTAAGCTCTGTCTGCTCCATACTCAAGGGCATTGGGGCTATTTTACTCTTTTTTGGAACTTCTATGTTTTTGGTAGTATCCTTCAAGGATACATTCTTCCGAACCATGCCCTCTTGGGCGACTGTCGGCTTTCCCCTATTATCTAGTTTAAAAACTGCTCTATCTCCTTTTTAAAGGTTAATGCAAGCAGCCTGGTTCCATCCCGGTTAAGGTGAAGCCCCTCCTTTCCCCAGAATGTTCCCCAGTTCCTAACAAATCCAAAACCCTCATCTCTGCACCATTGTCTCATCCATGCATTGAGACTCTGGAGCTCTGCCTGCCTTTTGGGTCCTGCGCGTGAAACGGGAAGCATTTTGGAGAACGCTACCCTGGAAGTTCTGGATTTCAATTTCCTACCTAAAAGCCTAAATTTAGCCTCCAGAACCTCCCTACCACATTTTCCTATGTCATTGGTACCGACATGTACCAAAACAGCAGACTCCTCCCCAGCACTATCTAAGACTTTATCTAGGTGGCGCGTGAGGTCCGCTACCTTCGCACGAGGCAGGCATGTTACTAGGCAATCCTCACATCCACCAGCCACCCAGCTATCTACATGCCTAATGATCGAATCACCAACTGTAACGGCTGTCCTAACCCTTCGCTCATGGCCCTGGAGAAACTTCCTCGGTGCTAGAGGGTTCTACATCACCTGGAGGACAGGTCCTAGTTACAGGATCACTTCCTGCCACACCAGGGTGATGCTCTCCTGTCATGTGACCTCTCTCCTCCATGGCAACAGGGATGCTGCCGACTGGAGCTGGGATGTCAGGACTCTATCCCTATAGGTCTCGTCTATGTACCTCTCTGTCTTTCTTATGTTTTCCAAGTCTGCTACTCTAGTCTCTAGAGAATGGACTCGTTCCGAGAGCAAAGAGTTCCTTGCACACGTAAAACTTCTCACCAACTGGGAGAAAATCATACATGTGACACTCAATGCAAAAGACTGGAAAGCCCCCATCTCGCTGCTGGACTGTTGTCTGCATCTTAGTTTTAAGCTTGTGTTTAGATCTAAGTTCTTTACTTACTAAGGGTTGCTATGGATATGTATACTAATAGAACTGTACCTAATACGTTTAATATACCTTGTTCACCTGAAGCTTAATTAATCTCAGGTCCTTAGTGTATGACTGATTTGGATAACGAGCTTCACCTGAGAGCACCTTCTTTCCTTTAAGATGTGTAAATACCTATAAAGCTATGATTATCCCAGGGGTGGGTGGGTGTTGGGGGGGGAGGGAAATAACACTTATTACAAGAGGGCTGCTACACAGTACCCTGTCCTGTGCTGCTGAGGTAAGCTGTGACCAACTTCCTGGGTGATTAACAGTCCTTGCTTGGATAGAAAGAGATTTATTATTTATTTAACATTTCTTATATACTGCCTTTCATATCATCAAGGTGGTTTACATTGAGCAAACTGGAATTACATTGAACAGGGCATTATAACTCGGATATAACTATACTTTGGAAAAAAGACAAGTGAAGAAATATCTTCATGGTATAAATGCGCAAGAGGTGACTCTCTTCCAGCTGTAAGGAAGCTCTGGAACAAGGAGTAATTGGAAAAAAGTGAAAGGGAACAGACTCTGGAGTAATTTGAGAAAATGCTTCTTTATGGAGATAAATGAGTGGAACAGCTTCCCAGTAGCACTGATGGAGATGAGAACTATATCTGAATTCAAGAAGCTATGTGGCATGTACAGAGGATCTTTGAGGGAGAGGAAGATTGTAGAACTTAATAACTCATGGATTGGTAAACTAGATAGGCCATATCGTCTTTATCTGTCTTTTGCTATGCTTCTATTTGAGTTTGTTGATGCTGTTAAGTAGGACTAAAGGCCTGTGATAGTAGCTCTATATGCATAATCTATTTCTATGAAGTTCATTCCTTCTTCAGCTCAAGGAATGTACAGTCTCCTCATAACATGATTCTTATAAATGACCTTGTGGTCATGGAGAATTTTTTTCTTCTTTGTATATCCAGTTTTCAAGATTTTTAGGTCGGTCTACAATTCCAAAGCTGCAGGAGAATGCAGAGACTGTAAACTGATTGAAAGCTTGTATCTTATTCTGTTATGTTAAAGCACTTTACATCATCAATTTTAATGTTCTGTAATATTGTTTATCTTTCTCTCAGTAATTTATGCTGAATTGTTGCTCATGTGCCTAGATATTGATATATACCCTCCTGCTGAAGTTCCTTTATGGCACAGTCATTAGTCAGATTTTTTTTTTCACTCAAATGGTTCATTAGATAGTATATTTTAATGCAAGGATATTAAGTTTTTGGTTACCACTGCTTGCATGATAAAGGTGGTATTGACTGAGGTCTTTTCTCTACCCTTTTGGATTAAATTATACAGTATGAGAGCTTTATAAAAATTTATTTTGTAGGGAGCAGTTTTCTTGTGCAGGGCCATTCTTTTGTTTCAGGTCTTCTATTCCACTGCATTTGGTTGTTGAGAAACAAGCCTAATCTCATAGCATTTCAGAAACACTTTAAAAAGCCCTCTTTTTTTTCTTAAGGTTGGCAATGGATGTTGTTTGGTTCTGCTGTTTTCATACTGTAATACTTTTGATCACTGGTGCAACATTTAATTTTCCTTGGGTAATTGAGGATTGGTGTTTTTCAACTAGTTTGCTTCCATCAATCTTTGGTGTGGTTGGTTTGATGCATAACTCAGTTTTGTTGTGGTTCAATTTTATATTGTGAATCACGTTGAATGACTGTCAGGTACAGCTGTATGTACAATTTTATAATTAAGTAATATATAGCAGGAGTAGAGAACATCAGAGTGGATTTCCTAACCCAGTATATGTGGAATCCTGGGAAATAGAAGCTAGTGGAGGTAGCCTTCTTCCTGTTTGTAGATAAGATGATGGATTCCCAAGATGGACTTGGTGGCACCTGCACAGAGTGCCAAAGTGCCCAGATTCTTCCTTAAAAGAAGGGAGAAAGATCAGCAGAGTTGGATACACTGACACAATCTTGGTCACACAAACCTGTTGTATGTCTTCTCTCATAAGCAGGGTGCTTCAAAGGATCTCTGGACACCCGAGTTAGTGGTTTTTATAGCACCAGATTAGCCAAGGCACAGAAGGGGATGCCATTGAGACTGCCTGTCTGAGGATCTACTCTCCTAGGATCTGATACCACTGGAGAACTCATCTCCATTATATCCAATTGCTTTGCTGTTGAGAAGGCACATTTACAGAGAAAGGGCTACACCAGCAAGATAATATCTATCTCCTTGTCTTACATCAAGGTGTTGGGTTATTTTCAAAACAGGGTGCAAGGAGAGGCATTTCTCACTTTGAGGTCTTGGTGGCCCTCATCCTGGCTTTTCTGAGGAATGTTTGAAGACTGACATAGAGTTCCCTTAGGGTCCAAATGGTGACTCTGGTGTGTGATCAAGAACAAATCCGGATACAGCCCATTTTTTATGAAGGAAGCAAAATTTACTGGGCCATCCTCTAATGTAAATGGTGGTTCCACCATGGGCTCTTAACTTGATGCTACAGGCAGTGGCATTTTGTCCTATTAGGAGGGCTTCCCTCAAGGATTTAATCATGAAGATGATTTTCCTGATGGCAATTTGTTTGACCAGATTATTCTGGACATTATAGGCCCTTTCTTGGAGGCAGCCTGTTCTGATCATTTTAGAGGAATGGTTGTCAATCCAAACAGTTCAGTCTATCCTTCTACAGATAGTATTTCTATTTCATGTGAGCTAATTGGTAGTCCTGCTATCCTTCAAGCAAGAGGACAAGGTGGGAAATAATAAAGACTTCCATAATTTAGATCACGGGTCTCCAAACCAGTGCTGGAGGGCAGCAATCCTGCCACGGTTTTGGGATATCCCTAATGAGAGAACTTCAAATTCAATGGGGACAGTGCATGCAAATATATCTGCATGCATTCATTATCCCAAAAGCCTGGCAGGATTACAGCCCTCCAAGATTGGATTTGAGGACCCATTTGTATGCAGCTTGGGGGGTTTGATCCCCTGCCTTCCCAAGTCCTAACCCCCTACCATCTAACATTCCTAGACATCCCTGGTCTTGAATACTATTCGAGAGATGTCCATGTGGTCCCTTTACACAAAAGCAGAAGAAAGGATGTGGCTGAAAATTACAGGCTGGTTAGTTTAACTTTGGTTAATAAATTATTGGAAATGCTGCTGAAAGAGAAAATAGTGAGGTTTCTGGAGTCCAGCAGATTACAGGATTAGAGGCAGCATGGATTCACCAGAGGCAGGTGTTGTCAGACAAATCTGATTGATTTCTTTGACTTGGTGACTAGGGAGTTGGACCGAGGGAGAGCCCTAGATGTGTTCTATTTAGATTTCAGTAAAGCCTTTGACACTGTTCCTCACAGGCGACTTATAAACAAACTGAGCACCCTAGGGATGGACCCTAAAGTTACTGCTTGGGTTAGAAATTGGTTGAGAGGGAGGCGACAAAGGGTAAAGGTAAATGGAGCTCACTCTGAGGAGAAGGATGTTACCAGTGGTGTGCCCCAGGGATCTGTCTGTGGTCCAATTCTTTTTAACATCTTTATTAGTGATATAGCAGAAGGGCTATCGGGTAAGATTTGCCTCTTTGCAGATGATACCAAAATCTGCAATAGAGTAGACACCCAGGAAGATGTAGATAACATGAGGAGGGATCTAGCTAAGCTTTAAGAATGGTATAGAATTTGGCAGCTGGGATTTAATGTTAAAAAATGCAAGGTTATGCATTTGGGCTGCAGCAATCTAAGGTAGAAGAGCGGGACTTTGGTGTGGTTGTGTCTGATGACCTTAAAGTAGCTAAACAGGTAGAAAAGGCGAGGGCAAAAGCTAGAAGGGATGCTTGGGTGCATACAGAGAGGAATGGCTAGCAGAAAAAAAGAGGTGCTAGTGCCTCTGTATAAGTTTTTGGTGCGACCTCATTTGGAGTATTGTGTGCAATTCTGGAGACCACACTTTCAAAAGATACAAACAGGATGGAGTTAGTACAGAGAGTGGCTACTAAAATGCTTTGTGGTCTTCATTATAAAGCATATGAGGACAGACTTAAGGATCTTAATATGTACACCTTAGAGGAAAGGCGGAATAGAGGTGATATGATTGAGACGTTTAAATTCCTCCATGGCATAAATGCATGCACAGGAGTAGAGCCTCTTTCGATTGAAAGCAAGTTCTGCTATGAGGGGACATGAGATGAGGGTGAAAGGGGGATAGATTCAGGAGTGATATGCGGAAATATTTATTTACGGAAAGAGTGGTAGATCCGTGGAATAGTCTCCCAGTGGAGGTGGTAGAGATGAGGACGGTATCTGAATTCAAAAAAGCATGGGACAAACACAGAGGATCTCTAAAGGAAAAAAGGGGACTGTTGTAGTTGTTGATATGGAAGGACTAGATAGGCCATGTGGTCCTTTTCTGTCATCATTTTTCTATGTTTCTATGTAGACGCCGCATAGACATCCATAATGGCATGTCCAATTTGTCAAATTGTGTCTGAACTTGGATATGCCTTTTTTTTTCCAGATGTTCTGACTTAGATGTCGTAGATAGCACCTGGATGTCACTTATAAAATGTGCCTTCACATCTCTAAGAGTCGCTCTATACCAGCTGGATGTCATACCCCTTCAACAATGACAGAAATTTCCTCATGAATGGAATATATGTTGGTTCCCCTAGGTCATCGGTGCATTCTTTCATGAAACACTATTGCCTAGACATGCAGAATCTTGAGAGAAGCCTCAGCAGGGATTGCTTGGGTACATCTAGAGTGATGTGGCTGTTGGGGGAGCTACGATTGGAAATAGTCTGTGGTGGGGGCTTGGATTGAATTGGACTCATGGGCTAGAACTGGAAGTAGGCTCATGGGGGGCTTGGATTGGGAATGGGCTGAGTCGAGGGGAGCTAGGATTTGACATGGGCTGATGGTGAGGCTAGGAAAGGACTCGAAATGGGCTGATGCGGGGCTGGGATTGGAAATGAGCTGATGGAGGGACTCGGATAGGACTGGAAATGGATGGGGGAGCTAAGCCTGGAAATGGGCTGATGCAGGGACTAGAAGGGAGCAGATGCTGGGTGGGGCTGGAACTAGAAGGGAGCTGATGTTGGGGAAGGATTAGAATGGGAGGGGGCTGGGAAAGTGAAATGGAGAGGGGAAAAATATTTTTGTGGAAAGGAATAAAAATTGTAAATAGCACCACAGTTTCACACAAAAGTTGTTTGTAAATAGTTATAACTGACGTTACATGTAAAAGTTGTTCAAGTTATTCAATTGTTCTCTGTAAACCGCTCTTGATCTCTGGAAGGGGCGGTATAGAAGAAACCATAAATAAATAAAATAAATAAATTTTAAAAAATCTACAATTAGCCGGGTATTGGGAGAGTAAGTGGGGACTGAGGATGGAGGGGTAAAATGTGAGTGGATGAAATAGGAACGAGGAAAGAGCAAAAGAAGAAAGATTAGTATGTTAAAGCAGATGTAGAGAGAATGGAAAAAAACTAGGAGAGGACAAATGGACAGCAGACTATGGAGAGTTAGCAGAAGACACGAAGAAACCAGAAGGAAGTGTCCGGAGCAATTGCAACTGAAAAAAAAATACACAAAAGGTAGAAAGATATCTCTTTATTTTGAATTTATTAACTGGAATATGTCGGCTCTGGGAAATGTGCCTCATTAACATCTGCGCTTTGTTTAGTACAAGAGGAAATTAATTTATAGTTTTATTTCTACAGTGTTGTTGTACATTCCAAGTTTGGCTTTTGGGGTTCCCAGTTTAATTATTGTCTTCCTGTTTCTAAATTGTGATTCCTTGTTTGGTGATGGTCTATGTTCTGCATGTGTAACTGAGCTGAGGTATTCTGTTGATGTAATTCCTATTTGACATTGCCACTTATTCTCTTTCCCCAGTAGGTCATGTATTGTTATTCTCTGAAATGTATTGGTTTAATATTTTCAGTGTTGCCTTTTGATAGGTAGGGTCTGGTGCTTTGTGAGTCCTGGTAGTGCTGTTATGATACGGTGGGTTTGCTATGCCTTCTAAATGAGCAATGTTTGTAGTAGTTCCTAATGTGCTTGGCGGTTGGCACTGGATTATAGTAATGTAGAAATCTTTTAGTCTTTCTTTATCCATGCACTCATTAAGAGGCATGTTTACTAAAAGTTAGTGTATGGTAACATTATGCAAATATTTATGCAAATGAGGCCCTGCTCCGAGTCTCTGCATATGGCCCCGCACCCCCCTTGGGCGCCCTTGCCCCATCTTGCACCGATTCAGGCACCCCCACTATTCTAATACTGTTCCTTTGAGAGCAATTTTCCTAATCTTCAGCTCATTCCAATAAGCTGCCTGCTCCGGCTGCCACCAACCTATCCTCCTGGGAAGATATCTGCTGCTCTGCCTGTTGTAGTCTGGCCTGGCTCTCCAGCCCATCCTTAATTTCATAAATTGATGATTGTAGCTTAGATAACTTATTCTCTGACACCATTGTTATACTTTTCGTTATCTCCTGCAGCATCTCCGCTGATATGGCAAATGCAGCCTGTAACACAGCCTGGTCTTCCACAATTTTAGCTTCCAATCCACACCCCTTCTCCCTGGGCTGTTGAACTGCTCTCCAGCCATCCACTCAACTGTGAGCTGCACTCCGTCCCAGAAAGCTGGATACTCTCAGCTAAATGATGGTATCTTTACAAATCAAATACTGTATGGGGGTCGATTAACTCTAAAATTTGGGGATTTTTCAAGAGCAGGTTGCACAAGCATCCGTTTATGGTAACATCACGTGACCCCAATGCACATTTCCCAAAGCTAATATATTCCAGCTAATACTCTAAACTAAAAATAAAATACTTTTTTTCCTACTTCTGTTGTTTGCCATTTTTTCAATTATAATGGCTACAGTCTCTCCTCTGCTTTCCTCTGTCTTCACCTAACTATTTCCACCATCTGCTATCCATTTGCTATTTATTTCCACTCCTCCTACCTTCTTCCATTCCCTCTCTATATCTGTTTCTGACATATTGATCTTTTCCTCTTAGCTTTTTCCTCCATGTCAATCTTTACATCATCTCTATCCAGTCAACTTTCACTCTCCCTCTATTCCTCAATTACCTTTTGACTTTTTACCTATCAATTTTCTGTCTATTTCTGTCACCTTCAACCAGGGCCGGCCCGTCCATTGAGCAAGAATGTTTTTTGCACAGGGCCCCGCGTTTCAGGGGGCCCCGCGCAAAGAACATTCTGCTTTTTTTTTATTACATTTAAAAACAAAAACCTGGCTCTAGCTGCTGCCGCTGCCGCGTCCGTCGCAGCAGCGGCAGAATGGCGTGTCCCGCGGGGCCCCTTCTCCTCTTCGAGCCCTCTGCAAGGGCTTTCAGATTCGCGAAGGGAGAGTTGTGCTCCCTCGCGTCTCTGTAAAGCCCGCAGGGGCTAATGGGAAATTTCCCATCAGCCCCTTTAGACGCGAGGGGCTGATGGGAAATTTCCCATTAGCCCCTGCGGGCTTTACAGAGACGCGAGGGAGCACTCTCCCTTCGCGAATCTGAAAGCCCTTGCAGAGGGCTCGACGTGGAGAGGGGGCCCCGCGGGACACGCCATTCTGCCGCTGCTGCGACGGACGCGGCAGCAGCTAGAGCCAGGTTTTTGTTTTTAAATTTGCCGGAAGGGAAGGGAAGGGAAGGGGGGGGGGGCTGATGGAGGCTGTCTGGAAATGGGGTGATGGGGGGTTAGGACTGGAAATGTGCAAGGGGGGGGGTTAGGACTGGAAATGTGCAAGGGGGGGGGGTTAGGACTGGAAATGGGCTGGGACTGATGGAGGCTGACTTGAAATGGGCTGGGGGGGGTTAGGACTGGAAATGGGCTGGAGGGGGTTATAGCACAGTAAATGGGCTGGGGCTTATGGAGGCTGACTGGAAATGGGCTGGGGAGGGGTTAGGACTGGAAATGGGCTGGGGGGGGTTAAGACTGCTAATGGGCTGGGGCTGATGGAAGCTGACTGGAAATGGGCTGGGGGGTTAAGACTCGTAATGGGCGGGGGGTTGATGGAGGCTGACTGGAAATGGGGTGATGGGGGTTAGGACTGGAAATGGGCTGGGGGGGGTTAAGACTGGTAATGGGCTGTGGGCTGATGGGGGCTGTCTGGAAATAGGGTGATGGGGGTTAGGATTGCTAATGGGCTAGGGGGGGGGGGTTAGGACTGCTAATGGGCTATGGGGGCGCTAGGACAGGAAAAGGGCTGATGGGGAGGGGTTAGGACTTGAGGTGGGCTGATGTGGTTAGGACTAGTACTGGGCTGTGGGCTGATGGGGGGGGGTTAGGACTGGCAATGGGCTCTGGGAGGCTGACTGGAAATGGGCTGATGGGGTTAAGACTGGAAGTGGGCTGATGGGGGGTTAGGACTGGTAATGGGTTATAGGGGGGGGCTTAAACTGAAAATGGGTTGATGGGGGGCTAGGACTGGTAATGGGTTGGGGGATTACTATGACTGGAAATGGACTGAGTGGACGGGGAGGCTTGAACTGCAAATAGCTGATGGGGAGGGAGCTTGGAATGGAAATGGGCTGTGAGGGAAGGGAGCTAGAACTGAAAATGGGCTGATGGAGCAGCTAGGATAGGACTGGAAATGGGCTGTTGGGGGGAGCTAAGATTGGAAATGGGCTGTGGTGGGGGCTTGAATTGAAATGGACTCATGGAGGGGCTAGAACTGGAAGTAGGCTCATGGGGGGGCTTGGACTGGAATTGGGCTGAGTGGAGGGGAGCTAGGATTTGACATGGGCTGATGGTGGGGCTAGGAAATGACTAGAAATGGGCTGATGGGGGGCTAGGATTGGAAATGAGCTGATGAAGGGACTCAGACTGAAAATGGATGGGGGAGCTAGGACTGGAAATGGGTTGATGGGGGGCTAGGACTGGAAATGGACTGATGCAGGGACTAGAAGGGAATGGATGCTGGGTGAGACTGGAACTAGAAGGGAGCTGATGTTGGGGGAGGATTAGAATGGGATGGGGCTGGGAGAGTAAAATGGAGAGGGGAAAAATATTTTGTGTGGGAGGGATGAAAAATCTACAATTGGCCGGGTATTGGGAGAGTAAGTGGGGATTGAGGATGGAGGGGTAAAATTTGTGTGGATGAAATAAGAATGAGGAAAGAGCAAAAGGATAAAGATTAGTATGTTAAAGCAGATGTAGAGAGAGAGGATGGAAAGAAAACTAGAAGAGAGAAGAAAGGACAAATGGACAGCAGACGATGGAGAGTTAGCAGAAAACATGAAGAAACCAGAAGAAAGTGGCTGGAGCAATTGCAACTGAAAAAAATGCACAAAAGGTAGAAATATATCTCTTTATTTTGAATTTATTAACTGGAATATGAAAGTTCTGGGAAATGTGCATCATTAACGTCTGCGCTTTGTTTGGTACAAGAGGAAATTGATTTATAGTTTTATTTCTACAGTGTTGTTGTACATTCCAAGTTTGGCTTTTGGGGTTCCCAGTTTAAATTATTGCCTTCCTGTTTCTAAATTGCGATTCCTTGTTTGGTGATGGTCTATGTTCTGCATGTGTAACTGAGCTGAGGTATTCTGTTTATGTAATTCCTATTTGACATTGCCACTTGTTCTCTTTCCCCAGTATTCTCTGAAATGTACTGGTTTAATATTTGCAGTGTTTCCTTTTGATAGGTAGGGACTGGTGCTTTGTGAGTCCTGGTAATGCTGTCAGGATACAGCGGGTTTGCTATGGGTTCTAAATGGGCAGCGTTTGTAGTAGTTCCTAATGTGCCTGGCGGTTGGCACTGGATTATAGTAATGTAGAAATCTTTTAGTCTTTCTTTATCCATACACTCATTAAGAGACATGTTTACTAAAAGTTAGTGTATGGTAACATTATGCAAATATTTATGCAAATAAGGCCACTTATGCAAATGAGGCCCCGCACCGAGTCTCCGCACATGGCCCCGCACCCCCCTTGGGCCGCCCCTGCCTTCAACCCATCTCATCTCTCCTAGCTCTTCCATTTCCTCTGTCTCCATAGGCATTGGAAAGGGGTGGGCCACACAGGCCCTGGCCCCACCAAAATTTGCTGCATGAGAGGCAGCAGGCTGCTTGCAGGGATCCTATCCCCCGTGAGCAGAAGAAGAATAGCTGTGATCGTGGCAAAGACCTTTCCTGTCTGCCCATAGGAGATTGGATCTTTGTGGGCACAACAGGAAGGATCTTTGCCATGATCACAGCTTCTCTTCTTCTTCTGCCAGTAGGGGATGGGAATCCCCATGGGCAGCATGTTGTCTGCTGGCTGTGATCATGGCAGACTCTTCCTGTTCTGCCTGTGGAGGAAGGAATGGGATCCATGTGGGCAGAACAGGAAGGGTCTCTGTCCACAGGGTGGAACGTGGGATGGT
This sequence comes from Ichthyophis bannanicus, assembly GCA_033557465.1. Taxonomy (NCBI): domain Eukaryota; kingdom Metazoa; phylum Chordata; class Amphibia; order Gymnophiona; family Ichthyophiidae; genus Ichthyophis; species Ichthyophis bannanicus. The sequence continues at coordinate 924,352,942 of CM066032.1, read as the reverse complement.
GCTTGGCCCCCACCCCCCGAAAGAAAAAGGTCTTTCCCCGCCCCTGCCTGTCTCACTCCTTCCCTAGCCTCTTATTCCCTTTCACACACTCTCTATTACTATATTTCCATGCCTTGTACTCACCATCCTTCTCTCACTCATCTCATTGCAACCCTCCATGGCCTCTCCAATATAAATTCACCATACCTAGCATCTTGCTTCTCTTTCCTACAGTCCCATACTCACCACAATCCAGCATCTCTCCTCCTACTACCACTACAGTCCCTGGAAATCAGAGTTTATAATCTAATCATGATAAAAAAATATCACAAAACTGGGGACTAGAGTATGGTAAGATACACATAAGTAGTGGAGAAGAGAGTGAGAAGCATCAGGATCCAAAAGCAGCTTCAAAGAGGTGGTTTTTTAACCTGGCTTTGAATATGGCTAGAGAAGGAGCCTGATACAGAAACTCAGGTAGTTTGTTTATTCCATCTCACTGTTCCATATGCCTGAAACAAAGTCTGGAGATGGCAGTGGCAGAGAAGGGCACAGATAAAAGGGATCTGCCAGAGGAGCAGAATTCCCGTGCAGCGGTGTAGAGTGAGATAAGAGAGGAAAGGTAGTGAGCAGCCATAGAATGAATGTACTCGTAAGACAGTAGCTGAAGTTTGAACTGGATGCAGAAACTAATAGGGAGCCAGTGAAGTGACTTGAGAAGAGGGGTTACTTGAGCATAGCAACACTGGTGGAAGATAAGCTGTGCAGTTGAGCTTTGAACAGATTGAAGGGGAGAGAGATGATTCAGAGGGAGACTCTGAACCTTTTCTAATAACGCTAAATCCTTTTTAAGATACGGTGACCAGAATTGCAAACAATATTCAAGGTGCGGTCGCACCATGGAACAATACAGAGGCATTATAATATCCTTTGTTTTATTTTCCATTCCTTTCCTTCTGATACATAGCATTCTATTTGCTCTCTTGGCTGCACACTGAGTGGAGGATTTTAACATGTTATCCACAATGATGCCTAAATCTATTTCCTGGGTGGTGGTTCCTAATATGGAACCTTGCATGGTGTAACCATAGTTTGGGTTGTTCTTCCCTAGGTGCATAACTTTGCACTTGTCCACATTAAATTTCATCTGATATTTTGATGCCCAGTCTTCTAATTTATCAAGATCCTCTTGCAAATTTCCACAATCCTCTTGTGTTTTAACAACTTTAAATAGTTTTGTGCCATCTGCAAATTTGATCACATCACTCGTTATTCCCATTTCCAGGTCATTTATGAATATGTCAAAAAGCAGCGGACCCAGCAAAGATCCCTGGGGTACACCACTATTCACCTTTCTCCATTGGGAAAATTGGCCATTTAGCCCTACCCTCTGCTTTCTATCTTTTAACCAGTTCCTGATCCACAAAAGTACACTGACTCCTATCCCATGACTCTTTAGTTTTGCCAAAAGTCTCTGATGAGGGACCTTGTCAAAGGCTTTCTGAAAGTCCAAATACACTATATCAACAGACTCACCTTTGTCTACCTGTTTATTCACACCTTCAAAAAAACATTACAGATTAGTGTAAGACAAGATCTTCCTTGTCTAAAGCCATGTTGGCTGTCTCCCATTAAGCCATGACTATCTACATATTCAGCAATTTTGTTCTTTATGATGGTTTCTACTATTTTTCCCGGTACTGACGTGAGGCTCACCAGTCTGTTGTTAAACCGGATCACCCCTGGAACCCTTTTTGAAAATTGCCATTATGTTGGCCATCCTCCAATCTTCACGTAGTACAGATGATTTTAATGATAGAAACATAGAAACACAGAAATATGACGACAGAAAAAGACCATGTGGTCTATCTAGTCTGTCCTTCCATATCAACAACTACAACAGTCCCCTTTTTTCCTTTAGAGATCCTCTGTGTTTGTCCCATGCTTTTTTGAATTCAGTTACTGTCTTCATCTCTACCACCTCCACTGGGAGACTATTCCACGGATCCACCACTCTTTCCATAAAGAAATATTTCTGCATATCACTCCTGAATCTATTCCCCTCCACCCTCATCCCATGTCCCCACGTAGCAGAACTTGCTTTAAATTGAAAGAGGCTCTCCCCTGAACATTGATGCCACGGAGGCATTTAAACATCTCAATCATATCACCTCTATCCCGCCTTTCCTCTAAGCTGTACATATTAAGATCCTTAAGTCTCTCCTCATATGCTTTATAATGAAGACCACTAACCATTTTAGTAGCCACCCTCTGCACCGACTCCATCCAGTTGACATCCTTCTGAAGGTGTGATCTCCAGAATTGCACACTATACTCCAAATGAGGTTGCACCAAAGACTTATACAGAGGCACTATCACCCCATTTGTTCTGCTAGCCATTCCTCTCCGTATGCACCCAAGCATCCTCCTAGCTTTTGCCGTCGCCTTTTCTACCTGTTTAGCTACTTTAAGATCATCAGACACAACCACGCCTAGGTCCCGCTCTTCTTTAGTGAGCAAAAGTACTTCACCCCCTGTACTATATTGCTCCCTTGGATTGCTGCAGCTCAAATGCATGACCTTACATTTTTTAACATTAAATCCCAGCTGCCAAATTCTAGACCATTCTCAAGCTTAGCTAGATCCCCTCCTCATGTTATCTACACCTTCCTGGGTGTCTACTCTATTGCAGATTTTGGTATCATCCGCAAAGAGGCAAACCTTACCTGACAGCCCTTCTGCTATATCACTAACAAAGATGTTAGTTCACAGATTACTAATAGCAGGTCTGCGATCTCATATTTCAGTTCTTTCAATACCCTTGGATGTATGTCTTACGGTCTAGGTGATTTGCTACTCTTCAGTTTATGAAATAGTTGTAATACATCTTTATCTTTATTAACACATTTAATATACCGCTCTTACCCAAGGCACCAGAGCGGTTTACAATAACAAAATAATAAGGCTGCTGAAAAAGAAAGGAACGCCAAAAAAAAAAAAAGAAAAGTATGAGAGAGGGTAGAATGGAGAAAGAAGATAGAACACCAAGGTAAGGCAGGAATATTGCATAGCAGCGGAGGGTTGAGGGGCATCCATGTTCAGCAGGGTGGGGGAGATGGAGCAGAGGGGGGAGGAAGATTAAAGGCAGAGCAGAATAAGTGAGTCTTCAGCTTGGTCTTAAAGGTTTTATAGGAGGGTTCTAGGCGGAGGGCAGGGGGAAGCGAATTCCAGAGTCGGGGGCCCAAGAAGAAGAAAGTAGAGGAACGGGTGAAGTCAAGATGAGCCTGTGACGGAGAGGGAAGGGACATGCGGTTCAAATGGACTGACCTGAGGGAACGGTGAGAAGAGTGAAGATGAATTTCATCTGCGAGGTAAAGGGGAACACCAGAATGAATGGTTTTATGCCCATGGATGAGTACTTTGAATTGTATACGATAGACAAGTGGAAGCCAATGCAGGTGAATCAGGATAGGGGTAATGTGATCAAAACGTGAAGCATGCGTCAGGATACGTGCCGCTGTGTGGTGAACTAGTTGCAGTCTCTGTAATTGTGTTTGGGGAAGGCCGGCTAAAACGACATTACAATAGTCTAAACAAGATACCACCAGGGATAAGAGTAGTGTGGTCATGGAAGGAACTGAAATGAAAGGGCGAACTGCACAAAGTTGTCTCAAGATGTGAAAAGACCGCTGTACGACAGAAGAAATGTGTTCTTTGAAGGAAAGAGCAGAGTCCAGGATAACCCCTAGGTAACGCAAGGAGGAAACAATTGGTAGTGGAGAGGAGGACAAGAGGAGAGCAAGAGAGGGGGCTGGAGCGCTGAAGGTAAACCAGATGGCAGATGTTTTAGAGGGGTTCACATGCAGGAAGTTAGAAGAAAACCAGGTGGCCACCGAAGCCAAGCAAGAATTGAGGGGAGCGAGATCTTCCCGATGTATCGATATTTCCTTCAATTCTTCCGCACCTTTAAATACAACTTCAGTCGTGGGTAATATCCCTACATCTTCCTCAGTAAAGACCAAAGCAAAGAATTCATTCAGTCTCTCCGCTGTCGCCTCGTCGCCTCTTAGTGCCCCTTAACACTTCTATCATCTAATGGACCAACTGACTCTCTCACAGGTTTTTGCTACGAATGTACTTGAAAAAGTCTTTATTACACGTTTTTGTTTCCGCAGCAAGCTTCTTCTCAAATTCTCCCTTTTGCTCTACTCTTTCTTTCTTTGCACACATCCAACAGAGAGATAAAACCTGCCGTCTTTCTCTATAACATCAGCAAAATTTGTCCCTCGTTTCTATTCACACTACTAAGATCCTTATGCACTCATTAGTCACTTCCCACATTGACTGTTGTAATCTGCTTCTCCCTCAGATGAAATTTAATGTGGACAAGTGCAAAGTTATGCCCCTAGGGAAGAACAACCCAAACTATGGTTACACCATGCAAGGTTCCATATTAGGAAACACCACCCAGGAAATAGATTTAGGCATCATTGTGGATGACATGTTAAAACCTTTCACCCAGTGTGCAGCCAAGAGAGCAAATAGAATGCTAGGTATGATAAGGAAAGGAATGGAAAATAAAACAAAGGATATTATAATGCCTCTGTATTGTTCCATGGTGCGACCGCACCTTGAATATTGTGTGCAATTCTGGTCGCCGTATCTTAAAAAGGATATAGCGTTATTAGAAAAGGTTTGGAGTTGAGCCACCAAAATGGTAAAGGGGATAGAAGGATACCCCTATGAAGAAAGGCTAGAAAGGTTAGGGCTCTTTAACCTGGAAAAGAGAAGGCTGAGGGGAGATATGACAGAAGTCTATGAATTAATGAACGGAGTGGAACGGGTAAATGTAGATCGATTGTTTACGTTATCAGAATATAGAAAGACTAGGGGACATGCAATGAAGCTACAGGGTAAACTATTTAAGACAAATAAGAGAAAATAATTTTTCACTCAACGTGTCATCAAACTCTGGAATTTGTTACCGGAGGATGTAGTAAAGGCTATTAGTGTAGCTGGGTTTAAAAAAGGTTTGGACAAGTTCCTGGAGGAAAGGTCCATAAACCATTATTAAAAAGGGACCCAGGATATCAGTGCTTGACCCATTACAAGTATTGTGGAACCTGTGTCTTTTGGGGAAACTGCTAGGTATGTATGACCTAGATTGGCCACTGTTGGAAACAGGATACTGGGCTTGATGGACCTTGGGGTGCAAAATCTTGTGGCACTGGTTCCGCTCCACCCCAGGATGGCCAGTCGGGCCGAGGACTGCACCCACCAGCAGGACATTTAAAAAAACTGTGTGCACAGGAGCCGGGCCCCTCTCTCCTTCCACCCAATTGGCATCACCAGTGAGGAGTGGGCAGCTAAGCCCTTCCTGTTCCACCCCAGCATGGCTAATTGGGCAGAGGACTGCACCCACCAGCAGGACATTTAAAAAGCAATGTGCACAGGCTTGCCCGTGCTGATGGGTGCATGCCTGAGAGCCCTTTGGCAAGGCCCCTAGGTGGGGACTGAGTCACCATTGAAAGCAATTCAACAAATAGGAAGATAACACTGGAGCTGCAGCATCACCAAGCATCCGATCCTCCTACAATCAAGCTATCAAAAACAGAGCACACCATCCTGTCTGCTCTACACAAGGTAACGGACACCTCCTGGTAATGCATACCTCCTACTTCCTCACTCAACATGAGAACTCACTACAAACACCTTCTCTGCATCCTTCTAATAATGATACTGCTTTGAAAACACCTTGGGGCTGGCCAAAGCTGTACAAATGCATTGTTACTCCCCCCCCCCCCACCTACTCTCATTTGGTACATCACCCCCTGGCAACTTCCCAACAAACAAACTACCTGGGATACACATACCCTCATACAAATAAAACCCACTCACCACAATCAAGCCACTCACACAGTCCCCCTATTAGACACCCTCATTACTATAACCCTCATCAAGGAAAAATCAGTATGAAATAAAACTTATACTATTACAGACTACCTTGAGGCATATCAAACAGATATCATAGTTACTCACCTGTAACAGGTGTTCTCCAAGGACAGCAGGAATCAGTCCTCACATATGGGTGACATCGGCGCTGATGGAGCCTGCGTGGAGCATTTCCCCAGCTTTCAAAAGAAATTCTTTGGGACATGCTACCACGAATTCATGGTCCCCTTCCTGCCCAAGGGTGCCATCTTGCTCAGTCAGATGATATAGCTAGGACGGCAGTAAAAAACTAAAACAAGTTAGAGAGGCAACTCTCAGGGGAGGAGGGAGGGTTGTTAGGACTGATTCTTGCTGTCCCTGGAGAACACCTGTTACAGGTGAGTAACTACAAAAACAAGCAGGAAGCCAGTCCTCACATATGGTACTCCCTAGCTCCAGGTTGCTGAGGACCGAATCAGGACAGCACCAATGGCGACCAATCGGGTGGCCATGAGTTGCAGAAAGTGAGTCCCCACTGAGAGACTCTACAAGACCCTAGCGTCCAGCGACACTATCACTCCGGTAGCCTGAACACAGAAGGGTCGGAGGGCAGGAGTTGCCTATACCCCGAGAAAATTACGGAGTACTGCCTGGCCAAACGCACTATCCCTGCGGGACTCGTTCTCCAGGCAGTAGTGAGCTGCAAACATATGAATTGAAGATCATATGGTGGCCTTGCCAATTTTCATCACTGGCATTGAGCGGAGGTTGACCACCGACATGGCCATTGCTCTCACGCAATGTGCTGTGATCTGGTGCTCTAGGGAGAGGCCAGCTCACTCATAGGTGAGGGAAATACAGTCTGCCACCCAAGTGGACAGAGTTTGCATAGTCACGGGGAGCCCAGTCTATTGAGGTCATAAGACATGAAAAGCTGAGGAGCTTTGCGATGGGCCTGAGTCCACAGTAAGTAGAAGAACAGGGCCCGTTTGTAATCCAGTGTAGGAAGTACTAGTTCCTCCCTATTGGCGTGAGGCCACAGGAAGAAGGTGCGTAGGACCACTGCTTGGTTGAGGTGGAAAAAAGATACCATCTTTGGAAGGAATTTGGGGTGTGGCGGAGCATACCATGTTTTTATAGAACCTTGTATACGGTGGATCTATCATCAGGGCCTGAAATTCGCTCACTCTTTGAGTGGACGTGAGGGCCACCAGAAAGGCCATTTTCCAAGACAGGTACTGCAGGTGGCAAGTGGCTAGGGGCTTGAATGGCGTTTTGGTGAGCTGGAAGAGCACCACATTGAGGTCCCACTTCACCGCCAGAGGGCAGAGAGGGGGCTTGGATAACATGAGGCCAGGGGCTGGCTTGAGAGGGATTTTCCCTTGATAGGGTGGTGGTGAGCAGCTCAGGTGCACCCTCATCAAGTTAGATTTCAGCCCGATGTGTGGCAGATGCAGTTGGTATTGAAGTAGTAGTTGCACATGGCAGGAGAAAGGATTCTCCTCCTTTTCCATACACCAGGCAGAGAACCTTCTCCACTTAAAGGCATAAGCCCATCTGGTGGTGGGTTTTCAAGAGGCCAATAGGATCTCCTCGACTTCTCCTGGAAGATTGAAAGGGGCCAAAGCTATCCTATCAGCAGCCACGCTCTTAACATTAGCGACCCCCAGATCGGGATGCAGGAGGGAGCCGTCCTCCTGTGACAGGAGGGCCAGGGCCTGACCCAGTGTGACTGGGAGTGCCACCGACAGGGAAAACAACAGAAGGAACCAAGATTGCCTGGAACGCCCGACACAGGATCTGTTTAGAATACCTTCTTCAGGAGAATTCTGGTGTTCTACATACATTAATGTATGAACAAAATATAAATACATAAACATAATGTAAACTCGTAAAATGATAAAAATGATTGATAAAAACTATCCATAAAAATGACGATAATGAAAATAATTAAAATATATATACATATAAATCAATTTAAAAAACAGAACTTAAAACCATTAACCAAATGTAAAAATGTCCAGGAACGTATAACTTACAATAAAAAATAGGAACACATTAGTGTAACATTGATAAAAAAATGTGTACAGCAATGAAAACATGAATAAAGACAAATATATGAGGGTGTGTCAGACCCAAATACAATCTGCTTGTACTAAAGAGGAAAAAAGTGTGTGGGGGGTGGGGTGGGGGGGGGGGGGGAAATAGGCCAATGATGAACTGAAGCAGGAGTGAGCCCAACAAAACATAAACGTGTTTACAAGAAAATCATTTATACTATTGATTGTTGAAAAGATATTGCAAGGAATTGTTGATATTGCAACAAATGTTTTTTATATTATAAAAGGATTTTAAGTCAGAGTAAAGGAATATGGCATGAGGCAATTTGTGCTATACAAAAATGTATTACATGAATAAAAACGTGATTAAACAAAGGATGATGGATGATTGAATATAGTTTTCAATTGCTACTGTGCAAAAATGTTCATAAAACATTACAATGACGCTGAGCCAGAGGCTACTACGTATCAATCTTCCCGCGGTTTAGCCTTCTTTTACAGCGCAAGTGCGGGTGTCTCTTTTAGTTGACAGACGAAGTCTTCACAGACGCGGATAAGAAATTTGCAAGGTGCTTTAACCGTGGAGTTAAAGTTCCGTAACAAGACTTTTAAAAGGATCTGTTCCAGGTAAAATCTTTCTTTATTACAATATTACCCACTGTCCCTTTTACTTTAGGCATATCCAGACAGTGTAATATACTTTTAAGTTAGTAAACGATTTACAGCTTTACTCCTTTACTTCTGTTGGCTTTATATGTAAAAACCTGAAGCTGATGCTTCACAATTATATAAAGTATTTATACAATTTTAAATAGATAGTTTTTAGATGAGAGCTAAACTATCTGGCAATCGGCAACACAATGCTATACGATGTAGTCAGCTGACGGTGACTACTGTGTGCATAAGGCTATTAATGAAACTATGGCTGAATGAATTCACATAAAAATATAAATATATAATAAATAACAAGTCTTTAAAAGTGTATATTGTCTGATTATACCACCAAAACATAATTTAAAACAAAAAGAAGGGGGGGGGGGGAAGGAGGGGGAAGGGGCCGGCCAAAAAATAAAAATGTATAAAAAGTGAATAAAACCTTTACAAACAAAACGCTGAGAATTAATAAAAATCTTATAAACAAATATGTTGGTACTCAGTGGCTTTAAAAAAATGCTTCCATGTTTCAAGAAAAATCTGCACCGCAAAGCAGGTAATTCATGGGGTCCTTTGCTGGTTAAACATCTTGGTAGCTTTCATTATGAATTAATATGCTGTATTTTTTAATGTGATATTACAAGAGTGGCTTATCCCTTATAAGAATAAATTTTTTTGTTTCTACCTGTGTAAAACTTACACTATGATGCCTAAGATTGGCTTAGCGTAGCTATTGGTTATAAGAGGCATTTCTCTCAACTTTGCTAGGTAAAACCATCAATCATGTGTAATAAATAGCACCTCATAAGGGAAATAAAAATATTAAAAATTAAAAGTATGTTAAAAAGTATGTCTACATATAGATGAGATTAATAGAAAGTGCATATATGTCTATCATCCAATCCATACTGTGGGGGCATGAATTATGAATCTAAATTAAGCCAGACCAAGGAATGAATTGACAAGACATCTCAAACCCAAAACTGTATACATAATATAAAGATAAAGTAGCCTATATCAGTAGTATGATTATAACAAAAAAATAATAAAAAAAACCAGAGGAGTTAAAATAAATATAGAGATTCCATACAAAATGGTATATCTATATTTAAAATTTAAAATTACCTATATGCTCATAAAATTATCATGTATTGTGCTGAAATATAATTGACGATACTTAAAATATAGAAAAACTGGATATTAAGGAACAAAAATGGTGGGAGGAGGAGAGGGAGGGGGAGGGGAGGGGAGGGGGAGAAGAAACATTTTTACAGAAACACTGATAAATCTCTATCTAAATTCAAACCATTTGGAGATAAAGTATCCAACCTAAAGATATATCTCTGTTCCAATCTCATTATTGTTTTATTTATATCTTCTCCTCTCCAGTTGATTTTTACCTTTTTAATAACGAAAAATTTTAAATCTGTAACTTTATGTGCCTTCTCCTGCCAGTGTGCTACCAAAGGCTTATCCATCACACCTCTCTTGATGCAACTTTTGTGTTCTACTATTCAAGCACGAATACTGCGAATCATTTTATGTTTCTAGGTAAGGACAAACACAGAGGATCTCTAAAGGTAAAAAGGGGACTGTTGTAGTTGTTGATATGGAAGGACAGACTAGATAGGCCATGTGGTCTTTTTCTGTCATCATGTTTCTATGTTTTACCCGCATAAGGTTTCTTGCAGGGACATTGGATGACATAAACCACGTGAGAGGTTTCACAGTTCGAAAGGCCATCAATAAAAAACTTTTCTTTTGTAATGGGACGCGTAAAACTTCCTCTAACTGGCATAACATGTGGACATATTGAACAACGTCCACACGAAACTGCCCTTTATGTTTAGAGAGGAACCTCCGTTCGGTTAATGCTGATGGAACAAGTAAATTCCGTAACTTCACATTGCGCTTATGAGCCACTGTTAGAGGAATATTATGAAATCCAGGAAGAGCCTGGATGAGATGCTATTCCTTCTGCAGAATCCTTGTGATATCTCGTGAATATAAAAGGGGCCACACCATACCCACATTGTCTTTCTTATCTTGAGGTTTCAAAAGAGATTCACAAGAGGAGTTGCGAGCTCTCTTGTAAGCCCGATTGATGTGACATAATGGATATTGTCTAGCTGTAAATCTTGCCTTCGTTGTTTTTGCTTGAATTTCATAGTCCTGTATTGTGGTGCAAACTCTCCTGGCTCTTAAAAATTGTCCCATGGGTAAATTATTTTTTAATTCTGGGTTATGGAAGCTAGTAAAGTGTAAAAGATGATTGTGATCTGTCGGTTTCCTATATAAAGATGTGACAAATTGATTAGCCTCTTTTCTAATTATCAGATCTAGATAAGGAATTTGATGAAAATCGTATGTAATTTGAAATCGTAAATTGGTATCTAAATTGTTGATCCAATTGAATTCAGGAAGCAATTCTATACTTCCGTCTCAGATAATAAAAATGCCATCAATATACCGAATCCAAAGTTTGATATTGTCTGTAAAAAAAATCATTTCTCAAGAACTTTTCCTTAAATTGGAACAAATATAGATGTGCGATATCTGGAGCCATCGAGGATCCCATTGCTACACCTTTTATTTGTTTGAAGAAAAGGTCTCTAAAGCAAAAGAAATTCTCACATAAAGCAATCTGCCCTAAAGACACAAGAAAAGCTATGGGAATACGTTTATGGCCTTCCCTATTAAGTAAACACTATTCTACAATTACTAAGGATTCTGCTTGGGGAACATTCATATACAAAGATTCAACATCTAAAGTGACCAGAATGAAAAGAAGACAAAGGGGTATGTTTACTAAACCGGGCTAACGGTTAACCCGGGCTATCTATCAATAGGTCCCATATTATTCAATGGGACCTAGTTGCAGATAGCCCGGGTTAACCGTTAGTCCGGTTTAGTAAACATACCCCAAAATCTCTATAACATGCAATGAATCCCTTACATAAGACCACATTGTAGTCACAAAGGGCCGTAACAGCAAATCTAAAAACTGTGAAATGGGTTCCATTAATGATACAATCGCTGATACTATAGGACGACCAGGAGGAGCTGTCATGGATTTATGGATCTTTGGAATGATATAAATAGTAGGAATAACCGGTGCAGAAACAATTAAAAAATCAATATGTCCACATGTTATGCCAGTTAGAGGAAGTTTTACGCATCCCATTACAAAAGAAAAGTTTTTTATTGATGGCCTTTCGAACTGTGAAACATCTCACGTGGTTTATGTCATCCAATGTCCCTGCAAGAAACCTTATGTAGTTTGGGTATGTAGTTTGGTAAACCCTCATTGGATAACATTACAGGGGTTTTTCCCTATATGAAGGGTTCCTCGAAAATTGTGGGCATCTTACATCAGCATTGGCCCATTCTGGGTTTACATCCCTGCTTCAGAAAGAAGCTACAGATAGCTTATTCTCGGAAATCTAATCTGCGGGATATGATGGTTCATACCACAGCAGCTGTGGATCGTCCAATTGGTTCTCAAGATCCAGCAGGGCATTTTCCTTGCGGGGATTGTAATTACTGCTCTAATACCATTTCGGGTGCATCGTGGTTTGATGTTCATACCCAAACTACATACCAAACCTGTTGGAGAACCAACTGTATTTCATCTTTTGTGGTATATTTAATCCTTTGTCCTTGCACCTTATACTATGTGGGACGTACATCCAGACCGTTTAAAATCCGGCTGGGAGAACATGCTTCCAGGTTACGTACAAAATCAACTTCAACCCCGATGGTGGAACATTGCCTCACAAAGTCCCATACTTTTGAGATGCTTTCTTGGCGCATTTTGGACTTTGTACCATTCAACCCTCGGAGAGGCAATCGATTACAAGCTTTACAATATCTGGAACAGAGATGGATTTATCGTCTTAACACGGTGCACCCACGAGGTCTAAATCATGTAGGGAAATTTGATTTAAAGTCTGCCTTGGGTCTGCTTATATATGTATATATTGGCTTTATATGACTGAACTCTTGCCTGGTGAAACTACACAGGAGGATGGATGGCACAGAAGACAAGAAGACAATAGCTATATGAGAGTATATGCTTGCCATAAGAATATGGATGCGGCCTGTTATGGAGAATTCTGGGTAACCATATTCTGCATAGGAGTATGCTAGAATAATGGGCCTAACATGAAATATACAGGTCAAGCAAAGAATTCAAACAAATGAGCACAAAATACTCTCTGCCTGCTCTCTGCCTGGTTTCAATTAGTGCCAGAAGAAGAAAATACACAGGAAGGGTCAGAGGTCACAAGCCATACATAGATAAATAGACCTAAAAGCATTCCCAAGCATTTCCAGATGTATAGAGGTCATAGGCCATGTATAGATAAGCAAGTCTAAGTGCAGGTCCAGATGTACACATGTAAGGAGATTCTCCCCTGGGAAAAGTGTTGCAGAACCCTGAGGTCCTGCTGACATCTAAAGTAGTTATGATGGATTACTGAACAGACATTTGATACAGGGAAGAAATGTATATAAGGTGGTTATTTTAGGAGAAGGGCGGGCGGTACTTTCTTCCCCTTCACAGAGAAAGAAAGTACTGTCTGCCATTTCCAGATAGGCATTTGCTGTTTGCTATTTTATAATCACTTTTGTTATTCTAAATAAAAGTCTTTTGAGCTAAAGCAACTGCCGTCTAAGTAATTCTTGATTGGTGATATTTGGGCAACTGTTGTGGTAACCAGAAGCCACAATTATTGGTGCCGAAACCCCTCTAAATTTTCTAAATTGCCCAAGGACTCCTCTGACTGCAGTTTTTGACTTGTAGTTTTACTTGTCAGAGGGACTACCTCCTGTTTTTCACAGTAAAAAAAAAAAAACAGGGGATGTGAATACCTTCTCATTAGTAGAAGAGGATTCCTTCTGCTGGTACAGAAGATGGGAATACCGCTCTGAGTGACGTCGAGAGAGATTTTGATACCCTAGGATGACTTTATTAGTGAGTGTTCAGTTTCCCTGTCTGTATGAAAGGACAGAAGACTTGCCCAGGTTCGAGTGGTGGGTAAGTATGTAATTAATATTTTGTTATGTAAGAGAACTGTTAGAATGTCTCTGTATTTAGTTGGAACATTAGGGAATGGTTAGGGAAAGAAAGTTTTGCCCAGACATTATGTCTCTTTTCCAGGATTGATTGGTGTATACTTGAGACTGTACGTATTATTATTAATACGAAGCGAGTGTGTGTCTTTATCCACGTTTTCATACCTCCGCGAGGAGATTGGCTGGATTTAGATGAAACGTAAGCGTTGTCAGCGTGTATAAGTCCTGGATTTCTTAATTTCGCTCCTCTGTTAATTACGAGGTTTGGATTGCTACCTAAAAGCGAAATTGCGCGCGCCTCTGTATATAAGGAGGTTCAATTTGCTATTGGTAAAAGGCGATGTTAATTGCCCCTGTCCCCGAACAGTGAAAACACCAGGTTTACGGATTTTAGAAAGAGGGACAGCTAAGGAGAATATTTATAGAAAAACAGGGATGATTACCTTATCTGAGGTGTTCACAGACCAGAGAGGGTGACAATTAGATCTATTGAAGAATAGCTTTCTAAGTATCTTTTTGAAATGAATTACTTTGCAAGTTCTAGATCAAGGTGAATGACGGAGCTGACTGCAGCTGCATTAAATAACCAAGGAGGAGTGGGTCTAGTTCAGTTTCAGTATTCTAATCAGATAGGCTGATTAGGTATAATGCATTTAACTCTGTCCTGTGTTTTTAGTTTTTAATCTTTAGTAAACACTGTCCTGTCATTACTGGCTACTCCAGTAGATTTTATGTTCCCTGGAACTGAACTGATTAGAATTATTTTCTTAAGTTGAACTAAGTGTGGAATTCCTGGAGAGCTTATCTGTTTGCTTTTATTTTCTTTTACAATATTCATGTGCTTGTAAGATGCCCCAGTCTCTGGAGAGGGTAAAACCGTTGGCCCGGAGTCCCTTGAACGCAAGTGCTAAGCGGTGTTTGTTTATCTGTCTCTATTTTTCCATGTCCTTCCTGTCTTCTTTAGAACATTGAAAACAACGAAAAATCTTCCAGGGTCTGCTTTTGTAATTGATGTGCTGAGACAGCTAGTTTTTTTTCCAGTCTGTCTGAATATATTGTAACATGGAATGGATTTTCTGAGTTAGTGGATTGGGATCTGAATGTAATGTACACTGAAGTGAGAATCTTAGAAGCAGACCGCACAGATAATTGACAGTGTTTTATTCTGAACTACCAGCTATTGTGTGCAGTGATATGACTGGTAGACAAGTACAGCCTGAAAATTCCCTTGTGCATGTTTGTGTGCAGTAAATAAATTTGATTCATATGTGTAAGTTTTATTTTTTAAATTTGGGATTTGAATTTCTAAAAAATTTGTCTGCTGTTCTCTGTGTGTCAGAAGATTAAATAGCTCTGCCTGGGTCTGTGATAGGTCATAGGGCAGTTGTACACAATGCAGAACGAATTTCTATGAATGTGTTAACAAATGTGGAAGATCCTAATTAACCAGAGATTAATAAAAGATCGTAGTGATGCTAAGATTAGTTTTGACTAAATGATACAAGATCAATTTTGTCATGTTCTTATGACTTTACAAATTTAAGATCAAATTAATAATAAAGGAAAAAAAAAAGATTACAGCTGGATTTTGCAACTAAGAAAAATAGCTCTAAAAGAAAATCCGTGTAAGAAAATATGTAACCATGTGATGCAAAGATGTTTACTTAGTATTACATTGTTGGAGAAAATCTTTATATAAGATTATGAAGAAAATATTTTTTAATTGTTCTTTTAAGGTTCCTGTGTTTCTCAAGCTGAAAGGTATATTGCTTTTTGGGATTTCCCCAGGGGGAATGCTTTACTGAAGTTTCTTAGGAAAGCATCTCTACTCTGATCAGATGGTCTGCCGTGCTTAAGTGCTCCCAGATGTTCGATCAAACAATCAAGGCATTGGAGAACCTGTTTCTGTTGTCCTTTGCCCTTCAGAGTGGGGGTTTGACGTCCCTGACAGGACAATGCTATTTGGAAATGATTTTAAATCTCGAGTGAATGAGAAGTTATATGTTTGGAGCTTAGTTCCCAGGAAAATATGAGAATATTTGTAAAGTTATTTACACATAAAATAACATTAAGTTGAATCAATTAGACAAAGTCTCCTACAGCACTTTCTCTGATACAGAGGTTTGTTTTTTAACATGTCTGTCTAGTTCTGTTGTTCATTTGTATTTCTTAAGATAGTATGCCGGTAAGGTGAAGCTAGCCCAAGCACTGCTTTGAAGTCTCCGCCTGACATACAACAGTAACAGTGCAATGAAAGACTCAGGATAATTAATTACTTTGCCTTGTTCAGCACTCTCACTGAGATGCCATACGTGAGAGAGAGACATGTGGCTGTCTTGTTAAAAACCATACTTTGTCCTAATGAGACCACTGTTATAAAAATGTTACAAAAATAATATTTTTATACTGTAGGGACTTTATTCTGATTGTTTAAGACAATTGCTATTTTGAATGAGCACATATGTCCATTTTTGAACCATACCAATTAAGTTGGTGAAAAAAAAAAGACACTGTTTACTCATGTTGTTATATTCATTAAGAAGAATCCAAGTTTATATTTTCTCTATACTATTTGTTTACCATAATATTAAGTTTTTCTAACAATTGTTTGATGTTCTTAGCATGCCAATTAAGAGGTGGTACTCTAATGGACATTAAACTGATGAAGGTTATTTAGAGTGACATGTCTGTCTAATGAACATGTAAACAAATTTTATTCAACTATGCTGTCTCCAGAATCTTTAATTCAGAAAGTCATTTAAGCCTCAACACATACTCAACAATTGGAAATAGACACCTGGAGACAGGCTAGGTGCATTTTGCACCCTGATATGCTTTGGAACATCCATACTGGCCATGTGGTACTTCCAAATGCTTTTTGCCTCATTTTGCCTTTGTATGTCCTGGCCAGACATGCAGGAGTAAAAAGAGGGATGATTTGATGACAAATTTTCACAAATAAAAATTGGGGTAATTCTGAAACTTGCCAAACTTGCAGAATATGTGCTTGCAACTTGTCTAATCTATTAATATGTAAAGATCAGTTATGAGCATAGTAGAGTATTTCCTACCAGCAAATGAATCTTCAGTGATGGAGAGACAAGAAGTTTATCAAACTGAGAGACACAGTTGATACCATATGAGATAGTTATGATCTTAAGTAAATATGGATGAAATGATGTTTGTCACATTGCATTGTCTCATTGTAACATCTAATCTAGAATATTTTAGCCTTTTCATTTAATATTGGATTTTGCTCTTCTGAATGGGACCTGGAACCATGTCACCGATTGAAATCCATAGATTCCAGCGGAGGGAATTGGCCATAGTCCAGATGGAACAGTCCACTCCAAGACCTCTGAACTCAACTATACTTAAACTTCAGAGACAGGTGAAGCGCACGACGCAGTCCTGAAAAACTGCTGGGAAGCAGGCCCAAATTATCTGAAAATAAAGACTATTAAGACTGATTGGGACTTTTGGGAAAATCTACAAGTCATTTGGGCTACAGCAATTGCAATACCCACACCAGCTCAAGTTTTGCTGTAACATTTTCAAAGCTTTCTTCATCACTTTGTTGAATATTTGATGTGTTCAGTATTATTGCAAGCTGTATGTCTTCCATTCTCTTAGAATGTTGTCTGCTGGTATTCCAAACTCAGAGGAGGCCTAAAAGCTTTCATTCTTATTCTTTTAAGTATGGCTTGTTTTGCAATTATTGCCTGTTGTGTATTATCCATTCTGTTTGCTTGTTGTCAAAGAATGATAAGTCAAGCACCAATGCCATGTATGTTGTATCTCGAGAACTGTACCAGAAGCTGCCCCTTTGGATCATCCCTCCCTGTCTCAAATGGTTATTGTTATCAATGCCCCTTAGTGGGATTACTTTTGCCCCTCCACATAAAAAGAAATAGGAATAGAAAAAGTGGAGAATGTAGGGAAATTTGATTTAAAGTCTGCCTTGGGTCTGCTTATATATGTATATATTGGCTTTATATGACTGAACTCTTGCCTGGTGAAACTACACAGGAGGATGGATGGCACAGAAGACAAGAAGACAGAAGCTATATGAGAGTATATGCTTGCCATAAGAATATGGATGCGGCCTGTTATGGAGAATTCTGGGTAACCATATTCTGCATAGGAGTATGCTAGAATAATGGGCCTAACATGAAATATACAGGTCAAGCAAAGAATTCAAACAAATGAGCACAAAATACTCTCTGCCTGCTCTCTGCCTGGTTTCAATTAGTGCCAGAAGAAGAAAATACACAGGAAGGGTCAGAGGTCACAAGCCATACATAGATAAATAGACCTAAAAGCATTCCCAAGCATTTCCAGATGTATAGAGGTCATAGGCCATGTATAGATAAGCAAGTCTAAGTGCAGGTCCAGATGTACACATGTAAGGAGATTCTCCCCTGGGAAAAGTGTTGCAGAACCCTGAGGTCCTGCTGACATCTAAAGTAGTTATGATGGATTACTGAACAGACATTTGATACAGGGAAGAAATGTATATAAGGTGGTTATTTTAGGAGAAGGGCGGGCGGTACTTTCTTCCCCTTCACAGAGAAAGAAAGTACTGTCTGCCATTTCCAGATAGGCATTTGCTGTTTGCTATTTTATAATCACTTTTGTTATTCTAAATAAAAGTCTTTTGAGCTAAAGCAACTGCCGTCTAAGTAATTCTTGATTGGTGATATTTGGGCAACTGTTGTGGGAACCAGAAGCCACAATCAACAGCTGGACTGGTACACAATTATATGACTTGTTACATTGTCAGACTAGGGGGGCGGTCTCTGTTTAGTGATTCCTCCCCCTTTTAGCTCTCCAAGATGTCATCTTCATCAGCTGACTGAGATCAGCTGTGCTTATGTTATGGATGCCGTGATATATGAAGACCGTTCCTTTCAGAGAATAGTTTTGAAGCAATTTGGCTGCCGAGCAATGTTCTGACCTGATGCAGGGGTAGTATGGGAATTACCCCGAAACGTGCCACGTCGTGTGTTCTTGGCATTGCTGACTGGAAGTAACGGCTTCTGCTCTACAACTACAACTTCAGCTAAGTGGATGCTGGTTTTAATATATTGAATAATAAAAAGGAAAGGCCACAGCGGTGGGAGGTTTTGTCCTCTTCACTGGGCTGGTTGTTCCAACAAAAAAGGTTTTCTTTGGATGGATGGTGTTTTTGACCTGGTTTTGATTTTTAGACTGTCTAATGGAAGACATATCATGAGCCGAAGTCAAGCAGTGCACATGAATGTGGAAAAGCCACCTAGTTAAAGCCTCAAAAACTCATCAATTCCAAAATATAAATTGCACTCTGCCAAAAAAACGAGAAGCCCTTTGTGAAATTGTACCAAGCAACTATTTGGGCAAACCTCCTAGAACATAATAGGGAAGTCAAACCAACATATTATTTGGAAGCAGCAAAGGGATAGCCAGAGTCTGAGTGGGTTTAATATGTCTGGCTCCTGGATGTTTAAAATGTGCACAAAAGTTGTAGACAAATTAGATTAATAAAAGTGAGTAAAATAAATGACAAAGTGTCCCAATAAATGAAAAGCAGCACTACATTGTCCGAAAGGTAAAAAAGCATGCATAAATACATAAATAAATGAATGAATAAATAAATAAATCATTAAATAGATGTTCAATGAAAATAAAAAAGAATAAAAAGATAAGATAAAAGATAAGAGGTAAAGTAGGGGGAGGAGAGGAGGGGGAGAGGAGGGAAGGGGAAGAAGAGGGGATGGAGCAGGGGCGGGGGATAGAAGGGGGATGGGGAGGTGTGGGAAAGGTGGAAGGAGGGGGAGGAGAAGGAGAGAGAGAGGAAGAGAAGGGAAGGAGGAGAGACGAGGGGAGGGAATGAATGAATGAATGATTAAAAGAATAAATAATGTTAATTGAAAGTAAAAAAAAATAAATAAATAAAAAGAACTGGAGAGGTAACAAAAAAGATTTTAAAAAAAAGTACAAATCAACCTCCTGATTTAGACCATTAGGTTTCAGAGTCCTCAGTTCAAAAATGTATCTTTGTTCCAAATGCAGTAGTAGACTCTCAATATCTCCCCCTCTCCAATGGGATCTTACTACTTTGATCACTATAAACTTATGGTCTGTAATAGTGTGATTCATGGCTGTCCAATGTTCCACCAATGTTTTTTTCCGTAACCTTGCGTTTGATACAACTCCTATGATCTGTGATACGCGTTCTCACACTGTTTTGTTTTGCCCACGTAACACAGATTACATGGGCACATAATCAAATAAATTACATGCTGTGTCTCGCAATTAGAAAAGTCATCCTTTTTTATAGTCCAAAGATCTGACAGGTGTTTAAATTGGTTCTTAACAAACAGGTATTGGGAGTAGGCTGAACACCAGCCACATCAGAAGTGGCCCTTCACCTTGGGACTAATCTGAGGTTTAGCCAATGCTGAGGGGACCAAAATGTTGGCGAGGTTCTGATTTCTTTTATATGCTATAGTGGGATGTACTGTCTTCAAAGAAGATGCTGGTGACAGGAGACGCCATTCCTCTTTTATAATGTGTACAATATCATGAGCTAAGTTTAAGAAGGTAAGAGCACAGACAAATCTTTCTTCTTGTGGGCGTATATTGCTCTGTAGGAGCTTGGCTCTACTGGACATCCAGGTTCTGTGGTACGCTTTTCTTATGCATTCATCTGGGTATCCTGTGGCTTCAAAACATTGTTTCAAGTCCTGCGCCTGGTCTTAAAAATCATGCTTGGAGGCACAAAGGCAGCAAGTCCTATGGAACTGACTTATGGGAAGGTTAACCTTGAGCAATCTATTATCAAAACTTGTGAAATGTAATAGAGAATTTCTGTCTATAGACTTGTGGTACAGGCTAGCAATGAAACCATCTGGCCTTGGAAATTATAATGTCCAAATAGGAGATCTGATGAGTATTATATTGATGCTGAACTTCAAATTTTTGTCCAGATCATTTAACCAATCGAAAAAAAGCAAGAAGGTCGGACTCTAAGCCATCCCAAATTAAAAACATATCATCAATGTATCTTCTCCACATTTTCACCTGTCTACAAAAAGGATGTTTTGTCAGGAACTGTTTTTCAAAATGAGACATGTATAAATTAGTCACGTCAGAAGCCATAGACGAACCCATGGCTACCCCTTTGATCTACTTATAAAACACTTCTCTAAAATAAAAGTAATTTTCAATCATAGTTAACAATGCAAGTTGTGTTAAAAAAACAAGTGGGCGTCCTCACTGCTCTGACGCGATGAAGCAGAGTGTTCTCTGTAACATCTAAAGTCACCGTTTGAGGAATATTAATGTATAGTGAGTTTATTTATTTATTTATTTAGTGTACACTTGTATCCCGCTACTTCCAGCGATCAGCAGCGGTTTTCAAATAGATAAGGGAGAGGCTGTACAGGCCAGAATTAGAACATACAATATGATTGCAGGGATGGGTAATAAACACTTCAAACGGTTACAGAATTACATTTGATTGTTTGAGAGGAATCTTACATTATACATTTGATTGCTTGAGAAGCGGCTTGAGAAGTTTGTCTAAGGTAACCAGAATAATATCCTCCTCATAATCTTTGAAGTCATCCAATAATTGTATCATATGCAAAGAATCATATTATTTATTTTTTATTGTTGTTTTTGAAGTTTGCACCCCCTGAAGAAGGCCTTCTGGCCGAAACACGTTAAGGTATCATTTTGGTGAATAAAGTGCCTTCTACCACTTGTCTGCGCACCAACAGAGAGAAGGGCGATTGTGCAGCATGTGACAGCTGCTGAAGCTTGCTCTCTGCAGTCAGGCTTTGCCGCATTTGTATTAAAGAGAGAGTGGCAGGACTTCCGGTGACGTCACGGAGCTGATGGCTGCATAGAAGTCTAGCTCCGTCTAAATCCCGATATTAAGGAGACTTTGCGGTGCCCCAAAAGCTATTAAGGTGGACGGGCGGAGTGCCTACCCCTTGGCAATGGCAACTAAGAAAAAATTGGCCAGCTTCCAATCCCCTTATGTGCGGCGGGAGCGGAAAGACACGGGGGAGACAGAGGGCTCCGAGGACGAAGCAGCAGGAGGGAGCTCGGCGGAGGAGGGGCCGGAGGGCCTAAAGAAGTGGCTTTGTGAATTTAAGAAGGACATGCACGGTGAATTCAAGGTCATGAGGAGAGAAGTTAAAGAGGCTTTGGTAGCGATTCAGAAAGAGGTGAGCTGTTTGGGCCAGAGAGTTGAGACTTTGGAGGGCCACGTGGAGGCCTGTGAGGAAGGCGTGCGCGATGTGGCGGGGCAGCACCAACAGCTCTGAGCGCAACAGGAGGACTTGCAAGAGAAACTTGAAGAGCTGGAGGACAGAGCGCGCCGGAATAATTTGCACATCCGGGGGGTGCCCGAGAATGGGGCGCACAAGGACTGTGTTGTTGTTGTGCAGCAGCTTTGCACCCATATTCTGCGGCTGGGGGAAGTGGCTGGCGCTATGGAGGCTGCCATTGGAGTGGAGAGGGCTCATCGCAGTTTGGGGCCCCGACGGGAGACGCAGGCGCAAGATATTATCGCCTGCATGAGCAGCTTCCCTATGAAGGAGCAGATCCTGGCGACGGCGAGAACGTTTGGGCGGATTGCCTGGGAAGGTGGCGAGGTGGAGGTGTTTAATGACCTCTCTAAAGGCACTCTGGATAGGCGTAGGGCAATGAAGGAAGTCACTGCCTATTTGCGGGAAAAGAGCTACCGCTACAGATGGCTGTTCCCCTTCGGGGTGCTGGTCTCGGTCAATGGTGTGACTAAGAGACTGAAGACGGTAGATGAGGCGTGGAGCACTCTCCGAGAATTGGGGTGTGATTGTCCCTCCTCCGTGGCATCGACTGTGCTGCCGAAGTCTGGAAGTTCTGGCTTGGGGAAATTGTCATCGAGCTCTCAGTGGCAGCGGGCAGGGGAAAAGAGCAAGAGGCTGCGGCGGTTGTCCAACGAGCAACAGGGAGCGCCTTCTGAGTCTGCTACATGAAGCGGGGACACTGTCCGATGGACTGTATGCTGGCACTGGAGAGATGGGCGGCTAAGCCCAGGACATATGCATGGGGGTTGGGGAACGGAGGGTGGTTATAGAGGTTGAGGGGAGGTGGGCGGTGGTTGAATGGTGTGGGGCTGGGGTACCTGGGTGATTGGCAGGGGTCCAGAGGGTTTTAGAGGCGGGAGGGGGAGGGGGGGCTGGCCGGGGAGGAAGGGGTGAGGGGCCAGGGCATAAGGATACCTTCGGGTTTGGGGCACGATGTGGCGGGAGAAGACATGACGTCTCGGGGTGGGTGTGATGGGACGATGGGGGGGGAGGGGGGAGGGGTGGGAGGGGGGAGGGGAGGGCTGCAGCCTGGGAGTATGGGAAAAGGGGGGACAGGGGATTGGCTGCGCATGGGGTCAATTAATGTTAAAGGACTGAATTCCCCAGAGAAACGCAGTATGCTGTTTAGGATGGTGTGGAGGCAGCACTGGGATGTGGTGCTGTTGCAAGAAACACATTTGCGTAAAAGTGATGTAGGGCGGTTGAAGAATAAGCACTACTCTGCTCAATTTTACTCGTGTTGCCCGGGTGGGGAAAAGAAGCGGGGGGTGGCTTTGTGGGTGAGGGATGGGTGTGGGATTAAGGTGGGGGGTAGCTTTCAGGAAGGAGAGGGACAGGTGGTGGGGATCACAGGGAGTTTGGGGGGAGAAGCCATAGTGATTGTGGTGGTGTATGGCCCCAATGGAAACCAGGGGGAGTTTTGGAACGAGGTTGGGCGGCTTATTGAAAAGGAGGGTGGTGGGTGTGTGGTGGTGGGGGGGGATTTCAATGTGGTTCTGGAACCGGGGTTGAATAAGGATCCCCAAGGTGATGGGGGTGGGGGGGCGTAAGAATCGGCAGGGGTTGCGGGCCTTGATTAAAAGGTTTAATTTGGTGGATGCATGGCGGGTGCTGCACCCAGCCACACGGCAATACACATTCTTTTCTCCCCCTCATAATAGTTGGAGTAGGATAGACATGCTGCTACTGGACAGGGAGTGGATGTTGGAAGTAATGGAGGGGGACATTACGCCGGTGGGGTGGTCGGATCACAACGCGGTGGAGATTGGTTGGCGTAGACGGGGGAAGGGGGGGACCGTGTTCTGGAAGTTGTACGAGAGTTTATTAAAGGATGTGAGAGTGGTGAAAGATGTTAAGGAGGTTATCAGGGAGTATTTGCGATTTAATGATGTCGGGGGAATGGCAGCGGTGAAGGTATGGGAAGGGCTGAAGGCGGTGGTCCGGGGCAGGTTTGTGATGTGGGGGGCTCGGAAGAAATGTGAGCGTGACGGGCGGGAGGAGGAGTTGGGGAAGCGGTTGCAAGCGGCGGAAGAGAAATTTCGGATGTCAGGGGGGAAACGGGATAGGGCAGGAATGGAGAGAGTGCGGGCGGAATTACGAGCGTTGCAAATGGCGCAGGTGGATTTCGCTTTGCAGAGGGCCAAGCAGGTATTTTATGAGCATGGGGATAAGGCGGGGCGGCTTTTAGCGCGTAGATTAAAGCAACAACAAGGAGCGACCTTAATTTATCAGATTCGAGGGAGGGATGGGGAGGTATGCAGAGGGGAAGAGGAGGTTAGGGAACAGTTCCGGGATTTTTATACAAAGCTCTACCAAGGGGAGCAGGGGGTTGGGGAAGAGGAAATTAGGGAGTATCTGGATGGGGTGGAGATGCGGGCACTTACAGAGGAGGCTCGTATGGCAATGGAGGCCCCTATCTCCAGGGATGAAATTGGGAGGGTGATTAAGGGGTTGGTAGGGGGTAAGGCCCCAGGGTTAGATGGGTTGCCGGGGGTGTTTTACCGGGTTTTTAGTGAAGAAGTGGGAGAGCTCTTAGGGAGGGTATTTAATGGGGTGTTGGAGCCGGGGGGGGGGGGGGGCGCTCTCACAGGAGATGCTGATGGCGGGTATCACGGTCCTGGTGAAACCGGGGAAAGACCCTTTAAGTTGTGGCTCCTATAGGCCTATTTCTCTCCTCAATGTGGACGTTAAAATATTGGCGCGGATTCTGGCGCTACGGTTAGCGAAGGAGTTGTCGGAGATAATTCACCCGGATCAGTCGGGGTTTATCATGGGGCGACAGGCGGGAGACAACATCAAAAGGGCGGTGGCGGTGCTCGAAGAGGCGCGGAAGGGCAAAGAGGACTTCCTGGTGATGTCTATCGATGCTGAGAAGGCCTTTGACAGGGTCCACTGGGGCTTTTTGATGCAGGTGTTGGAAAAGGTGGGATGTGGGGCCAACTTTCGGGGGTGGGTTAGGGGGTTGTATAATGGGCCTAGGGCTCGGATCAAAATTAATGGTGGGTATACGCGAGACTTTGAGTTGGGGCGGGGGACCCGGCAGGGGTGCCCTCTTTCGCCCCTACTCTGCTTTGGTGGTGGAGCCCTTAGCGGAATGTATCAGGCGGTCGGATAGGATTGTGGGTCTCGCTCGTGGGGGACAAAATCACAAAATCTCTTTATATGCGGATGATATTCTCCTATTCTTACGTTCGCCCCTGGATACGCTGCCGGAGGCTATGCGAGTGCTCACAAGCTATGGTGTAGTGTCGGGGTTCAAAATGAACATCGATAAAACTGAAGTTTTGAAGGTTAAATTAAGCCGGGAGAGTGAGGGAAGGCTGCGGCGGTCTTACCCCCTCCGGTGGGTTGACCACTCTCTGGATTTACTTGGGGGTGAGGCTTACGGTGCGTTATGACGATCTCTTTCGGGCGAATTACCCTCGGTTACTGGGGCGTATTGGCAAGGATCTGGATGGGTGGCTGCGCTTTGAGACTTCCTGGGTGGGCAGAATCGCTGTGCTTAAAATGAACGTGCTACCTCGATTGCTCTATCTGTTCCAGGCTCTGCCGGTGGAGGTACCGGACAGACAGTTGCGGGCTCTGCAAAGGAGGGTTTTTAGCTATATCTGGAGGCGGCGCCCTCCTAGGATTGCACGGGCGGTGATGTATGCGGCCAAGGAGGAGGGGGGGCTGGGGGTCCCCAATCTGAGAGACTATTATAGGGCTGCCCAGTTGACGCATGTCCTGGGGTGGCGCGGGGGAAGGGAGGAGAAGCCCTGGGTGCAGTTGGAGAGCCTACAGGTTAGTGGGGGGCGCTTAGATGCATGGGTATGGGCTCCGCCAGGAGAGAGGAGGTTGTTGGGGGAGGGGACTCCCGTAATGAAGCACGTAGTGAAGGTGTGGGACAGGGTTAGAGCGCCGGAGATAACTGAACGGGGTTCTCAGTGGTGGCCCTGTGGAGAGGGTGGAAGGCATTTAAGCCGGGGTAGGAGGGGGGGCAGGTTTGATCAGTGGCGGGCGAAGGGTTTAATATGTGGGTTGCAATTGTTGGAGGAGGGGGGTTTCAGGAGTTTTGGGGAACTGTGTGCAGACTTGCTTTGGGAGAGCAGGACCGGTACGCTTACGTGCAGGCGCGGTCCTTTCTTTCTAAGGAGTTGGGGAAGGAGGGGTTGGGCAGGGAGGTCACTCGACTGGAGGCTATCTGGCATGGGAAATGGGGCACGAGAGGGCTGATATCTGGACTCTATAAAGGGGTCCAGAGAGAGGGGGTAGTGAAGCACAGGTATATGGAGGAGTGGGAACGGGATTTGGGGGTACCCCTGGCTGAGAAGGATTGGAAGCGGATATGGGACCAAATTAAGCGGGGGCCTAGTGCTTCTAGAGTTAAAGAAAACTGTTATAAGGTATTGATGCGGTGGTATTATACCCCGGAGAGGCTCAATAAAATGTATCCCGGGGTCTCCCCCTTGTGTTGGAGGAAGTGTGGGGAGGTTGGCACCTTCTGGCACATCTGGTGGGGGTGCCTCAAAGCGCGGGTGTACTGGCGGGAAGTGGGGGGGTGGATTAAAGAGAATGTGGGGGTGGAGGTAGCTGTTGCCCCCAGTGTATGTTTATTATCTTGGGGTGGGGAGGGGCAGGAGCTCCGGGGGGGTAAGGTGGTGTTGGCGTGTCTCTGTGCCGCACGGGGGGCGGTAGCCCGGGCGTGGAAGCAGCAGGAGATGCCGGGTATTGTGGGGTTTGTGTCTGGGCTGCGGGATATTGTTCTAATGGAAAAGCTTACTGCGTTGAGACAGCAGAGGGGGGAGAGGTTTGGGGAACGGTGGGGAAAGCTGGCTCGTGTGTTGGGGGTGGGCTGAGGGGGGTAGGGAGGGAGTGGGGGGGATGGGGGGGAGGGGGGGGGGAAATGGTATAAATTTGAGGGGCTATATTGAGTATGGGGTGCTGGTAGAGTGCTAAGTGGGGGGGGGGGGGGTTCTGGATTTTGGGGCTGCGCAAAACTTGGGTCTGTTGTGCTTCTGGGGCTGGCCGGGCCTCTGGTAGTTACCGCATATGGGGGCCCCTACTGGATATAATAGGCACATATGATGTGCTGTTTTCTGTGTATTTTCTTGGACTCTATGGCTCGTCGTCCGGTTAGGATGGCGATTGGGGCTAGGGATTTCATGGGATGGTTCGGGCTTAACCAGGTGGCTTCTGTGTTATTTCATGCCCTACTGTATGTATTATCCTGTTTGGGAGTAAGTTTGTTTGTTATTGTTTGTACCAGTACACCTCCATTGTGTGGTTTGACAATAAAAATATAAATACAAAAAAAGAGAGAGTGGCTGCCACAGAGATCCTGGCTGGCAGTTCAGCAAGTTCAGAGGCAACCGCCGGGAGGGGGTGGGGGGGGGAGGAAGGAGAGCCGGAGCACCCATGGTTTTGATGGCAATGGACACTATTTTGAATGCTGTCTCTGTGGCTGCTCTGGAGAGAAGGCAATCTCCTGGTTTGTAGCCTCTGTTTCCAGATTCCCTGGAGCTGTTGGGGGGCTGTTGCACATTGGGGGTAAGTCCCCTTTCTCCCCAGAGTTTGTATTACCATTGTATCAGACTTTCCTGATGCAACAGGGGCTGGCTGATGGGTCCCCTGGGTTGAAGTACCCCTCCTTACCAGGTGGGACTGGTGGTCCCAGCGGCAGGGAAGCATCCATGATGAGAGAGGTCCCCTGAATTGAAGGATGGGGCCTGGGCTCCTTCAAGACTCTAGAAGGTTTGTCAGAATTTTTGGAGGATCCTGATCCAGAGGAGTTGGAGAACGGAGAACTCCAGGCCTGGGAGGACTTCTTAGCCATCCGGATTTTTCATAGGGACAAGTCCCCCTCCTTGATTGTTAAGACCTTGGCGGCTTTGTGGATTGTGGATTATCTGCAGCTGGATCTCTCGGAGAATGTGGAGAATCTGCTCCTTGAGGGCATTCAAAAGCCTCCTTGCTCTATTCCCATCCACTGGGAGGTGAAAGCAATGGTAGCGGGTTGCTAAAGATATGGGTAAGCTTTACCCTATCCCACTGGATGAGAGGGAGAGCTTGTGCCTTCCCCAGGTGGATGTGCTGGTGACTTTGGTTACCAAGAAGACTACCATTCTGGTGGAAAGGGGTGTGGCCTTGAAAGACCCGCAGGATCGGCAGATGGAGGTGCTGCTTAAGCAGGTCTTTGAGGTCTCCGCCTTGGCTTTGCAAGGGGCCATCTGTGGCTCCTATGTGGAGAGGTCCTGCTTGCATTGGTCGCAACCAATTCCAGAGGTATTGTTGGTGGAGGCTGCTGCTTGTGAGGAGGAGGCCCAGTTGGAATCTGGCTCTGCCTTCCTGGCTGACCTCTTTTACAATTTGCTTAGGGCATCCACTAATTCGATGGCGACTGTGGTGACAGCTCATCATTTCTTATGGTTGTGGAATTGATCAGCAGATCTGGCCTCCAAGACTAGATTGAACTAAGCTTCTCTTTTCCAGGAGGCTGTTGTTCAGGGAGAATCTGAAAAAGTTGGTGAAGGACTTGGGGGATATTAAAGTGCCTTCTGGAGGATAAGCCCAAGGAAGCGGGCCGCAGGTTCTCTTTTAAGGGCCGGGGGCTCAAGGCACGGAAGTTTTGCGCAACCCGAGGGGTGAATCCTCAGAGATCCCAGTTTCTCCCGAAAGGCTACTCATTTCGTGGGGGCAGTCAGGGTGGCAGAGGAAGGGCTTCATAAGGCACCAGAACTACCAAGTCCTCCCAATGAAGGTTTGGGGCCCTGATAGAGATGCAGTCAATAGACGGCCGCTTAAGTCAATTTTATCCTGCCTAGGCCCAACTTACAATGGATGCCTGGGTGTTGGTGGTGATCCGCAAGGGTTACATGCTCGAATTTTCAAGGTCCCTCATGGATGCCTTCATGGTGTCTCCCTGTTGAGCCCCTGCTAAGGCCTTGTTGTTTCAGATGATGCTCGATCGTCTCCTGAAGCTTGAAGTCATTGTTCCCATTTCCCCAGAAGAGTAGCGCCCCACACTCAACTCCTTTTACTTTGTGGTGCCCAAGGAAGAGGGATCTTGGTAGCTTATTTTAGATTTGGAGGGAGTAAACAGGTCTCTCTGGTTACCTCAATTTTGCATGGAGACACTGCAGTCCATTATTGTGGCCATTCAACAAGAGGAGTTTTTGACATACCTGGATCTATCCGAGGCTTACCTGCATATTCCTATTCGCCCGAATCACCAGCAGTTTCTGTGCTTTGTGATGCTGCAGGGGCATTTTCAGTTTCAGGCTCTCTCTTTTGGCCTTGCCACTGCCCCCTGGGTGTTCACCAAGGTGGTGGTGGTGGTGGTGGCAGCCTTGCAGAAGCAGGGCATCCTGGTTCACCCATATTTGGACAATTGGTTAATTTGGATGAAGTCCTTGCAGGAGAGTCAGGAGGTGACAGCCTACATGATCCACCAGCTTCAGGAGCTGGGTCCAGTCATCAATTTTACCAAGAGCAGTCTGCCTCCAGTGCAATCCTTGGAGTACCTGGGAGTCTGCTTCAACTCCCCGGACTCGTCTTCTCTGCCAATGCAATCTTTCCACCGCATTACTCCAACAGCACTCCAGAACTTTCCCACTGCAACCCAGCTTCTCCCTTCTGATTTCTCTTCTCTCGCCCCATCTTCCCAAGTTGCATTATGGAACTCAGAACTTGGTCTTGCATTAGATCGTGTTGCACCTTTGCAATCTCACTCTTCTCGCCCTGTAGTCCGTCATCCCTGGTTTCATCCTGGGCTCCGATTACAGCGCTCTCATCTACGCAGGGCAGAACACCTCTGGAAGAAAGCCCATTCAGCGGCAGCGTACCACCATTTTAAACTTTGCCATGCGTAATATCGCACCAGCCTCTTCCAAGCCAAGCGTACTTTCTATTCTGAATCGATCGCATCTGCTCCCAACAGGTCTCGTCATTTGTTTTCAACCCTTCATACTCTTTCACAACTGCAAACCCGGCCCGCACGGAATGTTAGATCTTCTGATTCAATTCCCAGTGCTCCCCAGTTGGCCTCCTTTTTCTCCTCCAAAGTTCATAACCTACGCATGTCTCTTCCTTCCTGTCCTCAGGCGCTTCCTCCCCCCCCTCCCTACTTCACCCCCTCCATCCTCTCCGTTGTCTCACTTTTGGGCTAATTTCCATCCCCTTACCTCCCCAGAGCTTCTCAAGTTCCTTTCCACAACTCGCAAGTCCACTTGCCCGTCAGATCCAATACCTTCTGCTTGACTTTCCGAACCCTCTCTTGGCCTGCTTCCTCCACTACTTACTATCATTAATTCCCGTCTCGCTTCCGGTTCTTTTCCCCATCTGTGGAAACATGCTCTGGTGCGCCCCCTCTTGAAGAACTCTACTCTAGATTCATCAGTTCCAGCTAATTATCGTCCTGTATCAAACCTGCCATTTGCGTCTAAACTCCTAGTGAAAGCAGTTTTTTCACAACTTGCCCATCTTCTTGACACGACACACTTTCTTCACCCCCGTCAGTCCAGTTTTCGACCAGGTCATAGTGTTGAATCCATCATTACTGCTGTCATGAATGAAATACACTCTGCACACGATCGTGGTGATATCTCGGTGGCAGTGTCTTTGGACCTTTCAGCGGCTTTTGACTTAGTTGATCATTCTCTTCTCCTCTCTAGACTACGTGATGCAGGTGTTCGAGGTACTGTCTATCGCTGGTTCCACTCTTTCTTACATGCTCGCCCTTTTGCTGTGCTCTCTGCTTCATCCACCACAGACCACTTTCCTCTCACTTGTGGTGTCCCTCAGGGTTCGGTCCTTGCACCACTATTATTCAATGTGTTCCTGGCCCCTTTAACATTACTAATTCAGCAATCAGGTATTTCAGGGTATTACTATGCCAATGACATTTTACTTTTGCACCACACCTCCTCTTCCCACCCTGACATCACCCCGCTAAATGAGTGCCTATCCCTGGTCTCTACCTGGTTATCCTCAAACTGCCTTGTTCTTAACGTCTCCAAAACTGCTGCTATCTGGTTTCCTCACAGTTCTGTCTGCCCTTCACTTACTCCCTCCTTCTCAGGCTCTCCCATTTCCCTAGTGCCTAAGCTCATTATTTAGGTGTTCTGCTCGACAGCCCTCTCACGTTCGCTGATCACATCTCCCAGGTTTCTCGACGTTCTTTCATTTGTCTCCGGAGCATTCGTGCCATCCGGCCGTTCTTATCCCCTCAAGCTTTGATCACTCTCCTTCTTTCACTTGTCATTACCAGGTTAGATTTTTGCAACTCCATATTTGTCGGTATCCCTCAGTATCAGCGTCAACGGCTACAACTCCTACAAAACACTGCAGCCCGGATGATTACCCATGCTTCCCCCCGCGATCACATCACTCCTATTTTGCAATAGCTTCATTGGCTCCCGGTAATATTTCGGACAAAAATTAAGATCCTCACACTAGTTCATCGAGCCATTTATTCTCATAGACCTCAGTACTTAGCCGACCTATTAACATTTCACACACACACCCGGAGCCTTCGTTCTATTCATCAAAAACTAAACCTCTGTGAAGTGAACCCAAACTATATCATTAACCTAAAGATCACTCACTATCCCTTAAAAATCATCAACACTTGTGTGTAACAGGGAAATTTACCAAAATTTAGTATTTTTGTCGGATCGCCTGTCGCGAGGGTGTACAAACACTCTCAATTAACAGACCCTCCTTTTATTCAACTATATTTTAAAAGGTCAGTATAACCTACATATGCCCAGGGCTATAACTAGCCCAAAAGGACCAGCCCGTGCATAAAATAGATGCTAACATGCATCATAATTCACTTTACAGAACGATTCTGTTACCAGCAAACTATGTAAATATGGAAGCGATGGCACTTAGCTGAATAGTGAAGTGAAATAGTCCAAACACTCTAAAACCGTCATTTCTGAAGAGTCGTGGGCCCAAATCGATGAGTCCTCATAAATATCCCCCAAAAAATGGGGTGACTTAAGCTGAGTCCAGATCCTCAAACGGTTTCCAAAAACTCCACTTTACGCTTGCCAATAATCTTCCAAACCAGTCGAACAGTGGTTGGGTTATGTTGCGACACAAACCGTTGTGTTTCAAGCCCGCCGTGACACTGGCTCTTTTTCAAGCAAACCCAGCCAACTTCCTGTTCCGTACAAATGCTAGATGACATCATCAATGTGCTTGGGACCTGCTGATGACGTGCTAAACAACAAATTTAAAGTTAAAGTTCATCGGATCTTCCACCATTCAATCTCCGCATTCATGCCAGACGGAGCAACTGTATGGAGAAGAAATATCCAGCGTTGTTCACGGTGGTGCAATATAGCTCGACGATCTCCTCCTCTATGAAGCAAAGGAACCATGTCCAAAATCGTCCAGTGGAGTTGTTCAAAGCTATGGGAGGCAGATATGCAGTGTTGAACAATAGGAGCAGTTAACGTGTTTGTGTTAAGACGTGATCGATGTTCTTGTAAACGTTTACGAACTGATCGTGTGGTCATGCCCACATAAAATAAATTACAAGGGCACATAATTAAATATACTACATGATCAGATGTACAATCTGTGTTATAACGCCGAGAATAACTAATATGAGTGTGAGGATCTTCCCATGTGGTGCCTTCTATAGTATTAAAACACATACCACAGGTTCCACAAGCCTGATGGCTACCAAAAGGTGATTCCGGTGTCCGAGTAAACGTGGTATGCACTACACGATCTGCAATATTAGTCCCTCTCCGATATGCTAACCGTAAAGGTTTCTGGAAACAAGCGTGTTCTGAGAGGACATGCCAATGCGAGCGCAAGATCCGTGCCACATTCCCTGTACAAGGCATGTAAGGAAGTATTCCTACATAAGGCTGAGCAACAATGGTAGTTTGCAGCACCCCCTCTGTATGCACAGGAGGGTCATCCCACCATTCTGGATGGTTATTAAGTGCTCGTTTATAAGCTTGATCAATTAATTTCAAAGGGTATCCCCGTGCTGCTAATCAATCCTTCAAATTCTGGGAATGAATTTTATATTCCTTCCTGGTGGAACACAATCGCTGAAGGCGAAGAAATTGGCCAATAGGGAGTGCCTGCCGAAGGGAACGGGGATGAAAACTGGTATATTGCAGCAATGTGTTACGCTGGACAGATTTGCGATAAAGGGTAGATTGCAGTCTCCCATCTCCTTTGTAGAGTAACAGATCTAAAAACTCTATTTGAGAAAGATGAAATTTTGCCTCAAACTTAATGTGAACATGCAAAGTGTTCATCCAATGCAGAAATTGTTGTAAACTTGTTCCCGAGCCATTCCAGATGAAAAATATATCATCTAAAAAACGTTTCCACACTATAACCAAACGGAACTGTTCGGATGTATACAAGTAAGTATCTTCAAAATGTGCCATGTATAGGGCCGCCACCGAGGGGGCCACTATCGCACCCATGGCTATGCCAAAACATTGATGATAAAACTTCTGATCGTACATGAAGTAATTGTTATCCAGCACCCAAGAAAGTAGTCTTAATACAAAAGCTTTTGGAAGCCGTGATGGCAAAATTAACGGTAAAGTCGCAAGAATGGAATGTGCTTCCTTCTGATCTATATTCGTATATAGCGCTACTACATCTAAGGTAACGAGATAATAATGAGGTAGCATAGGAATATCACGAACAGCCGACAGGAAATGGTAGGAATCTCGAATATACGATCAAATGCCCTCTGTCAATGGTTGAAAAAATTGGTCACAAAAAATAGAAAGTGGTTCCAGTACAGACTCCCGGCAAGAGACTATGGGGCGTCCAGGTGGGTGCTCCAAAGACTTATGTATTTTAGGAACCATATACAACACCGGAACCTTAGGAAACTTAGGATTTAAAAAAGAATATTCTTTTTTCGTGATCCAATTTCTATGACATGCCAAAGTAGTGTACTCCTTAATGGACAATTGCAATTGAGGGCCCGGGTCATAAGAGAGAATTTTATAATATTTATCATTTTCTAGATGAGTTAGGACCACTGCATGATAGTCAATTTTATCCTGTAGCACAACTGCTCCTCCCTTATCTGCTCTTCTCACCACCAACTGGGAGTTGGAGCCTAATTCTTGCAATGCTTTGTAGAGAGGAGCAGACAAATTAGAAAAACGTCGTTGAGGAGATTCAGCCAACCGGTCCAGATCCCGGGATACCAGACGTTGAAAAGTTATTAAGGAGGCATCCGTGCTAACTGGAGGTAACCAAGTCGAGGCTGGAACACATATCGAGTCATCTGAAGACAACATCGGGGAATCTCGAAAAAAATAAGTGATATTCAACTTACGGAAAAACTTTTGAATGGCTACTCGCATTCGAAAAAAATCATCTTTTGGGGACGGAACAAAAGATAACCCCAACTCCAGAACCTGCAATTGATCTTGCGTTAAAGAGGTGCTGGACAAGTTGATAACTGCTGCTTGGTGGCCGAACGAGTCACTGGTCCGGACCATGTGTCCCCCCCGAGTTCTGTGAAACTGCCGGTGATAACGCGGCCGGCCTCGGTGAAAAACCTGTGAGTGCCCCTGAAGACCACCCCGAGAAGTTGCTCCCGTCACTTCAACTGAAGAATCAGAACTTCTATCTTCCGAAGTAGCATCGAATGTCACCTGCTTAACAGTAGCTTCCTCCTGTTGCCGCCAAGTGTAAACTTGATCCTTCGTATAGTCATCTGTGTCCCGTTTAAATTTCTTTAACTTTGATAACCGGACCGTTTCCTGAAAATGTTGAAGCTGTGTGTTTAACTCTGCCAATTGTCGATCAAAGGCTTCCCCCGTAGCTTCATTTTTTAAATCCTTCTCCATTTTCTCCACCTGGTCTTTCAGAAGTAATTCCTCCGCAGTTAGTCGCTCAATCAGAAGGGCTATAAGATCAAGCCCGCACTTGTTTAAAATGCTGTTCCAAGTGGCATAAAATTTCTTGTCATCAACAAACATATGCGGAGGCTTTAAAACGCGGAGACACCTGGGAATCATTTTTTGCTTTAAATATTGAGTCATTGTAGCAGCATGCATTTCCACTCGAATATTGCGTTTTTTCATATTTCTCAGAGTAGTCCAAGAACCCGTGGTCGAATCATCTAAGACCACCGGGTTATCAAATAGAGAAGGATGTTCTAAAAGTTTATCATTTGCTGCTTGTGAAAAAGCAAAGGTAGCAGTGTTGGTGGAATCCATGCCCGCTGCAGACGTCATCATGTATGCGAAGGTAACTCCAAAGAATTAACATCAAAAACTAAACCTCTGTGAAGTGAACCCAAACTATATCATTAACCTAAAGATCACTCTCTATCCCTTAAAAATCATCAACACTTGTGTGTAACAGGGAAATTTACCAAAATTTAGTATTTTTGTCGGATTGCCTGTCGCGAGGGTGTACAAACACTCTCAATTAACAGACCCTCCTTTTATTCAACTATATTTTCGTTCTATTCATATCAACCGCTTACACCTCCCTTCCCTCTCACAAGCACATCTGCAGGTTACTAGACAGTCAGCCTTTTTCTATGTTGGCCCCTCCCTGTGGAACTCCCTGCCTACTGCCTTACGATTGGAAGAGTCCTACCCCAAATTCCGTTCTCTCCTGAAAACCCACCTTTTCTCCTCCGCTTTCAACCTTCCCCCCTAATCCCTTGACTCTCTTTTCCCTTTATTTTTGAATCTCACTTATCTTTCCTGTTTATATTGATTGTATTTCCTTTCTTTCTTTTTTTTGAATTGTAAACCGCCCCGATGTAATGGGGTATATCAAGTGTGTAATAAATAATAAACAATTTGGTGAAGAATAGTGTTTCTTCCAGAGGGCAGGATAATGAAGTTGCAAGATCAGGTGCGCAGACTGCGGGCAGTTTCCCGCTCGAGAGCCTGGGGCTATCTACAGATGCTTGGTTTGATGGTGGTCTTCCTGGAGCTGGGGCTTAGGTTAGGCTTCACATGCAGCCTCTCCAGATGGCTCTGTCAATGCTGTGGTCCTTGCAAGTACAGTCAATGGATGTCTGCCTTGCTCTCCGGGGTGAGGCCTGGGCAAGTCTCGGCCATCTCTATGGCAGGGATGCCTCTCAAGACCCCGGACTGGGTGATGGTGACCACAGATGCCAGTCTCTTCAGTTGGGGGACTCATTTTCAGGCCCAGATGGCAGAGGAATAATGGTTGCCAGAGGAGCGCCAATGGTCTATTAATCGTCTGGAGACCGGGGCAGTGTGCCTGGCCTTGGAGGTTTTTCTCCCTGTTGTTCGGCGGCAGGCAGTGAGAGTGCTGACCAACAATTTCAACAAGAAATGCATCCTGTAATTATGTAATTTATGTATATATGTAAAGCCTCCTCTCAAGCAATCAAATGTAAATCTGTAACCGTTTGCTGTGACTTTCACCCTCCCCTGTAATCCTACTGTATGCTTAAATTCTGGTCTGTACAACCGCACCCTTTTGTATAGAAAACCGCCACTGATCGCTGAAAGTGGCGGGATACAAGTGTACACTAAATAAATAAAATAAAATAAATAAATAAATGTGATGACGGTGGCTTATATCAACTGCCAGGGCAGCACTTGGAGCTCAATGGTAGCAGCAGAGGCAATTCTGCTTCTACAGTGGGCGGAGGTGCATTTGCTTTGTGCTGTTGGCGGCAAATGTTGCCAGGAAGGAGAATATGCAGGTGGATTACCTAAGCCATCTTCTCTTGGACCCAGGGGAGTGGTTCCTGTCTACGTCAGCCTTTCAGTCGATTGTGATGCGCTGAGGCATTCCCATGATGGACCTAATGGCAACAGTGGTGAATGCTGAAGCCCCCAGGTTCTTCAGCAGGTGCCAGATGCACATGGCGGAGGGTCTCAATGAATTGGTTCAATCTTGGCCCAGCGACAGGTCTCTCTATGTGTTCCCTCCATAGCTGCTGATCGGTTGTATCCTGCAGCAGGTCGGGGCCCACGCCAGATGTGTGGTGTTGGTGGCCCCATACTGGCCCAGGTGGCCATGGTATGCGGATCTGGTGCAGCTTTGGGTGGCAGAGCCTTTCCCTCTACCTCAGGAGACGGACTTTCTAATGCAGAGTCCCCTCCGGATGCTGGACGTGAATCGGTTCTCGCTTACAGCCTGGTTCTTGAGAGGGCGCAGTTGAGGCACAAGGGATACTCCCCTCAGTGAATGATACCTTGTTACAGGCTAGGAAGTGTTCTATGTCCTTGGCCTACGTGTGAGTTTTGTGCATCTTTGAGGCTTGGTGTGGGGAGAGAGAGGTATGTGGCCTCTAGGGGCCTCACTCCCAGAGATTTTGACTTTCTTGCAAAATGGTATTGACAAGGGTTTGGTCCTGAAATACTTGAAGGTGCAGGTTGCGATCCTGGCTTTCCGGGGCTGGGTGGAGGGTCAGTCTCTCACATCTCATCGTGATATGGCTCGTTGTTTTTTTTTTGAAGTGGTTAAACATTTGAGGCCACCTTGTTGTCCCCTTGATCCCTCCTGGGATCTTAATTTGGTTCTCTCCATGCTTGTGAAGCCCCCATTCAAGCCTCTTTCAGGGGCTTCCTTGAAGGATCTGACTCTACAGGTGATGTTCCTTGTGATGATTTGTTCATCTCAAAGCTTCAGGCTCTCTCATGCAGGGAGCCCTATTTGGTGATTATGAAGGAAAATGTGTTCCTTAACTTGGTTCCATCCTTTTTGCTGAAGTGATCTTACCAGCCTTTGTCGGTCTTCCCAGTTTGGCAGCGTCTGGGAATCTGCGTGTGCTCAATATCCACAGGACACTTAAGTGATACTTGAAGTTGAAGGAGGTGTTTTAGCATTCAGAGCTTCTCTTCTTGCTGTTTGAAGCACCTCAGAAGGGTGAGGCTGCTTCTAAGGTGACCATTTCCCTCTAGATTTGCAGCGCCATTGAATCCATGTATTTGTTGAAGGGGCGTGTTGTGCCTGTAGGTTTGCAGGCCCTTCTACCAGAGCCCAAGTGGCTTCTTGGGAAGAGTTCAGTCTTGTTCCACCTCAGGACATTTGCAGGGTGGCAACATGGTCATTGCTTCATTCTTTTGCATGTCATTACAGGCTGGATGTTCAGGCCCATCAGTACGTGGATTTCGGGGCTTGGATGCTTCAGGCCAGTGTTTCGGTCCCCATCCTGCAATAGTACTGCTTTGTTACATCCCTTGCATCTGGATTGGACTGAAGGGGTGAACTGGAAGGTGAAATTAGGCCTTACATGCTAATTTTCTTTTCTGGAGTCCCTCCAGTCCAGTCCAGGACCCACTTGGGACTAAGTTCCTATCTTTTACTGGTCTTACGTCTGTTCTTAAAGAGAGT
The DNA here is from genome assembly GCA_033557465.1 of Ichthyophis bannanicus. Classification (NCBI taxonomy): domain Eukaryota; kingdom Metazoa; phylum Chordata; class Amphibia; order Gymnophiona; family Ichthyophiidae; genus Ichthyophis; species Ichthyophis bannanicus. Next base: position 924,314,583 of record CM066032.1, on the reverse strand, counting down.
AATTGCTAGAATGGGCAAGTTCAGGCCAGTTGGTGGTTAGTTTTCCCTTTGTTCTTTTCATTTTTGATTGGTCTTAGTGGGTTCCGCTGTGCTGCTGCACTGCTTGCTCTCACCATTGTGGACTCTGGTCCTTGGGGGAGGGGAGGGGGTGCCTTGTGTAGACACTATTCCAAAAAAAAAAAAAAAACACCAGAAAGGAAAATTCTGATAGATAAACTGGGTGCATCTTTTGGAGGTGCATGATTCATTATAGAGCTAGTAGAGATTTAAGGTTCTAGGATTCTGTTCTGCTGCTCTGCAGGGGAGCACAGGCTACATAAGAGAGAAGTTTGAAGTTTCTTCTCAGTCTCCATCTGCTGGTGGATGAGCATAACCCATGCATCTGGACTGGACTGGACTGGAGGAACTTCAGGAAAGAAAATTAGCAGGTAAGACCTAATTTCACCTTTAAAAAAGGCTCTGGGGTAATCCAAGAAACTACAAACTGGTGAGCCTAATGTGAGTGCTGGACAAAATTGTGAAAACTGTTGTAAAGAACAAAATTACTGAACACATAGACAGACATGGTTTCTTGGGAGAAAGTCAATATGGGTTTAGCCAAAGGAAGTCTTGCTTCACCAATTTGCTCCATTTCTAAAGGTGAGTCTGTTGATATAGAGGGGAATTTTAGATCCGTCAGTGCAATCCGGGATGTTTAAGCCAGAACATCTGAAAAAAATGCAGGCACATTTAATTTAATTTAATTAAATTAACAGTTTCTTATATACCGCACCTTCCAGCGATCAAATGCGGTTTACATGGAACAACATAAAATAACAGGTCAACGTCTGTTTTTACAGTGAACAGCTTAAAACCATAACACCTTATATTACATTACATGGAACATAAAAGAACTATTTACAGGGATCAAAATGAGAACTAAATACAGTGGTGAGTGTGACATGGGTGAATCATAATATATAAGCATTTGGACATGATTTCACAAACCTGGATGTACCTGATATGGACATCTTCAGGGACGTATACTTAGACATCCCCACAATGGTATTATAGAAACTTGAAGCCTAGGATAGCCTAATGGTTAGAGTAGCTGGCTAGGAACAAGTCAGCCAGGGTTCAAAATCCTACTGCTGCTGTCATTGACAATGTGTTGATTACTGAGAATGAGTGTGTTCTTCTCTGTACTTTCTGGATGTTTTTCAGCTAAAACAAGCACTTTTCAGATGCTTGTTTGCCGCTGTTCATGCCTCGGAGCAGGTCTAGCGTTAGATATGATGTCAGACATCCATGACATTTCTGTGACCTAGTGGGGACATCCAGGTAAGAACATAAGATATGCCATACTGGGTCAGACCAAGGTCCATCAAGCCCAGTATCCTGTTTCCAACAGTGGCCAATCTAGGTCATACGTACCTAGCAGTTTCCCCAAAAGACACAGGTTCCGCAATGCTTGTACTGGGTCAAGCATTGATATCCTGGGTCCCTTCTTAATAATGGTTCATGGACCTTTCCTCCAGGAACTTGTCCAAACCTTTTTTAAACCCAGCTACACTAACAGCCTTTACTGTGATAGGCGATGGCCTAGTTCATTCTGTAGGTAGTCGAGGCCTGTATATTAGGCCTGAGTCCCCCTCCCTTACGTTAGAATATTATAACTGGCTTTGGAAAATTAAGCTGAACAGGACAAAAATGCCAGTAGTTAGAGAAACAGCCTTGCTCTGCCTTTGATAAGGAGGCTTCTGATAAACAAAAGTAAAACTTTTCCACTGTTTTTTGTTATGGTTTAACCACAGATGTCTTTTCAGTATTATGCTTTCACGCTGTAGCCCTGTTAGCACACACTGACCTTGTAGAGAATAGCAGCATGTATTCTTGAAGAATATATTTTGTCTAAGCATTTGAGCCATGGCTAGAAAGATTTGCACGGGGGGAACAGGTGTAAGCCCGGTCAAAGATGGCTATTGGAGGAAGGTAGCTGAGCCACCAAGCCCAATGAGGAGTTTTGCCTGTATTAGATTGGAGAGGAAAGGTATAAATGCTGTTGTCTCACTCAGCTCAGGGCTCAGACATTTTGTATGTGACATTGGCCTGAGTCTGTGCACATTAAACTGGTTTGAATTCTAGTCAATAGACTCCTGGTTTTATTGGTTGCGGACACTTCGCTATTACATTACTAAATCCTCAGGTAACAAATTCCAGAGTTTGATTACACGTTGAGTGAAAAAATATTTCTTTTATTAGTCTTAAATAGTTTACCCTGTAGCTTCATTGCATGTCCCCTAGTCTTTCTATATTCGGATAACGTAAACAATCAATCTACGTTTACCCGTTCCACTCTGTTCATTAATTTATAGACTTCTATCATATCTCCCCTCAGTCATCTCTTTTCTAGGTTAAAGAGCCCTAACCTTTTTAGCCTTTCCTCATAGGAGTATCCTTCCATCCCCTTTACCATTTTGGTGGCTCTTCTCTGAACCTTTTCTAATAACGCTATATCCTTTTTAAGATACGGCAACCAGAATTAAACACAATATTCAAGGTGTGGTCTCACCATGGAACGGTATAGAGGCATTATAATATCTTTTGTTTTATTTTCCATTCCTTTCCTTATGATACCTAGCATTCTATTTGCTCTCTTGGCTGCCGCTGCACACTGGGCAGAGGGTTTTAACATGTTATCCACAATGACGCCTAAATCTTTTTCCTGTGTGGTGGTTCCTAATGTGGAACCTTGCATTGTGTAACCATAGTTTGGGTTGTTCTTCCCTAGGTGCATAACTTTGCACTTGTCCACATTAAATTTCATCTGCCATTTTGATGCCCAGTCTTCCAATTTATCAAGATCCTCTTGCAATTTTCCACAATCCTCTTGGGTTTTAACAACTTTAAATAGTTTTGTGTCATCTGCAAATTTGATAACCGCACTCGTTATTCCACTTTCCAGGTCATTTATGAATATGTCAAAAAGCAGTGGACCCAGCACAGATCCCTGGGGTACACTACTATTCACCTTTCTCCATTGGGAAAATTGGCCATTCAGCCCAACCCTCTGCTTTCTATCTTTTAACCAGTTCCTGATCCACAGTAGTACACTGCCTCCTATCCCATGACTCTTTAGTTTTGCCAAAAGTCTCTGATGAGGGACCTTGTCAAAGGCTTTCTGAAAGTCCAGATACACTATATCAACTGACTCACCTTTGTCCACCTGTTTATTCACACCTTCAAAAAAACATAACAGATTAGTAAGACAAGATCTTCCTTGTCTAAAGCCATGTTGGCTGTCTCCCATTAGGCCATGACTATCTACATGCTGAGTAATTTTATTCTTTATGATGGTTTCTACCATTTTTCCCGGTACTGACGTGAGGCTTGCCGGTCTGTAGTTTCCCGGATCACCCCTGGAACCCTTTTTAAAAATGGGTGTTACAGGTTTTCCGGAATGCCTTAACTATGCCTCCAGGTTCCCTGGCCATGCTTCCTCCATGCCCTGGTTCGGATTCGGACGTCCTCAGAGCCAGCTTTTTAAATGGCTCTGAAGATATCTCTGTGCTTTGGATGTCTCCAAGCCCATTTTCAGACATCCAGAGCATAAATAAAGCTTCTAAAATGACCCCTATAGTGCATTTAGACTTTCAGAAAGAGTTTGACAAAGTACCACCCGAGAAAATCCTGAGGAAATTAAAAAGTTATGGTATAAGAGGTAATGTCCTATTGTGGACTGGAAACTGATTGAGAGATAGAAAACAGTAGGGATAAATGGCCAATTTTCTCAAAGGAGGAAGGTGAATAGTGGAGTAGAGCTAGGGTTGCCAACTGGCTCCAGATGCGCCCGACAGGCTTGATCCAGTTCTGGGTTTACCCTATTGCATGCAGGGACATGTAGTCTTGTTTTTCTTATAGAGTGCAATGGAGAAATCAGAGCTACATATCCCTGCATGCAATGGGGTAAATCCAGGACTGGCTCAAGCGTGTCGGGCGCATCTGGAGCCAGTTGGCAACCCTAAGTAGAGCAAACACAGAGTGGAGGCAGACCTTGGCCTGGTTATACAAATTTCTTTATGAGATGCCTGCTTTGCCAAGTCAGGCTTCTCTCAATAAAGACATTTGATTAAGACCCTGGTCTGCTTCTGCTCTATGTGCGCTGATTGTCTAGTCTGCAGAGTTCTACCTTCCAGTTTGTTTCATTTTTGGAATAGTGGAGTACCCCAGGAATCTGTATTGGGACTGGTGCTTTTTAACATATTTATAAATGATCTGGAATTGGGAACAAGTGAGGTGAGTAAATTTGCAGTAACCCCAAATTAGTCAAAGTTGTTAAATTGTATGTGGATTGTGTGAAATTGCAGGAGGACTTTATGAAACTGGGAGCTTCAAAATGGCAGATAAGATTTAATGTGGACAAGTACAAAGTGATGCATATAGTGAAGAATAACTCAATATATAGATACTGTCGCCCCCGCCTGGCCAGGTAGATAACTGATACTAGGTGAGGTCGCCTTTTTGGCTTTAAAATAAGTTTCCCTCAAAATGGCTGCCAGAAGGGCTGCTGGGAATTGTAGTCCTATCTTAAAGCAAAGGAGTTGTGATCCGAGGGTTAGGCATAAGACAGAGAAAATTTATTTAATGTAATCAGGGGTTCCTTCATACACAGGACACAAGTGGAAAAATCAAATAAAGGATTTTTAATCCACGCTACAGCTTCAAAAGAAATAGGAACAACTTTGCTTGTATTCCAAAAATGCAAAGAAACAGGCACAACTTTGCTTGTAAATCAAAATGCCACTTATTCCAAAACTTTTAAATTCTTAAATGTTTCTCTTCTTTACAGGAACAAAACTCTTGCAGCAAAACAACTCTTTAAATGTCCCTTGAACATTAGTATCAGCTTTCAACCTTATCAGTTGAACTTAGCACTCAGCTGTTTTCTTCGGTTGTGACGTCTTCACAATTCAGGCTGCTTCCTAAGCAGGCATACATTCAATGGCTTTCTGGCTCAGCTCTCTTCTACGTCAGAGGCTTGACATACAGCGCATTGCATTTCAAAGGAACTGTATTCCATATCTGTTATCTCCATATCTTCAACGCTATCATTCTCACACATATCCAAAGACATCTGAGGGGAGAGCTTGCTATTCTCTTTCCTAATCAATTCACTCAATTTCTTAAGCAGGGCTTGTTTCTGCACTAGCTCGTCTGCTATATGAGCTACTTGATACTTAGATAAATAGTCTCTCTTTATCCTGGGGTTTGGCTTGTTGCTGGAATCAGCTTTTAACTCTAAAGCTACTTCTCCCAAACTTTTACTGGTTAGGAACTGAGAAGGACACACTTGCCTGGTTTCAGAGGTATTCAGAATCTCTCTCTGCCCTGCAAGCCAGTCATGCTGTCTTCCGTTTGCAGCAGCTTCGTTTGCTTGCACCAGCCTCTCTTTCCTTGCTCTCTCAGCTGTGCTTGGCAATCTCTCATCAGTTCTCTCTCTTCGGCTTCCAGTGTTTCCTTCACACTGTCTTTCATGCTCTGCAAGCACTCTCTCACTTGCTCTCGCTTCCCTCTTTGCGTTCCTTGTTCTTGCTGCTTCACTTCCAGCTCCACTCTCACCTCTACTTCTGCCTCTGCTACTTTCTCTATCTGTGTTTCTGAAAGTCAGCTTTTTAGACTTTCCTTCTTCCTGAGCCACACCTTGCTCCCAGCACATGTGATTAGGGTCAAGCTTCTCCCTGACGTGCTGCTGTGGGCGGGGCTTAGGGATGACTAGGTTCTGAGTCAGAGACTCTTGGTTACTAGGGAAACCCTTGATACTTTCTGAATTAAAGTGATAGGACTCATTTCCCTGTGTATCTCTATGTTCAGCAGTGCTTTCCTCACCACAATACACAATGCTAAGAGTCACTACCCAGAAAAAAAGATCTCGGTTGATCATAGAGAATATATTAAATCTTCTGTTCAGTGTGCAGCAGCAGCCAAAACAATCAAATAGAATGTTAGAAATCATTAGGAAAGGAATAGAGAATAAAACAAAGAATATCATTTTTTTAAAAAATTATATATATTCTATACTGGGTCCGACCAAAGGCCCATCAAGTTCATAATCTTGTTTCCAACAACAGCCAATCCAGGTCACAAGTTCCTGATTCCCAAAAGGTAGACAGATTCCATGCTGCTTATTCCAGGGGTAAGTAGTAGATTTCCCCAGTGCACTTAATAATGGTTAATGGACCTTTCCTCCAGGAACTTGTCCAAACCTCTTTTAAACCCAGCTAAACTAACAGCTTTTACTATATTCTCTGGCAATGAATTCCAGAGTTTGATTACATATTGAATGACAAAATATTTTCTCCAATTAGCCCTAATGTATCTTCATTATGTGTCCCCTAGTGTTTCTACTTCCTGAAGGAGCAGTCAACTGATCAATGTTTACTCGTTGCACTCCACTCACTATTTTATAGACCTCTATAATATCTCCCCGCAGCTGTCTCTTTTATAGGTCAAAGAGCTCTAATCTTTTAAGGTTACTGTATTACTCCATGGTGTGACCACACCTTGAGTATTGTGCGCAGTTCTGGTCTCCACTTCTCAAAAACGATATAGCAGCATTGGAAAAGAAAGGTAACCAAAATGATGAAGGAGCTGGAATGACTCTTCCATGAGGAAAGGCTAAAGAGATTAGGGCTTTTCAACTTGGAAAAGAGACATGATAGAGGTCGATACAATTTTGAATGGAGTAGAACGGGTATATGTAAATCAACTGTTCACTCTTTCAAAGTGTACAAGGAGAAGGGCACACAACATAAAGATACAAAGTAGTATATTTGAAACACATAGGAGAAAATATTTTGTTGCAACGTATAATTAAGCTTTGGAATTCATAGCTGGAAGATGTATAAATTCAGAAAGGAAAAAATCCATGCAAGTGTCCACACTATATTCACAAGACAATTAACAACCAGTGGAACAATTCATAATTTTAAATGTCTTAATAGCACCACTACAAGGAACACCAATAGTTTAAGTTCAATGTCCTGAGGAATAAACAGCCTCAGATGAGGGACCTGGCTCCCGCCAGATTTATCAGCAGTTATTTTATAAGCACAGAATAATAATCCCCACATATATTTTTCATCAGCCTATTGCTAAGAGATTTTAATTTTTGACATGCATTTAAAAAACAAAACTACTTAGCTGACAATAGTAGTAATCCTCAAGACACCAGAACTCAAAACCGCTGGACATTGTAATCAACTCAAGTTTTGCCGATATAAATTCTCATGGCTGCTTCAGGACTTGAAGGACTAGAAAAGGGGACTGTTACTTCTGGAAAGAGATCTGAAATTGTGAGTATATACTTCTGGGAATTTTCTGAAAGGAATTCTTTGTATTAAAGCTAATTAATCCGTGAACCCACTATTTTTTGTTAAATTAGTCAGGGCCTAGTAACAGCAGTTTAAGTTTAAATTTAAAACACAGACGAGAACTTTCTGGTTACATTTCATACCCAGCAGAGAGCTGTAGTTTTAAATTTAATAGCCACTCAGGGCCTAGCATCAGCAAAGTACTTTTAGTTTAAATTTAAAACACAGAAGAAAGCATTCTGGTTAAATTTGGAACCCAGCAGAGAGCTGTAGTTTAAATTTCATAATAAGTTAGAACCTAGCAGCAGCAAAGAGCTATAATTTAAATCAAATAAGAATATAGCTTACCTCAGCAGCACAGGACAGGGTACTGTGTAGCAGCCCTCTTTTAATAAGTGTTATTTCCCTCCCTCCCCACACCCACCCACCCCTGGGATAATCGTAGCTTTATAGGTACTTACACATCTTAAAAGACAGGAGGTGCTTTCAGTTGAAGCTTGTTACCCAAATCAGTCATACACTAAGGACCTGAGATTAATTAAGCTTCAGGTGAACAAGGTATATTAAACGTATTAGGTACAGTTTTATTGGTATAAATATCCATAGCAACCCTTAGTAAGTAAAGAACTTAAAGATCTAAACAAAAAAACTTAAAACTAAGATGCAGACAGCAGCCCAGCAGCGAGATGGGGGCTTTCCAGTCTTTTGCATTGAGTGTCACATGTATGATTTTCTCCCAGTTGGTGAGAGGTCTTACGTGTGCACTAGGTGCAAGGAGCTCTTTGCTCTCAGGGAACGAGTCCGTTCTCTAGAAGCTAGTGTAGCAGACTTGGAAAACATAAGAAAGACAGAGAGGTACATAGACGAGACCTACAGGGATATAGTCCTGAAGTCCCACCTCCAGTCTGGCAGCATCCCTGTTGCCATGGAGGAGAGAGGTCATGTGACAGGAGAGCATCACCCTGGTGTGGCAGGAAGTGATCCTGTAACTAGGACCTGTCCTCCAGGTGATGTAAAACCCTCTCGCACCGAGGAAGTTTCTCCAGGGCCATGTGCCCATGAGGGAAGGGTTAGGACAGCCGTTATAGTTGGTGATTCGATCATTAGGCAAGTAGATAGCTGGGTGGCTGGTGGATGTGAGGATCACTTGGTAACATGCCTGCCTGGTGCGAAGGTAGCGGACCTCACGTGCCACCTAGATAAGGTCTTAGATAGTGCTGGGGAGGAGTCTGCTGTCTTGGTACATGTCGGTACCAATGACATAGGAAAATGTGGTAGGGAGGTTCTGGAGGCTAAATTTAGGCTTTTAGGTAGGAAGTTGAAATCCAGAACTTCCGGGGAGCATTTTCACCTGCACTCCAGCTCCTTCGAGGGGGAGGAAGCCGGCTCCACGGCTGGCGATTGAGCGGCCAGCCCCAGCTGACGTCACCTCGAAGGTCTTGTTAAAAATCTTGCTGCTGCTGTTGTCTTCTTCGTGAGCGTTTTCACCTGCAGTCCGGCTCCTTTGAGGAGGAGGAAGCCAGCTCCACGGCTGGCGATTGAGCGGCCAGGCCCAGCTGACGTCACCTCGAGGGTCTTGTTATAGTTGCTGCTCTACGGCGCTTAGCCGTCGGCGCGTCTTCTAAGGGGTGTTTTCAAAGGGGTTTGTTTTGCCCCTTGTGAGCCCCTTAGGAGTCTATGTGGAGGCGGAGTGGTCACGTCGCGCCGAATATGCCAGGCGGCAAGCGCAAGAAGAAGCAGCCTGCGGAGGACTCTCAAGCTGGAGCGATGGAAAAACATGTGGTTTCCACACCGCGAATCTCCAACAGAGGTACTGTGTCTTCTGATCCTTTGCTCGAGGGACCGAGTTTAAGCTCTGTCGAGCGTACTCCCCCTCTTCCTCCGAGTTTTCTTGAATTAACTGGGGATCTCTCTCCTGATATTGCCCAGACGAAGCTACTGCCTACTGATGTTTCGTGGAGACCCTTGCCTCCGCTTTCTACTGATTCCTCTGTGTCCACGGTTTCCCTTTCGGATGTTTGGCGAGTGGTTTCTCGTACTGAAAAAATGCTTGAAGAAACTGTTCCTAAACTTTGTTAATTTACAAAGGATTCTGTACAAAAATTTTAATCTCTTGATTCTCAAGTTGGAGCTCTCAGCTCAGTTCTGGTGAAAATGGAAACGCAGGTTAAATCGTTTTCTGATTTTTCAGCTACTTATGTTAAGGATAGTTTCATTTTACACCGGAAGCTTGAGAATTTAGAAAATGCATATCGCAGTAAGAATTTGAGGCTTTTAAGTTTTCCCTCCTGTTCTTTATTATCCCCTTTGGTATTATTTAGGAAGTATCTGAAGGATATCCTTCTCTATCCACCAGCCGACTCTTGTGTGATACTTAAGTGTTATTATTTGCCTTCTAAGAAATTAGTCGGTTCCGTAGGGAAGGAAGAGGATCTCCCTCCGGATAATGGTGATTTCAGTTTAACAGCTTTTTTAGAGGAATCTCATGATGTGATAGCTACTAGGGCTACATTATTGGTGACTCTAGTTTCAGAGGATGATAAGGTCGCTATTTTGAAAACTTATTTTCGTAGGAAAGAGTTTCAATTTTGTGGGGACAAAGTAGATATCTTTCCGGATGTTTCTCGCCCTACGCAATTACGTAGGAAAGATTTCTTGCTTTTGAAACCTAGAGTGCTTGCCTTAGGGGCCACGTTTTTTTTTTAAGTACCCTTGTAAGTGTTGCATCACTTTACATTATGATAAATATGTCTTCCTCTCCTCATTTGATTTGGAAAAGTGGCTAGTGGAACAGGAAAAAGTGAGTAAACCTGTGTGATAGTTAGGAGGCGGGGGATCGCTACCAGCTGCTTTAGTTGGCTATGGTCTCCCCCCTTTTTTGTTGTCATTTGGGGGGGTCCCTTGCCTTGTTTTCCATTAAGTTTCATATTCTTATTTTGTGGTCAGTCTCCCCGAGTTGTGGGCTAGAATTTAGTTTAATTGCTTGTGTTTCATATACTTTTTTTACTCTTACATTTCTTTGATTGTAACCGTTTTCATTACATTACTATGTAAACTGTTACTTCTCATAAATATAAATAATAATAAAAAAAAAAAAAAAAAATCCAGAACTTCCAGGGAAGCGTTCTCCGAAATTCTTCCCGTTCCACATGCAGGACCCAAAAGGCAGGCAGAGCTCTGGAGTCTCAATGCGTGGATGAGACAATGCTGCAGAGATGAGGGTTTTGGATTTGTTAGGAATATTCTGGGGAAAGGAGGGGCTCTTCCGAAGGGATGGGCTTCACCTTAACCGGGATGGAACCAGGCTGCTGGCATTAACCTTTAAAAAGGAGATAGAGCAGCTTTTAAACTAGATAATAGGGGAAAGCCGACAGTCGCCCAAGAGCGGATGGTTCGGAAGAATGTATCCTTGAAGAATACTACCAATAGCAAAGAGGTTCCAGGAAAGAGTAAAGTAGCCCAAATGCCCTCGAGTAAGGAGCAGACAGAGCTTAAAGATCCCAAATTACCCATGTCTACCAATAGCCAAATTGAGATGAATAAAATACAGACTCTAAAATGCTTGTATGCAAATGCTAGAAGTCTAAAAAATAAGATGGGAGAGTTAGAATATATAGCACTAAATGAGAGGTTAGATATGATTGGACTATCAGAGACATGGGGGAAGGAGGACAACCAGTGGGACACTGATACCTGGGTACAAACTATATCGTAATGATAGAGCTGATCAAATTGGTGGAGGGGTTGCGCTCTATGTTAGAGAGGGCATTGAGTCAGGAAGGATTAAAGTTTTGCAGGAAACAAAATTTGCTGTAGAATCTCTATGGATTGAAATTCCATGTAAAAAGGGGAAGGCGATGGCAGTGGGGGTGTACTATCGACCGCCTGGCCAGAATGAACAAATGGATGATGAAATGCTCAAAGAAATCAAGGAAGCTAACAAAAGTTACAACGGGGTAATAATAATGGGTGATTTCAGTTACCCCGGTATTGACTGGGTCAATGTCACGGCAGGACATGCTAGGGAGATAAAGTTCCTAGATGACATATTTGACTGCTTCTTGGAGCAGCTGGTTCATGAACCGACCAGAGGGGAAGCCATATTAGACCTAGTCCTTAGTGGAACACCAGATCAAGTGCAAGAGATAAGGGTGTTGGGGCCACTTGGCAATAGTGATCGTAGCATGATCACCTTTGATTTAATTAGTGGAGGAGGGATAGTAAGGAAATCCACAGTACTACCTTTTAACTTTCAAAAGGGAGACTATGATAAAATGAGGAAAATAGTTAAGAAAAAACTAAAAGGAGCAGTTGCAAAGGTAAAAGACTTACATCAAGCTTGGGTGTTGTTGAAAAATACTATCTTGGAAGCCCAGACCAGCTGTATTCCACGCTTTAAGAAAAGTGGAAGGAAGTCCAAAAAACTGCCAGCATGGTTTAAAGGTGAGGTCAGAGAGGCTGTTGCCAAAAAAGCATCTTTCAGGAAATGGAAAAAAGAGCCAAACGACACAACCTGGAAACAGCACAAGCACTGGCAAGTCAAATGCAAGACATTGATAAAGCAGGCAAAAGGAGAATTTGAGAAGAAGCTTGCCGCGGAAGCAAAAACGCGAAATGAAGATTTTTTCAAGTACATTCGTAGCAAAAAACCTGTGAGAGAGTCAGTTGGTCCATTAGATGATAGAGGAGTTAAAGGGGCACTAAGAGGCGACAAGAAGATAGCGGAGAGACTGAATGAATTCTTTGCTTTGGTCTTTACTGAGGAAGATGTAGGGATGTTACCCATGACTAAAGTGGTATTTAAAGATGCGGAAGAATTGAAGGAAATAGCAATACATCGGGAAGATATATTACAACTATTAGATAAACTGAAGAGTAGCAAATCACCTGGGCCGGATGGTATACATCCAAGGGTGTTGAAAGAACTGAAATATGAGATTGCAGACCTGCTATTAGTAATCTGTGAACTATCATTAAAATCATCTCTAATACCTGAAGATTGGAGGATCGCCAATGTAACACCAATTTTTAAAAAGGGTTCCAGGGGTGATCCGGGAAACTACAGACCGGTGAGCCTCACGTCAGTACCGGGAAAAATGGTAGAAACCATCATAAAGAGTAAACTTTCTCAGCATGTAGATAGTCATGGCCTAATGGGAGACAGCCAACATGGCTTTAGACTTGCAGCCATGCCACTGACTCGGCCAATAACTCCGCTATACTGAAGCTGCTGACCCAGATAGTCCAGCAGTCCGCGCAGCCCCCTGCTGCTTCTAGACCTCTGCCTTTCACGGTCCCCACTGCCATGTCTCGCTCTAGGTCCTCCCCCCCCCCCCCAGAGTCTCCCAAGACCGCGATCTAGCAGCTGCACCACTACAACTCTCTCCAACCAACCCATCCCCGGACAGCACAGCAGAAGAGCGGGACATCGAAGCCGTCGTGGGCTCCGCTTCCGATGTCGGGACCGCCCCAGAGAGCAGACACTCCCCGGAGCTGGAAGGGCCCCCTCCGCCCCTGGAGGACCGGTCTTACCCCAAATTCTTGCAGAAGGTGGCATCCGCACTGGCTCTGACTTTGCCCGAGCAGACCGAGGAACCGGATCCGGAGGTCTTGAAATACCTCTCCGCTCCCAAGCCTTCCTTTGCTCTACCTATACACCGCAAGCTGCGAGATGACTACCTGAGCATGGCAAACACCCGCCTCAGGACGCCCCTTCTCCAGAAGGCTGGACTCCAAATACCAAATCCAACCCACACCGGGGTTCATGGTAACACAGCTGCCACATCAATCCATCGCAGTCTCCTCCGCACTGAAAAGAATTAGATCCTCACAAACCCATGCTAACCACCTGCCTGGGCGAGATCAAAAACTCCTCGACAATATAGGGAAGAAGGTCTTCCAGGGAGCAATGCTCAATGCCAGAATCGCCACACATCAGTTTCAGCACATCCTGTTCCAGGACTCTTGCATGGCGAACATAAAGAACGCGATCACAGCCCTTCCTAAGGAGACACAGACGTTGATTGCGAGCTCACTCGCCGACATCTCGGAATGCAGCAAACATCTGGCCAGCACAGCCTTTGATGCCTTAGACACGTCAGTACGGACTGCAGGCACTGCGATCTCAGCCAGACAGTGGGCATGGCTCAGAGCCTCAGGCCTGAGTGACGACACACACGGCAAGATTGCGGACGCCCCCTGCTCGGGCGAATCGCTATTCGGGGAGAAAGTCACGGATGCTGTGAACATCATGAAGGAGCATTACACCACCCTACAAACCCTGGCAGAGGAAGGGTTCGAGCGCCGCAGTACCCCTCAGAAGGGCAGCTACCAATGGAAAAACTATTATAGCTCCAACAGCTACAATTCCAACAAGAGGTACCCCCCCAACTGGAAGTGGCAAGCTCCAAGGTACAAGACCAACTCTTACCATGGACCCTCCAACCAGCGACAGCCCCAGAGGGACCGCAGACAAAAGAAGGGCACCAACGCGTCGGCATCCAAAGGAGCCTCCTCCTTTTGACACATCTCCACAGGCGTCCACCCAGATAGGGGGTCACCTGTCACGCTTCCTGCAGGAGTGGGAGGAGATCTCTTATGACTCCTGGGTCCTGCGTATCATTCACGAGGGATTCCGTTTGCGGTTTTGCGCACCGCCCTGCCAGCACAGCAAACCATCCAGCAGACTCCTGATGCACCTACAACTTCCCATGGCAACAGAGCTAATACACCTCCTCGCATCTCACGCCATAGAAGAGGTACCTCCCTCCGAGATCAACTCTGGCTTCTACTCCAGATACTTCCTCATTCCAAAGAGGACAGGCGGGATGCGCCCTATCCTAGATCTGCGCAGACTGAACAAGTTCATCATCAAGGAGAAGTTCAGGATATACTCCCTCAACACCATCCTTCCCCTGATCTAATCCGGCGATTTCCTGGCATCCCTGGACCTGCAAGAAGCCTACACCCATATCCTCATCCACAAATCACACAGGAAGTACCTCCGCTTCCAGGTGCTAGGACGACACTACCAATACAGAATTCTCCCCTTCGGCCTGTCTCCCGCACCTCGAGTCTTCACAAAGTGCGTGGCCGTTGTCGCAGCGCACCTCCGCAAGCTAAGGATATTTGTCTTTCCCTACCTGGATGACTGGCTCTTCATGGCACCCTCAGCCCAGGAACTACAGGCATCCCTGCAGAGGGCAACAGCCATAATTACCTCTCTAGGATTTGTCATCAACTACGGCAAATCACAGCTACATCCCTCCCAGCAGCTCGAGTTCATTGGAGCAGTAATCGACACACGGATGTCACGAGCCTACCTGCCGGAGAGCTGACTGCTCAACATTGTCTCCCTTGCAACCAAAACTGCCGAGGCAGAGATATCCTCCGCACGAGCCCTCCTACGTCTTCTGGTCCATATGGCAGCAACAACCTCAGTCCTGCCTACTGTGAAGTTGAGGATGCGACCGCTCCAGTGGCACCTGTGCTCCAGCTGGAATCAGCATTCCCAGCCACTATCCACCCATGTCCCGATGCCCCTAAGCATCAGAACTCATCTGCGCTGGTGGTCGAACCCATCCAACCTGTCCGGGGGCAAGGACATCCATCAACAGGCACACCAAGTGGTCCTCACCACGGACGCCTCCAACACTGGTTGGGGCGCATATCTCCAACATCTCAGTACCCAAGGCGCATGGTCCCAGAAGGAGCAAAGGCTGCACATCAATCTCCTCGAGCTCAGAGCCATCAGATACGCTCTTCTAGCTTTCCTTCCACACCTATGGAACAAGTCTGTCCTCATCCAAACGGACAACCATGTTCTACATGAACAAGCAAGGAGGGACCGGCTCGCGCCTCCTCTGCAACGAGGCAACAGCAATATGGTCCCTGGCCTCAGAGAACAACTGCAAGCTACAGGCCTCCTACCTGCCGGGAGATATGAATACCCTTGCAGACAAACTCAGCAGGCAGCTGCAGCCACACAAATGGTCGCTCTCCCAGGAGGTGACCAATGTCCTCTTCCACCGGTGGGGGACCCCATCAATAGACCTCTTTGCCACGGAGTTGAACGCAAAATGCCCCCTGTTCTGTTCCAGACACCCTTTGCCCAACAGGCTGGCAGCGGATGCATTTGACGTGTACTGGGGGGAGTGGTCTCTAGTGTACGCCTTCCCGCCGACTCCCCCTCATCCCAGCGACCCTGCAGCGGATCGTCCAGGACAGAGCGCACGTCATCCTGGTGGCCCCCCACTGGCCACGACAGATGTGGTTCACGCTCCTGCAACACCTGGCCCACGGGTATCCGGTACGCCTTCCCCCCAAAGAGGACCTGCTGACACAGAACGGAGGCAGCACAAGACACCCCAACCTCAAAGCCCTCACGCTTACTGCCTGGAGGTTGAGCAGTTGAGCCTGTCCACCCTCCACCTGCTAGCAGAAGTGCAAGATGTGGTCCTAGCAGCCCATATACCGTCCACCAGAAAATCCTATGGCCTAAAATGGAAAAGATTCAGCATCTGGTGTGCAGGGTAAGGCCTCAACCCCACCTCTTGTCCTGTCGCGCAAGTCCTCCAATATCTCAATGCTTTGTCTGACAGGGGACTCAAGACCCAATCCATCCGGGTGCATCTCTCAGCAATAGCGGCTTTCCATGACCCGATAGACGGAGCCAACTCCATCGCAGCGTTGCCTTTAACCATGCGTTTCATGAAAGGGCTAACTAACCTCAAGCCCCCGGTCAGACACCCGGCCCCGCCCTGGGATCTCAATTCTGTCCTACAGCGGCTAATGCAGGAGCCCTTCGAACCTCTCCAATCTACAGAGATGAAGTTTGCTTCCTGGAAAACTCTATTCCTTGTGACCATAACCTCCGCAAGGAGGATCAGCGAACTACAGGCTCTGGTGGCACATCCACCATACACGCGGTTGCTCCAGGACCGAGCGTCCCTGCGGACCAACCCTAAGTTTGTCCTCAAGGTCGCAACTGAATTCCACGTCAGTCAGTCCATCGAACTTCCCTGCTTCTTCCCAGAGCCTCACTCGTCCTTGGAGGAGCAATGCCTACATACCCTGGATTACCTCCGGGCTCTCAGGATCTACCTCCAGAGGACACTCCCGGTCAGGAAGAGTGACCAACTCCTTGTGTCTTTCGACCTGAATAGACCTGGCTAACCCGTCTCAAAGAGGACGCTTTCCAACTGGGTGGCCTCCTGCGTCTCCTTCTGCCTGGACTCGCCGGACGGCCAAGCGCCGCCTAAAGTTGGCCCGTACCGGCTCAGAGCCTGGCTACCTCCCTGGCCAATCTGCGCTCCGTTCCACTCACGGGCATCTGCAAAGCTGCCACATGGTCTACACCGCATACTTTCCAGCAGCACTACTGCCTAGACCTGAGATCGAAGGAGGATTGTGTATTGGGAGCAGCAGTCCTAGCCTCCGCTGTTGGGGAAGAGTCCGGCGACGTTCCAAGGGCTACCAGATGAGGCACTTCTACAGCCAATGACTTGCACAAGAGGACTTACTCCTGTTTGTTCTTGATTATGTCACTTTGTGGTTCTGCACTTGCTGCACTGTTACTGCACCTTACTGCACTGTTGCGTTCTCATACGTTGTTACTGCACCTTACTATACTGTACCGCACTATTGTATTTGCCTGCACTGTTGCTGCACCTTACTGCAATGTTGTTGCGTCACTTCTGCACGATATTATACATGCTGTGGTTACCATTAAACGTATATGCCCTGAAATGCATAATCTGTTATTTTCATCTGCACGCCTCCCTCCTCCACCTCCGGCGCACCGCGCATCTAGGAAGGCACCAGGTGTGGCTGACGCAATCCTGCTAATCCATGGAGAAAGTGAGGTTACTTACCTGTAACAGGGGTTCTCTGTGGACAGCAGGATAAGTCAGCCACACAATCCCGCCCACCTCCCTGGAGGAGGTCTGTTGCAGTGACTCGCCCCTAGCCGGAAAGGCTCAGCTAGGAACATACTGGCCGGACTAGGGGCGGGGCGTGGAGGTGGGCTACCTGGGCAGGCTCAGAGAGTTCTGAGCTCTAGAGAGCACTTCCATATGGCGCCACCCGAAGGACGTCACCAGGTGTGGCTGGCTTATCCTGCTGTCCACGGAGAACCCCTGTTACATGTAAGTAACCTCGCTTTCTCCACACCTTGTTGCTCAAACCTAGATCTATGATGTTCCTTCCCCTCCCCCTTCTGATAAATTCCAGATTTGCCTGAAAAAATCTGGTAACCTTATATTCTGCAAGTGCAGGGTTGGGGAACCTCCAGCCCTGCACTCCATTTGCACAAACAGCTCATGGCATACTCGCTGCTGCACTCATCCCCTGTTTTCCCCAAAAATATACAGGGGTTTTTTCTGCTCATTTTTTTGTGGGAGGTCTTTGCTTTTTCTATGTCAGCTTTTGGAAATGTGCATTTCTGATATCTTTTGGATTTTGTATAGTACAAAAGGAAGCGCATTTCTAGTTCCTCTTTCTTTGGGATGTTGTCTGGTTCCATGGGTTTTCCAGTTTAGCGCTTGTTTACATTATTTCTATTTTTAATCTGTGTTCCCTTTTTCTGTATTTGGGGAAGGTATGTGACCAAGGTGTGGTAGTCTACTAGTTTGTAGTTTGTGGGGATCGGCTAAGCTTTAGCTTATGTTTTCCCATTCGAAAGTATATTAGTGTTACAGATCCTGGCGTAATATTTGTATTCCTACTTCTTGCTAGGTAGAATTGTTGCTGTGAGAGTCCTAGAATTAGTATTGTTTTAGAATGGCAGGGTTACCTCATAGGTGCTACTTTTTTTTTAAAAAGTTGTGTGTTAATTCAGGTTGAAGAATTCAGGGCTGGCCCGTTCACTAGGTGAACTAGGCAGTCGCCTAGGGCAACAGACCCTGGTGGGCTGCCTCGCTAACCCCCCTAGGACAGCAGAAACCCTCAGGCTGCCACTGGAGTACTTTGGCATTGAATTGAGGTTACATCAAAATATGGATATTCTTTTTTGCATCATTGTTAATAAGTGGAAGCCTTATAGCAGCACACAATGACATAAAAACAACATGTGTCATGCTGGGCCAGACCAGAAGTCTACCAAGCCCTGCCAAGAGAGATGGTGTTTTATAAATTATTATTATTATTATTGAGTATTTATAAAGCACTACCAGGCATACGCAGCGCTGTACAGACACAGAAAAAGGCAATCCCTGCTAGTTGAGCTTACAGTCTAAAAGGACAAACAAACATATGTAAGGAGAAGCACAAAAGGGGGCGATAAGGAACAGAAGCATAAGGATGAGCCAAAAGCAGACTCAAATAGGTGCATCTTGAGTCTAGACCTGAAGAGAGTGAGGGAAGGGATTTGACACAGTGATAGGGGCAGGTTGTCCCAAGCAAAAGGAGCAGCTAGGTGAAAAAAACGAATCTGAGAGTGAGCAGAAGAATGTGGCATAGAGAGAAGAAAAGCGGAAGATGAATGAAGATTATGGGAGGGGGTGTAGGGAGAGAGGAGAGAGGAAAGATAAGGGGAGCAGCAGAGTGAATGCACTTATGTGTGAGGGTAAGGAGTTTAAATTGAATGCAGTAACAGATAGGGAGTCAGTGAAGAGACTTTCAAAGAGGAGCAATGTGACAGAAATGAGCCTGGTGGAAAATTAGACACGCAGTGAGTTTTGAATAGATTGAAGTAGTAAAAGATGTGATTGAGGGAGACCAGCGAGGAGGAGGTTACAAAAATCAAGATGGGGAATAATAAGGGAATGTACCAGCGCCTTAGTGGCACACAGAAAGATAAAATGACGAATCTTGTAAATATTAAAGAGAAAAAAGTGACAGGATTTAGCAATTTGCTGGATATGAGACGAAAATGATAGGGTGGAATCAAAGAAAACCCCAAGATTGCATGCTGAGGAAACAGGACAAACGGATGTGTTATCGACCATGATTGAGAAAGGGGGAGGGGGAAGGAGGGGTTAGGAGAAAAAAACAGAAGCTCAGTTTTGGCCATGTTCAGTTTCAGGCGGTGATGAGACATCCAGAAAGCAATATCAGATAAGCAGGAGGAGATTCGGGCCTGGAGGGAGGAAGAAGAACAGGTGAAGAAATATAAATTTGTGAATTGTCTGCATAGAAGTGATATTGGAAGCCAAGGGAAGAGATAAGAGAACAAAGAGACCAAGTATAAAGGTTGAAAAGGAGAGGGCCAAGGACTGACCCTTGAGGAATGCCAACTGAGAAAGGGATAGCAGAGGAGGATGAATCTTGAGAACAGACGCTAAAGGAACGATTAGAGAGGTAAGAGGAGAACCAGGAGAGGACAGAATCCTTAAAGCCAAGAGATGATAGAGTGGAGAGGAGAAGGGAGTGGTCGACAGTATCGAAGGCAGCGGAAAGGTCAAGGAGAATAAGGATAGTGTAAAGGTCCTTTGATCTAGCTGAGAATAAATTGCAAGATACCTTAGCAAGGGACGTCTTAGTTGAATGGAGAGGACAGAAGCTAGATTGGAGGGGATCCAAGAGGGAGTGAGTAGAGAGAAAATTGAGACAATGAGAAAGAATAGCACACTCAATAAATTTGGAGATAAAAGAAAGAAGGGAGATGGGATGATAGCTAGAGGGAGCAAATAGGTCAAGAGATGTTTTTTTGAGAAGAGGAGTGATCAGAGCATGTTTGTAGGCAGTGACCAGAGCATGTTTGTAGGGAAGGTGGAAGTAGAAAGAGACAGGTTGATGATACGGGAAATGGCAGGGACAACAGAAGAAATAATGGAGTTTAGAAGATAAGTGGGGATGGGGTTGGAGGGACAGGTGGTAGGAATAGCAGCAGAGATGAGGAAGGAGGTCTCATCATCAGAGATAGTAGAGAATGAGGAAAGGATGGGAATGTGAGATGAGGGTGACTGTAAGATAGATGGAGAAGGGGGTCAAATTGATTGGTAATTTTATTGATTTTATCATGGAAGAAAGCAGCGAGGGTATGGGCAGTAAGGGAAGGGGAACTGGGGGGGGGGTCAGAAGTAGAGAATTAAGGGTAGAGAAGAGACAACGAGGGTTGGAAGCTAAGGGGCTGGTCAGGTGAATAAAATAGTTTTGTTTAGCAAGGGAGATGGCAGAGTTGAAAGAAACGAGCATGAACCAAAGGGCGCAGGAGAAAGGTAGTGATGCGGGGGAGTGGAGAGGGATAGAGATAAGAGAACGGTGCAGTGGGGAGGGAGATAAAGTGGGGCCAGGATTAAGAGTGATATCTCCAGAGGAAAGGAGCAGAAGAAGATGAGTGAGGGAGGAAGGTGCACAGCAGACGTAAGGTTGAGGCCGGGAAAGAGAGTGGTGAGAGTAAGGGTGGGAGTAGTAAAGCTCAAGAGCTGGGAACAATGAAGAGGATGAGAAGGCAGAGGAGATAGGAAAGAAGGGTGTGGGGGGGAAACATTGACATTTTTTCAGTTTGTTTTTAATTTATTTTTAAAATTATAATATGTACATTGTGAGCAATGTTTGTTGAACATTAACATGTGCTATCTACTGCAGCACCCATGTTATTCTATGGGCATGGGAGCAGACAGCAAACACTATTATATATGTATATATTTAGCAATTAATTTAATATTGCAGACTATTTACCTGAAAATCTGCCAGCAGGTGCACTCAAAGGCATTAGAGTATAACTAACACAGCTAAGACCTCTATATGCGTAGTGCTTACCCAAGTTACCTTTGGGCCCCGCAAAAATTCAGGTTGGGCTATGCCACTGATGCAGAGTCTGGGATGGGGCTTTTTGGAATTTCAATTAATTTTTGTCTAAATTGTTTTATTTTTAGTTTGTGGAAATTTAATCTATGCTTGGTGAGGATCTACAGTAACTATATTCTGAGTGTGTAAATGAGGCCAGGTATTCAATTAGGATGGCGTTTCTATATAGGGATCTGTAATAATCTGGCTTTTTCAGTTTTCCAAATATGGATGTTCTAGGGCCCATTGCACTATTTACAGTGCTGCTATTTTATGGGTAGGCTCCTTGTGTGAGTTTTAGAAGTTGATACTGTTATGGCATGATAGATTTTCTCTATAGGTCCTGAGTGATTGTTACAGAGTTTTGTATTACTTCACAATATTTCCATTACTTGTGAGGGTTTATATTGCTATTACCGAGATGACCTCAGAATCAGAAATTATTTTTTTTGTGTGTTGAGTTTAATGGGGAACTGTCCTCTACACCCACCCTAATTATGGTGGAGAAGTCTGAAAGTGGAATGCCATATTTTTCAGTCTCTCTCTCTCTCCAAAGCAGTAGCAGGGCTGGCACCGGTAGACGCACAGTGAGCAGAGCAACCAATGTCTCTAGACAGGTACAACAGACTGGCTGTAAGTTACAAGAGCTATCTGCTCAGTGTTTTCAGCTGCCCACAGCATTGTCATTTAGCAATAGGGGGAGGAAGGGATGGCTGATCAAATGGTAGCGAGTGGCTGAAAGATTTTGACATAGATACCGTGTTTCCCTGAAAATAAGACCTACCCTGAAAATAAGACCTAGCACGTTTTTCTGAGATTCCCATAATATAAGCCCTACCCCGAAAATAAGCCCTAGTGCAGATCATGTCTGACAGATTCGGAACCTGGAGGGGGGGGTCACCGGGGAGGAGTTTTCCTCCTGCTCCACTCCCCAACGCCGATCAGGTGCCAGTGCTGTGCTGCGGGCCTCTTCCTTCGCTCCAAGGGCGCTCTCCTTTAAGTGGTTGGTGCTGTTCTGCCTGATTGGCTTCGTTGGGTGGACCGGGGAGGAGCTTTCCTCTTGCTCTACTCCCCGACGCCGATCGGGTGCCGTTGCTGTGCTGCGGGCCTCTTCCTTCGCTCCAAGGGCGCTCTCCTTTACGTTCTTGGTGCTGTTGTGCCTGATTGGCTTCAGCGGATGGACTGGGGAGGAGCTTTCCTCCTGCTCCACTCCCCGATGCCGATCAGGTGCCGGTGCTGAGCTGCGGGCCGCTTCCTTTGCGCCAAGGGTGCTGT
The DNA here is from genome assembly GCA_033557465.1 of Ichthyophis bannanicus. NCBI lineage: Eukaryota > Metazoa > Chordata > Amphibia > Gymnophiona > Ichthyophiidae > Ichthyophis > Ichthyophis bannanicus. The sequence continues at coordinate 924,292,231 of CM066032.1, read as the reverse complement.
GCTCTTTGGAAGATGGTGCTGTTGTGGCCTGATTGGCTTCGGTGGGCGGACCGGGGAGGAACTTTTCTCTTGCTCCACTCCCCGACGCCGATTGGGTGCCTGTGCTGTGCTGCGGGCCACTTCCATCATCTGTGCGGGCGGGAGCTGCAGCGCCACTCATTCTGTGCTGTCGAGCTGTATATCAAAAAAAAAAAAAGCCCTACCCCGAAAATAAGCCCTAGTGCATCTTTTGGAGCAAAAATAAATATAAGACCCGGTCTTATTTTCGGGGAAACATGGTAGATGATACTCATGTGTCATGTAGCATCCCAGAATGCCAGTCTGCAGAAGGTGGACAGCAGCCAGTGGTAGTGTTCAGTGCACTGCACGCCGCAAAAAAAAAAAAAGCGTGAAATATAAAAACACACACTGTGTCTGTACTAGCCGTCTCCCAAGAGACCCAAGCCACTCTTACTACTACTACTGATCATTTGTATAGCGCTACAGAGCAGACACATGTAAAAGACAGTCCCTGCTATCAGAGCTTATAATCTAGCTAGGATGGTCAACACAAACAGCTGAGGACAAGAAAATGTCAAGGGGAATGGTAAGGAAACACAACAATTAAAGCAGATTTGGATCCAAAGAAGATCCAAACTGAAGAAGAGCAGGAGCATCAGAGTCCCAGATTCCTGATTGGCCAGCAGAGGTGTGTGTAAGTCCTGCTGCTGACTGGGCTATACAGTGTCTGGTTACAACTAGGAAGCCTGAAAACCAGAAATGGGGTTGGCAGTTGGCAGCGCCGGACCAACCACTAGGCAGACTAGGCAGTAGCCTAGGGCAGCAGCTTATGAGGGGACAAAAAAGAAAAGGGCATTCAAAGCTAAACAATAGATTCTGAGAACCAGAGGGAGCATAATGCTTAAGGTTTGCCTAGGGCGCCAACACCTTGAACCAACTCTGGGGCCAGCCCTAGCAGTTGGTCACCCTAAGTGTGGACCTATGAATACTTGAGAAGCCAGTTACATGACAGCACACACAAAGATCGGCTTAAGAGCCAAGCAATCCTTCCTGCTCCAGTATATCCCCAGGCCAGGAGAGAATAGACGCTGCAGGGAACAGTAGTGATGAGTATCCCAAGGCAGTGGGCACACCTGTCAAAAATAAAGTACCTAATATGCCTGCCGTGTTAGAGAATAGCCCACCAATGCCAGACAGGAATCAGCAGCTGTGTACAGAAAAGGCCTGTCTACATTTGCAGAGCCACCTCAACTTGATCTGTAGGATATTTACAATAGACAGCCTCAAAGAAAAAAATGGGAGATGTTACAGATGTTAATGGTATACTGATGCCATCTAGTTGCTCATTGTTATATCTAATTGTTTTCCTACTTTGTGGTCGCCTTTGATCTTCTGATCCTGTACTCTAGCGGGGTTCAGCACGTATTTACTTCTAGCTCTGAAACACATCTCCTCTACTCTACAACCTTTTCATTTTATGTTTTTAAACAGAATAAATTAATCTGTCCTTGTTTAAAGTGAGTCACACATTTCTATAAACATACTTGTAAATAATTTGAGATATCCCAGCACATTCATAAATAAGGGATGCTATTTTATAAATAATTCAGGAAGATGGTTACTAGATGTCCCCAATTTTTGGGGATTGTCCCCAGTTTTAGAGCCGTGTCCCTGACTCTCACCTGTTTGGCTGCTTCCTGTGCCATTTCCAGCAATGGGTACACAGTAACATAGTATATTATGGCAGATAAAGACCAGTATGGTCTATCCAGTCGGCCCAGTAAGGTGGCTAGAGTGGTTGTATCCGCCATTCCATGCAGGTCACCCTCTCTATTTGTTGAAGTTTAAAAGATATTTAAGCTTGTTTTGATTTCATCCTTTTGTTATAAAGGAATCCACTATGTCTTTCCCATGCCATTTTGAATTCTGTCACTGTTTTTGCCTCTACCACTTCCATCAGGAGGACATACCAAACTTGCAGCTTCATTTTATGCCCTCTAATTTTACAGCTTCCCCTTCTTTGAAAAAGATTAGTTTGTTCATATGGAGGCCAATTCCATAACATGCACGGCCGGCTCACAGACATGTCTAAATTAAAAATGGGCCCTGTTTGAGCCTAATTCTACATCTGTGGTTCTAGACATGCCCTGGGGTCTGGAACCAGGGAGGTAGATGTGTTCAGTGTGGCATGAGCAAAGCGCTAGTGAGTACAGCCAGTGAGTGCAGGCATGGGCCATGCGATATATAATGGAGAAACAGTCCCTCGTCAATATTATTGGACACAGGTAAATGGTTTGGACGTTCCCATGCCCACTGTATTCTGAAAAATTACATGTTTCGGATCCTGCCCGTCTCTGTGATGTATCCTCGGATGCCACGCCCCTCAGGAAAATGTGCATCTCCTAAGCTACTCTTCATACTGACAGTAGTGTGCTGATGCAAACTAGACATAAATACCAATGGGAAATTACTGCGGCTGCAACCTAGACCACATACCCTCTACAGGCCGTGAAAGGTGCTAGGTACTCCCAGTGCACCCTAATATGGTATAAGAGAATGTAAATAAGAACATGTATGTCAGGACATACCTTGCATCAAATGGTACCTGGCATTAGGAATCGGCCCCAGTGATTCCTGCCTTGGTCATCTCTACGAACACACTGTAAACTGCTAAAGATGGACCCTTACCAGATGCACCAAATCCAAAACTAACACTGCAGGTCCCCAAAAGGATGCATAATATTGCTGAGCAACAAATTTATTTTATTTTATTTATTTATTTAACAGGTCTTCTATGCCGCCTTATCATACATTCAAGGCGGTTTACATGGAACAGTTATAGCAACAGGCTTTACATTGAACAAATTCCACCACACACACACACACCCACCCACTTGAATGACGAATACTCTACACTATAACTCATTGTATCCTAACCTTTTTGTAAATATCCTCTGTAAATAGCAATGGCAGTTCGCTGCCCATTTCCCTGTAAAAAGTTAGAAACTTCTGATCAATATAACGATACAGAAGTATACAAAAGTACACACCTTGTAAATAGTTGAAACATTATAATGATCTGTTATATGTAAAAAGTTTAAAAAAAAAAATTCCTGTTCAATGTAATGTTATACAAAACTGTTAAATTGTTCCATGTAAACCGCCCCTGATTTCTGGAAGGGGCGGTATAGAAGAAATAGATAAATAAATAAATAAATAAACAAGGTTATTCAACTTGGAGGTTACATTGGGGTAAACAGACAATTAACAATTGCTAACTATATACAGGAACTGTAGTAGTGTTTTATGGTCCAGTTTGTTATCAGTCGTCATCTTCTGGGGTAGTTCCAAAGTATTCTAGGAAGAGGTGGGTTTTTATTGTCTTTCTAAAGTCCTCTAGGTCTTTGATTTCACGTGTTGATGTGGGGAGCTTGTTCCACAGCTAGGGTGCAAACAGGGAGAAGGCTCTATTGCAGGTGGATTGGTTTGCTTTCCTGAAGTTTAGCGGGGTCTCTAGGATGTTGTTTGCTCCTCTTGTTCTGGTTGGGGATGTCTTGATCTTGGGGGTGTCTTCTTGATTAGTGGTTGGAGAGTTGTTGGAGAGAGGTTGTTTAGTGTTTTAAAGATTATTATTATGTTTTTGTACTTGGTGCATACAGCCACAGAGAGCCAGTGCAGTTGATGGAGCGTGGGGGGTTATGTGTTTGTATTTTGCTGTCCCGGTGATGATTCTGGCCGCAGTGTTTTGTACCAGTTGTAAGGGAAGAGTTGTTTTCTTTGGAAGTCCATTGTAAATTGCATTGCAGAAATCTAATATAGGCAGTATTATGGCTTGGCAGACAGTTCGGAAATCATTGTCGGTGAGCAGTGGTTTGAGATTGCTTAACATTCTGAGTTTGTGGTAGGCTGATTTGGTCGTCTTTTTGATGTGTGGCTGGAAGCTGAGTTGCTGATCAAAGGTGACCCCGAGGTATTTGACTTCTTGTTTATTGGCCAGACAGAAGCACCAGACCACCTTCTCTGTGTAAGAGGGGAACAAACTGACACACACAGGGAGGGCTTACCACCCATCCCAATAGACCACACCTCGTGCAGATTATACTCGTACCTGACACAATATTCTCACAGATTTTCCTTACAAAAAAAGATCCTTTATTATTTCTTTCTTATATCACAGAAGCAAGCATACAAAGAACATTAAAAAAACTAACTCCAAAGTCATTTGGAGTATTTCCCTCTCCATCTCCTTAAAAGTAAAGCACTTTTCTTTCTCTTTTTTCTTTTACAGCTATAAAGTAATTAAGAGATTTCCTGTCCATTGGCAGGTCCTAGCATAGTGAGAGAGAAAGATATGATTCCTAGCTACACACGAAGGAAACTAGCAAAATCCTTTTCACACAGACATCACGCATATCACACAGCACAAAGATTCAGAATCATACACACTCACTCGTTAACAGGCATACAGTGGGGATTTGCGGCCTATATCGCTTCCGTGTTATAGGATACAAGACCCCCCATAAAAGGTTCTGTCACATTATATACATAGTAACATAGTAAATGACGGCAGATAAAGACCATAGTTTTCTTTTAAGACTAGTCCCTTTGTTTTAACTCCAGTTTTCTTCCATTCCTTCCTTTGTCCTGTCATATCTGCACCGCCATTCCTGTTGACCTATTGTATCCCCATGTTTGTAACCATTTGGCCTATGCCTTTGTCAGATATATTCCTTGTTATCTGACCTTTTCCACACTTATTCAATTCTTTACCTGGTTTATTTTCCCATCTCTCATTTTCAAGAAATATAGGAAATACATCTTATTAGTTGTTCTGACAACTGTACTGGGGGCCATTTGTTATTCATGCTAAGCTGGCATGTTTATTGCTTGTGATGTTTTCTCTCTTTGTGCCCTGTAGATAATTGTTTCTTCTCACATTTCTTCCATGTGATGTCACCTAATACCTCTAGCAACTCACGGAGCATATCAATGCCAATGCCAACAATTTGGACAACATTCAGATATTTTGTGTTAATCCTTTCTCACTGGCTCTCACACTCCCCTCTCTTCAGGAGTAGAATGTGGGAGCACATTCGCCCAACTGATTTGGAAAGGCTTACGGGAGACACTGGGTCTAACACTGTAACAAATGGACAAAGCCTGATTGTGCCGTGGCTTATGAGGATGGTGAACATGGAACATGGTGGACTTATGCTGGGGGCACAGGAGAGGTAGGCACCGGGTACAGCATAGCATAAGGCAAACAATAATACAATACAGAAAGGCAAGTATTATAACAATGAGAAAAACGTTCCTGATTCCTTGGCCTAAACCAAAAAAAAACCCAGTTAAAGGCCCAAACTAACCAGTCACCCTTGACCGGATCTCCCTCCTTTCTCATTTCATCAGCCAGCTCCTGTAAGGGTTTAATAACTTCTGTAATATTATCATGTGATGGTCAGGAGGAATATAAATGCAGCATGAGGGACAAAATAACACACACCACCTGTAGAAGCCAGCACATAATCTAGAGCTAAACGATTCAGATATGACATTAAAGCAATCATATGACATTAAAGCAACCATATGACATTAAAGCAAACATTATTTCAAAACCTGCAATTATGTAATTTAACATTCTCACTGTTTCATACGTAATCGTCTGTATCCATTGAGAATGAGTACTAATTTGAAGCCATGGTGAAAAGAGTGTAACTGCAGCAATAGAACTACAACTAAACAATTTAAATCTTCAGGGATATCAAATTTTTTTAAATAATTTGAGCGTTTTCTTCTTACTAAACCTGGGGCAGGGCGAAGGGGGCGGAACAAAAGAACTATGGCATCTGAGATATCATTAGTCGATGGAGGATTCTGATCTGTGTGGCTGGGGGAGAGAAAATGGCCATGCTGTGAAGCGAGCATTTTAATAAGACAAGTAGCTATCAGGTGAGGCAGGTGAACAAGCCCACAGATACCAGAAAATTGTGCAGGTAAATAAGCATACACATTGGTAATACATATCCATGAAAGAGGGAGAAGAATTAGAAAAAGGTAAATAACATTGGTAAGAGGAAGAAATACCCCAAAACTTCATGTTCCCTGAAACCTTGTAACAAGGGTTGTAAGGGAGGAGTGGCCTAGTGGTTGGGGCAAGTTACCTCAGGCCAGAAGGTCAGGGGTTCAAATCCCACTAGAGGACAGCAACCTTGGGCTGGAAGGACTGGGGTTTCTAGTCCCACAGGTGTTCCTTGTGGTCTTGGGCAAGCCACCTAACCCTCCATTGCCCATGTTCCCTGTAAAATAGTTATCTCCAAGTTATAATGCCCTGTTCAACATAATTTCAGTTTGTTCAATGTAAACCACCTTGATATCATGAAAGGCAGTATATAAGAAATGTTAAGTAAAATAACAAAATGTAATATTTGTTGGTGCAACAAGGGAGAATCTTCAGGATTCTGGTCTAACCCTACCAAAATGATATGGAAATACAATAGAAGCTAAATGTGTAGAGAAATGGCTCAAACATTTAGACAAAAAGACAGTTTTTAGAAAAAATTCTAACCACTGGGTCAAGGGGATGATTAAACCACATACCCATATCCTGATTACAATTAGCATATAACTGCTGAACTGGTATATTCAAAAAATAACGATAATGAACCATCTTGGACAGGAGAGTCTCACTCCTTGGATGCATAGTTGTATAAAGACATAAGGCATCACTAGCAAGCACAGGTTCAGCCACCAAGTACTCTCTGGAGAGAGCAGAAGGGGACGAAGCTCTGCATACTATACTATTTGTGGTATTGCTCAAAAGCTTAGTTTCCTGATACCATGTGCTAGAATGCAATGATGGAGTATAAGAATGCAACAATGCCCATACCACCCCAAAGAGTCCCACAAAAGTCCACAGAGACTTCATGCTGTCTCAATGTAAGGAGCTGGTCGCACTCTGGTATTGTGATGCCACTGCGAAGATCCCTCCACCTGCAAAGCCAAGGGGTTGACCACAGTAACCTTGTAAGGACCAAGAAAGAATGGCTCATTCCAACGGGACCGAGTATAGTTCTTTAGATACACATAGTCCCCTGGGCTGAACGAGAGATGTTTCTCAATACTCGTATTAGGTGGAAGGCGATCTGCCCATGCTGCCTGGAGAGCTGTCCAGTAGGTGTCACTGTTTTTCTGCTGGAACAGCTGAGGCTACCCGAAGCACTGAGGAGGACAGAAATCGACCAGTAACAAGCTGGTGGGGTGTCAGATGAGAAGTCTTCAATGGGGAATTCTTGAGAGAAAACAAAGCAAAAGGTAAAGCTGTTAGCTAATTCAAATTTGTAGAATGTAGAATTTTATGAAGCTTTGTCTTTAGTAATCCATTAACTCCACCAGTTCATTTGCTTGTGGCCTGTAACCACAAACAAAAGAATGTTGCACCCCCAACCCCTCAGTAAGTTTCTGAATTAATTTATTACGGAAGTGTGTCCCATTATCTGTTTGGATTTTCTGGGTTCAACCAAACCTGGGAATAATATCCTCCAATAGGTACTTCACTACTATTCCTGCCATTTCCCTTCTGCAGGGAAAGGCCTCAATCCACTGAGAAAAGGCACACACGCACACTAGCAAGTATCTGTACCCATGTATCAGAATCTGCATTTCAGTGAAATCAATGTGAAGATTTTGAAAAGGTCCAGAAGAACGTGGCAACATAGCTCCTATGGGTGTTATTCGCATAGCATAAGAAACATAGAAATATGACGACAGAAAAAGACCACATGGCCTATCTAGTCTGTCCTTCCATATCAACAACTACAACAGTCCCCTTTTTACTTTTAGAGATCCTCTGTGTTTGTCCCATGCTTTTTTGAATTCAGATACTGTCCTCATCTCTACCACCTCCACTGGGAGACTATTCCATGGATCCACCACTCTTTCCGTAAAGAAATATTTCCGCATATCACTCCTGAATCTATCTCCTTTCACCCTCATCCCATGTCCCCTTGTAGCAGAACTTGCTTTCAATTGAAAGAGGTTCTCCCCCTGTACATTTATGCCACGGAGGTATTTAAACATCTCAATCGTATCACCTCTATCCTGCCTTTCCTCTAAGGTGTACATATTAAGATCCTTAAGTCTGTCCTCATATGCTTTATAATGAAGACCATTAACCATTTTAGGAGCCGCCCTCTGTACTGACTCCATCCTGTTTATATCCTTTTGAAGGTGTGGTCTCCAGAATTGCACACTATAGTCCAATGTCCTGTGAGCACATTTTACACAAAGACACATATTGAATCACAATTCGCTTCATCTTTGGACACCACCAATTCTCTCTTAATTTTTCAAGCATAGCATTGGGAGACTGATGTGCCATTCCATGCAGAGAAGGCAACATCAGCTGTAGAGCGACTAGAGATATTCCCATCATTCTCACACTATTGGCAAATGCCTACGCAAATACTGGCATCTGATACAAACTATTCCAGGATTTCAAAATATCTCTCTTACTGTGGCTCACAAGCGTAATATAAATCTCTGAAACTTATTGGTACCGTCAGCTTTTACAGAACGCAGATTTCTTTCCAGGTATAAGGGACATTTTCAATGTGGTCTATGCTCTGTATGCACACACACAATATCCATTAGAAATTATTTTTTGCATCTGGGAAATAACCACAAATTCTATCTTGATGACTTTTCTAATTGCGCTACAAGCCACGTGATATATGTCATCATGTGTCCGTGTAATAAATTATATGTCGGTAAAACTGCGTGCCCAGTACGTACTAGAATAATCGAACACAGGAGTTGTCTCAAAAGATTAGTTGCAGATAAGCCACTTGTCTCACATTGACAAACAGCGGGCCATAAAATATCAGATTTGAAATATTTTGTCATCAAAAAAGTTAAATTAAACTGGCGAGGAGGTAACATTAATGAAACCCTCTTGCGTCTTGAGCAACGTTATATTTATAATTTAAATAGTTTGCACCCTGATGGCCTGAACATGGATAGGGATCTTTCAGTTTTCCTTTAGGTTTTAACAATATGATTCATAGTCGGTAGGTTTTTATTTTTTATTTTATTTTTTTATATTTTTATCTTTCTATTGATTAACTATTGTTTTCAGTAGGGCCTTTGATGTTAGCCCCCTTTGTAATGTCTAAAAATACTTTCTGTTAGGATAAAGTCCCTGACCCTGGTAGTTTATGTAACATTTTCGTTTATTCCCCTTTGGTTTATAAATAATCTCTTCCTATGTGGGAAGTTTGATTATGGCGGCAGACGCGGTTGTCCATCTTTGTGTAGTTTGAGGGTTATTCTCACTTTGCTTTTTTCATTGTTTGAGTTTTAATATTGTGTTCTTTGTCTTCTTGTTTTTAATTTTTTATTTAGTGGTTGATGCACTTTTTATATGTGAGATTGTTTCTGGTTGTTTCATTTAGGGTGGACTCCTTTGCGTTTTTGCTACTTAATATTTTGTCCTTTGCAGACTAATTGAATGCGTTTTAATATATTTGTTTTATTATCTCATAATATCTTTACATGTTTGATAGTTGATTGTGGCACACACGATTAGTTGTAGAGCGACATAGTTAATCAGTTTTTAGAATTTGCATATTTGGCGTTACGTCATTGATTCAGCATCCTCTAAAGGTACCCAGTGCGCAGATGTTGGCGTTTTTTCTATTTTTATCTTGAGCGAGGTGGTGCCGGCTTCACATAGTAGGTAGTATGATTTTCCACATCAGCATCAACGTAAGCTTCTCATTTCTTCGTTTTTCACCCTTTCAATATTTTTATGTTTTAATCTTTTAGTTTACCGCTTTTTTAGTTTTGATTTATCAATCTACTATAATGCAAACTTTGTATAGGGCGATTGAGTTAGGTTGGTAATCGCAATTTGTGCCTTTACGTTATTTGTTATTTCCAAAAGGTGTTTTATGCGCAGAGGGCGGCAATTTTTAGAGTTTGATTTTCGAGGGAGGTGATGCCAAGTTTAATCAAGTTGTTATCTTGATTCATTATACTAATACCTACATAAATTTTCAACTTTTTGTCTTCCGTTCACTCATTGTGTGTATTCTTTCACCACATAGTATTTCACTGTTTAAGTCTATTTACTACATATGTATAGTTGGTGGTACCTTTTTATTTTAGCAGTATATTTAGGTGGCAATCCTTATGACGCTGGTTCTTGAGTGCGTTGGGTTACCTTTATATCATTTTGGTCTGTACAAAATAATTTTCTACCTACGCACCCATTCTTCGAATTGTAAACATATGACTGTTTAGAGCGGTTTAGTGAGTTCATGTTTAATAAATAGTTCTAGCTTGCAAGTCAATTGATAGCAAGGGTGTATGTGTGGAGTTTATTAATCGGCTTCTACACCACTTCGTAATTCTCCTCTACGAACACACATTTTTATTCCCTTCTATGAACACATTATTTAGTAATGGTTGGTTCCTTTTAGATGATATAGATAGGTTCACTAATAGATTATACGAGGCAGTATTTTTTACATCTAGACATACATGTACTAATCTAAGTTTTGTTAAAATATTCATTTATAGGATTAGTACTATGGCAGCATAGGAACACGTGTTTTGAGGTTAAAGGATAATCAAAATCAGGTAATTTATTTATTTTATAGTTTTAAATTATTTATGAATGCATTTCTAATTCCAACATTTTTAAGAAAAGGGTTTTATGCTGGTTGTATTCATAAACCCTGGTAGTTGGTTTCTCTATAAGATAGTTTGTCATATGTAATCAGCAGGTTTCATGGTCTCGTCCTCATCCCTCAGTATTTGGTCCCTTTTGGTTTTTCTTTTTCTTTTTTTTTTCTCAGTTCTTTAACGATAATGTTTATTTTTAACATCTTAGGCTCTCCTGAGGCGCGAGATGAGATTGAGGGGCAGCATGTTTCATCGGAGGGAGTGAGCGGGAGCTCCTCCTCACCTCCTGCACCTGCCAATCAGCAGCCCTCTCCAACGGGCCAAATACCGCCGCTCCTGAGGCACGAGATGAGATCGAGGGGCAGCATGTTTCATCGGAGGGAGTGAGCGGGAGCTGCTCCTCACCTCCTGCACCTGCCAATCAGCAGCCCTCTCCAACGGGCCAAATACCGCCGCTCCTGAGGCGCGAGATGAGATCGAGGGGCAGCATGTTTCATCGGAGGGAGTGAGCGGGAGCTCCTCCTCAACTCCTGCACCTGCCAATCAGCAGCCCTCTCCAACGGGCCAAATACCGCCGCTCCTGAGGCGCGCCCGCGCCTTACGGGCCCCCGTGTGAGTAAAATCTATCTCATGACATATGCTGTTATATCATGGCTGTAATCTGCTGTTCTCCTTCCTCCTTCTCTCTTCTGTGCTTTTGTCTATCACTGTCTCTCACTCTGTCCTATCTCATATATGGCGTTCTTTTCGTATTTTCCTAAAAATCAATTGTATTGTAAACCCCTCTGATGCTTCGGCCTGAGCGGTATATCAAGAAATTAAACATTAAACATTATGGTATTAAGATAGGAGCCATTTCAGTAATAAAAGCACACAATACACAGGTATGTTGTCTCTTTATGTTCATTATTAGTCACATCCTTGATGAGCCCTTTTTTTTTCGTTGTATATGTATTTGGTAAGCTATGTTTTTAATATATGTATCACATATGTCGTTTTAATGTATTTGTGATAAGTAATTGGTTTTTATACTTACATATTTATTTATTTGTATGTTAGGTTTTGATTTGTTAAGTTTATTGTTTTAAAACCATTGTTTTATATTGTTTGATAATTAAGTATTTGTTTCATTAGTATCTACTATTTATTGTTTTTATTTATTTAAATTTTATATTATTTATCCAAATTTCCGTTTAGCTCCGTATATTGGTTGTACTAAATTTGGTTTTATATTTTATATTGGCATGTTTTATTTATATGTTTTAGTTCATTCTTCATGTTCTTTTTAACATTTGGTTTATATTGTTTTTGATTTTAAATGTGTGTTATGTATTTTAGCCATTATTGCCCCTGAGGAAGGTTTTCACGAAACACGGCCAGTGTCGGGCCAGTGGCTGAAGTGGATTAATTCAATAAAAGTTTTCAATCTTCACACGTCCCTTCATTGTAGTCCACGTTTCTTACTGGGTTGTTCGTTGCATGTGGACTCGTGCTTGGATTGTTGGACCCCGAGCGACTAGAGATATACACAATGTTCCGCTTGGGTGTCCCAACAAACCTCTCTGATTCATTTCACATCCTGCTGCTTTCCATTTTCTCTTCTCTTATGCTGTAGCTGCAGTTTGTGTGCCTACCAATAAATCCTGTGCGTCTGTCTCCCCTCCAGACCATAAAGTCACAGCCTGTACTATTGCTAAAGGAGACAGCTTCAATGGAGTCCTCGCCACTGCCTGTTTAGCTAAAGAATCAGCCTGATTATTCCATTCACAGTGTTCCTGTCTTTTGATGTGCTTTACATTTAACAACAGCTATTGATACTGCTAGAATGCGTTTAATTGCTAGCATTTCCTGAAGCAACATTAACAGAGACAAATACTGTTCTGTCTTCCCACATCCCCGTTTAAATCCTGTCCTGTCCCATTTCTGTAAATATTCTGTTAGAGTGTCCACAACATATTCAGAATTGGAAACCATTGACACAGAATCTGAAATGGTTAAAGCAATAGCTAACAGCACTGCCAGCACTTCTGCAGACTGGGAAGTGTAATATTTAGGAGAGAGTACTATTCCCAGTCCCTGATGCTCTGAGCTCCCTTTTTCCACTACAGCTATCCTTGTTCCTGTGGGCCAAGCACTGAGGCATCTACATATATCTGCCTTCCTCCTTCAATGGATGTATCCTGCACAAATGCCCTATCTTTCCCCACCTGACAAATATGTCCTGGATCTAATTGCTCATGAATCAATCCCTTATAGGGCAACCTTATAGATGGAGAAATGGAAAGTTATATATGGGGCATCTAGGGTGGCTAGATATTTAGCTATCCTTTGTGCTGTAAATCCTGTTCTGGGTGCACCTAAAAATACTGGGACTTCATGGGTGGTATGTATCTCAACTAAATCTCCAATCCATCTTTCTGCTTCTTTTACTGTGGTAGGCGAAGGCCTATGATCCATGGTGTCTGAAATAAACAGACAGGTCTAACTAGCTTGACCTGTAAATGAAGCCTGTGGAGAGGCCCATAGGAATTGCACATCCCCCAATATGCTGCTATTGTATAAACGAAACTTAGCAAAGCATAATCAGCTTAGCTGAGCAGAATCGAAACTCAGAAAAATATAGAAAAATAAGTTTAATTGCTACTGATAAGAGAATACAGCTGCTATAGAATTAATTAAATCTGTTGAAAGAAAGGTTACAGTGCCCTACTTTCCCACATGTGCTAACTAGTTAAATGGCCTTGGAGGAGAAAAGTATCTAAGTTGGTGAACTGACCATTGTAATTGGGACTAGAAGGGGGGTAAGCAGGTGCTAAGCCCAGTCAAAGAACATCATTGGATGGCCATATCAGTACCGGAACCAATAGAAGGTGTACGGGAGGGTACCGGGACCAATGAAATGTTTTCCTATATCTAGAATGGAGAAGAAGTCTATAAAAGTTGTTGTTTTGCTATAAACCATTGCTCAGCCATTTTGAATTTGATTCTGCTTGAGACTTGTGCACGAATAAATGATTTGGACCTTCTGAACAGACTCCTGGTATCATTGGTTTGTCTGTGCTCTGCTGCTACATTACTACAGACGCATAGGCAACAACTGTCCGCTCACACATAGTAAAATTATTTTCAATTTCTGAATTTGTACCTGAAAGGAATGCAACGGGACCTCTCCCTCCCTTGTCCTCCTTGGGTCACTACCACTGTCCAACCCTGGTCATCCTGGGTGACATGAATGACCAAAGAACGGCCAGATATAAGGCTATCTAACGGCTGAGCTGCTATTATATCCTGAATCAAATCCATGCCCGTTCCTCGGAGGACACTACCACTGCTTTCTTATCATCTTTAGGTCCCATGCCCTTCAGCAATTTCCTTAAACCTGCTGTTCTCACAGTATAATGGGGCACCCAATGTCTGCAAAAATTCAATTGCCCTAGGAGTGTATGCACCTGGGTTACTGTCTGGGGTTTTGCTACTGCCCTTAACCCTGTCTGTCTTTCTTCTGCTACTCCTCCCATTTCTTGACACCTTCTGTCCAGGGACGGCCCATCCATTGTGCGAGAATGTTGTTCGCACAAGGCCCCACGCTTCAGAAGGCCCCGCACCAACAAAATCCCACATTGAATGGCAGGCAGGGCGGCTTTAGAGGGTGCCGGAGAGGCCCTGGCTCACCTCTAACAGCTGTCGAAGTGAAGCACGTCTTTTTCCTTCACTTCGGCAGCTGTACTGAAGTTTAGAAAGCGTTGCACTGAGTGCCGGGAAACAGAAAGTCCTCTTTGACCTCAGCGTGGCAGTGTTCTAAACTTCAGTACAGCTGCCGAAGTGAAGGAAAAAGACGCACTTTATTTCGGCAGCTGTTAGAGGTGAGCCCGGGGCCTCTCCGGCTCCCTCTAAAGTGAAAATGTACTCTGCACCTCCCCTCACTGGTAACAGCACCTGGGCTCTTGGGTAACGCATTTCCACACTCAGAGCAATGAGAAGGAAGTGATAATCATTAATAATACAAATCACACACAATTGTATTATATAAAAAATGCCACAGCTTTGGGAGAGAGAGCAAAGCTTGCACCTTGCCTTGCTGTAGCAAAGTGCAATCAATGAATAAGTCCAGGAGTCAATTGACAGGGTCCAAGCCAGTTTAATGTGCACAGGCCCAGTCAGTCAAAGCTTCAAAAGGAACTGAGCAAAAGTTTATACAGAGACATAACCATTTATACCTCTTTTTCAGTTTGATACATGAGAATTTTCTATTGGTTCCAACTCGATACATGCAAACTTTTCATTGGTTATACATTCCCTTCATTTGTCCAATTAGAAATCCCTCCGGAGCCTAGCAACCGGCCCCCTCCTTTAGGATTGCTTGAACAATGGTACAGTTCTTAATTTCGTTACTTCTCTACTGCAAGGTTAACTTTGGCTTCAGGAATGCATATACTGAAACATTTCTGTTCTTTCACACACAAGAGAATAATAGAAGACTTATGGATTCATGAAAACTTCTTATTAAGCATTTTAAAACAGTTTTCTCCTTTTCCACAGATTTTTGGTTCTTTTCTAGCTATAACGGGAGTTAGGATCCAGGCCTAACTTACAGGCCTTTCATAGTAGCAGGCCATGCTAGGCCATAGCCTACCACAGCCTCTCTGACATCACAGACTTCGGCTACTATATTTATTGGTCAAAATTCTATTTCACAGCATAATTTCCACCTTATTTTTCTACATCAAGCATCACGTATATTCATAATGTGCATCTCTTATGTCTCTATGTCATGGGTCAAATCTTATTAGTATAGATCATCAGGAGGAGACAAGCATGTATTCCCAGACATAACTTCATAAACAATAATTCTCACACAAGCAATTTTCATATCTTCCCTGCACTTTCGGTATCATAAACAAACTTAGGGGTATGTTTACTAAAGTGCAGTAACGTTACAGGCGTTAAGTGCAGTGTTAACGTGAGCAATACCATATAAGGAAGTGGGCGTACCGGCAGCAAGGTAGCAATGGCCATTTAACTACTACTACGACTACTATTGAGCATTTATATAGCGCTACCAGTCATACGCAGCGCTGTACAGACATGTAAGAGACAGTCCCTGCTCGTCAGAGCTTACAGTCTAATCAAGACAAACAGAGCAACAAACAGGATAAGACAAAAACACAACACAAACAATCTAGTCATGACACAGAAGTCAAGATCTGAAAGCAACAGAAGAAGTGAGATTTCAACCTGGATTTAAAGAGGGCTAGAGAGGGTGCCTGGCGTATAGACACTGGTAGCATGTTCCAGGCGTAAGGTGCAGCAAGGTGAAAGGAGCGAAGTCTGGAGTTAGCAATAGAGGTGAAGGGCATAGACAGAAGCAGTTTGTTAGAAGAGCGGAGTTCCCAAGAGGGAATGTAAGGAGAGATAAGAGATGAAATTTAGTGAGGAGCCGAAGAGTGAATGCACTTAAAGGTCAGGAGGAGAAGTTTGAACTGGATGCGAAAGCAGACAGGGAGCCAGTGAAGTGACTTGAGAAGAGGAGAAATGGGGGTATAGCGAGACTGACGGAAGATTAGTCGCGCAGCAGAATGTTGAATAGATTTAAGGGGAAAGAGATGACAAAAAGGGAGACTGGCAAGGAGCAGGTTGCAGTAGTCAAGACAAGAGGTGACTAAGGAGTGGATAAGGGGTTTAGTAGTATGCTCTGAAAGGAAGGGGTGGATCCTACCGATATTATAGAGAAAGAACTGGCAGGTCTTAGCTATGAGCTGGATATGCATAGAAAAGGAGAGAGAAGAGTCAAAGAAAACCCCCAGATTGCAAGCAGAGGAAACAGGAAAGATTACCGAGTTGTCCACAGAGACCGAGAAAGGAGGAAGAGGAGGGGAGGTTTTGGGGGGGGAAGATAAGGAGCTCAGTCTTGGCCATGTTCAGCTTTAGGCGGCGGTGAGACATCCAGGCAGCAATGTCGGAAAGGCAGGCAGAGATCCTGGTCCGGATAACCGGAGAGATATCAGGTGTAGAAAGATAGATTTGGGAGTCATTGGCGTAAAGATGGTACTGAAAGCCATGAGAGGAGATAAGCGCACCAAGAGACTGGGTATAGAGAGAGAAAAGGAGCAGACCCAGGACCCTGGGGGACTCCAACTGGGAGTGGGGTAGCAGAGGAGGAGGAGCCAGAGCCACCGGAACACACACTGAAAGAGCGATGGGAGAGGTAAGAGGAGAACCAGGATAGTATAGAGCCGCTAAAGCCAAGCGAAGACAGGGTAACAAGGAGAAGGCTGTGTTCAACAGTGTCAAAAGCAGCAGAGAGGTCGAGAAGGATGAGAACAGAGTAGAGACCCTTGGATTTCGCCAGGAACCAGTCACTGGAGACTCTGGTAAGAGCCGTTTCAGTAGAATGTAAGGGACAAAAGCCAGACTGTAAAGGATCCAGAAGGGCATGAGAGGGGAGGAAGTCAAGGCAGCGGTGATGGACAGCACATTCAAGTAGTTTAGATATGAAGGGAAGGAGAGAGATGGGTCGATAGTTAGAAGGACAGGTGGGATCAAGTGAGGGTTTCTTGAGGAGTGGAGTGACCGCAGCATGCTTTAAGTCTGCAGGGAAAATTGCAGTGGAGAGCGATAAGTTGAGAATATAAGAAATGGAGGGCACAACGGCGGAAGAGATGGGGCTGAGGAGGCGGGTGAGGATAGGATCAGAAGAACAGGTGGTGAGTTTGGAGAAGGAAAGGAGGAGTGTAGTTTCCTCATCAGAGATGATAGGGAAGGTAGCAGAGGTAGGGGGGAGGGTAGAGAGTGAAGAGGGGAAGTAGATGAAATAGTTGGAGTAGTGGGGAATTGGAGGGTGATCCTGAGGATTTTATCATGGAAATAGTCAGCCAGGGTTTGGGCAGGAAGTGAGGGAGGGACTGGAGGTGGAGGCAAATTGAGGAGAGAACTAGGAGTAGTAAAGAGACGACGAGGATCCAGAGGCAAGGGAGTTGGTCAAATGGACATAGTAGTCTTGTTTAGCAAGAGCGATGGCTGACTGGAAAGAGATAAGCATGAATTTGAAGTGTAGAAAGTCAGCATGGGAATGGGATTTGAGCCACACATGCTCAGCTGAGCTGGCACAGGAACGAAGATAGCAGGTAGTAGATGAGAGCCAGGGCTGGGGAGTAGAACGCCTCACAGGACGTGGGATGGGCGGGGCAAGAGCATCCAAGGCCAAGGAAAGTGCGGCATTATAGGAGGTTACTGCCTCATCAATGGAATTAGATAACAAAGTGGAAGAAAGAGGTGAAGAGATGGCGGAAGAGAGAGCTAAGGGATCAATAGTATGAAGGTTTCTAAATAGGTTAGATGAGATAAGACGAGGCTGAGGTGGTGGATGATGAATAATAAGGCTTAAGAGAGGATGATCAGATAAGGGAAGAACTGAGTTACAGAAGTTAGAGGGTAAGCAGTTAGAAAAGAAAATCAGGTCCAGGCAATGACCAAGCTGGTGAGTGGGGGCAGTGGAGCAGAGTTGGAGGTCAAACGAGGAGGTAAGGGAGAGGAGCTTTGAAGCATGAGGATCAGAGGGATTATCGACATGAAAGTTGAAATACCCAAGAATAAGAGTGGGGGAGGAGGAGACAAGAAAGATGGATAGCCATGAGTCAAAGTCGGAGAGAAAGGTAGAAGCAGACATATCAGGAGGATGATAAATAATAGCAACACGGAGAGGAAGTGGAGTGAAGAGGCGGATGGAATGGACTTCAAAAGAGAGGAAGGAGTGAGATTGAGGTAGTATGAGGGGTTGGAATTGGCAGGAGGGAGAAAGTAAAAGCCCAACACCACTGCCACGACCAGCGAGATGAGGCGTGTGAGAGAACTGAAAGCCCCCATGACAGAGCGGCTGTAGATGCAGTGTCATCTGGGAGAAGCCAGGTTTCTGTTAAAGCAAGGAGGTGTAAGGCATTAGAGATAAAAAGATCATGGGTAAAAGCAAGTTTAGAAGAGACAGAGTGCATGTTCCACAAGGCACAAGAGAAAGGGAGAGCAGAAGGGGAAAGGAGAGGGATATTGATAAGATTAGACATGTTGCGAGGGGACCTCTTCTTAGAGTGAGAGAGAAATTTAGGGGGGCCAGGATTAGGGTTGACATCACCGGCTGAGAGGAGGAGGAGTAGCAGAGAATGGGGTAGAGAGGAGACAGTGCGGCAGAAACGAGGGAGAAATAGTCTTAGAGAGAGTGGTAAAGATTGGATGAGAGGGAGAGAGTGATGAAGCTGGAGAGCTGATGGTAGGGTAGAAGAAAGAATGGAGGGGGCGGTAAGGGAGGGATGAGGAGAGAAGGAATGACGATGCATTAAAGGGCGCCTTGGCCAGTTAGTGCACGTTAACGGGACATTGCACGTTAAAGGTGACAAACAAAGCACATTGCAATGCTGACAAGGTGCTTTATAAGGTGCCTTATGGGGCGCCTTAACTTAATGTGCCGTATAAGGTGCCCTAAGGATGTTAAGGTGACTAAGATATGGTGCCCAAGGGCAGTAAGGTGCCCCAAGTTGACAAGCATGAAATGTAAGGCCAGAAACACAGATGTAACCCTAACACTGTACAGAGCACCAAGGAAAGGCAATGGACAAGTGATGGAAGGAAGTAGAGGTGGGAGCTGATGGACCTGCCAAATCTGCATGCAGCCGATGTGGCAGCCGGAAAAATGGACAAACATATTGGAGGCAGCTGTACCGATGCACAGGGTGTTGGCAATGTAAAGTGCTACAATGACAGTGGGAGGAAGAGGATGGGAATACGTGTCCTCCAATGGAGGTAGAGGTGGCAAGATATTTGCAATGATAGGAGGACAGAGGAGTAGTAGTGCCATGCATAGCAGACACAGGAGAGGCAAGCATGAAGAGCCGCAATGCAGAAAAGGGTACCAGTGCAGGACATGGGGTAACAGCCTGCACATGAAGACAGGACACTACACAGCTGACAGACGCAGATAGACGGACAGAAGGATGGCTGGCAACTGTGATGAGGTAGTATGTGCTGGCAGCACAGATCTGCAGAGATATGACTGTCACAGGAATGAAAAGGACTTGCCTCGGACAGGCCTAATAAATGAGACCACTGAGGGATAGAACCCATGACTTCTGCTTAGGATGTCATTGTATTAACCAGTGGGCTATACCTCCATGGCTTCTGTCTCAGCAATGGCTGGCTAAAGAAAGACTGCAGGTGTGTTTACCAGGATAGAGTAAACCCACCAGTACCCATGATGCAATGCACATGCAGAACAGCAGTTTACATCTGATCACCAGATGGGGTATGCACCTCTCCAGCACCTCAGCTTGGTAGGAGGAACTGACCGTGTGTGATACTGGCACAGAGTAGCTATAGACCATGCCATTGTGCGGGTTCTGCGCTCACCCTGAGGTGGGGCGCCCAGCACCAGGTCCGCAGTACCCGGGTTGGCTGAGATAGGCTTTGCTGCAGGTCCCCATCAGTGCCAGTGTGTGACAGGTATGCCTTGCAGCCACACTTAAGATAATCCTGTGTTCCTCTGTATTCCCCAGTCACGTCTAGCCCTTGTGGACCATGACACACCCAGAATAGCACATATCCAATGTGGTTGGCATGGTCACTTGTTATAAGAGCAGGGGGGGGGGGGGTGACTGGACCCACATGTGGATTATGTAGCACCACCTACCAACCCGCCCTCTCTGGGACAAGGTGGTGGATAGGATCTGGCCCCAACCGACCCACACTCCACATTTTGCAATGGAGGCAGTAGAGGGACATGATGAAGGGCTGTGGGACCAGCAACCCCAGTCTGGTTGGCAAAAGGGCATCATCCAGGGCAGTTGATGCAGCTCTGTACTTGTCACAAGGGCACTGGCAGTAGGCCTGGAAAAGCTCAACTGCCCCCACCACGATCTGACATTCGCCAGCAGAGAGCACAGTCAGTCTGCACCTGCTGCACCCTGCAGGGTGTTCCAGCCATGGACATGCTAACTGCAGACAATCCGCTAGCCAGTCCATAGTGCATGTTCCCAGAGGAACTATGTGCACCCAGAAGTGGGATGTAAGCACAGACACCAAGCAGGTATCTCAGTGATAGGGCCCTAGAACAGGGAACACACAGATATCACTTAAGAGAAACGCTGTATAGCACTATGTGGGGACCTAGACATGCCATGGTCACTGCTCAGTCAGAGTGAGAGTGACCCCCCCCCCACCCCCCAGCATGATATGCTGTGGCCACCCTGTCCATGCAGGCGGTGGTCGGGCACTACAATGTCCCAGCCATTGCCTCACACTCTGTGCAGATGCATCCTGCCCAGTCTGCCCTGTCCAGACCATACCCACAATACCTTGCTCCTTATTATGCACATTGGCAGGCTGATGCTGGAAACAGTGTAAGCATTGTGGGCTCCATGAGGAGTGGGCAGCCACAAAACAATGGATAGACATACACACACTCCCACTCCTATTTCAGCATTGTGGAAAGATAGGGGTGGTTGGCAGTCCTGCCTGCCACACTGGTCCTGTGCACAATGCAGGCATTGCTAAGGTATGCAGGTGCTAGTAGTAGTGCTTTGGTGGTAACTGCTTCTCTGTGCTGGACCCAGCAGCCTGACCCTCCATGCGGCTTTGGATAGTGGAGCCTGTGTGTGTGGGTGTTTGTGCCCCTGTTGGCCGATGCTCCTAATCCCCCATAGCCCATTACCAGTCCTAACCTCCCCATCAACCCACTTTCAGTCCTAATCCCATCAGCCCATATACAGACTTAGCTCCCCCATAGCCCATCACCACTCCTAACCCCCCCCAGCCCCCCCATAGCCCATCACCACTCCTAGCCCCCCCCAGCCCCCCCATAGCCCATCACCACTCCTAACCCCCCCCGCCCATCACCACTCCTAACCCCCCCCCCCCCAGCCCAGCCCAGCCCAGCCCAGCCTAGGGAAACTTTTTTAAAAAAAGAAGCTGTCTTCTCCGGCTGCCGGGGCCGCCGCGGCAGAATCGAGTGTGCCGCGGGGCCCCCCCTGCCCAGCAGAGCCTGCCCTCCCCTTTATCACCTCTGTCTTCGCAGCTTCAGTCAAACGCGCCGGTTTTCAGAGCGCGAAAGGACTAGTTTCCCTTTCGCGGCTCTGTTAAGCCCGCGGGGGCTGATGGGAACTTCCCATCAGCCCCCGCGGGCTTAACAGAGCAGCGAGGGAGAAACTCTCCTCTCGCACTCTGAAAGCCAGCGCGTTTGACTGAAGCTGCGAAGACAGAGGTGATAAAGGGGAGGGCAGGCTCTGCTGGGCAGGGGGGCCTCGCGGCACACTCGATTCTGCCGCGGCGGCCCCGGCAGCCGGAGAAGACAGCTTTTTTTTTCTTTTTAAAATTTTACTTTAGGATCAGAATGTTTTTTGTGCGGGGCCCCCTGAAACGCGGGGCCCTGTGCAAAAAACATTCTCGCTCAATGGACGGGCCGGCCCTGGGGGGGGGTTATTTTAGGAGCATTGATTCTCTGTGTAATGTCTGCTTGCTGTAAGAAGTCAGTGGAATCTTTGATCCCTAGGATGATGTTACAGATTGGCCCAGAGTCTATTTACAATCCTTCCTTAAGTTTAAGTTTATTAGCTTAATATACCGCTAAACGTAAAGTAACATCATAGCGGTGTACAGAGTTCAAATCATAATGGTCACCGTAGGGTGAAGGGAAAAAAGGAAAAGAAGTTACATCGACTGATAGGAAAGCAAGCTAGGCAGATTCATACAACAGGACGGTAGAGGGGAAAGTGATATTAAGTGAAAGTAAATATTTATTTATTTATTTAATAGTATTTCTATTCCGCCTTATCTTACAATCAAAGCGGTATAACAGCAAAACAAACAAAAATGGTGATGGTGTAATCATGCAGTGAGGGTTATATCGTAGTTTGAGAGTATGATGTGTTGTGTATTAGAATAGATTGAGCTATGTACATTGTGCGCTATTATACAACATGTGCTATAATACAATCTTCTATATGTTTAGTGTTAAGAAACAACAAGTGCCTTAATATCAATGTCTGAGTTTCCTTACCTTTGAAATGATTCTTTGCAGAATCAGAGAAAGGACTGAAAGGAAGCTTGTCTGTACAGAGCTGTGTACACTGTAAGGGTACTTAATAAAACTCTATATCACTGAAAGCCCTCAGAAAGAGTTAACACCACAGATTCAGTAGCTCAGACATTCCAGGGCCTATTACTTGAGACACTCTACTGAAAAACTATGCTGAACTTTCACATAACAGAGAAACTAAGAGGTATGTTTACTAAACCGCAATAACGTAGCAGCGGCTACGTTATCACGTGATAAGTAACGTTAACGTGCGCTAACGTTACCAGATGAAACGTTAGCGCGCGTTAACGTCTCTGGCAGCGTTAAGTCCCGCAGAGGATGGAGAGAGGGTGGAGAGAAGGGATCAAAGGGTGGGGAGTGGGCAGGGAGAGGCTAGGAACTGAAGGGCCGAACATTACCGCGAGTGAAAACCTGTCGTTAGATGCACATTTAAACCATTTAAGTATCAGCAATGTACAGCATAGGCAGGGAGCCCAAAAAAAGTGATAGTAGTGCTACATGTACAGCAACAGCATAGTGCCCAAGTATGAAAGGGCACTATGGTGATGCTGAAAATGGGGCATAGGGAGCTTCAGGTGGGACGGGCAGCTGGGGCACAGGGTGGACTAGGCATATGCCTAGGTGACACATAGGAACGCAGAAACTGGAAATCAGCAAGACAGCAACTGACGAAGGTCAAACATGCCCAGGAGTCTGTGTCCCACAATGTCCCATCCAGGGGACATCACCCAGCAGGTACCCCAAAGGGCACATAACATTGACAGGCGGTGCCAGGGGGAAGCGGGGATATCTATGTAGGCACCCCTACCCCAGATCCTAGGCAGCTGCCTACCTGCACACTGGATGGCCTGGGACTGCACACCACCAGCACGTCAGCATGGTGGGGGAGGGGTGATGGTGGGGGAGGGGGCAGTGGCATCTGCCCACAGCAGACCAAGGCCAAGCCCAGTTCAGGTGGGTGGTGTGCACTGCAACAGACAAGGTCTGTCTGATGAACAGTCATGGTATCCCCAGGGACTGACCTGCTTCTGTGGCAACAGTATGGTGCAGTACACACAGCCAGTGTGTCCTGAGGCAGAAGATCACAGGTTCAAGTCCCAGCTGTGGCTCCTGTAGACCATGTCCATACATTTGTCCCTACATAGCACATACAACTTAAACTAAAAATTGGGTGATGGGGGATTAGGAATGGAAATGGGCTGGTGGGATTAGGACTGGGAGTGGGCTGGTGGGATTAGGACTGGGAGTGGGCTGATGGGGAGGTTAGGACTGGTAATGGAGTATGGGGGGGGCTTAAACTGAAAATTGGATGATGGGGATTAGGACTGGAAATGGGCTGGTGGGATTAGGACTGGGAGTGGGCTATGGGGGGCTAGGACTGTTAAAGGGTTGGGGGGGTTGCAAGGACTGGAAATGGGCTGGGGGGATTAAGACTGAAGGTGGGCTGATGGGGTTAGGACTGGTAATGGGCTGTGGGCTGTTGGGGGAGGTTAGGCATGGAAATGGGCTAGGGGGGGCCAAGGACTGCAAATGGGATTATGGGGGGGTTAACACTGGAGGTGGGCTGATGGGGTTAGGACTGGTAATGGGCTGGTGGGATTAGGACTGGGAGTGGGCTATGGGGGGCTAGGACTGGTAATGGGTTGGGGGGGTTGCTAGGACTGGAAATGGGCTGGGGGGATTAAGACTGGAGGTGGGCTGATGGGGTTAGGACTGGTAATGGGCTGTGCGCTGTTGGGGGGGTTAGGACTGGTAATGGGCTATGGGGGGGCTAGGACTGGAAATGGGCTGATGGGGGGGTTAACACTGGAGGTGGGCTGATGGGGTTAGGACTGGTAATGGGCTGTGGGCTGAGGGGGGGTTAGGACTGGTAATGGGCTATGGTGGGGTTAGGACTGATAATGGGCTATGGGGGGGCTAGGACAGGAAATGGGCTGATGGGGAGGGGTTAGGTCTTGAGGTGGGCTGATGGGGTTAGGACTGGTAATGGGCTGTGGGCTGATGGGGGGGTTAGGAGTGGCAATGGGCTATGGGGGGCTGAATGGAAATGGGTTGATGGGGTTAGGACTGGAAGTGGGCTGATGGGGGGTTAGGACTGGAAGTGGATTGATGGGGGGGGCTAGGACTGGTATTGGGTTGGGGGGTTGCTAGGACTGGAAATGGGCTGATGGGGGGCTAGGACTGGAAATGGGCTGATGCAGGGACTAGAAGGGAATGGATGCTGGGTGAGGCTGGAACTAGAATGGAGCTGATGTTGGGGGATGATTAGAATGGGATGGGGCTGGAAGAGTAAAATGGAGAGGGGAAAAATATTTTGTGTGGGAGGGATAAAAAAATCTACACTTAGCCGGGTATTGGGAGAGTAAGTGGGGATTGAGGATGGAGGGGTAAAATTTGAGTGGATGAAATAGGAATGAGGAAAGAGCAAAAGGAGAAAGATTAGTATGTTAAAGCAGATGTAGAGAGAGAGAATGGAAAAAAACTAGAAGAGAGAAGAAAGGACAAATGGACAGCAGATGATGGAGAGTTAGCAGAAAACATGAAGAAACCAGAAGAAAGTGGCCGGAGCAATTGCAACTGAAAAAAAAATGCACAAAAGGTAGAAAGATATCTCTTTATTTTGAATTTATTAACTGGAATATGAAAGCTCTGGGAAATTTATTTATTTATTTATTTAACAGTATTTCTAAACCGCCTTATCTTATTAATCAAGGTGGTATCACAGCAAACAATCGGGTAAAGTGAGAGAGTTAAGCATGCAGTGAGGGAGAAATTTTAGTTGTGTGTGTGTTGTATTGTGTGCTAGATTGGTTTGAGCTATGTACAATGTGTGTTGTGTTGTGCGCTAGAGTGGTTTGAGCTATGTACAAGATGGGCTATATACAGTGATGCAAAAACATTTTCTATACATACAGTGTTTAGGCGGTATCATGTGCTGTTATACATTCTCTGAGGTTATGTGATGTGTCCATAGTGTTCTATGAACAGCATGGTTTTTAGCTGTTTTCTAAAGTCCTTGAGATCTGAGATTGCCCTCAAATCGTCCGGTAGCTTGTTCCATATTGTTGGATCTGCCATGGAGAGTGCTCTGTCTGTTGTGTCCTTGCGTGTGTGTTTGAATTCACTTGGGGTGCTGACTCGGTTGTGTGTTTGTTTTCTTCTAGGACGTGTGCTGGTGTCTGGTTGTATGAGGGTGTGCAGGCTGTTGGCTGATGTGTGCTGATTTATCTTGAATAGGTTTATGATAGTTTTGTATCTGATGCGTGCACCGATTGGGAGCCAGTGTAAGTCCTTTAAGGTAGGTGTGATGTGCTCCTGTCTTGCAGTACCAGATATTATTCGTGCTGCAGTGTTTTGTGCTAGCTGGAGTGGTTTGAGGGTTTGTTTCGGTAGGCCAAGGTATATCGGATTGCAGAAGTCCAGTAGTGGGGTTATCAGTGCTTGACAGACGGTACGAAAGTGTTCTCGGGCGAGGAGTGGTTTCAGTCTCCTGATGATTCGCATCCTGTAGTAGACTTTTTGAACTGTCTTGTTTATGTGTGGCTTGAGATTTAGACTATTGTCCAGCGTAACACCGAGGTTTTTCACTTCTGATCTTATAGGTATAGTAGTGCTTTGTATCTTGATATTTGGCGGGTGTATGAAGCTTTGGTTCCGAGTGATGATTAAAGCTTCGGTCTTGTTGTAGTTTATTGCGAGGTTGTTGTTTTGACACCAACTCATCATTTGGGTAAGGCAGTCTGTTATCTTTGAGAAGTCCGGGTTGTCGACTGATATCGGGGTGTATATCATGATGTCGTCTGCATATATTGTGTATTGAATGTTGTTCTCTTTCATGATGTTGCAGATTGGTTGGATGTAGATGTTAAATAGGAGTGCTGAGAGTGCGGATCCTTGAGGAACTCCTTGACGGACATTTATGGGTCGGGAGGTGTTGTGTCCCACCTTGACCTATAGCTGTCTTTCGGTTAGGTATGAGCGGAACCATTCCAAAGTGATTCCGTGTATACCAGTGCTCTTTAGTCTGTCCAGGAGCGTGTTGTGGTCCACTGTGTCGAAGGCTGAGGAGATGTCGATGAAGATCATTATAATTCCATTCCTGGTGTTGTCAATTATTCTTAGGATGCTGTCGAAGAGGTAGATCAGTAGCGTTTCCACTCCATGGTTGGGACGAAAGCTGTGTTGGTTGTCGTCGAGTGTTTCGTATTTGTCGATGTGTTCCTGGAGTTGTATTTGAACTGTTTTTTCGATGATTTTTGCCAGGAAGGGTATGCTGGAGATTGGTCGGTATGCTGCTGGATCCTTTTTGTCGAGAGTTGTTTTCTTTGTGATTGGTCTTACTGAGGCAAGCTTTAGTTGCTTTGGCATGAGTCCTTGAGTGAGTGAGTTGTGTACTATTCTATGTATGGTGTGGATGAAGTTTGATTTGGTGGCTTTAACCCATGACACTGGGCATGGGTCTGTAGGAGCAGTGCTTGTGTTGATTGTAGAGATGATGTGGGATATCTGCTCAGTTGAGGGTGAGTAGAAGGTGCCCCAGGTTTTGTTGTATGCGTCTGTCCTGGTGGTTTCACTGGGTGGAGTAAAATTTGCTTTTGATGTGGTCAGCAAATTCCTGTGGATCAATTTGTATTTCCCCTTCTGTTGTTTGCTCTTTTGTGAGGATCTTGACTATTTCGAAAAGCTCTCTGGGTTTGTTGATGGAGGTATTTATCATGTTTGTGTGGAATTCCCTCTTTGATTGGTTGATTAGTTCATTGTATTGTTTTTGTTTTGTTAGGTAAAGGTGTTGGTCGGCTGTTGTTTTGTTTTTTCTCCATCTCCGTTCAATCTTCCTGAGCTCCCTCTTTTCCCGTCGTATGTTTGCTGAGTACCATGGTTTGTTTTGTCTCCTGTTGTGGTGGTGTTTCTCGTGCTTGCCACCCGATGGTTTGGCGGCGTTAGCTAAGATGCTGTTCCAGTTGGAAACTTGTTCCTCCAGGTCATCTGTAGTAATGTTCAAGTGTTGTATTGTGTCCTGTATGAATTTGTCTCTGTCGAAATGCTTGAATCATCTTTGTGAGTGTGAGATGTTTGCTCTTTCGCTTGTCTGGTCCTCTTGTGATCGCAGCTTCGTCTCGATTAAGTAATGGTCAGACCATGGCACTGGGGTGATGGTGGGTGGAGAAATTAGGTCTCTTGATGTTAGGTAATTGGATGCGAAGATGAGGTCTGGGGATGATCCATGTCTGTGTGTTGGTGCATTGATTATCTGTGTGAATTGAAGTGATGTCATTGCTTGAAGGAAGGCCTCTGCGTCTTTGGTATTGGTGGACTTGAGGTTGAAGTCCCCAATCAGTAGCGCTGGTTTGTTGTTTGTTGTTATGGCACAGGCTTCTTCGAGAGTGAAGGCTAATTCGTCGGGTGGAGCTCTGGGTGCTCTGTAGGTTAGGCAGATTGCAATGTTTTTATTCTTGATGCTGATTGTGTTACATTGCTGTGTATTGGTGAAGCCCTGTGTCTTGAACTTTAGGTTTGTCTTTCCTATTATTAGGACTCCTCCTCCACGCTTGTGGGTGCGTGGGCAGTTGTACGCTGAGTAGTTGTCCGGTACTAGTTGGTTGAGTAGTACATTGTCGGTAGGGTTGAGCCATGTCTCTGTGATGCATATTATGTCGGGCTGTCGCTTTTCTATGTGGTCTACAAGAGTGTGTATCTTGTTGCAGACTGATCTGGCGTTTTAGAGCTCAATCATTGTTGTCTTTGTTGAGGAGGTTGCTGTTACATGTGCTTCCTTTGTGTAGGTTTGGGAGTTTGATTTGTGTCTGTTTGGTCGTTTTGCCTGGGAATTTCTGAGTGTTTCTTTGTGTGTGTGCTGTGGTTCTAAATGTGGTAGTGCTGTTGGTGTGTACCATGTTGTGCTTGCTTGTGGGTAGTGGGGGTGTGCGGATGGTGGGAGGAGTTGTGTGACGAGTAGGTAGATTGGGAGGAAGTATGTGGCGCGCATGTTGGTCTATTGTGATGTTCTGTTAGGGTGATGCCTGTTTTTCTTAAGTCTTTGTCTGTTGGATATTTTGCTGTTGCTTTTCTTCTGTTATTCTGTTGTTTTCTTCTGATGTACTGGTGGCTGAGGTTTTCGCTTTGTAGTTCCTTTGTGCGCTTCCTTGCCGCGCTGTTCTTTATACGGCCCCGGG
Organism: Ichthyophis bannanicus; assembly: GCA_033557465.1. Taxonomy (NCBI): domain Eukaryota; kingdom Metazoa; phylum Chordata; class Amphibia; order Gymnophiona; family Ichthyophiidae; genus Ichthyophis; species Ichthyophis bannanicus. The sequence continues at coordinate 924,263,299 of CM066032.1, read as the reverse complement.
CCTGCCCTGATTGGACAGCACTTTGCCGCCGGCTGGCTGTGCTCTCGTCGCCGCTCACATCCCCCGAGTGGGGAGAGTTGCACTTGGTTCGGGAGCCTGTCCCGTGGGGGGAGCCTGTCCCCTTGGAGGGAGCCTGTCCCGTGGGGGGAGCCTGTCCCCTTGGAGGGAGCCTGTCCCGTGGGGGGAGCCTGTCCCCTTGGAGGGAGCCTGTCCCGTGGGGGGAGCCTGTCCCCTTGGAGGGAGCCTGTCCCGTGGGGGGAGCCTGTCCCCTTGAAGGGAGCCTGTCCCGTGGGGGGAGCCTGTCCCGTGGGGGGAGCCTGTCCCCTTGGAGGGAGCCTGCCCGTGGGGGGAGAGCCGGATCTGGTAGGGTGTGGTTGGTGAAAGAGGCTGTTTGTTGGTAGGATATGTGTGCTGTTTTGTGGGGATTCTACTTGCGGTTCTGACGTCCTTCGCCTCGGTCTGCTCCTTGTTGGGTTCTGATGAGATGTTGAGCTCTCTCTGCTGTTGGTCGTGATGTGTTTTTTTCGGTGGGTAGGTCGTTTGTTGCTTCCTTCTTTGTGCAATTAAAATGTGCATCATTAACGTCTGTGCTTTGTTTGGTACAAGAGGAAATTAATTTATAGTTTTATTTCTACAGTGTTGTTGTACATTCCAAGTTTGGTACTCCAAATATAATTGGTCAAATTCTCAGAGTGAAAAACTATCATAAAACAAAGAAATCACTCCATCATACACCCATGTGTTTCCGCTTGCTTAACACTTGCTTGTCACTTGAAAATCACAAAGGCCCACCGAGTCTCAGCATACAAGGGCATAAGGTGAAAAAGCAGCCCAACCCAAGATCAGGCAGTATACACCAATATCAAGCCCGATAACATCAATGACCCGGTGGCCGGTGGGTGGCGAAACCCATACCTAGCTTCTTCAGTGAAAACAAAAACAGTACTTAACTTAACAGCCAGGTAGGGAAAACAAAACACGCCAACCACTTCCCCGACGTTATCACACGAAAGAGCCCATTCAAACGTTTCGCGGGACTACCCGCTGCTTCAGGGGAATCTATAAAAACATAAACATGCATCCAAATTACACAGAATCTTTATTATACTACAAAACACATCTAAAACGAATTTAAAGAAATTAAAAGACCACAACTAGAAGTGCCTACCTGCCAGCTAACCTTCAACCGCGCCGAGCAGAAAAACGCCGCCCATGCGCACTCCATACACTCATCGCAATTTAAAGGGAACCCAGTGACGTCAGACCCAGCCATACATCAGCTAATCTCAAAAAAACCATTCAGCCACCATACAAACCAAATACCCAACCCAGATCAAAGACACACCGACCAATCAATTCGGAGATTCAAGCCATCCGGGGCTACATGGATGGTCAGGGCTCCTCTTGGAAGGAGACTTTTAGTTTTTCAAGTGACCACATTTTGCAGCTTTGTAAAGAACAGACCCCTTTTTGTTTGGAGGGGTCTGCAGCAGTGGGTGATTCTGCCAGCTGGGATCTGTTGCTGAATTTGCAGAAACGCATTATTCGTTCTGAGCTTCATCGGTTATCTCTTCTTGAGTATGTTCGTCGGCAGCACATCCCTCGGGGTCTTCGGATCTACAAGGAGCCTCGTCTATTTTCTTCAGATGCTATGTTCATGGGGAAATGGAACTGCATATTGAACAAATGCTCCCTGGACCTTATGGTTCTTGTGATCGACACCGCCAAATCCAGTTTGGAGCTGCAGATGAAAGAGGTGGAGGATTTATTAACTGAGCTTAAATCTAAAGATTCTGCTGAGAGCTTTCAGTCCCACAGCGATGAGATTGCTAAGCAGCTTGAGCACTTGCGGGATGAGGTTAAGACAGCTAAAGCTAAGAAGTTGAAACGAGACTATGACGACTATACCACTGGATACGTTTATCCGTGGCTCAATCCCAATCGTCGGGTGCGGAGAAGACAACGGAAACGTGTTGATTTCGAGACTGCTTCAGAGGATTCTTCTACTGGGGATTCTGGAAGATCTGCGCAGGGTACTTTTTTGGACACTGGCAGGACTCACGACAAGGGTGGGGGCGTTCGAGGTCGGGCCAAGGGTCGGGTGGGGGGGCGTTAAGCCAGGGTTCGCTGGCCATCACTCCTACCGCTCGGGGTTCTTCTTTGGTCATTAATCTGTCCTCCACGCCATTAACAGCAACACAACTCCAGGTGTTGGAGAAAGGACTCTCTTTTGTGCCTAGAATTTTTTTTGATGCCTTTCAGTTCCGTGTGGACCTGGAAGGGTTGATTCGTAAATTGCATTTAAAATTTTTCTTTGCCAAAAGTCAAGAAGTTGTGCCTGACCCAGCACTGGTGGACCCTTGTCGGATTCCCTTGCCTGTGAAGTCCACTTGGTCCCCACAGGGGCAGTTACCTCCGGGTTTGCTTATTTTTAAGCAACTTGTTCTTCAAGATGTAGCCCTTTTGGAGCGTTCGCGGTGCAGACAGCTTTCTGTTTTGTCTCCTGCTGAGAGGCAGGCGCTGGCTGCTTTGCGAGCGAATCCTGATTTGGTTATACGTTCTGCTGATAAAGGGGGTGCTGTGGTGGTGTGGGGGAGAACTGAGTACTTGCGAGAGGCCCACCGTCAGCTGTCTGATGTTGCCACCTATGAGATGCTGACAGTGGATCCCACTAGTGATCTTCAGAATTCTATCTTGGAGTTGACTACTTCTGCTTTTCTGTCTAAATTAATCTCTAAAAAGGAGTTTTCCTTTCTGAATACCCGTAGCCCCCAACTGGCCAAGTTTTATCTGCTTCCTAAAGTGCATAAGAATTTGCAGCAACCCCCGGGGCGTCCCATCGTGTCCACTAGGGGCACGGTGTTGGAGCCCTTGTCAGTCTTTGTAGATTCCTTTCTTAGGCCTATGTTGCTGCAAATTCCTGCATACCTCCGTGACACCATGCATTTTTTAAACATTCTGCAGGAGTGTTCGGACTTAGCCGGATCTGCGGATGTTTTGTTAGCTACACTTGATGTAGTCTCGCTTTACACGTCTATTCCTCAGGCTGCGGCGGTTGATGTGGTTGAGGAATGTCTGGTGCGACGTGGTGATTTGGACTTTTCCATGGTGGGGTTTGTTAGGCGGTTGGCTCGGTTGGCCATTTTTGAAAATTATTTTCAATTTGAGGGATCTTTGTACCATCAGAAGGCCGGAGTAGCGATGGGTGCAACTTGCGCCCCCTCGGTCGCTAATTTGTATATGGCTCGTTTTGAAGCGCGATGGCTGGGTCGCTCCCCTCTTTCAACCCATGTTCTGTCATGGCATAGGTATATAGATGATGTTTTTTTGTTGTGGGGGGGCACTATTGAAGCTTTTCAGACTTTTGTACACTGGCTTAATGCCTGTGATGAGCACATTTGTTTTACCAGTACTCATAGTCTCCATAAAATTGTATTTTTGGATGTTGAAGTCTGTAAAAGTGCCCAGGGCTGGGTTACTTCAGTCCACAGAAAGCCCACTGACAAAAACACCTTACTACACTATTCTAGTGCTCACCCCATGGCTTTAAGGAACAGTTTGCCTTTCTCGCAGTTTATCCGCTATAGGCGGAATTGTTCGGATGTGAGGGATTTCAAGGAGAAATCTAGGTTGCTGGCTCAGGGTTTTCTCTCCCGGGGATATCCTGATAAAGTGGTGGGGGTTGCTTATAAGCGGGCATTATTTAATAATCGGTCCTTACTGCTGTCCCCCAAGGCTCATCGGGTTGACAGCGATGGTGATGTGGTTAATCTGATTTCTAAGTATTCCCCGCTGAGTTTTGGTATCCAGCGCGCTGTCCGCAAACATTTGGCGGTGGTGCGCACAGTCCCCGGGCTGGAAAACCAAGGGGTCAGATGTGTTTGGCAGCGGCAGCGTAACATCCGTGAGTTATTGATGTCTGCGGGAGAGCGGCGCGAGTTGACAGGTGGACATTCGGCATTGTGTAGTGTGTGAGGTTTCGTGTGTGATTGGGTTTTTTGATTATCATGGGGTTCGGTATAAATTGCGCGATGTTACTTCTTGTGATTCAGCCTTTGTTGTCTATGCCATCCGCTGTCTGTGCCAGCTTCTTTATATTGGTAGCACTTGCCGGCCTTTTCGTAAGAGATTGCTGGAGCACAAGAGCAGGCTCCGGTGTGCAGTTCGAGAGGCGCCTCTCGTATCCCATTTTGCTGAGTTGCACCATACGTTTTCTGAGGTGGAGTGCTTTTGTATAGAGCAGATTTCTCAGGGGCGCAATGGGAAGAGTAGGGAGCAAACTCTTTTAGTGTGTGAGCAGAGTTGGATTTTTCGGCTCAACACTGTAGCCCCGGATGGCTTGAATCTCCGAATTGATTGGTCGGTGTGTCTTTGATCTGGGTTGGGTATTTGGTTTGTATGGTGGCTGAATGGTTTTTTTGAGATTAGCTGATGTATGGCTGGGTCTGACGTCACTGGGTTCCCTTTAAATTGCGATGAGTGTATGGAGTGCGCATGGGCGGCGTTTTTCTGCTCGGCGCGGTTGAAGGTTAGCTGGCAGGTAGGCACTTCTAGTTGTGGTCTTTTAATTTCTTTAAATTCGTTTTAGATGTGTTTTGTAGTATAATAAAGATTCTGTGTAATTTGGATGCATGTTTATGTTTTTATAGATTCCCCTGAAGCAGCGGGTAGTCCCGCGAAACATTTGAATGGGCTCTTTCGTGTGATAACGTCGGGGAAGTGGTTGGCGTGTTTTGTTTTCCCTACCTGGCTGTTAAGTTAAGTACTGTTTTTGTTTTCACTGAAGAAGCTAGGTATGGGTTTCGCCACCCACCGGCCACCGGGTCATTGATGTTATCGGGCTTGATATTGGTGTATACTGCCTGATCTTGGGTTGGGCTGCTTTTTCACCTTATGCCCTTGTATGCTGAGACTCGGTGGGCCTTTGTGATTTTCAAGTGACAAGCAAGTGTTAAGCAAGCGGAAACACATGGGTGTATGATGGAGTGATTTCTTTGTTTTATGGTACATTCCAAGTTTGGCTTTTGGGGTTCCCAGTTTAATTATTGCCTTCCTGTTTCTAAATTGTGATTCCTTGTTTGGTGATGGTCTATGTTCTGCATGTGTAACTGAGCTGAGGTATTCTGTTTATGTAATTCCTATTTGACATTGCCACTTGTTCTCTTTCCCCAGTAGGTCATGTATTGTTGTTCTCTGAAATGTATTGGTTTAATATTTGCAGTGTTGCCTTTTGATAGGTAGGGTATGGTGCTTTGTGAGTCCTGGTAGTGCTGTTAGGATACGGCGGGTTTGCTATGGGTTCTAAATGTGCAGTGTTTGTAGTAGTTCCTAATGTGCCTGGCGGTTGGCACTGGATTATAGTAATGTAGAAATCTTTTAGTCTGTCTTTATCCATACACACACTAACTTTTAGTAAACATGTCTCTTAATGAATGTTAGCATTATGCAAATATTTATGCAAATAAGGCCACTTATGCAAATGAGGCCCCGCACTGAGTCTCCGCACATGGCCCTGGGCCCCCCCTAACCCCCCCCAATCCAAACAGAGATGCCAACATGCCTCACAGGGGCTTAGACAATGAATTCCAGAAAGAAGAGGGAGAATCAAAGAAATCGGAAAAAGAACTTACATAATTACTACTTGGGACAAAAGTACAGTTTCTCACTTTATCTAGTAAGCCTTTCACTACTTTTCCTTCATTATCCAGCAGAGAGCAACAATAATCGAGGATTAATCCACATACTCCATAATCTGAGTACTGTATTCTCTTGTGAGTGCTATTACTTCAAAAGTTGAAAGCCAGACAGTACCGGTAAATGCATCAGTCTGAGATTGAGTTAAAGGACTTGTAGAGTGTACTAGTTGCTGTGCAGCTGCTATGGCCTTCTCCTGAGGGGAAATATCTCTTTTTCTTCTTAAAAAATCACTCGGGGTTGATAATAGAGTAATATTTTGGTACGGTAAAAATCGCCACTGGGCAACATAGCAAGTACGTGACCAATCTCTAGGCAGTTCTTTATATGCAAGATTTACCACACACAAAATAATCTCCTTCTAAGAATCTAAAGCCACTAACCCACTTTCCCAAATTGTCAAATTGTGGGGACAAGATATATTCTGTGTACAGTTATTCAAAGCCCACTGAGTAATACTCATCTCTTCAATTCCAACAGATAGATAACGTTCCCAGGGATGGTAATACCCTAACAAGGGGCAACTCCATATAGATATTTCTAGGTTTGAACTACAGTCATTCAAAGGGATTGTGTATCCAGAACTATTATACTGTAACAATTCATGATCATACACTTGGTTCCCTTGTGCTGGAACTAATTCTACTACTGAAATAAAGGAATTTCTTAAATGGGATTTTTTTATACCAAGTAGAGGAGTTATGTATCATTACTGTTTTACAAATGTTCCAAGGAGTTTCCCCTACCTTTTTCCCTGTATTTTGAGCCATAAAACATATTGGAGGGGGACATTATAGGCATAGAGCTAATCACTCTAGGGTCTATGGTTGTATGAGACCATTGTACTGTACAGTGGCTAGATTAAAAGCTATGTCACAAAACTCTTGAAAGGTTTTAGGCCTAGCTTGTAGCAGAAACCCATGCTGAGTGGCTGTCACAGTTGGAAGGCAAACAGCACAATCTGACAGATTAAAGTGTTTTGTGACTGAGTGTAAGCGTGACTCAAAAATATTTGGGTGTTACCCATAATGTTCCCAAGATTCTAAATGCAGTACTGCTTCATTAACAATAATATGCCATAACACAACTACAACCTGATAAGGAAACATTCTTAACAGACCTCTAAAATATATAAAACTATTAATTACTCCAAAAATAAATGTTCAAAGAAAAAAATGAAAACACAACTACCCTTCTTAGTACTAAGAAGATAAGCACTATAACTATAACCACCCCCAACTCCCAATCTCTTCACGAGGTAGAGGTTAAGTGCCAAAAGGTCATCGCTTACATATCAGTAAAGAACTAACTCAAACTAATTTTATCCAACTAATCAGCAGTATAGATGTTGGAAAAAGTTTCTTACATAATTAGTTCATTCAAAAAAAATTAATCATGATAGTCTTTTCTGCAATATCACTGTTGTTATGTCTGAATGCGTCTCTGTGTTGCAACAACAGAAGATGCTTCTCTTGATTCACAGATGCAATGAACCACCCTCCGGATCCTGTGAAGGAGCCTTTTTACATTGTGAAAGATGTATCCAACAAGGTTGTCCTTCCACTTTACAAGCTGAGTATCCCACTAAGAGCACACAGAACGGACCTGGCAGTGGGGGTGTACTATCGACTGCCTGGCCAGAATGAACAAATGGATGATGAAATGCTCAAAGAAATCAAGGAAGCTAACAAAAGTTACAGTGCAGTAATAATGGGCGATTTCAATTACCCCGGTATCAACTGGGTCTGTGTCACGGCAGGACATGCTAGGGAGATAAAGTTCCTAGATGAAATTAATGACTGCTTCTTGGAGCAGCTGGTTCATGAACCGACCAGAGGGGAACAGTCCAAAAACGTGATAATAGTGGAAAAACAGTGAGTCTCTGATAAAAAAGTCTTATCATTCAATTGCCTGTTAACTTCCTGTATATACTCCTGTTTATCTAACACCACAACAGCACCTCCCTTATCGGCAGGTTTAATAATAATTCTGGCTATTCTTCTGTAAGGACATAATAGCCGCTCTTGCGCCCTGTGTGATATTTTGATAGGAGGGTGATGTATCTTTCGTAGAATAGTGCTACTTTTATTTCTCTATTTGTTATTTATTTATTTGTCTGTGGGTTATTTATTTTAGCTATACAAGTACAAATTCCTTTTGAGGACCACAAGTTGCTGGGTCTTCATACAGAGGTACCCATTGTTTGTCACATCCCTGTCTTGGCTTTGAAATTGTTCTCATTAGTTTATACTCAGTTTTATTAGTTATATATTTATATTATGATCCAATTTAATTATTTATAATTGTGTATCCACACTTTTCATTCTTTTATATGTTTTACATTTTATTATATTTATTGTTTTAATTATTTATATTTATTTGAATGCACATATGTATGTTTTATGTATTACATTCATTGCTCTGTGCTTTCACATTAATTTAATTATGTTTTTGTATCAAATGTTTATGTTTCTTATGTTTTTAGGATCTTACCTGATCAACCCCTGATGAAGGTTTGTGAAACACTGCCTGTGTCGGGTTGGCAAGAGGCTTTTTGTTAATAACTGTTTTTTCACTATTATCATGTTTTTGGACTGTGTCTCTGGCATTTACGTGATTTTTTGCCCTTTTCGTTGGACGATTACCGACCAGAGGGGAAGCCATATTGGACCTAGTCCTTAGGGCAGCACCAGATCTAGAGCAAGAGATAAGGGTGTTGGGGCTGCCTGGCAATAATGATCATAGCATGATTGCGTTTGATTTAATTAGTGGAGGAGGGATAGTAAGGAAATCCACAGTACTACCTTTTATCTTTCAAAAGGGAGACTATAGGGTATGTTTACTAAACCGTCTTAATGTTACCAGCGTTAGTTGCAGTCTTACTGTGACGAATGCCATATAAGGTAGTGGGCGTTCCAGTCTTAAGGTAGCATTTAGGGTTATCGTGCGATAAAGTCCGTTATTGTGTGATAGAGGGAGCCGTGGCACGTTAACACGCGTTAACCTTAATTAGGCGCGCTAACCTACAAGCACAGCAACAGAGGTGTAGCACAATGGTTAATATATTGACTGATGAAACAGGGGTCATGAGTTCAATCCCCCAGTGGGCTTAATGAGTAAGGCTGTCTGAAGCATTACCCTTTACTTTAAATCAGTGCTGTCTGAGGCATTTTCTTTTTTAATTTAAATTAGTGCTGCCAGCAAACACACCCTCACATAGCCGTAACCTAAGGTGCCGCATAAGGCGCCCTATAAGGCACTCCAGAGGGCACATTATAAAGTGCACTGTCCGCCTAGGCACCTTATAATGTTCCCTATAGGGTGCCTTATGAGGCACCTTAAGGTTACAGCACTGAGGGTGTTATTGCTGGCAGCACTAATTTAAATTAAAAAAGGAAATGCCTCAGACAGCCCTATCAAATAACACCACTGTGGGATCAAACCCATGACCTCTACCTCCACAGCCAGTGAAGGTAACCAGTGGGCTACATCTCTATAGCTACTAACAAACCCCTGGCTGGCTATAGAAGGACTGCAGGTAACCACACAAACTGTCTGCTGTGGTTACCAGGATAGGGTTAACCCACCTATACCCATGATGCACTGCACATGCAGATCAGCAGTCTACAGATGATCACAAGATGGGGTATGCATAGGGTTGCCAACTTTTTCACTGAGAAAAACCCGACATCTGTGGCTCGCCATGCTCCACCCATTCTCTGCCCCTAGTCCCACCCCTGCCCCGCCCCCAGCCCCACCCATGCTGCACCCCAGCCCCACCCACAAAAATTTCCAAGGATAAGTGTAGGCTAACTCCCTTGGTCACATAATAATTAAACTGGGAACCCCAAAAGCCAAACATGAAATGTACAACACTGGAGAAATAAAACTATAAAGTAATTTCCTCTTGCACTAAACAAAAACGCAAAGATGTTAGCAATACACACTTCCCAGACCAGACATATTCCAGTTAATAAAGTCAAAATAAAAAGTATTTTTCTACCTTCTGTTTGGGCATTTTATTTTTCAGTTGCAATTGCTCCAGTCACTTTCTTCTGGTTTCTTCGTGTCTTCTGCGAGCTGTCCATTTGTCCTTTCTTCTCTTTTAGATGTTTTCCATTCTCTCTCTATATCTGCTTTAACATACTGATCATTTCCCTTTTGCTCTTTCCTTCATTTCTTTCCTTATTCCTTTATCATCCACTCAAAATTCACCCTTCCATTCTCAATCCCCTCTTACTCTCCCAATACCTGGCCCATCGTAGACTTTTCTTTCACACAAAATATCTTTTCCCCTCTCCATTCTCATTCCCCATCCCTTCTAGTCCTCCCCCAAAATCAGCTCCCTTATATTTCTAGACCCACCCAGCATCCGCTCCCTTCTAGTCCCATTCTCCCATGCCCCCACATCAGCCCATTTCCAGTCCTGTTCTAGATCGTCACCCATTTGCAGCCCAAACTCCCCCCATCAGTCCATTTCTAGTCCTATTCCAGCTCCACATCAGCCCATTTCCAGTCCTAGCCCCACATATGCTCTTTTTCACTTCCATTCCAGCCCCCCACTTTCCACTCCAAGCTCCACTCCAAGCTTTCCCATCAGCCAATTTCCAATCCTAGCCCCCTCGTCAGCCCACTCCCAGTCCTACTCCAGCCCCCATCAACCCATTTCCAGTCCTATTCCAGTCCATTTCCAGTGCTAGCCTTCCCATCACAGGCCATTTCCAGTCCAAGTCCCCCCCATCACAGCCTCTTTCCAGTCCTAGCCCCCCCCCCACCATCACAGCCCATTTGCAGTCCTAGTCCCCCCCCCCCACCATCACAGCCCATTTGCAGTCCTAGTCCCCCCATCACAGCCCATTTGCAGCAAGTTCCCCCCCCCCCCCATAGCCCATTTCCAGCCCAGTTCCCCCCCCCAAAGCCCATTTCCAGTCCAGGTCCCCCCCATCACAGCCCATTTGTAGTCCTAGCCCCCCACCATCACAGCCCATTCAGTCCTTGGCCTCCCTCCCCCCCCCCCCCCCGACCAGCCCTGTGGCTGTCTGAGGGCCTTCAGAGGGAGCCGGGGAAGCCCATGCGAGGCGCTTGCTGCCTCTGTACAACCGCCAGCGTGAAGATCCTTTTCCCTCACACTGGCGGCTGTTTGTGTGAAGCCGCGATTGCTGGGACTCCTGGGAGAGGTTAAAGGCAATGCCCTTTAACCTTTCCCAGCATTCGCGGCTTCACACAAAGAGCCGCCAGCATGAGGGAAAAGGATCTTCACGCTGGCGGTTGTACAGAGGGAGCCGGGGTCTCGCGCGGGCTTCCCTGGCTTCCTCCCCCGCAGACTTCGGGAGTCAGGAGAAAAGCTGTTTTTTTGCTCTGCCCGCTCCCTATCTTGTGGCTAGAGCAAAAAAATGGCTTTTCAAGGGCCAGGTTTACATCTGTGCCGGCAGCCGGCCTGGCCATGGAAAAACCGGCCAGGCCAGCTGAAAACCGGCCGGTTGGCAACCCTAGGTATGCACCCCCACAGCACCTCTGCCTGGTAGGGGGAACTGACCGTGTGTATTACTGGCACAGAGTAGCTACAGACCGTCACATTGTGCGGGTACTGTACTCACTCTGAGGGCGAGGTGGGGTGCCCAGCACCAGGTCCGCAGCACCTGGTTTAGCTGAGATAGGCTATGCTGCAGGTCACCATTAGTGTCAGTGTGTCATAGATAGTCCTTGCAGACACACCTAGGATACACTTGTGTCCATCTGTATTTCCCAGTCAAATTTAGCCCTTGTGGACTATGATGCACCCAGAATAGTGCATATCCTGTGTGGGTGCCATGGTCACATGATTTAAGTGAAGGTGGGTGTTTGGACCCATAGGCGGATTATGTAGCACCATACAACCCACCCTCTGGGGCTCAGGGTGGGGGACAGGATCTCCCACCAACAGATCCACATTCTACATCCCTGCAATGGTGGCAGTAGAGGGGACCATCAATCCCAGTCCTGCTGGGGAACAGGCACCCTACAGGGCAGTCAATGCCGATCTATACACATCCATAAGGCAATGGCAGACAGACAGTAGACCTGGAAATGCTCAGCTGCCCCCCACCACTATCTGACATTCTCCAGCAACTGCACCCTGCAAGGTGTTCCAGCCATACACATACTAACTACAGACAGTCTGCTAGCTAGTCCACAGTGCATGTTCCTGGAGGAGATGCATGCACACACACCAAGCAGATAAATCAGTGATTGGGCCCCAGCAAAGAGAACCCATATATATCACTTGAGAGAAATAATATATTGCACTTTGGGGGAACCTAGCCATGCCGTGGTCACTGCTCAGTCAGGATGAGAGTGACATCCCAGCAGGACATGCTGTGGCCACCCTGTCCATGCAGGTGGTGGCCGGGCACTACAATGTCCCTGCCATTGCCCTATGCCCTGTGCAGATGCATCCTGACCAGGCTGCCCTGTCCGGGCCATACCCACAGTACCTTGCTCCTCATTATGCACATTGGCAGGCTAACACTGGAAACAGTGCAAGCAGTGTGGGCTGAGTAAGGTGTTGGCAGCCACCACACACTGGATAGACAGACACACACTCCCACACCTATGCCAGCATTGTGCAAATATAGAGGCTTTTTTTTTTAAAGGTATCTTTATTGATTTTTCAATTACAACTACACGGATGGCAAATTCAATGATACAATACAGAACATGATCACACAACCTAGATACAGCCAGTTTCTCTCAGGAAGGTACAGGAAACATAGACAAAACTAACTGAAAGTATCCCCCCCCCTCCACCCCCCTCCTGCTACCCCTATCCCCCCACCCTCCCCAGCCTCCCTGGGAAGACAATCAGCATTTCAATTCCCTAAAACAAACCATCTCAACATTCCAACAAGCCTGCTGAACAGGGCTACTGCTAAAACTGTGCCTGCGCCACATAATCCTCCAATAACTGCCACTTGCTAGCAGCACTCGGGTCGATATCCTCCATGGAGCGTCTGCTCCTCTTCAGCCCACTACGCCATCTCTCTTGCGGGACTTCCCGGTCATGGACTTTCTCAAAGCTGCTATAAGTACACACCAGAGTCCACCAAAGATGGGCATCCAACTTGGACAAGTCTTTCCAATTGGAGATAATCAGTTTCAGTGCAACCGCCATCAGGAAATTGAACAGGAAATGGTTACCCTTGGGAAGTTGCAGGGAATTTGCATAAGAACGGAGAACAACAATGTCCCACGTCAGTGGAACTGACACTCCTATAATGCGGTCAATCTTGCTCCATATGATTCGCCAGAATCCCTGAACATACGGGCAATCAAACAGCATGTGCCGATAGGTGCCTAAAGCTGTCTTACAGGACCAACATTTATTCCAGACCCGGGTTGCCTTATTTTATCCCGTATAGTGGCATAAATGTGGGACATACTAGCACCGGCGGCCCTAAATTCCTCCACCACGTTCTGAAGCCCCCAGCTATCGACAATTTCCCGCACCCCCCCTACCACTCCACTCAAACAATGCCTCAACTGCATCCAGTGGAACTGCTGTATCCCAGGTAGCCCAAATTCCGCACTGAGATCCTCAAAACTCTTCCACCCTGTGCCTTTCACCAATTGGCCTATAGTCCATATTCCAGTGTCTTGCCAGGCCTTCCAGGCAAACGGCTTACGCCCTATTTTGAGCAATGGGTTGGTCCAGATGGGATGATGAAGGGAGACACTCTGATCGCAGTTTGTGGCATTCTCCAGAAAGCCAAAGGCCCGTTGAGTGGACTGTATTACCCGGGACCCTTTACCCGAGCCACCCACTTGCATTCCCATCAACAAGGACATGGGGACGGGGAAGGTCAGCTCTTGTTCTATCGCAACCCAAACAGGGTTCTCCTCCGAGGCACTGTCCGTGCCCCACCTTAGACCTTGTTTCAACAAAAGCGCATTATGGTACCACTCGAAATCTGGAAACTGTACCCCTCCCTCGCTCCTACTCGCTTTTAACTTCCACGCTGCAATCCGCGGAGGTTTGTCTTGCCACAAAAAGGCCAGCAACAAGCGCTCCACCTCCCTATAAAATGTCCTCGGGAATAATACTGGGACCATTTCCAGAATATAATTGATCTTAGGCGCCAAGACCATTTTTATGGAGTTCAACCTACCCCACCAAGACAGATGTAAGGGGGACCACTTCCAAGCTAACGCCTGGGCCATTTCTTTAATTTGCTGGATATTAAGCTTCACCGTTTCCTCAACCGATGAACTGTAACTTACCCCAAGGTATCTGATCGTTGAGGCTTCCCACTTAAAGTTATAGTCCTGCACAGCGGAGGAGAATGTAAGGTGATTCATGGGAAAAGCTGTGGACTTGGCCCAATTAATTTTATACCCGGACAATTTGGCATACGCATCGATGACCTCTAGAACCTTCCCTATCGCCAGGGGCTGCAGGAACAGCAATAAGTCATCAGCATAAGCTGAGAGTTTTACTTGCCGTCCCGCTACCTCCAGTCCCTTGATGTCCGTGGTCTGCCTTATGAGAATGGCTAGGGGCTCCAACGCAATGTTGAACAACAGTGGGGATAGGGGGCACCCCTGTCTTGTCCCTCTATTTAGCAGGAACGGCCGGGAACAGGTCCCATTCACCAAGATCCTGGCTGACGGGGCAGTATAAAGGAGGTGAATCATTCGCCGAAAACCGTCCCCGAAACCGAACCATTCCAGAGCTTGATCCAGGAAGCCCCATTCCAACCTGTCAAAGGCCTTTTCCGCATCAACAGAAAGCCCAACTACCGGCTCTTGCATCCCTTCCGCCGCTGAAATCAAATTTAATAGGAGTCTTCCATTATCCGCTGTAGAGCGACCAGGAATAAAGCCGCACCGATCGGGGTGTATCAGGAGAGGCACCACACGGACTACTCGATGCACAAGAATGGAGGAAAACAATTTATAGTCCGCGTTTAACAAGGAGATCAGACGATAGTTTTCCACCTTAAGCGGATCTCTCCCTGGTTTTTCCAAGACTACAATAGTCGCTTCACTGAAGGCCCCTAACCCGGGAGCTTGCTCATACAGAACCTGGAAGTACAACAGTAGATACTGTGGCGGCTGCCTAGTGGGGTGCGCCGGTCATCACTCTTTTTGTGTAGTTGTGGCCTGCTTTGTAAGCAGTACGAGTGGATGAGGACACAGGACAATTTGTAAAAATAAATTGCTTTTTATTGTTTTCTTCGTGGAATCAATTTTTGACAAATGACCATGATAAGGCAAACCAAAAATATAACCAAAAATAGGATACTTTCTCCAGTAACTTTCTTAGCAAAAACTCTCCAAGTAGTTTTCTCCACTCTTGTTAACTTTGCCTTCTTCCATTTAACAAAACCAGCAAAATACTGTTAAGTGCACAGTTCAACAAAACTTCAGTAAGACAGTTTTGAATTTACATTCTCAGCTGCTGCAGATTAGGATACCAGCCATGTGCTGCCTCTTAGTTTAAAATCATTAGCCTTCTTAACCGGGCTTTAGCAGTGGTAAAACTGGCTGCTTTTAAACACGAGGTTTCTATCTTCTTGTCTGCCCTTCTCCTAGGCATTCATTGATACCAGCACATATGTTATCTTCTTAACCTGTATCATACAGCCTTCCATAAAAGCATTAAACATTGCTCACACAAAGTCCACACTCCATTGACTCTGCTGAAGACACTGGACTGTCTGGATAAAGCTCCACTTCCATTTCTTCCGGTGAACTATAAAGCTCAGGGCTTGGGGCAACTTCTGGCATACTCTGCTGCACTTCTTTTAAAAGTTTAAAAAGTTTTACCCATTTTAGATTCTGGCTCCCCCTTTTAACTGGGTCAGAACCTCTTGCCCTTCTCTCCCTTAACAACTCCACCTCAGGGAATATATGAGTTGTTTGGTTGGCAGAAACCCTCCTTTTATCAGACTTTCTGTACTGTCTGTTCAAGGGCCCAGGACTTGAGCTGCTGCCTTCAGAATCAGACGTATAGTCCTGACTTCTTCCCCAGCTCCTTTCTTGCCCACAACCTTGACACTTGCCTTGGGAGTTGTGGCTGGTCCCCTTTGAACCACCAGGTCTCACAGCCTTGTAATGCTGCCTCTTCCCCTGGTCTCTCTGGACTCTCTGCCTCTCCTCCAGGCTTCTGGCCTGCAGTCTTTCCTGCCCTCTGGCAGTCTCTCTCTGCAGTCCTTCCTGTGTCTGAGCACGTCCTGCTTGCTCTCCTTGTTCAGCTTGTTCTGCTGCTTCTTCTGCCGGTTCTGCCTCACTTCCTGTGTGACGCAGCTTAAATATTCTGTGGCTTGTTTCCTTCCCTGGCCCCACCCTCTCTCTGCCTGCAACTATTCTAGAGGCTGGGTGTGGCTTCAGGCTAGCCCTGCTAGTGTGTGCTTTAGTTTCTTTTTCTACCTGGGAGCTATGTTTTGGTGAGCCCATCCCCCGTTTATGAAAAAAAAACTCTCTTTTTTCAGTTTTAAAGGGCTCTGCTGCATGTGCATCACCACAATACGGGAGAATGTCGTCCGCAAACACTTGGTAGAACTCGATCAGTAATGCATCCGGTCCTGCCGCCTTGCCCCTTTTCATGCCCATCAACCCCTCCCGGAGTTCTTTAACCGTCAAGGGGGCCTCTAAGCTATCCCGTTGCGATGCCGTTAACACCGGATGCGACACCTTGCTGAACAATTCCCGGAAAGCTCTCGGATCAGTCTCCGTTTCAGAACTATATAGTTTGGTATAAAACTCTCTAAACGCCTCCGCCATATCTCCCTCCTTACACAACAGGCCCCTCGCCTCATGCAGGATGGCCGCTACTTTAGCACGCGGTGGCCTAGGGGTTAGCGTGCGCGCCAGCAAGCGGCCAGCTTTATTGCTTTCATTGTACCATACGTCCTGTGCTCGACAGCCGAGTGCCTGCGCCTCGACACTGAGGCCATCATTATATTGGAATCTTAATTTTTGCAGCCGAAGCAGAATGTATGGATCAGTTCCTGCCACAAGCAATCTTTCCCCCGCCCGGATTTGGTCCTCCAGTGCTTGCATCTCCCTCTTCCGTTCCCGCCGGACTCTAATAGTATAGCTCGTAGTTGCAGCCCGAATAACTGCCTTGAAGGCCTCCCACCATGCCCAACCCGAAGTATCATTGAGTGAGTTAGTTGCAAAATAGCTCTCAATGACTCCCCGTATCTCTGTACAGTATCCTGAGTCCTTCAACAGGTCCCTGGGAAAAAAACAGGTTGCCGTCCCCTTACCCGCGTCCTCCAGCTGCACCTCCAAGGTTATATGCGCATGATCCAACATGTGCGTTTCCCCAATTCTGGCCCGTTCCACTGCGCAGATGAGCGACTTTGATATAAAGAAGTAATCTATACGCGAATGGGTCCCATGAGGGAAGGAGTAAAAAGTATATTCCTTCTCTGCCGGATGTAGCAGCCGCCATACATCTACTAAGCCTTCAGACTGCAGGAGCGATCGGAGGGCCACGTCTGCTCTACCGTGTCTGCGGGAGCGATAAGGGTGCCGATCGATCAAAGGGTCGACAACTAAATTAAAATCTCCACCAAGAATCCATGTATGCTCCGTCCACTCATGCACTTCTTCCGAGAGCCTCTGGAAGAATGCCACATCATCTACGTTAGGCCCATACACATTCATCAAGGCCACTTTCGCACTTCCCATCTGGACCAACACCTTTACCCATCTCCCCTCCCCATCAGCCTTGGCTAAAAGCACTTGTATCCCCAGCTGCCTAGCAGCCAGAATTGCAACCCCATTCTTTTTCCGTGCAGCTGCAGAGTGCCCAATTAAAAGGTAATTGCCTAGCCCCAGCTTTTTAGTCTCTGAGGAGGACAAGTGCGTCTCTTGCAGAAGGACTATATCCGCTGCCTGTTTTTTACAAAAAAGAAGGATCTTTTTACGTTTAAGGGGGTTCAGGACTCCTTTGACGTTCAGGGATAACACCTTAAGTGGTTTCATGGAGCAAGATTGAGTTTTGCAGTATAGACCCAGATCCGAGGAAACAGCGCAGACACCATACCTGTGACAACACTAAACCCACTATTTCCCAGGGAGGCCACTCCTCTTGTTCAACCACCCCACACCAAAGGACCCACCTTGGGTGAGCTGTCATGGCAAGTAGCCAGCACCATCCCGCTCATGCCCCAGTCCCAGCCCATCATCCCTACAAAACATATAGCAGGTAAACCTACCCCCCAATTGAGAAAAAATACAACAACAAACTAGAACCATACCCGAAACCGTGAACCCGCCTCCCCCCCCCACCCCCCCCCTCCAATACCTGCTGCATCATGACAATTATTGCATAAATTCAAAAGACAACATTTCACAGTCCAAACCGAAGTCCAGCACGCGGAACCCCTTTAGAGGGGGATCAATCAGGGCAGTACACCCGGCTGTGCAAGGTCCTTCCTTCGGGGCCCCGCCGCTCCTCCGCAGATGCACTAAAGAAATCCGAGACCCACGGCCCGACGCTCTCACCGCATTTGAGCTGCCTCCTTCTCCTCTAGGAACAATTGTAATGATGCAGGATCCTCAAAGGAGCGGGTCTGATTATGCAGGGTAATTCTCATCCGTGCCGGGTAGAATAAACCATATCTGGCCTGCAGCTGCTGTAGCCTGGGTCGGAAAGCCAGAAGTTGTTTGCACTTGTCAACTGTAGCTTTGCTAAAGTCAGGGTAGAACGAAATAGTGTGCTCTTCAAATTTGATGGGAGCCCTCAGTTTCGCCGCCGTCATTATCTCCGCTACTTGTGCATAGCGGAGGACCCGCAGTATCATCGGGCGAGGCTGCCTCACGTGTGGTCCAGCATGCGTAGGAATCCGGTGCGCCCGATCTATTTCAAAGGCCTGAGAAAACTTCAAATGCAGCATGGCGGGTATAGCTTTTTCCAGGAACTCAACTGCATTAGCCCCTTCCACACCCTCAGGTAGCCCCACAAGTCTTATATTATTCCTCCGCGCCCTATTACTCTGATCTTCCAGCGTTCTTTCCAGGGCCTCGACTCTCTTACTGAGTTTTGCAACCTGTTGCAGTCTCGCTTCCTGCACCGCCATTTTACCTTCTACTTCCCCTACTCTGCCCTCCAGGGAAGCCAGCTGTATTTTCATTTCCTTCAAATCCAAGATTTCGGCTTGCACCACTGCCAGGGCCTCTCCGTTCGCAGCTACTATCCCTCTAACCGCTTTAATTTCAGCCAGCACTTCTTGAAGCCCTGCCACGCTGTCTTGGGAACCAGCAGATTTTTGCGGTGATGGCGGATCGGGTTTCTGCCTCTTCACTCCCGTATTCGCCGCTCCTCCGAATTCAAGCCGCGTAGCTTTGCTTGTAGCCATCCTGGACTGGGAGGAGGCCACGGGGAGAGGGGGAAGCACGGGTTCAACACAATTAGGGCCCAGGAGTATACAGGATTTCGCGGAGAGCTATGATTATGCGGCCATCTTTGCCAAAGACCAAGCTCCGCCCCCCAAATATAGAGGCTTTTGGCAGCCCTGGCCACCGCACCAGTCCTGGGCACAGTGCAGGCATGGCTATGGTATGCAATACTGTTGGGGTCACTCCCCGGGGTGGTAAACACTGTCAGAAACCAAAACTGGGCAGAGGTTCCCAACTCCGGTCCTGGTGGGCCAAACACTGTTTGGGTTTTCATGCTGTCCCTAATGAATATGCATGAGATACATTTGTATACCATGGGGCGGCGCATAGAAATGCAGCACAGGCATCTTTATTAGAGACAGCATGAAACCTGAATGTTTTTTGGCCCTCCAGGACTGCATTTGGGAAACTCTGCTCTAGGGATTGCACATGTTTATGGTGTCTGTGCTCTGTAGGGTAAAATATGGGTGTTTCAGGCATGTTTATGTTATCTGCAATAAAGGTTCTGTCTTTATTACCACGGTTTAGTACTGGGTAAAATATGGGGCCTGGATTGGCAGGAGCCACAGCTGGGACTTGAACCTGTGACCTTCTGCTCCTGAACACACTGCCTGTGTGTACTGCACACTGCCACAGGGACAGTTCATTCCCTGGGGATACCATGAATGTTCATCAGACAGAGCCTATCTGTTGCAGTGCACGACACCCACCTAAACAGGGCTAGGCCATGGTCTGCTGTGGGCAGATTCCACTGCCCCCTCCACCACCATGCTGACATGCCCTTATGCTGGTGGTGCGCAGTCTCAGACCATCTAGTGTGCCGGTAGGCGGCTGCCTATGGTGTGGTATCTGGGGTAGGGGTGCCTGCATAGACGTCCACGCTTCCCCCCCCCCCCACCACCACCTGCCAATGTTCTGTGCCCTTGGGGGTACCTGCTGGGTACTATCCCCTGTGACAAACACACTCGTGCCCATGTTGGGCCCTCATTAGTTGCTGTCTGGCTGCTGTACAGTTTCAGCATTCCTATGTGCCACCTAGGCATCTCCCTAGTCCGCACTGTGCCCCAGCTGCACCACAGCATGTGCTGCCTGCAGCCCTCTGTATCCCATTTTCCAGCATCTGTACAGTTGCCCTTTCCAACATGCCCACCCTGCTGTTTCCGCACATGTTATATTTCCAGCTGTACTCTCTCTCTGAAGTGCCGTCTCCTGCAGATGCCAGTACCATTCATCCTGCTCTTGGAGAACGTCCTTCTACCCTGTGGGCAGTGCCGGGATCTAATGTCGGATGTCTTTCTATCCCGCCTGTGAGAATCACCGTGAAACCTGGAGTTCAGCTTCCTAGACTCAAGCAGTATCCACTGCCAGCAGCTGCCATTGAAGGAATTCGTCCTGTGATTGAAGATCTCCAGAAACAAGGTGTCATTTATTCTACAACTTCATCATGTAAGACTCCAATTCTTCCTGTACTAAAGGCTGACGGTAAGACTTAGAGATTTGTGCAAGACCTGCAAGCAGTAAATGTGATTTTGCCAATTTTTCCCTTGGTGCCTAGTCCACATGATATCTGGACACAGATACCTTCAGGGACTACCTGGTTTTCTGTTGTAGATTTGAGTTCTGCTTATTTTTCAGTGAGAATTTGCAAAGAAAGCCAATTTTTTTTATTTGCTTTCCATTTTGAAAATAAACAAAATATTTGGACCACTTTGTATCAAGGGTACACTGACAGTCCTGCATATTTTTCGCAGGCCCTAAGAACTGCATTATTGGATGTAAAGCTCGACCATTCCTCTTTAGTTCAATATGTGGATGATTTGCTTTTATGTTCACCAAGTTATGAGATTTGTTGTCAGATTCTTTTTTTTCTCAGACTTGTTTGTCAGCTCATATTTCTAATTTAGGTTTGAAGGTTAATTTGTCTGAACTGCAATGTCCCAGACCTTACTGCTCCGCTTTCTGCTCTTATTGGAACATAAGGTCTCGTTGTACCCACATTAGCACAGTGGGAAGCTTTTGTAAATATAAAGACTGCACTGGGAAATGCGCTATGTTTATCTTTGTTAGATTATTCTTTACCATTCAAATTGTATGTGGCTATTTCTGATTCCTCTGCTACCTGCGTACTTTTACAAGCTTTCCCAACTGGTTGCAAGTCAGTAGGCTATTTCTCAAAGCGAATTGATGCAGTTACTTTGGGATTCCCACTATGTCTGTGTAGTTTGGTGGCAGTGGCTTTTGCAATTGAAACTTACTGATTTTCTGGTTCTACAGTGCCCTTTTGTTCCATCTAACCAAGACTCAGCCTTTGTCCTCCACACGTTTTATTGACTCTGGAATTAATCATTTCTCCGCTTCATGTTTCAGTGTGTACTACATCAATATGCAACCCTTCAACACTTGTGGAGGAGGATGGGTCTCATGATTGTTTCCAAACTATTTTGACATTTTCTCGAGCTAGATCTGAACTTTCCCCTGTACCTTTACCAGCCCCGGATTATACCTTTTGTTTGTGGATGGCTCTGCTTTCAGAGATGACAAGGGCAAACTTCGTGTGGGCTATGCAGTCACAACAGTTCATGATGTAGTGGAATCAGCTTCTTTGCCGTTTGTCAGTGCACAGCTAGCAGAAGTGTTTGCAAAGGGCAACCATTTTGCAGACCAAGAAGCACGGCGAGCTGTTCTTCAAGCATCGGTGTCACTGACATTGCTGTATTTAACACCGTCTAATATGACTTTGTTTTCCCTTTCATTTCTCTTGCAGCAATATCAAGATACTTCTTTTTTCGCCTCTTCCGGCTACTGGGAAAAGGATCATCTGCTTCTTTGTCCTGACAGTCTATTGTTTCCACTTGCCCTGTTCCTGCATCATAAACTTTACCGCTGTGGCTATGAATTCTGTCTTTTTGTTTCTCCGGTGTCACCTGAACTTCTGTTATTTTTTTCTTTGGCACAGCTTGTCTGCACTGTTTCAAGACTGGCAGAGTAGGGTCAGCTTAGGGTCAGTTATATGTATTTCTGCCTTCCGGACTCTTTTTGATTTTGTAGCCTCTTTTGCAGATCTGCCCTGTGCCAGAGGAGGGAAGTGGTAATTGTTTGGTGGTCACTTGTCTTTTCTCTGAATGGGTAGCGGCTTATCCCACTACCAGTATGACTGCTGGGGTTGCCATCAGATTACTGCTCACTCAGTTTATTCCTGTTTGGGGTATACCTTTTGTTCTTTCTTCTTGTCTGGGTCCAGCCTTTGTTGCGAGTGTCTGGGAGGGTATTGAAAATTTGGTTTGGTATTAAGAGACAACTGCACACTCCTTATCATCCGCGAAGCTCTGGCCAAGTGGAACGGATGACTAGGACACTCAAAGGTCACTTACGCACTCTGACACAGGATTGGGCTACAGATTGGACAGAAGCCCTTCCTTTTGCCCTTATGGCAGTGCGTAATTCCCCCAGCCTGACACCATATGAAATAGTTACTGGACGTCCAGCTACTTCTCCACATGAATTGGCAGTTATCCCGGATCCTCAATTGTTGCGCAGCGATATTTGGACTTATTGCTCACAATTGGACTCAGTCCTGTCTGTTTCCCCTTTATTGCAGGTGAATCCTCAACGAGATATTCCGTCAGAATCATCATATCCAGAGGTGAAGTCACCAGATTGGGTCCTGATTAAGAATTTGCATCCAAAGACACTTCTGGCTCCCAAGTTCCTAGGTCCATTCCGTGTGCTCCTGGTGGGATACTCAGCTTGTAAAGTGGAAGGACACTCTCGTTGGATACATCTTACACAGTGTAAAAAGGCTCCTTCACAGGATCCAGAAGATGGTTCCCTGCATCAGTGAATCAAGAAATTGCAACGCAGAGACTCATTGAACAACAGTGATATTACAGAAAAGACTATCAGGATTTATGTGCTTTTTGAATGGACTAATTATGCAAAACGCCTTCTTCCAGCATCTATACTGCTGCTTAGGTGGATAAAGTTAGTTCGATTTAGTGTTTTACTGATATATATGCAATGACCTTTTGGCACTTAACCTCTACTTTATGAAAAGTTTGAGAATTAGGGGTAGTTATAGCTATAGTATATAGCGTCATCATATTAAGAGAAGTAAGTGTATTTTCATTTTTGTTTTAGAATGTTTATTTTGGTTGTTTTTTTTACATTACCAAAATATTACTTTATTAGCCTAGAATCGCATGGTTTTAGACTATCTCCTAGCGAAGGAAAATGGCATGTATGGATTATTTATTTATTTATTTATCTATTTATTTATTTATTATTATTATTATTGTTTGCTTGATGATGAAGGAAAATAGTGAAAGACCTACTAGATGTTAGAAATCGTACTCTTGTTCTAAGTAATAGTTATGTAAGTTCTTTTTCTGAATTTTTGATTCTGTTTCTTCTTTTTGGAGTTCCTTATCTAGGTCCCTTGCAAGGCATGTTAGCATTTTTTTTGTTTTTTGGGAATTCTCATTTTAGGAGCATTAATTCTCTGTGTAATATCTGCTTGCTGTAAGTAATCAGTGGAGGCACTGACCCCTAAAATGATGTTACCGATAGACCCAGAATCCAGTTACAATCCCTCTTTAATATCAATGTCTAAGTTGCCTTACTTTTGAAATGATTCTTTACAGAATCAGAGGAGGGACTGAAAGTAAGCTAGCCTGTACAGGGCTGTGTATACTGCCAGGGCACTCAACAATATTTTACTAGCCCGAAGAAAGAGTTAATACCATTCAGAGCTTTTTACTCAGTAACATTCTTGAAAGACTCTGCTAGGATAATTAGGTGAAAGGTTCCTATAATATAAACACTAGTCTATGTTTATATTAGATAAGTAAAAGGGCAAGTTGTCTCCCAGTCTCTCAGTCTTGGGTTAGAGATATCAAACTGTCAGTATTAGAATTAATTAGAATTAATGCCTACATAGTTATGTCTTGGAATATATGTATGTCTTCTCATGATTGCCTATGATGCAGAGATATAGAGATGTATCTTATGGATACATGATGTCTGACGTAGAACAATAACGTGAGAATTATGCTGTATAATCAAATCTTTACCTATAAATAAAGTGCCCTAAAGCTATGATGTCAGAGAAAACATAGGCAGCAGCCTAGCTTGCTCTCCCAAAGCTTTGGTTGATTTTTATAATACAAGTGTGTTTTGTATTATTTACTGATTTACCAATTAACATTCTCATTGCTTTGTGTGTGGATTTCTATTATACCCAAGAGCCCTGCCTTGTAGGTGAGGGGAGGTGCAGAGTACTTCTTCAGTATGGAAAAAAAGAGCCAAACGACGAAACCTGGAAACAGCACAAGCACTGGCAAGTCAAATGCAAGGCATTGATAAGGCAGGCAAAGGGAGAATTTGAGAAGAAGCTTGCTGCGGCAGCAAAAACGCAAAATAAAGACTTTTTCAAGTACATTCGTAGCAAAAAACAACAGGGCGATAGCAGAGAGACTGAATGAATTCTTTGCTTCGGTCTTTACTGAGAAAGATGTAGGGATGTTACCCATGACTGAAGTGGTATTTAAAGGTGCGGAAGAATTGAAGGAAATATCGATACATCGGGAAGATGTATTACAACTGTTAGATAAACTGAAGAGTAGCAAATCACCTGGACTGGATGGTATACATCCAAGGGTGTTGAAAGAACTAAAATATGAGATTGATGAAAATTCACAGATTACTAATAGCAGGTCTGCAAACTCATCTGTAATACCTGAAGATTGGAGGATCGCCAATGTAACGCCACTTTTTAAAAAGGGTTCCAGGGGTGATCCGGGAAACTACAGACCGGTGAGCCTCACGTCAGTACCGGGAAAAATGGTAGAAACCATCATAAAGAACAAAATTACTCAACATGTAGATAGTCATGGCCTAATGGGAGACAGCCAACATGGCTTTAGACAAGGAAGATCTTGTCTTACTAATCTGTTATGTTTGTTTAAAGGTGTGAATAAACAGGTGGACAAAGGTGAGTCAGTTGATATAGTCTATCTGGACTTTCAGAAAGCCTTTGACAAGGTCCCTCATCAGAGACTTTTGGCAAAACTAAAGAGTCATGGGATAGAAGGCAGTGTACTATTGTGGATCAGGAACTGGTTAAAAGATAGAAAGCAGAGGGTAGGGCTAAATGGTCAATTTTCCTAATGGAGAAAGGTGAATAGTGGTGTACCCCAGGGATCTGTGCTGGGTCCACTGCTTTTTGACATATTCATAAATAACCTGGAAAGGGGAATAACGAGTGAGGTTATCAAATTTGCAGATGACACAAAACTATTTAAAGTTGTTAAAACCCAAGAGGATTGTGGAAAATTGCAAGAGGATCTTGATAAATTGGAAGACTGGGCATCAAAATGGCAGATGAAATTTAATGTGGACAAGTGCAAAGTTATGTACCTAGGGAAGAACAAACCAAACTATGGTTACACGATGCAAGGTTCCACATTAGGAACCACCACCCAGGAAAATGATTTAGGGGTATGTTTACTAAACCGTCTTAATGTTCCCGGCGCTAGCTCCAGCGATAATGTGAAGAATGCCATATAAGGAGTGGGCGTTCCGGTTCTAATGCAGCAAAAATCAGTATCACATGATAGTGAGCGCCATTGCACGTTAACACGCGTTAACCCTAAGTTAATGCCAGCGTAGTGTCAGAAGGAATAAAGATGTAGCCCACTGGTTATGGCAATGACTTTGGAGACAGAGGTCATGGGCTTGATCCTGCAGTGGGGTTATGTAAGAAGGCTGTCTGAGGCATTACTCGTTAATTTAAACCAGAGCCATCTGTGGCATTTTCTTTTTTAATTTAAATTAGTGCTGCCAGCAAAAACACCCTCACAGTGCCGTAACCTAAGGTGCCGCATAAGGCGCCCTATAAGGCACTCCAGAGGGCACATTATAAAGTGCACTGTCCGCCAAGGCACCTTATAATGTTCCCTATAGGGCGCTTTATACGGCACCCTATAAGGGCGCCTTATACGGCGCTTTATAGGGCGCCTTACACGGCGCTTTATAGGGTGCCTTATGAGGCACCTTAAGTTTACAGCACTGTGAGGGTGTTTTTCCTGGCAGCACTCATTTAAATTAAAAAAGGAAATGCCTCAGACAGCCTTCTTACATAACCCCACTGCAGAATTAAACCCATGACCTCTGCCTCCACAGTCAGTGAAGTAACCAGTGGGCTACATCTCTATAACTGCTAACAAACCTCTGGCTGGCTACAGAAAGACTGCAGGCCACCACACAAACTGTCTGCTGTGGTTAGCAGGATAGGGTAAACCCACCCGTACCCATGATGCACTGCACATGCAGATCAGCAGTCTACAGATCTTTATCTTTATTAGCTCATTTAATATACCGCTCTTTACCGAGGGCACCAGAGCGGATGATCACAAGATGGGGTATGCACCTCCACAGCACCTCAGCCTGGTAGGGGGAACTGACCATGTGTGTTACTGGCACAGAGTAGCTACAGACCGTCACATTGTGCGGGTACAGTGCTCACCCTGAGGGTGAGGTGGGGCGCCCAGCACCAGGTCCGCAGCAGCTGACTTAGCTGAGATAGGCTATGCTGCAGGTTGCCATCAGTGCCAGTGTGTGATAGGTAGTCCTTGCAGACACACCTAGGATACACCTGTGTCCATTTGTATTTCCCAGTCACGTCTAGCCCTTGTGGACTATGATGTACCCAGAATAGTGCATATCTTGTGTGGGTGCCATGGTCACATGATTTAAGTGAAGGGTGGTGTTTGGACCCATAGGCGGATTATGTAGCACAACCCAACCCGCCCTCTGGGGCTCAGGGTGGGGGACAGGATCTCCCACCAACAGATCCACATTCTACATCCCTGCAATAGTGGCAGTAGAGGGGACCATCAACCCCAGTCCTGCTGGGGAACAGGCACCCTACAGGGCAGTCAATGCAGATCTGTACACATCCATAAGGCAATGGCAGACAGAAGGCCTAGAAATGCTCAGCTGCCCCCCCCCATCCTCCCCATGCCCACCTGCCGGCCCGCCCACCTACCGCCCCGCCCACCCTCCTCCCGGCCCCGCCCGCCCACTTCCCGCCCCCGCCCGCCCACCCACTTCCCGGCCCCCGCCCACCTGACATTCTCCAGCAGCAAGCACATTGGCAGGCTAACACTGGAAACAGTGCAAGCAGTGTGGGCTCAGTAAGGTGTAGGCAGCCACAACACACTGGATAGACAGACACACACTCCCACACCTATGCCAGCATTGTTCAAACATAGAGGCTGTTGCCACTGTAGATGCATATGTTGTTGATCGTTATCCTGCCCTGTCCCCAGAACGGCCACAGATGTCATCACACAGGTCACGCACACATCCTGGTGTCATATCCCCTGCGTGTGATGTGGTCCCAAATGTCCGCTACATCCCCAGGATGCGTCACACATGGTTACAGAGGCCCAGCATGGGTCCCGGTGTTAGGTCAACTGCATCTGTGGAATTTTCAGAGCTCCGTAACAACCCCAGGAGCCGTTTTACTGTGCCGATTATTCATCCTTATTTCAATATCACATCAGGACAGTTAGTTCCTTTTAGATACACTTATACATATTTTTCATTATATTTATAATCCTCTTCTCCTCACTAGTTGTATAATGGTTTGCATTAGCTATACAATTCAGTATATTCACATCAATATAGTTTTGTGACTACACATGTCCTGTTGTTATTAACCACACAGGCACACCTTCTTTTCTTGTTGTTTTAGGTACATTGAGCATTTTTAGAGTGTCTCAGAATAGTCGGTTTGGCTCTACTTTATTATATAATATGTTAGTTTTGCTATAGATTATTTTTATGTTATATTATAGTTTCATTAGATACACAACAGTCTTATCTTGCAAGAGCCGATTGTTGCCAGCTCATGGTGATGACTACAACATAAGAGGATTTACGACTAGGGTCTTTGTATCCACAGTGCTTGAATGTGAGTAACATGTTGTTTTTACGTCTGTACATTGGTTTTTACATTGATTGAGACTTCAATTTGCCCTGCATCTTCTTTGTATACTTTTATACACTTTTGTGTATATGTGGTTTTATTTATTAGTCACATTGAATATTTATTTGGTTTTTTATTGTTTTTTTTATTGTTTTTTTATTGTTATATTCATACTGTAACCAACATGCTCGTTTTATTCCAATTTGTTTGATTTATTATGTTTTTAATGTGGTTTCTTTTATATTCAAGTATCCACCCCCCGAAGAAGGCATCTGCCGAAACGCGTTGGGGATTTAATAAAGCACCTGTGCTCATCCTCCACTCACCCTCTCTGATGCACCATACTCGTAGGGGAATAGTGTGGATGGCCAGCAGCGGTGTTAACTCCTATGACTACATCTACACAGGAGAAAGGACATAAAAAATGTGGGGAGTGCGATATCTGTGAGGTTACTATAGAGACATCCCAATTTACCTATCAAGAATCAGAACACTTTTTGAATTCACACACAACTTGTGATTCTTCAAGTGTGGTTTATGTTATACAGTGTCCATGTGGGCTGGTCTATGTAGGTAAGACGCTTTGCCCCTTTAAAATATGAATGAGAGAACACAGGAGCCGCCTAAAATGTAGGGTAAATGAAGCCCCGATAGTTCAACATTGTATAACACAGGGGTATACCTTTGAGCAGTTACGTTGTTTTTGCATAGATAAGGTGGAAGTGGGAGCGTTAGGTAAATCGCATGATCAAACCCTTATAATTAGGGAACAAAGATGGATTTATAAATTGAAATCAGTGATACCCACAGGTCTCAATGCTACCATAGATTGGGCAGCATGCATATAATTGTTGGGACATAAGTAGGAAATAAGATCGGGAGAGAGATAAAATAATATTTCATAGTATAACAACATAGCTAACAATCAGTAGGGGAGATGAATTGCTATACCCAGAGGACAGGGGTTAAATAGTTGAGTATAAATGAGTGAATGAAACTATTGTATCAATCAGTAGTGGTTACTGAAGGAGCTTACCGAGTGTGAACAGTGTGACAGATTGAGTCCCCCGCTCACAGGAGCCCATAAGAAAATTCGGAGGGATTGAAAAAAGCTTGCGATCTTGACAAGTGAGAACTTAAAGCAGTATTTGAATATATGGGTGTAGTGCACAGGTGTGTTCAATTAAGGCATGAAAGGTGGGTCTTTTAAAAGCAGTGTCTGCATTTGCATCTCGCATGCGCGGCATCTTTTCTAAGAACGGAAGGTGAGAATCTGCACGGACAGAGGTCCGTTTAAATCATAGAGAAAGTTAGACGTGGGCAGCATCTTCGTTGAATTTTGGTAGGTGTTTTTATTCACTTTATATATATTTTTATAGAGGTAGAAGTTTTAGGATGAGGGGCTGATTAAGATTCTTTATTTACATAGAGCATACGCGGGCTAAGAACGGATCCCCTGAAGAAACCGAGGTGGTGAAACGCCACAGCGGTACCTAGTGAGAGCGTTGGGATTAATGAAAAACGAGAAAGGAGCTGAATAACAACTTTAAAGATCAAGTAGGAAAAATAGAAAGTTAAGTATTAAGAAAAAGAGACTTGTGGAGAATAAATATTCTGCAGATATTAATAAACATTCTGCAGAAATCAACCTTTACCATTTGAGCCCCAGGAAGAGGGGCCTATTTGACGACATATGAGAATCAGTAAGGTTAACTCCACGAATAATCAATAAAGATTAAGAGCAACAGTTTCCTATATTAGAGCTCCCTACTCATGATATTCAATTAATGGTCGTTGATGCTACTGGGCACGCTATACAATCAAGACGCGAGTCTGATAAAATAGTGCCAATTGAAGTCTGAGACCTTTATAGCCATAGCTAATATAATACATTCTAGTCCCCCAAGACATATTTATGAACGTATTTTGATTTTATTTATAATATTGATCGTTCACAAATAGACCAGAGGCAAGTGTGTTAGCAGCAGGTATGTGGCAAGAAGGATGAGATGGACTGATGAACCGAGGAGCTGCCGAGGGGGATAGCTGGTGAGTTCAAGACAGGTGAATGTTGGTCTGGAGGGGGAGCAGAGGCTCACTACAGGTGCTGGAGGGGGGTGAACAACTGACAGTAGGTTGGTAAATCTGTACGTCGTGTCTGGCTGCCACGCATGTGCAATCAGTATGCCACAGTGAGCCTGGCGTGTGTCTGACGGACGGGTCACCCATGTAGAGAGCCTGATGTGGATCATATGTGGGGACAGAGGGGGAATATACCCCACAATGTGGGCTGCACATGCGGACATATACAGCAGGTGGCAGAGGGGGAGGGTGTGACTCCAAGCATATGTATGGCCATTATGGCATGGCACGGTGCATGTGACACAGGGCATGTGTGCACCACTCTGTAAGATATGCTGCTGGAACATACACCCCACCAGCCTGTGACATGTTAGAGCACATATGACCATGCCAAGCCCAGTTTCAAAAGCCCACCCAGGGAGCCCCCAACATAAAGGAAGGACACGTGCACATCAGTGTAGCAAGGTAAGGTGTCATTTAATGTTATATATGGTATAGCTTGCAATTACATGCCTACGGCCTGCGTGGCCGCCCATGCCCATGTCCCCCCCGACAACCTCACACATCCCGTGCTGCTGCTGGTGCCGCTGCTGACGCCGCCTCTGGTGCCTCTGCAGGCCGCATGATGTGTGCCACAATGGCCTCTGCCAGCTGCGTACCCCACAACTGTCCCTTGCAGCTGCCGTGTCTCCTGGGTGAGCTCCTTGATGTCCCTGTGGAGCCCACACAACACCCGCATGTGGGCCCGCTGCGCCTGGCATTGTGCACGCTGTAGCTGCTGCTGTCCACGCATCTCCATCCGTATGCCTATCAGTGCCTTGCGAGTGCCTGTAGGAGGGGAACAGGTTGACCTGCGAGACATCTGACGCCCAGAATGCAACATGTAGGACCTGCCCGATCCCCACTGCGCCACACCAACCATCCCAGATATGGCCTGGGGGGGGGGGGCATATTTATGTGTGTAGGCCCGCTGTCACCGTGCGTGTGTCAGGGGGTTGGTGTGCCACAACAGCTCATGCAACCATCCTGCCACTTGCCTACCTGCAGCATCTCTGTGTAAAGACGCCATTATGTGCCCGCAGCTCCCGGACGACAACAGGCACTGCGCCTGTTGCTGCTATGGATGGCCCTGGCGGAGGCAATGTGGGGCTCACCCCCACATCCTCGTGTCCCTCCCCAGCCACAGTGGTCACCATCTCCCCGCTCTGCTGTGTGACTGTCCGTCCTCCTGGGTGGTCACCACCTGATACAGCACCTCATCCCATGGGGTGTCTGCGGCTCTGCTGATGGCAGCCACTGCATGTGGTGCCCCATCAACCTCTGCAGGCTCTGGCTCACCGCCACTGTCCTCCCCAGCCGCCTCGATGGCCTCGATGTTCCCTGGGGGGGGGAGGTGGAACAACGTAGACAGTAGATATGGGGTGTCACAGGGGTATGTTTACTAAACCAGGCCAACGGTTAACCCGGGCTATCTGCCACTAGGTCCCATATTATTCAATGGGACCTAGTTGCAAATAGCCCAGGTTAACCGTTAGCCAGGTTTAGTAAACATACCCCACAGTAAGAGACGTCGAGCACATGCTAACGTCGACACATATCTGTTTATGTGGACCTTATGATCCCCTCTCTCTCTTACCTGCTCAGTCATGGGGAGATGACCTTTCATGCTTTCTCCCTCCCCACTGCTGTACCTTCCCCACCACACATTGTATGCACTGACACAACCCATTTGCTGTTAACGCCCCATTTTACAATCTGCATCTAGTGTGCGGACATCCAGGTCGTACATGGAGCATGGGGATCGCATGTGTGGGGTACCCCCGGACCTTGGATGTCTGCACCGCATCACAGTTATGCCCGTGACATCCTGACCTACATCCACGCCTAAGTCTGCCCAGGACAGGGATGGTTGATGGGAGGGAGATCATTGCGTCAGACAGATATGT
Source organism: Ichthyophis bannanicus (assembly GCA_033557465.1). Taxonomy (NCBI): domain Eukaryota; kingdom Metazoa; phylum Chordata; class Amphibia; order Gymnophiona; family Ichthyophiidae; genus Ichthyophis; species Ichthyophis bannanicus. The sequence continues at coordinate 924,231,199 of CM066032.1, read as the reverse complement.
CTAGGGTTTTGGCAGGGTGGTATGCCTTTATCCCCTATAGTGCCCACGTGCACACACTAACGGGGACTGTGGACCCCCAGGTACGTGTTTCCCTAGGTCGGGCACTCCTGCTCCTAGGACAAGGGCCCGCTACCCCCCATGGCATGCCCAGCGTGTGTGTGGTAGATGGCTGTATGTGTGCTGTCTGTTCCCAAACATACCTGCTTGGGGATCAGCCCTGTCCAGCGCCGGTGAGAGCCCATGGATGTAGATGGGGTCTAGGCATTCAGCGAGCTGCTGCTCCAGGGGGCGTGAGGCTGAGTATGAAGGGGCCACCCCCGCCAGTGCCGCTAGCATGTCTGCGTTCTGCATTCATGTGTGCACAGAGCCCCCGCCTTATATCGTTAAACCGTTTACAGAGGCTATCAAGGCTGTCTTGAAGGACTAGAAAAAGGGACTGTTACTTCTGGAGAGAGATCTGCAACTGTGAGTATATACTTCTGGTAATTTTCTAAAAGGAATTCTTTGTATTAAAGCTAATTAATCTGTGAACCCACTACTTTTTGTTAAATCAGTCAGGACCTAGTAACAGCAGTTTAAGTTTAAATGTAAAACACAGAAGAGAACTTTCTGGTTACATTTGGAACCCAGCAGAGAGCTTGTAGTTTACATTTAATAGTCACTCAGGGCCTAGCATCAGAAAAGTACTTTTAGTTTTAAAACACAGAGGAGAACCTTCTGGTTACATTTCATACCCAGCAGAGAGCTTGTAGTTTAAATTTAATAGTCACTCAGGGCCTAGCATCAGCAAAGTACTTTTAGCTTAAATTTAAAACACAGAAGAGAGCTTTCTGGTTAAATTTAGAACCCAGCAGAAAGCTTGTAGTTTAAATTTCGTAAGAAGTTAGAGCCTAGCAGTAGCTAAGAGCTATAATTTAAATCAAATCAGAATATAGCTTACCTCAGCAGCACAAGACAGGGTACTGTGTAGCAGCCCTCTTTTAATAAGTGTTATTTCCCTCCCTCCCTCCCCACACCCACCCACCCCTGGGATAATCATAGCTTTATAGGTACTGTGATAAGGAAGCTTATCATAGCTCAGGAAGGAGCTATAGTAAAGGTGAAGTGACTCCGAACAAGCAACCTGTCAGTTCTGGTAGAAATAAGAAAACAGAATTTTTCCATAAAAGACTACCAGTCCCAGAATGCACAAGGTTTCCAACAGCCATTAGAGGAGCTGAAGTGGGGAAATGTGTGTTCAATCAAGAGGGCTATGAGGTAATCCCCAAGCACTCATCTCAAAGGGCAGGGCCTGATTCAGCACAGCTGCGCTGTGCTAGGGTGGAGCACTCATCTAAGCAGAATAAAGGTAGAGTTTATTCTACAGAGAATTATCCTCAGTTTCATCTGGGAGATCCTCAGAATCAGCTTGGATATCCTCAGCTTGGACATCTTCATCATCTGGAGGATCATCAGAAGCAGAAGCCAGAGCGGACGGACAGAGAGGGCAAGAAACCCTTTGGAAGAAAGAAGAGAAAAGCTTTTGGGAGGTCTAAAGGAGTCCAGAGCAGTACGTATACTGGAAGGCATTCCAAAGGCAAGCTTACACCATTGGACTGGGGAAAGCCAGAGGAATGGTGCTGCAGAGCTAGGAATCTCCAGACGGTACCTGTGAGGGAGACGGCTGCACGTGGAAGGGACCCTAAGACCCGTGCCAGAAGGTATGTGAAGAGAGATCCAGTGTCCAGGGATCTGGATTGGAAGGCTGGACATAAGAACTGGACTACTGTGGCGGCGCGCTGCTCTGTTAGGCGGCTGCCTAGTGGGGTGCGCCGGTCATCACTCTTCTTTTATTGTAGTTGTGGCTTGCTTTGCAAGCAATACGAGTGGATGAGGCTCACAGGACAATTTGTGAAATAAATTGATTTTTATTTTTCTTTGCGGAGTCAATTTTTGACAAATGACCTTGACAAGGCTAACAAAATAACCAACTGAAAATAGGATACTTTCTCCAGTAAACTTTCTCAGTAAACACTTTCCAAGTAGTTTTCTCCACTCTTGGGTTAACTTTGACTTCTTCAGTTTAACAAACCAGCATAATACTGTTAACTGCACAGTTCAACATAACTTTAAACTTCAGTAAGACTGTTTTGAATTCTGTTATTCTCAGCTGCTGCAGATTAGGATGCAAATCATGTGCTGCCTCTCAGTTTAAAACCAACAGCCTTCTTAACCTGGCTTTAGCAGTGGTAAAACTGGCTGCTTTTAAACACGAGGTTTCTATCTTTTTGTCTGCCCTTGTCCTTGGCATTAATTGACACCAGCACACATTATCTTCTTAACCTGTATCATACAGTCTTCCATAAAAGCTTTAAACATTGCTTACACAAAGCCCACATTCCATTGACTCTTCTGAGGACATTGGACTGTCTGGATAAAGCTCCACTTCCATCTCCTCCTGTGTGCTGTAAGGCTCAGGGCTTGGGGCACGTTCTGGAACGCTCAGCTGCACTTCCTTTAAAAGTTTAAAAAGCTTTCCCCATTTAAGATTCCTGCTCCCTTTTTTAACTGGGTCAGAACCTCTTGCCCTTCTTTCCCTTAACAACTCAACTTCAGGAAATATAGGAGTTTCTTGGCTTGCAGAAACCCTCCTTTTATCAGGCTTTCTGTACTGTCTGTTTAAGGGCCCAGGACTTGAGCTGCTGTCTTCAGAATCAGATGTATAGTCCTGAATTCTTCCCCAGCTCCTTTCTTGCCCACAACCTTGACACTTGCCTTGGGAGTTGTGGCTGGTCCCCTTTGAACCACCAGGTCTCACAGCCTTGTAATGCTGTCTCTTCCCCTGGTCTCTCTGGACTCTCTGCCTCTCCTCGTGGCTTCTTTCCTGCAGTCTTTCCTGCCCTCTGGCCGTCTCTCTCTGCAGTCTTTCCTGTTCTCTGGGCGTCCTTCTCTGCCCTCCTTCCTGTTCCTGTTCACGTCCTCGTTCTGCCTCACTTGCTGAGTGACGCAGCTTAAATGTTCTATAGCTTGTTTCCTTCTCTGGCCCCACCCCCTCTCTCCCTGCAGCTGCTCTAGAGGCTGGGTGTGGCTTCAGGCTAGCTCTGCTAGTGTGTGCTTTAGTTTCTCTTTCTCTCTGGGAGCTATGCTTCGGTGAGCCCATCCCCCATTTATGAAAAAAAACTCTTTTTTTTCAGTTTTAAAGGGCTGTGCTGCCTGTGCATCACCACACTACATACTGGCCAGGGTATTTAGAGAGGAACTCTAACAGCAATGGAAGCTCAGGTATGAACACTGATCTATGCCCTAGCTATACCCTTGAAAGACAGCAGGGAAACAAGTATTCTCCTCAAAGTGCTCCATTGAGAAATGCCTCTGTGCCAATCCATGATTTTGAACCCATGATTGTTGAAGAAGGGGGAGAGGTGGTAGATACAGGCTCTGAATACATGGATTGCTCTCTGTCTAAACTCCTTTGGTAATTTACTGTTACAAAGTACAACAACCATCACAAAGAAATACAAACTTGTTCTTTAATCTACTCAGAAAAGCTCCTGAGTAGGATTTGAGCCACGCAGTAGAAAGCAAGCCAGCTAAGGGGTTTCAGCTGGGTAACTGCTAACAATTGAGCCTTACCTAATTGCTTGTGAGCTCTGAGGGAATCACTTCTGAGTCTATGTGTGAAGATATAAGAAGTTAACCTGAAAAGAACAGTTTTTCCCTTCTTTGTGGGTTTTGCTTGTTTGATGCACTGCTAAGAAAATATTAGCTAGAGCCTACAGAAAAGACCAGTTTGTTACCAACCAGGTCTTTATTCTTTTGATTTGATTGCCTGACAAGTTCAGCTGTTGTTTTCCTGATTTTGTTTTTCTAAGTTTAACACTGAAAGCAAGTATCCTGGTTTATGTGCTAACAAGCATATCTGTGTTGGGAGAAATAACCCCATAAATAAATATCTTATTGGCTTTACACTCAAGCACAACTAATTATTGTGAACGGCTGTGTCTGGTGTGAATGGACTACATTTCCCACAATCCCTTGCAAATCATATTAACATATGCCTTTGCCAAGACTGTGAACATTCTCACCCAGGCACCCGTCTGACAGTACTTACACATCTTAAAAGACAGGAGGTGCTCTCAGGTGAAGCTCATTACCCAATTCAGTCATACACTAAGGACCTGAGATTAGTTAAGCTTCAGGTGAACAAGGTATATTACACGTATTAGGTACAGTTTTATTAGTATAAATATCCGTAGCAACCCTTAGTAAGTAAAGAACTTAGATCTAAACACAAACTTAAAACTAAGATGCAGACAGCAGTCCAGCAGCGGGATGGGGGCTTTCCAGTCTTTTGCATTGAGTGTCACATGTATGATTTTCTCCCAGTTGGTGAGAGGTCTTACATGTGCACTAGGTGCAAGGAGCTCTTTGCTCTCAGGGAACGAGTCCGTTCTCTAGAGGCTAGAGTAGCAGACTTGGAAAGCATAAGACAGACAGAGAGGTACATAGACGAGACCTACAGGGATATAGTCCTGAAGTCCCACCTCCAGTCTGGCAGCATCCCTGTTGCCATGGAGGAGAGAGGTCACGTGACAGGAGAGCATCACCCTGGTGTGGCAGGAAGTGATCCTGTAACTAGGACCTGTCCTCCAGGTGATGTAAAACCCTCTCGCACCGAGGAAGTTTCTCCAGAGCCATGTGCCCATGAGGGAAGGGTTAGGACAGCCGTTATAGTTGGTGATTCGATCATTAGGCATGTAGATAGCTGGGTGGCTGGTGGACGTGAGGATCGCCTGGTAACATGCCTGCCTGGTGCGAAGGTAGCGGACCTCACGCGCCACCTAGATAAGGTCTTAGATAGTGCTGGGGAGGAGTCTGCTGTCTTGGTACATGTCGGTACCAATGACATAGGAAAATGTGGTAGGGAGGTTCTGGAAGCTAAATTTAGGCTTTTAGATAGGAAGTTGAAATCCAGAACTTCCAGGGTAGCATTCTCCGAAATGCTTCCTGTTCCACGCGCAAGACCCAAAAGGCAGGCAGAGCTCCGGAGTCTGGATGTGGATGAGACAATGATGCAGAGATGAGGGTTTTGGATTTGTTAGGAACTGGGGAACATTCTGGGGAAAAGGAGGGGCTCTTCCGAAGGGATGGGTTTCACCTTAACCGGGATGGAACCAGGCTGCTGGCATTAACCTTTAAAAAGAAGATAGAGCAGTTTTTAAACTAGATATTAGGGGAAAGCCGACAGTCGCCCAAGAGAGGATGGTTCGGAAGAATGTATCTTTGAAGGATACTACCAAAAGCAGTGAGGTTCCACAAAAGAGTAAAGTAGCCCAAATGCCCTCAAGTATGGAGCAGACAGAGCTTAAAGATCCCAAATTATCCATGTCTAACAATAGCCAAATTAATATGAATAAAATACATTCTCTAAAATGCTTGTATGCAAATGCTAGAAGTCTAAAAAATAAGATGGGAGAGTTAGAATATATAGCACTAAATGAAAGGTTAGATATGATTGGAATATCAGAGACATGGTGGAAGGAGGACAACCAGTGGGACACTGTGATACCTGGGTACAAACTATATCGTAATGATAGAGCTGATCAAATTGGTGGAGGGATTGCTCTCTATGTTAGAGAGGGCATTGAGTCAGAAAGGATTAAAGTTTTGCAGGAAACAAAATCTGCTGTAGAATCTATATGGATTGAAATTCCATGTAAAAGGGGGAAGGCAATGGCAGTGGGGGTGTACTATCGAGCGCCTGGCCAGAATGACCAAATGGATGATGAAATGCTCAAAGAAATCAAGGAAGCTAACAAAAGTTACAGCGCAGTAATAATAATGGGTGATTTCAACTACCCCGGTATCGACTGGGTCAGTGTCACGTCAGGACATGCTAGGGAGATAAAGTTCCTAGATGAAATAAATGACTGCTTCTTGGAGCAGCTGGTTCATGAAACGACCATAGGTGAAGCCATATTAGACCTAGTCCTTAGTGGAACACCAGATCTAGTGCAAGAGATAAGGTTGTTGGGTCCTCTTGGCAATAGTGATCATAGCATGATCGCCTTTGATTTAATTAGTGGAGGAGGGATAGTAAGGAAATCCACAGTACTACTTTTAACTTTCGAAAGGGAGACTATGATAAAATAAGGAAAACAGTTAAGAAAAAACTAAAAGGAACAGTTGCAAAGGTTAAAGACGTAGATCAGGCTTGGCTGTTGTTGAAAAATACTATCTTGGAAGCCCAGACCAGCTGTATCCCACGCTTTAAGAAAAGTGGAAGGAAGTCCAAAAAACTGCCAGCATGGTTTAAAGGTGAGGTCAGAGAGGCTGTTGCCAAAAAAGCATCTTTCAGGAAATGGAAAAAAGAGCCAAACGACGAAACCTGGAAACAGCACAAGCACTGGCAAGTCAAATGCAAGGCATTGATAAGGCAGGCAAAGGGAGGAGAATTTGAGAAGAAGCTTGCTGCGGAAGCAAAAACGCGAAGTAAAGACCTTTTCAAGTACATTTGTAGCAAAAAACCTGTGAGAGAGTCAGTTGGTCCATTAGATGATAAAGGGGTTAAAGGAGCACTAAGAGGCGACAAGGCGATAGCAGAGAGACTGAACGAATTCTTTGCTTCAGTCTTTACTGAGGAAGATGTAGGGATGTTACCCATGACTGAAGTGGTATTTAAAGGTGCGGAAGAATTGAAGGAAATATCGATACATCGGGAAGATGTATTACAACTATTAGATAAACTGAAGAGTAGCACATCACCTGGGCCGGATGGTATACATCCAAGGGTGTTGAAAGAACTGAAATATGAGATTGCAGACCTGCTATTAGTAATCTGTGAACTATCATTAAAATCATCTCTAATACCTGAAGATTGGAGGATCGCCAATGTAACACCAATTTTTAAAAAGGGTTCCAGGGGTGATCCGGGAAACTACAGACAGGTGAGCCTGACATCAGTACCGGGAAAAATGTTAGAAACCATCATAAAGAATAAAATTACTCAGCATGTAGATAGTCATGACCTAATGGGAGACAGCCAACATGGCTTTAGACAAGGAAGATCTTTTCTTACTAATCTGTTATGTTTTTATGAAGGAGTGAATAATCAGGTGGACAAAGGTGAGTCGGTTGATATTGTGTATCTGGACTTTCAAAAAGCCTTTGACAGGGTCCCTCATCAGAGACTTTTGGCAAAACTAAAGCGTCATGGGATAGGAGGCAGTGTACTATTGTGGATCAGGAACTGGTTAAAAGATAGAAAGCAGAGGGTAGGGCTAAATGGTCAATTTTCCCAATGGAGAAAGGTGAATAGTGGTGTACCCCAGGGATCTGTGCTGGGTCCACTGCTTTTTGACATATTCATAAATGACCTGGAAAGTGGAATAACGAGTGAGGTTATCAAATTTGCAGATGACACAAAACTATTTAAAGTTGTTAAAACCCAAGAGGATTGTGGAAAATTGCAAGAGGATCTTGATAAATTGGAAGACTGGGCATCAAAATGGCAGATGAAATTTAATGTGGACAAGTGCAAGGTTATGCACCTAGGGAAGAACAACCCAAACTATGGTTTCACGATGCAAGGTTCCACATTAGGAACCACCACCCAGGAAAAAGATTTAGGCGTCATTGTGGATACCATGTTAAAACCCTCGGCCCAGTGTGCAGCAGCGGCCAAGAGAGCAAATAGAATGCTAGGTATGATAAGGAAAGGAATGGAAAATAAAACAAAAGATATTATAATGCCTCTATATCGTTCCATGGTGAGACCGCACCTTGAATATTGTGTGCAATTCTGGTCGCCATATCTTAAAAAGGATATAGCGATTTTAGAAAAGGTTCAGAGAAGAGCCACCAAAATGGTAAAGGGGATAGAAGGATACTCCTATGAAGAAAGGCTAAAAAGGTTAGGGCTCTTTAACCTGGAAAAGAGACGGCTGAGGGGAGATATAATAGAAGTCTATAAATTAATGAACGGAGTGGAACGGGTAAATGTAGATTGATTATTTACGTTATCAGAATATAGAAAGACTAGGGGACATGCAATGAAGCTACAGGTAAACTATTTAAGACTAATAAAAGAAAATATTTTTTCACTCAACGCGTAATCAAACTCTGGAATTTGTTACTGGAGGATGTAGTAAAGGCTGTTAGTGTAGCTGGGTTTAAAAAAGGTTTGGACAAGTTCCTGGGGGAAAGGTCCATAAACCATTATTAAGAAGGGACCCAGGATATCAATGCTTGAACCAATACAAGCATTGTGGAACCTGTGTCCCTTGGGGAAACTGCTAGGTACATATGACCTAGATTGGCCACTGTTGGAAACAGAATACTGGGCTTGATGGACCTTGGTCTGACCCAGTATGGCATGTCTTATATTCTTATGTTCTTATGTCCCTTGGTGGCCCCCCAGCCTCCACCATGGCCCCCTGCACCTCCATCTACACCTGGTTGCGAACACTAACTGTGGTCCGTGAGCTCATGCGCCCATAGAGATCCTCATATTGCTCAAGGACACCTGAGAGCAGGTTGAGGTTTTCCTGCTGGCTAAATCTTATTGCCCTCTTCCTCTCCCCATCCAGCACAGGTGTTCACCTATGCTTGCCTGTGGTGTGCTGTGCAGGCTGTTCCTGGGTGGCGACAGCCATACCCGATGGGCCGGCTAGCTCAGTACCAGGGCGATCCAACCCTCCTGTCTTTGGAGTATGCAGCCCTGCCATTTCACTGGACACCCCGCCTATTGTGTCCTGCCGTTGCATGTCCCTGCTCGCCCTGTCCTCCCTCTGCATCCCGGACCTGTTGTACCTCGTGTGGCTTTTCCCCTCCCTGTCATCTTCACCAGCCCTCATCCCCCTCACCACTCACCTGCCCTTTCTCCTGTAACCTCAGCCACACACCGACCCTGCCACCCACCTCACCACCACCACCACCCACCAACTGTGCTACCTACCTCACCCACGGCTCACCAATGCAGCTACCTACCACCTTCACCACTCAACAACCCTGCTACTCTCTACGCCTAACCTGCCTCTGACCCTTCCTTCGCATCCACAACATTAACACACGCCTCCAACCTCACTTGCCAGCACTAAACCCTCAGCGTGTACCACGTTTGCGCGTTACCTTATGGACTTCCTGATGTCTGCGCGTGTTTGTGCGTGTTGCACATGCGCAAGGCGCAGCATAGGGTGTGCATGCGGAACCGTGTGCAGCACATGCGTAGCCATATTCATGTCTGGTGCATCTGCTGTGCACGGTTCCGCGTACGCACCCTATGCTGCGCCTTGCACATGCGCATCATGCGCAGATGTCATGAAGTCCATAAAGTAACGCGCAAACGTGGTACACGCTGAGGGTTTTGTGCTGGCGAGCAAGGTTGGAGGCGTGTGTTAATGTTGTGGACGCGAAGGAAGCGTCAGAGGCAGGTTAGGCGTAGAGAGTAGCAGGGTTGTTGAGCACTGAAGGTGGTAGGTAGCTGCGTTGGTGAGCCATGGGTGAGGTAGTTGGCACAGTTGGTGGGTGGTGGTGGTGGTGAGGTGGGTGGTATGGTTGGTGGGTGATGGGGGAGGCAGTTGGCAGGGGTGGTGTGTGGTGGGTGAGGTAGGTGGCACGGTTGGTAGGGGAGGGAGGGAGGTGGCAGGGGTGGTGTGTGGTGGATGAGGTAGATGGCACGGTTGGTGGGGGAGGGGGTAGGTGACCGGGGTGGAGGGTGATGGGGGAGGTAGGTGGCACGGTTGGTGGGTGGTAAGGTTAGTGGGTGGTGGGTGTGGTGTGTGGCTGGGTCTGTGTTTGGTGGTGGAGGTGAGTGGCAGGGATAGCGTTCAGTGGGGAGGTGAGGAGGGTTAGGTGTGTAGTGGCTGCTATGGTGGCCTTTGTGATTGCGGCAGGTACACTTGGGGATGTGGATGGCTTGCGGTTGCCTGACGAGGGAGATGGTGTCGATTGTTCCGGGGCACAGGGAGGGGATGCAGGCCCGCTTCAAAACCGACCTGCAGCTGTGGGGGCAGGCCAGGCAGGGCCTGCAGGCATGGCGCAGGAGACGTGCCAAGTTGCAGGCTCGCCAGCCTCACCTCTACAGGCTCAGGGCCTGGCTCCAGGACATGTGTGAGGACCAGGTCATCTCCCTCTACCACCTGAGCACAGGGGCTATTAGGGAGCTCTATGAGGATCTGAGACCTGACCTCGAGCCCCTGACTGATCGGTCACATGCCATACCGGGTTTGGTCAAGCTCCTTGGTGCCCTTCATTTCTTTGCCTCCGTCTGTTTCCTGTCATCTGTGGCCGCAGTGGGTGGCATGAGCCACCCTACCTTTTCTCACTGTCTCCACCAAGTACTGCGTGCCATGGTCAGCCGGATTGGGAATTACATTTCATTTCCCAACACTAGGCAACAGGCCTTTGAGGTATTTGCCGGGTTACCACACATGATGGGAGCAATTGATTGCACACATGTTGCCGTGGTCCCGCCCAGAGACAGGGAGGCAGTGTTCCGCAACCGCAAACACTACCACTCCCTGAATGTTCAGGTTGTATGTGATGCAGGTATGCGTATTCTGAATGTGGTCCTGCGGTTTGCAGGGTCCACCCATGACGCCTTGTCACGCCCTCCTTTGTCTAGGCTGTTGCCTAGTAGAGGAGGACAGACCACATTTATGTATCCTTTAAGTGCTGCGGGTCTTTTCTTCCATGTAGTTGTGGTCAAGACGAAAAACAGCCAAGGATTTTAAGGGTAACAATAAGTTTTATTGTTGCACAGGTATTTTAACTACTACCCCTACAAAAGGTAAAGAATAAAGGATTCTTCTCCACACAGAACAAAAAGTCAAATGATACAGCAAAGTCCATGTGTTACACTTTCACACACGATTGCTTTAAATCACTTTCCCAAAGCTTTCTTCCAAATACAATTTCACTTTGCTTATGCCTGGGTAAGTTTGAGGCATTCACTCAAAAGCATTAACAGCTCTCTCTCTTCTTTAGACCAGCTGTTGCAATTGTATAACCATTAGTAAACCCTTTGCATTCTCTTCATTCACAGTGCCCAACTTGCTAGGCTTTACACTTCCAGGATTTCAATGCTTTCCCAGTGTTAATCCACCAAGCTAAGCTTCAGGCTTCTTCCAGCACTTGTAATGTCAGTATACAACATTAGCAGCATTACTCCCTTTGACAATAAGCACAGTCATATCTCCATATCAGAGCATTCACTTCCTAAAGGGGCTTCTTCAGTTTGCATAGCCTCTTCCTCAGAGTCTGATATAACCTGGCTATCCTCAGGGTTCTGAACAGCAGGCTTCCATTGCTCTAACAGAGTTTTAAGCTGCCTCCAGCGAGACTCTTCCTTAGACTGAGGTGTGGGTGAAGAACCCAGGAGACCACTCTCCCTCAACACAGATTTAAATGTCTCAAGAGGGCTCACCTTTTTTCTAGCAGTCCTTAACTTCTCTGGTAGTGCTAAAGGTGACCACTTGTCCCCAGACTGCTTCACCTGGACTCTTGTATCCTGGTCCTCAGCAAGGTCTGGCTCATACTTCCGTCTCCCAAGCTTCTGGTCAGCTAATTGCTTTATATCAGCTGGGCTTCTCTCAAGGCTGGAACTATAAACACGCTGCCTGCAATAAGAATCTTTATGCAGCTGTTCAACAGGGCATTTGCTGCTGCCTATTCTCCCACCTTTCAGGACAGCTTCAACAGCAGACTCCCGAGAAGAACTCCTCTGACTCCTGGGCAAACTATCCAGGCTTTTCTCCCGAGGATTATTCCTTCTTCTCTCCCACTTCTCTCTGCTTCTCCTCACGTGTTTCTTCCTGTTCCTTTCCACGCCTCTTTCCAAGGCTCTCTCCACCTCTCTCTGCACCTTCCTCTTACTAACTGTTTCTCTCTGCTTAAATGTTTGGGGCTGTCCTATGAGCTCTGACTCCGCCCCTCTGCTTCCCACGTCAGCTCCCTTGGTTGTCATGGAGCTGAGGTGTGGCTCCCTCTCTAGCCTTCGGTGCACAGAGTTTTTTTCTTTTGTTGCAGGTTTAACCCTTTCCCTTCCTGCACTGCTCTTTGCTTCAGGGAAAAAAAACTGATTTCTCCTGTTTTCTCCAGGGTTTAACCCTGTTTCGTCACCACAGCCTATATCCTGCATCACTTGGCACTGTTCAGGCATTTTGAGGCTGGACAATTCAAGGACTGTGTCCTGCTGGGTGGGTATTTGTCGTCACTGACATGCACACTGTATACCCCTGCTATCCGCCAGCACACATGTAACTTTGACGTGTGTCCCAGGGTGTGTGTGTGTCTCATCTGTGTGTGTGCGTACTGCCAGGGGGGGTTGGCGCCATGTCTTCTGTGTTGCGGTGCTGTGTGTTGGTGGCACACTGACATGAGATGTTTCAAGCCCTTTGGCATTATGTGTTTCGGTTGGCACTGTACCACACACATGTATGCTTCCTGTTAATCACCTGTGTGGTGCTGTCTATACCATCCTGTCTATCACGGTGTGGTAAGGTTTCCCATCGCATGTTCTGTTTGTGGGGAATAGCATGACCGTCACATACTTGCACATGTGTGTATCCCTGCCCTTGTCCAGGGTGCATTGCATGTGTGTCTCTGATGTATTGGGGCCTGGCACCAACACCTTTCGGCCTCTGGTGTCTGCCCATGTGTCTTTTGCAGTTCAGGTTAATGTTGGTTGCACCCCGTCCACCTCCCCCTTGCTCTGTACCTCACACCTCCTGACACTGGCGCATAGTGGTTGTATCCCATCATGTGTTCCCTTATGTTTCTGTCTGACCTGTAGGTGCTGTGGGTCTGCATTCATGTGTGCATGTGTGTGGATATCAGCTACTGGTTTAACGTTCAACGTCTCTTTCCGCAGGTGACGCAGGATATGGGTGTCTGACCTGGTTGCTAACCCCTGTGCGTCTACCACAGACACATGCAGAGTGGAGGTACAATGAGGCCCATGCCTCCAGTCACTCTGTCATTGAGCGCACCTTTGCCGTATTGAAAAGTCACTTCAGGTGTCTGGATAGGACCGGCGGGGCCTTACAATACCAGCCCGTGACAGTGGCAGAGATCATTCTTGCCTGTTGCATCCTGCACAACATTGCTCTCAGGCACGGTATCGATGTCGACATTAATGAGGATCTTGATGACGATCCAACGTGCCCCCCTGTACATGGCTGTGCTGACACACGAGAGGGCACAGCACTCAGGCGCCAGCTGATTGAGGAGCTATTTTCATGTGAGTACTGGATGTGTCTGCATTTCACTTTTGTACAGATACCTGTACTACTGCTACTACTGAGCATTGGTATTGCACTACCGGTCATACACAGCACTGCACTGACATTGCTGACACAATGCCTGGCCATCTGAGCTTGGACTGTGGTCCAAATGCTGACACAGACGGTGTGGGTGGGGGACAACCACGGGTGGAGGTGATCAATGTTGTCACTGTTAATAGGCTTAGATGATGTGGTGGGCTAACACGCAGGACTTTGAGTTGTTTGTTCTGGTGGCTGCCCTGCAGCCACAGGTAGTTGGTTCCAGACGTTGGGTGCTGCAAGGTGACATGTGTGTAGTCCCACATTCACAATGTGTGCGAGGCCCAGATATGGGACCAGTTGGCTTGACGTGTGAGGATGCCATTTTGGGGTTATGAGGGGATTGAATGGATTGTACGTGCTGATGAGCAGGGACTGTGTATTACGCGTCTCGATATAGTGATGCATACAGGTGTCAGCAGTGTTTACATGCTCATTAGTGGTAGTCACATTTGTGACACCTGGGTTATGCGGGTCATGGTACAGGCCAAACACAGTGTACCTCCACATGTAGTTCCACAGGTACGTCTTGGAGTTTTCTGGGGCCTGTGGGGTGTCGTAGGGGTGTTACTGTCAGACGGATGCTGTTGGTAGCTCGGCCATGCAGTACAGTGTTGCACACCTTGCAGCAGACATAGATGGTTTTGACCCAGACCAGACAGGTGTAGGTTTCAGTGACCAGGGTGGCGGGTGATGGAGGGGGCCATTAGTGCTTTATGTCTGTGTTCTGCAGTGACAGCTTATATATTGCTGATGTTATCTAGGGGGACACCGCAGGTCTGAGCTACATGATGGGTATGTGTGGGGAAGGGTAGCGGGGAGTCATGAATACCTGCTACCTTGACAACCATGTCGACAGAAGGCGTATCCAACCTAAGCACAGACAGTGTAAGGCTTGGAGGGGGTATAGGGGCAATGGGTCGATGTCATATCATAGCCGTGCGCAATTCATGCAGCAGGGGTACCTGCAGCCAGCAATATGAGGGAGGACACTGATGTCGTGGTGTGGTTTGCCAAACATAGCTCATGCTTGGTGAGATATCTTTGGAACACATCAATGTACAGCTGCTAGGGATAGACAGGGGATGTGCCTGCTGCACCAGGAAACCAGGTATGGACCCAGGGGAATGTAGCAGCCCCTGCATATATCCCGTTTGTACAGCACCTGGGACAGGGTTAGCAGGGGAGGTGGTCCCACAGAAACACACACTGAGGGTGATATGGGAGACATGTGTGGATGGCAGGCTTGTACCAAGACCTTTGGGATGTACATGTACAGGTTAGCACAGTGACGGTTGTGGTCAATGGTCTGGAGGGCAGCAGACATGTCCCAGAGGGGAAGGACAGGCTACAGACCCTTGGACCTGGCCAGGGACACGTCAGTGGCATGTGTGGGAGATGACAATTTGGTACAGTGACATGAGGAACTGCCAGACTGTGACGGGTCTAGGGGGTTATGGGAGATGGGGACGTGAGGCTGGTGTGTTTGTTGCACAGCTCTGACATGACATATGTATGTTTGCTTTGTGTTTCTCAATACACAGGACATTCTTGGTGACGTTCCAGGTGCTGTAGTGCAGTGTCAACTGTGTGTACCTCATTCAACATGCAGGACAATGGGGTAGGTGGACATACAGGTGATGTTTGTGTGCTGAGAGTCCTGAGCAGGACATGTGACACATTATCTGTCTACAGCACATATGTTGTGGGTGTCCAATTTGTCTTGCTCCCACGTACCCCATATGTTGATGCTGGCCACACATATCCACATGTGTTTGTGTGCAGTTTGTCATATCCGGCAATGTCTCTGGGACACATCCAACAGGGCTGCATGTGTCCACAGGTCTCAGGTGTTCTGGTGATGGGCCCCACTTACACTCTTCCATGACATTGCAGCGTTGGACAACAACAGTGTATCATAGCATTTGCCAGCCCTTTATCTACACTATTTGACACATGTGCACATACAGGCCGTATGTTAATGGAGACACGCTCACCTTCTCATACTCTGTGGGGCTTGTTTACAAAGCCGCGGTAGTGGTTCGCGATCGCGATCGGAGCTGCGGCCCCATTGAAATCAATGGGGCCGCGGCTCCGATTACGATCGCAAACCGCTACCGCGGCTTTGTAAACATGCCCCTGTGTGTGTGTGTGTGTGTATTTGTGGGTGGCTCTTTTATGATAGTGTTCATGCCGTATTCATTATTATGTGGTGGACGGGGTTGGCACACCTTTGAAGCGGTGGTGGGTGTGCTATATCTCCCTTACTGGTGTCAACCTTGTGTGTTGTGTGGTGTAGGTTGACCTATCTCATGTGTATTGACTGACCACTGCACAAAAGCATATTTGTATCCCAGATGTCACCATAATGTGAGAATGCGACAACAGCGGATGGACATGGGGACATGGTTCTTCAACACATGTTGATGACATCCTCTGCCTTTATTGAGATGTTTTAGGGCCCTTGCCTGCCTGTGGGGATCCTGAGCAGACATTTGGTGCAGACACACAGTGGGTAGCAACTTGGATTGTTTGGGTGTCACGTCAGCCTTTATATGTTTATGTTTCACCGTTTGTTTCATGCACCTTTCCTGTTGGGTCTCTGTGCACCGGCGCTGATGGACATGGGGTGCAGCTGTGATATGCCTGTCTTACTTGGCCATGGACATTACCATATCCGTGGGACACACTCGTCTGTGGTTGCATTTCCAGATATCCACATCATGCCCAGTGTTCTGTGTTGTGATCATGTTATGTTCACCTGTGTGCCATTTCATGACGTTGGTTATGATGTTTGACACCCTGCAATGTGCCCTGCTGTTGCATCCAGCATACCATGACATTGTTTGTCCTTATTCTGACACAGGGCAGCGGTCACACACAGCACATCTACTTACGTGCATCTGCGGGCGACATCACCCACCTGTTGGAGGACCCACCAACACCATTCAACTATCGCTGGAAAATGGTGCCATTGGATGTTTTAACTGTGCAAGTGGGACACATGCCTATGATGACTATTGCAGTTGGACTGCTACCTTACATATGACAGGCCTGTCCGAAACACTGTTGCTACCGTCGTCTGTCTGGGTGTCCTGTTGATTACGAGAGACACACATGACCCTTCGAGTACTGTGCCACATTGGGATATCACACTTGACTATGCATGCCCTGTGATTCACGAACAGTCTTAACGGGACATGTGGGGTTGCAGATGCCCTTTGAACTGTGGACACTGTGTACTGGTCCATATGTGTGCATCACAGACTAGAGGAGTCGCTGTATGTTCTACATCCATCTGACATATTGTTAGTGTGTGTTGGCCATATGTGTAAAATGCACCGCAGGATATCCTCATCTGTCAAGGTCACAGGGGCATACAGCCATGCGTGTGGCACAGGGGCAACATTGTATACGTACTCTTGTATATGTCGGCCTACCCTGCACTTGGACATGACAACGTTGGTGCCACCCCACTGGTTTAATATCCACCAACATTTGGGAATGATGTTTACCCTCACCAATGGGGTTACAGTGCATGTACGTCATTACTGTGTTATGGTTCACTGTACACGGTGCATGTGCATGTGACTAGATATGTAGGTACACCACAACATGGGTCAGTGTGGCTTCTGTGTAGGGTACTGGCTCATGTTTGACCTT
This sequence comes from Ichthyophis bannanicus, assembly GCA_033557465.1. Lineage (NCBI taxonomy): Eukaryota > Metazoa > Chordata > Amphibia > Gymnophiona > Ichthyophiidae > Ichthyophis > Ichthyophis bannanicus. The sequence goes on along the minus strand of CM066032.1, from coordinate 924,214,235 downwards.
TCTTTCACACTCCATATGCAGGTCATTGTGTTTGGCTACTGTACAGAGGTGCTGTTGTACATTGATTTACATACATAGCATTGCATGTCTGCACTGTCCTCTTTGTCCCCTGACGTAACGTCGCTCCCCTTAGCCCATGACATTTGCAATGTGGCAGTGTGATTGTCCGTTTTCGTCCTTCATTTCTGCATCCCATGTACCGTGCTCTATGTGTACAGTTCATGTATCCTCCCAACCCATTGCTGGGAACCTGCTGCATGGTGATATCTTTGCATATGTGTGTGGTCCATTTTGTGGTCTTCTCTGGGATCATGTGCCTCTTGTACCTGTTACTTTATTCTCATTTTGCATTTATCCTTTCTTTTGTGTTACATTGGGGATGCTTTCATTGCTATATCAGGCATCCTGAGGCAGCTGTGACCTATATATCTATATCTGTGCGTACACTTGCTTACATGTTGCTACTTCTGCTTTTTCAGGCTTTTGTCACCTGTATTGGCAGACGGATATGTTTTTGGGGAGTATTCCTGACTGATGTGTGTGGGTCCCTCATCATGCCCCGCCTAGTGTCTACATTCGCCTGGGGCATCTGGGACGTGCAGCAACATGTGGTGGGTAGGGGGATACTGCATAGTGCACACCATACAGCTACGGCACATTCTCTCTCACAACCATCATCTGTTGACGTGCCAGTGACTTTGGGGTGACATGTGGGTAGCTGGCATGATCAATGTGTTTTTAGTTAGTTCACTGTATCCAACCACCTTGATATGATTACAGGCAGTATATGCAACATGTCTACTGATTGGCCAAAGTAAACGTATGTGTTTGAAAACCATTTCTCGCTGCTGCTGCTTGACCACACTGACACATGTCTTTTGTTATGTTCAGGTACTGTACATGACCCACCTGTGCTCACATCCTTCTACGGTGGCAGCTGGCTATGTGGCAGCCATCTGACATATCACAGGGTGCTAAGGGTTTCCATACTGACATTTCCTTTGGGGGACACTTTTGGGTTGTGCTTGCTGTGGTGGTTTCTGATAGTGGTTCCAGACATGTGTTTGCGTGCCATAGGTTGCAGGTTCGGGTCCCACATGTTCTTTCATTTTGTCCATGTTTTGTGCTAAACTGACCAGGAGCTGACTGACGATATTGCTTCACTTTACACCCCAATATGCCCTTGCTGCAGCCTATCCGTCGCATATCAGCTGTTACATCTGACTCTTTCTTTGTACTGTCCACGGCGACTTGGGGGATTGACATTGCTGCTGTTGATGTTATCTGGTCCATGTCTGTTTGTAGGTTCATGTCTCACATGCTCCTTTGCCATTCTGTTCCCCTTTTTGGCCTGCTCCACAGGGCATCCCATGCCGCACATTGGGTTTGGTTTCTTTGTTCTTTTTCATGCTGTGTCCACTGCATCACATTTCATTGTGTGTGTTACTGTTGGGGTTGGCCTGTCCTGGCAGCCAGCTATGTTTTGGTGTGGTGCCCTCCAGTGTTCGTGTCTGCAGCCTTTGCTGTGACACTCATGCTGGTGTTGTAGCCTACCGGTTTGTACATTGCCATTTGTGCTATTGGTCATGGGTTTGATTCCTCTTTGTTCTGATTTTTTAATGCCTCTTGTCCACACGTACTTCCAAATCCTGTTACAGACCTATCTGTGAGGATCTGTGCTGCTGGCACATTGTACACTCAACACTGTTGCCAATCATCCTTTTGTTGATCTATCAGTGTCTGCAGGCTCTGTGGCATCCAGTCCTACTGTGCAGGCTGCTACACCATGTCCTGCACTGGCACCCTTTTCTGCATCTTGGCTCTTGCCTCTCTTGTGTGTGCTCTGCATGACACTGCTACCCCTGGGTCCTCCTGTCATTGCACTTCTCCTGCCACTTCTACCTCCTCTGCTGGACACATCTTCCCAGCCTCTGGCAAACACTGCCATTGTTGCATGGTACATTACCATCACCCTGTGCTTCGCTACAGCTGCCCCCGATATGTTTGTCCATTTTTCCAGCTGCCACATGGGCTGGATGCAGATTTGTATGGTCCATCGGCTCAGATCTACTTCCTTCCATTTACTTGTGCATTGTCTTTCCTTGTTGCTCTGTGCAGTGTTAAGGTTACATCTGTGTTTGGCCCATACCTCTCTTGCTTTTCAACTTGGGGGACCTTACTGCCCTTTGCCAACATTTTTGGGGTCACCTATACATCCTTGGGGCATCTTCAGCCACACCTTAGCTTCAGCCAGCTTATGGGGTGCCTACTATGGTGCCTTGGGTGTTGGCAACCTTTCGACATGGCCTCTGGGGCACATTATGAACCGCCTTGGCTGATGTTGTGGTTTAGGATGTGCCTTCTGGTGCGCCCTAAAAGGTGCATTAGTTTATGGCACTGGGGTGTGGGAATTTTTTGCTGCCAACACAGATTATTGTACTGTTTCAAGCAGGAAAAGGAATTGCTTTGGCCAACCTTATTCATTCGGCCCACTGGGGGCTTGAACTCATGACCCCAGTTTCAGCAGGCATTGTAATAACCACTGTGCTACACCTCTATTACTGCAATGGCAGGTCAGCACACGAAGTTAAGGTTAACGTACGGTAACGCGCACGGTGTGATGCAGTGGCAACAGCAGAAGCCATGGAAACTGATACTGACCCTCTGGTTAGTTCAGGTACTGCAAGAAAGGACAGAGTTTTCCACTCTCAGCATAACTTACAGGCAACCAATCAGCTCACCTCAGAGGAGGAGAGAAGCAGAGCTGTGGATTGGGCACGCCCTAGTAGGAGGCGGGCTTCCCAGAACAGGGACCCCTTGTTAAGTAGAGAGAGGGAAGACACAGATAGATGGAGAATTGGAACAGGAAGAGGAAAGGGAATGAGAAGGAATGGAGAAGTGAGCACTACAAACGGATTGAGAAGAAAAGGTGGTTTGAATCCACAAGAGAGAAAGCAAAAGGCATTGGGAAGGCAAGAAGCTCTTTTGATTGCAGAGCCCTTTGACCCTGCTACAGAAACACTGCCCAGCTGCAACAGAAGGGAAACTGATTTTGAACCAGGAGTAAAGCCTACGTTGTGGGGAAACAGTTTTTACCCTTGGAGAGAAAGGCATGCTGGCAAAGCATTTTCTGACCGGTCTCATTCTAAGGTACCTGCTGCTCTTAATTCCTTTCATAAGTTTTACCAGTCAGAAAGAGAGAATCCTAATTTTAGAGTACAGGATAGTTCCAGGCAATGTGAAAGACGTTGGTTACAGCCTGAAAGCTCTCTAAATAAGCCAAGCTTTTCTCAGCCAGTAATTCCTGCTTTTAACAAGCAAGCTGACGAAAGAAACCCAGCCAAATTGTTTACAAAGAGATTAGGCTATATTGATACTGAAGGTCCTACCTTTGAAGCTTTTCTTAAAAGCAGAGCTTGTGCAAAGGAACCTCTGATTACACCACTCACTAACGGAGATAAGTGGGGGAGGGGTAACTCCACCACAGGCACAGACTGTCTAAAGAGGGAGAGCAGTGTTTGCTTACCAGGAGCAGATAATTACCTGCCCAAGCCAGGAGAAGATTTACCCAATAGTCCTGCTAGGAGACAGGCAGAGCAACTCCTGAGTGAATTTAGATAATTCTTGAATAAAAGAGCTGTTTCAGAAGAAGCTAGCATTCAAGCAGGGAGTAATCCTGGAATAGGAATTCCCACATCGGCTCCACGGCCCATGCTTGAAATTAACCAGCCGATGGACTGCTCAATTGGGCTAATTGAGAAAACTGATAAATGCAAAGCTTGAATGTTTATACCTGACAGTTGATTCTGGTTATGCTAACCCAGAATATGTGAAAAGCATATGAAAAGAAATTCTGTTCTGAGCAATTGAAAGGGAAGCTTATTGAAGTTTGAAATAAGCTGGACTGTATCCTAATTGCAAGAGAAACAACATTATTTCTTACCAAAGCATTTTTGTGAAAACAGCACAGAGAAGACACATGAGGTAATGTGTTTTTCCTCAGAGAAGCATAAGTTGAAGCACAGCATTGAAAGCCTTTGTTTTGTATAATTCCTGATTGCTTAACCTTCTCACCTGTTCCTGACCACCAAGGAGCGGGGAAAATAAAATCCTTGTGAATATAAATTTTCTTGTTCCCGACTTTAATTGGCCCCCACAACTACACAAGGCCCATCCCTCCTTAACCCTCAAGGTTAGGGAGTGGGTGTAAGGGTGACAACGGCTCCCTCGATCACGCAATACTGTGCGCTTGCTACGTTTAGACCGGAACGCCCACTCCTTTTATGGCATCCTGCACATTATCGCCGGGCGCAAGTTAAGACGGTTTAGTAAATATTCCCCTTTGTGTGACAGTCTGAGACTGTGTGATCAAAAAACCAGGCATATCCTGTAGCACGACACCAGAAGGCGGGCCAGGCTCAATCAATCTGGCAACTTCGGATCCCGCTAACATCAAAATAAGGAACAGGACCTTAAAGTTTGGTTTTCCATCTGTAAAACAGAACAAACAGGCTATGCTTTCTCAAGATTAGTATCATTCACTTCATCAAGAGGTTCTTCAGGAAGGAGCTTACTGGGATGACACGGTCTAAGCTGATTAATGTGGACCCATTTAAGTGAGCCTTCCCTCTCAGTACCTGTCTTCATTTGAATTTGATAAGCAACAGGGGAGGCTTTATCCACAATAGGAAATGGACCGTTCCAGCTAGGTAGAAATTTACAGTCTTTGACCTTATTCTTACCAAAATTGTAGTAGAATACCTTATCGCCAATCTGGTATTCTTTAGAGGTAGTCCTCAAATCATAGTAGGCTTTCCTACCCCTAGCAGCAGTGTCCAAATTATTTTGGGTAAAGGCAAAGGCACTTTGCAAGTGTTGTCTTAAGTGGGCAACATATTCATGAGCAGTTGTAGCAGCCACGAGATTCACATCATTAGTCCTGTAAAGAAGATGAAGGGGTAAAACCATGTCCCTACCTGTCATCTCAAAAGGAGACACACCAGTAGCACGATGACGAGTGGCTCTGATAGCCATCAGGACCAAGGGCAGCTTGATGTCCCAGTCCTTCCCAGATGAAGAAACATACTTCTTCAAGATACTGATGATAGTTTTGTTTGCTCTCTCCACCTGTCCAGAGGATTATGGACGATAAGCAATGTGGACTTTGACTTTCACTCCCAGTAACTTCCACAGATGCTTGATGACTTGTCCCGTGAAGTGGGAACCCTGGTCGGATTCCACTCGCATGGGTAGGCCCCACCTGCTGAAAACATGGTTTAACAACAAGGTGGCCGTGGTCTCGGCGGTACAGTTGGGTGTTGGGATGCACTCGACCCACTTGGTAAATAAGCAGGTAATGGTCAACATATATTTGTTGCCTTGAGAGGAACGGGGCACAGGGCCAATCCAATCAATTTGGAGATCAGACAAGGCATGGTCAGACCTTTGTTTCTCAAAGGTGCTTTATGAAAAGGAGTTGCAGGTTGAAATCTGCAACAGGTTAGACAACCTTTAATATACAATTGGACATCTTGGTACATGTGGGGCCAGTAGGCCACTTGTTTCAACATGTCATAGGTTCCTCTGTCACCTCTATGACAGGCACAAGGCTCATCATGAGCGTGTTTCAACATAACTCCACGGAAGGCCCGAGGTACCATCCATTGCACAACACCATGCTTGCTTGTCCGAATCAACAGATCTTTCTGGAGGTGGAACATGTCCTTGGAGATGTAGAGGATCCTCAGTTCCTCGTTGTCCTGACAATCCTCCAGAGTTAATGGGTGTTCCTGGGGGTTTTGCAGAAAAGAGTAGAAACGTCCAAGAGTAGGATCTTGTTTCTGGGCTTGCACGAAGTCGGGATCTGTGATCTCGCTACACCATTGAACCATAGGGGGCATGGTGGATAGTTGGGCTTGTCGCCTGGTAACCGCCTTCACAGTTTGGAGCCCCTTGGCCTCGGGGGCCTACAACTGCCAGAGGTCTCCAGAGATAGCACCCTCCTTGGCAAGCTGATCAGCAAGATCATTTCCAGTCTTGTCAGGATTGTCAACATGGGAATGACCTTTCACTTTCTTCCAGTAGATGGTCATGTCATTTTCATGAGTTACCTTGTCCAAGGCCAGAATTAATTCGGCATGTTTGACAGGTTTACCTTTGGAATTCAGCATATTGTTAGATTTCCAAATGGGTAAGTGGGAAACAAAATTCTGTCGGACGTAATCTGAGTCAGTACAGATGGTTAGGGTGCGAACCCCTCCCTGAGCAGCAGACTGGAGAGCTGCCAGTGCTGCAGCTAGCTCAGCATACTGATTAGTCTTGGTACCCAAATGGTACTTCAAGGGTTCACAAGGGTAGTTCTGGTTCCAAACTACACCTATTGCGGCGCTCCTGCCCGGCCTTGGGGCTAAAGACAGGAGCAGCGCTATGATGCTTCGTGAGGAAGGAGAATAACCTGTATCCAGGGAATGCTGGGTATTGTAGTTCCTGCTCCTCTCGCTCCGAAATAAAGAGTTGTAGTTATGGGGTTTCCAGTATTTTTATTATAGTAAAGGATATTGTTCCATCACATGGCAAATAAATGCAAACAAAATAGGTGCTTCAAATGCTAACAGGAAAACTTAGGATAAAGACAACTTAAAGTATAACTGCTTCTTTTCACTTCTTAGCAAATTACTCACTTTGCCCCAAGAGGTCAGTTAGATTCACTGCAGCCTCTTTCAGCCACTGTTACCTTCACAGGGCTGGGGAAAATCAGGTGCACATAATTAGAGCTTTCTCAGCAAGGCAATACAACAGCACCGTAGCATTCAATTCACATACGGTAAAAAGCAGTTTCCTTCAGCTTGGCATCTCTACACAGCAGACCGTGCAATCCATGCTCTCACAATCTGGTAAGTCTGTATTATCTTGTGTTAATTCTTCAAGCTGTATGGAATTACTGGCTTCTGGTAACACTGGCTGTCTTCTAGCTTGCAACTCTAAAAACTGCTTAAAACTCTGTAGGAGCAATTCAGCCTGCTGTTTGGGAGATAGGGAATTGCTATCAGCTATACAACTTCCCTCTGGCTTAAGGCTGTTTATTTTCTCCTCTCTTAGATTAATTGTGTCAGAGTAATTGCTAGTCTCTTTTGCTAATGTTTCACACACAGGAGAGTTAGCTTTACATTCAGCCTGGAAACTTTGTGGCAATTCACTTACTTGTTGCCATGCCGTTCTGACTTCAGATGGCTCCAACGTTCTCCAGCTGTTAGAATGTTTGTTGCTCTCTGGCTCAAACGGTACTTCACAGAATGATTGTTTTCTAACCTGTGCCTGCCTTGAAGGCTTCCTTTCCCAGGGCTGTGCCTTCCAACGGTTGTCTATTTCAGGGCTAGGTCCTCTCTCCTTGGGACTTCTACTCACTGCCTCTGAATAGAACTTTGCAGGTCTCCTTCCAATGCCAGGTTCCCAAGTATCAGCATACTGTATTCTGGACTTCCAATCATTCTCCTGCTTCTTCTTTATCCGTCTCTCCTTCTCAACCCTCCTCTTCTCCGTCTCTCTCTTCTCATTCTGACTAGCAAAGCCATGCTCTGGTTTAAAACCACGTTCTCTCCTGGACACGCCCCTTCCAAGGGCAGGGTGTGCCCAATCAGGACTGCAGGACTCCTCCCCTGGGCTGGTCTCCATGCTCAGCTCTGGGGAATAGAGTCTCTCTTTCTTCCTTGGTTTCTCAAATAGGCATAAATCCTGCTGAACCTCAGGATTTTCATCCGTTTCCATAGGCTCAGGAGGGCGCTGTTCACCACAGATCCCCCCCCTTAAGATATCACGGGCTGGCTTCTGACCAGAGGCACAGCACGTGATTCTGCTCAGGGCATCTGCGTTCTGGTGGAGCCGTCCGGCTCTATGTTCCACTTGAAAGTCGAACGCTTGGAGGGCCATAAACCAACGAGTTAACCTCGCATTATGGTTATACATCTGGTTTAGCCATTTGAGTGGTGCGTGGTCGGTAATCAAGGTGAAACGTCTCCCCGTGAGATAAAAGCGCAGCGCGTCTATGGCCCACTTAATAGCCAGACACTCACGTTCAATTGTTGAATAGCGCTGTTCCGCAGGGGCCAGCTTCCTGCTGAGGTATAACACTGGATGTTCCGTACCATCATGGCGCTGGGACAAAACTGCGCCAAGGCCCGTCTCCGACGCGTCAGTCTGTACCAAAAATGGTTGGGAAAAATCCACACCTCTGAGAACCGGTGCTGCACACAACATGTTCTTTAACAGGTGGAATGCTTCTTCCGCCTCTTCCCGCCATCTCAGTTGGTTAGGCGCGTTCTTCTTTAATATTTCAGTTAGAGGGGCACTCTTCTCTGCAAATCCTGGAACAAACCGTCTGTAATACCCCACTAACCCTAGGAAGCTCCTTAACTGCTTCTTGTTAAGTGGTTTGGGGAATGCTTGAACAGCGGCTATCTTATCAGTAAGGGGCTTCACCACCCCATTACCCACCAGGTGACCCATATATTTAACTTCCCGGCCTCCAAATAAACACTTAGCCGGGTTTAACGTAAGGCCAGCATCCCTAAGTGCCCTAAGAACGGCTTCAACTCGTGGGAGATGTTGTGTCCAATTGTCACTGTGAATGACCACATCATCCATATAAGCCACAGCGTATGTTTGATGCGGTGGCAGAAACAAATCCATTAATCGCTGACACGTAGCAGCAGCTCCGTGTAGGCCGAAAGGAATTCTTTTAAACTGGTACAGGCCTACCGGGGTGCTGAACGCAGTCTTCTGTCTGGCATCCCTGGTTAGTGGGACCTGCCAGTATCCTTTCGACATGTCCAATGTGGTGAGGTATTTGGCACGGCCTAGGCGATCCAGAAGTTCTTCTATTCTGGGCATCGGATATGTATCGAAACGAGATATTGAATTAACTTTCCGGAAGTCGATACAGAATCTTATGGAGCCGTCGGGCTTGGGAACTAGAACAATTGGGCTGTTCCACGGGCTCCGCGACTCTTCTATAACGCCCATCTGCAACATTTCCTGTACCTGCCACACGACCTCCTCCTTCTTGGCTTCTGGCAGCCTATATGGACGTTGTCGTACTATTTCGCCAGGTGGCGTTATGATCCCATGGGCGATCAAGTCCGTCTTGCCTGGCATTGGTGTGAGGACATCCTGGTATCTTGTTAGTAGCTGAACCAACTCCTGTTTTTGTGCCCAAGACAAGCCTTCATCTACTCTAGGCTCTGGGTGGCTTTTACATACTGCGATTTGTGGCCCCAGGTCTTCCTCTTCCTTTTCTTCTACTACTGCGGCTAGAGCTTGGAAACTGGTACCCCCTGTTGACCCGAATCCACCTGCTCCACGAGCCGTTGTTGATAGGCTGGATACTTCTTCCAGTGGAGGCAGACCCACACGCTCGCAGATTAGTTGAGCTACTCGATCTCCAACCTTGACTTTAAAGTCCTCCTTGCCAAAGTTAAACATAAGAATTTTAATAGAACCTCTATAATCCGGGTCTATCACTCTGGCTCCTATGTCCAGAAAATGCTTTACGGCAAGGCCCGATCGTGGGGCTATCCGGCCGTAACAGCCTAGTGGCATTTCCATCTGTAGGGCAGTATCTATTAATGCTTTCCCTTGCTTAGGAACTATGACCTCCTCAGCACAACAGAGGTCATATCCTGCTGAGTTACTTGAAGCTCTCTTAGGAGCTTGAGCATTAGGGTTCATCTTGCAGAATCTCAGTATAAACACTGGTTTCTTCACTATTTCCTCTCTTGAAGGCGGTATTTTCCCTTTCTGCTTTTTCAGGTGGGCAAACAAAGGACTAGGCACTATACTTTTCTTGTTGGCTTGGGTTAGAGCTTCTACCGGGGACACTCTGGTAGCTTCTTGCTCTTTTAAGAATAAGCCTTGTTCCACCCCTTTATGGAAATGTGGCCAGTCTTTACCCAAAACTATATTATGAGGTAGCTTGGGGACCACTGCGATGGGAATTTTCTTAAGCACACCTAGCGCTTTCACCTGAAGGTTGTATACAGGGTATAGTGACGTACCTCCATGTACACAGCGGATCTTCACATTACGAACAGGCTGAATTGCTACCCCTGATGCTTGGACTTGCTGCCACAGCGCCTTGGAGAGCATTGTCTGCTCCGCGCCAGAATCCAATAACGCGGTAGTAGCAATTCCCTGCACCTCTACCTCAATAAGAAATCCTTCACGGTTTTTATGTGCACTTTCTGCTACTAAGGCAGTCTTAAAACAATTCTTCTGTATATGCCCTTCTCGCCCACATTTAAAACATTTCCTAGGCGGAAACCTAGCATTCACAGTTGGCATACACATTTTGCTTGCTTCATTCTGCAATTTCCACTTCCTTTCTGACTCAGGTATTGCTGTCCCCTTTAAATCACTACTGCTTTCATGAACCATTACCCTGGCCTCTAAGAAGCGTTCTGTGAGGTCTACTGCCTCCTGTGGGGTTTTGCAGCTTTGCAGAATCAGGAAGGTTTTTATTTCATTGGGTACAGCATTCATGTATTGCTCTACAACTAAGCTTTCCAATATAGACTCTTTAGTCCTATTCTCTGGATTAAGCCATTTATTTAACAACATGCGTATTCTGTATATTAAGGCTTTCGGTGTCTCACCCTGTTTTAATCTTACCGCTCACAGGAGATTATGGTAGGCTAGTGGTGTAAGGCCTAGCCTTTCCCGGACCGCTCTTTTCACCTCCTCATAATTTCCGGCAAGGTCTGGTGGCATGCTCCTATACGCAGCCATTGCTTCTCCCGTAAGGGAAGCTGCAAACCTAATGGCCCAACATTCTTTTGGCCATGCACTTAACTGTGCCACTCTCTCAAAACACTCAATGAAGTTATCAACATCCTCATTGTCCTTTAACTGGCCAAAATTAAACATTGTCCCTGCGTTTAGACTAAGCGCAGCTGTAGTAGAAAAACCTGGGGGAGCGGATGGTTTCTCCGGTGGCGTCTTCTGCTCAGCTACCCACGCTTGCAGCATGTCCAGTAGGGGTTGCTGCTGAGCCTGCAGGGCAGCAGCACTCTTTTCCTGGAACTCCAGACTTAAGTCTCTCTGTCTCTCCAGTTGAGTGGCCATCCATTTAAACACCTCTGCTGGATCCAGAAACATCTTCACCTCCTGTGAATACAAACAGACAGAAAAAAAAAAACCAAGTGCGGTACCTCACACTTTTAAAAAAAAAACTTTTCCTTTTTTTTTTTTTTTTTCAACTAGCTAGCAATCACCCTTAGCCCTGTATCCTTATCCTTTCCCAGGTGGACACTTATTACCTGGCTCAGGTGTTGCCTCACGCTTTCACAATCGCGTTGCAGCTAGCACTCCGATGCTGGGACTCTTTTGCACCCTTCAGGATGGTCTGCAATCGGGGTCTTTCTTGGCAGTTGCTTTTCTGTAGTTTTCTTCTGCGCGGCACCTTGCGCATGCGTGGAATAATCCTGCCACGTAGCCACTTGCGGCGCTCCTGCCCGGCCTTGGGGCTAAAGACAGGAGCGGCGGTATGATGCTTCGTGAGGAAGGAGAGTAACCTGTATCCAGGGAATGCTGGGTATTGTAGTTCCTGCTCCTCTCGCTCCGAAATAAAGAGTTGTAGTTATGGGGTTTCCAGTATTTTTATTATAGTAAAGGATATTGTTCCATCACATGGCAAATAAATGCAAACAAAATAGGTGCTTCAAATGCTAACAGGAAAACTTAGGATAAAGACAACTTAAAGTATAACTGCTTCTTTTCACTTCTCAGCAAATTACTCACTTTGCCCCAAGAGGTCAGTTAGATTCACTGCAGCCTCTTTCAGCCACTGTTACCTTCACAGGGCTGGGGAAAATCAGGTGCACATAATTAGAGCTTTCTCAGCAAGGCAATACAACAGCACCGTAGCATTCAATTCACATACGGTAAAAAGCAGTTTCCTTCAGCTTGGCATCTCTACACAGCAGACCGTGCAATCCATGCTCTCACAATCTGGTAAGTCTGTATTATCTTGTGTTAATTCTTCAAGCTGTATGGAATTACTGGCTTCTGGTAACACTGGCTGTCTTCTAGCTTGCAACTCTAAAAACTGCTTAAAACTCTGTAGGAGCAATTCAGCCTGCTGTTTGGGAGATAGGGAATTGCTATCAGCTATACAACTTCCCTCTGGCTTAAGGCTGTTTATTTTCTCCTCTCTTAGATTAATTGTGTCAGAGTAATTGCTAGTCTCTTTTGCTAATGTTTCACACACAGGAGAGTTAGCTTTACATTCAGCCTGGAAACTTTGTGGCAATTCACTTACTTGTTGCCATGCCGTTCTGACTTCAGATGGCTCCAACGTTCTCCAGCTGTTAGAATGTTTGTTGCTCTCTGGCTCAAACGGTACTTCACAGAATGATTGTTTTCTAACCTGTGCCTGCCTTGAAGGCTTCCTTTCCCAGGGCTGTGCCTTCCAACGGTTGTCTATTTCAGGGCTAGGTCCTCTCTCCTTGGGACTTCTACTCACTGCCTCTGAATAGAACTTTGCAGGTCTCCTTCCAATGCCAGGTTCCCAAGTATCAGCATACTGTATTCTGGACTTCCAATCATTCTCCTGCTTCTTCTTTATCCGTCTCTCCTTCTCAACCCTCCTCTTCTCCGTCTCTCTCTTCTCATTCTGACTAGCAAAGCCATGCTCTGGTTTAAAACCACGTTCTTTCCTGGACACGCCCCTTCCAAGGGCAGGGTGTGCCCAATCAGGACTGCAGGACTCCTCCCCTGGGCTGGTCTCCATGCTCAGCTCTGTGGAATAGAGTCTCTCTTTCTTCCTTGGTTTCTCAAATAGGCATAAATCCTGCTGAACCTCAGGATTTTCATCCGTTTCCATAGGCTCAGGAGGGCGCTGTTCACCACACTATACCTGCTACCAGTTCATGGTCAGGCTCTCGACGATAAGCACAACCGTCCACATACACTTTGGGGTAGCCTTTACAGAGGTTCTCATCATAAGGATGATGATAAGAAGGCTCAGGTGTAAATGACTCCATTTCGGTGTCTAAATTACCCACTAATGGTTCTCTGGCAGTGCAATCATGCAATTCAGCCAGGCCCTGTGCGGCTGCATCCTTGCGGTTTTGAGCATACCTTACCTCTAGGGGCCATCCCTGAAGAGCTAAGGTCCAGGAAACAATGCGGCTGTTCGACACTTGTCCTGATTTAATCCGATCAATGCCTAGGAACTTGATGGGTTGGTGATGGGTCTCGACAACCAACCTCTCACCTTGGATATAACTGCAGAAATATTGGAGGGCCCAGACTGTGGACAACAAGGATTTCTCACAGTCAGAGTATTTCTTCTCCACTTCCTTAAAGCCTTGCTGGCATAGGCAATAACTTTCCTATCTGTGTCATGCATCTTGTACAGAATAGCACTCATAGAGTGATCGGTGAAACCTAGTTCCACAAAGAACTCTCTTCCACTCTCTGGATAGGCAAGACAGGGAGCTTGACTCAAAGCAGCCTTCAGCTCTTTTAGAGCTGCCTCTTGGTCGGGATTCCATGCCCAAGGTTCATCTCTTTTGAGGAGTTTGACCAGGGGTTGGGAAATCTATGCATATAGGTCCACAAATTGGTGGGAATAATTGCAAATACCCAAGAATGAGCGCAGCTCACTCACGTTGGTTGGACGTTTGAGTTGTTGCAAGGCTGCAATTCCTTTCCTTTGAGGCCGCAGTCCATCAGCAGAAACTTCGCAACCCAAATAATTGAGGGATTTCCGGCACCATTGGCCCTTTGACGAGGACAGCTTTGCTCCCGCAGCTTTCAGTTGCTGGAAAACATGCTCTATTTCTTGCAAATAGTCAGTAAAACTGGTGCTCTTCACCAGAATGTTGTCTACATAGACGAGGGTGCCTCTAGTCTCAGCATCAGGCAAAGCCTTATGCAGGAAAATATTCAAGTCTGCTGGTGCATTCAGATAACCAACGGTGTCCAATTCCAAGTATATTGTTGCCTACCAAAGGTAAAAGTCAGCTTATGTTGGTCTTCTGGATGGACAGGTATAGTCCAAAATCCTAAGGCCAGATCCAGGCATGTAAAGTACTTTGCGCCCTTGATGGTGGCTAAGTTCTGTTCCAGATTTGCCATAGGCCATCTGGATAGAGGTACCTTTTTATTGAGCTGGCGATAGTCCAAAGCTAAGTGCCAGCTAGAGTCCTTCTTGATGACAGGCCACAGTGGGGCATTGTAAGTACTGTTGCATTGGCATATAATTCCCTTTTGTTCTAGGGAATTGATGATTTCCTGAACAGATTCATAGGAGGCCAATGGGATTTTATACTGTCTCACAAAGACGGGTTTACTGTTTGGATCCGTAGGAATACAGGTGACATGTAGGTCGGTGAGACCACAGTCATAGGTGTCAGTGGCAAACAGGTCCTTATGTCGGTACAGCAGTTCTTTTAATTGGGCCCTTTCTGACTCATCAGTGCAGGCGTCTGTTTCAGCAAGTTTTCCCGCAACCATTTCATCAAATCCCAGAACAGGTTTGTTTGGGGGTATTTCAACCTTCTCCTCAATCTCATCTTGGAGAGAGGAGACCTCGATGGCTTGGACAGCATGGGGCTCCCCCCCCCCCCCCCCGGTGGGTGAGGGAACTAACAGCCTCATCGAGTTTACTTGACAAAATCAGATGGTCAGACTCTAGGTCCACTTGAGAGGTCACTGCACTATGTGGCCAGACAAACTGTAAGGTGAGGAGGCCTCGGGGTGAGGATCTTACACACCCAGGGGTTCCCCCCCCCCCCCCTTCACAGATGTTCCAGGAAACAGGGGCTTCCCCAATAATCTGGAGACTCAATTCCACACTTGGGAATGATTCTCCCACTAGGAATCCCAGGGGTTTGCCTTTCACAAAGTGAATGTGATCTGGGTTTGGATTGATGAGCAATAAGTGTAGTGAGGGAGCTGTGGCCTCCATGCAGGGTATGGGACCCATGGCTAGGCCCAACTCCTCAAAGCGGGAGTTAGGACTGAAGAAGACCAGATTGTCTGAGACCACTTGTCCTCGGGTCACCTGTATCTGCAGGGGACAATCCTGTACCCTCCCAGGTATTTGGATGTCTTCTGCACTGACCACTTCACAAACTTGAGGAATTGTCTGACCAGCCCGTAGTGATGGGCAGGCACCAGAGAACTCCACCAGCTCTCCTTCCATCCTACTCCAGAGGATGTTGTTCACAAAATCCACATAAGTTCCTAGTCTAATAAGGCAATCTGAGCCTATGTAGAGAGGCACCTCAAGCCCTCTGATGATGGAGAAGGTGTGCTGAAAACCTTTGACCCCAACTTGCAAGGGGAGATTGCAGTAGCCCACTAATGTCTTGAGCCCTTCCCCAGGCACTTGGAACGAATTCTTCGCTCCCATTACCCAATCAAGGGTGATCTGTTGTTTGAGCCGATAGAAGAGTGTCTCACTGATGAGGGAGTGGTCACAGTGGGGTAATAGGTAGGCCTTTTCCTTCTGTGGCATGCCCACCTGCACATATATAAAGGGACCTTTCTCAGCAGAGAATATGTCTGTCAGTCTCCTAGGGTGACCTAGGCATTGATTGGATAGAGGAGGGGTTTGTATCTCACAACCTTCCACAGGTTCCTTCAGGAATATCTGCAGGCAGTCAGTATCAAGGACAACGTTTGCTACCAAACCCGCTTCAATTGCAACCACATTGCTACTTTCCTGATCCCCATCTCCAGCCCTTTCATACTGGAGCTGTAGGATTTGGGGATCAGCTGACCTCTGGAAATTAATCCTGATGGACATGTCCTTACGTTCCACAAAACAAGGACCACTGACCCTGCTGTCATATTTTACCTTAGCATAAGGTATGGGGTGTGTGACCTGTGTCCAGATCACTTCTTGGACGTAGTCCAATATGGGGCGTAACCTTTTCAGGAGCTCATTGCCAATCAAGAGTTCTTCCCCAGGGCACTAAGTAATGATGACAGGATGTTTCACCTGTAATTTTCCAATTTGGATGTTAAGACAGACCTGCCCCATCGACTCTATGGACTGATTCCCATAAGCTGTGAGTGATAAATCACTGGGTGTGAGGTGTAGGGTCCTCTGACCCCCCAAGGAAGCAGTGAGCCTATCAAAGAGACTTGACGTAATCAGGGTAGCCTCAGAGGCTGAATCTATCAGGCCCTCACAGAGAAATGCCTGTTGAATTGTAACAGGAACAGTGTACCTCTGTCCTTTTGGCTTGAGTTTACCCAGAAAATACTTGTGCTTCCTGATGGCATCGAAGGCTGGACCCTCACTGTCCACTGCGGGACTGTCATTCTGTGTCCATGGGGTGGCATCTCCAGCTAGTCTGGATATCTGAACTGGCTGCACCTGTGCAATAGTGACCTGTGGGACAAAAACAAGATCAGTTACTCATTCAGTCTCATTAGAAGGGGAAGAGAAGTCAACCAGTTCCTCCTCTGGCTTAAGAGGCTTAGGACTGTTCTTTGGCCCACTGGGCTTCGCTCGTGACTTAGGTGACTCGCTACTGGCAGAAGCCTCCTTTGAGGAGCTGAATGCAATGGTAGCCTTCATCATATCTGTCAACTCGCTTATTTTCTTTTCCAACTCCTGGTACTTGTTGAACCCTGGCTTCCTTTTCCAGTTCCGGTTCTACTGATTCGCAGAGTGCTGCTTAAACCCAGATGACTGGTTATCCTGGGGTGGCCTGGGAGGATTATGTGAAGCAGAAGGAGAAGAGTTACTTTCCAAAGAAAGAGTAGATTTTACAGCACTAACACTCTGTTTTGGTTCCTTGGCTTTGCTTGGAGCCTTTACTTTGCTGCCATTGCTAGCCCTCGTGTTAGGAACAGCTTCAAAAATCCACTCAGCATGTTCTATCACATGTGACAGGGGTTCATGACGCTTGTCAGACATTTAAGTCTTAACAGATGGAAAGAGCAACTGACAGAAGAGATTACGAAACTCCTGATGGTGTTCTATCGTTTCCCAGGAAGGATCACTCTGGAAGAAGGTCTGCCTAAGTCTGAAGGCAAACTCTTGGGGTATTTCATCTTCCCCATAAGTCATATTATATGCTGCCTGTTTTGCAGCGATAGCTTCAGGATATGGCCCATAATGTTTCTTTAGTACCTGTTCAAAGATGACGATATTATTCTTTTCATTGTCTGCCATGGCCCGAATAAACTGCTGACAGGGTACATCAAAGGACCATGGAAGATACAGTACATGTCCTCCCCCTTAGTAATTTTCAGAGCCCGGAAAGCATCTTTGATTGCAGCTAAATGTTCATTTATGGTGGCACAACCATTTTTCTCAAAAGGTGTGACCATACTCTGCAAAGTTTTAATAATTTGCAGTTGGGCCACAGAGGTACTATCATTCTTTTCCTCCTGCAGGACCCCTGGAGCATGGAGGATTTTGTTTGCCTTCAGCTCCATCTGGTGGTCGCTGCTGGTACAGTTTTCCATCCCTAGGGGGGACTTCTCACCCCACCCACCCCCCCTCACCTCTCCCTGTATGGGGAGGGGTTGAGAACTGACTTTCTCCTGGAAAAGCTGCCTTTCTACACTGGGCAGGGTTTCCAGTGGCAAACTGCCGTCATCTACCCTTTGGGAATTTGAGAAGCCTAGAGAGACTGAATTACCTCTGTGATGGGGGTGAGAGCGGGAGCTCCCCCTTCCTCCTCAGGCCAGCCAATCAGCCATTAACAATGGCTTTAGAATCGCCGCTGCAGGGGCGCGCAGGAGAGCAGTGATCCCGATGGGGTGTGAGCGGGAGCTCCCCCTTCCTCCTCAGGCCAGCCAATCAGCCATTAACAACGGCTTTAGAATTGCCGCTGCAGGGGCGCGCTCGCGCCTTGCGGGCCCACGCCTGAGGGCCTCGCCAGAGGGCCCTTTGGCGTGACCCTTAGGCATCGGACCGTGGCATCTGTCTCTGGAGTATACACTGATATCACGGACTGGATTGAGATGCCTGCATTCGTGGTAACTTGCTGTTCCTGTTCACCTCCTCTTCTTATCTGTTTGACTGTTTCTGTCCTCTATTCTGTCCTATCTTATAAATGGCGTTCTTTTCTATTTTCTCAAATGATATTGTATTGTAAACCGCTCTAATGCCTTTTGGCCTGAGCGGTATATCAAATGATAAATAAACATAAACATAAACATACTCTGCCTCATTACTCTGCAAGTTAAACTCATAGGCCAACTCAAAACAATCAGCTCTTAATTTCAGAATTTCTTGGTTAACTCTGTATTTCCTGCCCACATTCCTGACATGCAGCAGTTAGCTCCCTCTGTTCGCCGTTCACTGTTTGCCTGCATTTAGAGCAGTCTCTGCTGCATTTAACTGAGCTATCAGAGCACTTTCTCATTGCTCATAGAGAGCAGCTTCATTTTTTAGTTTCCTGGTCTGGTCGGCCAGTTCAGTTCTACAAACTGTTAGAAATTGCAATTCCTTTTGATCCTGATCGTTCTGCTTCCTGAGAGCAGAAACCAGATCCACTAAATTTTGGCATCTCAGACACCACAGGCTATTAGTACTTGGTGAAAACAGGCTACTAGTAGCCCCTCCCTTCGTCTCAGCCTGAAGCTCGGCAACTTGATGCCATAAATCAACATTCTCCTTTTCAAACTTTTCTGCTCTATCCGTGACTAGCTATAGCTGGCTCTGAACTGTCAGTAAATTAGCCTCCAGCGATTCAGATTTATTTTGCATGTGACATAATGCCTTCTGCAATTTGTCATTAAAAATATGCAGAACACAGGCATGCTCAGCTACCATATCCACCATTAATTTTGCCTTATGAGCAATTAACTGGTCTAAGAACTCACTGAAAAAGCCATCAGCCTTAACAAGCTCTTGCGTATCTGTTGTAAGACACTTAGAAATACTTTCAATGTGGTCGGCAGTGTTAACTTTCAACCAACATATGGAAGCTAATATCTGGAATGCTAAATCAATCTTATCAGACCCGACTGCTACGTGAGCCATCGTTGATTAGTAGCTGAGACTGTCTGTAAGAACAAACACAGGAATAGCTGCTGAAGAATTACTCTAACTCTGTAAGACGTAACTCATTCAGAAATACTCATCCCGGATGGGCTCCCATGATGTCGGGATTATTAGTAGCACAAAATAAGTTAGTTAGGCTCTCAGTTATGTCTAGGAAAAATTGGCTACTGATACCCAGCCCGAAGTTCTGTGAGTTATTCTGGCAATGAGCCATGAAAGAAGTCTGGTCTGTAGATATATATTCGATTTTGTTATGGATAGCCAGGTAGAAAAATATACAAACATATATATAGCTAAATATCTATAATTAGAAACATGAGGTAGAAATTTGTTGCAACCCAGAATTGCAATTGGACAAAGTAATAAATCACTAATTAGTAACCAGATGTCACTGATTCGCTCTGCACTGAGAAAAGCTATGGAATATGTTTTAGCTAACCCTTGCCCATCCGGAGGAGGAGAGATAAGTCAGTACCTTAGCTTCGTCTGTCACTCGGGGCTGATGTCCGGGGACTCTGGAGCAACACGTCCAAGGAGGCAGCTAAGCTAGATAATGCAGGCTACAGCCCTTTTCGGAGGCGAGCCGCGGTAGAACACAGAACCGGAGGTATCTGTGAAAGTCTTAGCTCAGACCTTAGGAGAACGGCCTTGCCCACACGTAGTGTGGCTGTCTTGCAGACAGATCAGGTAGCAGAAAACCAGGTAAGCATGTTCCCTGTAAGTATTAGTGTATGTGTCTCATATCCCCTCGTGTTAAATGTATCCCCCAACTGCTTTGACCCGGTGAAAAGCTTGATATAATGCAGCTAAATAAATAAAGAAACAGCAAAAGAAACCGTGTAAGTTCTTCTGCGCAGACTCTATTATTCTTTGTGAGGATTCTCCGTCATAGGTCCGGTGATTGGTTGGCACAAGACAGTCCGAGGTGTTCTCAGCGAATCAGGAGGTAGATGATGGGCATCTTCTTGCAGACAAAGGATCTATAGTAAGAAGTCATGCAAAGGAAACAGTATGTAGTTTTCTGGGCATAGGTACAAGTGTCCAAGGCCAGTAGAACCAGCTATAGATAAGCACCGGAGAAGCAGATGTTCTTGCATGTGGGCAGTGAATTAGCCAGGGACAATGGCTTCTGTATGCACACATAGAAACGGTGCGCAAGCAGTTGCTTGGAGGTCAAGTCTGTAGCTTAACACAGCAAAAGTGTAATGAGGAATCCATCTTGTCTGTTCAGCATGGTTCAGGCCTGAGCTGCTGAGCAGGTTGGAGAACTGCAGGTGTAGAATTGCAGGGGTACCAGCCCTACAATGCAGCCCATTGGATTCTAGAAAGTCCACTATTCTTTCTTTTAGTAGTGCTTACATTACCTTTCCTGCCAGTGAGGTAAGGTTTACCAGCCTATAATTTATCACTTCTTCCCTACTACCACTTTTGTGAAGAGGTATTACATCAGCCCTTCTCCAATCCTGTAAAACCTCCCCCATCTCCAAGGATCTATCAAACACATCCTTTAAAGGCTCTGTTAGAACCTCTCTGAGCTCTTTCAGTATCCTGGGATCTCATCCAGTCCCAGGCTTTGTCTACTTTCAGCTTTGCAAACTGTTTAGAAAGGTGACATTTTACTTACCAGATAAAGCACAGTTACTTACCTGTAACACGTGATCTCTGGGAACAGCAGGAATAAGTCTTCACATATGGGTATTGTCGGTACCGACGGAGCCTGCGAGGGAACGCTCCCCAGCGACCAATTAGAACACTTTTGGGAGCATCCCACAGCACCTGCGTGCTGCCTTCCCGCCTTTTCCAACTGCCTCTCTCCAATTGAGTTTTAGAGCTGAGACAAAGAGAGAGCGAGGGAAAGGAAAGAGATAGAGAGATACAACTCCTAGGGGAGGTGGGTGGGTTGTGAAGACTTATTCCTGCTGTTCCCAGAGATCACCTGTTACAGGTAAGTAACTGTGCTATCTCCAGGTACAAGCAGGAATGAATCTTCACATATGGGGACTCCCAAGCTAAGATGCCTGGAGGAGGCCCCAGCATGTTGCAATCTAAGATGGGCCATGCTTATCCCTCAAAACCTCAGGCATCCAAGGGATGGAGGGTAGGAGTTGAACTAGAAAAGAAAAAAAGAGGTGCTGTGGAACAGCTTAACTAAACAAGGTATCCAAAGGGGAGTCCTTGTGTAAATTAAAAATATTAGAAAAATGTTGAGTCTGAATTTTCTAATGTGGATCTCACTCAAAAATATTGCAAAAATACTTGTTGAGGGTAATAAGAGTCTGTGGTTGAGAGCCAGATCATTATCCTCAAAGAAATTCCCCCAATGTGAAGTAGAGGGAAAAAAATAATTTTGCAATACAGGAAGAGATGAGAAGTCCTCATGGCTAGAACTAACCCCAGAAGAAGTACTGGGGGAGTTCAATGAGGTTGGACTTTTGAGAATAGCTAGCTTCTGTAAAGTCCAAAAAATTGAACCTCTTGTCCTTGGAGCAGAATAAGGTCCTAGGAAAGAGTGGAGATAATCTGACTGGTTTGGATGAAAAGGCAGAAATACCCTTTGCAGAAAAAAGGGGATAGGTCTTTAAGATCCCCTTTATTCCAATGAAAGAGAAAGATATTTGCACTAGGCGTTGAGCCTCCAATTTCTTGAAAATTAGTAAAAGTCTTTTGTAAGTGATGTCACTTATGAAGATAACCTTACATGTAGAGTTTCAGATGTGACGTAACCTAAAAGGTAACGGTAAAAGAAGGTATTTCGTAAATTACCATAGAAATTGGTTGTCCATTGAGTTTTATGGTATGCTGGGGCAGCATTAATATGGACAGTAGACAAATCTTTCAAAGTCAGATGTTGTATAGAGATTGAGGCAACAACAAGAAGGATTAAGACCTACTTGAGAATATTGATGGGAATCTCTGTCTGGTTAAATATGGAAGAACTATAGAGAAAGTTTCATGGAAACTGGTAATATGTTCTTCACTTACAGGGATAAGATTAGACTTCTTGAAAAGATCTAGCCCCTGAATAACCAGGTCTTGAGACGTACGTGAATGAGTGCAGAGGAGATCCTTAGTCTTAAAACGGCAAGTCTGGATCCTTCTATAATCTCAAATAGTAGCTGGAGAAAAAGACGCAATATAAGGGGATACCATGTTTGCCTCTTTATGAGGACAATATGAGTATCATGCGTTCTCCTGTGCAACATAAGCTACCATGAAGTATAGGAAATTTGAAGGAAAGTAGTGAATAAGGACCAACTGCAGTGAAAAAAATGCATCCCTGTTGTGGAAGTTCCAGTGAGATGTGGAACAACCAGGGAATTGTGCAATTTTCTACGCTTTCAAGTGGTCTAAACCCTGGTTACCTTCTTAAAAGGAAATTTTAAGGAAATATGGTAAGAGTAGGAAAAAAAACAGTCATGTAGGAACATGACTGGCAGAGTCTACCAGCTGAAGCCCTTCTTAATTATCTGGCAGCTACCTATTAGGAGTAGCTCTGAGGCTTTCTGGCAAAGGCCCACAGTTGCAGAGCTTTGTTGTAGAATTGCAGAGAGCATGTTGTAGGTTGCTTAGATCTGGCTGTTGAATTGCCAGTGTGCAACCTAATCTATTCTGTTGGAGCCAAAGAGAATTGAAGGTGGCTAAGAATAGTAGACAGGCCTACTGCCTGCAACAATAAATAGTCCAAATGAGTTCTGGATCTCTTTTGGAATTATCTGTTATTAAGGCAGCACAAAAGTTAGGTCCCATAGATTGGAGAGGACCGACAGGGATAATTTGGAGTAGTGATCCCCAATTTCTGTCCGAAAAGCTGCCTTAAAAGATATGTGAGAAGGAGATGAACTGCAAAAGGGGAGAAAACTCTGTATGGAAACTATTTACTGGAGTAGGTAATTGAAGAAAATCCTATGGCTTAGAGAATAAGCCCAATTATCAGCTCAATTATTCACCATGAGTTCTATATGCTAGTAATGCAACAAGGTCTCAGAATTGTAATAAGGCATTCAATCAGCCAGACTTGCTGGAATGAACATGCCTTTCTCCACATCAACAACCTTTTGTAAGTTGCATTAGAATGACTTTTTTTACAATTTTTTAACCATTATTTATATCTTATTTCTTAATCCTTAAAGCTCATGTATTTATAAATTTCTAAAGGAAGGAGAAGGCAACAAAATCTTAAAGAATTATTGAGCCCTACTGAATTACGTGGGTTAGAGTCGGAATGGAATACACAAGGCTTGGGTCATTCTAAGTGTGATGGGTGTGATATTTGTCCAGTTTCTTTAGAATTACAGTCCTTTATGTATGAAGGAAGACATTATCGGTTATTGCACACCACCAACTGTCAGTCGATGTATGTAGTTTATGGGGTGTTCTGTCCTTGCCAATTGTTATACGTGGGTAAAACCATCAGGACATTACAAACACGCATGCGGGAGCATCGTAGCCGGTTGCACTGCCAACGACGAGAGGCGCCTATGATTGACCATTGCCTTCAGTATTAACATACTTTTAATGAGCTCAGATGTTTCTGCATAGAACAGGTTACCCGAGGAGTGAAGGGTCGGACGAGAGATCAACAACTTGTATACCGAGAGCAACGCTGGATATTTTCCCTTTCCACTGTGTCACCTAAAGGGTTAAATGCACAGGTTGATTGGCACTTGTGTAGCTGACTTGGGTATGCAAACATGTGAAAATAGCTCCTCCCATGGGGCTGGGGTATTTAATTCAAACAAGAGTATGGTCCGCATGCGCGGCGTCTATACGACATCACAAGGAAGGTCTGAGCGTCGATTGAAAATTTTAAACATACATATGAAGATAAGAGGTAACTTTGGTTACGCTATAGTTTCTGATAGTTTGATAGAGTACTTTTACGAGTTCAATGCAGAAGTGTTAGCATGTTTTTGTGAACTTTGTTTGCAGTCCGTGCAAGAATGATGGAGGGAGATTGAAATTGAAAACCCTCTGAAGATATTCGGGAACATCAAGATTGGTTTTCTGAATGGGAGCTTCTTCTCAAAGCAACAACAGATAAGCACAGTTGTTTGTTATAAGTTGAAAACCATAAGGTCTTTCAAGACAAAGAGACATTAAGAGTCAATGGTGCTTTTCATGGACTGTGAAAATAATTTCAAGGATTCCTTTAGAAATTTATAAATACATGAGCTTTAAGGATTAAGAAATAAGATATAAATAATGGTTAAAAAATTGTAAAAAAAGTCATTCTAATGCAACTTACAAAAGGTCGTTGATGTGGAGAAAGGCATGTTCATTCCAGCAAGTCTGGCTGATTGAATGCCTTATTACAATTCTGAGACCTTGTTGCATTACTAGCATATAGAACTCATGGTGAATAATTGAGCTGATAATTGATGTTTTGTTATATAGCTATATAGGCTCAAAGAAGTGACCACATAGTGATTTTAGAGAATAAGCCCTCCAGTTGATTAGTAGTACTCTTAGAGACTGAATGTCTGGGCTAAGAGGGATAGAAATTAATACAGAGTTGAGAAGATTTACAATTTAGTAAGTCTTTGAAAAGATAGGGTCCCCCTGCAGTTAAAAGTATGAGATATCCTCGTACAGGAAACTGACAAGGTGAAGGGTATAGTTCACCCTGTTGTTAGTTGATAGTTCTCCTTTTGTTTTAAAAGGAGAAACCTGCTACCTCTGGGGTATGATAGTCCTTAATAGCTCTTAGCTAGAAGGATAGATTTTTCTTGTAGCAAGAGATTCATGCCCAGAGTCAAGGATTGAGTCAATGTATGACTGATATCTCCGCATGGATGAGATGAATTTTAGATGCTTCTGTTGAAAGAAGTAGGTTCAAGTTCTAAACCTCACACAGCAAAAGTGAATAAAATATCAGAAACCCTGAGATTGCTGGGTTTGCTGAGCCTGTTGAGGTTTTGATTTTCTTAGCCTGGTGTGGTGTTGCCCATCTTTGGAAACATCTGCAGAATGGGTAGAAGATGGATAAAACTTTTTTCCCTTGGGGGAATAAAGCTTTTTATGAGATTTTTTATTAGCTGGGATAGAGGAGTGTTTTGAGAATCCTCTGAAAGTAACAGCATCAGTGCTCAACTGATTAGCTTGAAATAAAGCCTCCTTGTTGAAGAGATTTTCACCAGTACAAGGAGTATTTCCCAGCCTTTCCTGAACCCATCTGTCCAAGTCTGAAGCCTGGAGCCAGGCTATGTGTCGTGCTCCTATGGCTATAGCAGAAAACAATCTAGGGAAGCACGATTAAGGAACCTAGAGATATTATGAGCATGATTGACTAATAAGGAATAGTCTACTCTTTTATGCTCTGGAAGGAAAGGGTCCAAAAACTTTGTTGTTTGTGACCTCTTCAAGAGATAATCCCATATAGAAAATATATGAGATAATTCTTGCTGAAAGCATGGATGCCTGGAAGCATCGACATCCAAAGGCATCTAAAGTCCTAGACTCATGACCTGGCGGATAAGAAGAGTGCTTCTTTGCACTCTTAATGCACCTCATTGCTGATTCTACAACAATAGAATGATGAGAAAGTTGAGTCTTTTGAAAACCTGGAGAAGGTGGCACCTTGTACATAGTGTCAAGTGTCTTAGAATGTGGGGATACCGTTAAAGGAGTTTCCCACATTCTTAACAGAGATCTTGTAAGGTCTGATGCAAAGGAAGCATGATCACCTCCTTTGGAATCCAGGGGAATTGCAGTGTCTCTGAATTCCCCGGTAGGGATTTTTTACCAGGTATGGAAATGGCAAGTAACTTTGCCATATCAAGCAGAAAAGCTTGAAAAGAAATCTCCCCCGAGGAGGACTCTCTAAAATGAGGGGTAAAGGCTAGACTTGTAGAAAAATCAGCCTTGGTACCGATGGATTCATCCCAGTCATTGGGATCAGAAGACTGAAAAGGATGAAGCATCGGATTTTCTTTAAAGCGACGTCTTTGGTACCGCCCGAGGTCGGTACTGAGATGAGTTGGTACCGAATCCTCCATGCTAGAGATCAATTCCAGGCTTGGCATCGAGGGAAGCGATTCTCTCGAAGCAAGCATGGACGGTACCGACACCGATGCCGATGTCAATACCGGTACCGGAGGCGATACCGATACTCGAAGAACAGTCTGCAGCAACTGTAGCGGTACCGAAGTAGCTGAGAGTGCTAGACTATGTTCATCGGTGAGGAGTGTTTCGTCCATCACCATAGCCGATGCCGAGGTGTCGGTACTGCTCGAAGCGGCCACAACCACCGAGCATGGCCAAGGTATGTTCATCGAGGTAAGAACCCCGGGAACAACCCAGAGCCCCGTTAATGCTTTGGAGCCCGAAGACTCCCGCCGGGGCTTTATTGCCAGAATGTCCTCGAGGGCAAGGCCGAAGCCATCTCGATGCTGAGAAAGAGATCTACCACTCGAGGACTGGCTAATCTTTACAGACTTTTGTTTGGTTACCTGATCCTGTGAAGAAGAAGATATGCTAGCTGGTAACATCGAGAGCGATGTGAACTGGGTATCGAGTTGTGCTCGATTCTGAAGACTTCTTCTGTTTGAGCTCCAGCAGGAGAGACACTCCAGAGGGCAATGGTCAGGACCTAAACATTTTAGACACCAAGTGTGAGTGTCTGAAAAAATATCTGTACCGCCACACTTTGAGCATTTCTTAAGGATAATGGCTGGCTTTTCCATAATGGAAGGTAGAGGCCTAATGGCCTAGAAACCGTCAGGCACTAAACAGGAAAAAATTTCTAAGAAAAGAAGAAATTCTTCAGGAAAAAGAAAGAAAATCACCGGCGGTACCGGTAGCGTCGAGGGAAGGCAGAAGCGACCACAAAAAACTAAAAATAAAAAGAAGAATTTTCTGCGGTGACAGGAATACATCCTGCCGGCTCCGCGGAAAATGGAAAACTGGAGAGAGGCTGTTGGGAAAGGCGGGAAGGCAGCACGCAGGCGCTGTGGGATGCTCCCAAAAGCGTTCTAATTGGACGCTGGGGAGCGTTCCCGCGCAGGCTCCATCGGTACCGATGATACCCATATGTGAAGACTCATTCCTGCTTGTTCCTGGAGATTATCCTTTCCCTTAGTCCTCCTAAGCCAGTCCAGACAAGAGAGTTGTGTCTTCCTACCAGCAAAGATAGAGACAGAGCAAAAAAACAGTCTTCTGATGACCTCATTCTGCACTATATTGGGATAAGCTAGAGGGCATACAACCTCAGTATTCATATCCAAGTGATAGATCAAAGCTGCACAAACCCTAAGGAGGGTAACAAGGACTAATAGTCCACCCTGTGTGCAGAAGGCAACCAAGAGGAATATAGCCCGCAGGGCTAAACCACAGGTAATAGCCGATCATCACAGATCACAGCAGATCATATCTGCTCAGACCATATCAGAGCAAGTCATACCAGTACATCGCTGATCATAGCAGATTATAACAGATCATAACCCTCTGACCTTTATGCTTTAAAGTTCATTTCCCTTATCTCCTCATTTGACCTCCAGCTTTGCTCTACTGCTCCCACTCACCAGCATGGCCACTGCCTCGACCATGACCTTGAATTCTTCTCTAATTGCTTACCCTCAAACTTCTGTACCTCAGTTCTTCCCTTATCGGACCATCACCTGCTAAGCTTCACTCTTCATCACCCACCGCCTCAACCTGTCTCCTCCAATCTCTTTAGAAATCTTCATGCTATTGATCCTTTGGCTCTCTCCTCCACTGTCTCATAAACTCTTTCCTCCATTATGTCATCTCAGTCTGTTGATGAGGCAGTAGCTTCCTATAACGCTGCACTCTCCTCTGCTCTGGATGATCTGGCTCCATCCATGCCATGTCCTGTGAGGCATACTATTCCCCAGCACTGGCTGTCTTCTACTACCCACTTTCTACGTTCCTGTGCCTGCTTGGCTGAGCGCACTTGGCTCAAATACCACCCCCTTGTGGACTATCTACACGTCAAATTCAAGCTTGTCTTTTTCCAGTTAGTCTTGTTTGGCAAGTGCTATGGCTATTATGTCCATCTAACTTTCTTGCCTCTGACCCTCCCCATCTCTTTACAACTCTCAACTCTCTCCTCAAGATACCTCCGCCTCCAACCCCTCCTTCTCTTTCTGCCCAAACTCTGGCTATTTCCATAACAAAAAAACACAAGATCACACTCCAATTTCCCATGAGGTCAGCTACTTCCCCTCCTCCCCCTCTTCACTCCCAACTCCCCCCCCCCCCTACCTCTGCTACCCTTTCTTCCTTTTCTATGCTCTCTGAGGAAGAAACCACACACCTTCTTTCCTCCTCCAAACTCACTACCTGCTCCTCTGATCCTATTCTCACCCATCTCCTAAGCCCCATCACCTCCAATGTTCTCAACCTATCGCTCTCCACTGCAATGGTCCCTGCAGCCTTTAAGCATGGTTATACCTCTCCTCAACAAACCTCACTGACCTTTTAACTATTGACCCATCTCCCTCCTTCCCTTCATTTCTGAACTGCTTGAACATGTGGTTCACTGCCGTTGCCTTGACTTTCTCTCCTCTCAAGCGCTCCTGGATCCTTTAAAATCTGGCTTTTGTTCTTTACATTCAACTGAAATGGCTCTTGCCAAAGTCTCCAGCGACTTGTCCCTGGCAAAGTCCAAGGGCCTTTACTCAATCCTCATCCTTTTTGACCTTTCCTCTGCTTTTGACACTGTTGACCACAACCTTCTCCTTGATATCTTGTCCCTGCTTGGTTTTAAGTGCTCTGTGCTATCCTGGTTCTCTTCTTATCTCTCCCATCACTCCTTTAGTGTTTGTTCTGGTGGATCCTCCTCTGCTGCTATCCCACTCTCAGTTGGTGCATTCCAAGGATATGTATTGGGTCCACTCCTTTTCTCTCTATATACCCAGTCACTTGGTGCACTCATCTCTTCCCATGGCTTTCAGTACCATTTTTATGCTGATGATGCCCAGATCTACCTTTCAACACCTGAAATCTCTCTGGCAATCCAGGCCCAGATCTCTACCTGCCTTTCTGACATTGCTGCTTAGATGTCTCACCGCCGCTTGAAAATGAACATGGCCAAATCTGAGCTTCTTATTTTTCCCCCTAAACCTCCTCTCCCCTTCCTCCTTTCTCAGTCTCTGTGGATAACTCTCTACTTCCCCCATGTTTCCTCAGCTTACAACCTTGGGGTTGTCTTTAACTCCTCTCTCTCCTTCTCCACACACATCTAATTGATAGCCAAAACCTGCCATTTCTTTCTCTATACCATCAACAAAATCTGCCCATTCCTTTCTGAACACACTACTAAAATGCTCATCCATTCTTAAGTCACCTCCCGTCTAGACTATTGTAACCTACTCCTTGCTGGTCTCCCTCTGAATCATCTCTCTCCCCTTCAATCTTTTCAACATTCTTCTGCATGGCTAATCTTTCATCAGCTTTATCATGCTCATATTACCCCTCTTCTCAAGTCACTTCATTGGCTCCCTATCCATTTTCGCAAACAGTTGCTGACCTATAAGTGCATCCACTCTGCAGCACCTTTCCTCTCTTATCTCTCCCTACACTCCTCCTCGGGAACTCTGCTCTTCTGGCAAATTGCTTTTATCTCTGCCCTTCTCTTCTATTGCTAACTCCGCTCCTTTCCACCTTCCTGTTCCTTATGCCTGAAACAACCTGAGTCTGTATGTCAGGCGCCTTCTCTGGCCCTTTTCAAATCCAGGCTGAAAATTCACCTCTTCGCTGCTGTTTTCAGAACTCGATTCACCTGGTCTCCTTTGTGTTTTCTTACCATTCCCCCTAGATGTATCCCATGTCTACAGCTACTGTGTTGTCTGTCTTGACTAGATTGTAAGCTCTGATGAGTAGGGACCAACTTTTGCATGTGTCTGTGCAGTGCTGCATAGGTCTTGTAATGCTATACAAATACTCAGTAGTTGTAGCAGCAGCAGCAGCAGTAGTAGATCATACCAGATCTCCGCTGTGTGTCCTGGACTGACCTAGCAGGACTCAAGGAAAGGACATTATCAGGTAAGTAAAATGTCACCGCCCATATTGTCCTGCTAGGCCAGTTCAGACAAGTGGGGTGTATCAAAGCTTTGCCTTCACTGGTTGTGAAGAAGACATGGCAGCCATCAAAACCTCTGCAGCAAAGGCCGCATCTGTCTGAGTGTGGACATCCAAGTAGAAATGCTTTAATAAAGGTGGAAAGTGATGACCACGCTGTCACCTAACAAGTTTTTAAAGGTGCAACTGAGCTGTGTTATGCCCAGGAGGAAGCCTGGGCCATGTGGAATGCCCATACAAACCCTACAGGACCAGCCAGTCTAATAGACAGACTGAGGCTGTCTACTCCTTTATCCAGCGGGCCAAGGAAGACATTGTGGCTGCCTCACTTTTGTGTGGGCCTTCAAACAGAACAAACGTTTGTCTGACCCTAGGAACATGTTAGCGACCTTCTGATGTCAAAGAAACACCCAACTAAAGTCCAACAGGTGAAGGCCCTTATCCTTCCACTGGCATTGTTAGAGGGAGGAGTGGCCTAGTAGGGAGGAGTGTTACTTCAGGCCAGAGGTTCAAATCCTGCTGGAAGACAGCAACCTTGCACTGGAAGGACCACAGGTGCTCCTTTTGGCATTGGGCAAGCCACTTAACCCTCCATTGCAACAGGTACAAAAGCATAGATTCCAGGCCTTTCATGGACAAGGAAAAAAAATATATATATATATATACACACATATACACACAGTACCTGAATGTACACTGCTTTGACTTGTAGAAAAGAAGTATATAAGCCTAGTTAAATAAATTGTTCATTCAGGAACAACAGCAAGCAGACTCTTGTGGAAACTAAAAGGTCATGGGATAAGAGTCATTGTACTAGTATGGATTAGGAACTGGTTAAAAGATGTAAATAATGGAGTACCCCAGGGATCTGCGCTGAGCATGCTGCTTTTTAACATATTTATAAATGCCCTGGAAATGAGAATAACAAGTGAGACTATCAAATTTTCAGATGACACAAAATTATTCAAAGTTATTAAAATACAAGAGGATTGTGAAAAATTGCACGATGACTGTGAAACATTTAAAGACTGGATAGCATAGCTACCTGACAGGTTCCTAAAAAGGTACATAGGTCCCCCAATGCTTGTCCCAGGGTGAGCAATGAATTTCCTGGGTCCTCTTTAATAATGGTTTATGGACCTTTCCACCAGGAAACTGTCCAAACCTCTTTTAAACCCAGCTACACTAACAGCTTTTACTGCATCCTCCAGTACTGAATTCCAGAGTTTGATTACGCGTTGAGTGAAAAACTATTTTCTCTTTATTACTCCTAAATGGGTTATATTGTAGTTTCATTGCATGTTCCCTATTCTTTCTACTTTTTGATGGAATAAAAAATCCATCTACGTTTGCCCGTTCTACTCCATTCATTAATTTATAGACCTCTATCATATCTTCAACACAGCCGTCTCTTCCAATTTGAAGAGCCCTAACCTTTCAAGCCTTTTCTCATAGGGGTATCCTTTCATTCCCTTTACAATTCGGTTGGCTCTTCTCTGTACCTTTTCTAATTCTGCTATATCCTTTTCAAGATATAGTGACCAAAATTACACACAATATTCAAGGTGTGGTCACACCATGGAATGATAGGGAGGCATTATAATATCCTTGGGGGTTTTTTTCCATTCCTTTCCTTATGATTCCTAGCATTCTATTTGCTTTGTTGGCTGTTGCTGCACACTGGGCAGAGGGTTTAAAAGTATTATTCACAATGATGTCTAAATCTTTTTCCTGGGTGGGGGTTCCTAATTTGGAGCCTTGCATCATATAACCATAGATTGGGTTGTTCTTTCCTAGGTGCATAACTTTGCCCTTGTCCATATTAAATTTAATCTGCCATTTGGATGTCCAGTCTTCCAATTTACTAAGGTCTTGCAATTTTTCACAATCCTCTTGTGTTTTAACAACTTTAATAATTTTGTATCATCTGCAAATTTTATCACCTCACTTGTTATTCCCATTTCCAGGTCATTTTGGAATATGTTAAAAAGCAGTGCGCCCAGCAATACTCCACTATTCATCTTTCTCCATTGAGAAAATTGACCATTTAGCCCTTCTCTCTGTTTTCTATCTTTTAACCAGTTCCTAATCCACAATAGTGTACTGCCTCTTATCCCATGACTTTTTAATTTTGCCAAGAGTCTCTCATGAGGGACCTTGTCAAAGGCTTTCTGAAAATCCAGATACATTATATCGACCAGCTCACCTTTGTCTATCTGTTTATTCACACCTTCAAAAAAATTTAACAAATTAGTACCACAAGACTTTCTTTGGCTAAATCTATGTTGGCTTTCTCCGATTAACCATGATTGCCTATTGTCGCACCGCCGCCCTAGTGGCCAGAGGTTGTTAAGGCAGGTCGGGTGAACATGAGTTATATTTTTAAGTTTGAGTTGGTCCTTGAGTGCGGGGTCTGGGTATTCTGTTCCCAGTGGCCTTCCGTGTACCAAAGCCTCAAATGAATACAAAGTCCGAGAGTAGGGAAAGAAAGGCTTTTTATTTCCCTTAATGCACAAAGATTCAAATATTGGAATCTACATCAACACAAAGCAACCTTACTTCAGGTAGAAAGAAACATAAACGGTTATTGCTTTATCCTCTGTTATCTTCACAGGAATTTTTACATATGAAACACTCAGTCTCTGTTTGCTGAGCATAGCTCTAGACACTAGGCAGGGATACTAGGCTTCCTGCCTGACAGTAGCTACAATCCATTGCCATTTCGGAAGGGTCATCGGTAAATTCCACCTGCATGGGCTGAGGATCTGAAAGCTGGGACTCTGTATCAATATAGTCCGGTGGAATATGATGAGGCTTTTCATATAAAGTTTGTACCAGCCTCCAATGCTCTGGGCTTAAGTTTAGGCCTCGGTCATGTGCATGCTTACTATGAGAACAACCTCTTTTGTCCCTGTGACTTTCATTAAACAGTCTTTCATTTGGTAACAGCTTGTGTCTTGCTTTACAAACAGCTTGATGAGGAGAACACTCCCTTGTTTCCTGTGCTCCCTGTGTCACCAGGTTATAACGGTTAGTAGTAGAAAAATATGGATTACCTTTTCCTCTGGGCCTATCCCAGTGAGCTGAGGCTTGAGGCCTAGTCCTGCTGCAATTCAGCCTTATTCGGTTAGCAGGCTTCCCACTGTCCAGCTGGCCTTCGGGTGGAGTTATCTCCCTTTCACCCCCATACCTCTTTCTCCTTGAACAAAGAGTGTTACCTCCTATGGAGATGGCTTCATCTTCCTTCTGGTAACTTCCACAGGGTCCTGAGTCCGCTGGCACCGTTCCCTCAGCTAAGACTCTGCCTTCTGTTTCTCTCCGGGTACCTTTCCTCCCGATGTCTCTTTGCCAAGAACTCCTTCTGTCTTGTTGCCAAGAACTCCTTCTCCTCTCTTTTCCAACTTCCCAGCCTTTCTTAAAAGGAACTCCCCCTTTCCTGGATTGGCTGTTGGCCGGCATCACATCACAAGCTCTGGGGTGCGGCTCTCTAGGCCCTGGAAGGTCTCTCTTGCTCCCCCTATCTGGCTCCTCGTAATGTCGCATCTGGTGTTGGAATCTTTTTTCTGAATTTAAAACCTTTTTTTCTGTTTGCATAGGGTCTGCGGCACCACATATCCCCCCTCTTAAAATATGACAGGCTGGTGAAGCCTCTTTCACACAGCACGGAATACGTGACATGGCATCGGCATTGAAATGTAGTTTGCTGGTACCACATGTCTTCCGCCTGTTATCCGCTACTATCTCTTCTGGGTGATATATGTTGGCAACGGACGCTAGTAAAACAGATCGGTCGTGCCAAGACCGCAGAGCATTAATATGGTAAATTTGTGTGTGTCCTTTGATATCCTGGACCTCGTAAGAGGTGGGTCCCTTAGGCTTAACTATCACATGAGGTCCCCTCCATCGAGCCTCGAATTTAGGGGTAGCACCTGATACCAGGACCATCACTTTTTCTCCCGCTTTTAATTGTCTGGGCTTGGTCCGCTGATCATAATACCTCTTCTGTTTTAGTTGACTCTCCTCCAAATTTCCACTCGCAACCTGGGAGGTTCGTTCTAGGCGCGTTCTTAGGTTCTTTAGGAATAGAGGCACCCCTATTTCCGTCTCAACGGGTTCAACCCATTGCTCCTTTAAGACGTCTAATAGGCCTCTGGAGGGTCTTCCATACAGAAGCTCGTAAGGGGAAGTGCCCAAGGACTTCTGTCTTCTTTCCCTACAGGTGTACAAGACAAAGGGCAGCATATTGTCCCACTCGGACATTTGTCCACCCAATGCACGCCGGAGCATCTGTTTTATGCTTTGATTCAAGCGCTCCACCCGGCCATTACACTGGGGATGGTAGGCGGCGGTTTTCTTGTGGTGGATGCCAAAGGCATCCCAAACCTGAGCAAGGTATTTTGACAGGAAATTGCTGCCTCTATCTGTAAGGACCTCCTGCGGAAATCCGATCTCGCAGAATAGTTTAACGAGTTCCCCGGCAACTGCTTTAGCCGAAATATTTCTCAGAGGGACCGCCCATGGGAAACGGGTGGCCTGGTCAATGATTACCAGCATATATTGGTATCCTCTAGGTGTTTTGATGAGGGGACCCACTATGTCCATGGCTAATCGTCTCACTGGATCCGAAATCATGGGCATTGGTACTAAGGGTACTGCAGGGGGTTTGTGCGGAGCCACTCTTTGACACGACGCACAGGATTCGCAAAAACGAGTTGCTTCCCGGAATATTCCTGGCCAGTAAAAGCGGGCCAAAATCTGGTCGAGGGTTCCCTGCGTTCCCTTATGGCCCCCTACGGGATGGTCATGGGCCAACCGTAGGACCAGCGATTTAAATGTGTTTGGTACTACCAATTGTTTTCGCAGAGACCCAGTTCGCAGGTCCATACTCTCTCGGTAGAGTATCTCCTCCTCCATAATAAACCTGGGGAAGGAACTTCTTTCTTCTTGTGCTTGCTCAAAGGCATGGGCTAATACCGGGTCTGTAGCTTGCTCCCTTTTGAAGGAGGGAAACTTCTCCATCAAATCCGCTGGTACCCAGGGCATCCCCTCTCCAGCTTCCAATTCCGCACGTCCTCGCGAGCGGCATCTCCGCTCCCTCCTTCGCTCTGCTTTAGTTTTCCGTCCTCTCCCCGAGGGTTCCTCAATTAGGTCTTCATGCGCGGGAAGGACCCCAAAAGTAGTGTCCGTAGAACATGAAGGCTCTTCCCCCCCTTGGGTCTGGGATCGTGTAGAAACTAGAGCCTCTCTTGGATCAGCGCCTGTCTTTGAGCTACTTGGCTGTGCCTCAGGGTTACCCATAGGCTCATGCCCACTACAGGTGGAATTTGGGACCCTCTGAGGAGATAAACCCTCTCTCAGACTTTTTCGAAATTGTGGCCAGTCGCGGCCCAATACCAACTCTTGTGGAAGTTTAGGGACCATGGCCACCAACATTTCCTTTTTTATTCCCAATCCTTTAACCCAAAGTTTATACACGGGGTAGCTTGTAGCTGCTCCGTGAATGCACTTTATTTTAACTTGCCCTTCTGGATGTTCAGGGACTGACCACCCCTGGCTTCTGATCATAAACCATAGCCTTTTGGAGATCATGGTTTGGTCAGCGCCTGAATCCAGAAGTGCCTTTGCGTTAACTCCATGTATCTTTACCTTCAATACGAAGCCCTCTCTCATTGTCTTTGGGACTTCTCCCACTAGTGCAATGCGCGAATAGCATTCGTTTTTCAAATGTCCTCTCTTACCACAGGAAAAGCATCTTTTAACCGTTTCTATATCCTTAAGGTTATTACCTTTCCTACTGCTATATGCTGGTCGGGAAGGACTGCTTACCCTTTGAGCTTCCATCCCTATAGTCAGCTTGGGAATCCCTATCTTTGGCTGGGTAACTCTCTCTGCTTCCATATACCTTTCAGTAAGGGCTATTGCCTCAGTAGTGGTACAGCAATTTTGTAGGATTAAAAAGTTCTGTACCCTACTCGGCACTGCGGCTAAGAATTGCTCCAATATTACGGCGTCCATTAGAGTTTCTATATTTTTTTTCTCGGGCTGTAGCCATTTATACGCCAGGCTCCTTATTCTATGACCAAGGGCTTTTGGTGTTTCCTCAGGGCTAAGGATAGTGGCCCTAAACATTTTTTTATAAGCCAATGGGGTGAGGCCTAGGCGATCTCTGATTGCCAGCACTACCTCTTCATAATTATCAGCCAATGATGGAGGCATTGACCGGTAGGCGGCCAGCGCCTCCCCTGTCAGGGACGCGGCCAGTCTGACAGCCCATTGTTCGGTTGGCCAACGAGCTAAAGGAGTCCAAGAAATCGTCCAGGTTATCAGTAGGACTTAATTTACCCACTGTTAGATCATTACATGACCATTGTCCTGCTTCCAGATTGTGCAGTCCAGTGGCTCGTAACTTCTCGGCCTTAACCTTCGCCATCTCTTCCCGCTGCTGGGTTAGCCAGTTGTCCATTGTCTGTAAGACGGGTAATTGCTGGTCTTGCATGGCTTTCAACGCTTGTGCTTGATTTTGCAGCGCCAGTTCCGCTTGTTTATCAAATTGATGAGCCATCCATGCACACAACTCTTTAGGCGAATCTGTAACAAGGAACAAAAAAAACACAACCAAGTGTGGCTCTTCTAACAATTTTTCTTTCCTTTCCTTTTTTTTTTTTTTTCTA
Organism: Ichthyophis bannanicus; assembly: GCA_033557465.1. Taxonomy (NCBI): domain Eukaryota; kingdom Metazoa; phylum Chordata; class Amphibia; order Gymnophiona; family Ichthyophiidae; genus Ichthyophis; species Ichthyophis bannanicus. The sequence goes on along the minus strand of CM066032.1, from coordinate 924,177,494 downwards.
TACTTTCCCTGGCATCCAACACTTATTCAGGCATAATTACGTTTTACCTAATGGTAATGTTGAGTCAGCTCTGGAATGGTACTCGTTGCCGTCGCAGTCCGCGGTTCTCTACGCCGACAGTTGGGAGCAGGATTTTCCTTTTCAGGATTTTCTCCAATCCACTCCGGATTTAGATCACTCCACTCCGGGTTTTCTTTCAATCTGGTTTCTTTAAACAATCCGTTCCGGGTCTTATATTCCAACCTGGGTTTATTTTTTTTTTTTTTTCTGAAACCTGCAGCTTAAGCTTCTTTTCTTTGCGGCTGACGTAGGCTCCAACAATACATCCTGCCAACTATGCCATTTTTCATGTCACACCGCCGCCCTAGTGGCCAGAGGTTGTTAAGGCAGGTCGGGTGAACATGAGTTATATTTTTAAGTTTGAGTTGGTCCTTGAGTGCGGGGTCTGGGTATTCTGTTCCCAGTGGCCTTCCGTGTACCAAAGCCTCAAATGAATACAAAGTCCGAGAGTAGGGAAAGAAAGGCTTTTTATTTCCCTTAATGCACAAAGATTCAAATATTGGAATCTACATCAACACAAAGCAACCTTACTTCAGGTAGAAAGAAACATAAACGGTTATTGCTTTATCCTCTGTTATCTTCACAGGAATTTATACATATGAAACACTCAGTCTCTGTTTGCTGAGCATAGCTCTAGACACTAGGCAGGGATACTAGGCTTCCTGCCTGACAGTAGCTACAATCCATTGCCATTTCGGAAGGGTCATCGGTAAATTCCACCTGCATGGGCTGAGGATCTGAAAGCTGGGACTCTGTATCAATATAGTCCGGTGGAATATGATGAGGCTTTTCATATAAAGTTTGTACCAGCCTCCAATGCTCTGGGCTTAAGTTTAGGCCTCGGTCATGTGCATGCTTACTATGAGAACAACCTCTTTTGTCCCTGTGACTTTCATTAAACAGTCTTTCATTTGGTAACAGCTTGTGTCTTGCTTTACAAACAGCTTGATGAGGAGAACACTCCCTTGTTTCCTGTGCTCCCTGTGTCACCAGGTTATAACGGTTAGTAGTAGAAAAATATGGATTACCTTTTCCTCTGGGCCTATCCCAGTGAGCTGAGGCTTGAGGCCTAGTCCTGCTGCAATTCAGCCTTACTCGGTTAGCAGGCTTCCCACTGTCCAGCTGGCCTTCGGGTGGAGTTATCTCCCTTTCACCCCCATACCTCTTTCTCCTTGAACAAAGAGTGTTACCTCCTATGGAGATGGCTTCATCTTCCTTCTGGTAACTTCCACAGGGTCCTGAGTCCGCTGGCACCGTTCCCTCAGCTAAGACTCTGCCTTCTGTTTCTCTCCGGGTACCTTTCCTCCCGATGTCTCTTTGCCAAGAACTCCTTCTGTCTTGTTGCCAAGAACTCCTTCTCCTCTCTTTTCCAACTTCCCAGCCTTTCTTAAAAGGAACTCCCCCTTTCCTGGATTGGCTGTTGGCCGGCATCACATCACAGGCTCTGGGGTGCGGCTCTCTAGGCCCTGGAAGGTCTCTCTTGCTCCCCCTATCTGGCTCCTCGTAATGTCGCATCTGGTGTTGGAATCTTTTTTCTGAATTTAAAACCTTTTTTTCTGTTTGCATAGGGTCTGCAGCACCACACTATATGTTCAGTAATTTTGCCTGGTACTGATATCAGGTTCACCGGTCTGTAGTTTCCCGGATCACCCCTGGAACATCTGCTTGCTCCAGCGACGCTGGACAGTCTTCCCTTGGCAATCAGCTCCCCAGCCAAACAGACTGGCATCCATCATCAGCAGAAGCCACTGGATATCGTTCAGGAGAAAGTCTTTCAACAGATGAGCAGGCTGCTCCCAACATTTCAGGCTGGCGGTTGCCAGCAGGGAAAAGGAAGCCTGACTCTGAAGTCCTGTGAAGGAGGAGATCAGCGAGGCAGCAGGATCTTTGCAGTAGACGCAGGTGTGCTCATGTCTAGTGGATCCTCTCTGTCATCGCCGCCATCAACCCTAAGAGTTGGAAGCAGTCCCAGGCTTTGGGAAGCTGCTGCCTCCAAAACACCCTTAGCTGAGAACACAGCTTCCCTGTCCCCTTCTCGGGCAGAAAAACCTTTCCTGAGCTGGTGATAAACCATGCTCATAGGCACTCCAGGAAGCTCTTGTTATAGTTTATCACCCAGCCCATACTCTCCAGAAAGTGTACCATTCGGGCCAACACCCGAAGGGCTGCGTACACACCCTGGCCCGAATAAGCCATCCATCAAGACATGGATACACACTGTGTGTGTCACAGGGAGGCAACCACCACCATCAGAACCTTGATGAATGTCCTTGGTACAGTGGCAAAGGCTGAAGGGTAGAGTGACAAACTGGAAGTGCACACCAAGACCAGAGAAGCACAGGAAGCACTGCTAATCCTCAAAGATGGGAATGTGGAAGTATGCCTTGGCCAATTCCAGTCATGCAGGCAACCTTCTTTGCCAGACTGCTGTCAGTGTCTCCGTGTGGAAGGGAAAGGTCTTTAAATGAATACTGACATGCTTAAGGTCCAAGATTGGGTGGAAGGACCCTAACCTTCTTTGGCACCACAAAACAAATGGCATACCATCACTTGCTCTTTTTGGCAGGTGGCACCGGAATTACAGCCCAGAGGCTGAGGAGTCTCTCCAGAGAGGCCTGAATGGTAACCCTCTTGGGCGCAGACCTGCATGGAGAAATCAGGAAGGCATCTGGGACTGAGTTCTTGCATTTCAGCTGAACCAAATGATATCAGGCTCCCACTGGTCTAAGGTCACACAGACCCATCACATCCTTGCACCTGATAGGATTGGAGAACATGACACAGAAAGGAGAGACCATGCTTCAAAGGTCATTTAGGTCAATCCTCCAGATAGCAATGTGTTTTGGATGCTCTCAGCTCCTTGACCAACTTCTCTAAGTCCTTCCAGTTGGATGCTGCGACAGCTGCCCGAAGGTGAAACCAAAGCCAATGGCAATATCCTTCTCCACCAGAAAAACTGCTGCTGATTCCAGAAGCATCGAAACATCATCCATTGGAAGTGACTGGATCCAATGGACCAGGGCACAAACCATAAGCCCTCTGCAAACTACTGTCTGGAGAATAAGGATGGCTTACATACCATCACAGTTGATTCATCCTGATGCAGCCCATTTAAACAAAAGGGGCAAAACGCGAGTCGATAGTTCACTCACAGTGCGGTTGGCATCAGTGGAGCTCGGAGAATGGGTGGGATCCTATTGCCAGCTAAGTGCCAGTGAAAAGTTTTTTAGTTATTTTAAATGCATTTGAAAATTGTAAAAACTAGTAGGGCAGCATAGAAGCCTATGAATGACAGCTGGGGGTAGTCAATAAGCTGTTAAGCAGTATCATGCTGCAGTGTTCAGCCAGTAACTCCGTCTGAGGCTTCTTATTCCACCTTTCCACATAGAGTTGTTTAAATTCCCCTTTAGTGGGCTCTATCGTGGTAGAGTAACTTCTCTCGCTGTTGCTTGTGCAGGGCTTTATTTATTAAAAGTCTCCTCCTTGTTGTTGGTTTGATGGAGAATAAGGAAAGCAGCTGAAAGTCGGCTCTTAGAAAGCCTCAATCTTGTGATCTACTTGGTCCTTGAGAGCTGCACTACCCTCCATCAGAATGTAACTGGGGTAACTGTATCCAGGCAGCAAGACCTTCCTGAGGAGGGCTGTACATCAGCTGGACTGTTGGCCAGACAGTTCCCGAGCTGACACCTTCCTTCGTCCAGAAGGGAAACCACTCATGAAGGACATAAGAAACATCACAGAGAGGACCTACAATTCGCAACAAAATCTAAGAACATAAGATATGCCATACTGGGTCAGACCAAGGTCCATCAAGCCCAGTATTCTGTTTCCAACAGTGGCCAATCTAGGTCATATGTACCTAGCAGTTTCCCCAAGAGACACAAGTTCCACAATGCTTGTACTGGGTCAAGCATTGATATCTTCGGTCACTTCTTAATAATGGTTTATGGACCTTTCCTCCAGGAACTTGTCCAAACCTTTTTTAAACCCAGCTACACTAACAGCCTTTACTACATCCTGCGGTAACAAATTCCAGAGTTTGATTACACATTGAGTGAAAAAATATTTTCTTTTATTAGTCTTAAATAGTTTACCCTGTAGCTTCATTGCATGTCCCCTAGTCTTTCTATATTCTGATAAGGTAAACAATCGATCTACATTTACCCGTTCCACTCCGTTCATTAATTTATAGACTTCTATCATATCTCCCCTCAGCCGTCTCTTTTCCAGGTTAAAGAGCCCTAACCTTTTTAGCCTTTCTTCATAGGAGTATCCTTCCATCCCCTTTACCATTTTGGTGGCTCTTCTCTGTACCTTTTCTAAAATCACTATATCCTTTTTAAGATACGGCGACCAGAATTGCACACAATAAACCAGAATTGCACAGAATTGCACACAATCTCACCTTATATAGAACAAATCTCTCCTTATACAGGACAACACACTTGTACATGGTAATAACTATCTCACAGATTTTTCTTCCAAAAGGATCTTTTTATTATTCCCTATCTTACAGAAACAGAAAACTAAGAACAAAGGAAAACAGTCCAGTGTAATTACAGATCTTACCACCTCTCACAGCAAGCAAACAAGGTCATTCCTTCTTATCTTAGATGCAGATTTCTAAACAATTACCAGTCAGAATGTCTGGTTCTGCCTGCATGAATTCTGTCTTATCTCTGACTCAATAGCAAGTGTGACAGGTTTTCCTAGACATAAGGAAAATAATAGACATATACACACACAATACATACTGCCATTCACACAAAACTCTTACTCGACAAAAAGAGATACTGGGGAGAACCCAGGGAATCCATACCCCACGCAGCCTCCTCTGCGCAGGCAATAAACTTATCGTGCATCTGGTCCTGTCATATTATATACCCTAGCTCAGGACGATTCTTACTATTGGGGCATTCTTCTCTAATTAGATCATTCTTGTTCCGACTGTCTGGGGCCCCACTTGTGTGATGTTGTTCTGCTCATGTCTGTACCCCTCTCCGTTGACCTATTCTTGGGCCCATGTCTGCAGTTATCAGTCTGGGCCTTGTCAGATTTATATTGTTATCTGACCTCTGCCCCCCTCTCAATTCTTTACCTGGTTTTCTTATTTGGTACTCTCCCACCCCTTGGTTCCCAAGAAATATATCTCTTTAACTCCCCATGTTCTGACAACTATACTGGGGGGCCATATGTTCTTCTTCATGCTAAGCTGGCATGTTTATATCTCATGATTGCCTTTTAGCCTCTCTCTGTCCACCATTTACTGATAAGTGTGTTTTCACATACTTTTCCATATGATGTCACATACCTCTGAAAGCTGTACGTACGCACCTCAGTACAATTCCAGCATTCAGACATTTCAATGATTTTTCTTGAATTACTGTGTTAACCCTTTGGCTCTCACACTCCCCCCTCCCCTTCAGGAGTAGAATGTGGGATCACATTCGCCCTCCTGATTCGGAAAGGCTCATGGCAGACACTGGGTCCAACACTGTCATAAATGAGCAAAGCCTGATTGTGCCGTGGCTCATGAGGGTAGGAACATGGATCATGGTGTGCTGGGAGCACAAGAGAGGTAGGCACCAAGTACAGCATAGCATGATTTCAACAATAATCCAGTATTATAACAATGGGAAAAGTCCCAGATGCCTTGGCCTAAACCAGAAAACCAGCTAAAGACCTGAGCAAATCAATACCCCTCCTTTCTCATTTCATCAGCAAACTCCTGTAAGTGTTTAATGACTTCTATAATATCATCATGTGATGGGTCAGGAGGAACTGTAGGTGTAGCATGAGACCAAATAAAACTCAAACTGTGAGAGCCAACAGACAGTCCAGAGCTAAATGATTTTAATAAGACATTAAAGAAACATTACATATTTCTTCAGAGAGTACTTGAAAGCCTGAAATAATGAAATTTTCAAACTCTCATAGGATCATACCTAACCTTCTGCATCTGTTTTAGAATTTGGTTCCTATTTAACAATATGGACATAGTAACTTTAATAACAGTAGCACAGCTAAACAATCGTAAGAGATGGTATGTGACCCTTAAGGGGAAAAACCAGCTAGCAAACAGTGTAAGTGCGAGAGTTCACAGACTCTGGAAAGTTTGACAGGCAGATAAGTATATGCATGAGATCCACCTAAATAATACACTTCCATGAAAGGGGAGAAGAATTAGAAAAGGCAAATAACATTAACATGAGAAATACCAAAAATAACACACTATAGTATGAAATCCTTAGGTACCCCTACTCCCTAAACCCTTGTAGCAATATGTAAAGTTATCCGGAGATCTCAAGGCAAATCACAGAGGCTCTGGTATAACCTCGCCAGTGTAATTAGCCAGATCAAATAAACAATGTGGGAATCACCTATTCAAAAGCAGCCTTAAAGAGATAAGCCTTACACATGGCTTAGAAAAAGAGCAGAAATAGAGCCTGATGCACTAGCTCAGATAGTTTGTTCCAGGCATAAAAAGCAGCAAAAAAACAAAAGATCAATGTATGGAGTTGGAAGGAAGAAAAAGGGAGAAAAACAAGAGATAGAAAAGCCTAACACCAAGGATAAGGATTAAGTACAACAGCAGTGAGATACTGATATTCCTGGATACATGATAGCATTAAAACATAATACATCAGCCACCCACCACTCTCCAGAGAGAGCAGAAGGGGAGAACACACAATGCTGTTTATACTATTCTACATACTCTTAGGGGTATGTTTACTAAGCAGTCTTAACGTGCGCCCAGCGATAGTGTGCAGGCTGCCATAAAAGGAGTGGGCGTTTCGGTCTTAACGTAGCAAAACGGGATTATCACGCGATAACGTGCGTTGCGCACATTATTGGGTGAGAAGCCGCTAAGCACGTTAACGCGCGGTAATCTTAAGTAGGCGCGCAGACATGCAAGCACAGAAACAGAGGTGTAGCACAATGGTTAATACACTGACTGATGGTACAGGGGTCATGAGTTTGATCCCCTAGTGTGCCTAATGAATAAGGTTGGCTGAGGTGTTACCCTTTATGTTCAAGTACTGGTTTTTGAGGCATTTTAGTTTTATTTTAATTAGTGCTGCCAGCAAACACACCCTCACAGTGGCGTAACCTAAGGTGCCGTATAAGTCACTCCAGAGGGCACATTATAAAGTGCACTGTCCGCCAAGGCACCCTATAATGTCCCCTATAAGACGCTGTCAGACGGCTGCCTGGGTGAGAATCTTCACAGTCTTGTCAAGTGCATATGTCTATATGATTTGCAAGGTATTGTGGGCAATGTAGTTCATTCACACCAGACACAGCTGCTGACAATAATTTAGTTGTGCTCTTGGGTAAAGCCAATAAGATATTTATTTATGGGGTTATTTCTCCCAACACAGATATGCTTGGTAGCACATAAATTAGGTTGCTTGCTTTCAGTGTTAACTTGGAAAAACAAAGTCAAAATCAGGAAAACAACAAATGTAAAGCCACAAAGCAAGAAACAAACTGTTCTTTTCAGGTTAACTTCTGATTACTTCCCACATAGATACAGAAGTGATTCTCTCCTAGCTCACAAGCAATTAGGTAAGGCTTAATTGCTAGCAGTTATCCAGCTGAAACCCCTTAGCTGGCTTGCTTTCTACTGTGTGGGTCAAATCCTGCTTCAGGAGCTTTTCTGGGTAGATTAAAGAACAAATTTGTATTTCTTTGTGATGGTTGCTGTACTTTATAACAGAAAGTTACCAACGGAGTTTAGATAGAGAGCAGTCCATATAAACAGGATCCTCATCTGCTATTATTCCCCCTTGTTCAACAAGCATGGGTTCAATATCATGGATTGGCACAGATGAATCTCTCAATGGAGCATTTTCAGGAGAATACTTGTTTCCCTGCTGTCTTTCAAGGTTATAGCTAGGGCATAGATCAGTGTTCATACCTGAGCTTCCATTGCTGTTAGAGTTCCTCTCTATATAGCCTGGCCAGTATGTAGTCCAGTTCTTATGTCCAGCCTTCCAATCCAGATCCCTGGACACTGGATCTCTCTCCACATACCTTCTGGCACAGGTCTTAGGGTCCCTTCCACGTGCAGCCGTCTCCCTCACAGGTAGCCTCTGGTGATTCCTAGCTCTGCAGCACCATTCCTCTGGCTTTCCACAGTCGAATGGTGTATGCTGGCCGTTGGAATACCTCCCAGTATACGTACTGCTTTGGACTCTTCTAGACCTCTCAAAGGCTTTTCTCTTCTTTCTTCCAAAGGGTCTCTTTCCCTCTCTGTCCGTCCGGTTTGGCTTCTGCTTCTGATGATCCTTCAGATGAAACTGATGATCCTTCTCTGGATATCCAAGGTGATCATGAAGATGGTCATCTGTAGAATAAACTCTACTCTTATTCTGCTTAGATGAGTGCTCCTCCCTAACACAGCGCAGCTGTGCTGAATCAGGCCTTGCCCTTTGAGATGAGTGTTCCATCCTAGCACAGCGCAGCTGTGCTGAATCAAGCCCTGCCCTTTGCAATGAGTGCTTGGGGATTACCTCATAGCCCTTTTGATTGAACACACGTTTTCTCACTTCAGCTCCTCTCATGGCTGTTGGAAACCTGGTGCATTCTGGGACTGGTAGTCTTTTATGGCAAAATTCTGTTTTCTCATTTCTACCAGCACTGACAGGTTGCTTGTTCAGAGACACTTCACCTTTTCTATAGCCCCTTCCTGAGCTATGATAAGCTTCCTTATCACAATGCCTTATAAGGCACTTTATAGGGCGCCCTATAAGGTGCCTTATGGGGCGCCTTAAGGTTACAGTACTCTGAGGGTGTTTTTGCTGGCAGCACTAATGTACATTAAAAATGCTTTGGACAGCACTATCAAATAATCCCACTGTGGGTTCAAACCCATGACCTCTGGCTCCACAGGCAATGAAGTAACTAGTGGGCTACAGCTCTACAGCTGCTAACAAACCCCTGACTAGCTACAGAAGGACTGCACGTCACCACACAAACATTCTGCTGTGGTTACCAGGATAGGGGCAACCCACCCGTACCCATGATACACAGCACATGCAAATCAGGAGTCTACAGATGATCACAAGATGGGGTATGCACCCCACAGCACCTCAGCCTGGTAGGGGGTGCCAACGGTGTGTGTTAGTGGCACAGAGTAACTACAGCATGTGTGGGTAGTCTGCTCACCCTGAGGGTGAGGTGGGGCGGCCAGCACCAGGTCCGCAGCACCTTCCATGGCTGAAATAGGCCATATTGCAGGTACCCATCAGTGCCAGTGTGTGTGATAGGTAGTTCCTGCAAACACACCTAGGATACATTAGTGTCCATCTGAAGTTGTCAATCAGGTCTAGCCCTTATGGGCTATGATGCACCCAGAATAGTGCATATTCTGTGTTGGTGCCATGGTAACATGATGTAAGTGACAGGGGGTGTTTGGCCCCATTGGCAGATTATGTACCACAACCCAACCCACCCTCTGTGGCTCAGGGTGGGAGACAGGATTCCCCCACCAACAGATCCACATTCTACCTCCCTGCAACAGTGGCAGTAGAGGGGGGGGGGCTATCAACCCCAGTCATGCTGGAGAACAGACACCCTACAGGGCAGCCAATGCAGAGCTGTACACATCCCTAAGGCAATGGCAGACAGACAGTAGGCCTGGAAATGCTCAGCTGCCCCCACCACCATCTGACATTCTCCAGCAGTAAGCACAGTGAGTCACCAGCCACTGCACCCTGCAAGGTGTTCCAGCCATACACATATAACTGCAGACAGTCTGCTAGCTAGTCCACAGTGCATGATCCTGGAGGAGATGTGTGCATCCAAAGCTGGGATGTGAGCACACCCACCAAGCAGATAAGTCAGTGATTAGGCCCCAGAAAGGAGAACCTATATATATCACTTAAGAGAAATACAATATAGCACTATGGGGGAGCATAGCCATGCCGTGGTCACTGCTCAGTCAGGGTGAGAGTGACCTCCCAGCAGGACATGCTGTGGCCACCCTGTACGTGCAGCTTGTGGCCGGGCACTACAATGTCCAAGCCATTGCCCTATGCCCTGTGCTGACGCATCCAGGCCAGGCCACCCTGTCCAGGCTATACCCAAAGTACCTTGCTCCTCATTATGCACATTGGCAGGCCAATACTGGCAACAGTGCTAGTAGTGTGGGCTGAGGAAGGTGTTGGCAGCCACCACACACTGGATAGACAGACACACACTCCCCACACCTATGCCAGAATTGTGCAACTATAGAGGTGTTTGGCATCCCTGCCCACCGCACCAGTCCTGGGCACAGTGCAGGCATGGCTATGGTACGCAATACTGTTGGGGGTCACTCCCTAGGGTGGTAACACTGTCAGACACCAGACCTGAAGCACACTCCACAGACATCAGAAAGGTTGCTATGATGCAGTTCAATCAGCAAATTGTGCTCAGCTTAGGAATTGCTATCTGCCAGTGATCATAGCAACCTTTTGATAGATGTGCACTGTATTCCCAGGTTTAGGGTGGCATTGCTAAGGTATGCAAGTGCTAGTATTGGGAGATGCACGCAGGGCCCAACATCCTGCTTCTCCAGGAGGCTTTGGATAATGGAGCCTGTGGGTGTGGGTGTGTCTGCCCCTGTTGGCCGCTGCTCTAGGGCAGAGGTTCCCAACTCCGGTCCTGGTGGGCCTGACACTGTTCGGGTTTTCATGCTGTCCCTAATGAACATGCATGAGATACATCTGCATACCATGGGGGCGATGCATAGAGATGCAGCACAGCCATATTTTTTAGAGGCAGCATGGAACCTGAATGGTGTTTGGCCCTCCAGGACTGCATTTGGGAGACTCTGCTCTAGGTAATGCGCATGTTTATGGTGTCTGTGCTCTGTAGGGTAAAATGTAGGTGTTTTGGGGATGTTTACGTTATCTGCAATAAAGATTCTGTCTGTAGTACCATGTGTTAGTAGTGGGTAACATATGGGGACTGGGTTGGCAGGAACCACAGCTGGGACTTGAACCTGTGACCTTCTGAACACACTGGCTGTGTGTACTGTACCACCGTGTTGCTACAGAGACAGTGCATTCCCTGGGGATACCATGACTGTTCATTAGACAGGGCCTGTCTGTTGCAGTGCATGGCACCCACCTACACAGGGCTAGGCCATGGTCTGCTGTGGGCAGCTGCCACTGCCCCCTCCACCACCAGTACCTCTCTGCCACCATGCTGACATGCCCTTCTGCTGGTGATGCGCAGTCTCAGGCCATCCAGTGTGCGGGTAGGCGGCTGCCTATGGTGCGGGTTCTGGGGTAGGGGTGCCTGCATAGATGTCCATGCTTCCCCCCAGCAGGTACCCCCTGCCAATGTTCTGTGCCATTGGGGGTACCTGCTGGGTACTATCCCCTGTGACACTGTGGGAAACACACTCGTGCCCATGTTGGGCCCTCATCAGTTGCTGTCTGGCTGCTCTACTGTTGCAGCATTCCTATGGGCCACCTAGGCATCACCCTAGTCCGCACTGTGGCCCAGCTGCATCACAGCATGTGCCGCCTGCAGCCCTTTGTGTCCCCTTTTCCAGCATCTGTCCAGTTGCCCATTCCAACATGCCCGCCATGCTGTTGCGGAACATGTGCGCGCCATAGGACACCTGTCCAATAAAAAGGGAAAACCCTGATCAGCGCTATTTCACTGAGGGCTCATTCACCTTGTATGGGGACAGAGCATAGACCCTTCCAAAATTCATATCTTTTTTTTGGAGCTTTCTCGGGAGTGTTTTTGATGTTTCCCATTAATATCACTATTGCCCAGCTTGGTTATGGTTTTTTTTATGCTTTCTTCTGGTCATTTTCAATGTTTATTTGCCCTTTTGTTACGTGCACATGTATCACACTTATCACTTTTTGTAGGTTTCCCTGGTTTTGCTGTACATTGCTGACGCAAATGGTTTCTTTTCCCTTTAAATCTGCTCTAATGCCAGGGTTTCACTGGCGTTAGTTTTCAGCCCCTGAATCTACAGCATTAGTGTGCGGGGAGCCTCTCCCCTCCCACTCTCCACCCATTGACCCTCTCTCTCCGCCCCTGGGGAGCTTTCCTACGCCCTCCGGGAGCCTTTCTCCACCCTCAGTGCTCATTTGCGCCACTGCGTACATTATCGCGCGCTAAGGTACCTTTATCAGGTGATAAGGTACCTTATCACCCGATAACGTTGCCGGGCGCACATTAAGACGGTTTAGTAAACATACCCCTTAGTTTTGTACCACCAATTAAATTGCAACGAGCTTGAACCAGTCCAAAAAGTCACACAAAAGTCCACATTAAGCTGTTTCAGTGTAAGGAGCAGGACGCACTCTGTTGATGTGATGCCACTGCTGAGATTCTTCTGCCTGGAACGTCAAGGGGTTAACTCGCATCTCTCTGAAAGGGCTGACAAGGAACGACTCAGTTCAGCGAGACCAGTTACAGTTCTGTAGGTACACGTATTCCTCTGGAGAGCTGTCCAATAGGGGTCGCTGTTGTCCGCAGGAACAGCTAACATCACTGAAGTGCCAGTTCAATTTTGTGCTGCATCAGATCTTACATAACTTTATATCAGAATGTCTTTCACTCGCTCCACTAATCCGTTTGCCTGAAGTCTGCAAGCACAAACAAAAGAATGTTGTACCCCCGAACCCTGTAGTAAAAACATTTTAAGCTGTTTCTTTAAAGAATAAAGCAGTGCAGCACTAAAATAGTTATCTGCATCATACTTAACTGTCATTATGCCTGGACTTCATTACCATAATCCCCCAGGGAAATCCTTCTTCACCCACTTTACATCCTCGTAACTGAACATATTAAACTGTTTTTTTTTTAACCATCAAAATAATTTGCGCAAAGGTCAAAAGTGGTATACTAACATTTATACTTATTCCCCACACTTTAGTCCGTTCTCTAGAGGCTAGAGTAGCAAACCTGGAAGATATAAGAAAGACAGAGAAGTACATGGACGAGACCTACAGGGATATAGTCCTGAAGTCCCACCTCCAGTCTGGCAGCATCCTTGTTGACATGGAGGAGAGAGGTCACGTGACAGGAGAGCATCACCCTGGTGTGGCAGGAAGTGATCCTGTAACTAGGACCTGTCCTCCAGGTGATGTAAAACCCTCTCGCACCGAGGACGTTTCTCCAGGGCCATGTCCCCATGAGGGGAGGGTCAGGACAGCTGTTATAGTTGGTGATTCAATCATTAGGAATGTAGATAGCTGGGTGGCTGGTGGACGTGAGGATCGCCTGGTAACATGCCTGCCTGGTGCGAAGGTAGCAGATCTCACGCACCGCCTAGATAGGATCATAGATAGTGCTGGGGGGGAGTCTTCTGTCTTGGTACATGTTGGTACCAATGACATAGGAAAATGTGGTAGGGAAGTTCTGGAGGCTAAATTTAAGCTTTTAGGTAGGAAGTTGAAATCCAGAACTTCCAGGATAGCGTTCTCCGAAATGCTTCCTGTTCCACGTGCAGGACCCAAAAGACAGGCAGAGCTCCGGAGTCTCAATGCGTGGATGAGACAATGGTGCAAGGATGAGGGTTTTGGATTTGTTAGGAACTGGGGAACATTCTGGGGAAAGGGGGGGCTCTTCCGAAGGGATGGGCTTCACCTTAATCAGGATGGGACCAGACTGCTGGCATTAACCTTTAAAAAAGAGATAGAGAAGCTTTTAAACTAGAAAATAGGGGAAAGCCGACAGTCACCCAGGAGCGCATGGTTCGGACAAAGGTATCCTTGAAGGATACTACCAAAAGCAGTGAGGTTCCAAAAGGGAGTATAGTAGCCCAAATGCCCTTGAGTAAGGAGCAGACAGAGCATAAGGATTCCCAATTACCCATGCCTACCAATAGCCAGATTAATATTAATAAAATACAGTCTCTAAAATGCTTGTATGCCAATGCTAGAAGTCTAAACAATAAGATGGGAGAATTAGAATATATAGCACTAAATGAGAGGTTAGATATGATTGCACTCTCAGAGACATGGTGGAAGGAGGATAACCAGTGGGACACTGTGATACCTGGATACAAACTATATCGTAATGATAGAGCTGAACAAATTGGTGGAGGGGTTGCGCTCTATGTTAGAGAGGGCATTGAGTCAGAAAGGATTAAAGTTTTGCAGGGAACAAAATTTGCTGTAGAATCTATATGGATTGAAATTCCATTTATGAAGGGGAAGGTGATGGCAGTGGGAGTATACTATCGACCACCTGGCCAGAATGAACAAATGGATGAAGAAATGCTCAAAGAAATCAAGGAAGCTAACAAAAGCCACAACAGAGTAGTAATAATGGGTGATTTCAATTACCCCGGTATCGACTGGGACAGTGTCACAGCAGGACAAGCTAAAGAGATAAAGTTTCTAGATGAAATAAATGACTGCTTCTTGGAGCAGCTGATTCATGAACCGACCAGAGGGGAAGCCATACTGGACCTAGTCCTTAGTGGAACGCCAGATCTGGTGCAAGAAATAAGGGTGTTGGGACCACTTGGCAATAGTGATCATAGTATGATCATGTTTGATTTAATCAGTGGAGGACAGATAGTAAAGGAATCCACAGTACTACCTTTTAACTTTCAAAAGGGAGACTATGATAGAATGAGGAATATAGTTCGGAAAAAACTAAAAGGAGCGGTTCCAAAGGTTAAAGACTTACAGCAAGCTTGGGTGTTATTTAAAAATACTATCCTCGAAGCCCAGACCAGCTGTATTCCACGCATTAAGAAAAGTGGAAGAAAGTCCAAAAAACTGCCAGCATGGTTTAAAGGTGAGGTCAGAGAGGCTGTTGCTGCCAAAAGAGCAACCTTCAGGAAATGGAAAAAAAGAGCCAAATGATGAAAACTGGAAACAGCACAAGCACTGGCAAGTTAAATGCAAAGCATTGATAAGGCAGGCAAAGCGGGAATTTGAGAAGAAACTTGCTACGGAAGCAAAAACACGAAATAAAGACTTTTTCAAGTACATTCGTAGCAAAAGGCCTGTGAGAGAGTCAATTGGACCATTAGATGATAGAGGGGTAAAAGGGGCAGTAAGAGGAGACAAGGCTATAGCAGAGAGACTGAATGAATTCTTTGCTTCGGTCTTTACTGAGGAAGATGTAGGGATGTTACCCAAGACTGAAGTGGTATTTAAAGGTGATACTGCAGAGGAATTGAGAGAAATATCACTACACCGGGAAGATATATTACAACTATTTGATAAACTGAATAGTAGCAAATCACCTGGACCGGATGGTATACATCCCAGAGTGTTGAAAGAACTGAAATATGAGATTGCAGACCTGTTATTGGTAATCTGTGAACTTTCATTTAAATCATCTGTAATACCTGAAGATTGGAGGGTCGCCAACGTAACACCAATTTTTAAAAAGGGTTCCAGGGGTGACCCGGGAAATTACAGACCGGTGAGCCTGACGTCAGTACCAGGGAAAATGGTAGAAACCATCATAAAGAACAAAATTACACAGCATGTAGATAGTCATGGCCTAATGGGAGACAGCCAACATGGCTTTAGACAAGGAAGATCTTGTCTTACTAATCTGATATGTTTTTTTGAAGGTGTGCATAAACAGGTAGACAAAGGTGAGTCGGTTGATATAGTGTATCTGGACTTTCAGAAAGCTTTTGACAAGGTCCCCCATCAGAGACTTTTGGCGAAGCTAAAAAGTCATGGGATAGGAGGCAGTGTACTATTGTGGATCGGGAACTGGTTAAAAGATAGAAAGCAGAGGGTAGGGCTAAATGGCCAATATTCCCAATGGAAAAAGGTGAATAGTGGAGTACCCCAGGGATCTGTACTGGGTCCGCTACTTTTTGACATATTCATAAATGACCTGGAAAAGGGAATAACTAGTCAGGTTATCAAATTTGCAGATGACACAAAACTGTTTAAAGTTGTTAAAACCCAAGAGGATTGTGGAAAACTGCAGGAGGATCTGGATAAATTGGAAGACTGGGCATCCAAATGGCAGATGAAATTTAATGTGGACAAGTGCAAAGTTATGCACCTAGGAAAGAACAACCCACACTATAGTTACACGATGCAAGGCTCCACATTAGAAACCACCACCCAGGAAAAAGATTTAGGAGTCATCGTGGATAACATGTTAAAACCCTCCGCCCAGTGTGCAGCGGCGGCCAAGAAAGCAAATAGAATGCTAGGTATCATAAGGAAAGGGATGGAGAATAAAACAAAGGATATTATAATGCCTCTGTATCGCTCCATGGTACGACCGCACCTTGAATATTGTGTGCAATTCTGGTCACCGTATCTTAAAAAGGACATAGAGTTATTAGAAAAAGTACAGAGAAGAGCCACCAAATTGGTGAAGGGGATGGAAGGCTACTCCTATGAAGAGAGGCTAAAAAGGTTAGGGCTCTTTAACCTAGAAAAGAGACGGCTGAGGGGAGATATGATAGAGGTGTATAAATTAATGAATGGAGTGGAACGGATAAACGTGGATCAATTGTTTACGCTATCAGAATATAGAAGGACTAGGGGACATGTAATGAAGCTACAGGGTAAACTATTTAAGACAAATAGGAGAAAATATTTCTTCACTCAACGTGTAATCAAACTCTGGAATCTGTTACCGGAGGATGTAGTAAGGGCTGTTAGTATAGCTGGGTTTAAAAAAGGTTTGGACAAGTTCCTGGAGGAAAGGTCCATAAACCACTATTAAAAAGGGACCCAGGATATCAATGCTTGGCCTAGTACAAGCACTGCAGAACCTGTGTCTTTTGGGGAAACTGCTAGGTACGTATGACCTAGATTGGCCACTGTTGGAAACAGGATACTGGGCTTGATGGACCTCGGTCTGACCCAGTATGGCATTTCTTATGTTCTTATGTTCTTACTTTTTAAAATCAGAACTGCACAATTCTTTCTCCAGGGTAAACGGATCAAATTACAGCTAAACTATACTTCCAAAAATTATTTTAAAAAAGTACATTTTTCAAGTCCCTAGACCTCCTGCACTTGAATCCAACCATCAAAATGCAAAATCATCAGCTTTTAATTTTGATGGAACTACCCCCCCCTACAAAATAAATGGGTAAAATTTAAACCAAATTAAATCACTTTCATCAATAAAATTACATATTTGGGCTCACCAACATCCCCTCAACACTTTCTTATACTTGAAACTTTGAAATTTTAACTTTTAAAAATCAGCAGGGTTTTTTTTTCCACTTTAAACATGCAGTGTCTCTTCAAGGCTGGCTTCCTACACGAAGCCTGCAGAGCTCCCGGGAGAGATGCAAAAATCAAGACAATCAGCTCAAAACCGTCCCCTAACTAAATCAGAGACAGCTCTGAAACCATACCTGCACTCCAATTTCTCCTACAAGTATATCTTTCAAAAGCCTGTACCACTACCTCGGAGCACTCTCGATGCCTCAGGGCAGAGAGAAAAAAAAATCATTTTGAGCTCCGATTTCATTTACACATCAAATATATGTGGCTGCTTCTGCCTGTTCCCTGCAGCTTTTTTAAACACCATTCTTACTAGTTTTAAAAGCCTGAACCATACCTCTATCACTCATGGAACCCAGGTATTTATTAAAATATTTTTCTCTGGTTATCCCTATCTGACATTAATAACAATATAACAAAACACACACAAAATGAAACTACAAGAAAATTTGAAGCTTACCTTAATCCTGTAGTGGATCACTTGAACACCCACAATGTTGTGCACTTCACGTACGTGACTGCTACTAGGGGTCGCTCTCCAGCCCTACCTTAAAGCACAAACTAAGCTACATGAAAAATCTGGGACTCATCCTGGCCAGGAAAAGGGCTCCTCTCATACCCTTACGATAACGTCGTTCATACCTGCACTCAGCACTAAGGAGGCAGGTTTCCCGGTCAGGGAACCAATGTACGGAACCAAGGGTCAGCTGGACTGTTGGCCAGACAGTTCCCAAGCTGACACCTTCCTCCGTCCAGAAGGGAAACCACTCAGGGAGGACATATCACTTCCCAACAAAAGAACCATCACAGAGAGGACCTACAATTCGCAACAAAATCTCACCTTATACAGAACAAATCTCTCTTTATACAGGTCAGCACACTCGTACATGGTAATAACTACCTCACAGATTTTTCTTCCAAAAGGATCTTTTTATTATTCCCTATCTTACAGAAACAGAAAACTAAGAACAAAGGAAAACAGTCCAGTGTAATTACAGATCTTACCACCTCTCACAGCAAGCAAACAGGGTCATTCCTTCTTATCTTTGATGCAGATTTCTAAACAATTACCAGTCAGAATGTCTGTTTCTGCCTGCATGAATTCTATCATCTCTGACTCAATAGCAAGTGTGACAGGCTTTCCTGGACATAAGGGAAATAATAGACATATACACACACAATACATACTGCCATTCACACAAAACTCTCACTCGACAAAAAGAGATACTGGGGAGAACCCAGGGAATCCATACCCCACGCAGCCTCCACTGCGCAGGAAATGAACTCATCGTGCATCTGGTCCTGTCATATTATATACCCTAGCTCAGGACAATTCTTACTATTGGGGCATTCTTCTCTAATTAGATCATTCTTCTTCCAACTGTCTGGGGCCCCACTTGTGTGATGTTGTTCTACTCATGTCTGTACCCCTCTCCGTTGACCTATTCTTGGGCCCATGTCTGCAATTATCAGTCTGGGCCTTGTCAGATTTATATTGTTATCTGACCTCTGCCCCCCTCTCAATTCTTTACCTGGTTTTCTTGCTTGGTTCTCTCCCACCCCTTGGTTCCCAAGAAATATATCTCTTTAACTCCCCATGTACTGACAACTATACTGGGGGGCCATATGTTCTTCTTCATGCTAAGCTGGCATGTTTATATCTCATGATTGCCTTTTAGCCTCTCTCTGTCCACCATTTACTGATAAGTGTGTTTTCACATACTTTTCCATATGTTACATACCTCTGAAAATCTAACCAGCACTGAAAATCTAACCAGACAGCAGCAATATTCAGCTGCTGCCTGCTTTGTTTCTGCAGCGAAAGTTAGGTGAAGTGTTTACTGCACCTGACTTTCGCCATGTGCCGCTAACTGGGCAGTGGCTCAGTATTGCCGCTGCCCGGTTAGCGATGGGTGCTGCCCTGGAATGCTCCCAGAGGCTGCGGCACCCGCAGATTTTCAGCAGCCCTAACCATGTTGTTCTTGTTGTTTAGTGCATCAAGTTGGTGTCGACTCATGGCAACCCTCTAGATCATAGGTTTTCGACCCAATCCTCGGGGAACCCTAGGCCAGTCAGGTTTTCAGGATTCCCACAATGAATATGCATGAGATAAATTTGCATACAATGAAGGCAGAACATGCAAATCTTTCTCATGCTTTCATTCTGGGAATCCTGAAAACCTGACTGGCCTAGGGTTCCCCGAGGACTGGGTTGAAAACCCCTGCATAGTTGTCCCAAACTGGTTTTGGTTTTCGGTTAGGCGGCTCATAGTTGATAGAGTGGTATCCATAGTATGGCAGGCTCCGAGGTGGATCAGGAGCTATGTTTCCCCTATATGGCCAAATAAGGGCATCCGCCCCATAAGTTTCGATTCAGGACATAAGTTGCGGTTTCTCCATTGTGATGTCAGGGCCTGGGGCGTACGAGAAAGAGAAACCTAAAAAGCTGTGATTGGTAAGGGAACGGGGTGCTGGGGCCAATAGAAACGGGACAGCTGGCAAAGAAGCAATAGTATAAAAGAATGTACAGAGCCCTGCTCAGCTTTTCTGGACTTGTTCCTGCTGAGACTGTGCGCACAATAAACTTTCTGGCTTGTTTCCCTAAAGTTGACTCCTGGTTTCATTCATTGTGTGTAATTGGCTGCAATATTTCCTGGTGCATTGGCCAGGAAACCGGTTGTAGTGGATTGCACGTGGTGCATGCGCCACGACTATTTCACCGCTAGGTCCAGGCCGGTCGGAGCCGCACCCTGTCGATGCGGTGGAAGCCCCGGGCGCCACCGGTCCTTTTGTCTCCAGAGGGACTTCTGTCCAGCCTCGGCGGACCGCCGGTTCCGGTCGGCCGGCACCTTCGAACCCGAGAGGGGAGTCTGGGATGCAACCCAGTTCCTGATACCGGTACCTGGTCGGGTGAGTAGTATTCTCCATATAGTGGACCAGTTAGTCAGTCTGAATTCGGGTACTGAGAGCTTGATCACCTCTCTGGGCGGTCCTAGTAAGTCTACCTTTAGACTGAAGCCACCAGCCCTGTGTCAGTCAGTTAGGTCTGGGGATTTGGGACAGTCTGTCTGGGTGTCCGACTGTGTGTGTGTGTGATTGAGAGGCCCTGCAACATGGGCCAAGCGAGTATGGACTCCTGATTAGCGCAGTTCCTGGCCGGGCGACCGCGCCCAGATCGCGAAAAGGAGGAAGCGATCGGTGTACTGTTCCCCCTTCTTGTACTCCTTGGCCTGCGTTGACCCCTTACCGCCAGTCCGACCACCTTCCCCTCTTGTGGCCTGTCTGTACGTTCTAATGGGGGGGGTCCGAGTCTACTTTAACCCCTTTGAAATATATGATCAAAAACTTTAAGAAGGGATTCTCCGGGGATTATGGGGTGAAGATGACTCCGTCCCGTCTCAGAATCCTGTGTGAACGGGAGTGGCCAGCTCTGGTTTCCTCCTGGCCCCCGGGTGGTACTTTCGATGTTTGTAGTGTATCTCTGGTTCACCAAATTGTGCGGAAGGGCCACCCTGACCAGTTTCCCTACATTGACTCCTGGTTAGATGCTTGTCAAAGAGAACCTTCTTGGTTAAAACAGTGTTATGAGGAACAGTGCAGAATATTGTTGGCTGCCACACAGAAAGGTCGCACTAAAGGGCCCCCGAGTCAGCAACCGCCCATTTATTCGGCTCAAGATTCTCCTGAACCCCCGAGGCCCCCTCCTCATTTTCTTCAGCGCCCCGCTCCTTCCGCGCTGCCACAGCGCGATGCGGTTCTCCGGCAGGAGCCCCCTGCCGATCCCATCCCCTTAGTAGCTCCTCCACCCCCGCCTGTAGAGGATGCTAATATGTCCTCACCAGGTGACCGTCATGCCGACCTGGATGACTCCCTTGGGGCAACGTCCCTCTATGCATCTGGGGATGACCGTTCTGTATCACAGTCACCCGCGTCCACCAGCCACTCTGCCTCAAAAAGAAGGGTGGATTGCATTTAAAGAAGTCGTACAGAAATTTTTAGGCAATAACAAAGATCCTCACTACAAAAAGATCGTCAGACGAATGCTGAAAGCATTTCAAGCTTTAGGTTGCCTGATGAGTTTGAAAGTGCATTTCCTCCAGTCCTACCTTGACTACTTTCCTGAAAATTTGGGAGCTGTGAGTGAGGAACAAGGTGAACGACTCCACCAAGACATTAAAGAGATGGAAAGGAGATACCAGGGAAAATGGAGCATTACAATGATGGCAGACTACTGTTAGATGCTTCAGAGAGACATTCCAGATGCTACTCACAAGCGTAAATGCACCAAGAGGAGCCTCACAAGGAAGAAAAATCGAGTTTAGTGTGTGTAGGTGAGCTCATTTCAGTTCAAAAAAGGATTTTCATGAAAATATTGTAATAAAACTTTAATTTTATAAGTCTATTTCCATTTATTTTGAGGTATTGCCTTATTTAACATAGTTACCTAAATTGTCAGGATGTCCTATGACAAAATGGAGGTCATTTTCGGATTCAGCGCACCAAAAAACATAGATTATGTGGAATAACCAAAACAGCTCTCAAAAAATTTTTTTTTGCACACCTGTGTTATTGATTCAAACATGTTTAAGTTGTCCACTATTTCAATTTCTTCTATTATCCTGCTAAGCAGAATTTACAGTTTGCAGGTCTGCAAAGCATGTAAATGCCTTTGAATATTGGGCCATTTAATTTCAATTTAGTGATTTGAATGTGTCCATTTTTAGAATTTACACCAATTTATAATTTACACAGTATGGAGGACATTTATTTATTTGTGTGTCTTATATACCGCCTTACATCGTGTAATCAGGGCGGTTTACATGATAAACAACCATATTACATTATAACATTTTAAACAAATACAGGTAACAGGTGTGGATATATATTACAATCACTGATATTATATACATGATTCATTTATAACTTTTTGACAACCTTTTTACAATTTCCATAAGAAGTTCTGATTTCAGGTGTGTAAACTTAAATCCATGCATCACTATTTCTGTTTCTCTAGATCTGTATTGAAGAAATATTTTTGCTGTCGTGGAATGGATGGAGGAAGGCAGGGTAATGACGACTCTTCTATCTTTCAACGACAAGGCAATTAAGGCATGGAGGAGGGAAGGAACTACCGTGTCTCTCTCTTCCCCCCTCCCTTCTCTGCCTCAACCGGATGTGTTCCAGACTTGCCTGCAAAACTATCTGGTAACCTTACATTTAACAGTAAGCGCATTTCTTTAAGTAATGATGCATTAGTATAAATTCCATTGTACACGTTTATAATGTTGAGAGTTGTACACATTAGTGTATTATTCTTGCGTTATTACTAATATATAGTTTATTATTATGGTGCTGGAATTTAAGGTCAGGCAGCGCCAAAGGCACTCTTGGAGACGGCAGTTGCTAGGGGCGGGACGGGCTTCTGGGCGGTTCAGCTTCTGCGCGCTGCCGGCGAAGGTGGAAGATGGCGGGGACGGAGGTGGTAAGAAGATATGCTGCTGATATTGTCGATATTAGTATTGTTAATGACGAGACTAACGTGCCAGATTTAGCCTCTATACCTTTCGGCATCATTTTGGTCTCGCTACCCCCTCTAGGGCACGTGAAGTTCTTCCTTATTCGTCTTCACCGTTGCATCCTGTTTTCTACTTTATTTCTTTTCTTCGTTTTATAGTCCAGCCCCTTAGCATCTGCAATACAGTGCGTGTAGTCTATTGTTCTCCTCACCTTGATCTCCACAGGCGCACTCAGTGACTCCAGCACCTACTATGCTTTATATGCTTCCTCCTACTGGTTCATCCTCTACTTTATGAATACCCCTTTACCCCATGTATTTAAATTCTATCTACTCTTCTCGTTTACTCCCTTACTGTCCCCAGCTTCATAATTCTCTCCTGCATTTTCTTTTTCAGTCTGTCCCCTCAACTGTTTTTTTCCCCTCCCTCAATGATTCCTTAGTTGAGCCCCTCTCTTCACTCCCAATAAATCTTATCCTGACTTCTCTCTGCTACTTTATTTCTTGCTTCCATGTTCTTTCTCTCCCCCTTGTAGGATGGGAATGAGGGCAATAAAGAGCTATCATTTCATACAGTGTTGAGAAAAGGATTGTAAATCCAAATATAGTAGTAAGAATTACAGGTGCTTAGCATAATACCTTTGTTTAGTTAAAACTAAACTTCTATATCGTCCTGACATACCAGTCCAGATAAGTGGATTGTGTGTTCCCCTACCAGCATGACTGATCTGGCCACTAGGTGACCAACCCAGGTGGGTGACTTTGTGCTGCTGCTTTGTTGCCTGCAGCAAGCCATGTGCTTCTGCACACGTGGCCTGGCGCTTCTGATGCAATTTACTGTTGGAGGGGGTCAGAAACGGCAGGTCATGTGTGCTAAAATACATGGCCTACCATGCGCAACAAAGCTGCGGCACAGAGCCGCCACTTTTAAAATACTGCCACCGTCTCCTGCCTCCCACCCAAGACAGAATTGGCGGCAGCAAGGGGCGGTGCGGCTGGGGTTTCTGTGGGCGGGGCGGGGGAGGGGGCAGAAACCCTTGGGCTGTCCCTGCCTACCAGCAGATTGGTGGAGACAAAGAACCAATGAAAAGCCCAGGTTTCAGTGGCATCATTCCTGTGCCTCTATTTGCCTCTGATCAGAGAAGTCCCTCCGGTATTTCTTTGTCTCCAGCAGATGGATGGATTTTCTCTTCTCTGAAGAAAATCCCACAGGTGCTCCTTGTGGTCTTGGGCAAGCCACTTAACCCTCCATTGCCCATGTTCCCTGTAAGTATTAGTGTATGTGTCTCATATCCCCTCATGTTAAATGTATCCCCCAACTGCTTTGACCCAGTGAAAAGCGGGATATAAATGCAGCTAAATAAACAAAATAAATAAATAAAAATCTGAAGGATTGTGAGGAAAAAATTGATAAAATGCTTGTGATGGACCACTTTGAGGATGATTCTCACTTGAGTGCGAGATGGAAGGCTCCACTAGACTGCGGTCTTTTCGGTAGCCATAGGAGGAGGGAAAATTAGTTTGGCTCCATGCTCTTATTCTGGATAAGAGCCTGTTGAGCAGTCAGAAAATTGAAGGATCTGGAAGAATGGAAGAATTCAGCAGCCTCACACAACCTCAACTCCTCCCCCTCCTCCTCTTCCCCCCTGTTATCTTCTGAAGATTGCAGAAGGCTCTAGGAGAAATCTGCCTGCCAGCCACCTTAAACGTAGTGCTGCCAAGTCAGAGAAACAGTTTTAGATCCTTTGCCTGGGGCTCTCAGGGGGTGAGTATGAAGGCTTTATCTTGTCATTGTTCTTGTTAGGGGCTCCCGATTCCATTTGTGTGGGATGCAATTTGGGGTGGACTGCTGTTGGCGACCATTGACGCTGTGTGGGTGTTTCCTGCTGTTTTCTGCACGTGCTAATAGTGGTTTTTCATGTTCAATATGTTTATTGCATTTTCAAAAATACAATACAACAATTTTAACAAGAAAATCATCATCATCATAATAACATAATTTAAAAAAACCCAACATCTAAATAGCCAAGAATAGCCAAACAGACCAGTAAACATCTATAGAATACACCAGTGATCAAGCCCACATCATGGAGCTGTGTTAAGACAGGTTTATAGGTAATCACATTGGAAACTTAGGTAATATACCCACATTGGAGAAGCTATCAATTAAATTAATCTCCATCATAAATTCACTTCTGCCTGTCTGCTAAACTTTCTAAATGAGAAATTTTCATAAAAGTAAATGTTTGTTCTTGTAAGGTCACTAGACGCTTGCAGGGAAATTTCAGGAAATAAGTAATCCCAAGAGCATGCACTCTGTTTTTCAAGTGCAGAAATGACCTCCTGCGGGTCTGAGTGACTCGGCTGACATCAGGAAACATCTTTAATCGCTTCAGTGGTAAAAGTCACAATCAACATATTTCGTCTAGAAATATTATCCATTGAGACTTCCAAAAGGTCAGTGAGATTGACTCAAAGTAGGACCTAAGGAGTCAAAAACACCCCCTCTCGGGGGGGGGGGGGGGAAGGAATACCCTGACCTTAGCGGGCACATAGTAAGCTTGAGTTATTTCAATGGGATCTGACAATTTCAAAACTTCTTTGAAATACTTTTGAAGCAGAGTTTCTGTGGACAGCAAATGTGTATAAGGAAAATTCAACATATGTATATTTCTAGATCTTGAGGCATTCTCCATTGTCTCAAGTTTAGCATACAATACCAAAGAATCAAAATTAGCATTCACTGTTAACACAAAATGATGTTTGAGCATTCAACTGAAGCACTGATTTATCCGATAACAAGCATTCTAGTATCCAAGTCAGCCAGCTTCTTAGCGGCTGCATACATAAACTGGTGCTGGATAACTTGGAATCCATATTTTTATGGTTCCCCATATGTTCTTCAAGGTTATCTCCCCCTGAACATCCTCTCCTGTTAAGACAGTAGCCCCTTCCGAAACAGAACAGGCTTTTGAACTGGGACCTCAGAGATAGATTTTGTGGTCAAGGAAATATCCGACAAACTAGTAGATAACATAGGCATGTGGAATGTGGTGGAGGAGTTTGTCTCCCGGAGCTAAGAGAAGCTCCCTCTGGGGTGACCTGACTTGCTGGCAAGAGAAACACATGTCTGTCCATCGGACCAGTCAGTGTGCCAGATGTATTGGCAACAGGACTTCCCTTCACAAGGCTTTTGTTCTTCCCTTTCCCCATTCTACTCTGTCTGCAATTTTCCAGGCGATCCCAGTACAGCTGACTGCTTCGGTGCTCCTAAGAGGCATCTCCAGTCCTTTTGGTTGTGAGCTGCGACACACGGCTGCTTGTGCAGCCACAGCTATTTATTGGCAAGGCAGGTCATCCACTCCGCTGCCTGCGCACTGTCGGGAACAGCCCGTTGTCCTTCTTCCACACAACTCTTAGCACAGCACTGCTAGTAGCGGTTTTTAATATTGTACACTTGGTGGTCACGTGGTCCTTGTGCGCATTCCACCCGAGTGACTCCAACGTGCATTCCTACCCTAGCACTTGTAATGTGTGTTCTTTATCTTTGTTTATTTAATTTCTTGCATTAAAGGCACAGTTAATACTTGCCTTTCGGGCCGCTGCAGCCTTAGCGCCCACTGTTGTGATACTTGCCTTAACTCTCTGTGTCTTCTTCCAGGAAATATTGTTTGGCATGTGACAAACGAGGCGCCTTATTTCTGGATTCTGCCCTTCTTGCATGGCTGCTACAGAATTGTCCCTGGAAGGCCTACTCCCCTTCTTTCAGCCAGGGGATGCTGTTAGTTCGTCCTTGCCTGCCTTGGGGCTTATCTTCCACCAGTGCCACTATGCTAATGTAATCCCTCTTCTCAAGTCACTTCACTCGCTCTCTATCCATTTCCGCAGCCAGTTCAAACTTTTCCTACTTGCTTACAAGAGCATTCATTCTGCTCCTCCTTACTACCTTTCCTCTTATCTCACTTTACACTCCTCCTTGGGAACTCTACTCCTCTGTCAGATCCCCTTTATCTGTGCTCTTCTCTGCCACTGCCAACTCCAGTTCCTTTTTGTCCCTCTAGTCCAGTCCCGGAACCTGAGAGTTCTGCACCTCCTCTAGCAGCTTTGGAGACTGAAACACGTCATCGCTTTGATGACACCAGTATAAGTAGGCTAGGACCGCCTCCTCTCATCAGTAGTTTCAGTCTCCATAGCAGCTGGAGAGGTTGCTGAGCCTAGGTTCTGGGCTCAGTTCAGTGACAAATAAGCAGATTAGAGCAGTAGCCCCTACTGGGATTTTGGTCTTTTATTTGATCCATTTATTTGTTTTCTTTCTAGGTGCAGGCAGCAGTGCCGGGGCAGTGCAGCAAGGATCCTGTTTTTTCTCTGTCCCCTTTATTTTTTCTGTATTTCTTGCTGTATTTCTCCTTGTGTTCTTTTCAGTCTTTCTCTCCCCTACCTCTCCCCCCCCCCCCCCCTGGTTAGTGGGGCAGCATTTTTGGGGGTGCATTTGTGGGCCCGGCGAGAAGAGCCTCCCTGCTCCCGATCCCGCTTGAAAGGGGGAGGAGCAGGTGGCAGGCGCAGCCGGCAGCGTGTTTGAGTGCTGCAAGGCAGGCCTTAGCGCGTCTCTCCACCCGGAGCCGAAGCCACTGACATGGCTGAGCTCCCGGGTGTGGATCGAGCCCCCTGTGGAAGGAAGAGCCGGTAAGCCATTTCTCTTCTGTTCGGGGGGGGGGGGCGGCTGCGTGAGCAGACGCCGCGGGGCGTGAAGCGTGGTCGCTGGTTAATACAGCGGGATTGCTGCGCTGGCTGCAGGCCGTTCGTGCGGGACGCGTGCGGCGGCCATTTTCTTCTCTATCCCGCGTTTTTTTTCTGCAGCGGGCAGCGCGGTACTGCGCTTTCTGTAGAGGCCTTGAAGTTTAGGAGTATCTGGCAGTAACAGCGTTTCTCTGGGGGGAGAGTAACATGAGAGACTCAGGCTTCCTGGTTTCGGGGAGTGTAGCAGCCCGATTTTGTTTTTTTGGAACTCTTTGAGAAGGAGTTTGGTTACAGCAGGCACTTCGGGCTCCGGAGGCCCCGGACATTCTCAGCTTTGCAGTGAGCATGCCGGCTAGGCCTCGTTGTCTCGTCTGTGGCACGAGGCGCGGCGCCCTTCTGGAGTCAGGGGTGTGTAGCGGCTGCACCCAGGAGGCAACCTTGATGGAGCAGTCTCTCGAGGGGGATTCGGGGGGGCAAGGGGTCGGCCTCCCTCCCTCTCTGATTTCCTCAGAACCTGTGGCGGGGCCCTCTTCGGAGGGGGAGTTGGCTCTTCCTCCGGGGCAGGGCTCCGCTGGGGGTCAGCCTGTAGTACCGCCGGATTTCTTTGCATTGATGCAGCAGGCTTTTGCTTTGCTGCAGCCCAGTGTGGCTTCGCTGCCGGTCAGGGGCCAGGGTGAGAAGCGCCCCGGTACCCCTGTTAAGAGAAGTAAGGGGGCGGAGGTGGACTTAGGAGCAGCTTCTCCCTTGGGGAAGCTGGAGGCAGCTGATGGAGAGTTTGTGGAGGACTCGGCGGAGGAATTGGAAGAAGGTGAATTGGCTGATCCCGAACAGCAGGCCCGGGTAGTCAGAGTGTTTCGGCGGGAGGAGTTGCCGGCCCTGATTACCGAAACTCTTAAAACGCTTAATATGCTGACCTCGGCTCCTGCAGAGGAGGACGCCCTGGAGGATCCGTTATTGCAAGCTGTCCGTACGACACAGCGAGTCTTTCCCCTGCATAGAGTGTTCAGGAAGATGATACAGGACGAATGGGATCTGCCGGAGGCAGCGCTTAAGGGATCTAGAGCGTTGGCTAGGTTTTATCCGTTGTCGGAGCAGGACAGAGACCTCTTTCGCTCTCCGAGAGTGGACGCGGCTGTCTCGGCGGTTACTAAGAGGATGACGATTCCTGTCGAGGGGTCGGCAGCGCTTAAGGATGCTCAGGACAGGAAGTTGGATGCTTTTATTGAAGCAGGTTTTTGATATAAGCGCGCTGTCCATGCAGGCCTCTATCGCAGGGGCTTGGGTAGCTAGGGCTTCTCTGCGTTAGTCCCAGCGTCTGCAGGTGGACCCGGCAGGGGAGCAGGTGGAGGAGTTGTCTCGTCTGGAGTCCGGCTCCGCCTATCTGGCGGATATTCATTATGATCTAATCCGGGGGTTGGCCAAGAGTATGGCATACGTCGTGGCGGCCCGGCGTTCCTTGTGGTTGCGGAGCTGGGCGGCTGACAGTTCCTCCAAGGCGCGGCTTAGTAAGCTTCCTTTTCGGGGGAAGCTGTTATTTGGTGAGGATCTGGATAAATTGGTTAAGGACCTAGGGGAGTCTAAGGGGGGTCGGTTGCTGGAGGATAAACCTAAGCAGGGCTGCCCTTCCCCAGCCGCCAAGGGTCCCCAGAAAGAGTTTCGTAGGTTTCGGACCTCCTGCTTCGGTCAGTTCCAGCGGGGTAGGTCACTGCTGCGGGGACAGGGGTTTCGCAGTTTTCGAGGGGAAGGTAGAGGGTTTTCGTCTTTCTCCTCCTCGACCAGTAAAAAGCCACAATGAGATGAGGGGGACTCAGGTGGGGGGCGTTTCCATAGGAGGGCGGTTGCGAGACTTTTACCCTGCCTGGGTCCAGCTCACGTCAGATCACTGGGTGTTGGAGGTTATTCAAGAGGGTTATGCTCTGGAGCTCCAGCGTCCAGTGGTAGATTTGTTTGTTCAGTCTCCCTGCAGGGCGCGGGTCAAGTACCAGGCGATGCGGGAGACGCTCCAAAGGTTGCGGCGGCTTCGGGCGGTGGTTCCGGTTCCGGCGGAGCAGTGCAGGTCCGGTCGATACTCCATCTATTTTGTGGTCCCAAAGAAAGACGGCGCCTTCCGGCCCATTTTGGATTTAAAGGGAGTGAATCGCTGTCTCCGGGTCTCGCATTTCCGTAAGGAGACTCTGCGTTCCGTGATTGCGGCGGTCCGGCGGGGAGAGTTCCTCACGTCCTTGGACCTTTCGGAGGCTTATCTGCATATTCCCATTCGGCGGGAGCACCAGCGGTTTCTTCGGTTTGCGGTGCCGATGGGGCATTTCCAGTTCCAAGCGTTGCCGTTCGGTCTGGCGACGGCGCCACGGACTTTCACCAAGGTTATGGTAGTGGTGGCTGCCGCCCTGCGCCAGGAGGGTGTCCTAGTGCATCCTTATTTGGACGACTGGCTGATTCGGGCAAAGTCGGAGGAGGAGAGCAGGAGGGCTACGGCGCGGGTAGTACGGATGCTGCAGAGCCTGGGATGGGTGCTCAAATTCGCCAAGAGCAGGTTGGTTCCGTCGCAGTCTCTGTCGTATCTAGGAGCCCGCTTCGACACAGGGCAGGGGAAGGTGTTTCTTCAAGAGGATCGTTTGCAGGGGTTGCGGAGGCTGGTGCGGCGGTTTTTAGCGCAATCGGCTCCTATGGCGTGGCAATACCTGCAGTTACTCGGAACGATGGCGGCCTCGATAGAGGTCGTCCCATGGGCCAGGGCCCACATGCGGCCATTGCAAAGGGCTCTTCTTCGGCGTTGGTCGCATCAGTTGGATGCGCTGGCACAGCAGTTGGTCTGTCCGCAGGAGGTGAAACAGGAGCTCCTCTGGTGGTCCAAGCGGGAGAACCTGGAGAAAGGTATGCCCCTGGAGACCCCGGCCTGGCGGGTGGTGACGACAGATGCGAGTCTCTCGGGCTGGGGTGCGCATTGCGAGTGCCGGCTAGCGCAGGGCCAGTGGTTAGACTGCGAGAAGGTGTGGTCGATCAACAGGCTGGAAAAGAGGGCTGTGTTTTGGGCCTTGTTGGAGTTCCAGTCTTTTCTGGGGAAGTCGGCGGTACGAGTACTGTCCGACAACGCGACCACGGTGGCCTACATCAACCGTCAGGGCGGCACGGGCAGCGCGGCTCTGGAAGAAGAGGCGGCTCAGCTGTTCGCCTGGTCCGAGAAGAGTCTGATCGCTATCTCAGCACAGCACGTAGCAGGAATGGAGAATGTAGAGGCGGATTATCTGAGTCGTCGGAGGGTGGATCCGGGCGAGTGGTGCCTCCACCCGGACGTGTTTGCGCTAGTGGTAGAGTGCTGGGGGCCGCCGGTCATGGATCTGATGGCGACCTTCGCATCCGCGAAAGTAACCAGGTTTTACAGCAGGCGACGGGAAAGGATGTCGGAAGGGCTCGATGCCTTGTCGCAGGAGTGGCCAGTTGAGGGTCTCCTCTACGTTTTTCTGCCTTGGGCGCTCATCGGCCGGGTGCTGCAGCGTATCGAGCGGCACCGAGGGTGGGTGGTTCTGGTGGCCCCAGATTGGCCTCGAAGGCCGTGGTATGCGGACTTGGTTTGTCTCCTGGTGGACCATCCCTGGCGGCTCCCGTTACGGGAGGACCTGCTCCTGCGAGGTCCTCTTCGCATGCCTCAGATGGATAGATTCTCGCTTACGGCTTGGCTCTTGAAAGGACGAAGTTGAGAGCTAGGGGGTACCCATCGGCAGTCATCTCTACCTTGCTGAAGGCGAGGCGCAGGTCCACGTCCTTGGCTTATGTGCGGGTCTGGCGCATTTTTGAGAGCTGGTGTGCGGACAGGCGTTTTCGTCCTTCGTTGGCGTCGGTGCCGCAGATTTTGGCGTTCTTGCAGGATGGTTATGAGAAGGGGTTGGCAGCTAGTTCGCTGAGGGTGCAGTTGGCGGCGATTTCGTGCTACCTGGGCAAGGTCCTCGGGGGGAGGCTTTGGGAGCGCACGCCGACGTCAAGAGGTTTTTGCGGGCTGTGCTCCTCCTCCAGCCTCCTCGCCGCTTTTGCGTTCCCCCCCCCTGGGACCTGAACCTGGTTTTGGAAGCTTTGGTCAGGCCTCCCTTTGAGCCGTTGGGGGGGGGGGGGCGTCCCTGAAGGACTTAACCCTTAAGACAGTTTTTCTGGTGGCCATTTGTTCCGCTCGGAGGATTTCGGAGCTGCAGGCGCTGTCCTGCAAGGAGCCGTTCCTGTCTTTTTCTCATCAAAAGGTGGTGTTGAGGACGGTGCCCGCCTTTTTGCCCAAAGTGGTTTCATCGTTTCACGTTAATCAACCAGTGTCTTTACCAGTGTTTTTGAATGAGGAGAATGTGGCCATGGGAGGCAGGTTACGCCTTCTGGATATTCGGCGAGTCTTGAAGAGGTACCTTCGTAGGTTGGAGGCCTTTCGCAGATCGGACCGATTATTTGTGGTGTTTGGGGGTCAGAGAAAGGGAGAGGCGGCCTCTAAGGCGTCCATTGCCAGGTGGCTGAAGGAGGCAATTGCAACCGCATATATTTTGGCGGGTAAGGTGGTTCCGGACGGGCTCCGGGCCCATTCGACTAGGGCGCAGGCGGCTTCCTGGGCGGAGTTTGGTTTGGTGCCGGCTGCGGAGATTTGTAAGGCGGCAACCTGGTCGTCTTTGAGTTCCTTTGCCAAGCATTATCGGCTGGATGTTCAGGCAGCGCGGGATGTGCAGTTTGGTTCGTCAGTTCTTCAGGCTGCTCTAGCGGGGCCCTCCCGTTGATCTTTACTGCTATGTTACATCCTCTCATGTTCCGGGACTGGACTAGAGGGATGAAAAGGAAGGGTAAATTAGACTTACCTGCTAATTATTGTTCCTTAAGGAACTCTAGTCCAGTCCCGGATCCCACCCGGTTCTTTGTTCCAGAGATGAGTCAGCCTGAAGTCGTTTTGGAGTCCGGTGGTCATAGGAGGTTTTCTTGCTCTTTTGCTCTTTGACCTTTTCTCTTTCCTTGTGCTGCATCCTGGCAGTGCAGGAAAGGTACACCAATACAAAAGAAAAAAAAAATGTTGGGGGGGGGGGGGTTACGCTAGCCTTTACTGTGCTAGGGGTTAGGTAGTTCATTAGGTCTAGGTATGTTAAGAGTGGTAATAACTACTTATTTGTTGCTCTGCTGAGTCTGCTTTTGTCAATAGGTACTGATGAGAGGAGGCGGTCCTAGCCTACTTATACTGGTGTCATCAAAGCGATGACGTGTTTCAGTCTCCAAAGCTGCTAGAGGAGGTGCAGAACTCTCAGGTTCCGGGACTGGACTAGAGTTCCTTAAGGAACAATAATTAGCAGGTAAGTCTAATTTACCCATTCCAGACATTGTCAATTCCACCTTGCTCGCTCCATATGCCTGGAACAGACTACCTGAGTCAGTGTGTCAGGCTCCTTCTCTGGCCGTATTCAAATCCAGGCTAAAAAAAACACCTCCTTGAGGCTACTTTTGGATCCTGATGCCCCTCACTCTCTGCTTATGTGTATCTTTCCATAATCTAGTCCCCAGTTTTGCAATATTTTTTTTCATCTTAATTAGATCGTAAGGTCTGATGAGGAACTGCATCTTATGTCTTTATGTACAGTGCTACATATGTCTTGTAGCGCTATACAAATGATTAGTAGTAGTAGAGGTGGCAGATTGCACTATGGGAAATGATATTCAGCCAGTAGGAGGCTCTGGCGACCGTGCTGTGTGTCTATTCCTGGCCTTTAGGGGATCAATGGTGCCTGTGCTCCCTAGTATGAGGGCTCATTTCTGCAAGCAGAGCCTCCAGAGTCTGGATTGTCCTCCCTTGGATTCTTTTCTTTTTATGGCAGGCCTGGTCATTCTGGCGTGGAAATTCAGGCCAGTCTCTGGTTTTCCCGAGTGCAGCCTCGTGAGGGGCAGGCTGAGAGTGGAAGCCCTGTGCAATTGATGGCTGAATGTCCCTGGCAAAGGGCGCCCCTTGGAGATGGGGATAAGCTGGGCTCTGTCTGAGAGTTGTACTTTGACTTGGATTGAGATGTTTGATATGGATGAAGAAGTACTCTCGCCTTCAAAAGCTTGTGAGGAGGCCACTGTTAATCTGCCTCTTCCAGAAGTAGGAACTGGAGGCATTGATCCCAGGGTCTTATCCACCTTGAGCTTGGCAGAAGCTCCAGACATGGAGCAGGAACTGAAGAGGTATCCACTCCTGCAAAGGGTGTGGAAACCCACTACTATCTCCCGTTCCCGGAGCTGCTCAAGGGCCTGTTCTGATCGGAGTGGGATTTCTCCCAACTTTCCCGGCTAAGGGGCTAAGGGTGTAGAAGAAGATGCGTGCTTTGCGTGGTTTGGTATTTTCAAGGTGGATGCGCAGCTCACGGTGGTTACTAAATGGACCATCATTACTGTGGAAGGCAGATTGGCCTTAGAAAGATACGGTGGATTTGTGTTGAACCAGTTCACTGCAGTGGTTGCTATTCTTCAGTTGGAGGTATGTGCAAGCCTGACGTTTTGGCCCTATCTGAGTTCGATCCATTCTCTTCCGCCAGATGATTCTACCCTTCTTTTGGAGTCGGCTGCAGCCTTCCTTTCTGATGCCATGTACGACCTGGTACATCTATTGTGCCCTGTCAACAGAGGTATGGCATTGGCTTGGCTTTGACATGGGACAACAGACCCTTCTTCCAAAGCCTGGTTGCCTGTCTGGCCTTAGAGGGATGCTTCTGTTGGATCAGATTGGGAGAAGCAAGTAAAAGACCCAGGCGAGAGAAAAATCTTCTGCTTTTATGGAGGACAGGTCCAGGGGGCCTGTAAAGCAAACAGGAGCTCCTTTTCTGTCAGCCTTTTCTCGCTATCTCATGGTTGTGCTGGTTGGACTCCCAGGGTCTTGGGAATTCCATTGCTACTGTCCTGGAGACCCCTTCTTCCCCTTATGGACTTTGGACTTGTTCTCAGTCCTTTCTTGGAGTGCGTGGGCCTATGGTTCCTGTCCCCTCGAGAGGAGGCCCCTCCTAGGCTGCACAGTGAAGGTTTGGGGGCCCATTCTCTGGTTCCTCCGGCCGGAGGCAATCTTTGCCATTTCTTTCAGGAATGGGTCCAGATTATTAAGGACCACTAGGTGCTACATACCTTTCAGTTCAGCCATGTCTTGGAATGCAAAGAGCTGATTCCAGATGCCTTTATCTTCTTCCCTTGTGGGTCTGTGATCAAAGTGCCTCTGTGCAGACCACTCTGGAGAAGTTGATGCACCTAAAAGCGGTGGTGCACGTTCTCCCGTACAAGTGGGGAAAGGGAAGATACTCAATCTATTTCGAGGTGCCCAAAAACAACTGTTCTGGCCCATTCTGGACTTCCAAAGGGGTCAACGAGCATTTGTGGGTCCTGCACTTCCGGATGGAAATCTTGCACTCCATGATTCAAACAGTACGCCGAGGGGAATTTTCTGGCTTCTCTGAATCTGGCCAAGGCATATTTTCTTATCCCAATACGGGTGGATCAAGAAAAGTATCTGGGTTTTGCCAGCTTGGCTCTCCAAGGTCGTGGTGGTGCTGGCTGCAGCACTGAGGGATGTGTGTCCATCCATATCTAGACGGCTGGCTCCTTTGGGCCCGTTCCTTTTCAGGTGCATCTTGGTGGCGTCCCGAGTGGTGTCCTTTTTGGAAATCCTCGGCTGGGTGATCAATCAGCGAAAGAGCCATCTATTGCCTCCCCATTCCCTGGAGTTCCTGGGAGCACATTTTGACACTCGAGTGGGCAGAGTATTTTTCCTGCCAGAGGAGCAAGTCAAAAGACTGTTGGATTGGCATTGTTCTGTATGCAGCAGGCTTTCAGAGTCTGGGATTATCTTCTACTCTTGGATTGATGGCAGTGACCATAGAGATAGTGTCATAGGCACATGCTCACATAGGCCTCTCCAGCGGTTCCTGTTGACTCCCTAGTCCCTGAGTTCTCAGGAGTTCGAGTGCAAGCTCCCACTCCCAATAATGGTAAAGATCATCCTGCAGTGGTGGCAGCAGGGAAACAGATGGATCAACAAGAGACTATACTATGCTGATGGACTACATCTCTCCGTCATAGGGAAAAGGATCCTAAGTGAAAAATTCAGGCAGTATGTGGATAAGCATTTAAACTAGGGAAAGGGGTGATGGATGGTGAAGGACATGCTCAGGACGTCACTCCCAGCAAAAGCATAGTAACATTGGAAATAGCCACACTTTTAAACTACACATCAGTGGTAAGTGGAAAGAAGCGTGTAGAACACTCCATGCAAAATACAGGCAAGCCAGTCAACAAATGCTGGAAAACAATGAGCACAAATGCTCGAAGCCTAGCCAACAAAGTTTCTGACCCGGAAGCCCTAATGTTGGAAATGGACATTGTGGTCATTATAGAAACATGGTTTTAACAAGTCACATGAATGGGATATAGCCATAGCTCGCTATAATCTATTTAGAAGGGATAGAGAGGGTAGAAAAGGAGAAGTAGCCCTATATTTATTTATTTATTTATTTATTTAGACAGTTTTGTATACCGCCTTATCCTTCAATCAGTGGTCACAACACAATTGGGGGATACATTTAACACGCGGGGATATGAGACACACACTAATACTTACAGGGAACATGGGCAGTGGAGGGTTAAGTGGCTTGCCCAAGACCACAAGGAGCATCTGTGGGACTAGAAACCCCAGTCCTTCCGGCCCAAGGTTGCTGTCCTCTAGTGGGATTTGAACCACCGACCTTCCGGCCTGAAGTACCTTGCCCCAACCACTAGGCCACTTCTCCCTCCTATATGTCAAAAGCAGTATTAAAAATGCTGAAATACAGGAGACGTGGGGAAAAGAAGAAGCGCTGTGGATTGTGTTGAAAGAGGTGATGGCACTGTCATCCATACTGGTGTAGTCTACAGGCCTCCAACTCAAACCAAAGAAATGGATAGCGACTTGATTATTGATATTACTAAGATAGCCATGAAGGGGGACGTGATCATACTGGGTGACTTTAATCTACCGGATGTGGATTGGACTATTCCTTCTGCAAATCTGGAAAGAAGTAAAAAAATTGTGGATGCCTTCCAAGATGCATTACTTAGACAAATGGTGATGGAACCAACCAGGGAAAGCTCAGTGCTGGATTTAGTGCTCACTAGTGGAGATACCGTGTCAAATATTCGGGTGAGTGCCCATGTGAGCAGCAGCGATCATCACACTGGTTTGAGATAAAAGCCAAGGTGGAGTCCAATCACAGCAAGCTCAAAAGTCCTAGACTTCAAAAACACTGACTTCAGTAAAATGGCCAAGTACCTGAAGGAGGAGTTGACAGGGTGGGAGGGGATAAGGGAAGTGGAATTGCAATGGGCTAAACTAAAGGAGGCAATAAAAGGTGCTACAGATACATATGTAAGAAAGTAAATAAAAACATGAGGAAAAGAAAACCTGTTTGGTTCTCATTGAAGTGGCTGCACAAATAAAAGCAAAAAACACAGCTTTCACAAAATTCAGAAGTTGACAAACAGAGGAACACAGAAAAGAAAACAGGATCAAACTAAAAGTGACAAAAAAAGAACTAAGGATAGCAAAACCAAAGGCAGAAGAAAAAATGGCTAAAGATGTGAAGTGTGGCGACAACTTTTTTTCAGGTATATGCGAGAGAGGAGGAAAATCAGAGGTGGAATTGCAGGACTCAAAAGTGCTGGGAACGCATTTGTGGAAAGTGATATTGAAAAAGCAAAAATGCTAAACAAATTATTTTGCTCTGTTTTTACTAAAGAAAATCCTGGAGAAGGACCACCTGTGTTTTGACAAATATACAAATGGGAATGGAATAGATACCACACCATTCACAGAAGATAATGTGTTAGAATCTAATAGCTTGCAAAACTGAAAGTTGACAAGGCCATGGGATCGGATGGGATACATACCAGGATATTGAAAGAGTTCAGAGAGGTTCTTGCAGGGCTGTTAAAGGATGTTTTTAATAGATCTTTGGAGACAGGAGAAGTTCCACAGGACTGGAGAAGGACTGATGTGGTACCTCTTTACAAAAGTGGCAGTAGGGAAGAAGTGACAAACTACAGGCCAGTAAGCCTTACCTCGGTGGCGGGAAAAGTAATGGAGGCACTCCTGAAATAGGGAATAATGTACTTTCTTGAAACCAACAGGTTGTATGATCTGAGGCAATGTGGTTTTACCAAAGGACGATCTTGCCAAGCAAATCTGATAGAGTTCTTTGACTGGGTGACCAGAGAACTAGATCCAGGGCATGTGATGGATGTGATCTACCTAGATTCCAGCAAAGCCTTTGATACTGTTCCTCATAGCAGGCTTATCAATAAGCTCAGCAGCTTAGGGATGGGTCACGAGGTGGTGAACTGGATCAGAAATTAGTTGACTGACAGATGACAGAAGGTGATCGTAAACGGAGCTCACTCGGATGAAAGGGAGGTGATTAAAGGTGTGCCCCAGGGTTCGATCATGGGACCGGTACTGTTCAATGTATTTGTGAGTGATATTACTGATGGACTAAATGGAAAAGTCTGTCTTTTTGCAGGTGACATGAAAATCTGCAAGAGAGTGGATAACATGAGGAAAGAGCTACAAAATCTGGAAAAAATGGTCTAATGCTTGGCAGTTAAGATTTAATGTGAAGAAGTGCAGTGTCATGCACTTGGAAAGCAGAAAGCCAAGGGAATTCTATGTGATAGAGGGTGAGAGGTTGGTGTGCGCGGACCAGGAAAAGGACCTCAGAGTGATCCTTTTTGAGGATCTCAAGGTGGCAAAACAGTGTGGCAAGGCGGTGGCAAAAACCAGAAGGATGCTGGGATGCATACAAATAAATTACCAGCAGAAAGGAAGAGGTGAGGCCTCACTTGAAATATTGTGTTCAGTTTTGGAGACCATATCTCGCAAAGGATATAAAAAGACTGGAAACGGTTCAGAGGAAGGCAACCAAAATGATTTGGAGTCTGCGTCAGACTTATTTAGGTCTTCAAGTCTCTTCTCATATGTACACTCTCTGGAGGAGAGGAGGGACAGGGGAGATATGATTCAGACCTTTAAATACTTAAGAGTATTAATGAACAAACAAACCTCTTCCAAAGATGGGGAAGCTGTAAAACTAGAGGGCATAACATGAAGCTGCAAGGGGGTAAACTGAAAGGCAATGTCAGGATATACCTTTTCACTGAAAATGTGGTGGATGCTTGGAATGCCTTCCCGATGGAAGTGGTGGGGGCAAATACAGTGACAGAATTCAAAATGGCATGGGACAGACACAGTGGATCCCTTT
The DNA here is from genome assembly GCA_033557465.1 of Ichthyophis bannanicus. Lineage (NCBI taxonomy): Eukaryota > Metazoa > Chordata > Amphibia > Gymnophiona > Ichthyophiidae > Ichthyophis > Ichthyophis bannanicus. The sequence continues at coordinate 924,138,733 of CM066032.1, read as the reverse complement.
TTATAGCAACAGGATAAAATCAAAATAAACATAACTATCTCTCATATCTCAACAAAATAGGAATGACCTATACTTAGCAGTGGGTACACCCCTTAAAAAATGGGGTAGGGATGACCTGCATGGAGCAGCAGGTGCACCTACTCTTGCCGCCTTGCTGGGCAGACTAGATGGAACATACTGTTCTTTTTCTGACATCATATACAATGTTATCTGAGAAGAGGTGTGCCATTGGACGATTTCTCGTGGATCCTGCTGACAACCAATGCCAGTGTCTCAGGCTGGGAAGTCCATTACCAAGACTGTACAGCTCAGGACCATTGGGCCCACAGAAAGGCGGTATGGTCCCGAGACGAGGGCCATCAAGTTGGCTCTTCTGTGTTTCTGGTTCCTGGTCGAGGGCTAGGTGGTTCAAGTGTTTTAGGACAACTCATAGCAGTGGCTTATGTCAATCTGCAAGGTGGCATGAGGAGTGTCAGGCTAACTATAGAGATGGGTCTCCTGTTTGCCTGAGCGTAGAAGAACCTCCTAGCCTTGTCGGTTCAGCACATTACCAAGGTAGGTCGCTACTCTTTGGATCCTGGAGAGTGGGAATTGTCAGGAGGCATTTTAGTTGATTCTGTGCTGCTGGGGTCTCCCCGAAATGGATCTGATAGTGACCTGCTCCAGTGCCAAGGTTTGCCGCTTTTTCAGTTGCCACACAGAGGCAGGGTCCGAGGGCATCAATGCCCTGACCCAGCATTTGCCAAGTAGCACTTGCTGAATGTCTGGCCCCTGGTGGGGGCATGTGATTCAGCATATAGAATGCCACTTTGGCAGGATTGTTCTGATGGCAAAAGAGAGAACAGGACCGTAATAGAAAGTGTGTTACTTACAAACAGCAGTCAAACTATCTGCATTCGATGTACTAGAGAAAGGCAGAAAAAACATTACTCAGTAAAATCATTAAGTCAAGAGAACACTTATTTAAAATAGCATTCCAACATTTGATAAAACCTTCTTCATTATGATATAAGCCAAGGGCTTTGTCCATCCTCAAGCCCCTGGGAATAATCTTGGCTTTACAACACTCCAAGAGATACGACGCATACATCTCTTCTCTAACCAGTCTTTGTGTAAGTGAAACCACTTCTTCCCATTGAGCAGGGACTTCATCAGTATCTTCATTGTTGTGATCAATCAAAGGTTCTTGTGATGAAAACTTATCCAAGGCGTCGTCTCCGAAACGGAGTATATTTTTCCAAGGTGAGAACATGCTGGATAAGTCACGTCCAACGAAGAGCAAGGGGCCACATCAAAAAGGGCACACAGTCGGAGAACGTGGTACGAGGAACCAAGGACTAGGATATGTATCAAAAACTTTTATTGATAATGCCAACATGTATTGTGTGATACCGAAAGCATTCCTGAGCAAATGGAATGGCAGAATAGTGAGCACTGCATCTTTAAAAGTCAGAGCAAGCCAGGTTTCCATGGCAGCAGGAAGCTTTCAGACAGAATGCAGTTCAAGCATAGTCATGACGTAAGAGCTGAAAGCAGCTCTAACGAGGTGCACCTGACTAACCAGAAGGGCGTGCCTGCACAAGGAAGCTGTTTTAAACCAGCTTCAGAGCTAGTCTTTCAGAACAGCCGAGAGGAGAACAGCTGAGAGCAGAACAGCTGAGAATAAAACAGACAAGAGAAACTGAACAGACAAGAAGGCAGAGAGGAGCCTCTGCAAGGGTCTAAGCCACTTCAGCAACGAAGGCAAACAGGAAGGCAGCAGACAGGAAAGTCTTGGAATCCAGCTCCAGCCAAGGGAGATTCTGGTGGGTCCTTTCCTTGTTACCTTAAAGCTAAGCCAAAGCCGTTGTGGGAGCTTCCTGAAGATAGGGTCAAGTCAGTTGCCTGTAGAAGGGAAGAAAGCTCCAAGCACAGACAGGGCAGTGCCAGCAGAGAAGGTACGTCAGATTTATTTCCTAGCCAGGGTCTTGTAAAGGACATTGTGAAACAATTGAAAGCAAGTGCTAACAAATGCCATGATATAGCACGGCTGTAAAATCTCCTAGCAGAAGCACTTGGGATAAATGGTTTAATGCTGATATAAGGAACATTAAGAAGAGCTTACGTGATAACCATTCCCCTGAATTAGAAGCTGTCACGGCTATAGAGAGAGGAAACTTGCTAGAGCAGCTGCAGGAAGTTATTCCAAGATTGCAGTGCAGACGTTCTCAGCAGAGCCGTGAGGATGAATGTGAAGATATGATTATTGATGTAGCTGATGTTCCTGAGTCACCCGATGCCTATGAGATGGATTATTCTCTGTGTAATATAGAAGAATTGGATTTACGTTAAACAAGCTTTGTGTGAGAAGAAGTACAAAGTTGTTTAAGCTGTTTTTGTGTTACTGTGAAGAAACAGTTTTTCCACTTTATTTCTGCTTTTGATTTGCTCATATTTTCCTGTTAATTTGGAGAAGAATTCTATGCTTTGTCTTATGCCTAAAGAACCCATGTGAAAGGGAAAACCCACAAAAATTAATTTATCTGTTTCAAAAGACCCTTGTGCCACAACACATTTTGTGATAGTGTGCCTAAAACTACATGTCCCAGCAACCCTTGCTGCCAGCTAGTAATAAGGACACTTGAAAGCAAAACTGCGGTCACCCCTGCTATAAAGCCATAGGCCCCAGGCAGGGGAAGCGTGACAATTGCCAACCCGACACAGGCCGTGTTTCGTTAATACTTCCTCAGGGGTGAAGGCAAACTAAAGACAACAAAAATACAATAACCAAAATGATGATACAGACATTATATGTTTGTAATCATATAATCGAACTTAAATCAAATATAAAAGATAATGCCTATACACAAATAAAAAGTTAAAACCATGCAGAAAAAATAAATAGTAATAAAAGCCAAAATGTTGGAACGCTATGCAGTGGCGATACCTTTGGAGTTTCTATTACAGTGAGTTTATTTCGCTCCACATTTTATTTAAATGGTGTTAAAGACGGTTCCCTTTGAATTGAATCGGTTTTATTTTGAGGAGTAATGTTGTTTTCTGCCTTTCTCTAGTACATCGAATGCCGATAGTTTGACTGCTGTTTGTAAGTAACACACTTTCTATTATGGTCCTGTTCTCTCTTTTGCCTTTTTGATAATACTGATAATATATGGATGTTATGGACACCTTTATAATATTTACAGTATTTCTACACGGTGGTGAGTGCAAGTAACACACTTTTTATTACGGTCCGGTTCCTTCTTTTTTTTTTTTTTTTGACATTACCGATAGCACATTAATGTGATGGACACCTTTATAATGTTTCTAGTAGCTCTACATGGTGATGAGATAATTTTTAATTATATTAAAAAAATATTTTTAAAAGAATGGCCTTCATTTCCTTCCTCTTTTCATGTTGCAACTATGAAGCATTCCCACTCGATGTTTTTTGTCAATTGAGGTGTACTATCAACATGGTTGCCTAATATGTTTGTAGATTGGTCCTCTTATACATGGATGATTTTCTTCAGACTCACTCCTTCTTTCTCTCCCCCTTTTTCTTATTTTCTTTCTTTATAGCTTTTAATGAAAAGGGTTTCATTGTCTAAGGTATACATGTGTTCATATTTTAATTGTCCTTTATGGGGATAGTCCTGTCTCTGTTAGGCTCTTATTTGATTTGTATATTTATTCTTTTAATTATTTATGATCTTATACTTGTGCATATTTCATTTTTCTTATGTTTATTTTATACTTTTGGCTCATGTGTTTTATTTAGTTCATTGTTTTTCTTTTTTTAAAATAGTGTTCACATATAGCATTCCAACATTTTGGCTTTTATTACTATTTATTTTTTCTGCATGGTTTTAACTTTTGCATGTTTATAACTTTTTATTTGTGTATAGGCATTCCTAATCGTCTCTCCGGGCCAGTCCAGGACATCTTGGGTGGTCAATCCGCTCCAGCAGCTGAGGACTGGAATCTGAAAGGTTTTCCTGACAGCCTATCCAACTCCCCTAGGTGTCAGCTAACCAGTCTTACAGTCCTCAGCAGCTGAGCTGGATGCTGTTGGAACAGCTCCCCAGGAATTCGATTAGGAAAGGGTCTGATTTGGCTACAGTTTTCTTCTCTGTTAGAGGGGTCAGCTTTTACTTTCAGGCTGTGTTTTTTAGATACCGGGCTGTGTGTAACAAAAAAACAAAACAAAAAAAAGAAACGGGATCCTTTCAAACGGATTTGGTTCCCATATGCCCAGAATCAGAATCGCTTACTAGAGCAGAACAGAGACAGCATACTCTGAAGGGGCTCTGCCCCAGTGATAACGCGAGTGGTCGGGGAAGCTCCTCTTGACCCTCGGTGCCTGGTCTTAACGAGGTAGAGCCTGCCTCTTTCAGATCATAGCGATTCGGCAGCGGCTAAGCAGGCCTGGAGCCCCAGTGTCCTCTCCCTGCATTTCACAGCATCCTCGCCTCTGCTTCCCGTTAGCTACGGCGCAGCACTGCTGGGAGGATTGCTGGAGCTCCGATCCTTCTACACGTGGTGAGTCTCCTTGGGGTACTTTTGTTTGGTGTTTAAGCTATTCTGGTACCTGACCGCGGGGTTTTAGTTTCGCGGCGGGTCTTTTCCTACACACGCGGTTTTTGTGCTGTATTTGGGGATTTCGTTTTGTGGCGGTTCAAAGGGGATCTTTGCGATCGGCCTTGTTGCTTTCGGGAGTGTGTGTTATTGCAGTACTAACATGGAGAATATTGCCTCAGGGTCTGATCTCCATTTGCCTCCCGGTGCAGGGGAAAGCGCGGGAACGGCGGCCATTTTGTTGGATTCGGCCGGTGCTCCCGCGTCCCTTCCTAAGCCGCACAAACGAAAATCGAAGTCTTTGAAGCAGTCTGTACTCCCAGAGCAGAAGCAACAGCCTAGTCCTGCAGTGCAGGACTCTCCAAGTACTTATTTTTCTCCGGAGTTTATTCTGTCTATGCATCAGGCTTATCTCCTGAGGCAGACTCGGGGCTCTCTTCCTCCTAACCCTGACAACTTTTTTGGTTCAATGGCAGCGGCTTCCTCAGAGGTGCACTTGGGGAATCTAGCTCTGCGGTTGCTGCCAGGTAAAGACCAAACTACGGAACATACTGAGGATCCTAGTGTGTCCTCCCCAGATGTGGAAGAAGGGGATTTTCTCTCTGTTCCAGGCTTAGATCCTTGGTCCGGGGATTTGGAGGAAGGCGAGCTAGCTCCTGGGGAGGATCCCAATGTATTTCGCATGTTCCGTAAGGAGGAGCTGGGTGCTTTAATCTCTCAATCACTTTCGGCTTTGAATTGAGTTCTGCCAGCCGTTCAGCAGGAGCCCTTGGAAGATCCTTTGCTACAAGGGTTCAGAGGTGAAAACAAGTGTTTCCCTGTACATCGGGTTATCAAACAGATGATAGAAGCTGAATGGGAGTTCCCGGAGGCGTCCCTCCGGGGCGGTCGCTCGATGGCTCGGCTTTATCCGATGCCTCAGGAAGAGAAAGACTTGTTGCGTATGCCAAAGGTGGACGCTCTCGTGTCGGCTGTCACTCGAAAGACCACCATTCCTGTAGAGGGAGGTACGGCTCTCAAGGATTTGCAGGATCGCCGTTTGGAGGCGCTTTTGAAGCAGGCCTTTGATTCTAGTGCCTTAGCCCTTCAAGCGTCTATTTGTGGTGCTTATGTGTCTAGAGCCTCCATCCTCTGGCTGCAGGGGGAGCAGACTTCGGAGAGCGTGGAGGACTCCTCTGCAGCCGTGGCGAAGCTGGAATCGGTGGCTGCCTATCAAGCTGATGCCTTTTATGACTTGATTCGCATCTCTGCTAAGGCTATGGCGTCCATCATCGCGGCGAGACGTTTCCTTTGGCTTCGAAATTGGGCGGCAGATGCGTCGTCCAAGGCACGCCTAAGTAAGTTGCCATACAAGGGCAAGTTGTTGTTTGGGGAGGCTTTAGACAAGATTGTTATAGATTTGGGTGACTCCAAAGGGGGGCGGCTGCCGGAAGACCGCCCGCGAGCTTCTAGGCCGGGGTCCTTGCAGCGGGGACAAGGTCGAGACTTTTGCAGGTTCCGCGGCGCCCGTTTCACGCCGTATCAGCGGGGTCAGTTTGTTTCCAGAGGTCATTCCTTTCGGGGATCCCGAGGTTTCGGTAGGGGCTACTTTGGTACCCAGCAGGCCGCGACCAAAAAGTCCCAATGAAGTGAGGCCGGTCCAGGTGGGAGTTCCTGTGGGAGGTCGGTTGCAGCTGTTCCTTTCCGCCTGGGCCAGTATAACCATGGACCACTGGGTTCTAGAGATTATCAGAGACGGCTATGCCTTGGAATTCGCGCAAAGGGTTCCCGACTCGTTCGTCCGGTCTCCGTGTGGTCCGCAGGCAAAGAGGAGGGCGGTTGCGGAGATGCTCCGCCGACTGTTGTCGCTTCAAGCAGTGGTCCTGGTGCCTGCGGACCAGTGCGGATTCGGTCGATACTCGATTTATTTTGTGGTTCCAAAGAAAGAAGGTTCTTTTCGTCCTATTCTGGACCTCAAACACATGAATCAGTGTTTGCGAGTGCCTCATTTTCGGATGGAGACCTTACAATCGGTAATTCGATCAGTTCGGCCAGGCGAGTTTCTGGCTTCCATAGACCTTACCGAGGCTTACCTGCACATTCCTATCCGGACCGAGCATCAGCGGTATCTCCGTTTCGCGGTGCCCATGGGTCATTTTCAGTTTCAAGCTTTGCCGTTTGGACTTGCCACGGCTCCTCGCACCTTCACCAAGGTGATGGCGGTAGTAGCGGCTGCGCTCCGAAAGGAAGGGATTCAGGTTCATCCCTACTTGGACGATTGGTTGATAAGGGCGCGGTCGCGAACGGACTCTGTCGGCCACGGAGCGCGTGGTGCAGGTTTTGGAGCAGCTTGGTTGGGTCATCAACCATGCAAAGAGCCATTTGGCACCCGTGCAGCAGTTGACTTATCTGGGGGCTCTCTTCGACACGGCAGTGGCGTCGGTGTTTCTGCCAGAAGACAGGGTGCAGAAGATCTTACGGCAGGTGACATCCTTTCTGCGGATCAAGGCTCCGACAGCTTGGCGATACCTACAGTTGCTGGGGTCCATGGCGGCGGCTTTAGATTTGGTGCCGTGGGCTCGAGCTCACATGCGGCCACTGCAAAGCGCATTGTTGTCCCGCTGGTCCCCTCAACACCATCCTCTCTCGTGCAGGTTAGTCTGTCCAGAGGCCGTGCGTCTCAGCTTGCAATGGTGGGCAATTCCAGCCCATCTTTGAGCGGGAGTTCCTCTGGAGGTGTCGCACTGGGTGTTACTCACAACGGACGCCAGCCTCTCCGGGTGGGGAGCGCATTGTCTGGGTCGGGTGATTCAGGGTGTGTGGTCGCCAGAGGAGCAGTCCTGGTCGATCAATCGTCTGGAACTCAGAGCGATTCGTCTCGCACTGTTGGCCTTTGTGGAAGTGCTGGTCGGGCAGGCAGTGCGGGTTTTCTCAGACAATCAGGTAACGGTTTCTTACATCAACAGGCAGGGGGGCACGGGCAGTGCTCTGCTGCTGGAAGAGTGCCTGCTCTTGTTTCAGTGGGCGGAAGCTCATCTCGTGGCGATATCGGCGGCTCACGTGGCCGGCAAGGACAATGTGCAGGCGGATTTTCTCAGTCGTCATCGTCTAGATCCCGGGGAATGGGAGCTGGACGAGGAGGTTTTTCGAATGATTGCTCAGCGATGGGGGCAGCCTGTTCTCGACCTGATGGCTACCCAGGCCAATGCCAAGGCCGCGCGGTTTTACAGCCGCCGCAGGGAACACATGTCGGAAGGTCTAGACGGTCTGGTACAGCCCTGGTCTCAGCATCAGCTCCTGTATGTGTTTCCGCCATGGCCGCTTTTGGGAAGAGTAATCCAACGGGCGGCTGCTCACAGGGGTCCAGTGATTCTGGTAGCTCTGGATTGGCCTCGGCGACCGTGGTATGCCGACCTAATGCGGCTGCTCGTAGCGCCTCCCTGCAGGCTCCCCGCACGCAGCGATCTCTTGAGACAAGGTCCGGTATTCATGCCAGAAGTGGAACGATTCTGTCTTACGGCTTGGCTCTTGAACGGCGCAGATTGCAACGCAAGGGCTACTCAACCGCAGTGATAGCGACTCTGTTGCAGTCCAAACGGCGTTCTACGTCGTTGGCTTACATTAGAGTTTGGTGTTTGTTTGAAGCTTGGTGCGTTGAGCGTAACGCTTTGCTGGATCGAGCGTTGATACCAGATATTTTGGGTTTCCTTCAAGGAGGTTTGGAGAAAGGTTTGGCACTTAGTAAGTACCTTGCGCGTTCAGGTGGCGGCACTGGCTTGTTACAGAGGCAAAGTACAGGGCAGGCCGCTTGCTTCTCATCCGGATGTGCTCCGTTTCCTTCGGGCTGCTAAAAACATTCGGCCTCCAAGGCGCTCGGTTGTTCCTCCGTGGGATTTGAACCTGGTGTTACAGGCGTTGTCGGATCCGGCGTTTGTCTGTCATAGATCGGGGCACCTAAGGGAGTTGTCCTGGAAGACAGCTTTCCTGGTGGCTTTGTGTTCGGCGAGGAGGATTTCCGATCTTCAGGCGCTGTCCTGCAAGGAACCGTTCCTTCATTTTACGGCAGAAAGAGTGGTGCTGAGACCGGTACCTTCTTTTCTGCCAAAGGTGGTTTTGCCGTTTCACATCAACCAGTTGGTTTCTCTTCCTACCTTCGGGGACTTGGGAACCGGTGTCTTGGATTGGGCTCTTAGGCGGTTGGACTTGGGCCGTGTGTTGCGCAAGTATATCAAGGTGACAGCGTCTTTTCGTCAGTCCGACAGGTTGTTTGTTCTTTACGGTGGCGCAGCGAAGGGTAAGGCGGCCACCAAAGCATCGATCGCTCGCTGGGTAAAACATGCGATTCGCGTGGCGTACGAGGCGAGCGGTACGCTGCTTCCTCAGGGTCTGCGGGCTCATTCAACCAGAGGTCAGGCTACCTCTTGGGCGGAGTATGCGTTAGTTCCGCCGGTGGACATTTGTCAAGCGGCTACGTGGTCCTCTCTGCACACGTTTGCGAAGCACTATCGGTTGGATGTTCAAGCGCAGGATGACGCCAGAGTGGGCGCGGCGGCGCTCGTAGCAGGTCTCACAGGTCCCTCCCGGATTTAAGTACTGCTTTGGTACTTCCCAAGATGTCCTGGACTGGCCCGGAGAGACGATTAGGAAGAAGAAATTAGGCCTTACCTGCTAATTGTCTTTCCTTGAGTTCTCTCCGGGCCAGTCCAAGACCCTCCCTTAGTGTATCTGCGAGTTTTGCTGGCGTATGCTGTATGTGTTCAAGAGTTTTCGTTCGGTCAAGGAGCTGTGCAATGCAGTGCTTTAGGATGCTGAGGTTCCCTTGGGAAGGGGGGCCGTCAGAAATAAGCAAGATCAGGAATAATATAAAACAAAAAAAAAAAAAAAAAAAAGAGTATGCAATTACAGCAGAACAGTTTTTTTGCCCGTGACACTGCTTCGCGGAAGGGGCTGTCTGTGTAAGTCCTCATGCTGAGAGGGATTGGGTGAGGACAACTTTGTCTACATTTGTAACTTTCGAAGGGGCACGCCGTTTTTGCCTAGTTTTGTTTCTGGTTTTACTTAGGTTATAGGTGTTCTTAACGTTAGCTTATCTGCTTTGTTACCGGGAGACTGGTTAGCTGACACCTAGGGGAGCTGGATAGGCTGTCAGGAAAACCTTTCAGATTCCAGTCCTCAGCTGCTGGAGCGGATTGACCACCCAAGATGTCCTGGACTGGCACGGAGAGAACTCAAGGAAAGACAATTAGCAGGTAAGGCCTAATTTCTTCTTATCTTTTATATTTGATTTAAGTTCAGTTATATGATTACAAATGTATAATGTCTGTATTATCATTTTGGTTATTGTATTTTTGTTGTCTTTAGTTTGCCTTCACCCCTGAGGAAGTATTAACGAAACACGGCCCGTGTCGGGTTGGCAATACGTGTTGGCATTATCAATAAAAGTTTTTGATACATATCCTAGTCCTTGGTTCCTTGTACCACGTTCTCTGACTGTGTGGACTGGAGAAGGGCCTTTTGTTTTAGCGCCTCGAAAGTTCAGGTGGCAGCTTTGGCTTGTTTCCGAGGTCTGGTGACTGGTAAGTTTTTAGTCTTGTACACAGACATCTTGTGCTTTCTCCAGGGGGGTCAGTTTCTGTGTTGTCCTCTCCTTTCTGTGATCCCTTTCTGGTACCTGTACCTGTTGCTCAAGGCCTTGATGGTGGTATCCTCTGTGCTGTTGAAGCATGCCATTTTGAAGGATTTGACACTTCAAGATGATCTTCTTGGTCGCGATTTCTTCTGCAAGGTGGACATCTGAGCTGCAGGCTCTATCTTGCCGAGATCCTTATCTGTCTTTTTATAAGAAGGTCATTTCCATTCAGCCTGTGCCTTCCTTCTTGCCTTAGGTGCTTTCTACCTTTCACGTGGACCAGGTGGTATGCTTGCCGCCCTCCTCCAGAGAGCAGTGCTGGGGGAAGATTAAGGATCTTCACCTTATGGATGTCCGGAAGGTGCTTCTCTAGTACTTGGACATTACGAATTCCTTTCGTTGGTCCGACAATCTCTTTTTGTGCTGTTTGCTGGCCCATGCAAGGGTGATGCGGCGTCCATGTCCACTTTGGGGCACTGGCTTAAAGAGGCTATTGCTTCAGTGTATCTGTTACAGAACTGCCTAGTTCTGGAGAGTTTGCACGCTCATTCTACCCAAGCGCAGACATCCTCTTGCGCAGAGTGAAGCTTGGTAGCCCCCTCAGACATTGGTCAGGCAGCATTGTGGGCATCACTTTCCACTTTTGTCAAGCATTACTGCTTGGATGTCCATGCGAGGGCAGGCACGGCCTTGGCTTAAGGTTTTTACAAGCTGCTGTTGTCTTCCCGTCCAGTGGAGTTGTAGCTTTGGTACATCTCACTTGTCTGGACTGGTCTAGCAGGACGATATGGAAGGTGACATTTTACTTACCAGTTAATGCCCTTTCCTTGAGACCTGCTAGAGCAGTCCAAGGCTCACCCCTGGAACTATATTGCTCTGTTCTTCGGCTGCGGTACCCTTGTGTCTGGTGTGAATTTTATACTTGGCTCTGCAGTTCATCTACTGATAGCCTTTATATTTAGGCTTTCCTTTACATAGTTCTCTACTGTTGATCACTCATTGTTGCCCACGGTTAAGGTTGTTTGAGGTTTGCCATGTTTCTCCCATATGCTTTGGAACGAATACTGAAGGGACCTCTGGTGGCTGAGGCAAATAGAGACATGGGAGTGATGTCATTGAAACATGGGCTTTTCATTGGTTCTTTACCTCCATCAATCTGCTGGTAGGGGAACACAAGCCACTTGTCTGGACTGGTCTAGCAGGACTTAAGGTGACTTTTACTTACCAGTTAATGTCTTATGCAATAAAAATGGTATACATTAAACAATTTTAGGGGCTAGTTAAAGGTGTAAAAACATTAATGTGCATTAATTCGCCCATAATTGACGTTACTTTAGTGCAGATCTCATGTTATCCAAGGAAATCTAGTTACATATAACACACCTGTGGGTGAATTAACGCACATTACCATTAGTGCATCTTAGGAATTAGACCCATCTGTGTTTCTTGAAGACTGGTGTATGAAATGGTAAGTGAACCCTTAATTTCCTCAGCAATAATTAGAATTAGGTATTAAAATAATTGGCTAACAAGTAAACTACCCTGCAGAGTTAATCGACATGACTGAGTTTTGAGTATCCTGTCCAGTACAGAGATATAAAAGGTTCAGAGTTTGCTACTCACAATAAAAGATGCATAGAAACAGAGAAAACAAAGGCAGATAAAGACTATACGGCCTATCCAGTCTGCTCATTCATGCAAACCATTAAGTTCTTCAATCCCTTTCTGTCTCTTAGAGATCCTTTTTGTATTTTTCCCATGCTTTATTGAATTCAGATACAGTTCTCATCTTCACTTGGAAGCTGGTTCATGCATCTACCATTTTTTCTTTAAAGACATATTTCCTCAGATTACTCCTGAGTCTGTCCCCTTTCATCGTCATTCTACAACCCTTCATTCCAGAACTTGCTTTCAATTGAAAGAGGGCCATCTCTTGTGCATTTGTACCATGGAGGTATTTAAATGTCTTTATCGTTTCACCCCTCTCTTGCTTTTCCTCCAATATATAATATAATATAATAATCATTATCGTCATATGCTTTATGATGGAAGACCATTAACCATTTTAGTAGCCACCCTCTGGACCCACTCCATCCCTGAAATCTGTTTTATATCTTGCCATGAGTAAAAAGAAATTGCATAGAACATATTGTATGAAAAAAGAATAGTTGATACCAATCTTTATCTTTATTCTTTATCTTTATTTAACACTTTATATACCGCCCTTGTCAAGACATGAGGGCGGTTTACAATAAAATATAAATGCTAGCGTCAGAAAAAGAAAGGAACTCCATTAAAATAAAGTAAAGAAGGGCCGAAGGGGCCACTAGAGACAAACAGTAAATCATAAACGATAATTAGACAGAACTGCAAATTAACAAAGGACAGACAAACAAATGACTACACAGGACTACTAGGAAGGAGGTCAAATGCCTGTTGGAATAAATGGGTTTTTAGTAGATTTTTGAAATTGTGATAGGAGGGTTCTAACTGGAGAGAGGATGGTAGTGAATTCCAAAGTGAGGGTCCCAGAAAAAAGAAAGCGGCGTGGCGTGTCTGTTCTAGATGAGTTTGTGCGGGGGAAGGAAGATATAGACGATTGGCATGTAAGGTGCGAAGTTGTCAATAGGGAGATCAGATTTGCTAAATACTGAGGGGCTGAGGTGTAAATGGCTCTATGAGTTAGAATGAGAAACTTATATCTGAACCTAAAACGCAGTGGGAGCCAGTGAAGATGATACAAGAGAGGGGTTACATGATCGGATCTACGAGCAAAAGTAACAAGTCGGGCAGCTGTATTCTGCAAAAGCTGTAAGCGCTGGAGTTGGTAAGCTGGGAGATTTGCGTAGACCACGTTGCAATAGTCCAGTCTGGACATGACCAAAGCCAGTAAAAGGGTAATAAGAGAATCAATGGGCAAAACAGAACGGACTGATCGAAGTTGTCGCAATATAAAGAAAGAACGACGGGAAAGATTAGATATATGCTCATGGAAAGACATTGAGGAGTCCAGGGTCACTCCTAAATAACGGAAAGAAGAGGTAAGTGGAACGGGAACAGAATTTATTTGAGGCGTGATGTCTGGACAAGAGGTACTCGGTGAGGCCCACATGGCTGTGGATTTGGATGGATTTAATGAAGAAAATTAGAGGAAAGCCAGTTTGCAACATGAGTAAGACAAGTATTAAGCGGGGTGATCTAAACTAGATTATATTGAAAAACCATTGCTAAACCTTTGGTGGTCCATTCATTCACATTGGATCGTCTACAGGTGGTAAATGTTGATGACTACAGTGAGTTTACCCATGAGTCCAAATCATCCCAAGAATAAAATGAAAAATCCTCCATGAAGTTGCAAAGGACTTCAAACTAACATCTGAAGATCTGCATGCCTCTTAATATAGCTGATGTGAGTGTTAATACATTAAGAATTAGTTTTAAAAAATCTGAATGGGAATGATATTCATAGGAGACTAGCTAGAAATACACCACTGCTCTGTAAAAGGAATTATTACTGGCTACTTCAAGAATATCTGGATGACTTATAAGACTTTTGGAATGTTCTGTGGATAGATGAATCCAAAATTTAATTTTCGGTCAAGGTAACAAACCTTTTTGTTTGGTGAAAACAAAAATCTGCCTTCTAAAGTAACAGAGTTGCCAAGTTTCCTAGTTCAGATTGTAGACTATTTGGCCAGTCCTGGTTTTGAACTTACAATCTAAAGCAGTTTGATATTTGTAGTAGCTGATTCTGCCCATTGAAATAAGTATTGTGGGAATTCAGGATTGCCCCCAAATCATCTCCTGAAACTGGGCATCTTGGCATTCTTAAGAACTTCATCTTGACTGTCGAGCAGGGTGATGGAGGTTTCATATTTATGGCTGCTTTGACACATCAGGACTTAGACAGCTTGGTCGTCATTCATGGAACTGAAGTTTGCTTTATATCAGAAACTCTAGAAGAGCATGTTGGGCTGTCCACCTGAGCAGCAGCTGAGTGGAAGGTGGGTCATGCTACAAAACACTCTAAACTCTTACATCTTTTTCAGCCATTCTGTAGTAATTTTATTTATCATGCTTTGGACTATTTAAGTCAAAACCCCAACCTAAACCATATAGAAATATGACCAGAGCTGAAGCAAGATGTTCAGAGGAAGAAGCCCTCAAATGTCACAGAACGGAAACTTCAGAAGAATGGGCTGATGAACAATTACAGGAAAGTTTTTAGTTGAAGTTATTGCTGCTTGAGGTGCCACCATTTACTGAAGGCAAGGTTCATATACTGTTTCACATGGATATTTCTGGTTTGTTCCTTATCGTCACTCCAGTCCAGTCCCTTTACTTCTGGGTTACGCAACCCTTCCAGCAGCTTGGAGGCTGAGCCCAACCTTTTTGGGGATGGTGCGGTATAAATACCACTGGTACCACCCACAGAGCCCAGTATTCTCAGCCTCCAAGCAGCTGGAGGTTTCCGTAAGCCTAGGGCTTACTGGAGTCCTTTATTTACTTGATTTATTTAATTTAATTTAATTTTATTTTATTTTGTCTAAGGGATTTATTTAGTTTGCTTTCTTATCTATTCTTTGGCTCTGGTGCTTCTAGGTGCTGTGCCTTTTATTTTCTCTTCCCTCCTCCTCCTCCTCCCTCCCCCCCCCCCCTTTCGGGCCGAAAATTGGAAGTGGTTTACCTGCAGCAGCGAGGAGGACCGGAGAGATCTCCTCTCGCTGCTTGTCCTGCCGGCTCCTTGGCACTCTCCCCCGGAGACCTGCCCTGCCTCGCGCCAAAGCCCTCCTGGTGGCTGAGCGCTTGAGGCAGTGCCGCGACTTTCTTCTTTCCTCCGGCCCCATCCCAGAGCAGAGGGGCGCGGTGGCGAGCTCCGGAGCCCCGAAGCCAGCGCCGACTCAAGCGGCGGCATTCAAAGCGGAGCGGGGTGCAGATTCTGGCGCCGTCTCAATCGGCGGCGTTTTAATTTCGGAGCGCAGAGCAGATTCGCGGTCCTCCGTTTAGGACTCCACGTGGTTGCGGCCTACCACGTGTTGAGCCAACGGAGAGTGATCTCTGAGACGGGCCTGAGCAACTCCGCAGAAGGAGCACCTTAAACAGCAAGTACTCAAAGCTACATAGCTGTTTTTTTGTTTTGTTCTAGTTTATTTAATTTCTTTAATTTTTAACTTAATTTGATTTAATTTAATTTGTAGATTCTTTGCATGATCATTACTGTGGGGGTCTTTTAATAGATTAGGAGAGGAGAGGGCACATTGAAAGCTGGTTTGCCCCCCTCCCCCGGATCGGAATTCTACAGTACTTGTCGACCATTTTATTAAGCCTGTTCGGTTAAGCAGGATTTCATTTCTCCTTCTCAAAGGTCATGACTGGCAAGTCACAGTGCTCATCCTGTGGCACTCGTAGAGGCACTTCCTTGGAAGCAGGGATCTGCAGGAGTTGTGCTGCAGTGGCTACTTCCGTGGAACAAGAAATTAACTTGTCCATGGCTCAAGCTCCTCGGGTCAGGAGACCCTCTGGAGGGGGAGGGAGGGTCTCAGTTCCCTTCTCCTACGTCCTCTCATTTATCCGCCCCGCCTCTGCCCCTTCCCCCGTCTCCTGACGGGGAGGGGGGGGGTCGGGGATTTCTTCTCTCTTGATTTCCTCCTTTTGCTACACAAGGCCTATTGCATGCGCAAGCAGAGGATGGGGGCAGGGGAGTCCGGCACGACTGCGGAAGGCAGGCCGGCCAGGCCACTGAGGGCAAGCACTCAGGACTCCGGGATACCGCTCAAGCGCTCTAGGCTGATGAGTGAGGAGCGCCTCTCGGCTCTGTCCCAGGGCACCCCGGAGGAGGAGGGCTCTGACAAAGATTTAGATGAGGAAGAGGAGGAGCTCGAAGAGGGGGAGATCCCTGAGGAGGATCAATCTTGTATAATTAGTCTTTCGTCGAGAGGAGCTCCCAGCTTTAATCAATGAGTCCCTGAAAGTGCTCAATGTAGCCTCAGACGCTCCTGCAGATGAGGAGGCGTTGGAAGATCCTCTAATCCAAGCCAGTAGGAGGTCGCAGAAGGTTTTTCCTGTCCACAGGGTGGTACGTCAGATGATCCAGGAAGAATGGGATCAACCTGAGTCAAGTTTAAGGGGGGTCCGGTCTATGGCTCGCCTATATCCTCTACCAGAGTCAGACAAAGAGCTGCTGAAGTCTCCCAGGGTGGATGCGGTGGTATCAGCAGTGACTAAAAAGACAACTATCCCAGTCGAGGGCAGCACGGCCCTGAGGGATTCTCAAGATAGAAAGTTGGACACGCTTTTGAAGCAAGCCTTTGATGTGAGCGCTCTTGCCTTACAGGCCTCCGTGTTGGGTGCTTGGGTGGCTCGGGCCCGTTTGAGGTGGTCCCAACAACTTCAGTCAGCGGAAGGCTCCGCTGAGGACGCACAAGCCAATTCAGCTAGGTTGGAGTCCGGAGCGGCCTATTTGGCGGATAGTCAGTATGACCTCATCAGGAGCCTAGCTAAGAACATGGCCTCGGTGGTGGCAGCTAGGCGCTATTTGTGGCTACATAATTGGGCAGCCGACGCCTCTTCAAAGGCACGCCTGAGTCGTCTTCCCTTTAAAGGGAAGCTGTTATTTGGTGAGGATTTGGATAAGTTGGTAAAGGACCTCGGCGAATCTAAGGGAGGCAGGCTCCCGGAAGACAGACCGAAACAAGGGCGTTCCCTAGCTCCGGTGCGGAACCAACCAAGGGATCCCCGGAGGTTCCGTCCAGCCAGGTCAAACCCCTTTCCGAGGGGGCAAAGCTTTAGAAGGTTTCGAGGAGCAGGTAGAGGTTTTGGTACCTCTTCCTCCTCCTCGGGGCCTAGAAAACAACAATGAGATAACGGGGGTCCAGGAGGGCGGGCTGCCAGTGGGGGGACGTTTAAGGCAGTTTCTTCCCGCCTGGTCCCGGGTCACGTCCAATCAATGGATCCTGGAGGTGATCCGAGAGGGTTATTCTCTCGAATTTGCAAAGCAAATACTTCCAGCCTTTGTTCAGTCTCCCTGCAGTTCTCCTATAAAGAGGGCAGCGATAGAGGCAACTCTTTCTCGGCTCATAGCGCTCGGAGCTGTGGTTCCGGTGCCGCCAGACCAATGCGGTACAGGTCGGTACTCGATTTATTTTGTGGTACCAAAGAAGGAAGGCTCCTTTCGCCCGATCCTGGATCTCAAGCAAGTCAATCGCTGTCTCAGAGTGCCGCATTTCCGGATGGAAACCCTACGATCGGTCATCGCAGCCGTAAGGGGCGGGGAGTTCTTAACTTCATTGGATTTGACGGAAGCCTATTTGCATATTCTGGTCAGAAAGATCCATCAACAGTTCCTGAGATTCGCGGTGCCAAGAGGTCATTTTCAGTTCCAGGCTCTGCCCTTCGGTCTAGCTACGGCTCCAAGGGCCTTCACCAAGGTGATGGTGGTAGTAGCGGCGGCCCTACGAAAAGAGGGGATACTAGTGCATCCCTATCTAGACGATTGGCTGATCCGGGCAAAGTCAGAAGAGGAAAGTCGCTCGGCCACCGCCAGAGTGGTACGAGTTCTAGAGGATTTAGGGTGGGTCATCAATCGAGTAAAGAGCAGGTTGATACCCTCCCAGGAACTCGAGTATCTCGGAGCAAGGTTCGACACCAACAGAGGCAGGTTTTTCCTGTCCAAAACGAGGTCAAGGGACCTAAGGGTCTTGGTCCGGCAGTTTCTGGGCAGGCGAAGTCCTACAGCGTGGCATTACCTTCAATTGCTGGGAACCATGGCGGCAGCGATAGAGGTGGTACCGTGGGCCAGGGCTCACATGCGACCTTTGCAGCGGGCACTCTTGCGTCGTTGGTCCCCTCAGCATCATCCTTTGTCCATGCAGCTGCCCTGCGCTCCTCGAACCAAGAAGGCCCTCCGGTGGTGGAGGTGCCCAAGGAATCTGGATTGCGGGATGCCGCTCGAGCCCTCACAGTGGTTACTGTTGACGACGGATGCCAATCTAGCAGGCTGGGGAGCTCATTGCGAGGGCCAGTTCGTCCAGGGTCGCTGGACATCGTTGAAATCTCAATGACCCATCAACAGACTGGAATTACGGGCCGTCGCCCTGGCGCTCAGGGCACTCGAGTCCTTAGTGCTAAGAAGAGCAATTCGCGTCCTCTCCGACAATGTCACCGCGGTGGCTTACATCAAACACCAGGGTGGCACAAGCAGTCCTGCCTTGGAGAAGGAAGTGGACGTCCTATTCCAATGGGCAGAGGTTCGGTTGGAAGCGCTTTCAGCTCAGCACGTGGCCGGCACGGACAACATCACGGCCGATTACCTCAGCAGGTGCAAGATAGACCACGGGGAATGGGAGCTGGAGCAGGAGGTCTTCGACCAGTTAGTAGCCCTTTGGGGTCCCCCGGTCATGGACCTCATGGCACGGTATTCTTCCGCCAAGGTAAGCAGATTTTTCAGTCGACGGAAGGAAAGGATGTCCTGGGCCAGAGCATCCAAGCCTTCGAAGTGGCCTTCGGAGGGTCTCCTCTATGTGTTCCCCCCTTGGGCTCTTATCGGAAAGGTCCTTCAGCGGGTAGAGTCTCACCGAGGTCTGATAATCCTCATAGCTCCGGATTGGTCTCACCGCCCCTGGTATGCGGACCTGGTGAGGTTGATCGCCGACCGGCCTTGGCGGCTTCCCTGCAGAAGGGACCTGCTGAGGCAAGGCCCGGTTCGGATGCCCCACGTGGATCGATTCTCGCTTACGGCCTGGCTATTGAAAGGGCACTGCTCCTGAAGCGGGGTTATTCGGGAGCGGTAATCGCGACTCTGTTGAGTGCGAGAAAACGCTCGACCTGTCTATCCTATGTAAGAGTTTGGCGCATCTTCGAAGCATGGTGTGCGGAGCACCGAAGGAAACCCCTTTCGGCCTCGGTTACAGAGGTGCTGGAATTCTTGCAAGCGGGTTTTGACAAAGGCCTAGCGCACAGCTCCTTATGGGTCCAGCTGGCAGCCATCGCTTGCTATAGAGGTAAGGTCCGTGGGAAATCTTTAGGGGCACACGTGGACGTGTCCAGGTTCCTAAGGGCGGTTAGGCGTCTCCGTCCTCAACAGAGATCGGTCATCCCCCTTTGGGATCTCAACCTGGTGCTAAACGCCTTGACCAAGGAACCTTTCGAGCCAGCAAAGAATGCTTCCTTAAAGGACTTGACTCTGAAGACGGTTTTTCTGGTCGCGATCTGCTCAGCCAGACGGGTCTCCGAATTGCAAGCGCTGTCCTCCCAGCCCCCCTTTCTGTCATTTCTCAAGGACAAGGTGGTCTTATGGACGGTACCTTCCTTCATGCCTAAGGTCATCTCCCCCTTTCATGTGAATCAGACAGTTTCGCTACCGTCCTTTTCAGCCGATGGGCAAGAAGGGAGGGATAGGAGGCTCCGCCTTCTGGACGTTCAGAGAGCCTTGAAGTGTTACCTCTCCCGCACGGCGCCTTTTAGGAAATCCGACCGTCTGTTCATTCAGTTCGGAGGCCCGCATAAGGGGGAGGCGGAGGCCAAGGCTTCTATCTCCAGGTGGATCAGGGAAGCTATTGCTTCCGCCTATATCCTCAAGGGGAAGCAGGTTCCAGGGGGACTGCGCGCTCACTCAACTCGGGCACAGGCTACTTCTTGGGCAGAATATAGTCTAGTTCCCCCGCTGGACATTTGTAAGGCAGCTACATGGTCCTCGCTGCATACCTTTACCAAGCACTACAGACTGGACGTGCAGAGTTCAGCTGACTCTCGGTTTGGGCACGCGGTTCTTCAGTCCGGGCTGACAGATCCCACCCAGGCTTGAACTGCTCTGTTACATCCCAGAAGTAAAGGGACTGGACTGGAGTGACGTTGTTTTTGTTAAGTGCCGTCGAGTCTGAGTCGACTCATGGCGACCCTCTGGATAGCTATCCTAAATTGTGTTCGGTCTTCAGTCAGGCGGCTCATTGTTGACAGACTGGTACCCATAGCTGCTGTTATTGTATCGATCCATCTCATTGCTGGCCTTCCTCTTTTGCGTTGACCTCCTACCTTGCCAAGCATGATGTCTTTTCTCTAATGATCTCTCTCTTCGCATGATGTGTCCAAAGTATGAAAGTCAAAGTCTTGTCATCTGAGCTTCTAAAGAAAGCTTAGGTTTGATCTCCTCTAGTACCGACTGGTTTGTTCTTCGGGCAGTCCATGGTATACACAGTATTTGCCGCCAGCACCATAATTCAAAGGCATCAATTTTCTTCCTGTCTGTCTTTTTCACTGTCCAGCTTTCACATCCATATGATGTTATTGAAAATACCATGGCTTGAACAAGTCGAATCTTTGTATGGAGTGACGGTAAGGAAAAAGTAATTAGGTCTTACCTGCTAATTAATTTTCCTGAAGGAACGACAGTCCAGTCCCTGATCCCACCCGGTTCTTCGATTGCCATAATGGCCTATTAGCCAGGTGCAGAGCAGCGGACCGAATTCAGGGCCAGATCAGCGTGGAGGGTTGCAGGTGAAGGTTGGCTCGGTCAGACTCAGGTAAACCGCCTCCTTCCTTTGCCCTCCCTCCTTTACCTTTCTACTTCTTCTTTTTTTTTTTTTTTTTAAGGAGAAAAGATTTGTTGTTAAATAGTTGGGGTGGTTTTGTGGTGTGTTATTTTTATACAGGCTATTAATGGAAGTTTCGTTAAGTCTGCTTTTTCATTCGATTACTGGGCTCTGTGGGTGGTACCAGTGGTATTTATACCGCACCATCCCCAAAAAGGTTGGGCTCAGCCTCCAAGCTGCTGGAAGGGTAGTGTAACCCAGAAGTAAAGGGACTGGACTGTCGTTCCTTCAGGAACATTAATTAGCAGGTAAGACCTAATTACTTTTTCTTTTTGTTGAATAAATAATCAACAAATGTAGGGGGGTATCTCTTACCAAAAAAAAAAAATGCTAGAAACCATTATAAAGAACAAAATTACTGAACATGTAGATAGCCATGGCTTAATGGGAGACAGCCAACATAACTTTAGACAAGGAAGATCTTGTCTTACTAATCTGTTACTTTTTTTTTTTTTTTGAAGGTGTGAATAGACAGGTAGACAAGTGTGTCGGTTGATATAGTGTATCGGGATTTTCAGAAAGCCTTTGACAAGGTCCCTCATCAGAGACTTTTGGCAAAACTAAAAAGTCATGGGATAGGAGGCAGTGTACTGTTGATCAGGAACTGGTTAAAAGATAGAAAGCAGAAGGTAGGGCTAATGGCCAATTTTCCTAGTGGAGTACCCCAGGGATTTGTGCTGGCTCCGCTGCTTTTTAACATATTCATAAATGACCCGGAAATGGGAATAACGAGTGAGGTTATCAAATTTGCAGATGACACAAAACTATTTAAAGTTGTTAAACCCGGAAGCAATTAAGATGGCGGCGGCTCCTTCCTGGTGGTGAGAACACTATCTTGTGTGCTGCGACTGAGCCGGTATCTCCCCTCAATTGTGAAGAGCGATGGGGAAGCGTAAATGGAAGCAAGTTTCGTTACCTTCATCGGGCTTGCCGTCCGGCTCGGCTCAACGTGTATTACCAGAGTACGGCTTTACTGTCGGAAGTGGAGCGGCGTCTTCAGCGGGGGTGGTAGGAGGAACATTACCCCTGAGCACTTCGGGCGTTTGGCTCTCTCCTGAGCAGCACTCTCCACCACTGTGACCCGGAAGTATTGATCCAGCTGAGCTTGCACTGCCAGCAGTAGTTCTGACGAGTACCCCTGCTTGGCAGAGCATGAAGGAGGGCTCGGCTGAGGTGGAGTATCTTCCCGGCGGGAGAGAACAACGGGAGACCAGTGGAGATGTGATTTCAACGGAGGTGGAAACTGGTGGTGTGTCCGACCGTGCTGGGAGCCTTCCGAGGATTCCTTGCTTGGAAAGACCAGCCGTGTTTACCCTTGAAACGCTGTGGGAAGGTTTGGCGACATTGAATACCTCCTTGTCAACTTATGTAGATACTGTGAGTTCTGATTTAGTGGGCATGAAGTCTGTGTGGAACACTCTCCAGCGCTCATAGAGAACAAGTGGAACGGATTTCTAGACTGGAAGGAGATGTGGGTCAACTCCGGGACTTGGTTACAGCCCAGCTTAAGGACAAATTGGTGTCTATTAAAAAGATGGAGTACTTGGAAAATCAAGTCCGTAGATGTAATTTGCGGTTCTTGAATTTTCCCAGGTCTCCTGTGTTATCTCCCATGGCCATGGTGTGGAAATATTTCGGGGAAATTTTAAAAATACCCTCGGAGCAATTTCCTCCCTTGGTTCGGGCCCAATATTTGTCTGTTGGTTCTAGTGGCCAACTTGCCGGGAGTCCTTCTGGCCTTCCTGGTGTGGGAGACCTCACGGGCTTTTTAGAAAGCTCTTTAGAGGTTGTTCCTAGGCGTTCCTCCAGTCCGGTCCCTTAACTTCTGGGTTGTGCTCCTCTACCAGCAGCCTTGGAGACTGAGCTCTTCAAAATTTTTTCCACCTGATGATCCTCCAGTATAAATATCACTGGCTCCTCCCATCAGATCCAGTTTAGCTCAGTCTCCAAAGCAGCTGGAAGGAGTACTAAGCCAGTGAGAGGCTTAGTGGAGAGGTCTAGGCAGTTTCTTTCTTATTCTTTATTTAATTCTCCTTTTGGAAGGCACCTTTGTGCTGGTTTTGTTTTTTGGTGGGGCGAGTGTAGGTGATTGGTAGGATTTTGGCGAGAGAGATCCTTCCCCTCCCTCTTCTCTCCTCTCTTCTCTGTGGCTACCTTAGTGGCTGTTCCCGAAGGGTTGAGCACAGAAGGAAATGCTCAGCGGCACCTCTCGAGCCGTCGGGTGCGGGAGCGGCGGCGAGAGGCAGTGGAGTTCGGGCTGAGCAGAGTTGGGTTTTTTCATATCCCCGCCCGTGCCGAAGCCCGAGTGGAGGCCGAGCACGTGGCAGGGAGCTGATCGGCACGCCAGAGCTCAGCGGCACAGAAAGGAGGCGGCTGAGTGGAGCGGAGGACCGTGTGGCACTGCACCGCGGTACCGGTAGCCCGTTTAAGCTTCGCTGGAGGATCCTTGCTGGCTGGGAAGGCAGCGCCAGAGGTACGGGTCAAGTTGGAAGGGGGAGGGGATCGCCCCGGTAGTTCGCGCGCGCGTTTTTGGCGCGCAGGAGAGCAGGCCGCTTATCGGGCTGCTCTCTGGGGAGCTCAGAGAGGGTTCCCTTTATTAGCTACATTATTATTTGCTTTGTTTAAATTTACAGTTTGTATTTACTTTCTTCTTCGATTGTTTGTTTAAAAAAAAAAATCGGGGATTGTAGTTCTATTAGTGCAAGGAAGTCCAGGACCAGTATGCCAGCCAGGCCTCAGTGCTTAGTGTGTGGTGCTAAGCGTGGGGCGGTATCGGCGGCAGGCATTTGCAGAGGGTGTGCTATGGAGGCCACCTTGGTGGAACAGGAAATCCAGGCTTCCTTGGCTCTGGAAGCAGCAGAGGGCACTCTTCAGAGTGCAGAGGAGGTGGTGTCCCAATTGGGGGGGCCAGAGGGTCTTTTGGCCCCGGCTGTGGAGCGGCAGACTGCTATGCTGCCCATTCCAGGTCCTTCCTCATTGCCGGCCGGGCAGGAGGGGATGGGCCTGGGTGATTTCTCCCCGGAGTTCGTGCTGCTTCTGCGTAAAGCTTTTTGCCTTAGGAAGCAGGAGCAGAAGCAGGGCGCAGGAGACGGCCCATCCAAGAGAGGCCTGGACCCCGGTGAGGGGGGTCCTGTTGTACCGCAGAAGCGGCAAAGGATGGCTGAGGACGCGTCGCCTCCCCTCTCTGTGGTCGAGGAGCGGGAGACGGAGTTGTCCGAGCCGGATCTAGGAGAGGAAGAGGAGGAACTCGAAGAGGTCGAGATTCAGGAGGAACAGAAAACCCGGATTTTTCGGGTATTTTGCCGGGAGGAGTTACCGGCTTTGATTTCTGAATCCTTAAAGGCTCTCAATATGGCTCAGAGTGGGCCAGTAGAGGAGGAGGTCCTCGAAGATCCACTTATTCAGGTGGTTAGGAAGACTCAGAAAGTTTTCCCGGTGCACCGGGTGGTGAGGCAGATAATCCAGGAGGAATGGGATCAGCCGGATTCGGCCCTGAGGGGTGTGAGGTCTATGACCCGTTTGTACCCTTTACCGGATCAAGACAGGGAGCTATTGAGATCGCCGAAAGTGGACGCAGCGGTCTCAGCAGTTACCAAGAAGACAACGATCCTGGTGGAAGGCAGTGCGGCTCTGCGGGATGTGCAGGACCGAAAGTTGGACACGCTGTTGAAACAGGCCTTTGACATCAGTGCCCTGGCCCTTCAGGCTTCGGTGTGTAGCGCCTGGGTGGCGCGTGCTTGTCTGCGGTGGTCGCAACAGCTCCAGCCATCGGGCGACTCTGCTAGTACTTCGCAGGGGGAAGCAAGCAAGATTGAATCGGGGACAGCTTATTTGGCGGACAGCCAGTATGACCTGGTTCGAAGCTTGTCTAAGAGCATGGCGTCGGTGGTCGTGGCTCGGTGTTATCTCTGGTTACACAGTTGGGCTACGGATGATTCCTCTAAGACTCGTCTTAGTAAGTTGCCGTTCAAGGGCAAACTACTGTTTGGCGAAGAATTGGACAAGTTGGTAAAGGAATTGGGAGAGTCTAAGGGGGGCAGACTCCCTGAGGACCGTCAGAAGCAGTCTCGCTCTTCCACTCCCGCCAGGTCTCAGCAGCGGGAATCCCGCAAGTTTCGGGCGTCGCGGTATGCCCCGTTTCAGAGAGGTCATGTTAACTCTCGAAGTCAGGGGTTCCGGGGGGCCGGAAGAGGTTTCGGCGCCTCCTCCTCCTCGTCCGCGGGTCCGAGAAAGTCGCAATGAAGTGAGGGGGTCCAAACGGGGGTGCTGCCGATAGGAGGCCGTTTGAGGTGGTTTCTTCCCGTTTGGACCCGGGTCACGTCCGACCAGTGGGTGCTAGAGGTAATTCGAGAGGGGTATGCTCTCGAATTCTCAAGCACCGTCTCTCCAGCGTTCATTCGTTCCCCTTGCAGGGCCACAGCAAAGAGGGCGGCAGGGGAGGAAACTCTGGACAGGCTGCTGGAGTTGGAAGCGGTGGTGCCGGTGCCCAGCGACCAGTGCGGGTGCGGTCGGTACTCCCTTTATTTCGTGGTGCCCAAAAAAAAGAAGGCACTTTCCGTCCAATTCTTGACTTAAAGCGCGTCAATCGATGTCTCAGAGTTCCGCATTTCCGGATGGAAACCCTGCGGTCCATAATAATAGCAGTTCGGCAGGGAGAATTTTTGACATCTCTCGATCTGACGGAGGCCTATTTACATATTCCAATCCGGGAGTCTCATCAGCAGTACCTGCGGTTTGCTGTGCCAAGGGGACATTTTCAGTTCCAAGCTCTGCCCTTTGGCCTGGCGACGGCGCTACGCACCTTCACCAAGGTGATGGTAGTGGTGGCGGCGGCGCTGCGCAAGGAAGGGATCCTAGTCCATCCGTACCTCAACTGGTTGATTCGGGCCAAGTCCGAGGAGGAGAGTCGGAAGGTCACGGACAGAGTAGTTGGTTTCCTGCAGAGTCTGGGGTGGGTGATCAACCGGGCAAAGAGCATGCTGTTTCCATCCCAGGTGATAGAGTACCTCGGTGCACGTTTCGACACAAGGGAAGGAAGGGTGTTCCTTCCGGTTCAGCAGGCAGATGCGCTGCGGCTGCTGGTTCGTCAGTTTCAGGCGAGAAACTTGCCCACGGCGTGGCATTACCTGCAGGTCCTGGGGACAATGGCGGCGACGATCAAGATGGTTCCGTGGGCCAGGGCCTACATGCGACCCCTCCAGCGGGCTCTCCTCCGTCGGTGGTCGCATCAGAGTCAGCCCCTGTCGATGCGGCTCCCCATTACGCAGGAAGCGAGGGAATCCCTGCTGTGGTGGCTTCGGTCGGGCACCTTGGAAAGGGGTATGCCCTTAGAAGTACTGAAGTGGTTACAGTTAATGACGGATGCCAGCTTATCGGGCTGGGGAGCGCATTGCGAGGGGCACTTCGCACAGGGTACTTGGACTCCGGAGGAGGCGCTGTGGTCCATCAACAGGTTGGAATTGCGAGCTGTAGTTCTGGCGCTCCGGGCCTTCGAGCAGTGGGTTCGCCAGCAGGCGGTCCGGGTGTTTTCGGACAATGTGACCACGGTAGCCTATATCAACCGGCAGGGTGGCACAAGCAGCACTCCCTTGGAAGAAGAGGCAACGGAGCTGTTGGATTGGGCAGAAGCTCATCTGGTGGCGCTGTCGGCGCAGTATGTGGCTGGAGTGGAGAATGTGGAAGCGGACTTCCTGAGCAGACGCAGAGTGGATCCCGGAGAGTGGGAGCTCTGCCCACAGGTGTTCGAGCTGGTGGTCCATCGGTGGGGTCTGCCCATCATGGATCTGATGGCGAGGTTCCAGTCAGCCAAGGTCAGCCGCTTCTTCAGCAGAAGGAGGGAGCGGATGTCGGAGGGCCTCGATGCTCTGGTCCAGAGATGGCCTACGGAGGGGCTGCTTTATGTGTTTCCTCCGTGGGCGCTGATAGGAAAGGTTCTGCAAAGGGTGGAGGCCCACCAGGGGTGGGTGATCCTTATAGCTCCGGATTGGCCTCGTCGTCTGTGGTATGCAGATCTCGTAAGACTGTTGGCTGGCAGGCCGTGGCGCCTGCCGGTGAGGGCGGATCTATTACGCCAGGGTCCGTTGCGGATGCCGCAGGTGGATCGGTTCTCGCTTACGGCCTGGCTATTGAAAGGGCGCGGCTGCTTAAGCAAGGTTATTCAGGAGCAGTGATTGCCACCTTGTTGAGAGCGCATCTTTGAGAGTTGGTGCGCAGATCAGAAGATTCGTCCCTTGGGGGTCTCAGTGCCAGAGATGTTAGAATTCTTGCAAGCAAGGTTGGAGAAGGGGCTTGCTGCCAGCTCTCTTCGGGTTCAGGTAGTGGCCATTTTCTGCTATAGAGGCAAGATCAAGGGGAAGACGCTGGGGCAGCATTCCGACGTAGCTAGATTCCTAAGGACGGTCAGGCGCGTGAGACCTCAGAGTAGTGGCTGTTCCTCCCTAGGATCTTAATCTGGTGCTGAATGTCCTAGGGGGCGAACCTTATGAGCCGATTAAGCGTTCCTCTTTGAAGGATTTGACCCTCAAGACAGTGTTTCTGGTGGCCATTTGCTCGGCGAGGCGAGTTTCGGAACTGCAGGCGTTGTCTTGTCGCCCTCCCTTTCTGTCGTTCTTCAAGGAGAAGGTGGTTTTGCGGACGGTTCCGTCGTTTCTGCCCAAGGTGGTTTCGTCGTCTCATGTGAATCAGTCAATTTCCCGTCCCTCCTTTCTGGGGGTGGAGAAAGGGGCTGAGGAGTTGCTTCTACACAGGCTGGACGTGAAGAGAATTTTGGGACATTATGTCTGGCGTACGGCGTCGTTCCGAAAGTCGGAGTGTCTGTTTGTGGTGTTCGGTGGGCCGCGCAAGGGCGAGGCAGCGGCTAAGGGTTCTATTTCCAGATGGATCAGGGAAGCCATTGCCAGTGCATACATTCAGAAGGGTAGGCCGGTCCCGATAGGATTCCCGGCCCATTCAACCAGGGGCCTGGCTACCTCGTGGGCGGAGTTCAGCTTAGTTCCGCCCAGGGAGATTTGCAGGGCGGCGACTTGGTCATCGTTGCATACCTTCGCTAAGTTCTATCGGTTGGATGTGATGGCCTCGGCAGATGCGGAGTTTGGGTCGGCGGTGCTTTGGTCCGCTCTGTCAGGGCCCTCCCGGAGGTGAACTGCTCTGTTACGTCCCAGAAGTTAAGGGACTGGACTGGAGGAACGCCTAGGAAAGAGTAATTAGACCGTACCTGCTAATTAGCGTTCCTGAAGAGACTCCAGTCCGGTCCCTGATCCCGCCCAGTTGGGTCAGATCGTCCCGAAGCTTGGGGTAGGTCACGGAAGATTCCGCCTTTGTTTCCGGTAAGGTGGTGCCGGAGGTTCGCCTTTCAATGTCAATATGAGTTGGCATGGGCCTCTTGAACTTACGGGTAAGTTCGGGTCAGGGTCTCCTTCTCTATCTTTCTCTTGGGGGATGTGGGTTGAAGATCTTTCTCTCCAAGGGGTCGGGGGAGTGGGGCCCTTGAGAGGCTATTCAGGAGTACGCGTCTCCATCTTTTTGTTGGAGTTCAGCGTACAGTTGCGGTTCTGTTAGGGTATTCGGTTTTGGTTAGTTGTTTTTAATATCTCTCCATTAAGTCTGCTTTGTCAATAGTATGCTGGATCTGATGGGAGGAGCCAGTGATATTTATACTGGAGGATCATCAGGTGGAAAAATTTTTGAAGAGCTCAGTCTCCAAGGCTGCTGGTAGAGGAGCACAACCCAGACGTTAAGGGACCGGACTGGAGTCTCTTCAGGAACGCTAATTAGCAGGTAAGGTCTAATTACTCTTTACGGGGAAGGCCACCCTGCTTGTAACTATGGCTCTGGAGTCAGATAAATTTTATATCTTAAAAATGTACTTCAGGAATTTTGATGAGCTGTTTTTAGGATCTAAGTTAGAATATTTCCGGATGTATCTCGAGATACGCAGCTGAGAAGGAAAAGCTTTTTGGCTTTTCGCCCCAGGGTTTTGGCTCTAGGGGCCACTTTTCAGTTAAAATTTCCTGTTAAGTGTTGTATTATGTTTAAACAGAAATTGTACTTGTTTTTTGATCCTGGGCAACTACAGGAATTTCTGGAGGCTAGGGAGGAGGTAGTGGTTAATGTCTCTGATTCTCCCCATCTGGCTGACGCATGAGTCTCTTAATGCCGTCACTATATATTGATGTTTACTTTGAATACTTGTTTTTGAAACAATATTTTTCTTGGTGCTTCCCTCTAATTACCTCTGTTTTGTGGTCTAATTTTAAGGGGGATTTATTTCCTGTATTAATTGGGTTTGTTGTATCCTCTCTTTTTTTTTTTTTTTCCATTCATTTGAGTGTTACTTTTTGGATGTATTTAAGTTGATAATGATAAATAATAGATAAAAAAAAAGTTGTTAAACCCATGAGGATTGTGGAAAGTTGCAAGAGAATCTTGTTAAATTGGAACACTGGGCATCCAAATGGAATGGGAGATTAAATTTTGATGTGGAGAAATGCAAAGTTTATGCACCTAGGAAAGAACAACCCAAACTATGGGTTACACAATGCAAGGTTCCAAATTAGGAACAACCACCCAGGAAGAAGATTTAGGCGTCGTCATGGATAACATGTTAAAACCCTCGGCCCAGTGTGCAGTGGCGGCCAAGAGAGCAAATAGATTGCTAGGTATCATAAGGAAAGGAATGGAAAATAAAACAAAGAATATTATAATTCCTCTGTATCGTTCCATGGTGCGACCGCACCTTGAATATTGTGTGCAATTCAGGTCGCCGTCTCTTAAAAAGGATATAGCGTTACTAGAAAAGGTACAGAGAAAAGCCACCAAAATGGTAAAAGGGTTGGAAGGATACCCCTATGAAGAGAGGCTAAAAAGGTTAGGGCTCTTCAACCTGGAAAAGAGACGGCTGAGGGGAGATATGATAGAGGTCTATAAATTAATGAATGGAGTGGAACAGGTAAATCGATCTATGTTTACATCATACACCATTATTAAAAGGGATCCGGGATATCACTGCTTGACTCCATACAAGCATTGTGGAACCTGTGTATTTTGGGGAAACTGTTAGGTACTTATGACCTAGATTGGCCACTGTTGGAAACAGGATACTGTGCTTGATGGACCTTGGTCTGACCCAGTATGGCATATCTTATGTTCAAGGTTTAGATTATGGTCTGATTTTGCTAAAATACTATCTTAGGGGGTACACAAACTTTCTCAGCACTGTCTGTATGTTAAGAATGTATTTGTCTCTGCTTTCATTATTAGGGTATGTCAATTTTAGGGGTAGATATTTATTTTTACAAACTACTAGTGACCAAATTTATGCAGTTTTACATGCTGAATCTAAAGCTATCTTCAGAAACTGCTTAAAACGAGTCTTACCTGCATCAAATCGCAGTTGAAAATATGTGGAAATTAAGTAATATTTATTTGAACCTACAAATAGTCTGAACACCCCCCATAGCCACACAATTCTCTTTAAACTGTCATTTATGCAGTTAATTTAATATTATTTAACCAAATCCTGTAAAGAAGCCATGTCTTGTTTGCTTCTGTTTCTGCTCTTGAACTCCCTGCTGTCCGTCTGACCCCTAATATAATGTTCCCTCCTCTCCTGATTGTACACATGACCAGCAGCCTCAATTGTCATTTTTACACACCATTCTATGGACTGGGTGTGTGATGGCCAGTCTGGATCCACCATGGGCTTGCTCAAAAATGCCTTCAGCTCTGCTGTTGTCATGGTGCAGGTAAGAGGAGGCTCAGAGACTCCAGAACTCCAATCAGGTAATTGGGTGAGTGTAGTTGCTCCAGTGTTGATGGTGTTTTCCAGGGTCTCACACGGCTGTC
This sequence comes from Ichthyophis bannanicus, assembly GCA_033557465.1. NCBI lineage: Eukaryota > Metazoa > Chordata > Amphibia > Gymnophiona > Ichthyophiidae > Ichthyophis > Ichthyophis bannanicus. Next base: position 924,108,139 of record CM066032.1, on the reverse strand, counting down.
TCCAAGCTGAGTCTTCTCATTTCTTTCACCTCTGATCTTCAGTATCTTCTTCACTGTATCTTCTCTCTCCTGTTCCTCTTCATTGCACAACATAGCTTGCAGAGTAGACTTGCTGTAACCATACCAAGCTGACCTGCTCTCTGTAGGCATGGCTATCTTCCATACTTGTTCACACTGTTCTTTCAACAGTTGCAGCTGAAAAAGGAGATGCTTGGGACCTTTTGTCAAATTGCTATTTTTATATTGAATCAGTTCACCATATAAACCCTAACACTGAACTCTACAATCATTCTTAAGTTTTTCAGATTCTTTCCTTTCAGATTATGCTAGGAAATCCATATTCTTATGAAACTTAGAGCTGTTGTAAGCCATCTGTTATGTGACACAGGTCCTATTTCCAACAGAGCCAGATCCTTTGGCAAGACACCTGTTCTAATGGCAGTTATAATTCTATAGCCATAGCTTTGATCTGGGCTTAAGTCTTTGATCACTTCATCGCTGAACTGAGAAAGATCAGGGCCAACAGAGATCTTAGTAAAATCTGGATTGATCTCCAGTCAGTAGCAAAATCCAGCATTTTTCCTGTAGAACCTGCCTATTGGTTGTTGCTTAATGTCTTGTCATCAAGTGCCTTAATGGTAGTTCACATCTGTGCAGGTTACAAACAGTCCTCATCAGCTTCCTTTGTAGCTTCTCCTCAACATAATGCATCTCTCCTTCCTCCCAGCCAGTGTTTATATTACAGAAATCAAGTCCAGTAGCATGAAGAGTTTTGTCTGCTCCCCCTTTTTTTTTTTTCCTTCAATCATGCAACCAAATTATCAGCAATTATTTCTGGATGAATCTTCACTTCAGTTGCTCTTGCAGGAACAAAATGTCAAAGGTATCTGCCATCTCCAGGAACAAGCAGGAATGTAGTCTTCACATATGGGTGACGTCTTTACCAACGGAACCCGTGGGGGAGCGTTCCTGAGCATCCCACTGTGCCTGTATTGCTGCCTTTGTGACTCTCCCTCCTCAGTTCTTCGTTTTTCTTCTTGTAGTTTTTTGTGGTCGTATCTGCTTTTCCCGTCGACGTCGGAACCAAGCTTTTCATCTTTACTACTTCTTTCTGGAAATAGAAAAACTTTAATTCTTTCGGGCGCTTTGACACCGTTTCAGGTCTTCGGCCTTCCATCCAGTCTACTGATGCGATGGAAAAACCAACTAGTGGTTTTAAAAAAATGTTCCAAGTGTGGTAGTACTATTTCTGCCACTGATACCCATAACTGGTGTCTCAAATGCCTCGGCCCAGATCACCAGCCATCTGCGTGTCCCTTATGCAAAATGATGACAAAGAGAGGCCTACAGAATCGGGCCGCAAAGCTGGGCTCTTTGTTTTCCTCAGATGCAGTCTCGCTTGCTTCAGCGTCATCGAGGACATTGTCTTCTTCACATGGATCTCAGGTATCGAAACACAAGTCGTTTTCCAAGACAGGCCGTCCTCCTAAGGTAGATCTCTAAAAATAGAGATGCCTTGTGCGTTGCCCTAGAGGTGGATCGACTGGCCAAACTGCCCCAGTGGGAGGATCTTCCCTCCAAAGCCTTACAAGGGGTCCAGGATGCTTCCGAGGCCTCCACCTCTGGAGAGCTCCTGGTGTCATGCTCTGGAATGGTAGCCCAAGCTTCTGGTACCGATACCCAGGCATCAGCAAGCTCGATGGATCAGCACATGCTTGCCATCTAGCAGAGTCTTGTGGCTCTTTTAGCGGCATCGGTACCAGTCAAGACATTACTCCTGATAGCGTTGGTACTGATACTGCAGATGATGCTGATACAATCGTCATCGGGCTTCATTCCCCTCGGCACACTCCCACCCTTGCTGGGCCTTGAGTCCGTTCCTGGTTCCGAGGTACTTACATGGCAAGTGTCTCGCGCCAATACCGATCTCGATCGGTACAGGTCTTTACAAGAACAAGAGCATCGCTCTCATCGATACTTTGAATCTATTGATTCTGATTCTTCGGACGATGAATCGATCGGTACCAGAGAGATGAGGAGTCTCCCCGAGGAACCCTCTCCGTCTCCACAGCGGCGCATGTCCCCTCCCAAAGACGTGTTTTTCCAGGAGTTTATCAAGGGTATGGTGAGGGGCTTATCCATTACTCTTGCATCGGAGAAAGAACCCAGAGCAGAGGAGTTGGAAATTCTCCAATATCCTACAGCTCCTAAAGAGGCAACTACTCTCCCTATCCACCGCATACTCCAGGACCTTATGTTCCGGATGTGGGAGATGACTCTCACCATTTCTCCCCATACCAGACGACTCGATACCATGTATTGAGTACCAGAAAGCCCTGGGTTCCGGAAGACACAGCTTCCACATCACTCAATGGTAGTGGAATCGGCTATTCGTTGCATTAGGAGTTCTAAGACGCACTCCTCCAATCCCCCAGGCAGGGAATCGAGAACCCTCAATGCTTTTGGCTGCTGGTGCTTTCAGCCCGCATAAGTTCATACATATACTCTACATGGGTATTTTCCTTAGGGAGGTGACTAGGGATCTGGAATCAGTGTCTCCTCTTCTCCCAGACGACAAGAGGGCAGACTATCTTACATTAGTCAAATGTGCCCAAAATGTTTCCAAGTTTGTCAATAGGGCAACCTTTTGGCAGTTTTGAGTGCATTAGCAGAACAGTGTCTTATCTGCATTGGTGCCCGTAGGATTGCCTGGCTTCAAGCTAAGTTGGACAATATTCCCTGTATTGGTGAGAAACCTTTTTGGAAAGGATTGGCAAGATAAGGCTTCTCAGAGTCTGAGAATACCACCCTCAATATGCTTTCAAAGGCTACCGTATACTAGCTGAGAAAAAAGCAGCTACTAAGATGCCTTTCTATGGTACGAAGAAGACATTCTACTCTTCTTACCCCTCAGCTTCTCAGTACCAGCCACAGGGTACCCAGAAAAAACAACAGCCTCCTAAACAGGAGAAGAACCCACAGGCTTCTAAACTGCAACCAGCGGCGCATACTCAATCTATGCCTGGTTTTTGACTTCTTCCTAGAAAACATTTCCACCTGCCTCTGGAGAACCCCACCCCTTTCACATAGCAGGAAGGCTTTGCCAATATGCCCACAGGTGGCATCTCATAACCTCAGAGCAGTGGACACTAACCATAGTGCGAGAAGGGTACAAACCTCATCTACAAAGCATACCCTCCACCACTCTCTAGTGGTGGAATATCATTCCCAACTCCCACTCACTGCTCTCCTTCAGCAAGAGATCACCTCTCTTCTGTCAGTGCCATAGAAGAGGTTCCAACATCCCAGAGGGGCTTCTATTCTCTGTACTTTCTCATTCCAAAAAAGAACAGAGGGTACAGACCCATCTTAGAGCTTAGAAACCTCAACAAACTCTTGAAGGAATACAAAGGGGGACTGCTACTTCTGGAGAGAGATCTTCAATTGTAAGTATTCTGGGAATTTTTCTAAATCTTGGGGAAAAAGGAATTCTTTAGATTAAAGCTGATTAATCTGTGAACCCAGTGTATTTGTTAAATTAGTCAGGGCCTAATAGCAGCAAACAGTTTTCATTTTAAATTTAAAATACAGCAGAGAGCTTCATTGCATGTCCCCTAGTCTTTCTATATTCTGATGATGTAAACAATCAATCTACGTTTACCCGTTCTACTCCATTCATTAATTTATAGACCTCTATCATATCTCCCCTCAGCCGTCTCATTTACAGGTTGAAGAGCCCTAACCTTTTTAGCCTCTCTTCATAGGGGCATCCTTCCATCCCCTTTACCATTTTGGTGGCTCTTCTCTGTACCTTTTCTAATAACGTTATATCCTCTTTAAGATACGGCGACCAGAATTTCACACAATATTCAAGGTGCAATTTATCAAGATCTTCCTGCAATTTAACTCAATCCTCATGGGTTTTAACAACTTTAAATAGTTTCGTGTCATCTGCAAATTCGATAACCTCATTCGTTATTCCCTTTTCCAAGTCATTTATGAATATGTCAAAAAGCAGTGGACTCAGCACAGATCCCTGGGGTACTCCACTATTCAACTTTTTCCATTGGGAAAATTGCCCATTTAGCCCTACCCTCTGCTTTCTGTCTTAGACAGTTCCTGATCCACAATAGTACATCAATGCCTTTCTCATGACTTTTTAGTTTTGCCAAAAGTCTCTGATGAGGGACCTTGTCAGAGATTGTAGATCTGCTGTTAGTTCATAGATTACTATCATTAAAATCATCTATGTTTTTTTTAAGGTGTGAATAAACAGGTAGACAAAGGTGAGTCGGTTGATATAGTGTATTTGGACTTTCAGAAAGCCTTTGGCAAGGTCCCTCAGAAGCTTTTGGCAAAATTAAAAAGTCATGGGATAAGAGGCAGTGTACTATTGTGGATCAGGAACTGTTTAAAAGATAGAAAACAGAGGGTAGGGCTAAATGGCCAATTTTCCCAATGGAGAAAGGTGAATAGTGGAGTACCCCAGGGATCTGTGCTGGGTCTGCTGCTTTTTGACACATTCTCTTTTCCAGGTCATTTATGAATAACGAGCAAGGTTATCAAATTTGCAGATGACACACAACTATTTAAAGTTGTTAAAACCCATGAGGATTGAGGAAAATTGCAGGAGGATCTTGATAAATTGAAAGACTGGGAATCCAAATGCCAGATGAAATGTAATGTTTACAAGTGCAAAGTTATGCACCTAGGGAAGAACAACCCAAACTATGGTCACACAATGCAAAGTTCCACATTAGGAACTACTACCTAGGAAAAAAGATGTATGCGTCATCGTGGATAACATGTTAAAACCCTCTGCCCAGTGTGCAGCGGCAGCCAAGAGAGCGAATAGAATGGTAAGTATCATAAGGAAAGGAATGGAAAATAAAACAAAGGATATTATAATGCCTCTGTATCATTCCATGGTGCAACCAGACCTTGAATACTGTGTGCAATTCTGGTCGCCATATCTTCAAAAGGATATAGCGTTATTAGAAAAGGTACAGAGAAGAGCCACCACAATGGTAAAGGGGGATGGAAGGATATCCCTTTGAAGAGAGACTAAAAAGGTTAGGGCTCTTCAACCTGTAAAAGAGACGGCTGAGGGGAGATATGATAGAGGTCTATAAATTAGTGAATAGAGTGGAACAGGTAAACATAGTTCTATTGTTTACGTCATCAGAACATATCCCTGCTCGCTTCCAATTCAAATTGCTTACTCTGGTCCACAAAGTTCTCTACACTAGCACCCCTCAATATTTGGCAGACCTCATCAACTTTCACTCTTCCAGGCACGCTCCTCGTTCCTTCCACCTCAATCGCCTCACCCTCCCTTCCCCTTCATCTGCTCACCTGCAATCCACCCGCTCCTCTGCCTTCTTCTTCACCGGCCCGGCTCTTTGGAATGCTCTCCCCTCCTCCTTACGTTTAGAGACCCATCATACCACTTTCAAACAAAATCTGAAGACCCATCTTTTCTCCCTGGCCTTTGACCTTCCCTCCCCTTTCGTGTGACATAAGAACATAAGATATGCCATACTGGGTCAGACCAAGGTCCATCAAGCCCAGTATTCTGTTTCCAACAGTGGCCAATCTAGGTCATATGTACCTAGCAGTTTCCCCAAGAGACACAAGTTCCACAATGCTTGTACTGGGTCAAGCATTGATATCTTCGGTCACTTCTTAATAATGGTTTATGGACCTTTCCTCCAGGAACTTGTCCAAACCTTTTTTAAACCCAGCTACACTAACAGCCTATACTACATCCTCCGGTAACAAATTCCAGAGTTTGATTACACGTTGAGTGAAAAACTATTTTCTTTTATTAGTCTTAAATAGTTTACCCTGTAGCTTCATTGCATGTCCCCTAGTCTTTCTATATTCTGATAAGGTAAACAATCGATCTACGTTTACCCGTTCCACTCCATTCATTAATTTATAGACTTCTATCATATCTCCCCTCAGCCGTCTCTTTTCCAGGTTAAAGAGCCCTAACCTTTTTAGCCTTTCTTCATAGGAGTATCCTTCCATCCCCTTTACCATTTTGGTGGCTCCCAACTTTCTCTCTTTGACCTTTTTATAAAGGCTAACTCAATGATGGGAATCTTCTTCTCTGCTGCAGTCACAAAGTATGTGTATTCCACTGACACAAGCAGAATTGCATCCCACATCAGTACAACTCTTTTTCTCACACTTGCAGGTAAGTATGTCCATTAGTCCGTCAAACTTCTCCATAAATCTGTCTTTCTCCTCCAGTTTTGTTCTACCCACAGAAACGTTGCTAGTTTGTTCCCACGTGGATTTCAACTTTGCTTTAATCCTAATGTGACTGTTTGTTTATAACAGAACCACTGAATCTTGGATTTGCTTTGTACTACTGATTAAGAAATCCAGTTAGGTCAATGACCAATTTATCAGTGCTGTAATTCCATCTGTCTTGATCACTGAGGTCTCTCAAATACAACCCATATCTAATGAGATCCCTGATAGTTGGTAGTTCAGCTATAGGTAGTTCTCTGCCTGATCCCACCAAATGAGGTAAATGAGTCCAAACTTGCAGTCTTGATTTTCTGTCGGACATTTTCAATACAAGATTGCTATGATAATGCTGTGCTAAACCTGTGAATGAGAAAATGGAACTAATGTGTTAGTGTCAATATGGGTAAATAAGTAGGATAAATTGATAATTGAGGCACAGACTATTAATATGCATTGCAAACACATAAAAACTATTATTGGAGCACTTGCACAAATTACGCAAAAATAAACACATGTCAGTAATTTCCTAGAAATTCCAAGTAGGTAAATAACATATTACACAAAATTTAAAGCTAGTTGTTGATTTGCCACATGAATTTGTACCGTTTTTTCACTAGTGCTTTTTAAAATTATGACATCTCCAAAATTGATACACCTTATTTCATTATAATCATTCTCCAGGACCAAGCAGGAAGTCAGTCCTCACATATGGGTGACGTCGGTGCCGACGGAGCCCTCGTGTGGAGCATATCCCCAGCTTTCAAAGAAAGCCTTTGGGAATGCAGCGCGCATGCGCGGTCCCCTTCCCGCCCAAGGGTGCCATCTTGCTCAGTCTTCTTTTTTCCGCGGAGCCCGACGGACGTGTGTCTTGGTCACCCGGTCAAAAGTTGATTTTCTTTGAAGAGTTTGTAGTTTTTTGCCAGTCCGACGCCGGTTCCCCTTCCCACCTTGGCGCGGTACACTGGTATCGAGCCCGGAGCTACTTTTTCAGTTTTTGTCCTTCGAGACTAGCGTTTGCGCCTTTTTTTCTTTTTTCACTGGCAGCCCGGTCTTTTGACCTTGCAGGGGCCCTTTTTCCTCCGATGGCTGCCAGCGGGTTCAAAAAGTGTGATCGGTGTAAGAAACTGATGTCTCTCACCGACACACATGACTGCTGCCTCCGGTGCCTCGGGCCCGATCATGACCTGATGATCTGTGGCCCGTGTGGCAAAATGTCATCTAAGGCGTTGAGGAGCCGTCAGCATCAGTGGGAAAGGATCTTCTCTGACTCCGCGTCCGGCCGGGCCCGGACTTTGTCAGAGGCCTCAATGTCTCGGGAGTCCGACCCCAAGCATCGTCGGGGCTCCTCTGAGCGGGGGTCTCCCTCATGGGAACACAAAAGGAAGAAGAAACCCGCGAGGGTGGCGTCGGTGGACGCTCTTGGTCCCTCGAGGGCCAGGTCGCATAGCCCCGACTGCCGTCCCGGGTCCTCTGAGCCGGAGAGGCCTGATAAACTACCTCATGTGGAGCCGGAGTCCCCGAGTCACGTGAGTGCTGTTGTCCTCGTCAGCTCCCCCAGATCCATGGCCCAAGTCGGGGGCTGCTGAGTTTCCTAAGCTCGGACTCAGGTTGACGGCCTTGGAGAGCAGCTTGGCTGCCTTCATGGAACAGCAGCGGGTGCTGATCGCCGGTCTGACCGGTGCATCTGCCCCGACCACCGGGCCCTCGACTTCCAAGTCGACCCCGGAGGCCGAGCCGATCCTAGAGTCCATGCTGTTTCGAGTTAATCCTCGACCAAGGTCTCCCTCGGCCTCCTGTATGGGGCCGACGTCGTCGACGTCAGTGCCCTCAGCGTCAGGGCGGACGGCATCGGTGCCCGCCCGACCGGAGCCGCTTGATTCCTCCTCGGAGGGGTCGGGGTGGGAAACGGAGGACAAGGAGTCCCCGGACACTTTCCGGACCCGGTGTGTCCCATCGGACTCGCTGGAGTCCGAGCCTCGGAGAAGGTTCCCCCCCAGAGGATACTCGGTTTTCGGACTTCGTGAGGGACATGGCCAAGGCCTTGGCCTTCCCCACGGACCCCGAGGAGGAGCCTCGAGCCGACGAGCTCGAGGCCCTCTAGTATGACTCTCCACCAAAGGAGGCCTTTACTGTACCGGTTCCTCCGATGCTGGAATGACTGCTCTTCCATATGTGGGAGGCACCGGCCTTAGTGCTGGTTCTCAGCAAACGGGTCGATTCTATCTATCGAGTCTGTAAGAGCCCTGGGTTCCAGAAGGTACAGCTACCGCACCACTCCATGGTTGTGGAATCGGCCATGCATCGTCTGAAGAGTCAGAAGATGCACTCCTTGGTGCCCCCCCTCTCCCCCGGCAGGGAGGCCCAGAACCTGGATGCCCTTGGTAGAAAGTGCTTCCAGGGCTCTATGCTGGCTTGCCGTGTCCAGACTTACCAGCTGTACATGGGCATGTACCTCCGAGATCTGGCAAAGGAGATTGCTGGGTTCTCTGCTGGCCTCTCTGAGGAACCTTTGCAGAGGTTCAAAGCTTTGTCATTGGGGATTCGAGAGTGCTCAAAGTTTATATCTCGAGCAGCCTATGATGGCTTTGAAGCTTTGGCCCGAGTAGCAGCGGCCGGCATCGGTGCACGCCGTCAGGCCTGGCTACAGTCATCGGACCTCGAGCCATGGGTGCAGGACAAGTTGGTCGATGTCCCTTGCCGGGGTGAGAATCTCTTTGGCAAACCCAAGGCTGCAGAAATCGAGACTGAGACTCTCAGCAGGACGAGGCTGTCCAGGAAGACTTCTGCCCCTTCTCAAAAGAAGGGCTCAGGGAAAAAGCCTTTTTACCCGAGGAAGGCCTCTGCCTACAAATCCTACCCTCAATTCCAGGCCTCTACAGCTCCCCAGCAGGGTCAGCAGGCCAAGGGGCAGGGACATGGGCCCCGTAGGCAGAAAACCCCCAAGCCGCCAGCTCCGGCTCCTACACAGCAGGGAGCGGGGTTTTGATTCCCACTGCATAGCCTCTCCCCCCCAGCTGGCTCCACTCAGCACAGGAGGCCGGCTGACACTGTATGCCCACAGGTGGTCAGCCATAACAGGGGATACCTGGATACTGAGAATAGTCCAAAAAGGCTACTTGCTCCACTTCAACCAGTTGCCTCCAAGACTCCCTCTGCAAGGAACCACCTCCTTCAGGAGTTGGCAAGTCTTCTACAGAAGCAGGCGGTGGAACCGGTGCCTCATCACCTGAGAGGACGGGGCTTCTACTCCAGGTACTTTCTAGTACCAAAAAGGACAGGAGGCCTCAGGCCCATCCTAGACTTGCGAAATCTCAACAAGTTCCTGGAGAGGGAAAAGTTCAAGATGCTTATCCTTGGAATACTGCGGCCCTACCTCCAGCAGGGAGACTGGCTATGCTCCTTAGACCTAAAGGATGCGTATACTCACATCCTTATTCATCCAGACCACAAACAGTATCTCAGATTGGTAGTGGGAGGAAATCATTTTCAGTACAGGGTACTTCCATTTGGCCTAACCTCTGCACCCAGGGTTTTCACCAAATGCCTGGTGGTGGCGGCGGCCCATCTCAGAAACCAGGGCATCTTTGTCTTTCCATACTTGAACGACTGGCTCATCAGGGGTCAGTCTCCACAGGAGGCCAGACAAGCCACTCTTTGCGCTGTCTCTCTTCTCCAGCACCTGGGCTTCATCATAAACTTTGCGAAGTCCACTTTGCTCCCCTCACGGGGCATAGAGTTCATAGGAGCAAGGTTGGATACCTTCCAAACAATGGCTTATTTGCCCGGGAACAGGGATCACAGACTGATGTCTCTGGCCCAGCAGTTTCACAGTGAATCTCTGGTCTCTGACAGACATTTCCTGAGGCTTTTGGGCCACATGGCATCCACAGTCCATGTAACTCCAAATGCTCGTCTGCATATGTGGCCTGCTCAATGGTGCCTCAGAGCTCTGGATACAGGCCACAGGAGACTTAAGAGACAGAGTAAGATTGTCCAAACTACTAGCGGCCTCCCTGCAATGGTGGCTGCATCTCCCTAACCTGATCAAAGGGGTACCTTTCCAGGCACCACCACCACACACAGGTGCTGACGACCGATGCTTCTCTTCAAGGTTGGGGTGCACATTGCCAGGGGGCATGCACGCAGGGCCTCTGGTCCCCTTGGGAGGCCACACAGCAGATCAGTCTGTTGGAGTTGCGAGCTATTCAATTAGCTTTACAAACTTTCTCTCATGTCCTTTCTCACCAGTCTGTCTTGATTCATACAGTCTGTCTTGATTCATACAGACAACCAAGTAGCAATGTTCTATGTGAACAAACAAGGGGGCACAGGATCCAGGCTTCTGTGTCAAGAAGCACAAGCCCTGTGCGCTTTTGCGGTCAAACAAGACATGTTTCTCAAGGCAGTTTATCTACCTGGCCAAGAGAATTACCTGTCAGACAGGTTCAGCGGGATTCTACAGCCTCACGAATGGCATTTGAATCCCCTAGTGGTCCAGCAGATCTTCTTAAAATGGGGTCTTCCAACCATCGATCTCTTTCCCAGTCCACTGAACCGTCAACTGCGCAGGTTCTGTTCCAGACAACCGCATCCTCTGCGAATAGCAGCAGATGCCTTCCTAATCTCTTGGTCTACGGGCCTGTTGTATGCGTTTCCTCCAGCGCCTCTAGTGGCCCGAACCCTATTCAAGGTTCTTCGGGACAGGGCCTCGCTGATCCTGGTAGCCCCCAGATGGCTGAGGCAGCCGTGGTTTCCACTCCTTCTGCAGTTGGCGGTGGACACCCCTCTCCCTCTGGGGGTGCAACCCGATCTCCTGTCTCAGGATCAGGGATCTCTCCTGCACCCCAACCTCCAGTCCCTCCATTTGATGGCCTGGCTGCTGAAAGGGTAGTTCTAGCCCCCTTACTTCTACCTAGGGAAGTGGAGGAGGTGTTTTTGGCCTCTAGGAGACAATCCACCCGGAAATCTTATGCCCTGAAGTGGCGTAGGTTCTCCACCTGGTGTGCTCAGCGCCAAGTGGATCCATTTCGTGCCTGGTACCAATGGTGCTGCAGTATCTGCATCACCTGTCGGACCTAGGCCTTAAATCCAACTCTGTTCTGGTCCACCTCAGTGCTCTATCAGCGCACCACTCGCCGGTGGAGGGCCAGTTACTGTCGGTCCATCCCTTAGTGGCCCGCTTCCTCAGAGGCCTGCTTTTGCTCAAGCCTCGGATTCGTCCACCAGCCCCTGAGTGGGATTTGAATGTGGTCTTGCAACAACTTACTCGCCCACCGTTTGAGCTGATGGCTACTTGTCATTTACGCTTCCTTTCCTGGAAGGCGTTGTTCTTGGTGGCTCTTACCTCGGCCAGGCGTGTGAGAACTACAGGCTCTGGTTTCTGATAGACCATACACACGGCTCTATAGGAACAGGGTGGTCTTACGGACTCATCCTAAGTTCCTTCCAAAGGTTGTCTCCTCTTTCCACCTCAATCAGGAGGTGGTTCTTCCAACCTTCTTTCCCAGGCCGCATGCCAGCAGGGCTGAGATGGTCTTTGCATACCCTGGACTGGAGTAGGGCATTGTCCTTCTACATTGACCGTACGCAGGGGCATCATAGGGCTGTTCAGCTCTTCGTATCTTTTGACCCTAATAAGCTGGGGTCACCTGTCTCCAAGCGTACCCTTTCCATTTGGGTAGCAACTGTATTGCCTGGGCGTACAGGGCAGCCGGCCTCTCCTTGCAGGGTCAAGTCATGGCCCACCGTATCAGGGCGAAGGCTGCGTCAGTAGCTCATCTCTGCTCTGTTCCGTTGGCAGACATTTGCCGGGCCGCTACTTGGTCTTCAAGCCAGACTTTTGTGGCCCTTTATTGCCTCGAGAGGGAGTCCCCCAGGGACAGTGCTTTCGGACAGGCGGTACTCCATAATCTCTTTGATGTTTAGGCAACTCCTACCCTCCGGCCCTGGTGTTAGGCTACCGTTCGGGGGCGTTCTCAGAGAAGATTCTTATCTCGCGTGCTGAGGCTCTAGAGGGAGCTTATTATTCAGCTTTGGGTTCTCGGTAGCCTAGAGCTGGGGAGTCCCATATGTGAGGACTGACTTCCTGCTTTGTCCTGGAGAAAGAGTAGTTACCTGTAACAGGTGTTCTCCAGGAGCAGCAGGAATCAGTCCTCACGACCTTCCCTCCTCCCCTTGGAGTTGCAGTCATATGATTTATTTTTTCTGTTTTTTGCTGTCATTTTAGCTATGTCATCAGACTGAGCAAGATGGCACCCTTGGGCGGGAAGGGGACTGTGCATGCGCGCTGCATTCCCAAAGGCTTTCTTTGAAAGCTGGGGAAATGCTCCGCACGAGGGCTCCGTCGGCGCTGACATCACCCATATGTGAGGACTGATTCCTGCTGCTCCTGGAGAATACCTGTTACAGGTGAGTAACTACTCTTTCTACTTGAAATGTTATACATCATGTTGAACAGCTGGTTCCGTATATAGTAAATAATTACATTTCGATAAATATTTTTGTCTTCAATTTTTATGCAAAAACAGTTCACAACCCATCATCATAGAAACTGCTGCTTTTCTCAACCAATACAATGAATGTGTTTTTCCTTGTGATTCACTATAATGCATATTGGCATGCTAGAGCTGGGTGTTGGGAATGGCTCTGGAAAATGTTTTGATTGTTTTTAATTCGTGCACACTGCAGCACGTAGACTGTCTAGCTGCTCCTTTCTCTTTTTTCTGCTTCTGCTGCTATTGTTGATGCCTGATTTCTGCCTCCATAGGGCGAGGTGATAGAGGGCTGCCGTTTGCCTGTGCTGCGCAGAAACCAGGACAATGAAGATGAGTGGCGTGAGTATCCTAGCAGAGAGAGTGATCCTCTTTCTGCCTCCTATTGGGAACTGGAGAATCCCAGGTCATCTCATGTAATTTTGGTCTATAAGGTGATGCAGAGTAAGGATCCCATATAGCTGTAAAATAAACTGACCTGGGCCTTGTTATGTATTCCACTATTTGAAAATGTATGAAAGGCATGGATCTATTTTAGGACTTTTTCTGTTATGGTGCCTTCTCTATGGAACAGTTTACCTGTGAATATATGGTATAAATGCATTGGAGATGGGCCTCTTTCATTGAAAAGAAGCTATGGAATGAGGAATCATAAAATAAGGAGAAATTAGACTTACCTGCTAATTGTTGTTCCTTGAGGAACTCCAGTCCAGTCCTGCACCTCTGGGTAGTGTACCTTTTTCAGCAGCTTGGAGACTGAGCATGTCATCTCTTGATGACACAACTGTACTTACTTAGCTGGCACTACCTATCAGCCCCAGTAACCTACTGACAAAGCAGACTCATAGGAGCAACAAAAGTGTTTCCTTGAGGAACTCCAGTCCAGTCCCGGATCCCTCCTGGACGTTTTTATGAATCTGTTGTCATGATAGTCGGTAGGTTTCCCCGTTCCTGAAGCTGGTTTCTTTGCTGGAGGACTGGACCAGGGAATGCTGGGGAGTTGAGTGCTGTCAGAATTGGGGGAGGGGTGGACCGGGACAGATGTCTGTTTCTCGCTTCTTGCTGGTTGGCGGCTATTAGGCGCTGAACAGGTAAGCCTCCTCATTTGAGGGATGGGGGGATGGAGTGTCCTTCCCTGGTGGTGGGGGGGAGGGGCTAGATTCTTTAGAGGTAGAATCGTTTTTGCATCACTAACAACAATTAGCAGTTAAGTCTAATTTCTCCTTCCTTATTCTCGGTCCAGTCACTCACCTCTGGGATGTATCAGAGCAGTAAAAATCAACGGGAGGGACTCGCACAACTGGCCTGAAGCACTGCCGATCCAAAACAAGCATCCCCTGCCGCCTGGACATTCAGGTGATAATGTTTAGTGAAGGTATGACGTGACGACCATGTTGCTGCTCTAAGATCTCCACTGGTGTCACCAATCGCCAGGGAGGCACAGGCAGTGCAGCCTTAGAGGAAGAAGCTGGAACTTTGTTACGTTGGGTGGAAGGCCATCTGCAAGCCTTGTCAGAGGGGCACGTGGCAGTACCCGTAGACATCTGTTCACACACTTGAGATATAGAATTGACTGAAAGGACCTGTCCTCTTTGGGCACCACAAAATAAGTGGAGTATCATTCACAGCTGAACTGGTCTTAGGGGACCAGAACCATGGCCCCTAGTTGTAGTAGCCGCGTCAAGGTGTCTTGTACCACCACCACCGCCTTTCCACGTGCTTTGCAGGAGGACTGAACGAAGGAATGGTGTACCAGATGGGCCAAATCGAGGGCATAGCCCTCTCAGAATACCTCCAGGACCCACTGGTTGGAAGTGATCTGGACCCAGGCAGAGTAGAACTACCATGGCCAACCTCCCATGGGCTGCACCTTCCCCTGGGCCCCCCTCGCTTCATTGGGCTTTCTTGGGTCCCAAGGATGAATCAGTGCCAAATCCCTTGCCCACTCCTCGAAATCCTCGAAACCCCTGTCCCCTAGAGGAGAATCTTACCCTCTGGAAGGGGTTAAAGCGTGTTGTACGATAACGCCAAAAGTCCCGCAGCTGGCCCCGAGCCGCAGTGGGGTTGTGACTCTGCTTCGGCATATCCTCGAGCAGACATCTACCCTTGGACTCTCCTAGCTTGTCTAGGTCCTCTCCAAACATCATCTTCCCTTTAAAGGGAAGCTTGCTGAGACGGGACTTCGAAGAACTGTCCACTACCCAGTTTTGGAGCCAAAGGTAGCAATGAGCCGCTACCAAAGAGGCCATGCTGTTGGATAGCCCTCTGATGAGATCGTAGTGAGTATCTGTGAGATAGGCAGCCCCTAACTCCAATTTGGCCGCCTCCCCTGACAAATCCGTTCCTGGCTCGCCCAGTTGTTGCATCTGTTGTGATCAGCAGAGGCAGGTTCTCACGGCCCAGGCCCCGCAAATGGATGCCTGCAGCGAAAGGGCATTAATTCAAAAGCCTTTTTCAACAGTGTATCCAACTTCCTTTCCTGGGCATCCTTGAGAGCCACGCTACCTTCAACCAGTATCGTCTTTTTGGTAACTGCCGAAATTGCCACAGCCACTTTAGGAGACCGAAACAGTTTGCGGTCCTGATCAGGCAGTGGGTACAGGCGCGTCATAGACCACACACCCTTGAGACCAGTTTCTGGTATGTCCCACTCATCAAATTGGACAAATCAATCGGACAAATCTGATTTCTTTGACTGGGTGACCAGGGAGTTGGACCGAGGGAGAGCCCTAGATGTGGTGTATTTAGATTTCAGTAAAGCCTTTGACACCGTTCCTCACAGGTGACTTATAAGCAAACTGAGCACCCTAGGGATGGACCCTAAAGTTACTGCTTGGGTTAGAAATTGGTTGAGTGGGAGGTGACAAAGGATACAGGTAAATGTAGCTCACTCTGAGGAGAAGGAAGTTACCAGTGGTGTGCCCCAGCGATCTCTCCTTGGTCCGATTCTTTTTAACATCTTTATTAGTGATATAGCGGAAGGGCTGTTGGGTAAGGTTTGCCTCTTTGCGGATGATACCAAAATCTACAATAGAGTAGATACCCAGGAAGGTGTAGATAACAAGAGGAGGGATCTAGCTAAGCCTGAAGAATGGTCTAGAATCTGGCAGCTGGGATTTAATGTTAAAAAAATGCAAGGTCATGCATTTGGGCTGCAGCAATCCAAGGGAGCAATATAGTATGGGGGTGAAGTTCTTTTGGCCACTAAAGAATAGCGGAACCTAGGCGTGATTGTGTGTGATGATCTTAAAGTAGCTAAACAGGTAGAAAGGGTGACGGCAAAAGCTAGAAGGATGCTTGGGTGCATAGGGAGAGGAATGGCTAGCAGAAAAAAGGAGGTGATAGTGCCTCTGTATATAAGTCTGGTGCAACCTCATTTGGAGTATTGTGTGCAATTCTGGAGACCGCACCTTCAAAAGTATATAAACAGGATGGAATCAGTACAGAAGGTGGCTACTAAAATGGTTAGTGGTCTTCATTATAAAGCATATGAGGAAAGACTTTTTATTTATTTTTATTAGTGCCATCAAGTCAGTGTTGACTCAGTGACCCAGCTACTTCTGGGTTTTCTTGGCAATGTATCACCAGAAGTAGATTGTCAGCCTTTTCTTCCGAGGCAATGGAGGGTAAAGTGACTTGCCCAAAGTCACAAGGAGTGCTAGTGGGAATCAAACCCTTGATCTTCTGGGTACTAGGCAGTTGCTCTGACCACTAGGCTACTCCATACTTAAGGATCTTAATATGTACACCTTAGAAGAAAGGTGGAATAGAGGTGATATGATTGAGACGTTTAAATACCTCCATGGCATAAATGCACAGGGGGAGAGCCTCTTTAGATTTGAAAGCAAGTTCTGCTATGAAGGGACATGGGATGAGGGTGAAAGGGGATAGATTCAGGAGTGATATGCGGAAATATTTCTTTATGGAAAAAGTGGTGGATCCGTGGAATAGTCTCCCAGTGGAGGTGGTAGAGATGAGGAACACACAACAGGCGAGGGCCAGTAAAGGTCACAGGTTTTAATTTTATTTAAAAAAAAAAAAAAACCTACGCGTTTCGGCAGTATGCCTTCCTCAGGGGGTACGTATCTTCAAAAAAATAAGATATATGTATAAGTGAAAAGTTGTGTACAGTAAATAAAAATAAAACATGTAATATGTTTAAAAACAATATTAAAAATAAAATAAATATATACAATACATATATGTAAAACATGTATGGTTAAAAGTTGAAATAAAATATAAATAACATTATGCTTTAAATTACGAAAATGATAAAATAATTAAAATTAAAACTTTAGAGATATGAAGAAAACAGTTAAAATGATATCATGAACAGTAAAACATTGAAAGCAAACATTTTGATAATCGTACAGTGTGACGAGGAGGAGGACCACAGATGAAGTACTTACAGTACATATAGGGCACCTTGTGAATAAGTTGTCTTTAATAAAAAGACACCATTCGGTCTGAAGATTGAGGGCTAAAAATATATAAAAACATAGCATAGTAACATTGTACAATCATAATTTAGGTACACAGAGCCAGAGAGAGGGGAGTAGAGGAGCAATGTTATACTACATTGGAAGTGAGACACACTGATGTAAAACGGTATGAGTTGACTAAAAATAATCTTATATCGGGAAAACATATTCATTTGTAGTTCTGTAATGTACTCCATACCCACCAGCAGTAAAACCTCCCACATGTAGGCTATCTCTGATTCCTGACCCAGGATTGTTTGCATGCTCATCCTGGTTTTATTGACAGCTAGGGGCAGCTGAGGCCTATCCCAAAACCCCAGCTGCCTATCAACATCTATAAATTTGTGTCAGGATTTCATGACTGCTTGCTTTTGCCTTCTGGCATGACCACAGGAGTGGCATACTTGACAGCCACATAGCATCATCTTAGGTGTTTTTGGGGAGCCACGATAAGATCCTCTACGGGCCACAGTCATCAATCATGTAGAAGTTCCACCTGCTCAGTACCACATATGCTTCTTCAGTTCATATCCTCTGTAGCACAGGCAGAATCCTGTGACTAATGGAGAGGTAACACTGAAGTCTTTTTCTGCTTATGAATGCAAGTTGTAGTGTTAGAGTATCCTTGGGAGAGCCTTCTGTAATATATAAGGAACAAATAGGGTTTTATTTATTGTTATGGACTTGACCTCCAGGAACTTGTCCAGCCTTTTTCACTAACAGCTTCTACTTAATCCTTCAGCAATGAATGCCAAAAGGTAGACAAACCTCATACTGCTCCTCCCAGGGACCCCAACCGGAGCAGCCTTGCTCCAGCAATGGTTCAGTCCTTTTAAAAAGTAATATTTTCTCACCAAGCCCATCTGTAGCTGTTTCTTCCAGCAGTGGCTGTGGTGACAGTTTACATTCCTCCGGATATTCTTTCTTGGGTGATCTGACGTTTCCCAGCCCTGATCGCAACAGTTACATTCCTGAGCACTGCCTGTATAAGTACTCCTCTACACCTTTGTGAGTTAAACATTGACACGGCTAAGTGCAAGAGCTTTAGACTTTAGACCACTGCTTTCTCTTTTATAACAACAACCAAAAAAACAAACAAAACAAAACCCTGAAGCAAACAAAAAAAACCCCCACCAAAAAACCCTTCGAATAACGATGCTGAATGCTTTGGCTTCCCATGCAGGACTGCTGTGAGTCAAAGCTCAGGGATTGCAGCTAGCAAACGGCACATGCAGGCCTATCCAGGCTTTCAGTTCAAGGAGTGCTTATAGTATGCAACCTTATGGAAGTCCATTGATATACACAACAGGTATGAAAAATAAACTTTGCTCAAGTTCATTTGTCAAATATTTGGGCATGAGCTGCTGTTTCATACTTTCCAATAATACCCCTGCTTTCGTGGAAGAACTAGAAGCTTCCTTCCCCTTCGACATCCCATTCAATGTCATGCTCCAATACCTTACTTTGCGCAAATGCCTGTGTGATCTTACTCGCTGACAGAGAACGTATGCATATAATTATACCAAATGTTCATCCTCATTTCAATCCCCCTCCATAATTACAGTACATGTTAATAATGCTATTAATGTTATATTGTTAAACTTCATGTTCTATGTAAAAGTTACACATTTTGTTTCATGCAGACCGCTTTGGCTAGCAGATGAAGCGGTATAGAACAATTGCTAAATAAATAAATGCATAGCATAGGTTCCTGGACGTTTAGCTTTCCGCCACATTGCACATTTCTCTTGTCTCCAGGTATCCTCACTGTTCTGTTTCCCTGAATGAACGGCAAATGTTCCTTCTCTTCTTCCATATACCGGGAATCCCTCTACTTGCTAGCACAATCCCATGAATCCCCTTAAACTCTCCAGCTTTCAGAAGGTACATTCCTGCTCTCGCTCCATCCTCTGTCCATGGACCCATATGGCCTACCATTAGGCCTTTTCTTGTTGAAATGTACAGCTGGCAGGTGTGAAGAAAAAAAAAAAAGGAAGCACCATGGAGACAAAAGCATTGGAAGAAGGTCTAGGCGCGCCACCTACCCAAAGCATTCTCAGGTTTTCTCATCCTTTCCCACTCAGAGCTGTCTCCATCCGTTAGCCAAGGCCAGCCAGGATTTAAACAGTACCTAGGCCCTACTGGGGCCAAAACTAATCAACTTCGTAAAAAGTAAATAAAATCTGCTAACCCTACTCGGGGCAGTCATCCCAGCTTCATAGACACTTTCTAGTGTTTTTTGTCCCACTGTTGCATTTTTCCAATGTCATTGTCCCTGCCTTATTATTTTCGTTTATGCTTTCATCAGTTCATCTACACTGTCTCCAATTCTCCGCAGTGGGCACTGTGAACCGGTAATGCAAGCAAGCATGCATGCTCTTAAAGTTGTACCTCCTATTTAGCAGGCTTGAGCATAGGGACAGTTTTTCAGGTTCTAGCTTCATCCTAATCCAGCCTCACTTCTTGGGTGCAAGCCGGCACTTTATCATTTCATGTGTCAAATCCTTTGCTCCTTTAGCTTTGGAATTGCCCATCTGTGTGGCTGATTATATCCTGTCCATGAAGAAAGAGGGGTTGCTTACCTGTAATAATGGTTCTCCATGGATAGCAGGATAAATCGGCTACACATTCCCTTTCACCTCCCCTTTCACCTAAAGCTACTCATCTCACATAGGTATTATCTAAGTTCTGGGAATGATGGAGGGGAAGGAACAACAGCCAAGTAGGAGGGCTATTCGCACATGCCCAGCGTTTTCTGGAGTCTTCTGGGCTCTGAGAGAGCAAGTCTGGCTTGGTGCCGACAGGGATGACATCACCCATCTGTGTGGCAGATTTATTCTGCTCTCCACGGAGAATCATGGTTACAGGTAAGCAACCTCTCTTTTTAGCAACCCAGGAACCTCTGTGCTTATCTCAGAGACCAGCCATGTATTAGATTTACATGCATTTGGGTTTTGTTAGTCATTGGACTTTTTTGTTGTGCTATTCCGTGTCCCTCCCTTATGTGCGTTATTTGTAAATTTGTTGTAGGTGGTTGTTGTCTAAGTTTATAATGTATTACTTTTAAAATTTTGTTTATTGAATGCTTTCAGAACATAGAATATGAATATGTAAGCTGCTGTGAAGTTTACTATTGTGTGATCAGAGAGATATCAAATGATTTTTTAAATAAATAAAAAATAAAAATCCGGAATAAAAGACTTTAGAGAACTGAAGCTGCAAATGGCTGTGTATTAAAGGGAGGGGTATAGTCGTCTTTTTACTTTTACATTATTAGCACCCTTGCATTTTAGGTATGTTGTGTACAGTATCTTGAGAAATAATTGGAAATATGTTCAAATGTATTCAACAACAAAAAAAAGATGTCTGTGCAATTTAGATGTAGTAATTTCTGAGAAAAAAAAAACAAAATATGACCTGGACAGGATTAATAGCACCCTTCACTAATATTTGGTTGCACAACCCTTGGCAGTGATGACAGCCTTCAAACGTTTCTTGTAGCCCTCTATAAGTTTTGTTCATCTGTCTACTGGTAGTTCCTTATCGTCCTTCTAATCCAGTCCTGCTCCTCTGGGTAGTTGACCTCCTCCAGCAACTTGGAGACTAAGCATGTCATCTTTTGATGACATTGGTATACTTAAATAGCGGACTTCACCTATCAGCCCCAGTAAGCTCTGTCTCCAAGCAGCTGAAGGAATGATCCAGGGGGCTGGACTCACTGAAGGGACAACTGAGGAGAGTTAGTTAGTTTTTAGTTGATTAGCTTCTGATTTGGGCATTGTGCTTGTCCATTAAGTTAAAAAAGAAAAAAAAGATAGAGAACCATCCAAGAGAGGTTTGAGGACCATGGTAACCTGTGTAAACAGGAGTGAAAGGGGTTTCTCCCCCTCCCCCCCTCCGTAAAGGGAGGGGCTTGCGGAGGCTTGGGGGTGCTGGGCATTCAGCGGCTCCTCGCCCTGGGTTTGGGAGCCGCTGAGTGCAGCAGAAGCTGGCAGGCAGCAGTCGTCGGCACTCCTGCCTTGGTGCCAAAACTGTGAATGACAGGATGAGCACAAGGCAGGAATAGAGAGCAGAAGGTGCTCCGTTCTTGTTTTTTTTCTTCTACTGGTGAGTAGGGGTTAGCAGTTGCAGGGAGCGGAGCAGCAGTTGGCAGCCTGGGAGTCTGCATCTGTGCACATGAGGGTGACCACATGGGGGAGAGGCGGTTCCCTCAGTTGTGTGAGAAACGTACCATTCGCAGCGGTCCTTGCAGTGCTTAAAGAAGCAGTTGAGGGGAAGGGCTCGCTGAATGCCGGGTGGGCACCTCTGCGTTTTTTCTTAATTATGGGCTGCTGTCACGTTTCTCGGCTCCTGTTTAAAAAAAAGAAGAGAGACAGGATGGCAGCACAGGGAAGGTAGAAACGGGTGTGTTTTCTCCTCCCACATGCTTTGCTGCATACCCTGTTAGCCAGGAGAGGCTTTCATTGACAAGAGGACCATGCCGGTAAGGCCGCAGTGCATGGCATGCGGGGCCCAGTGGGGTTGTGAGAAGGAGGCAAGAACAGACTTGCAGAATGGCGCTGCAGAACAGTAGGGGCGCGGGAGCGTCGGGGAGTTCTTTGCTGTCCCAGGAGGACCAAGGCTTGGTAGCAAGGAGAAGATTGGGGGTTTGCTACTGCTTCTCCCCTACTAGAACCATATGGTTCGGACCAAGCCCCTCCCCCAGACCCTCCACGTCTCAAGGCCTAGGAGGCGAGGGTGTTCCTGGAGGTTTCTTGCCCAAATTCGTCCTAGTCATTCATAAGGCATTCATATGTGTCTACGGGGAGGCGAAGAACCAGGTTTCGACGCAGGAGCAGGGCAGGCAGCGGCAGACGGCTGTGCAGGAGCAGGAATTGGATGTGGAGTCTGCCAAACAGCAGAGACTAGAGGGGAACTGGTGGGAGCACTTTCCGCTCTTTGAGGAGCCATAAGGGGTGTAAAGCAGGATCTGGAGCTGGATACGGATGAGGAGCCTGGAGGAAGGAGAGCTTCTGCAGGAGGATGAGTTTCAGATAGTCAAGAGTATTTCATCAGGAGGAATTGGTGGCGCTCATTGCGGAATCCTTGAAGGCTCTTAATATGTTGTAGCGAAGTGTCTACAACCAATAAAACCAGGAGTCTATTTACTAAGATTCAAGCCAGTTTATTTGTGCACCGTCTCAGGCACTTGTCACATTCAAAATGGTCTGAGCATGGAGTTCAACAAAACAACAACTTCCTTTTCGTCCCTCTAGTCTAGTCCCGGAACCTGAGAGTTCTGTACCTCCTCTAGCAGCTTTGGAGACTGAAACACGTCATCGCTTTGATGAGACCAGTATAAGTAGGCTAGGACTGCCTCCTCCCATCAGTAGTTTGTCTCCATAGCAGCTGGAGAAGGTGCTGAGCCTAGGTTCTGGGCTCAGTTCAGTAACAAATAAGCAGATTAGAGCAGTAGCCCCTACTGGGAATCTGGTCTTTTATTTGATCCTTTTATTTGTTTTTTCTTTTCTAGGTGGAGGCAGCAGTGCCGGGGCAGAGCAGCAGGGATCCTGTTTTCTCTGTCCCCCTTTATTCTTCTTTCTTTCTGTATTTCTTTTTGTATTATTTTCAGCCTTTCTCACCCCCCCCTTCCCCCCCCTCCTTGTTAGTGGGGCAACGATTTGGGGGTGCATTTGTGGACCCAGCAAGAAGAGCCTCCCTGCTCCCGATCCCGCTTGAAAGGGGAAGGAGCAGGTGGCAGACGCAGCCGGCAGCGTGTTTGATTGCTGTGAGGCAGGCCTGAGCGCGTCTCTCCCCCGGAGCCGAAGCCACTGCCACGGTTGAGCTCCCGGGTGTGGAGTGAGGCCCCCTGTTGAGGGAAGAGCTAGTAAGCCATTACTCTTCCGTTCAGGGGGGGGGGCGGCCGCGTGGGCAGACACCGCGGGGCGCAGAACACGGGCTTTTTAACACAGCGGGATCGCGGCGTCGGCTGCAGGCCGTTCGCGCGGGACGCGGGCGAGCGGCCATTTTCTTCACTATCCCGCGTTTTTCTTCAGCGGGCAACGTTGTACTGCGCTTTCTGGAGAGGCCTTGAGGGCCGGTGGTCTCTGGGAGTGACAGATTTTCACTGGTTGGATAGAACATTAGGAGGCTCAGGCTTCCTAGATTCTAGCAGTGTAGCAGCCCGTTTTAGCTTTGAACTCCTAGGGAAGGAGTTTTGTTGGCACAGCAGTGACTTAGGACTCCGGAGGCTCCGGGCATTCTCAAGTTTGCAGTTAGTATGCCGGCTAGGCCTCGTCTGGTTTGTGGCATGAGGCGAGGCGCCCTTCTGGAGTCAGGTGTCTGTAAGGGCTGCACCCAGGAGGCAGCCTTGATGGAGCAGTCTCTCGGGGGAGATTCGGGGGGGGGGGGGCAAGGGGTCCTCCCTCTCTGGCCCCCTCAGAACCTGTGGCGGGGCCCTCTTCGGAGGGGGAGTTGCCTCTTCCTCCGGGGCAGGGCTCTGCTGGGGGTCAGCCTTTGGTGCTGCCGGATTTCTTTGCGTTAATGCAGCAGGCTTTTGCTCTGCTGCAGCCAGGTGTGGCCTCGCTGCCAGTCAGGGGACAGGGTGAGAAACGCCTTGGGACCCCTTTGGGACCGCAGTCCATGGGCACCCCTGTTAAGAGAAGTAAGGGGGCGGAAATGGACTTAGGAGCAGCTTCTTCCTTGGAGGAGCTGGAGGCAGCTGAGGGAGAGATTGAAGAGGAATCGGCGGAGGAATTAGAAGAAGGTGAATTGGCTGATCCCGAACAGCAGGCCCGGGTAGTCAGAGTGTTTAGGCGGGAGGAGTTGCCGGCCCTGATTACCGAAACTCTTAAAACGCTTAATATGCCGACCGCGGCTCCCGCAGAGGAGGATGCCCTGGAGGATCCGTTATTGCAAGCTGTCCGTACGACACAACGAGTGTTTCCCATGCATAGAGTGTTCAGGAAGATGATACAGGAGGAATGGGACCTGCCGGAGGCAGCGCTTAAGGGGTCTAGAGCATTGGCTAGGCTTTATCCGTTGTCGGAGCAGGACAGGGACCTCTTTCACGCTCCAAGAGTTGATGCGGCTGTTTCGGCGGTTACTAAGAGGACGATGATTCCGGTCAAGGGGTCGGCAGCGCTTAAGGATGCGCAGGACAGGAAATTGGATACTTTATTAAAGCAGGTATTTGATATAAGCGCGCTGTCCATGCAGGCCTCTATCGCTGGGGCTTGGGTAGCTAGGGCTTCTCTGCGTTGGTCCCAGCATCTGCAGGTGGACCCGGCGGGGGAGCAGGTGGAGGAGTTGTCTTGTCTGGAGTCCGGCTCTGCTTATCTAGCGGATATTCATTATGATCTCATCCGGAGGTTGGCCAAGAGTATGGCGTCCGTAGTAGCAGCCCGGCGTTGCTTGTGGTTGCGAAGCTGGGTGGCAGACAGTTCTTCCAAGGCACGGCTTAGTAAGCTACCTTTTCGGGGGAAGCTCTTGTTTGGTGAGGATCTGGATAAATTGGTTAAGGACCTCGGGGAGTCTAAAGGGGGTCGGTTGCCGGAGGATAAACCGAAGCAGGGCTGTCCTTACCCGACCGCCAAGGGCTCCCAGAGAGAGTTTCATAGGTTTCGAACTCCCTGCTTCGGTCAGTTCCAGCAGGGTAGGTCACTGCCGCGAGGATAGGGTTTTTGCGGTTTTCGAGGGGCAGGTAGAGGTTTTTCGTCCTTCTCCTCCTTGACCAGTAAAAAGCCACAATGAGATAAGGGGGGCTCAGGTGGGGTGCGTTTCCATAGGAGGGCAGTTGCGAGACTTTTACCCTGTCTGGGTCCAGCTGACGTCGGATCAGTGGGTGTTGGAGGTTATTCGAGAGGTTATGCTCTGGAGCTCCAGCGTCCCGTGGTAGATTTGTTTGTTCAGTCTCCGTGCAGGGCGCGGGTCAAGCACCGGGCAGTGCAGGAGACGCTCCAAAGGTTGCGACAGCTTCGGGCGGTGGTTCCGGTTCCGGCTGATCAGTGCGGGTCCGGTGGATACTCCATCTATTTTGTGGTCCCAAAGAAAGACGGCGCCTTCCGGCCCATTTTGGATTTAAAGGGAGTGAAACGCTGTCTCCGGGTCTCGCATTTCCGTATGGAGAGACTGCGTTCCGTGATTGCGGCGGTCCGGCAGGGAGAGTTCCTAACGTCTTTGGAACTGTCGGAGGCCTATCTGCATATTCCCATTCGGCGAGAGCACCAACGGTTCCTTCGGTTTGCGGTGCCAATGGGGCATTTCCAATTCAAAGCATTGCCGTTCGGTCTGGCGATGGCGCCACGGACGTTCACCAAGGTTATGGTAGTGGTGGCGGTCGCTCTGCGCCAGGAGGGTGTCCTGGTGCCTCCTTATTTGGACGACTGGCTAATTCAGGCAAAGTCGGAGGAGGAAAGCAGAAGGGCTATGACGCGGGTAGTACGGATGCTGCAGAGCCTGGGATGGGTGGTCAACTTCGCCAAGAGCAGGTTGGTTCCGTCGCAGTCTCTGTCGTATCTAGGAGCCCGCTTCGAGACAGCGCAAGGGAAGGTGTTTCTTCCAGAGGATCGTTTGCAGGGGTTGCGGAGGCTGGTGCGGCGGTTTCTAGCGCAATCAGCTCCTACTGCGTGGCAGTCCCTACAGTTGCTAGGAACGATGGCGGCCTCGATATAGGTCGTTCCGTGGGCCAGGGCCCACATGAGACCGTTGCAAAGGGTCCTTCTTCGGCGTTGGTCGCATCAGTCAGATGCGCTGGCACAGCGGTTGGTCTGTCCGCAGGAGGTGAGACAGGAGCTCCTCTGGTGGTCAAAGCGGGAGAACCTGGACAAAGGAATGCCCCTGGAGACCCCGGCCTGGCGTGTGGTGACGACAGATGCGAGCCTCTCGGGCTGGGGAGCGCATTGCGAAGGCCGGCTAGCGCAGGGACAGTGGTCGGAATGCGAGAAGGTGTGGTCGATCAACAGGTTGGAAATGAGGGCAGTGTTTTGGGCCTTGCTGGAGTTCAGTCTTTTCTGGGAAAGTCGGCGGTTCGAGTACTTTCCGACAATGCGACCACAGTTGCCTACATCAACCGTCAAGGAGGCACGGGGAGCGCGGCTCTGGAAGAGGAGGCGGCTCAGCTGTTAACCTGGTCCGAGGAGAATCTGATCGCCATCTCAGCACAGCATGTGGCAGGAGTGGAGAATATAGAGGCGGATTATCTGAGTCGTCGGAGGGTGGATCCGGGAGAGTGGGAGCTCCACCCGGACGTGTTTGCGCTAGTGGTAGAGCGTTGGGGGTCCGCTGGTCATGGATCTGATGGCGACCTTCGCATCTGCGAAAGTAACCAGGTTTTACAGCAGGCGCCGGGAAAGGATGTCGGAAGGTCTCGATGCCTTGTCGGAGGAGTGGCCAGTCGAGGGTCTCCTCTACGTTTTTTCTCGCCTTGGACACTCATCGGCTGGGTGCTGCAGCGTATCGAGCGCCACCCAGGGCGGGTGGTTCTGGTGGCCCCGGATTGGCCTCGGAGGCCGTGGTATGCGGATTTGGTTCATCTCCTGGTGGACCATCCCTGGCGGCTCCCGGTACAGGAGGACCTGCTCCTGCAGGGTCCTCTTCGCATGCCTGGATCGATTCTCGCTTACGGCTTGGCTCTTGAAAGGGCGAAGTTGAGAGCCAGGGGATACTCGTTGGCTGTCATCTCTACCTTGCTGAAGGCGAGGCGCAGGTCCATGTCCTTAGCCTGTGTGCGGGTCTGGCGCATTTTTGAGAACTGGTGTGAGGACAGGCGTTTTCGTCCTTCGGCGTCGATTCCGCAGATTTTGGCATTCCTGCAGGATGTTTATGAGAAGAGGTTGGCAGCTAGTTCGCTGAGGGTGCAGTTGGCGGCGATTTCGTGCTACCGGGGTAAGGTCCACGGAGAGGCCTTGGGAGTGCACGCCGCCGTCAAGAGGTTTTTGCAGGCTGTGCTACTCCTGCAGCCTCCTCGCCGCTGCTGCATGCCCCCCTGGGACCTGAATCTGGTTTTGGAAGCTTTGGTCAGGCCTCCCTTTGAGCCGTTAGGGGGGGCGTCCCTGAAGGATTTGACCCTTAAGACAGTTTTTCTAGTGGCCATTTGTTCAGCTCGGAGGATTTCGGAGTTGCAGGCTCTGTCCTGCAAGGAGCCGTTCCTGTCTTTTTCTCATCAAAAGGTGGTGTTGAGGACGGTGCCCGCCTTTTTGCCCAAGGTAAGGTTTAAGGTTAAGGTTTAATCATTTGATAAAAACCGCCTTTCTGGAACAATCAAGGCGGTGTACAATAAAATACATAAAATTCATAAATGCATTAATGTTAAAAAAACATAAAAACATAGTACATAAGAACTTTAGCCAAAACCAGAGAGAAAAGGAAATATACAAATCTACAAAGGCTAGAGTGAAAGAAATACAGGACAAGATACAAGAGGTAGATAAGTACAGTGGGGGCAGACTCATACAAAAGGGGAGGGAAGGTTAAATGCTATGGAGAAAAGGTGAGTTTTGAGGTTTTGTTTGAGGACTGTGAATTGTGGTTCCAGGCGGAGGGAGGAAGGGAGGGAATTCCAATGTGCAGGACTGGCAAAATAAAATGCGGAATGACGCGTGAGCTGGAGATGGGCACGGGAGGGGGAGGGAAGGGCAAGACGGTTAAGGTGAAAAGAGCGGGGAGTGTACCGAGGAGAATGAAAGGATAGAAGATCGGTCAGATAGGATGGGGTACCAGTATGATGGGCCTTATGGAGCAGTCTCATCGTTTCACGTAAATCAGCCAGTGTCGTTGCCAGTGTTTTCGGAAGAGGAGAATGAGGCCATGGGAGGCAGGTTACGCCTTCTGGATGTTCGTCGAGTCTTGAAGTACCTTCGTAGGTCGGAGGTTTTTCGTAGATTGGACCGGTTATTTGTGGTGTTTGGGGGTCTGAGAAAGGGGGAGGCGGCCTCTAAAGCGTCCATTGCCAGGTGGCTGAAGGAGGCCATTGCAGCGGCATATATTTTGGCAGGTAAGGAGGTTCTGGACGGGCTCCGGGCCCATTCGACTAGGGCGCAAGCGTCTTCCTGGGCGGAGTTTAGCTTAGTGCCGGCTGCGGAGATTTATAAGGCGGCGGCCTGGTCTTTGAGTTCCTTTGCCAAGTATTATCGGCTGGATGTTCAGGCAGCGTGGGACGTGCAGTTTGGTTCGTCAGTTCTTCAGGCTGCACTAGCGGGGCCCTCCCGTTGATTTTTACTGCTATGTTACATCCTCTCAGGTTCTGGGACTGGACTAGAGGGACGAAAAGGAAGGGTAAATTAGACTTACCTGCTAATTGTAATATTATAATTCTTGTTCTATATAATTCTTGTTATAATGTAATATTGTAATATAGTTCTGTAAGGTTCTATGTATCTGTTTGATTTTTGTTGTAATGTAAACCGCTGCTGATCCTTGGAAGCAGCGGTATATAAAAACTGTGCAAATAAATAAATAAATAATTATTGTTCCTTAAGTAACTCTAGTCCAGTCCCGGATCCCACCCGGTTTTTTGTTCCAGAGATGAGTCAGCCTGAAGTCGTTTCAGAGTTCGGTGGTCATAGGGGTCTTTTCTTGCTCTTTTGCTCTTTGACCTTTCTTTTTCCTTGTACTGCGTCCTGGCAAGTGCAAGCATGACAAAAAAAAAAAAATCTCATGTTACGTTAGCCTTTACTGTGCTAGGGGTTTAGGTAGTTTATTAGGACTAGGTATGCTAAGAGTGGTATTTAACTACTTATTTGTTGCTCTGCTGAGTCTGCTTTGTCAATAGGTCAAGGGTTCTATGCCAGGTATTTCCTGGTACCCAAAAGAACCGGTAGCCTTCGACCTATTCTAGACCTCAGAAACCTCAACAAGTTCCTAGAGAAGGAAAGGTTCATGATGCTAACTCTTGGAACACTTCTGCCCTACCTTCAGCAGGGAGATTGGCTATGCTCATTGGATCTAAAGGATGCGTACACTCACATCCTCATTCATCCAGACCACAGAAAATACCTCAGGTTCATTGTGGGAGGAAACCATTATCAGTACAGAGTACTGCCTTTTGGCCTCACCTCCACCCCAGGGTCTTTACCAAATGCCTGGCGGTGGTGGCGGCCTACCGCAGAAATCAGGGGGTCTTTGTCTTCCCCTATCTGGACGACTGGCTCATAAGAGGTCAGACGTGCCAGGAGGCCCGACAGGCCACCCTCAGAACTATTACTCTTCTTCAAAGATTGGGGTTTGTGATAAACTTCGCAAAGTCCACTTTGCTCCCCTCCCAGAGCTTGGAGTTCATAGGGGCGAGGTTGGACTCTCTGCTGGCAAAGGCTTTCTTGCCAGAAGACAGAGCCCAAAGACTGATAAACTTAGCAAACCAGTTTCTCAGCAGGTCACTGGTCTCCGCCAGACTCTGCCTGAGGCTTCTAGGCCACATGGCTTCGACAGTACATGTGACCCCCATAGATAATATTTTTCTTATATATATGTCATTATTTATGGAAACAACATATTTGTGATGGATGTTCCCTAATTATTTATATAAGTTTTTTTTTTTTATATTTTAACATTTGTGAGTTTTGTATATTAATTTTTGATTGTTTTTTAATTAACGATCGGTTTTAATCATATTCTTTTTTGATATTAATGTATTTATTTGTGTTAGAGCCATACACCCCTGAAGACGTTTCTTACGAAACACGGCCTGTGTTGGGTCGGCAACACTCATCCCCTGGACTAATAAAGGCGTTTTTTGTACTCTCTGCCACGTTCTTGGTTGGTTCCTTTGGTTCTTCGTATCAGTTTGCTGTTTTTTGTGGTGGGCATGTGACCCCCAATGCCAGGCTCCATATGAGGCCTGCACAGTGGTGCCTCCAGACTCTGTGGTCACAGGCCACAGGCAGCCTCAGAGACAGGATAATGGTGTCCAGACGATTTCTGAACTCCCTCAGCTGGTGGCTGCACCCACCCAATCTACTGCAAGGGGTGCCCTTTCAGATGCCTGGGTTCACAGTGGTGTTGACCACGGATGCCTCCCTGCAGGGCTGGGGAGCTCATTGTCTAGGCAAGTGCACCCAGGGCCTGTGGTCTCCCTGGGAAGCCGCACAGCAAATCAATCTACTGGAACTCAGGGCTATTCGCTTAGCCCTCAAGACTTTCTCTGCAGCCCTGGCTCATCAGTCTGTCCTAGTAAAAAAACGGACAACCAGGTAGCCATGTTTTATGTGAACAAGCAGGGCGGAACTGGGTCCAGGCTCCTTTTGTCAGGAAGCACAGGACCTTTGCTTGTTTGCCCTCAAGCACAACATGCTCCTCAAGGCTGTGTACCTCCCTGGCCAGGAAAACTACCTGGCCGACAAGTTGAGCAGGATTCTGCAGCCCCACGAGTGGCAGCTCCATCCTTTAGTGGTTCAGAAGATTTTCCTGAAATGGGGACTTCCATCCATCGATCTGTTTGCCAGTCCACTGAACAAGCAGCTGCCAAAGTTCTGCTCCGGACAACCGCACCCTCGGCGGATGGCGGCAGATGCTTTTCTGATCCCATGGTCTCCGGGCCTCCTGTATGTGTTTCCTCCCACGCCCTTGGTGGCCCGAACCCTGTTCAAGATTCTTCAGGACAAGGCCTCGGTCCTGCTGGTAGCTCCCAGGTGGCCGAGACAGCCTTGGTTTCCACTTCTGCTTCAGCTGGCAGTGGCTCCCCCACTGCCTCTGGGGTTGCAACCCGACCTTCTCTCTCAGGATCAGGGTTCCCTTGTGCACCCCAATCTCAAAGCTCTCAATTTGATGGCCTGGATGGCCTCTTCAACTTCCTGAGGTAGGCGAGGTTGTCCTAGCCTCTAGGAAACAGTCCACTAGGAAAACCTATGCTCTCAAATGGAAGAGGGTTTCTGTGTGGTGTCAGCTACGTACAGAGGATCCCTTCTCCTGTACTGTACCAGTAGTGCTTCAGTACTTGCTGCACCTATCGAATCAGGGACTTAAGTCCAATTCTGTTCGGGTCCATCTCTCAGCTCTAGCAGCTCGCCACTCACTAGTGCAAGGACATTCTCTGTCGATTCACTCCTTGGTGTCCCGCTTTCTCAGAGGCTTGCTTTTGCTTAAGCCTCCAATCCGTCGTCCTGCTCCTGACTAGGAGTTGAATGTGGTCTTGCAGCAACTGACTCGCCCACCTTTTGAGCCGATGGCTACTTGCCCTCTACGCTTCCTATCCTGGAAGACACTCTTCTTGATAGCCCTAACCTCGGCCAGGCGAGTGAGTGAGCTTCAGGCCCTGGTCTGTGACAGGCCTTACACCCGCTTCTGTAGGAACAGGGTAGTCCTTAGGACTCATCCAAAGTTCCTCCCTAAAGTTGTCTCCTCCTTCCACCTTAACCAAGAGGTGGTTCTTCCAACATTCTTCCCTAGGCCTCATGCAAGCCAGGCTGAAGCGGTTCTGCATACCCTGGACTGTAGGAGGGCCTTATCCTTCTACCTGGACCGTATGCAGGGGCATAGAAGGGCTACTCAGCTCTTCATATCTTTTGACCCTAATAATTTGGGGTTAGCTGTGTCCAAGCGTACCTTGTCCACCTGGGTAGCTGACTGTATCACCTGGGCTTACAAGGCGGCTGACCTTCCTTTGCAGGGTCGGGTCACGGCCCATCGTGTCAGAGCAATGGCTGCCTCAGTGGCTCACCTCCGCTCTGTACCGTTGGTGGACATCACAGTCCAACACTCAGGCACGGACCCACGTTAACAGGAACAGAACCAGTCCAAAAAACGTGGAAGACTCAGAAGGATAAAGCAATCTTTATTGTAAAACAATTGCCACAGGCCCGACACAGGCCGTGTTTCGCTGCCTTCTTCAGGGGCACTAAACGTGGACTTAAAAACTACAAATACATAAATAAACATATTAAAAATACCAATAAAACACTCAAACAATAAAATAATATAATAACATAAGCCTTAGAATGGTATGTAAATAACATACATATTAATAAATAAAATATATGTTAAAATAATAAATAGATAATAAATAAAATCAACCATATAAGCTAAAAAAGTAAGTTGTATATACAGAAATTATGTGAGACATTAATAATAAGAACAAACGTTTATGAAGAGAAATTATGAAACATCAAAACTAAAACTGCATACCTGCTTTTATCCTTGCAATTATATCTAATACTACACTTTTTTGGGAGAGAGAGAAAACATGTATGAATTAAATATATAAACCATTGAGAATGACAGAAAACAAGCGCACAATGCAGGACCAAAACATATAGAAAAAAGAGAAGAAGTGTATCAGAAGAGTCTGCATAAGAAAATTGATGTCAACCAGTGTAACAAAAATAAAAAAGATAAGAATCAAATCCTTAATCTTTACCTTTAAGGTTTACTTTCCAACGCGTGTGAAAAAGGAGAAACCTCCTTTACACTGTACAGCAAATTGGACTTTCACCAAGAAACCATCGGCGTAATACACTAAAAAATCATAAAAATAATTGCTAAGTGATTATCATTTTTTAAGGGATACTCTAATTAGCAAGCGGGCACACCATATCTTTAACAAAGGAATACTTCCGGCTTTACCACTACATAGGCAATGTAGCTGCGGTAAAGTACCATTAAATTAAAAGGCACTGTGTAAAATCAAAAAAGAATCTTAAATATTTGACTATAAATTAATACCATAGCCGTGTCGGTAAACCTTTGAAAATACGCGTCCACCCCTCAATTCAATTTTCGTTAAAACAAAGGTATTACATAGTAAACAACTTTATTCCAACCACTAAAAAAGGGGGGGAACATGGGGTATAATTAATTGCATCCGCTACAGAATTAAATCTTAAAAAAAACTGCACTCGTGCTGCAATGAGGGCATTCAAACACATGAACAATGCGGCTTCTCTAAAATTAAGCCTACAAAGATCACCAATACCTGATGTGTAAGATTGGCTATCCAATCTATTAAGCCGAAATTACTCAACCCTCAATATCAATTTTTATCTTAGAAAACAATATATATTCAACTATATTTAACCAGATCCACATGCACAAAAATAAAATATTTCGTGGGCACGCCAAAAATACATATATGCCATGTAAAGAATTCCTTCTATCTAACCGCAGGGATCATCTCAACGAAGTTTCATTTAAACTCATGTATAGCAAAAGACCGCTTACAATTTTCACCCCTTCATGAAATAGAGCCGCTTCGAAAAAGAACATTTAAAAAAACGCCGACGCATGCGCTCTCATTGAAGGAAGTTTAAATAGCCGCATGGTACCGACGTGTAACCATAAGAGATTCAACGTCATAAAACCTCAAAAAAGGGGGCATCCCAGTGAGGTTTAAATCTAAAATATACATTTTAAAGACCTCAAAAAGAATGGCATTAACAGCTTTCAGCCCAACCTTAAGGATCTTTTTAAAAAAAAACACCGATACGTACGCTCTTATTTAAAAAAATGTAACTACATGATTGACATGAAAAATTACCGTGTCAGTAAATCTTTCAAAATACGCGTCCACCCTTCAATCCAATTTTTGTTAAAACAAAGGTATTACATACTGAACAGCTTTATTTTAACCACAAAAAGGAGGAGAGAAAACATGGGGTATAAATAATTAAAACATTGTATCCGCTATAGAGTTAAGTCTTAAAAAATCTGCACTCTTGCTGCAATGAGGGCGTTCAAACACATAAACAATGCGGCTTCTCTAAACCTTCTATCTAACCGCAGGGACCAACTCAACAAAGTTTCTTTAAAACTCATGTATAGCAAGAGAAAAGAAAAAATTAAAACCGCTTACAGTTTTCACACCCTCCATGAGATAGAGCCGCTTTGAGAATGAACATTTGGAAAAACGCCGACGCATGCGCTCTCATTGAAGGGAGTTTAAATAGCCGCATAGTACCGACGTGCAACCATAAGAAATTCAACGTCATAAAACTTCAGAACAGGGGGCATCCCAGTGAGGTTAAAATCTAAAATATACATTTTAAAGACCCCAAAAAGAATGGCATTAACAACTTTGCCTTAAAAAGGGGGCTTTTTTTATAAAAGAATCTCATTCAAAAAATGCCGATGTGAGCGCTCTTATTAAAAAGTATATATAATCAAAAACAAAAAGGGGGGGGAAAGGGGGAGGAGGGGAGGGAAAAGAGGGGGGAGGGGGAGGGGGAGAGGGGAGGGATGGAAGGAGGGGGAAAAAAAGGGGAGGGAGGGGGGAAAGGGGGGGAGGGGGAGAACTAAAAAGGAGGGATGATAATAACTAAAAGTTAATTATTGTAATAAAACCACCAAAAAAAACATAAAACAGATAATATCTAACAAAAAGGGGGGCAAAAAATTATATTTTGACAATAAAAGAATAAAAACAGGATGGCTAAAATATTTTAATTTTAACAATAAATAGAGTAAAAACACAATAACTAAAGGAAGGTAACTCCATAGTTTATAGAAAAACTGACAGATCACATTCCATATTGAGGCCATGGGGATGTAGACTATTAAATGCAAAAATATATCTCTCTTCTAAACGTCGTATTGTTTTATCCACGTCCCCACCTCTCCAATTTACTTTTACTTTTTTAACAACAACAAATTTTAAATCAGAAATTGTATGTTTTAGCTCCAGCCAGTGATTGACCAGAGGTTTATCAACCAATTTCCTTTTTATGCAGCTTCTATGCTCAATAATCCTATCACGAACTGAACGGATGGTCTTCCCTACATACATTTTTTTGCATGGACAAAGAATTACATAAATAACGTGACTCGTAAGACAATTGGAAAAATCATCCAAAAAGAAAATTTGATTATTCACAGGGTGAATAAATTGTTTTTTAATCGTTAGGGAATGAATACAAACTGAACACCGACCACATCGGACGTGTCCCTTGTATTTAGGAAGGTATTTCCGCTCAGTAAAGGCAGAAGGCACCAACCAGTGTTTTCTAATTATTTTCTCTATCCTGTGTGATTGCTGGGAATATAATAAAGGGCAAACAATGCCTACATCATTTCTTTTTTCTTGTTGTTGGAGTAAACTTCCACGATCAGTGGACTTCGCTCTATTATATGCGCTTAGAACATATTGGTCCGGGTATTGCCTTCCTCTAAATCTATCTTTCATGATATTTGCTTGTCTCTCAAAATCTTGGCCAGAAGTGCATATTCTACGTGCCCTCAAAAGTTGACTAACTGGTGGATTACGTTTCAATGCCGGATTGTGAAAACTTTGGTAATGCAATATTTGATTTCTGTCTGTTGGTTTCCTATAAAGAGTGGTTACAAGACCTTTATCAGTTTTTTAAATTAATAAATCCAAATATGGTATTCATCATAGGTCACTTGAAACCGTAAATTATTATCACAGGAATTAATCCATTCATTAAAATCGTTTAGCAAGTCTATTGAGCCATCCCACAAAATAAAAATGTCATCAATATACCTGATACAAATTTTGATATTTGATTGAAAAAGATTGTTTTTAATAAAATTTTCTTCAAAATTAAAAACATATAAATTTGCAATATCAGGGGCCATTGAGGAC
This sequence comes from Ichthyophis bannanicus, assembly GCA_033557465.1. Lineage (NCBI taxonomy): Eukaryota > Metazoa > Chordata > Amphibia > Gymnophiona > Ichthyophiidae > Ichthyophis > Ichthyophis bannanicus. Next base: position 924,072,401 of record CM066032.1, on the reverse strand, counting down.
CCCATAGCTACCCCTTTTATTTGTTGATAAAAAATATCACGAAAGCAAAAGTAGTTCTCACAAAGGGCCATGCGTACTAATTCCATTAAAAAAAATGTTGGAATACGTTTATAAATCTCCCTATTTACTAAATATTGTTCAATCATCTTAAGGGCCTCCTTTTGCGGTACGTTTGTATAAAGTGATTCAATGTCCAATGTGACCAAAAGGAAGTTAGAACTATATTCTTGCAAAGAAGATAAAATCTGTATTACTTGAGTAGAATCACGCACATAGGACCACATCTTTTGAACATAAGGTCGTAAAAAAATGTCCATGAATTTTGAAATTGGTTCCAATAAAGATCCAATCGCGGATACAATCGGACGCCCGGGAGGGTTTTCTAAACATTTATGTATCTTAGGTAAGATATATATTGTAGGAGTTATCGGAAATTGTACTGGCAAAAATGTTCTCTCTTTTTCAGTCAAGTGACCCAATTCGAAAGCAGTTGTAACTAAATTGTCCAAAGACCTTTTTAACAATTCAGTAGGATCTCCTTTGAGACGCATATAAAATTTTTCATCTTTTAATTGTCTTTGAACCTCATTAATATAGGCCTCCTTATCCATTATAACAATCGCACCCCCTTTGTCTGCGGGCTTAATTATTATATTATTGTTACTTTGTAATGATTTTATAGCTTCTTTTTCTCCCATAGTTAAATTATAATACGATGGTTTATCTTTACGAGGCAGTAGCTCAACTTCTTTCAGAACTATTCGTTCAAAAGTGACAATAGTCGGATCAGTGTTAGGGGGAATCCAGGATGATTTCTTTTTTATTATTGATGGATCATTAACCTGGGATTCCTGGTTGTTAAAAAAATGTTTTATCTTAATCTTCCTAAAAATTTTAAATAAATCTCTGTTTCAAAAGGGTCATATCTGGTGATTGGGACAAAAGATAGGCCTTTATTTAGTAAGGACTGTTCATCAGAGGTCAAATTATATTTTGAGATATTAATGACACTATTAGGAAAAACCTGTTTTAATATCCCCTTTCCATTGATCTCGCCGATTGTTTCCTGCCTGGTTGATTTTATTTATTATCTATTTATTTTTTAATATATATTTTATTTATTAATATGTATGTTATTTACATACCATTCTAAGGCTTATATTATTATTTTATTGTTTGAGTGTTTTATTGGTATTTTTAATATGTTTGTTTATGTATTTGTAGTTTTTAAGTCCACGTTTAGTGCCCCTAAAGAAGGCAGCGAAACACGGCCTGTGTCGGGCCAGTGGCAATTGTTTTACAATAAAGATTGTTTTATCCTTCTGAGTCTTCCACGTTTTTTTGGACTGGTTCCGTTGGTGGACATCTGCAGGGCTGCAACTTGGTCCTCAAGCCAGACCTTTGCAGCCCATTACTGTCTGGAGAGGGAGTCCCGTAGGGACAGTGCTTTTGGCCAGGCAGTACTCCGCAATCTCTTTGAGGTTTAGGCAACTCCTGCCCTCTGTTGGGCTACAGGTGGAGGTTCTATCAGTGAAAAGCCTTTCTTTGATGCTGGGACTAGAGGGAGTTCTCTTGTTCAGCCTGGGTTCCTTGGTAGCCCAGAGCTAGGGAGTCACCCATATGTGAGTACTGACTTCCTGCTTGGTCCTGGAGAAAGAGTAGTTACTCACCTGTAATAGGTGTTCTCCAGGAGCAGCAGGAATCAGTCCTCACAACCCTCTCTCCCCTGGGAGTTGCAGTTGTACATAGTTTATTTTTACATTTTTGTGTGCTGTTTTTAGCTATGTCATTTGACTGAGCAAGATGGCACCTTTAGGCGAGAAGGGAACCGCGCATGCGTGCCTGCATTCCCAAAGGCTTTCTTGGAAAGCTGGGGAAATGCTCCGCGGGGGCTTCATCGACGTCGATGTCACCCATATGTGAGGTCTGATTCCTGCTGCTCTTGGAGAACACCTGTTACAGGTGAGTAACTACTCTTTCCCACCCAAGGGTGCCATCTTATTCAGTCTCCCTTTTTTTGTGGAGCCCTTTTGACGTGCATCTCGTCCTTGGGAAAAAGTTTCTTTATTCCAACCAGTTTTTTTGCTTTCCAGTCTTCGTTGGTCCTCTTCCCAGTTCACGAGCACCTCTGCTTTGACCCTGGTCTCGTTTTTTTTTCCTTTTTGCCTTTTTTGTGTTTCACTGCGCTTCGCGGTTCTTTTAACCGCTGGCCACATCGAGGGTTTTTGATCTCTCAGGGGTCCTTTTTTCCCCCCAATGGCTTCTGGTTTTAAGAAATGTGCTCGGTGTTCAAAAAGCATGTCGCTCACGGACACCCATGACTGTTGTCTCGGATGTGTAGGAGCTGACCATGACCTGGAGCTATGCTCCCTCTGTAAGAAGATGTCCTTCAAGGCTGTCCAGAATCGTAAGCAGAAGCTGGATGATCTTTTGTCAGGTATCCCCAGTAGCCTCCTGCTTTTTGGCCCTGGAACCCCTGGAGTCTCCCAAGGCTCCTCCCAGGGCCCGGTGGCACACTGACCAGGGGTCACCTGAACGGAAGAAGAAGAAGAAGGCCACAAGGACTCTGTCGGGGATGCCAGACAAACATGAGAGGTCACGCGCCCGGCCTCTCAGCCCCACTCGGCAAACTTTGGAATTGGAGAGGGAGCGGCCCAGTAAGGTACCTTTAAACTGATACAGAGGCCTCAGACTAAGGTGCCCAGTCTCCCAAGGGTCACCCTGGCATCGGTGTCGCGGGGCCCCACTCCCAAGTGTGAGGCCTGAAGGCTGGCCTTGGAGCGCAGCGTTTCTATGTTCCTCACTGCCCAGCAGGTGCTGGTGCCCGGCCCCACTGGTACGCAACTCAAGACCGCAGGGACCTTGACCTCAAGGACTCCGCGGGCCGCCACAGTGACCCCTGAGAAGCCTGTGAAGGTCCTTGGCACAGGTCTTGATCTCCGTCCTCGGGCACGAGATCTTCTCGGGCGAGCACCTCTGGCTCCGGGCAGGCTTCGGACTGGCTTTGGCCTCGGGAGCCTGGCGTGAGTCACCGACCCATGTCGAGACGCCCAATCTTGAATCCTCCACGGATTACTCAGAGTGGGAGTCCGACGGGGAAACCTCCCTGGAGACTCAGTCCCTCCGAGACCTCCCCTCGGATCCCTCTCTGCTGACCCAGAGGCGGCGGTCACCCCTCGAGGACACCTCCTTTCTGGAGTTCGTCTGGGACATGGCACGGGCCCTAGTGCTTGCCACCCAGTCGGAGGAGGAGCCCTGCATGGAGGAGTGCGATTATTCTTCAGTATGAAGCCTCTCCGAATGAAGCTCTCTCTGTGCCGATTCATCCCATTCTGAACAGACGACTCCTCCACATGTGGAAGACCCCAGCTTCTGTCCCTATCGTCAGCAAGTACCTGGACCCTATTTATAGGGTTCAGCAGAGCGTGGGGTTTCAGAAAGCTCAGCTTCCTCACACCTCGATGGTGGCTGAATCGGCCATGCTGAAACTAAAGAACCAAAGACTTATTCTTCGGTCCTGCCGAGCAAAGAGTCTCATACCCTTGATGCCCTCGGGCATATGGCTTATCAAGGCTCCATGCTGTCATGCTGCATCCAGGTTTACCAATTATACATTAGGATGTTCCTCCATGACCTTGCTAGAGAGCTCAGGCTTTGTGGCAGGCTTTGATGGAAACCATCTCTGCCATTTTCAGGCCCTCTTGAAGTCCGTCGGAGAATGCTCGAAGTACCTCTTACTATCCCTGGAGAACACCTGTTAATGGTGAGTAACTACACTTTGCGACCTGTGCAGTTTATTCCCGTGTGTCTTATTTTTGGTCTGGGCTGTTTTTCGTTTTTGCCTATTTTTGTGTTCTGGGCAGTTTTTTCCCAGCAGTGCCTTTTTTTTTGACCTGTGTGTGTTTTTTCGCAGTGTGGTTTTTTTTTACTTGTCATTTGAAGCGTGTTTATCTTGGCCTTCTGCCTGGTGGTGTGCCTCATGGGGTTCTCATTAGGCCTACTGTGCAGTAGGCTCCTTGATTCCCTCCCCCACTCCCCCGTGATAGGGATGCCAAGCCTCCAATTTTTTTTTTTAAGCATTTTTGGGACCTCCCATGGAAGGCCCAGGGCCCCATGCTGATGCCTCTGAGCCTGGTGCACCTTTCCTGCCCATGGGCCAGGGAGCTCTCTTGAGTGCCAGCTGGTGTTGGTGATCAGTGGTGTGGATGCTTTAAGCTCTGGGCAGCAGGACCTGCCTTAAACCCCTCAGGGCTTCTAGGGTCCCTTTCCAATAGTTTGGAGCAGCAGCTGCTGAAATAGCTTATGTTCAGTTCTTTGTGTTACTTAGCAGGAGTCCAAGTTCCAGGTTTCCCCTATGAGAGACCTCTAGGCCTTTGAGTGCCTCTGGAAGGGGCAGTGGAGAGGTCAAGGCCCCCATGTCACCCTTGTACTCGCCTTTTCCTCTGGGAGCCCTGTGTTAATCTCCTCCTTTTGGGGGTTGGCTGAGATACTCGAGGGAAATCCACTCTTCTGAAGACAAGTCTGAGGAGAACAGGGTGTTTCTGGTGGTACATTATCTGCCTTTTTGCAGATGGGTCTCTTTTTGGCCCTCTTAGGACTCTATGGTGACAATATATAGTATATCCTACACTTACATGAGGTTAGCAGGCCCCTCCATTTCCTGGAATGTGTTCAGCTGCATTAATTTCTCACCTGATTCTATGCAGCAGTGCATAGGATATCGAAGAGAAAACTCCTGACCTGGGCCCTAGGGACCTTTAGTGCTGTCTGTGCTATTTCTCCAGAACCAAGCAGGAAGTCTTATGTTCTTATCTTATGTTCTTATGTAAGTCAGTCCTCACATATGGGTGACATCGATGTCGATGGAGCCCTTGCGGAGCATTTCCCCAGCTTTCTATGAAAGCCTTTGGAAATGCAGGCACGCATGCGCGGTTCCCTTCCCGCCTAAAGGTGCCATCTTGCTCAGTCTCTCTCTTTTTCCGTGAAGCCCGTCGGATGTGTCTCCTAGTCCTCCCAGAAGATAGTTGGATTTTTTCACGATTCCTTTGCTATTTTTTCTCCGGTTCGATGCCGGTTCCCCTCCCGCCAGGTTTGGTACACCGGTATCGAGCCCGATCTTATTTTTTCAGTTTTTGCCCTTAGTGGCTGGCATTTGCGCCCTTTTTTTTCTTTTTCCCTGGAAGGCCGGTCCTTTGACCTCGCGGTGACTTTTTTTTTTTTTCCCCCGATGGCTTCCAGTGGTTTCAAAAAGTGTGATCGGTGTAAGAAGCTGATGTCTCTCACCGACACACACGACTGCTGCCTTCGGTGCCTGGGTCCTGACCACGATCCTAAGATCTGTGGACCATGTGGAAAGATGTCTTCCAAGGCGCTTTGAAGTCGTCAGCACCAAAAGGAAAGGCTTTTCTCCGACTCGGCCTCCGGCCGGTCCCGGACCTCATCTGAGGCCTCGACATCTCGGGAATCGGATCCCGAGCACCGTCGGGGCTCCTCGGACAGGGGGTCCCCCGACCAGGAACGGAAGAGGAAGAAGCGGCTCGCGAGGGTGCCGTCGGAGGAGGTCCCTGGCTCCTCGAGAGCTAGGTCTCAGATCCCCGACCGCCGCCCTGGGCCCATGGAACAGGAGAAGCCGCCAAAAGTACCTCGTGTGGAGCCAGAGTCTGCTGGACACGTAAGCCCTGTAGTCCTCGTGGACTCTCCTCCCAGAGAGCCGACGTCGGGCCCGATGTGGACTCTCCTCCCAGAGAGCCGACGTCGGGCCCGGCGCCGCCGGAGCCCGAGTCGGTGGCTGCTGAGTCTCCTGAGCTGGGTCTCAGGCTGACAGCCTTGGAGTGCAGTTTGTCTGCCTTCATGGAACAGCAGCGGGCGCTGATAGCCAGCCTGTCTGGCGCATCTGCCCCGACCACCGGGACATCGACATCGAAGTCGACCCCGGAGACCGAGCCGATACTCGAGACCATGAAGGCTCGAGGTCGACCTCGGTCGCGGTCTCCCTCGACCTCCCGTTCGGGACCGAGGATGTCGACGCCGGTGCCTTCGGCGTCGGGGCGGGTGCTCACAGGCCCCGCGCGGTCAGACTCCGATTCCTCATTGGACGAGTCCGCCTGGGAGACGGGGGACGAGGAGTCCCCCGACACCTTCCGGACTTGGTGCATCCCGTCGGACTCACCGCAGTCTGAGCCCCGGAGTAGATCCCCTCCGGAGGATACCCGGTTCTCGGAGTTTGTCCGGGATATGGCCACTGCATTGGCTATCCCTGCGGATCCCGAGGAGGAGCCTCGAGCCGATTTGAGGCCCTACAGTATGACTCTCCTCCAAAAGGAGGCCTTTACTGTTCCGGTTCCTCCGATGCTGGAGCGGCTCCTCTTCCGGGTGTGGGAGGCACCGGCCTCGGCGCCGGTTCTAAGCAAGCGGGTCGATTCCATCTATCGACTCCGAAAGAGCCCTGGTTTTCAGAAAGCGCAGCTACCACACCATTCCATGGTGGTGGAATCGACCATGCATCGCCTGAAAAGTCAGAAGATGCACTCCGCGGTGCCCCCTGGCAGGGAGGCCTGGAACCTGGATGGTTTTGGTAGAAAATGCTTTCAGGGCTCGATGCTTGCTTGCCGTGTCCAGTCTTACCAGCTGTACATGGGCATGTACTTGCGGGACCTGGCCAAGGAGCTGGCCGGGTTCTCTGCTGGTCTCTCCAGGGAACCCTTGCAGAGGTTCAAGTCCTTGTCCTCGGGGATACGGGAATGCTCCAAGTTTATGTCCCGTGCTGCCTACGATGGCTTCGAGGCTTCAGCCCATGTTGCGGCAGCCGGTATCGCGGCCCGACGCCAGGCGTGGTTGCAGTCATCGGACCTCGAGCTATGGGTTCAGGACAAGTTGGTCGATGTCCCTTGCCGAGGTGAAAACCTTTTTGGCAAGCCCATGACCGAGAAGGCCGCACAGCTCGAAACCGAGCACCTCACGAGGACAAGGCTGTCTAGAAAGACTTCACAAGAAGAAGGGCTCGGGTAAAAAGCCCTTTTACCCGAGGAAGGGCACTGCCTACAAACAGTACCCACATTACCAGGCCTCCCAGGCTCCCCCACAGGGTCAGCAGGCCAAGGGGCAGGGTAATGGGCCCCGTAGGCAGAGGGCCCCCAAGCCTCCGGCCCCTGCTCCCACTCAGCAGGGTGGGGGGTTTTGACTCCTTAGGCATAGCCTCTCTCTGTCCCTGCTCTCCCAGCCCTGCACAGGAGGTCGACTTACCCTGTTTGCCCACAGGTGGCCACTCATCACTGGAGACAGTTGGGTGCTAAGCATCGTCCACAAGGGCTATATGCTACACTTCCAACAGCTGCCTCCTCCATACTTTCCAGGGGAGCCTCCAAGGCCTCCCCTGACACAGATCTTCTCCTTCAGGAGCTCCAAGGTCTGTTACAGGACAAGGCAGTGGAGCCTGTGCCTCCCCACCTCCAAGGTCAAGGGTTCTACTCCAGGTACTTTCTTGTACCCAAAAGAACCGGTGGCCTCCGGCCTATTCTCGACCTCAGAAATCTCAACAAGTTCCTAGAGAGAGAGAAATTCAAGATGCTTACTCTTGGAACACTGCTGCCCTACCTCCAGCAGGGAGATTGGCTATGCTCCTTAGATTTAAAGGATGCGTACACTCACATCCTCATTCATACAGACCACAGAAAATACCTCAGGTTCATGGTGGGAGGAAACCATTATCAGTACAGAGTACTGCCTTTTGGCCTCACCTCTGCTCCCAGGGTCTTTACCAAATGCCTGGCAGTGGTGGCGGCCTACCTGAGAAATCGGGGCATCTTTGTCTTCCCCTATCTGGACGACTGGCTCATCAGGGGTCAGACCTGCCAGGAGGCCACACAAGCCACCCTCCGAACTATTGCTGCTCTTCAAAAACTGGGGTTTGTCATAAACTTCGCAAAGTCCACTTTGCTCCCCTTCCAGAACTTGGAGTTCTTAGGGGCAAGATTGGACTCTCTGCTGGCAAAGGCATTCTTGCCAGAAGACAGGGCCCAAAGACAGATAAACTTGGCAAACCAGTTTCTCAACAGGTCACTGGTCTCCACCAGGCTCTGCCTGAGGCTACTTGGCCACATGGCTTCGACAGTACATGTGACCCCCAATGCCCGGCTCCATATGAGGCCTGCACAGTGGTGCCTCCGAACTCAGTGGACACAGGCAGCCTCAGAGACAGAGTAAGGGTGTCCAGACAATTTCTGAACTCCCTCCGCTGGTGGCTGCACCCACCCAATCTACTGCAAGGGGTGCATTTTCAGATTCCTGGGTTCACAGTGGTGTTGACCACGGATGCCTCCCTGCAAGGCTGGGGGGCTCATTGTCGAGACAAGTGCACCCAGGGCCTGTGGTCTCCCTGGGAGGCCACCCAGCAGATCAATCTACTGAAACTCAGGGCTATTCGGTTAGCCAAGACTTTCTCTCACACACTGGCTCATCAGTCTGTCCTAGTTCAAACAGACAACCAAGTAGCCATGTTCTATGTGAACAAGCAGGGCGGAACTGGGTCCAGGCTCCTTTGTCAGGAGGCACAGGACCTTTGCTTGTTTGCTCTCAAGCACAACATGCTCCTCAAGGAAGTGTATCTACCTGGACAGGAAAACTACCTGGCAGACAGGTTGAGCAGGATTCTGCAGCCCCACCAATGGCAGCTCCATCCCTTAGTAGTTCAGAAGATTTTCCTGAAATGGGGACTTCCAACCATAGATCTGTTTGCCAGTCCATCCAGCAAACAACTGACAAGGTTCTGCTCCAGGCAACCGCATCCTCTGCGGCTGGCAGCAGATGCTTTTCTGATTTCCTGGTCCCAGGGCCTCCTGTATGCGTTTCCTCCCACGCCCCTGGTGGCCCAAACCCTGTTCAAAATTCTTCAGGACAAGGCCTCGGTCCTGCTGGTAGCTCCCAGATGGCCGAGACAGCCTTGGTTTCCACTTCTACTTCAGCTGGCAGTGGATCCCCCACTACCTCTGGGGTTGCAGCCCGACCTTCTCTCTCAGGATTAGGGATCCCTTCTGCACCCAAATCTCAGAGCTCTCAATTTGATGGCATGGAGGCTGCAAGGGTAGTTTTGGCTCCCTGCGGCCTACCTCAGGAAGTTGAGGAGGTTGTCCTAGCCTCTAGGAAGCAATCCACTAGAAAAACCTATGCCCTGAAATGGAAACGTTTTTCTGTCTGGTGTCAGCTACGTGCAGAGGATCCTTTCTCCTGTGCTGTACCAGTAGTGCTTCAGTACCTGCTGCACTTATCCAATCAGGGACTTAAGTCCAATTTTGTTCGGGTCCACCTCTCAGCTCTAGCAGCTCGCCACTCTCTGATGGAGGGACATTCTTTGTCGGTTCACCCCTTGGTGTCCAGATTTCTTAGAGGCTTGCTCTTACTAAAGCCTCCAATCCGTCCTCCAGCTCCTGAGTGGGAATTGAATGTGGTCTTGCAGCAACTGACTCGCCCACCTTTTGAGCCGATGGCTACTTGTCCTCTCCGCTTCCTTTCTTGGAAGACACTCTTCTTGGTAGCCTTAACCTCGGCCAGGCGGGTGAGTGAGCTTCAGGCCCTAGTCTGTGACAGGCCTTACACCCGCTTCTTTGGGAACAGGGTAGTCCTTAGGACTCATCCAAAGTTCCTCCCAAAGGTTGTCTCTTCTTTCCACCTCAACCAGGAGGTGGTTCTTCCGACCTTCTTCCCTAGGCCTCATGCAAGCCAGACTGAAGCAGTCCTGCATACCCTGGACTGTAGGAGGGCCTTATCCTTCTACCTTGACCGTACGCAGGGGCATAGAAGGGCTACTCAGCTCTTCATATCTTTTGACCCTAATAATTTGGGCGTAGCTGTGTCCAAGTGTACCTTGTCCACCTGGGTGGCTGACTGTATCACCTGGGCATACAGGGCAGCTGACCTTCCTTTGCAGGGTCGGGTCACGGCCCATCGTGTCAGGGCAATGGCTGCCTCAGTGGCTCACCTCCGCTCTGTACCATTGGTAGACATCTGCAGGGCTGCAACTTGGTCTTCAAGCCAGACTTTTGCGACCCATTACTGTCTGGAGAGGGAGTCCCGTAGGGACAGTGCTTTTGGCCAGGCAGTACTCCGCAGTCTCTTTGAGGTTTAGGCAACTCCTGCCCTCCAGCCCTCCTTTGGGCTACCGGTGGAGGTTCTTTCAGTGAAAAGCCTTTCTTTGATGCTGGGACTAGAGGGAGTTCTCTTGTTCAGCCTGGGTTCCTGGTAGCCCAGAGCTAGGGAGTCACCCATATATGAGGACTGACTTCCTGCTTGGTCCTGGAGAAAGAGTAGTTACTCACCTGTAACAGGTGTTCTCCAGGAGCAGCAGGAATCAGTCCTCACAACCCTCCCTCCTCCCCTGGGAGTTGCAGTTATACATAGTTTATTTTTACATTTTTGTGTGCTGTTTTTAGCTATGTCATTTGACTGAGCAAGATGGCACCTTTAGGCGGGAAGGGAACCGCGCATGCATGCCTGCATTCCCAAAGGCTTTCATAGAAAGCTGGGGAAATGCTCCGCAAGGGCTCCATCGACGTCGATGTCACCCATATGTGAGGACTGATTCCTGCTGCTCCTGGAGAACACCTGTTACAGGTGAGTAATTACTCTATCCTCTGCCCCAGGGCGAGCTCGATCAGTCTTCAGACTCCCTAGGGTGGGTACCCTCATCACAACTATGGCAAAGAGCATGCTCATCTTTGGGGGGAGGTACTGCACTCAAGGAGTCTTAAGAATGTTTTAGCAGCTGCCGCTTTAGGCTCTTAAATAGCACTGTGTGCAGGCTTGGTGCAAAGCTTTTTTATATGCTGGATCCGGCCATTGCCAGATACCCTGGAGGCTACGAGGTTGATAGTAGACCACCTAACTGACCAGTGCTCTCTAAGACTTGATCAGTATCTCTTCCAAGTCCATGGCGGTGGTGGTGGTAGTAGCTAGTTTGTAGCTTTGGCTCCATTCTTAATTGGCAGATGCTGCCTCAAATCTGCAGCTGAGCAAGCTCCCTTTAAGGGCCGGTTATCTTTCAAGGTGGACCTGGTGACATGGTGAAAGTCCTTGGGAGGCTTGCCCATAGAGACTCCTAGAAGACAGGCCAGAAGTACCTCTTGTGGGGCCATACATAGAGCCTGGCGTTGTCCTCAAGCACCTGAGTCTAGATAAGGGCTTGGTCATCTTTTCTTCTCCCATGACCCCTGTGGGGCCAGTAATTCCCCTCAGTGAGTTTCAGAAGTCCCTCCCGAGGTGCAGTCAGCTGGGGTCTGGATCAGACTGTTTCTCTGAGACTAGTGGATCCTGGAGACCCTCAGTCTAGGTTGGCAATTTATTAAATCCTCCTGCATTTGCAGGCTTATTTTGCAAATGCCCTCAATGGAGCAAGGCCAGGAGCATTCTTACATCTCCATAGTGGTGCCCAGGAAGGGAGTTTCTTTATGGCATATCTTGGACCTAGTGGTGTGTGTTGCCAACCTCCATGTCTCTCATATTTATATGAGGACCTCTGGGTCTGTTGGTTTGTTCATGCGGTTGAAGCCCCTTGCCTCCCTAAACCTCGCCAGGGCGTATTTTTACATCCTTATATGGGAAAGCTTCAGTAATTACTCCACCATTGGGTTCTGGGCAACCATTTCCAGGCCCTGTACTTTGTCTTAGCCATGGTTTCCCTATACCTTTTCAAAGGTAATGCTGGTGATGCAACATATCTCCAGGAACAAGCAGGAATGAGTCTTCACATATGGGTACGTCGGTACCGACGGAGCCCGCGCGGGAATGCTCCCCAGCATCCAATCGGAAAGCTTTTGGGAGCATCCCTGAGCGCCTGCGTGCTGCCTTCCTGCCTTTCCAACTGTCTCTCCTCAGTTTTCGTTTTTCCGCGGAGCCGACAGGACATCCTCCTGTCACCGCAGAAAATTTTTTCTTTAAATTCTTGATTTCTTATTTTCCTGTGGTTGCAGCTGTCTCCCCGACTCCACCGGTATCGCCGGTGTTTTTTTCTTTTCTTTTTATTTTATCCAGGGAATTTTTTTCCCTCAGTTTCAGTTTTAAACTTTGGGCCTCCAGGCCTCTCCATCATGGAGCCGCCTCCTTCTTTTCCTAAGAAGTGCCTCAACTGTGGCAGTGCAGTATTGTTTTTAGACTCCAAGTCCTGGTGTCTAAACTGTTTGGGTCCTGACCATCCGGAGCCATTTGGCTACCATATTATGAGAAGAGATTTTCCTTTTCGAGTTTGCCTCGATACCGAGTTCCCTTCCAATGGCAGGGCACCGACCATTTCTCCTTCTCAACAGGATCAGGTAACCCACAAACAGTCTGTTCAGACTAGCCAATCCTTGAGTGGTAGGTCTCATGCACAGCATGATGACGGCTCCGGCCTTGCCCTCAAGGATCCATTGGCTTCAAAACCCCGGCGGGAGTCTTCAGTCTCCAAAGCCTTTTAGGGGATTCAGGTTGTTCCTGAGGCTCACCCCTCATAGAACATACCTGAGCCGTGCTCGGTGGTGGCATCTGCTTCGAGCGGTACCGATACCCCGGCATCGGCATTGGTGCTGGGTGATCCACTCTTCACCAGGGATCGTCATCTGGTGTTCTCGGTACCTTCGGGACCGATCGATACATCCCAGACTGACTTTCCAGTATCGGTATCACTGCCGATACTACCACCGACGTCGGTACCTTCCAGACATGCATCGATAGACTCGCTTCCTTCGATGCCGAGTCTGGAATCGATTTCCAGTCTGGAAGACTGGGTACCGACACGTCTCGGATCCGATGCTTACCGATTCCGGATGCTCGGTACCGAGGGTAATTACCAGAGGCCTTCGGTTTCCTCGGAACCACTTGAGCAGCCTCCGATGACTGCTTCGATGTCGGTATCGTCTTCGATTCTGGCACAGCTGCCGGTATCGGTATCGGTGCCGATACCTGCAGTAGCATCAGGGTCAGCTCCTTCCATGCTTCTTTCACCAGAGTCGCTCCTTTCTATACCTAGTTTGGAGTCGATACCTGGCATGGACGATGCAGTACTAACTGTCTCACGTCATGACCTCCAGTACCAGCATCCATCCTTTAGGGATCCTCTTCTGCACCGGGCGAGATCTTCTATTCCTACATTCTCAAGTGTCTACTCCGGTGCCCAGGCTAGTTCTTCAGATCTAGCCTGTCCAGGGATGGTTTCTGTTGGAGTTCCTTCTTTTCAGAATTTTCTCCTAGACATAGCAACATCCCTTGCTATTCCTACCCCTGGCTATGATCCTGCTCAAGGCTCTCTTTGTTCTGGAGAAAAGGAAAATATAATGCTTCCTTTACATCATTCTTTGCAGGATCTTCTTCTACGAATGTGGGAAGCACTTTTAAGGGTTTCCTCACCTTCTAGAGCAACTGATCTTCTATATCAGGTGCCCCCCTCTCCAGGGTTTCAAAAGACTCAACTTCCCCATCATTCCATTGTAGTGGAATCAGCAATGAGGAAGGTAAAAAGCAAGAAGAAGCATTCTTCTTACCTGCCAGGTCGTGCATCTAGAACACTGGATGCCTTTGGAGGTCAAATCTTCCAAACATCTATGCTGGCAACAAGGATTCTCTCATATATTTTTTATATGAGTCTATCCCTTCAGGAGGTCACAAAGAAATTATCTCTTTTGACTCCTTTTCTATCAGAGCCCAAGGCTGCAGACTATTCCTTACTTCTTAGTCATAGCCAAAATATCTCTTGGTTTCTTTCTCGTGCTTCCCTAGACTCTTTTGAGTCTGTTAGCAGAACCTCTGCTATAGCCATAGGGGCGCGACGTAGAGCCTGGCTCCAAGCTTCAGACTTAAACAAATGGGCACAACAAAGACTTGGTAATACTCCTTGCACTGGAGAAAATCTCTTCAATAAGGAGTCTTTACATCAGGTTGCTCAGTGCTCCACTGACTTCCCTGTTTCTGAAGGCAATCCTAAGCCTTCTCCTTCCCCCGTAGGTAGGAAATGCCCTACCAAACCTTCTTTCCCTAGGAAAAGAGGGTTTCACTCTTCTCCTGCCCATCATACAGATGTTCCCAAGCAAGGGAAACCTCGCCCTGGTCTGAAGAATCCAAACTCTAGCCAGGCTGAACAAACCCAGCAACCATAGGTTCCTGAGGGTTACAACCTACAGTTAACTTCTTCTCAGTAGAAGTTTTTTCACTGTTTTTTCCTTCAAAACTCTACACATGGATTCCTTTCCTCAGGACATCCATTTCCTCCTAGATATGCTGAACTGTCAGGATATTCATGTCTATGGGTCACAGGTTTCTCCTCTTCTTCCTTCCAAGAAGAGAAGTTAACAACTATCCCATGATAGTTTTCTGTTCCAACATGACTTTTTTCCTTCCACAGACTTACCATATGGTAAGTCACCCTTCAGCTCCTGTTTCTCTACCCTCTCATCCAGGGTTTCCCCTGAATGAGTGGTATCATACCACTGCAGGGCTTCTCTAGCCTTTCATTCCAGAGTTTTTTCTCTCAAATAAATTCCCTTCTTTTCTCTGGCCAGCTCATCAGACAGGGACAGGAATTTCTCCTCTTCTTTTGTCTGTTCTCTCTGTTTTTACACAGAAAGATTCTCTCTGCTGTCTTATTCAGCAGCTGCCTATGCAGGAGTTCCAGTGATTGGACTACTGGTACTTTTCCACAAGTTTCCAGTCTGTCTTCCACTACTTTCTGTCTGGCCTTAGTAGTGATTCCAAGATAGTGCTTTCATCTATCTTGGATAATCCTAATCACTTCAGGCTTATCACATTATCTTCTTTTCTTGCCATCTCCACTTTCTTTGGATTTGGCAGCATAGTTGACCTACAGCCAGTTTTATTTCCCAATTCTCCTGCATAATGCTCTCTGCAATCTTACAGAGAAGCTTTCTACTATGGGCCCTTGCTAGAGAGCATGGGGTTTTGTCTCTGATGACTATCCTATATGGTTGGGAAAGGCTTCCTCAGTCATTTTTCATGACTGTGAGGGTTCTCCACGCCCTATTATCTCCTGTTATACAGGTCATAAGCCTTTTCTACGTGAACGTCCAAAGAGTTTTCCAATTCCTACAAGGAATATGCTCTTTTTTCCTTGCAGCTTGTCCTCATGGTATCCTACTCCTTCATGGACCACATATTTTACTGATAACGCATGATACCCCTTGTGTCCCTCCAGTGGGTCAACCTGGTATCTCATCCTATGCGTTTTCTGTCCATTTACCATGCGAGAGTTCTACACGACTCAGGACTTGCTGTTTACAGACTGATGTTATCCTCTGTTTTTTCACGCAACCACCCTGGTTATTTCACTGGATAGCATTCCTGCACCATCTTAGCCAGGGGGAATAGATTATCTATATATCTTCTCAAGAGGTTCCACCTTCTTGTTAGATGAATCTTTCTCCTTCACATCTCCCATGTGAATGTGCTTATAGGCATATCTCTATCTGCTTAGTTGCAGACATTTATCTTCAGACATATATATTCATGTATGTATATATCTCTATATACTTCTCTATAGATACATATGTCTGTAAGCTGTGTGTGCATATGTTATGCCCCTCCAGATCTCACTATAACTATATATATATATATATATATATATATATATATATATATATATATACACACACACACACATATATCCCTATATATATACACACACACACACATATATCCCTATATATATATGTGTATCTGTCGAGATGCTTCCTTACAGGTAGATATGTATTTACATACTTATCTCTCTAACTGTCTATGTTTATAAAGGTTTTTACCTTCCTAGAGGTTCCATACAGTGTCTTGCATATGTTCATGCTGTCCCTCAGTATGTCTGGGTTATTATGCACACAACCACTACTGTGGTACTGACAGCTCCTACTTCAACTCTAGGTCTAGCTATCCCTGAAGCTCCATGCTTCAATATCTTTCTTATCTCTCACCAGCTAGGAAAGACAGGGTGGATCTTCAGTAGTTCTGAGGTTTCAGCCTTTCAGACATCTGTCCTCCTTGGGAATACGGCCTTTTTCCCATACCCCTTCTTCCCTCCAGGGCTGGGTTAGTTTGTCCAAATCGGTCAGTCTTCCTCTTTTGTTCCTAAATGTTAATGACTCTGTAGCCAAAAGAGTTTCCAGCTTTTTCATAAAGCTTTCCACTAAAGACCTGCCATTTTTATACTACCCCAGTTGACACCTGGGTCACCTGTCAATTCCAGACTTGGACCTTCACCTTCACTTCCGTAAGGTCACCTTGAAGATTCCTCTACTGAATCTCCAGTAGACTCCATCAGCCTCTCTACTTCCTGCAATCCAGTAGGTGAGGTCCATATTGTGATTATTCATTCAATATTTTTCATGTTAGTTATCATACATACCAAGGACTCCTTACCTGTAGTCCTTAGGTTAGCTGTTTTTTCTACAGCTCCTCTCTGTTCAACTCCTCATGGGATGCCAGAGATCCATGTGTGGGAAGTGCAGTCCTGGCCCAGGGACACGCAATTTATGGGATCTCTCCCTGGCATCTAAAGCTTGGGGAGTCCCCATATGTGAAGACTCATTCCTCTTTGTTCCTGGAGATAGCACAGTTACTTACCTGTAACAGGTGATCTCTGGGAGCAGCAGGAATAAGTCTTCACAACCCACCCACCTCCCCTAGGAGTTGTATCTCTCTATCTATCTTCCTTTCCTCTTTCTCTCTCTCTTTGTCTCAGCTATAAAACTCAACTGAGGAGAGATAGTTGGAAAGGCGGGAAGGCAGCATGCAGGCACTGAGGGATGCTCCCAAAAGCTTTCTGATTGGACGCTGGGGAGCGTTCCCGCGCAGGCTCCGTCGGTACCGACGTACCCATATGTGAAGACTTATTCCTGCTGTTCCCAGAGATCACCTGTTACAGGTAAGTAACTGTGCTTTCTATGCAAGCAGAGCACCTAAGTTCTTCCATACTTGGACATCTGCCCGATCTGATCAGATGTTCTGGGGTTGTCCAAAGTCAGCACAGATCTGGTGGTTTACTAGCCACAAAGGCTGGGGTTGATGTTCATCTATCCCAAGAATGGTGTGCATATGTCCCAGTTTGGAATACCTGGGGACTCTGCTCCACTCTCTCTTGGGTTGAATTTCCTCATGATGAAGTTCCTCATGCTTAAGAGCCTATTTGAGGTATTTTATACTGATTCACAGGCCTGGTTCTACCTCCATCTCCTTGGGTCAATGACTTCGACCATGGAGCTGATTCTGTGGGCCAGGGCAGTTGAAGTGGTGGTTGCAGTCCTGCTGTCTGATGGCTAGATTGGGTTATTGTCACCTCAGATACCAGCCTGGAGAGCTGAGGTGCTCACTGTCTGGACCAGTTGGCCAAGGGACTCTGGTCCCCTCAGGAGGCCTCCTGGGTATTCCTCCACCTAGAAATTGGAGCAGTCTGCTTGGCCCTGGAGGGGTTCAGGACTTTATTGTAGGCAAAATAATTTGGGTGTTTTTGGAGGATGCCACAGTAATGGCGTATGCCAGCAAATAGCACAGAATTCACAGGAATAGAGTGGCTCTCGAGGTCACAAGGCTGCGTTAGGTGGAGGAGCGTGTGCCTCCACCTGCTGACAAGGGAGCATAACCCACTTCTCCTGAATGAAGTATTCAAGGAAAGAAAATAATCAAGTATGTAAAATTTCACCTTGCCTAGTGGTGGTGTTGGGAGGATGAGTCATGGCCAAGCCATTATAGGGGATCCCAGTGGTGGGTTGCTACCTTGCACCAGGAGCACCTCCATCCTAGAGAGTGACATTTTATGGCACATAACATGATGGTGCTTTAAATATAAACTCCATTGGGTGTGCTGAAGGAGCACAGCTGAAGCCATCTTCCAGCCTTCTGACTGGTGTCGAATTAGGGAACGGGAAGCCTAACTCCTCCCTGCTCCCCGGCCCAAGGACCAATTGGGCTGCACCTGGAACTTTAAGTTGTTTTTTTTCTATTTGTTTTATTAAGCAATATTCATATTTCCAATACTTATATATTATCTTATAACATATATCCAAACTATACAAACATCTGGTACATCAATGTATGCTCAACTAAATTATACATACTAAACCACCATTGAAAGAACACTTGTGGAATCCAAACTGTGTTCTCTCCAAAACCCCTCTCCTCCCCTTCCCCCTTGTCCAGCTACCTCAGTATTACCCCCCACTCCTTCTCTAGTATTTAACCCTTTAGTAAAATACTATGCAACTTAGTTCCATACACAGTTATATCCTATACAGTTCACATTTTACATCGCATAGAATTTTTCACCTGTTCTCATATTTTCTTGCCGCTTCCCTGCCCTGCTACCACCCAAACACCCCCCACGTAGGTAGACCAGCATGTTCTGCCATTCACTTTCAAACTTAGATCACTTCTGCCTTCGAATAACTATCAATTTTTCCATTAAACAAATATTGCAAAGCCTGTCCACAGTGCTCTACTTGAGGCGGCTCAACCTTTTTCCACCTGTACGCTACTTCACATTGCGCAGCACTAAGACAAACCATAATTTGCTTCCTGTTCTCCCCCACACCCCATTCCTTCCACCATCCAAACAAGCGACAAAAAACGAAGAAAGAAAAAACTATCCCCACCAGCTCTAAGAAGATAGAGCAGGGGAAGGACGGGTAGAGGATCGGTGCAACCAGAAAACAAGGCCTGTAGACCAAAAACGAAAACCTTTTCAGAGGGACGAGGTCATGCGTCCGAAGGGCTTTGTGGAAAAAGGGAGACTGAGCAAGATGGCACCCTTGGGCGGGAAGAGGACCATGCATGCGTGGCAACAATCCCAAAGACTTTCTTTGAAAGCTGGGGAATTGCTCCGTGCGGGCTCCATCTGTGCCAATGTCACCTGTAAACGAGGACTGATTCCTGCTGTCCCTGGAGAACACCTGTTACAGGTGGGTAACTACGCTGTTCCCTCCTTATTTCCACACCCACCACCCCTTTATCCATCCCTGAACTTCTCCCCAAAAGGATTGGATCTTAGGGCAGGTCCACCAAATATGAAACATTGACTCCTCTTCCCTGCATTCTCTCCAGCAACTTTTTGCCACTGAAGGGAACATCTTATTCAGCTGAATCTGCGTATAATACCATCTCATATCTTTATGCCAATTTTCTCTAGTAGCCATTGTTATGGGTAGCTGTCTAGCCTGATCCAAAATAGCTTTCCACTGCTGGATTTCAATAGTTCTACCCATCTTTCTCCCATGCCAACATATATCTCTCCTTCAACCTCCAGAACCGTATTCCCCCCGCCTACCGAACTTCCACCCATACCGAGGCATGATCTGACCACGTAATATTACTAATCTTCACTGCTCCCACCCGTAGCTTCCATGTTTTATCCACCAGAAGGTAATCACTGACTAAAGGATTTATGTGGGTGTAAATAAAAAGTGTATTCCCTGCACTCCCTATTGTGCACCCTCCAGACATCTAATAGGTGAAATTTCTTAATAATTCCTTTCACTATACATGGACTCTTTACATTCCCATCCCCCCCTTCGCCTGCTCATCCCACCCAGGGTGTAAAGCCAAATTAAAATCACCCCCATCACCAATTTCCCCTGGCCTGATCGATCCAACATCTCACCAACCTCCCTCCAGAAGGGGGCTTGTCCGGTATTGGGGGCGTAGATGTTTGCCGAAGTAACCCCCCCCCAGCAAATCACCTATAAGAAGTAATACCTGTCCTGCTTTATCCTGGATTATATCCCCAACTTGAAAAGGACATCCCCTCCTCACCAATATCGCTTATTAAAAGAGGGCTGCTACAAAGTACCCTGTCTTGTGCTGCTGAGGTAAGCTATATTCTGATTTGATTTAAATTATAGCTCTTTGCTGCTGCTAGGCTCTAACTTATTATGAAATTTAAACTACAAGCTCTCTGCTGGGTTCCAAATTTAACCAGAAAGCTCTCTTCTGTGTGTTAAATTTAAACTTAAACTGCTGCTACTAGGCCCTGACTGATTTAACAAAAAATAGTGGGTTCACAGATTAATTAGCTTTAATACAAAGAATTCCTTTCAGAAAATTCCCAGAAGTATATACTCACAATTGCAGATCTCTCTCCAGAAGTAAGTCCCCTTTTCTACAGGACAGCAACCCCTCATCTTTCCGTTTTAAGTGGGTTTCTTGAATTAGTATAATATCCCATTGTAACCGCTCTACCTTCCGGAAACGTTACTGTCTCTTTGCATTTATAGCACCAATTTGCACCATGGCATCTTGTTAATATATGCTGGTCCACCATGTGTATTTCCCTGACTCCCTTCCTGCTCTCCCCCTCCTGCTCACCCCCCCATCCTCCTCACCGCCATCCCCAATATCCAGTCCCCGCCAGGAGACTATCCTCGTGCAGGTAGTGACATACTTCCCAGCTCCCTCCACTGACACATACTGCCCTCTTCCCCCCCCCCCCCCACACACCCAATTAATTAAGAACCCTTACATTACCCTTTCCTAGAACCCACTCCCCATTCCCTACCACTTTATTTCTCCATGGCCACTGTAAGCGCCCCCCCTCCCCACCCTGCTGCATATGCTCCCTCTCCCTTGCAACCTATCCAATTTCAGGATATCCTCAAACTGCCAGCTACACCTATTAACTTTTTATGACACCCTCCAATGTAGTACATCCCCCACCTCACACCAGACAGGGAATGCCATACAGGTAAAACATTAACATCTAACCTCAACATAACATCATCCCAAAGAAGCAAATCTTATAATAAAAGTCCGCAGATGGCACTGCTGTAGTTTCTGCTACTCACTTCCACTGCCCCTCCGGTCTGCTTGTTTAAGGCCCTACTTAAAGCCAGAGCGCTACCAATATGTCTCCTTCATAGTACTACAGAGCTCAAAATCCTTCTGCACCTAGTCCAACCTTATTTATTTAGCAATTTTTCTATACCGCTTTTCTTAAATTCAAAGCAGTTTACATTCAACAATAAACAAGGAAACTTTACATAGAACAAGGATATTGAACTTGGATGAAACAAGGGTATAGTCTATGAAAAGGTGTAGATCAGTTCATATTTTTTTTTGTAATGAGTTTGTTCTGCCTGATGTTTCGGTCTCTGGACCATAGTATTCCAAAAATAGTTGAGTTTTTAATGCTTTCCCCCTTCCTTCCACCATCCAAACAAGTGGCAAAAAATGAAGAAAGAAAAAACTATCCCCACCAGCTCTAAGAAGATAGAGCAGGGGAAGGACGGGTAGAGGATCGGTGCAACTGGAAAACAAGGCCTGTAGGCCAAAAACGAAAACCTTTTCAGAGGGACGAGGTCATGTGTCCGAAGGGCTCTGCGGAAAAAGGGAGACTGAGCAAGATGGCACTCTTGGGCGGGAAGAGGACCATGCATGCGTGGCAACAATCCCAAAGGCTTTCTTTGAAAGCTGGGGAATTGCTCCGTGCGGGCTCCATCTGTGCCGACGTCACCTGTAAGCGAGGACTATTTATAATCTCTCCTCATATGATGTCCTCCTTCAAATGGGCCTCACCGCTTTTCCCTTTTGACAGTCTGGTCAGCCGTCGACCTTTAGTCTTTACTCGCTGCCATTTTGAACCCACAGTCCTGGGGGTTAAAGCTGAGCTCAGTTTAGCCTGGCCCAGGGGTTCCTCCAGAAGTTTCTGCACTCCAAGTTCCTTCAACGCCGCCCATGCCTCTCCGCTTTTCTTCACCCGCCGGGTAATCCCTTTCACCGAAGGGATATAGCCATTTATATCTCGGCCCCTTTCTCCTTAGAAATGCTATGACTTCTCTCAGTTCTCTGCGCCACTGCAGTGTTCCCAATGACAAATCCTGTTACAACTCTATTGTACAGCCATCCCATTGGAAACACCCTAGCTTTCTGACGGCCTCTAGGATCCACTCCTTCATTTTATAAGAATTCAAGCACACTACTATATCCCGTAGCTGGTTTTCTCTGATAGGGCCTAAGCCCCGATGCGCATGTTCAGGTTGTAGCGGGTGCCCTCCGCCTCCGCAGACTTCAACAGCACCCCAAACACTTCTGCCATCACCACTTCACAATCTCTGTATTTAGGTTCCTCTGGGATGCCTCACACCCTAAAATTGCACCTCCGGGAACAATCCTTGAGATCTTCTGCCTTTTCTTTCAAAAATTCTTGTGCCTGTTTCAACTCATCCCAGCCCCTCTGCAATTTATCCAGGGTGTGTCTGCTGAACCAATTGATTTTCATTCTCTTCAACTCGGGCCCCGAGGTCCACTTTATCTTGCCTCAGGGCTCTCAGTCTTTTATTTCAGATTTAACTGCTGCTTTCTGCTTTTAGCTCCTCTTTTAGCTCAGTGAGCCAGGTTTTGAGTGTTTCTACCACACCAGAACCCCAGACCCCATCCATCACCTCATCGGAGTCTCTCGCAACCTCAGCTGCCACCTTGCCCTCTTTGTCAGCATCCTGCATTAAGTCATTAGTGGCATATGAGGAGCGAAACTTCACCAGTCTTTTCCTCGCCACTGTTCCTCCTTTGGACTTATCCATCGGTGGTGTTATGCTGGTCTGTAGCCCACGGCCTGGTTTCTCTCTAGCTGTTCCACCCGTTTAGTGCAGACTGTGCTACAGCTGTCACCTCACACAGCCCTCCTGCTTTCTGGCCCTTCCGGTGCTCGGAGTTTATTTTTGAAAGTTATTTACCTTGTCCTGCTGTACATCCATGGTGTCCACTTGCCTTGGCTATCTACAGGCTTGTATGCCCTTTTCCAGTCGCCATCTTGCCTCCGTGGAACTCCCACAACAATCTTTTACTGACTGGATCGTTTAGCTATGCTAGATTGCCAAGTCCGCTCCCACTCAAACCCTGATGTTCACTGTGGCTTCCGCCTTTCATCTCAAACAATTTTGCTGCTCTTGGGGGTGGGGAGGATTTAAGCTTTATTCGGCAGCTTTGACGAAGGAGCTTTTTCCTCACGCTGCCATTGGGCCAGGTGACGTCATTTCCTCTGGAACTTTAAATTTAAAGTGCCACTGGGCATGTCTGCGCTTGGCGGGGCCTGCGTCTGAGGGCCCTTTGGTGAGGCAGTCTACTCTCTTCCATCAGCCTGTTTCATGTAAGTTCCTTACGCACATCATTTAACTTTGTTACAGCTAATTTTCTCTCTTCCATTGCATTGGTTTTCACACAGCCTCTCAGGCTTTATTGATTATCTCTCGCCTCACACACTGCCCAATGCAATCCATACCAACCTCATTGTATCTGCTGACTGCATTGTAGCACATTGTATCTCCCTGTAACTCATATACTACTAGAACACGTGTATCATTTATTGCAATACCTTACTGTACCTGTTTTTTTTCATCGCACCTCCTGCACTACTGTCCACCTTGATACCTAATCTCATTGCAGCACTCAAACCACCCTCAACACCTCCTTTAGTGAATAGCATACAACCATGCCTCTTCTGCCTTCCTGCCTGGCCCTTGTATACCTTTCCTCCCTTTTCACATACTGTGTCTCAACCCACCTTACCCTCGACGACTCTATCCCAATTATCCACCTCCCAAGGCCCATCATATCCTCCACTCCAACTCCACAATACACCCATCAATTCAAGAGACATTCCAGGGTCCTTTACATCTTCACCTCTTCCCATACAGAGATACCAATCCCTAGCACAAACCATCGTGCCCTCTCAATCAAATGCAGTCTGATCAATGCATGCTCTGCCCGCAGTAAAATACAAACTCTTGTCGACCATGTCGCTGATGATGCAATAGATCTTCTCTGCATCACAGAGACTTGGTTCACCGATGCTGACAATGTCCTACTCAATTGACTACTAGTACCCACAACATCCACAACTGTCCACGAACCAGCAGTAGAGGTGGTGGAGTCTGCATCATCTCAAATAAGCAACTGGGCTTTACTACAGCTAGTACAACATCCTCCCACGGTCTAGACACCCTCGTCATAAGCAATAAGCGCCTCACCATATGCCTTGTCTACAGGGCACCACATCACAATGCAGACCAGGTTGACTTACTTTTTGAAACCGTATGCTCTCATGCCTCTCACAAGCATCATCTCATTCTCCTTGGTGATCTCAATCTTCCTTCAACCAACATCAGCCAAGGCATTGCCTGCCTTCAAGCCATGAAAGATCTGCATTTCACACAACTCAACACCTCATCTCACCTGAAGGGAGGTGCCCTAGATTTACTCTTCCTCCCTAATGACCTACTTTCCTCTTCACACCCCAGTTCCCTCTCTTCTAGCCCGTCCCATGGTCTGATCACCACCTAATATCTTTTACCCACCTCACCCCCCCAGAAGACCTCCTTTAACAAGAAGATGCATAAATTTCAATGAAGCAACTTTCATTCAACAGACCATTCTCGCCCTGAAGCAAGAATTCCACCATTCAAATCTAGACACACTGGTACATTTCCTGGAATACTACCATCACCGAAGCCTCCAAGACTTCACCTCACACATCCTCCAAAACTCAGCAGTCTCATGCTCCCTGGTATTCAGCCCTCCTCAGAGAGCAGAAACGTTCCCTCAGAAGACTTGAACGAAGATGGAGAAAATCCAAGGACCCTCAGCTTCAAGCCACCTACCTAGACCAACGTGCAGCCTGCTCCCTCAATGCCAAGCGTGAACACCACAACAACATCCTCCTCCTTGCCATCAACAAACCAAGGGAACTTTTCAACCTCGTCAGAACCCTCACAAGTGATCCAACCCAACCCCATCAAAACAATACCATCCACCCACAAGTAATAGCGGACTTCCTTTTAGCTAAGCACAAACTCCCCAGCTCTTCCACTCTAACCATACCTCCTCCTTCCACCTTAGCCTCTATCACCCAACCATGGACTTTATTCAGAGATGCCCCCCGAAGAGCTTCTAAATATCATTACCTGCATCAATGCCACCACCTCTCCTCTTGATCCCTTCCCTTGTACCCTGGATCAAGCTAACAAAGACACTGATGCTACCATTCATCTCCACCATCCTTCGCACCTCACTCACCAAAGCCTACCTCTCACCTACGCTCAAACAAGCCCTGTGAGACCCCTCCTGAAGAAATCCCACCTCAGTCCCAATTCACCAGCATCATACAGACCCACAACCAGTGTACCCTACCTTTTCCAAAATCATTGAAAAAGCAGTGCAAATTCAGCTTCAGGAGCACATCGACAGATTTGCCCTATTCAATGACAATCATTATGGCTTCCGCCCCCACTACAGTGCTGAAACACTACTCGCCTCCCTCCTAACTACACTCATAACTGGAACTGAAAAAAACCCTCTCTGGTTTCGTGCTTCTGTTTTTTGACATCTCTGCAGCATTTGACACTGTATCCCACCAGACTCTACCTGACCAGCTCAACAATATTGTTGTTCAGGGCATACCACTCAAATGGATCCATTCATACCTTTTCCATCACACCCAACTGATAAGAATCGATAATCATCAATGCCTTATATCTTTTCCCAAGGAGTTCCTCAGAGCTCCGCCTTCTCCTCCCTCCTGTTCAATATCTACATTAGACCCCTTTGCTATATCATACAGAGATTCAACGTCTGATACCAACTCTGTGCCGACGATGTAATGATTTTCACTCCATTCCACACGTCTCCCTCAACTACTCCATTCTTACCACCTTTTTCAGAGAAATTGTCTCATAGCTACAGCTCCACAACCTTGTAGTCAACTTCAACAAAACTGAGATTCTTCATGAATCCAGAGACCCCCAAGTTCACACCTCCTCAAAGCATTAAACTCTGAGACACCGAAATACAAGTGAAGCCTCAGATTAGATATCTTGGCATTATCTTAGCCCACCAACTGAACTTTTAACCTCACATGAATATCACCAGAAACATCTACTTCAAACTCTGAATTCCTCACAACCTACACCCTCTCCTATCTCCTGACAGCTTCCATACAGTCTGTCTAGTCTCCATCACTCCACTATTTGACTACTGCTGCTCTGTCCTCCATGGCCTTCCTGAGGCTACCATTGCCCCCCTGCAGCTCGCCTAAAATACCGCTGTACGAATTTTAGCTGGAGTCCCCAGACACTCCCTCATTACCCCTATTCTAAAATCTCTTCACTTTCTCCCCATCGCATCCCGAATCAAGTTCAAGATACTCGCCATCACCACAGAGCTCTATTCAACACCTCTGCCAAGCAACTCCAAGTATCAATCAGACGTCCTGACAGTAACAGACTCAGTCAACAGAATGCATCAAATTTTCTCCTCCCACCAATGCAGTCACAAGAGGCCTCAATGAACATGCACAAGAGCCTTTGAATTTTTAACTCCCACCACACGGAATCAACTACTCCCCACATTTTGCTGCATCCAATCCCACACCCTATTTCAAAAGCACCTCAAAACGCTCTTCTTCGAAGAACACTATGGTGCCTCCCCCACAACCCCAATAAGAACATTCTCCTCTACCTCTTACCATTCCCATTACCCCCTCCCCTAACCGAGTGCTCATCCCCCTTCTTTCCACTTCCTCAATTACCCTTCCTCCCTCTTCCCAGCCCTCACTATATTTTAAGCATTCTATAATATAGGTTCCAAATTCTATATCACTTGCATTGTACCCCCACGTTATATGCTGCTTATAATTTAGTTGTATTTGTATAAAGTTGCCTCTACATATTTACAGTTGTTCCATGTAAACCGTTCTATTTTTTTCCCTGTAAACCATTTTGCCTGGTAGAAAAACAGTATAGTAAAGCCAGTTAAATAAATAAATGAAGACGATGGAGTAAAGTCCATTGTAGAGATTGTACGTCTTAAATTATTGTAATATGACATTGCTTCATTGTTTTCAATTGCTCTCACTGCTTGGGGTAATTGATTCAATGATATCGTATGTTAGTTTTTATTGTTTATTGTACTAATTTTTGTGTTTACTGTAAACCACAAAAAAACAATCCTGAAAAGGGTTGAAGTGGTTTCACTGAAGTTAGAATTCTATCCAAATAGTATCAAATTAAGATCAAGGCTTTGAGCTCTGAGTGAGACAGGGAGGGCCTTGGCTGAATGGAGCAGAACATACTGTTATTTATTTATACACACATTCAGCCTATGCAGGAATGCTCAAAGTTGCTTGAAATATTAGCATAAATGCCAGATAAGAACTGTAATATACTCATACAGCCTGCCCCCTTTAGTTCAAGTCATGCTGCCACAGATGTCTGTGGTTTTCCCATCATTTCTTCTTAACTAAGCATCCTTTATGCTATTCCTTGGTCTCTGAACGCTGTTGCTATTTTTGTCTCTACCACTTCATGTGTCTACCACCTTTTCTTTGAGCAAATACTATCTAATGTTGTTCCTGGGCCTATTAAAGCTTCACAAGAATTCCTTTGCAGCGAGAAAGCTTTGTTTCTTGTGCCTTGTGTATTCCTTTGAGAGGGAAAATAACAATTTTGGTGTGATTATATCTTTTTTTTTTCTGCCTTGTTTTTCACACAGCACTGGCGGAAATACTTAGTGTGAAGGACATCAGCGGGAAGAAGCTTTTCTATGTCCATTACATTGACTGTAAGTAGCAAGTGGTGTCACTTTCCATGCGAAAGGAAATGTGTTGGGATAAGGGGGAAAGGGGCATGCATTAAAGTTGCTCAGCAATCTGACTCAACAGGGCAAGCAGCCATAGCTTATCTAAAGCCCATAGTCGCCTTATGCTTTCTGTCTACAGTACTTTGAGGGGCAAAATTAAGCCACTTCTATTTATTTATTTTTTATTTAACAATTTTTATATACCCCTTTTTCATTTAATCAAGGCGGTTTACAATAACTTTAACATTTACAAAGAACTTGTAAATTTGAACAATAACAGAGAACTTGCAATTTTAAACAATTAAACATTAACATTTACAAAGAACTTGCAAATTCTAGACCTTCTCTTCTTCTTTTGGTGTTCATCAAATGCCCCACGAGTCCACCATGCATTTGCTAGTGTATCAGATATAGTGGGTGAGGACAAGTGTTTTATGTCCATCTTATGGATCACCATGCACAGAGAATTACCCAGACATGGCTGGTGTAAAGAAAGGTGCAGTGAATATGTGTGTCAACTATAAGCCTGATCCTGTGGTATTTCATTAAGCGTAGCAGATGCTTGACTGTGTAGTTCATTGTTTTGTTGGTGTTATGTGCTTCAGGAGCTGGGAGAGTGAGTGCATAAGGGCCAGAATGAGCCAATACACTTCTTAGAGCAGTGCTTCTTAAACCAGTCCTCAGGGCACACATAGACCAGTCAGGTTTTCAGGATTCCCACAGTGAATATGTTTGAGATACATTTGCATGTTCTGCCTTCATTGTATGCATATTCATTGTGGGAATCCTGAAAAACCAACGGGCCTAGATGTGCCCCGAGGACTGGGTTGAGAAGCACCGCCTTAGAACATTTTTTCCCCCGCTTTATTTTAACATAGAAACAGAGAAAACGACAGCAGATAAAGACCGTATGGCCTATTCAGTCTGCTCATCATTAAGTTCTATAGTCCTTTCCCCTCCCTCACAGATCCTCACTATTTGTCTCATGCTTTCCTTTTTTTTTTTTTATGTAATAAATTTTATTGAGCAGTCTCAAATAGCATACAGTAAAACTCAACAGACCGTAACCTTGCGATAGATAGATAGAATCTAGCAATTCCAGCAGCCTTACCCGCCTGCCGAAAAGAGACAGGCAAGAATAACAGCAGCATCGGGTTATTTAACCTATACAAATAACAATGCATATAAGTCAGATCCTGCATAATAAAGCTAGACAAAAACAATACAATACACCACCAGTGCCCCCTGCACAAAAACAGCCCAAATGAGAGCACGAAAAACATAGCAATATATTGCAATACAGACAATACCATACAGTATAAGTTAGAGCCCTCCCATGTAAGTGTACTGATAGCAAAAATAGCATTGAAGCTAAGGCCTGGCAACTCCCACCACCGCTCAGATCCTCCTCTTCACAGCATTTTCCCCTCTTCTCAGCAGAACCATAGAGAACTAACAACTGAGAACTTAAAAGCAAAAACATTATAAGTCCCGTAAGGGGACTGAGACTAACCAAACTCTGCTCAGCCTACCTCCCACCCACCCCCGTTCTGATCCTTCAAACCCCTAAGTGCAATGGGAAGAAAAGAAAAGGAAGGAGTATCTTCATTAAAAGCAGCTAAGAAAGATTAGAACTTCAGTCACGGTAACCACTGGGAAGCTCCTGCACTCTAGAGTCCTCCTGAAAGACTAAACTCCATAGGTCCTCTCCTTGAAATGGACGACCTCATACTGAAGCAGTAATCTTTTCCAACCGATAAAGATCCCAACTCTTAGAACGCCATTCTAAAAAAGACGGAGCCCTGCTACGCTTCTAAAAACGAGCAATCACTGATCTTGCTGCTAGGAGCAGTGATTGAACCACTCTACTAAGAGGCCCTCTACTGGAGGACTCAGGTAGGACTCCCAGCAGACAAGTCTCCATATCATAAGGGAGAGTTACCAATAACTGCCTAGTAAGGTGTTCCACCACCATCCTCCAGTACCTTTGAATGTGAGGACAATACTATCACATATGATCAAAAGTACCCTGACAACCACACAACCGCCAGCAAAGTGAATCATCGGCTCTCTTTCAATGATAGAGATCAGACGGCGTTATGTAGAGACAAAAAAGGATCCTAAGTTGTGTATGAATTAACCCAAGCGAAAGAGAGCATGAATGCATATAGTGATTAAACTTCCAGCCAGAAATCTTGCTCCTTTCCAGGTAAAATCGCCTCCCATCTCTGCTGCGGAAGTTTCAAAGTAGAAAGAACGGGTGAATCCTCTGCAATATTCCGATACAGTCTTGCAACAAACGCGGGGAGTTTCCTAGACTCGAACAGATCTTGCTCCCAACGTCTGGGGCTCCTAACTACATCAGATTCCGAAAGCTGGGTTACCAGACAATGAGACAGTTGTATATATTGAAACTGGGAAAGGGAAAAACCCAAGCGTTCCTCCAACCGCCTCTTGGGCAGAGAACGCAAGCCCTCATATAAAGAAGAAAGTCTCGTCAAGGCAAAATCTGAATCCAAGCCTTGTTTCATGCTTCGGATAAACCCCAGGTCCCCTAAAGGGCGAATGGGAAGCAGGTAACCCCAACTTTTTACAAATTTTCCTCCACGCTTCCCAACAAGGGCCAATAAACAAGTGTATCTTCACCTTAGGTACCTCAAGGGAGTCCCTGAGGAAGGGTACCGCTACCAATGGAATCGGTTTCAACCAATCCTTCTCCAAAGAAACCCAGTCTGCCCCGGAATTAATTCTCCACAACAGCAACGATCTCAAACAGATACAGGAGTAATATAACTCAGGGTCAGAAAGACCCAGCCCCCCGGACCATTTTGGAAGCATCAGAATCTGCCAACTAATTAACGGACGTTTCCCCATCCATAAAAAGCGCAAAACAGCCTGCCGGAGAGTCTTTAAGAAAGCGCCCGGTAGAGAGATAGGTAACTGCATAAACATAAAAAGCAGCTTAGGCAAAATCAACATCTTGTAAGTATTGATGCGGCCTAACCAAGAGATCGAGCTAGAACTCCATCAGTCCATATCCCGTTTGAGCGATGTTAAAAGAGGGAGATAATTCGGACTGTACAACTGTGAAATATCCCTATGTATTACGATGCCCAGGTACCGAAAGCGGTCCACCGTCGGGAACCCCCCTCACTGGAGCAAGAACCGATCGAAGAGCGGGATATACAACGAAGTAACGTAGAATCTCCAGGAACAAGCAGGAATAAGTCCTCACATATGGGTACGTCGGTACCGACGGAGCCCGTGCGGGAAAGCTCCCCAGCTTCTTAGAATAGAAGCTTTTGGGACCTCCCACTGCACATGCGCACTGCCTTCCCGCCTTCCTGAACAGCTCTCCTCAGTTTCTCTTTTTCCGCGGAGCCAGCAGGTCGTGTTCCTGTCACCGCTGAAGAAATTGTTATTTTATTTGTTTCTTTAGACCGCGTACCTGCCTTCCCCATACCGATACCGGTATCGCCGGTCTTTTCTTTCTTTCTTTAAAAAATTATAATTCTTTTTTCTTATTTTTTAGCTTTTTGGTCACTTCAGAGAGGCCTCTCGGCCTACTCAATTTCTCCTCATGGAGAAGCCAGCCCCTGGATTTAAGAAGTGTACCAAATGTAATGCTGTTATTTCAGTCACAGACACCCATGACTGGTGTCTGAAATGTTTGGGGCCTGACCATTCCATACCGGACTGCCCATCTTGCTCCCACATGTCTAAACGTGGGCTGCAGAACCGGGCCAACAAATTCCATGTGCTGTTTGCTTCAGAGAATACAGCATCACAGTCATCCAGGTCTTCTTCTCCGGATGGATCTCAGGTAACCAAACCTTCTGTGGGCAAGTCCTCAAAGAGCAAATCTCCTTCAAAGCATCGAGAGGCTCTTAGCTTAGAACTTGAGGACCCTGCCCCAACCAAACAACCCCGGCGGGAAGTCCAACTTCCAAAAACGCCAATTCAGGGGTCTCAGGTTGATATCGATGCTACGGCCTCGACAGATCACCTGTTAGCCTGCTCTGGGGTACCGGGTCACTCCGGTACCGACATCCAGGCAGCTATGGCGTCCATGGGCGATACTGTACAGTCCATGCAGCAGGCCGTCATGGCTTTCATTAAAGCTGCAACGCCATCGGTTCCGCTTTCAGCGGTTCCGGGCCCGATACCGGTATCGTCCGCCATGCCGGTATCGAGGCCGTCCACCTCTAAACGCAAGTCGGTACCGTATGGGCTTTCGCTCCATACCGGTTCCATACCCGATACGCCCGATATCGATACCGATCGGTACGCGTATCGTGCGTTAGAGGAAAGCACCGATTCCTCTGAGGATTTTCACTCCTCTGATGATTCTGCTGAGTTTTTCACTCAACTTACCTGAGGAGCCCTCTTCTCCTAAAAGGAGAATGTCCCCTCCAGAGGATTTGTCCTTCCAGGACTTTGTTTTAGATATGGCTACAGCCCTTTCTATTACCACATCCTCTGAAAAGGAACCCAGATCCAAAAAACTGGATATTTTGGGATACTCAAAGGCCCCTAAGGAGGCAGTTACCCTGCCTATCCATGAAATCCTTCAAGAACAACTGATGGATTTCTGGGAAAATCCTTTGACTTTGTCTCCTTATTCCCGTAGGTTGGACACCATGTATAGGGTCCCTCCTTCTCCTGGTTTCCAAAAGACTCAATTGCCCCACCACTCTATTGTGGTGAAGTCTGCAATGAAGAAGATTAGGAGTACCAAAAGGCACTCTTCCACCCCTCCAGGACGGGAATGTAAGACTTTGGACTCTTTTGGTAGGAAAATTTTCCAGGCTAGTATGCTTATAGCCAGGATTAATTCCTACAGTCTCTATATGGGCATGTTCCTGGAGGAACTTGCCAAAAAGGTGCGGCATTTTGCCCCCTTTATCCCTGAGGATAAAAAGCAGGGATTCCTTTCCCTAGTGAAACAACTCTTAGAGGTTTCTAAGTTCTCTAATAGGGCAGCATATGATTCCTTTGAGGGAGCCAGTAGGGCTTCGGGCATTGCTATTGCAGCCCGACGTCTTGCTTGGCTCCAGGCCTCTGATCTGGAACCTTGGGTTCTAGATGGCTTACGGAATCTGCCCTGTACAGGTGAGAACTTATTTGGGGAAGAGTGGCAAATCAAAGCCACCCAGATGGATGCTGAAAATGCCACCTTGGAAAGACTTTCAAAGTCCACTTCAATTCCTACTAAGAAAAAGTCTTTTAAAAGGCCTTACTATAAGAAGGCCAGAGTTGCTTCAAATACTGGCCAGCAGTCTTCTCAACCTCGCTATACTGCTAAGCGTCAGCAATCCAAACAAGCACGAGCTAAGCCTGCAGCAGCTACTGTAGCTCAGCAGGCTCCAACCCCTCAGGGGTTTTGACTTGCTCCTAGGGAACTTGCCACTTCTGGTTCTAACACAACCAGAACCTCTCACCATACCCGGAAGGTTGGTTCACTTTGCTCCCAGATGGGAACAAATCACAACAGAACAATGGACCCTCTCTATCATTCGAGAGGGTTACAAACTTCATTTCTCCAGCCTTCCTCCCCATCATATGGTGAGACCATTCAATTCTCCCCCATCTCTCCTAACCCTGTTGGGTCAAGAGGTTTCCTCTCTTCTTGCCCAAGGGGCCATAGAAGAGGTTCCTCTTCCTCAACAAGGGTCCGGTTTCTACTCCCCTTATTTTCTCATTCCAAAGAAGACAGGGGGATTCAGACCAATCCTAGATCTGAGAGAATTGAACAAATTTCTCTTCAAGGAGAAATTCAAAATGCTGTCTCTCGGCATTCTCCTTCCTTACCTCCAGGGTCAGGACTGGCTTTGTTCTCTAGACCTACAGGATGCGTATACACATATACTCATCCATCCATCCCACAGAAAGTATCTTCGCTTTCTGTTTCAGGGAAAACATTTCCAATACAGAGTACTCCCCTTCGGTCTAGCCTCTGCTCCAAGAGTATTCACAAAATGCATGGCAGTCGTAGCCGCATTTCTAAGAGGCATGGGAATCTTTGTCTTCCCATATCTGGACGACTGGCTCATCCGAGCTCCAACTCAGTCACAGGCCCAGATTTCCCTGGACCACACAAGGAGCCTTTTGCAGTATCTGGGACTGGTAGTAAACCTTCCCAAGTCCCAACTCATCCCTACTCAATCTCTAGAATTCATAGGGGCCCAGTTGGACACCATCACTGCAAGGGCCTACCTTCCACATGTTCGAGGCCAGCGCCTCCTGAGTTTGGCCTCCCAAGCTCAGTCCAGCACTCACTTGACAGCCAGGGAAATGCTACGCCTACTGGGTCATATGGCCTCCACAGTGCATGTGGTGCCCTATGCTCGTCTTCATATGAGAGCAGCTCAATGGACCCTGGCCACTCAGTGGACTCAGGCGTCAGGAGCGCGCTCAGACCAAATACAAACCTCCGATCGTCTGTTTTGGTCCCTCCACTGGTGGACTTCCACCAAGAATCTGTTGTTGGGGGCTCCATTTCAACCATTGCTACCCCAAGCAACCCTCACAACAGATGCCTCCCAAACAGGGTGGGGAGCCCATCTGCAAACTCTCTCCACTCAGGGCACTTGGTCTCTACAGGAGACCACCCTTCATATCAATCTTCTGGAACTGCGAGCAATTTACCTTGCCCTCAAGGTCTTCCACTCCCTCCTAGCCAACCGCACTGTCCTAGTTCAGACGGACAATCAGGTGGCCATGTTTTACATAAACAAACAAGGAGGGACGGGCTCTCTGTCGCTTTGCAACGAAGCTCTAAGACTATGGGCCTTCGCCAGAGAGCATCAGATTCACCTGCTAGCAGTGTATCTCCCAGGAGTTCAAAACTCTCGGGCAGACAGGCTCAGTCGAGTTCTGCTGCCACACGAATGGTCCCTACATTTGGACCAAATAAACCGAATCTTTCAGGAATGGGGGACCCCGGACATAGACCTCTTTGCAAGTCCGTGGAATGCCAAACTTCCCCGGTTCTGTTCCAGAACCCCGTGTCAGGGAGCTCAGGCTACGGACGCCTTTCTCCTGAATTGGAATCAGGCATTCCTATATGCCTTTCCACCCATTCCTTTGATTCCCAAGACTCTGTTCAAACTCCAGAGGGATCATGGAACTATGATCCTCATAGCTCCACGCTGGCCACGCCAAGTGTGGTTCCCTCTACTTCTACAGCTCTCCCAGGGATCCTACTTGGATCTGGGAGCTGCGCCAGACCTCCTGTCTCAGGAGGAGGGGACTTTGTGGCACCCAAACCCCAAATCCCTTCACCTCAGTGCTTGGTTACTGAAGGCTTAAGCCTTCAAGACTTTCATCTTTCCCAACCAGTGAAAGATATCCTTTCGGCCTCTAGGAAACCCTCTACCAGGCGTTCCTATGCTTTCAAATGGAAACGTTTTTCCATTTGGTGTGCTCAGCAGGGTCTTGACCCTCTAGCACTTCCTTTGAATTCTCTTCTTGATTATCTCCTGCATCTATCCAATGCAGGCCTCAAGACGAATTCGGTAAGAGTCCATTTAAGTGCTATTGCAGCATCCTTGAAACATATAAATGGACAACCTATCTCCTCTCATCCTCTTGTTGCAAGATTCATGAGAGGCCTGACTCTCACTAAACCTCCCATCAGACCACCCCCGGTCGCATGGGATTTGAATCTAGTGCTCGGTCAACTTATGAAGCCACCTTTTGAGCCAATGTTTTCCACCTCCTTGAAATTTCTTTCCTGGAAGGTCATCTTCCTCATTGCAGTCACTTCGGCTCGCCGCATCAGTGAGCTGCAGGCTTTAGTGGCTAATCCACCTTACACAAGATTTCATCATGATAAGGTGGTCCTTAGGACGAATCCCCACTTTATGCCTAAAGTGGTCTCGCCTTTTCATCTTAATCAAGAGGTATATCTACCTGTCTTTTTTCCAGCTCCTCATGCATCCAATGCAGAGAGGAACCTTCATACTCTGGATTGTAAAAGAGCTCTCGCTTTTTACCTTAATAGGACTCAGCCACATCGAAAGTCTTCTCAACTTTTTGTGGCCTTTGATCCTTCCCATTTGGGACTTCCAGTCTCCAAGCGTACACTTTCCAATTGGATTGCTCAGTGTATTTCTTTTGCTTACCAGAGCAAAAACATTTCTCTGGAAGGCCATGTCACTGCTCATAATGTGAGGGCCATGGCAACTTCTATGGCTCATCTGCACTCTGTTTCCATAGATCAGATCTGTCGAGCCGCTACCTGGGCCTCGGTTCATACCTTCACAGCCCATTACTGTTTGGACAAGGACTCCCGCCGGGATGCCTTGTTTGGCCAGGCTGTCCTCAAGCACCTGTTCCATTCCTAAACAACTCCTGCCCACCTTCCCAGAATGGATGCCTGAGATCCATACGAAGATGGCGAACCTTTACAGGGGATCCCATGCATCTAAGCTAGGGAGTCCCCATATGTGAGGACTTATTCCTGCTTGTTCCTGGAGATAGCACAGTTACTTACCTGTAACAGGTGATCTCTGGGAACAGCAGGAATTAGTCCTCACAACCCACCCACCTCCCCTAGGAGTTGTATCTTTTATCTATCTATCTTCCTGTCCTCTCTCTGTTGACTCAGCTATAAACTCGAAACTGAGGAGAGCTGTTCAGGAAGGCGGGAAGGCAGTGCGCATGTGCAGTGGGAGGTCCCAAAAGCTTCTATTCTAAGAAGCTGGGGAGCTTTCCCGCACGGGCTCCGTCGGTACCGACGTACCCATATGTGAGGACTAATTCCTGCTGTTCCCAGAGATCACCTGTTACAGGTAAGTAACTGTGCTTTTCTGCCGATTTATAGTAAAGCCGGAAACAAACAAAAAACGATATAAGATACTTACCACTATGGGAAGTGATCTAGATGGATCATTCAGGTAAATCAATGTGTCATCCGCATACAATGAGAGAGAGTGCCATTCAGAGCCTAAACAGATGCCAATTTCCTCGGCTCTTGCCCTAATATGAGCCGCTAGAGGCTCCATTGCGAGGGCAAACAAAGGAGAAAGTGAACAACCTTGTCTTGTGCCTCTACCTATGAAAAAGGGAGACAAAACCAAACCATTTATAGATACCGAGGCTTGGGGACTGGTATAGAGCGAAGCAGTCCACGCACAAAATGAAACCCCGAATCCAAACTCCTTGAGGACCTGTAGAAGATATGGCCATTTGAGCTTGTCGAAAGCTTTCTCAGCGTCAAGCGAAAGAATACCAAAAGACCCTACTTTACCTTTTAGGCAGTGTAAGACATTAATTAGCCTTCGCACATTCTCAAAACCATATCTATTTCTGATAAACCCCATTTGATTAGGATGAACAGTGTCTGGAATTAAAGTCGCTAACCGATTTGCGAGTAGCATGGTGAAAATTTTGTAGTCCAAGTTCAGCAAAGAAATCGGACGATAATTGGAACACTACATTGCATCTTTGACAGCTTTAGGAATCACCACAATGGTCGCCTGATAAAATGAATCCGGAAGCGATTTTTTGGAAAGAATTTCATTGCACACTGTTAACAGGATCGGAGCAAATAAATCTGGGAATACCTTGCAGATTTCTGCCGGTAAAAAGTCCGGTCCCGCCGCCTTAGCAGATTTGAGATTCTTCATCACGTGTTGAACCTCCAGGAGAGTAAAAGGGCGATCTAAGAAGTCCCTACCTTCGGCAGAGAGTTGTGGGAGGGAAGCCTCCCGTAACCAATCGGGAAGGTCCGTATCCTCTGCCGACGTCCCACTAGCATATAGTTGCTCATAGAATCTAGAAAAATTGTTCGCAATATCCCTGGACCCGTACATGACTTGACCCTGTGGAGATTTGATTGCTACTATTCTATGACGCTGCCGCTGGCGTTTTAATTGCCACATCAACAGCTTCCCAGCCTTATTTCCCTGTTCATAAAAACGTTGTCTCGTTCGCAAGAAAAGCGAAGCTACATGTTCAGCCTCCAAGGAGGCTAACTCCCCTCTACGGCTGGACAACAAACTCCACACACTCTCACCCCCACCCCTCCTATGTTTTTTTTCCAATTCCTCAATCTCTCTCCTCAAATCCTCCTGTTTGGCCACTAGACGTTTTTTGAAAGCGCTCGACAAAGATATAAGATGCCCCCGCAAAACCGCCTTCCCAGTGTCCCATAACAAAGCTCTGGAAATCTCCGAGGAGTCATTTAAAATTTAAAAATTCCATCCAGCCTTTCCGTACTGTGGAGGCAAACTCTGAGTTGAGCAATAACCCGCGAGGCAGAGACCACCGGTGAGGTGGAGATTCTGCGTCCCCCAAATCAATACCAATAGAAATGGTTGTATGATCTGAAGGGCCCATGGTACCAATATTTGCCCGAGTCAGCCATGAAAGCCCTGATCGTGACAAGAACCACATGTCAATACGAGAATGACAATTGTGTACCTTAGAATAAAAAGTATAATCCCTTTCCAAGGCATGTAGATGTCTCCAAACATCACACAAATCGAAATGCAAAACCCAGTCCTCCAATAGATTCCCCTGATTGTTCCCAGCTACCCGACTCCCAGAACGGTCCACTTCGGAGCGGACACAATTAATGTCCCCTCCTACAAGCAATTCACCCTAAGGTTTTGAAGTGCCTTTGAGAGGTCAATTAAGGAGCTCCCCACTAATGCTGGAGGAAGATACACATTCACAAGAGTCAAAATGGTCCCTTGACTAGATCCCACTAAAATCAAAAAAACGTCCCTCCGGATCTGTAAATTTATTAATAAGCTGAAAGGGGCAATTGGAGGAGAAGAGAATAGCAACCCTCCTCTTTCTGGATGAGAAATTAGCCAGGTGTATCTGCGGAAACCCACTTCTAGCAGAGTCAAAGTGATCACGCTTGGCAAAATGAGTTTCCTGCAGAAAGACAATCTAAGCTTTCTCCCGGCTTAATTGGTCCAGAACTCTCCTGTGCTTGCACGGGTTATTTAAGCCATGCACATTCCATGAAATAGCCTTAACCATTCCCAGTAATTGAGTAAAGCCACTTGTAAATATTCCACCTGAAACTGAGCCTTTACCTACTGTCCCTAAACTTTGTGTAATAGTACCCGTTCCCCAGCACCCGCTGACAATTCTGCTCACAACACGCAGCTGAGCAAAGAGCAAGCCCCAAATTCTCAAAATAAGCTGACCGAATTCAGGATCAGAAAAGCCCCCACTCCCCCCTCCCTCCAAACATTCCTATGTGTGCAGGAAGTATACCAAACCATTAAGTATCTCAGAAGTGGCGACACCACCCGTGTCCCCAAAGAAGGTAGTGTGAATGAGGCTATAACCAACCACCTCCCCAACTCCCTCCCTGCATGCATCCCTGTAAGATAAATACCTGTTACCCTATAAAAAGCCCCCTTATGATCGAATCATCACAACTGTAAAATTTCCTCCCAACAGCTATCCTCTTTCCTCATTCCCTCCAACACCCACTTTAACCACCTCTTCCCCACCCCCTTTCCCTGATTTCCCGTTCACCTGCCTACCCAAGTAATAGTGATGAGGCCAACCGTAAAGATTGTAAGAAGATGGTAACTATCCCAAATATAATCTCCCTACATACAATGATAAACACAATGTAATCGAGTAGGAGCAGAAGTGTCCATCTCCTTCTGAAGATTGGTTTCCAGGTCCGAGCTGGACGACTTGCGAGATCTAGGTACTTTACATCTCTTCGACAAGGACATCTCCCACTCTCCATTCATGCCTCTGACGTGATGGCCTTTCACCATGCTGCATCAGGTCTAAAAACTCCAGTGCTGCTGACAGATCCACAATTTTCTGAGCACAGTTATTCCAGTCAAACAATAAAGCAAAAGGAAAGCCCCATCTGTAAGGAATAGCACACTTCTGCAGTGCTTGCGTTAAGGGTTTGAAATTTCTGCGTCGCTCCAAAGTGTATTGAGAAAGGTCCTGGTATATCTGAACCGCTTGACCTTTAAATACCACCGAACGTTTGCCTCGTATACTTCTCAATAGTGCCACTTTATCTTCAAAGAAGCTGAAACAAATGATTATTGCGCGAGGTTGAGCATTGGAAGACCTACGGGCTCCCTGGGAACGGTGCACTCTAACCACACAGGATTGGAGGCATTCAGCACACAGAAGGCATAAAGCTCTTGGAATATAGCCACAACATCTTCTAGCCCACCAGTTTGTTCGCTGAGCCCAAATACTCTGTTGTTATTACGCCTTTGTCTGTTCTGAAGCTCATCTTGTCTCTCCTTGAGATCCTTTGTGAGTTGATCCAATTTTATAATTTTAGATTGAAAAGCCACAGATGAGTCCATTTGTTCCCCTATATTATTTTATTTATTTATTTATTTAACAATTATTTCTATACCGCTCTTTCCCAAGTATCAAGTGCGGTTTACAATTAACAGTATGTTATATGGTATGGGTAGTATCATACCAAGTCATTTTACATAGAACAGGTGGAACTAGGTACAGGTAACAGTATAAAGTTTAAACAGTAAATTATTAAAACATTAAACTATTAGAACATATGTACATAGTAGATATTTACAAATTATATCATATATTACTTGTGGTTGTAAACATTAATTTAATCTTCAAGGCAGGTAGTTATATATTGTTTGTAGTATGGTAGTTAACCTGTGTCTCTTTGTGTAGTCTGGTTAGTTTCTGCTCCTTTGTTGTAGTGTAAAGAGAATAAATGGGTTTTCAGTTTTTTTCTAAATTCCTTTATGTCTGACAGTAGGCGAATGTTGTTAGGAAGGTTATTCCAGAGGATAGGTGCTGAATGTGAGAAGGCTCTCATGTTGGTTTGTTTTCTAGCTTTTGAGTAGTCTTTTGGTACTGCTATAGTGTTTGTGTTTCTACTCCTTTGTGGTCTTTTATCTATTTCTACTTTGATGAGTGTATTGAGTACAGATGGCGCTAAGTTATTTATTAGTTTAAATGTGGTTAGAAGAATCTTGTATTTTATTCTGCTGTGAATATTAATTTCGGTTTGTGTTACTCTGTCATCTAGTGACTTAAGATCAGCTTGGATATCACTCACTGCCTTGGTGAAATCCTGACGGAAGAGCTTAAGCTCTTTTAAAATTTCCAAAAAGTCCGCTTTCGTGACCGGAGACTGAGGACCCGATGAATTGGGTTTAGAGGAGGGAGCATCCTCTAAAGTAGATGATGAACGTGTTGCAGGGGAGTCCGAAGATCTAGCAAACTTGGATAAAGAAGATGCGTAGGATTTAGAAGTAGCCATGTTTCGTCAATTGCAGCAGCTTTCCCGAACCTGTTGATTCGTATGCCCTATGCTTGCCTCAGTGCGTAAATCATGAGGACCCACCGCTTCTGAGGGCCAAAGATCTTCTCCCACCACCAGGGAACTACATAGGTCAGAGAAGCTTCAATCCACTGGCTGCCACCCCAGATAAGGCAGACACTATAAGACGACCCGTCCTATTGTGCTGCGGTAGAGGTGCAGGACCTGAATGGCAACACTGTCTCCTTCTGGACGGACGTAGGGTGCAGATCAGATGCAGAATTGGCAATACATTCCTGCTAC
This sequence comes from Ichthyophis bannanicus, assembly GCA_033557465.1. Lineage (NCBI taxonomy): Eukaryota > Metazoa > Chordata > Amphibia > Gymnophiona > Ichthyophiidae > Ichthyophis > Ichthyophis bannanicus. The sequence continues at coordinate 924,031,267 of CM066032.1, read as the reverse complement.
AATTTTCCCAAGAACTCTCGGATTCCTATAATTGCTGCAAAACATCACTTGTCACTGAAATCCCAGTATCCATTTTCCTGGAAAAAATTATGCACCTCATCCAGCTTTCAAGAAGATCAGAATACTCTCTGCAGCGACTGATGGAAGTGCAGAAGGGCTAGACCAGGTGAGGATAAAAAAAAAAATCTTCTTCTTCACTTGCAGTTCTCAAATAAAGACACTAGAGGGAGCTCCCAGATAAGGCATGAAGCAGTGCAATACGAAGATCAACTGAACTGCTGAGTTTCCTCCCTCAGAAACTGGTCGAGACAAATTGAGACTCCTACAGCACAAGAAATTTGTGCTATTAATATTGCAAGGCCTCCACCTGCTCCTTTCACCACGGATCGCAGTGTCGCCCTCGTTCTTCAACGGAACCGGAGCAATTAGCTGGGCTCTTTAAATTACGGCGGCCATCTTGCCCATCTTATGCGTTCCAACGATGCGTTCCACGGGTCAGCAGCCATCTTAAACTCCAGAGACAAACTGCAGCTGCGCGCTCCAGCAGAACGTCGTGGACTTCGTCAGCACAGCTATGCGTTCCAGGCAGAGCACATCACCGGTTTCCCGCCAATATCGGAGCCCCCTTCTGCGTTCCACTAAGCGTCCCCTCAGGTATGTTAATAATGGCGGCAGAGTTGTACTAAGTTGGCTCCTCACACACGTACAATCATTTCTCTGGTAGACTTTTAACCCGACATTGATCTCAGGCAGTTGGTCACTCACGTCGGTGGTCATCCGATCCCCGCATTAAGCCCAGCATTCAGAACGACTGGATTCAACAAAGTAACTCACTGTGTCAGACTTCACCAAAGGAGTTTAGCTAGGCAGAGAAATGGAGGCAGGATACCGGCATAAGAGATTCGTGGGGAGATCCGGAGGGCATATTCATGCAGATCTTCAGCCTATAAGGCTTGGCTCTCCGCGATCTCCAAATCGCATCGAGGTGTCATAAGTAGAATGAAGAATTCTGATTCATCTGTTAGAAGGATAGTGAATCTGATAGCCACACAAAAAGATGTTATCTAAGCTTAAAACGTAGGCGCATTTTTGATCCAATAACTACAACTTTATAGTAAAATAGCAGGGAATAGAGAGAGAAAGCTGAGGAGCCTCACGGGATCGTGGCCATCTTAATTGGGCTCACTAGCGCCCCCCACCCTCATGCTTTCTTGAATTTAGATACAGTTCTTGTCCCTACCACCTCCACTGGGACACTGCTGCATGCCTGGAATGTCCTCCCGAAGGAGGTGGTGGGAGCAAAAACAATGACTGAATTAAAAAAGGCATGGAACAGACAAGAGTATGTAATCACAGCAAGCATAAATAACTTCATAAATAGAGAGGGTTAACTTGCCAAAAGTGGTGGGTACAACCTTAAGCAAAAGTATAGAGGGGGAGTAACCTGCACGGAGTGGCAGATTCCACTCTAGCTACCTTACTGGGCAGACTAGATGGACCATGATGGCCTTTATCTGTTGTCATTTATTATGTTACTATGTCAAATATAGCAATTCTGCAGCAGATCTAAGTCCGGTGAATCCTGGCTCCCTGGAGAGGGGAGACTACTGGCACTGCAGAGAGATGAATCATGTCGTGGTGAGAGGGGCTTGGGAGCACAAGGCTGGTCAGCTGGAGTGCAGTCACTGCCGTGCAGCCTGCCGCAGCCGTTAGGCTTCATTCTCCCATGTCCGACTTTACAACATCTGTGAGCAGGAACAGATCCCAGATGCAGTGCATTTGGAAGCGAGTCCTATTTCATTATGAGGATGGTGCAGGGCCTATGTTGGGCACAGTTGAGTTGGAGGAGAGACCATTTTTGGTGGGAACTACTGCCGTTACTGTCAATGCCGAGCTTAAAGTAGAATGCAGACCTGAACCTCTGGTCCTTACTCCTGTGGGGGGATTGAACCTGTCTGATCTCCATGGGACATCTGGGTTGGGGCTTCTGAGGTGGCAACCCCTTTTCCCTCAAATTCGTCCTGCTGCTTCATCAGTTTTCTGCCTAAAGCAAGGCCTAGAGAATGGTCCAAAGAAAATTCCTTTTTCATGGTTGTAGAGTCCTTCAGCTTCAGATGAGTCTTCAGGGGCAAATGGAACTTACAGGGATCAGGAGGATGATAACCCACCTTTTTGCCCTTGCTATTGACCTCCCCGACCCCTCTGTAAATCTCCTTCCCTTTTCCCTCTTTCTTTTCCTCTCCTCTGTCTTGTCGTATGGCTCTCCTGGTTTGCTTTCCTATCCATTATTGTAACTTCCTTTCCTTCTTCTGCCAACGGCTTTCTGTATTGTTTTATATTCTATTTAAACCACTATGATGTCATTGTTAGCAGTATATAAAGTAAATAAACATCTCTAGGAACAAGTAGGAATGAGTCTTCACATATGGGTATCGTCGGTACCGACGGAGCCTGCGCAGGAACGCTCCCCAGCGTCCAGTAAGAAAGCTTTTGGGAGCAATCCACAGCGCATGCGCGCTGCCTTCCCGCCTTTCCCAACCGCCTCTCTCCAGTTCTTCTTTTCCGCGGAGCCAGCAGGTCGTGTTCCTGTCACCGCAGAAGAAGTTCTTTATTTTTTTCTTTATTTTTCTGTGTCGCGTCTGCCTTCGACGTCGGACCGGTACTGCCGGTCTTTTCTTTTCTTTTCTTTCTTTCTTCCTTCAAAAAAAACTTTTATTTTCTTCAACTGTGCATTTTCAGTTTGGGCCTTAGACCTAAATATTTTCTCCTCATGGAGAAGCCCACTTCCGGGTTTAAAAAGTGCACAAAATGTGGCGGTACTATTTCTGTCACCGACACCCATGATTGGTGTCTGAAATGTTTGGGTCCTGACCATTCCATCACGGATTGTGTGTCCTGCACCATGATGTCTAAAAGAGGTCGGCAGAACCGAGCGGCCAAGCTCAGTACCCTGTTTCCCTCTGATGCAGCCTCGGTGGCATCGACGTCTTCCAGGGCTGCTTCTTCCTCCCATGGATCTCAGGTAACCAAACATAAATCTAGCCGGTCCTCGAAGGGCAAATCTCCCTCCAAGCATCGTGATGCCTCCGGGCTTGCCCTCGAGGATTCCGCTCCGGCGAAATTACCCCGGTGGGAAGTTCCGGCTTCCAAAGCATTACCTATGGGGTCACAGGTTGACATCGATGGCGCGGCCTCTATCGATCACCTGTTGCCGTGTTCTGGGGTACCGGTGGCCTCCACTGATACCGACATCCAGACTCTGGTGACGTCGATGGATCAGAAAATTCTATCCATACAGCGCACCCTTACGGCATTTATGCAGGCTTCGACACCTTCGGTACCGCAACAATCTCCGTTGCCGGTACCGACTCCGGCATCGGCACCGTTCCTGGTGCCGGTACCGATTGCATCGACATTGGCTTCGGTGTCGGCTGCAACGGTACCCTGTCCTACGATGCCCATCGGTACCGAACCGGTACCACTTACTCCCGATGTCGATCCCACTCGGTATGCGTATCGGGCTTTACAGGAGCATCCGGACAGGCGATACTTCAATTCCTCCGAAGACTCTGAGTCGGAGGTTTCTGTCGATGCACCGGTGCTTCTTCCTCAGGAGTCTGATTCTCCAAAATGAAGAATGTCTCCTCCAGAGGATTTGTCTTTTCAAGACTTCATTAGGGAAGTGGCTAGAGGCCTCTCCATTACAGTGGCCTCTGAGTCAGAGCCTAGAGCCAAGCAATTCGATATTTTGCAATATCCTAAGGCTCCTAAGGAAGCAGCTACCCTACCTGTTCATGAGATTCTCTATGATCTCATGTTGGGCATGTGGGAGACTCCTCTCACCACCTCTCCTCATTCTCGCAGGTTATTCACCATGTACCGTGTCACTCCCTGTCCTGGTTTTCATAAGACTCAGCTTCCTCACCACTCTATTGTGGTTGAGTCTGCTATGAAGAAAATAAAGAGTGCAAAGAGACACTCATCTAACCCTCCAGGACGTGAATGTAGGACTCTAGATGCTTTTGGCCGAAGGATTTTCCAGGCCAATATGCTTGCTGCCCGAATCAACTCCTATAGTCTCTATATCGGGATGTTTCTAAAAGAAGTCACAGATCATCTGCAGACTTTAGCTCCTTTTATTTCAGAAGATAAAAGGCAGGAATTTCTCACTTGGCTCAAACATGCCCAAGATGTTTCCAAATGCTCCAACCGTGCAGCCTTTGACTCTTTTGAGTGTGTAAGCAGAGCCACGGCTATTGCCATAGGTGCACGCAGAATTGCTTGATTACAAGCCTCTGATTTGGAACTCTGGGTCCAGGATGAGTTGGGAAACCTTCCTTGTACAGGTGAAAACCTGTTTGGCAGGGATTGGCAAGCAAAGGCCACTCAGATGGATGCTGAGAACTCTGCTTTGGATCGACTTTCAAAGTCTACCTCTGCCCCTGTTAAGAAAAGATTGTTCAAAAAGACATCTTTTTCTAAAAAGGGAAGATATTATCCTGCTCATGGGCAGGCATCTTCTGCAGGTCGTTTTGCTGCAAAACGTCAGCAACCGCCTAAACAGGCCAAGTCAAAGGCTGCCAAGCCTACCACAGCCCAGCAGCCTCAGCCTCCTCAGGGCCTTTGACTTGCAACTAGAGAACCTAGCCTTTCTAGCTCTGGGAAACCTAGAGCCCCTCACCATTCCAGGAAGGTTGACTTACTTTGCTCCCAGATGGGAGCAAATCACTGCAGAGCAATGGGCCCTCTCCATCATAAAGGAAGGGTACAAGCTTCACTTTTTAAACCTTCCTCCTCACACCATGGTGAAACAGTTCAATTCTCCAACATCTCTCCTCAACCTTCTATGTCAGGAGATTACTACCCTTCTTGCCCAAGGGGCAATAGAAGAAGTACCTCTTCTTCAACAGGGCTCAGGGTTCTACTCCCCTTATTTTCTTATCCCAAAGAAAACAGGGGGCTACAGACCCATAATAGATCTCAGAGAATTGAACAAGTTTCTATTCAAGGAGAAATTCAAAATGATTTCTCTAGGGGCTCTGCATCCATACCTTCAGAGTCAGGATTGGCTTTGTTCTCTAGATCTCAAGGATGCGTACACCCATCCCACACACAGAAGGTTCCTTCGGTTCCTTTTTCAAGGAAAGCACTACCAATACAGGGTGCTTCCTTTCGGTCTGGCCTCTGCACCAAGGGTGTTCACGAAATGCATGGCAGTAGTAGCTGCATTTCTCCGTACTCTAGGAATATTTGTATTCCCATATCTGGACGACTGGCTCATTTGAGCCTCATCCCAGTCAGAGGCCCAGACTTGTCTAACCTGCACAATGCGTATCCTTCAGTATTTGGGACTAGTAATAAACATCCCAAAATCCAATCTCACCCCTACTCAGGGCCTTGCAGTTGTGGTATCCAGCAAGGCCCCTATGAACTCCAGAGACTATCTTCCTCAGGCCCGTTGCCTACATCTGGTGCAGTTAGCCTCCCAGATTAAGTTAAAGTCTCAATTAACTGCTCGAGAGATGTTACAACTATTAGGCCACATGGCACCCACCGTGCATGTGGTTCCATATGCTCGTCTTCACATGAGGGGGCAGCTCAATGGACTTTGTCCACCCAATGGACTCAGGCATCAGGTTGCCTGTCAGACAAAATAGCAAACTACAGTCGTCTATTTTGGTGTCTCCAGTGGTGGAAGTCCTCTCAGAACCTGTTGCTGGGGTCCCCTTTTCAGCAACCGTTACCCCAAGCAACTCTCACAACAGATGCTTCTCCAAAGGGTTGGGGAGCTCATCTGCAAGATCTCTCCACCCAGGGCATCTGGTCTCCACAGGAGACCTCTCTGCATATCAATCTCTTGGAACTCAGAGCAATATTCTTAGCTCTCAGAGTGTTCCATTCCCTGCTCAGCTACAGGACAGTCCTTATCTATACGGACAATCAAGTAGCCATGTTCTATGTAAACAAGCAGGGAGGAACTGGCTCTCTGTTGCTTTGCAACGAAGCTTTGCGACTGTGGGCCTTCGCCAGAGAGCATCACATCCATCTTCAGTATATCTTCCAGGTATTCAAAACTCTTGGGCGGACAGACTCAGTCGAGTTCTGCTCCCACACGAGTGGTCCCTCCACATGGACCAGGTAGCCAGGATTTTTCGAATTTGGGGAACCCCGGACATAGACCTCTTTGCAAGTCCGTGGAATGCCAAACTTCCCCGATTCTGTTCCAGAATTCCGTGTCAGGGAGTTCAGGCCAAGGATGCCTTCCTCCTTCACTGGGGTCAAGACTTCCTTTATGCCTTTCCACCAATTCCCCTAATTCCCAAAACACTATTCAAGCTTCAGAGAGATCGAGGGACCATGATCCTCATAGCACCACATTGGCCACGCCAAGTGTGGTACCCTCTACTTCTGCATCTCTCTCAAGCTCCTTCCCTGGACTTAGGCTCTGCACCAGACCTTCTGTCCCAGGAAGACGGAACATTGTGGCAGCCAAACCCCCAGTCGCTCCATCTCAGGGCTTGGTTGCTGAGGGCCTAGACCTTCAAGATTTTCATCTCTCTCAACAAGTCAGAGATGTTGTTCATGCTTCTAGGAGGCCTACTCGACGTTCCTATGCTTTCAAATGGAAAAGATTCACCATTTGGTGTTCAGAGAAGGGTCTAAACCCTCTTGCAATACCTCTGAATTCTCTACTAGAGTATCTCCTGCATCTATCCCATGTAGGCCTAAAAACGAATTCAGTAAGAGTCCATTTGAGTGCTATTGCAGCGTCCCTCAAGCCTGTCAATGGACAACCTATCTCCTCTCACCCTCTTATAGCAAGATTCATGAGAGGCCTTCTTTTAACTAAACCTCCCATTAGACCACCTCCAGTGGCAAGGGACTTAAACCTGGTTCTTGGCCAGCTTATGAAGCCACCCTTTGAACCTTTAGCCACCACCTCCTTAAAATTCTTTCTTGGAAAGTTGTTTTTCTCATTGCAGTCACCTCAGCACGCCGCATCAGTGAGCTGCAAGCTTTGGTGGCTAATCCACCTTATACAAGGTCCCATCATGATAAGGTAGTCCTCAGGTCCAATCCACACTTTATGCCTAAAGTGGTCTCGCCTTTTCATCTGAACCAGGAGGTATATTTACCTGTCTTTTTTCCAGGACCTCATGCATCAAATGCAGAGAGGAATCTTCATACCTTGGATTGTAAGAGAGCTCTCGCTTTCTACTTACAAAGAACACAGCAACATAGAAAGTCTTCTCAACTCTTTGTTGCTTTTGATCCTTCTCATTTAGGACTTCCAGTCTCTAAGAGAACACTATCCAGCTGGATTGCACAGTGTATTTCTTTCGCCTACCAGAGTAAGAACATTTCTCTGGAGGGCCATGTCACAGCTCACAATGTGAGAGCCATGGCAGCCTCAATGGCTCATCTAAACTCGGTGTCCATCGACCATATCTGTCGAGCGGCCACCTGGGCCTCGGTTCATACCTTCACAGCCCATTACTGTTTGGACAAGGACTCCCGCTGGGATGCCTCCTTTGGTCAGGCTGTCCTCAAACACCTGTTCCATTCCTAATCAACTCCTACCCACCTACCCTGGTTGGATGCCAGAGATCCATGGGGAGGAAGTGGAGCCCTCTGCAAGGGCACACAACCATGGGGTCTCTCCCTGGCATCTGCAGCTAGGGAGTCCCCATATGTGAAGACTCATTCCTGCTTGTTCCTGGAGATAGCACAGTTACTTACCTGTAACAGGCGATCTCTGGGAACAGCAGGAATAAGTCTTCACATCCCACCCACCTCTCCTAGGAGTTGTATCTCTCTATCTTTCTTTCCTTTCCTCTCTCTCTCTTTGTCTCAGCTTTAAAACTCGAACTGGAGAGAGGCGGTTGGGAAAGGCGGGAAGGCAGCGCGCAGGCGCTGTGGGATGCTCCCAAAAGCTTTCTTACTGGACGCTGGGGAGCGTTCCCGCGCAGGCTCCGTCGGTACCGACGATACCCATATGTGAAGACTTATTCCTGCTGTTCCCAGAGATCACCTGTTACAGGTAAGTAACTGTGCTATATGGAGGACAGAGCTTTGTTGATCTCTGTGGGCTTTGATTTGATGGAGTGTCTGTTGGATCTTTTTGAAGGTGCTTCTGAGCAAGAGCTGGAGGAGGTGGGGGGGCGGGGGGAATTCCAGCTAGGAAGTACCCTACGGTCCTACATATAAGGAATGGAGGAGTAGCCTAGTGGTTAGGGCAGCAGACTGGGACCAGAAAGACCATGGTTCATTTCCAAATCATCCTGCTAGACCAGTCCAGACAAGCGGGTTAAGTCCCCCTGCTAGCAGATGTTGGAGACAGAGAATAAACCCCTCCAGAAACCTGATTGGCTGGGCTCTGGTAGGTATAGGCATACTCCTAGGGGGTCTCCTTCAGTATTTTCTCTGTCTCCAGCAGATGATGGTGTTTTATTTCCTCTTCATTTTCTTTATTCCTTTCTTTTCCATTGCTGGACATGTCCAGGGCACACAAGAGGTGCTCCTCTGGTCTTCCCAGCCCTCAAATTACTAAGGTGAGCTACTGATCACGAGGATCAGTTGAGCTCCCTTCATCAGGGGGACCCCAGCTCCTGGCCACGGAGGCCTGTTTGACTGGATGCAGGGGAGGCCTTCAGGACTCTACAGCTGTGTTAATTCCAAGCTAGGCTAACGCTGTCTTGGACGTATGCCTTGGCTTCCCTGCTCTCTGGATACAGTGAGTGACAGCCCCCCCGCCCCTGCCGCTCTCGTGCAGCCATCGGCATCTGGCTCTCTCTTGTTCTGCTGTATTGCCCTTCTGTCCTCCCATCACCATCGTCTCGGTTTGGCAGTTTATGAGGCAATCGGGTGCTTTTTATCAGGTTTTGATTGACGGCGGCCATTTTCGCAGCTCCTCTGGGTCGCGCGGGCACATTCGCGGCAGCCATTTTAGAGCGGGAAACACTGTTGATTTGGCCTCTGCGCCTTGTCTGCTCCTGCCTTGAGCTTCCACGCACTCCAGCTCCTTCCTGTATTGCGATTTCACTTGCGGAAGCTGCAACATCTGTTTCTCTCCATGCCTTCCTCCTTACAACGTTGCCTTGTCTGCAGCAGGAAGCAGAAGGAGCTGAAAGACCAGGTATGCTCTGCATGCTCCTCTCACCCGGGGGAATCGTCCAGAGAGCCTTCCATCGCGCTCTCCCCTTCAAACAGCTCAGCCTCTACTCCTCCACCTCTCCCCTGGAAGGCCCCCAGCCTGCACCTCCCGCAGACTGATTTCTAATTGCTCTGCTGCTTTTACAACAGCCTCTATCTTCCTCCTTGCAGTCTGAGGTGACCTCTCAGTCTTCAGATGTCCAGTTCCTGGCCCTTTTTCGGCAGGCCTGGTCTCTCTGGCACTCTGAATCTTCAGGAGTTCCCTTGGAGCTTCTTTCTTCTCCTAACAGGATTTCCTCAGCTTCCACCTCTTGCAAGCATTCTCAGGGGGCCCCTTGATCCCATCCCCTCATCTTGGCTGTTCGACTCTTCCCTCATGTTGCTCCCCTATATTCTTCATATCTTCAACAATAGCCTTTCCTCCGGTATTTTCCCCTCAGCCTGGAAACATGCCCTCATCCGTCCACTTCTAAAGAATCCTTCCCTCGATCCCTCCACACTGGCTAGCTGGCGCCCCGTATCCAACCTTCCTTTTTTGTCAAAAACCTTGGAGAAACTTGTATTCACTCAGCTCTCTGCCAACTTAGATTCTACCCTCTCTCTTCACCCATGTCAATCCGGGTTTCGCACAGGCCACAGCACAGAGACCATTCTCACTTCTCTTCTCAGCGAAGTTCATCAGGCTCACGATCGGGGTGATCTTTCTCTTGTGGTGACTTTAGATCTTTCCTCTGCTTTTGATATTGCAGACCATCGCACCCTCCTATCTCGGCTGGCTGACCTTGGGATCTGTGGGTCTGTCCTCGCCTGGTTTCATTTTTTTCTCTCCTCTCGCACATTCTCAGTAAGGACTGACTCATCTACTTCCCCTTCCCTACCTCTCCTTTGTGGTGTTCCCCAGGGTTCTGTTTTAGCACCTCTCCTTTTCAACATCTTTCTGGCCCCCTTAGCACTTATTGTCCAACAGTCAGGAATTTCCAGTTATTTCTACGCTGATGATATCTTTCTTGTTCACCACACTAGCTCCCTCTCACCAGATCTTTCCGCACTCAACTTCTGTCTCTCCCAGGTCGCTACATGGATAACCACTAACTTCCTTCATGTTAACCCCGCTAAGTCGGCGGCTCTTTGGCTTTCCTTTCACGCATCTCCACCTACCTGCGCTCCACTTTTTCTTTCTACTCCTATCCCTTTAGTTTCTTCACTTCGCTATCTCGGTGTCACTCTTGATTCCTCCCTTTCATTCCATCATCACATTTCTTCACTTATTCGTCGTTCTTTTTTCTTCCTCTGTCAAATTCGAGCTGTTCTCCCTTTTCTCCCTTCCTCCTCTCTCACTTCTCTAGTTATTTCCCTGGTTCTCTCAAGATTAGATTACTGTAATACTGTCCTAGCAGGTCTCCCAAAGTATCAACTTCACCGTCTTCAATTAGTTCAGAATACAGCCGCTCGTTTACTCTCTTACTCCTCCCCCCGCGATCACATTACTCCTCTCCTCCTCCGCTTACACTGGCTCCCACTTAACTTCCGCTTCCACTACAAAATACTCATACTCACTCACAAAGCATTGCACACTGGTTCCCCACAGTACCTAGCTGACTCTATCCGTTTACAACCTTCCCCTCGCCTCCTCCGTTCAGCACATGGCTACCGTCTCTATCTCCCTTCCCCTTCCTCAGCCCATTTGGAAACGACACGACACTCCGCATTTTACTTTCTGGCTCCAGCACTCTGGAATTCACTCCCATCTGCCCTCCGTACCGAGCTTTCCTTCCCTCGATTTAAGTCCCTACTCAAGACCCACCTCTTTCAACAGGCGTTTGATCTACCAGACCCTTAGGAGTGACTGGCCTTCCCACACATACCTCCCCTAACCTGTCTCTCTCCCACTTTTGCTTCTCTGTCTCTCGCTGTCCTGTCTGAGTAATGGTGTTCTTTTCCCTTTTCTTGATTTTACTGTTTAATTATATTGTACACCGCCCTGACGCACCTGCCTGGGCGGTATATCAAGCGACAAATAAAGATAAAGAGCTCAAGGGTAGCCGCCCTCCCAAAGAGGTCTTGTGGGTTACAGAAGAAGGGCCTCTGGTCCCGATGGGGAGTGGCTAATTTCGAAGATGGCGACAGGGAGAGTCTGAGCCAAATGCCGAAACGGAAGGGTAGGCCTAAGGCTCCTCCCGCGGAGCCGGTGCCTGCTACTGTGGGTTTGATGGACAAGTTTGTGCGGCTCAGTGCTGACCAGATTGGGGAGATCAGAGCAGGCTTGGTTGCGCTGCAGGAGGGAAGTGCGGCGTTCTCCGCCTCTGAGATATCTCTCTCCCCTGATGGCCGTTCCCCCCCCGATAGCTCTGGGTTCTTCGGGAGGCCCTTTAGGGGCACGGTTCTCCAGCTCCCCTGGTGCAGGTCGAGTCGAAGGACCAGAAGCCGGGTGCTTCGAGAGATGGCTCTGGAGGTCAGCCGTCTGTATCTAAGGCTGCTGATTGTACCCGTGGAGAATTTCGCGTCACGGAGGTGAGCGACACAGCCTGCTTGGCAGAGGGCTTAGATTTTGTGAAGAAGGGTGTTCCCCTTTCTGAGCCGCCATTTACCTTTACGCTTATTCGTCCTTCGGAAGTGACTTTGGAGACTATTTGGGAAGCCATTACCCAGCTCTCACAAGCTGTAGTTCAGCAGTTGACCCTTTCGTCTTCTACTATATCTAAACTTGAGGGGACAGTGTCTGATTTATCTAAGGATATGGTGGATGTGAAGAAGAAGGTAGATGATTCTGATCAGAAGCTTTCGCAAGTTTCTGACATCACTTTCTCTTTAATAAAAGATAATATCGGGTTAAAAATGAAGCTGGAGTTGTTGGAAAATGCTACAAGGGCCTCTAATCTTCGGCTACTTAATTTTCCCATGATTTCTGAGGTAGCACCTTTGGAATTATTTAAGAAATACCTCCAAGAATCCCTTATGGTACCTGTGGACTTAATTCCTCCTGTACAGAGAGTATTCTTTTTGCCTTCGGGCAAAAAAGAAGGTAAAACTGTGCTTGGATCATTGGATATGGATTTTCTTAACGTTCCTGCTGTTCTCTGCTCCCCTAAAGAGGATGATATTAAAACCTCCACCTTGTTAGTTTCCTTAGCTCTGTCTTCGGACAGAGATTGGCTCCTCAAATTGTTTTATAAGAAGAGAGCCAATATGTTCATGGGCAAGAAAATATCTATCTTTCCAGATGTCTCAAGGGAAACCCAGAAGCGTCGTAAAGCTTTCCTTTTATTAAAACCTGGTGTAGCTCAGTTAGGGGCATCCTTTTCGTTGAGATTACCATGTAAATGCATTGTAATTTTTAGATCTCAGAAATATGTTTTCTTTCAACCTGGAGATTTGTCATCATTCATTAGTTTGCACTCTGTAACATCTTCACCTTCTTAGTAGGCTGTCCATCTGTTTAATTTATGGTCTTAAATCCCTGTGGCCTTCGGGTTTATTGAATATTTGTTTCCTATGTTACTGTTGGAATTTTCCTGCCTTCAGTAGTTTATTGTTGTCACTTCCCACTTATGTGGACTAATGATGTTCTCGAGTTTTCTCTTTATGATATATATTTTTTTTCTTCTGAATGTGTACTACAGGATGACATCTTTTCTGTAAACATTGTGATTGATGTTTAAAATATAAATTGAAAAAAAAAAAAAAGAAGGGGGGCCTCTGGTCCCGGAGGAAGACAGGTCTTCGGTGAAGGAAAGTTTGGGAACTTCAGATTGCGAAGATGGAGGTCTTGGGGGCTGGCCAGGAAGGCTCACAGGATATCTGGCTATTTTGCAAGGTTGAATTGCCCGCCTTAATTGCACCATCTGGGCCAGTTCTATCTCTGGTCTCCGGCAGAAGTGGATAGGTGGCTCACATATCTGAACGTTGATGACCGAGGTTACAAAACATACAACCATTCCGGTCGAAGGGGGTGCAGTACTTTGAGACCTCAGGACCATAAGGTCAAGAGTCTCCTGAAGACAGCCTTCTCGTCATCTGCACTATCGCTTCAGGCTACTGTATCTCCAGGAACAAGCAGGAATGAGTCTTCACATATGGGTACGTCGGTACCGACGGAGCCTGCACGGGAACGCTCCCCAGCGTCCAATCAGAAAGCTTTTGGGAGCATCCCTCAGCGCCTGCGTGCTGCCTTCCCGCCTTTCCAACTGTCTCTCCTCAGTTTTCGTTTTTCCGCGGAGCCGGCAGGACGTCCTCCTGTCACCGCAGAAACTTTTTTCTTTAATTCTTGTTTTCTTGTGGTCGCGGCTGTTTTCCCACCGCCACCGGTACTGCCGGTGGTTTTTTTCTTTTTTTTTTTCTCAAACTCAGGGACACTTTTTCCCTCAGTTTCTGTCTTAAAATTTTTTGGTCCTGTAAGGCCTCTCCATCATGGAGCCTTCTTCTCCTAAGAAGTGCCTTCACTGTGGAAATACAGTTTTCTTTTTAGACTGGTGTCTAACCTGTTTGGGTCCTGACCCTTTTTCCCCTGAACCATCAGGCTGCAGTACTGTGAGAAGAGATTCTCTATTTCGAGTTTCCCTCGATACCGTTTTCCCTCCCTGTGTCAGGGCACCGACCATTTCTTCTCTACAGGATCAGGTAACCCACAAACAGTCTGTTAAGACTAGCCAATCCTTGAGTGGTAGGTCTCATGCCAAGCATGCTGACGGCCTCGGCCTTGCCCTCAAGACCCCATTGGCATTAAAACCCCGGCGGGAGTCTTCGGGCTCCAAAGCATTTCAGGGGTTTCAGATTGTTCCTGGGGCTCACCCCTCACAGAACATACCTGAGCCATGCTCGGTGGTGGCATCCGCTTCGAGCGGTACCGATACCCTGGCATCGGCACCGGTGTTGAGTGATCCACTCTTCACCAGGGATCGTCCTCTGGCGTTCTCGGTACCTTTGGGACCGACCGATTCGTCCCAGATTGACTTTCCAGTATCGGCAATACCGCCGATACCACCACCGACGTCGGTGCCCTCTAGGCATGCATCGATAGACTCGCTTCCTTCGATGCCGAGTCTAGAATCGATATCTAGTCTAGAAGACTGGGTACCGACGCGTCTCGGAACCGACGTTTACCGATTCCGCATGCACGATACCGAGGATAATCACCAAGGGTTTTTGGTTACCTCGGTACCGCTTGAGCAGCCTCCGATGACTGCTTCGGTGTCGGTTTCGCCTTCGATTCCAGCACAGCTACCGGTATCGGTATCGATGCCGGTACCTGCAGTATCATCAGGACCAGCTCCTTCCATGCTTTTTTCACCTGGATCGCTCCTCTCTATACCTAGTTTGGAGTCGATACCTGGCATGGACGATGCACTACTGACTGTCTCAACTCATAACTGCCAGTTCCAGTATCCATCCATTAGAGATCCTGTTCTGCACCGGACAGCTACATGCTTCGGTGCCCAGGCTACTTTTTCAAATTTAGCCTGTCCAGGGATGGTTCCCATCGGAGATCCTTCTTTTCAGAAATTTCTCCTTGACATGGCAACCTTCCTTAATATTCCTATCCCTGGCTATGAGTCTTCTCAAGGTTTTTCTGCAGAAAAGGAAACTATAATGCTTCCTTTACATCACTCTTTGCAGCATCTTCTTCTGAGAGTATGGGAAAACCCTTTAAGGGTTTCTTCACCTCCTACAGCAACTGATCTTCTGTATCAGGTGCCCCCCTCTCCAGGATTTCAAAAGCCTCAACTTCCCCATCATTCCATTGTAGTGGAATCAGCAATGAGGAAGGCAAAAAGCAAGAAAAAACATTCTTCTTTCCCGCCAGGGCGTGCATCTAGAACACTGGATGCCTTTGGACGTCAAACCTTCCAAACATCTATGCTGGCAACAAGGATTCTCTCATATATTTTCTATATGAGTCTATCCCTTCAGGAGATCACAAAGAAATTATCTCTTTTGACTCCTTCTCTATCAGAGCCCAAGGCTGCAGACTATTCCTTACTTCTTAGTCATAGTCAAAATATCTCTTGGTTTCTTTCTCGTGCTTCCCTAGACTCTTTTGAGTCTGTTAGCAGAACTTCTGCTATAGCCATAGGAGCACGTCGTAAAGCCTGGCTCCAAGCATCAGACTTGAATAGATGGGCACAACAAAGACTGGGTAATACTCCTTGTACTGGAGAAAATCTCTTCAATAAAGAGTCCTTACGTCAGGTTGCTCATTGCTCCACTGACTTTCCTGTTTCTGAGGGCCGCCCTAAGCCCTCTCCTTCCTCAGCAGGTAGAAAATGCCCTACCAAACCTTCTTTCTCTAAAAGAAAGAGGTTTTCCTCTTCTCCTGCCCATCATTCAAATGTTCCCAAGCAGGGGAAGTCTCGCCCTGGTCTGAAGAATCCAAACTCTAGCCAGGCTGAATAAACACAGTAACCATAGGTTTCTGATTAATCTTTTTATAACTACAGTTAACTTCTTTTCAGCAGAAGTTTTTCACTGTTTTTCCATTCAAAACTCTGCTCAGGGATTCCTATTCTCAGGAAATCCATTTACTCTTCAGTTTGCTGAACTGTCAGGATTTTCATGTCTAAGTTAGTCTTCCACCTCTTCCTGACTAGAAGAGAGGTTTAACAACTATCACATGATTGATAGTTTCTCTGTACCAACATGAATTTTTTCCTTCCAGGAACTTACCATGCGGTAAGTCCTTCTTCAGTTTCTATCTCTACCCTCTTCTCCAGGGTTTTCCCCGTAAGAGTGGTACCATACCATTGAAAGACTTTTCTTGTCTTTCTTTTCACTGTAGAGTTTCTTCTCCTGAGTAAACTCCCTTCTTTATTTGGGCAGCTCTGCAGACAGAGACAGCTTTCTCTGTTGTCCTATTCAGTAGCTGCCCATGCAGGAGTTCCAGTAATTGACTACTGGTACTTTTCCACAAGTCCCAGTCTTGTCTTCCACCACTTTGTCTGGCCTCTGTAGTGATTCCAAGACAGTTTTCTACATCTTTCTTGGATAACCTTTCTCACTACAGGCTTCTTACACTATCTTCTACCCTTGCCATCTACAATCTCTAGGTTTGGCAACGTAGTGGACTTGGCTGTGAGTTTTCTCCATCAGCCAGTTCTACATCCCAGTTCTCCTGCATAATGCTCTCTGCAATCCTACTGAGAAGCTTTCCACTATGGGCCCTTGCTAGAGAGCATACAGTTTCTCTAATGGCTATCCATCATGGTTGAAAAAGGCTTCCTCAGTCATCCCCCATGACTGTGAGGGTTCTTCACACCCTACTATCTCCTTTTTAAAAAAAAAAAGAAAAAAAAAAAGAGGGAACAGGACATAAGCCTTCTCCACGTGAAAGTCTAGGAGTTATCCCATTCCTACAGGGAATATACTCTTTTTCTTACAGCTTGTCCTCATGGTATCCTAATCCTTCAAGGACAGCACATATTAATCTGGAAAACGCCCGATACCTCCTTTGTCCCTCACGTAGGTCAACCTGGTATCTCATTCTATGCGTTTCTGTCCTTTTACCATGCTGGAGTTCCACAGGACTTCGGACTTGCTGTTTACAGACTGATATTATCCTCTGTTTTTTCGCGTAACCATCCTGGTTATTCACTGGATAGCATTCCTTTACCATCATCTCTAGGGGAATAGATTCTCTATATATCTTCTCAAGTATGTTTTACCTCCTTGTTCTTAGATGAATCTTTTCCCTTCACATCTTCATGTGAATGTCCTGATATGCATAGCTCTGTCTGCTTAGTTGCAGGCATCTGTCTTTAGACCTATATAGTCAGGTATATATATCTATATCTATATATATACCTATATACATCTCTGTAGATGTATCTGTCTGTCAGCTAAGTGTGCATATGCTATGCCCTTTAGATCTCTTTATAGATCTATATATCTCTATATACCTATATATATATATGTATGTGTGTGTGTGTATCTGTCCAGATACTTCTTATAGGTAGATATGTATTCCATAATTATCTCTCAAATTAAGGTTTTTACCTTCCTGACAATGGGCTTGCACAGCTTCATACTGTTCCACAGTATGTTTCGGATATTCTGCAGACAACCACTGCTGTGGTACTGACAGCCCTACCGTATCCTAGGTTTACGTATCCCTGAAGCTCCATGCCTCAATGTCTTCCTACCTCTCACCAGTTAGGAAAGACATGGTGGATCTTCAGCGGATTTCAGATTCAATTCCTCAAACATCTTCCCTTCTGGGAGTATGGGGTTCTCTCATAGACCTAGTCCTTGAGGGAGGAAAGGGTGTTTGTCCCGATCGGTCAGTCTTCCTCTTTTGCTCCTACCTCTGAATACTTCTGTAGCCAAGAGTTTTCAGCTTTCTATGAAGCTTCCCACTGAAGACCTGCCGTTTTTCTGCTACCCCAATTGAATCCTGGGGTCACCTCTCACTTCCAGATATTGACCTCCACTTTCACACCAGTGAGGTCACCTTGAACATTATTCTACTGGATTCCCAGTAGACTCCATCAGCTTCTCTACTTCCTGCAATCCAGTAGGTGAGCGTCATATGGTGCTTGTTCATTTCAATATATTTTATGATAATGATCATACATACCAGGACTCCTTGTTGGTAGTCCTTTCTTAGGTTAGCTGTTTCTCTACAGCTCCTCTTTTCAACTCCTACCCTCCATCCTCAGGATGCCTGGCCATATGAGGTGTAGCATGTTTTAATCCCCAACATGTTAGGGCTCCAGGCATCTTAGCTTGGGAGTCCCCATATGTGAAGACTCATTCCTGCTTGTTCCTGGAGATAGCACAGTTACTTACCTGTAACAGGTGATCTCTGGGAACAGCAGGAATAAGTCTTTACAACCCACCCACCTCCCCTAGGAGTTGTATTTCTCTATCTGTCTTTCCTTTCCTCTTTCTCTCTCTTTGTCTCAGCTATGATACTCAACTGAGGAGAGACAGTTGGAAAGGTGGGAAGGCAGCACGCAGGCGCTGAGGGATGCTCCCAAAAGCTTTCTGATTGGATGCTGGGGAGCGTTCCCGCGCAGGCTCCGTCGGTACTGACATACCCATATGTGAAGACTTATTCCTGCTGTTCCCAGAGATCACCTGTTACAGGTAAGTAACTGTGCTTTGCGGGGGGCCTGGTGGCTCGTGCCTTGTTGAGGTGGATTCAGCGCCTGTCGGAAGATCCAGCACTGGTCCGCTTAAGAACATAAGATATGCCATACTGTGTCAGACCAAGGTCCATCAAGCCCAGTATCCTGTTTCCAACAGTGGCCAATCCAGGATATCACTGCTTATTGGTAGGTTCATACCCACCTAGCAGTTTCCCCAAACGACACAGGTTCCACAATGATTGTATTGGGTCAAGCAGTGATATCCTGGGTCCCTTTTTAATAATGGATTATGGGCCTTTCCTCCAGGAATTTGTCCAAGCCTTTTTTAAACCCGGCTACACTAATGGCTTTTACTACATTCTCCGGTAACAAATTCCAGAATTTGATTACATGTTGAGTGAAAAAAATATTTTCTCTTATTTGTCTTAAATAGTTTACCCTGTAGCTTCATTGCATGCCCCATAGTCTTTCTAAATTCTGATGATGGAAACAGTCGATCTACATTTACCCATTTCACTCCGTTCATTAATTTATAGACTTCTATCATATCTCCCCTCAGCCGTCTCTTTTCCAGGTTAAAGAGACCTAACCGTTTTAGCCTTTCTTCATAGGAGTATCCTTCCATCCCCTTTACCATTTTGGTGGCTCTTCTCTGAACCTTGTCTAATAACGCTACATCCTTTTTAAGATACGGTGCACGTGAATCGCAGAGGTTCTCGCTTTTCTCCAGGAAGGTCTTGATAAGGGTCTAGCCCTCAGGGCTCTTCGGGTGCAGGTTTCTGCCTTAACGTGTTTCCGGGGGCCAGTGCGCGGTTGCTCCCTTGCATCACCCACGGACGTAGCTCCATTTCTCAAGGGCGCCAGAGTCTTGCACCCACCGGTCCGTCCCGTGGTGCCGCCCTGGGATCTCTCCTTGGTTCTCAAGGTACTCATGGGCCGGCCCTTTGAACCCCTCAGAGGTCTCTCTGAGGGACTTGACTCTCAAGACTGTTTTCTTGGTGGCGATAACTTCGGCTTGTAGGATCTCAGAATTGCAAGCCCCCTCGTGTGTCAGGATCCTTACCTTTCCTTCTCAGAGGAGGGAGTCTCTCTATGGGCCGTTTCCTCTTTCTTACCGAAGGTCATTACGCCTTTTCATCTAATCAACCTCTCTTGCTGCCTGCTTTTTCTAAAGAGCAATGCTCAGGTCAGCATAAGAATCTCCGAGCGGTGGATCTCAGAAGAATTCTGTACTGCTATTTGAAAGTGTGCAGTCCGTTTCGTTAGTTGGACCACCCTTTTATACTCTTCGCGGGCCTTCGGAGGGACCATGCTGCCTCCAAATCCACCATTGCTAGATGGCTCTGTCAGACCATTGAAGCAGCCTATATTATCCAGGGTAGACTGGTGCCTTCATGTCTCTGGGCGCATTCCACTAGAACCCAGGCAACCTCTTGGGCTGATCGCTCTTAGGTCGCTCCTCTCGAGATCTGTCGGGCGGCAACCTGGTCCTCCTTGTCCACATTTGTCCGGCACTATCGGCTTGATCTCCAAGCGTGTGAGGATAGACAGTTTGGAGCCACTGTGCTGTCGGGGGCTCTCTCTTCCCACCCCGAAGGTCATTAGCTTGGGTACTTCCCGCTTGTCTGGACTGATCTAGCAGGATGATTTGGAAGGAGAAATTTCACCTACCGTTAATTTCCTTTCCTTTCCTGGAATCCTGCTAGACCAGTCCAGGACCCACCCTGTTTTCAGTTGGAGTGGTGGCTGTGCAGGGGAGCCGATGCCCATGTTTCAGGCAGTGCCTTCCTTACTGTCTCTTAAAGACTCTTTGTCCGGTTCTCCGGTTCCTGTACATAGTTTAAAATTTTTCGCTTCATGTACATAGTTGGCAGATACAGGCCATTTTGCTTTGTCAGAGTATACTGAAGGGGACCCCTAGAGGTATGCCTATACCTACCAGAGCCCAGCCAATCAAGCTTCTAGAGGGTTTTTTCTCTGTCTCCAACATCTGCTGGCAGGGGGACAACCCGCTTGTCTGGACTGGTCTAGCAGGATTCCAGGAAAGGAAATTAAGGCTACGTGAAAGTTCTCCATCCCACTGGTATTTCTTATAGCCTTCGGCAAGTCACTTAACTTTTTAATGCCTCAGGTACAGACTTAGATTGTAAACCCTCTGGGAACACAGAAAGGCCTGCTGTACCTGAATGTAACTCAGCTTGAACTCTACTGGGAAGGTGTAAGCTAAATACTGCTCCTAATAATTTCATAGGGATGAGTTCCATCCCTTATTTCATAGGCTTCAGCAACCCTGTCTGAGAACCATGCTGCTGTATCTAATTGCCAGAGGAACCACTCCTGGAGGGTATCTGGAAAACTCCACAATCCTTTCTGCTTCAGAGCCATTAAGGATATGATAGGGGCAGTGGGAAACTCTGAATGCTGGCCTGTTGGTGTGCAGGATCCATGACTAAGTGTATTCCATTCCTTTAGAGGAAGAGAGATTCCATTTGCCTAGCTAGATGTGCTAGCTTCGCTGGTGACAAGACCCGTATTTTGGTAGAGGATGGTGCAGTGCTAAAGGATGTACAGGATTAGAAGATGGATGCAGAGTTAAAGCAATCCTTGAAGGTTTTGGCTTTGGTGTTGCAGGCAGAGCTGTCTGGTGACTATGGCCAGAGCCTGCCTACAGTGGTCTCAGAGACTTCCACAAAACTCCTTCTCGTCATTGGATACCCTCTCAGAAGTGACACATTTGGAGTCTGATTTGGTCCTTTTGGCGGATGCCTTGTATGACTTGATTTGGGTGTTGGCAAAATATATGGCCGTGGTGGTGGTGATGTGTTAGTTTCTTTAGTTACGCAGCCGGGCAGCAAAATACATCTTAATAAACTCTCTTTCTCCAGGACCAAGCAGGAAGTCAGTCCTCACATATGGGTGTCATCGGTGCCGATGAAGCCCCAGCAGAGCATTGCCCCAGCTTTCCATGAAAGCCTTTGGGAATGCAGGCACGCATGCGCGGTTCCCTTCCCGCCTAAAGGTGCCATCTTACCTCAGTTTCTTTTTTTCCTTGAAGCCCACTGGACGTGTGTCCTGTCCTCACGGTTAAAAGTAGATTTTTTTTTGGCGATTATCGCTATTTTTTTCTTCCGGTTCGATGCCGGTTCCCCTCCCGCCGGGTTCGGTATGCCGGTATCGAGCCCGATTCTTCCTTTACGGTTTTTGCCCTTCGTGGCTGGCATTCACACCCTTTTTTCACTTTTTCCCTGGAAGGCAGGTCTTTTGACCTCGCGGGGACTCTTTTTTTTCCCCGATGGCTTCCAGTGATTTTAAAAAGTGTGATCGTTGTAAGAAATTAATGTGTCTCACCGACACACACAACTGCTGCCTTCGGTGCCTCGGCCCGGATCACGACCCTAAGTCGTGCGGGCCCTGTGGGAAGATGTCTTTCAAGGCACTCCGACGTCGACAGCAACAAAAAGAAAGGCTTTTCTCGGACTCAGCCTCCGGCCGGGCCCGGACCTCGTCTGAGGCCTTGACATCTCGGAATTCCTATCCCGAGCGCTGTCAAAGCTCCTCGGACAGGGGGTCCCCTGACCGGGAACGCAAGAGGAAGAAGTGGCTCACGAGGGCGTCGTCGGAGGAGGTCCCTGGCTCCTCGAGGGCCAGGTCTAAGACCCCCGACCGTCGCCCCGGGTCCGTGGAACATGAGAAGCCTGCAAAAGTTCCTTGCGTGGAACCGGAGTCTGCTGGACATGTAAGCACCGTAGTCCTCGAGGACTCTCCTCCCAGGGAGTCGACGTCGGGCCCGGCGCCGCAGGGAGCCGACGTCGGGCCCGGCGCTGCCAGGGCCCGAGTCGGTGGCTGCTGCGTCTCCCGAGCTGAGTCTCAGGATGACAGCCTTGGAGAGCAGACTGTCTGCCTTCATGGAGCAGCAGCAGGCACTGATGGCCAGCCTGTCTGGCGCATCTGCCCTGACCACCGGGACATCGACTTCGAAGTCGACCCCGGAGACTGAGCCGATACTCGAGTCCATCGTGGCTCGGAGTTGACCTCGGTCACGGTCTCCCTTGACCTCCCGTTCGGGACCGAGGGCGTCGACGCCGGTGCCTCCAGCGTCGGGGCGGGTGCTCCAGGGCCCTGCGGGGTCGGACCCTGACTCCTTCTCGGACGAGTCAGCTTGGGAGACGGAGGACGAGGAGTCTCCTGATACCTTCGACTCGGTGCGTCCCGTCGGACTCAACGCAGTCTGAGCCCCGGAGTAGATCCCCCCCCCCCCCCCGGAGGATACTCGGTTCTCAGAGTTCGTCCGGGATATGGCCACCGCCTTGGCTATTCCAGCGGATCCCGAGGAGGAGCTGAAGAGCTCGAGGCTCTACAGTATGACTCTCCTCCGAAGGAGGCCTTTACTGTCCCGGTTCCTCCGATGCTGGTACGGCTCCTCTTCTGTATGTGGGAGGCACCGGCCTCGGCGCCGGTTCTCAGCAAGCGAGTCGACTCAATCTATCGACTCAGAAAGAGCTCTGGCTTTCAAAAGGCACAGCTACCACACCATTCTATGGTTGTGGAATCGGCCATGCATCGTCTGAAGAGCCAGAAGATGCACTCAGCGGTCCCCCCTGGCAGGGAGGCCCGAAACCTCGATGGCGTCGGTAGAAAGTGCTTCCAGGGCTCGATGCTTGCTTGCCGTGTCCAGTCATACCAGCTGTACATGGGCATGTACTTGTGGGACCTGGCCAAGGAGTTGGCCGGGTTCTCTGCTGGACTCTCTGGGAAACCCTTGCAGAGATTCAAGTCCTTGTGCTCGAAGTTCATGTCCCGCGCCGCCTACGATGCCATGGGTTCAGGACAAGTTGGTCGATGTCCCTTGCCGAGGTGAAAACCTTTTTGGCAAGCCCATGGCCGAGAAGGCCGCTCAGCTTGAGACCGATATGTGAGGACTGACTTCCTTCTTGGTCCTGGAGAAAGTAGTTACTCACCTGTAACAGGTGTTCTCCAGGAGCAGCAGGAATCAGTCCTCACAACCCTCCCTCCTCCCCTGGGAGTTGCAGTTGTACATAGTTTCTCCAGGACCAAGCAGGAAGTCAGTCCTCACTTATGGGTGACGTCGGCGCCGACGGAGCCCTCGCGGAGCAATTTTCCCCAGCTTTCAAAGAAAGCCTTTGGGAATTGCAGCGCGCATGCGCGGTCGTCTTCCCGCCCGAAGGTGCCATCTTAGCCAGTCTTCTTTTTTCCGCGGAGCCCTGCAGACGTCCCCGTCTTGTCCCCGCGAAAAAGTTGATTTTCCTCTTATTTTATACTTTTTTCTTTCGGTTCGACGCCGATCGTTTTCCCGCCCGGACTCGCGACGCCGGTCTCGAGTCCTCTAACTTTTTTTCGGTTTTTCTGACTTAGTCAGCTTTCGTTTTCGTTTTCCCTGGCAGCCCGGTCCTTTGACCTCGCAGGGGCCCTTTTTCCCCCGATGGCTGCCAGTGGCTTTAAGCGGTGTGGTCGGTGTGACCGAAATATGTCACTAACCGACTCACACGACCTTTGCCTCCGCTGCTTGGGCCCGGATCATGAGGAATTGATCTGTGGGCCCTGCAGCAAACTGTCCTCGAAGGCGTTGAGAAGTCGGCGGCATCAGCGCGAAAGAATCTTCGCTGACCCCAGCCGTACCCGGACCTCGTCGGAGGCCTCCGTGTCAAAGGGCTCCAGCTCGGACCGTTGCCGGAGCTCCTCCGACCGGGGTTCTCCCTCCGGGGACCATCGTCGGAAGGAAAAACCCGCGAGGGCGGCGTCGGTGGATGCTCCTGGCTCCGCGAGGGCCAGGTCGCATAGCCCCGACAGCCGCCCCGGGTCCTTGGAGAAGGAACACCTCCCGAAGCGACCTCGCCTGGAGTCGGAGATGCCTGCCCGGGTAAGTCCTGTAGTCCTTCTGGACTCGCCTCCGCGACAGCCGACGTCGGGCCCCGACGCCGTCGGGGCCCGAGTCGGGGGCTGCTGGGTCACCTGAGCTCGGACTCAGGTTGACGGCCTTGGAGAGCAGACTGTCTGCCTTCATGGACCAGCAGCGGGCACTGCTCGCTGGCTTCGCTGGCGTCGCTGTGCCCCGACCGCCGGGACGTCGACGTCCAAGTCGACCCCGGAGAACCGAGCCGATCCTCGAGTCGATGAGAACTCGAGTCGATCCTCGGTCGAGGTCGCCCTCGGCCTCCCGTTCGGGACCGAGGTCGCCGACGCCGACTCCCTCGGCGTCGGGGCGGCTGGCGCCGCTCCCTGCCCGGGCCGACCCCACCGAGTCCTCGTCGGAGTCGGTCTGGGAGTCTGAGGAGGAAGAGTCACCTGATTCTTTCCGGACTCGGTGTGTCCCATCGGACTCTCCGGAGTCCGAGCCTCGGAAGCAGTCCCCCCCGGAGGATGCCCGGTTCTCGGACTTCGTTAGGGATATGGCCAAGGCTTTGGCCTTCCCTGCGGATCCCGAGGAGGAGCCTCGAGCCGAGGAGCTCGACGCCCTCCAGTATGACTCTCCCGCGAGGGAACACTTTACTGTGCCGGTTCCTCCTATGCTGGAACGACTACTCTTCCGCATGTGGGAGAGTCCGGCCTCCTCGCCGGTCCTGAGCAAGCGGGTCGATTCTATCTATCGAGTCCGCAAGAGCCCTGGCTTTCAAAAGGCGCAGTTGCCACACCATTCCATGGTAGTGGAATCGGCCATGCATCGTCTTAAGAGCCAGAAGATGCACTCCTCGGTGCCTCCTGGGAGGGAGGCCCGTAACCTGGATGGCCTTGGCAAGAAGTGCTTCCAGGGCTCTATGCTCGCCTGTCGTGTCCAGACTTACCAGCTATACATGGGCATGTATCTCAGGGATCTGGCTAAAGAGCTAGCCGGATTCTCCGCTGGTCTCTCCGAGGAGCCTTTGCGGAGGTTCCTGGCCTTGTCCACGGGTATTCGGGAATGCTCGAAGTTCATGTCCCGAGCAGCCTATGATGGCTTTGAAGCCTCGGCTCGAGTAGCCGCAGCCGGCATCGGTGCCCGCCGACAGGCTTGGCTTCAGTCGTCCGACCTTGAACCCTGGGTACAGGACAAGTTGGTCGATGTCCCCTGCCGAGGCGAAAACCTCTTTGGCAAGCCCATGGCGGGAAAAGGCTGCACAAATTGAGACTGAGACTCTCACCAGGACCAGGCTTTCTAGGAAGACCTCCGCCCCTTCCCAGAAAAAGAAGGGCTCGGGAAAAAAGTCCTTTTACCCGAGGAAGGCAGCTGCCTACAAACAATACCCCCATTATCAGGCCCCTGCAGCTCCCCAACAGGGCCAGCAGGCCAAGGGACGGGGTAACGGGTCCCGTAGGCAGCAAGCCCCCAAGCCTGCACCACCAGCCCCTGCTCAGCAGGGTGGGGGTTTTTTACTCGCTCAGCATAGCCTCTCCCCCCCCGCTGATCCCCTCCAGCACCGGAGGCCGGCTGGTTCACTTCGCCCACAGGTGGTCCAGCATCACCACAGATGCCTGGGTGCTTCAGGTCGTGCGAGAGGGCTACCTCCTCCACTTCCATCAGATTCCTCCCTCCTATTTTCCGGGAGAGCCTCCGCGCCCCCCTCTGCACAGGGAGTTGCTCCTTCAGGAGTTAGCAGGTCTTCTGCAGGAACAGGCGGTGGAACCGGTGCCACACCACCTGAGAGGTCAAGGCTTCTATTCAAGGTATTTTCTGATACCAAAGAGAACAGGAGGCCTCAGACCCATCCTGGACTTGCGCAACCTCAACAAGTTCCTTGTGCGGGAGAAGTTCAAAATGCTTACCCTTGGAATCCTTCTGCCCTACCTCCAGCAGGGAGATTGGCTATGCTCCTTGGATCTAAAGGATGCCTATACGCACATCCTCATCCACCCCAGCCACTGCCAATACCTAAGGTTTGTGGTGGCAGGAAATCATTACCAGTACAGAGTACTGCCCTTCGGCCTGTCCTCCGCACCGCGAGTCTTCACAAAATGTCTCGCGGTCGTGGCGGCCCATCTCCGGCTTCACGGCCTCTATGTTTTTCCGTACCTCGACGACTGGCTCATCAGAGCAGCGTCCGCTCAGGAGGTCACCAACGCCACGTCCCGCACGGTGACTCTGCTGCAGCACTTGGGCTTTGTCATAAACTTCGCAAAGTCCACTTTGCTCCCCTCACAGGATCTCGAGTTCATCGGCGCAAGACTGCGCACTCCTCAGGCGCGAGCGTACCTACCGCTCGACAGGGCTCAGCGGCTCATGGACCTAGCCGGCCGCTTTCGCAGCCAGCCCCTGGTCTCCGCCAGGCGCTTCCTGAGACTGCTCGGCCATATGGCTTCCACCGTCCATGTGACCCCAAATGCCCGCCTGAATATGCGGCCTGCTCAATGGTGTCTCCGCCGGCAGTGGCGACAAGCCACAGGCGGCCTAGCAGACCTAGTGCGCGTCTCCGAGCCGCTGGTCTCGTCTATCCGGTGGTGGCTCCGGCAGCCGAACCTGATATTAGGAATGCCTTTCCAGTCACCTCAGCCGACCCGGGTGCTGACCACCGATGCATCCCTCCTGGGCTGGGGAGCACATTGCCAAGAGGCACGTACTCAGGGCCTCTGGACCAAGTGGGAGTCTGCTCAGCAGATCAACTTCCTGGAGCTCAGGGCGATCCGCCTAGCTCTCAAAACCTTCTCCCACCTGACCTCCCAACAGTCCGTCCTTGTCCAGACGGACAATCAAGTTGCCATGTTCTACGTGAACAAGCAGGGGGGCACGGGCTCCTTCCTCCTCTGCCGGGAGGCACAGAAACTCTGCTCTTGGGCCGTCAGTCACGGCATTCTCCTCAAGGCAGTCTATCTCCCGGGCCAGGAAAATTGCCTGGCAGACAAACTCAGCAGGGTCCTCCAGCCGCACGAGTGGCGTCTGGATCCCTTGATCGTTCAGAAGCTCTTCCTCAGGTGGGGTCTCCCCACGGTGGATCTCTTTGCCAGTCCTCACAACCGGCAGCTTCCTCGCTTCTGCTCCCGTCAGCCACACCCCCTTCGGGTTGCGGCGGACGCCTTTCTGATCTCATGGTCGGGGAGCCTTCTGTACGCTTTCCCTCCCATCCCGTTAGTCTCTCGGACTCTTTTCAAGGTTCTCCGAGACAAAGCCTTCATGATCCTGGTGGCCCCTCGCTGGCCCAGGCAGCCGTGGTTTCCGCTCCTGCTGCAACTGGCGGTGGAGGATCCCTTCCCTCTGGGGGTACAACCGGATCTCCTCACTCAGGATCAGGGGTCCCTACTGCACCCCAACCTCAGGTCTCTCAACCTCATGGCCTGGCTGCTGAGAGGGTAGTCCTTGCTCCTCTTCTCTTGCCGGCGGAGGTGGAGGAGGTCGTCTTGGCTTCGCGACGGCCTTCTACCCGCAAATGCTACGCCCTTAAATGGCGTCGCTTTGCAATCTGGTGTTCCCAACAGTCTCAGGATCCCTTCTCCTGCCCGGTGTCGGTGATCTTACAGTACTTGCTACACCTCTCTAATCTGGGACTTAAGTCCAACTCCGTCAAAGTTCACCTCAGTGCTCTTTCAGCACATCATGTGCCGGTGGACGGCAGACCTCTCTCCAACGACCCTCTCGTAGCGAGGTTTCTCCGAGGTCTCCTTCTACTTAAACCACCTCTGCGCCCGCCAGCACCTGACTGGGACCTGAATGTGGTTTTGCAGCGGATCACCTGTCCGCCTTTTGAACCTATGGCTACCTGTTCCCTCCGTTTTCTGTCTTGGAAAACGCTGTTCTTGATAGCCCTCACTTCCGCTAGGCGCGTGAGTGAGTTGCAGGCCCTCGTGTCTGATCCCCCCTACACTCGGTTCTACAAGAATAGGGTAGTCCTACGGACTCACCCTAAGTTTCTGCCTAAAGTGGTCTCCCCTTTTCACATGAATCAGGAGGTGGTGCTTCCAACCTTCTTTCCCAGACCACACTCCAGCCGAGCTGAGACGGTCCTCCATACCCTGGACTGTAGAAGGGCATTGAACTTCTACCTTGACCGTACGCGGGAGCACCGTAAAGCTGCTCAGCTTTTTGTGTCTTTTGACCCCAATAAATTGGGGCTTCCGGTCTCCAAGCGTACTCTGTCCATCTGGGTTGCGGACTGTATCTCTTGGGCTTATGGGGCAGCCGGACTCTCCTTAGAAAGTCGAGTCACGGCTCATTGCGTTCGGGCAAAGGCCACGTCAGTGGCTTACCTCCGCTCTGTTCCGCTGGCAGACATCTGCCGGGCCGCTACTTGGTCTTTGAGCCAGACTTTTGCGGTCCATTACTGTCTCGAGAGGGAGTCCCGTAGGGACAGTGCTTTCGGACAGGCAGTCCTCCGTAATCTCTTTGAGGTCTGAGCAACTCCTACCCTCCATCCCGGATGTGGGCTACCGGTGGGTGATAATTCAGCGAAGATTCTTTCCTTCTGTGCTGCTGAGCTAGAGGGAGCTCATTTTGTGCTTAGGGTCTCCGGTAGCCTTGAGCTTGGGAGTCCCATAAGTGAGGACTGACTTCCTGCTTGGTCCTGGAGAAAGCGTAGTTACTCACCTGTAACAGGTGTTCTCCAGGAGCAGCAGGAATCAGTCCTCACTACCCTCCCTCCTCCCCTTGGAGTTGCAATCGTCTGCTTATGTTCTTTTTGCAAATTTTTATGCTGTCTTTTTTTAGCTATGTCATCTGACTGGCTAAGATGGCACCTTCGGGCGGGAAGACGACCGCGCATGCGCGCTGCAATTCCCAAAGGCTTTCTTTGAAAGCTGGGGAAAATTGCTCCGCGAGGGCTCCGTCGGCGCCGACGTCACCCATAAGTGAGGACTGATTCCTGCTGCTCCTGGAGAACACCTGTTACAGGTGAGTAACTACGCTTTATTTTTCATTTTTGTCTGCTGTTCTTAGCTATGTCATTTGACTGAGGTAAGATGGCACCTTTAGGCGGGAAGGGAACCGCGCATGCGTGCCTGCATTCCCAAAGGCTTCAGTGCTTCAGCTCCTGCAAGATAGACCTCATGCTTCAGGATGGTTGTAGCTGTATTGCAGAAGGGAATTTTTTCTGCTTATGCTGTTTTTTTTCCTGTTCTCTAACCTTCAGGTTGAAAGAGGAAGTTAACACTTGAGGTGTGTAGTAACTTCAAAGAGCTTAATAGTCCTTAATTAGCTTGCTTAGGAGCCAGATACTAGAGTGTTCATATAAAGATCTACATTGCATTGTAAGTAATGCCAGTCTTAGAAGGGTCTTCATTGTAAGCAAGGTAAATCAATGGCGCTAGATACAAATTTTCTGGTTGAGAGTTCTTAAAGGGGGTTATTTTTATTTTTAATAGAATACTTTTTCTGTTGCTCTACCAACTGATTTGCTTTTGTAGCTGTGTTGCAGAAGGGGATTTTTTCTGCTGCTAGTTTTCTTTTTTTCTCAACTCTAACCTTCAGGTTCAAAGAGGAGGGCAAGCTCTTTGAAGTCACTGCACTCGGGTGTTTGATCCACACCTTTCTTACCACCACATATGAGAGATTTTGCTATATAGGGCAACTCGCCAATTAGCTTGCTGACAAAGATAACAGATTTTCTTATTCAATGGAAGGAAAAATCTAGGAAGGTAAATAGTTCCAAATTTGGATATCTGCTAAAAGTAAACAGTTTTTGAAGGAGCTTTGATAAGGAAGTTTTACAAAGGGAGAACTTTAGACTATATACCTAACACATATCAGATTTTAGTAGTGTAAAGTGACAACTGTAGCAAACATGCAGGATTACACATTGGGACAGAGAACAGATCACACATATAAGAGGCTAGATGGGTTTTGGTCTCCCAGAAATGGGAAGAACCAGAGCTCAAGCACCCCAAAGTTGCAGAATCTATGACCACAAAAAGTGAAGGGTATTCTATTCTGAGGGTTTTGAGGCGTCCATATGCTGACCAGACTTGATGTCCCAGGAAGTGTGCTGTCTGCCAGGTACCAAAATCTAAGATGTTGCAGAGTTTTCTGAGACTCATTATCAAGACTATTATCTGATGCTGCTCATCCATGTTGGCACAAATGATACTCCTAGATATCTCCCTGAGATTATCAAGAGTGTCTTCATGGCTCTGGTGATGCAGATAGGTATGCAGGTGGTATTCTCCTCAATTCCTCCCTATTAAGGCTAAATGCCAGCGCAGAGATGCTCGCATCCTAGAGATGAATGTATTTCTGCATGTAGAAGTAAGGAGAGGGTAGGGCTAATGGTCAATTTTCCCAATGGACAAAATGTGATTAGTGGAGTACCCCAGGGATCTGTGCTGGGTTCGCTGCTTTTTGACATATTCATTAATGACCTGGAAAAGGGAATAACGAGTGAGGTTATCAAATTTGCAGATGACACAAAACTATTTAAAGTTGTTAAAAACCCAAGAGGATTGTGGAAAATTGCAAGAGGATCTTGATAAATTGGAAGACTGGGCATCCAAGTGGCAGATGAAATTTAATGTGGACAAGTGCAAAGTTATGTACCTAGGAAAGAACACCACAAACTATGCTTACATGATGCAAGGTTCCAAATTAGGACCCATCACCCAGGAAAAAGATTTAGCCGTCATTGTGGATAACACGTTAAAACCTTCTGCCCAGTGTGCAGCGGCGGCCAAGAGAGCAAATAGAATGTTAGGTATCATAAGGAAAGGAATGGAAAATTAAACAAAGGATATTATAATGCTTCTGTAGCGTTACATGGTGCGACCACACCTTGAATATTGTGTGCAATTCTGGTTGCTGTTTCTTTAAAAGGATATATTGATCTCCAGGAACAAGAAGGAATGAGTCTTCACATATGGGTACGTCGGTACCGACGGAGCCTGCATGGGAACGCTCCCCAGCGTCCAATCAGAAAGCTTTTGGGAGCATCCCACAGCGCCTGCGTGCTGCCTTCCCGCCTTTCCAACTGTCTCTCCTCAGTTGTTCTTTTTCCACGGAGCCAGCAGGTCGTTTTCCTGTCACCACAGAAGAATTTCGTTATTTTTTCTTTTCTGTCGCGTCTGCCTTCTTCGACGCTGTACCGGTACCGCCGGTCGTTGTTGTTTTCTTTTTAAAAAAAAAAAACAACAAAAAAAACCTTTTTTCCATTTATTTTTTCAGGTGCACTTCAGTTTTGGGCCTTAAGCCCAAAACCTTTTTCCTTAAATATGGAAAAGCCTACCTCAGGATTTAAGAAGTGCACAAAATGGGGCGGTACTATCTCCATCACCGACACCCTTGACTGGTGTCTAAAACGTTTAGGCCCTGACCATTCCATTACAGATTGTGTGTCCTGTTCTATGATGTCTAAGAGAGGTCGACAGAACCGAGCTGCCAAGCTCAGTACCCTGTTTCCCTCTGATGCGGCTTCGGTAGCATCGACGTCTTCCAGGGCTGCTTCTTCTTCACATGGATCTCAGGTAACTAAACATAAATCCAGCCGGTCCTCGAAGGGCAAATCTCCTTCTAAGCATCGAGATGCCTCTGACCTTGCCCTCGAGGATTCTGCACCGGCAAAATTACCCTGGCGGGAGGCTTCGGCCTCTAAAGCATCATCATCGGCGTTCCACGATGATCTTGATGGCGTGGCCTCGACAGATCTCCTGGTGCCATGCTCTGTGGTACCGGTAGCTTCCACCGGTACCGACTTCCAGGCATTGGCGGCGTCAATGGATCAGAGGATTCTGTCCATCGAACGCAGTCTGGCGGCTTTCCTTGTGGCATCGACGCCCATGGTACCGCAACAGACTACTCAGCCGGTACTGGCTCCGGCATCGCCATTGGCACCGATCCCGGTACCGGTGGCGTTGACATCGGCATCGGTGTCCGCTATGCCAGTACTCTGCCCTCTGCAGCCCTCCGGTACCAATACCCCGGTACCAGTGATTACCAATACCGATCCCAGTCGGTACGGGTATCGGGCTTTGCAAGAGCATCCCGACAGACGATACTTCGATTCCTCTGAGGATTCTGAAGAGTCTGTCGATGCAGTGATGCTTCTTCCACAGGAGGAGTCCTCTTCTAAACGAAGGATGTCTCCTCCAGAGGACTTGTTTTTTCAAGACTTTATCAGAGAGGTGGCTCGGGGCCTCTCTTACAGTGGCCCCAGAGTCAGAGCCTAGAGCTAAGGAGTTAGATATTTTACAATATCCTAAAACTCCTAAGGAGGCAGCTACCTTACCTATACATGAGATTCTGTATGATCTCATGTTAAGGATGTGGGAAGCATCTCTAACCACCTCTCCTCATTCTCGCAGGTTGGACACCATGTATCGTGTCCCTCCTTGTCCTGGTTTCCATAAAACTCAGCTTCCTCACCACTCTATTGTGGTTGAGTCTGCAATGAGAAAGATTAGAAGTGCCAAGAGACATGCCTCTAATCCTCCAGGACGTGAATGTAGAACCCTGGATGCTTTTGATAGAAGAGTCTCTTCCAAGCTTCCATGCTTGCTGCGAGAATTAATTCTTATAGTCTCTACATGGGAATGTTCTTAAAAGAAGTCACTGACCATTTGCAGACTTTAAGTCCTTTTATGTCTGACAATAAAAGGCAAGAATTTCTCACTGGGCTCAAACATGCCCAGGATATCTCCAAATTCTCCAACCGTGCAGCTTTCGACTCCTTTGAATGCGTAAGCAGAGCCTCAGTTATTGCCATAGGTGCACATAGGATTGCTTGGCTTCAAGCATCTGATTTGGAGATCTGGGTCCAAGATGAATTGGGGAATATCCCTTGTACAGGTGAGAATCTGTTTGGTAAGGATTGACAAGCAAAGGCAAATCAGATGGATGCTGGAAATTCTGCTTTGGATAGACTATCCAAATCTACAGCTGCTCCTGCTCAGAAAAGGTTGTTCAAGAAAACACCTTTTTCTAAAAAGGGAAGAGCCTATCCTGCTTCTAGTCAGAGAGCATCTTCTGCAGCTCAGTTCTCTTCCAAACGTCAGCAATCCTCCAAACAGACCAAGGCAAAGGCTGTGAGGCCTGCTCCAGCCCAGCAATCTCAGCCCCCTCAGGGCCTTTGACTTTCTGCTAGAGAACTTAGCCTTCCTGGCTCTAGAAGGACCAGAGCCCTCCACCATTCCAGGAAGGTTATGTCACTTTGCTCCCAGATGGGGGCAAATCACAGCAGAGCATTGGACACTCTCCATCATAAGAGAGGGGTACAAACTTTATTTTTCCAGCTTGCCCCCTCTCACAAGAGTGCACCAGTTCAATTCTCCAACCTCCCTCCTCAGCCTGTTAGAGCAGGAGGTTGCCACTCTTCTAGCCCAGGGGGCAATAGAGGAAGTGCCTTCTCAACAACAGGGCACAGGGTTCTACTCCCCCTATTTTCTTATCCCAAAGAAAACAGGGGGCTTCAGACCCATTTTAGATCTCAGAGAGTTGAACAGATTCCTAGTCAAAGAAAAATTCAAGATGGTTTTTCTAGGAACTCTGCTGCCATACCTTCAGAGTCAGGATTGGCTTTGTTCTCTAGATCTCAAGGATGCGTACACTCATGTTCTCATCCATCGAATTCACAGAAGGTTCCTTTGGTTCCTTTTCCAGGAGAAGCACTATCAATACAGAGTGCTCCCCTTTGGCCTGGCCTCTGCACCAAGGGTGTTCACGAAATGCATGACAGTGGTTGCTGCTTTTCTGCGCACCCTGGGAATATTTGTCTTCCCTTATCTGGACGACTGGCTCATTCGAGCTCCCACTCAATCAGAGGCCAAGACTGCTCTAACCTGCACAATGCGTATCCTTCAATATTTAGGGCTGGTAATAAACATCCCAAAATCCAATTTGATCCCTACTCAGTCCCTGGAGTTTATAGGGGCGTTGCTGGATACCACAAGGGCAAGGGCCTATCTTCCTCAGGCCCATTGCCTTCGCTTGATGCAGTTAGCTTCTCAAGCAGTCAAAACCCCTACTAATTGCTCGAGAAATGTTAGTTGCTAGGCCACATGGCATCCACCGTTCATGTGGTACCATATGCTCGCCTTCACATGAGCAGCTGAGTGGACTTTATCCACCCAATGGACCCAGGCATTAGGCTGCCTGTCAGACAAAATAGCAAACACAAGTCGCCTCATTTTGTCCCTCCAGTGGTGGAAGTCCCCTCAAAACCTGTTGCTGGGGTCTCTCTTTCAACAGCCTCTACCCCAGGCAACTCTTACAACAAATGCTTCTCCAATGGGCTGGGGAGCTCATCTTCAGGACCTCTCCACCCAGGGCATCTGGTCCCCACAGGAGACTTGTCTACATATCAATCTCTTGGAACTCAGAGCAATCTTCCTTGCTCTGCGAGTTTTCCACACCCTGCTCAGCCACAAGACAGTCCTTGTCCACACGGACAATCAGGTAGCCATGTTCTACATAAACAAGCAGGGAGGAACTGGCTCTCTGTCGCTTTGCAACGAAGCTCTGCGAATCTTCTGTCAGTCTATCTTCCAGGTGTTCAAAACTCTTGGGCAGACAGACTCAGTCGAGTTCTGCTTCCACACGAGTGGTCCCTATATATGGACCAGGTATCCAAGATTTTTCAAATTTGGGGAACCCCGGACATAGACCTCTTTGCAAGTCCGTGGAATGCCAAACTTCCCCGGTTCTGTTCCAGAACTCCGGCTAAGGGGGCTCAGGCAAGGGATGCTTTCCTCCTTCATTGGGGTCAAGACTTCCTGTATGCCTTTCCACCCATTCCCTAATTCCCAAAACCCTGTTCAAGCTTCAGAGAGACAGAGGCCACATGATTCTCATAGCTCCACATTGGCCACGGCAAGTGTGGTACCGTCTGCTTCTACATCTCTCTCAAGCTCCCTCCCTAGAGTTAGGGTCTGCTCCAGACCTCCTCTCTCAGGAGGACGGAAAGTTGTGGCATCCCAATCCCTAGTCTCTGCATCTCAGGGCTTGGTTGCTGAAGGCCTAGATCTCCAGGATCTTCATCTTTCTCAATACGTGGAAGATATTCTTTATGCTTCCAGAAAACCTTCCACTAGACGTTCTTACGCCTTGAAGTGGAAAAGGTTTACCATCTGGTGTTCTGAAAAGGGTCTTAACCCCTGGGCCATACCTCTGGAATCGTTGCTGGAGTATCTCCTGCATCTGTCTAATGCAGGCCTTAAGACAAATTCAGTAAGAGTCCATCTGAGTGCTATTGCAGCTTCCCTCAAGCCTCTAAATGGACAACCTGTTCCCTCTCATCCCCTTGTAGCAAGGTTCATGAGAGGCCTCCTTTTAACAAAGCCTCCCATTAGACCACCTCCGGTGGCATGGGACTTAAATTTGGTTCTTGGTCAGCTTATGAAGCCGCCTTTTGAACCTTTAGCTACTACCTCCTTGAAATACCTTTCTTGGAAGGTTATCTTTCTCATTGCAATCACATCAGCATGCCGCATCAGTGAATTGCAAGCACTAGTAGCTAATCCACCTTATACAAGGTTCCATCATGACAAGGTGGTCCTTAGGACTAATCCACACTTTATGCCTAAGGTGGTCTCGCCTTTTCACCTCAACCAAGAGGTCTACCTAACTGTCTTTTTTCCAGGACCTCATGCATCAAGTGCAGAGAGGAATCTTCATACCCTGCACTGTAAAAGAGCTCTAGCTTTTTACTTAGAGGACACAACAACATAGAAAGTCTTTGCAACTCTTTGTTGCTTTGGATCCTTCTCATTTGGGACAACCAGTCTCCAAGAGAACACTTTCCAACTGGATTGCCCAATGTATTTCTTTCGCCTATCAGAGCAAGAACATTTCTCTGGAGGGCCATGTCACAGCTCACAATGTGAGAGCCATGGCAGCCTCAATGGCTCATCTGAACTCTGTGTCTATCAACGACATCTGTCGAGCAGCCACTTGGGCCTCGGTTCATACCTTCACAGCCCATTACTGCTTGGACAAGGACTCCCGCCGGGATGCCTTGTTTGGTCAGGCTGTTCTCAAACACCAGTTCCATACTTAATCAACTCCTACCCACCATCCCTCATGGGATGCCAGAGATCCAGGTGGGGAAGTGCAGCCCTGTCCCAGGGACACACAACTTATGGGCTCTCTCCCTGGCATCTGCAGCTAGGGAGTCCCCATATGTGAAGACTCATTCCTGCTTGTTCCTGGAGATAGCACAGTTACTTACCTGTAACAGGTGATCTCTGGGAACAGCAGGAATAAGTCTTCACAACCCACCCACCTCCCCTAGGAGTTGTATCTCTCTCTCTATCTCTCTTCCTTTCCTTCTCTCTCCCTCTTTGTCTCAGCTGTAAAACTCAACTGAGGAGAGACAGTTGGATAGGCGGGAAGGCAGCACGCAGGCGCTGTGGGATGCTGCCAAAAGCTTTCTGATTGGACGCTGGGGAGCGTTCCCGCGCAGGCTCCGTCGGTACCGACGTACCCATATGTGAAGACTTATTCCTGCTGTTCCCAGAGATCACCTGATCTCCAGGAACAAGCAGGAATGAGTCTTCACATATGGGTACGTTGGTACCGACGGAGCCTGCGCGGGAACGCTCCCCAGCGTCCAATCAGAAAGCTTTTGGGAGCATCCCTCAGCACCTGCGTGCTGCCTTCCCGCCTTTCCAACTGTCTCTCCTCAGTTTTCATTTTTCCGCGGAGCCGGCAGGACGTCCTCCTGTCACCGCAGAAAATCTTTTTTTTAAATTCTTTAATTCTCTTTTTTCTTGTGGTCGCGCTGTTTTTTCCCGCCTCCACCGGTACCGCCAGTGGGTTTTTTCTTTTCTTTTTCTCAAACTCAGGGAGAGTTTTCCCTCAGTTTCTGTCTTAAATTTTTAGGCCTGTAGGCCTCTCCATCATGGAGCCTTCTTCTCCTAAGAAGTGTCTTAACTGTGGAAATACAGTTTTCTTTTTAGACTCCAATTGTTGGTGTCTAACCTGTTTGGGTCCTGACCCTTTTCCTCCGGAGCCATTGGGCTACAATCTTATGAGAAGACATTTTCCATTTCGAGTTTCCCTCGATACCGAGTTCCATTCCAGTGTCAGGGCACCGACCAATTCTTCTCTACAGGATCAGGTAACCCACAAACAGTCTGTTAAGACTAGCCAATCCTTGAGTGGTAAGTCTCATGCCAAGCATGATGACGGCTCCGGCCTTGCCTTCAAGACCCTATTGGCTTCAAAACCCCGGCGGGAGTCTTCGTGCTCCAAAGCCTTTCAGGGGTTTCAGGTTGTTCCTGGGGCTCACCCCTCACAGAACATACCTGAGCCATGCTCGGTGGTGGCATCCGCTTCGAGCAGTACCGATACCCCGGCATCGGCACTGGTGTTGAGTGATCCACTCTTCGCCAGGGATCGTCATCTGGCAGTCTCGGTGCCTTCGGGACCGATCGATACGTTCCAGATTGACTTTCCAGTATCGGCAGCATCGCCGATACGACCACCGACGTCGGTTCCCTCTAAACATGCATCGATAGACTCGCTTCCTTCGATGCCGAGTCTGGAATCGATATCTAGTCTGGAAGACTGGGTACCGATGCGTCTCGGAACCGACGCTTATCGATTCCGGATGCGCAGTACCGAGGATACTCACTGAGGGTCTTTGGTTTCCTCGGTACCGCTTGAGCAGCCTCCGATGACTGCTTCGATGGCGGTATCGCCTTTGATTCCGGCACAGCCACCGCTATCGGTATCGATGCCGGTTCCTGCAGTAACATCGGGACCAGCCACTTCCATGCCTTTTTCTCCAGGATCGCTCCTTTCTATACCTAGTTTGGAGTCGATACCTGGCATGGACGATGCAGTACTGACTGTCTCAAGTCATAACTGCCAGTACCAGTATCCATCTAGTGGGGCTCTTTTTCTGCACCGGACCAGTACATCCTCCGGTGCCCAGGCTACTGCTTCAACTTTAGCCTATCCAGGGATGGTTCCCATTGGAGATCCTTCTTTTCAGAAATTTCTCCTTGACATGGCAACATTCCTTGCTATTCCTATCCCTGACTGTGATCCTACTCAAGGCTCTCCTGCGGAAAAGGAAAATATAATGCTTCCTTTACATCATTCTTTGCAGGATCTTCTTCTGAAAATCTGGGAAACACCTTTAAGGGTTTCCTCACCTTCTACAGTAACTGATGATCTGTATCAGGTGCCCCCCTCTCCAGGGTTTCAAAAGACTCAACTTCCCCATCATTCCATTGTAGTGGAATCAGCAATGAGGAAGATAAAAAGCAAGAAGAAGCTTTCTTCTTATCCGCCAGATCGTGAATCTAGAACACTTGATGCCTTTGGACGTCAAACCTTCCAAACATCTATGCTGGCAACAAGGATAATCTCTTATATTTTTTATATGAGCCTATCTCTCCAGAAGGTCACAAAGAAATTATCTCTTTTGACTCCTTTTCTATCAGAGCCCAAGGCTGCAGACTATTCCTTACTTAGTCATAGCCAAAATATCTCTTGGTTTCTTTCTCGTGCTTCTCTAGACTCTTTTGAGTCTGTTAGCAGAACCTCTGCTATAGCCATAGGAGCACGACGTAGAGCCTGGCTCCAGGCTTCAGACTTGAACAGATGGGCACAACAAAGACTGGGTAATACTCCTTGTACTGGAGAAAATCTCTTCAATAGGGAGTCTTTACGTAAGGTTGCTCATTGCTCCACTGACATCCCTGTTTCTGGGGGCTATCCTAAGCCTTCTCCTTCCCCAGTAGGTAGGAAATGCCCTACCAAACCTCCTTTCCCTAGGAAAAAAAGGTTTCACTCTTCTCCTGCCCATTATACAGATGTTCCCAAGCAGGGGAAACCTCGCCCTGGTCTGAAGAATCCAAACTCTAGCCAGGCTGAACAAACCCAGCAACCATAGGTTCCTGAAGGTTACAACCTACAGTTAACCTCTTCTCAGCAGAAGTTTTTTCACTGTTTTTCCCTTCAAAACTCTACACATGGATTCCTTTCTTCAGGACATCCTTTTCCTCCTAGATATGCTGAGCTGTCAGGATATTCATGTCTATGGGTCAGGTTTCTCCTCTTCTTCCTACCAAGAAGAGAAGTTAACAACTATCCCATGATAGTTTTTCTGTTCCAACATGAATTTTTTCCTTCCGCAGACTTACCATATGGTAAGTCACACTTCAGCTCCTGTTTCTCTACCCTCTCAACCAGGGTTCCCCCTGAATGAGTGGTACCATATCACTGCAGGGCTTCTCTAGCCTTTCATTCCAGTGTAGAGTTTTTTCTCTTGAATAAATTCCCTTCTTTTCTCTGGGCAGCTCATCAGACAGGGACAGGTATTTCTCCTATCCTTTTGTCTGTTTTCTCTGTTTTACACAGGAAGATTCTCTCTGCTGTCTCATTCAGCAGCTGCCCATGCAGGAGTTCCAGTGATTGGACTACTGGTACTTTTCCACAAGTTTCCAGTCTGTCTTCCACTACTTTCTGTCTGGCCTTAGTAGTGATTCCAAGATAGTGCTTTCATCTATCTTGGATAATACTAATCACTTCAGGCTTGTCACGCTATCTTCTTTTCTTGCCATCTCCACTTTCTTGGATTTGGCAACAGAGTTGACCTACAGCCAGTTTTATTTCCTACTTCTCCTGCATAATGCTCTGCAATCTTCAGAAAAGCTTTCTACTATGGGCCCTTGCTGGAGAGCATGGTGTTTTGTCTCTGATGACTATTCTATATGGTTGGAAAAGGCTCTTCAGTCATTTTCCATGACTGTAAGGGTTCTCCACACCCTGTTATCTCCTGTTATAATACAGGATATAAGCCTTTTCTGCGTGAATGTCCAAAGAGTTTTCCAATTCCTGCAGGAATATGCTCTTTTTTTCCTTGCAGCTTGTCCTCATGGTATCCTATTCCTTTCTGGACAGCACATATTCTACTAGTAACGCATGATACCCCTGGTGTCCCTCCAGTGGGTCAACCTGGTATCTCATCCTATGCGTTTTTCTGTCCATTTACCATGTCAGAGTTCTACAAGACTCAGGACTTGCTGTTTACAGACTGATATTATCCTCTGTTTTTTCACGCAACCATCCTGGTTATTTCACTGGATAGCATTCCTGCACCATCTTAGCCAGGAGGAATAGATTCTCTATATATCTTCTCAAGTAGGTTCCACCTTCTTGTTAGATGAATCTTTCTCCTTCACATCTCTCATGTGAATGTTCTTATGCGCATATCTCTATCTGCTTAGTTGCAGACATGTATCTTCAGACATACATATTCATGTATGTATATATCTCTATATACTTCTATAGATGCATATGTCTGTAAGCTGTGTGTGCATATGTTATGCATATATATATATATATATATATACACATACATATACATATATGTGTATCTGTTGAGATGCTTCCTTATCAGTAGATATGTATTTATCCCCTTAACTGTCTATCCTATAAAGGTTTTTACCTTCCTAGAGGTTCCAGACAGTGGGCTTGCATATGTTCATACTGTCCCTCAGTATGTTGGGGGTATTATGCACACAACCACTACTGTGGTGCTGACAGCTCCTACTTTACCTCTAGGTCTCGCTATCCCTGAAGCACCATGCTTCAATATTTTTCCTATCTCTCACCAGCTAGGAAAGACAGGGTGGATCTTCAGTAGCTCTGAGGTTTCAGCCCTTCAGACATCTGTCCTGCTGGGGAATACAGGCTTTTTCCCATACCCCTTCTTCCCTCCAGGACTGGGCTAGTTGTCCAAATCGGTCAGTCTTCCTCTTTTACTCCTAAATGTTAATGACTCTGTAGCTAAAAGAGTTTTCAGCTTTTTCCCATAAAGCTTTCCACTGAAGACCTGCCGTTTTTATACTACCCCAGTTGACACCTGGGTCACCTGCATTCCAGATTTGGACCTTCACCTTCACTGCCGTGAGGTCACCTTGAGGATTCCTCTACTGAATCTCCAGTAGACTCCATCAGCCTCTCTACTTCCTGCAATCCAGTAGGTGAGGCCCATATTGTGATTGTTCATTCAATATTTTAATGGTAATTATCATACATACCAAGGACTCCTCTCCTGTAGTCCTTAGGTTAGCTGTTTTTTTCCTACAGCTCCTCTCTTTCAACTCCTCCCCACCATCCCTCATGGGATGCCAGAGATCCATGTGTGGGAAGTGCAGTCCTGTCCCAGGGACACACATTATCTCCAGGAACAAGCAGGAATGAGTCTTCACATATGGGTACGTCTGTACCGACGGAGCCTGCGCGTGAACGCTCCCCAGCTTCCCAAAAAGGAAAGCTTTTGGGAGCATCCCACAACGCTTGCGCGCTGCCTTCCCGCCTCTCCTTAGTTCTTCTTTGCCGCGGAGCCAGCAGGTCGAGCCCTATCACCGCTGAAGAAGTTCTTTATTTTATTTTCTTTCTTTGGTCGCGTATCTGCCTTCCCCGACTCCGGACCGGTACCACCGGTCTTTTCTTTCTTTTCTTTTATAAAAAAAACAAAAAAACCCTATATATTTTTCCCTCACTTAGTGTATTTTTCTTTTGGGGCCTTAGGCCTCACAAGAAATTTTCCTCATGGAAAAACCAGCCTCCGGGTTTAAGAAATGCACTAAGTGCAGCGGTACTATTTCTGTTACAGACACCCATGAATGGTGTCTTAAATGTTTGGGTCCTGAACACTCCATTTCGGATTGTCCGTCCTGCTCTCTGATGTCTAAATGGGGTTTACAGAACCGAGCAGCTAAGCTCCATGTGCTGTTTCCCGCTGATGCAGCTTCGGTGGCATCGACGTCTTCCAGGGCTGCTGCTTCCCCCAATGGATCTCAGGTAACCAAACATAAATCCAGCCGGTCCTTGAAGGGTAGATCTCCCTCTAAGCATCGAGATGCCTCCGGGCTTGCCCTCGAGAATCCTGCATCGGCAAAACAACCCCGGCGGGAAGCTCCGGCTTCCAAAGCTCCACCTATGGGGTTACAGGTTGACATCGATGGCATGGCCTCGACTGATCACCTGTTAGAATGCTCTGGGGTACCGGCACAACCTTCTGGTACCGAGTTCCAGGCATTCATGGCGTCGATGGATCAGAATGTTCTGTCCATGCAGCAGGCTATCAGTGCCTTCATCCAAGCTGCGATGCCGTTGATACCACAACAAACTCCGTTGTCGGTATCGACTCGGGTACCGGCACCAGCGCCGATACCGGTACCGACTGCATCGGCATCGACCAGGGTACCGACTGCAGTGGTTCCTTGTCCAGGGCTGCTCATCGGTACCGATCCGGTTCCGATGACGCCCGATGTCGATTACTGCTCGATACGCGTACCACGCGTTAGAAGAGCACCCTGACAGACGGTAATTCGATTCCTCTGGTGATTCTGATACATCAGAGGAGTCTGCTGAAGTATCTGTAACCCTTCCTGAAGAGCCGCCTTCTCCAAAAAGAAGAATGTCTCCTCCAGAGGACTTGTCCTTTCAAGACGTCATAAGAGAAGTGGCTAAAGGTCTTTCTATTTCAGTATCCTCTGAATCAGAGCCTAGAGCAAAAAAATTAGATATTTTGGGTTATTCTAAGGCTCCTAAAGAGGCAGTCACCTTACCAATTCATGAGATTCTTTATGAACACATGATTGATTTATGGGAGACTCCTCTCACTATCTCTCCTCATTCTCACAGATTGGACACTATGTATTGTGTCCCTCCCTGTCCTGGTTTTCATAAAACACAGCTTCCTCACCATTCCATTGTGGTGCAGTCAGCTATGAAGAGGATAAAGAGTACAAAGAGAGACTCTTCTGCTCCTCCAGGAAGAGAATGCAGGACCTTGGATGCTTTTGGTAGGAAAATCTTCCAAGCCAGTATGCTTATTGCCAGAATCAACTCCTATAGTCTTTACATGGGTATGTTTCTAAAGGAGGTTGCAGATAAAACTGCACACTTTCCTCCCTTTTCTACCAGAAGATAAAAGGGATGAATTCCTCATTTGGCTTAAGCATACTCAAGACATTTCAAAGTTTTCCAACAGGGCAGCCTTTGATTCCTTTGAAGGTGCTAGCAGAGCTTCTGGCATTGCCATAGCTGCTCGCAGAATTGCTTGGCGCCAGGCTTCTGATTTAGAACCCTGGGTCCAAGATAGATTAGGAAATCTTCCCTGTACAGGTGAAAACCTCTTTGGCAAAGAATGGCAAATAAAAGCCACTCAAATGGATGCAGAAAATTCTGCTCTGGATAGACTTTTTCAAAGTCAACCTCCATTCCTGCCAAGAAAAAACCCTTCAAGAAGTCTTTTTTCAAAAAGGGCAGATTCCCTTCTACTTCTGGCCAACAATACTCTACAGGTCGCTTTGCTACTAAGCGTCAGCAACCTAAACAGGCCAGGCCTAATACTACAGGGGCTGCTGCAACTCAGCAGGCCCAACCTCCTCAGGGTTTTTGACTTGATGTTAGAGAACTTAGCCTTTCTGGCTTTAAAACAGCCAGAACCTCTCACCATTCCAGGAAGGTTAGCTCATTTTGCTCCCAGATGGGAGCAAATTACATCAGAGCAGTGGACCCTCTCCATCATAAGAGAGGGCTACAAACTTCATTTCTCAGACCTTCCTCCCCACACCATGGTGAGACATTTCAATTCCCCCACATCTCTTCTCGACCTTCTAGGTCAAGAGGTGGCTA
Organism: Ichthyophis bannanicus; assembly: GCA_033557465.1. Classification (NCBI taxonomy): domain Eukaryota; kingdom Metazoa; phylum Chordata; class Amphibia; order Gymnophiona; family Ichthyophiidae; genus Ichthyophis; species Ichthyophis bannanicus. The sequence continues at coordinate 923,987,533 of CM066032.1, read as the reverse complement.
CCCTTCTTGCCCAAGGGGCAATAGAAGAAGTTCCCCCCCCTTCAACAAGGGTCAGGGTTTTACTCCCCCTATTTTCTCATTCCAAATAAGACAGGGGGATACAGACCCATATTAGATCTCAGGGAATTGAACACATTTCTATGCAAGGAGAAGTTCAAGATGCTTTCTCTGGGCACTCTCCTTCCATACCTTCAAAGTCAGGATTGGCTTTGTTCTCTAGATCTCAAGGATGTGTACACCACATGTCCTCATCCATCCATCTCACAGAAGATTCCTCCGTTTTCTTTTCCAAGGAAAACATTACACAGGTACACTACCAAAAAACTGCCTCCAGTTTTGCAACTGATTCCTATAGATTTTGGGGTGCTGAATCCAGGAAAAATAGCCAAAATGTTCCATCACATCACGTTTTCTTGCAAAATTAGATTTCTTACCCATATAAGGAATGTTCACATAATTTCTTTTTAGCCGACTGCAGTTTATTTTCTTGGCCCAAAATAGAGGTTGTAATGGTTAACTAACTAGAAACACTCCCTCATGATATTTTAGAGTGTTTTGTATTCATTTTATACATTAACAGGACAATTGGGAGGCGGGGGGCTAAATCCAGTACTCGCGCTGGCGCATGTTCTTTCCTGTTCGCCTCGCCTCGTTCGCTCGCTCAAACACGGTGGTTGCGACATGAACGTTCCTGTCAAATTTCAGTTTCTTGCAAGTTCATTATTACCTTTTGTTTGCTCAGTCGTAATCCAGCTTTATTCCGAAGTGGTTCACTACAGTTGTAGTTTGCAGTGCTGTGTATTTGTGATGGCTCACAGAGCCAGAGGTTGCGTCAACTCTCCGGACAGTTTTTGTTTTATTTGTGGGGAATATACCGTGAAAAAGCGGCAGAGGAACATTTCTGCATTTATTTAAAAAGTATATTTCGCCTATTTCGGTTTGAAGTTAGGCGATCAAGACAAACCGTGGGCTCCTCACAAAGTGTGCAAGACATGTGAGGAAGATCTACGCTTATGGATGAAAGGTAAAAAACACGCATTTCGTTTCGGAATACCTATGATGTGGCGTGAACAAAGAGACCACAGCAGTGACTGCTATTTTTGCTCTTGCATTGTGAAGGGGATACAACTTAAAAAATAAGAACGTAATAAGTTACCCCAACCTTCCCTCAGCAATTAGGCCTATGCCTCATAGCAACGAAGTACCTGTGCCTGAACCACCAAAATCTTTGGATCATATTTGTGTGGACGGTTCTGATCATGATGAGACTCATCAGATGGCTTTTCCCGATGAGTCCAGTACTTCCGAGTTTGAAACTGAACCAGATCCGAAACCTGAACTTTTCTCTCAAGCTGACTTGAATGATTTAGTCCGGGATTTAGGACTCCCAAAAGATGCTGCCCAACTGCTAGGTTCTCGGCTTAAACAGAAAAATCTATTGTCACCAGGAACAACTTTTTATTGGTACCGCAACCGCGAGACACAATTTTTGAAGTATTTCAGCAAAGAGGAAGATTTGGTATTTTGCAACGATATATACGGAGTGATGGAAAAGTTTAAACTCAAGTATGATCCTGCTGAATGGCGGCTGTTCATTGATTCGTCAAAAGACAGCATAAAAGGTGTTCTTCATAATGGCAACACATTCGCTTCAGTTCCTATTGCTCACTCTGTTATTCTCCAAGAAAAATACGAGAATTTGGCCCTGATTCTTCAGAAGATTCGTTATGATGAGCATAAGTGGATGATTTGTGGAGACTTTTAAAATTCTATCCATGCTATTAGGGCAGCAATCCGGTTTCACCAAATATCCCTGCTTCCTTTGCTTGTGGGATAGCCGGGCCCGCGACCTACACTGGGGGAAAAAAGACTGGCCAATTCGGGAGTATTTAAGACCCGGTAAGAAAAATGTTCTTCATGAGAGCTTGGTATCTCGTGATAAAATTCTATTACCACCTCTCCACATTAAGTTGGGTCTCATTAAGCAATTCATCAAGTCCCTTCCAAAAGATGGTGAGTGCTTTCGGTACCTTTGCTCAAAGTTCCCCCGACTTTCTGAAGCAAAGCTAAAGGAAGGAGTGTTTGTTGGCCCCTGATATAAGGAAACTCATTTCAGATGGAGCATTCGCTGAAACGATGTCTGAGAAGGAAAAAGAAGCCTGGGATTCCTTCAAGGATGATGTTCTCAAATTCTTGGGGAACAGGCGGGATGAGAACTATAAGGATATTGTTGCCAGGATGCTCAATGCCTTCAAAGAACAAGGCTGTAACATGAGCCTGAAAGTCCATTTCTTGCACTCCCATGTGAACTACTTTCCCGAAAACTTGGGGGCGTACAGTGAAGAACAAGGTGAAAGGTTTCACCAGGACATCAAGGACGCAGAGAGAAGGTACCAAGGAAGATGGAACACCGCTATGATGGCTGATTTCTGCTGGTTGCTGCTGCGGGAAACCCCAGATGAAAAATACGCCAAGCAGCGCACCAAGAGAAGCATTCGGGGGAAGAAGAAACGGGCCCACCAGGAGATTGATTGACCCAAGAATGACTTTAAAATCTAAACTGTGTTGACAAATATCGTGTTTTTACTAAACTTTGAAATAAAAATTTGCTAGTTATTACCACAGTGTCGGATCTCATTTATTAGAATTTTATTTTCACACCATCGGGTGTTTGTCTTCATGTATTGCAATGGTGCGGTTTGCGTTTTCTATTCTTACATACATACCTGTACAACATTTTTTGCACATTTCTTTGCTTTGCTTTGTGTCTAACCTCGCTCTTATATGCTCAATGTTTGTGCACATGTATGTGGCTGTTTTAAGTGCAGGCAATTTTGCTACCATCACAGTGTGTTTTGTTGACATTACTCTATTCTTATGTGCTGCCTTGTTACAATTTTCTTTATTCTTATTTGAATAACTACTAAACAATTAGTATAAAGAATTCATCCAAGAAACTTTTATCTCGATCGCACTCAATCTGAAACGTTCACCTCAAACTGCTAACCCAATGTAGCAAAAAATCTGTACGTGATGGAGCAAATTGGTTACCAGATTTGGATTCAGCGCACCAAAAAACGTAAAAATCAGTCGAAACATTAGAGGCAGTTTAAAAAATTTTTTTTTTAGTGTACCTGTGTTATCAATACAGGGTGCTTCCGTTTGGTCTGGCCTCTGCCCCAAGAGTGTTCACCAAATGCATGGCAACAGTAGCTGCATTTCTACGCACTCTGGGAATATTTGTATTCCCATACCTGGACGACTGGCTCATCCGAGCTCCATCTCAGTCAGAGGCCCAGACTTCCCTGGACAGCACAAGGTGCATTCTACAGTATCTGGGACTTGTGGTAAACCTCCCAAAGTCCCAGCTCACCCCTACTCAGTCCCTAGAGTTCATAGGGGCCTGGCTGATACTACCACTGCAAGGGCCTATCTTCCTCAGGCCCGTTGCCTACGCCTAGTGCAGTTAGCTTCTCAGGTTCAGTCAAAGAGCCACTTAACTGCCCGGGTGATGCTACAACTGCTAGGCCACATGGCTTCCACAGTGCATGTGGTACCCTATGCTCGCCTACATATGAGAGCAGCCAAATGGACTTTGTCCACCCAGTGGACTCAAGCATCAGGAGCTCTCTCAGACCAAATAGCAACCTCCAAACGTCTCTTTTGGTCTCTCCAGTGGTGGATGTCCACTCAAAATCTGTTGCTTGGGTCCCCCTTCCAACAGTTGTTGCCCCAAGCAACTCTCACAACAGATGCCTCCCAAACAGGTTGGGGAGCTTATCTACAAGACCTCTCCACCCAAGGCTCTTGGTCCCCACAGGAGACCTTTCTTCATATCAATCTCTTGGAGCTTCGAGCAGTCTTTCTAGCTCTCAAGGTCTTTCATACCTTGCTCAGTTACAAGACAGTCCTCATTCATACGGACAAGCAAGTAGACATGTTTTACATAAACAAGCAAGGAGGAACTGGCTCTCTGTCGCTTTGCAACGAAGCTTTAAGATTGTGTGCCTTCGCCAGAGAGCATCAAATCCATCTCCTGGCAGTATACCTCCCAGGAATTCAAAACTCTTGGGCAGACAGACTCAGTCGCGTTCTGCTCCCACACGAATGGTCCCTGCACATGGATCAGGTACTCAGAATCTTCCAAGAATGGGGAACCCCGGACATAGACCTCTTTGCAAGTCCGTGGAATGCCAAACTTCCCCGGTTCTGTTCCAGAATTCCGTGTCAGGGAGTTCAGGCCAAGGATGCCTTCCTCCTTCACTGGGGTCAGGGTTTCCTGTATGCCTTTCCACCCATTCCCTTGATTCCCAAGACTCTGTTCAAACTCCAGAGGGATCAAGGATCTATGATCCTCATAGCTCCACGCTGGCCACGCCATGTGTGGTACCCTCTATTTCTGCATCTCTCCCAAGCCCCCTCTCTGGACTTGGGAGCTGCTCCAGACCTTCTGTCCCAGGAGGAGGGGACTTTGTGGCACCCAAACCCCAAGTCCCTTCACCTCAGAGCTTGGTTACTGAAGGCTTAGACCTTCAAAGCTGGAATCTTTCTCAACAAGTGAAGGATATCCTCCATGCTTCCAGAAAACCTTCCAGTAGACGTTCCTATGCTTTTAAATGGAAAAGATTTTCCATTTGGTGTGCTGAAAAGGATCTTGACCCTCTAGCACTACCTTTGAATTCTCTGTTAGACTATCTCCTGCATCTTTCCAATGCAGGCCTTAAAACAAATTCAGTAAGAGTCCATTTGAGTGCTATTGCAGCATCCCTTAAGCCCATCAGTGGACAACCTATTTCCTCTCATCCTCTCATTGCAAGATTCATAAGAGGCCTAACTTTAACTAAACCTCCCATTAGGCCTCCTCCGGTGGCATGGGACTTAAATTTGGTTCTTGGTCAGCTTATGAAGCCACCTTTTGAACCCTTAGCCACTACCTCCTTGAAATTTCTTTCCTGGAAGGTTATTTTCCTCATTGCCGTCACTTCTGCTTGCCGCATCAGTGAACTGCAGGCCTTAGTGGCTAATCCACCTTATACAAAGTTCTATCATGATAAGGTAGTCCTTAGGACAAATCCACACTTTATGCCTAAAGTGGTCTCACCTTTTCATCTTAATCAAGAGGTATATTTACCTGTCTTTTTTCCAGCTCCTCATGCATCCAGTGCAGAGAAGAATCTTCATACTCTGGATTGTAAAAGAGCTCTTGCTTTTTACTTACAAAGGACACAGCAACATAGAAAGTCTTCCCAGCTTTTTGTTGCTTTTGATCCTTCTCATTTGGGACTTCCAGTCTCTAAGAGAACACTGTCCAATTGGATTGCTCAGTGTATTTCTTTCGCCTACCAGAGTAAGAACCTTTCTCTGGAGAGCCATGTCACGGCTCATAATGTGAGGGCCATGGCCACCTCTATGGCTCATCTAAATTCTGTGTCCATCAACCAGATCTGTCGAGCAGCCACCTGGGCCTCGGTTCATACCTTCACAGCCCATTACTGCTTGGACAAGATTCCTGCAGGGGTGCCTTGTTTGGTCAGGCTGTTCTCAAACACCTGTTCCATTCTTAAACAACTCCTACCCTCCATCCCTGGATAGATGCCTGAGATCCATAGGAGGAGGTAGAACCCTTCCCAGGGTCTCATATCCTTGGGGTTCTCCCAGGCATCTCAGCTAGGGAGTCCCCATATGTGAAGACTCATTCCTGCTTGTTCCTGGAGATAGCACAGTTACTTACCTGTAACAGGTGATCTCTGGGAATAGCAGGAATAAGTCTTCACAACCCACCCACCTCCCCTAGGAGTTATATCTCTCTATCTATCTTCCTTTCCTCTTTCTCTCTCTTTGTTTCAGCTATGAAACTCAACTGAGGAGAGACAGTTGGAAAGGCGGGAAGGCAGCACGCAGGCGCTGAGGGATGCTCCGAAAAGCTTTCTGATTGGACGCTGGGGAGCGTTCCCGTGCAGGCTCCGTCGGTACCGACGTACCCATATGTGAAGACTTATTCCTGCTGTTCCCAGAGATCACCTGTTACAGGTAAGTAACTGTGCTTTACAGCTAAGTAACTGTGCTTTATTAGAAAAGGTACAGAGAAGAGCCACCAAAATGATAATGGGGATGGAAGGATATCCCTATGAAGAGAGGCTAAAAATGTTAGGGCTCTTCAGCCTGGAAAAGAAACGGCTGAGGGGAGATATGATAGATATCTGTAAATTAATGAATGGAATGGAACGGGTAAACGTAGATCGATTTGTTTATGTCATCAGACTATAAAAAGACTAGGGGATATGCAATGGAGCTACAGGGTAACTTATTTAAGACTAATAAGAGAAAATATTTTTTCACTCAACGTGTAATTGTTACCGGAGGATGTAGTAAAAGCTGTTAGTGTAGCTGGGTTTTAAAAAGGTTTGGACAAGTTCCTGGAGGAAAGGTCCATAAACCATTATTAATAAGGACCCAGGATATCACTGCTTAACCCGATACAAGCTTGCATTGAGAAACCTTTGTCTTTTGGGGAAACTGCTAGGTACTTATGACCTAGATTGGCCACTGTTGGAAACAACATACTGGGCTTGATGGACCTTGGTCTGACCCAGTATGGCATATCTTATGTTATATTCTTATGCTGAGCCGATCCGCCAATACATTCTCCTGGCCCGGGAGGTAGGTGACTTGGATGGTCATGTTTTGGCTCGTGGCGAAGGAGTACAGGGCCACCGCCTCTGAACAGAGGCTGTAGGAGCCAATCCCCCCTCCTCTGTTCTGGAAGGAGTAGATAATATAGAAGAACGTAGCTAAGATTGAAGCATGGTCGAGAATTTGGCAGCTAAGATTTAATGCTAAAAAAGGCAGGCTCATGCATTTGGGCTACAAAAATCCAAGGGAGCGGTACAGTATTTATTTTTATTTTGTTTAAATTTATTTCTATACCGTCTTTGTACTATTCAAAGCGGTTTACATGAAAACAAGATTAAACATGGCATGGATTGCATACTGTTGTACAATTTTATTTTATTTATTTGGCATAAATTTATACACCGCTCCTTCCAGCGATCAGGAACGGTCCTTAGGTGGACAAGACAAGGGAATATGTACAGCATAAATTTAGGAATACAGTATGATTACGGTAGGGGGGACTAACAACCACCAGATCACTGTTATACAATTGATTATTCAATAAATTACAGATTGAGCAACCAGAGCAGGTTATAATTGTACATAGAGATCGCAAAAATACAAGCAATTAGCAGAGCAATATACATTGAAACTAAACTCAAGTACAGGTTAATAACATTAACGCAAACTGCAGATTACAATTGCGGATTATAACAGTTGAAAATTATATACAAGGTGATATTTACAATATCATTAATAGGATACAGTATAGGAGGTGAAGTACCTCTGTCCATGAAAGAAGAGTGGGACCTAGAAGTGATTTATTTCTGGTGGCTAAACAAGTAGAAAAGGAGACGGCGAAAGCCAGAGGAATGCTACTGAAAGAGTGGTAGATGTGTGTAATAGTCTCCTAGAGGAGGTAATAGAGAAAAAGTCTGTTTCTGAATTCAGAACAGCATGAGACAAATGCAGAAGATCTCTAAAGGAATAAAAAGGACTATAGAACTTATTAGTTGATATGGATGGGCAGACCGGATAGACTGTATGGTGTTTTTCTGCTGTCGTGTTTCTATATTTCTTCCTTTTGGGGGGTGGTTTCAGGAAGCCCGGAAGTGTCAGGCTCCTAGGCCATGCTCCTTTCAGTGATCCTGCTTTTTTATCCTAGAATCAGTCCTTTCAGGAAGGCTTTTGAGGAGGGAGAGTGGGAGCAGCTGGAGCCTCAGTGAGCTCCAAGGTATTCCAAGGCAGGTTTGTGGGTCTGCATGGTGGTAGAGCCGATAGGCAGATGCTTGCGGCACGTTTACCATGTTGGACTGAGATTACTAAGGATCAGTGGGTGTTGGTGGCAATCCAGGAAGGTTATGCCTTGGAGTTGGCGTGACCTCTTTCAGATGCTTTTTTGGAGCGTTCTTCCAGGGCGTTAGGGAAGGCGCAAGTGGTGCTGGACACAGTTGAGCAGCTGTTACTAATTGGGACCGTGGTGCAGGTTCCTTTGAAGCACTTGGTACTATATTTACTTTATAGTTCCTAATAAGGATGGGACTTAATTAAAAAAATAGAATATTAGGAATTATTAGGAACGTAAGAAGGAGTAGCCACCTAGTGGTTAGAGCAACTGCCTAGTACCCAGAAGATCAAGGGTTCATTTCCCACTGGCATTCTCTGTGACCTTGGGCAAGTCACTTTATCCTCCATTGCCTCAGAAGAAAAGGCTGGCAATCTACGTCCGGTGATACATGGCCAAGAAAACCCAGAGGTAGCTGGGTCGCTATGAGTCAACACTGACTTGATGGCACTAAACAAAAACAAAACAAAACAAAAAAAGTAAGACATGCCATACTGAGTCAGACCAACTGTCCATCAAGCTCAGTATCCCATTTACAACAGTGACCAATCCAGGTCACAAGTACCTGTCGGGTTCCCAGAAAAGTAGACCACTTTACATGCTGCTTATCCCAAGGGTAAATAGTAGATTTTCCCAGTCCATTTTAATAATGGTAAATGGACTTTTCCTCCATGAACTTGTCCAAACCTCTCTTACACCCAGCTACACTTTTTTACTACATCCTCTGGCAATGAATTCCAGTTTGATTATGTGTTGAGTGAAATATTTTTTTCTCTGATTTTTCTTATATGGTTCTACATTGTATAGTGGTGTGCAAAGGTCTTGCATAGGCTATATAATCAAGCTATTCTCAACTTTATTTTGACAATCTTTTCAAATTCTGTGGCAGAATCATGGCTTATTATATACGGTTTTGTTGCAAATTTAATTTGGCAGCCATTTCTGCATGCAAAATTACTTGTCTGTGAACTTTTGTATGGTGGTTATGAGGAAATGATGTCTCAGTATGATCAACTGGATTCTGTGTCAAAGCGGGATCGAATTGAACGAATAGAATACTTCGCTTCCTCAGCCAATAGAAAGTCATATTTGATAGCCAATCAGTGCATGGTATTTTGACGGCACACATGGTTTGAATTTAATTTGAATCAACTGGTATATCGCATCTGATGCTCAACGTTCTGGCATGGTGAAGAGGTTGCATTTTCTATTAATGGAGGATCAGGTGCGGGTGGTGATTTTGCACAGGTTCCAGCCCACAGGTTGCAGCAGAGGTCGGCTATAATCGAAGCATGGTTGTCCGCATTCTACAGAAGCACAAGGAGATGGGAAATATGCAGGACCTACATTGTAGCGGTTATCCTAGAAAGTTAACCGAGAGGGACGACAGGACCTTGATAAGGACATGTTTTGGCAACTGCAAACAAACCTCCCATGAGCTTCTGTGGGAATGGAAGGAGAAGTGTTTCGTTGCAGTTTGCACTTTCACTGTGAGGAGACGATGCTTGGATTATGGGTTGAGGGGCCGTAAGGCACAGAGGAAGCCGCTACTAACAGAGGAAGCGATGCATTGAGTGGGCATGCAAGTACTCAAAATGGAGCAAGGCTCACTGGAAGAAAGTTCTGTTAAGTGACGAAAGCACATTTTGCATTCTGGATGACCAGGGCAAAACCTCTGTGAGGAGATTTCCTCATGAAGAGTACAAACCAGAGTGCTTGAATATCTCTGTGAAGCATCCAACCAAGGTCATGATCTGGGAATGCATGGCAGCCAATGGTGTTGGAAGACTCCATATCGTTGATCGGATGGTGAATACAGCGGAATATCTAAGAATTCTGCAGAAGAGCATGCTGCCATTAGCTGAGCAACTGTTTCGTCGCAGATATTTTTTTTAGGATGACAACGCACCTTGTCAGAAAGTGAAAACTGTCGCAGACTGGAAGAAAATAAATGGAGTTCAGACCATTAACCCGATCTCAACCCGATTTAAGAATCTTTGGTACAAGATATCAGTTGAGATCGCTAAGAAGCAGCTGTGGACCAAGCGAGAGCTGATTGTGCCACTGATTGCAGCCTGGAATCACATCATAACATGAGAGCATCTCGTCAAACTGGTCCATTCCATGACAGATGTCATCTGGTGAGAAAAGAGCAAGGGCTGGCCCACCACCAACAAAAACTACCTAATGAAATTAAGAAGAAAACATACACAGAACAGAAAACACAACTCCTCTTTTGGCACACATTGCATCTTTATACATAAGTTATTAATAATAAAATAACGCTAGTCTCATGGCAAATTTGTCAGATTTCTACAAAAGACAAAAGGGAAGAAAATGGCATGCAGAAAGGGTTGTAAATTGTAATACATTTTGTCCCTCTAATCCAAACTACTAAAAACTGCTAATTTGGCATTACCTATGCAAGACTTTTTCACACCACTGTAACTTCATTGCATGTCCCCTAGTCTATTTCTTGAAGGAGTCAACACTCATTATTTTATAGACCTCTATCATATCTCCCCATAACTGTCTCTTTTTCAAGCTGAAGAGCCCTACGCCTTTAAGCCTTTTCTCTTAGAGGTATCCTTTCATTCTCTTTATCTTTTTGTTTGCTCTTCTCTGTATCTTTCCTAATTCTGCTATATGATTTCTAAAGAATGGCGACCAGAATTACACACAGTAGTCAGTAGTCGCACCATGGAGACATACAGAGGCATTATAATAATCTTGGTTTTATTCTTCATTCCTTTCCTTATGATTCCTAGCATTCTATTTGCTTTCTTGACCTCTGCTGTACACTGGGTTTCAATGTATTATTCACGATGATGCCCAGATCCAGAGCAGTTCAGTTCTCTGGACTCCCTGAGGTGTTGAAGTCCGGTCCTAGTTAGCTCTACTAGCCTTTTTTTATTTTCTTTGTTAGTGCCTTTCAAATTTAAAAGGTGGGGGGGGGGGGGGGGGAGGGAAGGGAAGAAAGGTGAAGGGGCATCCAGCTTTATTCAGAGAGCAGCACTGATACTTAGGCAGTGTCTGGTCACCTAGCCGGCTCTTCAGGATCTGCTATTAGCATTTGGCAGTGAGTTATTCCTATCTCCAGGAACAAGAAGGAATGTAGTCTTCACATATGGGTATCGGTACCGACGGAGCCTGCATGGGAACGCTCCCCAGCATCCAATTAGAAAGCTTTTGGGAGCATCCCACAGCGCCTGCGTGCTGCCTTCCCGCCTTTCCCAACTGTCTCTCTCCAGTTCTTCATTTTCCGCGGAGCCGGCAGGTCACACGTCCTGTTACCGCAGAAAATATCCCTTTTAGTCTTCTTTTTTGTGGTCGCGTCGGCCTTCCTTCGACGCTACACTGGTACCGCTGGTTCTTTCTTTTTTTTTCCTTGTAAAAAAACAAAACAAAACACCTTTTCCAGCTTTTTTATCTCCAGGAACAAGCAGGAATAAGCCCTCACATATGGGTACGTCGGTACCGACGGAGCCTGCGCGGGAAAGCTCCCCAGCTTCCCAGAAGGAAGCTTTTGGGGCCTCCCACTGCACATGCGCGCTGCCTTCCCACCTTCCTGACCAGCTCTCCTCAGTTTCTCTTTTTCCGCGGAGCCAGCAGGTCGTGTTCCTGTCACCGCTGAAGAAATTATTGTTTTAGTTTGTTTCTTTAGACCGCGTACCTGCCTTCCCCATACCGAAACCGGTACCGCCGGTCTCTCTTTTCCTTAAAAAAAAAAAAAAATCTTTATCTTGCACAACTTGGTGACTTCGGTTAGGCCTCAGGCCTACACAAATTCTCCTCATGGAGAAACCAGCCCCTGGTTTTAAGAAGTGTACCAAGTGTAGTGCTGTTATTTCTGTCACAGACACCCATGAATGGTGTCTTAAATGTTTGGGACCTGACCACTCCATTCCGGACTGCCCATCCTGCTCCCAGATGTCTAAACATGGGTTGCAGAACCGGGCCAACAAATTCCATGTGCTGTTTGCTTCAGATAATCCAGCATCACAGTCATCCAGGTCTTCCTCTCCGGATGGATCTCAGGTAACCAAACCTTCTTCGGGCAGGTCCTCAAAGAGCAAATCTCCTTCAAAGCATCGAGAGGCTCTCAATTTTGAATCTGAGGACCATGCCCCAGCCAAACAACCCCGGCGGGAAGCTCTGACTTCCAAAGCACCATCTATGGGGTTACAGGTTGACATCGATGGCACGGCCTCGACTGATCACCTGTTGGACTGCTCTGGGGTACCGGCCCATACCGGTACCGACATCCAGGCAGCAGTGGCGTCTATGAGCAATACTGTTCAGACTATGCAGCAAGCCATGCTGACTTTTATTAATGCTGCGACTCCCTCGGTACCGCGTTGAGCGGTACCGGGTCCGGTTCCGGTATCGTCTCCCATACCGGAACCGAGACCATCCACTTCCAAACGCAGATCGGTTCCGCATGCCGGATCCGGGTTTTCACCCGATAACTGATCCCATACCCGGTACGCCCGATGTCGATACCGATCAGTATGCGTATCGTGCGTTGGAAGCAAATAGAGAATACTCTGATTCTTCTGAGGATTTTGACTCCTCTGAGGACTCTGATGAGCTGTCTCTAGTTCTTCAGGAAGACCCCTCTTCCCCAAAGAGGAGAATGTCTCCACCAGAGGATTTGTCCTTTCAAGACTTCATTATAGAGCTAGCTAAAGGACTTTCTATTACCACATTCTCTGAAAAAGAACCTAGGTCAAAGAAATTGGATATTTTAGGATACCCTAAGGTTCCTAAAGAGGCAGTCACCCTGCCTATCCATGAAATCCTTCAAGAACACTTGATGGACTTATGGGAGGCTCCTCTAACGTTGTCTCCTTACTCTCGTAGGTTGGACACCATGTACTGTGTCCCTCCTTCTCCTGGATTTCAAAAGACTCAGCTGCCTCACCATTCCATTGTGATGAAGTCTGCGCTGAAAAAGATTAAGAGCACCAAAAGGCACTCTTCTACCCCTCCAGGGCGAGAATGTAAGACCCTAGACTCTTTTGGCAGGAAAATTTTCCAGGCTAGTATGCTTATAGCCAGGATTAATTCTTACAGTCTGTATATGGGCATGTTTCTCAGGGAACTTGCCCTAAAGATACGGCATTTTGCCTCCTTTATCCCTGAGGATAGAAAGGAGGAGTTCATTTCTCTGGTGAAACAGCTTCTAGATGTTTCTAAGTTCTCCAACAGAGCAGCCTTTGATTCCTTTGAAGGTGCCGGTAGAGCTTCGGGCATTGCCATTGCAGCCCGACGACTTGCTTGGCTCCAGGCCTCTGACCTAGAACCCTGGGTCCTGGATGGCTTACGGAATCTGCCCTGTACAGGTGAGAACTTATTTGGTAAAGACTGGCAAATTAAAGCCACTCAAATGGACGCAGAAAATGCTACATTGGATAGACTTTCTAAGTCTACCTCTACTCCTGCCAAGAAAAAGTCTTTCAAGAGGCCTTACTACAAGAAGGCCAGATTTTCCACAAATACTGGCCAACAATCTTCTCAGCCTCGCTTTGCTGCTAAACGTCAGCAACCTAAACAGGCAAGGTCAAAGCCTGCAGCGTCTGCCACTCCTCAGCAGGCTCAACCCCCTCAGGGGTTTTGACTTGCCCCTAGAGAACTTAACATTTCTGGCTCTAGAACAACCAGAGCCCCTCACCATTCCCGTAAGGTTAGCTCACTTTGCTCCCAGATGGGGGCAAATTACATCAGAGCAATGGACCCTCTCTATCATCAGAGAGGGCTACAAACTTCATTTTTCCAACCTTCCTCCACATACCATGGTGAGGCACTTCAATTCTCCCCCATCTCTTCTGGGCCTGTTGGATCAGGAAGTCTCTTCTCTCCTTGCCCAAGGGGCAATAGAAGAGGTTCCTCTTCTTCAACAAGGGACAGGATTCTACTCCCCTTATTTTCTCATACCAAAGAAGACAGGGGGATTCAGACCTATCCTAGATCTGAGAGAATTGAACAAATTTCTGTACAAGGAGAAATTCAAAATGCTTTCTCTAGGCATTCTCCTTCCATACCTTCAGAGTCAGGATTGGCTTTGTTCTCTAGATCTCAAGGATGCGTACACACATATACTCATCCACCCATCCCACAGAAAATATCTAAGATTTCTGTTTCAGGGAAAACATTTCCAGTACAGAGTACTTCCCTTCGTTCTGGCCTCTGCTCCAAGAGTGTTCACCAAATGCATGGCAGTTGTTGCCGCATTTCTAAGAGGTCTGGGAATTTTTGTATTCCCATATCTGGACGACTGGCTCATCCGAGCTCCATCTCAGTCAGAGGCCCAGATTTCCCTGGATCGCACAAGGCACATTCTGCAGTATCTGGGACTGGTGATAAACCTTCCCAAATCTCAACTTATCCCTACTCAGTCTCTGGAATTCATAGGGGCCCAGTTGGACACCACCACTGCAAGGGCCTACCTACCTCAAGTCCGGGGCCAACGCCTGGTGTGCTTGGCCTCCCAAGCTCAGTCCAGCAGTCACTTGACAGCCAGAGAAATGCTGCGACTTCTGGGCCACATGGCCTCCACGGTACACGTGGTGCCCTACGCTCGTCTTCATATGAGAGCAGCTCAATGGACCTTGGCCACCCAGTGGACTCAGTCATCAGGAGCGCTCTCCAACCAAATACTCACCTCAAAGCGTCTGTTTTGGTCCCTCCAATGGTGGATGTCCACCAAGAATCTGTTGGGGGCCCCCTTCCAACCTTTGTTGCCCCAAGCAACCCTCACAACAGATGCCTCCCATACAGGGTGGGGAGCCCATCTACAATCCCTCTCCACTCAGGGTACTTGGTCTCCACAGGAGACCACCCTTCACATCAACCTCCTGGAACTGCGAGCAATCTTCTTTGCCCTCAAAGTCTTCCATACCCTCCTTGTCAACCTGACCGTCCTAGTTCAGACAGACAATCAGGTGGCCATGTTCTACGTAAACAAACAAGGAGGGACAGGCTCTCTGTCGCTGTGCAACAAAGCTCTCAGATTATGGGCCTTCGCCAGAGAGCATCAAATTCATCTTCTGGCAGTATATCTTCCAGGGGTTCAAAACTCTCGGGCAGACAGACTCAGTCGAGTTCTGCTTCCACACGAATGGTCCCTACATATGGACCAGATAGGCAGAATCTTTCAGGAATGGGGAACCCCGGACATAGACCTCTTTGCAAGTCCGTGGAATGCCAAACTTCCCCGGTTCTGTTCCAGGACTCCGTGTCAGGGAGCTCAGGCCAACGACGCCTTTCTCCTGCATTGGGGTCAGGAATTCCTATATGCCTTTCCACCCATTCCTTTGATTTCCAAGACTCTGTTCAAACTCCAGAGGGATCACGGATCGATGATCCTCATAGCTCCACGCTGGCCACGCCAAGTGTGGTTCCCTCTACTTCTGCATCTCTCCCAGGGACCCTCCCTGGACCTGGGAGCTGCGCCAGACCTTCTCTCTCAGGAGGAAGGGACTTTGTGGCACCCAAACCCCAAGTCCCTACACCTCAGAGCTTGGTTACTGAAGGCCTAAGCCTTCATGACTTCAATCTTTCTCAACCAGTGAAAGATATCCTTCATGCCTCTAGGAAACCCTCCACGAGGCGTTCCTATGCTTTCAAATGGAAACGCTTTTCCATTTGGTGTGCTCAACAGGGTCTTGACCCTCTAGCACTTTCCTTTGAATTCTCTACTAGACTATCTCCTGCATCTTTCTAATGCAGGCCTTAAGACAAATTCAGTAAGAGTCCATTTGAGTGCTATTGCAGCATCCTTAAAACCTATAAATGGACAACCTGTCTCCTCTCATCCGCTTGTTGCAAGATTCATGAGAGGCCTGACTCTAACTAAGCCTCCCATCCGACCTCCTCCGGTAGCATGGGACTTGAACCTAGTTCTGGGTCAGCTTATGAAGCCACCTTTTGAACCGTTGGTTTCTACCTCCTTGAAATTTCTTTCCTGGAAGGTCCTTTTCCTTATTGCAGTCACTTCGGCTCGCCGCATCAGTGAACTACAAGCCTTGGTGGCTCATCCACCTTATACCAGGTTTCATCATGATAAGGTGGTCCTTAGGACGAATCCCCATTTTATGCCCAAAGTGGTCTCGCCTTTTCATCTTAATCAGGAGGCATATCTACCTGTCTTTTTTCCAGCTCCTCATGCATCCAGTGCAGAGAGGAAACTTCATACTTTAGATTGTAAAAGAGCTCTTGCCTTTTACCTCAACAGGACTCAGCCACATCGAAAGTCTTCCCAGCTTTTCGTGGCTTTTGATCCTTCTCATTTGGGACTTCCAGTCTCCAAACGTACACTTTCCAATTGGATTGCTCAGTGTATTTCCTTTGCTTACCAGAGTAAAAATATTCCTCTGGAAGGCCATGTCACAGCTCACAATGTGAGAGCCATGGCCACTTCTATGGCTCATCTTCACTCTGTATCCATTGATCAGTTCTGTCGAGCCGCCACCTGGGCCTCGGTTCATACCTTCACAGCCCATTACTGTTTGGACAAGGACTCCCGCCGGGATGCCTTGTTTGGTCAGGCTGTCCTCAAACACCTGTTCCATACTTGAACAACTCCTGCCCACCTTCCCAGAATGGATGCCTGAGATCCATACGAAGATGGCGAACCCTTGGAAGGGGATCTCCCAGGCATCTTAGCTAGGGAGTCCCCATATGTGAGGACTTATTCCTGCTTGTTCCTGGAGATAGCACAGTTACTTACCTGTAACAGGTGATCTCTGGGAACAGCAGGAATTAGTCCTCACAACCCACCCACCTCCCCTAGGAGTTGTATCCTCTTATCTATCTTCCTTTCCTCTCTCTATTGTCTCAGCTATAAACTCAAACTGAGGAGAGCTGGTCAGGAAGGCGGGAAGGCAGCGCGCATGTGCAGTGGGAGGCCCCAAAAGCTTCCTTCTGGGAAGCTGGGGAGCTTTCCCGCGCAGGCTCCGTCGGTACCGACGTACCCATATGTGAGGACTAATTCCTGCTGTTCCCAGAGATCACCTGTTACAGGTAAGTAACTGTGCTTTCTCCTCTAGTGCCAGGTGCCATTTTGGGCACTAGGCCCAACTTTCCTCTACAATGGAAAAACTCACTTCGGGTTTTAAAAAGTGTTCCAAGTGTGGTGGTACCATCTCCATCACTGACACCCATGAGTGGTGCCTCAAATGTTTAGGTCCTGACCACTTTATCTCCGAGTGTGGTGCCTGTGGGATGATGTCGAAGAGGGGTCGGCAAAACCGAGCTGCTAAACTTAGCACCCTTTTTCCCTCCGATGCAGCATCTGTGGCATCAACATTTTCCAGGGCTTCGTCTTCCTCCCATGGATCTCAGGTAACTAAACATAGGTCTAGCCGGTCCTCAAAGGTAGATCTCCTAAGTATCGAGATGCCTCTGGCGTTGCCCTTGAGGGACTCACACCGGCAACATTTCCCCAGCGGGAGGCTTCGGCTTCCAAAGCATCATCGGGGCTCCAGGATGTTCTCGAGGCCCCAACCTCGGCAGAACTACTGGTGCCATGCTCTTGGGTACTGGCCGCTTTGTCCGGTACCGATTCCCAGGCATCGGGGCATCGATAGACCAGAGATTCTTGGCTATTGAACGCAGTTTGGTGGCTCTTCTCTCAGCATCGATGCCCCCGAAATCCAGTCTGCTTCTTGCCCAAGGGACAATAGAAGAAGTACCTATTCATCAACAAGGTGCAGGGTTCTATTCCCCATTTTTCCTTATTCCAAAGAAAACAGGAGGGCACAGACCCATTTTGGATCTCGGAGAATTGAACAAATTCCTGTTCAAAGAGAAATTCAAAATGATTTCTCTGGGAACTCTACTGCCATACCTTCAGAGTCTGGACTGGCTTTGTTATCTAGATCTCAAGGATGCGTACACTCATGTTCTCATCCATCCAACTCACCGAAGATTCCTTTGTTTTCTTTTTCAAGGAAAGCACTACCAATACAGGATGCTTCCATTTGGCCTGGCCTCAGCACCAAGGGTGTTTACGAAATGCATGGCTGTAGTAGCAGCATAGACCAGTCAGGTTTTCAGGATTCCCACAGTGAATATGTTTGAGATACATTTGCATGTTCTGCCTTCATTGTATGCAGATCTATTTCATGCATATTCATTGTGGGAATCCTGAAAAACCAACGGGCATAGATGTGCCCCGAGGACTGGGTTGAGAAGCACCGCCTTAGAACATTAAACATTTTTTCCCCTGCTTTATTTTAACATAGAAACAGAGAAAACGACAGCAGATAAAGACCGTATGGCCTATTCAGTCTGCTCATCCATGAGAATCATTAAGTTCTATAGTCCTTTCCCCTCCCTCACAGATCCTCACTATTTGTCTCATGCTTTCCTTTCTTTTTTTTTTTTATGTAATAAATTTTATTGAGCAGTCTCAAATAGCATACAGTAAAACTCAACAGACCGTAACCTTGAGATAGATAGATAGAATCTAGCAATTCCAGCAGCCTTACCCGCCTTCCGGAAAGAGACAGGCAAGAATAACAGCAGCATCGGGTTATTTAACTTATACAAATAACAATGCATATAAGTAAGATCCTGCATAATAAAGCTAGACAAAAACAATACAATACACCACCAGTGCCCCCCGCACAAAAACAGTCCAAATCGGAGCACGAAAAACATAGCAATATATTGCAATACAGACAATACCAGTCTCCAAGAGAACACTTTCTAACTGGATTGCCCAGTGTATTTCTTTCACTTATCAGAGCAAGAACCTTTCTCTGGAGGGCCATGTCACAGCTCACAATGTGAGAGCCGTGGCAACCTCAATGGCTCATCTGAACTCTGTATCTATCGATGGTATCTGTCGAGCAGCCACTTGGGCCTCGGTTCATACCTTCACAGCCCATTACTGCTTGGACAAGGACTCCCGCCGGGATGCCTTGTTTGGTCAGGCTGTTCTTAAACACCTGTTCCATACTTAATCAACTCCTACCCACCATCCCTCATGGGATGCCAGAGATCCAGGTGGGGAAGTGCAGCCCTTTTCCAGGGACACACAACTTATCGGCTCTCTCCCTGGCATCTAAAGCTAGGGAGTCCCCATATGTGAAGACTCATTCCTGCTTGTTCCTGGAGATAGCACAGTTACTTACCTGTAACAGGTGATCTCTGGGAACAGCAGGAATAAGTCTTCACAACCCACCCACCTCCCCTAGGAGTTGTGTGCGTCTCTCTCTCTCTTTCCTTTCCCTCTCTTTCTCTCTTTGTCTCAGCTCTAAAACTTAACTGAGGAGAGACAGTTGGGAAAGGCGGGAAGGCAGCAGCACGCAGGCACTTTTGGATGCTCCCAAAAGCTTTCTGATTGGACGCTGGGGAGCGTTCCTGCGCAGGCTCCGTCGGTACCGACGTACCCATATGTGAAGACTTATTCCTGCTGTTCCCAGAGATCACCTGTTACAGGTAAGTAACTGTGCTTTATTAAAAGCTGTCTGTTACACAGTACCCTGTCCTGTGCTTCTAAGGTAATCTGTGACCAATCTCCAGGGGGAGTCCCAAAGCCCTTGCTTGGATAGAGGAAGTCTTGGGTTCTAAATTTAACCAGAAAGCTCTCTTCTGTGTTTTAAATTTAAACTGAAAGCTCTTTGCTGCTACTAGGCCCTGACTGATTTAACAAATACACTGGGGTCATAGATTAATCAGCTTTAATTTAAAGAATTCCTTTATCCACAAGATTTAGAAACATTCCCAGAAGTAAATACTTAAGTTTGCAGATCTCTTTCCAGAAGTAGCAGTTCCATTGTGTAGTCTTTCAAGACTGAACTATTTATGCCTGTGCTTCTGAGGTAAGCTGTGACCAATTTCCTGAGTGATTAGCACAGTCCTTGCTTGATAGTGAGTGTCTTTCAAACTGGCCCTCTGATCTGTCACCTGGCTTTTACACCTATTTAAAAAATTTCACAGGTCTCTTGCCCCTTATGTAGAAGGCCTCTTTGTAAAGGTCTCTTGTTAAGTGCCGTCGAGTCGAAGTCGACTCATGGCGACCCTCTGGATAGCTATCCTAAATTGTGTTTGGTCTTCAGTCAGGCGGCTCATTGTTGACAGACTGGTACCTGTAGCTGCTGTTATTGTATCGATCCATCTCATTGCTGGCCTTCCTCTTTTGCGTTGACCTTCTATCTTGCCAAGCATGATGTCTTTCTCTAATGATCTCTCTCTTCGCATGATGTGTCCAAAATATGAAAGTCGAAGTCTTGTCATCTGAGCTTCTAAAGAAAGCTTAGGTTTGATCTTCTCTAGTACCGACTGGTTTGTTCTTCAGGCAGAACCCAGTAAGGAATCGTGGACAGCAAAAAGGAAGGAAATTCTTTTTATTGGTCACCTTTAGCCTATGGCCCCATCAGATATCTCTATAACTAATCACATATATATAAAAACATAACCATATAAATATATGTGGGTCTTTAAATGAATTCATACTGCTAAAATAATAGCACAGCCAATAAAAACATAAAATACATATTCAAACTTAAAAAGGGGTTTACAAAAAATGTATGGTATGTATCCATGTGTGCAAACAAAACATTAAAATATGATCAACTTCTAAATGGACTTAATGCCTAAACTAAGGTGAACTCGGTGGAATCAGGAAAACGTCCCATCTATCTCAATGGAACATTCTAAAAAGCTTTTTTCAGAAAAAAAATCTTATACCTGTAAATGCGTGACTCTTGTTCTTCAAGGTTTCTCAGCATTTGCCAGCTCTAATAATGATGCAAATAAAAGAAAATACACGTTCCTCAATTAAAACCAAAGGGTGCAGAATCTCATAAAAAATAAATAGTAAAAATATAAAAGCATGATCGTACAACTCATGTGTAACCCGCAAGACCCCTATCGTATAAAACTGCCGTACCGCTGTACAATAAAACTACCCTAAGGTGGAAAAATAAACTCAGCGGCATCCGTATCGTAAAACACAACATCCTTTGTTAGAAAACTCTCTATACACAAAAACAGACTCTAAAATTGCAACATTAAACTTTTTGACCAAATACACAGTATAACATCACCCCAAAATTTTCCATACCAGCCAAATAGAAAGAAGTCAAACTATCCTAATTCAATTAGTAATTTATTTTATTTATTTATTTATTTAACAAGCTTTTATATACCGCAACCTTCCAGTGATCAGGTGCGGTTTACATATAACAGTCAAGGAAACAGGATAACATTTCTGTTTTTACATTGAACATTGCATAAATTATGTACATTAACAATTGAACTTTTAAACTTTGGAGAACTATGTACAATTAACTATGTACAGTTAGAAAAGTGAGTTCAACAGTAAAGGTAGATATGTATAAGCATCGTAGACAGTGTAATGGTCATAATGTCATGAGACATTGCGGTGTTAGGTTCAATGTGTTATATAGTTATCCCTTTTCATTTTGGTGTTGGGAATTTGCCAGTGGACTGTAGTGGGAGATAAAGAGGTAAGATTTTAAGGTTTTGCGTAGGTCTTTAAGGTCGGTTAAGGCTCTGATTTCATCAGGTAGTGAGTTCCAGAGTATAGGGGCTGCATGGGAGAATGCTTTTTTATTGGTTGTTTTTTTGGTCTTTGTGAATTCTTTTGGAATCCTTATTTTATTGGCATTGCCTCTTCTATGTGTGGGTTGGGGAGTGTCTTTAGTAAGTAGTTTATTTAGGGTAGCTGGGGCAGTGTTATTTAATGCTTTAAAGGTGGTTATTATTAACTTATAGTTTATTCTACATTGAATAGGGAGCCAGTGTAGTTTGGCTAGATAGGGTGATATGTGCTCGAAAGGGTGTATCTTCATTATGGTTCTGGCTGCAGCATTTTGGGCCAATTGGAGCCTTTTGATGTTTTGGTTAGTTGTGCCTAGTTGTGCCTAGTAGAGAGAGGATGGCGAAGTCAAAATGTGGTGTGATAATGGTTTGAATGATGCTCAGGAAGTCTTGCAGGTGAACTAGTGGGCGTAATTGTTTTAAAACTTTGAGTTTAAAGTATATTTTCTTCGTTGTATTTCTTATGTGGATATTCATACTAAGGTGTGTATCTAGTATAACCCCTAGGTATTTTATTTCGTTTTTTATGTGGATGTCATGTTTCTGAAGTGTAATGTGGGTAGGGGGGGTGTAAGATTTGTTTTTTGTTACAATCGGTATGTCAGTTTTGGCATGGTTAATATAGAGGTTGTGGGCCTCTAGCCAAGTTGCTAGTTCCTTGAAACAATCTGTTAATAGTTGAAGTGGAAGCGTAGGGATTGTGAAAGGAATGTACAACATGTCATCCGCGTATATGTGATAAAGGATTTTGAATTTTTTAAAAATGTTGCAAATTGGTTGTATATATATATTAAAAAGGAGTGCAGAGAGAGCAGATCCTTGGGGGAGGCCTATTTCCTGTTTGTATGTGTTTGAGGTTTGAGTGTTGAACCTGACAGTTTGAGTTCCGTTGGATAGATACGATGTGAACCATTTATGAACTATTCAGTTGGCACCTATTTGTCTGAGCCTATTGAGCATTAGTGTATGGTGAACACTGTCAAATGCTGCAGATATGTCTAGAAAAAGTAGTAGGAATGCATTTTTAGGGCTGTCTATTCCTCTTACTAGTGTGTCTAGGAGTACAGTTAAAAGTGTATCTCCAGGAACAAGCAGGAATGAGTCTTCACATATGGGTACGTCGGTACCGACGGAGCCTGCACGGGAATGCTCCCCAGCATCCAATCAGAAAGCTTTTGGGAGCATCCCTCGTGCCTGCGCACTGCCTTCCCGCCTTTCCTAACCAGCTCTCCTCAGTTTTCGTTTTTCCGCGGAGCCGGCAGGACGTCCTCCTGTCACCGCAGAAACGTTTTTCTTCAAATTCTTTATTTCTTGTTTTCTTGTGGTCGCGGCTGTTTTTCCTGCCGCCACCGGTACCGTCGGTGGGTTTTTCTTTTCCTTTTCTTAAACTCAGGGAAATTTTTCCCTCAGTTTCTGTCTTAAATATTTTGGGCCTACAAGGCCTCTCCATCATGGAGCCGCCTTCTCCTAAGAAGTGCCTTCACTGTGGAAGCACAGTTTTCTTTTTAGACTCCAATGCCTGGTGTCTAACCTGTTTGGGTCCTGACCCTTTTTCCCCTGAACAATCAGGCTGCAAAACTGTGAGAAGAACTTCCCTCTTTTGAGTTTCCCACGATACCGTTTTCCCTCCTGGAGTGAGAGCACCGGCCTTTTCTTCTCTACAGGATCAGGTAACCCACAAACAGTCTGTTAAGACTAGCCAATCCTTGAGTGGTAGGTCTCATGCCAAGCATGATGACGGCTCCGGCCTTGCCCTCAAGACCCCATTGGCATTAAAACCCCGGCGGGAGTCTCCGGGCCCCAAAGCATTTCAGGGGTTTCAGGTTGTTCCTGGGGCTCACCCCTCACAGAACATACCTGAGCCATGTTCGGTGGTGGCATCCGCTGCGAGCGGTACCGATACCCCGGCATCGGCACCGGTGTTGAGTGATCCACTCTTCACCAGGGATCGTCATCTGGCGTTCTCGGTATTTTCGGGACCGATCGATACGTTCCAGATAGACTTTCCTGTATCTGAGCCATGCTCGGTGGTGGCATCCGCTTCGAGCGGTACCGATACCCCGGCACCGGTGTTGAGTGATCCACTCTTCACCAGGGATCGTCATCTGGCGTTCTCGGTACCTTCGGGACCGATCGATACGACCCAGATCGACTTTCCTGTATCGACAACATCGCCGATACCACCACCGACGTCGGTACCCTCTAGACATGCATCGATGGACTCGCTCCCTTCGATACCGAGTCTGGAATCGATATCTAGTCTAGATGACTGGGTACTGATGCATCTCGGAACCGACCCTTATCGTTTCCGGATACGCAGTACCGAGGATATTCACCAAGCGTTTCGGGTTGCCTCGGTACCGCTTGAGCAGCCTCCGATGACTGCTTCGATGGCGTTACCGTCTCCGATTCCGACTCAGCTACCGGTACCGGTATCGATGTCGGTTCCTGCAGTTACATCGGCACCATCGATCCTCTCTATGCCTAGTTTGGAATCGATACCTGGCATGGACGATGCAGTATTGACTGCCTCAAATCGTGACTGCCAGTACCACTATCCATCTAGTGGAGTTCTTTTTCTGCACCAGACCAGTACATTCTCTGGTGCTCAGGCTGATCCTTCAACCTTAGCCTGTCCAGGGATAGTTCCCATTGGAGATCCCTCTTTTCAGAAATTTCTCCTTGACATGGCAATATTTCTTGCTATTCCTATCCCTGGCTGTGATCCTACTAGAGGCTCTCCTGCAGAAAAGGAAAATATAATG
Organism: Ichthyophis bannanicus; assembly: GCA_033557465.1. Classification (NCBI taxonomy): domain Eukaryota; kingdom Metazoa; phylum Chordata; class Amphibia; order Gymnophiona; family Ichthyophiidae; genus Ichthyophis; species Ichthyophis bannanicus. The sequence goes on along the minus strand of CM066032.1, from coordinate 923,963,236 downwards.
CTTCCTTTACATCATTCTTTGCAGGATCTTCTGAGAATATGGGAATCACCTTTAAGGGTTCCCTCACCTTCTACAGCAACTGATGTTCTGTATCAGGTGCCCCCCTCTCCAGGGTTTCAAAAGACTCAACTTCCCCATCATTCCATTGTAGTGGAATCAGCAATGAGGAAGGTAAAAAGCAAGAAGAAGCATTCTTCTTATCCGCCAGGTCGTGCATCTAGAGCACTTGATGCCTTTGGACGTCAAACCTTCCAAACATCTATGCTGGCATCAAGGATTATCTCTTATATTTTTTATATGAGTCTATCTCTCCAGGAGGTCACAAAGAAATTATCTCTTTTGACTCCTTTTATATCAGAGCCCAAGGCTGCAGACTATTCCTTACTTCTTAGTCATAGCCAGAATCTCTCTTGGTTTCTTTCTCGTGCTTCTCTAGATTCTTTTGAGTCTGTTAGCAGATCCTCTGCTATTGCCATAGGAGCACGTCGTAGAGCCTGGCTCCAGGCTTCAGACTTGAGCAGATGGGCACAACACACACTGGGTAATTCTCCTTGTACTGGAGAAAATCTCTTCAATAAGGAGGAATTACGTCAGGTTGCTCTCTGCTCCACTGACTTCCCTGGTTCTGGAAACCATCCTAAGCCGCCGCCTTCCCCAGGAGGTAGGAAATGTCCTACCAAACCTTCTTTCCCTAAGAAAAGAAGGTTTCACTCTTCTCCTGCCCATCATCCAGATGTACCCAAGCAGGGGACACCTCGTCCTGGTCTGAAGAATCCAAATTCTAGCCAATCTGAGCATACCCAGTAACCATAGGTTCCTGAAGGTTGCAACCTACAGTTAACCTCTTCTTAGCAGAAGTTTGTTCACTGTTTTTTTCTTTAAAGCTCTACACATGGCTTCCTTTCTTCAGGATGTACTGAGCTGTCAGGATATTCTTGTCTATGGGTTACAGATTTCTCCTCTTCTTCCTACCAAGAAGAGAAGTTAACTACTATCCCATGATAGTTTCTGTCCCAACATGAACATTTTTTTCTTCAGCTGACTCACCATATGGTAAGTCACCCTTCAGTTCCTGTTTTTCTACCCTCTCATCCAGGTTTTCTCCTGATTGAGTGGTACCATACTGTACACCTTTCATTCCAGTGTAGAGTTTTTTTCTTTGAATAACTTCTCTGGACAGCTTATCAGACAGGGACAGGACTACTCCTCTCCCTTTGTCTGTTCTCTCTGTGTTTTCACAGGACGATTCCCTCTGCTGTCTCTTTCAGTTGCTGTTCATGCAGGAGTTCCAGTGATTGATCTACTGGTACTTTTCCACAAGTTTCCAGTCTGTCTAGCCTTAGTAGTGATTCCAAGATAGTCCTCATCTATTTTGGATAATCCTACTCACTTCAGGCTTCTTACATTATCTTCTTTCTAGCCATCTCCATTTCCTTGGATTTGGCAACACAGCTGACCTACAGTCAGTTTTATCTCCTAATTCTCCTGCATAATGCTCTCTGCAATCTTCAGAGAAGCTTTCTACTATGGGCCCTTGCTAGAGAGCATTGAACTTGTCTCTGATGGCTATTCCATATAGTAGGAAAGGCTTATCAGTCATCTTCCATGACTGTGAGGGTTCTCCACACCCTCTTGTCTCCTGTTATAATACAGGATATAAGCTTTTTCTGCGTGAATGTCCAAGGAGTTTCCCAATCCTGCAGGAATATGCTCTTTTTTCCTTACAGCTTGGCCTCATGCTATCCTACTCCTCATGGACAGCACATATTCTACTAGTAACGCATGATACCCCTATGTCCCTCCAGTGGGTCATCCTGGTATCTCCCTCTATGCGTTTTCTGTCCATTTACCATGTCAGAGTTCTACAGAACTCACGACTTGTTCTCTACAGACTGATATTATCCTCAGTTTTTTCACGCAACCATCCTGGTTATTTCACTGGATAGCATTCCTGCACCCTTTTAGCCCGGAGGAATAGATTCTCTATATATCTTTTCAAGTAGGTTCCACCTTCTTGTTGTTAGATGAATCTTTCTCCTTCACATCTCTCATGTGAATGTTCTTATGGGGCTTAGTTGCAGACATGTATCTTCAAACTTACATATTCATGTATGTATATATCTCTATTTCTATACATACATATGTCTGTAAGCTGTGTGTGCATGGGTTATGCCCATATGTATATATATATATATGTATATATATATATATGTGTATATGTATGTATGTATATATGTATATATGTGTATAGAAACATGATGACAGAAAAAGACCACAAGGCCCATCTAGTCTGTCCTTCCATAACAACAACTACAACAGTCCACTTTTTACCTTTAGAGATCCTCTGTGTTGGTCCCATGCTTTTTTGAATTCAGTTACTGTCCTCATCTCTACCACCTCCACTGGGAGACTATTCCACGGATCCACTACTCTTTCCGTAAAGAAATATTTCCGCATATCACTCCTGAATCTTCACTCTCATCCCATGTCCCCTCATCGCAGAACTTGCTTTCAATTGAAAGAGGCTCTCTCCCTGAACATTTATGCCACGGAGGTATTTAAACATCTCAATCATATCACTTCTATCCCGCCTTTCCTCTAAGGTGTACATATTAAGATCCTTAAGTCTGTCCTCATATGCTTTATAATGAAGACTACTAATCATCTTAGTAGCAACCCTCTGCACCGACTCCATCCTGTTCACATCCTTTTGAAGGTGCGGTCTCCAGAATTGCACACCATACTCCAAATGAGGTCGCACTAAAGACTTATACAGAGGCATTATCACCTCCTTTTTTCTGCTAGCCATTCCTCTCCGTATGCACCCAAGCATCCTTCTAGCTTTTGCCGTCGCCTTTTCTACCTGTTTAGCTACTTTAAGATCATCGGACACAACTACGCCTAGGTCCCGCTCTTCTTTAGTGGACAAAAGTACTTCACCTCCTATGCTGTATTGCTCCCTTGGATTGCTGCAGCCCAAATGCATGACCTTACATTTTTTAACATTAAATCCCAGCTGCCAAATTCTAGACCATTCTTCAAGCTTAGCTAGATCCCTCCTCATGTTATCTACACCTTCCTGGGTGTCTACTTTATTGCAGATTTTGGTATCATCCGCAAAGAGGCAAACCTTACCCGACAGCCCTTCCGCTATATCACTAACAAAGATGTTAAAAAGAATTGGACCAAGGACAGATCCCTGGGGCACACCACTGGTAACATCCTTCTCCTCAGAGTGAGCTCCATTTACTTGTACTCTTTGTCGCCTCCCACCCAACCAATTTCTAACCCAAGCAGTAACTTTAGGGTCCATCCCTAGGGTGCTCAGTTTGTTTATAAGTCGCCTGTGAGGAACAGTGTCAAAGGCTTTACTGAATCTAAATACACCACATCTAGAGCTCTCCCTCGGTCCAACTCCCTGGTCACCCAGTCAAAGAAATCAATCAGATTTGTCTGACAAGACCTGCCTCTGGTGAATCCATGCTGCCTCGGATCCTGTAATCCGTTGGACTCCAGAAACCTCACTATTTTCTCTTTCAACAGCGTTTCCATTAATTTACTCACCACTGAAGTTAAACTAACCGGCCTGTAGTTTTCAACCACATCCTTACTTCCGCTTTTGTGTAAAGGCACCACATGAGCCTCTCTCCAGTCCTTTGGCACCACTCCCGACTCCAACGAGGCATTGAAAAGGTCAGTCAGTGGAGTTGCTAGAACGTCCCCAAGTTCCCTCAGTATTCTAGGGTGTATCCCATCCGGTCCCATCGCCTTGTCTACTTTAAGTTGAGCTAGTTTCTCACGAACACAGTCTTCTGAAAATTGTTCAAGATGTCCCTCGCTTCTGTTCTTATTTATGGGTGTTTTCTGAGGTCCTGCTCCTGGTTCTTCATCTGTGAACACAGAACAAAAATATTTGTTAAGCAATTCCGCTTTATCCTTATCAGCTTCTACATATTCCCCCCCTGTACCCTTGAGTCTGACAATACCACTTTTGCCCTTCCTCTTCTCACTAATATATCTGAAAAATGTCTTATCTCCCCATTTTATTGCATTGGCTATTTCCTCCTCCTTTTGAACCTTTGCCTTCTTGACTACTTTGCTAGCTTCTCTAAGTTTTTCCAAATACAGATGCCTGTCTTCCTTTCTCTGTGATCTCTTGTATTTCATGAAGGCCTCCCTCTTTTTCTTCACTTTTTCAGCTACTTCCTTCGAAAACCATAGCGGCCTCCTGTTCCTTTTGCCTTTATTTACCATTTTAACAAAAAGGTTGGTTGCCTTTAAAATACCCCCTTTCAGTTTTGCCCACTGTTGTTCTACATCCCCCAGCTGTTCCCATCCCACTAACGACTCCCTGAGGTATTGGCCCATCTTCGCAAAGTTAGTCTTCCTAAAGTCTAAGATCTTCACCTTGGAATGGATTCTAACAGCCCTAGTCCTAATACTGAACCACACCATCTGGTGATCACTGGATGCAAAATGATCTCCCACTACAACATCAGAAACACTTTCACCATTGGTAAGCACCAAGTCCAGTATGGCCCCTTCACGTGTGGGGTCTGTTACCAATTGCCTGAATAGTTCTCCCTGTAGAGAATCCAGGATCTCCTTACTCCTAGATGATACTGCAGCAGGAATGTGCCAATCAACATCTGGCATATTGAAATCTCCTAGCAGTAGCACTTCCCCTTTCCTAGCAATGCTGCGTATGTCTTCAATTAACTCTGTGTCCACCTCTTCCTCTTGTGAGGGAGGTCTGTATATCACACCAATGCAAATAGATTTCTCTTTCCCTCTTTCTAGTTTAACCCACAATGCCTCCTCTCCCTTTTAAGCTCTGTAATTCCAAAGCTTTAATAGTAGTTTTTACATATAGTGCTACTCCTCCTCCCCTTCTTCCTACCCTGTCCTTTCTGAATAAAGTATAGCCAGGTATAGTTACATCCCAGCCATGGTTTTCTGTGAACCATGTTTCTGTAACTGCCACTAAATCTAAGTCAGCCACTCCCACCAAAACTTCAACTTCAGAGATCTTATTTCCCATGCTACGGGCATTAATACACACTGCTTTCCATATGTTACCCCTGCTACCCATTTCCATAAAGGTATTTAATGTATCACTTACCTGGGGGCTTTCACTTACCTGGGGGCTTTCTTCACCCATCCCCAACGAATCTAGTTTAAAGCCCTCTTCAGTAGATTAGCCAGTCTACTACCAAAGATGTGTTGACCTTTCTTGGACAGATGGATGCCATCTCTGCTCTGCAACCCTTGGAACAGCATCCCATGGTCTAGGAAACCAAAACGCTCTCGAAGACACCATCCACGCAGCCATGCATTAATCTCCAGGATGCGAGCCTCTCTGCCTTGGCCTTTACCCTCAACAGGGAGGATTGAAGAGAACACCACCTGTGCACCTACCTGCTTCACCCTCTGTCCCAGAGCCATGAAGTCACTTTTGATACGTTCCGAGGTATACCTGGCAGTATCATTTGTTCCAACATGGATTAGCAACATTGGGTAATAGTCAGTGGGCTTGATGAGTCTCGGCAAATTCTCCGTAACATTTCGGATCTTGGCACCAGGCAGACAGCATACCTCTCTGGACATCAAGTCTGGTCGGCAGATGGACGCCTCAGTACCCCTCAGAAGAGAGTCTCCAACCACCACTACCCTTCGTTTCCTTCTGGTCACTGATTCTGCAACTATGGGGTACTTGAACTCTGGTTCTTCCCTTTCCAGGGATGCTTTCACCTCCTCCACTTCCAGGGCTGCATAATGGTTCTTCAATTCAAGGGCTGGAGAAGTTGGATTGGTGATTTTGCAGGCTCTGGTGACTTTTGTCCAACCATCGACATTCTGTTGACACCCATCTTCTCCTGTGCTGGAGAGCCTGGTTGCTGCAAGCAGCATCTCATCAATGTACTTCTCACTATCTTGAATGCTCCTCAGCCTCGCCACCTCCTCTCTGAGTTCCTCCACTTGTTTCCTCAGAGCTTCAGCATGCAGGCACCCTGCACATGGAACTGGTTCTTCAACTGGCAATAGGGCCTCTGTCTGGACCGAGGCAGAAGCTGTAACGGGGGCAACAGCTTTAGCAATACGATTTTTCCCAGCCATTGTTCTGTTTGTGGAGCTTAGGTATCTGTTAAAGCAAAAGAGAGAGATCTACGAAGTACCAGCTGGTTTCGCAGCTGTCCTTTCAGAGAAAAAGCAGTTAAATCTCTTTAATTATATTCAAAATGTGCTGGTCCAATTCACTGTGATTTGATAAAGGGGGAGGTGCCCTATAAAGCAAGACTGCTCACTAGGGGTGGGTGGGAGTCGGGGTGGGTAGGGAGGGAACTAACACCTGATTAGGTGTTAGCAGTTCCTGAACCTGAGGGGGTTACAGAGTTCAGCAATACTACTGTGCTCAAGTACAGATTCCCCTAAAACAGCAAAAATGAATTTAACCTTGCTTTAAAAAAATATACACAAAACCCTTTTAAGAGCTCTCAGAGAGCTAGCAATGTAACAAAAAACACCAAACAAAGAAACCCTCAAAACCTCACTTACTGTTTGATGTGTGGAGCCCTGGTTAAGAAAGCCTCAAAAGGGCAGGGCAAAGCAGCCTTTTTATGCAGGCTTCAATTGCACTTAGGAAACAGGCCCACTAACCCCTCATTAGGTGTTAGCAGTTCCTGAACCTGAGGGGGTTACAGAGTTCAGCAATACTACTGTGCTCAAGTACAGATTCCCCTAAAACAGCAAAAATGAATTTAACCTTGCTTTAAAAAATATACACAAAACCCTTTTAAGAGCTCCCAGTCAGAGAGCTAGCAATGTAACAAAAAACACCAAACAAAGAAACCCTCAAAACCTCACTTACTGTTTGATGTGTGGAGCCCTGGTTAAGAAAGCCTCAAAAGGGCAGGGCAAAGCAGCCTTTTTATGCAGGCTTCAATTGCACTCAGGAAACAGGCCCACTAACCCCTGATTAGGTGTTAGCAGTTCCTGAACCTGAGGGGGTTACAGAGTTCAGCAATACTACTGTGCTCAAGTACAGATTCCCCTAAAAAAAATACTGTATGTGTATGTGTATATGTATATGTATGTATGTATGTGTATATGTATGTATGTATGTATATGTATATGTATGTGTGTATATGTGTATATATATGTATCTGTCGAGATGCTTTTTATAGGTAGATATGTATTACATACTATCTCCCTAACTGTCTCTGCTATAAAGGTTTTTACCTTCTTAGAGGTTCCAGACAGTGGGTTTGCATATCTTCGTACTGTCCTTCGGTATGTAGGGGCTGTTATGCACAAAACCACTACTGTGGTACTAGCAGCTTCCACTTTACTCTAGGACTCGCTATCCCTGAAGCATCATGCTTCAATATCTTTCCTATCTCTCACCAGCAAGGAAAGACAATGTAGATCTTCAGTAGTTCTGAGGTTTCAGCCCTTCACACATCTGTCCTCCTTGGGAATACGGGCTTTTTTCCATACCCCTTCTTCCCTCCAGGTCTGGACTACTTGTCCAAATCGGTCAGTCTTCCTCTTTTGCTCCTCAATGTCCAGGACTCTGTAGCTAAAAGAGTTTTCAGTTTTTTTCCATAAAGCTTTCCACTGAAGACCTGCCGTTCTTATACTACCCCAGTTGACACCTGGGTCACCTGCCAATTCCAGATTTGGACCTTCACCCTCACTGCGTGAGGTCACCTTGAGGATCCTCTACTGAATCTCCAGTACACTCCATCACGCTCTCTACTTCCTACAATCCAGTAGGTAAGATCCATTTTGTGATTGTTCATTAAATAATTTTAATGTTACTTATCATACATACCAAGGACTCCACTCCTGTAGTCCTTAGCTTTGCTGTTTTCTTACAGCTCCTCTCCTTTCAACTCCTACCCACCATCCCTCATGGGATGCCGGAGATCCATGTGTGGGAACTGCAGTCCTGATCCAGGGACACACATTCTATGGGATCTCCCCCTGGCATCTCTAGCTAGGGTGTCCCCATATGTGAAGACTCATTCCTGCTTGTTCCTGGAGATAGCACAGTTACTTACCTGTAACAGGTGATCTCTGGGAACCGCAGGAATAAGTCTTCACAACCCTCCCACCTCCCCTAGGAGTTGTACCTCTTTTCTATCTTTCCTTTCCTCTCTTTCTCTATTGTCTCAGCTTTAAACTCAAACTGAGGAGAGCTGGTTAGGAAAGGCGGGAAGGCAGTGCGCAGGCGCGAGGGATGCTCCCAAAAGCTTTCTGATTGGATGCTGGGGAGCATTCCCATGCAGGCTCCGTCGGTACCGACGTACCCATATGTGAAGACTTATTCCTGCTGTTCCCAGAGATCACCTGTTACAGGTAAGTAACTGTGCTGTCTACCCCATGACCAGGGCGAAAGCCGTATTGTTGATCATCAAGGGGAGTTGATGTGTCAATGTATTCCTGTGTTTGGGTTTGAACTACTTTTTCTATGAGTTTGGCCATAAAAGGTATACTAGAGATGGGTCTATATGAATTCGGTGACGTTTTGTCCAGAGTATTGTTTTTTTAATATGGGTCGGATTTGTGCATGCTTTAGTATGGGCGGGAGGTAGCCTTGGTTTAGTGAGAGATTAATTAGTGGTAAAATGAAAGGGGATAATGTTGGAAGGGTGTTCTTTATCCATGTTATGGGGCAGGGATCTAGGTGAGAAGTTGTAGTATTTAAGTTCGACATTATATTCTTAAGGGTTTCTTTAGTTATGGGGTAGAATTCATTCCAAGAATCTGGTAGAGGTTGGTAAGATATGGCTTGTACAATTGGTAGGACATTATTTATTTTTGATTTATTTATGTAGTGGTTTGCTAAGGTTTGAGGAGATATATCGTTGGCTTCATGACTGGAGTTGTATGTGTTCTTAGTTAGGTTTTGGACAATGGAGAATAGTTCCCTTGGTCTGTTGATAGATTTGGTTAGGACAGTTGAGTGGAAGGTTTTTTTAGCGTTGTCTGTAGCATCTTTGTAATTTTTGAGATAGGTATGATAAAGTTCATTGTATGATGTGGATTTAGTTTTGCGCCACTTTAATTCAATTTTCCTGAGAGTTCTTTTCATAACTTTTAAAGTATTGTTGAACCAAGGGGCATCGCCATTTCTGGGACGGGCGGGCTTCTTTGGTTGATGATATGCAGCTGCTTTTGAGATTGTTTTATGCCAAGTTGTAATAGCCTCATCAAGGTTGGATGGTGATGAGGAGAGGTAAGGGATTGTTAGATCTAGGAAATCTTCTGCATTAAAATTTTTAAATCTGGGGGGTGGGGGTTTTTGCTGGCTGTTTTTGTTATTTAGGTTTGTGTGTATAAGATTAAATTTAATCAGGTAGTGGTCTGACCATGGGATCGGCGTGCACTGCAGGGATTCCTGATTGAAAAGTTTATGGAATACTTCTGGGAGAAAAATAAGGTCTAAGGTTCCTCCTTTGTTATGAGTTTTTGTATTAATGATTTGGTGGAAACCTATGTCGGATATAGATTCAAGAAAGAGGGTTGAATATGTGGAGGGTAGAGATGGGAGATTAAAGTCTCCTAACATTATTATTGCACTTAGGTCAGTGGATGAGCTGAGTAGTTTGATTAGGGCATCCATATTTTCTGTTTTATGGTCAGGTGGTCTGTATATCAAGCATATTCTAAAATGGTCGATCTTTATGATGAGGGTGTCTGTGTTAATGATTTCTGAGGATTGTTTTGCATTTAGGGCCTTTTTAGTCATAAGTACTCCTCCTCCTTTTTTGTTTCTATGCGTATGGTAAATGCCGTAGTCATTCTTATTTAATTGGTTTAGGTAGACCACATCTGTGTCAGATAACCATGTTTCTGTTACACAGAAGATGTCAGGTTTATTGTCATTTAGCAGATCAGTGAAGATGGGAAGTTTATTTTTCATAGATCTAGCATTTGTTAGAATACATGATAATATGACTGGTTCTTTTTTGTTAGGTGTGGTATTTGCTTGGTGTAGTGTAGTAGGTTTTATATGTATAAGGCGGTTATGGTTTACCTTTGTATTAGGCCAAGTAGGTGTATTCGCTGATGGTATATGATGGCGGTTAAGACTTTATATGATTGGGATCGATTTATAGAGTTTGGTGTTTAGACTGTGTGTGAGCGCAACTACTGTTAGTATTATGGCACAACCGCAGAATATTCTTAGGTGGAAGGTATGTGAGTATGTCATTTTGAAGGCTAGCAGGTATAAATTGACTGGGGAATTGTAAAGGCACTGGCAATTATAATAGTGTTATCTGAATATCATGTGACTTGCCCTGTAAATTGAAAAAGGGGGGTGGGTGTAATGCAGATAACTAAGTGTTCAAATCTCTAGTTTTTGACAACAGTACAAGCTTTATATATGCAGTATATAGGTTAATTTGTTACTAGCAACAGTATGTGTAAAACCTTAGCTACTGACAACAGTATAATCTTTGTAATTACATATTCCAAAGTAGTTGGATATTGGCAACAGTAATTGTAGGTCATTTTATTGACACCAGTATCAGTGCTGTCAACAGTGCTAACAGTTATTGGGTAGATACTGACAACAGTATGCATTGAACATTGGTTACTGGTAGCAGTATTGTGGAGGTGGGGAGGGACAGTTGAGAAATACTGGCAACAGTATATATGGTTCACTAGCTATGGGCAACTAATCTTAGTATGATAAGAATTGATATTGGTTAGCTAGATAAGTGGGCAGAGCTAGATTCTAACAGAAATGTATGTATATGGGAAACTACTGGCAGTAGTAAATGAGGGATTAATTAGGAGTGATAAGGCTACTAACAATAGTATATGCACATTTTTAGCTGCTGGAGACAGCATAATGATAGGTAGGGGCAGTCACTAATAACAGGCAACAACTATAGTAACGTACAGGCTATATTGGAGAATGGCTACTCTCGACGGCAAGACTAGGTGTGTTAGCAGAATCAAATTACATTCAGTTCATTTAGTTGTGGTATACTTGCGGAGTCAGCGGGTTGTTTGGAAGAACGGTGGGAGCGAGCTCGACTTCGGGGGAGCTCAAGCTATATGATTATGTAGAGACTTCGTTGGTGTTTAGTTGAGTAGTTGGTAGAAAGCTGGCAGGCTGTGGGAGGTTACGTTTGGTCCTCGCCTAAGGGCCACGCCAAAGGGCCCTCTTGCGAGGCCCTCAGGCGCAGGCCCGCAAGGCGCGGGCGCGCCAACAAACGTGCTTCTTTTAAGGCACGAGCCCTGCCCTGATTGGGCCGCCGCGTGGCTGGGAGGTCCGGCTGGACAAACGCTGCTGTACACTCCCTCCTGGGAGCTGCAAGGGGCCGAAGAGGGCTGGAGATGCTGGCGTGCTTCTTTTAAGGCACGAGCCCTGCCTCGATTGGGCCGCCGTGTGGCTGGGAGGTCCGGCTGGACAAACGCTGCTGTACACTCCCTCCTGGGAGCTGCAAGGGGCCAAAGAGGGCTGGAGATGCTGGCGTGCTTCTTTTAAGGCACGAGCCCTGCCCTGATTGGGCCGCCGCGTGGCTGGGAGGTCCGGCTGGACAAACGCTGCTGTACACTCCCTCCTGGGAGCTGCAAGTAATCCCGGTCACTGTAAAATGAAACGCTAAGAGTGTATTCAAAACTATATCAAAACTCACAAATTCGATACAGTGTCAGTAAGACTTTGTCAGTGTAGACAATGCTCTGCCAGCAACAGTTTTGCAAAACGCCGGCATATGCGCATTAAACCAAGGATTGTTCCCGCGAAAAATGCAAATTTCATGACATGTCGGTAAGCAACAATACATACTCAAATTTCAAGGGACGTCTGGGTAAAACCTTTCCCCCACACGTTGTGCTGACCACCAGAGAAATAAATTAATCTAAAAGAATGTGTATAAAATACATTGTACTCATGACTGACTGTAAAACTAATAGATACATATAATACCACCGAAAAAACTCTATAAAACCATAAATACTATGAATATTAACATACTCAATAAATACTTAAAATATCCTGAACATGTGTACCAATAAAAAGTAAGTACAACTGAGGGTCCCATTTAGAAATACTACGATGAGAGTATGAACCCTACATATAAATAAATGCCCATGAAGGCATTGTAATTATACCAATGCTCCACCAACAATACCCTCATAAAAACCGGATGTGTTATGCATTAAAACAAGACCCTTCCCACGATAAATTGCAAACGTATCCGTAACAACAAAACATATTCAAATATTGGAGGCCATTAAAAAACCGCTCTTATGCACGCTGTGTTCAATGGTAGAGCACATACTGATCTAGAAATTTTTTTAATTTTTATGTGCATGAATGACACCGTGCTTTAGACTAAACTGTAGAAACAAACACCGTACATGTATGTACCACCTAGCAGCCACTAAAGGAACATAAATAAAATCTATATAGTATAAACATTAAAACATTAACATACAGAAAACCCTATGCACTCACAAGAGAGTTTTTATATATATCTAAGGGTCCCATTTGAAATACTGCATAGACTATTAAAACTTAAACATGGAACAGCCCCCTAAAGGTAATCTCATCAGGACAACAAATTTAACGGATGAACGAATTACAGGAAAACGGATAGCTCACTATCCATGTTTAATCCGTTGGGATGCAAACTATCCAGCACAAAAATATATCGCTTTTCCAATCTCCGGATTGTTCTCTCAACATCCCCTCCTCTCCAGTTCATCTTGACCTTCTTAATCCCAAAAACTTTAGATCAGAGACTTTATGCTGGAATTCCTGCCAATGATTGACAAGGGGTTTATCCACTACACCTCTCTTGAGACAACTTCTGTGTTCTATGATTCTAACACAAACTGGGCGTGTAGTCATGCCCACATATAACTTCATACATGGGCATTGTATCACATAAATAACATGCCTAGTACTACAATTAGAAAAATCATCTAAGGGAAAAACCTGTCCATTTACTGGATGAGTATATTTGCTCTTAACAGTAAGGACATGGGTACATACAGAGCATGCACCACATTGGAAGTGGCCCTTATGAGTAGATAAAAATTTCCTTTCAGTCAATGCAGACGGTACCAGCATATTTTTTAAATTTGCATTACGTCTGTATGCGATTGTAATCTTCACGTCCTGAAATGCTGGAATAGTTTGAATCAAGTTCCAGTGTCGTCTTATTATTTTTGCTATTCGATATGATTGATGAGAATATAGAAGGGGGCATACCAAACCTACATCATTATTCTTCTTTTGGGGTTTCAATAATTCTTGACGAGAACAAATCATAGCCCTATTATATGCTTTCTTGATGTTTCGTTGCGGATGATGTCTGACTTCAAATCTATTACTCATTGCCAAAGCCTGTTCTTAAAATCTTGATCCAAAGTACATATTCTACGTATCCTTAAAAATTGCCCCACCGGTAAATTATTCTTGAGCGATAAGTTATGAAAGCTTTTATAGTGGAGTAAACAATTCCTATCTGTGGGTTTCCTAAAGAGTGTGGTAATAAAACCCTTGTCTGTCTTTTTAATCAATAAGTCCAAATACGCAATTTGATTGTCATCAAAGGTCACCTGAAACCGCAAATTATCATCACATGTGTTAATCCTGATGTTGAATTTTTCTAATAGATCTACAGTGCCGTCCCACAGCATAAGGATGTCATCTATATATCTCACCCATAATTTCATATTATCTTTGAAAGGGTTATCTTTAATATAAATTTTGTTCAAAATTGAAAATGTACAAGTTTGCAATATCGGGGGCCATGGATGAGCCCATGGCTACTCCCTTGACTTGTTTATAAAATAATCCTTGGAAACAAAAATAGTTTTCACCAAGAGCAAAACGCGCGAGATCTATAAGAAATGCTGTGGGAAGACGCCCGTGGCATTGCCTATTAACCAAATATTGTTCAACAATTTTTAAAGCTTCTTTTTGTGGTATGTTAGTATACAATGATTTTATGTTTAGTGTGACTAGAATCCAATTAGGGTCAAATTCCTGCATGTCTGTAAGTAACTGAATCACATGTGTTGAGTCTTTGACATACGCCCACATATCCTGAACATATGGTCTTAAGAGAACATCCATAAATTTCGAAATAGGCTCCATAAGTGACCCAATAGCTGAAACTATCGGTCATCCGGGGGGGATTAACCAAGGATTTATGAATCTTAGGGTTAATATAAATAGTGGGGGTCACTGGAAAGTCAACCATTAGAAATGATTTCTCTTGTGCAGTAAGATGTCCACATTCAAACGCAATCAAGATCAAATTATCAATAGACCTCTTAAGCGGAATCGTGGGGTCATCATCTAATCGTACATAAAAGGTCGTGTCCCTTAATTGTCTGTAGATCTCACTAAGATAATAAGCTTTATCCATAACAGTGGCCCCGCCCTTATCTACTGTTTTGATAATACTTGAATTGTTCTGCAATGATTTAATCACCTTTCTCTCTTCAAAGGTAAGATTATCATAAGGCAGCCTCTTATTTACCTTGATCTGGTTCACTTCTTTCATAACAATTTTTTCAAATGCCTCTATAATGGGGTCAGTATTCAGCGGGGGAACCCAAGTGGATTTATTCTTAATAATAGAGGATGTGCTATCTAATGGATCTTTCATACAAAAATAATTTTTTATCCTAACTTTACGGAAGAACTTGTATAAATCTACAAGCGCCTCAAAGGGATCATATTTTTTAGTTGGTACAAACGTGAGACCTTTATTCAAAAGAGACTCCTCATCAGGGGATAAGTCGTACTTCGATATATTAATAACATTAGTATCTACTATCCCTGATAATTTCTCTCTATTGACTTCTCGGATCCCCTGCGACCTCTCCCTCGGCCTCGACCCCGTCCTCGGCCTCTGTATGAGTTGTATTGACCGTACGTTGTCGGTTTCTGATTGTAATCTCACTGATTTTTTTGAGGATTTTGACTGCGAGAAGGATCCTGTCCTCCCCCTTTCCAGAGGGAGTCCATATTTAAAAAAGGTTTATTTTTTATTTTTTCCGAATTACCTTGCTTCATAACTTCTTTATTGGAGGTTGAAAAAAGAGATGTAGAAACATCTACTGATTCCACTGATTCAATCCTAGAATGCTTCTTCTTATGCTCACATTGTTTCTCTATCTGATGATCTTCATTTTCATTATCCATTCGATCAAACATGGTAGATCTTTTCTTAAAATACAAGCGATCACCTTCTACTTTATTGCACCATGGATAAACATATCCATACAAATAATCTTCCTCGTCCCTCTTAGATTTTTCCATCTTCTTAATCTTTATCTCTTTTTTATAGGATAGATTATTTTTCTCAAAAGCTTTATGATCGTCATCAAAATTCCTATCACATTCTTTTAATGATATAAGTTTTTCGTCAATCTCAGCTTTATATATTTCAGACTTTTTATTAGCCGTGCTAATTAATAAAATCATTAAATCTAGAGAACATTTTGTTTAAAATCGCATTCCAGCATTTAATAAAAACATTTTCATCTTGATATAAACCAGGAGCCTTATACATTCTTAGGCCTCTTGGTATTATTTTGGACCTGCAGCATTCGAGGAGATAAGCCGCGGGAAGTTCCTCTTTGACCTGCTTTTGCGTGAGGCGAACTACATCCTCCCATTGGCTCCTAATTACATCCATTTCATCTTCGGTGTGGGATAGTAACGCCTCATGTGATACAAATTTCTCCAAGGCATCATCCCCGAAGCTAAGTATGTCCTTCCACGGAGAAAACATGCTACCAAACTCAGTAGTCCAACAAACAAGCACAAGTCCACATGCTATGCAGTACCCAGTAAGGAATCGTGGACAGCAAAAAGGAAAGAAATTCTTTTATTGGTCACCTTTAGCCTATGGCCCCATCAGATATCTCTATAACTAATCACATATATATAAAAACATAACAATATAAATATATTTGGGTCTTTAAATGAATTCATACTGCTAAAATAATAGCACAGCCAGTATAAACACAAAACACATGTATAAACTACCCTTCTCCAGGACCAAGCAGGAAGTCAGTCCTCACTTATGGGTGACGTCGGCGCCGACGGAGCCCTCGCGGAGCAATTTTCCCCAGCTTTCAAAGAAAGCCTTTGGGAATTGCAGCGCGCATGCGCGGTCCTCTTCCCGCCCAAGGGTGCCATCTTAGCCAGTCTTCTTTTTTCCGCGGAGCCCTACAGACGTACCCGTCGTGTCCCCGCGAAAAAGTTGATATTTCTTCATAATTTACTCTTTTTTCCTTCGGTTCGACGCCGGTCTTTTCCCGCCCGGACTCGCGACGCCGGTCACGAGTCCTCTTCTTCTTTTTCGGTTTTTCTGACTTAGTCAGTTTTCGTTTTCGGTTTTTCCCTGGCAGCCCGGTCCTTTGACCTCGCCGGGGCCCTTTTTCCCCCGATGGCTGCCAGTGGTTTCAAGCGGTGTGGTCAGTGTGACCGAAATATGTCACTGACTGACACACACGACCATTGCCTCCGCTGCCTGGGCCCGGATCATGAAGAAATGATCTGTGGGCCCTGCGGCAAACTGTCCTCCAAAGCGTTGAGAAGTTGGCGGCATCAGCGGGATAGGATCTTCGCTGACCCCAGCCGTACCCGGACCTCGTCGGAGGCCTCCGCGTCCAGGGGTTCCAGCTCGGACCGTCGCCGGAGTTCCTCCGACAGGGGTTCTCCCTCCGGGGACCATCGACGGAAGGTGAAACCCGCGAGGGCGGCGTCGGTGGACGCTCCTGGCTCCGCGAGGGCCAGGTCGCATAGCCCCGATAGCCGTCCCGGGTCCTTGGAGAAGGAGCACCTCACGAAGCGACCTCGCCTGGAGTCGGAGCTGCCTGCTCGGGTAAGTCCCGTGGTCCTCCTGGACTCGCCTCCGCGACAGCCGACGTCGGGCCCGACGCCGTCTGGGCCCGAGTCGGGGGCTGCTGGGTCACCTGAGCTCGGACTCAGGTTGACGGCCTTGGAGAGCAGACTGTCTGCCTTCATGGACCAGCAGCGGGCACTGCTCGCTGGCGCCGCTGCCCCGACCGCCGGGACGTCGACGTCTAAGTCGACCCCGGAGACCGAGCCGATCCTCGAGTCGATGCGAACTCGAGTCGATCCTCGGTCGAGGTCACCCTCGGCCTCCCGTTCGGGACCGAGGACGCCGACTCCCTCGGCGTCGGGGCGGCAGGCGCCGCGCCCTGCCCGGGCCGACCCCACCGAGTCCTCGTCGGAGTCGGTCTGGGAGTCTGAAGAGGAAGAGTCGCCTGATTCTTTTCGGACTCGGTGTGTCCCCTCGGACTCACCTGAGTCCGAACCTCGGAAGCAGTCCCCCCCGGAGGATGCCCGGTTCTCGGACTTCGTCAGGGATATGGCCAAGGCTTTGGCCTTCCCTGCGGACCCCGAGGAGGAGCCTCGAGCCGAAGAGCTCGACGCCCTCCAGTATGACTCTCCCGCCAGGGAACACTTTACTGTACCGGTTCCTCCCATGCTGGAACGACTACTCTTCCGCATGTGGGAGAGTCCGGCCACCTCGCCGGTCCTGAGCAAGCGGGTCGATTCTATCTATCGAGTCCGCAAGAGCCCTGGCTTCCAAAAAGCACAGCTACCACAGCATTCCATGGTAGTGGAATCGGCCATGCATCGTCTTAAGAGCCAGAAGATGCACTCCTCGGTGCCTCCTGGCAGGGAGGCCCGTAACCTGGATGGCCTTGGTAAGAAGTGTTTCCAGGGCTCTATGCTTGCGTGTCGTGTCCAGACCTACCAGCTATACATGGGCATGTATCTCCGAGACCTGGCTAAAGAGCTAGCCGGATTCTCCGCTGGTTTTGTCCGAGGAACCCTTGCGGAGGTTCCTGGCCTTGTCCACTGGCATTCGGGAATGCTCAAAATTCATATCCCGAGCAGCCTATGATGGCTTTGAAGCATCGGCTCGAGTGGCCGCAGCCGGCATCGGTGCCCGCCGACAGGCTTGGCTTCAGTCGTCTGACCTTGAGCCCTGGGTGCAGGACAAGTTGGTCGATGTCCCCTGCCGAGGCGAAAACCTCTTTGGCAAGCCCATGGCTGAAAAGGCTGCACAAATTGAGACGGAGACTCTCACCAGGACTAGGCTTTCTAGGAAGATCTCCGCCCCTTCCCAGAAAAAGAAGGGCTTGGGAAAGAAGTCCTTTACCCGAGGAAGGCGGCTGCCTACAAACAATACCCCCAATATCAGGCCCCTGCAGCTCCCCAACAGGGCCAGCAGGCCAAGGGACGGGGTAACGGGTCCCGTAGGCAGCAAGCCCCCAAGCCTGCACCACCAGCCCCTGCTCAGCAGGGTGGGGGTTTTTGACTCCTTAAGCATAGCCTCTCCCCCCCCGCTGGTTCCTCCCAGCACCGGAGGCCGGCTGGTTCACTTCGCAGGTGGTCCAGCATCACCTCAGATGCCTGGGTGCTTCAAGTCGTGCGAGAAGGCTATCTTCTCCACTTCCACCAGGTCCCTCCCTCCTACTTTCCGGGAGAACCTCCACGACCCCCTCTGCACAGGGAATTACTCCTTCAGGAGTTAGCAGGTCTTCTACAGGAACAGGCGGTGGAACCGGTGCCCCACCACCTGAAAGGTCAAGGCTTTTATTCCAGGTATTTTCTAATACCAAAAAGGACAGGAGGCCTCAGACCCATCCTGGACTTGCGCAACCTCAACAAGTTCCTCGTGCGGGAGAAGTTCAAAATGCTTACCCTTGGAATCCTTCTGCCCTACCTCCAGCAGGGAGATTGGCTATGCTCCTTGGATCTAAAGGATGCCTACACGCACATCCTCATCCACCCAAGCCACCGCCAATACCTAAGGTTTGTGGTGGCAGGAAATCATTACCAGTACAGAGTACTACCCTTTGGCCTGTCCTCCGCACCGCGAGTCTTCACAAAATGTCTCGCGGTGGTGGCGGCCCATCTCCGGCTTCACGGCCTATATGTCTTTCCGTACCTCGACGACTGGCTCATCAGAGCAGCGTCCGCTCCGGAGGTCACCAACGCCACACGCCGCACGGTGACTCTTCTGCAGTACTTGGGCTTTGTTATAAACTTCGCAAAGTCCACTTTGCTCCCCTCACAGGATCTCGAGTTCATCGGCGCAAGGCTGCGCACTCCTCAGGCACGAGCGTACCTACCGCTCGACAGGGCTCAACGGCTCATGGACCTAGCCGACCGTTTTCGCAGCCAGCCCCTGGTCTCCGCCAGGCGCTTCCTGAGACTACTCGGCCATATGGCTTCCACCGTCCATGTGACCCCCAATGCCCGCCTGAATATGCGGCCTGCTCAATGGTGTCTCCGCCAGCAGTGGCGACAAGCCACAGGCGGCCTAGCAGACCTAGTGCGCGTCTCCGAGCCGCTGATCTCGTCTCTCCGGTGGTGGCTTCAGCAGCCGAACCTGATATTCGGAATGCCTTTCCAGTCACCTCAGCCGGCCCGGGTGCTGACCACAGATGCATCCCTCCTGGGCTGGGGAGCACATTGCCAAGGGGCACGTACTCAGGGCCTCTGGACCACGTGGGAGTCTGCTCAGCAGATCAACTTCCTGGAGCTCAGGGCGATCCGCCTGGCTCTCAAGGCCTTCTCCCACCTGACTTCTCACCAGTCCGTCCTTGTCCAGATGGACAATCAAGTTGCCATGTTCTACGTGAACAAGCAGGGGGGCACGGGCTCCTTCCTCCTCTGCCGGGAGGCACAGAAGCTCTGCTCTTGGGCCGTCAGTCACGGCATTCTCCTCAAGGCAGTTTATCTCCCAGGCCAAGAGAATTACCTGGCGGACAAACTCAGCAGGATCCTCCAGCCGCACGAGTGGCGTCTGGATCCCTTGGTAGTTCAGAAGCTCTTCCTAAAGTGGGGCCTTCCCACGGTGGATCTCTTTGCCAGTCCTCACAACCGGCAACTTCCTCGCTTCTGCTCTCGTCAGCCGCACCCCCTTCGGGTTGCGGCGGACGCTTTTCTACTATCATGGTCGGGGAGCCTTCTGTACGCTTTCCCTCCCATCCCGCTAGTCTCTCGGACTCTTTTCAAGGTTCTCCGAGACAAAGCCTTCATGATCCTGGTGGCCCCTCGCTGGCCCAGACAGCCGTGGTTTCCGCTCCAGCTGCAATTAGCGGTGGAGGATCCATTCCCTCTGGGGTTACAACCGGATCTCCTCACTCAGGATCAGGGGTCTCTGCTACACCCCAACCTCAGGTCTCTCAACCTCATGGCCTGGCTGCTGAGAGGGTAGTCCTCGCTCTCCTTCTCCTGCCGGCAGAGGTGGAGGAAGTCGTCCTAGCTTCGCGACGACCTTCTACCCGCAAATGCTACGCCCTTAAATGGCGTCGGTTTTCCGTTTGGTGTACCCGACAGTCTCAGGATCCCTTCTCCTGCCCGGTGTCGGTGGTCTTGCAGTACTTGCTTTACCTCTCTAATCTGGGACTTAAGTCCAACTCCGTCAAGGTTCACCTCAGTGCTCTTTCAGCACATCATGTGCCGGTGGACGGCAGACCTCTCTCCAACGACCCTCTCGTAGCGAGGTTTCTCAGAGGTCTCCTTCTACTTAAACCACCTCTGCGCCCGCCAGCGCCTGACTGGGATCTGAATGTGGTTTTACAGCGGATCACCTGTCCGCCTTTTGAACCTATGGCTACCTGTTCTCTCCGTTTTCTTTCTTGGAAAACACTGTTCTTGATAGCCCTCACTTCCGCTAGACGCGTAAGTGAATTGCAGGCCCTCGTGTCTGATCCCCCTTACACTCGGTTCTACAAAAATAGGGTAGTCCTACGGACTCACCCAAAATTTCTTCCAAAAGTGGTCTCCCCTTTTCATATCAATCAGGAGGTGGTACTTCCAACCTTCTTTCCCAGACCACACTCCAGCCGAGCTGAAACGGTCCTCCATACCCTGGACTGTAGAAGGGCTTTGAACTTCTACCTTGACCGTACGCGGGAGCACCGTAAAGCTGCTCAGCTTTTTGTGTCTTTTGACCCCAATAAATTGGGGCTCCCGGTCTCCAAGCGTACTCTGTCCATCTGGGTTGCGGACTGTATCACTTGGGCTTATGGGGCAGCCGGACTCTCCTTGGAAGGTCGAGTCACGGCTCATTGCGTTCGGGCAAAGGCCACGTCAGTGGCTTACCTCCGCTCTGTTCCGTTGGCAGACATCTGCCGGGCCGCTACTTGGTCTTCGAGCCAGACTTTTGCGGTCCATTACTGTCTCGAGAGGGAGTCCCGCAGGGACAGTGCTTTCGGACAGGCAGTCCTCCGTAATCTCTTTGAGGTCTGAGCAACTCCTACCCTCCATCCCGGATGTGGGCTACCGGTGGGTAATAATTCAGCGAAGATTCTTTCCTTCTGTGCTGCTGAGCTAGAGGGAGCTCATTTTTGTGCTTAGGGTCTCCGGTAGCCTTAAGCTTGGGAGTCCCATAAGTGAGGACTGACTTCCTGCTTGGTCCTGGAGAAAGCGTAGTTACTCACCTGTAACAGGTGTTCTCCAGGAGCAGCAGGAATCAGTCCTCACAACCCTCCCTCCTCCCCTTGGAGTTGCAATCGTCTGCTTTACTTTTTTTGCAAATTTTTATGCTGTCTTTTTTAGCTATGTCATCTGACTGGCTAAGATGGCACCCTTGGGCGGGAAGAGGACCGCGCATGCGCGCTGCAATTCCCAAAGGCTTTCTTTGAAAGCTGGGGAAAATTGCTCCGCGAGGGCTCCGTCGGCGCCGACGTCACCCATAAGTGAGGACTGATTCCTGCTGCTCCTGGAGAACACCTGTTACAGGTGAGTAACTACGCTTTCCTGCTGCTCCTGGAGAACACCTGTTACAGGTGAGTAACTACGCTTAATAGGCATCAAATGTTAAATTAAAATATACTTATAAAAACATAAAATACATATTCAAACTTAAAAAGGGGCTTACAAAAAATGTATGGTATGTATCCATGTGTGCAAACAAAACATTAAAATATGATCAACTTCTAAATGGACTTAATGCCTAAACTAAGGTGAACTCGGTGGAATCAGGAAAACGTCCCATCTATCTCAATGGAACATTCTAAAAAGCTTTTTTCAGAAAAAAAATCTTATACCTGTAAATGCGTGACTCTTGTTCTTCAAGGTTAATATCTCAGCATTTGCCAGCTCTAATAATGATGCAAATAAAAGAAAATACACGTTCTTCAATTAAAACCAAAGGGTGCAGAATCTCATAAAAAATAAATAATAAATAATAAAGAGTAAAAATATAAAAGCATGATCGTACAACTCATGTGTAACCCGCAAGACCCCTATCATATAAAACTGCCTTACCGAGGGTACAATAAAACTACCCTAAGGTGGAAAAATAAACTCGGCGGCATACGTATCGTAAAACACATATGATGTTATTGAAAATACCATGGCTTGAACAAGTCGAATCTTTGTATGGAGAGAGACATTTCTGCTCTTGAGAATCGTATCTAGGTCTTTCATAGCCGTTCTGCCAAGAGCAATGCGTCATCTGATTTCTTGACTGCTTGTTGCTTCTTTATTGATAGTTGATCCAAGTAGGTTAAAGTTGTTCATGATTTCAATTTCTTCTCCTTCAACGATGAACCTGTTGATTATGCCATTTGTCATGATCTTTATCTTCTTTATATTAAGGTGCAGGCCCATTTTGAGACTGTTCTTTGATTGTGAGAAGCAAATGTTTCAGATCATCTTTACTTTCAGCCAGTAATGTGGTGGTATCAGCATAGCGAAGGATGTTGATGAGTCTTCCACCAATTTTCACACCTCTGTTGTCTTCATACAATCCTGCTTCTCTGATGATTTGTTCTGCATATAAATTAAACAGGTAAGGGGAAAGTATGCAGCCTTGTCTTACACCTTTGCTGATTTTAAACCATTCTGTTTCTCCTTGTTCCGTTCGAACTGTTAATTCTTGATCAATGTACAGATTGTGCAAGAGAAAGATCAGGTGTTCTGGTATACCCATGCTTCTTAATGTGGCCCAGAGTTTCTCATGGTTTACACAGTCAAAAGCCTTGCTATAGTCGATAAAGCACAAATAGATATCCTTTTGGTATTCTTAGTCTTTTCAAGAATCCATCTCACATCCCCAATGATGTCTCTCGTTCCTTGCCCTTTCCTGAACCCTGCTTGCACGTCAGGTAGTTCTTGTTCCAGGTATGGTTGTAGTCTCTCTTGAATAATCTTCAGTAGAATCTTGCTGGCATGTGGGATCAGAGCAGTCAGTTGGATCACCTTTCTTTAGTATTGGTTTAAACACAGATCTTTTCCAGTCAGTTGGCCATGATGTTGTCTTCCATATTTCTTGGCAGAGCCTTGTAAGTACGGTAGCAGCTGCATCAGATTGCTGTAATACTTCTATGGGAATGCTATCAGTGCCTGGTGCTTTGTTCTTTGATAAGGCTTTCAATGCTGCTTCAATCTCTTCTTTCATCATGAATGGTTCCTGATCATAAGGTACAGGTTGAAATGGCTGTTGGTCCTCTTGATCTTTATCATATAAAAACTCTGTATAGTCCTTCCACCTTTTCTTGATCTTCTCAGCATCATTCAACATAGAGCCTTGAGCTTCTTGTAACATTCCAATTCGAGGCTGGAACTTTTTCTTTAACTGTCGTAGCTTTAGGAAAGACTATCTTGTTCTTCTAATAGTTTCTGCTTCTATTTCCTTACATGCATCATTGTAGTACTTTTCCTTGTCCTGTCTTGCTGCACGTTGGAAATCTGAGTTCTGCGATTGTCTTTCTTTCTCCTCTGGCTTTAGCTTCTCTGCTTTTCTGGGCAATTTTCAGAGTTTCTTCCGTCATCCATTTTGGCCGTTTTTGCTTTTTCACCCTTTGTAGAGACTTCTCGCTTTCTTCCAACACAATCTTCTTGATGTCATTCCATAACTCTTCAGGAGCTCTGTCATTTGTATCTAAAGCAGCAAATCGATTTTGCAGGCAGTCTTTAAATTCCAGTGGTATATTCTCAAGGTCATATTTTGCTGCATTTATGAGTGGTTTGCTCTTTTTCAACTTTAGCTTGAGTTTGCATACTAGTAGTTGATGATCTGTACCACAGTCAGTTCCAGGTTTTGTCTTTGTTGATGTTACAGAGCTTTTCCATCGTTAACTTCCACAGATGTAGTCAATTTGATTTTTATACAATCAATTGGGTGAAGTTCATGTGTACAGTCGCCGCTTGTGTTGCTGGAAGAAGGTGTTTGAGATGAATAGATCGTTGGTCTTGCAGAATTCTATCAGTCTTTCTCCAGCTTCATTTCTGTTGCCAAGTCCATATTTTTCAACTACTTTGCTGCCTTTTTTGATGCTACCTTTTGTGTTCCAGTCACCCATGACTATCAGGATATCCTGTTTGCATGTTCTGTCAACTTCAGCTTGTACTTGTTCGTAGAACTCTTCAATTTCATTCTCTTCTGCAGCTGTTGTTGGGGCATATACTTGAATTATAGTTGTGTTGATAGGCATTCCTCGTAGACGAATAGAGATTAAGCGTTCGCTGACTGCATTGTATTTCATTACAGTTCTTGCAAGTTTCTTCTTTATTATAAATGCAACACCATTTCTTCTTTGTCTTTCATTTCCAGCATAGTAGACCATGTGATCATCTGATGCAAAGTGCCCGATGCCAGTCCATTTTAGTTCGCTGACACCCAACAGATCAAGTTGTACACATTCCATGTCATTCTTGACCAACTCCAACTTCCCTTGGTTCATGCTTCGTATGTTCCAATGTGTAAGACATCTTTACAGCTTCTGACTCATTTCATGTGCAGAAATCATTTATTGCTTAAGAAATGCTGACCCTATTTTGCCTTTTATGCTAAGTTATATTCCGATTAGATTTAAATTAAAGATCTTTGCTGCTACTAGGCCCTGACTGAGCGTTAGAGCGGTTTGTAATTGCTTCCTTTCCTGTGTAGGCTTGTGGATTCTTACTCATTCCTTCTAGTTGTCAGAATGCTTGTCCAAGTTTGATGATGGAGACAGAATCTGAACATTTACTTTCATATTTCAGCACTTTTTGCATATTTGGAATCAGTGATGCTGTTTGTTAGGCCTGGAGGCCTATGATAGTAGCTCTGTATGTGTAATTCAATCTCTGTGAGGCCTGGCCTTCTTTCAGCTCTAAGGATGTACAGTCTTGACATTCGCAGATTCTTGTAAATTACCTCATGTGCATGGAAGACTTTTCTTGTTCACACATTCAGTTTTTCAAGATCTTTAGGAGGGCAGTCTACAATCCTAAAGCTGTTTGAGAGTACAGAAATTGCCAGATGGTTGATGTCTTGTATCTTATTCCGTGATGTTAAGGCACTTTTCAATAATGATTTTAATCTTCTATAGTGTTCTTTGCAGATCTTTTCTCTCAGTAATTTCTGTTTGAGTGGTGTTCTTTCGTGTCCTCTGAGATATTCATATACATATTCCTATTTATCTTCCTTGATGTCACAACTGTCAGCTGGAAAGATGTTTTCCATTTTACTCAATTTTCCTCTTTAAAAAAAAGAAAAAAATCCCATTGCCAGCACATTTGTCAAGGTCACAAATCATCCTGATGTCGTCAGAAAGGTTTTTCACTACACGGAGTTGCTTTGCTAAGTTTTGGTCACTGGAACTGTAGAGCTTCAGGTGGTCTATAAATTGTAAATGGGATGTTACCTCTGGATTCTTACCTTCTGTAGGATTCAGGCTAAATCTGTTTCCTGAAGAGATTATTTATTGTTTGTCTTAGTGGTGTGCTAGTTCAGCCTTCTCAGTTATAACTTACCTTGCCTCTCTCAACTAACTGGGCTTTGTGTGGTACCCCCTCCCCCCTGCTGAGGGTTCAGGACAGGGTACCTTGTAACTGCCCTCTTTAATAGGACTTATCTCCCTCCCTCCCTCCCCGGCACCCACCCACCCCTGGGGTAATTGTAGTTTTATAGGTACTTGCACATCTTAGAGGAAAGGGTTGCTCTCAGGTGCAGCTCGTTATCCAAATCAGTCATACACAGAGGACCTGAGATTAATTACTTAAGCTTCAGGTACACAAGGTGTATTAGGGGTATTAGATACACTTTTATTGGTATAAGCATCTGCACCAATCCTTATTATATACAGAATTTAAAAGACCTAAACACAAGTTTTAAACTAAGATGCAGACAGAAGTCCAGCAACGAGATGGGGGTTCTCCGGTCTTTTGCGTTGAGTGTCACATGTATGATTTTCTCCCAGTTGGTGAGAGGTCTTACGTATGCACTAAGTGCAAAGAACTCTTTGCTCTCAGGGAACGTGTCCGTTCTCTAGAGGCTAGAGTAGCAGACCTGGAAGACATAAGAAAGACAGAGAAGTACATGGAAGAGACCTACAGGGATATAGTCCTGAAGTCCCACCTCCAGTCTGGCAGCATCCCTGTTGCCATGGAGGAGAGAGGTCACGTGACAGGAGAGCATCACCCTGGTGTGGCAGGAAGTGATCCTGTAACTAGGACCTGTCCTCCAGGTGATGTAAAACCCTCTCGCACTGAGGACGTTTCTCCAGGGCCATGTCCCCATGAGGGGAGGGTCAGGACAGCTGTTGGTGATTCAATCATTAGGAATGTAGATAGCTGGGTGGCTGGTGGACGTGAGGATCGCCTGGTAACATGCCTGCCTGGTGCGAAGGTAGCGGACCTCACGCACCACCTAGATAAGATCATAGATAGTGCTGGGGAGGAGTCTGCTGTCTTGGTACATGTTGGTACCAATGACATAGGAAAATGGGGTAGGGAAGTTCTGGAGGCTAAATTTAAGCTTTTAGGTAGGAAGTTGAAATCCAGAACTTCCAGGATAGCGTTCTCCGAAATGCTTCCTGTTCCACGTGCAGGACCCAAAAGACAGGCAGAGCTCCGGAGTCTCAATGCGTGGATGAGACAATGGTGCAAGGATGAGGGTTTTGGATTTGTTAGGAACTGGGGAACATTCTGGGGAAATGGGGGGGCTCTTCCGAAGGGATGGGCTTCACCTTAATCAGGATGGGACCAGACTGCTGGCATTAAGCTTTAAAAAAGAGATAGAGAAGCTTTTAAACTAGAAAATAGGGGAAAGCCGACAGTCACCCAGGAGTGCATGGTTCGGACGAAGGTATCCTTGAAGGATACTACCAAAAGCAGTGAGGTTCCAAAAGGGAGTATAGTAGCCCAAATGCCCTTGAGTAAGGAGCTGACAGAGCATAAAGATTCCAAATTACCCCTGCCTACCAATAGCCAGATTAATATGAATAAAATACAGTCTCTAAAATGCTTGTATGCCAATGCTAGAAGTCTAAACAATAAGATGGGAGAGTTAGAATATATAGCACTAAATGAGAGGTTAGATATGATTGCACTCTCAGAGACATGGTGGAAGGAGGATAACCAGTGGGGCACTGTGATACCTGGATACAAACTATATCGTAATGATAGAGCTGATCAAATTGGTGGAGGGGTTGCGCTCTATGTTAGAGAGGGCATTGAGTCAGAAACGATTAAAGTTTTGCAGGGAACAAAATTTGCTGTAGAATCTCTATGGATTGAAATTCCATTTATGAAGGGGAAGGTGATGGCAGTGGGAGTATACTATCGACCGCCTGGCCAGAATGAACAAATGGATGATGAAATGCTCAAAGAAATCAAGGAAGCTAACAAAAGTCACAACGGAGTAGTAATAATGGGTGATTTCAATTACCCCGGTATCGACTGGGTCAGTGTCACAGCAGGACAAGCTAAAGAGCTAAAGTTTCTAGATGGAATAAATGACTGCTTCTTGGAGCAGCTGGTTCATGAACCGACCAGAGGGGAAGCCATACTGGATCTAGTCCTTAGTGGAATGCCAGATCTGGTGCAAGAAATAAGGGTGTTGGGACCACTTGGCAATAGTGATCATAGTATGATCATGTTTGATTTAATTAGTGGAGGACAGATAGTAAAGGCATCCACAGTACTACCTTTTAACTTTCAAAAGGGAGACTATGATAGGATGAGGAATATAGTTAGGAAAAAACTAAAAGGAGCGGTTCCAAAGGTTAAAGACTTACAGCAAGCTTGGGTGTTATTTAAAAATACTATCCTCGAAGCCCAGACCAGCTGTATTCCACGCATTAAGAAAAGTGGAAGAAAGTCCAAAAAACTGCCAGCATGGTTTAAAGGTGAGGTCAGAGAGGCTGTTGCTGTCAAAAAAGCAACCTTCAGGAAATGGAAAAAAGAGCCAAACGATGAAAACTGGAAACAGCACAAGCACTGGCAAGTTCAATGCAAAGCATTGATAAGGCAGGCAAAGCGGGAATTTGAGAAGAAACTTGCTACGGAAGCAAAAGCATGAAATAAAGACTTTTTCAAGTACATTCGTAGCAAAAGGCCTGTGAGAGAGTCAATTGGACCATTAGATGATAGAGGGGTAAAAGGGGCAGTAAGAGGAAACAAGGCTATAGCAGAGAGACTGAATGAATTCTTTGCTTCGGTCTTTACTGAGGAAGATGTAGGGATGTTACCCAAGACTGAAGTGGTATTTAAAGGTGATACTGCAGAGGAATTGAGAGAAATATCGCTACACCGGGAAGATATATTACAACTATTTGATAAACTGAATAGTAGCAAATCACCTGGACCGGATGGTATACATCCCAGAGTGTTGAAAGAACTGAAATATGAGATTGCAGACCTGCTATTGGTAATCTGTGAAATTTCATTAAAATCATCTGTAATACCTGAAGATTGGAGGGTCGCCAACGTAACACCAATTTTTAAAAAGGGTTCCAGGGGTGACCCAGGAAATTACAGACCGGTGAGCCTGACGTCAGTACCAGGGAAAATGGTAGAAACCATCATAAAGAACAAAATTACACAGCATGTAGATAGTCATGGCCTAATGGGAGACAGCCAACATGGCTTTAGACAAGGAAGATCTTGTCTTACTAATCTGATATGTTTTTTTGAAGGTGTGCATAAACAGGTAGACAAAGGTGAGTCGGTTGATATAGTGTATCTGGACTTTCAGAAAGCTTTTGACAAAGTCCCCCATCAGAGACTTTTGGCGAAGCTAAAAAGTCATGGGATAGGAGGCAGTGTGCTATTGTGGATCGGGAACTGGTTAAAAGATAGAAAGCAGAGGGTAGGGCTAAATGGCCAATATTCCCAATGGAAAAAGGTGAATAGTGGAGTACCCCAGGGATCCGCTGCTTTTTGACATATTCATAAATGACCTGGAAAAGGGAATAACTAGTGAGATTATCAAATTTGCAGATGACACAAAACTGTTTAAAGTTGTTAAAACCCAAGAGGATTGTGGAAAACTGCAGGAGGATCTGGATAAATTGGAAGACTGGGCATCCAAATGGCAGATGAAATTTAATGTGGACAAGTGCAAAGTTATGCACCTAGGAGAGAACAACCCACACTATAGTTACATGATGCAAGGCTCCACATTAGAAACCACCACCCAGGAAAAAGATTTAGTAGTCATTGTGGATAACATGTTAAAACCCTCCGCCCAGTGTGCAGCAGCGGCCAAGAAAGCAAATAGAATGCTAGGTATCATAAGGAAAGGGATGGAGAACAAAACAAAGGATATTATAATGCCTCTGTATCGCTCCATGGTACGACCGCACCTTGAATATTGTGCGCAATTCTGGTCACCGTATCTTAAAAAGGACATAGCGTTATTAGAAAAAGTACAGAGAAGAGCCACCAAATTGGTGAAGGGGATGGAAGGCTACTCCTATGAAGAGAGGCTAAGAAGGTTAGGGCTTTTTAGCCTGGAGAAGAGACGGCTGAGGGGAGATATGATAGAGGTCTATAAATTAATGAATGGAGTGGAACGGATAAACGTGGATCAATTGTTTACGCTATCAGAGTATAGAAAGACTAGGGGACATGTAATGAAGCTACAGGGTAAACTATTTAAGACAAATAAGAGAAAATATTTTTTCACTCAACGTGTAATCAAACTCTGGAATCTGTTACCGGAGGATGTAGTAAGGGCTGTTAGTATAGCTGGGTTTAAAAAAGGTTTGGACAAGTTCCTGGAGGAAAGGTCCATAAACCACTATTAAAAAGGGACCCAGGATATCAATGCTTGACCCAGTACAAGCATTGTGGAACCTGTGTCTTTGGGGATATTGCTAGGTACGTATAACCTAGATTGGCCACTGTTGGAAACAGGATACTGGGCTTGATGGACCTCGGTCTGACCCAGTATGGCATGTCTTATGTTCTTATGTTCTTATGCTGAGTACTTATTGGATTAAGCGTCATACAAATCAGGAAGTGGTGACAGGGAATCTCCATGAAATATTCCTCACTGGATCTTGATGTTAGGAATGATGTACAGACCATCTTCATACTTCAAAAAGAGTATAATTTGCCACATTGTCATGGTGAATTTAATGTACTCTATCAAATCAGGATTTATCATATACATTTCAAGGCAATTTATTGTCCAAGAGTGTGAGATGCTGTCAGAAAGCTTTCTTGTAATCAATCCGTGCTGTATTGTTGATTTCTTCTTTTCTTAGCTCTGGTGATAATGACCTTATTCAACATTAACTGGACTTTGGTTCCATATGCTCCCCTCTTATTGCCCTTTTGCCCTATTTCCATGATGTTATTGGACTATTATAGATTGTAGGTAAACAAGTTATTGGTCTGTAATTTTTAGGAATGTTACTTGGGTCCCCCTTTGGAAGGAGAAATATTCTTCCTGTTATAAGCCATTGTGGTGTTCAGTCCGGCTGCTGGATCAATTGTTTTTTACAGTTTTCCAGGTCTTGGTGAAGCGATGTTAACTGTTTGAGCCAAAAGGTGGTCACTCCATCTGGGCCAGGACTCTTTCCAGTTTGGGGCTCCTTTTAACTTGCTTTGCAGCTCTTCTGTTGTTACTGTAGGCCATTCCATAGTTTAATGTTTTATTTTTCTAAATGTTCCTGTATGCAGGGCAATCATCCTGCTTCTTGATTGTGCTCTATGGGGCCCTCATATAATTTCCTCCAGAAGTTTTCTGTTTCAGCTTGGGATGGTTGGTGATGGGATTTGAGTTTTGTTTTTGGACCCTGTTGTCTGTCCTTTAGAACCGTTAAAACTGGCTTCTCTTGGTCATCATTTGTTCAGCGCATTTCATTTCAGAGTTTCAGGCTCTTTCGTGCAGAGATCCTTACTGTTCCTCCTCAGACGAGGCAGTGTCTATCTGGTTGGTCCCTTCTTTCTAGCCTAAGGTAGTTTCTGCCTTTCATGTCAATCAGGTGGTCTGCCTTCCTTTTTTGTGGAGCAGAGTAAAGGGGAAAGGACAAGGGTTTTCATTTAGTTGATGTAAGAAGGGTGCTTCTCACTAATTCTTTTCGAAAGTCAGATTATTTGTGCTCTTTGCAGGTCTGTGTAAGGGTGAAGCAACTTCTAAGGCTGCATTGGTCCATTGGCTAAAAGAGGCCGTGTCCTCAACCTATCTTTTGTGGAACAGAACTGTCCTGGAGGGGTTGTGGGCACACCTTTCTCGGCTCAGGCCTCTTCCAAGGTGGAGTGCAGTTCGGTCACCCCTATTGACATCTATAGAGCTGCAACTTGGTCATTCCTCTCAACCTTTGTCGAGCATTGCTGCTTGGATGTCCACACCAGGGTGGTGTGGCCTTTAGTACAGAGATTTTAAAAGCAGCCATGTTGTCTTGTTGGTGGAATTGTAGCATTGATACTTCCCACGTGTCTGGACTGCTCTAGCATGACAATCTGGAAGGTGATGTTATCTCCAGGAACAAGCAGGAATGAATCTTCACATATGGGTACGTCAGTACCGATGGAGCCCGCGCAGGAACGCTCCCCAGCGTCCAAAAAGAAAGCCTTTGGGAGCATGCCCACACGCATGCGCGCTGCCTTCCCGCCAGTTCACTTCCCTCACATCAGTTCTTCGTTTTCCGCGGAGCCGACAGGACGTGTCCTTGTCACCGCAGAAAATTCTTCTTTTTTATTCTTCTTTTTTGTGGTTGCGCCTGCCTTTGTTTGACGCCCAATGGTACCGCCGGTGCTTTTCTTTTTTTTATTGAAAATTTTTTCTTTTCACTAAGGAATTTTTCCTATTTAGTGCCTGA
Source organism: Ichthyophis bannanicus (assembly GCA_033557465.1). NCBI lineage: Eukaryota > Metazoa > Chordata > Amphibia > Gymnophiona > Ichthyophiidae > Ichthyophis > Ichthyophis bannanicus. The sequence goes on along the minus strand of CM066032.1, from coordinate 923,931,151 downwards.
CATCTTTTTGGCCACTAGGCCTCTATCCTTTCCATTATGGAAAAGCCAGCCACTGTCCTTAAGAAATGTTCAAAGTGTGGCGGTACCACCATGTTAATAGACACTCATAGCTGGTGTCTGAATTGTTTAGGGTCCTGACCATTGTCCAACGGAGTGTTTCTCTTGTAGGATTTTTACCAGAAGAAGTCTTCAGAATCGAGCTCAACGCGATACCCGGTTTACATCGCCCATGATGTCACCAGGCAGAATCTCTTCTTCCTTCCAGGGTCAGGTAACCAAACAACAATCTGTTAAGACTAGCCAGTCCTCGAGTGGTAGATCTCTTTCTAAGCATCGAGATGCCTCTGGCGTTGCCCTCGAGGACACACTGGCGATTCAGTCCTGGCGAGAGTCTTCAGGTTCCAAAGCATTATCGGGATTTCAGGTTGTTCCCGAGGTTTTTACCTCTAGGGATGTACCTGTGCCATGCTCGGTGGTTCTGACCGCTTCGAGCGGTACCGACACCCCGGCATTGGCTATGGTGATGGATGAAAGACTCCTCGCCATTGAACGTAGTCTAGCGAATCTCTCAGCTACTTCGGTACTGCTAGAGGTGCTGCAGACCGTTCTTCGACTACAGGTATCGGTGTCGACGATGGTGCCAGCGCTGACACCGACATTGGTGTTGCTGCCGGTGCGGGATCTGGCATTGGTGCGGATGCTGGTATCGACTTTGGTACCGGCATCGGTGCCGTTGATATTTCCTCCGGCAGCCTCGCTTCCTTCGATGCCGAGCCTGGAATCGCTTTCTAGCTTGGAGAATTCGGTACCGACTCGTCTCGATACCGACATCGAGCGGTACCGAACACAGCTCTTTAAAGAAAATCCAATGCTTCATCCTTTCAAGTCTTCTGATCCCGATGACTAGGATGAATCCATTGGTACCGCAGCTGAACTTTCACCAGTTCCAGCTTTTACTCCTCAATTCAGAGGGTTCCCCTCGGAGGAGATTTCTTTTCAAGCTTTTCTGCTTGATATGGCAAGCTTTTCTGCTTTGATATGGCAAGAATACTCGCCATTTCCATACCTGGGAAAGAGTCTGTACCAAGGAATTCAGAAATTCTGCAATACCCCCTGGACTCCAAAGGAGGGAATTATGCTTCCTTTACATCAGATCCCACAGGATTTGCTATTAAGAATGTGGAAAAATCCCTTAACGGTATCCCCACATTCCAAGAGAGTTGACACTATCTATAAAGTGCCACCTTCTCCAGGTTTTCAGAAGACTCAACTTCCTCATCATTCTATAGTAGTAGAATCAGCAATGAGGCGTATTAAGAGTGCAAAAAAGCACTCTTCTTATTCACCAGGTCGTGAGTCTAGGACCTTAGATGTTTTTGGGCGTCGATGCTTCCAAGCATCTATGCTTTCAGCAAGAATCATCTCATATGTTTTCTATATAGGATTCTCTCTGGAAGAGGTTGCAAAAAACTTAAAGCTTTTGAACCCTTTTCTTCAAGAGCATAAAAGAGCAGGCCAGTTATTACTAGTCAATCATGCTCATGATCTCTCTAGATTCCTTAATCGTGCTTCCCTGGATTGTTTTGAATCTATTAGCAGATCCTCTGCTATAGCCATAGGAGCACGACGCATTGCCTGGCTCCAAGCTTCAGACTTGGATAAATGGGTACAAGAAAAGCTGGGGAATAGTCCTTGTACTGGAGAGCATCTCTTCAACAAGGATTGTCTATTTCAAGCTAGTCAGTTAAATACTGATAATGCTACTTTCAGGGGATTGTCAAAACTTTCCTCTATCCCAGCTAATAACAGATCTTCTAGGAAACTTTATTCCCCTAGGGGGGAAAAGTTTTATCCATCTTCTACCCCTCAGACAAATGTTTCCCAACAGGGACAACATCGAACCAGGCTAAGAAAACCAAAACCTCAACAGGCTCAGCAAACCCAGTAGCTACAGGGTTTCTGATTTCTCTTTCTTCCTGTATGGGGTTCAGAACCTATAGACCTGCCTTTTTATCGAAAGGGACGTCTGATTTGGATCTCATCCATGCTGAGACAACATTGATACGCTGAGTTAACTCTAGGCATGAATCTCTTGTTTTCAAGGGAAGTTCACTCTTCTAGCTCCAAAAGGTATTGAGTTATCTCATGCCTACAGGTAACAAGTTTCTACTTCCCTATTTAAAAAAAAAGAAAAAAAAAAAAAGGGGGAATTACGAAACTTAATAGGGTGAGCTATGCCTTTCATCTTTGATAGTTACCTGCAAGACGATGTAATATTCAACTGGACAGCTTCTTGCTGAAGTTCTAGGAATTCCTACTCCAGTAAGTCTTTCCAATACAGAGTTTTTTCCCTTTGGGGTCCTTCTGCACTGGGGTTTTTACAGGATGCAATACAGCATTCTGAAAACCCCTACCAGGTTTATTCTATTCATTTGAGCATAGTCAACTCAGAAGGCTTCCAAAACCCTCCATAACGGAAAGGTGAATAACCCACCAGGTGGGTTATATGAGCTTCTTTAAACGGATAGCTCACATGGGTTTCTGCTTTTTCTACGCTGTTTGCGTATTTTTGAGCTGACTCCTCAAATACTACTTTTATCATAGCTCATCAGACAGAAAATGAGTATTACCATTCCTAATTATGTCTGTTGGTCCTTTTTTAATCCCTGTAGGACCTGATATCTTTCTGCTGTCTTAATAACAGATGGTTCCAAAGGACGTTTCGGAACACTCTTATATAATTTATCACTGCAAGGCAAAAAGCCTGTCTACTATTTTTGGCCATCTTCAATTCTATTTCAGCAGAATAGATTCGGTTGCTCACTGGCTACCTGACAGCCAGATCTCACCTAAGCAACCTACAGTATGCTCTCTGCAACTATGCAATAAAGCTCTGCAACTATGGACCTTGCCAGAGAGCATCAGAGTCCACCCCTGGTAGGTAGCTTCCAGGCGGTTAAACAACCTTCAACTGGTAGGCTCTACCCAGTCATGCTGCCACATGTCTGTCTGTCTTCCTATTTTTATCATCTTCCTTAAAATTCCCCTTAAGGAAAAGGAACCAGGGCCTAGACGACTTTGAAAGTTAAGGAATAGCACGACTCCCTAGGTTGTTCCACATCCTCAAAGGAACTCTTACAACAGGGATGCATTCCTGATCATTGCAGTTGGTCCTTATCTACTGCAATTCTTCTAATTTTCAATACTTCATTGACGCTTAGGATAAGCAAAGAACGCATGATACTCATACTGCACTCATGGAGAGGCAAGCATGGTATCCCCTTATATTGAGTTTTTTCTTCCAGCTTCTACACTGAAGTTATAGAAGGATCCAGATCCTCTATCTTAGGATTAAGGATCTCCTTTGCACTCCTTCACGTACGTCTCAAGACCTGGTTATCCAAGGACTAGTCTTTTAAGACCTAGACCTCTTGTCATAAGTAAGAAGCATCCTACTGGTTTCCATTAACCTTGCATAGGATTCTTACACTTTTCACTAATAAGTGATTCTCACCGACTATCCTCAAGGAGGTCTTAACCCTTCTGCTGGTTAGACGAATCTCCTTATACAATCTGACCCTGAAATATTTATTTACTGTCCACATCAATGCTGTTCCAGCATACCATAAGATTATTAAATGGACATCCAATTTATCTGGTAAAGTTAGGAAACTCCTTCTTTTACCGTAACCTTTCCTTTTTATGTCATAATCAGGTTATCTTATATCTGAAGCTTTCCAGGTAAAGTTGTTATCCTAAGTGCTATCACTTAGGGAACACACATCACTGATCTTCAGAAATTGGAGGCTAACTGCCTAGTACAATTTTTCGTCTGGATAAAGAAGTTCTAGAAACCCATCCTCTCTTTCTGTAAAGGTATTTTCTTTTCATCTGGACCAGTCAGATTTGTCTTTTCTTTTCTTTCCCAGGGCACCATCCTGCTCTAGGGACAGAAAGATTTTAGACTTGGACTATACAGAAGCTCAGCTTTTCTCCAAAGTCCCATCTTCTTATAAAACTCCCCTGTTTTCCTGGGGTTAGTTCTAGACATTAATGTTTCTTATCTCTGTATGTATTGCTAATTTTATTCCTGTACTTCCCACAGTAAAGGAATTCCATGTGAGGACAATGTGATGGTTCTTAACAATAGACCCATATTAGCCTCCCCATATATATACTCTCGCAATATTTTAGGTAAGATCCATTTTTAAGAATTGCGACTTACTATCCCTTACTAACAGTTATTTTCTGCACAAGGACACCCTCTGGATACCTTGTTTAGTCAAGCTGTTCCACAGCCCCCTTTATACACTGTTAGTTCAACTCCTACCCTCCATCCCTTTGGATGCCTGAGGTCCTCAAGAGAAAGCATGGCCCATCCATTAGATTAGTAGCATGCTGGGGCCTCCTCCAGGCATCTTTTAGCTTGGGAGTCCCCATATGTGAAGACTCATTCCTGCTTGTTCCTGGAGATAGCATGGTTACTCACCTGTAACAGGTGATCTCCGGAAACAGCAGGAATAAGTCTTCACAACCCACCCACCTCCCCTAGGAGGAGTTTCTCTCTTTCTAATTTGTCTACTTCCCTCCTTCGATCTCAGCTACAAGCTCAACTGATGTGAGGGAAGTGAATTGGCGGGAAGGCAGCGCGCATGCGTGTGGGCATGCTCCCAAAGGCTTTCTTTTTGGACGCTAGGGAGCGTTCCCGCGCGGGCTTCATCGGTACCGACGTACCCATATGTGAAGACTTATTCCTGCTGGTCCCGGAGATCACCTGTTACAGGTGAGTAACCATGCTTTACTTACCAGATAATGTCCTTTCCTGAAGTCCTGCTAGACCAGTCCAGGACCCCATCCCCTTGTGCTCTGCTATCTCAGCAGTTGAGCCTTCTAGGCTTTGACTGTCATGACAACTGCTTTATATGGTGGCTTCTCTGTATAACATTGTTCTATCTGTCACCCTCTGAGGTTTGTGCAGGCAGGTTCTTCACCATATGCTTGGGTACAAATACTGAAGTATGTTCCTAGCTGCACTAACTCAAGTAGCGGTGATAATGTCATTAGAAGTTTCTGACTTGTTCTGTGTCTACCTTTGTTGGTGGGGGGACACAACCCATTTGTCTGGATTGCTCTGTCAAGACTCCAAGAGGAGGACATTATCTGGTAAGTAAAATATCACCTTTACAAACACAAATCATGTTTTTTTCAATGATTTACATGCATCAGTGGGCACTTGCGACTGCCTTAAGTACACGCATTATTGTTTAAGTATGCACGTCAAGCTGATTGCATGTACAGTACTTTCACTGTGGACGTGAACATGGAAGAGCTTGGGTGGAGTACATGTGTTCCTGAAAAATCTAGGCATGGGCATTTACACCAGCTATAGAGCTGGTGTAAGCGCTCACGCTTAGATTTAGTTTTTGACAACTTAAGGTCCTATTTTATAAAGTATGCATCTACTTGATTTTATTTTTATTTATTTTATTTTATTTACAGTCTCTTCTATACCGCGCTATTCAAAATCAGTGCAGTTCACATGACAACAAAACTTATACGGTGCAGGAATCTGCACCGCATTACAATAAACAGGTGCTTAAACTTGGGTAAAACCGGGATAACTATTTACATATAGGCATTACATCAAGTCGAGTCACAGAGTAACCGTAGTGTGTTTGTGTGGTGGTACTGGGGGGGGGGGGGTTAATGGTGCGCGGTCGTCTGGGTAGTGTTTTGAGGGGGAGGTGGTGCTTCAGAGCCTACCGAAATTGTGTTAGGTCAGGGATTGCCCGGATGCTAGGTGGTAGGGCGTTCCAGCACCTGGGCGCGCAGAACCTAAATGCCCTGCTTGCTGTTGCTTGGGTGTATTGTGTTACTGCTTTCAGGATTAAAAGTGTGTTAATTGCCGCAGATCTTCTAGTTCTGTTGGGGGGCGTAGATTTAATAAAATAGGCACTAATGACATGCAGAAAAATGTGTTAGCTATGTGGAAGTTTATAAAATTACCCTCTAATTCATTCTCCAAAGATGGCAGACTGTGAGAGAACCCTTGCAGTATGTGAACCTTGATGTCTGTGGAAAGTCCATTTCTACAAGTGCTGAGATAAGTGTACAATCACTAGTGGGGAGGGAGAGGCCAGTATGGTGCTCTAGGGGCTAAAGCAGGAGTGAAGTTGAATGTAGTGGTTTTCTTTGTCGCAGGAAGACACTGACATGTAGGACCTGCTTGTGGGGTGGGATGGTATGTGAGAGAAAAGTGGGGAAAAAATACTAGAGAGAATTTACTGAAAGCTAGATGAGAAGAAGAAAAGCCTTGCAGCGAGAGGAGCCCTGATGATATGCTCGATGTGATAGTTGGATGGAAAGGAGAACAAAGAGGAACCATCCTGAGAGTTAAAGGAGAAGGAATAGTGAGGGGTGGGGGGAGGATCCTTGATGAGGCAGATGGGGAGGAATAAGGTGCAATAGCACAGGTGGTTTGAGTTTGGTTCCTATGTGGGAAATAAATCTGACAAATCTAGCAGTGGCTTGCAATAGAAGTTGGACGATGTGAATCTAGCCAAAAAGCTGGATTTAAAAAGAGTTTAACAAGTTTTTGGAGGCAAAGGTCAATAAACCTTTATTAGCCAGATACACTTGTGAAAGTGACTGCTTATCAATTGGTATAAATAACAAGGAATGGATCTGTTTCTTGGAATCCTGTTGGGTAGTTGTGACATGGATTGGCCACTGTTGGAAACATGATGCTGGGCTTGATGGAACTTTGGTCTGGCCTATTATAGCATTTCTTATGTTCTCTCCTATTTTAGTTAACAAACGGCTGGATGAATGGGTGACTCATGACAGACTGGACTTGAAGAAGATTCAGTTCCCCAAGAAAGAAGCCAAAACGCCTACCAAGAACGGATTGTCAGGTTCCCGGCCCAGCTCCCCTGAGCGGGAAGTTGTAAGATCTCTCCCTAGATTTAGAGGGAAACAATGTTAATCCCAGGGTAGTTGCTTAAACTGTACGGCAGTCTGGGTGTGTCCTGGCTCTTTTACAATGCATCTGTCAGTCTTACTGCTCACTTCTCATGATGTGATCTAGATAGTAGGAGACTTTAGGACTACTCACAAGTTTTGAACCTGTATCCCAGAGCATTTTAAGATTTATTGTCAGGAGGAAAGTTGTAAGAATGTGAGGACCACACCTAAAGTCTCTTTGCCTAAACTGCGTCTCCTCAGCATCTCTGCTAATGCAACATTAAATTAGTTAATTTTAGTTATCTCCAGGAACAAGCAGGAATGTAGTCCTCACATATGGGTATCATCGGTACCGACGGACCCTGTGTGGGAACGGTCCCCAGCGTCCAATAGGAACGCTTTTGGGAGCATTCCTCAGCACATGCGTGCTGCCTTCCCGCCTATCCAACTGTCCCTCTTCAGTTCTTCGTTTTCCGCGGAACCAACAGGACCTATTCCCTGTCACCACAGAAAATTCCGTCTTTAAAATTCTTTCTTGTGGTCACGTTTGCCTACCGCACGACGCCTACCAGTACCACCGGTTCTTTTTTTTTCATACAAATCCCCCCCCCCCCCCCCAAAAGCTTAAACTTAGACTATTTCTTTTCAGAAATTTCCCTTTTTGGTGCTAGGCGCCATTTTGGGCATTAGGCCCCATTTTTCCTAAATCATGGAAAAGCCAACTAGTGGTTTTAAAAAATGTACTAAGTGTGGCGGTACCATTTCCGTTACTGACACCCATGATTGGTGTCTAAAATGTTTAGGACCTGATCATTCTCCAACTGAATGTCTCTCCTGCATGGGGATGACCAAAAGAGGAAGACAGAACCGGGCCGCAAAGCTTGGTACCCTCTTTTCTTCAGATGCCAGAACCCAGAGCAAAGGAATTGGAAATCCTCCAATATCCTAAAGCTCCTAAGGAGGCAGCTACTCTGCCTAGCCATGAAATTCTGCATAGCTTGATGCTCAGAATGTGGGAGACACCTCTGACTACTTCTTCTCACACTAGGAGAATTGATACTATGTATTGAGTTACACCATGTCCTGGATTTCAGAAAACTCAACTGCCACACCATTGAATGGTATTGGAATCAGCCATGCGTAGGATGAAAAGTGCAAAGAGGCATGCATCCAATCCTCCAGGTTGTGAATGCAGGATTCTGGATGCTTTTGGACGCAGAACTTTTCAAGCTTCCATGCTTTCAGCTAGGATCAGTTCATATATCCTATATATGGGAATGTTCCTTAAGGAAGTCACAGGAGACTTGGAACTTATGAGCCCATTTCTCCCAGATGATGAGACAAGATTTTCTTGCTCTAGTTAAGCATGCTCAAGATGTCTCCAAGTTTGTCAATCATGCAACCTTTGACTGCTTCGAATGCATCAGCAGAACTTCTGCTATTGCCATCAGTGCACGACGGATTGCCTGGCTACAGGCATCAGACTTGGAGACTTGGGTACAGGACAGGTTAGGCAACATTCCTTGCATGGGGGAGAATCTCTTCGGCAAGAACTGGCAGGAAAAGGCTAACGAGTTAGATGCTGACAATTCTACCTTAGATAGATTGTCAAAGTCTACAGCCACTCCAGCCAAAAGGAAACCTTATAAAAAACCCTCTTTTAGCAAAATGAGGAAGTTTTATCCTTCCTATACCCAGCAGAGGCAGACTCCAAGTCAGGTTGCCCAAAAGGGACAAACCAGACAGCAAAAGAAACCAAAAGGCCCGAGAGCCCAAACAGCTCTCCAGGTTCAGCCCCCTCAAGGGCTTTTACTCCTTCCTAGAGAGCATTTGCCTTCCTGCCTCTGAGGGGTCCCCAACCCCCCAATATTCCAGGCAGGTTATGCCACTTTGTCAACAGATGGCATCAGATAAAAGCAGAAGATTAGACTTTGTCCATTGTAGGAGAGGGGTACAAACTTCATTTTCACAGCATACCCCCTCCTACAATTCTAAAGCAATTCAGTTCACAAACCTCTGCAGACAATCTGCTAGATCACGAGGTCGCCACACTTCTTGCCCAAGGGGCAATAGAGGAAGTAACCTTTTTTCAACAGGGGACAGGGTTCTACTCCCCCTATTTTCTTATTCCAAAGAAAACAGGGGGACACAGACCCATTCTAGACCTCAGAGAATTGAACAAATATCTGTTTCGAGAGAAATTCAAAATGATTTCTGTAGGAACTCTTCTGCCATACCTTCAGAGCCAGGACTGGCTTTGCTCTCTAGACTTAAGGGATGCATACACTCACATTCTCATCCATCCAGATCACAGGAAATTTTTACGTTTCCTTTTCAAGGGAAGACATTTCAAGTACAGGGTTCTTCCTTTTGGTCTGGCTTCAGCACCAAGGGTGTTGACGAAATGCATGGCAGTAGTAGCAGCATTTCTATGAACCCTGGGGATTTTTATCTTCCCTTACTTAGACGACTGGCTCATTGGAGCCTCCACAGTTGCAGAGGCCAGCACTGCACTGTCCCGTACAATGCGAATCCTCCAATACTGGGATTGGAAATAAACTTCCCGAAGTCAACTAGTTCCTTCCTAATGCCTAGAATTCATAGGAGCCTGTCTGGATACCAGACAGGCAAGGGCTTTCCTTCCACAAGCCCGTTGTCTTCGCATTATGCAGCTAGCTTCCCAAGCAGCAGGCAAATCCTCCCTCACTGCTCGGGAACTGCTGCAGTTACTGGGACACATGGCATCCACAGTTCATGTAGTCCCATATGCTCGCCTTCACATGTGAGCAGCTCAGTGGACCCTCTTCACACAGTGGACACAGGCCACGGGTCATTTGTCGGACAAAATAACTATCTCTCAACGACTAATTTTGTCCCTCCAATGGTGGCAATCACTAGAAAATCTGACAGTGGGGTCTCCTTTCCATCAACCCCTCTTTCAGGCCACCCTAACAACAGATGCATCACAGGTGGGTTAGGAAGCACACCTGAATCATCTCTCTACCCCCAAGGCACCTGGACTACACAGGAGGTTGGTTTACACATAAACCACCTGGAATTAAGAGCAATTTATTTAGCTCTTCGAGTGTTCCACGCCTCCACGCCCAGCTTAGCTACAAGACAGTCCTAGTCCAGACGGACAATCAAGTAGCCATGCTCTGTGTGAACAAGCAGGGCGGGACAGGTTCTCTGTCATTATGCAACGAAGCTTTACGATTATGGGCCCTCGCCAGAGAGCATCAAATTCACCTTCTAGTGATATATCTTCCAGGCATTCAAAACCTTCGGGCAGACAAACTCAGTCGAGTACTGCTACCTCACGAGTGGTCACTCCACCTAGACCAGGTGGCAAAGATATTTCATCTCTGGGGCACTCCAGACATAGACCTCTTTGCAAGTCCACTGAATGCCAAACTTCCCCGGTTCTGTTCCAGGATTTCGGCTCACAAGTGTCAGGCAAGGGATGCCTTCGTCCTTCACTGGGGTCAGGACTTCCTTTATGCCTTCCCACCCATTCCCCTCATCCCCAAAACACTCTTCAAGCTTCAGAGAGACAGGGGTCGCATGATTCTCGTAACACCACGATGGCCACGTCAAACGTGGTATCCCCTGCTTCTCCATCTATCTCAAGCAGCACCTCTGGAGTTAGGGCATGCTCCAGAGCTCCTTTCCCAGGAGAACGGGATGCTATGGCACCCGAATCCCCAGTCCCTGCACCTCACGGCCTGGTTGCTGAAGGCTTAGATCTCCAGGATTTCAGCCTGTCCCAGCAGGTAAAAGATATATCCTTCAGGCTTCTAGGAAACTTTCCACAAGAAGATCTTTATTTATTTTATTTATTTATTTAAAGTCTTTTCTATACCGCGCTCTTTAAAATCAGCTCGGTTTACAGATAACAGTAACTTCATCCTTGAGTAAAGGTAGAGCCTGTACTGGACTTACAGAAAACAGGGTAGAAAAACTTGGGTTAACTGGGGAAAACTATATACAAGCTCTAGGTTAAGGCAGTTACCGTCTTAGCTGGCTATCTACGTACTCCTGCTAGGAGTTGGTGGTGCTCTTGTGTAGCTCTAGGCTTATGCCTTCAAGTGGAAACGTTTTACTATATGGTGCTCCAAGAGGGGATTAAACCCCCTGGTCATACCCCTAGAATCGATACTAGAGTATCTCCTTCACTTATCGAATTCTGGGTTAAAGACCAATTTGATAAGAGTCCATCTTAATGCAATTGCAGCTTCTTATAAGCCTCTAAATGGACAACCAATTTCCTCTCATCCACTCCTATCAAGATTTATAAGAGGCCTTTTATTAACTAAACCTCCCATCAAGCCACCACCAGTGGCATGGGATCTTAATCTAGTTCTCGGGCAGCTCATAAAGCCGCCTTTTGAACCTTTGGCCACTACACTGACTTGACTTGGGAAGGTCATCTTCCTAATTGCAATCACCTCTGCCCGTCGCATTAGTGAATTGCAAGCTTTAGTGGCTGATCCTTCTTATACTAGATTTCATCATGATAAGGTTGTTCTTTGAACTCACCCACACTTTATGCCAAAGGTGGTTTTGCTTTTTCATTTAAACCAATCAATTTATCTGCCTGTATTTTTTCCGAGGCCTCACGCCTCTAATGCAGAAAGAAACCTTCATACTTTGGATTGTAAAAGGGCCTTAGCCTTTTACATACAAAGAACACAGCAACATAGAAAGTCCTCGCAACATTTTGTAGCTTTTGACCCTACTCATTTGGGACTTCCAGTCTCCAAAAGAACTTTATCTAAATGGATTGCCCAATGCATATCCTTTGCTTATGAGAGTAAGGGTCTTCCTCTTCATGACCATGTCACAGTTCATAATGTGAGAGCCATGGCAGCTTCTATGGCTAATCTCCACTCTGTCTATCAATGACATTTGTCGAGCAGCCACCTGTGCTTCGGTACACACCTTCACAGCCCACTACTGCCTAGATAAAGCCTCCCGTCGGGATGCCTTCTTTGGCCAAGCTGTTCTTCAAAATCTCTTTCAAACTTAAACCATCTCCTACCCACCAACCCTGGTGGGATGCCAGAGATCCATGGGAGGAAGGATTCTCACCTTCGACGGTAGCACCTTCCTGAGGCTATCTCCCTGGCATCGTCAGCTAGGGAGTCCCCATATGTGAGGACTACATTCCTGCTTGTTCCTGGAGATAGCATAGTTTCTCATCGTAACAGGTGATCTCCGGGAACAGCAGGAATTTATTCCTCACAACCCACCCACCTCCCCTAGGAGTTGTCTCTCTCTCTTTGTCTCTTTCCTCTTTCCCTCTATCCTTTCACTCAGCTACAAACTTAACTGAAGAGGGACAGTTGAAAAGGTGGGAAGGCAGCGCGCATATGCTGAGGGATGCTCCCCAAAGCGTTCCTATTGGACGCTGGGGAGCATTCCTGCGCAGGCTCCGTCAATACCGACGATACCCATATGTGAGGACTAAATTCCTGCTGATCTCCAGGAACAAGCAGGAATGAGTCTTCACATATGGGTACGTCGGTACCGACGGAGCCTGCGCGGGAATGCTCCCCAGCTTCCCAAAAAGGAAAGCTTTTGGGAGCATCCCACAGCGCCTGTGCGCTGCCTTACCGCCTCTCCTAACCGCCTCTCTCCAGTTCTTCTTTTCCGCGGAGCCAGCAGGTCATGTTCCTGTCACCGCTGAAGAAGTTCTTTATTTTATTTTATTTCTTTGGTCGCGCATCTGCCTTCTTCGACGTTGGACCGGTACTGCCGGTCTTTTCTTTCTTTTTCTTCAAAAAAAGAAAAAGAAAAAAAAAAAAAACTTTCCGTTCCACTTCAGTGTATTTTTTCTTCGTTGGGCCTTAGGCCTAACAGAAAATTCCTCATGGAAAAGCCCACCTCCGGGTTTAAAAAATGCACTAAGTGCAGCGGTACCATCTCTGTTACCGACACCCATGACTGGTGTCTTAAGTGTTTGGGTCCTGACCATTCCATCACGGATTGTCCGTCCTGCTCCATGATGTCTAAAAGAGGTTTACAGAACCGAGCAGCCAAGCTCAGTACACTGTTTCCCTCTGATGCAGCTTCGGTGGCATCGACGTCTTCCAGGGCTGCTTCTTCCTCCTATGGATCTCAGGTAACCAAACATAAGTCCAGCCGGTCCTCGAAGGGTAGGTCTCCCTCTAAGCATCGAGATGCCTCCGGGCTTGCCCTCGAGGATCCTGCACCGGCAAAAGTACCCCGGCGGGAAGCTCCGGCTTCCAAAGCTCCTCCTATGGGGTCACAGGTTGACATCGATGGCACGGCCTCGACCGATCACCTGTTGCAGTGTTCTGGGGTACCGGTGGAATCTGGCGGTACCGACCTCCAGACATTCATGGCGTCGATGGATCAGAATGTTCTGACCATGCAGCGTGCCATTACGGCATTCATACAAGCTGCGACGCCGCTGGTACCACAACAAGCTTCGTTGTCGGTACCGGCTCCGACACCGGCACCGGTTGCATCGGCTTCGGTGTCGACTGCAGCGGTACCCTGTCCGATGATGCCTATCGGTACCGATCCTGTACCGATGACTCCCGATGTCGATACCACCCGGTATGCGTATCGGGCTTTACAAGAGCATCCAGACAGGCGATACTTCGATTCCTCCGAACACTCTGATGCATCGGAGGCCTCTGTCGAAGCATCGGTACTTCTTCCTCAGGAGCCTTCTTTTCCAAAAAGAAGAATGTCCCCTCCAGAAGACTTGTCTTTTCAAGACTTCATAAGGGAAGTGGCCAAGGGGCTTTCTATCTCAGTAGCCCCTGAGACAGAGCCTAGAGCCAAAAAATTGGATATTTTGCAATATTCCAAGGCTCCTAAAGAAGCAGCCACTTTGCCAGTTCATGAGATCCTTTATGACCGCATGATAGGCATATGGGAGACTCCTCTCACCATCTCTTCTCATTCTCGTAGGTTGGATACCATGTATCGTGTCCCTCCTTGTCCTGGATTTCATAAAACTCAGCTTCCTCGCCATTCTATTATGGTGCAGTCTGCTATGAAAACGTTAGAGTGCAAAGAGGCACTCATCTGCTCCTCCAGGAAGAGAATGTAGAACCTTAGATGCTTTTGGCAGGAAAATTTTTCAAGCCAGTAGGCTTGTTGCCAGAATCAACTCCTATAGTCTCTATATGGGGATGTTTCTGAAGGAAGTTACAGATCATCTGCAAACTTTCCTCCCTTTTCTTCCAGAAGATAAAAGGGAAGACTTTCTTACCTGGCTTAAGCATGCCCAGGATGTTTCCAAATTTTCTAACCGTGCAGCCTTTGACTCTTTTGAGGGGGCCAGCAGAGCCTCGGCCATTGCCATAGGTGCACGCAGAATTGCTTGGTTACAAGCTTCTGATTTGGAACCCTGGGTCCAAGATGGATTAGGAAATCTTCCTTGTACAGGTGAAAACCTGTTTGGCAAAGATTGGCAAGCAAAGGCCACTCAGATGGATGCAGAAAATTCTGCTTTGGATAGGCTTTCAAAGTCTACCTCTAATCCTGTCCAGAAGAGGTTGTTCAAAAAGACATATTTTCCCAAGAAGGGAAGATATTATCCTGCTTATGGTCAGCAGACATCTTCTGCAGGTCGTTTTGCTGCAAAGCGTTAACAACCTAAACAGGCCAAGTCTAAGGCTGCAAGGCCTACTGTAGCCCAACAGCCTCAGCCTCCTCAGGGCCTTTGACTTGCACCTAGAGAACTTAGCCTTTCTGGCTCTAAAAGAACCAGAGCCTCTCACCATTCCAGGAAGGTTAGCTCACTTTGCTCCCAGATGGGAGCAAATCACAGCAGAGCAGTGGACCCTTTCCATCATAAGGGAAGGGTACAAACTTCATTTCTTAAACTTTCCTCCTTACACCATGGTGAGACAGTTCAATTCTCCAACATCTCTCCTCGACCTTCTGGGTCAAGAGATTTCCACCCTTCTTGCCCAAGGGGCAATAGAAGAAGTACCTCTTCTTCAACAGGGCTCAGGGTTCTACTCCCCCTACTTTCTAATTCCAAAGAAAACAGGGGGTTACAGACCCATATTAGATCTCAGAGAATTGAACAAATTCCTATGCAAGGAGAAATTCAAGATGATTTCTCTGGGTACTCTCCTTCCATTCCTTCAGAGTCAGGATTGGCTTTGTTCTCTAGATCTCAAGGATGCGTATACCCATATACTCATCCATCCAGCACACAGAAGATTCCTTCGGTTCCTTTATCAGGGAAAGCACTATCAATACAGGGTGCTTCCCTTTGGTCTGGCCTCTGCTCCAAGAGTGTTCACAAAATGCATGGCAGTAATAGCTGCATTTCTACGCACTCTAGGAATATTCGTATTCCCATATCTGGACGACTGGCTCATCCGAGCTCCATCCCAGTCAGAGGCCCAGACTTCCCTAGCCTGCACAATGCGTGTCCTGCAGTATCTGGGACTGGTTATAAACATTCCAAAGTCCCAACTCACC
The DNA here is from genome assembly GCA_033557465.1 of Ichthyophis bannanicus. Taxonomy (NCBI): domain Eukaryota; kingdom Metazoa; phylum Chordata; class Amphibia; order Gymnophiona; family Ichthyophiidae; genus Ichthyophis; species Ichthyophis bannanicus. Next base: position 923,915,713 of record CM066032.1, on the reverse strand, counting down.
CCTACTCAGTCTCTAGAGTTCATAGGGGCCTTGCTGGATACCACAACTGCAAGGGCCTATCTTCCCCAGGCCCGTTGCCTACGCTTAGTGCAGTTAGCCTCTCAGATTCAGTTAAAAACCCACCTAACTGCTCGAGAGATGATACAACTGCTAGGCCACATGGCATCCACGGTGCATGTGGTCCCTTATGCTCGCCTTCACATGGGGGCAGCTCAATGGACTTTGTCCACCCAGTGGACCCAGGCATCTGGAAGTCTGTCAGACAAAATAGCAACCTCTAGGCGCCTCTTTTGGTCTCTCCAGTGGTGGAAGTCCACTCAAAATCTGTTGCTGGGGTCCTCCTTCCAACAGTTGTTCCCCAAGCAATCCTTACAACAGATGCCTCTCCAAAGGGTTGGGGAGCTCATCTTCAAGACCTCTCCACCCAGGGCATTTGGTCCCCACAGGAGTCCTCCCTACATATCAACTTCTTAGAGCTCAGAGCAATCTACTTGGCTCTCAGAGTCTTCCATACCCTGCTTAGCTACAAGACAGTCCTCATTCACACGGACAACCAAGTAGCCATGTTCTATATGAACAAGCAGGGAGGGACTGGCTCTCTGTCGCTTTGCAACGAAGCTCTGAGATTGTGGGCCTTCGCCAGAGAGCATCAAATTCATCTTCTGGCAGTATACCTTCCAGGAGTTCAAAACTCTTGGGCAGACAGACTCAGTCGAGTTCTGCTTCCACACGAATGGTCCCTTCATATGGACCAGATAGTCAGAATCTTTCGAATTTGGGGAACCCCGGACATAGACCTCTTTGCAAGTCCGTGGAATGCCAAACTTCCCCGATTCTGTTCCAGAATTCCGTCTCAGGGAGTTCAGGCCAGGGATGCCTTCCTCCTTCATTGGGGTCAAGACTTCCTGTACGCCTTTCCACCCATTCCCTTAATTCCCAAGACCCTGTTCAAGCTTCAGAGAGATCAAGGGACTATGATTCTCATAGCTCCATGTTGGCCACGCCAAGTGTGGTACCCTCTACTTCTGCATCTCTCTCAAGCTCCCTCCCTGGACTTGGGGTCTGCTCCAGATCTCCTGTCTCAGGAGGGGGGAGCGTTGTGGCACCCAAACCCCCAATCTCTCCATCTCAGGGCTTGGTTGCTGAAGGCTTAGACCTTCAAGATTGGCATCTTTCTCAGCAAGTAATGGATATCCTTCATGCTTCCAGAAAGCCTTCTACTAGACGTTCCTATGCTTTTAAATGGAAAAGGTTTACCATTTGGTGTGCTGAGAAGGGTATTAACCCTCTAGCAATACCTTTGAATTCTTTACTAGAGTATCTCCTGCATCTTTCCCATGCAGGCCTCAAGACGAATTCAGTAAGGGTACATTTGAGTGCTATTGCAGCATCCCTCAAGTTTCTCAATGGACAACCTGTCTCCTCTCATCCTCTTATTGCAAGATTTATGAGAGGCCTTCTTTTAACTAAACCTCCCATTAGACCACCTCCAGTGGCATGGGACTTGAATCTGGTTCTTGGTCAGCTCATGAAGCCACCCTTTGAACCCTTAGCCACTACCTCCTTGAAATTTCTTTCCTGGAAGGTTATCTTTCTTATTGCAGTCACCTCAGCTCGCCGCATCAGTGAACTGCAGGCCTTAGTGGCTAATCCACCTTATACAAGGTTCCATCATGATAAGGTAGTCCTTAGGACCAATCCACACTTTATGCCTAAAGTGGTCTCACCTTTTCATCTTAATCAAGAGGTGTATTTACCTGTCTTTTTTCCAGGTCCTCATGCATCGAGTGCAGAGAGGAATCTTCATACCCTGGCTTGTAAGAGAGCTCTTGTTTTTTACTTACAAAGGACACAGCAACATAGAAAGTTTTCTCAACTCTTTGTTGCTTTTGATCCCTCTCATTTGGGACTTCCAGTCTCTAAGAGGACACTGTCCAATTGGATTGCTCAGTGTATTTCTTTCGCCTACCAGAGTAAGAACCTTTCTCTGGAGGGCCATGTCACAGCTCATAATGTGAGGGCCATGGCCACCTCTATGGCTCATCTAGATTCTGTGTCTATCGACCAGATCTGTCGAGCAGCCACCTGGGCCTCGGTTCATACCTTCACAGCCCATTACTGTTTGGACAAGGACTCCCGCCGGGATGCCTTGTTTGGTCAGGCTGTTCTCAAACACCTGTTCCATGCTTAATCAACTCCTACCCTCCATCCCTTGTTGGATGCCTGAGATCCATGGGAGGAGGTAGAGCCCTTCTCAGGGTCTCACAACCTTGGGGATCTCCCGGGCATCTCTAGCTGGGGAGTCCCCATATGTGAAGACTCATTCCTGCTTTTTCCTGGAGATAGCACAGTTACTTACCTGTAACAGGTGATCTCTGGGAACAGCAGGAATAAGTCTTCACAACCTACCCACCTCCCCTAGGAGTTGTATCTCTCTATCTATCTTTCCTTTCCTCTCTCTCTTTGTCTCAGCTTTAAAACTCGAACTGGAGAGAGGTGGTTAGGAAAGGCGGGAAGGCAGCGCGCAGGCGCTGTGGGATGCTCCCAAAAGCTTTCCTTTTTGGGAAGCTGGGGAGCGTTCCCGCGCAGGCTGCGTCGGTACCGACGTACCCATATGTGAAGACTTATTCCTGCTGTTCCCAGAGATCACCTGTTACAGGTAAGTAACTGTGCTTTCCTGGAGATCAAGTGAGTAACTACGCTTTACTTACATTTTTATAAGTAACCTTGCAGTACTGGCACCTGTTCATTCCAAACATGATGGGGCGACTGTCAGCAGCACATCTCTATTAAACCCAAGAATGAGAACTTTTTTTTTTTAAATTGTAGAACTGTTTAAAATATCTGTAACATATATGAATGGCAGTATCACTCTTTAGTTCAATTTACATTGTACTGTCATGCAGGAGTGTATTCATGCTCAACCCACACCTATATATGCTATTTTTTTTTATCATATACTTGTTAAATTCTGTATTTTGAACATTTAAATCCAATTTTCAGGCTGATCAGAAAGCTGGCGCTGAAGTCACGCTCTATCAACCTTTTCTGCCTATTTGCAGCACACTGATAGCGTGCAAATTTAACACCGTCATGCAGAAAGGGGCTCATATGCAAATCTGCCATTCTTTACCTATTTGTTAAATTGCGCAAATGGCAGCATTAAACTGGGAGAGCAAGCCAAACACATGCACACAAGAAGTTGGCACTACATGGCTAATTTGCATATGAGCCCATATGAGCATTGGGGGCTTCGATGCCTGGATCCCCTCAGATGATCCAGGCATCGGGGAAAGCCCTCGATGCCATCAAAATAGTGTCGCGGGCCTGTGGCCTCAACATTGGCCCAAATGCCCCCCTTATCCGCTTCCCACTAAAAATAAATCTGGTGGCCCAGCAGCCCCATACCCCCCCCCCCCCCATCCAACTAAAAATAAACCCTTGTGGCCCAACGGCCTTGAACCCCCCCACCAAAATAAAAATAAACTTGGTGGCCCAGTGGCTGTGAACCCTGCACCTCCCTCCCGGTACCTTTACAAACGAGCAAGAGCGCAGCCCACGTGTTCCCACTCTTGCCCTGCCATTTTGAAAAATGACACCTGGCCCCGTGAGCTGTATCCTGGAATGCACTGGGCAGAATCAGACTGCCTTATAAGGCATACTCTACCTTATTATCACATTATGACTTCACCTGGTGCATCCCAGGATGTACAATGTGGGGCCAGGCCCCGCCGTTTTTCAAGATTGTGGGACGAGCAGGAGTGTATGGGTAGCGCTCCTGCTCATTTGTAAAGGTACTGGGTGGGGGGTCGGGGACCACTGGGCCACTTAGGGTTATTTTTAGTTGGGTGGGGACTGCTGTGCCTCTAGGTTTATATTTAGTTGGGTGGAGGGTTTGGGGCTGCTGGGTCACGGGGGTTATTTATAGTTGGGCCAGTGGGCCACCAGATTAATTTTTAGTTGGGTGAAAGCCTCTGGGACACTGGGGTTATTTTAGTTGGGTGGGGGGTTCAGAGGTAGAGGGATTGGGACCGCTGGGCAACCAGGGATTTGCTTTCTGTTGGGGACACCGGCCCCAACAGTATTCTGATGGCATTGGGGGCTTTCTCTGATGCCTGAATCATCTTTGACATTTCTCCTCAGAGGATTCAGGCATCAGGGAAAACACCCAATGCCATCAAAATACTGTCGGTGAGCATGTGCTAATGTTTAAACCAGCTAAAGACCAGGCGCAGAGATATTGGCGCAAAGGTTAGTTGCGAAATCCTCTAAGCATTTCTCTGAATCAGTTGCAGCCAATATTAGCATACCATTTTATTATGTGCAGCTCATTTGCCTATCATTTAAATACTCTTGGCATTAATTGTGTGCTAGTTTTTCCTTTGCTGTTTATGCGCATGTCCGTCTTATTTTCTGCATTTGGCAGTAGTGGTGTGTATAAAAGTGACATCATCTGTGCTTAAAGGCCACGCTAGTTTTCTGCATCAGCCCATTTGTGCTTAATAAATCATTTCAACACAGTACTGCATTTCGAAATGTCTGCATCAGGGAAACTACTTATAAATTACTTATCTGTATTTCCCAGGAACAAGCAGGAAGTTAGCCCTCACATATGGGTGATGTCGGCGCTGAAGGAGCCCGTGCGGAAGCTTCTCCCCAGCTTTCAAAGAAAGCCTTTGGGAGATGCACAACACATGCGTGGTCCCCTTCCAGCCCAAGGGTGCCATCTTGCCAGTCTCCCTTTTTTCCGTGGAGCCCATCGGACGTCTGTCTGCTTTCCCCAGAAAAAGTGTTGATTTTATCTTAATTTTCTCTTACATTTTTTTTCTCCGGTTGCGTACTGGCTTTTTCCCGCCCCCGAGCCGCTGGCCTCAGCCTTGCGTCTCGGGTTCTTTTATTTTTCTTTTCGAGTCTTCTCAACCGGTGTGGTTCATGCCCTTTTTTTTTTTTCTCTGGCTGGGCCTAAAGTCTTCGACCTTGTTGGGGCCCTTTTCCCCATGGCCTCCGCCAGTGGTTTTAAGTGGTGTGATTGGTGGCTAGAATAGCTGCGGCAGGCATCACTGCCTGACTCCAAGTTTGGCTACAGTCTTCCAACCTGAAGCAATGGGTTCAGGACAGATTGGTCGACGTCCCTTGCCAGAGAGAGAATCTGTTTTGTAAACCCATGACCGATAAGGCTGCAGAATTGGAGACAGAATTCCTGATAAAGACCAGCTCTCCAAGAAGACCGCTACCCTTCTTCGACTGAAGGCCTCAGGTAAAAAGCCCTCTTATTTGAGAAAGGGCAAGGATTATGGAGAACTACCCTCAGTATCAGCCCTTCCCAGCTCCTCAACAGGGTCAGCAGGCCAAGGAATAAGGGCATGGCCCTTGTAAGCCAAACACTCCCAAAACCCAGGCACTGGCTCTGGCTCCGCCTGTTGAGAGCTTTTGACTCCTTGGGCATAGCCTCTCCCTCTCTAGGAGGCTCACCCCAGCAGCCTACAGGGGGACTTCTAGTCTGTTTTGCCCACAGATGACCATCCATCACCAGCGATGCCTGGGGACGAGGTTCTATAAGAACAGGGTTGTGCTCTGCATGCACCCCAAGTCACTTCCCAAGGTGGTGTCCCTTTTCCACCTCAATCAAGAGGTGCTGCTCCACACTTCCTTCCCACGGCCTCATGCCAGCAGGGCGGAGACTATCCTTCATACCATGGACTGTAAGAGGGCACTGTCCTTCTACCTCCAACGTACCCAGGGGCCACCGCAAGGCCTCACAGCTTTTCGTTTTCTATGACCCCAGCAGGCTGAGGGAGGCGGTGACCAAGCATACTCTGTACACTTGTGTGGCAGACTGCATTGCCCTCACCTATGAGTAAGCTGGGCTCTCACTGGAGTGCCGGTTCACAGCAGCCTCTGTGGCAAACCTGCGTTCTATCTCCATGACAGAAATCTGCCGGGCCACCACCTGGTTTTCGGTCCATACCTTCGCAGCTCATTACTGCCTAGAGTGGGAGTGTTAACAGGATAGCGCCTTCGGCCAGGCCATACTCCATCTGTTTGAGGTGTAGGCAACTCCTGCCCTCCGACCCTTCTGTGTTCAGGCTACTGGAGTGCTGATTCCGCACTGGACACTTGGGTCTCTTGAGAGTCTGTTACTTAGGACGCCTTTGCTGCTGCTCATGGCTCTCCTTTTTCTGGTCTCCTATGGCATTTTACAGGTTTTTGGTAGCCTGTAGCTAGGGAGTCCCATATGTGAGGACCGACCTCTTGCTTGTTTCTGGAGAAAGTGTAGTGACTACCTGTAGCAGGTGTTCTCCGGGGACAGCAGGAATTAGTCCTCGCAACCGTCCCTCCTCCCCATGGAGTTGCTTCTTTATCTTTTTTTTTTTTTTGCCGTCTTTAGCTATGTCATTTGACTGAGGCAAGATGACACTGTTGGGTGGGAAGGGGAACACACATGCATGGTGCATCTCCCAAAGGCTTTCTTTGAAAGCTGGGGAGAAGCTTTTGCGTGGGCTCCGTCGGTGCCGATGTCACCCATATGAGGACTGATTCCTGCTGTTCCCGAAGAACACCTGTTAAAGGTGAGTAACTACGCTGAATCCTCAGTCCTATAATTTTATCTCATTTTAAATCCTTTTTGGCTGATAACCCTGTCTTCCTTTTCATCTTCATTCAGTGGTATTTGAGCTGGAAGAGGAATCTGTGCTGATAATGGCGATTTCTGCTGAGTGGAGATAAGCAGGAAAATAGCAGTATCGGCTAAAAAAGATTTAAATTATGTAAAATTATGTTTCTAGGACCCGAGGATTCTTGAAGAGTAATTTTTAAGTGGTTTCCCTGATGTAGAGATTTCGAAATGCAATGTCATGTTTAAATGAGTTACTGTTTGAGCACAAAATTTGGATTCAAATGAACTAACTATTCAAATACAGAATTTAAAATATATTGGTGTAGAGTGAGCTTGAATACACTCTTGCATAATATTACAGAGTAAAATGGACCAAAAGATAGAAACATAGAAAAATGACAACAGAAAAAGACCACATGGCCTATCTAGTCGGTCCTTTCATATCAACAACTACAACAGTCCCCTTTTTTCCTTTAGAGATCCTCTGTGTTTGTCCCATGCTTTTTTTAATTCAGATACCGTTCTCTCTACCACCTCCACTGGGAAACTATTTCACGGATCCACCACTCTTTCCGTAAAGAAATATTTCCGCATATCATTCCTGAATCTATCCCCTTTCACCCTCATCCCATGTCCCCTCATAGCAGAACTTGCTTTCAATTGAAAGAGGCTCTCCCCCTGTGCATTTATGCCATGGGGTATTTAAACGTCTCAATCATATTACCTTTTCTCCAGGAACAAGCAGGAAGTCAGTCCTCACATATGGGTGACGTTGGTGCCGACGGAACCCTCGTGCGGAGCAATTCCCCAGCTTTCAAAGAAAGCCTTTGGGAATGCATGCGCTGTTCCCTTCCCGCCCAAGGGTGCCATCTTGCTCAGTCGTCTTTTTTCCGCGGAGCCCAACGGACGTGGTCCTGTTTCCACTGTGGAAAAAGTAGAAAAGTTGATTTATTTTTTTCAGCTTCCTGGTTCGACACCGGTTCCCCTTCCCGCCCTCGGCTCGGTACACCGGTATCGAGTCCGGTCCTATTTTTCGTTTTTGTCCTTCATGACTAGCGTTTGCACTCTTTTTAGTTTTCACTTGCAGCCCAGTTGTTTGACCTCACAGGGGCCCTTCTTACACCGATCACATTTTTTAAACCCACTGGCAGCCATCCGGGGAAAAAGTTGATGTCTCTCACCGACACACAGGACTGCTGCTCCGATGCCACGGCCCCGACCATGACACAGTGGTCTGCGGGCCGTGTGGTAAGATGTCTTTGAAGTCTTTGAGGAGCAGGCAGCAGCAGCGTGACAGGATTTTTTCTGAGTCCGCCTCTGGCCGGGCCTGGACCTCGTCAGAAGACTCGACATCTCGGGAATCGGAGACCGAGCACCATCGTGGGTCTTCTGAGCGGGGTCTCCCTCCAGGGAAAACCGGAGTAAGAAGATACTTGTGAGGGCGTCGTCGCTGGACGCCTCTGATCGGCTTGGGCCCTCGGGTTCCAGGCTGCGGAGCCTGGACCGCCGCCCTGGGTCCTCGGAGTCGGAGCGGCCGGCTAAACAACCTCGCAGGGAGCTGGAGTGGTTGGACAAGGTTACTTCTGTTGTCCTCGTGGATTCTCCTCTGGGAGAGCCGGCGTCGGGCCCGACGACATTGGGACCTGAGCCAGCAGCTGCGGAGCCTTCTGAGCTCGGTCTCAGGTTGGCGGCCCTGGAGAGCAGCATGGCTGCCTTCATGGAGCAGCAGCGGGCGCTGATGGCCGGTCTCACTGGTCCATCCGCCCCGACCACCGGGACGTCGAAGTTGACGCCGGAGGCCAAGCTGATCCTCGAGTCGATCCTTGGCCAAGGTTCCCCTCAACCTCCCATTCGGGACAGAGGTTGTCGACGCCGGCACGGTCGGGCTCGAAGCCCTCGAGGCCGGAGCCCATCGAGTCCTCCTCGGAGGACTCGGTGTGGGAGATGGAGGAGGAAGACTCCCCAGACACCTTCCGGACTCGGTGTATCCCATCGGACTCTCTGGGTTCGGAGCCTCGGACTAGGTCCCCTCCGGAGGACACTCGGTTCTCGGACTTCGTCAGGGACATGGCCAAGGCTTTGGCATTCACTGCGGATGCCGAGGAGGAGGCTCAAGCCGAAGAGCTCGATGCCCTCCAGTATGACTCTCCCCCAAAGGAGGCCCTTACTGTACCAGTGCCTCCGATGTTGGAATGGCTGATGCTCCACATGTGGGAGTCCCCGGCCTCGATGTCGGTACTCAGCAAGCAGGTCGATTCCATCTATCGAGTCCGCAAGAGTCCTGGGTTCCAGAAAGCGCAGCTGCCGCACAACTCCATGGTTGTGGAATCGGCCATGCACCGGCTGAAAAGCCAAAAAACGCACCCCTTGGTGCCTCCCGGCCGGGAGGCCTAGAACCTGGACGCTCTCGGCAGAAAGTGCTACCAGGGCTCGATGCTGTCATGCCGTGTCCAAACTTACCAGCTGTACATGGGCATGTACTTACGGGACCTGGCAAAGGAGATTGCTAGGTTCTTGGCTGGCCTATCCGAGGAACCCTTGCAGCGCTTCAGGGCCTTGTCCACGGGGATCAGAGAGTGCTCGAAGTTCGTGTCTCGAGCAGCTTACGACGGCTTCGGGGCTTCGGCCTGAGTAGCTGCGGCCGGCATCGGTGCATGCCATCAGGCCTGGCTCATGTCGTCAGACATAGAGCCATGGGTTCAGGACAAGTTGGTCGATGTCCCATGCCGAGGAGACAACCTCTTTGGCAAACCCATGACTGAGAAAGCTGCAGAACTCGAGTCCGAGTACGTGACCTGGACAAGGTTGTCGAAGAAGGCGTCTGCACCTTCTCACAAGAAGGCGGCCTCGGGGGGGAAAAAGCCCTTTTTCCCAAGGAAGGGTACGGCTTACAGAAACTACCCCACTTCCCAGACTGCCCCAGCTCCCCAACAGGGATAGCAGGCCAGGGGACAGGGACATGGCCCACATAAGCCGAAGACTCCCAAGCTTCCAACTCCAGCTCCTACCCAGCCGGGAGGGGTTTTTTTGACTCCCAATGCTTAGCTCCTCTCCCACCAGTGGTTTGTCCCTGCACAGGAGGAAGGCTGGCCCTGTACGCTCACAGGTGGCCAGCCATTACTACCGACGCCTGGGTTCTGCAAGTAGTCTAGCAGGGCTACTTACTTCGCTTCCACCAGGTGCCCACCTCCTTTTTCCCAGGAGAGCCTCTGAGGCCCCCTCTTCACAGGAACCTCCTCCTGCAGGAGTTAGCAGGTCTGCTAAAGGATCAGGCGGTGCAACCGGTGCCCCGCCACCTGCAGCGGAAGGCTTCTACTCCAGGTATTTCCTCATACCAAAAAGAAAAGGAGGCCTACGCTCCATCCTGGACTTGCAAAATCCAAACAATTTCCTGGTGAGGGAAAGGTTCAAGATGCTATCTCCAGGAACAAGCAGGAATAAGTCCTCACATATGGGTACGTCGGTACCGACGGAGCCCGTGCGGGAAAGCTCCCCAGCTTCTTAGAATAGAAGCTTTTGGGACCTCCCACTGCACATGCGCACTGCCTTCCCGCCTTCCTGAACAGCTCTCCTCAGTTTCTCTTTTTCCGCGGAGCCAGCAGGTCGTGTTCCTGTCACCGCTGAAGAAATTGTTATTTTATTTGTTTCTTTAGACCGCGTACCTGCCTTCCCCATACCGATACCGGTATCGCCGGTCTTTTCTTTCTTTCTTTAAAAAATTATAATTCTTTTTTCTTATTTTTTAGCTTTTTGGTCACTTCAGAGAGGCCTCTCGGCCTACTCAATTTCTCCTCATGGAGAAGCCAGCCCCTGGATTTAAGAAGTGTACCAAATGTAATGCTGTTATTTCAGTCACAGACACCCATGACTGGTGTCTGAAATGTTTGGGGCCTGACCATTCCATACCGGACTGCCCATCTTGCTCCCACATGTCTAAACGTGGGCTGCAGAACCGGGCCAACAAATTCCATGTGCTGTTTGCTTCAGAGAATACAGCATCACAGTCATCCAGGTCTTCTTCTCCGGATGGATCTCAGGTAACCAAACCTTCTGTGGGCAAGTCCTCAAAGAGCAAATCTCCTTCAAAGCATCGAGAGGCTCTTAGCTTAGAACTTGAGGACCCTGCCCCAGCCAAACAACCCCGGCGGGAAGTCCAACTTCCAAAAACGCCAATTCAGGGGTCTCAGGTTGATATCGATGCTACGGCCTCGACAGATCACCTGTTAGCCTGCTCTGGGGTACCGGGTCACTCCGGTACCGACATCCAGGCAGCTATGGCGTCCATGGGCGATACTGTACAGTCCATGCAGCAGGCCGTCATGGCTTTCATTAAAGCTGCAACGCCATCGGTTCCGCTTTCAGCGGTTCCGGGCCCGATACCGGTATCGTCCGCCATGCCGGTATCGAGGCCGTCCACCTCTAAACGCAAGTCGGTACCGTATGGGCTTTCGCTCCATACCGGTTCCATACCCGATACGCCCGATATCGATACCGATCGGTACGCGTATCGTGCGTTAGAGGAAAGCACCGATTCCTCTGAGGATTTTCACTCCTCTGATGATTCTGCTGAGTTTTCACTCAACTTACCTGAGGAGCCCTCTTCTCCTAAAAGGAGAATGTCCCCTCCAGAGGATTTGTCCTTCCAGGACTTTGTTTTAGATATGGCTACAGCCCTTTCTATTACCACATCCTCTGAAAAGGAACCCAGATCCAAAAAACTGGATATTTTGGGATACTCAAAGGCCCCTAAGGAGGCAGTTACCCTGCCTATCCATGAAATCCTTCAAGAACAACTGATGGATTTCTGGGAAAATCCTTTGACTTTGTCTCCTTATTCCCGTAGGTTGGACACCATGTATAGGGTCCCTCCTTCTCCTGGTTTCCAAAAGACTCAATTGCCCCACCACTCTATTGTGGTGAAGTCTGCAATGAAGAAGATTAGGAGTACCAAAAGGCACTCTTCCACCCCTCCAGGACGGGAATGTAAGACTTTGGACTCTTTTGGTAGGAAAATTTTCCAGGCTAGTATGCTTATAGCCAGGATTAATTCCTACAGTCTCTATATGGGCATGTTCCTGGAGGAACTTGCCAAAAAGGTGCGGCATTTTGCCCCCTTTATCCCTGAGGATAAAAAGCAGGGATGCCTTTCCCTAGTGAAACAACTCTTAGAGGTTTCTAAGTTCTCTAATAGGGCAGCATATGATTCCTTTGAGGGAGCCAGTAGGGCTTCGGGCATTGCTATTGCAGCCCGACGTCTTGCTTGGCTCCAGGCCTCTGATCTGGAACCTTGGGTTCTAGATGGCTTACGGAATCTGCCCTGTACAGGTGAGAACTTATTTGGGGAAGAGTGGCAAATCAAAGCCACCCAGATGGATGCTGAAAATGCCACCTTGGAAAGACTTTCAAAGTCCACTTCAATTCCTACTAAGAAAAAGTCTTTTAAAAGGCCTTACTATAAGAAGGCCAGAGTTGCTTCAAATACTGGCCAGCAGTCTTCTCAACCTCGCTATACTGCTAAGCGTCAGCAATCCAAACAAGCACGAGCTAAGCCTGCAGCAGCTACTGTAGCTCAGCAGGCTCCAACCCCTCAGGGGTTTTGACTTGCTCCTAGGGAACTTGCCACTTCTGGTTCTAACACAACCAGAACCTCTCACCATACCCGGAAGGTTGGTTCACTTTGCTCCCAGATGGGAACAAATCACAACAGAACAATGGACCCTCTCTATCATTCGAGAGGGTTACAAACTTCATTTCTCCAGCCTTCCTCCCCATCATATGGTGAGACCATTCAATTCTCCCCCATCTCTCCTAACCCTGTTGGGTCAAGAGGTTTCCTCTCTTCTTGCCCAAGGGGCCATAGAAGAGGTTCCTCTTCCTCAACAAGGGTCCGGTTTCTACTCCCCTTATTTTCTCATTCCAAAGAAGACAGGGGGATTCAGACCAATCCTAGATCTGAGAGAATTGAACAAATTTCTCTTCAAGGAGAAATTCAAAATGCTGTCTCTCGGCATTCTCCTTCCTTACCTCCAGGGTCAGGACTGGCTTTGTTCTCTAGACCTACAGGATGCGTATACACATATACTCATCCATCCATCCCACAGAAAGTATCTTCGCTTTCTGTTTCAGGGAAAACATTTCCAATACAGAGTACTCCCCTTCGGTCTAGCCTCTGCTCCAAGAGTATTCACAAAATGCATGGCAGTCGTAGCCGCATTTCTAAGAGGCATGGGAATCTTTGTCTTCCCATATCTGGACGACTGGCTCATCCGAGCTCCAACTCAGTCACAGGCCCAGATTTCCCTGGACCACACAAGGAGCCTTTTGCAGTATCTGGGACTGGTAGTAAACCTTCCCAAGTCCCAACTCATCCCTACTCAATCTCTAGAATTCATAGGGGCCCAGTTGGACACCATCACTGCAAGGGCCTACCTTCCACATGTTCGAGGCCAGCGCCTCCTGAGTTTGGCCTCCCAAGCTCAGTCCAGCACTCACTTGACAGCCAGGGAAATGCTACGCCTACTGGGTCATATGGCCTCCACAGTGCATGTGGTGCCCTATGCTCGTCTTCATATGAGAGCAGCTCAATGGACCCTGGCCACTCAGTGGACTCAGGCGTCAGGAGCGCTCTCAGACCAAATACAAACCTCCGATCGTCTGTTTTGGTCCCTCCACTGGTGGACTTCCACCAAGAATCTGTTGTTGGGGGCTCCATTTCAACCATTGCTACCCCAAGCAACCCTCACAACAGATGCCTCCCAAACAGGGTGGGGAGCCCATCTGCAAACTCTCTCCACTCAGGGCACTTGGTCTCTACAGGAGACCACCCTTCATATCAATCTTCTGGAACTGCGAGCAATTTACCTTGCCCTCAAGGTCTTCCACTCCCTCCTAGCCAACCTCACTGTCCTAGTTCAGACGGACAATCAGGTGGCCATGTTTTACATAAACAAACAAGGAGGGACGGGCTCTCTGTCGCTTTGCAACGAAGCTCTAAGACTATGGGCCTTCGCCAGAGAGCATCAGATTCACCTGCTAGCAGTGTATCTCCCAGGAGTTCAAAACTCTCGGGCAGACAGGCTCAGTCGAGTTCTGCTGCCACACGAATGGTCCCTACATTTGGACCAAATAAACCGAATCTTTCAGGAATGGGGGACCCCGGACATAGACCTCTTTGCAAGTCCGTGGAATGCCAAACTTCCCCGGTTCTGTTCCAGAACTCCGTGTCAGGGAGCTCAGGCTACGGACGCCTTTCTCCTGAATTGGAATCAGGCATTCCTATATGCCTTTCCACCCATTCCTTTGATTCCCAAGACTCTGTTCAAACTCCAGAGGGATCATGGAACTATGATCCTCATAGCTCCACGCTGGCCACGCCAAGTGTGGTTCCCTCTACTTCTACAGCTCTCCCAGGGATCCTACTTGGATCTGGGAGCTGCGCCAGACCTCCTGTCTCAGGAGGAGGGGACTTTGTGGCACCCAAACCCCAAATCCCTTCACCTCAGTGCTTGGTTACTGAAGGCTTAAGCCTTCAAGACTTTCATCTTTCCCAACCAGTGAAAGATATCCTTTCTGCCTCTAGGAAACCCTCTACCAGGCGTTCCTATGCTTTCAAATGGAAACGTTTTTCCATTTGGTGTGCTCAGCAGGGTCTTGACCCTCTGGCACTTCCTTTGAATTCTCTTCTTGATTATCTCCTGCATCTATCCAATGCAGGCCTCAAGACGAATTCGGTAAGAGTCCATTTAAGTGCTATTGCAGCATCCCTGAAACATATAAATGGACAACCTATCTCCTCTCATCCTCTTGTTGCAAGATTCATGAGAGGCCTGACTCTCACTAAACCTCCCATCAGACCACCCCCGGTCGCATGGGATTTGAATCTAGTGCTCGGTCAACTTATGAAGCCACCTTTTGAGCCAATGTTTTCCACCTCCTTGAAATTTCTTTCCTGGAAGGTCATCTTCCTCATTGCAGTCACTTCGGCTCGCCGCATCAGTGAGCTGCAGGCTTTAGTGGCTAATCCACCTTACACAAGATTTCATCATGATAAGGTGGTCCTTAGGACGAATCCCCACTTTATGCCTAAAGTGGTCTCGCCTTTTCATCTTAATCAAGAGGTATATCTACATGTCTTTTTTCCAGCTCCTCATGCATCCAATGCAGAGAGGAACCTTCATACTCTGGATTGTAAAAGAGCTCTCGCTTTTTACCTTAATAGGACTCAGCCACATCGAAAGTCTTCTCAACTTTTTGTGGCCTTTGATCCTTCCCATTTGGGACTTCCAGTCTCCAAGCGTACACTTTCCAATTGGATTGCTCAGTGTATTTCTTTTGCTTACCAGAGCAAAAACATTTCTCTGGAAGGCCATGTCACTGCTCACAATGTGAGGGCCATGGCAACTTCTATGGCTCATCTGCACTCTGTTTCCATAGATCAGATCTGTCGAGCCGCTACCTGGGCCTCGGTTCATACCTTCACAGCCCATTACTGTTTGGACAAGGACTCCCGCCGGGATGCCTTGTTTGGCCAGGCTGTCCTCAAGCACCTGTTCCATTCCTAAACAACTCCTGCCCACCTTCCCAGAATGGATGCCTGAGATCCATACGAAGATGGCGAACCTTTACAGGGGATCCCATGCATCTAAGCTAGGGAGTCCCCATATGTGAGGACTTATTCCTGCTTGTTCCTGGAGATAGCACAGTTACTTACCTGTAACAGGTGATCTCTGGGAACAGCAGGAATTAGTCCTCACAACCCACCCACCTCCCCTAGGAGTTGTATCTTTTATCTATCTATCTTCCTGTCCTCTCTCTGTTGACTCAGCTATAAACTCGAAACTGAGGAGAGCTGTTCAGGAAGGCGGGAAGGCAGTGCGCATGTGCAGTGGGAGGTCCCAAAAGCTTCTATTCTAAGAAGCTGGGGAGCTTTCCCGCACGGGCTCCGTCGGTACCGACGTACCCATATGTGAGGACTAATTCCTGCTGTTCCCAGAGATCACCTGTTACAGGTAAGTAACTGTGCTTTCCCTTGGGATCCTACTGCTTTACCTCCACCAGGGAGACTGGCTATGCTCCTTAAATTTAAAGGATGCTTATACTCACATCCTCATACACCCAGACCACAGACAATACCTCAGGTTTGTGGTCGAAGGAAACCACTTCCAGTACAAGGTGCTTCCCTTTGGCCTAGCTACCCCTCCCAGAGTATTTACCAAATGCCTAGCAGTGGTGGCGGCCTTCCTCAGGGTGTCTTCGTCTTTCCATACCTGGACGACTGGCTCATCAGGGGCCAATCGGCACAGGAGGCACAGCAGGCCACTGCTCGCACAGTCACGCTGCTCCAGCACCTAGTGTTTGTTATAAATCACAAAAGGTCCACTTTACTCCCCTCTCAGCACTTGGAGTTCATAGGGGAAAGACTGGACACGCTTCAGGTAAAGGCTTACCTACCGCTGGACAGGGCCAGGCAGTTGCTGGACTTGGTACAACAGGTCCAGCACAGGCCTCAGGTCTCCGCAAGGGTCTTCCTACGCCTCCTGGGCCACATGGCCTCCATGGTGCATGTGACTCCATATGCTCGATTCCACATGTGCACAGCTCAATGGAGCCTCAGAGACCAGTGGATGCAAGCCACTGGCCGCCTCAGAGACAGAGTAGCAGTTTCCAAGTTACTGGTGACAACCTTGAAATGGTGGCTTTACACCCCCCCCCCAAACTTGCTTCAGGGAGTACCATTCCAACCTCCCTCTCACACCAGAGTGCTGATAACAGACGCTTCCTTGCTGGGCTGGGGAGCCCTTTGCCGGGGTTCATGAACTCGGGTTCTGTGGTCCTCACAGGAGGCTACGCTTCAGATCAGTCTTCTAGAGCTTTGAGCCATCCGCCTAGCTATTCAAGCCTTCTGTCATCTTCTGCCACATCAGTCGGTGCTGATACAGACGGACAATCAGGTGGCGATGTTCTACATCAGCAAACAGGGGGGCACAGGATCTCGTATCCTATGCCAGGAAACTCTGGAGCTCTGCTCTTTTGCAGTGGCACATCACATGTCCCTAAAGGCGGTTTATCTGCTGGGTCAGGAGAACTTCCTGGCGACAAGTTCAGCAGAATTCTTCAGCCTCACGAATGGCAACTGAACCGGGATGTTGCCCAGCGGATCTTCAACCGTTGGGGTCTCCCATCTATGGATCTCTTTGCCAGCCCACAAAACCATCAGTTGCCCTGATTCTGCTTCAGGCAGCCTCATCCGCTGAGTGTGGCGCGGATGCTTTCTTGATCTCGTGGGCACAGGGCCTTCTCTATGCATTCCCACCCACGCCCCTGGTGGCACGCATTCTGTTCAAGATTCTTCGGGACAAGGCCTCGGTCATCCTGGTAGCTCCCAGGTTGCCCAGACAACCTTGGTTCCCTCTTCTCCTTCAACTGGCGGTCGAAACTCCACTCTCACTGGGGATGCAGCCCGACCTGTTGACCCAGGAACAGGATTCCTTGCTACACCCCAATCTCAGATCCCTCAACTTAATGGCCTGGCTGCTGAGAGGGTAGTACTTGCTCCTCTACTCCTTCCCAATGAAATTGAGGAGGTGTTGCTGGCCTCTAGGAGACAATCCACTCGAAAATCCTACGCGTTCAAGTGGTGTAGGTTTGAAGGGTGGTGTGCCCAGAATAAGGAGAACCCGTTCACTTGTCAAGTACCTCAGGTATTGCAGTACTTGCTCCACCTCTTGGAGTTAGGCCTCAAGTCTAACTCTGTCAGGGTCCACCTGAGTGCACTATCAGCTCACCACTCTCCAGTGGACGGGCAACCTCTTTCAGCACACCCTTTGGTATCCCGATTCCTCAGAGGCCGCCTACTCTTGAAGCCTCCAATTCGCCAACTGGCTACAGAGTGGGACTTAAATGTGGTCTTGCAGCGGCTTACTTGCCCACCTTTTGAACCAATTGCCACCTGTCATCTCTGCTTCCTTGCCTGGAAATCACTCTTTCTGGTGGCGCTCACGTCTGCTCGATGGGTGAGCGAGCTGCAGGCTTTAATATCAGATAGACCGTATACACTGTTTTATAAAAACAGGGTGATTCTATGTACTCGCCCCAAGTTCCTTCCAAAAGTGGTTTCCTCGTTTCACCTCATCCAGGAGGTGGTTCTTCCAACCTTCTTCCCCAGGCCGCATACCATCAGGGCAGAAGCGGTTCTGCATATCCTGGACTGTAAGAGAGCGCTCGCTTTCTACCTGGAGCGTACGCGGGGACATCGGAGATCTTCCCAGCTTTTTGTCTCTTATGACCCGAGTAAACTGGGTCTACCTGTCTCCAAGCGCACGTTATCCACCTGGGTGGCAGACTGCATCGCCTGGGCGTACAGGGCAGCTGATCTCCAGCTGCAGGGCCGAATTACGGCCGACTCTGTCAGGGCTAAGGCTGCATCAGTGGCTAACCACAGCTCTATTGCATTGGCAGACTTCTTCCAGGCCGCAACTTGGTCTTCAAGCCAGACTTTTGCAGCCCACTACTGCCTGGAGAGTGTGTCCCAGCGGGACAGTGTTTTCGGTCAGGTGGTACTCCGCAACCTATTCGAGGTTTAGGCAACTCCTACCCTCCGACCCTTTGGTGTCATGCTACCGTGGGGGTTGCGTTCTCGGAGAAAAATCCTATCACTGCTGCTGCGGCTCTTCTAAAGGGAGCCATTTTCAGCTATGGGTTCTCGGTAGCCTACAGCTAGAGAGTCCCATATGTGAGGACTGACTTCCTGCTGCTTCCTGGTGCAAGCGTAGTTACCTGTAATAGGTGTTCTCCAGGGACAGCAGGAATCAGTCCTCACGACCCTCCCTCCTCCCCTGAAGTTGCAGTCCTTTGATTTTTTTTTCTCATTTTTGCCGTCTTTTTAGCTATATCATCTGACTGATGGCACCCTTGGGGAGGAAGGGGACCGCGCATGCGCGATGTTCCCAAAGGCTTTCTTTGAAAGCTGGGAAATTGCTCCGCACGAGGGCTCCGTCGGCGCCGACATCACCCATATGTGAGGACTGATTCCTGCTGTCCCTGGAGAACACCTGTTACAGGTAAGTAACTACACTTATTCTGCCTTTCCTCTAAGGTGTACATATTAAGATCCTTAAGTCTGTCCTCATATGCCTTATAATGAAGACCACTAACCATTTTAGTAGCCACCCTCTGTACTGACTCCATCCTGTTTATATCCTTTTGAAGGTGCGGTCTCCAGACTTGCACACAGTACTCCAAATGAGGTTGCACCAAAGACTTATAAAGAGGCACTATCACCTCCTTTTTTCTGCTAGCATTCCTCTCCCTATGCACCTAAGCATTCTTCTAGCTTTTGCTGTTGCCTTTTCTACCTGTTTAGCTACTTTAAGATCACACCAAGGTCCTGCTTTTCTTTAGTGGACAAAAGTACTTCACCCCCTATACTATATTGCTCCCTTGGATTGCTGCAGCCCAAATGCATGACCTTGCAAGTTTTAACATTAAATCCCAGCTTCCAAATTCTAAAACATTCTTCAAGCTTAGCTAGATCCCTCCTCATGTTATCTACACCTTCCTGGGTGTCTATTGGAGATTTTGGTATCATCCGCAAAGAGGCAAACCTTACCCGACAGCCCTTCTGCTATATCACTAACAAAGATATCAAAAAGAATCGGACCAAGCACAGATCCCTGGGATACACCACTGGTAACTTCCTTCTCCTAGTGAGCTCCATTTACCTGTATCCTTTGTTGCCTCCCACTCAACCAATTTCTAACCCAAGCAGTGACTAGGGTCACTAGGGTGCTCATTTTGTTTATAAGTCGCCTGTGAGGAACATTGTTCTAAGGCTTTACTGAAAAGTAAATACACCACATCTAGGGCTCTCCCTCGGTCCAACTCCCTGGTCACCCAGTCAAAGAAATCAATTGGATTTGTCTGACAAGACTTACCTCTGGTGAATCCATGCTGCCTCGGATCCTGTAATCCACTGGACTCCAGAAACCTCACTATTTTCTCTTTTAGCAGCGTTTCCAATAATTTACTCACCACCAAAGTTAAACTATCTTGCCTGTAGTTCTCAACCACATCCTTACTTCCGCTTTTGTGTAAAGGGAACACATGAGCCTCTCTGCAGTCCTTTGGCACCACTCCCGACTCCGAGGCATTGAAAAGGTCAGTCAGTGGAGCTGCTTGAATGTCCCCAAGTTCCCTCAGTATTCTAGGGTATATCCCATCCGGTCCCATTGCTTTGTCTACTTTGTTTAGCTAGTTTCTCACAAACACAGTCTTCTGAAAATTCTTCAAGATGCCCCTCAATTCTGTTCCTGTTTGTGGGTGTTTTCTGAGGTCCTGTTCCTGGTTCTTCATCTGTGAACACAGAACAGAAATATTTGTTAAGCAATTCTGCTTTATCCTCATCAGTTCTACATATTCCTCCCCTTCACCCTTGAGTGTGAGAATACCACTTTTGCCCTTCCTCTTCTCACTAACATATCTGAAAAATGTCTTATCCCCCCATTTTATTGCATTGGCTATTTCCTCCTCTTTTTGAATCTTTGCTATCTCCAGGAACAAGCAGGAATGTAGTCTTCATATATGGGTGCCGACGTCACCCATGGAGCCCGCACGGGAACGCTCCCCAGTATCCTATAGGAAAGCTTTTGGGAACATCCCACTGCGCCTGCGCTGCTGCCTTCCTGCCTTTCCAACTCTCCCTCCTCAGTTTTTCGTTTTCCGTGGAGCCAACAGGGAGCAATTCCTGTCCCTGCAGAAAATCTTTTCTTTTTGTGGTGTGTCTGTGTTCCCATTGATGCCAGCACCGGTATCATCGGTGTTCTTTTCTTCTATTTTCTTGCCTAAAAAAAAAAAAGTTTTTCTTGGAGGGTTTTTCCCTCTAGGTGCTTAGGCACCATTTTGGGCCTTAGGCCCCTTTCTTCCTCAAAATGGAGAAACCAACTAGTGGTTTCAAAAAGTGTTCCAAATGTAGCAGTATCATTTGTGCTACCGACACCCATGACTGGTGTTTTAAATGTTTGGGACCAGACCATTCACCGTCGGAATGTCTCCTTTGCAGAAAGATGACAAAGAGGGGCCTGCAGAATAGAACTGGGAAACTTGGCACCCTCTTTGCCTCGGGTGCAATGTCCATGGCATCAACGTCGTCCAGGGCTTCATCTTCCTCCCATGGATCTTAGATAATGAAACCCAGGTGGTCTTCGAAGACTGGTTGGTCCTCAAAGGGTAGATCGCCTAAGCTTTGAGATGCTTTAAGCATTGCCCTAGAGGAGAATACACCGGCCAAACAGTCCCGGCGGGAGGTCCTTGCCTCCAAAGCATTATTGGAGTCCCAAGATGTTCCTGAGGCGTCCACCTCTGGAGAGCTCTTGGTGCCATGTTCTGGGGTCGTGGCCCACTGTTCAGGTACCAATACCCAGGCATCAGCTGGCTTCATGGATCAACGTATCCTAGCCATTGAGCAGAGTCTTGTAGCATTGCTGTCGGCCTCGGTACCGCTAAAACCTCTACAATTGGTTCCGCAGCCATCGGTTCTGGTATCGAAGGTATCAGCATCGACCATTGTGCCGCTCTCCATGCTACCACCCATGACGGCCCTGGAATCAGTGTCCAGTACCGAGGCATTCTGATGCTGATTTCGATTGGTACCACCGTCGGGCTGGGTGGGAGCACCCAGCCCGTCGATCCTTCGAATCGTCCGATTCCGATTCTTCTGATGAATCCATCGGTATTGAAGAGGCTCTTCTGGAAGATCCTGCTCCTTCCCCACAATGTCGAATGTCTCCACCGGAAGACATGTCTTTTCAAGACTTTATACGGAATGTGGCTCGGGGCCTCTCGATTATGGTGACCTCCGAGAAGGAACAGAGAGCTGAAGAACTTGAAATTCTTCAGTATCCAGCAGCCCCTAAGGAGGCCGCGACCTTACCCATTCATCAGATATTGCAGGACCTCATGCTTATGATGTGGAAAACACCTTTAACGGTGTTTCCACGTTCTCAAAGACTCGATACTATGTACTGGGTACCGCAGTGTCCCGGTTTCCAGAAGACGCAGTTACCACACCATTCCATGGTTGTGGAATTGGCAGTGCGTCAGATTAAAAGTGCTAAGTTCCATTCATCTAATCCCCTGGGCTTTGAAGCAAGAACTCTCAATGCCTTTGGCCTTCGATGCTTTCAGGCCTCAGTGTTTGTTTTATTTATTTATTTGGTTTTATATACTGCGCTATTTAAAATCAGCATGGTTTACATAAGAACAAACAAGAGACAGTCCCTGCTCTTCAGAGCTCACAATCTAATCAAGACAAACTCTTGTGGTCAATTCTTGGAGTGATTACTATCAAGTAACTTCAAACACATTAACCTCACTCACAATGTCCCTTAGGTATGGTTTTCTATGTTTATGTTGTTAATCATACCTCTGAGGTCTCGGACAACATATGGCACTATTGTTTGGACCAATTATATGTCCTCATGCTGTGCCCGTTGACATCAATGACCTCACAAACGGATATGATCCAATTTTCAAAAAACATATCAATTCATGACTGGAGAACTGATTAGGGAATGCTTGAAAATTCTCTCACTTAATAATTCATAATGAGAAAGCTCACTGGGAATGTTTTCTTCTTATTTTCCTAGTATAACTCTTCTTCAATTGATACTATCAATTGATACTATCCCAACACTATTGAGACTCCCCATGAATCTATTAAAAAGCTTCCCTTCCCATCAAAGTATCAATTGATAGTATCAATTGAAGAAGAGTTATACTAAGAAAATAAGAAGAAAACATTCCCAGTGAGCTTTCTCATTACGAATTATTAAGTGAGAGAAGTTCAAGCATTCCCTAATCAGTTCTCCAGTCATGAATTGATATGTTTTTTGAAAATTGGATCATATCCGTTTGTGAGGTCATTGATGTCAACGGGCACAGCATGAGGACATATAATTGGTCCAAACAATAGTACCATATGTTGTCTGAGACCTGAGAGGTATGATTAACAACATAAACATAGAAAACCATACCTAAGGGACATTGTGAGTGAGGTTAATGTGTTTGAAGTTACACAATCTAATCAAGACAACCATAGAGGGTGCAAGCATGGGCAAAACCAGGCGTAAGACAGGGTAGAACAGGGTAAGAAGAGGGTAAAACAGGGTAAATATTACAAGCCAATGGGGTAGCAGTGGGTTCAGCGGGCCAAGCAGGACATGTTATGTTACAGGCAATGTTGTAGCAACGCTATAAGCTATGAGGCAGCAGTGTTATAATACAGGCAATGAGGTAGCATTGGGTACAACAGGCCAGGCAGTACATGCTGTGTTACAAGTAATGTTATAACAACGCTACAAGCGATGAGGCAGAAGTGCTAAATTGCAATCAATGTAATAGCAATGGAGTTCAAAGCAATGCAGCAGCAGGGTAGATGCTTACTTTGTAGAGGTGGAACCGGGGTGGTTCGGTTGTACTCCGAGGCGTCTGTGAGGACGAAAACATCCTCGCCATCGTTCCGTGCCTAAGGGCCACGCCAATGCGCCCTCTGGCGAGGCCATCAGGCACGGGCCCGCCAGGTGCAGGCACGCCTGCCGGCTGCCGCTTTTCAATGCCTTGCTGGAGGCGCCCCGATTGGGCCTTGGAGGGGGGAGCGGGAGGGGCAAGCAGCTCCTGCTTCCACCCCCGACGCCCGATCAGCCACATGGAGGCGAAGAGGCCGATGTTCTCGCCGGCTGCCGCTTTTCAATGCCTTGATGGAGGCGCCCCGATTGGGCCTTGGTGGGGGGCCAATAAGTTCATACATACTGTACATGGGTATGTTTCTTCGGGAGGTGACCAAAGATTTGGAACTAATGGCTCCTCTTCTCCCAGGCGACAAGAGGGCTGATTTCCTGACACTTGTTAAATATTCCCAGAATGTTTCCAAGTTCATGAACAGAGAAACTTTGGATTGTTTCGAGTGTATTAGCAGGACTTCTGCTATTTCCATTGGTGCACGTTGGATTGCTTGTTTACAAGCATCTGACTTAGAACAGTGGGTGGAAGATAAGCTGGGAAATATTCCTTGCACGGGAGAAAACTTCTCAGCTTGAGTCTGAGAATACCAACTTAAACAGGCTCTCTAGGACCACTGCCAACCCAGCTAAGAAACAGACGGTTAAGAAGCCCTTTTTCAACAAGAAGAAGTAGTTTTATTCTTCTTACACCCATGCAGTCCACTCTCCAGTCCATGCTTCCCAGAAGGGACAGCAACAACTGAAGGCTCCGGCCCCTAGAGCTCAACCAGCTCAGCAGACCCAGCCTCCACAAGGTCTTTGACTTCCACCTAGAGAACTCAGCTATCCTACCCCTGGAAGTTCCAGAGCCCGTCAACTTCCCAGGCAGACTGTGTTACTTTGCCAAAAGATGGCACCAGATTACATCAGAACATTGGACTCTCTCCATAGTGACAGAGGGGTACAAACTTCACTTCCAAAGTATGCCCCCTCCCTCCACTCCAAGAGAGTTCAGCTCCCAACCCCCTCTTACCACATTCTTGTGCCAGGAGATCACCACCCTTCTTGCTCAGGGTGCAATAGAGGAGGTGCCACTTTCCCAACAAGGCCTGGGCTTATCTCCAGGAACAAGCAGGAATGAGTCTTCACATATGGGTATCGTCGGTACTGACGGAGCCTGCGCGGGAACGCTCCCCAGCGTCCAGTAAGAAAGCTTTTGGGAGCATCCCACAGCGCCTGCGCGCTGCCTTCCCGCCTTTCCCAACCCATCTCTCCAGTTCTTCTTTTCCGCGGAGCCAGCAGGTCGTGTTCCTGTCACCGCAGAAGAAGTTCTTTATTTTTTTCTTTATTTTTCTGTGTTGCGTCTGCCTTCGACGTCAGACCGGTACCGCCGGTCTTTTCTTTTCTTTTCTTTCTTTTCAAAATAAAAAAAAAAAGCCCCTTCTTTATTCAGCTGTGCATTTTCAGTTTGGGCCTTAGGCCTAAATATTTTCTCCTCATGGAGAAGCCCGCTTCCGGGTTCAAAAAGTGCACAAAATGTGGCGGTACTATTTCTGTCACCGACACCCATGATTGGTGTCTGAAATGTTTGGGTCCTGACCATTCCATCACGGATTGTGTGTCCTGCACCATGATGTCTAAAAGAGGTCGGCAGAACCGAGCAGCCAAGCTCAATACCCTGTTTCCCTCTGATGCAGCCTCGGTGGCATCGACGTCTTCCAGGGCTTCTTCGTCCTCCCATGGATCTCAGGTAACCAAACATAAATCTAGCCGGTCCTCGAAGGGCAAATCTCCCTCTAAGCATCGAGAAGCCTCCGGGCTTGTCCTCGAGGATTCCGCTCCGGTAAAATTACCCCGGCGGGAAGCTCCGGCTTCCAAAGCATTGTCTATGGAGTCACAGGTTGACATTGATGGCTTGGCCTCGACCTATCACCTGTTGCCGTGTTCTAGGGTACCGGTGGCCTCCACTGGTACCGACATCCAGACTTTGATGGCGTCGATGGATCAGAAAATTCTGTGCAGCGCACCCTCACGGCATTTATGCAGGCTTCGACGCCTCCGGTACCGCAACAATCTCCGTTGCCGGTACCGACCCCGGCACCGTTCCCGGTACCGATTGCATCGACATCGGCTTTGGTGTCGACTGCAACGGTACCCTGTCCTATGATGCCCATCGGTACCGAACCGGTACTGCTTACTCCCGATGTCGATCCCACTTGGTACGCGTATCGGGCTTTACAGGAGCATCCAGACAGGCGATACTTCGACTCCTCTAAAGACTCTGAGTCGGAGGCTTCTGTCGATGCACCGGTACTTCTTCCTCAGGAGTCTGCTTCTCCAAAATGAAGAATGTCTCCTCCAGAGGACTTGTCTTTTCAAAACTTCATTAGGGAAGTGGCGAGAGGCCTCTCCATCACGGTGGCCTCTGAGTCAGAGCCTAGAGCCAAGCAATTAGATATTTTGCAATATCCTAAGGCTCCTAAGGAAGCAGCTACCTTACCTATTCATGAGATTCTTTATGATCTCATGTTGGGCATGTGGGAGACTCCTCTCACCACCTCTCCTCATTCTTGTAGGTTAGACACCATGTACCGTGGCCCCTCCCTGTCCTGGTTTTCATAAGACTCAGCTTCCTCACCACTCTATTGTGGTTGAGTCTGCTATGAAGAAAATAAAGAGTGCAAAGAGACACTCATCTAACCCTCCAGGACGTGAATGTAGGACTCTAGATGCTTTTGGCCGAAGGATTTTCCAGGCCAATATGCTTGCTGCCAGAATCAACTCCTATATGGGGATGTTTCTAAAAAGTCACAGATCATCTGCAGACTTTAGCTCCTTTTATTTCAGAAGATAAAAGGCAGGAATTTCTCACTTGGCTCAAACATGCCCAAGATGTTTTCAAATTCTCCAACCGTGCAGTCTTTGACTCTTGAGTGTGTAAGCAGAGCCACGGCTATTGCCATAGGTGCACGCAGAATTGCTTGGTTACAAGCCTCTGATTTGGAACTCTGGGTCCAAGATGAGTTGGGAAACCTTCCTTGTACAGGTGAAAACCTGTTTGGCAGGGATTGGCAAGCAAAGGCCACTCAGATGGATGCTGAGAACTTTGCTTTGGATCGACTTTCAAAGTCTACCTCTGCCCCTGTTAAGAAAAGATTGTTCAAAAAGACATCTTTTTCTAAAAAGGAAAGATATTATCCTGCTCATGGGCAGACATCTTCTGCAGGTCGTTTTGCTGCAAATCGTTAGCAACCACCTAAACAGGCCAAGTCAAAGGCTGCCAGGCCCACCACAGCCCAGCAGCCTCAACCTCCTCAGGGCCTTTGACTTGCAACTAGAGAACTTAGCCTTTCTAGCTCTGGAAAAACCAGAGCCCCTCACCATTCCAGGAAGGTTGACTTACTTTGCTCCCAGATGGGAGCAATTCACAGCAGAGCAATGGACCCTCTCCATCATAAAGGAAGGGTACAAGCTTCATTTCTTAAGCCTTCCTCCTCACACCATGGTGAAACAGTTCAATTCTCCAACATCTCTCCTCAACCTTCTAGGTCAGGAGATTACTACCCTTCTTGCCCAAGGGGCAATAGAAGAAGTACCTCCTCTTCAACAGGGCTCAGGGTTCTACTCCCCTTATTTTCTTATCCCAAAGAAAACAGGGGGCTACAGACCCATATTAGATCTCAGAGAATTGAACAAGTTTCTATTCAAGGAGAAATTCAAAATGATTTCTCTAGGGGCTCTGCTTCCATACCTTCAGAGTAAGGACTGGCTTTGTTCTCTAGATCTCAAGGATGCGTACATTCATGTCCTCATCCATCCAACACAAAGAAGGTTCCTTCGGTTCCTTTTTCAAGGAAAGCACTACCAATACAGGGTGCTTCCCTTCGGTCTGGCCTCTGCACCAAGGGTGTTCACGAAATGCATGGCAGTAGTAGCTGCATTTCTCCGCACTCTAGGAATATTTGTATTCCCATATCTGGACGACTGGCTCATTCGAGCCCCATCCCAGTCAGAAGCCCAGACTTGCCTAACCTGCACAATGCGTATCCTTCAGTATTTGGGACTAGTAATAAACATCCCAAAATCCAATCTCACCCCTACTCAGTCTCTGGAGTTCATAGGGGCCTTGCTGGATACCACAACTGCAAGGGCCTATCTTCCTCAGGCCCGTTGCCTACGTCTAGTGCAGTTAGCCTCCCAGATTCAGTTAAAGTCTCAATTAACTGCTCGAGAGATGTTACAACTATTAGGCCACATGGCATCCACCGTGCATGTTTATTTATTTTTATTTATTTTATTTAACACTTATTTCTATACCGCTCTTTCCCAAGTATCAAGTGCGGTTTACAAAGAACAGTAAATTATATGGTATGTGGAAGCACATACTTAGTCGTATTACATAGAACAGGTAGAACTATTTACAAGTAACAATATAACATTTGAACGGTAAAAAGTTAGAACGTATTTACATTATGGGTACTTACAAATTATATCATCAAAATTGTGATGGGTACATATATTTTGTGTGTTTTGTAGTATTGTAGTATTGTTGCTAACCTGTGTCTCTTTGTGTATTCTGATTAGGTAGTGTATTGTAGTCTAGAGAGAATAAGTGGGTTTTTAGTTTTTTTTCTAAAATCTTTTAAGTCTGATAGTTGGCGAATGTTGTCAGGCAGTGTATTCCATAGAATAGGTGCCGAATGGGAAAAGGCCCTCTTGTTGGTTTGTTTTCTTGCTTTTGTGTAATCTTTTGGCACTGCTATAGTGTTTGTGTTTCTGCTCCTTTGTGATCGTTTATCTGATTCTATGTTAATGAGTGTATTGAGTACAGATGGTGCTAAGTTATTTATTAGTTTAAATGTGGTTAAAATAATTTTATATTTTATTCTGCAGTAAATGGGTAGCCAGTGAAGTTCAGCCAGGATCGGTGTGATATGTTCTGTTGATTTAATATTCATTATTATTCTTGCTGCTATGTTCTGGGTTAGTTGTGTCTTTTTCATATTTTGCTTTGTGATGCCATTAAGGATTATATTTGCATAATCAAAGTGTGGGGTTATGATGGTTTGAATTATAGTTATGAAGTCTTGAAGGTGTATTAATGGTCTTAATTGTCTCAGTGTCTTGAGTTTGTAATGTATGTTTTTTGTCAGATATTTTGTGTGTGAATCCATGTTAAGTTTATTGTCGAGTATAACACCTAGGTATTTTATTTCTTTTTTTATGTTGATCTCATGGTTGCCTAGTGTAATGGTGTTAGGAGGTGTATATGTTTGATTTTTAGTGATATATAGTACATCAGGTTTTGAGAAATTGATGTGTAGGTTCTGATCGTTAAGCCATATTGTTAGTTCTTTAAAACATTCTGTTTGTTGTAGTGGAGGGTGCGGGATTTTAAATGGGAGGTAGAACATTATATCATCGGCGTAAATATGGTAATATACGCCATGACGTTTAAAGATGCTACAGACTGGTTGTATGTAAATATTAAATAGTAGTGCTGATAGCGCGGATCCCTGTGGAAGGCCTTGTGTTTGATTGAACGTGGTAGATGTTTGGTTGAGGATTCTTACTGTTTGTGTTCTGTTTGATAGGTAGGATTTGAACCAGTTATAAACAGTAGATGTTATTCCAATTTTTTGAAGTCTGTTTAGCATTGTTAAGTGATTGACCCTTAACAATGTGATTGACACTTAACAAGTGATTGACACTTAACATGTGGTTCCATATGCTCGCCTTCACATGAGGGCAGCTCAATGGACTTTATCCACCCAATGGACTCAGGCATCAGGTTGCCTGTCAGACAAAATAGCAAACTCCAGTCGCCTTTTTTGGTCTCTCCAGTGGTGGAAGTCCTCTCAAAACCTGTTGCTGGGGTCCCCTTTTCAATACAAAATTCTAAACCCTCTTACGTAAAGGAGAGAAAATCCCACTTAGGTACAGTGTGACCAATATAACATGAAATTTATTTTTCAGAAACGAAACCTACGGTCTCAGGCAAAAACGGCTATATACTCTCAAGGTTAAATTTCATCTCAAGAAGTAATGCCAAAATTACATCACCGACCGTTTTGAATAGGTTTCTTTTTTTCTTTTTTTCAATTGTGTAAAAGTTTTTTGAAATAATCACACTATTTTCAACGGACTTCTCTCTCTGTCCTTCAAAAAATATCAGAGACTATGCTGATCATTTAAATTCACAATCCCCTTTTCAGCGACCACTGCCCCAAGCAACTCTCACAACAGATGCTTCTCCAAAGGGTTGGGGAGCTCATCTACAAGATCTCTCCACCCAGGGCATCTGGTCTCCACAGGAGACTTCTCTGCATATCAGTCTATTGGAACTCAGAGCAATATTCTTAGCTCTCAGAGTGTTCCATACCCTGCTCAGCTACAGGACAGTCCTCATCCATACGGACAACCAAGTAGCCATGTTCTATGTGAACAAGCAGGGCGGGACTGGCTCTCTGTCGCTTTGCAACGAAGCTTTGCGACTGTGGGCCTTCGCCAGAGAGCATCACATCCATCTTCTGGCAGTATATCTTCCAAGCATTCAAAACTCTTGGGCGGACAGACTCAGTCAAGTTCTGCTTCCACACAAATGGTCCCTCCACATGGACCAAGTAGCCAGGATTTTTCAAATTTGGGGAACCCCGGACATAGACCTCTTTGCAAGTCCGTGGTATGCCAAACTTCCCCAGTTCTGTTCCAGAATTCCGTGTCAGGGAGTTCAGGCCAAGGATGCCTTCCTCCTTCTCTGGGGTCAAGACTTCCTTTATGCCTTTCCACCAATTCCCCTAATTCCCAAAACACTATTCAAGCTTCAGAGAGATCGAGGGACCATGATCCTCGTAGCACCACATTGGCCACGCCAAGTGTGGTACCCTCTACTTCTGCATCTCTCTCAAGCTCCTTCCCTGGACTTAGGCTCTGCACCAGACCTTCTGTCCCAGGAAGAGGGAACATTGTGGCACCCAAACCCCCAGTCGCTCCATCTCAGGACTTGGTTGCTGAGGGCTTAGACCTTCAAGATTTTCATCTCTCTCAGCAAGTCAGAGATGTTATTGATGCCTCTAGAAAGCCTTCTACTAGACGTTCCTATGCTTTCAAATGGAAAAGATTTACCATTTGGTGTTCAGAGAAGGGTCTAAACCCTCTTGCAATACCTCTGAATTCTCTACTATCTTATCTCCTGCATCTATCCCATGCAGGTCTGAAAACAAATTCAGTAAGAGTCCATTTGAGTGCTATTGCAGCATCCCTCAAGCCTCTCAATGGACAGCCTATTTCCTCTCATCCTCTTATAGCAAGATTCATGAGAAGCCTTCTTTTAACTAAACCTCCCATTAGACCACCTCCAGTGTCATGGGACTTAAACCTGGTTCTTGGCCAACTCATGAAGCCACCCTTTGAACCTTTAGCCACCACCTCCTTGAAATTTCTTTCTTGGAAGGTTATTTTTCTCATTGCAGTCACCTCAGCACGCCACATCAGTGAGTTGCAAGCTTTGGTGGCTAATCCACCTTATACAAGGTTCCATCATGATAAGGTAGTCCTCGGGACCAATCCACACTTTATGCCTAAAGTGGTCTCGCCTTTTCATCTGAACCAAGAGGTATATTTACCTGTCTTTTTTCCAGGACCTCATGCATCAAGTGCAGAGAGGAATCTTCATACGTTGGATTGTAAGAGAGCTCTTGCTTTTTACTTACAAAGAACACAGCAACATAGAAAGTCTTCTCAACTCTTTGTTGCTTTTGATCCTTCTCATTTAGGATTTCCAGTCTCTAAGAGAACACTGTCCAACTGGATTGCTCAGTGTATTTCTTTCGCCTACCAGAGTGGAAACCTTTCTCTGGAGGGCCATGTCACAGCTCACAATGTGAGAGCCATGGCAGCCTCAATGGTTCATCTAAATTCTGTGTCCATCTAACAAATCTGTCGAGCGGCCACCTGGGCCTCGGTTCATACCTTCACAGCCCATTACTGCTTGGACAAGGACCCCCGCCGGGATGCCTTGTTTGGTCAGGCTGTTCTCAAACACCTGTTCCATTCCTGATCAACTCCTACCCACCTGCCCTGGTTGGATGCCAGAGATCCATGGGAGGAGGTAGAGTCCTTTTCAAGGACACACAACCTGGGGTCTTCCCCTGGCATCTACAGCTAGGGAGTCCCCATATGTGAAGATTCATTCCTGCTTGTTCCTGGAGATAGTACAGTTACTTACCTGTAACAGGTGATCTCTGGGAACAGTAGGAATAAGTCTTCACAACCCACCCACCTCCCCTAGGAGTTGTATCTCTCTATCTTTCTTTCCTTCCTCTCTCTCTCTCTTTGTCTCAGCTCTAAAACTCGAACTGGAGAGAGGCGGTTGGAAAAGGCGGGAAGGCAGCGCGCAGGCGCTGTGGGATGCTCCCAAAAGCTTTCTGGACGCTGGGGAGCGTTCCCGCGCAGGCTCCGTCGGTACCGACGATACCCATATGTGAAGACTTATTCCTGCTGTTCCCAGAGATCACCTGTTACAGGTAAGTAACTGTGCTTTACTCCCCCTACTTCCTTATACCAGGAGGATACAGGCCCATTCTGGACCTCTGAGAATTAAACAAGTATCTATTCCGAGAGAAATTCAAAATGATCTCTCTTGGAACGCTTCTCCCATACATCCAGAGTCAGGATTGGCTATGTTCTGTAGACCTATAGGATGCATATATACACACATCCTTATCCACAAGGATCACAGGAGGTTCCTTCGGTTCCTCTTTCAGGGAAGACATTACCTTTGGCCTGGTTTCTGCTCCAAGAGTCTTCACAAAATGCATGGCAGTAGTAGCAGCATTTCTAAGAACTCTAGGGATATTTGTCTTCCCTTACTTAAATGACTGGCTCATCCGAGCATTGTCAGCTCCAGAGGCCAGCTCTGCTGTCTCCCGCACAGTGCAGGTTCTTCAACATTTGGGGTTTGTAATAAATCTTCCAAAATCCCAACTCACCCCTTCTCAAACAGAGTTCATAGGGGTTCTTCTAGACACGCAGCAGTCAAGGGCTTTTCTGCCACAGTTATGCTGCACTCTAATAGTTCAACTGGCTTCTCAAGCAGTTATGAAAACCTCCCTGACCGCTCGAGAAATGCTTCAGTTGCTCGGTCATATGGTTTTCACTGTACATGTGGTTCCCTATGCTCGTCTACACATGCGTGCAGCTCAGTGGACCCTAGCTTTGCAGTGGACTCAGGCATCAGGGCGTCTGGGGGACAAAATCAGTGCATGCCTTATTTCGTCCCTCCTATGGTGGCAATTGCCAGAAAACCTACTCATAGGGTCACCTTTTTAGAAGCCACCACACCAGTCCACTCTGACGACAGATGCATCCAAATTGGGTTGGGGAGCCCATCTGGACAGTCTCTCCACTCAAGGTCTATGGATTCAGCAGGACGCTCAGCTTCACAAAAACCTGCTAGAACTCAGAGCCATCTTCAGTGCTTTGAGTGTTCCAGGACTATCTCCACTCCAAAACAGTTCTAGTCCAGATGGACAATCAGATTGCCATGTTCTATGTGAACAAACAGGGTGGAACAGGTTCTCAGGTGTTGTGCAACAAAGCCCTATACCTATGGTCCTTTGCCATACGCTTTCAGATACACCGCTAGTAGGTGTACCTTCCTGGAAAGCAGAATCTCCTGGCAGACAAACTCAGTCGAGTACTACTGCCACACGAATGGTCTCTCCATTCAGAGCAGTTTGCTTGAATCTTTCAAATCTGGGAAACCCCAGATATAGATCTGTTTGCAAGTCCTCAGAATGCCAAACCTCTCCGCTTCTGTTCCAGAATTCCTGCTCAGAACAGTCAGGCAATGGATGCTTTCACTTCCATTGGGGTCAGGACTTCCTATATGCCTACCCACCCATTCTCCTCTTTCCCAAGACTCTGTTCAAGCTTCAGAGAGTCGGGGGCCATATGATCCTCATAGCTCCGTGCTGGCCACTCACTGCTTCTACGTCTCTCTCAAGCAAAACTTCTGGAGTTGGGGTGTGCTCCAGATCTTCTGTCCCAGGAGAACGGGACGCTTCCTGCACCTGAATCCTCAGTCTTTGCACCTGATGGCGTGGCTGCTAAGAGCTTAGAACTCCAAGATATCAACCTCTCTCAACAGGTTAAAGATGTCCTTCTGGCCTTGAGGAAACCTTCCACAAGGTGTGCTTATGCTTTTAAATGGAGAAGGTTCTCAATTTGGTGTTCAATAAAGGATCTTAATCCTTTTTCCGTTCCAGTAGAGGCGTTACTTGAGTATCGCCTCCACCTTTCATCCTCTGGACTTAAAACTAATTCAGTAAGAATTCACCTCGGTGCCATTGCGGCTTTTCACATGCCCTTTGATGGACAACCTATCTCCTCTCAACCGCTTGCAGTGTGTTTTATGAGAGGTCTGCTCTTAACTAAGCCTCCCATTAGGCCACCACCTGTGGCATGGGATCTTAATCTTGTCCTTGGACAGCTCATGAAGTGACCCTTCGAACCCCTAGCCACCACATCTCTGAAGTTTCTTTCTTGGAAAGTCATCTTACTAATTGCCCTCACTTCTGCCAGATGCATCAGTGAGCTCCAAGCTTGAGTGGCTGACCCACCTTATACATGGTTTCACCATGATAAGGTAGTCCTTAGGACTCATCCCCACTTTATGCCAAAGGTGGTTTCGCCTTTTCATTTGAACCAGTCGGTTTACCTGCCTGCTTTCTTCCCTAGGCCTCATGCCTCTAGTGCAGAAAGGAATCTACATACTCTGGATTGCAAGCGTGCTTTAGCCTTTTATCTTCAGAGAACTAGGCAGCACAGAAAGGCTTCACAACTTTTTGTTGCCTTTGATTCCAGTCACCTGGGTCTACCAGTTTCCAAGAGAACACTCGCCAAGTGGATTGCAGACTGTATCTCTTTTACCTATGAGAGTAATGGACTTTCTCTTGAAGGTCATGTCACAGCACACAATGTGCGAGCAATGGATGCCTCTATGGCAAACCTACGCTCGGTGGTGATTGATGAAATATGCAAAGCAGCAACCTGGTCCTCTGACCACACTTTTGCGGTCCATTATTGCTTAGACAAGGACTCCCGTTGGGATGCCTTGTTTGGCCAGGCTGTTCTCCAGCATCTCTTTCAGACTTAGAACAACTCCTACCCCCCCGTCCTGGGTTTCGATACCAGATATCCTTGGGAGGAAACATGACCCAATTCAGCCTGTGTTTCACTGTTCTCTCTGGGGTCATCTCCCTGGCATCTCCAAGCTAGGGAGTTCCTTATATGAAGACTACATTCCTGCTTGTTCCTGGAGATAGCGTAGTTACTCACCTGTAACAGGTGATCTCCGGGAACAGCAGGAATTGAGTCTACACAACCCACCCTCCTCCCCTAGGAGTTGTATCTCTCTCTCACTCTCTCTCTCTCACTATCTCAGCTACAAACCCAACTGAGGAGGGGAGAGTTGGAAAGGCGGGAAGGCAGCAGCGCAGGCTCTGTGGGATGCTCCCAAAAGCTTTCCTATAGGATGCTGACAAGCGTTCCCGCGCGGCTCCATCAGTGCCTACGTCACCCATATGTAAAGACTCAATTCCTGCTGTTCCCGGAGATCACCTGTTAAGGTAAGTAGCTGCGCTTCCTTACCAGCGGATCATGCCGACCGTCTCTGAGCCCTGGCGGCCCAGGTCCAAAGCACTCCCTGGGTCACAGCTCAGACCATGCTACGCCTCCTGGGCCAGATGGCCTCTACCGTGCATGTTGTCCCCCATGCCCGCCTGCACATGCGGACAGCTTAGTGGTGCCTCAGCGCCCAATGGAGCCTGTCCCTCGGTCACTTCAGGAACCCTGTCAGGGTCCTTCCCGACCTCTGCTTGTCCCTGAGCTGGTGGCAAAACCCCCACAATCTCCTCCGGGGATTGCCATTCCAGGCCCCTCAGCATGATGCGGTGCTGACGACAGATGCTTCCCTGTTTAGGATGGGGAGCCCACTGCGGGCTGCTGTGCATGCAGGGCCAGTGGTTGCCCAAGGAGTCCCAGCAGCAGATAATCTTGCTCAAACTCCGGGCGATTCGGTGGGCCCTGAGGGCCTTCGAGGACCACCTCAAGGGGTGGTTGGTTCTTGTGCATATCGACAACCACATGACGATATTCTATGTCAACAAATTGGGAGGCGCTCCCTCTGCTGGGAAGGGGTTCTCATTTGCTCCTTCGCTGTCTGATGTAAGATGTCCCTCAAGGCGACCTATCTTATTTATTTATTTATTTATTTACATTCTCTTATATACCGCGCTATTCTGCATCAGTGCGGTTTACATTGAACAAACTGAAATTACATTAAACAGGGCATTATAACTTGGAGATAACTATTTTACAGGGAACATGGGCTATGGAGGGTTAAGTGGCTTGCCCAAGACCACAAGGAGCACCTGTGGGACTAGAAACCCCAGTCCTTCTGACCCAAGGTTGCTGTTCTCTAGTGGGATTTGAACCCCAGACCTTCCAGCCTGAAGTACCTTGCCCCAACCACTAGGCCACTCCTCTACTCCATCTTCCGGGTCAAAAGAATGTCCTGGCAGACAGGCTCAGCATAATCCTTCGCCCCCATGAATGGCGGCTGGATCCAGAGGCAGCGGGCTGGCTGTTTCTTCGCTGGGGGACGACGGCGATAGACCTCTTTGCCAGTCCCCAGAAGGTGTAGCTTCCCTGCTTTTTCGGCTCTGCTCTATGCATTCCCTCCCTTCCCTCTCATTGCAAGAACCCTTTTCAAGTCTCAGCGGGATCGGGCATTGTTGATCTTTGTAGCCCTCTCGTGGCCTCGGCAGCCTTGGTTCCCGCTTCTGCTCCGGCTGGCGATGGAGCCTCCTGACACCCTGGACTCTGCCCCGGGTCTAACACAGGAGCAGGGACAGGTGCAGCACCCGAACCTAGCCTCCTTATCCCTCACGGCCTGGTGGCTGAACGAGTTTCCCTAGCCTCACTAGCTCTTCCGGAGGAGGTCAAGGAAGTCGTCCTCGCCTCAAGAAAGGACTCCACTAGTGGAGCCTACGCCTTCAAGTGGAGGCGCTTCTCGGTCTGGTGCTCAGGGCTCCAGATCGACCTGTTCTCGTACCCCATTCGATGGATCCTCCAGTACCACCTCCATCTCTCGAAGGAAGGGCTGAAGTCGAACTCTGTCGGGTACACTTGAGCGCCATCTCGGCAAACCACCTCCCCATCGAGGGAAAGCCCCTCTCGGGGCAGCCATTAGTCTCCCGCTTTATGCAGGGTCTTCTGCTTTCCAAGCCGCCCATCCGTCCTGCAGCGGAATGGGACCTGAATGTGGTGCTCATGCAGCTCACCAGTCCACCCTTCGAGCAAATGGCGACGTGCTCGCTCCGGCACCTGTCCTGGAAGGTGGCCTTCCTGGTGGCACTGACCTCGGCCCGCTGAGTCAGTGAGCTCCAAGCTCTCATGGCTGATGCCTCTTACACCAGGTTCTATCGGAATAGGGTGGTCCTCCTTACCCACCCTAAATTGCTGCCTAAAGTTGTCTTCCATCTTAATCAGGAGATAGTCCTGCTGACTTTCTTCCCGAGGCCCCACGCTGAGCAGGCGTTGGCGGTTCTCCACACCCTGGACTGCAGAAGGGCTCTTGCCTTCTACTTGCAACGCACCCAGGCTCATTGCAAGTCTGGCCGACTCTTTGTGATCTACGATCCCAATAGACTGGGACAGGTAGTTGCCAAGGGCACCCTCTCGGTTTGGGTAGCGGACTGCATTGCTTTTGCTCATACAAAGGCGGGTGCCTCGCTAGATCATCGAGTCACCGCACACGGAGTTTGGATCAAGGCGACCTCGCTGTGCTCTGTGCCCCTGATGGACATCTGCCAGCCGGCAACCTGGTCTTCCATGAATACCTTCGCTGCTCACTACTGCCTAGAGAGGGAGTCCCACCCGGACAGCACCTTCAGCCAGGCTGTACTCCGTAACCTGTTCGGGATATAAGCAACTCCTGCCCTCCGACCCCTTCTTCATGGCTACTGGGGGCTTCACCTCCAGGACCCGAGGACTCGGGCTCCTTCAGGCATCGGCTTGTGCTCAAGACCTCACGGAGGCGTTTTTTGGTTACAGGTTCGGTAGCCTGTAGCTGGGGAGTCCCATAAGTGAGGACTGACTTCCTGCTTGTTCCTGGAGAAAGCGTAGTTACTCACCTGTGACAGGTGTTCTCCAGGGACAGCAGGAATCAGTCCTCACTACTCTCCTGCCTTCCCTGTTGAGTTGCTGGATTTTTGTCCTTCCCTTGCCATCTGCTTGGTAGGGCTCGAGCTAAGGGACCTGACTGAGCAAGATGACACCCTTGGGTGGGACGAGGACCACGCATGCGTGGCAGCAATCCCAAAGGCTTTCTTTGAAAGCTGGGGAATTGCTCCGTGCAGGCTCCCTCTGTGCTGACGTCACCCCATAAGTGAGGATTGATTCCTGCTGTCCCTGGAGAACACCTGTTAGAGGTGAGTAACTACACTTTCCCATTGTTTGCCCTTTTGATTGAGCCTCTGACTGCCTGGGTTCGAATGAGTGTGGATATTTGAGTGATTCATGTTGGGGAATGGTCTATCTGATTTCCCTCTGCAGATAATGATATCTTCTCAGTGGGAATGCCCCAGATTTCCGTTCTGTTTTGTAATATGGAGTTGCAGGAATATGAATGGCTTTCTGGGTTTAAAATCAATATGCAAAAATCTGAAATATTACCCCTGAGGGGCCCATCAGACTTAGTCGAATGGCTTCGGCGGAGATATGTGTTCCATCGTGTCAGAAGGAGCATAACCTACTTGGAAGTGCAGCTCACGTTAGAGCAGTTGGGGTTTTATCAGGCAAACCTACAAATGGGCGTGGGAGAGATTAGTGAGGGATTTGGAATGTTGGCAGGAATTTCATCTATCTTGGTTGGTGAGGGTTACGGCTGTCAAGATGGTAGTCTTGCCGCGGATGCATTGTCTCTTCCAGATATTGCCAATGGCCATTCCAGGGGGGGGTCTTCTGGAGGGTTAGTTGAAAATCTTTGCGCTACATTTGGAGGGGACATATTTTTTGGGTTGTCCGGAAGGTCTTATCCATGCATAGTAGAATGGGTGAGTTGGGGGTTCCAGACCTGAAAAGATACTTTGTAGCAGTGCAGCTTAGGGTGATTTTTTCACTCAGTGTGCAATCATACTCTGGAATTTGCTACCGGAGGATGTAGTAAAAGCTGTTAGTGTAGCCGGGTTTAAAAAAGGTTTGGACAAGTTCCTGGAGGAAAGGTCCATAATGCATTTTTAAAGGGTACCTAGAATATCCACTGCTTGACCTAATACAAGCATTGTGGAACCTGTGGTCCTTTGGGGACACTGCTAGGTACTTGTGACCTAGATTGGCCACTGTTGGAAACAGGACTCTGGGCTTGATGGACATTGGTCTGACCCAGTATGGCATATCTTATGTTCTTATGATTTGGGACTGGACCCGATGTCCCTCTTTGCCCTGGGTTGAGCTAGAGCAGGCGTTGGAGGAGAGGGTGGCCGATGGGGGCTTGGGTTTAGGTGGTCCAGAGGGAACCTCAGTGATTTAGAATCCCTTTACACGATTCACACTAGAAATTTGGAGGCGATATCATAGTAAACCTTTGGAGAGGAAGCTGACTTCCTATTTGACTCTTATTTGCTGTAATTCTGACTTTCCTCTTGGATTGGTGGAGGGGGTGTTTAGGAGGTGGGGAGGGTAAGGGGTTGGAATGCGTAGGGCAGTTGTATGTAGAGGGGGAATTGCAGAGTTTTGAGGATCTTAAAGATAGTTTTGACATAACTTTGGCCGATTTTGTTATTTTCAAATTCGACACTACTTAGACAGGGTAGGTAGGGGAAGACGTACAGGGGGAAAACCTTTTTTGAAGCCATCTGTGAAGGGAGGTGAGGGGTCAAGGGGATTATTTTTAAATTCTACCAGGCGTCAGGTAGGCTCTTCGAGGGCCCAGCTTACAATATACAATTATGGGAGCAAGATTTGGGGAAGATGTTGGAGGATGAGGAGTAGCAGAGGATATTCTGTAATATCAGAACATTATCGATTGTAGCAAATATGGTGGAGAATGGTGCGAAAGTGCCATATCAGTGGTATTTAACTTCACAAAGGATGAATAAATTTACAAAGGGGGTGGGGGAGGGAGCGATAAATATTGGAGGTGGTGCAGGCAGACAGGGACTTACTGTCATATATAGTGACAATGCCCAGAACAGAGAAAATTTGGGGAGAAATGTACTGTATTATGATATGCCATACTAAGTCGAACTAAGAGTCATCAAACCCGGTATCCTGTTTCCAACAGTGACCAGTCCAGGTCACAAGTACCTGTCAGGTTCCTGAAAAGGTGCACAGATTCCATGTTGATTATCCTGGGTAGGCCGCGGATTTCTTTGGTCCACTTTAATAATGGTTTATGGCGGGCCTTGACATATTTTGTTTGATTAAGGAGCCAGGCCAAAATCTTAGGCACCTGTGTTTGTGATCTCCTTGTCTACCTCGCTGGTCTCATGTTTTCGTGAGACCAGTGGCAGAGTTCTACAACAGTAGTTATAGCTTCAGATAGCAAGTGTTTCTGTGGGTGTGTACTACAGTGATGGTATTCCTATTTGGGTGTGGGATATGGCGGTGAGTGCAGGGCTGCGGTGCATGTATGTGTGTGCTGCAGATCTGGGGAGCCTCTCTGTGTGGTGCAGAGGTCAGGTGTATATGCGTTTGCATGGTGCCTCTGTCATGCAAAGATGGAGTGTGTGTAGTGTGGGGGTGAGGTGCTTGCATGTACGTTCTGGGAAAACAGAGAAAAATGACGACAGAAAAAGACCACATGGCCTATCTAGTCTGTCCTTCCATATCAATAACTACAACAGTCCCCTTTTTTCCTTTAGAGATCCTCTGTGTTTGTCCCATGCTGTTTTGAATTCAGATACTGTCCTCTTCTCCACCACCTCCACTGAGAGACTATTCCACAGATCCACCACTCTTTCCGTAAAGAAATATTTCCGCATATCACTCCTGAATCTATCCCCTTTCACCCTCATCCCATGTCCCCTCCTAGCAGAACTTGCTTTCAATCGAAAGAGGCTCTCCCCCTGTGCATTTATACCATGGAGGTATTTAGTGTCTCAATCATATCACCTCTATCCCGCCTTTCCTCTAAGGTGTACATATTAAAATCCTTAAGTCTGTCCTCATATGCTTTATAATGAAGACCATTAACCATTCTTGTAGCCGACTCCATCCTGTACTGACTCCATCCTGTTTATATCCTTTTGAAGGTGCGGTCTCCAGAATTGCACACACTACCTCAAATGAGGTCGCACCAAAGACTTATACAGAGGCACTATCGCCTCCTTTTTTCTGCTAGCCATTCCTCTCCCTATGCACCCAAGCATCCTTCTAGCTTTTGCTGTCACCTTTTCTATCTGTTTAGCTACTTTAAGATCAT
This sequence comes from Ichthyophis bannanicus, assembly GCA_033557465.1. Classification (NCBI taxonomy): domain Eukaryota; kingdom Metazoa; phylum Chordata; class Amphibia; order Gymnophiona; family Ichthyophiidae; genus Ichthyophis; species Ichthyophis bannanicus. Next base: position 923,875,116 of record CM066032.1, on the reverse strand, counting down.
CAGACACAACCACACCAAGGTCCCGCTCTTCTTTAGTGGACAAAATTACTTCACCCCCTATACTATATTGCTCCCTTGTATTGCTGCAGCCCAAATGCATGACCTTGCATTTTTTAACATTAAATCCCAGCTGCCAAATTCTAGACTATTCTTCAAGCTTAGCTAGATCCCTCCTCATGTTATCTACACCTTCCTGTGTGTGTACTCTATTGCAGATTTTGGTATCATCTGCAAAGAGGCAAACCTTACCCGACAGCCCTTCCACTATATCACTAACAAAGATGTTAAAAAGAATCAGACCAAGGACAGATCCCTGGGGCACACCACTGGTAACTTCCTTCTCCTCAGAGTGAGCTCCATTTACCTGTACCCTTTGTCGCCTCCCACTCAACCAATTTCTAACCCAAGCAGTAACTTTAGGGTCCATCCCTAGGGTGCTCAGTTTGTTTGTTTATAAGTCGCCTATGAGGAACGGTGTCAAAAGACTTTACTGAAATCTAAATACACCACATCTAGGGCTCTCCCTCGGTCCAACTCCCTGGTCACCCAGTCAAAGAAATCAATCAGATTTCTGGTGAATCAGATGCCTCTGGTGAATCCATGCTGCCTCGGATCCTGTAACCTGCTAGACTCCAGAAATCTCACTATTTTTTCTCTTTCAGCAGTGTTTCCAATAATTTACTCACCACCAAAGTTAAACTAACCGGCCTGTAGTTTCCAACCACATCCTTACTTAACCACATCCTTACTTCCACTTTTGTGTAAAGGGACCACATGAGCCTCTTTCCAGCCCTTGGTACCACTCCCGACTCCAACGAGGCATTGAAAAGGTCAGTCAGTAGAACTGCTAGAACATCCCCAAGTTCTAGGGTGTATCCCATCCAGTCCCATCACTTTGAGTTTAGCTAGTTTCTCTTGAACGCAGTTTTCTGAAAATTCTTCAAGATGCCCCTCGCTTCTGTTCCTGTTTGTGGGTGTTTTCTGAGGTCCTGTTCCTGGTTCTTCATCTGTGAACACAGAACAGAGGGGAATTGCACCCTTTGGTATATACAGATTGTTATTTTTGTTATAATTTTAACCTCCACCTTACACCCTTTTGTCCTCAATTCAATCCCTCCCCACTCTGTTCCGTTTTTGGACTCTCTTTTCCGCGTGCCCCCCCCTCACCCTGGCACTCCCACCCCTGCCATCTATTCCCCCATCTTCTGTACATTTTTTACAGTTTTTTTGTTTTTTATTAAGGCACCGCTCCTTTAATTTTTTGCCTCTCAACCTGTCCTGTTTTTTTCCTACGGCTCTCTGCTGCCATGGGCTTCCCCTCCTGTTCTGCCCATTGGGATACGATCTCCCGCTTACAGAACAGGAAGATCTTTGCTGCGATCGGGGATTAGATGCAGCAGACAGCCTGTGGGATCAGATCTCTGTGGGCTGTCTCTTGCATCTGAGCTTGAAATCTTGGCAAAGATTGCTCCTTTTCTGCTTGCAGGGATCAGATCTTTGCAGTGATTGGGAGTTAGGGGTTAGATGCATTCAGAGAGCCCGTGGATTGGGTCTCCGTGGGCCATCTGCTGCAATCTAAGCCCCATTTGCTTCAAAAATCGCTCCTGTTCTGCCTGTGGGAAATTTGATCTCCCATGGACAGACAGAAGTTGTTTTCTGCCCATGATCGGGGGGGGGGGGGGGGGGGGGGGGGGGAGTAAATCACCAGTTGCAAGGTATACATTTCTGGTCGCCATGACGACCAGGCACCTGGGCCTTGTCGAGCTCTGGTTTATGGCCTTTTCTTCCAGGGCTGTGTGACTTCAGTTAGATCGTGATCCAGAAATCTTTGTTGCATGATTATAGTCCTGAAGTCCATCAGAAGTATTGACTTTTTGAAGTTTGCAATCCTGGCTGCCAGAAGAGAGCTGGTGCATTCCTGGAGAAATACTGTGCTACCTGATTTATAAGCTTTTCGTGCCCTTCTACAAGACTTCTATAGCTTGCAGTCATCTTTTGGGGGTGGTGCGATAAGGTTGAAGAATTTTGAACTCGCTACTGGACCTGGGTGAGGGGTATAGGGAGCGAGGGGGAGAGTTAGGGGTTTGGTTGTTTACTTGTTTGTGTAGTACTGAGCTTTTATGTGTTTGCTACTAGATTGCAGCCTGATTGACTGTTTGCTTTGGTATTTTGAAATGCTATTGATAAGTAAATTACAACCCTCTTCTCCCCCCCCTCCCCCCCGAAAAACAAACAAAAAATGAGATGAACTACTGGACCTTGAGCACAAATTGGACTCGGGCATTCAAAGGCTCAGAGACGACATATCTGTAACTTTGTGTATTCTTCTTGAGTAAACTCTTCTGAAATTCAAAGACGACGAAGGCATTATGATTCTCCTGGAACAAGCAGGAAATCAGTCCTCACTTATGAGTGACGTCGGCACTGATGGAGTCCTTGCGGGAGCATCTTCCCAGCTTTCAAAGAAAGCCTTTGGGAGATGCCACTACGTCTGTGTGGTCCCCTTCCCGCCCAAAAGTGCCATATTACTCTGTCTCTTTTTTTTCTCCAGGAACAAGCAGGAAGTCAGTCCTCATATATGGGTGACGTCGGCACCGACGGAGCCCTCGTGCGGAGCAAGTCCCCAGCTTTCAGAGAAAGCTTTTGGGAATTACCACCACGCATGCGTGGTCCCCTTCCTGCCCAAGGGTGCCATCTTGCTCAGTCTCCTTTTTTCCCGCGGAGCCCTTAGGACTTAGTCCATAGTGTCCCCCGAAAAAAGTTGATTTTTTTCCCCCTGTTTCCTTCGACTGGACATCGGTGGTACTTCCCGCTTTTGACTCGGTATGCCGGTATCGAGTCGGTCTCTTTTTCGGTTTTTGTCGGTTTTTGTCAGTTTTGACTTGCGGCATTCGCGCCTTTTTTCTTTTCACTGGCAGCCCGGGTCTTTGACCTTGCAGGGGCCCTTTTTCCCCCGATGGCTACCAGCAGGTTTAAGAAATGCGATCAGTGTGTGAAGCCGATTCCTTCACCGATATGCTGTTTCCGGTGCCTCGGCCCGGGCCCGACCACGACCCAACGGTCTGTGGCCCGTGTAGGAAAATGTCCTCCAAGGCCCTGAAGAGCCGCCAGCAGCAGCATGATAGGATTTTTTCTGAGTCTCCTATGCGTCTGAGAGCCCGGAACTCATCCGAGGCCTCCACGTCTCGGGGGGAACATTCCAAGCCCAAGCAACGTTGAGGTTCCTTGGAAAAGGGGTCCCCCGTGAGGGAACACAAGAGGAAGAAGAAATCCTTGAAGGCGGCGTCTCTGGATGGCTCCAAGCGACCTGGCTCCTCCTGGGGCCTGTTGCGGAGCCCTGAGCGCCGGCCGGGATCTTCGGAGAAGGAGCGCCCGGCAAAGGTTCCTCATCGGGAGACAGATCAGCCGAGGCAAGTACCTACTGTCCTCGTCGAAGATTCCCCTCCAGGGGAACCGGCATCGGGGTCCAAGCTGGTGGCTGTGGAGCCTTCTGGACTCTCCAGAATGGTAGCCTTGGAGCGCAGTTTTACTGCCTTCATAGAGCAGCAGCAGGCGCTGTTGGTCGGCCTGTCCGGTTCCTCCGCCCCGACCACTGGGCCCTTGACGTCGAAGTCGACCCCTCAGGAGGCCCTTACTGTACCCATGCCTCCGATCCTGGAACGACTAATGCTCCGTATGTGGGAGGGACCAGCGTTGATGCCGGTGATTAGCAAACGGCTCAACTCGATGTATTGAATCCGCTGGAGCCCTGGGTTTCAGAAGTCACAACTGCCACACAACTCCATGGTTGTGAAATCGGCCATGCGCAGGCTGAAGAGCCAGAAGGTACATTTCTCGGTGCCTCCCGGCAGGGAGGCCCGCAACTTGGATGCCCTCGGCAGGAAGTGCTTCCAGGGGGCAATGCTGAATTGCCGGATCCAGGCATACCAGCTGTACATGGGCATGTACCTGAGGGACTTGTCGAAGGAACTCGCCGGGTTCTCGGCTGGTCTCTCTCAGGAGCCTTTGCAGTGCTTCAGGGGCCTGTCCAAAGCCATCCGTGAGTGCTCGAAGTTTGTCTCGGGCAGCCTATGACGGGTTCGAATTGGCAGCCTGAGTAGCCACGGCTGGCATCTGTGCACGCCGCCGGGCTTGGCTGCAGTCGCCGGACCTCGAACAATGGGTTCAGGAGAAGTTGGTCGATGTCCCATGCCAAGGGGAGAATCTCTTTGGCAAGCCCATGACTGACAAGGCTGCAGAGCTGGAGACCAAGTACATGACGAGGACATGGCTCTCCAAGAAGACCTCTGCCCCTTCTCGCAAGAAGGGCTCAGGTAAAAAAGCCCTTTTACCCGAGGAAGGGGTAGCAGGCCAAGGGACAGGGGCATGGCCAGCATAAGCAGAAAGCCCCCAAATCCCAGACACAGGCTCCGGCCCAGCCTGGGAGTGGCTTTTGACTCCTGCAGCATGGCCCCTCTTCCAACAGGAGCCAGGCAGATCACAGGAGGCCGGCTTGCTTTGTATGCCCACAGGTGGACAGCAATTAGCCCTCCTGGACCACCTGTAAGACCCAGGCATCGGTGGTATCTTCTTCACCTAGCCCAGGTGCCTCCTCATTATTTCCCGGGAGAGCCCCTCAGGTCGTCCCTTCACCAGGACTTTCTTCTGAAGGAGTTAGCAGATCTTCTCGAAGATCAGGCGATAGAACCGGTGCCCCACCGCCTGCAGGGCAGGGGCTTTTACTCCAGGTACTTTCTGGTGCCAAAGAGAACAGGAGGCCTCAGACCCATACTCGACCTGCGCAACCTCAACAAATTCCTGGTGAGGAAGAAGTTCAAGATGCTCTCCCTTGGGCTATTGCTGCCTTACCTCCGCCAGGGAGACTGGCTATGCTACTTAGAAGTAAAAGATGCATATACACACATCCTAATACACCCAAGCCATGGGCAATATCTGCGCTTTGTGGTGGGGGGCAATCACTATCAGTACAGAATACTTCCCTTCGGCCTGGCCTCGTCCCCCAGGGTGTTCACAAAGTGCTTGGCAGTGGTGGCCGCCTTTCTGAGGCTCCAAGGGGTCTGTCTTCCACTATCTCGACGACTTGCTCATCAGAGGCACTTCAGCCATCGAGGTCCACCAGGCCATAACTCGCACCATCCAGGTGCTGCAATACCTAGGGTTCGTAATCAACTACCCCAAGTCCAGCCTCACTCCGACTCAACAGCTGGAGTTCATTGGGGCCAGAATCAACACCCTTCAGGCGAAGGCCTTTCTGCCTGCAAACAGGCTTATGGCTCTGGCAGGACAAGTGAGTCGCAGGTCTGTAGTGTCAGCAAGACAATTCCTTTGCCTCCTTGGGCACATGGCTTCCATGGTCCATGTGATCCCAGATGCTTGCCTCCGTATGCGGACCGCTCAATGGTGTCTCAGAGACCAGTGATCCCAGGCCACAGGGCGCCTCCGGGACAGGATCAAAGTGTCCAGGCATATGGTATGGTCCCTGGCCTGGTGGCTCCAACTGCATCACTTGGAGGCGGGAATGCCTTTCCAGGCTCCTCTACACACGAGGACCCTGACCACAGATGCATCCCTGCTGGGCTGGGGGGGCCCGTTGCCAGGGTTTCCGTACTCGGGGTGTTTGGTCCTCGAGCAAGAGGACCCAACAAATCAATTTCTTGGAACTCCATGCCATCCGCCTAGCCGTAGAAGTTTTCAGGCAGCTCCTGGCCCACGAACCTGTCTTGGTGCAGACGGACAACCAAGTGGCCATGTTCTATGTGAACAAGCAAGGTGGTACGGGGTCCCGTCTCCTATGTCAGGAAACCCAGGACCTGTGCTCGTTCACAACCCGGCATGGCATTCGTCTCCGAGCAGTCTACCTGCTGTGCCAGGACAACTGGCTAGTCGATAGGCTCAGCAGGATTCTCCAGCCCCACGAATGGCAGCTGGACCGCGGAGTAGCCAATTGGCTTTTCCAGACATGGGGGCGGCCGATGATGGACCTATTTGCAAGTCTGGACAATCACCAGTTGCCCCGTTTCTGCTCCCGGCTGCCACACCTGGACAGGGTGGTTGCCGATGCGTTTTTGGTATCATGTTCGGTGGGCCTTCTGTATGCATTTCCCCCCGACGCCTCTGGTGGCCGGGAATCTGTTCAGGATTCTTCAGGACAGAGCCTCGATCATTCTTATCGCCCCACAGTGGCCCAGGCAACCCTGGTTCCCGCTTCTACTGCAGCTAGCGGTGGAGGCTCCCATTCCCTTGAGATCCTCTCCGCGCCTCCTATCTCAGGAGAGGGGCTCTCTCCTGCACCCCAATCTCAGCTCCCTCACCTTGATGGCGTAACTGCTAAAAGGGTAATTCTCGCTTCTCTCCTCCTCCCAAGGAATATTGAGGAGGTCTTGCTGGCCTCGCAGAGGCCCTCGACTAGACAGGCCTACGCCTTGAAGTGGTGCAGATTTGCGTTGTGGTGCGAGGAGCAGGAGGTGAATCTTTTCTCTTGCTCGTTGGGGGTGGTTTTGCAATACCTTCTCCACCTCTCTGATTTAGGCCTCGAGTCCAACTCTGTCAGAGTGCACCTCAGTGCCCTTGCGGCAAACCACTTTCCAGTGGCTGAGAAGCCTCTCCATCCACCCCTTGGTGTCTCGGTTTCTGAGAGGCTTGCTTCTCTTGAAACCCCCGGTCTGCCCCCCGTCGACCAAATGGGACCTGAATGTGGAGTTAGGGCAGCTTACTAGGCCGCCCTTTGAACCGATGGTGACCTGCTATCTATGCTATCTCTCTTGGAAAGTGGTTTTCTTGGTGGCACTCACGTCCGCCCGTAGGGTGAGTGAGTTCCAGGCCCTAGTGTCAGAAAGGCCTTACACCAGGTTCTATAGGAACCGGGTGGTGTTTCGCATGCACCCCAAGTTCCTTCCGAAAGTGGTCCATCTCACCCAGGAGTTGGTTCTGCCTACCTTTTTTCCCAAGACGCATGCCATTTGGGCAGACGGTCCTGCATACCCTGTACTGTAAGAGGGTGTTGACCTTCTATATCCAGCATATGCTACTGTACCGGAAGGCTTCTCAGCTTCTCATATCCTACGACCCCAGTAAGCTGGGGGTGTCGGTATCAAAGCATACGCTGTCCACCTGGGTAGCAGACTGTATTGCCTGAGCTTACAAGGCAGCCGAGCTTCCGATGGAGGGTCGTGTTACGGCCCATAGGGTCAGGGCCATGGCGGCATCAGTGGCTCATTTGCGCCCTGTTCCTCTGACAGACATCTGCCGGGCCGCTATCTGGTCTTCGAGTCAGACCTTCGCAACCCATTATTGCCTGGACAGGCATTCGGCCAGGCTGTACTCCGTAACCTTTTCGAGGTCTGGGCAACTCCTGCCCTCCGACCCTTCTGTGTTCATGCTACCGGAGTGCTATTCCTTTAGTTTGGATTTTTATTGTGGCTCTTTTTTAGCTTTTTTAGCTATGGGTTCTCGGTAGCGTATAGCTGGGGAGTCCCATATGTGAGGGCTGACTTCCTGCTTGTTCCTGGAGAAAGCGTAGTCACTCACCTGTAACAGGTGTTCTCCAAGGACAGCAGGAATCAGTCCTCGCAACCCTCCCTCCTCCCCTTGGAGTTGTAGTCTTATTATATTTTGTTCTTTTTGCCATTTTTTTAGCTATGTCATTTGACTGAGCAAGATGGCACCCTGGGGCGGGAAGGGGACTGCGCATGCGTGGTGGCAACTCCCAAAGGTTTTCTCTGAAAGCTGGGGATTTGCTCTGCACGATGGCTCCATTGGCACTGACGTCACTCATATGTGAGGACTGATTCCTGCTGTCTCCGGAGAACACCTGTTACAGATGAGTAACTATGCTTTTTTCCCGGAGCCCTTCAGACGTGTATCTGTCTTCCCCCAGAAAAAGTTGGATTTTTTTGCTTGAGTTTCATACTCTCCCTCTGGTTGCACCAGTACTCTTCCCGCCACCCAAGCCCGCTGCTTTGGCATAGAGTCTCGGGTCTGTGTTCGATTTTTTTGCCTTTGGCGCCTTTTTTCCCCAGTTCGCAGCACTGTGGGTTTTCGACCTCACCAGGATAAATTTTTCACCCATAGCTACCAGTGGTTTTAAAAAGTGTGATTAGTGTACAAAGATTCTCTCACCAATACTCACGATTGTCTACGTGGCCTGTGGTCTTTGCAAAAAGATGTCCACCGAGGCCCTCAAGAGCCATCAGTAGCAGTGTGACAAATTTTTCCCTGAGTCCCCGGGCTTCTGAAGACCAAGGCCCTGTCTGAAGCCTCAGACTCCTGTGGCACTCCTGTGGATCCCAGTCAACGCTGTGGGTCTTCAGAAAGGGGGTCTCCCTCGAGGGAACATAGGAAGAAGAAGAAACCCTCGAAGGCAGTGTCTCTGGACGGTTCCAACAGGCTGGGTAAGCCCCAAGCCAGGTCCTGCAGTCCACAGCGCTCATCTGAGGGCTCGGAGAGGGAGTGGCCTACCAAGGTCGCCTGGAAGGAATTGACCAGACATTGGCCCCAGACACCCGAGGCCATCCTCATTGAGGACTCCCCTTCAGGGGAACCGGGCCCGAGTTCCTTGGTGTCTGCATCAAGAGCTGTGGAGCCATCTGGGTTGGAGTTCAGAATGGCGGCCTTGGAGCGCAGCCTGTCTGCCTTCATGGACTAGCAGAGAGCATTGATGTCCGGCATGATCGGTTCTCTGCCCAGATCACTGGGCCCTCGACATTGGGGATATCCCCTGAGGCTGAGCTGAGTTGATCCTCGGCCGAGGTCTCAATCCAGGTCCTGCTCGATTGGATTGAGGTCTTCGGGCCTGGAACCCTCAGGCCGCCCTACGCTCGAGTCTTCAACTGATTACTTGGAATGGGAAACCAAGGACAAGGAATGCCCTGATACCCATCACCACCGCAATGTTCCCTCAGACCCATCCCCCTCCGAGTCTCGACGTCTGTTCCCACTCGAGGACATGGCATTCCTCTACTTCGTGCGGGACATGTTGAAGGTTCTGGCACTCCCCATGGAATGTGGGAGGACCCTCATACGGAGAAGCTAGAAATACTCCAATACAAGACTCCACAGAGGGAATCGTTGACTGTCCCCATCCTGCCCATTCTGGAGCGGCTCATGCTCTGCATGTGGGAAACACCCGGTGTCTGTGCCCGGTGGTGAGCAAGCGGCTCGACTCGATTCAATGTATCTGGTTCACCAGAGCCCTGGCTGCCAGAAGGCACATTTGCCGCATAACTCCATGGTGGTGGAGTCGGCCATGCGTCGGCTGAAATGCCAGAAGACGCATTGCTCGGTACCCCCAGGTAGGGAGACCCCACCTTGGACGCCTTTGGATCCAGGCCTACCAGCTGTACATGGTCATGCAAAGGAACTCGCCAGGTTCTCTGCTGGTCTCTCCGAGGAACCCCTGCAGCGGTTCAGGAACCTGTCCAGAGCCATCCATGAGTGCTTCAAGTTTGACTCGAGCAGCCTACGACAGCTTCAAGTTGGCGACTAAAGTAGCCACGGTGGGCATTGGTGCCAGACGCCAAGCCTGGCTACAGTCTTCCAACCTCAAGCAATGGGTTTGGGACAAATTGGTCGATGTCCCATGCCAAGGGGAGAACCTCTTTGGCAAAACCATGACAGAGAAGGCTTCCGAGTTGGAGACTGAACTCGTGACAAGGACCAGGCTTTCCAAGAAGACTGCTACTCTTCCCTGATGGAAGAGCTTGGGCAAAAAGCCCTTTTACCTGAGAAAAGGGGCTGCTTACTAAAACTACCCACACTGCCAAGCCTCCTTAACAGGGTCAGCAGACCAAAGGGCAGGGGCATGGCCCACATATGCAGACGGCTCCCAAGCTAAAGGCGTCAGCTCCGGCCCAGCCTGGGAGGAGCTTTTGACTCCTTGAGGCATAGCTTCTCTTCCCCAAGGAGGTCTGCAGCCCACAGGGGGAAGTCTGATCCACTATGCCCACAGATGACCAACCATCACCACCGATTCCTGGGCACTCTAAGTGGTCAGGAAGAGTTACCTTTTCTGCCTGGCACAGCCCCCCCCCCCTTTCTTCCCAGGAGAGTCCTCCAGGTCTCCCCTTCACTGGAATCTTCTGCTACAAGAATTTGCAGGCCTCCTCGAGGACAAGGCAGTGGAATTAGTAAATCAACATCTCAGGGGCAAAGGTTTCTACACCAGGTATTTTCTCGTGCCAAAGAGGACAGGGGTCTAAAGCCTATCCTGGACTTGCGAAACCTTAACAAGTTCCTGATGAGGGAGAAGTTCAAGATGCTCTCCGTTGGAACATTGCTGTCTTACCTTCAGCAGGGAGACTGGCTATGCTCCTTGGATCCGAAGGATGCTTATACCCAGATCCTTATTCACACCAGCCACAAGCAATACCTGCACTTCATGGTGGGGGAGGCCACTACCAATACAAAGTACTACCCTTCAGACTGGCATCCGCCCCGAAGGTTTTCACTAAGTGCCTGGCGGTGATGGCTGCTTATCTCTCTCCAAGGGGTATTCGTCTTCCCCTACCTGGATGACTGGCTCATAAAAGGAAGCACAGCCACTGAGGTGCAGCAGGCTACGGCTCGCACCATCCACGTCCTACAACATCTGGGGCTCATAATAAAGCACCTCAAATCCCATTGCCTCCCGTCACAGGGTCTGGAGTTCCTAGGGGCAAAGCTGGACATGGTCCAGGCAAACGCCTTCCTCCCCCTGGATTGGGCCGACCTTCTCCGAGCATTAGCCGCAGACGTGCAGCACCATCGCTCAGTGTCTGCCCGGCTCCTTCTGTGCCTACTCGGCCATATGGCCTCCACGATCCATGTTCCCCCAGACGCCCGTCTGCACATGAGGGTGGCCCAGTGGTGTCTTTGGGAACAGTGGACACAGGCCACCGATCAGCTCCAAGACGGAGTCTTAGTGACCCACCAGCTAGCAGACTCCCTGACGTGGTTGCAGGACCCTCAGCACTTTCTGGTGGGGATGCCCTTCCAAACCCCGAGCCCCCAAAGGCTCCAAATGATGGACACCTCCCTGCTGGGATGGGGGGAGCCCATTGTGAGGAGTTTTGCACCCAGGGCAGCTGGTTACAGGCCAAGGGCAACCAGCAAATCAACTTCCGGGCCACGTACAAGCTTTTCACCATCGTCTGAGCCACCAGCCTGTGCTGATCCAAACAGACAACCAAGTAGCGATGTTCTTTGTGAACAAGCAAGGAGGTACGGGGTCTCGCATACTTGGTTGCGAGGCGATGATACTCTGCTCCTATGCACTCCGTCAGAGAATGCTCCTACGGGCGATGTATTTATCAGGCCAGGACAGTGCCCTAGCGGACAAACTGAGCAGGGTCCTTCAACCGCATGAATGGCAGCTGGATCCCAGAATGGCTGCCCGCCTCTTCTGACTTTGGGGGACCCTGCAAGTGAATCTCTTCGCCTGCCTGGACAACTACCATTTGCCGTGCGTCTGCTCTCCCCAGCCCCACCTGGACAAGGTAGCAGTGGATGAGTTTCTCATTTCATGGTCCCTATTGCTAACAGCGTGGCTGCTGAAAAGTTAGCCTTAGCCTCCTTCAGTCTCTCAGAGGAAGTGGAGGAGATCCTATTGGCCCTCCCGTAAGGCTTCCACCAGGAGAACTTATGCCTTCAATTGGCGCAGGTTCTCAGTGTGGTGTGTGAAGCAAAGGGTGAACTCAATCTCCTGCCCAGTGCAGCTGATGTTGCAGTACCTTCTCCACCTTTTGCAATCCGGGCTCAAATCAAACTCTGTCAGAGTGCACCTCGGTGCCCTGGCAGTGCACCACCATCCTGTTGAAGGCAAGCCCCTCTCTGCTCAGCCTCTGGTGACCTGCTTTCTGAGGGGGCTCTTGTTGTCAAAACCCCCTTTCCGCCATCCAGCGACAGAGTGGGACCTCAACATGGTGCTGTCACTCACCCGCCCACTCTTGGAGCCCCTGGCCACCTGCCACCTCAGGTATCTCTCCTGGAAAGTTGCGTTCCTGGTGATGCTCACTTCCACTTGCAGAGTCAGCAAGCTCCAAGCCCTGGTGGCAGAGGCGCTGTATACCAGTTTCTACAAGAATAGAGTCGTGTTACACACACATCCCAAATTCCTACTGAAGGTGGCGTCTGCCTTCCACCTCAACCAACAGTCGGTGCTCCCCACCTTCTTCCTGAGGCCTCACTCCAGCAGGGCGGAGATCGTCCTTCAGACCTTGGAGTGTAAAAGGGCCCTGCCCTCCTGCATTCAATGTATGCAGGGCCACCGCAAAGCTCCTCAGCTTTTTGTTTCCTACGACCCCAGTCAGCTGGGGCAAGCGGTGACCAGGCGAACACTGTCCACCTGGGTGGTGAACTGCCTTGCTCTCGCCTATGAGTGGGCTGGGCTTACGCTGGATGGCTGGGTCACAGCATAGAGCGTCAGGGCCATGGCGGCCTCTGTGGTGAACCTGCGCTCCGTCCCAATGTCAGCCATCTGCTGGGCCGTCACCTGGTCTACAGTCCATACCTTCGCAACTCACTACTACCTGGAGAGGGAGTTCCAACAGGACACTGCCTTCGGCCAGGCTTTGCTCCGTAATCTTTTTGGGGTCTAGGCAATTCCTACTCTCCGCCCCTTCTGTGTTCAGGCTACTGGAGCATTGGTTCCCATTGGACACACAGATCTTACTGCAATTTGTATCTGCGGACTCGATTGCTGCTGCTCTCAGCTCCCCTGGAGGGCGACCATGTGTTTTTCTCTATAGGCTTTCGGTAGCATGTAGTTAGGGAGTCCCATATGTGAGGATTGACTTCCTGCTTGTTCCTGGAGAAAGTGTATTTTTTACTCACATGTAACAGGTGTTCTCTAGGGACAGCAGGAAGCGGTCCTCACAACCCTCCTTCCTCCCCTTGGAGTTTCTGTATACAGTCAAACCTCGGTTTTCATGATTAATCCGTTCGAAAAAGTCTGACTAAAACCGAAACGTATGAAAACTGAAGCAATATTTCCCATAAGAAATAATGTAAATCCAATTAATCCGTTCCAGACACCCAAAAATATTCACAAAAAATACATTTTATAGAGAATAACTATATTTTTACATACAGAAAACAATGAGAAATAAATATAAATGACTAATGAAATGGATAAATGAACATTTAACATCACTGAAAGCAAGCTAAGTACAGTACTGTACAGTACAGTATGTTAACATCTGGCCTTAGCCACCCCTGACAAGCTGCTGTGCCCAGCTCTCTTCGGAATCACATTGAATTCAGTCCATTAAAATACCTTTACATTATCTGCTCAATGCTTCAGAATGGCAGAAAATCTTAATGATATAGCTTCAGACGTACCCTGCAAGAGAAAGAACTGCCTCCCACATTCATGCAACATCTCCTGCTTACGTTGACAGCTTTTCTTCCCTGCTACCGGGACAAAATCTCAGTCAAAAGACGTTGAAAACCGAAGCAATGCATGAAAACCGGGACAAAATCTCAGTCAGAAAAGACGTTGAAAACCGAAGCGTATGAAAACCGGGGCAAATGAAAACCGAGGTTTGACTGTATCTATTTTTTGCCATCTTATCGTCCAAAAAACACTTCGACAGGGCGGTAATTTTGGGGTTAGAGCTATCTCCAGCCTTCCCTTTCTATCCAAAATAATTGAAAAGGTAGTTCAAAGACAACTGTAAGACCATATCCACCTGCATGCTCCTTTGGATCCACACCAACATGGATTTCGTCCTAACCACAGTGTCGAGACACTCCTCATGCATCTATTTGACACTCTCTTAAGAGGAATCATCAACATAAAAACTGGATTCCTACTAGTCTTTGTTGATATCTCCTCCGCCTTTGACACTGTATCACGCAGCACCCTTTTAAACTGACTAACTAACATTGGACTCCATAGCACAGTGGGAGGAGTAGCCTAGTGGTTGGGGCAAGGTACTTCAGGCCGGAAGGTCGGGGGTTCAAATCCCACTAGAGGACAGCAACCTTGGGCCGGAAGGACTGGGGTTTCTAGTCCCACAGATGCTCCTTGTGGTCTTGGGCAAGCCACTTAACCCTCCATTGCTCATGTTCCCTGTAAGTATTAGTGTATGTGTCTCATATCCCCGCGTGTTAAATGTATCCCCCAATTGTGTTGTGACCGCTTTGATTGAAGGATAAGGCGGTATACAAAACTATCTAAATAAAATAAATAAATAAATAAAACATTCAGCTGTTTCCAATACTACCTCAGCAACAGACACCAAAAAGTCAAAGTTGGTTAAAACATCTCTACTCCGTTCAACACTACACAGGGAGTCCCGCAAGGGCCCTCCCTGTCTGCTCCCCTCTTCAGCATCTATTTACAACCTCTCTGCAGCATCTTCAAGCAGCACAAGATTCACTATGCCATTTATGCAGATGACATGGTCTATTCCCCAATCCATCTCGACACGCCAGATTACACAGCTATCACTAAATGCTTTCAAGAGATGAGCATCGGGCTTGCTTCCAACAACCTCCAAGTCAACTTCAAAAAATCTGAGGCACTATTCATAACACGTGACGCTTCCTTTACCCTCCCCTCCCATCTTCAGTCTCCATAGCGGACACTCTAATCCCAGTAAAAGAGGAAGAATGCTACCTAGAAATCACTCTTGACCGCTTACTAAATTTACAAGCCACATCAACAGAACCTCCAGGAATGCATTCCATAAGCTTGCTATTATCCGAAGGTTAAAACCTGTCCTTAGTCAGAAGCACTAACGCACAGTCTGCCAAGCAGTTAATACCCCTGTGCTGGACTACTGTAACTCCCTTTTTCGAGGTCTTCCAATGCAAATCACTCATCCCCTATCAACTAGTCCAGAACACTGCTGCCCGCTTCATCACAGGTCTGCCAAATATGATCACATAACGCCATTCTTACATCAGCTACACTGGCTACCAATCACCTTGCGTGCCAAATACAAAACTGCCTTGACCATCTTTAAGATAAGAAACAACATGTCGGCTGGAATTTTACAGGACCTGATATGCACAAAATCAAACAGCAGACCTAAGAGACGAGCACCAGAGACACTATTCCAATTCCTAACTCTTACACCAAAGCTAACAACTCTACAATGAAGAGGGCTTTTTCATTAGCAGCACCTGCCATCTGGAATTCACTGCCAGAAAAGGTCAGGTCAACCATGGACATAAAGGACTTAAAGCATCTCAAAACCTTTCTTTTCACTGATCACTTCAGAGACAATTTTTTTTATTTATTTATTTATACACATTTATATACCGCATCTTCCACAGTTCAGTTGCGGTTTACAGAGAACAACAATTAACAAAGCAAGTTTGTTTTACAAGGAACGTCATATTATAAGTATGATTAACAGAATATAATTTACAAGGAACGTCATAATATAAGTCTAACAATGTGAGACAAAACAGAACAGAATAAACTATATACAGATATATATATATATATATATATATATATATATATAGATATAGATAGATATAGATATAGGAGTAAAAGGGCATAAGATGTGGAGTCATCAAGGGGTTTAACTATATGAGCTATCTGTGTGAGTTGAAAGGATTTTAATTGAAGCAGTCAGAAGCCTGTTTAGCCTTTATCTAAAGCAGGTGGGAGAATATCTATGTTGTTATAGTGTTTGGTGAACAGATAAGTTTTCAAATTTTTGCGGAGTTCCATGATCTCAGTTAGTGTTCGTAACTCCTCGGGGAGGGAATTCCAGATAGTAGGGGCTATGTGGGAAAAGGCTCTGTTGTTTGTTGATTTATGAGCTCTTGTGTAATCTTTTGGGGTTTTTAGTTTGTTTAATTGTCCTTTTCTGTGTGTAGGTTTAGGTGGTTCTCTGTGTATTAAGTTACATAGTGTGGTTGGAGCCAAATCGTATAAGGCTTTGAATGAAGTTGTTATTGTTTTGTAAATTATCCTGCTTTGAATTGGAAGCCAATGGAGGGAAGCTAGTATTGGTGTTATGTGTTGGAGTGAGTTAACTTTCAATATAATTCTAGCAGCTGCATTTTGTGCTAATTGTATTCGTTTGATGTTTTGTTTTGATATGCCCATGAGTATTATATTGGCAAAATCAAAATGAGGAGTTATGGTGGCCTGGATTATATTGATGAAGTCTTGTGAGAATACGAGAGGACGTAGTTGTTTGAGCGTTTTTAGTTTGAAATAAATTTTCTTTATAGTATTGCTAATGTGAGTTTCCATGGTAAGATGTGTATCTAGTATAACGCCTAGGTATCTTATTTCATTTTTTATTTTAATTTCTTGATTTTGGAGTCTTGTGTGTTGGAGGGATATAGGATTTGTTTTTAGTCACAATTAGGACTTCAGTTTTGGCGTGATTTATGTGGAGATTTTGAGCTTTTAGCCAAGTTGTAATTTCATTATAGCAGTCCGATAGGAGTTGGAGCGGTAGATTGGGTATCGTAAATGGAATATACATCATAATATCATCTGCGTATAGATGATATTGTACTCCAAATTTTTTGAATATGTTGTAGACTGGCTTTATGTAAATATTGAAAAGTAGAGCTGATAACGCTGAACCTTGTGGTAATCCAATTTCTTGTTTATATGTAGTGGAGGTTTGATTCCCAATTCTTACATTTTGTGTTCTATTGTTTAGGTAGGACGAAAACCATTTGTGTACTGTGGAGTTTAAGCCTATTTGTCTCAAGTTGTTGAGCATTATTGTGTGGTGTACGCTATCAAACGCAGCTGATATATCAATGAAAAGTAGTATGAAGGCCTGCTTTTGGTTGTCATTGCCTCTTAGGAGCGCATCTATTAGAACTGTAAGGAGTGATTCAACTCCGTGGCGGGGGCGAAAGCCATATTGTTGCTCATCAAGCGGGTAAGATGAGTCTAGAAAATCTTGTGTCTGAAGTTGGACCACTTTTTCAATTATTTTAGCTAAGAATGGGATGCTGGATATGGGTCTATATGATATGGGGGATGTTTTATCGAGTTTGCTGTTCTTAAGGATTGGGCGTATTTGTGCATGTTTGAGTGATGGTGGGAGGTAACCTTGAGTTAGTGAGAGGTTAACTATTGAGAGAATGTAGGGTAATAAAATTGACAGTGTGTTTTTTATCCATGTTACTGGACATGGATCTAGATAAGAAGTTGTAGTGTTTAGGCTGGTGATGATGTTTTTTAGTGTCTCTTTAGTTATGGGATGAAAGTCTGTCCATTCGTCTGACGGTTGGTGTGATATATTAATAGTGTCTATAGTCATTGACGGCATTTTTGCTTTGTTTTGATAATGATAGGCTAAAGTTTGTACTGTGATGTCTGTAATTTCATTGCCTGAAGTTTGAGGGTTGGTTAGATTTCTGACAATGGAGAATAACTCTCTTGGTCTGTTGTAAGATTTTGACAGAATTTCAGAGTAGTATTCTTTCTTTGTGCTGTCTAGGGTTTCTTTGTATTTACTAAGGTGGTTGTTGTATATTTCTTTGTGTATTATCAGTTTAGATTTGCGCCAGACGAGTTCTAATTTTCTAAGATTCCTTTTCATTTGTTTTAGAGTAGTATTGAACCATGGTTTGGTATTAGACTTAGAGTAGATGCTCTTTTTATTTGTATGATTAATTTTGGCTGCATTGTTAATGGTTTCATGCCAATTTTTGACAGTATCATCCAGATTCGTTGGAGATGATAATAGGTAGGGGTCTGTTAAGTCAATGAATTCAGTGTTGTTAAACTTTTTAAATCTTGTAGTTGGGATACTTGGGATACTTCTAGTGGAGTTATTAGTGCTAGTGACAGGATATGTAAGGTTTAATTTGATAATATAGTGATCCGACCAAGGTATCTGTGTACATTCTACAGCATCTGGATTGATAAGTTCGAAGAGTGTATTGGGTAGAAGGACAATATCGAGTGTTCCACCTTTGGTGTGAGTAGATTTGTTTATTATTTGTTGGTAGTCCATGTCTGATATAGCATCAAAGAATAGTTTAGAGTCTAGTGTTGGTAGTGAGGGGAGGTTAAAGTCCCCTAGCATGATTATAGGGTGTTGTTCAGAGGATGAGCTGAGAAGTTCAATAAAAGAATCAAGGCAGTCTGATTTTTGGTCTGGGGGTCTATATACTAGGCAGAGTTTCAGGAGGCCAATTTTTATAAATAGTGAGTCTATGTTGTTTGAGATGTTTGATTGGATTGTTTTGGCATTTAGTACCTTTTTTGTCATCATTAATACTCCTCCGCCTCTTTTATTAGTTCTGTGTTTGTAGAATGTGTCATAGTTTTCGTTATCAAGTTGATTTATGTAGACTGTATCCGTATCTGAGAGCCAGGTTTCAGTGACACATAATATGTCTGGCTTTAAATCAGATATTAAGTCATTAAATATGGGAAGCTTGTTTTTCATCGAGGGTGCATTGATAAGTATGCATGAAAGAGAAGTTGAGTTGTTGGTACATGTTCCCTTAGTTGTTTGATGTAAGTTTGTTTGTTTTATGTGAATTAATCTATGGAAATTTATTCTAGGAATGTTGTTTGAATAAGTGTGTCCAATATGATAGTTGTTGCGGGTACGTGTGTGAATTATAGGAATTGTTTTATGATTTTTGCTATCTAAGCTTAATGTTAGGTCAATGATTAGTATTGCTAAAACTATACAAGTGTATGATAGTTTCATTAGCGTGATATTTGTGCGTAGCATTTTAAATGAGATGTTGTTGGTAGAGCTAAGCAATAAAATACCAGGGTAGGATAGTATGAGCGAATAAATCACTGAGACGTAGTGTTATGTAGAAAGTTGAGAGAGAGCTACTAGACACTGTATTAATCCTAATTGAATGATACTATACCTAATCTTTCTCCTGGAACAAGCAGGAAGTCAGTCCTCACATATGGGTGACGTCGGCACCGACAGAGCCCGTGCAGAGCATTTCCCCAGCTTTCAAAGAAAACCTTTGGGAATGCCACCATGCATGCATGGTCCCCTTTCCACCTAAAGGTGTCATCTTACTCAGTCTCCCTTTTTCCGCGGAGACCTTTGAATGTGCGTCTCATCCCAGGAAAAGGTTTCTCTGTTTCCAATCGGTTTTTGCTTTCCGGCCCTCTTCCCGCCTCTCAAATACCTCTGCTTTGGCCCTGGTCTTGGGGGGTTTTTTCCCTTTTTTGTTTTTACCGCGCTTTCGTGCCCTTTTTAACCACTGGCCACATCGAGGATCTTCGACCTCGCAGGGGTCCTTTTTCTCCCAATAGTCTCCGGTTTTAAGAAATGTGATGAGTGTTAAAAAAAAACACGTCGCTCACGGACACCCATGACTGTTGTCGCAGGTGTCTAGGAGCCGACCATGACCCGGAGCTATGCTCCCTCTGTAAGATGTCCTCAAAGGCCATCCAGAGTCGTAAGTAGAAGCTGGATGATCTTTTCCGTAAGGCAGCCCCGGTATCTGCGCAACCTCTGGAGTTTTCCAAGGCTCCTCCCGGGGCCTGGTAGCACTCTGACAGGGGCTACGCAAGCTGTTGGGGGCGCCAGACAAGCCTGAGAGGTCACGCGCCGGGTGTCTCAGCCCCCCTCGGCAGTCTGGAGTCAGAGAGGGAGCGGCCCAGGAAAGTACCTCGAACCAATATGGAGACCTCTGGCGAAGGCTCCTGGTCTCCCAAGGATTGTCCTGGTGAGGACCTCCTTGACACCAAATCCAGTCACCTCGGTGTCAGTGTCACAGGGCCCCACTCCTGAATGGGAGGCCTGAATACTGGCCTTGGAACGCAGCCTTTCTGTGTTCCTCGCTGTTCAGCAGGCCTGGGTGCCAGGTCCCGCCGGCATGCGCCTCGAGACTGCAGAAACCTAGACCTCGAGGACTCACCGGGCCACTGCAGTGACCCCCGAGAGCCAGAAGCCTCGTAAGGATCCTCATTATGGGTCTTGATCTCCGTCCCGTTCCTCGGGCGCACACCTCCAGCTTCGGGCAAGTTTTGGCCTCAGAGATCTGATGCAGGTCACCGATCCATCTCGAACTGCCCGACCTCGAATCCTCCACAGACTACTCAGAGTGGGAGTTCGATGGGGAGACCTTCCCGGAGACTCTGTCCCACCGAGACCTCCCCGCCGACTCAGAGGCAGCGGTCACCTCCCGAGGACCTTTCTGGAGTTTGTCCAGGAAATGGCACGGGCCCTGACACTTGCCACAGAGTCTGAGGAGGAACTTGGGTTGAGGAGCTTGATATTCTGCAATATGAAGCCCCTCTGAAAGAGGCTTTCTAAGTGCCGAATCCTCCCATTCTGAACCGACTTCTCCGCATTTGGGAGAACCCGGCCTCTGTTCTGATTGTGAGCAATCGCCTGGACGCTATGTATAGGGTTCAGCAAGGCCCGAGGTTTCATAAAGCTCAGCTTCCCCATACTTTGGTGGTCAAATTGACCATGCGGAAGCTAAAGAGCCCGAAGATTGATTCATTGGTCTCGCCTCTCTTGGAAAACTTCCTCCCTCCTTCCCTCCCTCCTCAGGAAGAAGCAGCAGAACCTTTTTCCATCGGAAGGGGCTCCCGTACAGGGGCTACCCGGCCTATTCGCCGGCGTCAACCCCCATTCAGGGTAGTCGAGGCAAGACCGCGGTCCCTGGCGCAAGTTCAGCCACCCTCGGGGATTTGACGCCATCAGCATCCTCTAGAAGGGTGGCTGCCCATTGGGGGGGCATCTGGTCCATTTCTCCTACAGGTGGGAATCCATCTCCACCAATGCCTGGGTCCTCCAGGTCATTTGGGAGGGCTATCGTCTCCATCTGGACCAGGCCCCTCCTCCGTACTTCCCCGGGAGCCATGTCTGCTTCCCCAACACCAGACCTTCCTGAGTCAGGAGCTCGCAGGCCCACCACACTTCCAAGGATGGGGTTTTACTCCCGATACTTCCTTGTCCTGAAGTGGACAGGGGGCCTTCAGCCCATCCTCAACCTGCAGAACCTTAACAAGTTCCTGGTACGGGAGACTTTCAAGATGCTCTCCCTTGGAACATTACTGCCCCAACTCCAGTAGGGCGATTGGCTATGTTCAGGGAAACCATTACCAGTGCACAGGGTACTTCCCTTTGGCCTCGCATCCATCCCACGGGTCTTCAAGAAGTGCCTGGCTGTGGCTGCAGCCCACCTACAGCTGTGGGGCACATTCGTCTGTCCATATCTAGACTGGCTCGTAACAGGGGGCACGGCCTTTGAAGCCATGCAGGCCACGGACCACACCATTTGCCTCCTGGAGCATCTGGGGTTTGTGATCAGTTACCTAAAGTCCCACCTCACTCCAGTTCAGTCCCTGGAGTTCATCGGGGCTCGCTTGGACACCCTTCGGGCCATGGCTTTTCTTCCTCAGGATAGGGTGGACCGCCTCGTGTCCCTGGCGTCTGAAGTGCGGTGCTGCAGCGCCTTCTTGGCCACATGGCCTCCACGGTCCATGTCGTGACCAATGCCTGTCTCAACTTGTGGGGACGCAATGGTGCCTCAGAGCACAATAGGCATAGTCAACCGGCCACCTCCGAGACCCCATCTTGGTCTCTCCCAGTACGGTGGAGTCTCTTGCTTGGTAGCAGGAACCTCGGAACCTGCTTTGAGGTATGCCCTTCCAAGCTCCGGCGCATCAGTTGATCTTAATGACGGATGCCTTCCTGGCGGGCTGGTGTGCCCACTGCGAGTGGCAGCACACTCAAGGGACCTGGTCGCTTGAGTCCCGGCAGCAGATCAACCTGCTGGAGCTCTGGGCCATTCGTGCTGGTCCAAATGGACAATTGGGTCACTATGTTCTATGTGAACAAACAGGGAGGTACCGGCTTCTACAGCCTCTGTTCGGAGGCCATAGCCCTATGCTCCTTTGTGGTGAGCCAGGGCATGGCCATCCGGGCCACTTACCTTCCAGATCAGGACAATACATTGGCAGACCGGTTCAGCAGAGTCCTCCAGCTGCACGAGTGGTGCCTGTGTCCTCGAACAGTGCAGCAGCTCTTCCAGCACTGGGGGACTCCAGACCTGGACATCTTTGCCAGTCCTGCGAATTCGCAGCTCCCCCGGTTCTGTGGACCCCTCCTGCACCCGGGCAGGGTGGCCCCGGATGCCTTCCTTATCTCATGGGAAACAGGCCTGCTATATGCCTCCCCCCCCTCGTCCCTCATTGCTCGGACCCTTCTCAAGATCCAGTGGGACAGGGCTTGGTGATTCTCATAGCCCCAAGGTGGCCCAGGCAGCCTTGGTTTCCTCTGCTGCTCAGTCTCTCGACGGAGCCCCCAGTTCCACTCAGGTTCTCACTGGAGCTGCTGATGCAGGAGGAGGGTCTGCTTCTCCACCCCATTCTGAGGTCCCTATCCCTCACAACTTGGCGGCTGAGCGGGTCGCTCTAGCCTCCTACCGTCTTCCCGTGGAGATTGAGGACATTCTTTTGGCCTCACGAAAGGACTCGACCAGACAGGCTTACACCTTCAAGTGGCGTCTTTTTTTTTTGGTGTGATGCTCGGAGCTCCGAGGAAACCCATTTTCATGCCCTACCAGTTTGGTCTCGCAGTACCTGCTCCACGTCTCGCAGTCTGGACTGAAGTCTAACTCGGTCAGGGTTCACCTGAGTGCCATCTCAGCGAACCACCACCCCATCGAGGACAAACCTCTTTTTGGGGCAACCACTTGTCTCTCGTTTCATGTGAGGCCTGCTCCTTTCCAGGCCCCCCCTACCCACCCTCCTCTGGTGGAATGGGACCTCAATGTCCTCATGCAGCTGACCAAGCTTCCCTTTGAGACCATGACTACCTGCCCTCTGTGGCATCTGTCGTGGAAAGTGGCTCTCACCTCCGCCTAGAAGGTCAGCGAACTCCAGGCGCTGATGGCCTAGGCACCATACACAAGGTTTTATAGGAACAGGGTAGGATGGTCCTGCGGACTCACCCCAAGTTCCTCCTGAAGGTTGTCTTGGATTTTCATCTGAATCAAGAGATAGTGCTGCCCACCTTCTTCCTGAAGCCCTACACGGTCAGGGCGTCGGTGATTCTCCACACCTTGGATTGTAAGAGGGCTCTCTCTACCTGCCATAGATTCGGGACCACCGCAGATCCAGGCAGCTCTTTGTCTCCTTCAGTCACAGCCATCTGGGGCTGCCAGTCACCAAGCGTACCTTGTCCATCTGGGTGGCAGACTGCAACACCTTTGCTCAGGCTGGGTTTTCCTTGGAACGCCGAGTCACGGCTCACAATGTCTGAGCAATGGCGACCGTTGGTTGCTAGCCTGCGCTCGGTGCCACTGGCAGACATCTGCCTGGCTGCCACCTGGTCTTCCACTCACACCTTCGCGGCACATTACTGCCTGGAGAGTGAGTACCCATCAGGGTGCTGCCTTCGGCCAGGCTCTATTCCATAATCTGTTCGGGGCTTAAGCAACTCCTGCCCTCCGACCCTTCTTGTTCCGGCTACTGGGGGCGTGGCCATCCATGGACCCGGGGCCCTCGGGTTGCGTTCGGCTGTCACTGGCGACTTCTCATGGCACTGATGTGCTTTTTCCTACAGGTCCTTAGTAGCCTGTAGCTAGGGAGTCCCATATGTGAGGACTGACTTCCTGATTGTTCCCGGAGAAAGGGTAGTTACTCAACTGTAACGTGTTCTCCAGGGACAGCAGCAGTCAGTCCTCACAACCCTCCCTCCTCCCCTTGGAGTTGCTGTATATTTTTGCCATCTTCTTGAAGGGGCTATAGCTATGGCACCTGACTGAGTAAGATGGCACCTTTGGGTGGGAAGGGGACTACACATGCGTGGTGGCATTCCCAAAGGCTTTCTTTGAAAGCTGGAGAAATGCTCTGTGCAGGCTCCATTGGTGCCAACTTCACCCATATGTGAGGACTGATTTCTGCTGTCCCTGGAGAACACCTGTTACAGGTGAGTAACTACACTGTCTCCCTCATTTCACATGCCTAAACATCTTTCCCTTGTACATATGTTGCAATGTATTTAAGTTATGCCTCTGAGCAGATCCCGCATGCCATCTCTATCTAAATTTACATCTTGAGTTCTCCATAATATTTGAGTTTTGATTGTATGATAAGGTGTTATTAAAAAAAACGTGTTAAATATATATATAAATCTTCTTTTGTCAGCTAGCTGTCTCATCTGACTGAGTAAGATGGCACCCTTGGGTGGGAAGGGGACTACGCATGCGTGGTGGTATCTCCCAAAGACTTTCTTTGAAAGCTGGGGAGATGCTTCTTTGAGGTCTCCATCGGTGCCATTGTCACCTATATGTGAGGACTGATTTCTTCTGTCCCTGGGGAACCCCTGTTACAGGTGAATAGCTGTGCTTTCTCATTGCTCTTTATAGGCATTAACAACTGTGGTTTTCTTTCATTCTTGTACTTTCCATCCAGGATCCAGTTTCCCTGGACAATTTACCAACTCTTTTTAGGCGGCATCAGGGGATAATGCGGCATCCCAACATAAAGTCCCTAGCCTTCATAGCTTGGATGTAAGAGGATTGTTAAAAGCTAATGACATGAGGAAAGTGCCATGTACTTCATAGCAAACACAAAAAAAATCATTAGAAAAGTAACCTGCAGCATGTGCTATAGGTTCTGCCCTAGCAAACCTATTGCCAAATAATGGGACCAGGATAATAAATTTCATATTAACACCACAATAGACATTATACCATGGATAGGCATTATATTTCAACCATAAGGGCCTCAGATGAGGGAGCCTGGTCCCTGCCATCTCTGTTAGTGTACTAGGCAGACACAGGCTACTCAATCCCCCCCCCAATTATTATCTTTCATTGGCCCAGACATAAGGAATAATAATTTCTCCGGGAACAAGCAGGAAGTCAGTTCTCACATATGGGTGATGTCAGTGCCGACGGAGCCCTCTTGCGGAGCAAATCCCCAGCTTTCAAAGAAAGCCTTTGGGAATTGCATCACGCATGCGCGGTCCCCTTCCCGCCCAAGGGTGCCATCTTGCTCAGTCTCCTTTTTTCCACGGAGCCCTCTGGACATTGTTCCACTGTCCCCGTGGAAAAAGTTGTAAAATTCAGTTCCTGATCGTCCCTCCAGTCTAGTCCCTGAGTCTCTGGGGTTGTGATCCTCCTCCAGAAGCTTGGAGACTGAGAAATGTCACTCTTGTGACGTCACTGGTATATAAGCCCCAGATCCGCCTCCTCACACCAGTTATCTCAGTCTCCAAGCAGCTGGAGGTTGGGTGAGCCCAGGGGTTCGGGGCTCACTAGAGAGACGATTAAGGAGAGTCTCTAGGTTTTGAAGAAAAGGATTTATTTCATAGTTCCGAAAAAGGAAGGAACTTATCGGCCTATTTTAGATCTCAAGAGAGTAAATCGTTGTCTAAGGGTGTCTCATTTTTGCATGGAGACCTTCAGGTCCATTATAGTGGCGGTAAGAAAGGGCGAATTTCTAACGTCCCTAGACCTATCGGAGGCGTATCCTCGCATTCCGGTTCGGCAGGAGCATTAGAAATTTCTCAGGTTTGCGGTACCTATGGGACATTTCCAGTTTCAGATGCTTCCATTTTGGCCTGGCTACGGCGCCATGTATGTTCACCAAAGTGATGGCGGTGGTGGCAGTGGCCTTGAGAAAGGACGGAGTGTTAGTACACCCTTATCTGGGCGATTGGTTGATCAGAGCGAAGTCCCGAACAGAGAGAGTGTCGGCTACGGCCAAGGTGGTGGCCTTTTTGCAGAGTCTCGGTTGGGTAGTCAATATGGCAAAGAGCAAGTTGGAACCATCTCAGAGTCTGGAGTACCTGGGGGGGCGCTTCGATACGAGAGTGGGGCGAATTTTTCTGCCGCAGCAGTGGGTGCTAGCGCTCAGAAAGTTGGTCAGGCAATTTCTCAGTAAGCAGGGCCCCACGGCCTGGGATTACCTACAATTGCTAGGGACCATGGCGGCGACGCTCGAGTTGGTTCCATGGGCGAGGGCCCACATGAGACCGTTGCAAAGGGCGCTGTTGAGGAGGTGGTCGCATCAGAAGGATCAACTGTCTCAGCAGCTGTCTTGTCCGCCACGGACGTTCGCAGCGCTTCAGTGGTGGTTGCGTCCGGGGTGTCTGGAAAAGGGGTTGCCCTTGGAGTCACCTGTGTGGATATCTCTGACGACAGATGCCAGTCTTCTGGGCTGGGGGACTCACTTTCAGGGACAATTTGCACAGGGGCAGTGATCCGAGCTAGAGAAGAGTTGGTCGATCAACAGGTTGGAGTTGAGAGCAGTGGTGCTGGCGTTGCAGGAGTTTCGGCCGGCGCTCCGGGGAAAGGCCATTCAAGTGTTCTCAGACAGTGCGACCACAGTGGCTTACATCAACCGTCAGGCACCAGCAGCATGGCGCTGGAAGCCGAGGCCGAGAGTTTTAGAGTAGGCCGAGGACAATCTGGTGGCTTTGTTGGCGGCGCATGTGGCAGGGGTAGACAATGTGGAGGCCGACTTATTGAGTCACGTAAGAGTAGACCCGGGGGAATGGGTTCTACATCCAGACGTGTTCGCGATGCTGGTGCATTGCTGGGGGACGCCGGTAATGGATCTCATGGCGACTTTCCAATCGGCAAAGGTATATTGCTTCTTCAGCAGGAGAAGGGAGAGAACGGCGGAAGGCCTGGATGCTCTTATTCAGGCCTGGCCGGAAGAGCAACTCCTCTACGTGTTTCCACCTTGGGTGTTGATCGGTCGGGTGCTGCAGCGCATAGAGCTCCACAGAGGTCAGGTGATTCTGATAGCGCCGGATTGGCCAAGAAGGCCGTGGTACGCGGACTTGGTGTGGCTGTTAGTAGGGAAGCCCTGGAAGCTTCCGACTCAAAGGGATATTCTAACGCAGGGGCCCCTGTGCATGCCTCAGGTGGATCGATTCTCGCTTATGGCTTGGCTCTTGAGAGGGCTAGGATGAGAGTGAAGGGTTATTCGGCGGAGGTGATTTCCACTTTGCTGAAAGCTCGGCGAAGGTCTACTTCGTTGGCTTATGTTAGAGTGTGGTGCGTTTTTGAAGCATGGTGTGTGGACAGAGGTTTCATTCCCTTAAAGGCGTCAGTGCCGCAGTTGCTAGCTTTCTTGCAAGATGGCTTTCAGAAGAGCTTGGCTGCTTCGTTGAGGGTGCAGCTGGCAGCGCTGTCCTGTTATAGGGGTAAGGTGCAAGGCGAGGCGCTCGGAGGACATGCGGATGTTAAGCGTTTTTTGCGGGCAGTAACCCTATTGCGGCCGCCGCATAAGCAAGTTGTTCCGACTTGGGATCTCCCTTTGGTGTTGGGGGCGTTAGGGAGAGTGCCCTTTGAACCATTGGCGAAAGCGTCTCTGAAGGATCTCACTCTGAAGGTGGTGTTCTTGGTGGCGATTGCTTCAGTGAGGCGAATCTCAGAATTACAAGCGTTGTCCTGTAAAAAGCCTTTTCTGGCTTTCTTTGATACGAAGGTGGTTTTGAGGCCGGTGTCATCCTTTTTACCAAACGTGGTGTCGGTTTTTCATATGAATCAGGTAGTATCTTTGCCGGTGTTCGCAGCACAGAGAGAGGGTCATGCTGCGGGACAGTTGCATCTGTTGGATATTCGGCGAGCGCTGAAGTATATCTGCAGGACAGCTACTTTCCGTAGATCAGATAGACTTTTTGTGTCGTTTGAGGGAGCAAGAAATGGCGAGGCAGCTTCTAAAGCTTCTATTGCCCGATGGTTGAAGGAGGTGATCGCGTCTGCGTGGGAAAGAGCAAAGATGGGCTGAGAGCTCATTCCACTAGGGCACAGGCAGCCTCTTGGGCGGAATGCAGTCTGGTGCCAGCGGTAGGAATCTGTAAAGCGGCGACCTGGTCATCTTTGCACTCTTTTGTGAAGCATTACCGTCTGGATGTTCAGGCGGAGAGGGACACTGTTTTGGATCGGCTGTGCTTCAGGCTGGTCTAACAGGACCCTCCCGTTGAATCTGTTCACTGCTCTGTTACATCCCCAGAGATTCCAGGACTAGACTGGAGGGACGATCAGGAAGATTAAATTAGACTTGCCTGCTAATTGTAGTTCCTGGAGGAACTCCAGTCTTGTCCTGTGTCCCACCCTGATAAGTGAGTGGACTATAGCCTGAAGCAGGACTAAAGTAACAGGTAAGCGTCACAGGTGGCTGTGCTGAAACATAGGTTCCATAGATTTGGGGGTGGTTGGGGGGGGGGGGTCAACATCCTTTGCAGGGGAGGGAAAGAGGACCTCAGCACGCAGGGACGTTTCAAAGGGTATGTACATAGTTTGGCATGGAGGCCTTCAGGGGGCAGTTAGTGCTTAGGTTTTGGTTATGATATAGTTTAGTACTTAATCGTTGCTCCGGTGAGTCTGCTTTGTCAGTAGGTAACTGGTGTGAGGAGGTGGATCTGGGTCTTATATACCAGTGATGTCACAAGAGTGACATTTCTCAGTCTCCAAGCTGCTGGAGGAGGATCACAACCCCAGAGATTCCGGGACTAGACTGGAGTTCCTCCAGGAACTACAATTAGCAGGTAAGTCTAATTTAATTTAATCTTTTTTGTCTTCTTTCCTTCGGTCGACACCGGTTCCTCTTCCCGCCTGCGGCTCGATACACCGGTATTGGGTCCAGGTCGAATTTTTGTTTTTTTGTCCTTTGTGACTGGCTTTCGCTCCTTTTTTTCCTTTTAACTGGCAGCCCGGGTCTTCAACCTCGCAGGGGCCCTTTTTCTCTGGTGGCTGCCAGTTGGTTCAAGAATTGTGATCGGTGCATCAAACTTATGTCCCTCACTGATACGCATGACTGCTGTCTCCGGTGCCTCGGGCCTGACCATGACCCGACGGTCTGCGGTCTGTGTAGAAAGATGTCCTCTAAGGCCTTGAAGAGCCGCCAGCAGCAGCACGATAGGATTTTTGCTGAATCCGTGCCTCCGCATGCTCGGACCTCGTCTGAGACCTCTACGTCTCGGGGGGTGGGGGGGGGGGAATAGTTCAAGCCCGAGCTGCGTAGAGGTTCCTCGGAGAGGTGGTCCCCCTCGAGGGAGCACAGGAGGAAGAAACCCCAGAAGGCGGCATCGTTGGACAGCTCCAAGCGGCCCAGTTCCTCCTGGGGCCGGTTGCGGAGCTCTGAGTGCTGGCCAGGGTCTTCGGGAGGCGGAGCGCCCGGCCAAGATGCCTCAACATGATACGGATCAGCCGAGGAAGGTAACTACTGTCCTCGTTGGGGACTCCACTCCGAGGGAACCGGCGTCGGGCCTGGCTTCGTCAGGACCTGACCCAGGGGCTGCGGAGCCTTCTGCACTTGAGTCCAGAGTGGTGGCCTTGGAGCACAGTATAAACTGCCTTCATGGAGCAGCAGCGGGCGCTGATAGCCGGCCTTTCCGGTTCTTCCACCCCGACCACTGGGCTCTTATTTATTTTATTTATTTATTTATCTATCTATATTTTTTTATACCGCCCCTTCCAGCGATCAAGGGCGGTTTACAAGGAACATTTTAACAATTGTACACAGATGTATACATTTACATTGAACAATCAGATTCAACTATTTACAATGAACGGTTAAGTTTAACTATTTACATTGAACAAAGCTTCAACTTCATGATGTATTAGTAATACAAACACCCATTAAATTATTTACATTGGATATTTACAGTGGTTGTGTGTTGTGTATATTTTGGAATTTATTTCCTTTTATGACGTAAATCGGGGGTGTGTATGGGGGTGTCAGACAGGGGGGGGGGTGAGTTATTTAGTTTTGAGTAAGGGGGTTCGTGTGTGTAATACCATGGTTATGGAGGTGTTTTGGGGGAATATGGGATTTCAAAGTGTTCAGTAAAGAGTTAAGTTTTTAGCTCTTTCCTGAACTGATAGAGGTCATTTATGATGCGAAGGTCTATTGGGAGGTCATTCCAGAGCGTAGGGGCAGTGAATGTGAATGCTCTGGAGCTAGTGGTTTTCTTTGTCTTCCTGAAGGCTTTTGGTGTGATAAGGGAGTGGGCTTCGTTTTGTCTGTGTGATCTAGTTTTGTTTGGTGATTGCAGTAGTGTGGATAGGTGTGAGGGGGCTATGTCTTTTATGAGTTTAAAGGTTGTTAGGATAGTTTTGTATCTGATTCGGCTATTGATTGGGAGCCAGTGTAGTTCTAGCAGTATTGGGGTTACGTGGTCTGTTAGACGTGCTTTAGCTATTACTTTTGCACAGATGTTCTGAGCTCTTTGAAGAAGGTATGTGCTTTTTTGAGGGAGGCCTATTAATAGACTATTGCAGTAGTCAAAGTGGGGGGTGATTAGTGTATTTACTACAGATCTAAAATCTTGAGTTTCTAGGAGTGGCCTTAGGTGCTGAATAGTTTTTAGTTTGTAAAAACTCTTGACGTCAAAGTCGACCCCTGAGGCCGAGCTGATCCTTGAGGCCCTTTGGACTCGAGTCAATCCTCGGCCGAGGTCCCAATCGGCCTCCCGTTCGGCACCGATGTTGTCGCCGCTGAGCCTCCCAATGTCGGGGCGGTCAGTACCGGGGCCCTCGATGCCAGAGCCCATCGATTCCTCCTCGGAGGCTTCGGGATGGGAGACGGAGGAAGAGGAGTCCCCGGACACTTGCCGGCAAAGGGACGTCCCGTCCGATTCCCCGGTGTCTGAACCTCGGAGAAGGTTCCCTCCGGAGGAACAAGGTTTTTGGACTTCGTGAGGGATATGTCCAAGGCTTTGGCATTCCCCACGGAGTCCAAGGAGGTTCCTCGAACCGACGAGCTCGAGATCCTCCAGTATGAGGCCCCCCCCTTACTGTACCCGTGCCTCCAATCCTGGAACAACTGATGCTTCGTATGTGGGAGACTCCTGCATTGGTGCCGGTGATCAGCAAACAGCTGGACTCAATGTATCGAGTCCACCGAAGTCCTCGGTTTCAGAAGTCACAGCTCCCGCGCAACTCCATGGTTTTGGAATCGGCCATGCGCATGCTGAAGAGCTAGAAGACGCACTTCTCGGTGCCTCCCGACAGGGAGGTCTGCAACTTGGACCTCTCTCGGTTGAAAGTGCTTTGAGGGATCGATTCTGACCTGTCATCCAGGCTTACCAGCTCTACATGGACCATGTTCCTGAGGGACCTGGCGAAGGAGCTCGCCGGGTTCTCAGCTGGTCTCTCTGAGGGGCCTTTGCAGCGCTTCAGGAGCCTGTCTACTGCTGTCCGTGAGTGCTCGAAGTTCAAGTCGGCGGCCCGGGTAGCCGCGGTTGGCATCGGTGCACGCCGCCAAGCATGGCTGCAGTCGTCCGACCTTGAGCAATGGGTTCAGGACAAGTTGGTCGATGACCCATGCCAGGGAGACAACCTCTTTGGCAAGCCCATGACCGACAAGATGGCTGAATTTGGAGACTGAGTTACCTGACGAGGACACGGCTCGCCAAGAAGACCTCTACCCCTTCTCACAAGAAGGACTCTGGTACAAAGCCCTTTTACTCGAGGAAGGGTACTGCTTACCGAAGCTACCCCCATTATCAGGCCTCCCCGGCTCCCCAACAGGGGCAGCAGGCCAAGGGACAGGGGCATGGCCCGCGTAAGGAGAAAGACCCCAAACACCGGCTCCGGCCCAGCCTAGCAGTGGCTTTTGACTCTCAAAGCATGGCCCCTCTCCCCATAGAGGATAGGCAGTACACAGGAGGCAGGCTGGCCCTGTATGCCCACAGATGGGCAGCAGTTACCACCGATGCAGATAGCTCTCTTGGACTGTCTACTGCACCTGACCCAGGTACCACCCCCTTACTTCCCTGGAGAGCCACTCGGGTCTCCCCTTCACCGGGACCACCTTCTGAAGGAGTTGGCGGGTCTGCTCGAGGATCAGGCGGTAGAACCGGTGCCCCACCACCTGTAGGGCAGGGGCTTCTACTCCAGGTACTTTCTGGTACCAAAAAAGAGCAGGAGGCCTCGGGCCCATCCTCGACCTGCGCAACTTAAACAAATTCCTGGTGAGGGAGAAGTTCAAGATGCTCTCCCTTGGAATATTGCTGCCTTACCTCCACCAGGGAGATTGGCTAAGCTCCTTAGACCTAAAAGATGCGTATACACACATCCTAATTCACCCAGACCACAGGCAGTATCTACCCTTTGTGGTGGTGGTGGGGGGGGGGGGGGGGAGGGTCAGCACTACCAGTATAGGGTACTCCCGTTTTGGCCTGGCCTAGTCCCCCAGGTTGTTTACAAAATGCCTGGCTGTGGTGGCTGCCTTTCTCAGACTCCAAGGGGTCTTTGTCTTCCCCTACCTAGACAACTGGCTCATCAGAGGCACTTCAGCCAGCGAGGCCCACCAGGCCACATCTCGCACCATTCAAGTGCTGCAGCATTTGGAGTTTGTAATCAATTACCCCAAGTCCAGCCTAACTCCCACTCAACAGCTAGAGTTCATTGGGGCTAGACTCGACACTCTTCAGGCAAAGGCCTACCTGCCTGCAGACAGGACATGCAGGCTTCTGGCTCTGGCACATCAGGTGAGTTGCAGATCCAAGATGTCAGCAAGGCATTTTCTGCGCCTTCTCGGACACATGGCTTCTATGGTTCACGTAATACTAGATGCCCGCCTCCACATGCGAACCACTCAATGGTGCCTCAGAGACCAGTGGTCACAGGCCTCAGGTTGCCTCAGGGACAAGATCACGATTTCCAGGCGACTGGTACGGTCCCTGGGCTGGTGGCTTCAGCCACTCCACTTGGCAGCGGGGATGCCTTTCCAGACTCCTCTGCAGACGAGAATCCTGACCACGGATGCATCCCTACTGGGCTGGGGGGCCCATTGCCAAGGGTTCTCTACTCAGGGAATGTGGTCCCCAGAAGAGAGAGCACAGCAGATCAACTTCTTAGAGCTCCGTGCCATACTCCTGACTCTTGGCGCTTTCTGGCGAGTCCTGGCTCACAAGCCTGTTTTGATACAGATAGACAACCAGGTAGCCATGTTCTATGTGAACAAGCAAGGGGGCACAGGGTCCTGCCTCTTGTGTCAGGAAACCCTAGATCTGTGCTTATTTGCATGCATCTCCGGGCCGTCTTCCTGCCAGGTCAGGAAAACTGCTTTGCAGACAGACTCGGCAGGATCTTTCAGCCCCATGAGTGGCAGCTGGACCAGGGGATAGTTCACTGGCTGTTCTAGACCTGGGGAAGGCCAGTGATGGATTGGTTTGCGAGCCCGGCCAACCACCAGTTGCCCAGTTTCTGCTCCAGGCAGCACCACCCGGACAGGGTGGCTGCCGATGCCTTTCTGATATTATGGTCAGTGGGCCTCCTGTATGCGTTTCCTCCAATGCCTCTGGTGGCCAAGACTCTTTTCAAAATCCTCCAAGACAAAGGCCTCTGTCATTCTGGTAGCACCGAGGTGGCCGAGACAACCCTGGTTTCCACTTCTACTTCAGCTGGTGGTGGAAGCCCCCATTCCCCTGGGGTCTGCCCCGAAACTCCTGTCCCAGGAGGGGGGGGGGGGCCCTCCTGCATCCCATCCTCAGGTCCCTCAACCTGATGGCATGGCTGCTGAAAGGGTAGTACTCACTCCACTTCTCCTCCCGAAAGAGGTCGAGGATGTCTTGCTGGCCTCCAGAAGGCCCTCGACCAGACAGACCTACGCCTTGAAGTGGCAAAGGTTTGTAGTGTGGTGTGAGGGGCAGGATGCCAACCCCTTCTGTCAGATTGGGGTGGTTTTCAAGTACCTTCTCCACCTTTCAGATTTAGGCCTCAAGTCCAGTTCCGTCAGGGTGCACCTTAGTGCCCTTGCAGCAAACCATTTCCTGATGGAGGAGAAGCCCATCCATCCATTGCTTTCCCGGTTCTTGAGAGGCCTGCTTCTTTTGAAACCTCCAGTTCGCCCACCGGTGACTGAATGGGATCTCAATGTAGTTCTGGGGCAGCTTACTCGGCCGCCTTTTGAGCCAATGGCTACCTGCCATCTATGTTACCTTTCTTGGAAGGTGGTGTTTTTGGTGGCACTCACGTCAGCTAGGCGCGTGAGTGAGCTGCAGGCCCTTGTGTCCGACAGGTCTTACACCAGGTTCTATAGGAACAGGGTGGTGCTTCGCACACACCCCAAATTCCTTCCGAAGGTGGTCTCCTCATTCCACCTCAATCAGGAGGTGGTTCTGCCTGTCTTTTTTCCCAGGCCGCATGCCAGTAGGGCTGAGATGGTACTGCATACCCTGGACTGTAAGAGGGCGTTGGCCTTCTATATTCAGCGCACGCAGGGCCATAGAAGGGCTTCTCAGCTCTTTGTATCCTATTACCCCAGTAAGCTGGGAATGGCCGTCTCCAAGCATACGCTGTCCACCTGGGTAGCGGACTGTATTGCCTGGGCATAGAGGGTAGCTGAGCTTCCGTTGGAGAGTTGTGTCACGGCCCATCGGGTCAGGGCCATGGCGGCATCAGTGTCTCATTTCCGTTCTGTTCCGCTGGCAGATATCTGCCGGGCTGCTATTTATTTATTTATTTAGCTGTATTTATATCCCGCTTTTCACCGGGTCAAAGCGGTCAATTGGGGGATACATTTAACATGAGGGGATATGAGACACATACGCTAATACTTACAGGGAACATGGACAATGGAGGGTTAAGTGGCTTGCCCAAGACCACAAGGAGTGCCTATAGGACTAGAAATCCCAGTCCCTCCGGCCTGAGATTGCTGTCCCCAGGTGGGACTTGAACTCTCGGCCCTCCGGCCTGAAGTACCTTGTCCTAACCACTAGACCACTCCTCCCTACCTGCTACCTGGTCTTCGGGTCAGACTTTCGCAATCCATTACTGCCTGGATAGGGAGTCCCTATGGAACAGTGCCTTTGGCCAGGTTGTACTCCGTAACCTTTTTGAGGTCTAGGCAACTCCTGCCCTCCAACCCTTCTGTGTTCAGGCTACCGGAGTGCATTCTTTCAGTTAGATTTCTATTGTGACTGCTGGCGGCTGTCGTAGAGGGAGCCTATTTTTCAGCTGTGGGTTCTCCGTAGCCTATAGCTGGGGAGTCCCATATGTGAGGACTGACTTCCTGCTTGTTCCTGGAGAAAGCGTAGTTACTCACCTGTAACAGGTGTTCTCCGAGGACAGCAGGAATCAGTCCTCACAACCCTCCCTCCTCCCCTTGGAGTTGCAGTCCCATTATTATTTTTATATTTTTGCTGTCTTTTAGCTATGTCATCTGACTGAGCAAGATGACACCCTTGGGCGGGAAGGGGACCACGCATGTGTGATGCAATTCTCAAAGGCTTTCTTTTAAAGCTGGGGATTTGCTCCGCATGAGGGCTCCGACGTCACCCATACGTGAGGACTGATTCCTGCTGTCCCCGGATAGCACCTATTACAAGTGAGTAATTATGCATTTTCATTTTTCAAAAGCATTTAAAAATTACTTAGCTGCCAATTGAAGAATTCCATAAAAACGCGATAATGGGCAGATTGGTTGGGCCATGTCAGTCTTTATCTGATGTCATCCGCTATGTTACTGTAAAATTATATTAAACATAGGAACAATGGAAATATAGCTGCATTTCCTATGGTGGTAGTAATTTCAGAGAAAGACTTATGTCCCCTGTGTCTGATTAGTCATTTATGTATTAAGAGCACAGTCAAGAAATTGCACGAGAGAATTTGGACCCTTGTGCCTCTGTCATTATCTTGTGAAGGCTTTGCTGCTTGATGCCAGTGCTAAGTTAATATTTTTGTCTGCATGCCCAAAATGAAAATAGTTTTCAGTCCCATAATTTTTCTCTTTTCTCATACTTTTCCAGTATCTCCTTGAGGTATTGGCATGAGTGTCATTGATCACCTACTCCTCACCCCCACACAGATATCCTGTAGGCCCACTAGGATGTTAAAAAATGACCACCACCTGTGCCTCTTCTGTCAGTATGGCTACCTCAAGCAGAACTGGTTAAAAAGGTTTTTAAAAAAATCAAAACACCTAGAGGAGGAAAATTTAATGTATAGCAAGGATACTGCTGACCCTAGTGTGATCTTTTGTTTGTCTGATGCTCTGTCACTGCAGCAGAAATCTGACTTTTCTCTCCTTTTTACATTGCAGAAGAGGAAAGCAGATGTGGTTTCCCCAACAACGTTGGTTCCCGCTTCCTCGGACGCCTCACAGGCCTCGGTGTTTCCACAGGTGAGACCAGGTAGATTGAGCCTCAAGGTGGGGAGGAAAGAGGTATCTATAGAGCCTTACACAGGCAACACAGAGAATAGAGTCCTTAGAGATTCAGCTCCTTCCACAGTATTCATCTTTAATACCATTTTGTATACCAGACCAGTCCAGAATGAATGGAGTTATGCCCCTGAGCCAGCAGATGGAAACAGAGACTTTTAAGAGCTGTGAGACTTTCCATATGCAAGGCCCATACAGTCACTTGCTCTTTAGTATTCTTTGTCTCCAGCAGATGATGATGGGCAATCTCCAGGAACAAGCAGGAATGAGTCTTCACATATGGGTACGTCGGTACCGACGGAGCCTGCGCGGGAACGCTCCCCAGCTTCCCAAAAAAGGAAAGCTTTTGGGAGCATCCCACAGTGCCATCGCGCTGCCTTCCCACCTTTCCTAACCGCCTCTCCCCAGTTCTTCTTTGCCGCGGAGCCAGCAGGTCGTGTTCCTGTCACCGCTGAAGAAGTTCTTTGTTTTATTTTATTTCTTTGGTCGCGCGTCTGCCTCCCCCGACTTCGAACCGGTACCGCCGGTTTTTTCTTTCTTTTCTTAAAAAAACAAAACAAAACAAAACATATTTTTTCCCTCACTTAGTGTGTTTTTCTTCTTTTGGGCCTTAGGCCTCACAAAGAATTTTTCCTCATGGAAAAACCAGCCTCCGGGTTTAAAAAATGCACTAAGTGCAGCGGTACTATTTCTGTTATTGACACCCATGAATGGTGTCGTAAATGTTTGGGTCCTGAACACTCCATTTCGGATTGTCCGTCCTGCTCTTTGATGACTAAACGAGGTTTACAGAACCGAGCAGCCAAGCTCCATGTGCTTGTTTCCCTCTGATGCAGCTTCAGTGGCATCGACGTCTTCCAGGGCTGCTTCTTCCTCCCATGGATTTCAGGTAACCAAACATAAATCCAGCCGGTCCTCGAAGGGTAGATCTCCTTCCAAGCATCGAGATGCCTCCGGGCTTGCCCTCGAGGATCCTGCACCGGCAAAACAACCCCGGTGGGAAGCTCCAGCTTCCAAAGCTCCACCTATACAGGTTACAGGTTGACATCGATGGCACGGCCTCAACCGATCACCTGTTAGAATGCTCTGGGGTACCGACGCAACCTTTCGGTACCGAATTCCAGGCATTCATGGCGTCGATGGATCAGAATGTTCTATCCATGCAGCAGGCTATCACAGCCTTCATTCAAGCTGCGATGCCGCTGATACCACAACAAACTCCGTTTTCGGTATCAGCTCCGGTACCGGCACCTGCGCCGGTACCGGTACCGACTGCATTGACATCGACCAGGATGCCGACTGTAGGGGTTCCCTGTCCAGGGATGCTCATCGGTACCGAACCGGTGCCGATGACGCCCGATGTCGATACCGCTCGATACGCGTATCGAGCTTTAGAAGAGCACCCTGACAGGCGATACTTTGATTCCTCTGATGATTCTGATACATCGGAGGAGTCTGCTGAAGGTACCCATAGCCCTTCCTGAAGAGCCTTCTTCTCCAAAAAGAAGAATGTCTCCTCCAGAGGACTTGTCTTTCAAGACTTCATAAGAGAAGTGGCTAAAGGACTTTCTATTTCAGTAACCTCTGAATCAGAGCCTAGAGCTAAAAAATTGGATATTTTAGGTTATTCTAAGGCTCCTAAAGAGGCAGTCACCTTGCCAATTCATGAGATTCTTTATGATCACATGATTGACTTATGGGAGACTCCTCTCACTATCTCTCCTCATTCTCGTAGATTGGACACTATGTACCGTGTCCCTCCTTGTCCTGGTTTTCATAAAACACAGCTTCCTCACCATTCTATTGTGGTGCAGTCAGCTATGAAAAGGATAAAGAGTGCAAAAAGACATTCTTCTGCTCCTCCAGGAAGAGAATGCAGGACCTTGGATGCTTTTGGTAGGAAAATCTTCCAAGCCAGTATGCTCATTGCCAGAATCAACTCCTATAGTCTTTATATGGGTATGTTTCTGAAAGAAGTTGCAGATAAACTGCACACTTTCCTCCCTTTTCTTCCAGAGGATAAAAGGGAAGAATTCCTTATTTCGCTTAAGCATACTCAAGATATTTCAAAGTTTTCCAACCGTGCAGCTTTTGACTCCCTTGAAGGTGCCAGCAGAGCTTCGGCCATTGCCATAGCTGCTCGCAGAATTGCTTGGCTCCAGGCTTCTGATCTAGAATCTTGGGTCCAGGATGGCTTAGGGAATCTTCCCTGTACAGATGAGAACCTGTTTGGCAAAGAATGGCAAATAAAAGCCACTCAAATGGATGCAGAAAATTCTGCTTTGGATAGACTTTCAAAGTCAACCTCCATTCCTGCCAAGAAAAAACCTTTCAAGAAGTATTTTTTCAAAAAAGGCAGATTCCCTTCTGCTTCTGGCCAACAATCTTCTACAAGTCGCTTTGCCACCAAGCGTCAGCAACCTAAGCAGGCCAGGCCTATGTCTACAGGGGCTGCTGCAACTCAGCAGTCCCAACCTCCTCAGGGTTTTTGACTTGATGCTAGAGAACTTAGCCTTTCTGGCTCTACAACAGCCAGAACCTCTCACCATTCCAGGAAGGTTAGCTCATTTTGCTCCCAGATGGGAGCAAATCACATCAGAGCAGTGGACCCCCTCCATCATAAGAGAGGGCTACAAACTTCATTTCTCAGACCTTCCTCCCCACACCATGGTGAGACACTTCAATTCTCCCACATCTCTTCTCGACCTTCTAGGTCAGGAGGTGACTACCCTTCTTGCCCAAGGGGCAATAGAAGAAGTTCCTCTTCTTCAACAAGGGTCAGGGTTCTACTCCCCCTATTTTCTCATTCCGAAGAAGACATGGGGATACAGACCCATCTTAGATCTCTGAGAATTGAACAAATTTCTATGCAAGGAGAAGTTCAAGATGCTTTCTCTGGGCACTCTCCTTCCATACCTTCAAAGTCAGGATTGGCTTTGATCTCTAGATCTCAAGGATGCGTACACACATGTCCTCATCCATCCATCTCACAGAAGATTCCTACGTTTTCTTTTCCAAGAAAAACATTACCAATACAGAGTGCTTCCTTTTGGTCTGGCCTCTGCTCCGAGAGTGTTCACCAAATGCATGGCAATAGTTGCTGCATTTCTACGCACTCGGAATATTTGTCTTCCCATACCTGGACGACTGGCTCATCCGAGCTCCATCTCAGTCAGAGGCCCAGATTTCCCTGGACCGCACAAGGCGCATTCTGCAGT
This sequence comes from Ichthyophis bannanicus, assembly GCA_033557465.1. Lineage (NCBI taxonomy): Eukaryota > Metazoa > Chordata > Amphibia > Gymnophiona > Ichthyophiidae > Ichthyophis > Ichthyophis bannanicus. The sequence goes on along the minus strand of CM066032.1, from coordinate 923,835,852 downwards.
ATCTGGGACTTGTGGTAAACCTCCCAAAGTCCCAGCTCACCCCTACTCAGTCCCTGGAATTCATAGGGGCCTGGTTGGATACCACCACTGCAAGGGCCTACCTTCCTCAGGCCCGTTGCCAACGTCTAGTGCAGTTAGCCTCCCAGATTCAGTCAAAGAACAACTTAACTGCCTGGGAGATGCTACAACTGCTAGGCCACATGGCTTCCACAGTGCATGTGGTACCCTATGCTCGCCTACACATGAGAGCAGCTCAATGGACTTTGTCCACCCAGTGGACTCAAGCTTCTGGAGCTCTCTCAGACCAAATAGCAACCTCCAAACGTCTCTTTTGGTCTCTCCAATGGTGGATGTCCACTCAAAATCTGTTGCTGGGGTCCCCCTTCCAACCGTTGTTGCCCCAAGCAACCCTCACAACAGATGCCTCCCAAACAGGTTGGGGAGCTCATCTACAAGACCTCTCCACTCAAGGCACTTGGTCCTCACAGGAGACCTCTCTTCATATCAACCACTTGGAACTTCGAGCAGTTTTCTAGCTCTCAAGGTCTTTCATACCCTCCTCAGCTACAAGACAGTCCTCATTCATACGGACAATCAAGTAGCCATGTTTTACATAAACAAGCAAGGAGGAACTGGCTCTCTGTCGCTTTGCAACGAAGCTTTAAGATTATGGGCCTTCGCCAGAGAGCATCAAATCCATCTCCTGGCAGTATATCTCCCAGGAATCCAAAACTCTTGGGCAGACAGACTGTCGAGTTCTGCTTCCACACGAATGGTCCCTGCATATGGATCAGGTACTCAGAATCTTCCAAGAATGGGGAACCCCGGACATAGACCTCTTTGCAAGTCCGTGGAATGCCAAACTTCCCCAGTTCTGTTCCAGAATTCCGTGTCAGGGAGTTCAGGCCAAGGATGCCTTCCTCCTTCATTGGGGTCAGGGCTTCCTGTATGCCTTTCCACCCATTCCCTTGATTCCCAAGACTCTGTTCAAACTCCAGAGGGATCAAGGATCTATGATCCTCATAGCTCCATGCTGGCCACGCCTAGTGTGGTACCCTCTACTTCTGCATCTCTCCCAAGCCCCCTCCCTGGACTTGGGAGCTGCTCCAGACCTTCTGTCCCAGGAGGAAGGGACTTTGTGGCACCCAAACCCCAAGTCCCTTCACCTCAGAGCTTGGATCTCCAGGAACAAGCAGGAATGAGTCCTCACATATGGGTACGTCGGAACCGACGGAGCCTGCACGGGAAATCTCCCCAGCTTCCCAGAAAGGAAGCTTTTGGGGCCTCCCACAGCGCATGCACGCTGCCTTCCCGCCTTCCTGACCAACTCTCTTCAGTTCTTCTTTTTCCGCGGAGCCAGCAGGTCGTGTTCCTGTCACCGCTGAAGAAATTATTTTAATTTGTTTCTTTGACCGCGTGTCTGCCTTCCCCGATTCCGGACCGGTACCGCCGGTCTTTTTTCGTTTATTTAAAAAAAAAAATAATAATAATTACTTTTTCTTCACTTGGTGTATTTTTTCTGTGAGGCCTCTAGGCCTTCTCAGGTCTCCCTCATGGAAAAACCAGCTTCTGGTTTTAAAAAATGCACCAAGTGTACCGGTACTATTTGTCACAGATACCCATGAGTGGTGTCTTAAATGTTTGGGGCCTGACCATTCCATTCCGGATTGTCCAGCCTGCTCTCTGATGTCCAAAAGGGGCTTACAGAACAGAGCAGCTAAGTTTCATATGCTGTTTTCTACCGATACTCCAGCATCAACATCCTCCAGGTCTTCTTCTCCTGACGGATCTCAGGTAACCAAACATTCTTCAGGCAAGTCCTCAAAAGGCAAATCTCCCTCTAAACAGCGAGAGGCCCTTGTATTTGACTCTGAGGACCCTGCCCCAGCTAAACAACCCCGGCGGGAAGCTCCGGCTTCCAAAGCTCCTCCTATGGGGTTACAGGTAGACATCGATGGCACGGCCTCGACCGATCTCCTGTTAGACTGCTCTGGGGTACCGGCTAACACCGGTACCAACATCCAGGCAGTTGTGGCGACTATGGGTACTACGGTACAATCCATGCAGCAGGCCTTACTGGCTTTCATTAATGCTGCAACGCCATCGGTACGGCGACAATCGGTTCCGACTCCGATTCCGGTACCGCAACCGATACCGGTACCCAGAGCATCTACTTCCAGTAGCATGCCGGTTTCGGTCTCCGGTTCCGGAGATTTCCTCGATACCACTCCGATTCCCGGTACGCCCGATGTCGATACCGATCGGTACGCGTATCGATCTCTGGAAGCAAATAGGCGATACTTTGAATCCTCTGAATATTCTGATACATCAGATGATTCTGCTGACGTCTCTTTTACTCTTCCTGAGGAGCCCTCTTCTCCAAAAAGGAGAATGTCTCCTCCAGAGGATTTGTCCTTTCAAGACTTCATTATTGAAGTAGCTAAAGGACTTTCCATATCTGTATCCTCTGAAAAGGAACCTAGAGCAAAAAAATTGGATATTTTAGGATACTCTAAGGTTCCCAAAGAGGCAGCCACCTTACCCATACATGAAATTCTTCAAGAACACATGATGGACTTGTGGGAGGCTCCTCTCACCCTATCTCCACATTCTCGACGTTTGGACACCATGTATCGGGTTCCTCCTTCTCCTGGTTTTCAAAAGACTCAGCTTCCTCACCACTCTATTGTGGTGAAGTCTGCTATGAAAAAGATAAAGAGTACCAAAAGGCACTCTTCTACCCCTCCAGGAAGAGAATGTAGGACTCTGGATGCTTTTGGGAGAAAAATCTTCCAAGCTAGCATGCTTATTGCCAGAATCAATTCATACAGCCTCTATATGGGCATGTTTTTGAAAGAGATTGCATTAAAGATACGTCAGTTTCTCCCCTATCTCCAGGAACAAGCAGGAATACGTCATCACATATGGGTACGTCGGTACCGACGGAGCCCGCGCGGGAAAGCTCCCCAGCTTTTCAGATTAAAAGCTTTTGGGGCCTCCCACTGCACATGCGCGCTGCCTTCCCGCCTTCCTGACCAGCTCTCGTCAGTTTCTTTTTTTCCGCGGAGCCAGCAGGTCGTGTTCCTGTCACCGCTGAAGAAATTGTTAATTTTATTGTTTTCTTTAGACCGCGTACCTGCCTTCCCCATTCTGAAACCGGTACTGCCGGTCTCTCTTTCTTTCTTTAAAAAAAAAAAATATATATATATTTTTCTTTTCTTCAGCACAGCTTGGTACTTTGTTAGGCCTTCAGGCCTACACAAATTCTCCTCATGGAGAAGCCAGTTCCTGGTTTTAAAAAGTGTACCAAGTGCAGTGCTGTCATTCCTCTTACAGACACCCATGAATGGTGTCTTAAATGTTTAGGACCTGACCATTCCATACCGGACTGCCCATCCTGCTCCCAGATGTCGAAACGTGGATTGCAGAACCGGGCCAACAAGTTCCATGTGCTGTTTCCTTCAGAAGCATCACAGTCATCCAGGTCTTCCTCTCCGGATGGATCTCAGGTAACCAAAACTCCAGTGGGCAAATCCTCTAAAAGCAAATCTCTTTCTAAAGATCGAGAGGCTCTCAATTCTGAGTTCGAGGATTCTGCCCAGGCCAAAAAACCCCGGCGGGAGGCTCCGGCCTCCAAAGCAATCATGGGGTCACAGGTTGACATTGATGGCGCGCGGCCTCGACAGATCACCTGTTGTACTGCTCTGGGGTACCGGCCCATACCGGTACCGACATCCAGGCAGCAGTGGCGTCTATGGGCAATACTGTCCAAGTCATGCAGCAGGCCATTCTGGCTTTTATTAATGCTGCTACGCCCTCGGTACCGCAGCCAGCGGTACCGGGTCCGGTTCCGGTAATGGCTTCCATACCGGAACCGAGGCCATCGTCTTCCAAACGCAGATCGGTTCCGCATGCCGGATCCGGGCTTTTGCCCGGTACCGATCCCATACCCGGTACGCCCGATGTCGATACCGAACGGTATGCGTATCGTGCGTTGGAAGCACATAGAGGATACTCTGCTTCTTCAGAGGATTTTAACTCCTCTGATGATTCTGATGAGTTCTCCCTTGATCTTCCTGAGGAGCCTTCTTCTCCTAACAGGAGAATGTCTCCACCAGAGGATTTGTCCTTTCAGGACTTCATCATAGAAATGGCTAAAGGTCTTTCTATTGCTTCATCCTCTGAAAAGGAACCCAGATCAAAGAAACTGGATATTTTAGGATACTCTAAGTCTCCTAAAGAGGCAGTCACCCTGCCTATCCATGAAATCCTTCAAGAACACTTGATGGACTTATGGGAGGCTCCTCTAACATTGTCTCCTTCTTCTCGCAGGTTGGACACCATGTACCGTGTCCCCCCTTCTCCTGGTTTCCAAAAAACCCAGTTGCCTCACCATTCTATTGTGGTGAAGTCTGCAATGAAGAAGATAAAGAGTACCAAAAGGCACTCTTCTACTCCTCCAGGGCGAGAATGTAAGACTCTAGACTCTTTTGGCAGGAAAATTTTCCAGGCTACTATGCTTATAGCCAGGATTAATTCCTATAGTCTTTACATGGGCATGTTTCTCAGTGAAATCGCTCTAAAAGTTCGGCATTTTGCCCCCTTTATCCCTGAGGATAAGAGGGAGCAGTTCATTTCCTTAGTGAAACACCTTTTGGATATTTCAAAGTTCTCCAACAGGGCAGCTTTTGATTCCTTTGAGGGTGCTGGTAGGGCTTCGGGCATTGCTATAGCAGCCCGACGTCTTGCTTGGCTCCAGGCTTCTGATCTAGAACCTTGGGTCCTAGATGGCTTACGAAATCTGCCCTGTACAGGTGAGAACTTATTTGGTGAGGAGTGGCAAATTAAGGCCACTCAAATGGATGCAGAAAATGCCACCTTAGATAGACTTTCTAAGTCTACCTCCACTCCTGCCAAGAAAAAGTCTTTCAAGAGGCCTTATTACAAGAAGTCCAGATTTTCTACAAATACTGGCCAACAATCCTCTCAGCCTCGTTTTGCTGCTAAACGTCAGCAACCTAAACAGGCAAGGTCAAAGCCTGCGGCGTCTGCTACGCCTCAGCAGGCTCCACCCCCTCAGGGGTTTTGACTTGCCCCTAGAGAACTTAACTTTTCTGGCTCTAGAACAACCAGAGCCCCTCACCATACCCGGAAGGTTAGCTCACTTTGCTCCCAGATGGGAGCAAATTACATCAGAGCAATGGACCCTCTCTATCATCAGAGAGGGTTACAAACTCCATTTTTCCGACCTTCCTCCTTATACTATGGTGAGGCAGTTCAATTCTCCCCCATCTCTCCTGGCCCTCTTGGGTCAGGAAGTCTCCTCCCTCCTTGCCCAGGGGGCAATAGAGGAGGTCCCTCTTCTTCAACAGGGGATGGGATTCTACTCCCCTTATTTTCTAATACCAAAGAAGACAGAGGGCTTCAGACCAATTCTGGATCTGAGAGAATTGAACAAATTTCTTTTCAAGGAGAAATTCAAAATGCTTTCTCTGGGCATTCTCCTTCCATACCTTCAGAGTCAGGATTGGCTTTGTTCTCTAGATCTAAAGGATGCGTATACACACATACTCATCCACCCATCCCACAGAAAATACCTTCGATTTCTGTTTCAGGGAAAACATTTCCAGTACAGAGTACTCCCCTTCGGTCTAGCCTCTGCTCCAAGAGTGTTCACCAAATGCATGGCAGTCGTAGCTGCCTTTCTAAGAGGCCTGGGAATTTTCATATTCCCATACCTGGACGACTGGCTCATCCGAGCTCCCTCTCAGTCCCAGGCCCAAATTTCCCTGGACCGCACAAGGCATCTTCTGCAATATCTAGGACTGGTAGTAAACCTTCCCAAGTCTCAGCTAATCCCTACTCAGTCTCTCGAGTTCATAGGGGCCCAGTTAGACACCATCACTGCAAGGGCCTACCTGCCTCAGGTCAGGGCCCAACGCCTGCTGAGTTTGGCCTCCCAAGCTCAGTCCAGCAGTCATTTGACAGCCCGGGAAATGCTGCGTCTTCTGGGCCACATGGCCTCCACGGTACATGTGGTGCCCTACGCTCGTCTGCATATGAGAGCAGCTCAATGGACCTTGGCCACCCAGTGGACTCAAGCATCTGGAGCGCTCTCCGACCAAATACTCACCTCAAGCCGTCTATTTTGGTCCCTCCAATGGTGGACATCCACCAAGAATCTGTTGTTGGGGGCCCCCTTCCAACCTTTGTTGCCCCAAGCAACCCTCACAACAGATGCCTCCCAGACAGGGTGGGGAGCTCATCTTCAGAACCTCTCCACTCAGGGCACTTGGTCTCCACAGGAGGCCACCCTTCATATCAACCTCCTGGAACTGCGAGCAATTTACCTTGCCCTCAAGGTCTTCTATACCCTCCTTGTCAACCTGACTGTCCTAGTTCAGACAGACAATCAGGTAGCCATGTTCTATATAAACAAACAAGGAGGGACAGGCTCTCTGTCGCTTTGCAACGAAGCTCTCAGAATATGGGCCTTCGCCAGAGAGCATCAAATTCACCTTCTTGCAGTGTATCTTCCAGGAGTTCAAAACTCTCGTGCAGACAGACTCAGTCGAGTTCTGCTTCCACACGAATGGTCCCTACATATGGACCAGATACGCAGAATCTTTCAGGAATGGGGGACCCCGGACATAGACCTCTTTGCAAGTCCGTGGAATGCCAAACTTCCCCGGTTCTGTTCCAGAACTCAGTGTCAGGGAGCTCAGGCCCACGATGCCTTCCTCCTGCATTGGGGTCAGGAATTCCTCTATGTCTTTCCACCCATTCCTCTAATATCCAAGACTCTGTTCAAGCTCCAGAGGGATCACGGGACTATGATCCTCATAGCTCCCCGCTGGCCACGCCAGGTGTGGTTCCCTCTACTTCTGCATCTCTCCCAGGGATCCTCCCTGGACCTGGGAGCTGCGCCAGACCTCCTGTCTCAGGAGGAGGGGACTTTGTGGCACCCAAACCCCAAATCCCTACATCTCAGAGCTTGGTTACTGAAGGCCTAAGTCTTCAAGACTTTAATCTTTCTCAACCTGTGACAGATATCCTTCATGCCTCTAGGAAACCTTCCACGAGGCGTTCTTATGCTTTCAAATGGAAACGTTTTTCCATTTGGTGTGCTCAGCAGGGTCTTGACCCTCTAGCACTTCCTTTGAATTCCCTCTTGGACTATCTCCTGCATCTTTCAAATGCAGGCCTTAAGACGAATTCAGTAAGGGTCCATTTGAGTGCTATTGCAGCATCCTTAAAACCTATAAATGGACAACCTGTCTCCTCTCATCCTCTTGTTTCACGTTTCATGAGAGGCCTGACTCTAACTAAACCTCCCATCCGACCTCCTCCGGTAGCATGGGATTTGAACCTAGTTCTAGGTCAGCTTATGAAGCCACCTTTTGAGCCTTTGGACTCTACCTCCTTCAAATTTCTTTCCTGGAAGGTTGTTTTCCTTATTGCAGTCACTTTGGCTCGCCGCATCAGTGAACTGCAGGCTTTAGTGGCTCATCCACCTTATACTAGGTTTCATCATGATAAGGTGGTCCTTAGGACGAATCCCCACTTTATGCCCAAAGTGGTCTCGCCTTTTCATCTTAATCAAGAGGTATATCTACCTGTCTTTTTCCCGGCTCCTCATGCATCCAGTGCAGAGAGGAACCTTCATACTCTGGATTGTAAAAGAGCTCTTGCCTTTTACCTCAACAGGACTCAACCACATCGAAAGTCTTCCCAACTTTTCGTGGCTTTTGATCCTTCTCATTTGGGACTTCCAGTCACCAAGCGTACACTTTCCAATTGGATCGCTCAGTGTATTTCTTTTGCTTACCAGAGTAAGAACATTTCTATGGAGGGCCATGTCACAGCTCACAATGTGAGGGTCATGGCCACTTCTATGGCTCATCTTCACTCTGTGTCCATAGATCAGATCTCTCGAGCAGCCACTTGGGCCTCGGTTCATACCTTCACAGCCCATTACTGCTTGGACAAGGACTCCCGCCGGGATGCCTTGTTTGGTCAGGCTGTCCTCAAACACCTGTTCCTTACTTATACAACTCCTGCCCACCTTCCCTGGATGGATGCCTGAGATCCATGCGAAGATGGTTTACCCTTGGAGGGGGATCTCCCAGGCATCTTAGCTAGGTAGTCCCCATATGTGATGACGTATTCCTGCTTGTTCCTGGAGATAGCACAGTTACTTACCTGTAACAGGTGATCTCTGGGAACAGCAGGAATTAGTCATCACAACCCACCCACCTCCCCTAGGAGTTGTATCTCTATCTATTTATCTTCCTGTCCTCTCTCTCTATTGTCTAAGCTTTAAACTCGAACTGACGAGAGCTGGTCAGGAAGGCGGGAAGGCAGCGCGCATGTGCAGTGGGAGGCCCCAAAAGCTTTTAATCTGAAAAGCTGGGGAGCTTTCCCGCGCGGGCTCCGTCGGTACCGACGTACCCATATGTGATGACTAATTCCTGCTGTTCCCAGAGATCACCTGTTACAGGTAAGTAACTGTGCTTTATCCCAGAGGATAAGCAAGAGGAGTTCCTTCTTTTGCTAAAGCAAACTCAAGATGTTTCAAAGTTCTCCAACAGAGCAGCCTTTGACTCTTTTGAGGGGGCAAGCAGAGCCTCTGGCATTGCCATAGCTGCTCGCAGACTGGCTTGGCTCCAGGCCTCTGATTTGGAACCCTGGGTACAAGAAGGCTTGGGCAATCTGCCCTGTACAGGTGAAAATCTGTTTGGCAAGGAGTGTCAAATCAAAGCCACTCAAATGGATGCAGAGAATGCTGCTTTAGATAGACTTTCTAAGTCTACCTCTACCCCTGCCAAGAAAAAACCTTTTAAGAAACCTTTCTATAAAAAGACCAGATTTTCCACAAATACTGGCCAGCAATCTTCCCAAGTTCGCTTTGCTCCTAAGCGGCAGCAAACTAAACAGGCCAGAACAAAGTCTACAGGGGCTGCTACAATCCAGCAGTCCCAACCCCCTCAGGGTTTTTGACTTGATTCTAGAGAACTTAACCTTTCTGGCTCTGCAACAACCAGAACCTCTCACCATTCCAGGAAGGTTAACTCATTTTGCTCCCAGATGGGAACAAATCACATCAGAACCATGGACCCTCTCTATCATCAAAGAGGGCTACAAACTACATTTCTCCAGCCTTCCTCCCCATTTCATGGTGAGACAATTCAATTCTCCCCCTTCTCTCCTGTACCTGTTGGGCCAGGAGGTGACCACTCTTCTCGCCCAAAAGGCAATAGAAGAGGTTCCTCTTCCTCAGCAAGGGTCAGGTTTTTACTCCCCTTATTTTCTCATTCCCAAGAAAACAGGGGGGTACAGACCCATTCTGGATCTCAGAGAATTGAACAAATTCCTATACAAGGAGAAATTCAAGATGCTTTCTCTAGGCACTCTCCTTCCATACCTACAGAGTCAGGACTGGCTTTGTTCTCTAGATCTCAAGGATGCGTACACACATATACTCATCCATCCATCCCACAGAAAATTCCTACGGTTTCTGTTCCAGGGAAAACATTTCCAATACAGAGTCCTTCCCTTCGGTCTAGCCTCTGCTCCAAGGGTATTTACCAAATGCATGGCAATAGTAGCTGCATTTCTACGCACTCTGGGAATCTTTGTCTTCCCATACCTGGACGACTGGCTCATCCGAGCTCCATCTCAATCCGAGGCTCAGACTTCCCTGGACCACACCAGACGCATACTGCAGTATCTGGGACTTGTCATCAATCTGCCAAAGTCTCAACTCACCCCTACTCAGTCCCTAGAATTCATAGGGGCCTGGCTAGATACCATCACTGCAAGGGCCTATCTTAACATAAGAACATAAGAACATAAGATATGCCATACTGGGTCAGACCAAGGTCCATCAAGCCCAGTATTCTGTTTCCAACAGTGGCCAATCTAGGTCATACGTACCTAGCAGTTTCCCCAAGGGACACAGGTTCCACAATGCTTGTATTGGTTCAAGCATTGATATCCTGGGTCCCTTCTTAATAATGGTTTATGGACCTTTCCTCCAGGAACTTGTCCAAACCTTTTTTAAACCCAGCTACACTAACAGCCTTTACTACATCCTCCGGTAACAAATTCCAGAGTTTGATTACACGTTGAGTGAAAAAATATTTTCTTTTATTAGTCTTAAATAGTTTACCCTGTAGCTTCATTGCATGTCCCCTAGTCTTTCTATATTCTGATAAGGTAAACAATCGATCTACATTTACCCGTTCCACTCCGTTCATTAATTTATAGACTTCTATCATATCTCCCCTCAGCCGTCTCTTTTCCAGGTTAAAGAGCCCCAACCTTTTTAGCCTTTCTTCATAGGAGTAGCCTTCCATCCCCTTTACCATTTTGGTGGCTCTTCTCTGAACCTTTTCTAAAATTGCTATATCCTTTTTAAGATATGGCGACCAGAATTGCACACAATATTCAAGGTGCGGTCTCACCATGGAACGATATAGAGGCATTATAATATCTTTTGTTTTATTTTCCATTCCTTTCCTTATCATACCTAGCATTCTATTTGCTCTCTTGGCCGCCGCTGCACACTGGGCCGAGGGTTTTAACATGGTATCCACAAGGACGCCTAAATCTTTTTCTTGGGTGGTGGTTCCTAATGTGGAACCTTGCATCGTGTAACCATCTTCCTCAGGCCTGTTGCCACCGTCTAGTGCACTTGGCCTCTCAGGTTCAGTCCAAAAGCCACTTGACGGCCAGGGAGATGCTACAACTGCTAGGCCACATGGCATCCACAGTTCATGTGGTGCCTTATGCACGCCTACATATGAGAGCAGCTCAATGGACTCTGTCCACCCAGTGGACACAAGCATCAGGAGCTCTCTCAGACCAAATAGCAACCTCAAAACGTCTTTTTTGGTCTCTCCAATGGTGGATATCCACTCAAAATCTGTTGTTGGGGGCCCCCTTCCAACCTTTGTTACCCCAAGCAACTCTCACTACAGATGCCTCCCAAGCAGGTTGGGGAGCTCATCTCCAAGACCTCTCCACTCAGGGCACTTGGTCTCCACAGGAGACCACCCTTCATATCAACCTTTTGGAGCTGCGAGCAATTTTCCTTGCTCTCAAGGTCTTTCATACCCTCCTCATCAACATGACAGTCCTTGTTCATACCGACAATCAAGTAGCCATGTTCTACATAAACAAGGAGGGACTGGCTCTCTGTCGCTTTGCAACGAAGCTCTAAAACTGTGGGCCTTCGCCAGAGAGCATCAGATCCATCTCCTGGCAGTGTACCTCCCAGGAATCCAAAACTCTTGGTCAGACAGACTCAGTCGAGTTCTGCTTCCACACGAATGGTCCCTGCACATGGATCAGGTACTCAGAATCTTTCAGGAATGGGGAACCCCGGACATAGACCTCTTTGCAAGTCTGTAAAATGGCAAACTTTCCCGGTTCTGTTCCAGGATTCCGTGTCAGGGAGCTCAGGCCAAGAATGCCTTCCTCCTTCATTGGGGTCAGGCCTTCCTATATGCCTTTCCACCCATTCCCTTGATTCCCAAGACTCTATTCAAACTTCAGAGGGATCAAGGATCTATGATCCTCATAGCTCCACGCTGGCCACGCCAAGTGTGGTACCCTCTACTTCTGCATCTCTCCCAGGCACCCTCCCTGGATCTGGGAGCTGCTCCAGACCTTCTGTCTCAAGAGGAGGGGACTTTGTGGCACCCAAACCCCAAATCCCTTCACCTCAGAGCTTGGTTACTGAAGGCCTAGACCTTCAAGACTTCAATCTTTCTCAACAAGTGCAGGATATCCTCCATGCATCTAGGAAACCTTCCACCAGACGTTCTTATGCTTTTAAATGGAAAAGATTTTCTATCTGGTGTGCTGAAAAGGGTCTTAACCCTCTAGCACTACCTTTAAATTCTTTACTCGAATATCTCCTGCATCTTTCCAATGCAGGACTTAAAACCAATTCTGTAAGGGTCCATTTGAGTGCTATTGCCGCATCTCTTCAGCCTATCAATGGACAATCTGTTTCCTCTCATCCTCTTATTGCAAGATTCATGAGAGGTCTAACTTTAACTAAGCCTCCCATTCGGCCTCCTCCGGTGGCATGGGACTTAAACGAGGTTCTTGGTCAGCTTATGAAGCCACCCTTTGAACCCTTAGCCACTACCTCCTTGAAATTCCTTTCCTGGAATCAGTGAACTGCAGGCTTTAGTGGCTAATCCACCTTATACAAGGTTCCATCATGATAAGGTAGTTCTTAGGACAAATCCCCACTTTATGCCTAAAGTGGTCTCACCTTTTCATCTTAATCAAGAGGTATATTTACCTGTCTTTTTTCCAGCTCCTCATGCATCCAATGCAGAGCGGAACCTTCATACTCTAGACTGTAAAAGAGCTCTTGCCTTTTACCTCCACAGGACACAGCAACATCAAAAGTCTTCTCAACTTTTTGTTGCTTTTGATCCTTCTCATTTAGGACTTCCAGTCTCAAAAAGAACACTGTCCAATTGGATTGCTCAGTGTATTTCTTTTGCTTACCAGAGTAAGAACCTTTCTCTGGAAGGCCATGTCACAGCTCACAATGTGAGAGCCATGGCCACATCTATGGCTCATCTTCATTCTGTATCCATTGATCAGATCTGTCGAGCAGCCACCTGGGCCTCGGTTCATACCTTCACAGCCCATTACTGCTTGGACAAGGACTCCCGCCGGGATGCCTTGTTTGGTCAGGCTGTCCTCAGACACCTGTTCCATTCTTAAACAACTCCTGCCCACCTTCCCTGAATGGATGCCTGAGATCCATAGGAAGATGAGGAACCCTTGGGGGGGGATCTCCCCGGCATCTTAGCTAGGGAGTCCCCATATGTGAGGACTCATTCCTGCTTGTTCCTGGAGATAGCACAGTTACTTACCTGTAACAGGTGATCTCTGGGAACAGCAGGAATTAGTCCTCACAACCCTCCCACCTCCCCTAGGAGTTGTATCTCTCTCTCTCTCTCTTTCCTTTCCTCTCTCTATTGTCTCAGCTTTAAACTTGAACTGAAGAGAGTTGGTCAGGAAGGCGGGAAGGCAGCACGCATGCGCTGTGGGAGGCCCCAAAAGCTTCCTTTCTGGGAAGCTGGGGAGCTTTCCCGCGCAGGCTCCGTCGGTTCCGACGTACCCATATGTGAGGACTAATTCCTGCTGTTCCCAGAGATCACCTGTTACAGGTAAGTAACTGTGCTTTACTGAAGGTCTAGACCTTCAAGGTTGGAATCTCTCTCAGCAAGTGAGGGATATCCCCCATGCTTCCAGAAAACCTTCTACTAGACGTTCCTATGCTTTTAAATGGAAAAGGTTTTCCATTTGGTGTACTGAGAAGGGTCTTGACCCTCTAGCACTACCATTGAATTCTCTATTGGAATATCTCCTGCATCTTGCCAATGCAGGCCTTGACAAATTCATTAAGGGTCCATTTGAGTGCTATTGCAGCATCCCTTAAGCCTATCAATGGACAACCTATTTCCTCTCATCCTCTTATTGCAAGATTCATGAGAGGCCTAACTTTAACTAAACCTCCCATTAGACCTCCTCCGGTGGCATGGGACTTTAATCTGGTTCTTGGTCAGCTTATGAAGCCACCTTTTGAACCCTTAGCCACCACCTCCTTGAAATTTCTTTCCTGGAAGGTTATTTTCCTCATTGCAGTCACCTCAGCTCGCCGCATCAGTGAACTGCAGGCCTTAGTGGCTAATCCACCTTATACAAGATTCCATCATGATAAGGTAGTCCTTAGGACCAATCCACACTTTATGCCTAAAGTGGTCTCACCTTTTCATCTTAATCAAGAGGTATATCTACCTGTCTTTTTTCCAGCTCCTCATGCATCAAGTGCAGAGAGGAATCTTCATACTCTGGATTGTAAGAGAGCTCTTGCCTTTTACTTACAAAGGACACAGCAACATAGAAAGTCTTCTCAACTCTTTGTTGCTTTTGATCCCTCTCATTTGAGACTTCCAGTCTCTAAGAGGACACTGTCCAATTGGATTGCTCAGTGTATTTCTTTCGCCTACCAGAGTAAGAACCTTTCTCTGGAGAGTCATGTCACAGCTCATAATGTGAGGGCCATGGCCGCCTCTATGGCTCATCTAAATTCTGTGTCCATCGACCAGATCTGTCGAGCGGCCACCTGGTCCTCAGTTCATACCTTCACAGCCCATTACTGCTTGGATAAGGACTCCCGCCGGGATGCCTTGTTTGGTCAGGCTGTTCTCAAACACCTGTTCCATTCTTAATCAACTCCTGCCCTCCTTCCCAGAATGGATGCCTGAGATCCATAGGGGGAGGTAGAGCCCTTCCCAGGGTCTCATAACCTGAGGGATCTCCAAGGCATCTCTAGCTAGGGAGTCCCCATATGTGAAGACTCATTCCTGCTTGTTCCTGGAGATAGCACAGTTATTTACCTGTAACAGGTGATCTCTGGGAACAGCAGGAATAAGTCTTCACAACCCAGCCACCTCCCCTAGGAGTTGTATCTCTCTATCTTTCCTTTCCTCTCTCTCTCTTTGTCTCAGTTTTAAAACTCGAACTGGGGAGAGGCGGCTAGGAAAGGCGGGAAGGCAGTGTGCAGGCGCTGTGGGATGCTCCCAAAAGCTTTCCTTTTTTGGGAAGCTGGGGAGCGTTCCCGCGCAGGCTCCGTCGGTACCGACGTACCCATATGTGAAGACTTATTCCTGCTGTTCCCAGAGATCACCTGTTACAGGTAAGTAACTGTGCTTTCTCTATCTCTATCTTTCCTCTCTCTCTCTCTCTCTCTTTGTCTCAGCTTTAAAACTTAACTGAGGAGAGGCAGTTGGGAAAGGCGGGAAGGCAGCACGCAGGCGTGGTGGGATGCTCCCAAAAGCATTCCCGCGCAGACTCCGTCGGTACCGACGTACCCGTATGTGAAGACTTACTCCTGCTGTTCCCAGAGATCACCTGTTTACAGGTAAGTAAATGTGCTTTCCCCGTCTTTGGAAGAGGTTTGTTTGTTCATTAATACTCTTAAGTATTTAAAGGTCTGAATCATATCTCCCCTGTCTCTCCTCTCCTCCAGAATATACATATTTAAGTCTTCAAGTCTCTTCTCATACGTTTCCTGATGCAGGCTCCAAATCATTTTGGTCACCTTCCTCTGAACCGTTTCCAGTCTTTTTATATCGTTTGCGAGATATGGTCTCCAAAACTGAACACAATATTCCAAGTGAGGCCTCACTAGTGACTTGTACAGTGGCATTAGTACCTCTTTATTTCTGCTGGTGATTCTTTGTATGCAACCCAGCATTCTTCTTTGTATGCAACCCAGCATCCTTCTGGGTTTTGCTACCGCCTTGTCACACTGTTTCGCCACCTTGAGATCCTCAAACAATCACTTCATGGTCCTTCTGGTCCTTGCACACCAAACTCTCACACCCTATCGCATACAATTCCCTTGGATTTCTTCTTCCCAAGTATATGACACTGCACTTCTTCACATTAAATCTCAACTGCCAAGCATTAGACCATTCTTCCAGCTTTTTTAGATCTTTCCTCATGTTCTCCACTCTCTCAGAGGAGTCCACTCTGTTGCAAATTTTCGTGTCATCTGCAAACAGACAGACTTTTCCATTCAGTCCTTCAGCAATATCACTCACAAATACATTGAATAGTACCAGCCCCAGGACCGAACCCTGGGGCACACCGCTAATCACCTTTCTTTCATCCGAGTGAGTTCCATTTACTATCACCTTCTGTCGTCTGTCAGTCAACCAATTTCTGATTCAGTTCACCATCTTGGGACCCATCCTCAAGCTATTGAGTTTATTGATAAGCCTCCTATGAGGAACAGTATCAAAGGCTTTGCTGAAATCTGGGTATATCTCATCCATTGCATGCCCTTGATCTAATTCTCTGGTCACCCAGTCAAAGAACTCAATCTGATTTGTTTGGCAAGATCATCCTTTGGTAAAACCATGTTGTCTTGAGTCTTGCAATCTGTTGGTTTCGAGAGAGTCCATTATTTGCTCTTTCAGGAGCGCCTCCATTACTTTTCCTGCCACCCCGAGGTAAGGCTTACTGGCCTGTAGTTTGTCACCTCTTCCCTATTACCACTTTTGTGAAGAGGTACCACATTAGACCACCTCCAAGCCTATGGAGTTTCTTCCGTCTCCAAGGCCATCTTTTAATGGCCCTGCAAGAACCTCTCTGAGCTTTCAGTATCCTGGGATGTATCCCATCCGGTCCCATGGTCTTGTCCACCTTCAGTTTTGCAAGCTGTTCTAACATAGCATCTTCTGTGAATGGTGTGGTATCTACTCCATTCCCATTTGTATATTTGTCAATCACAGGTGGTCCTTCTCCAGGATTTTCTTTAGTAAAAACAGAGCAGAAGTATCTGTTTAGCATGTTTGCTTTTTCAATATCACTTTCCACAAATACGTTCTCATCACTTTTGAGTCCTGCAATTCCACCTGTAATTTTCCTCCTCTCCCGAATATACCTGAAAAAAGTTTTGTTGCCACACTTCACATCTTTTGCCATCTTTTCTTCTGCCTTTGATTTTGTTATCCTTATTTCTCTTTTTGTCTCTTTTAGTTTTATCCTATATTCTTTTCTGTTTGCGAACTTCTGAATTTTGTGAAAACTGTGTTTTTTGCCTTTATTTGTGCAGCCACTTCTTTGGAGAATCAAATAGGTTTCCTTTTCCTCTTGTTTTTATTTACTTTCCTTACATATGTATCTGTTGCCCCTTTTATTGCCTCCTTTAGTTTAGCCCATTGCAATTCCACTTCCCTTATCTCCCACCCTGCCAACTCCTCCTTCAGGTACTTAGCCATTTTATTGAAGTCAGTGTTTCGGAAGTCTAGGACTTTGAGCTTGCTGTGATTGGACTTCGCCTTGGCTTTAATCTCAAACCACACCATGTGATGGTCACTGCTGCTCACATGGGCACCCACTCGGATATTCGACACGCTATCTCTGTTGGTGAGTACTAAATCCAACATTGAGTCTTCCCTGGTTGATTCTATCACCATTTGTCTAAGTAATGCATCTTAGAAGGCATCCACAATTTTTTTTACTTCTTTCCAGATTTGCAGAAGGAATCCTCCAGTCCACATTAGGTAAATTAGTCGCCCAATATGATCACGTCCCCCTTCATTGCTATCTTTGCAGTATCAGTAATCAATTCGCTATCTATTTCTTCACCAGTATGGATGACCATGCTGTCTCCTCTTTCCAACACAATCCTCGGTGCTTCTTCTTTTCCCCATGTCCCCAACATTTCAGCAGCTTTAATATTGCTTTTGACATATAAGGCGGCTACTCCTCCTTTTCTACCCTCTCTGCGTTTTCTAAATAGATTATAGCCAGCTGTGTCTATGTCCCATTCATGCTACTCGTTAAACCATGTTTCTGTAATGGCCATAATGTCCAAGTCCTTTGACATCATTAGGGCTTCCAGGTCAGGAACTTTGTTGGTTAGGCTTCTAGCATGTGTGCTCATTGCTTTCCAGCATTTATTGACTGACTTGCCTGTATTTTGCATGGATTTCGTTCTACACACCTCTTCCTACTTGCCATTTATGTGTGGTTTACGGAAACTCATTTTTATTGTCAATATCATAGACAGTACAAGCAAAGACAGCAACAAGTGAAACTTTACATTTTCACTGAAACATGTTCGTCTTCTGTTCAGTACTCTCACCATTTTCCCCATCTTCAGCCGCTCCTCCACCTCCCTTATCCTCCCCTCCTCGTTAACACAGGCTCGTTGCCCCCGCAGGCGCTTTGTCTAACTGTTCAGCAGATCTTCCAGGCGCAGCTGCCTCCTAACGGCTATTAGCAAGTAATATTGGGTATTCCACAGTCAGCAACGAGCATTAATCATTAAACAGGCAAAGCGTGAACAGTAAATATTAAGCACAGCACACTACCGAGCGGGCTTCGCTCCAGAGTACTCCAAGCTCAACATCCCCCTCTTGCCCTTTCCCCTCCCCCTTCTCCTCCCTCTCAGTTCTACTGTCCACCTTCCACCCTCGCCCTCTCCCCCTTCCTCGCCTCCCCCTCGTCCTCTCCCCTTCTCCTTCTTTCCGCATCTCCACCAGCGAGCTCACCGCATCATCCCCTTCCTCCTTCCCCCTCCCCCCTGCCCTCCCCCCCCGCCCAACCAGATCACCCCCAACTGCTGGGATTGCTCAAGTGCTCATCCACTACTGCCTCGATATTTATCATATTCCCTGTTGCTTTCACCCCCTCTCCCCCATCGCCCTCCCAGTGTGCGATGGAGGGGGGTCAGCATTGAAGCCCCTCTCCACTCTGTCGCTGGACTGGGTTCCATATCCGGGTCCACTTGTCCCTTGCTGCCTCTCCCAAACTCCTCGCTGTACGCTCCTCCATATCTCCCAGATCCCTCAATGTCTGTTCCCATTCGCCTATGCCCAGTGCTGTGTTCAGCATCCAGTGCCTCAGAATGCATTTCTTCACAACCAAGAAATCTTTCTCACACAATTTACGCTCCCCGCTTACCATTGGGCTTACCCCCTCACAGGACCCAAACAACCCCCATTCTGGAGAAATTCTTACCGGGCAGCCCACCCATCCACTTAATTTGGCCCCCACCCCCTCCCATAGTTTCTGTATGTGGGTGTAATACCAAAAACGATGAGCTAGGGTACCAGGTTCAGTCCCACAGAGTGTACACGCATCTGTCGCTACTAAGCCTGTTCGTGCCGCCCACACATTGGTAACATAGGCTCTCCACAGAAACTTATATTGCATTTCCTGCATCTGTACCTACTCCGAGAGCTCCTTGATCGCTACAAAAGCTTTCTGCAGGCGCTCTGCAGTCCCCACAGGCATATTATCTCTCTGCCACCTTCTTGCTAGACATTCGATAACTCCCTACATCCCCCCTAGGCCCTCCCCCGGGGACTAATTCCCTCCATAAAGATTTTGCTGTGATTTTCCCTTCTAGGGCTCGAAAGAGCTCCAACATGCCCCCCATTTTCAGCACTAAACTATTTTGCCTTTGTAGGCCTCTGACATAATGCCGAATTTGCAGGTAATAGTAGAAGTCATGACGCTCCAACTGATATCTATTGCACAAGGAGGAATAGGAGTCTATCTCCGCTGTTCCCTCCATTTTCAAATGCCCTAGGAATTGTATATCTTTCTGGGCCCACTCTCTTGCTGCACACCCTTCCATCCCTGGGAGAAAATCTGTATTACCTATTAATGGAAGGCAGTCCGTCTCTCTCCAACCTGTCCCCCTATACTGGCACAAAATTTTCCAGGCCTGCTTAAGCCCTCGGAAGCACTCCGAGTATCTTCAGCTCACTGGTAGCTCTCTTTGCAGATTATGCAAAATCTTAGCTCTATGCTGCTTTCCAGTCAGATCATTTATTAAATCTAATGGCATCACTTCTTCGGTATCATTTACCATGTCCCTTAGAGACCTTGTTAAATATACCAAATTATAAGCTCGTAGAGAAGCTAGACCCGCTCCACCCTCCTCTTCTCTTTTCATCAGCATTGCTGTTGCAATGCGAGCCTTGCGCCCCCTCCATAGGAACTTTAAGTGTCCCTGCAAAATCAATAAGTCTCTCCTAAGTATCCAGATTGGAATATGTCTTAGCAAGTATAGCCATCTGGGGGCCTCTATCATATTAAAAAGTGCAATGCGTCCTTTCAGTTGGAGAGGTAGATCTCGCCACCTTCTCAGTCTCTCTATCGTACTTGCCATCATTGGCTTGACATTCGCCTGATACAGTCGGGATATCGAATCGGGGATGTGAATACCTAGATACCGAATTTGCCCCTCCGCCCAGACTAGGGGGAATTCGCCTCTCCACAGATCCCGCACTCCTCCTCCCACGTCTAGCGCCAAAGATTTGGTCCGGTTTATCTTTAATCCCGAAAAAGCCCCAAACCTCTCAATCAGCTGCATAGCATTTCCTAACGAGTGTTGGGGGTCCGTTAGACACAGCAGCATATCATCTGCAAAAGCGCTGACTTTCATTCCACCATTCTTTCACTGAATCCCCCACACGTCCTCTGAGTTCAACAAAGTTAATAGTAGTGGCTCTAATTGGAGCACAAACAATAGGGGCGAGAGCGGGCACCCCTGTCTGGTTCCTCTTTTCAACCTAAAGGAGTCCGACTTATCCCCCCCAACGGTGATGTAGGCGAGGGGCTCCGTATATAACGCTCTCACCCAGCCCGTGTAGGCTCCCTCAATCCCAAATCTGCTCAGTACTTCAAATATATACTCCCATGAGACTCTATCAAAAGCCTTTTCGGCATCCAGACTAACCAAGAGTAGAGTGATTCCTCGCTGCACACACCCCTCCATCCCTAAGAGTAGTTTATTTATATTCTTAGCTGCTTCCCTGCCCTTCACAAATCCTGCTTGGTGCTCCCCCACCAATTGCGGCAGCAGTGCTTGTAGCCTCTCCGCTAGCACAGATGCCAATAACTTCATGTCATAGTTGATCAGGGAAATCGGCCTATACACAGCAGGATCCTCCGGGTTCTTTCCCGCCTTATAAATAAGGGAGATAGAGGCCGTCCGCATATCCCTAGGAAAGCTCCCCACTTCCAGAGTCTCAGCATACAGGGCTGCAAAGGTTGGCGTCACCTGAGGTTCCAGTAGCTTATAAAACTCGGACCCATATCCATCTGGCCCTGGCGCCTTGTGTGGCTTCCCTCTCCTAATAACTTTTCGGATTTTCCCCCCGGAAATGGGCTTGTTCAGCTCCCGCAACTCTTGTGGGGAAAGTTGTGGTAATTTGACTCTGTCCAAGAATGCCTTTTCCTCTATTCCGTCTTCCGCGTCTGGGGTATATAGGGTCTAATAAAACTGTCGGAAGACCTCTGCCACCCGCTTTGATTCACTTTGTTTCCTTCCCTCTTTATCCCTGATAACCGTTATTGCCCTAGCACCCCCTCTTTCTTTCACTAATCGCGCCAGAAGCTTACCCGATCTATTGCCATATCGAAATAACTGATGTCGATAGAGCAGTATATGCCATGCATTACTATCTTGAAGCAAGGTGTTTAGCCTTTTTTGCGCTTCCAAATATACCTGTAGCCTTGTCCCGCTCAAATCCCCCAGTGCCTTCCCTCTTCAGCTTTACCAACTCTTGCGTTAGTTTAATTATGTCATCATTTAGTTTCCTCCTCTCTCTAGTCATATAGGCGATGATGTGTCCCCGCAATACCACTTTGCCAGCTTCCCATATTACGGCTACCAATTCACTGCTTGCTCCGTTAAACTCGATATACTCCTGCCACTTCTGCACCAGAAAATGCTGAAACTCCTTGTCTTGCCACTTATGCCTGGGGAAAGACCACCTACCACTGCCCACCCCCGCACCTTTCCAATCCATCCACACCTTTCCAATCCATCCACACCATCGCGTGATCGGAGACTAAGATAGGGCCAATCTCCGCCTTCAGCACTCTCCCAAAGTCCCTTTCAGAGACTAAAATGTAATCGTCGGGACCAGGTCCGATGAGCCCGCGACAGATGCGTGTAATCTCTCTCCCCTTCATGTAGCGTTCTCCAAACGTCCACTAAGTTTCCCCTTTGGCTCAAATAACTCACCCCCTTCCGATGCCATCCTGTTCCCTGCTTTGGGTTAGACGTATCTAGTTCCGAGTCATGGGGACAGTTAAAATCTCCCACTAGGATTTCTGGGACCTTTGGAGCAGCCTCGACTTTCTTGAGCAGTCGCCTAAAAAAATCATGCTCATATACATTTGGAGCGTATACATTACCTAGAAACAGCTCTTCACCATTCAGTCTCATATGTAGAAATAAATACCTCCCCTGCGGGTCTTCCTCCACCCCCCAAGGTTTCCACTGGCATCCCTTTTTTTTTTTTTTTTAAACTTTAATGTTTTTATTTTTGATTATAAACATCACACCATAAAATATACACCACATGATACATGCACCACAAATCCATACAATAAAGAAACCCAGCTACCCTCCCCTTACCCCCCCCCCCAGCCCATAATTACGACCCACCCTTTACCTAAAACCCACAGGTACTACCACAAAGATTCCCCCTGGTCCCCATTTCGTTATGTACAAATCCAATACATTCCACCTTATAAAACCATCCTAAAGCACTACACCCTGTAAAATAGGAAAATGCTAAACAGCCACAGTAAGGCCTTGAGTTGCCATAGAACCCCCGCCCCCCCCCACCAGAGGCCCCATCCCCCACCCTAACCTCCAAGTCCCAGCCCCAGGCCCCACTCCAAAGCCCGCTACCCACCCCACCCCAACAAGGGTTACCCACCGACCCTAGCAGTTGCCCCCAACTCAACCCTATACCCTCCCCCATTACCCTTCCCCCCCTCCCCTCGAGCCCCCCTTACCCCATCCCCCGCACCTCCCTCCCATGGTCAGCCCCCTCCGCCACCCCAAACCCTACCCGGACCCAAAGGAAACCCGCATCCCAACCTTCCTAATTACCCCAGCCCCACCACTCCACACAGCGTCCCCCACTCCCCTGCAAACTTCGCCCCTCTCCGCCACCTATGGGCGGTGAGCTTTTCCATTAAAACCAACTCCCGGAGCCTACTCACAAACTGATCCAGCGACGGTAGCTCTTTCTGCTTCCACGCCGCCGCAATAGCACACCTAGCCACAGACAAACACGCCAACACCACCCTACCCCCTTGCAGCACCTGTCCCTCCCCCCCCATGCCAACAAAAAGATTAGGGGGGACCAGGCCACCTGTACCCCCAGGTGCACTAGAATCCACTCCCGAATCCGCTCCCAAAACCCCTGAACCTTCGGGCAACCCCACCATACATGCCAGAAGGAGCCCACCTCCCCACACTCCCGCCAACACAGAGGGGACACCCCAGGGAAAAGTTTGTTCAATCTTTCTGGCGTGTAATACCAGGGCATCAATACTTTATAGCTATTTTCCCTAAACCTACTAGAACGCGGTCCCCTCCTTATCTGGTTCCAGATGCACTTCCAACCCTGGCTAGAGACCGACCGCCCCAAATCTCTTTCCCAGTCCAACATATACCGAAATTTCTCCACCCTCGCTTCCCGCACACCCTTATATAATGCCGTAATCATCCCCTTGGACCCATGCTTCCCATACCAAATAGCTTCCACCGCCGAAACTTCCCTCCCCATCCCCTGCCTTCCTAAAACCCTCCTCAAAAAGGAGCAGGCTTGCAGAAAGGGGAAACGGTCTCCCTCTCCCAAGCCAAACTCCCCCTTCACTACCCCAAAACCCTTTAACCCCCAATCATCCAGAAATTGAAAGCCACTCCGAAGCCCCTTCGCCTCCCAACCATCAAATATACCCCCCTCCCAGCCCGGTTGAAACGCCCTCCACCCCCTCCATGGAGTCATAACGGAATACCAGGACCCCCTACGTAGGACCTCAGGCCCTCGAACCTTATCCCACACCCTCGCTACCTGCCGCATGGCCGGCGTACCCACCCCCAGCGCCTCCCGATCCCCTTTAGGAGCCCAAATCCAGGCAGCCAACCGACCCCCCAACACCCGCGAGCTATCCAAACGGACCCAGGGCATCCCACCCCCCAGCTCCCTCCAATCCATAGCATGTTTTATCTGTGCAGCCCTATAGTAGTCCCGCAGGTTAGGCACCCCTAACCCCCCGGCCTCCCTGTCGGCCCACATCACTGTCCTAGAAATCCTAGGGGGTTTCCTCTTCCAAATATAATGAAACACCCGCCGTTGCAACGTACGCAAAACGCCCTCGGGAATCTCCACCGGCAAGGCATGGAACAGATATAACAATCGAGGTAAGATATTCATTTTAATAGCCGCAATTCTACCTAACCAAGAAGTCTCCAACCGCATCCACCCCTCCAAATCAGTGCCAATTTTCCCTATGAGATGCGGATAATTCGCCTGATACAGATCCTCATATCTGCAAGTGAGTTTTATCCCGAGATATCCCAAGGCATTACTCACCCAACGCAGGGGATAGGCCCTCCTTAATCGCTCTTCCACCTCCCTGCGCATTTGGACCTTCATTACTTCCGTCTTAGTGAGGTTCATCTTAAACCCCGAAACCGCCCCATATTCCCCTACTTCCTTCAGCACTTCTGGCAACGTTTGAGAGGGTTTCCCCATATACAGGAGGATATCATCTGCATACAGAGATATCCTATGGTCCTCCCCCCCCGTACCTAGGCCAACAATCCTCCTATTCAAGCAAATCTTTTCCGCAAAGGGTTCCACTACCAACGCAAACAGCAGCGGGGACAAGGGGCACCCCTGCCGGGTCCCACGCCCCACTTCAAAATCGGAGGAGTAACGGCCATTCACCTTAACGCGAGCCCTAGGCTCCCAATACAATCCCTTAATCCATTGCAGGAAGTGGGGCCCAACCCCCACCTTTTCCAAAACCGACATTAAGAATCCTCAGTGAACCCGATCAAACGCTTTTTCAGCGTCTATTGACATCAGGAGAAAGTCATCCCCCAGCTGCCTAGCCTCCCAAATTACACCTATGGCCCGCTTAATATTATCCGCCGCCTGCCGACCTTTAATGAACCCCGATTGATCCGCCTTAACTAACCCAGGCATCCACCCCGCCAACCTATCCGCCAAAATCTTGGCGAAGATTTTGACATCGACGTTCAGCAAGGATATAGGCCTATACGACCCACACTTCAAGGGATCTTTCCCTGGCTTCAATAAGACCGTTATCCCAGCCGTTAACATGTCCCGGGAGAACGCCCCCTCAGGCTGTAACATCCCGTTAAACACCCTCCCTAACAATTCCCCAATCTCCCCCAAGAAAACCTTATAAAAGCTCCCGGGTAACCCATCTAATCCGGGAGCCTTGCCGCCCACCAGGCCCTACACCACCCTCCCAATCTCCTCCACAGTAATGCAAGCCTCTAACTCCTCTCTCGCCGCCTCCGACAAACGCGCCAGCGGAATCCCATCTAAATACCCAGCAATTTCCTCCTCCCCAATGCCCTCGTCGCCAGCATATAAAACTCTATAAAAGTCTTGAAAGCATCGACGGATTTCCGCATCCCCTCTCTGTACCTGTCCCCCCTCCTCCTGTATCTGAAAAATGGTGGATGCCCCCTGCTGCTGTTTCAATTGCCGAGCCAGCAATCTACTTGCCTTATCCCCATACTCATAATAGACCTGTTTCACCCTCTGCAATTTAAACGCCACTTGCTCTACCTGAAGACCCCTTAGTTCCTCTCGCATCTTCTCTACCTCCTGCCGCTCCCTCCGAGCCCCTGTCCGTCGAAAAGCCTCCTCCCCCACCTTCAATCTCTCCCTCAATGCCTCTTCCCGTTTCACCCTCTCTCGTTTCTTCCGGGCCCCCCACATGAGAAATCTCCCCCTTATAACCGCTTTCAACCCATCCCAGAGCAACACCTCCCCCACCTCCCCCGTATCATTTACAGCCAGATATTCCTTTGTTCCGTTCCGAATATCCTCCACAACCTCCCGATTCTGCAATAAACTTTCATTTAACCTCCAAAAGGTCGTCCCCCCAGGCTTCGGATACCTGATCACCACTTCCACTGCCTCATGATCTGACCAACCCGTGGGTACTGTATCCCCCCTCTCCACCTCCAGCATCCACCCCCTATCCAAAAGAATCATATCCAGCCTACTCCAACTACAATGGGGAGGTGAAAAAAAGGTATACTCCCGCCCCTGGGGATTCAACACCCTCCATACATCTACCACATTCAGTTGTTTCATCAAAGATCGTAACCCTTGCCTATTCCCACCTCCCCCATCTCCCCCCCGCTGTTCCCGGTCTACCTTCGGATCCAACACCACGTTGAAGTCCCCCCCCCAACAACACTTTCCCCCCCCCCCTGCCTGCTCTATCAACTGCCCCACCTTCTCCCAAAATGTCCCCTGAGTACCATTGGGCCCATAAACGGACACAATCACTATATCCTCACCACTGAACTGCCCCCTAATTCCCACCACCCTCCCCTCTGAGTCCTGAAAATGCCCCCCAATATGAATCCCACTTCCACGCCGCACCAGTAAAGCAACCCCGCCCTTCTTTACCCCCCCTGCATTACAAGAATAGAACTGCTCCGGAAAATTCTTATTCCGCATTCTGCTCACATCCCCCCTCCTGAAATGTGTCTCTTGGATCAGCACAACATCCCACCGGAGCTTTTGAGCTTCCCTAAATAACAAACTGCGCGTAGTGGGGGAGTTTAAAACCCTTGGCATTCACCGTCCCTATCCGCAACATCCCGCCAGTGTCCCCTCCTCCCGTAGCCCCATCCCTAGAGCCCGTAAGCCCGCCTTCATAGGAACTGACCCCCCTAACCATTTTCCCCCCCTCCTTTCCCCCCCTAACCCTCCCCCCCTCCCCAGCCCCTCCCATCCCCCCTCCCCAGCCCCTCCCATCCCCCCTCCCCCCTTCCCCTTCCTCCATACCGCCCTCCCTCCATGCCTTCCGGTGTCAACTTATCCTACCCCTTCCCATACTCTTTCCTCCCATGACATAAATACAATATATGAACAACATGCCCCAAACGCCAGCCATCCCCCTCTTCCCCCCCCTCCCCCCAAAGGGCACCTCATATAGAGATCCCCGTTCCCCCCAACATATTCTGCCCCACAGCAAACCGAAACAGGTATCGTCCAGGAATCTGGGGCTGCTGAGCACTAGCGCCCCTGCTCCCCGTCAGTCCACATCCCCGCAGTTCAACACCACCATTTCAAGCAGCATCCTTCGGCAACTCCTTTTCCCGCTCCTGGGGCAGCCGCTTCAATCGCTGTCCTTTCTCTCCCACACGCTGCCACTGTGATCTCGGCTGCTGTTTCCTCCCACCTGCTTTGTCCACCACTCTTTGCTCCCGCTGAGGAAGGTGTGGTAAATTCTCACACCCCAACTCTGCCAACACCGCCCATGCTTCATCCGGCGTTTTAACTTTCTTGGACACCCCATTCACAGAGAGCAAAACACCGAAAGGGAACATCCATCTATAACGGAGATTGTTCCCTCTCAGATACGCAGTCACCTCTCTCATAGATCTCCTCCGCTCCAAAGTCCCCCGCGACAAGTCATTGTAGACCTCCACTTCAGCCCCCTCCCAGGCAATGCGTCCAAACTTCCGGGCTGTCTGCAGTATACGTTCTTTCAGCGGGAAACTGGTCAAACAGACAATGATATCTCTCCCCTGTTTCTCCCGCCGCACACCAAGGCTTCGGTGCGCTCTTTCCACGCCGATTGTGTCCATGTCAGGGCCCCCATCCTCCCCGAGCCGTAAGATGTGTAAGCACAAACGTTGCACTGTTTGCGTACAATTTTTAAAAGGCTCTGCTTCTGGTACACCCCGGATCCTTAAATTGGACCGCCGGGCCCTGTCCTCCATCTCTTCCAGTTTCTCTTGAAACTCCTCGTGCATTGCTTTAATCTTGTCCTGTTCAGCCGCCATTTCCTTGAGCTCCTCCTCGTGGTGCTCCACGTGGCTCTCCACATCATCCACCCGCTGCCCCAAGCAGCTCACCTCCTGTTGAATAGCCGCCAGAGTTTCCTTCATATCCCGCCGCATAGCATGGATCTCAAACTGCATTTCGCCTTTAAACTCCTTCAGCCAGGTTTTCAGCGACAGTACCTCCGGCCCTGCGATCTGCACATCGTCCTCCTCTGCAGAGCTCTCCGACCTCGCACCCGACTCAGATGCGGCCGTCGGCATCGCCTCCTGCTGCTCCTTCCGCACATAGGGAGATTGGAAAGTCGCCAATTTCTTTCGGGCAGCCATCCCCAGGTCAGAGGCACGACTCCCTTCCACTTTCCAGTTATGGGGGAACCACAATATAGCATAAATGTGGGGATCGGATCGGAGCTAGGCTACTAAGCCGCCATCAGCTCCGTGACGTCACCGGAAGCCTTCGCATCCCTTTCTTAATTAGGATCGCCACCCCTCTTTTTTTCTTGCTGCCCACTGACGCGGCATAAACTTGCCCTACCCAGTCCTTTTTCAGTTTAGCATGTTCTACTGCACTTAAATGTGTTTCTTGCAGCAGAGCCACCTGGGCCTTTCCTTTCTTCAAGGCCTGTAGTACCTTAGTTCGCTTGACCGGAGTATTGATACCTCCGACATTCCAGGAGACTATGCGTATGTCAGGCCTCATTTATATATTTCCCATTGGATCGCTCTGCTGAAATTTTTTTTTTGTAATATATCCCTCATACCATCGTGCTAGGAGCTGCCAGCCTCAACCCCCAGCCTCCTTCCTTGTCTTTGCATAGCCCTAGGGTCCTCCAGCCCCTCCAAGCAATCCCGTACAATTTCTATTTCCTCATCCCTCCCCCCTACTCCCCCCCCTTCCCCGCCCTCAACCTTAACCTCTCTCCCATCCCGTTGCTCTTCTCCCCTATATCACTCCTATCCCCTTAAAAATACATTGAATTCTACTCTCAGCCCAATCCGGCCGAGGCTTCCTTCCTCATCGGACACTGCAGGGCCGCCTCAGCCCCCCCTCCAGCCATTAATCCCGCTCATTTCCCATTGCATAGCATTATCGCTGGAAGCATAATCATTATCCTCCTGCACCTCAGAATATGCCAATGTTGAACAGCACAATATTAAACATCCATATAGGGGCGGAGCCTGATGTCCAACGGGGTAGACGCCTTGTGCTGAAGCTCCCGAGAGGCCTACACAGAATCCTGACTGAACTCCTGCAAAACTTCACTATTTTGCTTTAAAATCGCCGGGGCGCATCGGAGGGATGGCGGGACCTAAACCACAGCGCCTAGATTTCGGCTCCCCCACTTCGTCGCACGGCAAACGCTCCAAAACGGAACTGCCTTCCCCGCATAAGATGGCGCCGCTCTGTGAGAGCCCTGAAATGCAGCGGGTGATACTCGAGGAGATTCGTGGTGTAAAGGAACTGGTACAATCCAACGGAGAAGCGATCCGCGCCATGCGTGAGGACCTTACCATGATGCAGGAAAGGCTCGAGGGCCTCTCGTTGCGCCAAGACAAAATGGCGGAGACTCTTGAATCGCACGCGGTGCGAATGGGGAAGATCGATAAAGCTGAACGCCAGATTTTGCTCCTTCAAAAGGAACTTGAAGATAGCAATAATAGAGCTCGTCGCAATAACATTCGACTCATTGGAGCTCCAGAGGGCGTAGAAGCAGGAGATCTGCGGGAATATCTGGGCAATATTCTACCCTCTCTATTGAAGACGACGTTTCTTAAGGACCTGGAGATAGACCGGGCACATCGTGTCCCCACTAATATGGCGCTCAACCGGACGACTCCCAGGCCCATCATTTTTCGGCTACTGCGCTATCAACAAGCTGAGCAAATTCTGGCTGCTGCCCGGGCTAATCATCACCTCGAGATAGATGGGCATAAAGTGTCTTTCTTCCCTGATCTCTCTAAGCCCACGATGGACCGCCGAAAGAAGCTTCTTGCTTATCGCCCTCGCCTTCAGCAACTGCAGGCCCGATTTGGTCTCCTGTATCCGGCAAAGCTACGCGTTACGCTGCATAACTATACCAGGACCTTCGAGGATCCTGACCTCCTCGCTGCATTTTTGGACTCTAAAGAAGCTGAACTGATGCGTTGATGTTACCATCAAGCTGTGTTGCTGTTCAAAGCTCTCTTAAATCTCTACCTCATTGGGGCCTATCGCAGTGATTTCGCTGCGGACGCGGTTGGACTGCTCTCCTGACCTACTTCTTTGAACCGCCATCCTGCTTCTCTGCACCCTTCGGTGGCTCCCGGGACTTGTTCCTGCTGCAGGGAGTATGGCTAGTATCGGGCCTTCTCTGGGGCTTCCCCCCGCAGACTCATGGTCGCCAGTAATAGTTGGGGTTTTGCTTCTTCTCTAGTGCACTTCGGTGCCTGTCTCTTTTTTTTTGGGGTTATTTATGCTTTCTACCAAAAGTTTATTATTTCATGTCGTGTGTACAGTCATTTGCTACCAATATGCATAGTTTAGGGAATAATGTGCAACTTCATGTTCTCTCAGAATTTTGTATATTACTAGATGGCTTTCTGTAAGCTCTTATCATTGAATGTCAAAGGTATCAATAGTCCAATCAAAAGGAAGAAAATTCTTAGCTATTTGAATACGGAGCATGCTGATTTAGTACTGCTTCAAGAAACGCATTTAAATGCTAAAGAAACACTAAAGCTTAATGTCAAGCCTTATGCTGTTGTGGCGTATTCTCCCGCTGTTGCTAAACGCTGTGGTGTTGCCATACTTGTTAAGAAATCCCTGCAGGCCACCGTGCTAGATATTAGCTCAGATAATGAGGGTAGATGGGCTCGCGCTCATCTCAAAGTGGGGGATCTAGAATTCACGTGTATTTGTATTTATGCTCCAAATGTTGACAATCCTGGTTTTTTTGCTAAAATTGCACAAGCTGCGCAAGCCTCCGCTCATACCCCACTAATACTGGGAGGAGACTTTAATCAGGTCCTCGACCCTTTGGTGGATCGGCAGCCGCCTAGAACCTGTGGTCCACCCAAGAGTCTCTCCATACTTACAGCTATGATCGCTGATTTGGCTTTGGTGGACATATGGAGGTTATTGAATCCTTCTGATTTGGATTTTACCTTTTTCTCCGCTCCTCACCAATCACAATCCCGAATAGATTTTTTTCTTTTATCTAAAACATTGGTATCGCAGATTGGTATGGCTAAGATTCACCCCTTGCACATTTCAGACCATGCTGCCATATCTTTTACGATACACACTGCTGCGCAAAATGCAAGTCCCCGAGCATGGTCTTTTGATAGGTCTCTCCTAGACCAACAGGATTTTCAAACTGTAATACGGGCTGCCATACAAGATTACTTTCATTTTAACTCTCCCCTTGACACAACGAACTGGGCCTGGTGGGAGGGTTTTAAGGCGTCTATTCGAGCCACGGTGACTAGTTATCAAATCCGTCTTGGGAAACAAAGAAGGCAACAATTGGTGATCCTTGAACAACAGATACAGGCTGGTGAACGTATTCTTACGTCCCGAACAGACCCATGTGTTCTGCTTCGTTTGCAACGTCTCCGTTTTCAGTACAACAAGATTTTGCATAATGCCGCTGTTAGAAATATAGCATCCCAGCAGGGATTGTATTACCGGGAAAATAATCGCGCTGGTAAACTACTAGCTAATGCTTTGAAGGGGAAAAAAGAAGCCAAACGGGTAGCAGCTCTCCGAAGCCCATCTGGGAATGGCCTTGTCACAAAAGATCATGAGATTTTAGAGCTTTTTCGCGATTTTTATGCTAGCTTGTATAAATCTGAATGTGAGTTTGTTCCTGAACATTTCGACCGCTTGTTAGCTGGTGTACAGCGTCCTACTCTCTCGGCTGAGGAATGCACGGCCCTTGATCATTCGTTTACTCTTGTGGAAATACAGGATGCAATTAAAAGATGTGCCTCCGGCCGTGCTGCGGGTCCAGACAGCCTTCCGGCTGAGTTCTTCAAAACTTTCAGCTCTGATCTGGCCCCGTTTTTGCAGCAATACTTTACTACCCTAGTAGCCGACGGATCCTCCCTTGGTTCCTTTTCAGAGGCCAACATAGTGGTCTTTGAGAAGGAGGGGAGAGACCCACACCTGACAGCCAATTACCGACCCATCTCCCTGCTTAACGCAGATTATAAAATCTTCGCCACTATTCTTTCTACTCGGCTCTCTCACAAAATGACCACTTTAATACATCCAGATCAATGTGGATTTATTCCCGGCAGATCAACTGCTGATAATGCCAGGACTCTTTGTCATGTACTAACTAATATGGCCTCCCACGATCGTCCATTGGTTGGCCTTTCCCTAGATGCCGAAAAAGCCTTTGACCGGCTAGAATGGCCATTCCTATTTGCGACCCTCCGTTGGTTTGGTTTCGGCGATAATTTTTCTCCGTTGCCTTCAAGTGCTATACTCTCAACCAACTGCTAGTGTCTGTGCCAACACATTGAAGTCCCAGCCATTTTTACTGCAAAGAGGCACCCGTCAGGGGTGCCCACTTTCCCCCTTACTTTTTGATCTTGCGTTAGAACCCCTAATCCTGTTAATCCGTCAGTCTCCACATATCCACGGCGCTCCCTTTCCCCGTCGGGATATAAAAGTCTCAGCGTATGCAGATGATCTTATGCTTTTTGTTTCCTTAGACTCCGTATCTGTTGTTCTGGATCTAATTGACCGCTATTCTCAACTTTCAGGTTACAAAATTAATTGGACCAAATCAGTCGCCTTTCCCCTAAACCACCAGGTTCACCAAGCAGACTTGCAAACCTTTCCTTTTGTATGGCAGCCCCGTATGGTAAAATATTTAGGGGTACATTACTGTTATCCTCTCGAAGAAACCGTCGCTTTTAATGTCAAAAATTTAATCACCAAGGTCCGTGAGCTCACCCAACGTTGGTCTCCACTTACTCTTACGTGGTGGGGCCGTATGGATACCATAAAGATGATGATTGTTCCCAAGGTTAATTATGTCTTAGAAATGTTACCGTGCCTTCTCCCTCGACACACCTACAAAGATATCGAGGGCCTGTTGATCAGATTTTTGTGGCAGAACAAACCGCCTAGAATAGCGAAACATAAACTTCAGTCAGATAAGGAACATGGTGGGATAAGATTTCCTGATTTTTTCAACTATCACCTCTCTTTTCTTCTCAAACAGGGTGCCCGTTGGTTGGACGCTTCTTTCCCGTCCAGACCAATATGGTTAGATATAGAAGAAGACCTCTGTAAGCCCATTCCACTTAGCTATCTCCCTGGAATGACTTTCCCACTGGATGCCCACTATCCACCAATGCTCCTGGATACACTTCGCTCCTTCAATGTTCTCATCAGCTCCCTAGATTCCCTAGCTTGCCC
This sequence comes from Ichthyophis bannanicus, assembly GCA_033557465.1. Lineage (NCBI taxonomy): Eukaryota > Metazoa > Chordata > Amphibia > Gymnophiona > Ichthyophiidae > Ichthyophis > Ichthyophis bannanicus. Next base: position 923,803,000 of record CM066032.1, on the reverse strand, counting down.
ACTAGATAGGCTTCCAATTTGGCATAATGCTCGATTCCAAATTCAACATAAGCCGGTGGCCTGGAGTCCCTGGTATTCCAGAGGCATCTGGACTCCCAATCAACTGTTTCACAATGCTCGCTGGAAGTCCATTAATGAGCTCCATTGTGAGTTTGGCCTTCCTTCTAAATACTATTTTCAACTGCTTCAGTTGCAGCACTGTCTCAAGAGTGCTGGGGTTTTTCCCCCACTAACTCCTCATGACCAAGGGATAACTGAGGTGGTCTCCTTTATTGGGGCTCAGTCCGGTGTTGCTTCCACCTTTTATAAAACTCTTTGTGCTCCTCAGAATGCTGTCCCCCCTTCTGCACAGCAGACTTGGGAGCGAGAATTGGGTGTAACTCTAACCCCTGAACATTGGAACCTCTTCTGGAGCAAAGTGGTTCGTGTTTCCCGCTCGGCTTCCTTAACCCAGACGCTTTTCTTCTTTGCCCATCGCTGTTTCTATACCCCTGATAGACTGGCCAAATGGACTTCCACTCTGAGTAATCAATGTTGGACTTGCCATGCAGCTACAGGCACCCTCACTCATGTCATGTACGAATGCCCCGCACTACAACACTACTGGAGCCGGGTCTGGGGTCGTATTCAATCTATCTTACACTTTACTGAACCACTCTCCTGGAAAATAGTGGGACTCCGTTCTGCAGCGGGCATCCCCTCTCTCCCGAAGTCTGCTTACTTCCTCCTTGACTTTCTAATGGGTATTGCCATATCGTTAATCATGAAATATTGGAAAAATAGCTCTTCACTGAGTCCTCTAGAATGGTGGAATTGTGTCTGTCTATATAGTAAGTTTGAACAAATTCCTCGTAGGGCTACCCCTTCCCTTCACGCCCGCTACCAGGTGTCTAAATGGAAATTACTCACAGATTTCGTGCAGTCGGCCAAATGCTCGCACTTGACTGTCTAGTTATATCTCTCTCTCGATCCATAGTATATCATGACTGTTATGTTTATGTTCTAACATAATTGCTATGGACCCCATGCCTGGGTTAATATCTTTTCTTTTCTTTTTTTATTATCTAGAGAAGAAGCATAGGGGGGGAGGGTTGATGGGGTTATTTTCCGGTTTATTCCATTTTATTTTGATGCAATCATCCTTGTTTTATTACTGTGTGTATTGTTATTGTTATAAAATGAAAATAAAAGTTTAAAAAAAAAAAAAAAAAAACATCCATATAACGATGCCCCCTCAGTTCCTTTCTTCATGCCGCCCAATATAATCAAAACATTTAACTTTCAACAGATAACATAATGCAAGTGTTTAAAATGCTCTATTCATATCCATCACTATTTCCCCACACCTCCAGTCTCTCTTTCTCTACTTCTACCTCTCCTCCACTCTCAGCCTCCTTCCATACATTTTCTCAGCCAGACAGTCCACGGTCCTCTTTTCAAGTAGCTAATATCTGCTCCGGTGCAGTTTTCTCCAGTCCCACCAGAAAAGTCTTCGCCGCGCCGGACGTTTCAAAGACATGATGCTGTCCCAAGTGTGTCACACGGAGCACAGCCGGGAATGCTAAGGTAAATCTCACGTTTTTCTGGACCAACTCTGCACAGATCGGAGTGAAATCCTTGCGTTTTGCTGCCACTGTTGCTGAATAATCTTGAAAAAGCAGCAATCTTTGATTCTCTAGACTTAGGTCCCGTTTCTTCCTGTATGCTTGCATTAACTGAATCTTATGTTGAAAATTCAAAATTTTCAATATCACCACTCTGGGCCTTTGCCTCGCCGCCATTTTGGCTCCAAGCCCGTGGGCCCACTCCACTTTGAGCTCTCCAATCAACGCTTCCAAACCCAGCTCCTTCAGGAGCCACTTCTCAATGAATGGTATCAGCATTTGGTCAGTAGTCGACTCCGGTACTCCTACTAAGCGCAAGTTATTTCTGTGTGACCTATTCTCTAGGTCGTCCACTTTGGTGAGCAAGGCCTCTATCTTTGCGCTCTGCGTCTTGTTGTCCTTCGTTCTCCGCCTTTCATCATCTTCAGTCAGCGCCACTCTCTGCTCCAACTCATCCATTCTCTGGCCCATTTCTGCCAGCGATGCTCCTATCGAATCCAGTTTTGCCAGGATCCGGTCGAATTTAGGGTCTAGCAGCTTAACAACTTCTCACGCCAGCTCCTCTGTCGTGGAGTCCACACTCTCGGTACCCGGGGGATGCGGGCTGTATCTCTGCAGGCAACGTGGCACCAGCTTTCCCAGCTTTCTCCCGGTTCTTTCGGGTTGGTAGCGGCATTTTATTTGCTTTGTCCACTTTCCAGTTCTCTCTGCTTCCCCCTTCCTTCCACCGGTGCTTGAGGATTCAGAATAATAAGTTTTTTATTGTTTAAACCTGAGGCGTCCCCAGAGCGAGCAGAGAGACGTTCTCACTCGCTCATGTGTCACCGGAAGTCTTGATGTGTGGTTTAAAAGTTTGGCTGTTTCCAATGTTATGTTTTAGCTGGGAGTGACGTCCTGAACTTATTGTTCTCCATCCTTCACCCCCTTTTCCTAGTTTAAATGCCTGTCCACATACTGACTGAATTTTTCACTTAAGATCCTTTTCCCTGTGACAGAGAGAATGTAGTCCATCAGCAAAGTTTAGTCTCTTGTTCCTGATCGTGTAACCGGTCTAGTCCCGGACCTCTGGGTTCCCTATCTCATCCAGCAGCTTTGGAGACTGAGAAACTCCTCCTTTTTATGATGTCACAGGTATATCTCTCCGGGATCCGCCTCTCAGCACCAGTTACCTCAGTCTCCAAGCAGCTGGATAGATAGGAGCCCGGACAGCCGGGCTCACTGGAGAAACTGTTTACTTATTTTCTTTACTTATTTTCTTATTTTCTTTATTTCTCCATTTACTTTATTTTTTGTTGGGTATTTCTTCTTTGGAGGAGAGTTGGTTCTTAGCTATACTGTGCCTTTAAGTTGCAGCAGGCTGTTCTCTCTCCTCCTGTCTCCCTCTTTTTACCCCCCCCTTTTTTCCTCCTCCCTCCTCTCTTTCGGGGGTTCAGTGGGTCTTATCCTGTATCACTCTCTGGGGTCCCCCTGATTGCTCAGCTGACTTAATGGGAGAGACCCGGAGGTTTGCCTAGCCAGTGCCACACAGAAGCTTGCCTGTAAGTGCGCTGGCAGGCCCTCCCGTTTGCCGGCCGAATTGAGCTGTGGGAGAGTGTGCTGCCTCCGGCGTTCTGACCGCGATCGGGGAGCAGAGCGGTGCGATCCCGGTGAGTGTGCTGCACTTCTGGCCTTTACGGCCCACAGGTAAGAGGGCTCTTCTTTCTGGGCGCAGGAGTGCTAGCAGGCAGTTTTTTGGCGCCAAAGTGGAGCGAGCAGGCCTGACCGCGTGGCGGCTCAGCGTGAATGCGCCGTTTCTGCAGGGAGCAGACATTTGCTGGCACTAATCCTCTGCGACGCTTTAGGGTGCTTGCTCCTGCCCTGCCCTCTTGGGAGTCTTATTTTCTGTCCTGGCTGGGTCTTCCTGCTACTTGGCTGAGATACTAGAGCCAAGCAAAAAAAAATATATATATATACCGAGGGATCCGGGTTTGTCTTCCTGTCTTCCCTGGAGTGGGTGCAGTGCTTCTGGTGGAGAGCTTTGGCCCTGGACAATTTTTCCTCTCATTTCTTTTCTCTCCCTTGGACATGCCTTCTAAGCCCCTGTGCCTAGTCTGTGGCATGAAGAAGGGGTCTTCCATGGGTGTGTGCAAGTCCTGTGCCAGGGACACGGACGCCCGGGAACCTCCTGGTACTACTTCAGGGGACGGTCCGGGCGGAGCGTCAGAGACCTCGGGTGCGCAACTCCAGGATTTGCCAGTGGGGGATCCGGTGGCAGGACCCTCATCAGCTCCGGTCTTGTCACCTCCTCCTTCGGCGTTCCCCGGGGACTTGTCTGCCATTTTTTCTGCGTCCTTTATGGCGCTCCTTCAGCAGTCTTTCCTAGCAACACCTCCGCTGGGCAACGGCCCGGAGGGCTCAGGGGGACTTAAAAGGTATGCGCCCCCGGCCCAGTCCGAGGTCCTCTCCGGTGCAGCCAAGAGACCGCGCTTGGAAGGACCGTTGGCGGACTGTTCGGTGGCTTCCGAAGGCCCGCTGTCGGATGGCGAGGTCGCTGATTTGGACGCTGAGGAGGAGCTGGAAGACGGTGAGCTGACTGAGCGGGAAGACCAGGCGCGTGTAGTACGTGTCTTCCGCAGGGAAGAGCTTCCTGCGTTGATCTTGGAAGCCCTCAAGGTTTTAAATATGCCGGTTCCCGGGGCCACAGAGGATGACTCTTTGGAGGATCCCCTGCTTCAAGTTTTTCGGAAGACTCAGTGTTTCCCGTTCATAGGGTCTTTAGTGAGATGATACAGGAGGAATGGAACCTGCCGGAATCACCTTTGAAGGGGGCCAGGATCATGAACCGCCTTTATCCTTTATCAGATCAGGATAAGGAAGTGTTTAAGTCACCCAAGGTGGATGCGGCAGTCTCGGCAGTCACAAAGAAGACTACCATTCCGGTGGAAGGTAGTACGGCTCTTAAGGACGCTCAAGATAGAAAGCTCGATGTGCTCCTCAGACAGGTGTTTGATGTCAATGCGCTGTCTCTTCAAGCGGCTATCTGCGGTGCTTGGGTGGCTAGAGCCTGCCTTCGCTGGTTGCAGCGGGTTCAAGGGAGCCTTGAGGAAGCCGAAGCGGGTGAAGCGACCAGGTTGGAGTCTGGCGCAGCCTACCTAGCAGACATCCAATATGATCTTATGCGGGGTTTGGCCAAGAGCATGGCGTCCGCAGTGGCGGCTCGTCGGTATCTGTGGCTCCATAACTGGGCAGCGGATAGCGCCTCGAAGGCCAGGTTAAGCAAGCTCCCGTTTAAGGGTCGTCTCTTATTTGGGGAAGACTTGGAGAAGCTTGTTAAGGACTTAGGTGAATCTAAAGGGGGCAAGTTGCCGGAGGACAAGCCGCGGTCTGCCTGGCAGTTCTCGGCTGGAAGGGGGCAGCAGCACGATTTTCGCCGTTTTCGTTCCCCCAGATTCAGTGCTGCCCAGAGGGGACGTTTCTTTAATAGAAGTCAGCCCTTTCGGGGGTTCCGCGGTGCCGGAAGAGGCTTTGGTCCTCCAGCCTCCTCCTTCACCGCCAAAAAGCAGCAATGAGATACGGGGGGCCCAGGCGCCCTTACTCTCGGTAGGGGGGCGGTTGCAGGAGTTTTACGCTGCCTGGGCCCGAGTCACATCGGATCAGTGGGTGCTGGACATTGTGCGAGACGGGTACGCTCTCGAATTCTTGCGGCCGGTGCGCGAGTCCTTCGTGCTGTCCCCCGGAAAGTCTCCTGCCAAGCGTGAGGCGTTGCGGGTGACGGTCCGGAGGCTTCTCGACCTCAGGGCAGTAGTGCCCGTTCCTCCCGACCAATGCGGTGCCGGTCGCTACTCGATTTACTTTGTGGTCCCCAAGAAGGGCGGGGGTGTCCGTCCGATCCTGGATCTCAAAGGAGTAAATCGTTGTCTCCGCGTTTCCCGCTTCCACATGGAAACCCTTCGGTCGGTCATTGTAGCGGTGCAGAGCGGGGAGTTCCTCACCTCGCTGGACTTGTCGGAGGCCTATTTTCACATTCCCGTACGACAGGATCATCACCAATTTCTCCATTTCGCTGTCCCCTACGGTCACTTTCAGTTTCAGGCGTTGCCCTTTGGCCTGGCGACGGCTCCTCGCACCTTCACCAAGGTTATGGTAGTGGTGGCGGCGGCTCTCCGAAAGGAGGGGGTCTTGGTGCATCCGTACCTGGACGACTGGTTGATCCGTGCAAAGTCCAGGTCGGAGAGTGTCTCGGCCACGGCTCGAGTAGTGTCTTTTTTGGAGGAGCTCGGTTGGGTCGTCAATCTGGCAAAGAGTCACTTGGTTCCCTCTCAGACTCTGGAGTATCTCGGTGCTCGTTTCGACACCAAGGTGGGCAAGGTGTTTCTGACGGAGGGAAGGGCAATGGGTCTTTGGAAGCTGGTTGCCCGGTTTCTTCGGTTCAAGGCGCCTTCGGCATGGCTTTATCTTCAGTTGCTGGGCACGATGGCAGCGACGATAGAGACCGTCCCGTGGGTGAGGGCTCACATGAGACCTCTGCAGAGAGCGTTACTGCGCCGCTGGTCGCACCAACAGCATCCTCTGTCCCGGAGGTTGCCCTGTCCGGAGGATGCTCGTCAGTCCCTGCAGTGGTGGTTGCTTCCCGAGTCCTTGGCGAGAGGCCGGGAGCTGACTACTCCGGACTGGGTGCCCGTAGTGACCGACGCCAGTCTCCTCGGCTGGGGCGCTCACTGTCTCGGGGTGTTTGCGCAGGGACAATGGACAGCGTCGGAGTCGGAGTGGTCCATCAACCGGTTGGAGTTGCGGGCGGTAACGTTAGCGCTGCGGGAGTTTTGACAGCTGATTCAGGGCAGGGCGGTCCGCGTGTTTTCCGACAATGCCACGGCGGTCTCGTATGTCAACCGACAGGGAGGCACCAGCAGTACGACACTGGAACTCGAGGCCGGAGTCTTGTTCGAGTGGGCCGAGGCGCACCTCCTGGACCTGTCAGCAGCGCATGTCGCCGGAGTGGACAACGTGCAGGCGGATTTTCTCAGTCGGGTTCGGGTGGATCCGGAGGAGTGGGTCCTCCATCCCGAAGTCTTCCAGATGATAGTGCGTCGTTGGGGAGCGCCGGTCATGGACCTCATGGCGACCTTTGCCTCGGCGAAGGCCAGCCGTTTTTTCAGCAGGCGCAGAGAAAGGATGTCAGAAGGCTTGGATGCGCTCGTCCAGCGGTGGCCAGTAGGACAGTTGCTGTATGTGTTTCCCCCGTGGGTTCTAATCGGCAGAGTTCTGCAGCGGATCGAAAGATGCAGGGGTCAGGTCATCCTGATCGCTCCGGACTGGCCTCGGCGGCCGTGGTACAGGGATCTGATGCGATTGCTAGTGGCGAAGCCCTGGCGGCTCCCGTTGCGTCTGGATCTTCTGTCGCAGGGACCTCTGTTCATGCCGCACGTGGATCGATTCTCACTTACGGCCTGGCTCTTGAAAGGGCAAGGATGAAGGCACGGGGCTATTCATCGGCGGTTATCTCTACCCTTTTGAGGGCTCGGAAGAGCTCCACCTCGCTGGCATTTGTCCGGGTCTGGAGGGTTTTCGAAGCCTGGTGCCTAGACCGGAAGCTCGAGACTTTGAAATCCTCTGTTGCGCAGATCTTAGATTTTTTGCAGGATGGTTTTGCTAAGGGTCTCGCAGCGGCGCCGTTGCGAGTCCAGGTTGCGGCCTTGTCATGTTACCGAGGCAAGATAGGGGGCCAGTCGCTCGGCTGCCATGCAGATGTTAAACGTTTCTTGAGAGCAGGATCTTTACTGCGCCCGCCGGTGCGGCCGATCGTCCCGAAATGGCATCTCCCGTCAGTTTTGAACGCGCTGGAGCGCGCGCCTTTTGAACCTCTGTCCCGAGCATCGCTCAAGGACCTCACTTTGAAGGTGGTGTTTCTAGTGGCCATCTGCTCGGCGCGGATGGTCTCCGAGTTGCAGGCGCTCTCCTGTAGGGAGCCTTATCTCTTGTTTTATCCGTCAAAGGTGGTGTTGCGAACGGTGCCGGCCTTCCTTCCTAAGGTAGTCTCGCCTTTCCATGTGAAACAGGAAATTACTTTACTGGTTTTTTCGCAGTCTTCGGATTCTTCGGGTCAGCGGAGTTTTCATTTACTGGATGCTCGTAGTGCGCTGAAGCGGTATCTTCGGTGCACGGCCGATTTTCGCAAGTCCGACAGGCTTTTTGTCCTTTTCGCGGGGCCCAGGAAAGGGGAGGCGGCGTCCAAAGGGTCCATCGCGCGGTGGATCAAGGAGGCGGTTGCCTCGGCCTATATCTTGGGAGGTCGTCCGGTCCCGGAAGGGCTGCGGGCTCATTCCACTAGGGCGCAAGCATCCTCCTGGGCCGAGGTGCGTCTCGTGTCTCCAGTGGAGATTTGTAAGGCGGCGACTTGGTCGTCTCTTAATTCTTTTGCACAGCATTACCGTCTGGATGTGCAGAGGGCGGAGGAGACCGCTTTTGGATCAGCAGTACTTCAGGCTGGTCTTCCAAGGCCCTCCCGGATCTGAATTTTTCACTGCTCTGGTACTTACCCAGAGGTCCGGGACTAGACCGGTTACACGATCAGGAAGGTGAAATTAGACTTACCTGCTAATTGTTGTTCCTGGAGTGTAGCCGGTCTAGTCCCGTATCCCTCCCCTAGGGTTGCAATTCTGCAGGGGCTTGCTGTGCTCCGGATCTGTACAGGTAAGGGTCTCTTTTCCTATGTTTTGTTTCGATGGCCGGTAGTTCTCTTCATTGGGGAAAGGACCAGCCTGCGTAAGTTTAAGTCACAGTTCTGATCAGACAATTAGTTCAAAGGGGTGTTCCTCTAGCATAAATGCGGGGGTTGGATTTTGGTTGCATTTCATTGTATTTTTGGCTAATTTCTCCGGTGAAGCTGCTTTGTCAATAGGTTACTGGTGCTGAGAGGCGGATCCCGGAGAGATATACCTGTGACATCATAAAAAGGAGGAGTTTCTCAGTCTCCAAAGCTGCTGGATGAGATAGGGAACCCAGAGGTCCGGGACTAGACCGGCTACACTCCAGGAACAACAATTAGCAGGTAAGTCTAATTTCACCTTAGTCCATCTGTTTCCTCAGTCGCCTGTATATCCAAATCCTCCTTGTTTGCACCAGGTTTGCAGCCATGTATTAAAGTTGTTTATGCAATGCAGCCTTTCTGTCCCCTTACCATGAACAGGTGGAACTTTTGAGAATACATAAGAACATAAGATATGCCATACTGGGTCAGACCAAGGTCCATCAAGCCCAGTATCCTGTTTCCAACAGTGTCCAATCTAGGTCATACGTACCTAGCAGTTTCCCCAAAAGAGACAGGTTCTGCAATGCTTGTACTGGGTCAAGCATTAATATCCTGGGTCCCTTCTTAATAATGGTTTATGGACCTTTCCTCCAGGAACTTGTCCAAACCTTTTTTAAACCCAGCTACACTAACAGCCTTTACTACATCCTCCGGTAACAAATTCCAGAGTTTGATTGCATGTTGAATGAAAAAATATTTTCTTTTATTAGTCTTAAATAGTTTACCCTGTAGCTTCATTGCATGTCCCCTAGTCTTTCTATATTCTGATAACGTAAACAGTTGATCTACGTTTACCCGTTCCACTCCGTTCATTAATTTATAGACTTCTATCATATCTCCCCTCAGCCGTCTCTTTTCCAGGTTAAAGAGCTAACCTTTTTAGCCTTTCTTCATAGGAGTATCCTTCCATCCCCTTAACCATTTTGGTGGCTCTTCTCTGAACCTTTTCTAATAACGCTATATCCTTTTTAAGATACGGCGACCAGAATTGCACACAATATTCAAGGTGCGGTCTCACCATGGAACGGTTTAGAGGCATTATAATATCTTTTGTTTTATTTTCCATTTCTTTCCTTGTGATACCTAGCATTCTATTTGCTCTCTTGGCTGCCGCTGCACACTGGGCCGAGGGTTTTAACATGATCTCCAGGAACAAGCAGGAATGAGCCTTCACATATGGGTACGTCGGTACCGACGGAGTCTGCGCGGGAACGCTCCCCAGCGTCCAATCAGAACGCTTTTGGGAGCATCCCAACACGCCTGCATGCTGCCTTCCTGCCTTTCCCAACAGCCTCTCCTCAGTTTTCATTTTTCCGCGGAGCTGGCAAGACATCCTCCTTTCACTGCAGAAAATTCTTCTTTTATTTTTTGTTTTTTTTGTGGTCACGTCTGCCTTCCCCGACGCCACTGGTACCGCCGGTGTTTCTTTTCTTTTTTCTTGTAAATTTTCCTTTTTAAGGAATACTTTTTTCTTTGTTTGTGCCTGACGGTTTTTTCGGCCTGCTAGGCCTGCTCACTTTTCTTTATGGAAGCGCCAGCCACTATCCCTAAGAAATGTTCAAACTGTGGCGGTACAAAATTGATTTTAGACACTCATAATTGGTGTCCACCCTGCTTGGGTCCTGACCACTATCCGCTGGAGTGTCCCTTCTGCAACAGTATAGTCGGAAGAAGTCTTCAGCATCGAGTTCACCTCGATATGCGGTCCCCATTCAACTTCAGGGCACCGACCACCGTTTCTTCTTCACAGGATCAGGTAACCCAAAAACAGTCTATTTAGACTAGCCAGTCCTCGAGTGGTAGATCTCATGCACAGCATAGAGATGCCTCTGGCCTTACCCTCGAGGACACACTGGCTTTAAAACCCCGGTGGGAGTCTTCGGCCTCCAAATCCTTAATGGGGTTTCAGGTTGTTCCTGAGGTTCACCCCTCTCCGAACATACCTGAGCCATGCTTGGTGGTGGCATCCGCTTCAAGCGGTACCCATACCCTGGTATCGGCAATGGTGTTGGATGAAACATTCCTCACCGAAGATCGCAGTCTGGCGTCTTCGGTTCCTTCGGGCCCGTTAGAGACGCTGCAGACCGATCTTCCAGTATCGGTACTGGTACCGATGTCGGTACCCTCCAGATGTACATCGATAGACTCGCTTCCTTCGTTGCCGAGTCTGGAATCGATCTCCAGTCTGGATGACTGGGTACCGACTTGCCTTGGTACCGACACCGGACGGTACCAAAGGCACGGTTCCGATAATCCATGTCGGGCACTCTCGGTTTCTTCGGTACTGTTAGAGCTGTCACTGACTGGTCTTCATGTATCGGTATCGGATACGGTACCGGAGTCGGTACCGGTATCTGCATTAGCATCGCTGTCGGTACCTTCCATGCTTGTTTCAACAGGCTCGCTTCCCTCGGTACCGAGTTTGGAATCAATCCCTAGCATGGACGATGCGCTACCGACTGCTTGTGGTCCCAACCTCCTGCGGTACCAGCGACCATCCTGTAAGGACAGTCCGATGCTCCGCCCCTTAGGGTCTTCTATTCCAATGGATTTGGATAGATCCCTGGGTGCCAATGCTAGTTCTTCAACAGATCTAGCCTGTACTCCTCTTTCTAGAGGACTTCCCTCTGGGGATTTTTCTTTTCAAGCATTCTTGCTTGATATGGCAAAGTCACTTGCCATTTCTATACCTGGTCAAGATCCTGCACCAGGGAATACAGAATCTCTGTATATTTCCTGGAGTCCAAAGGAGGACATCATGCTTCCTTTGCATCAAACCTTGCAGGATCTGCTCTTTCGAATGTGGGAAACTCCTTTAACGGTATCCCCACCTTCTAGGGCAACTGATCTATACAAGGTGCCTCCTTCTCCAGGTTTTCAAAAGACTCAACTTCCTCATCATTCCATTGTTGTAGAATCAGCAATGAGGTGTGTTAAGAGTACTAAAAAGCACTCTTCTTATCCGCCAGGTCGTGAGTCTAAGACTTTGGATGCCTTTGGACGCCAAACCTTCCAGGCATCCATGCTTTCAGCAAGAATTCTCTCATATATTTTCTATATGGGATTATCTCTTGAAGAAGTCACAAAGAAATTACTACTTTTGACCCCTTTTCTTCAAGAGCCCAAAAGAGCAGACTATTCCTTTATTGGTTAGTCATGCTCAAAATATCTCTAGGTTCCTTACTCGTGCTTCCCTAGACTCCTTTGAGTCTGTTAGCAGAACTTCTGCTATAGCTATAGGGGCACGACGTAAAGCCTGGCTCCAAGTTTCAGACTTGGACAAATAGGTACAAGAAAGACTGGGAAATGCTCCTTGCACTGGAGAAAATCTCTTTAACAAGGAGTCTTTACTCCAAGCTGCTCAGTTAACCACTGACATTGCTGTTTTCAGAGGCTTGTCTACGCCTTCCTCTTTCCCAGTTGATAGGAAATTTCCTAACAAACTTTGTTCCCCCAAGGGGAAAAAGTTTTATCCATCTTCTACCCATCATACAGATGTTCCCAGACAAGGGAAATATCGAACCGGGCTAAAGAAACCACAACCTCAACAGGTTCAGCAAACCCAGCAGTTGCAGGGTTTCTGATAGATTATCATTACATCTCCTGTTTGGGGGTTAGAGTTTGTAGTCTGCTTCTTTTCACTTGAAGCATCTACACTAATTTCATCCTAAATTCTCATGGATCTCTTTTCATGAGACATCCTTTCTTTTTGCTCTAAGAGTTTTTATAATGATCATGCCTATAGTTAACAAGTTTCTCTTCCTCCTACTGGGAAAAAGAGGTGTAACAGCTATCAATAAGACAGTTTTCCCTGTACTAGCATGTATCATCTTACCTTTCAGACTTACTACATCGTCAGTCTCCTTCAACTCTGTCTTACCTGCCCTCTTACTACAACATTCGGTTTGTAAGAGTGGTTCTGTTACACTGGTAAGCCCCTATGGTTCTATACCTATTCCAGGAAGGGGTTTCCTTTCCAGAGTTGTCTCCCCCTTTCACATTCTTACTTTAGGGCAGCTTATCAGACAGTAAGGAAGTCTTACCACTCCTGCTTATGTCTGTTTCTTTTTCCAATTTAAAAAAAAAAAAAAAGAGAGAAAAAGGGATTTTTTTCCGCTGCCCTGGTAGTTGCTGCAAATGCAGCAGTTCCTAGTGGTTAAACCACTGGTTCTGTTCACCACACAACCAGGGTTTGTCCGCCACTAGAAATCCTTCCGGCCTGGGTAGTAAACCCAAAACAAGTTATCAACCTTTTTTGGAAACCCTATTATCAGAGGCTTGTTGGTTTGACTTCTATTCTTCGCCATCTCCAATTCCCTTGTTTTTGGCAGAATAGTTTGTTACCTACTGGCTTTAAGCAGCCAGTTTTTTCTTCTAACCAACCTGCAACATGCTCTCTGCAACTCTACAGAGTAGCTTTGCACTATGGGCCCTTGCTAGAGAGTATTAGTATCTTGTCTAGCAGATAATCCCAGATGGTTAGGAGGGGTTCACCCAGTCATGCTCCCATGACTGGTAGGTGTTACCTACCCTTACCATCTCATATAAAGTCTCTTTTCAAAACAAAGGACACAGGCCTTACATCACGTGAAAACCTAAAGAATGGCCAGTTCCCTGGCTTGGTCCACATCTTCTTTGGACTTCTCACCAGGGATAGTTTTCCTTTTGTTGCAGCTTGTCCTTATATGCTTCCTTCCCAATACTTCATGGGAAGCTCATGTTCAACTGAAGGACGCATGATACCCATCTTGCCCTCATAGGCGGGTCAATATGGTATCTTATTCCATTGGCGTCTTCTATCCATTTACCATACTGGAGTTCTAGAGAGATCTGGACTTGCTGCCTGCAGACTGAAGTTGTCCTCTGCATTTTTCACGTAGGCCATCCTGGTTATTCAAGAGCTCAAATTCTTAAAAGGAATCTAGACGACTCCTTGTCAGGGAGACCATTCCTCTGACTCTGTCAATCATAACCAGGGAAAGAAGATTCTCTATGCATCTATTCAAGCAGGTATCACCCTTCTTGCTATTAGATGAATATTTCTTTCTCCCCATATTCCTATGGGGATCTAGTTATATATAACCATGTCTCCATCTACATACGTGGAGACGTGTCTATATGTCTACATATTTATTTATTTATTTACAGTTCTTATATACCGCGCTCTTTGGTATCAGCGCGGTTTACAGATAACAAATTTCGCATTGGAACAATCCTTTGCTTACATTATAACAGGGTCAGTAACTTGGAGATAACAGGGGAAACTATATACAAACTATATACAAACAGATATTTCACCTGTGGATAATTTACAGTTCAGGTTACATATTGGAGATCATGACTTTGGGTGTGTAGAGAGTCTGGTTCGAGATATATCTTTTAGGTAGATATGTATCTACGTACTTATCTGTCTGTTTAGGTTCATATATCCATATATTCCTATATGACTCTGACAGATGGGCACTACCCCTATCAATGCTGTGCCAGCATGCTTAGGGTTCTACACATACAACAACTCCCTGTGGTAGTTAGCCAATGTTTTGTTTTTTCTTGCCATAACCTTTCAGGGTTAGGTACCTCTGAAGCTCTCCATGTACCTTTTTCTTTCCTAATTGACCTCATTTAGGAAAGACATTACGGATCTTCAGTTAATCTAAAGCTGTAACGCTTCATAAGTCTGTCCTTACTTTGTTATCAGATACAGGGGTCTTCCATACCCCTTCTCTCCTACATGGACTATTTCTATTGTCAGTCCAAATCGGTCAGACTTATTTTTCCTTTTGGTCCTAGGATTGTACTGTTCTTCGGCCAAAAGAGCTTAAGCTTTCTCTAATAGTACCTTCTGCGTTTCCCGCTGAAGCCCTACCTCATTGTACCTACCTCAGTTTCCCCTGGGGCTATTTCTCACCCTGAAGGGTTCTGACCTCCACTTGTTTTTCCTACAGTTTATTACATCTACTTCACAGTGAGGTACTCCTTGAGGATCTTCTACTGGCTCTTCTAACAGATCCATATGAACCTCAATAGACTTTTTACAGTACCACCAAGGGAGGTCCATATTAGAATATTCCTTAGCGTCCCTCTAGTCCAGTCCCGGAACCATGGAGTTGTCAACCTCCTCCAGCAGCCTTGGAGACTGAAATACATCATCGCTTTGCTGGCACCAGTATAAGTAGGCAAGGACCGCCCCCTCTCACCAGTACTTTCAGTCTCCAAGCAGCTTGGAGGTTCTGAGCCCAGGCTGGGCTCAGTGAGAACAAATAAGCAGAGCTTGGGTTTTTGAAATTTACTCCTTTTGGTTTATTTTCCCTGTTTGATTTGGTTACTTCGTTTTCTTTTATGTCAGATCTGCTGCTGCTGTGAGGGTTCCTGTGTCTGTGGACCTCTTTATTTTTTGTTTCTAAAGGATCAGGGAGTTCTTCCCCCTCCCTCTCTGCATTGCCCCAGCGTCTAAACGAGCACAGGGGAGACAGTGCTGATCCGTGGCCTCCCTGCTCCCGAACCCGCGTTGAAGGGTGAGGAGCAGGTGGAAGGCGGGCAGTTGCAGCAGCAGCGATACAGGGGCTGAAAAGCCTGAGAAGGTTGTGCCCAGATCAATCAGAGCTGAAGCCGTTAAAAAGGCTGTGCTCCGGTGTCCTGTTGTCTCCTTTCCCTCACTCCCCTCCCCCTCCCCCTCCCCTTCCCCCCCGGGATCGGCGGCGGTGGTAAGTACCCACGCAGATCTGCTTTGGGGAGCTGGTTTAAAATGGGAGGGGAGGCTTCGCGGCGGCTCCCGGGGTTGCAGGGTGCTCGGGGCCTTGCCGCGGGGGGGGGGGGGGGGTGAGAGTGTGTGCTTTTTTGAGCGGGAATGCTGGCAGTTGCCATTTTGAGGGCCGCATTTTCACCGGCAGGATTTATTTGTTTTGGTAGACAGCCTTGCTCCTGAGCTCCCTTGGGGGGAGTGGATAAGGAGCATTTAGTGTGCAAATTCTAGTCTGATTTTGATTTTTGCCTTTAATTTACTTTAACTTTATTTTTGATTCAGTTGCCTTTGATTAATTGGCAACCGGGGATTAGTTCCTTTGGTTAGGAGCAAATATCCTTATTTACAGTGGTTTTAAATTTGAGCCGGCCTCTTTAAGTTTGTAGCAGCTCTCACCTTCCCTCCTCAATTATTTTTTGCTTGATGCAGGCCTTTGCTGGTGCGGATCTCTCTCTCCCTTGACTACGGGAGAAAGCCTCCGGGACCCGTACATCCACACTGCAGCTGTGTGAGACGGAGCCTCTCCGTTGCTGCGGGATTTAATTTGCACGGTGGAACCGGCTGAGCGATCCTCTCGGAGCACTTTAAGGTGGTAGGAGCTGGCAGGGTGTCTTTCTGCCCTGCAGGCAAGGCCTTCGGGCTCTGTCGGTCTGCTGAGGCCTCCTTTTTTGGGGCCCTTTTCTCTCTGGGTGTTTGGACCACATGGTGGGAGTTGCAGTGAGAGGCCTGTGTGAGGAAGACAAGCTGAATAGCTAGTTTTTTGGGCCTAGTGTTTTAGACCTCTTTATTTTTGAGTTTGTTCTTAGTTTATAGGACAGCAGTTGTGGCATTGATTCCACATGTTCTTTCCCTTCTAATCATATCTCTGAGGAGCATCTGTTAAGTCCCAGGATGTTAGGCAAATTGCCAGTTTTAGGTTCCAGAGCAGGTATTTGTAAGGGTCCGTCTGGAAATGGGCCTTTGTGTATTCTATACTGACAGTTGCCCAAAGGCCTGTCTTTCACAGGGACAGGTTTAGGAATCCTTAGGATATACAGAAGTATATAGCAGTTACCTGTCAATCAAGGAGTGCCTGGGCTAAGGTCTATGGCCACCAGAGGGCAGCGGATGCACTCAATGGGGCCTTTCTCTGTCTGTGTATGCAGCAGTTGATTGCTTATTCTCTGTAATGCTGCAGCTCCTGTTTGTATAACCAGATTGCAGCTCTTAAATTCTGTATGGTTTGTTGGTCTCTGTTGTCCTAACAGCCACAGCTGCTCATGACTCGCATGTGGTATTCAGGGCCCCCATCCCTGGGGGAGGGGGGTGGTAAAATAAGAAATTGTGTTACTCCTTAGGTTCACACAGGCAGCCACCTCTTTGCCAGGTGCCTGGGTGTTTCCTAGCTTAAGGGGGGATCACTTATCGTGCCCTTCCCCGGCAGTTCTCATCTATTTCTAGAGCAGGATTTCAAAAGGAACAAGAAACTCGCTAGTGAGAGAGAGCCTTGTTCATTTTGAGCGACCACGGTTGATTTATTCGGGGGCTTTTGGTGCCCTGAACCCCACGAGCTGGACGCTATTTGTTTACTTCCAGGAGTTCTGCTCTCTATTTCGCTCTTCAGCTCCCTGGCAGACGTAGCAGGCTGGCAGGGGGGGAGCAACGCCTCCGGCAACGGTGAATCCCTCAGGATAAGGGGGGAAGGAAAGCAAGGTGCAGTGGGACCTGGTAGCTTTTGCAAGGCTATAACAGCAGTTCGGGTAATTTTAGCTGATCTGCTTTGATTTCATTGGAGGTGGCCGGAGCTTGATTTTTGGAGTCCTATACACCCTTTCCCGGCTGTGCCCAAAACTCTCGGGATCCCAACTTCTGACTACATATTCCTCTCCAATGGTAGTTAGTAAGTGAACATGGCAGATGGAAAATCACTATTAGAACAGAGTGCATAGGATGGGTGCAATTTCCTGAAATGTGCAAAAATAAAATAAAATACAATACATAAATAAATTAACACAGCTGCAGAGTATGGATTACACTTTTTCAGTAGGCCTTCAAAGGTTGTTAAAAAAAAAAAAAAAAAAAAAAGGGGCCTAGCTATGTTGGTTTACAAGAATTTCCTTCCGCGGTCCAAAGCCGGGCCTATAAGGCGTTGGTCGGTTGCTATGGCAGGGTAATATTTGAGGTTAGCTGTTGTGATATAGCGCTATGATCCGCTGTACACATATTCAAGTCAAAAGGAATTATGGTGGTAGCTCTCTTGGACAGTTCTAAAAGGTGCTTGGCTGAGTGCCTTGGCCAGGCCCCAGGTGTGGAATGCTCTGCCATACGCACTGTTCCCTCTAAGCTGTGCGCGTGTGCGCGCGCACACACCTCGCCGAGTGAGCGCACATACTTTACAACAGAGCGCACAAAAATTACGGTTCTGATTCTGATAGAAAACAACACAGACGTTCTTAAAATTGAAAAGTTGTTGTGTATTTATGGTTTTCACAAGTTCTACAATATTTTCTAGTGCAATCAATGTGGTATACATACTGTATTCTGACGTGTAGTCAAATTTTAAAGTATATAACTCCGAGTGTCGTTATGTGGCGCACAAAAATTTAACCTTATTTATTATTATTATTTATTATTTATTTTATTTAACATCTCTTATATACCGCGCTATTAAAATCAGCGCGGTGTACATCGAACAAAATATACTGCAATGTGTACAGGTAACATCGAGTTTACAGAGAACAGGGAATATAAAACATGGAATAACAGGGATAACTATGTACAATAAACAATATACTATTTATATGCTTTAATTATGTACCATATTTAAACTCGAGTGAATATTGAACATGTATTCATGGGTAGGATGAGTCTATAGTAGTAAGGTAGATTTTCGTGGGGACTACCCGTTTTCTGGTTGGATTAAAGTGCTAGGGTGTTTGGTGTGAGTGGGAGGCCTGTTGGCTGTGTGGGTGTCCATGGACACTTCTGGGTAGTATTTTGTGAATAAGTGATGCTTTACGGCTTTGCGGAATTGTAATAGACTTTTGATGCCGCGGATTTCGTGGGGAAGTTTATTCCAATTCCTGGGTGCAAACAATGAAAAAGCTCTGTTTGATGTGGCTTTAGTACATGAAGTCATCATCTTAGGAACTATTAAAGTGTTCATAGTTGTAGTCCTTCTGTTTCTATTTTCAGGGGTGTTGTGGATTAGTTTTCTGATTGGTGTTGGTGGGTAGATATTCATGGCTTTGAAGGTCAAAACTAGTGACTTGTATGAGAGTCTGGCTTGTAGTGGTAGCCAGTGTAGGTCTTTCATGATAGGTGTTATATGAGCAGACCTTGGTGACCCAGAAAGGACTCTAGCAGCTGTATTCATAGCCAGACGTAGTGGGTTTAAGGTTGATTGAGGGAGCCCGTGAAGGATGATGTTTGCAAAATCTAGATGTGGCAGGACTAGTGCCTGGAAGGTTGACCGGTAATCAGTATAGTCTAGTAGTGGACGGAGGTGGCGTAGTGTTCTGATCTTATGGTATATGTTCTTTGTCACATTCTTCACGTGCATTGTCATGTCCAGGTGTTGATCTAATGTTATGCCGAGGTATCTGATCGTGGGTTTGGATGTCAGTTCTGTGTTGTTGACCAGCAGTGACGGCGGAGGTACAAACTTAAGATTCCTTGTAACAAATAGGACATCAGTTTTGCTATGATTTATTCTTAGGTTTTGAGTCAGCAACCATTCAGCTACTGCTCCGAAACAGTTGGTTATTGGAGTAAACACTGGTTGGTCAGTTTTGAACGGCATGTATATGAGGATGTCATCAGCGTATGCCAAGCATTGCACGTTGAAGGATCTGATCAATTCACAAATCGGCTGCATATAAATATTGAACATTAACGCCGATAGTGAAGATCCTTGTGGTACGCCTTGAGACTGTAGGAACGGCTCTGAGGATTTCTGGCCTGTTTTAACTTGTTGCCACCTGTTGGAAAGGTAGGATCTACACCATTCCAGTGCTGTGCTTCGAATCCCCTTCTCTCTCAGACGTTGAATTAGTATATCGTGGTTTACAGAATCGAAGGCAGCAGAAATGTCTAAAAAGATGAGGACAAATCCTTGTTTGATGTTGTTTTATTCCAGTGATCAGATCGTTGAATAGGGTTGTAAGGATTGTGTCGACTCCATGTGCTTCTCTGAATCCATGTTGTGATTTGTCTAGGGGTGCTTCTGTGTCAATGTGATGCTGAAGTTGTTGTTGGGCAGCTTTCTCAATGATTTTTGCAAGCTGGGGGATGCTTGAGATTGGCCTAAATGATTCAACTTTGGATGGATCAAGCTTACTGTTTTTTAGTAGGGGCTTGATAGAGGTGTGTTTAAGACTCTGGGGGAATGAGCCTGTTAGGAAGGATTGGTTCAGAATTTTGCATAGGATTTGGCTTAGATCATGTCGCAGATCTTTGATCCAGTTAGCTGGGCATGGGTCATTAGGTGCCGTGCTAGGATTGATGGAGGCAATAATTCTCTCAATTTCACTAGATGATATAGTATTGAAGTTGCAAAATGGAGTTATATGAGATTCCTTAGGTGATATAATGGGGTTGATGGTATTTATGCAGGTGCTGGACTTAATCATTTTTGATTGCAGGTAGTTTGCGTAGTCCTGTGGCCGAGGTGTTGCAGGTTGGTCTGAAACTGGCTCTCTTGTTATGGATCTTACTAAGTTGAATAGAGCATGAGGTTTATTGATGGAGCGCTTCAGTAGGTTCGTGTGGTATAGTTTCCTGCTCAATGTTACCTTTTCACGGTGGGTGGCTAGGTGTGAGTTATATGTTTCAAGGGCTTCTGGTGAGTGGGTTTGGCGCCACTGTCTTTCAAGTTTGCGTAGATGAATGAGGGATGTACGAAGGTCAGCAGAGAACCATGGTGCGTGATCTCGTTTTCTTATTTTCTTATCCATGTGCACTGGACATGAGGCGGCTCTGAGGTTCTCGTCCCATTTGGATACCAGGTCATCTAAGTTGAGGGTAGTGTTGGTCAAGAGTGGATGGAGGTTATCTAGGACTTTGTCGCGGTTGAGAGGTTGAAAACGGACTGCATGGGTTTCGGGTGAGTTAGATGGTATTTGACTCACATGTGAGGTAAAGGTGGGTATATTGAATTGAATAAGATTGTGATCAGACCAAGGTACTGGTATAACCGATAGTTGAAGGGCTTGGTGTGTTAAGGTTTTGGAATGAGGTGCGAAGATGAGGTCTAGTTTGCCTCCTTTAGTGTGGGTGGGAAAGTCGACATATTGTTTGTAACCTAGATCCTCTAGTGCATCTAGAAATGCTTCTGAATGGCTGTCATGAAGAGAGGGGAGGTTGAAGTCGCCAACTACCCAATTTGGAGAGCGTGATGTGGATGTTGCGCATGCAAGCTCAATTATTGTTGGAAGGTCATCCGGTAATGGGGATGGTGCTCGATAAAGCAGGTTGATTGAGCAGAGATCATTGGATATAGTGAGGGAGTCAAGGTGGGTTGAGCTGGAGGAGTTGCATAGCTTGAAGTTAAGATCTGTTTTAGCAAGGATGAGCGTTCCGCCTCCTTTTTGAGTGGATCTGTGGCATGTGTAGAGGTCGAATCCAGGAGGCAGCATCTGGTTTAGGAGGATGTTGTCGCTGTCAGATAGCCATGATTCTGTAACCATCAGGATGTCGAGCTTGTATTGAGGAATCAAGTCCATGACTACGGGCCATTTTGATCGTATGGATCTGGCATTTATCAATGCACATTTTAGGAGGCGTTGTCGATGGAGTTTCTCAGATTGGGCTTTGTTGATGACTTGAAGGGGAATGCTAAAAAGCTGCACAGCTGATATTTTATATGCGCACACAGCCTACAGAAAATTAGAGGGAACATTGGTTATGTTCTGAGAGGGATTTTATAGTTCTGTGGTTTCTTGATGGACAATATTCCCGTTTAGTTTGGTTTTGTCCGATTTATAAGGTTTGGTGATAGATTTGTAATGTCTTCATTTTGGCTATATGGGGTTCCTTTTCCTTCTGTAAAAGGCGGCTCAGCGAGAGGTCGCTGAATAGGACTCTGGCCTTTGAGGCTATTTTGGCTCCAGTACGGAGAGTATCTGCTAGTGTTCAGCGCCTGTCTTACTGGGGGCCAGATGCGCGCAGCCCGGCTCATTCTCTCACAGCACTAGCAGCAGCTCAGATTCTGAAAGGCATACGTCATATGCTGTGTTTGCGGGATGGCTTGCACGCTGCTTGGCGTCAGCCTGGGAGCTCCATCGGCTCGTATTAGCTTCCTTTGTCCAATCCTTCTGCAGAGCTCCGCAAAGTTTCAGGCGGTCGCAGGAACACTCCAGCGGCTGCTTCAACTTAAAGCGGTGGTGCCGGTGCCGGCAGCCCAATACGGTTGATACTCCCTCTACTTTGTGGTTCCAAAGAAGGAAGGCTCGTTTCGCCCGATTCTGAATTTTCAGAGGGTGAATCGGTGTCTGCCCAAAGAATTCTCCCGGAGCATTCCTTCAATCCCGAAAGAAACCGTAGTGACACACATGATAAGTTCGATCAGCTAGTGGCAGGACACAATGCACTCTTGCATGCTTTTTGCTTCATGGGTCTAGAAATGTAGTCTTTACCAGGTGGTATAATGGGAACTTCGCTGCGGGTTCTCGGCTTCTTCTTTGCTGACTCAATTGCCACTGTGGAATGGGAAAGCTATATTTTCTAACACCAGGGGCTAGTTGACCTTAAAAAGAAAAAAAAAAAAAAAAAGGAATGTCCAGCTTGGTGCAGGCAGATGGAATGGGGCGTTCCTCTAGCGGGAAGGCTGTGGATTTCTATGCCTGTCATAGGGAGTTCTTTCTGCTGCATTGGGTTGGCGCGGAAATAGCTTCTCCACATCGGCTGAAGGAATTTTTGGTTAAGAGATGTCTTTGTACAAAAAAAAAATAAACACAACGTATTCAGCTGTCCCGAATTGGCCTGTTCTTGATTGACATTTTGAGACTAGGCAGGTGCAGGCCTCGGTACTACGTTTGTGGGTGCACACCTTGCACTTCCAGGAGGTGTGGACTCACTGTCTGGAGGAGAGCCCTAGCGATCTTCTTTAGCGCGCGATAGGAGCGTAGGTGGTTCACTGAATCGATCGTTGGGGGCACTGCTCTGTCCTTGCAGGCTCCCATTGAGGGTGTCTGGGGGAACGAGAGCATGCTTCCGGTGGTCGCAGTATTTACGGCAGTCTACTCGCCTGGAACAGGAAAGGTTCAGGGAGTTGACGTGACTAGAGTCTGATTTGCCTTATGTGGCAAAGGTATGATTCGAGTGCTGGCGGAAGTGCAGGGTCAGCCTCTCGGGGCCCACGCAGATGTCCACCGGTTTTGGAGGGCGGTGTTGCTCATGCGGCCGCCTCGGCGCTGTGCTGTTCCTCCGTGGGATTTGAATTTGGTGTTGGAAGCCTTGCTGGCTCCTCCGTTTGAGCCGTTGTCCACTGCTTCGCTAAAAGATCTCACATTGAAGACAGTTTTCTTGGTGGCGATTTGTTCGGCTAGGAGGATCTCGGAGCTACAGGCCTTGTCTTGTAGGGAGCCCTATCTCTCTTTTACCGACCACAAGGTGGTTCCCCGTACCGTTCCGGCGTTCTTACCCAAGGTGGTGTCCGCTTTTCATGTTAACCAAGTGGTCTCTCTTCCAGTGTTCTCCGACCGCGATGGGGCCGGATCTGGGGGTCAGTTGCGGCTGTTGGACGCCCGCAGGGTTCTCAAGAAGTATCCCTCCCAGACGGCGTCCTTTAGGCGGTCGGATCGACTTTTTGTGGCGTTCGGGGGACCGCGTAAGGGAGAAGCGGCGGCGAAGTCGTCTATTTCCCGCTGGTATTGCATCGGCCTACATCTTGAAAGGCAAGGTGGTTCCGCAGAGTCTTCGGGCTCATTCCACTCGGGCGCAGGCGGCGTCTTGGGCAGAGTTCAGTCTGGTCCCAGTGGGCGACATCTGTAGGGCGGCGACTTGGTCATCCTTGCATTCCTTTGCCAAGCAATACCGCTTGGATGTTTTGTCCGCGGAGGATGGGCGTTTCGGCTCAGCGGTGCTTCAGGCTGGGCTTGCTTGTCCCTCCCGTTGATGTTCACTGCTCTGTTACATCCTCTATGGTTCCGGGACTGGACTAGAGGGACGCTAAGGAAGGGTAAATTAGACTTACCTGCTAATTGTTGTTCCTTGCGGAACTCTAGTCCAGTCCCGGATCCCTCCCTTGGTTTGAAGAGTTGCCAGCCTGATTGTTTCGGCTCCCGCGGGTGCTCTGCGTTGTCTTTGCTCCCGGGTGGCGCGGGATGAAGCCATTGGAGGACCCTCTTGCGTAGCGCTCTTGCCTGTCCATCCTCTTAGGAGGTGGTGTGGTACGGCGCTTCTGTGTTGTCAGACGATATTCTTATTCAGACACAGTCGATGAATGCAATTAATTTGTTAAACAAATAAATAAAAAAATAAAAAAAATAATGAAAAAAATAAAAAATAATAATAATTACTTGAAGTGGAACATTTATTTATTGATTTATTTATTTATTTATTTACATTTCTTATATACCGCACTATTTGACATCAGCGCGGTTTACAAAGAACAAAAACATCTGACAAATTGCATATGTCTGGTCATTACAATTAACAGGATATGGAACTTGAATAACCGGGTAAACTATATACATAATAAGTGTAACGAGAAAAGGATCTTGTTTGATGTTTACATAGCATACATAGCATATTTCCGCATATTACTACCAAGTACCCTTTTCACCCTCACCCTCATTGCAGGCCATACTTTCAATTGAAAGAGGCTCTCTTCCTGTTCCGTATATATATATATATTGCTATGTTGAATGTATTCTGGTTAATTCTCCTTATTTGTTGTTCTGCTTAGTGTGCTTTGTCAATAGGTACTGGTGAGAGGGGGCGGTCCTTGCCTACTTATACTGGTGCCAGCAAAGCGATGATGTATTTCAGTCTCCAAGGCTGCTGGAGGAGGTTGACAACTCTATGGTTCCGGGACTGGACTAGAGTTCCGCAAGGAACAACAATTAGCAGGTAAGTCTAATTTACCCTTGCACTCAATATTTTTACTACTAAATGTCATCTATACAGGGTCTTCCTCTATAGAAGTCCTGTTCTAGTCCAGCTGTTCCACAGCACCTTTCTGTAATTCAACTCCTACCCTCCATCCCCAGGATGCCTGAGGTTCTGAGGAGTAGCATGGCTCATTCTACATTCGCAACATGCTAGGACTCCCTCCGGACATCTTAGCTTGGGGAGTCCCCATATGTGAAGACTCATTCCTGCTTGTTCCTGGAGATAGCACAGTTACTTACCTGTAACAGGTGATCTCTGGGAACAGCAGGACTAAGTCTTCACAACCCACCCACCTCCCCTAGGAGTTGCATTTCTCTATCTCTGTCTTTCCCTTTCTCTCATTCTCTCTCTCTTGGTCTCAGCTTTAAAACTTAACTGAGGAGAGGCAATTGGGAAAGGCGGGAAGACAGCACGCAGGCGTGTTGGGATGCTCCCAAAAGCGTTCTGATTGGACACTGGGGAGCGTTCCCGCGCAGACTCCGTCGGTACCGACGTACCCATATGTGAAGACTTATTCCTGTTGTTCCCAGAGATCACCTGTTACAGGTAAGTAACTGTGCTTTATCCACAATGGCACCTAAATCTTTTTCCTGGTGGTGGTTCCTAATGTGGAACCTTGCATTGTGTAACCATAGTTTGGGTTGTTCTTCCCTAGGTGCATAACTTTGCACTTGTCCACATTAAATTTCATCTGCCATTTTGATGGCCAGTCTTCCAATTTATCAAGATCCTCTTGCAATTTTCCACAATCCTCTTGGGTTTTAACAACTTTAAATAGTTTTGTGTCATCTGCAAATTTGATAACCTCACTCGTTATTCCACTTTCCAGGTCATTTATGAATAGCAGCGGACCCAGCACAGATCCCTGGGGTACACCACTATTCACCTTTCTCCATTGGGAAAATTGGCCATTTAGCCCAACCCTCTGCTTTCTATCTTTTAACCAGTTCCTGATCCACAGTAGTACACTGCCTCCTATCCCATATCTTTAGTTTTGCCAAAAGTCTCTGATGAGGGACCTTATCAAAGGCTTTCTGAAAGTCCAGATACACTATATCAACCGACTCACCTTTGTCCACCTGTTTATTCACACTTTCAAAAAAAACATAACAGATTAGTAAGACAAGATCTTCCTTGTCTAAAGCCATGTTAGCTGTCTCCCATTAGGCCATGACTATCTACATGCTGAGTAATTTTATTCTTTATGATGGTTTCTACCATTTCTCCCGGTACTGACGTGAGGCTCACCGGTCTGTAGTTTCCCGGATCACCCCTCGAACCCTTTTTAAAAATTGGTGTTACATTGGTGATCCGCCAATCTTCAGGTATTAGAGATGATTTTAATGATAGTTCACAGATTACTAATAGCAGGTCTGCAATCTCATATTTCAGTTCTTTCAACACCCTTGGATGTATACCATCTGGCCCAGGTGATTTGCTACTCTTCAGTTTATCTAATAGTTTTAATACATCTTCCCGATGTATCGATATTTCCTTCAGTTCTTCTGCACCTTTAAATACCACTTCAGTCATGGGTAACATCCCTACATCTTCCTCAGTAAAGACCGAAGCAAAGAATTCCTTCAGTCTCTCCGCTATCGCCTTGTCACCTCTTAGTGCCCCTTTAACTCCTCTATCATCTAATGGTCCAACTGACTCTCTCACAGGTTTTTTGCTACGAATGTACTTGAAAAAAATCTTTATTTCGCGTTTTTGCTTCCGCAGCAAACTTCTTCTCAAATTCTCCCTTTGCCGCCTTTCATTTGACCTGCCAGTGCTCGAGCTGTTTCCAGTTTTCATCGTTTGGCTCTTTTTTCCTTTTCCTGAAAGATGCTTTTTTGGCAACAACGGCCTCTCTGACCTCACCTTTAAACCATGCTGGCAGTTTTCTGGACTTCCTTCCACTTTTCTTAAAGCGTGGAAGTCAGCTGGTCTGGGCTTTTAAGATAGTATTTTTCAACAACACCCAAGCTTGATGTAAGTCTTTAACCTTTGCAACTGCTCCTTTTAGTTTTTTCTTAACTATTTTCCTCATTTTATCATAGTCTCCCTTTCGAAAGTTAAAAGGTAGTACTGTGGATTTCCTTACTATCCCTCCTCCACTAATTAAATCAAAGGCGATCATGCTATGATCACTATTGTCAAGTGGCCCCAACACCCTTATCTCTTGCACTAGATCTGGTGTTCCACTAAGGACTAGGTCTAATATGGCTTCCCCTCTGGTCGGTTCATGAACCAGCTGCTCCAAGAAGCAGTCATTTATGTCATCTAGGAACTTCTCCCTAGCATGTCCTGCCGTGACACTGACCCAGTCGATACCGGGGTAATTGAAATCGCCCATTATTATTACCGCGCTGTAACTTTTGTTAGCTTCCTTGATTTCTTTGAGCATTTCATCATCCATTTGTTCATTCTGGCCAGGTGGTCAATAGTACACCGCCATCGCCTTCCCCTTTTTACATGGAATTTCAATCCATAGAGATTCTACAGCAAATTTTGTTTCCTGCAAAACTTTAATCCTTTCTGACTCAATGCCCTCTCTAACATAGAACGCAACCCCTCCACCAATTTGATCAGCTCTATCATTACGATATAGTTTGTACCCAGGTAGCACAGTGTCCCACTGGTTGTCCTCCTTCCACCATGTCTCTGATATTCCAATCACATCTAACCTCTCATTTAGTGCTATATATTCTAACTCTCCCATCTTATTTTTTAGATATCTAGCATTTGCATACAAGCATTTTAGAGACCTGTATTTTATTCATATTAATTTGGCAATTGGTAGACATGGGTAATTTGGGATCTTTAAGCTGTGTCTCCATACGCAAGGGTATTTGGGCTACTTTACTCTTTTTTTGGAACCTCTCTGCTTTTGGTAGTATCCTTCAAGGATACATTCTTCCGAACCATCCGCTCTTGGGCGACTGTCGTCTTTCCCCTATTATCTAGTTTAAAAGCTGCTCTATCTCCTTTTTAAAGGTTAATGCCAGCAGCCTGGTTCCATCCTGGTTAAGGTGAAGCCCATGCCTTCGGAAGAGCCCCTCCTTTCCCCAGAATGTACCCCAGTTCCTAACAAATCCAAACCCCTCATCTCTGCACCATTGTCTCATCCACGCATTGAGACTCCGGAGCTCTGCCTGCCTTTTGGGTCCTGCATGTGGAATGGAAAACATTTTGGAGAACGCTACCCTGGAAGTTCTGGATTTCAACTTCCTACCTAAAAGCCTAAATTTAGCCTCCAGAACCTCCCTACCACATTTTCCTATGTCATTGGTACCGACATGTACCAAGGCAGCAGACTCCTCCCCAGCACTATCTAAGACCTTATCTAGGTGGCGCGGGAGGTCCGCTACCTTCGCAGCAGGCAAGCATGTTACCAGGCGATCCTCACGTCTACCAGCCACCCAGCTGTCTACATGCCTAATGATCGAATCACCAACTATAATGGCTGTCCTAACCCTTCCCTCATGGGCACATGGCCCTGGAGAAACTTCCTCGGTGCGAGAGGGTTTTACATCACCTGGAGGACAGGTCCTAGTTAGAGGATCACTTCCTGCCACACCAGGGTGATGCTCTCCTGTCACGTGACCTCTCTCCTCCATGGCAACAGGGATGCTGCCAGACTGGAGGTGGGACTTCAGGACTATATCCCCGTAGGTCTCGTCTATGTACCTCTCTGTCTTTCTTATGTTTTCCAAGTCTGCTACTTTAGCCTCTAGAGAACGGACTCGTTCCCTGAGGGCAAAGAGCTCCCTTGCCCCTAGTGCACAAGTAAGAACTCTCACCAACTGGGAGAAAATCATACATGTGACACTCACCGCAAAAGACTGGGAAGCCCCCATCCCGCTGCTGGACTGCTGTCTCCATCTTAGTTTTAAGTTTTTGTTTAGATCTTTAAGTTCTTTACTTACTAAGGATTGCTATGGATATTTATATCAATAAAACTGTACCTAATACGTTTAATATACCTTGTTCACCTGAAGCTTAAGTAATCTGAGGTCCTTAGTGTATGACTGATTTTGGTAACGAGCTTCACCTGAGAGCACCTCCTGTCTTTTAAGATGTGTAAGTACCTATAAAGTTACGATTATCCCAGGGGTGTGTGGGTGTGGGGAGGGAGGAAGGGAAATAACACTTATTAAAAGAGGGCTGCTACACAGTACCCTGTCCTGTGCTGCTGAGGTAAGCTATATTCTTATTTGATTTAAATTATAGCTCTTTGCTGCTGCTAGGCTCTATCTTATTATGAAATTTAAACTACAAGCTCTCTGCTGGGTTCTACATTTAACCAGAAAGCTCTCTTCTGTGTTTTAAATTTAAACTTAAACTGCTGCTACTAGGCCCTGACTGATTTAACAAAAAATAGTGGGTTCACATATTAAATACCTTTAATAGAAAGAATTCCTTTCAGAAAATTCCCAGAAGTATATACTCACAATTGCAGATCTCTTTCCTTTTTCTAGTCCTTAAACTCTATAGTGTTAACAGTGGGCTTGAGTTTCTCTCCCAGAGTTTGGAAATCCCTTTGAACTGCTGAAGCACTGTTTCTATCCAGGTCATTTGTACTCAAGTGGATAATACTGTCAATTTTGGAGTGCTCACTTTCTGCACTAACTATACCAATAATTTGTTTCGTATTCCTGCTGGCTGAAGAGCCTGGGAGACATTTGACCATCTTCTCTCCTTTGAATTGTGTTCTCAAGTTGGTGCCTCTGATGATGGAATCTCCAAGTAGTAGTAGTAGTTTCCTGTTTTGTGATTTTTTTTTTCATAATTGGTGCATTAACAGCAGGTTGGGCATTGTCTCTCTCATGTAAGGGCACTACAGTTTCTAGTGACTGGGCAGCGTTATTATCCAAGACAGAGAAGGCATTATGCAGGGATATCTCTTGATGTATAGGGTGTCTCCGTGTTACAGGTCGCAATCTACCAGAGTCCACTGTGATCCATTTGTTCCTGGGCTGTTTGATTCTTCTTGGAAGTGATGGTGGATTTTGTACAGTTTGTACTCTTGAGAAGGTGTGTTTAATTGCAGCTAATTCTTCCCTTAGTAGAGTCAGTTCTTTATGCATAGCAGCTAACTTAATGCATATAGGGCAGGCTCTTAGGTTCCAAATGATTCTTCTGAGAATGAAAGCACCACATTTTCAGAAGAATCATTTGGAACCTAAGAGCTTGCCCTGTATGCCTCAAGCAAATAGCACTTAATCATATCAAGGGCAGAAACCCCTTTAGCCTTGGGAAAATTCAAACCCCTAAGGTTTGTTGCACATGTGGAATTCTCCAATACCTCCAACTTATATTGTAGAGCCTCATTATCTTTAATTAAAGAATATTCATTTCAGACAACTGTACCAGCTGTTCTTCAACTTTTAACTTTTACATTGTCCAAAGTACTCCCTGTAATATTGATCTGCTCCAAGTTCTTCTGTATTCTTGTATAGAGATCCGTGGTCTACCTGGTCACAGTGTCGGATAGTGAGGCAATTGCCTCCTAGATAACCTCCAGGATAAATTCCTTCGGTCACAGAATAGAGAGCAAAAAAGGGGTGGAAGTAACAACTGAGGAATAAACGAGGGACTTTTCGCCAGTGTTAGGACCGCTGACCACCAATGCTTCCTCCAACAATACCTATCCTGGGGCTTCTCTGGACAACCACCGCACCTCAGAAGCCGTAGAACCCCCTCAGAGCTAAGCCCCTCTCTGTCATATGAACGGACTGGATCAAGATCTGCAGAGATGGGGAGAGCACTCCCAGGAATGGAGGTGGCGTCCTCAGGTCAAGGGAGAGCAAGATGTCAGCATCTGTGAGTCCTTGTCCTCCTCCTCAGCTGCTACTCTGCCAGACCTTATCCCCTGTTTCATGGCCTTGGTCACCTCAATGAAACGGTCCATCGGACTGGGACTGAAAGGCTACAGTTCGAGGGAGAAAAACCTTTGCCTTCCCCTTGCACTTGGGCATCAGATAGGAAAGAGGCTACTGCTTATACGGCCATCTTGATCAAAACAAGGAGGGACACCACCTGTGGCTGTACTATATGAATATTTCCTGATATTGCTAAAGAGACGCAAAAAAGGAGGAAGCAATTTCTGCTTCAAAAATCTGGTGTTTTGAAAGTGGGAGGAACATTTCATCTGCGTTTTCCGTGTAAATGTTTGGTGTTGTATAACTCTACTAGATATGTCTTTTTCCAACCGAGGGACCTAGTAGCCTTTATAAGTGCCAGGCTTCCTATGTCATCATAGTTGCACAATGTTGTTCATCTTAGGATCTCAGTATAGGTTTAATGCCTTGGGCTGCTAATTGGCTATCTTGATTTCTGTCTGTTTCTTATTTGACTTGAGGATTGCTCCTATCTTTAAGTGTTTTGTAACCCTCCTTTACTCTATTGTGGGACTACAAGAGAACTCTTGGATGTTTCTTTTTTTCCTCATTGTTTATATGGTATTCTGTTTGGTAAAATGTTTCTTTGGAGATTATCGTTTCAGTGCAGGACTGATGTCTTGAGTTTAATGAAAAAAAAAGAGAAACAAAACACCAGCTCTTAATTTTACAGTATGATTAGTAATTGCTGTAAGAAGTGGGTCTCGCAGAATTAAAATATCTGTTTACATGGGACAATGTTACAAAAGACCAACCTTACACAATTATGGTGAACGGTATACCTGAAGAATAATTTGTACTACTGAGAGGCTAGTATTCAACCATTGAAGTTTTATGAGAGAATGTGAATGAGGACATCATACCATGCAATTCCTGCGACCCATGTACTGTACAATCCTATCTGTCGAAGAATCAAATTAAAAGCTTTAGGCATGCCAGTGCTTTTTTGCACTGATGATTGATTAACGAACATTTTGGAGTTAGAACGTAGTGTTTTTACTTACTGTGTGCACAAGTGCCCACAGACGACATCGGTGAGTTTAACACCCTGTATCTCTTCACAGACATTGTGGAGCACCAGTCAGTAGGGAGACCATTTTGTACCGCTGCTATGCTGTGTTCTGGCTAAAGGCAAAAGAGACAAATTTATCTTCTCTTATAATAAGCCTTATTGCGTCCCCATGAACAAGCAACATCAACACCATTTTTGGGATAAAGGCGGATCAGAATAGACATGTCTCATTTTGCTACAGGAAGGTGAACCCTTAAGCTTTACTTAAAATCCCGGAAAGTGAAAGTTTTCTTTCAACATAGTGGTGATTAAAACCTAAGGTGACTCTGTAGTGTGTAGAAATTATGTAGCCCAGGCCGTATATGGGTTTCCTGAGTTTTGCAGATCACCTGTTACATATGGAGCCGGGATTGGCAGTATGTTTCATAGTCTCTTTGGAAGAACACTGCCACTGTTGAGAAGGGGCTTTGAGATTGTGAAGCCGCACATGAAAAGCACTGTCAAAAACTGCGCCAAAGATGTTATGAGGCACATGACCATGGCCATCCTAAATAAGATGAATAACAACACAGAGCAGACTGGGTCGGAACTAGTGGTCATTCAAAGAGCAGTTAAAAGAAAAAGAAACAATTGTAAGATGCTTCTGCAAGGATCACAGGGTTTCACTGAGGTATAGCTTATCAGAAGCCTAAGTGCAAGACTAAAAAGAAGGCAGATGCCTCCGCAATGAAAGATGTATTTCGAAAAAAATCATGGCATTTCTGCACAGCAGTTCATAAGAATGTCCTAAATTGGTGCTGGACGACTTTCAGTTGTCACCCACTCAGACCAGTATCGAAAAAAGCATTTATGAGGTAATGCTGCCATTATCAGCCTCATTGGAAATAGTACCGCTCAACCTTTACATAGCTGGCTATGGGAAGATTATTTGGATTTAATAATACGCTGTTGTATCTGACCTGTAAGACCATGAAAGAAAATGGGGCAGACTAGCTCATTAGCCAAGTCTACAACTGCTGTCCTTAGAAGGTCCTCATTGAACTGCTTCTGAATTATAGCAAAGGCCCCCCTCAAAACACGCTTCATGAGCAGCTTGTTTTATAAAAACACTGCTAGGTCCTGCAAGGAGCCCACAGTGATGATTTAAATGGAAGAGCTGCTTCTAGCCACAAGGAGGACCATTTATAAATGAGTGTATTAAACTCAATTACATAGGGATCTGTTTTTCCAAGAGAAACTACTTGTCAAAGGATTAGACATCAAAATCAAGTTGACTTGCAGTAAAGATGCCTTCTGTTTAATGAGCAGGGATGCCAAAGAGTGCCAAAAATTGCAGATCCTATCCACCTTGCTGTTCGTGAAGAGAGTGTGTGTGTCACCAGGAATAAGGCTGGGCACGAGGAAGCGTTGCTGAATGCGAACATAAAGTATGCCTTAGAGTGTAAGGCTGAATGTGTTTAGCATACCTGCCAAAGCGCATGTTACCAACCAAGAAAATCTTTTTGAGATAGTTGCCCAAACTTGTGGACAATGACTCTTCCAGAGGCTCCAACACTAAAAAAAAACAACAAAAAAACAAAACAAAAAAAAACCACCTTTAATTTTCAACATTATAATATCCAACTTTGTTGCTCTGTACTTGGGCGAACAAATTCCAGGAAAACCTCTTCAACTGGACTTTTAGCATGATAACTGCATGAGAGAATACATGCAGCTGGTACAAGCAATTGGCAAACATCTAAAAGACAGCATGCTGCTGATTAACTATTTAGAATTTTACAGTGACTACATCTTGCTGGCTTTAGACCTGTCACCCAATCAGGAATATGCAGATCACTAGTCTCTTATCAAAGCTGGTAATTTGCTTGCAGAAATCTGTTTACCAAAGCTTTTACCCCACACCGTGAACATGATTATGTATGGTGAGTTTGACAACATGACAGAAATCAGTCACTGGAGGAATGTTCTCTTTGATCAGGGCTGGCCCATCCACTAGGTCACATAGGGTGGCAGACCCTGATGGGCGGCGTGGCTAGGGGGTGGGCCTTAAGGCAGCAGCACATGTGTGCAGTCAGAGTGCTGCTGTTGCCCCTTCTGAGAGAAAGTTGCATGGGGGGAGCAGGAGTGGCAGACCGTGAGCACATGTGCTGTTGCCTTTAAGGCTCAATGTGGTGCCGAAGTTGCCATTACAAGGAAGGGAGGAATCACCATGCTGCCCCCATCCTCCAGGTGATAAGATGGGTGGAGGTTGTAGGTTAGGGAGCAGCATGGGGGGGGGGGCGGCCTAGGGCGACAGAAACCTTTGGTTGGCCATGTCTTTAACTATATGTGAAAATGAATATCGTACAAACCTACCAGCTGATGAAGTACCACCTGTATGTCAGAGTCAGTTTCGAACGTTTTACCGTGCACCTGGTTACCAGTTGCACAACAAATATCACAGAGACCGCTGGGGCTAGTGTTGAATACCCATCTGTACAATTTAGCCAGTGAATACTGGTTAGCCATCTACTTGACTTAGGACAGAGTTGGCGTATGATTTCATTCTTACAGATAGCCTCTTGACAGTTTCCTAGCAATATAATGAACTTTCTACAGGAACAAGCAGGAAGTCAGTCCTTGCATATGGGTGACGTCAGTGCTGATGGAGCCCATGTGGATCCACTCCCCAGCTTTCACAGAAAGCCTTTAGGAATTACATCGCGCATCCGCGGTTACCTTCCCACCCAAGGGTGCCATATTTCCTCAGTCTTTTTTTTTTCCGCAGAGTCCTGCAGACATGCTGTCTGTGTCCTCCCCTCCCCCCCCCCCAGATAAAGTCAATTTTTCTCACCTAGTTGGTCTTATTACTTCATGCTTTTTGCCGGGATTGGTTCCAATTACCTTCCGCCACCTGCGTTCTCCGCATCGGCATCATGTTTTTACTCAGATGCCCTTTTTTTTACGTTTGCTTCTTTTGGCACGCATGTATTTTGCTCACGGCTAGCTGTTTGAGATGTCAGAATTTGACCTCGTGGGGGTCGTGTTTCCAGCTATGACCTTGATCAGCGTTTCAAACAGTGTGACAAGTGCAATCACACCATGTCCAACACGGATCACCACAACTTGTGTCTGAAATACCTCGGGGCGGACCATGACGTGTCTACCTGCCCACTTTGCCAACGGATGTCTGCAAAGACCCAGAAGGAGTGTGAAAAACGGCAGAGGGAGCTGTTTGGCCCTGCCCTTGACACTGGCATCCGATGACTCATCGTCACGCACCTGGGCTCGGTCGGAGCCCCGGGGCCACAGACCCTTGGATTGGAAATCATCCTCCGAGGATCTTCCCCGTGGGTCCAGGATGTCATTGAGGCCGAAGACTACTTCCAACT
Organism: Ichthyophis bannanicus; assembly: GCA_033557465.1. Classification (NCBI taxonomy): domain Eukaryota; kingdom Metazoa; phylum Chordata; class Amphibia; order Gymnophiona; family Ichthyophiidae; genus Ichthyophis; species Ichthyophis bannanicus. The sequence goes on along the minus strand of CM066032.1, from coordinate 923,768,503 downwards.
CCGGACTGGTAGGTAAGATCTCCGGTATCAGGGCTCGGAGTCCTCTACCCGAGGCCAATGGCGACGGCCGGGTGCGGCCTTACAAACAGCCCCATCGGGATGAGACTCCAACAGCGTCAGGGAATCAGTCAGGTCCCCAACGCTATCACTATTGGTGATTCCCCAATGAGGGACTTGGCTCCAGGCTCAATGTCCTTTATCTTTTTATCTATATCTTTATCTTTATCTTTATTTTAAAACTTAATATACCGCCTGAACCATAGGCATAAGGTGGTTTACAATACGGGTTAAAAAACCCATAGAGGTACTGCCAGGAAGAAAAGAAAGGAACGCCATATTACAGACAGGAAAGAAATAGCCAAAGACAGAGGGGGGACAGCCAGAAACAAAATAGAGACAGTAGAACTAGATATCAGCAGGGGGGAGGGGAGGGGGGAAGGAGGGGGAGGGAGATCGAAAGCTGTGCAAAAAAGATGAGTTTTAAGTTTAACTTTAAAGGTGGGAAAAGAGGACTCAAAACGAAGTGCAGGTGGTAGGGAGTTCCATAAGCTGGGACCAAGAAAGAAAAAAGCAGAAGAACGTGTAGACTCCAAGTGAGCCTGGGAAGGGGAAGGAAGAAACAGACGATTAGCGTGAATAGACCTAAGGATTCTGGGAGGACCTTGAGGCCCAAGCCAGCTGCTGCGGAGGTGTTCCTTGAGATGCAGTGGGGCCCGATGCCCAGTACCTCCTCAGCGCTGACCACGGCATCATCCTCGACGAGAGCATCGGCGGAGAATACCCCTATCCTAGAGAAGTTAGCTTGAGCGGTGCCAATTCCTTTGGTGTCCAACTCAAGGCTCAAGTCATTGTCGGCCTCCGTCGTGGCTCCACAGTTGGCTTGGAGAGCGGCAGGCACATGACATTTCCTTAGACTCCGAGCCAGCATGGGAGTCAGAAGAGGAGTCCCCTGACACTGTTCTTCACTGCGACATTCCTTCCAATCCTTCCCCACTGCACCATCATCAGCAGTCCCTTCTGAAGGATCTCACTTTTCTAGATTTCGTGAGGGGGATGTCCCAGGCCGTTACCTTCATGGCGGTACCCGAGGACGAGCCTTGTATGAGGATTTCAAGATCCTCCAGTACCAGGCTCCCCTGAGAGAGGCGCTGCCAGTGCCCGTACACCCCATCCTGAAACGGTGGCTGTTCCAGATGTGGGGAAAGCCCAGTGACAATGCCAATTGTGAAGCGTTGACTCTAACCTCGGTATAAAGTTGACAAGAGCCCCCGGGTTCCTGAAGACATAGCTGCCTCACAACTCCATGGTGGTGGAGTCGGCCATGTGTCGCATTAAGAGCTAGAAGACAGTCCTCTGTGCCCCGCAGCAGGGAGACCCGCACCATGGATGCCTTTGGCAGAAAGTGTTTCCAGGGCTCCATGCTGACAACCCAGATCTAGGTATACCAGCTGTAAATGGGCATGCACCTGAGGGACCTGGCGAAGGAGCTCACCGGGTTCTCTTCAAGACCTTGGTTTCCTTGGTCAAGGAGTGCTCCAAATTTCAATCTCAGGCAGCCTTCGACGGCTTTGAGTCAGTGGTTCGTGTGGCTGCTGTGGGCATTAGTGCCCGGCGTCTTGCCTGGCTTCAGTTCTCTGACCTGGAGCAATGGATTCAGTACAAGTTGGCCGATGTCCCTTGCCGGGGAGAGAACCACCTCTTGCAAGCCCATGCGGAGAAGGCGGACAAGCTGGAGAAAGAATTCCTGATCAGAACCAGGCTGACCAGGAAGACTATGGGGAAAAAGCCCTTCCACCCGAAGACCAAGAAGGCTTATGGGAAATACCCCCAATTTTCAACCTATCAGACTGCCCCACAGGGGCAACAGGCCAAAGGCTGGGGTAACAGTCCCTGTAAGCCAAAAGGCCCCAAGCCCCAAACAGCACCTCAGACACATCCTGGAGGAAGCATTTGACTCCTTTGGCATAGCCTCCCTCTCCCAGGATGTACAAGGCCCAAGGTTCATGGGAGAACAGCTGGTCCACTTTGCACACTAGTGGCCAGACATCACCACAGATGCTTGGGTGTTACAGGTGGTCCGGGAGGGGTACCTCCTCCACTTCTTCCAGCTGCCTCCTCTCTTCTTCCCAGGGGAGAACTACCCATTGACCCTTTGCACAGGGAGCTCAAGGCCTGTATCAAAGATTATGCAATAGAGCCCGTTCCCCAGCCCTTCTGGGGCCAGGGGTTATGCTCCTGCTACTTCCTCGTCCCCAAGAAAACTGGGGGCTTCAGACCCATTCTGGATCTGCGGGATCTCAACTGCTTCCTGTTCAAGGAAAAGTTCAAAATGGTATCCCTTGGAACCTTGTTGCCTTACCTCCTGCAGGGAGATTGGCTGTGCTCCTTGGATCTCAAAGATGTTTACACCCACATCCTGATACATCCAAGGCACCATGAGTATCTATGGTTTATCGTCAGGGGTCAACACTTCCAGTAGAAGGTACTCCCTTTCGCATTGGCTTCGGCTCCTCGGGTGTTCCCCAAATGCCTAGTTTGTTTGTTTATTAAAACTTTATATACCGCCCAATACAATTAGCATCTGGGCGGTTCACAATACATAAAATCATATAAAAAAAATGTTAAAAAGAGAGAGAGCTGCGAAAAAGAGCCAGAAAAGGAACGCCATAAAATTAAAGAAAAGGGATAGATACAGAGAAATAGATTGGGGGGTAAAGATGGGTAACAAGAGGGAGAGAGAAAGGGATGACAACAAAAGAGAAATGTAAGACGGGAAAGGGGGGGTGTGCTGTCAGAGGCCTAAAGGGGGGGGGGGGGGGGAGATGGGACCGGGAGAGGAAGGTTAAAGGCAGAACAGAAAAGGTGGGTTTTAAGGTTAGTTTTAAAGGACGGGTAGGAGGTTTCCAGACGTAGAGAGGGGGGAAGGGAGTTCCAGAGCCTTGGACCAAGAAAAAAGCAGAAGACCGAGTAGCTTTGAGGTGCGCTTGGGAGGGAGGGGGTAGAAACATACGGTTAGCGTGAATGGAACGGAGAGAACGATGAGGGGTATGAAGGTGAACCAGGTTAGAAAGATATAGGGGGATACCTGAATGGATCACCCTGTGAACGAAAATAAGAATTTTGAATTGGACACGAAAGACAACAGGAAGCCAATGAAAATGTATTAACAAAGGGGTGACGTGATCGAACCGTGAAGCATGGGAAAGGACACGAACAGCGGCATTTTGAACACGTTGAAGACGACAAAGTTGGGATTGGGTAAGACCAGCAAGACAAACATTACAGTAGTCGAGACGAGACATAACAAGGGATATAATGAGAGTAGTCATGGAGGAGATAGTAAGAAAAGGTCGTACAGCACGAAGTTGTTTAAGGGAAAGGAAGGAACGTTGGACAACTGAGGAGATATGGTCTTTAAAGGAGAGGGAGGAATCAAGAATCACACCCAAGTACCACAAAGAGGAGACGGTGGGGATGGGTGAAGAAGAAAATAGGGGAGTGAGGGTAGGAGTGGGATTACCAAAAGTGAACCATATGGCTGAAGTTTTTGAGAGATTAATATGAAGAAAGTTAGTGGAGAGCCAGGAAACTACAGAAGAAAGACAGGTATTAAAAGCAGTGATATCGGGTGCAACAGGATCAGTGTGATAAAGAAGAAAGATATCATCCGCGTAGAAATAGGCAGAGACCCCGTGTTGCTGGACAAGGAGGGCAAGAGGGTCCAGGAATACATTAAAGAGAAGAAGGGCAAGAACAGAACCTTGAGGAACATCACAGGGAAGGGGTGTGGAAGGAGAGGACTCTGAGCCGGTGTGAACTGAGAAAGTGCGATTGAACAAAAAAGAGTGAAACCAACGAAGAACTAAACCAGAAAGACCCGCATCCTGAAGATGAGATAGCAAGGTGCGGTGATCGACCAGGTCGAAAGCAGCCGAGAGATCTAAAGAAACAGCAAGAGAAAGTAAACCACGGTCATGAGCAGAGTGCAAGTCGTTAAGGAGGGAGAGAGAAACAGATTTAGTGCTGTGGCCTGGACGGAAACCTGATTGACGTGGATGGAGAGTGAGAGAAACTTCAAGGTGGGAGGAGAGCTGAAAAAAGACCAGTTTTTCCAAGAGCTTAGAAAGAAAAGGGAGGTTAGATATAGGACGCCAGTTGGAGGGGGAAGAGGGGTCTAGAGTACTCTTTTTGAGGATAGGTCGGACAGTGGCATGCTTCCACGGGGAGGGGAAAGTACCAGAAGAGAGACTAGAGTTAAAAAGCGAGAGAATAAGAGGGGACAATGCCAGTGAAGGTTCCAACAACCAGGAAGAGGGGATGGGATCAGCTGGACAAGAGGTTTTTCGGGTGGAAGTGAAAACCTTAGCAAGAGTGTCTGAGGAAATGGGCTCAAAGGTGGACCAGAGATGAGAAAGGGGAGGAATAGCAGGAGAAGAAGAGGTAGAAGAAGTAGGGGAGGGGGGTACTGCCAAAGGGGGAGGAGAGAGGGGAGCAGGGCAAGTTGGAAAGGAAGAGCGGAGGGTTTGTACTTTGGAAACAAAGTAAGTAGCCAAAGAGGAGGGATCAGGAGTAGAAAGAGAAGAGGGAGGGATAGAGGAGGAGTGCGGAGCAGAAAGAGAGCGGAGGATAGAATGTAGTTGGCGAGAGGAGTTTGAGGAGTGAGTAATGAGATTAGAGAAATAACACTGGGTGATTGTGATTGTGGCCGCCTGTCTCTGTCTCCTATTTGTCTTCTCCTATTTGGATGACTAGCTCATCAGAGCCAGCTCGCCGGAGGAGGCATGCAAAGCAGATCTTCGCAGCATAGGGCTGCTCCAGTGCCTTGGTTTCATGGTCAACTTCCCGAAGTCTCACCTGTTGCTGACCCAGCACTTAGAGTTTATCAGCGCCCTGCTAGATTCCACCCAGGCATAGGCCTTCCTTCCGCAGGACAGAGCACTGCGCCTGTCGGCTCTGGCGAAGAATTTCAGGGTTGCACGACGGTGACAACCAGACAGCTGCTCTGCCTGTTGGGGCACATGGCATCTACAGTCCACATCACGTCCTTCGCTCGTCTTTGCATGCAGCAGGCCCAGTGGTCACAGGCTTCGGGATACCTGGAGGACTGGATCCGGGTCACGCCAGCCCTGGCAGCATCCTTTGCCTTGTGGCAGGACCCACTCACCCTCTGAGCCGGCCTGCATTTCCGGGCTTCTTTGGTGTAGCGTGGCCTCACGACAGATGTGTCCAAGTTGGGCTGGGGAGCCCACTATGATCACCTGCAGTCGCAGGGCCCCTGGTCCCTAGGGGAGAGTACTTTGCAGATCAATCTGCTGGAGTTCTGGGTGGTGTACCTGGCACTCTGGGTATTCCAGGCCCACCTTGCGGGGGAGGTGGTCCAGGTCCAAATGGACAATCGGGTGGTGATGTACTATCTCAACAAGCAGGGAGGCCATGGGCTTGTACCACCTCTGCTGGGAGGCAGTTTGTCTATGTAACTTTGCAGCGGAGAGGAACATTTCCCTCACAGCGGTTTTATCTGCTGGGCCAGGACAACATGCTGGACAACTGCCTGAGCCGGATCCTCTAGCCCCATGAGTGGCAACTGTACACAGCAGTACTGAGGGAGGTCTTCCATCTCTGGGTGGGGTTCTGGAGATAGACCTCTTTGCCAGTCAGGGGAAAGCGCAACTGCCATACTTCTGCTCCTGGAGGCCAGCCTGGGGACGTGAGGCGGCCGACATCTTCCTCCTCCCCTGGTCCATGGGCTTCCTGTATGCATTCCTGCCTACACCCCTGGTTCCATGGGCTCTCCTCAAGATACAAGCGGAGACGGCCTCAGTCATCTTCATCGCACCCAGGTGGCTTAGGCAACCATTGTTCCCCCCCACTCCTGCAGCTATCCCGGAGGGACCCACTACTGCTGCGGAGCTCTCCAGACCTATTGTCTCAGGAGGATGGGATGCTGTTGCATCACAGTCTTCCATCTCTTGTGCTGATGGCCTGGATGCTGAGAGGTTAGCCATTGAGCCACCACCGACTCTCAAGGGAGGTGGAGGATGTCCTGCTAGCCTCATATAAGGATTCCACATGTCGGGTCTATGTGTTTAAATGGCGCAGGTTTTCACTGGTGCATGGATGGGGGTCTGAACCCTTTCTCCTTTGCTGTGAAAGACATCTTGCAATACCTCTTGCATCTTTATGGGGCTGGTCTAAAGTCAACAGGATCAGCGTGCACCTCTGTGCCATTGCGGCGCACCATCACCTGGTGGATGGCTAGGCCATCTTAGTGCACCCTCTGGTGGGCGGCTTTTTGAGAGGACTCCTGTCCCGGCCCCCTGGCATGGGACCTTAAGGTGGTCTTGAGGAAGCTGATGGGCGCCCCCTCTCCCCCTTAAGCCCTTGGCGGCATACCATCTCAAGTACCGGTCTTGGAAGATTGTTTTCCTTGTGGCACTCACCTCCGCCAGGCACGTGAGCGAACTGCAGGTGCTGGTGGCCCATGCACCCTATACTAGATTGCACAGGAAAAGAGTTGTCCTTCGGACTCTCAAGTTCCTGCCCAAGATGGTCTCTGCCTTCCATCTCATTCAGGAGGTAGTGCTCCCCACCTTCTGTCCCAGGCCTCACTCCTCTAGGGCAGAGGCCTCCCTACACATGCTTGACTGCAAGAGGGCCCTGTCTTTTTACATCCAGAGGACGCAGTCCCACCGCTGCTTAGTGCAACTCTCTATCACCTTTGATCCCAGTCGACTTGGCGAAGAAGTCTCCAATTGCACCCTCTCAAAGTGGGTGGCCAACTGCATTTCCTTTGCCTACCAGCAGGCTGGGCTTTCTCTGGAACATCATGTCACAGCGCACAGTGTGGCTGTGGCCATGCTGGCCTCGATGGCCAACCTGCACTCAGTGCCCTTGATGGACATCTTTATCTTTCTTTATCTTTATTCCATCACTTGATAGACCGCTTTGTCAAAAACATTAAGCGGTTTACAATAAAACAAAGGTCGAGCGCCGCAAATCATAGAAAAGAACGCCATAAATTACAGGAAAGAGAAAGAAAGAAAAAGGACAGAATAAAAACAATTAAGACCAAAAACCCGACCAGTACTCTGGGGGGTCAGACACAAATAGACAAAACCGAAGGACAAAACAAAAGAAAAACAGAAACAGGAGACAAACACAATAATAACACCACGAATGGACCAATTGAGAACTTCAAGGAGGGACATCGGGAGGTAAATCAAAGGCTAATTGGAACAGATGGGTTTTGAGTAGTGTCTTAAATTGAGGATAGGAAGGTTCTAAACGGAGGGAAGATGGTAATGCTTTCCACAATACAGGACTGAGAAAAAAGAAGGCTGAATGACGAGTTTGTTCCAGATGTGCCTGGGATGGGGAAGGTAGGGACAAACGATTTGCATGTAAAGAGCGGAGGTGGCGATATGGAGTATGAAGGGAGATAAGGTCTGCAAGATAAAGAGGATTATTAGTATGAATAGCACGGTGCGTCAAAATGAGAAATTTATAATGGAAGCGAAAGCGGAGAGGCAACCAGTGTAGATGAAGAAGAATGGGGGTGATGTGATCAAAGCGATGGGCAAATGTGATGAGACGGGCTGCAGTGTTTTGAATAAGTTGTACACGTTGAAGCTGGTAATTTGGAAGGTTAGCGAAGACAACATTACAGTAGTCAAGCCTGCTGGTGACCAGGGCCAGAACAAGGGTAATCAAGGAACCAGAGGGAAGAAGGGAGCGGACAGCCCTAATTCAGTGTAAAACAGCGAACGAACGACGGGTAAGAGAAGAAATATGACTGTGGAAAGAAAGAGAGGAATCTAAGATTACCCCTAGGTAACAGAAGGAGGTGGTGAGAGGAATTGAAATTGGGCCAATCTGAGGTGCAACAGAAGGACAAGGGCCACTCAGTGAAACCCCCATCTACCTGGTTGCTTCCTGGTCTTCTATCCATACCTTTGCGGAGCACTACTGCTTGGAGGAGGCCTCACGGCGTGATAGCGCCTTCGGCCAGGCAGTACTTTGTCACCTCTTTGGTGAATAGTTCAACTCCTTCCCTCTAGCCCTTTGTATTCAGGCGACCGGAGAGGGGATTGCATCTTCGATGTTGGCATTGCAGTGCCGGACTTCCAGCCAACCAACGCTCCCTGCTGTCCTTTATGGTCCGCTTTTTGGGTCGCTCATGGCTTTTTAATGTTTTTTTTTTTTTTTGATAGCCTGTAGCTTGGGAGTCCCATATGTGAGGATTGACTTCCTGCTTGTTCCCGGAGATAGCGTAGTTACTCATCTGTAACAGGTGTTCTCTGGGGACAGCAGGGTTCAGTCCTCACAACCCTCCCTCCTCTGGGTAGAGTTGTTTTCTTTTTATACTTCTTTGAGCTATGTCATCATACGGAGATAAGATGGCACCCTTGGGTGGGAAGGTGACAGCGCATGCGCGGTGTAACTCCCAGAGACTTTCTGTGAAAGCTGGAGACTGGATCTGCGCAGTCTCCATCGGCGCCATCACCCATATGTGAGGAGTGATTCCTGCTGTCCCCAGAGAACACCTGTTACAGGTGAGTAACTACACTTTCTACAGATGCAGTGTGACACCATCATGTACCATGGTAAGCAGTTACAGCATCCTGGCTATCGCATGCAGCTACCATTGTGGTTTTTCTTATATCACTGCTGTAAAGGTATGTCTTTTGAGAATATTTAAAAATTATATTCTGAAGAGACTGAAAAATGATTTGCTAATGTTGAATTTTGTAAAATAAATAAATAAAATAACAAAGCAAGTGCCAGGAATGTAGAAATTTTCCCAGGCCTGTTTCATAACCTTCAGAGGTGAACTTCTATAAAGACTGCCAAGCCACATCTAATAAAGAGCGTTCTGAAAAAGGATCCATGAGTATTTTATATTTTGTCTGTTTCAAAACTATTTTATTGCAAATGAATCATCTTACACATTCAACCAACAGTTTCTTTGAAAAACGTAAAGCTTTTTATAGGGAGGGGCTAAGATTTTCACAGGTTTTGTGTGTATTGAGGGCGTCTCCTTTTTAAGGGGTTGAGTTTCTTCGATTTTCACAGGCTTGATGAATATTGCTGTGGCCATCAAGGTGTTCTCCTTAAGACGCGACAGCAGGTTATGTTCCATCGCCAATCACCGTAGAAGGCATGTTGAGTTCAGCCATGGTTTGCATAAATTCTTCCCAGCTTCTGGGTTTCTTCTGCTAAGGAAGAGCATGGATCTGTGTAACCCTGTGAACCAGGCCTAGTAGATGAAACCCACTAACAATGTGCCCCTTATTCAAAAAACTCATTAGTATCCCAGGATACCACATCTTTTAGCTTAGATAGCTTATCGAGCAGCACTTAAGCGTTTTTCCTGTAACGTGCACTGATTCCTTTTAGCATTTCTTGAAGAATCAGGTCAGTTGTGCTGGCGTTATCTAGTAGTGTTATTTCCAGCTTGTTCAGGTAGATACAGGTTTATTTTTCACATTCCATTTGCCCTTTCTGGTAAGCGAGAAGTAATACTGTAATGCAATGGAATAATGTTTTGGCTTTTTCATACTCTGTTAGGTTAGAGCTTTGAAGAATATCATTCATTTCATTCTCTAGTCTTTGAAGGGCATCGTTTCTAATATTTTTTTTTGGGGGGGGGGGGTCTAGAAGAATCTCTGAAGCAATCAGTTTGTCGACTAGGGACCAAGTACATCTTTTCTCTGGGAACAAGCAGGAAGTCAGCCCTCACATATGGGTGACTTCGGCATCAGTGGGGCCCATGCAGATTCACTCCCCAGCTTTCAAAGAAAACCTTTTGGAGTTAGACCGCACATATACGGTCACCGTCTTGCCCAAGTGTGCAATCTTTCCCCAGTCTTCCCTTTTCCGTGGAGCCCTGCAGACAACCTCTCTGTTGTCCCTGATAAAAGTTGATTTTTATATCCCTTTTCTCTTAGTGTTTCATGCTTTTTTTTTTTACCAATCAGTTCCCGATCCCCTTCTCACCACCTAATTCCACCCTCACCTCGGCGTAGCATTTTTTCTCAGGTTCTTTTTCCTTTTCGGTGCACAGGTCTTTTCTCGTACCCTCCCTGATTGAAACATTTGAATTTGATCTCGCAGGTGCTGTCTTCCCCGCTGTGTTTTCAGTCAGTGGTTTTAAGCAATGTGGTAAATGCCCCCCGTACCATGTCCATAACGGATCACCACAGTTGCTGTATCAAGTACCTCGGTGCGGATCGTGACGACTCCACTTGCTCGCTTTGCCTGCAGATGTAGAAAAAGAGCTGGAGGAATCGTAAAAAGCAGCAGGGGGAGCAGTTTGGCTCAAAGGCTTCTGCTGCAGGGCCAGCATCGAGTATGGAATCGTTGTCCTCAGAGACTATGTCCGATGACGGAGTCCAGCACACGTGCTCGACCCAAGCCCTGAGGTTGCGTAGTCTCAGACTGGGCATCGCCCTCTGAGGACTTCCCCTGTGGGTCCAAGATATCGTCGAAGTCTGATCCTGGAGCCGGAGGTAAGTCCGGTACCTGGCCTCGGTGTCCTCCACCCGACGCCAAGGGCGATGGCTGGGAGTGGCCCTCAAAGCTACCCCAGCAGGAGGAGACACCCACTGCATCAGAGGATAGGGCTCAATCCTCCAACACAATCGCCATCGATGATTCCCCTTCGAGGGACCTGGATCCAGGCTTGATGCCTTCAAGACTCAAACCAGTTGCTGTGGAGCCTACTAGCATTGAAGCCAGGATCGTGGCCTTGGAACACAGTCTGGCTGCCTTCCTCGAAGCACAGCGGGGCTCAATGCCCAGAGCTTCTGTGTTGTCTGTGCAGACAATGGGACCCTCCACTGCGAGGACCTCCCCAGAGGACATCCAGCCGGCGCTGGTGATTCGCTTGTTCTGAGCCATGCCAGTGCGCTTCCTGCTCGATGTGCGACTTGCCCCCGAGCACCTTGGGGTTGGCATGTCGGGCACCTCTCTCCCCTTCGACACTGGGCGGTTCATCGACCCAGTGGCCGTCCGGGACTTGAGGTCTCGTCCGGCTCCGAGTCAGGCTGAGAGACAGACGACAAGTCGCCCAACATCATGTTGCACAGAGATGTCCCCTATGAACCTTCTCTCTCTCTCTCTCTCTCTCTCTCTCTCTCAGGAGCACTGGAGATCCCTACTCAAGGACCTCACGTTCCTTGGGTTTGTCCAGGGGATGTCAAGGTCCTGGCCTTTATGGCGAAACCGGAAAATGAACCTCGTGCCAGGGACTTGGAGATTCTCCAGTACAAGGCCCCTCCGAAGGAGGCACTTACAGTTCTTTATCTTTATTAGCAGAGTTTGATAAACTGCCCATGCCGGAGCGTCGGGCGGTGTACAATACAAAATGGATAGATGCTACTGAAAATAAAGTCAGAAAGGAGCGCCATCAATAGACAGGACAGGGATAGACAAAACCGAAAAAGATAGAGAACAGACAGGTCCAGAGAAAGAACATGGTGACAAGGGACAGGGAAGGCAAAGGGGCAGAGGAGCAAATGAAAATATGAGAGGAGGATATTATGAAAAGTGGGGAGCACAGCTGGGGGATGTGGCGCCATCAGTGGAAGAGGGGAGATCGAAGGCCTGGCAGAAAAGATGAGTTTTAAGGAGAACTTTGATTCCCCCTATCCTGTAGCGCTTGCTGTTCAGGATATGGGAGAGTCTGATGGTGCCATTAGTGAGCCAGCGACTCGATTACCAGTATCAAGTTGGCAAGAGCCCCAGCTTTCAGAAGACACAGCTCCCTCACAACTTCATGGTGGTGGAGCAGGCCATGCATCGGGATAAAGAGTCAGAAGATGCACTCTTTGGTGCCCTCTGGTAGGGAGGCCCGCTCCTTGGACGGGTTTGGAAGAAAGTGCTACCGGGGCTCGATGATGGCGGCCTGCATCCAAGCTTACCAGCTGTACATGGGCATGTATCTGAGGGACCTGGCGAAGGAGCTTGCCAAGTTCTCAGCTGGGCTGGCAGGTGAATCAAGCGCTTCAGGACCCTCGTCGTCTCGGTCAAGGAATGCTCCAAATTCCGGACTCGAACTGCCTTTGATGGCTTTGAGTCCATGGCCTGTGTAGCTGCATTGGGCATCTGTGCCTGCCGTCTGGCTTGGCTACAGTCCTCGAACTTGGAACAATGGGTGCAGGACAAACTGGCTGATGTCCTCTGCCATGGAGAGAACCTCTTCAGCAAACCCATGACTGACAAGGTGGCCAAGTTGGAATCAGAGTTCAGGACTAGGACTTGGCTGACCCGGAAGACGGATGAGCCTTCCTGGTCAGAGGACTTTGGGGGAAAAAGGCTTATGGAAAATACCCCCAATTTGTGGCCTATCTGACTCCCTAGTAGGGTCAGCAAGCCAAGGGCCAGGAGCATGGTCCCTGTAAGCAGAAAGTTCCCAAGCACCAAACAGTGCCCCAGCCGCAGCCTTGGGGGGGGGGGGGTGGCTTTGACCCCTTGGGCATAGCCTGTCTTGCTCCAGAGGGCCATGGCCCCCACGGCATACGGGAGGACGTCTGGTCTACTTGTTCACTTCTGGCCTGGTATCACCACCATTGCCTGGGTGTTGCAGGCGATGTGGGAAGGTTGCCTTCTACACTTCGACCAGATGCCTTCTCCCTTCTTTCCAGGGGAACTTCCCATGACCTCCCTGCACAGAGAACTCCTGCAGAAGGAACGTGAGTCCCTATTTGAGGATCAGGTGGTGGAGCCAGTACCTCAGCCCATCTGGGGCAAAGGGTTCTACTCTCGGTACTTCCTCGTCCCAAAAAAGAGAGGTGTATTTTGGCCCATCCTGGATCTGTGGGACCTAAATCACTTTCTGGTCAAGGAGAAGTTCAAGATGCTATCCCTTGGAACATTGCTGCCCTACCTCCTCTGGGGAGATTGGCTACGCTGCTTGGATCTCAAAGATGCTTATACCCACATCCTGACACATCCCCGTCACCATCAGTATCTCCGCTTTGTCATTGGAGGCTGCCATTACCAGAATAGGATGCTCCCCTTTGGCCTCTCCTCTGCCCCCAGGGTGTTCACTATGCCTGGCGTTAGTCGCTGCACACCTCCACTTACTGGGCGTCTTAGTCTTTCCTTGTCTGGATGACTGGTTTCTGAAAGCCAGTTTGCCAGAGGAGGTGAGTCACATGACCTATCACACCATAAGGGTGCTGCAACATCTGGGGTTCATGATCAACTTACCAAAGTCTCATCTGCTCCTGACCTAGTGCTTGGAGTTCATAGGAGCCCTTCTGGACGACCCAGGCCAGAGCCATCCTCCCTCTAGACTGAACACAGTGTTTGGCAACCCTAGCAAGAGAGGTGCAGGGTCGCTTATCGACATCTGCCCGTCTCCTGCTGTGTCTATTGGGGCACATGGCCTCGATGGTTCACGTAACCCCACAGGTCCATCTCTGGATGTGATAGGCCAGTGGACCCTGAGTTCTCAATGGACTCAGGCCATGGGCTGACTGGAGGATTGAGTCCAGATTACCCAGTCTCTGGCAGTCTCTCTTGCCTGGTGGCAGAGCCTACGGTATTTCAGGGCTGGCCTACCCCTCCATGCTCCGCCAGCCCAACATGTTCTGACATGGATACCTCAAAGCTCAACTGGGGAACCCACTGCGATGGTCTACAATTGCAGGGTGCCTGGAATCCAGAGGAGAGTGCCCACCAGATCAAACTGGAATTCAGAACTGACAAATGCCCTTCGGGTGTTCCAGGCCCACCTGGTGGGCCAGGTTGTGCTCGTTCAGAATGACAACCAAGTAGTGATGTTTTATATCAACAGGCAGGGGGAAATGGGCTTGTACCTCTTTTGGAAAGCAGTTTGCCCGTGGACCTTCGCTCGCAAAGAAGGGCATGATCCTCCGGACGGTCTTCCTGCCAGGCCAGGATAATCTGTTAGCAGATTGACTCAGCAGAGTCCTTCAGCCCCATGAGTGGCATCTCAACCCTGTGGTGGCCAACGCCATCTTTCGACGTTGCGGGACGCCGATGTTGGATCTCTTCGCCAGCCCCAAGAACATGCAGTTGCTGCACTTCTGCTCCCAGAGGCTGGCCCCAGTACGAGTTGCAGTGGATGCCTTTCTCTTGTCTTCTATATTGTCACACCCTGGGCCGCCTGTAGCGTTAGCGTACTGGTTGGGCTGCAGGGGGACCTTTTATTGAAAGGTTGTAGTTGGGCTCCTTTCCAATAAGGTAGTTGAGGCACGAATGGTTAAGGTCAAGACAGGGTTTTATTTCCCCTCCCGGGGACGGATTCCAAACACAGGTAATAAAGAAACATAAGCCATACACTCTGGCAAAAAGGATAGGGTAAAGTAAAGTCTTGTACTTTTAAACAGGCAGTTAAATTATTTCCACAACTGTATCTCTTCAGCACAGTGAAACCACATCACTTAATACAGCCAATGAACAGTCCATCTGATTGTCAGATAATTCTGTTTTTGGTGGATCAATTACACAGGTACACTAAAAAAAATTTTTTTTAAACTGCCTCTAATGTTTCGATTGATTTTTACGTTTTTTGGTGCGCTGAATCCAAATCTGGTAACCAATTTGCTCCATCACGTACAGATTTTTTGCTACATTGGGTTAGCAGTTTGAGGTGAACGTTTCAGATTGAGTGCGATCGAGATAAAAGTTTCTTGGATGAATTCTTTATACTAATTGTTTAGTAGTTATTCAAATAAGAATAAAGAAAATTGTAACAAGGCAGCACATAAGAATAGAGTAATGTCAACAAAACACACTGTGATGGTAGCAAAATTGTCTGCACTTAAAACAGCCACATACATGTGCACAAACATTGAGCATATAAGAGCGAGGTTAGACACAAAGCAAAACAAAGAAATGTGCAAAAAATGTTGTACAGGTATGTATGTAAGAATAGAAAACGCAAACCGCACCATTGCAATACATGAAGACAAACACCCGATGGTGTGAAAATAAAATTCTAATAAATGAGATCCGACACTGTGGTAATAACTAGCAAATTTTTATTTCAAAGTTTAGTAAAAACACGATATTTGTCAACACAGTTTAGATTTTAAAGTCATTCTTGGGTCAATCAATCTCCTGGTGGGCCCGTTTCTTCTTCCCCCGAATGCTTCTCTTGGTGCGCTACTTGGCGTATTTTTCATCTGAGGTTTCCCGCAGCAGCAACCAGCAGAAATCAGCCATCATAGTGGTGTTCCATCTTCCTTGGTACCTTTTCTCTGCGTCCTTGATGTCCTGGTGAAACCTTTCACCTTGTTCTTCACTGTACGCCCCCAAGTTTTTGGGAAAGTAGTTCACATGGGAGTGCAAGAAATGGACTTTCAGGCTCATGTTACAGCCTTGTTCTTTGAAGGCATTGAGCATCCTGGCAACAATATCCTTATAGTTCTCATCCCGCCTGTTCCCCAAGAATTTGAGAACAACATCCTTGAAGGAATCCCAGGCTTCTTTTTTCCTTCTCAGACATCGTTTCAGCGAATGCTCCATCTGAAATGAGTTTCCTTATATCAGGGCCAACAAACACTCCTTCCTTTAGCTTTGCTTCAGAAAGTCGGGGGAACTTTGAGCAAAGGTACCGAAAGCACTCACCATCTTTTGGAAGGGACTTGATGAATTGCTTAATGAGACCCAACTTAATGTGGAGAGGTGGTAATAGAATTTTATCACGAGGTACCAAGCTCTCATGAAGAACATTTTTCTCACCGGGTCTCAAATACTCCCGAATTGGCCAGTCTTTTTTCCCCCAGTGTAGGTCGCGGGCCCGGCTATCCCACAAGCAAAGGAAGCAGGGATATTTGGTGAAACCGGATTGCTGCCCTAATAGCATGGATAGAATTTTAATGTCTCCACAAATCATCCACTTATGCTCATCATAACGAATCTTCTGAAGAATCAGGGCCAAATTCTCGTATTTTTCTTGGAGAATAACAGAGTGAGCAATAGGAACTGAAGTGAATGTGTTGCCATTATGAAGAAGAACACCTTTTATGCTGTCTTTTGACGAATCAATGAACAGCCGCCATTCAGCAGGATCATACTTGAGTTTAAACTTTTCCATCACTCCGTATATATCGTTGCAAAATACCAAATCTTCCTCTTTGCTGAAATACTTCAAAAATTGTGTCTCGCGGTTGCGGTACCAATAAAAAGTTGTTCCTGGTGACAATAGATTTTTCTTTTTAAGCCGAGAACCTAGCAGTTGGGCAGCATCTTTTGGGAGTCCTAAATCCCGGACTAAATCATTCAATTCAGCTTGAGAGAAAAGTTCAGGTTTCGGATGATGGTTCAGTTTCAAACTCGGAAGTACTGGACTCATCGGGAAAAGCCATCTGATGAGTCTCATCATGATCAGAACCGTCCACACAAATATGATCCAAAGATTTTGGTGGTTCAGGCACAGGTACTTCGTTGCTATGAGGCATAGGCCTAATTGCTGAGGGAAGGTTGGGGTAACTTATTACGTTCTTATTTTTTAAGTTGTATCCCTTCACAATGCAAGAGCAAAAATAGCAGTCACTGCTGTGGTCTCTTTGTTCACGCCACATCATAGGTATTCCGAAACGAAATGCTTGTTTTTTACCTTTCATCCATAAGCGTAGATCTTCCTCACATGTCTTGCACACTTTGTGAGGAGCCCACGGTTTGTCTTAATCGCCTAACTTCAAACCGAAATAGGCGAAATATACTTTTTTAATAAATGCAGAAATGTTCCTCTGCCGCTTTTTCACGGTATATTCCCCACAAATAAAACAAAAATTGTCCGGAGAGTTGACGCAACCTCTGGCTCTGTGAGCTATCACAAATACACAGCACTGCAAACTACAACTGTAGTGAACCACTTCGGAATAAAGCTGGATTACGACTGAGCAAACAAAAGGTAATAATGAACTTGCAAGAAACTGAAATTTGACAGGAACGTTCATGTCGCAACCACCGTGTTTGAGCGAGCGCGAACGAGGCGAGGCGAACAGGAAAGAACATGCGCCAGCGCGAGTACTGGATTTAGCCCCCCGCCTCCCAATTGTCCTGTTAATGTATAAAATGAATACAAAACACTCTAAAATATCATGAGGGAGTGTTTCTAGTTAGTTAACCATTACAACCTCTATTTTGGGCCAAGAAAATAAACTGCAGTCGGCTAAAAAGAAATTATGTGAACATTCCTTATATGGGTAAGAAATCTAATTTTGCAAGAAAACGTGACGTGATGGAACATTTTGGCTATTTTTCCTGGATTCAGCACCCCAAAATCTATAGGAATCAGTTGCAAAACTGGAGGCAGTTTTTTGGTAGTGTACCTGTGTTATCATTGATTCAATCTGACTATCATCTGTACCACTCTGCTGCTGCCTATAGAGTGTTGGCAGATTATTCTCCTCTGCCAGCTCCCGTGACCTCCCTACTATCTCCTCTAGCAGGTAAGGGTCTGTATCACCATATCTTGGCATATAATTGTAATGAGTTATGTCCCTTATAACTCCTACGTGAGAAAGTCTTATATCCAGCTTTACATTGGCTAATTGGCCTACCTTCAGGGTTTGAGGCAAGAGAAAGTCTGTGCACTGCTCCTTTTAGAAGGGGTTTAAACCTTAGAGGCTTTTCTCTACGTTCAGGCTGCTCAGCACCCTCTTCCAACATACAAATGTCTGGCACCGTATATTCTCCCTTTCTTGAAGCTTGCAAATACTTTCCAGTTATCCTGACTGGTACTTTCTCCTTGTGAATGCCTTCACCATAAGGAATAGGTTTTGAGGTTTGGTTAAAAGGTTTCTGTGCCTTTCTCCTCCAATTAACTCTATTAGCTGTTAGCTGCCTTTCTCTTTCCCATTCAGAATCAGAGTCACACACGTGAGTTTTCCTACCAGCCCAGAGCAGACGTTGCTTTCCAGATTCAGACCTCAGCTTGCACACAGACTCCAGCTGGTTCTGATTCACCACGTCTTTCCTGCTTCCTGTTGCTGGCTTCTCTGAATTCTCTGAGCTGCTTTCTCTGGAGCTACCAAAGCCAAAGCTCCTGCTCCTCCTACTGCCACTGCTGCTCACTAACTCTAGTGAACGTCCCTTATACGTTTGCTGAGGCTCTAATCCAGCCCTTCCCCCTCCCAGGTGAAAGCTATTATAGCTATGAGCTGGGGATTGCTTATCAGCTGTGCGGGGTTCTTTCCCTCGTGGCTGGGAATGTTTGTGTTGCTCTTGGCAACTGGGTGTCCTGATATCTTCCTTCCTGCTAGAAACAGCCCTATTGCTCATAGGTTCCTCTGTTTTTCTATCACAGGATATCTTTTCCCCATTACAATATGCATACTCGCCTACTCCCCTAGTTCCCAAGACCTTGCTCAAGATTCAGTTGGACCAGGCCTCTGTAATTCTCATTGCACCTCAGTGGTCCGGCAGCTGTCCCGAGCGACCACGATACCTCTGAGCCATTCCCCGCACTTGTTTTTGCAGGAGGATGGAATCATTCTCTATCCCAACCTTCAGTCCCTCGCCCTGACGGTGTGGATGCTGAATGGCTAGCTATAGCACACCTCCACCTCTCCTGGGAGGTAGAGGTCATCCCACTGGCATTGTGCAAAAACTCAACATGGCACACATATGCCTCAAATAGCATAGATTCTCTGTTTGGTGCGCAGACAGGAATCTCAACCTTTTCTCTTGCTTGGTGCACCTATCCTGGGCTGGTCTAAAGTCCAACTCCATCAGGGTCCACCTCAGTGCCCTAGCGACACATCACCACCTCGTCAACGACCAGCCTGGCCCTGTGCATCCCGTTGTGGGCTACTTTATGAAGAGGCTTCTCTTCTCCCAGCCCCTGCTCCACCCACCACCGGTGGCATGGGACCTGAATGTTGTTCTCAGGAAGCTGATGGCTTCCCCTTTTGAGCCTCTGGCTACACATCTCAAGTTCTTGTCATGGAAAATAGTGTTCCTGGCAGTGCTCAGTTCAGCCAGGAGAATTAGGGAGCTGCAGACGATGGTGGCTGGCCTCCCCCCTACACTAGGTTGCATAAAAACAGGGTCATTCTCTGGACTCACCTGAAATTCCTCCATAAGATCGTGTCCACTTTTCACATGAACCATGGGGATAGTCCTTCCCCTTTTCTTCCCCTGGCCTCACACATCCCGAGTGGAGGCCTCTCTATACACCCTGGATTGCAAGAGGCACTGTCCTTCTGCAACTTTTTGTCTCCTATGACATCAACGTGCTCAGGGTTGCAGTCTCTAAGCATACCCTGTCTACCTGGGTGGCAGACTGCATCTCTTTCACCTACAAGTAGGCTGGACGGTCCCTAGAACATTGTTATTGCGCATAATGTGCATGCCATGGCAGCTTCAGTAGCTCACCTGTGCTTAGTCCCTCTGCTGGACATCTGCCAGGCCACCACCTAATTTTCGGTCCATACCCTTGCAGTGTATTACTGCTTGGAAGAGAGCTTACGGCGCAATAGCGCCTTCTGCCAGCCAGTTCTTTACCTCTTTGGGAAGTAGTGCAACTCCTTCCCTCCGGCCCTTTGTGTTCAGGCTGTCAGAGGTGATTCCATTGTTAAAGTTCGGGCTGCATCACTGGACTTCAAGCCATTCAGTGCTCCTTGCTGCCCTTCACAGTTCACATTTTGGGTCGCCCATTACTCCTACAGGTTCTTTTCAGTAGCCTGTAGCTTGTGAGTCCCATTTGTGAGGACTGACTTCCTGCTTGTTCCCGGAGAAAGAGTAGTTACTCACCTGTAAAGGTGTTCTCTGAGGCCAGCAGGAATCTGTCCTCAGAATCCAAACTTTTCCCCGTGGAGTTGTTTTTTCTTTTTATGCTTGATTAAGCTATGTCATCTACTGAGGTAAGATGGCACCCTTGGTGGGGAAGGTGACTGTGCATGTGTGGTCTGACTCCCAAAGGCTTTCTTTGAAAGCTGGGGGCTGAATCTGACCAGGCTCCGATGCTGACATCCCCCATATGTGAGGACTGATTCCTGCTGTCCATGGAGAACACCTGATCTCCAGGAACAAGCAGGAATCTAGTCATCACATATGGTATCGTCGGTACCGACGGAACCTGCGCGGGAATGCTCCCCAGCGTCCAATTAGAACACTTTTGGGAGCATCCCACAGCGCCTGCGTGCTGCCTTCCTGCCTTTCCCAACTGCTTCTCTCCAGTTCTTCTTTTTCCGCAGAGCCAGCAGATCGTGTTCCTGTCACCGCAGAAGAATTTCTTTATTTCTTTTTGTGGTCGCGTCTGCCTTCTTCGACGCTCTACGGGTACCGCCGGTCTTTCTTCTCCTATTTCTAAAAAAAAAAAAAAAAAAAAATTTCCATTTTCTTCAGGTGCACCTGCCTTTTTGGGCCTTAGGCCCAAAAATTTCCTTAACATGGAAAAACCTGCATCAGGTTTTAAAAAAGTGCACCAAGTGTGGCGGTACTATTTCCGTCACCTACACCCATGAATGGTGTTTAAAATGTTTAGGTCCTGACCACTCCATCACGGATTGTGTGTCCTGTGCCATGATGTCCAAAAGAGGTCGGCAGAACCGAGCGGCAAAGCTAGGTACCCTGTTTCCCTCTGATGCAGCTTCGGTGGCATCGACGTCTTCCAGGGCTGCTTCTTCCTCCCGTGGATCTCGGGTAACTAAACATAAATCCAGCCGGTCCTCGAAGGGTAGATCTCCTTCTAAGCATCGAGATACCTCTGGCGTTGCCTTCGAGGATTCTGCACTGGCAAAATTACCCCGGCGGGAGGCTTTGGCTTCCAAAGCATTATTGGGGTTCCAGGATGTTCTTGATGGCTCTGCCTCGACAGATCTCCTGGTGCCATGCTCTGGGGTACCGGTGGCTTCCACCGGTACCGACTTCCAGGCATTGGTGGCGTCCATGGACCAGAGAATTCTGAGCATGGAACGCAGTCTGGCGGCTTTCCTTGCGGCATCGACGCACTTGGTACCGCGACAGACAACTCCACCGGAACCGGCGCTAGCACCAGCATCGGTATCGGCACCGGTACCGATAGCATCGGCGTCTGCTATGCCGGTACTCTGTCCTACGATGCCCTCCGGTACCGATTATTCCCAGTACCGACCTTGGTCGGTACGGGTATCGGGCTCTGCAGGAGCATCCGGACAGACGATACTTCGAGTCCTCAGAAGAATCTGAGGATTCGGAAAGTTCTGTCGATGCAGAGATACTTCTTCCAGAGGAGTCCTCCTCCCCTAAACGCAGGATGTCTCCTCCAGAGGACATGTCTTTCCAAGACTTTATCAGGGAGGTGGCTCGGGGCCTGTCCATCCCTGTGGCCCCTGAAACAGAGCCAAGGGCCAAGAAGTTTGGAAATTTTACAATATCCCAAAACTCATAAGGAGGCAGCTACCTTACGCATTCATGAGATTCTCTATGATCTCATGTTGAGGATGTGGGAAACACCTCTTCTCCAGGACCAAGCAGGAAGTCAGTCCTCACATATGGGTGACATCGGCGCCGACGGAGCCCTCGCGGAGCAATTTCCCCAGCTTTCAAAGAAAGCCTTTGGGAATTGCAGCGCGCATGCGCGGTCCCCTTCCCGCCCAAGGGTGCCATCTTGCTCAGTCTTCTTTTTTCCGCGGAGCCCTACAGACGCTGTTTGTATTCACCACTGAAAAAGTTGATTTTCTCTCTTATTTATTCTTTTTCGGTTCGCCGGATTCTTTTTCCCGCCCGGACCCGCTACGCCGGTATCGGGTCTGTTTCTTTATTTTTCGTTTTTTTGTCCTTCGTGACAAGCGTTCGCGCCATTTTTTTTTTCCTTTTCACTGGCAGCCCTGTCTTTTGACCTCGCAGGGGCCCTTTTTCCCTCGATGGCTGCCAGCGGGTTTAAGAAGTGTGATCGCTATAAGAAACTCATGTCTCTTACCGACACACACAACTGCTGCCTCGGACCCGATCATGACCCGATGATCTGTGGTCCGTGTGGCAAAATGTCCTCAAAAGCGTTGAGGAGTCGGCAGCATCAGCGAGAACGAATCTTCTCTGACTCTGCGTCCGGCCGGGCCCGGACCTCGTCAGAGGCTTCGACGTCCCGGGACTCCGGTCCTGAGCATCGACGGAGTTCCTCTGAGCGGGGGTCTCCTACCCGGGAACATCATAGGAAGAAAAAACCCGCGAGGGCGGCATCGGCGGACGCTCCTGGTTCCTCGAGGGCCAGGTCGCATAGCCCCGACAGCCGTCCCGGGTCCTCGGAGTCAGAGAGGCCTTCGAAACATCCTCGTCTTGAGATGGTGTCGCCTGGACACGTGAGTACTGTGGTCCTTGTGGACTCGCCTCCGAAGGAGCTGACGTCGGGCCCGACGCCATCGGCGCCCGAGTCAGGGGCTGCTGGGTCTCCTGAGCTTGGACTCAGGTTGACAGCCTTGGAGAGCAGTTTACCTGCCTTCATGGACCAGCAGCGGGCATTGATTGCTGGCCTTGCCAATGCGTCTGCCCCGGCCACCGGGACGTCGGCGTCCAAGTTGACCCCGGAGACCGAGCCGATCCTCGAGTCCATCCGAGCTCGAGTCGATCCTCGGTCGCATTCTCCCTCGGCCTCCCATTCAGGACCGAGGTCGTCGACGCCGACTCCTTCGGCATCGGAGCAGAGGGCATCGGTGCCCGCCCGACCAGAGCCACTCGAATCCTCCTCCGCGGAGTCGACTGCGAATCGGAGGACGAAGAGTCCCCTGGTAGTTTTCGGACTCGCCCGAGTCCGAACCTCGGAGACGGTCCCCCCCGGAGGACACCCAGTTCTCGGATTTCGTGCGGAATATGGCCAAGGCCTTGGCATTCCCCGCGGATCCCGAGGAGGAGCCTCGAGCCGAGGAGCTCGATGCCCTCCAGTATGATTCTCCCCCGAAGGAGGCCTTTACTGTACCGGTTCCTCCGATGCTGGAACGACTTCTCTTCCGCATGTGGGAGAACCCGGCGTCGCTAAGCACAGGAGGCCGGCTGGTCCACTTTGCCCACAGGTGGTCAGCCATCACATCAGATACCTGGGTACTTCATATAGTTCAGAAAGGCTATCTTCTACACTTTCACCAGGTACCTCCCTCCTACTTTCCAGGGGAGCCTCCAAGACTCCCTCTGCACAGGGACTTACTCCTTCAGGAGTTGGCAAGTCTTCTTCAGGAACAGGCTGTGGAACCGGTGTCCCACCACCTGAGAGGTCACGGCTTTTATTCCAGGTACTTTCTGATACCAAAAAGAACAGGAGGCCTCAGACCCATCCTGGACTTGCGAAACCTCAACAAGTTCCTGGCAAGGGAAAAGTTCAAGATGCTTTCCCTTGGAATCCTGCTGCCCTACCTCCAGCGGGGAGACTGGCTATGCTCCTTAGATCTAAAGGATGCCTATACTCACATCCTTATTCATCCAGACCACAGGCAATATCTCAGATTTGTTGTGGGAGGAAATCATTACCAGTACAGGGTCCTGCCCTTTGGCCTATCCTCCGCCCCACGGGTTTTCACCAAATGCCTAGCAGTGGTGGCGGCCTATCTCAGACTTCAAGGCCTTTTTGTGTTTCCATACCTGGACGACTGGCTCATCCGGGCCCAGTCTTCCCAAGAAGCCACTCAAGCCACTCATCGCACTGTGTCCCTGCTCCAGCACTTGGGCTTTGTCATAAACTTCGCAAAGTCCACTTTGCTCCCCTCTCAAGATCTCGAATTCATCGGCGCAAGGTTAAGCACTCTTCAGGCGCGGGCCTTCCTGCCTCTGGACAGGGCCCACAGGCTCATGAATCTCGCCAGCCACTTTCGCAGCAATTCCCTGGTCTCTGCCAGGCAATTT
This sequence comes from Ichthyophis bannanicus, assembly GCA_033557465.1. Taxonomy (NCBI): domain Eukaryota; kingdom Metazoa; phylum Chordata; class Amphibia; order Gymnophiona; family Ichthyophiidae; genus Ichthyophis; species Ichthyophis bannanicus. The sequence goes on along the minus strand of CM066032.1, from coordinate 923,744,710 downwards.
CTGAGACTGCTCGGCCATATGGCTTCCACGGTCCATGTGACCCCCAATGCCCGCCTGAACATGCGACCTGCCCAGTGGTGCCTTTGCACTCAATGGCAACAGGCCACGGGGAGCCTGACTGACTCAGTACAAGTCTCGGACCTGCTGGTCTCTTCTCTGCGGTGGTGGCTTCATCTGCCAAACCTAGTGCTGGGAGTGGATTTTCAATCTCCTCCTCCTTCTCAGGTACTAACAACCGATGCTTCTCTCCTGGGATGGGGAGCACATTGCCAAGGGACATGTACTCAAGGCCTCTGGACTCCTTGGGAGTCTGCGCAGCAGATAAACTTCCTGGAACTCAGAGCCATCCGCCTAGCTCTGAGAGCCTTCTACCACCTCACTTCTCACCGGTCTGTACTGGTCCAGACGGACAATCAAGTAGCAATGTTCTATGTGAACAAACAAGGAGGCACAGGCTCCTTCCTTCTCTGTCAGGAGGCACGACGGCTGTGCTCTTGGGCAGTCGGCCACGGCATACCTCAAAGCGGTCTATCTCCCAGGTCAAGAAAATTACCTGGCAGACAAACTAAGCAGGATCCTCCAACCACACGAGTGGAGATTGGATCCATTAGTGGTTCAGCAGATCTTTCTCAAGTGGGGACTCCCCATCTTGGATCTGTTTGCCAATCCTCTGAACCGGCAACTACCCAGATTCTGCTCTCGACAACCGCATCCTCTCAGAGTAGCGCCGGGTGCTTTTCTGATTCCATGGTCCTCAGGCCTCTTGTATGCCTTTCCTCCCATGCCGCTGGTGTCTCGAACGCTCTTCAAAGTTCTCAGAGACAAAGCCTCGATGATCCTAGTGGCTCCCTGGTGGCCGAGACAACCTTGGTTCCCGCTTCTAATGCAGCTGGCGGTGGACACTCCTCTTCCTCTGGGGTTTCAACCCGATCTCCTGACACAAGACCACGGGTCTCTCCTACACCCCAACCTCCGGTCCCTTCATCTGATGGCCTGGCTGCTGAAAGGGTAGTCCTTGCTCCCCTCCTACTGCCTCGGGAGGTGGAAGAGGTCGTCTTGGCCTCCAGGCGACCCTCCACCCGGAAGTCCTACGCTCTTAAGTGGCGTCGCTTCTCCGTGTGGTGTGCTCAGCAGTCTGAGAATCCCTTCTCCTGCTTGGTGGCCGTGGTCTTGCAATATTTGCTTTACCTCTCCAATCTGGGCCTTAAGTCCAACTCTGTCAGAGTCCACCTCAGTGCTCTCTCTGCACATCACGCACCGGTAGATGGCAGGCCTCTGTCCAACCACCCTTTGGTGGCTCGTTTTCTCCGAGGCCTCCTTCTGCTTAAGCCTCCTTTGCGTCCACCAGCCCCTGAATGGGATCTGAATGTGGTCTTGCAGCGGATTACCTGTCCGCCCTTTGAACCTATGGCTACCTGCCCTCTTCGTTTTCTTTCTTGGAAAACCTTGTTCTTGGTAGCCCTTACCTCTGCTAGGCGTGTTAGTGAACTGCAGGCCCTAGTGTCTGATCCTCCTTACACTAGGTTCTACAGGAATAGGGTGGTCTTACGGACTCACCCTAAGTTTCTTCCAAAAGTGGTTTCTCCTTTTCATCTCAACCAGGAGGTGGTTCTTCCGACCTTCTTTCCCAGGCCGCACTCCAGCCGGGCTGAAATGGTCCTGCATACCCTGGACTGTAGAAGGGCCTTGTCCTTCTAACTTGACCGTACGCGGGAGCATAGGAGGGCTGTTCAGCTCTTCGTTTCTTTTGACCCCAATAACTTGGAGCTCCCTGTCTCCAAGCGTACCTTGTCCATCTGGGTAGCTGACTGTATCGCCTGGACTTATGGGGCAGCCGGCCTCTCTTTGGAGGGTCGAGTCACGGCTCATCGTGTTAGGGCGAAGGCTGCGTCAGTGGCACACCTCCGCTCTGTTCCGTTGGCAGACATCTGCCGGGCCGCTACTTGGTCTTCAAGCCAGACTTTTGCGGCACATTACTGCCTGGAGAGGGAGTCCCGCAGGGACAGTGCTTTTGGTCAGGCAGTCCTCCATAATCTCTTTGAGGTTTAGGCAACTCCTACCCTCCTCCGGCCCTGGTGTTGGGCTACCGGTCGGGGGCGTTTTTAGAGAAGATTCCTTCCTTCTATTCTGCTGAGCTAGAGGGAGCTCATTTTTGTGCTTGAGGTCGGTAGCCTTAAGCTTGGGAGTCCCATATGTGAGGACTGACTTCCTGCTTGGTCCTGGAGAAAGAGTAGTTACTCACCTGTAACAGGTGTTCTCCAGGAGCAGCAGGAATCAGTCCTCACAACCCTCCCTCCTCCCCTTGGAGTTGCAGTCCTATCATTTCGTTTTTGCTAATATTTTTGCTGTCTTTTAGCTATGTCATCAGACTGAGCAAGATGGCACCCTTGGGCGGGAAGGGGACCGCGCATGCGTGCTGCAATTCCCAAAGGCTTTCTTTGAAAGCTGGGGAAATTGCTCCGAGAGGGCTCTGTCGGCGCCGACGTCACCCATATGTGAGGACTGATTCCTGCTGCTCCTGGAGAACACCTGTTACAGGTGAGTAACTACTCTTTACCACCTCTCCTCATTCTCGTAGGTTAGATACTATGTATCGTGTCCCTCCTTGTCCTGGGTTCCATAAAACTCAGCTTCCTCACCACTCTATTGTAGTGGAGTCAGCTATGAGAAGGATTAGAAGTGCAAAAAGACATGCCTCTAATCCTGCAGGACGTGAATGCAGAACCCTGGATGCTTTGGGACGTAGAGTCTTTCAAGCTTCCATGCTTGCTGCAAGAATCAGTTCCTATAGTCTCTACATGGGAATGTTCCTAAAGGAGGTCACAGATAATTTACAGACTTTAAGTCCTTTCATTTCTGAGGAGAAAAGACAGGATTTTCTCACTTGGGTCAAACATGCCCAAGATGTCTCTAAATTCTCCAACCGTGCAGCCTTTGACTGCTTTGAGTGTATAAGCAGAACCTCGGCTATTGCCATAGGTGCACGTAGAATTGCTTGGCTCCAGGCATCTGATTTAGAGCTCTTGGGTACAAGATAAATTGGGAAGTATCCCTTGTACTGGTGAGAACCTGGTTGGGAAAGATTGGCAGGAAAAAGCCAATGAAATAGATGCTGAAAATTCCACCTTGGATAGACTATCCAAGTCCACTGCTGATCTTGTTAGAAAGAAGTTGTTCGAGAAAACACCTTTTTCTAAAAAGAAAAGAGTTTATCCTGCTTATACTCAGCAGGCATTTTCTGCAGGTCAGTTTTCAACCAAACGTCAGCAACCACCCAAACAGAAGAAAGCAAAGGCTGCTAGGCCTCCACTGGCTCAGCAGCCTCAGCCTCCTCAGGGCCTTTGACTTTCAGCTAGAGAACCTAGCCTTTCGGTTCTGGAAGGACCAGAACCGTCCACCATTCCAGGAAGGTTATGTCATTTTACCCCCAGATAGGGGCAAATAACAGCAGAGCATTGGACACTCTCCATCATAAAGGAGGGGTACAAACTTCATTTTTCAAGCATGCCCCCTCACGCAATAGTGAAGCAGTTCAATTCTCCGACACCTCTCATCAACCTCTTAGGTCAGGAGGTTGCCATTCTTCTTGCCCAAGGGGCGATAGAAGAAGTGCCTCTTCATCAACAGGACACAGGGTTCTATTCCCCTTATTTTCTTATCCCAAAGAAAACAGGGGGATACAGACCTATATTAGATCTCAGAGAATTGAACAAATTCCTTGTCAAGGAGAAATACAAGATGATTTCTCTCGGTGCTCTGCATCCATACCTTCAGAGTCAGGATTGGCTTTGTTTAGATCTCAAGGATGCGTACACCCATGTACTCATCCATCCAACACACAAAGTTCCTTCGGTTCCTTTTTCAAGGAAAGCACTACCAATACAGGGTGCTTCCTTTTGGTCTGGCCTCTGCTCCAAGGGTGTTCATGAAATGCATGGATGTGGTAGCAGCATTTCTAAGTACTCTGGGAATATTCGTCTTTCCTTACTTGGACGACTGGCTCATTCGAGCTCCAACACAGTCAGAGGCCAAGACTTCTCTATCCTGCACAATGCGTATCCTTCAGTATTTAGGGCTGGTAATAAACATCCCAAAATCCAGTCTGACTCCCACTCAATTTTTAGAGTTCATAGGAGCTCTGCTGGATACCACAAGAACAAGGGCCTATCTCCCCCAGGCCCGTTGCCTTCGCTTAGTGCAGTTAGCTTCTCAAGCAGCGTTAAAGCCTCACCTAATTGCTCGAGAAATGTTGCAATTGCTGGGCCACATGGCATCCACCGTGCATGTGGTTCCATGGCAGCTCAGTGGACTTTATCCACCCAATGGATCCAGGCATCAGGGTGCCTGTCAGACAAAATAGCAAACACAAGTCGCCTCATTTTGTCCCTCCAATGGTGGAGGTCCACTCAAAATCTGTTGCTGGGGTGCCCCTTCCAACAACTCTTACCCCAAGCAACTCTCACAACAGATGCTTCTCCAAAGGATTGGGGAGCTCATCTGCAAGACTTCTCCACCCAGGGCACCTGGTCTCCACAAGAGAGTTGTCTTCATATCAATCTCTTGGAACTCAGAGCAATTTTCCTGGCTCTGCGAGTGTTCCACTCCCTACTCAGCTACAAGACAGTCCTCATTCACACGGACAATCAGGCAGCCATGTTCTATGTGAACAAGCAGGGGGGAACGGGCTCTCTGTCGCTTTGCAACGAAACTTTGCGACTATGGGCCCTCGCCAGAGAGCATCAGATTCATCTGCTGGCAGTATATCTTCCAGGCATTCAAAACTCTTGGGCGGACAGACTCAGTCGAGTTCTCCTTCCACACGAGTGGTCTCTGCATGCAGACCAGGTGACCAGGATATTTCAACTTTGGGGAACCCCGGACATAGACCTCTTTGCAAGTCCGTGGAATGCCAAACCTCCCTGGTTCTGTTCCAGAATTCCGGCTCAGGAGGCTCAGGCCAAGGATGCTTTCCTCCTTTACTGGGGTCAAGACTTCCTGTATGCCTTTCCACCCATTCCCCTAATTCCCAAAACCCTCTTCAAGCTTCAGAGAGACAGAGGCCACATGATCCTCATAGCACCACATTGTCCATGGCAAGTGTGGTACCCTCTGCTTCTACATCTCTCTCAAGCTCCTTCCCTGGAGTTAGGGTCTGCTCCAGATCTCCTATCTCAGGAGAACGGGATGTTATGGCATCCCAATCCCCAGTCCCTGCATCTCAGGGCTTGGTTGCTGAAGGCCTAGATCTCCAAGATCTTCATCTTTCTCAGCAAGTGAAAGATGTTTTTTGTGCTTCCAGAAAACCTTCCACTAGACGTTCTTATTCTTTCAAGTGGAAAAGGTTTACTATTTGGTGTTTCAATAAAGGGTCTTAACCCCCTTGCTATACCTCTGAAATCTTTACTGGAGTATCTCCTCCATTTGTCTAATGCAGGCCTTAAGACAAATTCAGTAAGAGTCCATTTGAGTGCTAATGCAGCTTCTCTTAAACCTCTAAATGGACAACCAATTTCCTCTCATCCTCTTATAGCAAGATTCATGAGTGGCCTCCTTCTAACTAAGCCTCCCATTAGACCACCTCCGGTGGCATGGGACTTGAACCTGGTTCTTGGGCAGCTCATGAAGCCACCTTTCAAACCCTTAGCTACCACCTCCTTGAAATTCCTTTCTTGGAAGGTTATCTTTCTCATTGCAATCACATCAGCACGCCGTATTAGTTAATTGCAAGCACTAGTAGCTAATCCACCTTATACAAGGTTCCATCATGACAAGGTAGTCCTTAGGACTCATCCACACTTTATGCCTAAGGTGGTCTCGCCTTTTCATCTCAACCAAGAGGTCTACCTACCTGTCTTTTTTTCCATCAAATGCAGAGAGGAATCTTCATACCTTGGACTGTAAAAGAGCTCTAGCTTTTTACTTACAAAGGACACAGCAACATAGAAAGTCCTCTCAACTCTTTGTTGCTTTTGATGCTTCTCATTTGGGACTTCCAGTCTCCAAGAGAACACTATCTAACTGGATTGCTCAGTGTATTTCTTTCGCCTATCAGAGTAAGAACCTTTCTCTAGAGGGCCATGTCACAGCTCACAATGTGAGAGCCATGGCAGCCTCAATGGCTCATCTGAACTCTGTGTCTATTGAGATCTGTCAAGCAGCCACTTGGGCCTCCGTTCATACCTTCACAGCCCATTACTGCTTGGACAAGGACTCCCGCTGGGATGCCTTGTTTGGTCAGGCTGTTCTTCAACACCTGTTCCATACCTAATCAACTCCTACCCACCATCCCTGGTAGGATGCCAGAGATCCATGAGGGGAAGTGGAGCCCTTCTCAGGGACACACAACTTCTGGGGTCTCTCCCTGGCACCTAAAGCAAGGGAGTCCCCATATGTGATGACTAGATTCCTGCTTGTTCCTGGAGATAGCATAGTTACTCACCTGTAACAGGTGATCTCCAGGAACAGCAGGAATTTAGTTCTCACAACCCACCCACCTCCCCTAGGAGTTGTATCTCTCTATCTCTTTCCTTTCCCTCACTCTCTCTCTTTGTCTCAGCTCTAAAACTCAACTGGAGAGAGGCAGTTGGGAAAGGCGGGAAGGCAGCACGCAGGCGCTGTGGGATGCTCCCAAAAGCGTTCTTATTGGACGCTGGGGAGCATTCCCGCGCAGGCTCCGTCGGTACCAACGATACCCATATGTGAGGACTAAATTCCTGCTGTTCCCGGAGATCACCTGTTACAGGTGAGTAACTATACTTTACAGGTACATAACTATGCTTTCAGCATACCAGTACTGCATTGCCCAGTAGACATCTAATAAAAGGAAAGGCAAAACTTGAGAGGCTCTATAAAACCCCCAAGGCTGTCACCAGCTTCATCTTTCTTTTAAGAGACACCCTTTTGTCCCTAAGATTCTTTGTAGGGTACCTTTTGTCTTTTCAGGACACTTATCTGCTGTTGCCAAAGGATATGTTATTTTTCAACCACTCATGAATGCAGCAATATATGACCTTGAGAATATACCACTGGAATTTAAAGACCATCTGCAAAATTGATTTGCTGCTTTAGATACAAATGACAGAGCTCCAGAAGAGTTATGGAATGACATCAAGAAGGTTGTGTTGGAAGAAAGCGAGAAGTCTCTTCAAAAGGTGAAAAAGAAAAAACGGCCAAAATGGATGATGGAAGAAACTCTGAAAATTGCCCAGAAAAGCAGAGAAGCTAAAGCCAAAGAAAGACAATCACAGAACTCAACAGATTTCCAACGTGGAGCAAGACAGGACAAGGAAAAGTACTACAATGACGCATGCAAGGAAATAGAAGCAGAAACTATTAGAGGAAGAACAAGATCGACTTTCCTAAAGCTATGAGAGTTAAAGAAAAAGTTCCGGCCTTGAATTGGAATGTTACAAGATGCTCAAGGTTCTATGTTGAATGATGCTGAGAAGATCAAGGAAAGATGGAAAGAATATACATAGTTTTTATATGATAAAGATCAAGTGGACCAACAGCCGTTTAAACCTGTACCTTATGATCGGGAACCATTGGTGATGAAAGAAGAAGTTGAAGCAGCATTGAAAGCCTTATCAAAGAACAAAGCACCAGGCATTGATAGCATTCCCATAGATGTATTACAGTAATCTGATGCAGCTGTTACCGTACTTACAAGGCTCTGCCAAGAAATATGGAAGACAACATCATGGTCAACTGACTGGAAAAGATCTGTGTTTATACCAATACTAAAGAAAGGTGATCCAACTGACTGGAAATTATCGCACAATCACTCTGATCCCACATGCCAGCAAGATTCTACTAAAGATTATTCAAAAGAGACTACAACCATACCTGGAACAAGAACTCCTTGAAGTGCAAGCAGGGTTCAGGAAAGGGTGAGGAACGAGAGACATTGCGGATGTGAGATGGATCCTTGAAAAGACTAAAGAATACCAAAAGGATATCTATTTGTGCTTTATTGACTATAGCAAAGCTTTTGACTGTGTAAACCATGAGAAACTCTGGGCCACATTAAGAAGCATGGGTATACCAGAACACCTGATCGTGCTCTTGCACAATCTGTACATTGATCAAGAAGCAACAGTTCGAACGGAACAAGGAGAAACAGAATGGTTTAAAATAAGCAAAGGTGTAAGACAAGGCTGCATACTTTCCCCCTACCTGTTTAATTTATATGCAGAACAAATCATCAGAGAAGCAGGTTTGTATGAAGACAACAGAGGTCTGAAGATTGGTGGAAGACTCATCAACAACCTTCGCTATGCTGATGATATCACATTACTGGCTGAAAGTGAAGATGATCTGAAACATTCGCTTCTCACAATCAAAGAACATAGTCTCAAAATGGGCCTGCACCTTAATGTAAAGAAGACAGAGATTATGGCAACTGGCAAAATCAACAGGTTCATCGTTGAAGGAGAAGAAATTGAAATCGTGAACAACTTTAACCTACTTGGATCAGCTATCAATAAAGAAGCAACAAGCAGTCAAGAAATCAGACGACGCATTGCTCTTGGCAGAATGGCTATGAAAGACCTAGATAAGATTCTCAAGAGCAGAGATGTCTCTCTCCATACAAAGATTCGACTTGTTCAAGCTATGGTATTTTCAATAACATCATATGGATGTGAAAGCTGGACAGTGAAAAAGATAGGAAGAAATTTGATGCCTTTGAATTATGGTGCTGGCGGCGAATACTGTGTATACCATGGATGGCCTGAAGAACAAGCCAGTCGGTACTAGAGGAGATCAAACCTAAGCTTTCTTTAGAAGCTCAGATGACAAGACTTCGACTTTCATACTTTGGACACATCATGCGAAGAGAGAGATCATTAGAGAAAGACATCATGCTTGGCAAGATAGAAGGTCAACGCAAAAGATGAAGGCCTGCAATGAGATGGATCGATACAATAACAGCAGCTACGGGTACCAGTCTGTCAACAATGAGCTGCCTTACTGAAGACCGATCACAATTTAGGATAGCTATCCAGAGGGTCGCCATGAGTCGACTCAGACTCGATGGCACTTAATAGCAGCCATAGCCGAGACCGCTTTGTTGTTGTTAAGTCATCTGAAGGAACACTGAAGATTGCCTTTCTCTGCTGCGGTGAAGGCTGAGCTAAAAGTTTTAAAAGTGCCAGGTTCCTCCTGAGTTGGTTAGACATATTGGGCTTGATATTCAAAGGCATTTACACGGTTTGCAAACCTGCAAACTGTGTAAATGCTGTTGTAGAGGGATGTTCATCAGCACTGAGTATCTACTGGTGTCACTGCTACATGCCCTGATGCTGTCTCTGTAGAATAAGGATGTGTTGTGGGTGTTGCGGAGCAGAGGTGTCACCCTTGGCTAACTGGGCAGCGGCAATATTGAACCTGCACTGTTAGTGACCTGCAGGTAAAGACAGGTGTGTGAAAACCTTGACTATATTTAGCTGTGGGAGCTAACCAGGCAGCGGCTCAATATTGCTGCTGCTCAGTTAGCTTCTATGCAGTGTTGCATGTTGCAGTAGACCCAGATATTCAATTCCAGTGGCTGTATATACCTTGAATTGAATATCGGGGGTTAAAGTTCAGCAGTGATGGCTAGGTGCCTTAGAGGCGCAGAGTTGTTGCAACTCAATATCGGACCCATTGTCTGTAATGTGATCCGCCTGTGTGAAAATCTGGGTTAGCTTGGATGCCCCGGCAGCTGCAGAGGCTACATGGGTAGCAGCGATGTTCGATGCTACCCGCATAGCCTCTGCGTCTCAAAGATAGGCGAGGAAAAACCTTGCCTATTTTTAAGGCGCAGAAGGTTAAGAGGGTAACATTGAAAATTGCTGCTACCCGTGTAGCTCCTTCCTTCGCCCCGGAATGCCCTAATATACCCCGATGCTATGCGGATAGCATCTGGGCATGATAGGGACTTAGCTGGGATTTTTGATGGGCACTACCCATGTAGATGCCCTTTCAAAATCCTGGATAAGGCCTTTACATGGGCTACTAAGGAAGTTACCCTCATAAAGGCTTTTGAATATCGGACCTTTGGTATTTAAGGTTATTGGGTGCAGGTTGTTCTGCCTTGGCTGAAAATGTTCTGAACAATATCGATAATGCTCAAATCTTTGTGGGATGTGTATTTGGTAAAAAGAGTTCTCAAGTTCATCATTAAACTCCATTAAATTGACTACACTGATCTTGTTTACTTTATCTACTGAAAAGAGGTGATCGGCATTAAATGTATCCCAGTAAAGAAGCCATAAAGCATATAAAAAGATAGTAATATGATAAGTATATCACCACATAATATGATCAGGCATAACAGAGTATGATCAGTATATTTTAGCAGTTTAGCAAAGAAACTTTTCCTGCTATTGGTAGATTGGCTGTAATACAGGACATTGTCAGTTTCCTTAGGGGTTACATAGTGGAATCCTTGCTTGCTTTATAAATATTTTTCAAATGGCAAATGTGAAATATAGTTACTGTCAAGTGGGTCAGTCCATTGGTGGCCTATTGCCCCCATTGCTTTAGGGCTACGCTGACATGCCCTGTGATAAGCCCATCTACAGAAGTGTTGCTGATTTGTTCACCTAAATAATTATCTGAGAATGACCTATCTTAGAAGGCAACCTCTATAGTTGCCCACCTAATTTACCAGGGTCTTCCTATACAGAACCTGCCATCTTGTTTCCTGTGACATACTTCCTGTCCATCCACCCATCCAGTAGCCACCATCTTGTTTCCTATGGTATGCCCTAGCAGAGCTCCCCCTACAGAGCCCACCATCTTTTTTTTCTGTGATGTTCTTCCTGTTCCCACTGCCCCTTCCTAGAGAAGTTACCATCATCTTTGCTATGGTGTATGGTGTGTTGACATGACCAGGTGTGTCCCCAATGATGGTCAAATTACCATAGTCAGCAGGAAAGATCTGCATTTCTATTTATAAATGCCCCTGTCTAATGCATGGTGAAATCCCTGTCTGGTGCGGTCCAGATAAATTTGGTTTCACATTTTTCCTCTTTTAATACCCTATTTATGCAGTCTGCTGCAACTTGGCCCTTATTTCTTATTTTGTTGTAACCATTCCCTTCTCTTGTGAGGAAGTCTTGGCAACAAGACCTAAACATTGGCAGGACGGGTTTACTGAACCTAAACCTGAAACAGGAGGAGAGGATGCTGAGAACATACTCATGGTTAAGTCTGATATATCAGAGCCAAGTGCTTGCCCCAACAAATCCATCATAGACAAAACTTTAATGTGGGAGTCCATGGGGCCTACAGTCTTGCCTGCCTTAGAGCTTGCTGGTTGAGTAGCCGCCTTCCCTATAACAGGGTTGTCGTCTCAGCTTTCCTCTCCTCACATGCTCCAAAAGGGCAGCACTTGCCACTTTGGACATGTTCCTATGTCCATATCCTGTGGTGGGCTAGGTTTTAAATAGCCCTTCAGCAGCACTGATGTCAAATCCAGGAACACAGGTGCAGGGTTAGTAGCCAGTGAGGAAACCAGAGTGTAGTAAGGCAAAGAGGTAAGCCCCCTGGGAAGGTACTCTGACTTCACTATAGAGTTTTCCTGTCATGTTTAACACAAGCAAGGTAGATGGTGAGAACTTCGTATTTCTGTACTGTGTGGTAGTTTTTGCTTTTTACATGTGAATAAATTAGGTAAAAACAGTTCATTTCCCCCCTTTTTTTTTTTGCTCGGAGGGACAAAGGGTGGCTATGGGCATATATTCTGTGAGCAGAGGGGAGGAGAGCTAAACCAGTTCTTGTGGGTCCTAAGATGTTTTGAGAGAGGCTGCATAGGGTTGTGTGGGGGGGAGGGGAGTGACTGAGATGCAAGGAGGGATTAAAGCACAAAGATCTGTAAAAGTTCTTTATTTCTGCATGATACAGATAATGAGATGATATGTCTGTATCCTTCAGTGTGGGGAGAGAGGAGGGGGTGCTAGAACAGCTGAGATGATGAGGAAACTCTTTTATTCCTGATCTGTGTGAAAGGGGAGAGATGTTGGGAGAAGAAAAATCTCTTTTTTGCTAGATAATGGTGGATGCCATCTTGATTATGTCATCCTAGTGATGGTTCTTATACACTGTAAGGAGGTGGCCATCTTGCTGACCTGGAGTCAGGATAGCTGCAAGAGTGCATGTATTTGCCTGACTGCCATCTTGGAAATGTCATCTAAGGGTGCATAGCGTGGGCATTGTTATGACATTTAGAGGCATGCCCAATGACCACTTCCTGTGATGCAAAAATCAAGTAAGCAGGTACCCACTCTTTTAACCATGCCTTTTACTAATGAAGAAAGTTTGAGGGAAGCTCAAATATCGTTATGATGTGAAAACTCAGTGATTTAGTCTTGATCATTGCTCTTGTATAAGTGATGAAATTAGCTGTCTTTTTTTATAAATTTTTTGTTTTGCATTTATGGTATATTTCTAACAAAAACTTTAATCAGTCCATTGGTAAAAAAAGAGTGCTTTTAAAGAAGTCAAAACATCAAAGGTCATGCAGATCAACTTCTCTTTTCATGACTTACCCTTCTCTCCATGAGGTCTGTATTGCTAGTAGAAAGCTATAACCATATTTTCAATAATTCCACCCTGACCTAGCCAATGGTTTCATCCTACCATGGGCTTCTTCAGGGTATTGCTGTTAAAAAAAATAGAAACCAAAACAAAGTGTGTCTATAAATCATCATGACAAAATCACCTTTTACAAATCCACTCACAGGCAAATTCACAAGATCAGCATTATGCTTGTAATAAAGTATCCTGTTACTAAACTGCTGGCACATACAGTTTATAGACATGCAAACAAGGCTAATGCCCATACTCAAATGACAGCAATGTGATGAATCTAAAGATTTATTACAAGCATGACCCCTCAGTCTCCAAATTGAGGCCATTAGGGATCAAATTGTTCACCAGAAAAAATATGATTGTTCCTGTCATAACACATTACCCTCCCCCTTTCTACAACAAAGAATTGTATCTGCCAGCTGATAAGCGTTTTCAATCCAGTAATTGCCCAAAGAGGCTGTCTGTTTACTGGTACATATGGCAGAGCAATCTTCAGTCATATGAGTTTTAATTTTTTGAATGGTTTGACCAATCTATAATTTCTGACATAGGCACGCAATAGCATATGCCACACTGCAAGAGTCACGGTTCATCAAAGCTGGGTACTACTACTACTATTTATCACTTATAGAGTGCCACTCATGCAGCGCTGTACAGCCAACCAACAAGAGTTAGGTAGAATGCAAGAGACAGTCCCTGCCCGTTGGAGTCATGCTCATTGGTGCTTACAATCTAGTCAGAACATTACAGGGTAAAGGTCAGATTAGTGCAAGGCACAGTAAGGTCGATACCATATGGTCATGAGAGTTGACGACGTTAAGATAAGATAAGGATAGAAGTCAGGATCTGAAAGCGATGGTGAAGAGGAGTCTTCAGCCTGGATTTGAAGAGGGCCAGGGAGGGTGTTTGTGGATGAACAAAAATTTAAATTTCCAAAGCATACTGGCATATAACACATCAGCCACATCGATAGTGGCCCATGTGAGCAGCTGAAGCCAAAGTGTCTCCAGTTTCTGGAAGGGCCACATGAATCAAGTTCTCTTATAAGTTTCCTCTGATAAGCAAACCTCGGATGTTGTTGAAAAACTTGATGTACTGATAAAATGTCCCAATACTTCTTAACAATCTCTTTAATGTGAGCAGATTGTGCAGAATATGATAAAACACATGTATGTCCCATATGTGGTTGCCACTGTTGAGGTTGTAATAATAAGTCACGGTTAGCATAGCTGGCTCGGGTATGTGCCCTGCAGATCACCCTAGGTAGGTACCCCTTTTGATGGAACTGCTTCCTGTGATGACATCAAAAAGTTGCAGACCACTTCCTGTGATGTCATTAAAAAGGACTGATGACTGCTTCCTGTGATGTCATCACAGGGGTGAGGCATGGGTAGGACTTAAGACCAGGGCAAGCTCTGATTGGCTGAGCTGACTAGGGCCTGGCCATCTGTTAAAAATATGCAAATTAGATTGACAAACTCTATGTAAGTATATTATGCCTGTGGTTCTCTCCATGTAGCTATGTGCAAATCTTCTTACTTTGCTGTTTGTGGGACTGGAGAAAGTCCATCCACCATGTTTCTAAGAATGCTTTTCTTGTATCATACACTCACCATCTGATGGAAATTTTCTGCTGTTTGTTCTTCCTCTCACCTATCAAATAGGTTAATCAATGTTCATCTCCTAAAAAAATATACTTCTATCCATGGCATAATTTAGAAGCATAAACTGAAAATCCTTTTTATCGCTATGTGGCTAAAGTAAGACAATTGCAGCTATTGTCATCAAAGCTGCTCTCCTGATTTCATTTTTTTTTTTTTTTTTTTTTACTGTAAACACTGTTTCAGAGCAGGGGCGGGATTGACATTGTCTGTTCCAGTAGGTTGTGCATCTCAAAACAGCCTTATTGCTTCCCTCCAGTGTCCTGAATCCTTATCTTGTCCACTTGTCAGGTGCTTCTTCTCACAGTCGTCTACTCCTATATCACCTACCACTGTCCTCATCCCTATCCACTGAATGACTATTTACTGTTGTCTCAGACACACCCACTCCAGTTAGCTGCTTCTGTTAGGTGACTTTAATATCTATGCCAACAACCCTTGCTCATATCTTAATTTGTTTATCCTTAAATGAATGACTTTAGATTCATTCTGTACTCACATGCCCCTTCCCGTACTGCTAGTCACCCTCTTGTCCTAGTATACTTCTCAGAGATTGAGTTGGTTGTAGCAAGTAAATTTAACCCAGTCCCTAAATTGAACTTAATGCCTGGGGTAAAAATCATGATAAGTAAAATCAACAAAGCCATAATCTGTGTGAAGGAGCCATCTTTTAATTTTACAGAGATAATTTGAATCAAATACTATGCAACAAAATCTGCTACTAAGATTCATACCGAAAAGGATACAGGGCCAAAAGGAAAAGATGATAATGCCTTTTAGGAAAAAATGCATTGAAGTTAAATAAAATCACTTCATGCAGAAGTAAGCCTAATAGGTGGGTATCTGAAAGTACAAAGATCAACAGAGAGAGAGATCTAAAACATCAAACAGAAGTATGCAGTATTAGTGGGAGAAGACCTTGAATTCCTGTGTGCTAGTAATAAATTAAAAGTGTCAGCAGAAGCATAAAAACTTAAAAGAATGAAGAAAACAGAAAAGAAAGATATCAAAAACTAGTTAGAAATAACCCAAAACAGTTCTGCAGGGAAGGGGGAAAGAGCATCAGCAGGGCTGGCTCAACCATCAGGCAAGACTAGGTAGTCACCTTAGGTCAGCATCTTCAGAGGGGGTAGCAAAGAGCAGCAGCAGTTAAAGCAAAACAATAGATCCCAACAGCCACACTAACGGAAAGAACCATCAGTGTATTCTTTATTTTCTCCAGGGAGAGCGGCCACACATACATACAATGTGTAGTTTAATGTTTAGAAGTATGATCTCCAATTATGCATTTTTACAGGATTAGTATTGGAGGGGGTGAAGTTGGAATGATCACGATTGTTGAGTTTAATTATCAGAATCTCAGGAGAGGGTGGGCGAAGACTCCCTCAAGTTTGGAATAGGGCACTTCCCTTGCTTTGGCCTCAAAAGCAGCATAATGAAAATCCACCAACTAAACTCCAAACACAAAGATTTTGAAAAATGAATATGAAGATCCAGTAGAGTACAACCAAGAAGCAGAATTGGTTACCCATTACATGAGTAGTGGAATATAAATGGTTCAAACAAATAAAAGATAGACATCAAAGTAGCCTAAAGTAATAACAAAAGATTTGGAAAGCAGGTTAAAAGAGAACCCCAAACTGGAAGAGCCCTAGTCAAGATGGAGTACACAATTTTTGGCTCAGTCAATGTCCCTCCACCAAAGCCTAGCAAATTGCAAAAATAAATTGATCAGGCAGCCAGACTTATCACAGTGGCTAATGCCAAGAAGAACACATCTCTTCCAAAGAGAAATCCAAGTACTTTTCTAAAAAATTACACACTAGTAACTTGTCTACCCATGTCCATAAACTGATCACCACAATAGATGCTGACAGACTATATGATCATAACAATTCAAGTAATATCATGGCAATAAACAGTAATCTCAATTTAGCGTGACTTGATTATAAGAGAGCCTTTGGTACCAACTCACACCCCTGGATAAATAAATTGCTTTGAAATGTACAGAATAAACTCTAGATTGTGTTCATCAAGTTCACCATGAAAATGTGGCAAATCCTGCTCTATCTGAAGTATGAAGATGGACAATTTGTCATTGCTAACATCAAGATCCAGCAAGGAATATTTCATGGAGACTCCCTGTTGCCATTCTTGTTTTTTTATACCAGTGAACCCATTGAGTACTCTTATTAACTTTTTGGGCTTTAGGTTTAGCCTTAATCCTAAACATAGAAACATGATGGCAGGAAAAGACCATGTGACCTATCCAGTTTGCCCTTCCAGCCCAACTACTATAGTCCTTTTAACCCTTTAGAGATCTTCTATATTGGTCTCATGCTTTCTTGAATTCAGATATTGTCCTGGTCTCTACCACCTCCACTGGGAGACTGTTCCTTGAATCTCCCACTCTTCCCATAAAGAAATATTTCTGTATATTACTCCTGCGTCTCCCTTCACCTTGGTCCTATGCCCCATCTTTGCAGAGCTTTCTTTCAATTGAAAGAGGCTCTTTTGTGCATTTATGCCATGGAGGTATTTAAATGTCAATTTCATATCTTATCTCTCTTGTCTTTCCTTCAAAGTATACATATTGAAATCTTTGTCCTCATATACCTTATGACGAAGTCCATTGACCATTTGGTAGCTACCTTCTGCATAGACTCCATCCTGTTTATATCCTTTTCAAGGTGTGGTCTCCAGAATTGCACACAATACTCCAAATGAGGTTTCTCCAAAGACATACAGAGGCACTTTCACCTCCTCCTTCCTGCTGGCCATTTCTCTCTCTATACACCCAAGCATTTTTATGGCTTTTTTTTTGTTGCCTTTTCTACCTGTTTAGCTATCTTAAGATAATCAGAAACAATCACGTCCAGGTCCCGCTCGTCTATTGTGGACAAAAGTACTTCACCCCCTATCCTGTACTACTCCATTGGATGTTTGCAGCCGAAATGCATGACCTGCATTTTTTAACGTTAATTCTTGACCATTCTTCATGTTTAACTAGATCCCTCCTCATGTTATCTACTCCTTCCTGAATGTCTACTCTGTTGCAGATTTTGACAAACCTTACCCAACAGCCCTGCAATATAACTAACAAAAATGCTAAAAAGAATCAGAACAAGGACAGATCTCTGTGGCACACCACTGGTTACATCCTTCTCCTCAGAGTAAGTGTTATGGGCATGCAGTCTAGCATATATAGTCTGATTTGCACGAACATATCTTTTTCATCAGTATTAATGTGTCGTTTGCATGAGTACAGCACTCAGTGTGAGCATCTGCTTAGGAGATATACGTTTTGCCAGTGGAGGTGTGGCCACACGGAGACAGGGAGCATCTAAAACATATATCTTTTCAGAATACGGTGAGCACGTGGACACACAGGCCATTTGCTGCGTTTACAACAACAGAGCTTTCTTGTATGCCCCAGCAATATGGAATGAACTCTCACCACAATTAAGAGCCATACAACATCTTGAATGCTTCCGCAAAAGCTTGACGACTTTTCTATTCATCAGACACTATGGACCAAACCCAACCATTGAATAGCTCACCCATAACTGCTTCTCCTATCACATTCCCATCCATTGCGAATGGCAACCCACCATGTATATAGTTAACTAACCCTATTAAGATTTGTTAAAATAAGTTCATCTCTGTTCAGTTGGTTGCTGCCTCATCAGTACTATCTGTTTCTGCACTATGTTCCATCTGCACCATTTTGACTTGTAGAAAAACGGTATAGAAAATGTGTTAAATAAGAAATAAATAAATAGCTGTGAGGGCCTGTGTTTCCCCAGATGTGTTTTTCATGCTGTGCCACAAACGTATATCTCTCTGATTCTGGAACCGCATGTGCATCTGTACCCGTGGTTTCAGAATCTGGTTTATAACATGCCCGTTTTCAATTTAAATGTTTCTGCCGGCCAGATGTGGATGTTATTGAATCACGCTCTACGTTACTATGTAGCCACTTCTGTGGAAATTAAAATTGAAACCACAACATCCAGAAGCCTTCTGGTTCTCATGGATGTTTCTTAGTTCTTCAAAAAGGTACAAATGCAATGTGTGCCTTTGAGTCAGTCCTGACTCCTGGCGACCCAGAAGCTCCTGGGTTTTCTTGGCAGTGTCACCGGAAGTAGATTGCCAGGCCTTTCTTCCGAGGCAATGGAGGGTTAAGTGACTTGCCCAAGGCCACAAGGAGTGCTAGTGGGAATCAAACCCTGGTTGCTTAGTTACCAAGCCAGTGTTCTAACCACTAGGCTACTCCTCCACTCCTCAAAAAGGTACAAGACATCCAAAATGAACTTATTTCTCTGTCAGCCTTGCCTCAGTCTGTTTTGCTACAACCCCCTACCCTTCATCTCCTAGCATATCTTCTCTTTGAGTAAATAAGACTCCTTTTCTCTGCTCAGTTTAGAAAAACTGACTGCAACCATGAGATGCACCATATCTGCTTCTGACCCACCATCTGCATGGCTGGTTAAGAATCCCACCCTCATTTTTTTAAAACTTCTTGTCATATTTTACAGTAGCCTCACACAAAGTCATGTCATGAGTGCATGGAAGGATAGGATTTGTCTTTCTCTCAAAAAAATCAACCCCTGTCCTTTCCAGTCTTTTGCAATAATTCCCAGTATCTAATCTAATGTTTAATGTGAAAATTTACTGATAAGGCTATGGCCCTACAGCTACTTGATTTTCTTAGCAAAACCAATGCTCTTCACCTTAAATAATCCAGTTGGGACATAGTATCAGTTAGCCTTCATATCAAAAGTAGATGGGATCCACTCTCATCTTGATGTAAAGCAGGGCAATCCTCTCTCTCAGTGTGACTTTCAGCTTAGTGAACCACTTCCTTCTACTAGCCAGACTCGCTGAGGTTGGCATCTTTGGGTCAGCTAAGATGATTGCTTTCTTTTCTAACCCAACATACTTTTGGGTAATCTGGGATTCTGGCCTTTCTACTTCCTGTCCTCTGAATTGCAGTGTTCTCCTAGGGTCTGTCCTGCCTCAGCCCTGTTTAACTTATTTCTCTCTCCTCTTGCCACCTTAATGTAAGGCTGTGGAATAAAGTGTCTACTTAAATGCAGATAATGTCCAACAGGTTTGCTTCATGGACCCTTTTTGAATTCAGACCTTCAAAATCTTCTGTAAAAGCAAAATTAAATAATGTGTACTCTTCAAAAAATAGAGAGGGTTAAGCTGCACGGCCCTCACTTTGTTTGCAGCTTGTCGTGCTGTGAGGGCTTGTGTGCATCAGTAGCTTAACTACTGGCAGGGTCTCTTAAGATGGACAGGTCTCAGCAGAGGTGCCCAGACCAAGACAAACCACCCAACTGGACAGCAGCAGAATGGGACGGAGGTGGCAGCAGAGGATCACATTTCTTAACAACAGCAATAACACTAAAACTGCGCTAAAGAAAGGCCTGGCTATCTACTTCCTTATCTTGGCACAAAACGCCAGTGGATAGTCACAACAAAACAAATTGCACTATAGTGCTGGAAGATGAGACCCCCAGGTCGGAAGGCACTCAACTGGCTACTGGGGAGGAGCTGAAGACTTTCCAGAGTAAAGCCAACATTTATGTGTGGTTGGATCAAAGCCCTCAGGACGTCCGATTGCTGATGTAGTTGCACATGAAATGAGACTCAGAAGCTGCAAAGATGTCTTACATATCGGGACATGGAACATACAAAGCATGAACCAAGGGAAGTTGGAGGTGATCAAGAATGAAATGGAACATGTACAACTCGATCTGTTAGGTGTCAGCGAACTGAAATGGACTGGCATCAGGCACTTTGCATCTGATGATCACATGGTCTACTATGCTGGAAATGAAAGAAAAACAATATATGGTATTGCATTTATAATTAAGAAGAAACTTGCAAGAACTGTAATGAAATACAGTGCAGTCAGTGAACGCTTAATTTCTATTCGTCTACGAGGAATGCCTATCAACACAACTATAATTCAAGTATATGCCCCAACAGCAACTGCAGAAAAGGATGAAATTGATGAGTTCTATGAACAAGTACAAGCTGAAATTGACAGAACATGCAAACAGGATATCCTGATAGTTATGGGTGACTGGAACTCAAACGTTGGCAACAAAGAAGAAGGCAAAATTTATTTACATTCTCTTATATACCGCGCTATTCTGCATCAGTGCGGTTTACATTGAACAGGGCAATATAACTTGGAGATAACATGGGAACATGGGCTATGGAGGGTTAAGTGGCTTGCCCAAGACCACAAGGAGCACCTGTGGGACTAGAAACCCCAGTCCTTCCGGCCCAAGGTTGCGGTCTTCTAGTGGGATTTGAACCCCCGACCTTCCGGCCTGAAGTACCTTGCCCCAACCAGTAGGCCACTCCTCCACTCCTAGGGTTGGAAAAATATGGACTTGGCAACAGACATGATGCTGGAGAAAGACTGATAGAATTCTGCAAGACCAATTATCTATTCATCTCAAACACCTTCTTCCAGCAACACAAGCGGCAACTGAACACATGGACTTCACCTAGTGGATTGTACAAAAATCAAATTGACTACATTTGTGGAAGTCAACAAAGACAAAACCTGGAGCTGACTGTGGTACAGATCACCAACTACTAATATGCAAACTCAAGCTAAAGTTGAAAAAGAGCAAACCACTCATGAATGTAGCAAAATATGACCTAGAGAATATAGCACCGGAATTTAAAGACTGCCTGCCAAATCGATTTGCTGCTTTAGATACAAATGACCGAGCTCCAGAAGAGTTATGGGATGACATCAAGAAGGTTGTGTTGCCCAGAAATGCAGAGAAGCTAAAGCCAGAGGAGAAAGAGAGGCAATCACAGAACTCAACAGAGATTTCCAATGTGCATCAAGACAAGACAAGAAGTACTACAATATCGCATGCAAGAAAATAGAATCAGAAACTATTAGAGGAAGAAGGTTGGCTTTCCTAAAGCTACGAGAGTTAAAGAAAATATTCCAGCCTCGAATTGTAATGGTATAAGATGCTCAAGGATCCATGTTAAATGATGCTGAGAAGATCAAGAAAAGGTGAAAAGAATATACAGAGTTATTATATGATAAAGATCAAATGGACCAACAGCCGTTTAAACCTGTACATTATGATCCGGAACAATTGGTGATGAAAGAAGAAGTTGAAGCAGCATTGAAAGCCATATCAAAGAAAAACAGCACCAGAGATTGATGGCATTCTCGTAGAAGTATTACAGCAATCTGATGCAGCTGTTACCATACTTACAAGGCTCTGCCAGGAAATTTGGAAGAAACATCATGGCCATCTGACTGGAAAAGATATGTGTTTATACCAATACTAAAGAAAGGTGATCCAACTGACTGTGGAAAGTATCGCACAATCGCTCTGAACCCACATGCCTGCAAGATTCTAATGAAAGTTATTTAGTGGAGGCTACAAACATATCTGGAACGAGAACTACCTGAAGTACAAGTAGGGCTCAGGAAAGGGCGAGGAATGAGAGATATCATCGTGGATGTGAGATGGATCCTTGAAAAGACAAAAGAATACCCAAAGGATATCTATATGTGTTTTATTGACTACAGCAAGGCTTTTGACTGTGTAAACCATAAGAAACTCTGGGCCACATTAAGAAGCCTGGGTATACCAGAACACCTGATCATTCTCTTGCAAAACCTTTACATTTATGAAGAAGCAACAGTTCGAACGGAACTAGGAGAAACAGAATGGTTTAAAATCAGCAAATGTGTACAACAAGGCTGCATACTTCCCCCTACCTGTTTAATTTATATGCAGAAGAAATCATCATAGAAGCAGCACTATATGAAGACAACAGAGGTGTGAAGATTGGTGGGAGACTCATCAACAACTTTCAATATGTTGATAATACCACATTACTGGCTGAAAGTGAAGACAGTCTGAAACATTTGCTTCTCAAGATTAAGGAACATAGTCTTAAAATGGGCCTGCACCTTAATGGAAAGAAGATGAACTTATTGATTTTTTCCATCTGTCAGGATCTTTATCGTTGATGGAGAAGAAATTGTAATAGTGGACAACTTTAACCTGTTTGGATCAACTATCAATAAGGAAGCAACAAGTGGTCAAGAAATGAGATTACGCATTGCTTTTGGCATTTTCAATAACGTCATATGGATGCGAAAGTTGGACAGTGAAAAAGATAGACAGAAAATTGATGCCTTTGAATTATGGTGCTGGCGATGAATACTGTGTATACCATGGACTGCCTGAAGAATAAACCAGCCAGTTCTAAAGGAGATCAAACCTAAGCTTTCTTTAGACGCTCAGATGACAAGACTTCGACTTTCATACTTTGGACATATCATGCGAAGAGAGGTCATTAGAGAAAGACATCATGCTTGGCAAGGTAGAATGTCAACGCAAATGAGGAAGGCCAGCAAAGAGATGGATCGATATAATAACAGCAGCTATGGGTGCCAGTCTGTCAACAAAGAGCCGCCTGACTGAAGATTGGACACAGTTTAGGACAACTATCCAGAGGGTCGCCATAAGTCAACATTGACTCAACGGCACTTATCAACAACAAGCTGCACGGAGCGGTAGATATAACGTTAAATAAAGGCACAGAGTAAGTAAAGGCAAGGGGTGGTGTGGGGTAGCCTGTATGGTGTGACAGGTACAACTTTAGCCACCTCACTCGGCAGACTAAATGGAACATGTTAACCCCTTTCTAAAAACAAATGTGCAGATAGTGTTGCCCAATCTCAAATCTGATTTAAGATTCTTTTGATAAACCATTGGGTAGTACACTTTAGTTTCCCACTTGCCTATCTCTTCTCATTCTATAAGCCTGCACATTTTCACTAAGTTCTTCCAGCATAATCTTCTCCCTATCCCCCTGATTTCCCAGATTAGATTAGATGCATCTCATTGGAGTGCTTTCTTTGTCCTGACACTTTCTTTGTGGAATTTCCATTATATTATTTAATAACCTGTCCTTCCCCATAGTTATCAAAGCAGTTTACAATAAAAAGACCTTCAAACATAGACAGTATTTCACTATGGGATGAAAGCTCTTACCCTAGATTTAAATTTGTGGTAAAAACCTGGCTGTTCACATTGAATAATGACAACTCTTAAGGCAGTTACCCAAGAACAAACAGCTTCTGCTTCCTGGGGTACCTCCCTTCTATTACCTTTTAATTGTAAATCCTTCTCCATCCTATCTTCCTTCTTGTATTTGTCTGAAGTGTCATGCTCTGCAAAGTGTAAAACAATCTTTTCACTCTTTTTCTGGCTTAATGTTTTTGTAAATGGTGATATATCAAACCGTAAAATAATGGTTCACCCATATCTCAACAACTGATTTATCTAGCCAAATTGGAATAAGATCATGAAGGGGAGTCATTGGCAGGGTGACTTTAGTGCCAGAGAACTTAGTCAATTACACCAAGTGCAAATTGATTTCCTCTCATTCCTTTGCATATCCCAAAGCCTTATTCATCATCAGAACAGGCAAAATCTTAATGACTCAGGAGAAAGAATCCAAGCTGCTCAGCCAGGTTCAAGACATCTGCTTTAAGGTTTAAGGTTTAATTATTTGATAAAAACCGCCTTTCACAAACAATCAAGGCGGTGTACAATAATAAAAACATAAAAAAGTCATAAAATACATAAGTTACACAGCGCATAAAACATAATACATAAAACTTTGGCCAGGAGCCGGAAAGGAAAAGGAAATATACAAATGTTATAAAGGACAGAAGGTAAAGTGCAGAAAACACAGGACAAGATACAAAAGGCAGAAAGGTACAATAGAAAAAGACTCACACAAATGGGGAGGGAACATTGAAAGCTATGGAAAACAGGTGGGTTTTGAGATTTTGTTTAAAAACAGTGAATTGTGATTCCAGACGGAGGGAAGAGGGGAGGGAATTCCAATGTGCAGGGCCAGCAAAGTAAAATGCAGAGAAACGTGTAGACTGGAGGTGGGCGTGGGAGGGGGAGGGAAGGGCCAGACGGTTGAGGTGGAAAGAGCGGGGTGTGTACCGAGGAAAATGGAAAGATAGAAGGTCAGACAAGTAAGAGGGAGTACCAGTGTGATAAACCTTGTGAAGAAGAGTCAGTAACTTAAACTGTGAGCGAAAAGAAACTGGCAGCCAATGAAGATTGAAAAGTAAGGGGGTGACGTGATCTCGAGGAGCAGAATATGTGACAAGACGTGCAGCAGTGTTCTGTATCCTTTGAAGCCTTACCACCTGGTTCTTAGGAAGGCCGAGAAATAGTGCATTAGAAAAGTCCACCCGTGACGTAACTAAAGATAACACTAGTGTAGATAGAGCAGAGGGAGAAAGAAAAGGACGAATTGAACGAATTTGCCGGAGAAAGAAAAGGGAAGTTTTGGTAATATGGGAAATATGAGAACGAAAGGAAAGATCTGAGTCGAAGTAAACACCTAAATACCGAAATGTGGTAACCAACGGGACTGGGGAGTTGGAGAAAGAAGGGGCCAAAGAGGGAGGGGGGGATCACCAGGAGTAAACCAAATAGCAAGAGTCTTAGTAAGATTAAGATGGAGACAGTTAGTAGTGAGCCAGCATGCAACAGAGGAAAGGCAAGAATTTAAAGGAGTGAGGTCAGGGTAGGAAGGGGAGGTGTGATGGAGTAAGAGAATGTCATCGGCATAAAAAAAAGCTGAAAGACCTGACTGTTGTATAAGAGGGGCAAGAAAAAGATTAAAAAGAAGGGGGGCAAGAACGGAACCCTGTGGAACCCCACAGGGGAGGTACCGTGGATCGGAGGGGGAAAAAGTAGACGAGGACGGAAGGACTGTGCTGGAGCGAGAGGAAAGAAAAGAGTGAAACCAGTGATGAACAGTGCTACAAAGACCAACTTCCCGGAGCCGGTGAAGAAGAAGAGAGTGATCGACTAAATCAGATGCCGCTGAAAGATCCAAAGCAACCGCCACCGAAATGTCACCTCGATCGTGAGCTACATGCAGTGAATTAGTGAAAGCCAGGAGAACGGTGTCAACGCTGTGCCCAGAGCGGAAACCTGATTGACGGGGGTGAAGAAAGTTAATAGAATCAAGATGGTGAGAAAGTTGTGCAAAAACGAACTTCTCCAGAAGCTTAGATAGGAAAGGGAGATTAGAGACAGGACGATAGTTAGATGGAAGGGAAGGGTCGAGGGAGGGATTCTTCAAGAGGGGACGAACTAGTGCGTGCTTCCATGATTTAGGGAAAATCCCAGAGGAGAGGCTAGAGTTAAACATGGTGATGATAGGGGGAAGGGCACCCAGGGAGGGTGTGAGGAGCCAAGAAGAAGGAATAGGATCAAGCGAGCAGGAGGTCTTTCGAGAAGAAGAGATAAGGTGATGAAGTTCGGGTGCAGTAATGGGTGAGAAAGTGGCCCAGAAATGGGAAAGCTGAGAGACTGGCGGAGGCGAGGGAAGAGGAGGGGGAGAGGTGATAGGAGGCGGACATGAGGGCAGCGAGACTCTCAAGGCAGTGACCTTTGAGATGAAAAAGGAGGCCAATTGGGTGGGCGATGGAGAAGACTGGGTAGAAGAAGTAGAGGTAGTAGATAAGGGAGTATGTAGAGAGATAAGAGAACGGAGGGTGGAATACAAATGACGAGTTTGGTTGGGAGCCTGCAGGATGGCATTAGAAAAGAAATCACGTTTGGCAGTGTGGAGTTGAGTGCGGTAAAAGGAGTGATGAGATTTAAAAATGGCTAGATTGGTGGGGGAAGGATCCTTGCGCCAGAGACGCTCGGCCCGTCGAAGGTGTCTACGTAGGAGCCGCAGACCAGCATGGAACCAAGGATGGGAGGGACACCGGGAATGACAAGGACGTAGAGGGACTAAAAGATCGAGTGTAGCGGAGAGGGAGGAAGACCAGAAAGCAGCTTGGGAATTAGGTGAGAGGAGTGAGAAATCATTCGGCAGAAGCTCAGAAACAGGAGGAAATCTTTGCAATGTGAGAGGGGGTGAGGGCTCGGGAAGAACGCATTGGGGATGATGAAGTAGGAGAGGACGAGACTCCTAAGAAGGAGCAGGACAGGGTGAGGTAGAAATGGTCCGTCCATGGGAGAGATGTGGCAGTAGGAGCTGATAAGGTTAGGGAGGAAGAAGCTGAGGACAGGAACAAGTCAAGGGTGTGACCAGCTTGATGAGTGGGGATAGTGACATGTTGAATGAGGGAGAGATCCTGAAGAAATGAGAGGAAAGAGAGCTCTCTTGATGAAGAGGGGGAGTCCATGTGAAGGTTAAAGTCACCTGCTATGATTAAGTGGGGATAAGTTAAAGAAACATCGGTGATTGTCAGCAGGAGAGCGTCCCATAATGAAAGGCAAAGGGCAGGAGGGGAGTAGATAAGAAGTAGATGTATAGGAGGAGAAGTATGAAGATGAAGGAGAAGTGCCTCCGCATAGTGCAAAGATGGAGAGGAGATTGAGGTGTAGGATAAGGAAGGATGAAGGATGGCAGCTACACCACCACCAGATCGCCCCAAGCGAGGGACGGAGGCTGCAGAGAAGCCAGGGGGAAGACAACGTGCTAGGAGAGCGTCCTCTCCATCACGGAGCCAAGTCTCCGTGAGGAGGGTGATTCCAGGAGCGGAGCGAAGAACAAGATCTTGAAGAAGAAGGGATTTGTTCCGAAGAGACCTACAATTAAGAAGGCCAATAGAAAAGAAAGTCCGAGAAGAGCCAGGGGGAACAGAGGATGGAGAGGAAGAGGACGAAGAAAGGGGGCATGAACGTAAATTTACGGTGCAGCGGGAGCGGTGAGTGAGACGTTTGGCAGGCCGCCTGCCCCAGAATACAGGGATAGGAGCCATATGACAAAAGGAAAGACAAGACGGGGAAATGTAGGGAGAGGGCACAGCTGGGGAGGCTAGTCCAGAAGCAGGCCCGAATGTTGACAGGGGGTAGGAGGGTAATAGGAGTAACTCACCAAGTAGGGGAGTATTAAGGAGAACAAGAAGTACACCGAACCAGCTGAGGAATACAGAGGGGGTCTCTGTTGCAGGAGCGGTCCCAAGGAGCGCACCTAAGGAGCACGTCGTGCTCCTTAGGTGCGCTCCTTCGGTGCGCGCCCCAGGCACTCGAGATTTATAGGGCAAGGCAGTGTACCTTGCTGGACGCGGTCGCGTGAACGCGACCGCGGTGAGACCGGAAGGGGAGGACCCCTCGGGAGTACAGGAGACTGTCGGCCCACTCTGATAGGGCAATGGCTGGGGAGACAGAAGACAGCAGGTAAAGAATAAACAGCAAAAACACCAGCAAACATGTAAAGCAACACTAAGAACATAAGATATGCTATACTGGGTCAGACCAAGGTCCATCAAGCCCAGTATCCTGTTTCCAACAGTGGCCAATCTAGGTCATACGTACCTAGCAGTTTCCCCAAAAGACACAGGTTCCGCAATGCTTGTACTGGGTCAAGCATTGATATCCTGGGTCCCTTCTTAATAATGGTTTATGGACCTTTCCTCCAGGAACTTGTCCGAACCTTTTTTAAACCCAGCTACACTAACAACCTTTACTACATCCTCCGGTAAAAAATTCCAGAGTTTGATTACACGTTGAGTGAAAAAAATATTTTCTTTTATTAGTTTTAAATAGTTTACCCTGTAGCTTCATTGCATGTCCCCTAGTCTTTCTATATTCTGATAACGTAAACAATCGATCTACGTTTACCCATTCCACTCCGTTCATTAATTTATAGACTTCTATCATATCTCCCCTCAGCCGTCTCTTTTCCAGGTTAAAGAGCCCTAACCTTTTATGCCTTTCTTCATAGGAGTATCCTTCCATCCCCTTTACCATTTTGGTGGTTCTTCTCTGAACCTTTTCTAATAACGCTATATCCTTTTTAAGATACGGCGACCAGAATGGCACGCAATATTCAAGGTGCGGTCTCACCATGGAACGATATAGAGGCATTATAATATCTTTTGTTTTATTTTCCATTCCTTTCCTTATGATACCTAGCATTTTATTTGCTCTCTTGGCTGCCGCTGCACACTGGGCCGAGGGTTTTAACATGTTATCCACAATGACGCCTAAATCTTTTTCCTGGGTGGTGGTTCCTAATGTGGATCCTTGCATTGTGTAACCATAGTTTGGGTTGTTCTTCCCTATGTGCATAACTTTGCACTTGTCCACATTAAATTTCATCTGCCATTTTGATGGCCAGTCTTCCAATTTATCAAGATCCTCTTGCAATTTTCCACAATCCTCTTGGGTTATAGCAACTTTAAATAGTTTTGTGTCATCTGCAAATTTGATAACCTCACTCGTTATTCCACTTTCCAGGTCATTTATGAATAGCAGCGGACCCAGCACAGATCCCTGGGGTACACCACTATTCACCTTTCTCCATTGGAAAAATTGGCCATTTAGCCCAACCATCTGCTTTCTATCTTTTAACCAGTTCCTGATCCACAGTAGTACACTGCCTCCTATCCCATGACTCTTTAGTTTTGCCAAAAATCTCTGATGAGGGACCTTGTCAAAGGCTTTCTGAAAGTCCAGATACACTATATTAACCGACTCACCTTTGTCCACCTGTTTATTCACACTTTCAAAAAAACATAACAGATTAGTAAGACAAGATCTTCCTTGTCTAAAGCCATGTTGGCTGTCTCCCATTAGACCATGACTATCTACAAGCTGAGTAATTTTATTCTTTATGATGGTTTCTACCATTTTTTCCGGTACTGACGTCGAGCTCACCGGTCTATAGTTTCCCGGATCACCCCTGGAACCCTTTTTAAAAATCGGTGTTACATTGGCGATCCTCCAATCTTCAGGTATTAGAGATGATTTTAATGATAGTTCACAGATTACTAATAGCAGGTCTGCAGTCTCATATTTCAGTTCTTTCAACACCCTTGGATGTATACCATCCGGCCCAGGTGATTTGCTACTCTTCAGTTTATCTAATAGTTGTAATACATCTTCCCGATGTATTGATATTTCCTTCAATTCTTCCGCACCTTTAAATACCACTTCAGTCATGGGTAACATCCCTACATCTTCCTCAGTAAAGACTGAAGCAAAGAATTCATTCAGTCTCTCCGCTGTCGCCTTGTCGCCTCTTAGTGCTCCTTTAACCCGTTTATCATCTAATGGACCAACTGACTCTCTCACAGGTTTTTTGCTACGAATGTACTTGAAAAAATCTTTATTTCGAGTTTTTGTTTCCGCAGCAAGCTTCTTCTCAAATTCTCCCTTTGCCTGCTTTATCAATGCCTTGCATTTGACTTGCCAGTGCTTGTGCTGTTTCCAGGTTTTGTCATTTGGCTCTTTTTTCCATTTCCTGAAAGATGCTTTTTTGGCAACAACAGCCTCTCTGACCTCACCTTTAAACCATGCTGGCAGTTTTTTGGACTTCCTTCCACTTTTCTTAAAGCGTGCAATACAGCTGCTCTGGGCTTCCAAGATAGTATTTTTCAGCAACACCCAAGTTTGATGTAAGACTTTAACCTTTGTAACTGCTCCTTTTAGTTTTTTCTTAACTATTTTCCTCATTTTATCATAGTCTCCCTTTCAAAATTTAAAAGGTAGTACTGTGGATTTCCTTACTATCCCTCCTCCACTAATTAAACAAAGGCGATCATGCTATGATCACTATTGCCAAGTGGCCCCATCTCTTGCACTAGATCTGGTGTTCCACTAAGGACTAGGTCTAATATGGCTTCCCCTCTGGTCGGTTCATGAACCAGCTGCTCCAAGAAGCAGTCATTTATGTCATCTAGGAACTTTATCTCCCTAGCATGTCCTGCCATGACACTGACCCAGTCGATACTGGGGTAATTGAAATCACCCATTATTATTACTGCGCTGTAACGTTTGTTAGCTTCCTTGATTTCTTTGAGCATTTCATCATCCATTTGTTCATTCTGGCCAGGCGGTCGATAGTACACCCCCCACTGCCATCGCCTTCCCTTTTTTACCTGGAATTTCAATCCATAGAGATTCTACAGCAAATTTTGTTTCCTGCAATACTTTAATCCTTTCTGACTCAATGCCCTCTCTAACATAGAGCGCAACCCCTCCACCAATTTGATCAGCTGTATCATTACGATATAGTTTGTACCCAGGTATCAGAGTGTCCCCCTGGTTGTCCTCCTTCCGCCATGTCTCTGATATTCCAATGATATCTAACCTCTCATTTAGTGCTATATATTCTAACTCTCCCATCTTATTTTTTAGACTTCTAGCATTTGCATACAAGCATGTTAGAGACTGTATTTTATTCATATTAATTTGGCTATTGGTAGACATGGGTAATTTGGGATCTTTAAGCTCTGTCTGCTCCATACTCAAAGGCATTTGGGCTACTTTACTCTTTTTTGGAACCTCTCTGCTTTTGGTATTATCCTTCAAGGATACATTCTTCCGAACCATCCGCTCTTGGGCGACTGTCGGCTTTCCCCTATTATCTAGTTTAAAAGCTGCTCTATCTCCTTTTTAAAGGTTAATGCCAGCAGCCTGGTTCCATCCCGGTTAAGGTGAAGCCCATCCCTTCGGGCCCATCCCTTCAACAATCTCCCTGAGGTTGGGGCTGTCTCCTTCTGGGATCCATGGTCATGATGCCAAATCTGGTACCCTGGGTGAGAACACACTTCCCTGACCTGCTAGTTGTCCTGGTTGCACGACTTCTAGGCCCATCTGCCTCCTGAAAGGAATGAATTTGGAGCTCCTTGACTGGATAGTGATCACCTCATGCACTTGTTTCAAGGGTTGAGCCCTCTGACCTTTGGTCTCAGCCGGAAACTATGTGGTCTTCCAGCAGGGTGAAAACTAGAGCCATCAGATTAATTCTGGTCCATTTCCTGCTACTGGGGAAGGGACCACATGTCCACATACTGCCAGACAATGCAACAGTGGTAGCTCAGGAAGCAAAACTCTTGTTCCAGTTGGCAGGGCAGAGCAGAATCTTATGTTGATTCTGATGGTACACCTACCAGGCGAAGAAATCATTCAAGTCATATTCCTTGACAGAAACATTCTAGATCCAGGGGAATGGAACCTAAATCCTGAAGTCTTTCAGTTGATTAGTGAGGCATTGGGATGCTCAATCATGGACTTAATACCCACTTGTGAGATTGCCAAATCCCTCAAGTTCTTCAGTCAAAGAAGAGAACAAAGAGCCAGTGGCATCAATGCTATGATCCATCCCTGTTCACAGATAGGACTGTTCTGTGTGTTTGCTCCATGGATTTCAGGTTAATTATCAGCAGGATAGAGGATAATCCTCTTAGTTATTTTTATAGATCCAGATTGATCCAGGAGACCAGGATATGCAGACCTAGAGTTGCTCACAGCAGAAACATTTTTGTCTCCTCGGGAATCAGGTCTGCTGTGTCAGTCTTGATGGAAGACTCTGGTCCATTTTGGCTTGTGGCCTGGACTTTGAGAGGATCAGATTATACAAGAAAGATATCCTTGATCGCTATTCTTCTCACGGTGTGCGTGAGGTCGATGTCCGAGTCTGGTGTCTCTTTGAGAACTGGTGCCAAGCCCACCATGCAGGTCAGACATTTCATCTGTTGCAGCTTTTCTTCAGAGTGGATTGGTCAAAGGTTTCATTCTTAATTTGCTAAAGGTCCAAGTCACAGCTCGCTCTTACTACAGATGCAGGATTCAGGGGAACTCCTTGGCTGCTCACCCAGATGTGTCCTGTTTCCTTTACGGGTTCAAACAAATCCATCCACCTTTAAGAGCTATAGTCCCTAATTGGGATCTCAGTCTGGTGTTTAATGCCCTAGTGAAAGTTCCTTTCAAGCTATTATAATATACCACCCTGAAGAATCTCTCACTGAAGGCAATTTTTCTGGTGGCTATTTGCTCAGCCCTTCTTGTGGCTGAACTGCATGCCCTGTTCTGCTGGGACACTAATTAAGTTTTTCCTGAGTCAGTCATTTTGCAGCCATCCTCCTTGACTTTTCCTACTGGGGTAGGTCATGATGGGTGTAGGGATTTTCAGTTGTTAGACGTGTGTCAAGTCATACTGAGATACTTAAAAGTGACTGGCATATGCTAGAAGGTCGATGGACTTTTGTTTAATTCAGCAGGCCCCACACAGACATCTTTGTTCTCTTCCAGGTAGATCAGAGAGATGATTCTGCATATATAATGCAAGGCTGTCAGATTCTAGCTGGTTTTCAGGCGCATTCTAAAAGAGCCAGAGCTTCCTTATGGACTGAGGTCAGAGTGGTTGCTCTAGAGAGTATTTGCAGAACAGTAACTTTGTCTTTCTTATATTCTTCTGTTGAACACTACCAATTGAATATACAAGCCAGGAAGGGGAAGCTGTTTTCAAGACAGTCTTTGCTTCCTTCCACCTTGTTTGAATTAGCTTAGGTACTTCCCATGCATCTGGACTTGCTTAGCAGGATAATAAGAGTGGAGAAATTTATTCTCACCTGTTAATTTTCTTTCCTTGAATTCTGCTAGGCCATTCCAGTTCCCTCCCAGGAAGGTCATGGCTGCAGAGGTTTCCCCCTCAAATTAAAAAAAAAAAATTCTGATCAGATCTTAAGCCTTATTCTTTCACTGGAAATTTGGAAATGTGATTGCTGAAATCTTATTTTGTGTGTTTATCACTTCAGGGCAGTTTATTTTCTTTGTATATATGCCTATGGTTGATTGATTTTTTTTTAAATTCTTCAGCTTTGACATTAGTAAATTGGCAAGTTGTATCACTCTTTACAGCAGTGATAATGTTTGAAAAGTTGTGTCCTCAGACTCTATCTGCTGGCAGGATAGCATAAACCCATGCATCTGGACCAGTCTAGCAGGATTCAAGGAAAGGAAATAAACAGGTAAGAATAAGTTTCTTCTTGTTCATTTAACATACTGTTTCTTACCGGGCATGAGACAGTCTAACAATGAAAATTGCAAAATGCAATTAAGAGAGATGTTAGGCCTCGTTTGCCTCATTCCCATCCTCTTCCAGCAGTCACACATGAGTCATGATAAGATTGTGCTTACCTCTTGTCCCCCTCTCCCCAACTAAACTTTGATGCATCAATCAATCTGTATGATATGTGCATATGGAGAGACATGATAGGATATGTTTTCCTTCTCCTAGCAGTGAGGTACAAGTCATGATAGGCCATGGCTATTCCTCCCCCCAAATGAGGCAGATGAGATAAGCTGAGCTAACCCCTCTACCCTCCTGAATAATCACTCTTTTCTCCCAGAATGGCTCTGCAAGACGACCAATGGCTGCTGCAGCAACACAGCCTGGGAGGAAGAGAAAATCAAGCTGCTTGGGTACAGATGAGGTGAGCAGAAGGACCATGGTATGGGGAAAGGGAGCTTGATCTGCATGTGGGATTTTGGTGGGATGTTGCAATTTCTTCACCTGATGAGTTTGAGTTTCACAAGATGCCTTATCAGATTGAAATTTACTGCTAATTGTCAATAGATTTAATGCAGAGATCAAGAGCAACGTGTTAAATTATCTGGCAACTTGAGCTTTGGTGCAACGTAATCAACAGCCTGCCATTAATATCATTTCCCACCCCCAGCATACTCTTCACCAGTCTTCTAGTGCCTCCAACTGACATTGTGTTGGAGGCGTCTTTAACCAATCAGAGGCAGTGGGAGGCCACACAGGCAGTTAAGAGAGCTCCTTACTAAGAGGGAGTGGGAGGGCACACCAACAGCTGGGAGAGTTCTTCTATTGGTCAGAGGTTAAACAGTCCCTATAATAGGGCTTGACAAATCCCAGGAGCCAGGTCACCATGGCACTTAGAAATTGTATTTTGATGCCTGGTATTTCATGCCCTTAAAAGTTTTTTTTTTAATATGCCGGTGTTTCCTCACTCCACTGTGATCATCTCTCTGCAAGGAGCTTGAGCCACAGCGGATGAAGATCAGGCTGAGAAACTTGAAACCATGAGATTAGCTCAAACTTCCTTCCAGGAGAAGGCTGTGAGGGGTGGGGACGACTATAAAAAAAGACACTGAGTGATGGCTGAGGGGGGGCTATATGAGAGATACACTGGGTGAAGGCTGTGGGAAGGGAATGAGAGGGAGAGAGACACTGAGTGATGGCTGGGGGGGGGGGGCTATAAGAGAGAGAGAGAGACTGGGTAAAGATAGTGTGTGGGGGCTATGAGAGAGATATTTTTTTTGCTTCATGTATTACCAGGCCATGGTTGCCTCAGAGGCAGCTATAAAAGATCACCAATATGCTGCTGACACTGTACTACTTGGGGTTGGTGGGGGGCAGGGTGGCACTGTAAATGGCATGTTAAGGGCCTCATTTATTAAACTTTCTTTTCCCATAGAAAATGGGAAACCACTAAATCAAGCCCTTAAAAAAGGAGCTGTGATACATCTTATGTGGGGGGGGGGGGGGCGGGGCACTGTGACTGAAGTCTTGTGGCTGGCTCCTAAATTTTTAAGCTGGCTCCTAGATTCCAAGAAAATTTATCAAGGCCTGGCCTATAAAATGCACTGGCTTAAAATGATTACCCCTTCACAGACGATAGATAATCCCATCTTGTCATTTGCCTTGTCCTGATAACTACTAGAGAATAGGATCCCCCCTTCCATTGGTTATTTGTATTTATTTATTTATTTATTTAGTGATGATATGATACAATTCAACATCATTGTCCTTCCTAAACATTTTTATTTAGTTTATGGAATTTGCTATACTGCCATTAGGCAATGGTCATCATAGCAGTTTACAATATATAGAATAGTCAGTAACACTATATGTTAAAATAAATAATAAAAACAACCATATCTAATAATAATGAGAAATTAAAAATGAACATTAGATGAACAGATTAATATAGCATATCATAAAAACATACAAAAGACAGCCAACATAATACACCAGATTTAGCAACTGCTCCCCAAACTGAAGGTATGTTTTTAAAACCTGTTTGAATCTAGCTAGGGAACTTTTAGTGCTCAGATAAGGAGACAGTAGATTCAAAAGCATTGGGGCTTGGAACTGAAAAGCTGAAGCTTGAGTAACTGTGACGCAAATGTTGAACAAAGAGGGAGTGAGAAGCAAGTTTTCATATTGGGAATGCAAAACACTCAGAGGGGAATTCTGAAAAGTATTAATGTGTACTAAAATGTAAAACTTTATAAGTGAGTAGTAACAGTTTAAATTTTATTCTATAAGGGACAAGTAACCAGTGCTCAGTATATACAAGAAAGAAATGGGGTAGAATGTTCTCATCTTTTTGCATTATGAAGACGTTTTACAGCAGTGTTCTGGAGTAATAGAATTGTCGACTACCATTGTACTACAAATTGCAGTAATCCATCTGCAAGATAACAGTAACATGGATCAAAGTATGAAGGTCCTTTGAGTCAAGGAGTGGCCTAACTGCCCAAATTTGACACTGTGCAAAAAAGCATGCCTTAGATACAGATGAAATTTGAGTATCGAAGGATAAATCTGGGTTGATATGACAGCCGAATATTTTTAAGGAGGGTGACAATTCTATATATAGGTTGACCCAGCAATATGGGGTTCTGAGTTGAATGGACATTGTCTGGGATTTAGACTGCTTTAATTTTAGCCTGTCATCAGTTCAGTAAGCTAATATTAGGCAGCAGGGATCTAGATTGACTAGCAATTGAATGTCATCTGCAAAGTAAAACCCATGGACTCCAAATAACTGTATCAATGCAGCAAGTGGACTGAGGAAAATGTTGAACAAATAAGAGACAAGTATTGATCCTTGAGATACTCCACAGCCAAGAGCATGAGAAATAGAAGATGAGGTACCCAAAATAACCGAAAACATACGATTGGGAAGAAAAGAGTGGAATCGATCAAGGACGGTATGCACATGCTTCCAAATGAGCTAAGAGTAACTGATGATTGACAAGATCAAAATGCTGGTAAGGTCAAGTGAAACTACCAGAGCTAGCTTGCCTTGATCCAAAATGCCATGGATGTTGTCTTGTAGAGTTATAAGAAGATTTTCAGTGCTATTTCCACAGGACTATGCTGCTTGCATAGTATGGAGAACCATAGCTTTGGTAATGAAGTCGCAGAATTGGACAGTAATATCTTTCTCTATCTTAGAAAGAAAAGAGAGATTAGAAACGGGACAATAGCTATGCAGAAGAGCTGGATCAAGAGAGGGTTTCTTAAGAATTAGTAAACTAATACTGTAGCTTGCTTCCAGATGAAAGGCATCTGACCTCGGATTGCAGTTGCCATGATTGAGATGGCTTGAAGAAGAAATGGCAAAAAAGATCTTACAAACTTAGTGAGAATAGGGATGAGCCCTGAAGTGGTTGCACATGGATTAAATCAGTTTCCATATTGTCCTGCCAGACCAGTCCAGACAAGTGGGTTGGGTTCCCCTACCAACAGATTGGTAGAGACAAAGAACCAATGAAAAACCCAGCTTTCAATGACATCACTCCCATGCCTCTATCTGCCTCAGCCACCAGAAGTCTCTTCAGTATTTTTGTCTCCAGCAGATGGTAGATGGATTTTCTACATTCTGAAAAAAATCTTAATAATTAAGAGGAAAAGATTGATTTAAATGCTTATGAACGACCACCTTGAGCATGACTCTCTCACTTGAGCGCAACATAGGAGGCTCCCTTAGTCTTTTTGGTAACCATATTGTTGTTAAGTACTGTCGAGTCGGTGTTGACTCATGGCGACCCTCTTAATAGTTGATCTAAACTGTGTTCGGTCTTCAATCAGGTGGCTCATGCTTGATAGAGTGACACCGCATAGCTGCTGTTATTGTATCGATCCATCTCACTGCTGACCTTCCTCTTTTATGTTGACTTTCTACCTTGCCATGCATTATGTCTTTCTCCAATGATCTCTCTCTTCACTTGATGTGTCCAAAGTATGAAACTCAAAGTCTTGCCATCTGAGCTTCTAAGGAAAGTTTAGGTTTGATCTCTAGAAATGGCTTGTTTGTTCTTCGGGCAGTCCATGATGTGCAAGTATTTGTAGCCAGCACCATAATTCAAAGGCATCAATTTTCTTCCTGACTATCTTTTTTCACTGTCCAACTTTTGCATCCATATGATGATATTGAAAATACCATGGCCTGGACAAGTTGAATCTTTATATGGAGAGAGACATCTCTGCTCTTGAGAATCTTATCTAGGTCCTTCATAGCCATTCTGCCAAGAGCAATGCATCATCGGATTTCTTGACTGCTTGTCCTTTCTTTATTGATTGTTGATCCAAGTAGGTTAAAGTTGTCAACTATTTCAATTTCTTCTCCATCAATGATGAACTTATTGATTTTGCCAGTTGTCAGGATCTTTGTCTTCTTAATGTTAAGGTGCAAGCCCATTTTAAGGCTATGTTCCTTGATCTTGAGAAGCAATTGTTTCAGATAGTCTTCACGTTCAGCCAGTAATGTGGTATCATCAACATAGCGAAGGTTGTTGATGAGTCTCACCAATCTTCACACCTCTGTTGTTTTCATACAGTCCTGCTGCTCAGATGATTTGTTCTGCATATAAACAGGTAGGGGGAAGTATGCAGCCGTGTCATACTCCTTTGCTGATTTTAAACCATTCTGTTTCTCCTAGTTCCGTTTGAACTATTGCTTCTTGATCAGTGTAAAGGTTGTGCAAGAGAACTATCAGGTGTTCTGGTATACCCATGCTTCTTAATGTGGCCCAGAGTTTCTCATGGTTTACACAGTCAAAAGCCTTGCTGTAGTCAATAAAACACATATGGATATCCTTTTGGTATTCTTTTGTCTTTTCAAGGATCCATCTCACATCTGCAATGATGTCTCTCGATCCTCGCCCTTTCCTGAACCCTGCTTGCATTTCAGGCAGTTCTTGTTCCAGGTATGGCTGTAGGAACATGTGTTTGAGCCACTCAGGCAGATTGCACGTTAGGACCACATGACCTCCAGGCGCACAGTAGTAAAATGTGCTAGTAATGCATGCAGAAAACAGCTTGAAACCCACACCATGCCAACAGTCACCAGTGGTCCTCCCCAAATTGTGCCCCAGATGGACGGAATTTGGAAGCCCCCAACAAGGACAATGACTAGGTCAAGCCTTGGAGATACCCCCTGAGAGCCCCAGGTAGAAATTCATGCCAGGTTCAGCTCTGCTCCCCTGAAACTGTTTCTCTGCTTTGCAGGCATTGTGATTAAGGTGCCTGACAGGCAAATTCATCTGAGAGCTTTCTGCAATCTTCGGGAGAAAGCAGAGGGTACAGAGGAGGAGGGAAGGGGCATTGAGGTTGTGTGAGGCTGCTTAACTCTTCCAGGTCTTTTCAATTTTCTGGCTGCTCATCAGGCCCGTAATAGAATAAGAGCATGGAGCTAAACCAATTTTTCCTCCTTCATAGGAGGACGTCTGAGCCCTGTGTCCTCTCCTGATTACCCTTTACCCTGATTATTGCATTGTGGGACACTTCCCGTCCTCTAGGGTTTGGGCAGTGGCTATGTCCCCTGTTGTTGGGGAGCTTCCAGTGTCTGGATTTCCTCCCCAGATTTATTTTCCTTTTTTACAACAGGCCTAGTTATTCTGGCATGGAAATTCAGACCCTGCAGCCTCTGGATTCCCCTGAGCGCAGTCTTGTTAGGGTCAAGCTAAGAGTAGAAGCCCTGTTTGATTGCCTATAGCTAAGCGTCCCTGGCAAAGGGCACCTCCTGGAGAATGGGATCAGCTGGGATCTGTTCGAGATTTGGACTGTGGCTGGGATTCAGATGTCTGATATGGATGGAGAAGTATCCTCACCTTCAGAGGATTGTGAGGAGGCCAGTGTTATCCACCTATTCTGGGAGGAGGAACTGGAGGTATTGATTCCCAGGGTCTTATCCACCTTGAGCATGGTGGATGCTCCAGGCACGGAACAGGAACTTAAGATGCATCCTCTCTTGCAATGAGTGTGGAAATCCACTAGTGTCTTTCCGTTCTTGGAGGTGTTCAAGAGCCTGTTCTAGTTGGAGTGGGATTCCCTCAACTCACCTCCTAAGAGGCTAAAGGTGTATAAGAAGTTGCACACTCTCCCAGAGAAGGAGTGCATTGTGTGGTTTGATATTTCGAAGGTGGATGCATAGGTCACGGTGGTTACCAGACGGACAACCATTCCTATGGAAGACGGATCGGCCTTAAAGGGTACTCTGGACCAAAAGGTAGATTTGTGTTGAAGAACCAGTTTGCTGTGGCGGCTGATGTTCTTCAGTTGGCGGTATGTGCAGGCCTGATGTCTTGAACCCTGCTCCAGTGGATTCAGTCTCTTCCCCCAGATGATGCTATCTCTCTGTTGGAGTCAGCAACGGCCTTCCTTTCTGTTGCTACTGTATGTACTGTACAGCCTGGTACGTCTAGTGGCCAGGGATTGTGCCCTGTTGACAGTGACATGGTGGTGTTTTGACTCTGACATGGGACAGCAGACTCATCTTCCAAAGCCCATTTGTCCATCTGGCCTTAGAGGAGCACTTCTGTTTGGTCCGATTTGGCTCTCTTTTTCAGTTAGAATCCTGGAAAGAGGAATTAGGATTAAGTTATCAGTCATTTACCATTTGGGTGATAGGCATATTATTCAACCAATTGTACCGATTAGGCTTCCTTGATTTACTCCCAATAGTGCTGTGGGATTTTATAATGATAGATATGGTGCCTCGATCCCGACCCCGAAGACTGCATTATGTATTATAATCCTTCCTCTCATGGCTGTTGGTACACATATATATATGTTTTTTCACTTACAGTCCAGTGTGGATTCCACGGTGAAATTCTGCAAGGTTTGATTCACACTTGCTGACAGACTGTGGCATCAGATTTTACTAGATTATTTATAGTACACCACATGTGCTTCTGTTCTTTTCTTTTATTTACTATTATTCTCTTAATTAGCCTCTCCTTTTTATGTTTTTTTTATATCATATTTTAAAATTATATGGACTGTTTTCTGAGCCTTTTTAAATGAGTTAATTTATGGTTTGTTCTTATTCCATTAATGTCTTTATTTTATTATTTTGGATGTTTTCCTATCCTTTCATCATTTCATTTTTTATGGTAATACTTATTTTATCGTTTATATATCATTATTTTTTATGAAGCGTACATATGATTTTGATCTGTTCCCTTTATATCATTGTGTTTTTTATTGTATCTCCAATGATGTCCTTCTGCTGTCTGCAGATTTTTTATGTATAGTTGGTGTCTGATAGCATTGTGATTTTGTATTTATAATCGTTTCTAATAGGTTGAATATGGATTTTATGCACGTTAATTGGCATCCGGTAATGTATTTATATTTATTTTTTATATCGCAAAGGCGGAGGGGTCTTTATCCTAGCCAAAACAGATCTAAAATTCCAACTGTTTTCCTCCAAGAGTACCACACACACGGACATTGTCTCTATAGCAAATAAATTCATCACCATAAACCTTGTATATAGAGCCCCCTTCTCACCTCCAGATGACATCTCCACCTTCATTGACCTAGCCTGCAACCCTGCCAATCCACGCAATCCCAACTGGCTAATCGGTGATTTCAACCTACCTTCCATGCAATCTGACCAAGCAGCGGCCTTTCTGGATGCAATGCAAGATTTACAATTCAAACAATTGGTGACAGCTCCAACGCACCAAAAAGGAAATCTACTAGACCTAATCTTTGCCCCTAACACTGCAGCCAGCTTCATATCGGACTGCAACATTTCAATCAGTCCCGTCCCTTGGTCCGACCATAACTTGATTACCTTCCAAATACCCCTACAACTTGTTCCGACACCACACAGCGAAGTTACCAGACCCTCAGCTACACCTCGCCCCAGACCTCTTTCTATAGAAGAGTTCTCCAAAAAAGTTCTCCCGTGCCTCCATCAGAAGTCTACCAACCTTGAAGAAGCAATCTCCAACTGGAACAACACATTAAAAGAATTTGCCTACCCAACATCCTCCAATAACTCAGAAACCCATAACAGATGCAAAAGTAGAAGACAGCATGCTCCATGGTTTTCAGCAGAACTCCGTGCATCCCTCATTGAACTCAGGAAGCAGGAGAGGAAGTGGAGACGCTCCCAATCCCAGACACACAGACTAACCTACCTTGGACTCCTAAAGTCTCACTGGGAGAAGATCTACCGCAGAATGAGTGAATACCACGCACAGCTCCTGCAACGCTCAATCAATAAACCGAGAGATCTATTCAACCTAGCGAAATCTTTAATTAAGGAACCCTCCCCCGTCCAACTGGTCCCAATTCCTCCTCAGTCATATGCTGACTTCCTCCAATCCAAATCACTTACAACAAACAAGCAGCCCGCACCCATAGTGTCCTCTCCCGACCAAACTCCCTCCTCTCAATTATCCCTCACACATTTTACTCCTCCGGACAAGAAGAATATCCAAGACCTCATTGCCAGCATCAACACCTCAACAGCCCCAAATGACCCCTGCCCTGCACACTGGATCAGGACCTTCCGAGTTGAACTCAGCTCAATTCTACTAAACATCATCCGTCTATCTTTTGCTACCGGCTCATTCTCCTCTTTACTCAAACGAACCTCAATAAGACCCCTCCTAAAGAATAACAGACTTGACCCATCGAAGACAGAATCCTACCGACCCATCTCGAGCATTCCCCTACTCGCTAAAATAATTGAGAAGGTGGTCTACAGACAAATCCAACAACATATTGACATAGCAGCTCCCCTCGACCCATGCCAGCATGGTTTTAGAGAATCGCATGGAATTGAATCACTGCTCACCTCCCTCACCAACACCCTGAATAGAGGAATCGACAATGCTGAAAATGGCTTCGCCCTCATCTTCCTTGATATCTCAGCTGCCTTCGACTCTGTCAATCATAACCAGCTACTTACCCGCCTCCTAGAAAAAGGAATTCACGGTCTTGCCTGGGAGTGGTGTAAATCTTATCTATCGGATCGCTGGCAACAAGTCCGGGTTGGGTCTGAAACTTCGACACCATTCCACCAGCAACAAGGTGTCCCGCAAGGTTCCTCCTTATCGGCTTTGCTGTTTAATATCTATATGCAGCCGATATGCAATATCATATGATCCTTCAATATCTCTGCCCTAATCTACGCCGATGATGTTCTGCTATTTACCCCGTTCAAAGTCAGCCACCCGGATTTCACCAACCTTGTTAACTGCTTCAACGCAATCACTGATTGGCTAACTTCCCAAAACCTCCACATTAATTTCAAGAAAACAGAGGTACTCTTCATATCAAGAAACAAAAGCTTCTCTCCTCCCCCCAACCTAAGAGTAAGAGATGCGGAGCTCCCAAGCCGCAATGCCATACGCTACCTCGGCATCACTCTTGACCAGCACCTCGATTTTAAGGAACACATAAAGAACATCACCAGGTCCATATATTACAAAATTAGAACACTGAGACACCTCAAACCCATGCTACCTGCTGTCGACTTCCGAACCATTTTCCAGGCCCTTATACTACCTCATTTAGATTATGCAAACTTAATCTTGTATGGCCTTCCAAAGAACACTCTCAGTCCTCTCCAACAAGCGATGAAGCCGCCAATCACTGATCACTTCAACGGCTCTAAAATCGCTGCAGCAGAGGCGCGATTTGAATCGGGGAGAGCTAAGAAAATCAGCTGTTTGCCTGTAATTGTGCTCCACGTAAGGGAAACCTGCCGCCAATCACTGATCACTTCAACGGCTCTAAAATCGCTGCAGCAGAGGCGTGCCCGCGCCTGAGGGCCTCGCCAGAGGGCCCTTTGGCGTGACATTTAGGCTAAAGAAGGATTTGACACGGAAAAATCCCTGCTTCATAGCAGCAAACAATACTTCATTAACTATAGGAGCAAGCATCTAAACGCACGTATTAGTTTCAGTATTGCCCTCTATTGTCTGGAAGTAAATA
This sequence comes from Ichthyophis bannanicus, assembly GCA_033557465.1. NCBI lineage: Eukaryota > Metazoa > Chordata > Amphibia > Gymnophiona > Ichthyophiidae > Ichthyophis > Ichthyophis bannanicus. The sequence continues at coordinate 923,701,622 of CM066032.1, read as the reverse complement.
TCTGGTATATTGTTCTGTTAATGCCACTACTATTTATTTAGTTTAAATGGTTTCCTACTACTTTCACATCAGATCGTTTTATCTATTTTGCGTATTTTAGAGTACGATTATAATTTTCAACACCAAATTTTCTTTCTGCACTCTACCAATGAAGATATTTTATTAGTTACTAAAGGTCAAACCACACTATCCTTCGGTGGTTAAAGGTAAGGACAACAATCTTCGACCATGGCAGTGCCTTCCTGCCACCCCAAATTTCTCTTCAACAACCTACTCTACCCCCAGAAATTAGTAACTTTACACTTACACCCCCTATACATATGGTTACCAACAATCATCTCGACATATCACATGCTTCACTGTCCCTCACTGAGCGTACACACTAAAGCCAGAAACAATGACAACGACATTAAACAGCATAATCATTTAAATCCAGAGGCATACCCTAAAATGCCCTATAACCTAAACACCACATCCATAGAACTTATGAACACCAGATCTGTAAGAAACAAGATCAATATCATCAGAGACCACATTGAGGATCAACATCCTGACATCTTATGCATTACAGAATCCTGGCTCAACCCCACTGACAACGTTCTCCTCAACCAACTGGTCCCCCCCTCATACTCCGCCTTTAACAACCCTCGCACTCACAAAAGAGGAGGTGGAGTGCTAATCATCGCAAAAGACTCACTAAAGCTTCAAACTATCACTGCTAACAGCTCTGACCAATGCAGCTCTATTGTAGTGGGAAATAAGCATTTAGCCATTTGCCTAATTTACAGAGCCCCCCACGCTCCAGCGGAAGAACTAACCTCCATTCTTGAAACCGTCTGTGCAATCAACACGAACCACAAACAGCTAATCCTACTAGGCGACTTTAACCTCGGCTCCGCCTCAAATAATGACAAGGTAACCTTCCTACAAGCAATGGACTCCTTACAATACACCCAGCTTATAAACACTCCCACGCATAGATACGGATCCACGCCAGATCTCATTTTCGCACCAAAACACATCATGGACAAGGGCTTCATCTCATCACCTGTAATCACTCCGGTTCCTTGGTCTGACCACCACAGAATCAAAATAGAATTCTTAAACAAAATGGATAAGCTTAAAAATACACAATCTGCTTCATTTAGGCTAAGAAGATTCAAAGCTTTCAAAAAAGAACAGTTCCTAAAAGAAACACTACCTTACCTTAATTTAAACGAACTCAATCTGACCAAGCAAGTTAACAATTGGTACAATACCATCAACACAGCAGCGAAAACTAACTTAGTCATAAATTCGAATAACAAAAGACATCACGCACCATGGTACTCCAATAGCATACGCCACGCTAAAAGAGAATTAAGAAAGCTAGAACGCCATTGGAGACGTTCCAAATCGCCCACCTCACAGAACTCATATTCTACACAGCAAATTAAATACAACAATCTTATCAACGAAGCAAAACGAGAACATCACACTAACACAATCATGAGAGCTTTCAACAAACCCAGAGAACTATTCGAGATAGTAAAAAAACTTACCAATGAACCTAGCCCTGACATAGACATACAAGTAAACCCTCAAATATATGCAAATTTTCTTCAGGAGAAAGTAGGCCATACACCGCCTCAAAAATTCACAGGAACCATTAGTCTTACCATACCCGTCACAAGTTGGGACAGGTTCCACATTCCTTCAACCAAGCAAATTTCAGACATCATCTCTTCTCTCAACACAAGTACCGCACCCACCGATCCTTGCCCAGTCCTATAGATCAAAGCAACCAAGCAAAACTTCCTCAGTTTCTTACACAACCTTGTTACCAACTCCCTAACTCAAGGAACAATGCCAGAACAACTAAAATTAGCCACAATAAGGCCTATCCCCAAGAAAACTAACTTAGAGAAGAGCAATCCAGCAGCATACAGGCCAATCTCCAGCATACCTCTCCTAGCTAAAATCATCGAAAAAACAGTTCAACTACAACTCCAGGACCACATTGACGAACATGCCCCGCTCGACATTCACCAACATGGCTTCCGCCCTAACCATGGAGTTGAAACCTTGCTGCTCTATCTGTTCAATGACATCATCCACACCATAGACAATTACAATCAAGGAACCTTAGTGATTTTTATAGACATATCAGCGGCCTTCGACACAGTGGACCACAGTATCCTACTAACCAGACTCCAGAGCATTGGTATTACCGGCACTGTCCTAAGCTGGTTTAAATCTTACTTAACTGATAGGCAGTTAAAGGTAAAAATTAATAACATCACCTCTCTACTCACTAAGATTAAACAAGGTGTTCCCCAAGGTTCTGCGCTTTCATCTCTTCTATTTAATATATTTATCCAGCCAATCTGCAACATCATGGTTGCCCATCAAATAGATTACACTATTTATGCTGATGACATAATGATTTACACGACAGTCAACCTTAACAGCCCCGAATATAACAAGATTATGAACTGCCTCGACAACATGTCTGCCTGGCTCACGCTCAACAACCTGGCCATGAACCATAACAAGACAGAGGCTCTCATTACTCGAAACACTGACTTCAGCCCCCCGCCTTTTATTAAATTTAAAAATACAACAATACCTTTAAAGGACGAAGTAAGATACCTCGGAGTAACCCTTGACAAACGACTCAACCTTCAATCCCACATCAGAAAAACTGTTAGAAGCGCTTACTACAGAATGAAAATAATTAGACGCCTGAAGCCCCTTCTCGCCCAACAACATTTCCGCTCAGTCTGTCAGGCACTAATAACTCCAATTCTTGACTTCTGTAACCCTATTTACAACGGAATCCCGAAACACTCACTCAAACCACTGCAGATGGCTCAGAACACAGCTGCCAGAATAATCGCCGGCTCTTCAACTCAAGCCCACATCACCCCAATCCTCAAAGAACTCCACTGGCTCCCAATAAGCCTTCGTATCAGATACAAGTTGGTCATCAATATATTCAAAATCAGACATAAGACCTCAGCAATCAGTCTCCAAGCCCTCTTATTCCCTAACACCAGCAAAAGACCAAGAAGGAAAACCACAGCTGACACCCTCAGCACCCCAAGTAACTACACTAAAGTTTGTAAACTCACCTCACAAAGAACACTTTCCTTATCGGCCCCTCTAATATGGAACTCTCTCCCCCCGACCTACGATTAATTGAGGAACTGAAGGAATTCCGAAAACAACTAAAGTTTGTTCTTTTCATTGAGCACTACGGCTATGACACCTAACTAACTCATATTAATTGTAACATCTCAGTATTGTGTTTTTTGTAATAGTTCACCATGTTATGTATCCCATCTTTCACTTCCCTTGCCTATGTTTAGCCTTTGTATGTCTTTGTAACCGCTTTGATTGAAGGAAAAGGCGGTATAAAAAACCTGTTAAATAAATAAATAAATGAATGCCGCCGCACGTGTCCTCTGTGGTCTAGCCAGATCAGACCATATTACACCTATACTCATGGATCTCCATTGTTTACCGATACACTCCAGGCTAACATATAAGATTCTTCTAATAACATTCAAGATCATCAACAACATTGCCCCCGATTCTCTCAAGGACCGCATCACACCTACTCCGAACACTAGAACCAGAAGGATGGCAACAGACAACACATTGATTATTCCTAAAGACTCAATAAAGTGCTCACAAACAACCAGGAGAAGAACCTTTGCCTACTTCGCACCAAAATGTTGGAATGACCTACCTCCGGAAATCAGAGCGACACGAGACCTGCTACAATTCCGGAAAGCAATAAAACACCACCTCTTTCTGCTTCATTTCACCCAAGCTGCCACCTCAGCCCCAAGAAACCATTCACCTTCCCCTACTAGAGCCCCCTACATAACGCTCTAGCCCCAAGCATTCTCTTTTCTACCCAGAAGCATCTCATGTACTTTCAGATCATGTATCATCTATTATGTCATATCTTATGTATATAGTTTTATGGACTCCTCATCCATTCTGTTATATGTCAATATGTAAATAGTTACCCATGTTCTCCAAGTTCTATTCCCTGTTATAATGTAAATTCAATCAGTCTATTCTGATCTGAATACTCTGTTGAATGTAAACCGCACTGATAACAAATAGCGCGGTATATAAGAATTGTTAAATAAATAAATAGATATGTTTTAAGTTGTCTTTCCTTTTCTTTTATATATGTTTTTATCATTTGGTGTTTTTTAGTTTTTAAATTATTGATTTCTGTATCATTTGTTTACTATGCTTATAATTTAGTTTATTGTTTATATTATTTTTTTAGAGGTCTGTACCCCTGACAAAGGTAGTGCCGAAACACGGCCATGTCGAGTCTTGTGACATTTAGCTTTCACCTCAATAAAGTGTGTTTTGTTCATCACCTCTCTCTAGACTGGGTTGCCAACCTTGACCAAGTCCACACCTGCTATATGTGCTTCCTGTATGGCCCCTGGTGGGGCATGTGTTTCGGCGTATGGACTGCCATCCGGGAAGGATTATTCTGGTGGTGCTGTGTTGGCCGAAGAGAGTGTAATTTGGAGATCTGATGCAGCTCCTGTAAGCACCATCTTCTGTTAGTCTCTGTCTGGGGGCCTTTTGTGTCGGCTGCTTGTCCTGGAGGAACCGACTCCCTTCTTGCTTATGGCTTGGCTTCTGAAAGGAGGCGGTTAGCATGTACGGACTACTCTCCGGCGGTGGTTTTCAACTCTTCTCAGAATCCAGAGATCTACCAACCTGGCATAAGTGAGGGTCTGGTGCCTGGAGTGCTGATGCGGTGCACAGCAGCTGGTTCCTGAGGTGGCCAAGGTGCTATCTCTGTTGGCCTTTTCTGCAGGACAGTCTGGATCAGGGCTTTTCTCTTAGCTCCCTAAAGGTTCATGTGGTAGCTTTGGCCTGTTTCAGAGGTACATTGGCTGGTAAATCTCTAGCCTTACACCCAGATGTTTCACGCTTTCTTCAGGGACTTCGTTGTCTGCATCCTCCACTCTGGTCTGTGGTTCTTTCCTGGGATCTGTGTCTGGTGCTAGGGGCCTTATGAGCCATTGAAGCATGCTACTCTGAAGGATGTCATGTTCAAGACGGTCTTCTTGGTTGCGATTTGTTCCATAAAGAGGATTCCAAGCTGCTGGCTCTGTCTTACCAAGATCCTTACCTATCTTTTTTCTGAGGAGGCTGTTTCCATTCGGCCTGTGCCTTCCTTCTTCCTTGAGGTGATTTCTCCTTTTCATGTAAACCAGGTGGTTTGCCTGCCCACCTCCTCTAAGGAACAGTGTCGGGGGAATGGTAAGGATCTTCGCCTTGGGGATGTCCGGAGGGTGCGTCTCCGGTTCTTAGAGGTTATGACTTCTTTTCGTAAATCAGACCATCTTTTTGTGCAGTTTGCTGTCCTGCGCAAGGTGACACGGCAGCTAAGTCTGCATGGGGGTGCTGAGTCAGAGGTCATTGCCTTGGCGGATCTGTTGTGGAACCGGCCTGTTCCAGAGAGTTTGTGCACCCATTCTACCCAAGCATAAGCATCCTCATGGGTAGAACAGAGCTCGGTAGTCCCTGCAGACATTTATCGGGTGGCAGCATGGGTATCACTTTCCACATTTGTCAAGCATTTCCACTTGGATGTTCATACTTGAGTGGACACGGCTTTTGGCTCTTAAGGTTCTGCGAGCTACTGTGTTTTCTTCATGCCTAGTGGAGGCCTAGCTTTTGTTCGTCCCACTTGTCTGGACTGGTCTAGGAGGACAATATAGAAGGTGACATTTTACTTACTAGATAATGTCCTTTCCTTGAGTTCTGCTAGACCAGTCCCGGGCCCACCCCCTGGAACTGTTTTGCTCTGTTCTTCTGTAGCAGTACCTTGGGTCCTCAATGATTTGCATGCTTGGCTCTGCAGGTCCATCTTCTACGGACAGCCTTCTGTCTACTGTTTGATTACTCATTGTTGCCCACCTTGAGGTTGTGTGAGGCTTGCCATGTTCTCCCATATGCTTTGGGATGCATACTGAAGAGACCTCTAGTGGCTGAGGCGGATAGAGGCATGGGAGTGATGTCATTGAAACCTAGGCTCTTTATTGATTCTTTATCTCCACCAATCTGCTGGTAGGGAAACACAGCCCACTTGTCTGGACTGGTCTACCAGGACTCAAGGAAAGGACATTATCTGGTAAGTAAAATGTCTCCTCCTCTAGCATAACAGATAATGTCAATGCGAATGAGGAACAGTTGGAAGGCAGGACCATATATGACATCATTGTCCAGTTTAGAATAGGCAGGGAGGTTCTTATTTGGGCTGAAGTAATTGGAGTTTGGGCAGTCCAGTAGTGAAGATGAGTCACTAGAAGAACCAATGGAGAACTTTTCCTAATCTCATTTTATCTTGGAAAAAAAAAGAATGTAAACTCCTTAGCTGATGGGCTAACAGAGGATAAGTTTGAAATGGTAGATGAAGAGGTCAGTAATGAAAAACAAATCTTGAAAAATGTTTTCATGATTATATTTAATTGAATAATTGAAAAGGAGTATTTCGTTTTGGCAGATTTTACTAGGTTGCAATACTCCTGTTGGCACGCCCTACAAAGGGCATGTTCCTGGGGCGTTTTCCTTTTTTTTTTGCCTTAATCTCTCTGCCCAGGTTAGTTTTTGCTTCAAAAGGACCTAGGTGATACCATGGATTGTTATGTTTGGATCGAGATCAGCTAACGGTTAAGGGGTTGCTTCCTTTAAGATGTTCCCTAGGTGACATTCCATGTCCTAATCTCTCAGAAATAGGCAGGGACTCCAGGGTAAAAAGAAAAGGTAGACAATTAACTATCGGTGACGCCCAGTCGACCTTGTATTCCTAATTAGCTTAGGATATGAGCGAGGTATAAGTAAATCAGACAGGGAAGTGACCAGCTTTGTGGTCAGTCCATGAAAAAGCTGAAGCAGAGAAATCTCCTCAAATATAATACAGAATCTAGGGAGAAAACTAAGTCTAAAGCATAACCAGCTTCATGGATGGGAAAAGAAACAAGTTGAGGGAACTCCAGATTGACCATCTGTAAAACATTTATATCATTTGATTTGGAAGAATTGCAAATGTTAATGTTAAAATCTGGTAAAATAAGCAGGTGGTTGTAATGAACGCAAGTGTCCAAAATAAATGAGAGTAACAAAGAAGGGAGACAGTATGATAAGGAAACGAGAAATTAATACAAGACAGTAAAGTTTGGTTGAGTAAAGTACAGCCACTCCACCCCTGATTCTGAGCAATCAGTTATTGTAATACGACGAGTGATTTTGAGTTCTTTGGAGCAGGTAGTTAAATCTCCATTTGTTAACCACATTTCTGTCATTCATAACCCTACTACTGAATGGAATGGGGGTTTTTTTGTTTCCTGGTGCTCTTTCGGGCTTCCAGCCCACTTGGAACTAGATTTTGTTGAGCTACAATCACATTAGCTTTGATATACAACTACCTGGGTTCCCCAGCTCAGCCCAGCCGTGCCAGTGTTTCTGTAGTCCCCTGGTCAGCACTGACTGGAATCTGACTATCATGGACCATATGTGAAAAAATACTGCTTAAGTTGTTAAAGTTCTTGCTCAGTTTCGAACAGAGTCCAAGAAAGCATTCTGCCAAAGAAAAAACTTATCTTAAAATACATTTCCATGGGATAAACGTTTACATCTCAAGGAACAAGCAGGAATACAGTTTTCACATATGGGTATTGTTGGCACTGATGAAGCCCACGTGGCAACGCTCCCCAGCGTCCATTAGGAAAGCTTTTGGGGAGCACTCCACTGTGTCTGCCTTCCCGCCTTCTCAACTCCTCTCCTCGGTTCTTTGTTTTCCGCAAAGCCAGCATGAAGCCTCTTTCCTATCACCGCCGAAAAGTTTTATTTTCTTTTTTGGTTTCTGCTCTGCCTTCCTCGACACTGGTACCTTGCCTGATACCGGCCCCGATATTAGTTCTTTTCTTTTCTTATTTTTTTTTCTTCAGTTTAATTATTTTTTCATTTCTGTGAAGCCTTAGGCCTCAACCTAAATTTTTCTGTTTGTCACCATGGACAGACACATTAGTGGCTTCAAAAAATGTTTAAAGTGCTCTGTCACTGTCAGTCACTGATTCTCATGACTGGTGTCTAAAATGTTTGAGCCCAGACCATATATCAGACAATTGTTCATTGTGTAAGCAAATGACCAAATTAGGCCTAAAGAACAAGGCGAAACAGTATGACTCACTATTTGCCCCGGACTTGATTTCAGTGGCCTCTGCATCATCAAGGACATTGGCATCTTCAGCTGGTTCCCAGGTCTCCAAAAAGTCCAAACATAAACGAAAAGACTAAGTTATCGGCATTGAAATCCGATACCGTGGATCGAGATAAGTCTCTGCACTTTCGAGATGCACCGAAAGGGGCATCTGATGCTGACCGGCCGTCCAAACAGCCCCAGTGGGAGGACCAGTCCTCCAAAACCACACAGGGGCTACAGGATGCTCCCGAGGCATCGACCTCTGGAGAACTACTGGTGCTGTGCTCTGGGATGGTGGCACACAGCCCCACACTCGATTTCACCCAGGCATCGGTCTCTCCCATCAATCAATGTTTTTAGCTGTCAAGAGGACTATCTCCAGGAACAAGCAGGAATGAGTCTTCACATATGGGTACGTCGGTACCGACGGAGCCTGCGCGGGAACGCTCCCCAGCGTCCAATCCCTTTGGGAGCATCCCACAGCGCCTGCGTGCTGCCTTCCCGCCTTTCCCAACTGTCTCTCCTCAGTTCTTCTTTTTCCGCGGAGCCAGCAGGTTGTGTTCCTGTCACCGCAGAAGAATTTCCTTATTTTTTCTTTATTTCTTTTGTGTCGCGTCTGCCTTCTTCGACGCTGTACCGGTACTGCCGGTCTTTGTTCTTTTCTTCTTGTAAAATAAAAAATAATAAAAAACCTTTTTTCCGTTCTTTTTCTTCAGGTGCACTTGAGTTTTGGGCCTTAGGCCCAAAACTTTTTTTCCTTAAATATGGAAAAGCCTGCCTCAGGATTTAAAAAGTGCACAAAATGTGGCGGTACTATTTCCGTCACCGACACCCATGACTGGTGTCTAAAATGTTTAGGTCCTGACCATTCCATAACAGATTGTGTGTCCTGTTCCATGATGTCTAAAAGAGGTCGGCAGAACCGAGCTGCCAAGCTCAGTACCCTGTTTCCCTCTGATGCGGCTTCGGTGGCATCGACGTCTTCCAGGGCTGCTTCTTCCTCACATGGATCTCAGGTAACTAAACATAAATCCAGCCGGTCCTCGAAGGGTAGATCTCCTTCTAAGCATCGAGATGCCTCTGGCCTTGCCCTCAAGGATTCTGCACCGGCAAAATTACCCCGGCGGGAAGCTTCGGCCTCTAAAGCATCATTATCGGGGTTCCAGGATGATCTCGATGGCGTGGCCTCGACAGATCTCCTGGTGCCATGCTCTGAGGTACCGGTGGCTTCCACCGGTACCGATTTCCAGGCATTGGCGGCGTCGATGGATCAGAAGATTCTGTCCATAGAACGCAGTCTGGCAGCTTTCCTTGTGGCATTGACGCCCGTGGTACCGCAACAGACTACTCCGCCGGTACCGGCTCTAGCATCGCCATCGGTACCGATTCCGGTCCCGGTGGCATCGGCATCGGTGTCCGCTATGCCGGTACTCTGTCCTCTGAAGCCCTCCGGTACCGATACCCCGGTACCGGTTATTCACGATACCGATCCCGGTTGGTATGGGTATCGGGCTTTGCAAGAGCATCCGGACAGACGATACTTCGATTCCTCTGAGGATTCTGAAGAGTCGGTCGATGCAGTGATGCTTCTTCCACAGGAGGAGTCCTCTCCTAAACGAAGCATGTCCTCCAGAGGATTTGTCTTTTCAAGACTTTATCAGAGAGGTGGCTCGGGGTCTCTCTATTACAGTGGCACCTGAGACAGAGCCCAGAGCCAAGGAGTTAGATATTTTACAATATCCTAAGACTCCTAAGGAGGCAGCTACCTTACCTATTCATGAGATTCTGTACGATCTCATGTTGAGGATGTGGGAAGCACCTCTAACCACCTCTCCTCATTCTCGCTGGTTGGATACCATGTATCGTGTCCCTCCTTGTCCTGGTTTCCATAAAACTCAACTTCCTCACCACTTTATTGTGGTTGAGTCTGCAATGAGAAAGATAAGAAGTGCCAAAAGATATGCCTCTAATCCTCCAGGACGTGAATGTAGAACCCTGGATGCTTTTGGAAGAAGAGTCTTCCAAGCTTCCATGCTTGCTGCGAGAATTAATTCTTATAGTCTCTACATGGGAATGTTCTTAAAAGAAGTCACTGACCATTTGCAGACTTTAAGTCCTTTTATGTCTGAAGATAATAAGCAAGAATTTCTCACTGGGCTCAAACATGCCCAGGATATCTCCAAATTCTCCAACCGTGCAGCTTTCGACACGTTTGAATGCGTAAGCAGAGCCTCAGCTATTGCCATAGGTGCACGTAGGATTGCTTGGCTTCAAGCATCTGATTTAGAGATCTGGGTTCAAGATGAATTGGGAAATATCCCTTGTACAGGTGAGAACCTGTTTGGTAAGGATTGGCAAGCAAAAGCCAATCAGATGGATGCTGAAAATTCTGCTTTGGATAGACTATCCAAATCCACAGCTGCTCCTGCTAAGAAAAGGTTGTTCAAGAAAACACCTTTTTCTAAAAAGGGAAGATTCTATCCTGCTTATGGTCAGCGGGCATCTTCTGCAGCTCAGTTCCATTCCAAACATCAGCAGTCCTCCAAACAGAGCAAAGCAAAGGCTGCGAGGCCTGCTCCAGCCCAGCAACCTCAGCCCCCCTCAGGGCCTTTGACTTTCTGCTAGAGAACTTAGCCTTCCTGGCTCTAGAAGGAGCAGAGCCCTCCACCATTCCAGGAAGGTTATGTCACTTTGCTCCCAGGTGGGGGCAAATTACAGCAGAGCATTGGACACTCTCCATCATAAGAGAGGGGTACAAACTTCATTTTTCAAGCTTGCCCCCTCTCACAAGAGTGCACCAGTTCAATTCTCCAACCTCCCTCCTCAGCCTGTTGGAGCAGGAGGTTGCCACTCTTCTCGCCCAGGGGGCAATAGAGGAAGTGCCTTTTCAACAACAGGGCACAGGGCTCTACTCCCCCTTTTTTCTTATTCCAAAGAAAACAGGGGGCTTCAGACCCATCTTAGATCTCAGAGCGTTGAACAGATTCCTAGTCAAAGAAAAATTCAAGATGGTTTCTCTAGGAACTCTGCTGCCATACCTTCAGAGTCAGGATTGGCTTTGTTCTCTAGATCTCAAGGATGCGTACACTCATGTTCTCATCCATCCAACTCACAGAAGGTTCCTTTGGTTGCTTTTTTAGGAAAAGCACTAACAATACAGAGTGCTCCCTTTTGGTCTGGCCTCTGCACCGAGGGTGTTCACGAAATGCATGGCAGTGGTTGCTGCTTTTCTGCTCACCCTGGGAATATTCGTCTTCCCTTACCTGGACGACTGGCTCATTCGAGCTCCCACTCAGTCAGAGGCCAAGACTTCTCTAACCTGCACAATGCGTATCCTTCAGTATTTAGGGCTGGTAATAAACATCCCAAAATCCAATTTGATCCCTACTCAGTCCTTGGAGTTTATAGGGGCGTTGCTGGATACCACAAAGGCAAGGGCCTATCTTCCCCAGGCCCGTTGCCTTCGCTTGGTGCAGTTAGCTTCTCAAGCAGAGTTGAAGCCCCTACTAACTGCTCGAGAGATGTTACAGTTGCTAGGCCACATGGCATCCACCGTACATGTGGTACCATATGCTCGCCTTCACATGAGAGCAGCTCAGTGGACTTTATCCACCCAGTGGACCCAGGCATTAGGCTGCCTGTCAGACAAAATAGCAAACACAAGTCGCCTCATTTTGTCCCTCCAGTGGTGGAAGTCCCCTCAAAACCTGTTGCTGGGGCCCCCTTTCAACAGCCTCTACCCCAAGCAACTCTTACAACAAATTCTTCTCCAATGGGCTGAGGAGCTCATTTTCAGGACCTCTCCACCTAGGGCATCTGGTCCCCACAGGAGGCTTGTCTACATATCAATCTCTTGGAACTCAGAGCAATCTTCCTTGCTCTGCGAGTTTTCCACACCCTGCTCAGCCACAAGACAGTCCTTATCCACACGGACAATCAGGTAGCCATGTTCTATGTAAACAAGCAGGGAGGAACTGGCTCTCTGTTGCTTTGCAACGAAGCTCTGCGACTGTGGGCCCTCGCCAGAGAGCATCACATTCATCTTCTGGCAGTTCATCTTCCAGGTGTTCAAAACTCTTGAGCGGACAGACTCAGTCGAGTTCTGCTTCCACACGAGTGGTCCCTACATATGGACCAGGTATCCAAGATTTTTCGAATTTGGGGAACCCCGGACATAGACCTCTTTGCAAGTCCGTGGAATGCCAAACTTCCCCGGTTCTGTTCCAGAGCTCCGGCTCAGGGGGCTCAGGCAAGGGATGCTTTCCTCCTTCACTGGGGTCAAGACTTCCTGTATGCCCTTCCACCCATTCCCCTAATTCCCAAAACCTTGTTCAAGCTTCAGAGAGACAGAGGCCACATGATTCTCATAGCTCCACATTGGCCACGGCAAGTGTGGTACCCTCTGCTTCTACATCTCTCTGAAACTCCCTCCCTAGAGTTAGGGTCTGCTCCAGACCTCCTCTCTCAAGAGGACGGAAGGTTATGGCATCCCAATCCCCAGTCTCTGCATTCCAGGGCTTGGTTGCTGAAGGCCTAGATCTCCAGGATCTTTATCTTTCTCAATAAGTGAAAGATGTTCTTTATGCTTCCAGAAAACCTTCCACTAGACCAGGGGTCTGCAACCTTTAAGACATAAAGAGCCACTTGGACCCGTTTCCGAAGGGAAAAAAAAACCTGGGAGCCGCAAAACCATTGCGACATTTAAAACAAATCTAACACTGCATATATTGTTTCTTACCTTAATGCTATATACGACCCCCTACTTTTCCTGTTAAAATATAGGTGTTTGGCCTATACTCGCCGTATAAGACTACCCCTCTTCTTTCGCACACCAAAAAAAAATACGCCAGAAAATATAACAACAAGAAGTAACAATATTTGATTTCAAAATTATGATGATTTTGTAGTCAAATCACTAATATGAAATAAAATTATTTTTTCTACCTTTGTTGTCTGACCAATTTATTCTTTGATCATGCTGGTCCCGATCTGAGGCTTCTGCTTTCCTGTCTTCTCTTAGCTCTCTTTCTGTGGTCTATGGTCCATCTGCCAGTTCTTATCTCTTCTTTCGTTTTCTTCACTTCTTTCCATCAGCCTATTTCCAGTCCCAGTAACCCTCCCCAATATCAGCCCCTTTCCAGTCCTCACTCCCAGTACCTTCCAATGTCAACTTGCATTCCCATGATTGCCACTGGTGTCCATTTCCTTCCAGTCCCCCTCCTTCCCCACTGACCAGTCCCTTCTAGTACAAATACCATGGCAGCCCCTCTCAGATCCAGTTCCATTCTCCCATCCCCTCATATCAGCCCATTTGTAGCCTTAGCCCCCAGTTATCTTCCAGGGCCAGCAGCTCTATCCTCCCCTCCCCACAATCAGCCCATGCCCAGTCAAAGCCCCCCAATCAGCTCGCTTCCAGTGCTAATCCCCCCTCAACCCCATTACCAGTGCTAGCCTCCCCTAATCAGCCCAATACCAGTCCTACCCCCCATCAGCTCATTACCAGTCCTAGCCTCCCCTAATCAGCTCATTTCCAGTGCTCGTCCCCTCAACCCCATTACCAGTGCTCCATCCCTCCATGTCAGCCCCCTCCCTCCCTCCCTCCATCCATATCAGCTCCCTCCCTCCATGTCAGCCCGCCTCCCCAATCCCTCCATGTCAGCCCCCCTCCCTCCATGTCACCCCCTCCATCCCTCCATGTCAGCCCCCCTCCCTCCATCCATATCAGCTCCCTCCCACCATGTCAGCCCCCCACCCACCATGTCAGCCCCCTCCATCCATCCATTCATATCTGCTCCCTCCCTCCATGTCAGCCCCCTCCCTCCCTCCATGTCAGCCCCCTCCATCCCTCCATGTCAGGCCCCCTCCATCCATGTCAGCCCCCTCCATCCCTCCATGTCAGCCCCCCTCCCTCCATTCATTCATATCTGCTCCCTCCCTCCATGTCAGCCCCCTCCATCCCTCCATGTCAGCCCCCCTCGATCCATCCCTCCATGTCAGCCCCCCTCCATCCATCCATGTCAGCCCCCCTCGATCCGTCCCTCCATGTCAGCCCCCCTCCCTCCATGTCAGCCCCCTCCCTCCATCCATCCATTCATATCTGCTCCCTCCCTCCATGTCAGCCCCCCTCCCTCCATGTCAGCCCCTCCATCCCTCCATGTCAGCCCCCCTCCCTCCATCCATTCATATCAGCTCCCTCCCTTCATGTCAGCCCCCCTCCCTCCATGTCAGCCCCTCCATCCCTCCATGTCAGCCCCCTCCATCCCTCCATGTCAGCCCCCCTCCCTCCATCCATTCATATCTGCTCCCTCCCTCCATGTCAGCCCCCCCCACCAACCATCCATCCATCCATATCAGCTCCCTCCCTCCATGTCAGCACCCACCCTTCTTCTGCAGCCGCGGCTCCCTGCCTCGTAGGGACCCGCGGCGGTGCTGTTAAAATCATCTCGGAGCCCTTCCTGTCTTGATGGGCTCCGTGCAGCATTGTCCCGCCTCCAAAACTTCCTTTAGAGGCGGGACAATGCTGCACGGAGCCCGTCAAGACAGGAAGGGCTCCGAGATGATTTTAAAAGCACAGCCGCGGTTCCCTAAGAGACAGGGAACCGCGGCTGCAGAAGAAGGGAGGGAGCTGACATGGAGGGAGCCCATAACGCGACGTTTAAAGCGGGCAGTGTGCTCCGGAGCCGCGGCAAAGGTGAGAAAGAGCCGCATGCGGCTCCGGAGCCGCGGGTTGCCGACCCCTGCACTAGACTTTCTTATGCTTTCAAGTGGAAGAGGTTTACCATCTGGTGTTCTGAGAAGGGTCTTAACCCCCGTGCCATACCTCTGGAATCCTTGCTGGAGTATCTCCTTCATCTGTCTAATGCAGGCCTTAAGACAAATTCAGTAAGGGTCCATTTGAGTGCTATTGCAGCTTCCCTTAAGCCTCTAAATGGACAGCCTATTTCCTCTCCTCCTCTTGTAGCAAGATTCATGAGAGGCCTCCTTTTAACAAAGCCTCCCATCAGACCACCCCCGGTGGCATGGGACTTAAACTTGGTTCTTGGTCAGCTTATGAAGCCGCCTTTTGAACCTTTAGCTACCACCTCCTTGAAATACCTTTCTTGGAAGGTTATCTTTCTCTTTGCAATCACATCAGCACGCCGCATTAGTGAATTGCAAGCACTCGTAGCTAATCTGCCTTATACAAGGTTCCATCATGACAAGGTGGTCCTTAGGACTAATCCACACTTTATGCCTAAGGTGGTCTCGCCTTTTCACCTCAACCAGGAGGTCTACCTACCTGTCTTTTTTCCAGGGCCTCATGCATCAAGTGCAGAGAGGAATCTTCATATCCTGAACTGTAAAAGAGCTCTGGCTTTTTACTTACAAAGGACACAGCAACATAGAAAGTCTTCCTAACTCTTTGTTGCCTTTGATCCTTCTCATCTCGGACAACCAGTCTCCAAGAGAACACTTTCTAACTGGATTGCCCAGTGCATTTCTTTCGCCTATCAGAGCAAGAGCCTTTCTCTGGAGGGCCATGTCACAGTTCACAATGTGAGAGCCATGGCAGCCTCAATGGCTCATCTGAACTCTGTCTCTATCGACGACATCTGTCGAGCAGCCACTTGGGCCTCGGTTCATACCTTCACAGCCCATTACTGCTTGGACAAGGACTCCCGCCGAGATGCCTTGTTTGGTCAGGCTGTTCTTAAACACCTGTTCCATACTTAATCAACTCCTACCCACCATCCCTCATGGAATGCCAGAGATCCAGGTGGGGAAGTGCAGCCCTGTTCCAGGGACACACAACTTCTGGGATCTCTCCCTGGCATCTAAAACTAGGGAGTCCCCATATGTGAAGACTCATTCCTGCTTGTTCCTGGAGATAGCACAGTTACTTACCTGTAACAGGTGATCTCTGGGAACAGCAGGAATAAGTCTTCACAACCCACCCACCTTCCCTAGGAGTTGTATCTCTCTATCCATCTTTCCTTTCCCTCTCTCTCTCTCTCTCTCTCTTTGTCTCAGCTTAAAACTCAGCTGAGGAGAGACAGTTGGGAAAGGCGGGAAGGCAGCACGCAGGCGCTGTGGGATGCTCCCAAAGGCTTTTTGATTGGACGCTGGGGAGCGTTCCTGCGCAGGCTCCGTCGGTACCGACATACCCATATGTGAAGACTTATTCCTGCTGTTCCCAGAGATCATCTGTTACAGGTAAGTAACTGTGCTTTCATGGCACTCCTGGCTGCTGCGATACCAAGGCATCAACAGCCACAGCCAGTCAGGCACTTGGCTTCCAGCTTGGTGCAGGAGGCTCTGCCTTCAGTACCAGCCCTGGAACAGGTATCAGCTGTTCCTCTCCCTCTGATCCCTCCACTGGAATCTGTATCGATGGGACCCCTACCTCTGATTCTTCCCTTGGAACCGGTAACCACTGTTGGTACCCAACTGGTTTCTGGTGCAGGTACCACCCATCTAGAACATCAACATTGACATCAAGCATCGTCATCAGCTTGAGATTGTCGATACTTCGATTTCCTTTCGGAATCTGAGTCGTCGTCTTCTGACTCTGAAGAGACATCAGAGGATTCCAGGGCCACCCAGAATATTCCCTTCGATCCCTTTCCTCCTCCTCATGCAAGTCATCAGTCCCCGCCAGAGGACACGTCCTTTCAGGACTTCATCAGAGACATGGCATCGGGTCTCCAGATCACCATAACATCGGAAATGGAACCGAGGGCTGAGGAATTAGAAATCCTCCAATACCCCTCGACCCCCAAGGAGGTAGCAACGTTACCAGTGCATCGGATTCTACAGGATCTAATGCTACAATGTGGGAGGCCCGCCATGCCCTGGTTTTCAAAAGCGTCAATTACCGCACCACTCAATGGTAGTGGAATCGGCAGTGCGATGCATCAAGAGTTCTAAAACTCATTCATCCATACCACCTGGCAAAGATGCCAGAACTCTCGATGCCTTTGGAAGTTGCTGCTTCTAGGCATGTATGCTTGCTTCTAGGATTACATCCTACACCCTCTACACAAGGGCATGTACCTCAGATGTCTCCAGGAACCTAGCAGACTTTGCTCCTATTCTCCCAGATGACAAACGCAATGCTTACATGACCGTATTCAAGCAAACTCAAAATACTCAGTGGATTCAGGTGACCGGACGTCTCTCAGACAAGATTTTCATCACTCCTCATCTTGTCAACTCCCTTCACTGGTGGTGCGCCCCCAAAATCTTCTAGAAGGGTCACCTTTTCAGATGCCTCCACCTCAGTGCACCCTAACGATAGATGCATCCAAGCTAGGATGGGGAGCACATCTGGACATATTCTCTTAATGCAGATCAGTATCCTAGAGCTCCGTGCTCTCACCAGTGCCCTTTGGGTTTTTCAACCCCAACTTTCAGGCAATCACATCTTAGTTCAGACAGACAACCAAGTAGCCATGTTCTACGTAAACAAGCAAGAGGGAGCGGGTTCTTATCCCCGCTGCCATGAAGCCCTTCGCCTCTAATCTTTTGCCATTACACACCGCATCCACCTCCAAGTTGTGTATCTCCCAGGCAAACTCAGTGTCCTTGCAGGTGGATTCAGTTGAATCCTACGTCCACACGAGTGGGCGCTGCATCAGGACATCGCATCTTGGATCTTCAGTATGTGGGGGACTCCCAGAATAGATCCATTTGCCTCCCCAGAGAATGCGCGTCTTATGCTTTTTTGCTCAAGAATTCCTTCCAGACAGCGGACGCTTTTCTTCATTGGGGCACAGGCCTGCTTTATGCATTCCCGCCACCCACTTTGATACCCAAAACTCTATTCAAACTGCAGGCCATAAAGAGCTCCATGATTCTAATAGCCTCTTATTGGCTCTGTTGCTTCGTCTAGCACAGACTCCACCACTCAATTTGGGTCATGCCCCCAACCTCCTCTCTCAGGATCAAGGGCAATTTCTCTATCCTAATCCATAAGCCCTCCGTCTCATGGCGTGACTGCTGAAGGCATAATCGTTGATGACTTCAATCTCCCTCCACCAGTCAGAGACATCTTGCTTGCTTCCCTCGAACTGTCGTAGTTCTTATGCCTTCAAATTGTGGCGGTTCACCCTCTGGTGCACCCCACAGCAAATTAACTCTTCTAATTGCCCATTGGAGCATCTTCTACAATATCTTCTCAACTTGTCTTCCACAGGACTTAAGACTAACTCTATGTTAGAGAGGGCATTGAGTCAGAAAGAATTGAAGTTTTGCAGGAAACAAAATTTGCTGTAGAATCTCTATGGATTGAAATTCCATGTAAAAAGGGGAAGGCGGTGGGGGTGTACTATCGACCGCCTGGCCAGAATGAACAAATGGATGATGAAATGCTCAAAGAAATCAAGGAAGCTAACAAAAGTTACAGCGCGGTAGTAATAATGGGTGATTTCAATTACCCCGGTATCGACTGGGTCAGTGTCACGGCAGGACATGCTAGGGAGATAAAGTTCCTAGATGACATAAATGACTGCTTCTTGGAGCAGCTGGTTCATGAACCGACCAGAGGGGAAGCCATATTAGACCTAGTCCTTAGTGGAACACCAGATCTAGTGCAAGCGATAAGGGTGTTGGGGCCACTTGGCAACAGTGATCATAACATGATCGCCTTTGATTTAATTAGTGGAGGAGGGATAGTAAGAAAATCGATAGTACTACCTTTTAACTTTCGAAAGGGAGACTATGATAAAATGAGGAAAATAGTTAAGAAAAAACTAAAAGGAGCAGTTGCAAAGGTTAAAGACTTACATCAAGCTTAGGTGTTGTTGAAAAATACTATCTTGGAAGCCCAGACCAGCTGTATTCCACGCTTTAAGAAAAGTGAACGGAAGTCCAAAAAACTGCCAGCATGGTTTATAGGTGAGGTCAGAGAGGCTGTTATTGCCAAAAAAGCATCTTTCAGGAAATGGAAAAAAGAGCCAAACGATGAAACCTGGAAACAGCACAAGCACTGGTAGGTCAAATGCAAGGCATTGATAAAGAAGGCAAAGGGAGAATTTGAGAAGAAGCTTGCTGCGGAAGCAAAAACGCGAAATAAAGATTTTTTCAAGTACATTCGTAGCAAAAAACTTGTGAGAGAATCAGTTGGACCATTAGATGATAGAGGAGTTAAAGGGGCACTAAGAGGCGACAAGGCGATAGCGGAGAGACTGAATGAATTCTTTGCTTCGGTCTTTACTGAGGAAGATGTAGGGATGTTACCCATGACTGAAGTGGTATTTAAAGGTGCGGAAGAATTGAAGGAAATATCGATACATCGGGAAGATGTATTACAACTATTAGATAAACTGAAGAGTAGCAAATCACCTGGGCCGGATGGTATACATCCAAAGGTGTTGAAAGAACTGAAATATGAGATTGCAGACCTGCTATTAGTAATCTGTGAACTATCATTAAAATCATCTCTAATACCGGAAGATTGGCGGATCGCCAATGTTACACCGATTTTTAAAAAGGGTTCGAGGGGTGATCCGGGAAACTACAGACCGGTGAGCTTCACGTCAGTACCGGGAAAAATGGTAGAAACCATCATAAAGAATAAAATTACTCAGCATGTACATAGTCATGGCCTAATGGGAGACAGCCAACATGGCTTTAGACAAGGAAGATCTTCTCTTATTAATCTGTTATGTTTTTTTGAAAGTGTGAATAAAGAGGTGGACGAAGGTGAGTCCGTTGATATAGTGTATCTGGACTTTCAGAAAGCCTTTGACAAGGTCCCTCATCAGAGACTTTTGGCAAAACTAAAGAGTCATGGGATAGGAGGCAGTGTACTACTGTGGATCAGGAACTGGTTAAAAGATAGAAAGCAGAATGTTGGCTAAATGGCCAATTTTCCCAATGGAGAAAGGTGAATAGTGGTGTACCCCAGGGATCTGTGCTGGGTCCGCTGCTTTTTGACTTATTCATAAATGACCTGGAAAGTGGAATAACGATTGAGGTTATCAAATTTGCAGATGACACAAAACTATTTAAAATTGTTAAAACCCAAGAGGATTGTGGAAAATTGCAAGAGGATCTTGATGAATTGGAAGACTGGGCATCAAAATGGCAGATGAAATTTAATGTGGACAAGTGCAAAGTTATGCACCTAGGGAAGAACAGCCCAAACTATGGTTACACAATGCAAGGTTCCACCTTAGGAACCACCACCCAGGAAAAAGATTTAGGCGTCATTGTGGATAACATGTTAAAACCCTCGGCCCAGTGTGCAGCGGCAGCCAAGAGAGCAATTAGAATGCTAGGTATCATAAGGAAAGGAATGGAAAATAAAACAAAAGATATTATAATGCCTCTATACCGTTCCATGGTGAGACCACACCTTGAATATTGTGTGCAATTCTGTTCGCCGTATCTTTAAAAGGATATAGCGTTATTAGAAAAGGTTCAGAGAAGAGCCACCAAAATGGTAAAGGGGATGGAAGGATACTCCTATGAAGAAAGGCTAAAAAGGGTTAGGGCTCTTTAACCTGGAAAAGAGACGGCTGAGGGGAGATATGATAGAAGTCTATAAATTAATGAACGGAGTGGAACGGGTAAACGTAGATCGACTGTTTACGTTATCAGAATATAGAAAGACTAGGGGACATGCAATGAAGCTATTTAAGACTAATAAAAGAAAATATTTTTTCACTCAACGTGTAATCAAACTCTGGAATTTGTTACCGGAGGATGTAGTAAAGGCTGTTAGTGTAGTTGGTTTAAAAAAGGTTTGGACAAGTTCCTGGAGGAAAGGTCTGTAAACCATTATTAAGAAGGGACCCAGAATATCAATGCTTGACCCAGTACAAGCATTGCGGAACCTGTATCTTTTGGGGAAACTGCTAGGTACGTATGACCTAGATTGGCCAATGTTGGAAACAGGATGCTGGGCTTGATGGACCTTGGTCTGACCCAGTATGGCATATCGTATGTTCTTATGTTCTTAATTCATCTCAGTGCCATCACTGTCTATCATAACTCACTGGATAGGCATCCTATTTCCTTGCACCCCTTGGTGCAACAATTCCTGCGGGGTCTTATGCTTTCCAAGCCACCGATCAAACCATCGCTGGTGTCTTGGGACCTCAACATGGTCCTAGCACAGCTTTTAAAAGCCCTGTTTGAGCCTCTGGCTACCACTTCTCTGAAACATATTCCTCATTACCATCTCTGAAGGTCATATTCCTCATTACCATCACCTGCATTTGCGAATTACAGACTTTTGGTGGCGGATCCCCCCTACACTCGATTTCACCATGATAATGTGGTATTCCATACTCATCCGCATTTCCTTGCAAAAGTACTGTTAACTTTTCATCTCAGCCAATGTGTTATGCTGCCTGTCTTCTTCCCCTGGCTGCATACCTCGAGAGCAGAGGCAGTATTACATACCTTGGATTGCAAGCGCGCTCTTGCTTACTACTTGGACAGGACCAAGGATTTTAGGAAATCCTCCCAATTATTTATTTCCTTCGACCTGAGCCATTTAGGTCTTCCCGTGTCGAAATGCACCCTATCCAATTGGATTGCCGACTACATTTCCATTGTCTATGCTCAAGCAGGACTCTCTCTCAAGGGTCATGTTACCGCTCACAATGTGAGGGCTATGGCATCCTCAGTTGCCAACCTCCGTTCTGTCTCCATAAAGGAGATCTTCCGGACAGCTACCTGGTCTTCTGTTCACACCTTCGCTGCTCACTATTGCCTGGACTCCTGTTGGAGCGCTGTCTTTGGCCAGGCTGTTCTTCAGCATCTTTTTGGGACTTAATCACAACTCCTACCATTACACTTGACTCCTGACTTCTTGCCCCATCCTCCTGCTTGTTGCACTTGAGTTTGCTGTAGCCACTTTGTGTACATACCTTCTTGGCTCTATTCCTTAGCCTCACGCATTTCTTTTCAATCTGGTGCCTGGGAACTTGTGAGTCCTGTATGTGAAGACTGCATTTCTGCTTGTTCTTAGAGATAGCATAGTTACTCACCTGTAACAGTTGATCTCCAGGCATAGCAGGAATCAGTCTTCACAACCCACTATCCTCCCTAGGAGGAGTTGAGTATTTTTTCCTCTTTTCTCATTTACAAACTCAACTGAGGAGAGGAGTTGGGAAGGCAGACATGCAGGCGCAATGGAGTGTTCACAGAAGCTTTCCTATTGGATGCCGGGGAGCATTCCCGCACAGGCTCCGTCGGTGCTGACAATACCCATATGTGAAGACTGAGTCTTGCTGTTCCCAGAGATCACCTGTTACAGGTGAGTAACTACATTTTCTCCAGGAACAAGCAGGAAGTCAGTCCTCACTTATGGGTGACGTCGGCACCGGCAGAGCCCATGCGGAGGATTTTACCAGCTTTCAAAGAAAACCTTTGGGATTGCTGCCACGCACGCATTCCACGGGTGCATTTTGCTCAGTCTCCCTTTTTCCACGAACCCTTATGGATGCACGTTCTCGTCCCTCAGAACAAGCTTTTGTCCTACAGGCCCTTGTTTTACAGTTGCACCTGTCCTCTACCCGTCCTTCCCCTGCTCTACCTTCTTAGAGCTGTTGGGGATAGTTTTCATTTTTTCATTTTTTGTTACGGGTTTCACGCCCTTTTCTTTTTCCTAACTGCTGGCCGCGTGGGTCTTTGACCTTGCGGGGGCCATTTTTGCCCTCATGGCCACCTGCTTCAAAAAATGTGATAGATGCTCTAGGAACACGTCACTTACGGACACTCACGACTGTTGTCTGTGGTGCCTCGGAACTGACCATGATCCAGAGCTCTGTTGCTCTGCAAGAAAATGTCCTCTAATGCCCTTCTCAGCCATAAGCAGAAGTCCGAAGACATTTTCAGGAAGGCCGCCTCGGAATCCCCAGTGGCACCCTCGTCGTCTCTCCCCCAGTGGGCTTCCCCCCTTCGGCCCCACGCTCACGGCGGCCCTCAGACCAGGGATCCCCTAAGGTGAAGCGGCGCATAAAGAAGGCAGCCTCAAAGTCGCTGTCAGGGGCTCCCGATAAGCGTGAGCATTCCCGTGCTCGGTCACTTAGCCCCCTTCGGCGTTCCTGAGAGTCGGACAGGGAGCAGCCCCGCAAGGTACCCTGCACTGAAGCGGAGGCCTCTGGCGAAGGCGCCTGATCTCCTAAGGGCCGTCCCAGTGAGTACCCCCTCTCCTCCTTGACGCCCGACCCGGTGACCCTGGGATCGGCGTCCCAGGACTCCACTCCCACGTGGGAGTTCCACATGCTGGCTCTAGAACGCAGCATTTCTGCGTTCATCGCTTCCCAGCAGGCAGTTAGAGCCAGCTTTGCTGACTCATGCCCAGAGGCTGTGGGTCCCTTGCGTGGGACACTGAAATCCATCCAGGAAACCCCAGAGAGCCGCGGGCCTTGTGAAAGTCCTTGATGTCAGTCTCGCTCGCCCTCCCGTTCCTTGGAGGCAAGATCTTCCAGGGCCTCCGGCTCCAAGCGGGCACCAGCCATTGGACAGGGCGATCTGCCCTGCTCAGACTCCTCGACCGATTTCTCGGACACCACCCCGGAAACCTGTACCCACCGGGATCTTCTGTCGGACTCCTCTCCGCCCGCGTTCCAGCGGCGCTCGCCTCCCGAGGACACCTCCTTCCTGGTGTTCGTTTGGGACATGGCACGGGCCCTTAACCTGGCCACTCAGGCCGAGGAGGACCCTCATGCTGAAGAACGTGATATTCTTCAATATAAGTCCCCACCCAGAAAATCCCTCACTGTGCCGGTTCCTCCTGTTCTATCTTGGCTGCTGCTCCGTAGGTGAGAAACCCCCGCCTTGGTCCCCATCGTGAACAAGCACCTTGATACTATGTACAAGATGCAACTTGGCCCGGGGTTCAGGAAGACCCAACTTCCCCACACCTCTATGGTGGTGGAGTTGGCCATGAGAAAGCAGAAGAGCCCAAAATTGCACTCGTCGGTACCACCCGGTCGAGAGTCAAGAGCACTTGATGCCCTCTGCCTACAATGGATTTGAGTCATCGGCTTGGGTGGTGGCTGCGGGCATCAGGGCCTGCCACCAGGCATGGCTCCAGCCTTCGGATTTGGCGCAGTGGGTGCAGGAAAAACTGTGTTCCCTGCCTTGGTGAGTAGCTCTTCAGCAAGCCAATGGAAGAGAAAGCCGCAGAGATAGAGACTGAGTTATTTGCCAGAATCCGTCTCTCACGCAAGACCTCCTCTCTGCCCCGGAAGAAGCACCCAGCCATGAAGCCCTTCTTTCCTTGGAAGGGCCTCCAGTACCGTGGCTATCTGCCATACCTGGCTACCCCCCACGCCGACTACACCGGCACAGGGTAAATCCTGCCAAGGACATCGCAAGTCGAAAGGGCCGAAAGTCCAAAATCCGGCTTTTCCACAACCCGCACAGTGGTTTTGACTCCATCGGCATAGCCCCTTGCCCTCCAGTGACGCAGCAGCCAGTGGGGGGGACACCTGTCTCGTTTCGCCCCATCATGGGCTTCCATCACCTCAGACACCTGCGTTCTCCAGGTCCTCCAAGACAGCTATCGCCTTCGCTTCGACAGGCTTCCACCTCTCCTCCCTGGTGGAGCCTCCTCGACTCCCCACGCACCAGCTTCTACTGCAGCGGGAATTACTCTCTCTCCTTGCCCGGTAGGCCGTCAAGAAGGTCCCTCCGCACCTTCAAGGTCGGGGCTTCTATTCCCAGTACTCCTTGTCCCGAAAAAGGGGGGGGGGGGGTTCTACGGCCCATCCTCAACCTCCGCAAGTTGAACAAGTTCTTGGTGCGGGAGACTTCAAAATGTTATCCCTTGGTGTTCTGCTGCCCTTCCTCCAGCAGGGCAACTGGCTATGCTCCTTGGATCTAAAGGACGCTTACGCCCACATCTTAATCCACCCCAGCATAGGCAGTATCTGCACTTCAGGGTGCAGGGAGAGCACTTCCATTACAGGGTGCTCCCCTTCGGCCTCGCGTCCGCCCCATGAGTCTTTACGAAATGCCTCGTCGTGGTTGCCGCCCATCTCAGGAGTCAGGGCGTGCCAGTCTTTCCCTACCTTGACAACTGGCTTGTCACGGGCTCCTCGGCCAAGGAAACCCGGCAAGCAATGTCGCGCACCATCTTTCTTTTGGAGGTCTTGGGGTTCTTGGTCAACTACCCAAAGTCTCACCTCGAGCCGGTGCAGGCACTCGAGTTCATCGGGGCGCGCCTTGATACTCAGTGGGCGACCGCCTTCTTACCAGCGGATCGCGCCGACCGCCTCCAAGCTCTGGCGGCCCGCGTCCAAAGCACTCCCTGGGTCACCATTCGGACCATGCTATGCCTCCTGGGCCACATGACCTCTAACGTGCATGTGGTCCCCCATGCCCGTCTGCACATGCGGACAGTTCAGTGGTGCCTCAGTGCCCAATGGAGCCCGTCCCTCGAGCTCCAGGCCCCACAGCACGATGCAGTGCTGATGACAGACGCTTCCCTGTTAGGGAGAGGAGCCCACTGCGGGCCGCTATGCATGCAGGGGTAGTGGTCGCCCAAGGAGTCTCAGCAGTAGATAAACTTGCTTGAACTCCGTGCGATTCGGTGGGCCCTGAAGGCCTTCGAGGACCACCTCAAGGGGAGTTCGGTTCTCGTGCAGACCGACAACCGCGTGGCGATGTTCTACATCAACAAGGAGGGAGAGACGGGATCGCGCTCCTTCTCCCGGGAAGTGGTCCTCATCTGCTCCTTTTCTGTCCGATGGAAGATGTCCCTCAAGGCGACCTATCTTCTGGGCCAGGAGAATGTCCTGGCAGACATGCTCAGCAAAATTCTTCACCCCCACAAATGGCAGCTGGATCCAGAGGTAGCGGACTGGCTGTTTCTTTGCTGGAGGACCCCGGCAATAGACTTCTTCGCCAGTCCCCAGAACACGCAGCTCCCCCGCTTTTGTGGGGCAGTACTGCACCCGAGCAGGGAGAGCCCCGAAGCATTCCTACTGGACTGGTCATCCAGCCTGCTCTATGCATTTCCTTCCTTCTCTCTCATTGCGAGGACCCTTTTCAAGGCTCAGCGGGATCGGGCATCATTGATCCTTGTAGCACCCTCGTGGCCTCGGCAGCCTTGGTTCCCGCTGCAGCTCCGGCTGTCTACGGAGCTTCCTATTCCCCTGGGCTCTGCCCCTGGGCTGCTAACACAGGAGGAGGGGCGGGTGCAGCACCTGAACCTAGCCTCCTTATCCCTCACGGCCTGGCGGCTGAACGGGTTTCCCTAGCCTCACTGGCCCTTCCGGATAAGGTCGAGGAAGTCCGCCTCGCCTCAAGAAAGGACTCCACTAGACGAGCCTATGCCTTCAACTGGAGGCGCTTCTTGGTCTGGTGCTCAGAGCTCCATATCGACCCATTCTTGTGCCCCGTTCGATGGATCCTCCAGTACCTCCTCCACCTCTCGAAGGAAGGGCTGAAGTCGAACTCTGTCAGGGTACACTTGAGCGCCATCTCAGTGAACCACCTCCCATCGAGGGAAAGCCCTTCTTGGGGCAGCCGTTAATCTCCTGCTTTATACGTGGTCTTCTGCTTTCCAAGCCACCCATCCGTCCTCCCCTGGCGGACTAGGATCTGAATGTGGTGCTCATGCAGCTCACCCGTTCACAATTCAAGCCAATGGCGACGTGCTCGCTCCAGCACCTGTCCTGGAAGGTGGCCTTCCTAGTGGCACTGACCTCGGCCCTCCGTGTCAGTGAGCTCCAGGCTCTCATGGCTGACGCCCCTTACACCAGGTTCTGTTGGAATAGGGTGGTCCTCCGCACCCACCCTAAATTCCTGCCTAAAGTCTTCTCGGACTTCCACCTTAACCAGGAGATAGTCCTCCAACTTTCTTCCCGAGGCCCCCACGCCGACTAGGCATTGGTGGCCCTCTAAACCCTCGACTGCAGAAGAGCTCTCGCCTTCTACTTGCAGAGCACCCAGACTCAAAGCAAGTCTGGCCGACTCTTTGTGACCTACAATCCCATTAGGCCAGGACAAGCTGTTACCAAACACACCCTCTCGGTTTGGGTGGCGGACTGCATCGCTTTCGCTCATACGAAGGTGGGTGCCCCGCTAGATCGAGTCACCGCACACGGGGTTCGGGTCAAGGTGGCCTTGCTACGCTCCGTGCCCCTGATGGACATCTGTCGGGCAGCGACCTGGTCTTCCACGAATACCTTCGCTGCCCATTACTGACTGGAGAGGGAGTCCCACTGGGACAGCGCCTTCGGCCAGGCTGTACTCCATAACCTGTTCGGGGTATAAGCAACTCCTGCGCTCCGACCCTTCTTCATGGCTACCGAGGGCTTCGACCCAAGAACTCGGGCTCCTTCGAGCATCGGCTTGTGCTGACGACCTCGCAGAAGCATTTTTTGGTACAGGTTCGGTAGCCTGTAGCTGGGGAGTCCCATAAGTGAGGACTGACTTCCTGCTTGTTCTTGGAGAAAGCGTAGATCTCCAGGAAAAGCAGGAATGTAGACTTCACATATAGGTATCGTCGGTACCGACAGAGCCTGCGCGGGAACGCTCCCCAGCGTCCAATAGGAAGCTTTTGGGAGCATCCCACAGTGCTTGCGTGCTGCCTTCCCGCCTTTCCCAACTGTCCCTCTCCAGTTCTTCGTTTTCCGCGGAGCCGACAGGTCGCACATCCTGTCACTGCAGAAAATATTCCCGTTTATTCTTCTTTTTTCTGGTCGCATCTGCCTTCCTTCAACGCTACACCGGTACCGCTGGTTTCTTCTTTCCTTTACTAAAAAAAAAAAACCCTGAATTTCTTCCAGCTACATTTTCCTTCAGGTGCCATGCGCCATTTTGGGCACTAGGCCCAATTTTTCCTCTAACATGGAAAAACCCGCTTTGAGTTTTAAAAAGTGTTCTAAGTGTGGCGGTACCATCTCCGTCACCGACACCCATGAGTGGTGCCTCAAATGTTTAGGTCCTGACCACTCTATTTCTGAGTGTGTTGCCTGTGGGATGATGTCAAGTAGGGGCCGGCAGAACCGAGCTGCTAAACTTAGCACCTTTTTTCCCTCCGATGCAGCCTCCGTGGCATCGACGTCTTCCAGGGCTTCGTCTTCCTCCCATGGATCTCAGGTAACTAAACATAAATCTGTCTGGTCCTCAAAGGGTAGATCTCCTTCCGAGCATCGATATGCCTCTGGCGTTGCCCTTGAGGGACTTGTACCGGCAATATTGCCCCGGCGGGAGGCTTCGGCTTCCAAAGCACTAACGGGGCTCCAGGATGTTCTCGAGGCCCCAATCTCGGCAGAACTACTGGTGCCATGCTCTGGGGTACCGGCTGCTTCATCTGGTACTGATACCCAAGCATCGGCAGCGTCGATAGACCAGAGATTCTTGGCTATTGAACGCAGTCTGGCAGCTCGTCTCACGGCCTCAATGCCCTTGAAACCGCTTCAGACAATTCAATCGATACCGGCACCGACTGCTTTGAAATCGGCAGGTATTCTACCGGGACCGAGTCAAGCTTACCCATCCGGTATCGACAAGTCGGTACCGGATCCCTCTGACACCGACTTTGATCGGTACCGGTATCATGCCTTGCACAATCACCCGGATCGGAGATACTTTGAATCCTTGGATAAGTCTGAAGACTCTGAAAGCTCTGCTGATACCAGAGTACTTCTTCCTGAGGATTCTTCTTCTCCTCAACGTAGGATGTCTCCTCCAGAGGATACGTCCTTTGAGGATTTTATCCGAGATGTGGCTCGAGGTCTTTCCATCACAGTGGCTCTTGGAAAAGAGCCTAGGGCAAAGGAATTGGAAATCCTGCAATACCCTAAAGCTCCCAAAGAGGCAGCTACTTTACCTATTCATGAGATCCTGCATGATCTCATGTTAAGGATGTGGGAAACACCTCTAACCACTTCTCCTCACTCTCGAAGGCTCGACACCATGTATCAAGTTCCTCTTTGTCCTGGATTTCAAAATACTCAGCTACCACACCATTCCATGGTGGTGGAATCAGATATGAGAAGGATCAAGAGTGCAAAAAGACATGCATCTAATCCTCCAGGACGTGAGTGTAGGACTCTTGACGCCTTTGGACGTCGAACCTTCCAGGCTTCCATGCTTTCTGCCAGGATCAGTTCCTATATATTATATATGGGAATGTTCCTTAAGGAGGTCACCAGAGATTTAGAGCTTATGAGCCCTCTCCTTCCTGATGATAAGAGGCAGGATTACCTTGCACTTGTTAAAAATGCTCAGGATGTTTCCAGGTTTGTAAATCGTGCAGCCTTTGACTGCTTTGAGTGCATAAGCAGAACCTGTGCTATTGCAATAGGTGCACGTAAGATTGCCTGGCTCCAGGCATCTGACTTGGAACTTTGGGTACAGGACAAAATGGGGAATATTCCTTGCACAGGAGAGAATCTCTTTGGCAAGAATTGGCAGGAAAAAGCTAATGAGATAGATGCTGACAATATCACCCTGGATAGATTGTCTAAATCTACAGCTGATCCTGCAAGGAAAAAATCCTACAAGAAACCATTCTTCAGTAAAAAGAAGTTTTACCCCTCCTATACCCAACAGGGACATCGTGTAGGTCAGTCTGCCCAAAAGGGACAGCAGCAACAGCCTAGGCAAAGAAAATCAAAAGCTGCTAAGCCTCAACCTGCTCAGCAGACTCGGCCTCCACAGGGGCTTTGACTCCTATCTAGAGAACTTTGTCTTCCTGGCCCTGAACGTTCCAGAGCCTTCCACCATTCAAGGAAGGTTATGTCATTTTGTCCCCAGATGGGGACAGCAGAAAGTTGGACTCTGTCCATTGTAAGAGAGGAATACAAGCTTCACTTCCTCAGCATGCCCCCTCCTATAATGGTAAGACAGTTCAATTCTCAGACCTCTCTCAATGCCCAGTTAGGTCAAGAGGTCACTTTGCTTCTTGCCCAAGGGGCAATAGAAGAGGTACCCATTCCCCACCAGGGTACAGGGTTCTACTCCCCCTATTTCCTTATCCCAAAGAAAACAGGAGGACACAGACCCATTTTGGACCTCAGAGAATTGAACAGATTCCTGTTCAAAGAGAAGTTCAAAATGATTTCTCTGGGAACTCTGTTGCCATACCTTCAGAGTCAAGATTGGCTTTGTTCTCTAGATCTCAAGGATGCGTACACTCATGTTCTCATCCATCCAACTCACAGAAAGTTTCTTCGCTTTCTATTTCAAGGGAATTCGTCTTCCCTTACTTAGACGACTGGCTCATTCGAGCCCCGTCAGAGCCAGAGGCCAGGATTTCTCTATCTTGCACAATGCGTATCCTTCAGTATTTGGGACTTGTCATAAGTTTCCCAAAATCCAACCTAGCTCCCACTCAGTCTGTAGAGTTTATAGGAGCTCTGCTGGATACCAGACAGACAAGGGCCTATCTTCCACAGCCACGCTGCCTTCGCATGGTGCAGTTAGCTTCCCAAGCAGTGCTAAAACGTCACCTCACTGTTCGGGAAGTGTTACAATTGCTAAGCCACATGGCATCCACCGTGCATGTGGTTCCTTATGCTCACCTCCATATGAGGGCAGCCCAGTGGACTTTATCCACTCAATGGACTCGGGCATCAGGTTGCCTGTCAGACAAAATAACAAACACGGATCGTCTTTTTTTTGTCCCTCCAATGGTGGCAGTCACCCCAAAACCTTTTGGTGGGGTCCCCTTTCCAACAACCCCCACCCCAAGCCACTCTGACAACAGATGCCTCACAGGTGTGTTGGGGAGCTCACCTGCAAGGCCTCTCTACCCAGGGTCCCTGGACTCCACACTAGCTACACATCAATCTCCTGGAACTCAGAGCAATCTTCCTTGCTCTTCGAGTATTCCACACCCAGCTCCAGCTACAAGACAGTCCTAGTTCAAATGGACAATCAGGTAGCCATATTCTATTTGAACAAGCAGGGTGGAACAGGCTCTCTGTCGCTCTGCAACAAAGCTTTGCGACTATGGGCCCTCGCCAGAGAGCATCAGATTCCTCTCCTTGCGGTGTATCTTCCAGGCATTCAAAACTCTTGGGCAGACAGACTCAGTCGAGTTCTGTTTCCACACGAATGGTCTCTCCATGTAGACCAGGTGGCCAAAATTTTTCAAATTTGGGGAACCCCGGACATAGACCTCTTCGCAAGTCCGCTGAATGCCAAACTTCCCCGGTTCTGTTCCAAAATTCCGGCTCAGGGTTGTCAGGCCAGGGCTGTTTTCCTCCTCCATTAGGGTCAGGACTTCCTGTATGCCTTTCCACCCATTCCCCTAATTCCCCAAACCCTGTTCAAGCTTCAGAGAGACAGAGGCCATATGATTCTCATAGCTCCACATTGGCCACGGCAAGTGTGGTACCCTCTGCTTCTACATCTCTCTCAAGCTCTGTCTCTGGAGTTGGGATCTGCTCCAGATCTCCTGTCTCAGGAGGACGGGATGCTGTGGCATCCCAATCCCTAGTCTCTGCATCTCAGGGCCTGGTTGCTGAAAGCCTAGAACTTCATGGTCTTAACCTTTCTCAGCAGGTAAAGGATATTCCAGGAAACCTTCCACAAGACGCTCTTATGCTTTCAAGTGGAAAAGGTTTACCATATGGTGCTCGCAGAAGGGTCTTGACCCTCTTGCGATACCTCTGGAATCATTACTGGAGTATCTCCTTCATTTGTCTAATACAGGGCTTAAGACCAATTCATTGAGAGTTTGTTTGAGTGCTATTGCAGCTGCTTTCAAGCCTCTGAATGGACAACCTATTTCCTCTCATAGCGAGATTTATGAGAGGCCTTCTTTTAACTAAGCCTCCCATTAAGCCACCACAGGTGGCATGGGACTTAAATCTGGTTCTTGGGCAGCTCATGAAGCCGCCTTTTGAACCGTTAGCTACTACCTCTTTGAAATTCCTTTCCTGGAAGGTCATCTTTCTTATTGCAATCATATCAGCACGTTGCATCAGTGAATTGCAAGCATTGGTGGCTGATCCTCCTTATACAAAGTTCCATCATGATAAGGTAGTCCTTAGGACTCATCCACACTTTATGCCAAAGGTGGTGTCACCTTTTCATTTAAACCAAGCGGTTTACTTTCCTGTATCCTTCCCAAAGCCTCACGCCTCAAATGCAGAAAGGAATCTTCATACTTTGGATTGTAAAAGAGCTTTAGCTTTTTACTTGCCAAGTACTCAGCAACATAGAAAGTCTTCTCAACTTTTTGTTGCTTTTGATCCTGGTCATTTGGGACTTCCAGTCTCCAAGAGAACACTGTCCAACTGGATTGCACAGTGTATTTCATTTGCCTATGAGAGTAAAACTTTGCTTTGGAAGGCCATGTCACAGCTCACAATGTGAGGGCTAAGGCAGCCTCTACGGCTCATCTTCACTCTGTGTCTATCGACGACATCTGTCGAGCAGCTATATGGGCCTCGGTTCATACCTTCGCAGCCCATTACTGCTTAGACAAGGACTCCCACCTGGATGCCTTGTTTGGTAAGTCTGTTCTTCAACACCTGTTCCATACTTAATCAACTCCTACCCACCATCCCTGGTAGGATGCCAGAGATGCATGGGGGGAAGTGGAGCCCTTTCACAAGGGGGCACAACTTCTTGGGCCTTCTCCCTGGCATCTGCAGCTAGGGAGTCCCCATATGTGAAGACTACATTCCTGCTTGTTCCTGGAGATAGCATAGTTACTCACCTGTAACAGGTAATCTCCGGGAACAGCAGGAATTTAGTCTTCACAACCCACCCACCTCCCCTAGGAGTGGTATCTCTCTCTTTCTCTCTTTCCCTCTCTCTCTCTGTCTCAGCTTTAAACTCAACTGGAGAGGGACAGTTTGGAAAGGCGGGAAGGCAGCACACAGGCGCTGTGGGATGCTCCCAAAAGCTTCCTATTGGACGCTGGGGAGCGTTCCCGCGCAGGCTCCATCGGTACCGACGATACCCATATATGAAGGCTAAACTCCTGCTGTTACAGGTGAGTAACTATGCTTTACTTACCTGTAACAGGTGTTCTCCAGGTACAGCAGGAATCAGTCCTCAATACCCTCCCTCCTCCCCTGATGGTTTGCTAGATTTTTGTCCTTCCCTTGCCATCTGCTTGGTAGGGCTCGAGCTAAGGGACCTGAGTTAGCAAGATGGCACCCTTGGTCGAGAAGAGGACCAAAGGAGCCCAAAGACTTTCTTTGAAAGCTGTGGAATTGCTCCGTGTGGGCTCCATCGGTGCCAATGTCACCCATAAGTGAGGACTGATTCCTGCTATCCCTGGAGAACACCTGTTACAGGTGAGTAACTATGCTATTTTATTTATGTATTTTTATTTATTTAACCAGTTTTTCTATACCGCCTTATCCTTCAGTCAAAGCAGTTTACATTATGTAATCACTACAAACAGGTACTTGATACATTCCCTTGTCCCCAAAGGGCTCACAATCTATGTGTACCTGATGCAACGGAGAGTTAAGTGGCTTGCCCTAGGCCACAAGGAGTGCCTATAGGTCTAGAAACTCCAGTCCCTCCAGCCTTAGATTGCTGTCCTCAGGTGGGACTTGAACCCCTGGCCCACTTCTCCCTCCTGCATTTCCCCGACAAGGGATGTAAAATTATGAGAGGAAAGAGCTCACACCATCACTGGTCAAAGAGCATGCCAATCCAGTGCATTCATTATCATTATCATCATCATTGCTCTGTGCTGCTCATAGATAAAGGTGTGTGCAATCGAAAGAAGTCTTTTGGTTCCAGTCATTTAATCATTTAAAGTTCCACTTGAGCTTAGCTCAAAAGATTTTGAGGAAAAATCTTAATCTTTCAAGTGAACATTTTCACAGCTTGAACATGTTTCATATGTTCCTTGTCTTATGAGGTTGTCGTGTCAAATGTGTGGACAATAGATTTTGGATAAGTGATAGTAATTCAGCAACTTTACAGATAAGTAACATTTGTTCATAAATCTACTTTTGAGCAAAGGCCAAGTGGAAGTCTAAATGATTAAATGAATGGAGTTAAGATATTTTTCAGTTGCACACACCTTTGTCTATGAGCAAGATAGAGCGATGATGATAGTGAATGAATCAGAATGGAGTGCCCTTTGACTGGTGTTGGTGTGAGCTCTATCCTCTCATAATTTTATATCTGCTATCAGGGAAATAAAGGACATTTAATGCTTATCCTGTGAAAGCATATTGCAAATGTGTTTTCTAAAATAATGTGCTCTTTTTTTCTTCAGCAGAATCCTTTGTTTGGACTCTGTTGAATGCTATTATAGCAAGAATTGTACTATAACAACTTAAGCAGCAATTTTTCATACATGGTATAGAGTGTTTTTCACTGGCATTTCAGTGATTTTGATAAGTCTGAGTCTGACCATACATCATGCCGTATGATCATCATCCCCTCCGGAAACTGTGAACGTTATCTTTGTAGCATCAGAAGACCTGACCCTGGAATCAATTCCAGATCCCTCATATTGCAGTGCTGGCCCTGAGCCACCAGGCTGGTCTTGTGGAAGGGAGTGTTAACATGCATACTTTGAATGCATGCTATAGTTCATTCAGCTTTTATGCATTTGGTAAGGTGAAAGAGGAATTTTGTGCCCTTCGGGTGGGGGAGGGGAAGAAAGGGAAGACGTCAAGGCATTTCACCTAAATTATTGTCATATTTATTTTATTTATTTAGCTGTGCTTATATATCGCTTTTTCACCAGGTGAAAGCGGTTTTACAGATATATGCTAACAGGCACTATTTATTCCCTTGTCCCCGAAGGGTTCACAATCTAAGTGTACTTGAGGCAATGAAGGGTTAAGTGGCTTGCCCAAGGCCACAAGGAGTGGCCATGGGACTAGAGACCCCAGTCCCTCCGGTCATACTCCAGTTTGCCTCAGCAACTGGTGGAAAGTGGGGATCAACGGAATTCAGGGAGCTGATAGTGACTCCAAGATAGACATAACACACAGTTTTATTAAAGCATGTTAAATATATCACCCCCTCTTTCTGCCTCCCACATGTCAGGGATCCCTCTCCCCAACCCCATGGCAAGGATGGTGTCTTTTCTCCAGGAACAAGCAGGAAGTCAGTCTTCATATATGGGTGACATCAGCGCCAACGGATCCCATGCGGAAGCATCTCCCTAACTTTCAAAGAAAGCCTTTGGGAGATGCATTATGCATGTGTGGTCCACTTCCCACCCAAGGGTGCCATCTTACCTCAGTCTCCTTTTTTCCGCGGAGCCCATCGGACATTGTCCAGTTTTCCTCGGAAAAAGTCAGATTTTTATTGTTGAGTTTTCTCCGGTTTGCGTACCTGTTCCTTTCCACCCCCCGAGCCAGCTCACCTCGGCCTCGCTTCTTGGGTTTGTCTATTAGTTTTTTATTGTTTCATCAAAGTGTGCCTCGACTGGCGTTCACTCCTTTTTTCAGCCAAAGGCCTTGGACTCCTGCCAGGAGGCGGGACCCCGTTTCTCTAATGGCCTCCAGTGGCTTCAAAGTCTGACCAGTGTGGCAAAATGATGTCACTCATGGACCCACACGACTGCTGCCTTCGATGTCTCGGCCCAGAGCACAATGACTTCAACTGCGAGCTCTGCAGAACCATGACCTCAAATACCTTCAAGAGCCGCCATCAGCTCCAGATACGTTTTTCAGAAGTCCAACTTCGCGCCGGAGTCTCCAGTGACACCATGCTCAAGGGCCCCTCCGATACCTTGGTGCCCTGCAAAGCCAGAGCCTCCTCAGAGTCCCACGGCTGTGGTTCCTCTGAGCGGAAATCCCCGGAGGTGGAGCACAAAAAGAAAAAATCCTTAGACTACCTCGGAGAACGGATTCAGGAAAAAGGAGAAATCTCACCCAGGACCCACAGTCCCAGGTGCGAGTCCGAGGAGTCGGGGCAGGAGCCCCATAAGGAATCATCGGCACCCACTAACCGGCCTTGGGCCTCCGGGACCATCCTCATCAAGGACACCCCCTCGACAGTACCGATGCCAAGCCCAAACCCTCGGTGCCCTCGTCAAAGGCTGTGAAGCCAACTGGTATGGAGACCAGAATAGCAACCCTAGAGAGCAGTATAACTGCCCTAGAGGCTATGCAGTGGGCGTTTATGTCCAGCTTGTCTGATTCATCCACCCCGACGACAGGACCCTCGACATCGAGGGTTTCTCTAGACATTGAGCCAGTCCTCGAGCGCTATCAGCCTCAAGATTGCCCCTGGCCCAGGACGAGGTCTTTGTCCTGTTCCTCGGGACACCAGTCCTTTCTGGCGAGCACCCATGGCTCGGACTGGATGTCACGGACCGCTTGAGAGCAGCCCTCGGCCGAGGTGATCGCATGGCTTTTGACTCATACTCGGACTTCAGGTCCGAATGGGAGACCGAGGACAAGGAGTCTCCGGACATAAGGCGGCACCGTGATATGCCCTTGGATCCATCACCCCTGACGAACTGATGCTGCTCCCCACCCAAAGACATTGCGTTCCTCGATTTTGTGCGGAACATAGCCAAGGCCCTCATCACTGAGGTTGAGGAGGACCTGTGCACCAAGGAATTGGAAATACTCCAATACAAGTCACCCCCAAAGGAGACCCTTATGGTCCCAGTGTCCTCGATCGCCACCTCCTCCGCATGTGGGAAACACTGGCATCGGTACCGTTTGTTAGCAAGTGTCTCGATGCCATGTATTTATTTATTTATTTAACTGGTTTTAATATACCGTTTTTCTATGAGGCAAAATGGTTTACAGTGAACAGACTGAAAACATACAAGCAACTATAAACAGTACTTGGTACGCCGAAGCCTGGGTTCCAAAAGACTCAGCTTCCCCACAACTCCATGGTGGTAGAGTCGGCAATGCTCTGGCTGAAGAGCCAAAAAACCTATTCGCTGGTGCCACCCGGCAGGAAGGCACGAACCCTTGACCACTCATTCGGAAGGCCTTTCAGGGCTTGATGTTAACCCTTTCATGGCTGTTGTTGCCATATGGCAACCTTCAAACTTTCCCCCAAATTTTCTATATTTCCAAAAAATTATTAATTGTATCTTAATTTATGTAATGTTACAAAACAATTATGTGGACGCAAAAGGGTTAATGTGCTGAATCCAGCTCTACCAGCTGTACATTGGCATGTACCTGAAGGAACTGTCGAAGGAGTTTGGTGGATTCTTGGCAAGCCTACAGAGGTTCAAGACCCTGACCTTAGCAGTAAAGGAATGCTCAAAGTTTTTGTCCCTGGCAACCTATGATGACTTTGAGTCATCAGCCAGGATAGCCACCGCAAGCAACGGGGCACACGCCAGGCATGACTGCAGTCATCCGACCTGGAACAATGGGTGCAGGACAAACTGATAAATGTCCCCTGCATAGGAGAAAACCTATTCGGTAAGCACATGGCAGATAAGGCAGTGGAGATAGAGACAGAGTACGTGACGAGAGCCAGGCTCTCAAAAAAGACCTCGGTGCACCCCCAGAAAAAAGCCCCAGGGGAAAAACCCTTCTTCCCGAGGAAGAAAGGAGGCTCTAGCGGCACTTCCAGGCCTTCTCGGCCTCTCAACAAGGCCAGGGACATGGTCTCAGAAAGCAAAAAGCCCCAAAGTCCCAGGTGCCAGCCCCAGCACAGCCTGGGGGGAGCTTTTGACTGCCTGGGCATGACCTCCCTCCCCCAGGGGGTCATCTGCTGCCCACATGGTGGCGCCTAACCATTTTTGCCCACAGGTGGACAGCCATCACCACCGATACCTGGGTGCTACAGGTAGTCAAGGAGGGCTACCTCCTCCACCTACAATGGGTGCCACCCACATACTTCCCAGGGGAGCCCACCAGGCCTCTCCTTCACAAGACCCTGCTCCTCACCAAGAAAGCAGGCCTAATCAATGGCAAAGCAGTGGAGCCAGTGCCGGAACATCTCTGGGACACAGACTTCTAGTCCAGGTACTTTCTTGTCCCCAAGAGGACTGGGGGCCTCAGACCCATTCTGGACCTGCAAGAGATCAACAGGTTTCTGGTCAGGGAATTCAAGATGCTGTCCCTTGGGACACTTCTGCCATTCCTCCAGCTGGGAGACTGGCTGTGCTCCTTAGTCCTAAAGGATGCCTACACTCACATCCTAATTCATCCCAGCCACAGAAAATATTTCCAGTTCGTGGTGGGAGGACAGCATTGCCAATACAGGGTGCTGCCTTTCGGTCTGGCCTTGTCACCAAGAATCTTCACAAAGTGCCTCGCGGTGGTCACAGCCCACCTCAGGCTCCAAGGAGCCTTTGTCTTCCCTTACCTGGACGACTGGCTCATAAAGGGGGACATGGCTGCAGAGGTACAATGCACCACTGGGCACACCATCAACACTCTGCAGCACCTGGGATTCATCATAAACTACCCCTAGTCCCACCTTACTTCGGCCCAGTGCCTAGAGTTCATAGGGGCGCAACTAGATATCCTCCAGGTATAAGCCTTCCTCCCCTAGGAGAGGTCAGAACACCTCAGGGAGCTAGCCACAGAGGTACACCGATGCCCGACGCTACCTGCCTGGCTCCTATTCTGCCTGTTGGGACATACGGCCTCCACGGTACACATGACCCCATATGCCCTCCTGCACATGAAGGCAGCCCAGTGCATGGATCCATTGGTAGCCTCACGGCTCTTTCATCTCTGGGGCATCCCATCGATGGACCTGTTCGCCACCCTGGATAACACGCAGTTACCCCAATTCTGCTCTTGCCAGCTTCACCCGTCTGGGGTAGCAGCGGATGCGTTTCTCATCCTGTGGACGGAAAGCCTCATGTACGCCTTCCCACCGACACCACTGGTAACTAAGACACTATTCAAGGCCCAATGCGACAGAGCATCGCTAATGCTGATAGCCCCTCGGTGGCCAAGGCAGCCCTGGTTCCCACTGCTCCTTTCCCTATCGGTAGCATCTCCGATTCCCCTGGGCCGAGCTCCAGGTCTACTGTAACAGGAGCAGGGCTCTCTCCTATACTCCAATCTGGGGTCCCTCTCACTCACAACTTGGCTGCTAAAAGTGTAGCATTAACCCCCCCCCTCAGCTTCTCATGGGATGTGGAAGAGATTCTTCTGGCCTCTCATAAGGCCTCCACCAGAAGGGCATACACCTTCAAGTAGCGATGATTCTCAATGTGGTGTGTGGAAAGGCAGGCAAACCCGTTTTCCTACTCAGTACTTGCTTCACCTATCGCAGGTGGGACTGAAGTCCAATTCAGTCAGAGTACACCTGAGCGCCATCGCAGCGCATCACCATTCTGTTGAGGGAAAACCCCTCTCGGCTCAGCCCTTTGTGTCTTGGTTCTTGTGGGGCCTCATGCTATCCAACCCCCCCCCCCCATTCACCCCTCCTGTGCAGCAGAGTGGGCTCTCAATGTGGTGCTCTCTCAGCTCACTAAGCCTCCGTTTGAGCCTCTGGCTATCTGCCACATCCGGTACCTATCCTGGAAGGTTGCGTTCCTGATAGCATTCACATTTGCTCGCAGAGTCAGCGAGCTCCAGGCTCTAATGGCAGAGCCCCCCCTACACGAGGTTCTACAAGAACAGGGTGGTGCTCTGCACACACCCCAAGTTTCTGCCGAAGGTGGTGTTCCCATTCCACCTCAACCAGGAGGTGATTCTCCCCACCTTCTTTCTGAGGCCTCATGCCGGTAGAACGGAGACCGTTCTCCACAATCTGTATTGTAAGAGGGCCCTGTCCTTATACCTGCTTGGACTCAGGGCCACCGCAAAGCACCACAGCTTTTCGCATCCTACGACCCCAGCCATCTGGGGATCCCAGTGACTAAGCAAACTCTGTCCACTTGGGTGGCAGACTGCATCGCCGTTACCTACAAGCAAGCAGGGATCTCACAGGACCAGAGGGTCACAGCGCACTGCATCAGTGCCATGGCTACTTCCGTGGCAAATCTTCATTCCACCTGCCGTGGCAAATCTTCATTCCACCTGGTCTTTGGTCCATACCTTCGCAGCTCACTGCTGCCTGGAGAGGGAGTCCCGACAGAACAGCACCTTCGACCAGGCCGAACTCCGTAATCTCTTGAGGGTGTAGGCAACTCCTGCCCTCCAACCCTTCTGTGTTCAGGCTACCGGAGTGCTGTTTCTCTGCCAGACACTTGGGTTTTGCGAGAGTCTCTCAGTAGGGACTCAACTGCTGCTGATCACAGCTCACCCTTACAGGTCGTTGTGGCATTTTTGTTTTGCAGGTTCTCGGTAGCCTGTAGCTGGGGAGTTCCATATGTGAGGACTGACTTCCTGCTTGTTCCTAGTGCAGTTACTCACCTGTAACAGGTGTTCTCCGGGGACAGCAGGAATAAGACCTCACCCTCCCTCCTCCCCTTGGAGTTGCTTCTTTACTGTTCTTTATTTTTGCCGTCTTAGCTATGTCATTAGACTGAGGCAAGATGGCACCCTTAGGCGGGAAGTGGACCACGCATGCGTGGTGCATCTCTCAAAGGCTTACTTTGAAAGCTGGGGAGATGCTTCCACGCGGGCTCCGTCAGCGCCAGGGTTATATGTGAGGATTGATGCCTACTGTCCCCGGAGAACACCTGATACAGGTGAGTTAACTATGCTTTAGGCTGAACGGGTAAGCTGTGGCCCTGCACATCCCTTACCTTGTGCTGCTATAGAAACATGGATTTATTTCAGCTTTCCTGTTCATTTTCTTGAGGGTTTTTGTTTGTTTTATTTTCCCCCTTCCCCCAACCACAAAAGTTCAAATAAATAAAGAATGTTCCCCAAAACAAATCCCCAAATCTTAATTTTTGCCCTGCGTAGCGGCGCTGGGCTGCGCCCTTTCCGGCGGTGGGCTTACGTTTCTTGGTGTCGGCGCCTCAGCAGGAAGCAGCAGCCGCTCCAATCTTGCAGTATCTGGCTTGCCTCGAAGAGGTAAGCTCTACTTCTTAAAGCTACATTTCAGTACATGTATGTATATATGTATATATACATACACACCTTTTTTTCTTTTAAATTATTCTTTTTGGGGTGGAAGCTAGGCCATTAATTTGGGCAGAACTGACTTGTACCCCAAGAAAGTGGTAGTATGTAAATGTGACTATATGCTTCAGTTATGCAAGGTATGTGCAGGGCTCCATTTTGTATTTGTTTTGGTTGGTTACCCACGCATTCTCTTTATACATCAGGAATTTCTGTGGGGATAAATTTAGTGAAAATCGTTCCTTTAAGGGATTATGAGTTTCTTGGATGTGGGTGGGAGGGAGACAGTTAATTGACTGTGAGCAGGATATCAAGAACTAGTGAATGAATGAAGGAATAAATACTCCCTGTAAATACTTTTTCTTTGAGAACCTAATTTTTTTCAAAGAATATTCCCTTTAAAAATGGTTGTGTCTTTTTTTTTGTTCATTTCGCAATCGCTCACATAAAGAGTTTTTATTTTTAGTCACATAGATCAGGATGTCTGGAAGGAGAAATTAGGAGAAAATATTAATGTTCTGCACTTCCCTCAAATATTTATTTTAAGGATTTCAGTTTCCCTCTATTCCCACCTCCCCATTTTAAGAGAGTTGAGAGAGGAATTTTATGAAATTATTTTAAGTCTCTCTCCCATCTAATTGTTATCTTTAAGAATTTTCTTTGGCTTAACTTTAAACTTTAAAGAAAAATTATTTTAGCACATTATTTCTAAAGATATTGCACTATAAAATTCTAATTTGAATGATATTATTCAACCAAAGATGATACCCTCTGCTCTGTGGTTTGGATTTAAGTCACACCTTTACAGTAGTAACTCAAAGCGAGTTACATTTGGGTATAGTAGATATTTTCCTGTCCACAGAGTGCTTACAATCTAAGTTTGTATCCAAGGCAGTGGAGGTTAAGTGACCTGCCCATGATAACAAGGAGTGTCAGTGGGATTTGAACCCTGGCTTCCCTATTTCTCAGCCCATTGCTCTAACCATTAGGCTGTTCTTCCACTGGCCACACATGCAGGAACAGTATACCTAGATGATCAGATGATCCATCAACAGCAGCCTTCTCCTTGAGGCACAGCCTATCCTGGAACTGATGACAGTCTTTCTCAACACTGGTCAGTGAATATCTTGTGACAGTGCCAGAGTTTGATGCCATGTTAAGCTGATTATTCCCTGTGACTCTCCTGCAGGACTCCCAGGATAGCTCAGATGGCATTCCGTCTGCCCCACGCATGACTGGCAGCCTGGTGTCAGACCGGAGCCACGATGACATCATTACCCGCATGAAGAATATTGAGTGCATCGAACTGGGCCGGCACCGGCTGAAGCCTTGGTATTTCTCACCCTACCCACAAGAACTCACAGCTTTGCCGGTTCTTTACCTCTGCGAATTTTGTCTCAAATACGTCAAGAGCCTCAAATGTCTCCAGCGACATCTGGTGCGTGCCCACAGCTGTAATTGAGATAGGACATGGAGCGGTGAAGGGAAATGTCTGCAACGTCAAGTGATGCATGGTTACAGTTCCAGCTTAAGACAGACCACAGAGGGAATAGGGGAAGTATCTAAAGAACCTGCTAGAGGAAATTTTATATAGCTTTTCCCACATATTTTATACATAGAAAATAGTTCTTGTAAAATTGCACAGGGCTATATATGAAGATAGGCACACTGCAAGATTGTGCCTACGTTTACGCGATTTGTGCATAGGCATTCCTAGGGGCTTAGTCTGGCAGAGTTGCAAAGTATATGCATATTTTAGAAAATATACCTGTACATGCACACATTGACATCTTTGGATCAAGTGTAAATTTGTAAAAGAGAATTTGTGTGCTATTTTGGGTCATTGTAGGAGCCTTTTTATAAAGGCATTTAGGTGCTTTCTGTTACCTGTATAAAATAGACATAAAATGGGTGCTTTTTTCCTACGTTTTACATAGGAATCCTGTTATGAAATTACCGCCTTCCAGATTGTCCTGATAGACCAGTCCAGACAAGTGGGTTGTGACCCCCTGCCAGAGAACAACTAGAAACCTCTAGTGACATCATTCTGCTACTTGAGCCAGTACAGCTAGGTGCATACTTCAGTACTGACCTGTCTCCAGCAGATGGTGCATGCAGGACCAGTACAGCTCGGTTTTGGAAGTGAATTAGCTCTTTGGCAGCCATCCTGAGGGGCTGCTGTGGATCCAGTAGAGCTCAAGCAGATGTCTCCAGAGCATATCTAAAGGTAGCCTGCTGGAATTTCCTGCATGAAGGGGAAAAAAATGTCAGTCCTCCCCGTCAGTACTCCTGACCAGTTGAAAGTTCCAGATTCAGCCAGATCAAGACCCTGTCTTCACACAGCTTTCAGCCTCCCTCCCCTGGCCCCCCAGAACAGCATTCAGAAAGAGCAAAGGTATGTGAAGAGAGAGAGCAGAGCACATGAGTGGCCTGAGCCCAGCAGCATCTTGGGTCCTGTTTTGTCCTGCATTTGTTAGCCACAGCTGTGGGAGGCAACCCGACCTTCCATGTGCTCAATCTATCATAATGTTTGTCGTTGGTGTATGTTAAGTGCTGTTCCTTCTTTACCTGGTGCACGTGGAGCTTTTGGCTGCACATGTGTAACTGCTGTGCCATCGCATGTACTTGTAAGTTATACATGCAAAGTAACACATGCATTTTTACATATGCACAGGGTTCATGTTTAAGTTTACAAGTGTAAGTCGGGTGAATACTGCTGTGCCGCATATCAACAAATAAGACGCGTCTTCTGGGCTGCAGTAAATGCTGAGCCAGACCTATGGATTCCTTCTGTAAGCACTGTGCAAAAGAACAAGACAGACAATTGGTGGTGGACGCCGCGGACAAGGATTTTCTTCCAAGTCTGGATTCTCAGCGGGGGAGGCTAAAGGTGGAGCTTTCACGCAGCCCTGGTCATTCTTCTCTTCCTCCTCTTATGCTTTCCCTGGCAGGATCTGGGAAAGGGAAGCCATGTTCAGTGGACAGGGGAGCTGCTAAAGCCCTCCCCTCGAGTTCAGGGCCTGACTACTTTTTTTTTCAGCAAGCTTAGTCCTTTGGCAAAGCAGTGAGAGTTAGAGCAGGGAAACTTTCTAATCCCCAGTCCAGCCGGCTTCCTCTGCATCAGCGAGTGGCAGCCAGGCAGAGGCATCTTCTTCACCCTAAAAGCGCCTGTGTTGATGGGAGGCCTCAGATGATTCGCATCTCTCTTGGGAGCCCGAGTTGGAGATTAGCTCAGATGAAGAACCTGGGCTGGTTGATGAGGAT
Organism: Ichthyophis bannanicus; assembly: GCA_033557465.1. NCBI lineage: Eukaryota > Metazoa > Chordata > Amphibia > Gymnophiona > Ichthyophiidae > Ichthyophis > Ichthyophis bannanicus. The sequence goes on along the minus strand of CM066032.1, from coordinate 923,657,276 downwards.
TCTCCACAGAAGGAAGAGCCTGGAAGATCAGCGCATTATCTGCTTCTTTAGGAGAGATGAACTGATAGATCTGATTTCTCAGGTGGCCTCTTCCCTACAGATTTCAGATGTTCCCACAGCCGGTGCAAAGTTGCAGGGTTGCCTTCTTCTTCTATTAGTCTATAGACTTACCAAGGCCTTTCCTTTTCTGCAAATTCTCCAGGACATCCCAGATGCCTTAGTGAAAGGCATCAGTTCTGAGCAAGCTGTATGCCCTTCCTCAGCAAGATTTTGATAAGTGGCTGCTTTTCCAAAAGTAGACACACATGTTTGTTTGTTTATTTTATTTATTTATTTAACAGGGTTTTTTTATACCGCTTTATCATTTCCATCAAAGCAGTTTACACTGTTACTTAAACTTGGTAATGTTCATTAAACAGGGATATTGATAACTTGGATTTTTCTGAGGCAGTGGAGGGTTAAGTGACTTGCCCAGGCCATTGCTCTAACCATTAGGCTACTCCTCCACTCTACACTTGCAGCAGTCACCAGGTGTATCACCATCCCAGTAGAGGGTTGGCTCTCCTGTTTGCCTGGGCGGAGAAGAACCTCCTCGTCTTGTTGACTCAGCACATTGCTGGGGTAGACAGTGTGGAAGCAGACTTCCTCAGCTGGCACTCTCTGGATCCTGGAGAGTGGGAGTTGGATTAGGAGGCGTTTTAGTTGATGCTGTGCTGCTGGGGGTTGCCCCGAAATGGATCTGATGGCGACCCGCTCCAATGCCAAAGTTTGCCACACAGCGAAGGGGTCCAAGGAATTTATCGCCCTAACCCAGCCTTAGCTAAGTCAGCACCTGCTGTATGTATTTCCTCTGTGTGGCCCCTGGTGGGGCATGTGCTTCAGCACATAGAATGCCACCTAGGCAGGATTGTTCTACTGGTGCCAGATTGGCCAAGGAGAATGTAGTTCGGAGACTTGATGCGGCTTCTGCAGGCGCCTCCTCTTTGGTTGCCTCCGTCTCGGGTTCTGCTACAGCCAGGACTGAACGTCCTGGAGGACACAGCTCCCTTCTCGCTTACAACTTGGTTCTTGAAAGGAGGCAGCTAGTGCATAAGGGCTACTCTCCAACAGAGGTCTCTACTCTGTTCAGAGCCTGGAAGAGGTCTACCATGCTGGCATATGTGAAGATCTGGTGCCTCTTTGAACGGTGGTGCAGTGCTCGGCAATTGGCTCATGAGGCTCCCAAGGTTCCATCTCTGTTGGCCTTCTACAGGATGGCCTGGAGAAGGGCATTTACCTAAGCTCCCTGAAGTTTCAGGTGGCATCTTGTCCTGTTTCTGAGGTCTGGTGGCTGCTAAGTCCCTGGCCTTGCATCCTGACATCTCATGCTTTCTCCAGGGGTTCGGCATCTGCGTCTTCTCCTTTGGTCTGTTATCCGTGCCTGGGATCTGTATCTGGTGCTCAGAGCCCTGATGTCGGTGCCCTTTGAGCTGTTGAAGCGCACTATTTTAAAGGATTTGACGGTCTTCTCAGTTGCTATTTGTTCCGCAAGGCAGATTTCTGAGCTGCAGGTTCTGCCTTGCCAAGATCCTTATCTGTCTTTTTCAGAGAAGGCCTTCAGCCTGTGCCTGCCTACTTTCCTAAGATGTTTTCTCCCTTTCACCTGAACCAGGTGGTCTGCCTGCCCTCCTTCTTGAAGGCGTAGTTGTAGGGGAAGGATAAGGATCTGTGCCTTGTGGATGTCCAGAGGGTGCTTCTCCAATACATGGAGGTTACAAATTCCTTTCATAAGTCTGACCATTTTTTGTGCTGTTTGCTGGTGATGCAGGGTGGCCAAGTCGACTTTGGGGAGATGGATTAAAGAAACCATTGCCTCTGTGAACCTGTTGTGGAACCGGCCGGTTCCAGAAGGTTTGTGCACTCATTCTACCTGAGCACAGGAGTTCTCATGGGTGGAGCGGAGCTTGGTAGCCCCTGCAGACATTGTTCATATAGCAATGTGGTCATCACTTTCAACTTGGATGCTTACTACTGCTTGGATGCCCATTACTGCTTGGATGTCCACGCGCAGTTGTGCACGGCCGTGGCTCAAGGTTTTTGCAAGCTGCTTCTTCCTACCTAGTGGAGTTGTAGCTTTCGTACATCCCACTTGTCGGACTGGTCTAGCAAGACGATAAGAAATGTGACATTTTACTTTCTCCGGGAACAAGCAAGAAGTCAGTCCTCACATATGGGTGACGTCAACACTGACAGAGCCCTCACTGAAGCATCCCCCCAGCTTTCAAAGAAAGCCTTTGGGAGATGCTACCACGCATGCGTGGACTCCTTCCCGCCCAAGGGTGCCATTTGTCTGGCTTGTCCACAGAAAAAGTTGATTTTTTTCTCTCTGAGTTTCATACGCTCCTCCAGTATAGCACCGGTACTCTTCCCGCCACTCAACCTCACTGCCTCGGCATCGAGCTCGGGTCTCTTTTGGTAGTTTTTGTTTTCTTTAATTTTCTGACGTCTTTGCGCCTTTTTCCCCAACTGGCAGCCCGGCAAGTCTTCGACATTGCGGGAGTACCTTTTTCTTCCATGGCTACCAGAGGCTTTAAGAAGTGTGATTGGTACACACGACTGCTGTCTCTGCTGCCTCGGGCCCGACCACGACCCAGCAGCATGCAGTCTTTGCAAGAGAATGTCCAGCAAGGCCCTCAAGAGCCGTCAGCAGCAGCACGATACGTTTTTTCCCGAGTCCTTGCTGCTTGCAAAGGCCAGGACCTCGTCTGAAGCCTCGACACCTTGGGCGGCCCCCTCCGAATATGAGCCCCACCATGGGTCTTCAGAGAGGGGATCTCCCTTGAGGGAACCCAGAAAGAAGAAGAAACCCTCGAAGGCGGCGTCTTTGGATGGCTCCAACTAGCCAGGTGCTCCCCGAGCCAGGTCCCACAGTCCGAGACACTCATTCGAGGTATCGGAGAAGAAGTGGCCTGCAAAGGTGTCCCGGAAGGACTCAACTTCGGACTGGCCTCGGTCCCCAGACACTATGCTTATCAAAGATTCCCCTTCGGGGAAGCCGACATCAGGCCCGAGTCCCTCGGTGCCCACGCCGAAGGCTGCGGAGTCTTCTGGCCTGGAGTCCAGAATGGCTGCCTTGGAGCGCAGTTTGTCTGCCTTCATGGACCAGCAACGGGCACTGTTATCCGGTACGATTGGTTCATCCGCCCTGACCACTGGGCTTTCGACATCGAAGATGTCCCCGGAGGCCGAGCCGATCCTTGAGGTCCTTTGGCTTCATCGATCCTCGGTCGAGGTCTCGATCCGATTCCTACTCGATGGGACTGCGATCATCCCTGGTGAATGTGCTCGGCAGCAGCCATGGGACATTGGGAGGCCACGGGCCGGGGTCCACCCCGAGGCCCAGGATCCACCCCTACTACAAGTCTTCGACGGACTACTCCGAGTGGGAGATGGAGGATGAGGAATCCCCCAATACCTGTCGCCACTGTGATGTCCCCTCAGACTCTTCTATCTCTGAGCCTTGGTGGTAGTCCCTACCGGGGGATATAGGCTTCCATGATTTTGTCAAGGATATATCTAAGGTCCTGGCATTGAGAGGAGGACTTTCGGGTGGATGAGTTGGAAATCCTTCAGTATGAGGCTTCTCTGAGGGAATCGCTCACGGTGCACATCTCTTCCATCCTAGAACGGCTGATGCTCTGTATATGGGAGACACTGGCGTCTGTTCCATGGTGAGCAAGCAGCTCGACTCGATGTATCAAGTCCGCCAGAGCCCGGGCTTCCAGAAATCACAGCTGTTGCATAACTCCATGGTAGTGGAGTCGGCCATGCATTGGCTGTAAAGCCAGAAGACACACTCCTCGGTGCCCCCCCGGCAGGGAGGCCCGCATCTTGGATGCCCTCGGCAGAAAGTGTTACCAAGGCTCGATGATCATCGGCCGCATACAGGCCTACCAGCTGTACATGGGCATTTACCTGAGAAACCTGGCGAAGGAACTCGCCCGGGTTCTCAGCTGGTCTCTCCGAGGAACCTCTGCAGTGGTTCAGGAACCTGACCAAGGCCGTCCATGAGTGCTCCAAGTTCATGTCTCGGGTAGCCTATGATGGGTTTGAGTCAGCGGGCGTCAGTGCATGATGCCAAGCTTGGCTAGTGTCGTCCGACCTCGAGCAGTGGGTTCAGGACAAATTGGTCAATGTCCCATGCCAAGGAGAGAACCTTTTTGGCAAACCCATAACCGACAAGGCCGCCGAGCTGGAGACCAAGTTCATGACGAGGACCAGGCTCTCTAAAAAGACCGCTTCCCCTCTCTGACGGAAAGGCTTGGGTAAAAAGTTCTTCTACCTGAGGAAAGGGGCTGCTTACAGAAACTACCCACCTTTTTGGACCTCCTGGGTTCCCCCAACAGGGTCAGCAAGCCAAGGGACATGGGTATGGCCCTCGTAAGCAGAAGGCTCTAAAACCCCAGGCCCTGGCCCAGCCAGGGGGGAGTTTTTGACTCCTTGAGCATAGCCTCTCTGCCCCAAGGAGGTCAGCAGCACACGGGGGGGACATCTGACCCACTATGCCTAGAGGTGGATGACCATCACCACTGACTCCTGGGCACTTCGGATGGTCAGGGAGGATTACCCTCCCCAGGTCTCCAATCCACTGGGACCTTCTACTGAAGGAGTTGGCAGGTCTTCTCGAGGACAAAGCAGTGGAACCATCTCAAGGGCAAAGGGTTCTACTCCAGGTACTTCCTCGTGCCAAAGAGGACAGGGGGCCTAAGGCCCATCCTTGTTCTGCGCAACCTTTACAAATTCCTGGTGAGTGAGAAGTTCAAGATGCTCTCCCTTGGAACATTGCTGCCCTACCTCCAGCAGTGAGATTGACTATGCTCCTTAGACCTCAAGGATGCTTATACCCACATCCTCATTCACCCCAACCACAGGCAGTACCTGCAGTTCATAGTGGGGGGAGCGTACTATCAGTACAGGATGCTCCCTTTCGGCTTTGCCTCTGCCCCAAGGGTCTTCACAAAATGCTTGGCAGTTTTGGCCACATTCCTCCACCTCCAGGGGGTCTTTGTCTTCCCCTACCTGGATGACTGGCTCATAAAGGGAAGCACGGCCTTAGAGGTGCACCAGGCCACAATACGCATCCTACAGGTTCTGTAACACTTGGGGTTTGTCATAAACTACCCCAGGTCTCACCTCCTCCCATCACAGTGTCTGAAGTTCATTGGGGCAAAGATTGACACTCTCCAGTCAAAGGTGTTCTTGCCCAGGGACTGAGCCGATTGTCTCAGGACGTGCAGTACCGTCCCTCAATGCCCACTTGACTTCTCCTGCGCCTCCTCGGGCACATGGCCTCCACATTCCACATTTCCCCAGACACTCGCCTCCACATGAGGGCAGCGCAGTGGTGTCTCCAGGACCATTTGTCTCAGGCCATGGGCTGCGTTCGAGACAGAGTTTATGTGACCCGCCAATTGGCTGACTCTCTGGTTTGGTGGCAGTCTCCCCAACATCTTGTGGTGGGCATGCCTTTTTAGGCCCCAAACCCTTCAAGGGTCCTCACCACGGATGCCTCCCTGCTCGGCTGGGGAGCCCACTGTGGAGATCTTCGCACACAGGGTAACTGGTCACCAGACGAGAACCCCCAGCAGATCAACCTCCTGTAGCTCCGAGCCATACACCTAGCCCTGAGGATCTTCTGTCACCACCTGCGTCACCAGCTGGTGCTAATCCAGACAGACAACCAGGTAGCGATGTTCTACGTGAACAAACAGGGGGGCATGGGGTCTCGTACCCTTTGTCAGGAGGCACTGGTCCTCTGCTCGTGCACAATCTAACAGGGTATCCTCCTGTGGGCAATGTACCTGCCAGACAAGGCCAACCTGCTGGCCGACAGGCTCACCAGAGTTCTCCAGCTGCACGAGTGTCAGCTGGACCCCAGGGTAGCCAGTCGGCTTTTTCGGCTCTGGGGGGAACCCGTGATGGATCTGTTCGCCAGCCCGGACAACTTTCAGTTGCCCCGCTTCTGCTCCTAGCAGGCCCACCCCTCCAGGATGGCAGCGGATGCGTTCCTGGTCTCATAGTCGGAAGGCCTCATGTACTCCTTCCCTCCTACGTCGTTGATCGCCAAGACCTTGTTCAGGACTCTCCGTGACAGGGCCTCGCTCATCCTGATAGCTCTTCAGTTGGCCAGGCAACCGTGGTTCCTGCTGCTTTTACAGTTGACAGTGGAAGCCCCCATCCCCTTGGGGATTGCCCTGAGACGCCTACCCCAGGAGGGAGTCTCTCCTGCACCCCAACTTGGGGTCCCTGTCGCTGGCAGTGTGGCTGCTGAGAGGATGACTTTGGCCCCTTTCAACCTCTTGGTTGATGAGGAAGACATTCTGCTGTCCTCTCACAAGGCCTCTACTAGGAAGGCTTACACCCTCAGATGGCACAGGTTCTCTATTTGGTGCGCCGAACATGGGGCTGACCCTTTCTCCTGCCCGGTGGCTCTGGTGTTACAGTACCTTCTCCACCTCTCTCAGTCCAGGCTCAAGTCTAACTCTGTCTGAGTACACCTCAGTGCCCTGGCGGCGCACCACTATCTGGTGGATGGTAAGCCCCTCTGGGTCCATCCCTTGGTGATCTGTTTTCTTTGGGGCCTGCTCTTATTGAAGCCCCCTGTTCACCTTCCGGCAACTGAATGAAACCTCAACATAGTGTTGGGGCAGCTCACTTGCCTGCCCTTCGAACCTCTGGCTACCTGCCACCTTCGCTACCTCTCTTGAAAGGTGGCTTTCCTGGTCATGCTTACCTCCGCTCGCAAAGTTAGCAAGCTCCAGGCCCTTGTGGCGGAGGCGCCCTATATCAGATTCTACAAGAAGAGAGCACCCCAAATTTCTGCCGAAGGTAGTGTTGCTCTTCCATCTCAACCAATCTATCTCCCTACCTTCTTTCCAAAATCTCACTCCAGTCGGGCGGAGACGGTCTTCCACACCTTGGACTGTAAGAGGGCTTTGTCCTTCTATATCCAACGCATTCAGGGCCACTGCAAAGCCTCTCAGCTTTTCATTTCCTACGACCCCAGTAAGCTGGGGGAGGTGGTGAGCAAGCGTACGCTGTCCACATGGGTGGCGGATTGTGTTGCCCTCGCTTATGAGCAGGCGAGGCTCCCCCTGGAATCACGGCGCACCGTGTCAGGGCAATGGCGGCTTTGGTGGCAGACTTGCGCTCTGTCCATCTGCCGGGCTGCCACCTGATCTTCATTCCATACCTTTGCAGCCCATTACTTCCTGTGCTCCGTAACCTTTTTGGGGTTTAGGCAAATTCTACCCTTTGACCCTTCTGTGTTAAGGCTACCAGAGTGCTGCTTTCATCGGACATAAAGATCCTACTGTGGTCTGTGTACACGGACTAAATTGCTGCTGCTTGCGGCTCCCCAAGAGGGAGCCCCTAGTTTTGCTATGGGCTTTTGGTAGCCTGTAGCTAGGGTGTCCCATATGTGAGGACTGACTTCCTGCTTGTTACTGGAGAAAGTGTAAATCTCCAGGAACAAGCAGGAATGAGTCTTCACATATGGGTATCGTCGGTACCGACGGAGCCTGCGTGGGAACGCTCCCCAGCGTCCAAAAGGAAAGCTTTTGGGAGCATCCCACAGCACCTGCGTGCTGCCTTCCCGCCTTTCCCAACTGCCTCTCTCCAGTTCTTCTTTTCCGTGGAGCCAGCAGGTCGTGTTTCCTGTCACCGCTGAAGAATTTCTTATTTTCTTATTTCTTATTTTCTTTCTACTTCAGTGCGTTTTCTTCTGTGGCCTTAGGCCTACAGTCTTTTTCCTCATGGAAAAGCCCGCCTCCGGGTTTAAAAAGTGCACAAAGTGCAGTGGCACTATTTCTGTCACAGACACCCATGACTGGTGTCTAAAATGTTTAGGTCCATCGCGGATTGTGAGTCCTCTTCCATGATGTCTAAAAGAGGGTTACAGAATCGGGCAGCCAAGCTCAGTACCCTGTTTCCCTCCGATGCAGCCTCTGTGGCATCGACGTCTTCCAGGGCTGCTTCTTCATCCCATGGATCTCAGGTAACAAAGCTTAAGTCCGGTCGGTCCTCAAAGGGTACATCTCCCTCTAAGTATCGAGATGTACCCAAACTCACTATTGAGGAATCCACACCGGCAAAATTACCCCGGCGGGAGGCTCCGGCTTCCAAAGCATTATCTATGGGGTCACAGGTTGACATCGATGGCACGGCCTCGACCGATCACCTGTTACAATGTTCTGGGGTACCGGCGGTTCCCGGTACCGATCTCCAGACATTGGTGGCGTCAATGGATCAGAATATTCTGACCATGCAGCATGCCATTATGGCCTTCATACAAGCTGCGACGCCCTCTGTACAACAACAAACTCCGTTGTCGATACTGATTCCGGTTCCGGATCCAGCTCCGGTTCCGATACCAGTACCGCTTGCATCGGCATCAGCATCGACAGCAGCGGTATGATATCCAGTGATGCCTGTCAGTACCAATTCGGTACCAATGACCCCCGATGTCGATACCCCTCGGTACTCGTATCGGGCTCTGCGAGAGCATCCAGACAGTCGATAACTTCAATTCCTCTGAAGAATCTGATTCATCAGAGGTTTCCATTGAAGCATCGGAAATCCGTCCTCAAGAACCCTCTTCTCCAAAAAGGAGAATGTCTCCTCCTGAGGACTTGTCTTTCCAGGACTTCATCAGAGAGATAGCCAGAGGCCTGTCTATTACAGTAGCCTCTGAGACTGAGCCCAGAGCCAAAAAATTGGATATTCTCCAATATCCTGAAGCTCCTAAAGAGGCAGCCATTTTACCAATACATGAGATTCTTTATGACCACATGTTGGGTATATGGGAAACTCCTCTTATAACCTCTCCTTTTTCTCGCAGGTTGGACACCATGTATCGTGTTCCTCCTTGTCCTGGATTTCATAAGACTCAGCTTCCTCACCACTCTATTGTGGTAGAGTCTGCTATGAAAAAAATCAAGAGTACAAAAAGACACTCCTCTGCTCCTCCAGGAAGAGAATGCAGAATCCTAGATGCTTTTGGCAGGAAAATCTTCCAGGCCAGTATGCTTATAGCCAGAATCAACTCCTATAGTCTCTATATGGGGATGTTTCTTAAAGAGGTTACAGATCATCTATATACCTTATCTCCTTTTATATCAGAAGATAAGAGAGAAGAATATCTTACCTGGCTTAAACATGCACAGGATGTATCCAAGTTTTCCAACCGTTCTGCCTTTGACTCCTTTGAGGGTGCCAGTAGAGCTTCAGCTATTGCCATAGGCGCACGCAGAGTAGCTTGGTTGCAAGCCTCTGATTTGGAATCTTGGGTACAGGATGGTCTGGGTAACCTTCCCTGTACAGGTGAAAATCTGTTTGGCAAAGATTGGCAAGCAAAAGCCACCCAGATGGATGCTGAAAATTCTGCTTTAGATAGACTCTCTACGTCTACTACTACTCCTTTCAAGAAGAGGTTATTCAAGAAAGGATCTTTCCCAAAGAAAGGGAAATTTTCTTCTAGTTATGCCCAGGCCTCTTCTCACGGTCGTTTTGCTGCAAAGAGACAGCAACAACCAAAACAGGCCAAGCCTCAGGCTGCCAGGACTGCTACAGCCCAACAGCCTCAGCCTCCTCAGGGCCTTTGACTTTCCACTAGAGAACTTAGCATTTCTGGCTCTAGATCATCCAGAGCCTCTCACCATCCCAGGAAGGTTAGCTCACTTTGCTCCCAGATGGGAACAAATCACAGCAGAGAAATGGACCCTCTCCATCATAAGGGAGGGATACAAACTATATTTCTTAAACCTTCCTCCTCACACCATGGTGAAACAGTTCAACTCTCCAACATCACTTCTCGAACTTTTAGGTCAAGAGATTGCCACCCTTCTTGCCCAAGGGGCAATAGAGGAAGTACCCCTTCTTCAACAGAGCTCATGGTTCTATTCCCCCTATTTTCTCATCTCAAAGAAAACAGGGGGCTACAGACCCATCCTAGATCTCAGAGAGTTGAACAAGTTTCTATGCATGGAGAAATTCAAGATGATCTCTCTTGGTACTCTCCTTCCATACCTCCAGAGTCAGGACTGGCTTTGTTCTCTAGACCTCAAGGATGCGTACACCCATGTCCTCATCCAACCAACACACAGAAGGTTCCTTCGGTTCCTTTACCAAGGAAAGCACTACCAATACAGAGTGCTTCCTTTCGGTCTGGCCTCTGCTCCAAGAGTGTTCACAAAATGCATGGCAGTGGTAGCTGCATTTCTACGCACTCTAGGGATATTCGTATTCCCATATTTGGACGACTGGCTCATCCGAGCTCCATCCCAGGCAGAGGCTCAGACTTCCCTAGCCTGCACAAAGCATGTTCTTCAGTATCTGGGATTGGTAATCAATATTCCCAAATCCCATCTCACCCCCACTCAATCTCTAGAGTTCATAGGGGCCTTACTGGATACCACAACTGCAAGAGCCTATCTTTCCCAGGCCCGTTGCCTACGTTTGGTGCAGTTAGCCTCCCAGATTCAGTCAAAATCCCTTTTAACTGCTCGGGAGATGTTGCAACTCTTAGGCCACATGGCATCTACAGTGCATGTGGTTCCTTATGCTTGCCTTCACATGAGGGCAGCTCAGTGGACTCTATCCACCCAATGGACCCAGGCATCAGGTTGCCTGTCAGACAAAATAGCAACCTCCAGTCGCCTCTTTTGGTCCCTCCACTGGTGGACGTCCACTCAAAATCTGTTGTTGGGGTCCCCCTTTCAACAAGTATTACCCCAAGCAACCCTTACAACAGATGCCTCTCCAAAGGGTTGGGGAGCTCATCTACAAGATCTCTCCACCCAAGGCATCTGGTCTCCACAGGAGACATCTCTCCATATCAACCTCTTAGAGCTCAGAGCAATCTTTTTAGCTCTGAGTCTTCCACATCCTGCTCAGCTACAAGACAGTCCTCATTCATACGGACAATCAGGTAGCCATGTTCTATGTGAACAAGCAGGGGGGGACGGGCTCTCTGTCGCTCTGCAACGAAGCTCTGAGATTGTGGACCTTCGCCAGAGAGCATCAAATCCATCTCATGGCAGTGTATCTTCCAGGGGTTCAAAACTCTTGGGCAGACAGACTCAGTCGTTCTGCTTCCTCACGAATGGTCCCTCCATGGGAATCAGATAGCCAGGATTTCCAGGATTTGGGGTACCCCAGACATAGACCTATTTGCAAGTCCGTGGAATGCCAAACTTCCCTGGGTTTGTTCCAGGATTCCGTGTCAGGGAGTTCAGACCAAGGATGCCTTCCTCCTTCACTGGGGGCAAGACTTCCTCTATGCCTTTCCACCTATTCTCCTCATCCCCAAGACTCTGTTCAAGCTTCAGAGAGACAAAGGGTCTGTGATCCTCATAGCACCACATTGACCACGCCAAGTGTGGTACCCTCTACTTCTGCATCTCTCTCAAGCTCCCTCCCTGGACCTGGGGTCTGCTCCAGATCTCCTCTCCCAAGAGGAGGGAACCCTGTGGCATCCAAATCCTCAGTCTCTTCATCTCAAGGCCTGGTTGCTGAAGGCCTAGACCTTCAAGATTTACACCTTTCTCAGCAAGTGAAGGATATCCTTCATGCTTCCAGAAAGCCTTCCACCAGACGCTCTTATGCTTTCAAATGGAAAAGGTTTTCCATTTGGTGTGCAGAAAATGGTCTTAACCCTTCTGCAATACCTTTGAATTCGTTACTAGACTATTTGCTGCATTTATCCCATGCAGGCCTTAAAACAAATTCAATCAGGGTCCATTTGAGTGCTATTGCAGCATCCTTGAAGCCTCTTAATGGACAACCTATTTCCTCTCATCCTTTTATAGCAAGATTCATGAGAGGCCTTCTTTTAACTAAACCTCCCATTAGACCACCTCCAGTGGCATGGGACTTGAATCTGGTTCTTGGCCAGCTTATGAAGCCACCCTTAGCCACTACCTCCTTGAAATTCCTTTTCTGGAAGGTTATTTTTCTCATTGCACTCACCTCAGCTCGCCGTATCAGTGAGTTGCAAGCTCTAGTGGCTAATCCTCCTTATACAAGGTTCCATCATGACAAGGTAGTTCTCAGAACTAATCCACACTTTATGCCTAAAGTGGTCTCACCCTTTCATCTGAACCAGGAGGTTTACTTACCTGTCTTCTTTCAAGGACCTCATGCATCAAGTGCAGAGAGGAGTCTTCATACCCTGGATTGTAAAAGAGCACTTGCTTTCTATTTACAAAGGACACAGCAACATAGAAAGTCCTCTCAACTTTTTGTTGCTTTTAATCCTTCCCATTTAGGACTTCCAGTCTCTAAGAGAACTCTGTCCAATTGGATTGCTCAGTGTATTTCCTTCGCCTACCAGAGTAAGAATCTTTCTCTAGAAGGCCATGTCACGGCTCACAATGTGAGGGCCATGGCAGCCTCTATGGCTCATCTAAACTCTGTGTCCATCGACCAAATCTGTCGAGCAGCCACCTGGGCCTCGGTTCATACCTTCACAGCCCATTACTGCTTGGACAAGGATTCCCGCCGGGATGCCTTGTTTGGTCAGGCTGTTCTCAAACACCTGTTCCATACCTAATCAACTCCTGCCCTCCATCCCTGACTGGATGCCTGAGATTCATAGGTGGAGATGGAGCCCTTCCAGGGACTCACAATCAGGGTGATCTCCCAGGCATCTCTAGCTGGGGAGTCCCCATATGTGAAGACTCATTCCTGCTTGTTCCTGGAGATAGCACAGTTACTTACCTGTAACAGGTGATCTCTGGGAACAGCAGGAATTAGTCTTCACAACCCTCCCACCTCCCCTAGGAGTTGTATCTCTATATCTATCTTTCCTTTCCTCTCTCTCTTTGTCTCAGCTTTAAAACTCGAACTGGAGAGAGGCAGTTGGGAAAGGCGGGAAGGCAGCGCGCAAGCGCTGTGGGATGCTCCCAAAAGCTTTCCTTTTGGGCGCTGGGCAGCGTTCCCGCGCAGGCTCCGTCGGTACTGACGATACCCATATGTGAAGACTAATTCCTGCTGTTCCCAGAGATCTCCTGTTACAGGTAAGGAACTGTGCTTTACTCACCTGTAAAAGGTGTTCTCCGGCGAGAGCGAGAGCAGGAATCAGTCCTCACAACCCTTCCTCCTCCCCTTGGAGTTGCTCCTTTACCATCTTATTTTTGCTGTCTTTTAGCTGTGTCATCTGACTGAGCAAGATGGCACCCTTGTGCATGAAGGGGACCACGAATGCCTGGTGGCAACTCCCAAAGGCTTTCTTTGAAAGCTGGGGGGATGCTTCCATGAAGGCTCCATCAGTTCCGATGTCACTCATATGTGAGGACTGATTCCCGCTGTATCTGGAGAACACCTGCTACAGGTGAGTAACTTTGTTTTATTTCAATCCTTCTGCGGCATCACCTTTAAATACCATTTCAGTCATGGCTAATATCCCTACATCTTCTTCAGTAAAGACCAAAACAAAGAATTCATTCAGTTTATTTATTTTATTTATTTACATTCTCTTATATACCGCGCTATTCTGCATCAGTGCGGTTTACATTGAACAAACTGAAATTACATTGAACAGGGCATTATAACTTGGGGATAACTATTTTATAGGGAACATGGGCTATGGAGGGTTAAGTGGCTTGCCCAAGACCACAAGGAGCACCTGTGGGACTAGAAACCCCAGTCCTTCCGGCCCAAGGTTGATGTCCTCTAGTGGGATTTGAACCCCTGACCTTCCGGCCTGAAGTACCTTGCCCCAACCACTAGGCCACTCCTCCACTCCAGTCTCTCTGCTATGGCCTTGTCTGCTCTTAGTGCCTCTTTTACCCCTCTATCAGCTAATGTGGAACTTTGCATCATTTAACCATAGTTTGGGTTGTTCTTTCCTAGGTGCATAACTTTGCACTTGCCCACATTAAATTTCGTCTGCCATTTGAATCTTCAGTCTTCCAATTTATTAAGGTCCTCTTGAATTCTTCATAATCCTCTTTGGTTTTAACAACTTTGAATAATTTTATGTCATCTGCAAATTTGATTACTTCACTCATTATTCCCTTTTCCAGGTCATTTACTAATATGTTAAAAAGCAGCATATCCAGCACAGATCCCTGGGGTACTCCACTATTCACCTTTCTCCATTGGGAAAATTGGCCATTTAGCCCTACCCTCTACTTTCTATGTTTTAACCAGTTCCTGATCCACAATAGTACATTGCCTCTTATCCCATGTCTTTTTAATTTCGCCAATAGTGTCTCATGAAGGACCTTGTCAAAGGCTTTCTGAAAATTCAGATACACTACATCGACCCACGTTTGTGTACCTGTTTTATTTATACTTTCAAAAAAATATAACAGATTAGTAAGACAAGGCCTTCCCTGGCTAAAGCCATGTTACTGTAGCTGTCTCCCATTAAACCATGACTATCTACATGTAAAGAAATTTTGTTCTTAATGATGGTTTCTGCCATTTTTCCCAGTACTGACGTCCGGCTCACTGGTCTGTAGTTGACATGAAAATCTGCCAGAGAGTGGACTCCCCTGAGAGAGTGGATAAGAGGAAAGATCTACAAAAGCCAGAAGAATGGTCTAATGCTTGGCAGTTAAGATTTAATGTGAAGAAGTGCAGTGTCATGCACTTGGAAAGCAGAAAGCCAAGGGAATTGTATGCGATAAAGGGCCAGAGGTTGGTGTACGCGGACCAGGAGAAGGACCAGGGAGTGATTCTTTCTGAGGATCTCAAGGTGGCAAAACAGTATGACAGGGCTGTGGCAAAAGCCAGAAGGATGCTGGGGTGCATACAAAGAGGAAGTACAAGCAGAAAGGAAGAGGTGAGACCTCACTTGGCATATTGTGTTCAGTTTTGGAGACCATATCTCGCAAAGGATATAAAAAGACTGGAAACGGTTCAGAGGAAGGCAACCAAAATGATTTGGAGCCTATGTCAGAAGACGTGTGAGAAGAGACTTGAAAACCTAAATATTTACACTGTGGAGGAGAGGAGGGACAGAGGAGATATGATTCAGATCTTTAAATACTTAGAGTATTAATGAACAAACAAACCTCTTCCAAAGGCGGGGAAGCTATAAAATTAGAGGGCATAACATGAAGCTGCAAGGGGGTAAATTGAAAGGCAATGTCAGGAAATACTTTTTCACTAAAAGGGTGGTGGATGCTTGGAATGCCCTCCTGATGGAAGTGGTGGGGGCAAGTACAATGACAGAATTGAAAATGGGACAGACACTGTGGATCCCTTTGTAGCAACAGGACAAAATCAAAATAAACATAACTGTCTTTTATATCTCAACAAATAGGGGTGACCTACACGGAACAGTGAGTACACCCTTAAACAAAGGCATGGGGAGGGGTGACCTGCACCTGCCCTTACCGCCTTGCTAGGCAGACTAGATGGACCATACTGGTCTTTATCTGCCGTCATATACTATGTTACTATGTTACCTAGATGGCTGGGACAGCAGTTGCTTCTGGCCTACTCCATGTGGTCTTGCGTAAACAGCAACAGCTCCACGCATGCCTAGAGGCCCCCACTGCAGTTGCTGTCCATGGCATCAGCATTTTAATACTGGGCACTGACATGCACTGTTACAGGGGGTTCCCTGTCCAACAGGGGCAGGACACAGGGCCTAGATGTGACTAGTGCCTACAGCATGCTGCAATTGAGCAGGAAACAAGGTGATTAGCATAACAATGTCTGCAGACAATACCTGCCACACACTGGCAGTGCTGTGGATCTACAGCACGGCCAGCAGAGACCATCTCTAGCAGTGCAAGTTCTGGGGACCAGGTGCTGGGCACCCATCATCAACCTCAGGGTGACCGCTCAAACTGTGCAGTAGCATGGTTTGTAGCTGTTAAGTGCTTGGAACACACACACACTCAGTGTATCATACTGAGCATTCTCCATTTGGTGATCAGCTGCAGACTGCTGTTCCGCATGTGCAGTGCTTCATGGATACTGGAGGGCCTAACCTATACTGGCACACACAGCAGACAGTTTGGCCAGGGACCTAGTGGCTCTTTGAATCCAGATATTGCTGTGTTGAGAGATGTGGAGGTGTAGCCTACTGATTACTGCAATGTCTCCATACTCAGGGAACAAGGGTTCGATTCCCATTTGCTCATTTTGCGCCTGTGTTTTACTCAGGTTTTTTCCCTGCCTGAACAGTCATCCTTCTACTTTGTTATGCGTTCTGGCCACACTTTGGGTCAACAAACATGCTAGCCCCCGGCAGGGGGTCAGACATGTTCACCCTGAAGATGTCAGACCTCTGCTTGGACCTCTCCACCCACGTCAATCCGGGTTTCGTACAGGTCACAGCACTGAAACTATTCTTACCTCCCTTCTAAGTGAAGTCCATAAAGCCCACGATCGAGGTGATCTCTCCCTTGTGGTGACTTTAGATCTCTCCTCTGCCTTTGACATCGTAGATCATCGTTCCCTCCTAATTCGGCTGGCTGACATTGGGATCTGTGGGTCTGTCCTTGCCTGGTTTCAGTCTTTTCTCTCCTCCCGCACTTTTTCAGTAAAAACCAGTTCAACCACTTCTTCTCCCCTACCCCTTCTGTGCTTCTTCCACAGGAGGAGTCCTCTCCTAAACGAAGGATGTCTCCTCCAGAGGATTTGTCTTTTCAAGACTTTATCAGAGAGGTGGCTCGGGATCTCTATATTACAGTGGCTCCTGAATCAAAGCCCAGAGCCAAGGAGTTAGATATTTTACAATATCCTAAAACTCCTAAAGAGGCAGCTACCTTACCTATTCATGAGATTCTGTATGATCTCATGTTGAGGATGTGGGAAGCACCTCTAACCACCTCTCCTCATTCTCGCAGGTTGGATACTATGTATCATGTCCCTCCTTGTCCTGGTTTCCATAAAACTCAACTTCCTCACCACTCTATTGTGGTTGAGTCTGCAATGAGAAAGATTAGAAGTGCCAAAAGACATGCCTCTAATCCTCCAGGACGTGAATGTAGAATGCTGGATGCTTTTGGAAGAAGAGTCTTCCAAGCTTCCATGCTTGCTGCGAGAATTAATTCCTATAGTCTTTACATGGGAATGTTCTTAAAAGAAGTCACTGACCATTTGCAGACTTTAAGTCCTTCTATATCTGAAGATAAAAGGCAGGAATTTCTCACTGGGCTCAAACATGCCCAGGATATCTCCAAATTCTCCAACCGTGCAGCTTTTGACTCCTTTGAATGCGTAAGGTAGCCATGTTCTATGTAAACAAGCAGGGAGGAACTGGCTCTCTGTCGCTTTGCAACGAAGCTCTGCGACTGTGGGCCCTCGCCAGAGAGCATCACATTCATCTTCTGGCAGTTTATCTTCCAGGTGTTCAAAACTCTTGGGCAGACAGACTCAGTCAAGTTCTGCTTCCATACAAGTGGTCCCTACATATGGACCAGGTATCCAAATTTTTTCGAATTTGGGGAACCTCGGACATAGACCTCTTTGCATGTCCGTGGAATGCCAAACTTCCCCGGTTCTGTTCCAGAACTCTGGCTCAGGGGGCTCAGGGAAGGGATGCTTTCCTCCTTTACTGGGGTCAAGACTTCCTGTATGCCTTTCCACCCATTCCCCTAAGTCCCAAAACCCTGTTCAAGCTTCAGAGAGACAGAGGCCACATGATTCTCATAGCTCCACATTGGCCACGGCAAGTGTGGTATCCTCTGCTTCTACATCTCTCTCAAGCTCCCTCCCTAGAGTTAGGGTCTGCTCCAGACCTCCTCTCTCAATAGGACGGAAGGTTATGGCATCCCAATCCCCAGTCTCTACATCTCAGGGCTTGGTTGCTGAAGGCCTAGATCTCCAGGATCTTCATCTTTCTCAACAAGTGAAAGATGTTCTTTATGCTTCCAGAAAACCTTCCACTAGACGTTGTTACGCTTTCAAGTGGAAGAGGTTTACCATCTGTTGTTCTGAGAGGCCATACCTCTGGAATCGTTGCTGGAGTATCTCCATCTGTCTAATGCAGGCCTTAAGACAAATTCAGTAAGGGTCCATTTGAGTGCTATTGCAGCTTCCCTTAGGCCTCTAAATGGACAACCTATTTCCTCTCATCCTCTTGTAGCAAGATTCATGAGAGGCCTCCTTTTAACAAAGCCTCCCATTAGACAACCCCCGGTGGCATGGGACTTAAATTTGGTTCTTGGTCAGCTTATGAAGCCGCCTTTTGAACCTTTAGCTACCACCTCCTTGAAATACCTTTCTTGGAAAGTTATCTTTCTCATTGCAATCACATCTGCACGCCGCATCAGTGAATTGCAAGCACTAGTAGCTAATCCACCTTATACAAGGTTCCATCATGACAAGGTGGTCCTTGGGACTAATCCACACTTTATGCCTAAAGTGGTCTCGCCTTTTCACCTCAACCAGGAGGTCTACCTACTTGTCTTTTTTCCAGGACCTCATGCATCAAGTGCAGAGAGGAACCTTCATACCCTGGACTGTAAAAGACCTTTGGCCTTTTACTTACAAAGGACCCAGCAACATAGAAAGTCTTCCCAACTCTTTGTTGCCTTTGATCCTTCTCATCTCGGACAACCAGTCTCCAAGAGAACACTTTCCAACTGGATTGCCCAGTGCATTTCTTTTGCCTATCAGAGCAAGAGCCTTTCTCTGGAGGGTCATATCACAGCGCACAATGTCAGAGCCATGGCAGCCTCAATGGCTCATCTGAACTCTGTATCTATCGATGACATCTGTCGAGCAGCCACTTGGGCCTCGGTTCATACCTTCACAGCCCATTACTGCTTGGACAAGGACTCCCGCCGGGATGTCTTGTTTCGTCAGGCTGTTCTTAAACACCTGTTCCATACTTAATCAACTCCTACCCACCATCCCTCATGGGGTGCCAGAGATCCAGGTGGGGAAGTGCAGCCCTGTTCCAGGGACGCACAACTTATGGGCTCTCTCCCTGGCATCTAAAGCTAGGGAGTCCCCATATGTGAAGACTCATTCCTGCCTGTTCCTGGAGATAGCACAGTTACTTACCTGTAACTGGTGATCTCTGGGAACAGCAGGAATAAGTCTTCACAACCCACCCACCTCCCCTAGGAGTTGTCTCTCTCTCTCTTTCTTTCCTTTCCCTCTCTCTCTCTCTCTTTGTCTCAGCTCTAAAACTTAACTGAGGAGAGACAGTTGGGAAAGGCGGGAAGGCAGCACGCAGGCGCTGTGGGATGCTCCCAAAAGCTTTCTGATTGGACACTGGGGAGCGTTCCCGCGCAGGCTCCGTCGGTACTGACGTACCCATATGTGAAGACTTATTCCTGCTGTTCCCAGAGATCACCTGTTACAGGTAAGTAACTGTTCTTTATCCTTATCAGCTTCTACATATTTCTCCCCTGCACCCTTGAGTCTGACAATACCACTTTTGCCCTTCCTCTTCTCAGTAATATATCTGAAAAATGTCTTATCCCCCCATTTTATTGCATTGACTATTTCCTCCTCCTTTTGAATCTTTGCCTTCCTGACTACTTTGCTAGCTTCTCTTCGTTTTTCCAAATATAGATGCCTATCTTCCTCTCTCTGTGATCTCTTGTATTTCATGAAGGCCTCCCTCTTTTTCTTCACTTTTTCAGCTACTTCTTTCAAAAACCATAGCGGTCTCCTTTTCCTTTTCCCTTTATTTACCATTTTAACAAAAAGGTTGGTTGCCCTTAAAATATCCCCTTTCAGTTTTGCCCACTGTTTTTCTACATCCCCCAGCTGTTCCCATCCCACTAACGACTCCCTGAGGTATTGGCCCATCTTGGCAAAGTTAGTTTTCCTAAAGTCTAAGATCCTCACTTTTGAATGGATTCTAACAGCCCTAGTCCTAATACTGAACCACACCATCTGATCTCCCACTACAACATCAGAAACACTTTCACCATTGGTAAGCACCAAGTCCAGTATGGCCCCTTCATGTGTGGGGTCTCTTACCAATTGCCTGAATAGTTCTTCCTGTAGAGAATCCAGGATCTCCTTTCTTCTAGATGATACTGCAGCAGGAATGTGCCAGTCAACATCTGGCATATTGAAATCTCCTATCAGCAGCACTTCCCCTTTCCTAGCAATGCTGCGTATGTCTTCAATTAACTCTCTGTCCACCTCTTCCTCTTGTGAGGGAGGTCTGTATATCACACCAATGCAAATAGATTTCTCTTTCCCTCTTTCTAGTTTAACCCACAATGCCTCCTCTCTCCCTTTTAAGCTCTGTAATTCCAAAGCTTTAATAATAGTTTTTACATATAGTGCCACTCCTTCTCCCCTTCTTCCTACCCTGTCCTTTCTGAATAAAGTATAGCCAGGTATAGTTACATCTCAATCATGGTTTTCTGTGAACCATGTTTCTGTAACTGCCACTAAATCCAAGTCAGCCACTCCCACCAAAGCTTCACCATCAGGGATCTTATTTCCCATGCTACGGGCATTTATGCACACTGCTTTCCATATGTTACCCCTGTTATCCATTTCCATAAAGGTATTTAATGTATCACCTGCCTGGGGACTTTCACCTACCTGGGGGCTTTCTTCACCCATCCCCAATGAATCTAGTTTAAAGCCCTCTTCAGTAGATTAGCCAGTCTACTACCGAATACGCGTTGACCTTTCTTAGACAGATAGATGCCATCTCTGCTCTGCAACCCTTGGAACAGCATCCCATGGTCTAGGAAACCAAAACGCTCTCGATGACACCATCCATGCAGCCATGCATTCATCTCCAGGATGCGAGCCTCTCTGCCTTGGCCTTTACCCTCAACAGGGAGGATTGAAGAGAACACCACCTGTACACCTAACTGCTTCACCCTCTGTCCCAGAGCCATGAAGTCACTTTTGATACGTTCTGAGGTATACCTGGCAGTATCATTTGTTCCAACATGGATTAGCAACATTGGGTAATAGTCAGTGGGCTTGATGAGTCTCGGCAAACTTCCAGAACTTCCACAACAAGGAGCCTACCTAGAAAAACTTGTCAAAACCTTTTTTAAACCCATCTACACTAACAGCTTTTACTATTCCTCTAGTAATGAATTCCAGAGTTTGATTATGCGTTGAGTGAAAAAATATATCTCCAGGAACAAGCAGGAATGAGTCTTCACATATGGGTACGTCGGTACCGACGGAGTCTGCACGGGAACGCTTCCCAGCTTCCAATCAAAGAGCTTTTGGAAGCATCCAACCACGCCTGCGTGCTGCCTTACCGCCTTTCCCAACTGCCTCTCCTCAGTTTTTGTTTTCCGCGGAGCCGGCAGGACGTCCTCCTGTCACTGCAGAAAATTCTTGTTTTATTTCTTTAGTTTTCTTGTGGTCGCGGCTGTCTTTCCCGACGCCACCGGTGTTTTCTTTTCTTTTCTTGTAAAATCTTCCTTTTTCAAGGGGTATTTTTTTCTCCATAGTGTGCCACGGTTTCTTAGGCCTTTTAGGCCTCTTCTTTTTCCTTCATGGAACCGCCAGCCACTTTCTCCAAGAAATGTTCAAACTGTGGCGGTACAACTTTATTTTTAGACCCTGGAAGTCGGTGTCTAACCTGCTTGGGTCCTGACAACAGTTTGGTGAGAAGAGGTCTTCAACATCGAGGTTCCCTTGATACACGGTTTCCCTCCAACTTCGGGGCACCGTCCCCTTCTTCTTCTACACAGGATCAGGTAACCCACAAACAGTCTGTTAAGACTAGCCAGCCCTCGAGTGGTAGGTCTCATGCACAGCATGTCGACGGCTCCGGCCTTGCCCTCGAGGGCCCACTGGCTTCAAAACCCCGGCGGGAGTCTTCGGTCTCCAAAGCCTTTCAGGGGTTTCAGGTTGTTCCTGGGGTTCACCCCTCACAGAACATACCTGAGCCGTGTCCTGTGGTGGCATCCACTTCGAGCGGTACCGATACCCCGGCATTGGCACTGGTGTTGGATGAAACACACCTCACCAGGGATGGTCATCTGGCATCCTCGGTGCCTTCGGGACCGGTGGATACTCTCCAGACTGACTTTCCATTATCGGTACCAGCACCGATAATACCACCGACGCCGATACCCTCCAGACGTGCATCGATAGCCTCGCTTCCTTCGATGCCGAGTCTGGAATCGATCTCCAGTCTGGAGGACTGGGTACCGACTCGCCTTGGTACCGGCTCTCGGCAGTACCGAAGGCTCGGTTCCGATGATTCGGATCCGCAACTCTCGGTTCCCCCGAGGCCGATTGAGTTGCCACTGGTTGATCTTCATCCACCAGTATCAGACACGGTACCGAAGTCGGTACCAATGTCCTCATCACCCTTACAGTCGGTGCCTTCCATGCTTCGCTTATCAGGCTCTCTGCCCTCGATGCCGAGTTTGGAATCGATCTCTAGTCTGGAAGACTGGGTACCAATACGCTTTGGTACCGACACCGATCGATACCGGTGGCTCGGTACCGAGGATAGCGGCCGGAGGTTTTCGGTTACCTCAGTATGTTTATGTTTATTAAGAACTTGTTATACCGCCCAACACCGTAGGCACCTGAGCGGTTTACAATAAAACTATAAAACAATTTAAAAATGAGGCTGCGGGAAAAGGAAAAAGAACGCCATTAAAGTAATAGGAAAGAAGAGGAGAGGAAAGAACTGTCACCGATGACTGCTCCGATGTCTCTGTCGGGCTCGACTCCGACATCGGTACCGGTATTGGCATCGGTACCGGTATCCACAGTAGCATCGTGGCCAACTCCTGCCATGCTTTTTTCAACAGGATCGCTCCCTTCTATACCAAGCTTGGAGTCGATACCTGGCATGGACAATGTGGTAATGACGGTCGCTGCTCCTGACAGCCAGTACCGGCGACCATCCCTTAAGCATTCCACACTGCACTGTGCAGGATCTTCTATTCCTATATATTTGGATAGCTCTGTCGGTGCTCAGGCTAGTTCTTCAGATCTAACCTGTCCAAGGGAGATTCTTGTTGGGGATCCCTCTTTTCAGAGTTTCCTCCTGGATATAGCAAGATCTCTTGCCATTCCTATCCCAGGACATGATCCTGCATAAGGCTCTGTTTCTACCAAAGCAAAGGAGAACATAATGCTTCCTTTGCATCATTCCTTGCAGGATCTCCTTCTAGGAATGTGGGAAACACCTTTAAGGGTACCCCCACCTTCCAGAGCAACTGATCTCTTATATCAGGTGCCCCCCTCTCCAGGGTTTCAAAAGACTCAACTTCCTCATCATTCCAGCAATGAGGCGGGTAAAGAGTAAGAAAAAGCACTCTTCTTATCTGCCAGGTCGTGAGTCTAAGACACTAGATGCCTTTGGACGTCAAACCTTCCAGACATCTATGCTTTCTGCAAGAATTCTCTCATATATTTTTTATATGAGTCTATCTCTTGAGGAGGTCACAAAGCAATTACATCTTTTCACTCCTTTCCTTTCAGAGTCCAAGAGTGCAGGCTATTCTTCACTGCTTAAGCATCTTCAGAATATCTCTTGGTTTCTTACTCGTGCTTCCCTAGACTCTTTTGAGTCTGTTAGCAGGACTTCTGCTATAACTATAGGGGCATGACGTAGAGCCTGGCTCCAAGCTTCAGACTTGGACAATTGGGCACAGCAAAGACTGGGACATACTCCTTGCACTGGAGACAATCTTTTCAACAAGGAGTCTTTTCGTCAGGTTACTCAGTTATCCACTGACTTACCTGTTCCTAGGGGCTGTTCTGCACCTTCTTCTGTCCCAGTAGGCAGGAAATGTCCTGCCAAACTTTCTTCCCATAGGAGAAGAAGGTTTTATGCATCATCTGCCCATCATACAGATGTTCCCAAACAAGGGAAGCATCGTCCTGGTCTGCAGAATTCAACCTCTCACCAGGCTCAGCAAACCCAGCAACCACAGGGTTTCTGATCAATCTCCATCAGATGCTTGTGACTCTTAGGGTTAGAATCTGCAGTTGCTTCTTCTGAATAGAGGCAATCCACTGCTGTTATTCTAAATCCTAGATATGGATCTTTTCCCAAAAGACATACATTTTTTCTATGTTCTATGAGCTGTCAGGATGTTCATGCTTATAGGTCACAGGGTTCCCTCTTCTTCCTGCTAGGGAAAAAGGTCTAACCACTATCAAACAATAGTTTTCCTGTGCCAGCATGTCTTTTTTCCTTTCTATAGACTTACTACTTTGTAAGTCTTCTTCAGCTCCATTCTCTTTACCCTCTTACCAAGCTTTTCCTTTGTAAGAGCGGTATTGCTTCACTGGAGGGCTTTTCTTCAGCCTCTCTAGTTTTGTTTCTTTTCCAGTGCGGAAAAAATGGATGTTGACTCCTCTTTTTCAGTCTTGCTTTGAAGCAGTTCATCAGACATGTCCAGAATTTTCTATTCCTGTTCTGTCTGTTCTTTCTGTTTTTAAACAGTAAGATTCTTTCTGCTGTCTAGCAAGCAGCTGCCTATGCAGGAGCCTTAATGTTTGGACCACTGGTTCTTGTCCACCAGCAACCAGATTTGTCCTCCACTAACTTTGTCTAGTTTAGTAGTGATTCCAAGTCAGTGCTGTTATCTGTCTTGGAAATTATTTCACTACAGCCTTGTTGGATTGTCTTCTCTTTCTGCCATCTCCATTCCCCTGGGTTTGGCAGCATAGTTGACATAGGTACTGGCTCTCCAGCAGCCAGTTCTATCTCCTCATTCTCCTGCATCATGCTCTCTGCAATTCTACAGAGAAGCTCTCCACTATGGGCCCTTGCTAGAGAGCATGGGTTTTTTTTCTCCAACAGCTATCCTAGATGGTTGGAAAAGGCGTTTTCAGTCATGTCTCCCATGACTAGAAAGGTTCTCCCTTTTTTCACTATCTCCTTTTCAATATAAAGGACATAGGCCTTCTCTTACGTGAAAGCTTAAGGAGTTGCCAATTCCCTGCTTTGGTCCATAGTATTTCCAATCGGGAATATGCTATCTCCAGGAACAAGCAGGAATGAGTCTTCACATATGGGTATGTCGGTACCGACGGAGCCTGCGCGGGAACGCTCCCCAGCTTCCCAAAAAGGAAAGCTTTTGGGAGCATCCCACAGCGCCTGCGCGCTGCCTTCCCGCCTTTCCTAACCAACTCTCCTCAGTTCTTCTTTTCCGCGGAGCCAGCAGGTCGAGCCCTGTCACCGCTGAAGAAGTTCTTTATTTTATTTCTTTGGTCGCGTGTCTGCCTTCCCCGACTCCGGACCGGTACTGCCAGTCTTTTCTTTCTTTCTTTAAAAAAAAAAAAAAAAAATTTGATATTTTTCCTCACTTGGTGTATTTTTCTTCTTAAGGCCTCAGGGCCCACAAGAAAATTTCCCTCATGGAAAAACCAACCTCCGGGTTCAAAAAATGCACTAAATGTAGCGGTACTATTTCTGTTACAGATACCCATGAATGGTGTCTTAAATGTTTGGGTCCTGAACACTCCATTCCGGATTGTCCGTCCTGCTCCCTAATGTCTAAACGGGGGTTACAGAACCGAGCAGCTAAGCTCCATGTGCTGTTTCCTGCTGAGGCACCGGCAGTAGCATCGACATCTTCTCCTGAAGGATCTCAGGTAACCAAGCATAAACCTAGCAGGTCCTCGAAGGGTAGATCTCCCTCTAAGCATCGAGATGCCTCCGGGCTTGCTCTCGAGGATCCTGCACCAGCCAAACAACCCCGGCGGGAAGCTCCGGCTTCCAAAGCTCCTCCTATGGGGTTACAGGTTGACATTGATGGCACGGCCTCGACCGATCACCTGTTAGATTGCTCTGGGGTACCGGCACTTTCTCCCGGTACCGACTTCCAGGCTTTCATGGCGTCGATGGATCAGAATGTTCTGTCCATGCAGCAGGCTATACAGTCCTTCATTCAAGCTGCGATGCCGATGATACCGCAACGAGCTCCGTTGTCGGTATCTGCTCTGGTACCGGCACCAGCGCCGATGCCGGTACCGACTGCCGACAGTCACCCAGGAGCGCACGGTTCGGACAAAGGTATCCTTGAAGGATACTACCAAAAGCAGTGAGGTTCCAAAAGGGAGTATAGTAGCCCAAATGCCCTTGAGTAAGGAGCAGACAGAGCATAAAGATTCCCCATTACCCATGCCTACCAATAGCCAGATTAATATTAATAAAATACAGTCTCTAAAATGCTTGTATGCCAATGCTAGAAGTCTAAACAATAAGATGGGAGAATTAGAATATATAGCATTAAATGAGAGGTTAGATATGATTGCACTCTCAGAGACATGGTGGAAGGAGGATAACCAGTGGGACACTGTGATACCTGGATACAAACTATATCGTAATGATAGAGCTGAACAAATTGGTGGAGGGGTTGCACTCTATGTTAGAGAGGGCATTGAGTCAGAAAGGATTAAAGTTTTGCAGGGAACAAAATATGCTGTAGAATCTCTATGGATTGAAATTCCATTTATGAAGGGGAAGGTGATGGCAGTGGGAGTATACTATCGACCACCTGGCCAGAATGAACAAATGGATGATGAAATGCTCAAAGAAATCAAGGAAGCTAACAAAAGCCACAACAGAGTAGTAATAATGGGTGATTTCAATTACCCCGGTATCGACTGGGACAGTGTCACAGCAGGACAAGCTAAAGAGATAAAGTTTCTAGATGAAATGAATGACTGCTTCTTGGAGCAGCTGGTTCATGAACCGACCAGAGGGGAAGCCATACTGGACCTAGTCCTTAGTGGAACGCCAGATCTGGTGCAAGAAATAAGGGTGTTGGGACCACTTGGCAATAGTGATCATAGTATGATCATGTTTGATTTAATCAGTGGAGGACAGATAGTAAAGGAATCCACAGTACTACCTTTTATCTTTCAAAAGGGTGACTATGATAGAATGAGGAATATAGTTCGGAAAAAACTAAAAGGAGCGGTTCCAAAGGTTAAAGACTTACAGCAAGCTTGGGTGTTATTTAAAAATACTATCCTCGAAGCCCAGACCAGCTGTATTCCACGCATTAAGAAAAGTGGAAGAAAGTCCAAAAAACTGCCAGCATGGTTTAAAGGTGAGGTCAGAGAGGCTGTTGCTGCCAAAAGAGCAACCTTCAGAAAATGGAAAAAAGAGCCAAATGATGAAAACTGGAAACAGCACAAGCACTGGCAAGTTAAATGCAAAGCATTGATAAGGCAGGCAAAGCGGGAATTTGAGAAGAAACTTGCTACGGAAGCAAAAACACGAAATAAAGACTTTTTCAAGTACATTCGTAGCAAAAGGCCTGTGAGAGAGTCAATTGGACCATTAGATGATAGAGGGGTAAAAGGTGCAATAAGAGGAGACAAGGCTATAGCAGAGAGACTGAATGAATTCTTTGCTTCGGTCTTTACTGAGGAAGATGTAGGGGTGTTACCCAAGACTGAAGTGGTATTTAAAGGTGATACTGTAGAGGAATTGAGAGAAATATCGCTACACCGGGAAGATATATTACAACTATTTGATAAACTGAATAGTAGCAAATCACCTGGACCGGATGGTATACATCCCAGAGTGTTGAAAGAACTGAAATATGAGATTGCAGACCTGTTATTGGTAATCTGTGAACTTTCATTAAAATCATCTGTAATACCTGAAGATTGGAGGGTCGCCAACGTAACACCAATTTTTAAAAAGGGTTCCAGGGGTGACCCGGGAAATTACAGACCGGTGAGCCTGACGTCAGTACCAGGGAAAATGGTAGAAGCCATCATAAAGAACAAAATTACACAGCATGTAGATAGTCATGGCCTAATGGGAGACAGCCAACATGGCTTTAGACAAGGAAGATCTTGTCTTACTAATCTGATATGTTTTTTTGAAGGTGTGCATAAACAGGTAGACAAAGGTGAGTCGGTTGATATAGTGTATCTGGACTTTCAGAAAGCTTTTGACAAGGTCCCCCATCAGAGACTTTTGGCGAAGCTAAAAAGTCATGGGATAGGAGGCAGTGTACTATTGTGGATCGGGAACTGGTTAAAAGATAGAAAGCAGAGGGTAGGGCTAAATGGCCAATATTCCCAATGGAAAAAGGTGAATAGTGGAGTACCCCAGGGATCTGTACTGGGTCCGCTACTTTTTGACATATTCATAAATGACCTGGAAAAGGGAATAACTAGTGAGGTAATCAAATTTGCAGATGACACAAAGCTGTTTAAAGTTGTTAAAACCCAAGAGGATTGTGGAAAACTGCAGGAGGATCTGGATAAATTGGAAGACTGGGCATCCAAATGGCAGATGAAATTTAATGTGGACAAGTGCAAAGTTATGCACCTAGGAAAGAACAACCCACACTATAGTTACAAGATGCAAGGCTCCACATTAGAAACCACCACCCAGGAAAAAGATTTAGGAGTCATCATGGATAACATGTTAAAACCCTCCGCCCAGTGTGCAGCGGCGGCCAAGAAAGCAAATAGAATGCTAGGTATCATAAGGAAAGGGATGGAGAATAAAACAAAGGATATTATAATGCCTCTGTATCGCTCCATGGTACGACCGCACCTTGAATATTGTGTGCAATTCTGGTCACCGTATCTTAAAAAGGACATAGAGTTATTAGAAAAAGTACAGAGAAGAGCCACCAAATTGGTGAAGGGGATGGAAGGCTACTCCTATGAAGAGAGGCTAAAAAGGTTAGGGCTCTTTAACCTAGAAAAGAGGCGGCTGAGGGGAGATATGATAGAGGTGTATAAATTAATGAATGGAGTGGAACGGATAAACGTGGATAAATTGTTTACGCTATCAGAATATAGAAGGACTAGGGGGCATGTAATGAAGCTACAGGGTAAACTATTTAAGACAAATAGGAGAAAATATTTCTTCTCTCAACGTGTAATCAAACTCTGGAATCTGTTACCGGAGGATGTAGTAAGGGCTGTTAGTATAGCTGGGTTTAAAAAAGGTTTGGACAAGTTCCTGGAGGAAAGGTCCATAAACCACTATTAAAAAGGGACCCAGGATATCAATGCTTGGCCTAGTACAAGCACTGCAGAACCTGTGTCTTTTGGGGAAACTGCTAGGTACGTATGACCTAGATTGGCCACTGTTGGAAACAGGATACTGGGCTTGATGGACCTCGGTCTGACCCAGTATGGCATTTCTTATGTTCTTATGTTCTTATGACCAGGATACCGACTGCTGCGGTTCCTTGTCCAGGGCTACTTCTCGGTACCGATCCGGTACCGGGGACGCCCGATGTCGATACCGCTCGATACGCGTATCGAGCGTTAGAAGAGCACCCTGACAGGCGATACTTCGATTCCTCTGATGATTCTGATACATCAGATGAGTCTCCTGAAGTATCCATAGCCCTTCCAGAGGAGCCTTCTTCTCCAAAACGAAGAATGTCTCCTCCAGAGGACTTGTCCTTTCAAGACTTCATAAGAGAAGTAGCTAAAGGACTCTCTATTTCAGTAACCTCTGAATCAGAGCCTAGAGCAAAAAATTAGATATTTTAGGATACTCTAAGGCTCCTAAAGAGGCAGTCACCTTACCAATTCATGAGATTCTTCATGAACACATGATTGATTTATGGGAGACTCCTCTCACTCTCTCTCCTCATTCTCGCAGGTTGGACACTGTGTATCGTGTCCCTCCTTGTCCTGGGTTCCAGAAAACTCAGCTTCCTCACCATTCCATTGTGGTGCAGTCAGCTATGAAGAGGATAAAGAGTACAAAGAGACACTCTTCTGCTCCTCCAGGAAGAGAATGCAGGACCTTGGATGCTTTTGGTAGGAAAATCTTCCAGGCCAGTATGCTTATTGCCAGAATCGACTCATATAGCCTTTATATGGGTATGTTTCTGAAAGAAGTGGCAGAAAAGCTGCACACTTTCCTCACTTTTATTCCAGAAGATAAAAGGGAAGAATTCCGCATGTGGCTTAAGCATACTCAAGACATCTCCAAGTTTCCAAACAGGGCAGCCTTTGACTCAAATTTATCAAATTTGCAGATGACACAAAACTATTTAAAGTTGTTAAAACCCAAGAGGATTGTGGAAAATTGCAAGAGGATCTTGATAAATTGGAAGACTGGGCATCAAAATGGCAGATGAAATTTAATGTGGACAAGTGCAAGGTTATGCACCTAGGGAAGAACAACCCAAACTATGGTTACACGATGCAAGGTTCCACATTAGGAACCACCACCCAGGAAAAAGATTTAGGCGTCATTGTGGATACCATGTTAAAACCCTCGGCCTAGTGTGCAGCGGCGGCCAAGAGAGCAAATAGAATGCTAGGTATGATAAGGAAAGGAATGGAAAATAAAACAAAGGATATTATAATGCCTCTATATCGTTCCATGGTGAGATCGCACCTTGAATATTGTGTGCAATTCTGGTCGCCGTATCTTAAAAAGGATATAGAGTTATTAGAAAAGGTTCAGAGAAGAGCCACCAAAATGGTAAAGGGGATGGAAGGATACTCCTATGAAGAAAGGCTAAAAGGTTAGGGCTCTTTAACCTGGAAAAGAGACGGCTGAGGGGAGATATGATAGAAGTCTATAAATTAATGAGCGGAGTGGAACGGGTAAACGTAGATCGATTGTTTACCTTATCAGAATATAGAAAGATTAGGGGACATGCAATGAAGCTACAGGGTAAACTATTTAAGACTAACAAAAGAAAATATTTTTTCACTCAACGTGTAATCAAACTCTGGAATTTGTTACCGGAGGATGTAGTAAAGGCTGTTAGTGTAGCTGGGTTTAAAAAAGGTTTGGACAAGTTCCTGGAGGAAAGGTCCATAAGCCATTATTAAGAAGGGACCCAGGATATCAATGCTTGAACCAATACAAGCATTGTGGACCCTGTGTCCCTTGGGGAAACTGCTAGGTACATATGACCTAGATTGGCCACTGTTGGAAACAGAATACTGGGCTTGATGGACCTTGGTCTGACCCAGTATGGCATATCTTATGTTCTTATGTTCTTGACTCCTTTGAAGGTGCCAGTAGAGCCTCAGGCATTGCCATAGCTGCTCGCAGAATTGCTTGGCTCCAGGCTTCTGATTTAGAACCCTGGGTTCAAGATGGCTTAGGAAATCTGCCCTGTACAGGTGAAAATCTGTTTGGCAGAGAGTGGCAAATTAAAGCCACTCAAATGGATGCAGAGAATTCTGCTCTGGATAGACTTTCAAGGTCTACCTCCATTCCTGCCAAGAAAAAGACTTTTAAAAAGTCTTTTTTCAAAAAGGGCAGGTTTCCTTCCACTTCTGGCCAACAATCTTCTACAGGTCGCTTTAACCGCTAAGCGTCAGCAACCTAAGCAGGCCAGGCCTAAGTCTACAGGGGCTGCTGTAACCCAGCAGTCCCAACTCCCTCAGGGTTTTTGACTTGATGCTAGAGAACTTAGCCTTTCTGGCTTTAACACAGCCAGAACCTCTCACCATTCCAGGAAGGTTAGCTCATTTTGCTCCCAGATGGGAGCAAATCACATCAGAGCAGTGGACCCTCTCCATCATAAGAGAGGGCTACAAACTTCATTTCTCAGACCTTCCTCCCCACACCATGGTGAGACACTTCAATTCTCCCACATCTCTTCTCGACCTTCTAGGTCAGGAGATAACTACCCTTCTTGCCCAAGGAGCAATAGAAGAAGTTCCTCTGCTTCAACAAGGGTCAGGGTTCTACTCCCCCTATTTTCTCATTCCAAAGAAGACAGGGGGATACAGACCCATTCTAGATCTCAGAGAATTGAACAAATTTCTATGCAAGGAGAAGTTCAAGATGCCTTCTCTAGGCACTCTCCTTCCATACCTTCAAAGTCAGGATTGGCTTTGTTCTCTAGATCTCAAGGATGCGTACACACATATTCTCATCCATCCATCTCACAGAAGATTCCTGCGTTTTCTTTTCCAAGGAAAACATTACCAATACAGAGTGCTTCCTTTCGGTCTGGCCTCTGCCCCAAGAGTGTTCACCAAATGCATGGCAGTAGTTGCTGCATTTCTACGCACTCTGGGATTATTTGTCTTCCTATACCTGGACGACTGGCTCATCCGAGCTCCATCTCAGTCAGAGGCCCAGATTTCCCTGGACCGCACAAGGCGCATTCTGCAGTATCTGGGACTGGTGGTAAACCTCCCAAAGTCCCAGCTCATCCCTACTCAGTCCCTGGAATTCATAGGGGCCTGGTTGGATACCACCACTGCAAGGGCCTACCTTCCTCAGACCCGTTGCCAACGTCTAGTGCAGCTAGCCTCCCAGATTCAGTCAAAGAGCCACTTAACTGCCAGGGAGATGCTACAACTGCTGGGCCACATGGCTTCCACAGTACATGTGGTACCCTATGCTCGCCTACACATGAGAGCAGCTCAATGGACTTTGTCCACCCAGTGGACTCAAGCTTCAGGAGCTCTCTCAGACCAAATAGCAAACTTCAAACGTCTCTTTTGGTCTCTCCAATGGTGGATGTCCACTCAAAATCTGTTTCTGGGGTCCCCCTTCCAACAGTTGTTGCCCCAAGCAACCCTCACAACAGATGCCTCCCAGACAGGTTGGGGAGCTCATCTACAGGACCTCTCCACTCAAGGCACTTGGTCCCCTCAGGAGACCTCTCTTCATATCAACCACTTGGAGCTTCGAGCAGTTTTTCTAGCTCTCAAGGTCTTCCATACCCTCCTCAGCTACAAGACAGTCCTCATCCATACGGACAATCAAGTAGCTATGTTTTATATAAACAAGCAAGGAGGAACTGGCTCTCTGTCGCTTTGCAACGAAGCTCTAAGATTGTGGGCCTTTGCCAGAGAGCATCAAATCCATCTCCTGGCAGTATATCTCCCAGGAATCCAAAACTCTTGGGCAGACAGACTCAGTCGAGTTCTGCTTCCACACGAATGGTCCCTGCACATGGATCAGGTACTCAGAATCTTTCAAGAATGGGGAACCCCGGACATAGACCTCTTTGCAAGTCCGTGAAATGCCAAACTTCCCCGGTTCTGTTCCAGAATTCCGTGTCAGGGGGTTCAGGCCAAGGATGCCTTCCTCCTTCATTGGGGTCAGGGCTTCCTGTATGCCTTTCCACCCATTCCCTTGATTCCCAAGACTCTGTTCAAACTCCAGAGGGATCAAGGATCTATGATCCTCATAGCTCCATGCTGGCCACGCCAAGTGTGGTACCCTCTGCTTCTGCATCTCTCCCAAGCCCCCTCTCTGGACTTGGGAGCTGCTCCAGACCTTCTGTCTCAGGAGGAAGGGACTTTGTGGCACCCAAACCCCAAGTCCCTTCACCTCAGAGCTTGATTACTGAAGGCCTAGACCTACAAGACTTGAATCTTTCTCAGCAGGTGAAGGATATCCTCCATGCTTCCAGGAAACCTTCCACCAGGCGTTCCTATGCTTTTAAGTGGAAAAGATTTTCCATTTGGTGTGCTGAAAAGGGTCTTGACCCTCTGGCACTACCTTTAACTTCTTTGTTGGATTATCTCCTGCATCTCTCCAATGCAGGACTTAAGACAAATTCAGTAAGAGTCCATTTGAGTGCTATTGCAGCATCCCTTAAGCCCATCAATGGACAACCTATCTCCTCTCATCCTCTTATTTCAAGATTCATGAGAGGCCTAACTTTAACTAAACCTCCCATTAGGCCTCCTCCGGTGGCATGGGACTTAAATTTGGTTCTTGGTCAGCTTATGAAGCCCCCTTTTGAACCCTTAGCCACTACCTCCTTGAAATTTCTTTCCTGGAAGGTTATTTTCCTCATTGCAGTCACTTCTGCTCGCCGCATCAGTGAACTGCAGGCCTTAGTGGCTAATCCACCTTATACAAGGTTCCCTCATGACAAGGTAGTCCTTAGGACAAATCCACACTTTCTGCCTAAAGTGGTCTCACCTTTTCATCTTAATCAAGAGGTATTTTTACCTGTCTTTTTTCCAGCTCCTCATGCATCCAGTGCAGAGAGGAATCTTCATACTCTGGATTGTAAAAGAGCTCTTGCTTTTTACTTACATAGGACACAGCAACATAGAAAGTCTTCCCAGCTTTTTGTTGCTTTTGATCCTTCTCACTTGGGACTTCCAGTCTCTAAGAGAACACTGTCCAATTGGATTGCTCAGTGTATTTCTTTCGCCTACCAGAGTAAGAACCTTTCTCTGGAGAGCCATGTCACAGCTCATGATGTGAGGGCCATGGCCACCTTATGGCTCATCTAAATTCTGTGTCCATCGACCAGATCTGTCGAGCAGCCACCTGGGCCTCTGTTCATACCTTCACAGCCCATTACTGCTTGGACAAGGATTCCCGCCGGGATGCCTTGTTTGGTCAGGCTGTCCTCAGACACCTGTTCCATTCTTAAACAACTCCTGCCCTCCTTCCCTGGATGGATGCCTGAGATCCATAGGAGGACGCAGACCCCTTTCAGGGTCTCATATCCTTGGGGATCTCCCAGGCATCTCAGCTAGGGAGTCCCCATATGTGAAGACTCATTCCTGCTTGTTCCTGGAGATAGCACAGTTACTTACCTGTAACAGGTGATCTCTCGGAACAGCAGGAATAAGTCTTCACAACCCACCCACCTCCCCTAGGAGTTGTAGCTCTCTATCTATCTTCCTTTCCTCTTTCTCTCTCTTTATGTCTCAGCTATAAAACTCAACTGAGGAGAGACAGTTGGAAAGGCGGGAAGGCAGCACGCAGGCGCTGAGGGATGCTTCCAAAAGCTTTCTGATTGGACGCTGGGGAGCGTTCCCGCGCAGGCTCCGTCGGTACCGACATACCCATATGTGAAGACTTATTCCTGCTGTTCCCAGAGATCACCTGTTACAGGTAAGTAACTGTGCTTTACCCTGTAGCTTCATTGCATGTCCCCTAGTCTTTCTATATTCTGATAAGGTAAACAATCGATCTACGTTTACCCGTTCCACTCCGTTCATTAATTTATAGACTTCTATCATATCTCCCCTCAGCCGTCTCTTTTCCAGGTTAAAGAGCCCTAACCTTTTTAGCCTTTCTTCATAGGAGTATCCTTCCATCCCCTTTACCATTTTGGTGGCTCTTCTCTGAACCTTTTCTAAAATCGCTATATCCTTTTTAAGATACGGCGACCAGAATTGCACACAATATTCAAGGTGCGGTCTCACCATGGAACGATATAAAGGCATTATAATATCTTTTGTTTTATTTTCCATTCCTTTCCTTATCATACCTAGCATTCTATTTGCTCTCTTGGCCGCCGCTGCACACTGGGCCGAGGGTTTTAACATGGTATCCACAATGACGCCTAAATCTTTTTCCTGGGTGGTGGTTCCTAATGTGGAACCTTGCATCGTGTAACCATAGTTTGGGTTGTTCTTCCCTAGGTGCATAACCTTGCACTTGTCCACATTAAATTTCATCTGCCATTTTGATGCCCAGTCTTCCAATTTATCAAGATCCTCTTGCAATTTTCCACAATCCTCTTGGGTTTTAACAACTTTAAATAGTTCTGTGTCATCTGCAAATTTGACAACCTCACTCGTTATTTCACTTTCCAGGTCATTTATGAATATGTCAAAAAGTAGCGGACCCAGCACAGATCCATGGGGTACACCACTATTCACCTTTCTCCATTGGGAAAATAGGCCATTTAGCCCTACCCTCTGCTTTCTATCTTTTAACCAGTTCCTGATCCACAATAGTACACTGCCTCCTATCCCATGACTCTTTAGTTTTGCCAAAAGTCTCTGATGAGGGACCTTGTCAAAGGCTTTCTGAAAGTCCAGCTACACAATATCAACCGACTCACCTTTGTCCACCTGTTTATTCACTCCTTCAAAAAAACATAACAGATTAGTAAGACAAGATCTTCCTTGTCTAAAGCCATGTTGGCTGTCTCCCATTAGGTTATGACTATCTACATGCTGAGTAATTTTATTCTTTATGATGGTTTCTACCATTTTTCCCGGTACTGACGTCAGGCTCACCGGTCTGTAGTTTCCCGGATCACCCCTGGAACCCTTTTTAAAAATTGGTGTTACATTGGCGATCCTCCAATCTTCAGGTATTAGAGATGATCCTCCAATGAGTAGATCACATCTGCAAACAATGTTATTTTATACTCCCGAGTTCCTACCTTTATACCCTTGACTCCCTCACATTGTCGTATTCTTTCCGCTAAGGGTTTTATTACTAAAGCATATAGCAAAGGGGAAAACGGGCATCCTTGTCTAGTGCCCTCTCTAGTGAAAACTCTTCAGAATATGTACCATTTACTCCTCCAGGCTGTGGGTTTTGCATACAGAGCTTGTACCCATCTTCTATAGTTTTCCCCTATTCGTAATTTTTTTAGGACTGCAAACATAAAGGGCCACTCCACACAATCAAATGCCTTTTCTCCGTCTATGGCCATCAAGAGCGAATTTCTTTGATGTTGGGCCAACCATTTTAAGTTATGAAATTTGCATATATTATCACCCGCCAGTCGGCCTGGAATAAATCCTGCCTGATCTTCCTTCACCGGTTGCGGGAAGAATCTTTGCATCTTGGTTACTAGTATCTTAGCAAACAGCTTGACGTCAAGATTAATAAGTGAGTTTGGCTTGTACGATCCACAACTCCCCACATCTTTACCTGGTTTATGTAATACTGAGATACCTGTCACCCCCATTGATTTAGGAAGTTCCCCACCCTTGAGCATTCCATTAAAGAGTTCTGTTAATAATTCGTTATCTCCCCCTTGAAATTTCTATAAAATTTTGCAGTTAGGCCATCTAAGCCTGGGACCTTCCCTTCCTTTGGAGATTTGATAGCTTGTAGTACTTCTGCCTCCTCTATTTCTCTATCCAACTATTTACCTTCTTCCTCACTCAAAGATGGTAAATTCGTACCCTTCAGATATTGCTCTAGGTTAAACTCTATTACATTCTGATTTGTACAACTGCCTGTAATATTCACAAAAGATGTTTTGTATTTACGCCATCTTATAAGCTCACCCTCCTTGGGTATCCCGTATTTTACGTACATAATTTTGCATCCTTCATTCCCTCAGTTTCCAGGCTAAATATGTTCCTGTTTTGTTATTTTGTACATAAAAGGTATGCCTTAACACTAGAAGCCCCAAAGTGGGTCAATTGACGCAAATGCATCTTCGAAGTTGTATACCAGCGCCTCTGCTAGAACCATGTCAGTCATGTTCCATGACTTTGTTAGTAAGGTCAAGATTTTCAAATATGTGCATCGAAAATTAATGACAGATGCACCACCTAGCGGGAAAATGAATTTATACCTAGAAGCCCGAAAGTGCATCAGTTGACGCACTCAATTGGATGCGTCAATTG
Source organism: Ichthyophis bannanicus (assembly GCA_033557465.1). NCBI lineage: Eukaryota > Metazoa > Chordata > Amphibia > Gymnophiona > Ichthyophiidae > Ichthyophis > Ichthyophis bannanicus. The sequence goes on along the minus strand of CM066032.1, from coordinate 923,620,079 downwards.
ATGTACTTTGGGTTCTTCTAGGTATAAATTCATGTTATCTTTATCTTTCCCACTAGGTGGCGCATCTCAATCACTGTTTACAGTTTTACTCCGACATTACAAACAATAAACACATGATGACGTCACATACTGTACGTATTTAACAAATAAGTAACTTCACATTAATTCACATCTGCATTTCATGTTAAACGCAGACGTTGTGATAATGCGTCAATTGACGCAGTTTGGGGTTTCTAGGTAAAATTCCTTTTGGGGCTTCTAGTGTTAATTGGTATTCCTACTCTATTGCTCTTATCCTATTCAGCTCCCCCTTATGTGTTCATTGTGATGTAGCTGCCTTTTGCCTCCTCTCCTCTTATGGAGTGCTACCAAATCTTCCAACTTTTTTAGTAGCTGCTTCTCCTGTTGAGCTTTAATCTTTTCTTTTGACTTGCCACTGAAATCAGGTGTCCCCTCACGACTGCTTTAAGCCCATCCCATATTCCAGGTAGTGTCACTTCCCCAGTATTATTATGTGTTATGTAGTCCTTGATCACTGTTCTCATTTTTTCTACATCTTTCGGGTCCTCTAAGAGGGATTTGTGTAATCTCCAAAATCGTAACCCTGTCTCAGGATTTGTGTCCTATCACGTGATCTGCCCTATCTCTACATTTTGCACTCCCTCCACCAATTTCCTGCCCACCCATAACATATCTAATCTACTGTATGCTTCATGTGGGTGGGAGTAGAAAGTGTAATCCTGCTGCGCCTCTTTCAGATATCTCCATGTCTCCCTCACCCCCAGTTTATCCATCAGTTTTTTCAGCTGTACACGCCTCCTTATGGGCCCTCTCACTTACCTGTTGTATCTAGTTTGGGGTCTAGTATGGTATTAAAATCATCTCAGATTATTATTGAATCCTCTAATCTATCTTTCATTTGTGTGTAGAATTGTTGGGGGAAAAAACTCTTCCTTATCATTGGGCGCATACATACAGCATAAGCTCACTGATCTATTCTCTATCGCTCCCTTCCATATTAGATATTGGCCTCTGGGGTCTCGGATCACTTCCTTCTCCTCCAGCCGTAACCCTTTAGCAAACAAAATCCCCACCCCCGCTTTATTGGGCTGCTCTTTCTGGGTAGCCATTAATCTTATCGTATTTTCTCTGCTTCAACCAATATTCCTGAGATCATTCAGGTGTGTTTCCTAGATCATCAGGATATCCGCTTTCAATCTAGTGCCCTCCTGTTTCAGGGATTTATGTTTCTGCCACGTGTTGAGCCCTTTTACATTTAGTGTCACAATTCTCAACACCCCCCCCCCCCACCCCCGTGCTTGCTGATTTAGCCATCAGTTATTATAATATTACAGACAATCTCCCCAAGCTTGTGAGACCTGGAACCATTCCCCTCCCTTCCTCTCTACTATATTTCTTCTTCCCTCCCCTTTGCTTTTTGTGCCCTAACCCCTCCTCCACCATCCCTCCATGCTCCTGCTCCCGTTCCGCAATGACCTCATCTCTCTCCTGCCCCCCCCCCCTCATTCATACCTCGTACCTTTTTTTATAGCCATTCTCTCTCACACCTTTCACATCACCCCCCTTACAATACCCATTTAAGCATCAACTTCAATCCTAATTTTCACCCCTTTCCCCCTATCTTAGTGTCCTTAATTGACCAACAGCAGTCCTTACGGCCTTGCTAGTCCTCAGATAGCAGATAGCTTCTTCCCTGCGCCCCGTTCGTTTCTTTTGTCCTGTTTTTCCACTCTTTGCCATGCACTGTTTTGTTCATCCCCTTGAACCCTGGATTCTTCAATAGTAGGTATCTCCGCCAGCCCTGCTTCCTTCATAACTGCCGCCAATTGTGAAAGTGTGGTCGCCCATCGCGTCACTCCATTGCTAGTAAATGCAAGTGAATAGCCACCTATACCGCAGTTTTTCTTCATGCAGCCTCTGTGTTGAACCATGCCATGCTTTTCTGCACTGCAGTCGCCACTGCTAAGTCCGCATATATATCCAGTTTGTGGCCTTTCTAGTAGAATGTCCCTGTTTGCTCTCATCTTGTCCAAGATCTTTTCTTTTATTTCAAAATCATGTACACATATGATAATGTCCTTGGGCCACTCACTCCGTCAAGAAGAGTCATTTATTTCATCTAGAAACTTTATCTCTCTAGCATGTCCTGCTGTGACATTGATTCAGTCGATACCGTCAAACACTACTGATTGGATGTTCAAGCTCGGGCGGACACAGCCTTTGGCTGAAAAGTTTTGAAAGCTGCTATGTCTTCTTTTGCCCAGTGGTGGCATAGCTTTGGTACGTCCATCTTGTCTGGACTGGTCTAGCAGGACGATATAGAAGATGACATTTTACTAACCAGATAGTGTCATCTCCAGGAACAAGCAGAAAAGAGTCTTCACATATGGGTACGTCGGTACCGACGGAGCCTGCGCGGGAACGCTCCCCAGCGTCCAGAAAGAAAGCCTTTGGAAGCATCCCACACGCATGTGCGCTGCCTTCCCGCCTAAACACTTCCCTCTCATCAGTTTTCCACGGAGCCGGCAGGACGTACTCCTGTCACCGCAGAAAATTCTTCTTTTTATTCTTAGTATTTTGTGGTCGCGTCTGCCTTCCCTCGACGCCACCGGTACCGCCGGTATTTTTTCTTTCTTTTTACTAAAGAATTTCTTCTTTTCTTAGGATTTTTTTCCTGTTTAGTGCCTGATGGTTTCTCGGCCACTAGGCCTCTATTCTTCCATTATGGAAAAGCCAGCCACTATCTTTAAGAAATGTTCAAAGTGTGGCGGTACATATATATTTTCAGACACTCATACTTGGTGTCTAAAATGTTTAGGTCCTGACCATTGCCCTCTGGAGTGTCTCTCCTGCTGGAGCTCAAACAGAAGAAGTCTTCAGGATCGAGCACAACTCGATAACCAGTTCACATCGCACTCAATGTCCCCAGCTAGAATATCATCTTCTTCACAGGATCAGGTAACCAAACAAAAGTCTGTAAAGACTAGCCAGTCCTCGAGTGGTAGATCTCCTTCTCAGCATCGAGATGGCTTCTGCCTTGCCCTCGAGGACATCTTGGCATTAAAGCCCCGGCGGGAGTCTTCGGACTCCAAAGCATTAACGGGGTTTCAGGTTGTTCCCGGGGTTCTTACCTTGATGAACATACCTGGGCCATGCTCGGTGGTTGTGGCCGCTTCGAGCGGTACCGACACCCCGGTATCGGCTGTGGTGATGGATGAAACACTCCTCACCGATGAATGTAGTCTAGCGCTCTCGGCTACTTCGGTACCGCTAGAGTTGCTGCAAGACCGTTCCTCGGGTATCGGTATCAGCTCCGGTATCGGCATTGGTGTCGGTACCGTTCATGCTTCCTTCGACAGACTCTCTTCCTTCAATGCCGAGCCTGGAATCAATCTCTAGCATGGAGGATTCGGTACCGACTCGTCTCGGTACCGACCTCTGGCGGTACCGAAGCCATCGCTTTAAATAAAATCCGATGCTTCATCCTTTCAAGTCTTCCAATACCGATGACTGGGATGAATCCATCGGTACCAGGGCTGATTTTTCAACTCTAGCCTGTACCCCTCAGTTTAGAGGGTCCTCCTCAGGGGAGATTTCCTTTCAAGCTTTTCTACTTGATATGGCAAAGCTACTTGCCATTTCTATACCTGGTAAGGAATCCCTACCGGGGGATTCAGAGACACTGCAATTCCCCTGGATTTCAAAGGAATGATCATGCTTCCTTTGCATCAGATCTTACAAGATCTACTATTAAGAATGTGGGAAACTCCTTTAATGGTATCCCCACATTCTAAGGCACTTGACACCATGTACAAGGTTAATGTGGTTACTTATCACAGAGTCACTGACACTTGCAAGGAAATAGAAGCAGAAACTATTAGAGGAAGAACAAGATCGGCTTTCCTAAAGCTGCGAGAGTTAAAGAAAAAGTTCCAGCCCCGAATTGGAATGTTACAAGATGCTCAAGGTTCTATGTTGAATGATGCTGAGAAGATCAAGAAAAGGTGGAAGGAATATACAGAGTTTTTATATGATAAAGATCAAGTGGACCAACAGCCGTTTCAACCTATACCTTATGATCAGGAACCATTGGTGATGAAAGAAGAAGTTGAAGCAGCATTGAAAGCCTTATCAAAGAACAAAGCACCAGGCATTGACAGCATTCCCATAGAAGTATTGCAGCAATCTGATGCAGCTGTTACCGTACTTACAAGGCTCTGCCAAGAAATATGGAAGACAACATCATGGCCAACTGACTGGAAAAGATCTGTGTTTATACCAATACTAAAGAAAGGTGATCCAACTGACTGTGGAAATTATCGCACAATCGCTCTGATCCCACATGCCAGCAAGATTCTACTGAAGATTATTCAAAAGAGACTAAAGCCATACCTAGAACAAGAACTACCTGAAGTGCAAGCAGGGTTCAGGAAAGGGCGAGGAACGAGAGACATCATTGCGGATGTGAGATGGATCCTTGAAAAGACTAAAGAATACCAAAAGGATATCTATTTGTGCTTTATCGACTATAGCAAGGCTTTTGACTGTGTAAACCATGAGAAACTCTGGGCCACATTAAGAAGCATGGGTATACCAGAACACCTGATCGTTCTCTTGCGTAATTTGTACATTGATCAAGAAGCAACAGTTCGAACGGAACAAGGAGAAACAGAATGGTTTAAAATAAGCAAAGGTGTAAGACAAGGCTGCATACTTTCCCCCTACCTGTTTAATTTATATGCAGAACAAATCATCAGAGAAGCAGGACTGTATGAAGACAACAGAGGTGTGAAGATTGGTGGAAGACTCATCAACAACCTTCGCTATGCTGATGATACCACATTACTGGCTGAAAGCGAAGATGATCTGAAACATTTGCTTCTCACAATCAAAGAACATAGTCTCAAAATGGGCCTGCACCTTAATGTAAAGAAGACAAAGATCATGACAACTGGCATAATCAACAGGTTCATCGTTGAAGGGGAAGAAATTGAAATTGTGAACAACTTTAACCTACTTGGATCAACTATCAATAAAGAAGCAACAAGCAGTCAAGAAATCAGACGACGCATTGCTCTTGGCAGAATGGCTATGAAAGACCTAGATAAGATTCTCAAGAGCAGAGATGTGTCTCTCCATACAAAGATTCGACTTGTTCAAGCCATGGTATTTTCAATAACATCATATGGATGTGAAAGCTGGACAGTGAAAAAGACAGACAGGAAGAAAATTGATGCCTTTGAATTATGGTGCTGGCGGCGAATACTGTGTATACCATGGACTGCCCGAAGAACAAACCAGTCGGTACTAGAGGAGATCAAACCTAAGCTTTCTTTAGAAGCTCAGATGACAAGACTTCGGCTTTCATACTTCGGACACATCATGCGAAGAGAGAGATCATTAGAGAAAGACATCATGCTTGGCAAGATAGAAGGTCAACGCAAAAGAGGAAGGCCAGCAATGAGATGGATCGCTACAATAACAGCAGCTACGGGTACCAGTCTGTCGTCAATGAGCCGCCTGACTGAAGACCGAACACAATTTAGGATAGCTATCCAGAGGGTCGCCATGAGTCGACTCCGACTCGACGGCACTTAACAACAACATCACAGAGTCTAAAATGCAAATAATAGTGTTTCTCTGTAATACAACTAAGGAAGCATCTTGTATATCATATTGGACTCATGGCTAACGAGGTCTCAGAAACCATAGGCTGCCACTGGTTTATGGATTTTTCAGTGGACTGATGCCTAGATATACATCAGTGACCTCTTACTTAAACTGTTAGCCAGGTGAATGTTCTCAAAAATTGTTTTATAAACAAATCTTCAATATTTCTAAACTTTGACGTTGTCCTTGACAAGCCTCTTAAACGTACTACGTATTTTAGAAAAATGAACTAGTGCTTAGCTGTGCGATGAATTCCCAACGCTTTTTCATGCGCTATGAGATGCATTTCTCCAAAAGGTTTCATCAGGGGAATTGTTCATATCGACACTAAAAAGAGAAATGAGTTCTTTAGATATATACTTCTCATGCTGTGCTTATTTTTAATAAACTTTCTACCGTATAACTCGAACCTCCTACCTGATGTAGCACCGGCACGGCTCTGTTGGGCTCTGTCAATTGCATGTATTACTCCAAAAACGCCACGCATGCGGAGTGGTTAAATAGTGAGACATAATTGATTCTACTTAAGAAGATAATACCCCCTTTATTTGGGAAGCAAAATATATTAATATCATCAATCTTGTCTCTCATAGGCACATTTCCCATTCTATTCGGGAATTTAATCCCCGGGGCATTACGGAAGCTAGAATGTGAATCCATTGTTGTTCCCGATATAACAGGGTCTGATCTATTGTTTTCCCACGAATTGGAACAATGATCTGTTCGATGACGAAACAGCCGTAATTCAGAGAAAGAGTGCTGTAGCTGCCATTTCTATACCATTTCTATGCCATTTCTATAGGCTCAGCAAACTCAGCAGTCGCAGGGTTTCTGATATTTTATTCATTTTTTCCCTGTGTGAGGTTTTTAGAACCTCTGAACCTACTTCTTTTCAACAGAAGTATCTAAGGTTCCTCTCATCCATGTTGAGATATCAGTCATACATTGACTCAATCTTCGTCTCTGGGCATGAATCTCTTGCTACAAGAGAAATCCCTCTTTTTAGCTCCGAGAGCTATTGGGGACCATCATACCCTAAGGATAACAGGTTTTCTCCTTAAAAAAAAAAAAAAAAAGAGAACTAACAACAAGGTGAGCTATGCCCTTCACCTTGACAGTTTTCTATACGAGGATATCTCATACTTTAACCGCAAGGGGACCCTATCTCTTCTAAGACTTACCAAATTGTGAGTCTTCTCAACTCTGTATTACTTCTATCCCTCTTAGTCCAGACATTCAGTCTCTAAGAGTACTACTAATCAACTGGAGGGCTTATTCTCTAAGCCCATAGAATTATTCTTCAGTACCTACTCCAGTAAATAGTTTCCATACAGAGTTTTTCTTCCCCTTTGCGGTTCATTCTTTCCCTGTGTATCTTTGAGCTAACCTTCTCAGATACTTCTTTAAGGCAGCTTATCAGACAGAAATTGAGTATTACCACTTCAAATTATATCTGTCGGTCCTTTCCAATCTATAGGACCTAACTTTTTTTCTGCTGCTTTAATAACAGATAACTCCAAAACAGGTTCCAGAACCAATGTTCCCTCTAATTTTCTGTAGGCTGTGTGCGCATAAAATATCAGCTGTGTGCAGCTTTTGAAGGAAGGTTTACTTTTTGTGCGCCACATAGCCACACTCGGAGTTATATACTTTAAAATTTGACTACACGTCAGAATACAGTATGTACACCACATTGATTTTAATCAAATTAAATGGAAATAGATGATTACTAAATGAAGCGGGAAATTTCTAGTAATTACAATCATAACTTTTAAATTTTAAGACGTCTGTGTTTTCTATCAGAATCAGAGCCATAATTTTTGTGCGCTCTGTTGTAAAGTATGTGCGCTCGCTCGGCGAGGTGTGTGCGCACGCGCACAGCTTAGAGGGAACAGTGTCCAGAACCCATTTGGATTTATTGTTGCAGACATCAAGCCTGTCTACTATTCTTAGCCATCTTCAATTCTTTTTGGCTCCAACAGAATAGATTAGGTTGCACACTGGCAATTAAACAGCCAGATCCAAGCAACCTACAACATGCTCTCTGCAATTATACAAGAAAGCTCTGCAACTATGGGCCTTTGCTAGAGAACCTCAGAGCTACTCCTAGTAGGTAGCTTCCAGATGGTTGAAAAGGACTTCAGCTCGTAGACTCTGCCCAGTCATGCTCCTACATGACTGGATTTTTCCTAATCTTACCATCTTCCTTAAAAAAATTCCTTTTAAGAAAAAGTAACCAGGGCTTAGACCATGTGAAAGTGTACAGAATTGCACCATTCCCTAGATTGTTCCACATCTCACTGGAATTTCTACAACAGGGATGCATTCTTTTCACTGCAGTCAATCCTTATTCACTTCCCTATACTTCATTCATCTCCAGGATGCGAGCCTCTCTGCCTTGGCCTTTACCCTCAACAGAGAGGATTGAAGAGAACACCACCTGTGCACCTAACTGCTTCACCCTCTGTCCCAGAGCCATGAAGTCACTTTTGATACGTTCCGAGGTATACCTGGCAGTATCATTTGTTCCAACATGGATTAGCAACATTGGGTAATAGTCAGTGGGCTTGATGAGTCTTGGCAAACTCTCCGTAATATCTTGGATTTTGGCACCAGGCAGACAGCATACCTCTCTGGACATCAAGTCTGGTCGGTAGATGGACGCCTCAGTACCCCTCAGAAGAGAGTCTCCAACCACCACTACCCTTCGTTTCCTTCTGGTCACTGATTCTGCAACTTTGGGGTACTTGAACTCTGGTTCTTCCCTTTCCAGGGATGCTTTCACCCGCTACAGATGAGTAAGTACACTTTCTTTGATTAGTCTTAAATGTGCTGCATTGTAGCTTCATTGCGTGTCCCCTAGGCGTTCTACTTTTTGAAGGAGTAAACAACTGATCTATGTTTACCCATACTTCTCTATTCATTATTTTATAGATCCCTATCATATCTCCCCTCAGCTGTCTTTTTTCTAAGTTGAAGATCTCTAAACGCTTAAGCCTTTCTTCATAAGGGTATCCTTCCATCTCATTTACCATTTTAGTGGTTCATCTCTGTACCTTCTCTAATTCTGCTATATCCTTTTTTAAGATATGGTGACCAGAATAGCACACAGTACTCAAGGTGCATTCACACTATGGAATGCTACAGAGGCACTGTAATATCCTTTGTTTATTCTCTTATGATACCTAGCAATCTCCAGGAACAAGCAGGAATGCAGTCTTCACATATGGGTATCGTCGGTACCAACGGAGCCTGCGCGGGAACGCTTCCCAGCGTCCAGTAGGAACACTTTTGAGAGCATCCCCTCAGCACATGCAAGCTGCCTTTCCGCCTTTCCAACTATCCCGCTTCAGTTCTTCGTTTTACGCGGAGCTGACAGGACCTATACCCTGTCACTGTAGAAAATTCTGTCTTTAAAATTGTTTTCTTGTGGTCGCATTTGCCTCCGCACGATGCTTACTGGTACCGCCGGTTGTTTTCTGTTCTTTTCCAAAAAAAAAACAAAAAAAACTTATACTTTGAACTGTTTCTCTTCAGAAATGTTTCTTTTTTGGTGCTAGGCGCCATTTTGGGCACTAGGCCCCATATTCCTAAAACATGGAAAAACCAACTAGTGGTTTTAAAAAATGTACTAAGTCTGGTGGTACCATTTCCGTCACTGACACCCATGATTGGTGTCTTAAATATTTAGGGCCTGAACATTCTCCTTCTGAATGTTTCTCCTGTATGGGGATGACTAAGAGAGGAAGACTGAACCAGGCTGCAAAGCTCGGTACTCTCTTTTCTTCAGATGCCAGATCCATCGCATCAACATCTTCATGAGCCTCCTCTTCCTCCCATGGATCTCAGGTAACTAAACAAAAAAAACCCGGTCTTCCAGGGTAGCTCTCCTGCTAAGCATTGAGAGGCCATTGGCATTGCCATTGAGGGAACCACACCGGCAAAACAGCGCCTGCAGGAAGCTTTGGCTTCAAAAGCATCAAAGGGGCTCCAGGATGTTCTCGAGGCCTCGATCTCGCAAGAACTACTGGTGCCATGCTCAAGGGTCCCGGCCGTTTTCACCAGTACCGACACCCAGGCATCGGCAGCGTCGATAGACCAGAGGTTCCTCGCTATCGAACACAGTATTGCAGCTCTTCTCACAGCTGCGGTACTGTTGACACCTATGGTTCAACGGGCACCGGTACCGACATTGATATCGATGCTGGTACCTACACCGGTACAGGTACCGACGGTACCGGCCCCGGTGGGAATTCTTCCCACGCTATCTTTGGCTAGAATCGACAGATCGGTACCGGATCAACTCGGTACCGACTCTGATCGATACCAGGACCGTGCTTTGCATGAGCATCGGAGTCAGGAATACTTCAAATCCTCCGATTCCGAAGACTGACAATTCTGCTAGTACCAGAGGGTTTCTCCCGGATGATCCCTCCTCTCCCCAACGCAGAATGTCACCTCCAGAGGACATGTCTTTTCAGGATTTTATTCGTGATGTGGCCAAGGGCCTTTCAATCATGGTAGCTCCTTAAGAGGAACCCAGAGCAAAGGAATTGGAAATTCTCCAATATCCTAAAGCTCTAAAAGAGGCAGCCACTCTGCCTATCCATGAAATTCTGCATAACTTGATGCTCAGAATGTGGGAGACACCTCTGACTACATCTCCTCATTCTAGGAGACTTGATAATATGTATCGAGTTCCGCCATTTTCTGGATTTCAAAAGACTCAGCTGCCACACTATTCAGTGGTGGTGGAGTCAGCCATGCGTAGGATGAAAAGTGCAAAGAGGCATGCATCCAATCCCCCAGGTCGTGAATGCAGGACTCTGGACGCTTTTGGGCGCCAAACTTTTCAGGCTTCCATGCTTTCAGCTAGGATCACTTCATATATACTATATATGGGAATGTTCCTCAAGGAAGCTACAGGAGACTTGGAGCTTATGAGCCCACTTCTCCCAGATGACAAGAGACAAGACTTTCTTGCTCTAGTTAAGCATGCTCAAGATGTCTCCAAGTTTGTGAATCGTGCAGCCTTTGACTGCTTTGAATGCATCAGCAGAACCTCTGCTATTGCCATTGGGGCACGACGGATTGCCTGGCTTCAGACATCAGACTTGGGTACAGGACAAGTTAGTCAACATTCCTTGCACGGGAGAGAATCTCTTTGGCAAGAACTGGCAGAAAAAGGCTAACGAGTTAGATGCTGACAATACCATTCTAGATAGATTGTCAAAATCTACAGCCACTCCAGCCAAAAGGAAGCCTTATAAAAAACCCTCTTTCAGCAAAAAGAGGAAATGTTATCCTTCCTATACCCAGCAAGTACAGTGGAGGGCAATCAACCACGGCCAACAAAGGGTGATAAAAACAACTTTATTGAAGACCCAACTTAAACTAGTTACGGCCAAAGGCCTTCATCAGGGGTCTAAAAACAAATATGTAAATAAACATGTACATAAATAATAATACATAATAAAAACAAACAAAAAAATGCATAAACAAAAAGTATATATATAAAAAAAATATATATTATATGCACAAATGAGTATATAGATAGATAAATAATTAAAAACATTACCAAAAAAACACACAGAAAGTGTATAGAGCACATCTATGGGGTGGAACGACCACTCTTCCCAATCTAGAACATAATAAAATACATACATAAATAGTTGTAACTCTGAAGATTTACAATGAGTATGACATAAACTGCATATATATGGCTAAAACAGGAGAAAACAAATGGCTAAGGAGAAATGTGGGGAAGGTCAAGAACAATATCACATTTAAAAATAAAAAGAGAAAGAAAAAATAAAATAAACTATCTATATATGTGGGAAGGGCAGGATGAAATGACAAACACATAAAGGATATATACAATATAATATAAAACATTATAAGCAAAAACTATTGTGCAGAAGGTCTTGCTATCACAGTAATAAAAAGCTGAAAGTGACTCAGCAGGCACAAACATTGTCAAGGATATCTGAAAAGTTACTAGTTGGTCATGCTGTCAGTTGCAAAAACAAACGAACAAACATCTCCTAAAAATGACAATTGTACACCTAGCTGAAGCAGCCTTAACAATGGTTGCCAAATGTTTACGCAAATATATACTTACTTATATACATATAAAACAACCATATGTTGTAAGTGTGTATTGAGAGGTAGACTAGCAGGCTATATGATATCTCACATCTAAATGGTTAAAAAATGAACAAATAGTTGAGCGATGAATAAAGCTGTGTGAACAAAAGAGAGGGGCAATGACACTAGTTGAATAAAGACAAAAGGACTCATTCATCGCTCAATAATAATAATAATGCAACTGGCTTATCAAGCAGCAGGGAAATCCTCCCTAACTGCTCGAGAGCTTCTACTGTTGCTGGGACATATGGCATCCACAGTTCATGTAGTCCCATATGCTCGCCTCCACATGCGAGCAGCTCAGTGGACCCTATCCACACAGTGGACACAGGACATTTATCAGACAAAATAATAAACTCTCAACGACTAATTTTGTCCCTCCAATGGTGGCAATCACTAGAAAATCTGACAGTGGGGTCTCCTTTCCAGCAAACCCCTCTTTCAGGCCACCCTAACAATAGATGCATCACAAGTGGGTTGGGGAGCACACCTGAATCATCTCTCTACCCAGGGCACCTGGACTCCACAGGAGGCTGGTCTACACATAAACCTCCTGGAATTAAGAGCAATCTATCTAGCTCTTCGAGTATTCCACGCCCAGCTCAGCTACAAGCAGTATATCTTCCAGGCATTCAAAACCTTTGGGCAGACAAACTTAGTCGAGTACTGCTGCCTCACGAATGGTCTCTCCACCTAGACCAGGTGGCAAAGATTTTTCATCTCTGGGGCACTCCAGACATAGACCTCTTTGCAAGTCCACTGAACGCCAAATTTCCCTGGTTCTGTTCCAGGATTCCGGCTCACAATTGTCATGCAAGGGATGCCTTCCTCCTTCACTGGGGTCAGGACTTCCATAATGCCTTCCCACCCATTCCCCTCATCCCCAAAACACTCTTCAAGCTTCAGAGAGACAGGGGTCGCATGATTCTTATAGCGCCACGATGGCCACGCCAAGCGTGGTATCCCCTGCTTCTACATCTCTCTCAAGCTGCTCCTCTGGAGTTAGGGCATGCTCCAGATCTCCTTTCCCAAGTGGACGGGATGCTATGGCACACGAATCCCCAGTCCCTGCATCTCACGGCCTGGTTGCTGAAGGCTTAGACCTCCAGGATTTCAACCTGTCCCAGCAGGTAAAGGATATCCTTCAGGCTTCTAGAAAACTTTCCACAAGAAGATCTTATGCCTTCAAGTGGAAATTTTCACTATATGGTTCTCCAAGAAGGGATTAAACCCCCTTGTCATACCTTTAGAATCGATACTAGAGTATCTCCTTCACTTATCGAATTCTGGTCTAAAGACCAATTCGGTAAGAGTCCATCTTAGTGCAATTGCAGCAGCTTATAAGCCTCTGAATGGACAACCAATTTCCTCTCATCCACTCGTATCCAGATTTATGAGAGGTCTTCTATTAACCAAGCCTCCCATCATGGAATCTAAATCTAGTTCTCGGGCAGCTCATGAAGCTGAATTGAGCCTTTAGCCACTACAGCCCTTATGTTTTTGACTTGGAAAGTCATCTTCCTAATTGCAATCACCCCTGCACGTTGCATTAGTGAACTGCAAGCTTTAGTGGCTGATCCTACTTATACTAGGTTTCATCATGATAAGGTTGTTCTTAGAACTCATCCACACTTTATGCCAAAGGTGGTTTTGCCTTTTCATTTAAATCAATCAATTTATCTTCCTGCATTTTTTCCGAGGCCTCTAATGCAAAAAGAAACCTTCGTACCTTGGATTGTAAAAGAGCCTTAGCCTTTTACCTACAAAGAACACAGCAACATAGAAAGTCCTCGCAACATTTTATAGCTTTTGACTCTAGTCATATGGATTGGCCAATGCATATCCTTTGCTTATGAGAGTAAGGGTCTTCCTCTTCTAGGTCATGTCACAGCTCATAACGTGAGAGCCATGGCAACTTCCATGGCTAATCTCCACTCTGTGTCTATCGATGACATCTGTCGAGCAGCCACCTGGGCTTCGGTACACACTTTCACAGCCCACTACTGCCTGGATAAAGCCTCTCGTCGGGATGCCTTCTTTGGCCAAGCTGTTCTTCAAAATCTCTTTCAGGCCTAACTCAACTCCTACCCACCAACCCTGGTGGAATGCCAGAGATCTATGGGAGGAAGGATTCCTACCTTTCTAGGGTGGCACCTTCCTGGGGCTATCTCCCTGGCATCTTCAGCTAGGGAGTCCCCATATGTGAAGACTACATTCCTGCTTGTTCCTGGAGATAGCGTAGTTACTCACCTGTAACAGCAGGAGTTTAGTCTTCACAACCTACCCACCTCCCCTAGGAGTTGTCTCTCTGTCTCTTTCCTCTCTCCCTCTGTCCTTTCAGCTACAAACTTAACTGAAGAGGGACAGTTGGAAAGGCGGGAAGGCAGCGCGCATGTGCTGAGGGATGCTCCCAAAAGCGTTCCTATTGGACGCCGGGGAGCGTTCCCGCACAGGCTCCATCGGTACCGACGATACCCATTTGTGAAGACTAGATTTATTTATTTATTTTATTGTTCTTATATACCGCACTCTTAAAAATCAGTGCGGTTTACATACAACGGTATTGTGCCAACAAAGGCACTTACAATGAACCGGACAATTAAACTTGGGTTTCAACTGGGAGTAACTATGTACAGCAATTTAAATTTATCTACAATCTGTATCTACAGTATGTACATCATTGATAGTGATTCATGTGTTCATGGTTGGTTGTATGCTAGAGGGTGTCAGGTTGAAGGGCTGTGAGTAGTGTAAGAGAAAGAGATGGTATTTAAGCGCTTTTCTGAATTGGGCTATCTCTGTTATGGCTCTGATGGCTGCTGGGAGTGCATTCCAGCAGCTGGGGGCATAAAATGTAAATGCTCTGTTCCTTGTTGTCTTGGTACATTTTGTTATTTCACTGGGGATCAATAGGGTATTGGCTGTGCATGTTCTCCTTTCTCTGTTTGCTGACATGGGGTGGACGAGGTCCATTAGAGCTGTGGGGGCCAACTTGTTGATGACCTTGAAGGTGATGATGATTACTTTATAGGATAGCCGACAGTATATTGGTAGCCAATGTAGGTCCTTAAGGACCGGGGTGATGTGGTCACCTCTGAAGGCTCCACTCAGGGCGCGTGCAGCAGCATTCATAGCTAACTGGAGGGGGTTTAAGGTGTTTTTGGGTAGGCCCTGTAGGATTATATTAGCATAATCAAAGTGGGGGATCACCAGTGCCTGAAAAACTGATCTGAAGTCCTCAGGTTGCAGCAAGGGTCGAAGATGTCGTAGGGTTCGTATTTTGTGGTATATTTGTTTGATAGTGTTGCTGATGTGTACCTTGAAATTGAGCTGTTGGTCTAAAGTCACGCCTAAGTAGCGGATGCTGGTTCTGCTCGAGAGTTCTGCATCTCTTGTCTTTAAGGTTGTCGGAGGTGAGAAGGACTGGTTCCTTGTCACAAATACTACGTCCGTCTTGTTAAAGTTGATCTTGAGGCTTTGGGAGAGGAGCCAGTCGGTTATGGCATTGAAGTAATTTATCAGTTGGGTGAAGTCTGGGTCTTCAATCGTAAATGGGGTAAAGAGCAACACGTCGTCCGCATAGAGCAGGCATGAGATGTTAAATGAGCAAATTATTTTGCATATCGGTTGCATATAGATATTGAATAGGAGTGCAGAGAGAGACGAGCCCTGGGGTACACCGTATTGTTATTGGAAGGGCTGAGAGGTTGTAGTTCCTGTTCGTAAATTTCTGCTGTTCCCAGAGATCACCTGTTACAGGTGAGTAACTATGCTTTCTGTTTGGCTGCTACTGCACACCTGGCAGAGGGTTTCAAAGTATAATCCAGGATGACATCTAAATCCTTTTCCTGAGTGGTGGTTCCTCATGTGACATCTTGCATTGTGTAACCATAGATTGGGTTGCTCTTCACTAAATACGTAACATTGCACTTGTCCACATTATTTCATCTGCTATTTGGACCCCCAGTCTTCCAATTTCTCAAGGTCGTCTTGCAGTTTTTCACAATCCTCTTGTGTTTTAACAACTTTGAATAATTTTATGTCATCTGCATATTTGATCACCTCACTCATTGTTCCCATTTCCACGTCATTTATGAATATGTTAAAAAGCAGTGGGCCCAGCACAGATCTCTGGGATACTCCACTATTCACCTTTCTCCATTGAGAAAATTGACCATTTAGCCCTATTCTCTGCTTTCTATCTTTTAGTTGCAAAACGTTTTTTGAGAATCATAAAGCACGAGTTACCCAAATGCCATGAAATACACGAAAGTCATTAAATGAAGTACACTGACAAACAAACCCTCCCCAAACATCCCCCCAACACAAACATCTGATGAGAGCTCCAATATAAAGAACAAAGACATAGCTTCACTAAGCCACCAGCATGCCCAGGATCAAGTGCCGTGCCCCACCAACTCTAATGACACCACAAACCCCCACCCCCAAACCCTCCACCCCCTCCCATAGTAAAGCCTAGAGCAAGCATCTCAAACCACACATAAACAGAGCCACACAGCAGCTGAATCAACCAGCAAGCACCTGACTCTCACTCCAACACATCACCATCACTCTCACAAATTATGCAATGCACCCCTCAATACTGGAGATCTAGAAGCTATAAATGGCTCCCAAATGGATATAAAGCGGGTCAACAGGGGCAGGCCCCAACAACTTTGCCGTCTGTCACTACATCTCCATAAGCTCAGCCATATCATGCTCCCATTGCCGCAATCCCGGGGCCTCCTTGGACATCCACTGTTGCAGGATGGCATGCTTACCCATCAAGAAGCTCCTATCACTTAATAGTCACTCAAAGGCCTGGGAGGCCCACTCCACCAGATAACATCCAAACAAACATATCTCCACAGAGGGAAACATTATCATCAATACCCAAGTGCCTAACTGTCTAGAAATCTGCTCCCATAGGGGCCACAGTCTAGAACTGGACCAAAAGTGGTAAGGGAACATACCTCCATCCTGCTGACACCATCAACATAAATCCACTGGACCCAAACCTGCCCTATATGCCCAGACATCATGAACATAAGCCCACCACAAAAACTTATATTGCAGCTCCTGCAAAAAGACACACTCCGTAAGATTGAAGAATTTCAAAAAGGCCAAACACATCATGGATGGGGGACAGACATTCAAGTCCCTCGGAGCTCCAGTGACCCACCAGTACAGCTAAATACCTCTGATCAAAAGCAGGTTTTAACAACATCTTAATGCCTCCCCTCCTGCCCTGAATCATCACACTTAAAAATACATTGTGCAGTGCCCCTTCCTGAAAAAGCTGTGGATTCCAGCACAGAATCATTGCTACATAGTGACGGACCTGCAAGTAGCAGAAATTGTCCTTTGTCTCCAGGCCAATCATTGCGGCCCTAGAGATCATACATAAATCTCGTATCCAAATTAAACCCAGCACAGCCCAGCCCAGCGCTGAGGCGCCCACGGGGCTAGCCCTGGCAAGAAATCGGGGTTACCGGCCAGAGGCATCAGGCCGGTACACCTCCAGGAAGCACCATATCGCGAACATAACGCTGCCATGCCGCCCGCAAAGCCCTCAAGTATCCATTACCGACCCATCCCCCGAAATAACTTATGTTGTTCAGCATGCAAAATATGCAAGTGATGGCATGGGGTGAGCAGCCACTCCAAAAAAGGCATAGTCACACATTCTTGTGTCCCAGCCACCAGCTCCACAATATGTCGTAGAAGACAGTTGAAGTTATATTCTTTCATCGATAAGTCCAAACCACCCTCCACCTGCCATTGCCGCAACACCAAAAGAGGAATCCGCGGATGCTTCCGCTGCCGAAGGAACTGGCTCAGACACCTATCCACTTGTTGCTAGTCTTTACGGATTATCCACAGGGGCAATTGACGAAGGACATAAATACACCGGGACAGCTCCATCATCCTGTAGACAACAACCCGTCTCGTCAGAAACAGAGGGAGGCCACTCCAATGCTTCATATGTTGCGCTGAGCTGGCCAGAAGGGCTGGGATTTTCACCACATATAACTTAGCAGGGTCATCCGGCAACTGAATACCCAAATAACGAATGGTGTCCTCCGCCCACACCAAGAAAAAATTCCCCAGCCAGCTCGATCTCACTCGCTCCTCCCCTCCCCCCACATCCAGAGCCATTGACTTACTCCTGTTGGTGCAGAGCCCCGAAAAGGAGCCAAAGTTCTTGATAAGTCACAAGGCTGCTGGGAGCGAAGTCAATGGATCCTAGAGACATAGCAGGAGGTCATCTGTAAATGAACTAAGTTTAAACCCCACCTCTCCTGTCCCTACACCCTGCACCAACCTATTGTCCAGGAGGGCCTGAAGTAGAGGTTCCAGGGAAAGCATAAAGAGCAGGAGAGATAGGGGACACCCCTGTCTAGTCCCGTGGCCCAGAGTGAATGGCTCCAAAAGTACCCAACTCACCGCCACCATCACTTGTGCAGTATTATACGAGACACAAGCCCAATTAAGGAATTCTCCAGCGAAGCCATAGCAATGTAGAGTGGCAAGCAAGTACAGCCAGGACACGCGGTCGAACACCTTTTCTGCGTCAAAACTCATGAGCAATAGAGGGAGCTGATGATGCATACAATATTCCATAGCTAGAAAAATAAAACGAGGAAGAATACCGTGAGACACTGTGCCAACACAGACGCCAACAATTTCACATCATAGTTAAGTAAGAAAGCCTATATGACACAGCATCCAAAGGATCTTTCCCAGGCTTAGGGATGACAGTAATTGTTGGCAGTCAGCACTGCGTCAAACAGGTCCACTCAGGCTGGTGTAACCCGGAGTTCTAATAATTTATAATAATCCAATCCAAACCCATCAGGGCCAGGAGTCTTATGCATGCATCCTTGTTTAATGACTTTCTGAATCTCTGGAGCTGAGATTGGTGCATTGAGTTTTGCGAGTTGCATTTCAGTCAACTGTGAAAACTGCATGCCCTGAAGAAATGCCTCATTTGTGTCAGGGCATGCAGGATCCGCTGCATAAAGTGAACGGTAAAAGGCACGAAACACTTCCACAATCTGAGAAGGCCGGTTACACATACGACTCTGCACATCCGTCATGATTGAGACAAAGTATGTTCCTTCCCAGTCCCGCACAACCTTTGCCAATAACTTACCAGATTTATTCTCAAAATGAAGGAACTTAGGTTTATAGTATTGCATGGACAATGTCGCTGTCCGTGGTAGGAGCATATTAAGCACCGCTTATGCTGAAGGATATTCTTGCTGCGACTCCTGCCTCAGATCTTTCAAAGCCCGTCTCTTTACCATCTGGTCTTCTCAAGCTGCGGGATACCTGAATCTAAATGCTTCCAATGTCGGATCGTGTACTCAGTAATAGCCCCTCTCACGATCGCCTTGCTTGCCTCCCAGAAAAGGATAGGGTACTTTTATGCTCCTCGTTAAAATGACAGTAGTCATCCCATTGCCTTCACAGGAATCCTCAAAAGTCCTCATCCTCCCACAAATAAGCTGGAAACGTCCAACTCCTATGCGCCTCCCAAGTACCCTCCCAGTTCACCCATACCATTCCATGATCAGTGTCTGCAATGGGCTCAATTTCACATGATCCGGCAGAAACTGCCCAACTAAACCAATCTGTAGTCCAGGCAGGACCAAGTAGCCATGGGCTCGGAACAAATGCATGTAATCTTTCTCACCAGGATGGAGTTTCGCAAAACATCAAGTAAACCACCCAGCCTACAAAGGTAACCCATCCCTTTATTGGTCCATCCCTGTCCACGACCCCCTCCTGAATGATCCTACTCCAGGTCAGGGGAGAATTAAAATCTCCAGCTAAGAAAACCTGAGAGGCAGTGGAACCCGATATCCGGTGGAGAATCTTCTTGAAAAACTCTGATCATACTCATTGGGGGTGTAAATATTTCCAATAAGGAGCTCCTCACCAAATAACTTGGCCCGTGAGAAAACAAACCCCCCAGAAGAGTTCGCTTCCCAATCAACGATCTCCAGGAGAACCCCCTGCTTTACTAATATTGCTACCTCCTCTTTTCGGGTGCCAGAGGAGACCCCAACTACCCTCGCTGCGCAATCCCTCTGTAGTTTCTCATCTTCATCAGAACTGAGGTGGGTCTCCTGAAGGAGGGCCACATGGGTACCTTTACACTTCATTGCCTGAAGTACCTTATTAGGCTTCACCGGGGAGATAATACTCCCACATTTCAGGTAATGATATGAATGCTATGTAACATATCCTCTCCCCACATTAGGACAGCAAGGCCAGTGAAACCAAGAACCGCTCAGGGGCTGCCCAGCCTCAACCCCCAAATGCAAAGAAGAGATACGGCTTACTCTAAACTCACACTCTGGAATACCCCACCAAACCCCTCCACCCCACAATACTACCCGCAAACACCACACAGTCTACTGTACGCCCCCATCTCCCTTGTATAGCATTCCAAGTGAATCAAAACCATCCTCTAGCACCATCCTCTCTGTATCCCCCCCATGAATATCACATTCACTACCATACACATATCCCACAACAATAACGTCCCCAACAATCGCATTCTCCACCGTCGTGGAGCAAGCCATGCCAATGAGCGCCCTGGGGCCACCCTCCCACTAACAAGGCAAGCCCCACTCACCTAAGAGGGAGAAAACAAACTCAACATAGTTATTCTAGGGGAGGGAACCAACACTGCCCAACCAGGTCCAAGTCCACAGCGAGACGTGAAAGAAGGCAGGTTGTTAGGGCCCGGGACTCAAATTCTCACCCAAACCAAGAGTCCAATAAATGGGCCTCAACTATCAAATGAATGGGCCCAACAGACAATAAGAACATAAGAACATAACATAAGAGCATAAGATATGCCATACTGGGTCAGACCAAGGTCCATCAAGCCCAGTATTCTGTTTCCAACAGTGGCCAATCTAGGTCATACGTACCTAGCAGTTTCCCCAAGGGACACAGGTTCCACAATGCTTGTATTGGTTCAAGCATTGATATCCTGGGTCCCTTCTTAATAATGGTTTATGGACCTTTCCTCCAGGAACTTGTCCAAACCCAGCTACACCAACAGCCTTTACTACATCCTCCGGTAACAAATTCCAGAGTTTGATTACACGTTGAGTGAAAAAATATTCTCTCCCATTAGTCTTAAATAGTTTACCCTGTAGCTTCATTGCATGTCCCCTAGTCTTTCTATATTCTGATAAGGTAAACAATCGATCTACGTTTACCCGTTCCACTCCGTTCATTAATTTATAGACTTCTATCATATCTCCCCTCAGCCGTCTCTTTTCCAGGTTAAATACAACAGTCTTTGCACCCCGGCACATCACCGGGAGCCGTCCACATCCTCTGATCGAGATAAAGACTCAAGAAATTTATTCGCAACCCCAACCTGATCAAAAGCATGGGCCACTCCTTCATGATACACACAGAGGGTTGCTGGGTATGTCAAAGTGAAGCGGATATTGCATTGGACCAGCTCTTCACAGGTTGCTGAAAATGTCTTACGTTTTGCAGCAAGCACCGCTGAATAATCCTGGAACACCAATATTTTCTGATTGTCCAACTTCAAATCACATTTCTTATGGCAGGCCTGGAGGAGCATGGCCTTGTATTGAAAATTGAGAATGCACACCAAAACCGCGAGCATCCGGCCGCAACCCTCCATTCTAGGCCCCAGATGATGTACCCTCTCTACCTGGATCGCTCCTACCAGAGAACCTAGGCCCAACTCTTTGAGCAGCCAAGATTCAAATAAAGACAGTAGCTGAAGATCAGACCACGATTCAGGAACACCCATCATCCTTAGATTATTCCTTCTGGAACGATTTTCCAGACCGTCCACTTTAGCAAGCAAAGAATCAATGTGCTGTTGGTATTGCTTGAGCTCCTGCTCTCTTTGCAGATCGGAATCTTCCAGCACTGAAATTCTATGCTCCACCTCCTCCATCTTTCTTCCCACCTCGGCCAGCACCTTGCCCATGACCTCCAATTTGTGCAGGACCTGGTCGAACTTGGGCTCCAGCAGTTTCACAACCTCCCTGGCGAGTTCCTTCGGGGCCAAATCCAAACTTTCAGTTCCCGGAGATGCGGGCATGGCCGCAGCAGCCGCCATCTTAGTATCATGGCTGGATTTGTCCTTCTCCCTCTTCGCTGCCGAGCGCAAGCTAGATATAATCCACGGTCCATTGCAGACTCCCAGAGTCATCCCATGCCAGAATCAAGTACGGAAGCCTAAACTTAGCACAAAGAACACCATATGGTACAACAAAAGGCAGGGCAGCTCTGGAGCAGGTCGAGGAGCAGCCTCATCCGCACATGCACTGATGTGACCTCTCTGTCTTTTAACCAGTTCCTGATCCACAATAGTACACTATCCCATGACTTTTTAATTTCTTCAAAAGTCTCTCATGAGGGACCTTGTCAAAGGACACTGTATCAACCGGTCACCTTTATCTGCCTGTTTATTCATACCTTCAAAAAAATATAACAGATTAGTAAGACAGAACTTTCCTTGGCTAAATACATGTTGGCTTTCTCCCATTAAGCCATGACTACCTACATGTTAAGTAATTTTATTCTTTATAATGGTTTCTAACATTTTGTCCGGTACTGATGTCGGGCTCACTGGTCTGTAGATTAGATCATCTCTAGAACCCTTTTTAAAAATTGGCGTTACATTGGCCATTCTCCAATCTTCAGGTATTGTAGATGATTTTAATGATAGTTCACAGATTACTAATAGTAGGTCTGCAGTCTTATATTTCAGTTCTTTCAGCACTCTGGGATATATACCATCCGATCCAGGTGATTTGCTACTCTTTAGTTTATCAAATGACACAGCATGGAAACAACCTTAACTGCTCTTCTCAGTGACCTACATGCTTCACACGATCGGGGTGACATCACAGTGGTGGCCTCCCTAGATCTTTTCCCCGCCTTTGACCTTGTGGATCACTCCCTTCTCCTCTCACGACTACACGATGCAGGTCTGCGAGGCGCTGTCCACCACTGGTTCCACTCTATCTCCAGGAACAAGCAGGAATGAGTCTTCACATATGGGTACGTCGGCGCCGACGGAGCCCGCACGGAAATACTCCCCAGCATCCAAACAGAAAGATTTTGGGAGCATCCCTCGCGCCTGCGCGGTGACTTCCCGCCTTTCCCACTGCCTTTCCCCAGTTTTCGTTTTTCCGCGGAGCCAACAGGACGTACCTCCTGTCACCGCAGAAACTTTTTTCTTTCAAATCCTTATTTTCTTGTTTTCTTGTGGTCGCGGCTGTCTTTCCCGCCGATACCGGCACCGCCGGTGCTTTATTCTTTTCTTTTCCAACTTAGAGAAATAATTTCTCCTCGGTTTTTTCTTTTATCTCATCGAGGCCTAACAGGCCTTTCCAACATGGAGCCTTCTTCCCCTAAGAAGTGCCTTCACTGCGGAAACTTAGTTTTCTTTTTAGACTCCAGTGCCTGGTGTCTATCCTGTTTGGGTCCTGACCCCTTTTCCCCTGGTCCATCAGGCTTTAGTATCGGGAGAAGACCTTCTCTTTTTCGGGTATCCCTCGATGCCGTTTTTCCTCCTGAGGTGAGGACACGGGTTTATTCTTCTCTCCAGGATCAGGTAACCCACAAAAAGTCTGTTAAGACTAGCCAATTCTTGATGGGTAGGTCTCATGCCCAGCATGATGACGGCTCCGGCCTTGCCCTCAAGACCCCATTGGCAGTAAGACCCCGGCGGGAGTCTTCGGGCTCCAAAGCATTTACGGGGTTTCAGGTTGTTCCTGGGGTTCACTCCTCACAGAACATACCTGAGCCATGCTCGGGGGTGATATCCGCTTCGAGCGGTACCGCTCCCCCGGCATCGGCACCGGTGTCGAGTGCTCCACTCTTCACCAGGGGTCGTCGTCTGGTGTCCTCAGTACCTTCGGGACCGATCGACCCGACCCAGACTGGTTTTCCTGCTTCCCGGCCATGCGCGGGGGTGGTGCCGGCTTCGAGCGGTGCCGATCCCCCGGCATTGGCACCGGTGTCGAGTGCTCCGCTCTTCACCAGGGATCGTCGTCGGGAGTTCTCGGTGCCTTTGGGGCCGATCGATACGACCCAGTCTAGATTTCCTGTATCCCAGCCAACCGCGGGGTTGATACCGGCGTCGAGCGGTACCGATGCCCCGGCGTCGGCATTGGTGTCAAGTGTTCCACTCTTCACCGCGGATCGTCATCTGGTGCCCTGGGTACCTTCGGGGCCGACCGATGCGCCCCGGATGGGCTTTCCTCTATCTACGCCATGCTTGGGGGGGGTACCGGCTTCGAGCGGTACAGATATGCCGACATCAGCGCCGGTGTCGAGTGTTCCTCTCTTCACCGGGCGTCGTCCTCGGTGCCTTCGGTACCGATCAATACGATTCAAATTGACCTTCAGGTAGCGGCATCGCCGATTCCACCACCGACGCTCGGTTCGATGCCCAGTCTGGAATCCATATCCAGTCTAGATTACTTGGTCCCGACGCGTTTCGGAGCTGATCCGTGTCGCCTCCGACTACGCAGTACCGGGGATAATCACCAAAGCTCTCTGGTTACCTCGGTACCGCTTCGGCAACCTCCGATACCTGCTACGATGGCATTACCGTCCCCGATGCCGGTACCGGTGTCGACGTCGTTTCCTGCAGTTCCATCGGTGCCATTGATCCTTTCTATGCCTAGTTTGGAATCGATACTGGGAACCGACGACGCAGTACTAACTGCCTCGAATCAGAGCTGTCAGTATCGTTCTCCATCTAGCAGGATTCTTTTTATGCACCAGTCCAGTAGGTCTTCTGGTGTTCACGCTGCTCATTCAACCTCAGCCTACCCAGGAATAGTTCCTCTGAGAGATCCTTCTTTTCAGACATTTCTCCTTGACATGGCAGCCTTTCTTGCCATTCCTATTCCTGGTTCTACTCTTGACCAAGATCCTGCAGAAAAGGAAACCATAATGCTTCCTTTGCATCAGTCTTTGTAGGACCTTCTTCTGAGGATTTGGGAATCACCTTTAAAGGTTCTTGCGCCTTCTACAGCCATGAATGTTCTGTATCAGGTGCCTCCCTCTCCGGGGTTTCAGAAAAGCCAACTTCCGCAGCATTCCATTGTAGTGGAATCAGCAATGAGGAAGGTCAGAAGCAAGAAGAAGCATTCTTCTTTCCCACCAGGTCGTGCATCTAAAGCACTTGATGCCTTTGGACGTCAAACCTTCCAAACCTCTATGTTGGCTTCAAGAATTATTTCATATATTTTTTATATGAGTCTCACACTTCAGGAGGTCACAGAGAAGTTATCTCTTTTGTCTCCTTTTTTGTCAGAACCCAAGGCCTCTGACTATTCCTTGCTTCTTAATCATAGCAGGAATATCTCTTGGTTCCTTTCTCGCGCTTCTCTAGACTCTTTTGAGTCTGTTAGCAGATCCTCTGCTATTGCCATTGGAGCGCGTCGTACAGCGTGGCTGCAGGCTTCAGACTTGAACAGATGGGCAAAACATACACTGGGTAATTCTCCTTGTACTGGAGACAATCTTTTCAATAGAGAAGCTTTGCGTCAGGTTGCTCATTGCTCCACTGACTTTCCTAGTTCTGGAAACCATCCTAAGCCTTCTTTTTCCCCAGGACGTAGGAAATGTCCTACCAAACCTTCTTTCCCGAAGAAGAGAAAGTTTCATCCTTCTTCTGCCCATCCTCCCGGTGTACCCAAGCAAGGGACATCTCATCCTAGTCTGAAGTCTCCAGACTCTACCCAGTCTGCTCATAACCAGCAACCATAGGTTCCTGTGTATTGCAATCTACAGTTAACTTCCCCTTAGCAGAAGTTTATTCTTCAAACTCTACACTGGTTTCCTTTCCAGTATGCTATGCTCTCGGATACTTTTGTCCATGGGTTGCAAATTCTCCCATTCTTACTACCACGAAGGGAGGTCACAACTATCCCATGATAGTTTCTGTCCCCATATGGACATCTTTTCCTTCAGCTGCCTTACCCTATGGTAAGTCACTTTCCAACCCCCTCTCTTCCAGGGTTTCCCCTGCTTGAGTTGGTGCCATACTGAAACACTTTTTTTCTTCCAGTGTAGCCTGTTTGTTTTTCCTTCACTGCGTGCTCTGAACAACTCATCGGACAGGGACGGAGATGCTCTCCGCTGCCTTTGTCTGTTTTCTCTCTGTTTTCTACAGGAGAATCCCCTCTGTTTTGTTCAGTTGCGGTATATGCAGGAGTTCCAGTGATTACTTTAATGCTCATTGGAAGCTGCTTGCAGCTATCTTGCATAATACTATTGACTGCAGCTTATCTTCTTCTAGCCATATCCTTTCCTCGGATGTGGCAACACGCCTGACTTCTGTCAGTTT
The DNA here is from genome assembly GCA_033557465.1 of Ichthyophis bannanicus. NCBI lineage: Eukaryota > Metazoa > Chordata > Amphibia > Gymnophiona > Ichthyophiidae > Ichthyophis > Ichthyophis bannanicus. The sequence goes on along the minus strand of CM066032.1, from coordinate 923,593,861 downwards.
TATCTTGTAATTCTCCTGCACAATGCTCTCGGCAACCTTCAGAGAGGCTTCTACTCTGGGCCCTTACTACAGAGCATTGACCTTTGTCTCTGAGGGTCTTTCATATACAGCAGACAAGCTTTTCTGCGTGAATGTCCACGGAGTTCCCAATCTGATCGGAATATGCTCCTGTTCCTTACAGCTTGGCATTATGTTTTTCTACTCCACTTGGACAACGTATACTCCTTTATCGTACAGGATACCCCTGAACCCCTTGGCTGGGTCACTCTGGTATCTTCGTCTATGCGTTCTTCTTGTCCTTTGGACGTATCTGAGTCCTAAAGTACTGCTGACGTACTCTTGCCAGACTGCTGTTATCCTCTGTTTTTCACGCAACCATACTGGTTCTTCCACTGACCTGCATTCCTGCTCCACAGAAATCGATTCTCTATATTTCTTCATGTGGGTTTCACCCCCTATTATTGGGTGAATTTTTTCCCATCACATTCCCCATGCAAATGTTTTTTTCTGTGGCTCGGTTGCAGGCATGTATTCTGAAAAATTATTTTTATGTATGTGGGGATACATGTTTTTGTACCCTGGGTGGGCGTCAGCCATCCCACCTCTATCTATACATATATCTATCTAAGTGTCCATATGTAGATATATATATATAAAAAACTACTTGTCTACATACATATATTCTCATAGATATAGATATGTATGTCTTCCATATATATATATATATATATATATATATATATATATATTGGGAGATGTCCATAGCACCCTATGTCTAACTATCTCCCTGACTGTCGGTGCTTAGGTTTTTATTTTCTTATGGGGTCCGGACAGTCAACTTGCCTATTATCATACGGCTCAGTGACTGGGACGGGTTATACTAACCATTGCTGCTGTGACGTCAACAGCTTCTATTTTTGTTATACATCTCCCTATCTGTGCAGTCTCAAACGTCTATGTCTTCCTATCGCTTAACACCTAGGAAGGACAGTGTGCATCTTCAGTGTTCCTGAGTACACTTCTGTTCTCCTTGGGAATAGGGGCTTTTTTACATACCCTCTCTTCCCTTCCGGACTGGGCTAATTTTCCAGATCGGTCAGTCTTCTTCTTTTAGTCCTCAATGTTTATGACTCTGTACCTAAATGAGTTCTCAGCTTTTCCCATAAAGCTTTTCATTGGAGATCTGCCGATCTTCTCCTGCCCCGGTTGACACCTGGGTCACCTGCCCATTCCAGATTGGAACTTCTTCCTCACTGCTGTGGAGTCACCTTGAAGATTCCGCTACTGCATCTACAGTCTACTTCCTACAATCCAGTAGGTAAGCTCAATATTGTGCTAGTTTATTAAATATTTTGATGATGCTTGACATATCTTCTAAAGACTTTTTTCCCTGTAGTCTTTAGATTCGCTGTTCCTCTACAGTTCTTCCCTGTTCAACTCCTACCCTCCATCCCCCAGGGGATGCCGGAGATCCAGGTTTGGGAAATGCCGTCCTGTTCCAGGGATGCGCATTTTATGGGATCTCCCCTGGCACCCACAGCTAGGGAGTCCCCATATGTGAAGACTCATTCCTGCTTGTTCCTGGAGATAGCACAGTTACTTACCTGTAACAGGTGATCTCCGGAACAGCAGGAATTAGTCCTCACAACCCACCCACCTCCCCTAGGAGTTGTATCTATCTATTTCCTTTCCTCTTTCTCTCCTTCTGTCTCAGCTATGAAACTCAACTGGTGAGAGGCAGTGGGAAAGGCGGGAAGTCACCGCACAGGCGCGAGGGATGCTCCCAAAAGCTTTCTGTTTGGATGCTGGGGAGCATTTCCGTGCGGGCTCCGTCGGCGCCGACGTACCCATATGTGAAGACTAATTCCTGCTGTTCCGGAGATCACCTGTTACAGGTAAGTAACTGTGCTTTCCTTTCCTCTCATCTTTTCTCCATAGCCTTTCCCACAGACCCACACTCTCTCTCTAACGCTTTCCCCCTCCCCTGTGTTGTCCCTCAAGGTTCTGTTCTGGCCCCCTTATTGTTCAATCTTTTCCTTGCACCACTGGCCCTTTGCATTCAGCAGACCGGTATGTCTGCCTTCTTCTACGCGGACGACATTATCATTCATCACACCAGTCCACAGCATCCTGACCTCCCTTGAATTCATGTCTCACTCTTGTTTCCAGTTGGCTATCCACAAACTGTCTCCATCTCAACTCCAGCAAAACTTCAGCTACATGGTTCACGTTCGGAAATCCTTGCCCTTCCCTTGCTCCCTCTCTTGGCTGTTCTGTGATCCCCATTGTTTTGTCTTTCAAATACCTTGGCATTCTCCTTGATTCCAATCTCACTTTCAAAGACCACATATGACACCTAGCTAAGACATCTTATTTCTTCCTTCGACAAATTCGTTCCATTCGTCCTTTCCTGTCTCCCTCGGCTCTAACCACCCTCACGCTATCCACAATGACGGTTAGATTATTGCAACTCTGTTTTTTCTGGAATCACTAAGGTCCAACTTTGTCGGCTACAACTCATTCAAAATACCGCAGCTAGAATTATCTCCCACTCCTCCCGCAGAGACCACATTACTCCCTTACTGTTTCTCTTGCACTGGCTCCTGGTAGAATATTGTATTAAATTCAAGATATTAACCATAGTTCACCGAGTCCCTCTACACACACACACCACAATACCTCACTGACCTCCTTCACTTTCACACCCCCACACGTTGTCTTCGCTCCCTCCATATCAATCGACTCCACCTCCCCCCACCATCTCGTGCTCACTTACAATCTACCCGTCACTCTGCCTTCTTCTTTCATGGTCTAGCCCAGGGGTGGGCAAGTCTGGTCCTGGAGAGCCGCAGACCAGTCAGGTTTTCATGATGTCCCTAATGAATATTCATGGACCTATTTCCATACAATGGAAGGCAGTGGATGCAAATAGATCTCATGAATATTCATTAGGGACATCATGAAAACCTGAGTGGTCTGTGGCTCTCTAGGACCGGACTTGCCCACCCCTGGTCTAGCCCTTTGGAACTCTCTGCCCACCTCACTCCATCTGGAAGAAAACTACATTATCTTTAGGTCACTACTCAAAACTCACTTCTTTAACTCTGCTTACAACCTTCCGGCCACACCCAGCTGACCTGGTTTATCCATGTTTACCTATGTCCTGTCTCTCTCTCGCTTTACGTCTTGTCCTATCTTACTATGTCTTACTATTCTTCTCTTTCCTGTCTTAATTTTTGTAGTTCTTTTCCTGCTACGGGGCCTTGTGCCCATCCCAGTTTGACTTTGTACCTGTAAACCGCCCTGATGTAATATAGGGCGGTATATCAAATTTAAATAAACATAAACATGATTATAATACGTCTTCCCAGTTTATCAAGATTTGATTCAATTCTTCTGATACATCATCTTTAAATTCCATTTCAGGCATGTGTAACTTTCCTTCATCATCGTCAGTAAAGACTGAAGCAAAGAATTAAATTGATCTCTCTACTATAGCCTTGTCCTCCCTTAGCACCCCTTTTACCCCTCTATCATCTAATGGTCCAACTGACTCTTATGCATTTTTCCTTCTATGGCAAGATTCTTTTCAAATTTTCCCTTTGCCTGTCTTATCAATGCCTTCCATTAAGCTTGCTAGTGCTTGTTGTTTCCTGTTTTTGTCATTTGGCTCCTTTTTCCTTTTCCTGAAAGATGTTTTTTGGCTACAGCAACATTTCTGACCTCATCATTAAACCATGCTGGCAGTTGTTTGGCCTTCCTTCCACCTTTCTTAAAGCATGGAATACATCTGGTATGAATACTGAAGTATGCTTCTACCTGTACTGATGTCACTAGATGTTTCTAGTTGTTCTGTCTCCACTTTTACTGGCAGGAATACATAACACATCCCTGTCTGGATTGGTCTAGTGGGACTCCAGGAAAGGACATTATCTGGTAAGTAAAATGTCACCTTAGTATATTGAGTTGCAGCTGTAACTCAAGAACAAGCACTACAAAGTGTTTGCTGAGACACTTGTATGTGGAGTCTTAGCTATAACTTGATGGAGGCTATGGAGAATGTCTGCAGAAACCAGCAATATATTGAGTTACAGCTGTAGCTCAGTTCAGGCTACAGAGGGCTGGGGGAAGTATCTACAGAGAGCTAGGGAATATGGTCATAGCTGTAATGTGAGATGGACCACTGAGAGACCAAGGAAAGTGTCTATAAAGACACCTTGTGTAGTATTCTCAGCCATAACTTCAGACACTGATTGTGGAGGGCCTGAGGAAAGTACCTGCACAGACATCTGGTATATGGTCAAAGTTATATTTCTAGAAAGGCTGTGAAGGGACCAGGGAAGTGAAAACAGACGCACCTGATATCTGTATTCTCAGCTGTAACTCAATAGGTTGTGAAAAAGGGGAGGGAAATGATTCAGTTAAAAATCCTTATCCTAGTTGTCCAAGAGGTTTTTTGATTTGTTTTGTATAGTACTTTTTCTGTGAACAAGCAGGAAGTCAGTCCTCATGTATGGGTGACATCACCGACAGAGCCCACGCAGAACACTCTCCAGTTTCCATTGGAAGCTTTTGGGAGCGGCACTGTACATGCGTGCCTGCCACCACGCCATCTTCTCCAGTCTCCTTTTTTCCCTCGGAGCCTATCGGACGTGTCCTGCACTAGCAGAAAAATTCTTCTCTGTTACCCCTATGGTATCCTGCCTTTTTTTTTTTAGTCTGTCATCAGTTAAATGACTCCCAGCTGATATTTTCTTTGTGCTTTTTCCCCTTGTTCAAGCCTTTTTCCCACCTTCACAGTCAAGGCCTTCAGCTTTGCCGAGGTGGTCTTCCTGGACATGTTCAAGCTGGTAAGCGACTTTTAAGAAGTGCACAAAATGTGGCTGCACTATTTCGGTCATGGACAGGCACAACTGGTGCCTTGGATTTGACCACCAGCCTGAGTCCTGCAACCTTGAGGAGGGGCGTGAAGGGCCGGGAGAAGCAGAAGGAATCCCTCTTTGGAATGTCGGATTCAGCATCCCTCAGCTCCAGCATCAATTCCGTTGCGGAACCCAGCTAAGGCTTTAACTGGGCAGGATGCCTGAGCACAAACTGAACCGAAGGGCAGGGGCATCAAGCAGAAGCTCAGTGTCCGACCTGCTGCGAGGAGGGACCTAACGGCGGTCCCATCTGCATCGAAAGAGGCCTCCGAGCACCGGGAGAATCCCAAGGTGCATCTCTTTATTTTGATGGAGTTCCTTTCTTTTCTGACGCTAGCATCTATATTTTATTGTAAACCGCCCTCATGTTTCGACAAGGGCGGTATATAAAGTGTTTAATAAAGATAAAGCCCTTCTCGGTGTGATGCGGCACTGAGGGCTGGGAGTGGCATGCCAAGCTTCCCCAGTTGGAGGAATCTACTCCCATATGGGAGGAATCAACCCCCATAGCTCTGGAGGGCTGCCGGATGTCTCCCAATGAGCCTGTCATCATGGAGTCCCTGCCGGAGGTATCGACACCGGTGGCCAAAGTTCCTATTCCAGCCACATTCCCTTCTGAGGCGGTGGTACTGGTGCAATGCTTGTGAGGCCTCGAGTCTCACATGGCAGTTATGGCTTTGCGACATATAAGCCCTGCGATGATTTCGGTGTCATCACCGCACTCCGTCCAGCTCATTTTGGAGATCCATGTGCTGCCGGCAGAGGCGAGCGCATTGAGGGGAAGATCGGATTCGACGCTGGTTCCCATGGCTATCTCCTTGTCGAGCATATCAGGGTCCGATGTTCTCAGGCATCCCCATGTGTGTGCCGGGTGCCACAGATCCCACCGCTATCTGCCCTCCCCGCATGACCGAAGCAGGCGGCGGGAAGAAACCTTGAGAGGAAATCACAGTAAATCTAGGTTTCTTCCTACCGCCTGCTTCAGTCCTAGGAGTGAGAAACTGAAGAGGGCTCAGCCATCTCAAACAGGTGTTCTCCTGACTTGCCTTTAAACCCATCCCCTCCATACAGGCGGTGCAAGTCCCCCCCCCCCCCATTCCCTCCTCCCTCGGAGTACATGTCCTTTCAGTACTTCATGCGGGATATGGCAAAGGCCATACCCTTCTCCCTTGAGGCTGAGGACAAGCCGAGGGTGGAGGAACCTGAGCTCCAGCAGTACCCTTTCGGCACCCAAGGAGGCAGTGATGGCAACAGTGCACCATGTCTCGTAGAGACTACTGCTGCGGCTGTGCGATAGTCCCCTCACGGTACCTGCCTTCAGCTGGTGGCTGGACTTGATATACCATGTCCAGAAGGCACCAGGCTTTGAGAAGCCCCAGCTGCTGCATAACTCCATAGTGGTCGAGTCGGCCCTCAAGCGCATCAGGAGCACCAAGACTCATTCCCTGGTGCTCCCAGGTTGGGAGTCCAGGACCCTGGACTCTTTTGGAAGGAGATACCAGGGCTGTATGCTGGTGGCCCGGATCCTGACCTACCAGCTTTATATGAGCTTGTTCCTGAAGGACATCATGCTGGACCTAGCGAAGTTTGCCGCCCATGTCCCTCTTGACTGCCTCGATTCTTTCTGTGTTTTGATAGGCCACAGCAAGGATTGCTTCAGATATGCTATGCGAGCCATGTACAATGCCTTCAAATTCGCCTGTAGGGTGGCGGCGGTGGTCTGGCTCCAATCATCCATCTTGGAGCAATGGGTCCAGGACAAGCTGGCCAATGTCCCCTGTACTGGGGAGAACCTGTTCGGGAAACTAGTCAAGGAGAAAGCAGGCGAACTCAGGAAGGAGTATGTGACACACTCCAGGCTTTCAAGGAAAACCACAGATCCCTTGTGTAAAAAGTACCAGGATCCTACCCAGTGCCCCAGACTGCCCAGCCAAAGGCGCAGGGCTTCCACCAGCAGCAGAGGGAGAAGCCTCAAAAATCCCAACTGGCCTCGCAGCCCAAGCCAGGGGTGGGTTTTTGACGGGTTCCTCAGGAGCAAAGCCAACCTTCCCATACCTGCCAGAGTTCCCCCTCAGGTAGATGGGGGCAGCTCAGCCATTTTTCCCAAAGGTAGCATCTCATAATCTTGGATGCCTGGGTTCTGCAGCTCGTCCAGCAGGGCTATCAGCTGCGCTTTGCCCAGTGGCCATCTCCCTTTGTCAAGGGAGAGTACCCCATGGACCCTCTGCACTGAAGACTGTTGCGGGAGGAGGTCATCACCCTGTTGACTGACCTCGCCATCGAGCTGGTTCCACCAGCTCAGGTCGACAAGGGGTTTTACTCCAGGTACGTCCTAGTCTCAGAAATGACAGGAAGGTTTCGACCCATTCTAGACCAACCGCGCTAAACGGCAACCTCAGCCACTTTCTTGTGCGTGAACAGTTAAAGATGGTCTTGCTGGTGATGCTGCTCCCGTACCTCCTAAAGGACAATTGGTTATGCTCCTTGGATCTCACACATCCCGATCCACCCAAGTCACAAAAAATACCCCAGATTCATTCTGGGAAATCAGCACTATCAGTACCGGGTGCTTCCCTTCGAGTTCGCCTCAGCACCTTGGGTCTTCACCAAGTGCTTCACATTTGTAGCCACCTAATTGTGCACCATGAGAGTCTTCATCTTCCCCTATTTGAACGACTGGCTCATTGGAGGCCCCACTCTGGACGCTGTCCGGCAGTCCATTTACCTCACAATACAGGTCCTCGAGCAGTTGGGGTTCATCATAACTACCCCGAGTCTCATCTCCAGCCCACACAGCAGCTGGAACTCATCAAAGTCCTCTTTAATACCACTCGAGCCAAACATTTTTACTGCTAGACCGCATACAGCGACTGATGGAGGTGATCAGCAGTGTGTGGCATCAGCGCTACACCATGGCCAGGGGGAATCTGAAGGTGCTCGGCCACATGGTCTCCAATGTGCACATCACCCCCTTTGCCTGCCTCTTCTTGCCTTCGGGACAAAGTAGTGGTCACCACGCCGCTGGTGCAGTCCCTCGGCTGGTGGTTAGAGCTGCCAAACCTACTTTGGGGTATTCCATTCCAGGCGGAGTCCCTTCGTCAGATGCTGACAACCGATGCATCCCAGGTTTAGGTGGGGGGGCCCTCCTAGATCGCCTGCAAATGCAGGGCCTTTAGTCCAAGCAGGAAATCCTGCACCAGATAAACGTCTTCGAGTTGTGGGCCATAGCAAATGCCTTCCGGGTGCACCTGGTGAAACAGGTTGTCCTGATCGAGATGGACAACCTGTTGGCAATGTTCTGTGTCAACAAACAGGGAAGTACGGGCTTGTACCTCCTCTTCTGGGAAGTGGTCCGGCTGTGGAAGTTTGCGCTGGATCACTGGATGGAGCTCCGGACAACTTTCCTGCCCAGCGAGCTCAATATTCTGGCAGATCAGCTGAGCGAAGACCTCCAGCCCACGAGTGGTCCTTCCATGGGGGAGGGGGGAAGGTGGAGCGCATTTCCAGGCATGGGGCACTCCCATGATTGACCTCTTTGCTGCTTCGCAGAGCGCCCAAATGGACTGGTTCTCCTCCAGGAGGCCAACCAGCAACTGGGTGACCTCGGATATCTTCCTCCTCCACTGGGGAGTAGGTCTGCTTTACGCCTTTCCTCCAATCCCCCTTGTGGCGAAAACGCTGCTGAAACTGCAGGCTGACAAGGGCACCATTGATCCTCATTGCCCTGGCAACCGTGGTTCCCCCTGCCATTGCAGCTCGCTCAGAGGGAGCCTCTCTGTCTGGGCTCTGCCCCGAATTTCATCTCCCAGAATGGGGAGATCCTGTTGCATCCCAGCGTCCGCTCCTTGGCCCTCATGGCATGGATGCTGAGCAGGTAGTCCTGTCTGAGCTTAATCTACCCATTGGTGTCCGGGATATTATTCTCAAGTCGTGCAAGGACTTGACGTATTGGGCTTATGCATTTAAGTGGCAGAGATTCGCAGCTTGGTGGATTGCTGCTAGAATACCTCCTGCACCTCTCGAACTCTGGCTTGAAGTCCAATTCTGTCTGAGTCCACCTCAGCACAATCGTGCCTTCTATCGCGGCTCAGGGGGCCGGGCCATCTCAGTTCACACTCTCTGGTGGTTCAATTCATGCATGGTTTGCTTCTCTCAAAACCTCCCATCAAGCCCCCTGCAGTGGCTTGGGATCTCAATGTGGATCTTATGCAGCTCATGCGGGCTCCCTTTGAGCCGCTGGACTCTTGCCCTCTTAAGTACATGACCTGAAAGGTCCTTTTCTTGGTGGTGGTCATGTCGGCCTGCCATGTCAGTAAGCTCCAGGCTCTTGTGGCCTATCTGCCCTATACAAGGTTCCACCAGAATCGGGTGGTCTTGCGAACACACCCACGATTTCTTCCGAAGGTGGTCTCTGACTTCTACCTCAACCAGTCGATTGCCCTGCCGACTTTCTTCTGAAGGCCACATGCCAACAGAGGGAAGCAGTGTTGCACATGCTGGACTGTAAGTGTGCCTTGGCCTTTTACGTAGACCACACCAAGGCCCACCGGTGGTCCACACAGCTGGTCGTCTCGTTTGACCCTAGTAAGTTGGGGACTGCTATCTCTAGGTGCACGCTGTACCTGTGGTTGGCGGATTACAGAGCCTTGGCGTATTCGCAGGCCGGACTTACCCTTGCGGGTCATTACATTTGAGACATGGCCGCTTCAGTCGCTAACCTGCGCTCACCCTCCCTGGAGGAAATCTGCAAGGCTGCCACATAGTCTTCAGTCCACACATTCACAGCCCACTACTGTCTGGATTGGGATTCCCGATGGGACAGCAACTTCAGCCAGGCTGTGCTCCGGCACCTTTTTGGATAATAGGTCCAACTCCTGCCCACTGACCCTTCTGTCCATCCAGGCTACCTACAAAAGTTGACTAGCCTCAGTGCTGCTGTATGCTGAGGATGTTGACTCGGTGGAGTCCCTAGAGGGATTACCTTCCTGTTCTTCCTGTTTCTCCAGTTTTGTTGTCCCTGTTCAGCTGGGCTGCCTTGGTTTTCGGTAGCCTGTAGCTTGGGAGTCCCATATGTGTGAGGACTTACTTCCTGCTTGTTCATGGAGAAAACATAGTTACTCACCTGTAGCAGGTGCTCTCCGTGGAAGCTACTGCTTGGAAAATTGACTGGAGAAGATGGTGCCGCAGTGCAGCTCCTAAATGTTTCCAGTGGAAGTTGGGAAGCGTTCCGTGTGGGCTCCATATACGAGGACTTATTCCTGCTGTTCACGGAGAGCACCTGCCACAGGTGAGTAACTATGTTTTCTCCATGAACAAGCAGGAAGTAAGTCCTCACACATATGGGACTCCCAAGCTACAGGCTTTTTCGCTCTTTATTAGTCCCGCTTGTCTCCTCAACAGTTACTGTCTCTCTTTATTTCCCCATGATTTTCCGCCTACATGTCCCCTGCAAGACCCCCAGGGCTTACATGTGCTGTAACATTTTATTTGGTTGTGTCACTGCTATGTTTCTTCTTTTGTAAGACAAAGTGTAACCTTCGACACCCTCCAGGCAATGAGATCTACAGGAAAGGAACCATCTCCTTCTTTGAAATAGATGGCCGAAAAAACAAGGCAAGTGGCCTTCATGACTAGATTATTCTGATGCTTGATGTCTAAATCTTAGCATTCATTTCCTGCTGCTGTTTATAATATGGCATCTGAAGATAGAGTATCATGGGCAATAATTTGTGGTCATTCTAACCCTCCTTAGTAAGGGAGCTATGCAGACACTGAATACCACTCACAGATACTACTTTTGTACTAATGTTCACTAAAATGCTGTGAAAAATTATAACCCTAAGCCTTAAGTTCCATGTGCATTTTCCAGGATCTGAAACCCACATGTAGTTGAGCAAATTGGCTTGATTTGAGTCCTGTTACATTTTCTGTTTGACTTAAAGATCCTTTCCTCTCTCTATACCACTCAGAGTTACTCACAGAATCTGTGTCTCCTGGCCAAGTGCTTTTTGGATCACAAAACACTGTACTATGACACGGACCCATTTCTGTTCTATGTCATGACGGAGTATGACTCCAAAGGCTTCCATATTGTGGGCTACTTCTCCAAGGTGAGCTTTTTGCAACCCCCTCCCCACAGATATAGCCAGGAGCAAACGGATCTCATTGCTTCATGCACTGAAGGCCTCGTAGAAGGAAGATGGGGAGAGAGAGGAGCATGGAAAAGAATTGAGAATAGCTGAGCAAAGAAATAAGGGAGGAGGGGAGTTGGGTAAGGAGAGATGAAGGGGAAATGTTATTGTGGTGATAAGCAGTGTAGCTGTGAGATTGCAGCACAATGTGCCCTCAGGTTTTGCACAATTTCTCTTGATATAGGTTTGGGCCTATGTTCACTGTGTTTGTGTGATAGGAAAAGGAATCAACAGAGGACTATAATGTGGCCTGCATCCTGACCTTACCCCCTTACCAGCGGCGGGGCTATGGCAAGCTGCTTATCGAATTCAGTAAGTTCTGCTGGCTGCCTTTCCTCACTTTGGGTTGCATGTGTTTACAGGATAAATGCTTAGTACTTCTGACCTTTTTCCTCTCTATACCACCTGTGGAGGTGCTATATATGTTTAGTAGTGGTAGCAGGGTATGGAGAGAAAGAGAAAAGAGGGAAGGATATAGCAGAACTAGACAGCATTCAGAGAAAGGCAACAAAAATGATAAACAGGGATGTAACCAACAATAGCCTATAGCTCCTCCACTTTAGAATTAGGCCCACCCAGGCAGCGACCCAAGCCAATGAGAGGAAAACATGAGATAGTGTCAACATCTCCGTTAACAGTGAGCCCCACCAAAATATCAGTTCTCGCTAAACCACTGTGATAAAGGGGCTAGATCACCTCCCTTATGAAATAAAATGCTGAACAGATTAGGGCTTTTCACCTTGGAAAACAGAGCACTGAAAAGAATGTGACAGAAGTTTATAAAATCATCATTGGGTGAAATGCTTAAATAAGGGACTGTTGTTTAACCTCTCAAATAACAATAAAACAAGAGGACATGAACAATGTTTAAAAAAAAAAACCCTGCACTGAAAGTGCAGTTTTTTATACTTTTTTTTAACACTGGATCTTCACGCCAGCTTTGGATAGGCATGCAGATCCAGCTGGGAACAAAAGTATCATCTAAGGTGAAGTTTGACACTTCACCTCAGATGATCCAGTCATTCAGGAAAGCCCCCGATGCTATCAGAATACTGTCAGGAGGCTAGTGTCCCCAAAACCGACCTGACCCTTCCCCCCCCCACCCCCCCGACAGATTTTTTTCTTGGGCAGGCAAAGCCTTCGGGGATTTGGTTTCTGTCAGAGGGTTGGTGTCAGGGGCACCGGCCCCCTGAAAGAATTCTGATGGCATCAGGAACTTTCTCCAGGACCAAGCAGGAAGTCAGTCCTCACATATGGGTGACGTCGGCGCCGACGGAGCCCTCGCAGAGCAATTTCCCCAGCTTTCAAAGAAAGCCTTTGGGAATTGCAGCGCGCATGCGCGGTCCCCTTCCCGCCCAAGGGTGCCATCTTGCTCAGTCTTCTTTTTTCCGCGGAGCCCTACAGACGCTGTTTGTGATCGCCGCTGAAAAAGTTGATTTTAATTGTTCTTATTTTCTCGGTTCGACGCCGGATCCTTTTCCCGCCCGGACTCGCTACACCGGTATCGAGTCCGTTCGTAATTTTTTCGGTTTTTGTCCTTCGTGACTAGCGTTCGCGCCATTTTTTCTTTTTTCACTGGCAGCCCTGTCTTTTGACCTCGCAGGGGCCCTTTTTCCCCTGATGGCTGCCAGCGGGTTTAAAAAGTGTGATCGGTGTAAGAAACTTATGTCTCTTACCGACACACACGACTGCTGCCTCCGCTGCCTCGGACTCACTCATGACCCGATGATCTGTGGTCCGTGTAGCAAGATGTCCTCTAAAGCGTTGAGGAGTCGGCAGCATCAAAGAGAGAGAATCTTCTCTGACTCCGGGTCCGGCCGGGCCCGGACCTCGTCAGAGGATTCGACGTCCCGGGACTCCGGTCCTGAGCATCGTCGGAGTTCCTCTGAGCGGGGGTCTCCTGCCCGGGAACATCATCGGAAAAAGAAACCTGCGAGGGAGGCGTCGGTGGACACTCCTGGTTCCTCGAGGGCCAGGTCGCATAGCCTCGATAGCCGTCCCGGGTCCTCGGAGTCGGAGAGGCCTTCGAAACATCCTCATCTCGAGTTGGAGTCTCCTGGACACGTGAGTACTGTAGTCCTCGTGGACTCACCTCCAAAGGAGCCGACGTCGGGCCCGACACCGTCGGGGCCCGAGTCGGGGGCTGCTGGGTCTCCTGAGCTCGGACTCAGGTTGACGGCCTTGGAGAGCAGAATCGCTGCCTTCATGTACCAGCAGCGGGCATTGATCGCTGGCCTCGCCGGTGCTTCTGCCCCGACCACCGGGACGTTGACGTTCAAGTCGACCCCGGAGACCGAGCCGATCCTCGAGTCCATGCGAACTCGAGTCGATCCTCGGTCGCGTCTCCCTCGGCCTCCCATTCGGGACCGAGGTCATCGACGCCGACTCCCTCGGCGTCGGGGCGGAAGGCATCGGTGCCCGCCCGGCCAGAGCCGCTCGATTCCTCCTCCGAGGAATCGGCCTGGGAGACGGAGGACGAAGAGTCCCCTGGTACTTTTCGGACTCCGTGCGTCCCATCGGACTCGCCCGAGTCCGAGCCTCGGAGACGGTCCCCCCCGGAGGACACCCGGTTCTTGGACTTCGTGCGGGATATGGCCAAGGCCTTGGTATTCCCCGCGGATCCCGAGGAGGAGCCTCGAGCCGAAGAGCTCGATGCCCTCCAGTATGACTCTCCCCCGAAGGAGGCCTTTACTGTACCGGTTCCTCCGATGCTGGAGCGACTTCTCTTCCGCATGTGGGAGAGTCCGGCGTCGGCGCCAGTGTTAAGCAAGCGGGTCGATTCCATTTATCGAGTCCGCAAGAGCCCCGGGTTCCAAAAGGCACAACTACCGCACCATTCCATGGTGGTGGTATCGGCCATGCATCGACTCAAGAGTCAGAAGATGCACTCCCAGGTGCCTCCCGGCTGGGAGGCACGGAACCTGGATGCCCTTGGTAGGAAGTGCTTCTAGGGCTCTGTGCTTGCTTGTCGAGTCCAGACCTACCAGCTCTATATGGGCATGTATCTCCGGGACCTGGCAAAAGAAATTGCCGGGTTCTCTGCTGGTCTCTCCGAGGAACCTTTGCAGAGGTTCCAAGCCTTGTCCACTGGTATTCGAGAGTGCTCGAAGTTTCTCTCTCGAGCAGGCTACGATGGCTTCGAAGCATCGGCTCGAGTAGCCGGGGCCGGCATCGGTGCCTGCCGACAGGCTTGGCTTCAGTCATCCGACCTCGAGCCATGGGTACAGGACAAGTTGGTCGATGTCCCTTGCAGAGGTGAAAACCTCTTTGGCAAGTCCATGGCTGAAAAGGCTGCACAGATCGAGACCGAGACTCTGACCAGGACTCTGCTGTCCAGGAAAACCTCTGTCCCTTCTCATAAGAAGAAGGCTCGGGGAAAAAGCCCTTTTACCCGAGGAAGGCAGCTGCCTATAAACAATACCCTCATTATCAGGCCCCAACAGCTCCCCAACAGGGTCAGCAGGCCAAGGGACGGGGTAATGGGTCCCGTAGGCAGCAAGCCCTCAACACCGGCCCCTGCTCAGCAGGGTGGGGGTTTTTGACTCCATCAGCATAGCCTCTTCCCCTCCGCTGGTTTCTCTCAGCACCGGAGGACGGCTGGTCCACTTTGCCCACAGGTGGTCAGCCATCACATCAGATACCTGGGTGCTTCATATAGTTCAAAAAGGCTATCTTCTTCACTTTCACCAGGTACCTCCCTCCTACTTTCCAGGGGAGCCTCTACGACTCCCTCTGCACAGGGACTTACTCATTCAGGAGTTGGCAAGTCTTCTTCAGGAACAGGCTGTGGAACCGGTGCCCCACCACCTGAGAGGTCAAGGCTTTTATTCCAGGTACTTTCTGATACCAAAACGAACAGGAGGCCTCAGACCCATCCTGGACTTGCGAAACCTCAACAAGTTCCTGGCCAGGGAAAAGTTCAAGATGCTTACCCTTGGAATCCTGCTGCCCTACCTCCAGCAGGGAGACTGGCTATGCTCCTTAGATCTAAAGGATGCCTATACTCCCATCCTTATTCATCCAGACCACAGACAATATCTCAGGTTTGTTGTGGGAGGAAATCATTACCAGTACAGAGTCCTGCCCTTTGGCCTATCCTCCACCCCCAGGGTATTCACCAAATGCCTAGCAGTGGTGGCGGCCTATCTAAGACTTCAAGGCCTCTTTGTATTTCCATACCTGGACGACTGGCTCATCAGGGCCCAGTCTTCCCAAGAGGCCACTCTGGCCACTCATCGCACTGTGACTCTGCTCCAGCACTTGGGATTTGTCATAAACTTCGCAAAGTCCACTTTGCTCCCCTCTCAAAATCTCGAATTCATCGGCGCAAGGTTGAACACACTTCAGGCGCGAGCCTTCCTGCCTCTAGACAGGGCACACAGGCTCATGGATCTAGCCAGCCACTTTCGCAGCAATTCCCTGGTCTCTGCCAGGCAATTTCTGAGACTGCTCGGCCATATGGCTTCCACGGTCCATGTTACCCCCAATGCCCGCCTGAACATGCAGCCTGCTCAATGGTGCCTTCGCAATCAATGGCATCAGGCCACGGGGAGCCTGGCGGACTCAGTACAGGTATCCACCCTGCTGGTCTCTTCTCTGCGGTGGTGGCTTCACCTACCAAACCTGGTGCTGGGAGTGCATTTTCAATCTCCTCCGCCTTCTCAGGTGCTGACAACCGATGCTTCTCTCCTAGGTTGGGGAGCACATTGCCAAGGGACATGTACTCAAGGCCTCTGGACTCCCTGGGAGTCTGCTCAGCAGATAAACTTCATAGAGCTCAGAGCCATCCGCCTAGCTCTGAAGGCCTTCTCCCACCTCACTTCTCACCAGTCTGTGCTGGTCCAGACGGACAATCAAGTTGCAATGTTCTACGTGAACAAACAAGGAGGTACAGGCTCCTTCTCTGTCAGGAGGCACGGAGACTGTGCTCTTGGGCCGTCCTTCACGGCATCCTGCTCAAAGCTGTCTATCTCCCAGGTCAAGAAAATTACCTGGCAGACAGACTGAGCAGGATCCTCCAACCTCACAAGTGGAGATTGCATCCGTTGGTGGTTCAACAGATCTTTCTCAAGTGGGGCCTCCCCACCATGGATCTCTTTGCCAGTCCCCTGAACCGGCAGCTTCCCAAATTCTGCTCTCGACAACCGTATCCTCTCCGAGTGGCGGCGGATGCTTTCCTAATTCCATGGTCCACAGGCCTCTTGTATGCCTTTCCTCCCATGCCACTGGTGTCTCGGACACTCTTCAAAGTTCTCAGAGACAGAGCCTCGATGATCCTCATAGCTCCCCGGTGGCCGAGACAACCCTGGTTCCCGCTTCTAATGCAGCTGGCGGTGGACACTCCTCTTCCTCTGGGGTTTCAACCCGATCTCCTGTCACAGGATCAAGGGACTCTCCTACACCCCAACCTCTGGTCCCTTCATCTGATGGCCTGGCTGCTGAAAGGGTAGTCCTTGCTCCCCTCCTGCTGCCTCGTGAGGTGGAAGAGGTCGTCTTGGCCTCCAGGCGGCCCTCCACCCGGAAGTCCTACGCTCTTAAGTGGTGTAGGTTCTCCATGTGGTGTGCTCAGCAGTCTGAGAA
Organism: Ichthyophis bannanicus; assembly: GCA_033557465.1. Taxonomy (NCBI): domain Eukaryota; kingdom Metazoa; phylum Chordata; class Amphibia; order Gymnophiona; family Ichthyophiidae; genus Ichthyophis; species Ichthyophis bannanicus. The sequence continues at coordinate 923,577,168 of CM066032.1, read as the reverse complement.
TCTCTTCTCCTGCTTGGTGGCAGTGGTCTTGCAATATTTGCTTTACCTCTCCAATCTGGGCCTTAAGTCCAACTCTGTCAGAGTCCACCTCAGTGCTCTCTCTGCACATCACGCACCGGTGGATGGCAGGCCTCTTTCCCACCACCCTTTGGTGGCTCGTTTTCTCCGAGGCCTCCTTCTCCTTAAGCCACCTTCGCGCCCACCAGCCCCTGATTGGGATCTGAATGTGGTCTTGCAGCGGATTACCTGTCTGCCCTTTGAACCTATGGCTACCTGCCCTCTTCGTTTTCTTTCCTGGAAAACCTTGTTTCTGGTAGCCCTTACCTCTGCTAGGCGCGTTAGTGAGCTGCAGGCCCTAGTGTCTGATCCTCCTTACACTAGGTTCTGCAGGTATAGGGTGGTCTTACGGACTCACCCTAAGTTTCTTCCTAAAGTGGTTTCCCCTTTTCATCTCAACCAGGAGGTGGTTCTTCCAACCTTCTTTCCCAGGCCGCATGCCAGCCAGGCTGAGATGGTCCTGCATACCCTGGACTGTAGGAGGGCCTTGTCCTTCTACCTTGACCGTACGCGAGAGCATAGGAGGGCTGTTCAGCTCTTCGTTTCCTTTGACCCCAATAAGTTGGGGCTACCTGTCTCCAAGCGTACTTTGTACATATGGGTTGCTGACTGTATCGCTTGGGCTTATGGGGCAGCCGGCCTCTCGTTGGAGGTTCGAGTCACGGCTCATCGAGTTAGGGCGAAGGCTGCGTCAGTGGCTCATCTCCGCTCTGTTCCGTTGGCAGACATCTGCCGGGCCGCTACTTGGTCTTCAAGCCAGACTTTTGCGGCCCATTACTGCCTGGAGAGGGAGTCCCGCAGGTAAGTGCTTTTGGTCAAGCAGTCCTCCATAATCTCTTGAGGTTTAGGCAACTCCTACCCTCCGGCCCTGATGTTGGGCTACCGGTCGGGGGCGTTTTCAGAGAAGATTCCTTCCTTCTGTGCTACTGAACTTGAGGGAGCTCATTTTTCCGCTTGAGGTTTCCGGTAGCCTTAAGCTAGGGAGTCCCATATGTGAGGACTGACTTCCTGCTTGGTCCTGGAGAAAGAGTAGTTACTCACCTGTAACAGGTGTTCTCCAGGAGCAGCAGGAATCGGTCCTCACAACCCTCCCTCCTCCCCTTGGAGTTGCAGTCATATGATTTGTTTTGCTAATTTTTGCTGTCTTTTAGCTATGTCATCAGACTGAGCAAGATGGCACCCTTGGGCGGGAAGGGGACCGCACATGCGCGCTGAAATTCCCAAAGGCTTTCTTTGAAAGCTGGGGAAATTGCTCCGCGAGGGCTCTGTCGGCGCCAACGTCACCCATATGTGAGGACTGATTCCTGCTGCTCCTGGAGAACACCTGTTACAGGTGAGTAACTACTCTTTCCCGATGCCTAAGTCATCTGAGGTGAAGTGTCAGACTTGCCCTCAGATGACCCTATTTCTCTGGGACAGCATGCCAAACTTGTACCGACTTCTGTGCACATGTGTTTGTCATGCTCTCCCAGTTTAACACTGACTTCTTGCACACTGTGTAATTTGAATATTGCATTCTATTGTAAAGAATCAGCTTTAAAGTCGCACTGTGAAACCCTGTGCTAGTGCTTTAAGCACTGGGCTCTAGCACAGGGTTTCTGCATCAGCCTGTAAGTTTGTACCTGAGGCAATGGAGGGTTAAATAACTTGCCCAGGATCACAAGGAGCAGTAGTGGAATTTGAACCCTGGCTTCCCTGGTTTAGTGCACTACTCTAACATTTAGGCTACTCCTTCTCTTCATATGCCAGGTAGACTTGGGAAAGCCATCACTTATCCCTGGAAATGAACTGTAAGACCTGCTTTATGAGGATGTATCAGGTTCTTGTGATCTTAGTGCCACTGTAAGAGAAAGCTGTTGGACCATGATCTGACTCAGCATGGTTTTTGTTATGCTCTTAGGATGACTGTGCCCCCAGCTCATTAGCCAGCCAACCTCTTGTAGTGATAAAGCTATACATCCCCCTCACTACATAAGGCATGGTTCTAGCAAATCCAGAGGTTCCACTTACTGCCTTTCATTTAGCACTTTGTCACCCAAGTTCCTCTGAAAGCTCTGCCAAATGTTTGCTTTTTCTCAGTTAGTGTGGCCCTGCCCCTGACCATAGATTAGACGAGTGATCCCCAGCTTAAAGTTGGAAGTGTCCCATAACAGTACTGTATTCAATTAAACCTAGTGTAATATCTTTTTATATTTGTTAGGAATGTTTATCTCCAGGAACAAGCAGGAATGTAGTCATCACATATGGGTATCGTCGGTACCGACGGAGCCTGCACAGGAACGCTCCCCAGCGTCCAATTAGAAAGCTTTTGGGAGCATCCCACAGCGCCTGCGTGCTGCCTTCCCACCTTTCCCAACTGCCTCTCTCCAGTTCTTCTTTTTCCGCGGAGCCAGCAGTTCGTTGTTCCTGTCACCGCAGAAGAATTCTTCTTTTTTCTTTCTTTTTTGTGGTTGCGTCTGCCTTCCTCGACGCTCTACCGGTACCGCCGGTTTTTTCTTTCTTATTTTCTGTCTTTAAAAAAAAAAAATATATATATATATTAGTACTTTTCCTTTTTCCCCAGGTGCATGCGCCTTTTTGGGCCTTAGGCCCAAGAATTTTTCCTACAATGGAGAAACCTGCCTCAGGTTTCAAAATATTCACCAAGTGTGGCGGTACCATCTCCGTCACCGACACCCATGAATGGTGTCTAAAATGTTTAGGTCCTGACCACTCCATCACGGATTGTATGTCCTGCGCCATGATGTCTAAGAGAGGTCGGCAGAACCGAGCTGCCAAGCTCAGTACCCTGTTTCCCTCTGATGCAGCTTCGGTGGCATCGACGTCTTCCAGGGCTTCGTCCTCCTCCCGTGGATCTCAGGTAACTAAACATAAATCTAGCCGGTCCTCAAAGGGTAGATCTCCTTCTAAGCATCGAGATGCCTTTGGCGTTGCCCTTGAGGATTCTGCACCGGCAAAATTGCCCCGGCGGGAGGCTTCGGCTTCCAAAGCATTATCGGGGCTCCAGGATGTTCTCGAGGCCTCGACCTCGGCAGAACTACTGGTGCCATGCTCTGGGGTACCGGCGGTCTTCTCCAGTACCGACATCCAGGCTTCGGCAGCGTCGATAGACCAGAGAGTTCTGGCTATTGAACGCAGTCTGGCGGCTCTCCTTGCGGCATCGACGCCCTCGGAATCGCGTCAGACAGTTCAACCGGTACCAGCACCGACTCTGGCACCGGTATCGGTACCGGTACTGACAGCATCGGCATTGACATCGGCGTCCGCTTTGCTGGTACCCAGTCATGCGATGCCTTCTGGTACCGTTACACCGGTACCGATTTCCCCTCGGTACCGACTTCGGTCGTTACGGGTATGGGGCTCTTCAAGAGCATCCGGACAGAAGATACTTCAAGTCCTCAGAGGAATCTGAGGATTCTGATAGTTCTGTCGTTGCGGGGATACTTTTCCCAGAAGAGCCGCCTTCCCCTAAATGCAGGATGTCTCCTCCAGAGGACATTTCCTTTCAGGATTTCATTAGAGAGGTGGCTCGGGGTCTGTACATCTCTGTGGCTCCTGAAAGAGAGCCCAGAGCAAAGGAGTTGGAAATTTTACAATATCCTAAAACTCCTAAGGAAGCAGCTACCTTGCCCATCCATGAGATCTTGCATGATCTCATGTTGAGAATGTGGGAGACACCTCTTACCACCTCTCCTCATTCTCGCAGACTGGCCCTCCTTGTCCTGGGTTCCAAAAATCTCAGCTTCCTCACCACTCTATTGTAGTGGAATCAGCTATGAGAAGGATCAAGAGTGCAAAGAGGCATGCCTCTAATCCTCCAGGACGTGAATGCAGAACTCTGGATGCTTTTGGCCTGGCCTCAGCTCCAAGGGTGTTCACGAAATGCATGGCTATAGTAGCAGCATTTCTCTGCACTCTAGGGATATTCGTCTTCCCCTACTTAGACGACTGGCTCATTCGAACCCCAACAGAGTCAGGCCAGGACTTCTCTATCCTGCACAATGCGTATCCTTCAGTATTTGGGTCTGGTCATAAACATCCCAAAATCCAGTCCAACTCCCACTCAGTCTTTAGAGTTCATAGGAGCTTTGCTGGATACCAGAAAGGCAAGGGCCTATCTCCCCCAGGCCCGCTGCCTTCGCATGGTACAGTTAGCTTCTCAAGCAGTGCTAAAGCCTCATCTGACTGCCCGAGAAATGCTACAACTACTAGGCCACATGGCATATACTGTGCATGTGGTTCCCTATGCTCGCCTCCATATGAGGGCAGCCCAGTGGACTTTATCCACTCAATGGACCCAGGCATCAGGATGCCTGTCAGACAAAATAGCAAACACAAGTTGCCTTATTTTGTCCCTCCAGTGGTGGAAGTCCACTCAAAACCTGTTGCTGGGGTCCCCTTTTTAACAACCCTTACCCCAAGCAACTCTCACAACAGATGCTTCTCCGATGGGTTGGGGAGCTCATCTGCAAGACCTCTCCTCCCAGGGCACCTGGTCTCCACAGGAGACTCATCTACATATCAGTCTCTTGGAGCTCAGAGCAATCTTCCTTGCTCTTCGAGTGTTCCACACCCTGCTCAGCTACAAGACAGTCCTCATAAATACGGACAATCAAGTAGCCATGTTCTACGTGAACAAGCAGGGGGGAACAGGCTCTCTGTCACTTTGCTACAAAGCTTTGCGACTATGGGCCCTCGCCAGAGAGCATCAGATTCATCTCCTGGCAGTGTATCTTCCAGGCATACAAAACTCTTGGGCAGACAGACTCAGTCGAGTTCTGCTTCCACACGAGTGGTCTCTGCATGCAGACCAGGTGGCCAAGATTTTTCAAATTTGGGGAACCCCGGACATACACCTCTTTGCAAGTCAGTGGAATGCCAAACTTCCCCGGTTCCGTTCCAGAATTCCGGCTCAGGGGGCTCAGGCCAGGGATGCTTTCCTCCTTTACTGGGGCCAAGACTTCCTGTATGCCTTTCCACCCATTCCACTAATTCCCAAAACCCTGTTCAAGCTTCAGAGAGACAGAGGCCGTATGATTCTCATAGCTTCACATTGGCCAAGGCAAGTGTGGTACCCTCTGCTTCTACATCTCTCTCAAGCTCCCTCCCTGTAGTTAGGGTCTGCTCCAGATCTCCTATCCCAGGAGGACGGAATGTTATGGCATCCCAATCCCCATTCTTTGCATCTCAGGGCTTGGTTGCTGAAGGCCTAGATCTCCATGATCTTAATCTCCCTCAGCAAGTAAAAGATATTCTTTTTGCTTCCAGGAAACCTTCCACAAGACGCTCTTATGCTTTCAAGTGGAAAAGGTTTACCATATGGTGTTCGCAGAAGGGTCTTAACCCCCTTGCGATACCTCTGGGATCATTGCTGGAGTACCTCCTTCATTTATCCAATGCAGGACTTAAGACTAACTCAGTAAGAGTCCATTTGAGTGCTATTGCAGCTTCCTTTAAGCCTTTAAATGGACAGCCTATTCCCTGTCATCCCCTTATAGCAAGTGTTTATGAGAGGTCTTCTTCTAACTAAGCCTCCCATTAGGCCACCACCGGTGGCATGGGACTTAAACCTGGTTCTTGGGCAGCTCATGAAGCCACCTTTTGAACCCTTAGCTACTACCTCCTTGAAATTCCTTTCTTGGAAGGTTATCTTTCTCATTGCAATCACATCAGCACGTCGCATCAGTGAGTTGCAAGCGCTAGCAGCTGATCCACCTTATACAAGGTTCCATCATGACAAGATAGTCCTTAGGACTCATCCACATTTTATGCCAAAGGTGGTCTCGCCTTTTCATTTAAACCAAGCGGTCTACCTACCTGTGTTTTTTCCAAGGCCTCATGCATCAAATGCAGAGAGGAATCTGGATTGTAAAAGAGCTTTAGCCTTTTACTTACAAAACACAGCAACATAGAAAGTCCTCTCAATCCTTCTCATTTGGGACTTCCAATCTCCAAGAGAACACTAACTGGATTTCTCAGTGTATTTCCTTCGCCTATCAGAGTGAGAACCTTCCTCTGGAGGGCCATGTCACAGCTCACAATGTGAGAGCCATGGCAGCCTCAATGGCTCATCTGCACTCTGTGTCTGTCGACGACATATGTTGAGCAGCCACCTGGGCCTCAGTTCATACCTTCACAGCCCATTACTGCTTGGACAAGGACTCCCGCCGGGATGCTGTTTGGTCAGGCTGTTCAACACCTGTTCCATACCTAATCAACTCCTACCCACCATCCCTGGTAGGATGCCAGAGATCCATGGAGGGAAGTGGAGCCCTGTTCAGGGGCACACAACTTCTGGGGTCTCTCCCTGGCACCTAAAGCTAGGGAGTCCCCATATGTGATGACTACATTCCTGCTTGTTCCTGGAGATAGCATAGTTACTCACCTGTAACAGGTGATCTCCGGGAACAGCAGGAATTTAGTCCTCACAACCCACCCACCTCCCCTAGGAGTTGTATCTCTCTATCTCTTTCCCTTTCCCTCTCTCTCTCTTTGTCTCAGCTTTAAAACTCAACTGGAGAGAGGCAGTTGGGAAAGGCGGGAAGGCAGCACGCAGGCGCTGTGGGATGCTCCCAAAAGCTTTCTAATTGGACGCTGGGGAGCGTTCCCATGCAGGCTCCGTCGGTACCGACGATACCCATATGTGAGGACTAAATTCCTGCTGTTCCTGGAGATCACCTGTTACAGGTGAGTAACTATGCTGTCTCTCTTTGTCCTCAGGCTATGAGCTGTCTAAAGTGGAGGGGAAGACAGGCACACCAGAGAAGCCCTTGTCTGACCTAGGTCTGCTTTCATACCGCAGCTACTGGTCACAGACCATCCTGGAAATCCTTATGAGCCTAAAGTCTGAGAACGGAGAGCGACCACAGATCACCATCAAGTGAGATACCGATGGGTGATCCTCCCTCACCCTCATCCCACATAACTCTTCAGATCTGCACTTACCCTCTTAATATGTGATTTCTCTCTTATCACTGTCATATGCTACCATGATATTTAACTCTCTAGCCCCACCATCCCTGAGAATCTGCACAGGACTCCCCCCTCCTTCCCCAAGAATGAAAATACTCAGCGTAATCACAGACCATTGTCAAAGTGAGGTCCTGATGTCCCATACCGCAACCCCAACACCAAAGGTCTGCACTGAAAATACACTTCCCCACACTGAATACTCACCCTCACTCCAAGAGCTGCTGCGAATCATCATTGAGTTGAGGCCCTGATGGTATGCATGGAAACCAGTGCTGAGTGTCTGCTCTTCCTTACACTTATGAGCTGTCCATACATACAGAATTCCCCTACCTGCATCTGTCTATCTCCAGGAACAAGCAGGAATGTAGTCTTCACATATGGGTATCGTCGGTACCGACGGAGTTTGCGCGGGAACGCTCCACAGCATCCAATAGGAAAGCTTTTGGGAGCATCCCACAGCGCCTGCATGCTGCCTTCCTGCCTTTCCCAACTGTCCCTCTCCAGTTCTTCGTTTTCCATGGAGCCAACAGGTCGCACATCCTGTCACCACAGAAAAAAATCTTCTATTCTTTTTTGTGGTCGCATCTGCCTCTGCCTTCCCTCGACGCTACAGCGGTACCGCCGCCTCCTCTTCTTTCTTTTCTTTAAAAAAAAAAAATTCTTCTGGAGTCTTTCCAGTAATTTTCTCTTCAGGTGCCACGCGCCATTTTGGGCACTAGGCCCAACTTTTCCTTCAGAATGGAAAAACCCGCTTCGGGTTTTAAAAAGTGTTCTAAGTGTGGCGGTACCATCTCCGTCACCGACACCCATGAGTGGTGCCTCAAATGTTTAGGTCCTGACCATTCTATTTCTGAGTGTGTTGCCTGTGGGATGATGTCGAAAAGGGGCCGGCAGAACCGAGCTGCTAAACTTAGCACCCTTTTTCCCTCCGATGCAGCCTCCGTGGCATCAATGTCTTCCAGGGCTTCGTCTTCCTCCCATGGATCTCAGGTAACTAAACATAAATCTAGCTGGTCCTCAAAGGGTAGATCTCTTTCTAGACAGCGAGATGCCTCTGGCGTTGCCCTTGAGGGACTTTCACCAGCAAAATTGCCCCAGCGGGAGGCTTCGGCTTCCAAAGCATTAACGGGGCTCCAGGATGTTCTTGAGGCTTCAACCTCGGCAGAACTACTGGTGCCATGCTCTAGGGTACCGGCCGCTTCATCCGGTACCGATATCCAAACATCAGCAGCGTCGATAGACCAGAGATTCTTGGCTATTGAACGCAGTCTGGCGGCTCTTCTCATGGCCTCAATGCCCCTGAAACTGCTTCAGACAATTCAACCGGTACCGGCACAGACTCGGGTGCCGGCACAGACTGCATCGACATCGGCAGGTATTCTTCTGGGACAGAGTCATGCGTATCCATCCAGTACCGACAGGTCGGTACCGGACCACTCCGATGCCGACTTCGATCGGTACCGGTATCGTGCCTTGCACGATCACCCGGATAGGAGATACTTCGAATCCTCAGATGAGTCTGAAGACTCTGAAAGCTCTGCCGATACCAGAGTACTTCTTCCTGAGGATTCTTCTTTTCCTCAGCGTAGGATGTCTCCACCAGAGGATATGTCCTTTCAGGATTTTATCCGAGATGTGGCTCGAGGTCTTTCCATCACAGTGGCCCCTGAAAAAGAGCCTAGGGCAAAGGAATTAGAAATCCTGCAATACCCTAAAGCTCCCAAGGAGGCAGCTACCTTACCTATTCATGAGATCTTGCATGACCTCATGTTAAGGATGTGGGAAACACCTCTAACCACATCTCCTCACTCTCGAAGACTCGACACCATGTATCGAGTTCCTCCTTGTCCTGGGTTTCAGAAGACTCAGTTACCACACTATTCCATGGTGGTGGAATCAGCTATGAGAAGGATAAAGCATGCAAAAAGGCATGCATCTAATCCTCCAGGACGTGAGTGTAGGACTCTTGACGCCTTTGGATGTCGAACCTTCCAGGCTTCCATGCTTTCTGCTAGGATCAGTTCCTATATCTCAACAGTTCTCAACCTGCGGGTTGCGACCCACACGGGGGTCGCCACAGGATTTAGCGGGGGTCGCTTCACTCCGCCGTTAAAAAATAAAAAATAAAAAACCGCACAAGTTGCTGCCGCTGCCAAGTCCGCTTCTCGGCAGCAGCAAACTCACTGCCTTCAAGTCCCTTCTATTTATTTATTTATTTTATTTATTTATTTAACAGTTCTTATATACCGCGCTATTTGTTATCAGTGCGGTTTACATAAAACAGATTTTTACTCAGACATTTAGGACATGTCTTGAGTTTACAAATAACAGGGAACGTAACATGGGCTTACAACTGGGGTAACCTATGTACAATCCAACAAAAAACATGCTTGCAAATTCTATTTACATTTTGGTAACATATGCATAGACTATATGGTTACATTAACTGTTCAGTGGGAAGTGTGAATGGTTTGTCAACGTGAGATCTTGAAGTTTTGGGGTAGGCAGTGATTCGTTGATGAGTTCAGTGAAGTACATAGTGAATAGGTGGTGTTTTATGGCTTTTCTGAACTGCATAAGATCTATGATGGATCTGATGTTGGGAGGAAGTTGATTCCAGCATCTTGGGGCGTATGATGCAAATGCTCTGTTATTTGTTGTTTGAGACCGTTTCGTTGATTCACTAGGGATAACTAGTGTATTTTCAGCTGTTGATCTAGTGCAGCCGCGGCTCCCTGCCTCTTAGGGAACCACGGCTATGCCAGTAAAACCGTTGCGGAGCCTTCCTGTCTCTTGACGGGCGCCATGCAGCATTGTCCCACCTACAAAAGAAGTTGTTTACCACTTCATTTGGAGGCGGGACAATGCTGCACGGAGCCCGTTGAGAGACAGGAAGGCTCTGCAACGGTTTTACAGGCATAGCCGCGGTTCCCTAAGAGACAGGGAGCCACGGCTGTAGAAGAACAGCAGGGCAGCAGCAGGCAGACAGGGAGAGGGGAGGAGGGGGCAGGGAAACTGCAAGGGGCTGACATGAGGGAGGGAGGGAGGGGGCTGACATGGAGGGAGGGAGGAGAGGGCTGACAGTGAGGGAGGGGGGCTGACATGGACAGGGGGGCTGACATGGAGAGAGGCAGGGCTGACATGGATGGAGGGAGGGGAGGGCTGATATGGATGGATAGATGGAGGGAGGGAGGGAGGACTGACATGGAGGGGAGGGGGGCTGACATGGAGGGAGGGCTGACATGGTAGTAGCACTGTAGGAAGCAGAACTGCCACGTAGATGAGAAGAAACAAGTCCAAACGTGGAGTAAGGAAAGACCAATCTTTAATATATATGTGACTTGGATCACCCAACACAGGCTGTGTTTCGTTGCCTTCGTCAGGGGTAATACACCTGGCACACTAAAATCATAAATACATAAATAACAACATATCTAAAAACATTATTAAAGAAAAATTATATATAAGATAATATATGATTACATGTATAAAAACGTTATGAACAATTAAAAAAGCAAATAAATAAATAGAAGAAATTATCGATCACCTACACAAATAAAATATGACAACAGTCATAGAACATCAAGAAATATATAACTGTCTCTATTGATTACATAAGGGCAACATATATATTGATGTAATCAAATAAATAATAGCCTATATAGGTTACAACTAAGAAATGATAAAAAAATAAATGAATAAAAAGAGGGGAATGACGTAAATATAACTACCTAATTATACGAATACTTATAAGAAAACATACAGAATTTATCAAAAACATGTAAACAAGTACCTGATAGTGAATATCAAATGTAGCGTAACTTGGTAATACCAAATTGCAATAGACCATCCAAAAGGAGGTAATTTATAGAGCTAGGTAGAACAAATAAAAGAAAATTATAACAGTAAAAAGGTGGATTTTGACCTAAGAGAGACTATAACCAGATGTACTGGAGCTTCTAAATCGATAGTTATAGAGAACATTAGTTATTTAAAAGCATTGGTTATATAAAAAAATATAGTAAATAATATATAAAAAAAGTCTTATATATAAAAAGCACAACAGAGCAGGAGCGAAAAAAGCTAAAGGTTGAAGCAGCTCAATCTCAAAAAAGAACAATGGTATCATAAAGTAAATAAATAATTATGGAGAAACAGGATATGAGATAAAAGCCATAAAAACATAAAAATAAACATGAGAGTCCCATTCCATTAGTCAAAAGAATTAAAAAACGACTAAACTAAAATAAACTATGACTGTTTAAAATGTGGAACAACAAAGGATAAAAATATACATCTAAAAATAGATAAAGAAAGCTAATCTACCTTATATTCAAAATCGTCATCTAACTAAGTTATGAAATATGGGGAATCTCCAGGAACAAGCAGGAATGAGTCTTCACACGTGGGAGACGTCGCCGACGGAGCCCGCACGGGAAAATGCTCCCCAGCATCCAATCAGAAAGCCTTTGGGAGCATCCCCCGCGCCTGCGCGGTGGCTTCCCGCCCTTCCCACTGCCTCTTCCCAGTTTTTTCATTTTCCGCGGAGCAGGCAGGACGTCCCTCCTGCCACCGCAGAAAATTTTTCCTTTTTTCTGTAGTCGCGGCTTTCCTGCCGATGGTGGCACCTCTGTGCCCCCCCCTTTTTTTTTTCTTTCTTTCTTTTAATTGTTTTCATTTAATTTTCGTCGCCCCCTTCGGGCGCTGAGGACTGGGGCATGGAGCCTTCTTCCCCCCAGCCTCACGGCGGGGACCTAAGTTTCCACGTGGACTCCAATGCCCGGTGCCTCTCCTGTTTGGGGCCTGACCCTTTTTCCCCGGATTCCCCGGGCTACAGTGTCGGGAGAAGACCCTCCCTCTTTCGGGTATCCCTCGACGACGTCTTCGCGCCAAAGGTGCGGTCGTCAGGTTGTCCTTCTCTCCAGGATCAGGTAACCACACAACAGTCTGTTAAGACTAGCCGAGTCTTGAGGGGCGAGTCTCATGCGCGGCATGGCGACAGCTCCGGCCAACCCCTCAAGTCCTCCTTGGCTGATATACCCCGGCGGGAGTCCTCGGGCTCCAAAGCATTTACGGGGTTTCGGGATGTTCCTGAGGTTCGCTCCTCACAGAACATTCCCAAGCCATGCCCGAGGGAGGTACCCGCTTCGAGCAGTGCCGATTCCCCGGCATCGGCGTCGAGTGTTTCACTCTTCGCCAGGGATCGTCAGCCGGTGTCCTCGGCGCCTTCGGGGCCGATCGGCTCGACCGGGTCTGACCTCCCTACATCCAAGCCATGCTCGGGCGTGGTAGCCGCTCCGGGCGGTACTGAGCCCCGGGCATCGGTGTCGAGCGCGCCGCTCCTCACCGAGGATCGTCGGCTGCTGTCCTCGGCGCCTCCGGGGCCGCTCCACTCAGTCCAGCCTGGCGTTCCTTCAGCCCTGCCATGCGCGCGGGTGGTACCCGCTTTGGGCGGTACCGGCCCCTCGGCGTCGGCGTCGGTGTCGAGAATTCCGCTACTCACCGGGGATTGGCGGCTGCGGTCCTCGGCGCCTCCGGGGCCGACCGACTCGCGCCGGTATGGCGTTCCTACGGGGGTGGTATCCGCTTTGGGCGGTGCCGACCCGTCGGCATCGATGTCGAGTGACCCGCTCCCCTCTGGGGATCGCCAGCCGCTGCCCTCGGCACCTCAGGGGCCGATCGACTCGACACTGTCTGACGGCCCTACGTTTAGGTCATGCGCGGGGGTAGTACCCACTTCGAGGGCGCGGGCGTCGGTGGTTCCGCCCCGCGCTGGGGATGGTCATCTGGCCTCCCTCCCCTCGGGGCCGCTCGCTTCGACCCACGCCGGGTCGCCGGTATCCCAGCCCTGCGCAAGGATGGTGCCGGGTTCGAGTGGCGCCGCTCCGCCGGCGACGGCAGGGGTGTCGAGCACGAGGGACCGCCATCGACCTTCCCCGGGGACCTCGGGGTATGTCGGCCAGCGCACGGGCGACCCCCCGGCATCGACGCGGCCGTCGAGGGCCCCGCCCTTCCCTAGAGAAGGGGCCTCGGGGTCTTCGACCGCTTCGACCCAATCTGGGTCTGCGTCACCCCGCTACGGTACCCCGACGTCGGAGCAGGGGCTTTGCACTCCCCCCCCCCCCCTCGCAGGGACGCGTCGTCGGGTGACCGGGGTCCCCTCGGGGACAGGCCGTATGCCCCAGAAGGATTTCTCTCCGGGTCGGACGGATTCGAGAGGGAGCCCGGCGCCGGGCAGTGCCCGCCGATCGACATCGGCGCCGGCGTCAGATGACCCCCTCTCCTCCGAGCACCGTCCTCGGGGGCCCTTGATGTTTGCGGCACCGGTCGGCGTGGTTCCGATCCGTGCTCCGGGATCTCCACCACCGGCGCGATCACTCACACCGGGGGCCTCGAGGACGGAGTCGATCTCCTCGCTCGGTTCGATGCCCAGCCTGGAGTCATTGTCCAGCCTTGAAAGCCTGGCCACGGCACGTCTCGGGATCAGCCCCTGTCCTCTACCGCAGAGCAGAGACCGCTGGCCCCTGCCCTCCAGCGGCCGAGGATTCGCTCCAGTCACGGGGGGAAGCGCCGCCCCTGGGTTCGGGGCCGAGGCCGGTTCCTGCGGCGCCGTCGGTGCCATCGACTTCTTCGATGCCTAGCTTGGAATCAATTCCAGGAGCCGACGACGCCATGTTGACTGCCCTGATCCGGGTCGGTTGGTCCCCTCCTCTGCCCAGCGGGCATCGGCCCGAGCGGCCTCTTAGTGCCCGGGCGACCTCTCCCGCCATAACTGCTCCGGCAGAGCCGCCTTTTCAGGATTTCCTCCTTGACATGGCGGACTTGCTGGCCATCCCTATCCCGGATCCGAGCCCAGGCCCTGCGGAACAGGCAGCCGCGATGCTTCCTCTGCATCCCGCCCTGCAGGATCTCCTGCTGGGGGCTTGGCGGTCGCCTTTGAGGGTTCCGGCGCCGCCGACTGCGATGCAGGCTCTGTACCGGGTGCCTCCGTCCCCGGGGTTTCGGCAGCACCAGCTTTCACATCGGTCCATTGTGGTGGAATCGGCGCTGAGGAAGGCCGGAAGCAAGGAGAGGCATGCTTCTCGCCCTCCAGGCCGCGCCTCGAAGACGCTAGATACTCTAGGACGTCAAGCCTTCCAAATGTCTATGCTGGCGGCCAGAATTATTTCATATATATTTTATATGAGTCTGTCGCTTCAGGAGGTCACCGAGGTTATCTCGGTTATCCACCTTCGTATCTGCAACCAAGGCATTTGAATATTCCCTGCTTCTTTATCATTGCAGGAATATCTCCGGGTTCCTTTCTCATGCTTTGCTGGACTCCTTCCGGTCGGTCAGCAGAGCCTCTGCTGTTGCCATTAGAGCACGCCGCACGGCATGGTTGCAGGCGTCCAAGCTGTGTCGACGGGCACAGCACATCCTGGGTAATTCTCCCTGCGACGGAGATCACCTCTTCAATAGCGAAGCCTTACGTCAGGTCGCACAGTGCTTCGCTAACCTTCCCAGAGTTAGCAGCCAGCCTAGGGCCCGGCTTCCCCCTGGTGGTGGTAAACGCCCCTCCCCCCTTCCCTAGGAAGAGGAAATGTCAGCCCTCCGCCCACCCTCCAGGCGCGCCCAAGCAAGGGACCTCTCACCCCGGGTTGATGTCCCCGGGCCCGCGCCAGGACTCTCATACTAAGCATGTTTAGTCTCAGGTGGGCGGCTGCCTGCTCTTAACCTCCTTACCAGAAGTTTAGACTAGAGCTCTACTCTGGGGCTCGTCCAGTTGGAAAATGTTCGGGGACTTATCTAGGGGTTCAGGTCTTCTCCTCCGTGGGAAAGGGAGACCACCTTACGCCGTGATCGCTCTGGCCCACGGTCACCCTACTTACTCTTCGGTACGTCCCCGAACCCCTCTCAGCCAGTATCCTCTTGCTGATTGCTTCCGTACTGGAATTCCCCTCCAGCCGCTATAGTCCCCCTATACTCTCCAGGGACTATACCCTCATGTCCCCCGATTGTGCGGGGGACAATTTCTACGCGCAGGTCCTGGGGACACATTAGGGCCTCCAACCCCTGCGGCATTCTACCGGACTGATGCTATCTCCGTCCCCTGCGCTATCGCGCTCTTAGCTCGCCGATCTGCCCTTGCCTTCCGGGAAAGATCCCTCCCCTGACGGATCTTGCGGCCACCTCTCCAGGTGGACGTTCTGGGGATCAATGGCAGATCCGCCTTACCTGAGTGCTGCTCATGGAGGCAGGCCCCCCGGCGTGCCTGCGTTAGTACCGGAGGGGGCGTCCCCATGTCCACCAGCTTAGATATACTAGATATCACCTGCTTGGCAGGCGCCTTGGGGGATCCCCACAGTACCTGTGTTTACCGCTTTTCCCCCTATGGCCGGTACTCACTCCCCCCCCCCCCCCCACCGGGGGTCCGGCCAGTCCGCCTGCCTAATCCCCGTCGGGCCGCGGACTGGTGGCACCCTACTGCTGTGAAGTCAACAGTCCCTTTTTCAGTTAGGTCCTCCTCCCGGAGGTCCGGACCCTTGTCTCCCTATCTCTCGCTAGGGCAGACTGTGTACCCCTTCTGCTCCGGGGTACACCTCTACTCTTCTCCGGGATAGGCTCGCTAGTTCGGCCTGTCTTCCACTGTTGGTCCTTTGAGTTATGGACTCTACTCCTAAGGGAGTGCTCAGCTTGCCGTGAGCCCCCTGGAAGACCTGCCGTCCTTCTCCTGACCCAGCTGACGCCTGGATCCCATGGCCTTCCGGATTTGGAACTTCCTCCTCGCTGCGGTGAAGTTTCCTTGATGACCTCGCTACTGCGTCTACAGTGCCTTCATCAGAGGACTACTGACATGGAGGTAAGGAGGGCTGACATGGACAGAGGGGGGGGAGGGAGGGGAGGGCTGACATGGAGAGATGGAGGGAGGGAAGGGGGGCTGACGTGGAGGGAGGGAGGAGGGGCTGACATAGACAAAGGGAAGAGACGGGGACATACTGGACAGACGGGGGATAAATGCTGGACAGAGGGGAGAGACAATGCGGGTTAGGATTATAATGGGCAGATGGGGGGTGGGCTAGGACTGGTAATGGGTTGATTAGGGAAGGCTAGGACTGGGAATGGACTGATCAAGGGGGGTTGGGACTGGTAATGTGCTGATAGGGGGGTAGGACTGGTAATGGACTGATGGGGGGCTAGCATTGGAAATGAGCTAATCAGGGAGGTTAGGACTGGAAATGGGCTGATTAGAGGAGGCTAGGACTGGTAATGAGCTGATGGTGGGGTAGGGCTGATATTGGGCTGATTAGGGGAGGCTAGCATTGGTAATGGGGTTGAGGGAGGGCTAGCACTGGAAGCGAGCTGATTGGGGGGATTTGACTGGGAATGGGCTGATTGTGGGGAGGGGAGGATAGAGCTGTTGGCCCTGGAAGAAAACTGGGGGCTAAGGCTACAAATGGGCTGATACGAGGAGATGGGAGAATAGAACTGGAAGGGAGTGGATCTGAGAGGGGCTGCCAGGGTATTTGTACTAGAAGGGACTGGTCAGTGGGGAAGGAGGGGGACTGGAAGGGAATGGACACCAGTGGCAGTCATGGGAATGCAAGTTGACATTGGAAGGTACTGAGAGTGAGGACTGGAAAGGGGCTGATACTGGGGAGGGTTACTGGGACTGGAAATAGGCTGATGGAAAGAAGTGAAGAAAACGAAAGAAGAGATAAGAAATGGCAGATGGACCATAGACCAAAGAAAGAGAGCTAAGAGAAGACAGGAAAGCAGAAGCCTCAGATCGGGACCAGCATGATCAGAGAATAAATTGGTCAGACAACAAAGGTAGAAAAATAATTTTATTTCATATTAGTGATTTGAATACAAAATCATCATAATTTTGAAATCAAATATTGTTGCTTGTTATTGTGATTAAATATTGTGGTTTAAATAAGTACATTTTATAAATAAAAACATATTGCAAAGGCCTATAATATATTAACAAATAATTCAACAAATGATTACAGCGACAATGTGTTGGTAAATGAAGAGAGACGCATTTGATTTTATCATTGGGGGTCTCCACAAGTTGACCAATGGTAAAAGGGGTCACGGTACAAAAAAGGTTGAGAACCACTGCTATATTTTATATATGGGAATGTTCCTTAAGGAGGTCACAGGAGATTTAGAGCTGATGAGCCCTCTCCTTCCTGATGATAAGAGGCAAGATTACCTCGCCCTTGTCAAACATGCTCAGGATGTTTCCAAGTTTGTGAATTGTGCAGCTTTTGACTGCTTTGAGTGCATAAGCAGAACCTCTGCTATTGCCATAGGTGCATGTAGGATTGCCTGGCTCCAGGCATCTGACTTAGAAATTTGGGTACAGGATAAACTAGGGAATATTCCTTGCACAGGAGAGAATCTCTTTGGCAAGAATTGGCAGGAAAATGCTAATGAGCTAGATGCTGACAATATCACTTTGGATAGATTGTCTAAATCTACAGCTGATCCTGCGAGGAAAAAATCGTCTAAGAAACCTTTCTTCAGTAAGAACAAGAGGTTTTATCCCTCCTAAACCCAACAGGGGTATCGTTTAGGTTAGTCTGCCCAAAAGGGACAGCAGCAACAACCTAAGCAAAGAAAGACAAAAGCAGCTAAGCCTCAACCGGCTCAGCAGATTCAGCCTCCATAGGGGCTTTGACTCCTATCTAGAGAACTTTGCCTTCCTGGCCCTGAATGGCCCAGAACCCTCCACCATCCCAGGAAGGTTATGTCATTTTGTCCCCAGATGGGGTCAAATAACAGCAGAAAATTGGACTCTGTCTATTGTAAGAGAGGGGTACAAGCTTCATTTCCTCAGCATGCCCCCTCCTACATTGGTAAGACAGTTCAATTCTCAGACCTCTCTCAGCGACCAGTTAGGTCAAGAGGTCACTGTGCTTCTTGCCCAAGGGGCAAAAGAAGAGGTACCCATTCCCCAGTGGGGTACAGGGTTATCTCCAGGAACAAGCAGGAATAAGTCCTCACATATGGGTACGTCGGAACCGACGGAGCCTGCGCGGGAAAGCTCCCCAGCTTCCCAGAAAGGAAGCTTTTGGGGCCTCCCACTGCACATGCGCGCTGCCTTCCCGCCTTCCTGACCAGCTCTCCTCAGTTTCTCTTTTTCCGCGGAGCCAGCAGGTCGTGTTCCTGTCACCGCTGAAGAAATTCTTATTTTAGTTTGTTTCTTTAGACCGCGTACCTGCCTTCCCCATACCGGTACTGCCGGTCTCTCTTTTCTTTTCTTTCAAAAAAAAAACAAAAAACTTTTATTTAGCACAACTTGGTGACTTCGGTTAGGCCTCAGGTCTACACAAATTCTCCTCATGGAGAAACCAGCCCCTGGTTTCAAGAAGTGTACCAAGTGTAGTGCTGTTATTTCTGTTACAGACACCCATGACTGGTGTCTTAAATGTTTGGGGC
Organism: Ichthyophis bannanicus; assembly: GCA_033557465.1. Classification (NCBI taxonomy): domain Eukaryota; kingdom Metazoa; phylum Chordata; class Amphibia; order Gymnophiona; family Ichthyophiidae; genus Ichthyophis; species Ichthyophis bannanicus. The sequence goes on along the minus strand of CM066032.1, from coordinate 923,558,709 downwards.
CTGACCACTCCATTCCGGACTGCCCATCCTGCTCCCAGATGTCTAAACGTGGTTTGCAGAACCGGGCCAACAAATTCCATGTGCTGTTTGCTTCAGATAATCCAGCATCACAGTCATCCAGGTCTTCCTCTCCGGATGGATCTCAGGTAACCAAACCTTCTTCGGGCAGGTCCTCAAAAGGCAAATCTCCTTCAAAGTATCGAGAGGCCCTCAATCTTGAGTCAGAGGACCCTGCCCCAGCCAAACAACCCCGGCGGGAAGCTCTGGCTTCCAAAGCACCATCTATGGGGTTACAGGTTGATATCGATGGCACGGCCTCGACTCATCACCTGTTAGACTGCTCTGGGGTACCGGCCCATGCCGGTACCGACATCCAGGCAGCAGTGGCGTCTATGGGCAATACTGTCCAGACCATGCAGCAGGCTGTTCTGGCTTTCATTAAAGCTGCGACGCCCTCGGTACCGCATCTAGCGGTTCCGGGTCCGGTTCCGGTACTGTCTTCCATACCGGAACCGAGACCATCGTCTTCCAAACGCAGATCGGTTCCGCATGCCGGATCCGGGTTTTCACCCGATACCGATCCCGTACCCGGTACGCCCGATGTCGATACCGATCGGTATGCGTATCGTGCGTTGGAAGCAAATAGAGGATACTCTGATTCTTCTGAGGATTTTGACTCCTCTGATGACTCTGATGAGCTGTCTCTAGTTCTTCCTGAAGAGCCTTCTTCCCCAAAGAGGAGAATGTCTCCACCAGAGGATTTGTCCTTTCAAGACTTCATTATAGAAGTAGCTAAAGGACTTTCTATTACCACATCCTCTGAAAAAGAACCTAGATCAAAGAAATTGGATATTTTAGGATACTCTAAGGTTCCTAAAGAGGCAGTCACCCTGCCTATCCATGAAATCCTTCAAGAACACTTGATGGACTTATGGGAGGCTCCTCTAACGTTGTCTCCTCATTCTCGTAGGTTGGACACCATGTACCGGGTCCCTCCTTCTCCTGGTTTTCAAAAAACTCAGCTGCCTCACCATTCCATTGTGGTGAAGTCTGCGCTGAAAAAGATTAAGAGTACCAAAAGGCACTCTTCTACCCCTCCAGGGCGGGAATGTAAGACCCTAGACTCTTTTGGTAGGAAAATCTTCCAGGCTAGTATGCTTATAGCCAGGATTAATTCATATAGTCTGTATATGGGCATGTTTCTAAGGGAACTTGCCCTAAAGGTACGGCATTTTGCCCCCTTTATCCCTGAGGATAGAAAGGAGGAGTTCATTTCTCTGGTGAAACAGCTTCTAGATGTTTCTAAGTTCTCCAACAGAGCAGCCTTTGATTCCTTTGAAGGTGCCGGTAGAGCTTCGGGCATTGCCATTGCAGCCCGACGACTTGCTTGGCTCCAGGCCTCTGACCTAGAACCCTGGGTCCTGGATGGCTTACGGAATCTGCCCTGTACAGGTGAGAACTTATTTGGTAAAGACTGGCAAATTAAAGCCACTCAAATGGACGCAGAAAATGCTACATTAGATAGACTTTCTAAGTCTACCTCTACTCCTGCCAAGAAAAAGTCTTTCAAGAGGCCTTACTACAAGAAGGCCAGATTTTCCACAAATACTGGCCAACAATCTTCTCAGCCTCGCTTTGCTGCTAAACGTCAGCAACCTAAACAGGCAAGGTCAAAGCCTGCAGCGTCTGCCACTCAGCAGGCTCAACCCCCTCAGGGGTTTTTGACTTGCCCCTAGAGAACTTAACATTTCTGGCTCTAGAACAACCAGAGCCCCTCACCATTCCCGGAAGGTTAGCTCACTTTGCTCCCAGATGGGGGCAAATTACATCAGAGCACTGGACCCTCTCTATCATCAGAGAGGGCTACAAACTTCATTTTTCCAACCTTCCTCCACATACCATGGTGAGGCACTTCAATTCTCCCCCATCTCTCCTGGCCCTGTTGGGTCAGGAAGTCTCTTCCCTCCTTGCCCAAAGGGCAATAGAAGAGGTTCCTCTTCTCCAACAAGGGACAGGTTTCTACTCCCCTTATTTTCTCATACCAAAGAAGACAGGGGGGATTCAGACCTATCCTAGATCTGAGAGAATTGAACAAATTTCTATACAAGGAGAAATTCAAAAAGCTTTCTCTGGGCATTCTCCTTCCATACCTTCAGAGTCAGGATTGGCTTTGTTCTCTAGATCTCAAGGATGGGTACACACATATACTCATCCACCCATCCCACAGAAAATATCTACGATTTCTGTTCCAGGGAAAACATTTCCAGTACAGAGTACTTCCCTTCGGTCTAGCCTCTGCTCCAAGAGTATTCACCAAATGCATGGCAGTTGTAGCCGCATTTCTAAGAGGTCTGGGAATTTTTGTATTCCCATATCTGGACGACTGGCTCATCCGAGCTCCATCTCAATCAGAGGCCCAGATTTCCCTGGACCGCACAAGGCACATTCTGCAGTATCTGGGACTGGTGGTAAACCTTCCCAAGTCTCAACTCATCCCTACTCAGTCTCTGGAATTCATAGGGGCCCAGTTGGACACCACCACTGCAAGGGCCTACCTACCTCAAGTCCGGGGCCAACGTCTGGTGTGCTTGGCCTCCCAAGCTCAGTCCAGCAGTCACTTGACAGCCAGAGAAATGCTGCGACTTCTGGGCCACATGGCCTCCACGGTACACGTGGTGCCCTATGCTCGTCTTCATATGAGAGCAGCTCAATGGACCTTGGCCACCCAGTGGACTCAAGCATCAGGAGCGTTCTCCGACCAAATACTCACCTCAAAGCGTCTGTTTTGGTCCCTCCAATGGTGGATATCCACCAAGAATCTGTTGTTGGGGGCCCCCTTCCAACCTTTGTTGCCCCAAGCAACCCTCACAACAGATGCCTCCCAAACAGGGTGGGGAGCCCATCTACAACACCTCTCCACTCAGGGTACTTGGTCTCCACAGGAGACCACCCTTCACATCAACCTCCTGGAACTGCGAGCAATCTTCTTTGCCCTCAAAGTCTTCCATACCCTCCTTGTCAACCTGACCGTCCTAGTTCAAACAGACAATCAGGTGGCCATGTTCTACGTAAACAAACAAGGAGGGACAGGCTCTCTGTCGCTTTGCAACGAAGCTCTCAGATTATGGGCCTTCGCCAGAGAGCATCAAATTCATCTTCTGGCAGTGTATCTTCCAGGGGTTCAAAACTCTCGGGCAGACAGACTCAGTCGAGTTCTGCTTCCACACGAATGGTCCCTACATATGGACCAGATACGCAGAATCTTTCAGGAATGGGGAACCCCGGACATAGACCTATTTGCAAGTCCGTGCAATGCCAAACTTCCCCGGTTCTGTTCCAGGACTCCGTGTCAGGGAGCTCAGGCCTACGACGCCTTTCTCCTGCATTGGGGTCAGGACTTCCTATATGCCTTTCCAGCCATTCCTTTGATTCCCAAGACTCTGTTCAAACTCCAGAGGGATCACGGATCGATGATCCTCATAGCTCCACGCTGGCCACGCCAAGTGTGGTTCCCTCTACTTCTGCATCTTTCCCAGGGACCCGACCTGGGAGCTGCGCCAGACCTTCTGTCTCAGGAGGAGGGGACTTTGTGGCACCCAAACCCCAAGTCCCTACACCTCAGAGCTTGGTTGCTGAAGGCCTAAGCCTTCATGACTTCAATCTTTCTCAACCAGTGCAAGATATCCTTCATGCCTCTAGGAAACCCTCCACGAGGCGTTCCTATGCTTTCAAATGGAAACGCTTTTCCATTTGGTGTGCTCAACAGGGTCTTGACCCTCTAGCACTTCCCTTGAATTCTCTACTAGACTATCTCCTGCATCTTTCTAATGCATGCCTTAAGACAAATTCAGTCAGAGTCCATTTAAGTGCTATTGCAGCATCCTTAAAACCTATAAATGGACAACCTGTCTCCTCTCATCCTCTTATTGCAAGGTTCATGAGAGGCCTCACTCTAACTAAGCCTCCCATCCGACCTCCTCCGGTAGCATGGGATTTGAACCTAGTTCTAGGTCAGCTTATGAAGCCACCTTTTGAACCGTTGGTTTCTACCTCCTTGAAATTTCTTTCCTGGAAGGTCCTTTTCCTTATTGCAGTCACTTCGGCTCGCCGCATCAGTGAACTACAGGCCTTAGTGGCTCATCCACCTTATACTAGGTTTCATCATGATAAGGTGGTCCTCAGGACGAATCCCCACTTTATGCCCAAAGTGGTCTCGCCTTTTCATCTTAATCAAGAGGTATATCTACCTGTCTTTTTTCCGGCTCCTCATGCATCCACTGCAGAGAGGAACCTGCATACTCTAGATTGTAAAAGAGCTCTTGCCTTTTACCTCAACAGGACTCAGCCACATCGAAAGTCTTCCCAACTTTTTGTGGCTTTTGATCCTTCTCATTTGGGACTTCCAGTCTCCAAACGTACACTTTCCAATTGGATTGCTCAGTGTATTTCCTTTGCTTACCAGAGTAAAAACATTTCTCTGGAAGGCCATGTCACAGCTCACAATGTGAGAGCCATGGCCACTTCTATGGCTCATCTTCACTCTGTATCCATAGATCAGATCTGTCGAGCCGCCACCTGGGCCTCGGTTCATACCTTCACAGCCCATTACTGTTTGGACAAGGACTCCCGCCGGGATGCCTTGTTTGGTTAGGCTGTCCTCAAACACCTGTTCCATACTTGAACAACTCCTGCCCACCTTCCCAGGATGGATGCCTGAGATCCATACGAAGATGGCGAACCCTTGGAAGGGGATCTCCCAGGCATCTTAGCTAGGGAGTCCCCATATGTGAGGACTTATTTCTGCTTGTTCCTGGAGATAGCACAGTTACTTACCTGTAACAGGTGATCTCTGGGAACAGCAGGAATTAGTCCTCACAACCCACCCACCTCCCCTAGGAGTTGTATCTTCTATCTATCTTCCTTTCCTCTCTCTATTGTCTCATCTATAAACTCGAACTGAGGAGAGCTGGTCAGGAAGGCGGGAAGGCAGCGCGCATGTGCAGTGGGAGGCCCCAAAAGCTTCCTTTCTGGGAAGCTGGGGAGCTTTCCCGCGCAGGCTCCGTCGGTTCCGACGTTCCCATATGTGAGGACTAATTCCTGCTGTTCCCAGAGATCACCTGTTACAGGTAAGTAACTGTGCTTTACTCCCCCTATTTCCTTATTCCAAAGAAAACAGGAGGACACAGACCCATCTTAGACCTCAGAGAATTGAACAAATTCCTGTTCAAAGAGAAATTCAAAATGATTTCTCTAGGAATCTGCTGCCATACCTTCAGAGTCAGGATTGGCTTTGTTCTCTAGATCTCAAGGATGCGTACACTCATGTTCCCATCCATCCAACTCACCGAAAGTTCCTTCGCTTTCTGTGTCAAGGGAAGCACTACCAATACAGGGTTCTTCCTTTTGGCCTGGCCTCTGCATCAAGGGTGTTCACAAAATACATGGCTGTGGTGGCAGCATTTCTCCGCATCCTAGGAATATTCGTCTTCCCTAATTTAGACGACTAGCTCATTTGAGCCCCTTCAGAGCCAGAGGCCAGGGTTGCTCTCTCACGCACAATGCGCATCCTTCAGTATTTTAGACTTGTCATAAACTTCCCAAAATCCAACCTTGCTCCCACGCGGTCCCTAGAGTTTATAGGAGCTCTGCTGGATACCAGACAGACAAGGGCCTACCTTCCACAGCCCCGCTGCCTTCGCATTGTGCAGTTAGCTTCCCAAGCAGTGTTAAAACCTCACCTCACTGCTCGGGAAATGTTACAATTACTAGGCCACATGGCATCCACTGTGCATGTGGTTCCTTATGCTCGCCTCCATATGAGGGCAGCCCAGTGGACTTTATCCACTCAGTGGACTCAGGCATCAGGTTCCTTGTCAGAAAAAATAGCAATCTCAGATCACCTTATTTTGTCCCTCCAATGGTGGCAGTCGCCCCAAAACCTTTTAGTGGGGTCTCCTTTTCAGCAACCCCCACCCCAAGCCACTCTAACAACAGAGTTCCTGGAGGAATGGTACATAAACCATTATTAAGAAGGGACCCAGGATATCAATGCTTGACCCAGTACAAGCATAGTGGAACCTGTGTCTTTTGGGGAAATTGCTAGGTACGTATGACCTAGATTGGCCACTGTTGGAAACAGGATACTGGGCTTGATGGACCTTGGTCTGACCCAGTATGGCATATCTTATGTTCTTATGTTAGACGCTTCACAGGTGGGTTGGGGAGCCCACCTGCAAGGCCTCTCTACCCAGGGTACCTGGACTCCACAGGAGGCCTATCTACACATCAATCTCCTGGAACTCAGAGCAATCTTCCTTGCTCTTCGAGTATTCCATACCCAGCTCAGCTACAAGACAGTCCTAGTTCAAACGAACAATCAAGTAGCCATCTTCTGTGTGAACAAGCAGGGAGGAACAGGCTCTCTGTCGCTCTGCAACAAAGCTTTGCGACTATGGGCCCTCGCCAGAGAGCATCAGATTCATCTCCTTGTGGTGTATCTTCCAGGCATTCAAAACTCTTGGGCAGACAGACTCAGTCGAGTTCTGCTTCCACATGAATGGTCTTTCCATGCAGACCAGGTGGCCAAAATTTTTCAAATTTGGGGAACCCTGGACATAGACCTCTTTGCAAGTCCGCTGAATGCCAAACTTCCCCAGTTCTGTTCCAGAATTCTGGCTCGGGTTTGTCAGGCCAGGGATGCTTTCCTCCTCCATTGGGGTCAGGACTTCCTGTATGCCTTTCCACCCATTCCCCTAATTCCCAAAACCCTGTTCAAGCTTCAGAGAGACAGAGGTCATATGATTCTCATAGCTCCACATTGGCCACTGCAAATGTGGTACCCTCTGTTCCTACATCTCTCTCAAGCTTCGCCTCTGGAGTTAGGATCTGTTCCAAATCGCCTTTCTCAAGAGGACGGGATGCTGTGGCATCCCAATCCCCAGTCTCTGCATCTCAGGGCCTGGTTGCTGAAAGCCTAGAAGTTCACGGTCTTGACCTTTCCCAACAGGTAAAGGATATCCTTTATGCTTCCAGGAAGCCTTCCACAAGATGCTCTTATGCATTTAAGTGGAAAAGGTTTACCATATGGTGCTCGCAGAAGGGTCCTAACCCTCTTGCGGTACCTCTGGAATCATTATTGGAGTGTATCCTTCATTTATCAAATGCAGGGCTTAAGATCAATTTAGTAAGACTTCATTTGAGTGCTATTGCAGCTTCTTTCAAGCCTCTAAATGGACAACCTATTTTTTCTCATCCTCTTATAGCGAGATTTATGAGAGGCCTTCTTTTAACTAAGCCTCCCATTAAGCCACCACCGGTGGCATGAGACTTAAATCTGGTTCTTGGGCAGCTCATGAAACCGCCTTTTGAACCATTAGCCACTACCTCTTTGAAATTCCTTTCCTGGAAGGTCATTTTTCTTATTGCAATCACATCAGCACGTCACATTAGTGAATTGCAAGCGTTGGTGGCTGATCCTCCTTATACAAGGTTCCATCATGATAAGGTAGTCCTTAGGACTCATCCACACTTTATGCCAAAGGTGGTGTCACCTTTTCATTTAAACCAAGCGGTTTACCTTTCTGTATTCTTCCCAAGGCCTCACGCCTCAAATGCAGAAAGGAATCGTCATACTTTGGATTGTAAAAGGGCTTTGGCCTTTTACTTACAAAGGACACAGTAACATAGAAAGTCCTCCCAACTCTTTGTTGCTTTTGATCCTAGTCATTTGGGACTTCCAGTCTCCAAAAGAACACTGTCCAGTTGGATTGCACAGTGTATATCTTTTGCCTATATGAGTAAGAACCTTCCTCTTGAAGGCCATGTCACAGCTCACAATGTGAGAGCCATGGCAGCCTCTTTCCAGTTCATACTGCTAGACCAGTCCAGACAAACTGGTTATGCACCCCTGCCAGCAGATCTTGGAGACAGAGAATTCTACCAGAGCTCTGATAGGCTGGAGCCTGGTGATATAATCCTACCCCTAGGGGTCTCCCTCAGTTTTTCTCTGTCTCCAGCAGATCTGGATGCTTTTTTTTTTTTTTGCTCCTTCAAAAAAATTTAAAATGCTTTATTTCTTTGTGATTTCTCTTGGAGAGATTATCCCCTGAGTTGCCAGTGTACTTATCTGAGCACCAGGATGATTCCAGCTTAAGCTCCTGTGTCCTGTCACAGTAGAGATTTCTGATGTGCAAACTCCCCAGCACTAGTCATGAGGGCTCTTTAGCTGGATGGTAAGCCTCCTAAAATCCAGTCCCTGGGGCTGATTTTAGTGGTGAGGCAGCTGGCAGTGGTTTGAGCAGCGGTCCGTGGCTTCTCTGCACTTTCGGTACTGTGAGTACAGAAACTGTCTTTCTCCCACTGCTGTCTGCAACTCTGTGGTAACTCGATTTATTTTTCTTGATTTTTCAGCGATTTTAGGCATTTTTCTCATGCCTGCAACCCTCCCACCTTCTCCTTTGACTTTTTAAGTTAATTCCTTAGCTTTTGTGGGTTTTAATTCACTCTTTTTGAGGTTTATTTTTGCTGGCGGCCATTTTGAATAGCTAATGAGCCCCGGTTTTTGGCGGGAAGCCAGATTCCTTCTCTACTGGCTTCTAACAGCTCTATTGCTGTTTAAGTTTTTTTCCACAACACTTGCTAGCTGTGAGTTGTGAAGGGGTTCCTTTTTTCTCTGCCTATGTATTAACATAATGAATAAAAAGTACGGAAGGTATGGATAGAGAACAGGATGCAATTCAGAGACACAGTACAATGCTAAGACACTGACCAATGGTGCAGGGCTCATGGGTTCCATCTCCCACTGTGCCCAACAAAGATGGCCGGCTGAGGCATTACCTATTATGGGGAATATTGTTAAATGCCTGTTCCTGTGGGACAGAGTTTTTTTTTTTAGTTCTCACTATGCCTTATTCAGGTTTACGCTGCATAGGCTGTCCGAAGAAACACAGGGACCTCATGAATCAGCTGTGCTCTTCCCCCAGCATCTTGCTTCCCCAGATGAACTTGGGTACTCCTGAGCCTGGCTTCAGTGGAGCTCTCCCTTGGCTTTACGCTGCGCTGAGTCTTTGCCACGAGAGTTTGGACATCCCCACGAAGTTCAGGTATCATTTTCTGAAAGAAAACTGTGAGTAGCCTGTTTTTTTCTTACTTGCCTCAGCTGCTCTGGGATGATTTCAACTGCATCCGGACCGGCTGCCTCTGAGTTTTGAAGTTCCTACTTTAAATTTTTAATCCACAAACTGCAGCCGGGTTACTTTGTACGTCTTACTGAATATTGTACCTGTCTTATTCAATATACCATTTGATTGGAATTTTAAGTCAGTGTTTTGGATCCTGACTGGTTTGGGCTCGGCCTAATTAAGCATACTCACTGTAATCTTCATACAGCTGGGTTTCAGCTTCTACATCCCTCCCCAGAAACACCTTTCAGCCCTACCAAGGAGGTCTGAGTGGCTGCAGAGGGATCACACTCTAATTTCCCTACTTTCAGTCACTGTAATTGCCTTACCCTGACTTTGAAAGTTTCTCTGTACCAGCACAGTGAATGACTGACAGTTCCCTTCTCAGCTCAGTGAATACCTGACAGTTTTTCTGTGCCAGCGGCAATTTTGTTTTTCTCTTCAGTGTTTCTTTTTGGAGGGAACAGCTCTAGACAGCAGTTTCCACACATTTAAACATGCTGTGGAGGCACGTGGAGTTTCAAAATCCTTTTCTTTGAAGAGTCTTGGGTTTCCCTGAGCCTACCTTGCTAAAAAAAAAAAAAAAAAACAAGAAGAGTAAAGGTGGTTTAAGTCTCTACAATGCTTGTTTCTCTGGCTGTATTATATGTGATATGTAATCAGCCGAATGGGGAATTAAGAGATTGCTTGTGTTCCACCTGCACGCTGCATCCCGGAGACTCTTTCCCCATTCCCACTGCGCTGCTAGATGGGTTCATCAGCACCTTATCTCCTCCCTCCTCAGAGCCCCTGCTGCAGGATCTTCCTGCAGGAAAGGATTCAGTCAGCTCCCATGTCGCTTCCACAGCCGCTGCAGGCCACAGCAGCCTTGACTGACAGTGCCTTCCTCACACTCTTCCATCTGACATGACGCCTGTGCCTTTTGGAGTCTTTTGGAATATCTCCTACGCCTGCCCAGTAGCAGGCGAGCATATGGCGTGGTCTCGCAAGTGGTCCCATAAGTCCTCAGACCTTAGAGCAGTACGTTCTCCTTGGGGCGTTGCATGTGCCTTGCGGGGTACTATGGATATTCAAGAAGACTTTAAATCTTCGGAGGTCAGCCCTGACTCGTCGGAGTACGGAGATGGGGATTATTCTCCGTCTGTTTTCTTCGCTGACGGTTCTCAGCCTTTTTCGGTAAGAGGAGTTGCCGGCTCTAATCACACAGGTGATCGAGTCGCTCCCCCTAGCCGACACGCCTGCTCCACCGGATTCTCAAATCCAGTTGCAGCCAGATCCCATTTTCCAGAGCATTCGTACGGCACGCGGTATTGGTCAGTTATACCCTTGGTCTCCCTTTCACTTGGACCGTTGGCTGACATACCCGACAGTTGATGCATTCTGACCAGAGTCATCAGGCATACCACACTTCCGGTTGAGGGCGGAGAGGCGCTCCGCGACCAGCAAGACCTAACGAGTTGGGAGGCTGCTAAAGACCGGTTTTCCTTCGCCCGCTATTTCCTTCTTGCAGGTGTGCGGAGGTCTAGCAGCTCGGGCCTCCCTTCGATGGATTCAGCAGCTTCCCGGTGTTCCCGAGTTGGTTCATTTCGAATCCATCGCTGCATTCCGGGCATAAGCATTCTGTGATCTCTTGCGGCTGTCAGCTCGCTTCTTAGCACCGGTGTCGGTAGCTCGGAGATGGCTCAGCCTCCGTCAATGGGCAGCGGATGTTGCTTCATTTAAAGGCTCCAGCGTTTAGATGCCATTCGTCCCGGTCCACCGTTGGATGGAGGACTAGGCCGTTACTCTGTCTATTTTGGGATGCTTCAGGTCCTGGATTTTCTAGGGGCTGGGTGCGACACTCGTAGGGGACGGGTGTTTCTACCTCAGGAACGTTTTCAGAAGATCTCTCTTCAGCTCCGCCGCTGCTTGGATCAAGCGGCGCCTCGGCCTTGGGGCTACCTTCAACTCTTGGGGTCCATGGCAGCAACAATAGCCCTTGTTCCGTGGGCAAGAGCGCTCATGCGCTGCTTGCCGACGGCACTTCTATCTCGTTGGTCGCCGGTATCGGAGAGTTATCGAATCCGGTTGCTTTTGCTTCTGCCGGTGCGCCGCAGTCTCTGCTGGTGGCTTCAGGCACACAATCTTCTACGGGCGGTCCCTCTGGAGTCTCTGCGCTGGATCTTGGTGACGCCAGTCGCCGACCTCTCCGGTTGGGGAGCGCCTTGCGGCTTGGCCTCGGCGCAGGGGAGTTGGTCACCTCGCGAAGCCCAAGGGTCTATCAATCGTCTCGAGACGCGGAAAGTGTGCTTCGCCCTTCTTCAGTTTCAGCCTCTTCTGCGGCGGCGTGCGGTTCGGATCCTGTCCGACGCCACGACGGTTGCTTACCTAAGCCGCCTAGGCGGCACGCAATGTCCGGATGTCTCACAGGAGAGGCGTTTGCTCCTCCCGTGGGCGGAGGAACTTCTTCAGGCTGTCGGCGCAGCACATCGCAGGCGTGAACAATGTGTAAGCCGATTTTCTCAGCCGGCACTCTCTGGAGCCCGGGGGCTGGGCTCTGCAGCCGGATGTGTTCCGGTCCATTGTTCGCCTGTGGGGACTACCGACCATGTATCTAATGGCTACGGCGCAGACTGCCAAGGCTTCGCTGTACTTCAGCCATTGGAGGGACGAGGGAGCGCACGGCAGGGATGCTCTCTCTCAACCGTGGCCGATTCATCTTCTCCTGTGTGTTTTCCCTCCCTGATCCGTGATATGCATGGTTCTCCAGCGGCTCCGAGACCGTCGCGACCCTGTGCTCCTGCTGGCTCCGAATTGGGCTCGCGGACCATGGTATGCGGATCTCTTCCGTCTGTCTGGGGCGTCGCTGCTCCGCCTCGAGGCGTTGCTCGGCCTTCTGATTCAGGGACCGGTGGAGATGGAAGACCCGGCTCCTTACTCGCTTACGTCCTGGCAATTCCACGCCGCCGGTTTGCTCGCTACGGCTATTCGCCTAGCGTGGTCGTGACGCTTCTCGCGGCGCGGCAGTCTACCACGATGCTGACTTACGCTCGGGTTTGGCGTCTCTTGATGGTTGGTGTTCGCGAAATACCCTCTCACCCTGGCGTTGCGGTGTTCCGGACATCCTGTCCTTTTTACAGGCCGGAGTGGATAAGGGATTAGCGCTCGCTTCCTTGCGAGTACAAGTGGTCTCCTTAACTTGTTTTCGGGGTCCTATACCGGGGCGATCGATAGCTTCGCATTTGGACGTGTCTCGGTTCCTCCGCGGAGTTAGGCCTTCTGGCCTCCTCTGCATTCGCCTGTACAGGCGTGGGTTCTCGTGCTTGTCCTCTGTGCCCTCGTTGCTCCTCCCTTTGAGCCTCTGAGGGCATGTTCTCTTCTAGATTTGACTCTGAAGGCAGTCTTCTTGGTGGCCATAACTTCGGCTCGCCGTGTTTCTGAGCTCCAGGCTCTCTCGTGTCGACATCCCTATCTCTCGTTTTCCTCCGAAGGCGTTTCTCTGCGAACTGTCCCTTCCTTTGTTGCCCAAAGTGCTGACGTCGTTCGCTGTTGACTAGCCTCTTTTCTTTCCGTCTTTTCCAAAGGCACAGTGTTACAGTGGTCGGTCTCCGTTGCGGGCGATGGACCTTACGAAGGTTCTTTTTCGGTATCTGGGGGTCGCGGGACCCTTCCATATGACTATTGCTCTTTTGTCTTGTTCGCGGGTTCTCGTCGGGGATCCGCAGCCTCCGAATCTACCATTTCTAGATGAGTTACGGAGGCCATTGAGGCGGCGTACCTTCTTCTGGGAGAGCCAGCTCCACCGGGACTCTGTGCTCACTCCTCTCCGGCGCAAGCAACTTTGTAGGCCGGGAGGTCTCATGTAGTTCCTCTCGATATTCGCCGGGTGGCGACTTGGTCGTCGCTGTCCACCTTTGTCGGTGATTATAGGTTGGACGTTCATGCCCGTCAGGAGGTCCGTTTTGGAGTTGCTGAGCTGTCGGCGGCCTTACCCCCCCTTGAAAGCAGGTAGCTTGGGTAGTGCCCGTTTGTCTGGACTGGTCTAGCAGTATGAACTGGAAGGAGAAATTTCACTTACCGTTAATTTCCTTTCCTGGAATACTGCTAGACCAGTCCAGGACCCGCCCTGCTGTTGGTTGGAGTGCCGCTGGTGCGGTGCAGCCGCCGACCGCGGTTCTTCTCTTTGCCGGTATGCCTCGCCATGGGCAGTCCATGGGTTCGTAGGTGGATACTGTTTTCAGCTCTAGGGAGTTCTTCGGCTCCCTTGTATATAGTTCACTTGAGACCCTCTGGGGTGATGTTACAGTTCATGTTGCATTAGCTTGTGGACGTAACTGAGGGAGACCCCTAGGGGTAGGATTATATCACCAGGCTCTGGTAGAATTCTCTGTCTCCAAGATCTGCTGGCAGGGGTGCATAACCCGTTTGTCTGGACTGGTCTAGCAGTATTCCAGGAAAGGAAATTAACGGTAAGTGAAATTTCTCCATGGTGCTCATCGTCACTCTGTGTCTATCGACGACATCTGTCGAGCAGCTACTTGGGTTTCGGGGACTCCCGCCGGGATGCCTTGTTTGGTCAGGCTGTTCTTCAACTCCTGTTCCATACTTAATCAACTCCTACCCACCATCCCTGGTAGGATGCCAGAGATCCATGTTGGAAAGTGGAGCCCTTTCACAGGGGCACACAACTTCTGGGGCCTTCACCCTGGCATCTGCAGCTAGGGAGTCCCCATATGTGAAGACTACATTCCTGCTTGTTCCTGGAGATAGCATAGTTACTCACCTGTAACAGGTGATCTCCAGGAACAGCAGGAATTTAGTCTTCACAACCCACCCACCTCCCTTAGGAGTTGTATCTCTCTCTCTTTCTCACTTTCCCTCTCTCTTTGTCTCAGCTTTAAAACTCAACTGGAGAGGGACAGTTGGGAAAGGCGGGAATGCAGCACGCAGACGCTGTGGGATGCTCCCAAAAGCTTTCCTATTGGACGCTGGGGAGCGTTCCCGTGCAGGCTCCGTCGGTACCGACGATACCCATATGTGAAGACTAAATTCCTGCTGTTCCCGGAGATCACATGTTACAGGTGAGTAACTATGCTTTCCAGTGTGTTTTGTGTAGTCTGTCAAACCATACCATATCCTTTATCTCTGTTGTAGGAAGGAGAGGGTGGGGCAGGCAGGTCTTCTTCTGCTCACACTTCACAGCTGTGCAGTTTGTACCTTTGTGTAAGCCCGTATGCCTATCTCAAGCCTCCATACTTTCAGTGCACTAGATGTTCCACTTTTTTCCTTTTCAGTGAAATAAGTGAGATAACCAGCGTCAAGAAAGAAGATGTGATCTCAACACTGCAGTACCTCAATCTGATCAACTACTACAAGGTGAGGGTATGGAGGGTTAAGGGATCAGTATACTGATTTTAGGCTACTTTGATAGTTGAAGCAGCGTGGTAGGGCTTTTGTACTCGCTCTAAGTACACACATTGATTGGGTTTGTTCCAATTTTCAGGGACAGTACATCTTGACTCTGTCAGAGGATATCGTGGAAGGCCATGAAAGGGCCATGCTTAAGAGGATTCTAAGGATTGACTCCAAGTGCATGCATTTCACACCCAAGGACTGGAGCAAGAGGGGCAAGTGGTAGGAGAGGTTTGCTTAGGGCAGGGAGCATCCAGATCTAGTTTCTCACAGGGGCTTTATTTCCCAGAACAACCCAGTGGCACCAACAGCGGATGAAAGCCCAAGGTAGCTAGATAGAGTCTAGGACCAAACATCCAGAGTTATGATTACAATTAAAAGAAAATTCATGTAAATGTTTTCTTCTTTCAACTGCTGCATCAGTGTGCCCTCTGGAGTGCCTCACCCAACACCCGATGTCAGCACAGCTATTTTGCATTCAAGATTCAGAAGTCAGTTTGTTCCTGATTTTTAACCCTTTATCTGTGGACAAGCAGGGTAAGTGCTCACGTATCAGTGACATCACCAATGGAGCCCTCACACACAAACCTTTCCCAGCTCCTGCTAGAAGCTTTAGAAAGGGTTCCACCACACATGCTATGTGCTTTATTGTATGCCACTGCAAAGCCAAACCATGCCATGCCTCAGTCATTTTTTGTCACAGAGCCCCACAAACATCTTTCATTCTTTTTCCACATCAGACATGTTTTCTATCTATCTATTGAGAATTTATATAGCGCTACTAGTCGTCAGAGCTTACAATCTAGTCAAGACAAAACACAGAGCTAACAGTCTAGTCAGGGCAAAACACTAAAACACAGCACTTACAATCAAGTCAGGACAAAACACAGAAGTCAGGATCTGAATGCAATAGTGAAGAGGAGGGTTTTCAGCTTGGATTTGAAGAGGGCCAGGGAGGGTGCCTGGCGTGCAGACAAAGGTAGCCTGTTCCAGGCGTAAGGTGCAGCAAGGTGAAAGGAGCGAAGTCTGGAGTTAGCAGTACGAGTGGAGGGCGTAGATAGAAGTAGTTTGCCAGAAGAGCGAAGTTCACGAGAGGGGTTGTAAGGAGAGATAAGCGATGAAAGGTATTGAGGAGCCGCAGAGTGAGGTCAGGTCAGGAGGAGTAGTTTGAATTGGATGCGGAAATGGATAGAGAGCCAGTGAAGTGACTTGAGAAGAGGAGTAATGTGGGTATAGCGAGGTTTTCTAAATTGTTTTGCTTGTTTGTTAAGTCTTGATCTTTTTTTTCCCTGCCATGCTGTCGCGTTAGTTTTCCTCTTAATCTTTTAGGTTTTTTGGATGTTTTTAAGTGTTTGGGGTTTTTTTGCATCACCGCTACAGGCCGTATTTGTCTCAGGCAATCTGGCTACACCATATAATTTTTTTTTTTTTTTTTTACTTCCAACATTAAGTCATTTGATTTTGCAGTGGCTATCTTTCTGGGCGATATGTCCCAGAAACACACCATTGGGTTTAAAAAGTGCACTCAATGTGGCAGGATCCTTTCTATCACAGATACCTGCAAAAAAGAGTGCCTGCAGTATCTGGGCCCCAACCATAAACCGCCACCTTGCATTTTGTGTTCGCAAATACAAAAAGAGGACTTAAGGATTGAGAAGAGCCATTGATTCTACATCAGCGGCATCAGTCTCCGTGGCCTGAGGAGCTGCACCAAACGCTGGCATAATATTAGCATCAAGGGGCCCTTGAGTTTAATTGGAGGTCACCCCAGTGTATGATACCACCCTGAAGAGGAAGGATTTGTCCTCATCTTCAACATTGAGCTGTTGAGCCATCAGGTGGATGTGAAGCTGCATTGACGCTGAGGGTTCATCGAAGCTTGATGCCAAGAATATCGAGGGTTCTCAGTCTCAGCCCTCAAAGCAGCCCCCAGATGAGGACTGCTCATCCTCCTTGAAGACAAAAAGTCCATGCCAGACTTCACAAGACAAAGACCAGTCTGCTGATACTACCCCATAGATTGCAGGAACATTGGTCAAATCTGCTGAAGACTCCTTGCCTTTGGCGATGGCCGCCCTTGAGAAGTGGCTGATGAAGGGTCTTGAGGAAAGAATGTCAGTGCCCTTCGCCATGCGTGATCTTAAGAATCTAGCAGCATCAACCATGATGCACTGAGAAATTGATCCTCTACTGGAGGCTCATTGTCTGCCTGTGGTAGAAGCATCATTATTGAGACATCAAAGGGCCTTGACACAGATACCTAACTGGCCAGTATTACTCTCCAGTGCATTGGGAGGTGATCACGCTCAGAGACATTGGAAGTAATCGGTGCATACATACTCCCGAAGGAGATCTGCCTTCCCTAGGAGATGGAGGGCAATCCAGACCGAGACTCTGATGTCATTGGAGTACTGCTCTGAGTTGGACTCAAACCGCTCAATGGAATCAGTATGAATTTAAATATTTCTCAGAAGAAGGATCTCCGAAGTTGCCCTTGGATCCTTCACACACTCATGAGAAATGCAAGTCCCTTTCCGAGGCGTTATTATGTCACGATTTTGTAAGGGATGTGGCTGCCATACCATTTCCACTGGAGACAGAGCAGGAACCCAGGTCCAAAGATTTGGATATCCTCCAATATTCCATTGCCCCTAAGGAAGCGGTGACTATGCCCATACACTACATCCTTCGGAGGTTACAGATAAGAATGTGGGAGACCCCCACTCTTTGTGTCTGTAGCTAATAAGAAGTTCAACTCGATACAGTCCAAAAGGATCCCGGATTCGAGAAGCTTCAGCTGTCGCACCACTGTATGGTCATCAAAATCTGCTCTCAAAAGAGCTAAAATCTTCAAATTGCACTCCTTAGCACCCCTGGAAAGGGAGACCCAGACATTGGATTCTTCTGGGTGAAAGATTTTCCAGAACGCCATGCTATCCTGTGTGTGTCTTATCTCTTCATAGGCATGTGCAGCCTTGATCATATGTCTTGACTATCTCCCTCTAGAGAAAGCCGAATGGTATCATTCCCTTGTGAGTCAAGGAAAGGCGTGCGGAAAATACATCGTCTGTGTAGCATATATTTTCGATATGACATTGAGAGCCTCATCTGAATATTGGCACCCAGAGACTCTCATGGCTCCAAGCCTCAGACTTGCAAGCCAGTGTCTGGAAACAACTTACTGACATGCCGTGCCATCGAGACAATCTCTTTGGAGATAAGGTGCAAGAAGCTGCTACCATGATCATGCAACACTATGATATGCTTAAAATTCTCTCCAGGCACACTTCCTACCTAACCTCTGCTTCATCTCAGAGGTTTCACAGTGGTGGGCAACAAAGATCCTATTTCTCTCATCGGCATAGGTATCTTCCTGCCCCACTATATCCAGTCCAAGCAACCTCTTTGTGCATGACCTTGGCAGCGGCAGGTCCAGAAGTCCCAGCCTGTCTCCCAGCCATTGCCAGGGGTGGGCTTTTGACTGGCTCCTTGAGAATAAGGTCAATATCCCCTATACTTTACTTGGAAGACCTCCAGTCGGTGGGAGGCTCACACTCTGCTCAGAGGGGGCCCCTTCTAATTTACGACTCTTGGGTTCTCAAAATAGTTTGGGAAGGTTACAGACTATTTGAACTCCCTCCAAATTGTCCATAGAGGGGCCATTCCATTCCACCTCTTTATCAGCTAATTATTTTTAAGGAGTTCTTCGCTTTTCAGTCCGTACATGCGACTGAGCCCATTCTGCCAGGACAGGCATGGATTTTATTTGAGACACTTTTTGGTGCCCAGGAAAACAGGCAGATTCCATCCATCCTAGACCTGAAAGACCTGAACAAATTTTGAGTCAGAGAGAAGTTCAAGATAGTTTCTATGGGCATCCTTCTACCTTTTCTGTGTTCTCTGAATTTAAAGGATGCTTACACCCATATACAGATACATTTCAGGGAAATATCTGCAATTCATCATGGGGAAACATCACTTCCAGTACCATATTCTGCCTATAGGCCTCTCACATTCTCACAAAATGCTTTGCGGTTGTTGCAGCTTTTCAAGGCAGACCAGGAGTGCACGTGTTCCTGTCACTGCCCTGACACATCTCCATATGAGACCATCTCAGTGAGCTTTCAGTGGACACAGCCTACAAACAGGTTCAGTGACATAACTGTCAGTCTTCCCCTCAGGGGTTCTCTGTTCTGGTGGCTGGATCATACCAATCTGACCAGAGGTCTTTCTGTCCAAATTCTTCCCTAGCAAAAGTTGCTCACGACAGATACGTGACGTCAGATCATTTTCTTGGAACTAAGGGCAATCTCAGACTCTCTTAATGGCTTTCAAAGATTGGTTAGCCAATCAAATTGTGGTGATTCAAATGGACAGTGAAGTAGCCATGTTCTTGTCAATAAGCAGGGAGGAATGGGCTTATATCTCCTGTGTTTGAAAACAGTCAGAATGTGGAACGTCGCCATCTCTTAAGGGATGAAACTCAGTCACATACCTGCCTGCTGAGGACAATGACCTGGTGGATAGACTGTTAAGCCCTTCAACCTCATGAATGGACCTTGTATCCAGAAGTGGTGCTCTCCATCTTTCTGGAGTGGGGCATCTCCTTGCTAGATTGTTTCACCATTCGTCAGAACACCCAGGTGCCTCAGGTCTGCTTCAGGGGAGGGGAGAGACGTATTGCAAACTAGCCTTGGATGTCTTCCTCCTCCAGTGGGGAGAGGGATATTTGTATGTGTATCCTATTCCTCTGATTGCAAACACTCTTCTGAAGTTCAAGGATGACAGAGGCATGGTGCTCATTGCATCTATAGGCCATGGCAACCATGGTTCCCTCTCTTCCTTGAACTTTCCATTCAGGATTCGGTTTGCCTTGGAAATTCACCAGCTCTTATTATGCAGGATCAGGGGATAGTGCTGCATCCCAACATAAAGTCCCTTAGTCCTTACAGCTTGGATGTTGAGAGGTTGACTTTGTCCTCCTTCATCCTGCCGGTTGGTGTTACTAGTGTCCTTTTGGCTTCCAGAAGAGATTCTACTTGGATGTCCTATGCTTTCAAATGGAAGAGGTTTGCTGTCTGAGGGCAAGGCATTAGATCCTTTCTCAGGTTCCACACAAAACCTGTGTAAATACCTTCTACACTGTCTGAGTCTGATTTTAAAACCAACTCTAAAAAAGTTCACCTCCATGCAATTGATGCTGCTTATGTGGGCTTGCTTCTTGTGAAGTCTCCTGCATTATGATCTTAACTCAGCTGATGAAAGCTCCTTTCAAATTGCTAAATGTCTGGAAGGTCTTGTTTTTGGTGGTGGTAAATTCAGCAAAGCCTGGCAATCTACTTCTGGTTGCACTTTGCCAAGAAAACCTAGGGGATGGGATGCCACAAGTTGACTTCAGTTCAGTGGCATACAGCATACATAGAAACATGATGACAGAAAAAGACCACAAGGCCCATCTAGTCTGTCCTTCCATAACTACAACAGTCCACTTTTTACCTTTAGAGATCCTCTGTGTTGGTCCCATGCTTTTTTGAATTCAGTTACTGTCCTCATCTCTACCACCTCCACTGGGAGACTATTCCACGGATCCACTACTCTTTCCGTAAAGAAATATTTCCGCATATCACTCCTGAATCTATCTCCCTTCACCCTCATCCCATGTCCCCTCGTAGCAGAACTTGCTTTCAATTGAAAGAGGCTCTCTCCCTGAACATTTATGCCACGGAGGTATTTAAACATCTCAATCATATCACCTCTATCCCGCCTTTCCTCTAAGGTGTACATATTAAGATCCTTAAGTCTGTCCTCATATGCTTTATAATGAAGCCCATTAATCATTTTAGTAGCAACCCTCTGCACCGACTCCATCCTGTTCACATCCTTTTGAAGGTGCGGTCTCCAGAATTGCACACCATACTCCAAATGAGGTCGCACCAAAGACTTATACAGAGGCATTATCACTTCCTTTTTTCTGCTAGCCATTCCTCTCCGTATGCACCCAAGCATCCTTCTAGCTTTTGCCGTCGCCTTTTCTACCTGTTTAGCTACTTTAAGATCATCAGACACAACCACGCCTAGGTCCCGCTCTTCTTTAGTGGACAAAAGTACTTCACCTCCTATACTGTATTGCTCCCTTGGATTGCTGCAGCCCAAATGCATGACCTTACATTTTTTAACATTAAATCCCAGCTGCCAAATTCTAGACCATTCTTCAAGCTTAGCTAGATCCCTCCTCATGTTATCTACACATAGTCTGAGCTCCATGTCCTAGCAGCTAATCCACAAAGTTTTTCAGTAATAGGATGGTTCTTCAAACATGTCCGGACTTCTACCTTAATCAGTGAGTCATCCTGACAACTTTTTTCCCAAGAATTCATGCTCATAAGGGGAAAGTTCACTGCACACATTGGACTGTAAGAGAGCCTTGGCTTTCTATTTGGAGCAGACCAAAGCCCATAGAAGGTCCTCCTAGATTTTTGTTTCATTTGACCCAAATAATATTAGGGGCTGCCATCACCAAACACGCATTTGAGTTTAACTCGCAGATTGCATCTCTTTTGCCTATGTGCCAGGCAAGCTTGAGCCTTGAGGGTCATATCACAGCTCACATTGTCCAGACACTGGCTGCATTGGTAGCCCACTTGTGCTCAGTCTTCATGGAAAACATTTGCAAAGCTGCAATCTGGACTTCAGTCCATTCATTACATCATGTTACTCTTTGGCCAAACCTGCTATTGTTTACAATCAGTACTTATCTGTTCGGGGGCTAGAATCAAACTCCATCCTCCCCAGACCTATTTCTTTTCTGTTCCATTGTGCCTCAGCTTTACACACTGCAATATGATTTTAAAAATGGTAATCTTCAGCCTCCAGGAACAAGCAGGAAGTCAGTCCTCACATAGGGGTGATGTCAGTGTCGACAGAACCCCACAGAAGCATCTCCCAAGCTTTCAAAGAAAGCCTTTGGGAGATGCCACCACGCATGTGTGTTTCCCTTTCCACCCACGGGTGCCATCTTACTCAGTCTCCCTTTTTCCACGGAGCCCTACAGACATCCGTCTTCTTCCCCTGGAAAAAAGTTCATTTTCTCGTGCATTAAGTGCATTTCTTTCTCTGGTTAGCACTGGTCCCTTTCCCGCCTCCAAGTCCCGTCACCATGGCGTTGAGTCTTGGAACCATTTTTAGTTCTTTTTTTTTTTTCTCTCCAGCGCGATTTCGTGCCTTTTCTAACCGCTGGCTACATCAACGGTCTTCGACCTTGCAGGGGTCCTTTTTGCCTAAATGGCCAGTGGGTTCAAAAGGTGTGATTGGTGCGCAAAGAACATGTCCCTAATCAATACACATGACTGCTGCCTCTTGTCTAGGTGCCAGCCTGACCCAGAGATCTGCGCCCTGTGCAAAAAAGATTTCCTCTAAGACCTTCCAAAGTTGTTAGCAGAAGCAGGATGACATCTTCCACAGGTCAGATTCAGCCCTGGTGTCCCTGGTAATCTTGCGCTCTAAGGCCCTGCACGGATCTTCAGAGTTGCATAAAGCTCACGCGGGAGTGCAAGAAAAAGAAGAAATCCTCGAGGACCTCATCCTGGGAATTGGACACACACAGCAAGTCCCGGGCGAGGTCCCATAGTCCCTGGAGAGTATCAAAGGAGTCAGAGTGGCCAGCAAAGGTGCCCAGAACAGATGCAACGGATCATGGATCTGGCAATGGATCACGGACCCCCGAGGCCTGTCCTGTCGAAGACTCCCTCTCCTCACTGATGCCGGACCCAGTCACCCTGGTGTCAGAGTCGAAGGTTGCAACTCCTGAGTGGGAAGCCAGGATAATGGCATTGGAATGCAGTGTCACTGCCTTCCTTGCCTCGCAGCACGCGTCGATGCCTGGCTCTGCCAGTTCTCGCGCAAAGACTTCAGGGACCTCGATGTTGAGGACTCCCCCGCCGTTAATAGAATCTTTGAGAGCCCCAGGCCTCAAGCCAGTCCTTGATGAGAGTCTTGATCTCGCTCCCGGTCCTCGGGAGCGAGATCATCCCTGGAAAGCGCTTGTGGCTCTGGCCAAGCAGCAGCCATGGGTCATCGAAGACCTGACCCGAGCCCGATGCCTCAAGAGCAGTCAGGCCTCGAGTTTTCGAAAGACTACTCAGACTTCCCCAGAGATGCGTAAACACCGCGATCTCCCCTCGGATCTGTCTTCCCAGGCATTGAGACACTGGTCTCCTCTTGAGGACACCCCATTCCTTGAGTTTGTCTGGGACATGGCGAAGGCCTTGTCTCTCACGACATAGTCAGAGGAAGACCCTCGCATGGAGGAGCTCAAAATCCTCCTGTAAGAGGCTCCACCTTAGGAGGCCCTGACGGTCCCTGTCACCGCCATACTCGGGTGACTCCTCCTTTGAATGTGAGAGACACCGGCATCAGTACCGGTAGTTAGCCGATGCCTGGATACCATGTATTGGGTACAGTGGGGCTCTGGCTTCCGGAAAACGCAACTTCCTCACACTTCTATGGTGGTGGAGTTGACCATGCATCGTCAGAAAAGCCCAAACACTCACTCTTCCATGTCCCCGGGCAGGGAGTCCCACGCTCTCGACGCCCTTGGACGCAAATGCTACCAGGGCTCAGTGCTGGGTTGCCCGATTACAAGCATATCAGCATGTATCTCCATGACCTAGCAAAAGAATTCACAGGTTTATCAGCGGTTCTCAGTGGAGATCACCTCCAGCGATTCCAACCCCTCATGAAGTGTCTCAGGGAGTGCTCAAAGTGCATGTCTCGAGCTGCCTACGACGGCTTCTAGTCTAACGCGAGGGTGGCCACTGCAGGCATCGATGCCTGACACCAGGCCTGGCTCCAGACATCGGACCTTGAATAATGGGTCCAGGAAGAACTCCTAGACATTCTCTGCCTCGGTGAAAACCTCTTTGGCAAACAGATGGAAGATAAGGCGGCGGAGAAAGAGACAGAGTTCGTCACCAGGACTCTGCTCTCCTGGAAGACCTCCAACCTTCCCAAAAAAAAAATGCTGGGGAAAAGGCCTCCCTTCCACCAGAAAGACCAGCCTTACTGAGGCTATCCCCAATACCAGGCCCCTCCAGACCCCGCAGGGTCATTAGGGCAAAGGAGCAGGCCAGGGCCAACACAAGCCTAAGGGCTCAAAGCCCCAAACAGCAGCTCCTGCCCAGGCTGGGTTGCAGTTTTGACTCCCTGAGCATAGACTCTCCAGCCATGGGGGAGCAGCTGCCAACTGAGGGGTGTCTGATTCATTTTGCCTATTGGTGGCCTATCATCAAGTGGTCAAAGAAGGCTACCTCCTTCACCTGGACCAGACGCCCCCCCCCCCCCTCTTTCTTTTCAGGAGAGTCCCCTCTGACTCCCCTGCACCAGGCCCTGCTACTGCAGGAACCTACCGGCCTTCTCAGGGACAGAGCCATGAAGCCAGTAACCCAATACCTAAGAGGGGAGGGGTTCTACGTCAGGTACTTTCTGGTCCCAAAAAGAACAGGGGGCCTAAGGCCTATCCTAGACTTGCGAAACCTGAACATGTTCCTGGTGCGGGAAAAGTTCAAAATGCTCTTCCTTGAAACATTGCTGCCTTACCTCCAGCAGGGAATTGACTATGCTCCTTGGACCTAAAGGATGCTTATACCCACATCCTTATTCATCCCAGTCACAGGCAGTACCTGAGATTCATGGTCAGGGGCGACCACTACCAGTACAGGGTACTACTCTTCATCCTGGCCTCCGCATCTTCACCAAATGCCTGGCAGTGATGGCCGACTGCCTCCGGCTCCAAGGGGCCTTCGTTTTTCCATACCTTAACGACTGGCTCATGAAAGGGGACACGGCCACTAAGGTGCAAAAGGCCACGGCCCGCACCAAGGTCCTGCAACATATATGGTTTGTGATAAACCACCCCAAATCTCACCTCATTCCAACAGAGGATCTGGAGTTCATAGGAGCTCATCTGAACACTCTCCAGGCCAGGACTTTCCTCCCCCTGGACAGGGCAGATCTGCCTTAGGGCCCTGGCCACTGAGGTACAGCACCATTATTCAGTATCGGCGTGGTCCATGCTCCGTCTACCAGTTCATGTGGTTCTAACGTCCGCCTCCACATGCGGCCAGCTCAGTGTTGTATCCGCTCACAGTGGACACAGCACACAGGTAGGCTCCGGGACAGAGTCTGTATCTCGTCAACTAGCAGAGTCGCTCAACTGGTGGTAGGGCACACAGCACCTGCAGAAGAGCATGCCTTTCCAGCCCCCAAACCCCCAGAAGGTCCTCACCAAGGATGCATCCGTACTGAGCTGGGGTGCCCACTGTGAGGAACTGCGCACGCAGGGCAGCTGGTCTCTGGCGGAGAGCCAGCTGCAGATCAATCTGCTGGAGCCCATGGCTATTTTTCTGGCAATCAAGGACGTCCACCATCGCCTCCGGAACCAGTCGGTGCTAGTCCAAACAGACAACCAGGTCGTGATATTTTACCTGAATAAGCAAGGGGGCACAGGGTCTCAGCGCTTCTGCCAGGAGGCAGTAGCCTTCTGCTTGTACGCGATCGGTCAGGAATGCTCCTCAGGGCAGTATACCTTCCGGGCCAAGACAGTGCCCTAGTGGACAGACTGAACAGGATCCACCAGCTGCATGAATGGCGATTAGACCCCATGGTGGCGCAGCGGCTGTTCCAACTCTGGGGAACCCCAAGTCTGGACCTCTTTGCTAGTCCAGCCAATGCTCATCTGCCCCACCTCTGCTGTCCCCAACCGCATCCATCCTGGATAGCGGCGGATGCCTTCCTCATCTCATGGTCAGAGGGCCTGCTGTATGCCTTCCCTCCCACGCCACTAATTACCCGGACCCTCTTCAAGGTCCTGTGAGACATGGCCTTCATGATCCTGGTGGCCCCGCCGTGGCCCAGGCAGCCTTGGTTTCCCCTGTTGCACCGCCTCTCAATGGAGCTCCCGGTCCCTCTGGGGAACTCCCCAGGGCTACTGACCCAGGAGGAGGGCTCACTCCTTCACCCCAACCCGGGGTCCCTGTCATTAACAGCATGGCCTCCACCTCCCTTGGAAGTCCTGGCCTCTCATAAGAACTCCACAAGACGGCCTACGCCTTCAAGTGGTGCAGATTCTCAGTATGGTGTGAGGAGCAGTGGGTAGACCCGTTCTCTTGCCAGGTGCACATGGTGCTGCAGTATTTGCTCCACCTTTCGCAGACTGGACTCGTCTAACTCTGTCAGTTTGTACCTGAGTGTGCTTCTGGCGCACCTTCACTACTAGAGGGAAAACCCCTTTCTGCGCAACCCCTCATTACCCAATTTATGCGGGACTTGCTGCTCTCTAAGCCTCCCATCCGCCTACCCCAGGTGGAATGGGATTTCAACATGGTTCTGATGCAGCTCACCAAGCCGCCTTTTGAACCTCTGGCTACCTGCCATTTGCATTGTCTATCCTGGAAGGTCATCCTCCTGGTGGTGCTCACTTCTGCTCGCAGAGTCAGTGGGCTTCAGGCCTTGGTGGCCGAACCACCTTACACCAGGTTCTACAACAATAGGGTCGTGCTTCGCACCCACCCTAAATTCCTTCCGAAGGTGGTATCCGCCTTTCACATCAACCAGGAGGTGGTGCTCCCCACCTTCTTTCCAGAGCCCCACGCTGACAAGGCTGTGGCCGTTCTCCACACTCTGAACTGTAAGGAGGGCCCTGTCCTTCTACCTGCAACGTACTCAGGACCACTGCAAAGTCTCGCAGCTTTTCATTTTTTATGATCCTAGGCGACGGGGGGGGAGGGGGGAACTGTTACCAAACGGACCTTGTCCACCTGGGTGACGGACTGCATGGCCTTCACCCATGATCAAGCTGGGTTCTCGTTAGAGTGCCGGGTCACAGCGCACAATATCAGGGCTATGGTGATTTAGTTGCAAGCCTACGCTCTGTCTCTGTGTCAGACATCTGCCGGGCCACCACCTGGTCCTCAGTTCACACCTTTGCAGCTCACTTCTGCCTGGAGAGGGAGTCCCGACAGGACAGTGCCTTCGACCAGGCCGTAATCTGTTCGGGGTTTAGGCAACTCCTGCTCTCCGACCCTCAGAGTCTGTCCTCAGATTCACTTGCGGCTGCTCATGGTGGGACCTTGTTTTTCTACAGGTTCTTGGTAGCCTGTAGCTAGAGAGTCCCATATGTGAGGACTGACTTCCTGCTTGTTCCTGGAGAAAGCGTAGTTACTCACCTGTAACAGGTGTTCTCCAGGGACAGCAGGAATCAATCTCAAAACCCTCCCTCCTCCCCTTGGACTTGCTGTACAATTTTTGATATGTTCTTTTGTCGGCTCTGTCATCTGACTGAGTAAGATAACACCCTTGGGTGGTAAGGGGACCACACATGTGTGGTGGCATCTCCCAAAGGCTTTCTTTGAAAGCTGGGGAGATGCTTCCACAGAGCTCCGTCGACGTCACCCATATGTGAGGACCGATTCATACTGTCCCTGGAGAACACTTGTTACAGGTGAGAACTACATTTTACCTCTATGGTTTTAGTTCTAGGCTGTTTTTTATGATCTCCAGAAACAAGCAGGAATGAGTCTTCACATATGGGTTTCGTCGGTACCGACGGAGCCTGTGCGGGAACGCTCCCCAGCGTCCAGAAAGAAAGCTTTTGGGAGCATCCCACCGCGCCTGCGCGCTGCCTTCCCGCCTTTCCCAACCGCCTCTCTCCAGTTCTTCTTTTCCGCGGAGCCAGCAGGTCGTTTCCCTGTCACCGCTGAATAATTACTTTATTTTTTTCTAATTCTTTGGTCTCGTGTCTGCCTTCTTCGACGTCAGACCGGTACCGCCGGTCTTTTCTTTCTTTCTAATTCTTAAAAAAAAAACCTACCGTTTCCCACTTCTGTGCAATTTTTTCTTCGGCCTTAGGCCTACGAAATATTTTTCCTCATGGAAAAGCCCGCCTCCAGGTTTAAAAAATGCACGAAGTGCAGCGGTACTATTTCTGTCACCGACACCCATGACTGATGTCTAAAATGTTTGGGTCCTGACCATTCCATCACGGATTGTGCGTCCTGTTCCATGATGTCTAAAAGAGGTCGACAGAACCGAGCGGCTAAGCTCAGTACCCTGTTTCTCTCTGATGCAGCTTCGGTGGCATCGACGTCTTCCAGGGCTGCTTCTTCCTCTCATGGATCTCAGGTAACCAAACATAAGTCCAGCCGGTCCTCGAAGGGTAGATCTCCCTCTAAGCATCGAGATGCCTCCGGGCTTGCCCTCGAGGATTCTACACCGGCAAAATTACCCCGGCGGGAAGCCCCGGTTTCCAAAGCTTCATCTATGGGGTCACAGGTTGACATCGATGGTGCGGCCTCGACCGATCACCTGTTGCCATGTTCTGGGGTACCGGTGGTTTCCACTGGTATCGACATCCAGACATTAGTGGCGTCGATGGATCAGAATATTCTGACCATGCAGCGTGCCATTACGGCATTCATACAGGCTGCGACGCCTCCGGTACCGCAACAAACTCCGTTGTCGGTACCGGTTCCGGCACCGATATCGGTACCGGTACCGGGACCTATTGCATCGACATCGGCTTCGGTGTCGACTGCAGCGGTACCCTGTTCTTTGATGCCCATCGGTACCGAACTGGTACCGATCACTCCCGATGTCAATACCACTCGGTACGCGTATCGGGCTCTGCAGGAGCATCCAGACAGGCGATACTTCGATTCCTCTGTCGAAGCATTGGTACTCCTTCCTCAGGAGCCTTCTTCTCCAAAAAGGAGAATGTCTTCTTCAGAAGACTTGTCTTTCCAAGACTTCATTAGGGAAGTGGCCAGGGGCCATTCCATTTCTGTGGCCCCTGAGTCAGAGCCTAGAGCCAAACAATTGGATATTTTACAATATCCTAAGGCTCCTAAGGAGGCAGCTACTTTACCAATTCATGAGATCCTTTATGATCACATGTTGGGCATATGGGAGACTCCTCTCACCGCCTCCCCTCATTCTCGTAGGTTGGACACCATGTACCGTGTTCCTCCCTGTCCTGGCTTTCATAAGACTCAACTTCCTCACCACTCTATTGTGGTGGAGTCTGCCATGAAGAAGATAAAGAGTGCAAAAAGGCACTCATCTAATCCTCCAGGAAGAGAATGCAGAACCTTAGATGCTTTTGGCCAGAGAATTTTCCAGGCCAACATGCTTGCTGCCAGAATCAACTCCTATAGTCTCTATATGGGGATGTTTCTAAAAGAAGTTACAGATCATCTGCAGACTTTAGCCCCTTTTATTTCAGAAGATAAAAGAGGAGTTTCTCACCTGGCTTAAACATGCCCAGGATGTTTCCCAAATTTTCCAACCGTGCAGCCTTTGACTCTTTTGAGTGTGCCAGCAGAGCCTCGGCTATTGCCATAGGTGCACGCAGAGTTGCTTGGTTACAAGCTTCTGATTTGGAACCCTGGGTCCAAGATGGATTAGGAAATCTTCCTTGTACAGGTGAAAACCTTTTTGGAAAGGATTGGCAAGCAAAGGCCACTCAGATGGATGCTGAAAATTCTGCTTTAGATAGACTTTCAAAGTCTACTTCTGCTCCTGTTAAAAAAAGGTTGTTCAAAAAGGCTTTTTATCCCAAAAAGGGGAGATATTATCCTTTTTATGGTCAGCAGACATCTTCTGCAGGTCGCTTTGCTGCAAAACGTCAGCAACAACCTAAACAGGCCAAGCCTAAGGCTGCAAGGACTGCTACGGCCCAACAGCCTCAGCCTCCTCAGGGCCTTTGACTTACAACTAGAGAACTTAGATTTTCTGGCTCTAGAAGAACCAGAGCTTCTCACTATTCCAGGAAGGTTAGCTCGCTTTGCTCCCAGATGGGAACAAATCACAGCAGAGCAATGGATCCTCTCCATCATAAGGGAGGGGTACAAGCTTCATTTCTTAAACCTTCCTCCTCACACCATGGTGAGACAGTTCAATTCTCCAACATCTCTCCTCGACCTTTTGGGTCAGGAGATTGCTACCCTTCTTGCCCAAAAAGCAATAGAAGAAGTACCCCTTTTTCAACAGGGCTCAGGGTTCTACTCCCCCTATTTTCTTATCCCAAAGAAAACAGGGGGCTACAGACCCATTTTAGATCTCAGAGAATTGAACAAGTTTCTATGCAAAGAGAAATTCAAGATGATTTCTCTCGGTGCTCTCCTTCCATACCTTCAGAGTCAGGATTGTCTTTGTTCTCTAGATCTCAAGGATGCGTACACCCATGTCCTCATCCATCCAACACACAGAAGGTTCCTTCGGTTCCTTTATCAAGGAAAGCACTACCAATACAGAGTGCTTCCTTTCGGTCTGGCCTCTGCACCAAGAGTGTTCACAAAATGCATGGCAGTAGTAGCTGCATTTCTACGCACTCTAGGAATATTCGTATTCCCATATCTGGACGACTGGCTCATCCGAGCTCCATCCCAGTCAGAGGCCCAGACTTCCCTAGCCTGCACAAGGCGTATTCTTCAGTATCTGGGACTTGTAATAAACATCCCAAAATCCCATCTCACCCCTACGCAGTCACTAGAGTTCATAGGGGCCTTGCTGGATACCACAACTGCAAGAGCCTATCTTCCCCAGGCCCATTGCCTACGCTTGGTGCAGTTAGCCTCCCAGATTCAGTTAAAGTCCCATTTAACTGCTCGAGAGATGTTACAACTGTTAGGCCACATGGCATCCACCGTGTATGTTTTCCCTTACGCTCGCCTTCACATGAGGGCAGCTCAATGGACTTTATCCACCCAATGGACCCAGGCATCAGGGTGCCTATCAGACAAAATAGCAACCTCCAGTCGCCTTTTTTGGTCTCTCCAGTGGTGGAAGTCCACTCAAAACCTGTTGCTGGGGTCCCCCTTTCAACAGTTGTTACCCCAAGCAACCCTTACAACAGATGCCTCTCCAAGGGGTTGGGGAGCTCATCTACAAGATCTCTCCACCCAGGGCATCTGGTCTCCACAGGAGACTTCTCTACATATCAACCTCTTGGAGCTCAGAGCAATTTTTCTAGCTCTCAGAGTCTTCCACAACCTGCTCAGCTGCAAGACAGTCCTCATCCACACGGACAACCAAGTAGCCATGTTCTGTGTGAACAAGCAGGGCGGGACTGGCTCTCTGTCGCTTTGCAACGAAGCTTTGAGATTGTGGGCCTTCGCCAGAGAGCATCAAATTCATCTTCTGGCAGTATATCTTCCAGGCGTTCAAAACTCTTGGGCAGACAAACTCAGTCGAATTCTGCTTCCACACGAGTGGTCCCTCCATATGGACCAGATAGCCAGAATCTTTCGGATTTGGGGAACCCCGGACATAGACCTCTTTGCAAGTCCGTGGAATGCCAAACTTCCCCGGTTCTGTTCCAGAATTCCGTGTCAGGGAGTTCAGGCCAAGGATGCCTTCCTCCTTCACTGTGGTCAAAGCTTCCTTTACGCCTTTCCACCCATTCCCCTAATTCCCAAAACTCTCTTCAAGCTTCAGAGAGATCAAGGGTCTATGATCCTCATAGCACCACGTTGGCCACGACAAGGGTGGTACCCTCTACTTCTGCATCTCTCTCAAGCTCCTTCCCTGGACTTGGGATCTGCTCCAGACCTCTTGTCTCAGGAGGAGGGAACGTTATGGCATCCAAATCCCCAGTCTCTCCATCTCAGGGCCTGGTTGCTGAAGACCTAGACCTTCAAGATTTGCATCTTTCTCAGCAGGTGAAGGATATCCTTCATGCTTCCAGAAAGCCTTCCACTAGACGTTCCTATGCTTTCAAATGGAAAAGGTTTACCATTTGGTGTGCAGAGAAGGGTCTTAACCCCCTTGCAATACCTCTGAATTTTTTACTAGAGTATTTGCTGCATTTATCCCATGCAGGCCTTAAAACGAATTCAGTAAGAGTCCATTTGAGTGCTATTTCAGCATCCCTCAAGCCTCTCCATGGACAGCCTATTTCCTCTCATCCTCTTATTGAAAGATTCATCAGAGGCCTTCTTTTAACTAAACCTCCCATTAGACCACCTCCAGTGGCATGGGATTTGAATCTAGTTCTTGGTCAGCTTATGAAGCCACCCTTTCAACCCTTAGCCATTACCTTCTTGAAATTCCTTTCCTGGAAGGTTATTTTTCTCATTGCAGTCACCTCAGCTCGCCGCATCAGTGAGCTGCAAGCCTTGGTGGCTAATCCTCCTTATACAAGGTTCCATCATGACAAGGTAGTCCTCAGAACCAATCTACACTTTATGCCTAAAGTGGTCTCACCTTTTCATCTGAACCAGGAGGTGTATTTACCTATCTTTTTTCCAGGACCTCATGCATCAAGTGCAGAGAGGAATCTCCATACTCTGGATTGTAAGAGAGCTCTCGCTTTTTACTTACAAAGGACACAGCAACATAGAAAGTCCTCTCAACTCTTTGTTGCTTTTGATCCCTCTCATTTAGGACTTCCAGTCTCTAAGAGAACACTGTCAAATTGGATTGCTCAGTGTATTTATTTTGCCTACCAGAGTAAGAACCTTTCTCTGGAGGGCCATGTCACAGCTCACAATGTGAGAGCCATGGCAGCCTCTATGGCTCATCTAAACTCTGTGTCCATCGACCAAATCTGTCGAGCGGCCACCTGGGCCTCGGTTCATACCTTTACAGCCCATTACTGCTTGGACAAGGACTCCCGCCGGGATGCCTTGTTTGGTCAGGCTGTTCTCAAACACCTGTTCCATACCTAATCAACTCCTACCCCCCATCCCAGGTTGGATGCCCGAGATCCATGGGGGGAGGGAGAGCCCTTCTCAGGGACTCACAACCTTGGGGATCTCCCTGGCATCTCCAGCTGGGGAGTCCCCATATGTGAAGACTCATTCCTGCTTGTTCCTGGAGATATCACAGTTACTTACCTGTAACAGGTGATCTCTGGGAACAGCAGGAATAAGTCTTCACAACCCACCCACCTCCCCTAGGAGTTGTATCTCTCTATCTATCTTTCCTTTCCTCTCTCTCTTTGTCTCAGCTTTAAAACTCGAACTGGAGAGAGGCGATTGGGAAAGGCGGGAAGGCAGCGTGCAGGCGCGGTGGGATGCTCCCAAAAGCTTTCTTTCTGGACGCTGGGGAGCGTTCCCGCGCAGGCTCCGTCGGTACCGACAAAACCCATATGTGAAGACTTATTCCTGCTGTTCCCAGAGATCACCTGTTACAGGTAAGTAACTGTGCTGTGTCTGCTAGTTGTGACACAACTATTCCCCTTTTTGTTATGAGTCTGCTGGTAGTAACAGAATTCCGTATATGAGCACTTGTCCTGTTTGTCCATGGAGAAACAAAGTTACTCACCTGTAGCAGGTGCTCTCCGTGGACAGTAGGATAAATCCTCATATCCCTCCCATCTCCCCTTGGTTATCAGACTTGGTCAAATGGAACGGCAGGTGGGAAGGGTGCATACATGCAGGAAGGAGCTGGTGAAGGTTTCCGCACAAGGGCTGCATCGTTGACACCACCCATATGTGAGGACTTATCCTGCTGTCCAAGGAGGTGAGCAACCCTATTGTAGGCTGTGCGATGGGTTTTAAACAAAAGTTGGGAATAACATGGCAGGTTTCACTTGGTTTGATGAAAAGTATATGAGAGAGTTTTATCTAACTTGTACAAATCTTCCCTATTGGGCTCTGTAATAACCTTTATTTATTTTGTGGTAGTAATGAGATGTATTAGAAAGGAAGCTGGTGTGACTTCACACTAGTCTTAATCGAGTTTGGAAAGATTTATGCATACTGTACCCTTTTTTTTCATGTTCTGTTTTTTAAATAAAAATAAATTATGAAATGTCTTGATTGTGCATATTTAATGATGATGACATGTCAAAATACAAGGCCTTATCCTCTTGGTTAAGTTCTTATGTATAAAAGGAGAGAGGAGTGTCCTAGTGGTTAGGGCAGTAGCATCAGTCCAGAGGGACCTGGGTTCAAGTCCCACTAGGGGACAGCAGCCTTGGGGTTTTAGTCCCACTGGCGCTCCTTGTGGCCTTAGGCAAGCCACTTAACTCTTCATTGCCTCAGGTGCAACCTTAGATTGTGAGCCCTTTGGGGACAGGGAAATTGCTTGAACGTAACTTCCTTAAGCGCCTAGCCGATATCACTATAGGCAGTATAGCAAGTAAATAAACTATAACTGTAGTTAATTTTTCAACTCTCTTGTTTGACAAAGTATATATTTAAGGATGTGAGACCTTTGTAAATATTTATGAGCCTCATGCTCCCATGATGTACTGCAGCAGCTGCTGTTGGCAGAATCCATGGAGGGAAGGATGGGGAAATAGCAGCTGTTTTGATGTAAGAAAATTGATATTTTAGAAGTAGATGATCAGGGGTGAGAAATACTAGTTAGTTACTGCAACTGATTTCACCTTCCTGGTGCCAGCCCTGAAACATCACACCTTGAGTGCAGTGTCAAAAACACAGGCAGCTAGAGAACAGGTGCCAATTGTGAATTTAAGAAATACTAGGAAACACATCTAGCAGCCTCTAAATATGACTTCCACTGTATAGAAAGCAAAGTTGCTTGCCTTTAACAGGAATTCTCTGTAGAAAGCAGGATAACTCATACACACTGAAACCAGTCCTCTTAGATTTTTATGAGTATGTGTAGAATTTCCTGTGCATTTCCTGGTTCATGGTTTATTTAACTTATATACCGCCTTTTACAGGTTTTGCAAAGCGGTTTACAAAAAAAAACAAAAAACATGAAAGTAAAAAGAATGGCAATCGATTAATAAGACAGCAGAAGAGAAGGAAATGCAAAAGAGAAAGAACTAATAGCAGAAACAAACAGTAGGGCAATCATTCCAGAGGGTCAAGCATACTAAGTGTTATCCTTCCAGGCAGGGAAAGCACATGGCACATCTTTGACTAGACTAACCTATTCTAATTGAAATGCTTGTTTGAAAACATGAGTTTTTAGTTCTGCCTCTGATGTGGTATATAGAATGCTATCTGTCCCTCTCCAAAGAGGTTATCAGCGGTCCCCTTTAACAGAATCTGCAGCCCAGATTTCAGGGCTAGGAGGATGTGGCTCACAGGGGAGGGGTTAAGAACCCAGCAGGCTGCAGGAGGGAGAGCGGCCCATGGAGCCAAAAGTCCTTCCAAGGTAAGTTGTGCATAGAAGTTCTGAGGTATGAGATTTAACTGGGGCTGGAGGATGGGCCAGAAGGGCATTCCAAAGCGAGGGGGCAAGAAAGAAAAAGGCAGAATACCCTTGTAGATTTGTACCGTGCTCGAGCTGGGGAAGATAAACAAATTGACTGTAGGGTATAACCAGGGCTGACAAATAATCTGGAGCTATTTGATGCAGAGCCTTGAAGGTCAAAAGGAGTTCCTTATCGGTCCTACAGTTCAGTCCTCCACCTCTGGGTAGTGCACCTCCTCCTGCAGCATGGAGACTGGACAAGTCAAATTCATGACATCACTGGGTATATCTTGCTGGTCTTCTCCCATCATCCCCCAGTGTGTCCAGTCTCCATGCAGCAGGAGAACTTAGTGAGCCTATTTGCTGGGCTCACTTGAGGGCTGATAAAGAGCAGTTAGGACAGGATTAATTGTAAATTTTCCTTAGTTAATTTTTATTTCTCTTTCTTTGTTGGTACTTTTCATTTAAAAAAAGAAAAAAAAAGTTCCACAGCCGCTGGTGCCTCTCTTGTTTTCCCCTCTTTGCTTCGGTAGTTATAATTAGTGGGACGGCTCTCCCCTCCTGGAACATATGGAGGGGAGCCCGGAAGAGCACAAGGCAAACGGCACAAGCACTGCCCCAAGTTCCTCGGGGCAGCGGGAAAAGCCATTCCCCTGGAGGAGCATAAGGCAAACTGCACGAACGCTGACCCAGGGCCCTCGGGGCAGCGAGGAGAGCCAGCGAGCCAGTGTGCTGCTAACAGCGGGAACGAGCAGCGTAACGGTTTGCAGGGCGGTGCTGAGATCCGCTCTCAGAAGGGAGCGGTGAGTCGGGGGAATCCCGAGGTGAGTGCCGCTGTAGCGCAGTGCTGTTTTCGGCGAAGCTGTGAGGGGGAGATACTTTTGGCGCGAAGCAGAGTCGATCGGCCCTGAGCCTGTTTCCCGCGCTCCGCGGCCACGTTGCAGCATCAGCGCTGATCGGCTCGCTTGCAGCAAATTAAACACGTTAAACTAGGATCGGAGGTGCTAGCGGTTAGCGAAGCGGGGTAAGTGCTCCAATGGGCCTCTAGTTCTCGGGAAAACATGCAGGCCTTATTCTCCAGGACCAAGCAGGAAGTCAGTCCTCACATATGGGTGACGTCGGCGCTGACAGAGCCCCCTTGCGGAGCATTTCCCCAGCTTTCAAAGAAAGCCTTTGGGAATGCAGCGCGCATGCGCGGTCCCCTTCCCGCCCAAGGGTGCCATCTTGCTCAGTCTTCTTTTTTCCGCGGAGCCCGACGGACGTGTTTCGTTTTCACCTGAGGAAAAAGTTGATTTTGTTCTGCGTGGACCCGTTTTCTTCGGTTCGACACCGGTTTCCCTTTCCCTCCTGGGCCCGATACACCAGTATCGAGCCTGGACTTCTTTTATCGATTTTTGTCCTTAGTGACTAGTGTACGCGCCATTTTTCTATTTTTCACTGGCAGCCCTATCTTTTGACCTCGCAGGGGCCCTTTTTCCCCCGATGGCTGCCAGCGGGTTTAAAAAGTGTGATCGGTGTAAGAAACTTATGTCTCTCACCGACACACATGACTGCTGCCTCTGGTGCCTCGGACCCGATCATGACCCAATGATCTGTGGCCCGTGTGGGAAAATGTCCTCAAAGGCGTTGAGGAGTCAGCAGCACCAAAAGGAAAGAATCTTCTCTGACTCCACGTCCGGACGGGCCCGGACTTCGTCAGAGGCCTCGACATCTCGGAACTCCAGCCCCAAGCAGCGCTGAGGCTCCTCTGAGAGGGGGTCTCGCTCGCGGGAGCATCGCAAGAAGAAAAAACCTGCGAGGGCAGCGTCGGTGAACGCACTTGGCTCCTCGAGGGCCAAGTCGCATAGCCCCGAGCGCCGTCCTGGGTCTTCGGAGTCGGAGAGGCCTGCCAAACAGCCTCGTGTGGAGATGGAGTCCCTGGGTCATGTGAGTACTGTAGTCCTTGTGGACACTCCTCCGGGGGAGCCGACGTCGGGCCCAACGGGGGCGTCTGAGTCTCCTGAGCTCGGACTCAGGTTGACGGCCTAGGAGTGCAGCTTGGCTGCCTTCATGGAACAGTAGTGGGCACTGATCACCGGTCTCACCGGTGCATCTGCACTGACCACTGGGACCTCGACGTCCAAGTCGACCCCGGAGGCTGAGCCGATCCTCAAGGCCATGCGCGCTCAAGTCGATCCTCGGCCAAGTTCTCCCTCGGCCTCCCTCTCGGGACTGAGGTTGTCGATGCCAGTACCCTCAGCGTGGGGGTGGAGGGCATCAGTGCCTGCCCGACCGGAGCCGCTCGATTCCTCCTCCAAGGGGTCCGGCTGGGAAACTGATGATGAGGAGTCACCCGACACCTTTCAGACTCGGTGTGTCCCATCGGACTCACCGGAGTCCGAACCTCGGAGAAGGTCCCCCCCGGAGGATACCCGGTTCTCGGACTTTGTGCGGGATATGGCCAAAGCCTTGGCATTCCCCGCGGATCCCGAGGAGGAGCCTCGAGCCGAGGAGCTCGAGGCACTACAGTATGACTCTCCCCCAAAGGAGGCCTTTACTGTACCGGTTCCTCCGATGCTGGAACGGTTGCTCTTCCGCATGTGGAAGGCGCCGGCCTCGACGCCGGTTTTGAGCAAGCGGTTCGATTCTATCAAGTCCGCAAGAGCCCCGTGTTCCAAAAGGCACAATTACTGCACCACTCCATGGTTGTGGAATCGGCCATGCATCGTCTGAAGAGTCAGAAGATGCACTCCTCGGTGCCTCCCGGTCGGGAGGCCCAGAACCTGGATGCCCTCGGTAAGAAGTGCTTCCAGGGCTCTATGCTTGCTTGCTGTGTCCAGACCTACCAGCTGTACATGGGCATTTACCTTTGAGACCTGGCAAAGGAGATTGCTGGGTTCTCTGCTGGTCTCTCCGAGGAACCTTTGCAGAGGTTCAAAGCTTTGTCATCGGGTATTCGAGAGTGCTCAAAGTTTATCTCTCGAGCAGCCTATGATGGCTTTGAGGCTTCGGCCCGAGTAGCCGCGGCCAGCATTGGTGCACGCCATCAGGCCTGGCTACAGTCATCGGACCTCGAGCCATGGGTGCAGGACAAGTTGTGCCCCACCACCTGTGGGGTCAAGGCTTCTATTCCAGGTACTTTCTGGTACCAAAAAGAACAGGAGGCCTCAGACCCATCCTAGACTTGCGGAATTCCAACAAGTTCCTGGGGAGGGAAAAGTTCAAGATGCTTACTCTTGGAATTCTGCTGCCCTACCTCCAGCAGGGGAGATTGGCTATGCTCCTTAGATTTAAAGGATGCGTGTACTCGCATCCTCATTCATCCAGACCACAGACTATATCTCAGATTTGTAGTGGGAGGGAACCATTACCAGTACAGGGTACTGCCTTTTGGCCTAACCTCCGCCCCCAGGGTATTCACCAAATGCCTGGCGGTGGTAGTGGCCTACCTCAGGGTTCAAGGCCTTTTTGTCTTTCCATACCTGGACGACTGGCTTATAAGGGGCCAATCCCCACAGGAGGTCAATCAAGCCACCCTCCGCACTGTCGCTCTGCTGCAGCATCTGGGGTTCGTTATAAACTTCGCAAAGTCCACTTTTCACCCCACACAGAACATGGAGTTCATAGGAGCAAGACTGGACACCCTTCAGGCAAAGGCCTTTTTGCCCATAGACAGGGCGCACAGGTTGATGGATCTGGCCAGTCAGTTCCACAGCAATTCTCTGGTCTCCGCCAGACAGTTCCTGAGGCTCTTAGGCCACATGGCTTCCACGGTCCATGTGACTCCAAATGCCCGTCTACACATGAGGCCGGCTCAATGGGGCCTCAGAACTCAGTGGCACCAAGCCACGGGAAACCTCACGGACAGAGTGAGGGTGTCCACACTACTAGAGTCTTCTCTGCAGTGGTGGCTTCATCTTCCGAATCTGGTGCAAGGGGTGTTTTTTCAGGCACCTCCACACTCTCAGGTGCTGATAACCGATGCTTCTCTTCAAGGTTGGGGTGCACATTGCCAGGGGGCATGTACTCAAGGCCTGTGCTCTTCTTGGGAGGCCGCACAGCAGATCAATCTCTTAGAACTGAGAGCTATCCGCTTAGCCCTGAGAACTTTCTCTCATCCCTCACCAGTCCGTCTTGGTTCAGACGGACAATCAAGTTGCTATGTTCTATGTGAACAAACAAGGGGGCACAGGGTCCCGCCTTCTATGTCAGGAAGCGCAGAAACTGTGCTCCTGGGCAGTCAATCATGGCATTCTTCTCAAAGCGGTCTATCTCCCATGTCAGCAGAATTACCTGGCGGACAGATTGAGCAGGATCCTGCAGCCGCACGAATGGCAGTTGAATCCTTTAGTGGTTCAACAGATCTTCCTGAGATGGGGTCTTCCAACCATAGATCTCTTTGCCAATCCTCTGAACCGTCAACTGCCCAGGTTCTGCTCCAGACAACCGCATCCTCTCAGAGTAGCAGCGGATGCATTTCTCATTCCACGGTCTACAGGCCTCCTCTATGCGTTTCCTCCCACGCCTCTAGTGTCCAAGACACTGTTCAAAGTGATCCGGAACAAGGCCTCGGTGATCCTGGTGGCCCCCAGGTGGCCAAGGCAACCCTGGTTCCCACTTCTTTTGCAACTAGCGGTGGACACTCCTCTTCCTCTGGGGATGCAACCCGATCTCCTGTCTCAGGAGCAGGGATCTCTTTTACACCCCAATCTCCAGTTCCTCCATTTGATGGCCTGGCTGCTGAAAGGGTAGTTCTAGCGCCTTTACTACTGCCTAGGGAAGTGGAGGACGTGGTCTTGGCCTCTAGGAGGCAGTCCACCCGAATGTCTTATGCCCTTAAGTGGCGCAGATTCTCTACCTGGTGTACTCTACACAACGAGAATCCTTTCTCATGCCTGGTACCAGTGGTGCTGCAATATTTGCTTCACCTGTCCAACCTAGGCCTTAAGTCCAATTCTGTTAGAGTTCATCTTAGTGCTCTTTCATCACATCACTCACCGGTGGAGGGTCAGTCTCTATCCAGCCATCCTTTGGTGGCTCGCTTCCTCAGAGGCCTGCTTTCCCTTAAGCCTCCAGTGCATCCACCTGCCCCTGAATGGGATTTAAATGTCTTGCAACGGCTTACTTGCCCACCATTTGAACCTATGGCTACTTGCCCTCTCGTTTTCTCTCCTGGAAAGCGTTGTTTCTGGTAGCCCTTACCTCAGCGAGGCGAGTGACTGAGCTTCAGGCCCTAGTATCAGATACACCATATACTAGGTTCTATAGGAACAGAGTATTATTTATTTATTTAACATCTTTTATATACCGCACTCTTCGTCATCAGCGCGGTTTACATTTTAACAGATTGTACTTAAGCATGAACATATGTTAAGTTTACAGATAACAGGGAATGAACTTGGATAACTGGGGTTAAATAGATAACAAGAATTCAAACTATTTACAGCAAGAAATTACATGTTTATAGTTCAAAGGCTTGGGGCGCTAAGGGGATTTGAAATGGGGTGAGAAATGAATATGGGGGTGTACTTGACTAACCATGATCATTGGTTCGTGTTGGGAGGGAATGACTTAGGAAGTTCATACTCTGAGGGAAGTGTTGTTGGAAGAGGTGTGTTTTTAGATCTTTTCTAAATTGTGAGAGGTCCTTTTGTGATCTGATGTTGGGTGGTAGCATGTTCCAACATCTACGGGCAAAGGATGAGAATGCTCTTGTGCTAGTTGTCTGGTTGAGTTTTGATTGGTATTTTGGGATCACTAGTGTGTTTTCTGTTGTGGAGCGTCGGGATCTGGAACTTTGTGAGTAATGCAGGAGGTCAGATAATGATGATGATGAGATTTGGTGAATTGCCTTGAATGTGATGAGAAGGGCTTTGTATAAAATCCTATATGATATCAGGAGCCAGTGAAATTCGAATAGGATAGGAGTGATATGATGACTTCTTGGGGCTCTGTGTAGAACTCTGGCAGCCGTATTCATGGCCAATTGTAGAGGATTAAGCGTACTCTTGGGTAGGCCCTGTAACACAATTTTAGCGTAGTCGAAGTGTGGGGTGACCAACGCTTGGAAGGTTGTTCGGAAGTCTTGTGGTTCAAGCATTGGTCTGAGGTGTCGTAGAATTCTGATCTTGTGATAGATGGCTTTAACTGTATTTTTTATATGATCTTTGAACTCAAGTCGCTGGTCGAGTATAACGCCTAGGTAACGTATAGTTGATTTGAGTGGACTTAGGATTCACCCTAAGTTCTTTCCAAAGGTTGTCTTCTCCTTCCACCTCAATCAGGAGGTGGTTCTTCCAACTTTCTTTCCCAGGCCTCATGCCAGCCGGGCTGAGATGGTCTTGCATACCCTGGACTGTAGGAGGACGTTGTCCTTCTACCTTGACCGTCCGCAGGAGCACCAGAGGGCTGTTCAGCTCTTCGTCTCTTTTGACCCCAGTAAGTTGGGGTTAGCTGTCTCCAAGCGTACTTTGTCCATATGGGTAGCTGACTGTATCGCCTGGGTTACAGGGCAGCCGGCCTCTCCTTGCAGGGTCAAGTTACGGCTCACCGTGTCAGGGCGAAGGCTGCGTCAGTGGCTCATCTCCACTCTGTTCCGTTGGCAGACATCTGCCGGGCCGCTACTTGGTCTTCAAGCCAGACTTTTGCAGCCCACTACTGCCTTGAGAAGGAGTCCCGCAGGGACAGTGCTTTCGGGCAGGCGGTACTCCATAATCTCTTTGGGTTTTAGGCAACTCCTACCCTCCGGCCCTGGTGTTGGGCTACCATTCGGGGGCATTATCAGAGAAGATTATTTTCTTGCATGCTGAGGCTCTAGAGGGAGCTCATTTTTTTCAGCTTGGGTCTCCGGTAGCCTTAAGCTGGGGAGTCCCATATGTGAGGACTGACTTCCTGCTTGGTCCTGGAGAAAGAGTAGTTACTCACTTGTAACAGGTGTTCTCCAGGATCAGCAGGAATCAGTCCTCACAACCCTCCCTCCTCCCCTTGGAGTTGCGGTCATATGATTTATTTTGTTTTTTTGCTGTCTCTTAGCTATGTCATCAGACTGAGCAAGATGGCACCCTCGGGCAGGAAGTGGACCGCACATGCGTGCTGCATTCCCAAAGGCTTTCTTTGAAAGCTGGGGAAATGCTCCGCAAGGGGGCTCCGTCAGCGCCGACGTCACCCATATGTGAGGACTGATTCCTGCTGCTCCTGGAGAACACCTGTTACAGGTGAGTAACTATCGCGTGCGTAGGGGCGGAAAAGCAGATTCACACTTTTTCCTATAAGTTGCTTCAAGCGGGGCTAACTAGAAGGCCTTCTGCAATTTAATTTTCTGTAATCCCTTCTAGGTGTTCCTTTTGGGAGTTTGTTTGTTTGCCTTTCTTTTGGTTGGATTCTTGTGCCCTACAATATTAAAAAAAAAAATGGGAGTTGTCTCTTTTTGGCTGGCAGATATTGATTTTATATTGATTTTATCTTGAGTTTCTGGTGAATATTAGTGCAGTCACTGAAATTCAGAGCTTTCAGGTAATAACTCCATTGATATTCATTTAAATAACTTTGCTTTGTTTATTTTATTTATTTATTGTCCTTTTTGGTAAGGTAATTGGATATAGTTAATTTAATTAAGGCCTGTGATTCTGCCGTTTTGGTTCTGGAACCCTTTGGAAGTTTTAAAAAAAAACAGCAACACACTTTTATTTTATTTAGCTTGAAAGTTATTGATTTTATTGTATATGGCTAAGGCCTTCACGCCCACAGTGTTGCTCTGTGGCGCAATTTTGGACTGGGACAACTGCAGAACCTGCATGTTGGCTCCCTTGTCTATGGAACGAGAAATTCAAGTGAGAACGTGTGGAGAGACTCAGACCCCATCGGCGAGAGGAGCTGGGGAGTCCCGGTTGGAAGTCCCGGCCGTACCTCGTCTAAAAGGCCAAGAAGGGGCATCTGAATTAGGTGGCCCTATAGGATCTGGAACAGACCTTCGTAGTTCTCACCAGCTGATGTTCCCATAAGGCATCATGCGCACTACGGACGGCGTGCAGGGTACGTTGGCGGAGCCGTTGACACTGGGAGCGACAGTGCTGCAGTCAGGCTCAGAAAAAGTTGACAGCAATCGGGTGAGACCTCTTGGGAGGCTGACTATCTTGAGGATCAGCCCTTGGCCGTGGATTGGACAGAGATGGAAGATGTGGTTTTGGAACCGCAGTTGGAAGGGGATTCCAGAGTCTGAGGATCAGGCAAGGAGCATGAGAATACTTCACAAGGAAGTCCTGGCTCGCCATAGCAGAGACCCTTTAGCCGTTTAGCCTCGCTTCGGTCCAGGAGGACTTCTTCATTCAGGCGGGGGGATGAATGGCTGGTTCACCGTGTGGTAGAGCGGACAATTCAAGACGCATGGGAGGTGCCAGAAGTGGGGTTTCGAGACGTAAGAGCTAAGTATAGGCCATACCGCTTCGCGGACAAGGAGACGGGGAGTGTCCGTTCTTCCGGTATAGATGCAGCGAGGTCTCAGTCCCAAGTTACAGTTCCAAGTCCCTACTCTGGCCCAAGTTGACATACCTGTTCATTGTAAGTACAGTGCAGATTCTGCCTGCATTGTACAACTCTGAGTTAACTGTAAACTGCACTAAATTTAGAGAGAGCGGTATTTAGGAGAAATAAATAAATAGATAAATAAATAAATAGGTCACGGAACCATCGATTATTCCGGGAATATGCAGTGCTACATTGAAGGATGCGCAAGCCTGGAAGGTGGATAGTTTCTGGAAACAGGCCTTTGAGGTTTATGCTCTCTCTTGGCAAGTTCCTTTTGGTGGAGCTTGGGTGACAAGAACTACCTCAGGTGAGGCAGCGATACAGTTGCCGTATCAGCAGGTGCGGGAGCGTTTTATTGTAGGTGTCGTGTTCTTGATCAGGTGCGGCTTATTTAGAGGAAGTCCATGGTGATTTGATTAGGCCGCTGGCGAATCATAGAGCTTC
The DNA here is from genome assembly GCA_033557465.1 of Ichthyophis bannanicus. NCBI lineage: Eukaryota > Metazoa > Chordata > Amphibia > Gymnophiona > Ichthyophiidae > Ichthyophis > Ichthyophis bannanicus. The sequence continues at coordinate 923,515,027 of CM066032.1, read as the reverse complement.
CTTGGTAGCCCTGCACTGGTACCTGTGGTTAAGAGAGAGAGGGGCGGACGCTTCTTCTACAACGCAGCTTAGTAGATTTGTTTTTAGGCCTGGTACGACGATGGTCTTTGCTATGTTTATCTGGGAGTACCGGAGAAGACGGGTCTTCCCGTCTTATTCTGGATTTCACGGGAGTGACTTCCTGTCTAATCTTCCCTCGAACTTTCAGGGGCGTAATGGTGCGCCCCCATCAGACCACTTTAGCCAAAATTGGTTAAGGGTCGGGCTTCCATGGGGACATTGTCAGTTTCAAGCGGCACCACAAACCTTCACCTAGGTTATGATGGGGGTGGCGGCGGAGCTGCGAAAGGAAGGAATCTGGGTTCACCCTTGTCTTGACGGTGGTTGAGTTAAAAAAAACAAAACAAAACCCAAGGCGGGGAGCTTGCACTTTACAAGCACAGTAGTCAAGTTGCTTCTGAGCCTCGGCGGGGTGGTCAGTGCGACCAATAGCCGGCTAGTCCAGGCTCAGGCCCTAGAATACTTAGAAGTACGGTTCAACACTCGTTTGGGAGCAGTAGGTCTGACGGATCAGCGATGTCAGGCTTTTTGCCTCCTAGCACGCGAGTGGATGTCGACACAAGCTCTGTCGGCTTGGAGTTGCCTTCGTGTGCTATGGTCAAGGGTGGCGACCCTGAAGATAGTACCATGGGCCAGATCTCACATGCATCCTTTGCAAGAGGCCCTTACGCCACAGGAGCTTCCTCAGTGGTCAGGGGTACACAGGCAGCGCTACCATGAAGGAAGAAGCGAGAACCCGGTTGGAGGGGGTGGAGCCACGACTACAGACGATCTTGGCCGAGCACCTTGCAAGAACGGATGATGTGATGGCAGATGTTTCAGCAGAGTCCGGGTGGATGCCAGAGAATGGAAGCTTCATTCGGAAGTGTTGGCACAGATAGTCGTCCAGTGGGGTCATCCAATTAGGGACCTCATGACAAATTTTCAGCCAGCCAAGGCAAATAGCTTCTACAGCAAGAAAGGGGTTGTCACCCAATCTCCTCTGTATTTTCCCCGTGGGTGCTCATAGTGTTTCAACGCATCGGAGGAGAGTACTATTAGTGGCATCAGATTGGCCGAGGCATCCGTTGTAGGCCGAGTTAGTCGGGCTTTTCGGACCCTAGCGATGGCTGGCAACAGCAAATATTTTGGCCCAGGGCCCTCCTCGATTACCTCTAGTGGATCGGTTCATGCGTATGGCTTGGCCATGGACTGGGCGAGGGTAAGGAGGACAGGCTATTCTGGAACCGTGCTTTCATCCTTGCTTCGAGTCGGAAAGGCCAGTTCGTTAAGGTTACAGCTAGCAGGGCTGGCATATTACAGAGATAAAGTCCAAGGAATATTCTTGGGGCTATCACGTCAAAGTGGTGCGTTCTTGTGTTTCTATCTGCGGTTCTAGGCTACAACTTTGCGCAGTATGAGGTGGCATCTGTGGGGTCCCATCCTGGTTTTAAGAGTTTTATCTATGGGGCCTTTTGAACCCTCACAGCAAGCTTCGGACAAATATTTTGCCTTAGATGGTGAGTTTAAGGGCCATCGGTTCGGCACAATGTGTTGTGGAGCTGCGAGCATTGTCCTGTCGAGAGTCAGTCATGTTGTCCTTTTCTAGGGAAAAGGTAGTGTTGAGGCCCGTACTGTCGGTTGGTTAAAAAAAAAAAAGCTTTGTCTTTCTTATGAATCAAGCAGTAGCAGTGCCGGTATTAGGAACTGTGGGTAGGAGCGCCTCAGACCATAGTTTACGTTGCTCGGACATTAAGAGAGTTCCATGTTAATTTTTAATGGTTTCAGAGTGTTTGTTTCTCCTCTTTGGAGGTCTCTGTAAAGGGGCAGCGGTCCCTAAAGCTGCAATTTCCAGCTGGGCCCGGGCAGCCGTAGGGGTTACGGGCTTGCCCTTCTGGTGCGCTGGCGACGCCTGGTGCAGGGCACAGTGTAGTTTCGCCAGTGAAGAGGGTCAAAGTGGCCTCTTGGTCATTTCTTCATACTTTCAGTAACATCTATTGTCTGGAGGTGCAGGCAGTGAACGGTGCCTGTTCGGTTCGGCGGTGTGGCGAGCTGGTTGGAAAGGTCCCTCCCAATGATTACTGCTCTGTTACATCCCAGAGGTGGAGGACTGAACTGTAGGACCGATAAGGAAATGGAAATTACAGTTACCTGGTAATTGTTGTTCCTTGAGGGAATATAGTTCAGTCCTCATTCCTGCCCGGGGACGAAACTCAGACGCAAGGCGTCAGTTTGGAGGGGGTTCCGGTCCATAAGGGAGCAATGTGTTCTGTCATGCCTGTGATCACAGGAATATCTTTCTTTATATGATCTCTTTTAGTCCTCCTTCCTTCCCTCTATCTGTCTTTCTCTGATTTGCGGGTAAGAAGATAGGGTCAAGGAGGAGGGTGTTCTTTGCCTTTTATGTCAGGGCACTGTAGTTTAAAAGTTGAAGTTTAAGCATAGAAATGTAACTAATTCCTTAACTGCTCATTTATTGCTCTTTTGAGTCTGCTTTGTCAGTAGGTCACTGGGGGATGATGGGAGAAGACCAGCAAAATATACCCGGTGATGTCACGAATTTGACTTGTCCGGTCTCTATGCTGCAGGAGGAGGTGCACTACCCAGAGGTGGAGGACTGAACTGTATTCCCTCAAGAAACAACAATTACCAGGTAAGTGTAATTTCCATATCTTTAAACTGAATATGGAATTTCAATGGGAGCCAATGATACTGGATGAAAAGTGGAGTTACATGGTCAAATTTATGGGCTTGTGAGAGTATGCGAATAGCAGTGTTTTGAACTGTTTGAAGTCTCATAAGACGTGAGCATGACAAACTGGCATAAATGGAATTATATTGTCAAGTCTGGAAATTACTGTACTGAGAACAACCGTGATTTATGATGATGTCTCGAGACAGGGATCAATTGCCTGGAAATGGTGCAATGAGGATTTGATGAGCAAAAGAAAGGTCAGTATCCAATAGGACACCTAGGTATCTGAAAATTGAGGCTAATGTCACAGGTTGTCCCTGGATGATGAGAGCAATCTCAGGGGCCAGGGAACCCCCTGTAAACCATGTGGCAGTGGATTTTTCCAGACTGAGTTGTATACAGTTATCTTGTAACCAGTCTGAGGCCACGGTCAGACAGTAATTCATTTGAGTAAGATCTGGGATGATGCTATCAGTGGAAGAGACAAGAAGGATATTGTCTGCGTAAACATAGGTGCTAATTCCGGTAATTTAAACCAAGGTAAGCAGGGGACTCAGGAAGATGTGAAAGAGAGTGGGGGCGAGAATCGAACCTTGGGGAACCCAATACCTGAAGGGGTAGGACTCTGAAGATTTACCAGCAATTTGAACAGAAAAGGAGCAATCCGACGGAAAGGATTGGATCCATTTATGAACTTTCCGTTAGACACCAAAAGAGTGCAGGTGTGAGAGCAGACGATCATGATTAATAAGATCAAAAGCACAAGAAAGATCCAAAGAAACAGCTAGAACCCAGTTACCAGAATCTAGAGTACTGTGAATGGCACTCAAAAGGGCCGTGATGATGGTCTCGGTGCTGTGTTCTGCATGGAAGCTGGACTGCCATGGATGAAGGACATGGGTGTGCTATGTATGGTTGGAAAGTTGTAAAATAACAATGCTCAGCTAGTTTAGAGAGGAAAGGAAGATTGGAGATAGGGCGCTAATTGGCAGGATCCTGGGGATTTAGTTTCTGTTTTTTTAACAGGCTTAATCAGGGCTTGCTTCCAGGTAGAAGTAACGCCTGTTTCAAAGCTATTATTGATCAATATCTGTGCGATGGGAAGGAGGCCTAAAAAATTTCCCCAACCCATGAGGACGGAATGGGGGTCTAGGGTATGTGTTGTCTTATGAGTAGTATTAAAGGCCATTTTCAATGCACAGTCGGTTACTGAAGCAAAATGAGACCAAGTATGCAAAAGCACTGCAAGGGGGTTAGATGGGGGCTGAGGGGGCAAGTATGAGACCGTAAAAGGCAATTGAAGGCGAAGCTTCTCTATTTTGGCCAAGAAATGAGGCAGACCATCCATAGAGGGGCCTATCCAGAACCGTTGATGACTGGGTGTAGGATTTAAGGAAGATAATTTAGCAACTGTTGAGAATAATGTTTTAGAACAGGAAGCAAAAGATGAAATGAAAAATGTCTTTTTTTTAAATTATCACTTGAGAGCGTTAATATGCATAGAGGTTTTTGAAAGTCATAAGGGTAGATGTCATGATTTTTTTTTGCCAGGATCTTGGAATGGGGGAATGTAGATAGTGCTTGGGGCAGTGGAGTCCAGAGCAAGTGAAAACTGTTTATTTCAAAGGAGAGCCTGCTGTTCTACAGAGAGAGTGTTAAACTCAGTAGGGAAAAGTGAGTCTGATGTTGGAAACTGACATAACATGCGTGGGGTCAACTTTCAGCAGAATATAACTGGAATATTTGAAGAAGCAGGCCACGTGACTGAATTCGAAGGGAGGGAGAGGTTGAAACAAGAAAATGATCACTCCAGGGAAGGATGACATACTGAAGGACTGAGAAGCGAATCGTAATTGTTGTGACCAAATCAAGAGTGTGACCAGCCTGGTGAGTGGGAGAGTTTATATGATGATGAAGATCAAGATCCGACAGGAGGATGCAGAAGGCTTTGTCACGTGGTCTGGAAGGGCTATCAGTGTGCATATTAAAATCGCCCTGTGATGGAGTGTATAGGAAACACCCCATTGCCTGCAGGGATTCTCCCAGCCAAGCTTAGAGCCAGAGAGGAAATTCACCTATAAAAACTTAATTCTCCAGGAACAAGCAGGAAGTCAGTCCTCACGACGGAGCCTTCGTGCGGAGCAATTCCTCAGCTTTCAGAGAAAGCCTTTGGGATTGCATCACGCATGCACGGTCCCCTTCCTGCCCAAGGGTACCATCTTGCTCAGTCTCCCTTTTTCCGCGGAGCCCAATGGACGTTGTCCCTAATTCCTCGCAGAAAAAAGTGCGTCAAAACTTTAGAAGAATTCTTCTCTTCGACCGGTTCGACGCCAGTTCCCCTTCCCGCCTGCGGCTCAGTACACCAGTATCAAGTCCAGTCAATTTTTTGCGTTTTTGTCCTTCGAGACTAGCGTTCGCACTCTTTTTTAATTTCACTGGCAGCCCGGTCCTTTGACCTTGCAGGAGCCCTTTTTCCCCTGATGGCTGCCAGCGGGTTTAAAAAGTGTGATCGGTGTAAGAAATTAAATATCCCTCACTGACACACGTGACTGCTGTCTCGGATGCCTCGGGCCCAACCATGACCCGAAGCTCTGTGGCCCGTGTGTGAAAATGTCCTCTAAGGCACTCCGACGTAGGCAGCAGCAGTGTGAAAGGATTTTCTCGGAGTCCGCATCCCCCTGGATCTGGACCTCATCAGAAGCCTCGGCGTCTCGGGAGCGGTCTGAACCCGAGCACTGTCGGGGGTCTTCTGAAAGGGGGTCTCCCTCCCGGGAACACCGGAGGAAGAAGAAGCCCGTGAGGGCAGCGTCGTTGGATACCTCTGATCGCCCTGTGCCCTTGAAGGCCAGGTCGCGGAGTCCTGACCGCCACCCCGAGTCCTCGGAGTCGGAGTGGCCTGCAAAGGTACCTCACCCGGAGCCGGGAATGCCGAGGCGGGTAAGTGCTGTTGTCCTTGTGGATTCTTCTCTGGGGGAGCCGGCATCGGGCCCGACGATGTCGGGGCTCGAGCCGGAGGCTGCGGAGTCTTCTGAGCTCGGTCTCAGGATGATGGCCCTGGAGCACAGCATGTCTGCCTTCATGGAGCAGCAGCGAGCGCTGATAGCCGGTCTCACCGGTCCATCCGCCCCGACCACCAGGACCTCGATGTCCAAGTTGACCCCAGAGGCCGAGCCGATCCGATCCTCGAGACTCTTTGGACTCGAGTCAATCCTCGGCCAAGGTCTCCCTCGACCTCCTGCTTGGGGCGGTCAGGGCCAAAGCCCTCGCGGCTGGAGCCCCTCAATTCCTCCTCGGAGGGATCGGCGCAGGAGACGGAAGATGAGGAGTCTCCGGACACCCATTGGACCCGGTATGTCCCATCGGAATCACCAGGTTCGGAGCCTCGGAGAAGGTCCCCTCTGGAGGATACCCGGTTCTTGGACTTCATCAGGGACATGGCCAAGGCTTTGGCATTCGTAGTGGATACCAAGGAGGAGCCTCGAGCTGACGAGCTCGAGGCCCTCCAGTATGACTTTCCCCCGTGTGAAGCCCTTACTGTGCCGGTTTCTCCGATGCTGGAACGGCTGATGCTCTGCATGTGGGAGTCACCGGCCTCGATGCCAATACTCAGCAAGTGGGTCGATTCCATCTATCGAGTCCGCAAGAGCCCTGGGTTCCAAAAGGCATAGCTGCCGCATAACTCCATGGTTGTGGAATTGGCCATGTACAGGCTCAAGAGCCAAAAAATGCACTCCTCGGTGCCTCCTGGCCAGGAGGCCCGAAACCTGGACGCCCTCGGCAGAAAATGCTTTCAGGGCTCGATGCTGTCATGCCGTGTCCAAACCTACCAGCTGTACATGGGCATGTACTTGCGGGACCTGGCAAAGGAGATTGCTGGGTTCTCGGCTGGACTCTCCGAGGCACCCTTGCAGTGCTTCAATGCCTTGTCCACCGGGATTCGGGAGTGCTCGAAGTTCATATCTCGAACGGCCTATGATGGCTTTGAGGCTTCGGCCCACGTAGCCACGGCCGGCATCGGTGCACGCCGCCAGGCCTGGCTAATGTCATTGGATCTGGAGCCATGGGTTCAGGACAAGTTGGTCGATGTCCCTTGCTGAGATGACAACCTCTTTGGCAAACCCATGACTGAGAGGGCTGCTGAGCTCAAGTCCGAGTACTTGACCCGGACAAGACTCTCAAAGAAGACTTCTGCCCCTTCTAAGAAGAAGGGCTTGGGTAAAAAGCCCTTTTTCCCGAGGAAAGGTACTGCTTACCGCAACTACCCCACTTACCAGGCCACCCCAGCTCCCCAACAGGGGCAGCAGACCAAGGGACAGGGGTATGGCCTGCGTAAGCAGAAGACCCCCAGGCCCCAGCTCCTACCCAGCCAGGGTAAGGTTTTGCACAGGAGGCAGGCTAACCCTGTACGCCCACAGGTGGCCAGCCATCACCTCGGATATCTGGGTCCTGAAAATAGTCCAAAAGGGCTATTTGCTTCACTTCAGCCAGATACCACCCTCCTTCTTTCCAGGAGAGCCTCTCAGACCCCCTCTTCACAGGGACCTCCTCTTGCAGGAGTTGACAGGTCTTCTAGAGGATCAGGTGGTGGAACCGGTGCCCCAACACCTGCAGGGCAAGGGCTTCTACTCCAGGTATTTTCTCATACCAAAGAGAACAGGGGGCCTCAGACCTATCCTCGACCTAAGAAACTTAAACAAGTTCCTGGTGAGGGAAAAGTTCAAGATGCTTTCCCTTGGAATGTTGCTGCCTTACCTCCACCAGGGAGATTGGCTATGCTCCTTAGACCTGAAGGATGCCTATATGCACATCCTCATTCATCCAGACCACAGACAATATCTGAGATTTGTAGTGGGAGGAAAACATTTCCAATACAGAGTTCTACCCTTTGGCCTGGCCTCTGCTCCCAGGGTGTTTATAAAATGCCTGGCTGTAGTGGCGGCCTTTCTCAGAAGTCAAGGAATTTTTGTCTTCCCTTACCTGGATGACTGGCTCATCAGGGGCCAGTCGCCTCAGGAGGCTCAACAGGCCACTTCTCGCACTATCAACATGTTGCAACGTCTGGGTTTTGTCATAAACTACGCAAAGTCCACTTTCCCCCCCACTCAAAACTTAGAGTTCATAGGAGCACGATTGGACACCATTCAGGCGAAGGCCTTCCTGCCGGAGGACAGAGCACAGAGGCTGCTAACACTGGCACAACAGTTCAGGCGCAGGTCCCATGTCTCAGCGAGACACTTCTTGCCACCTCCTGGGCCACATGGCCTCCACGGTGCATGTGACCCCAAATGCCCGTCTCCACATGAGAACAGCTCAGTGGTGCTTCAGAGATCAGTGGACTCAGGCCTCCGGCAGCCTCAGAGACAGGATAACAGTATCCAGGCATCTGATAAAATCGTTGCAGTGGTGGTGTCAGCCACCCAACCTGCTCGAGGGAGTGCTTTTTCAGACTCCCTCGCACACAAGGGTGCTAACGACAGATGCCTCCTTGCTGAGCTGGGGATCCCATTGCCAAGGATCATGCACTCAGGGGTTGTGGTCTCTTCAGGAGTCTGCACACCAAATCAACCTCTTAGAGCTGCGGGCGATTTGCCTAGCTCTTCAAGCCTTTTGTCATGTCCTCTCACATCAGTCTGTATTGATACAGACGGACAACCAGGTAGCTATGTTCTACGTGAACAAGCAGGGAGGTACGGGGTCTCGTATCCTATGTCAGGAGACACTGGACCTCTGCTCCTTTGCCATCAAGCAGGGCATGTCTCTTAAAGCAGTGTACCTGCCTGGTCAGGAGAACTGCCTAGCGGACAAAGTAAGCAGAATTCTCTAACCTCACGAATGGCAGGTGGATCCGGTGATGGCACAGCGGATTGTCCACCATTGGGGACATCCGTCCATAGATTTATTTGTCAGTCTGCAAAATCGCCAGCTGCCCAGATTTTGCTCAAGACAGCCACATCCTCTGAGGGTGGCTGCAGATGCTTTCCTGATCATCTGGTCAGGGGGCCTCATGTATGCATTTCCTCCCATGCCTCTGGTGGCCCGGATTCTGTTCAGAATCCTTCGGGACAAGGCCTCTGTCATTCTGGTAGCCCCCAAATGGCCAAGACAGCCTTGGTTTCCGCTTTTCCTCCAGCTGGCAGTGGAAACCCCACTTCCACTGGGGACGCAGCCCGACCTCCTTTCACAGGAGAAGGGCTCTCTCTTGCACCCCAACCTCAGGGCCCTCAACCTGATGGCATGGCTACTGAAAGGGTAGTGCTGGCTCCTCTCCTACTACCTCGGAATGTAGAAGAAGTGTTACTGGCCTCCAGGAGGCAGTCCACTAGGAAATTCTATGCTTTCAAGTGGCGCAGATTTGAGGTGTGTTGTAACCAGCACAATGAAAACCCTTTCTCTTGCCTTGTACCAGTGGTGCTACAGTACCTGCTTCACCTCTCAGAGTTAGGTCTCAAAACTAACTCTGTCAGGGTCCACCTGAGTGCTTTGTCAGCAAACCACTCACCAGTGGAGGGGCAACCTCTTTCGGCTCACCCCCTGGTGTCCAGATTCCTCAGAGGTCTGCTTCTGCTGAAACCCCCAGTTCGTCCTCCGGCAACTGAGTGGGATTTGAATGTGGTCTTACAGCAGCTTACTCGCCCACCTTTTGAGCCGATGTCCTCTTGCCACCTGCGCTTCCTCTCCTGGAAGGTGCTCTTCCTGGTGGCATTCACATCAGCCAGATGTGTGAGTGAGCTGCAAGCTCTCGTAACTGATAAACCTTACACAAGGTTTTATAGGAATAGGGTGGTCCTCCGCACTCACCCGAAGTTCCTTCCAAAGGTGGTCTCTTCGTTCCACCTCAACCATGAGGTGATTCTTCTGACCTTCTTTCCCAGGCCACATTCCAGCCGGGCAGAGGCAGTCCTGCATGCCCTGGATTGTAAGAAAGCGTTGTCCTACCTGGAGCGGACGAAGGGACATCGAAGGGCTACTCAGCTCTTCATCTCGTATGACCCCAGTAAGCTGGGGTTACCTGTCTCCAAGTGTACACTGTCCACCTGGGTGGCAAACTGCATTGCCTGGGCGTACAGGGTGGCCGACCTCCCGTTGCAGGGTCGAGTCACGGCCCACCATGTCAGGGCTAAGGCCGCATCAGTGGCTCACTTTCGCTCTATTCCGCTGGCAGACATCTTCCAGGCTGCAACTTGGTCTTCAAGCCAGACTTTTGCAGCCCATTACTGCCTGGATAGAGAGTCCCGATGGGACAGTGCTTTCGGCCAGGCAGTACTCCGTAACCTATTTGAGGTTTAGGCAACTCCAACCCTTCGACCCTTTGGTGTCAGGCTACCGAGGGGTGTTACTTTCTCGGCTGAATTCCTATTACAGCTGCTGTGGCTCTTCTAGAGGGAGCCATTTTTCAGCTATGGGTTCTCGGTAGCCTATAGCTAGGGAGTCCCATATGTGAGGACTAACTTCCTGCTTGTTCCTGGAGAAAGCGTAGTTACCTGTAGCAGGTGTTCTCCAGGGACAGCAGAAATCAGTCCTTACGACCCTCTCTCCTTCCCTGGAGTTGCAGTTCTATTATTGATTTTTATTCATTTTGCCGTCTTTTTAGCTGTCTCATTTGACTGAGCAAGATGGCACCCTTGGGTGGAAAGGGGACCGCGCATGCACGATGCAATCCCAAAGGCTTTCTCTGAAAGCTGGGGTATTGCTCCGCACAAGGGTTCCGTCGGCGCCGACGTCACCCATATGTGAGAACTGATTCCTGCTGTCCCTGGAGAACACCTGTTACAGGTGAGTAACTACGCTAACTCTGCCCCTTTAAGAAAACAAGCCGGAAAATTCCTGGGAAGGGTGCGGCCAGGTCCCAGGGTTTAAACCAGGAAGCAGGAGATCTAGAGAGAGAGAGAGGGGTCCTGGGGTCTGGCGTATATCTGAAGAGTATTTATTTGTAAAAGAGAGCCTGCTGTGAAGGTAGGAAGCATTTGAACTTTATTACTGTCTTCTCAGCCTTGCCTCTGGAGTTCTAATTGGTTGAAGAAACCTTTTGCTGTGTTGTGCTACCCAATGTGAGAAAACATTGAGCAGCAGTTTGTTTTGGAAGTGCTGGCTGTGCTGGAGTAGTGTTAAGCTATTCAGCAGAGTAGCCCTGCTGAGAGTAAAAGGGAGGAGTGGCCTAGTGGTTGGGGCAAGGTACTACAGGCCAGAAGGTCGGTGGTTCAAATCCCACTAGAGGACAGCAACCTTGGGCCGGAAGGACTGGGGTTTCTAGTCCCGCAGGTGCTCCTTGTGGTCTTGGGCAAGCCACTTAACCCTCCATTGCCCATGTTCCCTGTAAGTATTAGTGTATGTGTCTCATATCCCCTTGTGTTAAATGTATCCCCCAACCGCTTTGACCCGGTGAAAAGTGGGATATAAATGCAGCTAAATAAATTAATTAATTAAGGACTGCTTACACCTGGGGCAGGTGGAGTGGAGGAGTAGCCTGGTGGTTAGAGCAACTGCCTCATACCCAGAAGATCAAGAGTTCAATTCCAACTGACACTCCTTGTGACTTTGGGCAATTCACTTTACCCTCCATTGCCTCGGAAGAAAAGGCTGGCAATCTACTTCCGGTGATACATTGCCAAGAAAACCCAGAGGTAGCTGGATCGCTATGAGTCAACACTGACTTGATGGCACTAATAAAAAAAAACCCACCTGGGGCAGTTGTCTGGATGCTGGTTCCCCAAATAAAAGATATTTTATTTAAAACTTCTCTTGGCTGTGGAGTCCTTAAGCTGACTACATCTATCACATATGGTGGCAGTGGCGGGATGTTTCTTCTTAACCCATTGACAGAAGAAAACCACGCACCGACTGAGCTCTCCACAGAACAGGGAAGAAGAGAGGGGCAACTGAATCTAATGAATAAATCCAACACTGTTCTTGCCACTGTAATTTCTGCTCCCAGAATCTTCAAATTGATTGGTACACCATTATTTAGAGGGATTCCCTGTTTGGTGGGAGTTCCCTTGTTTCTCGGGGGTGGAGCCTTTTGATTGGTTTCTGTAATCATCTGAATATGTAATCTTCTGGTCTAGTCTCCGCTTGGTCCTGGGTTCATTTCACTTCACAGAGGCAGGAGGGCTTGTAATAAGACAAGCAAACAGGTGTGGCTTGGAGAAAGGTTTTTATGTAGAAATAGGCTTAATACATAGGTATTGAACAGAGGTGTATAGTGATTGTTACAGAGCTGTTTCAGTGTGCATCAATGAATCTGTGTGTGCATGTGCATGTGTGAGAGAGAGAGAGAGAACATGTGGGTCAGGGCCTCATGGTAGGCCAGAACATGTGGATCAGAGCCTCATGGTAGTGTCCAAACCTGTCCGATGAAGGAGAGAGAGAGAAAGGCACAAACATGTGGCTCAGAGCCTCATGGAGAGAGAGAGAGAGCGGGGGGAGGGGTAAAGGGAATTGATTATCAGAGCCTCCTGTCCTTCATGTCCACTGGATGGTGGGAGAGAGAGAGAGACAGGAAGTGTTTCTGTCTTTTTTATAGTGAACTGAATCCTTTCCAGCACTTCCCCTTGAGGTCTGCTAGCCACTCCCTTTGAGGTCTGCCCTTCTTGATTTAGCAAGGAGGGGCTGCAGACAGGTCCTAGAGACTGACATCACCAGGGGGTCAGAGTTTAAGTTTGGAGACTGAATTCACCAGAGTCCACAGCTGCATGAAATGTATGCTGACATCTCCCACACCTTTTTTATTTTTCTTTATTAATTGTGGCTGGAAATGGTGGAAGCAGACCTGTGGTACCTGTCCCAGCTGCCATTACCTGATAGTAGGCAGCTTGTCTAATACTTTCTGTATTAAATACCTTGCTATGTCTAGCAGGTCCCCTGTCCTGCACAGTACTGTCTCTAGTATTCTAGAGATAAACAAGTCTCCTTATGAGTCCAAACCTCATGTCTTAGGTAGAGCAGCCACTACTGGGGGGGGGGGGGACCCAATATGCCACTTCCGTGCCCGTCTTAGAGAGAGTGAACAGTGCATAAGGTCTGCAGGAATTTTTAAGGAGGCTAAAACCAAAAGGTACCAGGATGCTATGAGTGAGGATAGGAAGCAATACTAGACTGCTGCTGACTCTGGTATTCAGTGTAATAGGAAATGCCAAATTAGCAGGCCAAATTAGCCTGGATGTAGGGGTGGATGCTGGAGAAGTTCAGTGTAACTACCTTAAAATGTTGTTGTTCTGTATGACATGCGCTGCAAGGAAATGTACATTTTTTTTCATCTTACAGCACAGGAAAATTACAATAATGCATAGAAATATTTGTACAGCAGTTAAAATAATAATAGGGTGAATAAAAACATTAGACATGATCAGCAGTAGGTGAGTAACCAAATAACAATTCCCATACAGACATATGAGCATCTTGTCGCAAGTGTCCCACAATTTGTTGAATGTGTCCATTCTCATAAGCGATGGTGTGATTCACTTCAGTGGATGTTGATTTAAGGTGATCCATATAGGCATGGAGTTCTGTAAAGTTGAGCAGTTTATGTAGTGTCTCTTCTCCCATGCCAAGTGGTAATGGATGCACAGCATATGAGATAAAGTCTGGAATGTCCATAGAGTCATTGGTAACCAGCGGTGTGGAATAAGTTGTCCCATTAATGGTGAGGGAGACCAGTGGTGTATGACTGCACCAGGTATTGTTTGGTAAATAGTTTGAACTGTACAACAAAGTGTTCTTGGGAAGGCAAATGTCATGCATTCTGGGAGCAATCGAAAAAGAAACATTCTGGGGAAAGAGCAGATGAAAACAAAAGTGTCCAGCTCCAAGGTAAGACAAACGGTGTTAGGTAGTCAGGGAATATGAGAGCTTAACAGTCAGGGAGCAAGAGGAGGAATTGTTCCAGCAGGAGGTGTCCGCCTCTTTAAACTGGTGAGGTTGACACTTGAACTGAAATGTAGTCTGCTCACACAAACTGGGGTCCATCGGCTTGAATGAAGTCCAGGTGTCGTCCAGTGGCTGCACCCATGTGAGATGGTCCACAGGATACATAAGCATATTATCAAACTGCACCCCAATATTAATCATAGGATAAATAACTGTGTGTTGTCCTGACCATGGGATCAAATTACAGATAGAGCAGCCTTGTGGTGAACAAATGGGAACACTAACTGTCCACCAATCAAGGTGAGCTATAGCAAATTCCGGTATTTTGGTACTAGCCATATGAATGAGAGATGGTGGCCAGTGTCCTAACTTAACAGTGATCAGAATTTCCTTTAGTATAGTAATAAGCTCGATCTGTACTTGATCACAGGCAAGAGCCCAGGAAATATTCTTTCCCAATCTATATTCTGCATGTGCTAAGGTAACAATTTTCTGTTCTATAATGGGAGATATAAGAGCAAAGGTATCTACAACTACATTGGACAGTTTAGAGGAAGCTTCATTAATAATATGTTGTGAGGTAAAACCATCAGCAGCATGCTGAGCAGTGGATCCCATTTTATTACGGAGCACCTCTATATCAATTACATTAAGGGCAACCAGTGCAGTCCCTGTGCCACCTAAAATTGTATCAATTAATTCACGCTTGTGTCGAAATTGCTTGGCTCGGGGTGTTACTGACTGCATATCAAACCAAGTATTGAGCATTTGTATGTGGTTGGCAACAAACTGAGAGCAATTTGGATATTTGTGAGTAACTAGAAACAATTTGGGAAATAGATGCCAAGTAAGAAAATGGTATTCCACATCATATAAAACATTGTGTGGTGCATCATATTTAATCTGAAATGGATGTCCTTCCTGAAATGGGTGGATATCAGAAAGGTAGAGTACAGGAGGAGCAGAAGTGGTGGGAGGGGTGGTAGGTAAACAAGATACATCCAAAAGGAATGAAGTCTCAGTGATGTGCTGTTGATCACTCACAACCCATGTATAAGTTATTTTCCAGGTACCTTTGTCCTGACAGGAAATATTGTACAAAATCAAAGCAGGAGGACCTAGAAAGTAACATTCTGGGCGTGCCCTCAATTCTTGTGTCCTTTCTAGAGAAGTGGAAACTGGTGGCTCCCACTGTACTTGAGTGATGTTTAATGAATAGAACACTGGCTTGTCCTGTACTGAACAGAAACTCAGGATGACCAGATCCTTTCCTTCCGGGAAAGGTGGGGGTATTTCTTGGTAGCGATACACTCCACCTGTGGAGTTAGCCCAGCCAATCGTGCATATTCGGATGATAGTTCCTGTAATGAGACTTGAGTAGAAGAGAGCAGATACAAGAACAACAGGAAACCGAGACATAATAAAAGCAAACTTGTTTCACTCTACTAGGGAGTAATCTAATGCTCCCCACTTATACTATGTAACAACAAAACAAACAAAAAAAAATTTTCTACTTATTTACATAACTATTAAACACGTCAACTATACAGCAGAAGTAAATAGTTACCGTCCTCAAGTGACTTTTGTTCAGAAAGCAGCTGTCCGTGCTGTCTTCAGGTGGTGTCTGAAAACAAAGACTGATAAAACACGTTTTATCCATATGGTTTTAACTGGGTGATGTGTTTCCAGTACTGCTGGTTGTCAGGCATTAGGATCTGGTATAGGCTTGGGCCTAAGGTATCAGTAACTAAGTATGGTCCTTCCCACTTTGCGGTTCCAAAGGGGAGGTTTGGTCTAGGTCTCAGAATCATCACTTTACTCCCAACCTTGAGGGGTCTTAAATCAGAACCTTTTGCATGTACCTCCTGCAAATAATTTCTAGCTTTTTCTGTGTTAGCTAGCACAGAGGTCTGAATTTCTTTTAGATGTTCTTGCAGGGATTTCATCCACTCATTGGTGAGAATTACGGTCTGGTCCTCTGGAAGAAAAGGACTCAACATATTTTCCCACCGTTGCATTGGCCTTCCCATTAAGGCTTCATAGGGTGCAAAACCTGTGGATTTACAGACATTAGCTCTGATTCGCATAAGGACTAAAGGGAGCACCAGATCCCAATTTTTCCCGGTCAGATTAAGCATAGGGCTGAGGTAGGCCTTAATTGTTTGATTCATCCTTTCTACCTGCCCTGCTGCCTGTGGATGGTACGGAATGTGGAGTTGTTGTTCTATGCCTAGAAAATCAAACAATTCCTTGATCAGCTGAGAAACAAATGCAGGACCATTATCAGAATCAATTGTTTCAGGAATGCCCCAGCGTGTAAAAAATTGCTTAGTTAGGACTTCTGCAGTGGTTCGAGCAGTTTGATCTGGGACAGGGAATGCTTCTACCCAATGAGAAAAGGAATCAACAACAGTGAGTAAAAATCTATTTTTCCTAGCTGTTAATGGGAGAGGGCCCACATGATCTATTTGCAATCTCTCAAATGGGCCACGAGGAGGTGCTCTCATTAACTGTCCCCTTCTCTTTTTAGGTTGCCTGCCAAATGAAGCACAGATTACACAGGAGGAAACATGATCCTATATATCATGTTTCATTTCTGGCCACCATACCAACCTATTAAGGATAGTCTGCATTTCTTCTGCCTTAGGGTGTCCCATAGGACCTGCACCATGAACCCATTGCATCCATTCTTTACCTCGAGCTCTAGGGATAGCTATAACCAAGCCTTCCTCTTTTTGCACATAGAATGTCTTTCTCTATAGCGAGTGTGAGAAAGGGTGTGTGCTGATATAGGTTATCTGGGGCGTCCTGCACAAGCTTCCTTAAATTGGAAAGCTCATGGTCCTTTGTCTGCAGTGCTACAAAGTAATCTGGTGGTATTATCTGATCGTAATCTGTGGAACGTGTAGCAATAGCAACCATGCGTGTCTGCTCATACCAGGGCCATATGAGGCCTACATGGCATGCTTCCTTGGCTAGTGAGTCTGCTAATGTGTTCCCTTTCACTAAAGGGCCTTTCTTCCTATGTGCTTTTACTTTAACTAAATGTACTCTCTGAAACCTCTCACTCAGTTCTTGTGCCATAGTCCACAGTGATGAATTTTTCACTGTGGACCCATCTGTAGATTTAAATTCATTTGCCAGCCATCAGGGTAACAGGGCAATGGCAAATTTAAAGACATAATCAGAATCTAAAATGATTTGTATCTCTGGGTGTGAATCCTGATATTGTTGCATACAAGCTACAAAAGCAGCCAGCTCACAGTACTGTGCTGACGCTGACCCACAGGAATACTGTCTTTGCAGTACCACTTGGTTATTTGGGTCCAATTGTACAATTGCAAAACCTGCTAGTCGCTTGCCTCCTTCACATTGGCTACTACCATCAATATATACTGTAGGAAGGAAAGGTGAAATTTTGTCTAGTCCTAGTTCCCTAAAGATCATGTGATTAGGGGCACTGGGTGAGGACTGACAGTCATGAGGTTGCCCCTCCAGCAAGATTCCAGCCACTTGCACGTTAGGTTCTTTCAACAATTCAAACTTTACATTCTGTGCTTGCAACATGAGAGTCCACTGGACTATTCTCTCAGTCCTAATCTTGCTACATGCTAACTTTCCTTCTACAATGAATTTGAGGGGGGTGTGATGGCTGCATATGTATGTGGTTTGAGCACCAATGATGTATGTAAATTTCTGCATAGCAGCATAGGAAGCCAGTACATGTTGTTCACAGTTTCCCATTTTGAGTTCAGGAGAAGTGAGAACTCTGGAACAGAAAGCGATAGGGCGATCTACTCCTCCTAAGCGTTGTGTTAGAGCTGCACCTATACTGTTCTCTCCAACTACAGGGTACAGGAAAAAATGTTGTGTGTGATCTGGGTGTGCAAGAACAGGAGCAGAAGTCAGAATGTGTTTTAATTTAGTTATAGCTTCAGTATGTTCTTCCTCCCAGACATAACTTTTACTTTTTAGCAGGGAGTAAAGTGGAGCTGCCACTTCAGCATAATTGTGCATGAAGTCACGACAGAAACCAGTGAGCCCTAGAAATGACTGGAGTGATTTCTGATCTGTAGGAAGTGGAAGTTTCTGTATCAGCTCTATCCTCTGAGAATTTACAGATTTACCATCCTGGCCAATAGTAACCCCTAAAAAGGAAACCTGTGATTTGCACAGTTGAGCCTTGGCAGGATTGACTTTAAGACCAGCTTGTAAGAGGGCTTTTAAAACTTCTCTTACATGATTCCAGTGTACGGCTTCATTCTCAGACTGAATCAGAATGTCATCTACATACTGAATTATATTATCTCTGCAAGACAATAGTGATAGGGCTTCCTGCATGTATTTATGAAATATTGAGGGGGAATCCTTATATCCCTGTGGAAGCACGGTCCATGCATATCGTTTATTCAGCCACTGAAAGGCTGTTTTGTACTGGCATTCAAGGGCCAGGGGCAGACTCCAAAACCCATTGGATATGTCTAAAACAGAGAAAATTTTACATTTGGGATTCAGTTTAGAGATCATTTCAGGGTATGAGGCTACCACGGGCACTACAGATTTTGAAACTTGATTCAGGGCACGGAAGTCCATAGTGAGCCTGAAGGAACCCCCCGGTTTAACTATCGGCCAGGCTGGTGAATTACATGTGGAAGAAATAGTTCTAATCAGACCCCTCTCCTCCAGTATCTTCACAGTTTTAGTCACTGGTTCTATAGCCTGATGAGGTACTGGGTATTGCTTCTGTGGTGGAGGATCCTCACCTTCCAACAGTATTTCTGTGTGCATTTTCCCACAATCTAACTTGTCTTGAGCCCAGACTGGAATATCAGCCACTTCTGAGGGAATTACACACAGATCATACTGCTGAGCTGCCTTAGTGCACTGAATTGCTAACTGCATGGGAATGACTTCATGCACTAAAGTTTTTAGAAGCACTTGAAGTTCCTGAATACTGCCACAATTTAAGATTAGCCATATCCACCACCAAATTTAACTGGTTGAGAACATCAATTCCAATTATTTCTTTTGGTGTGTTCACTGTAGTGGAGGCAGTGGTTTCCAACATTTCCTTATTTTCTTCACTGTGCACAGGGATACCCCATTTAACTGGGATAGCCACACATTTGGAAGCTGTGTCATTAATTCCTTGAATTTCATAAATTTCCATATTTTTCTGATCTGCAGTGGGAGAAGCTCTGTTAGTAAAACTAATTCCAGCCCCTGTGTCAATCAAAGCTAATTTATCCTGACCCCCTATTCTGCTGATAACATTGGGGCATGCACAAGAGTCCAGTATCAAGGGTGTTACAAGCCTTAAATTGTGTCCTGGGCCTGTATCCATTTCATCATCCAGAGGCTCTGGAATTGAGTCCTCTGCTGAGATAAAGGAGGCAGGCTGGGCTATGAAGGCTTGAGACATTTTGATATCTGAACTCAAGAGGTCAGGACACCCCTATGCACTAGCCTTGTGTTTGTCCTGAGCTGCTTGTAAATCCTGTTTTAATTTATCTATTTCTATCTGCAGTATATGTTTGTCTTGTTCCCATTTAGTTTTCTCCTTTTCTAGCCCATCTCTCTGTGCTTTGAGCTCCTGAAAAGGAATGTAACCTGAGGAGTTTCTAAAAGTACCTCTGCCATGTGCTCTCCAAGGTGTGTGTCCTCTGTCTGTGTTTCTTGTGTACTGAGAGGATTCCTCGGCTTGCCACTTCCGTGCTTCTGATACTGTAATGACCTGCGAGGGCTGGGTCTTCCAAACAGACCCAATTCTGAGCATTAAAGTATCAAAAGCGGTTGCTTCAGGGTCTTCATAAAATAACAGAAGGTGTTTTGTAATCTCAGGGGATAGCAATTCTAATAAAAATTCCTTATGCATGCTCTCCCCATAATCTTCTGCCTTGGGCCAGGACTCCTGCTCATTAAGAACTGCTTTTAAAATCCAGGCTCTATATGCAAACTGTTCCAGTGTATCATTTGTTAAAGGTGAAATAATTTTAAATACTTGCATTGGGGAACAGTGAAATAGTTTCTCAGTACCCCTTTTAACCAACTGGTATGGGTGAGTGAGAGAGCCAAATGCATAAGTCTATCAAAGTCTGATTGTTTTCTTCTGTATTTCCCTAGACCCCAGTGAATCAGAATATCAATCGCCCATTTAACCCACTGATTTACATTAAGAGGCATAGGGCCAATTTTCTCAACTATTTTTTCTATATCTCTATCTTTTAAATTTTCATGCAACATTACTTTAACTTTGAGTTCAGTACTGGGTGCCATGTCTAAGTCATCTGAAGTATGCTCCTGACAGAGATCCTGGTTATTGCTGGGATCTGGCTGAGATAAACTATCATGATTTTCCTGCTGTGATTCATCTGTGTTCTTCCCATTCCTAAGTCCAACTATGCATACTTCTGTATTCTTTTGTTGCTTATCATAGGCATAGGGGGCTGAGGGAGGGGTGGCTTTCTTGCAGAGGCCAATTGATCTTTAACGTGCCTCAATTCAAGATTAAGTGCTTCTAATTGCTCACTAACAGTTATAAAAGAATTTGTGGCTTGTATCACTTGAGTTCTTTGTATAGAGATGCAAATTTGTGCCTCCTCAAGGTCTTTGGTCAATTGGGTACACTGAGAAGTCAGTTCAGAGTTTTCTTGTCTCATGCTAATGAGTCCCCTGCACATGCCTTGGATAAAAAGGCATTTTCTTTTATTTGTTTTCTTTTTGAATTCTTGATCATGGTTTAACATTTGTCTTTGAATATTATACCATGATGACTCAGGGAATTCCCCTTCAAATGGACCCCCTTTCCTCTTACAATATGAAATTAAACTTTCTTTAAGTTCTTTAAAATCAAAGGCTTCCATATTTGATACTGCAGAAAGGCTGTAGTTGGACTATCTCAAATGTGTAACCTTAGAAGGAGGAATGCTCACTTTTATGAAGAAGTGAGACTTAGAATTATAGTTGGAATGGTATAAATTTTATGGGTGTTCAGTAAAGAGTACTGGCATAAAGACCACACCTTAAAATTATACCTGAATAAAAAGTGCTTCTCACCTTTTAACAGGGTGGAAGTTTAGGGTGGTTATAGTAAGAAGGGTGTTAGGAGATTATCAATTGCAGCCAGCTTTAAGCCTGCTCTTTCTAAGATAGTTACTGACAGGATACAGAGAAATAAAAGTTAAAAGGGACAGGAGATTAACAGAATTGTCAGATATTCCTGCTCTCACCAAGATATATACTGACAGGAGAGAGAAATAAGTCAAACAGACAGGAGGTAAATTAGTGTTACCAGGAAAGATGTATATTGTACTCTATGAGGGAATATTTAACTGTGTAACTCTGTATTTTCTTAGCAGCTCAAATACTATAGAAAAATCTTTAGCAAGCCTATACATCAAAATAACACCATTGCAAGCCACTCTGTGTGATGTCCTTAAAATTCTAGATTCTTACAGAGCCTTTTGACAATAAAAATCTCACCTTGTCTAACCCACAAAACAAAATTGTAAATGGTCACACGGACTTTCGATTCTGTCTCACTCTGTCTGAAATCTACTTAATGTATTATACAAAATTATTACTTACCCAACTGGTGGTCTGCTGTGAAATCCGAGAAGGCGAGCCCCCATATGTAATCATCTGAATATGTAATCTTCTGGTCTAGTCTCCGCTTGGTCCTGGGTTCATTTCACTTCACAGAGGCAGGAGGGCTTGTAATAAGACAAGCAAACAGGTGTGGCTTGGAGAAAGGATTTTATGTAGAAATAGGCTTAATACATAGGTATTGAACAGAGGTATATAGTGATTGTTACAGAGCTGTTTCAGTGTGCATCAATGAATCTGTGTGTGCATGTGTGAGAGAGAGAGAGAGAGAGAACATGTGGGTCAGGGCCTCATGGTAGGCCAGAACATGTGGACCAGAGCCTCATGGTAGTGTCCAAACCTGTCCGATGAAGGAGAGAGAGAGATAGGCCCGAACATGTGGCTCAGAGCCTCATGGAGAGAGAGAGAGCGCGGGGGGAGGGGTAAAGGGAATTGATTATCAGAGCCTCCTGTCCTTCATGTCCACTGGATGGTGGGAGAGAGAGAGAGACAGGAAGTGTTTCTGTCTTTTATAGTGAACTGAATCCTTTCCAGCACTTCCCCTTGAGGTCTGCTAGCCACTCCCTTTGAGGTCTGCCCTTCTTGATTTAGCAAGGAGGGGCTGCAGACAGGTCCTAGAGACTGACATCACCAGGGGGTCAGAGTTTAAGTTTGGAGACTGAATTCACCAGAGTCCACAGCTGCATGAAATGTATGCTGACAGTTTCCTGTAATCCTCAGTTACTAATGACGTCAGACGCCGAAGAGTGAAAGGCAAGACACATCCCTGTCTGATTGCTTGCTGCACATTTGCCAACTGCCACTTATGGATGGACCTGAAGCAGGGTTTTTTGTGAGACAGATACAGACCCGAAACGGGCGCTACATCGTCTTCTTGGCGCTATTGGCAGCATTTTGGCTTTGAAGCTTGGACACAAAAGTTAAGTTTGAATTTTTAAATTCTAACGTACATATTTAATAAAAGGAGAAGTCACAATGGTGTTATGAACATTTTCACTACACTGAGCTGACTGACTCCGACAAAAAGAAATTAAAACCTCATGGGGATTTTTCATTATCAGAATTTTGGATATTTTGGGCTATTTGGTAATTCTGATAGGGTTCTGTTCTTTCTACTTTTGGTAGTATTTGTTTGAACCACAGCATTATGTCTTTGGAGACGTTCGCTTTTACTGAGGAATAGTTAACACAATTAAAAAAGCAAAAATCATTGTTTGATGAGGACCCTCTTACCTCCTTGGGTCAGTTACCGTCTACTATTTTAGAATTAAAAGATCTACATAAAAAACTGATTAGGGCTCAAATGCATGGCTTGGCGATGACGCAATATCTGAAATCGTCTGTCCTCCCTCGGGGTCTACGGGTGGTTAAGCCCCCTAAACAATTTATTGAGGATGGGTTTTTTTTAAAGAAGTGGAATTCTATATTGACTAAGTGTCGTTTTGACCTGGTGGTTTGCTTGTTGAACGGTCACTTCAAGAGCAGGAATCTTTGACTGCTCAAGCGGAAGTTTTGAAGAAGAAAGTTTACAATTTTTGGATGTTACCGTTTCTCTGACCCCTCGGGGCTTTGAGACGACCTTGTACCGTAAGCCAGTGCAACCAAATACGTTGCTCCGGTATGATAGTTTTCACCCGAGGGCTTTGAAACAAGGTTTGCCCTTTGGGCAGTTTTTGCGCTTGAGACGAAATTGTTTGACTCTACAGGACTTCAAGTTACATTCTGGGGAGCTCACATCACGTTTACTTCAGAGAGGATATCCCCTCTCTGTCATTCGTCGGTCATACAAGAGGGTGACGTACTCCCACCGGGAATGGCTTAGCATTCCACATGAGTCTAAAGTTATGGATTCGGTGGTTATGGGTGTTCTTCCCTATACTAAAGGTATTACACAAGTTACTCGGCTCCTTCGTCGTTTTTGGCCCATTTTAGGGTTGCATTCTTGTTTTCGGGAGAAGACATTGCAGATTGCTTATTCAAGAAGAACTAATCTTCGTGATTTACTCATGAAGACCACTTCTCTGGAGGATCGTCCACTAACCCGGCATATGGACAGAGGACATTTTGCTTGTGGTGCTTGCACATATTGTTCATTGGCTCTTGTTGGCCCGGATTGGAAGGATGGTCATACTTCCTGAATTTTTTCAACTAGATGGCATACGGACTGTTCATCTACATTTATGGTGTACTTAATAGTATGTCCTTGCTCACTTTATTATGTTGGTCGCACTAAACGAGCGATCAGACTTCAGCTTTCTGAACATGCTTCGTGACTACGGACTAAGTCCTTCTCGGCTCCCCTAGTGGATCATTGTTTATCAACTGATCATGATTTTGATACTTTACGCTGGAGAGTGCTTGATTTCATACCGGCAGATCCGAGAGGTGGGGACCGGGAGCAGAAACTACAGTGGCAAGAACAGCGTTGGATTTATTCATTAGATTCAGTTGCCCCTCGGGGCTTGAATCTTCAAATTGATTGGTACACCATTATTTAGTACTACCTTTAAGCTCTTGAGCTCCCGTAAAGGGATTCCCTGTTTGGTGGGAGTTCCCTTGTTTCTCGGGGGTGGAGCCTTTTGATTGGTTTCCTGTAATCCTCAGTTACTAATGACATCAGACGCCGAAGAGTGAAAGGCAAGACACATCCCTGTCTGATTGCTTCCTGCACATTTGCCAACTGCCACTTATGGATGGACCTGAAGCAGGGTTTTTTGTGAGACAGATACAAACCCGAAACGGGCGCTACGTCGTCGTCTTGGCGCTATTGGCAGCATTTTGGCTTTGAAGCTTGGACACAAAAGTTAAGTTTGAATTTTTAAATTCTAACATACATATTTAATAAAGGGAGAAGTCACAATGGTGTTATGAACGTTTTCACTACACTGAGCTAACTGACTCCGACAAAAAGAAATTAAAACCTCACAGGGATTTTTCATTATCAGAATTTTGGATATTTTAAGTCCGATTCATTGGCAATGGCCCCTGCATTGTCATTTGTGTGGTGTGGAGGAGTGGCCTAGTGGTTGGGGCAAGGTACTTCAGGCCGGAAGGTCGGGGGTTCAAATCAAACTAGAGGACAGCAACCTTGGGCCGGAAGGACTGGGGTTTCTAGTCCCACAGGTGCTCCTTGTGGTCTTGGGCAAGCCACTTAACCCTCCATAGCCCATGTTCCCTGTAAAATAGTTATCTCCAAGTTATAATGCCCTGTTCATTGTAATTTCAGTTTGTTCAATGTAAACCGCACTGATGCAGAATAGCACGGTATATAAGAGAATGTAAATAAATAAATTTTGTCAGGCACTGACATTAGGCTCAATGGCCTGTTGTTCGGGAGCCCTTTTTAAAAATTGCCATTATATTGGCCACCTTCCAATCTTCAGGTATCATAAATTATTTTAATACTAGAATAAAGATGACAAAAGGCCTTGAGAGTCATTCTGAGTTCTTTCAATACTCTGCAGCATATACTTTCCAGCGTAGTCCAAAATGAAGCACACACTCGCAAGATTCAAGGAATCACATATAGAGCGAGGTGAAGACACCACAGAAGACATGAAAAGTAAGTTATAATGGACTTTATTAGGCGTATGATAGTCCTACACTACACGGGCCATGTTTCAGCAGCAGCCTTTGTCAGGGGTATAGAGACCTTTAGGTATCGGCAAACCAGAACTGGCCAGAAAGAGCCACTCCTGGTACTGGTGACTTTAACCCCAAGCGCACCTAGATCTGTCGAAAGTACAAGAACTTGAAGGTTTGCCGATACCTAAAGGCCCCTATACCCCTGACAAAGGCTGCTGCTGAAACACGGCTCGTGTAGGAGTAGGACTGTCATACGCCTAATAAAGTCCATTAGAACCTCTCACGTCTTCTGTGGGTTTCTTCACCTTGCTCTATTGTGACTCCTTGCATATCCAGTCCAGATGATTTGCTATTCTTAAAGTTTGTCATTTTACCCTCTAGACTTCCAGTCTTACCCTGATTTGTTTGTATTGCTCCAAATCATTACAATTAAATACCATTTCCAATGTGGGTATTATTTGTGTCCTCTCTTCCTGACTGCCTGGCCGGGGGCAGCAACCACTGGAATCCTTCCTTGTCCCTTGGTTTCCTATCTCTGGTCCCAGGAAAAGTTAAAAGAAAAGAAAACACAATGCACACAGAATTATATCTTAACAAAAACAAAGTTCTGCTAAAGCTTTATGAAGAAAGTCACAGAGCTGCAGACAAGTGCAATCACCTGTAACTCCCTTAATATGCTTGTTCGCATCACCTACTTTTATTTAGGAAAAACTGCCACATTATACAATTTTGTCTTATCAGTTTGCATTATGCTTTCTTCTGGAACAAGCAGGAAATCAGTCTTCACATATGGGTGATGTTGGCGCTGACTGAGCCCCCGCGGAAGCATCTCCCCAGCTTTCAGAGAAAGCATTTGGGAAGTGCCACCACACATTCATGACACCCTTCCCAACCAAGGGTGCCATCTTGCCCAGTCTCATTTTTTCCGCAGAGCCCTTCAGATGTCTGTTTTCCTCCGGAAAAAGTTGTTTTTTCTTGACCTGAGTTTCAAACTCTCTCCGGTTGTGCACCGGTATTCTTCCCGCCACCCGAACCCGCTGCCCCAGCATTGAGTCTCAGGTCCCTTGGTCCCTTCTTTTTTTCCTTCCTTTTGGCACCTTTGCACCCTTTTTTTTACAACTGGCAGTACCATGGGTCTTCGACCTCACTGGGGTACTTTTTCCTTTTTACTTTTAAAAAGTGTGATCTGTGTGCCAAGATAATGCCCCTCACTGACACACATGACTGCTGCCTAGGCCCTGACCACGATCCCTTGGCTTTCAATCTGTGCAAAAAGATGTCCACCAAGGCCCTCAAGAGCCTTCAGCAGCAGCACGACAAGTTCTTCCCGGAATCCCCAGCTCCAAAGGCTAAGACCCCCTCTGAAGCCGCGGAATCCCATGGCACCACTGCAGACCACGGTCGATGCCATAGCTCTTCAGAAAGGGGATCTCCCTCGAAGGAACACAAGAAGAAGAAACCCTCAAAGGCAGCGTCTCTGGAAGGCTCCAGGCTAGGTTCTGCAGTCTACGACGGCTGTCGGAGGAATCAGAGCGGGAACGGCCTACCAAGATCGCCCGAAAGGAGTCGACCGCAGATTGTCTCGGTCACCAGCGCCTATCCTCATTGAGGACTCCTCTTCAGGGGAACTGGCGCCGGGCCCGAGTTTCTCGGTGCCTGCACCAACGGCTGCGGAGCCTTCTAGTCTCGAATCCAGGATGACACCTTGAAGTGCAGTCTGACTGCCTTCATGGACCAGCAGTGGGTGTTGCTGTCCAGTACTACTGCTCCTCTTCCCAGATCACTGGGCCCTCGACGTCAAAGACTTCCCCAGAGGCCAAGCTGATCGCCGAGACCATACAGCCCCGGGTCGATACTTGGACTAGGTCTCCCTCTGGGTCCCGCTTAGCAGGACCTTGGTTTTCCCCAGCTAGCGCTCATAGCACCAGCCATGGGGCCTCTGTAGGGCACAGGCAGGGTCCCGGCCCTGAGCTTATGAGCTGCCCTTCCCTTGAGTCGTCTTCTGACTACTCGGAGTGGAAGACAGTGATGAGTAGTCGCCGGACCCCCAGTGCCACCATGATGTCCTCTCGGACTTGCCACCCACAGAGCCCCAGTGTCAGTCCCTGCCCAAGGATATGGCATTCCTTGACTTCATGCGGGATATGTCAAAAGCCCTTGGATTCCCAATGGAATCTGAGGAGGACCCTCGGATAGAGGAATTAGAAATCCTCCAGTACAAGGCCCCGCCGAGGAAATCGCTCACAATACCCATCCTGGAATGGCTAATGCTCCGTATGTGGAAGACACTGGCATCAGTGCCGGTGGTGAGCAAGCGGCTTGATGTATCGGGTCCGACAGAGCCCGGGCTTCCAGAAGTCACAGCTGCTACACAACTCCATGGTGGTGGAGTCAGCCATTTATTTATTTATTTTATTTATATTCTCTTATATACCGCGCTATTCTGCATCAGTGCGGTTTACATTGAACAAACTGAAATTACATTGAACAGGGCATTATAACTTGGAGATAACTATTTTACAGGAACATGGGCTATGGAGGGTTAAGTGGCTTGCCCAAGACCACAAGGAGCACCTGTGGGACTAGAAACCCCAGTCCTTCCGGCCCAAGGTTGCTGTCCTCTAGTGGGATTTGAACCCCTGACCTTCCGGCCTGAAGTACCTTGCCCCAACCACTAGGCCACTCCTCTACTCCATGCATCTCCTCCACTCCCCAACCACTAGGCCGTGCATCGGTTCAAGAGCCCAAAGACACACTCCTCGGTGCCCCCCGGTAGTGATGACCGCACCTTGGATGCCCTTGCAGAAAGTGCTACAAGAACTCGATGCTCATTGGCCGGATCCAGGCCTACCAGGTGTACATGGGCATGTATCTGAGGGACCTGATGAAGGAACTCTCCGGGTTCTCGGCTGGGCTCTCCGAGGATCCCCTGCAGCGGTTCAGGAACCTGTCCAAAGTTGTCTGTGAGTGCTCCAAATTCATGACTCAAGCAGCCTATGATGGCTTCGAGTCGGCGATTAGAGTAGCCATTGCAGGCATCGGTGTCCGATGCTAGTCTTGGCTACAGTCTTCCGACCTCTAGCAGTAGGTTCAGGACAAATTGGTCAATGTCCCATGCCAAGGGGAGAACCTCTTTGGCAAACCCATGACAGAAAAGGCTGCCGAATTGGAGTTAGAGTTCATGATAAGGACCAGGCTCTCCAAGAAGACCGCTGCCCCTCCCCGATGGAAGGGCTCAGATAAAAAGCCCTTTTACCCAAGGAAAGGGGCTGCTTACAAAAGCTACCCACATTTTCAGGCCTCCTTAGTTTCTCAGCAGGGTCAGCAGGCTAAGGGACATGGGCAAGGTCGTCATAAGCAGAAGGCTCCCAGGCCAGGGGGTAGCTTTTGACTCCTTGAGCATAGCCTCTCTACTCCAAGGAGGCCAGCAGCCCACAGGAGGACGTCTAATCCTGTATGCCCACAGGTGGCCAGCCATCACCACGAATTCCTGGGCACTTCAGGTGGTCTGGGAGGGCTACCTCCTCCACCTGTCTCAGACACCTTTCTTCCCGGGAGAGCCCCCCAGGTCTCCCCATCAGTGGGAAGACCTATTGATGGAACTCGCAGGCCTTCTCAAGGACAAAGCGGTAGAACCAGTACCCCATCATCTCAGGGGCAAGGAGTTCTACTCCAGGTATTTCATCATGGCAAAAGGAAGAGGGGCCTAAGGCCCATCCTGGACTTACGCAACCTGAACAAGTTCCTGGTGAGGGAGATGTTCAACATGCTCTTCCTTGGAACATTGCTGCCTTACCTCCAGCAGGGAGACTGGCTATGCTCCTTGGATCTGAAGGATGCCTATACCCACATCCTCATTCACCCCAGCCACAGGCAGTACCTTCGCTTCATGGCGGGGGGCGGTCATTATCAATACAGGGTACTATCCTTCGGCCTGGCCTCTCTGCCCCTGGGTCTTCACCAAATACCTGGCAGTAGTAGCCACCTTCCTCCATCTTTAGGGGGTATTTGTCTTCCCCTACCTCGACGACTGGCTCATAAAAGGAGGCACAGCCACAGAGGTGCAGAAGGCCACAGCATGCATCATCCAGGTCCTACAACATCTGGAGTTTGTGATAAACTACCTCAAATCCCACCTCCTCCCTACGCAATTTCTGGAGTTCATAGGAGCAAGGCTGGGGCAAAGGCCTTTCTTCCCCTGGACCGGGCAGACTGTCTCAGGGCAATGGCCGGAGATGTGCAACACTGTCCCTCAGTGTCAGCTTGGCTTCTACTGCGCCTACTCTGACACATGGCATTGATGGTCCATATCACCTCAGACACTCGTCTGCACATGAGGGCCACTTAGTAGTGCCTTCTGGACCAGTGGATACAGGCCATGAGCCGTCTCCAAGTCAGTCTCAGTGACCCGCTAGCTGGCAAAATCCCCGACACCTGCAGGCCGGGATGCCCTTCCAAACCCCGAGCTCTCTAAGGGTCCTCACTATGGATGCCTCCCTGCTGGGATGGGGAGCCCACTGTGAAGAACTCCGCACCCAGGGCAGCTGGTCTCAAGCCAAGGGCAATCAGCAGATCAACCTCCTGAAGCTTCGGGCAATATATCTGGCCCTCCGAGCATTCTGTCACCCCCTGAGACACCAGCTGGTTCTGATCCAAACAATCAGGTGGCAATGTTCTATGTGAACAAGCAGGGGGGCATGAGGTCTCGCGCCCTCTGCTCCTATGCAATTCAACAGGGAATGTTCCTGTGGGCGGTTTACCTACCAGGCCAGGACAACACTGGCAGACAGACTGAGCAGGGTCCTCCAGCCACACGAGTGGCTGCTGGACCCCAGAGTAGCCAACTGGCTTTTTCGGCTCTGGGGGACCGCATGGATGGACCTCTTTGTCAGCCCGGACAGCTACCAGTTGCCTCGCTTCATATCCCGGCAACCCCACCCATCCCAGGTAGTGGCAGATGCGTTCCTCATCCCGTGGTCAGACCACCTCATGTATGCCTTCTCACCCACGCCACTGATTGCCAAAACACTCTTCAAGGTTCTTTTCAACAAGGCATTACTGATTCTGGTGACTCCACAGTGGCCCAGGCAGCCGTAGTTCCTGCTATTCCTTCAGTTGTCAGTGGAGACTCCAATCCCTCTAGGGAACTCCCCGGGGCTCTTGCCTCAGGAGAAGGGCTCTCTCCTGCACCCCAACCTGGGGTCCCTATCACTGATGGCATGGCTGCTGAAAGGGTGACTTTAGCCCCTTTCAACCTCTCGGGAGAAATGGAATGGCCTCTTGTAAGACTTCTACCAGGAGAGCTTATGTGTTCAAATGGCTCAGGTTCTCGGTCTGATGCACGGAGCAGCGGGTGAACCCATTCTGCCTGGTGCAGCTGATTCTGCAGTACCTTCTTCATCTCTCGCAATCTGGGCTCAAATCAAATTGCGTGAGAGTGCACCTCAGTGCCCTGATGACGCATCACCATCCTGTTGAGGGCAAGCCCCTTTCGGTCCAGCCACTGGTGACCCGCTTCTTGAGAGGAGACCTGATGTCCAGACCTCCCGTTCACCCTCAGCGATGGAATGGGACCTCAGTGTAGTATTGGTGCAGCTCACTCGCCAACCATTTGAGCTTCTAGCTACCTGCCACCTGAGGTACCTCTCGTGGAAGGTCGTTTTCCTGGTAGCGCTCACCTCTGCTCACAGGGTCAATGAGCTTCAAGCCCTGGTGGTAGAGGTACTGTATATCAGATTCTATAAGAACAGGGGCATGCTACGTATACACCCCAAGTTCCTTCTGAAAGTGGTATCTCCTTTCCACCTCAACCAGGAGGTGGTGTTAACCTATCTTCTTCCCAAGGCCTCACTCCAGCAGAGCGGAGACCGTCCTTCACACCTTGGATTGTAAGAGGGCTCTGTCTTTCTACATTCAGCAGACCCAGGGCCACTGGAAATCTTCTCAGCTTCTTGTTTCTTATTACTCCAGTCGGCTGGGGGAAATGGTGACCAACGTATACTGTCCACCTGGGTGGCAGACTGCATCGCTGTAGTCTATGAATAGGCTGGGCTCATGTTGGATGGCCAGGTCACGGCTCACAGCATCAGGGCCATAGCGGCCTCTCTGGAAAACCTGCCCTCCATCCCATTGCTGGACATCTGCCGGGCCACCACCTGGTCTTCAGTCCATACCTTCGCAGCTCATTTCTGCCTGAAAAAGGGAGTCCCAATGGGACAGCACCTTCGACCAGGCCGTGCTCCGTAATCTTTCGGGGTCAAGGCAACTCCGGCCCTTCTGTGTTCAGGCTACTGGAGCATTGGTTCACATCGGACACGAGTCCCACTGTAGTCAATTGCTGCTGCTCACGGCTCCTCCTGATGGCGACCATGGCCTTTTCTATGGACTTTCGGTAGCCTGTAGCTAGGGAGTCCTATATGTGAGGATTGACTTCCTGCTTGTTCCCAGAGAAAGTGTAGTTACTCACTTGTAACAGGTGTTCTCCGGGGACAGTAAGAATTGGTTTCCACAACCTTCCCTCCTCCCCTTGGAGTTGCTCCTTACTACCTTTTGTTTTTACCGTCTTTAGCTATGTCATCTGACTGAGCAAGATGGCACCCTTGGGCGGGAAGGGTACGATGCATGTGTGGTGGCTCCTCCCAAAGGCTTTCTGTGAAAGCTGGAGAGCTGTTTCCGCAAGAGCTCCGTCAGCGCAGACGTCACTCATATGTGAGGACTGATTCATGCTGTCCCCGGTGAAAACCTGTTACAGGTGAGTAACTACGCTTTTTGTATTAATCTTTAACAATATCTACACATTGCAAACCAAACTATGCATAAATATATCGGTCATGTCTTAGTCATGACAAACGTCCTGTGAGAATAAACTTTGTTTCGTTCTTAGAGGATATAACCTTAACAATACACTTCACGTGTCAAGTTGTTCACAAACATAAGTGACCTGGCCTAAGCTGAGAGCTTGTCTACAAATATAAGCTTACTATCTCGTTTCCTCTTGCAAAATACAACCTTGACAGTCTCACAATTATCCCACATATCCTTTGCAATTCTGGCAGCACTTCTTAAGCTGCTTTCACTCACCAGACTTTCTCCATGAGACCCCAGTACCCCTAAAAGTCCCTTTCCACAGTCCCCCTCCCCCCTTGATTCTGTAAAGAATCGCTACCAAAGAACGGTAGCTCAGACATGTCCAACTCCAAAATAAGTCTGCCAAAGCGGGGAACGCCTTCTGCCTCAATTTGCAGATGTGGAAAACCACCATCAGAGTCCTAGGCACCACATCCGGTCCGTAGGTGAACTTCATATTGCTGGTTAGGAGAAGTCAATGAACAGATTTCTTTATACATACGCTTTATTTAACAATATAGAAAAAGGATTACAATCATCCTGCAAATTAACTAAAGTAATGTGACACTGTTTGCCCTTGCTAGGTAGGTCTCAAGAACAATGTGTACAGAGAAGTAAGGCTCTGCCGATTATTCTTGCAAGCACTATCTTCTGGCAGTGACCAACTGCCCTCCATAGATCTTTTAGAAATTCAAAAGTTTGTACCCACATTCACATCATGACGCTGCTCATAACTCCCAATTCTTCAGCAGCATTTCTTTTTATTATGGGCTCTGCTATGTACATCTTGTGCAGTGTTTCAGTGACTGTCCACTCAAGCTCCATGCTTGCATATATATGACTAGTCATAGAAACATGATGACAGAAAAAGACCACATGGCCTATCTAGTCTGTCCTTCCATATCAACAACTACAACAGTCCACTTTTTACCTTTAGAGATCCTCTGTGTTGGTCCCATGCTTTTTTGAATTCAGTTACTATCCTCATCTCTACCACCTCCACTGGGAGACTATTCCATGGATCCACTACTCTTTCCGTAAAAAAATATTTCCGCATATCACTCCTGAATCTATCTCCCTTCGCCCTCATCCCATGTCCCCTCGTAGCAGAACTTGCTTTCAATTGAAAGAGGCTCTCTCCCTGAACATTTATGCCACGGAGGTATTTAAACATCTCAGTCATATCACCTCTATCCCGCCTTTCCTCTAAGGTGTACATATTAAGATCCTTAAGTCTGTCCTCATATGCTTTATAATGAAGACCACTAATCATTTTAGTAGCCACCCTCTGCACCGACTCCATCCTGTTCACATCCTTTTGAAGGTGCGGTCTCCAGAATTGCACACTATACTCCAAATGAGGTCGCACCAAAGACTTATACAGAGGCATTATCACCTCCTTTTTTCTGCTAGCCATTCCTCTCTGTATGCACCCAAGCATACGCTGGTCCTAGTTCCTACTGTGAGTCCACACATTCAGTAGCATTGCAGACTTCTTTTCACAGTAGTCATTGTCTTCAACCCATAAGATTCTACTGTATGCATTATATAATTTGCAGAACCAAAACTCACACAATTGCAAACAGGAACGACTACTTGTACCCAATGGCAATATAGAATGTTGAACAGGATTATCTTACCTATTGCTAATTAATTACAATTTATCTACTGGGAATATTAAATTATCCTAAACTATTTGACTATATGTAGACCAAGCTAGCTCTGATCTTTGTAGCATACTTCTATCTTACATAACTATCTACATTTCTTAATTTATTCTATTTATCTACCAAATTAAATGTTAGGCCACATGCTAATAGACACACCTTTCTTGTCAGGTGCACAATTATACATAGTACTAATTATGTTTGTGATTTACTCTCCAACTGCTTTAATTTACAAGGTATACCTTTTTCCCGGCAATGTTCATGTATGGGAACATGACAAACGTTACCTATTTTTTATACACGATTTTTGAATACAAATATTCTTTGCAGAATGTGAACAAGTGGTGACGTCATATTTAACAGTGGTGCAAACATTAAATGGTCTCAGTTGCACAACAGTTTTAATTTCACTTAAATTTTCACATTTTTTACAATTTGAGGGTTAAGTCAAATTTAGCAGTTATAATTTTGAGATACTTGGTTGTTTTACATTTTGATGCTGATCATTGTGTACAAGGCATGCCTGGTCGTGTTGCACAGGTGCACTCACATTTTATTTGATATGTGATGGGGTGAATTTTATGTATATGTCTCATGTTCCTATATAGGAACACTGCCAGGATTATCCAAAAGTTGGCTAATAATTGCCAAGGTGCATTGTTTTCAGATAATTCCTTCAGTTTTGATAAACAATGGATACAAGAAGCTTCTATGGCACCAGACGTAGCAAAATTCATCGGGCAGTTACAATCCAAGATGCTATGTTAACTGTGGAACGTTTAACTTGTCCGACAACCATCATTGTTTTGCCACCGTCTGCAGGTGATTCTGCAGCTGACAGTGATGTCGAAGATGTTTCTGACAATTTGAACGATGATGACCCCTTTGAAACTGCTGGCAAACTGGAAGTGATAGCAGAGGAGACAGACGAAGATGAGAGTGTTAGTAGTGAAGATGAAAGCAGCCCTCCAGCAAAAAAGTATAAGAATCTGAAGCAGAAACAGGCAATTTAGTGGAAAAAGTCAACAAATTTCACCAAGGTATTTTCATCGCTGATGCCAAGTAATTTACCTGACAGTTTTCCTGTTGTCGCTTTCTCCGTTTTCCAGTCAGTCAGTTTCCAGTCACAGTGGATGTCGCTTTCTGGGAATCCTGCTGTTGTCTGGCTATCATGTCCTGCCACAGGAGTCAGACTACTGGAGCTGTCAGCAACATCTAGGCGTGCCAATTGTCCATGAGGCCATGAGCAGCGAGAGGTATCAGACCATCAAAAAATACTTTCACTTGGCTGACAATGCTGAACTCAAAGCAGGCAACAAGACAGCTAAGGTTGCTCCACTTATTACTGCCATCAACGCGAATTTGGTGCAGTTTGGGTTTTTCCACCATGAATTGAGTATTGACAAGTCTATGACTCTGTACTTTGGCTGCCACAGCATGAAAATGTTTACAAGAGGAAAACCAATTAGATTTGGTTTTAAGTGGTGGTGTATGTGTGGCATCGACGGCTACCCTTACAACATTAAGCTGTACACCAGACGAGAAAGTTCTATGCATTCAATGGAACCTCTGGGCTCCATGGTCATAAACTATATGGTTGATGTTATTGAAAAGCATTCAGATGTAATTCGTCATCACCTGTTCTTCGATAACTTTTTTACAAGTTACGCACTGATCAAGTCACTCGCAGAGAGAAATGTTGCAGCTACAGGAATCATTCGGGAACTGAGAACTGGCAGAGCACACAAAGAACTTCGAAGTACAAAGGACATGAAGAAGAGTGGCCAACGAGGAGACTATGATTACCGATGTGATGGGTCAGTCTATGTAGCAAAGTGGCATGACAGTTCTGTTGTCTGCATTGCCAGCAACAAGCTCACACATGACCCACTTCAAACCGCACGTCACCGAGTCAAGGGTACATCAAATGTTGCTGTGTCTCAACCCTTTGTGGTGAAGCGCTATAATGAAGGAATGGGTGGAGTGGAGCTCATGGAAGGCTCTTAGCAAGCTACAGGCCATCTGTGCATGGAAAGAAATGCTGGTGATCACTATTCACAAACGTCCTCAACGTATTTGTCATGGCTGCTTGGAAAATACACTGTCACCTTCATGGAAGTGACATGGATCATCTGACATTCAGACGTGACATCACCTTGTGTCTCTTGAAGGGCACTGCCATTCAGGAACATTCAATCAGATCAAATCACGTAGCCAACTTGCCAAAAGATGTCCAGCAGGCACAGGAGTTACTTCATGAACGCATCAGCTGCACACAGGGACGCTGTCGCATGTGTTCGAAGAACACTACGGTCATGTGCAGGGTCTGCAAGGTCCAGCTTCACTCCGATAAGGGCAAAACTTGCTTTGTGGACTACCACAAGTGACAGACATGCATACTGTAGCATTAGTCACTAGTATCTGCTTGATTTATCTGTTGTTTTTGCGTTCTAGTAGGATGTTCTCTTGCATGGGTTGAACGTACAATTTCTTGGCAATGTTCCTGTATAGGAACATAGATAAAAAAAACTACAAAGACAAACTCTGAATCTATTGACACTATACTTACATCTTGCAGTCATTATATGTAGTAAGAAAAGGAACACTGTTAAGAAATTAATAGCGTTTTTGTGGGAGTGCCAGGAAAAAGGTTAATCCCGTTACTCAAAGGGTAGCAAAACATTAAAACATAACTGATAGTTTATAGCAAATAAATTAAACTCATTTCAGTTGCTTATCAAAAATTCTTAGGAAGGCTCTTAGGAAATGGTTTGACTCATATTACTTTTTTTATTTTTTATTTTTTTTTATTGGATTTTCAATCAGTATAACAACCAACCCATTAAATACAAGACAATCATAGGAATACAATATTATAGCAATCAAAAAAAAGAAAAAAAGCATTGATAAAGTCCACATCATGGAACCTGGAAACGAGAGAAAAGAGAGAGAAGGAAAAGAAAAGGAAAACAAGGCTGGACAAGTATCTGAAAGAAGTGTTGCTTTGAAAGATCCTATTAAGGTGTCTAATTTATATTATATTTCTCATAGCACTAAGCGTATTGATCCCGTAGAAGGAGGTCTTGATGTTATTGAGCCAACCATTTCCAATCTTACAGCATTTTTGGAGGTGATAAATTCACGTTCCACTTTAGTGGTCACTTTGAAGTCCTTGGATAGTAAATTTCTTATTTTGAAAACTTTTTTTAAATTCAAGATGGCCACTTTTTGTGGACATAGAATCAATATCTTTCCTGATGTGTCTCGTAGCACCCAGCTCAGGCGCAGGCTTTTCTTAGCGTTGAAGCCTCGTGTCCTGCAGTTGGGTGCTACTTTTTTCCTCCGATACCCCTGTAAATGTGTGTTAACTTTTGAAGGCTCTACTTATATTTTTACAGATGTCACTCATTTGGAGAAGTTTATTCTGGATAGGCAGGCTACAGTAGTGGAGTGTGTGGCAGAGTAGTTATGTTTTGACTCATATTACTGACAATA
Source organism: Ichthyophis bannanicus (assembly GCA_033557465.1). Classification (NCBI taxonomy): domain Eukaryota; kingdom Metazoa; phylum Chordata; class Amphibia; order Gymnophiona; family Ichthyophiidae; genus Ichthyophis; species Ichthyophis bannanicus. Next base: position 923,478,232 of record CM066032.1, on the reverse strand, counting down.
ATCAAAGCAAGTATAACTAGCTGATTAACATAGCTCACAAAGGAAGGAACATCGTGACTAGCAGGACACAGAACAAAAGGAACAGATACATAAGGGTCATTGCATAGACTGTATCAAGAATTGTGCTCAAGAAAAGATAATGCATCCATAAACACAAAACTTTTACAAATATAAACTTTAAGCCAATTAAAACATCAATTGTCATTTGCCAGCTTAATATTTGTTACACTATTTACAGCACAAAACAGCATAGTAGTAAAGGATCAATTAATCTCTTGCACAGGGTGAATTTATTTTCATCTTGAATCTACCTCAGTCAGTGATATTAATTTAGCTAATCTTGGTGTTTGTGGTGTTAGGAGACAATACTTTTGCTTTACCTATTCCACTAGCGACAAGACATTTGCTTCACACTTCCAATTAGTAATGTTAGTTCTGCAGGGGACATTCAATAATAACTAAAATACACAGCATGACAATGTAAGATTATTCCTCTTGCAGAGTAGCTTAAAATAGACTGGTAGAGCTGTCAACATTCTCTCTGCAGACATTGCTACTCTAAAGTCTCTTACACTTTCATGGATGTGGTGTGTACCGTGGTAGTCTGGGATTTTCAGCTAGGATCTGAATCTCCAGGAACAAGCAGGAATGAGTCTTCACATATGGGTACGTCGGCGCCAACGGAGCCCGCACGGAAATGCTCCCCAACATCCAAACAGAAAGCTTTTGGGAGCAGCCCTCGCGCCTGCGCGGTGACTTCCCGCCTTTCCCACTGTCTCTCCCCAGTTTTTCGTTTTCCGCGGAGCCGACAGGATGTACCTCCTGTCACCGCAGAAACTTTTTTCTTTAAATTCCTTATTTTCTTGTGGTCGCGGCTGTCTTTCCCGCCGATTCCGGCACCGCCGGTGCTTTATTCTTTTCTTTTCAAAACCGACGACGCAGTACTAACTGCCTCGAATCAGAACTGTCAGTATCGTTCTCCATCTAGCAGGATTCTTTTTATGCACCAGTCCAGTAGGTCTTCTGGTGTTCGCGCTGCTCATTCAACCTCAGCCTGCCCAGGAATAGTTCCTCTGGGAGATCCTTCTTTTTAGGCATTTCTCCTTGACCATGGCAGCCTTTCTTGCCATTCCTATTCCTGGTCCTACTCTTGTCCAAGATCCTGCAGAAAAGGAAACCATAATGCTTCCTTTGCATCAGTCTTTGCAGGACCTTCTTCTGAGGATTTGGGAATCACCTTTAAAGGTTCCTGCGCCTTCTACAGCCATGAATGTTCTGTATCAGGTGCCTCCCTCTCCGGGGTTTCAGAAAAGCCAACTTCCGCAGCATTCCATTGTAGTGGAATCAGCAATGAGGAAGGTCAGAAGCAAGAAGAAGCATTCTTCTTTCCCACCAGGTCGTGCATCTAAAGCACTTGATGCCTTTGGACGTCAAACCTTCCAAACTTCTATGTTGGCTTCAAGAATTATTTCATATATTTTTTATATGAGTCTCACACTTCAGGAGGTCACAGAGAAGTTATCTCTTTTGTCTCCTTTTTTGTCAGAACCCATGGCCTCTGACTATTCCTTGCTTCTTAATCATAGCAGGAATATCTCTTGGTTCCTTTCTCGCGCTTCTCTAGACTCTTTTGAGTCTGTTAGCAGATCCTCTGCTATTGCCATTGGAGCGCGTCGTACAGCGTGGCTGCAGGCTTCAGACTTGAGCAGATGGGCAAAACATACACTGGGTAATTCTCCTTGTACTGGAGACAGTCTTTTCAATAGAGAAGCTTTACATCAGGTTGCTCATTGCTCCACTGACTTTCCTAGTTCTGGATACCATCCTAAGCCCTCTTTTTCCCCAGGACGTGGGAAATGTCCTGCCAAACCTTCTTTTCCGAAGAAGAGAAAGTTTCATCTTTCTGCCCATCCTCCCGGTGTACCCAAGCAAGGGACATCTCGTCCTAGTCTGAAGTCTCCAGACTCTACCCAGTCTGCTCATAACCAGCAACCATAGGTTCCTGTGTATTGCAATCTACAGTTAACGTCCCCTTAGCAGAAGTTTATTCTTCAAACTCTACACTGGTTTCTTTTCCAGTATGCTATGCCCTCGGATACTTTTGTCCATGGGTTGCAGAATTCTCCCATTCTTACTACCACGAAGGGAGGTCGCAACTATCCCATGATAGTTTCTGTCCCCATATGGACATCTTTTCCTTCAGCTGCCTTACCCTAGGGTAAGTCACTTTCCAACCCCCTCTCTTCCAGGGTTTCCCCTGCTTGAGTTGGTGCCATACTGAAACGCTTTTTTTCTTCCAGTGTAGCCTGTTTGTTTTTCCTTCACTGAACAACTCATCGGACAGGGACGGAGATGCTCTCCGCTGCCTTTGTCTGTTTTCTCTCTGTTTTCTACAGAATCCCCTCTGTCGTTTTGTTCAGTTGCTGTATATGCGGGAGTTCCAGTGATTACTTTAATGCTCAATGCAAGCTGCTTGCAACTATCTTACATAATACTATTCACTGCAGCTTATCTTCTTCTAGCCATATCCTTTCCTCGGATGTGGCAACACGCCTGACTTCTGTCAGTTTTATCTTATAATTCTCCTGCACAATGCTCTCGGCAACCTTCAGAGAAGCTTCTACTCTGGGCCCTTACCACAGAGCATTGACCTTTGTCTCAGAGGGTCTTTCATATACAGCAGACAAGCTTCTGCGTGAATGTCCACGGAGTTCCCAATCTGACCGGAATATGCTCCTGTTCCTTACAGCTTGGCATTATGTTTTTCTACTCCACTGGACAACGCATACTCCTTTATTGTACATGATAACCCTGAACCCCTTGGGGTCACTCTGGTATCTTTGTCTATGCGTTCTTCTTGACCTTTGGACGGATCAGAGTCCTAAAGTACTGCTGAGTACTCCTGCCAGACTGCTGTTATCCTCTGTTTTTCACACAACCATACTGGTTCTTCCACTGACCTACATTCCTGCTCCACAGAAATCGATTCTCTATATTTCTTCAGGTGGGTTTCACCCCCTATTATTGGGTGAATTTTTTCCCATCACATTCCCCATGTGAATGTTTTTTTTTTTTCTGTGGCTCAGTTGCAGGCATGTATTCTGAAATATTATTTTTATGTATGGGGCATACATGTTTTGTACCCTGGGTGGGCGTCAGCCATCCCACCTCTACCTATACATATGTCTATCTACATGTCTATATGTAAATATTGTCGCACCGCCGCCCTAGTGGCCAAAGGTTGCTAAGGTAGGTCGGGTGGACATGAGTTATATTTAGGTTTGGGTTTGGTTCTTCTATGCGGGGTCTAGGTATCTTGGTCCCAGTAGCCTTCCGTATACCAAAATCTCCCAAAAAGGAACACAAAGTCCGAGTGAGGGGAAAAAAAGGCATTTATTTCCCTCAATGCAAAAAGGTTCAATGTTTAGAATCTACATCAACTCAAAATGTCCTTGATTCAGGTTAAGAGAAAAATAAACAATTATTGCATTACAGTCAGTTATGTTCACAGGGATTATATATATCAAACCCTCAGCCTGGTTCAGAAGTTATAGCTTTCAGCGTTGGTCAGGGACTCTAGGCTTCCAACCTTGCAATAACTACAATCCATTTCTGTGTCTGATGGGTCCGTAATAAATTCCACCTGCATTGGTTCAGAATATGAGAGCTCTGAAGCCGTGTCAGCAAAGTCAGGTAGATTATCCTTAGGCTTTTCGTATAAGTTTTGTACCAGCTTCCAATGTTCTGGGCTCAAGGTTAAACCTTGGTCCTGTGCCCTCTCAATGTGAGAACAGCCTCTTCTATCCAAAGGCTTCTTATTAAAAAGTCTTTTGCTTGATAAAAGTTTACATCCTGTCTTACAAACAGTTCGGTAGGGACAGCTCTCCCCTGTCTCCTGTGCTTTCTGTATCTCAAGGTTATAGCAATTATTAGAGAAATATGGATTACCTTTTTCTTTTGGTTGATCCAAGCGAGCTGAGGCTTGAGGCCTAGTCCTGCTGGAATCTGGCCTGGCTCGTATTGCAGGCCTTGTATTCTCCAGCCGGCCCTCGGGTGGTGTTAACCCACAGTCACACCCGTACCTTCTCTTCTCTGAGCCAGGAGTGTTATTTCTTATGGAGACCCCTTTTTCTTCCTCTGGGGAATTCTTTATACCTTGCCTCCCAGGTTGCTGGCTTCTGCCCAACTCTGGTCCAGGAACGGTTGCCCTAGTCCTTCTCTCTCCAGGACTGGCTTCCTCTTGGTACCTTCTCTCTTTGGAAAGTGTACCTGCTTTATTCCCGGTCTCCTTGCAAAGAACCTCCTCTCCGAGTTCTGCTGAGTCTGCTGGCTCTGGTCCTTCAGCTAAGACTCTTGCTTCTTTTTCTCTCCCTCTCCAATCCTCCCAGCCTTTCTTAAAAGGAACTCCTCCTTTCCTGGATTGGATGCTGGTAGGCATTACGTCATAAGCTCTGGGGCGTGGTTCCCTAGGCCTTAGAAAGTCTCTCTTGCTCCCCCTATCTGGCTCCTCGTAATGTTGCATCCTGTGTTGGAGTCTTTTTCCTGAATTTAAAACACTTTTCTCTGACTGCACGGGGTCTGCAGTACCACAATATATATAAAAAAAACACAAAAAAAAAAACCTTCTTGTCTACATATATATATCCTCATAGGTATAGATATGTATGTCTTCCGGATATACATATATATATATGTATATAGGCATACGCATATTGGGAGATGTCCATAGCACCCTATGTCTACCTATCTCCCTGACTGTCGGTGCTTAGGTTTTTATTTTCTTATGGGGTCCGGAGAGTCAACTTGCCTATTATCATACGGCTCAGTGACTGGGACGGGTTATACTAACCATTGCTGCTGTGACGTCAACAGCTTCTATTTTTGTTATACATCTCCCTATCTGTGCAGTCTCAACTTCTATGTCTTCCTATCGCTTAACAGCTAGGAAGGACAGTGTACATCTTCAGTGTTCCTGAGTACACTTCTGTTCTCCTTGGGAATAGGGGCTTTTTTACATACCCTCTCTTCCCTTCCGGACTGGGCTAATTTTCCAGATCGGTCAGTATTCTTCTTTTAGTCCTCAGTGTTTATGACTCTGTACAGAATCCCCACTCCGGCATTGGTACCAAGCGTTAGTAGGTGCCTCGATGCCATGTACTGGGTACGCCAAAGCCCTGGGTTCCAAAAGACCCAATCTCCCCACAACTCAATGATCGTGGAGTCGGCCATGCATTGGCTTAAAAGCTAAAAAACTCAATCGTCAGTCCACCCAGCAGGGAGGCCAGAAGGCCTTTCAGGGCTCAATGCTAACTTGTCAGATCCAGTCCTACCAGTTCTATATTGGCATGTACCTGAAGGAACCGTTGAAGGAGCATGGTGGATTCTCAGCAGACCATGATAGGGAATCCCTAGAGAGGTTTAAGACCCTGATCTCAGCGGTAAAAGAATGCTCAAAGCTTTTGTCCTGAGCAGCCTACAATGGCTTTGAGTCATAGGCCAGGGTGGCTGCTGCAGGCAACAGGACATGACGCTAAGCATAGCTGCAGTTGTCTGACCTGGAGCAATGGGTGCAGGACAAACTGATTGATGTCCCCTGCATGGGAAAGAACCTATTCAGGAAACCCATGGCAGATAAGGCAGCAGAGATAGAAACTGAGTTTGAGAAGAAAGCCCCGGGGGAAAAAACCCTCTTCCTGACGAAGAAGGGGGGGCTTTTTCAGTACACTACACTTTCAGGCCTTTTCGGCTCCTCAAGAGGGCCAGCAGCAAAAAGGTCAGGTACATGTACTCCGAAAACAAAAGACACCAAAGTCCCAGGCACTGGCTCCAGCCCAGCCTGGGAGGATCTTTTGACTGCCTGGGCGCGACCTCCCCACCCCACAGGGGAACGCCTAGCTCTGTTTGCCCACAAGTGGACAGCCATCACCACCGAAAAAGAGCCAAATGACAAAAACTGGAAACAGCACGAGCACTGGCAAGTTAAATGCAAGGCATTGATAAGACAGGCAAAGAGAGAATTTGAGAAGAAACTTGCTATGGAAGCAAAAACGTGCAATAAAGACTTTTTCAAGTACATTCATAGCAAAAAACTTGTGAGAGAGTCAGTTGGACCATTAGATGATAGAGGGGTAAAAGGGGCAGTAAGAGGGGACAAGGCTATAGCAGACAGACTGAATGAATTCTTTGCTTCGGTCTTTACTGAGGAAGATGTAGGGATGTTACCCATGACTGAAGTGGTATTTAAAGATGATACTGCAGAAGAATTGAAAGAAATATCGCTACACCGGGAAGATGTATTACAACTATTTGATAAACTAAAGAGTAGCAAATCACCTGGACCGGATGGTATACATCCAAGGATGTTGAAAGAACTGAAATATGAGATTACAGACCCGCTATTAGTAATCTGTGAACTATCATTAAAATCATCTGTAATACCTGAAGATTGGAGGATCACCAATGTAACGCCAGTTTTTAAAAGGGGTGATCCGGGAAACTACAGACCAGTGAGCCTGACGTCAGTACCAGGAAAAATGGTAGAAACCATCATAAAGAACAAAATTACTCAGCATGACAAATGAGCGAGTATGGATGTTTCTCTGCTCACTCCAGGGCTATCCCTGCGAATAATCTGCACATTTTTTCTTAATACTCTCACCATGAGCTACAGGCATAGGATGACATACTCACAGAGTCATCTTGTGCTCTCGCTGGAGTCAGGATAATTCCGAAATGCCTCCAACGTCAAAAAAGGACCACAAAACAAATGGCAGAATTGCGGCTACGGCCTCAGTGTCTGCAGCGCCCGCATCACCTGGAACGGAAAACATAGTCTCTGTTCCGAAGGAGTTAGCCTAAGAAGTTGTGAAGTTTCTGGACCTGAAATTTTATCATATTATCAAAAAATTAGAAGATGTGGGGGACTCCTTGGCGGACACTGGCCGAAGGGTGGATGAGCTGGAACACCGTGTGTCAGCCATGGAGGATTCCGAGGGACAGTGGAAGTAATGCACAGCAGAAACAATTAGAGGCACCAATATTTAAAGTTGACAACCTTGAAAATAGGACTCGAAGAAGTAACTTGAGGATGGTTGGGTACCGGAAACCTGGACAAGACCAAACATTACCCTCTCTGATAGAAGTCTGACTAGCTAAAGAATTTGGCCTGGAGGAGTTGCTGGGCCAGATCCAGGTGGAGCAGGCCACTGGTGGTAATCGTGCGGATCCTGAATTTTCTTCACAAGGTGCAGCTTTTGGAGAGACGAGAGTGACTGGCGGCGAGAAAGATGTATGGAAGATAATGTGGAATTCTGGGGGAGAGGAATGGCTGGAAGGGTGGGTAAAGGGGAAAACTAGGAGTAGGGAGGGGGAGAAGGTGAATTGAGTGGAGGTAGAAGATGGGGGGAGGTTCTCTAGTTTTGCGGTTTCCCTTAGGCAATCTGGGATTTCAGTTTAAAAATGTGGTGAGACTAATTGAGAGGCTTTACCATGCATGCCCAAGGGTTGAGGCTGGGCAGCCCTGGGTAGGGAAGATCTATAAGGCTGCTTTTAAGAACCATGCTGAAATAGTATACGCATAGGAACTTCGAATGTAGGGAGGGTAAGTACTCTTACAGCCCGATTCAGTCCCGGATGTACATGCCCTCTGTACGCCTGGTCTGAACCGGACATACAGAGGGTGTCGTGATTCTGATCCCACAGGATCAGAATCGCTATCAGGCCTGTACGTGCAGGCTGGGACTGCGATTTAGCCTGGCCTGCATGTACAGGCCTTGTCCGACTCAGGGCTTTTAAATGGAGCCGTGGCGTCATGGCATCTGGTTGCCATGGCACCACAGCTCCATTTAAAAGCTGTGATCCCCGGCCGCCAGATCCTTCAGCTAATTCCCTGCAGCCTGACACCCGATCTGGACTCCCAGGGCCAGGGTCAGGCTGTAGGGAATACCCTCTGGCCCCCTCTCCCCTTCCCAGCCCCAGGCCCGCTTATCCTGCTGAATTGGGGAAGTTATTCCACCTCAGTGGTGGAATAACTTCCCCATTCAAGTCGCCGGCCCCAGACATACAGGGCCAACATTAGAATCTGCCCTGTACGTCTGGGGCCAGCGACCGCCCAGTGCCCGCCCTAATGCCGCCTCCGATCCTCCCCTTTCCCACCCCCATCTAACTTCCCTGTACAACCGGCAGTAGATGCTGGCAGGAAGGGGCACAAATAGCGGGGATGGACATCCCGATCCGCTATTTGTGGGATAGTTATTAAATGAACAAAAATATTGCAAGCCTTGAAAAAGAAGGGGGCACAGATGACATATAACGTGCAATCCCCAAGTTCCAGCTTTAATTGTAGGCGACTTCAACTGCCCTCATAATCCAGAACAGCAGGCCCTTCTGGTAGAGGAGGATGGAAAAACAAAGGAGTGTGATATCTCTGTAGGCTAGGAGGCTTGGTGGATGTGTGGAGGACCTTCAACCCTAGATTATGGGACTATGCACATTTATCAAGAATGCATCACACCTGGTCCCGCATAGACTACATCTTGGCTCAAAGGGTAGTTTTGGGCAAATCCCAAAGGTGGAAATAGAGCCTATATCAATCTCAGATCACGGCATGGTGTGGATGAACTGGAAGTAGAAAGGTCTCCCCTTTAGAATCTGGTCTTTTCTGAGGCACCTGTGGGAGGATGAAGATTTCCGGACCTACCTTCAACAGCAATGGGCAGATTATGAAAAATTGAGTGAGGCCCATATAGCCACTCCAATCCTTTTCTGGGAGGCAGGAAAGGCAGTCATGTGGGGAGCAATCATTGCATATGTGGCCAAACGTTGCAAACATATTGACCGGAGCATCTTACAATTCAAACAGATCCTGCAGGATCAGAAATGGGCAGCTTTGAGACATCCAGGTCCGCTAACAAGCAATACCTATGTAACCATGCAGGCACCCTTAATGCCTTACTGCACCAACCGAGCATTGTCCAGTATGCAATACTATAAACATCAGTTCTTCCGCTAAGGGGATAGGACAGGGAAACTGTTAGCTCGGGTTGTGAGGGATTGGGGAGGCCCCCAATTTGTGGCAACAATCAAGAATCCCTCTAGAGCAGGGGTCACCAACCTGCGGCCCGCGAGGTCCCTTCGTGCGGCCCGCGAGGCTCTACCCCGGTGCGGCCCGCCAAGGAATTTACACCGCATGTATTGTATGCGCAATTAACGCCGGAAGTCAGAGCCCTGATATTAAAAAGTACTTCCATCTAAAGCGAAATACCTAGCGTACCTGCATGTGACTCGCCTTGATCTACTACAGTAAAGGTATGAGTTGATGTCCAGAGAGGTATGCTGTCTGCCTGGTGCCAAAATCCAAGATGTTACGGAGAGTTTGCCGAGACTCATCAAGCCCACAGACTATTACCCAATGTTGCTAATCCATGTTGGAACAAATGATACTGCCAGGTATACCTCGGAACGTATCAAAAGTGACTTCATGGCTCTGGGACAGAGGGTGAAGCAGTTAGGTGCACAGGTGGTGTTCTCTTCAATCCTCCCTGTTGAGGGTAAAGGCCAAGGCAGAGAGGCTCGCATCCTGGAGACAAATGCGTGGATGGTGTCATCGAGAGCGTTTTGGTTTCCTAGACCATGGGATGCTTTTCCAAGGGTTGCAAAGCAGAGATGGCATCCATCTGTCCAAGAGAGGTCAACGCATCTTTGGTAGTAGACTGGCTAATCTACTGAAGAGGGCTTTAAACTAGATTCATTGGGGATGGGTGAAGAAAGCCCCCAGGTAAGTGAAAGCCCCCAAGTAGGTGATACATTAAATACCTTTATGGAAATGGGTAACAGGGGTAACATATGGAAAGCAGTATGTATTAATGCCCGTAGCATGGGAAATAAGATCCCTGAGGTTGAAGCTTTGGTGGGAGTGGCTGACTTGGATTTAGTGGCAGTTACAGAAACATGGTTCACAGAAAACAATGACTGGGATGTAACTATACCTGGCTATACTTTATTCAGGAAGGACAGGGTAGGAAGAAGAGGAGGAGGAGTGGCACTATATGTAAAAACTACTATTAAAGCTTTGGAATTACAAAGCTTAAAAGGGAGAGAGGAGGCATTGTGGGTTAAACTAGAAAGAGGGAAAGAGAAATCTATTTGCATTGGAGTGATATACAGACCTCCCTCACAAGAGGAAGAGGTGGACAGAGAGTTAATTGAAGACATACGCAGCATTGCTAGGAAAGGGGAAGTGCTACTGATAGGAGATTTCAATATGCCAGATGTTGATTGGCACATTCCTGCTGCAGTATCATCTAGAAGTAAGGAGATCCTGGATTCTCTACAGGGAGAACTATTCAGGCAATTGGTAACAGACCCCACACGTGAAGGGGCCATACTGGACTTGGTGCTTACCAATGGTGAAAGTGTTTCTGATGTTGTAGTGGGAGATCATTTTGCATCCAGTGATCACCAGATGGTGTGGTTCAGTATTAGGACTAGGGCTGTTAGAATCCATTCCAAGGTGAGGATCTTAGACTTTAGGAAGACTAACTTTGCGAAGATGGGCCAATACCTCAGGGAGTCGTTAGTGGGATGGGAACAGCTGGGGGATGTAGAAAAACAGTGGGCAAAACTGAAAGGGGGTATTTTAAGGGCAACCAACCTTTTTGTTAAAATGGTAAATAAAGGCAAAAGGAACAGGAGACCGCTATGGTTTTCGAAGGAAGTAGCTGAAAAAGTGAAGAAAAAGAGGGAGGCCTTCATGAAATACAAGAGATCACAGAGAGCAGAAGACAGGCATCTGTATTTGGAAAAACTTAGAGAAGCTAGCAAAGTAGTCAAGAAGGCAAAGATTCAAAAGGAGGAGGAAATAGCCAATGCAATAAAATGGGGGGGTTAAGACATTTTTCAGATATATTAGTGAGAAGAGGAAGAGCAAAAGTGGTATTGTCAGACTCAAGGGTGCAGGGGGGGAATATGTAGAAGCTGATAAGGATAAAGCGGAATTGCTTAACAAATATTTTTGTTCTGTGTTCACAGATGAAGAACCAGGAGCAGGACCTCAGAAAACACCCACAAATAAGAACAGAAGCGAGGGACATCTTGAACTATTTTCAGAAGACTGTGTTCGTGAGAAACTAGCTCAACTTAAAGTAGACAAAGCGATGGGACCGGATGGGATACACCCTAGAATACTGAGGGAACTTGGGGACGTTCTAGCAGCTCCACTGACTGACCTTTTCAATGCCTCGTTGGAGTCAGGAGTGGTGCCAAAGGACTGGAGAGAGGCTCATGTGGTGCCTTTACACAAAAGCAGAAGTAAGGATGTGGTTGAAAACTACAGGCCGGTTAGTTTAACTTCGGTGGTGAGTAAATTATTGGAAACGCTGCTGAAAGAGAAAATAGTGAGGTTTCTGGAGTCCAGCGGATTACAGGATCCGAGGCAGCATGGATTCACCAGAGGCAGGTCTTGTCAGACAAATCTGATTGATTTTTTTGACTGGGTGACCAGGGAGTTGGACTGAGGGAGAGCTCTAGATGTGGTGTATTTAGATTTCCGTAAAGCCTTTGACACTGTTCCTCACAGGCGACTTATAAACAAACTGAGCACCCTAGGGATGGACCCTAAAGTTACTGCATGGGTTAGAAATTGGTTGGGTGGGAGGCGACAAAGAGTACAAGTAAATGGAGCTCACTCTGAGGAGAAGGATGTTACCAGTGGTGTGCCCCAGGGATCTGTCCTTGGTCCGATTCTTTTTAACATCTTTGTTAGTGATATAGCGGAAGGGCTGTCTGGTAAGGTTTGCCTCTTTGCGGATGATACCAAAATCTGCAATAGAGTAGACACCCAGGAAGGGGTAGATAACATGAGGAGGGATCTAGCTAAGCTTGAAGAATGGTCTAGAATTTGGCAGCTGGGATTTAATGTTAAAAAATGTAAGGTCATGCATTTGGGCTGCAGCAATCCAAGGGAGCAATACAGTATAGGAGGTGAAGTACTTTTGTCCACTAAAGAAGAGCGGGACCTAGGCGTGGTTGTGTCTGATGATCTTAAAGTAGCTAAACAGGTGGAAAAGGCGACAGCAAAAGCTAGAAGGATGCTTGGGTGCATACGGAGAGGAATGGCTAGCAGAAAAAAGGAGGTGATAATGCCTCTGTATAAGTCTTTGGTGCGACCTCATTTGGAGTATGGTGTGCAATTCTGGAGACCGCACCTTCAAAAGGATGTGAACAGGATGGAGTCGGTGCAGAGGGTTGCTACCAAAATGATTAATGGGCTTCATTATAAAGCATATGAGGACAGACTTAAGGATCTTAATATGTACACCTTAGAGGAAAGGCGGGATAGAGGTGATATGATTGAGATGTTTAAATACCTCCGTGGCATAAATGTTCAGGGAGAGAGCCTCTTTCAATTGAAAGCAAGTTCTGCTACGAGGGGACATGGGATGAGGGTGAAGGGAGATAGATTCAGGAGTGATATGCGGAAATATTTCTTTACGGAAAGAGTAGTGGATCCGTGGAATAGTCTCCCAGTGGAGGTTGTAGAGATGAGGACAGTAACTGAATTCAAGAAAGCATGGGACCAACACAGAGGATCTCTAAAGGCAAAAAGTGGACTGTTGTAGTTGTTATGGAAGGACAGACTAGATAGGCCATGTGGTCTTTTTCTGTCATAATATTTCTATGTTTCTATGTTAAATCCAAATAGACTTATTTTGAAGAGGCAGTTTCCATAATCACAGTCTTCCGTAGGCTGCGATTACAAGACTATGCTCACAGAGGTGGTATTTTAAAGATTTACACCTTACTCCTTTTAAGAGCTTGTTTTATTTTATTTATTTATTTATTTATTTAACATTTCTTCTATACCGCGCTATTATAATCAGTGCGGTGTACATCGAACAAAACATACTACAATGCATACAAGCAACATTGAGTTTACATAGAACAGGAAAAGAAACATAGGACAACCGGGGTAACTATTCACAGGGTAACTATTTACAGGTTAAATTAGTATTGTCACCAATACTCTAAACTAATTTGGTATCAACTTCATTTTGTGGACAGGCGTAAAATTAGTGGGTGGGCAAGAGTATAGGCTAACCATTTTCTGGTTGTAATATGGTGCTATGGTAGCTGTGACATGAGAGAAGTTTACCCGATGTGTGGGTGTCATGGTTGGTGTCAGGGTAGCATATTGTGAATAGGTGGTGTTTCAAAGCTTTACGGAATAGGATTAAGCTTTTGATGCCACGGATTTCATGAGGAAGGGCATTCCAATTTAGGGGAGCGAATATGGAGAAAGCCCTGTTGGATGTGGTCTTAGTACATGACGTCATCATCCTGGGGACTATTAAGGTGTTCATTGCTGTGGATCTCCTGTCTCTGTTTTCCAGGGTGCTGTGGATTAGTTTGCTAATCGGTGTAGGTGGGTAGTTATTCAGGGCTTTGAAAGTAAGGACTAATGACTTATATTGGAGTCTGGCGAGTAACGGTAGCCAATGCAGATTTTCATGATTGGTGTTATGTGGTCAGTTCTTGATGATCCAGAGAGAACTCTTGCAGCTGCATTCATTGCCAGGCGGAGCGGATTTAAAGTTGATTGAGGCAGGCCGTGGAGGGCGATGTTCGCAAAGTCCAGGTGTGGGAGGACTAATGCCTGAAAGGTTGTCCGGTAGTCATTGGATTCCAGTAGGGGGCGGAGGTGACGTAATGTTCTGATCTTGTGATATATAGACTTTGTAACGTTCTTCACATGTGTAGTCATATCTAGGTGCTGGTCCAATATGATGCCCAGATATCTGATTGTAGGTTTGGACTTCAATTCTACATCGTTGACAAGTAGTGATGGGGGGGGGTATGAATTTACGGTTCTTTGTAACAAAAAGGACATCAGTTTTACTATGATTGATCCGAAGGTTTTGTGTCAGCAGCCAATCAGCTACCGCTCCGAAACAATTGATTATTGGGGAGAACACTGGTTGGTCAATTTTGAACGGCATGTAGAGGAGGATGTCGTCTGCGTAAGCTAGGCACCGTACGTTGAAAGATCGGATCAAATCACATATCGGCTGCATATATATATTGAACATTAGTGCCGATAAGGACGATCCTTGAGGTACCCCCTGAGACTGCAGGAATGGTTCCGAGGATGTATGACCTGTTTTTACTTGTTGCCACCTGTTGGATAGGTAGGATTTACACCATTCAAGTGCTGTGCTTTGAATCCCCTTTTCTTTCAGGCGTTGTAGAAGTATGTCATGATTCACAGAGTCAAAGGCGGCGGAGATGTCCAGGAAGATGAGGACAAATCCTTGTTGGATGCTGTCCATTCCAGTGACCAATTCGTTGAATAGGGTTGTGAGGACTGTGTCGACGCCATGCGCTTCCCTGAAGCCGTGTTGTGACGGGTCTAGTGGAGCTTCAGTGTCAATATGGTGCTGGAGTTGTTGTTGAGCAGCTTTTTCTATGATTTTTGCAAGTTGGGGGATACTCGAGATTGGCCTAAAAGATTCGACTTTGGACGGGTCAAGTCTGCTATTTTTTAATAGGGGCTTGATGGAGGTGTTTTTCAGGCGCTGTGGGAACGAGCCTGTTAGAAAAGACTGGTTCAATATATTGCACAGGATTTGGCTTAGGTCATGATGTAGCTCTTTGATCCAATTGGCTGGACAGGGGTCGTTGGGTGCTGTGCTGGGATTGATAGAGGCGACAATGCTCTCCATCTCTCTATTTGAAACCACAGTGAAATTACATAGTGGAGTTGCTTGGGATGCTTTAGACGGTATGGGTGAGGTACTGCTACTCATGTTTATGTTGGTCTTAATCATCTTTGATTGCAAGTAGTTTGCAAAGTCCTGTGGTTGTGGCATTGAGGGTTGGGCAGAGACCGGTTCGCCGTTATGGATTTTACTAGTCTGAATAGGGCGTGTGGTTTATTGATGGAACGTTTTAATAGATCTGTGTGGTAGAGTTTCCTGCTCTGTGTTATCTTTCCACGGTGGGTTATTAGGTAAGAGTTGTATGTATCAAGTGACTCTGAGGAGTGTGATCGTCGCCACCGTCTCTCAAGTTTGCGCAGGTGGTGGAGAGATGAGCGAAGGTCAGAAGAGAACCATGGTGCATGTTCCCGTTTCCTTATTTTCTTTTCAGTGTGAGATGGACAGGAGGCAGCTCGAAGGTTCTCGTCCCATTTGGAGATGAGATCATCTAGGTTTAGAGACGTGTTGGTCATAAGTGGCAGAAGATTTTCCAGGACTACGCTCCGGTTGAATGGTCGGAAGCGGGCAGCATGGGTATCAGGAGTGTTTGATGACATTTGGCTCTTGTAGGATGTATTAAAGGGTATAATGAATCTAAGGAGGTTGTGATCTGACCAAGGCACAGGTGATATATGCAATGCAAGGTCTTGGGCTGTTGAGTCGTTGAGATGGGGGGCAAAGATGAGGTCCAGTTTACCTCCCTTAGAGTGAGTGGGGGAGTCAACATGTTGTTTGTAGCCTAGATCCTCTAAGGCGTCTAGGAATGCTGTTGAGTGGCTATCATGAAGAGATGGGAGGTTGAAATCGCCTACCAACCAAGTTGGGGAGCGTGAGGTGGACGACATGCAGGCAAGCTCAATTATTGTTGGAAGGTCATCTGGTAAAGGGGTGGGTGCCCGATAGAAAAGGTTAATTGTGCATAGCTCATTAGCTATGGTGAGGGAATCAAGGTGGGCTGAGCTAGAGGAGTTGCATAGCTTGAAGTGTAGATCGGCTTTTGCAAGGATGAGCGTCCCGCCTCCTCTCTGGATGGTCCTGTGACATGTGTATAAATCAAATCCAGGTGGCAACATCTGATTCAATAGGGCATTGTCGCAGTCAGA
Organism: Ichthyophis bannanicus; assembly: GCA_033557465.1. Lineage (NCBI taxonomy): Eukaryota > Metazoa > Chordata > Amphibia > Gymnophiona > Ichthyophiidae > Ichthyophis > Ichthyophis bannanicus. The sequence continues at coordinate 923,462,376 of CM066032.1, read as the reverse complement.
TAGCCATGTCTCCGTGATCATTAGGATGTCAAGATTGTATAGTGGGATCAGGTCAATGGTAGCAGGCCATTTTGATCTTACTGATCTGGCATTTATCAGTGCACATTTCAGTCGGCGCTGGTGATGTTGTTTCTCGGCTTTTGTCTTTTTGATGTTTTGGAGGGGAATGTGAAGTATGTGAGAGTGGGGTGTACGGTTGTTTTTTGTCGTGGTGTGGTGGGGGAATTCAGACCATCTCCTTCCATGGGTGTGTAGTATTGGTATATAGTTGGAATCATGGTGGAAAGCATTTGAAATGCAAGGGAGACCAAGGGTTAGGAGGGTAGAGAATAAGAACAGGATTTTGTACATTCTGGATTAATAAAGTGCAGTATTGGACAATAAATTAACTGCAAGAAGACGTTACTGACAACAGTATGATAAGAGAGATAGGTAATGGCTACTGACAACAGTATAATAAGAGAGAGAGAGGTAATGGCTACTGACAACAGTATAATAAGAGAGGTAATGGCTATTGAGAACAGTGTGATTACAGTGTTTACAGATACTGGTAATATCAAGGACAATCAGTATAATAAGAGAGAGAGGTAATGGCTACTGACAACAGTATAATAAGAGAGAGGTAATGGCTACTGACAACAGTATAATAAGAGAGGTAATGGCTACTGAGAACAGTGTGATTACAGATACTGGTAATATCAAGGACAATCAGTTCATTTAGAGGTAGTATACTTGCGGTGATAGACAGATAATCTGGTTGATGGTGGGAGCAAGCTCAACCCTAGGGGAGCTCAAGCTGCATGCTTATCCAGTTGTTATTTGAAGTTCTCGGTGAGTGACTCGGTTGGGCTGGTACAGTTAGTCAATGAGACAGATCGTATGGTGTCAGCTCAATCCTACTCAATGGGGAAGGAGCAGTAGGTGCGAAGACGGTTGCTGTTGTCTGAGGCTGCTTAAAAGACAAATCTGATTGAGATGGCTGGCATAACTTTTGCTGATGAAAGGTTGATTTGTAGATCCCGCCTACGGGCCACGCCAAAGGGCCCTCTGGCGAGGCCCTCAGGCGCGGGCGCGCCTCGGCTGGCGCGAACTTTTAAAGTCCTGCGTGAGCGCCCCGATTGGCTGCTGAAGGTGCCGCCGCTGCTCGTGCTGCCGGAGGCTCAATCCCCCGACTGGGGAGAGCTGCTGATGGTGGCGGGGCAGAGAAGGACCACGCGCCGGCTGGCGCGAACTTTTAAAGTCCTGCGTGAGCGCCCCGATTGGCTGCTGAAGGTGCCGCCGCTGCTCGTGCTGCCGGAGGCTCAATCCCCCGACTGGGGAGAGCTGCTGATGGTGGCGGGGCAGAGAAGGACCACGCGCCGGCTGGCGCGAACTTTTAAAGTCCTGCGTGAGCGCCCCGATTGGCTGCTGAAGGTGCCGCCGCTGCTCGTGCTGCCAGAGGCTCAATCCCCCGACTGGGGAGAGCTGCTGATGGTGGCGGGGCAGAGAAGGACCACGCGCCGGCTGGCGCGAACTTTTAAAGTCCTGCGTGAGCGCCCCGATTGGCTGCTGAAGGTGCCGCCGCTGCTCGTGCTGCCGGAGGCTCAATCCCCCGACTGGGGAGAGCTGCTGATGGTGGCGGGGCAGAGAAGGACCACGCGCCGGCTGGCGCGAACTTTTAAAGTCCTGCGTGAGCGCCCCGATTGGCTGCTGAAGGTGCCGCCGCTGCTCGTGCTGCCGGAGGCTCAATCCCCCGACTGGGGAGAGCTGCTGATGGTGGCGGGGCAGAGAAGGACCACGCGCCGGCTGGCGCGAACTTTTAAAGTCCTGCGTGAGCGCCCCGATTGGCTGCTGAAGGTGCCGCCGCTGCTCGTGCTGCCGGAGGCTCAATCCCCCGACTGGGGAGAGCTGCTGATGGTGGCGGGGCAGAGAAGGACCACACGCCGGCTGGCGCGAACTTTTAAAGTCCTGCGTGAGCGCCCCGATTGGCTGCTGAAGGTGCCGCCGCTGCTCGTGCTGCCGGAGGCTCAATCCCCCGACTGGGGAGAGCTGCTGATGGTTGCGGCACATTCCCTACATCCCTTGCCCCAGTGCACACCAGAAAGGAAGGTCCTGGCATGAATTCGGGGTTAGCCGTGGCTGAGACACGGGGATGGATACCTGGTTGATACTGTTAATGGGGGTGAGTGCATCCTGGGGACAGATGAGTCTGGCGAGGAGAGAGCTGCGCTGTGATTTCTTATGGCACGCTTAAAGATACAGTGTACCTATCCTCCTTTAAATATTATTCTGCTTGAAACGAAGGGATCCTTTTACTAATGGGGCGGGGAGAAGGGGGGTGCGGCCCGCGAGGCTCCCGGAAGTCGGCTGTGCGGCCCGCGGCCCTCTGGAGGTTGGTGACCACTGCTCTAGAGTATGGCACGACGATCCTAAACAAATCGCGGATGTGTTCCAGCACTTCTATCAAACTTTATACATCGTAGAGCCAGAGGACCGAAACGTGGAACGGTGCTTTCTGGATGCGGTCATGCTTCCCACTCTCATGGAGGCCAAGTCAGCGGAGCTCAATAAGCCCATATCGGGGGGAGAGATTCAGAAAGTGATCAAGGCAAGGGCTCTTCACAAGGCCCCAGGACCCAATGGCTTTGGGGAGGAATATTATAAAATTCTGTCTCTCCAGCTGATGCCGGTGTTGGTGGCAGTATATACTGCTGTGCTAGAAGATGGAAAATTTCCTAGGGATGTGCGGTGAGCAGTAATTGCGTTCCTCCCTAAACCTGGCAAAGACCCGGAAGACCCTGCCTCCTATAGATTGATTTCATTAATCAATTACGACATGAAGGTCTTGGCAGCAGTGTTGGCAAATATGCTCCAGCTCGTGTTACCCAGATTAGTGGAACCCCACCAGGCCGGATTTGTGAAAGGCAGAGGGCCTTCCTAAAGATCAGTAAGATGCTGTTGGGAATGGAGCATTGCTTGTGCTATCGAGAACCTCTTCTACTTGTAAGTTTCGATGCCGAAAAAACTTTTGATCGGGTCTCCTGGTCTTATCTGTTTGAAGTGATGCGCTGCTTTGGTTTTTGGGGCTCGTTCCTGAATTGGTTTCAGGCATTTTATGTGGACCAATTGGCCTCCATATTGGTCGGTGGCACGCAATCCCCTTTATTCACCTTGGGAAGGGGAACGAGGCAGGGATGCCCTCTTTCACCCCTATTATTCGTGCTGTCGCTTGAGCCATTACTGATCTCTTTGTTGAGGGCAGAGGCGGTACAGGAAATTACCTTGGGAACCAGGGACATTAAACTTAGCGCCTTTGCAGATGACTTGCTTTTATGCCTCCAGTCTCCTACCCAGTCACTGCCTGCAGCGTTGCAACATATTGAACAGTTTGGATGTTTCTCTGGTTTAAAAATTAACCGGACCAAGTCAGTGGCCCTAGATTTTGGGGGGGGGGGGGAGGGAGAGGGTAGTGAAAAGCTAGTGACCGGGAGACTTTCCTCTGGTATGGGCGGACTCACAAATATGATATCTGGGCATCCAGCTGCTAGCTGATATGTTCCACCTCTATGATTATAACATTAAGCCCCTATTGGGATGCATGATAGAAAAATTAAAGAAGTGGCAGGATCTCCCCATCTCTTTGAAAGGCAGGATAACCATCTTTAAGATGATGGAACTTCCTCGCTGGATATATGTGCTAAAACACTGACCGGTCTGGGTCATCAAGAGGGATTGGATGACACTGTATAGCCAATTGAGAAGATTTCTTTGGAGGGGTCGTAGACCTTGGATAGCTTTGTCAGTTCTGATGAAGCCCTGGAATCAGGAGGAACTAACCTACCATCACTATGCTTCTATAATCGGTTGTGTCTTCTGCATCTGCTCCGAGATGTCTTAAATGGCACCTCGGATTGTGTGCCTATAGACATAATAGATTGGCTTTCGCTTCCATACCACAGAGCAGTCTTGCCACTTGATGCAAAGGGATCACCTATGGAGGGAATCTGAAAGGCCGCCATTGTAGCATCATTGGAAGTTGAGTGAACAATAAAGGATTAATGAGAGATGTGAGCGATTATTCACCTGGAACTGAAGATACCATTGGGGGTCATTTTCATTGTAAAGAATTTAAGGGTGGTACATGAACAGCTGCAGCTCTATGGCACCAATTTTTGGTTATAGGTCCTTAGTGGTACTCTGAATATTGTTTGAATGGATTTAAAATTCCAATGAGACCTGCTGTGATTCTTGTAATAGAAAAATTCTCACTAAAACTGTGTTTAGGTCGGTGCTACTTTTCTGTATAATAATCACTGAGGTCTTGCTTTTTCAGCGATCTGTTCTTCCGTTTTCTTTTCCAGCAATGTTGATTTAATGGTTATTGGAGGGGCGGGGGGAGCCTTGTTGGCTCTGCTGGAGTGGAGGCTGTAAAATTTCTGCTCTTCTCTATCAGTTGTTGAAGGAGTTTGGGAATTCTGGAATCAATGGTAAGAGTGTTAAGCAGCGTTCCAGGCTGGTGGTGCTTGTGGATTTGCATTGGGGTTGCTGCTATGGTTCTAGTACCAGTTATTTTGAGTCTATCGGGTGCATCTGGTCAGCATGGATATATGTGTACCTTCCAAGAAGCGGGCTGTAAAGGGGGGGGCGGGCTACCTTCTGATCTCCTGGTTACTGCGCTTGGGTACAATGGGGAGCACATTCGGGTATGTGCCTTTCTGTTTGGCTGTTATCTGTGTTGGCTGCTGGTGAAATGGATCTTTTAGTATGGTCTTGGTACAAGAGTCTTTTTGGATAGATGGTTGTTTTGGCTTGGTGGGGCGTAGCCTTGGACCACGTGGAAGGGCCATGCCAAAAGGCCCTATGGTGAGGCCCTCCGGCGAGGCCCTCCAGCATGGGTACGCCTGAGTGCACTTCCTTATGAATTGGTGCAGTGGCGGCCTGATTGGCCTTGGCAGTGGGGAGCAAGGAGGAGCTTACCTACCCACTTCGTTCTGCTGATGCCGATTAGGTCATGAAGTGGATGGCCAGCGCCTGAGTGCACTTCCTTTTGAATCGGTATATATGTCTGAAGTCATGTTTTTCAAACTTTTCAAACTTTAATATCATCCTCCTAGACCAGTCCAGAGAGTGAAGGAGTAGCCTAGTGGTTAGAGCAACTACCTAGTACCCAGAAGATCAAGGGTTCGATTCTCACTGGCACTCCTTGTGACCTTGGGCAAGTCACTTTACCTTCCATTGCCTCAGAAGAAAAGGCCTGGCAATCTACTTCTGGTGATACATTGCCAATAAAAGCCAGAGGCAGCTGTGTTGCCAGGAGTCAGCACTGACTCAACGGCACTAAAAAAAAAAAAGACTAGCCCAGACAAGGGTATTTGTACTGTAATGTGTTTTTGTAGACATTCTCTAGAATTGTTGAGAGGTCGTCTTTGTTTGTTGTTGGTGTTCAGTAGGTTAAGGTGATAGTGATGTGATGTGATTATTTGATAATACTAGTATGTCTGATGTGTCTGTGTTGATGGTTTTGATTGTTCGGAATCCAACGTTTGATTTCACTTCTATCAGTATTCCACTGCCCCATCTGTTGGTTCTTGGACAGTGGTGTATATCGTAATCAGGTACCATTCCCAAATTTGTCCATCTTGCATGGCAGCCTCTGACTTATCACTGGTGGGTCCATCTCCCTTCTTCCACCAAGGGGATTTGGTTGTGTTCTCCCTTCTTCCACTGAGCTATTTGTTGTGTTCCCCTACCAGCAGATGAGTGGAGACAGAGAGCCAATGAAATGCCCCAGTTCCAATAACAGCACTCCCTTGCATCTATCAGCCTGAGCCACTAAAGGGAAACACGGTATTTTTCGGTCTTCAGCAGATGGTGGCTGGATTTTCTCAGTTCTGATAAAATCCTGAACAAATGAACCTTTGATTGAGAGGAAAAAGGTTGAGGGAAACCACCTGCAGGTTTGCCCTGTCTGAGGCTCCCAGAGCGTGAGTACCAAGGCTTGACCTTGTCATTGTTCTTGTTGGGGGCTCCCAAACTCATCTGTTTTGGGGCGAAAGTTGGGGTGCACTGTGGGTGACCGTTGGCTTGATGTTGGGGTTTCCTGCCTTTTTCCAGCATGCGCTGTTAGTGTTTTCAGTCTCTGTGCACCTTGCACCCTAGTGGTCCCAGTGCACATTCTGCCTGAGCAGCTCCAACATGTGTTCCTGCCCAAGCATCCATAATTTACGGTCCTGTACATGCTCTGTTAGCGCACGCTCTTGTGCCTACATGGCATTAGCATGTGCAAATGTTTACCTTGCCTTAACTCTTTGTCATCTAGCAGGAAGCGTTGTAGACCTGTTTCAAGCAAAGAGCCTTATCACTGGATTCCCAAATTTGTCCATCTTGCATGGCAGCCTCTGACTTATCACTGGTAGGTCCATCTCCCTTCTTCCATCGAGGGGATTTGGTTGGCCCAGCATTTTCCACCTCAAGGTGGGAGTGACTGATAGTGCTGTTTGTAAGAATAATAGCCTAGCCTTGGATTACAGTAACAGTGCTTCTGGCCGCTCCCCTTCTTCGGAGAGTTTGGCTATAGCTATGTCCCCTGTGGTTGGGGGTCATTCTCAGGAAGGGGAGCTCCCAGAATCTGGGTTGTCCTCCCCAGAATTCTTTTCCTTCTGCAGCAAGGCTGGTTCTTTTGGCATGGAAATTCAGACCCCGCAACCTTTGGATTTTCTCAAGCTCAGTCATGTAAGGGGCAGGCAGAGTGTAGAAGCTCTGCTTGAGTGCCTCCTCCTAAGCAACCCCAAGGAAGTTGCCTTCTGGAGATGTAGATCAGCTAGAGTTTGTCCAAGACTTGGACTTGAGTGCTGGTCCTTACGTCACAGTTGAAGAGTCTGATGCAGAAGAGGAAGTGCTTTGACCTTCAGAGAATCATGTAGAGGCTGGCATTGTCTGCATGTTCCAGAAGGGGAGAGATGGCAGCATTGCTTGCTCAAGTTTCCTCCACCTGGTATTTGGCTGATGCTCCAGTGGTAGAGCAGGGTTCGTAGATTCATCCGCTTCTATGGGCAGTGTGGAAATTCATGACAGTCGTCCCGTTTTTGGAGTTTATCAAGAACATATTCTGGGTGGAATGAGACCTTCCTAATTCCCTGCCTAAGGATTTGAAGGTGTGTAAGAAAGTTGTACGCTCTCCCGGAAGAGTACATCGCATGGTCTGACACACTCAAGGTGGATAAGCAGGTCACGGCAGTCATGAAATGGGACTCCATTCCTGTGGAAGGTCGATTGGCCTTAAGGGACACTCTGAATAGAAAAGTGGTCTCTCTACTGAAGAGCCAGTATGCAGCTGCAGCTGCTATTCTCCATTTGGTAGTGTGTGCAGGCCTGACATCTCAAGCCCTGCTGCTGTGGATTCAGTCTCCCCTGATGGATAATACTGCCCCTCTTTTAGAGTCTGCCTTCTTTCTGATGCCATGCATGTTCTAGTCTTCTTGGCGGCTAGGGATATTGTCCTGTCAATGGTGATACAGCATTAGATTTGGCTCCACCACTGGGGATCAGGCTTGGCCTCAAAGCCCGGCTAACTGAGTTGGCCTTAAGGGGAAGCTCTTTTGGGGCTGCTTTGGAAAGGTTGGTGAAGGTCCTGGGTGAGGCCAAGCCTTATTTCCTTCCAGAAGATAGGCCAAAAAGGTCTGGGAAGTGTACAGGGCTGCTCCCCTCTCCAGCATCCACCCATCCATCCATCATCGCAGACACGCTAGGCTGACTTCTGGGGGTCTTGGGGCTCTTGTCATTATCGTTCTGGGAAGCCTTCCTTCTCTTCTTCTGGATTTTGGATCCATGTTCAAGCCTTTTGGGGGGCTCATGGGTCCAGAGTCTCTGTCCCCTCCAGGGGGGTCCCCCCGTTTGACACGATGAATGTTTGGGAGGGCCCATTCCTGGATGCCACCAAGGATTGTTGGGTGCTCCACACCATTCAAAGTGGCTATGTCCTGGATTGCAAGCAGCTGATCCTGAAGGTATTTGGCATCTCTGTGGTTCAGCAGTCAAGCGAACCACCGCATGGGTCATGTTGGACAAGTTACTGCACCTGTAGGCAATGATACAGTGCCCCTAGCCAAGCAGGGCAAGGGCAGATATTCCATTTATTTTGGGTTGCCAAAGAAGGATGGCTCTTTCTGACCAATGCTCAACCACAAGGAGATCTATGATTTCGACGATGTGCCGAAGGGAGTTTCCTAGTATCTCTGACTTTGTCCAAAGCTTGTTTTCATATCCCGATCTGGGAAGATCAACAGGGATTTTTTGTGTTTTGCCATGTTTGGCTCACGCCTTCAGTTTGCTGCCCTCCCTTCTGCCTCCGCACTGCCTTAAGAATGTTCTCCAAGGTCATGGCAGTAGTGGTTGCTGTTACAGCGCTAAGGACTATGTATACACCCATTTTTGGACAACTGGCTCATCCAAGCCCATTCTCTGTTGGAGGTATCTCTGGTTTCGGCCCAAGTGGCTGGGTGGTCAATTGAGGAAAGTGTCCATTGGAGCCTACCCAATCCCTGGCATTCCTTGGAGTAAGGTTCAGTGCTTAAGTGGGCAGTCTTCTACCAGTGGGGAGAGTGCAAAGATTGTTGGAACAACTTGAGGTTTTTCTATAATCAACAGGCTTCCAGGATTGGGATTATCTACAGCTTCTTGGCTTGATGACGGTGGTGATCAAAATGGTATCATGGGGCATGCTCATATGAGGCTGCTCCAGTGATCCTTCCTGACCGGAGTTCGAGCTTAGGCTTCTAGCCCAGCTGGAGTGAGCCTGCTTGAGGTGGTGGCTATGCCTCCGTTATCTGAAGAGGGGCACACTGCTGGATGATCATTTGTGGATTCTTCTGGTGATGGGCACTAGTCCTATGAGCTGGGGAATCCTTGTCAGGACCGAATGGCCCAGGGCCATTGGAGCCACAGGGAGGTGGTGTGGTCCATCAATTGTATTGAAGCAAATGCTATCTGGCTGGCCCTCTTGCATTCCAGCCCTTGGTCAAGGGAAGGGTGGTGTGAGTGTTTTTGGGCAACATCATAGCAGTAGCATATGTCAATCATCAAGGTAGCACAAGGTGTGTCAGAGTGGTCCTGGGTATGGCTCTCTGGTTCCCCTGGGTGGAAATGAGCCTCCTAACTCTGTAGGCTCGGCACATTGCCAGGGTGGTCACTGTGGAAGCGATCTTCCTCAGTCATCACTCTCTTGACTCCAGAGAGTGGGAGTTGGGTCAGGAGGCATTTCAGATGATTCTCTGCCTTTTGGGACACCCTATGATGGAATGATGGCATCCTGCTCCAATGACAACGTGTGCCATTTCTTCAGTCACTGCACAGAAACTGGGTCCACAGGCATTGACACCCTGGTTCAGTACTGGCTACGGCAATGCCTATGTATGTGTTTTCTCCATGGCTGCTGTTAGGGCATGTGAATCAACGCTTGGACCGCCAGCAGGGCTGGATTGTTCTGGTGTTGCCAGATTGGCCAAGGAGAGTGTGGTTCAGGGACTTGATGCAGTTCCTATTCATCTGTCCCATTTCAGGGACGGTTGAGTCAAGGGCTGTTTGTCCTAGACAACATAGCTTGCTCTCGCCTCCAGCTTGGATCAGCTGATACATAATGAATATTCTCCTGCAGTAGTTTCAGCTCTGCTCAAAGCATGGAGGGGTTCTGCCAGCCTAGCATGCGTGTAAGGCTGGTGCCTCTTTGAGCATTGGTGCAATGCACGACAGCTTGGTCCTCAGATGGCCAAGATGCTGACTCTGTCCTTTCTGCAGGATGGTCTGGAAAAGGGCCTTTCCCTTAGCTCCCTGAAAGTCCAGGTGGCAGCTTGTCCTGTTTCAGAGGTCCAGTGACTGGAAAGTCTTGAGCCTTGCATCCGGATGTTTTGAGTTTTCTTCAAGGAGTTCGGCATCTGCGTCCTTCCCTTTGGTCCCTTCCTGAGATCTCTGTCTGGTATTCAAGGTCCTGATGTTGGAACCCTTTGAGCCTTTAAAGTGTGTCACTTTGAAGAATTTGATTCTCGACTGTTTTCTTGGTCACATTTATTTGGCAAAGCGGATTCTGAGCTGCAGGCTTGGTTTTTCCAGGATCATAGCTGTCTTTTTTGGAGGAAACCATCCCCATTCAGCCTATGCCTTCCCTTTTACTCAAGGTGATATCTCCCTTTCATGTGAACCAGGTGGTTTGCCTGCCCTTCTTTTCTAAGGAACAGTGTCAAGGGAAGATAAGGATCTTTGCCTTGTGGATGTCCAAATGGTGCTTCTCCAGTACTTGGAGGTTATGAATTCCTTTTGTAAGTCAGACCACCTTTTTTGTGGTGTTTGTTGACCCATGCAAGAGTATGCGACAGCCAAGTCTACATTGGGGCGCTGGATCAAGGAGGCTATTGCCTCAGCATATCTGTTACAGAACCGTCTAGTTCCAGAGGGTTTGCATGCACATTCTACTCAAGCACAAGCGTCTTCATGGGCGGACTTAGCTCGGTAGCCCTTTTAGTCATTTGTCATGCAGCAACATGGGCATCGCTTTCCACTTTTGTCAAGCATTATCACTTGGATGTCCATGCTCAGGGTGGACATGGCCTTTGGTTTTGCAAGCTGCTGTGTCTTCTTTCTGCCCAGTGGAAGCATAACTTTGGTACGTCCCACTTCTCTGGACTGGTCCAGCAGGACGATATGGAAGATGACATTTTATTTAACAGACCAATCACAGTTACAAGGGCAGGTACTGAACTGGTCTAGAAGCTCAAGGAAAGGACATTATTTAGTAAGTAAAATGTCACCTTTTTTGAGTCAGCTTTCTCGGGTTTCAGGGAGGAGGGTTAGCGCAGGAGAGAGACACATTTTCCTTTTTAACTGTTGTTTATTGTGTTTTATTCTTGTTGTAATCCATCTACTGTCTTCTTTATTCTCCTTTTGCTGTTTCTCTCACAAATGGATTTATTTTCTGATTTCTTGAAAGTTTTTAAATTGTAAACCTTTTTGATTCCAATTATCGCAGTAAATCGAAAGCCAAATAAACATAAACAGGTAGTCCATTTAAGATGAGTGCCATACTCATCCACCTGTGCTAGTATGATCGCTTACTGGAGTTAAGTCTACGATGAGAGGGTTGGCAAGAAAAACTTGGACTTAATGAAAGGAGTCTCCAGCGACTTGTTCCTGGCTAACTCCAAAGGTCATAAGAACATAAGATATGCCATACTGGGTCAAACCAAGGTCCATCAAACCCAGCATCCTGTTTTCAACAGTGGCCAATCTAGGTCATAAGTACCTAGCAGTATCCCCAAGAGACACAGGTTCCACAATGCTTGTATTGGGTCAAGCAGTGATATCCTGGGTCCCTTTTAATAATGGTTTATGGACCTTTCCTCCAGGAACTTGTCCAAACCTTTTTTTAAACCCAGCTACTCTAGCAGCTTTTATTACATCCTCCGGTAACAAATTCCAGAGTTTGATTACATGTTGAGTGAAAAAATATTTTCTCTTATTAGTCTTAAATAGGTTACCCTGTAACTTCATTGCATGTCCCCTAGTCTTTTTATATTCTGGCGACGTAAACAATCGATCTATGTTTACCCGTTCCACTCCATTCGTTAATTTATAGACCTCTATCATATCTCTCCTCAGCCGTCTCTTTTCCAGGTTGAAGAGCCCCAACCTTCTTAGCCTCTCTTCATAGGAGTATTCTTCCATCCCCTTTACCATTTTGGTGGCTCTTCTCTGCACCTTTTCTAATAACGCTATATCCTTTTTAAGATACGGCGACCAGAATTACACACAATATTCAAGGTGCGGTTGTTCTCAATCCTCATTCTTCTTGACTTTTCTGCTGCTTTTGTCACTATTGACCACCATCTTCTCCTTAACACATTGTCCTCTCTTGGTTTTAGAGGATCTGTGCTGTCCTGGTTCTCATCTTTCCCATTGCTCTTTCAGTGTTTGTTCTGGTGGTTCCTCCTCTACTGCTATCCCACTTTCAGTTGGTGTATCCCAACTGTCCATTCTGGACCCTCTAGTTTTCTCTCTCTATACCCAGTCCCTTGGTGCTCTTATCTCCTCCCATGGCTTTCAGTACCATTTTTATGCTGATGACTCTCAAATCTGTCTCTCTACACCTGATATTTGTTTGACACTCCAGGCTGGAATCTTTGCCAGCCTATCTGACATAGCTGCTTGGATATCTCACTGCCATTTGAAATCGAACATGGCCAAAACTGAACTTCTAATTTTTCCCTCTAAATCCTCCTCCCCCTTCCTCCTTTCTCTATCGCTGTAGATAACACTCTTCTACTCCCTTTTTCCTCCGCCCACAACCTTGAGTTCATCTTTGACTCCTCCCTCTCCTCCTCCATTCACATTCAACTGATTGCTAAAATCTGTTGTTTCTTTCTCTATAACATTAGCAAAATTTGCCTTACCTTTCCCTATTTGTATCCCTTTTCTTAGCTATTGTATTGTCTGTCTTGTTTAGATTGTAAGCTCTGATGAGCAGGGACTGTCTTCTACATTTATATGTACAGCGCTACGTAAGCCTTGTAATGCTATATAAATGATTAATAGGAGTGGAGGAGTAGCCTAGTGGTTACAGCAACAGCCTAATACCCAAGAGATCTGGGTTTGATTCCCACTGGTGCTCCTTGTGACCTTGGGCAAGTCACTTAACCCTCCATTGCCTCAGGTACAAAGTTAGATTGTAAGCCCTCTTGGGACAGTGAAATACCTATGTACCTGAATGTAACTCGCCTTCAACTACCATTGGAAAGGCATGAACTAAATAATAATAATAAAGACCGTATTTATTTATTTAACTGTATTTATATCCCGCTTTTCACCGGGTCAAAGCGGGATATAAATACAGTTAAATAAATAAAGATGTATATACTGGATCCATACAAAGTTGATGAGCTGCTATGCAGGCTGAAAACATGGCACTCTGAAAAACCTTTTTTGCTTATACAAGAGGGCTTTATCACTGCTGATGAAGGAGTTGATCTGCAGTCCTCCCAGTCCCGGAAGATGATTTTCAGGAGCAGTGTATGAAGGGGCCATTCATGGGATTGTAGAACTTGCAATACATCAACAAAGTGTTTCTGAATTTCAGGGTGTAAACAACTTCTATATAGATGCAATTAGCTAAGGGGAAGTTTCATATGTCTGCAGCCTTTTAACAGAGATAAAAATATCCTGCTCCATTTGTCCGATAACCAGGATATCACCTTATTTTCCTTTTTGTTTCTCTTTTTATTTAACTACCATTAAAGGGAACCAACATGGCTATCACACTACTTTATCCTGAAATAGCACAGCATTACTTGATTGATTTATCTGAATGAGAACTGATGAATTTTGAAGGAGATAGAGAAACAGCTCTGCAAAGTAATGCATCCTGAGTTTTAAGTAGTTTATGTGGAAAGGGTTCTGTGACCCGGATGATATAGGTTATGAATGATGCTCCACACGCTGCGCTTTCTATGCCAGATTTGATGCATCTGAAATGAGGACCAAATGATAACACCATGATGCAAAGGGATCACCTATGGAGGGAATCTGAAAGGCCGCCATTGTAACATTGGAAGTTGAGTGAACAATAAAGGATTTATGAGAGATGTGGTGAGCGATTATTCACCTGGAACTGAAGATCCCATTGGGGTCATTCTAATTGTAAAGGATTTAAGGGTGGTACATGAACAGTTGCAGCCCTGTGGCACCAAGGTTTGGGAATAGGTCCTTAGTGGTACTCTGAATATTGTTTGAATGCATTTAAAATTCCAATGAGACCTGCCATGTATCTTGTAATAGGAAAATTCTCACTAAAACTGTGTTTGGGTCGGCGCTTATTAAAAAAAAAATATGTTTGCCGGTCTGCATTGAAAACCTCTAAAAGATTCCATGGAAGACTTACCCTTTAGCCTCACTTGAGTTGCATGAAAATTGCATAACAAATCAATACTGCAGAGCTACGGGCTATCTTTTACGACACTTTCCCACTGTGGAGCTTGGGTGACAACACAACCCCTGCTATTCTGAACATGTTTGATGTAAGAACATATTTTAAAACAGAAAACCATTAGCAAAGGCTGTTTTTTTTAATGCTTAATGGTTTTTGACTTGGTTCTGTTTTAAAATAAGCTCTAACAATGAGCATTTTCAGGTTAGATTACATCAATAACAGGGTCATGCTCCATCCAAGCGCTGGCTGGAAAGTACCGTTAAAAGGCAGCCTGTATCTCTGCAAGTGTTGATTTCTTATGTGGTTTTCATGTAGTTCTAGTGAGGCTGCAGAATAGGTTTTCCATGGAAACCTTTGGCAGTTTTGGATGCACAGTGTTATGCTTTGGCTTCATTTTTATGAATCATCTCAGGTACCAGTGCTGGTGAAAGGGTGTCCTGATAAGTTCTATGGGATGGTGCTACTTCTTAAAATGTGGGTTCTTTTTTAATTTAAAAAGATGTAGTATTTTTAGGCTTTTGATGAAAATAGGTTGTCATTAGATATAAGAACCACAACAGAAATCAAAGACTTTTGAAGGAAGCTCAAAACGCACCTACTTCGGTGACAAAACCTAACAAATGCAGAAGTCAAAACACAATTAACATTTAACACTACCATGTTCATGCTATGAACTTTAAAACCCCCTGCGGAAGGGTTCCAAATCCCAACTATACCTGAGCACAATCTAAGACTCCCAAGAGAGATATTCAATGCCAATGTTCAATGTTAATGCTTAATTGTTTATAGTTTCTTCTCAATGTAAAATATTGAAAAACAATGTTCAATGTTTAATTGTTTATAAACATGTATATTTACATTGAAAAGGATTATAATGTCATTTCAATGTAAAATATACACGTGTTGAGTTCTCTGTAAACCACTTTGACTGTAAGATAAAGCGTTATATAAACAAAGTATTGATGCAATCTAACTTGAAAATGCTTCCTGCATTGTACAAGGAATTGTTAATTGTAAACCGCACTAATTTTAAAGAGCGCGGTATAGAAAAGCTTTTAAATAAAAATAAATAAAATAAACTAGGCTCCCTATTAAAAGTAATTTCTGTGACAGTGTACTCCTCAATATATGACATTAGCCTTTTTTTTAGCATGTTGTGGGGCAGATATAAAGGATTTGTAAGGCTGCTTTGGCTGTTAGAATTAGGAATGTATTTGTTAACAATATTCTGCCATTTTTTCAATATGTCGATTTTCATTGTGTCTGTTTTAGATCCCTTGAGGTTCAAGGTTCCTGTGAGAGCAAATAGCCTCCCAATAGTAGGATAGGCTAATTGTTTGTGATTATATTTTCTCTTTTTGTATTTAATTCCATATATGATTTATTGTTCAATGATTTTCATTCCCTTCAAGTGTTTTCCCTACAAGTGTTTTGGATACTTATTACACATATATATATATTTTATGTGGGTTTTATATGTTGTAAATGTAGCCCTGAAGCATGAGGAAGCCAAAAAAATCTGATTTATACAAATTTTCTTGAAGGATTACCAAAAGGGACTGCTACAGCTGGAAAAAGATCTGCACTTGTAACTATCTATCTTCTGGAATATACTCTAACTCTTGGAGAAAAGGGGAATTCTTTGGGTTAAAGCTGATAAATCTGTGTATTTTTTGAATTCAGTGTTTTTCCTGAGTCAGTCAGGTCTTCGTACGACCAGAGAGCTTTTTATTTAAATCAAATCGAGTATAGCTTAGAATACAAGTAGAATAAATGAGTCTCTGAGTAGAAATAAATAAATCTATTTCTAGAAATCTCTACAAAGAGGCCTTCCAGTTAGGAGGCAAAAGAGCTATGAAGGTGTTAAAGCCAAGTGACAGATCAAAGGGGCAATTTGAAAGACCCCCTCTATCAAACAAAGGCTGTGTGAATCACCCAGGAAATTAGTAGGACTTTACCTTAGAAGCATAAGTATAAATAGGTCAGCCAGAGCTCTGTGATTCTCAATTTTGAAGGACTACCAAAAGGGACTGCTACTGCTGGAAAAAGATCTGCACTTTTAAGTATTTATCTACTGGAATATGCCATATATCTTGGGGAAAATGGAGGAGTGATCTAGGGTCGGGGCAAGTTATTTCAGGCTAGAGGGCCAGGGGTTTAAAACCCGCTAGAGGACAGCAACCTTGGACTGGAAGGACTGGGCTTTCTAATCTCACAGGTGCTCCTTGTGGCCTTGGGCAAGCCACTTAACCCTCCATTGCCTCAGGTACAAAAACATAGATTGTGAGCCCTTCGGGGACAAATTAAAAATATATATACAGTACCTGAATATACTCCGCTTTGACTGATAAAAAGTGGTATATAAGCCTAGTTAAATAAATAATAAATAAAAAGGAAATTCTTTGGATTAAAGCTGATAAATCTGTGCATTTTATAATTCAGCATTTTTGCTGCGTCAGGTCTTAGTACCACTAGTAAGCTTTTCATTTGAATCAAATCAGAGTATAGCTTAGCATAGAAAGTAAAATAGAGTAAATAGTCACTAAAATACATTTGTTTCTAGAAAGCTTTTTATTTAAATCAAATCAGAGTTTAGCTTAGCATATAAGTAGAATAAATAGTCTCTGAATAGAAAGAAATGAACTTGTTTCCAGTGACCTTTATAAAGAGACCTCCCAGTTAGGAGGCAAAAGATCTGTGAAGTTGTCTTAAATAGGTGTTAAAGCCAAGTGACAGATCAAAGGAGCAATTTGAAAGTCCCCCTCTATCAAATCAAGGGCTGTGTGAATCACTCAGGAAGTTGGTAGGACTTTGCCTTAGAAGCACAGGTCAGAGCACTATGTAGCAAGCCAGCCTTTATCAAGTCTTCTTTCCCTCCCACCCCAGGGATAATCTTAGCTTTATAGGCTCTTAAACAAATTAAAGGGAAGGAGGTGCCCATATTTACTTTCAGGTGCGGCTGGTTATCCTCATCAGGAATAGATTAATTAAAGACCTGATATTAATTAATCTTGAGGTGAACAAAGTCCATTAAACATATTAGGGGTCATTTTGAGGCATGAATAGCAGGGATGGACCCACTATTCAGACCCTTACCCGACCCCATGTACCTTCCCCGTGCGTTGTACGGGGAAAGTAGATGGGGCAGGAAAAGGGTGGATCGGGGGCAGTGTTAGGGCGGGCAGTGGGCAGTCGTCAGCTCCCGATTCTATTGTTGGTCCTGTACATCCGGGGCCAGCAGTTTGCACGGGGAAGTTATTGCACCTTGAAGATGGAATAAGTTCCCCAGTTGGCAGGGATCAGCAGGGCTGGGAGGGGGCAGAGGAGATTCCCCATAGCCCGACCCTGGCCTTAGGAGGCCACATCGAGGGTCGGGCTGCAGGGAAAGCACCTTTCCAGCCGGCGGCTAGGGATCACAGCTTTTCAATGGAGCTGCAGTGCCTTGGCAACTGGACACCATGGTACCATGGCTCCATTGAACTGCCCTGATTGAGTTAGCCGGGGAAGGCCTGTACGTGCAGGCTGAACGGAATCGGGGTCCCAGCCTGCATGTACAGGCCTGTTTGCTATTCTGATCCCATGGGGCTAGACGTGCCCCGTGGGATCAGAATCACAACTCCCTCTGTGCATCCGTTTCTGACCAGTGCATAGAGGGGCGAGATGTGCAGATCAGAATTGGGCCTATTAGGTATAGTTGTATTAGTATAAGTATCCCCAGCAAACCTAAGTAAGTAAACAACTTAAATGCCAAAACAAAACCTTAAAACTAAGATGCAGACAGCGGTCCAGCAGCAAGAAGAGGGCTTTCCAGTCTTTTGCATTGAATGTCACATGTATGATTTTCTTCCAGTTGGTGAGGGGTTTTATGTGTGCACTAGGTGCAAGAAGTTCTTTGCTCTCAGGGAACAAGTCCGATCTCTGAAAGCTAGAGTAACAGACTTGGAGGACATTGTGAAGACAGAGAGGTATATAGATGAGACCTAAAGGGACGTAGTACTGAAGCCTCACTTCCAGTCTGGCAACCTCCCTGTTATGGAGGAGAGAGGTCACGTGATAGGAGAGCACAACCCTAGTGTGGCAGGAAGTGATCCTGTAGCTAGGACCTGTCCTCCAGGTGATATATAATTCTCTATAAGTAAAGATTATGTTCATAGTAACTGCTCCTTGTAACTGATACCTATGCAGTAATGTTTTCCTTGTAAATAGATTGTAGATAGTTTATGTTTATTTAAAATTTGATATACCACCCATACCAAAAAAGGTGTCTGGGTGGTTTACAATTAAAATTACATGGCTGCGGAAAACAGGAAAGGAACGCCATTATTAAAATAGTAAAGAGGAAAGAAGGCAGAAACAAGAATAAAACAAGGACATGACTACAAGGGTGGGACAGGAGGAGAGCAAGAGAGACAGACAAACGAAGGGCAAGTTCCTTCCCTTGTTATCTGTAAACTCATGCATGTTGACTGTACTGAGATTTTTTTTGTTCTATGTGAACCGCGCTGATGCTGAATAGTGCGGTATATAAGAGAATTTAAATAATAAATAAATAAATATAAAACCCACTCGCACTGAGGAGGATTCTGCAGGGCCATGTGCCCATGAGGGAAGGGTTAGGACAGCCGTTATAGTTGGTGATTCGATCATTAGGCATGTAGATAGCTGGATGGCTGGTAGACATGAGGATTGCCTGGTAACATGCCTGCCTGATGTGAAGATAGCGGACCTCACACACCACCTCAACAAGGTTTTAGATAGCGATGGAGAGGAGTCTGCTGTCTTGGTACATGTAGGTACCAATGACATAGAAAAGTGTGGGAGGGAGGTTCTGAGGGCCAAGTTTAGGCTTTTAGGTAGGAAATAAAAATCCAGAATTTCCAAGGTCGCATTCTCAGAAATGCTTCCCATTCCACACGCAGAACCCAAAAGAGCTCTGGAGTCTCAATGCATGGATGAGACGATGGTACAAGGAAGTGGGCAACATTTTGGGGAAAGGAGGGCTTTTTCGAAGGGATGGGCTCCACCTTAACCAGGATGGAACCAGGCTGTTGGCATTAACCTTTAAAAAGGAGAGAGAGAGAACAGATTTTAAACTAGATAATAGGGGAAAGACAACAGTCACCCAAAAGTGCGTGGTTCAGAAGGACATATCCTTGAAGGATGCTAGCAAAAGATTGAAGTTAGGGCATATCAAGAGAGAGGTTCCAGTAAAGACAAAAGTAACCCAAATGCCTTTAAGTATAAAGCAGATAGAGCTTAAAGATTCCAAATTATCCATGTCTACCAATAACCAGATTAATATAAATAAAATACAACCTCTAAAATGCTTGTATGCAAATGCTAGAATTCTAAAAAGTAAGATGTTTGTTTATTAAAAACTTAATATACCGCCCATAACAGGAGAATCTGGGTGGTTTACAAACAAAATTAAAAGCTGCAAGGAAAAGAAAAGGAACGCCATTAAAAATTTAAAGTAGGACAGACAAGATAAGAATAGAAGGGGGAAAAGGTAGACAGGACAACATATAAAAAGGGAGGGCAAAGTTAAACAACAACAAGGAGGAAGACAGGGCAACAGATAAGGGGCAAACAAAATTATGCATCAATGAAGAGGAGGGGAAAGAGGTGAAGGGGGCGAGATTGAAAGCAGAGCAAAAGAGGTGGGTTTTTAGTTTGACTTTGAAAGTATTAAATGAATATTCTAAGTGGAGGGGGGGGGGGAGTGAGTTCCAGAGTCTTTGACCAAGAAAACAGAAAGCAGATGAACTGGTAGATTCCAGATAGGCCTGGGATAGGGAGGGGGCGGACATACGATTGACGTGAATGGACCGGAGGGAGTGGTGGGGGGTTTGAAGGTGAACCTGATTGACAAGGTAGAGGGGGTACCTATGTAGATTGATCTGTGAACAAAAATGAGGAACTTATACTGAAACCGGAAGGGGATGGGGAGCCAGTGCAAGCGAAGAAGGAGGGGGGTGACATGGTCAAAGCGAGAAGCGTGGGTTAAGATATGGACAGCAGTATTTTGGACACATTGACAGAATATCAGAAGGGAGGAACTGAAGAAGAGTGTTTGCACTAATACGGCGTGAGTAGGTTGGAGGGGTGGAACTAGTATGGGAGCTGGTGTGCTTGAAGAAGGTGTTGGGAGAGGGGAAGGGGAGGGAGAAGAAAAGGCAGAAATGATCGGACCAAGTAAGGGAAAGGGAGGAGAGGGAAGAGGGGGGGGAAGGGAGAAGTGATATGGGAAATTAGAAGATCAAGAGAATGTCCAGCAGAGTGAGTGGGAAAGGAAACAAACTGGCAGAGGGAAAGATCAGACAAAAAGGTAAGAAAAGCAAGATCCCGAAGGGTAGAAGGGGAGTCAATGTGAATGTTGAAATCCCCTAGAATCAGGAGATGGGGATAGTGAAGAGAAGCCTCAGAGAGAGTAGCCAGAAAGGGAGTCCCATAGTACCTAAGCGAAAGAGCAGAGATTCTGGGTAAAGGAGAGAGGAGCAATAGAGGACGGCAACTACTCTGCCACTCCTACCCCGGCGTGTGGTGGACAAGGCTGAATAACCTGGGGGTAGGCAGCAGTTGAGGAGTGGTTCCTCGCCATCTCTCAACTAGGTTTCTGTCAGAAAAAACAAATCTAGAGAATGTTGTGAGATGATGTCAAGGATTAGAAGTGTTTTTGAGCGGATAGAGTGGCAGTTCAGAAGTGCGAGCTGAAGAAACAGAAGAGACTGGGGGGAGGATGATGGAGCTGAGAGGGGACGGGAACAATAGACCAGATTGGAGATGTTGCGTGCAAAGGGACCAGGGAGGGCTGGGACATGGGGGGGCGGGCCGCCAGCCCTAATGAGTGGGTATGGATGTCATGGGGAAGGGAAAAGGAAGTAGTAGGAGAGAAAGGAATGGAAAAGGAGTCCAGTAAGGCAACTTACCGTGTGGCTTTGGTGAAACACCTGAGGGGCGTGAAGCACCGGTGATGAAGGAGCAGGAAGGAGAGGTTGGCAGGTTTAAACAGGGTGCAGGGGACACCTGGGAGGACTCTGGATGCTCGCCCCGAAACCCACCCCAAGGAGCATAACCTGCTCCTTGGGTGTGCTGCTTCGGCATGGTGCGCCACACTGGAGAGGGTTTTAATCAGTTGGTAGAATATATAGCACTAAATGAGAGATTAGATATGATTGGTATCTCAGAGACCTGGTGGAAGAAGGACAACCTGCAATACCTGGGTACAAATTATATCACAATGATATAGATCAAAATGGAGGAGGGGTTGCACTCTGTTAGAGAGGGCATTGATTTACACAGGATTAAAGTTTTGCAGGAAGCAAAATACACTACAGAATTTCTATGGATCGAAATTCCATGTTAAAAGGGAAAGGCGATGGCAGCGGCGGGTGAAATACCAACTGCCTGGCCAGAATGAACAAATGGATGATGAAATGCTAAAAGAAATCAGGAAAGCTAACAAAAGTTACAACACAGTAATAATAATGGGTGATTTCAATTGGCCCGGTATCGACTGGGTGTCACGGCAGGACATGCTAGGGAGATAAAGTTTCTAGATGAAATAATTGATTACTTTTTTGAGCAGCTGGTTCATGAACACACAAGGGAGCACCCCTCCTGTTAGTCAAAACAGCTCAGAAAGAAGCATACAAGTAAAGAGATCACCAAAACATATGGCGCTGGCAGTATTTTCAGCAAGCCCTCTTGGGATTTAAAGCAATGACTGCTACATCACATAGTTTACATGAAGTAAAACGATGAGTAATAATGTTGACAATGTCTGCATTGGAAAACATAGCAAAGATGCTAAATTTGGCTCTAAAGCTGAATGAAAAGACAAATCAATAAGTTGTCTTAGGTCCTCCGGCAAAATTAGTTTGACCTTTAGAACCATTAATAATAACATTCTGAACCTACGTAGTATTAGGCAACTCTAAATAAAAATGGCATCACCTATTGGTAAAACATATGAACCTACAAAAGAGAGAACTTGAAACATCCATTCCATAAGAAGCAACTGAAAACTAAAAAGGGTGCGAAAATATCACTAGCATTATAACAAACCTATTGGACAACATCAGAGACACATCGTGAATAATGAGCCAAAGCCAAAACATTCATTTGAAGTGTTAAGGAAACCAATGTAAAAATGAAGTGCATTAGAAAAATAAACATAATAAGATAATACTAACACTTGAAGATTAGATCAATAGTTATTCAAATCTAAAGTTTTATATGCACCCTGAGTGTGCAGTGGAACACTATTAAGAGATATAAATATGAGAAAAGTCTAATTGAAACAGCTGGCACCATCTAGTCCATTAGTGTATGATCAATCCAACCCTATTATAAACAGAAGGAAATTACATCAAGAAAAAATGTATTTTAAAAGATAATTAAAAAAGCATAGTTACTCACCTGTAACAGGTGATCTCCAGGAACAAGCAGGAATGAGTCTTCACATATGGGTACATTGGTACGATGGAGACCGTGCGGGAACACTTCCCAGCGTCCAATCAGAAAGCTTTTGGAAGCATCCCAACACGCCTGCGTGCTGCCTTCCCAACTGCCTCTCCTTAGTTTTTGTTTTTCCGCGGAGCCGGCAGGACGTCCTCCTGTCACCGCAGAAAATTCTTCTTTTATTTTTTAGTTTTCTTGTGGTCGCGGCTGCCTTCCCCGATGCCACCAGTACCGCCGGTGTTTCTTTCTTCTTTTCTTGTAAATTTTTTTCCTTAAGGAATATATTTTTCTTTCTTAGTGTCTCACGGTTCTCAGGCCTTCTAGGCCTCTCCATTTTTCCTCATGGAACCGCCAGCCACTTTCCCCAAGAAATGTACAAACTGTGGCGGTACAACTTTATTTTTAGACACTCACAGTTGGTGTCTAACCTGCTTGGGTACTGACCATTTTTCTCCGGAGCCCTTGGGCACCAGTATTGTGAGAAACTTCTTCAACATCGAGTTCCCCTCGACACGCGGTCCCCTTCCAACTTCAGGGCACCGACCATATCTTCTTCTACACAGGATCAGGTAACCCAAAAACAGTCTGTTAAGACTAGCCAGTCCTCGAGCGGCACTTCTCATGCACAGCATAGAGATGCCTATGGCCTTGTCCTCGAGAATCCACTGGTTTCAAAACCCCGGTGGGAGTCTTCGGCCTCCAAAGCCTGTGTGGGGTTTCAGGTTGTTCCTGAGGTTCACCCCTCACAGAACATACCTGAGCCATGCCCGGTGGTGGCATCAGCTTTGAGCGGTACCGATTGTAGACGAGGACTGACTCTACTAGGCCCCAAATGCAAATTGGATATAATCAGTGAGGTAGAAGAAACAGCTGCAGACAAACAAATTTATACACCTATGACTTATCCAGGATATGCAGACTTGGAGCTATCAGATTCAGAAACAGATAGCGGATCGGGGTCAGTGATATCAATTGGAATAGAACCAAAAACAGCTATACATGAAACTATACCTGAAACAGGATTATAAAAATCTAACCTGCTATAAGCCTAGAAAATACAGGTCTGAATTGCATTTAAAACTATCCCTTTAAAAAGTATTTCTGCTTTTTGCTAGGACATTGAATTTAGCAACTGGAACTTGTGGCATTAGCAAACAGAGTTTGTGTAACAATAGATATTAGGTCAGATTGAAGTTCCTTAATTAAATAGAACAGAGGGTGAAGTTGCTCATCCTGCAAGCGGATAGGCTAAAACAGTTACTGGGTCAGGTTGTGCTGCTCTTGTGAAACTGGCTGTAATTCAATTAGTAAATATAGCGGATATAGTTTGCTTAACTAATAGAACATCAGCATAATACAATAAGTAACTAATTAGCTTCTACTGAAATAAAATGAAGTCACAGCGACACCTACTGAATTTAGTGAATATAGTCATGAGACATAACTTCTGTTTTTTATTAATAATGTTGTCTATGTTAGCAAAAATAATGTACACGTGGAATTTGGAAAGTACCAGATGTAATTAAAGATTAACTGAATCAGCTGATATCTCCCAATAAAAGCCAGAGCCCTATTGGACCATCTTTGAAGAGGTGAGATGGATATGTCAAATTAGACTCCATGCGTCTCTTCCCTATAGAGCTCAATAGAGATTGATTAATTAATTAATTAATTGTGTCGTGTCTTTTCTTCCTGTTGAATGGTATAAGGGATATAAAGAATCCAGGTATTGTGTGTGTGGGATTCCAGACCCCAGCAGGGTGAGAGTCAACAGATTAGTGCCGTGACTCGGATTCCTTTACTTTTCAACAGGACACTTAAATACACAAGCTGTGAGTGAGTATATTAGTGTTGACAGATATCTGTGTGAAGTGTAATTACCATGGGAAATAATACAGCTAAGACAGCTGAAATGAAGCAGAGATCTCAGTTAGAAGTTTGGGATGAGAAAGCTCGTGTGATAGCTTTGAAGAAAGGAAGTCCCAATTATGATATGAAGAAACAATTTGGGGATTCTTCGTTAGATTATGTATCTAAATGGCATTCAGTAACTGCTGGTAATCCTAAGTTGCAGTTCCCCTTGGGGGGAACGTTTCATGAGTCCAAATTGAAGTATTTACAATCTGTGTTAGCATTAAATGAGAATAGTCCTTCCAATAGTCATGAATGGATTACCTATAACTTTTGGTGCTCTAAAGCTGCAGAAAAAAGTAAACACACTAATGATTCTACAATTCGGCAGGTCAGAGACCAGGTGTATCGAATGGAAGAGCAAATATGTGTTTTAACTAAACAAAGAGAAACTGATAGTGGTAAAATTGAAAATGTACATAATTGTGAACCTTGCACTTTAGCGTCCGCGCCTCCAGCTTATGAAGAAGAGGTCACTGCACTGTCTATTTCCCTGCCTAGGAATGATGTGCCGGCTGTGGCTGCCAGTCGAGATCGGGTGGCGCCCTCGATCTCACTGGATGGCAAGTCTGGTATCTCTACCCCTGTTAAAACTGACATGACCAGTGTAGTTGTATCACCTTCTGATGATTCTTTAATTGGTGCAGTTGGGGGTGGTGAATTCTGTGCTTCTACCCCTATAGATTCTACATATATGCCTCGGACCACTAGAGCTCAGCAATTGACTAAGAATATTATAAAACTTGAGCAGTTAATTGGCATGGAAGCAAGTCAGCTTAAGGGGTTAACTACTGTGGAGCAATTGACACAGTATCATGACCATCTTATGAATAAGGCTCGTACGTTAATTGACCTAATTACAACTACGTTTGAGGCATTAGATTTGCAAATAAAGCAACATACTGTAAGCTTGTTGCCTCACAGTAAACGTAAGGAAATTGTAATCGAGGCAATGTCAGCTGTTGCCAAGGGAATTGAATATTGGACCAAGGCTCCATTGAATTCTAATTGGCAGTGCCTGCAGTGTTTAACTTTGGAATTGGGTGAATCATTAGCTTCAGACCAACAAAATAAGGAACAGAGTAAAAGTGATTTGCTTGCTCCGTTCCTGGCATTCCCAAGAGGGGATGGGGGTTTGGTTACCTTGGCAACTAATTGGTCCCCTGCGGAAATTTTTAGTTTAGCCAGATCCTGTCCTGATTCAAGAGAGAAGCCAGGTCAATTTATAGATTATTGGCGACAGCTAATAACTACTTATGACCCTTCATGGGTGGATTTGCAAAATTTATTGAAAGCAGTTTTTCTGAATCCTATAGAGTTAAGGGCAGTCACTCACCCTCAACTGCCTGATAATCTAGCATGGGTTTGGCACTGCGCTGATCCAGTTATCAATGCTATTGATGCTGCTCAAATGAATGCGTTTAGGGAACATAGGGATAATTTGTTAAAGGCAATAGAAAAAAAAATGTACCCCAGTCCGAGATCTGTCCAAACTCTTGGATCTAAAGCAGTGTGGGGGTGAAACTGTGGCCCAGTATCACACTAGATGCTGCCTAGCGTTCTGAGATTTTTCTCCTCAGAATGCTGAGATGGAGGGTTTTGCTTCTATTTTTGTGAATGGACTGCAACCAGAAATAAAAGATATTCTTGAAAATGCTTTGCTTGGATGGTCTACTAAGTCTGCACAAGAGATCCTGGAAGCTGCCTTACATGCGGAGAAGCGAATCCAGAAGCAGAAGGAAGCTGACAAAGGTAAACTTGATCGTCAACGTCAAAAACTTTTAAATTTACAAGTAGCAAATTATGAATCCAACTTTTGGGGACGTGGTAGAGCAAGAGGTGGAAGAGGTATTGGTACCCTTTAGAGGAAGAGGGCGTGGTTATATGGGAGGACAGCAAGGAGATCGTGCCTGTTATGGTTGTGGGCAAGTGGGTCATCTGATTAGAGATTGTACTAAGCCAAGGGGTACTTTTCCCCAACCTGGGATGCGACAGGATGCTGCTAGATATGCATCTGCGTCATACCCTGTGTCTGCCCCTAACCAGCCTTCAGTGATGACCCAATACTATGCAGAGACTGATGTGGATTATAGTGAGGACTGACTAGGCTTGGTTGTGTGTCCCAACACACGGGGAAATACGTGCTATTGTCCTGGGGTATGAATTGCTTTTTCTATTAGATACAGGTGCCTCTACATCTGCCATAGCACTATCCCAGTTACCTCCTCTATTTGAAGCATTACCTACAGCTCCTAAAGTACCTTGTGAAGGAATTGAAGGAAAGACTATAATGCATCAAAAATTATCTGATGTGCCAATTATAGTGGAGGGAAAATTATATTATACAGATTTTCTGGTAGGCCATACTTTGCCTGTCAACTTGCTTGGTCGAGAATTTTTATCCAGAAATAAGACTGTTATAAGCTGGGAAACTGGCACTTTGACGTGTACCTTGTGTCCCCTGCAAGTACAACAGCCTATAGCTGTGACACCGGCTGTTGCGACTACTCCACCATTGGACACCCTTCCTTCCACCTTGTGGGCAGTGCCAGGTGATGATATTGGACATCTCAACATTCCTCCAGTCAAGATTGAAGTGCAACCAGGAGCTCCACTACCCTATGTGCGCCAATATCCATTGCCTGCAGCATCTGTGGCTGGAATACGGCCAGTAATTGAAAATCTGCTGTCTCAAGGTGTGTTGGTACCCACTTCTTCTCCTTGCAATACTCCTATCTTACCTGTGTTGAAGGCTGATGGTAAGTCCTACAGATTTGTGCAAGATTTGAGAGCAATAAATCGTATTGTCCTGCCGATTTTTCCTCTTGTGCCCAACCCTCATGATATTTGGACTCGCATACCATGTGACTCCACCCACTTCTCAGTTATAGATTTAAGCTCCGCCTACTATTCTATAGCGGTGGGGGAGGAGTCGAGGTACTTACTGGCATTCACGTTTGAAGGGCGCCAATATACCTGGACTACCCTGTCTCAAGGCTACACGGAGAGTCCTGCTTACTTTTCGCAGGCCCTTAAAGCTGCTTTACAAGACTTGGCGTTGGACAAATCTGTGCTGATTCAGTATGTAGATGACTTATTTGTTCTCCTTGTTATGATGCTTGCATTACTGATACTATGTTAGCTCTTGTACATATCTCTCATTTGGGATTGAAAGTGAATCAATCAAAATTGCAATTTGCTGTACCACAAGTAATCTTTCTGGGTGTATGTCTTTCTTCTGCTGGACGCTCTATCACTGCTCAGAGAATTGGGCCTATTATGTCAATGCCTTTTCCTGCTACTGTACCTCTGATACGCCGCTTTCAAGGCCTTCTAGTGTTCTGTCGCCAGTGGATACCCGATTTTGCTGAACTTGCTGCTCCACTGTATGCCCTGCTTGGCCGTGACGCTCCAGAGGGTATTATAGTTCCTACTGAAGTCCAGCACAATGCTTTCCACTCTTTGCGGCAAGCGCTACTGAAGTCACCTTGTCTCTCATTTCCAGACTATAACTTGCCTTTCCGCCTTTTTTTTTTTTTTTAATACTTTATTTAACAACACCAGGTAACAAGAATAGGCAGTACAACAACAAACAAACTCCCGGAGGGGGAGCAACTCTTATTCCCCCCCAGGAGAACAGAGATAAACACATGGGCGTTGTACAGTTTTCCAGTGTATGGATCCCTAACCCCGCCCCCCTCCCTCATCCCCTCCCCCCCACCTCCCTCATTGGGCGCATCCATACCAAGAGGACCCGGGCGTCACCATCTATCATGAGCACCTCTGGGCATCCCAGCCGTTTAAGGGCCTAGTTGCAACACTTCATTTCTGGAGCGTGAGCTCAGGCTCTGAAGGTAGGGGTCCCAGAGCAGCTGAAAGTGAGGCCAACGTTTAACATTACCCCGGGCGTATCTAGCTTCCATGAGCAGCATCTGGTGGAAAGCATTCCACCACGCCCAAAACGAGGGCGCCTGTCGTTCCCGCCAGTTTTGCAATATGGGGCCCTTTCCCACCAGACAGGCCTTGCGCACCAACCGCCTCTCCCATCTACCCTTGGGCTGTGTGAGACGCAGGTGATCAAAAAGAACCAAGGAACTATCCCAACAGATCTGCTGGCCCAGAATTCGCTCCATAAAGGAGCCTATTCTTGTCCAGTACGGCCGAATAAATCGGCACCCCCACCACATGTGCACCAGGTGCGCCAAGGGCTCCGAACACCTGGGGCAGCAGCCATCCGACGTGAGATGGGAGCGGAGGGCTCATCGAGGAGAGAAATGCACCCTAGTGAGAGATTTGTACTGCACCTCTCTCCAGCGAGCTCCCACCGCCAGCTCCCCTACCCGCTGCAGGGCCTTTAAGAGTGTACCCGGGCCGATCTCCCTGCCCAGCTCCGCCCCCCACCCCAGCTCCACAGACCGATAGTCCGGGGACGGCCGATAGGGAGCCAAGCGTGCCTTCAACAAACGGATGGACAGTTGGGGTCCCCCACCCAAGTCAAAGAATTCTAGGATCTGAGTCGTACGCTCCGCCCGCAGCTCTGCTGCCGGCAAAGAGGCAATATAGTGTGATAGCTGCATATAAGCGAATTGGTGGCCAGTCTCCAACGCATATTCGGCACAGAGGGACCGGAACGTCTTCGAGCATCCTGAAAGGTCGACCACATGGCCTAAATTTTGGAGGCCTTTCTCCGCCCATACCCGAAAATGCGCATTTTCCATGCCCGGAGTAAACAAAACATTACCCTGAATGGGCAGCCAACTAGACACCCTCCAATTCGTATTCCAGTATGTATTGAGCTGTCGCCAAGTTCGACAAACCGGGACAAGAAGCACACTCCCAGTTAAGCGAGCCGGAAAGAGACAGTAGTCCAAGTGTAAGAAGGAGAGAACCGCTACTGGTGCTGCGAGTGCCTCCTCCAGCCCCCGTGGAGTAAAGACTTCGGTCCCCCCTAACCAGTTACCCAGATGCCGAGCCTGACAGGCCAAAGCATAGGCCCCCAAATCAGGGAGTCCCAACCCCCCACGCCTCCAACTCCCCACCAAGCGGGAGTATCGAATACGTGCATGCGCCCCCCCCCCCCCCCCACAAAAACCCGCTGATAAGTCCCTCCAACTGCCTCAGGTCCTTTCGCAGAAGCCAAACGGTCAGCGTCTGTAGCCAGTATAAGATTCTTGGTAAAATTACCATTTTGACCGTGGCAATCTTCCCAGACAACGACAGGGGGAGAGGACGCCAAGCCTGCAACTGCACTTGGAGGCTTTGACAAATTTTTGAAAGGTTGCTCTCATAGAGTTGGGAGGGCTGACCAGTTAAGACTATACCAAGATATTTAAAATGTTTAGTCGCCCATTTAAGGGGGAAGGGCCCTTGCCAGCTACCCCTCACAGTTCCCATTATATCCAGTGCCTCAGACTTTTCCCGATTAATTTTTAACCCGGCGAATTGACCGAAAAGCTCAATCTCACGCATTAAGCTGGGGAGCGAATCATGGGGCCGAAGTAAATGCACAAGGAGATCGTCGGCAAACGCCGATAGTTTAAAGCCGGTCTGGCGGATACACACCCCCCCGGATTTCCCGTGAGGCCTCCACCCGTCTAATAAACGGGTCCAAGGAGAGGACAAAAAGCAACGGGGAAAGAGGGCAGCCCTGCCTGGTCCCCCTATGCAAAGAAAATGTATCGGAGAGCACTCCGTTGCAGCAAATCGCCGCGACCGGGTCTTGATATAGACTTCTAACCATAGCACAGAAAGAATGCCCCAGCCCGTATCGGGGCAACAAGTCCCATAAATAGTGCCAGTCAACTCTGTCAAAAGCCTTCTCGGCATCAAAGCTAATTAACAGAGACGAGAGGCCCCGGCCATGGACCCATTCCAGGGAAGCTAGAATCTTCCGCAGGTTGCGAACCGCATATCTTCCTTTCACAAAGCCCACTTGGGAATCGTGAACCAAATGCCCCAACACAGTCGCCAGTCGATCGGCAAGAATTTTAGCTAAAATTTTGAGGTCAAAGTTAAGGAGAGAGATAGGCCGGTAAGAAGCAGCACATAACGGGTCTTTGCCGGGTTTCGGGAGCAAGATCATATGAGCCAAGTTACTACCCCAGCGAAACATGCCCTGCTCAGATCTCCTAGTATGGACCGCCACCAACATCGGAGAAACAAGATCAGCCAAGATCTTGTAGAACTCGGCCCCCAAGCCATCTGCCCCAGGGGATTTATAACAACTCGCCTTGGCAATAACTTGCTGCACCTCCTGGACAGAGATCGGTTGATCCAAATGCAGCCGCTGCTGGTCAGAGAGCTGGGGCAGATCTAGCCCCTCCAAATAGGTGGAGATTTGTTCCTGCGAGCCCGGCGCCACAGTATAGAGGTTCTGGAAGAACGAGCGAAAAACCCGCGCTATCTCCGGATTTTCCCTATGAAGGACCCCCTTATCGTCCTTTAGCGCGTGCACCAGTGTGGAGCCTCGAGAGCCACGTAGACACCGGGCCAATAGCTTCCCTGGTTTATCCTTATAGCAATACAGCTGGTATCTATAGTACATGACCGACGTTTTGGCCCTCTGGTGTAAGAGTTCATTTAACGTCATCTGTAATTCCCATAGCCGCTTCTTTGCAACAACACTCGGATTGCTCGCCCACCTCCGCCGCTGTACGGTAACTAAGCGTTCCAGGTAGATAATATGCTCCGCCATGAGTCTACGTTTGTGCGCCATATAACCAATTATATCTCCCCGCAGAACCACTTTCACTGTCTCCCAGACTAGTTCAGGGTCTGCAGAATGCCCACTGTGATCCGCTTCAAATTCACACCAACGCCTTTGTAAGAATTGACGAAATTGAGAGTCTCGATAAAGATCGAGCGGGAACCGCCACAATCTCGTCGGAGGACGATTCGCACCCCACCGCAATTGGAGCCCGACAAATGCGTGGTCGGAAATTTCCGTGGGTCCGATCTGCGCCTCCTCTACCAGGCCAAACAGGCCCTGCGAGGTCAGCAAATAATCTATTCGTGCGCTAGAATTATGTGCACGAGACTGGTGAGTGTAATCTCTTTCAGCGGGATGGAGTAGCCTCCAAGGGTCCACCAATCCCAACCTGGTCCTCAATCCATTTAGGGCTCAAGCCCCCTGGTAGCGCTCACGGGTCCCTTCGCCCCGAGATTTGTCCATCGCCACCTCCATCACCCCGTTAAAATCCCCCCCCCCCCAGGATCAGTGGGAGCTCCGGGAGCTGCTCTACCTGGGAGGCCAGTCGAGCATATAAATCTCGGTCAAGCACATTGGGACTATAAAGATTACCAAGGATGAGTGGTCGCCCCTCCAGCAGGCCCTGCAGCAGAAGGAACCGCCCAGTCGAATCCGCTATTTCTTTGGTAACCTCAAAGCGGATCCTCTTGTGCAGCAAAATGGCCACCCCCCTTTTTTTATTCTGGGCTGGCACCCCCCAGACCTGTCCCACCCAGGACCTACGCAGTTTAGCATGCTCAGCTGCTGTCTGGTGGGTTTCTTGAAGGAAAACCATGTCAGCTTTTTGCCTCGCCAAGGCTTGCAGTATCTTTGCTCTTTTAAATGGGCTCCCCAGGCCACAAACATTCCAGGACAAGATCTTCAGTCTGGATTAATATCACTCCAATATCTCAGAAAGGTACTCAACCTTAGTTCGGGAAACCCCCCCCCCCAGCCTGGGGCTCCCCCCCACCAGCCCTTAATGATGCCTTCAATATCCGGGTCCCCCTGGTAGGATGCAACCCTTTCCCCCCCCCCCTCCCCTCCCTCCCCCCCTCCCCCCCTTCCCCTCCTCTACTTGCTGCACCATCTACTACCTCTATTAGGTAGCGAGCAAGTTTAATGCGTACGGTCTCCTCCCCCCTCTAAGAATGTCCAAGGCATCCGCCTTTGCCAGTGGCCCGCCTGCCCCCGAGGAGGCACCCTCCCTTATCAAGTCCTCCCACCCCCCACCTCCTATACAATAGTAATTAACACACCCTGCCGGTAAGGCATTGAATAGTAAATCTCCAAATAGGCATGGCACCCACTGCAGCTCCGCACTCCTCCGAACTAGGCCATCAGCTCCCCCTCCAAAACTATGAGAACCAAAACTCCCCAACCCACCAGGTAAGAGGGGAACAGGAGCCGGGGCACCAACAATTCCTGCCTCAGCTCCTTATAAGCAGCTCACTGGGATATCTGCTCCCCCGAACATTGGAGGAGTGCAAGGCTACACAGTAACCATCCAGCGTAACAGCTTAGCAACATAGATACACAGTTACTGCACAGTACCAGTAGCCTAGAACACTTTAAAACTGCTGAGGGAGGGAAAAAAAAACAAAACATCCAAGTATAGGGAACCATCCAACCCCCATAAGCTCTATCTCCCCTGGACCTAACTCAGGGGACCCTCCCGTGAACTCCGAGGGCCCGAGGGTAACCCCCCCCCCCCCGACACATCCAATCCGCACAAGTAAAGAAAGATAAAAATAAAAAGAAGAAGAAAGAAGGGAAGGAACCCCCACACACTCACTCAAATAAACCCACCTCTGCCCCCGTTCATACCTCTCACCCAGCTGCATACCAAGTACCATCTCACACATTCAGCCATCTTCTCTATCTCAGAGCCAGCCCTAGTATTATGAGGCCTAGTCCCAAGGGGGACAACCGTGACCCGGGGCCTATTCCCAGCAAACCCATCTCACCCTACCCACTACCCCCCCCCCCATTACCTCTACACTGGGTTCAACAATGGAGGACACCCCCCCCCTTCCCACCACAGTCCAGTTCCCTGAACAAACTTCCCCTACGGAGAGGGTACACCTGGAGCCTCCTCGAAGTAGGCCCCTCTGCATCCGTGTTGAAGAGTAACAGTCCGGAGGCAAGTTCACGGGGAGTGCCGTTGTGGTGAGGGCCCTCTCTCTCCTCCCACAATCTGCGCCACATATCCTTTAGCATCAGCTGCTGAATCAAAGGTTTTATGTGCTCCCTCATGGAAAATGTGCAGGCGGGAGGGGTATTGCACTGAGAATTTGATTCAGGCGTCGATTAATTGCTGGCAGATTGGAGCGTATGCTCTGTGCCGCAGGCTGAGAGCAGCGGAATAGTCCTGTGCCACTCTTATACGCAAGTTCTCATATTCCAGCACTCCCCTCTTCCTGGCAGCCTGCAAAATAGCCTCCTTCTGGGGAAAATAGAGGAACTTGACCAGCACTATCCTCGGCCTGTGCTCTTGGGGTTGCCGGCGTCCCACGCGGTGCGCTCTCTCAATCAGCAGTTTCCCGCCGTCTTCCACCCCCTCCAATATCTTAGGGAGCACATTTTCCAGGTAAGACTTCAGCTCTTTATCAGCGACTGAATCCGGAATACCCATCAGCCTCAGGTTATTGCGGCGTGACCGATTCTCCAGGTCGTCGATTTTATCTTCTTGTGACTGAACCTTGGATTTCAGGGTCTCCACTTCCTGAGTCAAGGAGGCCAGGCCATCCTCTGTAAGCCCGACGCGGGTTTCAACCTCCTGCATGCGGTTGCCCAAAACTCCGAAGGAAGCATGCAGATTGTCCATTTTTTCCTGCAAAGTTGTGAATTGCAGGGCTAGGGCATTGGACACTGCCGCGGACACCTCCTCTAGGAACGCTGGTGAAGCCGGCGACTTCGGCGATTTCGGCTGGCCCGTGGCATCCGCCGTTTTAGTTGCTGGGGCTCCTTGCTCCCTCTCCTTCCTTGCAGCCTTAACAGTCGCCGCCATTGCCAAAACGGCTCCGCAGCCTCAAGATCTTCGGGTGTCGTTCCCCTACACGCGGGTATGCACTTAGTGTTGGAGCTGTCCTCAAGCCGGCTTTAATGACCCGATTCGGGGTGGAGGAGACCGGAGCTCAAACGCAAGCCGTCCGCTGAGTTCACCGCATCACGTGCTCTCTCTCGCCTTTCCGCCTTTTATGTAGCTACATCTACTAAGGCTGCTGTATGTGTTTTGGCACAACGCTTTCCTTCTGGACTCAAGCCTTTAGGCTATTTCTCTCAAGCTTTTGATCCTGTTGTTTCTGGCATGCCACCCTGTTTCCAATCTTTAGCTGCTGTGGTATTTGCAATACAGACTACTGACTTCCTTGTTCTCCAACATGAACTGCATGTATACACATCTCACTCAGTAGCTAGGTTATTGCATTTGGCAAAGACTCAACCTTTATCCAGTTCTCGTTTATTGTTATTTGATTTGGCAATTTCTCAAGCACATGTAACTTTACATGAGGTTTCCTTGTTACAACCAGCTCAAATTTTGGCTTCTTTGGAGCCATTGTTACACTTATCTGACCCTGTTGGAACTCATGATTGTCTTTCTTCTGTAACAGCCTATTCAAAGGCTAGACCTGATCTGTCTGCTGTACCTTTGTTAAACCCTGATTGGGTTCTATTTACTGATGGTTCTGCCTTCCGTGATGAACATGGGAATTTACTTGTGGGGTATGCTGTAACTACTGTCGATTCTGTAATAGAAGCAGGAGCGTTGCCGTTTGCAAGTGCCCAGTTGGCAGAAGTGTTTGCTCTCATTCGGGCCTTGGAAATGTCTACGCATTTGGTTGTTAATATCCATAGTGACAGTAGTTACGCAATCGGGGTTCTATGGGACTTTGGAAATATTTGGGCTCAGCGGGGGTTCTTGACTGCTGCACATAAGCCCATCAAACATGTCCGCTATATTGAACGTCTGCTTGCTGCAGTGCTTAAGCCAGCTCAAGTAGCTGTCTTGAAATGCAAAGGACATGATCTTAATGGTACTGTGGTGTCACAAGGCAATCAGTTTGTAGACCAAGCTGCTAAAGTTGCAGCAGCAGGACCTGCGGTTCCATCACACCTTTTATTAACTCTTCGTTCACCTGCAGCTTCTACTTCTGGCTCATTATCTCTGGACTTGATGCGTTCTCACCAGGACTCAGCTGACTTCACCGAAAAACAGGACTGGCTCTCTTGGGGAGCATCACCTGATGGTACTGGACTTTGGTTAAGGGACAATTTGATTATCTGTCCTAAATCATTGCTATACCCTGTTGCCTTGTTCTTGCATCATAAGTTGCATTTAAGTGTTTTGGCTATGACAAAAGCTTTTGCTCAGTTGTGGCATAATCCTACATTTGCTTCTGCTGCTCATGCTGTGTGTGTTTCTTGTCTCCCATGTTTGCAAGCAGGAAGATCTGGGAGCACTCTGCGCGTATCACCTTCTCCGTCCTTGCCTAGGCCTCGAGGACCCTTCCTCTTCTTGCAAATGGACTTTACTGATCTGCCTTGTGCCAAGGGGGGAAGGAAACATCTTTTGGTTTTTACTTGCTTATATTCTGGATGGCCTGAGGCCTATCCAACAAATTCCTTGTCTGCTGCTACTGTTTTGAAATGCTTGCTTACTCAGTTTATTCCTTTGTGGGGTGTGCCTTTGGTTTTGTCTTCTGATCAAGGTCCAGCATTTACGGCAGAAGTCTGGAAAGGCGTAACTGCATTTTTCGGCCTTCACCAGCAACTTCATCCTCCGTATCATCCACAAAGCTCTGGCCAAGTGGAACGGATGAATCGGACGCTGAAGGCGCTTCTCCGGTCTCTGACTCATGATTGGAGTCGGGATTGGGTGGAAGCTTTGCCGTTTGCTTTGTTCTCAGTCCGTAATTCTCCCCAGAGAACTCGACAAGGGCTTACCCCTTATGAAATTGTGACAGGACATCCAGCAACCACTCCAGCACATGTGATAATTCCACCAGATCAATTACCGGATCCCCAATTACTGCGCAGCGACTTATTATCTTATTGTAAATATCTGTACCAAACGCTGGTATCTCCTTCCTTTTTTCAGCTTACAAAGCAGGGAGCTCAGTCACAATCAACCCCAGACGTGGACCCAGGAGACTGGGTACTCATCAAGGATCCAGCACCAAAGTCAGCTCTAGCAGCGAAGTTTCTGGGACCATTCCAAGTGTTGCTGGTGGGATATTCGGCATTGAAGGTGAAGGGGCGAAAAGCGTGGATACATCTGGACCAGTGCAAGAAGGCTCCGTCCCCTGGATAAGGCAACTTCCTCCTAGGCCAACTGCTGAAGAATTAATTGAAATTGAACTGGACTCATTTCCTCCAAGTTCATCCCCACTTGACCAAGAGAGTGACTGTGAAGTTGTTGGACAATCACAACCTAATCCAGAATTGGTTATTGATAATTGGTTAATATGCATATTCGCAGTAGCATTGGCATTGTTTTTGTTTTTCTGGTGTCTATCAGCTTTTGGCAGTATCGGAAGCATAGATGAGTTGATAAGGAAGTTATCGGAAAAGCCAACAATGCCCCCTGAACAACAGGCAATAGTAGATAAGATGCTTCGGGAATTGGGGCTAGTCACTACTCCCCCTCCTGCAGT
This sequence comes from Ichthyophis bannanicus, assembly GCA_033557465.1. Taxonomy (NCBI): domain Eukaryota; kingdom Metazoa; phylum Chordata; class Amphibia; order Gymnophiona; family Ichthyophiidae; genus Ichthyophis; species Ichthyophis bannanicus. Next base: position 923,425,670 of record CM066032.1, on the reverse strand, counting down.
TCCGGCTTATACAGTTCCTGATCATGATCCACATGCTCCTTGGGCAAAACATGGTACCTTCTATAATGTGTTTCATTCTCACATCTATTCCTTAATCCAGCGTTTTAATATTTTCAGCTGTGCAGTGTGCTTGCCTCATCCAGCAGCTACACCGTTTGGATTTTTGCCACGACCTCGACCTATTTCTTTGCAAGAGCTGAAGGAATTGTCTGTGAATAAAACACTGTTTAATCTTACTATAACATGGCCAGAAGGAGTAACCCCTGCTCCAAGAATTATCAGCCCTCAGCCAATGGCTGACCCTCCTATTTGTTTCCACATATCCTGTGGGTGAAACTCCTTTGTCTAAATGTCAGACTGTCATGACTAACAACCATGTCCATTTAGTGTTGGAGTCTACTACAGCAAGTTCTGTACAAGCCCTTTCAAATTTAAAGGTAGTCAATGTCATTCCTGACCCCAAGACTCGTCTTGATCAGTATGAATTACAATATTATGATCAGGATGGGTTCCCAGCATATGGGAAGTATAGATTGCAGAATAGCAAAGATGGTTTGTCCTCTGGGTATGTTGACAATTATGTGTATCCCTATTTAGGATATTATCACCCATGGTTAAGAAATATGGGACCTGGAGCTGAAGTTCTAATCACAGAACCTAAAGATTTTAAAATTTGGCCTGATGGACTACTTGCCTTGGTAGGTCACTATTTTGTGTGTTGAACTTTAGCTTATGTTCGATTACCTGCTGATTGGTCTGGCAATTGTTACATAGCTACCCTTGACTTGCCATGGAAACTAGTCCCTTATGAAACTTTACTAGGGACGCCCCCTAGTCATCATCGCAGAGCAACAGATGACTCTAGTGCTGATATACGTGCAGCAAGAAAATTATTAGAGGATACCACTATGTTAACCCAACAAGAAGTAAGCACCTTCACAGGAACAGTGTGGCTAAGTACCTTTGGTGCCATACGTCCTACACAACGTTATGGTGAGCAATTATTGCGAATTTATGCTCTAATTCAGGGGTCTCAAACTCAAATTGCTTTGAGGGCCAAATGAGGACTTGTAAAGTAACCCGGGGGCCGCATAAGACACGGGGCCTCATTTGCATAAGGGGCCTCATTTGCATAAATATTTGCATAATGTTGCATAATGAGTATATGGATAAAGAAAGACTAAACAATTTCTATATTACTATAATCCAGTGCCAACCGCCAGGCACATTAGGAACTACTACAAACACTGCCCATTTAGAATCCATAGAAAACCCCCCGTATCATAACAGCACTACCAGGACTCACAAAGCACCAGACCCTACCTATCAAAAGGCAACACTGCAAATATTAAATCAATACATTTCAGAGAACAACAATACATGACCTACTGGGAAAAGAGAACAAGTAGCAATGTCAAATAGGAATTACATAAACAGAATACCTCAGCTCAGTTACACATGCAGAACATACACCATCACCAAACAAGGAATCACAATTTAGAAACAGGAAGACAATAATTAAATTGGGAACCCCAAAAGCCAAACTTGGAATGTACAACAACACTGTAGAAATAAAACTATAAATTAATTTCTTGTACTAAACAAAGCACAGACATTAATGATGCACATTTCCCAGAGCTGACATATTCCAGTTAATAAATTCAAAATAAAGAGATATTTTCCTACCTTTTGTGCATTTTTTTTTCAGTTGCAATTGTTCCAGCCACTTTCTTATGGTTTCTTCGTGTCTTCTGCTAACTCTCCATCGTCTGCTGTCCATTTGTCCTTTCTTCTCTCTTCTAGTTTTCTTTTCATTCTCTCTCTACATCTGCTTTAACATACTAATCTTTCTTCTTTTGCTCTTTCCTCATTCCTATTTTATCCACTCAAATATTACCCCTCCATCCTCAATCATCACTTACTCTCCCAAAACCTGGCCAATTGTAGATTTGTCTTCCCTCCCGCACAAAATATTTTTTCCCTCTCCATTTCACTTTCCCAGCTCCATCCCATTCTAATCCTCCCCCAACATCAGCTCCCTTCTAGTTCAAGCCCCACCCAGCATCCGCTCCTTTCTAGTCCCTGCATCAGCCCATTTCCAACCCTAGCTCCCCCCCACTCAGCCCATTTCCAGTGCTAGCTCCCTCCCCTCACAGCCCATTTCCATTCCAAGCCCCCCTCCCCATCAGCCATTTGCAGTTCAAGCCCCCCTTCCACTCAGCCCATTTCCAGTCCTAGCAACCCCCCCAGCCCATTACCAGTCCTAACCCCCCCCCAGTGGCATTACTAGTCCTAAACACCCCCCCCCCCATCAGCCCACAGCACATTACCAGTCCTAAACCCCCCCAGTGGCATTACCAGTCCTAAACCCCCCCATAAGCCCACAGCACATTACCAGTCCTAACCCCCCCCCCCATCAGCCCACAGCACATTACCAATCCTAAACCCCCCCAGTGGCATTACTAGTCCTAACCCCCCCCCATCAGCCCACAGCACATTACCAATCCTAAACCCCCCCAGTGGTATTACTAGTCCTAAACCCTCCCCATCAGCCCACAGCACATTACCAGTCCTAACCCCCCCCCGTGTCATTACCAGTCCTACCCCCCCCAATCAGCCGCGGCAAAATCAAATGTCCCGCGGGATCCCCCCTGCCCGGCAGAGCCAGCCCTCCCTCCCTGCCTGCCTGCCTGTTTGCTTCCCTCCCTCAGTCCTTCTCTGCTTCAGCTTAGAACCGCGAAGGGAGAGTTCCTCCCTCGTGACTCTGCTAAGCCCGCTGAGGCTTATGGGAAATTTCCCATCTGCCCCGGTGAGCTTAACAGAGTCGCGAGGGAGAAGCTCTCCCTTCGCGGCTCTGAAAGCCGAAGAGGAGAGGGACTGAGGGAGGCAGGGCTGGCTATCATCGGGGAATTCCGGGGGCTGCCTCCATACCTGCCCGCGCTGTGCACAAAATGGATCCTTGAGGGCGCGTGGTGCCTCGTGGCGTTTGGCTGGCTGCCCCCCCCTCCTTCCTGTCTCTCATTGGTTGAGGGCAGGCTCGTGACTCGGGAGAAGACTGAGAGTATTTTTTTAACCCCACGCGGCTGCGCCAGGCAATCAGGTGAGAAACGTGAAATGGTGTCGCGGGCCGCACAAAATGCTCTTGCGGGCCACATGCGGCCCGTGGGCCGCGTGTTTGAGACCCCTGCTCTAATTGAAGCAACAGCCCAGGATTTAACTGATGCTATTACAGTCATGCAAGGTACTGTAGATAAATTGACTGCCTATTCTGCACAGAATAGGATGGCCCTAGATTATTTGCTAGCCAAAGAAGGAGGAGTCTGTAACATCATAAGAGATCACTGCTGTACGTTCATCAGTTCACAAAGTAAGGTGGTCTCAGGTATCCTAGAACAGGTGAGGAAAGAAATTCACTTCTCTAAAGATAATATAGAAGGAACTTCTGATTATGTCTGGCCTTGGTTTGATAACATGTGGAATGGCTTGTCAGGTCCAGTAAAAACGATACTGACAGGCCTGTTTGGTTTCCTAGTGGCCCTCCTACTTTTAGGAATTGGTTTTGCTTGTATTATGAAGTGTTGTACTACATACTTGTCCAAAACTACAAATACTATTGCAGTTCTGAAATTGAAAAGTGTTCCTAGTACTGGAGACTTGCTCCGGGAAATGCCCTTTTATGAAGAATGTGGTTCTAGGCAGAACCACAGGGAGGACTGTAGACGAGGACTGACTCTACTAGGCCCCAAATGCAAATTGGATATAATCAGTGAGGTAGAAGAAACAGCTGCAGACAAACAAATTTATACACCTATGACTTATCCAGGATATGCAGACTTGGAGCTATCAGATTCAGAAACAGATAGCGGATCGGGGTCGGTGATATCAATTGGAATAGAACCAAAAACAGCTATACATGAAACTATACATGAAACAGGATTATAAAAATCTAACCTGCTATAAGCCTAGAAAATACAGGTCTGAATTGCATTTAAAACTATCCCTTTAAAAAGTATTTCTGCTTTTTGCTAGGACATTGAATTTAGCAACTGGAACTTGTGGCATTAGCAAACAGAGTTTGTGTAACAATAGATATTAGGTCAGATTGAAGTTCCTTAATTAAATAGAACAGAGGGTGAAGTTGCTCATCCTGCAAGCGGATAGGCTAAAACAGTTACTGGGTCAGGTTGTGCTGCTCTTGTGAAACTGGCTGTAATTCAATTAGTAAATATAACGAATATAGTTTGCTTAACTAATAGAACATCAGCATAATACAATAAGTAACTAATTAGCTTCTACTGAAATAAAATGAAATCACAGCAACACCTACTGAATTTAGTGAATATAGTCATGAGACATAACTTCTGTTTTTTATTAATAATGTTGTCTATGTTAGCAAAAATAATGTACACGTGGAATTTGGAAAGTACCAGATGTAATTAAAGATTAACTGAATCAGCTGATATCTCCCAATAAAAGCCAGAGCCCTATCGGACCATCTTTGAAGAGGTGAGATGGATATGTCAAATTAGACTCCATGCGTCTCTTCCCTATAGAGCTCAATAGAGATTGATTAATTAATTAATTAATTGTGTCATGTCTTTTCTTCCTGTTGAATGGTATAAGGGATATAAAGAATCCAGGTATTGTGTGTGTGGGATTCCAGACCCCAGCAGGGTGAGAGTCAACACCGATACCCCGGCATCGGCACTGGTGTTGGATGAAACATTCCTCACCAAGGATTGTCGTCTGGCGTCCTCAGTACCTGCGGGGCCGGTGGATACGCTTCAGATCGACCTTCCAGTATCGGTATCGACACCGATACTAGTACCGACGTCGGTACCCTCCAGACGTGCATCGATAGACTTGCTTCCTTCGATGCCGAGTCTCGAATCGATCTCCAGTCTGGAGGACTGGGTACCGACTCGCCTTGGTACCGACTCCCGTCGGTACCGAAGGCTTGGTTCCGATAATTTGGCTCCGCAACTCTCGGTTCCTCCGATACAGTTAGAATTGCCACTGGCTGGTCTTCTTCCACCGGTATCAGATACAGTACCGAGATCAGTACCAATATCCACAGTAGAATTGCTGTCGGTACCTTCCATGCTTCTCTCGTCAGGCTTGCTTCCCTCGATGCCGAGTCTGGAATCGATCCCTAGCATGGACGATCTGTTACCGACTGTCGCTGGTTCTGACCTGCAGTACCAGCGACCACCATCTAAGGATCCCATACTGCACCATTCAGGATCTTCTATTCCTATATACTGGAATAGATCCCTCGGTGCCAACGCTAGTTCTTCATCAGATCTAGCCTATCCAAGGGAAGTTCCCTCTGGGGATCCTTCTTTCCAGATTTTCCTCCTGGATATGGCAAAATCACTTGCCATTCCTATTCCTGGACAAGATCCTACACAAGGGAATACAGAATACCTCTCTGTTCCTAGCAAAGCAAAGGAGAATATAATGCTTCCTTTGCATCATTCTTTGCAGGATCTCCTTCTACAAATGTGGGCAGCTCCTTTAAAGGTACCCCCACCTTCTAGAGCATCTGATCTTCTATATCAGGTGCCCCCCTCTCCAGGGTTTCAAAAGACTCAACTTCCTCATCATTCCATTGTGGTAGAATCAGCAATGAGGCGAGTGAAGAGTAATAAAAAGCACTCTTCTTATCCACCAGGTCGTGAGTCTAAGACACTAGATGCCTTTGGACATCAAACCTTCCAGACATCCATGCTTTCAGCAAGAATTCTCTCATATATTTTTTATATGGGTCTATCTCTTGAGGAGGTCACAAAGCAATTACATCTTTTGACTCCTTTTCTTCAAGAGCCCAGATGTACAGACTATTCCTCACTGGTTAGTCATACTCAAAATATCTCTAGGTTTCTTACTCGTGCTACCCTAGACTCCTTTGAGTCTGTTAGCAGGACTTCTGCTATAGCTATAGGGGCACGACGTAGAGCCTGGCTTCAAGCTTCAGACTTGGACAAATGGGCACAAGAAAAACTGGGAAATACTCCTTGCACTGGAGAAAATCTCTTCAACAAGGAGTCTTTACTTCAGGTTACTCAGTTATCCACTGACTTTCCTTTTTCCAGAGGCTGTCCTACGCCTTCTTCTTTCCCAGTAGGTAGGAAATGTCCTACCAAACTTTCTTCCCCTAGGGGGAGAAGGTTTTACCCATCATCTGCCCATCATTCAGATGTTCCCAAACAAGGGAAACATCGCCCTGGTCTGAAGAATCCACAACCTCAACAGGGTCAACAAACCCAGCAGTCGCAGGGTTTCAAATAGATCATTGTTCCTTTTGGTTGGGGGTTAGGATAGCAGTCTGCTTCTTTTCACTTGAAGTATCTGCACTAATTTTCATCCTAACCTACCTAGATATCTCTTCATGAGACATCTTTCTCTAACTCTAAGAGTCTTTATGATGATCATGCCCATAATCAATAGAGTTTCCTCTTCCTCTTGGAGGAAAGAGAGGTAGCAACTATCAATAGACAGTTGTTTCCCTGTACTGGCATGTATCATCTCATCTATCCGAGACCTCCTCCATAGTTGGTCTCTTGCAATTCTGTCTTGCCTCCCTCTTACTACAACATTTGCTTGTAAGAGTGGCTCTTTAATCAGGTAAGCCCCTATGGTCCTCTACCTGTTCTACCGGGGGATTCTCCCTTCTGGAGATGTCTCCCCCCCCCCTTCTTACCTTAGAGCAGCTCATCAGACAATAGGGACTCCTATCATGTCTGTTGTTTCTTTTTCCCAGTCTAAAAAAGGAGCAGGGAAAATAACTTTTCAATACTGCTCTGGTAGTTGCTACAGATACAGCAATTCCTAGTGGTTAAGCCACTGGTTTTATTTCTCTACAGAACCAGGGATTATCACAGTCTGGTTGGTTAACTTCTATTCTTCGTCCCTTTGTCCTTGGCAGAATAGCTGGTTACCTGCTGGCTTTTCACAGCCAGTTTTTTCTTCTAACCAACCTGCAACATGCTCGCTGCATCTCTACAGAGTAGCTTTGCACTATGGGGCCTTGCTAGAGAGCATTAGTATCTTGCCTAGCAGATAACCCCAGATGGTTAGAGGGGGCTCCCCAGTCATGTTCATGTCTGGCAGGTATTCCCTATCCTTACCATCTCATCTTAAATCTCTTTTGAGGCATACGCCTCAGGCCTTTCATTGCGAGAAAGACTTAAGGAGGGCCAAATCCCTAGTTTGGCCCATATCTCCTTGGGTTTTCTCGCCAGAGGTCAATTTCTTCAATGGCAGCTAGAGGACGCCTAATATCCTTCTTGCCCTCATAGGCAGGTCACTAGGGTATCTTCCTCCAGAGGCGTCCTCTCTCCATTCTCCATACTGCAATTCTGGAGATATCTGGACTTCGTGTCTGCAGACTGAAGTTATCCTCTGCCATTTTCACGTAGGCCATCCTGGTTATTCAAGAGCTCAAATTCTGCAAGGAATTCAGACTTCTTGTCAGGGAGACCTCTCCTCTGACTCTGCCAGTCATAACCAGGAAAAGAGGATTCTCTATGTATCTATTCAAGCAGGTATCAACCTTCTTGCTATCAGATAAATCTTTCTCTCTCCCTATATCCCTAGGGGGAATGAGGTTTTATGGACATCTCTCCACCCTTATACCTGGAGACATATGTCTATATGCCTGCCTATTCATATAGGTATATATAGATAAGTATCTATATGTATATATCTATCGGTGTGTCTTCTGCCCATACATATCTTTTATAGTTATATGCCTATATACCCTCTAGGTGTATATATTTAAATACATATACATATACATATATATATATATATATATATACATATATGTTTATCGTTATAATGAGATATATTTTTAGATAGATCTGTATCCATCTACTTATCTATCTGTCTGTCAGGTTCAGATATCCCTACATTCCTATATAAGCCTGACAGATGGGCACTACCTCTATCAATGCTGTGCCAGCATTCTTAGAGGGCTACAGCTATAACCACTTCCTGTGGTAATTAACAAATTTTTTCCTTACCATAACCTTTCAGGTTAGGTACTCCTGAAGCTCTCCATGTACCTTTTTTCTTTCCTACTTGACCCTATTTAGGAAAGACATTGCGGAGCTTCAGTTACTCTAAAGCTTAGCGCTCCTGAGTCTGTCCTTTCTTATCAGATACAAGGGTCCCCATACCCTTTCTCCCCTACATGGACTGATTCCAACCCCAGTCCAGTTAGGTCAGACTCATTTTTTCTCTTGGTCCAAGGTTTGTACTGTTTTTGGACCAAAACAGCTTAAGCTTTCTTTCATAGTACCTTCTGCGTCTCCGCTGAAGCTCTACCTCTTATACTACCCCAGTTTTCCCCTGGGGCTATTTCTCATCCTGAAGGGTTCTGACCTCCACTTGTTTTTGTTCTACTTTATTACCTCTACTTCTCAGTGAGGTACCCCTTGAGCACATTCACTGGCTCTTCTATCAGATCCATATGTAGCTCAGTGCACCTGTGCAGTGCCAACAAGGGAGGCCCAGATCACAATATTTTACTACTAAATGCCCTCGATACAGGGTCTTCCCCTTTTGAAGTCCTGTTCTAGCCAGCTGTTCCACAGCTCCTTTTCTGTATTCAACTCCTACCCTCCATCCCCAGGATGCCTGAGCTCCTGAGAAATATCATGGCTCGTTCTAGACTTGCAACATGCTAGGACTCCCTCCGGGCATCTGAGCTTGGGAGTCCCCATATGTGAAGACTCATTCCTGCTTGTTCCTGGAGATAGCACAGTTACTTACCTGTAACAGGTGATCTCTGGGAACAGCAGGAATAAGTCTTCACAACCCACCCACCTCCCCTAGGAGTTGCATTTCTCTATCTCTATCTTTCCCTTCCTTACTCTCTCTCTTTGTCTCAGCTTTAAAACTTAACTGAGGAGAGGCAGTTGGGAAGGCAGCACGCAGGCGGGTTGGGATGCTTCCATAAGCTTTCTGATTGGACGCTGGGAAGCGTTCCCGCGCGGACTCTGTCGGTACCGACCTACCCATATGTGAAGACTTATTCCTGCTGTTCCCAGAGATCACCTGTTACAGGTAAGTAACTGTGCTTTCTCCAGGGACAGCAGGAATCAGTCCTCACTTATGGGTGATGGCAGCATCGATGGAGCCCGCATGAAGCAATTCCCCAGCTGTCAAAGAAAACCTTTGAGATTGCTGCCACGCATGTGTGCTCCTCTTCCCACCCAAGGGTGCCATCTTGCTCAGTCAGGTCCCTTAGCTTGAGCCTTACCAAGCAGATGGCAAGGGAAGGACAAAAATCTTACAACCCATCGGGAGGCGGGAGGGTAGTGAGGACTGATCCCTGCTGTCCCTGGAGAACACCTTTTACAGGTGAGTAACTACACTTTCTCCAGGAACAAGCAGGAAGTCAGTCCTCACTTATGGGACTCCCTAGCTACTGGCTACAAAACCTATAACCTAAAAACACCGCTGTGAGCAGAAGCTGAAGCCTGAAGGAGCCCGAGTCCTCAGGGCGAAGTCCTCAGTAGCTGTGAAGAAGGGTCGGAGGGCAGGAGTTGCTTATACCCCATGCAGAGATAACAATATGCAGAAGGTCCCCTGCACTGGCTGGTGTGGCTACAGTGTCTGTACACATGTGTCACGGCACATGGAATGCACAATTGCAGGAAGACAATGGACACTCACACTGCGACAGTCCAAATATAATGTAGCACCTCTCATACCTGTTTCTGCATCTTAAGCATTTGCCTATGCCGGTGGCACATGGGTGTGCTGTACACCATTACACCCCTCATAATTCACAGGTCTGTGTCCTCCTCTCATATGGGTTTCTAACACCAACTCTTTATATACCTGCCCTTCACATGTCTCCTCACCCCTGCTACAAACCTCCACCCACACCTGTTATTGCTCTGTCCGTTAAGATTGGAAGGGCCGCTGAACAGGGAATGTTTTATTGTCATACTATCGTCACAGTGATGCATGTGCTTGGCAGTGCCCTATAGTTGCCTAGTAGTAGTAGTTTGAGGTGTATTAGTATCTAGGCAGCACACGTACAGGGCACCCCCAAACACACATTCAATGTGGGGTGGATGTACTACACACGTGTACATAGGTGGACTGTGCAAAGCTATCTGTGCTGTGTATGCTTTACCACAATCCAGGTGACTACACCCTCATGGAGGCACCTCAGGAGGAGGATGTGGCTGGGCCTCAGGGCAGGGAGGAACCACAGGCTGCGATATCGGGGGACATGGCAAGTGAAGGGGACCAGACACCGGCAAGCTATGAGGTGCCAGAGGCACAGGACACTGACACCGACGAATGTGCCACATTGGGGAACGCTGTCAGCACTGCCCAGGCTGGAGCGGCTTCTGAAATGGAGGACAGCCACCCCCCATGCAGGCAGCAGGGCCATCACGTGCAATACCCACATCCATGGCCACAATACTTGCGGAGCTGAGTGCCCACAGTGCCTCAGCATGGCGCAATGCCGAAGGTGGGTAACATCATACACACCAATACCCAAGTGTGTGTTGGCAACATCCACAAGGGGAATGGATGGTGACAACATAGCGGATTGTTCAAAATGTTGGGGGAAGGGTGGTATGTGCCAGGTGTCTCCCACCCTCCTATTGGATGGTTTGTCATGTGTCAGCATGTTTGAGGGGCTCCGACACACACATACTGTGCACGGCCATATAGCCCAGGTGATCAGACAGCGTGATAAATTGAAAACAGGCCACCCAGACACCCTGCCCGACACACACCCCTCCATGGGTATTTCTATGCAGCATAGTCTGTTAACATGATTTGCACTGTGCACCAGCAATGTATAGAGCAGGGAACCGCAGATATATGTATGTGTGTGCAATGACCCCTCATGTCATCTGACCCATCACAGACAACCAGTGTGCAGAGCAAGCAGTGACAGCTCAACCTGCCAGACTGGCATGTGTGAGGTCTTGTGATTTCCATGACCCGTCCTCATGACCCCTTCCAGCCATGAGAATGGCTCATGGAACACACAAGTCTAACCATGGTCATGCATTGCTAGTTGTGGCATGCATGACTGTTCTGCAGACTGATCTGGTGGGATATGCCTGACATGTGCATGTGTGACAGTTGGCTACTAGAGAGGTATCTTACATATCACCTTGTGTCCCACCCACAGGCACTCGAGAGGCTCTGTTGCAGATACACCTGGATCTGGTGGCCAACACCCACGAGCTTCAACAGCTGCATGCAACAACTGCAGGGGCACTCCTCAGAATTGCGGCTGCCCTGGAGGCCATGGCGGCTCGGATGCAGCAGCCAGCACCAGCACCAGAGGCTGCAGCACCTGAGCCCCCACAGAAGGGTGGGTTGGGCCATGGGCGGCGTGGGCGACCACACAGGAGGTGAGGGGGATGATTAAAACATCATGAACGTATACATCCTATGTGTTTGTTTCCAATGTGTAGCACTCTGGTTCTTTACGTAGCCTGCACCACATGTTATCTCCCTGCACACATGAGCCATACCCATGCCCCTCAGTGGTGGGTTGTCTGTACTGTCCGTTCTCAGCGCACAGAGGTCATCACATGCCCTGTGTGTTGTGGGCTGTGGCAGGTTCCAAGCCCCAGGGCCTCAGCGTCGGGGTATTCCCACCCTCCCCTGTTGCACAGGGCGAATGTCATGATGGTACATTTCTGGTGTTGCGATCTCCCACCCCACATACCCCCCAACATTGGACACACATGTGCGACCATTCTCGCTGCCTGCATCACAGCCTATGTGGATGCCCTCCCACATAGGCTCGCATGCGGCACAGGCAGACAAGGGTGGCTTGCGTAGGTTGGCTGCTCATCCATTGCATACACTTATAGTCTCCCACTGGCCATCCCTGCGACATGCATAGTCCCAGACTGCCCTCAACAGGTATCCCCCTGAGCAGCTCCTGGGTTCAGCAGTACACCCTGCCCTCCGTGCAAACAAATTGCTGTTTGCTGCTTCCGCTATTGGCATGGTACATCAGATATGGTTCCCAAACATTGCACACAGCATGCACGTGACTAGGTATCGTAGGACATGCTCATCATTGCCACATCTCAGGGTCAACCTTGGACTCACGCGCCTACACACATGGCCAGCCCCCACAACTGCGTGTGGAGACGGTCCATGTTGGATACCCAAGTCTACCTTGCATACACATACCTATCAACACACATGTCCCATGTTTACGTCCATAATCTGTCTGTAAGGGCAACACATGACCATTGTGATGTTTTTCAAAAACTGTATTTACAAACAATTTTGAACGCATCATGAACATATTTACATTTGTACATTTTAACATATGTTATGCCATACCGGGTCAAAACAGGGTCACTCCCACCCAGTGTTGTGTGTATGTCCACATCATCAGGACCCCAGGGGCCATCAAACACTCCTGGGGCGCCCATCAGTGGATGGCTGTTGAGATGCAACGTCCCTACCCACCACACACTGCATCTCAATGGCCACCCACTGAATGGACCCTGCCAGCATCCGCATGGTGCGTTCAAGGGCCCCCAGGCATTGCACCACGCCATCCATTGTCACAGACAGGTCATGTACACACCTACCACCACATACACACATGGTGCCAGGTGTGTATGTGGTAGCGTGTGCATGGGCCCTGTCTGTGGCAATGGGTGGCACAGCCACAGCCACACGGGCACCATTCCCACACACATGCAGGTGCAGGCAGGGAACCACAGTGTCATGTGCTGTCCTGTGCTCCATCATCTCTCCCCGCCCTCAGCAACACCCACCTCCCCCTCCCCCACTGGCACCTCCCACCCTCCCTCAGCGCCCTCCACACTCCCCTCCTCCCCCTCCCCCCCCCGACATGGCCCACACGCACTCAACCTCCCCTCCCATCCCACCCTCCACCCCCTCCATTGCCCCCGTCTGACTCAGGGGCCTCCGCTGCCTCCTCCCCTGGCACCTCTTCCTCCTCATCCACCATCTCCATTGCCCCCTCCCCCTCCTCCTCCTCCTCCGCTGCCACCGCCACCGCCACCACAGAAACCTCCTGCTCCTCGTCTTTGGTTCGTCGGGGGGTGGTTGCCGCTGTGCCCTCAGCGGCGGGATCCTCCTCTGTGGGGGATTACAGTCATTAGCACACACGTATGTACATCACATGACACATGTAAATAGTTTGGCCACGCACAGGCTGGTGGGCCACTGTGACATTGTCTACTGAGCTGCAGAGGTTGTGGCACTCACCGTTGGGACAATGCCCACCTTCTGAGCCTGTCGAGCACCTCAAGGCATCTGAGCTGCATCTCCCTGCCCTTCTTCCGTAGGTCCTCTACCTAGGGGGGGAAAGCAATGGGAGGGTGCATTACTGACCATGTCTTCCTGGTGGGTGGTTAACACATATCACACATCTCAGTGCACAGCATCACACTGCTCCTGCTCTGCTCAGTGTGTCCTGTACTAACAGTTGCTAGTGCCATCACATGTGTGGCTGTGGGTAGGCCCATGTGTCCAGGGACACATATGTGTCCTGTGCATAACACCTGTGACATAGTGGGTCCTTCTAGCCCATTTAATGAAGCTAAAGAGCCAGGAACAAAAGTAGAGCTGAGCTGTAAACAGAAGCACATGGCTCCTGGTTACCGTGGGAACCAGGCACAGAGGCAAGAGAAACGCCGGTGCTATCATTCAAGGGGTGAATCACAAGGTAATGCAGGACACCTGTTAGGGGGTGGAGTTGAGCACGGCCCCAGAATTCACCCTATTAAGGAAACTTCAGTGGAGCTTAAGGAGTTAGGCAGAGAAGGAGGTAATGAAGAGTTGGCTGAAGAAGCAGGAAGTGAGGCGTATGAGCTGGAGAGAGAAGCTATTGAGAGCTACACTGAAGACAGCTATGACCAGAGTAAGCCAGAGTCTCTATGGAAAGGAGAGACGGATTCCTTCTTGAGGAGAAAGAAAGAAACCCCGAGGACAGGATACAACAAGGGCAAAGGAGATTGTCTGCAATATCCTGGGGAGCATGGGAGAGACAGAAAGCCTAGGAGGCAAGTGAAATGCTATGAGCAGGGCTTAGGTTGGGAACCTACAGCTATTCAAAAGCACCAGAGAAAACCTCCACCAGTAAGGCTGAAAGGTAAGCCAAAAGGCTTGAATATACTTAATTACAGTGACTGTTTGTACCCAAAAGGGTGGTGCTGGGAAAAGAATACTGGGCCTGATAATCTGTGTGAAAGCCAGTTTTTGACCCAAGCATATCGTGTAAAGCCTGGAGCAGTAAGAAAGGGCGTGGCACCAGCAGTGCCGGTTCAAACATTTCCTTATGAGCAGGAGGAATTGATGGACTGTGAACCAGAGTGTATTGATACTGGAGAAGATATAGATATAATGGACTGTACATTATCTCTGGCCAATGGAATAGTTTCATTACGGTGAAAGCCTGCTTGAAAAGAGAGTACAGCACAGATAGCACGTGGAAACAGAGAGCTGTGAGGAAACAGCGTGGTTTTGTTTGAATGTTTGTTTTCACCTTGGTTAATGCTGAAGAAAGCCTTTTTCTGTTAAGGAACTTTTGTTTGTCAAAATACCAGTAAATACCTGGATTGTGTCTTCTGTTCATGGTAAAATCCACCCCGGGAGGGGAAATAAAATCCTTTGGTTGCTTAACCACTTTTTCCACAACTGCTCCTTATTGAGTGAGTGAAAAGACTACATTTCCCAAGGGGCATTGCTCCAGGATCTGTGAAATAGCTTTTTCAATAGGGAAAACCCATTCCCTTAACCTCTACTTGGGGGTTTAAGGAGAGCTGGTGACACACCCTAGACACACCATACCCTGTCCCTACATTCTCATTGCATGACATGGCGGCACCATGTCACGTGTGGCCTGGCCAAGCTGGTGTTTGCGGGAGGACCTCACCCACCCCCTGTGTGGTCAGGCAAACACGTGTATTTGCCTGGCCTAACCATATCAGCCAACACACCCGCCATGGCACCATGATATGCAGACACGCATGGGTGATGTTCCCTAACATACAGCGAAAGGTGGGTGGCTGGGTGCGCCGTTCCAGACACCACTGTCATGACACCTGCCGTTACACTGTACCTCTATGGTCACGAATGGGTTTTCCTGTGATCAGGGCAGTTATGGCTGACTACCCCAGGGGCATGGCCCGCCACACCTTGCTGGCCTATGTACATCTGTGTGTCTATCTGGGGTTGTGACAGAGCTGTGCAACCACAAGAGGTGCATGTACCCTCACACCAACATATATATACTGTTGTTCCTAGAGTGAGATCCATCATATCTTCACAATTCCTACTCAACAAAACCACAAGATAATATTGCTCATTGTACCATATTTGCTATAGTTCAACATGCATGTATATATATCTCCCTTAATTATATGGTTTTAGTGAAACATTACTGCATAGCAGGTCTCCGTAGCCTGCGGCTAACGTCACGCATACAACAGACTAAACCGTCAAACTGCACAAGCCCTTAGAATATCAATGACCTTCAGTGCAGATCCCACCAAGCCACCCAAACACAATCAATGCAACAGCACTTAACCTGCAGGAACATTATTTGCGGCTCTTAGGGTGGCCGTCCTGCTTCCCATTCCATGACACATCAACGCAGAGCCCAGAGGTGTTTCACATACATACTTGCTTCATCAGGGGAAAAGCACCTGTCCAACAGGAGATATACCCAACATGACATCCACCATTCGCTGGCTCTTTTCCGTGCTAACGTTGGATAGGGGTGAGTACAGGGCATGAGTTGGGTGTGCTGGATTGTGCTGTGTGTCTGGACATATTGTGAGAGTCATGTGGGTTATATGTTTAGATGGACAGTTGCTTTACCCCTGGTGACGCAGGGATGCTTGAAAATATGCTCCTGTGTCCTGAGTTGAGGCGTTGGGGAATGTGAGGCAGGACAGCCACCCTTTGGGCCAAGCATAGTTTGGCCACTTAGGTGCTGTCCCATTGATTGTGTTGGGATGTGCACGGAAGGTCATTGCTGTTATATGGCCATGTGCATTAAAACAGTTTAGTCTGTGGTATGCATTTTGTAGGCCCATGGTTACTGAGACCCTCATAGCAGTATTTTATTTATTTTATTTATTTAAAACTTTCTTATATACCGCCTCTTCCATAGATCAAAGGCAGTTTACATATAACAAGTGTAACAAGAACAGGTTTTACATAGAACAGATTTTTAAATTATTTACAAATCAACTTTTAAATAAATTGTATTGTGTCTCTGAAAACATATTATGAACATACATATATGTACTCAGATTGTCCAAGTCACTGAATATGGAGACATTTGAAACATGACCTCTTGGGTTTGTGGAATGGGCAGAGTGAGATCTTGTACCCTTACACCTGCATCTATAATGTTCCTAGGCAATCTGTTGTGGCCCCCCTGGGGAGTGACCAGATATGTGACCACAAACTGGGTACACAGCAATGACATATGGATGTGTTTCACACCTTCGTAATCAGGTCCCATGGCTCCTGGGGGTGGGCTGCTTTACAGCACATCCACAGCTGCACCTACCATACAATCAGGATACAGAACAGACATGTGTCATGCGGCCTGGGCCACAGGGGAATAGAGCATATGCGTGCCCAAACACAGCATCACCTATCACAATATCCGGATGCCATACCCACCTTTGCAATCTGGTCTCAAGCTCCCTGGGGGCAGGGTGTCTTAGCACACATCATCTGCAACATACACCATATCAGCAGGATGACTAACAGGACACTTTCAGCAGGTCTCCGAACTCCTGGGGATAGGATACATTATATGATGTCAACAGCAGCATACACCATATCACCAGGGTGACTGGCAGGCCACTTTGATGGGCCCTCAGGAATCCTGGGGATAGGGAAGATGTTTTAAACTGCATAGGCACACACAACCATATCACCAGGGTGACTGGCAGCCCACTTTGATGGGCCCTCAGGACTCCTGGGGATAGGGAAGATGTTTTAAACTGCATAGGCACACACAACCATATCACCAGGGTGACTGGCAGCCCACTTTGATGGGCCCTCAGGACTCCTGGGGATAGGGAAGATGTTTTAAACTGCAGAGGCACACACAACCATATCACCAGGGTTAATTGGCTCTCAGGACTCCTGGGGGAAGGGGGAATTCGACAACAGCAACAGCGGCATTACCATACCACCAGGGGGGCTGGGGACCCACTTTAATGGACTCTCAGGGCAACTGGGGGTAGGGCAGATGTTTTAAACTGTTGGGGCACACACACCCATATTACCAGGGGGACTGACAGATCATTTGGGGCACGTCTCACGACCCCTGGGGGTAGGGCAGATGTGTGACCCTACAAATGCGGAACCCACCATACCAGCATGATGTTTACAAAACCTCCTTAGGCAGATCTATGGGCTACTTGTGTTACAGTGTGCTTGAGCACATCAACAGCAGCAGCTGCCATGACACCAGGATGGCATCTGGAACTCTGTGATCAGGTCCTTAGCCCCCTGGGTAAAGGGCAAACCACTCAGATGTGATACATAGACAATATAGCACGTGGGTTTACCTAACACACATAACTGAGATAGACTACCTACACACAACAGCATGCACAGCTACAATCAACACTGGATATGTATATGGATATACTGACCTGTCCCCATACACTTACCTCACGTGGGTAGTCAGCCACACGATTGTAGCGCCGTGTCACACGGTCCCAGGCCCTCCGGACTCTCAACAGGTCCTGCCGCCTGGAGGAACCAGGGAACAGCTTGTGCTGCCTTGTAGAAATGAGCGTTGCCAGGTGGCGCAGCTCCTGGCTGGTGAATGCTGGCTTCCTAGACCTGGTGGCCATTTTCACCAATGCCCAGCTCACGAAAACCATAACGCGCGCTGCAACGGCCTACGTGCATCATTGCAGCGCACTAGCATCGTGTTCTTGCCTATGCCACAACTGGTACACAGGATATGGTGTTGCCAACAATATATCTACGGATCTATGCTGCAGACACACATTGCAGTAATGTGTCTGACATTTAAAAACACAATTTGATTTTTATGCATTTCTCTGGTTGTTGACACACTTGGGTATCAAACCCATCACCACTGGTTCTTAGGGCATTGTCTTAACTGATGTGCTATGCCTTTTCACATAGCAATGACTGGCTAAACAGTTACACCAAGGGGATGTGTTCACTAATCCGTCTTAATGTGAATCCAGCAATAATGTGCAGGATGCCATAAAGGGGGGGGGGGGGGGGGCGTTCCGGTCGAAATGTAGGGATCGCGTAATAGGTTGCGTGGCGCACATTATCACATGATAGAGGAAAGTGTGCCATGTTAATGCGCGTTAATTGTAAGTAGGTGTGCTGACATGCAAATGTAGTAGCAGAGGTGTAGCACATTGGTTGACAGACTGCCTGATGGTACAAGGGTCATAGGTTTAATCCCCCAGTGTGGCTATTGCATAAGACTGCCTGAGACATTGCCCTTTACGTTTCAGCAGTGGTTTGAGGCAGTTTCTGTTTATTTTACTTTGTGCTGCCAGCAAACACACCCTCACAGTGCCGTAACCTAAGGTGCCGCATCAGGCGCCCTATAGGGCACGCCAGAGGACACATTATAAGGTGCACTGTCCTCCAAGGCACTTTATAATGTTCCCTATAGGGTGCCTTATAAGGTGCCTTATGGAGCGCTTTCGAGAGCGCCTTATGAGGCACCTTCATGCTACGGCACTGAGGGTGTTTTTGCTGGCAGCACTAATTTAAATTAAAAAAGAAAATGCCTCAGACAGCCCTATCAAATAACCACACTGTGAGATCAAACCCATGACCTCTGATTGCACAGGTGGTGATGTAACCAGTGGCCTACAGCTGTATAGCTACACCCAAACCCCTGGCTGGCTACAGAAGGACTGCAGGTCACCACACAAACTGTCTGCTGTGGTTACCAGGATAGGGTTAACCCACCCGTACGCATGATGCACTGCACATGAATATCAGCAGTCTACAGATGATCACAGGATGGGGTATGCACCCCCACAGCTCCTCGGCCAGGTAGGGGGAACTGACCGTGTGCACCCCCACATCACCTCAGCCTGGTAGGGGGTACTGACCGTGTGTGTTACTAGCACAGAGTAGCTAAAGACCGTCACATTGTGCGGGTACTGTGCTCACCCTGAGGGTGATGTTGGGCGCCCAGCACCAGGTCCACAGCACCTTTCATGGCTGACATACGCCATGCTGCAGGTCCCCATCAGTGCTACTGTGTGTGATAGGTAGTTCCTGCAGACACACCTAGGATACGTCTGTGTCCATCTGTATTTCTCAGTCATGTCTAGTCCTTATGGGCTATGATGCACCCAGAATAGTGCATATCCTGTGTTGGTGCCGTGGTTACATAATAGGGGGAGGGTTTGGACCCATAAGCGGATTATGTACCACCACACAACCCACCCTCTGGGGCTGAGGGTGGGAAACAGGATCTCCCACCAACAGATCCACATTCTACCTCCCTGCAATGGTGGCAGTAGAGGGGACCATCAACCCCAGTCCTGCTGGGGAACAGACACCCTACAGGGCAGTCAATGCAGATCTGTACACATCCATAAAGCAATAGCAGACAAACATTAGGCCTGGAAATGCTCAGCTGCTCCCCACCACTATCTGACATTCTCCAGCAGCAAGCCTCCAGCCACTGCACCCTGCAAGGTGTTCCAGCAAGACACATACTAGCTGCAGACAGTTTGCTAGCTAGTCCATAGTGCATGTTCCTGGAGGAGATGCATGTACCCAGAACTGGGATGTCAGCATACACACCAAGCAGATAAGTCAGTGATTGGGCCCCAAAAGAGAACCCATACATATCACATAAGGGAAATACTATATAGCACTATTGTGGAACCTAGCCATGCCGTGGTCACTGCTCAGTCAGGGTGAGAGTGACCTCCCAGCAGGACATGCTGTGGCCACCTTGTCTGTGCAGGTGGTGACCGGGCACTACAATGTCCGAGCCATTGCCCTATGCCCTGTCCAGATGCATCCAGGCCAGGCCACCCTATCCAGGCTATTGCCACGGTACCTTGCTCCTCATTATGCACATTGGTGGGCCAATACTGGCAACAGTGCTAGCAGTGTGGGCTGTGGAGGGTGTTGGCAGCCACCACACACTGGATAGACAGACACACACTCCCCACACCTATGCCAGCATTGTGCAACTATAGAGGTGTTTGCCAGCCCTGGCCACCGCACCAGTCCTGGACACAGTGCAGGCATGGCTATGGTACGCAATACTGTTGGGGTCACTCCCCAGGGTGGTAAACACTGTCGGACACAAGACCTGTAGCACACTCCAGAGACAGAAGGGTTGCTATGATGCAGCTCAATCAGAACATCGTACTTAACTTCAGAATTGCTATCTGCCAGTAATCATAGCAGCCTTTTGATAGATGTGTACCATATTCCCAGGTTTAGGATGGCATTGCTAAGGTATGCAAGTGCTAGTATTGGGAGATGCATGCAGGGCCCAACATCCTGTCTCTCCAGGAGGCATTGGATAATGGAGCCTGTGAGTGTGGGTGTGTCTCCCCCGGTTGGCCGCTGGTTTAGGGGAGAGGTTCCCAACTCCAGTCCTGGTGGGACAAACACTGTTCGGGTTTGCATGCTGTCCCTCATCAATAAGCATGAGATACATCTGCATACCATGGGGGCGGCGCATAGACATGCAGCACAGGCATCTTTATTAGAGGCAGCATGGAACCTGCATGGTGTTTGGCACTCCAGGACTGCATTTGGGAAACTCTGCTCTAGGTATTGCACATATCTATGGTGTCTGTGCTCTGTAGGGTAAAATGTAGGTGTTTTGGGCATGTTTACGTCATTTGCAATAAAGGTTCTGTCTGTATTAGCATGTTTTAGTAGTGGGTAAAAAATGGGGACTGGGTTGGCAGGAGCCACAGCTGGGACTTGAACCTGTGACCTTCTGCTTCTGAACATACTGGCTGTGTGCACTGCACCACTGTGTTGCCACAGAGACAGTGCATTCCCTGGTGATACCATGACTGTTCATCAGACAGGGCCTGTCTGTTGCAGTGCATGGCACCCACCTACACAGGGCTAGGCCCTGGTCTGCTCTGGGCAGCTGCCACTGCCCCCTCCACCAACAGTACTCTTCTGCCACCATGCTGACATGCCCTTCTGCTGGTGGTGCGCAGACTCAGGCCATCCAGTGTGTGGGTAGGCGGCTGCCTATGGTGCGGTTTCTGTGGTAGGGGTGCCTGCATAGCTGTCCACGCTTCCCCCCAGCACCGCCTGCCAATGTTCTTTGCCCTTGGGGGTACCTGTTGGGTACTATCCCCTGTGACACTGTGAGAGACACACTCATGCCCATGTTGGGCCCTCATCAGTTGCTGTCTGGCTACTCTACTGTTTCAGCATTCCCAAGGGCCACCTAGGCATCACCCTAGTCCGCACTGTGGCCCAGCTGCACCACGGCATGTACCGCCTGCAGCCCTCTGTGTCCCCTTTTCCAGCATCTGTCCAGCTGCCCGTTCCGACATGCCCGTCCTGCTGTTGTGGACAGGGCAAGCCCGTCCATTGAGCAAGAGTGTTTTTTGCACAGGGCCCCGCGTTTCAAGGGGCCCCGCGCAAAGAACATTCTGCTTTTTTCAAAATTAAATTTAAAAAAAAAACGCTGGCTGCTACCACTGCCACTGCCGCCGCGGCAGCAGCAGAATGGACTGTCCCGCGGTGGTGGTGGTGGTGAGAATCGAGGAGGAATGTGACACATTCTATATACCCTTTCGATGTCTAGGACATCTGCACCTTGCCCACTCACAATCTTAAATGACAGAGGTGTAAGGCAGGAGTCTCCAAATCCAGCCCTGGAGGGCCACAAACCAGTCAGGTTGGCAGGATATCTCTAATGCATATATATCTCATGCATATTCATTAGGGATATCCCGAAAACCTGACTGGTCTGCGGCTCTCCAGGACCAGGGTTCCCCACCCCTGGGATAGACAGGCACACACTCCCCACACCTATGCCAGCATTGTGCAACTATAGAGGTGTTTGGGAGCCCTGGCCACCACACCAGTCCTGGGCATAGTGCAGGCATGGCTATGGTACACAATACTGTTGGGGTCACTCTGTCAGACACCAGACCTGAGGCACACTCCATAGACATCAGAAAGGTTGCTATGATGCAGCTCAATCAGCCAATTGTGCTTAACGTAGGAATTGCTATCTGCCAGTTATCATAGCAACCTTTTGATAGCTGTGTACAGTTTTCCCATGTTTAGAGTGGCATTGCTAAGTTATGCAAGTGCTAGTATGGGGAGATGCACGCAGGGCCCAACATCCTGCCTCTCCAGGAGGCTTGGGATAATGGAGCCTGTGTGAGCAGGTGTGTCTGCCCCTGTTGGCCGCTGCTCTAGGGCAGAGGTTCCCAACTCCAGTCCTGGAGGGCCAAACACTGTTCGGGTTTTCATGCTGTCCCTAATGAATATGCATGAGATACATCTGCATACCATGGGGGCGGTGCATAGCAATGCAGCACAGCCACATTTATTAGAGGCAGCATGGAACCTGAATGGTGTTTGGCCCTCCAGGACTGCATTTGGGAGACTCTGCTCTAGGTAATGCGCATGTTTATGGTGTCTGTGCTCTGTAGGGTAAAATGTAGGTGTTTTGGGCATGTCTACTTCATCTGCACTACAGGTTCTGTGTGTATTAGCATGTTGTAGTAGTGGGTAAAATATGGGAGCTGGGTTGGCAGGAACCACAGCTGAGACTTGAACCTGTGACCTCCTGCTCCTAAACACACTGGCTGTGTGCACTGCACCACCGTGTTGCCACAGAGACAGTGCATTCCCTGGGGATACCATGACTGTTCGTCAGACAGGGCCTGTCTGTTGCAGTGCATGGCACCTACCTACACAGGGCTAGGCGACGGTCTGCTCTGGGCAGCAGCCACTGCCCCCTCCACCATCAGTACCCCTCTGCCACCCTGCTGACATGCCCGTCTGCTGGTGCTGCTGGTGGAGCGCAGTCTCAGGCCATCCATTGTGCGGGTAGGCGTCTGCCTATGGTGCAGGTTCTGGGTTAGGGGTACCTGCATAGCTGTCCACGCTTCCCCCCAGCACCGCCTGCCAATGTTCTGTGCCCTTGGGGGTACTGCAGTGCCAGGTCCCACAGTACCTGCTGGGTACTATCCCCTGTGACACTGTGGAAAGCACACTCGTGCCCATGCTGGGCCCTCATCAGTTGCTGTCTGGCTGCTCTACTGTTTCAGCATTCCTATGGGCCACCTAGGCATCACCCTAGTCCGCACTGTGGCCCAGCAGCAGCACAGCATGTGCCGTCTGCAGCCCTCTGTGTCCCCTTTCCCAGCATCTGTCCAGTTGCCCATTCCGACATGCCCGCCCTGCTGTTGTGGAACCTGTGTATGCCATAGGAAACCTGTCCAATGGAGAGGGAAACCCTGATCAGCGCTATTTCACTGTGGGATCATTCACCTTGTATGGGGATGGAACGTAGACCCTTCCAAAATTCATATCCTTTTTTTGGAGCTTTCTTGAGAGTGTTTTTCGATGTTTCCCATTAATATCACTATTGCCCAGCGTGGTTATGTTTTTTATATATTTTGTTGGGGTCATTTTCAATGTTTATTTACACTTTTGTTCAGTGCACATGTATCACACCTATCACTTTTTTGTAGGTTTCCCTGATTTTGCTGTACATTGCTGACAGAAATGGTTTCTCTTCCCTTTAAATTAGCTCTAACGTCAGGGTTTCACTGGCGTTAGTTTCCAGCCTCGGATTTCACAGCGTTAGTGTGCAGAGAGCCTCTCCCCTCCCACTCTCCACCCATTGACCCCTTCTCTGCGCCCCTTGGGAGCCTTTCCCCGCCTTCAGCGCTCGTTTGCGCCTCTGCACGCGTTATCGCGCGATAAGGTACCTGTGCACCTTAAAAAGCGCCCTTATCGCGCGATAATGTCACAGAGCGCACATTAAGATGGTTTAGTAAACATACCTCTTAGTATCAAAATAGATAATAGATTAACAGAGTGAACTCCCCTGAGGGACTGGATAACATGAGGAAAGATCTACAAAAGCTGGAAGAATGGTCTAATGCTTGGCAGTTAAGATTTAATGTGAAGAAGTGTAGTGTCATGCACTTGGGAAGCAGAAATCCAGGGGAAATGTACGCGATAGGGGGCAAGAGGTTGGTGAGCACGGACCAGGAGAAGGACGTTGGTGCGATTATTTCTGCGGATCTCAAGGTGGCAAAACAGTGGGACAAGGCAGTGGCAAAAGCCAGGAGGATGTTGGGTTGCATACAAAGAGGAATTACCAGCAGAAAGGAAGAGGTACTAATGCCACTTGTCAGACGGCTGCCTGGGTGAGAATCTTCACAGTCTTGGCAAGTGCATATATCTATATGATTTGCAAGGGATTGTGGGCAATGTAGTTCATTCACACCAGACACAGCTGCTGACAATAATTTAGTTGTGCTCAAGTGTTAAAGCCAATAAGATATTTATTTATGGGGTTATTTCTCCCAACACAGATATGCTTGGTAGCACATAAATCAGGTTACTTGCTTCCAGTGTTTAACTTGGAAAAACAAAATCAGAATCAGGAAAACAACATTCAAACTTGTCAGGCATTAGCTAATGTTTTCTTAGCATATATCAAACAAACCAAAAACTACAAAGAAAGAAAAAAAACTGTTCTTTTCAGGTTAACTTCTTATATCTTCCCACATAGATTCAGAAGTGATTCTCTCCTAGCTCACAAGCAATTAGGTAAGGCTCAATTGCTAGCAGTTATCCAGCTGAAACCCCTTAGCTGGCTTGCTTTCTACTGTGTGGGTCAAATCCTGCTTCAGGAGCTTTTCTGAGTAGATTAAAGAACAAGTTTGTATTTCTTTGTGATAGTTGCTGTACTTTATAACAGAAAATCACCAAAGGAGTTTGGACAGAGAGCAGTCCATATAAACACATTCTTCATCTGCAATCATTCCCCCTTCTTCAACAAGCATGGGTTCAATATCATGGATTGGCACAGATGAATCTCTCAATGGAGCACTTTCAGGAGAATACTTGTTTCCCTGCTGTCTTTCAAGGTTATAGCTAGGGCATAGATCAGTGTTCATACCTGAGCTTCCATTGCTGTTAGAGTTCCTTTCTATATAGCCTGGCCAGTATGTAGTCCAGTTCTTATGTCCAGCCTTCCAATCCAGATCCCTGGACACTGGATCTCTCTTCACATACCTTCTGGCATGGGTCTTAGGGTCCCTTCCACGTGCAGCCGCCTCTCTCACAGGTACCGTCTGGAGATTCCTAGCTCTGCAGCACCATTCCTCTGGCTTTCCCCAGTCCAATGGTGTATGCTGGCCCTTGGAATGCCTCCCAGTATATGTACTGCTCTGGACTCTTCTAGACCTCTCAAAGGCTTTTCTCTTCCTTCTTCCAAAGGGTTTCTTTCCTTCTCTGTCCGTCCGGTTTGGCTTCTGCTTCTGATGATCCTTCAGATGAAACTGATGATCAAGCTCAAGCTGATTCTCAGGATAATGAGAATAATTCCCTGTAGAATAAACTCTACCTTTATTCTGCCTAGATGAGTGCTCCCCCCTAATACAGCGCAGCTGTGCTGAATCAGGCCCTGCCCTTTGAGATGAGTGCTTAGGGATTACCTCATAGCCCTCCTGATTGAACACACATTTCCCCACTTCAGCTCCTCTAATGGCTGTTGGAAACCTGGTGCATTCTGGGACTGGTAGTCTTTTATGGAAAAATTCTGTTTTCTTATTTCTACCAGAACTGACAGGTTGCTTGTTCAGAGACACTTCACCTTTTCTATAGCTCCTTCCTGAGCTATGATAAGCTTCCTTATCACACACTTTATAAGTCACTGGTGAGGCCTCACTTGGAATAATGTGTTCAGTTTTAGAGACCGTATCTTGCAAAGGATGTAAAAAGACTGGAAACTGTTCAGAGGAAGGCGACCAAAATGATTTGGAGCCTGCATCAGAAGCCTTATGAGAAGAGACTTGAAGACCTAAATATGTACACTCTGGAGGAGAGGAGGGACAGGGGAGATATGATTCAGACCTTTAAATACTTAAAGAGAAATAATGAACAAACAAACCTCTTCCAAAGACGGGGACGCTGTAAAACTAGAAGCCATAAGATGAAGCTGCAAGGGGGTAAATTGAAAGGCAATGTCAGGAAATATTTTTTCACTGAAAGGGTGGTGGATGCTTGGAATGCCCTCCCAATGGAAGTATTGGGGGCAAATACAGTGACAGAATTCAAAATGGCATGGGACAGACACAGTGGATCCCTTTACAGCAACAGGATAAAATCAAAATAAACTTAACTAACTAATTTCTCAACATAGAGGGGTGTCCTACATAGAGCGGTGGGTTCACCCCTAAAACAAAGACATGGGGAGGGGTGGCCTGCACGGAGCGGCAGGTGCACCTACTCTTGCCATCTTACTGGGCAGACTAGATGGACCATACTGGTCTTTATCTGCCGTCATTTACTATGTTACTATATATTAGTCGGGTTCTTTCCCGACTACCTGGAAACACGCTATAGTTCATCCTATACTCAAGAAGCCATCCCTTGATCCCTCTGTACCCACGCACTGGAGGCCAATTTTCAAACTCCCCTTTCGGTTGAAGCTTCTTGAAGCACAGCCACGCAGCTGGCATGACCGCCTCGGGTTCCCCTCGCTTTGCCCTATCCCCTCCCCCCACCCCCCTCCCTCGCCCTCCCAGAGACCCTCCCTCCAATAAGTCACAACGTTACACCAGTGGTTTCTTTCACCAAGCTAATTTTATTTATTTACACTCAATGGTTATTAACAGCACCAAAACTGTTGGCCACAGCATGCACGTCACAATCCACACAACACAGTATACCACTTCCTTGTCCTTTTGCCCCCTCGAGAGAGACAGCCAATATCCCACATACTTTGCAAATGTCCGTCGGCGAAGTTATGCCGTAAAAGCATTTTCTCCGTCCCTCAGTCTTTCATGTCCTTCATGCAAAAGCTGTTACACCTGCCGTTCAAGCAGACTTGGCAACCTTTTCTTCTTTACCCCCCCTTGCCCACCGTCGAAGCAAGGCAGGGGGCCCTCTGCGCGGTGTTCTAGTCACCATCTTACTCTCTCTGGGGACAGGTCCGTGTTTCGCTCCTGTACCTCGCCCCCTTTACTTAAGGCCTAGGCTGTGTTCTCTCTCACCGGGTGCGTTTCTTCCCGCTGTCTGGCATGCTGCGACTCCTCTCCCCCCCATTTGTTAATTGGGCAGGTAGGGCGGGTGTCCGGCTTCTCCAGGAAAGGGGGGGTGAGCGGCAAAGAGGCCGAGCACGCGCCGGGCGCGCTTCTTTGTACTCGGCTCTTTGCCCGCCTCCCCCCCCCCCGCCCCTCACCGAAATCTCGGCGAGCCATCGCGCGCCTGTGCCCGGCCGCGTTGATTCGCGGCCGGGACTCAGCCACGCAGCTGGCATGACCGCCTCGGGTTCCCCTCCCTTTGCCCTATCCCCTCTCCGCACCCCCCTCCCTCGCCCTCCCAGAGACCCTCCCTCCAATAAGTCACAACGTTACACCAGTGGTTTCTTTCACCAAGCTAATTCTATTTATTTACACTCAATGGTTATTAACAGCACCAAAACTGTTGGCCACAGCATGCACGTCACAATCCACACAACACAGTATACCACTTCCTTGTCCTTTTGCCCCCTCGAGAGATACAGCCAATATCCCACATACTTTGCAAATGTCCATCGGCGAAGTTATGCCGTAAAAGCATTTTCTCCGTCCCTCAGTCTTTCATGTCCTTCATGCAAAAACTGTTACGCCTGCCGTTCAAGCAGACTTGGCAACCTTTTCTTCTTTACCCCCCCTTGCCCGCCGTCGAAGCAAGGCAGGGGGCCCTCTGTGCGGTGTTCTAGTCACCATCTTACTCTCTCCGGGGACAGGTCCGTGTTTCGCTTCTGTACCTCACCCCCTTTACTTAAGGCCTAGGCTGTGTTCTCTCTCACCGGGTGCGTTTCTTCCCGCCAACAGCGAATCCTCGCTTGTTGACGGGGCTCCACCGATCAACGCGCCGCTGTGGCCAACACCTGCTTCCGCCATAGTCGTTCGATCGTGTCTTGTACTGCGCAGAGAAAAATGTCCATTCCAATGTCGGACAAATGTACTCCATCTGCGCGATACAATCCCGGGCATCTCTCTTCTATGAGGTCGTGCGTGATGTTGTATCCCCCTATGGCCCCCATGTAGCGGGCCATCCATCTGTTCACTTTTCGTCTTGTCCTCTCTACTGCCCTGTGCGAGTTCTCTCCCCTCCACACTCGCCACGGTATGATGTGTGACCATGCCAAGACCGCCCCAGGAAATGCCTTAGCCAGCGTTAGCAGGTCGCTTTGCATTTTTTTGGTGAGCTCGACGCTGCGCGTAGACGCAAGGTCGTTGCCCTCCAAATGGATCAGAATCATCCATGGGTTCCCGGTCGATCTCTTCCGTTGGGTCAGGGACGGCATTAGCTGGTCCCACACCATACCCCGTCGTCCTAGCCACACCACCGCCACTTCTGCACTTGGTAATCCCAAATTCGGCCCCTGCGGTCTGCACTGAGTCCGCTTTTGGGCCCAGTGAACAAATGAATGGCCACATATCCACACTTCTCGCGGCCATAGGTGGCGACTTACTCCTGCATGAATCACAACCAAAGATATGATTACATCAGTACTTATACACAATGATCATTCACTTTGTCTGTACACAACATGCATCTACATTACTATTGCCCCCAATCCAGCTATGCCCTTACAACAGGTTATTACTATTAGGTTTTTTTTTGTTTGTTTTTTTTACATCGCCCCATCAGTCCTCACTGCGCTGGACGTATATACAGTTTGTATCTATCCGAGCGCCATCGGCCTATCCCCATTATCTGCTCTCTGGACATCCCGATGCTGGCTGCCATAGAAGCAGCCCTTATGCCGAAACCAATCCCTCCCGAGGCATCGGTGAAGAATTCGAGTTCCGCATTAGATACCGGGAGCGCTTGCCAGAAGGCGAGGCCATTGAAGGTGCGAAGGAATTGTAACCAGACCTGCAGGTCTTCCCGTATCTCCTTGGTGACTCTGATGCGGTGGTATCTTTTTGCTACACCTTTTGTCGCCCATGCCATACGACGGCAGAACAACCTCCCCATGGGTATCATCCTGCACGCAAAGCATAGGAGGCCCAGCATGGACTGGAATTGTTGCAGTGTCGCTTTTCGCTGGCTGTGCATTAGTTGCATATCTTTTCTCAACTTCAGCACTTTCTCGGCTGGCAAGCGCGACCTGTGTGCGGGCACATCTAATTGTATACCCAGGAAAGTGATGATCCTTTTTGGGCCCTCTGTCTTCTCCTTTGCTAACGGGATCCCAAACGCCCCTGCCGTCTGCTCGAAGATATCCAGTATCCTTTTGCAGTCATCATGATCTTTTCCCACGAATAGGAAATCGTCCAGATAGTACACTACCGTATTGGGGCCGGCCAGGTCTTCGACCACCCAGTGTATGAATGAACTGAATTGTTCAAAGTATGCGCATGATACTGCGCATCCCATGGGCAAACATTTGTCATAGAAGAACTCTCCATTGAACCAGAAGCCCAACAGCGGAAAAGATTCGGGGTGAACCGGCAATAAGCGGAACGCGGACTCAATGTCCGCCTTCGCTAGTTGTGCTTGCGGCCCCTTGCTTCGTATGAGTGTAATTGCCTGGTCCATGGTTGCATATTTGACCGAGCATAATGCCGGATCGATGTAATCGTTAACGGACTGCCCCTCGGGGTATGATAGGTTATGAATTAACCTGAATTGTCCCGGCTCCTTTTTGGGTATTACTCCCAATGGGGAGACTACAAGGTCCTTGAATGGGGGTGACTGGAAAGGACCTGCTATTCTCCCCATACCTAATTCCTTTGCTATCTTGCTGCGGGCGATCTCGTCATGTTTTCGGACAGATGGTGGGTTGTTCAGTAAGCGCGTTTGTTTTCTGTTCATTAAGATTAGGGATGGAATGCGGAAACCCTGTGCGAAGCCGTCTTCTATACTGATGGCTACATCTCGCTTAGGGTATGCTCTTAGCCATGGCCACATACGCTCAAGGCTGATGGGTGTTGGTGCCAACCCCGTCGGTGGAGCGCTGCTGTACTGCTCTGAAAGGCTTCGCCTCCCTTGCCGCCCTGCATGTGAAAGCGGGATGTCCTCCTCCGCATCCTGAGCAGGAGTGCTTGAATTTACACGGCTGCCAAGTACAACTCCCTGCGTTGTACTGCCTACATGCCCGTCTCCCTGGCAACTGAGTGGCCTGCCTCCATTGGTTATTCTGAAAAGGCTGTTGCCACTGGGTGCTCGGGAGCGGCTGTTGCAGCCCATCTTGACACAATGGCCTATTGTGTGCCATTTCTTCCGTCCACATGTCCAGCACTCTATGGTGCCATGCTAGGGTGGGATCGTCAGACATGTTTCTCCTGAACTTCACATCATAGTTTAGCCAGGCCCATCCACCGTATTGTTTGTGTGCGCGGGTGATCGTGTCCAGGTACTTGGTCAGGTATGGCCCCGCTTCGGGTTCTTTTTCCATCACCACGCTCATAAAGAGGTGGAATGCTGCCACCCAATTGCTGATGGATTTGGGAATTTTAGGTTTCCTATCCCTCTCGCCTCTTTTCTCCTTATCCTTTCCACTGGTTGACTCATCCTCTTGATCCCTGAGCAGGAGAGAGAATATGTCAATATATTCTCTCCTCCAAATCCTCTTTTTTATCTTTTTTGGTACCGACACGGCCAGGGAGCTTACCCCGCAGCGTGGGTCACGGCTGGCGTCATGCCAATCCACCCGCGTTCTTTGGGCCGCTCCCGCCGGCATGCATCTGCCGTCCTCGCCCCTCTGACCTTGCCCCGACCAAGCCTGTCTGAGGGGATTGGATTGTTTTGAGCTCTTCTTCCGCTTAACTTTCTTTAATGCGTAGCGCATCACATCTGCCCATTCTATGTCCCTTTCACTGTCCGAACTGGACTTGTCCGATGAGGACGTTGATAGCTCAGGCGCCCCCTTTTCACACCCTGACTTACCATGTGCTGAGTTGGGTGTGGTCGCGCTGGCGCTCGTCGATGGTACTTCATAGTTCGTAGAGCCCGGTGCTCCCAGCCGTTGTTTGACTGAGTTCAGGCCGTGCTGTGTAACCTGATCCCGGACGATCTGGAGCAGGTCGTCTAGTTCTTGGTTCTGTGGCGGGGCCGAGTTCCCCGGTTGCTGTGGCGCCTTCTTCCTAGTACTGTGACGAGGTTTCACTGCTGCTGCAGGGGCAGTTGCTTCACGGTTAGCCCTCTGTGTCCCTCTCGTGTTTGGCCTGGCCACTGCTCGTGATTTTGATGCCGTTGCCGCCTTAGGTACCGCCTTGGTGCCACGTGGCCTGGAAGCCTTTGGTGTCTCCCTCCGCGGCATTTCTCAACTAGGATAGAATTACTATGCAGAGGCAATGAAAAGTCTACATTACTATCATTCAGGATACTAGCTATAATCCCGTGCTCCACACATTTCCTCTGACCCTACCTATACATTTTTGGCTATCTATATCCCTATAACATCACACTGTATATCCGTACCTAGCCATATTGCTATCTAACATTCTCATATACATACGTTCTCAACATTACCTAGTCCAGATCAATTACCACTCTTTCCTTGTGAGTTTTCAGATCAGCACATAAGAAGCATCCTAACAGTCTGCCTTACCACCTTTGTCCATTAGATGGCAGCCTTACGCTTTCCTTTCCTAGCTCCCTTGCTTTTCGCTTCTATTTTTGTTGCTCTGCAACCATTTAGTTGAATAGTTGTCCCCGTGCACATGTGGGGTACTTTTTGGCCTCGTTAGCGTAGCCCCACATAGCCCAGCTCTCCCCCCACCGGGCCCCCCACTGCTGACTACCCAGCCGGTAGCGCGGGCTTATTTCTTTTTATTTTATTTTTTATCATTTTATTTTATTTATTTATTTTTTTGTATATTATGTTACTGCGTGCTTCCTGCTGCCGCTGCTCCCCTCTACCCCCCCCCCACCCCCCGGACTCATCTGCCGCTTCCCGAGGGAATCGCACCATTGCCCACATGCCCGGGGCCCCCATCTATACACCAGGTATTTATTTATACTTCTATTCTCATACTTGCTGTTTTCTCCGGTGGATCGCGCTCTGTCCTGCCTCACTCTGTTCAGCGTAGAGGTGAGCAACCAGAGTCCTCCCTGCACCTCCGGCCTCCCGCCGATGTCCCAACGTTACCGCGGGCTCTCGCCGAGGCCTCCGGTGCTGGATTGCTGTCTGGTTCGCAAGGGGGGGGGGACCTCCGATTCCTCCGATTCCGATTCCTGCTGGATTGCTGTCCGGCTTCTCCAGGAAAGGGGGGGTGAGCGGCAAAGAGGCCGAGCACGCGCCGGGCACGCTCCTTTGTACTCGGCTCTTTGCCCGCCCCCCCCCCCCGCCCCTCACCGAAATCTCGGCGAGCCATCACGCGCCTGTGCCCGGCCGCGTTGATTCGCGGCCGGGACTTTAGTCTTTGTGCAACTGTCTTCCCACCTGGACTCCACATCTGCGCTACATCCCCATCAGTCAGGTTTCAGACCCAGTCATGCCACTGAGACTATCCTCCTTTCCCTTCTCAATGAGATTCATACAGCTCACAAATGGGGTGATATCTCTCTCCCGGTGTTCTTGGACCTGTCCTCTGCCTTTGATCTTGTGGACCATCCCATGCTCCTCAAGCGAGCCTTTTTGACTATGGGGTGCATGGAACGGTTTTAAACTGGTTTAGGTCTTTTCTCTCTTTTCGTTCCTTCTCGGTTTGTGTGGTTCCTCCTGCTCCCCTCCCACACCTCTTCCCTGTGGGGTTCCCCAAGTTTCGGTGTTGTCCCCACTTCTCTTTAACCTTTTCCTTGCCCCCCTCACTCTGATTATCCAACAATCTGGAGTTTCAGCATATTACTATGCAGATGACATAATCCTCCTTTTCCATACCTGCCCTCTTTTCCCAAACCTCTCTCCCCTTAATGTCTGCCTATCTCGTATTTCCTCGTGGCTGTCAACAAACTATCTTCACCTGATCCCTTCTAAGTCAGTAGCCACGTGGCTTACTTTCAATACCCCCACCCCCAACCTCTTTCCCTTTCTGTCTGGGACTCCTATCCCTCTGATCTCCACCCTGCGGTATTTAGGGGTCACTCTTGACTCAGCCCTCTCTTTCCACCAACATGTTTCCTTCCATGTCCGGTGTTCTTTCTGTACTCTCCATCAACTCCACGCGGTGCTTTCTTTCCTGCCTTTCCCTTCCTTGGTCACGCTTACGGTATCACTCCTCCTATCCTGCCTTGACTACGGCAACATTGTCCTGGTAGGTGTCCCACAATGCCAGCTCCATCAACTACAACTCATCCAAAACACCGCTGCTCGCCTCCTCACCCACACTGTCCACAGGGACCACGTTACCCCTCTTCTCATTCAGCTCCACTGGCTCCCTCTGCAGTATTATTACCAGTTCAAGATTCTCACTATAGTCCACAAGAATATTCACACTGGAAATCCCCAATATTTTGCTGATCTCATCCATACCCATCTCCCTCCCCGTGCACTCCGGACAATACATAATGACCGTCAGGCCCTTCCTTCCCCTGCCCAAGCTCGTCTTGAGCACACCCGCCACTCCGCCTTTTTCTTCCTCTGTCTGGTCCTATGGAACTCCCTCCCCTCCTCACTCCGTGCAGAGCTCTCATATCAAGGTTCAAGTCCCTATTAAAAGCCCACCTCTTTTATCTGGCATTTGATTTACCCACCACTCTACCCACCTAACCGCTGCTGTTTCCTTGTCTATTCTTCGCTTTCCGAGTGTTCTATCCTCTTATCTTTCCTGCCATACATTTGGCGTTCCTTTCTTTTGCAGCCTTTATTTATTAATTGTGAACAGCCCTGATGCTTTTGCTTGGGCGATCAGTCAAGCGACATAATAAAGATAAAGAAATAAGTAAGTGAAGAATGGGGAGATTCTGAAACACAGAGCAAAATATATGTCAAGAGATCAACAGACCAAAATAGTTTTTAGGATATTCTGTGCATCATAAGTGATTCAGTTTTACAAAAAAACATTGACATGCTTAACACCAGGTAACAAAAGAGTGAGAGAGATTCCAATCATGAGCTTCACCATTTATAGCGAAGGGTTACAAACTGCAAATAATAATAATAGCTTATGATTTATTTATTCTTAATATACCACCTCTCAGAATTCCAGTGAGGTGGTTCACAGTATAAACAAATACTTAAAATTAAAGGAAGACAGAATTACAATATTGATAGGAAAGGAATTAGTATGTGCAGGTAATTCCCCCCCCCCACCCCCTACATAGCCCGACCATCATGTTGTTTTCAAAAGCCAGCGTGAATAAATAGGTTTTTAGTCCCGCTTTGAAAGTCTTAAAAGAAGATTCATTAAACAAGCTTGGTGGAAGTGCATTCCATAGAGTGGGCAAGGCAAAGAAAAAGGCTGAACGTCTTGTACTTTCCAACCTTGCCCAAGAGACTGGGAGAATATTTAGGTGATTTCCATGAAAAGCCCTCAAGACTCTAGCAGGAGCATGGAGGGTGATTGTGAAAGCTAGATATGAGTGTGTGGCAGTGCAAACATGGAGGGAGATTGCAAAAGCTAGATAGGAAGGTGTGTCGGTACAAAGGGCCTTATGCGTCAATGTAAGTATCTTATAATGGATTCGATGGTTGACTGGTAGACAAATTCATTCTATTCCTGCTGTCATTAAGAATGTACTTTATTCTGGAGTCTATACCATTGCTCTTGACAGAATGGCTATGAAGGACGTAGACAAGATTCTCAAGAGCAGAGATGTCTCTCTCCATACAAAGATTCGACTTGTTCAAGCCATGGCATTTTCAATAACGTCATATAGATGCGAAAGTTGGACAGTGAAAAAGATAGACAGGAAAAAAATTGATGCCTTTGAATTATGGTGCTGGCGATAAATACTGTGTATACCGTGGACTGCCCAAAGAACAAACTAGTCAGTACTAGAGGAGATCAACCTAAGCTTTCTTTAGAAGCTCAGATGACAAGACTTCGACTTACATACTTTGGACACATCATGCAAAGAGAGATCATTAGAGAAAGACATCATGCTTGGCAAGATAGAAGATCAATGAAAAAGAGGAAGGCCAGCAATGAGATGGATCGATTCAATAACAGCAGCTACGGGTGCCAGTCTATTAACAATGAACCACCTGACCGAAGACCGAACATGTCTCCCGCTGTAAGGCAACGGCCTTGGAAAACTGCTCATTAACCATTATCGTCACTTTTGGTTTTGTATATAGTACCTGGAGCATTTGGATAAGGGATAATCTGTGAACTATCATTAGAATCATCTCTAATACCTGAAGATTGGAGGATCGCCAATATAACACCAATTTTTAAAAAGGGTTCCAGGGGTGATCCGGGAAACTACAGACCGGTGAGCCTGACGTCAGTACCAGGAAAAATGGTAGAAACCATCATAAAGAATAAAATTACTCAGCATGTAGACAGTCACAACCTAATGGGAGACAGCCAACATGGCTTTAGACAAGGAAGATCTTGTCTTACTAATCTGTTATGTTTTTTTGAAGGAGTGAATAAACAGGTGGACAAAGGTGAGTCGGTTGATATTGTGTATCTGGACTTTCAGAAAGCCTTTGACAAGGTCCCTCATCAGAGACTTTTGGCAAAACTAAAGAGTCATGGGATAGGAGGCAGTGTACTATTGTGGATCAGGAACTGGTTAAAAGATAGAAAGCAGAGGGTAGGGCTAAATGGCCAATTTTCCCAATGGAGAAAGGTGAATAGTGGTGTACCCCAGGGATCTGTGCTGGGTCCGCTGCTTTTTGACATATTCATAAATGACCTGGAAAGTGGAATAACGAGTGAGGTTATCAAATTTGCAGATGACACAAAACTATTTAAAGTTGTTAAAACCCAAGAGGATTGTGAAAAATTGCAAGAGGATCTTGATAAATTGGAAGACTGGGCATCAAAATGGCAGATGAAATTTAATGTGGACAAGTGCAAGGTTATGCACCTAGGGAAGAACAACCCAAACTATGGTTACACGATGCAAGGTTCCACATTAGGAACCACCACCCAGGAAAAAGATTTAGGCGTCATTGTGGATACCATGTTAAAACCCTCGGCCCAGTGTGCAGCGGCGGCCAAGAGAGCAAATAGAATGCTAGGTATGATAAGAAAAGGAATGGAAAATAAAACAAAAGATATTATAATGCCTCTATATCGTTCCATGGTGAGACCGCACCTTGAATATTGTGTGCAATTCTGGTCGCCGTATCTTAAAAAGGATATAGCGATTTTAGAAAAGGTTCAGAGAAGAGCCACCAAAATGGTAAAGGGGATGGAAGGATACTCCTATGAAGAAAGGCTAAAAAGGTTAGGGCTCTTTAACCTGGAAAAGAGACGGCTGAGGGGGAGATATGATAGAAGTCTATAAATTAATGAACGGAGTGGAACGGGTAAACGTAGATCGATTGTTTCCGTTATCAGAATATAGAAAGACTAGGGGACATGCAATGAAGCTACAGGGTAAACTATTTAAGACTAATAAAAGGAAATATTTTTTCACTCAACGTGTAATCAAACTCTGGAATTTGTTACTGGAGGATGTAGTAGTGTAGCTGGGTTTAAAAAAGGTTTGGACAAGTTCCTGGAGGAAAGGTCCATAAACCATTATTAAGAAGTGACCGAAGATATCAATGCTTGACCCAGTACAAGCATTGCAGAACCTGTGTCTTTTGGGGAAACTGCTAGGTACATATGACCTAGATTAGCCACTGTTGGAAACAGAATACTGGGCTTGATGGACCTTGGTCTGACCCAGTATGGCATATCTTATGTTCTTATGTTCTTATGGTGCTACCTAGCCCGTAACAGGAGAGTAGTTGAAACAGATAATCCCACCCTACTCTATCAAATGCCTTTTCAGCATCAAAACTGATTAGCAGCAATGATAGCTGCTGCGCATGTGCCCATTCCTGAGAGGCAATAATCCAGCGTAGGTTACTCACTGCATACCTGCCCTGTACAAATCCCACTTGGGAGTCTTGAACTAGCTCCAGCAACAATGGGGCAGCTGGTCCACCAAAATCTTGGCATAGAGTTTCAGAACAAAGTTTATTAAGGAGATAGAGCCATAGGATCTCGCCAGCAACTGGTCCTCACCAGGTTTCAGGAGCAGCGTAATATAGGCCTGATTATCTCCCCAAGTGAACCCTGTGTGCTGAATTCTCTGCTGGTAGACATCCACCAAGGGAGCTATCACCAATTCATGCAATAATATATACCATTCTGCTGTGAGCCCATCCGGGCTTGGGTTTTGCAACATTGTGCCCTGATAGACCTCCTGGGTGGTTATCAGTGCTCCTAATTGCTCCACCTGGTATACTGTAAGTTTAGGTAAAGAGAGGCTCTGCAGATAGGCATTTATGCGAGTTGGCGAGACACTATCCTCATTATACAAATCGCGAAAATAGGTTTGAAAGAGATCAGCAATCACCGCAGATGTTGTATGCAGTCTACCTGAGCCATTCCGCAGCGCCGGTATCTGGCGCACCCTCTGAAGGCATTGCATCAACAGCCCCCATCCCTCGACTTGTTTCCATATTGCAATAGTTGATGTTTGTAATACAGGAGAAATTTTTGGCCCACTGATGAAGGACCGTGTTAAGTGCAGCCTGCATCTCTAGTAGCCTTGTCCTTGAGCCTGGGTGCGAGTGTTGGGCGTGCCACCTCCTAGCTTGTACAATCTGCCTCTCTAAACAGAGCACATGTGCATTCAGAAGGTGGCAGCGCCTTGCCTAGTATACTATTACATCC
Organism: Ichthyophis bannanicus; assembly: GCA_033557465.1. Classification (NCBI taxonomy): domain Eukaryota; kingdom Metazoa; phylum Chordata; class Amphibia; order Gymnophiona; family Ichthyophiidae; genus Ichthyophis; species Ichthyophis bannanicus. Next base: position 923,387,664 of record CM066032.1, on the reverse strand, counting down.
CCCCGTAGCACCACCTTCACCATCTCCCAGAAAAGCTCAGGGTCTTCCTGGTGCTGTGTGCTGTGGGACACGTAAGATTGCCGCCGTTCCCTGATATAACTCCAGAAGCTCTCCTTGGTAGAGATCTAAGGGGAATCTCTACAACTGAGGGCCCCTTCGTCTTGGGTGCCAATCCAGCTTAATCCAAATGGGTGCATGGTCCGATGTCTCGCCAAGTCCTATTGTGGTTTCCTCCACTTTTGAGAAAAAGCTCTCTGATGTAAATATTTATTTTATTTATTTAACAATCTCTTATATACCGCAGCTTCCTAAGATCAGCTGCGGTTCACAAATAACAACAGGCAACAAATCATGGATTTGTTTTACATATAACGTCATATAACTATAACCAATGTACAGTAAACAGAAATGTTGAACAGATAGCACTGAACAGTGCAACACTATATACATTATGTACATTAACATTATATTATTAAATACATATACAAGTTATGTGGGATATAATCATTATGAGTAGTACAGATGCAGATAGGGCAGGTTTTCTTTTCTGTTATAGTGAGATGTAGATAAAACTGTTTAGCCTTTGTCTAATTCTTTTGATGGCTGTTCTATAGTGTTGTAGTGCATTGTAAAGAGGTGTGTTTTCAGTTTTTTTCGGAATTCATTAATCTCTGTTATTATAAAGGCACTAGTATCATGAGCTCGAGACATGTGTGTGTAGTGTCTGTCCATGGGTTGCAGGAGCCTCTAGGAGTCCACTAAATGGAGATGTCAAATAAACTGTTGTAAAATTCACATAAAACCGTCTTGGGCACCCTCTGTTTGGCTTGAGGTATCCACCTGGGGGTCAGCACTCTATTCAGGTCACCTCCCACTATCAGCCATCCGTCAGGAAGCTGTTCTAAGGTGTAGGCCAACCTGGCATAGAATAGGGTGTCTGGCATCCCGTGGCCATAAATATTACAAAGAACCACGGATAACCCCTCCAATTCCCCTTTCAAGATCACATACATACCCTGGGGGTTGTTCATCTCCGATTGGCAGTCAAACCGTACCTGTTTGTGCATCAATATAGCTACTCCTCCTTTCTTGCCCAGAGCCACCACCCCAAACACCTGCCCCAACCAGTCCTGACAGAACTTCCCATGTTCCATTGTTGATTGGTGAGTCTCTTAGGAAAGGCCACATCACAGTCCTGGCGGGCAACTGCTCTCAAGATCTTATAGCGCTTAACTGGCATGCTTAGCCTGCACACATTCCACAAAAGAATTTTCAGTCCTTACCCAATTGTGTGAGGCCCTGTAGAAAGATCTCTAGTTTGGACAACCTGGGAAGTCCCCGCCAGCCTAGGGACCCCCAAATGTTAGGGTTACCACTCCCGGGAGTGTGCATGTGTGAGGACAACTGTCCCGACTTCACTGATTTGAATTTCCCCCTTCCCCCCTCCCTCACCATCCCCAGCCAACCCCATCCACGTAAACCATCATCTCCCTCCATGAGCCACTCTACATGTGTCAGGTCTCCTCTCCCCTGCTGCCCTCATCCATCTGTACCAGCCCCCAACTTCCACACTTACCTTCACATTCAATCTGCCCCCCTCCCCTTGCTTCCTTGACACTCCCCCTTCAGTCCCCATTCCTCCTCTATCCAAGAATCCTACTCATAGGTTGGGGAGGTGGGCTAACCTTGTCTCCTACTTCTATATTGCCAGACTCCCCGCCCCCCTGCTAACTGACCAGACTTATGGGCTTCACTGTCCCCTGCATCCTCTCTTCTGTCAGTTTTATGGCTTCCAGAGTATCAGTAACATGCTGGGGATCCCAACCCTTTCCCTCTCACCCCTTTCTCTCTGTATCAGTGCCCACCCCCTCACTACCCAGAGGTGTTATCCAGCCTTGCCCATCTTTCCACCCTGCGATCCCGGCTGCCCACCCAACTTTCAGCCCTCCCCCCAATCACAGTATCAACAAACTTCAACAAATAATGCAATATATTTGGCAATTACTCTGCTAGATCGCCCAGTAACTGGGGGTGTCCAAACCGGTTCCCTCCTTGTATGGCCACGTAACCGACCCCAGTAGTGCTGCTCCTCTTTAGTCAAAGTTAGCCACCAGGGCATCGGCTCCCTTTGCACCCTCTGTGTCATGGCCCCATGGATAGTAAGTCCAGCCAGTCCTGGCTCTCCCACATCAATTACAAATCCCCTGTCGGGGCTGCTGCAAATTAGTCCAACCAGTCATTCATTGCTGCCAAAAGGCAAATGCAGGCTCATCTTCACTCGGGTTTTGAGGGTGCCTGAGAGGGGAGATCTCGGAGACAGAGCGCAAGCATGTCTGCTCCCTCTCAGCACATCACGTGGCTCTTCGAGAACACACAACTTGTTAATAAACTACTCAGAAATGCTATCACTGTTTATATACAGTAAGTTAATCATGCTGTACCGAGCATAGATGCATAACACACTGGATTGTTTGAGCCCTGTTGTTGAGAAGGGAGGATATCTGAACACACATGAGAAACAATTTTGATTATTATATATAGATATGTGTTATGTTTATTACATTTGCATTGCAAAAGTATTCATCCCCTCTCTGTCCTGTTTTGTTGGATTACAACCTGGAATTAAAATGGAGTTTTGGGGGTTGGCACCATGTGATATACACAGCATGCCTATGACTTTGAAGGTGCAAAATATCCTTTATTGTGACACAAATAATAATTGAGAAAAAAAAAAACAACTGAAAGCAGGCGGGTGCATATGTAGTCACCTCCCCCCCCCCAAAGTCAATACATTGTAGAGCCACCTTTTGCTGCAAGTCTCTTGGGGTATGTCTCTATTAGCTTAGCACATCTAGCCACTGGGATTTTCACCCATTCCTTAAGGCAAAACTGCTCCATCTCCAAGTTAGATGGGTTGCATTGGTGTACAGCAATTTTCAAGTAATGCCACAGATTCTCAGTTGGATTGAGGTCTGGGCTTTGACTAGGCCATTCCAAGACATTTAAATGTTTTCTTTTAAACCAGCTTGAGCAGTATGTTTAGGGTCATTGTCCTGCTGGAAGATGAACCAGTCTCAAATCTCTAGCAGATTAAAACAGGTTTTCCTCAAGAATTGCCCTGTATTTAGTGCCAGCCATCGTTCCTTCAATCCTGACCAGTTTTTCTGTCCTTGCCAATGACAAACATCCCCACAGCATGATGTTGCCACCACCATGTTTTACTGTGGGAATGGTGTTCTTGGGGGTGATGGGAAGTGTTGGGTTTGCGCCACACATGGTGTTTTCCATGATGGCCAAAAAGTTCAATTTTCATCTCATCTGACCAGAGAAACTTCTTCCATGTGTTTGGCGGGGTCCGCCACATGCTGTTGTGCAAACTCCAACCGTGTTTTCTTATTTCTTTCTTTAAGCAATGGCTTTTTTCTGGCCACTCTTCGATAAAGCCACACTCTGTGGAGTGTATGGCTTAAAGTGGTCCTATGGACAGAAATTCCCATCTCCATTGTGGATCTCTGCAGCTCCTTCAGTGTTATCCTTGATGCCGTTGTAGCATCTCTGATTAATGCCCTCCTTGCCTGGTCTGTGAATTTTGGTGGGTAACCTTCTCTTGTCAGATTTGTAGTGGTGCCATATTCTTTCTATTTTGTTATAATATCTGTGGGATATTCAGAATTTGGGATATTTTTTTATAATGCAACTCTAATCTATACTTCTCCACAACTTTGTCTCTGATCTCTTTGGAGTGCTCCTTGGTCTTCATGTTGCTTGCTTAGTGGTGTTGCAGAGTCAGGGGCCTTTCAGAACAGGTATATTTATACAGGCATCATGTGGCAGATCATGTGACACTGATTGCACACAGGTAGACCGTAATCAACTAATTATGTGACTCCTGAGGTTATTTGGTAGGACTGGATCTTACTTAGGGGTTTCATAGCAAAAGGGATGAATACATATGCAATCACAACTTTTCAGTTTTTACTTGTGTTTTTTATATATGCAATTTATTTTATTGTCATTTCACTTCACCAGTCTGGACTGTATTGTTAGGTCCATTTTCCTTCCAGGTTATTTGTAATGCGACAAAACAGGACAATAAACAAGGGGATGAATACTTTCGCAAGGCATTGTATATCCTCACTATAACAAAAGCACTCAGACTAAGGTGCCTCTAGAAATATTTATGCAATTTAATAACTGAAAGCCAGTCTGAAGGTGCTTTCCCAAATTGCTCCATCGTAGCCTGTCAGAATCCGTTGGAAGATTCTAAATCCATGGGGTATGTTTACTAAAGCACGTTAAGGGAGTCAGTGTGCTGTTAACACGCATAATCGGCACCCTTGTAGCCTTTATGCTGTGAAAATGCTGCTTTAATGGGTGTTAAAGGCACCAACAGCATAAAGGGCTCTGTGGGCGGAGAAAGGGCGTTAACAATGAGTGTTCCCTTAATACGTGTTGCGCAAAAGTGTCCTAAAGTGCCTTAACACTGGGAACCCTAACGCAAAGTAAAACCATGTGGAAAGGGTGTATTTTGAGGAGAGCCTATTTTAACGTCTGCAATGGGATGCAGACAGGGGAGCCCAAGATAGTGATAGTAGTGCTCCATTAGCAGCAATAGCATAGTGCCCAAGTATGAAAGGGCACTATGTTGATGGTGCAAATGGGGTAAAAGAGATGGCAAATGAGTCAAATTCCAGAGTTTGATTACGCATTGAGTGCAAAAATATTTTCTCTTATTAGTCTTATATGGGTTACACTTTAGCTTCATTGCATGTCCCCTAGTCTTTCTACATTTCTACATTTTGATGGAATAAACAATCAATCTATGTTTACCTGTTCCACTCTAGTCAATAATTTATAGACCTCTATCATATCTCCCCTCAGCTTTCCTTTCCCAGTTTGAAGAGCCCCAACCTTTTTAGCCTCTCCACATAGGGGTATCCTGCCGTCTGCATTACCATCTGTGATGTCCATCATGATCCCACAGTGGCAGTACACAGACATGCTACTCCTGTGGAAAGGAGATGTGTTACATGTGGTGGTCCAGGGGTCCTGGAATCCTAGGCAGAGATCCCAGCTGGCCCTTCCCTGCTGCCGCTGCACCCAGCTGTGGTAGAAGAGGCTGATAGTGCCAGCAGCTGTAGCCCTCCAGGTAGCTGCAACATGCAGGCACCCAGAGGCCTTCCCAAAGACGTATTGTTGGTAGGCGGTGATGGTGTCCCTGCCAAGGCAGATGGTTGAGGGGGGCTGTGTGGCCATCCATGTATGCCTCTGCCTCCCCATCTGGACCTTGCACACTAGGCACCTGCCAACCTACATGTTGGATGGGCTGGGACTGTGCACCACCCCGGACCATCATTGCACCTTGACTGGCGTCGGGCGAGGGAGCAGGAAGGCAAACCCCTCCCCACTCACTGGCCCAAGGCCAATCAGGGCCAAAGAAAAGAACTTTAAACGTTGAAGCGCCATCAGCTGCGCCCACGCCTGAGGACCTCGCCAGAGGGCCCTTTGGCGTGGCCCTTAGAAGTGGAACTAAGGCAGCCAATTACAATGGAAGACACTCCAATCAAAGCAGAATAACTCCTAGATCCACATGAGGCCAACAAATGATTGAGTTGTATGCACACAAAGAACTTGGTAACTATCTCACCTTTATACCTATTGACTATATAGCTCTCTCTTCCCAAATGCTATAAACTTATATTATAACCTAGGTAACAAAGCTAATCATCATCAGAGTATATCTGTGCTAATCAATTGTAAGAACAAGTAACCTGTCTGTAGCTGCAGCTCCCAGTCACACATTCCCATCTCCTACAAATGCCTTGATGATGTGGTAGAAACATGAATCACCCCCGGGCAGTCTTGCTTCCCCCACTATGTAAACACCCTCTCTCTCATTAACGATAGCATCACCACCCAACAAGAACACACAAACAAAGCAACCCTCTCATAATATAAGACAATATAGACCAATCCACCCACGCCAAGATCTCCACACAACCTAGTCAGCCCACTTCAGTAAGAAATTGAAGGGCTTCTAGCTACCCTACTCCTCTTACCACTTGCTACCATCCTAATAAAGCCATCTGATGCTACATACACATGGAATAATCCAATCCCAATCCTCTGCAAATCCAGACAACTTGCACCCCAAACATGGTATCCCAACTATCAAAAGAGACAGCACCATCTTATACAGATTCAAACAAAAGAGACTACACAGATACTCTTGCAACCTAAACCTCATATGACAACAATCAAATGCTCCCTAATAAATGCACGCTCGATCTGTAGCAAAATACACACCATATCAGACTACATCCAAGACAACAAAGTAGAAATCATGTGCATAACCGAATCATGGCTGACTGAGCAGACAACGTACTACTAAACCAACTCACACCTGCAACCATGGACTTCCACCACTGCCCCAGAACGCGACGCAGAAGCGGAAGAACTCTCATTCTCTCCAACAAGCAACTAAACCTGAAGATCACAGACAACCTGTCAACTCCCACTCTAAACTCTATAACCCTTAAAAACAAGAACATAATAATAACCCTAATATACAGAGCCCAACATCTGATCCTGATGTCCTCTCTCATATAACTGAACTTGCTACAAGATACTCTAACAAGGCAAAACAACCAATAATACTTGGAGATTTCAACTTGAACTCCCTAGCCCCAACACAAGCTACATCCTTCATCAACGCCTTAAACTCCATGGACTTCACATAAATCACTGATACCCAAACACATGAGAGCAAAAATACCTTCGACTTGGTGTTCGTCCCTTCCAACCTCCATTCTCTCATCAACTACAATGTATCCCCAGTACCTAGTCTGACCATCATATGATCACCTTCAAGTTACCTATCAATCTGACTCAGCCAAGACACAACTACTCAAATAACCTCCGATGCTTCAAAGAATTTAGTAAAGATACCCTCCTCAAACAAATCCTTCCAACTCTAAACAATACGTCTACAGATCTCACAGCACTTATATCAAACTGGAATGACACTATCTCACCAGCAGCCCTTACACCACCTAAGAATAACACATCTTATAGAGACAATAAAGCCCCAGGGTACTCCTCGGATATAAGGTGAGCAAAACTCACATTAAAAAGACTGGAACATAAATGGAGAAGAACTAAAGAGCAGACAGACAGACAAGAGTACAGAGCAAAGCAACAAGAATACAACAAATTTATACTGGACCATAAAAGACAACACCATACAAATATCATAATGAAGTCACTCAACTGCCCTAGAGAGCTTTTTGCAATAGTGAAAGACCTAACTAGAACACCCCATAACAACAATGCAGGCTTATTAACCCCTGAGACATATGCAACTTATCTACAGAGCAAGCTCAATTGCCTGCATACCTCAACAAACCTGCCTTCCCCTCCAGCATTGCCATCATCAAAACAGGATACCTCAAAGAATTGGACAGCATTCTACTCAATCACCGATGAATACTGCAATAATTTAATAAAAGCTCTCAATACAAGAACATCATCTTTCAACCCCTGCCCCCCACATGGATAAAAGCTATGTCTCAAGAACTAGCACCAATACTATGCAAAATGGTAAACCTTTCCCTCACACAAGGATTTATGCCACCACAGCTCAAAATCTCCTCAATAAGACCTCATAAAAAGCTAAGAACATAAGATATGCCATACTGGGTCAGACCAAGGTCCATCAAACCCAGTATCCTGTTTCCAACAGTGGCCAATCTAGATCATACGTACCTAGCAGTTTCCCCAAAAGACACAGGTTCCACAATGTTTGTACTGGGTCAAGCATTGATATCCTCGGTCCCTTCTTAATAATGGTTTATGGACCTTTCCTCCAGGAACTTATCCAAACTTTTTTAAACCCAGCTACACTAACAGCCTTTACTAATCCTCTGGTAACAAATTCCAAAGTTTGATTACACATTGAGTGAAAAAATATTTTCTTTTATTAGTCTTAAATAGTTTACCCTGTAGCTTCATTGCATGTCCCCTAGTCTTTCTATATTCTGATAATGTAAATAATCGATCTATGTTTACCCGTTCCACTCTTTTCATTAATTTATAGATTTCTATCATATCTCCCCTCAGCCTTCTCTTTTCCAGGTTAAAGAGCCCTAACCTTTTTAGCCTTTCTTCATAGGAGTATCCTTCCATCCCCTTTACCATTTTGGTGGCTCTTCTCTGAACCTTTTCTAATAACGCTATATCCTTTTTAAGATATGGCGACCAGAATTACACACAATATTCAAGATGCGGTCTCACCATGGAATGATATAGAAGCATTATAATATCTTTTGTTTTATTTTCCATTCCTTTCCTTATGATACCTAGCATTCTATTTGCTCTCTTGGCCGCCGCTGCACACTGGGCCGAGGGTTTTAACATGTTATCCACAATGACGCCTAAATCTTTTTCCTGGGTGGTGGTTCCTAATGTGGAACCTTACATCGTGTAACCATAGTTTGGGTTGTTCTTCCCTAGGTGCATAACCTTGCACTTGTCCACATTAAATTTCATCTGCCATTTTGATGCCCAGTCTTCCAATTTATCAAGATCCTCTTGCAATTTTCCACAATCCTCTTGTGTTTTAACAACTTTAAATAGTTTTGTTTCATCTGCAAATCTGATAACCTCACTCGTTATTCCCCTTTCCAGGTCATTTATGAATATATCAAAAAGCAGCGGACCCAGCACAGATCCCTGGGGTACACCACTATTCAGCTTTCTCCATTGGGAAAATTGGCCATTTAGCCCTACCCTCTGTTTTCTATCTTTTAACCAGATCCACAATAGTACACTGCCTCCTATCCCATGACTTTTTAGTTTGGCCAAAAGTCTCTGATGAGGGACCTTGTCAAAGGCTTTCTGAAAGTCCAAATACACTATATCATCCGACTCACCTTTGTCTACCTGTTTATTTACAGCTTCAAAAAAACATAACAGATTAGTAAGACAAGATCTTCCTTGTCTAAAGCCATGTTGGCTGTCTCCCATTAGGCCATGACTATCTACATGCTGAGTAATTTTGTTCTTTATGATGGTTTCTACCATTTTTCCTGGTACTGACGTCAGGCTCACCGGTCTGTAGTTTCCTGGATCACTCCTGGAACCCTTTTTAAAAATTGGCATTGCATTGGCAATCCTCCAATCTTCAGGTATTAGAGATGATTTTAATGAAAATTCACAGATTACTAATAGCAGGTCTGCAAGCTCACCATCTTCATACTGTCCAATATCAAGCATACCACTCCTATCCAAAATAATCGGAAAAAACGTACAGCGTCAACTCCAGGACCATGTGGACTCAACTTCCCTCTTGATCCGCAGCAGCACGGATTTCGAAAATCCTACGGAGTTGAAACACTATTCACATCTCTGATGAACACAGTCCTTAAAGGGATCGAAAATAGCAAACATGGATTTCTACTTATTTTCATTGATATTTCTGCTGCATTTGACTCTATATTGCACTCCTCACTCCTGGACAGACTGGCAGAGATTAGAATAAATGACACCCTACTAACCTGGTTTCACTCCTATTTAACTGACACGACAACAGAAGTAAAGATAAGGAACAACAAATCAAGACCATTCACCCATACATCAAGGCCTACCTCAAGGCTCAGCCTTATCTGCCTTACTCTTCAACATATAAATTCAACCAGTCTGCAAGATCATACAAAAACTCAACATACACTATCATACACACACAACGTTATTATATACTCTTCTATTGACACCACGAACCCAGACTTTTCATCCATCTCTGCATGCATGTTAGAAGCAACAGAATTTAACAATTAACTACAAGAAATCTGAAGCCCTTATAATCACAAGAAACACTTCATTCAACCCATCAAATAATATACTAATTGGAAATTGTCCAATCCCAATTAAGAACGAGGTAAAATATCTGGGAATACATCTGGACCAGAAGTTCAACTTCCAAGCTCATATCAACAAAACCACCTCCAAAGTCTACTACAAAATTATGATCCTGCAAAATCTACGACCCATATTAGAACAGAATCACTTCAGAACTGTCTGCCAGGCAATATTCACCCCGCAGCTAGACTATAACAATATGATACTCCATGGCCTACCCAAGAGCACAATCCACACCCTGCAACTGGCACAAAATACTGCTGCTAGATTAATTACTGGATCAAAGAAACATGAGCATATCACCCCCGCCTTAAAAGACCTCCACTGGCTACCCATCAGATCCAGAATAGAATATAAAGTCATAATGATGACATACAAGATATTAAATAACCAGTCTGCTCAATGTTTAAATGAAATCATCAAAAGAGTACCAAACACTCGTTCAAGGAGGAAGTTCCACCAAAACACCCTCTCAACACCCTCCATACCATCCAACTGTTCACAAAGATTGCTTCACAGAGCATTTGAATATTATTCGTCTACACTATGGAACTCACTCCCACACTACCTAAGAGATATCACAGACATCACCGACTTCAGAAAATATCTAAAAGCCTACCTTTTCAACAAACACTACAACAGCACATGACGCACACAACCACCGGATTGAAATCCCTACACAACCACCCTCATAACAAGATGTCATTTAGCTTAGTATCTATATATATTGTATATAGTTATAGCATTGTAAACAGTTAAATGTAAATAGTTTCTTTACTGTTCCTAGTATAACCTGTTCCAGTTCACTGTAAACCGCTTTGATAAATTGAAAAGCGGTATATAAAAAATGTTAAATAAATAAACAAACACTGACAGCACACGGGCATGTCAGCATGGTGCGGTGGTGTTGGTGGAGGGCGCAGTGGCACCCACCTGCAGCAGACTAAAGCCATGTCCTGATCCTGTGCGCCAAGTGAATTGCAACTTGTACCAAGGTCTGTCTGATGGGAAGCATATCAGCCCCAGGGACAGTTGTAGCCATACAGCAGCACTGTGGCTCATTGCACACAGTTGGTGTGTATATGAGTGGAGGGTCATGTATTGTATATCCTTGTGGCTAACCTTTAGCCTACAGTGCAGGTACAACACCAGCATATGCAACTCCCAATGAATCTGCCAGCAAGGGAACAAACACCCATCAGCCACACAGACAGGCTCCACTATCCACAGCTGGATGGAGAGTCAGGATGAACACATCGGCACACTGAGTGGACGTTAACACCAGAGCATGCTACCAACTCCTGCTCAATGAGCACACATTAACAATGCTTGAGCTGATATCAGGACCAAAATGGCAAGCAGGAATGCCAACCATCCCCATTTTTGCACAGCGTGGCAATATAAGCGTGAGTGTGTGTGCGTGTGTGTATATCTATCCATTGTTTTGTGGCTTCCTACACCTCACTGAGCCTCGCATTGCCTAAGCTGTTTCCAGCATTAGTCTGCAAATGTGCATGATGAGGAGCAAAGTATTGTGGGTATGGCCTGAAACAGGGCGTATTGGCCAGGATATGTCCACATCAGTGGTAGGATCAATGGCTGAGATGTCGTAGTGCCTGTTTGCCACATGCATGGACTGGGTGGCCATAGCATGTCATGCTGGGAAGGCACTCTCACTCTGACCGAACGGTGATCATGGCACGGCTATGAATCCACATTAGTGCTATATAGTGTTTGGTTCCAGTGATGTGGGTGCACTTCCTGTCCTGGGGGCCCAATCACTGAACCAAATGCTGGGTATCCATGCCGTTTATCCCAAGCCTGGGTGTCCATGGTTGCTCTGTGCACATGCAATGTGTGCTGACCAGCAGACTGTCTGCAGTTGGTATGTGCATGACTGGAAAACCCAGAGGTGGGCAGCATGTGCAGCCTGACTGTAGGTGAATGTTAGACCTAGGTGGTTGGGACAGGAGGTGTTCCAGGCCTATTCCCTGTGGTAATGGTAGGGCCAGCAGGACTCTAGTAACCACCCCATGCAAGCCTAGACTGCCCCCCTGGTAGTTTGCATCCATGGCATTAGCAGTTAAACACTGAGTATTGACATGCACTGTTCTAGGAGGTTCCCTGTCCAACAGGGGCAGGTCATAGGGCCAAATGTGACTGGCGCATGCTGCAAGGAACAAGGTGACTAGCATATCACATTGCAAACAATACCTGCCACATACTGGCAGTGATGGGGATCTGCATCACGGGTGGCAGAGACCAACTCTAGCAATGCAAGCTATGGGGACCAGGTGCTGGGCGCCCATCCTCACCCTCTGGGTGACCACAGAAACTGCTCAGTAGCATGATTTGTAGCTGCTCTATGCTTGTATCACACACTGTCAGTGCATCTTACTGAGCTGAGGTGATGGATAAGTGCATTCTCCATTTGGTGATCAGCTGTAGACTGCTGTCCTGCATGTGCACTGCATCATGGGAACTGGTGGGTCTACCCTATCTCCAGGAACAAGCAGGAATGTAGTCTTCACATATGGGTACGTCAGTACTGACGGAGCCCGTGCAGAAAAGCTCCCCAGCATCCAATAGGAAAGCTTTTGGAAGCATCCCACTGCGCCTGCATAACTGCCTTCCCACCTTTCCAGCTCTCCCTCCTCAGTTCTTTGTTTTCCGCAAAGCTGACAAGAAGCAATTCCTGTCACCGCAGAAAATTTGTTTTTTTCCTTATTTTTTGTGGTCACATTGACGCTGGTACTGATCCCTGTTGGTACTTTCTTCTTTTCTTCTATCTTTCTAAAAAAAAAAAATCTGTGAGGGAGGAATTCTTTTCTTCCTTCAGGTGCATTGACGCCATCTTAGGCCTAGGCCTCCTCTTTTGTCACAGACAAAATGGAAAAACCATCCATTGGTTTTAAAAAGTGTTCAAAATGTGGCAGTACCATTTCGGCCACAGACACCCATGACTGGTGCCTAAAATGTTTAGGTCAGGATCATCTACCGTCAGAGTGTCTTTTTTGCAGGAAGATGACAAAGAGAGGCCTACAAAACTGAGCTGCAAAACTAGGCACCCTCTTTGCCTCCGATGCAGCATCTTTAGCATCGACATCATTGAGAGCTTCATCTTCCTCCCAAGGATCTCAGATATCGAAAGCTAAGTCTTCTTTGAAGACTGGTCGGCCCTCCAAGGATAGATCTCCTTCTAAGCATCGAGATGCCTCGAGCGTTGCCCTGGAGGGGGATATTCTGGCCAAACAACCTTGGTGGGAGGACCTTGCCCCCAAAGCCTTACTGGAGTCCCAGGATGCTCCCGAGGCCTCCACTTCTGAAGAGCTTCTGGCGCCATGCTCAGAGATCATGACCTGCAATTCCGGTACCAATACCCAAGCATCGGCAAGTTCCATGGATCAACGTATCCTGGCTATTGAGTGTAGCTTAGCGGCCTTACTGGTGGCCTCCGTACTGGTAAAGCCTTTACAATCGATCCCTCAGGCATCGGTACCGGTTCCAGTACCGACACAACCTGCATTGACCTTTTTGCCGCTTACCATGCTACCGCCCATGCTGGCCCTCGAATCTGTTTCCGGTGCGAGGTTCCAGCACCGCCACCCTCAACTACCAATTTTGATCGGTATCGGGTACGGGTACAGCGCAAAAATCCTGCCTGTTGGTACTTTGAGTCTTCGGACTCTGATTTCTTGGACGATGAATCGGCCGATACCCGGGACATGAGAACTCTCCTGGAAGACCCATCTCCGTCCCCACAATGTCGCATGTCCCCTCCAGAGGACATGTCTTTCCAAGACTTTATCCACGATGTTGCTCGGGGTCTCTTCATAACAGTGACATTGGAGAAAGAGCCTAGAGCTGAAGAACTTGAAATTCTTCAGTACCCTGAAGCCCCGAAGGAAGCTGCAACTCTCCCTATTCATCGCATTCTTCATGACCTTATGCTTCGTATGTAGGAAACGCCCCTTACCGTTTCCCTACATACCCGATGACTCGATACCATGTATTGGGTACCGGAGTGTCCCGGTTTCCAAAAGATGCAATTATCACACCATTCCATGGTAGTGGAATCGGCGATGCATCAGACAAAGAGTGCTAAGACACATTCCTCAAACCCTCCAGGTAGGGAATAGAGAACCCTCGATGCCTTTGGTTGGCGTTGTTTTCAGGTCGCCATGTTATCGGCTAGAATCAGTTATTACATACTCTATATGGGCATGTTCCTCAGGTTGCTAGGAATTTGGAGTTAATGGCTTCTCTTCTCCCTGATGACAAGAGAGCAGATTATTTTGCCCTTGTAAAACATACTCAAAATGTTTCAAAGTTTGTTAAGAGGGCAACTTTTGACTGTTTTGAGTGCATCAGCAGAACTTCGTCTATCTGCATCGGGGCATGCAGAATTGCTTGGCTTCAAGCATCAGATCTTGAACAATGGGTTCAGGACAAACTGGGTAACATCCCTTGCACTGGTGAAAACCTTGTTGGCAAGGATTGGCAAGACAAGGCCTCTCAGGTAGAATCTGAGAACACTACACTTAATAGACTATCAAGGTCTATGGCCAACCCAGCTAAGAAGAAATCAGGAAAGAAAGCTTTTTTCAATAGGAAGAAGTACTATTCTTCTTACACCCTGCTGTACAGTGTCAACACCATGCTCCTCAGAAGGTGTAGCAGCCACCAAAACAGCAAAGGAAGGCTCAGACTCCTAAGTCACAGCCACCTCAACAGACCCATCCTCCTCAGGGTCTTTGACTTCTTTCTAGAGAACATAGCTGCTCTGCCTCTGGAGATTCCAAATCATATCCTCATCCCTGGCAGGCTTTGTCACTTTGTCCAGAGGTGGCATCTTATCACATCAGAGCAGTGGACACTGTCCATAGTATGGGAGGGGTACAAACTTCATCTACAAAGTTTGTCCCTCCAGACTTCTCCAAGAGAGTTCCCCTCTCAGGTGGTCTTTCTGCTCTGTTGTTACAAGAGATCACTTCCCTCCTTCTTCATGGAGCAATAGAAGAGTTTCCACTATCCCAGCAGGGAATGGGCTTTTATTCTCCCTACTTCCTCATTCCAAAGAAAACAGGGGGATACAGGCCCATTCTGAACCTCTGAGAACTGAACAAGCACCTGGTATGGAAGAAATTCAAAATTATCTCCCTTGGTACCCTTCTTCCCTATCTGCTTGACTCTGTTCTCTGGATCTCAAGGAGGCATATACTCATATTCTGATTCACTCACAGCACAGAAAGTTCCTGCGCTTCATGTTTCAGGGAAGACATTATCAATACAGAGTCCTGCCTTTTGGCCTCACCTCTGCCCCAAGAGTTTTCACACAGTGCATGGCATTGCGGTAGTAGCCGCATTCTTGAGAACTCTCGGAATATTTGTCTTTCCTTACTTAGACGACTGACTCGTTCAAGCAAACACCTCTCTAGAGGCCAGTCTTTCTCGCGCACCATGCAGGTGCTGCAACACTTGGGATTTGTAATAAATCTTCCAAAGTCCCAACTCGATCCCTCTCAAACTCTAGAGTTCATAGGGGCTCTTTTAGACACTCAGCAATTGAAGGCATTTTTGCCTCAACTCCACTGCACACAACTCAATCAGTTAGCATCTCAAGCAAGCCTCAAGAGGTTTCTCACTGATCGAGATCTACTTCAACTGCAGGGTCATATGGCTTCAACAGTGCATGTTGTCCCATATGCTCATCTACATATGTGCACAACTCAATGGATATTGGCTTCCCAGTGGTCTCAAGTATCTGGTCACCTGGGAGACAAGATAATAGTCTCTACCCACCTAATCTCATCTCTCCAGTGGTGGTAATCCCCAGAAAACCTCCTGGTAGGGACACCTTTCAGATGCCAGCACATCAATGTACCCTGATGATGGATGCATCCAAATCGGGCTGGAGATCTCATCTGGACAATCTCTCCACTCAGGGACTTTGGTCTCATCACAAGTCACAACTCCACATAAATCTGCTGGAGCTCAGAGCCATTCACAATGCTCTCAAAATCTTCCAGGACCATCTTCGATTCCACTCAGTTCTAGTCCAGACAGACAATCAAGTAGCCATGTTCTACTTGAACAAGCAGGGCGGAACAGGCTCTTGGACCCTCTGCAGCGAGGCCATGCATCTGTGGTCTTTTGCCATACAGCATCACATTCACCTACTTGCGGTGTATCTTCCGGGTGAACACAATGTCCTGGTGGACAAACTCAGTTGAGTTCTTCTCCCCCACGAGTGGTCTCTCCATGCAGACAGGGTAACTCACATCTTTCAGATCTGGGGAACCCCAGAGATAGACTTGTTCGTAAGTTTTCAGAATGCCAAGCTTCCTCGCTTCTGCTCCAGGACCCCTGCTCTGGACAGCCAGCAGATGGATGCTTTTCACCTCCATTGGAGTCAAGGCTTCCTGTATGCCTTCCCTCCCATTCCCCTAATTCACAAGACACTTTTCAAACTCCAGAGAGACAGGGACTTCATGTTACTCATAGCCCCATGCTGGCCACGACAACCATGGTATCCTCTCCTTCTACATCTGTCTCGGGCTCAACCCATAGATCTGGGATCTGCTCCAGATCTCTCTCAGGAGGAGGGGACATTGCTCCATCCCAATCTATGATCCTTCCATCTTATGGCATGGCTGCTGAAGGCATAGCCTTCCAGGACATTAACCTCTCTCAGCAGATTAAAGATATCCTTTTAGCATCCAGAAAGCGTTCCACCAGGCATTCCTATTCCTTCAAATGATGTAGATTCTCTCTATGGTGTTCACAAAGGGCACTTAACCCCTTCTCAGCTCCAGTGGATGCATTACTTGAGTATCTTCTCCACCTGTCTTCCTCTGGTCTTAAAACCAGCTCTGTAAGAGTACACCTCAGTGCAATTGTGGCCTCTCACATGCCCTTCGATGGTCAACCCATCTTTTCTTAGCTACTTGTAGCATGCTTCATGAGGGGTCTTCTATTGACCAAACCTCCCATTAAGCCCCCTCCAGTGGCATGGGATCTCAATGTTGTTCTGGGTCAGCTTCTCAAGCCGCCCTTTGAACCTCTAGCGACCACCTCTCTGAAATTTCTCACCTGGAAAGTTACCTTCCTTATTGCTTTTACTTCAGTGAGACGCATTAGTGAGCGCCAAGCCTTAGTGGCTGACCCTCCTTATATACGATTCCACCATGATAAGGTAGTCCTTAGGACTCATCCTCACTTTATGCCAAAGGTGGTTTCGCCCTTCCATTTAAACCAGTCAGTCTACCTTCCTGTCTTTTTCCCTAGACCTCATTCCTCTAGAGCAGAGGCAACCCTTCACACGCTGGATTGCAAATGTGCCTTGGCTTTCTATTTCCAGACAACTCGAGAGCACAGAAAAGCTTCCCAACTTTTCATCTCCTTTGACTCGAGTCACCTGGGTTTGCCAGTATCTATGCAAACTCTTTCTAGGTGGATTGCAGATTGCATCTCCTTTGCTTATGAAAGTGCAGGTCTCTCGCTTGAGGGTCATGTCACTGCACATAATGTTCAAGTCATGGCTGCCTCCATGGCAAATCTATGCTCTGTAGCCACTGATGAGATATGCAAAGCAGCAACTTGGTCTTCTGTCCACACTTTTCCTGCCCACTATTGCCTGGACAAGGACTTCCGCCGGGATACCTTGTTTGGCCAAGCTGTTCTCCAGCATCTCTTTCAGATTTAGATCAACTCCTACCCTCATCCCAGGTTTCGATACCAGACATCCTTGGAGGATACATGACCTACTTAGTTCTGCCTCTGATCCACAATGCACCCGAAGATCATCTCTCTGGCATCTTCGAGCTAGGGAGTCCCATATGTGAAGACTACATTCCTGCTTTTTCCTGGAGATAGCGTAGTTACTCATCTGTAGGAGGTGATTTCCGGGAACAGCAGAAATTTAGTCTTCACAACTCGCCCTCCTCCCCTAGGAGTAGGGGCGGCCCAAGGGGGGTGCAGGGCCATGTGCGGAGACTTGGTACAGGGCCTCATTTGCATAAGGGGCCTCATTTGAATAACTATTTGCATAATATTACCATACACTAACTTTTAGTAAACATGCCTCTTAATGAGTGTATGGATAAAGAAAGACTAAAAGATTTCTACATTACTATAATCCAGTGCCAACTACCAGGCACATTAGGAACTACTACAAACTCTGCCCATTTAGAACCCATAGCAAACTGGCCGCCGTATCGTAACAGCACTATCAGGACTCACAAAGCACCATATTTTACCTATCAAAAGGCAACACTGCAAATATTAAACCAATACATTTCAGAGAATAACAATACATGACCTACTGGGGAAAGAGAACAAGTTGCAATGTCAAATAGGAATTACATAAACAGAATATCTCAGCTCAGTTACACATGCATAACATAGACCATCACCAAACAAGGAATCACAATTTAGAAACAGGAAGACAATAATTAAACTGGGAATCCCAAAAGCCAAACTTGGAATGTACAACAACACTGTAGAAATAAAACTATAAATTAATTTCCTCTTGTAATAAACAAAGCCCAGACGTTAATGATGCACATTTCCCAGGGCTTACATATTCCAGTTAATAAATTCAAAATAAAGAGATATTTTTCTACATTTTGTGCATTTTTTTCAGTTGCAATTGCTCCAGCCACTTCTTCTGGTTTCTTCGTGTCTTCTGCTAACTCTCCATCGTCTGCTGTCCATTTGTCCTTTCTTCTCTCTTCTAGGTTTTTTTTCCCATTCTCTTTCTACATCTGCTTTAACATACTAATCTTTCTCCTTTTGCTCTTTCCTCATTCCTATTTCATCAACTCAAATTTTACCCCTCCATCCTCAATCCCCACTTACTCTCCCAATACCCGGCCAATTGTAGATTTTTCTTCCCTCCCACACAAAATATTTTTCCCCTCTCCATTTCACTCTCCCAGCCCCATCCCATTCTAATCCTCCCCCAACATCAGCTCCCTTCTAGTTCCAGCCCCACCCAGCATCCGCTCCCTTCTAGTCCCCGCATCAGCCCATTTCCTGTCCTAGCCCCTATCAGCCCATTTCCAGTCCTATCCTACATAGCCCCACCATCAGCCCATTTCCAGTCCTAGCTCCCCCATCCATTTCCAGTCCTATCCGAGTCCCTCCGTCATCTCATTTCCAATCCCAGCCCCCCATCAGCCCATTTCTAATCCTTTCCTAGCCCCATCAGCCCATGTCAAATCCTAGCTCCCCTCCACTCAGCCCATTTCCAATCCAAGCACCCCATGAGCCTACTTCCAGTTCTAGTCCCTCCATGAGTCCATTTCAATACAAGCCCCCACCACAGCCCATTTCCAATCTTAGCACCCCCCAACAGCCCATTTCCAGTCCTATCCCTAGCCCCTCCATCAACCCATTTCCTGTCCTAGCTCCCCCCCCCACTCAGCCCATTTCCAGTTCTAGCTCCCTCCCCTCACAGCCCATTTCCATTCCAAGGCGCCCTCCCCATCAGCTATTTGCAGTTCAAGCTCCCCCTTCCACTCAACCCATTTCCATTCCACGCCCCCTCCCCGTCAGCTATTTGCAGTTCAAGTCCCCTTCCACTCAGCCCATTTCCAGTCCTAACAACCCCCCCCAGCCCATTACCAGTCCTAGCCCCCCATAGGTCATTTTCAGTCCTAAGCCGCCCCATTAGCCCACTTCCAGTCTTAGCCCCCCCAAAACCCATTACCAGTCCTAACCCCCCATCAGCCCACTTCCAGTCCTAGTCCCCCCATAGCCCATTACCAGTCCTAAGCCCCCCATCAGCCCACTTCCAGTCCTAACCCCCCATCACTCCATTTTCAGTCTTAGCCCCCCCATAGCCCATTACCAGTCCTAGCTCCCTCATCAGCCCATAACCCATTACCAGTCCTAACTCCCCTCCCCCCATCAGCCCAGGTAAATTTAAAATAAAAATTAAAAAACTGGCTGCTGCTGTTGCCGCCACGGCAGCGGCAGAATCAAGTGTCCCGTGGGCCCCTCCCCCCCCCCCCCCGCTTGCCTGCCCGGCAGAGCGCTCCCTCCCTGCATCTGTCCCTCTCTGTGCCGGCTTTCAGAGCCGCAAAGGGAGACTTTCTCCCTCGCGGCTCTGTTAAGCCCACTTTCTCCCTTTGCGGCTCTGAAAGCCGGCGCAGAGAGGGACTGATGCAGGGAGGGAGGGCTCTGCCGGGCAGGTGAGGGGGGCCTTGATTCTGCTGCTGCCACGGCGGCAGCAGCAGCAGTGAGAGCAGCCACGTTTCTTTTTTTTTTTTTTTTTTTAATTTATCTGGGCTGAAGAATGCAGAATGTTGTTTGCATGGGGCCCCCTGAAACACGGGGCCCCATGCAAACAACATTCTTGCTCAATGGACGGGCCGGCCCTGCCTGGGAGTTGTAGGTCTTCTTCTTTTTCTCTTCTCTCCTTTATCTCAGCTACAAACTCAACTGAGGAGGGAGAGCTGGAAAGGCGGGAAGGCAGCTACTCAGGCATTATGGGATGTTCCCAAAAGCTTTCCTATTGGACGCTAGGGAGCGTTCCCATGCGGGCTCCGTCGGTACCAACATAACCATATGTGAAGACTATATTCCTGCTGTTCTCGGAGATCAACTGTTACAGATGAGTAATACGCTATACCAGCACATAAAGAAGACATTTTAGGCAGTGACCTGCAGTATCTTTGTATCCAGCCATTGCTGTGCAGAGTAGTGTAGATGTGTAGCCTACTGGTTAGTGCAATGTCTCCATAAGCAGGGGATTGGGGTTTGAATCATACTTGTTCTTTTTGTGACTGTATGCTACTCAGATCATTTTCATGCCTGTAACCATCAGGGCTCTCCTGTGCCTGATCTGCACAGTAACATAGTAAATGACGGCAGATAAAGACCAGCATGGTCCATCCAGTCTGCCCAGTATTCAGTTTATTTTGATTTTATCCTGTTGCTGTAAAGGGATCCACTCTGTCTGTCCCATGCCATTTTGAATTCTGTCACTGTGTTTGCCCCCACCACTTCCATCGGGAGGGCATTCCAAACATCCATTACCCTTTCAGTGAAAAAGTATTTCCTGACATTTCCTTTCAATTTACCACCTTGCAGTTTCATGTTATGCCCTCTAGTTTTACAGCTTCCCTGTGTTTGGAAGAGGTTTGTTTGTTCATTATTTCTCTTTAAGTATTTAAAAGTCTGAATCATATCTCCCCTAGCCCTCCTCTCCTCCAAAGTCTACATATTTAGGTCTTCAAGTCTCTTCTCATAAGGCTTCTGACGCAGGCTCCAAATCATTTTAGTCACCTTCCTCTGAACAGTTTCCATTCTTTTTACATCCTTTGCAAGATACGGTCTCCAAAACTGAACACAGTATTCCAAGTGAGGCCTCACCAGTGACTTCTACAGTGGCATTAGTACCTCTTCCTTTCTGCTGGTAATTCCTCTTTGTATGCAGCCCAACATCCTCCTGGCTTTTGCCACCGCCTTGTCGCACTGTTTTGCCACCTTGAGATCTACAGAAATAATCACACCTAGGTCTTTCTCCTGATCTGTGCACACCAACCTCTCGCCCCCTATCGCGTACATTTCCCTTGGATTTCTGCTACCCATGTGCATGACACTGCATTTCTTTGCATTAAATCTTAATTGCCAAGCATTAGACCATTCTTCCAGCTTTTGTAGATCTTTCCTCATGTTAATCACTCCCTCGGGGGAGTCAAGTATGCATGTCACCACTTCTACTCTGTCCTGTCGCTGCACGCATTCTGCCACTTCTGGCTCCCCTGGGAGACACATTTTCCCCATCCTATGCCACACACTGACATTGCACCATTTTGCAATGGCACCACCCTGTGCATCGGTACAGCTGCCTCCCACATGCTCATCCACTTTACTGACCGCCACGTACGGTGCCCACAAATATGGCAGGTCCATCAGCTCTCATCTGTCCTTCCATCCATCACCTTTACATTGACTTTCCTCAATGCACCTTAATCAAGCATTAGGGTTATAGCCTTTTTCGGACTTTATGGTGTATGTTTGCCACCTTAACATCTGATGTCCTGTTAGCGCCCTTTACACCAGAATGCCCCTACCAGCCCGCCTTTTAAGGATTAACGCTCTTTATCACTGCCATTAATGCCTGTTAGCTTAACCCGCTTTAGTAAACATATCCCCATATGCTCTGGAACAAACCTTTCTTGTGCAGATGAAGCATTTATGTCTAGGTGAGTGAGCACAGGCTCCAGGCCAGAAGATCAAAACAGTAACAGTGCAGAAAAGCTGAAGATGCAGCAGTCTGCGCAAGGATATCTTGCTATGCAATAAGATCAAGTGGAAGCTGTTGGTGCAGTTCTGTCTGGATTGTCTGATGAATTGCAAGGGCAAACAATTGTGGAGAGCATGAGATTCTGTGCAGGCTGTTTTGAGTTCCAAAGAAGGTAGCCTGTTCAAAGGCCAATGCAAACCCTGAGAAGGGGAGGGCATTTCTGGCCTGGAATCTCCAAGGAGCTAGAGCAACAAGATGTCTCTATATCGTGCTCCTCTACATTAGGACCTCTTGGGCCATTGTGCAAAATTCTCTCTTTCTCTTCCCCCTAATAGAATAGAGACAAAATGACTAGTCAGCTGATCTATGCACAGCTTGTGTCCTCTGTCTCATTGAAGAGGATCTCTCAGCTTGTCATGATAACTATGTTGATGAGTTACATGATCTCTGTGATAGGTCACAGACATGACTTTGCAGAAGACACAGTGATCAGGATCATGGTATGTGCCCAGACATCTGAGGCACAGCGGATGACAGTCTCTGCTATGGAATGTTTTAGCACAGTGAAGGCAAGGATGATCTCCCAGTGATATAGAAAACAAAAATGTTCATAAAGAACATTTACTGTAGAATCTCTATGGATTGAAATTCTATGCAAAAAGGGTAAAACAAAGGCAATGGCAGTAAGGGTGTATGCTATGATATAGTGTATCTGGATTTTCAGAAAGCCTTTAACAAGGTCCCTCTTGAGAGACTCTTGGCAAAATTAAAAAGTCATGGGATAGGAGGAGGTTTACTATTGTAGATCAGGAGCTGGTTAAAAGATAGAAAGCAGAGGGTAGGGCTAAATGGCCAATTTTCCCATTGGAGAAAGGTGAATAGTGGAGTACTCCAGGGACCTATGCTGGGTCCGCTGCTGCTTAACATATTCATAAATGACCTGGAAATGGGAACAACAAGTGAGATAATCAAATTTGCAGATGACACAAAGTTATTCAAAGTTGTTAAAACCCATGAGGATTGTGAAAAATTGCAAGAGGACCTTAATAAATTGGAAGCTATGCACTTAGGAAAGAATGACCCAAACTATGATTACACAATGCAAGGTTCCATATTAGGAACCACCACCTAGGAAAAAGATTTAGGCGTTATCGTGGATAACATGTTGAAACTCTGCCCAGTGTGCAGCGGCAGCCAAGAAAGCAAATAGAATGCTAGGAATCATAAGGAAAGGAATGGAGAATAAAACAAAGGATATTATAATGCCTCTGTGTCGTTCCATGGTGCGACCACACCTTGAATATTGTATGCAATTCTGGTCGCCGTATCTTAAAAAGGATATATTTTACCTAGATTCATGTAGCTCTACATATAGCTGCATTTAGTTGCTTTGTACATAGTTCTCACGTTCTCTGTTTCACTGTTCATGAAACCTGTTTAATGTATACCAAGTTTATTGTCCTGTTCATTGTAAGCACAGATCAATTAATTGAGACGTGTAGTTTTTATGTTCATTGTAAACCGCACTGATGACGAATAGCGCGGTATAAAAGAAACTGTAAATAAATAAATAAAATATAGCATTATTAGAAAAGGTACACTGCTAAGAGAAACCATCACACTAACATATTAAGTAAAGCAATCAACAGACCGCGGGAGTTATTTGAACTCGTCAAATCTCTTACTAAAATATCTCAAAGCGACAACCTAAACAACTCCATCAAGGCCCAAACATTGGCAAACCACTATGCGAGCAAACTAACTGCCACAAGATCTACACCCTACCATGACTCAACACTACCGACACCACTAAACAACCTTGAGACCAACACAAATCAAGACCAGTTATGGAAACATTTCCACAAAATCGGAGACCAGCAAATTGCAACCATACTCACAAGCATAAACAGCACCACATCTCCACTCGACCCCTGCCCAGCAACCTGGATCAAGGCAGTGAAACAGGACATAGCACCGTACATCTCGCACATAGTAAACCTATCACTACAACAAGGATTCGTGCCCACTGAGCTAAAGAAATCCGTCATAAGACCTATTCTAAAAAACAGTACACTCAGCAGAGATGACCCAGCATCCTACCGCCCAATATCGAGCATACCATTCCTAGCAAAGATCATTGAAAAGGCGGTCCTATTACAACTCCAAGACCACCTGAACGACAATGCTCCTCTAGATGACCAGCAATACGGCTTTAGACAACATCATGGGGTCGAAACCCTATTACTAGTTCTACTTAACAACCTACTCAAGGGCCTGGAAAACAAAAAGAAAATGTACATACTCCTATTCATCGACATTTCAGCTGCCTTTGATACAGTTAACCATCGAACCCTCTTAAACAGAATCAAGTCAATAGGAATATCAGGAACCCCACTAAAGTGGTTCACATCATACATCTCAAACCGAATGCAACAGGTACAATTCAACGGCGAAAAAGCAGAAGCATTCTCTCAAACACAAGGTATACCACAAGGCTCTGCACTCTCAGCACTCCTTTTCAACGTATATATGCAACCACTATGCAAAATATTTACACAGCATAAAATCAACTACCACATTTATGCCGATGATATTATGCTGTACACACAACTTGACACTGACAACCCAGACTACAGCTCACTCGAAACATGTCTTGGCGAGATGCAAAACTGGTTACAACAAAGCAGCATGACAATCAACCACAAGAAAACTGAGGTGATGTATATCTCAAGGAAAGCAAATTTTGACCCACCTACATCAATAACCCTGTGCAACAACACTTATCAGACAAAGAAATAAATAAAATATCTAGGAGTTACATTTGACTGTGACCTAAAAATGGAAACTCACCTGGGCAAAACCAACAGGGCAGTCTTCTACAAACTGAGAGCTCTACAACTCATACGGAATATTATTGATCCCCACGATTTCAGATCCGTTGCTCAAGCACTCATCATGCCACATTTCGACTATTGCAACGCCATTCTTCAAGGACTTCCTAACAAAACCCTGAACATCCTTCAAATGGCACAAAATGTAGCTGCCAGGATCATCATGAAGAAAAGTCTTACTGAACACATTACACCAGTACTAATTGAGCTACACTGGCTCCCCATAGCAGCCCGCACAAAATACAAAATACTGACGACCACCTTCAAAACTCATCCACAGCATAGCACCATCCTTCCTCGACACCCTAATCAGATTGCAACCATCCAACAGAAACAGGAGAACCATCAATTCCAACACCCTCCACACTCCAACAGATATCAGATCAGTCAAAAAAAATCACTAGTAACAGGGCTTTCTCATACACAGCACCGACACTATGGAACCAACTCCCATCCGACCTACGAGCCAGCATTGATCTAGCCGACTTTAGAAAGAAACTCAAAACCCACCTATTTCAAAGTCATTTCAACCTGTACTAAATTCGCATGAGGGGCAACTCCCCCACAGCTCCCCAGAAAACCTGTAATGTATAAATGTACATATGTAAATTATTATCCCCTTAGCTTAGAAGTAGATAATTTTCTGCGTGACGTGCTAACCTTTCGAATCTTTATGTACAAATCAAAATTATTCTGTCTTGATTCGACAGCTTTATCCATGTAATCTTTCCCGCTTCTGATCGCTGGAAGGAGCGGTATACAAATGCTTGCTAAATAAATAAATAATAAATAAATAAAATACACAGAAGAGCCACCAAAATGGTAAAGGGGATGGAAGGATACCCCTATGAAGAGAAGCTAAAAAGGTTAGGGCTCTTTTTAACCTAGAAAAGAGATGGCTGAGGGGAGATATGATAGAAGTCTATAAATTAATGAATGAAATCAATGGGGCCGCGACTCTGATAATGAACGGAAACCGCTACCGCGGCTTTTAAACAAGCCCCATAGATTGATTATTTACACCATCAAAATATAGGAAGAATAGGGCACATGCAATGAACCTACAGTGTAATCTATTTAAGACTAATAAGAGAAAATATTTTTTTCACTCAACGTGTAATCAAACTCTGGAATTTGTTACCGGAGGATGTAGTAAAAACGGTTAGTGTAGCTGGATTTTAAAAAGGTTTGGACAAGTTCCTGGAGGAAAGATCCACAAATCATTACACAGGTCTGCAAAAAATATTTTTTCAAGAGCTATTTTGGTTATTCCACGTAATCTTTATGTTTTTTGGTGTGCTGAATCTGAAAATGACCTCCATTTTGTCATAGGACATCACGTTTCCTGACAATTTAGGTAACTACCGGTATGTTAAATAAGGCAATACCTCAAAATAAATGGAAAGAGACTTATAAAATTAAAGTTTTCTTAAAATATTTTCATAAAAATCCTTTTTTGAACTGAAATGAGCTCACCTACACACACTAAACTCGATTCGTCTTCCTTGTGAGGCTCCTCTTGGTGCATTTACGCTTGTGAGTAGCATCTGGAATGTCTCTCTGAAGCATCCAATAGTAGTCTGCCATCATTGTAATGCTCCATTTTCCCTGGTATCTCCTTTCCATCTCTTTAATGTCTTGGTGGAATCGTTCACCTTGTTCCTCACTCACAGCTCCCAAATTTTCAGGAAAGTAGTCAAGGTGGGACTGGAGGAAATGCACTTTCAAACTCATCAAGCAACCTAAAGCTTGAAATGCTTTCAGCATTCGTCCGACGATCTTTTTGTAGTGAGGATCTTTGTTATTGCCTAAACACTTCTATATGACTTCTTTAAATGCAATCCACCCTTCTTTTTGAGGATCCGTCATGGTATTGACAAACTCTTGATCAACTATAAGCCTTCTACTGTCTGGTCCGACGAACACACCTTCCTTCAATTTTGCCTCCAACAGGCCTGGAAACTTGGTGACCAAGTATTTGAAGCATTCTCCATCTCTTGGAAGTGATTTTACGACTTGCTTAATCAATCCCAATTTTATGTGGAGAGGTGGTAGAAGAACTTTATGGGAAGGTACCAAAGTTTCTCAGAGGACATTTTTTTCACCGACTGTTAGCACCCTCGGCTGCCAACTCTTCTTGGTCTAGTGATTTTGTCGGTCTCGATTGTCCCATAGACACAGAAAACAAGGATATTTGGTATACCCAGCTTGTTGCCCGAGCAGCATGCACAAGACCTTCAAGTCCCCAGGCACTTGCCAACCATGGTCTTCATATTTAAGTTTACGAAGAACCAATTCCAAGTTCTCGTAGGTTTCCTTCAAGTGTACGGAATGACCTACAGGTATGAAAGCGTAAAAAACATTGTGGAGTAAAACTGCTTTGAGACTTCTTTTTGAAGAATCTATAAAGAGACGCCATTGCTCTGAATCATATTGGATTTTAAATTGACCCATCAGACCTTCGACATCAATGCAATAAACCAACTTGTCTTCCTGGGCGAAGTAAGGAACAAACTCCTTTTCACGATGTCTGAACCATGAAGATGACACTCCTAGCAACAATAAATTCCTGCTTTTCAGCCTTGATCCGAGTAACTCAATGGCATCTTTGGGAAGATTCAAGTCTCTTACCAAATCACTCATCTCCTCCTGAGAAAACAATTTTGGTCTTGTATCATCTTCAAAGTCAGAACTTGATTCGTCATCTGGTTCAGGTATGACTTCACCTTCATCGGAGCTAGGTATCTCTTCCAAGGTAGCAGGGGGCTTGGTTACTGGTATATCTGTGCCATGGGGGATGGGACGAATTGCCGAGTGAAGATTGGGGTATGAAATGGAATGTTTCCATTTGGAATTAAACCCTTTCACATCGCATGAACAAAAGTAACAGTTCTTTTGCTCTCGCCACACCATAGGAATCCCATAACGGAAAGATTTTTTCTTACCCTTGAACCAGTTTCGGAGGTCCTCAACACACCGTTTGCACACTTTATGAGGCGCCCAGACTTTATCTTGATCTCCAATTTTTAGTCCAAAGTATGCAAAGTATACTTTCTTCACAAAGTCTGTAATATTCTGCTGTTGCTTCAACACTGTATATTCACCACAGATGAAACAGACACTGGCGAATTAATACACTTTCGCGGAGCCATAACATAACGGTTGAAGAATGACGAGCTAACACGAATTGCGATGAAAAAGTGTGAACAGCCTAGAACCAAGAACCTGATGATGATTCGTGCACAAGTGTGGCATGCAGGAGAGAGCAGCTCTGTGTCTGTACACGAGATGTCACAGTGCTGGCCACGCCCCCCTGCACTGACCGGAGCTGCTGCTATCTGCCCTGTGTCTCCCTCCCACTGGATTCTTCAGGAAAGATTAACCCCTTCTACCATTAGAAGCACGGACTTAAAACTTGCTTAGCTTATGTATATATTGCTGACCATCAGATTTACAGTGCTATATATTTTTTTACATAACTTGGACAACCCCCTTAAGGTTTTTTTGGTATTTTATATCTTAAATGCACTTATGTGAATTAATTAATAGTAATTTAAATTAATAGTAATTTGAAAAAATTTGATAAATTTGAAGACAATTTTGCATGTTGTGGCAAATCATGACGTCTAGGAGTTTTTTCAATATTTTATTTGTTTTCAGCACACCAAAATACATGGAAATTAGATGAAAATAATCAAACAGCTTTTTAGTCGCAGACCTGTGGGGGACCCAGGCAATCCACTGCTTGCCCCAATACAAGCATTGTGGAATCTGTGTCTTTTGAGGAAACTGCTAGGTAGTTGTGACCTAGATTGGCCACTGTTGGAAACAGGATACTGGGCTTGATGAACCTAAGTCTGACCCAGTATGGCATATCTTATGTTATGCTCTTATTGACTCAAAGAAAAAGAATAAAGATAAAAGGTGATGAAAAACTTCTTTGGATTATGGAATGTGGAAAAATTCTTGAGAGAACTTTGTCATGTGTCCATTCAGTGAAGTGTAAGAAACAGCTGAGGAGGCCATGCATATGCTCAGAAATACTAATTTTTGTACTGTGTGAGAGCAGTTCCATCTGGTGCTGTTGCAAAATGTCACCTAGTTGTGTGCCTGATTCAATCTTGCTTGCCAATGGAAAATATTTATTTCATCTTTCATCTATGCAGTAGTCATTTAGCTTTCTTTCCATCTTTTTATTCTTTCCAAACCAACAGAAATTGGAAGGAATTATACAAAAGGGATAGAGAATGGCTGTCTGGGGACAAAATAACACCACAAAAATTTAATGAAATGGAATGAAACTTGGCATGTGGGAAAAACTGGTAAGAAGATACATCAAGTTTGAAAATGGGCAAAATGAGATTAGGGTTGCCAGAGAAATAAGCCCCCCTCCAAAGAAAAATGGCTCTATTGCATTCCAGCTTCGGTTGCATAAAAAATAAAAATAGTGAAACATAGCAGTTACAGAATTCCCCCTTTAAAACTCCATCTCCCTGTTCTGTATTCTCCCAACCCACCAAACTACCCCCTCCCACAACTGCTCCACCACCTTACACACTGTCCCCACCCCTGAAATATATGCCCTCAGAATTGCCCTAGCACCCTGAAAAAATACCCTCATGCAACTGTTTCACCACCCTGCCAGCTGCCCCATCTTCAAATTCTACATACCCCACAACTACTCCACCATAATGCAAACTGCCTCCACTCCCAAAAAACATCCCACAATTGCCTCACTTTCCTACAAACTCCCCCACCCCAAAAATTCCCCCTACAACTGCCTCACCCTCAAAACCTAACATCCTCTGCAACTGCCACACCTCCAAAAAATGTATTTATTTCCATTTATTCCTCACTTATTTAAAAGTCTA
Organism: Ichthyophis bannanicus; assembly: GCA_033557465.1. Classification (NCBI taxonomy): domain Eukaryota; kingdom Metazoa; phylum Chordata; class Amphibia; order Gymnophiona; family Ichthyophiidae; genus Ichthyophis; species Ichthyophis bannanicus. The sequence continues at coordinate 923,357,731 of CM066032.1, read as the reverse complement.
AACAAGTTCCAAAAATACATACATAATCAATGCACAAATATATACATAATCTACTAAAACACATTTGCTTCTTCTCAAGTTGTGATTTTTGTACTATTGTCTGGTTGTGTTTAAGTTGCTTTGTTGTGTGATTGTTTTTAATTTTTATTTTTGTAAGCTGCTCTCATGTTTTTATGAAGCATGAAATTAAACTATTAACATTACATTCATCAATAAGAATGCCCATCATTAATGCTCATTGGCCTTTCTATAGGGAAGAGAGAGCAGCAGCTGTACTGGGTAAGGCGATCACATGTAGCCAGGGCACCATTGAAAGCTATGCTTTAAAGGTGGTGGGTGACTGTCAGGAGAAAGAGCTCCAGTATCTCATAGGAGTCCTCTGCAAGAAAAACTCAGATGTTACTTAGGAGCTTTTCCCCTACACAAGAGCCTTCAAATTCAGAGTTTATGGAAGAGACATTAGAGGAGCTGGTAGAAGAGGACCTGGTGCCCATGAGCTACACTGGAGAATCTAGAAGAGAGGGAGGCTCTTTGTGTAACGTCTCTTCATCTACAGGCAGCTTCATTGTGCACAGTCCTGCCTGCTGCACCTGCTTGGTGCTCAGCTGCATGTAGTGACCAATTTTTGCTGTTTTGTGAAAGCTGCAAGGATGTGGAATGATATTAAGAGGGATCCAGTTCTTTCCCTTCTCTGTGCCCTTGTGTTTTCTTTCATCCTCCTCTTCTTGTGTCAGGAGAATCCGTGCATCAGGAATATCAGAGGTTTTCACTTCTAGCCCCAGTTGCTGCATCAACATGGTTTTCATCATACAGGAAAGGAAAATAATAGCAAAATCAAGGGCCACAGAGCCCAAAACAATAAGGAATCATGATGTAGCTCTCACAGAATAGTCAACTTTGACTGGGTAACCAGGGAGTTGGACCGAGGGAGAACCCTAGATGTGGTGTATTTAGATTTCAGTAAAGCCTTTGACACTGTTCCTCACAGGCGACTTATAAACAAACTGAGCACCCTAGGGACGAATCCTAAAGTTACTGCTTGGGTTAGAAATTGGTTGGGTGGGAGGTGACAAAAAGTACAAGTAAATGGAGCTAACTCTGAGGAGAAGGATGTTACCAGTGATGTGCCCCAGGAATCTGTCCTTGGTCCGATTCTTTTTAACATCTTTGTTAGTGATATAGCAGAAGGGCTGTCGGGTAAGGTTTGCCTCTTTGCGGTTGATACCAAAATCTGCAATAGAGTAGACACCCAGGAAGGTGTAGATAACATGAGGAGGGATCTAGCCAAGCTTGAAGAATGGTCTAGAATTTGGCAGCTGGGATTTAATGTTAAAAAATGTAAGGTCATGCATTTGGGCTGCAGCAATCGAAGGGAGCAATATAGTATAGGGGGTGAAGTACTTTTGTCCACTAAAGAAGAGCGGGACCTAGGCGTGGTTATCTCTGATGATCTTAAAGTAGCTAAACAGGTAGAAAAGGTGACGGCAAAAGCTAAAAGGATGCTTGGGTGCATACGGAGAGGAATGGCTAGCAGAAAAAAGGAGGTGATAATGCCTCTGTATAAGTCTTTGGTGCGACCTCATTTGGAGTATAGTGTGCAATTCTGGAGACCGCACCTTCAAAAGGATGTGAACAGGATGGAGTTGGTGCAGAAGGTGGCTACTAAAATGATTAGTGGTCTTCATTATAAAGCATATGAGGACAGACTTAAGGATCTTAATATGTACACCTTAGAGGAAAGGCGGGATAGAGGTGATATGATTGAGATGTTTAAATACCTCCGTGGCATAAATGTTCAGGGAGAGAGCCTCTTTCAATTGAAAGCAAGTTCTGCTAAGAGGGGACATGGGATGAGGGCGAAGGGAGATAGATTCAGGAGTGATATGCAGAAATATTTCTTTACGGAAAGAGAAGTAGATCCGTGGAATAGTCTCCCAGTGGAGGTGGTAGAGATGAGGACAGTAACTGAATTCAAAAAAGCATGCGACAAACACAGAGGATCTCTAAAGGTAAAAAGGGGACTGTTGTAGTTGTTGATATGGAAGGACAGACTAGATAGGCCATGTGGTCTTTTTCTGTCATCATATTTCTATGTTTCTAACTTGGTGGCCATGGGCAATAAAGGCAGCAGCTTGAGGACGCTGGCCAGGACAGAGAAGTATGCCCATAGATGCATCACTAGAAATCTTCCCTCACCGTACAGTTGTGATCAGGGGACACCTGACTGTCCATGAGATGAACACTGCAACCATTCCCAGGCAGAAACCCATGATCTCAGTATTTCCCTGAAGCACCATCCCAAGAAGCCTCTTTTGTGGACCATGACAGTATTCCGACAGGTAAAGCACCAGTTGTCGTGAAATAGCAACAAGCTCCCACAGAGAGAGGAAGAGAGAGGGCAAACAGGCTGGTTCTGTATGATCTCCTTTTTCTGGCATGTTATAGGGAAAATACATCCCTATAACAGCCCCACCACTTACAAACTGCCCCAACTTTGAAAACTACCCCAAAACAACCTCCAAGAAACTGCCCCACCATCCCGCACACTACCCTACTTCTAAATTATACTCCCTTGCACCTACCACTCTGAAAACTACCCTATCCCTAAAGATACTTCCCTGTATGATCTCCCTGTCATCCTGCAAACTACCCCCCGTAACTGGTCTACCACCTTGCCAACTGTCCCCCCCCCCCACATCTAGCCCACCACCCTGTAAATTACTCCCACTCCCAAAACCAACCACCCTATAATTTGCCCCAGCCTGCCAACTGCCCCATCTCCAAAAACTGCACTGTTGCAACTGCCTCAACTTCCCCATTCCCAATCAATCTCTACCAAAACTGCTCCAATCTGAAAACCATCTCCCTGCCTCCTCATAACTATGTCCTCTGAAACTGTCCTGACACGCCCAGTTATCCCTATATAGGCACAACACTCAAAACATACATCAGACATATACAGACACGGAGATTACAAGCAATTCCAGTAGCTGCAGCATACAAACACTGATCACAGACATAAAGAAAACCAACATAGATATAAAGTACACAAACAAACATGTACATGCAAGTATTTTTACACACACACAAGCATGCACGGATATGCAAGTACAGATGCAGCCCACATAGTTATGCACATATGGACACAGGCAATGCAGATACAAACACAAGTGTGTGCACGCACACACAAGGGTTTGAAAGAATTCCATCAGCCAAGCTCTGCTCTGCCTGCTTTGCTCCTTTGTTTAATGCATGGAATATATCTGATCTAAGCTTCCAAGAGGGTACTTTTAAATAGTGTCCATCCCTGATGTAAACCATTAACCTTTACAGTTGCTCCTTTTAATATATCTCTAACCATTTTCCTCATTTTATCATAGCTTTTCTTTTGAAAGTTAAATGTTAGCATAATAGTTTACTTTTGGGTCCTCCCTCCAGTTAAGTAACATTATGATCACTATTGCCAAGTGACCTCATTATTGTTACTTCTTGTATGAAATCCTGTATTCTGCTAAAAGGATTAGGTCTAAAATAGCTCCTCCTACAACTGTACTATGCAGCGCTGTACAGACACATGTAAAAGACTGTCCCTGCTCATCAGAGCTTACAATCTAGTCAAGACAGACAACACAATAGCTGAGACAAGGATACATCTAGGGGAATAGGAAGGAAAACACATAGAAGACTAAGTGGATCAGGATCCAAAAGCGGCCTCGACGAGGTGAGTTTTCAGCCTGGATTTGAAAAGGGCCAGAGATGAAGCCTGATGTACAGACTCCGGTAGTTTGTTCCAGGCATAAGGAGCAGCAAGGTGGAAGGATCAAAATCTGGAGTTAGCAGTAAAAGAGAAGGGCACAGATAGCAGGGATTTGCCTGAAGAGCAAAGTTCCCAAAGAGAGGTGTAGGGAGAGATAAAAGAGGAAAGGTAATGAGGAGCAGCAGAATGAGTGCGCTTAAAGGTCAGTAGGAGAAGTCTGAACTGGATGCGGAAACAGATAGGGAGCCAATGAAGCAACTCGAGAAGAGGGCTTATATGAGCATATCAAGGCTGACAGATTAGCCATGCAACTGAGTTTTGAATAGATTGAAGGGGAGATGATTCAGAGGGAGTGTATTACTATAAAACATTTCACTCTGAGTCCTCACTGACATCCAAACCAGGCACAATTTATATATGGTAATACTAAGCTACTGTTTATTGCATAGTATATAAAAGATTATAAGTCATACAATGCATATAAGTAAGTTCTAATAAGTTCTAACATAATAAGTTCTAGCATAAAATGACTAATAAGTTCTAGCATGAAATGAAATGCATCAATACATATACCGGATTGTAGATTCACTTCAGCGATCGGGGGAACTTTCCACGATGAAGGAATCCGGGAAAGCTGCCAAAACAGAATTGCTTTGTCTCTAGTGCAGTACGGTACGGTTTTCCTTCTCCTTGGAAAGTTCCACGTTTGATATACAAGTTTCAGTAATTGTTTGCTATCAGAGATGTGTTTTCATTGGATAGTACAGCGTGAGCTTCATGTGAAAACAGAATTCTCACGATTATGATTGGATATAGATTTCATACACAATTTATGTACAGAGACGTGCTTCTGACTCATTATACTAGTTCAGACCACTTCAAGCAAGATGTTTATGCCCTCTAGTAACCTTATAGTCTCTACAGTGCAAGCTGCTATGCCCTGTAATAACTCCCAATAGCTACATGTCTGCTGTATCCATTCCATTCACAGCAAAGCATGTCACACTCGTATCACATTCGGTCCTAATGGATTCAGCAGTACATGTAGGATGTTGGCCGAAAAAACGGCCGTCTAATTTGTGACATATACAGCAGTTGCAGATGGAGAGGATAAAAACAACTATCACCAGTATCAAAACTGGATGGATCAACATATTTAAAACACTAGTAGCCGAGGGGGAATATCCCATAAAAATGTCATAGCAATGATGGGAGGTAGCCTTGGCAATACTGGATCCTAGGTATGCCAAGTTATCTGCCATCAGCACGGTATGCACTTGGTGCATTGCAATAGTCCTGTTTAAGTGTTTCAGATGATTATGCAACAACGCAGAATCATTTAACAGCTTATGTAATCTTATCAAATTTAGATCCCAATTCGAGACATCCATTGGTATGGGCGTCCAATAATGATGTACAGCTTTATGAGTAACAGCATAAAGTAAATAAGTTTCAAGATGCCACCGTAGTGTAGTTACATTCTTCAAACAACCCACAAAGGGGAGAACTATCTTAGGTATAACTTCAATATTGACTACCATGCATACTTCTTGTGGAGCTATTTCAATCAAGTATTCATATAAACTGGTGGCATAATAATGAATTTGCACATGTTAACACTATTCTGCAATAAGCAAGGTTCATATACACTAGATTGGATGCGACAAATTGTTCCTCCTATCACCTCGGTGCTGGTGGATAGATCATGGGTACGGTTATTAGAATCAATATGGGTCCCTGAAAATTCCGGAAGCCAATATGAAATTCTACCAGGGGTCCCCATTACCAAAGGAAGTACTATAAATTTACACATTTGCATCTTCTTAGTTACATTATATACGGTAGCTTGTCCGGTGCAACTAATCTCATTGCACTGCATTTTGGAAGCACTATACATCAACCATTCATTAGTGACATTCAATATTTGTTTCCAAATTTGTTCGTTTCTGGATAGGAGTCTCGCTTGAAACCTATCGCGTTGTTCAATAATTGTCATAGCTTGTAAAGTACATACTGTCCAATTAGCAAAGCGAGTTGTGTTTTCTGACATATTCCACGTATACTGAGTAGCATTTGTAAATAAGTTCAAAAGTTCAGAAGAGATGGCTGCGTGCTCTTGGACTGGGCGCCAAATGGTGGGAGCCCACCGAGTCTGTAAAGTCAATGCATCATTAATGCCAGCTCCGGCATTATGCATACAATTTGCTAAAGTTTAATCGTCCCATTTTCTTGGTGTAATGCATATGCCATCTGATAACCCCCGCCTGAGGGGCACCTGCCCACAATTGTCCGGAAGTAGTGAGATTCAGGATCTTACATCGTTGCTTGGCAGGGCAGGTGAAATTATCTTGTTGTCGCTCTGTGGTGGCATTCTTCCAGCTCCAGTACATTTTGATTCGAGGTTTGGTTGATTAACAGCTCTCCAGGGGTCCATATTTCACTTAGGGATACCCACCAACATAATGAAAGGATGCCAAGGAACGGGGTCTGAAATACAGAAGATATACCTTATTCTCTTAAATAACACTTGTCTTCGGGGATATATTCCCATTGCTCCTTTCCAGGTCGCATTACCAGCAACACCTTATCCTTACCTACAGCAATAACCTCCCCGGGTGATGGCGGTCCTTGAGTTTCATGAATTCATATTTTGGCCCCCACTTTGACTCTGCTAGTGGACCCAAAACCTTTTTCATTTGCCAGATCTGCCCTGGCAGTAGTCCACGTCCAATATGCCCCATCCCTGTGTGAGGCACCGCCCGTTGCTGGGAATGCTGGCAAACAGGGCAGTGACTGATCACTTCCTTGATGATATCAAGGGTTAATGGGATTCCCCTACTTTGAGCCCACCTGAAGGTGGCTTTTTCTCCAAAGTGACCACTTTTTTGGTGTGCCCAAAGGGCTGTACCCTGAAGCCATACCGCTTTTTCAGAAGGATACGGCTCAATCGGCTGCGTAGTTTCCGCCACTGATATCGAAGCTGCTTCATCTGCTTGGGAATTAAACAAACAATCAAGTGAGTCAAGGGGCATATGTGCATCCTGCAATGTAAACCATGGTTTCTCCGAAATTGGCATATCTGTCTCATTGGGGTATTTGTCCAAATACCCAGCTACCAGAATTTGGGACAAATTCTGAGTCCCTACCCCCACATGATCCTGAAAATACTGTGGAATTGCCCTCTGTATCACGGGCTCACGGCTCAGTGTAATAAGCCGTAAAACATTTTGAGCATCTAAACTCACTCCTCTCCCTCCAGTATCATAGACCCTAACCAGCCTTTGCAAATCCCCTTCTCCTGGCTGCTGGCGGAACCGGGTCAGTATATCATCTACTTCTGCCTGTGTAAAATCCTCCACAGTGGTCCTCATTCGTGTATGAGGGACTAATTCAGTGAGATATTGGGGCTGCCCATCTGGCCCCAGCAGCGGTTCCCTTCCGGGCCCCATCTGCTGTATGGGTTGCCCATCATTACCACGTATAGGGCGTCTTCCAGGCCCCAATACAGTTTTTTCCTGTCTCCTACTAATGGGCTGAGCTTGTCTAGATAGTAACTCTTCTTTCACTTCTTCCCCCAAGCACCCATCCGGGTCTGAGGAATTCCAAATATCTCCATCCCACCTATCTGGGTCCCATTCTGTGGTGGCAGTAGCCACTGCTTTATATACTTTCTGTTTGTTAACCTTACCTTTCCTCTTTCTGTATTTATTTTGTGCTATTTTTACTGTGGCTTTTTCTGCTATCCCCTGATAATGATCCAGCTTATCCTGCAATAGCTTCTGATGGCATTCCAAAACCATCATTTTCCCTTCTGCTTCTAGCAGTTTGTGCTCAACGTGGCTCAATTCCAGCTGCCTGTTCTGCAGCTGGGAGTGAACCTTTTGATAGGCTGTTAACAACACCCAGGTCTGTCTTTCTGGGGTAACTACATCACCTGGTTTCCCGGGGAGGCCCTTGAGTACTTTGTCCACATCAAGGGACGTTACTTGCTTTAACAACACCCAGGTCTGTCTTTCTGGGGTAACTACATCACCTGGTTTCCCAGGGAGGGGGCCCTTGAGTACTTTCTCCACATCAAGGGACATTGCTAACAACACCCAGGCCTGTCCTAGGGTAACTGCATCACCACCCAGTTTCCCAGGGGGGGGCCCTTGAGTACTTTTTCCACATCAAGGGGCATTGCTAACCTTAAAAAAAAAAAATAATGCATTCCATGATTCTTCAAACCCATTATCCCCTAATTGCAAAGCTAAAGTCTATAAGTATCCGTTCATCCTGGGATGGGTTGGCTAGCACTAAAGTTTTTATTCTTGCTTTTAAACATGTCTGGGCACTCTGCCAAAACAGCGATTTTCTTGGCACTCTGCCAAATGGGATTCAATCGACACAGAGCTCCGCCGTGCACTGCGTGCCTCTCTATCGATTAAATCACCTGGCTGCAATATCAATTAAGTCACTTCACATCCCATCCTCGTCGCCATTATGTATTACTATAAAACATTTCACTCTGAGTCCTCACTGACATCCAAACCAGGCACAATTTATATATGGTAATACTAAGCTACTGTTTATTGCATAGTATATAAAAGATTATAAGTCATACAATGCATATAAGTAAGTTCTAATAAGTTCTAACATAATAAGTTCTAGCATAAAATGACTAATAAGTTCTAGCATGAAATGAAATGCATCAATACATATACCGGATTGTAGATTCACTTCAGCGATCGGGGGAACTTTCCACGATGAAGGAATCCGGGAAAGCTGCCAAAACAGAATTGCTTTGTCTCTAGTGCAGTACGGTACGGTTTTCCTTCTCCTTGGAAAGTTCCACGTTTGATATACAAGTTTCAGTAATTGTTTGCTATCAGAGATGTGTTTTCATTGGATAGTACAGCGTGAGCTTCATGTGAAAACAGAATTCTCACGATTATGATTGGATATAGATTTCATACACAATTTATGTACAGAGACGTGCTTCTGACTCATTATACTAGTTCAGACCACTTCAAGCAAGATGTTTATGCCCTCTAGTAACCTTATAGTCTCTACAGTGCAAGCTGCTATGCCCTGTAATAACTCCCAATAGCTACATGTCTGCTGTATCCATTCCATTCACAGCAAAGCATGTCACACTCGTATCACAGGGAGACCAGCAAAGAGGAAGTTGCAATAGTCTAGATGGGAAGTGACTAAAGAGTGGGTAAGTGCCTTAGTAGCATCTTCAGAAAGAAAGGGCAGATTTTACTGATGTTGTAAAGAAAGAAATGACAAGTTTTAGCTATCAGTTGGATGTATGAGGAGAATGAGAGGGAGGAGTCAAAGATGACCCCCAAGGTTGCGAGTTGAGGAAATGGGAAGTAGAGCGTTATCCACAGAGATTGAGAAAGGAGCAAAAGGGGGAGAAGGGGGAGGTGGGTTAAGGGGAAAAATAAGAAGCTCAGTTTTGGCCATGTTCAGTTTAAAATGGCGATGAGACATCCAGGCAGCAATGTCAGATAGGCAGGCAGTGATCCAGGCCTGGATTGACGGCAAGATTCCAGGTGTAGAGAGGTAGATTTGAGAGTCATCAGCGTAAAGATGGTACTGAGAACCATGGGAAGAGAGGAGTGCACCAAGGGACTGGGTATAGAGAGAGAAAAGGAGTGGATCCAAGACAGACTCTTGGGGTATACCAACTGAGAGCAGGATAGCAGTAGAGGATCATCCACCAGAACAAACACTGAAAGTGCGGTGGGAGAGATAAGGAGAGAACCAGGATAGCACAGAGCCCTTAAAACCAAGAAAGGACAAGGTATTGAAGAGATGGTGGTGGTCAGTATTGTTAAAAGCAGTAGAAAGGTCAAGAATGATGAGGATCGAGTAAAGATCCTTGGATTTAGCCAGGAATAGGTCACTTGAGACTTTGGTAAGAGTTATTTCAGTAGAATGTAAAGGACAAAAGCTAGATTGCAATGGATCCAGAAGGGCTTGAGAGGAGAGAAAGTCAAGGCAATGACAGTGAACTGCACATTCAAGTAGTTTAGAAATGAAGGGGAGGAGAGATGGGTTGATAAAGCATAATTACTCACCTGTAACAGGTGTTCTCCGAGGACAGCAGGAATTAGTCCTCACATATGGGTGACATTGGTGCCAACGGAGCCCATGTGATAACTTCTCTCCAGCTTTCAAAGAAAGCCTTTAGGAGATGCACCACACATGTGTGGTCCCCTTTCCACCTAAGAGTGCCATCTTGCCTCAGTAGGATGACATAGCTCAAAGGCAAATGTGACACAAAAAGCAACTCCACGGGGAGGAGGGAGGGTTGTGAGGACTCTGGTTCCCACTGTCCCTGGAGAACACCTGTTACAGGTGAGTAACTTGGCTTTCTCTGGGAACAGCAGACAGTCAGACCTCACATATGGGACTCCCTAGCTATAGGCTACTGAAAACCTGTAAAAAGCCATGGGTGACCAGAAGAACGTGAGCCGTGAGCAACAGCAATTAATCTTGAGAAGACAGACTCCCAAGCGGCCCATGTGTCCAGCGAGAAACCAGTACTGTGGTAGCCTGAATACACAAGGGCCAGAGGGCAGGAGTTGGCTACACCCTGAATAGATGATGGAGTACTGCCTGGCAAAAGGCACTGTCCCTATGGGACTCCCTTTCCAGGCAGTAATGAGCTGTGAAGGTATGGACTGAGGACCAGGTGGTGGCCTGGCAGATTTCTGACAAGGGAACGGAATACAGGTTTGCCACGGATGCCGCCATGGCCCTGACACTGTGCGCCATGATCTGGCGCTCCAGCAAGAGCCCAGCCTGCTCATAGGCAAGGGCAATGCATTCCGTCACCCAAGTGGACAGAGTCCGTTTGGTCACTGCTGCCCCCAGCTGACTGGGGTCATAGGAGACTAAAAACTGTGGGGCTTTGCAATGGCCCTGGGTACACTAGAGGCAGAAGGACAGGGCCTTCTTTACAGTCCAGAGTATGAAGGACAGTCTCTGCTCTGCTGGCATGAGGCCATGGAAAGAAGGTGGGGAGCACCACCTCCTGGCTGTGGTGGAAAGGGGACTCCACCTTGGGAAGGGAACTTGGGGTGCATGCGGGGCATGGCCCTGTTCTTATAAAACCTCATCTAGGATGGATCAGCCACCAATGCCTGGAGCTCACTGACCCTGTGAGCTGACGTGAATGCCACCAGGAAGATGACCTTCCAGGAAAGGGACTGTAGGTGGCAGGTAACCAGGGGCTCAAATGGTGGGCCAGTGAGTTGTGACAGCACCACGCTGAGGTCCCACTCCATCGCCGGTGGGAAGGCTTGGACAACAAGAGACCCCACTAGAAGCAGGTCATGAGTGGCTGGATGGAGAAGGACTTGCCCTCGATAAGGCGGTGATGCACTGTGAGTGCACTCAGGTGGATCCTGACAGAGTTAGACTTCAGTCCTGCCTGAGAAAGGTGAAGCAAATATTGCAGTACAAGCTTCACAGAGCACGAGAACGGGTCGACCCATCACTCCATGCACCACAGTGAGAATCTGCACCATTTGAGGGCATAAGCCCATCTTGTGGAGGTCCTACGGGAGGCCAGGAGGACCTCCTCCACCTCCCCTGAAAGGTTGAAAGGGACCAAGGCTACCCTTTCAGCAGCGAGCCATTAGCATCAGAGACCCTAAGTTGGAGTGTAGGAGGGAGTCCTTCTCCTGCGACAGCAGCTCCGGGGCACTCCTCAAGGGGGCTGGGGGCGCCATGGATAAGCGAAGGAGCAGTGGGAACCACAGTTGCCTGAGTCACGATGCCCTATCATGCTGAGCCTTAAACAAGGTCTTGGCGATCAGCAGCGTGGGTGGGAAGGCATAGAGAAGGCCCTCTGTCTACGAGATGAGGAATGCATCTGCTGCTACCTGAGATGGGTATGGCTGCCTGGAGCAGAGGCGGGGCAGCTGGGCGATGGCCAGACTGGTGAAAAGGTCCATCCGTGGAGTTCCCCAGAGCTTGAAGAGCTGGTAGGCCACTCTGGGGTCTAGTCGCCGCTCGTGCGGCTGGAGGACCCTGCTCAGCCTGTCTGCCAGTGCATTGTCCTGGCCCGGCAGATATACTGCCCTCAGGAGCATCCCGTGGCGGTTTGCATATGAGCAGACAGCTACGGTCTCTTGGCAGAGGGTGTATAACCCCGTGCCCCCCTGCTTGTTGACGTAGAACATTGCCACTTGATTGTCCATCTGGACCAGTACTGAGTGGTGTTGCAGGAGGTGACGGAAGGCTTGGAGGGCCAGGGATATGGCCCGAAGCTCCCAGAAGTTGATCTGCTGAAGACTGTCCAACTGTGACCAACTGCCCTGAGTGCAGAGGCCATTGCAGTGGGCTCCCCAGCCTAAGAGGGAGGCATCCGAGGTTAGGACTCTCTGGGGAGCAGGAGCCTGGAATGGCATCCCAGACAGGAGTGCTGGGGGGCTTGCCACCAGGTGAGAGAGTTGGCCAGTTGGTGGGTCACCACCACCCTGTCCCACAACCAGCCTATGGCCTGGGTCCACTGGGAGCGGAGGCCCCATTGAGCCACCCTCATGTGAAGGCAGGCGTCTGGGGTAACATGAACTGTGGATGCCATGTGACCTAACAAGCAGAGCAGGAGGGCAGTAAGTGTCGGTGCTGCAAGGCCGTGGCCATTGTCCTAAAGCGGTCGGCCCTGTTCCGAGGAAGAAAGGCCTTTGTCTGAACTGCATCCAGCCTTGCCCCTATAAACTCCAGACACTGTGTCGGGAGGAGATAGGATTTGGGTAGTTTATTACGAACCCAAAGTGCTGCAGAATGAGGATGGTGCACACTGTTGCATGTTGCACCTCTGTGGCAGTGTGGCCTCTTATGAGCCAGTCATCCAGGTAGGGGAAAACAAAGGCTCCCTGGAGACGAAGGTAGGCCATGACTACCATCAGGCACTTGGTGAACACCCTTCGTGAAGAGGCCAGCCCGAAGGATAGCACCCTGTACTGGTAGTGGTCACCTCCCACTACGAACCTGAGGTATTTCCTTTGGTTGGGCTGGATGAGGATGTGAGTATACTCATCCTTTAGGTCCAAGGAGCATAGCCAGTCTCCCAGCTGGAGGTATGGTGGCAGTGTTCCAAGGGAAAGCATCTTGAACTTCTCCTTCACCAGGAACATGTTTAGATTCCACAGATCTAGAATGGGCCGGAAGCCTCCAGTCCTCTTGGGTACAAGGAAGTATGGGAGTAGAACCCCTTGCCCTTGAGGTGTGTGGGCACTGGTTAAGAACATAAGATATGCCATACTTGATCAGACCAAGGTCCATCAAGACCAGTATCCTGTTTCCATCAGTAGCCAATCTAGGTCATACGTACCTAGCAGTCTCCCCAAAAGACACAGATTCCTCAGTGCTTGTATTGGGTCAAGCAGTGATATCCTGGATTCCTTTTAATAATGGTTTATGGATCTTTCCTCCAGGAACTTGTCCAAACCTTTTTTAAACCCAGCTACACTAACAGCTTTTACTACATCCTCTGGTAACAAATTCCACAGTTTGATTACACGTTGAGTGAAAAAATATTTTCTCTTATTAGTCTTAAATAGGTTACCCTGTAGCTTCATTGCATGTCCCCTAGTCTTTTTATATTATGATGACGTAAACAATTGATCTATGTTTATCCGTTCCACTCCATTTATTAATTTATAGAACTCTATCATATCTCCCCTCTGCCGTCTCTTTTCCAGATTGAAGAGCCCTAACCTTTTTAGCCTCTCTTCATAGGAGACTGAGGCAAGATGGCATCCTTGGGTGGGAAGGGGACCACGCATGCGTGGTGCATCTCCCAAAGGCTTTTTTTGAAAGCTGGGGAGAAGCTACCATGTGGGCTTTGTCAGCATCGATGTCATTCATATGTGAGGACTGACTTCCTGCTTGTTTCTAGATAATTAAAAGGATAGGTAGGGTCTAATGAAGGTTTCTTGAGGAGGGGTGTAACCACAGCATGCTTGAAGGCTGCAGGAGCAGTTGCAGTGGAAAGCAATAGGTTGAGAATATGAGAGATGGAAGGGATGACAGTGGAGAAGATGGATCTTAGGAGATGGGTGGGAATAGGATTAGAGGAGCAGGTAGTGAGTTTGGAGGAGGAAAGATGTGGTATGGTTTCCTCCTCAGAGAATTTAGAAAAGGTGGTAGAGGTTGAGGGAAGAAGGAATGGTGCAGACATCGTGGGGAATTAAAGTGTAATCTTGTGGACTTTGTCATGGAAATAGTCAGCCAAAGTTTGGGCAGACAGGGAAGGAGGAGTCGGAGGTGGAGGCACCTTGAGAGTTGTAAAGAGACGGTGAGGATCAGAGACAAGAGAATTAATCAGGTAGACATTATAGTCTTGTTTGGCGAGTGCTATGGCTGATTGGAAAGAGGCAAGCATGAATTTGAAGTATAGAAAGTCTGCAAAAGTGCACGATTTGAGTCAAATGCACTCAGCTGAGTGGGCACAGGAACGTAGGGGTGGGTAGTCAAAGATAGTCAGGGCTGAGGTACAGTACACCTCACAGGATAGGGCATGGGAGGAGCAAGAGCATCCAGAGCAGAGGAGACTGCAGTGTTGTAAGAAACTATTGCCTCATCAACAGACTCAGATGTCATAGAGGAGGAAAGAGGTGATGAGACAATAGTGGAGTGCACTGATGAGCACCTCTTAGAGCATATTTTAGAACATGGGGAAAAGGTATCTATGTGTTTTATTGACTACAGCAAGGCTTTTGACTGTGTAAGCCATGAGAAACTCTGGGCCACATTAAGAAGCATGGGTATCAACACCTGATCCTTCTTTTGCGTGACCTTTACATTGATCAAGAAGCAACAGTTCTAATGGAACAAGGAGAAACGGAATGGTTTAAAATCAGAAAAGGCATATGTCAGGGCTGCATACTTTCCCCCTACCTGTTTAATGTATATGCAGAACAAATTATCAGAGAAGCAGGACTGTATGAAGACAACAGAGGTGTGAAGATTGGTGAGAGACTCATCAACAACCTTTGCTATGCTGATGATGATACCACATTTACTGGGTGAAAGTGAAGACGATCTGAAACATTTGCTTCTCAAGATCAAGGCACCTAGTCTTAAAATGAGCCTGCACCTTAATGTAAAGAAGACAAAGATCCTGGCAACTGGTAAAATCAACTTAGACACTCTTAAAAAAAATTGGCTGATAATGTATCTGGATTTTCAGAAGGCATTTGATGAGGTCCCTCATGAAAGACTCCTGAAGAAATTAAAAAGTCATATGGTAGAGGCAATGTTTATTGTACAGTTAGAAAGTAGGAATAAATACTCCATTTCTCCAAAGGAAAGTGAGTAGTAGATTTTTGCAAGGATCTATCTTGGGATTGATGCTTTTTATGTTTAAAATGTGTTTATTCATCCACCAAATATCTGACAGAGTCCATATCATACAATGCAGAATATAACATCCTTATCAAGTATATGACACTTATCCTTACTGAACACCAATCAAACGCCTTCTGCTTTATATTATCAACATAAGTGACTAACAATAACCAATATGCTGTCTAATACACAATTAACACAATATTGTAGGTCGTTTAGTAGAGGGTGATAGTCACCTAAAAGTGTTAGATATATTCCCTCCAAAACTAAGTAAAGACGGTCCCTAAATAATAGAACATACAACACCAATGCGGCGTTCTTTGGCAAGCATTGAACAGCTGTGAAATACAAATGACCGTACATCACTACGTTTAACAACAATTGCTCTTTGAACATATAAACTTTGAGATTGTCTGGCAAAACCGATCCCCTGATGAAGATTCGAAACGCAATGAGGGTACCGGGATGGTGGCGTTGGGACTGCTAAACTCCTTTTGAGAGGTAAGCACAATCTCTTAATTTTCAGTAAAATGAATGTAAAGAATGGTCCATAAAATTGATCTGACTGTTTCACAATGACCTACTTTTGATAAAACATATACATTTTAGAACAAAACACATATCTAAGAAGAAACCAGTCTATACGGTCGTTGATGCAAATTTAGCAGCACTCTTTGGTGAAACCATATCCAAGAGTGTTTAGCTACCTAGTCTGAGACCGTTGGTTTCATTCTATATTGGTGTTGTATGTTCTATTATTTAGGGACTGTCTTTACTTAGTTT
Source organism: Ichthyophis bannanicus (assembly GCA_033557465.1). Classification (NCBI taxonomy): domain Eukaryota; kingdom Metazoa; phylum Chordata; class Amphibia; order Gymnophiona; family Ichthyophiidae; genus Ichthyophis; species Ichthyophis bannanicus. The sequence goes on along the minus strand of CM066032.1, from coordinate 923,341,836 downwards.
TGGAGGGAATATATCTAACAATTGTAGGTAATACACAATTAAGACTAACTAGTAGGACAATTTTCCAATATTTAATTCCCTCCCCCTTCCCCCTTTCCCTCTCCCCCACTCCCCTGCCCTTCTCTCAATAAGCAGTTATTATAAGTATGTTTACCGTTATTTTAACCAGAAGGGAACACCCTTCAACACTACCATTCTTATAAACTTTGTATTTCTCATACAACCCAGGACTATAGATACCCCTGTATATCTTCATCCAGGACACCCTCCCAGCATCATACCCCCTCTTAGGACAATTCTCTATTTGTTCGCTCTGATAAAATTGCAGACTATTACATTCCTGGACACATAATTTTACAATAGTCCCTAAAGATTCTTTATTAATATATAATTGTTTAGTTTAATTTAATTTAATTTAATTTGAATCAATTCAATTTAAATCAATTCAATTTAAATTTAAATCCCCCCTCCCATCATCTTCTGTAACCTCCTTTGCCCTCCAATAAATTGAACGAGAGAAGATAGAGATATTCCACTAGGCAGCCCTTCTTTCAGTAACAATGAGTACTGCTTTTATGTCAGAGGCCCCCCAAGCTAACCTGGAATGCACTTCTTTTCGCAAATAACCAGCCTTCATAGTCCACCATCCATGCATCACCTCCCTCCCGGTCCCTATCCTTACCTATTAAACAGTATTTACCATAAACCTGCTCCCCTAACTAACCCCTCCATACCTTCCCGTCTACATCATATTCTGTGGTGAAGGCCGACGGGCCCAGGGATGGTTTCTTCTCCCCAAGCCGCCCTCCGCCTTATAACTTCTCCAAACTCGATTTATCTCCCCCCCCTCCCTATCCCTCCCCTCCTACCCAAAGAACCTAACAAACTGACCAAATGTATTTGCCTTCACTACCCTTCCATATTTATCTGTTAGATATCACCACCAAGAATCCTACTGATCTCCACCCATCATGAGTTCCTCTATTCGCGAACAAGCTTCCCCTCATAGGGAGTCCGTCAGCAAATTTCTAATATAGTTTTGCACCTGGGCATGTGGGAACAAGTCCATCCCTGTCAATGCATATTGCTCACACAACTTGGTAAAGGTCTCTAAGGTCCCTACTTCCGATACCAAATGTTCTAAATTAATTATCCCCACCCTTGCCCAATATAAATAATTCCTTTCCATCATTCCCGGCAAGACGGTTTTGTTACCACACACCGGAAGGAAATGTGAGCTGTAAGCAGGCCTTCCCATCTTGTCACACAGACATCTCCATGCTCGCCTAATCAGAACCAATAACACTTCCCGTGTCATTTGATCAATTCCTTCTAGGGACTTCATATGCAGCACATATCTTACATGAAGTGGTCTAACCAAAGCACTAACCATGTCTATCAGCATATATTCCCCAACTTCCCAAATCCAGTCTCGGACATGTCGAAGCAGACACGCCATATTATACCTCCTAATATCCGGAAGACCCATTCCCCTATGAGACCAAGGCTGCCTCAGCACTGCCATGCGAACCTGAGGTTGCCGGCCCCCTCCATAGCAAAATATTTATCTGTTTTTCCATCTTTTATCTTTTTGCTTCAATGTTAACGGTAACGTCTGAAGCATATATAGCCATTTGGGAAAAAGGGTCATTTTATACAGAGCAATCCTACCCCCTCCACTTCTGCACCCTCACACTTAAGTCTTTCAAAAGATTTGATACATTAACTTGGTACAACTCAATCAAATTGGCTGATATATCCCTAAGTATTTAAAGCTTCCCATAGCCCACTTCAACGGGAAGGTTCCCTTCCACATATGGGATATTTGGGGGTCTAACGGGAGAGCCTCAGATTTGTCAAGATTCAGCCTTAATCCTGATGGCTTACCATAGTCCTTAAACAACTGCAGCAGAGCTGGCAGTCCTTCTCGAGGGTCATCAATATGAACCAATAGATCATCTGCAAATGCTGCCACCCTGAATTCATCCCTCCCCACTTGAATACCCCGAAAGTCCTTAGATGCTCTGATCATACTAAGCAAGGGCTCCAATGTCAGGACGAACCAATAGCGAAGACAGAGGGCATCCCTGACGAGTTCCCTTTTGAATCTTGAATTCTGAAGACATATTGCCATTGACCATAATGACCCCTCTGGGATCCATGTACAAGAGACACACCATATCTACAAATAAGCCTTCAAACCCCATCACTCCTAACAACTGGTACATAAATGCCCAGTTCACTCTATCGAACGCCTTCTCGGCATCAAAACTGATTAACATGGACAACCGACGCTCTATTAGACTAGCACACATGGAGGCTAAAATACGATGCACACTATACGCCACATGCCTACCCCTGACAAACTCCACTTGATCCCTATGTACTAGATCTGGCAGATACTCTGCCACACGATCCGCCATTATTTTCGCCATTAGTTTTATGTCCACATTCAAGAGTGAGATTGGTCTGTAAGAGCTCGGGAGGACCGGGTCCCTACCGGGCTTAGACAGCACAGTAACCAGCGCCTTGTTTACCTCATATGGAAACTTTCCTTTGTGAACCAGATCTGCAAAGTATTCTGCCAAAGGGATAGCCACCTTTTCCCCCATTACTTTATAGAATTCTCCACGGAGTCCATCTATTCCTGGAGCTCTCCCTCTTTTTAGATTCATAATACCCTTCTGAACTTTTTGCGGAGATATAGGCGCATTCAAGGCCAACAACTGATCAGCTGTCAACTTCGGGAGAACACAATCTTGCAAGAACTCACTCCCCCCACCAACCTCCTCCCCTTCAACCCCATATAGCTGTTGAAAAAAATCACAAAACACCTGTTCAACTTCTGCCGCCTCCGTCCATAATGTACCATCCCTATGTCTCAATACCCCTACATGTCTGGGACGACCTTCAGAACGCTCCAGGGTGGACAACGACTTCCCTGCCCGATTCCCATGTCTATACAGCTGATATCTGTAATACATTAATGATTTTTTGGCCATTTGATGTATTAAGATCCCCAGTTCATTTTGTAATTCGTTCAATCAGATCCTAGACTCTCCATTCTTAAGTGAGGCATGCCAGTGCGCTTTTGCCAATTCCTTTTCTAATTGCAATATCCTGCTATTCATCTGTTTACGCTTCTGATTACTATAGCTTATGATTTCACCCCGCATCACAGCCTTGCCTGCCTCCCAGAACAGAACCGGATTATCCATATGTTGAGCATTATGTGTGGCATATTCCTCCCATTTATTCTGTATATATTTCTCAAATACCAAGTCCCCGACTAAGTCTAATGGATATCACCATATCCCTCGTCTCCCCTGGTCTCTCTGCCTTATCTCCACTGTCACCATAGCATGATCCAAGACAATTGAAGGGCCAATTTCCGCTTGGGCAACCCAACTAAACAGATCACCTGAGATAAGAAAATAGTCAATTCTAGACCATGTCCCATGTGCCCTCGACAAATGTGTATAGTCTCTATCACCTGGGTGTAAAACCCTCCACACGTCCACCTGACCAAACCCTTCACAGAGACCCCCTATGCAACATGTGCCCTGCTGATCTCTGAATCCAACCAATCCAGATCTATTCAACTTCTCATCCAATACGGAATTAAAGTCCCCACCTAAGATCAATTGATATTCCCCTACCTGCGACACAAATCTTGTCACCTGTTGATAAAAGCGGGCCTTGTTCACATTCGGCGCATAGATAGATCCCAGCATTTAGAACCCCCCTCATACAAAGATGTACCGTCCCTCTGGGTCTGTTTCCACCCGCTCCTCTGACCATCCAGAATTTTTAGTTATCAATATGACCACCCCTCTTTTTTTCCCCACTCTGGTGCCCCATATGCTTTACTAAACCAACCTTTACTTAATTTGTCATGCTCCATTAACGTTTGATGTATTTCTTGCAGCATCGCCACTTCAGTACGCCTTGATCTTAACTGCTGCAACACTTTATATCTCTTTATTGGAGAGCCCAGTCCACACACATTCCAGGACACTATCTTCGTGGTTTTACCCATTCTCCATCTTCTCCAGTATGACTATGCAAAAATAATTATCACCTATTATCTGGTGTGACACCCCCCCCCAGCTTAGAGCCCGCACCTCCATACAAGCACTTATCCAGCTCCAGACCTGCCCCATCCTAATGAATGTATCTGCCTGCTCAAAGGTTCCTCTTCCCTCTCACCCCCCCAACCCTCCTACCCTCCCTACTATCCCTTTTAGTTAGTCCAGATATCCCTCCCTTTTCCCCACTTGTTCCCCCCCAAACTCTAATTCCTCCCCCTCTATCCCATTTCACTTACACCGCCCCTTAAGGCCCTCCAGTACTCCCGTGTCATGAAAAGTCCCTCCCTCTCCAGACATTGCGCCTTCCACCAACTGGCACTCACTCCCACCTATTCATTACCTACCCTCTCTAGAATCACAGCTTATCTTTATACCCCTCTCCATTTCAGAAACAGTATTCAGGCTTGTCCTTTTTATTGACCCATATTGGACCAAGAAGTCCTTTATCCTATGTTTCTTGAAATAAAAATAGAAATAATAAAAAAAACCCTTCCGAATTATCCCCTTACATGTGCCTTTAGGCCCACCAACATCCTTATAGTGCCACTCAAAACTCACATCATCCATATCTTATAACATTTCAACCATTTTCAAACACCATTTGACACTCAACCCACCCCCCTTTTATCATACCATTCCCATAATATGCCTGACATTTGAATTATACATTTGAGAGTGATTAAGCATATATACCTACGGGGAATCCAATAAAGAGCAAGACTCCCCTATCTTACCCTTCCATTGTACTCTTAACAAACTTAACATGTACCACCCCAACCCTCCCCACAGCCCCTTTACACAGCTGATTATGCATTTTCCATGTGATCACTTTAACAAAGATAACTTAATTACTACTAGAAAGACCCGCATCAGAGTAACTTAGTTAGCATTGCGTAAATAATTCCAATATATATTTGTTATCTCCAGAGTGAGGCAACTCCTTCACAATACCCCTGCCTCGAGCAGGCTGCCATTTTAGCCTCTTACAAAACCTGCTATAAGGCTTCATAATTGCCTAATCATACCTATCCTGACCTGTCAGCTTATCATGGCATCTCACCACAGTTCCATGTACCAAGTCCATATACCACCAAAGCCATTATCTTAACTATCTACTCAGCACTTGAGGACTTTGTAGACCAGCGTTTTTGGCAGAATGACATGGCCTCTATTGGTGTAAGGAATACAAGCTGATGACCCTCGTACCCCACTAGCAACTTGACCGGATATGCAAGCACGAATCGTGTTCCATGCTCCACCAGGATACCGCAGACCTCCTTGTAGGCCCTTCGACGTGCAGAAACTCCTGCTGAGTAATCCTGAAAAATGAGGATTTTTGCTTTGTTTCCATCTCCCCTCTGCTGCTTGCGTGCTGCTCTTAGGACAGTCTTTTTGGTATGCATTAAGGAACCGAGCTATCACAGCTCTAGGGTGTTTGTCTGAAATTTGGCACTGCCCCAGCCTGTGGGCTCTTTCTATTATGATCTCACCAACTCCTTCCTCCAGGCTCAAGTTAGTGGGTATCCATTTCTTCAAATACCTTTTTAACTCTCTCTCCGCAACTGATTCCTCGATCCCTATGAACCGGAGATTTCTCCTCCTTCCATGGTTCTCTAGGTCCTCCAGTTTCTCCATCTGTTGCTGTATAACTTCCTCCACACTTTTGAGCCTTGCTTGGGCCTGGGCCTGGGCCTGCACATCCTCCAAAGAGCCTATGCGCTGCTTGGCCTGCTCCACCCTTCCAGTGAAGTCTGACACTGCTTGTACCACGGCAGTCATCTGAGTTGCTAATCCGCTTAGCCTGTCCTCCAAAGCTTGCACCACTGCCTTAGATACTTCAGCCACCATTGATTCCACGCTTGGACTGTCTGCTCTGCTTTCTGCCATCTTAGTCTCCGCCGTTGAGGTTTTTTTCGTGCCTTGCCGTTTTCGTTGCCATTAGCCTTTGGTCTGTATTGCCACGCTTCTGTTCCTCCTCTCCCACTCCCCCACTGTATGCAATGCCACTCCTCTAAAATGATTCACTGCTGAGTATATTTTGAGTGCCCAGGGAGGGGGAAGGGCTCCGGAGCTAAGGAACACACGTCTTCCCTAGTCCACATGCCACCGGAATTTGGGATTGATGCTTTTTAATATGTTAATAAATTATTTGGAAAAGGGAGTAATGAATGAGGTGATCAAATCTGCAGATAACACAAAAACAAACAATATCATAATGCACCTGTATCAATTTAATTTACTCAAATTTCTTCTGTCTTGCCTGTACCAATTAACAGGGTGGTTTACAAAAGCATGTGCAAAATGCATACAATAATATGAATCAGATTACAAACAATGCAAAGCATCCAATCCTAATCAATTCTGTCTGTAAAAATACCATAACCCCAAATCCTCTATTAAAATATTTTACAAATAATACATTTTTTTATTGTTTCCTAAATCTTAGATAAATTCTCTCTGTGTATTTCTAGTGGGAGCTCATGCCATAAACCAGGAGCTACTCCTTGAAAGCAGCCCTTTGCTTGTCCCTACCAATCTAAATTCAGAGGCTGCAGATAATTTCAACTTGTTCATAGTATGAACATATTTAGAATATTGTCTGTAGTTCAGGATCCTAGCAAAGGTATGGGAAAGGGCCAAATGATTCAAGGGATGGAATGACTGCCCTATGAAAAAAGCCTAAACAGGTTAGCGCTCTTTAACTTGGAGGAGAGAGGATTGAGATGGGATTATGATAGAAGTCTTAAGATCATGTGTGGAGTGAAACAGGTAAATAAGAAAGAGTTGTTTCTCATGGACAAGCAGGATTATTTCTTAGGTATGGGTGATGTCTCAGACAGAATGCCACAAGGCAACTTCCTCAACTCCTTCTAGAAGCTTTTAGAAAGCTCATCACACATGTGCGCCTGTTACCCCCTGTTGTCACCGCCACTTCTGAGGACCTCAGTCTGATTTTTTTCTGCAGACCCGATCAGACACTTTGTCTGCATGTCACAACATCTGAATAATCTTTTCCAAATATTTTTTTTCATGGTATTCATGATTGTTTTCCTTTCCTGCCTGCTTCCATGTTAATTTTTTAAACCTATTATTTCATTTAGTCAGGTTTTTCAACTGTTTCCTAATTTTCCTTTCCTTTTCCTTCAGCACAACTTAGGCTATGCATTTAGGCCTTGGGTACACCTGGCCAGGTCCAAAATTGAGTTTTGTTGCTGTTATATTTTCCATAGGATATGTCCTAGAAACTTGACAGTGGGTTTAAGAAATGCATGTGGTGCTGCAGGATCATATCCATTACAACCATTCATAAATGGTGCCTACAGTGTTTGGGACCTGAACATAAGCCCACTTTATGCCATTAGTGTTTGCAGATGACATAAAGAGGGTTGAAAGATCATGAGGAGAGGCCCTGTCAACTTTTTGGTGCTGAGAAAAATGGCCAATTGGCATTGGTCATCATGGACCCAAAAGTCGCACAGAGGTTAGCAGTGCATCAGCATGGAAGGGTTCTCAAGCTCAATTGGAACTGAGCACCAGTAGGGCTTCCTGGGATTAGTCCACCGAAGACGTCAGATGTTGAGCATTGAGCAGAGGCTTTGTTGCATTGAGGTTGTTTAGAGTGTGATGCCAGGAGCATGGTGGTATTGAGTGATGAATGACTGCCGAAGTGGTCGCAACATGAGGACCGCTCATCCTTCTTGCCATTTGAGGGGCCACACCAGACTCCAAAAGTCTGTGACCAGTTGGCTGATACATCTCGACAGATTCCAAAGATGTCAGCCAAGATTGCTGAGGATCACATGCCTTCACTCATGATAGTTTTGAGGAATGCTTGGCTAAAGAGACTTAAACAAAAGCTCATGATGATGCTTTCTATGTGGGAGTTTGTGGCTTTGGCAGCTCTGAAACAGCAACATCAAGCCAATACTCAAGACTCTATATCTATGGGAAATGAGTCAAAAGCGAGACCTCGAAGGGCCTCAACACTAACCCATGCCTGACCGATATTGGTATTGAGTGCATTGGGAGAAGACCAATCCATGAGGTGTCCTAACCCATCGATGTCCAGCACTCCTGAAGGAGATCAGACTCCCATGCAGGACAGAGAGATTCAGATGTCCCTTGAGTACCTCTCCGAGTCTCGAGCCTGAGCACTCTTGGATAACAGACTATGGGGCTTGATTTCAATGGGGCCGCGGCTCCGATAACGATCGCGAACCGCTACTGCGGTTTTGTAAACAAGCCGCTATGACTCTAAATACTTCTCGAAGAAGAGCTCTGCAGAGCTCCTGTTGAGCCCCTTTCCATCCCAGGAATGGCATAAGTCTCCTCCTGAGAACATGTCTTTTCATGAGTTTATGTGAGTAATGGCCATTCATTCATTTTAAGAGTTGGAAATCCTCCAATATCCAGATCCCCCAAGGAAGTGATGACACAGTCTTTCATCTCCAGCCTTTGCAACATGCAGTGCACAGTGCGGGAGGCCACCCTCTCTTTGCCTCCTGATTGTAGATGGAGTCTACCTTTGACTTTCTTACTGAGTCCAGAAGGTTTTCAAATTCAAAAAACTCCAGCTTCTGCATCTCTCTATGGTTGTTGAATCTGCTCTCAAAAGGATCCGTTTTATTTTGTTTTTTCAGTGTTGTGCCCACAATTTTTGTATTTTTGGTTTTCCATATATTATTTATTATTTATTCATTTTTATTATTTACTTATTTTTATCACATAATTACCTGCTCTTTAGTGATCCAGTATATGGCCAATTAAGTTGCATTTTTCATCGGATAAATTTTAATGATTATAATTTATTTACTAGTATACCATGTTGTTTTAGTCTATTTTAATTATATTTATTTCTTCATTCTTTTAGTTTATTATTAGGAGTATTTTTTATTTATTACTATTTTTTTCTTTTACATGTAATATCAAGTAATGCATTTATTTTTCCTTTCTCTTTATAGACTATGTACATGGTTCTATATGTTGTATATATATTAGTTATTTAATTATATTAGATATATTGGAAGTATTTTTTCTTCATAAATATTTTTTTCTCATTTAAGTTACATTTGTTTAATTATTTTCACAACTAATATATATTAATTGTCTGTGTTTTGTTTTCAGCCCTACGTTCGTCCGTGTTGTATAGTTTAGTTATGATTTTATATTTTATATATAACATATATGTGGTTGTTTAATTGAAGTGTTTTACATATGATATTTGTTGTTATACATTTGACATCATGCCAATTGGTTTTAATTGTTTTTACATATTAATGTGATTTTGATCTTGTTTTTATTGTTTGTTTAAGTGACAATTCCCCTGAGGAAGGCGTTGCCGAAACGCGTTGGGGTCCTTATCAATAAAAGACACAATAGTTCATCCAACGTCTCCTGCTCCTTGTGTCTCCTGCTGTTATTTGGTGCCATCTGTTGGCAAAATGACACAACCTGCCTGGAATGTTTAGGGGTTCTGGACCTTTCAGAGGCAGGAAGGCTAAGTTCTCTATGAAGGAGTCAAAGCCCTTGAGGGGGTTGGGCCTGTGGAGCTGGTTGGCTTCTTTTGTCTGGATTGTTGTTGTTGACCTTTCTGGGCAACTTGACCCTGAGCTTGCCCTTGCTGGGTATAGGACGAATAAAACTTCCTCTTTTTGCTGGAAAAGGGTTTTTTATAGGGTTTCTTTTTGGCTGGAGTGGCTGTAGATTTTGACAATCTATCTAAAGTGATATTGTCAGCATCTATCTCATTAGCCTTTTCCTGCCAATTCTTGCCAAAGAGGTTTTCTCCTGTGCAGGGGATGTTTCCTAATTTATCCTGTACCCAAATCTCCAAGTCGGATGCCTGAAGCCAGGCAATCCGACGTGCACCAATGGCAATAGCCGAGGTTCTGTTGATGCATTCAAAGCAGTCAAAGGCTGCACGATTTACAAACTTGGAGTCGTCTTGAGCATGCTTGACAAGAGTAAGGAAGTCTTGTCGCTTGTCATCAGGGAGAAGGGGGCTCATAAGCTCCAAATCTCCTGCGACCTCTTTGAGGAACATTCCCATATATAAAATATATTTTTATTTATTTTATTTATTTATTTATTTAACAATTCTTATATACCGCACTATTTGTTATCAGTGCGGTTTACATTTAACAAAGATTTTTCAGATCAGAGAAGACTGAATGAATTTACATTATAACAGGGAATAAAACTTGGAGAACATGGGAAACTATTTACATATTGACATATTGACATATGATCGAAATCAGTACTGAGTTGGTCCGGTACCTATCTGTGGATGCCAGAAAAAGTTGGCATGGGAAGAATTCCCACTGGGGTTGGTACCGGCAGTGCTGGTACCAGCATCGGTACCGGTGCCCATTGAACCACCGGTGTCAACGGTACCGCAGCTGTAAGGAGAGCTGCAAGACTGCGTTCGATAGCGAGGAATCTCTGGTCTATTGACGCTGCCGATGCCTGGGTATCGGTACCGGTAAAAGCAGCCGGAACCCCTGAGCATGGCACCAGTAGTTATGCCGAGGTCGAAGCCTCAAGAAAATCCTGGAACCCCGTTGATGCTTTGGAGGCTGAAGCCTCCCGCCGGGACTGTTTTGCCGGTGTAGTTTCCTCAAGGGCAATGCCAATGACCTCTCGATGCTTTGAAGGAGAGCTACCCTTTGAGGACTGGCTCTTATGTTTAGTTACCTGAGATCCATGGGAGGAAGACGAGGCTCTTGAAGACGTCGATGCAATGGACCTGGCATCCGAAGAAAAGAGGGTACCGAGCTTTGCAGCTCGGTTCTGTCTTCCTCTTTTAGTCATCCCCATACAAGAGAGACACTCAGATGGAGAATGGTCAGGGCCTAAACATTTTAGATACCAGTCATGGGTGTTGGTGACGGAGATGGTACCGCCACACTTAGTACATTTTTTGAAACCACTAGCTGGTTTTTCCATCTTTTAGGAAAAATTGGGCCTAATGCCCAAAATGGCGCCTAGCACCAAAAATAAAAGGTTTCTGAAGAGAAACAGTTCAGAAGTATATATATATATTTTTTTTTTTAGAAAAGAAGAAAAAAGAACCGGCGGTACCGGTAGGTGTCGTGCGGAGGCAGACGTGACCTCAAGAAAACAAGTTTAAAGAAGAAATCTTCTGCGGTGACAGGGAATGTGTCCTTTCGGCTCCGCGGAAAACGAAGAACTGAAGAGGGATAGTTGGAAAGGCGGGAAGGCAGCACGCATGTGCTGAGGGATGCTCCCAAAAGCGTTCCTATTGGACGCTGGGGAGCGTTCCCGCGCAGGCTCTGTCGGTACCAGCGATACCCATATGTGAAGACTACATTCCTGCTTGTTCCTGGAGATAGCCTTTGACACTGTTCTTCACGGGCGACTTATAAACAAACTGAGCACCCTAGGGCAGATTCTAAAGTTACTGATTGGGTTACAAATTGGTTGAGTGGGAAATGGCAAAGGGTACAGGTAAATGGAGCTCACTCTGAGGAGGAAGAGGTTACCAGTGGTATGCCCCAGGGATCTGACCTTGGTCTGATTCTTTTTAACATCTTTGTTAGTGATATAGTGGAAGGGCTGTCAGGTAAGTTTTGCCTCTTTGCAGATGATACCAAAATCTTCAATAGAGTAGACACCCAGGAAGGTGTAGCTAACATGAGAAGGGATCTCGCTAAGCTTGAAGAATGGTCTAGAATTTGGCAGCTGAGATTTAGGGGCTTTTTTACAAAGCCGCGGTAGCGTTTTCCGATTGTCATTGGGGCCGCGGCTCCGATATCGATCGTAAACCGCTACCGCGGCTTTGTAAACAAGCCCCTAAATGTTAAAAAATGCAAGGTCATGCATTTGGGCTGCAGCAATCCATGGGAACAATATAGTATAGGGGGTGAAGTACTTTTGTCCACTAAAGAAGAGTGGGACCTAGGCGTGATTGTGTCTGATGATTTTAAAGTAGATAAACGAGTAGAAAGAAAAGGCGACATCAAAAGCTAGAAGGAAAGGAATGGCCAGCAGAAGAAAGGAGGTGATAGTGCCTCTGTACAAGATTTTAGTGCGACCTCATTTGGAGTATTGTGTGCAATTTTGGAGACTGCACCTTCCAAAGGATATAAACAGGCTGGAGTTAATACAGAGTGTGGCTACTAAAATGGTTAGTGGTCTTCATTATAAAGCATATAAGGACAGACATAAGGATCTTAATATGTACACCTTAGAGGAAAGGCGGGATAGAGGTGATATAATTGAGATGTTTAAATACCTCCATGGCATAAATGCACAGGAGGAGAGCCTCTTTTGATTGAAAGCAAGCTCTGCTATGAGGGGACAGGGGATGAGGGTGAAAGGGGATAGATTCAGGAGTGATATGCGGAAAAATTTCTTTACAGAAAGAGTGGTGGATCTGTGGAATAGTCTCCCAGTGGAAGTGGTAGAGATGAGGACAATATCTGAATTCAAAAAAGCATGGGACAAACACAAAGAGGATCTCTAAAGGAAAAAAGGGGACTGTTGTAGTTGTTATATGGAAGGACAGACTAGATAGGCCATGTGGTCTTTTTCTGTCGTCATGTTTCTATGTATCGAAGACTATTTGGTGGCTTTTCAGATTTCTGTCATCGGCACTGAGTGGAGGTTGGCTACTGATGTGGCCATAGCCCGCACACAATGTGCAGTGATGTGGTGCTCAAGTGAGAGATCCGCTCGCTCATAGTTGAGGACAATGCAGTCTGCCACTCAAGTGGACAGAGTTCACTTCATTACCAAGAGCCCAAGTCTACTGGGTTATATGACACAAAGAGCTGAGGAGCTTTGCGATGGGCCTGGGTCCACTGCAGGTAGGAGAACAGGGCCCGTTTACAGTCTAGCGTATGCAATATGAATTCCTCCCTGCCGGTGTGGGGCCATGGGAAAAAGGTGGGAAGGACCACCTCCTGGTTGAGGTGGAAGGGAGATAATACCTTGGGGAGGAATTTGGGGTATGTGCAAAGCACTACCCTGTTCTTATAGAACCTTGTATATGGTGGATCTGCCACCAAGGTCTGGAGTTTGCTCACTCTCCGATCGTACGTGATGACCACCAGTAAAACCACTTTCCAGGATAGGTATTGCAAATGGCAGGTGGCCAGGGTCTCAATTGGCGGTCTGGTTTGTTGGGAGAGCACCATATTAAGGTCCCATTATGCAGCAGGAGGGCAGAGAAGAGACTTCGATAGCAAGAGGCCCTGGAGGAACTTGGAGACTAGGAGGTGGTTTGAGAGGGAATTCCCCTTTATAGTATGATGGTGAGCGGCTATGACACTCAGGTGTACCCTCACTGAATTAGACTTCAGGCTGGCGTGTGAGAGGTGCAGTAAGTACAGTAGCACTAGTTGCATGCGGCAGGAAAAAGGGTTCTTCTCTTTCTGCACATCAGATGGAGAATTTTCTCCATTTGAAGGTGTATGCTCGTCTGGTGGACTACAAAAGGGGACTGCTACTTCTGGAAAGAGATCTGCAATTGTAAGTATTTACTTCAGGGAATTTTTCTAAATCTTGGGGGAAAAGGAATTCTTTAGATTAAAGCTGATTAATCTGTGAACCCAGTGTATTTGTTAAATCACTGAGGGCCTAGTAGCAGCAAAAAGCTTTCAGTTTAAATTTAAAATACAGAAGAGAGCTTTCTGGTTAAATTTAGACCTCACGACTCCCTCTATCCAATCAAGGGCTGTGGGACTCCCCCTGGAAATTGGTCACAGATTACCTTAGAAGCACAGGAAAGGGTATTCTGTAGTAGCCAGCTTTTCATAGGTCTTCTTTCACTCCCTCCCCAACACCCAACCACCTCTGGGATAATTGTAGCTTTATAGGTGCTTAAACCTCTTAAAGGAAAGGAGGTGTCATATTCACTCTCAGGTGCAGCTGTTAATCCTCATCAGGCATACATTAAGGACCTGAGATTAATTAAGCTTCAGGTGAATAAAGTACATTAAACATATTAGGTATAGTTTTATTAGTATAAGTATCCCCAGCAACCCTTAGTAAGTAAAGAACTTAAATATCTAAACACAACCTTAAAACTAAAATGTAGACAGCAGTCCAGCAGTGAGATGGCAGCTTTCCAGTCTTTTGCACTGAGTGTCACATGTATGATTTTCTCCCAGTTGATGAGGGGTCTTAGGTGTGCACTAGGTGCAAGGAGCTCTTTGCTCTCAGGGAATGAGTCCGATCTCTGAAGGCTAGAGTAACAGACTTGGAAGACATAAGGAAGACAGAGAGGTACACAGATGAGACCTACAGGGATGTAGTCCTGAAGTCCCACCTCCAATCTGGCAGCATCCCTGTTGCTATGGAGCAGAGAGGTCACGTGACAGGAGAGCATCACGCTGGTGCGCAGGAAGTGATCCTGTAGCTAGGACCTGTCCTCCATATGATGTAAAACCCTCTCGCACCGAGGAAGCTTCTCCAGGGCTATGTGCCCATGAGGGAAGGGTTAGGACAGCCGTTATATTGATGATTCGATCATTAGACATGTAGATAGCTGGGTGGCTGGTGGACGTGAGTATCGCCTGGTAACATGCCTGCCTAGTGCGAAGGTAGCAGATCTCACGCGCCACCTAGACAAGGTCTTAGATAGTGCTGGGGAGGAGTCTGCTGTCTTAGTTCGTCAGTACCAATGACATAGGAAAATGTGGTAGGGAGGTTAAATTTAGGCTTTTAGGTAGGAAGTTGAAATCCAGAACTTCCAGGGTAGTGTTCTCCGAAATGCTTCCCCTTCCACGCGCAGGATGAGACGATGGTGCAAGGATGAGGGGTTTGGATTTGTTAGGAACTGGGGAACATTCTGGGGAAAGGAGGGGCTCTTCCAAAGGGATGGGCTTCACCTTATCCGGGATTTATTTATTTTATTTATTTACATTCTCTTATATACCACGCTATTCTGCATCATTGCAGTTTACATTGAACAAACTGAAATTACATTGAACAAGGCATTATAACTTGGAGATAACTATTTTACAGGGAACATGGGCTATGGAGGGTTAAGTGGCTTGCCCGAGACCACAAAGAGCACATGTGGGACTAGAAACCCCAGTCCTTCTGGCCCAAGGTTTCTGTCCTCTAGTGGGATTTGAACCCCTGACCTTCCGGCCTGAAATACCTTGCCCCAACCACTAGGCCACTCCTCCACCAGGAACCAGGCTGCTGACATTAACCTTTAAAAAGGAGATAGAGCAGCTTTTACATTAAATAATAGGGGCGAGCCGACAGTCACCCAAGAGCGCATGGTTTGGAACAATGTATCTGAAGGATACTACCAAAAGAATGAAGTTAGGGCATTTCAGCAGAGAGGTACCAATAAAGACAAAAGTAGCCCAAATGCCCTTGAGTATGGAGCAGACAGCTTAAAGATTCCAAATTACCTCTACCTACCGATAGCCAGATTAATATGAATAAAATACAGTCTCTAAAATGCTTGTATGCAAATGCTAGAAGTATAAAAAATAAGGCGGGAGGGTAAGAATATATAGCACTAAATGAGAAGTTAGATATGATTGGTATCTCAGAGACATGGTGGAAGGAGGACAACCAGTGGGACACTGTGATACCTGGGTACAAACTATATCGCAATGATAGAGCTGATCAAATTGCTGGAGAGGTTGCGCTCTATGTTAGAGAGGGCATTGAGTCACAAAGGATTAAAGTTTTGCAAGAAACAAAATTTGCTGTAGAATCTCTATGGATTGAAATTCCATGTAAAAAGCGGAAGGCGATGGCAGTGGGGTTGTACTATCGACTGCCTGGCCAGAATGAACAAATGGATGATGAAATGCTCAAAGAAATCAGGGAAGCTAACAAAAGTTACAGCAAAGTATGGGTGATTTCAATTACCCCGGTATTGACTGAATCAGTGTTATGGCAGGACATGCTAGGGCAGTGATTCTCAACCTTTTTTGTACCATGACCCCTTTTACCATTGGTCAGCAGAGTGAGGCGACCCCTGCTGAATCCTGTGGCGACCCCCATGGGGATCGCGACCCACAGGTTGAGAACCGCTGTGCTAGGGAGACAAAGTTTCTAGATGAAATAAATGACTGCTTCTTGGAGCAGCTGGTTCATGAACCAACCAGAAGGGAAGCCAGTTTGGAACTAGTCCTTAGTAGAACATCAGATCCGGTGCAAGAGATAAGGGTGTTGGGGCCACTTTGCAATAGTGATCATAGCATGATCGCGTTTGATTTAATTAATGGAGGAGGGATGGTAAGGAAACTAGGTGACATGTAATTAAGCTACAGGGTAAACTATTTAAGACTAATAAGAGAAAATATTTTTTCACTCAACATGTAATCAAACTCTGGAATTTGTTACCGGAGGATGTAGTAAAAGCTGTTAGTGTGGCTGTGTTTAAAAAAAGGTTTGGACAAGTTCCTGGAGGATAGGTCCATAAAGCATTATTAAAAGGGACCCAGGATATCATGGCTTGACCCAATACAAGCATTGTGGAACCTGTGCCTTTTGGGGAAACTGCTAGGTACTTATGACCTAGATTGGCCACTGTTGGAAACAGGATACTGATCTTGATGGACCTTGGTCTGACCCAGTATGGCATATCTTATGTTCTTATGCTGAAGGGTTTTCGGCCAGCAGGATTCCCCAGTTCAGGAGGAAGGAATTCGAGGCCAGCTGGTTGCTAGCAGCCATCTGAGAGCAGAACCAATCCACTTGGGCATTGTGCGGCATGGCAAAGAGGTCTGTTGACAGAGTGCCTCACTCTTGAAATATGTGGTCCACTACCCACCTGTTGAGGGTCAATTCGTGTGCCTAGAAGCCCCTTCTGAGGTGGTCCACAAGGGCATTGAGCTCTCCAGGCACGTATGTCACCCTCAGCTCCATCTCGTGGGCCACAGCAAACTTTCACAAGCGCACCGCTTCACAGCACAGAAGGGACGAACCCATGCCTCCCTGCTTTGTTGATGCAGAACATCGTCACTTGATTGTCCATTTGAATCAGGACTACCTTGTTGGCCAGCTGTGTCTGGAACACCTGGAGGGCATTTGCAATGGCTCGCAGCTCCAAGACATTTATCTGGTGCATGCTCTCCTGCTTCAACCACAGGCTCTGCATTCGCAGGCCATCCAGATGAGCATCCCAGTCTAGCTTGGATGCGTCCATAGTAAGCATCTTGTGGGGCAGCGACAACTGGAAAGGAAGGCCCCAGAGCAAGTTCTGTGGCTCCAGTCACCACTGGAGGGATTCCATGAAGGACACAGTAATCATCACTCGATCCTGAAGGCAACACGTGGCTTGCCGCCACTGGGTGCTCAGGGTCCACTAAAATTGTCGCATCCAGAGACAGACCAACAGGGTCACATGCACCGTGGAGGCCATGTGGCCAAGCATGCAAAGCATCTCCCAAGTCGTTATGTGACGTCTCTGCTGGACTGCGGCGACCACCTGTGTGAGCCACTTCAGGCAGTCCATTGGAAGGAAGGCTTAGGCCTGACTGGTATCAAGGAGGGCCCTGATGAATTCCAGCTGCTGAGAATGTTGTAGATGTGACTTGAGGTAGTTTATCATGAATCCCAGCCGCTTGAGTACCTGAATGGTCAAGTGGGCTGAATACCAAACCCTCTCTGGCATAGAACACTTTATGAGCCAAGTGTCTAAGTAAGGGAAGATGAAGACCCCCAGGGTCCGAAAGTAAGCAGCGACTACCACAAGACACTTTCTGAAGATCCTGGGGGCTGACACCAATCCAAATAGAAGTACTCGGTACTGGAAGTGCTGGCCACCCAGCTTGAATTGAAGGTACTTTCTGTGAAGAGGATGGATCAGGATGTGTGTGTACACATTCCTCTGATCCAAGGAGCATAGTCAATCGTCCTTGAGGAGGTAAGAGAGGAGTCCCCAGGGAGACTATTTTGAACCTCTCCTATACTAAGAATCGGTTGAAGTTCCGGAGAACCAGGATGGGCCGGAACCCATGCCCCCCGTCTTTGTGAGGACCAGGAAGTACCAGTAGAAGCCCCACCTGAATTGAGCCAGAAGTACTGGCTTGATGGCCAGTTCAACCAACAGGGAGGCAACTTCCTCCTGGAGGAGACCATGGTGTTGCGGGTCCAGCAGGTAGTCTCCTGGGAAGAAGTGAGGTGGCAGCTGGTCGAAGTGCAGCAGATATTCATTCCAGATGATCTACAGAACCCGGCATCCGTGGAGATGAGAGGCCACCTGTGTGCAAAGTGGACGAGTTGTCCCTCCACTTGGGGAGCTACCCCTTCAGGGACCAAGTGATTTGGCTACGTGCCTTGGGAACCAGTCAAAAGCCTGCCCCTAGCTGAGGTGCGGGTTGGGACTTCTGAGGCTTGGTGCGCCGCTGTTGGTGTGGGGGCTGAATACTGAGGGCTTTGGTAATATTGGCACTTCCACTGGTAAAAGGACTTCTTCCCTTGGTATTGCTTTTCTCAAGGGGTCAGTAGTCTTACGCGAGAGCCTGGAAATGGTGACCTGTCCTCTCCTCTGTCAGCTTGCCAAAGAGGTTCTCTCCACAGAAGGGCACATCCACCAGCTTGTCCTGGACCCACTGTTCCAGGTTCGAGGACTGAAACCAAGCAAGGCAGCATTCCCCGATGCCCACTGCCACTAACCAGCCAGCCAATTTGAAGGCATTATAAGTGGCACGAATCATGTACTTCGAACAGTCCTACCATGGCCTACCAGGACATGGAAGGAATCCAGGCGCTCTGCGGTATGAGGGAACTGCACTCATTGAGGTCCTCCATAATGTCCTTCAGGAACATGCTCATGTAAAGTTGATAGGAGAGTATATGGATGACCAGCATGGAGCTCTGAAAGCATCTTCTCCTAAAGGCATTGAGGGTCCTGACCTCCTGGCGCAGTGACACCAAGGAGTGGGATTTTGAACCATGACCTACATCATGGCAGATTCCACCAACAAGGAGTTGTGAAGTAGCTGAGGTTTCTCAAAGCCTGAAGCCTTCTGAATCCGATTCATGGAATTGAGCTGCCGACTGATGGCCAACACTGTTAGAGCATTCTCCCATATCCTAAGCAACAAATGCTGCAGGATCCAGTGCACGGGCACCATGATGGCCTCCTTGGGAGCTGAGAGTATTGGATGACCCCCAACTCTTCTGCCTTCGGTTCGTCCTCCACCTCTAGCAATAACGGAATGGCTTTCGCCATGTCCTGGATGAAGTCCTTGAAGGACATGTCCTCCAGGGGTGACTTCCGCCTCTCATATGGAGGGGAAAGATCCAAAAGAAGTCCAGAGATTCTCACTCGGAGACTGAGACCAGTGATTCCTTCTCCATCTCCCATCCCTTGGAGTCCAACTCCAAGAGGAAGTCAAAATAGCATTGGGTCTCCTCCTGCCGCCAACCAGGTGGGGAAAGTGGGCACCTCTGGGAATAATGGCACTCCTTATGAGGGCGCTGGTGCATCAAAGCCCATGATGTTGGACAGAGAAATGGCAGTCGGGACTGGTGTAGACTTTGACCACTGATCCGACGTCCGCGCCTTGGCAGGGAGTGCATGGTCTCCAGGATTGTTTGTACAGCATGTGCCAATGTTGCCAAAGGCAGTGGAACCACCAAGGCCCATGCAGCCAGGATCGCCATCATGTGTGCCTCCTGCCTGCTGTCTCAGAAGTCATCGGGGCCAGAATGACTTTGGCCACAGACTCTGGCATCCCTCTCAGGGACCCCACAATGGTTAGCACATTGGGAGACTGCCGGCAGCCCTCTGGAACATTGGGAGTCAACTCCTCCCACTGGGGCAACTTGGCAAGCCATTCCTGACCTTCGCCCTCAATGTTGCATTGATGTCCATGGCCTTTGGCCTGATTCTCAGTCACCCCTTTGACAACGACAGAGCAGATAATGGTTCCTTTCATGGTTCCAACTGGAGGTCGATGGACAGCCTCTGCTTCAGGGTACTGCAGCCCCTTGGCTCTGAGTGAGCATGGACAACACACGATGCCAAATCCTCGGCAGAGTCCTGCGATGGCCTCAATGTCAGGGCAGAAGACGCTGAGTCAGACAGCCTGAAGAGCGACTCTCATTGCTTGTTCCGGCTCTTTAGGCCCTTCCTGGTCATCTGCAAGCAGAGATTACAGGAGGAGGGCTCATGGTTGGGCCCAAGGCACTGTAGGTCAGTGACTGAGATGGTGCATGTGCACATAGTGCACTTCTTAAATTCCGCTGGCTGGTTTAGATATGACCAGGAAGACGGCTGCCACGAGATTGAATGGCTCAATGTCTCCAGCCAGCAAAATGGCACGGGAGAGAGAAAAAAAAAAATCCCAAAACAAACACAAAGACGGCATCGGCAGGAGCAGACACACATGACGACAGGTGGTAGGCACTAGAAAAGAAACCCTTGAAGGGCAAGAAAAATTCCATCTTTTTCCAGCAACAAAAGGAACGTTTCCTAGGGGTTCCGTGGAAAAAGAAGACCGGGGATAAGATGGTGCTGTGGCAGACAGGAAGGCGGGTGTGCATGTGCGATGGGAGTCTCCTGAAATCTTCCTATGGAAGCTGGGGAGCATTCGCAGGGGGGGCTCAGTTGCGAACGTCACCCATATGCGAGGGCTTACTTCCTGCTTGTCCATAGCAAAAGATATCATCTTAGCATATATATAAAATTTTTCTTCATAAACTTAGCAACATATTGTTTCTTATATGTATCATTAAGAATAGATTCTGTTGCAATACCTACGGAGGGACTTGGTGAGGAGTCATTTGCTTTTGAGGAAAACATTTAAGAATGCTGTCATTGATTTTGGCACTGAGAAAACCTATACCAAATCCTTCTTAACAAAGCTCATCTCCTTTGGCTTAGGTATACTTTGCACCAATTTTTATGCTAGTTCTTTTAATGCTGACAGCCTATGTGCCATAGGTTGCTGAACCTTCTGCGCTGGAAGTTTGCTGTCTTGGTGGCAGTTTGGGATCTAGTTTTTTTTTCTTTTTAAATAGAAGCTATCATCCTTACATTGTCCTGTAAGGAGGATCTGTTCCCTGTGAGCAAATGCCTTCTCATCCTTATGCTTTCAGAGGTGTTGGGGAGTTCAAAAGAGAGGACTTTTTAAGTCTCTGACCTCCTGAAATGTCTAATGCTAGCACAACCTTGGCACAGTGAGTAGTTAATATTTCTAGTGGGTGTTCCATACTGACATTTCTATCCAGGCTGCAGTGCTTTGCTATGCCAAACCACTATTTCACAAGAAAAAAGGAAATGCAAAAGTGGTATTGTCAGATTCAAGGGTGAAGGAGAGGAATGTGTAGAAGCTGATGAGAATAAAGCAGCATTGCTTATTGAAAGAAAGCTTGATTGTACCGGGTTGGATACACAGTCAGGCATAAGCCCTAAGAAAGAGTTAATATCATTTGTAGCTCCTTATTTAATACCATCCTTGAAATACTCTGTAGAAGAAATTGGGTGAAAGGTTTAGATAGCATAAACATTAGCCTATGTTATTAGAAAGATAAGTAAAAGGCAAGCTGTTTACCCAGCCTCTCAGTCTTACAGTCTCTGGTCAGAGATATCAAACTGTCAGTGTTAGAATTAATTAGAATTAAGGCCTACATAGTCATGCCTGAGAATATATGTATGTCTTTTCATGATTGTCTATGACGTGCAGGCCTATAGAAAAGTACGTTATGAATATACGTAACACTAGACGTAGAATAGAATATATATATTATGAATATACGTGATGTGAGACGTAGAATAATAAAGTGAAATTATGCTGTGTAATGGAATCTTTCCCTATAAATAAAGTGGCCTAAAGCTAGGATGTCAGAGTAAACATAGGCAAAGGCCTAGCTTGCTCTCCCAAAGCGCTTCGGTCCTGTGTTTATAATACAAGTGTGTTGTGTATTATTTACAGATTTGTGTATTATTTAAAGATTATGATCAATTAACCTTCTCCTTGTTTTGTGTGTGGATTTCTGTGACCCAAGAGCCCTATCTGTTATTAGGTGAGGGGGGGTGCAGAGTATTCTTTCAGTTGGTGCCGTAACCGGATCAGATCTCTGAATTCAAGGCAAGGGCAGAAGGTGCCTGAAGATTTGTGAGTATTATGAAAATTACCAGTGATGGGTAATCTGTTAAATAGACAGGCTCTGTCTCAGATGCGTGAATGGCATGACAGAGCTAGGGCTTTAGTGTTTAAAAAAGGTAGCCCTTATTGTATGCTTCTATTGTATGCGTGCGAAGCATGGTGATGTAGCCATCGATTTCAGTAGCACATAGGGATTCAGTGACAAAAGGTAATGTGAATTTGCAGTTTCCTTTGGAGGGAACTTTCTCTCTCTCCTTTTGCTCTTTCCTCATTTCTATTTCATCCACTCAAATTTTACCCCGCCATCCTCAATCCCCACTTACTCTCCCAATATCCGGCCAATTGTAGATTTGTCTTCCCTCCCACACAAAATATTTTTTCCCTCTCCATTTCACTCTCCCAACTCTATCCCATTCTAATCCTCCCCCAACATCAGCTCCCTTCTAGTTCCAGCCCCATCCAGCATCCGCTCCCTTCTAGTCCCCGCATCAGCCCATTTCCAGTCCTAGCTCCCCCCATGCGAGTTCCTCCATCAGCTCATTTCCAATCCCAGCCCCCCATAAGCCCATTTCTAGTCCTATCCTAGCCCCACCATCAGCCCATTTCCAGTCCTAGCTCCCCCATCCAAGTCCTTCCATCAGCTCATTTCCAATCCCAGCCCCCCAACAGCCCATTTCCAGTCCTATCCTAGCCCTCCATCAGCCCATTTCCTGTCCTAGCCCCCCTCACTCAGCCCATTTCCAGTCCTAGCTCCCTCCCCTCACAGCTCATTTCCATTCCAAGCCCCCCTCCCCATCAGCTATTTGTAGTTCAAGCCTTCCTTCCTTCCACTCAGCCCATTTCCATTCCAAGCCCCCGTCCCCATCAGCTATTTCCAGTCCTAGCCACCCCCCAGCCCATTACCAGTCCTAGCCCCCCCATAGCCCATTACCAGTCCTAAGCCCCCCATAACCCATTACCAGTCCTAACCATCAGCCCATTTCAAGTCCTAGCTCCCCCATCCGAGTCCCTCCATCAGCTCATTTCCAATCCCAGCCCCCATCAGCCCATTTCTAGTCCTTTCCTAGCCCCACCATCAGCCCATGTCAAATCCTAGCTTCCCTCCACTCAGCCCATTTCCAATCCAAGCCCCCCATGAGCCTTTCAGTTCTAGCCCCCCCCATGAGTCCATTTCAATCCAAGCCCCCCAACAGCCCATTTCCAATCCTATCCTAGCCCTCCATCAGCCCATTTCCTGTCCTAGCCCCCCTCACTCAGCCCATTTCCAGTCCTAGCTCCCTCCCCTTAAAGCCCATTTCCATTCCAAGCCCCTGTCCCCATCAGCTATTTGCAGTTCAAGCCCTCCTTCCACTCAGCCCATTTCCAGTCCTAGCCACCCCCCAGCCCATTACCAGTCCTAGCCCCCCCATAGCCCATTACCAGTCCTAAGCCCCCCATCAGCCCACTTCCAGTCCTAAGCCCCCATCACCCCATTTTCAGTCTTAGCCCCCACATAGCCCATTACCAGTCCTAGCCCCCCATAGCCCATTTCCAGTCCTAGTCCCCCCCATAGCCCATTACTAGTCCTAACCCATCAGCCCATTTCCAGTCTTAGCCCCCCCATAGCCCATTACATCCTAACCCATCAGCCCACTTCCAGTCTTAGCCCCCCCATAGCACATTAGTAGTCCTAACCCCCCCATAGCCCATTACCAGTCCTAGCCCCCCTCCATCAATCCACTTCCAGTCTTAGCCCCCCCCATAGCCCATTAGTAGTCCTAACCCCCCCATAGCCCATTACCAGTCCTAACCCCCCTCCCCCCCATCAGCCCTGACAGATTAAAAAAAAAAAACCCCGGCTGCTGCTGCTGCTGCGGCCGTGGCAGCGGCAGAATCAAATGTCCCGCCACAGGGCCCCGCCTGCCCGGCAGAGCCTCCCTTCACCATCAGCTCCGGAGTCCCTCCCAATGCGCGGGCTTTCAGAGCTGCGAGAGTTTCCCTTTCTTCTCGCGGCTCTGTTAATCTCGCCAGGGCTGATGGGATTTCCCATCAGCCCCGGCGGGATTAACAGAGCCGCGAGAGGTCAGAGAAGCTCTCGCGGCTCTGAAAGCTGTGCATTGGGAGGGACTCGGCAGCAGCATTGGGAGGCATTTGGCAGCAGCATTGGGAGGGACTCGGCAGCAGCATTGGGAGCGCATTGGGAGGGATTCGGCAGGCGGGGCGCATTGGGAGGGACTCGGCAGCAGCATTGGGAGGGATTCGGCAGGCGGGGCGCATTGGGAGGGACTCGGCAGCAGCATTGGGAGCGCATTGGGAGGGATTCGGCAGGCGGGGCCCCGCGGCAGGACATTTGATTCTGCCGCTGCCACGGCGGCAGCCTTTTTTTTTTTTTAAATCTGCTTTTGCTAATGTAGAATGTTTTTTGCATGGGGCCCCCTGAAACGCGGGGCCCTGTGCAAAAAACATTATTGCTCAATGGATGGGCCGGCCCTGTGCATGACTATTCCTGAATTTGACTGTAACTCCTCAGGATGAGTTAGAAGCTAAACTGGGAGGTTCTAATTTGAAATTTGTAATTGATACTGGAGCTACAACATCAGCACTGCGTTTACAGGATTTGCCTGCCATCTATCATACTCAATTAGCACAAGCACCGATAGTACATTGTAAAGGCACTGAGGGAAAGATAATTCCTCATCGTAGACTTGAATATTTACCTTTGCAGATTGGAGAGACTGTATATCCAACTACTTTTCTTGTGGGAGACACTTTGCCAGTGAATCTTCTAGGTCGGGATTTTTTTGGTGTCACATTATGCTACTCTATCCTGGATGGGTGGCAAGTTCTCTTTCCAGCTGTACTCTCTCTCTGAAGTGTCGTCTCCTGCAGATGCCAGTACCATTCATCCTGCTCTTGGAGAACGTCCGTCTGCCTTGTGGGCAGTGCCGGGATCTAATGTCGGATGTTTTTCTATCCCGCCTGTGAAAATCACCGTGAAACCTGGAGTTCAGCTTCCTAGACTCAAGCAGTCTCCCTGCCAGCAGCTGCCATTGATGGAATTCGTCCTGTGACTGAAGATCTTCAGAAACAAGGTGTCATTTATTCTACAACTTCATTATGTAAGACTCCAATTCTTCCTGTACTAAAGGCTGACGGTAAGACTTATAGATTTGTGCAAGACCTGCGAGCAGTAAATAATGTGATTTTGCCAATTTTTCCCTTGGTGCCTAATCCACATGATATCTGGACACAGATACCTTCAGGGACCACCTAGTTTTCTGTTGTAGATTTGAGTTCTGCTTATTTTTCAGTAAGAATTAGCAAAGAAAACCAATACACCGGTAGTCCTGCATATTTTCACAGGCCTTAAGAACTGCATTATTTGATGTAAGACTCAACCATTCCTCTTTAGTTCAATATGTGGATGATTTGCTTTTCTGTTCACCATGTTATGAGTTTGTTAGATTATTTGTCTCTATTAGCTCATATTACTAATTTAGGTTTGAAGGTTAATCTGTCTAAACTGCAATTTGTATCTCAAAATGTTACTTTCCTGGGTGTTGTTTTAACACCATCTGGTCATGCAATTACCTCTGCTAGATTGCAACCTATTCTGTCATTGCCTTTTTCCAGCGACACCAGTATTATTGTGTAGCTTCCTGAGTTTATTAATTTTTTGTAAATAATAGCTAGCAAATTTCTCAAGATCTTACTGCTCCACTTTATGCTCTTATTGGGAAAGAAGGATCTGAAGGCCTCATTGTACCCACATTATCACAGTGGGAGGTTTGTTTTAAATGTAAAAATTGCACTGGGAAATGCACCATGTTTATTGTGTATGATTATTCTTTACCATTCAAATTGTATGTGGCTATTTCTGATTCCTCTGCTACCTGTGTGCTTTTACAAGCTTTCCCAACTGATTGCAAGCCGGTAGGCTATTTCTCAAAGCGATTTGATGCAGTGACTTTGGGACTCCCACTATGTCTACGTAGTTTGGTAGCAGTGGCTTTTGCAATCGAAACTTACTAATTTTCTGGTTCTACAGCGCCCTTTTGTTCCATCTAACCAAGACTCAGTCTTTGTCCTCCGCACATTTTATTGACTCTGGAATTAATCATTTCTCCGCTTCATGTTTCGGTATGTACTACATCACTATGCAACCTTTCAACACTTGTGGAGGAAGATGGGTCTCATAATTGTTTCCAAACAATTTTCAATTGTTTCCAAACTGTACCTCTACCAGCCCCGGATTATACCTTTGTTTGTGGATAGTTCTGCTTTTAGAGATGACAAGGGCAAACTTCGTGTAGGCTATGCAGTCACTACGGTTTTGTGGAATTTTGGCAATATTTGGCAGCAACGAGGGTTTTGACTTCTGCTAATAAACCAATTAAACATGCTGCATACATTCACCGTTTGTTACAGGCTCTCCTCTTGCCAGCACAAGTTGCAGTTTTAAAATGCAAAGGACATTCTTCTGCTGAAGATTTTGTGTCAAAGGGCAACCATTTTGCAGACCAAGAAGCACGGTGTCACCGACAGTGCTGTATTTAACACCGTCTAATATGACTTTGTTTTCCCGATGCTCAGGGCTGCGGGAAAGTGGATCATCTGCTTATTTGTCCTAACAGTCTTTTGTTTCTACTTGCCCTGTTCCTGCATCATAAGCTTTACCGCTCTGGCTATGAATTATGTCTTTTTGGTTCTCCGGTATCACCTGAACTTCTGTTATTTTTTTCTTTGGCACAGCTTGTCTGCACTGTTTCAAGACTGGCACTGTAGGGTCAGCTTAGGGTCAGTTATTAAGATTTCTGCCTTCCGAACTCTTTTTGATTTTGCAGCCTGTTTTGCAGATCTGCCCTGTGCCAGAGGAAGGAGGTGGTATTTGTCTGGCGGTCACTTGTCTATTCTCCGGATGGGTAGAAGCTTATCCATTACCAATTTATTCCTGTCTGGGATGTTCCTTTTGTTCTTTCTTGTCTGGGTCCAGCCATTGTTGCAAGTGTCTGTGAGGGTATTGAAAATTTGGTTTGGTATTAAGAGACAACTGCACACTCCTTATCATCCGCAAAGCTCTGGCCAGGTGGAACGGATGAATAGGACAATTAAAAGTCACTTGTGCACTATGACACAGGATTGGGCTACAGATTGGACGAAGCCCTTCCTTTTGCCCTTATGGCAGTGCATAATTCCCCCCAGCGTGCTCGGGGAGGCCTGAATCCATATGAAATAGTTACTGGACATCCAGCTACTTCTCCACATTACTTGGCAGTTATCCCAGATCCCCAATTGTTGCGCAGCGATATTTTGACTTATTGCTCACGGTTGCACTCAGTCCTGTCTGTTTCCCTTTTATTGCAAGTGAATCCTCAACGAGATGACAGAATCATCATATCCAGAAGTGAAGTCACCAGACTGGGTCCTGATTAAGAATTTGCATCCCAAGACGCTTCTGGTTTCCAAGTTTCTAGGTCCATTTCGTGTGCTCCTGGTGGGATACTCGGCTTGTAAAGTGGAAGGACATTCCCATTGGATACACCTTACACAGTGTAAAAAGGCTCCTTCACAGGCTCCAGACGGCAGCTCCCTTCATCAGTGAATCAAGAAAATACAACACAGAGACTTATTGAACATTACATTGATATTACAGAAAAGATCATCAGGATTTACATGCTTTTTGAATGAACTACTTATGCAAAAACCTTTTGTCCAGCATTTATACTACTGATTAGGTGGATAAAGGTGGTTTGATTTAGTATTTTACTAATATATAAGCAATGACCTTTGGTACTTAACCTCTACTTCATGACGTAATTGAGAATTAAGGGGTAGTTAGAGCTATAATATATATCTTCATCATCTTAAGAAGAGTAGGTGTATTTTTATTTTTGTCTTAGAACATTTATTTTTGGAGTAATTATAGTTTCAGATGTTTAGAGGTTTGCTAAGAATGTTTCCGTATTTGGTCTTAGTTGTGCTATGGCATATTATTGTTCATGAAGCAGTACTGCATTTAGAATCTTGGGAAAGTTATGGGGAATATCCAAATATTTTTGAGTCACATTTACACTCAGTTACAAAACATTTTAATCTGTCACATTGTGCGGTCTGCCGTCCAACTGTGACAGCTACTCAACACGGGTTTCTACCACAAGTTAGGCCCAAAGCCTTTGAAGAGTTTTGTGATACAGCTTTTAATCTAACTACTGTGCGATGGTCTCATACAAACACAGAACCTAGAGTAGTTAGTTCTATGCCTTTAAAGTCCCCTCCAATATGTTTTATGGCTCAAGGTACAGGGAAAAAGGTAGGGGACACCCCATGGAACGTTTGTAAAATAATAATGCTACATAATTCTTCCATCTGGTATAAGAAATCCCACGTACAGAAACCTTATATTTCCGTAGTACAATTAATGCAAGTTCAAGGGAATCAGGTGCATGATTATGACTTGTTACAGTATAATAGTTCTGGCTACCTTTTGAATGACTCAGTCCGAGACATACCTAACTGGAGTTGCCCCTTATTAGGATATTACCATCCCTGGGAACATAATCTATCTGTAGGAATTAAGGAAATGAACATTATTCAGTGGGCTTTGAATAATTGTACGCAGAATCTAGTCTGTCCCCGTAACTTGACAATTTGTGAAAATGGATTAGTGGCTTTAAAGGGAGACTATTTTGTGTGTGGTAATCTTGCATATACAGAACTTCCCAGAGGTTGGTCAGGTACTTGCTATGTTGCTCAGTTAGATACCCCATGGCGGTTTTTACCTTACCAAAATGTTACTTTATTATCAACCTTGAATAATTCCTTAAGAAGAAAAAGGGATGTTTCCCCTCAGGATGAAGCCATAATAGTAGCACAACAGTTGGTAGACTCTACAAGTCCTTTAACTAAATCTCAGATAGATGCATTTACAGGTACTGTTTGGCTCTCAACATTTGGAGCCATAGCACCCACTAGAGAATATGGTAGCCAGATTATGCGATTACAGGCAGTTGTTGAACTTATGGCCCTGGATCGCACAGAGGCTATTAGCGTGTTACAAGATGCAGTAGACAAGGTGTCCACTTATGCAGCTTAGAATCGCATGGCTTTAGACTACCTACTAGCGAAAGAAAATGGTGTATGTGGCCTAATTTCTGTTGCAGTATGCTCGATGATGAAGGGAAAGTAGTGAAAGGCCTACTAGATAAAGTTAGGAATCGTACATTTGTATCAAGTAGTAGTTATGTAAGATCTTTTTCTGATTTTATTGGGTCTGTTTCTTCTTTCTGGAATTTATTATCTAGGCCCCTACAAGGCATATTAGCTTCATTATTTGGCTTTAGGGATTATCATTTTAGGAACAATAATTCTTTGTGTAATATCTGCTTGCTGTAAGAAATCAGTGGAGACACTGACCCCTAAAATGATGTTACAGGTTGACCCAGAAGCTAGCTACGATCCATTTTTAATACCAATGTCTGAGTTTCCTTATCTGTAAAATGATTCTTTACAGAATCAGAGGAAGGACTGAAAGAAAGCTTGATTGTACCGGGTTGGATACACAGTCAGACATAAGCCCTAAAAAAAGAGTTAATATCATTTTTTAATCCTTATTTAATACCATCCTTGAAATACTCTGTAGAAGAAATTGGGTGAAAGGTTTAGATAGCATAAACATTAGCATATGTTATTAGAAAGATAAGTAAAAGGCAAGCTGTTTACCCAGCCTCTCAGTCTTACAGTGTCTGGTCAGAGATATCAAACTGTCAATGTTAGAATTAATTAGAATTAAGGCCTACATAGTCATGCCTGAGAATATATGTATGTCTTTTCATGATTGTCTATGACGTGCATGCCTATAGAAAAGTATGTGAGGGGCGTTCCAAGATGCTGGCAGCCTGGCGTTCCGCGTGAGCACGGTTTTCTTATGGGGAGGAAGCGAAAAGGCAAATCAGGGCCGGTGCCCCCCCAACCCTCTGCTGCCTCGATGCCTGTTTCTTCTGGGCCTTTAGACGCTTATCTTGTTCGTGCTACTCGGGGTTCAGACGCTGACGGTGGTGATTGCCGGTTAGCGGTTTTGTCGGAGCGGGTCAGCTCGGCAACCGCTTCGGTGTTATCTCTCTCCCTGTTGTTCAGCCCGGTGTCCAAGGTCTCCCGCACGCACGCATTGCCTGAGGGCTTTCTGGAGATCCCCTCCCCTGTTATGTCGGGGGTCGGTGGTGCCTCGGGTGGGCCAGAAAGAGATGCGTTGGTGGAGCTGGAGAGTGGAGCTAAGAGCAAGCTCCCAGTTATTTCATCTTCCTTGGTCCCTGAAGGAGAAGTATGCACGATGCAGTTTGGTTTTACTGCGTCGCGGGTTGTTCATCAGACACATTTGGAAGTGGAGGACACAGCTTTGAATATGGACGCTGTATTTTCTTTGCAACGTCCTGTGAATTTCACATTGGAATCCATCTGGACCGCTATCGCTTCGTTGGGAGAGGCCTTATTTCCACATGTTTCTTCCTTAACCACAAAGGTAAAATCTACTGCCGATGCTGTGACTGTTTTGGAGAAAAAAATTTCGGATATTTCTTTGGGGGAAGAAGAGATACAAAGTAGACTTGCTAGTCTGGAAGAACATTCTGATGTTTATAAAAAGAACTCATTATCGGTACTTATGAGATTGGAACAGTTGGAAAATGTGTCTCGTGTAAATAACTTACGAATTGCCAATTTTCCTAAATCTCCCTCTATTGGGGCAACAGAGATGTTTAAAGAATACTTAGAAGTTTTGGGGGTTTCCCCGGAGTTATTGCCTCCTTTGGTTAAATCGTATTATCTACCTAAAGTAAAGCGGGTTCCCTCTAGTAGCCCTGTAGAAGGGAGGGTGGTACAAGGGGACACCTTGAATGTTACTAATTTGTTGGAGGACTCTCGGGAATCTTTGGAGTCTTCTACCCTTCTAGTCACCTTTGCCTTGCTATCGGATAGGGAGTGGTTATTGAAGCTTTTCTTTCGGAAAAGGAAAATTCCCTTTCGGGGCTTTGCGGTTCGTATTTACCCTGATTTATGTAGAGAAACGCAAAAACGACGTAGAAAGTTTCTTTTGTTAAGGTCTGGGGTTGTGCAGTTGGGTGGGCTCTTCTTTCTAAAACATCCTTGTAAGTGTTTGGTGAAATATCATGATGTTTCATGTTTCTTTTTTAACCCTCCCAGCTGCTAGCCTTTATCAGTGCCAGATGTGTGGAGTCTTCCACTTCTTCTTAAAGGTGCTCAGATAGTGTTTTGTCTGAACTGCTGTGCTGCCTGTTTCCTTACATATTTGGTCTGCTTGGGTGCATATATATTATTTTTCATGAATTGCCCCCTTTTCTAGTGGACTGGATTGGTTGGATATTTGTGTTAATTGCTGTATAATGTATATGTATTTGATTTTCCTTTTCTTAATTTCTCTTTACCAACCTGTTTCTTCAAGAGAGTGCATTGTTATGCTTTCTTGACTTATTTGTAAAATTTGCATAAATATAAAATAAAAAAAAAAGTTATGAATATACGTAACACTAGACGTAGAATAGAATATGTATATTATGAATATACATGATGTGAGACGTAGAATAATAAAGTGAAATTATGCTGTGTAATGGAATCTTTCCCTATAAATAAAGTGGCCTAAAGCTAGGATGTCAGAGTAAACATAGGCAAAGGCCTAGCTTGCTCTTCCAAAGCACTTTGGTCCTGTGTTTATAATACAAGTGTGTTGTGTATTATTTACAGATTTGTGTATTATTTAAAGATTATGATCAATTAACCTTCTCCTTGTTTTGTGTGTGGATTTCTGTGACCCAAGAGCCCTATCTGTTATTAGGTGAGGGGGGTGCAGAGTATTCTTTCACTTATCACATATTTCTGTTCTGTGTTCACATATGAAAGTTCAGGAGCAGGACCTCAGATAACACCCACAAATAGGAACAGAAGTGAAGGGGATCTTTAACAATTTTCAGAAGACTGTGTTCATGAGGAACCAGCTAATCTAAAAGTAGACAAAAGCAATGTGGCCGGATGGGATACATCCGAGAGTATTGAAGGAACTTGGGGATGTACTAGCAGCTCCACTGTGTGACCTTTTCAATGTCTCTTTAGAGTCAGGAGTGGTCCCAGAGGACTGGAGAAGGGCATATCTGGTCCATTTACATAAAAGCAAAAGTAAGGATGAGATTGAGAACTACAGGTCGGTCAGTCTGACCTCTGTGGTGAGTAAATTAATGGAAACGCTGCTAAAAAGAATAGTAAGGTTTGTGGAGTATAGTGGATTGCAGGATCCAAGGTAGCATGGTTTTACTAGAAGCAGATCTTGTCAGACAAATCTAATTCATTTCTTTGACTGGGCAACCAGAGAGTTGGTTTGAGGGTGTGCTCTACATATGGTGTACTTACTGTAGATTTCAGTAAAGTCTTTGACACCATTCAACACAGGTGGCCATTAAATAAATTCAGCACCCTAGGAATGGACTCTAAAGTGACTGACTGGGTTAGAAATTGGTTGAGTGGTAGGCGAGAAAGGGTACAGGTAAATGGAACTCACTCTGAGGAGAAGGAGGTTACCACTGGCGTGTCACCAGGATATGTCCTTTGTCCGATTCGTAACATTTTTGTAAGTGATATTGCGGAAGGGCTTTTGGGTAAGGTTTGCCTTTTTGCACATGATACCAAAATCTGCAATAAGACACCCAGGAAGGAGAGGATAACATGAAGAAGGATCTAGCTAAGCTTGAAGAATGATTGAGAATTTGGCAGCTGAGATTTAACGCTAAAAAAAGCGGGCTCATGCATCTGGGCTGCAAAAATCCAAGGGAACCGTACAGTATAGGGGGGAGAAGTACTTCTGGGCATGATTGTTTCTGGTGATCTTAAGGTGGTTAAATAGGTAGAAAAGGTGAGGACAAAAGCCAGAAGGATGCTTGGGTGCACAGGGAGAGGAATGGCCAGCAGGAAGGAGGTGATAGTGCCTCTGTATAAGTCTTTGATGAGACCTCATTTGAAGTATTATGCACAATTCTGGAGACCACACCTTCAAAAAGAAATAAACTGAATGGAGTTGGTGCAGAGGGTGGCTACCAAAAAAGATCAGCGGGCTTTTTCATAAGGCATATGGGGACAGACTTAAAGATCTCAATATGTATACTTCGGAGGAAAGATGAGAGAGGGGAAATATGATAGAGGTGTTTAAATACCTCCATGGCATAAATGCATAGGAGAGCCTCTTTTAATTGAAAGAAAGCTCTGCAATGAGGGGGTATAGGATAAAAGTGAAAAGGGATAGACTCAGGAGTAATATGCATAAATATTTCTTTAGGGAGAGTGATAGATGCATGGAATAATCTCTCAATGGAGGTAGTAGAGACCAGGTCCTCAGGAAATACACTGTACTCGCAGAAACACAGGGAGCGAGACGTGAACAAAGTAGTCCTTTATTTAAAATCCAGCAACCCTGACACAGCCGCATTTCAACATGAGCCTTCATCGGGGGGTAAGTGAGTAATCTGGAGACTAGTTCAACGAATCCAATTGTGCATAACAACTTTAATCTGTATGAAATCTGCATGACATGCCAAGCAGGCTCAAGGAACTAAGGATTTTAATAAAGGATTACTTTGTTCACGTCTGGTAGTAGAGACCAGGACAGTATCTGAATTCAAGAAAGCATGGGACAAACACAGAAGATCTCTAAAGGCAAAAAAGGAAATATAGTAGTTGGTATGGAAGGGCACACTGAATAGGCCAGATGGTCTTTTTCTGCCATCATGTTTGTATGTTTCTAAGATCAAACTCAGTTTTTTATTTTTTGGGCTGTGGTGGGAAGAGGCCAAGACAAACTAAGAGAAAACCAAAAAATACAACAAATGAAAACTCATAGTGCCAAATGACAGAACAGACAGCAAAAGCCACATTCAGATGCTTCATAGACTGAACTTAACTAAAGGAACCTTTGAGATTTTCTGAGTTATGGGAGAATTAACCTTGATTTTGCTTGTCGATGGCAAAAATGAACACGACATTTTGAGAGCATTTTTATTTAACAGTGAACACAACTCATCATCCTTATTAACAAAATTTTGTAGAAATCTCTGTGACAAACTATAAGAAAGAATCCCAAAATTATTAGTTCCAGAAAGGGCCAAGGTTGAACTGCTTTCACAGGTGCTGAAGAATCTTTGTTGTCCCATTTTACTCCTCCTCATCCACGGGCCTATGGATCTGAAGAAGACAAAGACACAAAGTCAGCACTCTGTCACATAGCAACCAGTATGCAGGTCAAAACATTCTCTATCTGGTGAAAGGGGGCATGGATTTTCCACAAATACAGTTCCTTGTCTAGAGAGCAAGTCACCAGTGAGGTCAATACCGTAAACACTAAGCCCTGCAGCATAAATATATTGGAATGGATATGCAATTTGTGCCTGTCCTTTATGGTGGGGGGTATGCCTGCATCAAGCAGACAATTGACTGTACAGAAAGCAGTTACTTACCTGTAACAGGTGATCTCTGGGAACAGCAGGAATAAGTCTTCACATATGGGTACGTCGGTACCGACGGAGCCTGCACGGGAATGCTCCCCAGCATCCAATCAGAAAGCTTTTGGGAGCATCCCACAGCGCCTGCATGCTGCCTTCCCGCCTTTCCAACTGTCTCGCCTCAGTTGAGTTTTATAGCTGAGACAAAAAGAGAGAGAGAGGAAAGGAAAGAGAGATACAACTCCTAGGGAAGGTGGGTGGGTTGTGAAGACTTATTCCTGCTGTTCCCAGAGATCACCTGTTACAGGTAAGTAACTGTGCTATCTCCAGGAACAAGCAGGAATGAGTCTTCACATATGGGGACTCCCAAGCTAAGATGCCTGGAGCCCTAGCATGTTGGAGATTGAAACATGCTACACCTCATATGGCTAGGCATCCTGAGGATGGAGGGTAGGAGTTGAAAAAGAGAGGAGCTGTAGAAAACAGCTAACCTAAGATAGGACTACAGGCAAGGAGTCCTTGTATGTATGATAATTATCATGAAATATATGGAAATGAACAATCAGAATATGGACCTCGCCTACTGGATTGCAGGAAGTAGAGAGGCTGATGGAGTCTACTGAGGATGCAGTAGAGGAATCTTCAAGGTGACCTCACTGAAGTGAAGGTGAAGGTCAAAATCTGGAAGTGACAGGTGACCCCAGGATTCAACTGGGGTAATACAAAAACAGTAGGTCTTTAGTGGGAAGCTTTATGGAAAAAGCTGAAAACTCTTTTGGCTACAGAGTTATTCACAGTTAGGAGCAAAAGAGGAAGACTGACTGATTTGGACAAACTGGCCTAGTCCTTGAGGGAAGAAGGGGTATGGGAAAAACCCCGTATTCCCAAAGAAAGGACAGATGTCTGAAGAGTTGAAACCTCAGATCTACTGAAGATCCACCATGTCTTTCCTAACTGGTGAAAGGTAGGAAGATATTGGAGTATGCAGCTTCAGGGATACCTAAACCTAGGGTTATGGTAGGAGCTGTCAGTACCACAGCAGTGGTTGTGTGCATAATACCCCAAACATACTGTGGAACAGTATGAACATGTGCAAAGCCCACTGTCTGGAACATATAGGAAAATAAAAAACCTTTATGAGCATAGACAGTTAGAGAGATAAGTATGTAAATACATATCTACCTATAACGAAGGATCTCGACAGATACATATATATATGTGTGTATATATATGTCTATAGTAAGATCTAGAGGGGCATAACATATGCACACGCAGCTGACAGACATATGTATCTATAGAGATGTATATACATATATGAATATATAGGTCTAAAGATAAATGTCTGCAATTAAGCAGACAGAGATATGCCTATAAGAACATTCACATGGGAGATGTGAAGAGGAAAGATTCATCCAATAACAAGAAGGTGGACCCTACTTGAGAAGATATATAGAGAATCTATTCCCCCTGGTTATGATGGTGCAGAAATGCTATCCAGTGAAATAACCAGGATGGTTGCGTGAAAAAACAGAGGATAATAGCAGTCTGTAAACAGCGAGTCCTGAGTCCTGTAGAACCCTAGCATGGTAAATGGACAGAAAACGCATAGGATGAGATACCAGGTTGACCCACTTGAGGGACAAAAAGGGGTATCATGCGTTTTTTAGTTAAATATGTGCTGTCCATGAAGGATTAGGATACCATGAGGACAAGCTGCAAGGAAAAAAGAGCATATTCCCTGTAGGAATTGGACAACTCTTTAGACTTTCACGTAGAGAAGGCTTATGACCTTTATTTTAAAAGGAGATAGTAGGGTGTGAAGAACCCTCACAGTCATGGGGAATGACTGAGGACGCCTTTTTCAACCATATAGGATAGTAATTAGAGAAAAAATCCCCATGCTCTCTAGCAAGGGCCCATAGTGGAAAGCTTCTCAGTAGGATTGCAGAGAGCATTATGCAAGAGAATTGGGAAATAAAACTGGCAGTTGGAGAAACCAGCTGCCACTTCAATTATGCTGCCAACTCCAGGGATTTGGAGATGGCAATAAAGAAGTGATAAGGATTACCGAAGATAGATGAAGCACTATCTTGGAAGCACTACTAAGGCTAGACAAAAAGTAGTGGAAGACAAGACTGGAACTTGTAGAAAAGTACCAGTAGTCCAATCACTGGAACTCCTGCATGGGCAGCTGCTGAATAGAACAGCAGAGAAAATCTTTCTGTTTTTAACAGAGAGAACAGACAGAACAAGAGGAGAAAATCCTGATCATGTCTGATGAGCTGCCCAATGAAAGAAGGGAGGTTACTCCAGAGAAAACTCTACACTGGAAAGGAAAGGAAGACTAGAAAGGCTAAGAAAGCCTTCCAGCTGTATGGTACCACTCGTACAGGGGAAGTCCTGGAAAAGAGGGTAAAGAAAAATAGGAGCTGAAGGGAGACTTGCTATATGGTAAGTCTGTAGAAGGAAAAAATTCATGGTGGTACAGAAAAATCTATCATGAGATAGTTGGCAAACCTCTCTTCATGGTAGGAAGAGGAGGAAAACCCTGTGACCCATAGACATGAATCTCCTGACAGCTCAGCCTACCTAAGAGCAAGCGGATGTCCTGGAAACAGGAATCCATGTGTAGAGTTTTAAATGAAAAAACAGTGAAAAAACTTCTGATGAGAAGAAGTGAACTGTAGGTTATAAAGAGATTAATTAGAACCCTATTGAGGGTTAATTTTCCTGGCTTGAGTTTGGATTCTTCAGACCAGGGCGAGGTTTCCCTTGTTTGGGAACATCTGTATGAGGGGCAGGAGAAGAATAAAACCTTCTTCTTTTAGGGAAAGAAGGTTTGGTAGGGCATTTCTTACCCACTGGGGAAGGAGAAGGCTTAGCCTCAGAAACAGGGAAGTCAGTGGAGCAGTGAGCAACCTGATGTAAAGACTCCTTATTGAAGAGATTTTCTCCAGTACAAGGAGTATTACCCAGTCTTTGTTGTGCCCATCTGTTGAAGTCTGAAGCTTGGAGCCAGGCTCTACGTCGTGCTCCTATGGCTATAGCAGAGGTCCTGCTAATAGACTCAAAAGAGTCTAGAGAAGCACGAGTAAGAAACCAAGAGATATTTTGACTATGACTAAGTAGTAAGGAATAGTCCGCAGTCTTGGGCTCTGAAAGAAAGGGAGTTAGAAGAGACAACTTCTTCGTGACCTCCTGAAGGGATAGACTCATATAAAAAATATATGAGAGAATCCTTGTTGATAGCATAGATGTCTGGAAAGTTTGACGTCCAATGGCATCTAGTGTTCTAGACTCACGACCTGGTGGGTAAGAAGAGTGCTTCTTCTTACTTTTCACCTTCCTCATTGCAGATTCCACCACAATAGAATGATGGGGAAGTTGAGTCTTTTGAAACCCTGGAGAAGGGGGCACCTGATACAAAAGATCAGTTGCTGTAGAAGGTGAGGAAACCCTTAAAGGTGTTTCCCATATTCTCAGAAGAAGATCCTGCAAAGAATGATGTAAAGGAAGCATTATATTTTCCTTTTCTCCAGAAAAGCCTTGTGTAGGATCATAGGCAGGGATAGGAATAGCAAGGAATGTTGCCATGTCAAGGAGAAAATTCTGAAAAGAAGGATCTCCAATGGGAACCATCCCTGGACAGGCTAGACTTGAACTAGCCTGGGCACCAGAGGATGTACTTTTTCGGTGCAGAAAAGGATCCCTAATGGATGAATACTGGTACTGGCGGTTATGACCTGAATCAGTCAGTACTGCATCGTCCATGCCAGGTATCGACTCCAAACTAGGTATAGAGAGGAGCGTCCCTGGTGAAAAAAGCATGGAAAGAGCTGGTCCCAATGTTACTGCAGGTACCGGCACCGATACCGATACCGGAAGCTGAGCCGGAATCGAAGGCGATAGCGACATCGAAGCAGTCATCGGAGGCTGCGCAAGCGGTACCGAGGTAACCGAAAACTCTTGGTGATCACCCTCGGTACCACGCAACCGGAATCGGTAAGCGTCAGTTCCGAGATGCGTCGGTACCCAGTCTTCCAGACTAGATATCGATTCCAGACTTGGCATCGAAGGAAGCGAGTCTATCGATGCATGTCTAGAGGATACCGACGTCGGTGGTCGTATCGGCGGTGCTGCCGATACTGGAAAGTCAATCTGGGACGTATCGATCGGTCCCGAAGGTACCGAGAACGCCAGATGACGATCCCTGGTGAGGAGTGAATCGCTCAACACCAGTGCCAATGCCGGGGTATCGGTACCGCTCGAAGCGGATGCCACCACTGAGCATGGCTCAGGTATGTTCTGTGAGGGGTGAACCCCAGGAACAACCTGAAACCCCTGAAAGGCTTTAGAGACCGAAGACTCCCACTGGGATTTTAAAGCCAATAGGGTCTTGAGGGCAAGGCCGGAGCCGTCATCATGCTTGGCATGAGACCTACCACTCAAGGATTGGCTAGTCTTAACAGACTGTTTGTGGGTTACCTGATCCTGTAGAGAAGAAATGGTCGGTGCCCTGACAGTGGAAGGGAACTCAGTATCGAGGGAAACTTGAAATGGAAAATCTCTTCTCATAATATTGTAGCCTGATGGCTCCGGAGGTAAAGGGTCAGGACCCAGACAGGTTAGACACCAGTTATTGGAGTCTAAAAAGAAAACTGTACTTCCACAGTTAAGGCACTTCTTAGGAGAAGAAGGCTCCATAATGGAGAGGCCTTACAGGCCCAAAAGTTTAAACAGAAACTGAGGGAAAAAAACTCCCTGAGTTAGGAAAAAGGAAAGAAAAAAACCACCGGCGGTACCGGTGGAGTCGGGGAAACAGCCGCAACCACAAGAAAACAAAGAATTAAAGAAAAAATTTTCTGCGGTGACAGGAAGACATCTTGCCGGCTCCGCGGAAAAACGAAAACTGAGGAGAGACAGTTGGAAAGGCGGGAAGGCAGTACGCAGGCGCTGTGGGATGCTCCCAAAAGCTTTCTGATTGGACGCTGGGGAGCGTTCCCGAGCAGGCTCCGTCGGTACCGACGTACCCATATGTGAAGACTCATTCCTGCTTGTTCCCGGAGATAGGACAGTATGATCTTTCAGAATCATTCTATGGAATCAATGTGATCAACCACTGTAGATTATGCTGTACCAAAAAAAAAAAAAAAAAACCCGCCCCAGCATAACCAACTGGTACACAGGTTTGGGTAACTCACAGCCTCTGAGATCTTGGGCCACATGAGTGACATCACTGTACTGTCATCTGTGGAAGGTAAAGTCTCCAGGTTCCACTGCGTGAAAGACAAGAAGGTGGACTTTACACAAATGGTCCGGCCCTGAATAAAAGTTTACCAAAACACAAAACACAAATGCCTTAGAAATCAGCCAATGCTCAAGCACAAGAATCTAGAAAGAACCAAATCCTGACACAAGAAATACATTATACTGCAGGAAGAGCAAATGTGACAGAGGGAATATCCTAGGGATTTTTCTCCCTTACTCTCACTTTGTTGTGTTGAATAATGCTCCTTTATATTTCTTATTAGGTTAAGAAAAATATTCTGCCTATTAATCTCCCTGCATTCTACACAATATGTTTACAAGTATGACCAAACACACTGACCAGTATGTCACATATTGATAATTATCACTAGTCATCTGTAAGCCTGTACACATCAGTACTGAACAATGAGCTAAGTGGAGATGCACCTGAATTTGAAGAGCAAGGAAATCACCTTTCCTGAAGCGTAACCAGGCACAAGAAAAGCAGGACAAGGATCAACCATGGGAAGGATATTTATTTGAAAAACTAGGTGGTCAACCCGACATATTTCAGCCGAGAGGCCTTCTTCAGGGGTTAATGACCTCTATAACAAATAACAAAACAGTTAAAAACAGCAACATATAAAACTGAATCATATATTATTATACCCATAGGGTGTAATGATAAAATAAAGCATAGTTACTCACCTGTAACAGGTGATATCCAGGAACAGCAGGAATTTAGTCCTCACATATGGGTATTGTTGGTACCGACGGAGCCTGTGCGGGAATGCTCCCCAGCGTCCAATAGGAAATCTTTTGGGAGCATCCCACAGCGCCTGCATGCTGCCTTCCCGCCTTTCCCAACTGTCCCTCTCCAGTAGAGTTTAAAGCTGAGACAAAAGAGAGAGGGAAAGAGAGAAAGAGAGAGAGAGATACAACTCCTAGGGGAGGTGGGTGGGTTGTGAAGACTAAATTCCTGCTGTTCCCGGAGATCACCTGTTACAGGCGAGTAACTATGCCATCTCCAGGAACAAGCAGGAAAGAGTAGTTACTCACCTGTAACAGGTGTTCTCCAGGAGCAGCAGGAATCAGTCCTCACTTATGGGTGACGTCGGCGCTGACGGAGCCCTCGCGGAGCAATTTTCCCCAGCTTTCGCAGAAAGCCTTTGGGAATTGCAGCGCGCATGCGCGGTCCCCTTCCCGTCCAAGGGTGCCATCTTGCTCAGTCTGATGACATAGCGAAGAGACAGCAAAAAAAGTTAGCAAAAAGAATGACTGCAACTCCAAGGGGAGGAGGGAGGGTAGTGAGGACTGATTCCTGCTGCTCCTGGAGAACACCTGTTACAGGTGAGTAACTACTCTTTCTCCAGGACCAAGCAGGAAGTCACTCCTCACTTATGGGACTCCCGAGCTCAAGGCTACCGGAGACCTCAACCGAAAAATGAGCTCCCTCAAGCTCAACAGTACAGAAGGAAGGAATCTTCTCTGAATACAAATCCGGCCGGTAGCCCAACACCAGGGCCGGAGGGTAGGAGTTGCTTAGACCTCAAAGAGATTGTGGAGGACTGCCTGTCCGAAAGCACTGTCCCTGCGGGACTCCCTCTCCAGGCAGTAATGAGCCGCAAAAGTCTGGCTTGAAGACCAAGTAGCGGCCCGGCAGATGTCCGCCAACGGAACAGAGCGGAGGTGAGCTACTGACGCAGCCTTCGCCCTGACACGGTGAGCCGTGACGCGACTCTTTAAGGAGAGGCCGGCTGCTCCATAAGCCCAGGCGATACAGTCAGCTACCCAGACGGACAGAGTACGCTTAGAGACGGGTACCCCCAACCGATTGGGGTCAAAAGAGACGAAAAGCTGGACAGCCTTTCGATGCTCACGCGTACGGTCAAGGTAGAAGGATAAGGCTCTTCTACAGTCCAGGGTATGCAGAACAGTTTCAGCTCGGCTGGTATGCGGTCTGGGAAAGAAGGTCGGAAGAACCACCTCTTGATTGATGTGAAAAGAGGAGACCACCTTCGGAAGAAACTTAGGGTGAGTCCGTAAGACCACCCTATTCTTGTAGAACCTAGTGTAAGGGGGCTCCGACACTAGGGCCTGTAGTTCACTAACGCGCCTAGCGGAGGTAAGGGCTACCAAGAAGAGAGTTTTCCAGGAGAGGAAACGAAGAGGACAGGTAGCCATGGGTTCAAAAGGCGAACAGGTAAGCCTTTGCAAGACCACATTGAGATCCCAGTCAGGAGCTGGAGGGCGCAACGGGGGCTTAAGCAGAAGAAGGCCCTTGAGAAAACGCACCACCAGGGGGTGCGCGGAAAGAGGCTGGCCCTCCACCGGCGCATGATGTGCAGAGAGAGCACTGAGGTGGACCCTGACAGAGTTGGATTTGAGGCCTAGATCGGAGAGGTGAAGCAAATATTGCAGTACCACCGATACTAAGCAGGCGAAGGGGTCCTCAGAGCGCTGAGAACACCAGACCGAGAAGCGACGCCATTTAAGGGCGTAAGATTTCCGGGTGGAAGGTCGCCGAGACGCCAGGACGACAGCCTCCACCTCCGGAGGAAGTAAGAGCGGAGCTAGGACTACCCTTTCAGCAGCCAGGCCATCAGATGAAGGGCCCGGAGGTTGGGGTGGAGGAGAGTACCCTGATCCTGGGTCAGGAGATCGGGCTGAAACCCCAGAGGAAGAGGGGTGTCCACCGCTAGTTGTAGGAGTAGAGGGAACCAGGGTTGTCTCGGCCACCTGGGCGCTACCAGGATCACGGAGGCCCTGTCCTGGACAATTTTGAACAGCATCCGGGACACAAGTGGCGTGGGAGGAAAGGCATACAGTAGGCCCATGGACCACGAAATGAGGAAGCATCCGGCGCTACTCTGAGAGGATGCGGGTGCCGGGAGCAGAACCTGGGAAGTTGCCGGTTTAGGGGACTGGCAAAGAGATCCACGGTGGGGAGGCCCCACCGGCGGAAGATCCGTTGGACCACTATGGGGTTCAACCTCCATTCGTACGGCTGCAGAATCCGGCTCAGTTTGTCGGCTAGGCAATTGTCCTGCCCGGGCAGGTAAACAGCCTTGAGGAGGATGTCGTGGTCGACTGCCCAAGAGCACAGTCTCCGAGCCTCCTGACATAGAAGGAGGGAGCCCGTGCCCCCGTTTGTTCACGTAGAACATGGCGACCTGATTGTCCATCTGCACCAGCACAGACCGACGAGAAGTGAGGTGAGAGAAGGTCCGCAGAGCTAGGCAGATCGCCCGCAGCTCCAGGAAGTTTATCTGCTGAACAGCCTCCCAAGGTGTCCAAAGGCCTTGAGTGCATGTTCCTTGGCAATGCGCTCCCCATCCCAGGAGAGAGGCATCCGTCGTGAGCACTTGAGAAGGAGGAGGAGACTGAAAAGTCATGCCAAGTACCAGATTGGGCAGGTGAAGCCACCACTGCAGAGAGGAGACCAGGCGGTCGGAGATCTGTATTAAGTCCGTCAGTCTCCCTGTGGCCTGATGCCATTGAGTGCGAAGGCTCCACTGAGCAGGTCACATATGCAGACGGGCATTCGGAGTGACATGGACCGTGGAGGCCATGTGACCGAGCAGTTGCAGGAATTGTCTGGCAGAGGCCGGTGACGCGCTGTGGAACCTGCCGGCCAGAGCTATGAGCCTGTTGGCCCGTTCCAGGGGTAAGAAGGCCCGAGCCTGCAGAGTGTCCAGCCGTGCTCCTATGAATTCGAGATCCTGAGAGGGGAGCAAAGTGGACTTTTCGAAGTTTATGACGAAGCCCAAATGCTGAAGTAGAGCCACTGTGCGTTGAGTGGCCTGAGTGACCTCTAGGGAAGACTGTGCCCGGATGAGCCAGTCGTCCAGGTAGGGGAAGACGAAGAGGCCTTGAAGCCTCAGGAAGGCTGCCACCACTGCCAGGCATTTCGTGAACACCCTGGGAGCGGAGGAGAGGCCAAAGGGCAGTACGCGGTACTGGTAATGATTCCCTGCCACCACAAATCTCAGATATTGCCGGTGGTCCGGATGAATAAGGATGTGAGTGTAAGCATCCTTTAGATCCAAGGAGCATAGCCAATCTCCCTGCCGGAGGTAGGGCAGTAGGATTCCAAGGGTAAGCATCTTGAACTTTTCCCGCTGCAGGAACTTGTTGAGGTTGCGCAAGTCCAGGATGGGTCTGAGGCCTCCCGTTCTTTTCGGAACCAGGAAGTACCTCAAATAAAACCCGTGACCCCACAAGTGCTGGGGCACTGGCTCCACAGCCTGTTCCTGGAGCAGATTTTGCAGCTCCTGAAGGAGTAAGTCCCTGTGCAGAGGGGGTCTTGGAGGCTCCCCTGGAAAGTAGGGAGGAGGTACCTGGTGAAAATGTAAGAGGTAGCCCTTTTGAACCACCTGCAGCACCCAGGAATCGGATGTTATGGCTGACCACCTGTGGGGAAA
This sequence comes from Ichthyophis bannanicus, assembly GCA_033557465.1. Lineage (NCBI taxonomy): Eukaryota > Metazoa > Chordata > Amphibia > Gymnophiona > Ichthyophiidae > Ichthyophis > Ichthyophis bannanicus. The sequence goes on along the minus strand of CM066032.1, from coordinate 923,297,551 downwards.
GTGGGTCAGCCGGCCCCCCGTGTTCAGCGAAAGTCGCGGAGGGGGAGAGGCTATGCCGGCATAGTCAAAAACCTCCACCCTGCTGAGCAGGGGCCTGTGTAGTGGGCTTGGGGGCCTTCTGCCTATGGGACCCATTGCCCTGTCCCTTAGCCTGCTGGCCCTGGTGGGGAGCTGCTGAGGCTTGATATTGTGGGTGGTGCTGTTTATAGGCAGACACCTTCCTCGGGTAAAAGGGCTTTTTCCCCGAGCCCTTCCTCTTCTGTTAAGGGGCAGAAGTCTTTCTGGATAGGCGAGTTCTGGTGAGAATCTCGGACTCGAGTTCTGCCGCCTTATCAGCCATGGGCTTGCCAAAGAGGTTCTCACCTCTGCAGGGGACATCGACCAACTTGTCCTGCACCCATGGCTCGAGGTCGGATGACTGAAGCCAAGCCTGATGGCGAGCACCGATGCCAGCTCCGGCTACTCGAGTCGATGCTTCGAAGCCATCGTAGGCTGCTCGAGAAATAAACTTCGAGCACTCTCGAATACCAGTGGCCAAGGCCTGAAACCTCTGCAAAGGTTCCTCGGAGAGACCAGCAGAGAACCCGGCAATTTCCTTTGCCAGGTCTCAAAGATACATGCCCATATACAGCTGGTATGTCTGGACTCGGCAAGCAAGCATAGAGCCCTGGAAGCACTTCCTACCGAGGGCATCCAGGTTCCGGGCCTCCTTACCAGGAGGCACCGAGGAGTGCATCTTCTGACTCTTAAGTCAATGCATGGCTGATTCCACCACCATGGAATGGTGCGGCAGTTGTGCCTTCTGGAACCCGGGGCTCTTGCGGACTCGATACATGGAATCGACCCGCTTGCTTAACACCGGCGTCGAGGCCGGGCTCTCCCACATGCGGAAGAGCAGCCGCTCCAGCATCGGAGGAACCGGCACAGTAAAGGCCTCCTTCGGGGGAGAGTCATACTGGAGGGCCTCAAGCTCTTCGGCTCGAGGCTCCTCCTCCGGATCCGCGGGGAAGGCCAAAGCCTTGGCCATGTCCCTCACGAAATCGGAGAACCGGGTATCCTCCGGGGGGGACCGTCTCCGGGGCTCCGACTCGGGCGAGTCGGAGGGGACGCACCGAGTCTGAAATGAACCGGGTGACTCGTCCTCCTCCGTGTCCCAGCCCGACTCCTCCGTGGAGGAATCGAGTGGCTCCGTGCGGGCGGGGGCCAAGGACCTCTGCCCCGACGCCGAGGCCGGCGTCGACGACCTCGGTCCCGAACGGGAGGCCGAGGGAGACCTTGGCCGAGGATCGACTCGAGCTCGTATGGACTCGAGGATCGACTCGGCCTCTGGGGTCGACTTGGACGTCGACGTCCCGGTGGTCGGGGCAGATGCACTGGCGATGCCGGCCATCAATGCCCGCTGCTGGTCCATGAAGGCAGCGATACTGCACTCCAAGGCCGTCAATCTGAGACCAAACTCAGAAGACCCAGCAGCCACCGACTCGGGCCCCGACGGCGTCGGGCCCGACGTCGGTTCCCTGGGAAGTGAGTCCACGAGGACTACAGTACTCACGTGTCCAGGAGGCTCCACTTCGAAACGAGGATGCTTCGACGACCTCTCCGCCTCCGAGGACCCGGGGTGGCTGGCGGGGTTATGCGACCTGGCCCTCGAGGGACCAGGAGCGTCCTCTGACGCCACCCTCGCGGGTTTCCTCTTCCGACGATGTTCCCGGCCGGGAGAGCCCCGCTCAGAGGAACTCCGACGATGCTCGGGGCAGGAGTCACGAGACGTCGAAGCCTCTGACGAGGTCCGGGCCCGACCGGACGCGGAGTCAGAGAAGACTGCCTTCGAGGACATTTTGTTGCACGGACCACAACCCACCGAGTCATGATTGGGTCCGAGGCAACAGAGGCAGCACTCATGTGTGTCGGTAAGAGACATAAGTCTGGTACAGCGATCACACTTTTTAAAACCGCTGGCAGCCATCGGGGGAAAAAGGGCCCCTGCGAGGTCGAAGGACCGTGCTGCCAGGGAAAAAGAAAAAAGTGGCGGGAACGCCCGTTACAAAGGACAAAAACTGAAAAAATGAGAACGGACTCGATATTGGAGTATCGAGGCCGGGCGGGAAAGAGACACGGCGTCGAACCGAGAAAAAACAACGAAAGAAATCAACTTTTCAGCGGCGATCACAAACTACGTCTGTAGGGCTCTGAGGAAAAAAGAAGACTGAGCAAGATGGCACCCTTGGGCGGGAAGGGGACTGCGCATGCGCGCTGCAATTCCCAAAGGCTTTCTGCAAAAGCTGGGGAAAATTGCTCCGCGAGGGCTCCCATAAGTGAGGACTGACTTCCTGCTTGGTCCTGGAGAATGTAGTTGTGTGCCCTTGTTAAAGGGCTCCACTTCCCCCCATGGTTCTCTGGCATCCTACCAGGGATGGTGGGTAGGAGTTGATTAAGTCTGGAACAGGTGTTGAAGAACAGCCTGACCAAACAAGGCATCCCGGCGGAAGTCCTTGTCTAAGCAGCAATGGGATGTGAAGGTATGAACCGAAGCCCAAATAGCTGCTCGACAGATGTCGTCAATAGACGCAGAGTGAAAATGAGCCATAGAGGCTGCCATGGCTCTCACATTGTGAGCTGTGACATGGACTTCAAGAGGAAGGTTTTTACTCTCATAGGCAAAAGATATACACTGTGCAATCCAGCTAGACAGTGTTCTTTTGGAGACTGGAAGTCCCAAATGACTAGGATCAAAAGCAATAAAGAGTTGAGAGGACCTTCTATGTTGCTGTGTCCTTTGCAAGTTAAAGGCCAAAGCCCTTTTACAGTCCAAAGTATGAAGATTCCTTTCTGCATTTGAGGCGTGAGGCCTTGGGAAGAATACAGGAAGGTAAACCGCTTGGTTTAAATGAAAAGGTGACACCACCTTTGGCATAAAGTGTGGATGAGTCCTAAGGACTACCTTATCATGATGGAACCTTGTATAAGGAGGATCAGCCACCAACGCTTGCAATTCACTGATGCGACGTGCTGATGTGATTGCAATAAGAAAGATGACCTTCCAGGAAAGGAATTTCAAAGAGGTAGTGGCTAATGGTTCAAAGGGTGGTTTCATGAGCTGCCCAAGAACCAGATTTAAGTCCCATGCCACCGGTGGTGCCTTAATGGGAGGCTTAGTTAAAAGAAGGCCTCTCATAAATCTCGCTATGAGAGGATGAGAGGTAATAGGTTGTCCATTTAGAGGCTTGAAAGAAGCTACAATAGCACTCAAATGTACTCTCAATGAATTGGTCTTAAGCCCTGCATTTGATAAATGAAGGAGATACTCCAGTAATGATTCCAGAGGTATCGCAAGAGGGTTAAGACCCTTCTGCGAGCACCATATGGTAAACCTTTTCCACTTAAATGCATAAGAGCGTCTTGTGGAAGGCTTCCTGGAAGCATAAAGGATATCCTTTACCTGCTGGGAAAGGTTAAGACCGTGAAGTTCTAGGCTTTCAGCAACCAGGCCCTGAGATGCAGAGACTGTAGATTGGGATGCCACAGCATCCCGTCCTCTTGAGAAAGGAGATCTGGAGCAGATCCTAACTCCAGAGGCGGAGCTTGAGAGAGATGTAGGAGCAGAGGGAACCACATTTGCCGTGGCCAACGTGGAGCTATAAGAATCATATGACCTCTGTCTCTCTGAACAGGATTTTGGGAATTAGGGGAATAGGTGGAAAGGCATACAGGAAGTCCTGACCCCAATGGAGGAGGAAAGCATCCCTGGCCTGACAACCCTGAGCCGGAATTCTGGAACAGAACTGGGGAAGATTGGCATTCAGTGGACTTGCAAAGAGTTCTATGTCTGGGGTTCCCCAAATTTGAAAACTTTTGGCCACCTGGTCTGCATGGAGAGACCATTCGTGTGGAAGCAGAACTCAACTGAGTCTGTCTGCCCAAGAGTTTTGAATGCCTGGAAGATACAACGCGAGGAGATGAATCTGATGCTCTCTGGCGAGGGCCCATAGTCACAAAGCTTTGTTGCAGAGTGACAGAGAGCCTGTTCCGCCCTGCTTGTTCACATAGAACATGGCTACTTGATTGTCTGTTTGAACTAGGACAGTCTTGTAGCTGAGCTGGGTGTGGAATACTCAAAGAGCAAGGAAGATTGCACTGAGTTCCAGGAGATTGATGTGTAGATAGGCCTCCTGTGGAGTCCAGGTACCCTGGCTGGGTAGAGAGGCTTTGCAGGTGGGCTCCCCAACCCACCTGTGAAGCATCTGTTGTTAGAGTGCCTTGGGGTGGGGGTTACTGAAAAGGAGACCCCACCAGAAGGTTTTGGGGTGACTGCCACAATTGGAGGGACAAAATAAGGCGATCTGAGTTTGCTATTTTGTCTGACAGGCAACCTGACCCCTGAGTCCACTGAGTGGATAAAGTCCACTGGGCTGCCCTCATATGGAGGCGAGCATAAGGAACCACATGCACGGTGGATGCCATGTGGCTTAACAACTGTAACATTTCCTGAGCAGTGAGGTTAGGTTTTAGCACTGCTTGGGAAGCTAACTGCACAATGCGAAGGCAGCGGGGCTGCGGAAGGAAGGCCCTTGTCTGTCTGGTATCCAGCAGAGCTCCTATAAACTCTAGGGACTGAGTGGGAGCAAGATTGGATTTTGGGAAGTTTATGACAAGTCCCAAATACTGAAGGATGCGCATTGTTCGAGAAAGAGCAACCCTGGCCTCTGGCTCTGAAGGGGCTCGAATGAGCCAGTCTAAGTAAGGGAAGACGAATATTCCCAGGGTGCAAAGAAATGCTGCCACCAGCCATTCATTTTGTGAACACCCTTAGTGCAGAGGCCAGGCCAAAAGGAAGAACCCTGTATTGGTAGTGCTTCCCTTGAAACAGAAAGCGAAGGAACCTTCGGTGAGTTGGATGGATGAGAACATCAGTGTACGCATCCTTGAGATTTAGAGAACAAAGCCAATCCTTAATTCTGAAGGTATGGCAGCAGAGTTCCTAAAGAGATCATTTTGAACTTCTCCTTGAACAGGAATTTGTTCAATTCTCTGAGGTCTAATATAGGTCTGTGTCCTCCTCTTTTCTTTGGAATAAGGAAATAGGTGGAGTAAAATCCTGTACCTTGTTGGGGAATGGGTACCTCTTCTATTGCCCCTTGAGCAAGGAGCACAGTGACCTCTTGAGCTAACTGGTCGTTGAGAGAGTTCTGAGAATTGAACTGTCTTACCATTGTAGGAGGGGGCATGCTGAGGAAATGAAGCTTGTACCCCTCTCGTACAATAGACAGAGTCCAATTTTCTGCTGTTATCAGACCCCATCTGGGGGCAAAATGACATAACCTTCCTGGGATGGTGGAGGGTTCTGGGCCATTCAGGGCCAGGAAGGCAAAGTTCTCTAGATAGGAGTCAAAGCCCCTGTGGAGGCTGAGTCTGCTGAGCCAGTTGAGAATTAGCTGCTTTTGTCTTTCTTTGCCTAGGTTGTTGCTGTTGTCCCTTTTGGGCAGACTGACCTAAACGATGTCCCTGCTGGGTATAGGAGGGATAAAACTTTTTCTTCTTACTGAAGAATGGTTTCTTAGAGGATTTTTTCCTCGCAGGATCAGCTGTAGATTTAGACAATCTATCCAAAGTGATATTGTCAGCATCTATCTCATTAGCTTTTTACTGCCAATTCTTGCCAAAGAGATTCTCTCCTGTGCAAGGAATATTCCCTAGTTTGTCCTGTACCCAAATTTACAAGTCAGATGCCTGGAGCCAGGCAATCCTACGTGCACCTATGGCAATGGCAGAGGTTCTGCTTATGCATTCATAGCTGTCAAAGGCTGCACGATTCACAAATTTGGAAATATCCTGAGCATGTTTGACAAGGGTGAGATAATCCTGCCTTTTATCATCAGGAAGGAGAGGGCTCATAAGCTCTAAATCTCCTGTGACCTCTTTAAGGAACATTCCCATATAGAAGATATAGGAACTGATCCTAGCAGAAAGCATGGAAGCCTGGAAGGTTCGACGTCCAAAGGCGTCAAGAGTCCTACACTCACATCCTGGAGGATTAGATGCATGCCTTTTGCACTCTTTATCCGTCTCATGCTGATTCCACCACCATAGAATGGTGTGGTAATTGAGTCTTCTGAAACTCAGGACAAGGAGTAACTCGATACATGGTGTCGAGTCTTCGAGAGTGAGGAGATGTGGTTAGAGGTGTTTCCCACATCCTTAACATAAGATCATGCAAGATCTCATGAGTAGGTAAGGTAGCTGTCTCCTTGGGAGCTTTAGGGTATTGTAGGATTTCTAATTCCTTTGCCCTAGGCTCTTTTTCAGGAGCCACTGTGATGGAAAGACCTCGGGCCACATCTCGGATAAAATCCTGAAATCCTCTGGTGGAGACATCCTACGCTGAGGAGAAGAAGAATCCTCAGGAAGAAGTACTCTGGTATCGGCAGAGCTTTCAGAGTCTTCAGACTCATCCGAGGACTCGAAGTATCTCCGATCCGGGTGATCGTGCAAGGCACGGTACCGGTACCGATTGAAGTCGGTACCAGAGTGATCCGGTACCTACTTGTCGATGTCGGATAGAGACGCATGACTCGGTCCCGGTAGAATACCTGCCGATGTCAATGCCGTCGGTACCGGTTGAATTGTCTGCAGCAGTTTCAGGGACATCAAGGCCGTGAAAAGAGCCGCCAGACTGTGTTCAATAGCCAAGAATCTCTGGTCTGTCGACGCAACTGATGCTTGGATATCAATGCCGGATGAAGCGGCTGGGACCCCAGAGCATGGCAGCAGTAGTTCTGCCGAGGTTGAAGCCTCAAGAACATCCTGGAGCCCCGTTAGTGCTTTGGAAGCCGAAGCCTCCTGCCGGGGCAATTTTGCCGGTGATGTTCCCTCAAGGGCAATGCCAGAGGCATCTCGATGTTTAGAAGGAAATCTACCCTTTGAGGACCGGCTAGATTTATGTTTAGTTACCTGAGATCCATGGAAGATGAAGCCCTGGAAGACGTCGATGCCACGGAGGCTGCATCGGAGGGAAAAAGGGTGCTAAGTTTGGCAGCTCGATTTTGCCGGCCCCTTTTCGACATCATCCCACAGGCAACACACTCTAAAATAGAGTGGTCAGGACCTAAACATTTGAGGCACCACTCATGGGTGTCTGTGATGGAGATGGTACTGCCACACTTAGAACACTTTTTAAAACTCGAAGCGGGTTTTTCCATTCTGAAGGAAAAGTTGGGCCTAGTGCCCAAAATGGCGCGTGGCACTTGAGGAGGAAATTACTGGAAAAGACTTCAGAAAAAAGTTTTTTGTTTTGTTTTTTTAGCAAAAAAGAAAGAAGAACCGGCGGTACCGGTGTAGCGTCAAGGGAAGGCAGACGCGACCACAAAAAAGAGGGAATTTTTTTCTGCGGTGACAGGATGTGCGACCTGTCGGCTCCGCGGAAAATGAAGAACTGGAGAGGGACAGTTGGGAAAGGCGGGAAGGCAGCACGCAGGCGCTGTGGGATGCTCCCAAAAGCTTTCCTATTGGATGCTGGGGAGCATTCCTGCACAGGCTCCGTCGGTACCGACGATACCCATATACCCTTTTGCTGCCCGCTTCATCTTCTGCCCGGCCGCAGCTCTCCCAGGAGGGATCGAGCACGCGGCGAAGAGAAGGACGCCCTCCGGTCTTCCCTGCCCAATCCGGGCGGCCCAGCTGATTCAAATAAGGAGCGCCATCGGGCGCAGGCTCCTTTTGCTGCCCGCTTCATCTTCTGCCCGGCCGCAGCTCTCCCAGGAGGGATCGAGCACGCGGCGAAGAGAAGGACGCCCTCCGGTCTTCCCTGCCCAATCCGGGCGGCCCAGCTGATTCAAATAAGGAGCGCCATCGGGCGCAGGCTCCTTTTGCTGCCCGCTTCATCTTCTGCCCGGCCGCAGCTCTCCCAGGAGGGATCGAGCACGCGGCGAAGAGAAGGACGCCCTCCGGTCTTCCCTGCCCAATCCGGGCGGCCCAGCTGATTCAAATAAGGAGCGCCATCGGGCGCAGGCTCCTTTTGCTGCCCGCTTCATCTTCTGCCCGGCCGCAGCTCTCCCAGGAGGGATCGAGCACGCGGCGAAGAGAAGGACGCCCTCCGGTCTTCCCTGCCCAATCCGGGCGGCCCAGCTGATTCAAATAAGGAGCGCCATCGGGCGCAGGCTCCTTTTGCTGCCCGCTTCATCTTCTGCCCGGCCGCAGCTCTCCCAGGAGGGATCGAGCACGCGGCGAAGAGAAGGACGCCCTCCGGTCTTCCCTGCCCAATCCGGGCGGCCCAGCTGATTCAAATAAGGAGCGCCATCGGGCGCAGGCTCCTTTTGCTGCCCGCTTCATCTTCTGCCCGGCCGCAGCTCTCCCAGGAGGGATCGAGCACGCGGCGAAGAGAAGGACGCCCTCCGGTCTTCCCTGCCCAATCCGGGCGGCCCAGCTGATTCAAATAAGGAGCGCCATCGGGCGCAGGCTCCTTTTGCTGCCCGCTTCATCTTCTGCCCGGCCGCAGCTCTCCCAGGAGGGATCGAGCACGCGGCGAAGAGAAGGACGCCCTCCGGTCTTCCCTGCCCAATCCGGGCGGCCCAGCTGATTCAAATAAGGAGCGCCATCGGGCGCAGGCTCCTTTTGCTGCCCGCTTCATCTTCTGCCCGGCCGCAGCTCTCCCAGGAGGGATCGAGCACGCGGCGAAGAGAAGGACGCCCTCCGGTCTTCCCTGCCCAATCCGGGCGGCCCAGCTGATTCAAATAAGGAGCGCCATCGGGCGCACCCGCGCCTTGCGGGCCCGCGCCTGAGGGCCTCGCAAGAGGGCCCTTTGGCGTGGCCCTTAGGCGGGGACCTCCAAGGAAAGCAGCAGCCTATTGATTGGTCTTCTGTATGCTGAACCCCTGCACCCCGGCTTTATTCACCTCTGCCCTCCCGCACCCCGGCTCACCAACAGCTCTCCCGGCCGGGATCGAGCTGCCGGGGTTACAGGGCCTGCCTCCAGCTGAAGTTGCCCAATCGGGGCAATCAACAATCTGCAATCTAAAGAAAGCGCCTGCAGTTGGCCCAGATACCGCAACGGACACGTCATTCAGAACCAACGCAAGACTTCCCGGCAATTTGAACTCTCTTAATGTCTGCTCACGCTGCCTTCCGCAAGTATAACCTCATTAATAGAGCCACTGCATATCAGGTCCATGTTATTTAGCTACTATACTGTTGTCAGCAAACGTTAATAGTTAGTCACCACTGTGCCATTGGTAGTATCCAAAGCACTGTTGTAAGTAATGTTCCTTTGCAAATCAACCGCTTTACTGTTGTCAGTAGCCAGTCTCTATACTGTTGTCAGTAGCCAGTAATATTCCATTGTCAGTAACATTCTATTGCAAGTCAACCACTATACTGTTGTCAGTAGCCATTCTCCATACTGCTGTCAGTAGCCAGTAATATCCCATGCAAATCAAACTCTATACTGTTGTCAGTAGCCTATTAACCCCAGTCACCATCGTAGTGCTAGCAATAACCTACTATTGTCAGCAATCTACTTTACTGTTGTCAGTAGTTTCACCAGTTCCAGTCATCAAGTTATTGTACTAGTTAGCTAACTTTAACCATTGCCTGCGATCATAGTGTCTGCTGTCACACAGTATACCACACTAAATACCAAGAGTTTGGTCAATAACTTCCTGTTAGCCTAACCAGATTGACCCACTCCCATTCACATAGTGCTCTGACAAGATGGGTTCCCTCATTACCACCATAATAGGATGCTATTTCGTCCTTTCAGGCTGGTTCTCCAACTCTCTAGCCTCAACCACAGCATCCAACCAGATTCCAATATTACTGAGCCATGGGAGAAGGTGGACTAGTGCTTCCCATAACAACATAACTTGGGACTCCCGCTCACACCACCCCCATCTGTTACACATTGCTCTTCAACACAATATGAAACCGAAACAAATTCAAAACTCCTACCCTCATAACCTAAAATGTGCCCTCATCAATGCCCGTTCTATCCGGAAGAAGTGGCCAGCCATCACTGACCTAATTGCCAGCCACGGCCTTGATATACTCATGGTCACGGAGACGTGGTTATCTGCTGAAGACAACGTAATACTCAACCAGCTCCTCCCTCAGAATTTCACCATACATTCAAGTCATAGGCAAGAAAAAAGAGGAGGTGGCGTGCTCATCCTCACCAGGACAGACCTCCATTTTCGAACAGTGCACACTACCAATACAAACTACCTTGAGACCGTCACCATCTCCAACAAACGCTGCATAATCAACCTGCTTTACAGAGCCCCTTCAGCTTCCCCAGATGACCTCGCGGCTATCATCGATTTGGCATCCAACACTCATAACCCAGGCCTCCCAAATTGGATCCTAGGCGACTTCAACCTGCCTACATTGCAAGATCATCAAGCAACAGCCTTCTTGGATGCCCTGGAAAATCTTGGCTTCAAGCAACTAGTTAATGATTCTACTCATATTAAGGGAAATATCTTGGACCTTGTATTCGCCCCGCAAACCTCTCTTAACCCAGCTCAGGATCCCATAACCTCCATAACTTCTGTTCCTTGGTCAGATCACAAACTGATCATCATTCAGATTCCCTCTTACAAAGCCTACACAAAAACCAACAAAATCCAAAGCAAAACCGCAAGACCGCCCTCTCGATCTTTCAAGCCTTACAACAGAGATCTTATCCTTGCTGAAACGCAGCAACTCATCTCTGAATCCACCCAGAACCTTGACAACCTAATTTCTCAATGGAACAACTGCCTCAGCTCAATTGCCCTACGTACAACATCCAACAGGCCTCCAGGTAAAAGAGTAAGTGCCCCATGGTACTCAGCTGATCTTAAAGCATCACTTAACCACTTACGGAAACTGGAGAAACGCTGGCGCCGATCTCACTCTTTAAATGACCTGTCAGCATACAACTGTCATCTGGCTGCACACCGCAACGCAATCACCAACACAATGAAGCAGTACTACTCTGACACCTTAATGAGATCACTTAATAAACCACATGACCTCTTCGACCTTGTCAAGACTTTATCCAAGGAACCATCCTCTGGACCTCCATTTGAGCTACACCCACAAGATTTTGCAACCTATTTACAATCCAAGATATGTCAGACCAACAAAACCTCTACTATAGCCTCTACCACAGAGCAAAACTGCCAAACAACCCTAACCATGTTTTCTACCCCCTCCAAGAGAGGAATTGAAGACACAATTGCAGCCCTTAACACCAGTACTGCTCAGACTGATCCATGCCCAGCCTTCTGGATCAAGGAGCTTCGCAGTCACTTCAGCTCAGTACTGGCCAAAATAACGAATCTCTCCTTCTCAACTGGCTCCTTCCCTTCAGCCCTTAAACACACCTCTATCAGACCTCTGTTAAAAAACTGCAAGCTTGACCCCCAACAGGTGGAATCCTACAGACCCATATCTAGCATTCCACTACTCGCGAAGATCATTGAAAAGGAGGCCCAAAAGCAACTGCAGGATCACATTGACTCCGCTGCACCATTAGACCCCTGCCAACATGGTTTTAGGGAATTCCATGGAGTGGAAACCCTCCTTACCACCCTCTTCTGCAAAATAATCACTGGCATTGACGACATCCGTCAAGGATTTGCACTCATCTTTCTGGACATCGCTGCAGCTTTCGACTCAGTAAATCATGAGCTTCTACTAGGACGTCTGATTGACAAATGCATTAATGGAAAAGCGCTTGAATGGTGCAGATCCTACCTGGCCGAGAGATGGCAGCATGTCCGTTCTGGAGGGATAAAGTCTGAACCTTTCCACCAAAGCCAAGGAGTACCTCAAGGATCCTCCCTTTCTGCGCTCCTTTTCAATATTTACATGCAGCCAATTTGTAATATCATCCGGTCTTTCAATGTTGACTGCATGTTATATGCAGACGATGTCCTGCTTTACATTCCCTTCTCTACCGAGCATCTCGACCTCTCCCCACTAACGAGTTGCTTCAATGCAATATCTGACTGGCTCCTGTCTCAAAACCTCAGAATACAACATAAGAAAACTGAAGTACTCTTCATAACAAGGAATCCCAATTTTACCCCCCCAAAATATCTTAAAGTAAAAGAAGCGGAGTTGCAATCTAAATCCTCAATTCGATATTTGGGAGTCACACTAGATCAACGCCTAGACATGAAAGCCCACATAGGAAACATAGTCAGATCAGTTTACTACAAGATACGCTCACTTAGACACCTACGTTCCATGCTTGATCCAACTGATTTCCGGACAATCTTCCAGGCGTTGGTTATACCCCATTTCGACTATGCCAACGTCATATTACAAGGTCTTCCCCAATCTACATTAAACCCGCTTCAGCTAGCCATGAACGCGGCAGCAAGAGTCATCCATGGAGCCTCCAGGTACGACCACATTACGCCCCTGCTGATACAGTTGCATTGGCTTCCTATTCAAGCTAGAATAGTTTTCAAGACCTTGGTAATTACTTTTAAAGCTGTCAATAATCTCACATCGGCATCCTTATCCTCACTTATCCATAGCACATCTCCAAATAGAGCAAGGAGATCCATGGCTATAAACTCCCTCAAAATCCCGAGGGAACTTACTACTTGCACTAAATCGACAGCCAACAGAGCATTCAGTCTCAGTGCCCCAATATGCTGGAATGCACTACCCCCTGATATTCGGGCTATTAGGAGCCTGACACAGTTTAGGAAAGCCCTCAAATGCCACCTCTTCAACAAATACCTTATAGAACCCAATGGCGTCACCTAGAGCCCAATAACACCCACTGATACCAGTCCCAGATAAATCTAGGGTATATCAACAACTCACCAAGTGTGATATTCATTCCCATAGTGGGCTGGTTTCCCTATGTATCTTCTGTGTATATGATTCCATGTAGTATGTTTTGTAAATAGTTACCCCGGTTATCCAAGTTATTTATACCCTGTTACCTGTAAACTCATACGTGTTAAATGTACTGAGCATTTTGTTCCATGTGAACCGCGCTGATGCTGAATAGTGCGGTATATAAGAGACTGTAAATAAATAAATAAAATAAATACATTCCTGCTTGTTCCTGCAGATCTCTGTACTCCTTCCTGTTTCCTCGGCTCGCAATCTTGGGGTTGTCTTTGACTCTTCTCTCTCCTTCTCCATGCACATTCATCTAATAGCTAAGACCCGCCGTTTCTTTCCCTATAACATCAGCAAAATCCGCCCTTTCCTTTCTGAACACACTACTAAGACGCTTATCCACTCCTTAATCACCTCCCATTTTGACTACTGTAACCTACTCCTTGCTGGTCTCCCTTTGAATCATCTCTCTCCCCTTCAATCTGTTCAACACTCTGCTGCGCAGCTAATCTTCAGCCACCCTCGTCATGCCCATATTACTCCTTTTCTCAAGTCACTTCATTGGCTCCCTATCCGTTTCTGCATCCAGTTCAAACTTCTCCTGCTGACCTGTAAATGCATTCACTCTGCAGCTCCTCACTACCTTTCTTCTCTTATCTCTCCTTACAACCCCCCTTGGGAACTCCGCTCTTCTAGCAAACTGCTTCTATCTGTGCCCTTCTCTTCTATTGCTAACTCCAGACTGCGCTCCTTTCACCTTGCTGCATCTTACGCCTCGAACAAACTATCTGTGTCTGTATGCCAGGCACCTTCTCTGACCCTCTTCAAATCCAGGCTGAAAACTCACCTCTTCGCTGCTGCTTTTGGATCTTGACTCACTTGATCTCCTTTTTCTTTTCCTTTCCCCCTTATTTTATCCCTGCCTACACCTTCTGTGTTGTCTGTCTTAACTAGATTGTAAGCTCTGATGAGCAGGGACTGTCTCTTACATGTCTGTGCAGCGCTGCGTATGACTTGTAGCTCTATACAAATGCTCAGTAGTAGTAACATTTTATATTTTGTGGTAATGTTGTGAGATCACTGGCATTGATTTGTAGTCCTTGTCCAGCTTGTGTGAATAGACTTAAGTTATTTTATGTGATATTGCCGAAATGTTCAATGAATAGGAGTGTCTTCTGAATTCTGAATAGCAGTTTCTGAATTCTTTAATGTCCTTGGTGCATCTAATATTGTTTGGTAGGGAGTTCCATAGGTTTGATGCATACAGTGAAAAGGCTCTTAGCGTGTTTCTGTTTGTTCTTGATGGGCGGTTTTCTGGGTTTATGTTTATTAGGTTTTAGAGTGATTCAGATGATTTGTTCTGGAGTATTTTGAATATGTTGATAATAGCTTTGTATTTTGCACGACTCCTTATTGGGAGCCAATGAAGCTGTGCAAGGTTTGGTGTTATGCACTCACATTTGTTTGTTCCTGTGAGAATATGAGCAGCGGTGTTTTGTACCATCTGAAGAGGATGGATTGTTGTTGCTGGAAGGCCTTGGTAGATTGAGTTACAGAAGTCTAATGCTGGTATGATGATGGCCTGCAGGACTGCTCTGAAGTCATGGTGACTTAATAGGGGCTTTAGTTTCCAGATGATTCTCAACTTATGGTAAGCCCTCTGTGTTGTCCTTTTAATGTGAGCTTGTAAGTTTAGGTTTTGATCGAGGATGACCCCCTAAGTATCTAATTTCACTTTTGACAGTAATATATCCATTGTTTGTGTCTACTGTGGCGGGATGGTTGAAGGTTTTGTTTTTTGTTATTGTGAGTGCTTCCATTTTGCTGTAATTTAGGCTGAGATTATTGGAGTTTAGCCAATTGGATATTTCTGTGAGGCATTCGGTTATAGCTGTGTAGTCTGGGGTTTTGACATCGAATGATGTGTATATCATGATGTCATCGGCATAGATTTTGTAGTGAATGTATATGACTTTACAGAGTGACAGGATGTATATGCTAAATAGGATGGATGATAGTGCTGAACCCTGGGGGACTCCTTGTGTGTGAATGGGGAGGATGTAGTTCTTCCACATCTGACGTACTGTTGTCTATCATTTAGGTATGACTGGAACCATTTTAATGTATTTTTGCAGAGACCAATTTCCTGTAGGCGTCTTAGAAGTATGGGGTGTGATACCGAGTCGAAGGCTGCTGAGTGCTGATATGTTGAGAAATATCAGGATAATGCCCTTTTTTATATTATCAATTTCCCTGATGATATGGTCAAAGAGAGCTGTGATTAATGTTTCAACATCGTGATGCTGCTTGAATCCGTGTTTATGTGAGTCCAGGGGTGCGAAAGAGTTGATGTGGTCCTGTAGTTGTATCTGGACTACCTTCTCTACTATTTTGGCCATGAAAGGTAGGCTGGAGATTGGCGAGTATGATGTTGGGTCTGCTTTGTTAGATTTGGAGTTTTTTTTAGAATGGGCCTGATTGATGCCAGCTTGATGCAGGGATCTGCCCCTGTGTAAGGGATGTCTGTATGATGTGGTGTATGTGACGGATGGAGTGGCTCCTTAGCTGATTTTATCCATGTCACTGGACATGGTCAATTGGAGAGGTTGATGTGTTTAGGGTTGTTACTTGTATTACACTTGCTTGAGCGTTGGTATATTGAAGTCTTCCTATGTCACAACGTTTTGCATATTATTAAATTCGCTTGGTGTTCTTTGTTTTTGGCTGATGGCTGATTTGCTTTGACATTAGGTGGTCTGCTATTCGTTGCGGATGTATGTCAGTAGAGTTGTCTTATGAGGGTTTGTTTGTTAGCATGTGGTTTATTCCAAAAAGTTCTCTTGGTTTGTTCGCTGCCTTCATAACCAGGTTTGTATAATATTCTTGCTTGCATCTGTTGACCATGTTGTTATAATCATTTTGCATTGTTTTGTATGGCATTTTCAACAACATCATATGGATGTGAAAGTTAGACAGTGAAAAAGATAGACAGGAAGAAAATTGATGCCTTTGAATTATGGTGCAGGCGACGAATACTGTGTATACCATGGATTGCCCGAAGAACAACCCAGTTAGTACTAGAGGAGATCAAACCTAAGCTTTCTTTAGAAGCTCAGATGACAAGACTTTGACTTTCATACTTTGGACACATCACGCAAAGAGAGAGATCATTAGAAAAAGACATCATGTTTGGTAAGGTAGAAGGTCAACGCAAAGACCAAGGCCAGCAATGAGATGGATCGATAAAATAGCAGCAGCTATAGGTGCCAGTCTGTCAACAATGAGCCACCTGATTGAAGATCGAACACAATTTAGGGCAACTATCCAGTGGGTCGCCATGAGTCGACACCGACTTGATGGCACTTAACAACATTGTGGTCTTTTATCAGTCTCCATTTCCTCTCTATTCTCCTGAGATTCCTTTTGGCCTCTCTTATTTCCTTTGAATACCAAGGGGTTTGTAGTTTTTTGATGCTGTGGTAGTTTTACATTGTGCCTCTGCTGCATTTTTAATGAAGTGGTTCTAGTTTTTCATTATGCTTTCAAGGTCAGTGTGGTTGTTGTTCAATTTAGGCAATACTTAGTTCAGGAATTGTTCTTTGTTATATGTCTTGAATCGCCTCTCAATGTGTCGCTCCTGGGTTGGCGTATCTGGGGTGGGGATCATTATGTTAAATGCTATCATGTAATGGTCAGACCAGGGGGTTAGTGCTATAGTAGGGGGATTATGCATTTGTCATTTACCAGATTGAATGGGGTGAAGACGAGATCCAGAGTGGATCCCTGTCTGATTGTTGGTTTGTGTATTGATTGGATCTGGTTCATGGCCTCCATGGCTCTGTGGAAAGAGTTGGCCTCCTTTTGGATTGCAGATTTGAGGTTGAAGTCCCCCATGGGTTTGTGATGTGAGGAGAGGTGCATACTGCTTCTATTACTGATGAGAGCTCATCGATTATGGCTTGGGGGCTTTATAGATGAGGCAAAGTGTGATGTATTTGAAATAATAATGATGTTGCTTTCCTCTGTACTGGTTGTTGAGGTTATTTTGAATTTAAAGTGAGTCTTTAAGACCCATTGTGGGGAGCGAGTGGAAGGAGGTCAGCCCGACTGTGCGCTGCTGTGGTGTGGACTCTCCGGGTTCCTGTAGGGCCGGCACTCACGCGGTGCCTGCCCCGACGCCATCTACGGGGCATAAGATCATTCCCGCTCCGCGGTCTCGCAGTAGCGGTCGCGCTTTGAAGGGGCGCGTATAAAGGGGCATATCCTGCTCCTTATGCGCTCCTTTGGCGCTTTTGGCGTTCTGGTGGAGGTTCCCTTGGCATGGGCAAGCGTAGGAAGCGCTCCCTCAACGTGAGTACTGTTAATCCTTCTAAGGTAGTAAAAACTGTTGGTCCAATGGATAAACATGTTGTATTAGCGAAGAATGAGGAGGCTGCTTCCGGGTCTGTTGCAGAGTGTGTTTCTTCTCCAGATGACGCCTTTCGGGTTTTATCAAGCTCTGCCCTGCTTACAGAATTGGATATTATTGACCCAGTGACCTCCTCTCCAATGTTGGAAGATCCCTTGCTAATTAGGGATGATGTATCCCTGTTAGCTTCATTGGAAGGTGACAATGTGCCTTTGGTAGTTCCTCTACCACAGGCTATTCAGTTACCGGGGGACTGTGCTGTTATACGCTCCAAAGCCGCTTATGTTAAAATTGATTCTCAAAATGTCTCTTTGGTTGATGTTTTATCTGTTCTTACACGTATTGAGTCTTCTATCACCTCCTTAGCCACTGTTGCTTCTCAATTTTCTGATTTTTCAAAGGGTTCAGTTGCAAAAATGGCTCAACACGATTCACAAATTGCTGCTCTCGATGTTAAATGTCAAAAATTGGAAAAGCAGTATGATTCTTTACAGAAATCGTCCTTGTCTTTTATGAAGGACAGTATTACTTTGCATATGCAACAGGAATTATTGGAGAATTCATTAAGGGCTACGAATATTTGTTGTTTAAATTTTTCCTGTACTAGGCTGATATCCCCTCAGATATTATTTGATAAGTATTTAACTGAAGTGTTGGGATATGATGAAGCCTCCTATAAATAAGCTTTATTATTTGCCTGGGGCTGGAGCTCCTCCTGTTGCTGGTCCCCTTGGTGTGGTTTCAAAAGTTCAGGCTGACTCTATGGATTTATCTGAATTCATAGAGTCTTCCCAGGATTTGATTTCTTCTCGTGCCACACTTCTTGTATCTTTTATTTCTGAAGCAGACAAGAATTCTGTTATGCGACTATTTTTTGCTAATAAGAATGCTCTTTTTTGTGGGGCTAAGATAACTATTTTCCCCGATGTTTCTAGACAAACACAGTTGAGGCGTAGGGCTTTTTTAACTTTAAAGCCCCGGGTCTTAGCTCTTGGAGCATCATTTTTCCTTAAATTTCCCTGTAAATGTGTGGTGGTTTTAGAGGGTACTAAATATGTTTTTTCTGAAATTTCGTCATTAGAGTCATTTATTATACATCAGGCTCCTTCGAAGCAGTAATCTTTTTTTGTTTCTGATTTTCTGTAATGCAAAGTAATTAGAGCTTAATGTTTTTTTTGGGCTGTGTTCCTTTTTTTTTCCTGTAAGTTGTATATTTTCCTATCTGTTTTCTTCATTGATTCACTTGTACTCCCCCTTAATGTGGACTAGGTTGATTGCTGTTATATCCTTGTTTGAATATTGTTATTTTTACCTTGATAATTCAAATAAAAATATAATTTAAAAAAAAAAGACCCATTGTGATCCAGGTTATCCTCAGTATGGCTCCTACTCAATACTCTCTAAATCTCTGTACAGATATGACCCTAATTGTTCCCTATGATGGAATGTCTGTATTTGCCTTATCTTTGATGGTTATATTTGCATTCCTAGGTGTCAGAAATTTGTTCCTTTTGCTTTTCTCGTTTATCTCTATATACTAGTGAGTAATAGCTTTGCCTGTTCTAATATTTGGTTTGTCCCTAACATTCAACTTTGGTTTTGACATTTAATTTTATATCCAATTAGGGCTCTACACTCAACATCCCCACGACCGAGCAAGTAGCCTGCACAATAACCACCCTAAACTCAAGCACATCTCCATCAGACCCCTGCCCGATGATCTGGATCAAGTCTGTAAAGGAAGCCCTGAGCAACTGCATCCACAAGATAATAAGCTCTTCCCTGACACCTCCTATGCTCAAGCAAGCTACAATCCACCCAATTCTGAAGAATACAACATCCCACAGCTCTGACCCATCAGCTTACTGGCCAATATCCAGCCTCCCATTCCTTTCCAAAATAACTGAAAAGGTAGTTCAAGGTCAGCTCCAGAACCATGCCCCTCTGGATCCCCACCAGCATGGCTTCTGCCCTAATCACAGTGTTGAGACTCTACTCACTCACCTATTTGACAACCTGCTCAGAGGAATAGATGACATAATGAAAGGTTTTCTGCTCGTCTTTGATGATGTCTCCTCTGCCTTCGATACGGTATCGCATGACACCCTTCTGAAGCGACTAATTAAGATTGGTCTCCAAAGCACCACACTCAAATGGTTCCAGTCCTACCTCAGCGACAGAAAGCAGAGAGTCAAAATTGGTCCCCTCACCTCAGCCACTTTCCACAAAGCACAAGGAGTTCCTTAAGGGTCCTCGCTGTCCACCCTCCGCGTCAACATATATATACAACCAGTATGCAACATATTCAAAAAATATAAGATATCATCTGCATATATGGCATATTGCATTATGGCATACACACCAATACAGTTGGATTCCCCCGACTTCGCTACAATGTCAACATGTCTACAAGAAATGATAAGCTGGCTTACCAACAACAACCTCAACATAAACACCCAAAAAACTGAAGCAATTGTCATCACACGCGAGACTTCATTCACCTCCCCCCCCCTCCACCTCAATCAATATTGCTGACAATCCAATCCCAATCAAAGATGAAGTGCGGTACCTTGGAGTAATCCTTGACAGCCACCTTAACCTCTAAGCCCATAACAACAAGACTGCTAAGTCTGCCTTCCAAAAGCTTGCCACAATTCGAAGACTCAAACCTCTCCTCAGTCAGGATCACTTTTGCACGGTAGGCCATCATAACACCCTCACTGGACTACTGCAATGCCCTTTTCCAAGGAAATCATCCGTCCCTTGCAAATAGTCCAAAACACCACCGCCCAAATCATCACCGGATCATCTCAACACGCCCACATAACCCTCCTTCTGAACCAGCTCCTTTGGCTTCCAATCACTTCCGTGCCAAATATAAATCGGCTCTCACCATCTTCAAAACTAAAAACAGCTTATCAGCTGGACTATTACAAGGTCTGATTTTTACCAAATCCATCAAAAGACCAGCGAGACACAGCACCATAAATACCATACCTACACCTAACTTGTTCACAAAGGTCAACAATTCCACTGCAAAGAGGGCTCTTTCACTTGCTGCCCCCGCTATTTTGAACTCCCTTCCAGAAAGTTTAAGAACCACCTCGGACTTAAAATACTTCAGGAAGCAGCTGAAGACACTCCTTTTCATCAAATACTTTTGTCAAAACCCCCAACATCTCCAGTAACCTCTGGACTCATGCATACACATCACGAACAAATATATTTTTATGTCCCACTATACATAAGTTGTGCTATGTAGCACCTCCTGCATGACCCCCCCCTCCCTTTGTTCTCCTTAGAGTTCCTTGTAATGATTTGAGTTATATTTTTCCTATGCAAGTTCTCTATAATAATTTTGAATTACAATATTAACCGCCTTGATTAAATAAGGCGGTATAGAAAAATTGTTAAATAAATAAACATCACTTAATAGTCAATGATATAATTGTCACGTTTGACTACTGGAATACACCATATGACATACACTATATATATTTTTATTATCCTTAAGAGACTTTTATATACATACTTTTAAGTCTATGATTTTAACAACCTATTTTATGTTTATATTATATTTTATTTTTTTATGATCATTTATTATTTTATCATTACACCCTATGGGTATTGTATTACATTATATGATTCTGTTTTATATGTTTATGTTTTTAACTGCGTTATTATTTGTTGTAGAGGTCATTAACCCCTGAAAAAGGTCTCCCGGCAGAAAACACGTGTCGGGTTGACCTAGTTTTTCGAATAAATATCCTTTCTATGGTTGATCCTTGTCCTGCTTCTCTTATGCCTGGATGCATCTGGATTTTACATTTACTTGCTTTTCCAAACCTGATACCAAGATGAATTACAATCAAGTACAGTAGGTAGTCCCTACTCTAGAGAGCTTATAAAGGTAAGGGCCTGTTTCCTAAGAATTTTCCCCCATAAACACAGAATGGGATAAAAGCTTTAGTAAATCAGGTTGTAATTTGTACACAAGACAATGGATGGTCAAATGACTTCCTCACAAATCGTAACAGCTTACACTAGACTGTGCCTTCACAACTGTGACGTAACATGGCTGTAGAATTTTGATTTATTACTGGGTCGTAACAAGTTATCAGAAATAGCCTGATCCATTCTAGACATTAAATAGAAATTACACTTACCTGGTAATTGTCGTTCCTTGAGTTACGACAGTTTAGTCCTCTACTTCTGGGTTGTGCACCTCTTCCTGCAGCTAGGAGACTGGGCATGTCAAAGTCGTGACATCACTGGATATAGCCTGCTGGTATCTCCCATCAGCCTCCAGTGTACTATTGACAAAGCAAACTCAAAGGAACAACAAATAAGTAACTATACCATAACTTTAAATAACTTCCCATTCTTCAACCGGAGGAGCCTTTTAAACCGTATCCGTCTTATATTTTCTTTTCTCTTTACATTCATGTCCCCCCTATGCAAACACGTATCCTATACCATCACCTCGTTTAAATAAGAGAAAAGAAAGAAAGAACAGAGAGGGATACTCACTGCGATCTAGAAACTGAAAGGATCTGTCTACTCCTTGAGATTGATGCTTCACTCCGCCTGAAAATAAACTCTGAAGAAATCACACTCCTGGGCGGGAATGAGGACTAAACTGTCGTAACTCAAGGAACGACAATTACCAGGTAAGTGTAATTTCTATTTCCTTATCGTTCCTCCAGTTTAGCCCTCTACTTCTGGGATGTAACAGAGCAGTAATCATTGGGAGGGACCTATCAAGCCAACTCACCACACTGCCGACCCGGAACAGGCTTCCTTTACAGCCAAAACATTTAGGCAGTAGTGGTTACTGAGGAAATGAAGAGACGACCTGGAAGCTGCTCTACAAATCCCTCCTGGTGGAATGACACGGTGATTCACCCATGAAGCCGCTTGTGCCCTGGTAGCAAGAGTCAGAAAGCCCCCCGGAATCATACAACCTCGCCAGCAGAAAGCTGAGGCAACCACCGCCTTAACTCAGTGCGAAATGGCCGCCTTCGCTGCTGCTTCCCCTTTGTGGGGACCTCCAACCAGCACACAAAATCAAAGAAAGGAACATCGCACCCTGCATGTAATGTTTCCTATCGGTGTAAGCTACGAATAAAAACCTCCCCTTCCAGAAAAACCGAGAACTGGAAGAGAAACCAATAGGCTCAGGAGAAAAATCAGAAAACCACCTTTTGGAAGGACGACAGGACTGCTCGCAAACACCACCCTCTATCCAGAAAGGGTGAAAACGGCTCATTAGATGACAACGCCTGAAACTCCGAAACTCGTCGCACCGAACAACGAGCTATCAAAGCCACTGTCTATAACAGCAAATCCTTTACCGACGCCTGGAGTAAAGAATCAAAGGACTCTCTAGCTAATGCCTCTAAGGCCCAATCGGGATCCCCCGGCGGCACCCGAACTCTCCTTGAGTAGCGCAGTCGGATCCCAACTTAAGGAAACACTACACATCGATCCGAACACCTAGCGCTATTCCCTTCACAGACTCCTACAGCCGGAAACAGTCGCCCGCTGGATCCTCTAAGGAACTGGCCACTAGTTCCTTCAGACACTGTCCTGCAGAGAACTCAGACCAAGGATACAGACACCTTTGTCGCCTGGACTTGCCGCCGTGAACAGCAGCCTTCCAAAAGGCGCTAAGCATGGACCTACGTAGCAGAAGCAGCCTGCCTCCTTGCTCTCAACAAGGCGGCGAAGACTGCCGCAGAATAACCCTTCTACTTGGGCCCCGCCCATACAAAGGCCAAACCGTAGGCGGGCACAGATCCACCTGAGACATTCGTCACGGACCTAGCCGCAGCAGAACGTCCGCTACCGACAACTTCTAGGAAAAGCCTGTCGAGTAGATGAATGAGAAAAGCCTAGTACGGCCGTCTCGCCGAACCGGGCGCTACCAAGAGCACCTTTCTCCGAAAGCCCCGATACACCAACTAGTTGCCCTATGAGAGCCCACGGGGAAAGGACAAGACAGACTTAATGGGAGCTTACTGACCCTCGACTGGGACGAACCATCAGCTGCCCCATTCCTCCACCAGAGAAATCTCTGGGTGAACCCCAAGGAAGCCAATAATATTGGCTAGCGCTTGAATCAAGCCATAATGCACATTTGCCCCATAAAGCAAATCAGGCTGTAGTCGATTCAACTCCCTGATCCTTTCCTGTTCCAGGCGAGTAGACTGCCGTAACACTGCGACCAGCGGAAGCATGCTCTCGCCTCCCCAGGCTCCAAAAGTGGGAGCTTGTAAGGCCAGAGCAATGCCCCCAACGATTGCTTCAGTGAACCATCTACTTTCCCATCTTGCGATAAAGAAGATTGCTAGGGCTCTGTTCCATATAGTGAGTCCGCACACCCTGGAAGTGCAAGGTGTGCACCCAGCCACGTGGTACCCAGGCGTGCCCCTGCTTAGCCTCAAAATGTCAATCAAGAACAGGCGAATTCAGGACAGCTGAATACTTTCTTTATTTTCCTTCCTTCTTTATTTATTTAATTTTTATTATTTATTTATTTTTTACAAAGACACCTCTAAACCAAAAATGCTTTCAGCATATGTTAAGAGACGCTCTTTCCGTGCCAACAATATGAAGTAGAAAGAACTCCCAAACACAGGCATACTAATCCACGGCCGTCCTGCTAGAGTAACGCCCCATTCCGACTGACTGCCCAAAGATGGACTTTATATTTTAAGTTCAACTAGCACCTGGTGATATGAAATACAGCTCTCATTGTGCAGTGGCAATTGAGTCAGCAATAAAGAAGCCGAGAAACTGCAGACAAGTTCCCATTATACCACCT
Source organism: Ichthyophis bannanicus (assembly GCA_033557465.1). Taxonomy (NCBI): domain Eukaryota; kingdom Metazoa; phylum Chordata; class Amphibia; order Gymnophiona; family Ichthyophiidae; genus Ichthyophis; species Ichthyophis bannanicus. The sequence continues at coordinate 923,273,477 of CM066032.1, read as the reverse complement.
GGTAAAGACTCCACTGTTAGACCACTGAAGCAAAAAAAAAAAGCATGCGAGCGTGCCTTGTGTCCTGCCCGCAGCTGATCGAATTGAAGGGATTCAGTGTATGCAGGGCATTGTCCAGAGAATGCAAGGCCCCTCCTCCAGGCTGACTCCACATTCACAGTCTAAACCGGCAGCCACCTTGGCTGATGCCGATCAGCGCAGAAGCCATCCTGTAAGCCCAGCATATAAGTATGCCTACTAGAGTCTGAGCCGCTGCCATTGCTGCTAGAGAACTAGCCTAGCTGTTCTGGCCCCCCATTAAGGCATTCACTGAACACTAGCAGAGACTCTCCGTACTGGAGAACCTCTGATAAATGGAATGGGAGCATAGATAGCTCCAAAGGCCAGAGTTCTATTTCGCAATCCCTCTCCGCTGAGCTACCTTTTCCATATGTAAAATTAAAACCCCATATAGCCAAAATTAAGACATTACAAATCTACCGTAAAATCTTATAATTTGGCAAAGTCAAACTAAACGGGAACATTTTCTATTAAGAAACCACACAACTATAAAATTCTTCCCATGACATAATGCTTATGGCAGAGCATTCCACATCTGTGGACTGGCCATGGAGCTCACCCAAGCACCTGTTACAACTGTCCAAGAGAGTTATCACCATAATTCCTTTTGACCTGAATAGGTTTACAGTGGAACATAGCGCTATATCACAGCAGCTAAGCCAAAATATTATCCTACCATATAAATCGACTTTAACGCTGTATAGGACCTTCTATGGATAGCGGAAGGAGATTCTGGTAAATCAACATAGCTATGCCCTTTTTTTTTTTTTTTTTTTCAAGATAGGACTCCAAAAACCAAGTTTCCGCCAACTCCAATGAAATCAAAGCAGATCCGCTAAAATTACCCAAACTGCTACTATAGCTTTGCAAGAAGCTACCAGCCCCCGCTGCACCCAGTGGTCCTTCCCCCCCTTATCCTGGGAGATTCTGCATTGCAGGAGGCGTTGCCCACCCCCTGCCAGCCTACTGCATCTGCCAGGAAGCTGAAGAGCAAAATAGAAAGTACCCCTGGAAGCAAACAATGTCCCATCCTTGGGATCCAGGCGCAAAAGGTAAAAATCAAAAGTAAAATCAACAGTGTTAGCTAAAAATGAACAAGGCTATCTCTCACTAAAGCGAGTTTCTTTTTCTTTTTGAAATCCCACCGAAGTCCATGGGACCCAAGCTTTCGAACACAGCCCCTGAAGCTGTGCATTAACCGCAACCAGAGAAATGAAATGAAACCCTGCTCTAGTAATAGATGAGAATTTCTTGGGAAGGGCCTGCTAAGTGTTGCTATGAAACCCACAAACACCTCACCAGGCCTCCCTGCAGTCAGAGAAATAGCAGTGGGATACACCGACCACCTTGCAAATGGAGGTCTGAGAGGTTGTTGCCTGTGTGAACCTGATGAGTAATATGATATTGTATGGTACCACTCACCCCCCAGGGATGGGGGCACTGAATACTTTATGTGATTCATGAGCAGCACTGTCATTCGGTGGCCTTTAGGGCAGCAGAGCCCGACCAATGATACAGAAATTAAGAGCTTTAAATCTTGGTCATATACACTGGATTCTCAGACCTTACATCACATCACCGAGGCTCTGTGGTGATTTCTTTCCTGATCTGCAGATAATGGCTGCCTGCACAGTCATAGAAAGGCACTATTGAGTGTACCAGCTGCCCTCTGGTGGCCATAGACCGTAGCACAGGCCTTCCCGGTTGGCAGTTTAACTGCCAGTCTATTTTTGTACATTCTAAGGTTTGCTAAACCTGTCCCTGTGAATTTTGGGCAACTTTCACTATAGACTACATAAAGGCACACTTCTAGGCTTTCCCTCCTGCAAACTACAAGTTAGGGCTCTGCCCTTGAAACTAAAAGCTGGCAATTTGCCTAATATCCTGGGCCTGAACAGATGCTCCTCAGAGACATGATTAGGAGGGAAAGAACATGTGGTATCAGGGATCAATGCCAAAACTGCTGTCCTGTTTTTAAGTTTATTCTTATTTATTCTATAAAGAGGATTGACAACAGTCCCCCTTAATGCTGAGGAACCCCCTGGCCTCAAAAAAAAAACTACAAACAAAAGAAACAAACACTAGGCCCAAAAATTTAGCTATTCTGCCTGTTGTTTTCCTCACGCAGGCAACTTTCGCGATGTGGTCCAAATACCTAGAGAGGAAATGGCCGCCCCTTCGCCAATGAATTTTGGCGCCAAGAACAGCCGCCGCTGCAAAAATGAGGCCTCAGCAGACCAACAGAACCCGAAGGCCTTACCTGCAGGGCCAAAAGCCACACAGCCTGCTCCTACCTCCTTGAATTCCTCCGATACTCAAGCCGCGCTGATGCGCCTGGCAGCCGAAGCGAGGATCGCTCAGCCGGTTCCACAGAGTAAAATTAAAATCCCGCAGCAACGGAGAGGCTCCGTCTCACACAGCTTCAGTGTGGCTGTACGGGTCCCGGAGCTTTCTCCCGTACAGTCCAGGGAGAGAGATCCGCACCGGCAAATGCCTGCAGCAAGTGAAAATCACTGACAAAGAGGGAAGGCGAGAACTGCTACTAATTTAAAGAACCAGGCTCAAATTTAAAATTACTGTAAAATAAGGAAATTTGCTCCTAACTAAAGGGAACTAATCCCCGATTGTCAATTAACCAAAGGTAACTGAATTAAAAGTAAAATTAAAAGTAAATGAAAGGTAAAAATCAAAAGTAAAATCAGAATTTGTCACACTAAATGCTCCTATCTGTTCCCCCCAAGTGAGCCCAGAAGCTAGGCTCACTATGTCCTCCTGCTGCAAGGAGACTGGACACACTGGAGGCTGAGGGGAGATACCAGCAGGCTATATCCAGTGATGTCACGACTTTGACATGCCCAGTCTCCTAGCTGCAGAAAGAAGTGCACAACCCAGAAGTAGAGGACTAAACTGGAGGAACGATAAGGAACTCCCTATGACAAACATGTTATGCAGTTCCTGAATTTTCTGGCCATAAAAAAAGGTGTAGTATAAACTGTAGAGCAGGCCTACATTACAGATTGAAAAGTAACTGGCAGACCTGGAAGAGACTTGTGCCTGTCAACAAAAAGAAATGCTGTTGCTGTATCCACAGTTCCATATCATCCTGCTAGACCAGTCCACCAGCAGATTGGTGGAGACAAAGAGCCAATGAAAAGCCCAGGTTTATTTATTAAAATAAAGTGTATTTATTAAATCAGTCAGGGCCTAGTATCAGCAAAGAGCTTTTAGTTAAATTAAAAACTCAACAGGTAGCTTTCAGTTTAAGTTTAAAACCCAGCAGAGAGCTTCTAGTTTAAATTTAATACTCAGTCAAGGCAGCAAAGAGCTTTCAGTTTAAATTTAAAACACAGCAGAGAGCTTTCTGGTTAAATTTAGAACCCAAGACTCCCTCTATCCAAGCAAGGAATCACCCAGGAAATTGGCTTTAGCCAAGGAAGGTCTTGTCTTCTTAATCTGTTATGTTTTTTTGAAGGTGTGAATAAACAGGTAGACAAAGGTGAGTCAGTTGATATAGTGTATTTGGACTTTCAGAAAGCCTTTGACAAGGTCCCTCATGAGAGACTTTTGGCAAAATTAAAAAGTCATGGGATAGGAAGGTGTGAATAAACAGGTAGACAAAGGTGAGTCAGTTGATATAGTGTATTTGGACTTTCAGAAAGCCTTTGACAAGGTCCCTCATGAGAGACTTTTGGCAAAATTAAAAAGTCATGGGATAGGAGGCAGTGTATTATTGTGGATCAGGAACTGGTTAAAAGATAGAAAGCAGAGGGTAGGGCTAAATGGCCAGTTTTCCCAATGGAGAAAGGTGAATAGTGTAATACCCCAGGGATCTGTGATGGGTCCGCTGCTTTTTAACATATTCATAAATGACCAGGAAATGGGAATAACGAGTGAGGTTATCAAATTTGCAGATGACACAAAACTATTCAAAGTTGTTAAAACCCATGAGGATTGTGAAAAATTGCAAGAGTATCTTGAAAAACTGGAAGACTGGGCATCCAAATGGCAGATGAAATTTAAGTGGACAAGTGCAAAGTTATGCACCTTGAAAAAAACAACCCAAACTATGGTTACATGATGCAAGGATCCACATTAGGAGCCACCACCCAGGAAAACGATTTAGGCATCATTGTGGATAACATGTTAAAACCCTTCGTCCAGTGTGCAGTGGTGGCCAACAGAGCAAATAGAATGCTAGGTATCATAAGGAAAGGAATAGAGAATAAATCAAAGGATATTATAATGCCTCTGTATCATTCCATGGTGCGACCGCACCTTGAATATTGTGTGCAATTCTGGTCGTGGTATCTTAAAAAGGATATAGCGTTATTAGAAAAGGTACAGAGAAGAGCCACCAAAATGGTAAAGGGGATGGAAGGATACCCTTATGAAGAGAGGCTAAAAACGTTAGGGCTCTTCAACCTGGAAAAGACGGCTGAGGAGAGATATGATCGAGGTCTATAAATTAATGAATGGAGTGGAACGGGTAAACATAGATCGATTGTTTACACAATCAAAATATAGAAAGACTAGGGGCATGCAATGAAGCTACAGAGTAACCTATTTAAAACTAATAAGGAAAGATTTGTTTCACTCAACGTGTAATCAAACTCTGGAATTTGCTACCAGAGGATGTAGTAAAAGCTGTTAGTGTAGCCAGGTTTAAAAAAGGTTTGGACAAGTTCCTAGGGGAAAGGTCCATAAACCATTATTAAAGGGGACCCAGAATATCCACTGCTTGACCCAATGCAAGCATTGTGGAACCTGTGTCTTTTGGGGAAACTGCTAGCTACTTGTGACCTAGATTGGCCACTGTTGGAAACAGGATACTGGGCTTGATGGACCTTGGTCTGACCCAGTATCGCATATCTTATATTCTTATGGTCAGTGGGGAACTCTCAGGTTGTCATCTCTTTCTGCAGCAAGCTTGGTCTTTCTGGCATAGCAATGCAGACCCTGGAGCTTCCGGGTCCTCTCGAGCTCTTTCTGCCTGCTCAGAGGAGGAACAAGTGGGTGAGTTGAAGTCAAGCTCGGTCCCCACCTTCTAAGTGATCTCAATGGCAGTTAGAGTCTGGAGATTCTGGTTGCCTGTCCTTTGACCAAGACCACAAGTTCAGTCCCAAATGCGTTGGACACCGATTCTGACTTGGAGAATGAGTTGTCCTCCCACTCTGAAGATCACGACTTGCCTGGTGTTATTTGTCTGTTTAGAAAGGACGAATTGGCGGTCTTGATTGTTCAAATATTTTCCGCCCAAAATTTGATCCATTCTCCTGCAGCTGAACAGGGGTCACAGATCCACCCTTTCTTCCAGGGGGTTCAGAAGTCCAAGATGGCATTCCCTTTTATAGGGGTTATCAAGAGCATGATCCACTCGGAGTGGGGCATCTGACCTCCCAGTGAAGAGGCAAAATATTTGCAGGAGGCTTTATGCCCTGCCTCAGGGCGAACATATTGAATGGTTTAACAAGTCAAAAGTGGAAGCACAGGTTAGGGACCCCCTGGATCATAAGGTAGACACCATCTTGAAGAATCAGTTTACAGACTCTGCTGTTATCCTTCAGTTTGCGGTGTGTGTGAGTCTGACGACTTAAGCTCTGCTCCAGTGAATTCAGTCCTTGCGCCAGAGGATATTATGCCCCTCTTGGAGTCAGCTATGACCTTTTTGTCAGATACAATGTATGATCTCATCTGCTTGACAGCAAAATATATTGTTCTGTTGATTGTTGCGCAATGTTGGATATGGTTTGACCACTGGGCGGCATTTTCGTCCTCCAAATTTCGATGGACTCAGCTCGCCTTTAAAGGGTGGCTCTTGAATCGGGGAAGAGCCTGGTCTCGAGCAAAGATGGCCGCGTAATCTTAGCTCTCCGCGGAATCTTTATAAATCCTGGGCCCTAGAAGTGTCTAGTGTAGCTCTCCCTTCACCTCGTGGCCCCAAGTGCGGTGCGGGATGGCTGCCAGCAAACCCACGTGACTTGATTATGGAGGGACGGCGACTATGGGAGCGAAGAGGCCGAAACCCAATCCGCCCTCGCCGCAGAAGTCTGCAAACTCGCAGGACAGCACAGCGGGACTGCAAGAAGTGCTGGCAGAGATCAAAGCCGTAAGAGAGATGGTGGCAGCGAACGGAGAGACTCTGGCTGAAGTGCAGGCTGAAATCCTGGACTTGAAAGAAATGAAAGAACAGCTATCCGCTCTGGAGAACAGAGTAGGGGAGGTGGAAGGGAAAATGGCGATGCAGGATACTCGTTTGAAGCAAGTTGCAAAACTTAAGCACGTAGATGTCTTGGAAAGGAAACTTGAAGATCAGAGCAACAGGGCGAGGAGGAACAACATAAGGATGGTGGGGCTCCCGGAGGGAGTGGAAGGTGGAAACGCAGTTGAGTTTCTGGAAAGGATTATTCCTAAGATGCTTCAATTGCAGTTCCCTCAGGCTTTTGAAATTGACTGGGCCCACCGAATCCCCACACATGCAGGCCCGCAGGTGCGGCAGCCGCGCCCTATGATTCTGCGGGTGTTGCGATACTCACAAGTGGCAGCGATAATGGCGGTGGCTAAAGCAAGAGCTCCAATAAAATTTGAGGAGCACACTGTCGCATTTTATCCAGACTTCAGCAAAGTCACGGTTGACAAGCGGAAGCAGCTCCTGGCATTTCGACCCAGGCTACAGAAGTTACAGGCCAGATATGGTCTATTCTACCCCGGAAGGATAAGAATTACTCTACACAACCAGACACGGACATTTGAAGACCCCGTGGCCTTGCAAGCTTTTCTTGAAGAGAAAGAGGCGTCCCTAATGCAATGAAGTTTGTGTAACTTTTGAATGGCCTGTGGTTTGGGTATGTTTCTGTAACTTTGCTGCATGACGATGGCACGGCTCTGGTGGGCATTACCGAGCCAGATATGCGGGACTGGTCTGCAGCACTTGTCTTCGGTCCTTTCCTTGCCCCCAGGAGGGGGTCTTTTGTGCAAGTACAAGATATAAGTGTGGAGTGTTTTGTTTTCCTTGATGTTGCAACATAAATGGAAGTGCGGTGGTGTCAGTTTTGGAGGGGGCATGTGGGGTGGGGGGGGGGGCGGGGGAAACTGAATATTGTTGTTGGAGGAATTGTGTGAATTATCTGGTTACGTAGATAATTGTAACTAGGGTAAAGATTTGGGCTATGAGCGGGATGGTGTGGGTATCTTGCCGCAATGGCTCACCCGAGGATGGTCCCTTGGTGTGGGGTGGGTGTACAGGAGGGGTGGTCTCCCTGGGAATATGTGGGAAAAGGAATTGCAAAAGGATGGTACTTATGTAGTGCATTTGGATGTGTCTTCGTGCTGTGGATGTTAGTCTTGCTCCATGAGGCCTATTAAGCTGATATCTCTGAATGTCAAAGGTGTCCTAAATCCTATAAAACGGAAAAAGATCCTAATTTTCTACAAGAGTCAGGCAGCGGACATAGTCCTGCTTCAAGAGACTCATTTGTCTTCCCCAGAAACGAGGAAGCTTGGGCTAGGGAACTACCTTCTAAAAGGGCACTTGGCTGCGCTAAGGAAAAAGAATGGGGTTGCTATCCTAGTTAATAAGCAGTTAGAGTTAAAAGTGCTCCTGGCTAGGGCTGACTCAGAGGGCAGAGGGGCTAAGGTGTTGGTGCAAATGGGAAATGTAAAAGTGGCTATAATGAACGTGTATGGGCCAAATGTGGATGATGTGGCATTTTTCCAGAAACTATCAGAAGTGCATGAATGGGCGGAATATGCATGGATCATTTGGGGGGATTTCAATCTAGTAATAGATCCATTGGTAGACAGGATATCGCTCTCGCAAGCAAAGCAGGGCGGATAAGGTCCTCCTGTCTCTCATGCAAACTGAAGGGCTAGTGGATATTTGGAGGTTGCTTCACCCGGAGGATAGGAAATATACTTTTTACTCATTCCCCCATGGGGCTCACTCGCGTATTGATTACTTTTTAATATCGAAGGCGCTTATCAACTCTGTGGACCAAGCCAGGATCGGGGAAACGCATATCTCAGACCATGCATTCATAAAGCTGGAGGTTAAGATGGAGGGTAACAGTAATATGAAGTCGACTTGGTTTTTCCCTAGAGAACTGTTGAAGGATCCTGGATACTGCGCAGAGATAAGGGAAGTTATTGCAAGGTATTTTGAAACCAATTCTCTTAATGATACGCCGGGTTGGGCATGGTGGGAAGCTTTTAAAGCAGTAATTAGAGCCGAAACCACGAGTTAACAAGATAAGGGTAGCAAGAGAGAGGAAAGGGAAGCTGCGAGACTTGGAAGCCCAAATTCAAGCGAGGGAAAGATTGCTAGTGTCTAGGACTGACCTGTGTATTTTAATGAGGCTGCAAAAGCTAAGGTATCAATACAATGTTAGTTTGAGTGCTGAGGCGCGGTCGCTAGTGCGAAATGCTCAAGGCAGTTTGTACTGTGAAAGCAACAAAGCAGGTCGCTTATTGTCACATACGCTCAATCCTAGACCATCGAAACCTAAAGTGGCGGCTATCCAACATGATTCTCGGGGATTGTTAACTAAAGAAGGGGACATGGCGGAGGCGTTTCGGGAGTTTTATAATCGTTTATATACTTCTGAAACAGAGGCAATCCGAGGGCCTTTCTGGATCTGTTTAGTCAGCTGCCTCACCCGGTGCTTACGGCCATTCAGAGGGACAGCCTGATGGTCCATTGATGGCCAAGGAAGTTAGGGAGGGATTACCAAGCATGAAAGGGGGCAAAGCGGCAGGGCCGGATGCGCTTCCGATAGAGTTTTATCAAGTTTTTGCGGAAGACGTTCTGCCTTACCTTTTGCTGTATTTCCAGGCTCTCATTGAGCAGGTTCCAGGGTTGGGTGCTTTTAGTGAAGCGACCATTGTGATATTGGAAAAACCAGGGAGAGATCCCCAAAAAGTGGAAAACTATCGTCCGATATCCTTGTTAAACGCGGACTACAAATTATTTTCCGCAGTCCTCGCGCACAGATTAGTCCAGGTGGTGCCGCATCTGGTACACCCTGATCAATGTGGGTTCATCCCTGGTCGGTCCACTGCGGACAATGGAAGGCTCCTGTTAAACTTGCTTTCTGCAGCGGACAGGTTGCAAGAACCGTTAGTTGGGCTTTCTGTTGATGCGGAGAAAGCTTTTGACAGGTTAGAGTGGGATTTTTTAAATCAGGTAATGGAGTGGTTCGGTTTTGGTAGGGTGTTTAGGCAAATGACCCAGCTATTATATACTTCCCCTTCAGCTAAAATCCTGGTGAATGGGACTTTGTTCTCTCCTTTTTTGTTAAAGAGAGGGACGAGGCAAGGGTGCCCCCTATCCCTGCTACTGTTCAACATTGCGTTGGAACCCCTTGCAATTCTCTTAAGACAGTCCAAGGAGATCAAGGGCCTGGAACTTGCGGGGAGACAAGTAAAGTTGTCAGCATATGCAGACGATTTGATGCTGTTCCTTCAGCCCCCTGAATCGGAAAGGTATTAGAAATTATTGAATCGTATGCCAAATTATCTGGCTACAAAATTAACTGGGCAAAATCCATGGCCTTTCCCATGAATAAGCTGACTTTCTCCTCTTTGGTGGAGGAATTTAAGTTCAAATGGGAAGCTTCAGTGATTAGGTATCTTGGGGTAAAATATTGTTCGTCAGTAGAAGAGACAGTGAAGTTAAATGTTCAGTCTATTAAGGAGATGGTTCAGTCGTTTACTTGGAAATGGTCCCCCTTACATCTGTCTAGGTGGGGAAGATTAAACTCCATAAAAATGGTCCTGGTGCCCAAGGCTAATTATATTTTGGAGATGGTCCCAATATTATTTCCTAGGAAGTTTTACAAGGAGGTGGAGAGCTTGCTAACATCTTTTCTTTGGCAAGGTAAGCCTCATAGGATCGCAGCACGGAAGTTGAAAGCAAACAAGGGGGTGGGGGGAGTGCAGTTCCCCGATTTTGAATGGTACCACAACGCGCTCATTTTGAAGCAAGGACTAAAGTGGGTAGCTGATAGTCCCCCTGAGGGAAAACCGGTTTGGGTCGAGATTGAAGGAGATTTGGTATCTCCCTCTCCTATGCAATTGTTGATGGGAACGCAGGTGGCGGACCAGGGTAGGGGCCTTAGGGTTATCCAATCTACTCAAATGGCCTTTACGTTTCTGGAGAATGCCACGGGGTGTGGACAGGGGATTTCAGCTCATCATCCCATTTGGTCCAACCCAAAGCTTAAGATAGGGCGTAGGTCTTTCGCCTGGAAAGTATGGCAGGATGCTGGTTTTTTGGCCATAGGCCAATTGGCGTGCAGAAATGGGTGGAAGAGTTTTGATGATCTTCAGAAAGAGTTTGGGATACCGAGGGTATGTTATTTCCAGTGGGTGCAATTAAAACATTGTATATACAGTGCAGTAGGAGAGTCAAAGTTATTAGTAGATCACTGGGGTCTTAAGAGGGTGGTGGATGAACTTGTGGACACGAATGGTAGCATGGGAAATATTTATGCAACTATAAGAGACAAGAAATGGGGGGCTGGGTGTGGGATAGAGAGCAGCTGGGAGTTAGATGTAGGGTATGCAATCCCTCCGCGATTGTGGAACATAATTTGAAGTCAATAAGGTATCGAAAGCGGCATCGCTTACTCAATCCCTATATTTTTTACTCCATAGAGCGTACTTAACCCCTGTCAAAGTTTCCAAGTGGGATGTAAAAGCTTCAAATAAATGCTGGTCCTGCTTGGTGGCTCCGGGCACCTTCCGACATATGTTATTTGACTGTCAGTATGTTCAGAGTTTTTGGCGGCTAGTATGGAGCAAGATTGACCGCATTCTTGGAGTGCAAGCCCCTCTGGGCTGGGATATTGTTATCCTCCGCTCCTGCGCGAGCACCTTAAAACTTTCAAAAGATAAGCATTTTTTGTTTAATTCTCTGTTGGCTATTGCATTGAAGTTGGCTATTGCATTGAAGTTGGTTATCGCCAATTGGAAAGACTCGTCTAAGTTGGATGTGCACTCATGGTGGAACCTGGTGTGTACTTACGCCAGTTTCGCGAAAGCGCAGGACCTGAAAGTTTCCCAGTGGGGTCTGTGCGGCTGGAGGAAAAAAGGTGGACACACAGTAATGGCTGAAGATTCACAGGGCGGAAACAAGTGGCAGTTGCTGGATGATTATGTGGCGCAAGCTAAATGTTCTATAATTTACGATAGGAAGCAGCGAAGGCATGTTTTGGTTGTATGTATTGGGTTGGTTATAAAGGCGATTGGATTCCCAGGGAGGTGGGCGTGGGTGGGGAGGCAGGGGAGGGAAGGTGGGGGTGGGTTTGGGGGTATTTTCCTGTAAGATTATGGCCTGTAACTAATTGATAAAGAACTGTTGTTCTGTTGGATATGTTATATATGAAGTTTCAATAAATGGTTTAAAAAAAAAAAAAGGGTGGCTCTTGTTTGGGGTGGACTTGGAGAAGGATTTGGGTGAGTCCAAACCTCATCGTCTCCCAGAAGATAGGCCAAAAGTGCCCAGGAGGCATACAGGCACATCCTCTTCTTCTGTATATGCCCATATTCTTCACACTCACTATTCGGATTTCTGGGACTTCCATAGATACTGCCCGGGAAAGCCTTCCTTCTCCTCTTCTTCTAGGTTCTGGTCTCGGGCAGCCCTTTTGTGGACTGCGAGGTTCCTAGGACTCCAACACACCCAGAGGTGCTTCCTCCTGTCAAGACGCAATGATGGCTTGGGGACCCATTCTGGGATGCCCCCAGTTCGCATCAGGCTCTGCCTTTTCTTCCAGAAGTGGGCTCCAGATCACCAAGGCTCGCTGGGTGCTATACACCATTCAGCATGGCTATGTTTTAGAATGCTCAGAGCTATTCCAGATGCCTTTGTCGTCTATCCTTGCAGTTCCACTGCCAAGAGAGCTGCAGTTCAGTGTACTCAGGGCAGGCTTCTCTGTTTTCAGGTAGTGGTCCCAATTCCACTGGCAAGCCAGGGCCAGGACAAGGGCCGATACCCCATCTACTTTGTGATGCGAAAGAAGGATAGTTCCCTTTCAGCCAATCCTCAAACTCAATAGATTCAGCACTTATCTATGGACCCTTCGCTTCTATATGGAGACCCTGCGGTCAGTGATTCAGATAGTATGCTGCAGAGAGTTCCTTGTATCTCAGAATTTAACTAAGGCTTACTTCCACATCCCTATTTGGGAGGATAAAGTGTAGTTACTCACCTGTAACAGGTGTTCTCCAGGGACAGCAGGAATCAATCCTCACATATGGGTGACGTCGGCACCGATGAAGCCATCGTGGAAGCATCTCCCCAGCTTTCTAAGAAAGCCTTTGGGAGATGCCACCACGCATGTGTGGTCCCCTTCCCGCCCAAGGGTGCCATCTTGATCAGTCAGGTGCCATAGCTAGAGCCCAACCAAGAAGATGGCCAAAAATGAACAGCAACTCCAAGGGGAGGAGGGAGGGTTGTGAGGACTGATTCCTGCTGTCCCTGGAGAACATCTGTTACAGGTGAGTAATTACACTTTCTCCAGGAATAAGCAGGAAGTCAGTCCTCACATATGGGACTTCTTAGCTACCGAGGACCGATATAAAAACCACGGCCCAGCTGTGAGCAGCCGCAAGCGAATCTGAAGGCAGACTCTGAGGACCCCAGTGTCCAGGGAGAACCATGGCTCTGGTAGCCTGAACAAGAAGGATCAAAGGGCAGGAGTTGCCTAAACCCCAAAGAGGTTACGGAGTACGACCTGGCCGAAGGCACTGTACCGTTGGAACTCCCTCTCCAGGCAATAGTGGGCTGCAAAGGTGTGGACAGAGCACCAAGTGGCAGCCTGGCAAATGTTGGCCATCAGCACCAACTGGAGTTTCGTGACAGAGGTCGCCATTGCCCTGACATTGTGCGCTGTGATACGGCACTCCAGGGGAACTCCGGCACAGCCATGAGCAAAGGCGATGCAATCTGCCACCCAGACAGATATGGTCCGTTTAGTGACCACCTGCCCTATATGGCTGGGGTTAAAGGAGACGAAAAGCAGTGTGGCTTTGCGGTAACCCTGGGTCTGTTTGGTAAAAAGACAGGGCTCGTTTGCAGTCCAAGATATGGAGGATGGACAATGCTGCATCGGCGTGAGGCTGCGGGATGAAGGTAGGGAGAACCACCTCTTGATTGAGGTGGAAGTCCGAGACTACCTTTGGTAGGAATGGAGTAAGTGTGGAGCACCACCCTGTTCCTATAGAACCTAGTGTAGGGAGGCTCGGCCACCAGAGCCTGGAGCTCACTGACCCTGCGAGCTGAAGTGAGCGCAACGAGGAAGGTGACCTTCCAGGACAGGTGGTGTAGGGAGCTGGTAGCCAAGGGCTCGGATGGCAGCTTGGTGAGCTGTGCCAGGACCACATTGAGATCCCATTCCACCGGCAGCAGCCACAAGGGAGGTTTGAAGAGCAATTGGCCCCACATAAACCTGGTGATGAGGGGCTGCATGGAGAGGGGCTTGCCCTCAATGGGGTGATGATTAGCCGAGAAAGCGCTGAGATGCACCCTGATGGAATTGGACTTGACTGCGAAAGATGAAGGAGGTACTGAAGGACCGAGTGCACCGGCAAGAGAACGAGTCGAGGCAGTACTCCATGCACCACATGGCAAACTGCTGCCACATGAAGGCATAGGCCCGTATCGTGGAATTCTTGCGAGAAGCCAGAATGATTTCTTCCACCTCCCTGGGGAGGTGCAGTGAGGCTAGGGCAACCCGCTCAGCTGCCATGCTGTGAGGGATAGAGTTCCCGGATTGGGATGGAGGAACGAGCCGTCCTCCTGTGTCAGGAGTCCTTGAGAGCTCCCGAGGGGAACCGGGGGCTCCAGCGAGAGACAGAGCAGCAAAGGGAACCACGATTGCCTGTGCCACCGCGGGGCTACCAGGATGATCGACACCTTGTTGCGCTGGACCGTGAAGAGGGTCAGGCAATCAGTGGCATGGAGGGAAATGCATAAAGGAGGCCCCCTATCCACGAGAGGAGGAAGGCATCGGCAGCCACCAGGGAGGTGTGGGGTTGGGGGCTGCAGAACCTGGGCAGCTAAGCATTGACTGCGCTCTCGAAGAGGTCCATGCTGGGGGTTCCCCATAGCCAGAAGAGTCTGAGTGCTATCTCAGGGTCCAGACGCCACTCGTGCGGCTGGAGGACCCTGCTCAGCTTGTCCACCAGGGCATTGTCCTGGCCCGGGAGATAGACAGCCCTGAAGAGCAACCCTTGGCTGGCTGCGAAGGAGCAGAAAGCCACTGCTTCTTGACAGAGGGGGTAAGGGCCCGTGCTGCCCTGTTTGTTCAAGTAGATCATCGTGACCTGCTTGTCCATCTGGACGAGCACCGACTGGTGCTGTAAGCGTTGTCTGAAGGCCTTCAGGGCGAGGAGGACTGCTCTGAGCTCGAGCAGATTGATCTGCTGCTTGCTATCCTTGAAGAACCAAGCCCCTTGGGTGCGCAGCTCCTTGCAGTGGGCACCCCAACCCATCAAGGAAGCATCCACCGTGAGAATCCTGTGGGGGTTTAGGAAATGGAAGAGCATGCCCGTCCGCAGGTGCCAAGCATCCTGACACCAGGTGAGAGACTCTGCGAGCTGGCGACAGACAGTGACCCTGTCCCAAAGCCTGGGTCCACTGGGACCGGAGACACCACTGAGCCACCAACATGTGGAGGTGTGCATTGGGATTACATGCATAGTGGAGGCCATGTGACCCAGGAGGCGGAGGAGTGCAAAGGCTGAAATGGCGCAGTGCCTCTGTATATCGGCCGAGAGAGCCATGAGGCGGTCTGCCCTGTTGATGGGAAGGAAAGCCCTTGCCTGCATGGAGTCCAAGCGGGCCCCGATGAACTCCAGAGCCTGCGTTGGAATGAGGTTGGACTTTGGATGATTTATCATGAAGCCCAGGTACTGTAATACCTGAATGGTGCGGCCAGTGGCCTGTCCGGCCTCTGAGGCCGTGTCCCCCTTGACGAGCCAGTCATCGAGTTAAGGGAAGACGAAGGTCGCCACCACTGCAACGCATTTGGTGAAGACTCTGGGGGTGGAGGCAAGGCCAAAGGGGAGTACCCTGTACAGGTTGTGGTCACCTCCTACCACGAACCTGAGGTACTGCCTGTGACTTGGGTAGATCAGGATGTGGGCATAAGCATCCTTCATATCCAAGAAGCACAACCAATCTCCCTGATGGAAGTAGGACAGCAGTGTTCCAAGGGAGAGCATCTTGAACTTCTCCCGCACCAGAAACTTGATGAGGTTTCTCAGATCCAAGATGGGCCTCAGGCCCCCTGTTCTCTTGGGGACGAGGAAATACATGGAGTAAAACCGTTCGCGTGGTGTGGTACAGGCTCCACAGCTCTGTCCTTGAGAAGGACCGTGAGCTCTTGCCTCAGCAAGGTCTGGTGCAGGGGAGACCAAATGGGCTCCCTAGGAAAGAAGGGTGGAGGAACCTAGTAAAAGTGGAGGCGGTAGCCCTCCTTGACTACCTGAAGAGCCCAGGAGTCAGTGGTGATGGAGGCCCACCGGTGGGCGAAGTGAACAAGGCGCACCCTGTCGGAAGCTGGTTCTCCAGTGGAAGAGAGGCTATGCCAATGGCGTCAAAATCCCGATCCTGGCTGGGGCCCTTAGGTTTGCGTGGGGCTTGGGCTGTTCTCTTGCCATGAGATCCCTGCTAATGGGTCTGAGTGGCAGGGTATGGGGGATAGTCCCAGTAGGAATGGCCCTCCGGAGGAACGGGGGTTTCTTGCCCTCCGGCTTCTTCCGAGGCAAGTGTCATGAAGAAGACTCTTCTGAGCCTATGGAGGTAGGGCAAGATGAGGATTTGCTTTCAGAAACTGACAGGCAGTCTGAGCACATGGCTCAGTGTTTGCAAAGAAGTAGTAAACAAAGAGTCACGAGCTAGAAAGACATGCCCCTGCTGTGATGTATTCCCTAGCTCAGGAGGTAATGAGTTTCACCTGTTTCAGGGCAGGGCTCAGCTAAGCCCTGAGAGTTACAATGATAAAAAGTGGTCATTAGCTTGGACCAAGCAGAGTGAGGAGAAGGAGAGCAGCAAGCAGAACAGCAAGCAGAACGGGAACTGGGAGAACCAGGAAGGAAGCCAGCAAAGGAGCACGCTGACTAGAAGGAGTCAAGGAGGAGTGGGAACCAAGGGAGCCATATTCCTGAGGCCAGAAGGAAGCAACCCAGGACAGGTGTTGTCTGGTAAAGGCAGGAGAGAAAGGAATCTTCCTGAGAGGCAGGCTTGGCAAAGCTCACACGCTCCAAGGAGAGAGACAGGCTGGTTGGAGGAATACCGGTACATCTGAGGGGAAAGTTAATAGGCTGAGAGGCAAGCAAACACAAGCCGTGTTTGAGAACCAGTCTGACCCTGCAGAGGGGAGAGTTCCTTCCCTTTCAAAGCCAAAAGGTAGGCTTAACAATTCATATAAGTTTGAACACAGCTATAAAGCAGTTCCCTATAGTTACCAGAAAGCAGCAAACTCCCTGGGCAAAAACTACAGCATATATGGTAGTTTACAACCCTGCTCAGGAGAGTGTTACAGAGATAAAGCACGTGAGGGCAGAGAAACCGTTCGTTTCAGAGATCAGGATAGCAGCTTACTGCCATGCCCTGCTATACCTGAGGCTGAAGAAATGCAGATAGACTCTGTCCCTAATGAAATAGTGGATGATCGGATGGACTGTACATTATCTTTGGCTGACCATGTGAATTCCCTATGCTGAACAGTGTCAGAGAGACGGTAAAAGCAGCAGAAGAAAAGGGAACATTTTCTTTGTTAATTTAAGCTGTTGTGATTTTGTTTTGTATCAAGCACTGCATGTTTAAAGCCTGAAGCTGACAAGGCTAATTTACCTGAGTTGGGATATATAATTTCCTCAAGCCAAATGTATGGCATGTTTTGTCCTGAGTTATTCACTTGCAATTAATCCGTTGGGAAGGGGAAAATAAATTCTTGTCATTGCCTGAAACCATTCGACTGCAACTCATCTGTACTCAAAGGGTAAAGGGACTCACATTCCCAGAAGGCCTTGCAGAGTTAAAGCAAGCCCACACTCTCTGAGGCAGGAACACCACAGGCAGACCAAGTCTCAGTGCCCTAGGCATTGGGCTGGCCACCGTGAGGGTGACAAGTGGCGTAGTGTGTTCGGATTTTTTTCGCTTGGAATACAAAAAGGACATCCCAACTGAGGGAAAACAACAGAAAAGAGCTTCAGGATACAACAGAAAGTTTTGCCATAGCTGGAAAATACAAGGGGAATGAGAAATCTGCTAAGCTGTTGGAGAGTTCGCTGGCAAATCGTGCCAGGAGGACCAGGACCCAGGAGGATAGGATAGACTCCTTTCTCAAAGTCTGAGTCTACACAGTGCGAAGGAATCATAATCCTCAGAATGGATCCTCATGAGATGTTGCGCTGGATGTCCAGTCAATTTGAGAAGCAGATGGAACTGGCTCACCGCACACAGGAACAGACAGCTGCGGCTGTACAGGCCAAGCAGAGGCCTCTTGTAGAGCTGATGGAAGCTTTACTGACAAAGCAAAAGGCTGCTGAAGATGCCAGTTTTTCATTTTCTACGGTGGTAGGACTGCAAGGCTGTAGTGCCTTAACTTTTGGCCAGTTAAACACCAATGACAACTTGGATGACTTTATAGAGGCCTTTGAAAGAGTGGCAAAAGCAGTTAAATGGCCACCTGAGCAATGGGCAGCGAGGTTTGCCATGTCCCTTATGGGAGAAGCTTTGGCTGCATACAAAACCATGCCCGCTGCTCTCGCGTCCATTTATGAGGAAGTTAAAAAAGCAGTGAGAGACAGATTAGGTCTAACTCCAATGTATTATAGGAGGATTAGAGAGTCTAGGCTTAAGTCTAATGAGACGCCAAAGGCATTATATCAGAGGATTAAAGCCTTGGCCTGGAAATGGCTTGTTCCAGAGGGGAAAACCCTGGACTCTGTGATAGACACAGTCATTCTGGAACAATTCCTGGAGGCAGTACCTCCTGAGGTAAAATCTTTCATAATCCTACAAAGTTGCCAGACTACTGCAGAGGCAGCCGTCCTTACAGAGCGTTACTTTGAAGCGGAGTTGGCGGGCAGGCCAACAGGAGGCGCTCTGAAGCTGGCTGGAACAAGCAACTTTGCAAGATTTGAAAGAGGCATAAAAGCAAATGTGTCTAATGTAAATACTGTTTTACCTGTGATAAAGGGAAAGTGTTATAAATGTGGAAAGATAGGACATTTCCAGAAGAATTGTACAATGCGGACAGCACTAATGTCTAAAAAAGGGAAACCGGTGCAAGAAGGCTTCCGGTTGGACGTAGAAGTCCAAGGCATTGTGGCTAAGGAACTGCTTGACTCAGGTGCTGACCAGAGCATGGTCTCTGAAAAGCTCTGGCAGGCCGTGGAAGCGCACGGGGGGTCAGCACCGAGTCAAGCAGAGGGCCGAGTCAAGATATGTTGTGTGCACGGCGCGTCATCCTATTATCCACTATATAGGCTCTCCGTAAAAGGGTTGGGGACCCAAAAAGAGGTTTTGGTGGCCGTTGTCCCACGACTTCCCTACGATATTGTGTTGGGGAGGGACTGGCCCCTGTTCTGCAAAGGGGTGGAGAAGGGCTTAAATATGAAAACAAGCAGACACTCCAGTAGGCCCCAGGTAGAAACCTCAAGAACAAGGAACGAACCCTCCCAAAGTGAAGATAAGCTTCCTGCATGTAAGAAAATGATTAAGGCCCCTTACAAGGAGGTTAAGAGAGGGATAGCCCAACAGAATGCTCCAGGGGTAGAGGCCCTAGCAACAGCTGTTCCTAGAATTTGTTTTGCAGTACTGCAAAGTGTCAGCAAAGGCAAAAAGCCCGCAGAGAGCCTCACCAGCAGCTGCCGGCTATGACTTATTCAGTGCCGAAGAGAATATAGTCCCTAAAGGAGGGAAAGCACTGATAGACACAGGGTTAAAAATGCAAATACCTGCGGGTTGTTATGACCGCATAGCGCCACGCTCAGGGTTGGCTGCAAAGTTCTTTACTGACGTTGGCGCAGGAGTCATAGACCCTGACTACCGAGGAGTAGTTAAAGTCCTACTTTTTAACTTCGGGAGTGAAGATTTTAGAGTAAGGGTGGGTGACAGGGTCGCACAACTTATTTGTGAGCGGGTGGGTTTCCCTTCAGTGGAGGAAGTGCCTTCCCTGACCCCCACGGATCGTGGAACAGGGGGATTCGGGTCCATTGGGCTGGACGAGGTGAAGGGCTTAACAGCGACGGCGGAAGAGAAGATGGAAGAAGACCTAGGCCCACAGCTGGCCGACTGTAAGGAAAACCCGGAGCCCAGAATAGGTGCAGAGCTATCGTGGCAACAGAAACAGGAGTTGAGTAAGATGCTAGCCAATTTTTCAGATGTTTTAACACCCGTGCCAGGGGAAACCAATCTGGTGGCACACGAGATTGTTACCCCACCAGGAAAAGTGATTAGGCAACGGCCTTATCGGTTGCCTGAGGCGAAGGTCATCGCCTAAGTACGAGAGATGCTCAGCATGGGCGTAATAGAAGAATCGAAAAGCCCATGGTCGAGTCCAATCGTCCTCGTGCCGAAGCCAGACGGGTCTCTTCGCTTCTGTATAGACTTCCGGCAAGTAAATAGTATTTCTCAATTCGATGCCTACCCTATGCCCCGAATTGAAGAGCTGCTTGACCGGCTGGGCCAGGCCTGAAATCTGACCACGCTTGATTTAACAAAGGGCTACTGGCAGATACCATTGACCCGCGAGTCAAAACCGAAGACCGCCTTCTGTACACCCGTGGGCTTATTTCAATTCCGCCTGATGCCGTTTGGCCTGCATGGAGCTGCCGCAACGTGCCAAAGGCTGGTGGACCAAGTTTTGAGGCCCCATCAGGAGTACGCACTGGCATATATGGATAACGTCATTGTCCACAGTACTAACTGGGCTCAACACCTACCCAGGGTAGAAGCGGTCCTGAAAGACATGCGACGGGCAAGGTTAACTTTAAACCCCGGAGAATGTTTATTCGCGGGCGAAGAAGTAAAATACCTTGGCCACATGGTGGGGAGAGGGATGGTCAAGCCCCTATCAAGCAAAATAGCGTGAAAAACCTCCCCCAGCCGATGAATAAGAAACAATTGCGAAGTTTCTTGGGCCTCATCGGCTATTATCGTAGGTTTATCCCACGCTTTGCCGAGGAGAGCGTGCTTTTTACTGAGATGTTGAGGAAAAATGCGCGGAACAATCTCAAATGGACACCAGAGGCCGAAGAAGCATTTACCATACTAAAGGGGAAGCTCTGTAAAGCCCCTGTACTGCGAGGTGTAGACTTTGGGTTACCCTTCATTGTGCAAACCGACGCCTCGGAGACTAGATTGGGGCGGTCCTGTCTCAGGAGTTTGAGGGGGTGGAATACCCCATCACGTACCTTAGCAGAAAATTGTCAAAGGCAGAAAGAAATTATTCGACAATAGAGAAAGAATGCCTCGCGATTAGGTGGGTAGTAGAGGCCCTGAGGTTTTACCTCACTGGACGCAAGTTCTTGCTGGTAACAGATCACGCACCATTAAAGTGGCTAAGTCAGATGAGAAACAATAATGCTCGACTAACTCGATGGCATTTAGCACTGCAGGCCTTCGATTTTGTAGTACAACATCGGGCAGGAAGGCTGCATAGCAACGCTGACGCATTGTCACGGATTACGAGCTGTCCGAGTAGTAGCTCGTCAGCCCGTAATATCTTAAGGGGGGGGGATCTGTCATGAAGAAGACTCTTCTGAGCCTATGGAGGTAGGGCAAGATGAGGATTTGCTTTCAGAAACTGACAGGCAGTCTGAGCACATGGCTCAGTGTTTGCAAAGAAAAAGTAAACAAAGAGAGTCACGAGCTAGAAAGACACGCCCCTGCTGTGACGTATTCCCTAGCTCAGGAGGTAATGAGTTTCACCTGTTTCAGGGCAGGGCTCAGCTAAGCCCTGAGAGTTACAATGATAAAAAGTGATCATTAGCTTGGACCAAGCAGAGTGAGGAGGAGAAGGAGAGCAGCAAGCAGAACGGGAACTGGGAGAACCAGGAAGGAAGCCAGCAAAGGAGCACGCTGACTAGAAGGAGTCAAGGAGGAGTAGGAACCAAGGGAGCCATATTCCTGAGGCCAGAAGGAAGCAACCCAGGACAGGTGTTGTCTGGTAAAGGCAGGAGAGAAAGGAATCTTCCTGAGAGGCAGGCTTGGCAAAGCTCACACACTCCAAGGAGAGAGACAGGCTGGTTGGAGAATACCGGTACATCTGAGGGGAAAGTTAATAGGCTGAGAGGCAAGCAAACACAAGCCGTGTTTGAGAACCAGTCTGACCCTGCAGAGGGGAGAGTTCCTTCCCTTTCAAAGCCAAAAGGTAGGCTTAACAATTCATATAAGTTTGAACACAGCTATAAAGCAGTTCCCTATAGTTACCAGAAAGCAGCAAACTCCCTGGGCAAAAACTACAGCATATATGGTAGTTTACAACCCTGCTCAGGAGAGTGTTACAGAGAGAAAGCATGTGAGGGCAGAGAAACCGTTCGTTTCAGAGATCAGGATAGCAGCTTACTGCCATGCCCTGCTATACCTGAGGCTGAAGAAATGCAGGTAGACTCTGTCCCTAATGAAATAGTGGATGATCGGATGGACTGTACATTATCTTTGGCTGACCATGTGAATTCCCTATGCTGAACAGTGTCTGAGAGAGACGGTAAAAGCAGCAGAAGAAAAGGGAACATTTTCTTTGATAATTGAAGCTGTTGTGATTTTGTTTTGTATCAAGTACTGCATGTTTAAAGCCTGAAGCCACTCTTGTACTACAAATCGGGCTAAGCCTTTTGGTTTAAATCGTCAATTGTTCTGATTTAAAGAGTTGGTTTATGCCTTATCCAGAGCGACTAATTACTAAAGGTCGTTGATGCAATAAGGGCTATGACCAGTCAAATGTTTTAGACTGAGTTATGTTTGCCCGTGAAGTCTGAGACCTAATAGCCGCTTTGTGTGGGGTTCACTAATTAAACTTTAAAAAAGTTGATACTTTCTATACAAACAATTCAGTTTAGGTGATATTGTTGCACTTTCGAGTTATATACACAGAGTTGGTTTTTTGATTGATAAAGCCTGAAGCTGACAAGGCTAATTTACCTGAGTTTGTATATAATTTCCTCAAGCCAAATGTATGGCATGTTTTGTCCTGAGTTATTCACTTGCAATTAATCCGTTGGGAAGGGGAAAATAAATTCTTGTCATTGCCTGAAACCATTCGACTGCAACTCCTCTGTACTCAAAGGGTAAAGGGACTCACATTCCCAGAAGGCCTTGCAGAGTTAAAGCAAGCCCACACTCTCTGAGGCAGGAACACCACAGGCAGACCAAGTCTCAGCGCCCTAGGCGTTGGGCTGGCCACCGTGAGGGTGACACAAGGTAGAGGTTTTCTGTGAGAGCCGGGTATGAGTTACGTATTCGGTCTTGATTTCAGCGGCTTTGCCTTCCACAGGCTTACTAAAGAGCTGCTTGCTGAGGCAGGGGATGTTAAGAAACTTCTCTTGTACTCTTGTCTCACACTGATTGAGATTTGATGATTGGAGCCAGGCCTGGCATCGAGAGCCTATGCCTCGGCTGCTACACTCATACTGGACGCGAAGCCATCATAGGCGGCTCGAGACAAGTACTTGGAGCACTCTGAAACAGACTTCAAAAGAGCCTGGAAACGCCAGAGGTAATCTCTATCGAGGCCAACCGCGAAACCCCTGAGCTCCTTGGCCAAGTCCCAGAGGAACATGCCAATAAAGAGCTGATGAGTCTGGATACAACATGTCCGCATCGGGACTTGGTAGCATTTCCACCTGAGGGCATCGAGGGCATGGGACTCTCTGCCCGGGGGCACCAAAAAGTGCAACTTCGGGCTCTTTTGCTGGCGCATGGCCGACTTGACCACCATGGACGTGTGGGGAGTTGCGCCTTACGGAATCCTGGGCCCCACTGGACCCTTTACATTGTATCCAGCCGATGGCTGATGATGGGAACAGACACAGGGGTCATAAGAACATAAGATATCCCATACTGGGTCAGACTAAGGTCCATCAAGCCCAGTATCCTGTTTCCAACAGTGGCCAATATAGGTCATAAGTACCTAGCAGTTTCCCCAGAAGACAGGTTCCACAATGCTTGTATTGGGTCAAGCAGTGACATCTCGGGTCCCTTTTAATAATGGTTTATGGACCTTTCCTCCAGGAACTTGTCCAAACCTTTTTTAAACCCAGCTACACTAACAGCTTTTATTACATCCTCCGGTAACAAATTCTAGAGTTTGATTACACGTTGCGTGAAAAAATATTTTCTTTTATTAGTCTTAAATAGGTTACCCTGTAGCTTCATTGCATGTCTCCTAGTCTTTCTATAGTCTGATGACATAAACAATCGATCTACGTTTACCCGTTCCACTCCATTCATTAATTTATAGACCTCTATCATATCTCCACTCAGTCGTCTCTTTTCCAGGTTGAAGAGCCCTAACCTTTTAAGCCTCTCCTCATAGGGGTATCCTTCCTTCCCATTTACCATTTTGGTGGCTCTTCTCTGTATCTTTTCTAATAATGCTATATCCTTTTTAAGATACGGCGACCAGAACTGCACACAACACTGAAGATGCGGTCGAACCATGGAACGATATAGAGGCATTATAATATCCATTGTTTTATTTTCCATTCCTTTCCTTATGGTACCTAGCATTTTATTTGCTCTCTTGGCCGCCGCTGCACACTGGGTGGAGGGTTTTAACAGGTTATCCACGATGACGCCTAAATCTGTTTCCTGGGTAGGTGTTCCTAATGTGGAACCTTGCATCACGTAATCATAGTTTGGGTTGTTCTTTCCTAGGTGCATAATTTTGCACTTGACCACATTAAATTTCATCTGCCATTTGGATGACCAGTCTTCTAATTTATCAAGATCCTCTTGCAATTTTCTACAATCCTCATGGGTTTTAACAACTTTAAATAGTTTTGTGGCATCTGCAAATTTAATAACCTCACTCATTATTCCCATTTCTAGGTCATTTATGAATATGTTAAAAAGCAGCGGACCCAACACAGATCCCCGGGGTACTTTCTCCATTGGGAAAACTGGCCATTTAGCCCTACCCTCTGCTTTCTATCTTTTAACCACAATAGTACACTGCCTCCTATCCCATGACATTTTACTTTTGCCAAACGTCTCTGATGAGGGACCTTGTCAAAGGTTTTCTGAAAGTCCAGATACACTACGTCAACCAACTCCCCTTTGTCTACCTGTTTATTCACACCTTCAAAACAACATAACAGATAGATTAGTAAGACAAGTTCTTCCTTTTCTAAAGCCATCTTTATACGGTTCTTGATATACCGCTTTACGATAAAACATCAAAGCGGTTTACAATACATTAAAACAACTGCCAGAAAAGAGAATGCCATGGTCACGACAGGAGATGAAGATAGAGAGATAAGAGAGTTGTCTGTTTCCCATTAAGCCATGACTATCTACATGTTCAGTAATTTTGTTCTTTATGATGGTTTCTACCATTTTTCCCTGTACTGACGTCAGGCTCACCGATCTGTAGTTTCCCAGATCACCCCTGGAACCCTTTTTAAAAATTGGCGTTACATTGACCATCCTCCTATCTTCATGTATTACAGATAATTTTAATGATACTTCACAGATTGCTAATAGGTCTGCAATCTCATATTTCAGTTCTTTCAACACCCTTGGATGTATACCATCTGGTCCAGGTGATTTGCTACTCTTCAGTTTATCAAATAGTTGTAATACATCTTCCCGTGCATCAATATTGGTTTCAATTCTTTCACAGCATCACCTTTAAAAACCATTTCAGTCATGGGTAACATCCCTACATCTTCCAAAGCAAAGAATTCATTCATTCAGTCTCTCTACTATGGCCTTGTCCCCTCTTAGTGCCCCTTTTACCCCTTTATTAGTCCAACTGACTATCTCATAGTTTTTTTTGCTATGAATGTACTTGAAAAAGTCTTTATTACACATTTTTGCTTCTACAGCAAGCTTCTTTTCAAATTCTCTCTTTGCCTGTTTTATCAATGCCTTGCATCTAACTTGCCAGTGCTTGTGCTGTTTCCAGTTTTTGTCATTTGACTCCTTTTTCCATTTCTTGAAAGATGCTTTTTTGGCAACAGCCTCTCTGACCTCACCTTTAAACCACGCTGGCAGTTTTTTGGATTTCCTTCCACTTTTCTTAAAGCATGGAATACAGCTGGTCTGGGCTTACAAGATAGTATTTTTAAACAACACCCATGCTTGATGTAAATGTTTAACCTTTGCAACTGCCCCTTTTTCATTTTTTCTTAACTATTTTCCTCATTTTATCATAGTCTCCTTTTTGAAAGTTAAAAGAGAGTACTGTGGATTTCTTTACCATCCCTCCTCCATTAATTAAATCAAACGCGATCATGCTATGATCACTATTGCCAAGTGGCCCCAACATCCTTATCTCTTGCACCAGATCTGGTG
Organism: Ichthyophis bannanicus; assembly: GCA_033557465.1. Taxonomy (NCBI): domain Eukaryota; kingdom Metazoa; phylum Chordata; class Amphibia; order Gymnophiona; family Ichthyophiidae; genus Ichthyophis; species Ichthyophis bannanicus. The sequence continues at coordinate 923,247,889 of CM066032.1, read as the reverse complement.
TTCCACTAAGGACTACGTCCAAAATGGCTTCCCCTCTGGTGGGTCCAAGAAACAGTCATTTATTTCATCTAGAAACTTTATTTCCCTAGCATGCCCAGCCGTGACACTGACCCAGTCAATACTGGCGTAATTGAAATCACCCATTATTATTACTGTGCTGTAACTTTTGTTAACTTCCCTGATTTCTTTGAGCATTTCATCATCCATTTGTTCATTCTGGCCAGGCGGTCGATAGTACACCCCCACTGCCATCGCTTTCCCCTTTTTACATCCCGAGGAGGAGCCAGGTAAGGGTGGAGGGGATAGGGACCGTCAACGTCTCCTGCAGGGGTGCCTCGTACTAGAGAATGTCAAGTTCCTCCGTATGAGGGTCCTCCTCAGATTTCGTCATGAGAGAGAGCGCCTATGTCCCTGACAAACTTGAGGAAGGTGTTGTTCTCGGGTGGGGATCGGCACGTGGCAGCTGGCAGAGACGGGTCCGAGGGGAGGTCTTGAGTCTCCAGGGATGTCCGACTCCCAGTCAGAGTACTCTGAGGAGAACTCGAAGCTCATCAGCTGCAGGTGTGTTGGCAGCTCTGGTCTCAAGTGCTTCGAGGCCTGGGAATGGCCAGAGCCAGAGGCGCTTGCCTGCAAAGACCTCGCTCCCAAATAATGGAAGTGAGAACGAGACCTTCACTGAGGATTTGAGCAAGGCATCTGGCTCTCAGAGATCGCTGCAGCGGCCTGGGGAGTCCTTGAGGTCGAGGTCCCTGTGGTCTCTGCAGGGCTAGGTGGCACCCGCTGGGAGGCAATGAACGCAGAAACGCTGCACTCCAGGGCCAACATACGGGCTTCCCACTCAAGGGTAGCAGCCATTGACAAAGATGCCGGAGTGACCGGATCAGGCATTGAGGAGGTCCTCGATGGGATGGCTGGCTCTCAGGAGACCGAGGTCTGTCGTCGGAGGCCATGACATCCGTTCTGGGCATCTTTCAGGGACACTCCCACTCCTCGAGATCTCACCAGGGGCGAGGGACCGGGGGCGGGACTTCCCATGCTTGTGCACATCTCCGGAAGAGGCCCTCAAGGTCTTCTTCTTCTTATGCTCTCACTCTGGAGTACCTTGTTGGGAGTGCCTTTGGGTCCACTGAGGGGCCACTGGAGCTTTGCGCAGCTCGAAGGAGCCGTGCGGGGCCTTAGAGCATAAGGATACCAGGGATACTGGGGTAGAGTCTGCCTTGTGGAAGATGTCGTCCTGCTTAAGCTGATGGCTCTGAATGGCCTTCACGGACATTTTCTTGCACAAGGGACATTCTTCCGGGTCGTGGTCAGTGCCAAGACACCGGAGGCAATGATCATGCATATTGGTGATGGATAGATTTTTTGAACACCGATCACATTTTTTAAAACAAGTGGCTATTGGGGCGAAAAGGACCACTGTGAGGTCTAAGACTCTCGCTGCAGCCAGCTGTTGAAAAGGGCGTGAAAGTGCTCAAACACAAAAATGCAACAAAAAGCAAAATTTCGAGGCCCGATGCCACAGCAGTGGGTCTCAAGGTGGGAAAGAGCTGGCGCAAGCCAGAAAGTGCAAGAATGTACAAGTTAAAGAAAAACTTTTTCTGGGGGACAAGACGAATGTCTGTAGGGCTACGTGGAAAAAGGGAGACTGATCAAGATGGCACCCTTGGGTGGGAAGGGGACCATGCATGCATGGTGGAATCTCTCAAAGGTTTTCTTTGAAAGCTGGGGAGATGCTTCCATGAGGGCTCTGTCGGCGCCGAGATCACCCATATGTGAGGACTGACTTTCTGCTTGTTCCTGGAGAAACAGTGCTTTCTTTGTTTCTCCATTTTTGGCTCTCATTTTTAACTCACTGCTTTCACCTTTGGCCTCCCCACTGCCCCCAGGATGTTCTCCAAAATGATGGTGGTGGTGGCTGCTGCACTGAGGCACCAGGGGATCTGTGTACACCCATATCCAGACGACTGGCTCATTGGGGCCAAGTCACAGTCCAAAATATCCCTAAACAAAGGCATGGGGAGGGGTAACCTGCACGGAGCAGCAGGTGCAACTACTGCTGGGCAGACTAGATGGACCATGCTGGTCTTTATCTGCCGTCATATACTATGTTACTATGTTTTGGCCCGGATGGTACAGTTTCTAGGGAGTCTCAGTTGGGTGATAAATCAAGGAAAGAGCCACTTGGTGCCTTACCAATCACCAGAATACATGGGAGCATCTTTTGACACTCGGGTAGCAGATCTTCCTCCCCAAATAAAGGTTGAACAAGTTATAGGACCCAGTTGGAAACTTTCAGCAAGCTCCCAAAGTTTAGGATGATCTTCAGCTTCTCGGCTTGATGACAGCAGCGACTGACATGGTGCCTTGGGCATGAACTAAAATGCAGCTGCTTCAGTGGTCTCTGCTTTCTCGGTGGTCTCCCAGCTCTCAGTTTGAGGTCAGGCTGCCTCCCCAGCTGGAGATGGTCTCCAGCCTGAGATGGTGGCAGCAGCCGCAGCACCTGCAGAAGGGTATGCCATTGAATGATCACTTGTGGATTATTTTGGCAACAGATGCCAGCAGTCTGTTTGTCTGGTAAGCTCATTGCCAGACCCGAACAGCTCAGGGCTGTTGGAATAGCTATAAAGTTGGCATGGCCCATCAACACCATCCAGGCAAGGGTCCTTCTGCACTTCTGGACCCTGATCAAGGGCAAAGCCGCCCGGGTCTACTCGAACAATGCCATGGCTGTGACATACGTCAATCAGCAAGGGGACACGAAGAGTGCCAGAGTGGCCCTAGAAATGACTCGAGGACCGGTTCTTCTAGACGATCCGGCTTGCTTCTCATTTGGCTCTTGAGAGGCATCATTTAGTGCATAAGGGCTATTCTCCCGCTGTGGTTTCCACACTCAAGGCCAGGAGAGGTTCGACCAGCCTGGCCTATGTTTGCATCTGGTATCTTTTTGAGAATTGGTGCTGTCAGCATCAGACTAGAATTCATACTTGCTTTTCTTCAGGAGGGTCTGGACAAAAGATCTTTCTCTTAGTTCCCTGAAGGTTCAGGTGGCAGTCCTTTCCTGCTTCAGAGGGCCAGTGGTAGTGCAGTCTATTGCCTCACATTCTGATGTTTCCTGTTTTTTCCAGAGGGTACAACATCTGCGCCTCCCCCCGTTTTCAATTATTGCTCTATAGGATCTCTGCCTGCTGCTCTGGGCCTTGATGTATGAGCCTTTAAGACTATCTTTTTGGTTGCAATCTGTTTGGTTAGACATATCTCCAAGTTGCAAGCCTTGTCATGAAGGGATTCTTACATATCGTTCTTGAAGGAGGCCGTGTGCATTCGGCCTGTTTATTACTTCTTGCCCAAGGTGGTTTTTCTGCCTTCCATGTGAATCAGGTAGACTCTTTGCACTCCTTCTCTAAGGAACAGTGCCAAGGGAAGAAAAAGGACCTTCACCTGGTGGCTGTCCGGAGAGTGCTTCTTCAGTAATTGAAGGTTACTAACTCCTTTTGCAGATCAGACCATCTATTTGTGCTGTTTGCGGAACCGTATAAAGGTGACACGGCCACCAAGTTTACTTTGGGATGCTGTATCTGTTGCAGAACCTGCTGGTTCCATAAGGTTTGCATGCGCATTCCACTTGTGGGCACATGTTCTCATGGGCGTGGCATAGCTTGGCAGCTCCTTCAGACATCTGTCTGGCAGCAACATGGGCATCACTTTCCACTTTTGTCAAGCACTACTACTTGGATGTCCATGCTCGGGCTGACACGGCCTTTGGCTCAGAGATCTTGAAAGCTGCTGTGTCTTCTTTCTACCCAATTGTGGCCTAGATTTGGTATGTCCTACTTGTGTGGACTAGTCTAGCAGGATGATATGGAAGGTAACATTTTACTTAACAGATACCGTCCTTTCCTGGAGTCCTACCAGACCAGTCCAGGACCCACCCTGAATAACTGCTTGGTCTGCTATTCTCTGTGGTTGCCCTGTGGGATAATACTCTTCTGACAAGCCTATTGTTGAAGTTGATCCTGTATATAGTTATCGTTATTGTTCTGTTGAAACCGGTTACCTTCACTGAGGTTGTGTGAATTCTGAGGTTCCTCGCCATATGCTTTGATACCAATATTACTGAAGGCTCCCTCTGGTGGTTCCGGCTAATATGGCATGATGTCTTCATAAAGAAGCCTATGGAAGTTTCCTCTGTCTCCCCATCTGCTTGTTTGGAATGGTCTAGCAGGACTCAAGGAAAGGACATTATCTGGTAAGTAAAACGTCACCTTTGTAAATATATAAATAATGAGGACGATTTCAAAAAGCTAGATCTATAAGTGCAAATGGACTATTTGCATATGACTGCTTCTTCCTGCAGGTTAGGAATATCATTTTTATTATTTCACATTGCAATTGCCACACAACAGAAATACATTGCAAAAAACCCCCAAATCAAACGCTATACATAGGAGTCAGAAAGTCTCACCCATCAGTAAAACATCCCAACTCTAATACAACTAGTAATAGGTAAGACAGAACCACAGATATACTCAGCAAATCAGATCCAGCAACTAGACGCCAGGGGCCCTTCCCCCCTATCATCCTCCCTCCTCCAGCAACCCCATCAGCAAACTTGCAACGACACGCTGAAAGTTATTCAGCCATAGAAGGTGATAATACAATGCAAAGCAAAAACTTCATAACAGTGGTCCCCCCAGGTCTCATCTGCATAACTACAATCGCAAATAGGTACCATCATCTACTTATATCAGGCTCTATCTACCTAAAACAAACTACAACCAACTCCGTCTAAACCCATCCAACTATAGTCCCCTCCCCCCCTCCTAAACCCAACACCCCCCCGTTCCCCCTCCCTTCCCCCTCACCTCCCACCCTCCATCCTCACTCACACCCACACATACACACACACACCCGTTTATGCTTCCACATTGTCCTCTGGGCTGCTGTCTTTGGGCATCCCTCCAGATAGGACCGCACTCCATATTTTACACCACTCCACTTCCTTGCGCCCTCCCAGCAGCTGACCAGTCCTTTTCTCCATGTCCCTTAAGTCTACCATCCCTCGATGCCACTCCCCAATCTCTGGAGGCTTATTAGACACCCAGTGTCTGAGGATACAGTGTTTCGCTACTAAAAATCCCTTATCATACAATTTCCTACAGTGGCTTGCTAGGCAGCGCCCCTCCTCCCCTACTACACCGAACAAACACCATTCCACTGAGGGTAACCCGACCTGCTGTCCCCAATTCCCTAGCTGGACCTACACTTCTTTCCAAAAAGCTTGGATCTGCACGCATAACCAGAATCTATGTAGCAGGGTGCCTGATTTCAGCCCACAGAGCTGACACACATCCGTCGAGAGCAGTCCCATTTTACCTGCCCATACATTAGACACGTATGCCCTCCACACCAGTTTGTATTGCGTCTCTTGGAACTGCACAGACTCAGAAATAGCTTTCATGCACAGGAAAGCCTCTTGCAACAAATCAACCGTGACCCCCGAAGCACCATCTCTAACCCACCTCTGAGCTAAAAGTTCCAATGCTCCCAACTCCCCCCTCCCCCCCCGCTGGGGCACAGCTCATCTCGCAGAGCTCTCACAGATGTCCTCCCTTCCCAGTCGGCCAAAAAAATCCATAAACCCCTTGTGAAACAAACTGGTCCATGCCTCTGCTTGAGGCCCCCTATATAATGGCGGACCTGCAAATAGAAATAAAAAGTGCTTTGTTCGAGGTTGAACCTCTTGGCCAGAGACAGAAAAGAATCTACCTTCCCCCCCCCCCCCCCGCCGTCTGCATTCTCAGCTGTCCAACATATTCAACTCCTCTCTGGAACCATCTCTTAGGAGCACCGCCCTGCTGCCCCGGCAGAAAGTCTCCATTTCCCGTAAGGGGGAGACAATCCGTGGCATGCCAATTGAGTACTTTCTGTTGGCACAGCACTTTCCATACCTGCCGAAGGACTTTAAGATAACCCTCTCCCCGCCAAGCTAAGGTCTTTGGCAGCCGCATGCAAGAGGTACTCTCTATGGTAAGGCTGCGACATCTGATCAAGCAGCCCCAAAGGCACTATATCTGAAGAGCCTACAATTAAATCTTTCAATGGTCTAAGCATACAAGCAAGGTTATAAGTCCGCAGGGACAACAAGCCCATGCCCCCTTCCTCCCTGGGCCTCATCAATACCGCCAGAGCTATGCGTGATTTTTTCCCCCTCCAAATAAATCTAGCAATGTGCTTCTGCAGTGTTGTTAGATCACGTCTCAAAAGCCACACAGGTAAGTGGCGCAGTAAGTATATCCACCTCGGCATCTCTATCATCTGAAGCAAGGCCACACGGCCCATGAGTGAAATGGGGAGGTCTCTCCACCGCCGCAGGCGAGTTATTGTATTCACTAGCATTGGGGCAATATTGACCTCATAAAGCTTTGCAATATGATCCAGAATTTGGATTCCAAGGTAGCAAATTTTTCCAGACGCCCAAAGCAACGGAAACACCCCCTGCCACTTCGGCTGCGCCCTACCTCCCACATCCAAGACAAGTGATTTACTTTTATTTATATGCAATCCCGAGAACATTCCAAAGCATTCAACCATTTCCAAGGCATAGTTCAGCGACTGTTGTGGATCACTTAAACACAGCAACATGTCATCAGCAAACGCACTAACTTTAATACCACCACCTCTCCATTCCATGCCTTTCACCCTCTCAGTCTCGATAAGAGATAGCAGCAGTGGCTCTAAGTTGCAGTACGAACAGACGGAGAGATAGTGGGCAGCCTTGTCGAGTTCCCCTCTTCAGAGAGAAGGTCTGAGAACATATCCCTCCACTGGTGATACAGGCCAAAGGGTCCTCGTAGAGCGCTTTAACCCAATCTAGGAACACCCCTTCGAATCCACATCTTGTCAACACCTCAAACATGTAAGGCCAGGATACCCGGTCGAAGGCCTTTTCGGCATCTAAGCTCACCAGAATCAGGGGAGCGTCTTGCATGAGACAGTTCTCCATTCCCAGCAATACCCTACTAATATTCGAGAAGGCATCTCTACCCTTCACAAAACCCAACTGGTGACTCCCAACCACTCTGGCTAAAATCTGCTCCAGCCGGGCCGCTAATACCGACGCCACAATCTTCATATCATAATTTATTAACGATATCGGCTGATATGACGTAGGGTCCTCCGGGTCCCTGCCCTGCTTAGGTATGATAGTAATCGCTGCCGTACGCATATCTCTCAGGAAAAAAACCCTCTCAAGCACTTCCTGATAGAGCGCCATTAGAGTAGGTGTGACTTGGGCCATCAGGATTTATAAAATTCTGCCCCATAGCCATCCAGTCCCGGAGCCTTATGCGGCTTACCTGCTTTGATTATGCTCTTTATCTCATCACCTGCAATAGGCTTGTTCAGTTCCTGCAGGTCCGCAGCCGTCAGTTGTGGGAGCCGAACGTCATCTAAAAACTTTCGTTCTTTAACTCCGTCCTCCTCTTCAGGCATATACAGGTCCTGGTAGTACTGTCTGAAAACCTGAACTATCTTTTCTGGTTCTCTCTGCTGCACTCCAGTTCTATCCCTAACTGCGGTAACTCCCTGAGGGCCTCCTCTCTCCTTTACCAAACGTGCTAAGAACCTCCCCGTACGATCCCCATATCGGAAAAGTTGATGCCGATAATACTGCATGGAATATACCACCCTCTCCTGTAAAGCCGCGTTTAGGGCTCTCTGTACTTCTAAATACTTCCGGAGACATCGTGGCTGCCCAAGGGCTTCCCCCTTCGCATCTTGCAGCTGCTTAGCCAGCTCAAGTATTGTTGTGTTAACTCTTTGCTTTTCCCTTGCGGTATAGGCTATTATGTACCCCCTTAGGACCGCTTTACCAGCTTCCCAAAAGGTCGCCGTGGTTACTTTGGATGCCTCATTAGTCCGCAAATAATCCTCCCACTTTTGAACTAGGTATTGGCAAAAGTTTTTATTCTGCCACAGATGCCTGGGAAAGGACCACTTCAGCCCACCAGGAGATCGGCCTCTGATATCCATAGTGACCCTAGCATGGTCAGATACCACGAGTGGTTCAATCTCCACCCTTACCAACTTCCCAAACCTCTCCTTTGAGACAAGGATATAATCAATCCTAGACCAGGTCTGGTGTGCTCTCGATAGATGCGTGTAGTCTCTTTCCTCTACATGTAGAATTCTCCAGGTGTCTACCAAACCTCCCATGCCACAGAGATATCCCACTCCTTTATTGGCCCACTCCATAGTCTCCCTCTTCCTACCTCCCATTGATTTATCTAGCATCGGATCGTGTGGGCAATTAAAGTCTCCCGCCAGTATCACTGGAATCTTTGGCGCTCCTAAGATCTTCCCCAACAGCAGCTTAAAAAACTGATGATCAATAACTGTTCGGTGCGTAGATGTTGCCCAAAAACAATTCTTCCCCTTGAATCTTTGCATGCAAGAACACAAATCTCCCTTGAGGATCTGCCTCCTCCCTGATGACCTCTACCGTAATCCCTTTCTTGATCAAAATCGCCACTCCTCTCTTCCTCCCCACTAATGAAGCTGCGTAGATCTGCCCCACCCAGTCTTTCTTCAATTTCGCATGCTCCTTATCTCCTAAGTGTGTTTCTTGGAGCAGTGCTATGTGTGTTTTCCCTCTTTTTAGGGCCTGCAATATTTTTGTCCGTTTTACCGGTGTGCTCACTCCTCCCACATTCCAAGATGTTATCCTCAGGTTATGTCCCATGTACTCCCCGATTGGGTGTTTTCAGTATAGGCTCTCCTCCCCTTCTCTTTACTTTTACAGCTCCGGGTTGCCCAGCCTCAACCCCGAACTGACAGGCACACAAATCCCAAGCACCCCTATTCACATGCCGACCATATAGTTTCACTGCCTATGGCCAGGACCACATTCGTGCTGTCTCCCAAACCTCTCCACCCCCACTCTTCCCAATCCAGACACTTCCCACATACAGTCCCCATGCACACCCCCATACATACCCCCAGCCCCCCTGCCCAACTTCTATTCCCCTGGTAGCCCAACGTATCCCCTCCCCCCTCCCCATCAAAGATAACAATTCTACCCTCAGCAACTCCGCTGAGGCCTGATCCCAATTAAATGCCACAGGGCTGCCCCGGGCTTCTCAGCAACTCAACCCACATTACCATAGCAAAGTCCATCTAATAAGCCTAAAACTAAAGGACTCTCAGTCCGTTCATCATCCTGCTCTTCTTGACATTCTCCACGCTGCAGCATACCGGCCTAATCTTGCAGGCCCGCTCAGGTCTCCAGTGTAGCTTCTACCTCTCCACTGCCTGCATGTGGCAGTCCCGCCAGAAACTGCGCTGCTGCTTTCACCGTTGTAAAAACGTAATTCTGTCCATGGTCCGTGACTCTAAGGGTTGCCGGGTACGCTAAAGTGAAACGCACCCTCCTCTCAAATAGCGCTGCGCAGATAGATGCAAACTCCTTTCGTTTTTGCGTAACCAATGCCGAATAGTCCTGGAAAATGAGTAATTTATGATTCTCCAATTTCAGCTCTCCCTTCCGTCGATACGCCTGCAGTATTTGAACTTTATGTTGAAAATTGAGCAGCTTCATTATTACCACCCGCGGCTTCTGTGGAGCCGCCCTCTTCGGTCCCAGGCGGTGCGCACGCTCGATATCTAATTTTCCAGCCAGAGCCGTGAGGCCCAGTTCCTTGGGCAGCCATTCTCCCAGTAGTGACAGTAGCATACTCTCCATGTGTTCTTCTGGCACCCCCACCACTCTCAAGTTATTCCTCCTCGATCTGTTCTCCAGATCATCTACTTTAGCTTGTAGGAGGTTAATCTGTTCTTGCTGCTCCCTGCGCACTCGGGGTCTTGCTGCCCCTCCTCATCCTCAATAGCAGAGACATGCTGCTCCAGCTCCTCCACCCGTCTACCGACCTCCATCAATGAATCCCCCAGGTTTTCCAACTTTTTAAGTACCTGGTCAAACTTCGGCTCTAGTAGCTTTGCCACCTCTCTGGCCAGGTCCTCAGAGCCCGATTCCATGCTGTCCGCATTCGGCGAGGGCGGCTGCAACGCCGGTGGCTGAAAGGCCCTTGGCCTGCCTGCACGCTCCCAGTCTTTTTTCTGCGGCGTTGGCAGTGAACCCTCAATTCTGGAGCTGCGCTTCATGAGAGCCAGCAGTGCCTCGTCGTCTTGCGGCAGAAATCGCAGTTTTCGTGGGTGATCGCTAGTAAAATTTTAATATCTTGCTCAGGGCAGCCCCGGAGCGAGCAGAGACACGTCCTGCTCACTCACGCATCATGTGGGATCGAAAACCTTCCTGCAGGTTAAAACACACACTGATGATTGCTTTTGACTGTAGGTACTCTTTGATGCCCCAGGCAACTGCCTAGTCATTGGACAGACCATGAGGTCCTATCATCTTCCTCCCTACCTCCATGACTTACCTCCTCTTCGGAACAGGGCCTATGACTTTCCTCCAGAACCAGTCCCACATAACCTGCTGGAATCCTGACCTCCTGCCCTTTCAGACAGCGACCACGGAATGACACTTCCTTTGCTGGAAAGGAAAAAATTGTCTCAGAGGAGAAAGAAGAGCAGCAGCAGCACTGCAAACATTTCTCACCTCACCCCCTAAAACTCTGATAGGTCCCCATGGCTTTCAAAAGTTATGTTTTCATACCTGATGCTTCCTGACGGATGGTGGGAGTAAAATATTTGTCCACCGCTGCATGTCCATCATACTGAATTTCACAGGGCAAGAGGTGCAGGGAGTCATGCGCTGCCTGTGTCAGGGATCTAAGGTCCATCTTGATGAGTGTTCCAGATTGGTTCTCACACATCATCTATTTGAGGGATGTTTCTCTCCTGCAGTTTTTCAATAAACCTTTTCAAAGGAGAGACGCAGAGAGAAGAGAAGCTATTGTAGGGTAGTATTCCCAAAGCTAGGACACTAAGCTCTGTTTTAGCCAAACCAAAAATGATTTGTTCTTTCTGTTCTGCCCTCATGTTTAGAGATCACAAATGGTATCACCTAGTCACGCTACCCTGTCATTTGTGACATTACAGCAAATAGGAAAACCAAGGTGGTTTACAAATTTGGAGAGAATGTTGGTGGAGAAGGGATGGGGGCACAACTGTAGGCTTCAAAAGATCCAGAACAGTCAGCAAAGGTTCCTATTCCATAGCAATTTGATCCTTTCCCATCTCAATGTAGGAAATGAATTTGAAAGCAGCTTAGGATATGGAGAGGCCAAGATCAGATTATTCTTTGCAAAAAAGTGAAGCGTGGAACAATTAACAATTGGGTCTGCCTGGCAGGCTACAAATACAGTAATAACCGGGGCCCTAGTCGCCAATGATTTCATAGCCATGAGAAGAGCCACAAATTCCAGCCCTTCCCATGGAATTGCTAGCTCTCATGAAGAGTCCTGTGGCTGAGGCAGCAAAGACAGGCTGGAAAGGCTGTGCATTTATAAATCAATCCTGTGCAGGAAAGGGAGGAAAGAATTTTTCCAGTAATAGTTCAAGCTAGTTACATTCTTTATGGAAGTATTTTCCTGTCTCTAGATGACTTATGATCTAAGTGTGTACCTGAGGCAGTGGAGGGTTAAGTGACTTGCCCAAGCACACAAGGAGCAGCAGAGGGATTTAAACCTTGGCTTCTCTACTTCTCAGCCCACTGCTCTAACCATTAAGCAGGGTCATAGGTCAAACATCAGAGCCCTCTGCCACCTGGGATCTGATGCTTTGAACAATGTGATACACCATACAGCTTGCTGGTTGAAAGCATAAGTTGATCATGGGCAGCAGAGGAGGATATTACAGCCCAAGGTACTGTGATTGCTTGCCTTCTCCTATTAGCCCCTTCAATAGGAAGAAGATTGCTGGAGGAAGAGAAGCTAAGGCAGTGTTTCCTAACCACTGTACTTTCAGACCTGACTGCACTTGTCATTGGAAAAAAAGTAATCGCTGCTTGATGCTCAGGTCCAGAGCAGCACTTGGGCTCTGCTCTCAGCATTTTACAGTGAGAAGAGACACCAACAGTGGTTCTTATGTGTGCAGGAGCTTCTTTGTGAACACATGTAATCACTTATACCTATCTCCTTCCTAGCAGGGTGTGTGAATTAGCGGGTAGCAGAGAGGGAACAAACAGCTGAGCCTGGTTTTGCACAGCACCTCCTTCTTTTTAACCACTCCTTTGAGTGTTTCCAGCCTCCAGTGGTGCTTTAGTACATTTTTCTTTTGGCCATGAACCCTCTCCAGTGGCCTCACTGCCTGTTCCATGGGGAGTGGTATGCCACACATCACTTTTGAAAATGGGAAAGTAAGCAGGGTTCGACCTCGGTAGTATGCTTTGTAGCGCTTTATAAATATTTACTAGTAGCAATACTTCAATAGAAAACCACCTTGGGCATACCAGGTGCTGCACAGAAGGACCTGGCAATCTATTGTACCTTCTGGTTACACCTTGCCAAGAAAATCCAGGGGATAGTTACAACATGGACAACTATCCACATGGTCACCAGATTCATTGACACTTAACAGAGGTGTCAAACCATACAAAGGAGAGTGGATATGTTCTCCGCAAGAAGACAAAGTCCAACTGTGAAGCGGAGAAGAACCACGGCCACACCAGAAATATCTTCAACAAACATTGCACTGTTATGCATTAATTCTGAGTTATGGTCATTATCATTTTTACACCTCAATTTAACTGTTTTATGACATTTCTGAGTTGCAGTGTTGACTGTTTGGTTATTCTTTTTGTACTTTTTATGTATTTATGAATTATGCTGTAGGTGTGAAAGAATATATTTATGCTTTATGATGTAGACTGGGAAAGAGATATATAGAGAACCTAGAGGCTCCATGGTCTGAATTGCCGCGCTAGAAAGACTAGTCTCGCTGCAGAAATGAGAAGGGTTCCAGGGAGGACAACCTGGATTCTGGGATCTCTCTGCCATGCACAGGTCCCTCAGTCTTGGGGGAAACTGCAGTCACCAGACCCTTACAAGAAGGGGAGAAACCAGAGGAGTGAGCCCTGAAGCGTAAAGCCTGTCAGTCATCCTTCTTCATGGCACAGTCTGCTGCCTCCTGCAGTGAGAATGTCTGGATCACCCATGTCCCCTTGTTAGGAGAGGGGGGGGGGGGGGGAACAGGCCTTTCAAGGGTGCATCAGAGACTTCCATGCAAGAAGTGTAGTTACTGGAATCCAACAAGGATCTCTGCTTTCCACAGACCAGAAGGCACCTCTCAGAAGCCAGTATATGAATCTTCACCACTGGTATAATGCAAGCTCAAGACATGCCCAATCGATGTGAAGTACTGCGCAAACGGAACCTGCATGCACTAGTCATAAGGGCAGAAGAGTATGCATGGGCTGTGTGGGCAAGAGATCACACACTGCGAATGCATACCAGGGAGGCGAGTAACCATCACGGCAAAGCGCAGGAAGCGCAATTGGCGTGTACCGGCAGTTGGGAAAGGCAGGAAACACTGACACCATACCATACCTCAGCATTGGGTGGTATTGGGATTCCCCACAAAGCAGTTAGACAAGCAGAAACTCAGTCTCTGTACTCACGCCCGGGGATCCACAAGGTAGGTAAAAACCATGCCAGACTCATTGATGAACTTACAGTCACAAACCTCTGAAGAGCCTTCTTTAATCTTCAGGGGAGAGCAAGGGGGAAAGGAGGAGGAGAGGGGGCAGTGAGGTTGCGAGAGACTATGAAAACAACTTTCCAAACTCCTTTTCCAATCTTTTGACTGCTCAATGGGCTCTTAACAGGATAAGGATGTGGAGCTGAACCAGTTCCCCTCTTCCTTATGGCTTCCAAAAAAAGTACCAGTTTGAAGGGTGTCTAGTGGAGCCACCTGCAAGTGATTGTTCATGAGTGAAATTGCATAGTTACTCACCTGTAACAGGTGATCGCCGGGAACAGCAGGAATTTAGTCCTCACATATGGGTATCGTCGGTACCGATGGAGCCCGCGCGGGAACGCTCCCCAGCGTCCAATCAGAACGCTTTTGGGAGCATCCCACAGTGCCTGCGTGCTGCCTTCCCGCCTTTCCCAACCGCCTCTCTCCAGTTGAGTTTTAAAGCTGAGACAAAGAGAGAGAGAGGGAAAGGAAAGAGATAGAGAGATACAACTCCTAGCGGAGGTGGGTGGGTTGTGAGGACTAAATTCCTGCTGTTCCTGGAGATCACCTGTTACAGGTGAGTAACTATGCTATCTCCAGGAACAAGAAGGAATGTAGTCATCACATATGGGGACTCCCTAGCTTTAGGTGCCAGGGAGAGACCCCAGAAGTTGTGTATCCCTGAGAAGGGCTCCACTTCCCCCCATGGATCTCTGGCATCCTACCAGGGATGGTGGGTAGGAGTTGATTAGGTATGGAACAGGTGTTTGAGAACAGCCTGACCAAACAAGGCGTCCCAGCGGGAGTCCTTGTCCAAGCAGTAATGGGCTGTGAAGGTATGAACCGAGGCCCAAGTGGCTGCTCGACAGATGTCGTCGATAGACACAGAGTTCAGATGAGCCATTGAGGCTGCCATGGCTCTAACATTGTGAGCTGTGACATGGCCCTCCAGAGAAAGGTTCTTACTCTGATAGGCGAAAGAAATACACTGAGAAATCCAGTTAGATAGTGTTCTCTTGGAGACTGGAAGTCCCAAATGAGAAGGATCAAAAGCAACAAAGAGTTGAGAGGACTTTCTATGTTGCTGTGTCCTCTGTAAGTAAAAAGCTAGAGCTCTTTTACAGTCCAAGGTATGAAGATTCCTCTCTGCATTTGATGCATGAGGTCCTGGAAAAAAGACAGGTAGGTAGACCTCTTGGTTGAGATGAAAAGGCGAGACCACCTTAGGCATAAAGTGTGGATGAGTCCTAAGGACTACCTTGTCATGATGGAACCTTGTATAAGGTGGATTAGCTACTAGTGCTTGCAATTCACTAATGCGGCGTGCTGATGTGATTGCAATGAGAAAGATAACCTTCCAAGAAAGGAATTTCAAGGAGGTGGTAGCTAAGGATTCGAAAGGTGGCTTCATGAGCTGCCCAAGAACCAGGTTCAAGTCCCATGCCACCGGAGGTGGTCTAATGGGAGGCTTAGTTAGAAGGAGGCCTCTCATGAATCTTGCTATAAGAGGATGAGAAGAAATAGGTTGTCCATTTAGAGGTTAGAGAGAAGCTGCAATAGCACTCAAATAGACTCTTACTGAATTTGTCTTAAGGCCTGCATTAGACAAATGGAGGAGATACTCCAGTAAAGATTCCAGAGGTATAGCAAGGGGGTTAAGACCCTTTTCTGAACACCAAATGGTAAACCTTTTCCACTTGAAAGCATAAGAACGTCTAGTGGAAGGTTTTCTGGAAGCATAAAGAACATCTTTCACTTGCTGAGAAAGATGAAGATCTTGAAGATCTAGGCCTTCAGCAACTAAGCCCTGAGATGCAGGGACTGGGTATTGGGATGCCATAACATCCCATTCTCCTGCGATAGGAGATTTGGAGCAGACCCTAACTCCAGGGAGGGAGCTTGAGAGAGATCTAGAAGCAGAGAGTACCACACTTGCTGTGGCCAATGTGGTGCTTTGAGAATCACGTGGCCTCTGTCTCTCTGAATCTTGAAGAGGGTTTTGGGAATTAGGGGAATGGGTGGAAAGGCATACAGGAAGTCTTGACCCCAGTAAAGGAGGAAAGCATCCCTGGCCTGAGCTCCCTGAGCCGGAATTCTGGAACAGAACCAGGGAAGTTTGGCATTCCACGGACTTGCAAAGAGGTCTATGTCCGGGGTTCCCCAAAGTTGAAATATCCTGGTCACCTGGTCTGCATGCAGAGACCACTCGTGTGGAAGGAGAACTCGACTGAGTCTGTCCACCCAAGAGTTTTGAATACCTGGAAGATATACTGCCAGCAGATGAATCTGATGCTCTCTGGCGAGGGCCCATAGTCGCAAAGCTTCGTTGCAAAGCAACAGAGAGCCCGTTCCCCCCTGCTTGTTCACATAAAACATGGCTACCTGATTGTCCGTGTGAATGAGGACTGTCTTGTAGCTGAGCAGGGAGTGGAACACTCGCAGAGCCAGGAAAATTGCTCTGAGTTCCAAGAGATTGATATGTAGACAACACTCTTGTGGAGACCAGGTGCCCTGGGTGGAGAGGTTTTGCAGATGAGCTCCCCAACCCTTTGGAGAAGCATCTGTTGTGAGAGTTGCTTGGGGGAAGGGTTGTTGGAAGGGGCACCCCAGCAACAGATTTTGAGTGGACGTCCACCACTGGAGGGACAAAATGAGGCGACTTGTGTTTGCTATTTTGTCTGACAGGCACCCAGGTCCATTGGGTGGATAAAGTCCACTGAGCTGCCCTCATGTAAAGGCGAGCATATGGAACCACATGCACGGTGGATGCCATGTGGCCCAGCAATTGCAACATTTCTCGAGCAGTTAGATGAGGCTTTAGCACTGCTTGAGAAGCTAACTGCACTAAGCGAAGGCAATGGGCCTGGGGGAGATAGGCCCTTGCTCTTGTGGTATCCAGAAGAGCTCCTATGAACTCTAGAGATTGAGTGGGAGTCAGACTGGATTTTGGGATGTTTATTAACAGCCCTAAATACTGGAGGATACGCATTGTGCAGGATAGAGAAGTCTTGGCCTCTGACTGTGTTGGAGCTCGAATGAGCCAGTTGTCCAAGTAAGGGAAGACGAATATTCCCAGAGTACAGAGAAATGCTGCTACCACAGCCATGCATTTCATGAACACCCTTGGAGCAGAGGCCAGACCAAAAGGAAGCACCCTGTATTGGTAGTACTTTCCTTGAAAAGGGAACCGAAGGAACTTTCTGTGGGTTGGATGGATGAGTACATGAGTGTACGCATCCTTGAGATCTAGAGAACAAAGCCAATCCTGACTCTGAAGGTATGGAAGCAGAGCACCGAGAGAAATCATTTTGAATTTCTCCTTGACAAGGAATTTGTTCAATTCTCTGAGATCTAATATAGGCCTGTATCCCCCTGTTTTCTTTGGGATAAGAAAATAAGGGGAATAGAACCCTGTGCCCCGTTGATGAAGAGGCACTTCTTCTATTGCCCCTTGGGCAAGAAGAATGGCAACCTCTTGACCTAAGAGGTTGATGAGAGGTGTCGGAGAATTGAACTGTTTTACCATTGTGTGAGGGGGCATGCTTGAAAAATGAAGTTTGTACCCCTCATTTATGATGGAGAGTGTCCAATGCTCTGCTGTTATTTGCCCCCATCTGGGGGCAAAATGACATAACCTTCCTGGAATGGTGGACGGTTCTGGTCCTTCCAGAACCAGAAAGACTAAGTTCTGTAGCTGAAAGTCAAAGGCCCTGAGGAGGCTGAGGTTGTTGAGCCGGTGGAGGCCTAGCAGCCTTTGCTTTCTTCTGTTTGGGTGGTTGTTGATGTTTGCTTGAAAACTGAACTGTAGAAGATGCCTGCTGAGTATAAGCAGGATAAAATCTTTTCTTTTTAGAAAAAGGTGTTTTCTTGAACAACTTCTTTCTAACAGGATCAGCAGTGGAATTGGATAGTCTATCCAAGGTGGAATTTTTCAGCATCCATTTCATTGGCTTTTTCCTGCCAATCTTTCCCAAACAGGTTCTCACCAGTATATTTCCCAATTTATCTTGTACCCAGAGCTCTAAATCAGATGCCTAGAGCCAGGCAATTCTACATGCACCTATGGCAATAGCCGAGGTTCTGCTTATACACTCAAAGCACGGTTGGAGAATTTAGAGACATCTTGGGCATGTTTGAGCCAAGTGAGAAAGTCCTGTCTTTTATCCTCAGAAATGAAAGGACTTAAAGTCTGTAAATTATCTGTGACCTCCTTTAGGAACATTCCCATGTAGAGACTATAGGAACTAATTCTTGCAGCAAGCATGGAAGCTTGAAAGACTCTACGTCCAAAAGCATCCAGGGTTCTGCATTCACGTCCTGGAGGATTAGAGGCATGTCTTTTTGCACTTCTAATCCTTCTCATAGCTGACTCCACCACAATAGAGTGGTGAGGAAGCTGAGTCTTATGGAATCCAGGACAAGGAGGGACACGATACATGGTATCTAATCTACGAGAATGAGAACCAATCCTTCTCAACAGGATCCTTCCCACAAAGCCTAAAGCATACATCAATCCGTCCACTGTTGAAGAACAGCAGACTCGACCCTTCTAAAGTCGAATCTTTTAGACCAATCTCGAGCATCCCCCTGCTTGCCAAAATCATTGAGAAGGTAGTCCAGCGACAGATTCAACAGCACATCGACACTGAAGCACCACTTGACCCATCCCAACACGGCTTCAGGGAAGCGCACGGTGTTGACACCATCCTCACAACCCTCTTTAACAACCTAGTCACAGGAATTGACAACATCCACCAAGGATTTGTCCTCATCTTTATGGACATCGCTGCCGCTTTTGACTCGGTGAACCATGAGATACTACTACTCCGGCTCAAGGAAAAAGGGATTCAAGACTCAGCGCTAGCATGGTGTAAATCCTATCTGGCCAACAGATGGCAACAAGTCAGAACAGGCTCCACCCCCTCAGAACCATTTCCACTGAAACAAGGTGTGCCTCAGGGTTCGTCCCTATCTGCACTGATGTTTAACATCTACATGCAGCCAATCTGTGCCCTAATCCGCTCTTTCAATGTTCAATGTCTTGCCTATGCCGATGACATCCTGATGTACATTCCGTTCAAGATTGATCAACCAGACTTCTCACCAATACTAAGATGCTTTGATGCAGTTGCAGACTGGCTCCTATCACAGAACTTACGGATTAACCACAACAAAACTGATGTCCTATTTGTTACAAGAAATCAGAAGTTCACGCCACCTTCCTCCTTACAAGTCAACAATGCCGAGTTGAAAACCAAATCCACAATTCGCTATCTTGGCATTACACTCGACCAACGGCTCGACATGTCAGCTCATGTGAAAAACACCACAAAAGCAATTTACCACAAGATCCGGACACTACGACATCTCCACCCCTTACTTGACTTCACTGACTACCGAACAATCTTCCAAGCCTTGGTACTCCCACATCTCGACTTCGCTAATATCATCCTCCATGGTCTTCCTCAGTCAACACTACACCCACTACGACTCGCCATGAACTCAGCTGCGAGGGTACTTGTAGGACTAGCGAAGTCAATCCACATAACGCCAGTCTTGATGAACCTCCACTGGTTACCTCTGCAGGCTAGAACCCAATACAAGGCTCTAGTTCTGACCTTCAAAGCCCTAAAGAACCAGCCTCCCACGCCCATCAGTAAACTTATCCACAGCACGCCGGTCAACAGAAATAGGAGATCCACATTGATGAATACGCTTGAAGTCCCAAAGATACTGACAAAATGCACGAAGACAACTGCCAGTAGGGCTTTCTCCATATTCGCACCCAGGGCCTGGAATGCCCTCCCTACTGAAATCCGAGCCATCACAAATCTAACGCTATTTAGAAAAGCCCTCAAACACCACCTCTTCCTGAAACACTACGCGGAAACTAATTCTGGAAAACACATAGCCATTCCCCCTCCCTTCCCAAACCTCCCCATTGCTCAGCCCCCCCAAGGAGAATGGTTAATCAGTTCTCCCACCGCCCCTACCCTGATTCCTGAGCATATGCCTTGGTAAAGACTCTTACATTTCTCGGATTCCCTTATGTCTCGTATAAAGTTCCTACATAAAAATGTACTATATTTGTAATTAGTTCCCCCCATTACTTCCATGTTTTACTTCCCCTGCTCATTGTAAACTCAATGTTCCTGTTGCATTGTAGTATATTTTGTTCAACTGTACACCGCACTGATTATAATAGCGCGTTATATAAGAAATATAAATAAAATAAAATAAATAAATAAATGAGGAGAGGTGGTAAGAGGTGTTTCCCACATCCTCAACATGAGATCATATAGAATCTCATGATTGGGTAAGGTAGCTGCCTCCTTAGGAGTTTTGGGATATTGTAAAATTTCCAACTCCTTGGCTCTTGGCTCTGTTTCAGGGGCCACAGTGATAGACAGGCCCTGAGCCACCTCTCTGATAAAGTCTTGGAAAGACATGTCCTCTGGAGGAGACATCCTGCGTTTAGGGGAGGAGGACTCCTCTGGAATAAGTATCTATGCATCGACAGAACTTTCAGAAGCCTCAGATTCTTCTGAGGACTCGAAGTATCGTCTGTCCAGATGCTCCTGCAGAGCCCGATACCCGTACCGACCAAGGTCGGTACCAGGAATAACCGGTACCGGGGAATCGGTACCGGAGGGCATCGTAGGACAGAGTACCGGCATAGCTGACACCGATGCCGATGTCGATGCTATCGGTATCGGTGCCGATACCGGTGCTAGTGCCGGTACCGGTAGAGTTATCTGTCGCGGTACCAAGGGCGTCGATGCTGCAAGGAAAGCCGCCAGACTGCGTTCCATGCTCAGAA
Source organism: Ichthyophis bannanicus (assembly GCA_033557465.1). Lineage (NCBI taxonomy): Eukaryota > Metazoa > Chordata > Amphibia > Gymnophiona > Ichthyophiidae > Ichthyophis > Ichthyophis bannanicus. The sequence goes on along the minus strand of CM066032.1, from coordinate 923,227,434 downwards.
TTCTCTGGTCCATGGACGCCGCCAATGCCTGGAAGTCGGTACCGGTGGAAGCCACCGGTACCCCAGAGCATGGCACCAGGAGATCTGTCGAGGCCGAGCCATCTAGAACATCCTGGAACCCCGATAATGCATTGGAAGCCGAAGCCTCCAGCCGGGGTAATTTTGCCGGTGCAGATTCCTCGAGGGCAACGCCAGAGGCATCTCGATGCTTAGAAGGAAATCTACCCTTTGAGGACCGGCTGGATTTATGTTTAGTTACCTGAGATCCACGGGAGGAAGAAGAAGCCCTGGAAGACGTCGATGCCACTGAAGCTGCATCAGAGGGAAACAGGGTACTGAGCTTGGCAGCTCGGTTCTGCCGACCTCTTTTAGACATCATGGCACAGGACACACAATCCGTGATGGAGTGGTCATGACCTAAACATTTTAAACACCATTCATGGGTGTCGTGACAGAGATGGTACCGCCACACTTGGTGCACTTTTTAAAACCTGAGGCAGGTTTTTCCATGTTAAGGAAGTTTTTGGGCCCAAGGCCCAAAAAGGCGGGTGCACCTGAAAAAAATACAAAAAAAAAAAAAATATATATATATATATATTTTTTTTTAGAAATAGGAAAAGAAAGACCGGCGGTACCGGTAGAGCGTCGAAGAAGGCAGACGCGACCACAAAAAGAAATAAAGAAATTCTTCTACGGTGACAGGAACAAGACCTGCTGGCTCCGCAGAAAAAGAAGAACTGGAGAGAGGCAGTTGGGAAAGGCGGGAAGGCAGCATGTAGGCGCTGTGGGATGCTCCCAAAAGCGTTCTGATTGGACGCTGGGGAGCGTTCCCGCGCGGGCTCCATCGGTACCGACGATACCCATATGTGATGACTACATTCCTGCTTGTTCCTGGAGATTAATCTTTTTCTTTTTAAGCTTCCTTTGTTTAGATTTCATCAGAGCTGAAAAATTCACATTCATCATCTTCTGCAAACAGAAATACTGAATTATGCCCCTACAGGCACAGGCTCATAGTGGCACGGTAACTGAATATAACTCACCTTGAACTGTGACTGGAAAGGCGTGAGTGAAATATTAATAAATAAAATAAATAAATGCCAAAAAAAGCCTCTGGAATGTTTGCTCTGTCTCCATATCTGCTAACAGAAAGACACAACCTACTTATCTGAACTGGTCAAGCAGGACCATATTGAATTTTTTCTTTTTTTTAATCAGCCTTTCAAGGGGAGGGGGGGATATGCAGAGAAGCAAAACTAATAGGAGAGAGCGAGCCAGGAGCAGGAGAGAAATTTGGATTCCTCCAGGTATCTTCTCGTGGATTAAAAGGCAGAGTTTAACAGGGTCCAGAGATCCTTCTCCCTGCACTGAACTGGATACCCAGTCCTCCAACCAGATAAGTTCCATACTGTGTGAGATATCCATCTACCAGAGAGTGAACAACTGAAGAATGGTTGGCTGCACGATGCTCTATTGAGGCAGGGCTCCATCTGTTAGTAGAGGAGTATAACCCATTCATTAGGATTGGTCTTGTAGATAAGGAAATTAAGATGGTCAAATATGCCAAAGTATTCTAATTCCTGCAAATATACCACATAATTGCCACAAAGTTCCAGAAAGTTTATCACAGAAGCTACTTCCAAAAGTGCCAGTAGGCATTTTAATGGAAATGCCGGTCTGGCAAATTGCAACTAGAAATTACAGTGGAATTGCAAGCACTCCTGTAGCTAGGTCATTTTGAAAGGTAATGTGTTGCTTGTTGTAACCAGATTGGTGTGGCAAGGAGCCATCTGGAAAGGTGCACAGAGGCTCTAATTGGCTAGGTATTAGATAATAATCTCCACTTCCCATGTCCTCTTTTCTTCAAAAGTTCAAAATGGTGAGCCAGCAGAATTACATATCTTTCCCATCAACCACGCTGGTTGACCGTGTAGGCAGTAAGGATTTGCAGGCATATTAGGATACCTGGGCAGTGCAGGGAATGGATTTTTTTTTTGATTAGGTGAGTTGGCAGGGGGATCAGGTTCCCCCCCCTCTAAAACAAGTGGGTAAGTGGGAGGAGGGATGACAAATTTTGGACAGGGGTAAGGGGTGTGTGTGTGTTTTGAGTTTTTTTAGGCCACATGCTGCTGGGGAAAGCTGAGCACAAGCATCCCATCCTCCCCCCAGTAGTTAGCCACTAGTGCATCATATCATCCCACTAGCAATTTGCACGGTCTCTTTTAGAAGCTAAAATTTAAAGCACCAGAAGAGCACTGTAATTTCTATTCAGGGAGCCTTTGTACACAGTGGCTAATGAGTAACAAGGTCTTTAGCATGCTGTGTAACTTTAGCATACACTGGCATAATAGCTAAACAATGTAGATTTTGGGGCTTTGGCAGTTAATAAAGAAAATTTACAAAAAAAGAAAGAAAATTAAGACACTTTTAGTGCACTGGGCTAGTATGTTTATGTTTATTAGAATTTGATACACTACCCTTAAAACGAGTTTCGTTTTTCAATAAAAACATAAATAAGAGAAGCGGGTGAAAAGAACTCCAAAGTCATGGACAGGAAAGATCTGCACACATACCAGGGAGAGAGGCGTTGACAGAAAGATGGAAGAGAGAGAAGTCATCCACAGGGTCTAGAAGGTCAGGTGATGGGGATGTCAAATGCCTCATGAAATAGAAGAGTCTTAAGTTGAGTTTTGAATCAGACAAGGGAACTGTCTAGACAAAAGACAGGGGGGAGATTGTTCCACTGGTGGAGGCCGAGGAAACAGAAGGCTGAATTCTGCATCAACTCATACCTGGCATGGGAAGCAGAGGGCAAATGAAGGCGGATCGAGTGGACTGAGCAGAGGAGCATTGTGGGGCATGAAGAATGATGCTAGAGGAAAGGTAAGAAGTAATACCAGTGTGAAGAACTTTATAAACCAATATAAGAATCTTGAAGTGGATGCGGAAAAGAAGGGGGGGGGGGGGTGATTTGGTCAAAGCATGAAGTGTGAGCGAGGAGACTTACAGCAGTGTTTTGGATGAGTTGAAGGTGATATAAACAAATGTGATATGTTATTTTTACAATGTAATATAATTCTTGTATTCCATTCATTTACCAATGTAATGATTTTCTGACTCCCTTTGTTGTATGCCTGCATCCTGGAAGGAGAAACTACATGGCTAGTAATACGTAGCTTGTCACAGGTATGGAAGTGCAAAAAAGTGGAATGAGACAATATTAACCAATGTGTTATAGACATGCTGGAAGAGGGAGAGGAAATAGTGTACTATAAAAGAACTGTGAAACAGAGGATAAGTGTGTCTGCTTAGTCAAGCGTTCACCCTTCTTGCAAGAATGTAATGTAATTAAAGTAACCCTTTGCGTCACTGGAGGAATCTGTTATTGTGTAAAAAAGTTATGTTTATTACAAACTGGGTGCTCGTCCGAGAGTGTGTCATCGCTGGAGGAGACGCGTCCCGATGAGTTCAATGGCCTCGTGTATCAACGATGGGGGGCTCCGACAGTGTACTGACAGCAAAATCCCGAGACCATGAAGGAAAAATCAATACAGACTCAGTGAAGCAGACCAGGTATTAAGCAGGCACAAACGCATCGACCAGTTAACTGTGCATGGACCAAGGTAAGAAACAAGACTGTAAAGTACTGCGTTGGTGGTTGCGTATCGAGACAGATTGTTGTGTGTATGAGATGTGTCCTAGACTCGAAGTGAATGCAGAGTCTCAATCCATGGTTCCGACACATCCGCAAGGAGTGCGGCCGGAGAGAGACGAAGTGAAAAGCCCATTGGTGAAAAAGGTCTCAATGGGTATTAGGAATTCTAAAGGAAACTCGAGTAAGGATGGGGTTAGGAATAAAGATCCCAGGGACATTCCTCCAGAAAGTCCATTAGGGAGGATGTTGAAATATTGGAAGGATAACAAGAGTACTAGGGATAAAGACAAAACTAAGATGATAAGATACTGTTGTTTTATTTGGACTAAAGAAAGTAGAAGGCTGCCCGCAATCTTCTGGCCGAAATTTGGCACGGACGAAGGGTGGTTATGTCAAATCCTTAACTTATATGTAAACAGTGAAAAGAAACCTGTCTCCCAAGAAGAGTCAGACTATGCTGCCTGTTGGGAGGGGATGGGGGAGTCAAAGTTATATCCCTTAAGGATAGTAAGAACCCAAGATTCGTAAGACTCGGAAAATAAGGATAAACAACAATCGGTTGGGTGGAACCCTCTTGATTGTCTCCCCCCCTTATACAGCCCCTCCCAATCAGAATAGCATAGTTACTCACCTGTAACAGGTGATCTCCGGGAACAGAAGGCATTTAGTCCTCACATATGGGTATCGTCGGTACCGACGGAGCCTGCACGGGAACACTCCCCAGCATCCAATTAGAAAGCCTTTGGGAGCATCCCACAGCGCCTGCGTACTGCCTTTCCCAACTGCCTCTCTCCAGTTGAGTTTTAAAGCTGAGACAAAGAAAGAGAAAGGGAAAGCGATAGATAGAGAGATACAACTCCTAGGGGAGGTGGGTGGGTTGTGAGGACTAAATTCCTGCTGTTCCCGGAGATCACCTGTTACAGGTGAGTAACTATGCTATCTCCAGGAACAAGCAGGAATGTAGTCATCACATATGGGGACTCCCTAGCTTTAGATGCCAGGGAGAGACCCCAGAAGTTGTGCATCCCTGAGAAGGGCTCCACTTCCCCCCATGGATCTCTGGCATCCTACCAGGGATGGTGGGTAGGAGTTGATTAGGTATGGAACAGGTGTTGGAGAACAGCCTGACCAAACAAGGCATCCCGGCGGGAGTCCTTGTCCAAGCAGTAATGGGCTGTGAAGGAATGAACCGAGGCCCAGGTGGCTGCTCGACAGATGTCGTCGATAGACACAGAGTGCAGATGAGCCATTGAAGCTGCCATGGCTCTCACATTGTGAGCTGTGATATGGCCCTCCAGAGGAAGATTCTTACTCTGATAGGCAAAGGAAATACACTGAGCAATCCAGTTAGATAGTGTTCTCTTGGAGACTGGAAGTCCCAAATGAGAAGGATCAAAAGCAACAAAGAGTTGAGAGGACTTTCTATGTTGCTGTGTTCTTTGTAAGTAAAGCACAGTTACTTACCTGTAACAGGTGATCTCTGGGAACAGCAGGAAAAAGTCTTCACATATGGGTACGTTGGTACCGACAGAGCCTGCGCGGGAACGCTCCCCAGCGTCCAATCAGAAAGCCTTTGGGAGCATCCCACAGCGCCTGTGTGCTGCCTTCCCGCCTTTCCCAACTGTCTCTCCTCAGTTGAGTTTTAGAGCTGAGACAAAGAGAGAGAGAGAGAGGGAAAGGAAAGAGAGATAGAGAGAGAGACAACTCCTAGGGAAGATGGGTGGGTTGTGAAGACTTATTCCTGCTGTTCCCAGAGATCACCTGTTACAAGTAAGTAACTGTGCTATCTCCAGGAACAAGCAGGAATATGTCTTCACATATGGGAACTCTCTAGCTTTAGATGCCAGGGAGAGATCCCATAAGTTGTGGGTCCTTGGGACAGGGCTGCACTTCCCCACATGGATCTCCGGCATCACATAAGGGATGGTGGGTAGGAGTTGATTAAGTATGGAACAGGTGTTTAAGAACAGCCTGACCAAAGAAGGCATCCCGGCGGGAGTCCTTGTCCAAGCAGTAATGGGCTGTGAAGGTATGAAACGAGGCCCAAGTGGCTGCTCGACAGATGTCGTCAATAGACACAGAGTTCAGATGAGCCATTGAGGCTGCCATGGCTCTCACATTGTGAGCTGTGACATGGCCCTCCAGAGAAAGGTTCTTGCTCTGATAGGCGAAAGAAATACACTGGGCAATCCAGTTAGATAGTGTTCTCTTGGAGACTGGCAGTCCCAAATGAGAAGGATCAAAGGCAACAAAGAGTTGGGAAGACTTTCTAGTAGAGCTCTTTTACAGTCCAGGGTATGAAGATTCCTCTCTGCACTTGATGCATGAGGTCCTGGAAAAAAGACAGGTAGGTAGACCTCCTGGTTGAGGTGAAAAGGCGAGACCACCTTAGGCATAAAGTGTGGATTAGTCCTAAGGACCACCTTGTCATGATGGAACCTTGTATAAGGTGGATTAGCTACGAGTGCTTGCAATTCACTAATACGACGTGTTGATGTGATTGCAATGAGAAAGATAACCTTCCAAAAAAGGTATTTCAAGGAGGTGGTAGCTAAAGGTTCAAAAGGCGGCTTCATAAGCTGACCAAGAACCAAGTTTAAGTCCCATGCCACCAGGGGTGGTCTAATGGGAGGCTTTGTTAAAAGGAGGCCTCTCATGAATCTGGCTACAAGAGGATGAGAGGAAATAGGTTGTCCATTTAGAGGCTTAAGGGAAGCTGCAATAGCACTCAAATGGACCCTTACTGAATTTGTCTTAAGGCCTGCATTAGCAAGATGGAGGAGATACCCCAGCAAAGATTCCAGAGGTATGCCAAGGGTGTTAAGACCCTTCCCAGAACACCAGATAGTAAACCTCTTCCACTTGAAAGCATAAGAACGTCTAGTGGAAGGTTTCCTGGAAGTACGATATAAAGAACATCTTTCACTTGTTGAGAAAGATGAAGATACCCCTCTCTTATGATGGAGAGTGTTCAATGCTCTGCTGTAGTTTGCCCCCACCTGGGAGCAAAGTGACATAACCTTCCTGGAATGGTGGAGAGCTCTGGTCCTTCAAGAGCCAGGAAGGCTAAGTTCTCTAGCCGAATGTCAAAGGCCCTGAGGGGGCTGAGGTTGCTGGGCTGGAGCAGGCCTAGCAGCCTTTGCTTTGGTCTGTTTGGAAGATTGCTGACGTTTGGTAGGGAACTGAGCTGCAGAAGATGCCCGCTGACCATAAGCAGGATAGAATCTTCCCTTTTTAGAAAAAGGTGTTTTCTTGAATAACCTTTTCTTAGCAGGAGCAGCTGTGGATTTGGATAGTCTATCCAAAGCAGAATTTTCAGCATCCATCTGATTGGCTTTTGCTTGCCAATCCTTACCAAACAGGTTCTCACCTGTACAAGGGATATTCCCTAATTCATCTTGAACCCAGATCTCCAAATCAGATGCTTGAAGCCAAGCAATCCTACGTGCACCTATAGCAATAGCTGAGGCTCTGCTTACGCATTCAAAGGAGTCGAAAGCTGTACGGTTGAAGAATTTGGAGATATTTTGGGCATGTTTGAGCCCAGTGAGAAAGTCCTGCCTTTTATCTTCAGAAATAAAAGGACTTAAAGTCTGCAAATGGTCATTGACTTATTTTAAGAACATTCCCATGTAGAGACTATAAGAATTAATTCTCGCAGCAAGCATGGAAGCTTGGGAGATTCTTCTTCCAAAAGCAATCAGGGTTCTATATTCACGTCCTGGAGGATTAGAGGCATGTCTTTTGGCACTTCTAATCTTTCTCATTGCAGACTCAACCACAATAGAGTGGTGAGGAAGCTGAGTTTTATGGAAACCAGGACAAGGAGGGACACGATACATGATATCTTACCTGCGAGAATGAGGAGAGGTGGTTAGAGGAGCTTCCCACATCCTTAACATGAGATCATACAGAATCTCATGAATAGGCAAGGTAGCTGCCTCCTTAGGAGTTTTAGGATATTGTAAAATATCTAACTCCTTGGCTCTGGACTCTGACTCAGGGGCCACTGTGATAGAGAGGCCCCGAGCCACATCCCTGATAAAGTCTTGAAAAGACAAGTCCTCTGGAGGAGACATCCTTTGTTTAGGAGAGGACTCCTCCTGTGTAAGAAGCATCACTGCATCGACCGAGTCTTCAGAATCCTCAGAGTCCTCAGAGGAATCAAAGTATCGTCTGTCCAGATGCTCTTGCAAAGCCCCATACCCGTACCGACCGGGGTCGGTATCGGGAATAACCGATACCGGGGTATCGGTACAGGAGGGCTTCAGTGGACAGAGTACCGGCATAGCGGACACCGATGTCGATGTCGATGCCACCCGTACCGGGATCGGTACCGATGGAGATGCTAGAGCCAGTACTGGCGGAGTAGTCTGTTGCGGTACCACGGGCGTCGATGCCACAAGGAAAGCCGCCAGACTGCGTTCCATGGACAGAATCCTCTGATCCATTGACGCCGCCAATGCTTGGAAGTCGGTACCGGTGGAAGGCACCGGTACCCCAGAGCATGGCACCAGGAGATCTGTCGAGGCCACGCCATCAAGATCATCCTGGAACCCCGATGATGTTGCTTTAGAGGCCGAAGCCTCCTGCCGGGGTAATTTTGCCGGTGCAGCATCCTCGAGGGCAACGCCAGAGGCATCTCGATGCTTAGAAGGAGATCTACCCTTCGAGGACCGGCTGGATTTATGTTTAGTTACCTGAGATCCATGTGAGGAAGAAGCAGCCCTGGAAGACGTCGATTCCACCGAAGCCGCATCAGAGGGAAACAGGGTACTGAGCTTGGCAGCTCGGTTCTGCCGACCTCTTTTAGACATCATGGAACAGGACACACAATCCGTTATGGAATGGTCAGGACCTAAACATTTTAGACACCAGTCATGGGTGTCGGTGACGGAAATGGTACCGCCACATTTTGTGCACTTTTTAAATCCTGAGTCAGGCTTTTCCATATTTAAGGAAAAAATGTTTTGGGCCTAAGGCCCAAAACGCAAGTGCACCTGAAGAAAAAGAACGGAAAAAAGGTGTGTTTTTTTTGTTTGTTTTTTACAAGAAGAAAAGAACAAAGACCGACGGTACCGGTACAGCGTCAAAGAAGGCAGACGCGACACAAATAAATAAAGAAAAAATAAGGAAATTCTTCTGCGGTGACAGGAACATGACCTGCTGGCTCCGCGGAAAAGAAGAACTGAGGAGAGACAGTTGGGCAAGGCGGGAAGGCAGCACGCAGGCGCTGTGGGATGCTCCCAAAGGCTTTCTGATTGGACGCTTGGGAGCGTTCCCACGCAGGCTCCGTCGGTACCGACGTACCCATATGTGAAGACTCATTCCTGCTTGTTCCTGGAGATAAGGCTAAAGCTCTTATACAGGCCAAAGTATGAAGGTTCCTTTCTGCATTTGATGCATGAAGCCTTGGAAAGAACACAGGTAGGTAGACCTCTTGGTTTAGATGAAAAGGCGAGACCACCTTTGGCATAAAGCGTGGATGAGTCCTAAGGACTACCTTGTCATGATGGAACCTTCTATAAGGTGGATCAGCTACTAGTGCTTGCAACTCACTGATGCGACGTGCTGATGTGACTGCAATGAGAAAGATAACTTTCCAAGAAAGGAGTTTCAAGGAGGTAGTAGCTAAGGGTTCGAAAGGTGGCTTCATGAGCTGACCAAGAACCAAATTTAAGTCCTATGCAACAGGCGGTGGCTTAATGGGAGGCTTAGTTAGCAGAAGGCCTCTCATAAATCTTGCTATAAGAGGATGGGAGGAAATAGGTTGTCCATTTAGGGGCTTGAAGGAAGCTGCAATAGCACGCAAATGGACCCTCACTGAGTTAGTCTTAAGTCCTGCATTGGAAAAATGAAGGAGATACTCCAGTAATGATTTCAGAGGTATGGCAATGGGGTTAAGACCCTTCTCCGAACACCATATGGTAAACCTTTTCCACTTGAAAGCATAAGAGCGTCTTGTGGAAGGCTTCCTGGAAGCATAAAGGATATCCTTTATTTACTGAGGGAGGTTAAGATCATGGAGATCTAGGCCTTCAGCATCCAAGCCCTCAGATGCAAAGACTGGGGATTGGGATGCCATAACATTCCGTCCTACTGAGATAGGAGATCTGGAGCAGACCCTAACTCCAGGGAGGGAGCTTGAGAGAGATGTAGAAGCAGAGGGTACCACACTTGCCGTGGCCAATGTGGAGCTATGAGAATCATACAGCCTCTGTCTCTCTGAAGCTTGAACAGGGTTTTGGGAATTAGGGGAATGGGTGGAAAGGCATAGAGGAAGTCTTGACCCCAGTAAAGGAGGAAAGCATCCCTAGCCTGAGCCCCCTGAGCCGGAATTCTGGAACAGAACCGGGGAAGTTTGGAATTCCACGGACTTGCAAAGAGGTCTATGTCCGGGGTTCCCCAAATTTGAAAAATCTTGGCCACCTGGTCTGCATGCAGAGACCACTCGTGTGGAAGCAGAAGTCGACTGAGTCTGTCTGCCCAAGAGTTTTGTATGCCTGGAAGATACACTGCCAGGAGATGAATCTGATGCTCTCTGGCAAGGGCCCATAGTCGCAAAGCTTCGTTGCAAAGCGGCAGAGAGCCTGTTCCCCGCTGCTTGTTCACGTAGAACATGGCTACTTGATTGTCCGTCTGAATGAGGACTGTCTTGTAGCTGAGCAGGGTGTGGAACACTCGAAGAGCAAGGAAGATTGCTCTGAGCTCCAAGAGATTGATATGTAGATGAGTCTCCTGTGGAGACCAGATGCCTTGGGTGGAGAGGTCTTGCAGATGAGCTCCCCAACCTATCAGAGAAGCATCTGTTGTGAGAGTTGCCTGGGGTAAGGGTTGTTGAAAAGGGGAACCAAGCAACAGGTTTTGAGTGGACTTCCACCACTGGAGGGACAAAATAAGGCGACTTGTGTTTGCTATTTTGTCTGACAGGCATCCTGATGCCTGGGTCCATTGAGTGGATAAAGTCCACTGGGCTGCCCTCATATGGAGGCGAGCATAGGGAACCACATGCACAGTAGATGCCAGGTGGCCTAGTAGTTGTAGCATTTCTCGGGCAGTGAGATGAGTCTTTAGCACTGCTTGAGAAGCTAACTGCACCATGCGAAGGCAATGGGCCCTTGCCTTTCTGGTATCCAGCAAAGCTCCTATGAACTCTAAAGACTGAGTGGGAGTTAGACTGTATTTTAGGATGTTTATTACCAGGCCCAAATACTGAAGGATACGCATTGTGCAGGATAGAGAAGTCCTGGCCTCTGACTCCGTTGGGGCTCGAATGAGCCAGTCGTCTAAGTAGGGGAAGATGAATATCCCTAGAGTGTGGAGAAATGCTGCTACCACAGCCATGCATTTCGTGAACACCCTTGGTGCTGAGGCCAGGCCAAAAGGAAGCACCCTGTATTGGTAGTGCTTTCCTTGAAAAAGGAACCAAAGGAACCTTCTGTGAGTTGGATGGATGAGAACATGGGTGTACGCATCCTTGAGATCTAGAGAACAAAGCCAATCCTGACTCTGAAGGTATGGCAGCAGAGTTCCGAGAGAAATCATCTTGAATTTCTCTTTGACAAGGAATTTGTTCAATTCTCTGAGGTCCAAGATAGGTCTGTATCCCCCTGTTTTCTTTGGGATAAGGAAATAGGGGGAGTAAAACCCTGTACCCTACTGATAGATGGGTACTTCTTCTATTGCCCCTTGGGCAAGAAGCATAGTGACTTCCTGACCTAACAGGTTGATGAGAGAGGTCGGAGAATTGAACTGCCTTATCATTGTGGGAGGGGGCATGCTCGAAAAATGAAGCTTGTACCCCTCTTTTATGATGGAGAGTGTCCAATGCTCTGCTGTTATCTGCCCCCATCTGGGGGCAAAGTGACATAACCTTCCTGGAATGGTGGAAGGCTCTGGTCCAATGAGAGCCAGGAAGGCTAGGTTCTCTAGCTGAAAGTCAAAGGCCTTGTGGAGGCTCAGACTGCTGGGATGGCTGAGGCTTAGCAGTCTTTGCTTTTCTTTGTTTGGGTGGTTGCTGACCTTTCCTGACAAGCTGACCTGCAGAACGTCCCTGCTGAGTATAAGCAGGATAATATCTTTTCTTTTTAGAAAAGAATGGTTTCTTGAAAGATTTCTTTCTTGCAGGATCAGCTGTGGACTTGGATAATCTATCCAAGGTGGAGTTGTCAGCATCCAACTCATTGGCCTTTTCCTGCCAATCTTTACCAAACAGGTTCTCACCAGTACAAGGAATATTTCCCAGTTTGTCTTGTACCCAGAGCTCCAGATCAGATGCCTGGAGCCAAGCAATTCTATGTGCACCTTTGGCAATGGCCGAGGTTCTGCTTATGCACTAAAAACAGTCAAAAGCTGCACGGTTGACAAATTTAGAAACATTTTGGGCATGTTTGACCAATGTGAGAAAATCCTGCCTTCTATCCTCAGGAAGAAGAGGACTCAAAGCCTCTAAATCACCTGTGACTTCCTTCAGGAACATTCCCATATATAGACTATAGGAACTGATCCTGGCAGAAAGCATGGAAGCTTGGAAGACACGACATCCAAAAGCATCCAGAGTTCTGCACTCACGTCCTGGAGGATTAGAGGCATGCCTCTTTGCACTCTTGATCCTTCTCAGAGCTGATTCCACTAGAATAGAGTGGTGAGGAAGCTGAGTTTTCTGGAAACCAGGACAAGGAGGGACTCGATACAGAGTATCCAGTCTACGAGAATGAGGAGAGGTGGTAAGAGGTGTCTCCCACATTTTTAACATACATCATGCAAGATCTCATGGATGGGCAAGGTAGCTGCCTCCTTAGGAGGTTTTTTTGATATTGTAAAATTTCCAACTCCTTTGCTCTGGGCTCTGTTTCAGGGGCCTCAGTAATGGACAGACCCCGAGCCACCTCCCTGATGAAATCCTGACAGGAAATGTCCTCTGGAGGAGACATCCTGTGCTTAGGGGAGGACGGCTCCTCTGGGAGAAGCATTCCTGCATCGACAGAACTATCAGAATCCTCAGATTCTTCTGAGGACTTGAAGTACCGCCTGTCCGGATGCTCTTGAAGAGCCTGATACCCGTACTGACCGAAGTCGGTACCGGAAGGCATCGGATGACTGGGTGCCGGCAATGCGGACACCGATGTCGATGCTATCGGTACCGATACCGATGCCGGAGTCGGAGCCGGTACCGGTTGAAATGTCTGACGTGGTTCCGAGGGCGTCGATGCCGCAAAGAGAGCCGCCAGACTGCGCTCAATAGCCAGGACTCTCTGGTCTATCAATGCTGCCGATGCCTGGATGTCGGTACCAGAGAAGATCGCCGGTACCCCAGAGCATGGCACCAGTAGTTCTGCCAAGGATGAGGCCTCGAGAACGTCCTGGAGCCCCGATAATGCTTTGGAAGCCAAAGTCTCCCGCAGGGGCAATTTTGCCAGTGCAGAATCCTCAAGGGCAACACCAGAGGCATCTCGATGCTTAGAAGGAGATCTACCCTTTGAGGACCGGCTAGACTTGTGTTTAGTTACCTGAGATCCACGGGAGGAAGACGAAGCCCTGGAAGACGTCGATGCCACCGAAGCTGCATCAGAGGGAAACAGGGTACTGAGCTTGGCAGCTCGGTTCTGTCGACCTCTCTTGGACATCATGGCACAGGCCATACATTCCGAGATGGAATGGTCAGGACCTAAACATTTCAGACACCACTCATGAGTGTAGGTGACGGAGATGGTACCGCCACACTTGGTGCACTTTTTAAAACCCGAAGAGGGTTTTTCCATTGTGGAAAAAAATCTTGGGCCTAAGGCCCAAAAAAGGCGTGTGCACCTGGAAAAAATGGAAAAGGTACTAAAATTTTTTTTTTTTTTTAAAGAAAAGAAAGAAAGAAAGAAAAACTGGCAGTACCGGTAAAGCGTCGAGGAAGGCAGATGCGACCACAAAAAAGAAGGAAAATATTCTGCGGTGACAGGAACATGACCTGCTGGCTCCGCGGAAAACGAAGAACTGGAGAGAGGCAGTTGGGAAAGGCGGGAAGGCAGCATGCAGGCGCTGTGGGATGCTCCCAAAGGCTTTCTAATTGGACGCTGGGGAGCGTTCCCACGCAGGCTCCGTCGGTACCGACGATACGCATATATGATGACTACATTCCTGCTTGTTCCTGGAGATTCCCCTCTATCCACCGCTAGAGATAGAATCAGAAGTTGTCCCAACTTCACAAGAGAAGGTTAGAGCCTCAGCTCCTTTAACCTCATCAAGAGAAAGAGAGGAGGAGGAAATAAGAGATATTATAGAAGTGGACCCAAAGGACCCCATTAGGACTATAACATGGCCCCTGGAAGACGAGAGTAAGACTTCAAGAGAATTAAGGGATTGTCTAGAAAATGTAAGTAAGTTTCCCTTTAAAGAGTCAGGGGATGTCAGGAAGCTTGGTAGAAGCTCCGGTTCTGGCCTTACCCTCACTGGACAAACCCTTTCATTTGTTTGTCACTGTAAATGGGGGAGTAGCCTTAGGGGCCCTTACTCAAAAATGGGCAAGGAAGAGGCAACCTGTAGCATATTTATCTAAAATCTCAGATTCAGTGTCTAGGGGATGGCCAGAATGTGTCCAAGCAGTGGCAGCAACAGCCCTATTGGTAGATGAGAGTAGGAAATTGACATTCGGAGGGGCCCTGATAGTAAGTACTCCACATCAAGTGAGAGGGCTGGGAGGTGGCTCACTGACTCACGAATCCTGAAATATGAAGCGATACGAATGGAAAAAATGACCTAGTGTTAACCACAGATCAGTGTTTAAACCCAGCTGCCTTCCTATGGAGAGGTGATGGGGAAGACAAGGAACCACAGCATGATTGTTTAGATATCATAGATTACCAGGCCACGGTAAGACCAGACTTAAGGGACATCCCCTTGCATGCAGGGAAGTATCTATTTGTGGATGGGTCTTCTAGGGTGACTGAAGGAAAGAGGCTAAATTGATATGCTGTAGTGGATGGAGAAAGTCACTATCCGCTTGAAACTGGTAGGCTACCCAACAATTGGTCAGCACAAACATGTGAATTATATGCCTTGAATAAAGCTTTGAAGTTATTAGAGAGTGGAGATGGGACCATCTTCACGGACTCAAAATATGCCTTTGGGGTGGTACATACCTTTGGAAAGATTTGGGAGGAATGGGGCCTGATAAACAGCAGGGGGAAGGAGTTGGTACATGGGGAATTAATTCAACAAGTGTTAAAGAATTTGCTGCTGCCACAAGAAATAGCAGTGATGCATGTAAATGGTCATCAAGCAGGAAATTCTTTTGAAGCTAGAAGAAATAGGTTAGCAGATGAAACTAAGGAAGCTGCCTTAGGGGAAGACCTAACACCTATATACAATTTAACCCCAGAAGTAGTAAGTCATTCAGCAAATCCCATATTTACTGAAAGGGAAAAATGGTAACTCAAAGATATAGGGGCAGTAGAAACTGAAGGGGGAAAATGGGTTTTACCTGATGCCAGGTAGATGGTAAACAAACAAATAATGAGAGAAATTATGGCCATTCTACATCAAGGGAGTCATTGGGGGGTACAGACAATATGTGATCTGGTTCTAAGGCACTATGGGTGTATGGGAATATACACAGTAGCCAAGCAAGTGTGTGAGAGGTGTATAACCTGTAAGAAAATAAATAAAAAGGTCCTTAGGAAACAACCGCAGGGAGGCAGAGATCCTGGTCTTCGTCCATTCCAAAGTATACAGGTTGATTTCACTGTGTTGCCCCTGGTTGGGCGGGTGAAGTACCTTTTGGTAATAGTGGACCATTTGATGGGATGGGTGGAGGCATATCCCATGGTAGCTGCCATGGCAATAGGAGTAGTAAAAATAGTCTTGGAACAAATCATTCCAAGATATGGAATGATAGGTCACATTGACTCGGACCAGGGAAGTCACTTCACAGCCAAGGTATTGCATACATAATGGAAGCTCTGGGAGTATCCTGGGATTTCCATACTCCATGGCACCCACCCTCCTCAGGGAGAGTGGAGCACATGAATCAGACTATAAAGAAGCAGTTAGCCAAATTGATGTTAGAAACAAAACTACTTTGGACTAAGTGTTTGCCCTTAGCATTGTTAAGAATCCGAACAGCCTCTTGGAAAGATTTAGGATTGTCCCCCTATGAAATGTTATTCAGAATACCCTATATGGGACAATTAAAGGAACCTCCTCAGTTTGAAACTAAAGATACGTTTCTTAAAGAATATATAGTTGGGCTGTCCTCTTCTTTATCTGTTCTCAGGAATAAAGGGCTGTTGGCACAAACACCCCCATTGGAGTTTGTAGTTCACAGTCTCAAACCAGGACAGTACGTCTTGATAAAATCCTGGAAGGAGTCCAAATTGCACCCAGACTGGGAAGGCCCATTCCAGGTCGTACTGAGTACTGAGACTGCTGTAAGAACTGCGGAAAAAGGTTGGACTCATACACAAATTAAAGGTCCGGTCGAAGTTCCTTCAGACAAACAATGGAAGGTCCAGGGAACTAATGACCCTCTGCGCCTGAAAATAACAAGGAAAAACAGAAGAACAGGAGAGGAGTTGGTTAATAAGGACTAATAAAAATTAGAACATGGACAAAGAAAAGTGGATGGTGTTGCTATGGTGGGGGGGGGGGATCACTTTCTCTGTTAAGGGGAATGACATGGGATCTAGGAAAGGGATGGACGGATGAACAAATACAAACACAAACACGATGGGGAAGGGTGTACCCTAACATATTTAGTGTAACCGTACCAGCGGGAGAGGGACCAGTGAGCCTAGAATTTGATGCCTGCCAAGTGATAAGTTGTGATGGGGGATACTAAGAAAAGTTGTGGGGAAATAGTCATAAGTATATGTGTCCAGAGACTGCCCAGACACTTGTGTATGGGCTGCCCTGTTATGGGTGGTCACAAGTTTGGTGGACCACCGAGGATGGAGGCTGGGTCTCCCCAGAGGAGAAGAGGCACCCAGGTCAAAAGAAAATAACAATGATAAAGAAACACAGCACTCAGCAATGTAACCCAGGAAATTACAACCCCATTGTGGTCACCCTCTCTGGAAGGGATGACTCACTGGATGGGACCTATGGACTAGAAATAGACGTTAGTGGGCAAGATCCCCTGGGAAGATTGAGGATAAAAATACCCCTCAAGAATCAGACTCAGGTCTCCACACCATTCCCCAGCATATCCTTTGAACCTAATAAGGACCCTAAGGCAGTCAAGATAGTGGAGATTAAAGATTTGAGGGACACTCTAGAGATGGAAACTGGTTATGGGGATATGAATGCCTGGGTGGAATGAGATAAATACACCGTTGGAAGTCTCAACCGTAGCAATTGCTATGCATGGTAACATGCCTGCCTGGTGCGAAGGTAGCGGACCTCACGTGCCAACTAGATAAGGTCTTAGATAGTGCTTGGGAGGAGTCTGCTGTCTTGGTACATGTCGGTACCAATGACATAGGAAAATGTGGTAGGGAGGTTCTGGAGGCTAAATTTAGGCTTTTAGGTAGGAAGTTGAAATCCAGAGCTTCCAGGGTAGCGTTCTCTGAAATGCTTCCCTTTCCACGCGCAGGACCAAAAAGGCAGGCAAAGCTCTGGAGTCTCGATGCGTGGATGAGATGGTGCAAGGATGAGGGTTTTGGATTTGTTAGGAACTGGGGAACATTCTGGGGAAAGGAGGGGCTCTTCCGAAGGGATGGGCTTCACCTTAACAGGGATGGAACCAGGCTGCTGGCATTAACCTTTAAAAAGGAGATAGAGCAGCTTTTAAACTAGATAATAGGGGAAAGCCAACAGTTGCACAAGAGCGCATGGTTCGGAAGAATGTATCCTAGAAGGATACTACCAAAAACAGAGAGGTTCCAAAAAAGAGTAAAATAGCCCAAATGCCCTTGAGTATGGAGCAGACAGAGCTTGAAGATCACAAATTACCCATGCCTACCAATAGCCAAATTAATATGAATAAAATACAAATCTCTAAAATGTATGTATGCAAATGCTAGAAGTCTAAAAAATAAGATGGGAGAGTTAGAATATATAGCATTAAATGAGAGGTTAGATATGATTGGAATCTCAGAGACATAGTGGAAGGAGGACAACCAGTGGGACACTGTGATACCTGGGTACAAACTATATCGTAATGATAGAGCTGATCAAATTGGTGGAGGGGTTGCGCTCTATGTTAGAGAGGGCATTGAGTCAGAAAGGATTAAAGTTTTGCAGGAAATAAAATTTGCTGTAGAATCTGTATGGATTGAAATTCCATGTAAAAAGGGGAAGGCGATGGCAGTGGGGGTGTACTATCGACCGCCTGGCCAGAATGAACAAATGGATGATGAAATGCTCAAAGAAATCAAGGAAGCTAACAAAAGTTACAGCACAGTAGTAATAATGGGTGATTTCAATTACCCCTGTATCAACTGGGTCAGTGTCACGGCAGGACATGCTAGGGAGATAAAGTTCCTAGATAAAATAAATGACTGCTTCTTCGAGCAGCTGGTTCATGAACCGACCAGAGGGGAAGCCATATTGGACCTAGTCCTCAGTGGAACACCAGATCTGGTGTAAGAGATAAGGGTGTTGGGGCCACTTGGCAATAGTGATCATAGCATGATCACGTTTGATTTAATTAGTAGAGGAGGGATGGTAAGGAAATCCACAGTACTACCTTTTACCTTTCGAAAGGGAGATTATGATAAAATGAGGAAAATAGTTAAGAGAAAACTAAAAGGAGCAGTTGCAAAGGTTAAAGACTTACATCAAGCTTGGGTGTTGTTGAAAAATACTATCTTGGAAGCCCAGACCAGCTGTATTCCACGCTTTAAGTAAAGTGGAAGGAAGTCAAGAAAACTGCCAGCATGGTTTAAAGCTGAGGTCAGAGAGGCTGTTGTTGCCAAAAAAGCATCTTTCAGGAAATGGAAAAAAGAGCCCAACGACAAAACCTGGAAACAGCACAAGTACTGGCAAGTTAAATGCAAGGCATTGATAAGGCAGGCAAAGGGAGAATTTGAGAAGAGGCTTGCTGTGGAAGCAAAAATGCATAATAAAGACTTTTTCAAGTACATTCGTAGCAAAAAACCTGTGAGATAGTCAGTTGGTCCATTAGATGATAGAGGGGTTAAAGGGGCACTAAGGGGTGACAAGGTGATAGCGGAGAGAATTCTTTGCTTCGGTCTTTACTGAGGAAGATGTAGGGATGTTACCCATGACTGAAGTGGTATTTAAAGGTGCGGAAGAATTGAAGGAAATATCGATACATCGGGAAGATGTATTACAACTATTAGATAAACTGAAGAGTAGCAAATCACCTGGGCCAGATGATAAACATCCAAGGGTGTTGAAAGAACTGAAATATGAGATTGCAGACCTGCTATTAGTAATCTGTGAACTATCATTAAAATCATCTGTAATACCTGAAGATTGGAGGATGGCGAACGTAACACCAATTTTTAAAAAGGGTTCCAGGGGTGATCCGGGAAACTACAGACCGGTGAGCCTGACATCAGTACCGGGAAAAATGGTAGAAACCATCATAAAGAACAAAATTACTGAACATGTAGATAATCATGGCTTAATGGGAGACAGCCAACATGGCTTTGGACAAGGAAGATCTTGTCTTACTAATCTGTTATGTTTTTTTGAAGGTGTGAATAAACAGGTAGAAAAGGTGAGTCGGTTGATATAGTATATTTGGACTATCAGAGACCTTTGGCAAAACTAAAGTCATGGGATAGGAGGCAGTGTACTATTATGGATCAGGAACTGGTTAAAAGACAGAAAGCAGAGGGTAGGGCTAATTGGCCAATTTTCCCAATGGAGAAAAGTGAATAGTGGTGCACCCCAGGGATCTGTGCTGGGTCCGCTGCTTTTTGACATATTCATAAATGATCTGGAAAAGGGAATAACAAGTGAGGTAATCAAATTTGCAGATGACACAAAACTATTTAAAGTTGTTAAAACCCAAGAGGATTGTGGAAAATTGCAAGAGGATCTTGATAATTTGGAAGACTGGGCATCAAAATGGCAGATGAAATTTAATGTGGATAAGTGCAAAGTTATGCACCTAGGGAAGAACAACCCAAACTATGGTTACACGATGCAAGGTTCCACATTAGGAACCACCACCCAGGAAAAAGACTTAGGCGTCATTGTGGATAATATATTAAAACCCTCAACCCAGTGTGCAGCGGCGGCCAAGAGAGCAAATAGAATGATAGGTATCATAAGGAAAGGAATGGAAAATAAAGCAAAGGATATTATAATGCCTCTATATCGTTCCATGGTGAGACCGCACCTTGAATATTGTGTGCAATTCTGGTTGCCGTATCTTAAAAAGGATATAGCGTTATTAGAAAAGGTTCAGAGAAGAGCCACCAAAATGGTAAAGGGGATAGAAGGATACCCCTATGAAGAAAGGCTAAAAGGTTTAGAGCTCTTTAACCTGGAAAAGAGACGGCTGAGGGGAGATATGATAGAAGTCTATAAATTAATGAATGGAGTGGAACAGGTAAACGTAGATCGAGTTTACATTGTCAGAATATAGAAAGACTAGGGGACATGCAATGAAGCTACAGGGTAAGCTATTTAAGGCTAATAAGAGAAAATATTTTTTCACTCAACGTGTAATCAAACTCTGGAATTTGTTATTGGAGGATGTAGTAAAGGCTGTTAGTGTAGCTGGGTTTAAAAAAGGTCTGGACAAGTTCCTGGAGGAGAGGTCCATAAACCATTACTAGGAAGGGACCCAGGATATCAATGCTTGACCCAATACAAGCATTGTGGAACCTGTGTCTTTTGGGGAAACTGCTAGGTACATATGACCTAGATTGGCCACTGTTGGAAACAGGATACTGGGCTTGATGGACCTTGGTTTGACCCAGTATGGCATATCTTATGTTCTTATGTTCATGTGCCTCCGGGAGGCCCATTGCACAAGGTTGTGCCCTTACCCTTGAGGTGGGATACAGATCCCGATGGAGTAAGATGCTTCATATCTCTGTATCAGGAAAAAACGGCTTGGGGAAATAAAAGTTGCAAGTCATTGAATTTGGTCTTTCCCCCTACAGACTTGAAGGAGGTAAAAGTTTCCCCCACATTTTCAGCAGTGTTTGGAAATCACTCCGCCTGTCTCATCAGGTGGGGGAAGAACTACATGAGGGAAGTGGGGGAACTGAACACCTGAGTTCTAAGCTTAAACCTGACAGGGATGGAAGGAGAAGAGAAGAACTACTGCAACCTGGTAATCCCTAGGGCAGACCTGTGGTGGTACTGTGGAGGGCGGATGTTGAGACCAACATTGCCTATCCTATGGTCGGGAACATGTGCAATAGATCATCTGGCAGTTCCTTTAACCTTGGCGTTCACAGAACAGGAAAGGGGCAAATTCAAAGGAAAAGGAGGAGTACTTTGGGAGCCTCATTTGATGACAGGATATATATATATATATATATAGACGCAACAGGAGTCCCTTGGGGAGTTCCGGATGAGTATAAGGTACGAAACCAGATTGCAGCTGGAATCAAATCCCTATTATGGGTAATCACGATAAACAAAAATATAGATTTGATAAATTATATATATTATAACCAATAGTGCTTTATCAATTATACCCGGGATGCAATAAAGGGGATCGCAGAACAATTGGACGCCACTAGCAGAATGGCCTGGGAGAACCGAATGATCTTAATCGTAATACCATTCTAGTGTCTGACCTAATAAGAAAGACAAAACAAATAACAAGTAACAGTGCCTTCTCTTATACAGCACCTACCTTATGGAATAACCTCCCAGATCAATTAAGAGAAATAAAAGATCTGCAAAAGTTCCGAAGAGAACTGAAAACATACCTGTTCACACGACACTACGGCAACATAGATTGTCATCTGGATATTTCCTCCCATCCTCCATAGCTAAACGTGAATACACCCTTTTGAATCACTTACAATCTTTCAGTACCCATAACTGTCCATTTTTAGCTGATATTTAAAATGCGTTTATATAGTTCTAAATATTATATTATATCCTATCTGTATATAATTGCATATTATATTATATCCTATCTGTATATAGTTATGAATATATTATTCTATGTATTGGTATATTGTTGCATTGTTATATGTAATTTCAGTTTTGCTTGACAATTTGTTCTATGTAACTTTGGCTTTGTTTGATGTAAACCGCCACTGATCTTTGGAATTGGCGGTATATAAAAGTTTCACAAATAAATAAATCTTAGATATGATGGCGGCTGAAAAAGGGTGTGTGTGTGTGTAACGTTGGGGGGTGAAATGTTGTATGTTCATCCCCAATAACACAGCCCCTGATGGCACTATCACTAAAGTCCTGCGAGGACTAACTACCTTGGTAGAGGAATTGGCAAAAAATTCAGGTACGGATACCTCTCTCACTGGATGGTTGGAGTCATGGTTTGGGAAGTGGAAAGGGGTGGTAGTATCTATATTTACCTCTGTACTTGTTGTAATTGGAGTATTAATTACTGTGGGGTGTTGCATAATACCGTGTGTAGAAGGGCTAACTCAAAGATTGATAGACACAACGAGCACTAAACAAATGATTGTATCACCTCCAGTGCACAAGGATGCAATGTTATTAATGGACAATAAAGGGGAAGAGATAGAGTTAGGAAGGATGTTATCTAAATTAGAAGCTTCCTATGGAACTGTAGAGTAAATGTTAAAAATAACAAGAAAACTCTAAAAAGAAAGAGGGAAGGGTTTGATATAAACAAATGTGATATGTTATTTTTACAATGTTATATAATTCTTGTATTCCATTCATTTACCACTCTGTAATATAATTTTGTATGTAATGACTTTCTGACTCCCTTTGTTTTATGCCTGCATCCTGGAAGGAGAGACAGCACAGTTACTTACCTGTAACAGGTGATCTCTGGGAACAGCAGGAATAAGTCTTCACATATGGGTATGTCGGTACCGACGGAGCCTGCGCGGGAACGCTCCCCAGCGTCCAATCAGAAAGCTTTTGGGAGCATCCCACAGCTGTCTCTCCTCAGTTGAGTTTTATAGCTGAGACAAAGAGGGAGAGAGAGGGAAAGGAAGAGAGATAGAGAGAGAGAGACAACTCCTAGGGGAGGTGGGTGGGTTGTGAAGACTTATTCCTGCTGTTCCCAGAGATCACCTGTTACAGGTAAGTAACTGTGCTATCTCCAGGAACAAGCAGGAATGAGTCTTCACATATGGGAACTCCCTAGCTGCAGATGCCAGGGAGAGACCCCAGAGTTGTGTGTCCTTCAAAAGGGCTCCACCTCCCCCCATGGATCTCTGGCATCCAACAAGGGTAGGTGGGTAGGAGTTGATTAGGAATGGAACAGGTGTTTGAGAACAGCCTGACCAAACAAGGCATCCCGGCGGGAGTCCTTGTCCAAACAGTAATGGGCTGTGAAGGTATGAACCGAGGCCCAGGTGGCCGCTCGACAGATTTGGTCGATGGACACAGAGTTTAGGTGAGCCATTGAGGCTGCCATGGCCCTCACATTGTGAGCTGTGACATGGCCTTCCAGAGAAAGGTTCCTACTCTGGTAGGCAAAAGAAATACACTGAGCAATCCAGTTGGACAGTGTTCTCTTAGAAACTGGAAGTCCTAAATGGGAAGGATCAAAAGCAACAAAGAGTTGAGAAGACTTTCTATGTTGCTGTGTTCTTTGTAAGTAAAAGGCGAGAGCTCTTTTACAATCCAAAGTATGAAGATTCCTCTCTGCACTTGATGCATGAGGTCCTGGAAAAAAGACAGGTAAGTATACCTCCTGGTTCAGATGAAAAGGCGAGACCACTTTGGGCATAAAGTGTGGATTGGTCCCGAGGACTACCTTATCATGATGGAACCTTGTATAAGGAGGATTAGCCACCAAGGCTTGCAACTCACTGATGCAACGTGCTGAGGTGACTGCAATGAGAAAGATAACCTTCCAAGAAAGAAATTTCAAGGAGGTGGTGGCTAAAGGTTCAAAGGGTGGCTTCATAAGCTGGCCAAGAACCAGATTTAAGTCCCATGCCACTGGAGGTGGTCTAATGGGAGGTTTAGTTAAAAGAAGGCCTCTCATGAATCTTCTATAAAAGGATGAGAGGAAACAGGCTGTCCATTGAGAGGCTTGAGGGACGCTGCAATAGCACTCAAATGGACTCTTACCGAATTCGTTTTGAGGCCTGCATGGGAAAGATGCAGAAAATACTCTAGTAAAGAATTCAAAGGTATTGCAAGAGGGTTAAGACCCTTCTCTGAACACCAAATGGCAAATCTTTTCCATTTGAATGCATAGGAACGTCTAGTG
Organism: Ichthyophis bannanicus; assembly: GCA_033557465.1. Taxonomy (NCBI): domain Eukaryota; kingdom Metazoa; phylum Chordata; class Amphibia; order Gymnophiona; family Ichthyophiidae; genus Ichthyophis; species Ichthyophis bannanicus. The sequence goes on along the minus strand of CM066032.1, from coordinate 923,203,465 downwards.
GAAGGCTTTCTAGAAGCATGAATAATATCTCTGACTTGCTGAGAGAGAGATGCAAAACTTGAAGGTCTAGGCCTTCAGCAACCAGGCCCTGAGATGGAGAGACTGGGGGTTTGGGTGCCACAACGTTCCGTCTTCCTGGGAGAGAAGATCTGGAGCAGAGCCCAACTCCAGGGATGGAGCTTGAGAGAGATGCAGAAGTAGAGAGTACCACACTTGGCGTGGCCAATGTGGTGCTATGAGGATCATAGAACCTCGGTTTCTCTGACGCTTGAACAGTGTTTTGGGAATTAGGGGAATGGGTGGAAAGGCATAAAGGAAGTCTTGACCCCAGTGAAGGAGGAAGGCATCCTTGGCCTGAACTCCCTGACACGGAATCCTGGAACAGAACCGGGGAAGTTTGGCATTCCACGGACTTGCAAATAGGTCTATGTCCGGGGTTCCCCAAATTCGAAAAATCCTGGCTACCTGGTCCCTGTGGAGGGACCATTCGTGTGGAAGCAGAACTCGACTGAGTCTGTCTGCCCAAGAGTTTTGAACGCCTGGAAGATATACTGCCATAAGATGAATCTGATGCTCTCTGGCGAAGGCCCACAGTCGCAAAGCTTCGTTGCAAAGCGACAGAGAGCCAGTCCCTCCCTCCTTGTTTACATAGAACATGGCTACTTGATTGTCCGTGTGGATGAGGACTGTCCTGTAGCTGAGCAGGGAGTGGAACACTCTGAGAGCTAAGAAAATTGCTCTGAGTTCCAAGAGATTTATGTGTAGTGAAGTCTCCTGTGGAGACCAGATGCCCTGGGTGGAGAGATCTTGCAGATGAGCTCCCCAACCCATTGGAGAGGCATCTGTTGTAAGGGTTGCTTGGGGAAGTGACTGTTAAAAAGGGGACCCCAGCAACAGGTTTTGAGAGGACTTCCACCACTGGAGAGACCAAAAAAGGCGACTGGAGTTTGCTATTTTGTCTGACAGGCAACCTGATGCCTGAGTCCATTGGGTGGACAAAGTCCATTGAGCTGCCCTCATGTGAAAGCGAGCATATGGAACCACATGCACAGTGGATGTCATGTGGCCTAAGAGTTGTAACATTTCTCGAGCAGTTAAAAAGGGCTTTAACTGTATTTGGGAGGCTAACTGCACCAAGCGTAGGCAACGGGCCTGAGGAAGACAGGCCCTTGCAGTTGTGGTATCCAACAAAGCCCCTATAAACTCGAGGGACTGAGTAGGGGTGAGACTGGATTTTGGGATGTTTATTACTAGTCCCAAATACTGAAGGACATGCATTGTGCAGGTTAGACAAGTCTTGGCTTCTGCTTGAGATGGAGCTCGAATGAGCCAGTCGTCCAGATATGGGAAGACGAATATTCCTAGAGTGCGTAGAAATGCAGCTACTACTGCCATGCATTTCATGAACACCCTTGGTGCAGAGGCCAGACCAAAAGGAAGCACCCTGTACTGGTAGTGCTTTCCTTGAAAAAGGAACCGAAGGAACCTTCTGTGAGTTGGATGGATGAGGACATGGGTGTACGCATCCTTGAGATCTAGAGAACAAAGCCAGTCCTGACTCTGAAGGTATGGAAGCAGAGCACCGAGAGAAATCATCTTGAATTTCTCCTTGAATAGAAATTTGTTCAATTCTCTGAGATCTAAGATGGGTCTGTAGCCTCCTGTCTTCTTTGGAATAAGAAAATAAGGGGAGTAGAACCCTGTGCCTTGTTGAAGAAGAGGTACTTCTTCTATTACCCCTTGGGCAAGAAGGATGGCAATCTCCTGACCTAGAAGGTTGAGGAGAGATGTTGGAGAATTGAACTGTTTCACCATGGTGTGAGGGTGAAGGCTTAAGAAATAAAGCTTGTACCCTTCCCTTATGATGGAGAGTGTCCATTGCTCTGCTGTGATTTGCTCCCATCTGGGAGCAAAGTAAGTCAACCTTCCTGGGATGGTAAGGGGCTCTGGTCCTTCCAGAGCTAGAAAGGCTAAGTTCTCTAGTTGCAAGTCAAAGGCCCCGAGGAGGCTGAGGCTGCTGGGCCGTGGAAGGTCTAGCTGCCTTTGACTTGGCCTGTTTAGGTGGTTGCTGACGCTTTGCAGCAAAACGACCTGCAGAAGATGCCTGCTGACCATAAGCAGGATAGTATCTTCCCTTTATGGAAAAAGATGTCTTTTTAAACAATCTTTTCTTAACAGGAGCAGAGGTAGACTTTGAAAGTCGATCCAAAGCAGAGTTTTCAGCATCCATCTGAGTGGCCTTTGCTTGCCAATCCTTACCAAAAAGGTTTTCACCTGTACAAGGGAGATTTCCCAATTGATCTTGGGCCCAGAGCTCCAAATCAGAAGCTTGTAGCCAAGCAATTCTGCGTACCCCTATGGCAATAGCCGAAGCTCTGCTTACACACTCAAAAGAGTCAAAGGCTGCACGGTTGGAAAATTTGGAGACATCTTGGGCATGTTTGAGCCAAGTGAGAAACTCCTGTCTTTTATCCTCTGAAATGAAAGGGGTTAAAGTCTGCAGATGATCTGTGACTTCTTTTAGAAACATTCCTATATAGAGACTATAGGAATTGATTCTAGCAGCTAGCATAGCAGCTTGGAAAACCCTTTGGCCAAAAGCATCCAGGTCCTGCATTCACGCCCTGGAGGATTAGATGAGTGTCTTTTTGCACTCTTTATCTTCTTCATGGCAGACTCTACCACAATAGAGTGGTGAGGAAGCAGAGTCTTGTGGAAGCCAGGACAAGGAGGGACACGATACATGGTGTCTAACCTGCGAGAATGAGGAGAGGTGGTGAGAGGTGTCTCCCACATCCTCAACATGAGATCATACAGAATCTCATGAACAGGTAAAGTAGCTGCCTCCTTAGGAGCTTTAGGATATTGTAAAATATCCAACTCCTTGGCTCTGGGTTCTGACTCAGGGGCCACTGTGATAGAGAGGCCCCTAGCCACTTCCCTAACAAAGTCTTGAAAAGACAAGTCTTCTGGAGGAGACATTCTTCATTTAGGTGAAGAAGACTCCTGAGGAAGAAGTATCGATACTTCTACAGAAGCCTCAGACTCATCAGAGTCCTCAGAGGAATCGAAGTATCGCCTGTCTGGATGCTCCTGTAAAGCCTGATAACCGTATCGAGTGGGATCGACATCGGGAGTAATCGGTACCGGATCGGTACCGATGGGCATCATAGGACAGGGTACCGTTGCAAGTCGACACCGAAGCCGATGTCGATGCAATCGGTACCGGTACCAGCAATGGGGATTGTTGCGGTACCGGAGACGTCGCAGCCTGTATGAAAGCCGTTAAGGTGCGCTGCATGGTCAGAATCTTCTGATCCATCGACGCCACCAGAGTCTGGATGTCGGTACCAGTGGGAGCCACCGGTACCCCAGAACACGGCAACAGGTGATCTGTCGAGGCCGAGCCATCGATGTCAACCTGTGACCCCATAGATAATGCTTTGGAAGCTGGAGCTTCCCGCCGGGGTAATTTTGCCGGTGCGGAATCCTCGAGGGCAAGCCCGGAGGCATCTCGATGCTTGGAGGGAGATCTGCCCTTCGAGGACCGGCCAGATTTATGCTTGGTTACCTGAGATCCATGGGAGGAAGAGGAGGCCCTGGAAGACGTCGATGCTACCGAAGCTGCATCAGAGGGAAACAGGGTACTGAGCTTAGCTGCTCGGTTCTGCCGACCTCTCTTAGACATCATGGTACAGGACATACAATCCGTGATGGAATGGTCAGGTCCCAAACACTTTAGACACCAGTCATGGGCAATGTTCCCTCTAATTTTCTGTAGGCTGCGTGCGCATAAAATATCAGCTGTGCAGCTTTTGAAGGAAGGTTAAATTTTTGTGCGCAACATAACGACACTCGGAGTTATATATTTTAAAATTTGACTACACGTCAGAATACAGTATGTACACCACATTGATTGCACTATAAAATATTGTAGAACTTGTGAAAACTGTAAATACTCAACAACTTTTACATTTTAAGATGTCTGTGTTGTTTTCTATCAGAATCAGAACCGTAATTTTTGTGCGCTCTGTTGTAAAGTATGTGCGCTCACTCGGCAAGTTGTGTGCGCGCGCACATGCGCACAGCTTAGAGGGAACAGTGGTCATGGGTGTCGGTGACAGAAATAGTACTGTCACATTTTGTGCATTTTTTAAACCCAGAAGCGGGCTTCTCCATGAGGAAAAAAATTTTTAGGCCTAGGGCCCAAAAACTGAAAATGCACAGTAGAGATAATGCGTTTTTGGTTTTTTTTGAAAGAAAGAAAAGAAAGACCGGCGGTACCGGTCCGACGTCGAAGAAGGCAGACGCGACACAAAAGAATAAAGGAAAAATAAAGAACTTCTTCTGTGGTGACAGGAACACGACCTGCTGGCTCCGCGGAAAAGAAGAACTGGAGACAGATGGTTGGGAAAGGCGGGAAGGCAGCACACAGGCGCTGTGGGATGCTCCCAAAAGCTTTCTTATTGGACGCTGGGGAGCGTTCCCGCGCAGGCTCCGTCGGTACCGACGATACCCATATGTGAAGACTCATTCCTGCTTGTTCCTGGAGATTGAGTCTTCACATATGGGGACTCCCTAGCTTTTGATGCCAGGGAGAGCGCCCAGACGTTGTGTGTCCCTGGGACAGGGCTGCACTTCCCCACCTGGATCTCTGGCATCCCATGAGGAATGGTGGGTAGGAGTTAATTAAGTATGGAACAGGTGTTTGAGAACAAGGCATCCCGGCGGGAGTCCTTGTGTAAGCAGTAATGGGCTGTGAAGGTATGAACCGAGGCCCAAGTGGCTGCTCGACAGATGTCGTTGATAGACACAGAGTTCAGATGAGCCATTGAGGCTGCCATGGCCCTCACATTGTGAGCTGTGACATGGCCCTCCAGAGAAATGTTCTTGCTCTGATAGGCGAAAGAAATACATTGGGCAATCCAGTTGGAAAGAGTTCTCTTGGAGACTGGTTGTCCCAAATGAGAAGGACCAAAAGTAACAAAGAGTTGGGAAGATTTTCTATGTTGCTGTGTCCTCTGCAAGTAAAAAGCCAGAGTTCTTTTACAGTCCAGGGTATGAAGATTCCTCTCTGCAGGTGATGCATGAGGTCCTGGAAAAAAGACAGGTAGGTAGACCTCTTGGTTGAGGTGAAAAGGCGAGACCACCTTAGGCATAAAATTTGGATTAGTCCTAAGGACCACCTTGTCATGATGGAACCTTGTATAAGGTGGATTAGCTACTAGTGCTTGCAATTCACTGATGCGGCGTGCTGATGTGATTGCAATGAGAAAGATAACCTTCCAAGAAAGGTATTTCAGGGAGGTAGTAGCTAAAGGTTCAAAAGGCGGCTTCATAAGCTGACCAAGAAACAAATTTATGTCCCGGTGGTGGTCTAATGGGAGGCTTTGTTAAAAGGAGGCCTCTCATGAACCTCGCTACAAGGGGATGAGAGGAAAAAGGTTGTCCATTTAGAGGCTTGAGTGAAGCTGCAATAGCACTCAGATGGACTCTTACAGAATTTGTCTTAAGGCCTGCATTAGACAGATGTAGGAGATACTCCAGCAACGATTCCAGGAGGTATGGCACGGGGGTTAAGACCCTTTTCAGAACACCAGATGGTAAACCTTTTCCACTTGAAGGCATAAGAACGTCTAGTGAAAGGTTTTCTGGAAGCTTGAAGAACATCTTTCACTTGCTGAGAAAGGGTAAGATCCTGGACATCTAGGCCTTCAGCAACCAAGCCCTGAGATGCAGAGACTGGGGATTGGGATGCCACAACGTTCCATCCTCCTGAGAGAGGAGGTCTGGAGCAGACCCTAACTCTATGGAGGGAGCTTGAGAGAGATGTAGAAGCAGAGGGTACCACACTTGCCGTGGCCAATGTGGAGCTATGAGAATCATGTGGCCTCTGTCTCTCTGAAGCTTGAACAGGGTTTTGGGAATTAGGGGAATGGGTGGAAAGGCATACAGGAAGTCTTGACCCCAGTGAAGGAGGAAAGCATCCCTTGCCTGAACCCCCTGAGCCGGAGTTCTGGAACAGAACCGGGGAAGTTTGGCATTCCACGGACTTGCAAAAAGGTCTATGTCCGGGGTTCCCCAAATTTGAAAAATTTTGGACACCTGGTCCATATGTAGGGACCACTCGTGTGGAAGCAGAACTCGACTGAGTCTGTCTGCCCAAGAGTTTTGAACCCCTGGAAGATAGACTGCCAGAAGATGAATGTGATGCTCTCTGGCGAGGGCCCACAGTCGTAGAGCTTCGTTGCAAAGCGACAGAGAGCCTGTTCCCCCCTGCTTGTTTATGTAGAACATGGTTACCTGATTGTCCGTGTGGACAAGGACTGTCTTGTGGCTGAGCAGGGTGTGGAAAACTCATAGAGCAAGGAAGATTGCTCTGAGTTCCAAGAGATTGATGTGGAGACCAGATGCCCTGGGTGGAGAGGTCCTGAAGATGAGCTCCCCAGCCCATTGGAGAAGCATCTGTTGTAAGAGTTGCCTGGGGTAGAGGCTGTTGAAAAGGACACCCCAGCAAGAGGTTCTGAGGGGACTTCCACCTCTGGAGGGACAAAATGAGGCGACTTGTGTTTGCTATTTTGTCTGACAGGCAGCCTAATGCCTGTGTCCATTGGGTGGATAAAGTCCACTGAGCTGCTCTCATGTGAAGGCGAGCATATGGTACCACATGAACAGTGGAAGCCATGTGGCCCAGCAACTGTAACATCTCTCGAGCAGTTAGTAGGGGTTTCAACTCTGCTTGAGAAGCTAACTGCATCAAGCGAAGGCAGCGGGCCTGGGGAAGATAGGCCCTTGCCTTTGTGGTATCCAGCAGTGCCCCTATAAACTCCAGGGACTGAGTAGGGATCAAATTGGATTTTGGGATCTTTATTACCAGCCCTAAATATTGAAGGATACGCATTGTGCAGGTGAGAGCAGTCTTGGCCTCTGATTGAGTGGGAGCTCGAATGAGCCAGTCGTCCAGATAAGGGAAGACAAATATTCCCAGGGTGCGCAGGAAAGCAGCAACCACTGCCATGCATTTCGTGAACACCCGTGGTGCAGAGGCCAGGCCAAAGGGGAGCACCTTGTATTGATAGTGCTTCTCCTGGAAAAGGAACCGAAGGAACCTTCTGTGAGTTTATTTTATTTATTTATCTATTTAGACAGTTTTGTATACCACCTTATCCTTCAATCAAAGCTGTCACAGCACAATTGGGGGATACATTTAACACGTGGGGATATGAGACACATACACTAATACTTACAGGGAACATGGGCAAGGGAGGGTTAAGTAGCTTGCCCAAGACCACAAGGAGCATCTGTGGGACTAGAAACCCCAGTCCTTCCGGCCCAAGGTTGCTGTCCTCTAGTGGGATTTGAACCCCCGACCTTCCGGCCTGAAGTACCTTGCCCCAACCACTAGGCTACTCCTCCCTCCCTTGGATGGATGAGAACATGAGTGTACGCATCCTTGAGATCTAGAGAACAAAGCCAATCCTGACTCTGAAGGTATGGCAGCAGAGTTCCTAGAGAAACCATCTTGAATTTCTCTTTGACTAGGAATCTGTTCAATTCTCTGAGATCTAAAATGGGCCTGAAGCCCCCTGTCTTCTTTGGTATAAGAAAATAGGGGGAGTAGAACCCCGTGCCCTGTAGTTGAGAAGGCACTTCCTCTATTGCCCCCTGGGCTAGAAGAGTGGCCACCTCCTGCTCTAACAGGTTGAGGAGGGAGGTTGGAGAATTGAACTGGTGCACCCTTGTGAGAGGGGGCAAGCTGGAAAAATGAAGCTTGTACCCCTCTCTTATGATGGAAAGTGTCCAATGCTCTGCTGTGATTTGCCCCCATCTGGGAGCAAAGTGACATAACCTTCCTGGGATGGTATAGGGCTCTGGTCCTTCTAGAGCCAGGAAGGCTAAGTTCTCTAGCAGCGAGGCAAAGGCCCTGAGGGGGCTGAGATTGCTGGGCTGGAGCAGGCCTCGCAGCCTTTGCCTTAGTCTGTTTGGAGGATTGTTGACATTTAGAAGGAAACTGAGCTGCAGAAGATGCTCTCTGACTATAAGTAGGATAGGATCTTCCCTTTTTAGAAAAAGGTGTTTTCTTGAACAACCTTTTCTTGGCAGGTGCAGCAGTAGATTTGGATAGTCTATCCAAAGCAGAATTTTCAGCATCCATTTGATTGGCCTTTGCTTGCCAATATTTACCAAACAGATTCTCACCTGTACAAGGGATATTTCCCAATTCATCTTGGACCCAGGTCTCCAAATCAGATGCTTGAAGCCAAGCAATCCTACGTGCACCTATAGCTATAGCTGAGGCTCTGCTTACGCATTCAAAGGAGTCGAAAGCTGCACGGTTGGAGAATTTGGAGACATCCTTGGCATGTTTGAGCCTAGAGAGAAATTCTGGCCTTGGAGACATCCTGGGCATGTTTGAGCCTAGAGAGAAATTCTGGCCTTTTACTGTCCAACATAAAAGGACTTAAAGCCAGCAAATGGTCAGTGACTTCTTTTAAGAACATTCCCATGTAGAGACTATAGGAATTTATTCTCGCAGCCAGCATGGAAGCTTGGAAGACTCTTCTTCCAAAAGCATCCAGGGTTCTACATTCACGGCCTGGAGGATTAGAGGCATGTCTTTTGGCACTTCTAATCTTTTTCATTGCAGACTCAACCACAATAGAGTGGTGAGGAAGCTGAGTTTTATGAAAACCAGGACAAGGAGGGACACGATACATGGTGTCTAACCTGCGAGAATGAGGAGAGGTGGATAGAGGTGCTTCCCATATCCTTAACATGAGATCATACAGAATCTCATGACCAGGCAAGGTAGCTGCCTCTTTAGGAGTTTTAGGATATTGCAGAATATCTAACTCCTTAGCTCTAGGCTCTGACTCTGGGGCTACTGTAATAGAGAGACCCCGAGCCACCTCCCTGATAAAGTCTTGAAAAGACAAGTCCTCTGGAGGAGACATCCTTCGTTTAGGAGAGGACTCCTCCTGTGGAAGAAGCATCGCTGCATCGACAGACTCTTCAGAATCCTCAGAGTCATCAGAGGAATCGAAGTATCGTCTGTCGGGTTGCTCTTGCAAAGCCCGATACCCGTACCGAATGGGATCGGTATCGGTACCGGAGGGCTGCAGAGGGCAGAGTACCGGCATAGCTGACACCGATGCCGATGCCACCGGTACCGATGCCACCGGTACCGGAATCGGTGCCGATGGCGATACCGGAGCCGGTACCGGCAGAGTAGTCTGTTGCGGTACCACGGGCGTCGATGCCACAAGGAAAGCCGCCAGACTGCGTTCGATGGACAGAATCCTCTGATCCATCGACGCCGCCAATGCCTGGAAGTCGGTACCGGTGGAAGCCACCGGTACCCCAGAGCATGGCACCAGGAGATCTGTTGAGGCCACGCCATCTAGATCGTCCTGGAACCCCGATGATGATGCTTTAGAAGCCGAAGCCTCCCGCCGGGGTAATTTTGCCGGTGCAGAATCCTCGAGGGCAAGGCCAGGGGCATCTTGATGCTTAGAAGGAGATTTACCCTTCGAGGACCGGCTGGATTTATGTTTAGTTACCTGAGATCCATGTGAGGGAGAAGAAGCCCTGGAAGACGTTGATGCCACCGAAGCCGCATCAGAGAGAAACAGGGTACTGAGCTTGGCAGCTCAGTTCTGTCAACCTCTCTTAGACATCATGGAACAGGACACACAATCTTTAATGGAATGGTCAGGGCCTAAACATTTGAGACACCAGTCATGGGTGTCGGTGACGGATATAGTACCGCCACATTTTGTGCACTACTTAAAACCTGAGGCAGGTTTTTCCATATTTAAGGAAAAAAGGGTTTTGGGCCTGAAGAAAAAATAGGTGGTTTTTTTTTTTTTTTTTTTTTAAGAAAAGAATAAGAACCGGCGGTACCGGTATAGCGTCGAGGAAGGCAGATGCATACAGAAAAGAAATAAAGAAAAAATAAGGAAATTCTTCTGCGGTGACAGGAACACAACCTGCTGGTTCCGCGGAAAAAGAACAACTGAGGAGAGACAGTTGGAAAGGCGGGAAGGCAGCACGCAGGCGCTGTGGGATGCTCCCAAAAGCTTTCTGATTGGACGCTGGGGAGCGTTCCCACGCAGGATCCGTCGGTACCGACGTACCCATATGTGAAGACTCATTCCTGCTTGTTCCTGGAGATTATAGCTAGTAATACGTAGCCTGTCACACGTGAGGAAGTGCAAAGAAGTGGAGTGAGACAGTATTAACCAATGAGTTATAGACATGCTGGGAGAGGAAATAGTGTACTATAAAAGAACTGTGAAACAGAGGATAGGTGTGTCTGCTTAGTCAAGCGTTCACCCTTCTTGCAAGAAATGTAATGTAATTAAAGTAACCCTTTGCTTCACTGAGGAATCTGTTATTGTGTAAAAAAGTTATGTTTATTACAAAGGCAACTGAGTCGATACTGAGGAAGACCTGCAAAAATGACACTGCAATAATCCAGCTGGAAAATCACCAGGGAGAGCAATAAGGTGGTTAGAGCAGAGAAGAAAGTGACAAATAACTAATTTGGCATAGAGTGAAAAAGGATTTGCGAATAATGGAGGAGATATGGTTATGAAAGGTCAGTGCCAAATCAAGAACTACATAAAGGTAATGAACAGAGGAAACAAGGGAAATAGGAGTGCCAAGAAAAAAAAAGGAGCAGAAGTGGGCGGGGAAGACAAAGCCAGTTAGCCAAGTGGCCGAGGTCCTCCTGCGGTTCAGGGCGAGCTGGTTAGTATAGAGCCAGTCAGACATGAGACAACAGGTGTTGAGAGAGGAGAGATCAGGTGAGGAAGGGTTATAGTGTGCAAGAGGAGCAGAATATTGTCTGCATAATAGTATGCAGAGATGCCTACTTATTGAATGAAAAAAGCAAGTGGGTCAAGGAAACCGTTGAATAGTAGTGGGGCAAAGAACCAGAAAAGAACAGTATCACGAAGACCAAAGTGATAGAGGCCGAAAGAAGAGGGAAGTGGTCGACAAGATCAAAAGCATTGGACAGATCAAGAAAGACAATGAAAGTGTCTTTCTTGAGAGATAGGATGACAGTTTCCATGCTGTGTCCCGGGCGGAAACCGGCCTGGTGAGGAAGGAGGGAGTTGGTAGAATCCAGATAGTAAACATCAGGTCTCAAAACCATGGCCAATCTGATGCCACCAGAACAATCCTGCCCAGGTGTCATTCTATACACTGAATCACACACTTCACCAGGGCACATGGAGGAAACATGTACAGCCGGTGCTGACAGCCAAGGCTGTGTCAGGGTGTCTGAATGTCTCTGTGTGTTGCCTGAAGAAGAGGCAAACTTCGGCATTGGAGCAATTCACCATCAGATCCATTTCGGTACTGAATCAACTGAAAAGCCTCCTGACTTAATTCCCACTTGCCAGGATCCAGACAGTACCAGCAGAGGAAGTCCGCTTCCATATTGTCTACCCTGGCAATGTGCTGAACCAACAAGGCCAGGAGGTTCTTCTCCGCCCAGGTATACAGGAGAGCCATCTTCAAAGCTACCTCAGCACACCTTGTGCCACCTGGCTGATTGACATATGCCACTGCCATGGCGCTGTCTGAAAAACACACAACCCTTGATCAGAGGCCAGAAATGCAGAAGAGCCAACCTGATGGCCCTCACCCCAAGGAGGTTGATGGACCACACTGCTTCCCTGCTGTTCCAACGACCTTAGGTCATTTGGTCTTGGCTACGGTCTTCCCAGCCCAAGAGACTGGCATCTGTCGACAGGAGAATCCAGGAGAAATCGTCCAGTGGCACGTCCTTCCTCAAATGACAGGGCTGCTGCCACTATGGCAGGCTGGGACTTCACCATCAACCTCCTTCAAGCAGGAGTCTCTGCTCGAACGCCTGAGAACTCAGACCACCGAATCAACAAGAACTGCTGACACAGTTGGCTTGCGAGCGCATGCCCTTTGCGCCATCTCTTTGGGTACCACCATCAGTCTGAGGTGCTAAAGAGAATCCCAGACTCTGGGAGCCTGCTGCGCACAGAGCAGTGCCAGGAAATCCAACAGACTTTGATGTTCTCTTTTGCCAGGAAAACTCTGCCCACTTGAGAGTCAAAATGTGCTCCCAGAAACTCCAGGGACGGGGAAGGTCACAGCTGGCTCCTTCCACAACTGATCACCCAGCCGAGGCTTTCTAAGAAGGACACAGATCCCTTGGTGCCACAACCATCACCAGCGCAACATGGGTCAACATCATCGGGGCGCTGGAAAGCCTGAATGGGAGGGCAGCAAACTGATAGTGAGAGTCAAGCACGGCAATGCGCAAATAAACTTTGCTGATCCTCCCGGATCGGGATATACAAATACACCTCGCCCAGATCCATAGAAGCCAAGAACTTCCCTCGGCGCACTGCTTGAATCATGGAGCTCAAGTTTTTCCAACCAAAAGTGCAGGATGCGCAAGTGCTCATCAACCCCCCTGAGATCCAGAATGGGCTTGAAGAAACCATTCTTTTGGGCACCACAAAATAGATGGAGCATTTGCCCTAACCCCACTTGTCCGGTGGAAGGCATCGCCACCTTTAGGTGCAGCAACTTGTCCAAGCTAATCCGCACAGTGCCACTTTTGATCAAAGATCCACAAGGGGAGATGACGAAGGCATCCGGAATCAGCCCTTTGCATTCCATGACATAGCCAAACTGAATGATGTCTAGCACCCTGCAATCCTTAATAACCCCAATCTTGCAGCATCTTTATTGGTTGCCACTAAAATTCTGGATCCCCTTTAAGATTCTCACCTTAGTACAACGAGCCATCTATCTCCATAGACCTCAATATCTATCTGATTTGCTAATTTTTTTTTATTTTATTTATAGCATTTTAAATAAAAAATTACAAGAAGTTCACAGAACCATCTTGAAAGAAATAGAATAGATACAAATTAGCAAATAATTGAAAATAGAAAAACAAAACACAGCAAGCATTACAGAAAACTGCACCAATGTAACCATTCACCCTAGCCCACAAATAGGAGGGGAAGTGACATATCTATTTAATTATCCATAAAGGAACCAAGCAATCATAACAGTCAGTTTAAACCCGGCTATACATTAAATGAGCTCCGGGGAGGCCCCAATAGGAGATCCTAAACGCCGTGCAGAAATAAATGCCACAAGCTGGGAGGGATCATAAAACACATATGAAACCGAGTGATATTTCACTAAGCACTTACATGGATGTTTCAAAAAAAACAACCCTCCCACCTGGAGAACTCCTGAACGTAATAGAAGAAACTCTCTACGCCGCTTCTGAGTTTCCCTTGATAAGTCCGGATAAATCCGGACCATCAAGCCTTTAAAGGGCAGCCTCCTCTTCCGGAAAAAAAGCCTCAGTAACCATTCTTTATCTGACAATAATGCAAAAGTAATTAGCAAAGTAGAGGAAACAGGAGACTCAGAGGACTTGGGGGGAGGTGCTTATTCAAGATGGTGGCAGTTGCTTGTACCGAGTAACGGCGTTTTTCTTATGGGAAGAAAACGTAAGGGGAAAGGGGGAGGTTTGCCCTCTATGTCCCCCTCTGCCTCGACGCCTGTTTCCTCGGGTCCACTTGATCCTTTTGTTCAACGCCTGCCTCGGGACCCGGTGATGGAAGGGGTAGTAGTTCGTGCTGCAGCCGTACAGGAGTTGGGTGACTCGACGGCTGCTTCGACTCCATCTCTGTCCCCTTTGAGTCCAGCGTCAAAGATACAACGGAGTCAACCCCTACCTGTTGGTTTTTTGGAGCTTGATTCCCCTCCTGTGGAGTGTTTGGTTGATTGCTCGCGAGGGTCGGAAGCAGCAGGAATGCGGGACTCTAGAGGTGTAGCTGTTAGTACACCACTAGCTCCGATGCTGTTAGGGGAGGAGCCTAAGGGGCTGTCTGTCCCCGAAGAATGTCGAGGAGAAGCACCGGCAAGTATAGAAGCTGCAACGTTGGTGGAGCCTGTTTTTGGATTCTCATTGAAACGCCCGTCTAGTTTCACTTTGGAAACAATATGGCAAGCTATTCTCTTGCTGGGAGAAGCGTTAGCTCCGAAAATTACATCTTTGTCTGAGATAGTTAATGCTTCTGTGATGTCTGTGGAAAATTTGGAGCGGAAGGTGGAAACTTTGCAGATGGAATCTGTTGAGAATCGGAGGAAAGCTGAAGCCCTGGAAGATCAGATGGATTCGCTGAGAAAGAACTATTCTGCTGTTCAAGTAAAATTAGAACATTTGGATAATATTTCTAGGTCTAATAATCTGAGGTTAATTAATTTTCCGAGATTATCAACTGTGTCCCCACGAGATATGTTTCAACAATATCTGATAGAGGTTTTGGGGGTTTCCTCAGAATTAATACCACCTTTAGTTAAGATCTATTATTTGCCTAAGGGGAAATTGTCTTCTGGTCTATCTAACATTGGGGTTGGTATAGATAATGGGAATATTTTGAATGTTACTGATATTCTAGATTTGCTAATTTTTCATACTCACACTCGTAGCCTCCGATCACTGTTCCCTCTAAGCTGTGCACGTGTGCGCGCGCACACACCTCGCCGAGTGAGTGCACATACTTTACAACAGAGTGCACAAAAATTACGGTTCTGATTCTGATAGAAAACAACACAGACTATTAAAATTTAAAAGTTGTGATTGTAATTACTAGAAATTTCCGCTTCATTTAGAAATCGTCTATTTTCATTTAATTTGATTAAAATCAATGTGGTGTACATACTGTATTCTGACATGTAGTCAAATTTTAAAGTATATAACTCCGGGTGTCATTATGTGGTGCACAAAAATTTAACCTTCCTTCAAAGGCTGCACAGCTGATATTTTATGCACACAGAGCCTACAGAAAATTAGAGGGAACATTGCCTCCGATCCTGTTAACCGCCTGCATCTCCCTGCTCCCTCTCAAGCCCACCTACAATCCACCCGGAAATCCGCATTTTTTTATCTTGGTCCCTCCCTATGGAGTTCCCTACCTACTGCCCTCCGACTGGAAGAGTCTTACCCTAAATTTCGTTCTCTTCTCAAGACCCATCTCTTTTCCTCTGCTTTCAATGTCTCCCTGTGAACCCTCATGCCCTCCCTTCCCCCTCTCGCTCGATTCTGCTCTCACTCCTCTTCTCTCCTTTAAGTTATTGTAATTTCTTTTCCCTTTCTGACATAGTTTTATTCATATTGTGAACCGCCCCGATGTAATGGGGGGGGGGGGGGGGCGGTATATCAAGTATATATATAATAAACAATAAATCCGGATCCATTCCTGAAAGAAAATGCGAAGCCTATCTCCAACAGAAGAAACCAGGGAATGGGCTCCCAAAATGTCATTGTGCAGCCCAGGAGGGTCCTCCTCTGGAGAGGACTGAGTCCCTGGGCCCATGTACTCCATGAAAAGACTGAGAATGAGTCTGAAGCCCAGAAACAGAGGGAAAAAAAGGTTCTCCAGATTGGTAACGACGAGAGTCCCGAGACCCCCGAGAATTTGCCTGCTCTCCATGGATGTGCGGAGGCTGATGAGAAATGGCACCAGCCCACTTCACAGGCCTCTTGGACCAGTCTTCCGGAAGGCCACAGATTTTGTTTCGCCCAGCTTCTCCAAATTGCTTCCAAACAGAAGCTTCCCCTTAAAAACCAGTTGGGTCAAACGGGCTTTGGAAGATGGGTCTGCTGCCCAGTATCGAAGACAAAACCAAAGCAGTAACACCACTGTCAGGGCACCACCTGTGGTTGCCAAATGTACCAGGTCATACATGGCATCAGAAAGGAGAGCCATAGCAGACTCCAAAAAGAGGAGTCATATCATTTGGGGGATGAGACCGAATCCACTGGCATAGGGCTCGAGAGGTTAGGCTGGTACATACTGTCAGCTGCAGAATAGCGGCCACCATTGCGAAAACTGGCTCCTCAACCACGAATCCACCTTACGATCCAGAAAATCCTTTAAGGCTGATCCGCTTTCCACAGGAATGGTGGTCCATCTGGTAACTGCGCATCCACCTTGGGAATACCAAACCACTCAACGCACTCTTCTTACACACTTGTAACCCTTTAGGCAGGGAATTGGGAGAATGGCGCTCCGCCTGCATCGTATCCTTGATCACATCTGGAAACAGAAGACAGTAGTGGATTTTCATACCCTTTGAAGGAGTGGGTTTAGCTTTGGCTCCTGTTCCATGCTGGAAGAATCCACAAGTTCAAGGCCGATGAGACCATGGCAATCAACATCATCAGCTCCTCCTTCCGAATAGGCAGATCACTCCAGCCTCTTCACAATCTTCTGAAGGTAAGAGTACTTCTACATTCACATCAGAGCCCAGTACCGAGCCATCTGAATCAAAGTCATAGTTAAAATCTAGGACAGCTCCCCGCTGTTTCCCATCTCAAGAGGGTGCTCCAAGCCGGGGACACTTAGTCAAAGGCTATCGAATAGGGCTTCCACTCTCTGCCTGCACCGCACAAGACAACGCCCGGGGGCACCCAGAGGCCGCAGCGTCTGACTTTCCAGGCCAGAAGGACCAAGCCTGCTGCATAAGCAGAAAGAACCTGTGTCTTTTGGGGAAACTGCTAGGTACGTATGACCTAGATTGGCCACTGTTGGAAACAGGATACTGGGCTTGATGGACCTTGGTCTGACCCAGTATGGCATATCTTATGTTATGTTCTTAAGAATTTAGGGGAGGACAATCCAGAGTCCAGAAGCTCTCCTTTCAGAAATGACCCCACAACACCAAGGGGCACAGCCGCCACAAATCCCCTAGAGGACAATGAGTGACTCACAGCACAGTCACCGGATCCTCTGGCCGGCTGGATATCCTTACCCATAGTGCCATCCGTCACCTCCTGCCCTGAGGCAGGCAAGGCTGGATTAATCACATCCCCTGACTGAAAGAGGGGGAAGCAGGTCCCCTAGGGACAAGTCGGAAGCTGCCATGCAAGAAGAGCACAGTCCAGAATCCAGAGATATGAGGGACCTCACTTGCCAAAGGTCAAACAACTTTCCCTGGAAGAAAGTATTAAGGCACGTATCAAAACAGTGCGCTCTAAGGCCACAGTGCCCCAAAGGCACGCGATCTTTGGTGCAATGCACGTTAAAGCCACTAGGGAAGAACGCACGCGCATTAGAGCCACTTGGGCAGAACATATGTTAGGACTACATGACTGCCAGGCACACATTATGTAAAAATGCTACTAACGTGTGCAGAAAAACGGCAGGAAACTCCCACATGGTTCCAACGGTCACCAGCAGTCCACCTCGAATTGCGTCCCAGACAGACAGAATCGGGAGCCCCCAACAAGCACAGTGACAAGGTCAAGCCTTGGTACTCACGCTTTGAGAGCTCCAGGCCGAAAATCCATGCTGGGCTCAGCTTTACTCCCCAGGAACTGTTTCTCTGACTTACAGCACTGCGTTTAAGGTGGCTGGCAGGCAGATCCCTCTGAGAGCCTTCTGCAATCTTCAGGAGAGAGCGGGAGTGGACAGAGGAAGAGAGAGGGGGCGTTGAGCTGAACCAATTTTGTCTCCTCCTATGGCTACCAACCAAACCGCAATCTAGTGGAGCCTCCCATTTTGCGCTCTAGCGATCAACCCACAGGCTGCTGTTCATGACAATTTCAAATCAATCTTTTCCTCTCAAATCCTTAGAAATTTTCTTCAGAGAGGAGAAAATCCATCCAGGATCTGCTGGAAACAAAGAAATACTGGAGGGACCTCTGGTGGCTGAGATGAATAGAGGCATGGTAGTGATGTCATTGAAACCTGGGCTTTTCATTGGTTCTTTGTCTCTACCAATCTGCTGGTAGGGGAAACACAACCCACTTATCTGGACTGGTCTAGCAGGATGATATGGAAGAAGGTATTGTTTAGGACGAGAGAGGATGGGGATGAGGGGTACCAGGTTTGAGTAGGTGGTATTTTGCTGCCGTTATGCGCAGTGTTGGAATGGAAGAAAGGGGAGACTGGGAAAAATGGGTCCACATAGAACAAGCAATAGTGGGGGGAATTTCATTGATGGAATTATTGTGGGGAGGGAAGGAGTGGAGATATGGCAAACATCCTATTATTGGCCTTACTTTTATAAGGTCTGGGGGAGCTTGAAGGGGAGATTGGTGGGAGGAGATAAAGGTATAAGGGTTCAAGAGATTCAGGTGTGTAGTGAATTTCCACCAGGGAAGGAATTTAAAGCATATGAGCAGTGGGAGAAGAAGGGTTAACATAAGAACATAAGATCATAAGAACATAAGATATGCCATACTGGGTCAGACCAAGGTCCATCAAGCCCAGTATTCTGTTTCCAACAGTGGCCAATCTAGGTCATACGTACCTAGCAGTTTCCCCAAGGGACACAGGTTCCACAATGCTTGTATTGGTTCAAGCATTGATATCCTGGGTCCCTTCTTAATAATGGTTTATGGACCTTTCCTCCAGGAACTTGTCCAAACCTTTTTTAAACCCAGCTACACTAACAGCCTTTACTACATCCTCCGGTAACAAATTCCAGAGTTTGATTACACGTTGAGTGAAAAAATATTTTCTTTTATTAGTCTTAAATAGTTTACCCTGTAGCTTCATTGCATGTCCCCTAGTCTTTCTATATTCTGATAAGGTAAACAATCGATCTACGTTTACCCGTTCCACTCCGTTCATTAATTTATAGACTTCTATCATATCTCCCCTCAGCCGTCTCTTTTCCAGGTTAAAGAGCCCCAACCTTTTTAGCCTTTCTTCATAGGAGTAGCCTTCCATCCCCTTTACCATTTTGGTGGCTCTTCTCTGAACCTTTTCTAAAATTGCTATATCCTTTTTAAGATATGGCGACCAGAATTGCACACAATATTCAAGGTGCGGTCTCACCATGGAACGATATAGAGGCATTATAATATCTTTTGTTTTATTTTCCATTCCTTTCCTTATCATACCTAGCATTCTATTTGCTCTCTTGGCCGCCGCTGCACACTGGGCCGAGGGTTTTAACATGGTATCCACAAGGACGCCTAAATCTTTTTCTTGGGTGGTGGTTCCTAATGTGGAACCTTGCATCGTGTAACCATAGTTTGGGTTGTTCTTCCCTAGGTGCATAACCTTGCACTTCTCCACATTAAATGTCATCTGCCATTTTGATGCCCAGTCTTCCAATTTATCAAGATCCTCCTGCAATTTTCCACAATCCTCCTGGGTTTTAACAACTTTAAATAGTTTTGTGTCATCAGCAAATTTGATAACCTCACTCGTTATTCCACTTTCCAGGTCATTTATGAATATGTCAAAAAGCAGCGGACCCAGCACAGATCCCTGGGGTACACCACTATTCACCTTTCTCCATTGGGAAAATTGGCCATTTAGCCCTACCCTCTGCTTTCTATCTTTTAACCAGTTCCTGATCCACAGTAGTACACTGCCTCCTATCCCATGACTCTTTAGTTTTGCCAAAAGTCTCTCATGAGGGACCTTGTCAAAGGCTTTCTGAAAGTCCAGATACACAATATCAACCGACTCACCTTTGTCCACCTGTTTATTCACTCCTTCAAAAAAACATAACAGATTAGCAAGACAAGATCTTCCTTGTCTAAAGCCATGTTGGCTGTCTCCCATTAGGTCATGACTATCTATATGCTGAGTAATTTTATTCTTTATGATGGTTTCTACCATTTTTCCCGGTACTGATGTCAGGCTCACCGGTCTGTAGTTTCCCGGATCACCCCTCGAACCCTTTTTAAAAATTGGTGTTACATTGGCGATCCTCCAATCCTCAGGTATTAGAGATGATTTTAATGATAGTTCACAGATTACTGATAGCAGGTCTGCAATCTCAAATTTCAGTTCTTTCAACACCCTTGGATGTATACCATCCGGCCCAGGTGATTTGCTACTCTTCAGTTTATCTAATAGTTGTAGGACATCTTCCCGATGTATCGATATTTCCTTCAATTCTTCCACACCTTTAAATACCACTTCAGTCGTGGGTAACATCCCTACATCTTCCTCAGTAAAGACCGAAGCAAAGAATTCATTCAGTCTCTCCGCTATCGCCTTGTCGCCTCTTAGTGCTCCTTTAACCCCTTTATCATCTAATGGACCAACTGACTCTCTCACGGGTTTTTTGCTACGAATGTACTTGAAAAGGTCTTTATTTCGCGTTTTTGCTTCCGCAGCAAGCTTCTTCTCAAATTCTCTCTTTGCCTGCCTTATCAATGCCTTGCATTTGACTTGCCAGTGCTTGTGCTGTTTCCAGGTTTCATCATTTGGCTCTTTTTTCCATTTCTTGAAAGATGCTTTTTTGGCAACAACAGCCTCTCTGACCTCAGCTTTAAACCATGCTGGCAATTTTTTGGACTTCCTTCCACTTTTCTTAAAGCGTGGAATACAGCTGGTCTGGGCTTCCAAGATAGTATTTTTCAACAACACCCAAGCTTGATGTACGTCTTTAACCTTTGCAACTGCTCCTTTTAGTTTTTTCTTAACTGTTTTCCTCATTCTATCATAGTCTCCCTTTCGAAAGTTAAAGGGTAGTACTGTGGATTTCCTTACTATCCCTCCTCCACTAATTAAATCAAAGGCGATCATGCTATGATCACTATTGCCAAGTGGCCCCAACACCCTTATCTCTTGCACTACATCTGGTGTTCCACTAAGGACTAGGTCTAATATTGCTTCCCCTCTGGTCGGTTCATGAACCAGCTGCTCCAAGAAGCAGTCATTTATTTCATCTAGGAACTTTATCTCCCTAGCATGTCCTGTTGTGACACTGACCCAGTCGATGCCGGGGTAATTGAAATCACCCATTATTATTACTGCACTGTAACTTTTGCTAGCTTCCTTGATTTCTTTGAGCATTTCATCATCCATTTGTTCATTCTGGCCAGGCGGACGATAGTACACCCCCACTGCCATCGCCTTCCCCTTTTTACATGGAATTTCAATCCATAGAGATTCTACAGCAAATTTTGTTTCTTGCAAAACTTTAATCCTTTCTGACTCAATGCCCTCTCTAACATAGAGCGCAACCCCTCCACCAATTTGATCAGCTCTATCATTTCGATATAGTTTGTACCCAGGTATCACAGTGTCCCACTGGTTGTCCTCCTTCCACCATGTCTCTGATATTCCAATCATATCTAACCTCTCGTTTAGTGCTATATATTCTAACTCTCCCATCTTGTTTTGTAGACTTCTAGCATTTGCATACAAGCATTTTAGAGACTGTATTTTATTCATATTAATTTGGCTATTGGTAGACATGGGTAATTTGGGATCTTTAAGTTCTGTCTGCTCCATACTCGAGGGCATTTGGGCTACTTTACTCTTTTTTGGAACCTCTCTGCTTTTTGTAGTATCCTTCAAGGATACATTCTTCCGAACCATGCGCTCTTGGGCGACTGTCGGCTTTCCCCTATTATCTAGTTTAAAAGCTGCTCTATCTCCTTTTTAAAGGTTAATGCCAGCAGCCTGGTTCCATCCCGGTTAAGGTGAAGCCCATCCCTTCGGAAGAGCCCCTCCTTTCCCCAGAATGTTCCCCAGTTCCTAACAAATCCGAACCCCTCATCTCTGCACCATTGTCTCATCCACGCATTGAGACTCCGGAGCTCTGCCTGCCTATTGGGTCCTGCGCGTGGAACGGGAAGCATTTCGGAGAACGCTACCCTGGAAGTTCTGGATTTCAACTTCCTACCTAAAAGCCTAAATTTAGCTTCCAGAACCTCCCTACCACATTTTCCTATGTCATTGGTACCAACATGTACCAAGACAGCAGACTCCTCCCCAGCACTATCTAAGACCTTATCTAGGTGGCGTGTGAGGTCCGCTACCTTCGCACCAGGCAGGCATGTTACCAGGCGATCCTCACGTCCACCAGCCACCCAGCTATCTACATGCCTAATGATCGAATCACCAACTATAACTGCTGTCCTAACCCTTCCCGCATGGGCACTTGGCCCTGGAGAAACCTCCTCGGTGCGAGAGGGGTTTACATCACCTGGGAGGACAGGTCCTAGTTACAGGATCACTTCCTGCCACACCAGGGTGATGCTCTCCTGTCACGTGACCTCTCTCCTCCATGGCAACAGGGATGCTGCCAGACTGAAGGTGGGACTTCAGGACTATATCCCTGTAGGTCTCGTCTATGTACCTCTCTGTCTGTCTTATGTTTTCCAAGTCTGCTACTCTAGCCTCTAGAGAACGGACTCGTTCCCTGAGAGCATTGAGCTCCTTGCACCTAGTGCACACGTAAGACCTCTCACCAGCTGGGAGAAAATCATACATGTGACACTCAATGCAAAATGCATGGGGTCAGTTTATAAAGGAGAGGAGAAGGTGAAAGGTTTTAGGGGTTGGGAGAGCAATTTTGGTTGGAGGACGTGGATAGATATTATTAACTACCAGCAAGTCAATTCCTGAGATTTCAGGTAAACAGAAATTTAAGCAAGGGTTATGCAGGTCTTGCTGTATATCTAAGGGGACTGCTGTCTCGATTGTACCAGATTATTATTATTTATATGTTTTTTATACCACTTAATCAATGAATCAAAGCAGTTTACAGGGAACAAAAACAAGATATAAGTAGCTTAACTAACATAAAATGAGTGGTCATTACAGGTAACAATAGCAAAAACATAAAACATAAGTAACTTAAATGAATGCAGAATAAACAACTAAATTAAAGAATTGAACAGTATACAAAATTGGGAAAAACCCAATAACCAGGTACGAGCATCAATACGAACTGGTATCAAAAACATTAAGGTATGGTTAATAGTAGATATAATAATGCAAGCTAGGATGTAGATTATGTTGGGTTAGTATTTGTACAGTCTAGTTTTATTCTGAAGTGCTCTGCAAATAAATGTCTTGAGTTTCTTTTGGAATGTTGAGAGGTCGGCTATGCTTCTTAGTGCATCTGGTAGTGAGTTCCAAAGTGTTGGTGAGTAGAGCAAGAATGTTCTCCTGCATGTAGATTAGCAATACCCAAGGAATTTAGAAAAAGAGTATTCTGCATGCAGCCTCTCTTGGTTCTGCTACTTGGAATTGAGTTTATGAGTGATTTTAGGTAGGCTGAGGATAAACTGTGCAATATTTTGAAGGTGGTTATTAGAACTTTAAATTTAAGAGAGGGGTGATACGCTCTGATTTTGGTTCTCTATGGAGGAGTCAGACGGCTGTGTATTGTGCCATCTGTAGCTGATTTAGTGCTTGTTTTGATAGACCTTGGAGGATGCTGTTACAGAAGTCAAAGGGAGGGAAAATCAATGTCTTGAAGCACTGTGCGGAAGTCCTGGAGAGATAAAAGAGGTCTTAGGTGTTGAAGGATCCTTATGTTGTATATTACGCTAGTCATATTGGCGATGTGGTTGGTTAAGTTTAGATGCTGATCTGGGATTATTCCAAGGTACCTTACTTCTTGTTTTACTTCCAAAGTTGCTTCTTTGACTTTTGTTGTAGCTGGCGGGGTAAAATTCTTATTCTTGGTAATAAATAATACTTCCGTTTTATTGTAGTTTATTGTCAGGTTGTCGGAGGAAATCCATTGGGTTACCTCATTGAAGCAAGTGACTATTTGATGGAGGTTGGGAAGGTGAATAGGTTTGATAGAGGCATGGGTAAAGGATTTGGGGGCAGGGGAGAGATTTGAAGGTATAAGGCTAAGAATAGCATCAGCAGCAATGCAAGATCACTGTTTCAAAATGTTCTATAGGACTTACTTAGCGCCACAAAGAATAAGTGGGGAAAGGAATATAGTTTCCTGTGCCGGAAAGGATGTGGGTTGTAGGGGGACTTCATGCATATGTGGTGGCACTATCCAATGGTTCAAAAGTGCTGGGAGGACCCAGGATATCAATGCTTGAACCAATACAAGCATTGTGGAACCTGTGTCCCTTGGGGAAACTGCTAGGTTCATATGACCTAGATTGGCCACTGTTGGAAACAGAATACTGGGCTTGATGGACCATGGTCTGACCCAGTATGGCATATCTTATGTTCTTATGGGTTGACCCAATTGTTGAAGGAAATAAACAGGCGTATCCCATGGAACTGGATCCTAGGTGTATGTAACTGAATTATTGGGAAGCAGGGAGGGATATGGATATGGTAAAATTGGCCAGATATTTTGTGGTTGTGTACCAAACATACAAAACGTTCTTTGTAGGACAGATTATCCATACAGAAGAGGAAATTAGACTTACCTGCTAATTGTTGTTCCTTAAGGAACTCTAGTCTAGTCCCGGAACCATAGAGTTTAGAATCTCCTCCAGCAGCTTTGGAGACTGAAAGATGTCATCGCTTTGATGTCACTGGTATAAATAGGCAAGGTCCGCCCCCTTCCACCAGTACCTATTGACAAAGCAGACTCAGCAAAGCAACAAATAAGTAGTTAAACAAAATATGGAATAATAAACAATGAAAAAGAGAATAGTCTAAACTACTGACCTATATTAACCATCTTCAAGTTCCCTGAAGAACTCCATGGAAACAGAGCTCTTTGGAGACAGAAAAAACTCACCCCAGAGCTCCTCGAACAGAACAGTGCTGCGAAAAAAGGTTCCCACCGTGCCTTCTCTGTGCTCCACGAAGAACCCCTTCACAAACACACACAGACACCCCCACACTTCAGGCTGAACGCTCCTTACACTACTGGGAGGGATCCGGGACTGGACTAGAGTTCCTTAAGGAACAACAATTAGCAGGTAAGTCTAATTTCCTCTTCCTTTGCGTCCCTCTAGTCCAGTCCCGGAACCATAGAGGATGTAACAGAGCAGTGAATATCAACAGGAGGGATCTGCAAGCCCAGCCTGAAGCACCGCTGAGCCAAAACGCCCATCCCCCCTTGCCTGCACATCAAGCCTGTAGTGCTTAGCAAAGGAATGCAACGACGACCAAGTCGCCGCCCTACAAATGTCCACGACTGGCACCAAACTGAACTCCGCCCAAGACGCCGCTTGCGCCCTAGTCGAATGCGCCCGAAGGCCCTCTGGTACGACCTTATCCTTCAGAAGGTATGCCGAAGCAATAGTCTCTTTCAGCCACCGAGAAATAGACGATTTTGCCGCCGCCTCTCCTTTCCGCGGGCCGCCAAAAGCAACAACTAACCTGTCCGGAAAGGAGACGTTCTATGGAGATACTTTTTAAGTACACGCCTAACATCCAGGAGATGCAAACTGCCTCCTGACTTATTCGCCTGCTCTTCAGAAAACACGGGAAGCGACACCACCTGGTTAACATGAAACACCAAAACTTCCTTCGGTAAGAAAGCAGGCACTGTCCGCAATACCACCTTGTGCCCGAAGGAGGACAAATAAGGCTCCTTACAAGAAAGAGCTTGCAACTCAGAGATCCTTCTAGCGGAACAAATAGCCACCAGGAAAACCGCCTTCAAATCCTTCAGCGAGGCCTTGCCCAACGGCTCAAATGGTGCCCTGATCAAAGCCTCTAACACTAAATTCAGATCCCATGGAGGAACGGAACTTCGTCTCGGAGGCCGCAGCAGCAGAACGGCATGCAAAAACCGCCAAATATCTCTGTGCGCCCCTAATATCTGACCTTGAATCTTCCCCCGGAAACAGGAGATGGCTGCCACCTGCACCCGCAAGGAACTAGCTACCAGACCCTTCTCCACCCCATCCTGCACAAACGACAGTACCTGCGGCACCGAGACCCCCAAAGGCCGCAGATTCCGCTCCGCACACCAAGCTTCAAACACACGCCATACTCGTATGTACGCCAACAAAGTAGACCGTCTTCGCGACTTCAGCAAGGTAGATATTACCGCCGCTGAGTAACCCTTGGCAGTCAGCCTAGCCCTTTCAAGAGCCATGCTGTAAGCGAGAATCGATCCACCTGAGGCATGCGTAACGGCCCCTGAAGCAACGGATCGTTCTGCAGAGGAAGCCTCCACGAGCTGTCCACGAGCAGCCGCACCAAATCCGCATACCACGGTCTTCTGGGCCAGTCGGGCGCTACCAGAACCACCAGGCCGTGGTGCTTTTCTATACACTGCACCACCTTGCCTATGAGAGCCCAAGGCGGAAACACATAGAGAAGCCCCTCCACCGGCCATCTTTATGCCAACGCATCAAGACCCTCCGACATACGTTCTCTTCGCCTGCTGAAGAAACGCGCCACCTTCGCCGACTCAAAGCTCGCCATCAGATCCATTATCGGGATCCCCCAGCGCCGCACTATCATTGCAAATACGTCTGGATGAAGCCCCCCCCCTCCCCCAGATCCACTCTGCGGCGACTTAGAAAATCTGCCTCGACATTGTCCACTCCAGCCACGTGCTGTGCCGACAACGCCCTTAAATGCTGTTCGGCCCAATACAACAGCTGACACGCCTCTGCCTCCAGCGACGCACTGCCCGTGCCCCCCTGGCGATTGATATAGGCCACCGTTGTCGCATTGTCGGAGAGCACCCATACCGCTTCTTGGTGCAGATACTCCTGAAACTCCTGAAGAGCCAAAAACACCGCTCTCATCTCTAACCTGTTTATGGACCACTCCTGTTCCTCCAACGACCATTGCTCCTGGGCCAATCTTCCTTCGCAATGCGCTCCCCAGCCCACGAGACTTGCATCCGTCATTACCAGTCCCCAGGATGGAGGCTCTAGAGGCACGCCCGCTTCCAGGCTTTCGGGCCGCAACCACCAAAGAAGCTCCTGACGCACCTCCAGGGGGCAAACCAGCCGCTGAGACAAGGCATCCCTCTGATGGGACCAACGCTTGAGAAGAGCGCTCTGTAAAGGCCTCATATGGGACCTGGCCCACTGAACTACTTCGATCGCGGTTGCCATCGTTCTGAGCAATTGCAGGTACTGCCATGCCGTCGGAGCCTTGCACGCCAGAAACCTCTTCACGAGCTCCCACAATCCCTGCGCTCTCTGACCCGGGAGAAACACAGCCCCTTGCTTTGTCTCGAAGCGCGCCCCCAAGTATTCCAGAGACTGAGAAGGATCCAACCTGCTCTTTGCCAAGTTGACCACCCAGCCCAGGCTTTCCAACAACTGTACCACTCTGGCGGTGGCCGCGACGCTCTCCTCCCTTGACTTCGCTCGAATCAACCAATCGTCCAAGTAAGGATGAACCAGTATCCCTTCCTTGCGGAGCGCCGCCGCCACTACCACCATGATCTTGGTGAACATGCAAGGTGCTGTCGCCAATCCGAAGGGCAAGGCTTGGAACGGAAAATGCCCCATCGGAACCGCAAACCTCAGAAATCTTTGATGCTCCCGCCGCACCGGGATATGGAGATACGCCTCCGTGAGGTCCAACGACGTCAGAAATTCTCCCGCTCTGACCGCCGCAATGACAGAGAGCAAAGTTTCCATCCACAAATGGGGTACTTGAAGATACCGATTCACCTTCTTTAAATCCAGAATTGGCCGAAACGTGCCTTCCTTCTTTGGGACTACAAAATAGATGGAGTATCGACCGCAGCCATACTGGTCTGCCGGAATGGGCACTACCGCCCGGAGCTGCAGCAGACGCCGTAGCATTTCTGCGACTGCCCGTAACTTTCGCGGAGTTCTGCACGGGGATTGGACAAAGGAGTCTAACACGGGCCGATGGAGCTCTAGAGCATAGCCTTCTCGAATGACTTCCAACACCCACTGGTCTGAAGTAATTTGGACCCAGGCAGGGTAAAACTCCTGCAATCGACCTCCCACGGGCACCACCGCCACCTGGGTCCGCCTTATCTCATTGGGGCTTTTTAAGAGTAGAGGACTGGAAGGGCGCAAAACCTCTGCCCGCCCCCCGGAAACCTCGAAACCCCTGGCCACGGAAGGGAAACCTTCCCCTCTGAGACTGGCTAAAACGAGAGGACCGAAACCTACGAAAGTCTCTCGGGACCCCCCGGGACCCTGTAGTACCTCGGCCCTGCTTGGGTTTATCTTCCGGGAACCGCCCCCCCTTGGACTCCCCGAGATCTTTGACCAACTTTTCCAAATCCTCCCCAAACAGAAGCTTCCCCCTAAACGGAAGCTTGCTAAGACGCGCCTTTGAAGAACCGCCCGCCGACCAGTTACGTAACCAGAGATACCGGCGAGCTGCCACTACCGACGCCATACTCTTAGCCAGCCCCCGAATGAGATCGTAGTGAATGTCCGATAGATAAGCTGTGCCCGTCTCCAGCCGCGCAACTTCATCTGTCTGCCCCTCCAACTGATCACCCTGCAACCTCTGGGACCATCTCAAGCAGCCTCTCGCCACCCACGCCCCCGCTATCGAGGCCTGCAAGGAGAGGGCACACACATCGAACACCTGCTTCAATAAGGTATCCAACTTCCTGTCCTGTACATCTTTTAACGCTGTGGCCCCCTCAACCGGAATTGTGGTCTTCTTAGTGACCGCCGACACCGCCGCATCTATCTTAGGAGAGCGAAAAAGCTCCCTATCCTGGTCGGAAAGCAGATACAGCCGGGTCAAGGCCCTGGAACCCCTCAGCGCCGACTCCGGCAAGTCCCATTCCTCCTGGATCATGTTCCTAAAGACTCTATGAACCAGGAATACGCGCTGGGACGTCCTCACCGCCTGCAACAGCGGATCCTCCAATGCCTCTTCTGATACCAGCACCACCGACGGCATATTCAACGTCTTGAGAGTCTCCGCAATCAAGGCAGGCAACTCTTCCCAACGAAACACCCGGACTACTCTACTCTGCTGTTCCGAGTCCGACAACTCCCCTTCTTCTAACTCCTCATCAGAGGCCTCCTCCATCTGCACATCCGCCAACTCCTCTTCCAGCCTGGACGACGGACTCTCGTCTACTGCCTCCTTACTCCTTTTGGCCGGAATCGCCTCCTCCCCCGGAGGCTCCCCCGACCCTGCTCGCTTCTGACCCGCAGGAGCCGGAGACTAACCCGGGTTGAAGCAACGCAAACCCCCGCTGCATCAGTAAGAAGAAATCTGCAGGAATCCCTAGAGCATCCCCTCCCTGGCTCCCTTCCGCCGCCGGAGAAGCGCCCTCAGCCGCGGACGGCCCCGCTGCCGGCCCCGCGGAATCCAAGGAAGGGGGCCCGGACTCCCCCGCTTCGGAAGGATCCGCTCCCTGATCCCCAGCGGGTCCCCCCAGAGCCTTATCCATAACCTCTGCTTCCAAGGAGCAGCCTCTACAAATTCCTGACTCCAACACTTCGCTGCGTCTCACCCCACAGACCAGACAGCAAGGTTTAGCCGGCATCCTCCGCAGAGCAAAGCCGCTAGCTGTTCTGAAACCAGAAAGGACAGAGCCCCTTCACCCTGAAGACAGCGTTATTTAAAAATATTACTTTTATATATATTTTTTTTCAACCAAAACTACTGCACACCCAGCTAACCAGACCCACCTAGGTAACTGGAGCCTAAAACGAAGTTCAGGGAGCTGCCGATCAACTACATTAAGTCTGAGCGCTGAAAACGCGGCTGCCAAGATGGCTGCTGTCAAGCTTCCCGCCCGACAACACACGGCCTCCCTCCGAGCTTCCTGGACACCCGCGTGCCGCAGCGAAGCCTCCCCTTTAGCCCCTCTCTGCGCCAAGAACAAAAAACATGTGCTGCTCACCGCTTACCGGACTCACCGCCGCTGCTGATGACCCGGAGGAGGGGAGGGAGGGGGGAGCACTCTGATGCCAGAGCACAGCCTTATCGCAGCTTCAGCCCCGGCGACCTGCCATTGAGCAGAGCAGAGCCTGCTGAGCTCTGGCTCTCCAGTCGCCTTACAAGTGCTGCGGCAGTTCTTCCGCCTTCTACCTGCTCCTCACCCCTCTGTTGCGGGTTCGGGAGCAGGGAGGCCAAACTCTACCCGACTGTCCCCACGTGCTCGTTTAAATGCTGGGGAAAAAAATAAATCTAGAAATAGAGGAGGAGGGGGGGGGGGAGAGAGAGACAGGAGAAGAAGGAGGAGAGGAGAGAAAGGTCCCCAGACAACACAGGAACTCCTCTAGCCACAGCACTGGACCTAGAACAAAAAACAGAAATAAAAAAACTAACTAAAGGGAAAAGCCAACTTCCCAAATTTAAAAATAAAGCTCTGCTTATTTGTGTCCACTGAGCCCAGCCCCGGGCTCAGAATCTCCTAGCTGCTTGGAGACTGAAAGTACTGGTGGAAGGGGGCGGTCCTTGCCTATTTATACCAGTGACATCAAAGCGATGACATCTTTCAGTCTCCAAAGCTGCTGGAGGAGATTCTAAACTCTATGGTTCCGGGACTGGACTAGAGGGACGCAAAGGAATGTGTAAATTAATGGCTGTTAAAAATAAGAGATGGGGAGAGTGTGACAAAGATATGGGTACCTTATGAGAACTAGTGCAGTAATAGAGCTGTATCGTGGGGGGAGGGCACAACTATGTAAGGTTGTATGTTTAATTTAGGCCCAGGCTTTGTAATTGTTACTTGGCGTTTTTGACAGTGTTCTTGCAAATGGGGAAGAAAGGATATGTGGTAGGGGAGGAGGGTGGGGAGGGATGATAAAGCATAATTACTCATCTGTAACAGATGTTCTCCAGGGACAGCAGGAATCAAGTCCTCTGGGAAGAGAAGAGCCCTTCTTGCAAGCTCTGCTGGAAAGGTGAATTTTGCTTGCTTCTTGTGAGTGAATCTGCTGGCTTTCTGTGAGTTCTGTCTGTCTCCTCTCTATATATTTATTTATTTATCATTGTTAGTGTGCTCTCTTACCTCACTGCACCTTTTTTGCACCTTTTGTTTAGCTTTTCTCAGTTCTCTCCTGATCCTCTCCACAACTAACTGGAACTTTCCTTCTACTATCTGGCCTGTCTGTGGAGGCCAGGTTAACATTTAATTCAATACCTATCCTTACTCTGTCTCCATTGCTGCAGAGTTTAAAACGTGTTTTCCTGTCTCTGCTCTAATTTACCTGAGTGATTAATCCCTCCCTCCTGCTGAAGTATTGTTTAGCACCTTTTCCTGTCTTCCAGTGTGTTTAGCTCTGTTTGCCTCTCTGTCCTCTGGAAAGAGAAGAGCCCCTCTTGCAAGCTCTGCTGCAAAGGTGAATTTTGATTGCTTCCTGTGAGTGAATCTGCTAGCTTTCTGTGAATCCTTTCTGTCTCTCTCTCTATATTTATTTATCATTGTTAGTGTGCTCTTACCTCATTGCACCTTTTTTGCACTTTTTGTTCAGCTTTTCTCAGTTGAATAACATACCCCACCCGCCCTCCCCTCTACCCACCCACCCCTTGGCTCTCAGTCTCTTATAGCTGTCATTTGCTCATTACCTCTCTTATTCACATGTGCACCTAATCCCCCTATGGGCTCTCTCCCATCTATTTCTTCTGACCACTGTTCTCCTCTCTAACCCTCTTTTATGGCTCCACATCGCATTGTCTTCCTTTTCTTCATACTCCCTATTTGTCTCCCCTCCTACTATCACCTTCACTCCTCCCCTCCTTATTTCCCCTTTACTATCCTCACTTCTCCCTCCATTCTGTCTTCTACCCTATCATCAGCTCTTGAGCTTCATCCCTTTCTCACTCTCATTCAGTCATCTCCTCTCTCTCTAAGACAACCTCATCCTCGTTTCCGCCGTACTGTCTCCTCTCTGCCCCGCGCTGTCCTACTCCTTCTTCTCTCATCCGGAAATATCATCCCCAACCTGGCCCCCTAGACTTTTATCACATTCTGAAAAGAGATCTTCATGAAACACCTCTAATCTTATTCATATCCCTCTCCTTTCCCCTTCCTCCCTCCCTTTCTCATGTGCCTTGTGGAACGCACACTCCATCTCTAATAAACTTGCTTTTACTTATGATCTCTTTAACTCTAATGCTCTCCATCTTCTTGCTCTGAGACCTGGCTCCTCCCAGAAGACATGGCATCTGTTGCTGCTCTCTGTCATGGTGGCTATCAATTCTCCCCCACATGCCTCATCCCTCTGGCCATGGTTGTGGTGTTGGGCTTCTACTTTCTCCCTCCTGCCAAATTCCAACCCCTCCTGCTGCCTCACTCCTTTCCCTCCTTTGAAGTCCATTCCATCTGCCTTTTCACTCCACTACCTCTCCGGGAAGCTGTTATTTATCGACCTCCTGACAAGTCTACTTCTACCTTTCTCACTGATTTTGACTCGTGACTTTCCTTCTTTCTGGATTCCTCTTCCCCTGTGTAACTTTTGTGGCCGCTCCTGCTCAGACTCCTTGGATGCTCGTCAGGGGCTGAGGGGCCGCGCATGGGATTTGCCATGCTTGTCCGCATCCCAAGAAGAGGTTTGTGAGGTCTTCTTCTTATGCCCATACTCCAGGGACCCTTGTTTGGAGTGTCTGTGGGGGCTTTACGCAACTCTGAGGGTTGCGGGAACTGTGAGCGCAAGGCTACCGGGGATACCGGGGTCGAGTCTGCCTTGTGACAGATGTTGTTCTGCTTCTGCCGGCGGCTCTGGATGGCCTTGGCAGACATCTTTTTACACAGGGAGAATTCTTCTGTGTCACGGTCGGCGCCCAGACACCGGAGGCAACAGTCATGTGTGTCAGTGAGAGACATGTTTTTGGAGCACCAATCACATTTTTTGGAAATCTGTGACCATTGGGGCAAAAAGGACCCCAGCAAGGTTGAAGACCCTCGACACGGCCAGTGGTTGAAAAAGGCACGAAGCACTAAGATGGAAAAGAACCTAAAAATAAGGTCTCGAGATCCGATGATGGGGCAGCGGGGCTTGAGAGGCGGGAAAGGAACCGGCGCTAGCCCGAAGACGCACAAGAATGCACGAAAGATCAACATTTTTCGGGGGGACAAGACGAACGCCTGTAGAACTCCGTGGAAAAAGGGAGACTGAGCAAGATGTCACCCTTGGGCAGGAAGGGGACCATGCATGCGAGGTTGCATCTCCCAAAGGTTTTCTTTGAAAGCTGGGGAAATGTTTCTGCGAGAGCTCCGTCGGCATTGACGTTACTCATATGTGAGGGCTGACTTCCTGCTTGTTCCTTGAGAACTTTTTGTATTTTGCACATAAAACGTAAAGTAGTAATTTTTGACTCTTTAAACCAGAGCTTGAGACCACGTGATGTAATAGACTGAGCAAGATGTGTCTTGCCTGGCTCCGGGGAATGTGACCTTGCTGAAAGCCTATTCTGTTAAACACCAAAGAATGTGAGAGGAGTAAACCAGGTGTCTAATTCTACTAACCTTGGGACCATTATTGGTCATCATGGCCCAAATGACTGCAAAGCAGCCGCGCCGTGAAAAGCTATGACTGCATGAACACAAAATGGTGGAAGGCGCGCCGTCTAGCCTGCTGACAGTACTGCAAGCGGGCCTCATTAAAGACATTTCGGTAGCGGTAGTCAAAGCCCTGGATGCACGATTTCAAACTCTCTCCGAGCAAATGGAAAAAATTGCTAGCTCGATGGGAGACTTTACAACATGGCTGGGCACAGCTAAGCAAAGGATTGCGGACCTGGAAGATCTAAGCCAGACTCAGGCCACCACGATAAAGCAGTTGGAATGGCAGTTAGCCACACATGAGAAGTTGGATGATCTGGAAAATCACAGGTGCCGCAAAAATATCCAGATCATGGGCTTGATGGAAACAGTGCAAGATGCTGAGTTGAGAGGCTTTTTGGAGACCTGGCTCCCTTTAAGTCTGCACCTGGGGAAGCTGGCAGGCAAGTTCAGTATCGAGAGAGCACATAGAGTGGGGCTACAGCGAGAAGGTGAGCACTGCCCGAGAGCAGTCATAGCCTGCTTTCACAATTATGTTCACAAGGAAGAAGTGCTGTGTGCCGCCTCACCCAAAGCAATCTTGAGAAGGGAAAAAAATATTATTTTCCAGGACTATTCACAAACTGAAATGAAACGTACGAAAGAATATGCGGAGAAGTGTAGTCTCCTGATATAGAAAGGTGGATGGTTCGCGTTACTGTATCAAGCCCGGCTGAGAGTAATTCACAACTCTGCAGGCAGCGGCAAACTTTGTGAATATGTTGCTGCTGCCAAAGCCAGTGCCATAACTTGTTTACTGCAGAGGACTGTGGGGCTCGCTAGAGCAGTCCTCCCCCTTTGAGGCCTGGTGGAGAGATGGACAGAGCTTTGCAGGGGACCAGGCAATCTGCCAGATGAAGAGGAAAGGGCAACCCCAAGACCTGCAGTAGGAGTTTGATAGCAAGGAGAGAACAGATGGGACTGTGATGGATCAGCGAAGTCAACTCCTTTTTCTCTGGGTAGCAAAAAAAAACTTTGGGATTGGTTTCTAAAAGCAACACCACTGATGTCTTGAAGTGCCTGGGACTCTTTTGCTGCCAACCATGAGGGTTTGGGTTCTGGCTCTAGCTCAGTAGAACGGCTGGAGGAGGTAGCTGTCACCTGCAGTAGAACTGTATGAGCGGGACCTACTGAGATCCCTAGATGGTACCCCTGGGGTGGCAACCTACAGAACGTCTGACATAGAGCTACTAAACTCTGTATAAGTATTTTATAAGATGTGTAAATGATAGCCAATGTTTTTACTGCACATTAAATGTTTTCCTGCCTTTTTCCTTTCTTTCTGTATGACATAGCGTTCAGTGGAGGGGAGTGGGTGTATGGATAAGTTGGGAGGGGGTACCCCCTTTTTTCTACAGTATGCTGCATATTTGAATGTGTGATCTCCTGGCCTGGATCCCTCTGCGGTGGGGGACAGTCAAGAGGCAGTTTCCGATAAAGCCCATGGAGACCTAGGCTGGGGCCATGCTGTTTTGAGTATGCAAAGCAGGATGCATAAATTGGGTGATAGAACTATATCTATACTGTTTGCTTATTAGTTTGTACTTGTTCCACACCCCAAAATCAGATTAAACTCCTTGGATCGGCGGGCTCTGGGAACCGGAGTGAAGGTGCCACGACGCTGCTCGCTTTTAGTGGGTGCACCCAGTGGAAAGCAGACAGGCTTAGAGTGCAAAATTCCAAATTTTGTTTGGCAACCTTTCAGCTCCTGCAGATTTGCTTGGAATTATCTTCCCTGAATAGCTGTGTCACATTCATCGCTAAAGGGGAGGTAGATAGCGGGACATGCGAACACCTCTCTGTTCAAGAAGTGAGGTTGTTGGACAGATTGGGAGGAAGAAGGAGGGGAGGAGAAAGGAGACATTGTTATATGACAGGGAGGCGTATGTCTACAGTGGTGTCGATAGATGAACGGGTGCTTTCAATGTGTGGGACAGGAAACAATATGCTGTAGGGGTGTAGAAGCACAGGCAGGATGAGACCCGATACATCACAATGGGCTCAAAGGAGGACTCTAATAAGGAGTACAGTATGGAGCAGGAAAGGCTTGGAGAAGGGGGAGAGGAGGGTTTAAAGGGTTACAAGAATAAGGAGTAATCTAGGTTATTCTAACAAGAATGAAGGTTTTTTTGGGATTAGGGGAAATGCCTCTTGGGCTGTAGGGAGGGAGGTAGCAAGGCAATCGGGAAACTCAGGAGGATACACACTGGATGGCTCGGACATGTGATATGTCAGAGGGGGCACTGGGGGGGTCCAACCCCAACCCAACAACTAGACATTTGGAATGTGAATCACACTGGCCAGAAGCCTATAGATTATGGGTAGAAGTCTTTGTTATTTGTCGTGGAATGTATGTGTAATACTAAGATACCTTGTTGGCCGTGCTTAGTGAATGATTATTACTATAAACATAAATCAGCTTACTCATTCAACTTATTCACCATTATACTACAATTAGTATTAAATCTATTTGTATTATATTGAGCCTCAGACACCACCCTTATTGCTTCGTTACACTAGGAGAGTATTGAATCATCTCCTAAAAACGTGTATAGGGTTTAGTACATCAATGGTTCAGCAGTGAGAAGATTCTCTGACCAGTATATTTGATTTCAAACAGTTTTTTTCTGATTTAAATTTTCTTAAGAGTTTACTTAGCTTCGAATGAAAAGACTGGTCAACTTCTTCTTCATCTGTTTTTTTTCTTTTCGTTTGATTTTTAAAGTGTCTTTGCCTTTGCTTATATAGATAAAGACAAGGCTATGCCCCCAACGCCTATCTTTCCAGGCGCCCTTGCGTTTCACCATATAGGGTTTCTCAAGGGGAACCGAACTTTCCAATTATTCTCTGGAAAATGCACAGCAGCATATGTTCAAAGAGATGTATCCTTGTTCTCCGTTCTCCGCGCGGCGTTCTGAAAATTTTCCACGGAGAACAAGGATACATCTCTTTGAACATATGCTGCTGTGCATTTTCCAGAGAATAATTGGAAAGTTCGGTTCCCCTTGAGAAACCCTATATGGTGAAACGCAAGGGCGCCTGGAAAGATAGGCGTTGGGGGCATAGCCTTGTCTTTATCTATATAAGCAAAGGCAAAGACACTTTAAAAATCAGACGAAAAGAAAAAAAACAGATGAAGAAGAAGTTGACCAGTCTTTTCATTCGAAGCTAAGTAAACTCTTAAGAAAATTTAAATCAGAAAAAACTGTTTGAAATCAAATATACTGGTCAGAGAATCTTCTCACTGCTGAGCCATTGATGTACTAAACCCTATACACGTTTTTAGGAGATGATTCAATACTCTCCTAGTGTAACGAAGCAATAAGGGTGGTGTCTGAGGCTCAATATAATACAAATAGATTTAATACTAATTGTAGTATAATGGTGAATAAGTGGAATGTATGTGGGCTAGGCAGCCCCATCAAATGCCATAAAGTGCTGAAGACGCTCTGGGATAAGCAGGTATATTTCACTTTCCTACAAGAAAAAACTCACCAGACAGAAGAAGAACATGTTAAATTAAAAGAGATGGTGAGTAGGGGATGTATATGGAGCATCATCGGGGGGGGGGGGCGCGTAAAAAAGCCAGGGTGGTTATTTTGGTACACAAACAAGCTGGCTTTGTGGCAGAAAGAAAACATCATGGATCCCGATGGACGATATCTTCTTGTGATCGGAATGCTTCGCAGTAAGTCAATCACATTGCTGAATCTATACGTGCCTAATATATATGACCCCATGTTTATGCTAATGTGAACCGATGTCTGGATGAAGTGAGGTCGACTTCACTCCTTACGGGAGGAGATTTTAATTGTGTCATGGATGAATCAGTGGACAGATCGGAGCAACATCATTGGACTGGAGATCGCCGAGCACAGTGGGTGAGGGGGCATCTGCAACAGGCATGATCTGGTGGACTATTGGAAGGTACTACACCTACTAGATAGAGACTACACACATTTGTCTAGAGCTCATGATACAGGATCTAGACTATTTTATAGGAACCGCTAGGCTATTAGAAAAGGTGACTCGAGCGGAAATAGGGTCCATAGTTCTCTCTGACCACACGTTCGTATGGATTGATCTGACTTCTGGACTGGTTCCTAAAGGCATTCTCTGGAGATATCCTTTGACTCTGAACGCGGACATGTGGTTTGGTGGTTTCTTAAGGGAGCAATGGGAGGAATATACTAAGAATAATGCTATACACCGTGATAATCCTATGCTATTTTGGGAAGCAGCCAAAGCGGTATTTTGCAGCCAAATTATCGACTATGTTGCTACTAGACATAAGACCCAGTGTAACAGACTACTTCGGCTCGAGTGAGAGTTATGTCAGGCACGTCGGAAGTTTGCAGCACATTCTACCCTGCATAACAAGGCCACACTGCATCATCTGCAGGAGGAAGTGGACTCTTTCATGAATCACTCATTCTAGCCAATATTACCAGTTTAAACTTTATAAGTATGGGAAAAAGGCAGGAAAACGTCTATCCTGATTATTCCTGACAAGTGGTGGACAGCGATATGTGGGGCATATCCAGAAGGCGCAAACACAGGTGGAGGGAATATTCTGCAAATACTATGCAAGCATTATATAAGATTGTTATATTTCTTAAGTGGCTATATGTGCTACAAGTATTTCTTCTATAGTTGACTTGTAAAGATTGTCGCATTCTTGAGCGCCTCCTCAATAAATTTCTCTGGAGAGGGAAGAGGCCACGGATTCGACTTGATCTTTTACAACAGCCTTGGGAGAGAGGAGGGATGGGCATGCCTGATATACACCGCTACAACACTGCATGTTTGGTGCGGAATTTGAGGGACTGGCTGGGTTTGACGGAAGATTACATCCCACTTCAAATGGAGAGCGCGGTGGTATCTCTGTTGGCGCTCCGCTATATTTTGCATACTCTGGTTTCGACACTCCCAAGGGTACTCAGACAATACAACGTCTTTCGAGTGATGCGGAAGGTGTGGTGACTGACTTGTCGACACTGTCAGGGCAATCCCATGTTAACACCCTCCTTACATTTTATGGTAATGGTGCCTTTTCGCCGGGCATGGAGAGTGAAGCTTTTGGCCATTGGGAATCCAAAGGAATAATAGCCGTTGAGCAGGTGATTGACGTAGAGGGAAAGATTCTGCCATTTACAGAGCTACAGGCCCGGTATGGACTAATGGCTGCAGACAGATTTTGATATTTCCAGGTCCGGAGCTACATACAGTACATAGTCTAGGAGTCCAGGAATTACAGGGTGGAATCTGCTCACACTTAGAGGAGCTGCTTATATGCAGTACAGCTTCCCAGGCGCGTATAGCTACCCTCCATAAGGAATACTTGGAATTGGAAGGAGAGCCGACAGAGATGACCTTGGCAGCCCTATGGTCCAAGAATTTTACAGATGATATTTCTGGAGGACATGCTTACTGCATTTAGACATATTCCACAAGCCAACACTAACTCAGAGTTTAGAGAAATGCAGTACAAAATGCTGAGGAGGAGTCATTTTGCCCCACATAAAGCATTTAGAGTGGGATGTAGTGAGACAGCGGATTGCCCAAGCTGTGGGCATATGAAAGCCAATCTGGGGCACATATGGTGGAGTTGTCCTGTGATTAAGTGCTTCTGGGATGATGTGCAGATATTTGCGGGCATTTTTGAGTGGAGCCATGCCAATTGAACCGAGGGCGGCTATATTGGGGCTGGTACTATATATCGAAACAGTCCAGGGTGCAAATTGAAGAGTTCTATGAACAAGTGCAAGCTGAAATTGACAGAACATACAAACAGGATATCCTGATAGTCATGGGTGATTGGAACGCAAAAGTTGGCAACAAATAAGAAGGCAAAGTAGTTGGAAAATATGGACTTGGCAACAGAAATGAAGCTGGAGAAAGACTGATAGAATTCTGCAAGACCAACGATCTATTCATATCAAACACCTTCTTCCAGCAACACAAGCGGCGACTGTACACATAGACTTCACCCAATGGATTGTATAAAAATCAAATTGACTACATCTGTGGAAGTCAACGATGGAAAAGCTCTGTAACATCAACAAAGACAACACCTGGAGCTGACTGTGGTACAGATCATCAACTACTAGTATGCAAACTCAAACTAAAGTTGAAAAAGAGCAAACCACTCATGAATGCAGCAAAATATGACCTTGAGAATATACCACTGGAATTTAAAGACTGCCTGCAAAATCGATTTGCTGCTTTAGATACAAATGACAGAGCTCCGGAAGAGTTATGGAATGACATCAAGAAGGTTGTGTTGGAAGAAAGCGAGAAGTCTCTACAAAAGGTGAAAAAGCAAAAACGGCCAAAATGGATGACGGAAGAAACTCTGAAAATTGCCCAGAAACACAGAGAAGCTAAAGCCAGCGGAGAAAGAAAGACAATCGCAGAACTCAACAGAGATTTCTAACGTGCAGCAAGACAGGACAAGGAAAAGTACCCCAAGTCAACCGAGTCAGCACCCCAAGTGAATACAAACACACACGCAAGGACACAACAGACAGAGCACTCTCCATGGCTGCTCCAACAATATGGAACAAACTACCGGACGATTTGAGGGCAACTACAGACCTCAAAGACTTTAGAAAACAGCTGAAAACCATGCTGTTCATAGAACACTATGGACACATCACATAACCTCAGAGAATGCATAACAGTACATGATACCGCCTAAACAATGTATGTATGGAAAATGTTTTTAGCACCACTGTATATAGCCCACCTTGTACATAGCTCAAACCAATCTAGCACACAATACAACATACACTCAACTAAATTTCACCCTCACTGCATGTATAACACATTCACTTTACCAGATTGTTTGCTGTGATACCACCTTGATTATTAAGATAAGGCGGTTTAGAAATACTGTTAAATAAAATAAATAAATAAATAAATAAAAGTACTACAATGACACTTGCAAGGAAATAGAAGCAGAAACGATTAGATGAAGAACAAGATTGGCTTTCCTAAAGCTACGAGAGTTAAAGAAAAAGTTCCAGCCTCGAACTGGAATGTTACAAGATGCTCAAGGTTCTATGTTGAATGATGCTGAGAAGATCAAGAAAAGGTGGAAGGAATATACAGAGTTTTTATATGATAAAGATCAAGTGGACCAACAGCCGTTTCAACCTGTACCTTATGATCGGGAACCACTGGTGATGAAAGAAGAAGTTGAAGCAGCATTGAAAGCCTTATCAAAGAACAAAGCACCAGGCATTGATAGCATTCCCATAGAAGTATTGCAGCAATCTGATGCAGCTGTTACCGTACTTACAAGGCTCTGCCAAGAAATATGGAAGACAACATCATGGCCAACTGACTGGAAAAGATCTGTGTTTATACCAATACTAAAGAAAGGTGATCCAACAGACTGTGGAAAATATCGCACAATCGCTCTGATTCCACATGCCAGCAAGATTCTACTGAAGATTATTCAAAAGAGACTACAACCATACCTGGAACAAGAACTACCTGAAGTGCAAGCAGGGTTCAGGAAAGGGCGAGGAACGAGAGACATCATTGCGGATGTGAGATGGATCCTTGAAAAGACTAAAGAATACCAAAAGGATATCTATTTGTGCTTTATCGACTATAGCAAGGCTTTTGACTGTGTAAACCATGAGAAACTCTGGGCTACATTAAGCAGCATGGGTATACCAGAACACCTGATCATTCTCTTGCGCAATCTGTACATTGATCAAGAAGCAACAGTTCGAATGGAACAAGGAGAAACAGAATGGTTTAAAATAAGCAAAGGTGTAAGACAAGGCTGCATACTTTCCCCCTACCTGTTTAATTTATATGCACAACAAATCATCCGAGAAGCAGGATCGTATGAAGACAACAGAGGTGTGAAGATAGGTGGAAGACTCATCAACAACCTTCGCTATGCTGATGATACTACATTACTGGCTGAAAGTGAAGATGATCTGAAATATTTGCTTCTCACAACAAAAGGACATAGTCTCAAAATGGGCCTGCACCTTAATGTAAAGAAGACAAAGATCATGACAATTGGCATAATCAACAGGTTCATCGTTGAAGGAGAAGAAACTGAAATTATGAACAACTTTAACCTACTTGGATCAACTATCAATAAAGAAGCAACAAGCAGTCAAGAAATCAGACGACGCATTGCTCTTGGCAGAATGGCTATGAAAAACCTAGATAAGATTCTCAAGAGCAGAGATGTCTCTCTCCATACAAAGATTCGACTTGTTCAAGCCATGGTATTTTCAATAACATCATATGGATGTGAAAGCTTGACAGTGAAAAAGACAGACAGGAAGAAAATTGATGCCTTTGAATTATGGTGCTGGCGGCGAATACTGTGTATACCATGGACTGCCCGAAGAACAAACCAGTCGGTACTAGAGGAGATCAAACCTAAGCTTTCTTTAGAAGCTCAGATGACAAGACTTCGACTTTCATACTTTGGACATATCATGCGAAGAGAGAGATCATTAGAGAAAGACATCATGCTTGGCAAGATAGAAGGTCAACGCAAAAGAGGAAGGCCAGCAATGAGATGGATCGATACAATAACAGCAGCTACGGGTACCAGTCTGTCAACAATGAGCCGCCTGCCTGAAGACCGAACACAATTTAGGATGGCTATCCAGAGGGTCGCCATGAGTCGACTCCGACTCGACGGCACTTAACAACAACCAGGGTGCAGCCCGAAGTTGGATGGGTCAGACCTTCCTGATAGCACACCGCGTCCTTTTTATGCAGCTGGTGGACTTTGGCAGGCCCCCATATTATGCAGCTGGTGGACTTTGGCGGGCCCCCTCTCCAGCTCCAAGCCCCACAACTCTTGCCACCTTTTTTTCAACCAAGATCCTCACCCTTCGTTCTTCATTCACCTCTTGCCCACCTCCCCTTTCCCCCCCCCTCCCCCGTTCTGGTCCCTATTTGCTCCTCTCCTCTCACTCACACATGGTCTAAGTTTCGGCTTATTACCTCCACTGAGCTCACCAAAGCAATTTCGTCCTCCCACAAGACCACCTGTCCACTAGATCCGCTGCCTTCTTCCTGGCTCACTGATCCCTCACTTGCCCTCATCCCCTTTGCTCTCACTATTCTTAACTCCAGTCTCTCCTCCGACTGCTTCCCCTCCGCTTGGAAACATGCAATCGTCCGCCCACTTCTCAAGAAACCCACCCTTGATTCCACTATATCCTCCAACTGGCGTCCTGTTTCTAACCTTTCTTTTCTCTCAAAAATTCTCGAAAAGCTTGTCTTCCACCAACTCACTGCACATCTTGACTCTACCATTTCCCTCCATCCTCGGCAATCGGGATTTAGACAAGGGCACAGCACTGAAACTATTCTTGTAGCACTTCTTAATGAATTGCATCGTTCTCACGACAAAGGTGACTTCTCAATAGCTGTATCTTTAGACCTTTCTGCTGCTTTCGATGTCATTGACCACCATTCACTTCTCACCCATCTATCAGATCTCGGCATTCATGGTACTGTTCACCAGTGGTTCCGGTCTTTTCTTTCCTCCCGAACCTTCGCAGTTCATTCCGGTTCCACTTCCTCTATCCCCTTTCCTCTGCATTGTGGTGTCCCCCAGGGTTCTATTCTCACTCTCCTTCTCTTCAATATCTTTCTCGCCCCCCTTGCCCTTCTTATACAGCAGTATGGTATATCCGCCTATTTTTTCGCAGATGACATCCTCCTAATTCATCATACATCCTCTTCAGTTCCTGACCTTTCTCCCCTCAATACCTGTCTGGCTGCTGTCTCTGAGTGGTTTCTTAGCAATTTCCTCATTGTTAATCCCTCCAAGTCAGCTGCCATCTGGTTCACCTTTGGTGCTCCCTCCCCCACCTTGTCACCACATATGTCTAACCAGCCCATCCCTCTGGTACCAACTCTTCGTTATCTCGGTGTTACTCTTGATCCATCTCTTTCATTCCATCAGCACATTTCCGGTGTAGTGCGTAGTTCTCTTTTCCATCTCCGTAGGATTAGGGCTGTTCGTTCTTTACTTTAGTTACATCCCTCACCACTCTTGTCCTTTCTTTAGTAATTACTCGACTCGATTATTGCAATTCACTCCTCGCAGGTCTTCCGCAATACCAACTTCGGAGATTACAACTCATCCAAAATACCGCTGCCCGTCTTCTCACTTTCTCCTCCCCCCGAGACCATATCACCCCTTGTCTTCTTTCTCTCCATTGGCT
The DNA here is from genome assembly GCA_033557465.1 of Ichthyophis bannanicus. Lineage (NCBI taxonomy): Eukaryota > Metazoa > Chordata > Amphibia > Gymnophiona > Ichthyophiidae > Ichthyophis > Ichthyophis bannanicus. Next base: position 923,160,056 of record CM066032.1, on the reverse strand, counting down.
CCCTGTCAAGGCCCGCTTCCTTTTTAAACTTCTCATTCTTACCCATAAGGCCCTCCATACCAACACACCCCAATATCTGGCAGACCTCATTTACCTCCAGCCTACCCCCCGTCTTCTCCGTTCCGCCCACGGCAACAGTCTCTTCCTACCATCCCCCACTCAGGCACACCTAGTCAACGTGCCACGCTGCTTTTTTCTTTGCTAGTCCTGCCTTATGGAATTCTCTCCCACACTCCCTTCACACTGAATTGTCTTTCCCTCGGTTCAGGGCCCTTCTTAAGACCTATCTTTTTTGTCAGGCTTTTGATCTTCCCGTCCCCCCCAACCACTCCCCAATCCCTAATCACGCCCCCCGCTAATATTCTCTACCCTCCGCCCCCATCCCTACCCTCGCCTACTCCATTCTTGTGTTCTTTATGTATTACACACTTGTTGTTTGTGTTGAAATCTGTCCTATTCTATCCTTCTTCTCTTTTCCTTAACCGCTTTCCTATCAATTTATTGGTGTTCCTTTCCTTCTGTATTTTCTGGCAGCCCAAATTTTTATTGTACACCACCCTACACTTCGGTAATGGGCGGTCTATCAAATGTCATGAATAAAGAATAATAATAAAGAATAAGGCAGAGTTACATGCTCTTATGATGTTAGAGCACGTGGGGGCATGACAGCACAACCTTCTAAAGGACACCTTCTTTGAGGACTGGGATCCCTATCTTCAGGCTCTGACTCCCATGGAATGAAGCCGTATCCTCAACGTCCTATAGGCCAGCAGATCATGGGATCAAGGGGGGAAGAGTAGTTTCTCATTTGATGCGAGCCCCAGAGGTAGTGGGTGGATGGAGGGAAGGGGGGAATGAGGGAAGGAGAGAGTAGAGTAGAATAGGCGATAAGTACTTGGTATTTCAATGGGGCCGTAGAATCTTTGATAAGGTGTACTGACCTATTAAAGTGGGAAGGGCCCAATTGTGACTCTGACACTTCGGGGCTTAGCAGAGTTAAGGGGAGATAAAAGATGTTGGGAGATAGGCCCTCCTAACCAAATGGAGCGCAGAAAGCCCAAAAGAGGGGGGAAAGGTACCTCTTGAAATAAATCACAGATAAAGATGGGGGGGGGGGGGGGCTGTTGGAGAGGACTTGGGATGGGTCCTTGGCAGCAATCAGCCTTCACAATGGCATTGGCAGTTTCCTCATTCACTGTTTATACACTATTTATCACACTCTTCTTAAGGGGTGACTTGGAAACAAGCTCCAGATGTCAAAGGGAAGAGATATCAGACAAGGATTAAGTTGACTAATGTTAAAACAGAGGTAGCAAGCACTCCCGGTACTATGGAAGAACCAACATGGTCTGGGAGACATGCTTAATGCTTAACAGGTAAATCTGGGTTGAGGGAAGTCTGGGGGATGGGGGGGATAAAACAGTAAAATGATAAACTATGATATCCTTGAATGTTACTGCAGTACGTATTATGTTTTTGTTTTGTTCTCTGATGATGTTGTATGCAGTGTATGGTTGCAGTTTGTTAATAAAGAAAATAAACCAGAGCTCAAAGCAGCCCAGGTGCCAGGTTGCCATGGCGACCAGAAATTTATACCTGGCACCTGGGATTTGCTCTCTCCCACTCACCCCCAGATCATGGGCAGAAAACACCTTCTGCCTGCCTGCGGGAGATTGCATCTCCCACGGGCAGAACAGAAGAGATCTTTGCCTCCCTTCCCTTTCCCCTCCTCCTGTCCCCTTCCCTCTTTCCCCCTCGCCCTTCCCCTCCCATATTTCTCTTTTCTTTTTCTTTCTTTTCTGTTAATTGGCTATTTCTTTATGCACTTGTATCTGCCCTTGTTTTTCCACAGCAGTTCTTTTTTTTTCCTCTTTTACAGTTCATTATGTTTTGCTCACCCCATAAGGAGTTCTATGTTGACTATTTTTATATGTATGACACATACTGTGCCTAAGGTTTAGCCAACTGCATCCGTTTATATAAGGATCTCTATTAAGTTCCCTGCTCTTTATAAAATAAAAAAAAAGGGGGGGGGGGAAGAGTTAAATGCTGTTGCTAAACCATTTAAACTGTGTACATGAGTTCTCACATTTTACCCGCATTTTACTAAAGGCATAGGTAAGTAGTCTGCTGACTGCATGCAATGGTGTCTCGTTTCCACACGTCCTCCTTTTTTTTATCATAATCTATCACCCTTCTTACACATATTGCCGCTTATTATCCCCAGTTCTGAATTTAATTGAATGCCTATCGTTTTGCTTTTGGAATCGGACTCTGCAGCTAGTCACCCTCTGGTGACAATATTTCAAGTTTCTTTAATACCATTTTACCCTTATATTCCCTGTGGCACTTGGAATGGTTACATACCAGATACCACCGAAGTAAGTGCCCCTACTATCTTTATAGTCTTGAATTATACGGACATTTGTTTTTTATTGGCTGTTTGATGCCCTATCTTTACTGGCGTGATGACTTCTAATTTATTGGCTTTTCAACTATCGGCACATTCAAGAAGAGTTTGCTTTTGATCAAGCTTAAAGGCATCTCACCAGCAACAGGTTTGCTTGTCAGTTTTTTTGGTTTTAGTTTTTTCTGTGCTCTTAGCACATTTCACCTTTTTTGTGCATGTATGGTTTATGGTTTATTAAGAATTTGATATACTGCCTTTCGGTAACATCAAAGCGGTGTATAATAGAATTATTATTTAAAAGAAGAAAGGAACTCCAAAAAACTAATAGGAAAGCATTAGAAAAGAGAGAGTTGGAAGAAATAAAAGAGAAGAGAAGCCAAAAGAGATTAAGTAGCAGTAGTAATAAGGCAGTAGAAAAGAAGTGTGTCTTCAAAGGCAGTGGAAAATAAGTGTGTCTTCAAAGAAGCCTTACATTTCACAACTAAGGATTCTAACCGAAGATTGGACAGCAAAGAATTCAATAAATCTGGGCCTAAAAAGAAAAAAGCGGATTGCCGTGTCCTTTCTAACCGAGCCTGCGTGGGAGAAGGTAGATGTAACCTATTCTCATGTGCTGACCTAAGGACTTGAAGAGGAGCATATAGTACCAAAAAGGGAAAGAGGTATAAAGGGATGCCAGAGTGGAGGATTTTATGAATGATCGTAAGCAGCTTGTATTGAGAATGGTAGGAAAGTGGAAGTCAGTGTGATGGTATGAAGAGTGGGGTAATATGATTGAATCTGGATGCATGATGAAGTAGCCATATGGCCATATTCTGAACAGATTGAAGACGTTTAATTTGATAATGAGGAAGATCAAGATACACAATGTTGCAGTAATCAAGCTTGGCAATGACAAGAGTAAGCAGAAGTGTTGTGAGAGATGTCAGATGTGAAGCCCATTAAGGGAAGGGCCAACAGAAGGTGAAGAGAATGGGCCGGGGAGCCATGATGCAGGGGTTTTGGTACGGTTCAATTTCAAGTGATTGGTATTGAGCCAAGATGCAACAGATGGCAAGCAAGTATTGACTAAGGAGAGATCAGGGGAACCAGCACGCGCTGAAAAACCTCTGTGCCCATTAGCCAGCCTTTCATTCGATGCCAGTTCCTGCTGTGACATCAGTGCTGACTCTGCCCATGTGACCTGCTCAGACCTGAGGCACTCGCTGAAAAGTACGTTGGGGGCATTACTGTTCTGTGACCAGTCTTTGGTCTGGTAGGATATCTGTTTTATCTGTTTTTCACTGTGTACTATGATCATGTTTGTGTTTCTTTTGCTGCTACCAGTGCTATTATTTGACTTTTATTGTTTTTTAAATTTGTTATTATCATGAGATATATATGTTATGGACACCATTTAATTTATCCTGTATTGATTTTTGATTAACACTGGTTGTTGTCTTTAGGTGAATGCATGCTTTACTACCTGTTTTGTACTTCTATCAAGTTGGAATTGATTTCCAATTCTACTGGTAACCATAATTTTTATGACCCTAAATATTTCTGTTTGCTGTTGTTTTTGCTGTCTGTTTTATTCTTTTACATATGTGCTATTTTATGAGTATTTTTATGCTTTTGTGTTATAATTTTAATATTTATAATTTTAATTTGTACCTTCTTTGGGATGTTTTTATTATTTTTTTATTGTTGTTTTCTTTTTTTATATTTTGATGTATTTATATGTTCTTATGCTTCAGACCCCTGATGCAGGCTTTGATGCCGAAACTTGGTCAAGTCAGGTCTTTTTAATAAAACTGATTTTACAAAGACATTACTGGTGTGGCTGTGGTCATTCTACACTCTTCTGTTGGATTGCTGCTGCTTATTGCGGAGGATAGATTATGTATACAGAATGTGTAAATTAATGGCGGTTAAAAATAGATGGGAGAGTGTGACACAGATATGGGCACCTTATGAGAACTAGTGCAGTAATAGAGCTGTATGGAGGGAGGGGTACTGAGAGCATAAGTATGTAAGATTGCATGTTTAAATTTAGGGGCTTTGGAACTGTCACTTGGAGTTTTTGTCAGTCTGTACTTGCAAGCGGGGAAGAAAGGTTATGTGGTAGCAAAGGTGGGTGGGAAGGGATGACAACTTTTGGTATTCGGTACATAAGATGTAATGTGAATTCTTGATTCTTTAAACCAGGGCTCAACAAAGCCCAGGTGCCAGGTTGATCAGAAATTTATACCTAGCACCTGGGATTTGCTCCCTCCCTCCCACCCACCCTCCGATCACGGGCAGAAAACACCTTCTGTCTGCCCGTGGGAGATCAGATCTCCCACAGGGCAGAACAAAAGACACAAGACAGCCCGCGAGGATCTGATCTACTACATCTAACCCCCGATTGCAGAAAAGAACCCTTCTTCTGTCCATGGGAGATCAGATTCCTGTGGGCAGAACAGGAGGGGAAGACCAGGGCAGCAGAGAGCCATAGCGATCAGAGCTTTCATTAAAAAAAAACAAAAAAAAACCTGGAAAGATCAAGAAAAAATCTAAAGGGGAAGTACTTTACTTGTTTTTTTTTTTGTTTGTTTTTTTTTTTTTAAGTACAAAAGATGGGTGAATGGAGGGCAAGGGGTAGGAGTCTGGAAGGGTAACAAGAGTTGGGAGCTTTCCCTTTGCTTGGATTCACAGAGTTCCAACACAGAATGGCAGCCTGCAAGCCATCAAAGCTTGTCCGGTCTGCTGCACAGATAGAAATCAGAGGCTCCTCTGCCCAATAACAGAGCTCTGTGGCCTCGAGATCTACTCTAGCCCACAAGTTCTGCTTCAGTTTTTGTGGGCACACGTAACCACCAGAGCAGTGTCCAAAAACACATGGAGTGCTTTGTCCACTAAAAGAGACCTGAACCTTTCCAGGGTCAAACTGATCGCTCTAGTCTTCAGACAGAACAGCCTTCAGGAGGCCTCCCTGAGGGGACCAGAATCCCTGGGCTGGGCATCACACCCTCAGCTCTTCAGGCTGGCATCTAAGATGAGAAGTACCCCATCTGGTGCTTCCAATGGTAGCTAGCCATCAGATGGTGGAAATGCAACCACTAACATCTGCTCCTTGATCTCCTGGGGGAGAGAAAGGGCCTGGTTGAACAACAGGCAACATGGAGACCAGAAGATCAGCAGGTGCCTCTGCAATGAGTACACATGCACTCTGGTCCAAGAAGCGTTTCCAAGGTCACTGTCACAGACACAGGGGCCTGAAGAGTCCCTTGCTTGTAGAGCTGACCGAAAATCACATGCTCTGAGTAGGCTGAGACTTCCGTGAACTCTCCCATCATGAGGAAGCTTGGCTTGGCTCAGGAGACCATGGAAACAATCTTCAGTACTCAAAACCTGGGAGAGGATATGACTGTTCTTAGAACAGGTGATTACCGATGCCAGCCTTTCATTCCAGAGCTCACCAGGCCTATGTCATCTCTGGTCTTCACCATAGAGACTGGCCAGACCAGCCTGATGTACAGATATGAATAACCAAGACTTTTTGCATTTATAAAAGCACTGCTACCATCAGTACTACCCTGGAAAAGGTATGGGGATCCACGTCCAGGTCAAAGAAAAGTCCCAAAACTGGAGAGGCAGCCTGAAATAGAGAAGCGAGAAACAGCTAATGCTGTTTACAATGGGAAAGTGACAAATGCCATGGCAAGGTCTAGGTGCTGAGGAGCACCCCCTATCTAACCAATGCAATGACAGACCTGAAGGATCTCATACAAATATGTGAGCCTGAAAATAATCACCTCTAGGTCCAAAACATGCCAGAAGAAACCTCCCTTCCTGGGTTTTCATGCATCAGGATCCCTGCATGTCTCCCCCTGCCTTTGTATAACCTTGTAGTGTAATGTAAACTGCTTTGATTGAAGGAAAAGGCGATATAGAAAACCTGTTAAATAAATAAATAAAATAAACATCCCTGGTCCTGCCACAGAGAGCACTGGAAAAATAGCATGCCATTGCGGAATTTCCTTTCCATATTAGCAGAGAGCCACAGGGAGACTCCACCTGGGAGACACTTAGAAGCACTGCCGTAATTCAAATATTGCATTATCAGAATTCCCAGGTCCAAATGAACCAGAGACTTTAGGGATCAGAGGCTTGTAAGAGGAGCTAATACATCTCCAACGTTTTCTAAAGGACCCCAAATTTGGCATGGGTTCACCCAGAGAGAATAGCATGAGTTACACAGTAGCCAGCTGCATCTCGCGAGGGACTGCCAAAACTCATTGAGGGGAGGATTACAGGCTGCCAAAAGATCCATGGAGACAACTCTAGAACGCCAAAAGGACTGCCCTTACTTCAACAGAGACCTCTAAGGATTCAGAGGAGTCCATGAGCACATATGGAAGGACAGATTAGATAGGCCATGTGGTCTTTTTCTGTCGTCATATTTCTACACACAGCCTTACAGGGCCCCTTGGCTCTTCTAAGCCTCTTTTCAAGAGTCTCTGTGAACAAGCTTCTTCTCACAGGGAAAAAGCAACCCTCAAGGGAAACTGCTCTCCCACAAATCTGTTGACCAAAGATAGTACCAATGCCACTGCTTCCATGGGCTTGGGAGAGGTTGTGAAAGCGTAGTTACTCACCTATAACAGGAGTTCTTCAGGGACAGCAGGAATCAGTCCTCACATATGAGTGATGTTGGCGCCAACGGACCCCGCGCAGAGCATTTCCCCAGCTTTCAAAGAAAGCTTTTGGGAATGCTACCATGCATGAGTGGTCCCCTTCCCGCCCAAGGGTGAAATCTTGATCAGTCAGGTTCCATAGCTAGAGCCCAACCAAGAAGATGGCCAAAATGAACAGCAACTCCAAGGGGAGGAGGGAGAGTTGTGAGGACTGATCCCTTCTGTCCCCAGAGAACACCCGTTACAGGTGAGTAACTACGCTTTCTCCAGGAACAAGCAGGAAGTCTGTCCTCACATATGGGACTCCCTAGCTCCAGGCTGCCGAGGACCAAACCACGATAGCACACCGGCGACCCGTCAGGTGACCGTAAGATGCAGAAGGTGAGTCCCTACAGAAAGACTCTGCAAGACCCTCGCATCCAGCAACAAATTCACTCCGGTAGCCTGAACAAAGAAGGGTTGGAGGGCAGAAGTTGCTTATAACCCCAAGAATATTGCGGAGTACTGCCTGCCCGAAGTCACTGTCCCTGCGGGACTCACTCTCCAGGCAGTAATGAGCTACAAATGCATGAAACGAAGACCATGTGGCGGCCCTGCAGATTTCCGTCACCGGCACTGAACGGAGGTTGGCTACCGATGTGACCATAGCCTGCATGTGATGTGCAGTGATCCAGTGCTCAAGGGAGAGGCCAGCTCGCTCGTAGGCAAGTGCAATGCAGTCCACCACCCAAGAGGACAGAGTTAGCTTTGTTACTTGGAGCTCCAGCCTACTGGGGTCATATGACACAAAGAGCTGAGGAGCTTTGCGATGGGCCTGGGTCGCTGCAGGTAAAAAGACAGGTCCCACTTACTGTCTAGTGTATGCAATATGAGTTCCTCCCTGCCGGCATGAGGCTGTGGGAAGAAGGTGGGAAGGACCACCTCCTGGTTGAGGTGGAAGGGAAATACCACCTTGGGGAAGAATTTAGGGTGTGTGCGGAGCACCACTCTGTTCTTATAGAACCTTGTATATAGCAGATCTGCCACCAAGGCCTGGATTTCGCTCACTCTCGGAGTGGACGTGAGGGCCACCAGAAAAACCACTTTCCAAGATAGGTACCGTAAATGGCAAGTAGCCAGGGACTTGAACGGCGGTCTGGTGAGTTGGCAGAGCACCACATTCAGGTCCTGTTGTGCCACAGGAGGGCAGAGAGGGGGCTTTGATAGTAAGACACCCCGCAGGAAACCGGAAACCAGGGCTGGTTTGAGAGGGGTTTTCCCTCTATAGGGTGATGGTGCGCATCTATGGCGCTCAGATGTACCCTCACTGAATTTGACTTCAGACCAGCGTGCGAGAGGTGCAGTAGGTACTGCAGTACAAGTTGTACATGACAGGAGAAGGGATTTTCTTCTCTTTCTGCACATGACAGAGAATTTTCTCCATTTGAAGGCATACACCCACCTGGTGGAAGGTTTTCGGGAGGCCAACAGAATCTCTTAGACTTCCCCAGGGAGACTAAAAGGGGCCAGGGCAGCCACATTGCCAAGATTAGCAAACCCAGGTTGGGGTGCAAGAGGGAGCCCTCCTCCTGGGACAGGAAATCCGGGTCCTGACCCAATGGGACTGGGAGTGCCACCGACAAGGAGAGCAGCAGAGGAAACCAGGGTTGCTGGGGCCATCTAGGAGAGATCAGAATCATTGATGCCTGCTCACTCTGGACCCTGAAGAGGGTCTTGGCTCTAGGGGAGTTGGTGGGAAGGCACAGAGGAGGCCCTCTGTCCACATGGTGTAGCTGGCATGAGCAGAAGCGGGGTAGCTGCAAGTTGTATGGGGAGGCGAACAGGTCCATCAAAGGACTGCTCCAGAAGTGGAAGTGTCTTTGCGCCACCCTGGGGTTCAGAAGCCATTCGTGCAGGTGCAGGACTCTGCTGAGTTTGTCCACTAAGCAATTGTCCTGAGCCGGGAGATATACCGCTTTCAGGAACATTCTGTGGCACACAGCGAAGGAGAGCAGAGCAACCACCTCCTGGCAGAAGGAATGCGAGCCCGTGCCCCCCTGCTTGTTTACATAAAACATGGCGACCTGGTTGTCCGTCTGGATCAACACAGGTCACTTGCATAGCAGGTGGTAGAACACTAGCAGGGCGAGGAAAATGGCCCTGAGTTCTAGGAGGTTGATCTGTAAGAGCGACTCCTCTTGAGACCAACTGCCTTGAGTGCGCCCCCCCAACTGAGGAGGGAGGCATCTGTGGTCAGGACCCTCTGTGGCGCAGGCGTTTGGAATAGCATCCCTGCTTGGATGTGACATAGGGACTGCCACTAGTTGAGGCAGACTGCCAGCTGGTGGGTGACCCCGACTCTGTCCTGCAAACTGCCCGTGGCCTGAGTCCACTGAGGGCGGAGGCACCACTGGGCTGTCTGCATGTGTAAGCAGGCTAGGGGTGTGACATGGACCGTTGAGGCCATGTGGCCCAATAGGCGGAGGAGGAGGCGAGCTGATACAGATGGTGAATCTGCACGTCTCCTGCTAGTTGTACAAGGCTATTTGGCCTCTCTTTTGGGGGGAAGACCTTGACCTTTAATGTGTCCAACTGGGCCCCTATGAACTCCAGATTTTGAGCTGGAGAGAGGTGGGATTGGATGATGAACCCCAGATGCTGCAGGAGGTGTTCACCCTGCGGCCTGGGTGACCTTGGAGGCCTTGCTGCCTCTGATGAGCCAGTCGTCCAATTAGGGGAGGACAAAGGCCCCTTGCAGAAACACGTAGGCTGCCACGACCACCAGGCACTTTGTGAAGATTCTTGGCGAGGAGGCCAGGCTGAATGGAAGTACCCTATACTAGTAGTGCTCCCCTCCCATCACAAACCTTAGGAATTTTCTGTGGGAGGGGTGAATAAGGATGTGGGTTATACACATCCTTTAGGTCTAAGAAGCACAGCCAATCTCCCAGGTGGAAGTAGGGCAGCAGTGTTCCCAAGGGAGAGCATCTTGAACTTCTCCCTCACCAGAAACTTGCTCAGGTTTCACGGGTCCAGAATGGGCCTGAGGCCCCCCAGTTCTTTTCGGGACTAGGAAATACCTGGAGTAGAAACCCTTTCCCAACAGATGTCTGGGTACAGGTTCTACCGCCTTCTCCTTGAGCAGACCTGTGAGCTCTGAGATAAGCAAGATCTGGTGAAGGAGAGGCCGCACCAGCTCTCCTAGGAAGAACCCTGGTGGTGTTTTCTGGAACAGGAGGCTTGCAGGATTCTTAGCCTTTGGCTTTCTTGACCTGTGGCCCTGATTTTTGGGCTGAGGGCCCTGCTGTTGCTGCTCCAAGAAGGGTTAGTAATGGCCCTGGTGAAAAGATCTTTTTTTCCCTCAGGAAAGGTGGTCTTTTCCCCAATGGTTTCTTTCAGGGGAGGGTCGAGGTCTTCCTTGAGAGCCTCTGCCTGGTGACAATCTTGACCACCTTATCAGGCATGGGTTTGCCAAATAGGTTTCCCCCAGTGCAGGGGATGTCTTGCAGTTTTACTTGCACCCATTGCTCGAGGTCGGAGGTTTGCAACCAAGGCCTGGCACCGGGCCTCAATGCCCACTGCTGTTACCCAGGCCGTTGTAGGCGGCACAGGACAGGAACTTTGAGCAGTCCCGGATTGTGGCTGTCAGGGAGAAGCCTGCCAGTTCTTGGATGAGACTCTTGAGATACATGCCTATGTACAGCTCATAGGCCTGTATCCGACAGCCCAGCATGGAGCCCTGGAAACACTTGTGCCAAAGGGCGTCAAGGGCTCGGGCCTCTCTGCCCAGGGGAATAGAAGAATAGTTCTTCTGACTTTTGAGCTTCTTCATCGAGGACTCCACAACCATGGAGTTATGCGAGTTGAGATTTTTTGGAAGCCAGAGCCCTTCTTGACGTGATAGATGGCGTCAAGGCATCGGCTGACCACCAGCACCGAGGCCAGGGTCTCCCACATCTGCAGGAGCAGTCACTCGAGGATGGGCTGGACCAGCATCCTAAGAGTCTCCTTTGACGGGGACTCATACTGGAGGATTTCCAGTTCTTCGGTGCGTGGGTCCTCCTCTGATTCGGTCAGGACCGAGGGGGCCTGGGCCACGTCTCGGACGAAGTTGTGGAAGGCCACATCCTCAGGGGGAGAATGGCACCTGTCTCAGGAGAGGCTTCAATGTCAGTTTCCCAGTCAGAGCAGAGGGCATTGAGGACTCTGAGGCTCAGGACTCTCATGCCTTGAGGCCGGCCCCAAGGAACAGGGATCCCCTGGTGGGTCTCGGGTCAGACTCCAGGAGGACCAGACTCCCGAGGATCGGGAATGTGACCACGAGCGGTGCCGAGGACTTGCCAGAGGCTGCCAGCACTCAGGGCCTGGCTCGACGCCTGGGGACTCCCCTGCATTCGGGGCCTAATTGTCGGGGCAGATGATGTGGACAAGCCAGACATCATTGCCTGCTGCAGGGCCGGATGGCAGAAATATTCTGCTCCAGGGCCACCATTCTGCTCTCGATGACAAAAGGCTCCGCAGCTGTCGATGTGGGCACCGAAGACCTCGGCCCCAACACCAGCATTCTAGCAAGTGCATCCTTGACGAGGACCATGTCCTCGAGGAGCCTCACACGGTCACTGCCAGCCGAGGATTCCTTCTTAGAGACCTTGAGGGGGCACTGCTCAGAGTTGCCCGAGTCCCACCATGGGACCTTACCGGGTTTCACCGGTGGAGCCTCCACTTGTTTCATGGGTTTTTTCTTTTTCTTCCCGGAGTCCGGCGTCTTTACAGAGGAGCCACCACCGCAGGACTCCGAAGACACCCGGGCCTCATGGGAAGTGCTCGGCTTGGGGCTCAGCATCGGGGAAGTAAGGGCTGAGTCAGACCGCAGGAACATCCTTTCCTGCAACTTCGACCTTTTCTTGTTCGTTTTCGGAGTCATGACCTGGCACAGGTTGCAGGTGGCACTGTCGTGGTCCGGGCTGAAGCAACGCAAGCAGCAGTCGTGGATGTCTGTAACATACATGGTCTGACAGCATCAGTCACACTTTTTGAACCCACCGGGAGACACCCTGTCAGGGTCGGCGACCCCTGGGCGAAAAAGGGCGTGAACACTGGTCGAGGCAAGCCTCGTCAAAAAAAGAAGGGAGACAGCCAAGAACAGCGCTGACTCAAAATGGGAAGTGGAACCGGTATGCAAACTGGGAAAAAATACATTTTTAAGGATAATTTCAGAGGATTTTTCTGGGAAAACAGGACAAGCATCCGTTGGTTCCGTGGAAAAAAGGAGACTGAACAAGATGGCATCCTTGGGTGAGAAGGGGACCGCGCATGCCTGGTAGCATTCCCAAAGGCTTTCTTTGAAAGCTGGGGAAATACTCTGCGCAGGCTCTGTCGGCGCCGACGTTACCCATATGTGAGGACCGACTTCCTGCTTGTTCCTGGAGAACCAGTCTTAACCATCATCAGCCACCTAGGCTGTCCACTGCAAGTCTTCTAGTATCCAGAAGTAGACTGGACTTGATGACCATTTGGCCCAACCAATGTTAGGTGTTCCATGGAACAAACCTGCATCCTTGGGAACAAGGGTCATAGCCATATGGGTGGAGTAACAAAGCTACTAGCAGGCCCATCATCAGAGGGCTAGCTTCCAGCAATCCACACTGCGCTGAGAACCTAAGGCGATAACTGCCAAGGCCTTCTTAAGGACCTCGACTCTCTAAAACCGATGCGCCACATACATAGCACCTTCCTTTACCAGGACAGTCATGCATTTAGTCACAGCTGTGACTCCCAACCTAGGAAATTCAAAGAGCTGATCCCACTCACCTTGGGGACAAAGGAACAGGCAAGAGAGGACCTTAGGAGCCCAAGGTACAAGTTCAGCAGTTTCCTTCCTAAAATGCTATGCACTGCTGCATAAGGTCAGAGGTGAAGTATGAAAGCCACAGCCCACTGGATCCAACGAGTATAAGGGGAACCACCCACCTGCTCAACTCATCCACAAATTGGTTCCACAACCTGCAGAACCGCCACAGCATCCTAAAAAGGTATAAACAGGGCCAATTAGATCACAGAGATTGCAACTAGCACTGGGAAACCACTAAACCATCCTCTTCATACTTACATTTCAGTGACACGAATTTCACTTGAGACCTTCAAAATCAACCCCTGCAGGGGATATGGTTGGGATCCTGGAGGAATGGAAGAGCACAAGTAGGGGCTGTGAACCTTCTAGCTGCCTATGACAAGAGTGCTCTTGGGCCCAGGGACCCCATGAAGGGGAATATTAAGCAGCTGGCCAAATTGAACACAGCCTGTGAGCTGTATCATCGAGCTGCAAACGCAAGTCAGTTGACAAGGAGGGCCCCCAAGGCCACCAGGCATGCAGATAAGGCCACACTGCCACGCTCCAACTCAGTCAGGCCCAATCCGCCATCTGGATTGGCTGTGGTGCCCACTGACATAAAAGAAAAAATAAAGGAGCAGCAGGGGTCACAGAACTACATCAGGCCCCAGGCCCCCTGCAGGGAAGGGTCCCAGAATGTCAAAAAACTGTGCCTTATAGTCTGCAGCCAGTTAAAACAAACAAACAAAAAAACCCTCACACACACAACAGGGGACACAGGTTCCATCGGGTTGCATGGTAGAAGACTGTAGCAGCATCAGCAAAAAACCCCAAAAACCCAGTGTAAAACTGTGCCAAAAAAGAAGCAGGATAACAAAAAAGCAAGCCCCAAAAAGTGATTCCCAAGGGCTGACCAGGGAAGCCCAAGTGGGGAAGCCCCAGACACCCACACAAGCCTAGAGAGACTGCCTTTTTTTTCTTTTTGAAGCTGCCTTAGCAGATAGCCAAATACTTCTGAAACCAACAGGGGAAAAAAGTTGAACATTTTTTTTTTAGAAAAATACATAGTATGCTGATGCAGACGGCAAGAGGGAAGGCGGGGTGGGCCCAATTTACAAACTCCTCTATGGGCTTCATGGGTTCCTCCTACTCCTCTTCAGGCCCACCAAAAACTGGTTATCTATGATAAACTGCGCTGGATATGGGGTGCTGTCAGTTCAAAAAGTGAAGAATGCACCCTCACTCCAAGCATTGTTGGGCCCTTCAGAACTCAGTCCTAAGGCCACTGAGCTGTAGTATGGGCAGGAGAGCTAGGCCTGTTTGTAATGCAACACCTTGCCACCTGCTGGAGGCAGAAACTATTGGCTTCTCTCAGTGTTACACCAGAGGGTATACCAAGTGATGACTTCACTGAAAGTCACACAAGAATGCTTCTACCTGCTGGCAAGGGAGCATAACCAACTCGTCTGGGTTGGTCTAGCAGGTTAATAAGGAATGGTCAATTTTCTCAATGGAGAAAAGGATGACTAGTAGAGTGCCCTAGGGATCTGTACTAGGCTCAGTGCTTTTATTTGTTGGACCTTCAAAAATGTTTTTTCCCCCAAGATACAAGTAGTACACCTCAGAGTCCCAAACACAATCCCCCATTCCCTCTCCCCCACATACCCCATAACAGAACATAGCATAATGTAAAATATCATAACATATGATCAAGTCCCCTCAAGACTAGAAACGTAGATCTAAAGAGAAGTCTTTCCCTCCCACACGCACATCACACATCAATCACTCTGTGCACTCCCTGGACCTCAACCACCTCCACACGTACTCCTAATGTTGTTGCACATTTTCACCTCTCCCCCTCCTAAGAGCTGTTAATGTATGCATCAAATATAGATCGGTGAGATGCTGGGTGAAGCCGCCCAGCCCTGGCAGCTCCAGTCTATACCAGTACACTGCCATCTGCAGCGTGCTGCCACAGTACAGTGTTGCAGTACCCCTGAACAGCTGCGGGGAACCTGTTCTACTCCCTTTTGTAGCAGGAAGTAGGCTGGGCATCTGGGTTCCGTACAATCTCTTCCATCTGGGTGATCATCTCCTCTCAATACCTCTGCATCTTTGGGCAATCCCACCACATATGAATTAACATGCCTTGGCCCCCACACTCACACCAGCACCCATCAGTCCTAAGAATTCCCGCACCAGAGTGAGATATCACTTAAAGCCATTTTGGAGACAATGTTGGTGGCCACCGAGAGCCCCGCTACGCTTCTAATGATTTCTTCCCATGTGAGGTCCCACCCTCTCTCTCCCAAATCCCTTTCCCATTTAAGCATATAACTCGGTTTCCCCACCGCCCTCGTGTTCAATCCTCTATATACGTGGGAAAGTTGCCACCTATGCCCTAGGATCCCCAAAGGACTTCAAACTAGGATCTCTCCCGAGCCACTTCCTTATCGCCCAGAAAGTGATGCAGCTGTAAGTAGCTAAACTAATCCATCCCTTCCAGACCATACAGGGATTGCAGCTCAAAGGGTTTGACCTTCCCCCTGTGAACCAGTTGACATTTTGGACACCTTTCCTCTCCCAACGGCACAACCTGGTCCCTCATTCTCATGAAAGCAAGCAGCCAGGGGCAACACCCCTGAGACCGTTTTGCCTGCTAAAAGTTACATCTATAGCGATGGACAGATCCAAAGTCCGCTCAAGGGATTCTCCCGCCTTACCCATTGCTTGTCCTGGTCTCTCATCCAGAAGTAGACACTCTTGAGTTGGGCTGCCACATAATATAACTTCATATCTGGCAGACCCAGCCCACCCTCACTCTTAGATCTGTTGTACCCTCTGGGCTACCCACAATTCACACCCATTCTGAACAAATCTAGCTATCTTCCTTTGGAGGATCCATAATACCCTTTCAGGCACCTCCACTGAGAGCACCTGAAAAAGACAGAGAAAGCAAGGCAGCATCATCATCTTGATCGTCACTATCCTGCCCAGCCACGACAAGTAGCCCTGCCCCTACTGGCGGAACAGGCTGTCCACCTCCTCCAACAGTTGTCAATAATTCAGGTCATATAGGTCAGAATGATGTGGACTTATCTGCACTCCCAAATACCTGATTACCCACCTGAAGGGAAGAGTCCACTGCAGTCTTTCCCGCACTCCCTCTGGGACGGTCAGGTTCAAGATCTCTGATTTACTCCAGTTAAGTTCCCACATTGTAAGCGGCAGGGATATCTGTGGTCTTCCCACGCCATTATGACATCATCAGCTAACAAAGTGAGACAGTACTCTGGGCTCCCCACCCGAATTTCCCTACTTGTGAGCGTAAATAAAAAAAGGACAGGCGGCAACCCTGCCTGGTACCCCATTGTAGGGGAAAGAAGTGGGAAAATCCCCCATTCACATTAAGCATAGGCCTGAGGTTTGACATACAAAGCTTGGATCCATCGCCCAAAAGTCTCCCCAAAACCCATCTTCCCCAGAACCCACAGCATAAAATCCCATGACATGTGGTCGAAGACTTTCTCTGCATCTAGAGATATGAGCAACACCTGTTCCTTCTGTTGCCGGGCCACCCAGATGAGGCTGAAAAACTTTCACAGTCAGGAGCTTGCCTCCCAGGCATAAAACCCACCTGATACAACCCCACAATCCCAAGATGATCTTATTCATTCGGGTCACCAATACTTTAGCCAACAACTTCATGTCAAGGTTGAGGGATATGGGGTGATAGGTTGCACACCCCTGGGGATCTTTCCCCGCTTTAGGGATCAGAGAAATTCCTGCCCAACCCATTGTTTCGGCCAGTGGGGCCACTTCCCTGGGCAAGCTGAACCAGGACTTCTCCAAATTGTCTGTAGAAGCGGGTAGTAAGCTCATCCAAGCCCATTGCCTTGTCTGGTTTAACCAGCTTAATCACCCCCCATATTTCATCTGGACCAATCTCCCGCTCCAACTCTGCCATAGCGCCTGGCTCTGATTTGTTCAGAGGAACAGAGTCCAGGTGACTAGCTATGTCTGTCTCAGGTGCTGAGGGTGGAGCTGTGTAAAGTCTCTGAAAAAAAAAAGTAGCAAATGCTCCTCTCATCCTCTCCTCCTGCCGGTGCAGCGTACTGTATTGGTCCTGCACTGCCAGGATCTGGGTGCGCAAACAGCACCACTGCAGCTGGCACGCCAGATAATTATCTGCTTTATTGCCTCCCTCAAAGGCCTCCTGCTGCAGGAGCCTCATCCAGTACCATATCTCCTCAGCTTCCAGTGTATTAATGTGTATTAATCTATTTGTCTCCTGTGACACCTTTGTCTTTGTGGTGTGCTAGTTCAGCCTTCTCAGCTATAAAACTTACCTTGCCTCTCTCAACTAACTGGGCTTTGTGTGGTAGCCAGGTTAACTGTTCATTTTAAATTAAATCTCTCTCCCCAGAACCTGCTGTGTGTTAAACTTTTTTTCTAGCCTGCCTGAGTGAATCCTCCCCCTCCCCCCCCTGCTGAGGTATTGTGTAGCCTTCTTCCTGTTTCCTCCACGTGTGCATAGTCTGTTTTAGTCTGCTTTTCTCTGATCAGAGAAGAGCAGTGCTTTTTACAGTGCTCTGCTACAGAAGTGGATATTTGTCTCCTGTGACACCTTGCTGTGAGTTCTAGCTGTTTATTAATCACAGGTACACTAAAAAAAGATTTTTTAAACTGCCTCTAATGTTTCGATTGATTTTTACGTTTTTTGGTGTGCTGAATCCAAATCTGGTAACCAATTTGCTCCATCACGTACAGATTTTTTGCTACATTGGGTTAGCAGTTTGAGGTGAACGTTTCAGATTGAGTGCGATCGAGATAAAAGTTTCTTGGATGAATTCTTTATACTAATTGTTTAGTAGTTATTCAAATAAGAATAAAGAAAATTGTAACAAGGCAGCACATAAGAATAGAGTAATCTCAAGAAAACACACTGTGATGGTAGCAAAATTGTCTGCACTTAAAACAGCCACATACATGTGCACAAACATTGAGCATATAAGAGCGAGGTTAGACACAAAGCAAAGCAAAGAAATGTGCAAAAAATGTTGTACAGGTATGTATGTAAGAATAGAAAACGCAAACCGCACCATTGCAATACATGAAGACAAACACCCGATGGTGTGAAAATAAAATTCTAATAAATGAGATCCGACACTGTGGTAATAACTAGCAAATTTTTATTTCAAAGTTTAGTAAAAACACGATATTTGTCAACACAGTTTAGATTTTAAAGTCATTCTTGGGTCAATCAATCTCCTGGTGGGCCCGTTTCTTCTTCCCCCGAATGCTTCTCTTGGTGCGCTGCTTGGCGTATTTTTCATTTGGGGTTTCCCGCAGCAGCAACCAGCAGAAATCAGCCATCATAGTGGTGTTCCATCTTCCTTGGTACCTTCTCTCTGCGTCCTTGATGTCCTGGTGAAACCTTTCACCTTGTTCTTCACTGTACGCCCCCAGGTTTTCGGGAAAGTAGTTCACATGGGAGTGCAAGAAATGGACTTTCAGGCTCATGTTACAGCCTTGTTCTTTGAAGGCATTGAGCATCCTGGCAACAATATCCTTATAGTTCTCATCCCGCCTGTTCCCCAAGAATTTGAGAACAACATCCTTGAAGGAATCCCAGGCTTCTTTTTCCTTCTCAGACATCGTTTCAGCGAATGCTCCATCTGAAATGAGTTTCCTTATATCAGGGCCAACAAACACTCCTTCCTTTAGCTTTGCTTCAGAAAGTCGGGGGAACTTTGAGCAAAGGTACCGAAAGCACTCACCATATTTTGGAAGGGACTTGATGAATTGCTTAATGAGACCCAACTTAATGTGGAGAGGTGGTAATAGAATTTTATCACGAGGTACCAAGCTCTCATGAAGAACATTTTTCTCACCGGGTCTCAAATACTCCCGAATTGGCCAGTCTTTTTTCCCCCAGTGTAGGTCGCGGGCCCGGCTATCCCACAAGCAAAGGAAGCAGGGATATTTGGTGAAACCGGATTGCTGCCCTAATAGCATGGATAGAATTTTAAAGTCTCCACAAATCATCCACTTATGCTCATCATAACAAATCTTCTGAAGAATCAGGGCCAAATTCTCGTATTTTTCTTGGAGAATAACAGAGTGAGCAATAGGAACTGAAGCGAATGTATTGCCATTATGAAGAAGAACACCTTTTATGCTGTCTTTTGACGAATCAATGAACAGCCGCCATTCAGCAGGATCATACTTGAGTTTAAACTTTTCCATCACTCCGTATATATCGTTGCAAAATACCAAATCTTCCTCTTTGCTGAAATACTTCAAAAATTGTGTCTCGCGGTTGCGGTACCAATAAAAAGTTGTTCCTGGTGACAATAGATTTTTCTGTTTAAGCCGAGAACCTAGCAGTTGGGCAGCATCTTTTGGGAGTCCTAAATCCCGGACTAAATCATTCAATTCAGCTTGAGAGAAAAGTTCAGGTTTCGGATCTGGTTCAGTTTCAATCTCGGAAGTACTGGACTCATCGGGAAAAGCCATCTGATGAGTCTCATCATGATCAGAACCGTCCACACAAATATGATCCAAAGATTTTGGTGGTTCAGGCACAGGTACTTCGTTGCTATGAGGCATAGGCCTAATTGCTGAGGGAAGGTTGGGGTAACTTATTACGTTCTTATTTTTTAAGTTGTATCCCTTCACAATGCAAGAGAAAAATAGCAGTCACTGCTGTGGTCTCTTTGTTCACGCCACATCATAGGTAGTCCGAAACGAAATGCTTGTTTTTTACCTTTCATCCATAAGCATAGATCTTCCTCACATGTCTTGCATACTTTGTGAGGAGCCCACGGTTTGTCTTGATCGCCTAACTTCAAACCGAAATAGGCGAAATATACTTTTTTAATAAATGCAGAAATGTTCCTCTGCCGCTTTTTCACGGTATATTCCCCACAAATAAAACAAAGACTGTCCGGAGAGTTGACGCAACCTCTGGCTCTGTGAGCCATCACAAATACATAGCACTGCAAACTACAACTGTAGTGAACCACTTCGGAATAAAGCTGGATTACGACTGAGCAAACAAAAGGTAATAATGAACTTGCAAGAAACTGAAATTTGACAGGAACGTTCATGTCGCAACCACCGTGTTTGAGCGAGCGAGCGAACGAGGCGAACAGGAAAGAACATGCGCCAGCGCGAGTACTGGATTTAGCCCCCCGCCTCCCAATTGTCCTGTTAATGTATAAAATGAATACAAAACACTCTAAAATATCATGAGGGAGTGTTTCTAGTTAGTTAACCATTACAACCTCTATTTTGGGCCAAGAAAATAAACTGCAGTCGGCTAAAAAGAAATTATGTGAACATTCCTTATATGGGTAAGAAATCTAATTTTGCAAGAAAACGTGACGTGATGGAACATTTTGGCTATTTTTCCTGGATTCAGCACCCCAAAATCTATAGGAATCAGTTGCAAAACTGGAGGCAGTTTTTTGGTAGTGTACCTGTGTTATTTATTGTTTGTCTAACTGTTTATTTAATTATTTATTGTTTGTCTTAGTGGTGTGCTAGTTCAGCCTTCTCAGCTATAACTTACCTTGACTCTCTCAACTAACTGGGCTTTGTGTGGTACCCCCTTCCCCCCTGCTGAGGGTTCAGGACAAGGTACCTTGTAACTGCCCTCTTTAATAGGACTTATCTCCCTCCCTCCCCAGCACCCACCCACCCCAGGGGTAATTGTAGTTTTATAGGTACTTGCACATCTTAGAGGAAAGGGACTGCTCTCAGGTGCAGCTCGTTATCCAAATCAGTCATACACAGAGGACCTGAGATTAATTACTTAAGCTTCAGGTACACAAGGTGTATTAGGGGTATTAGATACACTTTTATTGGTATAAGCATCCACACCAATCCTTATTATATACAGAATTTAAAAGACCTAAACACAAGCTTTAAACTAAGATGCAGACAGAAGTCCAGCAATGAGATGGGGGTTCTCCGGTCTTTTGCATTGAGTGTCACATGTATGATTTTCTCCCAGTTGGTGAGAGGTCTTACGTATGCACTAAGTGCAAAGAACTCTTTGCTCTCAGGGAATGAGTCCGTTCTCTAGAGGCTAGAGTAGCAGACCTGGAAGACATAAGAAAGACAGAGAAGTACATGGACGAGACCTACAGGGATATAGTCCTGAAGTCCCACCTCCAGTCTGGCAGCATCCCGGTTGCCATGGAGGAGAGAGGTCACGTGACAGGACAGCATCACCCTGGTGTGGCAGGAAGTGATCCTGTAACTAGGACCTGTCCTCCAGGTGATGTAAAACCCTCTCGCACCGAGGACGTTTCTCCAGGGCCATGTCCCCAAGAGGGGAGGGTCAGGACAGCTGTTATAGTTGGTGATTCAATCATTAGGAATGTAGATAGCTGGGTGGCTGGTGGACGTGAGGATCGCCTGGTAACATGCTTGCCTGGTGCGAAGATAGCGGACCTCACGCACCGCCTAGATAGGATCATAGATAGTGCTGGAGAGGAGTCTGCTGTCTTGGTACATGTTGGTACCAATGACATAGGAAAATGTGGTAGGGAAGTTCTGGAGGCTAAATTTAAGCTTTTAGGTAGGAAGTTGAAATCCAGAACTTCCAGGGTAGCGTTCTCCGAAATGCTTCCTGTTCCACGTGCAGGACCCAAAAGACAGGCAGAGCTCCGGAGTCTCAATGCGTGGATGAGACAATGGTGCAAGGATGAGGGGTTTGGATTTGTTAGGAACTGGGGAACATTCTGGGGAAAGGGGGGGCTCTTCCGAAGGGATGGGCTTCACCTTAATCAGGATGGGACCAGACTGCTGGCATTAACCTTTAAAAAAGAGACAGAGAAGCTTTTAAACTAGAAATTAGGGGAAAGCCGACAGTCACCCAGGAGTGCATGGTTCGGACAAAGGTATCCTTGAAGGATACTACCAAAAGCAGTGAGGTTCCAAAAGGGAGTATAGTAGCCCAAATGCCCTTGAGTAAGGAGCAGACAGAGCATAAAGATTCCAAATTACCCCTGCCTACCAATAGCCAGATTAATATGAATAAAATACAGTCTCTAAAATGCATGTATGCCAATGCTAGAAGTCTAAACAATAAGATGGGAGAGTTAGAATATATAGCACTAAATGAGAGGTTAGATATGATTGCACTCTCAGAGACATGGTGGAAGGAGGATAACCAGTGGGACAATGTGATACCTGGATACACACTATATCGTAATGATAGAGCTGATCAAATTGGTGGACGGGTTGCGCTCTATGTTAGAGAGGGCACTGAGTCAGAAAGGATTAAAGTTTTGCAGGGAACAAAATTTGCTGTAGAATCTCTATGGATTGAAATTCCATTTATGAAGGGGAAGGTGATGGCAGTTGGAGTATACTATCGACCGCCTGGCCAGAATGAACAAATGGATGATGAAATGCTCAAAGAAATCAAGGAAGCTAACAAAAGTCACAACAGAGTAGTAATAATGGGTGATTTCAATTACCCCGGTATCGACTGGGTCAGTGTCACAGCAGGACAAGCTAAAGAGATAAAGTTTCTAGATGGAATAAATGACTGCTTCTTGGAGCAGCTGGTTCATGAACCGACCAGAGGGGAAGCCATACTGGACCTAGTCCTTAGTGGAACGCCAGATCTGGTGCAAGAAATAAGGGAGTTGGGACCACTTGGCAATAGTGATCATAGTATGATCATGTTTGATTTAATTAGTGGAGGACAGATAGTAAAGGCATCCACAGTACTACCTTTTAACTTTCAAAAGGGAGACTATGATAGAATGAGGAATATAGTTAGGAAAAAACTAAAAGGAGCGGTTCCAAAGGTTAAAGACTTACAGCAAGCTTGGGTGTTATTTAAAAATACTATCCTCGAAGCCCAGACCAGCTGTATTCCACGCATTAGGAAAAGTGGAAGAAAGTCCAAAAAACTGCCAGCATGGTTTAAAGGTGAGGTCAGAGAGGCTGTTGCTGCCAAAAAAGCAACCTTCAGGAAATGGAAAAAAGAGCCAAATGATGAAAACTGGAAACAGCACAAGCACTGGCAAGTTAAATGCAAAGCATTGATAAGGCAGGCAAAGCGGGAATTTGAGAAGAAACTTGCTACGGAAGCAAAAACACGAAATAAAGACTTTTTCAAGTACATTCGTAGCAAAAGGCCTGTGAGAGAGTCAATTGGACCATTAGATGATAGAGGGATAAAAGGGGCAGTAAGAGGAAACAAGGCTATAGCAGAGAGACTGAATGAATTCTTTGCTTCGGTCTTTACTGAGGAAGATGTAGGGATGTTACCCACGACTGAAGTGGTATTTAAAGGTGATACTGCAGAGGAATTGAGAGAAATATCGCTACACCGGGAAGATATATTACAACTATTTGATAAACTGAATAGTAGCAAATCACCTGGACCGGATGGTATACATCCCAGAGTGTTGAAAGAACTGAAATATGAGATTGCAGACCTGCTATTGGTAATCTGTGAACTTTCATTAAAATCATCTGTAATACCTGAAGATTGGAGGGTCGCCAACGTAACACCAATTTTTAAAAAGGGTTCCAGGGGTGACCCAGGAAATTACAGACCGGAGAGCCTGACGTCAGTACCAGGGAAAATGGTAGAAACCATCATAAAGAACAAAATTACACAGCATGTAGATAGTCATGGCCTAATGGGAGACAGCCAACATGGCTTTAGACAAGGAAGATCTTGTCTTACTAATCTGATATGTTTTTTTGAAGGTGTGCATAAACAGGTAGACAAAGGTGAGTCGGTTGATATAGTGTATCTGGACTTTCAGAAAGCTTTTGACAAAATCCCCCATCAGAGACTTTTGGCGAAACTAAAAAGTCATGGGATAGGAGGCAGTGTACTATTGTGGATCGGGAACTGGTTAAAAGATAGAAAGCAGAGGGTAGGGCTAAATGGCCAATATTTCCAATGGAAAAAGGTGAATAGTGGAGTACCCCAGGGATCTGTACTGGGTCCGCTGCTTTTTGACATATTCATAAATGACCTGGAAAAGGGAATAACTAGTAAGGTTATCAAATTTGCAGATGACACAAAACTGTTTAAAGTTGTTAAAACCCAAGAGGATTGTGGAAAACTGCAGGAGGATCTGGATAAATTGGAAGACTGGGCATCCAAATGGCAGATGAAATTTAATGTGGACAAGTGCAAAGTTATGCACCTAGGAAAGAACAACCCACACTATAGTTACACGATGCAAGGCTCCACATTAGAAACCACCACCCAGGAAAAAGATTTAGGAGTCATCGTGGATAACATGTTAAAACCCTCCGCCCAGTGTGCAGCGGCGGCCAAGAAAGCAAATAGAATGCTAGGTATCATAAGGAAAGGGATGGAGAATAAAACAAAGGATGTTATAATGCCTCTGTATCGCTCCATGGTACGACCGCACCTTGAATATTGTGTGCAATTCTGGTCACCGTATCTTAAAAAGGACATAGCGTTATTAGAAAAAGTACAGAGAAGAGCCACCAAATTGGTGAAGGGGATGGAAGGCTACTCCTATGAAGAGAGGCTAAGAAGGTTAGGGCTCTTTAGCCTGGAGAAGAGATGGCTGAGGGGAGATATGATAGAGGTCTATAAATTAATGAATGGAGTGGAACGGATAAACGTGGATCAATTGTTTACGCTATCGGAGTATAGAAAGACTAGGGGACATGTAATGAAGCTACAGGGTAAACCATTTAAGACAAATAAGAGAAAATATTTTTTCACTCAACGTGTAATCAAACTCTGGAATCTGTTACCGGAGGATGTAGTAAGGGCTGTTAGTATAGCTGGGTTTAAAAAAGGTTTGGACAAGTTCCTGAAGGAAAGGTCCATAAACCACTATTAAAAAGGGACCCAGGATATCAATGCTTGACCCAGTACAAGCATTGTGGAACCTGTGTCTTTTGGGGATATTGCTAGGTACGTATGACCTAGATTGGCCACTGTTGGAAACAGGATACTGGGCTTGATGGACCTCGGTCTGACCCAGTATGGCATGTCTTATGTTCTTATGTTCTAATGTGGGCCCGCGCTGCCAAAACCGGCAATAACCGCCTCTCCCGGCCGAGCCCCATCATTGCTCCAATCTCTGCAGTTCTGATTTTAATGACAGTAACCAGGCCCCTTTATCACGCTTTATTCTTGCCCCCCATTTGACAAAGACTACCTGGAGCGTGGCCTTAAAGCTGTCCCACGCAGTCCTTCACCCCACTTTCACATTATCATTGAGATCAAAGAATTGCCCTATCAACCCTTCTCCTTCAGCCTGTAGGGCTTCATTAAGTTTCCAAAACTGTTGACGTCTATGTTTCCGCCTGAATTGTTAATCAAATTTCTACAGGGGCGTGGATGGCCAGGCAATTCTAGCCATCCAGCTAGCTCCTTCCCCACCCAAACCATGTCGATCCTGGAGTAGGATCTATGCACGTGGGAATAATAAAAGAATTGACGCTTTCCAGGGTGCAGGAATCACCATGCAACTACCACCCCTTGTCCTTTCATGAATGATTTAAACCTGGCCCTATCTGCCCGCCATCCACCCCTCTTCCCCTCCCCCCAGTACTGTCTCTGCCTGGGTCCCAGGTCATGTTATAGTCTCCCCCAAGGATTACAGGGCCCTCCCCGCAGTGGCCAATTTTTACCCCACTTCGATATAAAAGTTCACTTGGGCTCCCATGGGCGCATAAATGCATGCCAATTTAAACCACTCATTCCCCAACTGGACTTGCACCAAGAGATACCTATCATATTTGTTCCTAGTGACCTGTCCCACAGTTGCTCAGAGGTTGGCATCTAGAAAAATGGCTACTCTCCACTTCTTACGCTCCACCACATTCGATGCATATAACCAGATGGGGCATGCCTTTGCTGTCACCAACCGCTTGTGAGCTCTCAGGAGGTGAGTTTCTTGTAACACAGAAATGGAGGCCCGCTGCCTCTGGATCTCTTTATACAGTTTCTGTCTCTTAAATGGGGAGTTGGGTCACTATCTTCAGCTCATCTGTCATAGTTCCCTATCTGCTTCCCACAAGCAGCCCCCAAATGCTCCCTCCCCTCCACCCCAACCGCCCACCCATCAGCATCAAAGACACAGGCTACCACCACCGTCGCAGGATGGCTTGGCCCCCAAAAACAGCCCCCCTTGGCCCACTGCAACCTTCCCTTCTTAGGTCGCCAACCTCCCCCCATGTCTCCTGGTACCTTCTCCCTCTCGCAAAGCAAAAAACCTGTGAGTCAGTTGAATCACTGGATGATAGAGGGGTAAAAGGGGCACTAAGGGAGGACAAGGCCATAGCGGAGGCACTGAATCAATTCTTTGCTCCCGTCTTTACTGAAGAAAATGTAGGGAAGTTACTCGTGCCTGAAATGGTACATAAAAGTGATGTAGTGGAAGAATTGAAAGAAATATCGATAAACTGGGAGGATGTATTATAACTGTTTGATAAACTGAGGAGTAGCAAATTACCTGGACCGGATGGTATACATCAGAGGGTGCTGAAAGAACTGAAATATGTAATTGCAGACCTACTATTAGTAATCTGTTAACTACCATTAAAATCATCTGTAGTACCTGAGGATTGGAGAGTGGCCAATGTAACTCCAATGTTTAAAAAGGGGTCCAGGGATGATCCGGGAAACTACAGACTGGTGAGCCTGATGTCAGTATTGGACAAAATGGAAGAAACCATTATAAAGAATAAAATTACTGAACATGTATATAGCCATGGTTTAATGGGAGAAAGCCAACATGGATTTAGCCAAGGAAAGTCTTGCTTTACTAATCTGTTATATTTTTTGAAGGTGTGACTAAACAGGTAGACAAAAGGTGAGCCGGTTGATATAGTAACATAGTAACATACTAAATGACGGCAGATATAGTGTATCTGGATTTTCAGAAAGCCTTTGATAAGATCCAGCATTTATTTAACAGGTTTTTTTATACTGCTTTATCATTTCAATCATAGCGGTTTACATTGAAACTTCAACTTGGTAATGTACATTAAACAGGGACATTGATAACTTGGATTTTTCTGAGGCAATGGAGGGTAAAGTGACATGCCCAAGGTCACAAGGAGTGCCAGTGGTAATTGAACCCTTGATCTTCTGGGTACTAGGCAGTTGCTCTAACCACTAGGCTATTCCTCCACACTGCTACATGAGAGACTCTTGGCGAAATTAAAAAGTCATGGGATTGAAGGCAGTGTAGTATTATGGATCAGAAACCGGTTAAAAAATAGAAAGCAGAGATTAGGGCTAAATGGCCAAATTTCTCAATGGAGAAAGGTGAATAGTGGAGTACTCTAGGGGGTCTGTGCTGGGCCCGCTGCTTTTTAACATATTCATAAATGACCTGAAAATGGGAATAACGAATGAGGTGATCAAATTTGCAGATGACACAAAATTATTCAAAGCTGTTCAAACACAAGAGAATTGAAAAATTGAAAGACTGGATGTCCAAATGGCGGATGAAATTTAATGTGGACAAGTGCAAAATAATGCACCTAGGAAATAACAACCCAAACTATGGTTACACAATGCAAGGTACCAACTTAGAAACCACCACCCAGGAAAAAAGACTTAGGCATCATCGTGGAATATGTTGAAACCCTACGTCCAGTGTGCAGCAATAGCCAAGAATGCAAATAGAATGCTAGGAATCATAAGGAAGGGAATGGAGAATAAAACAAAGGATATTATAATGCCTCTATATCATTCCATGGTGCGACCGTACCTTGAATATTGTGTGAAATTCTGGCTTCCATATCTTATAAAGGATCTGGCTGAATTAGAAAAGGTACAAAAAAAAGCGACAAAAATAGCAAAAGGAATGGAAGGATACCCCTATGAGGAGAGGCTTAAAAGGTTGGGGCTCTTCAACTTGGAAACGAGATGGCTGAGCCGGGATATGATATAGGTCTATAAATTCATGAATGGAGTGGAATGGGTTAATGCAGATCGGTTGTTTACGCCATCAAAAAGTAGTAAGACTAGAAGACACACAATGAAGCTACTGCAACCTATTTAAGACTAATAAGAGAAAACTTTTTAACAACGCGTAATCAAACTCAGGAATTCGTTAATGGAGGATGTAGTAAAAGTTGTTAGTGTAGCTGGGTTTAAAAAAGGTTTCAACAACTTCCTGGAGGAAAGGTCCATAAACCATTATTAAAGAGGATCCAGGAAATCCACTGCTTGCCTTGGGACAAGCATTGTGGAACCTGCATGCCTCCGAGAACCTGCCAGGTACTTGTGGCCTGGATTGGCCACTGTTGGAAATAGGATACTGAGCTTGATAGAACATAAGAAATGCCTTACTGGGACAGACCAAGGTCCAACACCCCCAAACCCCCTCACCCTCACCTCAGTGTACAGTATTCCCATTCATCCCTCCAGCCACACACATTCACAACCTTATGCACATCCTTCACCCCAAGACATCAGTGTAATCCTCCTCCCTTCACATCCAAACAGCCCCAACATTAACAACATACCAGGTTCTCCCCCAAACTCCAATCCTCTCTCAATATGAGGCCCCCACAGACTATGTGGGCCGCCTTACTGAAGGAGTCCAACTGGGCCCAATGGACCACAATTATTTATTTATACATACATTTCTTCTATACCGCCCCCTTCCAGAGATCAAGGGCTGTTTACAGTTAACAACTGAACAACTTTTACATGGAACAGTGGTATTAACTATTTACAGGGAACATATTGTACAAACAAACTTGTGTGTCAACTTTTTATTTACATACGTACAGGAGTTAGCCTATTCTTAGCTTTTTCTTTGGGTGGGTGGGGCAAGGCTCTGAGGTTGTTTAAGTAGGGGGCGAGGGAGATTAGTAGGTTGGTTTTGTATTTGTTGAGAGATTGTTCATAGGAGGTGGGGGGTTTCAGCTGGGTTTTCAGTGTTCAGTGAAAAGGAGTGTTTTGAGTCCTTTTCTGAATAGTTGGAGGTCTTTTGTCATGCGGAAAGTTAATGGAAGTTCATTCCAGAGGGTGGGGGCAGCAAATGAAAACGCTCTGGAGTTTGTGGTTTCATTTGTCCTGCAGATGGTTTTGGGTATGACAAGTGAGTGACTTGCATTTTGTCTGCGTGATCTGGATTCTGGTGGGGAGTGTAGGAAGGTGGTTAGGTAGGAGGGGGAGATGTCATTGAACAGTTTGAATGTTGAATGTTGTAAGGAGTATTTTATATTTTATCCGGCTGTTTATTGGGAGCCAGTGTAGTTCATGTAGGATGGGGGTTATATGATCAGTTAGGCGAGCTTTTGCGACCACCCTAGTAGTGATGTTCTGGGCTCTTTGTAGTATATTTGTGTTTTTAAGTGGTAGGACATTCAGTAGACTATTACAATAGTCGAAGTGGAGGGTAATTAATGAGTTGACTACAGACCTGAAATCATGGGTATCGAGAAGGGGTCTTAGGTGATGTACGGTTCTTAGTTTAAAGAATGCAGTTTTTACTATTTATGTGGGGGAGCATACTGAGTGTGTGATCTAATATTGTCCCCTAGGTATTTTACCTCTTGTTTAACAGGGATGGCTGTGTTGTTGATTATGATGGTTTTTAGATGGATTGCATCGTGGTTTCTCGATACAAACATAGCTTCAGTTTTTTTGAAGTTAATGCCGAGGTAGTTGGTCTCTAACCAAGATTCAGCCTCTCTGATGCATTCAGGTAGATTGTGGTATGAAGGGTTGCTAGTGTTTATGGGGACAGAGAGCATGATGTCGTCGGCATAAATGTAATGGTTAATTTTGAATTTTCTAAATATGTTCGTGATGGGTTGTAGGTATAGGTTAAAAAGAAGGGCTGAGAGGGCCGAGCCTTGTGGAATTTCCTGTCCTTGGGGGCATGTTTCTGAGGTGTCTTGGCCTAATTGGATACGAAGCATCCGGTGTGATATATATGACATAAACCATTTAAGGACAGTGCCTCCTATTCCCATATTTGCCAGCTTTTCGATTAATGTGTTGTGGTTGATGTTATCGAATGTGGAGGCTGTATCTATGAAAAGGAGGATGAATCCTTGTTTATTGTCATCTGTACCTCTAATGAGGTTGTCCGTCAGTGTTATTAACAAGGTTTCAACGCCGTGGAAGGGGCGGAACCCGAATTGGTGGGAGTATAGAGGGGCGTGGAGGTCAATATAGTCTTGCAATGGAGTTGGATGTTTTTCTTCTATTAACTTAGCAATGAACGGTATATTGGCTATGGGTCTGTATGAGCTTGGGTCTTTTGGGTCCAGTGTATTATTTTTTAGGATAGGGCGGATGGAAGTGAGTTTGAGGGCATCTGGCATGATGCCTTGTGAGAGTGATTAATTATCTGTAGGATGTTTGTGGCGAGTTCGGCTTTGGTGGACTTGATCCATGATACTGGCCATGGGTCAAGGGGGGGAAGTTGTGGTGTTGATCATTGTTATGATCTTAAGGGGGTGCTTTTGATAGACTACGTGAAAGCTTTCCCATTTGTTAGAGTTTTTTGAACCTACATGTATTGCAGTGATAGTGTTGAAGGACTTGTTTTTTAGTTTCTCTGCAAAATGTGTAGCTAAGGTTTGTACACATATTGTGGAGTGTTCTGGTTTTTGTGTTTTTCTTAGTGATCTTACAATTGCAAACAATTCCCTGGGTCGGTTAATGGCCATGTTTATTTTTGCGTGATATTCTCGTTTTGATTTGTTGATTGCATCTTTATATGTGTTGAGTAGGCTGAGGTATTGGGATTTGTTTTCGCTTGATTTAGTTGTTCTCCATCTTTTTTCTTGTTTTCTCAGTTGTTTTTTTAGTTTGGCGAGTTCATGGGTAAACCTTTTTTGTGATCTTTTTGGGGGGGGTTTGGGTGTGACTTGTGTGGGGGTGGCTGCCTTTTGGATGGTTATGTTCCATTGGTTTATGGCTATATTGATGTTTGATGTGTTTGTTGTTAGCTTGGGTAATACATCGTCTAGGAAGGCACCTTTATTAAAGTGGGTAAAACATTTATTTTGTGGTGTAGTGTTTGGTGTGTTGGTATTGGGTGCTTGTGTGTGGAGATAGAAGGTTATTAAGTGATGGTTGGACCAGGGTACTTCAGTTATGGATGGTGGGAGGGGGGGTGGTGAGGAGTTGGTGGCTGTTGAAAGGTGTACGGAGGAAAACAAGATCCAGGGTGTTTCCCTTTATGTGTGTGGGGGCATGTATGATCTGTTTGAATCCCATTTCTGTCATTGTGTCCATGATGTTTATTCTGTGAGAGGAGTTGAGGTATGGTAGGTTCACATCACCCAGTATAAGTGGTTTTCTCAATGAAGCTGTGCATGCTAGGACAGAGAGTCGTTCTGATGAGACCATCGACCGAACAGCGACTTCTGTAAGGGGCGCATGTGAGCTCTGGCCCACGGCACAACTTCCAGAGTCACCACCATTGTCCCTAACACACGGAGATAGTGCCAGACTGATGGTGCAGGAGTCCTCAAAAAATCGCGCACCAGAAGCTGCAGGCCCTGGGCTCAGAGATCTGGCAAGAAAACCAATCCCGCATGAGTGTCGAAGCAAACTCTCAAATACTCTAGAACTTGCGTCAGAACCAAATCGGCTCTTGGCCGTATTGACCACCCAACCAAGACTCTGTAGGAGCTCTACCACTCTGTCACTTGCAAACTCTCAGCCCTGGACTTTGCCCGAATCAACCAGTCATTGAGATAGGGATGAACTAATACTCCCTCCTTCCAAAGAGCTGCCGCCACCACCACCATAACCTTGGTGAAGGTGCACGGAGCCATTGCCAGACCGAAGGGCAACGCCTGAAACTGAAAATGCCCCCACGGTAGCACAAATCTTAGAAACCTCTGATTATCTGGCCTGATCGGAATGTGTAAATATGCTTCGGTGAGATCGAGAGACGTCAAGAACTCTCCTTGACGAACCGCCACTATAACTGAACATAAGGTGTCCATTCGGAAATGAGGTACCCGCAAACAGCGGTATATCCCCTTGAGATCCAGAATCGGGGGGAAGGCCTCATCTTTCTTTGGCACCACGAAATAAATTATACCGTAGTGCTCTCGTGGAACCACTGCTTCCAGCTGCAAAAGACGAGCCAGAGTCTCCCGTACCGCAATCGTTCTTTCTCGCCCTCTGCACGGCGACATGACAAAAGAGTCTTCCACCTGACGGGCAAACTCGAGAGAATAACCTTCACGAACGACCTCCAACACCCACTGATCGGATATTATCTGGATCCAGGCAGGAAAAACTCCTGAAGTCGACCCCCTACCGGCTGAATTCCTGCCTGGGTCTACCTCGCTTCATTGTGCTTTCCGAAAAACCCGAGGAAGAGGGACTAGCAAATCCTCTCCCCGCTCCCCGGAATCCTCTAAAACTTTGACCTCGAGAAGAAAACCGTCCTCTTTGAAAATCTCCCAAACGGGAGGTATGAAAATGCCTGAAATCCCGAGGTTGCCCACGGGAAGGTAAAGGGGCTCGGCTCTGCTTCGGTTTATCCTCCAGCAAGCAACCTCCTTTAGAATCCCCCAAATCCTTGACCAGCTTATCAAGATCTTCTCCAAACAACAAGTTCCCCTTAAAAGGAAGCTTGCTAAGACGCGACTTGGAGGAACTGTCCGCCGCCCAGTTCCTGAGCCAAAGATAGCAGCATGCGGCTACCAAGGAAGCCATGCTAGTCGCCAAAACCTCTAATAAGATCATATTGGACATCGGCCAAATATGCGGAACCTGACTCAAGTCTTGTCATATCAGCTAGCTGCTCTTGCATTTGCTGAAATGGCTACTGCAAACGCTGTGGCCAGCGAAGGCATGCTCTTGCAACCCAAGCTCCACAAATAGAGGCCTGCAGAGCCAGAGCATTAAACTCAAAAGCTTGCTTCAACAAGGCGTCCACCTTCCGATCCTGTTCGTCCTTCAAAGCCACACTGCCTTCAACTGGAATGGTAGTCTTTTTTGTGACCGCTGAAACTGCCGCATCTATATGCAGAGAACAAAACACTTCCCATTCTTGATCTGCCAAGGGATAGAAACGATTCATGGACCTCACACCATGCAAGCTTGCCTTCGGCACATCCCATTCATCCTGAATCATCTGCTTAACCACAATGTGAACAGGAAAAACCGCCTGGGACTTTTGTACCACCTGAATGAGAGGATCCTCCAAACCCTCATCCTCTGCTGGTACCACCAACAAAAGGTTGAGAGCCTGAATCTCACCTTCCTCTAAATCCTCCATCCCGGCTTCCAGCTCCAGCTCAGGGTCCTCTGCATCCAGCCAGTTCGAACCAGGAGGCTGATCTTCCACTGACCGGGCCCTCTTAACTGGTCTACCATCACTACCACCGATGGCCTCCTGCCGCCCCAATAAGCGAGGCATCTGCGACTGCCCCCTGGTGCCGCAAACAGCCTGATGAAGCAGCAGCACAAAATCTGGAGAGAAACTCTCGAAAGCTGCCCCAGACACCATGAGAGTGTCGGAATTACTGGCAAAGCCAAATTTGAAGTAGGAAAAGCGGACGGAGACTCCCGCAGAGACTCCCCTTCCGCAGAAGCAGCAGCACCCTGTGCCACCAGAGCAGTGCCTTCTTTAGACCGATCCTGCATTTCTTGCTTCATAGTAAGCGCCTCAGATGCGCAGCCACAACACTCCCGCGTCCGAGCCAGGCATTGTGGCCACGTAGGCATTAGCGCTACGGGATCTGAGAGACTGGATAGTAAAGGAAATGGCTCCCGCAGACCAACAAAAAGGGCAACAAAACAAAAACGTGCAGAATCTTCTCTTCATTTTTTTTTTAAATTTTTCTATACTGGCCCTTTAAGAGCTCCAAAACAATGAAAATTAAAAGTAATCAAAATTAATTCCAAGTAAACAGAAAACTACAAGGATTAATTAAAGAAAGCTGTCAGCAAAGAAAAAGAGCACTGTGAAGAAAAACAGCGGGAAAAAGGCCCGCCAAGATCCTGAGCTCTGCTAACCCACAGAACATGCTTCACACTCGGCAGCAGGCCTCAAAAACGCTCACAGGACACTAGCAGCAAAGATTTAAACACTCACCTCTTCCTCCGAGACCTTCGGATCCTCTCTGCACCAAGTTAAAAATAACGGGCTTCCTGTGAGCAGCACAGCTGAGAAAGGCTGTCAGCCGGCAGCAGGAGCAGAGAAACAAGGCCCAACGATAGTTTCTGACTGGAAATCTATAGCACAGAAAACTGAGCCGGGAAGGAGATGGAAAGCCTGCTAAAGAACTCCCCTCTGTGCCAACAAGGAGAGCAGGCAAAGGGGACAGAAATAAACGGGAGGGAGAAAAGAGACTCCTCTAAATCCCTTCCGATCCCCTCTCAGCCAGTTTTTTTTTTTTTAACAAGCTTTAATGAGCTTTAAAGCTACAGATCAAAAGAAAAAACGTTATAGGGAGAAAAGAAAAAGCTAAAAACCCTAACTAAGCTGCCTAAAGCTCCTTATCTGCTCCTCTAGTGAGCCCAGCACCTAGGCTCACTACCTCCAGCTACATGGAGACTGGACACACTGGGAGCTGGTGGGAGGTGCCAGCAGGATATCTACAGTAATGTCACAGTTCTGACATGCCCAGTCTCCATGCTGCGAGAAGATATGCACAATCCAGAGGTAAGGGACTGAACTGGAGGGACGATAAGGAATCCCCGATGGTGGCGTCAGCTCCGTATGTTGCATCCTGGGATGCACAAATTGGGGCCAGACTGCAAAAATGCCTTATATGGCAGAGTGACCCCTCCCTGGGGGAGGATGCAAGATCATCTGTCCCTGGATGTTACTGCCATATAAGACATTTTTTGCCTTATATGGCCGTCTGACCCACCTGATTATTTACAGGATTCACCACACCGGGCAAGGTACCACTATTTTGCAAGATGGTGGCGCAGGAGTGGGAACGTGTAGGCAACGCTTCCATCCCCCTAAAATTTATAAGGTATGGGAGGGTTGCGGGGTAGGGTCCACTAGACCATCAGGCCATTTTCCGGTTTGGAGGGGAAGAGGAGGAAGACGTGCCATGATCAGGGGATCAGGCCTCATCTGTATCCTTATGTCCGCATGAAGCAGACAAAGATAAAGTGTTAAAAGGCAAGTCAGTTTTTTTTTAAACATCAGGCACATTTCATATTTGTTATTTTGAATGCGATTAGCATGCCCACTGTGCTATACTTTAGCGCAGTTGGTTTGCTGGCACTTTTTCAGCGCTAGCTTGCTTTCTGCATTGGAAAGCCAAGACTAGCACAGGAAAAAAGGTAGCAAAATGCTGCGCTACAGCATAAGGTGACATTTTACTTACCAGTTAATGTCCTTTCCTTGAGTCCTGCTAGACCATCAAGACCACTTGGTTGTGTTCCTCTTACAAGAAGACTGGTGGAGACAAAGAACCAATGAAAAGCCCAGGTTTCAATGACATCACTCCCATGCCTCTATTCACTTCAGCCAAAGGTCCAGTCAGTATTTGTCCCAAAGCACATGGGAGAAACATAGCAAGCCTCAGAACCTCAATTGTGGGCAACAAGGAGTAAGCAACAATGGAGATCTATGTGTACGGGAAAGCATAAACAGAAAACTGTCCATAGAAGATGAACCTGTAGAGCCAAGTATAAAAATCAGAGTGGACCTAAGGGAACCGCAGCAGAAGAGCAAAGCAATACAGTTTCAGGGGTGGGCCCTGGACTGGTCTAGCAGAACTCAAAGAAAGGACATTAACTGGCAAGTAAAATGTCACCTTCCATATTGTCCTGCTAGACCAGTATAGACAAGTGGGATGTACCAAAGATACAATTCTGCTGGGCGGGAAGAAGACACAGCAGCTGCAAAATCCAAGAGCTAAAGGACGTGTCTACCCACACATGGACATCCAAATGTAATGCTCGACAAAAGTGGAAAGTAATGCCCACGTTGATGCCCGACAAATGTCTGCTGGGCTACCGAGTTCCGCTCCGCCCAGGCTTGTGCTTTGGTGGAATGAGTGCGCAAATCCTCCAGAACCGGCCAGTTCTGCAACAAATATGCCAAGGCAATGGCCTTCTTAATTTAGCACCCTAAACCTGACTTAGCCAGCATGTCACCCTTGCGTGGGCCAGCAAACATCACAAAAGGATGATTGGACTTATGAAGTGAATTTGTAATCTCCATGTAACGAAGAAGCACCCTCCAGACATCCACACGGTGAAGATTCTTATTCTTTCCCCCGACACTGCTCCTTAGAGGAGGAGGGTTGGCAGACCATCTGGTTCACATGAAGGGGAGAAATCACCCGAGGCAAATAGAAAGGCACAGGATGAACGGAAAATGGCAGCTCAAAAATCTGCCTTGCAGCAAAAATCGCAACCAAGATAGTCTTGAGCACAAATCCTTGAAGGCAGCGCACTTCAACGTCTCAAAAGGCACCACCATCAGGGCCCTGAGCACCAGACACATATCCTAGGAAGGGATCACAGACCGGAGGGGAGGATGCAGATGCTAAACCCCCTGGAAAAAGCGTGAGACATCCGGGTGCAAGGTTAGAGATTTACCAGCTACCGGAACTTCAAAACAGGCCACATCTGCCAAATTAACTTTCAGGGAGCAAAAAAAAGGGTCATTCTCCAGGCCGTCTTGTACAAAGGCCAACAGAGAGGACACCATGGGCGCCTCAAGAGCTAACTGCCTCGCACCTCAACAGCACTCAAAAAGGCACCAAATCCGTATGTATACTAGCTTGGTAGACCTCCTCCGGGCTCCAAGCAGAATAGAGACCACTGCTGGAGAGTAACCCTTATGCACTAGCCATCTCCTTCTAAGAGCCAAGCCATAAGCGAGAAGTGAACAAGGTCCTCCAGGACGATCGGTCCCTGCTGCAATATACCCCAAGATGGAGGCAACCGAAAAGGAGCCGCATCAGATTTCCAAACCACGCTCTTCTCGGCCAATCTGGCACCATCAGAACAATCCTGCCTGGGTGTGCAACAAACATCAACAAAATCTGCCCATTTCTCTTTGAACAAACTACTAAGACACTTATCCACTCTTTAATCACCTCCCGTCTTGACTACTGTAACCTACTCCTTGCTGGTCTCCCACTAAATCATCTCTCTCCCCTTCAGTCTGTTCAACACACTACTGTGCAGCTAATCTTCCGCCAGCCTCGTCATGCTCATATTACCCCTCTTCTCAAGTCTCTTCACTGGCTTTCTATCCATTTCTGCATCCAGTTCAAACGTCTCCTGCTGACCTGTAAGTGCATTCATTCTGCAGCTCCTCACTACCTTTCCTCTCTCATCTCTCCCTATGCCCCTCCTCGGGAACTCCGCTCTTCTAGCAAATCACTTCTATCTGTGCCCTTCTCTTCTACTGCTAATCCAGACTTCGCTCCTTTCACTTTGCTGCCCCTTATGCCTGGAACAAACTAACCGAGTCTATACGTCAGGCACATTCTCTGGCCCTTTTCAAATCTAGGCTAAAAAACTCACCTCTTCGCTGCCGCTGTCGGATCTTGACTCATCTGATCTTCTTTGTGTTTCCTTACCATTCCCCCTAGATGAATCCCATGTTTACGCCTACTGTGTTGTCTGTCCTGACTAGATTGTAAGCTCTGATGAGCAGGGACTGTCTCTTACATGTCTGTGCAGCGCTGCGTACGTCTTGTAGCCCTATACAAATGTTCAGTAGTAGTAGTGGGTGGTGTTTTATACTGTGAAACACATGCCCCACCAGGGATCATGAAGGAAACACGTACAGCAGGTGCTGACTTGGCCAAGGCTGGGTCAGGGCATCGAAGCCCTTGGATCCTCGTCTCCATGTGGCAACTGAAGCAGCAGCAAATGTTGGCATTGGTGAGTTGTCATCAGATCCATTTTGGGGCAACCCCAGCGGCGCCGAATCAACCGAAATGCCTCCTGACTCAACTGTCACTCTCCAAGATCCAGAGAGTGCTGGCTGAGGAAGTCCACTTCTACAATGTCCACCCTGGCAATGTGCTGAACCAACAAGGCCAGGCCATTCTTTTTCGCCCAGGAAAACAGGAGAGCCATCTTCAGAGCTACGTCAGCACACCTCATGCCGCCTTACCGATTGACATAAGCCACCGCACCATGGTGTTGTCTGAAAAACATTTGAACCGCCCAGCCCTCAACAACGGTCCAGAAACGCAGAAGAGCCAACCTAATGGCTCTCGCCTCAACGCGGTTGATGTGCACCACTTCCTGTGGTTCCAATGGCCCTGGGCCGTAATGTCTTGGCAATGGGCTCCGCAGCACAAGACACTGGCATCCGTCGTCGGGAGTATTCAGGAGAAATTGTCTAGTGGCATGACCTTCTCAGATAACAGAGCTGCTACCACCACCATAGTCTGGTCTTCACTATTAATGGGAGTGGAAGTCTGCGCCAAACGCCTAAGAACTCGGGGACCACAGAGTCATGAAGGACCGGTGGAACAGTTGCATGTGAGGATGCGCCCACAGCACCATCTCTACAGTTCCTGCCATCAATCCGAGGAGCTGAAAATAATTCCAGACTCTGGGAGCCCACTACGCACCGAACAGAGCCAGGCAGTCTTTGACTTTCTCCTGTGGCAGGAAAACTCTGCCCATTCGTGTGCCAAGACATGTTCCCAAATCACACTTGACCCACATGCATGCAAACATCACCCCAACCTTGGCACATTCAACACAGAATTCATCAATGCAAGATATGTCAGAAATAAAGTGAACACCCTCACCAAACCGGTATCTGCTGCATCACTGAATCATGGCTAACTAATTCAGACCAAGTCATCCTGAATCAGCCAACCCCCCTACCCACGCTGCATTTAATTGCCCTCGCATAAATAGGAGAGGGGGAGTGTCTTGATACTTGCCAGCACCCATCTCAGATTTAAAAGGATAATCAACTGATCGCTCAGAATGTACCCCAGTGTAAATAAGATGTAGATATGTTCTGCCTGAAATCAGGTACCAGTGTGATACAATGTATAGAGTTAAGAATGTACATAGTTTCCCCCAGTTACTTCCAAGTTGATCTCCCTGTTTATTGTAAATACAACTCAAAGTTCCTTGTGTTGTATAGTTGATGTTAAATGTAAACCGCTCTGATCTAAAATAGAGCGGTATAGAAGAACTGTTAAATAAATAAATAAATAAAATAAATAAAAATCCTAGCAACAAAGAGTGTAAAGCATGGCAACACAATACTCATTGAGAACAAGTATTTGGCCATGTGCCTCACCTATAGAGCGCCCAACAGCACCACAGATGAACTCTCCACAATCCTGGAACCAGTGTGCGCTGCCATATCACCCACAATCACCAACCTCGAATCGTCATCTCACAAAGATGGAGGCACTTTCCTGAAAGCCATGGAAGCTCTAAAATACACCCAACTCCTCACTGAACCAACTCACCGCCTGGGATCTACTCAGATCAGATCTTCGTCCCAAAAACAATAATGGAAGCCAACAAAATAACACCCCCCACAATAACCCCAGTTCCCTGGTCCGACCATTACAGCATAAGAATAAGAATGCTCCATGCTCCTCTGACCTCGCATGACCCACTACGCCCATTGGGGCGAAGGTTTAAAAGCTTTAACAAAGACCAATTCCTACAACAAATTGGGCCAGCGCTAGATCTGACCTGGATATGGCTATAGAATACTGAAATAGTACAATCACCGCAGCCGCTCAAGCACGAGAAAGAAGAAGCATAAGATACACCATTATGTCCAGAAGATCTGCACCAGGGTACTCCAGAGTAGCAAAGAGGCACCTCTGTAAATTAGAGAGGAACTGGAGAAGAAAGAAAACTTACACCACACAACTATATCAGGCCTAATCAACCGCTGCAACGTGAATACCACACAATCCTAATACTACGATCAGCCAACAAACCCAGGGAATTCTTCAAAAAGTACAAAGAGCCCCCCCCTCCCCCCCGGAACAGAAACCATCGACCCTCAAGCCTATGCAAACTTCCTAATCACAAGACAAAACTCTCTGCAGGACCATACCTTTCTTGTCTCTGCCCCATCCACCGAAAGTATGCACCCAGTGCACACATGGGGAGAGTTTAGCATACCCACCATTGATCAGATCTCACACACAATAGCCAAACTAAATACCAGCATCTTGCCAATGGACCCCTGCCCAATCCCATGGATAAAAGCCCCAAAGCGCGTGCTCTCCAAATACGTCCATAAGATAGCCCTGCAGTCTTGAGGAGGGGGACTATGTACCCCTATCTCTTAAACAAGCAACCATCTGCCCAATCCCTAAGACTGCTACCCCTATCAAAGACGACTCTTCAGCATACCAATCTCAAGCCTTCTATTCCTCACAGAGATACTTGAAAAAAAAACAGCCTATCAC
This sequence comes from Ichthyophis bannanicus, assembly GCA_033557465.1. Taxonomy (NCBI): domain Eukaryota; kingdom Metazoa; phylum Chordata; class Amphibia; order Gymnophiona; family Ichthyophiidae; genus Ichthyophis; species Ichthyophis bannanicus. The sequence goes on along the minus strand of CM066032.1, from coordinate 923,119,807 downwards.
CAGCTCCAGGACCACTAGATCCTCACCAGTATGAGTTCCGCAGCAACCACAGTGTGGAATCTTTGCTAACAGTACTCCTTGACAACCTAATAAGAGGGATAGATAGCCTGAACATGGGCTTTCTTCTCATCTTTATAGATATATCTGCAGCCTTTGACAACATATCCCATAACAACCTCCTGCAAAGACTCAGTAACATTGGCCTAAAGAACATGACTCTCAAGTGGTTTAACTCATACCTCCCTTATAGGCAATGACAAGTCAGAGCTGGCACTGTCACCTCATCCACCTTCCCATCCACACCAGGGGTACCACAAGGTTCGTCGCTGTCAGCCCTGCTCTTCAACCTCTACTTACACCCCATTTGTGATATCATCAAGAAACATAATATCCTGTTCGCCATGTATGTTGATGACAGTATGATATACACTCTGATCAACTTGGAGAAACCAGACTATGCCACAATAGTTACCCGCCTACATGAAATGGCAAGCTGGCTCTCACAAAACAACCTGCGCATCAACTACAATAAGACGGACACCTTCATCATCACACATCATTTACCAGCTCCCTCCCCCCCCAAACAATCAGCCTGCCTAATTATTCTATAACATAAGGAAAAAGGTACACTACCTTGGAATCACCTTGGACTGCAACCTTAACTTCCAATCACACATTAATCAGACCACCAGAAACACTTACTACAAAATGGCCATAATAAGAAGACTCAAACCTCTCCTCAGCCACGATCACTTCCGGACAATCTGCCAAGCAGTCATAACTCCATCTACCTTGGCCTTCCCAAGCAAACCATCCAATCTCTGCAAATGGCACAAAACACTGCTGCTCGCATAATTCTGGGTTCCACTAGATATGACCATGTCACCCCCCTTCTTGACCAATTCCACTGGCTGCCAATCACATCTTGCATCTGCTTCAAAACCATACTAAACATATTCAAAATAAAGCATAACTTATCAGCCTCCAGAACCTTATCATTAACGACACCAGCACAAGATCTAGGAGACACAGCGCGATTGCTTTCATACAAACACCCTCTTCATTCTCCAAGACCATCCAAGCTACATCTGCAAGGGCATTCTCCCTAGCAGCACCAACCCTTTGGAACAGTCTACCAGATGAACTAAGAGCTGTCTCAGACATAAAGGACTTTCGAAAGCAGCTAAAAATATTACTCTACAGGTATAGCCTAGAGACAATCACCTAAGGCACACCAACCATTGCAAACTTAAATTCTACCTGCTGTACATATTGTATATAGATAAAATGTAAACTAGCTTTACTGAAGATCCCTGCATGCCTCCCCCCCATTGCCTATTTAGGTCCTTGTAGTGCCATGTAAACCGCTTTGATCAAAGGAAAAGGCGGAATAGAAAACCTGTTAAATAAATAAATGCATTTAAGGACTTGTTACAGCTAGGGAAAAGCTTAGGGCAAAAGATGGTTTTAACCCTTCATGTACCTAAAACCAAAGGAGGGCCAGGGATGCTTGTCCCCAAATAAAATATATTTTCTTTAAATTTCTCTTGGCTATGGAGTCCTGTGTCGTGCCTCAAGCTGGCCATATCTATCCATTGTATGCAGATCTATCTCATGCATATTCATTGGGACTGGGTTGAGAACCACTGCTCTAGTAAGAGATCAACCTGCAGGCTATCGTTCACAAGTGTTTTAAATCCATCTTTTCCATTCAAATCCTCAGAATATTTTCTTCAGAGAGGAGAAAATCCATCCACCATCTGCTGGAGACAAAGAAATACTAACAGGACCTCTGGTAAGCTGAGACAGAGGCATGTGAGTGATGTCACTGAAACCTGGGCTTTTCATTGGTTCTTTGTCTCTACCAATCTGCTGATAGGGGAACACAACCTACTTGTCTGGACTGGTCCAGCAGGTTGATATGGAATTCAGCTTTCTGCATCAGCCTCTTAGGGAAGAGCAATCCAGACTATCAATACTCCATGCAAGGTGCCACATTAAGAGCCGCCACCCATGAAAAAGATCTAGGAGTCGTGGTAGATATGTTGAAATCCTCTGCTCTATGAAAGGACCAACTCAAAAGCTTTGAATGCTAGGTATTATAAAGAAAGAAATGGATAAATAAAAAGCTGTTGGTGTTGCTGGGTTTAAAAATGTTTGGATAAATTCCTGGAGATGTCCATAATGCATTTTTAAAATGGACTTGGGGAAAATTCACTGCTTATCACTGGGATAAGGACTTTGGATGCTGCCTACCAGGGCCAGCTCAATGTTTTCTGCTGCCCTAGGCAGAAAGTCCAGCCGTGCCACTGCCAATTCCAGCAGCGGAGTCGAGGGGGGGGGGCACGGCTCAGCTCAGTGGGGGGGCCATGTGTTTCCGTACACATGGTCTGCCGCTCCTGACCCCCCTCCGACATATTTATTTATTTATTTACAGTTTCTTTTATACTGCGCTATTTGACATCAGTGCGGTTTACAATGAACAGAAACTACACGTCACAAAAATTGATCAGTGCTTACAATGAACAGGACAATGAACTGGGTATACATTAAACAGGTTTCATAAACAGAGAACATAATAAAACTATGTACAAAAAGCAACTATGTACAAAGCAGCTAAATGCAGCTAATGTTTCTTGATGAGAGGAGAAGCAAAGTGAGATTGCAGCTCTTTGGGGATTCAGAAGCAGCAGGCCATGTGTGCAGAAGCATATGGTCTGCCACTGAGTCTAGCCATCCCTCTCCCTCCGGAATCAGCAGTAGCACAGCACAGCTCAGTATGGGGGTAGAAAGACAGCATGGCTCAGCAGGCCATGTGTGCCAAAGTACATGGGCTACCGCCCAGAGATCTGCCACACTAGGTGACCGCCTAGTGGACAGGCCAGCCCTATTGCCTACCTTCTGCAAAGGTATTTGTGACCCCGATTAGACATTGTTGGAAAGAGGATACTGGCAGGGCCGGCCCAAGGTTTTCTGCCGCCCCAGACAGAAGCGTCGGCCGCGTCACCACCCCCCTCCCCGCCCCGCCCCGCCCCGCCCCGCCCCCGATTCCGTTGGACGGGTCAATGGAAGTTTGACTTGGCACGGCAGTGGTAGCCAGCCATGTGCTACAGCACACATGGCCTGCCACTTCTGATACGACTTCATGTCGGGGGGGAGGTCAGAAGAGGCAGGCCGTTTGTGCCGAAGCACATGGCCTGGCGTCTAGCCAGCTGGACTTTTTGTCTGACCGATATGGCAAATCTTAGGTTTTTAACCTAACAGCACTCTGTCCGTACATACACTCTGCAGACAGGACGCAGCTTGCTCTTGCCTTGGAAAGCTGACTTAGATCTGTACCAGTGGTGCTATTTTCGCCGTTTTCTCACCCAAATCAACACTCAAAGAACACCCCAAAATACTGCAACGGTTTTTTTATGTCTCGCAACTAGGGGAATGAACTAGTCCAATTTTGCAGTAGATCGGCGGAAATGCTAACACTGCCTGTCACAGGCTCCTTCGCTTCCTCTTATCATGCCAGTCCGTTCGTGTGCTATATTTCCTCTTAGCATCCCACCACCCCCTTCTATCCTCTCCCGAACAGTACCTGTTCTTACCACCACTCGTATCAGTGCTACTTCTTAACCCTCCCTCCCGGTATCTCTTCCTTGCACTGCATATCCTCTTTAGCTCTCTTTACATTCCTCCATCCCACCACACGTGAAAAGCTAGTGAGAAGTATGGTAAAAGGCGTCCTATAATAGTTACCTCGCAGACAAGCGACCGGAAGCACATAAAACTAGAACTCGCGATACATTAGTTACGCTAATTACAGACTCACCCAGGTACCGATCCCAGCCTACAGATCCTGGAACTATCACAGGCTGAACTTCCCAGCCAAAGCATGACGGGAGTTGTAGTCATACCCCCTTTCCCTCCCTCGCCCCCTGCCTTGCACTTCTCTTCTTTCCAGTCAGTGTCGTCAATTTAGCGATGCGGACATGCTGTCGCTGGATTTAACGATTCTTTCAACCCAAAATAAATTTCATATATATATCAACCTGATAGGGAAGTAACTAACATTTTTTCCACATTTTGCAACAGATATGTAGTCCTGCCCACTTTTCTAAAATACCCAAAAGGCACTCTACCGACTAAAAGCAAAAAAGTGTGCTACACCCACTCAGAGACGAGTCCCAGGCATGGAGGGATCCAGGTATCCGGGAAACTCCGTGGACATAGCAAATGGGAAAGCTCTGGGGGCGAGAGAAGTGAAGGTGAGGGGCTCAAGGCGGTCAAGGGCTGGGTACCTGTGCCTCTGTGAAAAGGGCAGCACAGACCAGGTCGAGCGATTTGTGTGCAACCGCAGGCATAAGAATTTACACGATGCTACTTGTTATCTAACCCTGTTGGGGGTCCTCCATTGCCTGGCTGCTCACATAAGCAGCAGTAGAAGTGTGCATGCAATGGCGTGTGTAAACAAGTTCTTTAGGAAAAGACCATAAACAGATCTTAACTAAACAGACTTGGGATTGGGACAGCCATAATTTATTCTTGGAATGGAGCTATTGTAGCAGCGAAGTGCACGCAATGAATAAAACCAGGAGTCAGCTGCAGCATCCAAGCCAATTTATTGTGCACAGGCTCAGACAGGAGTGCATCCAAAAGAGACTGAGCAATGGAATACAGGAGCAAATTCCTTATATACAATTTTTACAATTTGATAGAGGCAAACTTTCTATTGGTCCCAACACCCCTTGCACCCGTCCAATCGGTGACCCTCTTTGGGCCTAGCTCCCTGTTCCCCCTTCTCAGACTATTCTAACAAAGGCCCAGTTTTTAGGTACACAGTCATCCCTCAGTTATCCCGGTTAATAGGGACCAGAACCGGCCGCGATAAGTGAAAAACTGCAAAGTAGTGTCTCATTTTTAACATACGTACATTTTTTGCGTATGTATAGTATCAATAAGTGTACAGTATATCATACAGGGCTTTGGCTTTAGTCCGAATCATATTGGTATCGAATGAGCACGGTCGTCTTCGCTGGGTATGAGAGCGAAGGTGGGGGAAACGTCTAGGCCAATCAGCTTGCGAGATTCCCGAGTCGGGAGGGATATCAAATGGCGGGATGCTAGCAGCCAATCAGAGACGTGGATTTTGAATTGTGTGGGCACTCCCTGCCTTCTGCTGGCGTGCAGGCAACTTTCGCGCCATAATTCCTCAATTTTGAATTTTTGAACAATCCGCGATGTACTGAGGCCACGATAAATGAACCGCGAAGTAGCGAGGGATGACTGTAGTTACATTTCTACTTCAAGGACAATTCTAGCTCAGAGAATGCAAGAACATTTCTATCATCAGCATAAAGGAATTATACAAACTTTTCAAAAGCAGTTTAAAGCAGATTCTCAAACTCTGATTCCTCTCAGCACTAATCCCAGGTGGGGGTTGGGATCTAGGCCTAGTTTACAGGCCATAGCCTACCACATTCCCCCCTTTGATTATTCTCACCCCTAATAAAAGAGGGTGAGAAAGAAATCACATATCAAGCTCTTCTTAAACTAATGCTTCATGTTGGGGTATAGCCTGATACTTCCTCATGGCTAGTACCCGGGCTGCTGTTTTACGTTCAACTATACTGTCAATAATTGAGGTAAACATACGTAAGCAAAGAGGCAGAAAACATGGAAGGAGGAAACACATAGCTATCATTAGTAAAACAGCGAACACAATAGTCTTCAAACCTAAACAGGAGTGCGGTATCCCCAGGACCCATCATTTGCCCATGTGGCTGGTCTATAACGTGATACAAGGAGGTATATCAGTGGGCATTCTAAGGGGCTCCAGGGCTACCGTAAGTACAACATAAACACATAGATGTAGCATGATTACAATATTTCAATGAGTTCGTCTAGAAATTGCAAATTCTTTACTGAAGTTCTCTTTTTCCACAGCTTCCACCGTACGTAGACCTGTCAGCTTCCGGTTGGTGACAGGAGTAGGGTTGCAGATTGCTCAAGCTTCTGCCGTACATAGACCTGCCAGCGTCCGGTAGGTGGCAGAAGTAGGGCTGTAGACTCTCACAGCAGTGGTCGTCGTCGCAGCGTGAGTCGCAATGGGGATGCTGGATTGTTTGTTGAAGTCCAGTGACGAAGTTCAGTGGATGCCGCTGGCTTTACTCGACTGTGGTGAATCCAAGGTTCTAACTCTGCAACCTTAACTGCTGTAGGGGTTGATAGTATGATGACATAAGGTCCTTTCCAATGAGGTGCCAACGGTGTCTTCCTCCACTCTTTGACCCACACCGAGGCTCCAGGCTTAAAGGGATGCAGTGGTTCAGTCAGATTAATGGGCAACTGGTCTTGTACCCATGCATGAAGAATCTGCAAAACAGAACCTAGAGCCAATAGTTCTTGCCTAGTGATTTCAGACCCAATCTGACTCATATCTCTTTTTATCCCTTGGACTATGGGCGGAGGGCGCCCATACAGGATCTCAAAAGGGGAAACTCCCAATGACTTGCTGGGGGCTGAACGTATCCTGAGGAGGGCTATAGGAAGAACCTGTGGCCACTTCAGGTGAGCTTCCTGACAAAGTTTAGACAGCTGGGACTTTAGGGTGCGATTCATACGTTCTACCTTCCCTGAGCTTTGGGGTCTGTAAGCTGTATGTAATTTCCACTGCACTTGCAGAGCTTGGGCTAACTGCTGAGTCACCTGAGATACAAATGAGGGACCATTGTCCGATCCCATAACTAATGGCATACCAAACCGGGGAATGATTTCATGGAGTAGAACTTTGGTGACTTCCCTGGCTTTCTCAGTCCTGGTGGGGAAAGCTTCCACCCACCCAGAGAATGTACAAACCACAACCAACAGGTAATGATATCCATTAGCACGTGGCATTTCGAAGTCCACCAGGATATTTCCCATGGGGGTAACTCCTACTGACTGAACTCTTGGGGGCAGGTTGGGACCTTGCCGGACATTGTTCTTTGCACAGGTTATGCATCTACAGGCTACTGATGCTGACAAGGGTCCTAATAACAGGATACAGAAATGAGGTCTAAGAGCTTTCTCCATCGCAGTTTTCCCATAATGTGTGGCTTGGTGGAAAGCTTGGACAAAGGCTGGACCTAATGTTTCAGGGATCACAGTTGGACCGGGAGGAAGACCACCTGCTGGTGACGGTAGCACTATCCATCCGGTCTCTGATAACACTCCCCTTTCCTCTTGACAATAATAGTCTAACTCTTTGGAGGTATATCGGGGAGTCCATGCACTGAGAGGCACTGGAAATATAGCTGCCTGGACTGTAGTACTAGTGGCAGGAATTTGTCTCGAGCTGAAGCGTCAGCAAATCTATTTCCTCGTGAAACTTCTTCCCCTACCTGATGACCTCGGCAGTGCAACACTGCAACTTGTTTAGGGGCCCATACAGCATCTAGTAATGTTAATATCTCAGGGCCATACTTGATGGACTTGCCTCCCGAGGTTATTAACCCACGTTCCTTGTACAGGGCTCCATATGCGTGCAATGTTGTGAAATATGTGTACACATGTAAACGGAGCCCTGTTCCTATTATCAGTGCCCTGGTGAGGGCTATCAGTTCAGCCTTCTGTGCTGAGGTTCCTGGGGCCAGAGCTGATGATTCTATTACCATGTCCAGGGTCACCACTGCATAGCCCGCACATCGTCATCCATCGATGACAAGACTACTTCCGTCCACGAAGAAAGTTCGTTCAGGGTCATTTAATGGGACATCAGTTAGATCAGGGTGACTTGAGAATACAGTGTCCATAATTTCCAGGCAATCATGATCGGGTGGACCTGGACCAATTGACAACAGCGTAGCAGGGTTCAAAGCTTGACTGACGATCAACTGCAATCGGGGGTTTTCACATAACATACTTTGGTACTTCAGCATTCGTGAATTTGTGAACCAATAATTTCCTTTGTGCTCCATGAGGGTTAGGACAGAGTGCGGTACCGGAACATGGAGATTTTGACCTAGGGTGAGCTTGTCAGCTTCACCCACCAGGAGGTGCAACGGCTCTCAGGCAAGGTGGCCATCCTTTTGCGATGGTATCCAGTTATTTTGATAGATAAGCTACAGGTCGCTGCCAAGATCCGAGGGATTGAGTCAATACTCCCAAAGCATTTCCATTTGACTCATGGACATAGAGGCAAAATGGTTTCTGTACATCTGGCAGGCCCAAAGCTGGTGATGACATCAAGGCTGCCTTCAACGATCGGAATGCCACATCCTGTTCTGGGCCCCATTCCAAGGGAGATCGCTCCATTCCTTTGGTGGCCTGATACAATGGCTTTGCCACCAGCGCAAAATTGGGTATCCATATTTGACAATAGCCTGCAGCTCCCAGGAAAGCCCTCACCTGCTTTCTGGTGGTTGGGGTAGGGATGCGACACACAGCTTCCTTACGCTCTGGTCCTAACCTCCGAATCCTGTTGGACAGATGGAATCCCAGATATTTAACCTCAGTTTGGCATAACTGCGCCTTGGCTCTTGAGACCTTGTATCCGGCTTCATTCAGGAGGTGCAAGAGATCACTTGTGGCTTGCAAGCATTCACTTTTAGAGTTGGTGGCTATCAGTAGGTTATCTACATACTGGAGAAGGACTCTTTTTCCCGGAGTAACAGAGTAACTTGAAAGATCTTGGTTGAGAGCAGCACTGAAGAGAGTAGGCGAGTTCTTGAATCCTTGAGGTAGCCGAGTCCAGGTGAGTTGGCCTCGCCTTCCTGTAGTAGGGTCTTCCCATTCAAAGGCGAACAGAAGTTGGCTGGCTGATGCTAAGCGTACACAGAAGAAAGCATCCTTTAAATCCAGGACAGTGAAGTGAGTAGCTTCAGCGGGGATCAGTCCCAGGAGAGTATAAGGGTTTGACACTACTGGATGTATGGTCTCAACTGCTTCATTTACTCGTCTCAAATCCTGCACTGGTCGGTAATCACCTGTCCCAGGTTTCTTGACAGGGAGGAGGGGGGAATTCCAGGGCGATTGACACGTTTTGAGAAGTCCATACTTTAATAATTCCATTAGATGATAGTGAATGCCTTCAATCGCTGGTCGCAGAAGAGGGTATTGTCTTACATGCATTGGTTCTGCTCCTGGTTTGAGGGTGATGAAAACAGGGGCTACATTCTTCGCTAGGCCTGGAGGATTATCCTCCGCCCATACATCGGGCAGAGCTAGAATACTGGTAGTTATACGGGAACCGGCTGCCTTGGTCGGAGATGTACTATAGAACCGCCATTCTTCTTCGCGGGGGACAGTCAACACCATCAGGCCAGCAGATTTCGAGTTCACAGTCATTTCCATCTTTCCCCCTTCAACAAAGGATATCTGCGCCTGGAGCTTAGCAAGCATATCTCGGCCCAAAAGGGGAATTGGGCATTCAGGCATGTACAGGAACTGGTGTGTTATCTTCCATCCCCCTAATTCACAGGTGTGGTTCTGCAAGAAAGGTTTCGTGGCCCTAGCTCCAGTAGCTCCGACAATGGTGATGGATCGAGAAGACAAAGGGGCCACCGGTTTTGCCACTACTGAATGTTCAGCCCCCGTATCCACCATAAAGTCCATATATTGGTCCCCAATTTTCAAACTGACCGTAGGCTCCTGGGGACCCAGAGGAAACTTGGAGCCCGGTCTGGCCTAGTCTTCATACATGCTGTAGCCCCCTTCGGCTGCCATTCCCTCCATAGCTGCTTCATCTTGTCGGAACTGTGTGCGGCGCATTCCTCCATGACTCTGGAATCGTCCCCCTGCTCTCCAAGAGCTCCCTCCTCCCCTCCAGGAGGCGGCGTCAAAGTTCAGGCATTCATTCTTCCAATGTCCTTCTTCTCTACAGTGGGCACACTAATTTGCGCCCAACGGGGGCCGACCATCTCTTCGGCCCCTTCCACGTCCTCGAGTCCTTCGGTTAGAGAAACTTCCTCCTTGTCGTTCAACTAAAGCTGCAGCAAGGAAATCAGCTTTCTTCTTCATTTTACGTTCACTTTCCTTCTGACGTTCTTGATCACGATTCACAAACACTTTCTGAGCAACTTCCATTAACTGGGCCGCATTCATGCCCGCAAATCCTTCCAACTTCTGCAGTTTCCGTTTTATGTCTCCCTGGGACTGACCCACAAAGGCCGCATTCACCATGCGCACATTTTCCAGGGCTGCTGGATCATATGGGGTGTATAGTCTATAGGCTTCAAATAATCGTTCATAGAAGGCCGCTGGGCTATCATCCGGATGCTGGATGACTTCTGATACTTTTCCAATATTCATGGCTTTCTGGCCTCCTTTCTTCAGGCCCTGCAGGAGGGCTTGGCGGAACCGATTGAGGGCCGCCGCCCCGTCTGCACTGTTTGGATCCCACTTGGGATCATCATTTGGAAAATCCGCGGCGGCTGCTTGCCAGGGATCTAGGCCTGCTTCTCCTACCGGATTTTCTTCTAACCATCGGGTGGACGCTTGCACAATCCGTGCTCGTTCTTCAGTATTGAAGAGAGTAAACAGGAGTTGGCGACGATCAGACCAGGTAGGCTGATGGGTCTGCATAATACTAGACATTAATTCAATTAGATCTTGGGGTTTCTCAGTATAGGATGCATAATGCGTCTTCCAGTTCAATAAATCAGTGGTGGAAAAAGGCACATAAACAAGACTGGTTGGTCCCACCACCACCTGGTCTGGTCAATAAGAGTAGGTAGACCTGGGACCTGGCGCAATGGCATAACGTGACCATCCCTCTGGCTTGCAGTTGTACTTCTGAAGGCATAAAGTAGTCGGGATTGCTGAGGTTCTGTTCCCTGAGTCTGGGTATCGGCAGCAAGTGACCCCAAACTGGCAAATGAATCCCTGCTTGCAGTGTCATCGGTGGACTGTGGCCCCCCCCCCCCCCCGAAGCACTTTGTACGGAACCGGGGCTTCCGGTTGGAAGGGAGTGTACCTCCTCCGGCTGCGGAGGCAGGTGGGGGCCTACTTGGGGTAAAACTGCAGGGATGGGTCCCTCCGGGACAGGCTCTGCCTGGGATGGTGGCGGAGCCGAGGGGACTGGCCTATACAGATATTGGGATGGACGGGTTGGAATGGCTGGAGATTCTGGGACGGAATAAATGGGCAACTTCTCTTTTCCAGACATACGGGCCCCCCTTGTGGTCGCTACCAATGTCCTACACTGTTCCTCATAACAACGCTTCATCCAGGGGGCTCTTTTTCACAAATACTTAACCAGGAATCTATATAGGGGAACTGGTCAGGGCGATCTTTTCAGACCATCTGGTGTACTCTAGATACAATACTAACATCAAAGGTACCCTCAGGGGGCCATGAAGCGATCAGAATGGGCCACTCCCTTTCACAGAGCATTTTTAATCGGGACGGAGACAGTTTTATTCCATAGTCTCTGGCAAATCCCTTACTGAAATTCTCGATCATACATTTCAACGGAGTTTGCGTGGACTCCGATCCTCCCATTATGAAGTACACAACAACAGACAGTAGGGGCGGGTGGTCGGGCTGCAGGTAAGGGGTCCGTACAGCCCTAGGAACAAATAGGTAGACAAACACCAAACGCTTCCTCCTTTTCGCGACCTGGGCGTGGTCGCCCGGCCAGGAACTGCGCTAATCAGGAGTCCGCACTTGCTTGGTCTGTGTTTCAAGACCTGTCATTCACACACACACAAACAGACAAGCCGGCAAAATCCAAAATTCCCAGCGTGACAGAACTGTGGCAGTGTTCCTCTGGGTGCACTCTATAAAGACAGGGGGGGGGGGGCCATTCCCGTTCACATAAAACGTCCCATCGACCTGGGGGTCACTACAATTACATAATCACCAGAGAAACCCCTCTTAAAGTTCTTAAGGAGACACTGCAGAAGGCTCAGTATAGATACACCCCCTCCCATGCTGTTCAAAACCTTTGTCTCTCACTCATTCAGGTTTCTCTCTCTCAGATCCCACAGAAATCACTCTCTCACTCATTCAGCAACTGTAAAATTAACGCTTTCCTCCTCCCTTGGTCCATACTCGGACCTCTAAGCCGTTCAGGTTTCCCCCATAAATCAGAGAATAAATAAATAAAAAAATAAAAATAATAATATAACAGGAACAGTTGACGTAGAAATACAGGCAGGACTGAGATATAACCAGCAAGCTAATATTACAGGTACAGGTGAAGTAACAATACAGGCAGGGCAGAGATATAACTAAAACAGTTGAGGAGATCCGAAGGGGTTAATAAGAACTTAAAGGATACTGAAACTTTCCAGGATACTTGAGACATTCCTTTCTGCAGGCTGTGTGAAAGACACACCCCTTCTCCCTCTGCTTGCTAGAGATACCATCTCTCACGCTGTGCTGAAGAATAAAATCACTGAAACATCTCTAGAGGTGCTGTGCTTAGACTCGATTCCTTAAAGTGACTCCTGAGTTTGTTTTTCCTTTTCTCAGTACTGTTCCTTAATTAATAACCTTACATTATACCAGAAGTGAAACCTGCGGTTAGACAACAGACAGAGGGTGCGGGTGATCGGACTGCCGGTAAGGGGTCCGGGCAGCCCTAGAAACAGAGGGAGACACAAACAGACATGCTAGTGTGGCAGGCTATGGCCTATAATAGTCTGCAAATGTGAAAGGCCTGTAAGTAAGGCCCTGATTCCATCCCCCATCTCAGTAAAGAACCAAAGTCTGTAAAAGTTTGAGAAAACTGTTTAAACTGCTTAATAAGAAGTTTTCATGAATGCATAAATCTTTCATTATTCTCTTGTGCTGTGAAGATAGAAATGTTTCAATACATGCATTCCTAGAGCCAGGGACGACCTTGCAGTAGAGACGTATCCAAACCTAAAAACTGCACCATTGTTAGAACAGTCCAAGAGGAGGGAGCTGGGTGCTAGGCCCAGGAGGGATCTCTGATTGGACAGGTGCAGGGGGCGTTGGAACCAATAGAAAGTTTGCATGTATCAAACTGGAAAGAAATGTATAAATGAATATGTCTCTGTAAGAACTTTGCTCAGTCCTTTTTGAAGCTTTGACTAACTGGGCCTTGTGCACAATAAATTGGCTTGGACCCTGTAAATTGACTCCTGGATTTATTCATTGTCTGCACTTCGCTGCTTCATATTCTTGGTGCGTTGGCCGGGAATGTGCGGATAGTGAATCGTGGTCAAGTGAATACTCCATGCAATTCGCCTCCAGGTTTGGCCTGGTCGGAACCATGTCTGTCCGACCGCAGGGGAAACCTCAGGCACCGCCGATCCCTTTGTATCGGAGAGGGTTCCGCCTTGCTTCGGCGGGCCACTGGGTCCGGCCGGTCAACACCTCCGAACCCGAGGGGAGTCCAGGATCCAAACCAAGAACTGGTTTGGTATCGGGAATCGGATCCGGTGAGTATACATTTTCTTGTTTAAAAGTCAGTGAAGCCTGGGGAACAGAGTCTTGCATGTGTGCGCGAGACTGATTTGGTATAGACTAACTGGGAAAATCTCGCATGAGTGCGCAAGACGTCTTGCATGGGTGCGCGAGACAAGAGAGCTTGATCACCTCTCAAGGGCGGTCCTAGTACGCTCCGCATAAGGGTTAGCGGATGCCGAAGCCACCGACCCTTTGGTTGGGAATAGTCAGTTAGTCAGAAAAACCTTGGGTATTTTGAAAAATGATTTCATGTGCTGGTATGATTCTTTGTGTGACTGAGAGGTCTTGAGACACAGACCGAGCGAGAGCAGACTCCTGAGTAGCGCAGTTCCTGGCAGGGCCCAGGTCGCGAAAAGGAGGAAGCGTATGGTATTTGTTCCCCTCAGTGTTTTGTGGGCTGTACGGACCCCTTACCTACAGCCATACTACCTACCCTTACTGTTTGTCATCTTGTACGTCATTACATGTACGCCATTACGATTATGGGAGGGACGGAGTCCACGCAAACTCCGCTGGAATGTATGATCATGAATTTCCGTAAAGGATTTTCAGGAGACTACGGCATAAAATTGTCTCCGTCTAGGTTAAGAGTATTATGTGATAGGGAGTGGCCTGTGTTAGCTACTTCATGGCCCCGTGGGGGCACCTTTGATGTAGAAACAGTTTCTCATATTCATCAGCTTGTACAAAAATCGCACCCTGATCAGTTCCCCTACATAGATTCCTGGTTAAGTGCTTGTGAGAGGCAGCCCTCATGGATGAAGCGCTGCTATGAGGACCAGTGTAGAATATTGGTAGCAACCACTAGGGGGACCCGAAAGGTGGAGAAGAAGAAGCCACCTGTGTATTCTGCCCCAGAGTCCCCAGAAATCCTGGCCCATTTACCCCAGCACCCACATAGGTTAGTTCCCCCAGCTCCGCTACCTGAGGCGGAACCTGATGAGGTACCTCAGCAATTACCGCTTCAGCAGCAAAAAAAGCCCATTTCCCCGAGTGATAGCCCCGAGTCTGGTCCAAGTACGTCAGGGGAACCAGGGTCCTCCGACGAGATGGAAAGCGGAGGCTCTCCTGCCAGTTCAGGGTCACCAACCAAGGAAGCTTATACCTGGGAGCGGTATGATTTAAGAAGTATAACCCCGAAGAAGAAGGAGAAAGCAGAGCGCCTAATGCATTGCGTCAAGTGCCTGGTGTACCTATCCTAAATGAACAGGGCCAGATGGCACCAGGACCAGCCAGTCTAGTCTATGTACCTTTTTCCACTACTGATTTATTAAACTGGAAAACGCATTATGCATCCTATACAGCAAAACCCCAGGAGTTGACAGAATTAATGTCTAGTATAATGCAAACTCATCTGCCTACCTGGGCTGATTGTCGCCAGCTCCTGTCCACTCTCTTTACTACTGAGGAGCGAGCGCGGATTGTGCAAGCAGCCGTCTGCTGGTTAGAAGAAAATCCCGTAGAAGGGGGGGGGGGGGATCTGAATCTCCCTCAAGCAGCCGCCGTAGCCTTCCCGAATGAAGATCCTAGATGGGACCCGAATGGTGACAGGGGGGCAGCGGCCCTAACGCGATTTCGCCAGGCCTTGCTGCAAGGCCTGAAGAAGGGGGGCCAGAGGGCCATGAATATTGGGAAGGTATCTGAAGTTATCCAGAGTCCAGATGAGAGCCCAGCGGCCTTTTATGAGTGGTTGTCTGAAGCTTATAGATTATATACCCCATACGACCCTGCCGCTCAGGAGAATTTGCGCATGGTAAATGCAGCCTTTGTCAGTCAGTCCCAGAGAGACATAAAACGAAAATTGCAGAAACTGGATGGATTTGCGGGTATGAATACAGCACAGTTAATGGAAGTCGCTCAGAAAGTATTTGTGAATCGTGAAAATGAACATGACAGAGAAAGTGAACGAAAGATGAAGAAGAAAGCAGATCTTCTTGCTGCCGCTTTAAGTGAACGACGTGGAGGAGGTTTTCCTAACTGAACGACCAGAGAACGTGGAAGAGGCTGTGGAAGTAGCAGGCCTCCTTTGGGTGCGAATCAGTGCGCCCATTGCAGAGAAGAAGGACATTGGAGAAATGAATGCCCACATCTTGACTCCATCCCCAGGAGGGGAGGAGGGAGCCCCTGGAGAACAGGAGGCCAGTTTCAAAATCGTGGAGGAATGAACCGAGCACAGTTCCAGCGCGAGGGAGAAGAAGCCATTGAGGGAGTGGCAGTAGCGATGGGCTATGACATGGATGAAGTGGATGAAGACTAGGCCAGACCGGGCTCCAAGTTCACCCTGGGTCCCCAGGAGCCTATGGTCAGTTTAAAAGTAGGGGACCAATATATGGACTTTATGGTAGATACAGGAGCAGAACATTCCATGGTAGCAAAGCCAGTGGCTCCTCTTTCCTCTCGATCTGTCACCATTGTTGGGGCCACTGGGAACAGGGCCACCAAGCCATTCCTGCAGAACCGTATGTGTGAACTAGGGGGACAGAAGATAACGCACCAGTTCTTGTATATGCCTGAGTGTCCTATTCCACTTCTGGGCCAAGATATGCTTGCAAAGCTTCAGGCACAAATATCCTTTGCTGAAGGGGGAGAAATGAAAATGACTGTGAACCCAAAGCCAGCCGGATTAATGGTGCTAACTGTTCCCCGAGAAGAAGAGTGGCGGTTCTACAGTACACGTCCAATTAAGTCAAACAGTTCCTGTATACCTACCAGCCTCATAGCCCCGCCTGAAGTATGGGCAGAAGATAATCCACCTGGCCTAGCGAAGAACATAGCCCCTGTCATTGTCACCCTCAAGTCAGGAGCGGTGCATGTGAAGCAGTATCCTCTTCCCCTACCAGCCATTGAAGGAATCCATTGCCATCTGATGAAACTGCTGAAGTATGGACTTCTCAAGGAGTGCCAGTCACCTTGGAACACCCCCTCTTCTCCCAGTCAAGAAACCTGGGACAGGGGATTACCGCCCAGTACAAGATCTGAGGCGGGTAAATGATGCAATTTAAACCATACACCCAGTAGTACCAAATCCTTATACTCTCTTGGGACTGATCCCCGCTGAGGCTACTCATTTCACTGTCCTGGACCTGAAAGATGCCTTTTTCTGCGTACGCCTGGCCCTCACTAGTCAACTTTTATTTACTTTTGAATGGCAAGATCCCACAACAGGAAGGCGGGGCCAACTCACCTGGACCCGACTACCTCAAGGATTCAAGAATTCACCTACTCTCTTCAGTGCTGCCCTGAATCAAGATCTTTCAAGTTGCTCAGTGAACCCAGGACAAAGGGTTCTCCTTCAGTATGTGGATGACTTGCTCATAGCCACCAACTCAGAAAGTGAATGTCTACAAGCCACCAGTGAACTTCTGTACCTTTTGAATGAGGCTGGATACAAAGTCTCACGAGCTAAAGCGCAATTATGTCAAACCGAAGTTAAATACCTAGGGTTCCAGTTGTCCAGCGGAATTTGACGCTTGGGACCTGAACGCAAAGAAGCTGTATGCAGTATTCCCACTCCAACCACCAGGAGGCAAGTGAGAGCCTGTCAGACGGCTGCCTAGGGTGAGAACTTACACAATCTTGACGATGCATATATTCATATGATTCTTGCAAGGTATTGTGGGTATTGTAGTTCATTCACTCCCAAACACAGCTGATGACAATAATTTGAGTTGTGAAACCAAGTGGTAAGATCAATAAAATACTTCTTTTATTGATGGGGTTTAATTCACCCAGCACATGTATGCTTGATAGCACTATAAATGAGGTTACTTGCTTGCAGTGTTTAAAATGGATAACAAAAAGTCACAAAGTAAACCAGAAACAACCTTCAGCTTGTCAGGCAATTAGCTAATGTTTTCTTAGCAAATAATTACCAAATACAAAGGCACAAAGTAAAGAATAAACTTTGCTGGTTAGGTTAACTTCTGCTTATTTTCCACGCCGATCTCAGCAGTGATTCTCCCTTGCTCACACACACAATCAGGTGCAGCCCTAATTACTATCAATGGACCAGCTGAAAGCCTTTAGCTGGCTGGCTGCTACTGTGTGAGCCCAAATCCTGCTTTAAGAGCTGTTTGCAGTGGAAATAAAGAACAAAGTTAGGTTTCTTTGTGATGGCTGATGTGTTTGCTCAGAGAAAACTAGCAATAGCATTTAGATAAAGAACAGTCCATGTAAATAGTTTCATCTGCTGTATTTCCCCCTGCATCAACAATCATAGGGTCAATATCATACATTGGCACAGATGAGTCTTTCATTAAGGCACTATCATGAGAATGCTTATTCCCTTGCTGCCATTCTCTATTATAGATAGGGTCTGGATCAGTGTTCATACCTGAGCCTCTCCTGCCATCATAATTCCTCTCTGTAAAGCCTGGCCAATATGTAATCCAATTCTGATGTCCAGCCTTCCAATCTTGATCCCTGGACACTGGATCTTCTCTCACATACCTTCTGGCCTTGGTCTGAAAGCCCCTTCCACATGCAGTCTTCTCTCTTCCAGGTAGCCACTGGTGATTCCTATCTCTGCCACTCCATTCCTCTGGCTGAATCCAGTCCAATGGACTCTGCTGGCTTTTGGAATACCTCCCAGTATGAGTACTGCCTTGGAATCTCCCAGACCTTCCAATGGCCTTTCTTCTCTTCCTTCCAGAGAGTTTCCTTCTCTCTCTATCTGCTTGGCTTGGCTTCTGTTTCTCCAGGTGATACTGGTGCTTGTAGCCGTTGCTGTCTCTGTATCTCTTCCTCCCTCTGTAGCTTTTGCTGAAGCTCTCCCTGAAGCTGTTATCTGAAGAATAGGCTCTATTCTTATCCTGTTCTAATGTGTGCTGCTCCCTAACACAGCGCAGCTGTGTTGAATCAGGCCCTGCCCTTTGAGATGAGTGCTTAGGGATTACCTCATAGCTCTCTTGATTGCACACACATTCTCTCACTTCAGCCCCTCTCATGGCTGCTGGAAACCTGGTGCATTCTGGGACTGGTAGTCTTTTATGTGAAAACTCTGTTTTCTTGCTTCTACCAGAACTGACAGGTTGCTTGTTCAGAGTCACATCATCTTTTCTATAGCTCCTACCTGAGCTATGATAAGCTTCCTTATCACATACCCCCCTGCTTAAGTTATTACGGACTGGTTTTACTGGTGAAACTTCTTCTCTACAGTCCGTAATACGGGAAAGTGCATCCGCATTCTTGTGTAACTTCCCGGCACGATGTTCAACCTGAAAATCAAACGCCTGTAAGGCCATGTACCAGCGTGTCAACCTGGCATTGTGGTTCTTCATTTGCTGCAACCACTTAAGTGGGGCATGGTCCGTGACCAACTGGAACTTTCTCCCTGTAAGGTAAAACCTTAACGCCTCCACTGACCACTTGATAGCCAAACACTCTTTTTCTATCGTGGAATACTTTTGTTCAGCCAGTGACAACTTCCTGCTCAGGTACATCACAGGATGCTCCTCCCCATCATGGCACTGGGATAGGACTGCTCCTAGCCCTACATCCGATGCATCGGTTTGAACCAGAAAGGGTTTCTTGAAGTCTACTCCTTTCAGTACCGGTCCTGTACACAATTTTTCTTTTAATACTGAAAACGCTTTTTCAGCTTCTGGTGTCCACTTTATCTGGTTTGGACAATTCTTTCGCAGCATATCCGTGAAAATGGCACTTTTCTCTGCGAATTGCGGTATAAACCGGCGGTAGTATCCAATAAGTCCTAAGAAACTTCTTAGTTGTTTCTTGGTTGTTGGAGGAGGAAAATTCCTGATGCTATCTATTTTGCTTAATAGAGGTTTAATTTTTCCTCTTCCCACTAGGTGGCCTAGGTATTTTACCTCCCTATTTGCAAAGGCACACTTCTTCGGGTTTAAAGTGATTCCCGCTTGCTTCATAGAGCACAAGACTGCCCTGATCCTCTTCAAATGCTCCGCCCAGGTGTTACTATGGATTATGACATCATCCATGTATGCAAAAGCATAACTTTGGTGGGGTCGAAGTACCTGATCCACTAACCTTTGGCAGGTAGCCGCTGCTCCATGCAGTCCGAAAGGCATCCTCTTGAACTGGAAAAGGCCAACGGGGGTGCTGAACGCAGTCTTCGGCTTCGACTCCCTGGTGAGAGGGATTTGCCAATATCCTTTTGTCATATCAAGGGTGGTTAAGTATTGAGCCTGTCCCAGCTGGTCTAACAGCTCCTCAATTCTTGGCATTGGATATGCATCAAAAACTGATATGGCGTTTACCTGCCGGAAGTCAATACAAAATCTTAAGGATCCATCAGGCTTCGGCACCAGGACTATGGGGCTATTCCAAGGACTCTTTGACTCTTCTATTACCCCCATGTCCAACATCTCCTGGACTTGTGCCACTACCTCCTGTCTTTTGGCTTCAGGCAAGCGGTATGGCCTTTGACGAACCAATTTCCCAGGTGGAGTTATTATTTCATGGGCCACCAAATGGGTCTCCCCAGGTATGGGTGTCAACACATCTGGGAATTCCTTAAGCAACTTCCTAATTTCTTCCTGTTGTACCATTGTCAGGTCCTTCCTTAAGCAACTTCCTAATTTCTTCCTGTTGTACCATTGTCAGGTCCTCACCTATTTGGGGTTCTGATCTTTCTTTACAATCAGATACCTGGGGTCCCAAATCTTCCTCTTCACTCACCTCCCTCTCTTGGGCACAGGTGGCAGCTAAGCTTTTAACCCCTTTGACATCAGTAGAACCAAAACCTTTGGCTCCACGTTCAGAATTCTCTAGGGATGTGACCTCCTCCACAGGTGGAAAACCCAGCCTCTCACAGATCAATTGGGCAATTTTGTCTCCTGTCTTCACATGATACTCATTCTGTCCAAAGTTAAACAACAAAACTTTAATATTGCCCCTGTAATCGGGATCAATTACTCCCGCACCCACATCGATGAAATATTTAAGGGCTAATCCGGACCTTGGGGCTACTCTCCCATAACATCCAATTGGTATTTCCACTTGGAGACCGGTGTCAACCAGGGCTCTCCCTTGGCTAGGTACAATCACATTTTCTATGCTGCACAGGTCAAACCCAGCAGACTGAGGGGTTGCCCGCCTAGGAGCTTGGGCCTTCTCAGAGACCTTATGGTACTTTAGGACGAATATCTGCTTTGGGGTAGCTTGGTCTTCTGGACGCTTAACCATCTTTTTAGCTGGGGTCTGAGGACTTCCAAATAAAGGCCCGGGAGCTACTACCATTAAACCTTCTCCCTCCTTCTTTCCTAGTCCTTCCACTAGACCCTGCTTAAATCTTGGCCAGTCTCTTCCTAGAACCAAATCAAAGGGTAGCCTAGGCACCACTGCTAACAGGACTTCCTCTTGTTCCCCCAGGTACTTAACCTTTAGCCTATAGGTGGGATATGATGATGCAGCACCATGAATGCATCTGATGTGAACTTGGCTTTCAGGGGTTCTAGGCACAAATCTTCCTTGGGCCTCTATCCTCTTCCAAAGCCTTTTTGACATCATACTCTGGTCTGCCCCAGAGTCTAATAATGCATTTGTGGTAATTCCTTGCACATCAACCATCAAAAGAAATCCTTCCTTGGGCTGTTTTAAATCCAGACCCATTAAACTAGTGTGTGTCTGGCATCTCTTCTCAAAATGTCCCAATTTTCCACACTTGAAACATTTCTTTCTATTCCACTGTGTCATCTGGTTTGATACAGTACATTCATTTTTAGAAACATTCCTAATTATTCCTTTTTCTGATACAGCACATCTAGCCTCAGCATCCATCTTTAGAGGGCCACCCATTCTATGGCAAGCCTGCGTGGCTTCCAAGAATCTCTCTGCTAGCATGGTTGCCTCTCCAAGATTTTGGCAATTTTGCTGTATAAGAAAAACATTCAAATCTTTAGGTACCCCAAGCATAAATTGTTCCAGCATTATAATATCTAATAACATTTCTACTGTCTTTTGCTCAGGCTCCAACCATTTTACAGCTAGACTTCTAATTCTCTGACTCAGAGCCCTGGGTGTCTCACCCACTTTCAATGTAACAGCTCTAAACATTCGCCTATACTCTGAAATAGACAACCCTAGGCGATCTCTAATAGCTGCCTTTACATCCTTATAAATCAAAGCCTGGGCTGCTGGCATTGCTCTGTAAGCTGCTAGTGCCTCACCAGTTAATGAGGCTGCCAGCCTTACTGCCCACTGGGTCTCTGGCCATGCTAAAGCCTGTGCCACTCTTTCAAAAGACTCTAGAAAATCATCAACATTATCTTCTGGAGTTAATTTCCCAAAATTAAATGCCCCAATCCCTTGATTGAGTCCCACAGTGTTCACATGTGGTGTACCAGTACTAACTGCTGGTCTTGCATCTGTTCCACTTTGGCTCTGCAGCTGAACTAGAGCTTGCACCAGATCAATCACTGGTTTCTGCTGTTCCATTAAGGCCTTCACAGCAGTGTCCTGGGCCTGCTGTGATAGCTCCTGCTGCTTGCTGAATTGGGCTGCCATCCACTGAGCCATCTCCCTCGGATCCATCTTGACCCCTGCAAGAAAAGAGAAAAAAAAAACCAAAGAGCAGCACCTTCCAACCAGGTGTGTTTTTTTTTTTTTTTTCATTTACCCCCTGTGCTTACACACATCCACCACTAGACATGCCCAGGTACATATTACCTTGTCTCAGTGATGAATCCAGCTTTTCACAGGGTCTTTTCCTCTGGGACAGCTTCCTGGAACAACCACTTTTCTTCCAAAGTGCAGATGAGGGAAAGAAATCTTCTTACAGCTTTAAACTTGACTTTTATTTGTAATCCACAACAAGTAAATCCTCTTGGTGCAAGAGCAATCCGAAAAACTACGCCATTTGTCAGACGGCTGCCTAGGGTGAGAACTTACACAATCTTGACGATGCATATATTCATATGATTCTTGCAAGGTATTGTGGGTATTGTAGTTCATTCACTCCCAAACACAGCTGATGACAATAATTTGAGTTGTGAAACCAAGTGGTAAGATCAATAAAATACTTCTTTTATTGATGGGGTTTAATTCACCCAGCACATGTATGCTTGATAGCACTATAAATGAGGTTACTTGCTTGCAGTGTTTAAAATGGATAACAAAAAGTCACAAAGTAAACCAGAAACAACCTTCAGCTTGTCAGGCAATTAGCTAATGTTTTCTTAGCAAATAATTACCAAATACAAAGGCACAAAGTAAAGAATAAACTTTGCTGGTTAGGTTAACTTCTGCTTATTTTCCACGCCGATCTCAGCAGTGATTCTCCCTTGCTCACACACACAATCAGGTGCAGCCCTAATTACTATCAATGGACCAGCTGAAAGCCTTTAGCTGGCTGGCTGCTACTGTGTGAGCCCAAATCCTGCTTTAAGAGCTGTTTGCAGTGGAAATAAAGAACAAAGTTAGGTTTCTTTGTGATGGCTGATGTGTTTGCTCAGAGAAAACTAGCAATAGCATTTAGATAAAGAACAGTCCATGTAAATAGTTTCATCTGCTGTATTTCCCCCTGCATCAACAATCATAGGGTCAATATCATACATTGGCACAGATGAGTCTTTCATTAAGGCACTATCATGAGAATGCTTATTCCCTTGCTGCCATTCTCTATTATAGATAGGGTCTGGATCAGTGTTCATACCTGAGCCTCTCCTGCCATCATAATTCCTCTCTGTAAAGCCTGGCCAATATGTAATCCAATTCTGATGTCCAGCCTTCCAATCTTGATCCCTGGACACTGGATCTTCTCTCACATACCTTCTGGCCTTGGTCTGAAAGTCCCTTCCACATGCAGTCTTCTCTCTTCCAGGTAGCCACTGGTGATTCCTATCTCTGCCACTCCATTCCTCTGGCTGAATCCAGTCCAATGGACTCTGCTGGCTTTTGGAATACCTCCCAGTATGAGTACTGCCTTGGAATCTCCCAGACCTTCCAATGGCCTTTCTTCTCTTCCTTCCAGAGAGTTTCCTTCTCTCTCTATCTGCTTGGCTTGGCTTCTGTTTCTCCAGGTGATACTGGTGCTTGTAGCCGTTGCTGTCTCTGTATCTCTTCCTCCCTCTGTAGCTTTTGCTGAAGCTCTCCCTGAAGCTGTTATCTGAAGAATAGGCTCTATTCTTATCCTGTTCTAATGTGTGCTGCTCCCTAACACAGCGCAGCTGTGTTGAATCAGGCCCTGCCCTTTGAGATGAGTGCTTAGGGATTACCTCATAGCTCTCTTGATTGCACACACATTCTCTCACTTCAGCCCCTCTCATGGCTGCTGGAAACCTGGTGCATTCTGGGACTGGTAGTCTTTTATGTGAAAACTCTGTTTTCTTGCTTCTACCAGAACTGACAGGTTGCTTGTTCAGAGTCACATCATCTTTTCTATAGCTCCTACCTGAGCTATGATAAGCTTCCTTATCACATACCCCCCTGCTTAAGTTATTACGGACTGGTTTTACTGGTGAAACTTCTTCTCTACAGTCCGTAATACGGGAAAGTGCATCCGCATTCTTGTGTAACTTCCCGGCACGATGTTCAACCTGAAAATCAAACGCCTGTAAGGCCATGTACCAGCGTGTCAACCTGGCATTGTGGTTCTTCATTTGCTGCAACCACTTAAGTGGGGCATGGTCCGTGACCAACTGGAACTTTCTCCCTGTAAGGTAAAACCTTAACGCCTCCACTGACCACTTGATAGCCAAACACTCTTTTTCTATCGTGGAATACTTTTGTTCAGCCAGTGACAACTTCCTGCTCAGGTACATCACAGGATGCTCCTCCCCATCATGGCACTGGGATAGGACTGCTCCTAGCCCTACATCCGATGCATCGGTTTGAACCAGAAAGGGTTTCTTGAAGTCTACTCCTTTCAGTACCGGTCCTGTACACAATTTTTCTTTTAATACTGAAAACGCTTTTTCAGC
This sequence comes from Ichthyophis bannanicus, assembly GCA_033557465.1. NCBI lineage: Eukaryota > Metazoa > Chordata > Amphibia > Gymnophiona > Ichthyophiidae > Ichthyophis > Ichthyophis bannanicus. The sequence continues at coordinate 923,095,502 of CM066032.1, read as the reverse complement.
TTCTGGTGTCCACTTTATCTGGTTTGGACAATTCTTTCGCAGCATATCCGTGAAAATGGCACTTTTCTCTGCGAATTGCGGTATAAACCGGCGGTAGTATCCAATAAGTCCTAAGAAACTTCTTAGTTGTTTCTTGGTTGTTGGAGGAGGAAAATTCCTGATGCTATCTATTTTGCTTAATAGAGGTTTAATTTTTCCTCTTCCCACTAGGTGGCCTAGGTATTTTACCTCCCTATTTGCAAAGGCACACTTCTTCGGGTTTAAAGTGATTCCCGCTTGCTTCATAGAGCACAAGACTGCCCTGATCCTCTTCAAATGCTCCGCCCAGGTGTTACTATGGATTATGACATCATCCATGTATGCAAAAGCATAACTTTGGTGGGGTCGAAGTACCTGATCCACTAACCTTTGGCAGGTAGCCGCTGCTCCATGCAGTCCGAAAGGCATCCTCTTGAACTGGAAAAGGCCAACGGGGGTGCTGAACGCAGTCTTCGGCTTCGACTCCCTGGTGAGAGGGATTTGCCAATATCCTTTTGTCATATCAAGGGTGGTTAAGTATTGAGCCTGTCCCAGCTGGTCTAACAGCTCCTCAATTCTTGGCATTGGATATGCATCAAAAACTGATATGGCGTTTACCTGCCGGAAGTCAATACAAAATCTTAAGGATCCATCAGGCTTCGGCACCAGGACTATGGGGCTATTCCAAGGACTCTTTGACTCTTCTATTACCCCCATGTCCAACATCTCCTGGACTTGTGCCACTACCTCCTGTCTTTTGGCTTCAGGCAAGCGGTATGGCCTTTGACGAACCAATTTCCCAGGTGGAGTTATTATTTCATGGGCCACCAAATGGGTCTCCCCAGGTATGGGTGTCAACACATCTGGGAATTCCTTAAGCAACTTCCTAATTTCTTCCTGTTGTACCATTGTCAGGTCCTTCCTTAAGCAACTTCCTAATTTCTTCCTGTTGTACCATTGTCAGGTCCTCACCTATTTGGGGTTCTGATCTTTCTTTACAATCAGATACCTGGGGTCCCAAATCTTCCTCTTCACTCACCTCCCTCTCTTGGGCACAGGTGGCAGCTAAGCTTTTAACCCCTTTGACATCAGTAGAACCAAAACCTTTGGCTCCACGTTCAGAATTCTCTAGGGATGTGACCTCCTCCACAGGTGGAAAACCCAGCCTCTCACAGATCAATTGGGCAATTTTGTCTCCTGTCTTCACATGATACTCATTCTGTCCAAAGTTAAACAACAAAACTTTAATATTGCCCCTGTAATCGGGATCAATTACTCCCGCACCCACATCGATGAAATATTTAAGGGCTAATCCGGACCTTGGGGCTACTCTCCCATAACATCCAATTGGTATTTCCACTTGGAGACCGGTGTCAACCAGGGCTCTCCCTTGGCTAGGTACAATCACATTTTCTATGCTGCACAGGTCAAACCCAGCAGACTGAGGGGTTGCCCGCCTAGGAGCTTGGGCCTTCTCAGAGACCTTATGGTACTTTAGGACGAATATCTGCTTTGGGGTAGCTTGGTCTTCTGGACGCTTAACCATCTTTTTAGCTGGGGTCTGAGGACTTCCAAATAAAGGCCCGGGAGCTACTACCATTAAACCTTCTCCCTCCTTCTTTCCTAGTCCTTCCACTAGACCCTGCTTAAATCTTGGCCAGTCTCTTCCTAGAACCAAATCAAAGGGTAGCCTAGGCACCACTGCTAACAGGACTTCCTCTTGTTCCCCCAGGTACTTAACCTTTAGCCTATAGGTGGGATATGATGATGCAGCACCATGAATGCATCTGATGTGAACTTGGCTTTCAGGGGTTCTAGGCACAAATCTTCCTTGGGCCTCTATCCTCTTCCAAAGCCTTTTTGACATCATACTCTGGTCTGCCCCAGAGTCTAATAATGCATTTGTGGTAATTCCTTGCACATCAACCATCAAAAGAAATCCTTCCTTGGGCTGTTTTAAATCCAGACCCATTAAACTAGTGTGTGTCTGGCATCTCTTCTCAAAATGTCCCAATTTTCCACACTTGAAACATTTCTTTCTATTCCACTGTGTCATCTGGTTTGATACAGTACATTCATTTTTAGAAACATTCCTAATTATTCCTTTTTCTGATACAGCACATCTAGCCTCAGCATCCATCTTTAGAGGGCCACCCATTCTATGGCAAGCCTGCGTGGCTTCCAAGAATCTCTCTGCTAGCATGGTTGCCTCTCCAAGATTTTGGCAATTTTGCTGTATAAGAAAAACATTCAAATCTTTAGGTACCCCAAGCATAAATTGTTCCAGCATTATAATATCTAATAACATTTCTACTGTCTTTTGCTCAGGCTCCAACCATTTTACAGCTAGACTTCTAATTCTCTGACTCAGAGCCCTGGGTGTCTCACCCACTTTCAATGTAACAGCTCTAAACATTCGCCTATACTCTGAAATAGACAACCCTAGGCGATCTCTAATAGCTGCCTTTACATCCTTATAAATCAAAGCCTGGGCTGCTGGCATTGCTCTGTAAGCTGCTAGTGCCTCACCAGTTAATGAGGCTGCCAGCCTTACTGCCCACTGGGTCTCTGGCCATGCTAAAGCCTGTGCCACTCTTTCAAAAGACTCTAGAAAATCATCAACATTATCTTCTGGAGTTAATTTCCCAAAATTAAATGCCCCAATCCCTTGATTGAGTCCCACAGTGTTCACATGTGGTGTACCAGTACTAACTGCTGGTCTTGCATCTGTTCCACTTTGGCTCTGCAGCTGAACTAGAGCTTGCACCAGATCAATCACTGGTTTCTGCTGTTCCATTAAGGCCTTCACAGCAGTGTCCTGGGCCTGCTGTGATAGCTCCTGCTGCTTGCTGAATTGGGCTGCCATCCACTGAGCCATCTCCCTCGGATCCATCTTGACCCCTGCAAGAAAAGAGAAAAAAAAAACCAAAGAGCAGCACCTTCCAACCAGGTGTGTTTTTTTTTTTTTTTTCATTTACCCCCTGTGCTTACACACATCCACCACTAGACATGCCCAGGTACATATTACCTTGTCTCAGTGATGAATCCAGCTTTTCACAGGGTCTTTTCCTCTGGGACAGCTTCCTGGAACAACCACTTTTCTTCCAAAGTGCAGATGAGGGAAAGAAATCTTCTTACAGCTTTAAACTTGACTTTTATTTGTAATCCACAACAAGTAAATCCTCTTGGTGCAAGAGCAATCCGAAAAACTACGCCATTTGTCAGACGGCTGCCTAGGGTGAGAACTTACACAATCTTGACGATGCATATATTCATATGATTCTTGCAAGGTATTGTGGGTATTGTAGTTCATTCACTCCCAAACACAGCTGATGACAATAATTTGAGTTGTGAAACCAAGTGGTAAGATCAATAAAATACTTCTTTTATTGATGGGGTTTAATTCACCCAGCACATGTATGCTTGATAGCACTATAAATGAGGTTACTTGCTTGCAGTGTTTAAAATGGATAACAAAAAGTCACAAAGTAAACCAGAAACAACCTTCAGCTTGTCAGGCAATTAGCTAATGTTTTCTTAGCAAATAATTACCAAATACAAAGGCACAAAGTAAAGAATAAACTTTGCTGGTTAGGTTAACTTCTGCTTATTTTCCACGCCGATCTCAGCAGTGATTCTCCCTTGCTCACACACACAATCAGGTGCAGCCCTAATTACTATCAATGGACCAGCTGAAAGCCTTTAGCTGGCTGGCTGCTACTGTGTGAGCCCAAATCCTGCTTTAAGAGCTGTTTGCAGTGGAAATAAAGAACAAAGTTAGGTTTCTTTGTGATGGCTGATGTGTTTGCTCAGAGAAAACTAGCAATAGCATTTAGATAAAGAACAGTCCATGTAAATAGTTTCATCTGCTGTATTTCCCCCTGCATCAACAATCATAGGGTCAATATCATACATTGGCACAGATGAGTCTTTCATTAAGGCACTATCATGAGAATGCTTATTCCCTTGCTGCCATTCTCTATTATAGATAGGGTCTGGATCAGTGTTCATACCTGAGACTCTCCTGCCATCATAATTCCTCTCTGTAAAGCCTGGCCAATATGTAATCCAATTCTGATGTCCAGCCTTCCAATCTTGATCCCTGGACACTGGATCTTCTCTCACATACCTTCTGGCCTTGGTCTGAAAGTCCCTTCCACATGCAGTCTTCTCTCTTCCAGGTAGCCACTGGTGATTCCTATCTCTGCCACTCCATTCCTCTGGCTGAATCCAGTCCAATGGACTCTGCTGGCTTTTGGAATACCTCCCAGTATGAGTACTGCCTTGGAATCTCCCAGACCTTCCAATGGCCTTTCTTCTCTTCCTTCCAGAGAGTTTCCTTCTCTCTCTATCTGCTTGGCTTGGCTTCTGTTTCTCCAGGTGATACTGGTGCTTGTAGCCGTTGCTGTCTCTGTATCTCTTCCTCCCTCTGTAGCTTTTGCTGAAGCTCTCCCTGAAGCTGTTATCTGAAGAATAAGCTCTATTCTTATCCTGTTCTAATGTGTGCTGCTCCCTAACACAGCGCAGCTGTGTTGAATCAGGCCCTGCCCTTTGAGATGAGTGCTTAGGGATTACCTCATAGCTCTCTTGATTGCACACACATTCTCTCACTTCAGCCCCTCTCATGGCTGCTGGAAACCTGGTGCATTCTGGGACTGGTAGTCTTTTATGTGAAAACTCTGTTTTCTTGCTTCTACCAGAACTGACAGGTTGCTTGTTCAGAGTCACATCATCTTTTCTATAGCTCCTACCTGAGCTATGATAAGCTTCCTTATCACAAGCCTTCCTGGTGGCCGCAGGATACTGTCGCATATGGATCCCCAATTTTGCACTGCTAGCAAAACCATTGTACCAAGTTACCAAAGGAATTGAAAAGTCTCCACTGGAGTGGGGACCGGAATAGGATGCAGCATTCCGATCTCTGAAAAGTGCTCTGATGTCATCACCAGCTCTGGGTCTCCCAGATGTCCAGAAACCTTTCCATCTCTACGTCCATGATTCACAAGGAAATGCTCTAGGGGTGCTAACCCAATCTCTTGGATCTTGGCAATGGCCAGTAGCCTACTTGTCAAAACAGTTGGATGTGGTAGCAAGAGGTTGGCCCCCTTGTTTGAGAGCTGTTGCAGCAACAGCCCTTTTAGTGAACGAAGCGGATAAGCTCACACTAGGACAAAATCTTCAAGTGACTGTACCTCATTCTGTTCTCACCCTTATGGAACACAAAGGAAGTTTCTGGCTAATGAATTCACGAATGTTGAAATATCAGAGCATGTTGTGTGAAAATCCCCAGATACAGTTAAAAGTTAGTCAAGCTCTGAATCCTGCTACATTGTTTCCAATTGGTCCTGGGCCCCCTGATCATGACTGTATAGAAACTATGGACACTGTATTTTCAAGTCGCCCAGATTTAACTGATGTTCCTTTGGAGGATCCTGAACAGACTTTCTTTGTGGATGGAAGCAGTCTCGTCATCAATGGACATCGTTGTGCTGGATATGCAGTGGTGACCCTTGATCTGGTAGTTGAGTCCTCAGCTTTGGCCCCAGGGACTTCAGCACAGAAGGCTGAGTTGATAGCTCTCACTAGAGCACTGATATTAGGAGAAGGACTCCGTTTAAATGTGTACACAGATTCCAAGTATGCTTTTACCACTTTACACGCACATGGAGCCTTGTATAAAGAGCGAGGGTTGATCACCTCAGGAGTCAAGTCCATTAGGTATGGGCCCGAGATATTGATACTATTAGATGCTGTATGGGCCCCTAAGCAAGTTGCAGTCATGCACTGTCGAGGTCACCAGACAGGAGTAGGAGAAGTTACTCAATAGGTTTGCTGATGCCACCGCCCGAAAAGCAGCCACAACTGAATGAGTTGTGGCCCAAGACATTCCAGTGCAAGCAGCCATGGTCCCCGTGCCCCTTAGCTCATGGGCTCCCCGATACACTACAAAAGAGTTGGATTATTTCTGTGGAAAGGAAGGAGGGGTCCTAACAGAAAAAGGTTGGATAGTGCTGTCACCTCCAGAGGGCAGCACAGCTCCAGGTCCTACAGTCATTCCTGAAGCATTAGGGCCAGCTTTTGTTCATGCTTTCCATCAGGCCATGCACTATGGGAAGACGGCCATGGAGAAAGCCCTAAGACCCCATTTTTGTATTTCACTGCTAGGACCCCTGTCCACTTCAGTGGCACAGCAGTGTTTGACATGTGCCAAGAACAATCCTAGGCAAGGTCCCGTTCCACCCCCAAGAGTTCAGTCAGTAGGGGTGGCCCCCATGAGTGATATTCAAGTAGATTTTACTGAAATGCCACGAGCAAACGGATATCACTACCTGTTGGTTTTAGTTTGCACATTTTCTGGGTGGGTAGAAGCACGTCCCACCTGAACAGAGAAGGCTCGAGAAGTCACAAAGATACTGCTCCATGAGATTATTCCTCGATTTGGAATACCATTAACTATAGGGTCAGACAATGGACCCTCATTTGTGTCCCAAGTAACCCAACAGTTAGCTCGAGCTTTACAGATACAATGGAAGTTGCACACTGCCTATAGACCCCAGAGTTCAGAGAAGGTAGAACGCATGAATAGAACCCTGAAATCTCAGTTGTCCAAGCTTTGTCAAGAGACGCACTTAAAGTGGCTCCAGGTTCTCCCTATAGCCCTTCTTAGGATACGCTCTGCACCGACCAAGTCTCTGGGAGTTTCCCCTTTTGAGATTTGTATGGGCGACCTCCGCCCATTGTCCAGGGAATTAAAGGAGATATGAAACAAATAGGATCTGAAATAACTAGACAAGAACTATTGGCTTTAGGTTCTGTTTTGCAGAGTCTCCATGCCTGGGTACAAGATCGATTGCCCATCAATGTGACCGAACCTCTGCATCCCTTCAAGCCAGGAGTGTCAGTGTGGATCAAAGAGTGGAGAAAGACCCCGCTGGCGCCGTATTGGAAGGGACCTTATGTTGTCATCTTGTCAACTCCAACTGCAGTAAAAGTCGCAGAACGTGAACCCTGGATCCACCACAGTTGAGTGAAACCAGCAGCTGCTCCTGAACCAGGTCAATGGACTTCAGTAAATGATCCAGAGACTCCATTGCGACTCACATTGCGGAGACAACCAACATTGCAAGAATCTTCAGAATCTACAATCCCACCTCTGACACGCAAGAGTGGCAGCCGAAGCAGAAAAGAAGAAGAAACTCTACAAGCTCAACATACCCGATATTCCAGTTGACCTCCAAAGACTGTGATCATAATGTTCTTCCACTATTATCTTGTGGGAGTGGTGGTCCTGGGATTTCTGGAAAAGACTTTTGCCTTACCCCCTTATGCAGCTTGCATAACTACCACCCGAACTGGACAGAAGGTCACTCAGACTTTGCTCTACCATTCCTACTATACTTGCACTGGTATAGTCAGCCAGTGCATCTATAATGGCACAGAATTAAATATCTGTACGAAGGGGAAAAGTAAGACTTGTTACAACCCCTGGCAGAACCCCTCCTATTATGTACTTGAGATACGCTGGAATGATGAGGATGGAGCCCTCATAAATGCCACGGGCCCACTCACAGACTCCGCAAAATATGTTGTCTTGAACTTTGATGCTTGCGATGTGATAAACAGAAATGCCTACCACAAGTGTGGGTCATGGGAACAAGATTACTATCATGATGATAAATATATATGTCCAGAAGGAGCCTATGGATGGGGACGGTGTACTGGAAAGAATTCCCCAACCACCGTCTACAGCACGGCAGCTAAAGATGCCTACTTCTGTCCAAAATGGGAATGCGTATACTTTGCTACTTGGACTAATGCACCTATGGGGCGGGATGGAGATAATCGCAGAGGCGCCCTGACAAGGGTCCGATTACCTGAGCCCAAGAAATGCAAGAAGGGTGCCTGCAATCCTCTACAACTCCTCATATTTGACCCTAGCCAGTGGAAGCAAGGATACAGATTTGGATTGCGTATAGCAGGAGGAGGCATAGATCCTGGAACCATCATACATATACGGTTGAATACTAAGGCTCATATATCTGCACCCTATCAAATACATCACTCTTTTTATGAGGCCATGAAAGCAGAGTTTGAGATTCCTCATACCTCCCAAAATTTGTTCCTTGAGCTTGCCGGAGCAGTAGCATCTAGTCTCCACATTTCGGACTGCCTCTTCTGTGGAGGAACTAAGATGGGAGACCAATGGCCCTGGGAGGCGCAAGAAGTGAACTATTCTATTCCTTACAACCAGACTGATTTACATAACACTACTAGTTAGTGGGTACTGGCCCACCCCATTGTTGGTAATTTGTGTTTTGCTCGCTCAGGACCACAGTTTAACATGGAGGTTGGACAGCAGGTCTGTCTCAACCAAAAGTTCTACAACAGTACCATTATGAAGATGTCTTGGTGGTCAGGAGTCAACGCTTCGGAGCCCTCCAACCCTCTAGTTCGTTTCCCTAATCTTGCCAGCATCTGGACTGATCTAGCAGCTTATAATTCCTGGCAAGCACCACCTGGACTGTACTGGATTTGTGGAACCAGAGCATATTGTAGGCTTCCTCATCATTGGGGAGGAGCATGTGCATTAGGAACCATACGACCTTCCTTTTTCCTTTTGCCTACATCCCATGGAGAACAACTGGGCTATCCTGTGTACCGAAGTCGACAGAAATGAGAGGCCTTGAAAATAGGCCAATGGGACAAATGGGGGGAGGAGGAGTGGCCACCTGAGAGAATTATCTCATATTATGGACCTGCTACATGGGAGCAAGATGGTACATGGGGATATCGTACTCCTGTGTATATGATAAATCGTATTATACGTCTACAAGCTGTTGTTGAAATAATAACCAATGAAACCAGTAAAGCACTAACTCTTTTAGCTAAGCAAAGTACACAGATGCGTACAGCTATTTATCAGAATCGTTTAGCTCTAGATTATTTGTTAGCAGCTGAAGGTGGAGTATGTGGAAAATTGAATTTAAGCAATTGTTGTTTACAGATTGATAATAATGGGCATGTTGTTGAAGATATAGCTATCCGGATGAGAAAGCAAACATTTGTGCCTGTTCAGACCTGGCATGGCCTAAAGCTTGATGGGTGGTTTGGTTCATCATTTTCATGGTTAGGAGGTATGAAGACCCTTGTGCTTATTGTATTACTCATATTGGCTGTTTGCTTGTTTCTCCCATGTCTCCTATCCCTTTGCCTACGCATGATAACCTCAGTTATTGATAGCACTGTAGAATGGAAGGCAGCTACGAAAATATTGGCTATGTGGCAATATTCCCCAATCCCCCAAGATGAGGTTGTTACGCAAGTTTAGTATGTGATTTAATTCTCACCCTTTCTCACTAGCGGGTGAGAATAATCAAAGGGGGGAATGTGGCAGGCTATGGCCTATAATAGTCTGCAAATGTGAAAGGCCTGTAAGTAAGGCCCTGATTCCATCCCCCTTCTCAGTAAAGAACCAAAGTCTGTAAAAGTTTGAGAAAACTGTTTAAACTGCTTAATAAGAAGTTTTCATGAATGCATAAATCTTTCATTATTCTCTTGTGCTGTGAAGATAGAAATGTTTCAATACATGCATTCTTAGAGCCAGGGACGACCTTGCAGTAGAGAAGTATCCAAACCTAGAAACTGCACCATTGTTAGAACAGTCCAAGAGGAGGAAGCTGGGTGCTAGGCCCAGGAGGGATCTCTGATTGGACAGGTGCAGGGGGCGTTGGAACCAATAGAAAGTTTGCATGTATCAGACTAGAAAGAAATGTATAAATGAATATATCTCTGTAAGAACTTTGCTCAGTCCTTTTTGAAGCTTTGACTAACTGGGCCTTGTGCACAATAAATTGGCTTGGACCCTGTAAATTGACTCCTGGATTTATTCATTGTCTGCACTTCACTGCTTCACTAGCAACGTTTTCCCAAATTCCCAGGCCTACCTTACTAACCAACAGCAGTGGTTTCGGTCTCGCGCATACTCATGCAAGACGTACTCGGACTGCTGATTAATCAAGGGCAGTAGTTTCGGCCTCGCGCATTCTCATGCAAGGCTTACTCGGACGTGCCCTGAGAGGTGATCAGGCTCTCGGTACCGTATTCCCATACCAATTTAGTCTCGTGTATGTAGCAGCGAAGTGCACGCAATGAATAAAACCAGGAGTTAGTTGCAGGTTCCAAGCCAATTTATTGTGCACAGGCTCAGGCAAGGAGTTCATCCAAAAGGACTGAGCAATGGAGTACAGAAGCAGATTCCTTATATACAATTTTTACAGTTTGATACAGGCAAACCTTCTATTGGTCCCAACGCCCCTTGCACCTGTCCAATCGGGGACCCTCTCTGGGCCTAGCTCCTTGCTCCCCCTTCTCAAACTGTTCTAACAAAGGCATAGTCTTAGACATAGATACATTTCTACTTCAAGGCCATTTCTAGCTCAGAGAATGCAGGAACATGTCTGTCATCAGCATAGAGGAATTATACAGACTTTTCAAAAACAGTTTCAAAAGCAGTTTAAAGCAGTTTCTCAAACTCTGGTTCTTCTCAGCACTAGTCTCAGGTGGGGGTTGGGGTCTAGGCCTAGTTTACAGCCATAGCCTACCACATTCCCCCCTTTGATTATTCTCAACCCGACTAAAAGGAGGGTGAGAAACTAATCACATATCAGACTCTTGTTAAACTGATGCTCTCATCTTGGGGTATAGCCTGATACTGCCAGATGGCTAACACTCTGGCTGCTGCCTTACGTTCTACCATACTATCAATAATGGAGGTAAACATTCGCACACAAAGAGGCAGAAAACATGGGAGAAGCAAGCACATAGCTATCATTACAAGAACTGCAAACATAAAAGTCTTCAATCCACCCAGACCTGAAAATAGGGTCCCAGACCACCTACTGAGGTCAAGGCCATTCCAAGTCTGGACTGGTACATATGCATGCCTATGCATATTGTCAGCTATTTCTTCAACGACCTGACCATGATCATCAATTTGCAAACAACAGTTAGTGAGATTAAACTTACCACACACACCACCTTCAGATGCTAGTAAATAATCAAGTGCTAAGCGGTTCTGGTAAATAGCTGTACGCATTTGGGTACTCTGCTTTGCTAAAAGAGTTAGTGCTCTACTTGTTTCATTGGTTATGATTTCTACAACAGCTTGTAAGCGTATAATACGATTCAACATATAAACAGGAGTGCGGTATCCCCAGGTCCCATCTTGTGCCCAAGTGGCGGGGCCATAACATGAGATAATTCGCTCAGGGGGCCACTCATCACCCTCCCACTTATCCCATTGTCCAATCTTGAGGGTGCTGTGCTTCCGTCGACCATTGTAGATGGGGAAGCCTAACTGCTCCCCTTGTGAAAGTGGGATAAGGAAGAATGAAGGTCGTATTGTTCCCAAGACACATGCCCCTCCCCAGTTGGTAGGAAGTCGAGCATATGCTCGAGCGCCACAAATCCAATATAGCCCAGGAGGGGCTTCCCAAGTGTTGGTCAGGGCGAGGTTAGTCCATAGCTTGGCTAGATGAGGGAAAGAGATCAAAGGGTTGGAAGGTTCTGTAGCATTAACACCTGGCCACCAGGATGTCTTCTTTGTGGTGGCATTATAAATTAGTTGGCTCAGGCAGATCAGTTGTCCCACCAGTATGGTGAACTGTGGTCCCATGCGGACGAAACAGAGACGGCCGACGATGGTGTTGGCCAGTACTGTCACCACCAGGTGGGCAGACTGCCTCCTGGCTAGCAGGCCTGCGTCTGGTGGCAAGAAATATAGTTGCACGCAATGTTCCCTCTAATTTTCTGTAGGCTGTGTGCGCATAAAATATCAGCTGTGCAGCTTTTGAAGGAAGGTTAAATTTTTGTGCGCCACATAACGACACTCGGAGTTATATACTTTAAAATTTGACTACACGTCAGAATACAGTATGTACACCACATTGATTTTAATCAAATTAAATGAAAATGGACAATTACTAAATGAAGCGGAAAATTTCTAGTAATTACAATCACAACTTTTAAATTTGAAGATGTCTGTGTTGTTTTCTATCAGAATCAGAACCATAATTTTTGTGCGCTCTGTTGTAATGTATGTGCGCTCCCTCGGCGAGGTGTGTACGCGCGCACACGCGCACAGCTTAGAGGGAACAGTGGTTGCACGCCTCGAGTGGTAAAGGCAAATGAGGATTTATTCCCCTCCCGGGGTCGGATCATTCAAAACAACAAAAGTACTCAAAATAAATAAGCCATGGTTGCTTGCAAAAACATAAAGGAATAAACAGAACAATTTCTTCTTGCTTCAAAGTAAATCAGGCATTCAAATACAGGAGATATAGTGTTTTCTTCTCTCACACTATACAGCTCTGACTAGCACAAAGATCCTATTTTATCTGATAAAATCAGTGTGCAATCCATCGGGTCACCACAGCTAGAACAGTCACTGAATGTATCAATTATCATCGGCTCTTGCAAGCTCTCAGCACCTTCCTTATTAAAGTAGGCTTGTAAATTCCCCTGTGCCGTGCCGTCACAGTACTTCCTGGCAGCACTTTCTCTAGGGCTGGAATAATTGCCCTGGTACTCTTTAGCGTCTGGGAGAGAGAAGCCACCCCTCAGGGTTCTTATAAACTCTCTTCCTAGTATCAGGTTTTAGCCTGCGTGGCTTTCTCTGACTCTTAGGGCTTTCTATAATGTCCTCTTCTGACATACATATGTCTTCTGGGTAATGTCTGTCTTTCACTGGAGGTATCACTTGCCCTTGGCTCAGCTCTCTCTTTGAATCCTTCTGTGGGGAGTAACAACCCTGCCCCCACCTTGGACTTCCTGCACGAGGCTGCTCAGCATTCACTCTATCAAAACTTTTATCATTCACCACTCTTAGCTTCCCACTATAATCACTCCTCAGGTCACAGCTCCCTGATACATACGGTTTTGCCTTTTGCTTCCATTCACTCTGGCTGTAACGTAGCCTTCGTGTTCCACAGGGTTTGTAATCAAGAGAACACTCACACCTGCTCTCTGCTTCTGCTAGCTGCTTCCTCCTGTAGGACTCTGGGTAGCTGCTCGTGTGAATCCTTCCTGCCTCTGGCTCTGACTCACTTCCTGGGTCAAAGTGGGAAAGCCTTCCTGCTTCCTCTCGGCCAGCTGCTTCAGGTAAATCAGCTTGTTCTAACAGCTCTCTCCGTTCTCGTTCTCTCCCTTCTTGTTCTTCATGCTGTTCTAACCCTGTGTTCCCTGCACTGTCCTTATAAGGGCTGTAAGCTCTTCCCCTTCTCAGGTGTACGCTATCAGGAACTAGGGCATGTTTCCCAGCTGAGTGTTTTTTTCAGACCTCGTGGCTGCCTTTGTTTCTGTTGTCCCTGGCAACAGCTGCTCACATGGTCTGTTTTCCTGTCAGCTTCAGGACTGAAATGCCGTGAATCTTGTGCTTTTAAGGTATAAAATGGGGCTTCTTCATCACAGTACCCATTCACTAGCAGTCTTGTTCAGGGCAGTCTGGTTATAGGGGACGGAGTAGTTATGTTCTCTTGCTTCCCAAGGCCACTGGTCTCCCATCTTGGTTCCGCCACAGAAGAAACAGTTAGAAATGTGGAGACTTGAGGCTACAGCTCCAGCAAGCTCAATGAATAAATTCTGCGTAGTCTGAGGAAGTTCTATCTCCATCTGCATAGCTTCATAGAAGGTATGGTGGATTTGATAAGGGGAAGAAATGCGGGTCTTGGTGTTAAGTTGTATATGTAGGAAGGTTCCAGGGTCTACTCCCCTTCCCGCTATACGTAAGCCAAATCTATATCCTGTCTTCCATTGGCTAGGGTTAAACACAAGGAGCTTCATGGGATTACAGGTACCTTTCAGACACTTAAGGGGTGTCAGCAATGGCAGTCTCTCTAAATTAGCTCAGCGATGATCCCCGTCTTGCCCCTGAGGTCCATCAGTCCAGGTGGCATAGTAGACACACTCCCACTTGGGGCAAAAGTAGGCGTCTTCAGATGCTTTGACATAAGTAGTTGGGGCACGCGTGCCGGTACATATTCCCCACTTGTAGGCTCCTTTGGGGCACATGTATTTCTTATCATGGTAGTGTGGCAGGCTATGGCCTATAATAGTCTGCAAATATGAAAGGCCTGTAAGTTAGGCCCTGATTCCAACCCCCATCTTAGTAAGAACTAAAAATCTGTAAAAGTCTAAGAAAGCTGTTTTAAATTGCTTAATAAGAAGTTTTCATGAGTGCATAAATCTTCCATTATTCTTTTGTGTTCTGATGATAGAAATGTTTCAATACATGCATTCCTAGAGCTAGAAACGACCTCGGAGCAGGATAGTGTCAATGCCTAGAAACTGCACCTTTGTTAGCACAGTTTGGGAAGGGGGAGCAGGGAGCTAGGCCCAGAAAGGATCTCTGATTGGACAAATGCAGGGGGCGTTGGAACCAATAGAAAGTCTGCATGTATCAAGCTGAAGAAAAATGTATAAATGAATATGTTTCTGTAAGAACTTTGCTCAGTCCTTTTTGAAGCTTTGACTAACTGAGCCATGTGCACAATAAATTGGCTTGGATCTTTGAACTGACTCCTGGTATTATTTATTGCATGCTTATCAGCTGCTACTTATTCTTGGTGCGTTGGGCCGGAATGTGCGAGTAGTGGATGGTATGCAAGTGAATATACCACGACTTCTCGCCTCAAAGGTTTGGTCCGGTTGGAACCATGTCTGTCCGACTGCAGGGGAATTCTCTGGCGCCACCGGTCTTATTGTATCGGAGAGGGTTCCGCCTTGCCTCGGCGAGCCACTGGGTCCAGCTGGCCAACACCTCCGAACCCGAGGGGAGTCCAGGATCCAACCCAAGAACTGGTGTGGTATCCGGATCCGGTGAGTAGACATTTTCTTGTTTAAAAGTCAGTGAAGCCTGGGGAAAAAGTCTTGCATGAGAATGCGCGAGACTGATTTGGTATAGACTAACTGGGAAAATCTCGCATGGGTATGCGCAAGACAAGAGAGCTTGATCACCTCTCATAAGGGCGGTCCTAGTACGCACCGCATAAGGGTTAGCGGAAGCCGAAGCCACCGACCCTTTGGTTGGGAATAGTCAGTTAGTCAGAAAACCTTGGGCATTTGAATAATGATTTCTTGTGATGATATGATTGCTTGTGTGATTGAGAGGTCTTGAAACACAGACCAAGCAAGAGCGGACTCCTGAGTAGCGCAGTTCCTGGCCAGGCGACTGCGCCCAGGTCGTGAAAAGGAGGAAGCGTTTGGTGTTTGTCCGTCCTTACTGTTTGTTGTTTGTATCTGATTTTTGTTATCTGTTGAAACCGCAGGTTTCACTTCTGGTATAATGTAAGGTTATTAATTAAGGAACAGTACTGAGAAAAGGGAAAAAAAAACACTCCGGAGTCACTTTAAGGAATCGAGTCTAAGCACAGCACAGCGAAGACAAGCTGTCTCTGTGATTTTATTTTTCTTCAGCACAGCGTGAGACTGGCAAGCAGAGAGAGAGAAGGGGCGTGTCTGTACAAAGGAATGTTTAGTATCTTTTAACCCTGTGAAGGCTTATTTTCAACATTCTGCAGCTGGGTTAATTTGTGCTTATTTCAGGAAAATTGTACCTGTTTTATTCAATATGTTTTAATAGTGATGTTCCTTCTGCTATGGTCATGTATTATATATAATTTAATAAGAATGTTTAGTCAGAATTTTGGATCCCAAAAGTTTTGGGCTCAGCCTGGAAAGGGTTAAGTTCTTATTAACCCCATTCGAGTTCCTCAACTGTTCTTGTACGGACCAAGTGAGGAGGATTTCTGTAGAGCTATAGGTATAATGCATTTGTGGGCTTAGCCTTGTCTTGTGCTTTTTTATGTTCCAATTTTCAGCAAACACTGTAATGGTTCAAATAGAAATGATAGAGAAATTAAGGAAACTGCTTTTGTTTTTCCTTTGACCTTTGAAGTAGAGGTTAAGAACCCTGACAGGACTATGAAGCATCCCGAGCCAGTAGTTACCAGATCGCAATTTGAAAGTGATTTAAATCCTGAGTGAATGAGGAGTTAATCGTGCTTGAATTCTAATTCCTGATATACTGCGGCAAGCACCTCATAAAGGACATACTTATTGTTAATAAAAATAAAAAAGGAAGAAAAAGGGGTGTATATGTATTCCAGATATCCACCCACTTTATGAAAAAGTATCCGGAATGTCCTTTGAATGTCTGCTTTCTGAACTGAAAGATTTAAAGTAATTTCTTTTGCAGAGACATTGTTCAGCTTAAGTGCTGATTACGACTGGCAGTTAGTTTCATACGTAACGGATATGTGGCCGTCATGTTAGGAGCCATAGTTCTTTCTGTTGGGATTGTTGTTATAACATGTTGCAAAATAATAGTTTTATATTTTAAGGACTTTATCTAAATTGTTCCTGTTTAGAATGAGCACACACATCCATTATGTTTAGTCCACAGGAAAATGCAGCCTGACTGCCCGCCCCCTCTGTCTGTTGTCAAGTACGTCACCATAGGGGGGGGAAGGGGTCGGAGTCCACGCAGATTTTGTTGAAATGTATGACTAGGAATTTTAGCAAGGGATTTTCTGGAGACTACGGACTTAAAATGTCTCCGTCCCTATTAGAAATGCTCTGTGAAAGGGAGTGGCCAGTGTTAGCTACTTCATGGCCCCGTGAGGGCACCTTTGATGTTAATGTAGTTTCCCGTGTTCATCAGATTGTGCAAAAAATGTTCCCTGATCAGTTTCCCTACATAGACTCCTGGTTAAATGTTTGTGAGAAAAAAAAAAGAAGCCCTCCTGGATACAGCGTTGCTATGAGAAACAGTGTAGAAGATTAGTAGCAGCCACAAGGGGGGGGGGGGCCCGGAGGTCTGAGAAAAAAAAGCTGCCTGTTTATTCTGCCCCAGAATCTTCAGACATTCCACTCTGTCCGTCCCAGTATCTTTATAGGCCAGTCCCCTCAGCTCTGCCACCACCCCGGGCAGAGCCTGGGGCAGGGGGGGACACCTCCCTACAGATGTACCCCAAGTAGTTCACCAGCCACCTCCGCAGTAGGAAGACGTGCACCCCCTCTTGACCGAAAGCCCCGGCTCAGTTTAAAGTACCCCGAGTGGGCCACAGTCCATTGATGACACTACAAGCAGGGATTCATTTGCCTGTTCAGGGTCACTCACAGCCAGCGCCCGAGAACATGAAGTGGAACCCAGACAGTTCTGATTGCCGTATGCCTTCAGAAGTACAACTATCAGTAAAAGGGATGGTCACGTTATACCATTGCGCCAGGTCCAGGGCCTACCCACCCTTAATACCGAAAGCCAGCTGACCAGCCTTGTTTCTGCCACTGATTTACTGAACTGAAAGATGCATTATGCCTCCTACACTGAGAAGCCTTAGGATTTGATTAAACTAATGAACAGTATTATGCAGACCCATCAGCCTTGATAATCCCAAGTGGGATCCAAATAGTGCAGGCAGCCCTCACTATTTACCCCATGTGATCCAGCAGCCCAGGAGAATTTGTGTATGGTAGATGCAGTTTTTGTCAGTCAGTCCCAGAGAGATATAAAATGGAAATTGCAGAAACTGGATGGATTTGCGGGCATGACAGTTAATGGAAGTTGCTCAGAAAAGTGTTTGTGAATCGTGAAAATGAATGTGACAGAGAAAGTGAACGTAAGATGAAAAAGAAAGCAGATCATCTTGCTGCTGCTTTAGTTGAACGACGTGGAGGAGGTTTTCCTAATCGAAGGAGCAGAGGAAGTGGAAGGGGGTCATGAAAATGATCGGCCCCCACTGGGTGCGAATCAGTGCGCCCATTGCAGAGAAGAAGGACATTAGAGAAGTGAATGCCCGCATCTTGACTCCACCCCCAGGAAGGGAGGAGGGAGCACTTGGAGAACAGGAGGTTGATTTCAGAGTCATGGAAGAATAAACCGAGCACAGTGTTCCAGCAAGAGAGGGAAGCAGCTATAGAGTGAGTGGCAGCCGAAGAGGGCTACAGCATGGATGAAGACTAGGCCAGACCGGACTCCAAGTTTTCCCTGGGTCCCCAGGAGTCTATGGTCAGTCTGAAAATAGGGGACCAATATATGGACTTTATGGGGGATACAGGAGCAGAATACTAAAGCCAGTAGCCCCTTTGTCTTCTCGATGCATCACCATTGTCAGAGCTACTGGGGCTAAGGCCACAAAGCCTTTCCTGCAGAACCGCATGTGTGAACTAGGGGGACAGAAAATAACGGACCAGTTTTTGTATATGCCTGAATGCCCTATTCCACTTTTGGGCCAAGATCTGCTTGCAAAGCTCCAGGCACAGATATCCTTTGCTGAAGGGGGAGAAATGCAAATGACTGTGAACCCAAAGCCTGCTGGATTGATGGTGCTGACTGTTCCCCGAGAAGAAGAGTAGCGGTTCTATAGTGCATCTCCAATCAAGCCAGCTAGTTCCTGTATACCTCCTAACCTTTTAGCCCCACCTGAAGTATGGGCAGAAGATAATCCACCTGGCCTAGCGAAGAAGATAGCCCCTGTCATCGTCACCCTCAAGCCAGGAGCGGAACCAGTGCATGTGAAGCAGTATCCTCTTCCCCGACCAGCTAATGAAACTATTGAAGTATGGACTTCTCAAGGAGTGCCAGTCACCTTGGAACACCCCCTTCTCCCAGTTAAGAAACCTGGGACAGGGGATTACTGCCCAGTACAAGATCTGAGGCGAGTGAATGATGCAGCTGAAACTATACACCCAGTGGTACCAAATCCTTATATTCTTTTGGGACTGATCCCCGCTGAGGCTACTCATTTCACTGTCCTGGACCTGAAAGATGCCGTTTTCTGCATACGCTTAGCCCCCACCAGTCAACTTTTGTTTGCTTTTGAATGGCAAGACCCCACAACAGGAAGGCGGGGTCAACTTACCTGGACTCGATTACCTCAAGGATTCAAGAATTCACCTACTCTCTTCAGTGCTGCTTTAAATCAGGATCTTTCAAGCTACTATGTGAACCCAGGAGAAAGGGTTTTTCTCCAGTAAGTGGATGACCTGCTCATAGCCACAAATTCAGAAAGTGAATGTCTACAAGCCACCAGTGAACTCTTGCACCTTTTTAAATGAGGCTGGATACAAAGTCTCAAGAGCCGAGGCACAATTATGTCAAACAAGTTAAATATCTGGGATTCCAGTTGTCCAGCAGAATTCGACGCCTGGGACCAGAATGCAAAGAAGCTGTATGCAGTATTCCTACTCCAACCACCAGGAGGCAAGTGAGAGCCTTCTTGGGTGCCACAGGGTACTGTCGTATATGGACCCCCAATTTTGAGCTGCTAGCAAAACCATTGTATCAAGCTACCAAAGGAATGGAAAAGTCTCCATTGGAATGGGGACTTGAACAGGATGCAGCCTTTCGATCTTTGAAAACCGCTCTGATGTCATCACCAGCTCTGGGTCTACCAGATGTCCAGAAAACCTTTCAGTCTCTATGTCCATGAGTCACAAGGAAATGTTCTAGGAGTGTTGACTCAGTCTCTTGGATCTTGGCAACGGCCAGTAGCCTATCTGTCAAAACAATTGGATGTAGTTGCAAAAGTATTACAAATGTAAATAGTTAATACTGTTACCCAAGTTGAGCTACCTGTTATATGTAACACGGTGTTAACCCCCACCGTAAAATACCTCATGTTCTATGTAAACCACACTGATGTTGAAGAGCGCGGTATATAAGCGATTTAAATAAATAAATAAATAAATAAAAGGCTGGCCCCCTTGTTTGAGAGCTGTTGCAGCTACAGCCCTCCTAGTGAGCAAAGCAGACAAGCTCACTTTGAGACAGAATCTTCAAGTTACTGTACCACACTCTGTTCTGACCATTATGAAACACAAAGGCAGTTTCTGGCTCACAAATTCACGAATGTTGAAGTATCAGAGTATGTTGTGTGAAAACCCCCAGATACAATTGAAGGTCCGTCAAGCTCTGAATCCTGCTACGTTGTTACCAGTTGCTCTTGACCCCCCTGATCATGACTGTTTAGAAATTATGGACACTATATTCTCAAGTCGCCTGGATTTGACTGATGTTCCTTTGGAGAACCCTGAACGGACTTTCTTTGTAGATGGAAGCTGTCTTGCCATCATTAATGGACATTGTTGTGCAGGGTATGCAGTGGTGACCCTTGATCTGGTAGCTGAGTCCACAGCTCTGTTCCCAGAAACTTCAGCACAGAAAGCTGAACTGATAGCTCTCACTAGAGCACTAACAATAGGAAAAGGGCTCTGTCTAAATGTGTACACAGATTCCAAGTATGCTCTTACAACCTTGCATGCACATGGGGCCCTGTACAAAGAATGAGGGTTGATAACCTCAGGAAGCAAGTCCATTAAGTATGATCCCGAGATATTGACATTATCAGATGCATACTGCCTACAGATCTCAGAATTTAGGAAAAGTAGAATGTATGAATAGAACCCTGAAATCTCAGTTGTCCAAACTTTGCCAAGACGTTCACCTGAAGTGGCCCCAGGTTCTTCCTATAGCCCTTCTTAGGATATACTTAGCCCCTACTAAGTCTTTAGGAGTTTCCCCTTTTGAGATTCTGTATGGGCGACCCCCGCCTATTGTACAAGGAATAAAGGGAGATATGAAACAGATTGGATCTGAAATTACTAGACAAGAACTATTGGTTTTAAGTTCTGTTTTGCAGAGTCTTCATACGTGGGTACAAGATCAGCTGCCCATCTATCTAACAGAACCCCTGCATCCTCTCAAGCCTGGAGTCTCGGTGTGGATCAAAGAGTGGAGAAAGACACCGTTGGCACCGCATTGGAAGGGACCTTATGTTGTCATCTTATTAACCCTAACAGCAGTTAAAGTTGCAGAACTCGAACCCTGGATTCATCACAGTCGAGTAAAGTCAGCAGCCATTGATAGCACTGTAGAACGGAAGGCAGCTATGAAAAGTATTAGCTATGTGGCAATATTACCCTACACCCCAAAATGATGCTTTTACGCAAGTATAATATGTGATTTAATTCTCACCCTTTCTCACTTGCGGGTGAGAATAATCAAAGGGGGGAATGTGGCAGGCTATGGCCTATGATAGTCTGCAAATATGAAAGGCCTGTAAGTTAGGCCCTGATTCCAACCCCCATCTTAGTAAGAACTAAAAATCTGTAAAAGTCTGAGAAAGCTGTTTTAAATTGCTTAATAAGAAGTTTTCATGAGTG
Organism: Ichthyophis bannanicus; assembly: GCA_033557465.1. NCBI lineage: Eukaryota > Metazoa > Chordata > Amphibia > Gymnophiona > Ichthyophiidae > Ichthyophis > Ichthyophis bannanicus. Next base: position 923,074,265 of record CM066032.1, on the reverse strand, counting down.
CATAAATCTTCCATTATTATTTTGTGTTCTGATGATAGAAATGTTTCAATACATGCATTCCTAGAGCTAGAAACGACCTCGGAGCAGGATAGTATCAATGCCTAGAAACTGCACCTTTGTTAGAACAGTTTGGGAAGGGGGAGCAGGGAACTAGGCCCAGAAAGGATCTCTGATTGGACAAATGCAGGGGGCGTTGGAACCAATAGAAAGTCTACATGTATCAAGCTAAAGAAAAATGTATAAATGAATATGTTTCTGTAAGAACTTTGCTCAGTCCTTTTTGAAGCTTTGACTAACTGAACCATGTGCACAATAAATTGGCTTGGATCTTTGAACTGACTCCTGGTATTATTTATTGCATGCTTATCAGCTGCTACAGTAGTAAATTCGCTCATTGTCAACAGATCCACAGCTATAGTAGCCATTTCTGTTGATGGCCTCACAGGCATCAAAGTAGAGGGGCCGGTCTGGTGGGATCTGCGAGCTGTCGTGTAGCATTCAAGAGGGCTCCATCCTCGTTGTTCCATCACAACTCCAGAACATGGTATGAGGGGTTCTGTCGGGGGTTAAAACAAGTTCTCACGTTACCTTTGGTACAGATACTTAATTCCGTGCCATTATATACACACCGGCTAGTCACACCAGTTCAGGTGTAAAAGGAATGACAGAGCAAAGTTTTGGTAACATTTGTTCCGACTCGGGTAGTGGTTATACAGGCCGCACAGGGAGGTAAACAAAAGTCAGTTTAAGGGACCCCAGGGCTACCGCAAGCACAAGATAAACATATAGAGAAAACATGATTACAGTGTCTTAATGAACTTGTCTAGGAATTGAAAAGTCTTTACTGTAAATCTCTGTTTCCACAGCTTCCACCGTAAGTAGACCTGTCAGCTTCCGGTTGGTGACAGGAGTAGGGTTGCAGATTCCTCAAGCTTCTGCCGTACGTAGACCTGCCAGCTTCCAGATGGTGGCAGGAGTAGGGCTGTAGACTCTTCACAGCTCTGGTTGCGACTCACAGCGTGAGGGCTATCAGTTCAGCTCTCTGCGCTGAAGTTCCCGTGGCCAAAGCTGATGACTCTACTACCATGTCCAGGGTCACCACTGCATAGCCAGCACATCTTCGTCCGTTGAGGACAAGACTACTTCCATCCACAAAGAAAGTTCGTTCAGGGTTCTCTAATGGGATATCAGTTAGATCAGGGCGACTGGAGAATACAGTGTCCATTACTTCCAGGCAATCGTGATCAGGTGGGCCTGGACCGGTTGGTAACAGAGTGGCAGGGTTCAAAGCTTGACTGACAATCAACTGTAATCGGGGATTTTCACACAACATACTCTGATACTTCAACATCCGGGAATTCGTGAGCCAGTAGTTTCCCTTGTGCTCCATGAGAGTTAGGACCACGGGAGTTAGGGCCACAAAGCCTTTCTTGCAGAACCGCACTTGTGAACTAGGGGGACAGAAGATAACGCACAATTCCTATACATGCCTGAGTGCCCAATTCCCCTTTTGGGCCGAGATATGCTTGCCAAGCTCCAGGCGCATGAGTGTGGTACTGTAACGTGGAGATTCTGACCCAGAGTGAGTTTATCGGCCTCATCTGCCAAGAGAGCGGTGGCTGCAACGGCTCTTAGGCAAGGTGGCAATCCTTTTGCGACGGTTTCCAGCTGCTTTGATAGGTAAGCCACAGGTTGCTGCCAAGATCCGAGGGATTGAGTCAATACTCCCAAAGCATTAACGCTTGACTCATGTACGTAGAGGCAAAATGGTTTTTGAACATCTGGCAGGCCTAAGGCTGGTGATGACATCAAGGCTGCTTTCAACGATCGGAATGCTGTATCCTGTTCTGGGCCCCATTCCAGGGGAGATCGCTCCATGCCTTTGGTGGCCTGGTACAATGGCTTAGCCATCAATGCAAAGTTGGGTATCCATATTCGACAATAGCCTGCAGCTCCCAGGAAGGCCCTCACCTGCTTCCTAGTGGTGGGGGTAGGGATGCGACACACTGCTTCCTTCCGTTCTGATCTCAATCTCCGGATCCCTTTGGACAGATGGAATCCCAGATATTTCACCTCGGTCTGGCACAACTGCGCCTTGGCTCTGGAGACCTTGTATCCAGCTTCGTTCAGGAGGTGCAAGAGATCACTGGTGGCGTGCACACATTCGATTTTGGAGTTGGTGGCTACTAGTAGGTCATCCACATACTGAAGGAGAACCCTCTCCCCTGGAGTCACAGGATAACTTGACAGATCTTGATTTAGGGCAGCACTGAAGAGAGTAGGTGAGTTCTTGAATCCTTGGGGTAATCGAGTCCAGGTAAGTTGGCCTCATCTGCCTGTGGTTGGGTTCTCCCATTCAAATGCAAACAGGCGTTGACTGGTTGGTGCTAAACGTATGCAGAAAAAGGCATCTTTTAAATCCAAGATGGTGAAGTGAGTAGCCTCAGCGGGAATCAGTCCCAGGAGAGTATATGGGTTTGGTACTACTGGATGTATGGTTTCAACTGCGTTATTTACTCATCTCAAGTCCTGCACTGGGCGGTAGTCACCTGTCCCAGGCTTCTTAACTGGGAGGAGGGGGGTATTCCAGGGCGATTGGCACTCTCTGAGAAGTCCGTACTTCAGTAATTTCATTAGATGACAGTGAATTCCTTCAATCGCCGGTTGCGGGAGAGGATATTGTCTCACGTGCACTGGTTCCACTCCTGGTTTGAGGGTGACAAGCACAGGGGCTATATTCTTCGCTAGGTCAGGAGGATTATCCTCCGCCCAAACCTCGGGCGGAGCTGAGATTCTGGTGGGGATACAGGAACTGGCTGCCTTGGTCGGAGATGCACTATAGAACCGCCATTCTTCTTCCCGGGGGACAGTCAGCACCATCAGGCCAGCAGATTTCGAGTTCACAGTCATTTCCATCTTTCCTCCTTCAACAAAGGATATCTGCGCCTGGAGCTTGGCAAGCATATCTCGGCCCAAAAGGGGAATTGGGCACTCAGGCATGTATAGGAATTGGTGCGTTATCTTCTGTCCCCCTAGTTCACAAGTGCGGTTCTGCAAGAAAGGCTTTGTGGCCCTAACTCCCGTAGCTCCGACAATGGTAGTAGATCGAGAAGATAGAGGGGCCACTGGTTTTGCTACTATTGAATGTTCTGCCCCCGTATCCACCATAAAGTCCATATATTGGTCCCCAATCTTTAAACTGACCATAGGTTCCTGGGGACCTAAGGGAAACTTGGAGCCCGGTCTGGCCTAGTCTTCATCCATGCTGTAGCCTTCTTCGATTGCCATTCCCTCTATAGCTGCTTCTTCCTGTTGGAACTGTGTACGATTCATTCCTCCCCGCTGCCGGAATCTTCCCCCCGCTCTCCGCATACTCCCTCCTCCTCTCCAGGAGGCGGAGTTCAAATTCGGGCAGTCATTCCTCCAATGTCCTTCTTCTTTACAGTAGGCGCACTGATTTGCGCCCAATAGGGACCGGCCGTCTCCTCGGTCCCTTCCACATCCTCGAGTCCTTCGGTTAGAGATACTTCCTCCGCGTCGTTCGACTAAAGCTGCAGCAAGGAACTCAGCTTTCTTCTTCATTTTACGTTCACTTTTCTTCTGACGTTCTTGATCACGATTCACAAACACTTTCAGAGCAACTTCCATTAACTGGACCGCATTCATGCCCGCGAATCCTTCCAACTTCTGTAGTTTCCGTTTTATGTCTCCCTGGGACTGACTCACAAAGGCTGCATTTACCATGCGTAAATTTTCTTGGGCCGCTGGGTCATATGGGGTATAAAGTCTGTAAGCTTCAGATAAACGTTCATAAAAGGCTGCTGGACTCTCATCTGTCTGCTGGATGACTTTCGCTACCTTTCCGATATTCATGGCCCTCTGGCCTGCTCTCTTCAGGCCTTGTAGTAGGGCCTGGCTGAACCGAGTAAGGGCCATCGCCCCGGTTGCACTGTTTGGATCCCACTTGGGAGTGTCATTTGGAAAATCCGCGGCGGCTGCTTGCCGGGGATCTAGGCCTGGGTCTTCTACAGGATTTTCTTCTAACCATCGGGTGGATGCCTGCACAATCCGTGCTCGCTCTTCGGTAGTGAAGAGGGTAAACAGGAGCTGGCGGCAATCAGACCAGGTAGGCTGATTTTATTTATTTATTTATTTATTGTATTTCTATACCGCACTATTCCGCATCAGCGCGGTTTACAAGGAACAGGTTTGTACAATGTTGAACGTTCAGACATTGAACTTACATAAAACAGGGAGTGTAAACATGGGTAACAGGTGAACTTTATACACTATGTACAGAAAGGGGGTCGCATCGTAGTTGAGTCTACAAATACAAGCCCTATGATGGGTGTCTAGGTGCAGTGGGACGATAACATTGGGGATTGTTTAGGCAGCACTGGGTTGAGAGACTGTTGGGTCGTGAGAAGCTCCCTAGGTGATGTTGTCAGAGTTACAGAAGTGTTGTTGAAATAGATGGTGCTTGAGGGATTTTCGGAATTGGGGGAGGTTGTTTATGGTCCGGATTTCCACTGGGAGAGAGTTCCAGCAGGAGGGGGCAAACAATGCAAAGGCATGCTTTCTCGTAGATTTGTTGCATTTTGTAATGGCTTTCGGAAGGAGGATGGTATTACAGGACGTGGCCCTTCTTAATCTGTTGTCTGGGGTGGGTTAAACCAGGTCTGACAAAGTGGTCGATGTGATTCTGTTGACTGCTTTAAACGTCATGGTGAGGACCTTAAATGTGATCCTGTACTGTACGGGGAGCCAGTGTAGGCTCTTCAGAATGGGGGTAATATGGTCTCTCCGAGATGCTCCATAGAGAGTTCTAGCTGCGGTGTTCATCGCTAGCTGCAAGGGATTTATCGAGTTCTTTGGGAGGCCAAGTAGGATGGAGTTGGCGTAGTCGAAGTGGGGCATTATTATGGCCTGGAAGACTGTCCGGAAGTCATTTGGTTCTAGAGTGTTCTTCATGAGGCGAAGTGTCCGTATTTTGTGGTAGATTGTCCTGATGGTATTATCTATATGGGCATGCATGTCCAGGCGCTGGTCAAGTGTTACACCTAAGTATCTGATCGTTGTCTTGGAGATGAGTTCTGCATTATTCACCTTAATTGATGAGGGGGGAGTGAATGACTGGTTTCTTCCGATGAATAGGACTTCTATCTTTTTTAGATTTATTCTGAGCATTTGGTTGTGTAGCCATTCTGTGACAGCGTTGAAGCAGGAAGAGAGCTGGTCAAGATTTGAATGATCTGTGTCTATTGGGGTGAACATTAGGACATCGTCGGCATATACTAGGTAGTTAATGTTGAATGACCGGATAAGGCTGCAGATGGGCTGCATATAGATATTGAAGAGAAGGGCTGATAGTATGACATAAGAACATAAGGTATGCCATACTGGGTCAGACCAAGGTCCATCAAGCCCAGTATTCTGTTTCCAACAGTGGCCAATCTAGGTCATATGTACCTAGCAGTTTCCCCAAGAGACACAAGTTCCACAATGCTTGTACTGGGTCAAGCATTGATATCTTCGGTCACTTCTTAATAATGGTTTATGGACCTTTCCTCCAGGAACTTGTCCAAACCCTTTTTTAACCCAGCTACACTAACAGCCTTTACTACATCCTCCGGTAACAAATTCCAGAGTTTGATTACACGTTGAGTGAAAAAATATTTTCTTTTATTAGTCTTAAATAGTTTACCCTGTAGCTTCATTGCATGTCCCCTAGTCTTTCTATTCTGATAACGTAAACAATCGATCTACGTTTACCCGTTCCACTCTGTTCATTAATTTATAGACTTCTATCATATCTCCCCTCAGCCGTCTCTTTTCCAGGTTAAAGAACCCTAACCTTTTTAGCCTTTCCTCATAGGAGTATCCTTCCATCCCCTTTACCATTTTGGTGGCTCTTCTCTGAACCTTTTCTAAAATCGCTATATCCTTTTTAAGATACGGCGACCAGAATTGCACACAATATTCAAGGTGCGGTCTCACCATGGAACGATATAGAGGCATTATAATATCTTTTGTTTTATTTTCCATTCCTTTCCTTATCATACCTAGCATTCTATTTCCTAATGTGGAACCTTGCATCGTGTAACCATAGTTTGGGTTGTTCTTCCCTAGGTGCATAACCTTGCACTTGTCCACATTAAATTTCATCTGCCATTTTGATGCCCAGTCTTCCAATTTATCCAGATCCTCTTGCAATTTTTCACAATCCTCATGGGTTTTAACAACTTTAAATAGTTTTGTGTCATCTGCAAATTTGATAACCTCACTCGTTATTCCACTTTCCAGGTCATTTATGAATATGTCAAAAAGCAGCGGACCCAGCACAGATCCCTGGGGTACACCACTATTCACCTTTCTCCATTGGGAAAATTGGCCATTTAGCCCTACCCTCTGCTTTCTATCTTTTAACCAGTTCCTGATCCACAATAGTACACTGCCTCCTATCCCATGACTCTTTAGTTTTGCCAAAAGTCTCTGATGAGGGACCTTGTCAAAGGCTTTCTGAAAGTCCAGATACACAATATCAACCGACTCACCTTTGTCCACCTGTTTATTCACTCCTTCAAAAAAACATAATAGATTAGTAAGACAAGATCTTCCTTGTCTAAAGCCATGTTGTCTGTCTCCCATTAGGTCGTGACTATCTACATGCTGAGTAATTTTATTCTTTATGATGGTTTCTACCATTTTTCCCGGTACTGATGTCAGGCTCACCGGTCTGTAGTTTCCCGGATCACCCCTGGAACCCTTTTTAAAAATTGGTGTTACATTGGCGATCCTCCAATCTTCAGGTATTAGAGATGATGTTAATGATAGTTCACAGATTACTAATAGCAGGTCTGCAATCTCATATTTCAGTTCTTTCAACACCCTTGGATGTATACCATCCGGCCCAGGTGATTTGCTACTCTTCAGTTTATCTAATAGTTGTAAGACATCTTCCCGATGTATCGATATTTCCTTCAATTCTTCCGCACCTTTAAATACCACTTCAGTCATGGGTAACATCCCTACATCTTCCTCAGTAAAGACCGAAGCAAAGAATTCATTCAGTCTCTCCGCTATCGCCTTGTCGCCTCTTAGTGCTCCTTTAACCCCTTTATCATCTAATGGACCAACTGGCTCTCTCACAGGTTTTTTGCTACGAATGTACTTGAAAAGGTCTTTATTTTGTGTTTTTGCTTCCGCAGCAAGCTTCTTCTCAAATTCTCTCTTTGCCTGCCTTATCAATGCCTTGCATTTGACTTGCCAGTGCTTGTGCTGTTTCCAGGTTTCGTCATTTGGCTCTTTTTTCCATTTCCTGAAAGATGCTTTTTTGGCAACAACAGCCTCTCTGACTTCACCTTTAAACCATGCTGGCAGTTTTTTGGACTTCCTTCCACTTTTCTTAAAGTGTGGAATACAGCTGGTCTGGGCTTCCAAGATAGTATTTTTCAACAACATCCAAGCTTGATGTACGTCTTTAACCTTTGCAACTGCTCCTTTTAGTTTTTTCTTAACTGTTTTCCTCATTTTATCATAGTCTCCCTTTCGAAAGTTAAAGGGTAGTACTGTGGATTTCCTTACTATCCCTCCTCCACCAATTAAATCAAAGGCGATCATGCTATGATCACTATTGCCAAGTGGCCCCAACACCCTTATCTCTTGCACTAGATCTGGTGTTCCACTAAGGACTAGGTCTAATATGGCTTCCCCTCTGGTCGGTTCATGAACCAGCTGCTCCAAGAAGCAGTCTTTTATTTCATCTAGGAACTTTATCTCCCTAGCATGTCCTGCTGTGACACTGACCCAGTCGATGCCGGGGTAATTGAAATCACCCATTATTATTACTGCACTGTAACATTTGCTAGCTTCCTTGATTTCTTTGAGCATTTCATCATCCATTTGATCATTCTTGCCAGGCGGACGATAGTACACCCCCACTGCCATCGCCTTCCCCTTTTTACATGGAATTTCAATCCATATAGATTCTACAGCAAATTTTGTTTCTTGCAAAACTTTAATCCTTTCTGACTCAATGCCCTCTCTAACATAGAGCGCAACTCCTCCACCAATTTGATCAGCTCTATCATTACGATATAGTTTGTACCCAGGTATCACAGTGTCCCACTGGTTGTCCTCCTTCCACCATGTCTCTGATATTCCAATCATATCTAACCTCTCGTTTAGTGCTATATATTCTAACTCTCCCATCTTGTTTTTTAGACTTCTAGCATTTGCATACAAGCATTTTAGAGACTGTATTTTATTCATATTAATTTGGCTATTGGTAGACATGGGTAATTTGGGATCTTTAAGCTCTGTCTGCTCCATATTCGAGGGCATTTGGGCTACTTTACTCTTTTGTGGAACCTCTCTGCTTTTTGTAGTATCCTTCAAGGATACATTCTTCCGAACCATGCGCTCTTGGGCGACTGTCGGCTTTCCCCTATTATCTAGTTTAAAAGCTGCTCTATCTCCTTTTTAAAGGTTAATGCCAGCAGCCTGGTTCCATCCCGGTTAAGGTGAAGCCCATCCCTTCGGAAGAGCCCCTCCTTTCCCCAGAATGTTCCCCAGTTCCTAACAAATCCAAACCCCTCATCTCTGCACCATCGTCTCATCCACGCATTGAGACTCCGGAGCTCTGCCTGCCTTTTGGGTCCTGCGCGTGGAACGGGAAGCACCTCAGAGAATGCCACCCTGGAAGTTCTGGATTTCAACTTCCTACCTAAAAGCCCAAATTTAGCCTCCAGAACCTCCCTACCACATTTTCCTTGTGGGACGCCTTTTTCTTGCGGGAAAGGGTCTGATAATGAGGAGCCGGAGCGGACATGTTGCCATCTGTCACTCAGGTATGAGGCGCACCATGCTAAAGTTTTGCCACAGATGTCCTTCTCAGCAAGGTGGGATAGAAGTATCTTGTGGTCAACCGAGTCGAAGGCGGCTGCGATGTCCAGAAAGATGAGGGCGAAACCCTGCCTGATGTTGTCGAGCCTGATGGTAAGGGTGTTGAATAAGGTAGTCAGTAGGGTATCCACTCCGTGGGATTCTCTGAATCCGTGCTGACAGCAGTCGAGGGGAGCATAGTTTTCGATATGATGGGTCAGTTTATTTATTTACATTCTCTTATATACCGCGCTATTCTGCATCAGTGCGGTTTACATTGAACGAACTGAAATTACATTGAACAGGGTATTATAACTTGGAGATAACTATTTTACAGGGAACATGGGCTATGGAGGGTTAAGTGGCTTGCCCAAGACCACAAGGAGCACCTGTGGGACTAGAAACCCCAGTCCTTCCGGCCCAAGGTTGCTGTCCTCTAGTGGGATTTGAACCCCAGACCTTCCGGCCTGAAGTACCTTGCCCCAACCACTAGGCTACTCCTCCACTGTTGGACTATTTTTTCCATGATTTTAGCCAGGAGCGGGATACTCGATATAGGCCTGTAGGAATCCATCTTTGTGGGGTCAAGCTTTTTGTTCTTCAGTAGCGGTCTTATTGAGGTCTGTTTCAGGTTCTGTGGGAATATCCCAGCTGTGAAGGATGTTCCTATTAGTTTGGAGAGGAAAGGGCTGAGGTCTGATTTTAGCGCTTTTACCCAGTGTGCCGGGCATGGGTCACTAGGTGCAGTGGTGGTGTTTATGCATGTGATGGTATTCTGGACCTTCCTCGGTGTTGGGGGTGAGAAGGAGTTAAGAATGTGATGGTTATCTGCTGTCCCATTCGGAGTGGCGAAGTGGGAAGGTAGCAATATTGGTTCATCCGGAGGGTGGTAGCTTGCAGGGGTAACGGGTTGGTTCGTCTTTGAGTGAAGGTAGTCCACATATTCCTGAGGGTCAGGTAGGTTTGTTTGGTTTGGGGAAGGGTCCTTAGCCAGATTTTTGACTAGATTGAATAGCTCTCACGGCTTGTTTATGGCTCTCAGTAATATTTCTGCGTGGTATTGTTTCATTCTTGTGGAGACGGCTGTTCTATGGTCATCAAGGTGGGCATTGTAAGCCTAATGGCTCTCGGTTGACCTTAATCTGCGCCATCGTTTTTCAAGTTGACGCAACCGCCGAAGAGACGCTGTGAGTTCAGGTGAGTACCAGGGCGCTTTTTTCCTACCACTGTAGTTTTTCTTGGTAGTTGGGACGTCACTTACTGCATTGAGGGACTTGTTCCATAATGTTATCATGTCATCAAGGTTGAGTTCGGGTGGTTCAAGAAGAGGGTGTGCTCTCTCAATGATCTCCTGCTTGTTGAATGGGCGGTAGCGTGTATGAGCCGGAGTGGTGTTGGCGACTGGGGTAGGAGGATAGGAAGGTCCGTGAGGGGAAGGCAGCAAGAATCTTATCAGACTATGGTCAGACCATGGTACTGGGCTCAGGGAGAGATTGAACTTGTGGGAGGGGTAGTTGGCTAGTTGAGGAGCAAATATCAAGTCGAGGGTGTTTCCCTTGATATGAGTGGGGGAGTTAACTAGTTGGGTGTATCCTAGTGCATTGAGGGCATCAAGGAAGGCTTTGGCTTGGGTGTCTTGCAGGGCAGGGAGGTTAAAGTCCCCTAACACCCAGTTCACTGTACGGGGTTTGCTGGGGTTGCATGCAAGGTCAATAATTGCTGAGAGGTCATCTGGTGTTGGGGAAGGTGCCCTATAAATCAGGTTGATGGTGTGGACCTTGTTAGCTATGGATAGATAATCCAGATGGGGGGTACTGTTGGAAGTGATTGGCTGGAATTGTAAGCTCTCCTTAGTGAGGATGATTGCTCCACCCCCTGTTCGGTCGGTCCTGTGACATGAGTATATGGAAAAATTAGGGGGGACGTGTTGATGGAGGAGGACAGAGTCTGAGGTCGACATCCATGTCTCTGTGATGCATAAGATGTCAAGATTGTATTCGTCTAGCATGTCGGTAATGGCAGGCCATTTCTTGCGGGTGGAGCGGGCGTTGATGAGTGCGCACTTCAGGTTGTAGGGGTGTGTGTGTGTCTCCGGTTTGGGTGGCTGAGTCTGTTGGATAGCGACGTAGATGAGATGGGAGTATAGGTCTTGTCCCTGTCTTTCTGTTTGCGGGTGGGGAGGTAATTGATGTCTCCTCCATGATCCATGAAGGACAGGGATGGGATTAAAGGTGAGGGCTTGGGAATGATGAATGAGGGCAAGTAGCATGCAATAAGCTACAAGGATGTGTAAGGAGGCTGATGCTATGGGTGGGGTCATGGTACATGTGTGGAGGAACTGCTCTGTTCCTGTATAGCAGAATAGCAAGGGTAATTGTATCAGTATGTCAGTTGAGAGTGATACAGTAATTCTTTACAACAATTCATAATAATATGTCCATTGAAAGTGATACAGTGACAATTCTTTACAGCAATTCGTAACAGTATGCCAGTTGAAGGAGATACAGTGACAATTCTTTACAGCAATTCGAGGAAGAAAGGGCATGTAGCAGATAGTAGCAATATGGTGATGTTTACAGCAATTCGAGAAGGAGGGCAGGCAGCAAACAGCAACGATGTGTTCAGGTACCTGTGTATAGAGGTGTCAATTGTACTAAGCCGTTAGGATTCCGGGCTGTAGTTGCAGCTGTGGTTTGTGACCTTGGCGTGGCGCTTTAGATCTGATGGAGCCTCGACAGTACGGTTCCGATGTGTGGTTGCGCCTTGTTTCGTCGTCGGTTTAGGGGATGATCTTTGTTGCTTCAATCGGTGGGGCCTTCGCCTAAGGGCCACGCCAAAGGGCCCTCTGGCGAGGCCCTCAGGTGCGGGCCCGACAGGCGTGGGCCCGCCTGACGGCGGCTTCTTTTTGCGGGCTTGGCTCCGCCTCCCACAGCCCCAATTGGGCTGGAGGCTCCTGAGCGGGAGAGATGGCTGCGCCCGCTCAGGTGTGCTCCACCCCGATCGGGGAGCACGGAGCCGAAGAGAGGAGGAGAGAGGCTGGTTGCTGGACGGCGGCTTCTTTTTGTGGGCTTGGCTCCGCCTCCCACAGCCCCGATTGGGCTGGAGGCTCCTGAGCGGGAGAGATGGCTGCGCCCGCCCAGGTGTGCTCTGATGGGTTTGAATAATGCTAGACATTAATTCTGTCAATTCTTGGGGTTTCGCAGTGTAGGACGCATAATGCGTCTTCCAATTCAATAAATCTGTGGTGGAGAAGGGTACATAAATGAGACTGGTGGGCCCCACCACAACCTGGTCCCGTTCGTTAAGGATAGGCAGCCCGGGGACCTGGCATAACAGCATAACGTGACTATCCCTCTGACTTGCGGCTGTACTTCTGAGGGCATAGTGTAGCCTGGCTTGCTGGAATTTGGCTCCTCTACTCCAGTCTCTGGCAACAGGTGACCCTGGACTGGCAATTGAATCCCTGCTTGCTGTATCATCGGTGGACTGTGGCTCTTCCGAGTCACTCGGGCCAGAGCTGGGGCTCCCGCTCGGGAGGGGGTGCGTCTCCTCCGGGTGCGGAGGGGGCGGGAGAACTAGAGGCAAGTTGGCAGGAGGGGATCCTCCCGCACCAGGCTCTGCCTGGGGTTGCGGCGGAGCCGAGAGGACTGGCATATAAAGGAACTGGGGTGGATGGGTCAGAATATCTGGCGATTCTGGGGCTGAATAGACAGGCAGCTTTTCTCTTTCAGACTTCCGGGCCCCCCTTGTGGTCGCTACCATTATCCTACACTGTTCCTCGTGGCAGCGCTTCATCCAGGAGGGCTCTCTTTCACAAATGTTTAACCAGGAATCTATATAGGGGAACTGGTCAGGGTGTTCTCTGCGTACAATCTGATGTACTCAGGATATAATTCTAACATCAAAGGTACCACCAGGGGGCCACTTGGTGACCAGCACTGGCCACTCCCTATCACAAAGTATTCCTAATCGGGACGGAGACATTTTTACTCCATAATCACCGTCAAAATCCTTCTTGAAATTCTTGATCATACACTTTAACGGAGTTTGCGTGGACTCCGCCCCTCCCATAATGACGTACACAACAACAGACAGCAGGGGTGGGTGGTCGGGCTGCAGGTAAGAGGTCCGTACAGCCCTAGGAACAAATAGAGAGACAAACACCAAACGCTTCCTCCTTTTCGCGACCTGGGCGCGGTCGCCCAGCCAGGAACTGCGCTACTCAGGAGTTCGCTCTCACGTGGTCTGTGTTTCAAGACCTCTCATTCATGCACACACAACCAAACATGCTAGCAACGTTTTCCCAAATTTTTCCCAGGCCCTATCTAACTAACCAAGAGCAGCCGGTCTCGCGCATACTCATGCAAGACTTACTTGGACTGCTAACAAACCAAGAAAAGGGCAGTAGTTTGGCCCTCGCGCATACTCATGCAAGGCTTAGTCGGACGTGCCCTGAGAGGTGATCAGGCTCTCGGTACCTTTTACCAAATCAGTCTCGCGCATACTCATGCAAGACTTACCCAAACCTAACTGACTAAGGAACAAGAACATTTCTACTCACCGGATCCGGTACCCGATACAGAACCAGCTATTGGGTTGAATCCTGGACTCCCCTCGGGTTCGGAGGTGTTGGCCGGTCGGACCCAGTAATTCGCCGAGGCAAGAAAGAATCCTCTCCGATACAAGAGGACCGGTGGCGCCTGAGGTTTCCCCTGCGGTCGGACAGACACGGTCCCAACCGGGCCAAACCTTGAGGTGGTAATATGTGGTATATTCACTTGAATACCATCCACTACTCGCACATTCCCGGCCAACGCACCAAGAATATGTAGCAGTGAAGAGTACGCAATGAATAAAACCAGGAGTCAGTTGCAGGTTCCAAGCCAATTTATTGTGCACAGGCTCAGGCAAGGAGTGCATCCAAAAGTGACTGAGCAATAGAGTACAGAAGCAGATTCCTTATATACAATTTTTACAGTTTGATACAGGCAAACTTTCTATTGGTCCCAACGCCCCTTGCACCTGTCCAATCGGGGACCCTCTCTGGGCCTAGCTCCTTGCTCCCCCTTCTCAAACTGTTCTAACAAAGGGATAGTCTTAGATATAGATACATTTCTACTTCAAGGCCATTTCTAGCTCAGAGAATGCAGGAACATGTCTGTCATCAACATAGAGGAATTATACAGACTTTTCAAAAACAGTTTCAAAAGCAGTTTAAAGCAGTTTCTCAAACTCTGGTTCTTCTCAGCACCATTCTCAGGTGGGGGTTGGGGTCTAGGCCTAGTTTACAGGCCATAGCCTACCACACATATACTCATGCAAGACGTACCCAAAACTGACTGACTGAGGAGCAAAGACATTTCTACTCACCGGATCCGGTACCCGATACAGAACCAGTTCATGGGTTGAATCCCGGACTCCCCTCGGGTTCGGAGGTGTTGGCCGGCCGGATCCAGTAATCCTCTGAGGCAAGGAGGAATCCTCTCCGATGCAAGAGGACCGGTGGCGCCTGAGGCTTCCCCTGTGGTAGGCCAGACACGGTTCCAGCCGGACCAAACCTTGAGGTAGTAAAACGTGGTATATTCACTTGAATACCATCCACTACTCGCACCTCCCGGCCCAATGCACCAGGAAATGTAGCAGCGAAGTGCACGCAATGAATAAAACCAGGAGTCAGCTGTAGGATCCAAGCCAATTTATTGTGCACAGGCTCAGACAGGAGTGCATCCAAAAGAGACCGAGCAATGGAATACAGGAGCAAATTCCTTATATACAATTTTTACAATTTGATAGAGGCAAACTTTCTATTGGTCCCAACGCCCCGTGCACCCGTCCAATTGGTGACCCTCTCTGGGCCTAGCTCCCTGTTCCCCCTTCTCAGACTATTCTAACAAAGGCCCAGTTTTTAGGTATAGTTACATTTCTACTTCAAGGACAATTCTAGCTCAGAGAATGCAAGAACATTTCTATCATCAGCATAAAGGAATTATACAAACTTTTCAAAAGCAGTTTAAAGCAGATTTTCAAACTCTGATTCCTCTCAGCACTAATCCCAGGTGGGGGTTGGGATCTAGGCCTAGTTTACAGGCCATAACCTACCACACTATAAGAACTGATCTACTTTAAGTTATCTGCCAAATACTAGCTGTTGGATATAGGATGCTGGGCTCAGTGGATTTTGGTCTGATTCAGCAGGACTAGAAAGGGGGACTGTTACTTCTGGAGAGAAATCTGCAACTGTGAGTATATACTTCTGGTAATTTTCTAAAAAGAATTCTTTGTATTAAAGCTACTTAATCTGTGAACCCACTGTTTTTTGTTGGATCAGTTAGGGCCTAGTAGCAGCAATTAAAGTTTGAATTTAAAACACAGAGGAGAACTTTCTGGTTACATTCATACCGAGCAGAGAGCTTGTAGTTTAAATTTAATAGTCACTCAGGGCCAAGTAACAGCAAAGTACTTTTAGTTTAAATTTAACACACAGAAGAGAGCTTTCTGGTTACATTTGGAACCCAGCAGAGAGCTTGTAGTGTACATTTAAAGTCACTCAGGGCCTAGCATCAGAAAAGTACTTTTAGTTTTAAAACACAGAAGAGAGCTTTCTGGTTAAATTTAGAACCCAGCAGAGAGCTTGTAGTTTAAATTTCGTAAGAAGTTAGAGCCTAGCAGCAGCTAAGAGCTATAATTTAAATCAAATCAGAATTTAGCTTACCTCAGCAGCACAAGACAGGGTACTGTGTAGCAGCCCTCTTTTAATAAGTGTTATTTCCCTCCCTCCCTCCCTCTCCACCCCTGGGATAATCATAGCTTTATAGGTACTTACACATCTTAAAAGACAGGAGGTGCTTTCAGGTGAAGCTCATTACCCAAATCAGTCATACACTAAGGACCTGAGATTAATTAAGCTTCAGGTGAACAAGGTATATTAAACGTATTAGGTACAGTTTTATTGGTATAAATACCCATTATATTTATTTATTTATTTAACACTCATTTTTATACCGCATCTTCCAGAGATCAGTTGCGGTGTACAAATAACAACTATTAACAAATCGAAGTTTGTTTTACATAGAACATCTTAGATATACATAGAACGTCTTAAAGTATCATAAATTAAACAAATTTAACTGGAACTGAGTTAAAACAATTAACTAAAAGAAAGTGGTGTCTATGTACATAATAGTGCATAACAGATGCAACTATATACAAGAGGAAGGTATTAGGGCATAAGAGATTGGATAGTCTTTTCGTTTGCGCTATGTGTGTGGTCTATTTAGGTTGAAGGGTTGTGCTTTAAGTTGTCAGTTACTTGTTTAGCCATTATCTAAGTTGAGTGCAAGGTTTTGCATGGTGTTATAGTGTTTGGTGAATAGATAAGTTTTTAGTTTTTTGCGGAATTCCATGATCTCTGTTAGAGATCGTAGATCCTCTGGTAGGGAGTTCCAGATAGTAGGAGCTATATGAGAGAAGGCTCTATTGTTGGTTAATTTATGTGCTTTTATGAAGTCCTTCGGAATCTTTAGTTTATATAATTGTTCTTTTCTGTGGGTAGTCTTAGGTGTTTCTTTGCATATTAGATTACATAGTGTAGTCGGAGCCATATCATTTAATGCTTTGAATGATGTAATTATTGTTTTGTATGTTATCCTACTCTGTATTGGTAACCAATGAAGGGATGCTAGTATTGGTGTAATGTGTTGGAGTGAGTTTATTTTTAATATAATTCTTGCCGTTGCATTTTGGGCTAGTTGAATTCTTTTAATGTTGTGTTTTGAAATGCCCATAAGTATTAGGTTGGCAAAATCAAAGTGAGGGGTTATAATAGCTTGTGTTATATTAATGAAATCTTGTACAAATACTAGCGGGCGTAGTTGTTTGAGAATTTTAAGTTTGAAATAGATTTTCTTTATGGTGTTTCTAATGTGGGTTTCCATTGTAAGGTGTGTATCTATTATAACACCTAGATATCTTATTTCGTTTTTTATTTTAATTTCTTGATCTTGTAGTGTTATATGGGTTGGGGGGATAAATGATTTATTTTTTGTTACAATTAGGACTTCGGTTTTAGCATGGTTTATGTGGAGGTTTTGAGTTTTTAGCCAAATTGTGATTTCGTTATAGCAGTCTGAGAGGAGTTGTAATGGTAGGTTAGGGATAGTAAATGGAATGTACATCATAATATCGTCTGCATAGAGGTGATATTGTACTCCAAATTTTTTTAAGATATTGCAGACCGGTTTTATGTAAATGTTAAAAAGTAGGGCTGATAGTGCAGATCCTTGTGGTAAACCTATTTCTTGATTATATGTAGTTGAAGTTTGATTACCTATTCGTACATTTTGAGTTCTGTTGTTTAAATAGGAAGTGAACCATTTATGTACTGTTGAATTTATGCCTATAGCAACCCCTAGTAAGTAAGAACATAAAGATCTAGACACAAACTTAAAACTAAGATGCAGACAGCAGTCCAGCAGCGGGATGGGGGCTTTCCAGTCTTTTGCATTGAGTGTCACATGTATGATTTTCTCCCAGTTGGTGAGAAGTCTTACGTGTGCACTAGGTGCAAGGAGCTCTTTGCTCTCAGGGAACAAGTCCGTTCTCTAGAGGCTAAAGTAGCAGACTTGGAAAACATAAGACAGACAGAGAGGTATATAGACGAGACCTACAGGGATATAGTCCTGAAGTCCCACCTCCAGTCTGGCAGCACCCCTGTTGCCATGGAGGAGAGAGGTCACGTGACAGGAGAGCATCACCCTGGTGTGGCAGGAAGTGATCCTGTAACTAGGACCTGTCCTCCAGGTGATGTAAAACCCTCTCGCACCGAGGAAGTTTCTCCAGGGCCATGTGCCCATGAGGGAAGGGTTAGGACAGCCGTTATAGTTGGTGATTCGATCATTAGGCATGTAGATAGCTGGGTGGCTGGTGGACGTGAGGATCGCCTGGTAACATGCCTGCCTGGTGCGAAGGTAGCGGACCTCACGCGCCACCTAGATAAGGTCTTAGATAGTGCTGGTGAGGAGTCTGCTGTCTTGGTCCATGTCGGTACCAATGACATAGGAAAATGTGGTAGGGAGGTTCTGGAGGCAAAATTTAGGCTTTTAGGTAGGAAGTTGAAATCCAGAACTTCCATGGTAGCATTCTCCGAAATGCTTCCTGTTCCACGCGCAGGACCCAAAAGGCAGGCAGAGCTCCAGAGTCTCAATGCGTGGATGAGACAATGGTGCAGAGATGAGGGTTTTGGATTTGTTAGGAACTGGGGAACATTCTGGGGAAAGGAGGGGCTCTTCCGAAGGGATGGGCTTCACCTTAACCGGGATGGAACCAGGCTGCTGGCATTAACCTTTAAAAAGGAGATAGAGCAGATTTTAAACTAGATATTAGGGGAAAGCCGACAGTCGCCCAAGAGCGGATGGTTCGGAAGAATGTATCATTGAAGGATACTACCAAAAGCAGAGAGGTTCCACAAAAGAGTAAAGTAGCCCAAATGTCCTCAAGTATGGAGCAGACAGAGCTTAAAGATCCCAATTTACCCATGTCTAACAATAGCCAAATTAACATGAATAAAATACATTCTCTAAAATGCTTGTATGCAAATGCTAGAAGTCTAAAGAATAAGATGGGGAAAGTTAGAATATATAGCACTAAATGAAAGATTAGATATGATTGGAATATCAGAGACATGGTGGAAGGAGGACAACCAGTGGGACACTGTGATACCTGGGTACAAACTATATCGTAATGATAGAGCTGATCAAATTGGTGGAGGGGTTGTGCTCTATGTTAGAGAGGGCATTGACTCAGAAAGGATTAAAGTTTTGCAGGAAACAAAATCTGCTGTAGAATCTATATGGATTGAAATTCCATATAAAAGGGGGAAGGCAATGGCAGTGGGGGTGTACTATCGAGCACCTGGCCAGAATGACCAAATGGATGATGAAATGCTCAAAGAAATCAAGGAAGCTAACAAAAGTTACAGTACAGTAATAATAATGGGTGATTTCAATTACCCCGGTATCGACTGGGTCAGTGTCACGGCAGGACATGCTAGGGAGATAAAGTTCCTAGATAAAATAAATGACTGCTTCTTCGAGCAGCTGGTTCATGAACCGACCAGAGGGGAAGCCATATTGGACCTAGTCCTCAGTGGAACACCAGATCTGGTGTAAGAGATAAGGGTGTTGGGGCCACTTGGCAATAATGATCATAGCAAGATCGCCTTTGATTTAATTAGTGGAGGAGGGATAGTAAGGAAATCCACAGTACTACCTTTTAACTTTCGAAAGGGAGACTATTATAAATAAATAAATAAATAAATAAATAAACTATGATAAAATGAGGAAAACAGTTAAGAAAAAACTAAAAGGATCAGTTGCAAAGGTTAAAGACGTACATCAAGTTTGGGTGTTGTTGAAAAATACTATCTTGGAAGCCCAGACCAGCTGTATTCCACGCTTTAAGAAAAGTGGAAGGAAGTCCAAAAAACTGCCAGCATGGTTTAAAGCTGAGGTCAGAGAGGCTGTTGTTGCCAAAAAAGCATCTTTCAGGAAATGGAAAAAAGAGCCAAACAACGAAACCTGGAAACAGCACAAGCACTGGCAAGTCAAATGCAAGGCATTGATAAGGCAGGCAAAGAGAGAATTTGAGAAGAAGCTTGCTGCGGAAGCAAAAACGCGAAATAAAGACCTTTTCAAGTACATTCGTAGCAAAAAACCTGTGAGAGAGTCAGTTGGTCCATTAGATGATAAAGGGGTTAAAGGAGCACTAAGAGGCGACAAGGCGATAGCGGAGAGACTGAATGAATTCTTTGCTTCGGTCTTTACTGAGGAAGATGTAGGGATGTTACCCATGACTGAAGTGGTATTTAAAGGTGTGGAAGAATTGAAGGAAATATCGATACATCGGGAAGATGTATTACAACTATTAGATAAACTGAAGAGTAGCAAATCACCTGGGCCGGATGGTATACATCCAAGGGTGTTGAAGAACTGAAATATGAGATTGCAGACCTGGTATCAGTAATCTGTGAACTATCATTAAAATCATCTCTAATACCTGAAGATTGGAGGATCGCCAATGTAACACCAATTTTTAAAAAGGGTTCCAGGGGTGATCCGGGAAACTACACACCGGTGAGCCTGACGTCAGTACCGGGAAAAATGGTAGAAACCATCATAAAGAATAAAATTACTCAGCATGTAGATAGTCACAACCTAATGGGAGACAGCCAACATGGCTTTAGACAAGGAAGATCTTGTCTTACTAATCTGTTATGTTTTTTTGAAGGAGTGAATAAACAGGTGGACAAAGGTGAGTCGGTTGATATTGTGTATCTGGACTTTCAGAAAGCCTTTGACAAGGTCCCTCATCAGAGACTTTTGGCAAAACTAAAGAGTCATGGGATAGGAGGCAGTGTACTATTGTGGATCAGGAACTGGTTAAAAGATAGAAAGCAGAGGGTAGGGCTAAATGGCCAATTTTCCCAATGGAGAAAGGTGAATAGTGGTGTACCCCAGGGATCTGTGCTGGGTCCGCTGCTTTTTGACATATTCATAAATGACCTGGAAAGTGGAATAACGAGTGAGGTTATCAAATTTGCAGATGACACAAAACTATTTAAAGTTGTTAAAACCCAAGAGGATTGTGAAAAATTGCAAGAGGATCTTGATAAATTGGAAGACTGGGCATCAAAATGGCAGATGAAATTTAATGTGGACAAGTGGAAGGTTATGCACCTAGGGAAGAACAACCCAAACTATGGTTACACGATGCAAGGTTCCACATTAGGAACCACCACCCAGGAAAAAGATTTAGGCGTCATTGTGGATACCATGTTAAAATCCTCGGCCCAGTGTGCAGCGGCGGCCAAGAGAGCAAATAGAATGCTAGGTATGATAAGGAAAGGAATGGAAAATAAAACAAAAGATATTATAATGCCTCTATATCGTTCCATGGTGAGACCGCACCTTGAATATTGTGTGCAATTCTGGTCGCCGTATCTTAAAAAGGATATAGCGATTTTAGAAAAGGTTCAGAGAAGAGCCACCAAAATGGTAAAGGGGATGGAAGGATACTCCTATGAAGAAAGGCTAAAAAGGTTAGGGCTCTTTAACCTGGAAAAGAGACGGCTGAGGGGAGATATGATAGAAGTCTATAAATTAATGAATGGAGTGGAACGGGTAAACTTAGATCGATTGTTTACCTTATCAGAATATAGAAAGACTAGGGGACATGCAATGAAGCTACAGGGTAAACTATTCAAGACTAATAAAAGAAAATATTTTTTCACTCAACGTGTAATCAAACTCTGGAATTTGTTACCGGAGGATGTAGTAAAGGCTGTTAGTGTAGCTGGGTTTAAAAAAGGTTTGGACAAGTTCCTGGAGGAAAGGTCCATAAACCATTATTAAGAAGTGACCGAAGATATCAATGCTTGACCCAGTACAAGCATTGTGGAACTTGTGTCTCTTGGGGAAACTGCTAGGTACATATGACCTAGATTGGCCACTGTTGGAAACAGAATACTGGGCTTGATGGACCTTGGTCTGACCCAGTATGGCATATCTTATGTTCTTATGTTCAGCATGGCTTAAGTTATATTGTAGTGCAGTGGGTTCCTTGTAGTCTTTTTCCGTCGATTTACAGTCACTGAATTTACTTTAGTGCAGTGGTTCTGTGGCAGGCTAGGGCCCACAATAGCCTGTGAACGTATGGGAGGCTTGTAAGCTAGGCCTGAGTCCCTACCCCCACCTGAGACTAGTAGTGCTGAGAAAGACCAAAGTCAGTGAGAGAATCTGTCTTAAACTGCTTTAAACTGCTTTTGATAAGTTTGTATGAGTCCTTTATTAAATTCTTCTATGCTGATGATAGATATGTTCCAGTGTTCTGCATTCTCACATTCTCTGAGCTAGAAATGACCTTGCATAGAAATGTATCTATGTCTAAAAACTGGGCCTTTGTTAGAATAGCCTGCAAAGGGGGAACAGGGTGCTAGGCCCAGAGAGGGTCCCCGATTGGACAGGTGCAGGGGGCATTGGGACCAATAGAATGTTTGCCTGTATCAAACTGTGAAAATTGTATATAAGGAATTTGTTTCTGTTCTCCATTGCTCAGTCACTTTTGGATGCTTTCCTGTCTGAGCTTTGTGCACAATAAATTGGCTTGGAACCTGCCATTGACTCCTGGTTTTATTCATTGTGTGCACTTCGCTGCTACATATTCTTGGTGCGTTGACTGGGAATGTGCGAGTAGTGGATGGTATTCAAGTGAATATTCCACGTAATTTCGCCTCCAGGTTTGGTCCGGTTGGAACCGTGTCTGTCCGACCGCCGGGGAAACCTTAGGCGCCACTGGTCCTCTTGTATCGGAGAGGGTTCCGCCTAGCCTCGGCGGACTACTGGGTCCAGCTGGCCAACACCTCCGAACCTGAGGGGAGTCCAAGATCCAACCCATGTACTGGTTTGGTATCGGGAACCGGATCCGGTGAGTAGAAATTTTCTTTGCTACTCAGATAGTCAGTTTTTGGAATATGGTATGGTAAAATAAACAAAGAGAGATTGATCACCTCTCTAGGGCGGTCCTAGTACGCCTCGCATAAGGGTTAGCGAGGCAGAAGCCACCAACCCTATGGTATGGTTAGTCAGTAAGGCCTTGGGAAAATTTGGGAAAAGGTTGCTAGCATGTTTGGTTGTGTGTGTACGAATGAGAGGTCTTGAAATACAGACCACGTGAGAGCGGACTCCTGAGTAGCGCAGTTTCCTGGCCGGGCGACCGCGCCCAGGTCGCGAAAAGGAGGAAGCGTTTGGTGTTTGTCTCCTTCATTGTTCTTTGGGCTGCACGGACCCCTTACCTGCAGCCATACTACCCGCCCCTATTGTCTGTTGTCGTGTACGTCATTGTAATCATGGGAGGGACGGAGTCTACGCAAACTCCATTGCAATGTATGATCAAGAATTTTAGCAAGGGATTTACCGGAGACTACGGGATTAAAATGTCTCCGTCCCAATTAGGAATGCTCTGTGAAAGGGAGTGGCCTGTGCTAGTCACTTCATGGCCCCGTGAGGGCACCTTTGATATTAGCGCAGTTTCCCGTGTTCATCAGATTGTACGAAAAATGTTCCCTGAACAGTTCCCGTATATAGATTCCTGGTTAAGTATTTGTGAGAAAAAGCCCCCTTGGATAAGGCGGTGCTATGAGGAACAGTGTAGAATATTAGTTGCAACCACAAGGGAGACTCGGACGCTTGAGGAAGGGAAGCTACCTGTGTATTCTGCCTCAGAGTCCCCAGATATCCCGACCTGTTCACCTCAGTATCTATATAGGCTAGTTCCTACGGCTCTGGCACTCCCAGCAGAGCCTGATGCAGAAGCCCAGCGATTACCATCGCAACGGCAAAGAGAGTCCCCTCTCCCGATTGATGGCCCCGAGTCTAGCCCAAGTACTTCAGGAGGGCCAGCGTCCCCTGAGGATACCGAGAGCGGAGACTCTCTCGCCAGATCAGGGTCACCTGGTGAGGATGCCTATACCCGGCAATCATATGATTTAAGAAGTGCCACTGCAAAGAAGAAGAAAGGAGAGGGACGCCTAATGCCATTGCGTCAGGTACCTGGTTTACCTATTCTGAACGAGCAGGGCCAGATGGCGCCAGGACCAGCCAGTCTAATCTATGTACCTTTCTCCACTACTGATTTATTGAACTGGAAAACGCATTATGCATCTTATACTGAAAAGCCCCAAGATTTAACTGAATTAATGTCTAGTATAATGCAAACTCATCAGCCTACCTGGTCTGATTGCCGCCAGCTCCTGTCCACTCTCTTTACTACTGAGGAGCGAGCGCGAATCGGGCAAATGGCTATCCGCTGGCTAGAAGAGAACCCTGTAGAAGGAGCAGATATGAATCGTCTGCAAGCAGCCGCCGCAGCTTTCCCAAATGAAGATCCCGGATGGGATCCGAATGATGAAAGGTGGGCGGCGGCCCTAACTCGATTTTGCCAGGTCTTGTTGCAGGGCCTGAGGAGGGGAGGCCAGAAAGCTATGAATATCGGGAAAGTGTCAGAAGTCCTCCAGGGTCCGGATGAGAGCCCAGCGGCCTTTCATGAGCGGTTGTCTGAAGCCTATAGATTATATACTCCATACGATCCAGCAGCCCAGGAGAATCTGCGTATGGAGAACGCAGCCTTTGTCAGTCAGTCCCAGGGAGATATAAAGTGAAAATGACAGAAAATGGATGGATTTGCGGGCATGAATACAGCACAGTTAATGGAAGTTGCTCAGAAAGTGTTTGTGAATCATGAAAATGAGCGTTACAGAGAAAGTGAATGGAAAATGAAGAAGAAAGCAGATCTTCTTGCTGCCGCTTTAGTTGAACGATGTGGAGGAGGTTTTCCTAACTGAAGGACCAGAGAACATGGAAGAGGCCGTGGAAATAGCTGGCCTCCATTGGGTGCGAATCAGTGTGCCCATTGTAAAGAAGAAGGACATTGGAAAAATGAATGCCCGCATCTTGGCTCCACCCCCCGGAGGGGAGGAGGGAGCACTTAGAGAGCAGGAGGTCGATTTCAGAGTCGAGGAGGAATAAACCGAGCACAGTTCCAGCAAGAGAGAGAAGAAGCTATTGAGGGAGTGGCAGTTGCCGAGGACTACGATATGGCTGAAGACTAGGCCAGACCGGGCTCCAAGTTTACCCTGGGTCCCCAGGAGCCTATGGTCAGTTTGAAAATAGGGGACCAATATATGGACTTTATGGTGGATACAGGAGCAGAACATTCAGTGGTGGCAAAGCCAGTGGCCCCTTTGTCCTCTCGATCTGTCACCATTGTTGGGGCCACTGTGGCTAGGGCTACCAAGCTTTTTCTGCAGAACCACATGTGTGAGCTAGGGGGACAGAAAATAACGCACCAGTTCCTGTATATGCCTGAATGCCCTATTCCACTTTTGGGCCGAGATATGCTTGCCAAGCTCCAGGCGCAGATATCCTTTGCTGAAGGAGGAGAAATGCAAATTACTGTAAACTCAAAGCCTGCTGGATTGATGGTGCTGACTGTCCCCCGAGAAGAAGAGTGGCGGTTCTATAGTGTATCTCCGACCAAGACAATTAGTTCCTGTATACCCACCAACCTTTCAGCCCCGCCTGAAGTGTGGGCGGAGGATAATCCACCTGGCCTAGCGAAGAACATAGCCCCCATCATTGTCACCCTCAAGCCAGGAGCGGAACCAGTGCATGTGAAGCAGTATCCTCTTCCTCGACCAGCTATTGAAGGTATCCACAGCCATCTGATGAAACTGCTGAAGTATGGACTTCTTAAAGAGTGCTAGTCACCTTGGAACACCCCCCTTCTCCCAGTTAAGAAACCAGGGACGGGGGATTACCGCCCAGTACAAGATCTGAGGCGAGTGAATGATGCAGTTGTAACTATACATCCAGTGGTACCAAATCCTTATACTCTCTTGGGACTGATCCCTGCTGAGGCTACCCACTTCACCGTTCTAGATTTAAAGGATGCTTTCTTTTGCATACGCCTAGCCCCCACCAGTCAGCTTTTGTTCGCCTTTGAATGGCAAGATCCTACAACAGGAAGGCGGCCCAACTTACCTGGACTCGATTACCCCAAGGATTCAAGAATTCACCTACCCTCTTCAGTGCTGCTCTAAATCAAGGTCTCTCAAGCTACCCTGTGAACCCAGGAAAAAGGGTTCTTCTCCAGTATGTGGATGACCTGCTAATAGCCACCAATTCGGAAAGTGAATGTTTACAAGCCACCAGTGATCTCTTGCATCTTCTGAATGAAGCCGGATACAAAGTCTCAAGGGCCAAGGCTCAGCTGTGCCAAACTGAAGTTAAATATCTAGGATTCCAGTTGTCTAGCGGAGTCCGACGCCTGGGACCAGAATGCAAGGAGGCTGTATGCAGTATTCCTACTCCAACCACCAGGAGGCAAGTGAGAGCTTTTCTAGGGGCTGCAGGTTATTGCCGAATATGGATACCCAATTTCGCTCTGTTGGCAAAGCCATTGTATCAAGCCACCAAAGGAATGGAGAGGTCTCCATTGGAATGGGGACCTGAACAGGATGCAGCATTTCGATCTTTGAAGGCCGCCTTGATGTCATCACCAGCCCTGGGTCTGCCAGATGTCCAGAAGCCTTTTCGCCTTTATGTTCATGAGTCACAAGGAAATGCTTTGGGAGTGCTGACTCAATCTCTTGGATCTTGGCAGCGACCAGTGGCCTATTTATCAAAACAATTGGATACGGTTGCAAAAGGCTGGCCCCCTTGTTTGAGAGCTGTTGCAGCCACAGCCCTCTTAGTGAGTGAAGCTGATAAGCTCACTTTGGGACAAAATCTAAGAGTCATCGTACCACACTCTGTCTTGACCCTTATGGAGCACAAAGGAAACTTCTGGCTCACAAATTCTCGAATGTTGAAGTATCAAAGTATGCTGTGTGAGAATCCTCAATTGCAATTGATGGTCAGTCAGGCTTTGAATCCTGCTATGTTGTTACCAGTTGGTCCTGGCCCCCCTGATCATGACTGTTTGGAAATTATGGACACTGTCTTCTCAAGTCGCCCGGATCTGGCTGATGTCCCTTTGGAGAACCCTGAACGGACGTTCTTTGTGGATGGAAGTAGTCTCGTCATCAATGGACATCGTTGTGCCGGGTATTCAGTGGTGACCCTTGATCTGGTGGTTGAGTCCTTGGCTCTGGCCCCGGGAACTTCAGCACAGAAAGCTGAACTGATAGCCCTCACTAGGGCGCTGATACTAGGAAAAGGGCTCCATTTAAATGTGTACACAGATTCTAAGTATGCCTTTACAACTTTGCACGCACATGGGGCCCTGTACAAGGAACGAGGGTTGATAACTTCAGGAGGCAAGTCCATTAAATATGGCCCAGAGATATTGACATTGTTAGATGCTGTGTGGGCCCCTAAGCAAGTGGCAGTCATGCACTGCCGAGGTCATCAGGCAGGAGAAGGAGAAATTACACAAGGGAATAGGTTTGCCGATGCCACTGCTCAAAAAGCAGCCACAATTGGACAAGTTTTGACCCAAGATACCTCAGTTCAGGCAGCCTTATTCCCTGTGCCCCTTAGCTCATGGGCCCCCCGATACACCACGAGAGAGTTAGACTATTTCTGCGAGAAGGAAGGGGGTGTCCTAACAGAAAAAGGCTGGATAGTGTTGCTACCTCCAGAGGGTGGCTCACCTCCAGGGCCCACAGTAATTCCTGAAGCGTTGGGTCCAGCCTTTGTTCATGCTTTTCATCAGGCCACACATTATGGGAAGACTGCGATGGAAAAAGCTCTCAAACCTCATTTCTATATTCCATTATTAGGACCCCTGTCTGCCTCGGTGGCTCAACAATGTTTAACATGTGCTAAGAATAATGCCAAGCAAGGCCCTGGTCCGCCCCCAAGAGTTCAGTCAGTAGGAGTTACCCCCATGAGTAATATTCAGGTAGATTTTACTGAAATGCCACGAGCAAGTGGATATCATTACCTGTTGGTCTTAGTCTGTACCTTTTCTGGGTGGGTAGAAGCTTTCCCCATCAGAACTGAGAAAGCCAGAGAAGTCACTAAAATCCTGCTTCATGAGATCATTCCCCGATTCGGGATACCGTTGACTATAGGGTCAGATAATGGGCCCTCATTTGTATCTCAGGTGACTCAGCAGTTAGCACGAGCTCTACAGGTGCAGTGGAAATTGCATACTGCTTACAGACCTCAGAGTTCAGGAAAAGTAGAGCGTATGAATAGAACCCTGAAATCTCAGTTATCTAAACTTTGTCAAGAAGTTCACCTGAAGTGGCCCCAGGTTCTTCCTATAGCCCTTCTTAGGATACACTCTGCCCCTACTAAGTCATTAGGAGTTTCCCCTTTTGAGATTCTGTATGGGCGACCCCCACCTATTGTACAAGGAATAAATGAGATATGCAACAGATTGGATCTGAAATTACTAGACAAGAACTATTGACTTTAAGTTCTGTTTTGCAGAATCTTCATACGTGGGTACAGGATCACCTACCCATCAATCTAACAGAACCACTGCATTCTTTCAAGCCTGGAGTCTCGGTGTGGATCAAAGAGTGGAGAAAGACACCGTTGGCACCGCATTGGAAGGGACCTTATGTTGTTATCTTATCAACTCCACCAGCAGTCAAAGTTGCCGAACTCGAACCCTGGATCCATCACAGTCGAGTAAAGCCAGCAGCCACTTCTGAACTTGGTCATTGGACTTCAGTAAATGACCCTGCGACCCCATTGTGGCTCATGCTGCGACGGCAGCCACCACTGTGAAAGTCTTTAGAATCTACAGCCCTACTCCTGTCACACGGCGTGGAAGCTGACAGGTCTACATACGGCAGAAGCCTGAGGATCTACAACCCTACTCCTGTCACACGGCGCAGAAGCTGACAGGTCTACGTACGGTGGAAGCTGGGAAAAGAAGCCTTCAAGTTCAGAGTTCTCAACATTTCAATCCATCTATCAGAGACTGTGATTATGATGATTTCCTATTATTGTTTCATTTTTGCGGAAGCCCTGGGGTCCCTTGGGACAATTTTTGCCCTACCCTCCTGTGCAGCCTGTATAACTACTACTCGAACTGGGATAAAGGTTACCCAAACTTTACTTTATCATTCTTACTACACTTGTACTGGTATAGTTAGCCGGTGCGTGTATAATGGTACAGAGTATATCTGTACAAAAGGAAAGAGCAAAACTTGCTTTAGTCCTCGTCAGAACCCTTATTATGTTTTAGAGTTGCGATGGAATGATGAGGATGGGGCCCTCATAAATGCCACATGTCAACTTTCTGATCCCACAAGACCCGTACCCCTATACTTTGATGCTTGTGATCTTATAAATAGAAATGACTATTACAAATGTGGGTCTTGGGAGCAAGCCTACTATTATGATGATAAATATATGTGTCCTGAAGGAGCATACGGATGGGGAAAATGTACTGGGAAATATTCCCTATCCACCTATAGTAAGCCATCTAAAGATGCATATTTCTGTCCAAAATGGGAATGTGTGTACTATGCTATTTGGTCGGGTAGCCCTACTGGACAAGATGGGGATAATCGTAAAGCCAATTTAGAAACATAGAAACATGATGACAGAAAAAGACCACATGGCCTATCTAGTCTGTCCTTCCATAACAACAACTACAACAGTCCACTTTTTACCTTTAGAGATCCTCTGTGTTGGTCCCATGCTTTTTTGAATTCAGTTACTGTCCTCATCTCTACCACCTCCACTGGGAGACTATTCCATGGATCCACTACTCTTTCCGTAAAGAAATATTTCCGCATATCACTCCTGAATCTATCTCCCTTCACCCTCATCCCATGTCCCCTCGTAGCAGAACTTGCTTTCAATTGAAAGAGGCTCTCTCCCTGAACATTTATGCCACGGAGGTATTTAAACATCTCAATCATATCACCTCTATCCCGCCTTTCCTCTAAGGTGTACATATTAAGATCCTTAAGTCTGTCCTCATATGCTTTATAATGAAGCCCATTAATCATTTTAGTAGCAACCCTCTGCACCGACTCCATCCTGTTCACATCCTTTTGAAGGTGCGGTCTCCAGAATTGCACACCATACTCCAAATGAGGTCGCACCAAAGACTTATACAGAGGCATTATCACCTCCTTTTTTCTGCTAGCCATTCCTCTCCATATGCACCCAAGCATCCTTCTAGCTTTTGCTGTCGCCTTTTCTACCTGTTTAGCTACTTTAAGATCATCAGACACAACCACGCCTAGGTCCCGCTCTTCTTTAGTGGACAAAAGTACTTCACCTCCTATACTGTATTGCTCCCTTGGATTGCTGCAGCCCAAATGCATGACCTTACATTTTTTAAAATTAAATCCCAGCTGCCAAATTCTAGACCATTCTTCAAGCTTAGCTAGATCCCTCCTCATGTTATCTACCCCTTCTTGGGTGTCTACTCTATTGCAGATTTTGGTATCATCCGCAAAGAGGCAAACCTTACCCGACAGCCCTTCCGCTATATCACAAACAAAGATGTTAAAAAGAATCGGACCAAGGACAGATCCCTGGGGCACACCACTGGTAACATCCTTCTCCTCAGAGTGAGCTCCATTTACTTGTACTCTTTGTCGCCTCCCACCCAACCAATTTCTAACCCAAGCAGTAACTTTAGGGTCCATCCCTAGAGTGCTCAGTTTGTTTATAAGTCGCCTGTGAGGAACAGTGTCAAAGGCTTTACGGAAATCTAAATACACCACATCTAGAGCTCTCCCTCGGTCCAACTCCCTGGTCACCCAGTCAAAGAAATCAATCAGATTTGTCTGACAAGACCTGCCTCTGGTGAATCCATGCTGCCTCGGATCCTGTAATCCGCTGGACTCCAGAAACCTCACTATTTTCTCTTTCAGCAGCATTTCCAATAATTTACTCACCACCGAAGTTAAACTAACCGGCCTGTAGTTTTCAACCACATCCTTACTTCCGCTTTTGTGTAAAGGCACCACATGAGCCTCTCTCCAGTCCTTTGGCACCACTCCCGACTCCAATGAGGCATTGAAAAGGTTAGTCAGTGGAGTTGCTAGAACGTCCCCAAGTTCCCTCAGTATTCTAGGGTGTATCCCATCCGGTCCCATCGCTTTGTCTACTTTAAGTTGAGCTAGTTTCTCACGAACACAGTCTTCTGAAAATAGTTCAAGATGTCCCTCGCTTATGTTCTTATTTGTGGGTGTTTTCTGAGGTCCTGCTCCTGGTTCTTCATCTGTGAACACAGAACAAAAATATTTGTTAAGCAATTCCGCTTTATCCTTATCAGCTTCTATATATTCCCCCCCTGCACCCTTGAGTCTGACAATACCACTTTTGCCCTTCTTCTTCTCACTAATATATCTGAAAAATGTCTTATCCCCCCATTTTATTGCATTGGCTATTTCCTCCTCCATTTGAATCTTTGCCTTCTTGACTACTTTGCTAGCTTCTCTAAGTTTTTCCAAATACAGATGCCTGTCTTCCTCTCTCTGTGATCTCTTGTATTTCATGAAGGCCTCTCTCTTTTTCTTCACTTGTTCAGCTACTTCCTTCGAAAACCATAGCGGTCTCCTGTTCCTTTTGCCTTTATTTACCATTTTAACAAAAAGGTTGGTTGCCTTTAAAATACCCCCTTTCAGTTTTGCCCACTGTTTTTCTACATCCCCCAGCTGTTCCCATCCCACTAACGACTCCCTGAGGTATTGGCCCATCTTCGCAAAGTTAGTCTTCCTAAAGTCTAAGATCCTCACCTTGGAATGGATTCTAACAGCCCTAGTCCTAATACTGAACCACACCATCTGTTGATCACTGGATGCAAAATGATCTCCCACTACATCAGAAACACTTTCACCATTGGTAAGCACCAAGTCCAGTATGGCCCCTTCACGTGTGGGGTCTGTTACCAATTGCCTGAATAGTTCTCCCTGTAGAGAATCCAGGATCTCCTTACTTCTAGATGATACTGCAGCAGGAATGTGCCAATCAACATCTGGCATATTGAAATCTCCTATCAGTAGCACTTCCCCTTTCCTAGCAATGCTGCGTATGTCATCAATTAACTCTCTGTTAACTCTACCCTTGCTTGAGCCTCAGAAGTGTAAGACAGGTGCTTGTAATCCCCTACGGCTCCTCATACTTGACCCTAGCCAGTGGAAGCAGGGGTTCAGATTTGGTTTACGTATAGCAGGGGGAGGAACCGACCCTGGAACCTTTTTATATATACAGCTTAACACTAAAACCCATATTTCTTCACCTTATCGAATACATCACACCTTTTATGAGGCTATGAAGGCAGAGTTCGCAATTCCCCACACCTCCCAGAACTTGTTCATTGAGCTAGCTGGAGCTGTAGCGTCCAGTCTTCACATTTCTGATTGTTTCTTCTGTGGTGGAACTAAGATGGGAGACCAATGGCCTTGGGAGGCACAAGAATTGAACTATTCTATCCCATATAACCAAACTGATCTGCATAAAGCCACCAGTGAATGGGTCTTAGCTAACCCTATTGTTGGTAACTTATGTTTTGCTGGCACAGGACCACAGTTTACTATGCTAGTTGGACAGCTGGTCTGTCTAAACCAGAAGTTTTATAATGCCACCACTAAGAAGACGTCCTGGTGGTCGGGTGTAAACACTCCAGAACCTTCCAACCCCCTAGTCATCTTTCCTAATCTTGCTAAGCTATGGACTAATTTGGTTTCTTACAATACCTGGCAAGCCCCACCTGGACTATATTGGATTTGTGGAACCCGAGCATATGCCAAGCTCCCTAATAACTGGGGAGGTGCATGTGTATTGGGGACCATACGGCCTTCTTTCTTTCTCTTGCCTATTTCCCACGGGGAACAATTAGGTTTTCCGGTATATAAAAGTTGACAGAAGCGAGAGGCTTTAAAAATAGGCCAATGGGATAAATGGAATGATGAGGAATGGCCACCTGAAAGAATCATTTCATACTATGGACCCGCCACTTGGACACAGATGGGACCTGGGGATACCGCACACCTGTGTACATGATAAATCGTATTATACGCTTACAAGCTGTTGTTGAAATAATAACAAATGAAACTAGTAAAGCTCTAACCCTTTTAGCTAAACAGAGTACACAAATGCATACAGCTATTTATCAGAATCGCCTGGCATTGGATTATCTACTAGCAGGTGAAGGTGGAGTGTGTGGAAAGTTGAATTAAACTAACTGTTGTTTGCAAATTGATAATGAAGGTCAAGTTGTAGAAGATATAGCTAATCAAATGAGGAAGCAAGCCTATGTACCAGTCTAGACCTGGCATGGCTTGAAACTTGATGGATGGTTTGGTTCTATGTTTTCAGGGTTGGGCGGCCTGAAAACACTTGTATTCATTGTATTATTAATATTGGCTACATGCTTGTTTCTCCCATGTTTCCTACCCCTTTGCTTACGCATGATAACCTCAATTATTGATAGCACTGTAGAACGGAAGACAGCTACAAAAGTATTAGCCATGTGGAAATATCACCCTATACCCCAAAATGATGCTTTTACACGAGTATAATATGTGATTTGATTCTCACCCTTTCTCACTTGCGGGTGAGAATAATCAAAGGGGGGAATGTGGCAGGCTAGGGCCTACAATAGCCTGTGAACGTATGGGAGGCCTGTAAGCTAGGCCTGAGTCCCTACCCCCACCTGAGACTAGTAGTGCTGAGAAAGACCAAAGTCAGTGAAAGTATGAGAATCTGCCTTAAACTGCTTTTGATAAGTTTGTATGAATCCTTTATTAAATTCTTCTATGCTGATAGATATGTTTCAGTGTTCAGCATTCTCACGTTCTCTGAGCTAGAAATGACCTTGCAGTAGAAATGTATCTATGTCTAAAAACTGGGCCTTTGTTAGAATAGCCTGCGAAGGGGGAACAGGGTGCTAGGCCCAGAGAGGGTCCCTGATTGGACAGGTGCAGGGGGCGTTGGGACCAATAGAAAGTTTGCCTGTATCAAACTGTGAAAATTGTATATAATGAATTTGTTTCTGTTCTCCATTGCTCAGTCACTTTTGGATGCTTTCCTGTCTGAGCCTTGTGCACAATAAATTGGCTTGGAACCTGCCATTGACTCCTGGTTTTATTCATTGCGTGCACTTCGCTGCTACAGTTCTCAACCATTTTTTTTGTTGGAACACACCTGATGGACTGTGTTTGCACACATGACCTTCAAGGACTTTTGGTTTGAAGCAGTATAATAGTTAAATGTAAACGTGTTCTGCACCTACAAAAATCCTACAACAGGTGCAGATCAGAACTAGGATATTTCTCCATGGAAATAGCCATACAAAAAATATTATTATACACACGTCATTTGACTAACAGCAACATAACTCTTGCCACCACCAGGTATATTGTGAAAGAACACAAAACTTGAAAAAAAACCCCACTACTCACATATGTAGCAAATATGCCATACCATAACAGCAGTAATTCCTATGATTCACCCAGCTAGAACTCTACCAAAGGATAGGCAGCTCTACAAATATTACATTGGACCATAGAGCACCAATACACCTATTTTTGGTAAAAAAAGAACAAGGGACTACAACAGATCTTTACAGAATCTACACACTAATACCACCACACCTTGGTTACATGCAAAACTCTGATAGACTCTCACCAAACAGAACAAGGAACCACAATTTAGAAATATAAATATGAAGACAAAAAATGAAAAGAGAATCCCAAGAGGTTAAACTCAGCAGATACTGCAACACTAGAAAACTAAAAATAGAAATGCATTTCATCTTGTACTGAACAAAAACTTAAACATCCGCAATGCACATTTCTCAGAGCTAACATATTCCAGTTAATAAATTCAAAATAAAATACCTTTTTCTACCTTCGTTTGGTATTTTAGTTTTCCATTCATGTTGGTCCCAGTTTCTCTTTTCTCCTCTGTCTGCCTTCTGCTAACTCTTTCCAGTGTTTGTTGGCCATTTATCCTTTATGTTTATGTTTATGTTTATTAAAATACTTTTTATACCGCCCCATACCAGTGGCGTCTAGGCGGTTTACAAAATTAAAAATATAAAGTTTCTCCTCTCTCCTATCTTTCTCCATTCCCTCTTTACATCTAATTATTCACTTTCCTGATTCTCTATTCAAATTTCACCCTGTTTTTCACTTTCTAGTCCTCAATCTCCTTTTTAATATTCACGTATCTATCAACTTTCCATCTCCTCAACCTCTACCATTTCCCCATCTCACTCCCTCTCTGATCTCATGTTCCCTTCTTTCACCCATTACCACATTTCTACCCTCTGTACTCACAAGTCTCCTGTCATTGTTGTCTCCTTAACAACCCCCCCCAAAAGGTTTCACACCATGCCCAGCATCGACCCTCTCCCTCTCTTCCACCCACCCCTGTAGCCGGGCATCTCCAGTCTCTCTCTCCCCTACTCTCTAATCCACCCTTGTAGCCCAGCATCTCCCCCTCTCTTTCTCCCATCCTTGTAGCCCAGCATATCCCCCTCTCTCTACCCCTTCCTTGTAGTACAGCCCAGCATATCCCCCTCTCTCTACCCCTTCCTTGTAGTACAGCATTTCCCCTTCCTCTCATTCTTTATCCTTGCTCTCCACCACCCATCCATCCACCCATCCATGTAACCCAGCAACTCCACTCTCTCTGTTTCCCCTCTCTATTTTCCATCTATCCACCCTATGTAGACCAGCATCTCCCTTCTCCATCCACTCACTTACGTAGTCCAATATCTTCTCTATCTCACTTTTCCCCATCCATTAACCTATGCAGACCTGTATCTTCCCCCTCTCTCTTCTCCATCCATCCTTATAGCTTGGCATCATCCCTCTCTCCCCCACTCCCCCCATGTAGTCAGATATCTCCCTCTCTACCCCACTTTTGTAGTCCACCATTTCCCTCTTCCCTTTCCTCTCCCTCCTCCCCAAGCAGTGCAGCATCTTCATTCTGAACTCTTCACTTTTCTACTACTACTACTTCTGATCATTTGTATAGTGCTACAAGGCATACGCAGCACTGTGCAGAGACATGTAAGAGACGGTCCCTTCTCCTCAGAACTTACAATCTAGGCAAGTCAGACAATACAACAACTGGAGACAAGGATATGTCTAGGAGAATGGTAAGGAAACACATAAGCACCAACTGCAACCTCTCCTTGTGTTGCGGAGCTGAGCACAAGTAACGGCAGGGGCAGGAGACACGACCACACCAACCCCATCATTTTTTCTCTGATAAAGGTTCAATTATGCTTCTTCCTCTCAGCCGCAGCAACAAGTGGTCTTAAGTGATTTTACTTCTGGGTGCACGGAACGCACCTGGAACGGAAATCAAATAAGAGCCCCAGGCAAGAAGAAGGAGCATGGCTGAACCTACATTAAACAAGAATTCCTTAACGTTCCTCCAGTTCAGTCCTCCACCACTGGGTTGTGCACCTCCTCCTGCAGCTTGGAGACTGGGCATGTCAAATTCGTGATATCACTGGATGTAGTCTGCTGGCATCTCCCATCAGCTCCAATGTGTCCAGTCTCCATGCAGCAGGAGGACTTAGTGAGCCTAGTTGCTGGGCTCACTTGAGGGATGAATAAGGAGCATTAGTTAAATAGAGTTTTAAATTCTTTCTTAGTCTATTTCTTTTGGTTTGTCTTTAGGCTACTATATCTTTAAAAAAAATTCTAGGCTCTGACTTGATCCGGTGCCCTTCTGCTCCATCTGCCTGCTTAGCTGGGTCGGCTCTCCCCTCCTTGATTGTACGGAGGGAAGCCCGATGGGGAAGTGACAGAGAGAGAGAGAGTGAGCAGCGCGTTGCAGTTCAGCTTCGGTGCAGCATCAGCGTCAGGGCAGTGAAAAGGCCTGTTCTCACCGTGATCACGCTGCTCAAAGGGGGACGAGCAGCATAGCTGTTTGTAGAGCAAGGAGCAGAGCCAAAATGGCAGACCCGGAGGAGGGCGTGCAACGCCTCCAGAGTTGAGTGCCTTGTGTTTTTTTGAGTGGTTTGTCTCGGCGGGGCAGTAACCTGCAGTGAGGAGAATTTGGGCGCGAAAAAGGAGCCAGTTGCAGCCCGGGCTGTTTCCCGCGCGCGGCAACCACATGGCAAAGGCAGCATTGTTTGGCACACTCGTGCACACGCAGTTCAGAGGGAAGTTTAGTTCTCTTGGGGGGGTGGAACTACTTTCCTGTGGTTAGATTTGGGTCCTTTTTCTTTGGTCCTTTTTCTTTGTTCATGAAGGTGACAAGTTTAAAAAAAACAAAAACAAAAAAAAACCCTTTCCTTTGGTTCAGGTGCATCAAAGTATTGGGGTTCTTAACTCATGCCTTCTCAACCCCAGTGTCTCGTGTGTGGTTCTCGTAGAGGCACAGTGTCAGACGCAGACTTCTGTAGAGGTTGCACCGCGACTTTGGCGATGATGGAGCAGCATTTCGAGGAGAAGACCTTGTGGGAGACCCACAGCCCTTCGGATAGGCCTGAGGGGGAGCTGCCGGTACAGAATCCGTCATTGGCTTTGCAGGAGATACCAGCAGGACCCTCTAGCACTGGTCCTTTGGTGCCTTCTGAGCTGTCAATGGGGGGATTTTTCCCTGGATTTTGTCTTAATAATGCATCAAGCCTTTTGTTTGCGGTGGCAGGGGAAGGGGCCGGAGCCAGTAGTGGTCCCACAGCAGCAGACAAGCCTGGAGTGGAACGGTGGTGAGCTTGTGAGACCCCTGAAGAGGGCTAGACCGCTGGATCCTCCGCTTTCAGATGGGGAATGGCCCGAGGCGGAGGACACCGGTTTGGATCTCGAATCAGGGATGGCTGACCTGGAAGAAGGAGAGATCCCAGAGCCGGAGGATCAGGTGAGAATAATCAGGGTCTTCCGGAAGGATGAACTTACGGCGCTCATCACGGACGTGCTACAGACGCTCAACCTAAGTGCGATCCAACTGTTGGAAGAGGAGGGTTTAGAGGACCCTCTCATTCAAGCAGTGAGACAATCTCAGGTGGTGTTTCCGGTTCACCAGGTCGTTGATCGTATGATCCAGGATGAATGGGATTTGCCAGAAGCGGGGCTGAGGGGGATGAGAATGATGAACAGGCTCTACTCCTTGGCAGACAAGGAAAAGGAGAGGTTTCGGTCCCCGCGTATAGATGCGGCGGTGTCAGCTGTCACAAAGAAGACCACTATCCCTGTGGAAGGCAGCGCAGCCTTGAAGGATGCACAAGACAGGAAGGTGGATGGTTTGTTAAAACAAGTTTTTGAGGCAAATGCTCTGTCGCTCCAGGCCTCCATTTGTGGGGCTTGAATAGTGAGGGCTTGTCTTTGGTGGTCTCAGTGCTTGCGACTGTCCGTTCAACAGGAACAGGAGCAATAGTTGGAGGTGACAAGGATGGAATCGGGCTCAGCGTACCTGGCAGATGTTCACTATGATTTGATTAGAGAGCTAACAGTATGTCATCCTTAGTAGCCACCCGGGGTTACCTGTGGTTAAGGAACTGGTCGGCCGATGGTTCTTCTAAGGCGCACCTCAGTAAGCTCCCCTTTAAAGGAAAATTATTGTTTCGGGAGGACCTGGATAAACTGGTTAAGGATTTGGGAGAATCCAAAAGTGGGAGACTCCCAGAGGACAAGCCAAAGTAGGGGAAGACTCTGCCAGCTGCACGGGGCCAGTTTTGGGATTTCCAAAGGTTCCGATCATCTCGGTTAGGAAGATTTCAAAGAGATAGATTTGCTTCTAGGACCCAGGGGTTTCGTGGGTTTCAAGGAGCAAGCAGAGGCTTCGCTGCATCCATGGGTCCTTCCACTAGAAAGTCACAATGAAATGAGGGGGACCCAGGTAGGGAGTCAAAAGCTTGGAGGTCAACTTCGTGAGTTTCTCCCTGCCTGGGTCCAAATAACTTCCGACCAATGGGTGTTGGAAATAATACGCGAAGGTTATGCTCTCGAATTGGCTCAACCTGTGCTAGATTCGTTCATACATTCCCCTTGCAGAGGAAGGCAGAAAATGTTGGCAGTGCGACAAACGTTGGATCGGCTTTTACAGCTGGGGACAGTAGTCCCAGAACCTCTAGAGGATTTTGGCGTTGGTCGTTACTCCATTTATTTTGTAGTTCCAAAGAAAGAAGGTTCACTCCGGCCTATCCTGGATTTAAAGGGAGTGAATCGGTGTCTTTGAGTGCCTCACTTACGGATGGAAACCTTACGATCATTGATAGTAGGAGTTCGGCAGGGAGAATTTTTGACCGCCCTAGACCTGACCGAGGCGTACTTACACATCCCGATCAGGGAAGTGCATCAAAGGTTCTTGAGGTTCGCGCTTCCGTGGGGACATTACCAATTTCAGGCTTTGCCCTTCGGTCTGGTGACTGCTTCGCGCACTTTCACCAAAGTCATGGTGGTGGTTGTGGCAGCGTTGCGGAAGGAAGGTGTGTTGGTGCATCCTTATCTAGATGATTGGTTAATTCGGGCAAAGTCCAAACTTGAAAGCACACAGGTGACGGACAGGGTGATAAAGTTTCTGCAGAGCCTCGGCTGGGTAGTCAGTTTTGCCAAGAGCAGCTTAGTTCCGTCACAGGTCATATAGTACTTGGGAGTACACTTTGGCACACAGCGGGGAGCAGTGTTCCTGCCAGTCCGCCAAGCGCAGCTCTTCAACAGTTAGTGCGCAGGTTCTTGTCCACTCTGGTGTCTACGGCGTGGATCTATCTTCAGCTGCTAGGGACAATGGCGGCAACACTAGAAGTGGTTCCTTGGGCCAGAGTGCACATGCGTCCGTTGCAGAAGTCGTTGTTGCAGCGCTGGTCTCATCAGAACGATGCCCCGAGCAAACATCTCCCCTGTCTTCTGCAAGTCAGGCGATCTCTCAAGTGGTGGCTTTGCCCGGGAAACCTGGAGGCGGGCTTACCTCTGGAGCAACTGAAATGGCTTCCGGTCTTGACGGATGTGAGCCTCTCCAGTTGGGGAACCCATTGCGGGGACCTCTTTACGCAAGGGTCGTGGACCGACCAGGAGATCCAGTGGTCAATCAACCGTCTAGAGCAGTGGTTCTTAACCAGTCCTCCTTGAACCCCTAGGCCAGTCGGGTGTTCAGGATAGCCCTAATGAATATGCATGAGATATATATGCATTAGAGATATCCTGCCAACCTGACTGGTTTGTGGCCCTCTAGGGCTGGATTCGGAGACCCCTGCCTTACATCTCTGTCATTTAAGAATGTGAGTGGGCAAGGTGCAGATCTCCAAGACATCAAAAAGGTTAGATAGAATTTGTCACATGCCTCTTTGCTTCTCACCACTACCAAAATATTGTCTATTAGACAACTTTATGGTGGTGGTGAGAATTGAGGAGGCATGTGACACATTCTATCTACCCTTTTGATGTCTAGGACATCTGCACCTTGCCCACTCACAATCTTAAATGACAGAGGTGTACGGCAGGGGTCTCCAAATCCAGCCCTAGAGGGCCACAAACCAGTCAGGTTGACAGGATATCTCTAATGCATATATATCTCATGCATATTCATTTGGGCTATCCTGAACACCCAACTGGCCTAGGGGTTCAAGGAGGACTGGTTAAGAACCACTGGTCTAGAGCTACGGGCAGTGGCTCTAGTGCTTTAAGCCTTCGAAGCCAAAGTGAAAGGTTAGGCGGTACGAGTCCTGTCGGACAATTCCGCTACGGTGGCTTACATCAATTGGCAGGGCAGAACGTGATGCACTGCCATTGAAGAGGAGGCAGAGGCGCTGTTTGCCTGGGTGGAGCCTTGAATCCAGGCGATTTTGGCAGCACACATCACAGGAATGGACAATGTGATGGCAGATTTTCTCAGCAGGGTCCCGGTGGATACTGGGTAATGGGAGCTCCATCCGGATGTGTTTGCTCAAATAGTTCACAGGTGGGGACCGCCAATCATGGATCTCATGGCGACATTTTATTCTACCAAGGCGAATCGCTTCTACAGTCGGAGGCGAGAAAGGATGTTGGAAGGGATCGATGTGCTCGTGCAACGTTGGCCGACAGCTGGTCTCCTCTATGTCTTTCCCCTGTGGGCGCTCATAGAAC
Organism: Ichthyophis bannanicus; assembly: GCA_033557465.1. Lineage (NCBI taxonomy): Eukaryota > Metazoa > Chordata > Amphibia > Gymnophiona > Ichthyophiidae > Ichthyophis > Ichthyophis bannanicus. Next base: position 923,033,818 of record CM066032.1, on the reverse strand, counting down.
GAGTGGTCCAGCGTATCGAAGCTTATCTGGGCAGGGTACTGCTAGTAGCACCAGATTGGCCAAGACGGCCATGGTATGCCGACCTGGTCCGGCTTCTCAACGGAGTTCCGTGGAGGTTACCGGTAGCGGAGGATCTGTTGATGCAGAGTCCGCTGCAAATGCTGCAGGTGGATCGGTTCTCACTTACGGCCTGGCCATTGAAAGGGTGTGGCTAAAGAGGAAAGGTTATTCAGGGGCCATTATTGTGACCTTGCTTCAGGCCAGAAAACGATCTACATCCCTGGCATATGTGCACAATGGCGTGTTTTTAAGAACTGATGTTTGCGACGGCAGATCCAGGCTGCTACGGTTTCCATTCCTTTGGTATTAAGTTTTCTACAGGATGGTTTTGATAAGGGCTTGGCGGCTAGTTTGTTGAGAGTTCAGCTGGTGGCTCTGGCTTGCTATAGAGGCAAAGTCCAGGGGGTTCCCTTGGGCTCTCACATCGATGTGGTTTGTTTCCTTAAAGCGGTGTCTAGAATCCGGCCCTCTTGCAGAATAGTGGTGCATCCGTGGGATCTCAATTTGGTTTTAGGAGCGTTGACAAGGGAACCTTTTGAGCCCTTATCGCAGGCTTCAGTCAAAGATATGACCTTAAAGACACTACTCTTGGTGGCCATTTGTTCGGCTCGACGAGTTTTGGAGCTGCAGGCTTTGTTCTGTTGGGAGCTGTTCTTGTCTTTTACCAGGGAAAAGGTCGTGTTGCGTCCAGTTCAATCATTTTTGCCGAAGGTGGTTTCGCGCTTTCACGTGAATCAGGCAGTGTCATTACCAGTATTGGCGGCTTCAGAGGAGGGCATATTGGACCGTAGTCTACACCGTTTGGATGTCAAGAGAGTTCTGTGTCAATATTTGAAGGTTTCGGAGCCCTTTTGTAAGTCGGATCAGCTCATTGTTCTCTTTGGAGGTTCACGTAAAGGGGAGGCAGCAGCTAAAGCTTCCATTTCCAGGTGGGTCTGGGAAGCGATTGCAGGGCCGTCCGGTGCCAGTTGGATTATGAGCACATTCCACTAGAGCACAGGCAACATCGTGGGCGGAGCATAGTTTGGTTCCACCTGTGGAAATTTGTAGGGCGGCAACTTGGTCGTCGCTTCATACTCTCAGCAAGCATTATCGTCTGGATGTGCAGGCGTCAAGTGATGCCTATTTCAGGTTGGCGATACTGCGATCCGGATGGAAAGGTCCCTCCCAATGATTACTGCTCTGCTACATCCCAGTGGTGGAGGACTGAACTGGAGGAACGATAAGGAAATAGAAATTGCACTTACCTGGTAATTGTTGTTCCTTGAGGAACTCCAGTTCAGTCCTCAATCCCGCCTGGGGGGTTATCATTTCAGCAGTTCGCCGTCAGTTGGGGGGGGGGAGTTCTCTGGTTTACTAAGAGGGTAATAGTGTTGGGGATTACGGAACTCGCAGTGTTGCTCTCACTCTGACTTCTCTCTGTCTTTCTCACTTCCTTTCTTCCTGGGGATCTTACTCTGAGCTGGGGAGAAGAAGAAGGGACAAGGAGAAGGTTGTTGATTTTCCCCTTATCTTGAGGGGATTAAGTTTGTAAAGTTAAAGTTAGAGTTTAAGCTAATATTTACTGTTTTGGCTTCTTATTTGTTGCTCGTTTGAGTTTGCTTTGTCAATAGTTCACTGGGGCTGATGGGAGATGCCAGCAGACTACATCCAGTGATGTCACGAATTTGACACGCCCAGTCTCCAAGCTGCAGGAGGAGGTGCACAACCCAGTGGTGGAGGACTGAACTGGAGTTCCTCAAGGAACAACAATTACCAGGTAAGTGTAATTTCTATTTTCTGGGGCTGGTACGCTCACGTCCTCTGCCCCTGCTGCTACTTGTGCTGGTTTCGTAGCACATCTCTCAGATGTTGGCCGCCTCTCCTACCCTTTCATGTGCTGGCTCTGCAACACACCTGCCAGGTGCTTGCAACACACTGGTTGAGAACTGCTGCTTTAGTGCATGCTTGGCTTACAGCTTATTTATTTATTAGCATTATTCACTATATTGCTTTTCACATGGCAAAACAGCAGTGTACATAACCATAGTAGTAATCTGTGTACACAATTACATCAAGACATATATATTGAAGTAGCACAATTTAAATCCAGCAGACATGAGCAGAACATTAAAAAGGGGGAAGGAAGAAGGAGTTAGTCCAGCCTACGTAGAGGATCCAACTGAATCAAGAATGCATGAATTCTAAAGGTGTCTTATTAAACAGCAAAGTTTTTAGTCCCTTGTATTTCCTATAATAGGATTCATTCTTCAGATCCTTTGGAAAAGTACTCCATAAGGAAGAGGCAACACAGCAAAAGGTGGGAGTGTTTCAAATGAATCTTCCTGTAAAATGGGATAATTAAATAATTACCTTAGATGGAGTGTAATGTACATGCAAGATGATAAGGGACCAGATGTGAGGCTAAATAAAACAGCAGAGTAGTATAAAAGACTTTTAAAGCAAGCAGCAAAGTGAAGATGGCAATTTTGTAGCCAGTGCTGGTCAAATAGAAGGGGAAGAAACATGATCTGACCTCCTAGCTTCCTATTGTTTTCTATGGCAAGGAGTGGGTTACACAAGAACATAGGAAAAGCCATTCTGAGTCAGACAAAGTTCATTGTGCTCAGCATCCTGTTTTCAACAGTGCCCACTCCAGGTCACAAGTACCCAGAAAATCTCAAAAAGTAGATCTGTGTCTCATGGCTCATTTACAGGGATGAGCAACAGCTCTCCCAGTCTACCTCTCTAATCATTTTTTGGGACTTTTCCTTGAAGAACTTGTCCAAACCTCTATCAAATTCTGCTATGTTAGTTGCCTTAATCACATCATCCAGCAACAGATTTCACAGCATAATTATACACTGCATGAAGAAAACTTTCTATGATTTGTTTTCATTCTGCCCTGATATCCTTTATTATAGACATGAATGATGTGGCAGGCCACGCCATAATGAGATGGCAATGACAAAGCCATGAGCTCAAGGGTTGCGTGGTTGCTGAGAAGTAGCCATACAGCTGCACACCAGACAAACATTTAGCAGAAAGGAAAATCAGCACAGTATGGCTGTACCCAATACTATGGAAACCAGATGGCTCATATGTAAGATGCTTGGCCTGGTAGCCAAAGGTCACTGGTTTGAGGTCAGCCTAGCCAGAGACAATATATGGCAGCCAGTCAATTTAGTGGCATGTTGCAGATAGCAATTTTATGCAAAAGGACAACCATATGATTCTAAATTGAAACGGTCACTGACATTTCTCCTTTAGTTCCAAACATGCATGTCCCAAGTAATCATCAGCCGTGCTTTGAAATGTTATGGAATATCCAATTGACACATTTCACCTACATCTCAAATTGGAGGATATCACATACAAAGATGCCAATAAAACTGGTACAGAATAGGGGCCAAGTTTATTTATTTATTTATTTATTGAACGGTTTTATATACCGCCTTTCAGAAAAATCAAAGCGGTTTACATAGAACAAAACTTGAACATTACATTGAAACTTATTCAAACAATTGAAATTACAATAAAAATGTTATCATCTTATCTGAGCAAGGAAAAATGTATTGTAGTTCACTAGAATTATTAGTGTAAAGAGTAAATGTGATAATGTGGAGAATTGGGTATTGTAAGATAGAGTAAGAAAAAGGAAAAAGTAAGTTGTGAATTGATGAATATGAGTATTGTGATACTGCAGGCCCTCTGACACAAAGAAAAAAAGTTTTAAATCTTGAAAAAAACAAGATTTACCCGCAATTACATGAAGGTACACATAGAGGGAGCAGGAGAGCAAGCCTGGAAGCAGAGGAACCACGCCTCTATGGGCAGGTCCCAGAAGTAACTGGTCTCGATTTAAGCAGGGACAGAGCATTACAAGAGAGAGGCAAGGAGCTTGGCAGAGAGCTTCACAGAGAGCATTACAGGAAGCAGTGCCAAGAGCAGCTCCAGAAGCCGGAGTCAGAGACCGGGGTGAAGTCACTGACAGACCCAGAATAACTCAAGGAGTGAAAGGTACTGGGAGAGCAGGCCGAGGTGAAGGCCCAAGAGCAGGCCTAGAGGAAGGCCATACACAACTGCAAGGGGCAGTTTTACAGAGTGCAGCCAAGGAAGGAGGTGCTTACCCTTCCAGCTGGAGAGGAAGCCTTGTCCAAGGAGAAGGACGGGGATACAAGCAGAGGAAGATATATCCACTGGAAAGGAACCTTCAAGGAGGAAAAGGTACTTTTAAAAGTTTTTATAAAAGTGACCTGAAAGATGAAAGAAAGATTCAGAGGCATGAGGAAGAGGACATAGCTGAGAGGGCGCGGCCAGTAGCCAACTGCCACAGGGGTGGAGGTGGAAGACAGGCGCCTCAGCAGCAGGCCTGTCTCAAAAGAGTTATACCCTATTCTAAAGCAAGAAAGATATCCTGGGATCACTGGAAACTGCCTGAAGCGGAGGACATTCAGACTAGGCCTCAAGCCTTATACAAAAGGGATTGCAGGAAGTTTCAAGGGGAAACAGTTGATGCCTGTAATTGTCTACCAAGGCCTAGACCAAGAGAGAAACAAAGGACTAACTTTTATCGGGATGATAAGGACAGTTTTAAACCAGAAATACCAGATAAGCTTTATAGGAAAAAGGTTAGTGCTGCCAAAACTGGAATAAGCAAACTTATAATCCTGTAACAGCAGAAAATCCAGGGTGTTACAACATACCTAAAAGCCGACGCCCCAAACTGTCAAGCCAACACTGGGATACGGTATGGCATGCTTTTAGAAAGTCAGATTTGAACATCCCTGAGACATCAGATTCGGACCCCTCAGAAATGGAATGGCTGCCAGGGGAATCTGAGGTTATGGAAGCCATCGAACCGATGGACTGTAATTATTGCACAAGGAGACGTGTTTAAGTTAAGGGAAGCAAACCCAATGTATGAAAAGAATACAGGAGACTTTATGTTTTGAATTTGTGAAGATTAACAATGTTACTTTGAATGTTTTGCTGATTTACATTTTGATACAAGAAAAGTTATCGCTCTGTTACTCATAACCGCCTATTTTGAATTTCTTTTTGCGCAAAGGTGAAATAAATGCCTTTTCTTTACCCTACACTTGGCTAAGAGTTGCTTTTTGGGAAGTTGACCATGAGGCTGACACAGAGGGCCGCTACCTCATTGACCCTCACAACAGGTCAACCCTAAAACCCTTATTTCTTATGCGCTCCCCAGCCCCGGTGGTACCACTACGGCGCCACCGTATGGGGCTGAGGGGGACATAAGTGGCGTAGTTTTACGGATTTTTGGGAGGTACTCTTGAGTGTACAGAGCGACGTTGGCAACTACACAAAAGAGAAAAAGAAGCTTTTTCCTTTTTGAAAAAAAAACTGCAAGTAAAACCCGGACCGTCCTGCATTAAAAACCTGGATCGGAAGGAAAAACCAGGAGACCGGAGCGGTTACAAGAAAGTGGACCGGAGTTAAAAACAAGGAACGGAGTCCTAAAATCCAGACCGGACCGGGAAGAAGAAAAAGAAAATCCTGAAGGTGGGAGATCCTCTGGAGAATCCAGAAGCGGTGAAGCAACCCCTGGACGACCGCACATATATTCCCCAAAAGCTGATGCAACACTAGAGCAAGGTAAGGCGTATATAAACCTACCTAGTGTTGGACTCCTGGGGAAGTTGAAAAAAAAAAAAAAGATATATATTTGTGAAAGAGCCGCACTTGGGTTTTTTTCTCTCTTTGTTTTATCAACATGTGTGATGGAGCCCAAGGAACTGTGTGCCTGGATGGCACACCAGTTCAGCAAACAGGCTGAGCTGGCACAACAGAGCCAGGAGCAGGCGCTGAAGGCGATGAAAGAGCAGCAAATGCCTGTCATAGAAACTATGAGCGCATGGCTTGCGCAACAGCGAGAGGAGCTGGCTCGAAGCGAAGGGGAAAGAACATCACTCACCGGACGGGTAAACCCTGAACACGGACACTGGTCTTGTTCGGACTTGATGATAGGGAAACTCAGTCCGAGTGACGATATTGATGACTTTCTAGACACTTTTGCTAGGATTGCGAATTCGGCTAAGTGGCCTGAGGAGCAGTGGGCAATACGCCTAGCGGCATCACTCACAGGTGAAGCGCTGGTGGCCTATAGGTCAATGCCCCCAGAACTAGCAAATTCATATCATGATGTAGTGACAGCAATTAGAGATCGTGTTGGTCTTACGCCAGTGGCGTACAATAAAATGTTTAGAGCTGCTATGCTTAAGGTAAATGAGACACCTAAGGCATTAGGCCACAGGTTACGTAGTCTTGCTTATAAGTGGCTACAACCCGAAAAGAGAAGTATAAATACGCTCATGGATGCGATAATTTTAGAGCAGTATATGAATGCACTACCTAGTAGGGTGCAAAACTTTCTGATGCTCCAAAATTGTGGCAATACCACTGAAGCTATAGTACTCACAGAAAGATACTTAGAAGCTGAAAAAGTGACACAGCCTAGTGCAAGCCCACGAATTGCCATGGGATGGGAGGCACAAGGAAGGGGAAGTACCTCATGTCCTCCAAGTGGTAGGTGGCAGAGTTATAAACCCCTAGATAAAGTAAATACAAAAAAATGTTTTGCTTGTGGTAAGAAGGGACATGTACAGTACGAATGTCATGCACGAACTGCCTTGGTGGGGGAGTCACCAAGACTATTGCATGATGGGTTTTTGGCCAATGTAAAAATACACGGAATAAGTGTAGAAGCATTGTTAGATTCTGGAGCCGACCAGACCATGCTTTTGAAGAAGTTATGGTCGACCATCCAGGATCATGGACTCTCGGTTCCAGAATCACCCGAGGGGTATGTGAAAATTAAATGTGTACATGGAGCAGCCACACGCTACCCCATTTATAAGTTATGGATAAAGGGGATGGGTATTGTGAAAGAGATGCCAATGGCAGTGGTGCCAAGGTTACCGCAGGACCTAGTCCTGGGCCGAGATTGGCCCCAATTTAGAAAAACTTTGAAGGAAGAGTGTTTGCCTCAAGTTAAACCAGGTTCCACTGGCATGCCACCTGAACTTGTTAAAAACTCTAGAGTACAGCGGAGCAGCCTGGCTGCTGCTACAGATACTACGATCCCTAGCCCACTGTGGGAGAAACCCCCAAAGGCCGTTGTGAAGGATCGGTCACAGCCGCTCAAAAAGTTTGTGCTCCGGTACTGTAAAACATCCGCAAGAGCGCGGACGCCTCAAAGAGCATCGGCACAAGCCGCAGGCTATGACCTCCATAGTGCCGTGGATATTGTCATACCAAAGCGAGGGAGAACATTAGTGACCACGGACTTACAAATTGAGCTGCCGCCGGGATGTTATGGAAGAATAGCCCCAAGGTCCGGACTGGCCGCCAAATACAACGTTGATGTGGCTGCAGGAGTCGTGGACCCTGATTATAGGGGCGTCCTAAAGGTCCTCTTATGCAACTTTTCAGAGAAGGACTACGAGGTTCAAGCCGGCGACAGAGTAGCACAGCTCATTTGTGAGCGGGTAGGATTTCCTGATCTGGAGGAAGTCGCTATGTTAAATCCCACAAGCCGAGGAGTGGGAGGTTTCGGCTCAACGGGGAGAGCAGAAGTGGAAAATTTAATGGCCATAGGGACCGATCCACCCGAAGAAGAATTGGGCCCTCGTCTGGAGGATTGTAAAGAAAGCTCTACCCCAAAGCTAGGAGAGGAACTCTCGGTAAAACAAAAGGAAGATTTGACCCGATTGTTAAATAAATACAAAGACGTCTTAACTCCAATGCCTGGAGAGACCTCGTTGGTGGCGCACGAAATCCAGACTCCTCCCGGTAAAATTATCCGACAGCGTCCATACCGACTGCCGGAAGCGAAAAAGCAGGAGGTCATTAACCAGGTACAAGAAATGTTACAAATGGAAATAATAGAAGAGTCACATAGTCCCTGGTGCAGCCCGGTGGTGTTAGTACCAAAGCCAGATGGCTCTATGCGTTTTTGCATAGACTTTCGGCAAGTCAATGCGATTTCCACCTTCGACGCGTACCCGATGCCGCGTATCGAGGAGTTATTAGACCGGCTCGGGCAAGCAAAATACCTGACAACATTGGACATGACCAAAGGATATTGGCAGGTCCCTTTAACGCGAGATGCCAAGCCGAAAACTGCCTTCAGTACACCATTGGGGCTCTACCAGTTTAGGAGAATGCCTTTTGGCTTACATGGGGCAGCCGCCACATGCCAGCGGTTAATGGATGTGATTCTTCGACCGTATCAAAATTTTGCGACTGCATATATGGATGATGTGGTGATCCACAGTGCCACGTGGACGGAACATCTCCAGCAGATAGGCACCATATTAGAGGCTATGAGGAGAGCGGACCTCACCCTTAATCCTAAGAAATGTACGTTCGCAGCGGAAGAAGTCAAGTACCTGGGTCATCTAGTAGGTCGAGGAACCGTACGGCCATTATTGGATAAAGTTGAGTGTGTCAGGAACTTTCCAGTTCCACAGAATAAGAAGCAGCTGAGAAGCTTTCTCGGGCTCATAGGTTATTATCGTCGGTTCATACCGCACTTTGCCGAGGAGAGCAACCTCTTTACAGAGATGCTCAGAAAGAATGCCCCGAATGTAGTGCAATGGACGCCCGAAGCAGAAGCTGCTTTCCAAAGATTGAAAGGGAAGTTGTGCCAGGCCCCCGTTCTGCGTGGGGTAGATTTCCAACAAACGTTCCTGCTTCAAACCGATGCCTCAGAAACTGGGCTGGGTGCCGTTTTATCCCAGGTACAAGAAGGAGCAGAACATCCTATTCTGTTCCTTAGCAGAAAGCTCTCATTAGCGGAAAGAAAATATGCCACAATTGAACGCGAATGCCTCGCTATCAAATGGGCCATTGAGGCATTAAAATTTTACCTCACCGGGAGGAAGTTTGTCCTCATTACAGACCATGCCCCCCTGAAATGGCTGCATACCATGAGGAACGAAAATGCCAGGCTAACCCGGTGGTATATGGCTTTACAGCCTTACGACTTTCGTGTGGAGCATAGAGCTGGGAAGCTACATTGTAACGCTGACACCATGTCTCGTATTACGTGCTGCGGTGAAGAGTTTCCCCCAGCCCGTAATATTTTGAGAAGGGGGATATGTGATACTGCAGGCCCTCTGACACAAAGAAAAAAAGTTTTAAATCTTGAAAAAAACAAGATTTACCCGCAATTACATGAAGGTACACATAGAGGGAGCAGGAGAGCAAGCCTGGAAGCAGAGGAACCATGCCTCTATGGGCAGGTCCCAGAAGTAACTGGTCTCGATTTAAGCAGGGACAGAGCATTACAAGAGAGAGGCAAGGAGCTTGGCAGAGAGCTTCACAGAGAGCATTACAGGAAGCAGTGCCAAGAGCAGCTCCAGAAGCCGAAGTCAGAGACCGGGGTGAAGTCACTGACAGACCCAGAATAACTCAAGGAGTGAAAGCTACTGGGAGAGCAGGCCGAGGTGAAGGCCCAAGAGCAGGCCTAGAGGAAGGCCATACACAACTGCAAGGGGCAGTTTTACAGAGTGCAGCCAAGGAAGGAGGTGCTTACCCTTCCAGCTGGAGAGGAAGCCTTGTCCAAGGAGAAGGACGGGGATACAAGCAGAGGAAGACATATCCACTGGAAAGGAACCTTCAAGGAGGAAAAGGTACTTTTAAAAGTTTTTATAAAAGTGACCTGAAAGATGAAAGAAAGATTCAGAGGCATGAGGAAGAGGACATAGCTGAGAGGGCGCGGCCAGTAGCCAACTGCCACAGGGGTGGAGGTGGAAGACAGGCGCCTCAGCAGCAGGCCTGCCTCAAAAGAGTTATACCCTATTCTAAAGCAAGAAAGATATCCTGGGATCACTGGAAACTGCCTGAAGCGGAGGACATTCAGACTAGGCCTCAAGCCTTATACAAAAGGGATTGCAGGAAGTTTCAAGGGGAAACAGTTGATGCCTGTAATTGTCTACCAAGGCCTAGACCAAGAGAGAAACAAAGGACTAACTTTTATCGGGATGATAAGGACAGTTTTAAACCAGAAATACCAGATAAGCTTTATAGGAAAAAGGTTAGTGCTGCCAAAAACTGGAATAAGCAAACTTATAATCCTGTAACAGCAGAAAATCCACGGTGTTACAACATACCTAAAAGCCGACGCCCCAAACTGTCAAGCCAACACTGGGATACGGTATGGCATGCTTTTAGAAAGTCAGATTTGAACATCCCTGAGACATCAGATTCGGACCCCTCAGAAATGGAATGGCTGCCAGGGGAATCTGAGGTTATGGAAGCCATCGAACCGATGGACTGTAATTATTGCACAAGGAGACGTGTTTAAGTTAAGGGAAGCAAACCCAATGTATGAAAAGAATACAGGAGACTTTATGTTTTGAATTTGTAAAGATTAACAATGTTACTTTGAATGTTTTGCTGATTTACATTTTGATACAAGGAAAGTTATCGCTCTGTTACTCATAACCGCCTATTTTGAATTTCTTTTTGCGCAAAGGTGAAATAAATGCCTTTTCTTTACCCTACACTTGGCTAAGAGTTGCTTTTTGGGAAGTTGACCATGAGGCTGACACAGAGGGCCGCTACCTCATTGACCCTCACAACAGGTCAACCCTAAAACCCTTATTTCTTATGCGCTCCCCAGCCCCGGTGGTACCACTACGCCGCCACCGTAGGGGGCTGAGGGGGACAGTATACATGAGTTTAAGTGGGAAATATTTCATCTATTGGGAATGAGTCTCCAAAGTACTCTATAAATAGGTGAGTTTTAAGATCTTTTCGAAATGCTGAAAGATCTGTGATATCTCTGAGTTTATCCGGCAGAGCGTTCCATATTAAAGGAGCATTGAAGCTGAATGCCCTATTTGTTGTAGTTTTATTGAGTTTTGAAAAGTTGTTTGGAACAAGTAGTGTGTTCAGGTTCCTTTGTCTCACTATTCTGGTCCTTGAATGAATTGTCAGTAGATCAGTTAGATATGATGGGGCTATATCTCTTATCAGTTTGAACGTTGTTATGATAACTTTATATTTTATCCTACTTTGTATAGGTAACCAGTGAAGTTTGTACAGTATAGGGGTTATGTGTTCAGTTGGACCTGCATTTATAAGCATTCTTGCAGCAACATGTTGTGCTACTTTTAGTTGGTGTAAAGCATGTTTGGGAATACCTTGAAGAATTATGTTACTAAAATCTAAGTGAGGCAGGATCAGGGCTTGAAGGACTGATCTGAAGTCCAGATTTGATAATAATGGTTTTAGATTTTTAAGATATCTTAATTTATTATATATTGTGTTTGTTGTATTCCTGATGTGTGTTGTTATACTTAACGTTCTGTCTATGATAACACCAAGGTATCTTATTTCATCTTTTATGGCGATGCTTATGTTTTCAATTTTTATTTCTGTTGGGGCGGGGGGGGGGGTAAATTTTTGATTTCTAGAAACAAATAATGCTTCTGTTTTCTTGAAGTTAATGTGTAGATTATGTTCATTTAGCCATTGCGTCATTTTAGTGAAGCATGATTACCATTTACCATTAGGCAAGTGTACAAAACATGATTACCATTTACCATTAGGCAAGTGTACAAAACTTGCCTAATGGTAAACATGGGCAGTAGTATAATGGGACACAACACTACGAAAGCAGATACCACGCAGAAAACAGCAACCAGTCCAAGGCGTGATAAAAGTGGAAAAGACAAAGTCTTTATTAAACCCTTGACTTTGTCTTTCCACTTTTATCACGCCTTGGACTGGTTGCAGTAGTATAATGGGTACACTACTCGTCAAACTGATTGACAGGTGAGATAAGGATGACAGGAGCCAATCAGCGTTCACTTCCGGTGTATGTCCCACCTCAGGCCACACCCCCTCCCATAGAAGTGAATGGTGATCTAGCCCCTCCCATTCCCACCCCCAGGCGTGGCCACAGCCCCACTTTGACATGTCCCCTTCACCCCACCCCCAAGGATAACATCATCCAATCAGCGCCCACTTCTGGGTTTGTGCCACCCCCACGCCCCGCCCCCAATGTTGGCATTAGCCAGTCAGCACCCACTTCTGGGTTTGTGCCACACCCACAGCCTCCCACCCTCAACCACGCCCCTGCCTACATCATCAGAAATTACATCACCGGAAACAGGGTGTCATCGGAAAAGGACAGTGTCGCTTTTTGCTGACATCACCAGAAACAGGGTGTCATCGGAAAAGGACAGTGTCGCTTTTTTGCTGACATCACCGGAAACAGAGTGACTGACTCCGGAAATGTGTTTTGCTTCTGGTTAATGCTGACATCTGTAAAAGCAGGAACCCTGGAAAACAAAAATGCTTTTCTCTCCCCACACTGCCCCAGTTCTTTTTTCTCACAAAGCAGTGCAATGCTTTTATTGCAGGCTATTTAGAACTGGTTGTTAACCCTTTGGTAGCAGCAGCAGAGCTTTTCTTTACAAATGTTAAAATGCAATTAACACATCTTTGTTAGAGAAACCAGTGCTGTCCATGTGATAGAATTTTGCTTTTAAGACTTCGTGGTTAGAGAGAATATTCTGGCAACAGTGTAGTTCAGACTGAACATACAGAGAGAGAGACCTGAGTTCACAATCCCACTACTACAGCTATTTTTTTAGTGGTGTTTGAAAAAAAAAACAATACAGAGAGTCTGGACATGCTTCTAGGATATGGTTACACACGTGATTGGTTGAAACAAGAAACTTGTTCTGAGCATGCTTCTAGGATATGGTAAAACGTGATTGGTTGAAACAAGAGACCTGTTCTGAGCATGCTCAAGGTGTTCTGAGCATGCTCCTGGTGTAAGGCTGTGTGTCCTGTGTGGGGGAACATTTTAACACAGAGATTCAAAAAGAAAAAATGGCTCTTTTTGGAACACCAAGCAGAATTTCCAACAGGGTACACAGCTTTAATTATTTTCTTAAGGATCGTGATACTGCAGCAGAGGGGTATCCACCGATTGAAAATCCATTTGAACAACAGGAGAGTCCGGCAGAGCCTGAAAAATAACAGAAATTGTAGATTTTCCAGATGGGCAAATATTATTTGACTCTCAAGAACTCTGCAATTCAGGCACCGAAATTGACTTAACGGATGACAACACAATGGATCCAGAGGACATAGAATTATATTACGCCGCGGCAGATACAGAAACAACCTGTTTACTGGAAGAACTAGGATGGGTTGTCTGGAAAAATGGGGCCGTGTGAATTATCTAGGTGTGTCCTACACAATAGGCCATATGATAAGAATGTGGAGTACGTCTGGGAATGGGGGAATGTGTATTAGCCACATAGGTCCACATACACAATATATAGCATCTATTACAATGTACTGTCTGCAAAAAAGAAAAAAAAATGGATTGAATTAGCTGTTGGGTGGAGGTGACACATAAAACAATAGGCCAGAGATCCAGAGATGTTTCAGTTAAAGATTCTGGGGGCTGTAAATCCCATCAAAGAATTTCATTTAAAAAGGCGTAGTACATTTCAGCTGCCAGAAAAGATCACATAGGGGTATGTTTACTAAACCGTCTTAACGTGCGCCCGGCGATAGTGTGCAGGCTGCCATAAAAGGAGTGGGCGTGTCGGTCTTAAAGTAGCAAAATGGGATTATCGCGCGATAACGTGCGCTGCGCACATTATCGGGTGAGACGCCACTAAGCACGTTAACGCGTGGTAATCTTAAGTAGGCGCGCAGACATGCAAACACAGAAACAGAGGTGTAGCACAATGGTTAATACACTGACTGATGGTACAGGGGTCATGAGTTGGATCCCCCAGTGTGCCTAATCCATAAGGCTGGCTGAGGCAGTAGCTTTTACGTGTAAATATTGATTTTTGAGGCATTTTATTTGTAGTTTAATTAGTGCAGCCAGCAAACACACCCTCACGTGCCGTAACCTAAGGTGCCGCATAAGGCACCCTATAAGGCACTCCATAGGGCACATTATAAAGTGCACTGTGCGCCAAGGCACCCTATAATGTCCCCTATAGGACACCCTATAAGGCGCTTTAGAGGACACCTGATAAGGTACCTTATAGGGAGCTTTATAGGGTGCCCTATAAGGCGCTTTATAGGGCGCCCTATAAAGCGCTTTATAAGGTGCCTTATGGGGCGCCTTATGGTTACAGTACACTGAGGGTGTTTTTGCTGGCAGCACTAATGTACATTAAAAATAGACAATGCCTTGGACAGCCTTATCAAATAACCCCACCATGGGTTTGAACCCATGACCTCTGGCCCCACAGGCAGTGAAGTAACCAGTGGGATACAGCTGCCAACAAACCCCTGGCTGGCTGCAGAAGGACTGCACGTCACCACACAAACTGTCTGCTGTGGTTACCAGGATAGGGTTAACCCACCCATACCCATGATGCACTGCACATGCAAATCAGCAGTCTACAGATGGGCCCAAGATGGGGTATGCACCCCCACAGCACCTCAGCCTGGTAGGGGGAACCGACCGTGTGTGGTACTGGCACAGAGTAGCTACAGACCGTCACATTGTGCGGGTACCGTGCTCACCCTGAGGGTGAGGTGGGGCGCCCAGCACCAGGTCCACAGCACCTTTCACAGCTGAAATATGCCATGCTGCAGGTCCCCATCAGTGCTACTGTGTGTGATTAGGTAGTTCCTGCAGACACACCTAGGATACATCTGTGTCCTTCTGTATTTCTCAGTCATGTTTAGCCCTTATGGGCTATGATGCACCCAGAATAGTGCATATCCTGTGTTGGTGCCATGGTTACATGATGTAGGTGAAGGGGGGGTGTTTGGAACCATAGGCGGAATATGTGCCCCCACACAACCCACCCTCTGGGGCTCAGGGTGGGAAACAGGATCGCCCACCAACAGATCCACATTCTACCTTCCTGCACTGGTGGCAGTAGAGGGGACCATCTACCCCAGTCCTGCTGGGGAACAGACACCCTACAGGGCAGGCAATGCAAAGCTGTACACATCCATAAAGCAATAGCAGACAGACAGTAGGCCTGGAAATGCACAGCTGCCCCCCACCACTATCTGACATTCTCCAGCAGCAAGCCTCCAGCTGCTGCACCCTGCAAGGTGTTCCAGCAAGACACATACTAGCTGCAGACAGTCTGCTAGCTAGTCCATAGTGCATGTTCCTGGAGGAGATGCATGTACCCAGAACTGGGATGTCAGCATACACACCAAGCAGATAAGTCAGTGATTGGGCCCCAAAAGAAAACCCATAAATATCACATGAGAGAAATGCTATATTGCACTATGGGGGAACCTAGCCATGCCGTGGTCACTGCTCAGTCAGGGTGAGAGTGACCTACCAGCAGGACATGCTTTGGCCAACCTGTCTGTGCAGGTGGTGGCCGGCCACTACAATGTCCGAGCCATTGCCCTATGCTATGTACAGATGAATCCAGGCCAGGCCACCCTATCCTGGCTATTCCCACGGGACCTTGCTCCTCATTATGCACATTGGCAGGCCAATACTGGCAACAGTGCTAGCAGTGTGGGCTATGGAGGGTGTTTGCAGCCACCACACACTGGATAGACAGACACACACTCCCCACACCTATGCCAGCATTGTGTAACTATAGAGGTGTTTGGCAGCCCTGGCCACCGCACCAGTCTTGAGCACAGTGCAGGCATGGCTATGCTATGCAAAACTGTTGGGGTCACCCCCCAGGGTGGTAAACACTGTCAGACACAAGACCTGTAGCACACTCCACAGACATCAGAAAGGTTGCTATGATGCAGAGCACTCAGAAAATTGTACGTAACTTCGGAAGTGCTATCTGCCAGTAATCATAGCAACCTTTTGATATATGTGTACCGTATTCCCAGATTTAGGGTGGCATTGCTAAGGTATGCAAGTGCTCGTATTGGGAGATGCATGCAGGGCCCAACATCCTGCTTCTCCAGGAGGTATTGGATAATAGAGCCTGTGGGTGCGGGTGTGTCTGCCCCTTTTGGCCGCTGCTTTAGTGCAGAGGTTCCAGAATCTAGTCCTGGTGGGCCAGACACTGTTCGGGTTTTCATGCTGTCCCTCATGCATGAGATACATCTGCATACCATGGGGGCGGCACATGGAAATGCAGCACAGGCATCTTTATCAGAGGCAGCATGGAACCGGAATGGTGTTTGGCCCTCCAGGACTGCATTTGGGAGACTCTGCTCTAGGTAATGTGCATGTTTATGGTGTCTGTGCTCTGTAGGGTAAAATGTAGGTGTTTTGGGCATGTTTACATCATCTGCAATAAAGGTTCTGTCTGTATTAGCATATTTTAGTAATGGGTAAAATATGGGGACTGGGTTGGCAGGAACCACAGCTGGGACTTGAACCTATGATCTTCTGCTTCTGAACACACTGGCTGTGTGCACTGCACCACTGTGTTGCCATAGAGACAGTACATTCCCTGGAGATACCATGACTGTTTGTCAGACAGAGCCTGTCTGTTGCAGTGCACGACACCCACCTAAACAGGGCTAGGCCACGGTCTGCTCTGGGCAGCTGCCACTGCCCCCTCCACCACCAGTATCCCTCTGCCACCATGCTGACATGCCCTTCTGCTGGTAGTGCTGGTGGAACGCAGTCTCAGGCCATCCAGTGTGTGGGTAAGCGGCTGCCTATGGTGCAGGTTCTGGGGTAGGGGTGCCTGCATAGCTGTCCACGCTTCCCCCCAGCACCACATGCCAATGTTCCGTGCCCTTCGGGGTACCTGCTGGGTACTATCCCCTGTGACACTGTGGGGAGAACACTCATGCCCATGTTGGGCCCTCTGCAGTTGCTGTCTGGCTGCTCTACTGTTTCAGCATTCCTATGGGCTAGCTAGGCATCACCCTAGTCCGCACTGTGGCCCAGCTGCACCACAGCATGTGCCGCCTGCAGCCCTCTGTGTCCCCTTTTCCAGCATCTGTCCAGTTGCCCATTCCAACATGCCTGCCCTGCTGTTGTGGAACATGTGCACGCCATAGGAAACCTGGCCAATGGAGTTGGAAACCCTGCTCAGCGCAATTACACTGTGGGCTCGTTCACCTTGTATGGGGATGGAGCATAGACCCTTCCAAAATTCATATCTTTTTTTGGAGCTTTCTTGGGAGTGTCTTTTGATGTTTCCCATTGATATCACTATTGGCCAGCTTGGTTATTTTATTTATACATTTTCTTCTGTACATTTTCAAAGTTTATTTGCCCCTTTTGTTGTATCACACTTATCACTTTTTTGTAGGTTTCCCTGGTTTTGCTGTACATTGCTGACGGAAATGGTTTCTTTTCCCTTTAAATCAGCTCTAACGCCAGGGTTTCACTGGCGTTAGTTTTGAGCCTCGGATTTCACAGCGTTAGTGTGCTGGGAGCCTCTCTCCTCCCACTCTCCACCCATTGACCCCTTCTCTCCGCCCCTGGGGAGCCTTCCTCCGCCCTCCGGGAGCCTTTCTCCGCCTTCAGCGCTCGATTGCGCCGCTGCGCGCGTTATCGCGTGCTAAGGTTCCTTATCGCCCAGTAAGGCACCTTCATCGGGCGATAAGGTACCTTATCGCGCGATAACGACGAAGAGCGCACGTTAAGACGCTTTAGTAAACATACCCCATAGTCTCTATAGCTTGTAACATCTGCATCTCTTCTTCAGACATGGTGAGTAGATATGAGTCTTACTTTTTAAAAATATTGGCTGTGTGGGGGGCGGAGCCCGATGTCCAGCGGGATGGTCGCATAACGCTGAGGCTCCCGAGAGGCCTACTCAGAATCCTGAATTAACACCGGACATACTTGAATTTCTGCTCTGATCTTGCCGGGGCACATTGGTGAGATGGCGGGGACCAAACCTACGCGCCTGGAATTTGGATCTCCAGCGGCTTCTCATGGCAAACGCTCCAAAACTGAACCCCCGTCCCCGCAGAAGGGGCTGGCTTTGCGCGAGGGCCCCGAAATGCAGCAGGAAATCCTCGCAGAGATTAGAGGGGTTAAGGACCTCGTGCAGTCAAACGGTGAAGCACTCCGAGCGCTGCGGGAAGATCTTGGTGTATTGCAAGGCAGGCTAGAGGGGCTCTCTTCGCGTCAGGACAAAATGGAGAGCGTATTAGACTCCCACGCGGTCCGGCTGTCCAAACTCGACAAAGTTGAACGTCAGGTGCGGGCCTTGCAGAAAGAAGTGGAAGATGGCAATAATAGAGCGCGCCGCAACAACCTACGACTCATGGGCATACCGGAGGGAGCGGAATCGGGAGACATGAAGGAGTTTTTATATAAAATCCTCCCTTCCCTGCTCCAAATCACCTTTACCAAAGAATTGGAGATCGATCGCGCTCATCGTGTACCCACAAACATAACGCTCAACAGGAAGACCCCGCGGCCTATCATCTTTCGACTTTTGAGATATCAACATGTGGAGCAAATTCTTAGTGCCTCTCGGGCAAAGGGCCATATGGAGTTTGAGAGCCACAAGATCTCCTTCTATCCTGACTTGGCTAAACCCACGGTCGACCGCCGAAAGCGCTTTCTGGAATTCCGGCCGAGGCTTCAACAACTACAAGCATGCTATGGCCTGATGTACCCGGCCAAACTCCGAGTCACGCTTCACAATCAGACAAGAACATTTGATGACCCTGCTCTACTAGCGGAGTTTTTGGATGCTAAAGAAGCCGACTTGATGCGCTGACTTCCAGAATATTCTGACTTCCAGAATATTCCTGCCAGTATTCTCATATCCGCTGTACCTGCCATATTGGATTTGCCGCGGCTCAGCAAAGAGTCTGTCGAGGGCGGTTTGTTGCCTTATTTTGCTGATATCTGTGACCCGACTCCATCTACCCATCGTAGCCTCGATGAGTATCAGAGACAGTGTTAATTATGGACTCTGGTGTTTCTTTCTTTTTTATGTCTCTATCTTCCTCTCTAGGGCCTCCTCCCGCAGACATATGGTCGCCATTTTCATTGGGGGTTTGCTTCTTCTCTAAGTTACTTTGGTACATACTTTTCAATATGGGGTGTATTAGTCAGCAGACTCGGTGATTATATCATTGTTGTACAGATTCTGATTATGTTGTATGTTCTCAAGTGCCCTTACCTAAAATGTCTATTACCGATTGATGGCACCATGTAAGATTTTATCATTGAACGTAAAAGGAATCAATAATCCGATAAAACGGCAGAAAATCCTAAGCTATCTAAGTCATGAAGCCGCGGACCTGATTTTCCTCCAAGAAACGCATTTAAATTCGAAGGAAACTCTTAAACTCAATATTAAACCTTACATGGTGGCCGCCTATTCCCCAGCCGTTTCTAAGAAATGTGGGGTTGCCATACTGGTTAGGAAATCTCTGCATGCTACTATTTATTGCGACTAGCTCAGATACAGCAGGTAGATGGTCCAGAGTTCACCTCAAGATAGGTAATCTTGAAGTTACATGTATATGCCTTTATGCTCCTAATGTGGATGACCCTGCCTTTTTTGCTACCATTGCTCAGGTTGCGCAGGCCTCTGCTAATACTTCATTGATAATAGGGGGGGATTTCAATTTAGTTCTTGATCCCCTGATCGACAAACAGCCGCCTAGGACAAGTGGTCCCCCCAAGAGTCACACCACGCTTACCTCTGTGATCAAAGATCTTGCTTTAGTCGATCTATGGAGGTTACTACACCCCAATGAGCTTGACTTTACCTTCTTCTCTTCCCCTCATAAATCCCAGTCTCGCATAGATTTCTTTCTAATATCAAAACTGTTAGTTCCTCAGGTGGACACTGCAAAGATTCACTCCCAACATATTTCAGATCATGCTGCTATTTCTTTTCAATTACACACTACTGCACCCCAAGGGAATTCGGGGGCCTGGTTCTTTGATAGAGCCCTATTAACTCAGCCAGAGTTCCAGTTAGAAATTTGAGCAGCCATACAGGATTACTTCCATTTTAATTTACTCCAGGATACTGCAAATTGGGCATGGCCAGATGCCTCAACAGACAGCAGACCAGTTTGGCTTGACACAGAAGAGGAGCTTAGTAGTCCAATTCTGTTGATCCATCTCCCCGGTATGTCCCATCAAGTAGACACCCGCCATCCCCCAATGATTGTCGATACTCTTGCGGCCTTTAACACTCTCATTCTATCACTGGGCCCAAACGTATGTCCTCAGGACGGACTCCCGCTGTGGAATAACCCCAGAATTCAAGTCCTAAATAGAACGATAGCATGGAAACCCTGGTACTTTAGGGGGATCTGGACACCCCAACAGCTCTTCTCTGCAGCTCGTTGGAAAACCTTTTCTGATTTACAAAAGGAATTTGCGTTACCAGCGAAACATTACTTTCAATTGATGCAGCTTCAACACTGCCTCAAAAGTGCTCGAATCCTGCCGCCCTCTGTCCCTACTGAGGACGGGCTATTAGACCTAATTCACTCTATTAGTAGTACACATGGGGTAGCCTCTACCTTTTATAAACTATTATGTCAGGGTACAGATACTGCTACTTGTAGAGCCCAACAAGCCTGGGAGCGCGAACTGCAAACCACTTTAACCCCTGTGCAATGGAGCGTTTTCTGGAGCAAAGTAGTGCGGGTTTCCCGATCTGCCTCAGTTACCCAAACTCTCTTCTTTTTTGCATATAGATGCTTTTATACTCCAGAAAAAATAGCCAAATGGAACACAACTGCTAGGGACCAGTGTTGGTCTTGCCATACTGCTGTGGGAACCCTCGCTCATGTTATTTATGAATGTCCTCAACTACAGGTTTACTGGGGGCGGGTCTGGGGTCGTATTCAATTTATCTTACACCTTCACGAGCCTCTCTCTTGGAAGATTGTGGGACTCCGCTCAGTGGCGGAGGTCCCCTCTCTTCCTAAGAAGGCTCGCTTTCTACTTGATTTCATGCTGGGTATAGCCATCTGTTTAATCACGAGGAATTGGAAGGATAGCTCTCGACTTACTGTCAATGAATGGTGGAACCTTGTCTGCTTATATAGTACATATGAGCAGATATCTCGGAGAGCTATTCCCCATACCCAAACTCACTCTCGCTTGTCTAAATGGCAGATGCTCAATGATTATGTACAATCTGCTCATTGCTCCGACATGTCTGTTTAATGTACACTCATCATGTTTCAGATCACCGTTAGGTTTTGTAACACAATAATGTCAGTACACGCCCGTTTCGGGAATGATTAGTTTTCTAGAGAAGAAGCAGGGGGGAGGGGGGTGGCAGGGGTTTACTTTGGTGTATGTATTTCATTCTATGTATGTATCTGTCTTTTAGCTGTATGTCTTCCTTTCCTTTGTTGTTATAAAACGAAAATAAAGAATTAAAAAAAAAAATATATATTGGCTGTGTAATGTTTCTGTCTCTGAATTTATGATTGTCTTTAAACATAGGAGCAGAAACCGGGGGTTCCAAATAGGCTGTCTCTTACAAAAGGAAGACAGCAAAGAAAGTTAAAAGGTATGTCATGTGTTTTTTAATTTGCCAGTAGCGATGCTCTTTATAATGTGTCTTATGTTGTTTTTTTTTTTAATATTAAAGACCAGGAAGCTGCTACAAAGCAGATCACTTTTTTTTAAAATATTAAAGACCAGGAAGCTGCTACAAAGCAGATCACGCAGTCTGTAGATGGTGAGGAGGCCATATCAGAACCATGTGCTTCAGACACCAACATGGTGAGTAGATATTTTTTTAAAATATTGGCTATGTAATGTTTCTGTCTCTTATGAATGTCTTTAAAAACGAAGACAGCAAAGAAAGTTAAAAGGTATGTCATGTGTTTTTTAATTTTCCAGCAGCTATGCTCTTCATAATGTGCCTCAACCTTTAATCTTTTTTTATTTTAGACTAAGAAGGTGCTACAAAAGAAGATGACCAGCCTAATCAACAGACGGTACCTTACAGAAAGCCAAAAGACAAGCAAAATAGTGTGTATTCAGGCTTTATCCCTCCGCCTAGATTTTAAGGCCGCTGTAAAAGAAAAAAAGTATTACCCACTACGTTTTCTTTTTCAGATCGAGAAAATGTTAGAAAATCAGTGACTATGGGAGAGAAGCCTAACAGGAAACGAACATACAGCGAGAGTTTTTCTGACAGTGAATCTACACACATTGATACAGAAGAGCAATATGCTCCGTACTGAAAGCCAAAAGACAAGCAAAATAGTAAGTTGTCACGCCCCAGCCCTCTGCCTAAGGCTTAGAGGGGTAGGGTTGCCATTAACGTCTCTTATAAAAGGTTGAATATACTATTTTTCCCAGTGAAGCATGCTGGGAGTTGTAGTTTTGGCCTTCTAAGGTGAAGTGTAGTCATGAAACCGAAAGTAAAGGCAAATGACAAAATTTATTCCCCAAACGCAAACAAAGTCCATGTAGACTGTAACAGGATACTTCTCCATTCATTCGCTCAAGGTTATTTACAACTTATGCTGGATGAGCTTCACAGTCATTAATTATATGCAGCTGCTTATCAATATAATGGATAAAAAAAACACAGCGTCTTCATTCAACAAAGTAAAAATATCTTCTTTTTACCTTTGTCTTCATTAAGCATTCAAATGTACATGCAACAGGTATCTTCCCCTTTAAAAGAGCAAGTTCCTACCTTCAGTCCAGGATAGGTTTCAATACTCTACTTTTCAGGAGACTTCATCTTTTCAGCTATTCTTTAGCAAAGGGACTCAATGCTAACAGCTTGACATTGAGTACAGTCCATGAGTACTTCTGGAGGCAATAAATCCTGCTCAATAGGCTCAACCTGCATTTCCTCTGGCTCCGGTAATGCAGTGCCCTGCTCTGAGCTTTTAACGTATGTCTCAGGGTATACTCTCTCTGAGGATTCCTGTGTCTCTCTTGAGCACAGCTTCACCCGGTAAGGATAAATTGTACCTGAAGCTGTGGACCCTTCTCCCTGGCTGTGTTCACCAGTCTCCCTCCAGCTTCTGGGAAACAGTCCCTGGTTCACTTCCCTGAGTTCCTTCCTGGAGCTCTGCCACGGCTCCCTGTTCCAGGCTTGGCTCCTTTGACTCCTGTGCTGAGTCCTGGGCTCCCACCTCTGAACTCTCTGAACCTTCTGATCAGGAACTGGGGTTTGAAGCCTTCTCTGCTCTCTCCTTCCGTGCTCTCTCCCTCCGGGCTCTCCTCCTCCTCCTCCGGGATCTCCTCTCTGCTTTCTCTCTAGCCAAGGTTTATATCCCTGCTTCCTGGGCAGTGTCTCTCCCTCTCTGGACAGGTGCTTGCAATTATCTTTCAAGCCTGCAACTATGTCAGCAAAGCTTGGGTGTGGCAGCTTAGGTTTGGTTTCTCTCTGCTTGCTTTCTTTATGCCAACGTGAAACCTGTGCACTGCAGGGATGTCACTTTTCTTAAAAGAAAAATAATTAGTTTCTCCTATTTCCATAGGCTCACTACCAGCTTCCTTATCACAAAGTATACAGGTTTTATCCAACTCCTAAATTTTTAAGGTCGCTGTAAAAGAAAAAAAAGTATTAGCCCCTACATTTTCTTTTTCAGATCGAGAAAATGTTAGAAAATCAGCGACTATGGGGGAGAAGTCCAACAGGAAAAGATCATGCAGTGAATCCACACACGCCGATACAGAATACGAAGAGCATGGTGAAATCCGTGTCTTTGATCACAGTGTTTCAGAGGACAGTACAAATAATCTTGCATTAGGCCCCGCTGAAGAATCAGAACCAGTTAGCTATGTTCAGTTTGTGAAAAGGTGGGATCGTAAATTGGACAAGTTTAATGGTGTAATTTATTCAGAGGAATTTCAGTTTATTAATTTAGGCAGGGTAACATCATTATCTGAGGCTCAATTCGCCATTCGGCAGGGTATTCAGCATATTCTGGATGAGGTGAGCAGCAGGGTTTCACCTGGTGATTATGTACAGGTGCATCTACATTCATCTCTTTTTCACAATTCCTTGTATTCTGGAAGGTTAAACCCAGAAGCATTAGATGTTGACAATTTCTTAGACCAGATCGCTAAACTCCTTCAGAGTCACAGAGAAATCCAGGTTTGTGATATATTCCGTGTTGTTGTATTTATCATAAGAAATCAGGATGGAGGAGCTCGTAGGGTCTTAAAGACTATACCGTTTAGCCAAATTATTCATAAGAAAAGGCTGTATTTGATAGACTTGAATAACACTGATAATAACCTGTGTTTTGTAGGTAGCCTCACAGCCCTCATATCACAGGTAAAAATGACCGATGTCGAAATGTTAGAAGGTGTTAAAAAACTACATAATGAATTGGGATGGCTGGTACATAGAAAAGTCATGCTCAATGATGTAGCAATATTTGAACAGCATTTAAAGATAAACATACACGTTGTGCTTTACACAAATTCATGGGTTTGTTTTAAGACATCAGACAGACCTGTGTTCCCTAAGACTGTGTTCTTGTTGCTACACGATGACCATTTCTATGGTATAACCAATGTCAAAAAATTCTATGGGGAGTGCAACCTCTGTGGTTACTGTCAGAAACCGTACAGTCACGATCATAATTGCACATTGTGGTGCCGTCTTTGTTTGACACTAGCGTGTGCAAATAATGTTGGTGTATAACAGAGATGTCCTAATTGCAAACTCTTTTGTCGTTCTAAAGAGTGTTAAGATAGACACATGTATTTGGCTCTGAAAAAAGAAGTGGCATGTTTATCTAAGATACTGTGCCAGAAATGTGAGTCTTATGTGGACAAGAAACATAAGTGCAAGGGCCAGCATTGTAAACTATGTTGTGAATCCCTAACCGGGGATGGCGTCCACTTATGTTTTATGACCCCTATTGGTAAAACTGAAACATCTGAAAAGTATATTTTTTTATGATTGTGAATGTATGCAAGAAACAGGCTGGCATGTCCCTAATTACATATATGCGAACGACTTAAATACTGAAAGAAACTGAGAATTCAAGGGTCTCGAATGTATTTCTGCCTTTATACAGATTTTTTGTGACAAAAAATTTAAAGGCTACACCTTCATAGCCCATAATGCCAAAGGTTATGACGGGTATTTTGTTCTTAAACAACTGCTTAAGGAAAAGATGAACACAGGGCTACTGGTTCAAGGTGCTAAACTTTTACAATTACCGTTGAACCTTTAGCTATCCGTTTTATAGACTCTCTAAATTTCCTGCCTATGAAACTTAGCAAACTTCCACAAGCCATGGGTTTTACAGGCAGCAAGGGGTACTTTCTGTACTTTTTTAATACTCTGGAAAATCTAAATTATGTGGGCCCCATGCCGGGTGTTGAACATTACGGTGTGGATAACATGTTGCCTGAAGAAAAAGAGGAATTTTTACAATGGTACAAGGACAATCAGCATAAAACTTTTAATTTGCAAAAAGAGTTGGCTTATTACTGCCAGCAGGATATATTTATTTTGCGGCAGGCCTGTGTTCTCTACCGAGCTGAAATCATGAAAATGACAGAGAAAGAAGTATTTGTAGAGCAGGGTGACATCTCAGAAATTCTAACAAGAGGAAATTGTGAACCACCTCTTCTATAACACTTTTCTACAAAAATAACCAGACTTCTCTTACCTCTGCTGATCCTAGTTCTTCCAGTAAACAGGTTGTTTCTGCATCTGCTGCAGCGTAATATAATTCTATGTCCTCTGGATCCATTGTGTTGTCATCCGTTAAGTCAATTTCGGTGCCTGAATTGCAGAGTTCTTGAGAGTCAAATAATATTTGCCCATCTGGAAAATCTACAATCTCTGTTATTTCTTGTTCAGGCTCTGCAAGACTCTCCTGTTGTTCAAATGGATTTTCAATCGGTGGATACCCCTCTGCTGCGGCATCACGATCCTTAAGAAAGTAATTAATGTTGTGTGCCCTGTTGGAAATTCTGCTTGGTGTTCCAAAAAGAGCCATTTTTTCTTTTTGAATCTCTGTGTTAAAATGTTCCCCCACACAGGACACACAGCCTTATACTAGGAGCATGCTCAGAACACCTGGAGCATGCTCAGAACAGATCTCTTGTTTCAACCAATCACGTTTTACCATATCCTAGAAGCATGCTCAGAACAAGTCTCTTGTTTCTACCAATCACATGTGTTACCATATCCTAGAGGCATGTCCAGACTTGTCTCTCTGTATTGTTTTTTTTTTCAAAAGCCACTGAAAAATAGCTGTAGTAGTGGGATTTTGTACTCAGGTCTCTCTCTCTGTATTTTCAGTCTGAACTACAGGACTAACCATGAGGTCTTAAAAGCAAAATTCTATCACATGGACAGCACTGGTTTCTCTAACAAAGATGTGTTAATTGCATTTTAACATTTGTAAAGAAAAGTTCTGCTGCTGCTACCAAAGGGTTAACAACCAGTTCTAAATAGCCTGCAATAAAAGCATTGCACTGCTTTGTGAGAAAAAAGAACTGGGGCAGTGTGGGGAGAGAAAAGCATTTTTATTTTCCAGGGTTCCTGCTTTTACAGATTTCAGCATTAACCAGAAGCAAAACACATTTCCGGAGTCAGTCACTCTGTTTCCGGTGATGTCAGCAAAAAAGCGACACTGTCCTTTTCCGATGACACCCTGTTTCCGGTAATGTCATTTCCGATGATGTAGGCAGGGGCGTGGTTGAGGGTGGGAGGCTGTGGGTGTGGCACAAACCCGGAAGTGGGTGCTGACTGGCTAATGCCAACATTGGGGGGCGGGGCATGGGTGTGGCACAAACCCAGAAGTGGGCGCTGATTGGATGACGTCATCCTTGGGGCATGTCAAAGTGGGGCTGTGGCCACGCCTGGGGGAGAGTGGGCGGGGCTAGATCACCATTCACATCTATGGGAGGGGGCATGGCCTGAGGCGGGGCATACACCGGAAGTGAACGCTGATTGGCTCCTGTCATCCTTATCTCACCTGTCAATCAGTTTGATGAGTAGTGTACCCATTATACTACTATGGGCTATTTGCAACAAGGTCCCATTTAACAAGATGGGACCTAGTTACACATAGCCTATCCTTACAGATAGCCCAGCATAGTCAACATGCCCTAAATATATATGTAACTAACCCCTGTTGTGTTACAGAATATAGCAACCTTTAGATGATGAGGCAGGCATGCCACAAGATAACAAAAGCACTCACTATCACTGCAGCTGTATCATGCTCATAGCTATGGCCCAATCATGTCTGTGGAGCCTGTTAGTATTTGATGACTGACCCTTCCTTAGGGTGGAATAGCTGCAGCAGTTAGCCTACAGGATATAATACATGATAGAGCCAAGGCAGAAAGCCATCATGCAGTATAGCTCTGCCCATTGTCTAGTAAGATGCCTGATCCCAAATGGAAAGAGCAAGCTTGCAAAGGAAATGAGCCAGAAATAGCACAGCATCATAGAGCTGCACGGTGGTCATGTCAATTGCATGCAAAGTTCTACATAATATAATAGTGCCTGATGTAAAGCACTGTACTGAAAAATATCTACAGTTCATGAGATCATCTTTTTTGGTAGATCATGATGCCTGCTGCAGACAGATGTCATGATGTAACCAGAAGAACTACGCTCATCAGAGCCAAGGTGTGACACATCATCTCAGATTACCCTTTGTCTTGGGACAGAATGCCAACATGTGTACAGCCTATAGGGGCTGCCAATGCAGACCCCTGTGCAGAAGTGTCTCTGCCTTGTACTCCTGGATTACTGCTGACCATTTGTGTGCTATCAATATGCATGCTGTTTGTTCTCAGCAACGCTGTGTAAAAAGTCAAAGTGACATATGTCTAAAGAAAACAATGTTACAGCATAAAGCATGAGACAAGGGTACTGTATTAGCACGATTGTAAGCAGATGTACAAAGAGTGAGGAAGGGAGTGGCTGCGATGTCTACATATGTTTACCTCTTAGGTCTTCATGGAGAGTGTCAATGTGATCCTGGAGGTGGAGAAGCACATCAGCCATGGATCATTCATGACCATTGTGACTCCTCTCCCAGTCCCTATTAGGCATCCGCCTAGGGCCTTGAGGATCAAGTTGCCTTCTAGCACAATAACAGTCTGCAGTCGAGTAATTAAGGCAAAATAAGAATAGGGCTTTATTTCCCCTCCCCTAAGGATCTCCTTTTATACCACAAAAACCAGGAACGAAAACAGCTTCTTCAAAGAAAAATATATTCTTTTCCTTTGGTATTTTTACAGAGCCTCCGCCCACTTGTTTAGCACAATGATTCAATATCATCAGAGAAACATAACGTACAGTCCATTGGTGTGGGTTCAAGGTTACAGCTATTATTTTCCCACTGCATTAGTTCACAATCCTCTGGGGCTGCAGGTGGGTTAAAATCCTCATAGCTGTTTTCATTGTAAAACCCTCTCTTTGAGGCACTGGTCAGCTTATCAGGAAACTGTTCTAGGCAAGCAGGGTTTTGAATACCTGGTATTGTGGCAGTTTCCCTCTGGCTTTCCTTTTCTCTCCAGTAATGTGGAACTACATCATAACTCCCAGCATTTACTTTACTTCTTATGCCATGCCCTGGACCTCCAGACAAAACAGAGTTCTTAGCTTTTTCTCTCTTAAAGCTAGGTTCCCACCTTCTCTCTGTTGTCCTGGTTCCTCTTTCTGGGCTACGGACAGCTCCTTCCCGGGACCTCCAGCTACCAGCAGTCTGAGCAGTGCTATGGCCACGTTCCTGAGAAGTTTTTCCCCGGCTGCTTCCTGCTACCGGACCACACCTACTGCTTCCTTGATTGAGCAGGCTTCCTTCTGTGTGACGTCTGCTCTCAGCCTGGTTGCTCACTCCTCCCAGGTCGCTGCCCCCACTGGCCTCTCCTGGATTTACCCAGCAGCTTTTATCCTCATGTCCTTTGCACGCTGCCTGTGCTTTCATGGACAGGTGGTAAACTTATTCTATTGCTCTTTTGCCTCCTGTGAGCTGAGTGTGTTTGCTGCCTATCAGACTCCAAGGTAAATTCCTCTTTTTCACCTATTATCATGGGCTCTACACCGGCTACTGCATCACACCATGCATGTTAGCTGAGGTAGATGGCATCTCCTCCTCCACAGTCTGAGGTTGGTCATCTAGGATTGCTGGTGGTGGGCTTGACTTTTTTGTGACCTCGACAACATGCAGTTTCTCCTGTGGTGCTTCCAGGCTCTCTGGGGCATACAGACTAGCTCTAGATGTAGGATCATTATCCTCTCATCCTCCATAGCAGTGTCTGTCTGGGGAACAGTCAGAGAAATGTCAAGTTGCATATGTTGCAATTCTGCTGTACTATGTGTTAGGGCTGCATTTGGCAGACTGGTAGATGTAAATTGTAGGGATCTGACCTCTTACACAGTATCCATACCAGTCTGATCTCTACTGAGGGTGACCTCAACTACCTCTTGAGCTTGCTCCACATTTGAAGAGAGGGTGGTATCTGTAGGGTTAGAATCTGATTGGCTTGCGGCTGTAAAGGGAAGAACATGTGGTATTAGCCCTAGTGTGAGAGAATGTAATGACAGAGGTCAGCATCACCAAGGAACAGCACAGCAAAGATGTAATATGCAAATGTGCAGGTCAGCAGGAGTATGGCATGCATGCTGTCTGTGTGGCAAGCCATAGCAGGAGATGTCATATTGGTTGTGCTACAGGTTTGTCAGACAAGGAGCATTCATACCCTCCTCTAATTTCAGAGTAGCCTACAGGTCCATACTCTCACAACTATGATCCATGAACTGTTATTGTGCATGCTAAGAACAAGCTGTGACTAGGCCTTGCCAGTACCCTTATGAGATCCACAAAGGGGAGAGACACAACATAATGTCACGGGGCGGCAGGCCTTCGCCTAGGGCCCCGAGGTTGGAGTTGCCTTGCTATCTTCTAGTAGTCAAAAATAGTCTCAAGTCGAGTGGTTAAGGCAAAACAAAACAAGGGCTTTATTCCTCTTCCCCCAAGGATATCATGTGCATAACCAAAAACAGGGAAAACAAAAACAGTTTCTCTCAAAGAGAAATATCTTCTTTTTCTTTGCTCTTTTTAGAGGGCTTCAGCACAAAGACTCAATATCATCCGCAAGACATAATGTGCAATCCATAGGAGCCTGTTCTGGAACCCTGGTGTTACTTTTCCATTGCATCTCCTCACCTTCAGCATACGTTGTGCTTGGGTTTAAACCTTCACAGCTGTTTTTATAAAAACCCCTCTCTGAAAGTTCAGATAGCGTACAGGGACACAATTCTGTGCAAGTATGTTTAAGAGTACCTGTATCTGTAGTGTTGCCTCTCCAGCTCTCCTTTTCCGCCCTCCAGTTGTTAGGGATTGTTTTATAGCTTCCTGCAAATACTTCTGGTCTGGAGCACTGCTCTGACCCTCCGTTCCGAATGGAGCTTCTAGCTTTCCCTCTCACAGTGCTAGGCTCCCACCTGTATAATTGTTGAGGTCTTTCCTCTGGCAGTGAGGACTGGGGACTTTCCTGCTCACTCGGTCTAGGCAGCCTCCTAGCCCCAGGTTGTGCCTTCCTTCTCTCTGGAGCACTGGCTTCTCTCCCTGGGCTGTAAACAGGTTCCTCATAGGACCTCCAGCTACCGGCAGTCTGAGCACTTCCCCTGCCATGTTCCTCTGAAGCCTTGTATCTGCTGCTTCCTGTTCCAGTGACACGCCCAGTGTTTCCTCTGTTCAGCAGGCTTCTCCCTCTGTGACCTCTGCCTCCCTGGTTGCTGATCTCTGCTCTCTCCTTCTGCTTCTCTTCCTCTTCCTCCTCCTTCTCCCTCGCTGGATCTACCAACCAGCTTTTATCTCCCTGTTCGCTGTAAGCTGACTGTGCTTTCTTGGACAGGTGATCATAATCAATCCCCAAGCTTTCTGCTACGTCATAGCTTGGGTGTGGTAGTTCTGCTCCTCTGTTCCTTTGCTTCTCCTGAGCTGCACATGCTGGCTGCCTAACAGATTCTAAGGTAAATTTCTCCTTTCTATCTATCTGCATAGGCTCTGTGTGGGCTTCTACGTCACAATACACCTGTTGGACATATGCAAGGTACAGTTGTGCAGCAAGGACATCTGAGGCCAACAACCAAAATCTTCATATTGTCATAAGGTAGCGCTGTCAGAACCCATGGAATTAGGGAACTCTGAGCAAAACGTAAGGGAAACTGACAGCTCAGGTTCACACATGGGGAAAGGTTGCTATAAGCAACAGATAAAAACAAAGCCACGAGGTGTAAGGGAACGCCCGAACAGAAGCGTAGCACAAAACTCATTAGGAAATGAGGAGCACCTGCATGGGGGCGGAGCCCAAACTAACTCCAGCTTAAACACATTTAAAACTCACTTACCGGAAGGTAGAGAGAGAGGAGTGACAGGAGCTACTGGAGGAGAAGTAGATGCTACGGAGAGAACTGCTAAGCGTGAAAGCAGAACCAGTGGAGCTGCAAGGACGGAGCCAGAGAGATTGCCCGGGGCATATGAGGCTGGTGATTCCCAGGAAAGCTGTTGTGAGCAGCAGTGCACAGCTTTTCAATATCCCCAGGAGCATTGCTACGAAGTAAGCAGAGGTGGCAGTCCAGCAGCCAAGTCTAGGAGGTATAGATTACCCAACACCAGGGATTCAGCAGGGGAAAACTTTTACCCTGAAGGAAGTTTGAGGCTAACAGAGAAACACCGTGGAGAGTGTTCTTCAAAACAGAGCTTTGCTCGACCGAGAGAACAGGAAGTAGCAGTGCCTAAAGGTAGGCGTATTTACTCTAGTAGAAGAGATTTAAAATACCCTGATTTGCCCTGCACTTACCAGGAACTGTGTAACTCTCACGAGCCTGACTACAGTGAATATGGTAATTTCCCACAGGCCACTAGTTTAGTGGAGGAGGGGAATGCTTTAGCTCACCGGCAAGAACATTATAACCTCAACGGCAGCTATGTGCCGGGAGAAGTTTATTCTGATGAGGAAGGAATGCAATTTGAGACTATTGGAGAGTGAGATGGACTGTACATACACTCTGGCTGATTGCATATCATCTCTTTGTTGAAAGCAGCAAGAACTGTTTAGAAAAGGAAACAGGAGGAAAAGTTCTGTAAGTGAAATGAACTGTTTTCTTTTTACTTTTTGTTCCATTAACTAATGCTGAAGTAAGCCAAGTTTTGTTTGAAACATTTCTTTAATTGTGTCACCAGACGAAGAGTCTGCAATTCCTTGTGTTCCACTGTTATGAATCCACCCCGGACGGGGAGTAAAGCCTGTGTTTAACCTTACCCTCTGCCTACAACTACATTTCTTTGGCTAATGTTAAAAACCAGAGGTCCCAGAAGGCCTTTCTAAAGCCTTCACAGGAAAGTCTACAGCCATTAAAATACTGCCCCATTAAACTACCCAAGCCTTTTTGCCTCTGGGTACGTTGGTGGGTGACATAGTGGCATCGTCTAGAGGATTTTTTTTAACTTTTGGAATAAAAGGACACTTTTAAAGAAGAATACTGCTGTACCAGGGGACCCCTGAGAAGCAAGCACGCAGGACAGACCAGACGCTGAACAGTGATCTTTCTTGCCAAAGCTAGAATCTACGCAGATCCTAAGGTAACGGATACCTAGGGCACTAGCGTAGTTGGATAAAGGGCAAGAAAGAGGGCGCTCCTGTGTTGCGGGAAAGGGGGTGAAGAAACGTAAAAGTACCGCACGGTGGTTTTTCTTTCTTTTCTCCACAGGGTCACGGCAGAAGGATGGAGGTCCAAGACGTAATGAGCTGGATGCAACACCAGTGGGACAAGCAACTGGAGTTGGCCCGGCATATGCAGGAGCAGACGGCAAAAATGATCATGGAGCAGCAGAAGCCACTCCTAGATACCATGAGAGCATTTTTGGAGAAATCGCCAGGACATGGGACTGAGAACCCCTACGTAGTTCCAGGGGTAGGACTCAATGCTAGCCATGCATTCACATTGGGACAGTTAAGTCCACAGGACAATATAGACGATTATATAGATGCCTTTGAACGGATAGGGAAGGCATTGAAATGGTCACAAGAGCAGTGGGCAACCCGCTTTGCGGTATCACTCAGTGGGGAGGCTCTCTCCGCTTATAAAGCAATGCCTGCCATCCTTGCTGCTGACTATGAGGAAATAAAAAGGGCAGTTAAGGATAGGTTAGGGCTATCTAGCATGTATTACCGCAGGTTATTTAGGGAAGCTAAGATGAGGGTACAAGAAACCCCTAAAGCTCTGCAGCAGAGGCTGAAAAATTTGGCATACAAGTGGTTAACTCCTGAACGGAGGACTATTGACTCGGTGTTAGATACAATTATTTTGGAGCAGTTTCTCCAGGCTGTACCCACCGAAGTAAAAACGTATCTCACGTTGCAAAATTGCCAAAATACTGATGATGCAGCCAGTCTGGCCGAACGCTATTTCGAGGCACAGATGGTTGGCACCTCAGAGTTGGGTCTGAGGAAAGCAGCAGGCATGGCAGAGTTTAAAAGAGAAAAATGTTTTAGAGGAAAAATGTTTAATGTGTCTAGTAAAAGTACTAATGATGACATTTTTCTTATGCATAAAGGGAAATGTTATGTGTGCGGGAGAGCAGGCCACTTCCAAAAGGACTGCACGGAGCGGACTGTCCTCATGGCTGGGAGAGACAAACCACCGCAAGATGGATTTCTTATCCCTGTGCAGGTAGAGGGGGTAAAAGCATTGGCTCTGCTTGACTCGGGGGCTGACCAGAGCATGATTACGTCCAGGCTCTGGGAAGCCATTGAGAGGCGCCGTCAGTCAGCCCCGAGGCAAGCAGAAAGCCAGATGCGATTAAAATGCATACACGGGGCATTATCCTGTTATCCTTTACAGAAATTGTCTATACGTGCAGTAGATATGGAACACACATTACAGGTAGCCATAATCCCTACATTGCCTAGAGATGTCATTTTAGGCAGGGACTGGCCACCCTTTCTCAAGGGTCTGGCGGCAGGGTTGAGTACCCGGTCAGGCCTAGTGTCTACCTGATCGCAGGCAGGGACCTCAGGGGAGGGAAGGACAGCATCTGAGGACCCCGGGGAGTCTGAGGGGGAGGAAGAACCCCAAGAGGAAGAATGGGATAAGGGTGGATTAAGCATTCTGCCCACACATGATGACTTAATCCAAGAACCGGTTAAGGAGGGCAGGAAGGCGAAAGCGAAAAAACGCCAAGAGAGGTGTCATAGGACCCGGGGGAGGGCCGAGTTGGAGGCTGGTGCAGGGTTACCTTGGGTACCTGCAGAAGTGGTGAGCAAGTTCCCATCATTCCCAGCAGAACAGCGGGCTGACCCGGCTCTAAAGAGAGCTTTCGAATGGGCCAGGGAAACCCGGCCTACCCTGCCCAGGTTTTTCCTAGAAAAGGAGATCCTATATAGGGAAAGCACTGACCCATACTCCGGTGCCGTAAGGAAGCAATTGGTCGTACCAACGACATTTAAAGCCACGGTACTACGGTTGGCACACGACCACCCCATAGGCAGCCATAAGGGAGTCCAAGGCACCCTGGACCAAATATTGGTTCGCTTCTATTGGCCAGGGGTCTTTAAAGAAACCCGACAATACTGCGAGGCTTGCCCAACTTGTCAGAGGGTCACAGCTTTAAAACCAAAAGCTGTACCGATGGTGCCCACACCCACCATAGCAGTACTTATGGAGCGCATAGGTATGGATATTGTAGGACCCCTGATTCGTACACCCAGAGGATTTCAGTATTTACTGGTAATAGTAGACCACGCAACCCAATTCGCATGGGCTATTCCCTTAAGGAATACATCCGCGAGAATAATAGCCCAAGAGCTGGTAAAGCAATTTTGTGAAGTAGGCTTTCCAAGGGAGGTACTGACCGATCAAGGTCGTAATTTCTTATCAAAACATTTAGCAACGGTGTGGGAAGCCTTCGGCATAAGGCACATAAAGACTGCGGCCTATCATCCCCAAACAAATGGGCTTGTAGAGAGGATGAACCAGTCTTTGAAACAGATGGTTCAGAGGGGTTTAAAGAAGGGAGAGACGGGCGACTGGGACATCCTACTCCCATTTGTAGTTTATGCATGTAGAGAACGCATACAGACATCCTTAAAAGCATCCCCGTATGAACTTATGTTTGGCAGGCCCCCTAGGGGAATTTTAGACATTCTCCATGAGCAATGGGTGGAGCCAGACCCACAGGAAGTTGGGGTGCCTCAATTCCTTAAGAAATTGAGGGAACACTTAGAAAGGACAGCAAAGGCCTCAAGGGAGAATTTGCAGGCCAGCAAGGAAAAACAAAAGCGTTATTATGACAGGGGCACAAGAGAAAGGCACCTGAACATAGGGGATAAAGTGCTTGTCCAGGTAGCGGACCCGGGACCCACGTTTGAGGCCCAGTGGAAGGGACCGTGTACCGTGATAAAGAAAGTGGGTCCTGTGACGTATAAGGTGGTGAATGAGAAAGGACGTCAGCAGGTGTACCACTTAAACGTCCTAAAACCTTGGAAAGATAGATTGGCCACTGTCAGTTTGGCCTATGTAGAGCAGCAGGACAGAACCCAGGATATGATTACGTGCTGTCTGAGAGGGTCAGCAGCCCGTAATATTTTAAGGGGGGGGATCTGTCATAAGGTAGCGCTGTCAGAACCCATGGAACTAGGGAACTCTGAGCAAAACGTAAGGGAAACTGACAGCTCAGGTTCACACATGGGGAAAGGTTGCTATAAGCAACAGATAAAAACAAAGCCACGAGGTGTAAGGGAACGCCCGAACAGAAGTGTAGCACAAAACTCATTAGGAAATGAGGAGCACCTGCATGGGGGCGGAGCCCAAACTAACTCCAGCTTAAACACATTTAAAACTCACTTACCGGAAGGTAGAGAGAGAGGAGTAGCAGGAGCTACTGGAGGAGTAGTAGATGCTACGGAGAGAACTGCTAAGCGTGAAAGCAGAACCAGTGGAGCTGCAAGGACGGAGCCAGAGAGATTGCCCGGGGCATATGAGGCTGGTGATTCCCAGGAAAGCTGTTGTGAGCAGCAGTGCACGGCTTTTCAATATCCCCAGGAGCATTGTTTCGAAGTAAGCAGAGGTGGCAGTCCAGCAGCCAAGTCCAGGAGGTATAGATTACCCAACACCAGGGATTCAGCAGGGGAAAACATTTACCCTGAAGGAAGTTTGAGGCTAACAGAGAAACACCGTGGAGAGTGTTCTTCAAAACAGAGCTTTGCTCGACCGAGAGAACAGGAAGTAGCAGTGCCTAAAGGTAGGCGTATTTACTCTAGTAGAAGAGGTTTAAAATACCCTGATTTGCCCTGCACTTACCAGGAACTGTGTAACTCTCACGAGCCTGACTACAGTGAATATGGTAATTTCCCACGGGCCACTAGTTTAGTGGAGGAGGGGAATGCTTTAGCTCACTGGCAAGAACATTATAACCTCAACGGCAGCTATGTGCCGGGAGAAGTTTATTCTGATGAGGAAGGAATGCAATTTGAGACTATTGGAGAGTCTTTAGACGGGAGTGAGATGGACTGTACATACACTCTGGCTGATTGCATATCATCTCTTTGTTGAAAGCAGCAAGAACTGTTTAGAAAAGGAAACAGGAGGAAAAGTTCTGTAAGTGAAATGAACTGTTTTCTTTTTACTTTTTGTTCCATTAACTAATGCTGAAGCAAGCCAAGTTTTGTTTGAAACATTTCTTTAATTGTGTCACCAGACGAAGAGTCTGCAATTCCTTGTGTTCCACTGTTATGAATCCACCCCGGACGGGGAGTAAAGCCTGTGTTTAACCTTACCCTCTGCCTACAACTACATTTCTTTGGCTAATGTTAAAAACCACAGGTCCCAGAAGGCCTTTCTAAAGCATTCACAGGAAAGTCTACAGCCATTAAAATACTGCCCCATTAAACTACCCAAGCCTTTTTGCCTCTGGGTACGTTGGTGGGTGACAATATCCATAGACAGATGTCAAGTGGAATGGGCACCATGCTGTTTCTGATCATGGCCACTCCTGAGATATCAAGTTATGGTATGGCCCATCACTTTTGACACCCTATGAGTATGCTCTGGCTACTGCATGAGGGCTATGTAGTCAATGCAAGTGTACATGCCCTCACATCCCACAGTTCAACCCTGCATATTAACAATGTGCAGTGCTCCTGATGATTATTGCTCCATTCATTTCTCTTTCCTGTGAAATATTTGCAGCTCATGTAAAGCAAACAATGTCAGGAGGGTGTAGAGTGTATATAGCTAAGGATAACCTAACTACAAGGTTATGAGAGAGTGTAGGCTAGGAAATCTACCCTACAGCCATGAGCTATCACTAGCAGACACAGGTCACAATCCTTGTCCATTTCCTTTGGAAAGCACAAATTCTGGCTGATGAGCCAGCCATACACCAGGTGGTATTGTAGCAGGAGATCTATTATCTATTCGAAGTCTGTCCCTCCAACCCTCAGATGAAAACACAGAGACAGACCGGTATGCAAACACATGCTGTTTATTGTGCGCACAGTCTCAGGCAGAGCCGGCACCCTGAACAAAACGATCTGAGAGACCAAGTGGTGTCAAACACTGTTTTATATACAGTAAGTTTTCAAACCCATACTAGCTTCTCATTTGTCTCAGGTATCCCCTCTCCACCAATCAGTAGCCCCTGGGGGGGGGGTTGTGGGCTATCATATAGCATGCCTAAATGACCTGTCTAAACTGGTATGCTCCAGTCTGCTGGACTCTGGGCGAAAGGATATGTGTTTAAGCTTTGTTTCACTGTAACTCAGGCTGAGAGGGGAGGGGTTACCCTCACAGCTACCTTCCTGGCTGCCTCACTCCCCCCTTTTTAGTTGGACCTCAACCGCTAGGGTGGTAGAGGGCAGCAGTACTAGAGGCAGGCCGCAAGGGGGTATTGCAATTGCTGAAGCCCAAATGGCTTGTAGATTTCAGTTACTTTCTAAGAAAACAATAATAAAAGGATAACAATACAATCATTCACAAAAGCCCCCCAAAGCCCCCGATCAGTCCAATAGTCCTCTTCCCATTCTCAGGCAATTTGGTCCTGCCTCTCAGCAGTTCCTCAGGACCTCGCAGTGTGCTTCACCTTTCTCTGAAGTTTAAGTTCTGTTTTTCTCAAAATTTGGACCTCTCATTCTCATAGGCGAATATTTTTTTCCTTCTTTCAATGTGACACCCGGATCCAAGTAGGGACTCCTTCACACATTTCTGTGGTGTGTATTTCTGAGTTCTTGGGATGGTCTGTTCCATCTGGACTCTGGCCAATGCCTTCTGCTGGACCCTCTGGATTGCAATTGGTGGCATGGCTCCAGGCCTCATTCAGAAAAGCAGCACCAATGTTAAGTGAAAAAAACTAAATATTCTAGATTAGATTTCACAATGAGTCAATGCAATGCGACAAACTTAATTTCATCCATATTTACTAAGATCATATCCTATAAATATTGCTTTATAAACTTTCAATGGTCTACCAGTAACTATCTCGTATGGTGTCAATTTTGTCTCGCAGTTTGGTTAACTCCTTGTCTCTCTATCACTGGAGATTCATTTGCTGAAAGGAAATATTCCATTATGCCCTTGACTGATCTTTACATGTTTACAGATCAGACAGGTTGCACACACGTGTTCTGCAATTTTGGCAAGTTTTAGAATTATACCAATTTTGTGAGAATTTGTCATCAATTTATCCCCCTTTGCCCATGCATGCCTGGCCAGGATATACAGAGGCAAAAAGGAGGCAAAA
This sequence comes from Ichthyophis bannanicus, assembly GCA_033557465.1. Classification (NCBI taxonomy): domain Eukaryota; kingdom Metazoa; phylum Chordata; class Amphibia; order Gymnophiona; family Ichthyophiidae; genus Ichthyophis; species Ichthyophis bannanicus. Next base: position 922,995,145 of record CM066032.1, on the reverse strand, counting down.
AAAGCATCTGGAAGTACCACATGGCCAGTGTAGGTTTTCCAAAGCTCATCAGGGTGCAAGATGCACCTAGCCTGTCTCCAGGTGTCTATTTCTAATTGTTGAGTATGTGTTGGGGCTTAGATGACTTCCTAAATTGAAGATTCTGGAGACGGCATAGTTGAATAAAGTGCTCATCATTTTTTTTTCGTTTACATATTCATTAGCCAGATACATCACTTCACATCATTAAATTACCTTCATCAGTCTACTGTCCATCAGAGTCCCTCCTCTTAATATCCCACTTCATCCCTCACAAACTCCTTCATCACCTGCAACATTCCACCAACTACATAAATAGGTCCTTTTCATGTTTTTATACCATACTAATGTATCCTTATTTGGCAAGGCTGCTAAGAATATTAAACAATTGTTAATAACTTAATATTGCTGTAAACAAATGGTAGGTAGAAGATATAACTTTAGATTCTTCTCAATAAGCATAACAGTATGAGTAAACAGTGTCCCTTTCCCACTATCTTAATTTGTGTAGTTCTAAATGGAAATATGTGCTCATTCTCAATAGGAACAATTTAGGTAAAGTCCTTAAAATATATAACTATTATTTTGCAACATGTTATAACATCAATCGCAATAGAAAGAAATATGGCTCCTAACATGACAGCCACATATCTCTTACGTATGACTTGAGTCTATCGTATACACTGTTCTCAGTGAGAGTGCTGTTGGACTGATCTTGAAATTGCAGTGTCCACAAGGATTTGTGTAAGCTATTCATTAATTATGGTGTCAAAAGAGATCCTTTTGAGGTTAGAGACCTAAGAGGGTACAAGGCATTGGTGGTTGGGCCTCATGGCGATACTTCTTCAGGTTCTTCTTGGCCTGCAAGGCATTTGTGGCTGGGCCTCATGGCGATACGTCCTCGGGTTCTTCTTGGCCTACTCTCCCCTGCCTATTCATGTCTCTTCAGAGGCATAAATTTACAAGGTTCATGTCCTTCAGGCCTTGTGGGTCCTCGAGGAGTCTTAGAGCAGTCAGAATTCTGGTGGCCCAGATCATCACTCACCTTCTGCCCCCCTCTTTCTCTCTCTCTCATTCTTTTTCTCAAACCTCTCCTGGATCATTGCTAACAAGCAAGATTTGGTTTAGTTTAATCGACTCAAGTTAATGTTATTGTTTTTATTTGTAACTAACTTTACAAATATTCTCATATTTTCTGGGACCTCAGTTCCATCTTTCCACTAAATGTGCTCTATATACTTGGGAATAAAGCAATTTCAGATCAGCCTCTTTCCAAAATTTCAGCAAACTTATTAATATTTACTCATCTTGTAATTGCTGTGTGTGTACTGGACCTCTGCATAATGTACTACTACAACAAGTGTATTTGGTAACATTAAGTGCAAGTGTATAAACTACAGAAAATTAATATCTCACAGTGCTGCAACATATATCTGTTTTCTCAGGAACTGTACTCCTGAAACTGAAATAAAAACTTTCAAAACAAAGTACACTTTTTCTCTGGACACCAACACGTAAAATTCAAATACAGAAAAACAGGTGAATTTATCCTAAAATCCAATATTGTAACAAATAAAACTGTGATGTTACTGTCCTGTTCATCAGTCATCAGCACAGAGCTTAACAAGGCAAAGTAATTACCTTGAATCTTACAGTTCAGGAAACAGGCATTCTCAAATGACATGAAACTGCAAAGAGGTGAATTCAAAATCATGCTTTGTCACATTTAAATTAAAACCTTATACCTGAAACTGGTATCAAACTGATCTGAAATGTTATCTTCAACACAGACAGCAGAACAAACAATAGGTCTCTCTTGTGTCCAGATTCTTTCAGGCAAATGCAGATTACTATGTAGCTGAACAATTAACCTATAGTTATAGCTGTTTATGGTTCTGTAAAATATAAACAATAACTATGCCCTCTTTGAGGTGCTTGCCACAATATATAAAATCCCCTTTTAACTTTAAAGTTTGCTTGATAGCATATACAGTCAAAGACAAAGAATAGATGCATAACATACTAATGATAAAGATTAACCAGGATTACCTTCTTATTTACTCAGGATTTAAATCATTTGCAAACTGGCTCAGGATGCCCCATTGTCCTGTCAGGGCTCTTAACCTCTACTTTGAAGGTCAAAGAAAAACAAAAACAGTTTTCTTAGTTTCATGCCTTGTTTGTTTGGTCTAGTCACTTCAGCATCAAGAGTCACTTGAGTAGCCAGCAATGAAAGAAAAACAGTAGTCACTTCTAAACACAGGACATATCAAAGCTTACAAGTGCTTTATGTCTAGCAGCCTATCTGATCAGAATATAAGAAATTTCACTAAACCCTCCCCCTGGGTAGTTCTGAAAAGTAACATGCTTTAACAACATCTTGAGAAAAACAGGGACCTTAAAAAAGTAAAAAAGTCTTTATTTCTTCATAATCTTATAAGGATTTTTCTCTCTTTTTTTATAGGCTGTAACAAATGGTTTGCAGGCTAGCTCTTACACATGAGCTTTGCCTTACAGATATTCCCCACCCCATACATCTTTGCTAATAGTAATTTGACCAGCCTTTGTTTGATCCCACCCTTACACAATCAAGATGCTGGTCAGACATCTGAGGATGCTCAAAGGAGACACCACCCATGGCTTTAGAAGCTCAAAATTCTACAATTAAAATTGATGACAAGAGGATTGTTTGGAGGCTAGGTGACTTGTTCTTTTGTCCTCTCTAATGGGTCACCATTCTCTGCTAGAAGAAGAACTCCTCCCTGATCTCCCAGTATGTAGCCATGCAAACAGTTTCACTCCCAGTTTCATTCACAGTATCTTTCTGTAGTTATGCAAACTGTATTCAACTGCTCCTTACTTACTGCTGAGAGGTATGATCAAAATTTGGTTCTTTGACTGTTGATTATGCATGAAACATAGTAATGAAACTGGATATACATTAAATAAAGCACTAAGGTGGGCCACTCCCGCTCACACAGTACAACTAGTCTGGGGGCAGTGAGCCTAACTCCATAGTCACCCCCAAAGGCAGTTCTAAAATTGCTTAGCATGCATTTCAGCGGAGTCCTATTCTTGGATCCACTAGACCCCTTACTGTAATTATTCTACTAATTTGTATACAACACTCGCGTTTATAACACAGAACGAGACAGCAGAAGGGAGACAACAGGCAGGGACACAGACAGACAGACACACATATCTATCTATCTATCTATCTATCTATCTATATATATATATATATACCCTCCCAGACTCCCGTTTCCCAAATCCAGACACCAGGGCAGGCAGTGGTTTCAGAACCCAATATCTCAGACTGCGGTTCTTACTCGGACTGCCCGTAGGGGGTGGCCAATCCCATACCAGACTTTAACGCGTTTCAGAAAACCAGACTTTTCAACCCGTTTCAGAAAATTAAGAGAGTGAGTACTCACCGTCCTGAAAAGTTTGGATGGCAGTCTATCTAGCCGGATTTCTGTACCCAGGGAGTCGGCCGTCCAGGACCGAGTGTGCAGGATACACCGAGGGATCCCTCCGGAACAAAGGGTCCAGTGGCGCTGGGGACCATCGACAAACAGGAAGTCGGTCCCGGATCGGGCGAGTCCTGGTTGCGCAAACCGCGATGCCTTCACCTGGGGGTGCAAGGAGACAGACGGAGGTTTCCCGGCCAATGCACCAGGAAATGTAGCAGGAGATCTATTATCTATTCGAAGTCTGTCCCTCCAACCCTCAGATGAAAACACAGAGACAGACCGGTATGCAAACACATGCTGTTTATTGTGCGCACAGTCTCAGGCAGAGCCGGCACCCTGAACAAAACGATCTGAGAGACCAAGTGGTGTCACACACTGTTTTATATACAGTAAGTTTTCAAACCCATACTAGCTTCTCATTTGTCTCAGGTATCCCCTCTCCACCAATCAGTAGCCCCTGGGGGGGGGGAGGGTTGTGGGCTATCATATAGCATGCCTAAATGACCTGTCTAAACTGGTATGCTCCAGTCTGCTGGACTCTGGGCGAAAGGGTATGTGTTTAAGCTTTGTTTCACTGTAACTCAGGCTGAGAGGGGAGGGGTTACCCTCACAGCTACCTTCCTGGCTGCCTCAGTATAGCTTTGGCAAACCTACTCTGCAACTACAGTATTGAAGGCATTCCACTAGGGGTGCAATGGCCACTAGGGGTATGTCAGCAACATCAAATCTACAATCAACTGCTGTATCATCTTCAGGATCATATCTGCCATGTAATCCTATTATCAGAAAAGGTTGTGTCATTCCTTTTGGTGAAAAGAGGTGTTAATTATAGCCCTATTTGGTAGAGCTAAGAGGTTGGTATGGCAGCAGTGCTAAGGAGTCATATAACAGACATTACTGGAAGAGTGTGGGAGGCAAAGTATGAAACTGGCTCCTCTGTCCCTGGTCATGAACCTATGACCCTCTAGTAACAAGGCAAGCATAACTACACAAAGCCACCTATTATCCATAGTGCTATTTTAATCCTGCATTCCAGTAGTGCAGGTAATTTTCCTGCCTGCTTGCTCCAAAGTTTGTCTGGCCCTGAAGTAGAGATGATCACCAAATATGTTGACCTTCTCTTGTTAGTGCCTGAAAGTTTGTGACACCATGTCTCAAAAAACTATTCACAATGTTTAACAAGCCTTATACATATCTATGTGGAGCATCCAAATTGGCCAACCTGCATATGTAAAGGCTTGCCACCTGTCTCAGAACACATAACTACACATGGTGTCACAGATTATCTGGCACAGGATCATGACAATCACTATAGTGGAGTATAGCATTATTGAAGTAGGGAGTGGCTTCTTAAAGCAGTTAGCATTTTCAGAGAGCTACAGTGTGGACTATACACACTTTGGGACAACCATGAAACAGGCACGACACTCTTCAGCACAGATCATAGCAGTCCTACTGCAGTCAGTGCTCATGAAGATGATAGGTCAGCTGGCTACACTCCTGTACTCCAACCCAAACATCACAGGTTCAAGACTAGCCAGGTGTATGTGTGATGAACTATGAAGGAACCTATAACATTTTCCATGTGTTGCCTGAAAACCATAAGAAAAGAAACAGATATTGTGCTTTGCATGTCCTTTTTGGAAGGGAATGAATGCACATCCCCAGGTTGCATTTTTACCAAAAACTGCAGAGCAGAGAACCAGTGGCCCAATCAGGACACTGAAAGGAACATTAGCAACAATACATCAATGCAAGAGCAATTTCCCATGGAATTATGGGGATGATCAGAAAGATGCCTGCCTCTCTACCCGATTTTTATCACTGCAAGGGCTGCCTGGCCTGAGAAGTAAACAAGCCGAAAATCCTCTTGTTGGATGACTAGGTGCAAAGTATCTTATAGTAATGATATGAATCACATTTGTACATTGAGCTGATTTAGCCTGTCTTGTGTCACATGACAGCACGTCCCTTATAGCCACATATAAATAATTGTACAGTGTGTGTGCTTCCCTCAGAAACAGTGTTTCAGATTACAAGACTAGCGATGATGTGTCTGATGGCTGTCCACCTCTGCATATGTGACACATTTATACAATGTTCTGAGTTTTCATGCACATCTGTGATGGCCTGCTGATGTCATATATAGTCACCCATGGCAAGCATGTGCATAGCTTTGTGGGGGAAATGTGTGGCAGTATGTGATGATGTTCTGATACAAGGAGTGTTTCTGTGCCAAATTAGCCCACAAAGACAGAAGTTGCAAAACGTCCCACCATGCATTGTGCACAGAATGCCACCTTTCAGTTTACCACAGTCACACACACTAGGCGAGGGTGTATTGACTATCAGATTAAATGACAACAGCATGCTTGGAAGGGGCATGTTGACAGTGCAGATGTCACTGCAGCATGCACACGTGTCCCTGGTTGCATCATCAGTACTAAGAAAGGGTCAATATCAGAGTGAAAAATAGAACCAAAAAATAAGAAATCACTCTACATATACACAAACGTAAAAAAACAATTACGTCTCAAAAAAACAAATCATAGGTAGTACATATCAAATTAAGGCAAAAAGCCACACTTATGTTAAACAAATTCCTCCATCCCATTACAGCCAAAACGACTGCACAAACACAGCAGTGGTTTGTGCACTGCTGTGTTTGTGCACTGCTGTGTTTGTGCAGTTGATTTGGCTGTAATGGTATGGAAGAATTTGCTTAAGATAAGTATTTATTTATTTATTTTATTTAAAACTTTCTTATATACCGCCTCTTCCAGCGATCAAAGGCGGTTTACATATAACAATTGTAACCAGAACAGGTTTTACATGGAACAGATTTTAAATTATTTACAAACAACTTTTAAATCAACAGTTTTTCTGAGTAACTATATTATTAATTGTAAACAACTATATACAGGAGTAGTAGAGTAGGTGGCATTGGTAGACATTTGTTGGATTTATGGTTTTTTTGCCTTAATTTGATATGTACTACCTATGATTGGTTATATGCTCTAGATGAGAACAGAGGTTTTGTCATGTGAGGAGTTTTTTCTGGCCGTTGATGTTCTGTGGAGAGCTTTGGGCGGTCAATGCCCATTGTTAAAGCTCTGTATCCCAGTGGTTCTGAGGCCTTTTTCTCCTCATTATTTCTTTTTTTTTTTAAGGAATAATTGGTTTTTTTTGAAGTTTGTGTATATATAGAGTGATTTCTTATTTTTTGATTTCCTGGTTGCATCATGGCAGCATCAATACCAGCAGCATCTGCCTGCCCGACATGATTCGGATAATTATTCTTTGCATATGATAAACAATCTCACAGCACCCTGGAATTTCAGTTGTATCCAACTCCGAGTTGAGGACATAAAAGTACTCTTGCCCCAGCAAATGGACCAGTCGTTCCTCCAGAGGGGTGAGACTGCTTGCTAGGACACTCCCTCCCCCTGTCTGCCTTCTGTGTTCCCAGTCCTCCCTGGCTTTGCTCCTCACATGGTGCTTGATGTCACAAAATTGTTTGGTCACCTGCTCTACTGATCTTCCATAGTCCCCAAAGGCACTTACTGCCCTTGCCATGCCCTTCCAGATGATATTCCTAGCGGCCAGAGTCATTTTGGAACTGAGCTTCCCAAACAGTTTGTGATAGTTTTCAACTACCAGCTCAAGCAGATGCTCATTCTTCTCAGGGCTGAAGGTACAGGTGCTCCTCAGCTGCTATATGCTTAGGGGGGATATTCAAAGGGATTAACACAGTTAGCAGACCTGCTAACTGAGCTAATGCCCTTGTCCAGGATATTCAGTGATTAGTGCCACTGAGTATTCACAAATGACACCACTGCATGCCTCAATACTAACTGGTTTTATTTATTTTTATTTTATTTAATGTTTTTTTTATACCGCTTTATCCTTTAGTCAAAGTGTTTTACAGTATAACAAAGTAACAGTTTACATTATAACATTATAGGGTGATAACAGTTACAGGTTAACATATACATAATAACTTATCAAGGGAATGGGTGACCAGGGAGCATAAACTTGGATGTTAACATAACATAGGATAATCGGTGGACAGTAGGGGATGATGGAGGCTTAAGGTGTATATGTGTTGTGCTATGTAATGATTCCAAAATGTTCTGTGTACAGGAACATTTTTAACTTTTCTCTGAAGTCTTTGATGTTCTTAGTGGCTCTGATGTCTTCTGGGAGGGAGTTTCACAGAGCAGGTGCAGCGAGGGAAAATGCCCTCTTGCAGGTGGTATGTTTAGCTTTTGTATGGACATTAGGTGTGACAATCAGGTTCTTGTTGGTTCTTCTGTGTTGGGTTTCAAAGTCTCTTATCTGCTAAGGTATGATGTAATATTTTAAATATGATGAGTATTGTCTTGAACTTGTTGCATGAGTGTATTGGGAGCCAGTGTAGTTGATTCATGAGGAGTGTTATATGGTTGTGTTTTGCTGATCCTGTGATGATGTGGGCTGCCGTGTTTTATGCCATTTGCAGTGGGTGAATGCTATGCTTTGGGAGGCCTTGATATATTAGATTGCAATAGTCCAGGATTCGTGTTATGGTTTCTCCAGGGCTATGTGCCCATGAGGGAAGGGCTAGAATGGCCATTATAGTAGGTGATTCGATCATTAGGCATGTAGATAGCTGGGTGGCTGAGGGATGTGAGGATCACCTGGTATCATGCCTGACTGGTGTGAAGGTAGCAGACCTCACGTGCCACCTAAACAAGGTTTTAGATAGCGCTGGGGAGGAATCTGCTGTCTTGGTACATGTTGGTACCAGTGACATAGGAAAATGTGGGAGAGAGATTCTGGAGGCCAAATTTAGACTTTTAGGTTGGAAGCTCAGATGCACAACTTCTAGGGTAGCATTCTCTGGAATGCTTCCCCAAGAGGCAGGCAGAGCTCCAGAGTCTTAATGCATGGATGAGACGATGGTGCAAAGAAGAGGGTTTTGGATTTGTTAGGAACCGGGCAACATTCTGGGGAAGGGATGGGCCCCTCCGAAGGGATGGGCCACACCTTAACTGGGATGGAGCTAGGCTAGAATTTGGCAGCTGGGATTTAATGTTAAAAAAATGCAAGGCCATGCATTTGGGCTGCAGCAATCCAAGGGAGCAATATAGTATAGGGGGTGAAGTACTTTTGTCCACTAAAGAAGAGCGGGACCTAGGTGAGGTTGTGTCTTATGATCTTAAAGTAGCTAAACAGGTAGAAAAGGTGACAGCAAAAGCTAGAAGGATGCTTGGTTGCATAAGGAGAGGAATGGCCAGCAGAAGAAAGGAGGTGATAGTGCCTCTGTATAAGTCTTTGGTGTGACCTCATTTGGAGTATTGTGTGCAGTTCTGGAGACCGCACCTTCAAAAGGATATAAACAGGATGGAGTCAATACAGAGGGTGGCTACTAAAATGGTTAGTGGTCTTAATTATAAAGCATATGAGGACAGACTTAAGGATCTTAATACGTACACCTTAGAGGAAAGGCGGGATAGAGGTGATATGATTGAGACATTTAAATATGTCTGTTGCATAAATGCACAGGGGGAGAGCCTCTTTCGATTGAAAGCAAATTCTACTATGAGGAGACATTGGTTGAGGGTGAAAGGGGATAGATTCAGGAGTGATATGCGGAAATATTTCTTTACGGAAACAGTAGTTGATCCATGGAATAGTCTTCCAGTGGAGGTGGTAGAGATGAGGACAGTATTTGAATTCAAAAAAGCATGGGACAAACACAGAGGATCTTTAAAGGAAAAAAGGGGACTGTTGTAGTTGTTGATATGGAAGGACAGACTAGATAGGCCATGTGGTCTTTTTCTGTCATCATTTTTCTATGTTTCTATTTAAAAAGGAGATTGAGCAGTTTTTAAACAAGATAATAAAGAAAACTGCCCAAGAGTACATGGTTCGGAAGAATGTATCCTTGAAGGACACTAGCAATAGATGGAAGTCAGGACATCCTAACAGAGAGGTTCCAAAAAAGTTAAAAGTTACCCTGATGTCCTTAAGTACAAAGCTGAAAGATTCAAAATTACCCTTATCAACTGATAACCAGATTAATATGAATGAAATACAATCTCTAAAATGCCTGAATGCAAATGCTAGAAGTCTAAAAAATAAGATGGGAGAGTTAGAATATCTAGCTCTAAATAAGAGGTTAGATATGATTGGTATCTCAGAGACCTGGTGGAAGGAGGACAACCAATGGGACACTGTGATACCTGTGTACAAACTATATTGCAATGATAGAGTAATCAAATTGGTGGAGGGGTTGCACTCAATGTGAGACAGGGCAGTGGGTTACATAGGATTAAAGTTTTGCAGGAAACAAAATACACTGTAGAATCCCTATGGGTAGAAATTCCATGTAAAAAGGTGAAGGCAATGGCAGTGTGAGTGTACTACTGACCGCCTGGCCAGAATGAACAGATGGATAATGAAATGCTGAAAGAAATCCGAGAAGCTAACAAAAGTTACAGCACAGTAATAATGGGTGATTTCAATTACCCGGATATCTACTGGGTCAGTGTCACAGCAGGACATGCTAGGGAGATAAGGGGCCCGATTTTGAGTGAGGCAGACTATGTGGCGAGGCGGCGCATAGCCTGCCTGCCAACCGCCTTAACTGGATTTTCACTTCCGCAGAGGCTACATGAGTAGCAGTGATTTTTGATGCTACCTGCATAGCTTCTGTGCCTTAAAGATAGGCAAAGAAAAACCTTGTCTACTGTATCTTTAAGGCACAGAGGGCTACACGAGTAACATCAAAAATTGCTGCTACCTATGTAGCCCTTTCCTCCACCCTGGAATGTCCCTAACACGCCCCAATGCTACCTACATAGCATTTGGGAGCATTAGGGACATGTCTGGGATTTTCGAAGGGCACTACCCATGTAGATGCCCTTTGAAAATCCCGGATAGGGCCTTTACATGGGTAATTAGGGAAGCTACCCATGTAAAAGCCTTTGAAAATCGGGCCCAAAGTTTCTAGATGAAATAAATGACTGCTTCTTGGAGCAACTGATTCAAAATCCGACAAGAGGGAAAGCTATTTTGGACCTAGTCCTTAGTGGCATGCAGGATCTGGTGCAAGAGATAAGGGTGTTGGGGCCACTTGACAATAGTGATCATAGCATGATCACATTTGATTTAATAAATGAAAGAAGGATGGCGGAAATCCATAGTACTACATTTAACTTTCAAAAGGGAGACTATAATAAAATGAGGAAAATAATTAAGAAAAGATTAAAAGGAGCAGCTGCAAAGGTTAACAATATACATAAAGCATAGGCATTGTTTAAAAGTACTATCTTGGAAGCTCAGAACAGATGTATTCCACTCTTTAAGAAAAGTGGAAGGAAGGCCAAAAAAACTGCCATTGTGGTTTAAAGGCGAGGTCAGAGAGGCTGTTGCTGCCAAAAAAAAGCATCTTTCAGGAAATGGAAAAAGGAGCCAAATGATGAAAATGGAAAACAATATAAGCATTGCTATTTTAGATTCAAGGCATTGAAAAGGCAGGCAAAAAGAGAATTTGAAAAAAAGCTAGCCATGGAAGCAAAAATGCATAATAAAACCTTTTTCAAGATCATTCATAGTAAAAAAACCTGTAAGAGAGTCAGTTGGATGATAGACGAGTAAAAGGGGCTCTAAGTGAGGACAAGGCCATAGTGGAGAATGAATTCTTTGCTTTGGCCTTTACTGAAGAAGATGTAGGGAATTTACCAGTGCCTGAAATGGTATATAAAGCTGATGTATCGGAAGAATTGAAAGGAATATTGATAAACCAGGAAAATGTATTACAACTATTTGATAAATTGAAGAGTAGCAAATTACCTGGACTAGATGGTATACTGTACATCTAAGGGGTATGTTTACTAAACCTCGCACAATTGCGCACCGCACAATAGCGCACAGCAGTGATGCACTTAAGCGCTCTTAAGTGCCCCGCACAATTGCGCGTCACACTAATGGCCCCCGCACAATAGCGCGCTGCACTAACGGGCCCTGCACAAGTACGGGGCCCGCAAATGTCCGATAGAGGCGTGGAAAGGCATTCTGAGGGCGGAGGAAGGCTCCCGAGGGGTGGAGAGACGGGGTTAATGGGCGGGGAAGGGGAGAGGAGAGGCTCCCCGCACATTATCGGGGCCGAATTTACAAGTTAAAAATAGCGCGAGTGAAACACTCGCGGTAGAGGGCATTTAAAGGGAAGAGAAACCATTTACGTCAGCAATGTACAGCAAAACAGGGGAAACCTACAAAACGTGAGCAGTGTGATACATGTGCACAGAACAAAAGTGCAAATGAAAAGCGAAAATGACCACAACAAAAATTCTAATAATTATAATTCAGCTGGGGAACAGTGCTAGCAATGGGCAAAAATAAAAAGCACACCCAGGAAAGCTCCAAAAAAAAGAATGATTTTTGGAAGGGTCTACGGAGCGGAGACCCCTCCAAAAATCATTCCCTTTTTATGGAGCTTACCTCGGAGTTTTATTATGTTTGTCCATTAATAGCACTGTTGCCCAGCTTGGTTATATTTTTCCCCTTTTTTCGCGGTCATTTGCGGGGTTTATTTGCACTTTTGTCTCCAGACAAGGCGAATGAGCCCACAGTAAAAATGTGCAGAGCAGGGTTTCCGACTCTTTCGGTCAGGTTTCCTATCTCCAGGGACTGCACTGTCTCTGTGGTCACAGTGTGGTGCAGCAGACAGAGCCAATACTTCTAGGACCAGAGAGTCACAGGTCCAAATCCCAGCTGGGGCACCTGCCAGCCCAGTCCCCATATTTTACCCACCACTAAACAGAGATAGTAAAGACACTCCTTTATTGCAGAGAACATAAGCATGGTTCAATCACCCATATTTTACCCTACACCGCTCACACACCATAACAATGGGCATTACCTACAGCCGAGTCCCCCAAATGCAGTCCTGGAGTGCCACAACTCAATCAGGTCATATGGTTATTCTAAGATAAGGACATGCCAGCATGTTGGCGGAAGGGTACAGGTGGTGGAGGGGGCAGTGGCTGCTAGCCACAGAAGACAGTGGCCTAGCCATGTGCAGGCTGGCACTGTCCACTGCAACAGACAGGCCCTGTCAGATGTACAGTCATGGACTTCCCAGGGAATTCAGCCAATCCATGGCCACATAGTGGTGCAGTGCACACAGACAGTGTGTGCAAGAACAGAAGGTCACAGGTTCAAAGCCCAGCTGGGGCTACTGCCAATCCTGTCCACATATTTTTCCCACAACTAAACCGTGATAGTAAGGACAAACCTGTATTGCTGAGGACATACGCATTGGTAGTACGCCTATCTTTTACCACACCGAGCACAGACACCATGAACAGGGGCATTACCTAGAGCAGAGTCTCCCAAATGCAGTCCTGGAGGACCACACACCATTCAGGTTCCATGCTGCCTCCAATACAAATGCCTGTGCTGCATATCTATGCACCACCCCCATGGCATGTAGATGTAGCTCATGCATATTCATGAGGGACAGCAGGAAAACCCGAACAGTGTTAGGCACACCAGGACTGGAGTTGGGAACCTCTGCCGTAAAGCAGCAGCCAACAGGGGCAGACACACCCACACCCACAGGCCCCATTGGCCAATGCCTCCTGGAGAGGCAGGACATTGGGCCCTGCGTGCATCTCCCAATACTAGCACCTGCATACCTTAGCAATGCCACCCTACACCTGGGTATATGGTACACAGCTCTCAAACGTTTGCTATGAGTACTGGCAGATAGACATTCCTACGTTAAGCACAGTTTGCTCTTTGAGCTCCATCATAACAATCTTTCTGATGTCTGCGGTGTGTGCTTCAGGTCTGGCCTCTGACAGTGGTCACCACCCTGGGGAGTGACCCCCAACAGTATTGCGTACCATATCCATGCCTGTACTGTGCCCAGAACTGGTGTGGTGGGCAAGGCTGATAAACTCCTCTATAGTAGCACAATGCTGGCATACGTGTGGGAGTGTGTGTCTGTCTATTCAGTGTGTGTTGGATGCAAACACCTTCCACAGCCCACACTGCCAGCACTGTTGCCAGTATTGGCCTGCCAATGTGCATAATGAGCAGCAAGGTACCATGGGTATAGCTCTGACAGGGTGGGCTGGCCAGGATGCATCTGCACAGGGCATAGGGCACTGCCTGGGACATTGTAGTGGCCGGCCACCACCTACACAGACAGGGTGACCTCTGTCTGTCCTGCTGGGGGATCACTCTCACCCTGACTGTGCAGTGACCACAGCATGTCTAGGTACCCCCATAGTGCTATATAGTATTTCTCTCATGTGATATATATGGGTTTCCTTTTGGGGCCCAGACACTGACTTATCTGCTGGTGTGCACTGCCATCCCAGTTCTGGGTGCATGCATTTCCACCAGGACTAGCTAGCAGACTGTTTTCAGCTGGTCTGTGTCTTGATGGAGTCCTTGCAGTGTGCAGTGGCTGAAGGCTTGCTGCAGAAGAATATCAGATAATGGTGGGGTGCAGCTTAGCATATCCAGGCCTAATGTCTGTCTGATATTGTGTTATGGATGTGTATAGAGCTGCTTTGACTGCCCTGTAGGGTGTCTATTCCCCAGCAGGACTGGGGTTGATGGTCCACTCTACTGCCACCATTGCAGGGAGGTAGAATGTGGATCTGTTGATAGGAGACCCTGTTTTTCAGCCTGGGGGGATGGTGGTACATAGTCAACCTAGGTGTCCATAAGGGATTCCCCTGACTAAGACAGAAAGAGATATCCAAGGTGTTTCTGCAGAAACTACCTATCTCACAGATTAATACTGCTTTGGAGCTCTGGCATGGCCTCTTTCAGCCATGGAGGATGTTGTGGACCTGGTCCTGGGCGCCTCATCGCACCCTCAGGGTGAGCACAGTACCCGCACACTGTGACGGTGTGTAGCTACTCTGTGCCAGTAACACACACGGTCAGTACCCACTACCAGGCCTAGGTGCTGTGGGGGTGCATACCCCATCTTCAGATCATCTGTAGACTGCTGCTTTGCATGTGCAGTGCATCATGGGTGCGAGAGGACTACCCTTATCCTGGTAGCCGCAGCACAGTCTGCAGAAGTTATTTGGTAGCCAGACAGACATCTCTTTACAGGTATAGAGCTGTAGCCCACTGGTGACTGCACTGCTTGTGGAGCCAGAGGTTGGTGGTTCAAATCCAAAGTGCGTTACTTTATTTATTTACATTCCCCCATATACCGCGCTATTCTGCACCATTGCGGTTTACATTGCACAAACCGGACATACATTGAACAGGGCATTCTAACTTGGAGATACGTATTTCACAGGGTACATGGGGGGGCTGTCTGGGGCAGTGTGTGTGTGATTTGAAGTAGTACAGCTGGCAGAAACACGCTCGCAGTACTGTAACCTTTCGGTGCCTCATCGGGCGCCCCATTCAGCACCTTCTAGGGCTCCCTATGGGCAACATTATAGGGTGCCTTAGCGGACAGTGCACTTTATGAAATGCCCTCTGGAGTGCCTTCTGCGGCACCGTATGTTACGGCACTGTGAGGGGGGGGGGGGTGTTTGCTGGCAGCACTAATTAAAATAGAAATAAAATGCCTCCTACAGCATTCTTACCCTTAAAAGGTACTGCCTCAGCCTGCCTTTTTCATTGGACACAGTGGGGGATTGAACCATTGGCCCCTGCATCAGCCGTCAGTGTTTTAACCATTGTACTATGGCTCTGTTCCTTTGGGTGTGCACATCAGGGCGCCACTTAGCCTTCCCACGCACTATTGTGCATGGCGACAGTGCTTTGGAGGTACATCTGCTAGCACCAGTACGTAAAATAAAAATAAAATGCCTCAGAATGCATTCTTGCCCATAAAAGGTACTGCCTCAGCCAACCTTCTTCATTGGGCACAGTGGGGGAGTGAACCCATGGTCCCTGCACCAGCAGTCAGTGTTTTAACCATTGTACTATGGCTCTGTTCCTTTGTGTGTGCACATCAGGGCGCCACTTAGCCTTCCCACGCACTATTGTGCACGGCGACAGTGCTTTGGAGGTACATCTGCTAGCACCAGTACGTAAAATAAACATAAAATGCCTCAGAATGCATTCTTGCCCATAAAAGGTACTGCTTCAGCCAGCCTTCTTCATTGCGCACAGTAGGGGATTGAGCCCATGGCCCCTGCACCAGCAGTCAGTGTTTTAACCATTGTACTATGGCTCTGTTCCTTTGTGTGTGCACATCAGGGCGCCACTTAGCCTTCCCACGCACTATTGTGCACGGTGCACAATAGCGCGCCGCGCACATGTGCGATCGCTTACTCCCGTTTTTTTCTTTTTTCTGACGGAACCGCCCACTCCTTATATGGCACAGGCACACTACCGCGGCCCCGCACAATTTCGGAGTTTAGTAAACATACCCCTAAGGGTAATGATCTACTATTAGTAATCTGCGAACTATCATTAAAATCATCTGTAGTATCTGAAGAGTGGAGAATGACCATTGTAACGCCAATATTTAAAAAGGGTTCTAGGGGAAACTATAGACCAGTGAGTCTGACATCAGTACTGGGCAAAATGGTAGAAACCATTATAAAGAATAAAATTACTGATTATGTATATAGTCATGGCTTAATGGAAGAAAGCAAACGTGGATTTAGCCAAGGAAAGTCTTGTTTTACTAATCTGTCATATTTTTTGAAGATGTGAATAAACAGGTAGACAAAGGTGAGCCAGTCAATATAGTGTATCTGGATTTTAAGACAGTCTTTGACAAGGTCCCTCTTGAGAGACTCTTGGCGAAATTAAAGACTCATGGAATTGGAGGCAGTGTAGTATTGTGGATCAGGAACTGGTTAAAAGATAGAAAGCAGAGAGTAGGGACAAATGGCCAACTTTCTCAATGGAGAAAAGTAAATAGTGAAGTACTGCAGGGATCTTTGCTGGGCCCACTGCTTTTTAACATATTCATAAATGACCTGGAAATGGGAATAACGAGTGAGGTGATCGAATTTGCAGATGACACAAAATTATTCAAAGTTTTTAAAACACAAGAGGATTGTGGAAGATTGTAAGAGGACCTTCATAAATTGGAAGACAGGGCATCCAAATGGCAGATGAAATTTAATGTGGACAAGTGCAAAGTTATGCACCTAGGAAAGAACAACCCAAATTTGGTTACACGATGCAAGGTACCACCTTAGAAACCACTACCCAGGAAAAAGATTTAGGCGTCATCGTTGATAAAATTTTGAAACCCTCTGTCCAGCGTGTAGCAGCATCCAAGAAAGCAAATAGAATGCTAGGAATCATAAGGAAAGGAATAGAGAATAAAATCAAGGATATTATAATGGCTCTGTATCGGTGCATGGTTCGACTGGACCTTGAATATGTGCAATTCTGGTTGCCGTATCTTAAAAAGGATATTGTGGAATCAGAAAATGTTGAGAAGAGCCACCAAAATGATAAAGGGGATGGAAGGATACCCCTGTGAGGAAAGGCTTAAAAGGTTAGGGCTCTTCAACTTGGAAAAGAGAAGGCTGAGGGGAGATATGATAGAGATCTATAAATTAATGAATGGAGTGGAATGGGTTAATGTAGATCAGTTGTTTACGCCATCAAAAAGTAGAAAGACTAGAGGACATGCAATGAAGCTACAATGTAACCTATTTAAGACTAATTGAGAAAATGTTGTTTCACTCAAAGCGTAATCAAACTCTAGAACTCGTTACCAGAGGATATATTAAAAGCTATTAGTGTAGCTCCTCACTTGGTTTGCAGCTTGTTGTGCTGTGAGAGCTTGTGTGCATCATTGATGCTGAGAGCTAAGCTATTAGTAGCTTAGCTACTGGCAGGGTCTCCCAAGATAGACAGGTCTCAGCTTAGATGCCAGACTAAGGGGTATGTTTACTAAAACCCCGTTAGGTGCGCGCCGCGCTAGTGTGCGGGATGCCATATAAGGAGTGGGCGTTTCAGTCTGATAAAAGCAAACCGGGATTAATCATGCGCTAATGTGCGTTGTGCGCTCATGTGCGCCGTGCACATTAGCGCATGAGAAACTTGCGCGGGAAGCATAAGCAGCGCGCTGATGTGCAAGCACAGAAACAGAGCCACAGTACAATGGTTAAGACACTGACCGATGGTGCAGGGATCATGGGTTCAATCCCCCACTGTGCCAAATGAAGAAGGCTGGCTGAGGCATTACCTGTTATAGGTAATATTGCAGTCTGAGGCATATTAATTTTATTTTAATTACTGCTACAAGCAAACGCACTCTGAAAGCACTGTAACATAAGGCACTCCATAAGGTACCCCAGAGGGCACATTTTAAAGTGCACTGTCCGCCAAGGCACCCTAGAATGTTGCTTATAGGGTGCTTTATAGGGTGCCGTATGAGGCACCGCAAGGTCATAGCACTGTTTCTGATGGCAGCACTGTGCAGTGTAACGAATGAAAATCTTAAGTAGGTGCGCTGACATGCAAGGAGGAGCAGCAGTGTAGCACAATGGTTAAGACACTGACCAATGATGCAGGAGTCATGGGTTCAATCCCCCACTGTGCCTAATGAAGAAGGCTGGCTGAGGCAATACCTGTTATAGGTAATATTGCTTTAGGAGGCATTTTATTATTATTTTAATTAGTGCTGCCAGCAAACACACCCTCAAAGTAGTGTAACATAAGGTGCCTCATAAGGTACCCCAGAGGGCACATTATAAAGTGCACTGTCCGCCACGGCACCCTATAATGTCCCCTATAGGGCACCCTATAAGTCGCTCCACAGGATAATGTATAGTGCACCTTATATGGACGGTAACCATAAGGTGCCCTATAGGGCGCCCTATAAAGCGCCCTCTGAGGCACCTTATAGGTACAGTACGCTGAGGGTGTTTTTGATGGCAGCAATAATGTACATTAAAAAGAGATAATGCTTTGGGCAGCCCTATCAAACAACCCAACTGTGGGTTTGAACCAATGACCTCTGACTCCACAGGCAGTGAAGTAACAAGTGGGCTACAGCTCTATAGCTGCTAGCAAACCCCTGGCTGGCTGCAGAGGGACTGCACGTCACCACACAGACAGTCTGCTGTGGTCACCAGGATAGGGTTAGCCCACCCGTACCCAAGATGCACTGCACATGCAAATCAGCTGTCTACAGATGAGCACAAGATGGGGTATGCACCCCCACAGCACCACGGCCTGGTAGGGGGAACTGACCATGTGTGTTACTGGCACAGAGTAGCTACACACCATCACATTGTGCGGGTACTGTGCTCACCCTGAGTGTGCGGTGGGGCACCCAGCACCAGGTCCACAGCATCTTCCATGGCAGAAATAGGCCATGCAGTCCAACAAAGGACACAACACCACATGCTGGAAACAGTCCAACAAAAAGACATGGATGGCAGGGAAGGTGACGTATAATGAACCTTTATTAAACAAACAACAGCCACAGGCCCAACACAGGCCGTGTTTCAGAATTCCCTTCTTCAGGGGCTTAAATGGCTAAAAATAAATTATAAATAAATTAAAAACACAAAAGTACTTTAAAAAAAAAAACAGTTAAAACAAACAGGCTCAAACAGTGGACTTAAATGAACGTATAATGTATGAAAAATATAAAACAATCTATATATATTTTTTATTACTCTTCTTAAATGATGGAACGAATAAGTACAGCTAACATAAAAACAAAGGAGCTAAAAGAACAATTAAAAAAAGGGGAAATGACAAAAAACAGTAAAAATATAAATTAAATAAATAATTAAATGATATATCCAAAAAGATATATATAAATTACACATACCTGAGTCAATAAACTGTATGACTAAATCAAACAGGAGTATAAAAATATTTGTGTCCTCAAAAATAAGCTAAATTAAAACAAACAATAAAATAGTGAGCATACCAATAACGAAATGGTGTTATAATAACTTAATTAACATCCAAAAGACAAAACTTAAAAAGTACATGTAAATAAATCAATCTAAAAAATTCATGTGTCATAATAAACAATTATTGAATTGAAATGTAATGTCAAACAATGAAAAGTGATATATAAATAATGATATATAAATACGAGTCAACCAAGGTGTGAGAGAGATGAAGACGATCCATATTATAATTATTGAATTGAAATATGTCAATTAATAAAAAGTGATATATAAATATGAGTAAATCAAACAAGAGTATAAAAATATTTGTGTCCTCAAAAATAAGCTAAATTAAAACAAACAATAAAATAGTAAGCATACCAATAACGAAATGGTGTTATAATAACTTAATTAACATCCAAAAGTCAAAACTTAAAAAGTACATATAAATAAATAAATAAATCTAAAAAATTCATGTGTGTCATAATAAACAATTATTGAATTGAAATATGTCAAACAATGAAAAGTGATATATAAATACGAGTTAACCAAAGTGTGAGAGAGATGAAGACGATACTAACACCTCCGATAGACAATGTGATTAATATTTCACAATATGTACTTTCAGCTGGAGAAACATCCCTACTCAATAAAGGTCTGTCCTTTGTTCCTGTTCGTAATTACGACCCGTTTGAAACTCAGGTAGACCTTTTTAAATTTTTTCGTAAAATTCGTATTAAACAATTTTTTCTGAATCAAACACATGATGATTGCGACCAATCTGTCATTAAGAATAAGTCCCGTTGTATTCCCCCTCCTAATACAGACCCTCTTATTGAAAGTTTTGAAAGAATGGTTTTAAAAGAGGTTCAGTCCATTAGGCATTCTACTAAGGCTCCATATCATAATTTAACACTTACGGAAAAACAAGCGATTAAATCTTTACAAACTAATAATAAAATTATCATTAAACCTGCAGACAAGGGAGGTGCGATTGTAATCATGGACAAATCTTCATATATTAAAGAAATTGAAAGACAACTTAGCGATGCTAAATTTTATTTACGCCTTCCTGACGATCCTACCATGTCTCTTAAACAATCTATTGATAATCTAGTACTAAATGGCTTTGAGTTTGGATATCTTACAAAGAAAGAAAGAGATTTTCTCATTGTTGATTTTCCAATTACTCCCACCATTTATATATTTCCTAAAATACACAAATCTTTATCTCAACCACCAGGAAGACCTATCGTAGCTGCAATAGGATCACTCTTGGAGCCAATATCACAATTTTTAGATGTCTTTTTACGACCGTTTGTTGAATCCATGTGGTCCTATGTCCGTGACTCCTCACACGTGATTAACATCCTTGCATCTATTATCGATTTACATCCTGACACTCTTTTGGTTACCCTTGACGTAGAATCATTATACACTAATATCCCTCAGGCTGAAGCATTACAGATTTTGGAACAGTTTCTATTTTTGAGAAAAGAACATAGACGTATACCGACAGTTTTTTTGATTGATCTTGCCCATTTCGCAATGTGCGAAAAAACTTTCGTGACTTATTTTACAAGCAGATCAAAGGGGTTTCTATGGGCTCGTCAATGGCCCCAGATGTGGCCAATTTGTATGTGGCTAATTTTGAGGATAAATTTATAAAAAACAATCCTTTTAAGGCACATTTAAAACTGTGGATAAGGTATATAGAAGATATTTTCATTCTTTGGCATGGTTCAGTCGATACATTAGGGGAATTTAATAATTGGATCAACGATTGTGACATCCACCTTCGTTTTCAATTGACTTATGATCCTACTCAGATCCCCTTTTTGGATTTATTGATTACTAAATCTGGTGATTGTTTAACTACATCCTTATACAGAAAGCCAACAGACCGCAATCAACTCTTACATTACTCATGTTTTCATAATGCTGCATTGAGAAACAATTTGCCAGTAGGACAATTTTTACGCACTAAACGCATTTGCACAACGGATCTTGCTTTTGAAACACATGCTACTATAATGAAAGAGAGGTTCAAAGTAAGAGGATATCTGCAGTCTCGAATTACTACGGCATATTTTAGAGCCTGTAACTCAAAAAGATCTGATTTGTTAACATCACAGGAAAAGAAGTCTAAGGTCGGCATGGTTTGCCCACTTTTGTATTCACACCATTCCACAACTATTAGTAAATGTTTGAAAAAGTATTGGCATCTGATACAGGCTATTCCTGGATTTGAAGAGATACCCTTAACCATTGCGCATAAACGCAATATTAATCTCCGTAATGGCGAGGCCGCGGGGCAGGGTCCCCGGCGGCCGAAGGTAACCAGGCGCGCGGCCCGGTGCGGGGACCCTGCCCACGGTTATGGTGGGGCGGGCACAAGCAGGCATGATTTAAATTCATTGGCTCGCCCCTGTGAAGGAATGGGCGCGAGCCAATGAGGAGTGCTGGACAGAGGGGGGTTCTTAAGGAGGGCGCGCGGCGGCGACGGTCTCTCGGTGAGACCAGCAGTGGGGTGAGAGGTCCGTTGTCTGTCTGGCTGGAGAGATCCGTCCTTCGTTCCTGGCCGTTGAGTTGCTGGTGGGCCGAGAGGTGTCCTTCGACGGCGGAGGGGGGCTTGCGTCGGGGTGCCAGCGGTTCCGGCAGGCGGTGTCAGCATCTGGGTAAGGGGTTTGAATGCCGGCCGGTGTCACCGTATCATACAAAAAAAAAATAAATAAATAAAGGAACGGGGTTAGTGGGGACGGGAGGCAGCGTAGTCTGGGCTCCTTGCTGACGTCCGGTTGGGGTGGCTTAAAGGTTCTCGGCATTTGTGTTTTAAAGGGAGCATGCCACCGCGGAGAGGAAGGCAGGCCCGCAGTGTGACACACGGTCGTGGAGAGCATGCGGCCGAAGGGAGGCGAAGCGGGCGGCCTTTGCCTGCGCCTTTGGGAGGGCAGGGGGATGGGGCTACTAGTGGAGCGACTGGAAGGGGGTTGGGGCAGAAAGTGACTGTGGGGGCCAGGGTCAGGGGAGCTAAGGGTTCTGGAGGGTCTCGGGCTCAGAGGGGCAAGGCTGCAGCCTCAGCAAGGGGGCAAAGAGGGAGGGCTATTATCAGGGGTGGCAGGGTAGAGGGGGAATTGGGCATGGGGCCTGTGGGGGAGGAAACTGGGCCACAAGGACAAGGAAGGGATAGGGCGGCGGGGGGAGCAGTTGGGGTGGGGTTGGGGGGTGGGGGGGATGCGAGCCCAGGTTGGCAAGGAGGTGCAGGGTTGGGGGCGGCGGAGGTGGGGGGTTGCAGTTGGGGTGGACAAGGGATGGTGGGTTGGAGTAGGGGGGGGGCCAGTTTTCCCAGGGTGGGCTTCACCCTGGTTTGGGTCGCAGACTTATGGGCAGGGCCCCTTTGGCCATAGGGGTGTCGCCGGGAGCATGGGAACTCCAGTGGGCTATGCGCCGTGGGAACATTGGCAGGGGGGGGGGGCCAAGGATCTTCCCGGGCAGAGTGGTTGTCTGCTTGGCAGCCGTGTGGTTCCCCTGTCCTCCCCTCTCCCCCCTCTTCTTCTCTTTTGTCTTCACAGGTCGACACAGCAGTTCCGGCGGCAGTGCAGAGGTCCGGTGGGCAGCGAGCGGCAATGGAAGCGTTGCGGGGGCACAGTCATCTGGTATGGGGATGCGAGAACACGAAGGGTTGCCGCAGGATACGCCGGCGAACATCGGAGGTGCTGGAGGTGAGTTGTCCGGGGGCAATGGAGGGGGGGGGGCGGGGTGGAGCAATTGGAAGGGCAAGACAAAAGAGGGCGGAAGGCTAAGCATAAGCGCCGGCATGTAAGACGTCGTCAGCACAGTTCTGAGTCTTCTTCGACGTCCACTGTGTCCACATCGTCATCTTCGATTGCGCCTTCCCGTTCAGGGCAGGGAGTGGATCCTGTTCCATTGGGACCCTCGGGCGGAAAGGGTGTTCCTACGATGGTGGCATTCACGGAGTTATGGGAAGGGGTTCCGCGGCATCTGCGGTGCAAGATATGGAAGAGGAAGTACATAGATATATTCAGATTGCTGGAGGGCCAGAGGCGTTCAGGAGAGAGTAGGAAAAAGCGGAAGGAAGACGAAAAGGCGGGTCGAGTCAAGAAAGTGTCCCGGAATGTTCTCAATTGGGTTAGATCCTTTTTAAGGTTGGCGAGCGTTTGGGGGCGGCAGGCTCCGGAGGATTATGGAATGCTTTTGGCGTACGCGGACTCTATTGTGGAAGCTGCGCAGACGCATGGCAGTTTTGCGTGGCTGAATTATGATGAAAAATTTCGGGACAAGATGGAGGAGAGTAAGGGGTTGTCCTGGGGAAAACAGGATATCAACTTGTGGTTAACTCAGATGTCAGTGGGGGCGGGTGGGGGTGGAGGGGCAGGGGTT
Source organism: Ichthyophis bannanicus (assembly GCA_033557465.1). Lineage (NCBI taxonomy): Eukaryota > Metazoa > Chordata > Amphibia > Gymnophiona > Ichthyophiidae > Ichthyophis > Ichthyophis bannanicus. The sequence goes on along the minus strand of CM066032.1, from coordinate 922,971,396 downwards.
CGTGGGGTGGGGGGCGGCCTGGTGGGAACGGGGCGGCCCTTTCGTGCAAACAGTGGTTCATTGCAGCAGAAAGCAGGGGGAGGGGGTCAAGGGGACATCTGTTGGCGTTTTAACAGGTCCTCGTGCCCTTTCCCCGACTGCAAGTTCAGGCACGCATGCTCAGTCTGTGGGGGCGGGCATTCCGCGCTTAAATGTTTCAAAAAGGGCGGTGTCCCCCCTCCGGCTCCGGCAAACAAGTAATTCCGATTTAACGGGGTTGGCTCCCTCTCCACTTTCCCGGGAGGTGTTGGGCGAATGGTTGTGCTCTTATCCGCGGAGGCAGGAGAGGGAAGTGTTGGAGCGGGGGTTTTCTGAAGGGTTCATTATTCCGGTGCAAGGTACTATAGCGGGTAGGTCGGCGTGCAACTCGCCCTCAGTGAGGCGCTTGGCGACGGTGGTGCGTGAGAAATTAGCGGGCGAGTTGCTTTTGGGCAGAATAGCAGGTCCTTTTGCGGAACCGCCATTTGGGAATCTGGTGGTTTCCCCATTGGGAGTAATCCCTAAGAAGGAGATGGGGAAATTTCGTTTGATACATAACCTCTCCTTTCCGTTGGGGGACTCTGTGAATGATCATATTCCGAAGGAGCTGTGCGCGGTCCGTTATGCGTCCTTCGACGAGGCGGTGGGTCTGGTAAGACGTTGTGGCTCAGGGGCTCTGTTGGCGAAGGTAGACATCGAATCGGCTTTTCGTTTGCTGCCTGTCCATCCGTCTTCGTTTTATTTGTTGGGTTTTTCTTTTGAGAATGAATTTTATGTGGACAAGTGCATGCCTATGGGCTGTTCGAGATGTTTAGTTCCTTTTTGCACTGGAATTTAGTACGGCGGGTGGGCGGGAGGAATCTTGTACATTATCTTGATGACTTTCTGTTTGTGGGGGCGGCGTGTTCGGAGGAGTGTCAACAGCTGATGGATGGTTTTCTATGCATGGTTAGGGAGTGCGGGCTCCCGCTGGCAGTGGACAAGACAGAGGGCCCAGCCACATGTATTACGTTCTTGGGGGTGGAGATCGACTCGGTTGAAATGGTGGCGTGCCTCCCGATGGATAAAGTGTTGAAGTTACGGGTCCTGGTGGCTAATGGGTTAGCATCCGCTAAGTTATCTTTGAAGGAATTGCAAATATTGATTGGCTCGTTGAATTTCGCGTGCAGGGTCATTCCGATGGGCCGTGTATTTATGCGTCACTTGGCGGCGGCCACGGCGGAGGTTCGCAAGCCGCATCATCGTATTCAAATGTCTCAGGTCATGAAGGCCGATTTGAGGGTTTGGGAGGTTTTTCTGGAGGACTTTAATGGGGTGTCTGTTTTGATGGAGGCGGAAGTCTCCAGCGTGGATTTGCAGCTTTATACGGACGCGGCAGGCAGTAGGGGTTTGGGGATTTACTTTGGGGGTGACTGGTGTGCAGCGCAGTGGCCCCAATCCTGGCACGCAGCGGGCCTGACTAGCAACATTACGTTCTTGGAGCTGTTTCCGTGGTTGGTCGTCTTGCACTTGTGGCCGGAACGCTTGAGGAACCGCAGAGTGATATGGTGGTGTGACAATGAGGCTGTGGTGGCGGTAGTCAATCGGTACACGCCACGCTGGTCGCTGGTAGCGGGTTTAATGCGGGACATAGTTTTCGCGTGTTTGCTTTTAAATGTCACGGTGAAAGCTCGGCACATTCCGGGTTGCACTAATAGAATTGCCGATGCTCTTTCTCGTTTCAAGTGGGAACTGTTCCGGACGCTGGCGCCGGAGGCGAGCGAGGAAGGCATGGAGGTTCCAGACCATTTATGGAAGATTGGCCAGCAGAGATGGTACGGCTGTTGAAGAGTTCGCTTTCACCGTCGACGTTGGTGGCATACCAGAAAGGATTTGACACTGTATTGGACTACCTGGAGTCGCACGGCTGGCGGCCCGGAGCTGGGGTTGACAGTTTATTGGGACACTATATAGTGGAGGCGAAGTGCACTGGCGTGTCTCGGGCATCCCTGCGGAGGCGCTTGGCGGGCTTTACATTCTTTGCCAGAGCTGCAGGCTGGGTGTCCGGGAGGCCTGGGTTTTTGGTCCAAAAGCTATTGCGAGGCTGGGATAGAGGGAGTCCGTCACCCAGGGACGCTCGGTTGCCAGTGACACATGACCTTCTAGTGCGGCTTTGTGAGGCACTGCCGAGTGTGGCGTCTTCGCGCTACGAGGCTGTTCTTTTTAAGGCATTGTTTTGCTTGGCCTTTTTTGGGGCTTTTCGGGTTGGCGAGCTGGTGTCCAGCTCTGGCAGGGCAGAGCGGGCTGAGGGATTATTGTTTACTCATGTGCAGATTGGAGGGGGGCAGCTGCGGGTCAGGCTGGCTAGGTCAAAGACCGATCAATTGGGCAAAGGATTGTGGGTGGTACTACGGGAGGTGGTATCCCAGCCGACTTGCCCTGTGGAGGCTGTGCGGGCCTATTTAGCAATGCGTCCGGTCGCAGGTCCTTTGTTTTTCTTGCATGCGAATGCAGATTGTGTGACCCGATTTCAAGTTGCGGCGGTGCTGCGGTTGGCCATACGGAAATTGGGCATGGATCCGACGTGCTTCACTCCGCATTCCTTCCGCATTGGAGCGGCGACAAGTGCAGCTGCAGCCGGACTGTCCGAGGTCGCGATTCAGAGCATTGGCAGGTGGCGGTCGCAGGCCTTTAAAGGTTATGTGCGTTTATGAGGGGAGCGGGGGGTCCTGTTAATAACCTGTGCTTTCTTTTTCAGATGCTGTGCGGTGCCTGCAATTATGCTGGATGATCGGGCATTCATTTGTGCATTGGGCGGGACTGCAGGCAGCTGAACGACCGTTGGGGCCTAATTTGGGACTCGACCCGGCTTTGGTGTCTCTACTATGGCTTGGTGAGCGCGGTCTGCGTTGGCCGCAGCTGTTACCTCTGCTCCGACACCATAGCCGGGTGAGAGCGGAGCCCGCTGTGATCCTGCTACATGTTGGTAGGAATGATCTGAATGGATGGACATGTAAACAGATCATTCGAGCAGCAAAGAGGGATTTGGCGGTGGTGACTCGACTGTTCCCACAGGTTATGTTAATGTGGTCAGACATCATTCCAAGGCCTGTTTGCCGGCAGCAACGGCGTTGGTCCAGGGGGTTGGCAAAGGTCAATCGACAGATTGGGCGGTGGGTATGTCAGCATGGGGGGTATCAGATTATGCACCCCTGGGTTGACGTGGACTGCACTGGGCTCTATCGCCAGGACGGTGTGCATTTATCACTGGTGGGAGTAGACCTCCTGTTGAATGACTGGCAGGAGGCTTTGGAATGCATGGTTCAGCGGGAGTCTCGATGGTCGCAGCTTAGGGGGGGCGGCGTAGAGGCGTAGACGTGCTCTACGCCGGGTGGCGGGATCCCGGAGGTTTCCGGGGTCCGGAGCCTTAAGCTGGAATTGGGGCAGGGGCAGTCGCCCCCAACTCGGATGACCCCTGGCTGGTCTTTGCTAGTAATATGGCGAGGCCGGGGAAAGGGGGGGGGTTGGCTTTGCCGCTGGCTCGGCCGCGGCGGGAGTGGAATGAGGTCACCTTGCTAGTGATATGGCGGGTGAGGGCTCATTCCGCTCGTGGGTTTGTTATGTAAAGGTTGGATGTTTAAATCAATGTTTGGAATGTTATAATTTGATTAATAAAGCTGCGACCATTTCGAGCCAAAAGTTATTGTCCGTACTGGTTATTGGGAGTGAAAGGGGGAGGGGGGAAATTATGGTGGGGGGGGGAAGAGGGTACCACCGGGTCCGACCTGCTTGGTTATGGCGAGGCCGCGGGGCAGGGTCCCCGGCGGCCGAAGGTAACCAGACGCACGGCCCGGTGCGGGGACCCTGCCCACGGTTATGGTGGGGCGGGCACAAGCAGGCATGATTTAAATTCATTGGCTCGCCCCTGTGAAGGAATGGGCGCGAGCCAATGAGGAGTGCTGGACAGAGGGGGGTTCTTAAGGAGGGCGCGCGGCAGCGACGGTCTCTCGATGAGACCAGCAGCGGGGTGAGAGGTCCGTCGTCCCGCCCGCCCGCCCTTTCTTGTGTGGGGCTTTGGGTAAGGTTGTTGCAGCTGGTGGGGGGGCGGGATCCCGGAGGTTTCCGGGGTCTGGAGCCTTAAGCTGGAATTGGGGCGGGGGCGGTCGCCCCCAACCCGGATGACCCCTGGCTGGTCTTTGCTAGTAATATGGCGAGGCCGGGGAAAGGGGGGGGGTTGGCTTTGCCGCTGGCTCGGCCGCGGCGGGAGTGGAATGAGGTCACCTTGCTAGTGATATGGTGGGTGAGGGCTCATTCCGCTCGTGGGTTTGTTATGTAAAGGTTGGATGTTTAAATCAATGTTTGGAATGTTATAATTTGGTTAATAAAGCTGCGACCATTTCGAGCCAAAAGTTATTGTCCGGACTGGTTATTGGGAGTGAAAGGGGGAGGGGGGGAAATTATGGTGGGGGGGGGGAACAGGGTACCACCGGGTCCGACCTGCCTTGGTTACCTCCTGGTTCCTTCCGCTTTTACTGAACGACGTTTCTTATCAAAATATAAAGGACACTTTCAGTGCGGTCAATGTTCCGTATGCACTCATGTTATATCTATTAAGAACTTTTTCCTACATCCATTAACTAATCAAAAGTTCCATTTAGATGATTTTTCAAACTGTACGACTAGTCACGTAATTTATGTAGTGAAATGCCCTTGTAACAAACTTTATGTAGGGAAAACCACACGCCCTGTAAGGACTAGAATAATAGAACATAGGAGTAGTATTAAAAGAGGTGCAATGGACAAACCACTTGTCACGCATTGGCATACGGCAGCACACAAGATATCTGATTTAAAATTTTTTGTTATCAAAAAGCTTAAATTTAATTGGCGTGGTGGTAATGTTGATAATACTCTCTTGCGATTAGAACAACGTTACATTTTCAATTTGCATAGCCTGTATCCAGAAGGTTTGAATATGGAAAATGATCTTTCTGTTTTCCTTTAGTATGGTCACCCTTTGTGATTTTATTTTTTAGTAGTTTATTTTTTAGTAGTTTATCTTTCCATAGTGTACAACGGGTTTGCCGGTTTTTGTCAGTAATGGATTAGCAAATATTGTGTATTATCCTTTTATTGATAATTAGAGACTGTTTATAAAACACAATGCATGTGTGCTTTTAATATGTTGCACCACACGTTGGCTTTTTATACGTTGTTATTATATATTTGTTTATACAACATTATAATTTTAAATATCTGTTTGCAGAGTATGTTGTTCCTCCAATCAAAACATTTCTTTCTTTTTTTTTTTTTACCATTACCTTACATTGGTTAACCTTTTATTCTTAAACACTCATTCATGTTTTTATGGATTTTGGTCGGCTTATATACACTAACACTCCCCCTGCTTTACTGTTAAGGATGGTCTCACATATTACAGATATGATGAACTTGGTAATCCTTCTCCTTTGCCGTTGTTGTTTCATCGACATAATCCTCAATTTAGCTTCTCATCAATTAAATCCTTCATTTACCCTTAATTTTAATGGTTGTTCATTCAATTTTTGTCCTATACATCACTTTTTCAATTGCATAATCCAGCCTACATCATCAGCCTCGTTCCTATTTCATCTTTACATTGCGCAAGTGTGGGCGTTTTGACTTTGTAAACGGATCGTTGACTTTGGCGCGCTTGTTGCTGGTTGTAAGATTATTTTATCTTTTGATAGTAAGTGGTCTCTTTTTAATTATTTTAATATATTACTGGGGTTTTATCCCCTTTATTTTGACTTGGGGTTAGTTTTTATTGCTTTTATCTTTATAGCTCTTTAAGTTGCCTGGCGATATTTATTTTTGATACTTTGTTTAGAAGGATCCTTTGGCTCTTCATTTTTTTTAAATTATAGCATGGCGTCCCGCGTCTTCATTGCTTTTATTATTATTCATTTCATTAGTATGATTCATAATGTTAAGTTGAAATCTTGCGTTTTATCCGCCACAATACGTGCCAGTTCGCAACTTATGCAGTCATTCATAAACTTGTTTATTTGCACTACTCACTTATCTTTTCATCAGATATCTTCATTTTCATCTGTTTGTGATAGTAAAATTTGCATGGTTGCACTTCCTTTATTTACAATCAATTTGACACATGTTTTTAGGCATCATTTATTTTTCTTTTTTAAAATACAACATGGCACAACCGCTATGTTTCACCTTCTCACCTCTTGGGTTGCTTCATTAGTATGCTTCACATTGTCCATCATTTTTCGAAAGCTTGTTACCTTTGCATGTTACCCGATCTTTTATTGCACAATATGGACATAGTATCTTCTATTTTCACTCGCGTCTGTCTCACTGGGTCTACAGCGCGATAGTTTGTAATTTATGAAATAAATCATAAATTTGCCCATTGGCAAAGTTTACACTCCCTTCTTCATTTGTCTTTCTGTTTACTTTTTAGCGGTTCGTCATAGCAGTATTGCTTGTTATGTGCTTCGACTAATTTTTTCCTATCAGTTTGATCTCATAAAAGAAGTCACACAAGTGTTTGGAAACTTCACACCTTTGGTTTTACTTCACTCCCTTTCCTCACTGTTCATTAAGCACTCCTGGCACCTCACTTACATTGGTTGATTTTCTACCTTTTTTATGATAGTAAAAAGGCTGAAGTACAATCTTTGAAATCTCACATGTTGATGTTCCATTGTTTTCACCCGATCCTTATGTGTTGCACTATAATTTTGCCAATGAGTCCTATTTGTTACCTATTTTCCTTCATTACAATTTGGTTTTTATAAGTTCTTATAAGTTTGTTAATACACATTACACTGTTTAGTTTGGTTTATACCATACGTGTTTTTATTTACATTTCATAGATTACACAATTATACCTACAATAAGACTATCCGCGGTCAGGTAACATATATTTATAATCTTTTTAATCCTTTCACTCTACTAGTTATTAAGAATTGATATATATGGATCATCTTCATCTTTCTCACACCTTGGTTGACTCGTATTTATATATCACTCTTCATTGATTGACATTATATTTCAATTTAATAATTATAATATGGATCGTCTTCATCTCTCTCACACTTTGGTTAACTCGTATTTATATATCACTTTTCATTGTTTGACATTATATTTCAATTCAATAATTGTTTATTATGACACACATGAATTTTTTAGATTTATTTATATGTACTTTTTAAGTTTTGACTTTTGGATGTTAATTAAGTTATTATAACACCATTTCGTTATTGGTATGCTTACTATTTTATTGTTTGTTTTAATTTAGCTTATTTTTGAGGACACAAATATTTTTATACTCTTGTTTGATTTACTCGTATTTATATATCACTTTTTATTGATTGACATTATATTTCAATTCAATAATTATAATATGGATCGTCTTCATCTCTCTCACACCTTGGTTGACTCGTATTTATATATCATTATTTATATATCACTTTTCATTGTTTGACATTACATTTCAATTCAATAATTGTTTATTATGACACACATGAATTTTTTAGATTTATTTATTTACATGTACTTTTTAAGTTTTGTTTTTTGGATGTTAATTAAGTTATTATAACACCATTTTGTTATTGGTATGCTCACTATTTTATTGTTTGTTTTAATTTAGCTTATTTTTGAGGACACAAATATTTTTATACTCCTGTTTGATTTAGTCATACAGTTTATTGACTCAGGTATGTGTAATTTATATATATCTTTTTGGATATATCATTTAATTATTTATTTAATTTATATTTTTACTGTTTTTTGTCATTTCCCCTTTTTTAAATTGTTCTTTTAGCTCCTTTGTTTTTATGCTAGCCGTACTTATTCGTTCCATCATTTAAGAGTAATAAAAAAAATATATAGATTGTTTTATATTTTTCATACATTATACGTTCATTTAAGTCCACTGTTTGAGCCTGTTTGTTTTATCTGTTTTTTTAAAAAAAGTACTTTTGTGTTTTTAATTTATTTATAATTTATTTTTAGCCATTTAAGCCCCTGAAGAAGGGAATTCCGAAACACGGCCTGTGTTGGGCCTGTGGCTGTTGTTGGTTTAATAAAGGTTCATTATACGTCACCTTCCCTGCCAAGAAATAGGCCATGCTGCAGGTCCCCAGCAGTGCTAATGGGTGAGATAGGTAGTTTCTGCAGACACACCTTGGATATATCTGTATGTCTCAGTCAGGTGTAGCCCCTATGGGCCCCTAGGAGGATTATGTACCACCACCCTCCTCCTCCAGGGCTGAGGGTGGTAAACAGGGTCTCCCATCAACAGATCCACATTCTACCTCCCTGCAATGGTGGCAGTAGAGGGGAACCATCAAACCAGGTCCTGCTGGGGAACAGACACCTACAGGGTAGTCAATGCAGCTTTGTACACATCCATAACGCAATAGCAGACAGACATTAGGCCTGGATATGCTAAGCTGCACCCCACCACTATCTGATATTCTCCTGCAGCAAGCCTTCAGCCACTGTACCCTGCAAGGCGCTCCATCATGACAAATACCAGCTGCAAACAGTCTGCTAGCTAGTCCATAGTGCATGTTCCTGGTGGAAATGCGTGCACCCAGAACTGGGATGTCAGCATACACAACAAGCAGATAAGTCAGTGACTGGGCCCCAAAAGGAAACCCATAAATATCACATGAGAGAAATACTATAGAGCACTATGGGGGTGCCTAGCCATGCCGTGGTCACTGCACAGTCAGGGTGAGAGTGATCTCCCAGCAGGACATGCTGTGGCCACCCTGTCTGTGTAGGTGGTGGCCGGGCACTACAATGTCCCAGCCATTGCCCTATGCCCTGTGCAGATGCATCCTGGCCAGGCCACCCTGTCCGGGCTATACCCATGGTACCTTGCTCCTCATTATGCACATTGGCAGGCCAATACTGGCAACAGTGCTGGCAGTGTGGGCTGTGGAGGGTGTTTGCAGCCACAACACACTGGATAGACAGACACACCCCCCCCACACCTATGCCAGCATTGTGCTACTATAGAGGAGTTTAGCAGCCCTGGCCACCACACCAGTCCTGGGCACAGTACAGGCATGGATATGGTACGCAATACTGTTGGGGGTCACTCCCCAGCGTGGTAAACACTGTCAGAGACCAGACCTGAAGCACACACCACAGACATCAGAAAGATTGTTATGATGGAGCTCAATCAGCAAACTGTGCTTAACGTAGGAATTGCTATCTGCCAGTAATCATAGCAAATGTTTGATAGCTGTGTACCGTATACCCAGGTGTAGGGTGGCATTGCTAAGGTATGCAAGTGCTAGTATTGGGAGATGCACGCAGGGCCCAATGTCCTGCCTCTCCTGGAGGCATTGGCTAATGGGGCCTGTGGGTGTGGGTGTGGGTGTGTCTGCCCCTGTTGGCTGCTGCTGTACGGCAGAGTTTCCCAACTCCAGTCCTGGTGTGCCAAACACTGTTCGGGTTTTCATGCTGTCCCTCATGAATATGCATGAGATACATCTGCATACCATGGGGGTGGTGCATAGATATGCAGCACAGGCATCTTTATTAGAGGCAGCATGGAACCTGAATGGTGTTTGGCCCTCCAGGACTGCATTTGGGAGACTCTGCTCTAGGTAATGCGCCTGTTTATGGTGTCTGTGCTCAGTGGGGTAAAATTTAGGCGTATTAACCATGCGTATGTTCTCTGCAATAAAGGTTTGTCCTAACTATCACGGTTTAGTTGTGGGAAAAAAATGTGGACTGGATTGGCAGTAGCCCCAGCTGGGCTTTGAACCTGTGACCTTCTGTTCTTGTACACACTGTCTGTGTGCACTGCACCACTGCGTTGCCACAGATATGCTGTATTCCCTGGGGAGTCCATGACTGTACATCCGACAGGGCCTGTTTGTTGCAGTGCACGGCACCCACCTGGACAGGGCTAGGCCATGGTCTGCTCTGGGCAGCTGCCACTGCCCCCTCCACCTCCAGTACCCCTGTGCCACCATGCTGACATGCCCTTCTGCTGGTGGTGCTGGTGGTACGCAGTCTCAGGCCATCCTGTGTGCGGGTAGGCGGCTGCCTATGGTGTGGGTTCTGGGGTAGGGGTGCCTGCATATCTGTCCGCACGTCCCCCAATCACCGCCTGCCAATGTTCTGTGCCCTTGGGGGTACCTGTTGGGTACTATCCCCGTGACACTGTGCTGAACACTCTCGTGGCCATGTTGGGCCCTCATCAGTTGCTGTCTGACTGCTGTTCAGTTTCAGCATTCCTAAGTGCCATCTAGGCATCTGCCTAGTCCGCACTGTGCCCCAGCTGCACCACAGCATGTGCCGCCTGCAGCCCTCTGTATCCCCTTTCCCAGCATCTGTCCAGTTGCCCATTCCGACATGCCCGCCCTGCTGTTGTGGAACATGTGCATGCCATAGGTAACCTGTCCAATGGAGAGGGAAACCCTGATCAGTGCTATTTCACTGTGGGATCATTCACCTTGTATGGGGACGGAGCATAGTCCCTTCTAAAATTCATATTCATTTTTTGCGGCTTTCTTGGGAGTGTTTTTTGATGTTTCCTATTACTATCACTATTGCCCAGCTTGATTATAATTTTATTTTATTTTGTTGGGGTCATTTTCAATGTTTATTTGCACTTTTGTTCCGTGCACATGTATCACACTTATCACTTTTTTGTAGGTTTCCCTGGTTTTGCTGTACATTGCTGACATAAATGGTTTCTCTTCCCTTTAAATCGGCTCTACCGCGAGGTTTTCACTCGCGGTATTTTTTGCCTTGTATTTCAGCCCCGCTCGTGTGCGGGGAGCCTCTCCCCTCCCACTCTCCACCCATTGACCCCTTCTCTCCGCCCCTGGGGAGCCTTCCTCCGCCCTCCGGGAGCCTTTCCACGCCTTTATCGCACATTAGCGCGACGCGCACATGAGCATGCACTTTAGTGCGCCGCGCACCTGTGCGGGGCACATTTGTGCCCCGTAACGCGACATTAGCGTGCGCTAAGGTACCTTAGCGCACGCTAATGTGTGCCGTGCACATTAGCGCAGTTTAGTAAACATACCCCTAAGACAAAACCACCCATCTGGGCAGCAGCAGAATGGGATGGTTTTATAAGAGGAGGATCATATTTCTGTGACAAATGCAACAACAATGGAATTAACTGCAGAAGAAAGACTTGTCAAATCTATTTCTGTATCTTGTCATGAAAACCCAATGGATAGTCACAAAACAAATTGCACTATAGTGCTGGAAGATAAGACCCCCAGGTTAGAAGGCACTCAAATTGCTACTGGGGATGAGCTGAAGACTTCTCAAAGTAAAGCCAGCATTTATGATGTAGTTGGATCTGCTGATGTAGCTGCACATAAAAAGAGAGTCAGAAGTTGCAGATATCTTACATATTGGGACATGGAACGTACGAAGCATGAACTAAGGGAAGATGGAGATAGTCAAGAATGAAATGGAACGTGTACAACTCAAATCTCTTGGGTGTCAATTAACTGAAATGGACTGGCTTTCGGCACTTTGCATCTGATGAGCATATGGTTTACTATGCTGGAAATGAAAGACACAGAAGAAATGGTGTTGCATTTATAGTTAAGAAGAAACTTGCAAGAAATCTAATGAAATACAATGCAGTCAGTGAAAATCTCGTAACGTGCGCGGCGTGGTAGTCTGCAGGATGCCATATAAGGAGTGGGCGTGTCAGTCTTAAAAAAGCAAACCGGGATTAATCGTGCGCTAATGTGCGCCGCGCACTAATGTGCGCCGCGCACAGTAGTGCATGAGAAACGTGCGCAGGAAGCATAAGCAGGCGTGCTGATGTGCAAGTAGAGGAACAGAGCCACAGTACAATGGTTAAGACACTGACTGATGGTGCAGAGATCATGGGTTCAATCCCCCACTGTGCCCAATGAATAAGGCTGCCTGAGGCACTACCTGGTATGTGTAATATTGCATTATGAGGCATTTTAATTTTATTTTAATTACTGCTGCTAGCAAACGCACTCTCAAAGCACTGTAACATAAGGTGCTGCATAAGGCACCCCATAAGGTACCCCAGAGGGCACATTTTAAAGTGCACTGTCCGCCACGGCACCCTACAATGTTGCTGAAAGGGTGGCCTATAGGGCGCCATATAGGGTGCCCTATGAGGCACAGCAAGGTCATAGCACTGTGTTTGATGGCAGCACTGTGCATTTAAAAGCATGGAAATCTTAAGTAGGTGCGCTGACATGCAAAGAGGAACAGCAGTGTAGCACAATGGTTAAGGCACTGATTGATGATACAGGGGGTCATGAGTTTGATCCCCAGTGTGCCTAAAACGTAAGGCTGTCTGAGGCATCAGCTTTGACATGTAAGTATTGTTTCCTGCAGCACTTTATTTGTATTTTATTAATTGCTGCCAGCAAACACACCCTCACATGCCGTAACTGAAGGTGCCGCATAAGGCACCCTATAAGGCACTCCATAGGGCACATTATAAAGTGCACTGTCCGCCACGGCACCCTATAATGTCCCCTATAGGGCACCCTATAAGTCGCTCCACAGGATAACGTATAGTGCACCTTATATGGATAGTAACCATAAGGTGCCCTATAGGGCGCCCTATAAAACGCCCTCTGAGGCACCTTATGGGTACAGTACACTGAGGGTGTTTTTGCTGGCAGCAATAATGTACATTAAAAAGAGATAATGCTTTGGGCAGCCCTATCAAATAACCCTACTGTGGGTTTGAATCCATGACCTCTGGCTCCACAGGCAGTGAAATAACCAGTGGGCTACAGCTCTATAGCTGCTAGCAAGCCCCTGGCTGGCTGCAGAGGGACTGCATGTCACCACACAGACAGTCTGCTGTGGTCACCAGGATAGGGTTAGCCCACCCATACCCATGATGCACTGCACATGCAAATCAGCTGTCTACAGATGAACACAAGATGGGGTATGCACCCCCACAGCACCTCGGCCGGTAGGGGGAACTGACCATGTGCGTTACTGGCACAGAGTAGCTACACACCGTCACATTGTGCGGGTACTGTGCTCACCCTGAGGGTGCGGTGGGGCGCCCAGCACCAGGTCCACAGCACCTTCCATGGCAGAAATAGGCCTTGTTGCAGGTCCCCAGCAGTGCTAATGTGTGAGATAGGTAGTTTCTGCAGACACACCTTGGATATATCTGTATGTCTCAGTCAGGTGTAGCCCCTATGGATCCCTAGGAGGATTATGTACCACCACCCTCCTCCTCCAGGGCTGAGGGTGGTAAACAGGGTCTCCCATCAACAGATCCACATTCTACGTTCCTGCAATGGTGGCAGTAGAGGGGACCATCAACCCCGGTCCTGCTGGGGAACAGACACCTACAGGGCAGTCAATGCAGCTCTGTACACATCCATAACACAATAGCAGACAGACATTAGGCCTGGATATGCTAAGCTGCACCCCACCACTATATGATATTCTCCTGCAGCAAGCCTTCAGCCGCTGCACCCTGCAAGGCGCTCCATCAAGACACATACCAGCTGCAATCTCCTAGCTAGTTCATAGTGCATGGTCCTGGTGGAAATGCGTGCACCCAGAACTGGGATGTCAGCATACACAACAAGCAGATGTCAGTGACTGGGCCCCAAAAGGAAACCCATAAATATCACATGAGAAAAATATTATATAGCACTATGGGGGTGCCTAGCCATGCTGTGGTCACTGCACAGTCAGGGTGAGAGTGATCTCCCAGCATGACATACTGTGGCCACCCTGTCTGTGTAGGTGGTGGCCGGGCACCACAATGTCCCAGCCAGTGCCCTATGCCCTGTGCAGATGCATCCTGGCCAGGCCACCCTGCCGGGCTATACCCATTGTCACCGCCTCTGAGCCCAAGCGGTAGAAACTGGTATTGCTTGGCTCCTCGAGGGTGGTAGTTGTGCCTTCTTTTGTACAAAATCACAGAACAAACTTTAGTTCAAGTTTAGGGCTTTATTCCCCGTCCCTTGAGGTTTCTTTCTCTTTTGGGTAACCCAAAACAAGAGCCCACTTTGGCTTATAACACAAATTAAATGGATAACAAAAATAGCTTCCTGCAGCTTCCAAACTTTAAACCAAAGAAACTAACAAACAGTCTTGCTGTCTCACACAAGCCTTTCCTTTGCTGGCTAATAATACAGCTCACGTCTGTTTGTTGGAGAGTGATTGAAAGTTAGCATACAGCTTACAACACTTGAGCTATGGTCACAATTAAATATCTATCTCAGAGAAAACTCTGGTTCAGCCACAGTTAAAGAGCAGTCCATTAATTCAGGAATTACAGATACCTCTGAATTTTCATATTCCATTAATTCCGGCTCGTCAGCATTTACATTCTTAACATCAGCTGTTGAATGAGAGTATGGCTGGGTTGCTTCGTCAAACAGGAAGTTCCTCTCTGTATCTGAGCTAATGCCTCCCTGGGAACTACCATATGACTTTGAGTTGAGCTTTGCAAAGCTCTGCACCTGCTGGTATCCTAGTAGATAGCTCAAATCTCTGTTTGCTTTGTTATTAGGATAATTACGGCAGGTTCTGTGCCTGTTCAAGTCTAGCTTTCTTAACTCAGCTGACCTGGATTGCAAAGTTTCTGACGGAACTTTGCCAGAAGCTGGGAGCTCACAATGACTGGGAAAATCTTCAGTTTCTTCTGGTAGGTAAAACTCTCTTCTCCTAGGTTTTCTGTAACTAGGGGAAAAGTTATTCTCAGCCTCTATATAGCGGCTATTTCTAGGACTCCAGGATTTTACCCTCTCAGATAGCAAATAGCCTTTACTTTCATTCCTTGCACCGGTACCTGCTATTGCAGTCTTCCCACGTTTCTCTTCTCTTTCATGCACATATACGCTATCAGGCTGCTGACTTCCCACTGTTTCATACTGGTCTCTGGATTCTCTCAGACCTTCACGCTGGCTCCCTCGTTGCCCCAGTATTTCACTCTCACTCTCATTCTCTCTTTCAGACCAACTCCATGCTCTCCACGGCTTCAACTGTGTTTGCCGCAGTCTCGCTGATTGTGACCTTTGTTGCTCCAACTCCTCTCCCTTTCTAACTGTTTGAGAGCCTATTTTATCCTCGTGTCTCCTGACTCCACCTTCACCCAGCTGATCCCTATTAGGCAAAATGAATTCCCTTTCTTTGCTACCTGGGTGTGTCTGCATGGGTCTTGTGCACGTGTGCCTGGGTTGTCTATAGCAACCATCTGCCATTACTTTGTTTACCCTGTCATTTTTTCTCCGATCATTCGCGCTGATCTCCATTTTCTCGGGCTGCCCTAGGTCTACCCTGTGACACCATGGTACCTTGCTCCTCATTATGCACATTGGCAGGCCAATACTGGCAACAGTGCTGGCAGTGTGGGCTGTGGAGGGTGTTTGCAGCCACCACACACTGGATAGACAGACACACACTCCCACACCTATGCCAGCATTGTGCTACAATAGAGGGGTTTAGCAGCCCTGGCCACCACACCAGTCCTGGGCACAGTGCAGGCATGGATATGGTACGCAATACTGTTGGGGGTCACTCCCCAGGGTGGTAAACACTGTCAGAGACCAGACCTGAAGCACACTCCACAGACATCAGAGAGGTTGTTATGATAGAGCTCAATCAGCAAACTGTGCTTAACGTAGGAATTGCTATCTGCCAGTAATCATAGCAAACATTTGATAGCTGTGTACCGTATTCCCAGGTGTAGGGTGGCATTGCTAAGGTATGCAAGTGCTAGTATTGGGAGATGCACGCAGTGCCCAATGTCCTGCCTCTCCTGGAGGTATTGGCTAATGGAGCCTGTGGGTGTGGGTGTGGGTGTGTCTGCCCCTGTTGGCTGCTGCTTTACGGCAGAGGTTCCCAACTCCAGTCCTGGTGTGCCAAACACTGTTCGGGTTTTCATGCTGTCCCTCATAAATATGCATGAGATACATCTGCATACCATGGGGGTGGTGCATAGATATGCAGCACAGGCATCTTTATTAGAGGCAGCATGGAACCTGAATGGTGTTTGGCCCTCCAGGACTGCATTTGGGAGACTCTGCTCTAGGTAATGAGCCTGTTTATGGTGTCTTTGCTCTGTAGGGTAAATGTAGGTGTTTTGGGCATGTTTACGTCATCTGCAATAAACGTTCTGTCTGTATTAGCACGTTGTAGTAGTGGGTAAAATATGGGGACTGGGTTGGCAGGCACCATAGCTGGGACTTGAACCTGTGACCTTCTGCCTCTAAACACACTGGTTGTGTGCACTGCACCACCGTGTTGCCACAGAGACAGTGTGTTCCCTGATGATACCATGACTGTTTGTCCGGCAGGGCCTGTCTGTTGCAGTGCATGGCACCCACCTACACAGGGCTAGGCCATGGTCGGCTCTGGGCAGCTGCCACTGCCCCCCTCCACCACCAGTACCCCTCTGCCATCATGCTGACATGCCCTTCTCCTGGTGGTGCTGGTGGTGTGCAGTCTCAAGCCATCCAGTGTGCAGGTAGGCAGCTGCCTATGGTGCGTGTTCTGGGGTAGGGGTGCCTGCATAGACGTCTACGCTTCCCCCAAACACCGCCTGCCAATGTTCTGTGCCCTTGGGGGTACCTGTTGGGTACTATCCCCTGTGACACTGTGCTGAACACTCTCGTGCCCATTCTGGGCCCTCATCAGTTGCTGTCTGGCTGCTGGTCAGTTTCAGCATTCCTAAGTGCCATCTAGGCATCTGCCTAGTCCTCACTGTGCCCCAGCTGCACCACAGCATGTGCCGCCTGCAGCCCTCTGTATCTCATTTCCAAGCATCTGTCCAGTTGCCCGTTCCGACATGCCCGCCCTGCTGTTGCCGCACATGTGCACGCCATAGGTAACCGGTTTGATGGAGAAGGAAACCCTGATCAGTGCTTTTCACTGTGGGATCATTCACCTTGTATGGGGACGGAGCATAGACCCTTCCAAAATTTATATGTATTTTTTGGGGCTTTCTTGGGAGTGTTTTTTTATGTTTCCCATTACGATCACTATTGCCCAGCTTGATTATAATTTTTTTTTATTTTGTTGGGGTCCTTTTCAATGTTTATTTGTACTTTTGTTCTGTGCACATGTATCACACTTATCACTTTTTTGTAGGTTTCCCTGGTTTTGCTGTACATTGCTGACAGAAATGGTTTCTCTTCCCTTTAAATCGGCTCTAACGCGAGGTTTTCACTTGCGTTATTTTTAGCCTCGAATTTCACCTCGCTAGTGTGCGGGGACCCTCTCCCCTCCCACTCTCCACCCATTGACCCCTTCTCTCCGCCCCTGGGGAGCCTTCCTCCGCCCTCCGGTAGCCTTTCCCCGCCTTCAGCGCTCGTGTGCGCCGCTGCGCGCATGAGCGTGGATTAAAGCGCATTTTGGCCCCATAAAGCATCATTAGCGTGCACTAAGGTACCTTAGCGCGCGCTCATGCACGCCGCGCACGTTAAGAAAGTTTAGTAAACATACCCCTTAATTTCTATTCGTCTATGAGGAAAGCCCAACAACACAGCTATAATTCAGATATATGCCCCAACAACAGTTGCAGAAGAACATGAAAATGATGAGTTCTATGAACAAGCTGAAATTGACAGAACATACAAATAGTATATCTTGAAGTCATGGGTGACTGCAATGTAAAAGTTGTCAACAAAGAAGAAAGCAAAGTGATTGGAAAATATGGACTTGGCAACAGAAATTAAGCTGGAGAAAGACTGATAGAATTCTGCAAGACCAATGATCTATTCATCTCAAACACCTTCTTCTAGCAACACAAGCGCCAACTGTACATGAGGACTTCACCCAATGAATTGTACAGAAATCAAATTGACTAAATCTGTTGAAGACAACAATGGAAAAGCTCGATAATATCAACAAAGACAAAACCTGGAACTGACAAAACCTGATCACCAACTACTAGTATGGAAACTCAAGCATCCAAAGTTGAAAAAGAGCAACACATTCAGAAATGTAGCAAAATATGACCTTGAGAATATACCACTGAAATTGAAAGACTGCCTGAGAAATTGATTTGCTGCTTTAGATATAAAGTACAGGGTTCCAGAAGAGTTATGGGATGACATCAAGAAGGTTGTGTTGGAAGAAAGCAATAAGTCTCTACCTAAGGTGAAAAAAGAAAAATGGCCAAAATGGATGACTGAAGAAAATTTGAAAATTGTCTAGAAAACGCAGAGAAGTTAAAGCTAGAGCAGAAAGAGAGGCAATAGCAAAACTCGACAGAGATTTCCAGCGTGCAGCAAGACAAGACAAGGAAAAGTACTACAATGACACATGAAAAAAAATAGAATCAGAAGCTATTAGAGGGAGAACAAGATTGGCTTTTCTAAAGCTACAAGAGTTAAAGAAAAAATTCCAGCCTCAAATTGGAATGCTACAAGATTCTCAAGGATCCATATTGAATGATGCTGAGAAGATCAAGAAAAGGTTGAAAGAATATACAGTCATTATACCATAAAGATCAAGTGGACCAACAGCTGATTCAACCTATACCTTATGATTAGGAACCATTGGTGATGAAAGACGAAGTAGAAGCAGCATTGAAAGCCTTATCAAAGAAGAAAGCATCAGTCATTGATGGCATTCCCATTGAAGTATTTACAGCAATTGGATGCAGCTTTACCATATTTACAAGGTTCTGCCAGGAAATGTGGAAGACAAATTCATGGCACACCTGATCATTCTCTTGCAAAACCTTTATATTTGTCTTCTTAATGTTCAGGTGCAGGCCCATTTAAGAATATGTTCCTTGATCTTGAGAAGCAAATGTTTCAGATCGTCTCCACTTTCAGCCAGTAATGTGGTATCATCAGCATAGCGAAGGTTGTTGATGAGTCTTCCACCAATCTTCACACATTGGTAGTCTTCACACAGTATTGCTTCTCTGATGATTTGTTCTACATATAAATTAAACAGGTAGGGGGAAAGTATGCAGCCCTGTCATACACCTTTGCTGATTTTAAACCAATCTGTTTCTTCTAGTTCCATTTAAAGTGTTGCTTCTTGATCAATTTAAAGGTTGTGCAAGAGAACTACAGGTGTTCTGGTATACCCATGCTTTTTAATGTGGCCCAGAGTTTCTCAAGGTTTACACAGTCAAAAGCCTTGCTGTAGTCAATAAAACACATATGGATATCCTTTTGGTATTCTTTTGTCGTTTCAAGGATCCAACTCACATCGGAGATGATATTTCTCGTTCCTCACCCTTTCCTGATCCCTGCTTGCACTTCAGGCAGTTCTCGTTCCAAGTATGGTTGTAGTCTCTGTTGAATGATCTTGAGTAGAATCTTGCTGGCATGTGTAATAATGTCCACTGTCAGTTGGATCATTTTTCTTCAGTATTGGTATTAACTCAGATCTTTTCCAGTCAGTTGGCCATGAATTTGTCTTCCAAATTTCCTGGCAGAGCCTTGTAAGTATGGTAACAGCTTCATCCGATTGCAGTTATACTTCAATGGGGATATCATCAATGCCCAATGCTTTGTTCTTTGATAAGATTTTCAATGCTGCTTCGACGTCTTCTTTCATCACCCATGGTTTCTGATCATAAGGTACAGGTTGAAATGGCTGTTGGTCCACTTGATCTTTATTATATAATGACTCTGTATATTCTTTCCACCTCTTTTTTGATGTTCTCAGCATCATTCAACATGGATCCTTGAGCATCTTGTAGCATTCCAATTCAAGCCTGGAATTTTTTCTTTAACTCTCATAGCATTAGGAAAGCTGATCTTGTTCTTGCTATAATAGCTTCTGATTCTATTTCCTTGCATGCATCATTGTAGTACTACTCCTTGTCTTGCATTGTTGCACGTTGGAAATCTCTGTTGAGTTCTACGATTGGCTCTCTTTCTCCTCTGGCTTTAGCTTCTCTAGTTTTTAGGTAATTTTCAGAGTTTCTTCAGTCATCCTTTTTGACTGTTTTTGCTTTTTCATCTTTTGTAGAGACTTCTCGCTTTCTTCCAAAACAACCTTTTTGATATCATCCCATAACTCTTCTGGAATTCTGTCATTTGTATCTAAAGCAGCAAATCGATTGTGCAGGCAGTCTTTAAATTTCAGTGGTATATTCTCAAGGTCATATTTTGCTATATTCATGATTGGCTTGCTCTTTGTCAACTTCAGCTTGTTTGCATATTAGTAGTTGGTGATCTGTACCAGAGTTATCTCCAGGTTTTGTCTTTGTTGATGTTATTGAGCTTTTCCATTGTTGTCTTCCAGAGATATAGCCAATTTGATTTTTGTACAATCCATTGGGTGAAGTCCACATGTACAGTCAGTGCTTGTGTTGCTGGAAGAAGGTGTTTGAGATGAATAGATAATTGATTTTACAGAATTCTATCAGTCTTTCTCCAGATTCATTTCTGTTGCCACGTCAATATTTTCCAACCACTTTGCCTTTTTCTTTGTTGCCAGCGTTTGCATTCCAGTCACCCATGACTATTAGGTTATCCTGTTTGCATGTTTTCTCAATATCAGTTTGTACTTGTTCATAGAACTCATCAACGTCTTCCTCTTCTGCAGCTCGTATTGAGGCATATACCTGAATTATAGTTGTGTTGATAGGCATTCCTCATAGACAAATAGAAATTAAGCATTCACTGACTGCACTGTATTTCATTACAGTTCTTGAAGTTTCTTCTTAATTATAAATGCAACACCATTTCTTCTTTGTTTTTCATTTCCAGCATTGTAGACCATGTGATCATCAGATGCAAAGTGCCCAATGCCAGTCCATTTCAGTTCACTGACACCCAACAAATCAAGTTATACACATTCCATTTCATCCTTCACCTCCTCCAGCTTCCCTTGGTTCATGCTTTGTATGTTCCATGTCCCAATGTGTAAGACATATTTGCAACGTCTGACTCTCCTTTCATGCGCAGCTACATCCTCAGTCAGACGTCTCGAGGGCTTTGGTCCACCACATTATAAATGCTGGCTTTACTCTGAGAAGTCTTCAGCTCATACCCAGTAGCCAGTTCAGTGCCTTTTGACCTGTGGGTCCCATCTTCTAGCACTATAATGCAATTTGTTTTGTGACTATCCATTTGCTTTTAGTGGCAAGATACAGAAGTAGATATAATATAAATATATAAAGTAAAATAACCAAATTAAAAACAAAAGATAAATACAATGATAAAAAATCAAATAGGGCAGGTATGAACCATTATTTAAACATAAACCTCAGAATAAAACCTGGGGATCAGGCAGGACACAAAGGGATAAGGGAGGAGAAAGAGAGAAAGTATTTTTATTGTATACCAAATGAACATGAGCACTGTGAGAACACTGTCAGCGCTTTTGGCTTAAAGTAGAACCAAGCTGAAACAAAAGTACAGTGGTGAAACAAAATTCATATACTCTTGATGGACTACAAAAAGGCACTGCTACCTCTGGAGAGAGATCTGCAATTGTAAGTATTTACTTCTGGGAATTTTTTAAAATCTTGGTGAAAAGGGAATTCTTTAGATTACAGCTGATTAATCTGTGAATACAGTGTATTTGTTAAATCAGTCAGGGCCTAGTATCAGCAAAGAGCTTTTAGTTAAATTAAAAACTCAACAGGTGCTTTCAATTTAAGTTTAAAACCCAGCAGAGAGCTTTTAGTTTAAATTTAATAATCAGTCAGGGCCTAGTAGCAGCAAAGAGCTTTCAGTTTAAATTTAAAACACAGCAGAGAGTTTTCTGGTTAACTTTAGAACCCAAGACTCCCTCAGTCCAAGCAAGGGCCTTTTGAATCACCCAGGAAATTGGTAACAGATTACCTTAGAAGCACAGGACAGGGTACTGTCTAGCAGTCAGCTTTTAATATATCTCCTTTCCTTTCCTCCCTCCCCGACACTCACCCATCCCTGGGATAATCGTAGCTTTATAGATGCTTAAATCTCTTAAAGAAAAGGAGGTGCCATATTCACTTTCAGGTGCAGCTGTTTATCCTCATCGGGCATACATTAAGGACCCGAGATTAATTAAGCTTCAGGTGAACAAAGTACATTAAACATATTATTAGGAATAGTTTTATTAGTATAAGTATCCCTAGCAACCCTTAGTAAGTAAAGAACTTAAATACCTAAACACAATCTTAAACTAAGATACAGACAGCAGTCCAGCAGCAAGATGGGGGTTTCCAGTCTTGCACATGTATGATTTTTTCCAGTTGGTGAGGGGTCTTACGTGTGCACTAGGTACAAGGAGCTCTTTGCTCTCAGAGAACGAGTCTGATCTCTGGAGGCTAGAGTAGCAGACTTGAAGGACATAAGGAAGACAGAGAGGTACATAGACGAGACCTACAGGGATATAGTATTGAAGCCCCATCTCCAGTCTGGCAGCATCCCTGTTGCCATGGAGGAGAGAAGTCACGTGACAGGGCAGCATCACCCTGGTTAGGCAGGAAGTGATCCTGTAGCAAGGACCTGACCTCCAGGTGATGTAAAACACTCTCACAATGAGGAGGTTTCTCCAGGGCTATGTGCCCATGAGGAAAGGGTTAGGACAGCCGTTATTGTTGGTGATTCTGTCACTAGGCATGTAGATAGCTGGGTGGCTGGTGGATGTGAGAATCGCCTGGTAACATGCCTGCCTGGTGCAAAGGTAGCGGATCTCACGTGCCACCTAAACAAGGTCTTAGATAGTGCTGGGGAGCAGTCTGATGTCTTGGTACATGTCGGTACCAATAACATAGGAAAGTGTGGTAGGGAGGTTCTGGAGGCTAAATTTAGGTTTTTAGGTAGGAAGTTGAAATCCAGAACTTCCAGGGTAGCATTCTCCGAAATGCTTCCCATTCCACGCGCAGGACCCAAAAGGCAAGCAGAGCTCTGGAGTCTCAATACGTGGATGAGACAATGGTGCAAGGATGAGGGTTTTGGATTTGTTAGGAACTGGGGAACATTCTGTGGAAAGGAGGGGCTCTTCCATAGGGATGGGTGCTACCTTAACTGGGATGGAACCAGGCTGCTGGAATAAAGCAGCTTTTAAATTAGATAATAGGGGAAAGCCGACAGTAGCCCAAGAGCACATGGTTCAGAACAATGTTTCCTTGAAGAATACTAGCAAAAAAATGAAGTTAGGGCACATCAGTAGAGAGGTTCCAATAAAGACAAAAGTAGCCCAAATACCGTTGAAAGTACAGAGCAGACAGAGCTTAAAGATTCCAAATTACCCCTGCTTACCAATAGCCAAATTAATATGAATAAAATACAGCCTCTAAAATGCTTGTATGCAAATGCTAGATATCTAAAAAATAAGATGGGAGAGTTAGAATATTCAGCACTAAATGAGAGGTTAGATATGATTGGTATCTCAGAGACAAGGTGGAAGGAGGACAACCAGTGGGATACTGTGATACCTGGGTACAAACTATATCGTAATGATAGAGAAAATCAAATTGGTGGAGGGATTGCACTCTATGTTAGAGAGGGCATTAAGTCACATAGGATTAAAGTTTTGCAGGAAACAAAATTCACTGTAGAATCTCTATGGATTGAAATTCTATGTAAATAGGGGAAAGGGAAGGCAATGGCAGCGGGGGTGTACTATCGACCGCCTAGCCAGAATGAACAAATGGATGATGAAATGCTCAAAGAAATCAGGGAAGCTAACAAAAGTTACAACACAAAAATAATAATGGGTGGAGGCGGAGCCAGCGCGAAACCGGCATGGAGGTGTAAGACCTCTTCTCCTGGGCCCTGAGCTATAATCCTGCGAGCTACCCGAATGTAACATCTCCCCGGCTGGCGGATTTATAAGGGCAGCGTTGGAGAATGTCAGGGGGTAAGCAAACTCGACTAGAATTTCCTCCTACGGCGGCGGCGACAGGGTCTAAAAGATCTAAGACCGACCCGTTGTCGCCGCACAAGCCAGCGCCCCAGCAAGAATCGGCAAATGACCTCAGGCAGCTTTTACAAGAAGTGAGGGTCATATGAAACCGCGTCGATTCAAACGGCGAGACATTATCTGCACTGCAGGACGATATCAAGGACTTGGGCGCGCAATTTCAGTCTCTCTCTGTTAGAGTTGAGAAAGTGGAAGAAACGGTAGCGGGGCACGAGGACAAGATCAAGTGCGTCGTTTCCATCGCGCGCAAGGTGGACTGGCTCGAGCGGAGCGTGGAAGACATGGGCAATAGGGCCCGGCGCAACAACATCCGTATTATAGGCCTCGGGGAAGGGGCCGAAGGCGGAGACCCCATTCGATTCATGGAGGACTTTTTGCCCAAGGTACTAAAAATCAACTTCAGTCCCCCGCTGGAAACTGAACGGGCACACAGGATCCCAGCATCCCCGTCGGGCCCCAACGCCCACAGCACGCGGCCTCGCCCTTTCATTATGTGCCTGTTGAGGCATCAGCAAGTCCTGCAGATATTTGCCGCGGCTAAAGCTAGTCAGCCGCTCCAATATGAGGGGCGCAAAATCTTCTTCTATGCGGACTACTGCAAGCGAATGGTAGAGAAACAGAGGCAGTTCCTGGAGCTGCGGCCTAGACTTCGAAACCTGCAAGCACGATTTGGACTGTTTAGCCCAGCGCGTTTCAAAGTGACTTTGAACAACAGCACCAAGTCTTTTGAGGATCCTGGATTGTTGCGCCAATTCATTGAGGATCAAGAAGAGCTTCTGATGCAGCAAAGCTGAGCCTGCCGGGGGTCCGGTGGTTATGGTCTGTTGCACGCGGCCTGCAGCGGGTGGCCGCTGCGGTGTCTGTACATTGATGGTACTGGACATGCCTGCTATCTGGGGATTATCTATCTTTCACTGTTATCTTGGCGGGTGGTTGGGTACTGAGCAGTTTATGTTTTCTATAAGGGACTGCCCCATGCTGTAAGAGTGTTTCTGCTGTCTCACCCTACTTTGTTTTTTTTTCTGTTTGGGAGGGGTTTTCGGCTCTCTGGGAATTTCTGGGATATAGGAGGTTGGGATGTGCCCACTGCTGACCGCATGCCAGATGATGTTGTAAAGGCAGGATGGCTGGTGGGTTGAGAATTTTATCTTTAAATGTGAAGGGGCTCAGGTCACCGATCAAAAGGAAGAAAATCCTGGTGTACTGCAAGCGTCAGTCAGCTGATATTATTTTGCTTCAAGAAACGCACTTATCAGCACCTGAGGCGAGCAAACTGGAAGATAAGCATTTTAAAGTGGCGGGCTGTTCCCCTGCCGTGCATAAGAAAAATGGTGTTGTCACATTAACAAAGGTTGCTCTGGGGTGCCAGATAGTTAGCTCAAGTCATGATGATGCTGGGAGATGGTCTAAATCTTTAGTAAGGTTGGGGAGGGAGTTGCTGTCCATTGTAAATATCTATGGACCTAATGTTGACGACCCCGCTTTCTTCTGCAGCCTCAGTGGGGTTATCCAGGAAGATCCAGGGGCTATGATAATTGCTGGAGGTGACTTTAATTTGGTCAGAGATCCCTTGCTGGACAGGTGTCCTGGTAGGGTTGAGCGCCCCTCTCGTGTGAGTCTCGCGCTTTCCTCCCTGCTCGACTCTTGTGAGTTAGTTGACATCTGGCGAATACTTCACCCAAAAGAAAAGGATTTTTCTTTTTTTTCCCCCCGTGCACAATTCTCTGTCCCGTATAGCTTATTTCTTGTTCTCTAAGTCCCTGGTCCCTGGCTGTCGAGGCGCCTCGATCCTAGGTAGGTCGGTGTCGGACCACGCAGCTATAATGGTGGATGTTGTAATGGAGGAAGTAGAGCGACCTGGCCAGACATGGTCCTTTAACCGATCGTGGCTAGCGGACCCTGCCTTTCAGGAGGATGTGTGGGCTGCCATTGCCTCCTTTTTCTGCTGGAACAAAAAGGGCGATACCGCCAGTTGGGCTTGGTGGGAGGCCTTTAAGGCCTCAATATGCGCTGTGATTACCAGTTTTAAAATCAAGGAGGCAAAAAGGCGGAAGGCGCAATTATGTATGTTGGACGCGCAAATCCGTGCCGGAGAAAGATTATGGGCAGCCCAACCTAACCCGGGAATCCTATTACGGTTACAAAGGCTTAGATTTCAATATAATGAAACCCTGAGCTCCGAGGTCGAGCAGATCATGTTAAAACAGACTGCCCGGTTTCATGTGGAGAGGAATAAAGCCGGCAGGCTACTTGCCCACACAGTGCGTGGGAAGCAGACTAAACCCAGAATAGCCTCCATCTTATCTAGTTGTCAAGAGAGCTTGACTAAAGATGAGCAGATAGTGGCAGAATTCTCTAAATTTTATAGCTCGCTATATGCTTCTGAGTCGAAAGCAGACATTAGCGCATTTGCTAGCTTTGTCGATGGACTGGAGCACCCTGTCCTGGAGGAGGGCCAGACTCTTGATCTTGGTAAGCCCTTCCTGCGTGACGAGCTTCTCTCAGCAATACAGGCCATGCCCTCGGGGAAGGCGGTCGGCCCTGATAGTCTCCCCGCTGAATTTTACAAAGTTTTTAGTAATGAACTTGCCCCATTTTTGTTGGAGTATTTTGGAGAGCTCGAAAAGGAGCGTAGCCATACCGGTAGGTTCTCTGAGGCCACTATTGTGGTGTTGGAAAAACCGGGCAGGGACCCCAATCACGTAGCGAACTATCGGCCCATTTCTCTCCTGAACGCCGACTATAAGATCTACGCGAGCATTTTAGCGCGCAGGCTTGCAATGGTCGTCGGTGACTTGGTTCACCCTGACCTATACGGGTTCGTTCCCGGGAGGTCTACAGCAGATAACGCCCACCTTTTTTGTAATTTGCTCGAGAGGGTCTCGTCGGACACTTGTCCATATACTGCTCTCTCATTAGATGCGGAAAAGGCGTTCGACAGGCTAGAATGGCTGTTTATGTTCTTCATTTTGCAATGGTTTGGCCTTGGCGAAGGGTTTATAAATAAGGTCCGTGCGTTATATTCCTGTGCTACTGCTAGCATATGTGTCAATGGCATCCTCTCGCGTCCCTTCTCCCTTCATAGAGGAACCAGGCAGGGGTGCCCCCTTTCCCCTCTGCTATTTAATTTAGCTTTGGAACCTTTGGCCATTGCAATCCGAAGCCAGGCGGATCTCAAGGGGGTTCAGCTCGGGACCCTGCAAGTAAAGCTATCTGCTTACGCGGATGATCTGCTTCTTTTCACGCAACCTGAGGAAGTCCCGTCTATCTTGGCCCTGTTTGGTAAGTACTCCAGTGTCTCGGGATATAAGATCAACTGGTCTAAATCGGTGGCATTTCCCCTTAATTGTTTTGCAAACTCGGCGGAGATGGCGGATTTTCCCTTTAAATGGGAGGCGGGCAGCATCAAGTACCTAGGGGCATGGTACAACGCGTCGGCAGAGGACATGATTCGAAAGAATCTGGAGGAGCTTCTCCTCTTTATTCGGCAGAAAGTTTTAGCCTGGTCTCCCCTCCACCTCTCCTGGTGGGGCCGATTAGAGGTCATCAAAATGTCTCTCACTCCAAAGATTAATTATGTACTTGGTATGCTCCCTTTTTCAATTCCGTTGAAATGGTATAAAAAGATAGAGAAGAGTCTCATTACTTTCCTATGGAATGGTAAGCAACCTCGTATTGCCACCAAAAAGTTGAAAGCTGCTAGGGATAAGGGGGGAGTGCATTTCCCTGACTTCTATTGGTACCATCAAGCCCTCCTGATTAAACAGGGATCCTTGTGGCTGAACGCAGACGAGCCTGGGCAGAGGCCGACTTGGCTAGAGGTGGAGGCCTGTGTGGTCGCCCCTTGTCCCCTGCTGCACATGCTAGGTGCGCGGCATCCCGAATGGTCCCTGGTGGGGCGGGTCATTAGGTCCACGCAGGGAGCCTTCCCAGAGCTGGCGCGGCTCATCGGACAGGAAGACCTACCCTCGGGGCAGACTCCGTTGTGGTGGAACCCACGATTTAGGATTCAAGGGTGTATGTTTGCTTGGAGGGAGTGGCAAGAACGGGGAATCTGGTCACTTGGGCAGCTGGTAGATGTCAAGGGATGGAAAGCTTTTGCGGCACTGCAGAGGGCGTTCTCCCTACCCGACTCCTCCTTCTTCAAATGGGTCCAGCTTAAGCATTGTATTGTAGCATCTAACACACCTTTAAGGGCATCTGTGCTTGATAAGGGGGGCGCTTTGCTTCATTGGTTGAGAGCCACCATTTGCCAGCAGGGGGCTACTTCTAAGATTTATGCCATATGGAGGAAGCGTACCTCCAAGGTACCTGTCGGGCTGACCCGGGTCTGGGAATCTGACATCTCTCAGGAAATCACATCCTCAGAGTGGAAAATTCTCTGGGGCCCGGTGTCCAAAGCCTCTAGGTCAGCTGCGATCACCCAATCATTGTATTTTTTCATGCACAGGGCTTTCATAACCCCGTCGAAGCTGGCTAAATGGGATTCCGGCAACTCTGGTATATGCTGGTCTTGCTCAAGGGACAAAGGCACATATAAGTACATGTTCTTTGATTGCCCCCTAGTTCAGAAGTTTTGGAGGCAGGTGTGGGCTAGGATGCAATCGATCTTGCATTTTTCGGCGGAGCTGGAGTGGAGCAGGATCTTTCTGCGGTCCCCAAGTGTATTCCCTGGGGGGAGCCACGATCAAACCTTCTTATTTAACTTCATGACGGCCATTGCCATTAAGATGATCCTGTGGAAGTGGAAGAATTTTCAGAGCCTAAGCTTGGACGGTTGGTGGAATTTGGTTTGTCACTATTCTAAGCTGGAAAAAACTTACTGCAAACTCCATCAACCGGACAAGGTGGAACTAAACGTCCGCAGATGGTCACTATTGGACCTTTTTGTGGCCCGCTCTCAGACTGCGGCGCCGCCTGGAGGTCCTGCATCCAGAGGCTTAAGGTCTGGACAGGCTGTCCTGCCTGGGGTGTAGCTGCCTGGGCGGTTGGGGTGGGTGCCCCTTACTTCCTCGTTTATGTTACATTTAGGCCAGTGTTTTTATCCCAGAGAGCCGGGGTGGGTCTGGAGGGGGGGGGGGGTGGCCTTAGTTGATGTTGTATAGGTTACCTTTTGTGTTGTGTAGTGGAAGTCTAGTTGCTTGTTTTGTAAAAGGTTAAATAAAGACTTTAATGGGTGATTTCAATTACCCCGGTATCGACTGGGTCAGTGTCACGGCAGGACATGCTAGGGAGATAAGTTTCTAGATGAAATAAATGACTGCTTCTTGGAGTAGCTGGTTCATGAACCAACAAGAGAGGAAGCCGTTTTGGACCTAGTCCTTAGTGGAACACAATATCTGGTGCAAGAGATAAGGGTGTTGGGGACACTTGGCAATAGTGATCATAGCATGATCGCGTTTGATTTAATAAATGAAGGAAGAACGGTAAGGAAATGCACAGTACTACCTTTTAACTTTCAAAAGGGAGAATATGATAAAATGAGGAAAACTGTTAAGAAAAAACTAAAAGGAACAGCTGCCAAGGTTAAAGATTTACATCAAGCATGGGTGTTGTTTAAAAAATACTATCTTGGAAGCCCAGACCAGCTGTATTCCACACTTTAAGAAAAGTGGAAGGAAGTCCAAAAAACTTCCAGCATGGTTTAAAGGTGAGGTTAGAGAGGCCATTGTTGCCAAAAAATTATCTTTCAGGAAATGTAAAAAGGAGTCAAATTACGAAAACTGGAAACACAAGCATTGGCACGTTAGATGCAAAGCATTGATAAGGCAGGCAAAGTGAGAGTTTGAGAAGAAGCTTGCTGTGGAAGCAAAAACATATAATAAAACCTTTTTAAAGTATATTCGTAGCAAAAAACCCGTGAGAGTCAGTTGGACCATTAGATGATAGAAGGGTTAAAGGGGCACTAAGAGGGGACAAGGCCATAGTGGAGAGACTGAATGAATTCTTTTCTTCAGTCTTTACTGAGGAAGATGTAGGTACTTTCCAGGTACTTGCTGACTACATATTCCAGCCACCCACGGCGTTTCGCGCCGCGGGCACGCGCCGAAGGTGCGTGCCCAAGGAGCAGGTCCTGCTCCTTGGTCGAGCTCCTTGGGTCAAGCTACTGGGGAGTTCTATCTGGGTGCTTCGTGGAAATTTACCCTAGTCGATCTCATTTCTTTTCAGTTCAGTGTTTCTTGTATCTCTGCTCTTACTTTGGTTCCCTCCGAGGGCCTACTCCTACCCTTGTGATCCTATGCTTAGCTTGGATTCTGTATGGCTTCCATTCCGGTTCATTGGGGATGGCGTCCCTCCCCACCTTCAGTAGTGTTTGCTGCTCCTTCTGTAGCACGTTGTCCTTCTAATCTAATTCTTTGTAGTCATCAGAGGGCTGCTTTACACCTCAGCTCTCCTGTAGCTAGACCTTTCCCTGTCGTTTCTGCTTTAACACTTAGTTTGGCCTTGCTTAATTGTCGATCGCTTCGGTCCAAATCGTTGTTGGTCCAAGACCTTATCCATCAACACTCCTATGACTTATGTTTCCTTACTGAGACATGGCTCAAGGAGGGTGATGGCCCTATTTTCTCTAGTTCCCTCCCCTCCGGTTTTTCAGCGTTTTCAGCCCCTAGGTCGGGTAGGACTGGTGGGGGGGTAGCTCTTCTTTACCGCTCTACCACTACTATTTTTTCCTTTCCTGAGTCTCTTTTTCTCCGCCTGCAGTCCTCACCCCCATTTTATTTCCTACTGCTTTATCTTCCCCCTTCCGTTGCTGCTTCCCGTTGGGATACAACTCTCCAAACTCTTTCAGAGGCAGTCCTTCACTACCCTAATCTAATCATCCTAGGTGATTTCAACATCCATGTAGACTCCCCCTCTAGGCAAAGGGACCAGACCTTCCTAAATCCTTTGAATGATATCTCTCTCTGCCAGCATGTTTCTGGTCCTACTCACATAGCAGGTCATACTTTAGACCTCGTTCTTTCTCCTGCCACCCTACAACCCTCAATTTCTGCCCCCACTTCTCACCGTGTTCCGTGGTCAGATCACTTTTGCGTCTCTTTTTCATTGTCTTATTCTCAGTCAAATGCAGTTGATTTATTGGTACCTCATCCTCCGACAAGTTTGCATCACCGTATTACTCCTTCGACTCTTAGTGCTTTTCCATCTGCTTCTTCACTTTTTCCCTCTGATTTTGATTCTTATTCATCTGACACACAAGCCCTGCTTTGGGACTCTATCCTTTCTGAGGCTCTTGATGGTTTAGCTCCTCTTTCCCCTTATACTGGGCATCCTCATCAGACATGTTCCCCCTGGTATCACCCAGGCCTTCGCCTCCAGCGGTCGCAGCTTCGACAGGCAGAACGCCACTGGGTTAAACACCCATCACCTGTGACGCTCCTTCAGTTTAAACGGATTTATTCGACATATCATTCAGCTGTACAGTCCGCTAAGCGCTCCTTTTACATTGCAAATATTGCTGGCGCCGCAAATTCTTCCAGGCAACTTTTACGATTCTGCGTAGACTGTCCTCTACTACTTCTTCCCCCAATCAGTCCGTTTTGGCTACCTTTTTCTCTACCAAGATCTCGAATTTGCGGACCTCTTTTCTTAGTCCCCCCTCCCTCATCTCCCTCATCCTTACCTCTTTCTCCTTCTTCTTTGGCTACTGTTGACACATTATCTTGCCCAGAACCTCTGGGGACCCCCCCTTCCCCTCCCAACCAGGCACTGGCTCATACTTGGTCCTCCTTTTCTGCTATTACCCCTGCTGAGTTGCTACACGCTCTCTCCCAGTGCAGAAAGACGATATGTAAACTTGATCCAATTCCATCTCATTGGCTGGCTGAATCCTCCTTACAATTAGTTCCTATTATGACTACTATTATCAACACTAGCTTTTCGTCCGGCGTCTTTCCCGCTTCTTGGAAATCTGCTATGGTTCACCCTCTTTTAAAGCAACCCTCTCTTGATCCGTCTGTTCCTTCCCACTGGCATCCCGTTTCCAACCTCTTTTTTATGGCCAAGTTGTTGGAGCGCTTCGCTTTCTTACAACTAAACTCACATGTTGAAACCACTAATACCCTTCATCCCCGCCAGGCCAGATTTCGACCTGGCCATAGTACAGAAACCGTTCTTTTGGCCCTCTTGAATGAGATTCACGTTGCCCATGACTGTGGGGACATCACTCTTCTTGTTTTACTTGATTTGTCAGCAGCATTCGATCTCATTGATCATCAAGCACTCCTTGCTCACCTCTATGATTTTGGAATACGTGGCACTGTGTGGCGGTGGTTCCGTTCTTTTCTTACAGCCCGTTCCTTTACCGTATATTCTAATAATCAGTCTTCCTCCTCTTTCCCTCTTGTCTGTGGTGTGCCACAGGGCTTGGTTCTTTCTCCCTTGCTCCAGCAATTTCCGGTCTCATCATATATTTATGTAGATGACATTATTCTTCTGTTCCACACCTCACCTATTCTCCCAGATATTTCACAGTTCAATCAATGTCTTAACCATATTTCCTCCTGGCTTTTTTCAAACTTGCTTCATCTGAATCCCTTAAAATCCACTGCGATGTGGGTCTCCTTAAGTGGGCCCTGTCCATCAGTGGCCCCTCAAATTGACCATATTTCCATTCCACTTGTTACTTCCTTTCGGTATCTGGGGGTTATTTTGGATTCCTCCCTCTCCTTTCATAGTCATATCTCTGCCATTACACGGCGCTCTTTTGCAATACTGCGCCAGATTAAAGCCGTCCGTTCCCTCCTTCCCACTAGCTCCTTTGTCACCCTGACGTTGGCATTAGTTATCAGCAGGCTGGACTACTGTAATATCCTGCTGGCTAACCTTCCAGCTTACCAACTACAGCATCTACAACTTATACAAAACACTGCAGCTCGCCTTATTACATCAGCCCGTCGCTTTGATCATGTCACCCCCATCCTTTGCCGTCTTCATTGGTTACTGCTCCGCTTCAGATTTCAGTATAAATTCCTTATCCTAACACACAAGGCCATCTATACATCTACTCCTGTGTATTTATCTAATCTCATTTCTCTCCATACTCCTTACCGTCAGCTCCGTACTCTACATGCTAACCGTCTGTCCCTTCCTTCTCCGTCTCAAGCACATTTGGAACAAACTCGTCACTCAGCATTCTTTTTTCTTAGCCCCATGCTTTGGAATGCTTTACCACCCACTCTCCGTCTAAAATCTTCATATCTGAAGTTCAAAGAATTACTGAAGACCCATTTGTTTCAGAAAGCTTTTGACCTCCCTCCCACTGCCCCTCCTTGAGTCCTTTCAGTTGTGTTTGGTTTGTCTATTGTTAGTCTTGCACTGTCCTTCTCCCTCTTTCCTATTTCATTTGGCATTCCTTTTCTAGTCAGATAGCGTAGTTACTATTTTATTTATTGTAAACCGCTTTTATGCCTTGGCCAAAGCGGTATATAAAGTTTAAAAATAAAGATAAAGATAATGTTACCCATGACTGAAATGGTATTTAAAGAAGATGCTGCGGAAGAATTGAAAGAAATATTGATATACCGGGAAGATGTATTACAACTATTTCATAAATTGAAGAGTAGCAAATCACCTGGACCAGATGGTATACATCAAGGGTATTGAAGGAACTGAAATATGAGATTGCAGACCTGCTATTAGTAATCTGTGAACTATCATTAAAATCTTAACAGGGTCCCTCATGAGAGACCTTTGGTGAAATTAGAGTCATGCGATAGGAGGCAATGTACTATTGTGGATCAGGAACTGGTTAAAAGATAGAAAGCAGAGGGTAGGGCTAAATGGCCAATTTTCCCTATGGAGAAAGGTGAATAGTGGAGTACCACAGGGATATGTGCTGGGTCCGCTGCTTTTTAACTTATTCATAAATGAATTGGAAATGGGAATAACGAGTGAGGTTATCAAATTTGCAGATGACACAAAACTACTCAAAGTTGTTAAAACCCATGAGGATTGTGAAAAATTGCAAGAGGGCCTTGATAAATTGGAAGACTGGGCATCCAAATGGCAGATGAAATTTAATGTGGACAAATGCAAAGTTATGCACCTAGGAAAGAACAACCCAAACTATGGTTACACGATACAAGGTTCCCCATTAGGAACCACCACCCAGGAAAAAGATTTAGGCGTCATCGTGGATAAAATGTTAAAACCCTCCGCCCAGTGTGCAATGGTGGCCAAGAGAGCAAATAGAATGCTAGGTATCATAAGGAAAGGAATGGAGAATAAAACAAAGGATATTATAATGCCTCTGTATTGTTTCATGGTGCAACCGCACCTTGAATATTGTGTGCAAATCTGGTTGCTATATCTTAAAAAGGATATAGCGTTATTAGAAAAGGTATAGAGAAGAGCCACCAAAATGGTAAAGGGGATGGAAGGATACTCCTATGAAGAGAGGCTAAAAAGGTTGTTGTTGTTGTGAAGTGCCGTCGAGTCGGAGTCGACTCATGGTGACCCTCTGGATAGCTATCCTAAATTGTGTTCGGTCTTCAGTCAGGCGGTTCATTGTTGACAGACTGGTACCCGTAGCTGCTGTTATTGTATCGATCCATCTCATTGCTGGCCTTCCTCTTTTGCGTTGACCTTCTATCTTGCCAAGCATGATGTCTTTCTCTAATGTGTCCAAAGTATGAAAGTCGAAGTCTTGTCATCTGAGCTTCTAAAGAAAGCTTAGGTTTGATCTCCTCTAGTACCGACTGGTTTGTTCTTCGGGCAGTCCATGGTATACACAGTATTCGTCGCCAGCACCATAATTCAAAGGCATCAATTTTCTTCCTGTCTGTCTTTTTCACTGTCCAGCTTTCACATCCATATGATGTTATTGAAAATACCATGGCTTGAACAAGTCAAATCTTTGTATGGAGAGAGACATCTCTGCTCTTGAGAATCTTATCTAGGTCTTTCACAGCCATTCTGCCAAGAGCAATGCGTCATTTGATTTCTTGGCTGCATGTTGCTTCTTTAATGATAGTTGATCCAAGTAGGTTAAAGTTGTTCACAATTTCAATTTCTTCTTCTTCAACGATGAACCTGTTGATTATGCCAGTTGTCATGATCTTTGTCTTCTTTACATTAAGGTGCAGGCCCATTTTGAGACTATGTTCTTTGACTGTGAGAAGCAAATGTTTCAGATCATCTTCACTTTCAGCCAGTAATGTAGTATCATCAGCATAGCGAAGGTTGTTGATGAGTCTTCCACCAATCTTCACACCTCTGTTGTCTTCATACAATCCTGCTTCTCTGATGATTTGTTCTGCATATAAATTAAACAGGTAGGGGGAAAGTATGCAGCCTTGTCTTACACCTTTGCTTATTTTAAACCATTCTGTTTCTCCTTGTTCCGTTCTAACTGTTGCTTCTTGATCAATGTACAGATTGCGCAAGAGAACAATCAGGTGTTCTGGTATACCCATGCTTCTTAATGTGGCCCAGAGTTTCTCATGGTTTACACAGTCAAAAGCCTTGCTATAGTCGATAAAGCACAAATAGATATCCTTTTGGTATTCTTTAGTCTTTTCAAGGATCCATCTCACATCTGCAATGATGTCTCTCGTTCCTCGCCCTTTCCTGAACCCTGCTTGCACTTCAGGTAGTTCTTGTTCCAGGTATGGTTGTAGTCTCTTTTGAATAATCTTCAGTAGAATCTTGCTGGCATGTGGGATCAGAGCGATTGTTCGATAATTTCCACAGTCAGTTGGATCACCATTCTTTAGTAATGGTATAAACACAGATCTTTTCCAGTCAGTTGGCCATGTTGTTGTCTTCCATATTTCTTGGCAGAGCCTTGTAAGTATGGTAACAGCTGCATCAGATTGCTGCAATACTTCTATAGGAATGCCATCAATGCCTGGTGCTTTGTTCTTTGATAAGGCTTTCAATGCTGCTTCAACTTCTTCTTTCATCACCAATGGTTCCCAATCATAAGGTACAGGTTGAAACGGCTGTTGGTCCACTTGATCTTTATCATATAAAAACTCTGTATATTCCTTCCACCTTTTCTTGATCTTCTCAGCATCATTCAACATAGAACCTTGAGCATCTTTTAACATTCCAATTTGAGGCTGGAACTTTTTCTTTAACTCTCGTAGCTTTAGGAAAGCCGATCTTGTTCTTCCTCTAATAGTTTCTGCTTCTATTTCCTTGCATGTGTCGTTGTAGTACTTTTCCTTGTCTTTTCTTGCTGCACGTTGGAAATCTCTATTGAGTTCTGTGATTGTCTTTCTTTCTCCTCTGGCTTTAGCTTCTCTGCGTTTCTGGGCAATTTTCAGAGTTTCTTCCGTCATCCATTTTGGCCGTTTTTGCTTTTTCACCTTTTGTAGAGACGTCTCGCTTTCTTCCAACACAACCTTCTTGATGTCATTCCATAACTCTTCCGGAGCTCTGTCATTTGTATCTAAAGCAGCAAATCGATTTTGCAGGCAGTCTTTAAATTCCAGTGGTATATTCTCAAGATCATATTTTGCTG
Organism: Ichthyophis bannanicus; assembly: GCA_033557465.1. NCBI lineage: Eukaryota > Metazoa > Chordata > Amphibia > Gymnophiona > Ichthyophiidae > Ichthyophis > Ichthyophis bannanicus. The sequence goes on along the minus strand of CM066032.1, from coordinate 922,935,077 downwards.
CATTCATGAGTGGTTTGCTCTTTTTCAACTTTAGCTTGAGTTTGCATACTAGTAGTTGATGATCTGTACCACAGTCTGCTCCAGGTTTTGTCTTTGTTGATGTTATAGAGCTTTTCCATCGTTGACTTCCACAGATGTAGTCAATTTGATTTTTATACAATCCATTGGGTGAAGTCCATGTGTACAGTCGCCGCTTGTGTTGCTGGAAGAAGGTGTTTGAGATGAATAGATCATTGGTCTTGCAGAATTCTATCAGTCTTTCTCCAGCTTCATTTCTGTTGCCAAGTCCATATTTTCCAACTACTTTGCTTTCTTCTTTGTTGCCAACTTTTGCATTCCAGTCACCCATGACTATCAGGATATCCTGTTTGCATGTTCTGTCAATTTCAGCTTGTACTTGTTCATAGAACTCTTCAATTTCATTCTCTTCTGCAGCTGTTGTTGGGGCATATACTTGATTTATAGTTGTGTTGATAGGCGATCCTCGTAGACGAATAGAGATTAAGCGTTCGCTGACTGCATTGTATTTCATTACAGTTCTTGCAAGTTTCTTCTTTATTATAAATGCAACACCATTCTTCTTTGTCTTTCATTTCCAGCATAGTAGACCATGTGATCATCTGATGCAAAGTGCCCGATGCCAGTCCATTTCAGTTCGCTGACACCCAACAGATCAAGTTGTACACGTTCCATTTCATTCTTGACCACCTCCAACCTCCCTTGGTTCATGCTTCGTACGTTCCATGTTCCAATGTGTAAGACATCTTTACAGCTTCTGACTCTCATTTCATGCGCAGCTACATCAGCAGTCAGACTTCCCGAGGGCTTTGATCCAACCACATCATAAATGCTGGCTTTACTCTGAAAAGTCTTCAGCTCTTCCCCAGTAGCTAGTTGAGTGCCTTCTGACCTGGGGGTCTCATCTTCCAGCACCATAGCACAATTTGCTTTGTTGTAACTATCCATTGGGTTTTCATGGCAGGATACAGAAGTAGATTGCCGGGCCTTTCTTCCGCACAGTTTAAGTTTGGTGTTGTTGCCGTTGTCACAAAAATGTGATCCTCTGCCGTCAACACTATCCCATTCTGCTGCTGCCCAGATGGGTGGTTTGTCTTGGTCTGGCACCTCAGCTGAGATCTGTCCATCTTGGGAGACCCTGCCAGTAGTTAAACTACCAATAGTTTAGCTCTCAGCATCACTGATGCACGCAAGCCCTCACAGCACGACAAGCTACAAACCAAGTGAGAGGCTAAAAAGGTTAGGGCTCTTCAACCTTGAAAAGAGACGGCTGAGGGGAGATATGATAGAGGTCTATAAATTAATGAATGGAGTGGAACAGGTAAACGTAGATTGATTGTTTATGCCATCAAAAGAAAGAAAGACTATAGGGCATGCAATAAAGCTACAGGGTAACCTATTTAAGACTAAGAAGAAAAAATATTTTGTAATCAAACTCTGGAATTTGTTACCGGAGGATGTAGTAAAAGTTGTTGGTGTAGCCGGGTTTAAAAAAGGTTTGGACAAGTTCCTGGAGGAAAGGTCCATAAACCATTATTAAACTGGACCCAGAATATCCACTGCTTGCCCCAATACAAGTATTGTGGAACCTGTGTCTTTTGGGGAAACTGTTAGGTACTTGTGACCTAGATTGGCCACTATTGGAAACAAGATACTGTGCTTGATGGACCTTGGTCTGACCCAGTATGGCATATCTTATGTTCTTACGGTCTTATAATAAAAACCCAGTGGGGGATATAAAGAGGTGCGCAGAGAGGGGAGCATTGATTACTAAAAACTTTATGCAAAAAAACAGGATACCAGCTAATAAAAGAAAGAACTATAAATATATAACCAAATTTTAAAGGATATTCTCCTACCTGGTATACACAGTCAATACCATAGGCTTTTAGTTCTAGACACCAGCAATGACAACCATTTAAAGACGGGTTTGGCGCCAAAACTTTGTAACCATAGAAATCCAAAGCTAGTCAAAAGTATACATGCATAGAGAACAACATAAATTGCAACAAAAATCAAAAACTTAAAAAGGGGGGGGGGGGGGGGAGGTGTGGGGAGAATCCAATGAACTATATACATAGGGTTATGTTGTAAACCCGATGGTAGCTCATCACGATTTACAGAGCATGAGAACATTTTCTTGAAAACGGGCATAGTCCAGCTGCGAACCTGATGAAGAAAAACAAAAAGATGCAACTACAAATGGACTTATACAATAATACAGCTAGCCCAATTCCAGTGTGCTCATGTAAATATTTAATACACAGCTATAGGGGAGATCCTGTGTTAAAAAGACCATCCCGCTATCTGAGTACAACAATCGCATCACAGAGAAATCAGCCATACTAGAATTACTGTCTGAAACCAGACCTTCATCTATTGTAATTTGGCTATATAGTAGCTAGAAGACATAGGGGAGAACTAAACTTGTAGCAGCAGCACCCATGGTGCCAAGGTTAAAGGGAAGAATAGGTCAATCACTGATACATCATATTGGATCTACTAGTACCATATCTAGACAGCTACCTCTACGAAAAAAAGGACAAAAGACCAAAAGTAGTCTCGAAAAGAAATATTTAGAGTGCTTTCTTAAAGTATTTTAAAGTTATTTTCAGTCCTAATAGAAGCAGGTGAACTGTTCCAAGATGCTGGGGCCACAGCAAAGAAGGCAGCCTTTCTAGTGTTTTCGTACTTGATCATGGCAGGAGAAAGAACGTGAAGTCTGAAACCATGTATGGAGCGAATGGCTCTGGTAGGGGCGTGTAATGTGACCAATGAGGATAAATAGTCTGGGGCTACATCTTGATGCCTTTATGAACCAGGGTCAACAATTTGAATTGAATATGCAAACTGATGTGCAGCCAGTGATGCTGCATAAGCAATGGTGTGGCATGGTCAAATCTCAGGCTGCCAATTATGAATGATTTGCATGAAGGATGTATCAGAAGTCCACGTATTTCTCTAAGAAGTGCTGTCCATGTCTCAGCATTCGTGACCTGCAGGCAAGGGGTTTTATGGTTATCCTTCCAGCTGTGTAAGTGGTTGGTTTTTGGTGTATGGTGTGGCTTAAGGTATATGTTTCATAATTATGTGTGGATAGTCATAGAATCATGACTGAGGGGTTGTTTTTGAGGTATATGTTAGCAAATGCCACCCAGATGGATGATGGTTGATCAGGGTGTACATACCCATAGCACATCAGTATGGACAAGTGTAAAAAAATGGTCAGAGTCAGGCCATGAACCCATGCCCTATGTGTCTGAAGGCATATATCGCTGAGGAGCCATCATCTCTCTATAGGAGCAACTTTTTGGCAGGCAGCTCATAACAATAGTATCATGCTGTTGATGACCCAGCCTATGACCTAATTGGTCCAAGGTTTGCCTGGTGCTGCGATCCATGGCATATCTATCTGGAAAGACTGCCTTTTGAATGTATTTACTCTAACCACGGTGACTTAATGCCATGAGGGTTGCAGTTAAATGTGCTTGTGTCAGCAATAGTAAGACACTTTGTAGCAGCACTAGCAGGGGGATCCTCAGAAGCCAATTCAGATCATCATAGATCAGCACTAACATGACAGCCTGGATCTGGGTAGACTTTGAGAAATGAATTGCTTAGCATACATAGACATTGTGTCATGGGATGTCTGGCCCAGGAGCATAGCAAATGGTGAGTCTGTGGTTTGAAGTCGCCATAGCAGGAGTGACCTGCAATACCAAGCAGAACATCTATTTCACTTCTTCCAGGGAGCCCCACAGCAGACAGCATTAGGGCAGCTTAGGTCACAGGAAAGGAGATCTGCAGACACTGTTCTGGAAGTAGGGAGCCCCTTCCCTTTCCACCCATATACTTGGGAAATGTGTCCCAGATTTTCCTGCATATGATCTGGTCTCCTCATGCTTCACATCCCAGCTAGGGTTGCCAACTGACTAATGAGGATGTCTAATAGCCTAATAGTTAGAGTAGTGGGTTGTGGCAGGGTTCAAATTCTAATGCTACTCCTTGTGATCTTGGGCAAGTTGCTTAACTCTTCATCTTTTCTACACCCTCTGGATATTTTACAGTCAAACAAACACTTTCCCAATGCTTATTTGTGCTTGGAGCACATCTAAACTTCGATAAGCACAATCTCTTTCTTTTATTCATGTTTGAGAAAGTGTGAAGAGTAATCTTCATGATCATAAATCTGCTCAACGAGTCCTTTTTGTGAGAACCAGTTATTGGTCATTGATGCAAAAGGGGCAGAGTCTTCTAGGAAGTAATATCCAGAAGTGTTGCCCAGTTCAGTCTGAGAGCATTGGTTCTTGAATATAGCGAAGGACTGTGATAAGAATGGTGAATAATTGCAGTTAATTTTACCCAGATTTACTCTTACCACGTTGTGAGGATCACATTACTTTTCATTTTTGGGAACAAAGCCCTCGGTAAAATCAGACCTACGCCACAGTATATATATTAAATAGCAAGGTGGATAGGGAAGGGCCCTGCGCTACTCCTTGGGATTGTTGATACATAGCTGATGTTTGAGTACCTATGCAGACCTGTTGTTGGCTGTCTGTTAGATATGAGTGACACCAATGTAGTGCTGAATTCTGAATGCCCTTAAGCCTAAGCTGATTAATCAAATAGCTGTGACAGACTGCCCAGTGCTGCAGAGTACCTGGAAGTGGATGAGAGAGATAATCCGCGAAATGCTAGTTTGGCAGGGGCAGATGACCCCTAATGCAGCCTTGCTTAATGAATGGGATGAGGAAATAGAGCAGGAACACATTATACATGACGACAGTTGGAGTTAGAATGGAAATTACGAAAGAATGGAAATAGAAACATAGAAAAATGACTGCAGAAAAAGACAACATGGCCTTTCTAGTCTGTCCTTCCAAATCACCCACTACAACAGTCCCCTTTATTCCTTTAGAGATCCTCTGTGTTTGTCCCATGCTTTTTTGAATTCAGATACTGTCCTTATCTCTACCACCTCCACTGGGAGACTATTCCACAGATCTACCACTCTTTCCGTAAAGAAATATTTCTGCATTTCACTCCTGAATCTATCCCCTTTCACCCTCATCCCATGTCCCCTCATAGCAGAACTTGCTTTCAATCAAAAAAGACTCTCACCCTGTGCATTTATGCCACGGAGGTATTTAAACATCTCAATCATATCACCTCTAACCCGCCTTTCCTCTAAGGTGTACATATTAATATCCTTAAGTCTGTCCTCATATGCTTTATAATGAAGACCACTAAACATTTTAGTAGCCACCCTCTGTACTGACTCCATTCTGTTTATATCCTTTTGAAGGTGCGGTCTCCAGAATTGCACACTATATTCCAAATGAGGCCACACCAAAGACTTATACAGAGGCACTATCACCTCCTTTTTTCTGCTAGCCATTCCTCTCTGTATGCACCCAAGCATCCTTCTAGCTTTTGCCATTGCCTTTTCTACCTGTTTAGATACTTTTAAGATCATCAGACACAACCATGCCTAGGTCCCGCTCTTCTTTAGTGGACAAAAGTACTTCCCCCCCCCCCCCCATACTATTTTGCTCCCTTGGATTGCTGCAGCCCAAATGCATGACCTTGCATTTATTAACATTAAATCCCAGCTGCCAAATTCTAGACCATTCTTCAAGCTTAGCTATATCCCTCCTTATGTTATCTACACTTTCCTGGGTGTCTACTCTATTGCAGATTTTGGTATCATCTGCAAAGAAGCAAACCTTACCCAGCAGTCCTTCCACTATATCACTAACAAAGATGTTAAAAATAATCGGACCAAGGACAGATCCCTGGGGCACACCACTGGTAACTTCCTTCTCCTCAGAGTGAGCTCCATTTTCCTGTATCTTTTTTTGCCTACCACTCAACCAATTTCTAACCCAAGCAGTAACTTTAGGTTCCATCCCTAGGGTGCTCAGTTTGTTTATAAGTCGCCTGTGAGGAACGGTGTCAAGAGCTTTACTGAAATCTAAATACACCACATCCAGGGCTCTCCCTCGGTTCAACTCTCTGGTCACCCAGTCAAAGAAATCAATCAGATTTGACTGACAAGACCTGCCTCTGGTGAATCCATGTTGCCTCGGATCCTGTAATCCGCTGGACTCCAGAAACCTCACTATTTTCTCTTTCAGCAGCGTTTCCAATAATTTACTCACCACTGAAGTTAAACTAACCGGCCTGTAGTTTTCAACCACATCCTTACTTCCACTTTTGTGTAAAGACACCACATGAGCCTCTCTCCAGTCCTTTGGCACCACTCCCGACTCCAACGAGGCATTGAAAAGGTCACTCAGTGGAGCTTCTAGAACGTCCCAAAGTTCCCTCAGTATTCTAGGGTGTATCCCATTCGGTCCCATCATTTTGTCTACTTTAAGTTGAGCTAGTTTCTCACAAACACAGTCTTCTGAAAATTCTTCAATATGCCCCTCGCTACTGTTCCTGTTTGTGGGTGTTTTCTGAGGTCCTGTTCCTGATTCTTCATCTGTGAACACAGAACAGAAATATTTGTTAAGCAATTCTGCTTTATCCTCATCAGCTTCTACATATTCCTTCCCTTCACCCTTGAGTCTGAAAATACCACTTTTACCCTTCCTCTTCTCACTAACATATCTGAAAAATGTCTTATCCCCCCATTTTATTGCATTGGCTATTTCCTCCTCTTTTTGAATCTTTGCTTTCCTGACTACTAATCTAAGGGAAGGCCTGATCATGATAACATCATAAATCATCTTGCATACAATTACAGAATGAGTGAAATAATAGCCCATAAGAATCAAAGTAAAGAGAGTTTTAATAGACGCTGGCAATGATAGATGAAGAAATGAATACAAGAAGAAAGTCAAGGTAACCCCAGTAAGGGACCCCACCCTGGAACAACTGCAACACAGGATCTCAAGGAAAGGAGGGAAAGAGAAGGGATAGGGGGGAACCTAGAGGGAGGGGATGGTGAGTAAGGATAGAAGGTGGGGAAGGGAGAGGAATGCAATAAAGAAATGAAAACAATCAATACAAATGAGCGAGTTGATAAAAGCTGGTTTATTATAGAATATATGTACAGTCAATAAACCCATAAGACATTTTATCTGTTAAGAATGTAAAACTGGGGCATGTTAAATTTCTTGAGTAGCGCTGGTTAATGAAGATGCAACACAGAATATAGGTACAGTTAATGAACTCAGAATATATTTTAGCTGGAAAGAAGGTAACCATGTTCATGCTAAAAGATAGATGTATATGTTATACACAAATGATATATTGTACAATAAGTATTGAATAAAAAAGCTAGGTTTCATAAAGAACATAAGAAATGCCATACTGGGTCAAATCAAGGTCCATCAAGCCCAGTATCCTGTTTTCAACAGTGGCCAACCCAGGTAACAAGTACCGGGCAGGTTCCCAAAAGGCACACTTGTTCCATAATGTTTGTCCTGGGACAAACAGTAGATTTCCTGGGTCCTCTTTAATAATGGTTTATGGACCTTTCCTCTAGGAACTTGTCCAAACCTTTTTTAAATCCAGCTACCCTAACAGCTTTTATTATATCCTCTGGTAATGAATTCCAGAGTTTGATTACGCGGTGACTGAAAAAATATTTTCTCTTATTACTCTTAAATGGGTTACATTGTAGCTTCATTGCATGACCACTAATCTTTCTACTTTTTGATGGCATAAACAACTGATCTATATTTACCCGTTCCACTCCATTAATTAATTTATAGACCTCTATCATATTTCCTCTCAGCTGTCTCTTTTTCCGAGTTGAAGAGCCCTAACCTTTTAAGTCTTTCCTCATAGGGGTATCTTTCCATCCCCTTTACCGTTTTGGTGGCTCTCCTCTATACCTTTTCTAATTCTGCTATATCCTTTTTAAGATATGGCGACCAGAATTGCACACAGGATTTAAGGTGCGGCCAGAGGCATTATAATATCCTTGGGTTTATCCTCCATTCCTTTCCTTATGATTCCTAGCATTCTATTTGCTTTCTTGGCCACCGGGCAGAGAGTTTCAAAGTATTATCCACGATGGCATCTAAATCTTTTTCCTGGGTGGTGATTCCTAACGTGGAACCTTGCATTGTGTAGCTATAGTTTGGTTGTTTTTTTCCTAGGTGCATAACTTTGCACTTGTCCACATTAAATTTCATCTGCCATTTGGACTTCTAGTCTTACAGTTTATCAAGGTCCTCTTGCAATTTTTCACAATCCTCTTGTGTTTTGGCAACTTTGAATAATTTTGTTTCATCTGCAAATTTGATCACCTCATTCGTTATTCCTATTTCCAGGTAATTTATGAATATGTTTAAAAGCAGTGGGCCAAACACAGATCCCTGGGGTACTCCACCATTTACCTTTCTCCATTGAGAAAATTGACAATTTAGCCCTACTCTCTGCTTTCTATCTTTCAACCTGTTCCTGATCCACAGTAGTACACTGCCTCCAATCTCATGACTTTTTTATTTTGCCAAGAGTCTCTCATGAGGGACCTTGTCAAATGCTTTCTGAAAATCCAGATACACTATGTCAACCGGCTCACCTTGGTCTACCTGTTTATTCACATTTTCAAAAAAATTTAACAGATTAGTAAGACGAGACTTGGTTGGCTAGATCCATGTTGACTTTCTCCCATTAAACCATGACTAGCTATGAGTTCAGTAATTTTATTCTTTATCATGGTTTCTACCATTTTGCCCAGTACTGATGTCAGGCTCACTGGTCTGTAGTTTACCCGGATCACCCCTGGAGCCCTTTTTAAAAACTGGCGTTACATTGGCCATCCTCCAATCTTCAGGTATTACAGATGATTTTAATGATAGTTCACAGATTACTAATAGCAGGTCTGCATTCTCATATTTCAGTTCCTTCAATATCCTTGATGTATACCATCTGGTCCAGGTGAAGCTCACTAGTCTGTAATTTCCCAGATCACCCCTGGAGCCCTTTTTAAAAATTGGCGTTACATTGGCCATTCTCCAGTCTTCCGGTACTACAGATGATTTTAATGATAGTTCACAGATTACTAATAGTATGTCTGCAAATCTCTCTCATGCATATTTATTGTGGTTATCCTGAAAACCTGATTGGCTAGGTGTGTCCCGAGGACTAGGCTGAGAACCCCTGGTCTATGATGACCACAATCCTCAGGAGCTAAATGCATCTTTTTCAGAATAGGCCTAATTCTGCTTTTTTTCAGAGGGGGGAATCACCCCTCCCTAAAATAGGCATTCACCAAACTACATAAAAATGGCACAATATTAAATTAAGTGCAGATTCAATATTGTGAGCTTATGCAGGAAACATGTGGAGGTATTCATTTTCTTAATTATGCAACATATTTCATCCACATTTGTCAGTTCAAGAAAGTGCATCTTTGAGTCAATGCTGACTCCTGGTAACTGCATTTTCTTAGTAGTGTACCAGATTGCCAGACTTTTTTTCTCTAAGGCAATGAAGGCTTAAGGCCACAAGGAGTGCTAATGGAAATCAAACGCTGGTCATTTGGATGTCGAGATAGTGCTCTAACCATTAGGCTACTCCTTCACTCCCAATGCAAGCGCTACTCAAAAATGATCAGCAGAGTATCTTTAAGTTTCTTCAATAACATTTTTACAAGCTAATACTTCCAAAGACGTGGAGGAAACTTGCAGTTTATACTTCTCATGATAAAGAATAGCAAAATGGACAGCAGAGGGCATATTTTCCTCAGCTTTAGATATTGGAATTATCCTGCCCATCTTAAAGATAATAATGGCTGAGTGATGGGCAAGAGAATGCAAAAAGGTAAAATAGTATTTAGATTAGAGTCATGATATCAATGGAATACTGGGGTGGTGGGGGGGGCGGGGGGGGGGAAGGGGGTGCTTTTAGGAAGGAATTAATATAGATGTAGCCTCCTAGTCCAGCAGTCCTTATGCTGCAGTCCTTATGCTGCTCACAGCAGTCCTTATGCTGCTCACAGCAGTCCTTATGCTGCTTGGCAGGTTGGGGATACACGGATACACAGTTCCAGTGATTTTTATGTCTTTCAGTCTTTATTCTTGGAATTAAATTTCAAAGTTCTCTGAATGGGGACCAGCATACGTTGGAAGGCCTTGGCAATCAGACTCCTTTCACACCTCTTCCCTTCTCAATACAGTATAACCGAGTAGAGTCCAAAGTTTGTATTCTGAACCAAAGGTTACTATTACAATATTCATACGTAACATTGGCAAAAGCAAGAAGAACTATATTACAGGCAGTTTATACCTTCCCTTTCCTCCACTTGTTACAATCAGATTACTTCTTTTTTCTTTCACTCTAGTGCAGGGGTTCTCAACCTGTCTTCAGGACACACTGGCCAATTGAGTTTTCAGGATAACCACAATGAATATGCATGAGAGAAATTTGCATGCACTGCCTCCATTGAATGCAAATCTCTTATGCATATTCATTGTAGTGATCCTGAAATCCTGAGTGACATGGTGTGGCTTGGTGTGCATCAGGACTGGGTTGAGAATCCCTGCTCTAGGGTAGCACAACACTCTACTCTGAAAGCTCTGTATGTGATGCTGGAAGTTAAATTCACGTTTCTCCACTTTGCACTTCTAATACTTAGAAACATAGAAATATGACGACAGAAAAAGACCACATAGCCTATCTAGTCTGTCCTTCCATATCAACAACTACAACAGTCCCCTTTTTACCTTTAGAGATCCTCTGTGTTTGTCCCATACTTTTTTGAATTCAGTTACTGTCCTCATCTCTACCACCTCCACTGGGAGACTATTCCACGGATCCACTACTCTTTCTGTAAAGAAATAGTGGATCTGTGGAATAGTGTGGTTTTTCCCTGAGTGGAAACCCTTCTCCTACATTATTACTCTTTACCAGTGAACCTGAAGCTGATGCTGGTGAAGAATACTGCCCGAAGAACAAACCAATCAATATTAGAGGAGATCAAACCTAAGTTTTCTTTAGACGCTCAGATGAAAAGGCTTTGACTTTCATACTCTGGACACATCAAGTGAAGAGAGAGATCATTAGAAAAAGACATCATGCTTGGCAAGGTTGAAGGGCAACACAGAAGAGGATGGCCAGCAATGAGATGGACTGATACAATAACAGCCGCTATGGATGCCACGCTATCAACAATTAGGTGCCTGACTGAAGACTGAACATAGCTTATACAATTATCCAGAGAGTTGCCATAAAACGGCATCGACTCGACAGCACTTAACAATAACCAGTATACCTTGAACCAGTGGCCATCCCAGCCCCCTTTGTACCCAGAGTGGGTGCCCCCCCTTGTGGCTGGCACCCCCACAGCATGCCATGGTGAGGTGTGTTTCCCTCTCCTTCCTCCTAGCCGGCACCTGAGGCGGGACTCATCTACAGCCCCACCCTTGGTACACTGCTGCTTGGAGCTGGTAGTGATATAGACACAGGTCCCCGAAACTGTCCTTGCTTTGGTGTCATTGTTCACTGAAGAGCTCCTGAATCCTTCCCTTCTTTAAAGCTGGTGGCCTCTATAGATGCAGGTCCCCGAACTGCTCCACCGGTGCACCTGGCTCAGAGTTTCCTTGATCCTCGAGACGTCTTTTTCATGAAACATATTCTGTGTCTTTTTGTCAGTGGATAGCGTCTAAATCCATTGCACAGGCAGGACTTCACGCTGGTTGAGCCAGGGGGTGCTGGCACGTTTTACACATCACTCCTTTCCCCTTGCTCTCTATTCCTCTACTCCTACATGTGTAACTCCTCCTAAAAGGAATGAGGAACTAGGGGTTGGCCACCCTCAGTTGCCCCCCAAAGGTGCAGATGCCTTATTCCAGCATGGTGCAGTGGTTGTGTGCTAAAGACAGAATTCTGCCTTTGGGAGTGGTTAGGTCTTGAATTTTCCCTCCGAGAGGAGTTCCCTCTCAGAATGATGCAACTGGGTAAGAAAAAAACTCTCCTGTTCTGGAAAATGCTAGTTCTTCTTCAGTTTATATTTTAGTACTCTAGTAGGGATACTGAATGGCATTAGTTGCTCAAAGCAATGACATCTAAGCAGGGATGGGCAAACCTTTTGGCCTGGGGCCATGTTGAAATCCATGCCTGGGTTGGAAAGCCAGTGTAGCTTGAGGAGCTGGAGTGTTCCCTGCTTCTTCAATGGATTTAGTGGTTAGTAATTTTGCAGTTAGCATTGTGTTACTAATTTGTCACATGCTATGGAGGTCTTTCGTGAACGTGGGTTGCAGGGCTGCATGTCCTGGTGGGACATGCAGCCCTGAAAGCCGTCCGTGCCTGATTCCCCCTCCAGCTCTTCCTATACATCCTGTGCATCAGTACAGGGAGAGCCGGCGGGGGGCGAGAGGGGAGGGGAATGGGGAGGAGCGGGGGTGGGCTAGCTCGACAGTATGAACAGGGTTGATTCAGGTTACAGCCCTGTATGTGCTGCTGGGCCCGTGGGAACGTGCTGCTTATATCACCTCAAAGGTGGTATAAGCAGCACCTTTGGCCCGATCGGGCCTGAGGGTCCCCTCCCCATGGCTGCAGCTGGGTGCAGGGGGGCCCCGCCACTCGATCCAGGACTCAGCAGGCCAGCTGTGGGTCAGGAGGTGGGGAAATGGGGGGGCCAGAGCCGCGAATGTCGGGGGCGCCTGCAAGGAGGATTTCCCCGCAGGTGGAAAGGGCACACCAGGCCGTCTTTAGGCCCAATTCTGGCTACTGCGGGAACATTTTGTTCCTGCAGACCAGAATTGGGTCCACACAGCCCCATCTTCATTAGGGATGTCCAGATGGCTCGGACGTCCCGCTCCTTGAATCGGGCTCCACATGTTGCATGTGAGGAATGTACAGAAGAAAGAATCACATTAAGCCATCCCAGCACCCGATCGGCATCGGGGGTGGAAGCAGGAGATTGTAGCCCTCCCGCTCCTCCCACCAAGGCCATTCGGTCCGGAGCACACCCAACAGTAGGACTTTAAATTTGAAAGTGCCAGCAGGTGCCCATTGGCCATCCCAGCATCTAATTGGCATCGGGAGATTCTAACCCCTCCCATTCCCCCCAAGGCCAAACAGGCCCTGAGCATACCCAGCAGCAGGACTTTAAATTTGGAAGCTCCAGCAGTTGCGCCCATGCCTGGTGGGCCTGCACCTGAGGGTCTCACCAGAGGGCCCTTTGGTGTGGCCCTTAGGCGGGGACCCTGGAAGGGAACTCCAACAATGACACAAACCTACTGTACTTAAAAAAGGAAAACAACCAGAGAATCCACAATCACCAAATAGCTACCAGTACCTCATGAAGGCCACCTGGAACAGACAATAAATCGTCCAAAGAAGAAGCAAGAAACACGGCCGTGTAAAGAAGGTAACAGCAGGAGCGGATCCCTTGCACCAGGGAGGTAAGTTCCTCCTTACTGCCCAATTCAATCAGGCATGTCCTCCAATGCGGCAGATTCTTCAAAAAGAAAATCTGCACCGAGAGACCTCCACCAATGCCGGAGCAACTGTGACAGGAAGGTAAGCTCCTCATTACTGCCTCAATAAAATCCAACATGGCGGGAATGCTAAATCAAACAGCACTATAGGTGTCCCTGGTACCATCTACACCTGGCCAAAGACACAGGAAGTAGTAAACCACCACAAAGGTATAGTCTTAGGCACTGCCTGCAAAGCAACACAAGAAATCAGTAAAGCAATCAGGCTCCATCAACATAGTCTGCAAATACCGCCACCTGTAAACTCTGCAATACATACTGGACTGAGCTAGGTTACAAAAGCTCAAAATGGCCCAGATAACTCCTAAGGTGCTTATACTGCTGATAAAACACTCCTTCTGACAGGATTAGCTAATGGAACCATGACCCAGACAACATTTATTCCAATCATATACAACCAGAGAAACCTCTCCAGCTTCCAACAATTTCTGCATATACCCAGATGGCAACCAAGACTAATCCATATTGGTACATCATCCTCCTCAATAGTCCAACAAAACCACAATCATCCACCTAAATATATAAAATGTGCTCTAGTAAATGCATGCTCTGCACGCAAGAAGATACACCTTATTGATGATTACATAAATGACTGCAAGCTAGATATTATGTTCGTAACTGAGTCATGGTTTAATAATACCGACCAGGTACTCACATATCAACTCATCACACCAGACATGGACCTACATAACTGCCCACAGATAAATAAGAGAACAGGAGGAATATTCATCCTCACCAGGAAAGACCTCAAATTCCAAGCATCCTCTTCCTTAACAAACGCCACCTTAAATGTCCTACAGATCCAAAACAACCAATTCCATATGCTTAGTTTATAGAATGCCAACATCAACAACAAATGATGTTTCATCACTAATTGAACTAGCAAGCTCCCAATCAGCATCAGAAAAAACATTCATCTTACTAGGAGACCTAACCTACACTCAGCACCAACAAACCAAGTCACATCCTTCCTGGAAGCAATAGAAGCGATGGATCTTTCACAGATCGTCAATTCCCCCACACGCAAGGGTGGAAATACCCTGGACTTGATTTTCATTCCTAAAACAATGACAGCACAGAATGTTCAAACCACACCATAGAAACATAGAAACATAACAGCAGAAAAAGACCACATGGGCTATCTAGCCTGCCCTTCCATATCAACCACTACAACAGTCCCCTTTTTCCCTTTAGAATAGAAACAGAGAAACATGATGGTAGAAAAATACCACATGGTTTGAACACCACATGGTATCCTTTGACTTACCACTGCTCATGACTCCCCAAAAATGGACACCACAACAAGCAAGTACCACTACAAGGGGACATGGGATGAGGGAGAAAGGGGATAGATTCAGAGTGATATGTGGAAATATTTCTTTATGGAAAGAGTGGTGAATCCATGGAATAGTCTCCCAGTGGAGGTGGTAGAGATGAGGACAGTATCTGAATTCAAAGAAGCATGGGATAAACACAGAGGATCTCTAAAGGAAAAAAGGGGACTGTTGTAGTGGTTGATATGGAAGGACAGACTAGACAGGCCATGTGGTCTTTTTCTCTTGTCATGTTTCTATCTTTCTATGTAACCGGCCTAGAGAGCTGTTTGAATTCACCAAGACACTCATATGAACTCCTACTGCCCCAAAAGGCCCCAGCTTGAATCCGCAAGATTACGCCTCCTACCCCCAGAACAAATTCCCCTGCACTAAAGAAACAATAGAACTGGATCAACTACCTACAACCACATCCAACAGCTCATCAAACTGATCCCTGTTCACTTCAATATCAAGCAGACAATTAGATAACCTTCTCTCAATGATGAACACCACCACATCACTACTAGACCCATACCCAGCCACATGGATCAAAGTAGCCAGGAAAGAGCTAACCTCACCACTGCTCAAAATAATAAACTCTTCCCTCACCCTGGGTCAGATACCAGCTAACCTAAAGGTCTCCTCTGTCAGGCCCACCCTGAAGAATGCTACAGCTGATCCTACCTTGTCCACATCCTACAGACCCATCTCCAGTACCCCTCTCCTAGCAAAAATAATAGAAAAATACGTCCAGCTCCAGCTGCAGGAATTTATAGACTCCAGCACACCTCTGGATGACCAGGAACATGGGTTCTGACAGCATTACAATACTGAAACACTTCTGACTTCACTCCTTGATATGCTATTCAAGGGAATCGAAAGGTCCAAACAGGCATTCATCCTTATATTCATAGATATCTCAGCTGCATTTGATGCCGTAAACTACAAGACTCCTCACTTGCCTGGCAGAAATCGGATTAAATGGGATTCCCTTAAGATGATTTCACTAATACTTATCTGACTGCACGCAACAGTTTAAAGTACAAAGCAGGACATCAGAACCTTTTTAAATTTACCAAGGACTGCCTTAAGGATCAGCTCTCTCAGCCCTCTTATTTAACTTTTACATCTAGCCCATATGTAACATCCTCCATAAACATAGGATAATTTTTCATATCTATGCAGATGTCATTATGCTTTACACCCCAATTGCAACAAGGAATCTGAACTTCTCCACCATCCTCTCTTGTCTCAAGGAAGTGACCCACTGGCTAATGAACACTTATTCGCACTGAATGTAAGAAAAACCAAGACACTGGTTGTGAATAGAGACCCCAACTACATTCCAATAGAGAAACTTACCTTCAACAACCATGATATCCCCATCAAATCTGAAATCAAATACTTAGGAGTGATACTAGACCAGAAACTCAATTTCCAAGCACACATTAAGAAAACAACTGCAGCGACATATCAAAGGATAAGAACCCTGCATAACCTCTGCCCGTTGCTGGATCACAACCTATTTTGCACGATCTGCCAAGCAATCATTAGAAACATGATGACAGAAAAAGACCACATGGCCTATCTAGTCTGTCCTTCCATAACAACAACTACAACAGTCCACTTTTTACCTTTAGAGATCCTCTGTGTTGGTCCCATGCTTTTTTGAATTTAGTTACTGTCCTCATCTCTACCACCTCCACTGGGAGACTATTCCATGGATCCACTACTCTTTCTGTAAAGAAATATTTCCGCATATCACTCCTGAATCTATCTCCCTTCACCTTCATCCCATGTCCCCTTGTAGCAGAACTTGCTTTCAATTGAAAGAGGCTCTCTCCCTGAACATTTATGCCACGGAGGTATTTAAACATCTCAATCATATCACCTCTATCCCGCCTTTCCTCTAAGGTGTACATATTAAGATACTTAAGTCTGTCCTCATATGCTTTATAATGAAGCCCACTTTATAATGAAGCTGGTCTTTACGGCAATGTCTACAGGTGGTTTCACTCCTTTCTCTATGCCCGCTCAGCTTCAGTCCTTCCTGCCTCCTCCACCATGCCACCGTCCGCTCCCTTTCCTCTACCTTGTGGGGTTCCCCAGGGTTCTTTCTTGGCCCCTCTTCTGTTTAATCTGTTCCTGGTACCCCTTACACTACTCATCCAGCAATTCGGGATATCTGCTTTCTACTATGCGGATGACATTCTTCTTCTTCACCACACATCCCCTTCCCACCCCGACCTCACTCCTCTAAATAACTGCCTCTCAGCCGTCACACACTGGTTGACCCAGAACTGTCTTCACCTTAACCTGACTAAGACCACCGCCATTTGGTTCCCTCACAGTCACCCTTCCCCCTCTCTAGCCCCATCCCTTTCCAACACCCCTATATCCTTGGTCACCTCTTTTCGTTATCTCGGTGTTCTCTTTGACTCGGACCTCACTTTCCACGCTCATATTTCCCATATCACTAAAACCTCTTTCTATTTTCTACACCAAATTCGGGCCATTCATCCCTTCCTCTCCATTTCTGCTCTTTCCACACTACTTCTCTCCTTAGTTATGTCCCGGGTCGACTTCTCTAACTCTATCCTCACTGGCTTGTCTTCTTCCCAACTTCATCGCCTTCAGAGAATCCAAAACACCGCAGCTCGCCTTCTCACACACTCGTCCCCCTATCACCACATAACCCCTCTTCTCATCCATCTACACTGGTTACCCATTTCCTTTCGTTCCCAGTACAAACTACTCACCTTAGTTCACAAGGCCCTTCACACCAGTACCCCACAATATCTAGCTGACCTTATTCATTTTCACACTCCCAGGCACACCCCCCGCTCATTCCATCTGAACCGTCTCACCCTTCCTTCCCCTGCTGCTGCCCGTCTTCAATCCACCCGCTCTTCAGCTTTCTTCTTTATTGGCCCCGCACTATGGAATTCCCTTCCCACTTCCCTTCGTTTAGAACCCTGTCATGCAGCATTCAAACAGCAGCTAAAAACCCACCTTTTTTCCATGGCCTTTAACCTCCCTACCTCCTCTTCCCCCCTATAATTCTATTTCTCTCCCCTACTGCTTCTTACCCCACTTTGCTTTTAAATTGTAAATTTCCTTTCCTTTCCGGCTTCGTGCCTTTTATTGATTTTTATTTATTGTACACCGCTTTGATTTTACTGAAGGGCGGTCAATCAAGTTTTAACAAACATAAACATAATCATTTTAGTAGCCACCCTCTGCACTGACTCCATCCTGTTCACATCCTTTTGAAGGTGCGGTCTCCAGAATTGCACACCATACTCCAAATGAGGTCGCACCAAAGACTTATACAGAGGCATTATCACCTCCTTTTTTCTGCTAGCCATTCCTCTCCGTATGCACCCAAGCATCCTTCTAGCTTTTGCCGTCGCCTTTTCTACCTGTTTAGCTACTTTAAGATCATCAGACACAACCACGCCTAGGTCCCGCTCTTCTTTAGTGGACAAAAGTACTTCACCTCCTATACTGTATTGCTCCCTTGGATTACTGCAGCCCAAATGCATGACCTTACATTTTTTAACATTAAATCCCAGCTGCCAAATTCTAGACCATTCTTCAAGCTTAGCTAGATCCCTCCTCATGTTATCTACACCTTCCTGGGTGTCTACTCTATTGCAGATTTTGGTATCATCCGCAAAGAGGCATACCTTACCCGACAGCCCTTCCGCTATATCACTAACAAAGATGTTAAAAAGAATCGAACCAAGGACAGATCCCTGGGGCACACCACTGGTAACATCCTCCTCAGAGTGAGCTCCATTTACTTGTACTCTTTGTCGCCTCCCACCCAACCAATTTCTAACCCAAGCAGTAACTTTAGGGTCCATCCCTAGGGTGCTCAGTTTGTTTATAAGTCGCCTGTGAGGAACAGTGTCAAAGGCTTTACTGAAATCTAAATACACCACATCTAGAGCTCTCCCTCGGTCCAACTCCCTGGTCACCCAGTCAAAGAAATCAATCAGATTTGTCTGACAAGACCTGCCTCTGGTGAATCCATGCTGCCTCGGATCCTGTAATCCGCTGGACTCCAGAAACCTCACTATTTTCTCTTTCAGCAGCGTTTCCAATAATTTACTCACCACCGAAGTTAAACTAACCGGCCTGTAGTTTTCAACCACATCCTTACTTCCGCTTTTGTGTAAAGGCACCACATGAGCCTCTCTCCAGTCCTTTGGCACCACTCCTGACTCCAACGAGGCATTGAAAAGGCCAGTCAGTGGAGTTGCTAGAACATCCCCATGTTCCCTCAGTATTCTAGGGTGTATCCCATCCGGTCCCATCGCTTTGTCTACTTTAAGTTGAGCTAGTTTCTCACGAACACAGTCTTCTGAAAATTGTTCAAGATGTCCCTCGCTTCTGTTCTTATTTGTGGGTGTTTTCTGAGGTCCTGCTCCTGGTTCTTCATCTGTGAACACAGAACAAAAATATTTGTTAAGCAATACCACTTTATCCCTATCAGCTTCTACATATTCCCCCCCTGCACCCTTGAGTCTGACAATACCACTTTTGCCCTTCCTCTTCTCACTAATATATCTGAAAAATGTCTTATCCCCCCATTTTATTGCATTGGCTATTTCCTCCTCCTTTTGAATCTTTGCCTTCTTGACTACTTTGCTAGCTTCTCTAAGTTTTTCCAAATACAGATGCCTGTCTTCCTCTCTCTGTGATCTCTTGTATTTCATGAAGGCCTCCCTCTTTTTTTTCACTTTTTCAGCTACTTCCTTCGAAAACCATAGCGGTCTCCTGTTCCTTTTGCCTTTATTTACCATTTTAACAAAAAGGTTGGTTGCCTTTAAAATTTTCACTCCTATCTGGGACTACTGCAACTCAATACTCTAAAGCCTACCAAAAGGTACACTCCTTCTACTCCAGATAGTACAAAACTCTGCAGATCGCTTAATATCAAGAACACCTGGACAAGAGTACATTACTCCAGTATTAAAGGAACTACACTGGCTGCCCATCCAAGCTCGAATAAAATACAAAGCAACCATGAACACCTTCAAGAGTATACATAACCTAACCTCAGGCTGTCTACAATCTCTCATACCCGCACCTTCAGACAACAAACCAAGAAGAGACCAAACCATGAACCTGCTTAAAATCCCCAGACAGAAACCAACCAGTACACATGAAATATGCCATTGCACCTTCTCCATATATGAACCTACTCTATGGAACTCTCTTCTGGCTAATCTCAGAGCAACTACTGAAGTAAGGGACTTCAGGAAGATGCTAAAAAATGCACATATTCCAGAAATATTATGAGACAGACTGATAAGCTCACTCACATCCAAAACCCTGAAACAAACCTAAATGACTGAAATACAAAAAGTGTGGACTCTATACCATTCAAATGATCAGAAAGTAAATACTTTACTGCCTATCAGTTAAAATGTAAATAGTTAATCACATTGTGGTTCAGGTTGCCTGTACCCAGTTAGTTGTATCATGTTCCATGTAACGTTTGTTTATGTTCGATGTAAACCACCTTGATTCCATTGAAAGGTGGTATATAAGAGATGTTAAATAAATAAATAAGTGTAAAGCAGAAAATCAGTAGTGAGAACTAGGGGGTAGTGCTAGGAATTGAATTTAGAGATGGATCTAGGGGTGGAGCTTTGGCCCTACCACCCAAAAAGGCATTCCACTGCTCTGAAAGTGACTACTCCCCTTCCCTTCTTCCCATTTCCACCCTTTACCTGCTGCAAACACCGGCTGTTACACTGTATAGGTGAGCTGGATGATGTGCCACTGCTTTCAGAAGAGCTCTGCATAATGTGCAGCCCCATAAAAGCCCAGAAAAACCATGGGGTGCTGTAGTCCATTCGAGCAAGATGGCAATCCTTGTGATGATGGAGTGGTCTCACAGATGGCAGGAGGAGTAGAGAGGGAATGAGGCTGAGGAGGTGCCTGTCAGGGACTTGAAGACTAGGTGACTCACAGTGTCTTCATGATGGTGGTCCAGCAGCTGGCTGGGTAGTAGAGTGGGAGGTGTGGTGTTTTTCAGCCTCCTGTACAAATCAGGTATCTAATTTAAATAGATAGCTACACAGAAAATGAATGCATAAATGCCCTCCTAGAGATTTTTCTCTTATTTATTTATTTATTTTATTTATTTGAACAGCTTTTATATACCGCTGCTTCCAAGGATCAGCAGCGGTTTACATTACAACAAAAAAATCAAACAGGTACATAGAACTTTATGAACTATATTACATTATAACATGAATTGTATAGAACATCATTAATGTATTACAATATAACAGGAACATTATTGAACTATGTTACAATAAAATATATTACATATATATATGTAAGAAGAGTTATTATAATGTTAAATATCATTTACAGTTGTCGTGTTCCAGTTGTAGATATACATTTGGATAGGGTAAATAAATTCAGTTTATGGTGGTTGGGAAGTTATACCTGTTTCATCATTGGTGTAGTGTTGTCTGAATAGATGAGTTTTTAGATCTTTTCTGAATGTTAGTAGATCTTTAGTTTCTCTTAATTGATCTGGAAGATTGTTCCACAGTATTGGAGCAACAAGGGAAAAGGCACTATTACTTGTTGAGTGTTTTGTTTTCCTTATTAGATCTGGGACTGCTAATGTATTAAGGTTTTTTCTCCGTCTTATCCTATTATCGAGTGGGTTGTGAAGAAGAGTGGTTAAGTATGATGGGGCAATATTATTAATTAATTTGAAAGTGGTTAACAGTATTTTGTATTGGATCCTACTGAATATGGGTAACCAGTGTAGTGTGTATAGAATGGGGGTAATATGGTCAGATAGTTTGGCTTTAAATATAACTCTTGCTGTTACATTTTGAGCCATTTGTAAGATTTTGATGTTCTTCTTAGTTATACCATGTAGTATGCTATTACAAAAATCGAAGTGTGGTATAATCAAAGCTTGTGTGACGGTTCTAAAGTCTTCGTCTTGTAATAATGGTCTTAGTTGTTGAATAGAGCGCAGTTTGTAATAGATTGTTTTTGTTAGTTTCTTGATGTGTGTTGTAAAACTGAGAGTTTTGTCAATGATAACTCCTAAATATTTTATTTCTTCTTTGATTGGAAGAGTCGTATTCAGGATTTTAATGTCAGATGGAGGAGTATATTTCGTGTTTTTTGTTGCAATCAGAATTTCTGTTTTTTTATGTTGATAACTAAGTTGTTTAAATGAAGCCATTCTTCAGCTTCTGTAAGGCAGTTTATTAGATTGTTGTGATTTGGGTTAATTATGTTAAACTCAGAGAATAGCATAATGTCGTCCGGATATATATAATAATTAATCTTGTATTTTTTTAGTATGGTACATATTGGCTGGAGGTATATGTTAAATAATAAAGCAGATAATGCAGAGCCTTGGGGTACACCTTGTTCTTGAGGGAAAGGAGATGATGATGATTGATTAAGTTGAACATATTGTGATCGATCGGATATGTATGATTTGAACCAGTCTAAAGTAGTTTTCAGTAATCCTATTTGTTTAAGTCTTGAGATAAGTATGTTGTGATTAATGCTGTCAAATGCGGCTGATATGTCAAGGAAAACTAAAATGAATGCTTGTTTTGTATTGTCCAAGCCTTTGTTAAGAGTGTCAAGAAGAGAAATGAGCAGGGTTTCTACACCATGAAAAGGGCGAAAGCCGTATTGGTGTTCATCAAGTGGGGCAAAAGTGTCTATATGATCTTGTAACTGTAATTGTACAGCTTTTTCTATGATTTTAGTTAGGAAGGGGATGCTAGCTATCGGACGATAGGATGATGGGTCATTTACATTTAATGTCTTGTTTTTTAGTATAGGGCGGATTGCAGACAGTTTTAGTTCTTTAGGTAAAATCCCTTGCAGGAGTGATTGATTCACTATATTTAGGATAAAGGGCGCTAGTTCCTGCTTTGTTTGTTTGATCCAGAGAACTGGACAGGGATCAAGTATGGATGTGGTTGTATTGATATTCGATATTATATTGAGTAGCTGTTTCTTATCTATTGATTGGAAAGCAATCCAGGTGTGGTTATTAGAAGATGGAGTAGTATTGAGGGGTGTAGGTATCATTGATGATTTAAGTTTGCTAGCAAAATAGTCTGCCATATCTTGTATGTTAATTGAGGCTGATTGTTGATTATCTAAGGGAGCTTTAGATAATGATTTTACTATTTCAAACAATTCTCTAGGGCGATTAATGGCTTTATTTAGAATCCTCGCATGGTATTGTTTTTTGGCATTGTTTGTTGCTGATCTGTAAGTGTTGAGAATTGTGAAGTATAAGTCTCGTAGTTCTGGTGTTTTTGTTTTTCGCCATTCCTTTTCAATTTTGCGAAGGTTTTTTTTGATGGAGGCTAGTTCAGTTGTATACCATTTTTCTGAAGATCTAGTATGGTATTTTTTTAGTGTATTATGTAACGGTTTAGATGCTGATTTTATGGTTGTATTCCAAGTGGATGTAGCTTCATCGAGGTTATTTATGTTTGTAGATAATTGTGGAATGATTGAGTTGAGAAATTCTTCAGGTGAAAATGATCTAAATTTGGGTCCGTGATGAATTTTAGGCTGATGGGAAGAGGTAGAAGAAGGTATATTAATAGAGAAATTTATTATAAAGTGATCAGACCATGGGATTTGTGATATTATAGGGGGTGTATATTCATGTGTTATGGTGAAGGACAAAGGGAGGAATACTAAATCTAGAGTATTTCCTTTAGTATGAGTAGGTTGATTAATAATTTGTTGATAGCCCATATCTTCCATTGATTCTAGAACGATTGAGGATTGGTTATTATTGCAGGTTGCTAAGTTAAAGTCTCCCAAGATGATATGGGGTTTGTTTGTGGATGCTTTGCATGCTGTTTCTAGTATAGATGTTATGTTTTGAGTATCTGATGCAGGGGGTCTATAAAAAAGGCAGATTGCTAAGTTTCTGTTTTCTATCATTAGTATATCTGTATTTTCATTAGTTTCACTAATGGAGGTGGAACAATTCAAACTAGATTTTGCTAGTATCAGGACTCCACCACCTTTTTTTTTGATTGCGGTTACAGGTGAATAGAGTATATCCTTTTATTTTTAATTGTTTAGTTAAGACTGTATCAGAGTTGCTTAGCCATGTCTCTGTTAGGCAGAGGTAGTCTGGGCTCTCATCAGTGATGAGATCTATGATGATTGGAATTTTGTTCCTAACAGATCTTACATTTATGAGGATAATATTCAGGTCTTGATTGGGCGAGTTCAGTTTTTTTATTTCGTTATCTGTTTTTGTTTGTATGTTAATTAATCTTCTTATCCGTGTATCTGCGTACCTGGCTGCTGGTGGGTTATATATGTGTGTGTATGATTTGTAGTTATTAATGTGTATTTGATTGATATGTGGTGGGGCAGTATGAAGGTGAACCATTCTAGCATGGTGAAAAGGTAGGTATTGCGATTGGTAGCATATTCCAGGAGAGGTTAGTATGCGTATAGCAATACTTATAATATATAGAAGCTGTATAATGAACTGTGCAGATTTCATTTTTGCCTTGATTAATTTAAGTGGTGGTCAGGTAGTAAGTGGAAGTGTGAAAGATTTCTATTTTAAAAGAGGAGCAAGTTAAGGTAGGTGTTAGAAGGTGTTAGAATATTTCTTTACTCTTCTATTGCTTGACTAGCCAGAGTGTGTGAATTAAACAGTTTTTAGCACATCATGTCATGGCTCATTTGTCTGTAGGCTAATACCTCTAATATGAATGATCTTTAGGCAGTCTCATTCCACATCACACACTCTGCATGGTCACAGCTCTGGTACACCAGTCTTTATGCAATGGTCTGGAGTGCTTTGAATGTAGCAGAGTGTGGCTGTGTCCAACAGGAATGTCTATATACTGTACCCATCAGACAGTTCACCACATACATGAAATGCAGACCAGATCAGATATGTAAAGGTACCCATCCCTGCCCAGATAATGTAGCTATCTTAACAACACTCTAATGGGGCTATTCCGTCACTTAGTTTGCAATTTGTTGTGCTGTGAGGGCTTGTGTGCCATCAGTGATGCTGAGGGCTAAGCTATCGACAGGGTCTCCTAAGATGGACAGGTCTCAGCTGAGCTGCCAGACCAAGACAAACCACCAATATGGGCAACAGCAGAATGGGATGGTTTTGGCAGCAGAGGATCACATTTCTGTGACAACGGCAACAACACTAGAATTACCTGGGCAGAAGAAAGGCCTGGCAATCTACTTCCGTTTCTTGTTATGAAAACTCAATGGATAGTCACAACAAAACAAATTGCACTATAGTGCTGGAAGATGAGACCCCCAAGTTGGAAGGCATTCAACTTGCTACTAGAGAGGAGCTGAAGACTTTTCAGAGTAAAGTCAGCATTTATGATGTGTTTGGATCAAAGCCCTTGGGATGTCTGATGCTGATGTAGCTGCGCATGAAATGAGAGTCAGAAGCTGTGAAGATATCTTACATATTGGGACATGGAACATATGAAGGGAAGTTGGAGGTGGTCAAGAATGAAATGGAACATGTACAACTCGATCTGTTGGTTGTCAATGAACTGAAATAGACAGGCATTGAGCACTTTGCATCTGATGATCTCATGATAGAAATGAAAGGCAAAGAAAAAGTAGTATTGCATTTATAATTAAGAAGAAACTTGCAAGAACTGTAATGAACTAACAATGCAATCAGTGAAAGCATAATTTTTATTCATCTACAAGGAATGCCCATCAACAAAACTATAATTCAAGTATATGCCCCAATAACAGCTGCAGAAGAGGATGAAGTTGATGAGTTCTATGAACATGTACAAGCTGAAAATGACAGAACATGCAAACAAGATATCCTGATAGTCATGGATGACTGGAATGCAAAAGTTGGCAACAAAGAAGAAGGCAAAGTTGGTGGAAAATATGGTCTTGGCAACAGAAATAAAGCTAGAGAAAGGCTGATAGAATTCTGCAAGTCCAATGATCTATACATCTCTCAAACATCTTCTTCTAGCAACAGAAGTGGTAACTGCACACATGGACTTCACTCAGTGGATTGTACAAAAATCAAATTGACTACATCTGTGGAAGTCAATGATGGAAAAGCTCTATTACATCAACAAAAACGAAACCTAGAGCTGACTGTGGCACAGATCACCAGCTACTAGTATGCAAACTCAAACTAAAGTTGAAAAAGAGCAAGCCACTCATAAATGTAGCAAAATTTGACCTTGAGAATATACCACGATTTGCTGCTTTAGATACAAATGTCAGAGCTCCAGAACAGTTATGGGATGACGTCAAGAAGGTTGTGTTGGAAGAAAGTGAGAAGTCTCCACAAATGGTGAAAAAGCAAAATTGGACAAAATGGATGACTGAAGAAGCTCTGAAAATTGCTCAGAAACGCAGAGAAGCTAAACCCAGAGGAGAAAGAGAGGCAATAGCAGAACTCAGAGATTTCCAACGTGAAGCAAGACAAGACAAGGAGAAGTATTACAATGACGCATGCAAGGAAATAGAAGCAGATAGTATTAGAGGAAGAACAAGATCAGCTTTGCTAAAGCTACAAGAAATAAAGAAAAAATTCCAACTTCGAATTGGAATGTTACAAGGATCCATTTTGAAAGATGCTGAGAAGATCAAGAAAAGGTGAAAAGAATATACAGAGTCATCATACGAAAAAGATCAAGTGGGCCAACAGCCGTTTCAACCTGTACCTTATGATCAGGAACCTTTGGTGATGAAAGAAGAAGTCAAAGCAGCATTGAAAGGCTTATCAAAGAACAAAGCACCAGGCATTGATGGTATTTCCAATGAAGTATTACAGCAATTAGATGCAGCTGTTATCATACTTACAAGGCTCTGCCAGGAAACTTGGAAGACAACATCATGGCCAACTAACTAGAAAAGATCTGTGTTTATACCGATACTAAAGAAATGTGATCTGACTGCAAATTATCATATAATCGCTCTTATCTCATATATCAGCAAGATTCTACTCAAGATCATTCAGCAGAGAATACAACCATACCTGGAACAAGAACTTCCTTAAGTGCAAGCAGGGTTCAGGAAAGGGCGAGGAATGAGAGACATCATCGTGGATGTAAGACGGATCCTTGAAAAGCAAAAGAACCAAAAGGAAATCTATATGTGTTATATTGACTACAAGGCCTTTGTCTGTGCAAACCATGAGAAACTCTGGGCCATATTAAGAAGCATGGGTATGCCAGAACACCTAATTGTTCTCTTGTACAATCTTTACATTGATCATGAAGCAACAGTTCTAATGGAACACGCCACCTAGATAAGGTCTTAGATAGTGCTGGGGAGGAGTCTGCTGTCT
This sequence comes from Ichthyophis bannanicus, assembly GCA_033557465.1. NCBI lineage: Eukaryota > Metazoa > Chordata > Amphibia > Gymnophiona > Ichthyophiidae > Ichthyophis > Ichthyophis bannanicus. The sequence goes on along the minus strand of CM066032.1, from coordinate 922,907,913 downwards.
TGGTACATGTCGGTACCAATGACATAGGAAAATGTGGCAGGGAGGTTCTGGAAGCTAAATTTAGGCTTTTAGGTAGGAAGTTGAAATCCAGAACTTCCAGGGTAGCGTTCTCCGAAATGCTTCCCGTTCCACGTGCAGGACCCAAAAGGCAGGCAGAGCTCCGGAGTCTCAATGTGTGGATGAGACAATGGTGCAGAGATGAGGGGTTCGGATTTGTTAGGAACTGGGGAACATTCTGGGGAAAGGAGGGGCTCTTCCGAAGGGATGGGCTTCACCTTAACCGGGATGGAACCAGGCTGCTGGCATTAACCTTTAAAAAGGAGATAGAGCAGCTTTTAAACTAGATAATAGGGGAAAGCCGACAGTCACCCAAGAGCACATGGTTCGGAAGAATGTATCCTTGAAGGATACTACAAAAAGCAGAGAGGTTTCAAAAAAGAGTAAAGTAGCCCAAATGCCCTTGAGTATGGAGCAGACAGAGCTTAAAGATCCCAAATTACCCATGTCTACCAATAGCCAAATTAATATGAATAAATACAGTCTCTAAAATGCTTGTATGCAAATGCTAGAAGTCTACAAAACAAGATGGGAGAGTTAGAATATATAGCACTAAACGAGAGGTTAGATATGATTGGAATATCAGAGACATGGTGGAAGGAGGACAACCAGTGGGACACTGTGATACCTGGGTACAAACTATATCGTAATGATAGAGCTGATCAAATTGGTGGAGGGGTTGCGCTCTATGTTAGAGAGGGCATTGAGTCAGAAAGGATTAAAGTTTTGCAGGAAACAAAATTTGCTGTAGAATCTCTATGGATTGAAATTCCATGTAAAAAGGGGAAGGCGATGGCAGTGGGGGTGTACTATCGTCCGCCTGGCCAGAATGAACAAATGGATGATGAAATGCTCAAAGAAATCAAGGAAGCTAGCAAAAGTTACAGTGCAGTAATAATAATGGGTGATTTCAATTACCCCGGCATCGACTGGGTCAGTGTCACAACAGGACATGCTAGGGAGATAAAGTTCCTAGATGAAATAAATGACTGCTTCTTGGAGCAGCTGGTTCATGAACCGACCAGAGGGGAAGCAATATTAGACCTAGTCCTTAGTGGAACACCAGATGTAGTGCAAGAGATAAGGGTGTTGGGGCCACTTGGCAATAGTGATCATAGCATGATCACCTTTGATTTAATTAGTGGAGGAGGGATAGTAAGGAAATCCACAGTACTACCCTTTAACTTTCGAAAGGCAGACTATGATAAAATGAGGAAAACAGTTAAGAAAAAACTAAAAGGAGCAGTTGCAAAGGTTAAACACGTACATCAAGCTTGGGTGTTGTTGAAAAATACTATCTTGGAAGCCCAGACCAGCTGTATTCCACGCTTTAAGAAAAGTGGAAGGAAGTCCAAAAAACTGCCAGCATGGTTTAAAGGTGAGGTCAGAGAGGCTGTTGTTGCCAAAAAAGCATCTTTCAGGAAATGGAAAAAAGAGCCAAACAATGAAACCTGGAAACAGCATAAGCACTGGCAAGTCAAATGCAAGGCATTGATAAGGCAGGCAAAGAGAGAATTTGAGAAGAAGCTTGCTGCGGAAGCAAAAACGCGAAATAAAGACCTTTTCAAGTACATTCGTAGCAAAAAACCTGTGAGAGAGTCAGTTGGTCCATTAGATGATAAACGGGTTAAAGGAGCACTAAGAGGCGACAAGGCGATAGCGGAGAGACTGAATGAATTCTTTGCTTCGGTCTTTACTGAGGAAGATGTAGGGATGTTACCCATGACTGAAGTGGTATTTAAAGGTGTGGAAGAATTGAAGGAAATATCGATACATCGGGAAGATGTCTTACAACTATTAGATAAACTGAAGAGTAGCAAATCACCTGGGCCGGATGGTATACATCCAAGGGTGTTGAAAGAACTGAAATTTGAGATTGCAGACCTGCTATCAGTAATCTGTGAACTATCATTAAAATCATCTCTAATACCTGAGGATTGGAGGATCGCCAATGTAACACCAATTTTTAAAAAGGGTTCGAGGGGTGATCCGGGAAACTACAGACCGGTGAGCCTGACATCAGTACCGCGAAAAATGATAAAAACCATCATAAAGAATAAAATTACTCAGCATGTAGATAGTCACGACCTAATGGGAGACAGCCAACATGGCTTTAGACAAGGAAGATCTTGTCTTACTAATGTGTTATGTTTTTTTGAAGGAGTGAATAAACAGGTGGACAAAGGTGAGTCAGTTGATATTGTGTATCTGGACTTTCAGAAAGCCTTTGACAAGGTCCCTCATGAGAGACTTTTGGCAAAACTAAAGAGTCATGGGATAGGAGGCAGTGTACTATTGTGGATCAGGAACTGGTTAAAAGATAGAAAGCAGAGGGTAGGGCTAAATGGCCAATTTTCCCAATGGAGAAAGGTGACTAGTGGTGTACCCCAGGGATCTGTGCTGGGTCCGCTGCTTTTTGACATATTCATAAATGACCTGGAAAGTGGAATAACGAGTGAGGTTATCAAATTTGCAGATGACACAAAACTATTTAAAGTTGTTAAAACCCAGGAGGATTGTGGAAAATTGCAAGAGGATCTTGATAAATTGGAAGACTGGGCATCAAAATGGCAGATGAAATTTAATGTGGAGAAGTGCAAGGTTATGCACCTAGGGAAGAAAAACCCAAACTATGGTTACACGATGCAAGGTTCCACATTAGGAACCACCACCCAGGAAAAAGATTTAGGCGTCATTGTGGATACCATGTTAAAACCCTCGGCCCAGTGTGCAGCGGCGGCCAAGAGAGCAAATAGAATGCTAGGTATGATAAGGAAAGGAATGGAATATAAAACAAAAGATATTATAATGCCTCTATATCGTTCCATGGTGAGACCGCACCTTGAATATTGTGTGCAATTCTGGTCGCCGTATCTTAAAAAGGATATAGCGATTTTAGAAAAGGTTCAGAGAAGAGCCACCAAAATGGTAAAGGGGATGGAAGGCTACTCCTATGAAGAAAGGCTAAAAAGGTTGGGGCTCTTTAACCTGGAAAAGAGACGGCTGAGGGGAGATATGATAGAAGTCTATAAATTAATGAACAGAGTGGAACGGGTAAACGTAGATCGATTGTTTACCTTATCAGAATATAGAAAGACTAGGGGACATGCAATGAAGCTACAGGGTAAACTATTTAAGACTAATAAAAGAAAATATTTTTTCACTCAACGTGTAATCAAACTCTGGAATTTGTTACCGGAGGATGTAGTAAAGGCTGTTAGTGTAGCTGGGTTTAAAAAAGGTTTGGACAAGTTCCTGGAGGAAAGGTCCATAAACCATTATTAAGAAGGGACCCAGGATATCAATGCTTGAACCAATACAAGCATTGTGGAACCTGTGTCCCTTGGGGAAACTGCTTGGTACATATGACCTAGATTGGCCACTGTTGGAAACAGAATACTGGGCTTGATGGACCTTGGTCTGACCTAGTATGGCATATCTTATGTTCTTATGTTCTTATGAACAAGGAGAAACAGAATGGTTTAAAATCAGCAAAAGTGTATGACAAGGCTGCAAACTTTCCTCTACTTGTTTAATTTATATGCAGAACAAATCATCATAGAAGCAGGATTGCATGAAGACAACAGAGGTGTGAAGATTGGTGAAGACTCATCAACAACCTTCGCTATGCTGATGATACCACATGACTGGCTGAAAGCGAAGACGATCTGAAACATTTGCTGCTCAAGATCAAGGAACATAGTCTTAAAATGGGCTTGCACCTTAATGTAAAGAAGACAAAGATCCTGACAACTGGCAAAATCAATAAGCTCATTGTTGATGGAGAAGGAATTGAAAGAGTGGACAACTTTAACCTACTTGGATCAACTATCAATAAAGAAGCAACAAGCAGTCAAGAAATCCAATGAAATTGCTTTTGGCAGAATGGCTATGAAGGACCTAGACAAGATCCTCAAGACCAGAGATGTCTCTCTACATATAAAGATTCAATTTGTTCAGGTCATGGTATTTTCAATAACATCATATGGAAGCGAAAGTTGGACAGTGAAAAAGATAGACAGGAAGAAAATTGATGCCTTTGAATTATGGTGCTGGCGATGAATACTGTGTATCCCATGGACTGCCTGAAGAACAAACCAGTCAGTATTAGAGCAGATCAAACCTAAGCTTTCCTTAGAAGCTCAGATGACAAGACTTTGACTTTCATATTTTGGACACATCATGCGAAGAGAGAGATCATTAGAGAAAGACATCATGCTTGGCAAGGTAGAAGATCTATGCAAAATTGGAAGACCAGCAATGAGATGGATCAATACAATAACAGCAACTATGGGTACCACTCTGTCCACAATGAGCTGCCTGACTGAGGACTGAACACAGTTTAGGACAACTATCCAGAGGGTCGCCATGAGTCGACACCGACTCAACGGCACTTAACAACAACATTTGGGGCCACAAAGGTGAATCTCAGGATATACGTTAACCTAAGCAAAGTCTCCAATATGTCCCATAAGAATAACATAAGATATGCCATACTGGGTCAGACCAAGGTCCATCAAGCCCTGTTTCCAACAGTGGCCAATCCAGGTCACAAGTACCTAGCAGTTTCCCAAAATGACACACAGGTTCCACAATGCTTGTATTGGGGCAAGCAGTAGATTTCCGGTGTCCTCTTTAATAATGGTTTATGGACCTTTACTCCAGGAACTTGTCCAAATCTTTTTTAAACCCAGCTACACTAACAGCTTTTACTACATCCTCTGGTAAGAATTACAGAGGTTGATTACGCATTGCGTGAAAAAATATTTTCTCTTATTAATCTTAAACAGGTCACACTGTAGCTTCATTGCATGTCCCCTAGTCTTTCTACTTTTGATGGCGTAAACAATTGATCTACGTTTACCCATTCCACTTCATTCATTAATTTATAGACTTCTATATCTCCTTCAGCCATCTCTTTTCCAGGTTAATGAGTCCTAACCTTTTAAGCCTTTCCTCATAGGGGTATCCCTACATCCCCTTTACCATTTTGGTGGCACTTCTCTGTACCTTTTCTAATTCTGCTATATCCTTTTTAAGATACGGCGACCAGAATTGCACACAATATTCAAGGTGCAGTCGCACCACTGAATGATATAGAGACATTATAATATCCTTTGATTTATTCTCCATTCCTTTCCTTATGATTCCTAGCATTCTATTTGCCTTCTTGGCTGCCGCTACACACTGGGCAGAGGGTTTCAATGTGTTATCCACGATGACGCCTAAATCTTTTTCCTGGGTGGGGGTTCCTAATGTGGAACCCTACATCGTGTAGCAATAGTTTGAATTGTTCTTTCCTTGGTGCATAATTTTGCAGTTGTCCACATTAAATTTCATCTGCCATTTGAATATCCAGTCTTTCAATTTATCAAGTTCCTTTTGCAATTTTTCACAATCCTCTTGGGTTTTAACATCTTTGAATAATTTTGTGTCATCTGCAAATTTGATAGCCTCACTCATTATTCCCATTTCCAGGTCATTTAGAAATATGTTAAAAGCAGTGGACCCAGCACAGATCCCTGGGATACTCCACTATTCACCTATCTCCATTGGGAAAACTGACCATGTAGACTACCTTCTGCTTTCTATCTTTTTAATCAGTTCCTGATCAATAATAGTGCATTGCCTCCTATCCAATGACTTTTTAATTTTGCCAAGAGTCTCTCATGAGGGACCTTGTCAAAGGCTTTTTGAAAATCCAGATACACTATATCGACCGACTCAACTTTGTCTCCCTGTTTATTAACACCTTCAAAAAAAACATAACAAATTAGTAAGACAAGATCTTCCTGACTAAAACCATGTTGGCTATCTCCCATTAAACCATGACTATCTACATATTCAGTAATTTTGTTCTTTATAATGGTTTCTACCATTTTGCCCAGTACTGATGCTAGGCTCACCGGTCAGTAGTTCCTTAGATCACCCCTGGAACCCTTTTTAAAAATTAGCATTACACTGGCCATCCTCCAATCTTCAGGTATTACAGACGATGTTAATGATAGTTCACAGATTACTAATAGTAGGTCTGCAATCTCATATTTTAGTTCTTTCAACACCCTCGGATGTATACCATCCGGTCCAGGTGATTTGCTACTCTTTAGTTTATCAAATAGTTGTAACACATCTTCCCGGTTTATCAATATTTCTTTCAATTCTTCTTATGCATCACCTTTAAATACCATTTCAGTCATGGGTAACTTCCCTACATCTTCTTCAGTAAAGACTGAAGCAATGAATTCATTCAGTCTCTCCACTATGGCCTTGTCCCCTTTTAGTGCCCCTTTTACCCCTCTGTTATCTAATGGTCCAACTGACACTTTCACAGTTTTTTCGCTATAAATATACAGTACTTGTGAAATACTTTGCGAAATATGGTCTCCAAAACGGAACATAATACTCCACTATATGTAAAAAAATAATATTAAAGCTATAGAATTGCAGAGCTTAAAAGGAAGAGAGGAAGCACTGTGGGTTAAACTAGAAAGAGGGGAAGGGAAATCCATTTGCATTGGAGTTATATACAGATCCCCTCACAGGAAGTAGACGTGGATGAAGATTTAATAGAAGACATATGCAGTATTGCCATGAAAGGAGAAATGCTACTGATAGGTGATTTCAATATGCCAGATGTGGATTGGTACATTCCTGTACCGGTGTCATCTAGAAGTAAGGAGATCCTTGATTCTCTACAGGGAGAACTATTCCAGCAGCTGGTTACAGAATCCATATGTGATGGGGCCATACTAGACTTAGTGCTTACCAATGGGGAACGTGTTTCTGATGTTACAGTGGGAGATAATCTCACATCCAGTGATGATATGGTTCAGTATTAGGACTAGGGCTGATAAAATCCATTCAAAAGCAAAGGTCTTAGACTTTAGGAAACCTAACTTTGCCAAGATGAGACAATATCTCAAGGAATTGTTAGTGGGATGGGAACAGCTGGGGAATGTAGAAAAACAGTGGGCAAAACTGCAAAGGGATATTTTAAGGGCAACAAACCTTTTTGTTAGAAAGGATACGGGAGACCTCCCCTGTATCCAAGGGTCTATTAAACACATTAAAGGCCTTGCCAGAACCTCTCTGAGCTCTTTCAGTATACTGGTATGCATCCCATCTGGTCCCATGGCCTTGTCCACTTTCAGTTTTGCGAACTGTTCAAAAACATCATCTTCTGTGAATGGTGTGGTATCTACTCCATTTCCATTTGTATATTTGTCAATCATACGTGGTCCTTCTCCAGGATTTTCTTTTGTGGAAACAGAACAATAGTATTTGTTTAACATTTACGCCTTTTCTGTGTCACGTTCCATGAATCTGTCCTCTGCACTTTTGAGCCTTGCAATTCCACCTCTGGTCTTAGTCTTCTCCTGAATATACCTGAAAAAAGTTTTGTCCCCATGCTTCGCATCTTTAGCCATCTTTTCTTTCATCTTTACTTTTGCTATCCTTAATTCTTTCTTTGTCTTTTTTAGCTTTATCCTGTATTTTTTTTTGGTTCCTCCTTTTGTGATCTTCTGAATTTTGTGAAAGCTGGTTTTCTTGTCATTATTAGTGCAGTCACTTCTTTGGAGAACGATATGAGTTTCCTTTTCCTCTTTTATTTTTGTCAATAATTTTTATTGAGACCAACTGTGAATAGAGACAGAACATACTGTCCAACAACAAAGCAATACAAAAAACAGAACTATTCAATGTATGTGAGGAGGATATCCCCCTCCACCCTCTACAACAGTACGCCAAAGAGGTACTGCCTACCTCAAGCCCCCCTGTCAATTACAGTTGCACTAGCAGGTGGCAACTCTTAAGCCCCTCCTTTTACCAGCCAGAGTCTGAGTACTGCTTCAATGGTCCTTTTTTTCTCTCATAAGTTCCCTCCTCGCCCCTTTGAGAACCTCTCGCCCAAACCCTCCCCCCCTCAGAGTCAGTACTGGTTACAGATTAGGGAGACACTTCTCCCACAATGCCCAATAGTCCTGATGATCCCTAGATCCACTCACACTCCTCTCACGAAGTACCCACATAGCCATCTCATGCATCCTAGCCTCCCACTTCGCATATACTGGGACCTTCTCCGCTATCCAGTTGGCTAGTATAGCTTTCTGGGCCAATTAGAGCACCACTTGCCCAAATATCCTCTCTGAGGCCCTCCATTCCCTGTCCTGCAACGGAGTGTCATCCCCCAGGAGCAGTACTACATAGCACCACTCTGCAGTTTGCCCCACAGTGCAATGTATGCAGTCCAACATTCCTCCCCAGTAGCCCTGTAGTGTGGGGCATTCTAAAAAAATGTGTACCCACGTGCCTTGTCGCACCCGACATTGCAAGCAATCTAGGCTGTCCCACAAGTGCATCCTGTCTCTCTGCTCCCTTGTCATGTATGCCCTATGTATGATTTTGTATTGCAATTCCTAGAGGGAGACATTTGGTGTAAGCCTTGACAGGTTGAGAAAGAGCTTACTCAGCAAATGTTCATCCACCTCCTCTCCCAGGTCCCATGTCCATATCTCCCCCAAACTCTGACCCCTTCCCCCAGCCCGGGAATCCCTGCCCACCTGGTACCCAATAAGCCACTTTATTGAACTTCTGAGGCATGGCTCGGGAGATCCTATCTAACCTAATGAAGTTTTGCATTGTAAATAGGTTATGAAATGAGTATTTGGGACATTCCACTTGTGTTTAAGCTGGTCAAAAGTAGAGAAGGAGCCCCCCCATCAAAATCCAAAAGATGACCCACATAGCGACAGCCATTCCTATCCCACCCCCAAAAAGCAGTGTTTTCCATACCCGGGAGAAATTCAGGGTTCCCCAACAATGTCCTAAAAGGGGACTTCCTCTTGGACGCCCCCTAGCCTAATACGCCACCACTGCTAGGCCCTCTACATGGGTTCCACAAAGCCATCCCCCTGGCCCTGCAGTGCTGTCTGCCTCCACTGCCGATTGAGCTGCGAGAGACTAAAGAACCTGTATGGTGCACGCTCGCCATCTAAGAATCCCTCCAGAGCATACTGACCATGCTCTGCATGAAATTCATAAATCCAGAGCGACGCGACATTATGGAGATAAAGATCAGGCAAGCTCAGTCCACCCCTATCGCGTCCTCCCATCAGCTTATCATAGCTGATCTGTGCTGGGCGCCCCATCCACAGGAATGAGTGCACCACACTCCGATCCAGCCGCTCTTCCTTCCACTTGACCCACATAGGCAGTATCTGCAGCAGGTGCAGCAGGCGAGGCAGCACGACCAGCTTTATCAGTGTCACCCGTCCCATTAGCGATAGCGGGAGGCTCCACCATCTAATACACCAATCTTTCATCTGAGCCAAATGCTCACGCACATTTTTCAGATACACCTGCCAGACGTCAGCACTGAGGTACACCCCCAAGTACTTCATCAACTTCCCAGCCAATGCCAGTGGGACTTGCCACTGTGCTTCACAGGCACACATCTCCAAAACTGGCATAGCTTCAAACTTATTCCAGTTCACCTTCAGCCCCTCGAATGCCCCAAAATGTGCTATGGTGTCCATCACTCTGGGCATGCACTCACTGGCCCAGCTAATGAATAACAGCATATCGTCTGTGAAGAGATGAATCTTGTAGTGCTCCCTGCCCATCTGAATCCCCTGCCAGTTGCACGTTGCTCAGATCTTAATCTCAAGTGGTTCCAAAGACAACAAAAACAACATAGGAGACAAGGGGCATCCCTGACATGTCCCTTTCTGCAGGGTAAAGCTCTCCGAAACCCCACTGCTCACCAGGATCTGTGCTTGTGGTCAATGGTAGAGCACCTGAACCCAATTCAAAAAGGCCTCCACTATACCATACTTCTCTAGGACCCAAAAGAGATACTCCCATGAGATATTATCAAATGCCTTTTCTGGCATCAAGACTGGCAATTATCTCATCCCCTTTCTTGCCCCATCCCACTGCCAACACCGCCATGGCTCTCAAAAGGTTAGTAGAGGCAAACCTCCCAAGCATGAAACCAACCTGATCTGGATGGATCAGCCCCAGGATAACTTGTGCCGTCTGCTTCGCCAACATTGAGGCGATCAACTTCACATCCTGGTGCAAAAGTGAGTTTAACCTGTATGAACCCACCAGCATGTCATCCCTCCCAGGTTTAGGCAGGACTACAATAGTCATGTGGTTCTGCTGCTCCCCCAAATATCCCTCAACCAGGGTGATCATGCATTGTGCTTAAAAGGGCCCCACTGCCGCTTCCTCCAATATCTTGTAGAATTCAGCGCTCAGACCATCTGGCTCTGGTGCCTTCACCAACTTGAGTGCCTCTATTGCTGCAAGCACCTCAGTGGCACTAAAGGGAACATTCAAGGAATGAAGTTCAGCCTCCACCACCTTCAAGAGACCCAGTTCCCAGAAGAACTGTTCCCTGCACTGATCATCGCCTGGCCCCTGAGTGTAAAGCTGATGATAATACTGCTGGAACTGCTACCGGATCTATCCACCATCCCATCTGCGCTGTCTTGATGCCTCAAACTGCCACCTTCCGCTTCACTGGGCTCACCAAGTGCACAATCAGCTTTCCGCATTTGTTTCCCCAGCGGTAGAGATTGTACTTATACATCTGGACATCCTCCTCTGCTTTTTGGTCCAGCAAATTGTTGATAACTCTCATCAAAGCTAAATACTGCTCCCTATCCCTGTATGTGCAGTCACCAAAATAGCTGCAACCACCTGGACAAATCCAACAGTTGTGCATCCTAAGCCTTCTGCTTCCCTGACACATAAGCAATAAAGATACCCCGCATAGTGGCCTTCGCCACCTCCCACAGCACTCTCAAATCCATGCCCACAGTGGCATTCCCCTGCCAGTATTCTCTCCATGCCTCACAAAGGCACTTGTGAAATCCTTCATCCTTATAGAGTATGGGGTTCATCTGCCACAGCGCCCCCACACCTACCTGGCCAGGCCCCTTGAACCACAACTCAAGCCATATAGGCACATGGTCCAAAAGCCCCATGTCCCCAATAACAGCCCGCTTCAGTGCTGGAAATAGGGGCTGCAACACAAGCAGATAATCCAGTCACGCATAGCTCCCATGTGGGTTAGAGTAAAAAGTGAAGTCCACCTCATCCGGGTGCAACACCTGCCAAGCATCCACCAACCCCAGCTCTTCAAGGAGGAAATTGATTCCCTGTGTCAACGAACGCAGCCCTGTCCTGTAAGGAGACTTGCAGTCCAGTGCAGGGTCTCATGAGAGATTAAAATCCCCCTCTACTACAAACTGGTAGTCCCCAAACTCCAACAACTTGGAGCTCACTGTGGTAAAGAAGCCATGGTTGTATAGGTTAGGCACATAAATATTACACAGGGCCTCCCATGTATCTCCCCCCCCACCCCCCTCCCCCATAATGTGAAAGCATCCCTTCCCATCCATAGCACTCTTATGATGGACAAAGGGTATCCTGCTATGTACAAGCCTTGCCACCCCTCTTTTTCTGCCATTATTGAAAGAGTATCCCAAATCCCCTACCCACTCCCTAAGGAGTTTCCGATGTCTAAAGTAGTACAAGAGTTTAGTTCGCTTGGCCGGTGAATGGATCCCATCCATATTCAAAGTGAAAATCTTGAGCTTATACAACACCTCTGTGGATCTGGGTCTCCAATCCACAAGGAGTCACATTCACTGCCATAGAGGTACTCACCTCCCAGCTGTGTGCTCCCCACACTATGCCCCCTAATTTCCCTGCTGGCTCTGTCCCTCAGGTCTGCACCCCCACCCTCTGTTCCTCCCCTGCCCCCTCCTCCCACTCCCCTTCTCCTCTCTCCCTCCCTTTTTCTCCACCCCCTCCCCACCCACCTCCCCTGCTTCCCTCTCTCCTCTCCATCTACCCACACATACCACCCTCACAGCCTGCCACACCATACATCTAGTTCAGCCTACTTCCCCCATCCTGGCTAGTGCTCCATACTCCCTCCGCCCCCTCCACATCCTCTCATCCGACCATTCATTCCTCGAGTAATCCCGATACACCCTCCCTGAAGTTTTCTCCCCCATCCCCCTGCCTCTCATGCAGTCCTCTCTTCTTCAACCCCAATCCATGGACAATCTCAAGGAGGAGTACCCTCTGCCCCTCCAAAAATCAGTCTCTCAGTTTACGAGTTGCTCCCTCAGTCTGTAACGAGTCTTGGGTTGTGGGCCGACCGCCCAGATCAACCCACACCATAGCTGAGCAGGAACAGCAGTCTACATGTTTGCTTCAACTCAGGCCCCCCCCCCCAAGTATCCAAAAGTGTCTGGGGCAGGCCCTGGGGGGGGGCACCCATGAGTTCTCCCGCTAAGTGCTCCCCACCCCCTCGAGGTGCCCACCATGGAGCGGCATAGACACAGGAAAGGCACTGTGAAACAGCAATGCCCAATAGGGGACCCATATAAGAACTAGACCGAGAGGGGGAGAAAGATGGGGGGGGGGCCACCAGCCAGCTTCCTTGACACTCCAATAGAACAATGTAACATTCAGAACATGTGGTCACCCTGTCACTGGCCACTTTCCTGCCAGCCCATCCAGAAAAGTCTTCAAAGCCTCTGGCATATCATAATACTGAGTCCAGTTCTCGTGCTGCTGCAGGACCCTAGCAAGATACTGCAATGCAAATCGGATCCCCCGTTGTGCCAGCATTGAGCAGTATGGGGCCATAGCTTTGCATTGCTCTACCACCTGGGCCAAGTAATCATTGAAGACCAGTACCTTATAGCCCTGATATTCCAGCAGGTGCTTGGAGCGGCAATGACCCATCACCCAGTCTTTCTCCACATAGTTCAAAATGCGAGTGATAACTGGTCTGAGTTTCCCAGCATTTTCCCACCATGGGCCCAGCCTGTGCACTTGCTCCGTGATCATCTGGGGCTCTGCTAGCTGCACACCAAGCTGCTCTGGCAGCCATACCTTCACCAAGTCCCAAAGCTTATTGGAGGTCATTCCAGAAACTGAATAAGGGTTTGTATGTGCTCCAGGGACATTTATCTGCCAAAATGACCATGAGTGTATTCCGGTACATAAGGCCCATGGACATTTATCTCGCTAACACAGGAATCTCAGAAGTGGTGGAACAGGGGCGTGGTCAGCCGCAGAGACATACATAGTGTATTCTGGAAAAGTCAGTGTACATTCTGTGATATCCCCGTGGATGCCCCTGTTATTCCTGCTGAAATGTGGAATAAGGCCAGGATTTAGAAAATATTCTGCTGTGCTCTTCAATCCGTCTCATATTGAAGAATGGTTGTGACAAGTATGTGCTGAACTGGTGTGACTACAGTCTGGAAAAACACAAGATTCAGTTATAAAGAACAGAAAGCAGAGGTGAGGGAATATTGTAAGGTAAAGAAACATTAATAAACACTCTTACAGAAATATTAAGAAGAGCAATAGTGTTTATTCAGTTTATGCTGAAATGTGCTGTTTTTGCTTTAAAGAACTAATCCAGGTGATCTTACAAATTGTGTGTTCTGAAAACTGGGACTGTTGATGTAAGAATAGTATGTGAGTGAGTCTAGAAATAAATCATGTTAGAGTGAGAAAGGGAGATCATATGTGTAGTCCTGGGATGTCATCTGTTTGCTGATCTGCAATTCAAGGAGGCCATGAATGGCTGGCTGGTACCTGGACCATATGGATGACTGCAATGTCACCAGGTGCCAGTGTGATAGGGCAGCTATATATCAATTGTGCCAGGCACTGGGAGACATGACTGAGGTTGAGCCAGCATTCCCCCAGATTGTGCCATGAGGCCTACATCTTTCCCCAATCCAGGATCTATGCAAGCTGTGAGAGTGGTGATATATTTGGAGGTTGGCTACCTGGGTATGATGGCACAGGGATCTCCCCTCCTTGCCCACACAGGCCTGACCAGGGGAGCAGTACCACAAGGAAGACTGTGAGAAGGAGACAGGGTTGCCCCACAGATAGCAGATGTATGCAGACCAACATACGCCATGATGGGAAGGCAACATAGTAACATAGTAACATAGGGGTATTTATTTTATTTATTTGAACAGCTTTTATATACCGCTGCTTCCAAGGATCAGCAGCGGTTTACATTATAACAATAATCAAACAGGTACAGAGAACTTTATGAACTATATTACATTATAACAAGAATTGTGTAGAACATTATTAACGTATTACAATATAACAGGAAACATTATTGAACTATATTACAATAAAAATTATATTACAATAAAGTATATTACATATGTATATGTGAGAAGAATTAATATCATGTTAAATATCATTTGCAGTTGTCGTTGTTCCAGTTGTTGATATATATTTGGGTACTGTAAATAAATTCAGTTTATGGTGGTTGGGAAGTTATACTTGTTTCACCATTGGTGTAGTGTTGTGTGAATAGATGGGTTTTTAGATCTTTTCTGAATGTTAGTAGATCTTTAGTTTCTCTTAATTGATCTGGAAGATTGTTCCACAGTATTGGAGCAACAAAGGAAAAGGCACTGTTACTTGTTGAGTGTTTTGTTTTCCTTATTAGGTCAGGGACTGCTAATGTATTAAGGTTTTTTTCCGTCTTATCCTATTATCGAGTGGGCTGTGAAGGAGGGTAGTTAAGTGTGATGGGGCAATATTATTAATTAATTTGAAAGTGATTAACAGTATTTTGTACTGGATCCTACTGGATATGGGTAACCAGTGTAGTGTGTATAGAATAGGGGTAATATGGTCAGATAGTTTGGCTTTAAATATAACTCTTGCTGTTACGTTTTGGGCCATTTGTAAGATTTTGATGTTCTTCTGGTGAGGCCGCGGGGCAGGGTCCCCCCCGGCCGAAGGTAACCAGGCGCGCGGCCCGGTGCGGAACCCTGCCTACGGTCAGGGAGGGGAGGGCCCTCGCAGGCATGATTCAAATTCATTGGCTCGCCCCGATGAGGAGTTGGGTGCGAGCCAATGAGCAGTGCTGGGCAGAGGGGGTTTAAAAGGGGGCGCGCGGCGGCGACGGTCTCTCTGGAGACCAGCAGCGGGGAGAGAGGTCCGTCGGCGGCGGTCTGTGGGTGATCCGGCCTTCGTTCCCGGTCGTTTGGGTGGCGTTTGCTGAGAGAGGACCTTCGCCGGTGTAGGGGGCTTGCGTCGGGGTGCCCGTGGCAACATCCGGGTAAGGGCAGTCGACTGCGCGCAAGTGTAAAAAAAAAAAAAGGGTAAATAACTAATTAATTGAACAAGAAATTTAATTGAAGGCTTGAGGGTCCGTGGGGTCGGGAGGCAGACTGAGCCGGGCTCCCTTCGGGCAGCCGGTTTGGGCGGCAAAAGTTTATCGGCGTGTGGGGGTAGGGAGCATGCCGCTGCGGAGAGGCCGGCAGGCCCGCAGTGCAACACGTGGTCGGGGTGAGCATGGCCAGGGGATGCGACGTGGGCAGCCTTCGCCTGCTCCTTCGGGAGGGCCGGGGGAGGGGGCGGCTAGAGGAGCGTCTGGAGGGGGGATGGGGCGGAACGTGGCTGGGGGGGGGCCAGAGTCCGGGGAACTAAAGGTGCTGGAGGGGCTCGGGCTCAGGGGGACAAGGCTGCAGCCTCAGCAAGAGGGCAAAGGAGGAGGGGTGGTAGGGTGGAGAGAGAGCTGGGCATGGGGCCGGTAGGGGTGGAAACTGGGTCCCAAGAACAAGGAGGGGATAGGGCGATGTGGGGGGGGGGCAGGGGGGTTGGGGGGTAGGGGGGAGGTGAGCTCGGGTGGGCAAGGAGATGCAGGGTTGGGGGCGGCTGATGTGGTGAGTAGCAGTTGGGAGGGACAGGGGATGGGGGGTTGGGCTGGGGGGGGAGGGCCATTCTTCCCTGGGTGGGCTTCTCCCTGGTTTGGAGCGCAGAATTATGGGCAAGGGCCCTTTGGCCATAGGGGTGTCGCTGGGAGCATGGGAACTCCAGGGGGCTATGCGCCGTGGGACCATTGGCAGGGGGGAGGCCAGGGATCTTCCCGGGCAGAGTGGTTGTCTGCTTGGCAGCCAGGTGGTTCCCCTGTTGTCCCCTCTCCCCCCTCTTCTTCTTTTTTGTCTTCACAGGTCGACTCATCGGTTCCGGTGGCAGTGCAGAGGTCCGGTGGGCAGCGAACGGCAATGGCAGAGGGCTTCGGAGCAGGCTCAAGGGAACCCCAACGGCGTGAGGACCACCCGGCGAGCGTGATGGGGGCGCAAGCAGGCGGTATGGGTAGGCGAGAACAGGAAGGGTTGCTGCAGGATACGCCGGCAAGCGTCGGAGGTGCAGGGGGTGAGTTGTCTGGGGGCAATGGGGGGGAGGAGGGGGGCGGGACGGAACAATTGGAAGGGCAAGACAAAAGAGGGTGGAAGGCTAAGCATAAGCGCGGGCACGTAAGACGCCGTCAGCACAGTTCGGAGTCCTCTTCGTCGTCCACGGTATCCACATCGTCATCTTCAATTGCGCCTTCCCGTTCAGGGCAGGGTGGGGAGCCGGTGCCTTTGGGACCCTCGGGCGGAAAGGGTGTTCCTACGACAGTGGCATTCACGGAGTTGTGGGAAGGGGTTCCGCGGCATCTGCGCCACAAGATATGGAAGAGGAGGTATATCGATATATTTCGATTGCTGGAGGGCCGGAGGCGGTCAGGGGAGAGTAGGAAAAAGCGGAAGGAAGACGAAAAGGCGGGTCGCATCAAGAAAGTGTCCCGGAACGTTCTTAATTGGGTTCGATCCTTTTTAAGGTTGGCGAGTGTTTGGGGGCGGCAGGCTCCAGAGGATTATGGGATGCTTTTGGCGTACGCGGACTCTATTGTAGAAGCTGCGCAGACCCATGGCGGTTTTGCGTGGCTGAATTACGATGAGAAGTTCCGGGACAAGATGGAGGAGAGTAAGGGGCTGTCCTGGGGAACACAGGATATCAACTTGTGGTTAACCCAGATGTCCGTCGGGACGGCTGGGGGTGGGGGGGCAGGGGGGCGTGGGGTGGGGAGCGGCTTGGGGCGTGCGGGGCGGCCCTTTCATGCAAACAGTGGTTCTGTGCAGCAGAAAGCAGAGGGGGGGGGGCAAGGGGACATCTGTTGGCGTTTCAACAGGTCCTCGTGCCCTTTCCCGGACTGCAAGTTCCGGCACGCATGCTCGGCCTGCGGGGGCGGGCATTCCGCACTCAAATGTTTCAAAAAGGGTGGGGTCCCCCCTCCTGCCCCAGCCAACAAGTAATTCCGATTTGGCGGAGTTGGCTCCCTCTCCACTTTCCCGGGAGGTGATTGGCGAATGGTTGTGTTCTTATCCGCGGAGGCGGGAGAGGGAAGTGTTGGAGCGTGGGTTTTTTGAAGGGTTCATTATTCCGGTGCAAGGGACTATAGCGGGTAGGGCTGCGCGCAACTCGCCGTCAGTGCGGCGCTTGGCGGCAGTGGTTAGGGAGAAATTGGCGGGCGAGTTGCGTTTGGGCAGAATAGCAGGTCCGTTTGCGGAGCCACCAGTGGAGAATCTGGTGGTTTCCCCATTAGGGGTAATCCCTAAGAAGGAGACGGGGAAATTTTGTTTGATACATAACCTCTCCTTTCCATTGGGGGACTCGGTGAATGATCATATTCCGAGAGAGCTGTGTGCGGTCCGCTACGCGTCCTTCGACGAGGCAGTGGGTCTGGTGAGACGTTGTGGCCCAGGGGCTCTGTTGGCAAAAGTAGATATCGAAGCGGCTTTTCGTTTGCTGCCGGTCCATCCGTCTTCGTTTTATTTGCTGGGTTTTTCATTTGAGAACGAATTTTATGTGGACAAGTGCATGCCGATGGGCTGTTCGGTGTCTTGTGCCTACTTCGAAATGTTTAGCTCCTTTTTGCACTGGAATTTAGTACGGCGGGTGGGTGTTAGGAATGTTGTACACTATCTGGATGATTTTCTGTTTGTGGGGGCGGCTGCGTCTGGGGAGTGTCAACAGTTGAAGGACGGTTTTCTAAGCATGGCTAGGGCGTGTGGGCTCCCGCTGGCAGAGGACAAGACAGAGGGTCCCGCCACTTGTATCACTTTCTTAGGGGTTGAGATTGACTCGGTCGGAATGGTGGCGCGCCTCCCGATGGACAAAGTGTGCAAGCTACGGGTCCTGGTGGCGAATGGGTTAGCATCTACCAAGTTATCTCTGAAGGAGTTGCAAATCTTGATTGGCTCGTTGAATTTCGCGTGCAGGGTCATTCCGATGGGCCGGGTATTTATGCGTCGCTTGGCGGCAGCCACGGCGGGGTGCGCAAGCCGCATCATCGTATTCGAATGTCGCAGGTCATGAAGGCTGATTTGAGGGTTTGGGATGTTTTTCTTGAGGACTTTAATGGGGTATCTGTTCTGATGGAGGAGGAGGTCTCCAGTGTGGAGTTGCAGCTCTATACGGACTCGGCAGGCAGTGGGGGTTTGGGGATTTACTTTGGGGGTGACTGGTGTGCTGCGCAATGGCCCCAATCCTGGCACGCGGCGGGCCTGACTGCCAACATTACGTTCTTGGAGCTATTCCCGTGGTTGGTTGTCTTGCACTTGTGGCCGGAACGCTTGAGGAACCGCAGAGTGACATGGTGGTGTGACAACGAGGCGGTGGTGGCGGTAGTCAACCGGTACACGCCGCGCTGCTCGCTGGTAGCGGGTTTAATGCGGGACATAGTTTTCGCGTGTTTGCATTTAAATGTCGCGGTGAAGGCGCAGCACATTCCGGGTTGCACTAATCGAATTGCCGATGCTCTTTCTCGTTTCAAGTGGGATCTGTTCCGGACGTTGGTGCCGGAGGCGAGCGAGGAAGGCAATGAGGTTCCAGAGCATTTATGGACGATTGGCCAGCAGAGATGGTTCGACTGTTGAAGAGTTCCCTTGCACCGTCGACTTGGGTGGCTTACCAGAAAGGATTTGACACTGTAATTGGCTACTTAGAGTCACACGGCTGGCGGCCCGGAGCCGTGGTTGACAGTTTACTGGGATGCTATGTAGTGGAGGCGAAGTGCACTGGCACGTCCCGGGCATCCCTGTGAAGGCGGTTGGCGGGCTTTACATTCTTTGCCAGAGCGGCAGGCTGGGTGTCAGGGAAGCCTGGGTTTTTGGTGCAGCGGCTACTGCGAGGCTGGGATAGAGGGAGCCCGCCACCCCGGGACGCTTGGTTGCCAGTGACACATGATCTTTTGGTGAGACTTTGCGAGGTACTGCCGAGTGTGGCGGCTTCACACTACGAGGCGGTTCTGTTTAAGGCATTATTTTGCTTGGCCTTCTTTGGGGCCTTTCGGGTTGGGGAGCTGGTGGTCAGCTCTGGCAGGGCAGAGCGGGCTGGGGGACTATTGTTTACGCATGTGCAGCTTGGACAGGGGCAGCTGCGGGTTAGGCTGGCGAGGTCAAAGACCGATCAATTGGGCAAGGGATTGTGGGTGGTGCTGAGGGAGGTGGTATCCCTGCCGACTTGCCCTGTGGAGACTGTGCGGGCATATCTAGCAAGGCGCCCGGTCGCAGATCACTTGTTTTTCTTGCATGAGAATGCAGATTGGGTGACTCGATATCAAGTTGCGGCGGTACTGCGGTTGGCCATTAGGAGATTGGGCATGGATCCGACACACTTCGCTCCGCATTCCTTCCGCATTGGAGCGGCGACAAGTGCAGCTGCGGCCGGACTGTCGGAGGTCGCGATTCAGAGCATTGGCAGGTGGCGGTCGCAGGCCTTTAAAGGTTATGTCCGTTTATAAGGGGAACGGGGGGTCCTGTTAATAACCTGTGCTTTCTTTTTCAGATGCTGTGCGGTGCCCGCAAATATGCTGGATGATCGGGCATTCATTCGTGCATTGGGCGGGACTGCAGGCAGCTGAACGACCGCTGGGGCCTAACTTGGGACTGGACCCGGCTTTGGTGTCGCTTCTATGGCTGGGTGAGCGTGGTCTGCGGTGGCCGCAGCTGTTACCTCTGCTTCGACACCATAGCCGGGTGAGAGCTGAGCCCGCTGTGATCCTGCTGCATGTTGGAGGAAATGATCTGAATGGATGGACATGTAAGCAGATCATTTGAGCAGCAAAACGGGATTTTGCAATAGTGTCTCGACTGTTCCCACAGGTTACATTAATGTGGTCAGACATAATTCCAAGGCCTGTTTGCCGGCAGCAACGGCGTTGGTCCCGGGGGATGGCAAAGGTCAATCGACAGATCGGGCGGTGGGTATGTCAGCATGGGGGGTATCAGATTATGTACCCCTGGGTGGATGTGGACTGCGCTGGGCTCTATCGCACGGACGGCGTGCATTTATCACCAGTGGGAGTAGACCTCCTCTTAAATGACTGGCAGGAGGCCTTGGAATGCATGGTCCAGCCGGAGTCTCGATGGTCGCAGCTTGGGGGGGGGGGCAGCGTAGAGGCGCAGACGGGCTCTACGCCGGGTGGCGGGATCCCGGAGGTTTCCGGGGTCTGGAGCCTTAAGCTGGATTTGGGGCGGGGGCGGGCGTCCCCAACCCGGATGACCCCTGGCCGGTCTTTGCTAGTAATATGGCGAGGCCGGGGAAAGGGGGGGGGGTTGGCTTTGCCGCTGGCTCGGCTGCGGCGGGAGTGGAATGAGGTCACCTTGCTAGTAATATGGCGGGTGAGGGCTCATTCTGCTCGGGGGTTTGTTATGTAATGGTTGTATGGTTTAAGCAATGTTTGGAATGTTATAATTTGGTTAATAAAAGTTGCGACCATTTCGAGCCAAGTTATTGTCTGGAATGATTATTGGGTGAGAAAGGGAGAAGGAGGAATTAAGGGGTGAGGGGGGGGGAAGGGGGGAGGAACAGGGTACCACCGGGTCCGACCTGCCTTGGTTATGGTGAGGCCGCGGGGCAGGGTCCCCCCGGCCGAAGGTAACCAGGCGCGCGGCCCGGTGCAGGTCCCTGCCTACGGTCAGGGAGGGGAGGGCCCTCGCAGGCATGATTCAAATTCATTGGCTCGCCCTGATGAGGAGTTGGGTGCGAGCCAATGAGCAGTGCTGGGCAGAGGGGGTTTGAAAGGGGGCACGCGGCGGCGACGGTCTCTCTGGAGACCAGCAGCGGGGAGAGAGGTCCGTCGTCCCACCCGCCCGCCCTTGCTGTGGTGTGGGCATTGGGTAGGGTTGTCGCAGCTGGTGGGGGGCGGGATCCCGGAGGTTTCCGGGGTCTGGAGCCTTAAGCTGGATTTGGGGCGGGAGCGGGCGCCCCCAACCCGGATGACCCCTGGCCAGTCTTTGCTAGTAATATGGCGAGGCCGGGGAAAGGGGGGGGGTTGGCTTTGCCGCTGGCTCGGCCGTGGCGGGAGTGGAATGAGGTCACCTTGCTAGTAATATGGCGGGTGAGGGCTCATTCCGCTTGGGGGTTTGTTATGTAATGGTTGTATGGTTTAAGCAATGTTTGGAATGTTATAATTTGGTTAATAAAAGCTGCGACCATTTCGAGCCAAGTTATTGTCTGGACTGATTATTGGGTGAGAAAGGGAGAAGGAGGAATTAAGGGGTGAGGGGGGGGGGGAAGGGGGGAGGAACAGGGTACCACCGGGTCCGACCTGCCTTGGTTATTAGTTATACCATGTAGTATGCTATTACAAAAATCGAAGTGTGGTGTAATCAAAGCTTGTGTGATGGTTCTGAAGTCTTCATTTTGTAATAGTGGTCTTAGTTGTTGGATAGAGCGGAGTTTGTAATAGATTGTTTTTGTTAGTTTCTTGATGTGTGTTGTAAAACTGAGTTTTATCAATGATAACCCCTAAGTATTTTATTTCTTCTTTGATTGGAAGAGTCGTATTCAGGACTTTAATGTCAGATGGAGGGGTATATTTCATGTTTTTTGTTGCAATCAGGATTTCTGTTTTTTTTATGTTAATAGCTAAGTTGTTTAAACGTAGCCATTCTTCAACTTCTGTAAGGCAGTTTATTAGATTGTTGTGATTTGGGTTATTTACGTTAAATTCAGAGAAAAGCATAATGTCGTCCGCATATATATAATAATTAATCTTGTATTTTTTGAATATGGTACATATAGGCTGGAGGTATATGTTAATAGAGCAGATAATGCAGAGCCTTGGGGTACACCTTGTTCTTGAGGGAAAGGGGATGATGATGATTGATTAAGTTGAATATATTGAGAACAATCGGATATGTACGATTTAAACCAGTCTAAAGTAGTTTTCAGTAATCCTATTTGTTTAAGTCGTGAGATAAGTATGTTGTGATTGATGCTGTCAAATGCAGCTGATATGTCAAGGAAAACTAAAATGAATGCTTGATTTGTATTGTCCAAGCCTTTGTTAAGAGTATAAAGAAGAGAAATGAGCAGGGTTTCAACACCATGAAAAGGGCGAAAGCCGTATTGGTGTTCATCAAGTGGGGCAAAAGTGTCTATATGATCTTGTAACTGTAATTGTACAGCTTTTTCTATGATTTTAGTTAGGAAGGGGATGCTAGCTATTGGGCGATAGGATGATGGGTCATTTACATTTAATGTCTTGTTTTTTAGTATAGGACGGATTGCAGATTGTTTTAGTTCTTTAGGTAAAACCCCTTGCAGGAGTGATTGATTCACTATATTTAGGATAAAGGGCGCTAGTTCCTGCTTTGTTTGTTTGATCCAGAGAACTGGGCAGGGATCAAGTATGGATGTGGTTGTATTGATATTCAATATTATATTGAGTAGTTGTTTCTTATCTATTAATTGGAAAGTATTCCAGGTGTGGTTATTAGAGGATGGAGTAGTATTGAAGGGTGTAGGTATCATTGTAGATTTGAGTTTGCTAGCAAAATAGTTTGCCATATCTTGTAAGTTAATGGAGGCTGATTGTTGATTATCTAAGGGTGCTTTAGATAAAGATTTTACTATTTCAAACAATTCTCTAGGGCAATTAATGGCTTTATTTAGAATATTTGCATGGTATTGTTTTTTGGCATTGTTTGTCGCTGATCTGTAGGTGTTGAGAATTGTGAAGTATAGATCTCGTAGATCTGGTGTTTTAGTTTTTCATATAGATGTTATATTTTGGGTATCTGATGCAGGGGGTCTATAAAAGAGGCAGATTGCTAAGTTTCTGTTCTCCTAGGACAAGCAGGATGAGTCAGCCACACTTGGTGACATCATCCGACGGCGCCGAGACGGAAGTACTCTCCATAGCCCAGAAGGGCTTTTAGCCCTTCTGAGCATGGGCCAACTGGCCCCACCCCCTGCCTGCCCCTAGCTAGCCAGTTTTCAGTTCTTCCGCCTTGCCAGCAAGACGGACATTGCTACTCTCCACCAAAATCAAACTTTAAAATCATCAGGGAAAACCTCTCTCATCCACAACGTATGTATTATCAGTTTTAAACTTGCTTTATGCCTTGTTCTTGCTTCTCTGCAGATACCTGTCTAATCTGGACCAGCCATGAGCTCTCTTCTCAGGCAGCGGAGGATCTCTATCGCCGCTGCGACCCAGGAGCATGGGGGCACATGCTCACATGCCTTCGGGGAATAGCAGTGGGAAAGGCTTCCAGGACAGTGGGGTTTGAAGGAAACCCAGCCAGCGCGGCAGCCCAGGACGTGCCTAACAGGCCTCCGTCCCCGGCCAGCCCTTCTCTACTCCTGCGACTGTCCCCACCGCTTGAAGAAAGAGCATAACCTGAAAAGGAAGCAATGATCGCATCGGACATACCTGAAGGAGCGTGACTCGAAAATAAAGCTCACAGTAAGCCTGGAGCCCCGCAGCAGCCCAGGACGTGCCTAAGAAGGCCTCCGTCCTCGGCCAGCTTCATCCCTCCTCCGTCACTCCGAAGACATCACCACGTGTGGTCCATGGGGGCGGCCATTTTCCAACCTTGCACCCTTATCCTTGAGGTGAGGTCATCACTCTACTTCAGCCCACGGCTCCACTGGCTGATGCCAGACTCCGCCCCCTCCACGCTATTGGTTGGCACCAGGCTCCACCCCTCTGCACCATTGGTTGAGGCTCTGCCAGGCTCCTCCTCAGCGGCCCGGATCCATTGGCCCACCGAGTGAGAACGCCTCCTCACGGCGCCGGGCCCCGGAACATTGCTGTGCACTGGTTCCCGGTGGCGCCGAAGGCTTCTCTCCGGACACGAAGACTGCTCGCGGCGGATACCATGGAGCATCCCTCCCATCTACCAATGAGGGCGCCACCAGCGCCGACGTCAACGAGGGCGCCACCAGCGCCGACGTCAACAAGGGCGCCACTAGCGCCGACATCAACGAGGGCGCCACTAGCGCCGACGTCAACGAGGGCGCACCAGCGCCAACTTCAACGAGGGCGCCAGTAGCGCTGACTTCAACGAGGGCGCCATCTGCGCGCACCATGAACAACAGGAGCAGCGCCATAATGACACGGAGAGGAGCTCCGCCCCTTGTTCCTCAGCGAGGGCGTAAATTGGCGAATGCAGTTTCTGCGCTCTCTAGGAATGGGGTCGCATTGAGACCATGTAGGTTCCGCTACTCAGCAGCCTACTCTCTCTCTCTCACATCTACCCTCAGTTTCTGCTCCGGGGTGCTAAAGTGGGCTTCTGTGGCCGGAAGAGCGGGTGGTTGGCTACAAGGACATCAGTCCCTAAACATCAAAAGGAAAGGCACACCCGACCCTGCTGCTGTGCTGAATCATGAAGATAGTTCAAATCCACTCCCCTACCGCCACCTGAGAGGGGATCCAGGAAGGGACTCTGCCACTTGTTATCCATCAAAGCGTAAGGGACATTCAAGGCATATCCTTATCCTGTGCAACCCCATTAAAGCATCTGCGCATGTCCAGGCCCTGGCTGAGGGACATGATCTCGCTTCAGGTGCGAGAGGTCCTGGGTTCAACTCCCAGACGAGCCCTGCTGGTCCCCAAGCCAGGAGGAAATAAGGTTCTCCTTAAATTGCTGGCACTGCAGGTTACTAACCAGCAACAGCAAACTATAACCCAATGCTAGGGGATGGCCATGGCACCCGGAGCTTCAGATCAACTCCTGACACTCGCCACCTGCTGACTGTCTTGGGCCCCACCAGATCCTGCTCCTTAAAACAGGCTCGCTGTGATGGTGAGCCCGGCCTTGAGCCTCGCTCAACCAGCTTGCACCTAGGCACTGGAATAGATTTCTCTGACAATGTGCAGAGATTCAGAAGGTGGCAACGAGATGGTACAGTCCCAGCTTTTGTTCCTGCCAACCCAGTTTCTATATTACTTCCCTCTACCCGAATTTGGGTCTCAGAGCACCTCCCTTCGCATCGCGCTACCGCTTCTTACTTTAGCATCCCATCGTTGCTGCACCCGGAAGACTTGGCACCGCGATGGGCCATGACTTGGCATCGCGATGGGCCATGACTTGGCATCGCGATGGGCCTTGGATATGGTTTAGTTGGGGCTAAAACCAAAACAGCACAGGGCACTCAGTGTTATGCTCTCCTTGGAGCAATACATCTCAACCTTGCAAGGTAGCCACCTAGTTTGGTTTTACCCATATACTACCACCCCTAGATCACCGGGATCAGGTGGGTGACAGCAGGTAGCAAGCAAGGGCAGCCGACAACCTGCCCCTTCGGGGTAGGGCGATGGGGTTGTCCAAGAAGAAAGTAGCTACTCTATGGTACAGTAAATAGAGATCTGAGGCCGGAACTCCGGAGGCGAGAATCGCCTCCAACATCAGGCTAGCGACCTGCCTTCCAGTCTCTTTGACTCCTCGGACTACGCAGCGCTGTTCTTGCTGTCAATGGACAACCGTCAGGACTCCTGATACCATGGCCTAGCATGTGAGGCCTGCATCCTGGACAAAACAGGCAACTGCCAATGCTGGTGACATGGCCTAGCATTGAGGCCTGCACTCTGGCCTCCAGAAAGGGAGGCTGCACTCTGTCCGCCACTGAGGGGTCCACTCCCTGCACCCCTTGTAGCCTCTCAGGAATGGCCTACAATGAAGACTCTAAAGAAGCTTACATCCCACCAGTTGCAGTCACAGCTGAGTGGTGCAATATACACAGCCAATGTATACATAATCAATGGGTCGTCTAACAGAAGGTCACAGGCTCAGATCCCAGCTGGGATCCTGCACTGCATGCCCTGCTTCAACCAAGGAGACTAAGGACCCCACATTGACTGCGGGCAAGACCATTCATGACGCCCACTTATTCCACAGGGTCTTCCAGAAGAAGAATCTTCTCACCCACACCCGATATTTAGGTAGCGCAATAGTCAAGGTGATGACCTCAGTGGCCACAGGGTCTTCCAGAGGAAGAATCTTCTCACCCACACCTGGTATTTAGGTAGCGCAATAGTCAAGGTGATGACCTCAGTGGCAGACGTCATGGTGGGCTTCTTTAGTAAGACTGTCAGAGACAACTCTCTCTGGTTAGTGCAGGACCTCGAGAACCAGTAAGTGGCTTCAACTTGATTTTACCATTGATCTGCCAGCCCCGGAGCATCCGCTTGATGCGCATCCTAGACCCAGCATCTGTCAAGACATGGTTATTCTCTCTGCGACAGTTGCATGGATCCCCGGGCTTTCACACCTGATGAACATCTGAGGTAAGCACCTCCACCATCAGGTTGGGACCCCACCATCTGGTTGTGATATGCCTTCCACTTTTCGGACTCAACAGCGCTTCTGCCTAACAGCTTCTCATGCCGGCCCAGGAATCTGCAGCGACGACTCCACTGCTGCCCATCTGGGCCCCTGCTAAGATACTACAACCAGGCCGCCCATTACCCCTGAGCCTTCTGGCGAACCTCCTCAAGACCCCAGCCCCAGCAACTCTGTGGCACTGAACCTCCTCAAGACCCCTGCCCCAGCAACTCTGTGGCACTGAACCTAATGGCACGGGAGGCATGAAGATGGAGTGTCAGGCTCATAGCCAGCCTGGGACCCTAGTCTGCATCTTCCTTATGATCTACTCAGGAGCAACCTGCCTCAGCAAAGGCAGGTGTACCTGGCCAATGGTTACAGACTTGATTCACAGGTCCAAACCTGGCGAGGACCAGGGAGGGCGAGGACCATATTGGGGAGATACAATGGTGCAAGAACGCCTGCGGCTCGGCTCCCCAGGGCCTGAACGGTGAGGGAGCGGATGCCCTGGCAACCCTTTCCCCCTGGAATCATTCAGGAGCTCAAACCGTAGGTGTCCTCCTTCCGTGGGCCTCATCGCAAGCAGATCTGCATGCTGACGCTCCAACACCAGATCCTGGTCCAGACCTGAGCCTGTGGTCTTCTACTTATCAGCACGACTGAACGGCTCGCATGTACGAGCATCATAGCCATTGCTCTTGACAGCCCGCCGCTGTCCAGGGCATGTTGGCCTGAAATAGATCTCTGGTATGCCCGGGATATACACAGAACAGTGCACTAACCTGGGTCCAAGCCCCACTGGCACTCCACAAGCACAGCTGCCTAGATACAGTCAACGCGGCGACACTGGCAAAGGCCCTAGCCGGCAGATACAAGCTAAGGCTCAGCTACGGACAAGGGCCCACGGGCTCGGCTAAAAGCAAGGGCCCCAGGGCACGCACGCAAGCATGCACACATTGCAGGCATCCCCGGAGGTCCTCCCTGCGGCCTGCCCATGTAACACACATCTGCAAGGCACCAAGACCTCCCAACGTGATCTATCACGTTAACCCATGCACCAAACACCATCAGCAATGGGTGCACCTCACTGAGAGGTGTAAGGCCGTGAGTTCTTGTCGACCAGACAGCCCTAACAATCTGGGCTCCCACCGTGCTGCCACCTCCACAGGCCGCCCAGCTCGGAACTGACTAATGGGCGCTGCAGCATTGGTGGCCAACCTCATACCACTCTTATAGCATAGCTGATGCTGCCTCGCTATCCCAGCGCGCACCATTCGCCTCGCTGCTAACATAGACCGGATGGTACACCATTATGGTCAGACGGGCCCATGACGTCCATTGTTCTGTTTCCAACACTGGCAATCTGAATCATGCCTTCCCAACGGCACAGGTTCCCCAATGCTGGTTGTGTCTTATCCTCCGCACTAACAGTTTATGACTTCCTCCAATAACAAGTCCGGAGTCGACTACGAAAAAAAAAAAAAAAAAGGTGAAAGAGACGCCCCCCCCCTTTTAGTGAGGTTCCTCTCTCATGCCCGCAAATGATGCAACTGCTTCTTCATTGCAGTTACTCCTGCACCATTACTGCTCGATGTCCTCTTTGCGGTTGCTCCAGCACCACTACTACTTGATGGGTCTTCACCTCTGCCACCACACAGAGACGCCCCATTTAACTTACTCCTGCACCTCTACGGCTTGATGGATCTTCACCTCTGCTACCGCACAAGGGCGCCACTTTAACTACAATCGCTACTGCAAACCGTCGTACGGTGCCTGGTAACTACTCCCTGCTACTGCACGCTGCTACAGCACATGTGTGCTCCGCCACTACTGTGTGCTTCACCACTCCAGGCCTCTAGGTTCCTGCAGGCCTGTATGTTCTTACAACGCTACGGCGGCACATGCGTGCATCGCCTCTACAGGCCCATATATAGGGCCTATATACCCTTGTTGCAACTTGCAACATGCTGCCATGCCTGATCTAAAGAAGGTCTCGGCCTTCCCCATCCCCCACAGCACATGGCAGCTTGGGAGGCACCAAGTGTGGCTGACTCATCCTGCTTGTCCTAGGAGAAAACGGAGTTACTTACCTGTAACTGGAGTTCTCCGGGGACAGCAGGATAAGTCAGCCACACATACCCGCCCACCTCCCCTGGGATGGGGTCAGCCTCCGTCCTGGTGCCTGCCTCCTAGCAGCAAAAGGCTCAGCTAGTGACGTACTGGCTAGCTAGGAGCAGGCAGGGGGTGGGGCCAGTTGGCCCATGCTCAGAAAGGCTAAAAGCCCTTCTGGGCTATGGAGAGTACTTCCGTCTCGGCGCCATCGGATGACGTCACCAAGTGTGGCTGAATTATCCTGCTGTCCCAGGAGAACTCCAGTTACAGGTAAGTAACTCCGTTTTTTCTATCATTAGTATATCTGTATTTTCGTTAGTTTCACTAATGGAGGTGGAACAATTCAGACTTGATTTTGCCAGTATTAGGACTCCACCACCTTTTCTTTGATTGCGGTTACAGATGAATAGGGTATATCCTTTTATTTTTAATTGGTTAGTTAAGACTGTATCAGAGTTGCTTAGCCAAGTCTCTGTTAGGCAGAGGTAGTCTGGGTTCTCGTCATTGATGAAATCTATGATGATTGGGATTTTGTTCCTAACAGATCTTACATTTATGAGAATTATTTTGAGGTCTTGATTGGGTGGGTTCAGCTTTTTTATTTCGTTATCTGTTTTTGTTTGTATGTTAATTAATCTTCTTATGCGTGTATCTGTGTACCTAGCTGCTGATGGATTATGTATGTGTGAGTATTGTTTATAGTTATTAATGTGTATTTGATTGATATGTTGTGGGGCAGTATGTAGGTAGGCCAGTCTATTGTGGTGATAAGGTGGGTATTGCGGTTGGTAGCATATTCCAGGAGAGGTAATTAGGCTTATAGCAATACTTATGATATATAACAGATGTATAATGAACTGTGCAGATTTCATTTTTGCCATGATGCAGATTATGAGAAATACTGATAAAGTTGATAGTATATGGGCAACAGTAGGAAACAGGTGGGAGAGTACTAGTAATAGTAGGAAGAGGATGTTAGCAATGTTTGTAGAAGTGTTTGTAAAAGTGTTTGCAACAGTGTAACTAAATGGGAGATGTACTGGCAACAGTGTATATAGATGAGCGACAGTGTAAACATATGAGAGAGGTACTAGCAAAAGTAGAGACAAATGTTGCTTGGGAGGATGCTAGTAGCAATAAATGGCAATGTGTTAGCAACCAAGAGAATATATCAGCAATATTTACAATATTAGCAACATTGGAGATACATTTGAGAATATTGGCAATATGCTTAGCAGTGATTATTAGCACAATTATGATAATGTGTTGGCAACAGTAAATCCAGGTATATTCACTATATCTAAGGTAAAAAGTGATTTGGGCAAGATTATGACAGTGTTATGTGCTCAAGTTTCTTATTTCATGTGCACTTTTCATACTATAGCTATTGGTAATATAACTTACAATCTGTTTAGTAGAGAGCTGGTCTTGGCAATAACTCCATAGCCCATGTTCCCTGTAAAATAGTTATCTCCAAGTTATAATACCCTGTTCAATGTAATTTCAGTTTGTTCAATGTAAACCGCACTGATGCAGAATAGCGCGGTATATAAGAGAATGTAAATAAATAAATAAATAAATAAATAAATAAACTGCTATTTTGAATTGCTTGTAGATTCTGGTATTTTGTTTGTTGACTAAATGTATGTTTACTAAACTGCATTAGTGTGATTCGCGTTAGGAGCCGCGTTAGTGGAAGAAATGCCAAAAAAGGACATGGGCGGTACATCGTTAGTGATAACGCACTGCGCAGCAACGATCGTTACAGGGCGCGTTACTGCGCGTTAAGCGTAAGAAGGCGCGCAGACACCCAAATACAGAAACAGAGCTGTAGCACAATGGTTACTACACAGACCAATAGTACAAGGATCATGGGTTCAATTCCCCAGTGTGCCTAATGAATAAGGCTGGCTGAGGCGTCATGTGTAACCCTTTGAAAGCCTACTATAATATTTTAGTCTGCAGCCGGGTTAATGTTTGCATATGTCAGGAAAATTGTACCCATCTTATTCAATATGTTCCAATAGTGACGTTCCCTCTGCCATGGTCATGTATTATATACCATTTGATAGGAATATTTAGGCAGATGTTTGGATCCCGAAAGTTTTGGGCTTGGCCTGGAAAGGGTTAAGTATTGGGCTGTGAGGAAGTTGACTTGTACGTTAATAGTGCTGCCAGCAAATACACCCTCACAGTGGCGTAACCTAAGGTGCCACATAAGGCACCCTAGAAGGCACTCCATAGGGCACATTATAAAGTGCGCTGTCTGCCAAGGCACCCTATAATATCCCCTATAGGACACCATATAAGGCACCTTATAAGACGCTTTATAGGGCAACGTATGAGGCACCCTATGAGCCACCCTAAGGTGACAGTACCCTGAGGGTGGTTGTGCTGGCAGCACTAATATACAATAAAAATATACAATGCCTAAGACAGCCCTATCAATGAACCCCACTGTGGGTTGTGAACCCATGACCTCTGGCTCCATGGGCAGTGAAGTAACCAGTGGGCTAGAGCTGCTAATAAACACCCGGCTGGCTACAGGAGGACTGCACGGCACCACACCCACATTCTGCTGTGGTTACCAGGGAGATTACATACCACCACCCAACCCACCCTCTGGGGCTCAGGGTGGGGGACAGGATCTCCCGCCAACAGATCCACTTTCTACCCCCCTGCAATGGTGGCAGTAGAGGGGACCATCACCCCAGTCCAGCTAGGGATCAAACACCCTACAGGGCAGGCAATGCAGAGCAGTACACAGCCATAACGCAATAGCAGACAGACGGCAGGTCTGGAAATGCTCAGCTGCCCCCCACCATTATCTGACATTCTACAGCAGCAAGCCTCCAGCCGCTGCACTCTGCACGGTGTTCCAGCAAGACACATACTAGCTGCAGACAGTCCGCCAGCTAGTCCATAGTGCATGGTCCTGGAGGAGATGCATGTACCCAGAACGGGGCTATCAGCATACACACCAAGCAGATAAGTCAGTGATTGGGCCCCAAAAGGAAACCCATAAATATCACATAAAAGAAATACTATATAGCACTATGGGGGAACCTAGCCATGCCATGGTCACTGCTCAGTCAGGGTGAGAGTGACCTCCCAGCAGGACATGCTATGGCGACCCTGTCCGTGCAGGTGGTACCGGACACTACAATGTCCGGCCATTGCCCTATGCCCTGTGCAGATGCGGCCAAGCCAGGCCACCCTATCCAGGCTATTCCCACAGTACCTTGCTCCTCATTATGCACATTGGCAGGCCAATACTGGCAACAGTGCTAGCAGTGTGGGCTGTGGAGGGTGTTGGCAGCCACCACACACTGGATAGACAGACACACACTCCCCACACCTATGCCAGCATTGTGCAACTATAGAGGTGTTGGGCAGCCCAGGCCACCACACCAGTCCTGGGCACAGTGCAGGCATGGCTATGGTACGCAATACTGTAGGAGTCACTCCCCAGATTGGTAAACACTGTCAGACACAAGACCTGTAGCACACTCCACAGACATCAGAAAGGTTGCTATGATGCAGCTCACTCCGAAAATTGTACTTAACCTAGGAATTGCTATCTGCCAGTAATCATAGCAACCTTTTGATAGATGTGTACCATATTCTCAGGTTTAGGGTGGCATTACTAAGGTATGCAAGTGCTAGTATTGGGAGATGCACGCAGAGCCCAAAGTCCTGCCTCTCCATGAGGCTTTGGATAATGGGGCCTGTGGGTGCGGGTGTGTCTGCCCCTGTTGGCTGCTGCTTTACGGCAGAGGTTCCCAACTCCATTCCTGCGGTGCAAAACACTGTTCGGGTTTTCATGCTGTCCCTCATGAATATGCATGAGATACATCTGCATACCATCGGGGTGGCGCATAGAAATGCAGCACAGGCATCTTTATCAGAGGCAGCATGGAACCTGAATGGTGTTTGGCCCTCCAGGACTGCATTTGGGAGGCTCTGCTCTAGGTAATGTGCATGTTTATGGTGTCTGTGTCCTGTAGGGTAAAATGTAGGTGTTTTGGGCATGTTTAAGTCATCTGCACGAAAGGTTCTGTCTGTATTAGCATGTTATAGTAGTGGGTAAAATATGAGGATTGGGTCGGCGGAAACCACAGCTGGGACTTGAACCTGTGACCTTCTGCTTCTGAATACACTGGTTATGTGCACTGCACCACCATGTTATCACAGAGATGGTGCATTCCCTGGTGATACCATGACTGTTGGTCAGACAGGGTCTGTCTGTTGCAGTGCATGGCACCCACCTACACAGGGCTAGGCCACGGTCTGCTCTGGGCAGCTGCCACTGCCCCCTCCACCACCAGTATCCCTCAGCCACCATGCTGACATGCCTTCTGCTGGTGGAGCTGGTGGTGCACAGTCTCAGGCCATCCAGTGTGCAGGTAGGCGGCTGCCTATGGTGCAGGTTCTGGGGTAGGGGTGCCTGCATAGATGTCCATGTTCCCCCCCAGCCCCGCCTGCCAATGTTCCGTGCCCTTGGGGGTAGCTGTTGGGTACTATCCCCTGTGACACTTTGGGAAACCCACTCGTGCCCATGTTGGACCTTCAGCAGTTGCTGTCTGGCTGCTCCGCTGTTTCAGCATTCGTATGGGCCACCTAGGCATCACCCTAGTCCGCACTGTGGCCCAGCTTCACCACAGCATGTGTCGCCTGCGGCCCTCTGTATCCCCTTCTCCGGCATCTGTCCAGTTGCCCTGATGTTGCGGGACATGTGCACCTGTCCGATGGTGGGGAAAACCCTGAGCAGCTCTGTCACTGTGGGCTCATTCACCTTGTATGGGGACGGCATATAGACCCTTCCACGATTTATATCTGTTTATTTATTTACTTCTCTTATATACCGCGCTATTAAAATCAGTGCGGTTTACAATTGAACAAAAAACATACTGCAATGTCACACGACAATTGAGTTTTTACATTGAACATGGACGAGATAACCTGGAGGTAACAGGGGTAACTAATTACAGAGTAATTATTCATGGAGTATGGTGAGAAATTATACATATAGTATGGTGAGAAATTATACATATAGTATAGCTTGGTTTCAACATATTTATAAGAGGTTTAATCAATAAGATGTGTGATCAGTACCAATAATAAATAAGAGAGGGGATATGGTGGTAGAGCTAGTCATTTTCTTTATGCTGTTGGATTTTGGGTGGGGTGGAGTAGAGTGTAGGATGTGAGGATGGGTGGTTGTTTCTGGGATTGGATTCTGGGTAATGGATGAGGAAAAGGTGTTGTTTGAAGGCTTTTCTAAATGACAATAGGTCTGGGGTGGAACGGAGCTCAGTGGGGAGGGCATTCCAGGTCATGGGTGCAAATAAGGAGAAGGCTCTATTGGCAGTAGCCTTTTTGCACTTAGTTAGAATGTTGGGGATCTCTAGAGTGTTTGCTTGATTAGATCTCCTGATCCTGTTGAACGGCCGTCTTTGAATGAGTTTGCTGATGGGTGAGGTGATCTGGTTCCTTAGGGCTTTGAATGTTAGTACTAGGGACTTATACTGGATTCTAGCCTGAAGTGGAAGCCAGTGGAGATCCATCATGACTGGGGTTATATGTTTAGCTCTTGATGTACCTGCAAGTACCCTTGCTGCAGCATTCATTGCAAGGCGAAGAGGTCCTAGTGTTGACTGAGGGAGGCCATGAAGGATAATATTTGCAAAGTCTAGATGTGGGAGCACCAAGGCTTGGAAGATAGTTCGGTAGTCATTAAAGTCCAATAGGGGGCGCAGGTGACGTAGTATCCGGACCTTATGGTAAATTGCTTTCGTGATGTTCTTCACATGTGTAAACATGTCGAGTCGTTGGTCAAGCGTGATGCCGAGATAGTGGATAGTTGATTTTGCTATCAACTCAATATTGTTTACTTTTTATGTGGGGGGTGGGGAGAACATCTGGTTCTTGGTGAGGAATAAGACATCTGTTTTACTATGGTTGATCCTTAAATTTTGTGTTGTAAGCCATTGTGATACAGCTTCGAAGCAGCTTGATATAGGTGAAAAGTCAGGTTGATCAATCAGGAATGGTGAGTAGATTAGGACGTCGTCTGCGTAGACTAGGCACTGGATGTTGAAGGAGTGGATTAGGGTACAAATTGGTTGCATATATATGTTGAACATTAATGCAGATAGGGATGAACCCTGAGGTACACCTTGATTGAGAGGGAATGGGTCAGAAGTCATGGGACCTGTTCTGACTTGTTGCCATCTGTTAGATAGGTAGGACTTGCACCATGCTATAGCTGAGCCTTGTATTCCTTTCTCCACAAGACGAAGTATCAGAGTTTCATGGTTGACTGAATTAAAGGCTGCAGCAATATCCATGAAAATGAGGACAAATCCCTGGCGGATGTTATCAAGTCCTGTAACTAGATCATTGAAGAGAGTTGTGAGGATGGTGTCGACACCATGAGCTTCTCTGAAGCCATGTTGAGATGGATCCAGTGGAGCTACATCGTCAATATGTTGTTGGATTTGTCGTTGAATTACATTTTCAATGATTTTGGCGAGTAGGGGGATGCTTGATATTGGGCGAAAGATTCAACTTTGGAGGAATCAAGTTTGTTGTTTTTTAATAATGGGCGGATCGAAGTAAATTTCAGGCTTTGTGGGAAAGATCCTATGGAGAGGGATTGGTTTGTGATTCTGCTTATAGCGGGACTAAGTTCTTGGCGTAATTCTTTGATCCAACTATCTGGACATGGGTCACTAGGGGCAGTGGTAAGATTAATGGATGTGATAATATCTTGTATTTCTTTATTGGATACTTCGCAAAATTTGAGTAGAGGGGTTTTACATGTAGTAGAGGAGATTGTGCAGGTTGATAACTTGTTGGCTTGGATTATCTTTGATTGTAGGTAGTTTGCATAATCTTGTGGGTGAGGCACAGTTGTTTGGGCGGGAGCTGGGTCACCTGTTAGGGACTTAACTATGCTGAACAGATCATGGGGTTTGTTAAGCGATCGCTTTAGAATATCTGCATGGTATTGTTTTCTTTTTTCCATCGTCATTGCTCGATGAGATTGTAGATAAGAGGTGTATGTACGTAGAGATTCAGGGGACCGGGCGTGGTGCCAGTGTCTCTCTAGTTTACGTAAGTGAAGGAGCGACGCTCTAAGGTCATTGGTGTACCATGGAGCATGTTCTATGGGGCTTACTCGGGGGGGGGGGGAGGGGCTGATGTTTCTCATTGATACCACTATTGGCCAGCTTGGTTATTGTTTTTTTCCAGTTTGTTGGGGTCGTTTTCAGTGTTTCTGTGCCCTTTTGTTCTGTGCACATGTATCACACTTATCACTGTTTTTTGGTTTCCCTGCCTGGGCTGTACATTGCTGACACTGAAATGGTTTCTCTCCCCTGTAATGTGCCTTTAACGGTAGGTTTTCATTCGCGTTGGAATTCAGCCCTGAAATTCAGCACGTTAGTGTGAGGGGAGCCTCTCCCCGCCCACTCTCCGCCCATTGACCCCTTCTCTCCGCCCTCTCTCCACCTTCTGCGGTGTTTTACCGCACCGCGGAGCATTACGCTCGTTAGCACGTCATAACGCGTGTTATGACACGCTAACGATCGTTAAAGTTACATAATGCGCGTTATTCACGATTACCGCAGTTTAGTAAACATACCCCATAGTATATGACGACATATAAAGACCAGTATGGTCCATCTAGTCTGCCCAGCAAGGCGGTAAGAGGAGGTGCCCCTGCCACTCCGTACAAGTCACCCCTCCTCATGCCTTTGTTTAGGGGTGTACCCACTGCTCCATGTAGGTCATCCCTGTCAGCATACATCAGCATGACATTATGCCTAGCATAGGTGTCATGGCTTTTTCCCAGACCTTGGATTACAAGCAGCTTTGTTACTCTGGTGATGTCAGTCTCCAAAGTTAATGAGCGTAGTTTACAAGATGAAATTAGCTCTGACCCCCTGGTGATGTCAATCTCTGGGCCTGATGAGATTGGTCTGCAGCCCCTCCTTGCTAATCAAGTGATAGCAGACCTCAAACAAACCAAATTATGACAGAGGGAGGTGCTGAAGGAGAATTTCACTATAAAAGACAGAGGACAAAAATATCTCGCTCTCTTCCTATTTTCATCAGACACACCTTACCCCCCACCCTCCCTTCTGCTCTTTCTTATTCATCGGACATGAGGGACATGAGGCTCTGACACCCACTTCTCTCTCTCTCTCCTCCCCCTTGTTCTTTTCTTTCTCTCTATATTCTTCTTACTATGAGACTCTTTCTCACTCTACACACACACACAGATGCAGCTCTGTAACAACCTTATAACTTTGTTCTGTACCTATGTAATAAGCCTATTTCTATATAAAACTCTTTTTCCAAGCCACACCAGTTTTGGTTGTCTTATTTGTGCTACTTACCCTACTGTCTCTGTGAAATGAATCCAGGACCAAATGGAGCGTAACCAAAAGTAGAGAGCGGTGAAAGATTACATTTTCCAGAAGATTACATTTATGGCGGCGCGTCTCAGACTTCACAGCAGATCTCCAGTTGGGTAAGTAATAATTTTGTTTGATACATTAAAGTGGATTTCAGACAGGGTGAGACAGGAAAATCAAAAGCCCTTGTGACCATGTACAATTGACAATTTTGGTTACAAGCTGGATGACACATGAGTGAAAAGACTCTGTAGACAGGCAGAGTGACACTATTTAGTGAAAAGTTCCAGTGATACCTTTGTTTTGTGGGTTAGACAAGGTGAGATTTTTATTGTCAAAAGGCTCTGTAATAATCCTGAATTTTAATATTACCTACACCCAGGGACATTACATAGAGTGACTTGCAATTTTCTTATTTGTAGGTAGAGGCTTGTTATGGTTTGTTACAAGGCACAGATTTTTCTCTAGTATTTGAGCTGCTAAGAAAAGACAGAGAGATAGTCCAGCTTTAGTTTGGAAGTGGTACACAGGTAAACAGTCCCTCATTGAATACAATATACATCTTTCCTGGTAACACTATTACCTCCTGTCCCTTTCCCTTTAATTTCTCAGTCTCCTGTCAGTAGGTATCTTGGTGAGAGCAGGCTTAAAGTTTGCTGCAATTGATAAAGTAACTGACAATTCTGTTAATCTCCTAACACCCTTCTTACTATAATTTCATCCTAAACTTCCACCCTGTTAAAAGGTGGTAAGCACTTTTTATTCAGGTATAATTTTAAGGTGTGGTCTTTATGCCAGTACTCTTTACTGAACACCCATAAAATTTATGCCATTCCAACTATAATTCTAAGTCTCACTTCTTCATAAAAGTGAGCATTCCTCCTTCCAAGGTTGCACATTTGAGATAGTCGCATAAAACCAAATAAAAACATAATAAGCTAGGCCCCTGTACCAACTACAGTCTTTCTGCAGTCTCAAATATGGAAGCCTTTGATTTTAAAGAACTTAAAGAAATAGTATTTACATACTGTAAGAGAAAAGGTGGTCCCTTTGAAGGGAAATTCCCTGAGGCATCATGGTATAATATTCAAAGGCAAATGTTAAACCATTATCAAGAATTCAAAAAGAAAACAAATAAAAGAAAATGCCTTTTTATCCAAGGCATGTGCAGGGGGCTCATTAGCATGAAACAGGACAATACTGAACTGACTTCTCATTGTGCACAATTAACCAAAGACCTAGAGGAGGCACAAATTTGCATTTCTATGCAAAGGGCCCAGGTGATACAAGCCACAAATTCCTTTATAAATGTTAGTGAGCAATTAGAAGCACTTAAACTTGAATTGAGGCACGTTAAGGATGAATTGGCCTCTGAAAGACAAAAGAAATATAAGCTCTGCACTATTTCACCCTCAGCTGCCCTACCTAAGACACGAGGTTTGGACTCATAATGGGACTTGTTTATCTCTAGAACACTAGAGACAGTACTATGCAGGACAGGGGACCTGCTGGACATAGCAAGGTATTTAATACAGGAGGTATTAGACAAGCTGCCTACTATCATGTAATTGCAGCTGGGACAGGTACCACAGGTTTGCTTCCACCATTTCCAGGCACAAATAATAAATAAAAATAAAAAAAGTGTGGGAGATGTCAGCATACATCAGCATGACATTATGCCTAGCATAGGTGTCATGGCTTTT
This sequence comes from Ichthyophis bannanicus, assembly GCA_033557465.1. Classification (NCBI taxonomy): domain Eukaryota; kingdom Metazoa; phylum Chordata; class Amphibia; order Gymnophiona; family Ichthyophiidae; genus Ichthyophis; species Ichthyophis bannanicus. Next base: position 922,869,156 of record CM066032.1, on the reverse strand, counting down.
TCCAAGACCTTGGATTACAAGCAGCTTTGTTACTCTGGTGATGTCAGTCTCCAAAGTTAATGAGCGTAGTTTACAAGATGAGATTAGCTCTGACCCCCTGGTGATGTCAGTCTCCGGGCCTGATGAGATTAGCAAGGTGGGGCTGCAGACCAATCAAGTGATAGCAGACCTCAAACAAACCAAATTATGACAGAGGGAGGTGCTGAAGGAGAATTTCACTATAAAAGACAGAGGACAAAAATATCTCGCTCTCTTCCTATTTTCATCGGACACACCTTACCCCCCACCCTCCCTTCTGCTCTTCCTTATTCATCGGACATGAGGGACATGAGGCTCTGACACCCACTTCTCTCTCTCTCCTCCCCCTTGTTCTTTTCTTTCTCTCTATATTCTTCTTACTATGAGACTCTTTCTCACTCTACACACACACACACAGATGCAGCTCTGTAACAACCTTATAACTCTGTTCTGTACCTATGTAATAAGCCTATTTCTATATAAAACTCTTTTTCCAAGCCACACCAGTTTTGGTTGTCTTATTTGTGCTACTTACCCTACTGTCTCTGTGAAATGAACCCAGGACCAAAGGGAGCGTAACCAAAAGTAGAGAGCGGCGAAAGATTACATTTTCCAGAAGATTACAATCCCTATTTGTTGAGATATAAGAGTGTTATGTTTATTTTGATTTTATCCTGTTGCTATAAAGGGATCCTATTGTGTCTGTCCCAAGCCATTTTGAATTCCTGTAGCTGCTGTGAGAAATGCCAGTACCAGATATGTGGGAAACAGGTGCCATAGCCAGAAGGCTATACTACTACTTCTACTGATCATTTGTATAGTGCTACAAGGCGTACACAGAACTGCCCAGACACATGTAAAAGATGGTCCCTGATCGGCAGAGCTTACAATCTAATCAAGACAGACAAAACAGCAGCTGTGGACAAGATACATCTAGGGGGGATGGTAAGGAAACACAACGGATATTAGGTGGATCAGATCCAAAGCGGCAACAAAGCCTGGATTTAAGAAGGGACAGAGAAGAATCCTGATGTACAGACTCAGGTAGTTTGTTCCAGGCATAGGGAGCAACAAGATGAAAGGAGCAAAGTCTGGAGTTGGCAGTAGAAGAGAAGGGCACAGATAGAATCTATCTGCCAGACGAGCGTAGTTCCTGAGGAGAGATAAGAGAGGAAATGTAGTGTGGAGCAGCAGAATGAGTGCATTTATAGGCCATAGGCACGAAAAGGGTATACATTTGTTGCTCAGCAATATTATACATCCTTTGGGGAACTGCAATGTTAGTTTCGGGTTTTGTGCACTTAGTAAGGGTCCATCCTTAGCAGTTTAAGGTGTGTTTGTAGAAATGACCAAGGCAGGGATCACTGGGACCATTTTATAATGTCAAGTACCATTTGATGCAAGGTATATCCTGACATATATGTTCATATTTACATTCTCTTATACCATAGTAAGGTGCACTGGAATTAGCTAGCACTTTTCAGGGCCTAAAGAGGACTAGTATATATGGTCTAGCTTGCAGCAGCAGTCATTTCTCATTGGTATTTATGTGTAGTTTGCATCAGTAAACTACTGTCAGTGTGAAGAACAGCTTAGGCCTTAGGAGATGCATATTTTACTGAGGAGGCATGGCATCCGCAGGTACATCAAGGAGACGGGCAGTATCCGGAACTTGCAACTTTTCAGAATACAGTAGGTGCAGGGACGTCTAAAACATTTACCTGTGTCCGATAATATTAGACTGCATAGCTCTTTGCCCATGCTGCATCAGACACGTCTACCTCCCCAATTCCGGACTCACATGCACATCTAGACCTGCGAATGTGGAATTAGGTTCAAACGGGGCCCGTTTTCAATTTAGACACAACCGCGGGCTTGACGTGCATCTTTTGGAATCTGCCTCATAGTCTTTAATGCTCTCTGGGAGGCTGATTTGCCATATGTTATTTCATCACCCTCTATTCTCCAGCTCATCCAATTGCTCAAGCAACATTTGCCAGCTGTGCTCCATTTGCTGCACATGGTTTTCCAGAGTATTAATCCTCTCCTCCAGTTGTATCACCTGGCCCTCTACTTGCTGCACCCTCTGGGTCTGTATCAGGCTGCCTTTGAGTTCGTCAAAGGAGGCATGCAATCACAACAGCCGCTCGTCAAGACTGCAGTCAGCAAGTGTGTAATCTCCCGGACAGCCTCATCTTGTAGCATAAATACCTGTGCTGGCTGTTCCCCCACCATCTTTGCCATGTGGTCTTTCACCAATTTGTGGTCTTCACAGCATGTCTCTCGAGCCCCACTCGCCAGTGCCGGATCCGCTTTGCCGCATCAGGGGTTAGAGGGAACAGAGCACGTTGACTTTAAAGGCAGGTTTTTAGCAGTTTTAAGAGATCTGGAAACAGAGCTCGGCTTGGAGGCTCCCGCTCAGCTCCACGTCATCACAATACTGCTTCCTTTTGTTTTTATTTACTTTCCTTACATATAGATCCATTGCCCCTTTTATTGCCACTTTCAGTTTAGCCCACTGCCCTTCCACTTCTCTTATCTCCTCCCACCCTGCCAACTCCTCCTTCAGGTACTTTCCCATTTTACTGTACTCAGCATTTTTGATATCTAGGACTTTGAGTTTGCTGTGAATGGACTCTGCCTTGGCTTTTACCTCAAACCACACTGTGTGATGATCGCCCCCACCTGGACATTCAACATCCTATCTCCATTAGTGAGTATTAGATCTAGCGTTGATTTTTTCCCTGGTTGGTTCCATCACCACGTCCTTCTTGGAAGGCATCCACAATCTTTTTACTTCTTTCCAGATTCACAGAAGGAATACTCCAGTCCACGTCTGGTAGATTAAAGTCACCCAATATGATAATTTCTCCTTTCATTGCTACCTTTGCAACATCATTGATCAATTCTCTCTCCATTTCTTCTGTTTGAGTTGGAGGTCTGTAGATTACCCCAGTATGGGTGATAGTGCTATATCCTATTCATGAGACTCATTAAACCATGTTTCTATAATGGGCACAATGTCCATGTCTATTCCTATCATCAGGGCTTCCAGGTGAGGAATTTTGTTGGCTAGACTTTGAGCATTTGTGCTCATTGCCTTCCAGCATTTGTTGGTTGGCTTGCTTGTATTTTGCATGGATTTTATTTCAGACTCCTCTTCTCTTGTGCTGTGAATGACGTCCTGAACTTATTTTCTTCCATCTGTCACCTCTTTTTCCTAGTTTAAATGCCTGTCCACATATTGCCTGCATTTTTCATTTAGGATCTTTTTTCCTGCCACAGAGAGATGTAGTCCATCAACACAGTATAGCCTCTTGTTGTTACATCTATTGCCCCAGTCTCCTATATCTCTAAATCCTTGTTTACATAAGGTTGGAGCCAAATATTGCACATCAGCATTACCAGATATGCACACCAACGTGGTATATCTATATACTGGGCAATGTTTGACACATACCAGTATCCAAGGTATTACCCTGTACCCTTTATGATTCTAAGGCGCAACAGTGGATAGCCCCTTGAAACTGGAAGCTTCAAAGCAAGGGTGTGCACACTTGTCTGCACAGAGGTCACCTCTCCAAGGTAGTCGACAGATTATCACTAGATAGAATGTGCTGTGAAGTGGGGACACATAGCACTGTGTGAGTAAGAAAGACTGCATATGCTCAGAGCTCTGAAGATATCTCAAGAGCAGGCCATACCAGAGGAAAGGAATGCCATCTGAGAGTGATATCTGAAAACAAGACACAGCAAGACTGGGATGAGAGTGCAGGGAATGAAGGGGATATGAGAGCAGATGTGTATAAGAAATACTGGTGGCATCTATAGAATGAGATGTGTCAAGTTCACTGATCCCCTACAGTGAGTCCTCATCAAGGGTCTCCAGCACTTGGTGCTCCTGGTCAATAAGTTGCTTGGCCTGCTCAGGTAGAGATTTGCCACTTGTCTTCTTTGCTTCCTGCTTTAATTCCTTCCATTTTCTTTTGAGGTCTTTTGAGTCCCTAGTGTTGTGGAAGATGGAGTTTACCTTGTGTCAGATGCCTATCCACAGCTTTTGTTTTGTATATGCACGTATTGTCTGACCAGGAGAGCCAAAGAGGGTCCTCTGATGTTTAATGATCTCTCACACCATAATATCAACCTCAGTGAGGCTAAAGTTGATCTTTCTAGTGAGGTTTTCTTCTGGGATGCTAAACTGAATGATCTAGCAGCACAGACGTCTTGGTTTGTAAAATGGGTGGATCCACACATAAATGGAGCTTTTATCCACAATGAAAACCCAGTGCTTCTACATCAGTATTTTGCATGTGGTTCTTTCTGAAATCGCTTTCTGTTGTACATAGGGATTACAGATACACATGGTTAGCAGCAATTTTAGAAAGGGTTGTACATGTGTATCCCATTTATACATGGCTAATAGCCATTTCAAAAGGGCTTCCACAGATATAGTATGAACATTGTTAGAGTTAGGAAAGGGGCCTCTGCATCTCTAGCAGCTCATTAAGAGGCTCCACCTCAGACCGATTAGACCAATGTGGAGGGGAACACTGCTTTGGAAGGGCTTGCTTATCCCATGTCTGGGTATCACCTGCATGGATAACTCAGTTATCTGCTACAAGGGGGAGCTGATACGTCTCTGGTCTTGTAACAAAACAGAACGTTACAAGCACACTTCAGTTCCAGAGGTCTGAATAATCTCTCTGCAGTTTTGTTTTATTTGGTACCATGTGTGGACATGGACATGGACATGGACATTGTGACCATTACAGAAACATGGTTTTATGAGTCTTATGAAACTATGTAATATCATTGTCCTACCTGGATATATGTCTCATGAAACCATTGTCATACCTGGATATAATCTGTTTATGATTTATGGTTTATTAGGACTTTCAATACCGCCCTTCAAACATCAGAGTGGTTTACAAATGGAAAAAAAAATAATAAAAGAAAGAAAAGAACTCCAGTTAAAAATAAAGAAAATGGAGCAAGGTTTTCACAGAACACATATATAGACATACCCAATCTGCAGGAGACGCAATGTGAGAGTGGCTATGAATCAATGTTAAAGTCCTGTCGGAAGAGGTGTATTTTTAGGTCGGTCTTAAATTTATGGTATGAAGTTTCCTTGAGGAGGTCAGATAGAAGGAAATTCCAGAGAGTGGAGGCATGATAGTAAAAGGCTAATTGGTTGAATCGTAATGAGCTTTGGAGACCAGAGGGAGATAGAATCACTTAGCCTGAATAGAGCAAAGTCCAGCTGGAGGAGTGTGGGATAATAAAGGAGGAAAGATAAGGGGGAATACCAGTGTGTAGGATCCTGTGCCCTTACTTGGTTTGCAGCTTGTCGTACTGTGAGAGCTTGTGTGCATCAGTGATGCTGAGGGCTAAGCTATTGGTAGTTTAACTACTGGCAGGGTCTCCCAAGATGGACAGGTCTCAGCTGAGGTGCCAGACCAAGACAAACCACCCCTCTGGGCAGCAGCAGAATGGGACAGTGTTGGTGGCAGAGGATCACATTTCTGTGACAACAGCAACAACACTAAACTTAAACTGCGCGGAAGAAAGGTCTGGAAATCTACTTTTATATCTTGCCATGAAAACCCAATGGAGAGTCACAACAAAATAAATTGCACTATAGTACTGGAAGATGAGATCCCCAGGTTGGAAGGCACTCAACTAGCTATTGGGGAGGAGCTGAAGGCTTTTCAGAGTAAAGCCAGCATTTACGATGTGGTTGGATCAAAGCTCTCGGGACATCTGACTGCTGATGCAGCTGCGCATGAAATGAGAGTAAGAAGCTGTAAAGATGTCTTATATATTGGGACATGGAATGTACAAAGAATGAACCAAGGGAAGTTGCAGGTGGTTCAGAATGAAATGGAACACGTAGAACTTGATCTGTTGGGTGTCAGCGAACTGGTCTACTACGCTGGAAATGAAAGACAAAGAAGAAATGGTGCTGCATTTATAATAAAGAAGAAACTTGCAAGAACTGTAATGGAATTACAGAGCTTAAAAGGGAGAGAGGAGGCATTGTGGGTTAAACTAGAAAGAGGGAAAGAGAAATCTATTTGCATTGGCGTGATATACAGACCTCCTTCACAAGAGGAAGAGGTGGACAGAGTTAATTGAAGACATACGTAGCATTGCTAGGAAAGGGGAAGTGCTACTGATAGGGGATTTCAATATGCCAGATGTTGACTGGCACATTCTTGCTGCAGTATCATCTAGAAGTAAAAAGATCTTGGATTCTCTACAGGGAGAACTATTCAGGCAATCAGTAACAGACTCTATACGTGAAGGGGCCCTACTGGACTTGGTGCTTACCAATGATGAAAGTGTTTTTGATGTTATAGTGGGAGATCATTTTGCATCCAGTGATTACCAGATGGTGTGGTTCAGTATTAGGACTAGGGCTGTTAGAATCCATTCAAAGGTGAGGGTCTTAGACTTTAGGAAGACTAACTTTGCCAAGATGGGCCAATACCTCAGGGAGTCGTTAGTGGGATGGGAACAGCTGGGGGATGTAGAAAAAACAGTGGGCAAAACTGAAAGGGGATATTTTAAGGGCAACCAACCTTTTTATTAAAATGGTAAATAAAGGTAAAAGGAAAAGGAGACCGCTATGGTTTTTGAAAGAAGTAGCTGAAAAGGTGAAGAAAAAGAGGGAGGCCTTCATGAAATACAAGAGATCACAGAGAGAGGAAGACAGGCACCTATATCTGGAAAAACTTAGAGAAGCTAGCAAAGTAGTCAGGAAAGCAAAGATTCATAAAGAGGAAGAAATAGCCAATGCAATAAAATGGGGGGGGGGGGGGGTGGGGGATAAGACATTTTTCAGATATGTTAGTGAGAAGAGGAAGGGCAAAAGTGGTTTTGTCAGATTCAAGGGTGAAGGGGAGGAATATGTAGAAGCTGATGAGGATAAAGCAGAATTGCTTAACAAATATTTCTGCTCTATGTTCACAGATGAAGAACCAGGAGCAAGACCTCAGAAAACACCCACAAACAGGAACAGAAGCAAGGGACATCTTGAAAATTTTTCAGAAGACTGTCTTCATGAGAAACTAGCTCAACTTAAAGTAGACAAAGCTTATGGGACCGGATGGGATACACTCTAGAATGCTGAGGGAACTTGGGGATGTTCTAGCAGCTCCATTGACTGACCTTTTCAATGCCTCGTTGAAGTCGGGAGTGGTGCCAAAGGACTGTAGAGAGGCTCATGTGGTGCCTTTACACAAAAGCGGAAGTAAGGATGTGATTGAAAACTACAGGCTGGTTAGTTTAACTTCGGTAGTGAGTAAATTATTGGAACGCTGCTGAAAGAGAAAATAGTGAGGTTTCTGGAGTCCAGCAGATTACAGGATCCAAGGCAGCATGGATTTCCCAGAGACAGGTCTTGTCAGACAAATCTGATTGATTTCTTTGACTGGGTGACCAGGGAATTGGACCAAGGGAGAGCCCTAGATGTGGTATATTTAGATTTCAGTAAAGCCTTTGACACTGTTCCTCACAGGAGACTTATAAACAAACTGAACACCCTAGGGATGGACCCTAAAGTTACTGCTTGGGTTAGAAATTGGTTGGGTGGGAGGTGACAAAGTGTACAGGTAAATGGAGCTCACTCTGAGGAGAAGGATGTTACCAGTGGTGTGCCCCAGGGATCTGTCCTTGGTCCGATTCCTTTTAACATCTTTGTTAGTGATTTAGCGGAAGGGCTGTCGGGTAAGGTTTGCCTCTTTGTGGATGATACCAAAATCTGCAATAGAGTAGACACCCAGGAAGGTGTAGAAAACATGAGGAGGGATCTAGCTAAGCTTTAAGAATGGTATAGAATTTGGCAGCTGGGATTTAATGTTAAAAAATGTAAGGTCATGGATTTGGACTGCAGCAATCCAAGGGAGCAATATATTATAGGGGGGTGAAGTACTTTTGTCCACTGAAGAAGAGCGGGACCTAGGCGTGGTTGTGTCTGATGATCTTAAAGTAGCTAAACAGGTAGAAAAGGTGATGGCAAAAGCTAGAAGGATGCTTGGGTGCATACAGAGAGGAATGGCTAGCAGAAAAAAGGAGGTGATAGTGCTTCTGTATAAGTCTTTGGTGCGACCTCATTTGGAGTATAGTGTGCAATTCTGGAGACCACACCTTCAAAAGGATATAAACAGGATGGAGTCAGTACAGAGGGTGGCTACTAAAATGGTTAGTGGTCTTCATTATAAAGCATATGAGGACAGACGTAAGGATCTTAATATATACAACTTAGAGGAAAGGCAGGATAGAGGTGATATGATTGAGATGTTTAAATACCTCCATGGCATAAATGTACAGGGGGAGAGCCTCTTTCAATTGAAAGCAAGTTCTGCTACGAGGGGACATGGGATGAGAGTGAAGGGGGATAGATTCAGGAGTGATATGCAAAAATATTTCTTTATGGAAAGAGTGGTGGATCCATGGAATAGTCTCTCAGTGGAGGTGGTAGAGATGAGGATAGTATCTGAATTCAAAAAAGCATGGGACAAACAGGATCTCTAAAGGAAAAAAGGGGACTGTTGTAGTTGTTGATATGGAAGGACAGACTAGATAGGCCATGTGGTCTTTTTCTGTTGTCATATTTCTATGTTTCTACAGTATGTTTCAATGCAGTCAGTGAACGCTTAATCTCTATTCGTCTACGTGGAATGCCTATCAACACAACTATAAGTATATGCCTCAACAACAGCTGCAGAAGAGGATGAAATTGATGAGTTCTATGAACAAGTACAAGCTGAAATTGACAGAACATACAAATAGTATATCTGATAGTCATGGGTGACTGGAACGCAAAAGTTGGCAACAAGAAGAAAGCAAAATGGTTGGAAAATATGGACTTGGCAACAGAGATGAAGCTGGAGAAAGACTGATAGAATTCTGCAAGACCAACGATCTATTCATCTCAAACACCTTCTTCCAGCAACACAAGCAGCAACTGTACACATGGACTTCACTTAATGGATTGTACAAAAATCAAATTGACTATATCTGTGGAAGTCAACGATGGAAAAGCTCTATAACATCAACCAAGACAAAACCTGGAGCTGACTGTGGTACAGATCACCAACTAATATTATGCAAACTCAAGCTAAAGTTGAAAAAGAGCAAGCCACTCATGAATGTAGCAAAATATGACCTTGAGAATATACCACTGGAATTTAAAGACTGCCTGCAAAACTGATTTGCTGCTTTAGATACAAATGACAGAGCTCCAGAAGAGTTATGGAATGACATCAAGAAGGTTGTGTTGGAAGAAAGTGAAAAGTCTCTACAAAAGGTGAAAAAGCAAAAACAGCCAAAATTGATGACGGAAGAAACTCTGAAAATTGCCCAGAAATACAGAGAAGCTAATGCCAGAGGAGAAAGAAAGACAATCACAGACCTCAACAGAGATTTCCAACGTGCAGCATTACAGGTCAAGGAAAAGTACTACAATGATGCATGCAAGGAAATAGAAGCAGAAACTATTAGAGGAAGAACAAGATCAGCTTTCCTAAAGCTGTAAGAGTCAAAGAAAAAATTCCATCCTCGAATTAGAATGTTACCAGATGCTCAATGTTCTATGTTGAATGATGCTAAGAAGATCGAGAAAAAGTAGAAAGAATATACAGAGTTTTTATATGATAAAGATCAAATGCACCAACAGTCGTTTCAACCTGTACCTGTATGATCAGGAACGTTTGGTGATGAAAGAAGAAGTCGAAGCTGCATTGAAAGATAATTATCAAAGAACAAAGCACCAGGCATTGATGACATTCCCATAGAAAAGGATTACAGCAATTTGATGCCACTGTTACCATACTTACAAGGCTTTGCCAGGAAATTTGGAAGACAGCATCATGACCACCTGACTGGAAAAGATCTGTGTTTATACAAATACTAAAGGAAGGTGATCCAACTGATTGTGGAAATTATCGCACAATCACATTGATCCCACATGCCAGCAAGATTCTACTGAAGATTATTCAATAGAGACTACAACCATACCTGGAACGAGAACTACCTGAAGTGCAAGTAGGTTTCAGGAAAGGGCGAGAAACAAGAGACATCATTGCAGATGTGAGATGGATCCTTGAAAAGACTAAAGAATACCAAAAGGATATCTATTTGTGCTTATTGACTACAGCAAGGTTTTTGACTGTGTAAACCATGAGAAACTCTGGGCCACATTAAGAAGCATGGGTATACCAGAACACCTGATTGTTCTCTTGTACAATCTGTACAAGAAGCAACATTTTGAATGGAACAAGGAGAACCAGAATAGCTTAAAATAAGCAAAGGTGTACGACAAGCCGGCATACTTTCCCCTTACCTGTTTAATTTATATGCAGAACAAATCATCAGAGAAGCAGGATTGTATGAAGACAACAGAGGTGTGAAGATTAGTGGAAAACTCATCAACAACCTTCACTATGCTGATGATACTATATTACTGGCTGAAAGTGAAGATGATCGGAAACATTTGCTTCTCATTATCAAGGAACATAGTCTTAAAATGGGCCTGCACCTTAATATAAATAAAACAAAGATCCTGACAACTGGAAAAATCAATAAGTTCATCATGGAAGGAGAAGAAATTGAAATTGTGGACAACTTTAACCTACCTGGATCAACTATCAATAAAGAAACAACAAGCAGTCAAGAAATCCGATGACGCATTGCTCTTGGCAGAATGGCTATGAAAGACCTAGTCAAGATTCTCAAGAGCAGAGATGCCTCTATCAATACAAAGATTCAACTTGTTCAAGACATGGTATTTTCAATAACATCATATGGATGTAAAGGTTGGACAGTGAAAAAGATAGACAGGAAGAAAATTGATGCCTTTGAATTATGGTGCTGGCGGCGAATACTGCGTATACCATGGACTGCCCGAAGAACAAACCAGTCAGTACTAGATGAGATCAAACCTAAGCTTTCTTTAGAAGCTCAGAATACAAGACTTCGACTTTCATACTTTGGACACATCATGCAAAGAGAGAGATCATTAGAGAAAGACATGATGCTTGGCAAGATAGAAGGTCAATGCAAAAGAGGAAGGCCAGCAATGGGATGGATCGATACAATAACAGCAGCTACGGGTGCCAGTCTGTCAACAGTGAGTCATCTGACTGAAGACCGAACACAATTTAGGACAACTATCCAGAGGATCGCCATGAGTCGACACCGACTCAACGGCACTTAAACAACAATAACAGAATCCTGTGCATAATAGTCAGAATTTTATAATGAATGCAAAAAGCGATTGGAAGCCAATGGTATTGAATTAATAAGAGAGTGACGTGATCAATTCCTGATGCATGTGCAAGTAACTGATAGCAGTATTTTGAACCATCTGTAACTTTTTAAGCTGGCAATCAGGAAGACCAGCTTAAATGACATAGAAACATAGAAAGATGATGGCAGAAAAAGACCACATGGCCTATCTAGTCTTCCCTTCCATAACAATTACAATAGTCCCCTTTTTTCCTTTAGACATCTTCTGTGTTTGTCCCATGCTTTTTTGATCTCAGATATTGCCCTCATCTCTACTACCTCCACTGGGAGACTATTCCTTGCATCTACCACTCTTTTTGTAAAGAAATATTTCCGCATATTACTCCTGAGTTTATCCCCTTTCATCCTCATCCTATTCCCCTAATAGCAGAGTTTGCTTTCAATCAAAAGAGGCTTTCCTCTTGTGCATTCATGCCATGGAAGTATTTCAACATCTCTATCATATCTCCTTTATCCCACATTTTCTCTAACGTATACATATTAAGATCTTTAAGTCTATTCCTATATGATTTTTAACAAAGATCACTGACCATTTTAGTAAGCCACCCTCTGCACCAACTCCATCTGTTTATATCCTTTTGAAGGTGTGGTCTCCAGAATTGCACACAATATTCCAAATGAGGTTGCACCAGAGACTTATACAGAGGAACTATCACCTCCTTTTTCTACTGGTCATTCCTCTCCCTATGCACCCAAACATCTTTCTGGCTTTCACTGTTGCCTTTTCTACCTGCTTTTTGCCACTTTGAGATAATCAGAAACAATCATGCCCAGTTCCCACTCTTCTTCCGTAGACAGAAGTACTTTCCCCCCTACACTCTCTTGGATTTTTGCTGCCCAAATGCATGACCCTGCATTTTTTAGCATTAACTCTCTGCTGCTAAATTCTTGACCATTCTTCAAGCTTAGCTAAATCTCTCCTCATGTTATCTACTTCTTCCTGGGTGTCTGCTCTATGACATTACAATAGCCCAGTTTGGAGATGACGAGATTGAGAATGAGTGTAGTTAGTGAGGAAGGAATAAGGAGGGAATGGATTTGATGCAATGAGCTTCTAATAATGGAACTGATTTGTTTGTGAAATGTGAGGCTGGAATCAAGCACCATGCCTAAGTATCTTAAGGAAGGGGAGAATGGAAGGGGAACACCATTCAGAGTGGGAGAAATAGTCGGAATGGAGGAATTTCTTGTGAATCACGTGACAGAAGTCTTAGATATGTTGAGCTTGAGCAGATTCTCTAATCCAAAAAGCCATTTTGGAGAGGCAAGCATTCACTGGGGCTATGTCCAGATGGGTAGGATGGTGTGATAAGTGAGAAGAATGTGTCATCTACATAATAGTAGGCAGTACTTCCAGAATCCTGTATTATAGTAGTAAGAGGGGCAATGAAAATATTAAAAAGAAGCTGGGCAAGAACAGAACCCTGGGGAACACCACAGGTGAGAGGATAGGTATTGGAAGTGGAAGAACCAAAGGTAACTGAGAATGAATGGTTGGTTAGGAAAGAACAGAATCAAGAGAGAAGAGATCTTCAGAGACCCAAATCATAGAGGTGAGAATAGAGAATAGAGTGCTCGACCAGGTCAAATGCAGAAGATAGATCTAAAAAAAAGCACAAGGGTGATGTTGCCTTTATCAAAAGTGTTATGGATGTCACTAAGTAGAGCGGTCAGGATAGTCTCTGTGCTAAGGCCAGGATGAAGGCCAGATTGCCTGGGGTGCAATGCATTTGAATTGGTCAGGTGAGTAGATAGTTGTGTGAAGATAAGTTTTGCAAGAATCTTAGAGAGGAGGGTAAGATTGGAAATGGAGTGAGTTTGACACAGATGTCTTTTTGAGTGATGATTTTTTCAGAATAGTGTGCACAACAGCTTTCTTCCAGAGCAGGAATGGTCCTGGAGGATAAATTGGTGTTGATTATGGATATCATAGTAGGAAGAAGTGCTAAAGACTCAGTGTGAAGCTAGGCCAAGGGCATTGGATCGAGAGTACAATTTGTCTTCCTGGGGGAGGTAAGAAGCTTGGAAAAGTTGCACATTGTAATGGAGTTGAAAGTGAACCAGAGAGGAGGCAAGGCAGGGGAGGCTGATTGAGAGATAGAGAGTAGTTGATGATTCGAGGGACAGAGTGGGGCCAGAGAGGGTGAAGGAGAATCATGGACTTTACTGGAAAGGAGTTTGGTCTGAATATCAGATATTTTGCTAGAGAAGTATGTGGCGAGTTGTTCAGAGGGTGGGGTATTTGTCTAAGTGATCGAAGCTGGGGGACACAGGAGGAAAGAGACCACTAAGTATAGTTGTTTGGGGCAGTTGGAAGATGATTCATTGGATTTGGTGAAGAAATATTTTTTGCCAACATAATCTTGGAGTGGTAAATCGAATGGCAATATTGGAAGGTTTCCAAGAGGTAGGAGTGCGGAGTTTGTGCCAATGTCTTTCTGCTCTCCACAACTGACAATGGAGAAGATGTAAGCCAGGATGATACCATGGATGGTGTTGTTTTTCTGCCTGTCCTTAGGCTTAAGTGGGGCTATTCTATCCAAAGTAGAGGATAGAGCAGAAAGGGTAGGGATATCTGAGGAGAAGAGTGTTAGCAGATGGAAAAGATAGAGTCTGAGCTGTGAACCTATGAGAGAGAGAAAGGACTAGTGCACTTAGAACAGTCAGCTGGGAAGGCAAATAAACATAAGTGGTCAGTCTAAGGGAAGGGAGGGATAGAGAAGGCAGGAAAGTAGGAGGGGTAGCCCTCTATGTCAAAAACAGTATTAAGGCAGCTGAAATGCAAGAGACTTGAAGAAAAGAAGAAACACTGTGGATTGGGTTGTAAAGAGAAGATGGCATTAACATCCACACTGGTGTGGTCTAAAAACCTCCAACTCAGACTGAGGAAATAGACAAAGACTTGATCAATGATATTGCCAAGGTAGTTAAAAAGGGCAAAGTGATGATACTGGGGGACTTTAATTTGCCAGATGTGGATTGGAATAACCCGTCTGCAAATATGAAAAGAAGTAAAAAGAATGTGGAGGCTTTGCTCAGTCAACCGGTGAAGGAACCCACCAGGAAAGAATCAACACTAAAGGAGACAGTGTGTCTAAGGTCCAGGTAGGTGCCCACTTAAGCAGCAGGGATCATCACATGGTGTGATTCAAAGTAAAAGCAAAGGCAGAGTCCAATCACAATAAACTCAAAGTTCTAGATTTCAAAAATGCTGATTTTGGTAAAATTTTGGTATCTGAAGGAGGAGCTGGTAGGGTAGAAGGAAATAAGGAAAGTGGAAGGGCAGTCGGCTAACCTGAAGAAAGGTAACAGATCTATATGTAAGGAAGGTATATATATAAGCAAGAGGAAAGGGAAGTCGATATGTTATCCAAAGAAGTGGCTGCAAAAATAAAGACAAAAATGGCAGTGTTCACAATTTTCAGAAGATCATAAAAAAGTACCAAGAAAAGAATACTGGATAAAGCTGAAAGAGGCAAAGAGAGAAAACAGGATGACAAAAGAACATGCAGAAACAAAAATAACTGCAGATGTGAAGTGAGGTTACAAGCTTTTTTTTCAGATATATTGGGGAAAGGACGAAGGCCAGAAGTGGAATGACAAGACTCAAAGATGCTGAGGGCCAATTTGTGGAAAGTGATAAGGAAAAAGCAGAATTGCTAAACAAATATTTCTGGTCTGTGTTCACCACAGAAAATCCTGGAGAAGGGCCATGCATGACTGACAAAGGTAACAAAACGAACAGAGTAGATGTAATACCATTTACAGAAGTTGATGTTTATGAACAGCTTGTAAACTGAAACTGGACAAGGCCATAGGACCAGATCATATAAACCCCAGGATACAGAAGGAACTCAAGGAGGTTTTGGCAGGACCTTTAAGAGATGTGTTTAATAGATCCCTGGAGACCATGGAGGTACTGCGGGGATTGAGAAGGACTGATGTGGTTCCTCTTCACAAAAATTATAACAGAGAAGAGGTGGCAAACTACAGACCGATAAGTCTTACCTTGGTGGTGGGAAAAGTAATGGAGATGCTGCTGAAAGAAAGGATAGTTGTTTTTCTGGAAGCCAATGGGTTGTGAGATACAAGGTAACATGGCTTTACCAAGGGAAGATCATGCCAAACAAATCTGACTAATTTCTTTGACTGAGTACTAGAGAACTAGATCAAGGGCATGCAATGGATGTGGTCTACTTAGATTTCAGCAAAGCCTTTGATACTGTTTCTTATAGGGGGTTTGTGAATAAACTGAGCAGTCTGGGTCTGGGTCCCAAAGTGGTGAACTGGATCAAGAACTGGTTGACTGACAAACTACAGAAGATAGTGGTGAATGGAACTCACTCTGAAGAAAGGAGGGCGAGTAGTGGAATGCCGCAGGGATTGATCCTGGGACCACTACTGTTCAACGTCTTTGTGGGTGAACTTGCCAAAGGGTTAAAAAGACAAGTTTGCCTTTTTGCAGATGATGCAAAGATTTGCAATAAAGTGGACACTTTAGAGGGAGTAGACAACATGAGAAAAAATCTGCAAAAAATAGAAAAATGGTCAAATGCTTGGCAAATGAGATTTAATGCAAAGACATGCAGAGTGATGCACTTAGGATGCAGAAACTCGGAGTGATAGTGTCTGTGAGGATCTCAAGGTGGCAAAGCAGTGTGACAAGGTGGTGGCCAAAGTCAGAAGATGTTAGGCTGCATACAGAAAGGAATAACCAGCAGGAAGAAGTCACTTGGAGTACTGGGTTCCGTTTTGGAGACCATATCTCGCAAAGGATATAAAATGACTTGAAACAGTTCAGAGGAGGGTGACCAAAATGATATGAGGCCTGTGCCAGAAGGCATATGAGAATAGATTTGAAGACCTAAATATGTATACCCTAGAGGAGAGGAGGAACAAGGGGTATATAATACAGACATTTAAATACTTAAAGTGTATTAATGAAAAAAAAAACCTTTTCAAAGACAGGGAAGCAGTAGAACCTGAGGACATGAAATTAAGCTGTAATGAGGTAAACTTAAAAGCAACATCAGGAAATACTTTTTCAAGGAAAGGGTGGTGGATGCCTGGAATGTTCTCCCAAAGGAGGTGGTGGGAGCAAAAATAGTGACTTAACTCAAAAAGATATGGGATAGACACAGATGATCACTATATTCAAGAGGATGGAATCAAAGCAAATGTAAATAACTTCATAAATTGAGAGGGGTGAACTGCCTGGAGTGGTGGGTACAACTCTACAACACTAGCCACCTTACTGGACAGATTAGATGGACCATGCTGGTCTTTATCTGCCATCATTTACTATTTTACTATGCTGTGAAGGGGATATACTGACTATTCTTTTGGTTGTTTTTTCCAATCATGGCAGAAGCTGAAAGACCAGATCTAGTCTACAGGCAATCAATGATCTCCCTAATGAGCAAAGTAGAAGAGTAGCCTAATGGTTACAGCAGCAACTTATGACCTAGACAGAGTAGAGTTTATATCGCACTGCTACTCCTTGTAACCTTGGGAAAGTTGCTTAACCTTCTATTTCCTTGAGTACAAATGTAGGGGCATGTTTACTAAAGTGCGCTAGGCAGTAGTGCAAGGTTTAGCATGCAGTTGGCATGTTGTTGGGCCACATGACAATAAGGAGCGTGCAGTCCAACGCCACCACGCTAAAAATTCTGCACTACTGAGCAATGCATGAGTAAGTAGGGTCAAGATGGAGACTAGGGGGAGAGTGAGTGGGGATGAACTATGCTGGGGGAAGTGCACAAAATGCACATGAGCACCACAGAGATGTAGCTAGTGTGCATGCAACTAACGCCAGCCCCAGAGCAGGCATTAGCTGCAGCCACAGGTTCCACGAGTCACGAAAGTCTCACCGTTACATCTGCTGTGAGTGTAAGTAGGAGACAATGGAGAACGCAGGTATGTTTGATGGAGTGGGCCTATACAGCATCAACTTATGTGGGGGAATGGTATGGGCAGAGGCTGCAGCTGTGGTGTTCAGCTGCCCTAGGCAAATGCCTGATTACAGCATATGCCTGGGGCTCATATCTGGCTCCAGATCTGCCCCACAGGTTGGATCCAGTCCTGGATTTATACCACTACATGCAGGGACTTGTCCCTATAGACTGCAATAGAGAGATCAGATCTACATGTCCCTGCATGCAGTGGTGCAAACCCAGGACTGGGTCCAATCTGTGGAGTGCATCTGCAGCCAGGTGGCAACCCTGCATATGGCAGAACAGTAGAACAGTTACCCATTTCCAGGAGTAAGAGATCAAGCTAGTCTTGGATTTTGGACAATTGCAATCAGAGGCATGATGGGCCCTGCAGCACTGATTTCAACGGGTAACAACATGGACTACAAATACTATGCTGCAGGGCAAGGTGAACTGAACAGCAGTTATATATCACATGTGGAAATGGGTAACATGGCTACAATGATATGGTACAAAACAGTAGTCTGGCCCATCTCTTAGCACTGGTTTACAAATCCACCACTGCTGTCACCAGTCACAACCCACCATGCACACTGTCCTTCTGACTTGGTGCCTCCTCACCACTTTCCATTAGGGAAATGGTGGGCCAGTCCAGCTTTTTGGAGTACCCCACTATTGCATTGTGGAATTGGCTGCCTGCCTGCCAATCTACTATAGAGAGCTGAGACCACACCAACCAGCATGCATTGTGAGGGTCACCTCATAACAAGGGAAGTGACACATAAGTTGCCAGCAGTGATCACAATGACTTTATTTGTGGGATGGTGGCTGGCTACCCAGCCCCAGGAGGATGACCCAGAGCAAATGATGGTGCAGCAGCAGGGGGCAGAAGCTCTGCTCCCACATGGAGGATGTAGCAGCAGCAGCAGCACCACCACCAGAGCAACAGCAGCTGGCACGAAGGCCACAGTGTCCTCAGAGATGAGAGGTATGACCTAGATGGCAGCTCATATCAGACCACATGCACCCCTCCTTGCCCTTCCTGAGGATCAAGTGGCCACCTTTACTAGCTGAACTCAGAGGCAATACAGCTTTATATGAAGGTCTCAGACATGACATGGATCCTCTCACAGGTCCTTAGGGAACACACCATATCGCAGAAACAACAGGAACCACAGAGAGTGAGATGTACAACAAAAAAGTCCTTTATTGGAATCCAGTGACCCCATTTGGGGACTTTTTTGTTGTATGTCTCGCTCTCTGGGGTTCATGGATCCTCTCACAGACAGGTCCCAGGCAATACCTGGTCTCGCGAAGCTTCTGAGTGCTTTACATTTTTTTTGCCACAGGCTCTTTTCAAACATCTATGGCTGTAATGGGGGGGGGGGGGGGGATGAGTCATGCCAGCTTTTCAAGATGCTTCCACCCAGTACTAAACGCCATGAGAAGATGGGTAAGAAATTACATTGCCTTACAAGCTAACAGGCAACAGTGTGAGGCCCTGATGGAATGCTTTACCACCATTTCAGGGCTACCACATGTCATGGGTGCAAATGATTGCACCCATGTGATAATGATACCACCAAGTGAAAGGGAGGTTATGTACTGCAACAGGAAACATTTCCACTCCCTGAATGTGCAGGTGGTATGTGATGTGCAAATGAACATCATTAATGTGGTGGCCCAGTTCCCAGGATCAAACCACGACTCCCATATAGTGCTGATCTCCGGAATCTACCAGCAATTCGAGGAGGGTAAGAACATAAGAACATAAGACATGCCATACTGGGTCAGACCGAGGTCCATCAAGCCCAGTATCCTGTTTCCAACAGTGGCCAATCTAGGTCATACGTACCTAGCAATATCCCCAAAAGACACAGGTTCCACAATGCTTGTACTGGGTCAAGCATTGATATCCTGGGTCCCTTTTTAATAGTGGTTTATGGACCTTTCCTCCAGGAACTTGTCCAAACCTTTTTTAAACGCAGCTATACTAACAGCCCTTACTACATCCTCCGGTAACAGATTCCAGAGTTTGATTACACGTTGAGTGAAAAATATTTTCTCTTATTTGTCTTAAATAGTTTACCCTGTAGCTTCATTACATGTCCCCTAGTCTTTCTATATTCTGATAGCGTAAACAGTTGATCCACGTTTATTCGTTCCACTCCATTCATTAATTTATAGACCTCTATCATATCTCCCCTCAGCCGTCTCTTTTCCAGGTTAAAGAGTAAAGAGAAGGTAGGCATGGTCTTGGTTGATTGCTGAGTAGGTAACCAGAGAACACAACCACACCTCTTGTCCTGTGATGCTGTGTTTGAGCCTTCTTATTGGGCATGAGTGGGGATGTGCTCATATCTCTCTGGCTGCTATGGTGCAATTCACACACATTGGAAGCTGCTGAGTACATGTGTCATGAACAAAAGGAAAATGGCAGCCCATCGAAGGGCCTGAAGGAAAGCAGCTGATTATGGAACTATCCCCAGAGTGCTGATGTGCTATGGGTCAGCAGGGCAAGCAGTCCACAAAGTGTGACACTGTGTGGGAGGAAAAGCCCCAGTTACTCTAAGCCATGAAGACTGCCCCCTGCAGCCTGGATTGCTATGCACATGCTTCATGGTACTGACATACAGTGCCTCAATGGGGTAGAGTTCCCCATGGGAAAGGAGCAGATTGCAAAAGGGAATGTGTCCCATATAGTCCCTAAACCACACTGCAGCCCCTGAGCAGTATTTTCAAGGTGTGACGAGAAGTAGAGTTGCAGGCAATATCTCCCATGGCAATGCAGTGTAAAGTGGATCGCCCAAAGCAACAAAAAGTGCCAATAAAAATCAAACCCAAATCTCCTGGTCAGTTGGCTGCAGCTGTAAACAGTAGGCTACCTGCTCACTCTACTAGAGTTCTTTGCAAAAATGGGCATTGTCCCAGACAGTGGATGGCAAAGTAATAGTACTGATGATTGACAATATGCAGGTGACCTGCAAGCCAATGCCTGTGCAACCTCGCTCAATGTGAAAGCTGCATACGGGTTCCAAAAAAGAGCAGCATGTGGGAGTGGGTAACAGTGAAGGCATGCAGAAGCATGGGAAAGTGAGATAACAAATCACAAATGCTGTCCCCTGTCAATGATGGCACCCCAAGCGGCAGAGAGTCCATCTTTTGGAAGCAGCTCTTCTAGCCCCATGCATTGATACAACCAGGGCTCTGTTTGAGTCTACAGGGAGAGGATGGCACAGTCAAAGTGTACACAAATGCCTACAAGGTAACCACCATGGAGACTGTAGGCTTGATCCCTAGTCATGCCACATTAGGAGGACAGAAAGGTCAGGATGTGTGTGGCTTCACAGTTCTATAGATTAGAAATGCCACAAGATCACCATTATTGTGCTACTCTGATAGGCCCATGTACATGCAGTGAGGTCAATCCAAATGCATTAACACTGGGAGGGGGAGGGGAAATGTGAATCACAATTGTAAGAGCTCTGATATTTCCCCTTCTACCAGTATGGTTGCAGACATGCTGTATTCAAGAGCTGCTGTGCTGACAGTGTGGCCACCTGTCACATGAGGAAAGTGTCCCAGAATGATGTCTATGTGCATCCCTTCAAATATGTGTAAATGGAGCACCTGGAGACAGGTGTGCAGAACAGCATGTACATGCAACATTAGAATGGCAAGCTGCAAATGTGATATCTGAAGGGGGCTGCAAGTGATGAATATAGATGTAGTGCTGGGATTTGGGAGAGGTGGTGGAAAGAAGAGCCCATAAATTTTCTCACTACATTGCAAGTATACACTGCCTTGGCTCTGGCTCACTGAAATTACAATTTCAGAGTATGTCAACTGTGGTCAGCATGTTGGTGTGGCTGGTTCCAGACTACTGCGAATCTTTGGCATGCTCAAGAATCATTTCCAGCGTCTGAACAAGATGGGTGGTGCTTTACAGTATCTCCCCTAAACAGTTGCTGAGATCATGTTGGCCTGTTGTATAATATACAACATTGCAGTCAGACATCACATCATAGTTGACATTAATGAGGATCTTGGGGAGGATCTGGCATGCTCCCTTGCACATGCCCAGGAGGCTCGGCAATCTGCTCCGAAGAGATCTCATTCATAAGCTTTTCACGTGGGTCACGTTCACGATCCCTATGACAGAGAAACTGAAAAGGGGGGATGCAGAAGATGCACACATGTAGCATTAATGAAGTCCCCATATATCTGGCTAGGAGACACTCCCATGATATTTCTCTGGAAATTGGTGGCTGCTTGGAGACATAGACCTGTATGTGGAAGGATACTGTAGGTCTATGCACTGTGGGTGTGAAGTATTTAATCTGTCAATGCTACTCTGTCTGCCTCTGTGTCACGTCTAAGGTATGGCTCATATGTGCATTGTAGGAAATAGAAGTCCACTATGAATCCCACATTGATCAGGGTGCCCT
Source organism: Ichthyophis bannanicus (assembly GCA_033557465.1). Lineage (NCBI taxonomy): Eukaryota > Metazoa > Chordata > Amphibia > Gymnophiona > Ichthyophiidae > Ichthyophis > Ichthyophis bannanicus. The sequence continues at coordinate 922,847,444 of CM066032.1, read as the reverse complement.
CAGCAGAGCAAACTCTGAAGGGGGGGAGGGTGGAACATGTAGCACTGTATCAGGGCTTCCCACACAAGAGCAGCTCAGCCACAGTACCAGCATCACACATTCTGCCAGACTACCAGACCACAGAAAGTAGAGTCAGCCCCTGCTTCCCAGCAACGAGGCATGAATAGTCCACATGGCAAGTGGTCTGCAGAGAAAGCAAACAAATGTAATGAAAGGTGGCTGGATTAAGACTGCACCTGTATAGGGAAGAGTATTGCCTGCAAGATGCTTGTCCAAATAATTCCAATACATAGGAGCCCATTGAGTACTGTAAGTGTCATGTGTTTTAAGCTGTGTACAGAGCCTGATGGTGGATCCCATAAAGGATCTAGGTATGGTGTGTCTGGAACATCTGATAGTGCCATTGTAGGGGCCATCACCAGGAACAACATATGTGACTTGTTGCACTGATCAGACCTCCATCAAACAAATCTCTTTGTTGCAGTGAGCCACAAGCACAGTGGTGCAAGGAGAGCAAGAAGGAGCCACAGAAGTCACGCAACCAACTGATCCATTTACATCCAGGTGATCTGCAGCTGTAGTGTGAGGATTGTGATATAGCAAGCCCTTCTAGCCCGGCAGAGAAGCTAGAAAACCAGGTAGAAAATGCAGGGCTGAAGGATAAACAAAGACACATGGCCACCAGTTGCCGGGGAAACAAAACACAAGAGAAAGAAACACGCCCCTGCTATCAGTATGGCAAAGAGTCACGGGGGAAGTTTGAACACCTGCTAGGGGGTGGGACCAGGCCCTACCCAGGAGGGCGGTCTCATAAGGAGGCTCCAGCAGGCAGAGAGAGGGAGGAGAGAGAGGAAAGCAGACGCCCAGTCAGGAGGTGGGCAGAGTTTTCAGCCGACGGGAGGTCAGAGGCTCCGGTGGATAATTACAGGAGGAGCAGACCAGAACAGCTGAAGCACTCACAGCCTTACAAGCAGCCCAAAAAGCAGTTGGGAACTGTTTCCCCCTGGTTTAACAGGGAACCAACCGGTACATGGGAACTTCAGAGGAAGGCCTCAAAAGCCAGGTCCCCAGGTAAGCCCAAGGGCTGGGATTACAGGAATCCTTGTGGAGGTAACAGCCTGGAAGATTGGGGCTATGATAATGGCTTTAGGCCCTACTTAAACCCTGTGTGCATTGAAGGGCTCAGGGTTGGAAGACAGGGCGCGGCCCTGGAAGGTACGAGCCAAACTAATTCTAGCTCAGAGGTGGAATTGATGGATACGGAACCACCTTGCATGAATTATCCTACAGAGGAGATGGACTGTACAACTATTTCTTCTGAACAGATTATATCTTTACGTTAAGCTTTGTGGTGAAGAGAATACATGCTGGCTGTGAAGGGACAGAGCTGTATTAACCATGTGCTGAAGCTCTAATTGCTGGAAAGAGAAAAATGTTTGTTTTGCTGAAGGAAGCTATATTTACTTTGTCCTTTTTCTGCTAAGGAGCAGTTAATTTGTGTTCATCTTTTGTCCTTGTAAAGTCCAACCCCGGGAGGGGAAATAAATCCCTTTGCTTATAAACACTTCGAGTCACACTACTCTTCTTTTAAAACTGATGGTAAAAACTACACTTCCCAACAAGCACTGCTCCAGGAAGTGAAAGGCCCTTGGTTTAAAGAAGGACTTAACCTCCTTAACCCCTACCTACGGGTACTGGCAAGGGGAGGCACGACAATGGCGTAGTAGTTCGGATTTTACTTGGATTTAAAGAACACCTGGAGGGACAAGAGTCCAGCAGCAAGGAACAGCTGATAACCAGGAGGAACCAGTGTTCGGCTGACTACCGGTCAGACAAAGAAAACTACTTTCTCAGTGTTTGACTCTACACTGAGCCCAGGTAAAAGGGGCTAGGCATAAGTGTAGAGGGATAAAGAGAGAAGTAGTGTACAGCCATAGTGCACAGCAGTAGTGCACAAGTGAAAAAAAAAAAAGAGGAAAAGGAATTTTTTGTGTGGACCACACTTGGGTTTTTCTTGTGTCTTTTCAGGTACAGGAGCAGCTGCCATGGATCCCCAAGAGATGTTACACTGGATGTCTCTCCAGTGGGATAAACAGCTGGAACTGACCCGCAGAGTCCAGGATCAAGCCATGGCTACTATCATGGAGCAACAAAAGCCAATGAAAGAGCTGATGGAACTGTTGGTAAAGAAACAACAGGAGCCAGCAAGAGACTTGCCCGAATATACCCATGGGGTAGGACTGTTGGGGGGGAATGTCTTTAAGCTGGGACAGTTGTCTTCTACAGATAACATAGATGAGTATGTGGACGCCTTTGAGCGCCTGGCAGAGGCTATGAAGCTGCCTAAGGAGCAATGGGCTCTCAGATTCGCCATGTCCCTATCTGGTGAAGCCTTATTAGCCTACAAGTCAATGCCTGTTGCATTAACAAACAACTATGAGGCTATTAAAGATGTGGTGAGGGATAGGCTTGGCTTAACACCTTCATTCTATAGGCGCCAATTCAGGAAGGCCGGGTTGAGGCCTGGAGAAACTCCAAAAGGGCTGTACTATAGAATGAAAGGGTTGGCATGGAAATGGATAAAACCAGAGCATAGAACGGTGGAGTCCATAATGGATGAAATAATATTGGAACAATATTTAGAAGCAATACCAGTGGAAATTAAAACCTTCCTTATGCTGCAGGATTGCAAAACTGCAGAGGAAGCAGCTGGTATGACGGAGCGGTATTTTGAAGCTGAGTTTAGCAAAGCTCCAAAATCTAGCGCTCCAGGTGCAGCAATGGCTGGTACTACGAGTAAGAATGTACCGTATAAAGTGTATAAAGTTTGTTCAATGTAAACCGCACTGATGCAGAATAGCGCGGTATATAAGAGAATATAAATAAATAAATAAATGATGAAAATGCATCTATGTCCAACATGAAGGGAAAATGTTTTAAATGTGGGGGCATAGGGCATTTTAAAAGGGAATGTGATGCACGCAGAGTATTGGTAGCCGGTATTGGAAGGAAAGGCCAATCAGGATTTTTGCTCCCAGTACAAGTGGAGGGTATAGAGGCCCAGGCGCTGCTTGACTCTGGTGCTGACCAGAGCATGGTTTCCCAACGGCTTTGGGAGACCACACAAGCCCAGTCAGCACCAGGTCAAGCCGTGGGAAGGGTTAAAATAAGATGCATACATGGGGCATCTTATCATTACCCCTTATATGAAATAGGAATAAGTGGGCTGGGAACAGATGGGAAGATGTTGATGGCAGTAGTCCCCCGACTTCCACAGAGCGTCGTCTTGGGTAAGGATTGGCCACCTTTTAGACAGGGGCTCGAGGAAGGTCTTACCACTGAGCAGAACATAATATCCAACCCCTGTGAAGCTCCCTCGGGGGGAGGAGAGGGGGAGTCCCAAGATCTACCTAGATTGGAGGCCATTGCGACTAAAGTCCCCGCCCCTCTGTTCGGAAGACCGGGGAAAAGTAGCCCACAATGCCCAACTAAGGAAAAGAGTTTAATTCCAGAAAAACCAAAGTTCCTATTGCAATATTGTAAGATGTCAGTTCAGGCCAGGGGTCCCCAGCGAGCGTCGGAAGCTGCCGCAGGATACGACCTATTTAGTGTAGAAGATAGGGTGGTACCCGGGGGAGGGAAGGCCCTAATAAGTACAGGGGTGAAGGTCCAAATTCCGCCCGGATGCTATGGAAGGATAGCACCCAGGTCAGGCCTAGCCGCCAAATATTTTATAGACATAGGAGCTGGGGTAATTGACCCCGATTTTCGCGGAGAGGTAAAAGTGCTCATGTTCAATTTTGGTCAGGAAGAGTTCCAAGTGAAGGCAGGTGACAGGGTAGCGCAAATGATCTGCGAACGCGTAGGTTTCCCGGAAGTGGTAGAAGTGGCCTCATTAACTCCCACGGGGAGAGGAGAAGGAGGATTTGGGTCTACCGGAGGGGGAGATTTAAAAGGGCTGACAGCTGTCGCCGAAGAACAGAAGGAGGACGATTTTGGTCCTCAGCCCGCTGATTGGAGGGAAACTCCAGGGCCACGTATAGGGGACGGGTTATCCGGGCAACAGCAACAGGAACTTAGAAAGGTATTGGATAAGTTCTCCGATGTCCTGACGACATTGCCAGGGGAAACCAGAATTGTGGCCCATGAAATTATTACGGAACCGGGAAAAATAATTAGGCAACGCCCCTATAGGCTACCAGAGGCCCGGAAAAAGGAAATGGTAGAGCAGGTAAGGGACATGCTTCGAATGGGCATCATCGAAGAATCCAGAAGCCCCTGGTCCAGCCCTATCGTGTTAGTGCCCAAACCAGATGGAAGTCTACGCTTCTGTATTGATTTCAGACAAATAAATAATATCTCTGACTTCGATGCGTACCCCATGCCACGAATTGAGGATCTATTAGATAAACTGGGCCAGGCGAAGTATTTGACCACATTAGACCTAACGAAAGGTTATTGGCAAATACCACTCACCCAGGCCTCCAAACCTAAGACAGCCTTTTCTACCCCGATAGGGTTATTCCAATTCAGGCATATGCCTTTTGGGCTTCACGGGGCAGCGGCCACCTGTCAAAGACTGGTGGATCACATCTTACGGCCCCACCACGAATACGCCTGGGCATATATGGACGACATTGTCATCCATAGCACCACATGGGCCCAGCATTTGCCCAGGGTAGAGGCAGTATTGAATACATTAAGGAAAGCGGGTCTCACGGTGAACCCCGGGAAGTGTCTCTTCGCTGGCAAAAAAGTGAAATACTTAGGCCACATGGTGGGAGGAGGGGTGGTAGAGCCCTTAGCTAGTAAGGTGGAAAGCGTGAAGAACTTTCCACGCCCACTGAACAAAAGACAAATGCGGGGATTCCTGGGCCTGGTGGGATACTACTGCCGGTTTATTCCCAGATTTGCGGAGGAAAGTGCCTTGCTTACAGACATGCTCAGGAAAAATGCCCCGAACAACCTCAAGTGGACACCGGAGGCGGAGAAAGTGTTCATAACGCTGAAAGACAGGTTATGTACAGCCCCAGTCCTTAGAGGGGTTAACTTTAACATGCCATTTTTGGTACAAACTGACGCTTCTGAAACGGGATTAGGAGCCGTCATGTCCCAGATATTTGAGGGTATGGAACATCCGGTGACTTACTTAAGTCGGAAATTGTCCAGAGCGGAACAGAAGTATTCCACCGTAGAACGCGAGTGTCTCGCAATTAAATGGGCGATAGAGTCCTTGCGGTTCTATTTGACAGGCCGGAAATTTTATTTGATTACTGACCATGCGCCCTTAAAATGGTTGCATCAAATGAGAAACACTAACGCCAGGTTAACCCGATGGCACCTAGCGTTACAGGCTTATGATTTTGTGGTGCAACACCGAGCGGGTAGACTGCACAGTAATGCCGACGCCCTTTCGCGGATTACGTGCTGTCCGTCACAGGTTCCGGCAGCAAGTAATATTCTAAGTGGGGGGATATGTGATATAGCAAGCCCTTCTAGCCCGGCAGAGAAGCTAGAAAACCAGGTAGAAAATGCAGGGCTGAAGGATAAACAAAGACACATGGCCACCAGTTGCCGGGGAAACAAAACACAAGAGAAAGAAACACGCCCCTGCTATCAGTATGGCAAAAAGTCACGGGGGAAGTTTGAACACCTGCTAGGGGGTGGGACCAGGCCCTACCCAGGAGGGCGGTCTCATAAGGAGGCTCCAGCAGGCAGAGAGAGGGAGGAGAGAGAGGAAAGCAGACGCCCAGTCAGGAGGTGGGCAGAGTTTTCAGCCGACGGGAGGTCAGAGGCTCCGGTGGATAATTACAGGAGGAGCAGACCAGAACAGCTGAAGCACTCACAGCCTTACAAGCAGCCCAAAAAGCAGTTGGGAACTGTTTCCCCCTGGTTTAACAGGGAACCAACCGGTACATGGGAACTTCAGAGGAAGGCCTCAAAGCCAGGTCCCCAGGTAAGCCCAAGGGCTGGGATTACAGGAATCCTTGTGGAGGTAACAGCCTGGAAGATTGGGGCTATGATAATGGCTTTAGGCCCTACTTAAACCCTGTGTGCATTGAAGGGCTCAGGGTTGGAAGACAGGGCGCGGCCCTGGAAGGTACGAGCCAAACTAATTCTAGCTCAGAGGGGGAATTGATGGATACAGAACCACCTTGCATGAATTATCCTACAGAGGAGATGGACTGTACAACTATTTCTTCTGAACAGATTATATCTTTACGTTAAGCTTTGTGGTGAAGAGAATACATGCTGGCTGTGAAGGGACAGAGCTGTATTAACCATGTGCTGAAGCTCTAATTGCTGGAAAGAGAAAAATGTTTGTTTTGCTGAAGGAAGCTATATTTACTTTGTCCTTTTTCTGCTAAGGAGCAGTTAATTTGTGTTCATCTTTTGTCCTTGTAAAGTCCAACCCCGGGAGGGGAAATAAATCCCTTTGCTTATAAACACTTCGAGTCACACTACTCTTCTTTTAAAACTGATGGTAAAAACTACACTTCCCAACAAGCACTGCTCCAGGAAGTGAAAGGCCCTTGGTTTAAAGAAGGACTTAACCTCCTTAACCCCTACCTACGGGTACTGGCAAGGGGAGGCACGACAGGATACAGGTACGCAAAATGTATTATGTTTAATTTGTGTATATCTTGCATACTGTAGGTTGAGTCACTGGGAAACTGGATGAAGAGTCACGGGAAGAAAGGTCAGCAACTGAGAGTAACAAGTCTGATGTGATAAGCGTGCTCTTTATATGGTGCTGTAGCTGGCGACTGAACAGTATGAGGTCATTCTCCCCCCTGCCAAACACATATGCAAGGTCCTGGGTTACCAGCGCTGTGTCCAGGTGTCTGCTACATTGTCTGTGCTGTCTCCCCCCCACTCACCCCCAACCCATATCCATACATAAGGATGCTGTGTCACACTACCTGATTCAAAAAAGTGCTGGTAACATGGATGATGTGATTGTCCAGAGATGTTGGTGTAGAGTGGAAACATGTGTCTGTGCTCCTGTTGAAGCCTGTTGGGTCTGAGTATTGCAATTCATGATCTGGTAGAGGAAGATCTACAGAGTAGCATCCTGCAGCACTTCAATAGAGATGATAGATATATATATATATGAGGGCACAGTCATGATAGGTATGGTGAATATATCAGCAACCTCCCCAATCATGCTGCCTGTGCTCCTGTCAATACAACACTCACACTGTTACAAGGCTGGGGCAAGTGTATGCTTTGTGTATATGTCACCATCATGATGGTCTTGTATGAAAACATATATGCTGTTAGCAGACAGGGGAAGGGAGATGAGATGTCACATGGTGTTTGCATGAGAATGCTGTTCCTCACACAAGTTAAATGGTTTGTCGGGTGTCACAACTATCAATGTGATAGTGGCTGTATGCATCTTTGCTCAACACATCTGTATGCTTTGGCCTCTCCCCTGCACAGATGAAGGCCCACCCTGATACTCAAACTGGCAGGAAACATGCAGAAATGTAGAGTGGCTGAACTCAAGTAACACTGTGATCCGTATTTCACCTAGCCTATGAAAGGTGCAGATAGTATGCATAGTACATCTGTACACATGTCCACAAGTCCCTCATTGGCAGATGTAAGATTAGGTATGAGGCTACAAGATATGCCCAGGCAGTATTCCTCATAATACAGGTGCATTTGCACAACTCTGGGTATCAGTCCTGACATCTGATGACTTCAACTGCTTCATGTGAGGATGATATGTGTGATAGAGGGGTGATAGGTATGGGTTGTGCAGCAGAAATGGCAGTGTCAGGAGAAACTAGGTAAAAATATCACAGATCACCTGTGTGTTGTCATTAGGATGACAAGCATGTGGATATAAAGGAGGTATCAGAGGTAGGGCTGGAAAGGTAGTAGGAGGGGGTGAGGGATGTCATGGAAGTTGATTTTGATGCAGATTATCAAACACTGGACAACATGTGTGGAGTGGGTCTCCAACAAGCCAGTGTTTCAAATTTGTATGCCAACAAATAACATACATATGATGCAGCAGAGTGTCTGATGGGTCGGTGTAATTATGAGGGCTGATACACCAACATGGACATCAATGTGCTGTCATATGTCTCTTTCTCCCCAGCCTACAACATACCAGCAGTATATTGAAAGCTCCAGTAGGCCAGACCATGAAACTGAGACTATCGCCATTATCACATTATGTGACTATGCTCACCTAACTACCACCTGCTTTTGTAGCTGTGTGCCAAACCAATGCTGTCTGCTGATAGTGTCCTACAATAGGAATGAGTCCAAGATGTCTGTCTCTGTGGGATAGATTAGTGAAAGGTGCGTGACATCTGGGATGTTGTCATCAATGCCCTGGATGTTGCAAATATGGATGTAATGGCTGTAGTTTGCAGCCATAGCTCAGCTCAACCGAGATAGTTGATGGGTACCCTGGCCCTAGGGTTGCCAACTTTTTCACCGAGAAAAACCTGACACCTTTGGCTTGCCATGCTCCACCCATTCTCCTCCCCTAGTCCCACCCCTGCCCCGCCCCCAGCCCCACCCACAAAAATTACCGAGGATAAGTGTAGGCTAACTTCCTTGGTCAGATAATAATTAACCTGGGAACCCCAAAATCCAAACATGAAATGTACAACACTGGAGAAATAAAACTATAAAGTAATTTCCTCTTGCACTAAACAAAAACACAAAGATGTTAGCAATACACACTTCCCAGACCAGACATATTCCAGTTAATAAATTCAAAATAAAAAGTATTTTTCTACCTTGTGTTTGGGCATTTCATTTTTCAGTTGCAATTGCTCCAGTCACTTTCTTCTGGTTTCTTTGTGTCTTCTGCGAGCTATCCATTTGTCCTTTCTTCTCTTTTAGATGTTTTCCATTCTCTCTCTATATCTGCTTTAACATACTGATTGTTTCCTTTTTGCTCTTTCCCCCAATTCTTTCATTATCCTTTATCGTCCATTTAAACTTCACCCTTCCATTCTCAAGCCCCTCTTACTCTCCCAATACCCGACCCATCATAGACTTTTCTTCCACACAAAAAGCACAGTTACTTACCTGTAACAGGTGATCTCTGGGAACAGCAGGAATTAGTCTTCACATATGGGTACGTCGGTACCGACGGAGCCTGCACGGGAATGCTGCCCAGCTTCCAATCAGAAAGCTTTTGGCAGCATCCCTCGCGCCTGCGCGCTTACTTCCCGCCTTCTCCAGAGCCTCTCTTCAGTTGAGTTTCAAAGCTGAGACAAAGGCGAGGAGAGGAAAGGAAGAAGAAGATAAGAGATGCAACTCCTAGAGGAGGTGGGAGGGTTGTGAAGACTAATTCCTGCTGTTCCCAGAGATCACCTGTTACAGGTAAGTAACTGTGCTATCTCCAGGAACAAGCAGGAATGAGTCTTCACATATGGGGACTCCCGAGCTGGGGATGCCAGGGGGAGATCCCATAAAAATGCAGGAGCCTGGACCAGGGGTGCATTTTGTCTCCAGGAATCCCCGGCATCCAAAGTGGGATGGAGGGTAGGAGTTGACAATAAAGGAGCTGTGAGGAAAGAAACAGCATAGCCAAGGACTACAGGGCTCTACAGACTACAGGAGTCCTTGGTATATATGATGAGTAGCATTAAAAGACCTTTAATGTACACTTAAAATATGCAGCTTACCTACTGTATTGTAGGAAGTAGAGAGCATGATGGAGTCTACTGGATAAGCAGTGGCGGAATCTTCAAGGTGACCTCCCAGCAGTGAGGATGAAGGTCCAGACCTGGAGGTAGCAGACGATCCAGGTGTCAACTGGGTAGGATTAGACGTCAGGTCTTCAATGGAAGCTTTATGGGAAAAAGCTGAAAACTCCTTTAGGCATAAAGTCATTAACATTGAGGACTAAAGGAAGAAGACTGACGGAGTTGGAGAACTAGCCCAGTCCTGGCGGGAAGAGGGGGATTGGAAAAACCCCTATTCCCAAGGAGAACAGCTGTGTACTCAAAGATAAAGATGTACACTATTTTTCCTAGCTGGCGAGAGGTAGGAAAAATAGTGAAGCTTGATGCTTCAAGGACTTAAAGAAAAAATGGAAGATGTTAGCACCACAGTAGTTATAGGTGCATGACAGTTTCTGCATCGTAGTATGATATGAGAAGTAGGGCGATAGACTGTCTAAAACCTTTAGAAGGTAAAACATTTAGTATAGACAGTAAGGGTGATAGTGTGTAAGACATATCAACCCCTAAGAAGCCCCCCAACAGACACATATATAGACATATATATATATATATGTGGATGGAATATATATATATATATATATATATACACATATGTCCATATGTGTATATTAGGATATGGGTGGAGAAATGTATCAAAATATATATATATATATATATATATATATATATATTTATATGATATATCGAAATATATATACATTTGTGGGGCATGGTTTTGCACCACCAGAGTAATGATATAGGTATGTAGACATATATGGAGATGCTACATACAAGATAACAAGTTGAAGATACATGTCTACCACCCAGCCCCATAATTGTACATGGGGAATATAAAAGAAAAAGATTCTTCGCTCTACAAGAGGGTGAACCCACTTGGGATATGCATAGAGAATCTATTTATGTGGATTGAGGGATGCAAGAAGGCAATCCAACAAGATAACCGTGATGTTTGCGTGAGAACAGATGATCATATGAATCTGTAAGGAACAAGGCGGGAGTTCCACAGAACACTGACATGGCAGATGTGTAGAAACGCAGAAGAAGATACCAGAGGGACCTACTGGAGGGACCCAGAGGTAGCATGCGTAAACATCAGCGTTGGATTTTCACGCAGAAGAACTTATATTCATGTTAACACCCCAGGCTTGAGGGTGTGGAGAACCCTCACAGGCATGGGAAAGGATTATAAGCTTTTCCCTACTAATAGAGAAGCTTTAGAGACAAGGTCAATGCTCTATAGCAAGGCCCTCATAGTAGAAAGCTTCTCTGAAGACTGCAGAGAGCATTGTGCAGGAGAGATATGAGATAAACTAACTGAAGTCAGGTGTATTGCCATATCCTAGGAGAGGAGATGGATAGAATAATGTGAGAAAGCCTAAAAGAGTAGGAGGATCCAAGATAGCTGACGAGTAGCTTGGAATCACTACTGAGGCTAGACAAAATTTTGAACAAGGGACTGGAACTTATAAAAAGTACCAGTAATACAATCATTGTAACTCCTGCAGGCACAGCTGCTGACGGAAACAGCAGAGAGATTGTCCTGTGCCCAATAAAGAAAAACAGACAAGAAAGGAGAGGAGATATACCTTCTCCCTGTCTGAGGAACGAGCTTGCTAGAGAAGCCTTTCAGTATGGTACCCCTCAGTTAGGGAAAAAGCCCGGCTGAGAGGGTAGAGCAAGTAATTGGAGGGTGACGCACCCATAGGGTAAGTCAACTAAAGGAAAAAATGTTCGGTTGGGACAGAACTATCAGGGGATAGTTGCAACTGCTCTTCTAGAGAGTAAGAAGAGGAGAAGTCTGTAGTCCCTGAACAAAAGTTTTCCGACAGCTTAGTACACTGAAAAAGAAAAGTACAATGAATAAAATTCTAATGGGTAGAAGTGAACTGTAGAGTAGAATTCCCAGCCCCTATGGTTGCTGGGAATGCTGAGACTGGCCAGAGCTAGAGGACTTCAGACTAGGCTGAGGTGTCCCTTGCTTAGGTACAGCCGAATGATGGGCAGAAGATGAATGAAACTTTCTTTTCCTAGGGAAAGAAGGTTTGGTAGGACATTTCCTACCTTTCGAAGAAGGAGGTGGCTTAGAATGGTCCTTAGTGGAAGGAGAGTCAGCGGAGCATTGAGCAACCTGACGTAAAGCCTCCTTATTGAAGAGACCTTCTCCTGTACAAGGAGAATGAGCCAATATAGTTTGTGCCCATCTGTTCAAGTCTGAAGCTTCGAGCCAGGCTCTGCGACGTGCTGCAATGGCAATAGCAGAAGATCTGCTAACAGACTCAAAAGAGTCTATAGAAGCACGAGAAAGGAACCAAGATATATTCCGGCTATGATTGAGTAGCAAGGAATAATTAGTAGCCTTGGGCTCTGGCATAAAAGGGGTCAAAAGAGACAATCTCTCCGTGACCTCCTGGAGTGTGAGACTCATGTGGAAAATATATGAAAGAATTCTGGAGGCTAGCATAGATGTTTGGAAGGCTTGACGACCAAACGCATCAAGTGTTCTTGAAGAACGACCTGGCGGAAAAGAAGAATGCTTCTTTTTGCTCTTAACCTTCCTCAGTGCTGATACCACTACAAGGGAACGATGAGGAAGTTGAGGCTTCTGAAATCCTGGGGAGGGAGGTACCCGGTACCGAACCTCAGTGGCTGTAGAAGGTAGAGGAAGCCGTAAGGGTGATTTCCAGACCCTCAGAAGGAGATCCTGCAGAGCAGGATGCAAAGGAAGCATCATATTTTCCATTTGTGCCAGTGAGTCAGGAATAGCATCACAACCAGGGATAGAGATATTAAGAAAGGTTTCCATATCCAGGAGAAAAGCCTGAAAAGACTGATCTCCTATGGGAACCTTCCCTGGTAAGGCTAAAGAAAGAGGCTGAGCACCAGAGGACGTACCGTGGTGTGAGGAGAGAAACCTAGTAGATGGACAAGGATACTGGTATGGTAACTTAGAGGCAGTGAGTACTGCATCAGCAACCCCAGGTATCGGTTCCAAACTAGGCATCGGTGCAAGAACAGGCATCGACATCGATACTGACACAGGGCCAGCAGTTGAAATTGTCATTGGGAACTGCTGCAATGGTACCGAGATCATCCGAGAGTTATGGCTAGGATCCTCGGAACTGCTTATCTGGAAACGACGGGAGTCGGTTCCGGGACGCGTCGGTACCCAGTCCTCGAGACTGGATATCGATTCAAGACTCGGCATCGAAGGAAGCGAGTCTATCGATGCATGTCTCGAGGGTACCGACGTTGGTGGTAGTATCGGCGATGCCGATACCGGTAAAGCAGTCTGGGTTACATCGATCGGTCCCGAAGGTACCGAGGATGCCCGATGACAACCTCTCGCCGGGAGAATGTTATCCCACACCGGTGCCGATGCCGGGGTATCGGAACCGATCGAAGCCGGTACCGTCCCGGAGCATGGCTGAGATATGGAAATGTCCATCGGTATCGTATCGCCCGGCCCCGAAAGTGCCAAGGATGCTAAAGGACGATTCCTGGTGAAGAGTGAAACACTCGACACCGAAGCCGATGCCGGGGAATCGGTACCGCCAGAAGTGGATACCCGTACCGTGCACAGCTGGGATCGAGGGAAGTCAATTCGGGGCGTATCGATCGGTCCCGAAGGTACCGAGGATGCCCGATGATGATCCCTGGTGAAGAGTGGAACACTCGACACCGGTGCCGATGCCGGGGGATCGGTACCGCTGGAAGCGGATACCACTCCCGGACATGGCTCAGGTATGTTCTGTGAGGGGTGAGCCCCAAGAACAACCTGAAACCCCTTTAATGCTTTGGAGCCCGCAGACTCCCGCAGGGTAATGCCAATGGATTCTTGAGGGTAAGGCCGGAGCCGTCACCATGCTGGGCATGGGACATACCACTCAAGCATTGACTAGTCTTAACAGACTGTTTGTGGGTTACCTGATCCTGTGAAGAGGAGAACCCGGGTTCCCTCACTGCCGAATAAAAAACGGTATCGAGGGAAACTCTAAAAACTGAAGGTTTCCTCACAAAAGTATCCCCTGACAAGTCAGGGGAAAAAGGGTCAGGACCCACACAATTGAGACACCAAAGATTGGAGTCTAAAAGGAAACAGGTGTTTCCACATCGAATGCACTTCTTAGGAAAAAAAGGCTCCATGAGGAAGAGGCCTGGTAGGCCCAACAAGTTAAGGCAAAAAACTGAAGAAAACGTTTCTCAGAAGTTAGTCAAAAATCCACCGGCGGTACCGGTGGCGGCGGGAAATACAGCCGCGACCACAAGAAAACAAAAAGTAAAGTAATTAAAGTAAGTAAAAAGAAAAGTTTCTGCGGTGACAGGAGGACGTCCTGCCGGCTCCACGGAAAAACAAAAACTGAAGAGAGGCTCTGGAGAAGGCGGGAAGTCAGCGCGCAGGCGCGAGGGATGCTGCCAAAAGCTTTCTGATTGGAAGCTGGGCAGTGTTCCCGTGCAGGCTCCGTCGGTACCGACGTACCCATATGTGAAGACTCATTCCTGCTTGTTCCTGGAGATTATTTTTTCCCCTCTCCATTCTCATTCCCCATCCATTCTAGTCCTCCCTCAAAATCAGTTCCCTTATAGTTCTAGACCCACCCAGCATCCACTCCCTTCTAGTCCCATTCTCCCATGCACCACATCAGCCCATTTCCAGTCCTATTCCAGCTCTTCATAAGCCCATTTCCAGTGCTAGCCCTCACATCACAGGCCATTTCCAGTCCTAGCCCCCGCCCCCCAATCACAGCCCATTTACAGTCCAAGTCCCCCATCACAGCCTATTTCCAGTCCTAGGCCCCCCACCATCACAGCCCATTTGCAGTCCTAGCCCCCCCCCACCATCACAGCCCATTTGCAGTCCTAGCCCCCCTAATCACAGCCTATTTCCAGTCCAAGTTCCTCCTCCCTCCACCATAGCCCATTTCCAGTACAAGTTCCCCCCCCGCCCATCATAGCCCTTTTCCAGTCAAGGTCCCCCCCCCCCATCACAACCCATTTTCAGTCCATGTCCCCCCATAGCCCTTTTACAATCCAGGTCCCCCCCCCATCACAGCCCATTTCCAGTCCAAGTCCCCCCCCCATAGTCCTTTTCTGGTCCAGGTCCCCCCATCACAACCCATTTCCAGTCCAAGTCCCCCCCCCCCCCCACTATAGCCCTTTTCCAGTACAGGTCCCCCCCCATCACAGCCCATTTGTAGTACCCCCCTCCCGTGCAGCTGCTGCTCCTGCTTCTTACTGAGCAGCAGCTGCAATAAAGTTAATTTAAAAGTAAGGAAACCTGTGAGAAACCCTCAGCTCCTATGAAACTCCTTCTGCAGGGTCCCTGGCTGAAAAGGAAATGACATCAGAGGGGCGGGCACTGCAGAAGGAGTTTCATAGGGCCGGAAGGCCCCTCACAGGATTCCTTACTTTTAAATTAACTTTATTGCAGCCGCTGCTCTGTAAGAAGCAGCAGCAGCGGCTGCAAGGGGGGGGGGGGGGCCAGGACTGTGATCGCAATCGTGATCGCAAGCGCAAAGCCGGTTTTCTGCTCTGGCCGCTCCCAATCTCGCAGCCAGAGCAAAAAACCGGCTTTTCAATGGCCGGTTTCGGTTCTCTGCCGGCAGCCGGCCTGACCACAGGAAAACCGGCCAGGCCGGCTGAAAACCGGCTGGTTGGCAACCCTACCTGGCCCACATCTAATGTTAGTTTTGTCTGTTCTGGGATCTCACCTCCACACCCCTCACTGCAGTGTTATGGAAACTGGGCCAAACCCCAACCCAGATTTTGGAGTTTCCCATAGGTGCACGACACTGTTGGGAGTGGGGGGGGGGGTATATGTGACAATGTGACGTAGTGCACATATCCATGGACTAATAGGATGGAGTGTTGACATGCCTAACAAGTGTGGCACAGTATCTGCATTTAGACATATCACACCCTATAACCTCTATATCCCAATGTCATCAAGAACATAAGAACATAAGAAATGCCATACTGGGTCAGACCAAGGTCCATCAAGCCCAGTATCCTGTTTCCAGCAGTGGGCAATCCAGGTCACAAGTACCTAGCAGTTTCCTTAAAAGACACAGGTTCCACAATGCTTGTATTGGGGCAAGCAGTGGATATTCTGGGTCCACTTTAATAATGGTTTATGGACCTTTCCTCCAGGAACTTGTCCAAACCTTTTTTAAACCTGGCTACACTAACAGTTTTTACTACATCCTCAGGTAGCAAATTCCAGAGTTTGATTACACGTTGAATGAAAAAATATTTTCTCTTATTAGTCTTAAATAGATTACCCTATAGCTTCATTGCATGCCCCCTAGTCTTTCTATATTTTGATGGCATAAACAATCTATCTACTGTAGTTTCCTGGATTACCCCTAGAACCCATTTTAAAAATTGGCGTTACATTGGCCATCCTCCAATCTTCATGTATTACAGATGATTTTAATGATAGTTCACAGATTACTAATAGTAGGTCTGCAATTTCATATTTCTGTTCTTTCAACACCCTTGGATGTATACCATCCGGTCCAGGTGATTTGCTACTCTTCAGTTTATCAAGGAAGAAAAGTGAGGGCAGAACAGCACTGGCTGCCATGCTGTGAGTGTGAGTCATTCCAGGATGTCATCATATGTGGTAAGTAGGGGCCCTGTGGCTGTGAGCTGTGTAGCACATTGCAGTCTGTGCTGCCTGCCCTATGCAGCAGGCCTATACTTACTGCAATTTTTTTCGGTAGGCACTGATACCAGCAACTATAGCAAATGACTCAGGCAACCCTGTGCATGAGCCCAGTGCTATGCCTTTGCTTGTACCTAGGGCATGTTTGCAATGAGCACTACCAAACAAGGCTGCCAACCTCCACTTAGTAATGCCTAGTGCAGACAGAAAACATGTGTATAGGTTCAAATAGGTGCACTGTATCTGTTTACTCTTTGACCATCAATCATTCACATGATGTCATGTGCAAGCTGAGGCCATGAGGATGCATAGCCACCCTTACAGTGATAGAGGCCAGGCTAGCATTTGACTAAGAAAATTTGTTAGGCATCCTGCTGCAGACTAATAGGGCATACATTTGCTGCACTGGTGAACATCTGTTCGCATGGCCAAATGTATGAGCAAGAGACAGGCATAAGAACAAAAGATATGCCATACTGGGTCAGACCAAGGGTCCATCAAGCCCAGTATCCTGTTTCCAACAATGGCCAATCCAGGACACAAGTACCTGGCAGGTTCCCAAGGTATACAGATTCCATGCTACTTGTCCAATGGGCAAGCAGTGGATTTCCCCAATCCTTTTTAAGTTAAACCTAGATATTCAATGCCCGGGTCATTTCTGGCCACCGGCATTGAATATCTGGGTTACCTGGACTGTGATTTAGCTATCCGTTCAGCGACAATATTCAGCTGCTGGCTGGATAGCTAAACCAGCTAACGGTTTGGATTTGCCAATATCTCAGCTGAGTAGCTAACCCTTAAACGCTTTAGTGCCATTGAACATCCTGCTGACTGCGGTTTAGCTATACCGTTTTGAATATGCCCCAACTTAGGCTACTAATTATGGCTTAAAATAGGGCACAAATTTAGGATCCAAACTTAGTGGACTAAATTTAGGAGTTCAGGGGCCAGTATTCAGATCTCCAGATATTTAAATGTCATGCCACTCAGCCATGATGTTTAAATATCTTCCAGCAGTATCCAGATATTGGCTGCCACCATTATCAAAGAAAACCAGAAATGGATGGCATTTCCACTGACGTATTACAGCAATCAGATGCAGCTGTTAGCATACTTACAAGGCTCTGCTAGGAAATTTGGAAAACAACATCATGGCTGACTGACTAGAAAAGATCTATGTTCATACCAATACCTAAGAAAGGTGATCTGACTACGGAAAGTATCGCACAATCGCTCTGGTCCCACACACCTGCAAGATTCCACTCATGATCATTTTGTGGAGACTACAATGATACCTGGAACAAGAACTGCCCAAAGTGAAAGCAGGGTTCAGGAAAAGGCAAGGGACAAGAGACATCATTGCAGATGTGAGATGGATCCTTGAATACACAAAAGAATACCCAAAGAATACTCTAAGCTCCGCAAGCCCCTTGGCACCAAAAGTCTCTCTCAAACAGTAAGGTACAGAGAAGAGCCACCAAAATGGTAATGGGAATGGAAGGATACTATGAGAGGCCTTGACCATACTCTTGACCTGGTTATCACTCCCCTGAATCCCCCTTTACACCTTCCGCCCTGTCTGCATTTCCAATCCCTTGGTTGGATCATTTTTGTCTTCTTTTCTCTATGCATCTCCACTCCCCCATAGCCCCTTCTGGGAACTCCTCTGGCTCATCTGCTCTTTTGCGTTACATTAAAACCCTCCAGCAGTTTCCCCCCTCTGACAGACTTTTTTTGCCTGATTTCCTCTCTCTCCCATCTGACCTTCAGGTCCAGATGTGGAATGTCACTCTGACTGCTGCTCTTGATAAATTAGCCCCTCTCTGCCCTGTCGCTCGTCCCTGTTCATCCCACGGTATCACTCCGGTTTCCTCCTGCACCGCTCATATCTTCGTCACGCTGAGCACCTTTGGTGCAAACACCCTTCTTCAGATTCTCTAGCGCACATTTGTTACTGTCATTGTTACTACTGCTCTTTACTCCACACTGCTAAATGATACTACTACTTTGATCTCATCTCCTCTTTCTCCAACTCTTCCTGCCAACTATATTCTGTTCTTTGCACTCTGTCTGCTCCCCACTCCTCTTCCTCCTTTGTGACCCCTTCCTCTGACCCTCCATACCCTGCTCTTCTAGCCACTCGTTCCAGTGACAAAGTCCAAGCTCTTCATCTAACCTTTCCCACCAGTCCCCTGCCACTCTCTCCTACCATCCCTGACTCCCTGACTCTACCCTCCTCATCCACTGAGAAGGCTCCCTCCCTATTTCACTTCTGGTCCCCCTTCCAGCCCATAACCTCTGTCAAGTTATCTAAAGCCCTTGACTCCTCCCATAAGACTACCTGCCAATCAGACCCCATCCCTTCCCACTGTGACCCCTCTTTGGCTCTTTCTCCACTCATACTTAACATCTTCAACACCAGTCTCTCTTCCGGTACCTTTCCCTCCCCATGGAAACATGCCCTGATTTGCCCATTACTCAAGAAACATTCCTTTGACCTGTCCGTTCTCGTACACTGGTGGCCCCATCTCTAATCTCCCCTTTCTCTCGAAGGTCCTAGAAAATCTCATCTTTTCGCAGTTGTCTTCCCATCTCAATACCACCTTTACATGCCACCCTCATCAATCAGGCTTTAGGCCCGGTCACAGCACAGAAACCATTCTTCTTTCCTTTTTGAACGAGCTTCACACTTCTCATGATTGTGGTCTCTTTTCTCTAGCTGTCTCATTAGATCTGTCCTCCGCTTTTGATCTGGTTGACCGCTTCACTCTGTGACTCTGGGATTTGTGGCACCATTCTTCATTGGTTTCTCTCTTTCCTCACCTCCAGGTCCTTCTCTGTTCTCTCTGGCTCCACCTCCTCTTCCGCCACCCCTTTGCCCTGGGATATCTCCCAAGGATCTATCCTAGCTCCCCCTCCTCCTTAACATTTTTCTAGCCCCTTTAACCCTTCTCATCCAATAGCATGGCATCTCAGCCTACTACTATGTAGAAGACATCATTCTTCTATACCACACTAGCCCCATTGCTCCCGATCTGATTCTACTCAACACTTCTCTCCTGTATCGACTCTTGGATGTCCTCTAATTTTCTTCACATCAACCTTGCAAAGACCCTGGCCATTTGGTTCACCTTTGGTAGCCCTACACCATCTTTTGTCCCTGTCCTTTCCTCCACTCTATTTGTTACCGGAGGATGTAGTAAAGGCTGTTAGTGTAGCTGGGTTTAAAAAAGGTTTGGACAAGTTCCTGGAGGAAAGGTCCATAAACCATTATTAAGAAGGAACCCAGGATATCAATGCTTGAACCAATACAAGCATTGTGGAACCTGTGTCCCTTGGGGAAACTGCTAGGTACATATGACCTAAATTGGCCACTGTTGGAAACAGAATACTGGGCTTGATGGACCTTGGTCTGACCCAGTATGGCATATCTTATGTTCTTATGTTCTTATTAGTCCCCTCCTTGCATTACCTTGTTTCACTTAGACTCTGCACTATCCTTCCTTGAGCATCTTTTGTCTGTCATCCTTCACTCCTTCTGTTCCCTACGTCAGATCCATTCCGTCCGCCCCTTCCTCACCACCTCATCTTTGACTACACTTCTTCTCTCCCTTGTTATGACATGATTGGTCTACCCCAATACCAACTACGCAGACTACAACTCCTTCAAAATACCACAGCCTGTATTCTTACACATGCCACTTGCTCAGATCATATCACCCCATTACTCATTCGCCTTCACTGGCTTCCATTGCTTTCTAGATGCAGTACAAGATTCTCATCCTGGTCCACAGATCTATGCACACTGACACTACACAGTACCTCCTGGATCTTGTCCACCTTCACACCCCTCAATGCTTACTCTGGCTCATTCATTCCAATTGCTTGTTCCTCCCATCCGCTTTATAAGCACATCTCGAGTCCACCCGTAACTCTGCCTTCTACTTTCTTGGCCCCAGATTATGGAACTCCCTCCCACCAAACCTCCATCTGGAATCCTCCTCCGATGAATTCAAATCATTGTTGAAAATTCACTTTTTCTGCATCGCCTTTGACCCTTTGACCTCTCTCCTTCTAAGGTGTTCCCAGTTTCTCCCTCCCCCCCCACTGTGAAGTGTCTATCTCTCTCTAATCTCTGTCCTTTCTCTTGCATAGTATGACTATCTTACTATTCCTTTCTTATTTAAATATTGACGTTCTGTTTCCAGTTTCCTGCAGCACTCCTGATTTATTGTAAACTGCTCAAATGTCTGTGTGTTGGGCGGAATATTAAATGCCCAAACAAAGATAAAGATAAAGACTTAAAAGGTTAGGACTCTTCAACTTGGAAAAGAGAAAGCTAAGGGGGGATATGATAGAGGTCTATAAATTAATTAATGGAGTAGATGGGTAAACTTAGATCGATTGTTTACACCATCAAAAAGTAAAAAGACTAGAGGACATGCAATGAAACTACAATGGAACCCATTTAAGACAAATTAGAGAAAATATTTTTTTACTCAAAGTGTAATCAAAATCTAGAATGCGTTACCAGTGGATGTATTAAAAGCCATTACTGTAGCTGGGTTTAAAAACCCGTAGGAAAGGTCCATAAAGGTCAGGAAATACCTTTTCACTGAAAGGGTGGTGGATGCTTGGAATGCCCACCCAATGGAAGTGGTGGGGGCAAATACAGTGACAGAATTCAAAATGGCATGGAATAGACACAGTGGATCTCTTTATAGTGACAGGATAAAATCAAAATAAACATAATTATTTCTTATATCACAACAAATATGGGTGACTTAAGCAGAGCGGTGAGTAAACCCCTAAACAAAGGCATGGAGAGGGGTGACCTGCACGAAGTGGCAGGTGCACCTACTCTTGCTGCCTTGCTGGGCAGACAAGATGGACTATAATGGTTTTTATCTGTCACCATATATTGTGTTACTATGTAAAAAGAACCTGGGAAATTCACTGCTTACCTCAGGACGAGTATTGTGGAACTTGTGTGCCTTTTTGAGATCTTGCCAGGTACTTGCAACTTGGATTGGCCACAGTTGAAAACAGGACCAGGGCTTGATGGACCTTGTTCTGACCCAGTATGGCTTTTCTTATGCTCTAATGTTCTTATTGGTGATGAATTAAGTTGAAGCAACATTGAAAGCATTATCAAAAAACAAAGCGTTTGGTATTGACAGCATTCTCACTGAAGTATTATAGCAATCGGATGCGGCTGTTGCCATACTTACAAGGTTCTGCTAGTAAATTTGGAAGACAACATCATGGCAAACTGACTGGAAAAGATCTGTGTTTATACCAATACTGAAGAAAGGTAATCCGACTGACTGTGAAAATTATCACACAATCGTTCTGATACCAAATGCCAGAAAGATTCTACTCAAGATCATCCAGCAGAGACTACAACCATACCTGGCATGAGAACTGCCTGAAGTGCAAGCAGGTTTCAGAAAAGGGTGAGGAACAAGAGGCATCACTGCAGATGTGAGATGGGTCCTTGAAAAGACAAAAGAATATCAAAAGGATTTCTATATGTGTTGTATTGAATACAGCAAGGCTTTTGACTGTGTAAACTATAAGAAACTCTGGGCTACCAAAAGGGACTGCAACATAACATAAGAACATAAGAACATAAGATATGCCATACTGGGTCAGACCAAGGTCCATCAAGCCCAGTATTCTGTTTCCAACAGTGGCCAATCTAGGTCATATGTACCTAGCAGTTTCCCCAAGAGACACAAGTTCCACAATGCTTGTACTGGGTCAAGCATTGATATCTTCGGTCACTTCTTAATAATGGTTTATGGACCTTTCCTCCAGGAACTTGTCCAAACCTTTTTAAACCCAGCTACACTAACAGCCTTTACTACATCCTCCGGTAACAAATTCCAGAGTTTAATTACACGTTGAGTGAAAAAATATTTTCTTTTATTAGTCTTAAATAGTTTACCCTGTAGCTTCATTGCATGTCCCCTAGTCTTTCTATATTCTGATAAGGTAAACAATCGATCTACGTTTACCCGTTCCACTCCGTTCATTAATTTATAGACTTCTATCATATCTCCCCTCAGCCGTCTCTTTTCCAGGTTAAAGAGCCCTAACCTTTTTAGCCTTTCTTCATAGGAGTATCTTTCCATCCCCTTTACCATTTTGGTGGCTCTTCTCTGTACCTTTTCTAAAATCGCTATATCCTTTTTAAGATACAGCGACCAGAATTGCACACAAAATTCAAGGTGCGGTCTCACCATGGAACGATATAGAGGCATTATAATATCTTTTGTTTTATTTTCCGTTCCTTTCCTTATCATACCTAGCATTCTATTTGCTGTCTTGGCCGCCGCTGCACACTGGGCCGAGGGTTTTAACATGGTATCCACAATGACGCCTAAATCTTTTTCCTGGGTGGTGGTTCCTAATGTGGAACCTTGCATCGTGTAACCATAGTTTGGGTTGTTCTTCCCTAGGTGCATAACTTTGCACTTGTCCACATTAAATTTCATCTGCCATTTTGATGCCCAGTCTTCCAATTTATCCAGATCCTCTTGCAATTTTTCACAATCCTCTTGGGTTTTAACAACTTTAAATAGTTTTGTGTCATCTGCAAATTTGATAACCTCACTCGTTATTCCACTTTCCAGGTCATTTATGAATATGTCAAAAAGCAGCGGACCCAGCACAGATCCCTGGGGTACACCACTATTCACCTTTCTCCATTGGGAAAATTGGCCATTTAGCCCTACCCTCTGCTTTCTATCTTTTAACCAGTTCCTGATCCACAATAGTACACTGCCTCCTATCCCATGACTCTTTAGTTTTGCCAAAAGTCTCTGATGAGGGACCTTGTCAAAGGCTTTCTGAAAGTCCAGATACACAATATCAACCGACTCACCTTTGTCCACTCCTTCACTCCTTCAAAAAAACATAACAGATTAGTAAGACAAGATCTTCCTTGTCTAAAGCCATGTTGGCTGTCTCCCATTAGGTTGTGACTATCTACATGCTGAGTAATTTTATTCTTTATGATGGTTTCCACCATTTTTCCCGGTACTGACGTCATGCTCACTGGTCTGTAGTTTCCCGGATCACCCCTGGAACCCTTTTTAAAAATTGGTGTTACATTGGCGATCCTCCAATCTTCAGGTATTAGAGATGATTTTAATGATAGTTCACAGATTACTGATAGCAGTTCTGCAATCTCATATTTCAGTTCTTTCAATACCCTTGGATGTATACCATCCGGCCCAGGTGATTTGCTATTCTTCAGTTTATCTAATAGTTGTAATACATCTTCCCGATGTATCGATATTTCCTTCAATTCTTCCGCACCTTTAAATACCACTTCAGTCATGGGTAACATCCCTACATCTTCCTCAGTAAAGACCGAAGCAAAGAATTCATTCAGTCTCTCCGCTATCGCCTTGTCGCCTCTTAGTGCTCCTTTAACCCCTTTATCATCTAATGGATCAACTGACTCTCTCACAGGTTTTTTGCTACGAATGTACTTGAAAGGGTCTTTATTTCGCGTTTTTGCTTCCGCAGCAAGCTTCTTCTCAAATTCTCTCTTTGCCTGCCTTATCAATGCCTTGCATTTGACTTGCCAGTGCTTGTGCTGTTTCCAGGTATCGTCGTTTGGCTCTTTTTTCCATTTCCTGAAAGATGCTTTTTTGGCAACAACAGCCTCTCTGACCTCACCTTTAAACCATGCTGGCAGTTTTTTGGACTTCCTTCCACTTTTCTTAAAGCGTGGAATACAGCTGGTCTGGGCTTCCAAGATAGTATTTTTCAACAACACCCAAGCTTGATGTACGTCTTTAACAATCGCAACTGCTCCTTTTAGTTTTTTCTTAACTGTTTTCCTCATTTTATCATAGTCTCCCTTTCGAAAGTTAAAAGGTAGTACTGTGGATTTCCTTACTATCCCTCCTCCACTAATTAAATCAAAGGCGATCATGCTATGATCACTATTGCCAAGTGGCCCCAACATCCTTATCTCTTGCACTAGATCTGGTGTTCCACTAAGGACTAGGTCTAATATGGCTTCCCCTCTGGTCGGTTCATGAACCAGCTGCTCCAAGAAGCAGTCATTTATTCCATCTAGGAACTTTATCTCCCTAGCATGTCCTGACGTGACACTGACCCAGTCAATACCGGGGTAATTGAAATCACCCATTATTATTACTGCGCTGTAACTTTTGTTAGCTTCCTTGATTTCTTTGAGCATTTCATCATCCATTTGGTCATTCTGGCCAGGTGCTCGATAGTACACCCCCACTGCCATCGCCTTCCCCCTTTTATATGGAATTTCAATCCATATAGATTCTACAGCAGATTTTGTTTCCTGCAAAACTTTAATCCTTTCTGAGTCAATGCCCTCTCTAACATAGAGCACAACCCCTCCACCAATTTGATCAGCTCTATCATTACGATATAGTTTGTACCCAGGTATGACAGTGTCCCACTGGTTGTCCTCCTTCCACCATGTCTCTGATATTCCAATCATATCTAACCTTTCATTTAGTGCTATATATTCCAACTCTCCCATCTTATTCTTTAGACTTCTAGCATTTGCATACAAGCATTTTAGAGAATGTATTTTATTCATGTTAATTTGGCTATTGTTAGACATGGGTAAATTGGGATCTTTAAGCTCTGTCTGCTCCATACTTGAGGGCATTTGGGCTACTTTACTCTTTTGTGGAACCTCTCTGCTTTTGGTAGTATCCTTCAAGGATACATTCTTCCGAACCATCCGCTCTTGGGCGACTGTCGGCTTTCCCCTAATATCTAGTTTAAAAGCTGCTCTATCTCCTTTTTAAAGGTTAATGCCAGCAGCCTGGTTCCATCCCGGTTAAGGTGAAGCCCATCCCTTCGGAAGAGCCCCTCCTTTCCCCAGAATGTTCCCCAGTTCCTAACAAATCCAAAACCCTCATCTCTGCACCATTGTCTCATCCACGCATTGAGACTCCGGAGCTCTGCCTGCCTTTTGGGTCCTGCGCGTGGAACAGGAAGCATTTCGGAGAATGCTACCCTGGAAGTTCTGGATTTCAACTTCCTACCTAAAAGCCTAAATTTTGCCTCCAGAACCTCCCTACCACATTTTCCTATGTCATTGGTACCGACATGTACCAAGACAGCAGACTCCTCCCCAGCACTATCTAAGACCTTATCTAGGTGGCGCGTGAGGTCCGCTACCTTCGCACCAGGCAGGCATGTTACCAGGCGATCCTCACGTCCACCAGCCACCCAGCTATCTACAACTGGAAAAAGATCTGAACTTGTATGTATTTATATGGAATATACTCTAAATCTTGGGGAAAAAGAGAATTCTTTGTGTTAAAGCTGAGAAATCTGTGTATTTTAGATTTCAGTGTTTTTGATGAGTCAGTCAGGTCTTAGTATCACCAGAGTTTTCCATTTAAATCAAATCAGAGTCTAGCTTAGCATAGAAAGTAAATAGAGCAAATAGTCACTGAAATAAATGTGTTTCTAGTATAGCTTAGCATACAAGTAGAATAAATGGTCTCTGAGCAGAAATAAATAAATTTGTTTCTAGTGACCTTTACAAAGAGACCTTCCACTTAGGAGGCAAAAGATCTGTGAAGTTGTCTTAAATCAGTGTTAAAGCCAAATGACAGGCCCCATCTATCAAACCAAGGGCTGTGTAAAGCACCCAGAAAAATGGTAAGACATTACCTTAGAAGCATAAGCCAGGGCACTGTATAGCAAGCCAGATTTTATTAAATCTTCTTTCCCTCCCACCCACCCCAGGAATAATCTTAGCTTTATAGGCTCGAATCTATTAAAGGAAAGGAGGTGCCCATATTCACTTCTGGGAGCAGCTGATTATCCTCATCAGGAACAGATTAATTAAGGACCTAAGATTACTTAATCTTGAGGTGAACAAAGTCCATTAAACGTATTAGGTATAGTTGTATTAGTATAAGTATCCCTAGCAAACTTAAGTACCTAAACAAAACCTTAAAACTAAGATGCAGACAGCAGTCCAGCAATGAGATGGGGGCTTTCAAGTCTTTTGCATTGAGTGTCAAATGTATGATTTTCCCCTAGTTGGTGAGTGGTCTTACATGTGCACTAGGTGCAAGGAGCTCTTTGCTCTCAGGGAACGAGTCCAATCTCTGGAGGCTAGGGTAGCAGACTTGGAGGACATAAGGAAGACAGAGAGGTATACAGATGTTACCTACAGGGATGTAGTACTGAAGTCCAACCTCCAGTCTGGTAGTCTCCCTGTTGCCATGAAGGTGAGAGAGGTCACATGACAGGAGAGCATTACCCTGGTGTGGCAGGAAATGATCCTGTACCTAAGAGCTGTCCTCCAGGTGATGTAAACCCCTCTTACACCAAAGAGGTTTCTCCAGAGCCATGTGCCCATGTGAAGAGTTAGCACAGCCATTATAGTTAGTGATTCGATCATTAGCTGGATGGCTGGTGGATGTGAGGATCACCTGGTAACATGCCTGCATGGTGCAAAGGTAGCAGACCTCACGCAACACCTAAACAACACCTGGGGAGGGGTCTGCTGTCTTGGTACATGTTGGTACCAATGACATAGGAAAGTATGGGAGGGAGGTTCTGGAGGCCAAATTTAGGCTTTTAGGTAGGAAGCTGAAATTCAAAACATCTAGGGTTGCATTCTCTGAAATGCTTCCCATTCCATGTGCAGGACCCTAAAGGCAGGGAGAGCTCTGGGGTCTCAATGTGTGGATGAGATAATGGTGCAAGGAAGAGGGTTTTGGATTTGTTAGGAACTGCACAACATTCTGGGGGAAGGAGGGGCTTTTCCAAATGGATGGGCTCCACCTTAACTCGGATGGAACCAGACTGCTAGTATTAACCTTTAAAAAGGAGATAGACCAGCTTTTAAACTAGATAACAGGGGAAAGCAGAGAGTCACCCAAGAGCGCATGGTTTGGAAGGATACTAGCAAAAGATTGAAGTTAGGGCATATCGACAGAGATGTTCCAGTAAAGACAAAAGTAACCCAAATGCCCTTAAGTACAGAGCAGACAGAGCTTAAAGATTCCAAATTACCCTTGTCTACCGATAACCAGATTATTTGAATAAAATACAACCTCTAAAATGCTTGTTTGCAAATGTTGTTGTTGTTGTTAAGTGCCATTGATTCCTTGGCGACTTATAGCGACCCTCTGGATAGTTGCCCTAAACTATGTTCAGTTTTCAGTCAGGCGGTTCATTGTTGACAGAATGGCACCCATATATGCTGTTATTGTATCGATCCATTTTACTGCTGGCATTCCTCTTTTGCATTGACCTTCTATCTTGCCAAGCATGATGTTTTTCTCTAATAATCTCTGTCTTTGTATGATGTGTCCAAAGTATGAAAGACAAAGTCTTGTCATCTGAGTTTCTAAAGAAAGCTTAGGTTTGATCTCCTCTAGTACTGACTGGTTTGTTCTTCGGGCAGTCCATAGTATACGCAGTATTCACCGACAACACCATAATTCAAAGGCATCAGTTTTCTTCCTGTCTATCTTTTTTGCTGTCCAACTTTCACCCCCATTACCTCTCCGCCCCCTGTTCCCTCCCCCCCTCCTACCTCTTGCCTTTCTCACTTCTGGGCCTCTTTTGAGCTAATCACTCCCCCTGAGCTTCTTCATCTTCTCTCTATCTCCAAGAAAACCACCTGTTCTCTTGATCCCATTCCTTCCTCCTGGCTGCTAACCCCTTCTCTAGGCTTTCTTCCTTTCATTCTCTCTATGTTCAACTCTAGTCTTTCCACTGGGATCTTCCCGTCATCCTGGAAGCACGCGTTAATTCGCCCCATTCTTAAGAACACTTCACTTGATCCTCTGGTTCCTGCTCACTACCGTCCTGTTTCAAATCTTCCTTTTCTTTCTAAACTCTTGGAGAAATTTGTTTTTGCCCAGCTATCCCATCACCTCGACTCTATTAACTTCCTTCACCCCCGTCAGTCTGGGTTCCGTTCCGGTCACAGTGTTGAAACTATCCTTCTTGCCTTCACCAACGCTTTACATGTAGCACATGATCGTGGTGACATCTCGGTGGCGGTTGCTTTGGATCTTTCAAGCTGCCTTTGATTTAGTTGACCACTCTCTTCTTCTTCACCGGCTTCGGGATGCTGGCCTTTGCAGCACTGTACTTCACTGGTTTCACTCCTTTCTATCTTCTAGGTCTTGCGCGGTCCTTTCCCCTTCCCCTTCCTCTTCCTCCTCTGATCCTTACACTCTCTCTTGTGGGGTCCCTCAGGGTTCAGTTCTTGCTCCTCTCCTCTTTAACCTCTTCCTAGCCCCCCTTGCGTCCCTGATACAGCAGTTTGGTATTTCTACTTTTCTATACGCAGATGACATTCTACTGCTCCATCACACTTCCCCTTCCTGTCCTGATCTCTCTATTCTTGATTCATGTCTCACTGCTGTTGCTGGCTGGCTCTCTACCAATTGTCTCCACTTGAATCTTGCTAAAACTATTGCGATCTGGTTCACTCACGGAGGTCCTTCCCCCACTCTGGCTCCTTCCTTTTCTGGTTCCCCTGTACCTCTGGTCTCCACCTTCCGGTACCTCGGTGTACTTTTTGACTCTGATCTATCCTTTCACTCTCACATATCACATGTCACTACCACATCTTTCTTTTTTCTTCGTCAGATCCGTTCTATTCGTCCTTTTCTCTCCCCCTCAGCTCTCGTCACCTTGGTTCTATCCTTAGTCATGTCTCGGGTGGACTTTGCTAACTCCCTCTTTATCAGTCTTCCAAAATCTCAACTTACCCGTCTCCGTCGTATCCAGAACACTGCTGCACGCTTGGTCACTTGTTCCTCTCCCCGGGATCACATAACTCCTTTGCTTTTTCACCTTCACTGGTTGCCTATACCTTTCCGGTTTACTTTCAAGCTTCTGATACTGACTCACAAAGCTTTTCACACTAGCACTCCTCAATATCTAACAGACCTTCTTTTCTTTCACTCTCCTAAATACACTCCCCGTTCCTTTCACCTCAACCGTCTTACCCTTCCTGCACCCTCTCGTGCTCACTTGCAATCTACCCGCTCCTCCGCTTTCTTTTTTGCCGCTCCTGCCCTGTGGAATGCCCTCCCTCCCGCTCTCCGTCTTGATCCACAATTCACCAGCTTCAAACAACAGTTAAAAACACATCTGTTCTCCTTGGCGTTTAATTTTCCCTCTCCTTTTGTATGATACCTCTGCCCTCCTTTCGTTCCTCCCAGCTTACTTCTTGTCTATGTCTTGTCCTGTCTCTCTTGATTTTAGCTGTCCTGTCAACCATTGTATTTCTTTTCCTTTTCCGTTGGCCTTGGCCTCCTTTTATTGAATTTTAAATGTACACCGCTTTGCTTTCCATGAAAGGCGGTTTTTATCAAGTGTAATAAAAAATAAACATAAACATAAAACATGTTATTGAAAATACTATGGTTTGAACAAGTCAAATCTTTGTATGGAGAGAGACATCTCTGCTCTTGAGGATCTTGTCTAGGTCCTTCATAGTCATTCTGCCAAAAGCAATGTGTCATTGGATTTCTTGACTGCTTGTTGCTTCTTTATTGATAGTTGATCCAAATAGGTTAAAGTTGTCCACTCTTTCAATTTCTTCTCCATCAACAATGAACCTATTGATTTTGCCAGTTGTCATGATCTTTGTCTTCTATACATTAAGGTGCAGGCCATGTTCCTTGATCAAGAGAAGCAAATGTTTCAGAACATCTTCACTTTCAGCCAGTAATGTGGTATCATCAGCATAGTGAAGATTGTTGATGAGTCTTCCACCAATCTTTACACCTTGCTTGTCTTCATACAGTCCTTCTTCTCTAATGATTTGTTCTGCATATAATTTGAAAAGGTAGGGGGAAAGTATGCAGCCTTCTCGAACACCTTTGCTGATTTTAAACCATTCTGTTTCTCCTTGTTCTGTTTGAACTATTGCTTCTTGATCAATGTAAAGGTTGTGCAAGAGAACACATACAGATATCCTTTTGGTATTCTTTAGTCTTTTCAAGGATCCATCTCATATCTGTGATGATGTCTCTCGTTCCTCGCTACTTCCTGAACCCTGCTTGCACTTCAGGCAGTTCTTGTTCCAGGAATGGTTGTAGTCCCTGCTGAATAATCTTGACTAGAGTCTTGCTGGCATGTGGGATCAAAGCGATTGTGCAATAATTTCCACAGTTAGTCTAATCACCTTCCTTTAGTATTGGTATAAACACAGTTCTTTTCCAGTCAGTTGGTCATGATGTTGTCTTCCAAATTTCCTGGCAGAACCTTTTAAATATGGTAACAGTTGTATCAGATTGCTGTAATACTTCAGTGGGAATGTCATCAATGCCTGGTGCTTTGTTCTTTGATAAGGCTTTCAATGCTGCTTCATCTTCTTCTTTCATCACCAATGGTTCCTGATCATAAGGTACAGGTTGAAACGGCTGTTGGTCCACTTGATCTTTATCATATAATGACTCTGTACTGTATATTATTTCCATCTTTTCTTGATCTTCTCAGCATCAATCAACATAGATCCTTGAGCATCTTGTAAGATTCCAATTCGAGGCTGGAATTTTTTCTTTAACTCTCGTAGATTTAGGAAAGCTAATCTTGTTCTTCCTCTAATACTTTCTGCTTCTATTTCCTTGCATGCATCATTGTAGTACTTCTCCTTGTCTTGTCTTGCTGCACATTGGAAATCTCTGTTGAGTTCTGTGATTGCCTCTCTTTCTCCTCTGGGTTTAACTTCTCTGCATTTCTGGGCAGTTTTCAGAGTTTCTTTGGTCATCCATTTTGGCCGTTTTTGCTTGTTCACCTTTTGTAGAGATTTCTCACTTTCTTCCAACACAATCTTCTTGATGTCATCCCATAACTCTTCTGGAGCTCTGTCATTTGTATCTAAAGCAGCAAATTGATTTTGCAGGCAGTCTTTAAATTCCGATGGTATATTCTCAAGGTTATATTTTGCTACATTCATGAGTGGCCTGCTCTTTTTCAACTTTTGCATACTAATAGTTGGCGATCTGTACCACAGTAAGCTTCAGGTTTTGTCTTTGTTGATGTTACAGAGCTTTTCGATCGTTGACTTCTACAGATGTAATCTATTTGATTTTTGTACAATCCATTGGGTGAAGTCCATGTGTACAGTTGCCGCTTGTGTTGCTAGAAGAAGGAGTTTGAGATGAATAGATCGTTGGTCTTGAAGAATTTGATCAGTCTTTCTCCAGCTTCATTTCTGTTGCCATATCCATTGCCTTCTTCTTTGTTGCCACCTTTTGCATTCCAGTCACCCGTGACTATCAGGTTATCCTGTTTGCATGTTTTGTCAACTTCAGCTTGCACTTGTTCGTAGAACTCATCAACTTCATCCTCTTCTGCAGCTGTCATTGGGGATATACTTGAATTATAGTTGTGTTGAAGGGCATTCATCATAGACTAATATAAATTAAGCATCCACTGATTGCATTGTATTTCATTACAGTTCTTGCAAGTTTTTTCTTAATTATAAATGCAACCCCATTTCTGCTTTGTCTTTCTTTTCCAGCATAGTAGCATGTGATCATTAGATGCAAAGTACCCAATAATAGTCCATTTCAGTTTGCTGACACCCAACAGATCAAGTTGTACATGTTCCATTTCATTCTTGACCACCTCCAACTTCCTTTGGTTCATGATTTACATGTTCCATGTCCCAATATATAAGAAATCTCTGCAGCTTCTGACTCTCATTTCATGCGCAGCAACATCAGCAGTCAGACGTCCAGAGGGCTTTGATCCAACCACATCATACATGCTGGCTTTACTCTGAAAAGTCTTCACCTCCTCCCCAGTAGCCAGTTGAGTGCCTTCTGACTTGGGGGGTCTCATCTTTCAGCACTATAGTGCGATTTCTTTTAATGTGACTATCCATTGGATTTTCATGGCAAGATATGGAAGTAGATTGTCAGGCCTTCTTCCACACTGTTTAATTCTAATGTTGTTGCTGATGTCACAGAAATGTGATCCTCCGCTGCCAACACTGACCCATTCTGCTGCTGCCCAGATGGGTGGTTTGTCTTAGCACCTCAGCTGAGACCTGTCCATCTTGGGAAACTCTGCCAGTAAGTTAAGCTACTGATAGCTTAGCCTTCAGCATCACTGATGCACACAAGCCCTCACAGCATGACAAGCTTCAAACCAAGTGAGGGATGCAAATTTTAGTAGTAGTTTAAAAAAATGTGATGGGAGAGTTAGAATAGAATATATAGCACTAAATGAGAGGTTAGATATGATTAGTATTTCAGAGGCTTGGTGGAAGGAGATAGCCAATGGGACACTGTGATACCTGGGTACAAATTATATAACAATGGAAGAGTAAATCAAATTGGCGGAGGGGTTGCACTCTATAATGGAGAGGGCATTGAGTCACACTGGTTTAAAGTTTTGCAGGAAGCAAAATACACTGTAGAATATCTATAGATCAATTGGCGGAGGGGTTGCACTCTATAATGGAGAGGGCATTGAGACACACTGGTTTAAAGTTTTGCAGGAAGCAAAATATACTGTAGAATCTCTATAGATCAAAATTCCATCTATAAAGGGGAAGGCAATGGCAGTGGGGATATACTATCAACTTCCTGGCCAGAATGAACAAATGGATGGTGAAATGCTCAAAGAAATCAGCAAAGCTAACAAAAGTTACAACACAGTAATAACAGTTACAACACAGTTATTTCAATTACCCCAGTATCAACTGGGTCAGTGTCACAGCAGGACATGCTAGGGAGATAGAATTTCTAGATGAAATAAATGACTGATTCTTGGAGCAGTTGGTTCATGAACTAACAAGAGGGGAAACCATTTTGGACCTAATCCTTAGTGGAACACCAGATCTGGTGCAAGAGATAAGGATGTTGGGACTACTTGGCAATAGTGATCATAGCATGATCACGTTTAACTTAATAAATGGAAGAAGGACAGCAAAGATATCCATAGTACTACCTTTTAACTTTGAAAAGGGAGATAATGATAAAATGAAAAAAATAGTTAAGAAAAAAATAAAAAGAGCAACTGCAAAGGTTAAAGATTTACTTCAAGCATGGGCATTGTTTAAAAATACTATCTTCCACACTTGAAGAAAAGTGGAAGGAAGTCCAAAAAACTACCAACATGGTTTAAAAGTGAGGTCAGAGAGGCTGTTGTTGCCAAAAAAACATCTTTCAGGAAATGGAAAAAGGAGCGAAATGATGAAAACTGAAACAACATAAACCCTGGCAAGTTAGATGCAAGGCATTGATAAGGTAGGCAAAGAGGGGATTTGAAAAAAAGATTGCTGTTGAAGAAAAGAGCATAATAAAAACTTTTTCAAGTACATCATAGCAAAAAACCTGTGGGAGAGTTGGTTGGACCATTACATAATAGAGGGGTAAAAGGAGCAAAAAGAGGGGACAAGGCCATAGAGACTGAATGAATTCTTTTTTTCAGTCTTTACTGAAGAAGATGTAGGGAATTTATGCATGATTGAAATGGTATTTAAAGGTGATGCATTGGAAGAATTGAAAAAAATATTGATAAACCGGGAAGATGTTTTACAAATATTTGATAGATTAAAGAGTGACAAATCACCTGGACCAGATGGTATACATCCAAGAGTGTTGAAAGAACTGAAATATGAGATTGCAGACCTACTCTGTGAACTATCATTAAAATCATTTGTAATACCTGAAGTTTGGTGAATGGCCAATGTAACACCAATTTTTAAAAAGGGTTCCAGGGGTGATCCGGGAAACTACAGACCAGTGAACCTGATATCAGTACCAGGCAAAATCCTGCAAAAATCCTCAATGCAAGTTATGCTAGCACATATCACAGAATCCTGCAGCTACCCACATGGGAAAGACATTCAGAATAAAAGGCTCGCATTCATGCTCTTCTATGAATGTAGTATGGATGATCCAGTGCAAAAGATGTGAAGAAGGGTGCTACATTGGAGAAACAAGCCAAAAACTGAGAACATGTATCAATCTTCACAGACACACCATAAACTGTTACAGAAAAAAAACTAAATATTCGCCCAGTAGTTGAGCATATCTCAAAGAAAAACTACTCCCTTAATGATCTCACAATCAAAGTCTTGAAAGGAAATTTCAGGAACACACATGAAAGAAAAATATTTGAAATTGGAATGGTCAAATACTTTGATACTGACAACAAAGGACTTAATAGAGGCATTGGCTTCCTAACCCATTATCAAACATAAAACTTTGAAATGGAAAGGGTTACTCTCTCATCACCAATGTCTTTCATTGGCATTTAATGACAGATGCAGACTATCTAAGATCAGACAAGACCTGTGTGATATATATGCAGACAGCCCAGAGCCTAGATGAGTTTGTACTATTTAAACCCAATGTAACAGTATTATGTCTTCATAGACCCAATGAAGAGAGTATAAGTCTTGAAAACTTGTCAAAAATGTATTAAGCTAGTACCAATAAAAAGGCATCACCTACAATTTGTTTGTTGACCTTTATCTGCAACAGAGCAAGGAGAAACAATGGTTTGAGATTGGTGAAGGTGTACGACATAGCTGTATACTTCCCCCATACCTGTTCAATTTATTTGTGCAACAAATCATCAGAGAAGCAGGATTGTATGAAGACATCTGAGGTGTGAATATTGGTGGAAAACTCATCAACAACCTTTGCTGTGCTGATGATACCACCTTATTGGCTGAAAGTGAAGAGAATCTTAAATATCTGTTTATCAAGAACAAAGAACATAGTCTTAAAATAGACCTGTATTGTAACATGAAGAAGACAAAAATTCTGACATTATAACCCAGGGCTAGAAAAATTGGCAAAATCAGTAATTTCATTCTTGATGAAGAAAAAATAGAAATAGTAGACAACTTTAACTTGCTTGGATCATTAATCAATAATAAAACAACAAGCAGTCAAGAAATCTGACAATGCATTGCTCTTGGCAGAATGGCTATGAAAGACCTAGACAAGATTTTCAAGTGCAGAGATGTATCTCTGTATACAAAGATTCAACTTGTCCAAGCCATAGTATTTTTAATAAAGTCATATGGATTCAAAAGTTGGACAGTGAAGAAGGAGGATAGGAATAAAACTGAAGCCTTCGAATTAAGGTGCTACTGAAGACTCTGTATACCATGGACTGCCCGAAGAACAAATCATTTGGTACTAGAAAAGATCAAATCTAAGCATCCCCCTAGAAGCTCTAGTGACCAGATTTTGGCTTTCATACTTTGGACACATCTTGCGAAGAGAAAGATCATTAGAGAAAGACATCATGCTTGGCAAAGTTGAAGGTCAATGAAAAAGAGGAAGATCAGCAATGCAATGGATGGATACAGTAACAACAGCTATGGATGATACTCCATAAAAATTAGCTGCCAGACTGAAGACCAAAAACAGTTTAGGACAACTATCCACAGGTTGCCAGGAATCAACACTGACTTGATGGCACTTAACAACAATCACAACAATGGCTATCCAGATAGCCATTTAGGACAGCTGGATAACTTATGCAAATAGCGGCTGAAAATTGACACCCTCCGGATAATGGTGGAGATTATCAAGATAGTTATCAGTGCCACCCTCGTTCCACCCCCTGACTGCTCCAGCAGTATCTAGATAATGCTGAGACAGTCTGTGGAGATACTCAATGGCACTATCCGGATGGGGACACTGACTATCTATCTGAACGTCCTTCAGATAACTTCTAAGAGCTTTTGAATATGATCCCTCAACTTTTTTTTGACAATCAAGCCCTCTAATAGCGGAGGGAGGGTGGGAAAAATAAATTTTTAAGCAATAAAAATGAAATGGTTTTTATTCTAATTTTTAAGTCAATTAAATACTGAAATAGTCTATCTCTTTTTCTCATAAAGCACTAAAACATAGAAACAACCTAGTCAGGTTTTCTTTTAAGGCAATTAAACACAGAATTAATCAGTTTGCCCTATAATCTTTCTTTGCTCCCAAGTTTTAAGTTGCAAAAATAAAGCAATGCTTATAAATCCTGTTCATTCACCAGCAGAGGCAGTTTTTGTTCTCAGTGCTTCCTCTGAATTGCTCTCAGT
Organism: Ichthyophis bannanicus; assembly: GCA_033557465.1. Lineage (NCBI taxonomy): Eukaryota > Metazoa > Chordata > Amphibia > Gymnophiona > Ichthyophiidae > Ichthyophis > Ichthyophis bannanicus. The sequence goes on along the minus strand of CM066032.1, from coordinate 922,810,984 downwards.
ACACCTTTAGGATTGTCCTGAGCCTTTCAGTCATACAGGTGATGTTCCTGAATCTGTCCCTGATCTCTTCAATCCTAGAGGTATTGGGGTTTATGACTTTTGTGGTCCTTATTTATTTTGCTATGGACTAGATTTTCTGTGACCAACAGATTTTCACTGTGTCAGAACTTGAATCTCTATCTGGATCTCTTGTTATCTCTCTTCTTCCACTCTTTAGTGAAGAAATGGAAAAGGAGACCATTGGAGAGTAGCATCAACAGCAGGATATTTACTCCAGGGCTCATCTCTATCAGCCTTATTATTTAACATCTACATCCAGCCAGCCTGCGAGATCATCTGGTCACATGATATATAATTCCATCTATATGCAGATGGCATAATGTTGTATACACCATTCTCAACCACATCTTCAGATTTCACCCCTATAGAGCAGTGCTTGAAATACATTGCCCACTGGCTCTCACATGCAGGCCTTTCCATTAACTACAGTAAAACTGAAGTGCTTTTCATATTCAAAGATCAATCTTTCCACCCACCAAAGTCAATTAAAGTCAGACACGCTGAACTAGCAGTCAAATCAGAAGTACGCTGCCTCGGGGTGACTCTAGATCAACATCTGACACTACAATCCCATATTAAAAACGTAATAAAGAATGTGTACAGTAAAATAAGGACACTCCAATGGCTCCGACCACTCCTTGAACTGCACAACTTTAAGACTGTTTTCAAACAATGATACTTCCCTACTTGGACTTCAGCAATTCAATCCTTCAAGGCCTTCAAAAATCACAGCTGTTCCCACTACAGTTTGTTCAGCTCACTGCGGCTAGAGTTCTAACCGGAACATCAAGGAGTTCCCACATTACCCTCATTATGAAGGAGCTCCACTGGCTCCCTCTACTTTACAGAGCCACATACAAAAACATAATGACAATATTTAAAATCCTTCATGAGCAATCCTCTGCATACGATAATAGAAAAAATCCCCAACAATTGCCAAAGAAGAAGCACTGCAGAACATCTCCTGGCATCCCACCCAGATTTTGCTAAATCTAGCAAATCAGCATGTGGAAGAGCATTTTCCTTATACAGATAACCCTCCATTGTATTTAGTTTCCCCTATTTCGCCAAGTTATACTTCCTGTTAAATGTAACTGACCAGACATATGTAAACTGTCGGATGTTTTCTGTTCAATGTAAACCGCGCTGATGTCTAATAGTGCGGTATATAAGAATTGTTAATAAATAAATAAATAAATACAGTCCAACCATATGGAGCTCATTACCTGTAAAAATAAGGACTACTGAAGACATGAAGTTTGATGCTGGATTTAATACTCACCAACGGAGAAAGTATGTTGAATGTTCAGGTGAGTGCCATGTGAGCAGCAGCGATCATCACACAGTGTGGTTTGAGATAAAAGCCAAGGCAGAGTTTCCTCACAGCAAACTCAAAGTCCTAGGGGTATGTTTACTAAAGTGCAGTAAACGTGAATAACGCGCGTAGTATGACGTTAATGCTCGTTAGCGCATTATAACACGCGTAATCACGCACTAACGAGCGTTAACGTCATACTACGCGCATTAACCATAGTTAACGATCGTAAACTCCCACGGCGCGGTAAAACAATGCAGAAGGTGGAGAGAGGGCGGAGAGAAGGGGTCAATGGGCAGAGAGTGGGCAGGGAGAGGCTCCCTTCACACTAACGCGCTGAATTTCAGAGCTCAATTCCAATGCGAATGAAAACCTGCCGTTAAAGGCATATTAAAGGGGAGAGAAACCATTTAGGTGTTAGCAATGTACAGCCCAGGCAGGAAAACCAAAAAAAGTGATAAGTGTGATACATGTGCACAGAACAAAAGGGCACAGAAACACTGAAAATGACCCCAACAAACTGGATAAAAACAATAACCAAGCTGGTCAATAGTGGTATCAATGAGAAACATAACCCCCCCCCCCCCCCCGAGTAAGCTCCATAGAACAGATATAAATCGTGGAAGGGTCTATACTCCGTCCCCATACAAGGTGAATGGGCCCACAGTGAAATAGCGCTGCTCAGGGTTTCCCCCACCATCAGACAGGGTGCCTATGGCGTGCACATGTCCCGCAACAGCAGAGCGGGCATGTCGGAACGGCAACTGGACAGATGCCGGAGAAGGGGATACAGAGGGCTGCAGGCGGCACATGCTGTGGTGCAGCTGGGCCACAGTGCGGACTAGGGCGATGACTAGGTGGCCCGTACGAATGTTGAAACAGCAGAGCAGCCAGACAGCAACTACTGAAGGCCCAACATGGGCACGAGTGTGTTTCCCAAAGCGTCACAGGGGATAGCACCCAACAGCAACCCCCAAGGGCACGGAACATTGGCAGGCGGGGCTGGGGGGAGCGTGGACGTCTATGCAGGCACCCCTATCCCAGAACCCGCACCATAGGCATCCGCCTACCTGCACACTGGATTGCCTGAAACTGCGCACCACCAGCTCCAACAGCAGAAGGGCATGTCAGCAAGGTGGCTGAGGGATACGTGTGGTGGAGGGGGCAGTGGCAGCTGGCCAGAGCAGACCGTGGCCTAGCCCTGTGTAGGTGGGTGCCATGCAGTGCAACAGACAAGCCCTGTCTGACCAATAGTCAAGGTATCACCAGGGAATGCACCATCTCTGTGATAACATGGTGGTGCAGTGTACAAAACCACTGTATTCAGAAACAGAAGGTCACAGGTTCAAGTCCCAGCTGTGGTTTCCGCCAACCCAGTCCTCATATTTTACCCATCACTATAAAGTCCTAATACAGACAGAACCTTTTTTGCAGATGACGTAAACATGCCCAAAACACCTACATCTTACCCTACAGAGCACAGACACCATAAACATACCCATTACCTAGAGCAGAGCCTCCCAAATGCAGTCCTGGAGGGCCAAACACCCATTCCGGTTCCATGCTGCCTCTGATAAAGATGCCTGTGCTGCATTTCTATGCACCACCCCCATGGTATGCAGATGTATCTCATGCATATTCATGAGGGACAGCATGAAAACCCGAACAGTGTTTGGCACACCAGGACTGAAGTTCGGAAACACTGCCGTAAAGCAGCAGCCAACAGGGGCAGACACACCAGCACCCACAGGCCCCATTATCCAAAGCCACCTGGAGAGGTAGGACTTTGGGCTCTGCGTGCATCTCCCAATACTAGCACCTGCATACCTTAGTAATGCCACCTTAAACCTGGGAATATGGTACACATCTATCAAAAGGTTGCTATGATTACTGGCAGATAGCAATTCCTAGCTTAAGTACAATTTTTATCTGAGTGAGCTGCAGCATAGCAACCTTTCTGATGTCTGTGGAGTGTGCTACAGGTCCTGTGTCTGACAGTGTTTACCAACCTGTGCAGTGACACCTACAGTTTTGCATACCATAGCCATTCCTGCACTGTGCCCAGGACCGGTGTGGTGGCCAGGGCTGCCCAACACCTCCATAGCTGCACAATGCTGGCATAGGTGTGGGGAGTGTGTGTCTGTCTATCAAGTGTGCGGTGGCTGCCAACACCACCCACAGCCCTCAGTGCTAGCACTGTTGCCAGTATTGGCCTGCCAATGTGCATAATGAGGAGCAAGGTACTGTGGGAATAGCATGGATAGGGTGGCCTGACCTGGCTGCATCTGCACAAGGCATAGGGCAATGGCTCGGACATTGTAGTGCCCAGCCACCACCTGCACGGACAGGGTGGCCATAGCATGTCCTGCTGGGAGGTCACTCTCACCCTGACTGAGCAGTGACCATTGCATGGCTAGGTTCCCCCATAGTGCTACATGGCAGTTCTCTCATGTGATATCTATGGGTTCCCTTTTGGGGCCCAATCACTGACTTATCTGCTTTGTGTGTATGCTGACATCCTTGTTCTGGGTGCCTGCATCTCCTCCAGGACCATGCACTATGGACTAACTGGTGGACTGTCTGCAGCTAGTATGTGTCTTGCTGGAACACCGCGCAGGGTGCAGTGGCTGGAGGCGTGCTGCTGGAGAATGTCAGATAATGTTTGGTAAAGAACCAATAATAAAATAAAAGAAGCTGACAGCCTGGTGGAGGTCTGGATTCCCCCAGCCTTTCCTACGGCCTAGCTCCGACAAAAATTTTGTTTTAAATATAATTTATATAAATGAAAAAAGAAAGAGGTTTTGACATAAGTGTTCCTTATTAATTAGTTAGATAATGTTGGGGGGCAGCTGTGCATTTCCAAGCCTGCCATCTGTCTACCATGGCCTTATGGATGTGTAGCGCTCTGTCTGTTCCCCACCAGGACTGGGGATGATGGTCCCCTCTACTGCTACCATTGCAGTGAGGTTGACTGTGGATCTATTGGTGGGTGATCCTGTTCTGCACCCTGAGTCCCAGAGGGTGGGTTGCATGGTGGTACATAATCCCCCCCCCTATAGCAGGTAACCATGGCACCAACACCAGATATGCACTATTCTGGGTGCATAATCGCCCATAGGGACTAGACATGACTGAGACATACAGCAGGACACAGATGTATTCAAGGTGTGTCTAACAGAACTATAGACAACACACTGATGGGGACCTGCAGCATGGGGTATGTCAGCCATGAAAGGTGCTGTGGACCTGGTGCTGGCCACCCCACCTCAACCTCAGGGTGGGCACAGTACCCGCACAATGTGACTGTCTGTGGTTACTCTGTGGCAGTGCCACACATGGTCTGTTCCCCCTACCATGCCGAGGTGCTGTGGGGCTGCACATGGTCAGGACCCCCATCAGCCCTAGGTGATGGGGGGGGGCACACCTCAACATATGACCATCTGTACACAGCTGATTTGCATGTGCAGTGCATCATGGGTGTGACTGCTCCAATCTAACCCTGTGAACCCCTGCAGATGGACTCCGTGGTGAAATGAAGTCCCTCTGTAGCCAGCCAGGCATGTAGAAGGAGCTACAGAGATGTAGTCGACTGGGAAATGCACTGACTGTGGAGCGAGAGGTTATGGGTTTGAACCCACTGTGGTGATACATGGCAGGGCTGCCAGGTGCATTTCCATCTGGAACAGTGGTGTCTGCAACCGAATAATACCAGAGGTAAAGTACAGAAGGCAAGCCTATGTCTTTTGCCAAAACCCCAGAGAGGAACGAGTCCAAAGCTGAATGGGCACGCTTGAACAGGAGCAAATTCATGCTATACATTGCCAAACAGTCAAATACACACAAGCTCTCCATTGCTCCCAATGCCACCCCGACATATATCCAATCAGGGACTCTCTCTGTGCCGTTCTCTCCACACACCCTCCTCAATCCATCTAAACAAAAGGGGCATTAAAAATGTGAGATACATCTCCACATCGAGGACATATCTAGCCAAAGGAATGTGAATGTACCCTAATGTGAGATGTGAGCAGCAGAAGGTGTTATAAAACATGATGCCGACTCTGCAATATGTAGCAGCAGTACTAAAAAGTGGGGGTTGTAAAATCCAGCTCTTGCTCACAGGCTCATAAGCCATAGGGAGGAGTAGCCTAGTGGTTGGGGCAAGGTACTTCAGGCCGGAAGGTCGGGGGTTCAAATCCCACTAGAGGACAGCAACCTTGGGCCGGAAGGACTGGGGTTTCTAGTCCCACAGATGCTCCTTGTGGTCTTGGGCAAGCCACTTAACCCTCCATTGCCCATGTTCCCTGTAAGTATTAGTGTGTGTCTCATATCCCTGCGTGTTAAATGTATCCCCCAATTGTGTTGTGACCGCTTTGATTGAAGGATAAGGCGGTATACAAAACTGTCTAAATAAATAATAAATAAATAAATAGGCCATCACAATTAGAGATGGTAGCATTAATGTTAGGTGCAATACACCCTCAAGGATATGTAATCTAAAATGCCCACGCCAGAACCAACGCACGTAGTTACGCCCGCACCAACGCACGTATCCACGCGCGGTGTTACGCCCGTACCAACATGTATATATGCACGTGGCTACGCCCTCACCAAAGCACGTGCATACGCCCACACTAACGCACGTGGTTACGCCCTCACTAACGCACGTGGCTACGCAGCACAGATACATTCTGAGCAAATGGCTGCCATGTCCAGGAAGCCTGCGTTTACACAAAGAGAGCTCTATCTGCTCACAGAGCTGTTCTGCCTCCGCCAGCAGTGCCTCTTTCCTGGCTCATCCAGGAGGCAGAACCTATCCAGGGTCAGGAGGGTCTGGGAGCGCCTGACACATAGATATAACAGGAGCTCTGATTACCCACGTGAGGTAAGTGCATGGGGACAGGCACCCCAACTGAGGATGTGGGGAAAAACACCCTGTCACCAAAGCACCAAGAAACTATGCACTGCCAGGAAATGTCAGGTGTTGCCGCGTCCAGCTGGTAGCTAAGTCTGGCACACACCCAAAAACAGAACCCCCCAGCCCCAAGGGGGTAGCTGCAACCATGGCAGAGGTGCACTACAGACCACATTGGTATGGTATGGGGCGCTGTTGCAGCCTCAATGATGTGCCCTATCCACAGGAAATAGGGTTACCAACTTTTTCACAGAGAAAAACCCGACACCTGTGGCTCGCCATGCTCCACCCATTCTCCGCCCCTAGTCCCACCCATGCCCCGCCCCCAGCCCCACCCACAAAAATTACCGAGGATACGTGTAGGCTAACTTCCTTGGTCAGATAATAATTAAACTGGGAACCCAAAAATCCAAACATGAAATGTACAACACTGGAGAAATAAAACTATAAAGTAATTTCCTCTTGCACTAAACAAAAACGCAAAGATGTTATCAATACACACTTCCCAGACCAAACATATTCCAGCTAATAAATTCAAAATAAAAAGTATTTTTCTACCTTCTGTTTGGGCGTTTTATTTTTCAGTTGCAATTGCTCCAGTCACTTTCTTCTGGTTTCTTCATGTCTTCTGCGAGCTATCCATTTGTCCTTTCTTCTCTTTTAGATGTTTTCCATTCTCTCTCTATTTCTGCTTTAACATACTGATTGTTTCCCTTTTGCTCTTTCCCCCAATTCTTTCCTTATTCCTTTATCATCCATTTAAATTTCACCCTTCCATTCTCAAGCCCCTCACTCTCCCAATACCCAGCCCATCATAGACTTTTCTTCCAAACAAAATATTTTTTCCCCTCTCCACTCATTCCCCATCTATTCTAGTCCTCCCCCAAAATCAGTTCCCTTATAGTTCTAGACCCACCCAGCATCCACTCCCTTCTAATCCCATTCTCCTATGCCCCACATCAGCCCATTTCCAGTCCTATTCCAGCTCTTCATCAGCCCATTTCCAGTGCTAGCCCTCACATCACAGACCATTTCCAGTCCTAGCCCCCCCCCCCATCACAGCCTATTTCCAGTCCTAGGCGCCCCCATCACATCCCATTTGCAGTCCGAGTCCCCCCGCACCATCACAGCCCATTTACAGTCCTACCCCCCCCCCCACCATCACAGTCCATTTGCAGTCCTAGCCCCCCTAATCACAGCCTATTTCCAGTCCAAGTTCCCCCTCCCTCCACCATAGCCCATTTCCAGTCCAAGTTCCCCCCCCCCCATAGCCCTTTTCCAGTCCAGGTCCCCCTCCCCATCACAACCCATTTCCAGTCCATGTCCCCCCCCCATAGCCCTTTTCCAGTCCAGGTCCCCCTCCCCATCAAAACCCATTTTCAGTCCATGTCCCCACCCCACATAGCCCTTTTACAGTCCAGGTCCCCCTCCCCATCACAGCCCATGTCTTTCCAGTCCAATGCCCCCCCAGAGCCCTTTTACAGTCCAGGTCCCCCCCCCCCCCCTTCACAACCCATTTCCAGTCCAAGTCCCCCTAATCACAGCCTATTTCCAGTACAAGTTCCCCCTCCCTCCGCCATAGCCCATTTCCAGTCCAAGTTCCCCCCCCCATAGCCCATTTACAGTCCAAGTTCCCCCCCCCCCCCATCGCCCTTTTACAGTCCAGGTCCCCCTCCCCATCACAACCCATTTCCCGTCCCGGTCCCCCCCCCCCCATAGCCCTTTTCCAGTCCAGGTCCCCCTCCCCATCAAAACCCATTTCCAGTCCATGTCCCCCGCCCCCCCCCCCCACATAGCCCTTTTACAGTCCAGGTCCCCCTCCCCATCACAGCCCATTTCTTTCCAGTCCAATGCCCCCCCATCGCCCTTTTCCAGTCCAGGTTCCCCCCCCCCCTTCACAACCCATTTCCAGTCCAAGTCCACCTAATCACAGCCTATTTCCAGTCCAAGTTCCCCCTCCCTCCACCATAGCCCATTTCCAGTCCAAGTTCCCACCCCCCATAGCCCTTTTCCAGTCCAGGTCCCCCTCCCCATCAAAACCCATTTCCAGTCCATGTCCCCCCCCCCCCATAGCCCTTTTACAGTCCAGGTCCCCTCCCATCACAGCCCATTTCTTTCCAGTCCAAGCCCCCCACCCCCCCCATAGCCCTTTTCCGGTCCAGGTTCCCCCCCCCCCATCACAACCCATTTCCAGTCAAACACCCCCCTCCTAGCCCTTTTCCAGTCCAGGCCCCCTCCCCCCATCACAGTCCACCAGTCCTTGGCCTCTCCCCCCAAACCGCGACTGTCTGAGGCTTTAGAGGGAGCCGGGGAAGCCCGCGCGAGGCCCCGGCTCCCTCTGAACAGCCGCCAGCGTGAAGAGCCTTTTCCTTCACGCTGGCGGCTGTTCCTGTGAAGCCGCGAATGCTGGGAAAGGTTAAAGGGCATTGCCTTTAACCTTTCCCACCAATCGCGGCTTCACAGGAACAGCCGCCAGCGTGAAGGAAAAGGCTCTTCACGCTGGCGGCTGTTCAGAGGGAGCCGGGGCCTCGCGCGGGCGTCCCCGGCTCCCTCTGAAGCCCTCCGGGTTGGGTGAAAAAGCCGTTTTTTTTTGCTCTGGCCGCTCCCGAACTTGCGGCCAGAGCAAAAAAACCGGCTTTTCAAGGGCCGGTTTTGCCTCTGCGCCGGCAGCCGGCCTGGCCATGGAAAAACCGGCCAGGCCGGCTGAAAACCGGCCAGTTGGCAACCCTAACAGGAAACCACATGCCCACCAATCAGGCCAAGAGACACACAGGGGTCTGTCACTTGCCCTTGTCAGCTATCACAAGGCCCAAATACATCCCAGGATGCTGCAGGCCCCAAAAGAGGGGTCCATCCCCCGTCCTGGTGCTATGGAAACAGGCCCTGTTTCTGATTACAAGAGACAAACCATAGCCCCAGGATGCTGCAGGCCCCAAAAGAGGGGTCCATCCCCCGTCCTGGTGCTATGGAAACAGGCCCTGTTTGTGATTACAAGAGACAAACCATAGCCACAGGCTGCTGCAGGTCCCAAAAGAGGGGTCCATCCCCCGTCCTGGTGCTATGGAATCACACCCTGTTTGTGATCAGAAGAGACAAACCATAGCCCCAGGATGATGCAGGCCCCAAAAGAGGGGTCCATCCCCCGTCCTGGTGCTATGGAAACAGGCCCTGTTTGTGATTACAAGAGACAAACCATAGCCCCAGGATGCTGCAGGCCCCAAAAGAGGGGTCCATCCCCCGTCCTGGTGCTATGGAAACAGGCCCTATTTGTGATTACAAGAGACAAACCATAGCCACAGGATGCTGCAGGTCCCAAAAGAGTAGGGTTACCAACGTTTTCACCGAGAAAAACCCGACACCTGTGGCTCGCCATGCTCCACCCATTCTCTGCCCCTAGTCCCACCCCCTGCCCCGCCCCAGCCCCACCCACAAAAATTACCGAGGATACGTGTAGGCTAACTTCCTTGGTCAGATAATAATTAAACTGGGAACCCCAAAATCCAAACATGAAATGTACAACACTGGAGAAATAAAACTATAAAGTAATTTCTTCTTGCACTAAACAAAAACGCAAAGATGTTATCAATACACACTTCCCAGACCAAACATATTCCAGCTAATATTTTTCTACCTTCTGTTTGGGCGTTTTATTTTCCAGTTGCAATTGCTCCAGTCACTTTCTTCTGGTTTCTTCGTGTCTTCTGCGAGCTATCCATTTGTCCTTTCTTCTCTTTTAGATGTTTTCCATTCTCTCTCTATTTCTGCTTTAACATACTGATTATTTCCCTTTTGCTCTTTCCCCCAATTCTTTCCTTATTCCTTTATCATCCATTTAAATTTCACCCTTCCATTCTCAAGCCCCTCACTCTCCCAATACCCAGACCATCATAGACTTTTCTTCCACACAAAATATTTTTCCCCTCTCCACTCATTCCCCATCTATTCTAGTCCTCCCCCAAAATCAGTTCCCTTATAGTTCTAGACCCACCCAGCATCCACTCCCTTCTAATCCCATTCTCCCATGCCCCACATCAGCCCATTTCCAGTCCTATTCCAGCTCTTCGCCCATTTCCAGTGCTAGCCCTCACATCACAGACCATTTCCAGTCCTAGCCCCCCCCCCAATCACAGCCCATTTCCAGTCCAAGTCCCCCATCACAGCCTATTTGCAGTCCTAGGCCCCCCCCCCATCACATCCCATTTGCAGTCGGAGTCCACCCGCACCATCACAGCCCATTTGCAGTCCTACCCCCCCCCCCCACCATCACAGTCCATTTGCAGTCCTAGCCCCCCTAATCACAGCCTATTTCCAGTCCAAGTTCCCCCTCCCTCCACCATAGCCCATTTTCAGTTCAAGTTCCCCCCCCCCATAGCCCTTTTCCAGTCCAGGTCCCCCTCCCCATCACAACCCATTTCCAGTCCATGTCCCCCCCCCCCCATAGCCCTTTTCCAGTCCAGGTCCTCCTCCCCATCAAAACCCATTTCCAGTTCATGTCCCCCCCCCCCATAGCCCTTTTACAGTCCAGGTCCCCCTCCCCATCACAGCCCATTTCTTTCCAGTCCAATGCCCCCCCATAGCCCTTTTCCAGTCCAGGTCCCCTCCCCTTCACAACCCATTTCCCGTCCAAGTCCCCCTAATCACAGCCTAGTGCCAGTCCAAGTTCCCCCTCCCTCCGCCATAGCCCATTTCCAGTCCAAGCTCCCCCCCCCATAGCCCTCTTCCAGTCCAGGTTCCCCCCCCCATACCCCTTTTCCAGTCCAGGTCCCCCTCCCCATCAAAACCCATTTCCAGTCCATGTCCACCCCCCCTTAGCCCTTTTCCAGTCCAGGTCCCCCTCCCCATCAAAACCCATTTCCAGTCCATGCCCCCCCCCCCCATAGCCCTTTTACAGTCCAGGTCCCCTCCCATCACAGCCCATTTCTTTCCAGTCCAAGTCCCCCACCCCCATAGCCCTTTTCCGGTCCAGGTACCCCCCCCCATCACAACCCATTTCCAGTCAAATTCCCCCTCCTAGCCCTTTTCCAGTCCAGGCCCCCTCCCCCCCTCACAGCCCAGGCAGTCCTTGGCCTCCCCCCCCCCCCAAAACCGCGGCTGTCTGAGGTTTTAGAGGGAGCTGGGGAAGCCCGCGCGAGGCCCCGGCTCCCTCTGAACAGCTGCCAGCGTGAAGAGCCTTTTCCTTCACGCTGGCGGCTGTTCCTGTGAAGCCGCGAATGCTGGGAAAGGTTAAAGGGCATTGCCTTTAACCTTTCCCACCAATCGCGGCTTCACAGGAACAGCCGCCAGCGTGAAGGTAAAGGCTCTTCACGCTGGCGGCTGTTCAGAGGGAGCCGGGGCCTCGCGCGGGCTTCCCCGGCTCCCTCTGAAGCCCTCCGGGTTGGGAGAAAAGCCGGTTTTTTTGCTCTGGCCGCTCCCGATCTTGCGGCCAGAGCAAAAAAACCGGCTTTTCAAGGGCCGGTTTTGCCTCTGCGCCAGCAGCCGGCCTGGCCATGGAAAAACCGGCCAGGCCGGCTGAAAACCGGCCAGTTGGCAACCCTACAAAAGAGGGGTTCCTCCCCCGTCCTGGTGCTATGGAATCACACCCTGTTTGTGATCAGAAGAGACAAACCATAGCCCCAGGATAATGCAGGCCCCAAAAGAGGGGTCCATCCCCCGTCCTGGTGCTATGGAAACAGGCCCTGTTTGTGATTACAAGAGACAAACCATAGCCCCAGGATGTTGCAGGCCCCAAAAGAGGGGTCCATCCCCCGTCCTGGTGCTATGGAATCAGACCCTGTTTGTGATCACAAGAGACAAACCATAGCCCCAGGATGCTGCAGGCCCCAAAAGAGGGGTCCTCCCCCGTCCTGGTGCTATGGAAACAGGCCCTGTTTGTGATCACAAGAGACAAACCATAGCCCCAGGATGCTGCAGGCCCCAAAAGAGGGGTCCATCCCCCGTCCTGGTCCTATGTTATCTGGCCCTGTTTGTGATTACAAGAGACAAACCATAGCCCCAGGATGCTGCAGGCCCCAAAAGAGGGGTCCATCCCCCGTCTTGGTCCTATGTTATTTGGCCCTGTTTGTGATTACAAGAGACAAACCATAGCCCCAGGATGCTGCAGGCCCCAAAAGAGGGGTCCATCCCCCGTCCTGGTGCTATGGAATCTTTATCTTTATCTTTATTCAAGGTTTAATATACCGCTCAGGCAAATTGCGTCAGAGCGGTGTACAATGTGCAAAACAGCTGCAGGGAAAAAGGAAAAGAACGCCAAGTATATGATAGGATAGATCAGGAGAAGAGGAGAGGGCTAAAGAGAGAGGTAAGGTAGCAGAAATAGGGACTTACAAAAAGAAATCAGTGGAGGGGGGGGAGAGGGGAGGGAGGTGGGGGAAGGTCAAATGCGAAACAAAAAAGGTAGGTCTTCAAACGGGTCTTAAAGGTTTTCAGGGAAAGCTCCAGGCGGAGATCCGGGGGAAGCGAATTCCAGAGGCGGGGCCCAAGGAAGTAAAAGGCGGAAGAGCGGGTGGATTCGAGGTGAGCCTGTGAGGGGGAAGGTAGGAGCAAACGGTTAGCGTGAATAGAGCGGAGAGAATGGTGGGGAGTGTGGAGGTGGATCTGATCTGCGAGATAGAAAGGAGTACCTGAGTGGATAGATTTGTGAACAAAAGTGAGGACCTTATATTGAATACGGAATGGAACGGGAAGCCAGTGCAGTCGTATGAGAAGAGGAGTGACATGATCGAAGCGAGAAGAGCAGGTGAGAATGCGAGCTGCAGTGTGATGGACTCTTTGAAGGCTTTGCAGTTGAGACTGGGGAAGACCGGCCAGGGAAGCATTGCAATAATCAAGGCGGGTGACAACGAGCGAGAGGAGGAGGGTGGTCATGGACGAAATGGAGAGGAAAGGGCGAACGGAACGAAGTTGGCGCAGGGTAGAGAAGCAACGCTGGACGACAGAAGAAATATGAGCTTTGAAAGATAGTGAGGAATCAAGGGTAACGCCTAGATATCGTAGGGATGAGACAAGAGGGATAGGAGAAGAGGAAAGTACAGGGAGAAGAGAAGGAGTAGGACTGCAAGCGGTGAACCATATAGCTGAGGTCTTGGTGAGGTTAACGTGCAAGAAGTTAGAAGAAAGCCAAGAAGCCACAGTGGAGAGACAGTTGTTGAGAGGTGAAATGTCAGGGGAGGCAGAGTTTGTGTGATGGAGTACGAAAATGTCATCGGCATAGTAATGTGCGGATATACCCTGTTGCTGTACTAAGAGAGCAAGAGGGGCTAGAAAGACATTGAACAAGAGGGGGGCAAGAACAGACCCCTGTGGGACACCACAAGGAAGGGGAGTGGATGGTGAGGAAAGGGGACTAGTGGACACACAAAAAGAACGACCCGAGAGAAAAGACTGAAACCAGCGGAGGACAGTGCCAGAAAGACCCGCATCAAGTAGGCGTGAAAGGAGGGTGCGATGATCGACTAGGTCAAACGCAGCAGAGAGATCAAGTGAGACAGCAATAGTGAAAAGACCGCGGTCGTGGGCAGAGTGAAGCTCATTAAGGAGGGAAAGAAGAACAGTTTCAGTGCTATAGCCAGGACGAAAACCAGATTGGAGAGGGTGCAGGGTAAGTGAAGCTTTGAGATGTGAGGATAGCTGGGAGAAGACAAGTTTTTCGAGGAGCTTGGAGGGGAAAGGAAGGTTGGAAATGGGACGCCAGTTAGAAGGGGAGGATGGGTCAAGGGAGCTCTTTTTCAGGACAGGGCGGATGATAGCGTGCTTCCAAGAAGTAGGGAAAATACCAGTGGATAAGCTATTATTGATGATGGAGAGAAGATAAGGGGAAAGAGCCAAGGAGGGATCTAGTAACCAGCGGGAGGGAATGGGGTCAGAGGGATATGAGGTATGCAAACAGAGTGAAAGACCTTGGAAAGGGTGGAGGCAGAAATGGACTCGAAGGAGGACCATCGATGGGAGAGAGGAGGGACACACTGAGAAGGGAACAGAGTGGGAGAAGGAGGAGGAGTGGGCAAGGGGTTGAGTGGAGGAGGGGAAAGGGGAGGAGGACAGGAGGGGAAGGAGAGACGAAGGGAGAGTATCTTAGAGGAGAAGAAAGTAGCCAAGACAGCTGGGTCAGGGGAAACAGAAGGGGGGGAAGGTGAGGAGAGGGAACGGGGAATAGACAAGGAGTGAAGGACAGAATATAGCTGGCGAGAGGAGTTGGCAGACGTTGAGATAAGGGTAGAAAAGTAGTCCCGTTTTGCTGCGTGGAGGAGGGTGCGATAGTGATGATGACAGGCTTGGAAACGGTCCAGAGAGGGGGGGGAGGGATGCTTGCGCCATAATCTTTCAGCCCGACGAAGGTATCTACGGTGGAGGAAAAGTCCAGGGTGAAACCAGGGGTGTCGGCGGGGGTGGCGGGGAGCAGGACGTGATTGGAGGGGAGCTATGCTATCAAGAGCAGAAGAAAGAGTGTCATTCCAGGCACGGACCTGGACATCAACAGGAAGAAGATGAAAATCAGTGGGGAATAAGGTGACAGGAGGGGGAAACCGGTGAAGGGTATCTGTGGTAATACGGCGGGTAAGAACAGGGGGAGGAGGGGTGGTGGGGGGGAAGGAGGGGGGAGAGAGTAGTGGGAGTGAGAGAGAGGAAAAAAGACAGTAGTGGTCGGTCCAAGGGAGGGATAGGGAGGAAAAGGAAGAGAGGGTAAAGGGAGAGGTCAGGGGAGAAATGAAAAGATCATGACCAGCGGAGTGGGTGGGAAAGGAAATGTGTTGATGGAAGGAAAGATCTGCTAGAAGTGAGAGAAACGCATGATCACGGGAGGAGGAGGGAGAAGTGGCATGGATATTGAAATCCCCAAGGATCAGGAATCACACCCTGTTTGTGATCACAAGAGACAAACCATAGCCCCAGGATGCTGCAGGCCCCAAAAGAGGGGTCCATCCCCCATCCTGGTGCTATGGAAACAGGCCCTGTTTGTGATTACAAGAGACAAACCATAGCCCCAGGATGCTGCAGGCCCCAAAAGAGGGGTCCATCCCCCGTTCTGGTGCTATGGAAACAGGCCCTGTTTGTGATTACAAGAGACAAACCATAGCCTCAGGATGCTGCAGGCCCCAAAAGAGGGGTCCATCCCCCGTCCTGGTCCTATGTTATCTGGCCCTGTTTGTGATTACAAGAGACAAACCATAGCCCCAGGATGCTGCAGGCCCCAAAAGAGGGGTCCATCCCCCGTCCTGGTGCTATGGAATCACACCCTGTTTGTGATCACAAGAGACAAACCATAGCCCCAGGATGCTGCAGGCCCCCGTAGGGTTGCCAACTTTTTCACCAAGAAAAACCCGACACCTTTGGCTCGCCATGCTCCACCCATTCTCCTCCCCTAGTCCCACCCTTGCCCCGCCCCCAGCCCCACCCACAAAAATTACCGAGGATACGTGTAGGCTAACTTCCTTGGTCAGATAATAATTTAACTGGGAACCCCAAAATCCAAACATATAATGTACAACACTGGAGAAATAAAACTATAAAGTAATTTCCTCTTGCACTAAACAAAAACGCAAAGATGTTAGCAATACACACTTCCCAGACCAGACATATTCCAGTTAATAAATTCAAAATAAAAAGTATTTTTCTACCTTCTGTTTGGGCATTTAATTTTTCAGTTGCAATTGCTCCAGTCACTTTCTTCTGGTTTCTTCGTGTCTTCTGCGAGCTATCCATTTGGCCTTTCTTCTCTTTTAGATGTTTTCCATTCTCTCTCTATATCTGCTTTAACATACTGATTGTTTCCATTTTGCTCTTTCCCCCAATTCTTTCCTTATTCCTTTATCATCCATTTAAATTTCACCCTTCCATTCTCAAGCCCCTCTTACTCTCCCAATACCCGACCCATCATAGACTTTTCTTCCACAAAAAATATTTTTTTCCCTCTCCATTCTCATTCCCCATCCATTCTAGCCCTCCCCCAAAATCAGTTCCCTTATAGTTCTAGACCCACCCAGCATCCACTCCCTTCTAGTCCCATTCTCCCATGCCCCACATCAGCAAATTTCCAGTCCTATTCCAGCTCTTCATAAGCCCATTTCCAGTGCTAGCCTTCACATCACAGGCCATTTCCAGTCCTAGCCCCCACCCCCCAATCACAGCCTATTTCCAGTCCAAGTTCCCCCTCCCTCCACCATAGCCCATTTCCAGTCCAAGTTCCCCAGCCCCCCATAGCCCTTTTCCAGTCCAGGTCCCCCCATCACAACCCATTTCCAGTCCATGTCCCCCCCCCCCCATAGCCCTTTTACAGTCCAGGTCCCCCCCCCCCATCACAGCCCATTTCCAGTCCATGTCCCCCACCCATAGTCCGTTTCCGGTCCAGGACCCCCCACCATCACAACCCATTTCCTGTCCAAGTCCCTCCCCCCTATAGCCCTTTTCCAGTACAGGTCCCCCCATCACAGCCCATTTGTAGCCCCCCCCCCCCCTCCGTGCAGCTGCTGCTCCTGCTTCTTACTGAGCAGCAGCTGCAATAAGTTAATTTAAAAGTAAGGAAACCTGTGAGAAACCCTCTGCTCCTATGAAACTCCTTCTGCAGGGTCCCTGGCTGAAAAGGAAGTGACATCAGAGGGGCGGGCACTGCAGAAGGAGTTTCATAGGGCCGGAAGGCCCCTCACAGGATTCCTTACTTTTAAATTAACTTTATTGCAGCCGCTGCTCTGTAAGAAGCAGCAGCAGCGGCTGCAAGGGGGGGCCAGGACTGTGATCGCAATCGCGATCGCAAGCGCAAAGCCAGTTTTCTGCTCTGGCCGCTCCGATCTCGCAGCCAGAGCAAAAAACCGGCTTTTCAATGGCCGGTTCAGGTTCTCTGCCGGCAGCCGGTCTGACCACAGGAAAACCGGCCAGGCCAGCTGAAATCCGGCTGGTTGGCAACCCTAATCCCCCGTCCTGGTGCTATGGAAATAGGCCCTGTTTGTGATCACAAGAGACAAACCATAGCCCCAGGATGATGCAGGCCCCAAAAGAGGGGTCCATCCTCCGTCCTGGTGCTATGGAAACAGGCCCTGTTTGTGATCACAAGAGACAAACCATAGCCCCAGGATGCTGCAGGCCCCAAAAGAGGGGTCCATCCCCCGTCCTGGTCCTATGTTATCTGGCCCTGTTTGTGATTACAAGAGACAAACCATAGCCCCAGGATGATGCAGGCCCCAAAAGAGGGGTCCATCCACCGTCCTGGTCCTATGTTATCTGGCCCTGTTTGTGATTACAAGAGACAAACCATAGCCCCAGGATGCTGCAGGCCCCAAAAGAGGGGTCCATCCCCCGTCCTGGTGCTATGGAAACAGGCCCTGTTTGTCATTACAAGAGACAAACCATAGCCCCAGGATGATGCAGGCCCCAAAAGAGGGGTCCATCCCCCAACCTGGTCCTATGTTATCTGGCCCTGTTTGTGATTACAAGAGACAAACCATAGCCCCAGGATGCTGCAGGCCCCAAAAGAGGGGTCCATCCCCCGTCCTGGTGCTATGGAAATGTAGCAGCAAAGCGCAGACAAACCAATGATACCAGGAGTCTGTTCAGAAGGTCCAAATCATTTATTTGTGCACAAGTCTCAAGCAAGGCAATTTCAAAATGGCTGAGCAAAGTTTTCAAGCATTACAACAACTTTTATAGACTTCTGTTCCATTCTAGGTATAGAAAAACATTTCATTGGTCCCGGTACTCTCCCGTACCTCCCGTAGCCCTTCTATTGGTCCCGGTACTGATAAGTTTCTCCAATTATGTTCCTTCTGTGGGCTTCTGTAGGCATGACACCTGCCTGCCCCCCTTCTAGTCCCAATTACAATGGTCAGTTCATCAACTTGTTACTTTCACACTTTCAAGGTTATGGGACCATTTGTGCGTGCAGAAGAGCAAGGTTCTGTAACTCATCTGTCAGCACTCCTCAATATTTCTCTGCAAATGTACTTTTTCTTATCAGTAACTTTAAAACACATCTTTTCTGTATTTTTCCATTTCTTAATTCTGCAATTCTGCTTATCTAAGCTAATTCAATATTTCTACTGAGTTCTTTCTTGCAATAGCAGCATGTTGGGGGATGTGCAATCCTATATGCCTCTCCACAGGCCTCATTTACAGGTCAAGCTAGCCATGCTGGCCTGCCTATGTCAGACACCGTGGGTCACAGGCCTGCACCTGCCACATTCCCCCCTTTGATTAATCTCACCCTATTACTTAATAAGGTGTGAGAATTAAATCACTTTCCAGAAGATTCACATCCTGATTAAAGGATTCTTACTAGTTCCACTAGGGCTAGCTTTGTATAAAGCCATTATTCTAGTTGCGGTCTTCCGCTCTACGGTACTATCAATAGCACTATGAAGGGAACGCATACAACATGGGATTAAACATGGTAAGCAGAGGACAACAGCAACAAGGATTAGTACTAAGATAACGAAAGTCTTAAATCCTCCCAGCCAAGAGAAAAGGTTAGCAAACCAATTAGGAAATTTCAAGGCGTGCCAGGTCTGTACCGGCACATAAGCATGTCTTTGCATATCTTTAGCAATTTCTTCAACTACTTGACCTTTATCATCTATTTTCAAACAGCAATTAGTTAAATTCAGCTTACCACATACTCCTCCTTCAGCTGCTAGTAAATAATCAAGGGCTAAGCGATTCTGGTATATGGCAGTGCGCATCTGAGTACTTTGTCTAGCTAAGAGCGTGAGAGCATGACTAGTTTCATTAGATGACTTGTGGGCTTGGGTATTCAATCTAATATACACAATGGTCCCTGGATCTGTTCCTCCTCCAGCAATACGTAAACCAAACTTATATCCTTGTTTCCATGCATGGGGGTTATGTACACGCAAATGTAAGGGGTTGCAAGCATCTTTCTGACATTTATCATTTGTGGTTGGCTTGGTTAGAGTAGCCATCCGCTTATCTATTTTCTCATCAGTTATACCAGTGTTCCAGGTAGCATAGAAAACACATTCCCAATACGGGCAATAGTAGTCTGCCGCTGTAGCAGTACTATACCCTGGTTCCTTTTTACCTGTACACTTCCTCCATCCCGTGGCACCTTCTGGACACATATACTTATGGTCATTTCGATACGCTTTCTCCCATGTACCACAGGTGGACTGACTATCTCTATTAATAGCATTACATGCATCAAAATTCAAAACAGCAGGTTTAGTAATGTCCTTAAGTGGTGGTGTAGCAGCTAATATAGGTCCATCTGCATCCTTCCATCTTATTTCCAACGTGTAATAGGATGGATTCTGATGCGGATTATAGCATGCTTTGATTTTGCCATGAGTGCAAACATTTAGTTCAGTGGTGTTATAGATACACCGAGTTATTGTTCCCTTGCAGGTATAGTAAGAATGGTAAAGCAAAGTCTGAGTCACTTTCAGTCCAGTTCTAGTAGAGGTAATACAAGCGGTGCATGGAGGTAGAGCATAAGTCTGTTCAAAACCTCCAAAGAAGGCAACCAAGGCAAAGCAGAAGCAAAGATACATGTTGATGTTGATTGGAGTTCTTCTGAATCCTCAGCTTGCTGATCTTGATCACGACGTTCTATTATTCTTCGTCCCGTTTGCTAATGAAGCAATTTAACGGGTGCTGAGTGTTGATTGAAGATCCTCAAGATGTCCAGCACACATTAACCAACTTAGCAATTCAGTTGGCTTGTGAAGTCTGGCTTAGTCAATGTAGTCTCAAAGTAGTGTGTCAAATCATACACACAAATTGGGTTCGTTGAAACAAAACTGTTGCTGCATGGAAAACAGCAATCCTCTTCGAAAGACTTGGCTACTGCAAAGCACTTGTGATGAAGTGTCTATGCTGCTGGTTGCCGTCTCAGAGTAACTCGCAAGGGTACATCAGGGTGCTGCTCTGCTGTCCACCGCTCTGGTTCAGGATCGGCGGCGGGCTTGACTCGGCTGTGGTGGATCCAGGCGTCGATCTCGGCTACCTTTACTGCAGTTGGGGTAGACAGGATGACGGTGTACGGTCCCTTCCAATGGGGTTCCAACGGTATCTTCTTCCAATCTTTGATCCACACCGAAGTTCCAGGCTGGTAGGGATGCAAGGGTTCCGTCAAGTTGATAGGCAACTGGTCTTGGATCCACGTATGGAGAGTCTGCAGAACAAAACTAAGAGCTAGGAGTTCTTGCCTGGTTACTTCTGAACCAATCTGGGCTAAACTTCCTTTGACTCCCTGCACTATTGGTGGGGGTTTACCATACAAAACTTCAAAAGGGGAAAATCCTGTTGACTTTACAGGGGCTGAGCGTATTCTGAGTAAAGCTATGGGGAGCACTTGAGGCCATTTCAAGTGTGTCTCCTGACAAAGCTTGGACATTTGGGCTTTCAAGGTACGATTCATACGCTCAACTTTCCCTGAACTCTGGGGTCTGTATGCAGTGTGGAGCTTCCACTGTATCTGCAAAGCTTTTGCTAACTGCTGAGTAACTTGAGAGACAAATGAGGGTCCATTGTCTGACCCTATTACTGCTGGGATTCCAAATCTGGGGACAATCTCTCTCATTAAGGCTTTGGTAACTTCTCGGGCTTTCTCAGTTCTGGTTGGGAATGCTTCTACCCACCCAGAGAAAGTACAAACTAATACTAGTAGGTAATGGTATCCATTGGCTTTTGGCATTTCGGTGAAATCAACTTGGAGGTTGTGCATGGGGGTCACACCTCTTGACTGAACTCGGGGTGCTGTAATAAGGCCTTGCTTGGCATTATTCTTGGCACAGGTTTGACATTGTCGTGCTACTGAGGCTGATATGGTTGTCATCAGAGGGATGTAGAAATGTGGTCTGAGTGCTTTTTCCATAGCACTCTTCCCATAGTGTGTGGCTTCGTGGAAAGCTTTGACAAAGGATGGTCCTAACAGTTCAGGAATTACTATTCGTCCCGGAGGTTGACTGCCCTCTTCTGGTGGCAGCTCAATCCATCCGTCTTTCAATACTCCATTTTCTTTGTCACAATAGTAATCCAATTCTTTGGTGGTATATCGTGGAGTCCATAGATTCAAAGGTACTGGAAACAATGCTGCTTGCATTGGCATAGCTTGTGGGGCAATCTGTCCTGTCATAGCTGCTTGTCGTGCTGAGGCATCTGCGAATCTATTTCCTCGAGCAACTTCTCCTTTTCCTGCTTGATGTCCTCTACAATGCATGACAGCTACACGTGTTGGGGCCCAGACTGCATCAAGTAACATCAATATCTCGGGACCATACTTGACTGATTTTCCTCCGGATGTGATGAGTCCTCTTTCTTTGTAGAGAGCTCCATGGGCATGCAAGGTAGTGAAGGCATATTTGGAATCTGTATATACATTTAGCACAAGTTTTTCTCCTAACAACAATGCTCTGGTGAGTGCTATCAATTCGGCTTTCTGGGCTGATGTGCCTGAGGCTAGAGCTGATGATTCAATTACTTCGTGTTGTGTGACGACTGCATATCCGGCACAGCGTCGTCCGTCAAGGATGAGACTGCTCCCATCAACATAATAGATCTGGTCGGGATTGTCTATGGGCACATCTGTCAAGTCAGGTCGACTGGAGAACACAGTTTCCATGACTTCGATACAGTCATGTTCTGGGAGTTCTTCACTGATGGGTATCAAGGTAGCTGGATTCAGGGCATGGCTCACTTCAAGTTGTATCTGTGGGTTTTCACATAACATGCTCTGGTACTTCAACATTCGGGAATTGGTGAGCCAATAATTTGCTTTCTGTTCCATAAGGGCAAGGACTGCATGTGGCACAGTGACTCGTATGTTCTGTCCTAGTGTGAGTTTGTCTGCTTCACTCACTAGTAGCGCTGTAGCTGCAACTGCTCTCAAGCAGGGTGGCCATCCTTTGGCCACAGGGTCCAATTGTTTCGATAGGTAGGCTACAGGTCGTTCCCAATTTCCTAATTTCTGAGTCAACATGCCTAGGGCATTTCCCTGTGTTTCATGTACAAACAAGCGGAAAGGTTTGTGGACATCTGGTAGTCCAAGTGCTGGTGATGACATCAATTCTTCTTTTAACTTCTGGAAGGCTGTATCCTGTTCAAGTCCCCACTCCAGTGGTGACTTCTCTTCTCCTTTTGTGGCTTCATACAGGGGTTTGGCAATTTGGGCAAAGTTGGGTATCCAGATTCGGCAATATCCTGCCGCTCCCAGAAAGGCTCTGACTTGCTTTCTGGTTGTTGGAGTTGGAATTCTACATACTGCTTCTTTTCTTTCTCTGCCTAATCTTCTGCTTCCTTGGGTAATACGAAAACCCAAGTATTTCACTTCTGTTTGGCATAGTTGTGCTTTGGCTCTGGAAACTTTATATCCAGCTTCATTTAGTAACTGCAAGAGATCTTGGGTGGCTAATATACATTCTTTTTCTGATACGGCAGCTATCAACAGATCATCCACGTACTGGAGAAGTACTCTCTTCCCCGGGGCTACTGGATAGCTTGAAAGATCTTGATTTAGTGCAGCACTAAAGATGGTAGGTGAATTCTTGAATCCTTGGGGTAATCTTGTCCAGGTGAGTTGGCCCCCTCTTCCAGAGATGGGGTCCTGCCATTCAAATGCAAACAATATTTGGCTTACAGGGGCTAATCTTATGCAAAAGAATGCATCTTTTAAATCCAGTACAGTGAAATGGGTAGCTTCAGCAGGTATCAGTCCTAGAAGAGTGTAAGGATTGGGCACAACTGGATGTATAGTTTCAACTGCATCATTTACTCTTCTCAAATCTTGCACTGGGCGATAATCATCTGTCTCAGGTTTCTTTACTGGCAAAAGTGGAGTGTTCCATGGGGATTGACATACTTTTAGTAGGCCATACTCGAGCAATCTCTGTAGGTGGCGATGAATGCCTTCAATTGCGGCTCTTGGGAGAGGGTACTGTTTGACGTGCACTGGTGTAGCACTAGGCTTGAGGGTTACAATCACTGGTGCTATATGCTTGGCTAGGCCTGGGGGACTGCCTTCTGCCCATACTTCAAGTGGTGCATGAATGTTCTTTAAAGTTTGTTCAAAATAGGTATCTTGAATCGAATCATCAATGTAGTATCTCCATTCTTCTTCTCGGGGTACTGTCAGCAGCATTACTCCTGCTGGTTTGGCTTGAGAATTCACTGTCATTTGCATTTCTCCTTGCTCGGAGAAAGATATTTGTGCCTGAAGCTTGGCTAGCATATCTCGTCCCAGTAGTGGTACTGGACATTCGGGCATGTAAAGGAATTGATGAGTTACTTGCTGTCCTCCTAGACTGCATATCCGGTTTTGAAGAAAAGACTTTGTGGCTTTGGCACCAGTTGCTCCTATAATGGTGACTGCTTTCTTGGTGAATGGGGCTATCTTTTTGTCTATTACTGAATGTTCTGCTCCAGTATCAACCATAAAGTTCATAAATTGGTCTCCTATTTGTATTTCGACCATAGGCTCCGGGAGACCTAAAGCAAACTTGGAGCCCGGTCTGTCCTAATCCACGTCATCCTCATCATGGGCCTGTGTGTGGCCAATGCTTGGATGGCTCCTCCTCCTCTCTCTCGCTGGAATTGTTCTCGATTGGCTCCTCCTCGGCCTCGGGGACGGCCTCGTCTTTCTTCTCGCCACTGATGATCGTTGTCGTCATCTTGCTGGGCGTCTTCGAGTTGCGGGCACGTATCTCTCCAATGTCCTTCCTCTTTGCAATAGGCGCATTGGTTCACGCCTAGTCTCTGGGTCCGGCCTCCGCCTTGACCCCGCCCTCTTCCTCTGCTCCTTCGATTAGGGACACCTCCCCTTTTCTTTTCAACTATGGCCGCAGCCAAAAAATCAGCTTTCTTCTTCATCTTTCTATCACATTCTCTCTGTCTTTCAGTATCACGATTCACATACACTTTATGAGCGACTTCCAATAACTGTGTTGCATTCATGCCCGCAAACCCTTCTAATTTCTGTAATTTACGTCTAATGTCTGGTTGAGACTGGTTTACAAAAGCAGAATTCACCATGCATAAACTTCCTGGTGCCTCGGGATCATAGGGAGTATACATTCTGTAAGCTTCAGTTAATCTTTCATAATAATCTGCTGGGCTCTCATCTATTCCTTGGATAATTCCTGCTACTTTGGAAAGGTTCATAGCTTTTTGGCCTCCTCTTCGCAGGCCTTGTAAAAAGCCTAGGCGAAAACGGGCTAGGGCTGTGGATCCTTCATCTGTATTTGGATCCCAT
The DNA here is from genome assembly GCA_033557465.1 of Ichthyophis bannanicus. Taxonomy (NCBI): domain Eukaryota; kingdom Metazoa; phylum Chordata; class Amphibia; order Gymnophiona; family Ichthyophiidae; genus Ichthyophis; species Ichthyophis bannanicus. The sequence continues at coordinate 922,786,504 of CM066032.1, read as the reverse complement.
TGGGGGTCTTCATTCGGGAATTCTCTCTGAGCTGCTTCTCTACGATCTATTATATTCTGCCCCTGCGCTGGAGCTGCAGGGTTTTCTGCCATCCATTCAATAGCTGCTTTTCTAATTCTCGCTCGTTCTTCTGTAGTGAATAGGGTGGTCAGGAGCTGACGGCAATCTGGCCAAGTGGGTTGGTGAGTTTCCATAATACTAGTTACTAATTCTGTCAGCTCCTGGGGCTTGCTAGTATAGGAGGCATAGTGCGACCTCCAATTTAATAAATCAGTTGTAGAGAAGGGAATATACACATAAGTTAAGGGTCCCGCTACCACTTCATCATTATCATTCTTTACGGGCACCCCCGGGACTTGCCTTAAGGGAAACAGTTTGGCTGTCCCAGGCGTCATTTGGGTCTGGGATCTAAGGGCTATTGTCGTTGTCTTTGCAGGAGTCGCTTTCTTTTTCTCAACTGGTTTTGCTTTGGGTTTTTCTTTCACTGGCTTGCTAGTGCTAACGCTGGCTTTCTCCATTATTTGTACACTGTCCTCTTCTTCTTCTTCTGGGGGATTCCCTCCTTCTTCTTCTAGCTCCGCTTCTGACTCACTTTTTACGTCCTCCGCTTCTCCTTCCACTAATTCTTTCTCTTTCTCTCCTCCAGGAGGAGGGGGGTCAGGGGTTGGGTCTCGCCTCGGCTCCGGCGGTCTCTGGGGTTCTGGGGCAGGACGCCGCCGGGCTATTCTTACTGGACCTGGGGTTCGGGGCTGCCTGAGGACTACTTCTGGGGAATCGGGATCTGCCAAGATGGGTTTCTTCTTGGCTTTCTTATCCTGCTCTTTCATTCTAGGCTGTTCCTTTTTCTGTCTAGAATCTGTTTTAGCTAACATTATTCTGCACTGTTCCTCATAACAGCGCTGCGCCCAGGAGGGCGGATCTTCACAAATACTTAACCAGGAATCTATATAGGGGTACTGATCTGGGTGCGCTACCCGCACTCTACGGTGTATTGACTGGATAATCTCTACGGTGAACGTTCCCTCTCGGGGCCAGATGGGGTCTAGATCGGGCCACTCCCTAGTACACAAAATCTGCAAACGGGCTGCTGTCATTTTAATACCATAATCTCCTGAATATCCCTCTTTAAAATGTGCGATCATACATTCTAATGGAGTGTTCCTAGTAGACTCCGCCCCTCCCATTTCGATGTGTGCGCGCAACAACAGACAGAAGGGAAAAGGAGTGCGGACCGTGGGTAAGGGGTCCTCACGGCCCTGGAAACGTACAGGGAATACAAATAACAAGACAAGACGACAATCGCTTCCCCCTTTTCGCGACCTGAACGCGGTCGCCCGGTCAGGAAATGCGCTAATCAGGGGTCCGCCTTCACTTGGTCCGTGCTGCCAGACCTCTCATTCACACTTCGTTCACACAATCATGCTAGCAACGTATCCCAGAATGCATTCGTTTCTATCTGTTCTGACTAGTCTTTTCCCAATTACAAAAAGGATGAGGGTTTCACCTAGCGAATTCCCATGCCAGGCTACTCGGCTCTTCCTTGAGAGTTGATCATGCTCTCTTACCAATTCCCAATATCTCGAGATTACAAATTCCAAATTCCAAGTTCCAATGGCAGTACTGCTCTTTCTATTTCTGTCTAGACCCAAAATCAAAACTATACTCACCGGATCCGGTCCTCAAACTTCCCAAGCAGGCGCATGAGTTGGACCTCGGACTCCCCTCACTCGGGTTCGAGGCGTTGGCTCCGACCGGGCCCGGCACCCGCCGAGGTCCGACCAGCTCCCTCCGATACAAGGGACCGGTGGCGCCAGGGAGCGGCCCTCGTCGGAAGGGCGCGATCCCGGCAGGACCAAGCCTATAGAGGCGGAAAGTCGTGGTATATTGCCCTATATACACTTTGATTCCACAACTTCCCGGCCAACGCACCAAGGAATATGTAGCAGCAAAGCGCAGACTAACCAATGATACCAGGAGTCTGTTCAGAAGGTCCAAATCATTTATTTGTGCACAAGTCTCAAGCAAGGCAATTTCAAAATGGCTGAGCAAAGTTTTCAAGCATTACAACAACTTTTATAGACTTCTGTTCCATTCTAGGTATAGAAAAACATTTCATTGGTCCCGGTACTCTCCCGTACCTCCCGTAGCCCTTCTATTGGTCCCGGTACTGATAAGTTTCTCCAATTATGTTCCTTCTGTGGGCTTCTGTAGGCATGACACCTGCCTGCCCCCCTTCTAGTCCCAATTACAATGGTCAGTTCATCAACTTGTTACTTTCACACTTTCAAGGTTATGGGACCATTTGTGCGTGCAGAAGAGCAAGGTTCTGTAACTCATCTGTCAGCACTCCTCAATATTTCTCTGCAAATGTACTTTTTCTTATCAGTAACTTTAAAACACATCTTTTCTGTATTTTTCCATTTCTTAATTCTGCAATTCTGCTTATCTAAGCTAATTCAATATTTCTACTGAGTTCTTTCTTGCAATAGCAGCATGTTGGGGGATGTGCAATCCTATATGCCTCTCCACAGGCCTCATTTACAGGTCAAGCTAGCCATGCTGGCCTGCCTATGTCAGACACCGTGGGTCACAGGCCTGCACCTGCCACAGAAACAGGCCCTGTTTGTGATTACAAGAGACAAACCATAGCCCCAGGATGCTGCAGGCCCCAAAAGAGGGGTCCATCCCCCATCCTGGTGCTATGGAATCACACCCTGTTTGTGATCACAAGAGACAAACCATAGCCCCAGGATGATGCAGGCCCCAACAGAGGGGTCCTCCCCCGTCCTGGTGCTATGGAAACAGGCCCTGTTTGTGATTAAAAGAGACAAACCATAGCCCCAGGATGCTGCAGGCCCCAAAAGAGGGGTCCATCCCCCGTCCTGGTGCTATGGAAACAGGCCCTGTTTGTGATCACAAGAGACAAAACATAGCCCCAGGATGCTGCAGGCCCCAAAAGAGGGGTCCATCCCCCGTCCTGGTGCTATGGAATCACACCCTGTTTGTGATCACAAGAGACAAACTATAGCCCCAGGATGCTGCAGGCCCCAAAAGAGGGATCCATCCCCCGTCCTGGTCCTATGTTATCTGGCCCTGTTTGTGATTACAAGAGACAAACCATAGCCCCAGGATGATGCAGGCCCCAAAAGAGGGGTCCATCCCCCGTCCTGGTCCTATGTTATCTGGCCCTGTTTGTGATTACAAGAGACAAACCATAGCCCCAGGATGATGCAGGCCCCAAAAGAGGGGTCCATCCCCTGTCCTGGTCCTATGTTATCTGGCCCTGTTTGTGATTACAAGAGACAAACCATAGCCCCAGGATGCTGCAGGCCCCAAAAGAGGGGTCCATCCCCCGTCCTGGTGCTATGGAATCACACCCTGTTTGTGATCACAAGAGACAAACTATAGCCCCAGGATGCTGCAGGCCCCAAAAGAGGGATCCATCCCCCGTCCTGGTCCTATGTTATCTGGCCCTGTTTGTGATTACAAGAGACAAACCATAGCCCCAGGATGCTGCAGGCCCCAAAAGAGGGGTCCATCCCCCGTCCTGGTGCTATAGAATCACACCCTGTTTGTGATCACAAGAGACAAACCATAGCCCCAGGATGCTGCAGGCCCCAAAAGAGGGGTCCATCCCCCGTCCTGGTGCTATGGAAACAGGCCCTGTTTGTGATCACAAGAGACAAACCATAGCCCCAGGATGCTGCAGGCCCCAAAAGAGGGGTCCATCCCCCGTCCTGGTCCTATGTTATCTGGCCCTGTTTGTGATTACAAGAGACAAACCATAGCCCCAGGATGCTGCAGGCCCCAAAAGAGGGGTCCATCCCCCGTCCTGGTCCTATGTTATCTGGCCCTGTTTGTGATTACAAGAGACAAACCATAGCCCCAGGATGCTGCAGGCCCCAAAAGAGGGGTCCATCCCCCGTCCTGGTGCTATAGAAACAGACCCTGTTTGTGATTACAAGAGACAAACCATAGCCCCAGGATGCTGCAGGCCCCAAAAGAGGGGTCCATCCCCTGTCCTGGTGCTATGGAATCACACCCTGTTTGAGATTACAAGAACAAACTATAGCCAAAAGATACTGCAGGGAGCACTGCAGATGCCCACCACCCACCCCGGCAGTGTCTGATGGGCACTGGCAGATGTGTGGAGGTGGCCCACAGAGATGTGCTGTGTCAGGCCCGCTGGGCGCACACACAGGGCACATGGGGCCCAGGCTGGACAGGCGTGTGCGCGGGGCACACTTGGGGCTGTCCCTTGTGAAAACATGGGGCATGAATGTATCACTCAGTAGGGGCAGGCACCTGTTGTATAAAGAAATAGATAAGTGTTGTGGCAGAGGACCCTAAAGTGTCTTTGTGGTAGCTAATGTCAATGTTCGTTGTCAACCCTACAGGTGGAGGACCTGCATAAAAAGGCCCGGGAGTTGAGGGCAAGATACCCGCGATTTGTGGTGCGCATCCAGCGGGAACGGATGGCCCAAAGGAATGGTGAGTAATGTGACATGGCCCTGTGGGGCAATGGGTGGCAGATCCACAGGATGATTGTGACTGCGTTATCTGATGTGTGACCATGGAGATGATATGTGTTCCCCTCTCCCACAGCGGATGCACGTGCTGCCATGGAGCCAGTGGGGCCTGAGGAGGCGGATGGTGCTGCGGGCCTGGAGGAGGCAGATGTTGATGTGGGCCAGGAGGGCAATGACGGCCAGGAGCCCATTGAGGATGCTAATGGCAGTGGAGGCCACGAGGGGGGTTCTGCAGCCCTCACCGAGGGGGAGGAGGGGGACGGGGAGGATGAGGGGCAGTTGGAAGGGGATGGGGAGGAGGTGGGGGACAGGGAAACGGAGGGGGAGGAAGTGGGGGACAGGGAAAGGGAGGGGGAGGAGGTGGGGGACAGGGAAAGTGAGGGGGAGGAGGGGGAGGAGGGGGAAGGGGATGTGGAGAGGGAGGTGGGGGCCGGGGGGGGGGGGAAGGGGATGGTTTGGGTGCGGGGATGGGGGGGTGGGTATGGCAGGTCCCCAGTGGCACGGTCTGCCACAAGGCAACGGGGGCACCAGCCACCAGCCCCTTGATGTTGGCGAGGCACACCTACTGGATGTGTGCCTGCCACACATAGCCGCAGACAGGTGCACTGTGCATGCAGCCACACAGACACGGGGAGATGTGTGTCTGTGCGGCTGTATGTGCGGGCTGTGCCTGGCTGCGGCTGTGCGTGCCCAGGCACACGCTCAGAGGCAGTTTGCTCTCATCCAGGGGCAGGTGCCGGCAACCCTGTCCATGGTGGCTGACCGGCTGCGTGAGCTGCATGAGTGTATTGCCGGTGGCGCACCCGGACAGCCACCATGTGACAGGGGTCCCCAGGGTGTGTAGTGTGGGGATACACATGGCACACCCGCCCTGTGACGGCCGGTGCCATGGCCTGCCACACACCACAGTGACAGGGATGGGTGTGCCCCAGAAAAGCTGTCATGTGCGGCCCAGTTACGAAAGGGCATTGTAAATAAATATGTTAAGTTAACACTGGTGGTCAGATGTTCCTCATTGCTATGTGTCAGTGCTGTGTGAGTGATGGGTGTGTCAGTGTGCACTCCGAGAGGTGAGGGGGGACGTGGACCAGGTAAGGGCAGCGGTGACAGCAGTTCCCCTGACATATCGCAGCGACGTTGTTATGAAGGGGAGAAACAAGCAGGGGGGAGAGTGGCCTGCAGGAGGGACGTGCGATGGCAGATGTCCACGATGGTGGGGTGCGCAACACAGGGGGACAATGGTGCATACGGTGGGGGACAGTGGAAGGCCTGAGTAGCGTATCAGACGTAACCCCATAGGGGTGAGTTGCGGGGGGAAAGGTAGGACGGCGAAGGGGTCTGTGCAGAGGTGTGGTCATAGTAAGATCACAGAGGGTGCACCTCAGGAAGTGGTGAAGCTGGTGACTGAGTAGGGGGTGGAGGGAGTGGTGACGGCCGCTGAGGTCGGTTAGGCTCCGGCCATGGTTGGCTACATGGCAATCACGTATACGAGCATGCAGGGTGAGATAGGGGGATGACAATGGAGGTCCGCAATGGGTTGCTGCAGGGTACGGAACCACCATGGTCCATGGAGGGGCGGGTGTAACGGCTGCCCCTAGGGGGTGATAGACCATACTGTCTGTGGAGTGTATTGGCCCATCTGGGGTGGTACCCACATTGGGGTGGGGGTCCGGGGGTGAGGCCCAGCAGAGGGTGGGGAGGGGGGTATTGCTGGGATGATGGTATGTGGAGTGCCACAGGGCGCCGTGGGCATGGATGGGGTAGAGCGCAGTGCGGATGGTGCAACTGGTGACAGGAGGGTTTGTGGATATAGCCTACGGGGCCTACTATGGTATTGGGAGTTGCCTGATGGGGGGCATGGGGTGGGTGGGAGTATGGCAGGGCCACGGGTGCACAGGGTGGTGGGGGGGTCAGAACAGGGTGGCACCCTATGGTGGGGGGAAGCTCCAAGGGATTTTTTAGGGGCACACAGTGGACATTTGTTACAGGAGATGCAATGGTGGGGGGATAGGGCTACCTTGTGACCCTGAGTATGTGACATGTGCAGTGCACAGTCTGTTTGGGTCCAGCGTAGTGGAATCGGCCCATGTGGCTCCCCATGCGGGACACACAGTGCACCTACCTTGGCCCAGGGACCAAAGGTGGGTCTGGGCGCCCCAGGGTATTGGTCCACAGGGTGTGGGCACTCCCAAGGCACACAGCGCACCACCCAGGCATGGGCGTGGTGTTCCAGCATGGCAAGTTAAACGATCGGATGCCTACCCATGGTGGACATGGCTGGGGAAGGGGGGGGGCAAGGGCCGGTTGCGTCAGTGGCACAGTGTCATTCCCTGGTCTCGACACGGGGGGGCTGTGTGTGTATTGGACCCTCAAATGAGACCCAGAACACATGTCATCAGCAATGACCACCTGTGTAGCACTTTATTTACCCCTCCCCTGCCACGCCTTGCGCGGCCCTGCCCAACCCGTGGTGCTGGTGGCATGCCTGCCGCCGCTGGTGCTGCTGCCGCTGGTGGTGGTGGTGGCGGTGGTGCTGGACACTGCTGCCCGGTGAGTGGACCTCCAACTGCCACCAGCTGCTCCAGGCTGTAGGCCATTCGCTCAGATGCTGTGGCCTTGCGCTGCACCCCCGCCAGGACCCCTGACATGGTACGCTGGAGGCAACGTGACCAACGTAGTTGGCGCCGCTGTCCCCGGACCACCGCCCGCAGTATATGCTGTATACCTGTGGGGAGAGCCCATTGTGCAATGTGAGACAGGGGGGTCATCCAACACCTGTACAGAGGCATAGCCACCATAGCACATTAGGACACTCACCCTCTGCATCTCTCTGTGTCGCCGCTGAGTGCGCCTGCATCTCCCCGATGCTGTTGGCCACTGCAGCCAGTGCATCATGTCTGGCCCGCCCTGCCTCCTCCGCAGCCCCCTCCCCCGTGCCTGCAGTGGTGGGTGGTGTCATGTCGCATACAGGCTGTGGGCCCTGCATGCTGTCCTCCCCCAGGGGTGCGGCTAAACCCCCCGCTCCCACCTGGGCCACCTCTGCCACAGGGTCCATTAGGCTACACGGGCCTGGGGCTGTCTCCTCTGGCGCCTCCTCTGGCGCCTCAATGGCGCAGATGTCACCTGTGTGTCACAATGTTACATAGGTCAGATGGGGCGTTACTGCCTGTCCACCCCGTCACACCCCCCCTACAGGCACATGTGTGTTGGTGAGCCGCATGGGTCTGGTCCAGGGCCCCTGTGCCCACCCACAACGTTTGTGCTCCCCCCATGTTAGTGGCCCCTGTGCCCTGCTCCCCCGGGCCCCCCCCCCTGCACGCTGCCACACACCCATGCATGCCCATCTCCACCTTCATCCCTGCCACCACTGAGCATGGTCGGTGCAGGTGCAGTGTGCCTCCCGGTTGCCCACTTCCCTACCCGTGTGGCCCTGCTGCCCCTGCCAGTCCTGCACCGTGCACCCTGCAACATATAGTCACCCTCTGCTGCCACTGTGGGCCTGCCCCCCCTGCGCAGGCACCCATTCACTGAACTGTGCTGCCCACTGCTCACCATTAACATGTCCCCCCACCATGGGTCGTGAACGGACGCTGCCTCTGTGCCTCAGTTGCCCCCCGATTCCCGACCAGCCACGTACTGCCCCCCCCTTTGGTGTGCCCCAACACATGTGCCTGTGCTGTGTCCCACTGGTGCACCTCACTCACACATACCAGCTTGTGGATGTGCTGTGTCCAAAGCAGGGGGAAGGCCATGGATGTACATTGGGCCCAATCTCTCTGCAAGGCGACGCTCGAGGTCTGTTAGGTTTGCAACCTGTGCTGGGCCCCCTCCAGTGCCTTGGGCCCCACGCAGTAGCGCTTTCTGAGGTTCTCGATGTCACGATGGGGCCCCTCTGCTGCTGCCACTGCTGCCTGAACCTCGGCCCATGCCCTGGTGCGTGTGGCAATGGTGATGGTTGCGCTGTGGCGTCCAAACAGAAGGTCATATCGGTCCAGTATGCGGGCCAGGAGGAGATCGTTTTCCTCCTGGCTGAAGCGCACTGCCCTCCTCTGGACCTCCGCTGGAACTGGGGTCCTGTGCTGCCTCTGTCGTCCTGCACCCATTGCCTGTGCACTGGGGTTCTGCTGTGCCCCAGATGGGCCTGGCATCTCATCATCACCAGAAGGGTTTTGCAATGGTGGGTGTGGTGTCTGGTCCACCGCAGCCTCCTGTGGTCCTCCGTTGCTGCACTCCATACCTTAGCGTGTAGGTGTGCTGGGGGGTTTGCCATTCTGAGCTTATCATACATATAGGTATACTTAGGTGTGGCTCGAGGGGCGTTGTCTACGCGCGATGCGACGCGTGTTGCACATGCGCACGCAGCTACGCGCAGGGGATGACGTCATCTAATTGTGTTAGTATCGGCAGCAGACAGTGTTTCAGTGTTCCACCTTACACGTGCTCTCCTAACACTATTGTGGTCTCTACTGCTGACACACATGCTCCACTGGTTCGATATGTTATTTTGTTTGTCGACGCGTTACCAGTCGCATTGGTAGCTGTTGCAATGTTTGCTGCGCACGCTACGTCATACAGATGTTGCATGCTGCGTTACGCGCATTGCAACACCTCTTGCGTTTTCCGCTCGTGGAAATGTTTGTTGTATGTCTGTCTTACTTTGGCGTCTGGGTGTGGTTTCGGGTGTAATACGCAGTTTCTTTACACCCTGCTTCATCACAGGGACTCACGTAGATGACTGTCGTCGGGTGCTTTATTGGAACGCACGCTCCCGCGCGCGCTGCGGTGATGCGTACAGGGATTTGTTACGTTTGGCTTATTCTGGATTTTGCTGGCTGGGCTGCGTTTTCCGGAGGAGGGAGATGCTGTTCCTGGGGCTGCAGCCCTGGACATGGGTGCAATGCCGCTGCAACTCAGGCCTGCAGCTTTCGGGGGTCCACAGGCGGGTGTGGGCGACCAACGGCGCCGTAGGCGTGCTGAGGCACGGCCCCGCCTGCAGCGCCTCTACAGGCCCAGGGCCATACTCCATGACCTGAGAGAGGGCCAGGTAATCTCCCTCTACCGGCTGGACACAGGGACCATTAGGGAGCTCTATGAGGAACAGACCTGACCTAGAGCCCCTGACTGCCCGGTCACATGCTATACCGGGTCTGGCCAAGCTCCTGGCTGCCCTACATTTCTTTGCCTCTGGCTGTTTCCAATCCTCTGTGGCCGCAGTAGGTGGGATGAGTAGGCCAACTTTCTCTCGCTGTCTCCACCAGGTACTGCGGGCCATGGTCAGCCGGGTTGGGAATTAAATTGCAATTCCCAATGGTAGGCAACATTGGGGGACCCTGGCACAGGCATTCCAAAGGATTGCAGGGATACCACACGTGATGGGCGCAATAGATTGCACACATGTTGCCCTCATCCCGCCACGCGACAGGGAGGTTGTGTACCGCAACTGCAAACACTTCCATTCCCTCAATGTGCAGGTTGTTTGTGATGCAAGTATGCATATCCTGAATGTGGTCCCGCGGTTCCCAGGGTCAACCCATGACTCCTATATCCTGCAGAACTCGGCACTGTTCGGCCAGTTTGAGGCTGGCCAATATGAGGACTACGTCCTGCTGGGTGGATATTCATCGTGTTTAACATGCACCTACTGTAGGTGGTTGACGGGACCCCATTGTCACCAGTGTCCACTGCATGCCTGACATTGCAGTATTATTTCTGGGTGCAGCCTATTGTGGCCATCACACTACATCACGCCCTGTCACTGGGGATTGGATCACATACGTCTGTGCGCTGCCACACATCTCTCTGTCTACCATGTGTGTGTGGTTTTTCTCGCCTGTGTGTCCCAGCGGGCATGTGGTGTGGTCCGTTCCCTGCCTCCGCTATTCAGTTTCAGGGTTACGGTGTCCAGGGTCACTCGTGATGCATATGATGTGTCCCCTACATGGCTGTGGGCAACACCTGCGGCTTGCCCATGGCTTCCACACCTGGCCACAGGCATACTGCATGGGCTGTTGTACATATGTCTGCCTGCGGGGTCCGTCACTCGCCCACCCCATATGTCACATGTTTGTGCGTGTGCCATCTTGGTTGGGGGTGGATGGGGACACAGACACATCCACGTGGTGGTCATTCTGTATGTGTGGCCTCCTCTCTCTGGCCATGCTGGGAGCTACACGTGACATGTGTTGTGGGCGCTTCTGCTATGACACATGTCTGCTGCATGTCTGGGCACTTTCTCCGGTCTCCACTGCCACCCCACCTGGCGCCCCCCCCCCCCCCGGGATGTGTTCCATTGGCCTCTGCTCTGTGTGCGCTGTATCATGCCGGTCACCTACTTGCACACCTGTGCATCCCTGCATCTCCGGGTGGGCTTTGCCACTGTCAGACATATGAGCTCACAGCTGCCACCACTGCTTTCTGGGCACAGGTTTGGGACATGTCCTGGGGCACGGTAACATGGATGTGCACTGCCCCTATTGGCATTCCATGGTGCTTTGCTTGTGGCATCATCAGCCTCTGGTGCACTGGCACTGTGTGCACTGATTTGGCGTCATATCTGTCTGCACAGCCTCTCTGCTGTCCAGTTGTCGTTTGCTACGTCAGTAATTCCATTGGTGCATCATCACACTTGTAACTTTGCACCATTTTTTTCTGCAGGTGATGCAGGATATGGGTGTCGCGCCTGACTGCTTACCCCTGTGCGTCTCCCTCGGCCAGGTGCAGAGATGCGTTACAATGAGGCCCATGCCTCCAGCCGCTCAGTCATTGAGCGTACCTTTGGCGTTCTCAAGAGTCGCTTCAGGTGTCTGGATAGGACCGGTGGGGCCTTACAGTACGGACCCATGACTGTGGCAAAGATCATTCTAGCCTGTTGCATCCTCCACAACATTGCTCTCAAGCACAATGTTCCAGTCGATATTAATGAGGATCTCGGGGTGGATCCTGTGTGCCCTCCTGCACCTGGCCATGGTGACACACATGCGGGGATGGCGGCCAGGCAACATCTGATCGAGGAGCTCTTCTTTTGTAAGTTCTGCTTGTGCTGGGGACGTACCTCTGGGTCGCCATGTGTGAGCTGGTGTATGGATTGTGCGGCACTACTGTGACATGTCTCGATATGTCTGATGTGTTTTTGCCTCCCCAGGATAAGCTTCTGTGTTCCGGGCCCCCAGGGATTGGCTGACCATACTGCCCGATGCTGTGCTGCATGTGGGGAGTGTGTGTACTGTCACACTGCCCCCCTACTGGTGATGGCGTGGCACGACAGAAGGGCGTGGACAGAGAGGAGAAAAGTTTGTTTGTGGAGGAGGTTGGTTCTCCTGCAGGGCCCAGGCTTCTACAGGCCTGGTAGCCTTCTGTATAACTAACACTCCCAAGAATTTACAGTCCGAGTATAGGGAAATTGTAAGGCTTTTATTTCCCTCTTTGCAAACAGGTTCTTTAGCCCAGAATACAACAACACATGAAAAGAATATCCTTGCTTCAGGTTAAAGGAAAACACGTACTGAAAACACTGTTAACTTCACAGCACAGGTAAATGAAATACAGCATCCAACTTTTATCCCAAACCACAGCTATGCCTCTGCTAGGGCTCAATCCTTTCTGATAGGCAATAGTTAACGTCCATGGGAATGTCCAAGGGGTCCTCCTGGTATTCTACCTGCATGGGCTCACAGTCCAGAATGTTTGGAGGCTCTCCTTCAGGCTTTCTGCCTAGCGCTTGGATGATGCGCCAGTAGTCAGTGTTACAAGGTAAGTCCTGGCTTTGTATATTTTTATACTGAGGACAGTCTCTCCTGCATACACTTCCGTCTCTAGTAGGCTTCCTGCTAACCGCAGGTCTGTACTTTGTTTCATGAAGGCCTCCTGAAGGACAGCATGCTCTAGTGCCTGACTCCTTCTGTGTCACAGCATTCATAAAATCATCATTATAAAATTGGCATTTACATTTTCTTCTAAGGCGGTCTCCGGGAGGTGAAGGCCGAGGCTTGGGCCTGCTGGGTCTTGGATTCTCAGGTGCCCAGGTAGGCCTCTGGTTCCTAGTTCTGCCTTCTGCTGGAGTCAGGGCATACTGGTGCCATGGTTCCTTTCTCCCACGGCTTTGGAAGTGACCCTTCTCAATTCTTTTTTCACCCCTTTCACTGCCGTTCACTGTTGCTCCTTCTAACAGTTGCTGGCCCCTATTAAAGTTAGGCCTGGGACTCTCTGTTATAGTCCACCTTCTTTCAGGGTTAGCTTCTTTATAAAACCTTTCCCTCCTGGAAAGTATATCTTTTCCTCTTTTGCAATGTTTAAAGTAGGTTTCTGTACCTGGCTTGGCTGGGTCTGCTAGGCCGGATCCCTTGGTCAGGACTCCTCTCCCTGGATCCTCCAGATATCTGTAAAAATCTGGAACTGGAACTTCCTGCAAGACTCCTTGACAGTCTCCTTGCCCATCTGGAGCTGTCTGCCAATCTCCTTGTCTTTCTCTTTCTCGCCAACCTCCTTCTCTGTACCGGTCTCTTTGCCACTCTCTGTGTCTCTCTCTTTCTCTCCAACCGGAGTCTGAATCCGAGTCTTTTTGCCACTCTCCTTGCCTCTCCGACTTCCTCCAGTCATCTGAGCATTTAAGAGGAGTTCTTCCCTTTCTGCATTGGGTGTTGGCTGGAATTACATCATTGGCTCTAAGGCGTGGTTCTTCAGACCTCCAGAGTTCTCTCTGGCTCCCTCTATGTGGCTCCTCATGATGCTGCAGCTCGTCTTTACTTCTTTTTTCTGTGTTTAAAACCTTTCCTTCTGCCTGCAGCTGGTCTGCAGTGCCACAGTACATCACTGCAACATGCAGGTGACTCGGGTGAGTTGACATACAGTGAGGTTTGCATTGCTGTCAGCACCGTTTGACACATATATGTTGTTCCCTCTCCACTGCTCCTATGGTGCTGCACATGTCTTTGGCCCACTACTCCATCACCCTTAGCTTCCGTTTGTCACACATGTGGCCATTGCCTGTGCACATCTTGGGGGTTGTCAGACGGCTGCCTGGGTGAGAATGTTCACAGTCTTGGCAAGTGCATATGTCAATATGATTTGCAAGGGATTGTGGGCAATGCAGTCCATTCACACCCGACACAGCTGCTCACAATAATTTAGTTGTGCTCAAGTGTAAAGCCAATAAGATATTTATTTATGGGGTTATTTCTCCCAACACAGATATGCTTGGTAGCACATAAATCAGGTTACTTGCTTTCAGTGTTAAACTTGAAAAAAACAAAATCAGGAAAACAACATTTGAACTGTCAGGCAATCAAAGCAAAAGAAATAAGACCTGGTTGGTAACAAACTGGTCTTTTCTGTAGGCTTTAGCTAATATTCTCTTAGCATGTATCAAACAACAAACAAAAGCCACAAAGAAGAGAAAAACTGTTCTTTTCAGGTTAACTTCTTATATCTTCCCACATAGATTCAGAAGTGATTCTCCCAGAGCTCACAAGCAATTAGGTAAGGCTCAATTGCTAGCAGTTATCCAGCTGAAACCCCTTAGCTGGCTTGCTTTCTACTGCGTGGCTAAAAATCCTACTCAGGAGCTTTTCTGAGTAGATTAAAGAACAAGTTTGTATTTCTTTGTGATGGTTGCTGTATTTTATAACAGAAAATCACCAAAGGAGTTTAGACAGAGAGCAGTCCATGTAAACAGATTCTTCATCTGCTATCACCCCCTCTTCTTCAACAAGCATGGGTTCAATATCATGGATTGGCACAGATGAATCTCCCAATGGAGCACTTTCAGGAGAATACTTGTTTCCCTGCTGTCTTTCAAGGTTATAGCTTGTGATAAGGAAGCTTATCATAGCTCAGGTAGGAGCTATAGAAAAGATGATGTGACTCTGAACAAGCAACCTGTCAGTTTTGGTAGAAGTAAGAAAACAGAGTTTTCACATAAAAGACTACCAGTCCCAGAATGCACCAGGTTTCCAGCAGCCATGAGAGGGGCTGAAGTGAGAAAATGTGTGTGCAATCAAGAGAGCTATGAGGTAATCCCTAAGCACTCATCTCAAAGGGCAGGGCCTGATTCAAGACAGCTGCGCTGTGTTAGGGAGCAGCACACATTAGGAAAGAATAAGAATAGAGCTTATTCTTCAGATAACAGACACAGAAAGAGCTTGAGGGAGAGCTACAGCAACGGCTACCAGCTCAAGCCCCAGTATCACCTGGAGAAAGAGAAGCCAAGCCAAGCGGATAGAGAAAGAAGGAAACTCTCTGGAAGGAAGAGAAGAAAGCCCATTGGAAGGTCTGGGAGAGTCCAAGGCAGTACCCATACTGGGAGGTATTCCAAGTGCCAGCAGAGTCCATTGGACTGGATTCAGCCAGAGGAATGGATTTGCAGAGATAGGAATCACCAGTGGCTACCTGGAAGAGAGAAGACTGCATGTGGAAGGGACTTTCAGACCAAGGCCAGAAGGTATGTGAGAGGAGATCCATTGTCCAGGGATCAAGATTGGAAGGCTGGACATCAGAATTGGATTACATACTGGCCAGGCAATGCAGAGAGGAATTATGATGGCAGGAGAGGCTCAGGTATGAACACTGATCCAGACCCTATCTATAATAGAGAATGGCAGCAAGGGAATAAGCATTCTCATGATAGTGCCTTAATGAAAGACTCGTCTGTGCCAATGTATGATAGTGACCCTATGCTGATTGATGAAGGGGGAGATACAGCAGATGAAAGTACAGATTACATGGACTGTTCTCTATCTAAATGCTATTGCTAGCTTTCTGTGAGCAAACACCTCAGCCATCACAAAGAAACCTAACTTTGTTCTTTATTTCCACTGCAAACAGCTCTTAAAGCAGGATTTGGGTTCACACAGTAGCAGCCAGCCAGCTAAAAGCTTTCAGCTGGTCAATTGATAGTAATTAAAGCTGCACCTGATTGTGTGTGTGAGCAAGGGAGAATCACTGCTTGGATCTGCGTGGAAAATAAGCAGAAGTTAACCTAACAAGCAAAGTTCATTTATTTCTTTGTGCCTTTGTGTTTCGTAATTATTTGCTAAGAAAACATTAGCTAATTGCCTGACAAGCTGAAGGCTGTTTTCTGATTTACTTTGTGACTTTTTGTTATCCATTTAAACACTGCAAGCAAGTAACCTCATTTATAGTGCTATCAAGCATACATGTGCTGGGTGAATTAAACCCCATCAATAAAAGAAGTATTTTATTGACCTTACCACTTGGTTTCACAACTCAATTATTGTCATCAGCTGTGTTTGGGAGTGAATGAACTACAATACCCACAATACCTTGCAAGAATCATAAGAATATATGCATCGTCAAGATTGTGTAAGTTCTCACCCTAGGCAGCCGTCTGACAAGCTAGAGCATAGATCAGTGTTCATACCTGAGCTTCCATTGCTGTTAGAGTTCCTTTCTATATAGCCTGGCCAGTATGTAGTCCAGTTCTTATGTCCAGCCTTCCAATCCAGATCCCTGGACACTGGATCTCTCTTCACATACCTTCTGGCACGGGTCTTAGAGTCCCTTCCACGTGCAGCCGTCTCCCTCACAGGTACCGTCTGGAGATTCCTAGCTCTGCAGCCCCATTCCTCTGGCTTTCCCCAGTCCAATGGTGTATGCTGGCCCAGTATACGTACTGCTCCGGACGCTTCTAGACCTCTCAAAGGCTTTTCTCTTCCTTCTTCCAAAGGGTTTCTTTCCCTCTCTGTCCGTCCGGTTTGGCTTCTGCTTCTGATGATCCTCCTGATGATGAAGATGATCAAGCTCAAGCTGCTCCTCTGTAGAATAAACGCTACCTTTATTCTGCTTAGATGAGTGCTCCTCCCTAACACAGCGCAGCTGTTCTGGATCAGGCCCTGCCCTTTGAGATGAGTGCTTAGGGATTACCTCATAGCACTCCTGATTGAACACACGTTTCCCCACTTCAGCTCCTCTAATGGCTGTTGGAAACCTGGTGCATTCTGGGACTGGTAGTCTTTTATGGGAAAATTCTGTTTTCTTATTTCTACCAGAACTGACAGGTTGCTTGTTCAGAGTCACTTCACCTTTTCTATAGCTCCTTCCTGAGCTATGATAAGCTTCCTTATCACAGGGTCTAAATGGTGTATCTGCTGCACATAATAACAGGTTGTGTGTGTCCACAGGCACAGGGCATTGTATTGTTTGGGCGCATGCGGAAACCTCACTGCCATTGTGGCATTTGCAAAATTCAGGGCACTCATGCATGTACTGTGATGGGTGTCTCCACTTGTCGCTGATTGTCGGGGTCCTGCCATCTGCAGCTGCTGGCATGCATAACTTGTCTCACAGTGTATGTCTCTGTGTCTGTGTGACTTGTCTACATGACAGATCATTCTGCTCCACCCTGCCTTTGTCTGTTTCAGGGATGTGTATGGCCACCTGTCCAGTGATGTTCCCTCATCTCTCTTTTACCTTCTGCTTCTGGGCTACTGTACATTGTGAGCATGTGTCATATATTCTTTTCAGACGTGTCTCAGGTTTACTGGTGGACCGATGTACGTCAACATTTTGTTTCCGCACAACACAACGCACCTTGGACATGCTCCACTCACAGCTACCCATGCGGACGTGGTGATGTCCGCAGTTCATTGATGTCTGCAGCCTCTATTGGGGCTCTTTGTGCTCTTGCCTGACACGGACATTCCCAATCAGGCCACAGCTCTACCTTTCAGGTAGGCCTCAGCTTCCATCCTCTGGGACATACACCACGTGCTGATGCTGCATTTGGCCTGTTGATATCAACATGTCTTTCGGTGTTATCTCTGTGCGCCACCACTGCTGGACATGCTCTGGACCCCTGGTATGCCTGTGTGTCATGTGCATTTACATGACCATTTTGGGATGGTGTCCTGGTCTTCAGAGACATCTCCTGCAGTGGTCCATGTGCACTGTGCTCAGTGTTGTGGCCATGTCATGTAGTGCTATTTATGCATTCTGGGGGGAACTCTTTCTATCTCACTGTCTCCTTTGTGACCTAATGGAGCCGGGGTGGGTGTGCCATTCCCTTACCTAATATCTACACCTTTTCACACAGGACACAGACAACATACATGACACATCTACTACACTGCATCTGGAGATCCCATCATCCATATGTGCTTGGACACAGCACCTCTGTGAGACTGTCCCTGGATGTTGTTGCCACTGGGAGATGGGCCTCTGCAATTTGGACACAGGCCTTTTTTCGAACTCATTGTTGGCCTATTTTGACTCTAACTGGGGGGACTGGCCCACCGTTGCTGCCATGAACTGTCTGGTTGTTTCGTTTCTTGCAGTAGGGGGTGGATGAGCTGTACATGGCTGTGTAACCCTGATACGTCAATGTTGACATTGCATGATGCCTTGTCACGCTGCATGCTTTAACCTGGGTCTGTTGGTGGCTGGGGATGGTGACTGCTGTGCATACGGTGGGTGCGAACACGGTGGGGACATGTCGTGGTGAAACCCTCCACATCACATATTACTGTCTGTTTGTGACAGCTGATGAAATGCGGGCTAGGATTTGGGGTGGCACCAGTGGTGGGTGGTCAGGGTGGGTAGGCTCCACGGGCAGCAACAGGTGGGTGGCCTCGCAACATGGATTGGGTGTGTGCTGACGACGTTGACTGCCACACAGGCCCCATGGCTTTCTACATGGCATATGGTGCACCGGGGTGCAGGATACAATGTCTGCTTGGGTCTGGTGACTGCCTTTTGTGGACCATTGTTTGCACTTTCGTTGTTTGGGATATTTGGGATAGTGGTCACACAATTTCATTGCCACTCGGGAGCTTGCCAGTTTGGACAACACATGACATTTATCTTTTCCTTCCTTGTTTGCTGCTTACTTGCCTATATGCTGTGTGCAGCCCCATCACATCTCCACCCACCCTTCCATGGTTGAGCTGTGCATGTCAGTGTGGCCTGTATGCAGCCTCTCTGCCACATTTTCTGGATTACCTGTAGTTTTCCTCCTGGGGACAGGCATGTGACCGGGCTGCCTGTGTATTGGGACTGCTGCTGCCAGTTGGTCTGAGCCACATCACTGATCTGGTTGGTCATTCACATGCTCCTCTTTCAGTCCATTGCCCTTGTCCACAGGCCATCCACATAGCTTTCCATTGAGTTGGCCCCTTCCACCCCTCATGTTTCGCTCCCCTGATCTATTGCATGTTGTTTACACTGCATTATATATCCTGGTGTGTGTGGACCTGTTCATATGTGCCTCCCATCCCACCTATGGACTGTGATGTTGGCTGTTGACCCCTGCTCTACCTGTGTATTGCATCATGGTTACTCTTTGGGGTGCCCTCACCTGACACACAGCTGTAGTTTTCTAAGGTGACATGCTGTGGTCCTGTCTGCAGCCATTTCTGTGTGCCTAAAAGTGTTGTTGTAGTCTATTGTTTTCTGCAGTGCTTTCCACCCTAGTGGTCATGGCTTTGCACTCTCTCTGTTCTCCTGTGTTGATGCCTTTCCTGCACTGGTACCTGTGGTCGCTGTAACAGTCATCTCTTGGCTTCTATGTCCTGCCTGCTCATATTATCCTCATCACAGTTGCGGACCATCCTTTGGTCCATCTATCTGCATCTGTCAGCTGTGAGATGTCCTGTATGTCGCTGTGCGCTGTCATCCTGTATCCTACACTGCTACTCTTGTCTGCATTGCATCTCTTTGTGCTTGGCGGGCCTGTGCCTGTTCTGCGTGGCACCACCACTCCTCTGTCCACCCATCGGTGGGACTATCCTGCCACCTCCACCTCCACTGGAGGACACATATTCTCCTCACCTGCCACACACTGTCTTTCTAGTACTCTATGGTGCCAACACCCTTTGCTGTGGTGCTGTTGCCCCCACCATGTTTGTCAGCACTGCTGCCAGACACATGGGATGCCCGCAGGGATGGCAGGTCCAGTAACTCCCTACTCTCCCTCCGTCAGTCACATGTTCATTGCCTTTACTGTGGGTTCTATGTGGTGTTCGTCCTACATCTGTCTCTCTTCCACGCAGGTCCTGCAGGTCCTCCAGATGCAACTTGCAGTCCCTAGGGCACACTGACCTTGGCCAACATACCCTTTTTGGAGCACCGTGACATATGGTTTGATAGGCCAGGGTTCCATCTGCACTGTACTGGGCACCTTTTCAGGCTTCTTCTTGGGCACACTGTTGGGCTACTGTCTTTTGCTGCTCTATGGCAGTGGCGCACATATTCATTTCTCCCTTCCGGGCCAAGGTGCTGTGAGGGTGCCTACCCCCTCCTATGTTCATCTCTGGACTGCTGATGTACATGTGCAGTGCACCATGGGTATGGCAGACGTTTTGGGTGGTGGCCGGACATCCTTCAGTGGCCGGCCAGGGATTTGCTGGTGGTTCTAGTGATTTGGCATACTGCCTAATGTGCTGCTGGTGGAGCCAGAGATCATGGATTGCAGCCCACAGTGTGGTTTCTAGGTTGGGCTGTCTGCGGCAATTTTATTTAATTAACATTGGTGCTACCAGCACCGCCACCCTCACAGTGCAGACTCCTCACGGTGCCTCATCGGGAAACCTATGACATGCCCTATGGGGCACTCTGTAACACACCCTATAGGGTGCCCTTGCAGACAGTGCACATTAAACTGTACCCTCTGGTGTGCCTTGTAGGGTACACTATGCGGCACCTTCGGGTTATAGCCCTGTGAGTGTATGTTTGCCAGCAGCACTTCTTAAACGTACAAAACAAACTGCTTCAGACATCACTGAATTGGTGTAAGGGTAATGTCGCAAACTCATCCAAAGTTGGTCCGAAAAATGCATGCTGTGGTAGCGTTTGCTGGTGGAGTAGGATGGCGAGACAATTGAGTTCTTAACTGCCTTGGTTCCAGCACGGTTTGACGTTTTATTGCCTTTAGTAAATGATTTGTGGGTATATTTGACTTTGTAAATTTCTCTCACCCGGTTCAGGCTGTGGATTCACACTATTTTATTATTGTGAGGGCTGAGGCTCTCTAGAATAGAAGGGCCCTCCCATTAAGGGGAGGTGGGTATTTTCTCCCACCTCTCAGGTTGGTTGTGCCTGACAAAAATAGAAGGATATCTAATGTCTTACCAGACATTACAAGGAACAGAAATGGATTTACACATTGGCCACGGTGCAACCCACAGGCTTAAATCAGAGCATCGATTGGGCAGCATGCATCGTCTGATCAACCAATAGGAGGCTCTAGTCCGGGACATTTAAACTGTGACGTTGCAGTCGCGAGCTCGCATGCGCGGCGTTTATTGAGTCTTCTGGGTGCATCAGCAGGAGACCAAGTTTTGAGTTGCCGAGCCGCGCTATTCACAGGTTTCTTGACTTCTTCAATCTTTTATTAAACGGTTTCCAGTTGATATAGTACATTTGGATGTGGCACTATACTATGTTATGCTTTGATTGAATTGTTTTTGCACAGATCAGTCATTTTTAATGTCTTTATTCACAGAAATAAATTCCACTCCATGCTATAGTCCCTTGAAAAACCCATTTGGCGAAACGCATGGGCGCCTTAAGAAATTGGCGTTGGGACGCGGTCTACACTAGCAACTATATGTGGAAGAACGTTTTCTATATAAATAATAAAAAAACAAAAAAAGAAAAAGAAAGAGAAAGAAAAATTTTTACAAATAACGAGTGAAACATTCAGCACAGTCCCATGGTTCAGCATGAGCTAAGTACTTTTTTGATTATCATTTTTGATATTATTGCTCAACATAAGAACTTGTGATATGATTAATATAGCATAACACTCAGCCATTGATGTAAAAAACTGGCATGAGTCTGGGAGTACCATATACTTAACCCAGAATAATTGAATGCCTATGGTTGTTTTCTGAGGCTGTGCTATGACATTTTTTGGTATCATTGAATCTGTTAGCATTGTTGAAGAGTTGAATGAGGAGTTTATATTTTCTATAGTATTCATTCACAGAGATAGACTCCCTTTTTGTTTAGTGTTACCAGAGTGGTGACTGGTTATACAAATCAATGACTGCAGTTTGTGGAGGGTAATGTTGCAGGCAGCTTTTACCCTTAGGCCCACAGGGGGAATTGAACTCACAACCCTTGCACCATCTAACAATGTATTAACCATTGTGCTACGTCTCAAGCTGCCTTAAGGGACACCTTTTCTAGCTCCTTATGGGGCACCCTGTTGGGCTACTGTCTGTTGCTACTCTGTGACAGTGATGCACACAGTCATTTCGCCCTACTGTGCCAGGGGGCTGTGTGGGTACATACCCCTTCTTGTGTTCATCTCTGGACTGCTGATCTGCATGTGCAGTGCACCATGGGTATGGTTGCGTTGACCCAGATCCTGGCCAACACAGCAGGCGGTTTGGGTGGTGGCCTGACGCCCTTCAGTAGCCAACCAGGGAGTTGTTTACAGCTATGGGGCTGCAGCCCAGTGGTTCCTTCAATGCCTGTGGGGCCAGTGGTCATGGGTTCAAGCCCACAGTGGGCTTATTTTATAGGGCTGTCTGCAGCATTGTATAGTTTTAATGTACATTAGTGCTTCAAGCGACAACCCCTCAGCGTACTGTAACCTTACAGTGCCTCATAAGGCGCCCCATATGGCACCTCATATGGCGCCCTATAAGTTGCCTTATAGGGTGTTCTATAGGGGACATTATGGTGTGCCTCAGCGGACAGTGCACTTTATAATGTGGCCTATGGAGTGCGTTATGGGGTGCCTTCTGCGGCAGCTTAGGTTACGCCACTGTGAGGGTGTGTTTGCTGGCAACACTACTGAAAATAAATGTAAAATGCCTCCTCATTCACTACGTAATGTACAGGGTGATGCCTCAGACAGCCTTCTGCATTGGGCACACTGGGGAATCGAACCCATGATGCCTGTATCAGCAGTCAGTGCAGTAACCATTGAACTACAGCTCTGTTTCAGTGATTTGTGTCTATGCGCCTTCTTATGATTAATGCACGGTAACGCGCCACGGCGCCCTGTAACGCTCGTTAGTTTTTGGAACACGCGTTAGTGGTAATGATGTACCGCCCATGTCCTTATTTGGGGTTTCTGTCTCTACCGTGGCTCCTAACGCGAATCGCACTAAAGCACTTTAGTAAACATACCCCCTAGACTTCAAAAACGCTGATTTCAGGAAGATGGCCAACTTCCTGAAGAAGGAGTTGGCAGGGTGGAAGGAGGGTGGGAGGAGGTAAGGGAAGTGGAATTGCAGTGGGCTAAACTAAAGGAGGCAATAAAAGGGGCAACAGATACATATGTCACCTCCCGACCACTGAGAGCCACCCAGGGTGTTCCACAAGGCTCCTCCCTCTCGGCCTTGTTATTCAACCTGTACATACAACCTATCTGCTCCATCATCAAGAACCACAAGATACAGTACACCGTCTAAGAAGATGACATTATGATATACACCCCTATCAGTCTTTACAGCCCAGACTACTCCAGCAAATGACAAGCTGGCTTCTGGAAAACAACTTGACCATAAATTACAACAAGACAGAAGTGCTACTCATCACCAGAAACTCCGCCTTCAACCCCCCTCCCGCCATCCTGCTGACCAACATCACAATACCAATAAAGCCCGAAGTAAAGTATCTCGGTGTGACTCTCGACAAAGACCTGAACCTACACATCACACATCACCAGAACCACCAGGAACGCATACCTCAAAATGAGAACCATAAGACGCTTCAAGCCTATCCTCTCACAGGATCACTTCCGCACAATCTGTCAAGCTCTAATCACTCCCATCTTAGACTACTGCAACCCCATTTACCTTGGGCTCTCAAAACAAGCAATCTGGCCATTACAGATGGCACAGAACACTGCTGCCCGCATAATACGACCTGAGATCAACTGTAGACCTCAAGGACTTCAGGAAGATGCTCAAAACGACGCTCTTCATAAAACACTATAAGGACATCACGTGACCTGACCAATGGCCACTCAGTCTGCTCACCTCTCTTCCTGACCCCCTCAGCCTCCCCCCTTCCCCTCCCCCATGCAACTTGTATATCGTTCCTTGTACATAGCTCACAGTGTATCTACTGTAGCTCACCATGAAATCATTTATATACTACACACACACATACGCTGTCGATTTAATCACTGCATGCCCGCTCCCACTGCCACGTGATTTGTTTGATGTGTAAACCACTTTGATTTCAGGATAAAGTGGTATATAAATCCTTTTAATTAAACAAACAAATAAATAAATAAAATATGTAAGGAAAGTAAATAAAAACAAGAGGAAAGGAAACCTATTTAGTTTTCTAAAGAAGTGGCTTTATAAATAAAGGCAAAAAACACAGCTTTCACAAAATTCAGAAGTTCGCAATCAGAGGAACACCAAAACAAATACAGGATAAAGTTAAAAGAGACAAAAAGAGAAATAAGGATAGTAAAATCAAAGGCAGAAGAAAAGATGGCTAAAGTCTAAAGCATGGCGATTAAACGTTTTTCAGGTATATTTGGGAGAAGAGGAAGATCAGAGGTGAAATTGCAAGACTCAAAAGTGCTGAGAACGGATTCGTGGAAAGTGACATTGAAAAAACAAAAATGCTAAACAAATACTTCTGTTCTGTTTTAACTAAAGAAAATCCTGGAGAAGGATCACCTGTGATTGACAAATATATAAATGGAAATGGAGTAGATATTACACCATTCACAAAATATGATGTGTTTGAACAGCTTGCAAAACTGAAAGTGAACAAAGCCACGGGACCGGATGGGATACATCCCAGGATACTGAAAGAGCTCAGAGAGGTTCTTGCAGGACCTTTAAAGGATGTTTTTAATAGATCTTTGGAGATAGGAGAAGTTCTGGAGGACTGGAAAATGGTCAATGTAGTACCTCTTCACAAAAGTGGAAATAGGGAAGAAGTGGCAATCTACAGACCAGTAAGCCTTACCTCGGTGGTGGGAAAAGTAATGGAGGTGCTCCTGAAAGAGAGAATAATGGCCTTTCTCAAAACCAATAGATTGCATGATCTGAGCCAACATGGTTTTACCAAAGGACGATCATGCCAAACAAATCTGATTGAGTGCTTTGACTGGGTGACCAGAGAACTAGATCAAGGGCATGCGATGGATGTGATCTACCTAGATTTCAGCAAAGCCTTTGAGGCTTATCAATAAACTGACCAGCCTGGGGATGGGTCCCAAGGTGATGAACTGGATCAGAAATTGGTTTACTGACAGACGACAGAAGGTAATAGCAAACAGAACTCACTCGGATGAAAGGAAAGTGATTAGTGGCGTGCCCCAGGGATCAGTCCTGGGGCCGGTACTGTTTAATGTATTTGTGAGTGATATTGCTGAAGGACTGAATGGAAAAGTCTGTCTTTTTGCAGATGGCATGAAAAATTTGCAACAGAGTGGACTCCCCTGTGGGAGTGGATAACAGAGGAAGGATCTGCAAAAGCTGGAAGAATGGTCTAATGCTTGGCAATTAAAATTTAATGTGAAGAAATGCAGTGTCATGCACTTGGGATGCAGAAATCCAAGGGAATTGTATGAGATAGGGAGAAATAGGTTGGTGTGCACGGACCAGGATAAGGACCTCGGAGTGATTGTTTTTGAGGATGTCAAAGTGGCGAAATAGTGTGAGAAGGCAGTAGCCAAAGCCAGAAGGATGCTGGGTTGCATACAGAGAGGAATTACCAGCAGAAAGGAGGAGGTACTAATGCCACTGTACAAATCGCTGGTGAGGCTTGAAATATTGTGTTCAGTTTTGGAGACCATATCTCGCAAAGGATATAAAAAGACTGGAAACGGTTCAGAGGAAGGCGACCAAAATGATTTGGAGCCTGTGTCAGAAGACATATGAAAAGAGACTCCAAGACCTAAATATGTTTACTCTAGAGGAGAGGAGGGAAAGGGGAGATATGATACAGACCTTTAAATACGTAAAGAGTATTCATGAACAAACAAACTTTTTTCAAAGACGGGAAAGCTGTAATACTAGAGGGCATAACATGAAGCTGCAAGGGGGAAAACTGAAAGGTACCATCAGGAAATACTTTTTCACTGAAAGGGTTGTGGATGCTTGGAATGCCCTCTCGATGGAAGTGGTGGGGACAAATACAGTGACAGAATTCAAAATGGCATGGGACAGACTCAGTGTATATAGAAACAGGATAAAATCAAAATAAACTTAACTGTCTCTGACATCTCAACAAGTAGAGGTGACCTGCACGGAGCGGTGGTTTCACTTCTAAACAAAGGCATGGGGAGGGGTGACCTGCACAGAGCAGTGAGCGCATCTACTCTTGCCACCTTGCTGAGCAGACTAGATGGACCATGCTGGTCTTTATCTGCCATCATATACTATGTTACTGTGGTACTATGTTCAGGAAGCTGTTAAAAATGCACTTGTTCTGAATGCACTTTGAGGGTGTCACTTAAATACAAATCCAAACATGCACTTTAATACAGATTAATTAGTGCACACATAATATTATAAACATTACCATCATGCCAGACGTCTCAGGGCCACTGACCCCTCCCCTCACACCCTTGTTTGACTGCTATATTCTAATGGTCTTAAGTAAGGGTGACTGTATCCCTAGCATTACTGGTTCCCCTGTAATTATCTGTTAGTTCACTATACCCCAATGATCCTTGAAAGTGTTATACTAGTTTCTCTATTCCAGTGTTAATGGGTTACTTGTATTGCCTGCTGTTCCTTGTAACGTTATCTTGATCCATGTAATGTTATGTTACTGTTACCTGTAAACAGTGTTGATCATTGGAAATGCTGTATATAAACTTTTCAAATAAATAAATACATTTCAGGCCATGTAGGTGTAGTTTAATCTTCTAGGGGCACTTTTTCACAGAAATCATAATTTCCTAAGGGACCTGGGATTTGTTTCTTGTCCGGGAAAAGTATAGTCAATGGTTACAATCGCATCTAGTGGAGAAAACCACAGTCCTCCAGCCTTCAGCATAGATTTCTCAAGGCTTCAGCAGAGGAACCTTTCAGCTTTTTCTTTGCTTCCCGATGGCAAACTCAAACAGCCACCAAACCTCGACATTGCAAAAATCAGACTTATTTATTTATTTTATTTATTTATTAACATTTCTTATATACCGCACTATTTGCCATCAGCGCGGTTTACATAGAACATAAACATCCGACAATCTACATATGTCTGGTCATTACATTTAACAGGAAATGGAACTTGGAGAACAAGGTAAACTATATACATAAGAAGTTGAATGAGAACGGATACTGTTTAGTGTTTCACATTGTTGGGGACGCCTGTTGCAAGATCTTGTCTGGTTGGCTACTAATAATGTTGAGGAGCACGCTATTTGAGTGTGACTGTCTCATTTTGACATTACAGTGTGACTGTCTCATTTTGACATTACAGTGCATGAATTTTCATTTAGATTTCTAGTTTTCACAGGCTGGTGAATAGAGAGGAGCTGCTGACATGCAGTCTGTATGGGAAGTGTGCAAGAAGATGGTTACGGCCACTGGACAAAAAGTAGCCTAAGTGATGGAGAGAAGGTGGCAGTGAAACTTTAACCCACCTATTTTTGAAGTATACAGATAAAAATCAGACTTAGCTGTGAAGCTTATTAATGTTGTTTTTCTTTTTCAGTTTAACACTAGCCGCACCCCATCCCTTACCTCAGGCATGCTGCTCCCTGATTTTTTTTCCATCATGCTCAGGAATGTAGTTCTTCTGCTTCTACCAGGTAAGGCTGCCAGATCTTCCATGGGCCGGGTGGGGATTGGGCCTTAACCACTGCCTGACAAAGGCAGACAGACAAAAAACTAAGGACTTGTACATTTGTCTGAACCTCTGCTACAAACAGCAGGGCAAAATGTTTAGGCTTAGATGAGAAAAGATGTACAGCCAGTTCTAGGGAAAGTGGTGGGGAGAGATGGATAGTCGAAGTTCAAGAGGACTTGTGGCTTTTAGAAGATTCTTTGACCAGCTAGTGACTTTCAGAAACACCTGTGACAGGGGGTCTGTTGCTATTGACAAAATCTATCATAAACTTTAAGACGTTTATGATATAGACTTAGGTTTTAGTGATCTTGGAGAAGTCCAGAAGTTTGTAACTGGTGGCAAGATGGGCTGTGACTCAGAGAAGTCTGTGAGTTTTTCTACAGAAGTGTGTGACTGAAGTGCAGAGACTTCAGAGGAGTCTACAAATGGGAATGATGATTAATATGAATAAAATACAGTCTCTAAAATGCTTGTATGCAAATGCTAGAAGTCTAAAAAATAAGATAGGAGAGTTAGAATATGTAGCACTAAATGAGAGGTTACATATGATTGGAATCTCAGAGACATGGTGGAAGGAGGACAACCAGTGGGACAATGTGATACCTGGGTACAAACTATAGTGTAATGATAGAGCTGATCAAATTTGTGGAGGGGTTGCGCTCTATTTTAGAGAGGGCATTGAGTCAGAAAGGATTAAAGTTTTGCAGGAAACAAAATTTACTGTAGAATCTGTATGGATTGAAATTCCATGTAAAAAGGGGAAGGCAATGGCAGTGGGGGTGTACTATCGACCGCCTGGCCACAATGAACAAATGGATGATGAAATGCTCAAAGAAATCAAGGAAGCTAACAAAAGTTACAGCACAGTAATAATAATGGATGATTTCAATTACCCCGGTATCGACTGGGTCAGTGTCACGGCAGGACATGCTAGGGAGATAAAGTTCCTAGATGAAATAAATGACTGCTTCTTGGAGCAGCTGGTTCATGAACCGACCAGAGGGGAAGCCATATGGGACCTAGTCCTTAGAGGAATACCAGATCTGGTTCAAGAGATAAGGGTGTTGGGGCCACTTGGCAATAGTGATCATAGCATGATCGTGTTTGATTTAATTAGTGGAGGAGGGATGGTAGGGAAATCCACAACTTTCGAAAGGGAGGCTATGATAAAATGAGGAAAATAGTTAAGAAAAAACTAAAAGGAGCAGTTGCAAAGGTTAAAGACTTACATCAGGCTTGGGTGTTGTTGAAAAATACTATCTTGGAAGCCCAGACCGGCTGTATTCCACGCTTTAAGAAAAGTGGAAAGAAGTCCAAAAAACTACCAGCATGGTTTAAAGGTGAGGTCAGAGAGGCTGTTACTGCCAAAAAAACATCTTTCAGGAAATGGAAAAAAGAGCCAAATGACGAAAACTGGAAACAGAACAAGCACTGGCAAGTTAAATGCAAGGCAATGATAAGGCAGGCAAAGGGAGAATTTGAGAAGAAGCTTGCTGCGGAAGCAAAAACACGTATTAAAGCCTTTTTCAAGTACATTCGTAGCAAAAAACCTGTGAGAGAGTCAGTTGGTCCATTAGATGATAGAGGGGTTAAAGGGGAACTAAGAGGCGACAAGACGATAGCAAAGAAACTGAATGAATTCTTTGCTTCAGTCTTTACTGAGGAAAATGTAGGGCTGCTACCCATGACTGAAGTGGTATTTAAAGGTGTGGAAGAATTGAAGGAAATATTGATACATCGGGAAGATGTATTACAACTATTTGATAAACTGAAGAGTAGCAAATGACCTGGACCGGATGGTATACATCCAAGGGTGTTGAAAGAACTAAAATATGAGATTGCAGACATGCTATTAGTAATCTCTGAACGATCATTAAAATTAAAAGATTGGAGGATGGCCAACATAACGCCAACTTTTAAAAAGGGTTCCAGGGGTGATCCGGGCAACTACATACCGGTGAGCCTGATGTCAGTATCGGGAAAAATGGTAGGAACCATCATAAAGAACAAAATTACACAGCATGTTGATGGTCATGGCTTAATGGGAGACAGCCAACATAGCTTTAGACAAGGAAGATCTTGTCTTACTGATATGTTATGTTTTTTTGAAGGTGTGAATAAACAGGTAGAGAAAGGATGGTCGGTTGATATAGTGTATTTGGACTTTCAGAAAGCCTTTGACAAGGTCCCTCATCAGAGACTTTTGGCAAAACTAAAGAGTAATGGGATAGGAGGCAGTGTACTATTGTGGATCGGGAACTGGTTAAAAGATAGAAAGCAGAGGGTAGGGCTAAATGGTCAATTTTCCCAATGGAGAAAAGTGAATAGTGGTGTACCCCAGGGATCTGTGCTGGGTCCGCTGCTTTTTGACATATTCATAAATGACCTGGAAAAGGGAATAACGAGTGAGGTTATCAAATTTGCAGATGACACAAAATTATTTAAAGTTGTTAAAACCAATGAGGATTGTGGAAAATTGCAAGAGGATCTTGATAAATTGGAAGACTGGGCATCAAAATGGCAGATGAAATTTAATGTGGACAAGTGCTAAGTTATGCACCTAGGGAAGAACAACCCAAACTATGGTTACACGATGCAAGGTTCCACATTAGGAACCACCACCCAGGAAAAAGATTTATGCGTTATTGTGGATAACATGTTAAACCCTCTGCCCAGTGTGCTGCGGTGGCCAAGAGAGCAAATAGAATGCTAGGTATCATAAGGAAAAGAATGGAAAATAAAACAAAGGATATTATAATGCCTCTATATCGTTCCATGGTGCGACTGCACCTTGAATATTGTGTGCAAGTCTGGTCGCTGTATCTTAAAAAGAATATAGCGTTATTAGAAAAGGTTCAGAGAAGAGCCACCAAAATGGTAAAGGGGATGGAAGGATACCCCTATGAAGAAAGGCTAAAAAGGTTAGGGCTCTTTTACCTGGAAAAGAGACGGCTGAGGGGAGATATGATAGAAGTCTATAAATGACTGAATGGAGTGGAACGGGTAAACGTAGATCGATTGTTTACGTTATCAGAATATAGAAAGACTAGGGGACATGCAATGAAGCTACAGGGTAAATTATTTAAGACAAGAGAAAATATTTTTTCACTCAACGTGTTATCAAACTCCGGAATTTGCTACCGGAGGATATAGTAAAGGCTATTAGTGTAGCTGGGTTTAAAAAAGGTTTGGACAAGTTCCTGGAGAAAAGGTCCATAAACCATTATTAAAAAGGGACCCAGGATATCACTGCTTGACCCAATACAAGCATTGTGGAACCTGTGTCTTTTGGGGAAACTGCTAGGTACGTATGACCTAGATTGGCCACTGTTGGAAACAGGATACTGGGCTTGATGGACCTTGGTCTGACCCAGTATGGCATATCTTATGTTCTTATGTAATTTTTAAAGATATCTGTGCTGTGACTCCGAGAGTTATTTTAGAAGTATCTACATGGCTAATAAGCAGAATTTAATGTGTAGATAGGCATGTACATGTAAATGACATTTAAGACCAGGGACTTTCTAAATGTGGGGATGCTTACCATGTCTAAAAATCCTGGAGGCATGATGAGGGGTGGGGAAAGGGAGTGGTTTTTTTGGGCCTACAGCACAGATGTGGATTTCCCATTTCACCTAGGAGATCCATATCTGTAGGGGAACTCCTAAATGTCAGGTATGTATAAGTGTCTGCTGGAAGGGGCTTTATGTTTGCTATCTCCTCAGTTCTCCCCCTTATCTTGATCCCCCTGATCAACCCCCCCCCCCAAACCTGATCCCTCCACCCATTGCCATGTCTAACATCCGATGCCATCCTGATTCTCCCCCACACTGATGAGATTCTTAACATATCCAATTCCCCCTACCCCTCTCAAAACATTTAATTTGGCTGACCAAAGCAACCCGTCCATCACAAAGACCCTTCAACCGATGGCTTCTGGAAACAAATCCAACCCCTCTGAAATCCCTTCATATCTATGCTCCCTCCCCCCTCCCCAGCCTTCACAAGAGTCCTTGATGTCTGATGGAACAGGAGCAATCCTCAGTCTTTCCTGCTTGACTGGCCACAAGTATCAAATGGTGGCCAAGATCCCAGAGACCCCTAGCAATAATCTGATGATATTACTTCTAGGGATCAGGCTGCCAAATAAGGGCACGTTGCTACTCTTATTTGGCAGACAGATTCCTAGTCTGTGAGATTACTTCTAGGAGTCACTGGGATCTTGGCTGCAACTTTGACACCCATGGCCAGATGAGAAGGAGAAACTGGAGGTCATTCCTACTCCACTAGTACCAAGGACTTGGTAAGACTGGAGAGGCATTGGAAGTGGAGGTGGAGGTGGGCCTCGGGGGAATGGGCTTGTTGCATTGTTGTCAAGGGCTGTGGGTGTGGGGGGGAGATTTATTTTGGTGGGGGGGGGTTACTTTGGCCAGCCTTATCGAATGCTTTGGAGGAATAGGAGGGATTGGATGTGTTGGGAAGGTCTCTGGTGAAGGGGTGATTGGGAGGGATCAAATGTTAGAAATAGTAACAGGAGGAGGGATCAAGGGGTTGATCAAGGGAATCGAGATCAGAGGGGAGACGGAGATGGTGTGCTCTTGCTGTCTCAGGCTGTCCATGTGGACATTGCTGCCTGGATGTCTCACCTCCATCTGAAATTGAACATGGCCAAAACTGAGCTCCTTATCTTTCCCTCTAAACCCATCTCGCCCTTTCCACCCTTCTCTTTTTCTATGGATAACATTATACTCCTTCCCGTTTCCTCAGCTTGCAACTTTGGGGTCATCTTTGACTCTACTCTCTCTTTCCCTCCACACATCCAAGAAACAGCTAAAATCTGTGGCATCTTTCTCTATAACATCAGCAAACTTCATCCCTTTCTTTCTGAACACATCTCTAGTCATCTTCCATCTTGACTTTTGTAACCTGCTCCTTGCTGATTTCCCTCTAAATCATCTCTTTCCCTTTCAATCTGTTCAAAACTCAGCTGCACAGCTTATCTTCCACCAGTGTTATTAGGTTCACACAACCCCTCTTCTCAAGTCATATCACTGGCTCCCTATCCGTTTTTGCAACCATGTTCAAACTTCTCCTACTGACCTGTAAGTGCATTCATTCTGTGGCTCCCCACTACCTTTCCTCTCTTAATGCACCTTACACCCCTTCTCGGGAACTCCACTCCTCTGGCAGATCACTTTATCTATGCCCTTCTCTGCTGCTGCCACCCTGCTGCTCCATATGCCTGGAACAAACTACTTGAGTCAATACGTCAGGCTCCTTCTCTACCATATTCAAATCCAGGCTAAAAAGTCTCCTCTTCAAGGCTGCTTTTGGATCCTGATGCCTCTCACTCTCTTGTTCACCACTTACAGATATGTTAGTGAGAAGAGGAAGGGCAAAAATGGTATTGTCAGACTCAAGGGTGAAGGGGAGGAATATGTAGAAGATGATGAAGATAAAGCAGAATTGCTTAACAGATATTTCTGTTCTGTGTACACAGATGAAGAACCAGGCACAGGACCTCAAAAAACACCCACAAACAGGAACAGAAGCGAGGGGCATCTTGAACAATTTTCAGAAGACTGTGTTCGTGAGAAACTAGCTAAACTTAAAGTAGACAAAGCGAAGGGACTGGATGGGATACACCCTAGAATACTGAGGAAACTTGGGGACGTTCTAGCAGCTCCACTGACTGACCTTTTCAATGCCTTGTTCAATGCCAAAGGACTGGAGAGAGGCTCATCTGGTGCCTTTACATAAAAGCGGAAGTAAGGATGTGGTTGAAAACTACAGGTCGGTTAGTTTAACTTCGGTGGTGAGTAAATTATTGGAAACGCTGCTGAAAGAGAAAATAGTGAGGTTTCTGGAATCCAGTGGATTACAGGATCCGAGGCAGCATAGATTCACCAGAGGCAGGTCTTGTCAGACAAATCTGATTTCTTTGACTGGGTGACCAGGGAGTTGGACTGAGGGAGAGCCCTAGATGTGGTGTATTTAGATTTCAGTAAAACCTTTGAGGAGGGGAGTGGTCTGAATTCCAAGATGGCGACAGGGATCTGTTGAGCTGGGATGCCTAAGAGAAAGGGCAAGCAGCGGGCTCTCCCCGCTGAGCCTTCTTCTGCAAAATCCTCTCCTTTAGCGAACACCGGGCCGATAGACCGATTCGTCCAGCTTACCAAACAGCAAATAGGGGAGATTAGAGGGGGCTTGGAGTCGCCGGTTCAGGATTTTTCGGCTTCTTCCGCCCCGTATGTGTCTTTCTCCCCATGTGGTCGGTCTCCGCCTTCACCTCCGAGGCAGCCGGGTCCTCCTCCAATGAGTGCTGCCGTTTCTCCCTCAATTTCTGGAGCGGATGAGGCGGTGAGTGAGCGGGGCTCTGGTGAAGTGGACTCTGGAGGGCAGCTGGCTACATCTGCAGCAGTGAATCTCTCGGCGGTTGTTCAAAGCTCGGAAGGCGCCACTGCTGGATCGGGAGTCTGTGAGCCTGCTGAAGAAGACAGCCCTCGGACCTCAGTATTACACCCAGAAATGCCACGGATGTTTGTCTTGACGCGTCCTTCAGTTGTATCTCTGGATAGCATTTGGGACGCCATTTCCGGATTAGCTACTATGGTGAGTCAACAACTGATTTTGGCCGGGACTCGGGTCTCCAATCTTGAAGTTTTATCTTCCAATCTTTCCGCTGAGTTTACTGATCTTAAAACGCAAGTTACTACGAATAATCAGACAGTTTCACAAATTTCAGATGTAACTGACTCCTTAGTTAAGGACAATATGGCGATGAGGCTGAAGTTGGAAGTATTGGAGAATGCTGCTAGATCCTCAAATATCCGTCTCCTTAATTTTCCTATGGTGCCTTTGGTCTCTCCGATTGACCTTTTTAAAAGGTATTTACAAGAATCTTTGAAGGTTACATCAGAATTAATTCCTCCTATCACTAAAGCATATTTTCTACCTTCTGGAAGGAAGACTGGGGAGAAAGCGGCTGGTCTTCCAGAGATGAGCTTATTAGATGTATCAGCTCTTCTTCAGACGCCTAAGGATGAAGAACTTGAAGTCTCTACACTGATTGTTTCCTTGGCACTATCATGCGATAGAGACTGGCTTCTCAGGCTTTATTTTAAATTTCGTAATAGTTTGTTTTTGGGCAAAAAAATAGGAATGTTCCCGGATGTTTCCAGAGAAACGCAACATAGGCGTAAATCCTTTTTAATTTTGCATCCTGGGGTTACTCGTCTGGGTGCTACATTTGTCCTCCGTTATCCTTGTAAATGTGTTGTTGTTTTTCAGTCGCATAAGTATGTCTTTTTTCAGCCCGAGGACCTGTCTTCTTTCATTAGTGCTCACATTGTAACTTCTTCTCCTCTTTAGCAGTACCCCACCATTAGTGATTCTGTTTGGTTTCCTGTGTACCCTCTGGTATTTCCTTAAAATTTACTTTATATTGTTTTTTTACAGAGGATGTTCCTGACCTCTGTAATAGTTTTCGACTTCTCTCCTTCACTTTGGGGACTACAAATAGCATTGTTTAATTTTTTTGATGTTATGTGCTTATTAATTTTTTTTTCCACAATGTCTATTACTGTCCAAGTGCTATGCTTGATTCAACGCTAAAATGCATAAATATAAAATTTAAAAAAAAAAACCTTTGACACCATTCCTCACAGGTGACTTATAAACAAACTGAGCACCCTAGGGATGGACCCTAAAGTTACTGTTTGGGTTAGAAATTGGTTGAGTGGGAGGTGACAAAGAGTACAGGTAAACGGAGCTCACTCTGAGGAGAAGGAAGTTATCAGTGGTGTGCCCCATGGATCTGTCCTTGGTCCGATTCTTTTTAACATCTTTGTTAGTGATATAGCAGAAGGGCTATCGGTTAAGGTTTGCCTCTTTGTGGATGATACCAAAATCTGCAATAGAGTAGACACCCAGGAAGGTATAGATAACACGAGGAGGGATCTAGCTAAGCTTGAAGAATGGTCTAGAATTTGGCAGCTGGGATTTAATGTTAAAAAATGCAAGGTCATGCATTTGGGCTGCAGCAATCCAAGGAAGCAATATAGTATAGGGGTGAAGTACTTTTGTCCACTAAAGAAGAGCAGGACCTAGGCGAGGTTGTGTCTGATGATCTTAAAGTGGCTAAACAGGTAGAAAAGGCGACAGCAAAAGCTAGAAGGATGCTTGGGTGCATACAGAGAGGAATGGCTAGAAGAAAAAAGGAGGTGATAGTGCCTCTGTATAAGTCTTTGGTGCGGCCTCATTTGGAGTATTGTGTGCAATTTTGGAGACCGCACCTTCAAAAGGATATAATCAGGATGGAGTCAGTACAGAAGGTGTCTACTAAAATGGTTAGAGGTCTTCATTATAAAGCATATGTGGACAGACTTAAGGATCTTAATCAGGGGCGGCCCAAGGGGGGTGCGGGGCAATGTGCGGAGACTCGGCGCGGGGCCTCTTTTGTATAAGGGGCCTCATTTGCATAAATATTTGCATAATGTTATCATACACTAACTTTTAGTAAACATGCCTCTTAATGAGTGTATGGATAAAGAAAGACTAAAAGATTTCTACATTACTATAATCCAGTGCCAACCACCAGGCACATTGGAACTACTACAAACACTGCCCATTTAGAACCCATAGCAAACCCGCCGTATTGTAACAGCACTACCAGGACTCACAAAGCACCATACTCTACCTATCAAAAGGCAACACTGCAAATATTAAACCAATACATTTCAGAGAATAACAATACATGACCTACTGGGGAAAGAGAACAAGTGGCAATGTCAAATAGGAATTACATAAACAGAATACCTCAGCTCAGTTACACATGTAGAACATAGACCATCACCAAACAAGGAATCACAATTTAGAAACAGGAAGACAATTAAACTGGGAACCCCAAAAGCCAAACTTGGAATGTACAACAACACTGTAGAAATAAAACTATAAATTAATTTCCTCTTGTACTTAACAAAGCGCAGACGTCAATGATGCACATTTCCCAGAGCTAACATATTCCAGTTAATAAATTCAAAATAAAGAGATATTTTTCTACCTTTTGTGCATTTCTTTTTCAGTTGCGATTGCTCCAGCCACTTTCTTCTGGTTTCTTTGTGTCTTTTGCTAACTCTCCATCGTCTGCTGTCCATTTGTCCTTTCTTCTCTCTTTTAGTTTTTTTCCATTCTCTCTCTACATCTGCTTTAACATACTAATCTTTCTCCTTTTGCTCTTTCCTCATTCCTTTTTCATTCACTCAAATTTTACCCCTCCATCCTCAATCCCCACTTACTCTCCCAATACCCGGCCAATTGTAGATTTTTCTTCCCTCCCACACAAAATATTTTCCCCTCTCCATTTCACTCTCCCAGCTCCACCACATTCTAATCCTCCCCAACATCAGCTCCCTTCTAGTTCCAGCCCTACCCAGCATCCACTCCCTTCTAGTCCCCGCATCAGCCCATTTCCAGTCCTAGCCCCCCCCCCCCACCATCAGCACATTTCCAGTCCTAGCTCCCCCATCCATTTCCAGTCCTATCCGAGTCCCTCCATCAGCTCATTTCCAATCCCAGCCCCCCATCAGCCCATTTCTAGTCCTTTCCTAGCCCAACCATCAGCCCATATCAAATCCTAGCTCCCCTCCACTCAGCCCATTTCCAATCCAAGCCCCCTATGAGCCTACTTCCAGTTCTAGCCCTTCCATGAGTCCATTTTAATCCAAGCCCCCACCACAGCCCATTTCCAATCTTAGCACCCCCAACAGCTCATTTCCAGTCCTATCCTAGCCCCTCCATCAGCCCATTTCCAGTCATAGTTCCCTCCCCTCACAGCCCATTTCCATTCGAAACCCCCCTCCCCATCAGCTATTTGCAGTTCAAGCCCCCCTTCCACTCAGCCCATTTCCATTCCAAGCCCCCGTCCCCATCAGCTATTTGCAGTTCAAGTCCCCCCTTCCACTCAGCCCATTTCCAGTACTAGCAACCCCCCCAGCCCATTACCAGTCCTAGCTCCCTATAGCCCATTACCAGTCCTAAGCCCCCCATCACCCCATTTTCAGTCTTAGCCCCCCATAGCCTATTACCAGTCCTAACCCCCCCATCAGCCTACCTTCAGTCCTAACCCCCCATCAGCCCATTACCAGTCCTAACCTCCCCCCATAGCCCATTACCAGCCCTAACCCCCATCACCCTATTTCCAGTCCTAGCCCTCCCATAGCCCATTACCAGTCCTAACCCCCCCATCACCCCATTTCCAGTCCTAGCCTCCCCCCATAGCCCAATAGCCCTGTTCAATGTAAACCACCTTGATATCATGAAAGGCAGTATATAAGAAATGTTAAATAAATAAATTGCATGTCCCTTAGGCTTTTTGAAGGAGTAAACAATCAATCTCTCTTTACCCATTACACTCCATTCATTATTTCATAGACCTTTATCATATCTCCCCTCTGTCATCTTTTTTCCCAGGTTGAAGAACCCTAACCTTTTAAGCCTTTCCTCACAGAGATATCCTTTCATCCCCATTACCATTTTGGTGGCTCTTCTCTGTACCTTTCCTAATTCTGCTATATCCTTTCTTAGATATGGCGGCCAGAACTGCACACAATATTTAATGTGTTCTCGCACAATGGAACGTTACAGAGACATTATAATAGTCTTAGTTTTATTCTCCATTCCTTTCCTTATGATCCTAGCATTCTATTTGCTTTTTTGGCCACAGCTGCCCACTGGGCAGAGGGTTTCAATGTATTATCCATGATGATGATTAAATCCTTTTCCCGAATGGTGGTTCCTAATATGGAACCTACCATTGTGTAACCGTAGTTTAGGTTGTTCTTCCCTAAGGGCCCGATTCATTCAAGACAAAGATCTCCTTTGTACCTCCAGGCTGACCCAGATATACAAAGGAGATCGCGATTCTGATCTCGCAGGGCACATCTAACCCTGCAGAATCAGAATCGTGAACAGCACTGTATGTGCAGGCCAGGGCTGCGATTCAGTCCCGGCCTGAACGTACAGTGCTAGCCCAGTTAACTCAGCCAGGGCTTTTAAATGGAGTCGCGGTGCTATGGCATCCTGTTGCAATGGCACTGCGGTTCCATTTAAAAGCTGTGATTCCGGCTGCTTCCCACCAAGTTAATTCCCCGCAACCAGGGCCGGATTTACCTATACGCCAACTACGCCGTGGCGTAGGGCCCACAGCTGACAAGGGCCCACAAAAATTGAAAAAATTGTTAGGGTTCTTAAAATTAAATTAAAAAAAAAACGCTGGCTGCTGCCGCGGCAGCATGGACTGTCCCGCGGGGCCCCCTCTGCTGCCGCGGCAGCATGGACTGTTCCGCGGGGGCCCCCTCCGCCCGGCTGAATCCCTCCCTCCGTGCCGGCTTTGAGAGGCGCGAAGGGAGAGTGTCTCCCTCGAGTCTCTGTTAAGCCCGCAGGGGCTGATCCCATCAGCCCCTGCGGGCTTAACAGAGACGCGAGGGAGACACTCTCCCTTCGCGCCTCTCAAAGCTGGCAGGGAGGGAGGGACGGATTCAGTCGGGCGGAGGGGGCCCTGCGGGACAGTCCATGCTGCCGCTGCTGCGACGGCAGCG
Organism: Ichthyophis bannanicus; assembly: GCA_033557465.1. Taxonomy (NCBI): domain Eukaryota; kingdom Metazoa; phylum Chordata; class Amphibia; order Gymnophiona; family Ichthyophiidae; genus Ichthyophis; species Ichthyophis bannanicus. Next base: position 922,747,647 of record CM066032.1, on the reverse strand, counting down.
GCAGCAGCCAGCATTTAATTTTATTATTAAATTTTACTTGAGCCGATGGGGGATAGGACTGGTAATGGGCGGGGGGGGTTAAGACTGGAGGTGGGCTGATGGGGTTAGGACTGGTAATGGGCTGTGGGCTGGGGGGGGGTGTAAGAAATGTTAATGGGCTAGGGGGGGGGGGGGTTAAAAATGGTAATGGGCTGTGGGCTGATGGGGGCTGTCTGGTAATAGGCTATGGGGGGGCTAGGACTGGAAATGGGCTGGGGGGGTTAAGACTGGAGGTGATCTGATGGGGTTAAGACTGGTAATGGGCTGTGGGCTGTTGGGAGGGGGTTTGGACTGGTAATGGGCTATGGGGGGGCTAGGACTGGAAATGGGCTGATGGGTGGGCTAACACTGGAGGTGGGCTGATGGGGTTAGGACTGGTAATGGGCTGTGGGCTGATGGGGGGTTAGGACTGGTAATGGGCTATGGGGTGGCTAGGACAGGAAATGGTCTGATGGGGAGGGGTTAGGACTTGAGATGGGCTGATGGAGTTAGGACTGGTAATGGGCTGTGGGCTGATGGGGGAGGGGGTTAGGACTGGCAATGGGCTATGGGGGGCTGACTGGAAATGGGTTGATGGGGTTAGGACTGGAAGTGGGCTGATGGGGGGTTAGGACTGGTAATGGGTTATAGGGGGGGCTTAAACTGAAAATGGGGTGATGGGGGGTTAGGACTGGAAGTGGGTTGATGGGGGGGGCTAGGACTGGTATTGGGTTGGGGGGTTGATAGGACTGGAAATGGGCTGATGCAGGGACTAGAAGGGAATGGATGCTGGGTGAGGCTGGAACTAGAAGGGAGCTGATTTTGGGGAGGATTAGAATGGGATGGGGCTGGAAGAGTAAAATGGAGAAGGGAAAAATATTTTGTGTGGGAGGGATAAAAAATCTACAATTGGCCGGGTATTGGGAGAGTAAGTGGGGATTGAGGATGGAGGGGTAAAATTTGAGTGGATGAAATAGGAATGAGGAAAGAGCAAAAGGAGAAAGATTAGTATGTTAAAGCAGATGTAGAGAGAGAATGGAAAAAAACTAGAAGAGAGAAGAAAGGACAAATGGACAGCAGACGATGGAGAGTTAGCAGAAGACACAAAGAAACCAGAAGAAAGTGGCTGGAGCAATTGCAGCTGAAAAAAAATGCACAAAAGGTAGAAAAATCTCTCTTTATTTTGAATTTATTAATTGGAATATGTCAGCTCTGGTAAATGTGCATCATTAACGTCTGCGCTTTGTTTAGTACAAGAGCAAATTAATGTATAGTTTTATTTCTACAGTGTTGTACATTCCAAGTTTGGCTTTTGGGATTCCCAGTTTAATTATGACGTCAGGGCCAACAGCGCGCTGCTGATCCGGCGTGCTCGTTTTTATCTTTTCTGGGGGCCCACAATTTTTGTTGGCGTAGGGCCTCACTCACTCACACGTGTGCATAGTCTGTTTTAGTTTGCTTTTCTCTGACCAGAGAAGGGCTGTACTTTTACAGAGCTCTGCTAGTGAGGGGATATTTGCCTCCTGGGACATCTTACTGTGAGTTCTAGCTGTTTATTTAATTATTTACTGTTTGTCTAACTGTTTGTTTAATTATTTATTGTTTGTTTTAGTGGTGTGCTAGTTCAGCCCTCTCAGCTGTACTTACCTTGCCTCTCTCAACTAACTGGGCTTTGTGTGGTAGCCATTTTGGATTACATCTCTCTCCCCAGAACCTGCTGTTTGTTAAACTTTTTTCCTGTCCTTGCCTGCCTGACTCCTCCCCCTCCCCTGAGGTATTGTGTAGCCTTCTTCCTGTTTTCTCCACGTGTGCATAGTCTGTTTTAGTTTGCTTTTCTCTGACCAGAGAAGGGCTGTACTTTTACAGAGCTCTGCTAGTGAGGGGATATTTGCCTCCTGGGACATCTTACTGTGAGTTCTAGCTGTTTATGTAATTATTTACTGTTTGTCTAACTGTTTGTTTAATTATTTATTGTTTGTTTTAGTGGTGTGCTAGTTCAGCCCTCTCAGCTGTACTTACCTTGCCTCTCTCAACTAACTGGGCTTTGTGTGGTAGCCATTTTGGATTACATCTCTCTCCCCAGAACCTGCTGTTTGTTAAACTTTTTTCCTGTCCTTGCCTGCCTGACTCCTCCCCCTCCCCCTGAGGTATTGTGTAGCCTTCTTCCTGTTTTCTCCACGTGTGCATAGTCTGTTTTAGTTTGCTTTTCTCTGACCAGAGAAGGGCTGTACTTTTACAGAGCTCTGCTAGTGAGGGGATATTTGCCTCCTGGGACATCTTACTGTGAGTTCTAGCTGTTTATGTAATTATTTACTGTTTGTCTAACTGTTTGTTTAATTATTTATTGTTTGTTTTAGTGGTGTGCTAGTTCAGCCCTCTCAGCTGTACTTACCTTGCCTCTCTCAACTAACTGGGCTTTGTGTGGTAGCCATTTTGGATTACATCTCTCTCCCCAGAACCTGCTGTTTGTTAAACTTTTTTCCTGTCCTTGCCTGCCTGACTCCTCCCCCTCCCCCTGAGGTATTGTGTAGCCTTCTTCCTGTTTTCTCCACGTGTGCATAGTCTGTTTTAGTTTGCTTTTCTCTGACCAGAGAAGGGCTGTACTTTTACAGAGCTCTGCTAGTGAGGGGATATTTGCCTCCTGGGACATCTTACTGTGAGTTCTAGCTGTTTATGTAATTATTTACTGTTTGTCTAACTGTTTGTTTAATTATTTATTGTTTGTTTTAGTGGTGTGCTAGTTCAGCCCTCTCAGCTGTACTTACCTTGCCTCTCTCAACTAACTGGGCTTTGTGTGGTAGCCATTTTGGATTACATCTCTCTCCCCAGAACCTGCTGTTTGTTAAACTTTTTTCCTGTCCTTGCCTGCCTGACTCCTCCCCCTCCCCCTGAGGTATTGTGTAGCCTTCTTCCTGTTTTCTCCACGTGTGCATAGTCTGTTTTAGTTTGCTTTTCTCTGACCAGAGAAGGGCTGTACTTTTACAGAGCTCTGCTAGTGAGGGGATATTTGCCTCCTGGGACATCTTACTGTGAGTTCTAGCTGTTTATTTAATTATTTACTGTTTGTCTAACTGTTTGTTTAATTATTTATTGTTTGTTTTAGTGGTGTGCTAGTTCAGCCCTCTCAGCTGTACTTACCTTGCCTCTCTCAACTAACTGGGCTTTGTGTGGTACCCCCATCCCCCTGCTGAGGGTTGACAGGGTACCTTGTAACTGCCCTCTTTAATAGGACTTATCTCCCTCCCTCCCTCCCTCCCCAGCACCCACCCACCCCTGGGGTAATTGTAGTTTTATAGGTACTTGCACATCTTAGAGGAAAGGGGCTGCTCTCAGGTGCAGCTCTTAATCCAAATCAGTCATACACAGAGGACCTGAGATTAATTAAGCTTCAGGTACACAGGGTGTATTAGGGGTATTAGATACACTTTTATTAGTATAAGCATCTACACCAATCCTTATTATATACCGAATTTAAAAGACCTAAACACAAGCTTTAAACTAAGATGCAGACAGAGGTCCAGCAACGAGATGGGGGTTCTCCAGTCTTTTGCATTGAGTGTCACATGTATGATTTTCTCCCAGTTGGTGAGAGGTCCTACATATGCACTAAGTGCAGGGAGCTCTTTGCTCTCAGGGAACGAGTCCGTTCTCTAGAGGCTAAAGTAGCAGACCTGGAAGACATAAGAAAGACAGAGAAGTACATGGACGAGACCTACAGGGATATAGTCCTGAAGTCCCACCTCCAGTCTGGCAGCATCCCTGTTGCCATGGAGGAGAGAGGTCGCGTGACAGGAGAGCATCACCCTGGTGTGGCAGGAAGTGATCCTGTAACTAGGACCTGTCCTCCAGGTGATGTAAAACCCTCTCGCACCGAGGACGTTTCTCCAGGGCCATGTCCCCATGAGGGGAGGGTCAGGACAGCTGTTATAGTTGGTGATTCAATCATTAGGAATGTAGATAGCTGGGTGGCTGGTGGACGTGAGGATCGCGTGGTAACATGCCTGCCTGGTGCGAAGGTAGCAGATCTCACACACCGCCTAGATAGGATCATAGATAGTGCTGAGGGGGAGTCTGCTGTCTTGGTACATGTTGGTACCAATGACATAGGAAAATGTGGTAGGGAAGTTCTGGAGGCTAAATTTAAGCTTTTAGGTAGGAAGTTGAAATCCAGAACTTCCAGGATAGCGTTCTCCGAAATGCTTCCTGTTCCACGTGCAGGACCCAAAAGACAGGCAGAGCTCCGGAGTCTCAATGCGTGGATGAGACAATGGTGCAAGGATGAGGGTTTTGGATTTGTTAGGAACTGGGGAACATTCTGGGGAAAGGGGGGGCTCTTCCGAAGGGATGGGCTTCACCTTAATCAGGATGGGACCAGACTGCTGGCATTAACCTTTAAAAAAGAGATAGAGAAGCTTTTAAACTAGAAAATAGGGGAAAGCCGACAGTCACCCAGGAGCGCATGGTTCGGACAAAGGTATCCTTGAAGGATACTACCAAAAACAGTGAGGTTCCAAAAGGGAGTATAGTAGCCCAAATGCCCTTGAGTAAGGAGCAGACAGAGCATAAAGATTCCCAATTACCCATGCCTACCAATAGCCAGATTAATATTAATAAAATTAATAAAATACAGTTACTAAATTGCTTGTATGCCAATGCTAGAAGTCTAAACAATAAGATGGGAGAATTAGAATATATAGCACTAAATGAGAGGTTAGATATGATTGCACTCTCAGAGACATGGTGGAAGGAGGATAACCAGTGGGACACTGTGATACCTGGATACAAACTATATCGTAATGATAGAGCTGAACAAATTGGTGGAGGGGTTGCGCTCTATGTTAAAGAGGGCATTGAGTCAGAAAGGATTAAAGTTTTGCAGGGAACACAATTTGCTGTAGAATCTCTATGGATTGAAATTCCATTTATGAAAGGGAAGGTGATGGCAGTGGGAGTATACTATCGACCGCCTGGCCAGAATGAACAAATGGATGATGAAATGCTCAAAGAAATCAAGGAAGCTAACAAAAGCCACAACAGAGTAGTAATAATGGGTGATTTCAATTACCCCGGTATCGACTGGGACAGTCTCACAGCAGGACAAGCTAAAGAGATAAAGTTTCTAGATGAAATAAATGACTGCTTCTTGGAGCAGCTGATTCATGAACCGACCAGAGGGGAAGCCATACTGGACCTAGTCCTTAGTGGAACGCCAGATCTGGTGCAAGAAATAAGGGTGTTGGGACCACTTGGCAATAGTGATCATAGTATGATCATGTTTGATTTAATCAGTGGAGGACAGATAGTAAAGGAATCCACAGTACTACCTTTTAACTTTCAAAAGGGAGACTATGATAGAATGAGGAATATAGTTCGGAAAAAACTAAAAGGAGCGGTTCCAAAGGTTAAAGACTTACAGCAAGCTTGGGTGTTATTTAAAAATACTATCCTCGAAGCCCAGACCAGCTGTATTCCACGCATTAAGAAAAGTGGAAGAAAGTCCAAAAAACTGCCAGCATGGTTTAAAGGTGAGGTCAGAGAGGCTGTTGCTGCCAAAAGAGCAACCTTCAGGACATGGAAAAAAGAGCCAAATGATGAAAACTGGAAACAACACAAGCACTGGCAAGTTAAATGCAAAGCATTGATAAGGCAGGCAAAGCGGGAATTTGAGAAGAAACTTGCTACGGAAGCAAAAACACGAAATAAAGACTTTTTCAAGTACATTCGTAGCAAAAGGCCTGTGAGAGAGTCAATTGGACCATTAGATGATAGAGGGGTAAAAGGGGCAGTAAGAGGGGACAAGGCTATAGCAGAGAGACTGAATGAATTCTTTGCTTCGGTCTTTACTGAGGAAGATGTAGGGATGTTACCCAAGACTGAAGTGGTATTTAAAGGTGATACTGCAGAGGAATTGAGAGAAATATCGCTACACCGGGAAGATATATTACAACTATTTGATAAACTGAATAGTAACAAATCACCTGGACCGGATGGTATACATCCCAGAGTGTTGAAAGAACTGAAATATGAGATTGCAGACCTGCTATTGGTAATCTGTGAACTTTCATTAAAATCATCTGTAATACCTGAAGATTGGAGGGTCGCCAACGTAACACCAATTTTTAAAAAGGGTTCCAGGGGTGACCCGGGAAATTACAGACCGGTGAGCCTGACGTCAGTACCAGGGAAAATGGTAGAAACCATCATAAAGAACAAAATTACACAGCATGTAGATAGCCATGGCCTAATGGGAGACAGCCAACATGGCTTTAGACAAGGAAGATCTTGTCTTACTAATCTGATCTGTTTTTTTGAAGGTGTGCATAAACAGGTAGACAAAGGTGAGTCGGTTGATATAGTGTATCTGGACTTTCAGAAAGCTTTTGACAAGGTCCCCCATCAGAGACTTTTGGCAAAGCTAAAAAGTCATGGGATAGGAGGCAGTGTACTATTGTGGATCGGGAACTGGTTAAAAGATAGAAAGCAGAGGGTAGGGCTAAATGGCCAATATTCCCAATGGAAAAAGGTGAATAGTGGAGTACCCCAGGGATCTGTACTGGGTCCCCTACTTTTTGACATATTCATAAATGACCTGGAAAAAGGAATAACTAGTGAGGTTATCAAATTTGCAGATGACACAAAACTGTTTAAAGTTGTTAAAACCCAAGAGGATTGTGGAAAACTGCAGGAGGATCTGGATAAATTGGAAGACTGGGCATCCAAATGGCAGATGAAATTTAATGTGGACAAGTGCAAAGTTATGCACCTAGGAAAGAACAACCCACACTATAGTTACACGATGCAAGGCTCCACATTAGAAACCACCACCCAGGAAAAAGATTTAGGAGTCATCGTGGATAACATGTTAAAACCCTCCGCCCAGTGTGCAGCGGCGGCCAAGAAAGCAAATAGAATGCTAGGTATCATAAGGAAAGGGATGGAGAATAAAACAAAGGATATTATAATGCCTCTGTATCGCTCCATGGTACGACCGCACCTTGAATATTGTGTGCAATTCTGGTCACCGTATCTTAAAAAGGACATAGAGTTATTAGAAAAAGTACAGAGAAGAGCCACCAAATTGGTGAAGGGGATGGAAGGCTACTCCTATGAAGAGAGGCTAAAAAGGTTAGGGCTCTTTAACCTGGAAAAGAGACGGCTGAGGGGGAGATATGATAGAGGTCTATAAATTAATGAATGGAGTGGAACGGATAAACGTGGATCAATTGTTTACGCTATCAGAATATAGAAGGACTAGGGGACATGTAATGAAGCTACAGGGTAAACTATTTAAGACAAATAAGAGAAAATATTTCTTCACTCAACGTGTAATCAAACTCTGGAATCTGTTACCGGAGGATGTAGTAAGGGCTGTTAGTATAGCTGGGTTTAAAAAAGGTTTGGACAAGTTCCTGGAGGAAAGGTCCATAAACCACTATTAAAAAGGGACCCAGGATATCAATGCTTGACCTAGTACAAGCACTGCAGAACCTGTGTCTTTTGGGGAAACTGCTAGGTACGTATGACCTAGATTGGCCACTGTTGGAAACAGGATACTGGGCTTGATGGACCTCGGTCTGACCCAGTATGGCATTTCTTATGTTCTTATGTTCTTAAGGTAAATCCGGCCCTGCCCGCAACCCAACCACCAATCTGGCCTCCTAAGGCCAGGGTCGGGCTGCAGGGGATTAACTTTGTCTCCCCCAGCCCCTTCCACACCCCGATGCCACAAAAAAATAACTTCCCCAGACACTTCGCCGGCCTTGGACGTACAGGGCCAACATTAGAATCATCCCGGTACGTCCAGTGCCGGACCACCTCTTCCCCATCCCCGACTAACTTCCCCACAGAACCGTCAGGGAAGTTATTTGGGTGCCTGCAGCCACACAAATAGCAGGGATGGACGTCTCGTTAGGATGTCCATCCCTGCTATTTGTGGTTTAGAATAACCCCCTAAGTGTATAACTTTGCACTTATCCACATTAAATTCTATCTGCCATTTGGATGTCCAGCCTTCCAATTTTCCAAAGTCCTCTTTTATTTATTTATTTACATTCTTTTATATACCACGCTATTCTGCATCAGTGCAGTTTACATCGAACAAACTGAAATTACATTGAACAGGGCATTATAACTTGGAGATAACTATTTTACAGGGAACATGGGCTATGGAGGGTTAAGTGGCTTGCCCAAGACCACAAGGAGCACCTGTGGGACTAGAAACCCCAGTCCTTCCGGCCCAAGGTTGCTGTTCTCTAGTGGGATTTGAACCCCCGACCTTCCGGCCTGAAGTACCTTGCCCCAACCACTAGGCCACTCCTCCACTCCTCTTGCAATTTTTCACAATCCTCTTGTGTTTTAACAACCTTGAATAATTTTGTTTTATCTGCAAATTTGATCACCTCACTTGTTATTCTCATTTCTAGGTCATTTATGACTATGTTAAAAAGCAAAGGATCCAGCACAGATTCCTGGGAAATTACACTATTCACCTTAATCTACTGAAATTATTGGCCATTTAGCCCTACCCTCTGTTTTCTATCTTTTAACCAGTTCCCGATCCACAATAGTACACTGACTATCCAATGGCTATTTAATTTCACCAAGAGTCTGTCATGAGGGACTTTGTCAAAGGCTTTCTGAAAATTAAGATACACATGGATCCCAATTCCACATTGTGCACATCTGGCCTGTCCGGATGTCCAAAAAATGAATGGGACACAGTTGTTCCAGATTCTGTAACCATGGGAGCTATACGTTCCCGTAGTTGAAGAATCTGAGAACATGGACAGGCCAGCATGTACAGTATTCTTAGTGGGGAGACATACAGCATACTGCCCATCTCCACCACTCAGTGCTCCTGCTGGTGTGCCAGTGTTGTGGCGTCCAGTCACCATGGTACCGGGATGCTCAGCAAGAGCAATCAAGGCTGACAGCGGGGTATTTTCCCTTTCCCCGCGCCCAAACCTCGGTGGGATCTGCCAGTGCCGGGATCGGGTGGAGGGGGTCTCACCTGCCGCAGCTCCTTGTGTTGGTGGGGGCTGCCTGGCCTGGTCGCTGTCTTTACTGTGATTTATTCCACCTCTGAGATGGAATAAGTATTATGTCCAACCTGCACCCCCCAGTCATACAGGGCCCTGACCTAAATAGGCCCTGTACATCCGGGTGCTTCAGCCCGCCCCCGCTCTGCCCACTCTCCACCTCTGGCCCTCACCCTCCTGCCCCCTTCCAGTGCTTCCTGCACAAACCCTCTGTACCTGTGGGGAGGGCTAGGAATAGCGTGCCAGGCCAAGACGAGGGTTGGACGTCCAACCAGAACGTCCAACCCCACTATTCGTGTCTCTGCATTGGGCCGTATGTCAACTGGATCACCTTTATCTACCTATTTATTCACACCTTCAAAAAAACTATAACAGATTAGTAAGACAAGACTTACCTTGGCTAAATGCATGTTGGCCTTCTGCCATTAAACCATGTTCAGTAATTTTATTCTTTATAATGGTTTCTACCATTTTGCCTGGTACGGACGTCAGGTTCACCAGTCTGTAGAGTCCTGGAACCCTTTTTAAAAATTGGCATTACATTGGCTATTCTCCAATCTTCACATATTAAAATGATTGTAATGCTAGTTCACAGATTACTAATAGTAGGTCTGCAGTCTTATATTTTAGTTCTTTCAGCACCCTGGGATGTACACCAAATAGTTGTATTACAGGTTCACATTTTATTGAAATTTGTTTCAATTCCTCCAATCCATCACCTTTAAATACCATTTCAGGCTTGGGTAATTTCCCTATATCTTTTTCGGTAAAGAGCAAAGCAATGAATTCATTCATTCTCTCTGCTATGGCCTTGTCCTGCCTTTGCACCCCTTCTACACCTCTATCATCTAATGATCAAACTGACTCTCTCACAGGTTTTTTGCTACGAATGTACTTGAAAAAGATTTTATTATGCATTTTTGCTTCCACAGCAAGCTTCTTTTCAAATTTTTTCTTTGTCTGCCTTATTAATGCCTTGCATCTTACTTGTCAATGCTTATGTTGTATCCCGTTTTTGCCATTTGGCTCCATTTCCCATTTCCTAAAGGATGCTTTATGGCTATAATAGCATATCTGACCTCACCTTTATACCATGCTGGCAGCCGTTTGGCCTTCCTTCCACCTTTCTTAACGTGGGTATTACATCTGGTCTGGGTTTCCAAGAAAGTGGGTGGCATTTTTGAAGGTATTTACATGGGCAACTGCCCTAGTTACCCATGTAAATGCTTTATCTGGGATTTTCCAAAGGTATCTACATGGGTAGTGCCTTTGGAAAATCCCGGATAAGTCCCTAACACCCCCAGATGCTATGCGGTTAGCATCGGGGCGTGTTTGGGGTGTTCTGGGGCAGAGTGGGGGCAGAGGAAAGGGCTAAATCAGTAGCATCAAAAATGCTGCTACCTGTTTAGCCTCGGCGGCTCCGGCACGTCCAGCCAAACCCGGATTTTCATTTATATTTCTGCAGAAGTGAAAACCTGGGTTAAGGGGGTTGGTGGGCAGGCTATGTGCCGATGGAGCGCATAGCCTGCCTAGATGAAAATCAGGCCCAGTATTTTTAAACAACGCCCATGCTTGATGTAAACCTTTAACCTTTGCAGCTGCTCCTTTTAGTTTTTTCTTAACTATTTTCCTCATTTTATCATAGTCTCCATTTTGAAAGTTAAAAGCTAGTGTCTTGAATTTCCTTGCTGTCCTCTCTTAATTTATTAAATCAAATGTGATCATATTATGATCACTATTGCCAAGTGGCTCACAATACCGTTATCTCTCTCACCAGACCCTAAGGACTAGGTCTAAAATAGTTTTCCCTCGTTTTGGTTCAGAAACCAACTGCTCCATGAAGCAGTCATTTATTTCATCTAGAAACTTTATCTCCCTAGAATGTCTTGCTGTGACATTGACCGAGTCGATACGGGGATAATTAAAATCACACATTATTCCTGGTTGTAATTTTTGTTAGCTTCTCTCTTTTCTTTTAGCATTTCATCATCCATCTGTTTCAGTCTGGCCAGGGGGACGGTAGTACACCCCCCACTGCCATAGCTTTCCCCTTTTTATATGGAATTTCTATCCATAGAGATTCTACAGTGTATTTTCTTTCCTGCAAAACTTTTATCCTATTTGACTCAATGCCTTCTCTAACATTGCGATGTAGTTTTACCCAGGTATCATGGTGTCCCATTGGTTATCTTTCTTCCACCAGGTTGCTGAGATGCCAATTATATCTAACCTTTCATTTAATGCTACATATTCTAATTTTCCAAGGAGTAGCCTAGTGGTTAGGGCAAGTTACTGAGGGCCAGGGGTTCGAATCCAGCTAGAGGACAGCAACTTTGGGCTGGAAGGACTGGGGTTTTTAGTCCCACAGGTGCTCCTTGTGGCCTTGGGCAAGCCACTTAACCCTCAGGTACAAAATCAGATTTTGAGCCCTTTGGGGGCAAGGGAAAAATATATATACAGTACCTGAATGTAAACCACTTTGTCTGGATAGAAAAGCGGTATATAAGCCTAGTTAGAAAATAAATAATATTTGCATACAGACATTTCAGGGGCTTTATTTTGTTCATATAACAATCTGCTTATCAGTTGACAGGGATAATTTTGAATCTTTCAGCTCTGTTTGTTCTGTACTTAAAGGCAGCTGGGGTACTTTTACCTTTATTGGAAGTTCTCTATCGGGATGCCCTAACTCCCCCTTTTTGCTAGTATCCTTCAAGGATATATCATTCCGAACCATGTGCTCTTGACTGCCAACTTTCTTGTATTATCTAGTTTAAAAGGTGCTCTATCTCCTTTTTAAAGGTCAATGCCAGCAGCCTAGTTCCACCCTGGTTAAGGTGGCACCCATCTTTTTCGGAAAAGCCCCCCCCCCCCCTTCCCAGAATGTTGCCCAGTTCCTAACAAATCCAAAACCCTCTTCCTTGAACCATCGTCTCATCCACACATTGAGACTCTGGAGTCCTGCCTGTCTTTTGGATCCTCTGCGTGGAACCGCAAGCATTTCTGAGGCTGCTACCCTGGAATTTCTGGATTTCAACTTCCTACCTAAAAGCCTAAATTTGGCTTCTAGAAAATCCCTCCCACACTTTCCTATATCATTACTATGAACATCTACCAAGACAGCAGGCTTCTCCTCAGCACGATCTAAAACCTTGTCTAGGTGGTGCGTGAGATCCGCTACCTTTGCACCAGGCAGGCATGTTACCAGGTGATACTCATGTCCACCAGTCACTCAGCTATCTACATGACTAATGATTAAATTGCAAACTGTAATGGCTGTCCTAACCCTTCCCTCATGGACACATGGCCCTGGAGAAACTGCCTCAGTGTGAAAGGGTTTTATATCACTTGGAGGAAAGATCCTACCTACAGGATCACTTCTTGCCACACCAAGGTGATGCTCTCCTTTTACGTGATCTCTCTCCTCCATGGCAACAGAGAGGACTTCACTACTATGTCCCTATAGGTCTCATATATATACCTCTCTGTCTTCCTTAGGTCCTCCAAGTCTCTTATTCTAGTTTTCAGAGATTGGACTCAATCTTGCACCTAATTAAGACCTCTCACCAACTGGGAGAAAATCATACATGTGACACTCAGTGCAAAAAGCTGGATAACCCCCATCTCGCTGCTGGATTGCTGTGTTCATCTTAGTTTTAAGGATTTGCTTAGCTATTTAAGTTGTTTACTTACTGAAAGTTACTAGGAATACTTGTGTTTTTCATCTTTCTTAATGTTTTAATATACTATTTTGTTTCCTATGAATAGAGATATTCAATAAAACATTGCTGCATATTATTTTTACCGCAGAGGTGCTCCACCCTCAGTCAGTTGGTTGGTGCAATGGTATATCTTTTTGATACATTTTTTGATTCATTTACGTATCTACTTTCTTAAATTCAATCTCTCCATGAGATCTTTGTACTCATACCTGACTCTTGGACTATGGGGTATGTTTACTAAACTGCGGTAACATTACAGACCGCATGTTAGGTAACATTACCATGCAGTGCGTAACGTTACCGCGCAGTAATGTTACAACCCGCTCAGAAGCGTTCTGCGGCGCGGTACACACCGCAGAGGGAGGAGAGAGGGCAGAGAGCAGGGGTCAATGTGTGGGGAGTGGGTGGGGAGAGGCTCCTTGCACACTAATGCGCTGAACTGAAGGGCTGAATCCTACCGCGAATGAAAATCTGCTGTTAGATGCACATTTACAGGAGAGAGAAACCATCTAAGTGTCAGCAATGTACAGCCTAGGCAGGGAGTCCGAGAAAGGTGATAGTAGTGCTCCATCTGCAACAACAGTATAGTGGCCAAGTATGAAAGGCCACTATGGTGATGGTGCAAATGGAGCATAGGGGGAGAGCAGGTGGGACATGCAGTGGGGGCAGCTGGGGCACAGGGTGAACTAGGCCGTCACCCAGGTGGCACATAGGAACATAGAAACTGGAAATCAGCAGGACAGCAGCTGACCAGGGCCAAACATGCCCAGTAGTCCGTGTTCCACAGTGTCCCATCCAGGGGACATTACCCAGCAAGTACCCCAAAAGTCACACAGGTACCACTATGCCTGTAATAGGGCAAGCAGTGCACATCTGGGGACCACACCAACAAGGGTCCATAGACCACTCCTAGGATGTCCCAAACAGATTGTAGACCCAGCTAACTGAACACACTTTACGGCAGCCCCTAGTAAGGCATTACAGGGTGTGCCCATACGTTGTCGGAAACATATATACACCCAGTAGGCCAAACTGATTACACCGTACCTGAGGTGCATACCCTAGTCTGTCCACAGTTGGCAGTAACAACACACTCCACCTACATCTATCCGGTCCACCCTAGCCAATAGTTGCTAGAGCACCAGCCTTACATCCCCCCAGCCATCACTTCCCCATGTGGAAGGGACATAACATTGATAGACAGTGATGGGGGGGGGATGTGTGGATGTCCATTTATGCCTTGCCACCCCAGACCCCGCACCCTAGACACCCGCCTACCTGCACAGTGGATGGCCTAGGACCACGCATGACCAGCACCGACAGCATATGATCATGTCGGCATGGCGGGGGGGGGGTGTTTGTGCTGGAAGGAGCAGTGCCGCCTGCCTGCAGTGGACCTAGGCCATGCCCTATACCAGTATGTGGTGTGCAGTGCAACAGAAATGGTCTACCTAAGGAAAGTAAGAGTAGCCCCAGGGACCACTACTCCTCTGTGGCAATAGTGTGGTGCAGTACACACAGCCAGTATGTCCAGATGCTAGAAGGTCACAGGTTCAAGTCCCAGCTGTGGATCCTACAGAGCATCTCCCCACATTTTACCCTACAATGCAGATACAACATCAACATGTGCAAACCCCAAAGCAGCGTTGAACAGGGGTCGAACACCCACACACACAGGCTCCACTATCCAAAGCTTTATGGAGAATCAGGCTGTTGGCCCCAGCATGGAGCTGCAGTTATCAGCAGAGCATTACTACTACCCCCTGCACAGTTTAGCAGTATCAGTACTGTGATCAGGACCAGTGTGGCGAGAAGGTTGCCAACCACCCCTATCATTGCACAATGCTGCAGTAGGGGTGTGTATGTCTATCAGTTGTTTTGTGGCTGCCTACACCACTCTGGGCCCACAATGTCCCACTGTTACCAGCGTTAGCCTGCAAATATGCATAATGAGGAGCAAGGTATTGTGGGTATGACCCAGACAGGGCGGTTTGGCAGGTTGTAGGGCAATGGCTGGGACACTGTAATGCCCGACCACCACCTGCATGGACAGGGTGGCCACAGCATGGTATGCTGTGAGGTCACTCTCACCCTGACCGAGCAGTGACCATGGCATGTATATGCTCCCACATAGTGCTCCACACTATTTGTCTTCAGTTATACCTGCGTGTTCCCAGTTCTGGGGCTCAATCACTGCGATGCCTGCTTGGTGTCTGTGCTGTACAGCCCATCTCTGAGTGCACAGGGGTTCCCCTGTGAGCATGCACTATGGACTGGGTAGTGGACTGTCTGCAGTTAGTCTGTGCATGTTGGAACACCTTGTAGGGTGCTGCAGGTACAGTCTGACTGTGTCGTCTGCTGGTGAGTGGCAGACTGTGGTGTGGGGCAGTTGAGGTTTCCCCAGCTTATCCCAAGCATTACTGCTGTTCTGCCACTGCCACAGGTATGGCTCTGGTCCACCAGCCATGGAGGGCTGTCCTCTGCCAGCAGGACTGTGGTTGCTTGTCCTACAGCCAGGGATCAGGCACCTGTCCCTCCACTCCCTCACCTACAAAATGGGTGATTGTGGGTCCTTTGGGATATATAGTGTATACCACTTTGACGCGCAGAGACAGTGCTACATCCACCTCATGCAAGTGTAGACACCCCTCTGCCCTGATAACAGGTGCCCATGGCAACCAGACCCTAACACTGGGTATGCACTAATCTGGTGTCTGGCCCCACAGGGCCACAAGTGACTGCAGGACACAGAAGTACTTTCGGTTGCACTGCTAGGAACACCTGGCACACACTAGCAGTTCTGGGGATGTGCAGCAGGACCTATCTCTAGCACCACATGTACTGCGGACCTAGTGCTGGGTGCCCATCCTAACCCTCAAGGTGCACAATGGCATGGTCTGTAGCTACTCTGTGCCAGTATCATGCACTGTCAGTCTGTCTTACCACGCTGCAGTACCAGAGAGGTGCAGACCCCATCTGGTGATCAGCTGTAGACCGCTGTTCTGCATGTGCATTGTATCATGGGTGCTGGTGGGGTTACCCTATCCTGGCACACAGAGCAGACGGTTTGCGCGGTGACCTGCAGTCCTTCTGTACCCAGCCATTGCTGTGCAACAAGCCATAGAGATATAGCCTACTAGTTAGTACAATGGCATTCTAAACAGTGGTCATGGGTTTGACTCCTTGTTGTTCCCTCTTTTCATGCCTGTCCAACTCAGATATTTTGCATGCCTGTAACAGTCATATCTTTGCATATCCATGCTGCCAGCCCATATTACCCTCACCACTGTTGCCAACAATCCTTCGGTCCATCTTTCTGTGTCTGTCAGCTGTCTAGCATCCTGTCTTCCTGTGCAGGCTGCCACCCCATGTCCTGCGCTGGTACCCTTTCCTGCATTGCACCTCTTCATGCTTGCCTCACCTGTGCCTGATCTGCATGGCACCACCATTCCTCTGACCACCCATCATTGTAACTATCCTGCCACCTCCGCCTCCACTGGGGGACACGTACTCCCATTGTCTGCCGCCAACTGTCTTTCCAGTACTTTACATTGCCAACACCCTGTGCTCTGGTACAGTTGCCCCCACCATGTTTGTCAACAGTACTGGCAGCCACATGGGATGCCCGCAGATATGGCAGGTCCAGCAGCTCCCAGCTCTTCCTCCTTCTGTTCATTGCCTTTCCTCAGTGCTCTATCTAGTGTTAGGGCTACATCTGTCTCTGTGCCTCACAGGTCATGCATGTCATCCTGCAGCACCTTGCAGCCCTTAGGGCACCATAACCTTGTTAGGCCACCTTAACCTATGGTTCCATAGTCCAGGGTGCCTTCTACGGTGCCTTGTCCAGGGGTGTCTAATATGGCGCTTAGCCTAATCAGCCCTATAGGGCGCCTTACAAGGCGCCTTATGAGGCACCTTACAAGGCACCTTCCTTATAAGGTACCTTACATGGTATCTTAGAAGGCATCTTATAAGGCACCTTAGAAGGTGTACCTGTACCTTTACCACGGAACCTAATGCAGGTGACATTACCGCAGTTTAGTAAACATATCCCTATATGTGCCATGAGTTTGTACTGTCTCCACACCCCTAAATGAAATGTATACTATATGTGCAGTTCCAGTGACTACCACAGCTAGCTTTTCCTATCATCTACTAAGCTCATAAGGGTTGGGTACATTGGTTTCACTTTTATGTTAATGGATTATTTAATTAGGCTTATATACTACCTTTCTACCAGCCAAAGTGGTGTACATTCAGGTACTGTACTTTATATATATTTTTCCCTTGTCCCCACAGTCTATGTTTTTGTACCTGAGGCAACAGAGGGTTAAATAGCTTGCCCAAGGCCACAAGGAGCACCTGTGGGACTAGAAACCCCAGTCCTTCTGGCCCAAGGTTGCTGTCCTCTAAGTGAGATTTGAACCCCTGGCCCTCTGGTCTGAAATAACTTGCCCCAACCACTAGGCCACTCCTCCCTCTAATGTTTATTGGTTGACCACCCATATTTGATTATCTCATGCATGGATCAAGATTGCTATAATATTAATTACATTATATGAGGCTCATATTAATTTCTGGATACCATTTTTTAATCGGTTTACTTTTGGTATCTTAAAACTTGGTGCATATCAGCCTATAATATTTGGATCCCAACCACTATAAGTCCTCATGTTCTATATAGGAGGATCTTTATCTTTCCAATATACTTATTTTCAATGAATGAGGTGGTCTCTTGATTTTAGAATATAGCACGGCTACATCCTGTGATTATGACCTTCACACTAGACTGTGACATCATACAACCTCGTTTGAAATTGGCGCCATAACGGATGATCAGTCCTTTCACATTGAGAGCTTAACAACTTTAGGTAAGCTGAATGTCAGCATACACAAGTAAAGACCAATTCTTTATTTATCTTTAATGCTCTGATAGACTAAGGGATATGTTTACTAAAGTGCGTTAGTTCGATTCGCGTTAGGAGCCGCGGTAGAGACAGAAACCCCAAATAAGGACATGGGCGGTACATCGTTACCACTAACGCGCGTTCCAAAAACTAATGAGCGTTACAGGGCGCCGTGGCGCATTACCGCGCGTTAATCATAAGAAGGCGCACAGACACAAATCACTGAAACAGAGCTGTAGCACAATGGTTACTGCACTGACTGCTAATACAGGCATCATGGGTTCGATTCCCCAGTGTGCCTAATGCATAAGGCTGGCTGAGGCATCACCCTGTACATTACGTAGTGAATGAGGAGGCATTTTACATTTATTTTCAGTAGTGTTGCCAGCAAACACACCCTCAAAGTGGCGTAACCTAAGGTGCCGCAGAAGGCACACCATAACGCACTCCATAGGCCACATTATAAAGTGCACTGTCTGCTGAGGCACACCATAATGTCCCCTATAGAACACCCTATAAGGCAACTTATAGGGCGCCATATAAGGTGCCGCATGGGGCGCCTTATGAGGCACTGTAAGGTTACAGTACGCTGAGGGGTTGTCGCTGGAAGCACTAATATACATTAAAATTATACAATGCTGCAGACACCCCTATAAAATAATCCCACTGTGTGCTAGAACCCTTGACCACTGGCCCCACAAGCATTGAAGGAACCACTGGGCTGCAGCCCCATAACTGCTAACAACTCCCTGGATGGCTACTGAAGGGCGTCAGGCCACCACCCAAACCACCTGCTGTGTTGGCCAGGATCTGGGTCAACGCAACCATACCCATGGTGCACTGCACATGCAGATCAGCAGTCCAGAGATGAACACAAGAAGGGGTATGTACCCACACAGCCCCCTGGCACAGTAGGGCGAAATGACTGTGTGCGTCACTGTCACAGAGTAGCAACAGACAGTAGCCCAACAGGGTGCCCCATAAGGAGCTAGAAAAGGTGTCCCTTAAGGCAGCTTGAGCCGTAGCACAATGGTTAAAACATTGTTAGATGGTGCAAGGGTTGTGAGTTCATTTCCCACTGTGGGTCTAAGGACTAAAGCTGCCTGCAACATTACCCTCCACAAACTGCAGTCATTGATTTGTATAACCAGTCACCACTTTAGATATCCTTCTATTTTTGTCGGGCACAACCAACCTGAGAGGTGGGAGAAAATGCCCACCTCCCCTTATTGGGAGGGCCCTTTTATTCAAGAGAGCCTCAGCCCTCACAATAATAAAATAGTGTGAATCCACAGCCAGAACCGGGTGAGAGAAATTTACAGTCAAATATACCCACAAATCATTTACTAAAGGCAATAAAACGTCAAACCGTGCTGGAACTAAGGCAGTTAAGAACCCAATTGTCTCACCATCTTACTCCACCAGCAAACGCCGCCACGACATGCATTTTTCGGACCAACTCCGGGCCCTGTATCAAGTGAATGTGTGCCTGCCAGGCGGGGGTTATATTTGGATGAGTTTGCGACATTACCCTTACACCAATTCAGTGATGTCTGAAGCAGTTTGTTTTGTACGTTTAAGAAGTGCTGCTGGCAAACATACACTCACAGGGCTATAACCCGAAGGTGCTGCATAGTGTACCCTACAAGGCACACCAGAGGGTACAGTTTAATGTGCACTGTCTGCCAGGGCACCCTATAGGGCGTGTTACAGAGCGCCCCATAGGGCATGTCGTAGGTTTCCCGATGAGGCACCGTGAGGAGTCTGCACTGTGAGGGTGGTGGTGCTGGTGGCACCAATGTTAATTAAATAAAATTGCCGCAGACAGCCCAACCTAGAAACCACACTGTGGGCTGCAATCCATGATCTCTGGCTCCACCAGCAGCACATTAGGCAGTATGCAAAATCACTAGAACCACCAGCAAATCCCTGGCCGGCCACTGAAGGATGTCCGGCCACCACCCAAAACGTCTGCCATACCCATGGTGCACTGCACATGTACATCAGCAGTCCAGAGATGAACATAGGAGGGGGTAGGCACCCTCACAGCACCTTGGCCCGGAAGGGAGAAATTAATATGTGCGCCACTGCCATAGAGCAGCAAAAGACAGTAGCCCAACAGTGTGCCAAGAAGAAGCCTGAAAAGGTGCCCAGTACGGTGTCTAGAAGGGAGTCCCAAGCTAAGTGCAATATTAGGGACACATGGATAAGACAGTGCAGATGGAACCCTGGCCTATCGAACCATATGTCACAGTGCTCCAAAAAGGGTATGTTGGCCAAGGTCAGTGTGCCCTAGGGACTGCAAATTGCATCTGGAGGACCTGCAGGACCTGCGTGGAAGAGAGACAGATGTAGGACGAACACCACATAGAACCCACAGTAAAGGCAATGAACAGGTGACTGACAGAGGGAGAGTAGGGAGTTACTGAACCTGCCATCCCTGCGGGCATCCCATGTGTCTGGCAGCAGTGCTGACAAACATGGTGGGGGCAACAGCACCACAGCAAAGGGTGTTGGCACCATAGAGTACTAGAAAGACAGTGTGTGGCAGGTGAAGAAAATATGTGTCCTCCAGTGGAGGTGGAGGTGGCAGGATAGTCCCACCGATGGGTGGACAGAGGAGTGGTGGTGCCATGCAGAACAGGCACAGGCCCGCCAAGCACAAAGAGATGCAATGCAGACAAGGGTAGCAGTGTAGGATATGGGGTGACAGTGCACAGCGACATACAGGACATCTCACAGCTGACAGATGCAGATAGATGGACCAAAGGATGGTCCGCAACTGTGATGAGGACAATATGAGCAGGCAGGACATAGAAGCCAAGAGATGACTGTTACAGTGACCACAGGTACCAGTGCAGGAAAGGCATCAAAACAGGAGAACAGAGAGAGTACAAAGCCATGACCACTAGGGTGGAAAGCACTACAGAAAACAATAGACTACAACAACACTTGTAGGCACACAGAAATGGCTGCAGACAGGACCACAGCATGTCACCTTAGAAAACTACAGCTGTGTGTCAGGTGAGGGCACCCCCAAAGAGAAACCATGATGCAATACACAGGTAGAGCAGGGGTCCACAGCCAACATCACAGTCCATAGGTGGGATGGGAGGCACATATGAACAGGTCCACACACACCAGGAGATATAATGCAGTGTAAACAACATGCAATAGATCAGGGGAGCGACACATGAGGGGTGGAAGGGGCCAGTTCAATGGAAAGCTATGTGGATGGCCTGTGGACAAAGGCAATGGACTGAAAGAGGAGCATGTGAATGACCAACCAGATCAGTGATGTGGCCCAGACCAACCGGCAGCAGCAGTCCCAATACACAGGCAGCCCGGTCACATGCCTGTCCCCAGGAGGAAAACTACAGGCAATCCAGAAGATGTGGCAGAGAGGCTGCATACAGGCCACACTGACATGCACAGCTCAACCATGGAAGGGTGGGCGGAGATGTGTTGGGGCTGCACACAGCATATGGGCAAGTAAGCAGCAAACAAGGAAGGAAAAGAAAAATGTCATGTGTTGTCCAAACTGGCAAGCTCCCAAGTGGCAATGAAATTGTGTGACCACTATCCCAAATATCCCAAACAACTAAAGTGCAAACAATGGTCCACAAAAGGCAGTCACCAGACCCAAGCAGACATTGTATCCTGCACCCCGGTGCACCATATGCTATGTAGAAAGCCATGGGGCCTGTGTGGCAGTCAATGTCGTCAGCACACACCCAATCCATGTTGCGAGGCCACCCACCTGTTGCTGCCCGTAGAGCCTACCCACCTTGACCACCCACCACTGGTGCCACCCCAAATCCTAGCCCGCATTTCATCAGCTGTCACAAACAGACAGTAATATGTGATGTGGAGGGTTTCACCACGACATGTCCCCACAGTGTTCGCACCCACCGTATGCACAGTAGTCACCATCCCCAGCCACCAACAGACCCAGGTTAAAGCATGCAGAGTGACAAGGCACCATTCAATGTCAATATTGACGTACCAGGGTTACACAACCATGTACAGCTCATCCACCCCCTACTGCAATAAACAAAACAACCAGACAGTTCATGGCAGCAACGGTGGGCCAGTCCCCCCAGTTAGAGTCAAAATAGGCCAACAATGAGTTCGAAAAAAGGCCGGTGTCCAAATTGCAGAGGCCCATCTCCCAGTGGCAACAACATCCAGGGACAGTCTCACAGAGGTGCTGTGTCCAAGCACATATGGATGATGGGATCTCCAGATGCAGTGTAGTAGATGTGTCATGTATGTTGTCTGTGTCCTGTGTGAAAAGGTGTAGATATTAGGTAAGGGAATGGCACACCCACCCCCGGCTCCATTAGGTCACAAAGGAGACAGTGAGATAGAAAGAGTTCTCCCCAAAATGCATAGATAGCACTACATGACATGGCCACAACACTGAGCACAGTGCACATGGACCACTGCAGGAAATGTCTCTGAAGACCAGGACACCATCCCAAAATGGTCATGTAAATGCACATGACGCACAGGCATCCCACGGGTCCAGAGCATGTCCAGCAGTGTTGGCGCACAGAGATAACACCGAAAGACATGTTGATATCAACAGGCCAAATGCAGCATCAGCACGTGGTGTATGTCCCAGAGGATGGAAGCTGAGGCCTACCTGAAAGGTAGAGCTGTGGCCTGATTGGGTATGTCCGTGTCAGGCAAGAGCACAAAGAGCCCCAATAGAGGCTGCAGACATCAATGAACTGCGGACATCACCACGTCCGCATGGGTAGCTGTGAGTGGAGCATGTCCAAGGTGCGTTGTGTTGTGCGGAAACAAAATGTTGACGTACATCGGTCCACCAGCAAACCTGAGACACGTCTGAAAAGAATATATGACACATGCTCACAATGTACAGTAGCCCAGAAGCAGAAGGTAAAAGAGAGATGAGGGAACATCACTGGACAGGTGGCCATACACATCCCTGAAACAGACAAAGGAAGGGTGGAGCAGAATGATATGTCATGTAGACAAGTCACACAGACACAGAGACATACACTGTGAGACAAGGTATGCATGCCAGCAGCTGCAGATGGCAGGACCCCCGACAATCAGCGACAAGTGGAGACACCCATCACAGTACATGCATGAGTGCCCTGAATTTTGCAAATGGCACAATGGCAGTGAGGTTCCCGCATGCATGCGCCCAAACAATACAATGCCCTGTGCCTGTGGACACACACAGCCTGTTATTATGTGCAGCAGATACACCATTTAGACCCCCAAGATGTGCACAGGCAATGGCCACATGTGTGACAAACGGAAGCTAAGGGTGATGGAGTAGTGGGCAGAAGACATGTGCAGCACCATAGGAGCAGTGGAGAGGGAACAACATATATGTGTCAAACGGTGCTGACAGCAATGCAAACCTCACTGTATGTCAACTCACCCGAGTCACCTGCATGTTGCAGTGATGTACACACACTCCCCACACGCAGCACAGCATCGGGCAGTATGGTGAGCCAATCCCTGGGGGCCCAGAACACAGAAGCTTATCCTGGGGAGGCAAAAACACAACAGACATATCGAGACATGTCACGGTACTGCCGCACAATCCATACACCAGTTCACACATGGCGACCCAGAGGTACGTCCCCAGCACAAGCGGAACTTACAGGAGAAGAGTTACTCGATCAGATGTTGCCTGGCCGCCATCCCCACATGTGTGTCACCATGGCCAGGTGCAGGAGGGCACACAGGATCCACCCCGAGATCCTCATTAATATCGACTGGAACATTGTGCCTGAGAGCAATGTTGTGGAGGATGCAACAGGCTAGAATGATCTTTGCACAGTCATGGGTCCGTACTGTAAGGCCCCGCCGGTCCTATCCAGACACCTGAAGCGACTCTTGAGAACGCCAAAGGTGCGCTTAATGACTGAGCGGCTGGAGGCATGGGCCTCATTGTACCGCATCTCTGCACCTGGCCGAGGGAGACGCACAGGGGTAAGCAGCCAGGTGTGACACCCATATCCTGCATCACCTGCAGAAAAAAACGGTGCAAAGTTACACGTGTGATGATGCACCAAGGGAATTACTGATGTAGCAAACGACAACTGGACAGCAGAGAGGCCGTGCACACAGATATGACGCCAAATCAGTGCACACAGTGTCTGTGCACCAGAGGCTGATGATGCCACAAGCAAAGCACCATGGAATGCCAATAGGGGAAGTGCACATCCATGTTACCGTGCCCCAGGACATGTCCCAAAACTGTGCCCAGGAAGCAGTGGTGCCAGCTGTGAGCTCATATGTCTGACAGTGGCAAAGCACACCCAGAGGTGCAGGGATGCACAGGTGTGCAAGTAGGTTACCGGCATGATACAGCGCACACAGAGCAGAGGTCAATGGAACACATCCCGGGGGGGGGGGGGGGACCAGGTGAGGGTGGCAGTGGAGGCCGGAGAAAGTGCCCAGACATGCAGCAGACATTTGTCATAGCAGAAGCGCCCACAACACGTCACGTGTAGCCCCCAGCATGGCCAGAGAGAGGAGGCCACACATACAGAATGACCACCACGTGGATGTGTCTTATGGGGTGGGCGAGTGATGGACCCCACAGGCAGACATATGTAGAACTGCCCGTGCAGTATGCCTGTGGCCAGGTGTGGGAGCCATGGGCATGTTGCCCACAGCCATGGAGGGGACACATCATATGCATCACGAGTGACCCTGGACACTGTAACCCTGAAACTGAATAGCGGAGGCAGGGAACAGACCACACCACATGCCCGCTGGGACACACAGGCGAGAAAACCCACACACATGGTAGACAGAGAGATGTGTGGCAGCGCACAGACGTATGTGATCCAATCCCCAGTGACAGGGCGTGATGTAGTGTGATGGCCACAATAGGCAGCACCTGGAAATAACACCGCAATGTAAGGCATGCAGTGGACACTGGTGACAATGGGGTCCCGTCAACCACCTACAGTAGGTGCATGTTAGAAATGGTGAATACCCACCCAGCAGGACGTAGTCCTCATATTGGCCGGCCTCAAACTGGCCGAACAGTGCCGAGTTCTGCAGGATATAGGAGTCATGGGCTGACCCTGGGAACCGCGGGACCACATTCAGGATATGCATACTTGCATCACAAACAACCTGCACATTGAGGGAATGGAAGTGTTTGCGGTTGCGGTACACAACCTCCCTGTCTCGTGGCAGGATGAGGGGAACATGTGTGCAATCTATTGCGCCCATCACGTGTGGTATCCCTGCAATCCTTTGGAATGCCTGTGCCAGGGTCCCCCAATGTTGCCTACCATTGGGAATTGCAATGTAATTCCCAACCCG
Source organism: Ichthyophis bannanicus (assembly GCA_033557465.1). NCBI lineage: Eukaryota > Metazoa > Chordata > Amphibia > Gymnophiona > Ichthyophiidae > Ichthyophis > Ichthyophis bannanicus. The sequence goes on along the minus strand of CM066032.1, from coordinate 922,722,633 downwards.
GCTGACCATGGCCCGCAGTACCTGCTGGAGACAGCGAGAGAAAGTTGGCCTACTCATCCCACCTACTGCGGCCACAGAGGATTGGAAACAGCCAGAGGCAAAGAAATGTAGGGCAGCCAGGAGCTTGGCCAGACCCGGTATAGCATGTGACCGGGCAGTCAGGGGCTCTAGGTCAGGTCTGAGTTCCTCATAGAGCTCCCTAATGGCCCCTGTGTCCAGCCGGTAGAGGGAGATTACCTGGCCCTCTCTCAGGTCATGGAGCATGGCCCTGGGCCTGTAGAGGCATTGCAGGCGGGGCCGTGCCTCAGCACGCCTACGGTGCCGTTGGTCGCCCACACCCGCCTGTGGACCCCCCACAGCTGCAGGCCTGAGTTGCAGCGGCATTGCACCCATGTCCAGGGCTTCAGCCCCAGGAACAGCATCTCCCTCCTCCGGAAAGCGCAGCCCAGCCAGCTCGAGCAATGCAACCAGTGCACTACCTGCATGCGCAGTCTGAGCCATGATAGACACAGGATGGAGGACAGCTGGCTTGGAAATAGGGATTGGGGCGGGGATGGACATCGCATGAACAATACACCCCTGGTGAGACAGCAAAGTCCAGCATAAGCCAAATGTAACAAAACCCTGTACGCATCACTGCAGTGCGCGGGAGCGCGCATTCCCATAAAGCACCCGACGAGAGTCATCTACGTGAGTCCCTGTGATGAAGCAGGGTGTAAAGAAACTGCGTAGTACACCCGAAATCACACCCAGACGCCAAAGTAAGACAGACATACAACAAACATTTCCACGAGCGGAAAACGCAAGAGGCATTGCCACGCGCGTAACGCAGCGTGCAATTTCTGTATGATGTAGCGTGCGCGGCAAACATTACAACAGCTACCAACGCGACTGGTAACGCGCCGACAAACAAAATAACATATCGAACCTGTGGAGCATGTGGGTCAGCAGTAGAGACCACAATAGTGTTAGGAGAGCACGTGTAAGGTGGAACACTGAAACGCTGTCTGCTGCCTGTACTAACGCAAATAGATGACATCATCCCCTGCACGTAGCTGCGTGCGCAGGTGTCACACGCATCGCAACACGCGTTGACAACACCCCTCGAGCCACACCCAAGGTATACCTATATGTATGATAAGCTCAGAATGGAAAACCCCCCCAGCACACCTACACGCTAAGGTATGGAGTGCAGCGACGGAGGACCACAGGAGGCTGCAGTGGACCAGACACCACACCCACCATTGCAAAACCCTCATGCTGATGATGAGATGCCAAGCCCATCTGGGGCACAGCAGAACCCCAGTGCACAGGCAATGGGTGCAGGACGAAAGAGGCATCACAGGACCCCAGTTCCAGCGGTGGTCCGGAGGAGGGCGGTATTTATTTATTTATTTATTTATTTTAGTTTCTTATATACCGCACTATTTAGTATCAGCACGGTTTACATGGAACAGTGAAACATAATGAACAAACGTTAGTTTTACAGAGAACAAGGAAATACAACTTGGATAACTTAGGGAAACATGCACATCAACTATTTACATATGTAGCAGTAATCTTTGCATAGTGGGTTATGAACCTACAGAAAGATATTAAGTATAGGGACTAATATGTAGAGGTTTCTGGAAGGAAGATGTGGCTATGGTGGAGTATGGTTGATCTGGTAATGTTGTATAAATAAGTAATGTTTTAGTGCTTTCCTGAATTGTGTGAGATCGGTGATGGCTCGGATTGCTGGTGGTAATATGTTCCAACACTTGGGAGCATAAAGACTGAAAGCCCTGTTTGACGTTGTTAGTGTGCATTTTGTTGATGCACTTGGGATAGTTAGAGTGTTTGCTGATGTGGATCTTCTGGATCTGTTAGGTGGGGTGGGCTGAATTAGATCCACTAGTTGTGAAGCGGTTATGCCGTTGATGGCTTTAAAGGTAAGCGTCAGAGTCTTGAATAGTATTCTTCCGTGTGTTGGGAGCCAGTGGAGTTGAATTAAGATGGGTGTGATGTGGTCAAATCTCGATGCTCCAGAAAGAACTCTAGCAGCGGCGTTCATGGCTAGCTGAAGGGGGTTCAGAGTAGACTGTGGGAGGCCTTGGAAAATGGCGTTGGCGAAATCAAAGTGGGGTAGGATAAGAGCTTGGTATACAGTCCGGAAGTCACTTGGGTCCAATAAAGATCTGAGGTGTTTGAGTGTCCGGATCTTGAAATATACGGCTTTGACAATGTAGGATATGTGAAGCTTCATGTCCAAGTGTTGATCTAGAGTAATTCCTAAGTATCGAATTGTAGACTTTGTTTGGAGTTCAGCTTCTCTCACTTTTATATGAGGTGGTGGGGTAAAATTCGGATTTCTTGTGATGAAGAGTACCTCCGTTTTCTTATGTTGAATACGGAGGTTTTGAGATAGAAACCATTCTGATACTGCATCAAAACATTCAATGAGAGGTGAGAGGTCCATTTGCTTTGTGGAGAATGGCATGTAAAGAAGGATATCATCGGCGTATATCTGACATTGGACATTGAAAGATCTGATGATGTTGCAGACAGGTTGTACGTAAATGTTAAACATGAGAGATGATAATGATGAGCCTTGAGGAACACCCTGATCTTGGTGGAAGGGCTCCGATTTTGTTGATCTTGATCTTACTTGTTGCCATCTTCCTTCAAGGTATGATTTGCACCAATCAAGGGCGAGGCCATTAATGCCTTTTTCTTTTAGGCGTTCTATGAGCAGGCCGTGGTGTACCGAATCAAAGGCTGCAGCTATGTCTATGAATATAAGTACACAACCTTGGTGGATGTTGTCAATACATGTGATGATATTATTGAGAAGTGAGATAAGAAGGGTTTCCACGCCATGGAACTCCCTGAAGCCATGTTGATGAGGGTCTAGTGGGGATGCAGTGTCGATATGGTCTTGTATTTGTCGTTGTGCTTCCTTTTCAAATATTTTAGCTAGAAATGGTATGCTAGCTATGGGTCTGTACGATTCCACTTTACTAGGGTCAAGCTTGGGGTTTTTTAGAAGTGGTCTAATTGATGTTTGTTTGAGTGCTGAGGGGAAGGATCCAGTTGTGAACGATAGTCTTATCATTCTTGTGATTAATGGACTGATATCGCTGCGTATATTTTTTATCCAGTAAGCTGGGCAAGGGTCAGTATGAGCAGTGGTAGTGTTGATGGCGGCAATGGTATCTTCCACATGTTTCTTGGGTGGTGTGGAGAACATTGAGAGATAGTTTAGGCAGGTGGTGTCTTGAGGCTTGAAGGCAGTGATTTTGTTTGTTTGTAATAGTTTAGATTGTAGATGGTCCGCGAAGGCTTGTGGGTGGATCTCCTCAGGAGGACATGGTGACGGTTCCTTCGATAGGGATTTGACTAGGCTGAAAAGATCCCGTGGTTTGTTTAGGGATCTTTTGAGTGAATCAGTGTGGCTGGTATGCTTCAGCCAGGAGGAAAACGATCTCCTCCTGGCCAGCATCCTGGACCGATATGACCTTCTGTTTGGACGCCACAGCGCAACCACCACCATTGCCACACACACCAGGGCATGGGCCGAGGTTCAGGCAGTGGTGGCAGCAGCAGAGGGGCCCCATCGCGACATAGAAATCCTCAGGAAGCGCTACTGCGATATTAAGCGCAACATCAGAAACGAGCTCGCCAGGGAGAGGCATGGGGCCCAAGACACTGGAGGGGGCCCAGCACAGGTTGCAAACCTAATGGACCTCGAGCGTCGCCTTGCAGAAAGATTGGGCCCAATGTACATCCATGGCCTTCCCCCTGCTTTGGACACAGCGCATCCACAAGCCAGTATGTGTGAGTGAGGTGCACCAGTGGGAGACAGCACCGGCACATGTGTTGGGACAGACCAAAGGGGGGGGCTGTACGTGGCTGGTCGGGAATCGGGGGGCAATTGAGGCACAGAGGCAGCTTCCATTCACGACCCATGGTGGGGGGACATGTCAATGGTGGGCAGTGGGCAGCACAGTTCAGTGAATGGGTGCCTGCGCAGCGGGGGCAGGCCCACAGTGCCAGCTGAGGGTGACTATATGTTGCAGGGTGCATGGTGCAGGACTGGCAGGGGCAGCAGGGCCACATGGGTAGGGAAGTGGGCAACAGGGAGGCACACTGCACCTGCACCGACCATGCTCAGTGGTGGCAGGGATGAAGGTGGTGATGGGCATGCATGGGGTGTGTGGCAGCATGCAGGGGGGGGCCCCGGGGGAGCAGGGCACAGGGGCCACTGGCATGGGGAGAGCACAAACGTTGTGGGTGGGCACAGGGGCCCTGGACCAGACCCATGCGGCTCACCAACACACATGTGCCTGTAGGGGGGTGTGACGGGGTGGACAGGCAGTAACGCTCCATCTGACCTATGTAACATTGTGACACACAGGTGACATCTGCACCATTGCGCCATTTTCTTATATTGTAAACCGCGCTGATGCCGAATAGTGCGGTATATAAGCAAATGTAATAAATAAAATAATAAATAAATTGAGGCGCCAGAGGAGACAGCCCCAGGCCCATGCAGCCTGATGGACCCTGTGGCAGAGGTGACCCAGGTGGGAGCGGGGGGTCTAGCCACACCCCTGGGGGAGGACAGCATGCAGGGCCCACAGCCTGCATGCGACATGACACCACCCACCACTGCAGGCACGGGGGAGGGGGCTGCGGAGGAGGCAGCGTGGGCCAGACATGATGCACTGGCTGCAGTGGCTGACGTCATCGGGGAGATGCAGGCACACTCAGCGGCGGCACAGAGAGATGCGGAGGGTGAGCGTCCTAATGTGCTATGGTGGCTATGCCTCTGTACAGGTGTTGGATGACCCCCTGTCTCACATTGCACAATGGGTTCTCCCCACAGGTATATGGCATGTACTGCGGGCGGTGGTCTGGGGACAGCGGCGCTAACTATGTTGGTCATGTCGCCTCCAGCGTACCATGTCAGGGGTCCTATCATTGGTGCAGCGCATGGTCACAGCATCTGAGCGAATGGCTGACAGCCTGGAGCAGCTGGTGGCAGTCAGAGGTCCACTCACCGGGCAGCAGTGTCCAGCACCACCACCACCACAACCACCAGCGGCAGCAGCACCAGCGGCGGCAGATGTGCCACCAGCACCATGGGTTGGGCGGGGCCGTGCAAGGCATGGCAGGGGGAGGGGTAAATAAAGTGCTACACAGGCAGTCATTGCTGATGACATGTGTTCTGGGTCTCATTTGAGGGTCCAATACACACACAGCCCCCCCGTGTCGAGACCAGGGGACGACACTGTGCCACTGACGCAACCGGCCCTCGCCCCCCCCTTCCCCAGCCATGTCCACCATGGGTAGGCATCCGATCGTTTACCTTGCCATGCTGGAACACCACGCCCATGCCTGGGTGGTGCGCTGTGTGCCTTAGGAGTGCCCACAACCCGTGGACCAATACCCTGGGGCGCCCAGACCCACCTTTTGTCCCTGGGCCAAGGTAGGTGCACTGTGTGTCCCGCATGGGGAGCCACATGGGCCGCTTCCACCATGCTGGACCCAAACAGACTGTGCACTGCACATGTCACATACTCAGGGTCACAAGGTAGCCCTATCCCCCCACCATTGCATCTCCCGTAACACATGTCCACTGTGTGCCCTTAGAAAACCCCTTGGAGCTTCCCCCCCACCATAGGATGCCACCCCGTTCTGACCCCCCCACCACCCTGTGCACCTGTGGCCCCGCCATACTCCCACCCCCCCATGCCCCCCATCAGGCAACTCCCGATACCATAGTAGGCCCCGTAGGCTATATCCACAAACCCACCTGTCACCAGTCGCACCATCCGAACTGCGCTCCACCCCATCCATGCCCACGGTGCCCTGTGGCGCTCAACATACCATCATCCCAGCAATACCCCCCTCCCAACCCTCTGCTGGGAGAGGGGGAGAGGGGGGGAGGGTGGGGGAGGGGGAGAGGGGGGAGGGGGGAGGGAAAGGGAGGGGGAGGGGAGGGGGAGGGAGGGAGGGAGGGGAGGAGGGGAGGGGAGGGGAGGGGGAGGGGGGAGGGGGGAGGGGGAGGGGGGAGGGGGAGAGGGGGGGAGGGGGAGGGGAGGGGAAGTGAGAGGGGGGGGAGGGGGAGGGGGGAGGGGGAGAGGGGGGAGGGGGGAGGAGAAGGGGAGGGGGGAGGGGAGGGGGAGAGGGGGGAGGGGGAGGGGAGGGGAGGGGGAGAGGGGGGGAGGGGGGTAGGGGGGAGGGAGGGGAGGGGGAGGCGGGAGGGGGAGGGGAGGGGAGAGGGGGGAGGAGAAGGGGGGAGGAGGGGGAGGAGGGGGGAGGGGGGAGGGGGGAGGAGAAGGGGATGGGGGAGGGGGGAGGGGGGAGGAGAAGGGGAGGGGGGATGGGGGGAGGAGGGAGGGGGGAGGGGAGGGGGGAGGGGGAGGAGGGGGGAGGTAGTGAGTATCTTGTGCTTATCTGTTGTCCTGCAGAGTTATATTACAGTAACAGTAACATTAAAGTGACAGAATTAAATTACATAATAACATTACAGTACCAATGTATTACTATGGTTAGGATTCCTTGAGTTAGGGAAAGATGCCATTAGTAACAATTTTCTGGTGCATTACAATGGTTCTGAAAAATTACACAGGGGAATAAAGCAATATTGAGTTAGGTTCGCTGTGCTATTGACTTACATGCATGTGGGTGGCTCCAAATTGGTTTCCTGTGGGCATCTGGGGAGCTGCACTGATTTCTCATTGTTCCTGGCTGCTAGGTTATATCGTGTCCTTATCAGATGCTGTAGTGTGTTCACTGTGCTTCATCCCTGCCTAAGGGCCATGACTAAGGGCCCTCTGGCGAGGCCCTCAGGTGCGGGCATGATCGGTGCGGGCACACCTGCTTCCGCTGAGATTTTTAAGGTGTGCTGTGGGGCAGCCTCTTCGGCCTGATCGACCATGTCAGAGGGGAGCAGAGAGGAGTTTACCTTCCTGCTCTCCTTCGATGCTGCTGATCGGGCCAATTGTGGAGTTTTAAAAGGATCGGCTTGCTCTTCCCATTGCTGATTTAAATTTGCGTTGTAGGGCAGCCTCTTCTGCCCAGTTGGCCATGTCGGAGGGGAGCAGGGAGAAACTTACCTTCCTGCTCTCCCTCAATGCCGCTAATCAGGCCGATGGTGGAGTTTTAAAAGGACTTGACTTTCTTTCCTCTCAAGACCTTCTGGACCCACTGCAATCTGGTTTTCTACATTCAACAGAAACTGCTCTTGTCAAAGTCTCCAGCGGCTTGTTGTTTGCCAAATCCAAAGGCCTCTACGCGATTCTCATCCTTCTTGATCTTTCTGCTGCTTTTGACACTGTTGATCACCACCTTCTACTTGATACCCTTGTCCTCGCTTGGATTTAGGGGCTCTGTTCTGTCCTGGTTTTCTTCTTATTTCTCTCATCACACTTTTAGTGTGTGTTCTGGTGGCTCCTCCTCTACAGCCATCCTACTTTCAGTTGGTGTACCTCAGGGCTCTGTCTAGGGACCTCTCTTTTTTTCCCTACACAGGGTGTCTTGGTGCACTTATTTCCTCTCATGGTTTTCAGTGCCATCTTTATGGTGATGACTCTCAGATCTACCTTTTTGTGCCTAAAATCTCTCCAGGAATCCATGCCTGGATCTCTGCCTGCTTATCTGACATTGCTGCCTGAATGTCTCACTGCCGTCTGAAACTGAACATGACCAAACTGAGCTCCTTATCTTTCCCCCTAAACCCACCTCTCTCCTTCCCCCCTTCTCTATTTTGTGGATAATACTATACTCCCCCCTGTTTCCTCAGCTCACAACTTTGGGGTCATCTTTGGCTCTACTCTCTTTCTCTGCACACATCCAACAGATAGCTAAAACCTGCCGCTTCTTTCTCTATAACATTGGCAAAATTCATCCCTTCCTTTCTACCCACACTTCTTAGACACTTATCCACTCTTTAGTCACTTCCCATCTAGACTATCGCAACCTCCTCCTTGCTGGTCTGAATCATCTCTCTCCCCTTCATGCTGTTCAAAACTCAGCTGTACGGCTAATTTTCCGCCAACCTCTACATACTCATACATACATACTCTCCACCGAACTGATCAGCAAGACCTGCAGGGAGCGGGAAAGTAAGTTCCTCCCCAATCCCCACCGGCAACACCAATCAGCCCAGCAACCTCTGCTTTTAAAAAAGAGCACGCCAGGCGCAACTGCATCTGGCAGGCCCACATCTGAAGGCCTCGCCAGAAGGCCTTTTGGGGCAGCCCTTATGTGAGGACCAATATATCAAAAATATCTACAATGCAATCAGCCACTCACCCGATCCATACACACCGACAATAACAATGGAGAATACAATCTCTAACATTCCCTGAGAATTACCAGTCAATTACACTTTATATTCATTCAATGAATATGTGTTAGCTATACAATAAAATATCAATAAAAATCAATACATATGAATTCCTAAAATTCCACTACAAATTCATTTGCTAAACATATATTTATTACATTAAGATGTTCATTATTAATCTTTAAAACTACATACATGTGTATGGAGGCCCATGATTAGAAATGTTTCCTATAGTAACGATTGTTCATTATACCATAGCTTATAGTTGGAGTTTTGGAGTTTCATATTTATTGTTAAAAATTAATAATGAACATCTTAATGTAACAAATATATGTTTATGAAATGAATTTGTAGTGGACTTTTAGGAATTTCATATAAGTGTATTGATTGTTATTGATATTTTATTGTATAGCTAACATATTCATTGAATGAATATAAAGTGTAATTGATTGGTAATTGTCAGGGAGTATTGTCCTTTGTTATTGTCAGTGTGTATGATTTCATTGTATTTTTATTGTATATTTGGATATTTGAATATTAATATTGATAAATTAATGAATAATAAATAAAGAATACTATATATTATATACATAGGGGTATGTTTACTAAAACCCCGTTAGGGTGCGCGCCGCGCTAGTCTGCGGATGCCATAAAAGGAGTGGGCGTTTCAGTCAGAAAAAAGCAAAACCGGGATTAATCATGCGCTAATGTGCGCTGCGCTCATGTGCGCCCCGCACATTAGCGCATGAGGAAGTTGCGCGGGAAGCATAAGTGGTGCGCTGATGTGCAAGCACAGGAACAGAGCCACAGTACAATGGTTAAGACACTGACCAATAGTGCAGGGATCATGGGTTCAATCCCCCACTGTGCCCAATGAAGAAGGCTGGCTGAGGCATTACCTATTATGGGGAAGATTGCTTTAGGAGTCATTTTATTTTCATTTTAATTATCTCTACTAGCAAACGCACTCTCAAAGCGTGTTAACATAAGGCGCCCCATAAGGCACATTTTAAAGTGCACTGTCCGCCAAGGCACCCTAGAATGTTGCTTATAGGGCGCTTTATAGGGTGCCGTATGAGGTACCGCAAGGTCACAGCACTGTTTTTGATGGCAGCACTGTGCAGTTTAAGGAATGAAAATCATAAGTAGGTGCGCTGACATGCAAGGAGGAGCAGCAGTGTAGCACAATGGTTAAGACACTAACCAATGATGCAGGAGTCATGGGTTCAATCCCCCACTGTGTCTAATGAAGAATGCTGGCTGAGGCATTACCTGTTATAAGTAATATTGCTGTAGGGGGCATTTCATTTTTATTTTAATCAGTGCTGCCAGCAAACACACCCTCAAAGTATTGTAATATAAGGTGCTGCATAAGGCGCCTCATAGGGTACCCCAGAGGGTACATTTTAAAGTGCACTGTCCGCCACGGCACCCTACAATGTTGCTGAAAGGGTGGCCTATAGGGCACCATATAGGGTGCCCTATGAGGCACAGCAAGGTCATAGCACTGTGTTTGATGGCAGCACTGTGCATTTAAACGCATGGAAATCTGAAGTAGGTGCGCTGACATGCAAGGAGGAACAGCAGTGTAGTACAATGGTTAAGGCACTGACTGCTGATACAGGGGTCATGAGTTTGCTCCCCAGTGTGCCTAATACGTAAGGCTGGCTGAGGCATCAGCTTTGCAATGTATGTATTGTTTCCTGCAGCACTTCATTTGTATTTTATTAATTGCTGCCAGCAAACACGCCCTCACGTGCCGTAACTGAAGGTTCCGCATAAGGCACCCTATAAGGCACTCCATAGGGCACATTATAAAGTGCACTGTCCGCCATGGCACCCTAAAATGTCCCCTATAGGGCACCCTATAAGTCGCTCCACAGGATAACGTATAGTGCACCTTATATGGACGGTAACCATAAGGTGCCCTATAGGGCGCCCTATAAAGCGCCCTCTGAGGCACCTTATGGGTACAGTACGCAGAGAGTGTTTTTGCTGGCAGCAATAATGTACATTAAAAAGAGATAATGCTTTGGGAAGCCCTATCAAATAACCCCACTGTGGGTTTGAACCCATGACCTCTGGCTCTACAGGTAGGGAAGTAGCCAGTGGGCTACAGCTCTATAGCTGTTAGCAAGCCCCTGGCTGGCTGTAGAGGGACTGCACGTCACCACACAGACAGTCTGCTGTGGTCACCAGGATAGGGTTAGGCCACCCGTACCCATGATGCACTGCACATGCAAATCAGCTGTCCACAGATGAACACAAGATGGGGTATGCACCCCCACAGCACCTCGGCCTGGTAGGGGGAACTGACCATGTCCACCCCCACAGCACCTTGGCCTGGTAGGGGGTACTGACCGTGTGTGTTACTGGCACAGAGTAGCTACACACCGTCACATTGTGTGGGTACTGTGCTCACCCTGAGTGTGCAGTGGGGTGCCCAGCATCAGGTCCACAGCACCTTCCATGGCAGAAATAGGCCATGCTGCAGGTCCCCAGCAGTGCTAATGTGTGAGATAGGTAGTTTCTGCAGAAACACCTTGGATATATCTGTCTGTCTCAGTCAGGTGTATCCCCCAGGAGGATCATGTACCACCACCCTCCTCCTCCAGGGCTGAGGGTGGCAAACAGGGTCTCCCATCAACAGATGCACATTCTACCTCCCTGCAATGGTGGCAGTAGAGGGGACCATCAACCCCAATTCCACTGGGTAACAGACACCCTACAGCACAGTCAATGCAGCTCTGTACACATCCATAACACAATAGCAGGCAGACATTAGGCCTGGATATGCTAAGCTGCACCCCACCACTATCTGATATTCTCCTGCAGCAAGCCTTCAGCCACTGCACCCTGCAAGACAATCCATCAAGACACATACCAGCTGCAAACAGTCTGCTAGCTAGTCCATAGTGCATGTTCCTGGTGGAAATGCATGCACCCAGAACTGGGATGTCAGCATACACAACCAGCAGATAAATCAGTGACTGGGCTCCAAAAGGAAAACCATAAATATCACATGAAAGAAATAGTACATAGCACTATGGGGGTGCCTAGCCATGCTGTGGTCACTGCACAGTCAGCGTGAGAGTGATCTCCCAGCAGGACATGCTGAGGCCACCCTGTCTGTGTATGTGGTGGCCGGGCACTAAAATGTCCCAGCCAGTGCCCTATGCCCTGTGCAGATGCATCCTGGCCAGGCCACCCTGTCCGGGCTATACCCATGGTACCTTGCTCGTCATTATGCACATTGGCAGGCCAATACTGGCAACAGTGCTGACAGTGTGGGCTGTGGAGGGTGTTTGCAGCCACCACACACTGGATAGACAGACAGACACCCCCACACCTATGCCAGCATTGTGCTACTATAGAGGAGTTTAGCAGTCCTGGGCACAGTACAGGCATGGATATGGTACGCAATACTGTTGGGGGTCACTCCCCAGGGTGGTAAACACTGTCAGAGACCAGACCTGAAGCACACACCACAGACATCAGAAAGGTTGTTATGATGGAGCTCAATCAGCAAACTGTGCTTAACGTAGAATCCTCCAACAGCTCCATCGCCGTCCCCCACAAAAGAACCAAAGCAACACAACGGACCTGCAACAGAGCATTTGAACTCTATGCCCCATCCCTCTGGAACTCTCTACCAAACCACATCAAGAACAACGGTGATCTCCCTTCATTCAAAAAGCAGCTAAAAACCATCCTATTCCAAGAACATCTCTGAATAGGAACCCCTATTCTCTTCAAGATCCTCAGACGAATAACTGTCTATCTTGTCAGTCTCTATGTCCATCCTAAATCATTAATGTTGAGCCCCCGGTGATGGCCCCCCCCCCCCCACTTTTGATTCCGCCCCCCCCCCCCCTGTAATATGTCCCACCGCTTTGACCCGGTGAAAAGCGGGATATAAATACAGATAAATAAATAAAATAAATAAATTTGCTATCTGCCAGTAATCATAGCAAACGTTTGATAGCTGTGTACCATATACCCAGGTGTAGGGTGGCATTGCTAAGGTATGCAAGTGCTAGTATTGGGAGATGCATGCAGGGCCCAATGTCCTGCCTCTCCAGGAGGCATTGGCCAATGGGGCCTGTGGGTGTGGGTGTGGGTGTGTCTGCCCCTGGTGGCTGCTGCTTTACGGCAGAGGTTCCCAACTCCAGTCCTGGTGTGCAAAACACTTTTCGGGTTTTCATGCTGTCCCTCATGAATATGCATGAGATACATCTGCATACCATGGGGGTGGTGCATAGATATGCAGCACAGGCATCTTTATTAGAGGCAGCATGGAACCTGAATGGTGTTTGGCCCTCCAGGACTGCATTTGGGAGACTCTGCTCTAGGTAATGCGCCTGTTTATGGTGTCTGTGCTCGGTGGGGTAAAATATAGGCGTATTAACCATGCGTATGTTCTCTGCAAATAAAGGTTTGTCCTTACTATTACGGTTTAGTTGTGGGTAAAATATGTGGACTGGATTGGCAGTAGCCCCAGCTGGGCTTTGAACCTGTGACCTTCTGTTCTTGCACACACTGTCTGTGTGCACTGCACCACTGTGTTGCCACAGATATGCTGCATTCCCTGGGGAGTCCATGACTGTACATCCGACAGGGCCTGTTTGTTGCAGTGCACGGCACCCACCTGGACAGGGCTAGGCCATGGTCTGCTGTTGCCACCAGCTGCTGCCACCTCCACCACCAGTACCGCTCCATCCTTAGATTGGAGACAGCATAAATCCTGAAGGATTTGTGACCCTCCAGGACTGCATTTGGGGGAATCTGCTCTAGGTAATGTGCATGTTTCTGGTGTCTGTGCTCTGTAGGGTAAAGTAGAGATGTTTGAGCCATGCTTATGTTCTCTGCAATAAAGGTTCGTCTTTACTATCACAATATAGTTGTGGGTAAAATATGGGGACTGGATTGGCAGGAGCCCCTGCTGGGGCTTGAACCTGTGACCTTCTGTCTCCAAACACACTGGTTGTGTGCACTGCACCACCGTGTTGCCACAGAGACAGTGCATTCCCTGATGCTACCATGACTGTTTGTCCGGCAGGGCCTGTCTGTTGCAGTGCATTGCACCCACCTACACAGGGCTAGGCCATGGTCTGCTCTGGGCAGCTGCCACTGCCCCCCTTCACCTCCAGTACCCCTGTGCCACCATGCTGACATGCCATTCTGCTGGTGGTGCTGGTGATACGCAGTCTCAGGCCATCCTGTGTGCGGGTAGGCGGCTGCCTATGGTGTGGGTTCTGGGGTAGGGGTGCCTGCATATCTGTCCGCACGTCCCCCAATCACTGCCTGCCAATGTTCTGTGCCCTTGGGGGAACCTGCTGGGTACTGTCCCCTGTGACACTGTGCTAAACACTCTCGTGCCCATGTTGGGCCCTCATCAGTTGCTGTCTGGCTGCTGTTCAGTTTCAGCATTCCTAAGTGCCATCTAGGCATCTGCCTAGTCCGCACTGTGCCCCAGCTGCACCACAGCATGTGCCGCCTGCAGCCCTCTGAATCCCCTTTCCCAGCATCTGTCCAGTTGCCCATTCTGACCTGCCCGCCCTGCTGTTGTGGAACATGTGCATGCCATAGGTAACCTGTCCAATGGAGAGGGAAACCCTGATCAGTGTTATTTCACTGCGGGATCATTCACCTTGTGTGGGGACGGAGCGTAGACCCTTCTAAAATTCATATTTATTTTTTGGGGCTTTGTTGGGAGTGCTTTTTGATGTTTCCCATTACTCTCAGTATTGCCCAGCTTGCTTATGATTTTTTTATATTTTGTTGGGGTCATTTTTAATGTTTATTTGCCCTTTTGTTCTGTGCACATGTATCACACTGCTCACTTTTTGTAGGTTTCCCTGGTTTTGCTGTACATTGCTGACAGAAATGGTTTCTCTTCCCTTTAAATCGGCTCTACCGCGAGGTTTTCACTCGCGGTATTTTTTTGCTTGAATTTCAGCCCTGCTCATGTGTGGGGAGCCTCTCCCCTCCCACTCTCCACCCATTGACCCCGTCTCTCCGCCCCTGGGGAGCCTTCCTCCGCCCTCCGAGAGCCTTTCCACGCCTTTATCGCACATCAGCGCGCTGCGCACAGGAGCGGGCACTTTAGTGCGGCGCGCACATGTGCGGGGCACAAAGACGCATCATTAACGTGCGCTAAGGTACCTTAGCGCACGCTATTAGTAAACATACCCCATATTGTTTGTTGTGGAAATTTGAAACATCTATGAAAATTCATGAGTGTAACTTTACGACAATTCTGTCAGGATTGGGTGAGTGGCTGATTGCATTGTAGTTATTTTTCATATATTGTGGATTTGCAGTCTTTGGTGATTTGTTTTAAGGACCAATATATCACCAGCATAGGAATATTCACCTAGGAAAATGACAAAACCAACTGTATAACCCCTGCTACTGTGTAACCCCTACTACCCTCAGGCGACTGTATAAAGCCTACTGTTTAACCCCTACTACTCTCAGGCAACTGTATAAAACCTACTGTTTAGCCTTTGCCACCCTCAGGCAACTGTATAAAACCTACTGTTTAACCTTTGCTACCCTCAGGCAACTGCAAAAATCCACCATGCTCTCATTTTATCTTGCAATATATTCAATACTTGCACTCATAATTTTAGCAGCAGCACACAATTACCCCAATACCCCACAATTCCTCCCACACACACCCACAATTACCGATCAGCACCCTCCCCCCTTCTACTCATACCTCCAAACCGACCATGATGACACTCAACCAGACGTCTTATAACCATACATCCTTCTTCTTCCATCACCCCAATTGCTACTACTCCTGACGCAACAACACTGGTGCTCTGATGTGCACTGATCAATGTCAGATCAGTAAGAAATAAAGTCCAGACTATCATAGATCTACTCACAGAATACCAACTAGATATACTTGCGGTCATTCTGAGGCACGAATAGCAGGGATGTACGTCCTGTTGGGGAAGGTACATTGTACACGGGAGGTACGCACATTGTATGGGGAAGGTAGACAGGGGGAGGGAAAGGGATGGATTGGGGGGCGGCGTTAGGGGTGGTCATTAGCTCCTGACGTACAGGACTGATTCTAATGTCGGCCTTGTATGTCTGGGGCCAGTGGATTGTACAGGGAACTTATTCCATCTTGGAGGTGGAATAAGTTCTCTAGTTGGCAGGGGCCGGCAGGCCTGGGACTGGGAAGCAGTAGGAGGGGGCAGAGGAGCTTTCCCGCAGCCCAACCTTGGCCTTAGGAGGCCAGATCGGGGGTCGGGCTGTGCGGAAAGCACCATTGCAGCCAGCGGTCGGGGATCGCGGCTCTTCAATGGAGTTGCGTTGCCATGGCAACCGGATGCTGTGGCACTGTGGCTCCATTGAACTGCCCTGACTGAGTTAGCTGGGGAAGGCCTGTACGTGCAGGCCGGATGGAACTGGGGTCCCGGCCTGCACGTACAGGCCTGTTCGTGATTCTTATTCTGTGAGACTAGAGGTGCCCCACGAGATCAGAATTGCGACTCCCTCTGTGCTTCCAGTTCCGACCGGGCACACAGAGGGCCAGGACATCTGGGATGGAATTGGGCCCATTAGGTATAACCAAAACATGGTTCACAGACACTGACAATGTCATCATCGAACAAATCAAAGCAAGAGGCTGCTCCATTGCCCAAGAAACAATAGAAGAAGAAGAGAGGTATTGCTACTAACCAAATCACACCTACATTTCCGTCCTCTATCAACTAAAAGCACCGACAAAATTGACAATCACCATCACAAACAACTATTTAACCATCATCCTCAGCTGCCGCACACCTGCCCTCTCGTCAAATGACCTATCTACCATAATTGAAAATGTCATTGAACACACCAATACCAAGAAAGACATTTTCATCCTCGGCGACTTCAACCTCCCCTCCTTACCTGCCGCAGCAGCAGACACATTCCTGACAGCCATGGAATCATTGGACCTCACTCAAATAGTGACATCCCCTACTCACAACAAAGGCAACACCCTGGATCTAATCTTTACCCCCACCCTCTCAATCCACACCAGCCCCCCTCACTAAAAATCTACCCCATGCCATGGACTGACCATAGCCTCATCACCTTATTCTACCACTAAAATCACCAGTAACGTGGACAAGACCACCAACAAGCAACACGTTTCAGACATTTCAACAAGGACACTTTTCTTGAGGACACATTGCCACACCTAACCACAGACATGTCAGACACCACAATATTGATGGACAACTGGAATAAAGTGCTTGGAGCTGCAGTTAAACTACCACCCAATCAAAAAAAGCCTCCCAAAAACATCACAACCTCAAAACGCCCTGGTACTCATGTTCCCTACGACAACTAAAAGCTGAACTGTGACTAATCGAGCAGAAATGGCGGAAGACCACCTTGGTTGAGGACTGCAACAGCTACCTTGCATTACTACAAAACTACCACACGACTGCAGATAAATCCAAGAAAGACTATCATACAAAAATAATCAATACCGCAATAAATCATCTAAGAGAACTATTCAACCTAGTCAGACGCCTCACAGAACCACCTACAAATCAGAACCCACCACCCACCATCACCCATCAACAACTAGCTGCACACTATAAACAGCTACACCCCCGCTCAAACCTCACCACCTCCCTTCACACCCCTTCCATTCTTAACAACAATTGATGGCACACATTTCAAACAGTAAGTTAAACACCTCCACCTCACCACTTGACCCATGACCAACCAACTGGGTCAAAGCAGCAAGAACCAAATTTAGCCCAATTCTAGCCAAGATAACAAACAAAGCACTTCAACAAGGAATAATGCCAGTCTCAAGCTCTCCTCCATCTGCCCTACCCTGAAGAAACCAAGCCTCGACCCATCAGACTCTGCATCATACTGACGCATTGCCAGCCTCCCATTCCTGGCTAAAGTCATTGAGAAAACCATACAGCTCCAGCTGCAAAACCATATTGATGAAAACCACCTATTTGATCCTCAAGAGCATGGTTTCCGCCCGATGCATGGAGTAGAAACCCTAATTCAAGACCACACACAAACCTACCTCTTGATATTCCTGGATATCTCCGCGGCATTCGATACAGTTGACCATAATATGTTACTTCAGATTACAACTATTTGGAATTCAACACATCATTCTCAAATGGTTGCAGTCATACCTCACTGACAGACAACAGCAAATAAAGATGAATTCAAATACAGTCAAACCTCGGTTTTCGTTTGCCCTGGTTTTCGTACGTTTCGGTTTTCGACGTCTTTTCTGACTGAGATTTTGTCTCGGTTATCGGATATCGCCTCGGTTTTCGTAAAGAATGGCGCTGGTCTGTATACACTGCCCGCCCAGTCCCGGCAGCACTACCCCCCGGAAGTCCCGGCAGCACTACCCCCCGGACTCACCGATCGCGTGTTGAGAAGCGAAAGTCAGCTGAGCAACATCCTCGAGCCAGAGTCAGAGATGCAAGGATTGCACAGAGAGGAAGGCCCCGATCTCTCCACTGCCTGCCTGTTCTCTGGAGCGCCCCCTCAGGCTCGGAGGTAGCAGGGTAGCTGTCAATGTAAGCAGGAGATGTTGCAGTGCCGTACAGTACAATATCTGTGTGTTTGCTGTCCTGTGGACGATCGGGCAGGTGAGAGAAGTGACAGGAGCTGGGTGTCTGGAACGGATTAATTGAATTTACATTATTTCCTATGGGAAATATTGCTTCGGTTTTCGTACGTTTCGGTTTTAGTCAGACTTCTTAGAACGGATTAATCATGAAAACCGAGGTTTGACTGTATCTCCAAACCTTACCAACAAATGCAAGGAGAACCTCGGAATGATTATCGACCAGCAACTCTCATTCAAAACCCAACAGTAATGACAGCCAGAACAATCTATTTCAAAACATAGGGGTATGTTTACTAAACCGTCTTAATGTGCGCTCTGTGATGTTATCATGCGATAAGGTACCTTATCGCGCGATAATGGCGCTTTACAAGGCGCACAGGTACCTTATCGCGCGATAACGCGCGCTGCGGCACAAATGAGCGCTGAAGGCGGGGAAAGGCTCCCGGAGGGCGGAGGAAGGCTCCCCAGGGGCGGAGAGAAGGGGTCAATGGGTGGAGAGTGGGAGGGGAGAGGCTCCCCGCACACTAACGCTGTGAAATCTGAGGCCAAAACTAACGCCAGTGGAAACCACGCGTTAGAGCTGATTTAAAGGGAAAAGAAACCATTTCTGTCAGCAATGTACAGCAAAACCAGGGAAACCTACAAAAAAGTGATAAGTGTGATACATGTGCACGGAACAAAAGTACAAATAAAAGTTGAAAAGGACCCCAACAAAATATACAAAAAACATAACCAAGCTGGGCAATAGTGATAGTAATGGGATACAGCAAAAAACACTCCCAAGAAAGCTCCAAAAAAAAGATATGAATTTTGGAAGGGTCTATGCTCCGTCCCCATACAAGGTGAATGATCCCACAGTGAAATAGCACTGATCAGGGTTTCCCTCTCCATTGGACAGGTTTCCTATGGCATGCACATGTTCCACAACAGCAGGGCGGGCATGTCAGAATGGGCAACTGGACAGATGCTGGGAAAGGGGATACAGAGGGCTGCAGGCGGCACATGCTGTGGTGCAGCTGGGGCACAGTGCGGACTAGGCAGATGCCTAGGTGGCACTTAGGAATGCTGAAACTGTACATCAGCCAGACAGCAACTGATGAGGGCCCAACATGGGCACGAGAGTGTTTATCACAGTGTCACAGGGGATAGTACCCAGCAGGTACCTCCAAGGGCACAGAACATTGGCAGGCGGTGTTGGGGGGAAGCGTGGACGTCTATGCAGGCACCCCTACCCCAGAACACGCACCATAGGCAGCCGCCTACCCGCACATTGGATGGCCTGAGACTGCGCTCCACCAGCACCACCAGCAGAAGGGCAGGTCAGTAGGGTAGCAGAGGGGCACTGGTGGTGGAGGGGGCAGTGGCAGCTGCCCAGAGCAGATCATGGCCTAGCCCTGTGTGGGTGGGTGCCATGCACTGCAGCAGACAGGCCCCGTTTGATGAACAGTCATGGTATCCCCAGGGGATGTACTGTCTCTGTGGCAACATGGTGGTGCAGTGCACACAGCCAGCATATTCAGGAGCGGAAGATTACAGGTTCAAGTCCCAGCTGTGGTTCCTGCCAACCCAGCCCCCATTTTTTACCCACTACTAAAACGTGCTAATACAGACAGAACCTTTATTGCAGATGATGTAAACATGCCCAAAACACCTACATTTTACCCTACAGAGCACAGACACCATAAGCAGGTGCATTACCTAGAGCAGAGTCTCCCAAATGCAGTTCTGGAGGGCCAAACACCATTCAGGTTCCATGCTGCCTCTAATAAAGATGCCTGTGCTGCATATCCATGCACCGCCCCCATGGTATGCAGATGTATCTCATGCATATTTATGAGGGACAGCATGAAAACCCGAACAGTGTTTGGCACACCAGGACTGGAGTTGGGAACCTCTGCCGTAAAGCAGCAGCCAACAGGGGCAGACACACCCACACCCACAGGCTCCATTAGCCAATGCCTCCTGGAGAGGCAGGACATTGGGCCCTGCGTGCATCTCCCAATACTAGCACTTGCATACCGTAGCAATGCCACCCTAAACCTGGGAATATGGTACACAGCTATCAAAAGGTAGCTATGATTACTGGCAGATAGCAATTCCTACGTTAAGCACAATTGGCTGATTGAGCTGCATCATAGCAACCTTTCTGATGTCTGTGGAGTGAGCCTCAGGTCTGGTGTCTGACAGAGTGACCCCAACAGTATTGCGTACCATAGCCATGCCTGCACTGTGCCCAGGACTGGTGGCCAGGGCTGCCAAACACCTCTATAGTAGCACAATGCTGGCATAGGTGCAGGAGTGTGTGTCTGTCTATCCAGTGTGTGGTGGCTGCAAACACCCTCCACAGCCCACACTGCCAGCACTGTTGCCAGTATTGGCCTCCCAAAGTGCATAATGAGGAGCAAGGTACCATGGGTATAGCCCGGACAGGGTGGCCTGGCCAGGATGCATCTGCACAGGACATAGGGCAATGGCTGGGACATTGTAGTGCCCGGCCACCACCTGCACAGACAGGGTAGCCACACCATGTTCTGCTGGGAGATCACTCTCACCCTGACTGAGCAGTGACCACGGCATGGCTAGGTTCCCCCATAGTGCTGTGGTTTTTTTTTGTTGTGATATTTATGAGTTCCCTTTTGGGGCCTAGTCACTGACTTATCTGCTTGGTGTGTATGCTGACATCCCAGTTCTGGGTGCACGCATTCCCACCAGGAACATGCACTATGGACTAGCTAGCAGACTGTCTGCAGCTGGTATGTGTCTTGCTGGAACACCTTGCAGGGTGCAGCAGCTGAAGGCTTGCTGCAGGAGAATATCAGATAGTGGTGGGGTGCAGCTTAACATATCCAGGCCTAATGTCTGTCTGCTATTGCTTTATGGATGTGTACAGAGCTGCATTGACTGCCCTGTAGGGTGTCTGTTCCCCAGCAGGACTGGGGTTGATAGTCCCCTCCCTACTGCCACCATTGCAGGGAGGTAGAATGTGGATCTGTTGGTGGGAGACCCTGTTTCCCACCCTCAGCCCCAGAGGGGGGGGGGAGGAGGGGGGGTGGTACATAATACACCTATGGGTCCATAAGGGCTAAACCTTGACTGAGAAATACAGATGTATCCAAGGTGTGTCTGCAGACACTACCTATCTCACACATTAGCACTGCTGGGGTCCTGCAGCATGTCCTATTTCTGCTGTGGACCTGGTGCTGGGCCCCCTACCTCACCCTCAGGGTGAGTACCGTACCTGCACAATGTGACGGTGTGTAGCTACTCTGTGCCAGTGCCACACATGGTCAGTTCCCCCTACCAGGCCGGGGTGCTGTGGGGGTGCATACCCCATCTTGTGATCATCTGTAGACTGCTAATTTGCATGTGCAGTGCATCATGGGTATGGGTGGGTTAACCCTATCCTGGTGACCACAGCAGACTGTTTGTGTGGTGACGTGCAGTCCTTCTGCAGCCAGCCAGGGGTTTGCTAGCAGCTATGGAGCTGTAGCCCACTGGTTACTTCACTGCTTTTGGAGCCAGAGATCATGGGTTCAAACCCACAGTGGGGTTATTTGATAGGGCTTTCTGAAGCATTGTCTATTTTTAATGTACATTAGTGCTGCCAGCATAACACCCTCGGGGTACTGTAACCATAAGGTGCCTCAGAGGGCGTCTTATAGGGCACCCTATGAAGCGCCTTCTGAGGCACCTTATGGTTACAGTCCGTATAAGGTGCCTTATAAGGTGTCCTATGGAGCGCCTTATAGGGTGCCCTATAGGGGACATTATAGGGTGCCTGGGCGGACAGTGCACTTTATAGTATGCCCTCTGGAGTGCCTTATAGGGCGGCTGATGCGGCACCTTATGTTACAGCACTTTGAGAGTGTGTTTGCTAGCAGCACTAATTAAAACAATATTAAATTGCCTCATAATGCAATATTACACATAACAGGTAGTGCCTCAGGTAGCCTTATTCATTGGGCACAGTGGGGGATTGAACCCATGACCCCTGCACCATCAGTCAGTGTCTTAACCATTGTGCTACACTGCTGTTTCTCCTTGTATGTCAGCGCACCTACTCAACATTTTCATGCATTAAAATGCACAGTGCTGCCATCAAAAACAGTGCTATGACCTTGCCGTGCCTCATAGGGCACCCTATATGGCGCCCTATAGGCCACCCTTTATGCAACATTGTAGGGTGCCGTGGCGGACAGTGCACTTTAAAATGTGCCCTCTGGGGTACCTTATGGGGTGCCTTATGCAGCACCTTATGTTACAGCGCTTTGAGAGTGCGTTTACTAGCAGCAGTAATTAAAATAAAATTAAAATGCCTCATAATGCAATATTACACATAACAGGTGGTGCCTCAGGCAGCCTTATTCATTGGGCACAGTGGGGGATTGAAACCATGACCCCCGCACCATCTGTCAATGTCTTCACCATTGTACTGCAGCACTGTTCCTCTGTTTGTACATCAGCGCGCCTGCTTATGCTTCCCGCGTGCGTTTCTCGTGCGCTAATGTGCGTGGCGCACATTAGCGCACAGTGCACAAGAGCGCGCGATAATCCCGGTTTGCTAGGTTAAGACTGAAACGCCCACTCCTTATATGGCATCCTGCACACTAGCGCCGGGCGCACATTAGGACGGTTTAGTAAACATACCCCATAGACTCTACAATGACTCTGTCCCCTCCTCGAACCAACAAATTTTAGATCAGCACTTCAAGCATTCACTCTCCCATGCAGACTACTGCAACAATATCTACCAGGGTCTGCCTCAATCCACACTTCTTCCTCTTCAAAATGTGCTACACACAGTTGGCTTGTACCTTCTAAGGAGCTGCTAAATACGACCACATTACCCCCATCCTATAACAATTACACTGGCTACCCCTTACCAATAGAATCAAATATAAATGCATCCTCCTCAATCACAAAGCTCTTCACTCCCACCAGGAGACCTACCTCCAATCCCTGCTACAAACAAATCACGAAATCAACAAACTTAACATACAGCAATCCAAAACTAAATTCAACATACAAACATGCCACAAAGCTTTTGAACTCTATGCTCCTTCCTTATGGAACTCCCTACCTGACACCCTAAGAAATATTGCCAGTCTTCCCTCCTTCCACAAACACTTGAAAGCCCACCTATTCATTGAACATTTTGGTTCCATTGCCTAACATTCCCTCCAACATGACACTATCAAAACAGATTCACAATTGTAAATAGCTGTTGAACTTCTGTTTTAGTTTCAACGTTTGTATATAGCGTTCTACTATATATACTATGTGCCCAGTTCTGTCACAGATGTAGATCCCCTCTATATGTCTGGTCTAAACCGGACGTACAGAAGGGATCGCGATTCTGATCCCGTGGGGCTAGACATGCCCTGCGGGATCAGAATCGTGAACAGGTATGTACGTGCAGATAGAACTGCGATTCAGTTCAGCCTGCATGTACATGCACAGCCCAGCTCACTCAGTCAAGGCTTTTAAATGGAGCCGCAGCACCATGGTGTCCTGTTACCATGGCACTGCGGATACATTTAAAAGCCGCAATACTGGCCGCCTGCAACTAATGCTAATTCCCAGCAGCCCAACCCCCAATCAGGCCTCCTAAGGCCAGGGTCGGACTGCGGGGAATGTCCCCTGGCCCCCGCTGCCCCATCTGCACCCCAGCAGCCGCAAAATGAAACATCCAGGGAAGTTATTCCACTCGGAGGTGGAATAACTTCCACGAACATGTCGCCAGCCCTGGACGAACAGGGCCAACATTAGAATCGGCCCTGTACATCCAAGGCTGGTGACCACCCAATGCCCGCCCAGACTCCACCCCAGGGCCACCCATTTCCAGCTGCTGTCTGACTTCACACACAACCAGCAGGGAAGTTATTCAGAGGCAGGAGAAGTAACAAATAAAGGGGATGGACATCCATCCCCGGTATTCATGGCTCAGAATAACCCCCTATGTAAGCCTTAATATTATTTTGTTATTCAAAACTGCTGACTGTTTCACTGTAACTGTTATTATGCTTCTTATATGACATATGTTTATTGTAAAAAAACATTCTGTTCCCTGTAAACCGCTTTGACCCTGTGAAAAGCGGTATATACATAGTAACATAGTAAGTGACGACAGATAAAGACCAGCATGGTCCATCTAGTCTGCCCAGCAAGATGGCAAGAGTAGGTGCACCTGTCGCTCTGTGCAGGCTACCCCTCCCCATGTCTTTGTTTAGGGGTGAACCCACCACTCCATGTAGGACACCCCTATTTGTTGAGACGTTAGATAGTTCAGAAGTTAGATGGTACCGTTTATTTTGTTTTTATCCTGTTGCTGTAAAGGGATCCACTCTGTTTGTCCCATGCCATTTTGAATTCCATCACCGTGTTTGCCCCCACTACTTCCATCGGGAGGGCATTCCAAGCATCCACCACCCTTTCAGTGAAGAAATATTTTCTGACATTGCCTTTCAATTTACCACCTTGCAGCTTCATGTTATGCCCTCTAGTTTTACAGCGTCCCCATCTTTGGAAGAGGTTTGTTTGTTCATCATTTCTCTTTAAGTATTTAAAGGTCTGAATCATATCTCCCCTGTCCCTCCTCTCCTCCAAAGTGTACATATTTAGGTCTTCAAGTCTCTTCTCATAAGGCTTTTGACACAGGCTCCAAATCATTTTGGTTGTCTTTCTCTGAACAGTTTCCAGTCTTTTTACATCTTTTGCAAGATATGGTCTCCAAAACTGAACACAGTATTCCAAGTGAGGCCTCACCAGTGACTTGTACAGTGGCATAAGTACCTCTTCCTTTCTGCTGGTAATCCCTCTTTGTATGCAGCCCAACATCCTCCTGGCTTTTGCCACCGCCTTGTCGCACTGTTTTGTCACCTTGAGATCATCAGAGATAATCACACCAAGGTCTTTCTCCTGAACCGTGCATACCAACCTCTCGCCCCCTATCGTGTACATTTCCCTTGGATTTCTGCTACCCAAGTGCATGACACTACACTTTTTCACATTAAATCGTAGTTGCCAAGCTTTAGACGTGTCTTCCAGCTTTTGTAGATCTTTCCTCATGTTAACCACTCCCTCGGGGGAGTCCACTCTGTTGCAAATTTTTGTGTCATCTGCAAAAAGACCGACTTTTCCATTCAGTCCTTCAGCAATATCACTCACAAATATATTCAATAGTGCCGGGCCCAGGACTGAACCCTGGGGCACCCCGCTAATCACCTTCCTCTCATCCGAGTGAGCTCCATGTACCATCACCTTCTGTTGTCTGTCAGTCAACCAATTTCTAATCCAGTTTACTATCTTGGGACCCATCCCCAAGCTACTGAGTTTATTGACAAGCCTTCTATGAGGAACAGTATCAAAGGCTTTGCTGAAATCCAGATAGATGACATCCATTGCATGCTCCAGATCTAGTTCCTTGGTCACCCAGTCAAAGAACTCAATCAGATTTGTTTGGAAAGACCGTCCTTCGGTAAAACCATGTTGCCTTGGATCTTGCAACCCGTTGGTTTTGAGAAAGTTCACTATTTGCTCTTTCAGGAGCGCCTCCATTACTTTTCCCACCACCGAGGTAAGGCTCACGGGCCTGTAGTTTGACATTTCTTCCTTGTCACCACTTTTGTGTAGAGGTACAACATTAGCCATTCTCCAGTCCTGAGGAACCTCTCCTGTTTCCAAGGATCTGTTGAAGACAGCCTTTAACGGTCCTGCAAGAACCTCTCTGAGCTCTTTCAGTATCCTGGGATGTATTCCATCCGGTCCCATGGCTTTGTCCACTTTCAGTTTAGCAAGTTGTTCTAATACCTCATCTTCTGTGAATGGTGTGGTATCTACTTCATTCCTATTTTTATATTTGGGAGTCACAGTTGGTCCATCTGCAGGATCTTCTTTAGTAAAAACAGAGCAGAAGTATTTGTTTAACAATTTTGCTTTTTCAGTGTCACTTTCCACGAGTCCTTTCCCAGCACTTCTGAGTCCTGCAATTCCAACTCTGATCTTCTTCCTTTCCCGAATATAAACCTAGCTAAATAAATAAAATATACCCCCCCTTCTCAAGTCGCTTCACTGGCTCCCATCCATTTCTGTATACAGTTCAAACTTCTCCTACTGATCTATAAGTGCACTCATTCTGCTACTCCTCACTACCTTTTCTCTCTTATCTCTCCCTACACCCCTCCTCAGGTGCTCCGCTCTTCTGGCAGCTCACTTCTATCTGTGTCCTTCTCTTCTATTGCCAGCTCCAGACTTCAATCCTTCCAACTTGCTGCTCCTTATGCCTAGAACAAACTATCTGAGCCTGTGTGTCAAGCTTCATCTCTGGGCCCTTTTCAAATCCAGGCTGAAAACTCACCTCTTCAAGTCTGCTTTTGAATTCTGATCCGCTTGGTCTCCTATGTGTTTCCTTGCCACTCCCCTAGATGTGTCCTTGTCCTCAGGTGTTGTGTTGTCTGTCTTGACTAAATTGTAAGCTCTGATGAGCAGAGACTGTCTTTTACATGTGTCTGCATAGCGCTGTGTATCCGGAACCATTGGTGATGAAAGAAGAAGTCGAAGCAGCATTGAAAGCCTTATCAAAGAACAAAGCACCAGGCATTGATGGCATTCTCATTGAAGTATTACAGCAATCTGATGCAGCTGTTACCATATTTACAAAGCTCTGCCAGGAAATTTGGAAAATAGCATCATGGCCAACTGACTGAAAAAGATCTGTGTTTATACCAATACTAAAGAAAGGTGATCCAACTGACTGTGGAAATTATTGCACAATCGCTCTTATCCCACATGCCAGCAAGATTCTACTAAAGATTATTCAACAGAGATTACAACCATACCTGGAACAAGAACTACCTGAAGTACAAGCAGGATTCAGGAAAGGGCGAGGAATGAGAGACATCATCGCGGATGTGAGATAGATCCTTGAAAAGAATAAAGAATACCAAAAGGATATCTGTGTTTTATTGACTACAGCAAGGCTGTTGACTGTGTAAACCATGAGAAACTCTGGGCCACATTAAGAAGCATGAGTATACCAGAACACCTGATTGTTCTCTTGCACAACCTTTACATGGATCAATAAGCAACAGTTTGAATGAAAGTAGGAGAAACAGAATGGTTTAAAATCAGCAAAGGTGTACAACAAGGCTGGATACATTCCCCCTACCTCTTTAATTTATATGCAGAACAAATCATCAGAGAAGCAGGATAGTATGAAGACAACAGAGGTGTGAAGATTGGTGGAAGACTCATCAACAACCTTTGCTATGCTGATGATACCACATTACTGGCTGAAAGTGAAGATGTTCTGAAACATTTGCTGCTCATGATCAAGGAACATAGTCCTAAAATTGGCCTGCACCTTAATGTAAAGAAGATAAAGATCATGACAGCTGGCAAAATCAATAGGTTCATTGATGGAGAAGAAATTGAAAGAGTGGACAACTTTAACCTACTTGGATCAACTATCAATAAAGAAGCAACAAGCAGTCAAGAAATCCAATGAAACATTGCTTTTGGCAGAATGGCTATGAAGGACCTAGACAAGATCCTCAAGAGCAGAGATGTCTCTCTCCATACAAAGATTCAACTCGTTCAAACCATGGTATTTTCAATAACATCATATGGATGCAAAAGTTGGACAGCGAAAAAGATAGACAGGAAGAAAACTGATGCCTTTGAATTATGGTGCTGGCAGCGAATACTGCGTATACCATAGACTGCCCAAAGAACAAACCAGTCAGTACTAGAGGAAATCAAACCTAAGCTTTCTTTAGAAACTCAGATGACAAGACTTCATCTTTCATACTTTGGACACATCATACAAAGACAGAGATTGTTAGAGAAAGACATCATGCGTGGCAAGATAAAAGGTCAACGCAAAAGAGGAAGACCAGCAGTAAGATGGATCGATACAATAACAGCAGCTATGGGTGCCATTCTGCCAACAATGAGCCACCTGACTGAAGACCAAGCGTAGTTTAGGTCAACTGTTCAGAGGGTCGCTATGAGTCGACACCGACTCGATGGCACTTAACAACACAAGGCATGCAGAGCACTGTACATATAGATGTAAGACACAGTCCTTGCTCATCAGAGCTTACAATGTAATCAAGAAGAAAAAACATCATAAAACTGAGTACTGGTAAGATACACAAGTAGTGAGCAAAAGAGTGGGGAGCATTAGGATCCAAAGCAACCTCAAAGAGGTGGATTTTCAGCCTGAATTTGAATAGGGCTAGAGAAGGAGCCCAACACATTGACTCAGGTAGTTTCTTCCAGGAGTGGAATGAATGAAGTCTGGAGTTGGCAGGGGCAGAGAAGGGCAGAAATAAAAGAGATCTGCCAGAGGAGTGGAGTTCCCAAGGAGGGTTGAAGAGTGAGATAGAAACATAGAAACATGATGACAGAAAAAGACCACATGGCCTATCTAGTCTGTCCTTCCATATCAACAACTACAACAGTCCACTTTTTACCTTCAGAGATCCTCTGTGTTGGTCCCATGCTGTTTTGAATTCAGTTACTGTCCTCATCTCTACCACCTCCACTGGGAGACTATTCCATGGATCCACTACTCTTTCCGTAAAGAAATATTTCCGCATATCACTCCTGAATCTATCTCCCTTCACCCTTATCCCATGTCCCCTCATAGCAGAACTTGCTTTCAATTGAAAGAGGCTCTCTCCCTGAACATTTATGCCACGGAGGTATTTAAACATCTCAATCATATCACCTCTATCCCGCCTTTCCTCTAAGGTGTACATATTAAGATCCTTAAGTCTGTCCTCATATGCTTTATAATGAAGCCCACTAATCATTTTAGTAGCCACCCTCTGCACCGACTCCTTCCTGTTCACATCCTTTTGAAGGTGCGGTCTCCAGAATTGCACACTATACTCCAAATGACGTCGCACCAAAGACTTATACAGAGGCATTATCACCTCCTTTTTTCTGCTAGCCATTCCTCTCCGTATGCACCCAAGCATCCTTCTAGCTTTTGCCATCGCCTTTTCTACCTGTTTAGCTACTTTAAGATCATCAGACACAAGCACGCCTAGGTCCCGCTCTTCTTTAGTGGACAAAAGTACTTCACCTCCTATACTGTATTGTTCCCTTGGATTGCTGCAGCCCAAATGCATGACCTTATATTTTTTAACATTAAATCCCAGCTGCCAAATTCTAGACCATTCTTCAAGCTTAGCTAGATCCCTCCTCATGTTATCTACACCTTCCTGGGTGTCTACTCTATTGCAGATTTTGGTATCATCTGCAAAGAGGCAAACCTTACCCGACAGCCCTTCCGCTATATCACTAACAAAGATAAAAGAGGAAAGGTAGTGAGAAGTTGCAGGATGAATGCACTTGTAGGTCAGTAGGAGAAGTTTGAACTGGATATGGAAACGGAGAGGGAGCCACTGAAATGACTTGAGAAGAGGGGTTACATGAACATAGCGACATTTGCGGAAAATAAGCAATGCAGCTGAGTTTTGAACAGATTAAAGGGGACAGAGATGATTCAAAGGGAGGCAAACGTGGATCAGGTTACAATAGTCAAGAGGGAGGTGCATAGAAAGAAAGAGGTAAATTTTGCTGATGTTATAGAGAAAGAAGGGACAGGTTTTAGCTATCTGTTGGATGTGTGCAGAGTAACAGAGAACAGAGTCAAAGATGACCTCAAGTTTGTGAGCTAAGGAAATAGGGAGGCGTGTATTGTTATCCACAGAAATAGAAAAGGGAGGAAGGGGGAGGGGGTTAGG
Source organism: Ichthyophis bannanicus (assembly GCA_033557465.1). Taxonomy (NCBI): domain Eukaryota; kingdom Metazoa; phylum Chordata; class Amphibia; order Gymnophiona; family Ichthyophiidae; genus Ichthyophis; species Ichthyophis bannanicus. Next base: position 922,692,914 of record CM066032.1, on the reverse strand, counting down.
GGGAAAGATAAAGAGCTCAGTTTTGGCCATGTTCAATTTCAGACAGCGAAGAGGCATCCAAGTAGCAATGTCGGATAAGAAGGCAGAGATCCAAGCCTGGATTCCTGGAGAGATTTCAGTTACAAAAAGGTAGATCTGAGAGTCGTCAGCATAAAGATGGTATTGAGAACTATGGGGGGGAAATAAGTACAGAAAGGGACTGAATGTAGAGAGAGAAAGGGGAGAGGTCCTAAGACAGAGCCCTGAAGTACATCAACTGAAAGCGGGATAGCAATAGAGGAGGATTCACCAGAATATACACTAAAAGTGTGATGGGAGAGATTAGAAGAAAACCAGGACAGAGCATAGCCCTTAAATCCTAGCGAGGACAGGATGTCAAGGAGAAGATGGTGATCAGCAATGTCGATAGCAGCAGAAAGGTCAGGAAGGATGAGGATCAAGTAAAGACTCTTGGATTTGGCAAGGAACACATTGCTGAAGACTTTGGCAAGAGACATTTCTGTAGAATGTAAAGGACAAAAGACAGATTGCAGTGGATCCAGAAGGACTTGAGAGGAAAGAAAGTCAAGACACCAGTGGTGAAGCAAAGGGGAGGTAAGAGAGGCCGATAACTGGAAGGATAGGTAGGGTCTAATGAAGGCTTTTTTGAAGAGAGGTGTAACCAGAGCATGTTTGAAGGCCACAGGAACAGTTGCAGTGGAAAGCAACAGGTTAAGGATATAAGAGATAGAAGGGATGACAGCAGAAGAGATATGGGTGGGAATGGGATCAAAGGAGCAGGTAGTCAGTTTGGAGGATGAGAGAAGATTTGCAGTTTCCTCCTCAGTGATTTTAGGAAAGGTGACAGAATTTGAAGGAAGGATTTGGGACTGAAGAGGAGGAAGGTGAGGTGGAGGTGACCCTGTGGAGAATTTAAGGCTAATCTGTCATGGAAATAGTCATCCAAGGTCTGGGTAAAAAGTGAAGGAGGGATTGGGGGAGGAGGGACTTTGAAGAGAGAGTTGAGCGTTAGTCAGATGGACATAGTACTCTTGCATGGTGAGTGCTATGGCTGACTGGAAAGAGGTTAGCATGAATTTGAAATGTACGAAGTCAGTAAGGGTATCTGATTTAAGCCAAAGGCACTCAGCTGAGCAGGCACAGGAATGTAGGTAGCAGGTTGTTGAGGACAGCCAGGATTGAAGTATGGTACACCACACAGGGCGTAGAATGGGAGAAGCCAGTGCATCCAGAGCAGAGGAAAGTATAGTGTCATAGGAAGATATTGCCTCATCAATGGACTCAGATGACATAGTGGAAGAAAAGGTGATATGATAGTAGTGGAGAGAGCTGAAGGGTCGATAGTGTGAAGATTCCTAAATATGTTGGAGGAGACGGAGCGAGACCAATAAGGGTGAAGGTTAGCAGGTATGGTCAGATAAAGGAAGAACTGAAGTGGAAAAATTTGAGGGTGAGCAGGTGAAGGAGAAGACGAAGTCAAGGCAGTGGCCATGCATATGAGTATGAGTGGTAGAGCACAGCTGCAGCTTGAATGAGGAGGTTAGGGAAAGGAGTTTTAAAGCATAAGAGTCAGAAGGGTCATCAACATGAATATTAAAATCCCCAAGAATAAGGGAAGGTGAAGATGCATCCAGAAAGAAGGAGAGCCAGGAGTCAAAGTCAGTGAAAAAGACAGAGGTGGACTTGTTGGAGGGTCAATATATGACAGTTAGTAATATAGTATATGATAGCAGATAAAGACCAGTATGTATGCTAGTCTGCCCAGCAAGGTAGCAAGAGTAGGTGCAACTGCCGCCCCATGCACGTCACCCCTCCCCATGCCTTTGTTTAAGGATGTACTCACCTCTCCATGCAGGTCACCCCTATTTGTTGAGATATAAGTGATAGTTAAGCTTATTTTGATTTTATCCTGTTGCTATAAAGAAATCCACTGTGTCTGTTCCATGCCATTTTGAATTCTGTCACTGTATTTGAACCCACCACTTCCATCAAGAGGGAATTCCAAGCATCCACCACCCTTTTAGTGAAAAGGTATTTCCTGATGTTGCCTTTCAGTTTACCTCCTTGCAATTTCATGTTATGCCTTCTAGTTTTACAGATTCCCCTTCTTTGAAAAAGGTTTGTTTGTTCATTAATTTAGTGCTGACTCCTAGCAACCCAGCTGCCTCTGGGTTTTCTTGGTAATGTATCACTGGAAGTAGATTGCCTGGCATTTTCTTCTGAGGCAATGGAGAATAGAGTGACTTGCCCAAGGTCACAAGGAGTACCAGTGGGAATCAAACCCTTGATCTTCTGGGCATATAGGTAGTGGAGAGGTAGTGGAGTAAATATGCAGATGGCATGGACTTCAAAAAAAGCAAAGGAATTAGATGGAGGCAGAAGAAGGGGTTGAAATTGGCCAGAATGGAAGAGTAGGAACCCCACACCACCACCATGGCCAATGGGCCGAAGGTGTATGGGAAAATAGGTAGCTTCCATGACAGCGGGCAGCAACCGAAGTAGAGTCTTCAGGGAGAAGCCACATTTTAGTAAGAGCCAGGAGATGCAGGGTATTACAGATAAAGAGGTCATGAATGAAGGCAAGTTTATTGGAGACAGAATGTGCATTCCACAAAGCGCATGAAAAAGGGCGAGAAGAGGGAGGAAGGAGAGGGACATGAACAAGGTTTGATCTGCCTTGAAAGTGTGAAAATGTCTAGGGGGGAGCAGGGTTTGGGTTGATATCTCCAGATGAGAGAGGGAGATGGAGCAGGAGAGAACGGAGGAGGGGGGGGGGAAGAGGAGCAGGCATGGTGAGGTTCCCTCAGTGAGATTGGAGACAAATGAATTAGAGGAAGAAAATGATAAAGCTCGAGGGCAAATGATAAAGTAGAAGACAAAATGGTAGGGGAGGTGGTGACAGTAAGAAGTGAGTAATGAGAAGTAGGGGCATGGATTTGTTGGAATGAGAGGAAAAAATTAGGGAGAGTTAACATCAAGAAAACAAAGTGATGTGGAGCCTTAGGAGAGGGAGAAGAGGAGAGAATGCAAATCAGAGAAGATACAGGTGGAGAAGCACAAAAGAAGTCCTAGTGGGTTCAAATGCACTGAGTAATTGCATCAATGAACAGAGAAAAGCTATGAAAGAATGTTAAGACAGGGTAGGTGGCTAATAGAGTTAAGTGTTAAGAAGGGAGACATAGCACTGCAGAGAGCAGCAGCTGGGTAAAGGACAGACAGAAAATAGGACACACACTGACAATATATAAATATAGACATAAAGAACAATAAATAAATACATTCTAAACAGGTACAGGATAATGCCTGAACCGAGCATAAAAATTTAGCAATGAGGGTGCTCTCACTAAGCAGGGACCTTCAAATGGAATGTCAGCAGTTCATGTGCTCAGATAGGTAAACTTCTGAACAAAGCCCCAGCAGGGGGGAAAGGCTGGTCAAGTGCTGAAGGCAGGTAAATGGAAGCAGGCAGATTCCACAAGAAGTACCCTAGCGAAAACTCAAGCAAGGTAAAAAAAATTAGGTCCCAGTATTTGAAAGGCATTTACACAGTATACTTATTTATTTACATTCTCTTATATACCATGCTATTCTGCATCAGTGTGGTTACATTGAACAAACTGAAATTACATTGAACAGGGCATTATAACTTGGAGATAACTATTTTACAGGGAACATGGGCTATGGAGGGTTAAGTAGCTTGCCAAAGACCACAAGGAGCACCTGTGGGACTAGAAACCCCAGTCCTTCCGGCCCAAGGTTGCTGTCCTCTAGTGGGATTTAAACCCCTGACCTTCTGGCCTGAAGTACCTTGCCCCAACCACTAGGCCACTCCTCCACTCCTATACAGCCCTGTAAACCGTGTAAATGCCTTAGACGGGAATATTCAATGGCACCTACACAGTTAGTGCCATTGAATATTTCCGTCTATGTCCCCTATGTGTCCCGATGCTTTCCGGTTAGCATTGAGGCATGTTGGGGGCATTCCGGAGTGGAGCAGAGACGGGGAGTCACGGTAACTGGGTAGCGGCGCTATTGGACCGCTACCTGGTTAGACATCATGGCTAAAATTAGGCGAGCTTTTGGTTCACCTAGTTCTAGCTGTGGATGGCTAACCAGATAGCGGTCCAATATCGCAGTTATCTGGTTAGGCTCTGCGGGTGAATCACCTTGGTGCCTAACCTGGATATTCAGTGCCATCACCACAGCATTGAATATCTGGGTTTAGAAGTCAGCGGGCAGGGCTATGTGCTGACACGGCACATAGCTCACCCAACTGAATATCAAGTCTTTAAACTTTAAGGGTCCGATATTCAAAGGCATTTACACGACCTGTAGACTGTGTAAATGCTGCGGAATAGGATATTCAATGGCTGCTAAAAAATCCCCTACTAATGCTATACACCCCAATGCTAACCACATAGCATCAGGGCATGTCGTGAACATTCCAGAGCGTGTCTTGGGAGGCGACAGTTGCTAACTGGGTGGCAGTGAGATTGCACTGCTGCTCGGTTAGCGACACATGGGTAAAGCTAGGCGCAGCAAAAGCTGGCCTAGTTTTACCTGTAGGAGCTAACTGGGCAGCAGTTCAATATCGCCCCTGACCAGTTAGCCTCTGCAGTGGTGAAGGCTGTGCGGTGACCCCAGATATTCAGTGCCAGGACTGGATATGACCCTGGTATTGACTATCCAGGTTTAATGTTCAGCGCCGACGGATAGGCGCTGTACTCACACCTAGACACCGGCGCTGAATATCAGACCCTAAATATTTTCAAGACAGGCCTTGAAGAGGAATAGGGAGAAGGAGAAAAAGAAAATGAAAAAGCACTCCTAACTGTGCAATCTGATAATAGTAATCAGAGCACAGAGGCAATAAAGTTAAGGGTTAAGAAAGGAGGCACAGCAGTTCAGAAGGATAGACAGAAGATAGGAACTACACAATATAGAAATAAATAACAATAACTAAATAAATAGCATGTTAAATTCTAAACAGAGCAGAAAAAGTTAGCAGAGGCTTGCAACGAGGGTGCTTTCACCAAGCAGGGACCTCGATGGAAGGTCAACAACTCATGTGCGCAGAGAGGTAAGCTTCTGAACAAAGCCCTAGTACGGGGGAGGGGCCCCTGTGTGTACTTACCCCAGAAAGGTAAGTGCACACAGGGGCCTGTCAAGAGGTTGGCAAATCCAAGTGAGTGAGGAAGACATGTATGCTGTCCCATTCAGAGCAAGCTTGGTATACACTGCACAACATGAAAGCATGCGTAGGTAGCACAGCAGAGTTGGCCTGTTCACTAGGGAGCTGCCCTGGTGGGCGGCCTGGCTTACCACCTCCCCACCCCCGTGAAGTGGCAGTTCAGTGCTGTGGCAGGCTTTTTAAATGCCAACATGCATGCGCACAGTTACGACCTGCCATTCCTGCCCCCTCCAACAGGAAGTTGCATCGGAGAGGGGGGGCAGGAGTGACACGCCATAAGTGCGCTCCCAGGCAGGCACTTTAAGGCCCGACGTGCTGAAGCAGCAGCTGAACTGATGCACTGAAGCGGCGGCTGAACTGCTGCTTCAGCACAAGTAGGGATACTGTGCCGCTCCCCCTAAGAAAATGGATGCGGGGGGGGGGAGACAGCATGGTGGGCTGGGTGGTGCTGTAACTGGGGTGGAGGGAGGGAGGCTGCACAGAGGACCTTTCTAGGGCAGCAGAAACCCTCAGGCTAGCCCTGGCTGCTGAGTATCACTCTCAGCAGTACTTATCTGATTAGCGGGTGCTCCTGATTTAGTGCTTTTAAATTTAAAACCTGGGATACAACATGGTTTATGGTTTATGGTTTATTAAACTTGCTATACTGTCCTTCAGAATGGCAGCGTGGTGTACAGTAAAAACAAAATTAAAGGAAAAGGAAAAGAATGCCAATAAAATTTAAAATAAAGTTAAGAAATGATATACACAGAAAGCAAGAAAAAGGAAGAGGGGAGGAAAGAGTTGGGGGGAGGGGGGGTTAGAATTCGAAGAGGCCCGTGAAGTTGGATTGAAAGCTAACTGAAAGAGATGCGTTTTGAGAAGAGATTTGAATTTAGGGAAAGAGGGTTCCAAGCTGAGATCAGCAGGGAGTGAATTCCAAAGACTAGAGTCCAGAAAATAGAAAGTGGAGCGTCTAGTAGATTTGCAGTGGGCACGTGAAGGAGGGGGAAGATATAGTTGGTTAGCATGGACAGATCAAAGAAGACATGTTGGGGCATTGGGAATAATATGAGAAGACAGATAAGCAGGGGTGCCACGGACCATTTTGGCAGCCATCCTCTGCACTTTGATATCCTTTTGAAGGTGTGGTCTCCAGAATTTCAGATAATATTACAAATGAGGTCTCACCAAAGACTTATACAGAGGCACTATAACCTCCCTTTTTCTGCTGACCATTACTCTCCCTATGCACACAAGCATCCTTCTGGCTTTCGCCTTCACGTTTTCTACCTATTTATCTACTTTAAGATCATCAGAAACAATCATGCCCAGGTCCCGCTGCTCTTTCATGGACAGAAGTACTTCACCCCTTATACTATAATGCTGCCTTGGATTTTTGCAGCCCTTGCATTTTTTTTAGCATTAAATCTCATCCACCAAATTCTTGACCATTCTTCAAGTTTAGCTAAATCCCTCCTCATGTTATCTGCTCCTTCCTGGGTGTCTACTCTATTGAAGATTTTGGTGTTATCTGCAATGAGGCAAATCTTACCCAATAGCCCTTCTGCAGTATCACTAACAAAAATGTTAAAAAGAATTGGAACAAGGACAAATCCCTGCAGCCCACCAATGGTAACATCCTTTTCCTCAGAGTGACTCCATTTACCTGTACTCTTTGTTGCCTCCCACTCAACCAATTTCTAACCCACACATATACACTAATTCAATTTAAATAAGTTGAATTATAATACTCAAAAACATAAAATAACTTTAAAAAATTCTCAAAACCTACAAATAATGCAAATAATGAAAAACAAATAAAAACAATAAATAAAAAATAAATAAATAAATAAGTAAATAAAATAAACCATCTACTCTCAAATAATTACTACCTAACTAAATCACTGCATATACCTGTTCAAAAAGATAGGTCTTAAGTCACTTCCTGAACACTCCTGTATCAGACAAAAGGCGCATCTCTCCCAGAAGTGAATTCCACAGCTTAGGTACTTCCATTGAAAACATCCTCTGCCTAAATTCGCAAAAGTGTACCTCACGAAATGATGGCATTTCCAATTGAAGAGTAGCTTGAGAGCATGGCGGACAATAAATTCACAAAACTGTTGAAAAATATTGTGGTGCTACATGATTAAGAGACTTAAAGACAGTAAGAGGAATCTTATAAAAATATGCTATTTAATAGGGTGTAATATGTTTGATCTGACTTGCTCCTGAAATAACTCACGCCACTGCAGCATTTTGCACTAATTGTAAAACCGAATCACTCGTGTAGGCAAATCTAAAAATAAACTGTTATAATAACCAAGGGAGGATAAAAAAGAGTTTGCACTATTGTGTGAAAATTGTTTTCCCACTAAGAATGATTTTACTCTATGAATAATATTCAATTTTAAAAAAGCTGTCTTAGATCATTTTTGAAAATGAGGACTGGTTATCCAAAATCAAACCTAAATTCCTAACTTGAGTAGAGACAGAAAACATCCAGTCATCAACTTTCAACTGCAGTGAAGTCAAAAGAGAAGAATCCCAAGACAAGTATAAAATCTCCGTCTTACCAATATTAAGCATAAGCTGTGTCATCCCAGCTCTAACAGTCCTAATATATAAAGCAACCAAATCAAGAGCTTCCTGAATAGTGGAATCAATTGGAATGAAAAAACTGAATACCATTAGTATAGATCCGAAAGGCAAGATTCAAGCCAGTAAACACTTTGCTAATTGAGACAATGTAGATATTAAATAACAAAGCTGATAATGCAGATCCTTGAGGGACACCAGATGATATCGTGTGCCACGATCATAATTTACCAGCAGATGGAACTTGAAACTTATGATTATATAAGAAAGATTTAAACACACCAGTAATCTCAATCTCTCAAAGTTTAGACAACATCGACATGATCTACAGAGTCGAAGGCTGCCGAGATATCTAACAACACTACCAGAAAAGACTTCCCTCGGTCAAAACCATGCAAAAAATCATCCATGTTAGCCAAAAACAAGGTCTCTGTTCCATGAGTTTTTGTAAAGTCAAATTGAGAAGGACTAAGAACATTGTGCTTATTCACAAAATCTTGGAATTGGTTCTAGACACTCTCTCTAATACCTTAGCTAGAAAAGGTAATGAAGAAATAGGTCTATAATTAAGAGGATCAACAGTTTCCAAAGCTTTAACAATGGAAAGACTAAAGCTTCTTTAAGCGTGTCCAGAACACCACCACATATTAAAGATCTATAGTTTCCCCAACATTTCATCAGCTTTTTATCACATCCACAGCAATATATGTACATACTATATATTTCCCTCCTCCTTAGAGCCCTCCCACTGTGTAAAGAGGGAATAAGGGCAGAGATTCATGCTCGGATGCAGCTCTGCTCTTATTTTTTCCAAGTAGCCCACCATGAAATCCTGGGCGCAGCTAACAGCTCCCCTACTGTGCCCCTGCCAGATGGCCTGAAGATGCAGCAGGACTTCTGGCTCTGCCAGCCCCAGGGAAGCCTCATGGTGGTACACCTGTGGTCCCAGTACAGACAGATCATGCTGAATCAAGGATACTGCCGGCAGTGGAACAGCATGACTTTTAATGCCATGTCTTCCTGCTCTGTCCACCCCACTGCACCACTCCTCACTCATCTCCCCACCCCCAACCATCCCCTTCCCATCCCACTCCACCTTACCCCATCCTTCCCCCCCCCCCCACTTCCCCTAGCAAATGGACTGGCTCCCCTTGCACACGTGGCCGATCCACCCTGTCCAGCTGGTAGCTCGGATACACACATATCTCATTGAGTGGAGGGGTCCCCCTAGACATTTCCATGCTCTGGCTCTCCTCCTTCCCCATTTTCTCAATGGAAAAAGGTGAATAGTGGAGTACCCCTGGGATCTGTGCTAGCCCGGCTGCTTTTCAATATCTTCATAAATGACCTGGAAATGGGAATAACGAGTGAGGTGATCAAATCTGACACAAAATTATTCAAAATTGTTAAAACACAAGAGGATTGTGAAAAATTGTAAGAGGACCTTGATAAATTGGAAGACTGGACGTCCAAATGGCAGATTAAATTTAATGTGGACAAGTGCAAAGTAATTCACGTAGGAAAGAACAACCCAAACTACGGTTACACGATGCAAGGTTCAACATTAGGAACCACCACCCAGGAAAAAGATTTAGGTGTCATTGTGGATAATATGTTGAAACCCTCCGCCCAATGTGCAGTGGCGGCCAAGGAAGCAAATAGAATAGTAGAAATCATAAGGAAAGGAATGGAGAATAAAACCAAGGATATTATAATGCCTCTGTATTATTCCATAGTACTACCACACCTTGAATATTGTGTTCAATTCTGGTCACCATATCTTAAAAAGGATATAGCGGAATTAGAAAAGGTACAGAGAAGCGACACCAAAATGGTAAAGGGGATGGAAGAATACCCCTATGAGGAAAGGTTTAAAAGGTTAGGGCTCTTCAACTTGGAAAAAAGACCGCTGAGGGGAGATATGATAGAGGTCTATAAAATAATGAATGCAACGCCAAACATTGGGTTGTTTACTGCTTCAAAAGGTAGTAAGAGTAGGGGATACACAATGAAGCTACAATATAGCCCATTTAAGACTAATAGGAGAAAATATTTTTTCACTCAATGCTTAATCTGGAATTCTTTACTAGAGGATGCAGTAAAAGCTGTTAGTGTAGCTGGGTTTAAAGAAGGTTTGGACAAGTTCCTGGAGGAAAAGTCCATAAACCATTATTGAAGAGGACCAGGGAAATCCACTGCATAACCCTGGGATAAGCAGCATGGAATCTACATACCTTTTTGGGACCCTGACAGGTACTTGGCCTGGATTGGCTGCTGTGGGAAACAGGATACTTGGCTTGATGGACCCTTGGTCTGACCCAGGATGGCATCTCTTATACTATTACGTTAAAGTAAAAATCACAACCAGTGAATAAAAAGAAGAGTTTTCTTGTATGTACATACAGTAAGAACATAAGAAATTGCATAGTGGGTCAGAGGAATGGTCCATCAAGTCTAGTATTCTGTTTCCAATAGTGGCTAATCCAGGACACAGGCAATGTTCCCGCTAGGCTGCGCTGAGTCCTCCGCTGGCATTCCTGCCAGAGGGGGGAGGTGCAAAGCGATTGCAAAAGTGATCATGCTTAGGATCACGTGGCATAGGCAAGTCCCGAAGGCCTGCCAATGCTATGCGATCCTAAGCACGATCACTTTGCACCTCCCCCCCCCCCCCCAGCATGAATGTCAGTGGAGGACTCAGCACAGGTTAGCAGGAACATTGGTAACAGGTAGATTTTTATTAGTATGAGAAGAAATGTTTTAGTCCACTCCTCCTGTCCAAAGCAGAGAAGAAAAAGAGAAACAACAAGGGACCCCCCAATCTGAGAGACCCAGTACTTCTGATGATCAAATGCCTCCTCTAGCCCCCCAGCTTGATGGAAACTTCATTGCCCTCATATCTCTGGAAATCCTAGGAGTTATCCTTGATTCACACAGTCCACCTTTGAACATCAAATTTCTTCCACTGTTAAATCATGTTTCTTTGTGCTACATCAAATTAGATCTATTCAAGCAATTTTAGATAAAGATGCCATCTTAATCTTTATACACATTTTGATTATCATTGGCACTGATTACTGCAACGCCCTTTTCAATGGTAGCTGTCTATCCGTTCTCTGAAAACTTCAGTTGATTTAGGATACTATTATTCAGCTGCTTAACTCTGCTAAGGCTACAGACCACGTAACCCTTCTTTTCAGAGAAGCTCACTGATTTCCAGTAGACCATAGAACAATGTTTAAAATTATTATTCTTGCCTTTAAATGCATGCTCACCGGTTCCCCTGCTTCATTGTTCAATGTTCTAATTCTTCTTGCCACTTCCCCTACTCTCTGTTCTTGTAATAAGCTCCTCTTTGTTCTGGCACTCTCCTGGGCAATCCATGAATCTACTTTGTATCTTTACTATGGAATGAAATTTCAAAGTACTTACATTTAGGAACCTCTCTCCTTAGATTCAAATCTGGCTTAAAAGTCTATTTTTCCCCAGGCTTTCTCCTTTTTTTCATTTTTTCAGTTCATTTTATTTTTTTTTTACTTACTTATTTGTGTTTTATTCACTTATTGATTTTTATTTTTTTTAAATTGCTGTAAACTGCTGTGATGTAGCAACTAACAGTAATATATTAAGGTTTTTAATAAACATAAACAACCAACAAAGTTAAAGGAGAAACGTAGACTTGGATACCCAACTGGGAGGCGAAAGGAACAGAAGGTGTTAATCCAGAGGATGAAAGTCAAGGACGTATCAACAAGATAATTTGAAAAGAAGCTTGTGAGAAGCAAAGGATCCCAGGCGGATCAGGATCCAAAAGCGGCCTCGAAGAGGTGAGTTTTCAGCTTGGATTTGAAAAGGCTGTACTTCAGACTTCATCTCTGCCCCTTTTCAAATCCAGGCTGGAAACTCACCTCTTCAAGGCCACTTTTGGATCCTGATCTGCTTAGTCTTCTATGTATTTTCTTACCATTCCCCTAGATATATCCTTGTCCTTGGTTGTTGTGCTTTTTGCCTTGACTAGATTGTAAGCTCTGATGAGCAGGGACCGTCTTTTACATGTGTCTGTACAGCGCTGTGTATGCCTTGTAGCACTATACAAATGATCACTAATGGTAGTAGTAGTAGGCATGGAAGGAGAATTCACTAAGGAAGAGGAATTTCTCTTCCCCGGGGCCCAGGGAAAGACCCAAGCACTAAGGGAAAAAATAAGGGATGACAGGCACAGATGTTTATTACATTTCTGCTTCCTAGAGTGGATAATCATGTAATCAGAAGAAATCATACCCATTATTAAAATGTTCTTAAACCATTTTGTGACAGTAAAGTTATGATGAAACTCTACTTTTGACTCAGACTTGTTTAACAAAAGATAAGGAGATACATGTTGGAGGTTAACTCTCCCCACCTCTCCCTCTACTTAAAAGCACACAGTTGGGTTAAACTATGGACAGGCCTGACACTAGTATTGCTATTTGAGCTTTGTAGTTAGTAGAGATAAATTTGTATCATTTTCAAATGAAAACAATAGAAGAAATGACATTTCTTCACTTCTGGATTTTCATCAATAGTGCACACTATTGCTCAAATGTGTACATTATTGACAAAAACCCAGAAGCGACGAAAATGCCCCACAAAAATCCAAAACAAAACAGACGTTTTAGCATTGTCATCGGAAAATGAAACAATATGAAATGCTTTTGCCTGCACACCCTTAGCAGTTAGATGTAGGAACGGTGGGTGCCAGGGAGAAATAAGTGGCGATCTTATATGACCATACAGAAAAGACTGTCCTGGATAAGGAGTTATATCGTGCAGATGGCCACACTCTATAGCTGACAGTTAGGATGAACCCTTAGCAGTGTGGACAGAACAATGCGGCAGACTGGATGGGCTAATGGGTCTTTTCCAGTCATCTTCTACAATGTTACCGTGTTACAATTGACCTGGAATGACTGGACACTCTCAGAAATGGGATGTTGTACTAGATGGACCATTATGTTATTTTTTACATTCTTACGTTTTTAAGTTTGTGATTTGCAATAAGTCCCCTATCAAGTGTGTAATATAACTGTAATGTTTTGATCTGTTATATTTAGGTGCGTGAAAAAGTTCTGTAAAAGTTGCATCGCAAGAAAAAAAAGAAAACATTAATCTTCTGTTTTATTGCCATTGTGTTATGGTAACTGACTGCCTGAGGGGTGGAGATGGTCTTGGCACAGATCTGATATCTTTCTTTTTTTTAGCCTGGTGTGGGCAGATAGAACAGAAACCCTCCCTGCCCTAGCCTGAGGCAAAATGGACTGCTACCAAAGCTACCCACCCCATAATCAGTCAGCGGTTCCTGCTAAGTGGAACAATGCAGGGGAGGAGACACTGGAGAATTCATCTTCCTGCAATGTTAATGCTTAACTCACAGACTTGACTAGCAGCCAGCAACAGTAACTGGCTACCTGTTATAGATCATTCACAGCCTGCCCATCCGTGCCTATAGCACTATGAGGCGAAGGCAAACTAACACGATCCAGGGAAGTGCTACCCACATTGCATCTGCGAGCAGTGGAGTGCTTTTTCCTGCTCCTGTTTTTCAATAGTAATTATTCTCTCCAGTACTAGGGCTAAGTCCCTGCAAAATTTCAAATCTATTAGTTTCTAAGTGCCACAGGGGCACAATTATCTTCTAATATGTGCTTTTCTGGAGGAAGTCAGTGACTGGAGAATATTACCTGTTTTTATAGGGTACAATACAAATGTGAACTAAATAAATAAGGGAAATTTTCTTTTTTTACATATATTTAGACCACAGGTTCTCAATCCAGTCCTCTGGACACACCTCGCCAGTCAGGTTTTCAGGATAACCACAATGAATATGCATGAAAGAGATTTGCATACATGGTTTCCATTGTATGCAAATCTCTTGCATACAATGGAAACAATGCATGCAAATCTCTTGAATGCTTATTCATTGTGGATATCCTAAAAGCCTGACTGGCTAGGTGTGTCCTGAGGACTGGGTTGAGAACCCCTGAATTAGACCCATGGAACAAGTATTTTATTTTTTTTCTTCTAACTATAATTTGGCAGATTCTATGGGAGAGGTTTAACAGGTATGATCAAATGAATGAGAGGCAGGATGTTTAAGCCTGATGTTTCAATTAATATTATTCTTCTTTTAGGGCTTGATTTCATAACAGGGCAGCTATATGAACATTGTAGAACCTGTGTGTCTTTTTGGGAAACTGCTAGGTACTTGTGAGCTAGATTGGCCACTGTTGGAAACAGGATACTGGGCTTGATGGACCTTGGTCTGACCCAGTATGGCATATTTTAAGTTCTTATGCATGTTCTAATTCTCCAGGACCAAGCAGGAAGTCAGTCCTCACATATGGGTGACGTCGGCGCCAACGGAGGCCCCATGCGGAGCATTCCCCAGCTTTCACAGAAAGCCTTTGGGACTGCCAGCACGCATGCGCGGTCCCCTTCCCGCCCAATGGTGCCATCTTGCTCAGTCTTCTTTTTTCCATGAAGCCCGACGGACGTGGTTCGTGTTTACCCGCGAGAAAAGTTGATTTTTTTCGTGTTTTTTCTCAGTTCGACGCCGGTTTCCTCTTCTCGCCTCGGGCCGGTACACCGGTATCGAGCCCGGACTTCTTTTTTTAGTTTTTGTCCTTCATGACTAGCGTTTGCGCCATTTTTCTATTTTTCACTGGCAGCCCTGTCTTTTGACCTCACAGGGGCCCTTTTTCCCCCGATGGCTGCCAGCGGGTTTAAAAAGTGTGATCGGTGTAAGAAATGTATGTCTCTCACTGACACACATGACTGCTGCTTCCGCTGCCTCGGACCCGATCATGACCCGATGGTCTGTGGTCCGTGTGGGAAAATGTCCTCGAAGGCGTTGAGGAGTCGGCAGCACCAGAAGGAAAGAATCTTCTCTGATTCTGCGTCCGGCCGGGTCTGGACTTCGTCAGAGGCCTTGACGTCTCGGGATTCCGATCCCGAGCATCGCCGGGATCGCCGAGCTTCTTCCGAGAGGGGGGTCTCCCTCGCGGAAGCATCGCAGGAAGAAGAAACCCGCAAGGGCGGCGTCTGTGGATGCACTTGGGTCCTCGAAGGCCAGGTCGCATAGCCCCGACCGCCGTCCCGGGTCTTCGGAGTCGGAGAGGCCTGCAAAACAACCTCGTGTGGAGCTGGAGTCCCCGAGTCACGTAAGTGCTGTAGTCCTCATGGACTCTCCTCCGGGGGAGCCGATGGGCCCAAGTCGGGGGCTGCTGAGTCTCCTGAGCTTGGACTCAGGTTGACGGCCTTGGAGAGCAGCTTGGCTGCCTTCATGGAACAGCAGTGGGCACTGATCGCCGGTCTCACCGGTGCATCTGCCCCGACCACCGGGACATCGACGTCCAAGTCGACCCCGGAGGCCGAGCCGAATCCTCGAGTCCATGCGCTCTCGAGTCGATCCTCGGCCAAAGTCTCCCTCGGCCTCCCGTTCGGGACAGAGGTCGTCGACGCCGGTACCCTCAGCGTTGGGGCGGATAGCATCGGTGCCTGCCCGACTGGAGCCGCTCGATTCCTCCTCCGAGGAGTCGGGCTGGGAAACAGAGGATGAGGAGTCCCCGGACACCTTTCGGACCCAGTGTGTCCGTTCGGACTCACTGGAGTCCGAACCTTGGAGACGGTCACCCCTGGAGGACACCCGGTTCTCGGATTTCGTGCGGGACATGGCTAAGGCCTTGGCCTTCCCCGCGGATCCAGAGGAGGAGCCTCGAGCTGAGGAGCTCGAGGCCCTGCAGTATGACTCTCCTCCCAAGGAGGCCTTTACTGTACCAGTTCCTCCGATGCTGGAACGGTTGCTCTTCCGCATGTGGGAGGCGCCGGCCTCAACGCTGGTTCTGAGCAAGCAGGTCGATACCATCTATCGAGTCCGCAAGAGACCCGGGTTCCAAAAGGCACAGTTACCGCACCACTCCATGGTTGTGGAATCAGCCATGCATCATCTCAAGAGTCAGAAGATGCACTTCTCAGTGCCTCCCGGCCGGGAGGTCCGGAACCTGGATGCCCTCAGTAGAAAGTGCTTCCAGGGCTCTATGCTTGCTTGCCGTGTCCAGACCTACCAGCTGTACATGGGCATGTACCTTCGAGATCTGGCAAAGGAGATTGCCGGGTTTTCTGCTGGTCTCTCCGAGGAACCTTTGCAGAGGTTCAAGGCCCTGTCATCGGGGATCCGAGAGTGCTCGAAGTTTATTTTTCGAGCAGCCTATGATGGCTTTGAGGCTTCAGCCCGTGTAGCCGTGGCCGGCATTGGTGCACGCCATCAGGCTTGGCTACAGTCATTGGACCTCGAGCCATGGGTACAGGACAAGTTGGTCGATGTCCCCTGCCGAGGTGAGAACCTCTTTGGTAAGCCCATGGCTGAAAAGGCTGCGGAACTCAAGTCCGAGAGTCTCACCCGGACAAGGCTGTCCAGGAAAACCTCTGCCCCTTCTCAGAAGAAGAAGGGCTCGGGAAAAAAGACCTTTTACCCGAGGAAGTCATCTGCCTACAAATCATATCCTGATTTTCAGGCCTCCACAGCTCCCCAGCAGGGTCAGCAGGCCAAGGGGCAGGGACATGGGCCCCATAGGCAGAAAACCCCCAAGCCACCAGCTCCGGCTCCTGCACAGCAGGGAGCGGGGTTTTGACTCCAGTGGCATAGCCTCTCCTCCTCAGCTGGCCCCTCCCAGCACAGGAGGCCGGCTGACTCTGTATGCCCACAGGTGGTCAGCCGTAACAAGGGATATCTGGATGCTAAGCATAGTCCAGAGGGGCTATCTCCTCCACTTCTACCAGGTACCTCCCTCCTACTTTCCAGGGGAGCCTCCAAGACTTCCTCTGCACAGGGACTTACTCCTGCAGGAGTTAGCAAGTCTTCTGAAGGAACAGGCGGTGGAACCGGTGCCTCACCACCTGAGAAGTCAAGGCTTCTATTCCAGGTATTTTCTAGTACCAAAAAGAACAGGAGGCCTCAGGCACATCCTAGACTTGCGGAATCTCAACAAGTTCCTGGAGAGGGAAAAGTTTAAGATGCTTACCCTTGGAATCCTGCTGCCCTACCTCCAGCAGGGAGATTGGCTATGCTCCTTAGACCTAAAAGATGCTTATACTCACATCCTTATTCATCCAGACCACAGACAATATCTCCGATTTGAAGTGGGAGGAAACCATTACCAGTACAGGATACTCCCTTTTGGCCTAACTACCACCCCCAGGGTTTTCACCAAATGCCTGTCAGTGGTGGCGGCCTATCTCAGGGTTCAAGGACTTTTTGTCTTTCCATACCTGGATGACTGGCTCATCAGGGGTCAGTCTCCACAGGAGACCAATCAAGCCACCCTCCGCACTGTCGGTCTTCTCCAGCATCTGGGGTTTGTCATAAACTTCGCAAAGTCCGCTTTGCACCCCTCACAGAACATGGAGTTCATAGGAGCAAGACTGGACACCCTTCAAGCAAAGGCTTTTTTGCCAGTGGACAGGGCCCACAGACTGATGGCCTTGGCCAGCCAATTCCACAGCAATTCTCTGGTCTCCGCCAGACAATTTCTGAGGCTCTTAGGCCTCATGGCATCCACGGTCCATGTAACTCCAAATGCCCGTCTACACATGAGGCCAGCTCAGTGGGGCCTCAGAACTCAGTGGCTGCAGGCCACGGGAAACCTGATGGACCAAGTGAGGGTGTCCAAGCTACTAGCTTCTTCTCTACAGTGGTGGCGTCATCTTCCGAATCTGCTAAAAGGGTGCCTTTTCAAGCACCTCAACATTCTCAAGTGCTGACAACCACTGCTTCTCTCCAGGGTTGGGGTGCACATTGCCAAGGAGCATGCACCCAAGGCCTCTGGTCCCCTTGGGAGTCCGCACAGCAGATCAATTTCCTAGAGCTCAGAGCCATCCGCCTAGCCCTCCGGACTTTCTCTCATGTTCTCTCTCGCCAGTCCATCTTAGTGCAGACAGACAATCAAGTTGCCATGTTCTATGTGAGCAAGCAGGGGGGCACAGGGTCCCGACCTCTCTGTCAGGAGGCACAGGACCTGTGCTCCTGGGCAGTCAATCATGGTATACTTTTCAAGGTGGTCTATCTCCCTGGACAAGAGAATTACCTGGCAGACAGATTGAGCAGGATTCTGCAGCCACACGAATGGCAGTTGAATCCTCTGGTGGTTCAACAGATCTTCCTAAGATGGGGTCTTCCCACCATAGATCTCTTTGCCAGTCCACTGAACCGTCAACTGCCCAGTTTCTGCTCCAGGCAGCCGCATCCTCTCAGAGTAGCAGCGGATGCCTTTCTCATTCCATGGTCTACAGGCCTCCTATATGCGTTTCCTCCCACGCCTCTAGTGTCCAAGACACTGTTCAAAGTGATCCGGGACAAGGCCTCAGTGATCCTGGTGGCCCCCAGGTGGCCAAGGCAACCCTGGTTCCCACTTCTTTTGCAACTAGCGGTGGACACTCCTCTTCCTCTGGGGATGCAACCCGATCTCCTGTCTCAGGAGCAGGGATCTTTCTTACATCCCAACCTCCAGTCCCTCAATCTGATGGCCTGGCTGCTGAAAGGGTAGTCCTAGCACCCTTACTGCTGCCTAGGGACGTGGAGGACGTGGTCTTGGCCTCTAGGAGGCAGTCCACTCGGAAGTCTTATGCACTTAAGTGGCGTAAGTTCTCCACCTGGTGTGCTCAACAGAAGGAGGATCCTTTCTCATGCCTGGTACCAGTGGTGCTGCAATATTTGCTTCACCTGTCCAACCTAGGCCTCAAATCCAACTCGGTTAGGGTCCATCTCAGTGCTCTCTCAGCACACCATTCACCGGTGGAGGGTCAGTCTCTCTCCAGCCACCCTTTAGTGGCTCGCTTCCTCAGAGGCCTCCTTTTGCTTAAGCCTCCAGTTCGTCCACCTGCCCCTGAGTGTGATTTGAATGTGGTCTTGCAACAGCTTACTTGCCCACCATTTGAGCCTATGGCTACTTGTCCTTTGCGTTTTCTCTCCTGGAAAGCTTTGTTTTTGGTAGCTCTTACATCAGCAAGGCGAGTGAGCGAGCTTCAAGCTTTGGTGTCAGATGCACCATACACTAGGTTCTACAGGAACAGAGTAGTCTTACGGACTCACCCTAAGTTCCTTCCTAAGGTTGTCTCCTCCTTCCACCTCAACCAGGAGGTGGTTCTTCCAACTTTCTTTCCCAGGCCACATGCCAGCCGGGCTGAGATGGTCTTGCATACCCTGGACTGTAGGAGGGCATTGTCCTTCCACCTTGACCGTACGCAGGGACACCGAAGGGCTGTTCAGCTCTTCATCTCTTTTGACCCTAATAAGTTGGTGTTACCTGTCTCCAAGCGTACCCTGTCCATTTGGGTAGCAGACTGTATCGCCTGGGCATACAGGGCAGCCGGCCTCTCGTTGCAGGGTCGAGTCACGGCTCACCGTGTCAGGGCAAAGGCTGCGTCAGTGGTTCATCTCCGCTCTGTTCCGTTGGTAGACATCTGCAGGGCCGCTACTTGGTCTTCAAGCCAGACTTTTGCGGCCCACTACTGCCTCGAGAGAGAGTCTCGCAGGGACAGTGCTTTCGGACAGACGGTACTCCGTAATCTCTTTGAGGTATATGCAACTCCTACCCTCCGGCACTGGTGTTGGGCTATCGTTCGGGGGCGTTCTCAGAGAAGATTCTTTTTGTATATGCTGCGGTTCTAGAGGGAGCATATTTTTTCAACTTTGGGTCCCCATTAGCCTTAAGCTGGGGAGTCCCATATGTGAGGACTGACTTCCTGCTTGGTCCTGGAGAAAGAGTAGTTACTCACCTGTAACAGGTGTTCTCCAGGAGCAGCAGGAATCAGTTCTCACAACCCTCCCTCCTCCCCTTGGAGTTGCAGTCATATGATTTATTTTGTTTTTTGCTGTCTTTTAGCTATGTCATCTGACTGAGCAAAATGGCACCCTTGGGCGGGAAGGGGACCGCGCATGCGTGCTGGCAGTCCCAAAGGCTTTCTGTGAAAGCTGGGGAAATGCTCCGCATGGGGGCTCCGTCGGCGCCGATGTCACCCATATGTGAGGACTGATTCCTGCTGCTCCTGGAGAACACCTGTTACAGGTGAGTAACTACTCTTATTCTTAAGTCCAAAAAGTACCAATTTTAAGCATATTTTATAAAGGCAACATAGGCACCTATGTGCCTTTATAAAATACACTCCTAGAGCCATCTCCAGTAGTGCACAAATTCAAATGTACCTATTTACACATGCACAAAAAAAATGTGTGTACTTTATGCATGTACACATGTGTAAATGTGTGTGTACTCTACGCATGTACTTTATAAAATGCATGTGCACACTGCAACTCAGCCTCCATTCTGCTCCAACTGCAGCCGTAGAAAAATCTATGTGCCATTTTGTAGGCATGAGTACATATAAATGGCCACACAATTTTATAAGAGGCTTTTTCCACATATAAAATTACCCCCATAAGAAGTTAATTGTTGACCCTTATTTCTACATATTCAAGAGGGCTAACAGAGCAGGCACAATTCTTTGCCCAAACAAGGTGGTGGAAGATAAGCCTGTGCTGGGATTTTCTAGGGCTTTTCAATGTTGAACCTATTGAACATTTCCCTGGCTTATTAGATGTAGGTCTTGTTTGGGCAGACAGGTGTGGGGCTCATGTTCCACATTATTCTAAATCTAGGCATGATGGGTCATCTTTTACAAAAGTAGAGCTCTAAGACAGACAGATGGATCGCTTCAGTGCAAAAAGAGATAGTAAACAGTATCTTACTGAAACAGCTGCCTCAGAGGGAAGAACATCTCTTAAACCACACTGGACTGGAACATAGAGTCAGTACTGGCTCAGAGGAAAAAGTGCCCCTATTTCCATGCTGGGGCACTAGGTAAGTATGGCCTCAGAGGGAAAAATGACCCTAACACCCTGCTGAGACACTGAGTGAGTATTGGCTGAGAGGAGAGCACCTCCTAATGCTATACTGGGACATTGGATTAATGCATAGTTAATGCAGAGAGGAGAGTAACAGCTAATACCATGCTGGGACACTGGGTCAGAACTGGCTTTGTGTGTTGTTCTTGCTGGTATCATAGCCCTTGCTCTTAGATCTTTAATATCAGAGTCATTCTTCAGCCACTGCATCTGTTGACATCTGTTGATCCACCCTGATAAATATGTGTTTTAATGGTTTCTCTTCTGTCTATCCAAACCTCTCATCTTTCAAGATAATAAAAAGAAAGAAAACAAACCCGCTCTCAGAATTCTGGCATAAACAGATTCCTTCTCCTGTTAAGTAACAGGGCAAGGAGAGGGTTTGGAGACCTGCCCAGACCCAGCCTCTCTCCACACCTGCAGGAAGCCGGAAACACCATATTTGATCATCCTGAGCGACACTCCCAGGAACCGACTGAGGAGCAGATTCAGTCACTGCTTCTCTGCATTTGGATTTGTTCCACATGCAATTACCCAATACAGGGGTATATGAGTAAGTAAAGGCTTAAGGGAAAGGTGGGTGTGAGGTGGAATGGAAGATATGTTAAGTTATAGCACTTAGAGCTCAGGAAAGCACATTGTCCAAGCTGTGTGGAGGTCTCAGTAATAGCAGCAGGTCTTATAGGATCGAGGCGCATTTGGGCAGAGCTGTGTATGAGGGTCTCAATATTGGATTAGCAAGAGATGCTGCAGGGCAGGATTGAGGTGCACTGGCAGAATAAGGGTCTCAGTGCTAAAATAGCAGAGGATGCTGCAGGGCAGGAGTGAAGTGTATTGGTACTGGTATGTATGTGGAAGAAGTGTTCAGAGCTGGGATAGCTCTGAAACAGAAGGGAGGTGCATTGGCAGAGGTGTATGTGGGTTTTGGTATTGAAATAATTGGAGTGCAGCAGGGCAGGAGTGAAGTGTGTTGGCAGGGCTGTACATCAGCATCTGTAAAATGGAGTAACAGAACAAGAAACTCCCTAAAACACTGCCTACTGCTTTTGCTATAACCTAAATATCTCCAGGAACAAGCAGTAATGCAGGTTTCACATATGGGTGACGTTGGTACCAACAGAGCCCACCCAGGAACGCTCCCCAGTGTCCAACTGGAAAGCATTTGGGAGTACTCACTGCGCCGGTGTGCCTAACTTCCTGAATTTTCAGCTCCTCTCCTCAGTTCTTCATTTTCCACTGAGCCAGTAGGACATGTCATCCTGTCACGGCCGAAAAACTTCTCTTTTTGGTGTGGAATATCATGCTTCTGCCTTCCCGTCAATGCTGGTCCATCGAATCCACCGGTCCCGATTACTCTTTTTTTTATTTTACATTTTCTATTTATTTTTTCTTTAATGTGTTTTTTACCACTAAACTAGACCTTTAGGCCTCCATAGCCTTATCTTCAATCTTGAAGATAACTTTTTTGAGAAATGGAAAAGCCAACTAATGGCTTTAAAAAAGTGTACCATCTGTGCTGGTACCATATCAGTCACTGATTAACATGATTAGTGTCTAGAATATTTGGGGACTGAACATCAACCCAATTCTTTCCTTTGTGCCAGCAAATGACAAAAAGAGGCCTAAATAACCGAGCCAGACAGTACGGATTGTTGTTCACCTTGGACTCGATATCAGTGGCTTCCACTTCTTAAGGGCATCAACTTCCTCTCATGGGTCTCAAATTTCTTCAAAGTCCAAACATAAAAGTAAGTCAAAGTCTCTGGCCACTCCAAAGTCATCAATATCAGCATCGAAGACTGATACCAAGACCAGAGGGAAGTCCCAGTATAAGCATCGCGACTCCCCGAGAGGTGCTTCTGATGCAGACTGGCCAGTCAAATTTCCCCGGTAGGGGATCTGTCCTCCAAAGCACAAGAAAGAGTCCAGGACACTCCCAGAAATCAACCTCCAGAGAGCTACCAGTTCCATGTTCTGGGAAGGTGGCTCAGAATCTCATGGGTGATTCCACCCAGATAGGCCAATAGGGGCTCGATGATTTTCATAGCCCCCTTTTGGCCCTGTCAGCCGTGGTTTCCTCTGCTTTTTTGCCTTGTGCAGACTCAACCTCTCAGCCTGGCATTTGTGCCCAAACTCCTCTCTCAGGACCACGGGACACTCCTCCAACCCAATCTTCACTCCCTACACCTGACAGCATGGCTGTTGAAGGGATAGTGCTTGCTGACCTTGACCTGTCACAGGTGGTCAAAGATGTCCTTCTTGCATCACGCAAAGATTCTACCAGGCGATCTTATGCCTACAAGTGGCATAGGTTTGCCCTCTGGTGCTCCCCAAAGGACATTGACCCCCTTTCTTGCCTGGTAGAGTCCCTTCTACAATATCTCTTCCACATATCCTTAACTAACTCAGTGAGAGTTCACCTTAGTGCCACTGCAGCCTCTCACAAACCACTGGATGGACAGCCTACCTCCTCACACCACTTAATAGCATGTTTCATGTGGGGTCTCCTGCTGTCCAAGTCAACCATTAAGCTGCCTCTGGTGGCCTAGGATCTCAATGTGGTTCTTGATCAACTTCTAAAGCCTTCTTTCGAGCCTTTAGCTACCACTTCACTGAAGTTTCTATCTTGGAAGATAATCTTTCTCCTTGCCCTCATGTCAGCTCACCGCTTCAGTGAACTGCAGGCTCTGGTGGCGGATCCACCCTATAGCCGGTTCCACCATAATAAGGTGGTTCTGTGTACCCATCCTCATTTCCTTCCAAAGGTAGTCTCCTCCTTCCATCTAAACCAGTCGATAATCTTCCTGGTTTTCTTCCCTAGCAGCGCTATACACATTAGACTGCAAGCAAGCACTAGTTTACTAATTAGATAGTACTAAAGATCACAGAAGATCCTCTCAATTATTCATTTCCTTTGATCCCAGTCACCTAGGCCTACTGGTGTTGAAACATACTCCAGATGGATAGCAGATTGTATTTCTTTTGCTTATGCACAAGCAGGACTCTCTTTGGAGGGTCATGTCACTGCTCATAATGTGTGGGATATGGCAACCTCCATAGCCAATCTCCATTCAGTATCCATTGAGGAGGTCCTCCATTCATACTTTTGCTGCACACTATTGTCTGGACAGAGACTCCCATTGAGATGCTGTCTTTGTCAAGCTGTACTCCAACACCTCTTTGAGACTTAAACTCAACTCCTACCCTCCGTCCCGGACTTCTACAAGAGACCAAACTATGAAGAGTTTGTTTATTTTTTTCTCTTTGTCAGCTACAAACTCAACTGAGGAGAGGAGTTGGGAAGGTGGGAAAGTGGGAAGGCAGGCATGCAGGCACAATAGAGTGCTCCCAAAGGCTTTCCTATTTGACATTGGGGAGTGTTCCCACGTGGACTCCGTCGGAACCGACGTCATCCATATGTGAAGACTGATTCCTGCTGTTCCCAGAGATCACCTGTTACAGGTGAGTAACTATACTATCTGCTTCCATATCGTCTTGCTAGGCCAGTCCAGACCAGTGGGTTTATGTCACCCAACCAAGGACATGAAGATCACAATGAGGGGTTCCACAAGGATCTCCTCTTTCACCTATACTTTTTAATATATTAATGATTTCATTAGGCTGTTTGTTGGATAGAGTAGATTTTAAGTACTATACTTTTGTGGATGATATTTCCATTTTATTATCATTCTCTTTACCAACTACTGATTGTTGAGTAGATGGGCGAGACTTCTTCATTTTCGGCTGAATGTGGCCAAAAACAAGTGTTCTTTGTTTAAACAAATATAGACTGGTTCCCAGTTTATTGACAGGGGCTCTTAATCAGTTAAACCTTAATGCAGAACCAGTTCTTCGGATGCTGGGGATATTGTTAGATGAAAATTTGAGGCACATGTTAATGCGGTAATTTCTAAATCATTCTTTAAGATGAGGCAATTGAGACGACTTCAGCCCTACTTTTCTCTTGAACATGTTCATATCTTAGTGCAGAGTACTGTATTAGCTTTTTGGGATTACAGTAATTTACTGCTGATTAATTGCTCCAAACATCAGGTACAAAGATTACAACTATGTCAAAATACGGCAGCCAGATTGATTTTTAGGGCTCCTAGGCATATGGCGGTTATTCCGTTATTTAACAAATTACATTGGCTTAAGATCCCCCAACGGGTGCTTTTTAAGTTCTATATGGTTTTGCATAAATTTTTTCATGATTCTGTTCCAAACTGGTTTTCTGCTCTTCTTCTCCCAATGCTAGTGACTAAATCTAAGGGACTGTAGGTATCCAGAGTTTTCTTATTTCCATCTAGTATAGGTATGATTAATAAGATGAGATTTACACATACATTATCGTATAAAGCAGCTGAATTGAGGGTTAAGTTACCTGTGAAGATAAAAGATTATTTATCTATCTTACTCTTCAGGAAGAATCTGAAAACCTGGCTTTTTGATTCATAAACTATTGATTTTGGATTTTGTTTTTGTTCTGTTCTGATATTTTTTTTTCTTTTTCTTTTTGTCTAACCGCACTGAACCATTTGTTTTGGAGAGTAGCGATATAGAGGTATGAATTAGAATTAGACTTAGAACTAGCAGAGGTGGAGAAAAAGAAAAATCTAGAGTCTTCTGAAGATCTTATCCTGTACCATATCTAGAGCAGCTAGAGGGCATACTATCTCAGTATTTCTCTTTCTCCAGCATTGTGTGGACACATCTGAGTGGCTCTCTGAAACCTTTGAGGAAAACTGGCTTAGCTCATGAGTAACCACTCTTAGGGGTGACTTCCTCACTTGAGCTCAATGTGGGAGACACCAGGTGTCTCCTGGGTTTGCCAAGGAGGAAGGATGTTGGTTAGTTCCCCGTCCCTATCCTGTTAAGGACCAGTTAAACAGTCAAATTTGGATCAGGACCCCAAGCCTAGCACATCCTCAGTGCCCCCTTCCCATCCTCCTCCCATGATTCTTCCCCAAAGATTGGACGAAGATTTCAAGAGGTATGTGACCACAAGACTTGACTGCAGGGGAGTAGCATTGAGCCCAGCACTGTTGTTGCCTGGGTTCCCTAGGGGTGAGTATCAGATCTAAATTCTTTTCTGTACCAAACCTATGTCTCTATGCTTCCCTTGTACAGTGTCTGTGGGGGCCCTGATGTTGGCCATTCTGTCAGGTGTGAGATGCAACCATTGGTTTTCGTGGTCTTTCTCACTGTTTCTACCTCGTGCTTGTGCTATCAGTGCCTGACTGTGCATTGGTCCCCTCCGGGCAGTTTGGAGGCACATGTGGTGAATGTGGATGCATGCACCTTTTTGTATGCTGCCTGAGTGATCGTGTATTGGCTCTGTACCTTCATGGCACACACTATAGGCACAACCACGTCAACATGCCTTAGTCGTTTTTGGCAGCAGGTAGCATGGATCTCTCTTCCGCCTTGGCAGCATTTCAGGTGGCATGGGGGTTGGCTGTGGGGAGAAGCAGCACCCCTGCTTGGAATCTCTCTACTAGTTTGATTGAAGGATAGAGCGGTATATAAAACCTGATAAATAAATACTAGTTCTTTGGAACTCAGTCCTCCAGAGTTTGCCCAGTGAGATTCCCTGGAATTTGGCCCACCTCCCATGAAGGGAGCAACCACAGGGAACAGAGCGGCCCAAGTCTTTGGCCTTTCTTCCCAGGAGTTCTTCACCTTTCTTCAGCATGTCTGGTCCTTCTAATGTAGCGCTGCAGATCCTCTGGCTTCTGGACCCTCTTGCTCCTTCTCCCCTCATGCGATGGATAGCTGCTCTCTGCAGGTTGGTCAGAGCCTAGCAGAGGCTCCTTTGCAGAAGCGCTCCTAAAAAAGCATGGCTTCAAGGACATCAGATCATCTGCCTGGTGTGCAGGACCAGGCGTGGAGTTCTGAAGGATTGGACAATGACTCCAAGTGTGAAGAAGATGAGCCTCAGGCACTGGACAACCATGACGATTCCCTCATCATTTGCTTGTTTCAGAAAGAGGAGCTAGCGGCTTTGATTGATTGAGTTTCCTTGGTGCTATAACTGTCAGAGGCTGTCTCAGCAGAGCAGGACCCTCAAGTGCATCCCCTCTTGCAAGGGGTCAGAAAGCCTTCCTGAGTGTTTCCTTTTCTGGAGATTCTGAAGAGCATATTACAGTGTGATTCGCCCGCTACCCCATTGAGAGGAGGTAGGGTCTTGAGTAAGCTCTAAGCTCTCTCCCAGGAGGACTTCGCAGCCTGGAGGCAGTTGTCCAAGGTGGATGCGCAGGTGGCGCACCACCATTCTGGTTGAGAGCAGTGTGGCCCTTAAGGATCAAATGTATTGCAAGGTCAAGGCCTTTTTGAAGAGCCAGTTTTCGGCTGCCTCTCTTATACTCCAAACAGTAGTTTGCGGAGGCCTTACGATGCGTGCCCTGTTTATTGGATTCAGTCTCTTTCATGGGATGACACTTCCTTGTTCCTGAAGACAGCAGCAGCCTTTTTGGTGGATACCATGTATGATTTGGTGCGCTTGTTGGCTAAGGATGTTGCCTTTTCCATGGTGGCATGCCATTGGCTTTGGCTGCGCCATTGGACAGTAGACACTGAGTCAAAGTCCCAGTTATCTGGGCTTTCCTTCAAAGACAAGCTCATTTTTGGGGAGGACCCAAAGAAACAGGTTAAGGATCTAGGTGCTTTCAAATCTCATTGTCTTCTGGAGGATCACCCCAAAGTGAAACAGGACCTCTTCTCCTCTGCTTTGTATTTCCCTCACTCCAGCCAGGAACTCCAAAAAGTACTACCCATGAGGCCATCCTTTCCCTCCTCCGGGTCCTGGTCCCGGGGTTGTTCCTTTCGTCTCAATGATGGGTTGGGGGCCCATTCCAGAGTGCCTCTGTCAGCAGCTGGCTCTTTCTTTTCTTCCAGGAGTGGACTTGTGTGACCTTGGACCGCTGGGTGTTCAACATCATTCAGTTTGGCTATGTGCTGGAATGCAAAGATTCCATCCCAGATGCCTTCCTGATATCTCCATGCAGGGTTGCAGTCAAGAGGACTGCCATTCTGTGTACCCTGTGGAGGTTCCTCAGGCTCCAGACCATGGTGCCAGTTCTGCTTGCCAAAAAAGGCATTGGCTGATATTCCATTTACTTTATGGTTCTGAAGAAAGATGGCTCTTTTCGACCAATTTTGGATCTCAAGGGCATCAATGTTCACCTGAGGACCTTTCGTGTTTGCATAGAGATATTGTGCTCAGTCATAAGAGTGGTCCAGTATGGAGAATTTCTGGGATTGCTGGACTTGGCCAAAGGTACTTTTACATCCTATCTGTGAGGATTAACAGAATTTCCTTCACTTTTCTGTTCTCAGCTCCCATTTCCAATTTTCTTCTCTACCCTTCAGTCTCTCAATTGTTCTGAGGACATTCACCAAGATGATGGTGCTGCTCTATGGTGCGAAGGCATCTGTGTGCATCCTTAGCTGGACAGCAGGCTCATATGGGGCCAGGTCGCATGCCAAAGCCCTGAGGGTGTCTACCTGGGTGATAGTTTTTAGAGAGTCTGGGCTGGGTGATCAACTATGGTAAGAGCTTCCTGTAACCTACCCAGTCCTTGGAGTTCTTCAGGGCGAGGTTTGACACCATTCAGGCAGAATGTCCCTGCCTGAGAAGAAGGCAGAGAAGCTTCATTGTCAACTACAGTCATTTTTGGGAACTACAGACTCCCACGGCTTGGGATTACTTGCAGTTTTGGGATCGATGGCGGCAACCATCAAGTTGGTCTCAGGGCAGTTTCTCCAAATAGGTTAATTTGCACAAACTATGACTGCCATGAACCTCACTTCTAAGCCAGGGTATGTGGAGTATGATCTTAGTCTCTCAAATTTACTGCTAATGCTCGGTATAGTACTTGCACCATGCCAAAGAGAGATTCCTTCTGGAGTTCGTAAGATGTAACATATGTATGAGTAGTTTGTCAAGATGTGCTTGGAAATTCTTCTTTATCAAGCCTGTGATTCCCAATGGGATGGGAAATATTTCTATATCTTTCTGACAGATTTTCTTGATCTCTGACTGCATTTCTTGGTACTTCAGGATAATCTGCCTCTCCATGCAATTCACAGAATAATCACTTGGAACCAACACCTCTATTATTTAGTTATCAAAATTGTTTATACCACTTTATCATTTCAGTCAAAACAGTTTACATTGTAACTTAAACTTGGTAATGTACATTAAACTGGGACTTTGATAACATGGATTTTTCTGAGGCAATGGAGGGTTAATTGATTTGCCCAAAGCCACAAGGAGTGCTAGTGGGAATCAAACGCTGGTCTCTTAATTCCTAAGCCAGTGCTCTAAGCATTAGCCTACTCCTCCACTTTGGAGTTTGTAAGATGCCTTCTGGTGTTTTTCTTCTTTACCACTATGTTGGCTTTCCTCGCATTGAGTTTCTTATCCATCAGAATGGGAATGTCCCAGTTGATCATAAACTCTTCATTCTCTGTAATTCTCTTAGGGTAATGATCCCAGTGCTTTTTAGGCACAGTGATTTTGTAGTGTTTACAGAGTTTCCAATGTATAAGGTGTACTACTTTGTTGTGCCTTTCTGTATAGAAATTTTCCACCATCAGAACTTCACAGTCAGCTACTGTATGAGGTGAGTCATTGTTTCCAGGTCTTTCTTACAGAATTGACATACAGTGCCTTGCAAAAGTATTCATCCCCTTGGTTTTTGTCCTGTTTTGCCGTATTATGTACTACCTGGAATGAAAATGGAGGTTTATTTGGATGTTAGGTAATGGACCTAACAATATAGTCCAAATTGGTGAAGTGAAATGGCAATAAAATACCTTGACTATATACAAAAAAACCAAGTAAAACCTGAAAAGTTGTGTGCATATATATTCATCCCTTTTGCTATGAAACCCCTAAATTAGATCTGGTCCAATCAATTAACCTCAGAAGTCACATAGTTGATTAGGGTTCACCTGTGTGCAATCAGTGTCACATGATCTGTCATATGATGCCTGTATAAATATACCTGTTCTGAAAGGCCCCTGACTCTAAAACACCACTAAGCAAGCAACATGAAGACCAAGAAGCACTCCAGACAGATCAGAGAAAAAGTTGTTGAGAAGTATAGATCAGGGTTGGGTTATAAAAAAATATTCCAAATTCTGAATATTCCACGGAGCACCATTAAATCCATTATTACAAAATAGAAAGAATATAGCACCACTACAAACCTGACAAGAGAAAGCCACCTACCAAAACTCACAGACCAGGCAAGGAGGGCATTAATCAGAGATGCTACAAAGACACCAAGGATAACACAAAGATCCACAGCGGAAATAGGAATATCTGTCCGTAGGACCACTTTAAGCCATACATTCCACAGATTGGGGCTTTATGGAAGAGTGGCCAGAAAAAAGCCATTGCTTAAAGAAAGAAATAAGAAAACACATTTGGAACTTGCATAACAGCATGTGACGGGTCCCTCAAACACAAGCAAGAAGATTCTCTGGTCAGATGAAATGAAAATTGAACTTTTTGGCCATCATGGAAAATGCGATGTGTGGCACAAACCCAACACTTCCCATCACCCCAAGAACCCCATTCCACAGTGAAACATGGTAGTGGCAGCATCATGCTGTGGGGATGTTTTTCATTGACAGGAACAAGAAAACTGGCCAGGATTGAAGGAACGATGGATGGCACTAAATACAGAGCAATTATTGAGGAAAATCTGTTTCAGTCTGCTAGAGAGTTGAGACTGGGATGAAGGTTCACCTTTCAGCAGGACAATGACCCTAAACATACTGCTGAAGCTGGTGTAAAGGGAAACATTTAAATGTCTTGGAATGGCCTAGTCGAAGCTCAGACCTCAATCCAATTGAGAATCTGTGGCATTACTTGAAGAGTGCTGTACACCAAAGAAACCCATCTAACTTGAAGGAATTTGAACAGTTTTGCCTTAAGGAATGGGTGAAAATACAAATGGCTAGATGTGCTAAACTAATAGAGACAACCCCCAAAAGACTTGAAGCAGTAATTGCAGCAAAAGGTGGCTCTACAACATATTGACTTTGGGGGGTGAATACACATGCACACTCCTGCTTTCAGTTTTTTTTGTCTTAATTATAGTTTGTGACAAGGACACCCAAAATACTATGAAATAACCCCACTCTATCACTTAAATTCCTCTCAGCCTAGAGTGTAATAAATTAATTGAATTGTAGAAACAAATTTTGTCGGACGTTTTTGCCATGAGGGGAATTCCCTCTCGAAGTGTAACTTCCCTTTTATTCAAACCCCGGTTCCATCTAATAGAACCAACACATGTGAGACAAAGCACACCTATTAGTGCCTCTACACAATCAATCGTAAAAGCTCATAAAGTAATGATCTGATGTGACTTTAGAGTCCAAAAGCATTTTTAGTACTCATCTGATCGATACCGCAGCTCTATTATGATTGGGAAAATCACTTCACTCTCCCCCAGTGTCCGCAGTCAGATCCGAACACAGTACTGCGTTTAGGACAGAACAATTTCCTTCTTGTCCTGTATCAACACTCTATATCGCTGAGAAATAGACATGGCTCCCACAAACTTTCTGGACGCCACCTTCAACTCAGTCAAAACTTTTCTATTATTATTGTTTAATTTAATTAATTGAATTATGGTTTGTGTCAACCCCCCCCCTCCCAAAAAAAAAAAACCCTGAAAGCGGGAGTGTGCATATGGTTTTTTTTTTGTCTTAATTATTGTTTATGTCCCTCACTTGGTTTGCAACTTGTCATGCTCTCTATCTTGGCAGTGTCTCCTAAAACAGATTGGTCTCAGCTGAGGTGTCAGACTAAGACAAACCACCCATCTGGGTAGCAGCAGAATGGGATGGTGTTATAAGAGGAGGATCATATTTCTGTGACAAATGCAGCAACACTGGAATTAACTGCACGGAAGAAAAGCTTGCAAATCTACTTCTGTATCTTGTCTCGAAAACCCAATGGATAGTCACAAAACAAATTGCACTGTAGTGCTGGAAGATGAGACCCCCCAGGTTGGAAGGCACTCAAATGGCTACTGGGATGAGCTGAAGACTTCTCAGAGTAAAGCCAGCATTTACTATATGATGTGGTTGGATCTGCTTATGTAGCTGTGCATGAAAAGAGAGTCAGAAGTTGCAAAGATCTCTTACATATTGGGACATGGAAAGTATGAAGCATGAACCAAGGGAAGTTGGAGGTGGTCAAGAATGAAATGGAATGTGCACAACTCGATCTGTTGAGTGTCAGTGAACTGAAATGGACTGGCTTTGGGCACCTTGCATCTGATGATCATATGGTCTACTATGCTGGAAATGAAAGACAAAGAAGAAATGGTGTTGCATTTATAATTAAGAAGAAACTTGCAAGAACTGTAATGAAATAAAATGCAGTCAGTGAATGCTTAATTTATATTAGTCTATGAGGAAAGCCCATCAACACAACTATAATTCAGGTATATGCCCCAACAACAGCTGCAGAAGCGGAAGATGTGTTGACTTCTATGAACAAGTACAAGCTGAAATTGACAGAACATGCAAACAGGATATCCTGATAGTCATGGGTGAATGGAATGCAAAGGTTGGCGACAAAGAAGAAGGCAAAGTGATTGGAAAATATGGATTTGGTAACAGAAAAGAAGCTGGAAAAAGACCTTTTTCCAGCAACACAAGTGCTGACAGTACACGTGGACTTCACCCAATGGATTGTGCAGAAATCAAATTGACTACATCTGTGGAAGACAATGATAGAAAAGCTTGATAACATCAACAAAGACAAAACCTGGAGCTGACTGTGGTATAGATCACCAACTACTAGTATGCAAACTTAAGCTAAAGTTGAAAAAGAGCAAGTCACTCATGAATATAGCAAAATATGACCTTGAGAATATCCCACTGGAATTTAAAGACTGCCTGCAAAATTGATTTGCTGCTTTAGATACAAATGACAGAGTTCCAAAAGAGTTATGGGATGACATCAAGAAGGTTGTGTTGGAAGAAAGCAAGAAGTCTCTACATAAAGTGAAAAGGCAAAAACGGCCAAAATGGATGGCCGAAGAAACTCTGAAAATTGTCCAGAAACGTAGAGAAGCTAAAGACAGAGGAGAAAGTGAGGCAATCATAGAACTCAACAGAGATTTCCAACATGCAGCAAAACAAGACAAGGAGAAGCACTACAATAACACATGCAAGGAAATAGAATCAAAAGCTATTAGAGGAAGAACAAGATTGGCTTTTCTGTATCAATTTCAAACTTCTCCTTCTGACCTATAAATGCATTCACTCTACTGCCCCTCGTTAACTTTCCTCTCTCCTCTCTCCCTACACCTCTCCTCATGAACTCCACTCCTCTTCTGGCTTTCTTCTCTCTATGCCAGCGGTTCTCAACCTGTGGGTCGCGACCCCCATGGGGGTCGCCACAGGATTTAGCGGGGGTCGCCTCGATCTGCCGTTAAAAAAAAAAAAAACGCACAAGTTGCTGCCGCTGCTGAGTCCGCTTCTCGGCAGCAGCAAACTCACTACCTTCCAGTCCCTTCTAATGCAGCCATGGCTCCCTGCTTCTTAGGGAACCGCGGCTATGCCTGTAAAACCGTTGCGGAACCTTCCTGTCTCTTCACGGGCTCCATGCAGCATTGTCCTGTTGTTTACCACTTCCTTTGGAAGCAGGACAATGCTGCATGGAGCCCCTTGAGAGTCAGGAAGGCTCCACAATGGTTTTACAGGCATAGCCATGGTTCCCTAAGAGACAGGGAGCCGCGGCTGTAGAAGAACAGCAGGGCAGCAGCAGGCAGACAGGGAGTGGGGAGGCGGGGGCAGGGAACCTGCAACGGGGCTGACATGAGGGAAGGAGGGAGGGAGGCTGACATGGAGGGAGGGGGCTGACATGGAGGGAGGGAGGGAGGCTGACATGGACAGAGTGCTGACATAGAGGGAGGGGGGCTGACATGGATGGAGGGAGGGGAGGGCTGACATTGAGGGATTGAGGGAAGGGGCTGACATTGAGGTATGGAGGGAGGGAGGGCTGACATGGATGGGGGCTGACATGGACAGAGGGAGGGAGGGGAGGGCTGACATGGAGAGATGGTGGGAGGGAGGGAGGTGTGGCTGACATTGATGAATGGATGGATGGAGGGAGGGAGGGCTGAAATGGACAGAGGGGGGACTGATATGGAGGGATGGATAGAGGGAGGGAGGGAGGGGGGCTGACATGGACAGGGGGGCTGACATGGACAGAGGGGGGGCTGTCATGGAGAGAGGGAGGGGAGGGCTGACATGGAGAGAGGAAGGGGTGGCTGACATTGATGGATGGATGGAGGGAGGGAGGGGGCTGACATGGACAGAGGGGGGGCTGACATGGACGGAGGGAGGGAGGGAGGGAGGGAGAGGGGCTGACATGGACAAAGGGGGGGCTGACATGGAGGGAGGGAGGGAGGGGGGCTGACATGGACAAAGGGAAGAGACAGGGGGACATACTGGACAGACGGGGATAAATGCTGGACAGAGGGGAGAGACAGTGCGGGTTAGGATTATAATGGGCAGATGGGGGGGTGGGCTAGGACTGGTAATGGGTTGATTAGGGAAGGCTAGGACTGGGAATGGACTGATCAAGGGGGGTTGGGACTGGTAATGTGCTGATAGGGGGGTAGGACTGGTAATGGACTGATGGGGGCTAGCATTGGAAATGAGCTGATCAGGGAGGTTAGGGCTGGAAATGGGCTGATTAGAGGAGGCTAGGACTGGTAATGGGGTTGAGGGGGGACTAGCACTGGAAGCGAGCTGATTGGGGGGCTTCGACTGGGAATGGGCTGATTGTGGGGAGGGGAGGATAGAGCTGCTGGCCCTGGAAGAAAACTGGGGGCTAAGGCTACAAATGGGCTGATACGAGGGGATGGGAGAATGGAACTGGAAGGGAGTGTGTCTGAGAGGGGCTGCCATGGTATTTGTACTAGAAGGGACTGGTCAGTGGGGAAGGAGGGGGACTGGAAGAGAATGGCCTTCCCATTTGCCTGGGCACAATCTCCTGGCTCTCTCAGTGCAGCATATAGTGGAAACAGAAAACATGGAAGTGGACTCAGTCACCATTCCCTCAGTCCTGGGGAGTGGAAGCTGAGTAGACTGCCGTTCTCGAGGCTCCTGGACAGGTGGGGTCATCTCGAGCTGGATATCATGATAACCCGGGGCAATGCCAAGGTGCGAAGGTTCTTCAGCCACCACAAGGAGGCAAGTTCCCAAGGCATGGACACCTTGGTTCAGCCCTGGCCAAAGCAGGTTCTGTTGTATGTGTTTGCAGATCTCATGAACCCACAGCAGGGGACCCCTCTACGGCTCTTGTCAGTGCGAGGGCTACTGAGGCAAGGGCTGATCCTGCTCACCATTTCAACTCCCTTCTCACTTACGGCCTGGATCTTGAGAGATTTAGTGTGTAAGGGCTATTCTCCAGTTATGGTTTCTACACTTCTTTTTTTTTTTTTTATTTTGTATTTATGAAATTTTTACAAATTAAAAATCAAGAGCGTTCAAACAAAATATTCTTGCACACAATAGCAATTTCCTTTTTACAAGAATCACAAAAAGTAATATAGAAACAAGCAATTTCAAATGAAACAAAAGTGTCTGCCCACCTAGCCCACAAACATTGAAAGGGGAGATATCACATTATAAAAATTCTACCACCATATGCAAGACAATAAAGGCAGCAAACTAAATCCAGATAACTTAAATTAAGAGAGCACAGGTGAGGAACCAATGGAGGACTCTAGGCGCCGGGCATTGATGAAAACCATCAGTTGAGAGGGCTCAAAAAAAATATAAGAAACAGAGTGATACTTCACTAAACATTTACAAGGGTGTTTTAAGAAAAAAATCCCCCCCCCCCCAGCTGTATTACCCCAGGATGAAGTGGGAGAAATCCCCTGCGTCGTCTCTGAGTTTCCCTAGCTAAATCTGGGTAAATACGTACCAATAATCCTCTAAACAAAAGGTTCCGTTTCCGGAAGAAAAGTTTTAACAACCATTCTTTATTAGAGAGTAATGCAAATGTTATTAACAACGTGGAGGGAACCTGAGAATCATAACCTGAGTGTTCCAATAAATCTGTTACATTCAGAATATTTCCTTGCTCCTGGTCCTCCCCTAAATTAACCAAACCCAATGTTAATTTTGCCTTAGGTAATAAACCTTAACCAAGGGTGGGATCAATTCAGGGGAGACCCCCAACACATCAACTAAATATTGTTTAAACATATCTATTGCAGACACTGTAGTAAGCCTTGGAAAATTAATTATTCTTACATATTAGCTCTAGACAAATTGTCCAAATGTTCCAACTTAACTTGCACTGAAGAAAAGTTATTTTTGTAAACTTCAGAGTGTTCTTCAAAAGCAGCAACTTTTCTCCGGATCTCATCCACTTCAGACTGTGTTCCCAAAAACTTCTGTTCTAACTCCTCCACTGCAACCACCGAATTATTCACCTTCAGGGCTAACGACGAAACCTGGGGCACTAAAACTTCTCCCAAAGAGACAATTGCCTGCCAGATAGCCTCCAAAGTAAAGTTAACCGGTCGCTGTAGAGAGAAAGCTAACACCGGTTCTGCAGATGACAAAACAGTTTCCATTTTCACCGGCGTCTCTCCTCCTTGCCGCACAGGGATCTCTTTCTCTGTACGATCCTCACCAGGCAGCACCCTCGATGTTAAGGAGCAGTGCTGCCCAATGACTGCACTCTCCAGCTCCAGCAGCCCCTCCGTTCCAGGCCCTCTCGAGCCAATGACTTCCCCCTGCGTCGAGGGAGAATCAAGCAACAGGATCCCCTCAGGCAAGGGCTGTCCCCGGAGAATGTTCAGCACTGGACTCACAGGGGAGAGAGATGTTGCCGAAGCAGCTGTCGAGTCACCCAACTCCGGTAAGACTGCAACTCGGCGTTCCTCCCCAGCTTCACCCGGATCCCGGGCAGCACGCAGAAGAAAAGCGTCCAAAGGACCAACAAATGAAACTGACGTAGAGGTACAGGGGGGGTTGAGAGGGCAATGACCCACCTCTCCCTTTTAGCTTCTTGCCCATGAGTAAACGCGCTCACTCGGAACAGCCGGCTGCCGCCATCTTAGATTAGACACTCCCCCCTCTACACTTCTAAAGGCAAGAAGAGGATCTACATCTCTTGCCTATGTGCACATCTGGTATCTAAGCATTGGTTCTGAGACCATCAAGTCAATCCTAGTATTGTGGACCTGCTAGTCCTTCTCTCCTTCCTCCAGACTGGTTTTGGCAAGGGCCTGTCCCTCTATTCTCTGAGGGTTCAGGTGGTGGCCATGGCTTGTTTCAGAAGGCCAGAGGCAGGGTGCCCTTTGGCCTTGCACCCAGATGTCGGCCAGTTTCTGCAGGGAGTTGAGCAATTGCATCCTTCCCTGTTCCTGGTGGTCCCTTCTTGAGACTTCTGTTTGGTTCTTTGGGCCTTGATGGCCATGCCATTTGAGCCCTTGATAAGGACTACACTGAAGGACTTGTCCCTTAAGACTGCTTTTTTGGTCACAATCTGTTCGGTGAGATGCATTTCAGAGATGCAGGCTTTGTCATGCTGAGATCAATATCTGTCCTTCTCAGAAAAGATCATGTATTTGTGGTCTGTTCCTTTGTTCTTGCCCAAGGTGGTATCAGTTTTCACATCAATCAGACCATTTGTTTTGCCATCATTCTCTAGGGACCAGTGCCAGGGGAAAAACGGAGACCTTCACCTGGTGGATGTTAGGAGACTGCTTCTTTGGTACCTGAAGGTTTTAACTCCTTCCATAATTCGGACAGACTCTTTGTCCTTTTTGCAGGCCCACAAAAGGGTGAGGTGGCCATGGAGTCTACTTTGACTTCCTAGATAAAGGAGACGATAGCCTTGGCCTATCTGTTGCGGAACTAGCAGGTTCCTGAAGGTCTGTGTGCACATTCCACATGGGCTCAGGCTTTCTCCTGGGAGGAGCGCAATGCGGTCACTCCCATAGACATTTGTTGGGTGGCAACATGGTCTTTGCTTTCCACTTTTGTCAAGCATTACCACTTGGAAGTCCACGCCCAGAAGGACACAACATTTGGTGCAGATATCCTTAAGTCTGCCATGTCGTCTTCCTGCCCAGTGGAGGCATAGCTTTGGTATATCCCACTGGTCTGGACTGACCTAGCAGAATGATATAGAAGATGACATTTTAATTACCTGATAATATAATTTCCTTGAGCCCTGCTAGGCCAGTTCGGGAACTGCCCCTGGAATCTGTTAAGATCTGTTGTGATCTTGTAGGATCTACCCTGATCTGCTTGATCTGCTGTGAGCTGATATGTACACTCTCAGATTCTGAGCTGCTATGATCTGCTATGATCTGTGAAGATTGGCTATTTTCTGCAGTTTGTCCCTGCAGGCCACATTCCTCTTATTTGGTCTTTGCCCCATGGGGTGTGTTATATATAGTTCTGTTCCTGGACTGTTCATCCTTGTAACAATGCCCACCTGGAATCTACCTGTCACTCCGCTTTCTTCTTCCTGGTCCCTCCCTCTGGAATTTTATCTCATCTCCTCTCTGCCTTGAACCCTCCCTCATCCGTTCAAATCTCTCCTCAAAATGTACCTATTCCTCTCTGCTTTTGATCTCCCTTACTCTACCTCCTAACTCTCTCTCCCTGTTCTAACTACTCCCTGGTTGTTATGAATGTCTTTCTCCTGTCCTATCAGTGATTGTAGTTCCTTTCCTTTCCGACCTTTGCCATCCCTTCTTGATTTTTTTGGTATTGTAAACTGCTTTGGTGTTATTAAGAGTGGAATATAAAATGTGTGAATGAAGAATAATAAATGAAGAACCCTCATTGGAACTTGTGCATCCAAGAGTGCTTATCCATGGCTTGGGTATAAATATTGCGGTACAGGATGAGGTCATCAGAGAACTCTAGATTTGTCTCTGTCTCCACCTCTTCTGGTTGGGGGACACAACCCCACATGACTGGACTGGCCTGTCAAGACTCAAGGAAAGGACATTATCAGGTAAGTAAAATGTCACCATTTGGCACCACCTGAAATATCTGAAAGATGTTATACTTATAGCCTAAAGTAGGGGTGATGCCCCCTCAGTAGGGGTAGATAACAGAAGATAGAGGGAAGAGATGGCTTCTATTGTACTTAGAGCTGGAGGCACATTCCACCTTCCCCCTGATGAGGACCGAAGATGAACTATGAATAACTGACACCAGGAGAAGTAAAAGGAGAACCACTATTATATAAAAAAAGCCAAAACAGGAGGTGGGGAGACTCATAACAATTAGGAGATAAAGTGACTGCCCAGAGACCATTTCGCAGACAGTCCACAACAGAGCTGGAGCCTGGACCTTGAGGCACAGGGAGATAAATTGGCCTCTTTATGGTCAGATGCAGAATTAGTGACAGAGCTGGGGGTTAATGCTGAGGCACAGAATGATAAAGTCACTCTTCCCCGAGGGCAAACATAGAGGGGCCAGTGTAATAACCTGTTTTTTAGAACTGTGCGCTGAAGTATGTGTAACAAAAAAGGTATGCTTGAAACAATAACAAATTATATGCAAAAAATGTGCACAAACAGGTGAGAGCATACCAATCACCATTGAAACATGCAAACCTTCTAATGTAACAAACATATGCAAGCCACAGAATTGATACTTTGCACAGAGATTGTACTGGGACCTGGAGGAATATTGCATGTGGATACACCACAATATGTAAATATCAGGTTATACACATTAGATGACAATATCTGGAATGCCAAATGTATATAAATATTATTGGTATCTTATCATTAATTTCTGCATTTGAGTATATTGCCCATCATTTTATAGCTGTGGAATGTGGCACCCCTC
The DNA here is from genome assembly GCA_033557465.1 of Ichthyophis bannanicus. Lineage (NCBI taxonomy): Eukaryota > Metazoa > Chordata > Amphibia > Gymnophiona > Ichthyophiidae > Ichthyophis > Ichthyophis bannanicus. The sequence continues at coordinate 922,653,330 of CM066032.1, read as the reverse complement.
CTTATCCCTGCATTTGGCAATATGATCACCTCTGCTCCTCATCCCCATGCCATTTGCTTTTTTAAATTTTAATTCACTAGATTGTTCACCCAACCCCTTTAATAAAACAAGAAAAAAAACTGCAGGTAGTTACCGGCACAAGAAACTAGCACAGAGCCCCCACTAAAAATAATCACAGAAATGTGAGTTAACTTTTTACTCCTCTTCAGACCACTCGCTAAATCCCCAGGGTTAGAAAATTAGGCATTAAGCTTTCATGTCTCGTTCGCACTTCTTTTCATCCAGGTTTAATACCTAATGCTTTCATTGCCACTGGATTTAAATAAGCAGTGTACGGTCTATGCAATCCTTTCCAATGCTCATATAACCCCTCTTCTCAAGTCACTTCACTGGCTCCCCGTTTCCATATCCAGTTCAAACTTCTCCTACTGACCTATAAGTGCACTCATTCTGTTGCTCCTCACTACCTTTCCTCTCTTATCTCTCCTTACACCCCTCTCATGAACTTCACTCTTCTGGCAGATCCCTTCTATCTGTGTCCTTCTCTTCTACTGCTAACTCCAGACTTCAATCCTTTAACCATGCTGCTCCTTATGCCTGGAACAAACTATCTGAGTCTGTGTATCAGGCTTTATTTCTGGCCCTTTTCAAATCCAGGCCGAAAACTCACCTCTTCGAGGCTGCCTATTCTCTAATGTGTTTCCTTACTATTCCCCTAGATGTATCCTCGTCCTCAGCTGTTGTGCTGTCTTGACTAGATTGTAAGCTCTGATGAGCAGGGACTGTCTTTTACATGTGTCTGTTCAGCGCTGCAAATGCCTTGTAGCGCTATACAAATGATCGGTAGTAGTAGTAGTACTAGTACAAATGATCAGTAATAATAGTAGTAGTAGTAGAAGTAGTAGTGCATAGTTGTCTTGTGCACTAAGCTCCTCTGTGCATTAGGCAGCCATAGCAGTGCAGAAAATTGGGTGCAGGGCCCACTCTAAGCCTCTGATGTCACTGAGAAGACCAATATAATAAAGAATATTCCTGCAGGACATAGGGATGAAAGGGACACTGAAGGGACACAGAACAGTTAGTGGTAGAGAGGCAGGGATTATCAAGTCTGTGTTATTTTGCCACACCTATCATTTATTCCAGAACAGCACATTCTAATCCTCATAGGGTTGATTACTCCACTCTTACAGTGGGTAATTAACAAAGCTGCCGATTCAGACATGACAACAAATTTAAAAAGACAGAGACATATGATGTGAGCTTTCAGGTCTGTGACAAGATTTACTAGAATCAGGATAAAGACAATCTGCTGGTTCTGACCTTGAGAAAACCCCTCAAACTCCCAACATTAAACTCTCTGAGATAGTTTTAATCTTTTTTTTCTTAGCCAGTCAACTCTACAACCCCTTCAAAGACTGATGTACTAAGGTGTGGGAACTTGGCGCAGATTCCGTGTGCAGTTTTCTGCCTCAGTTAAGGGCAGTCCTATGCAGAGAGGCGTTTACCGCACAAAGACTAGTGTAGACATCAGCACACTATTTATTTAAATCCCATGGTAATGAAGATATTAGCTATTAAACCAAGAAGGAAAGACGTGTGTACGTGATACAAAGGCTTAATGCCTGTTTTTCTAATGCTGGGAATTCAGTGCTTGGTTCAAGGAGGGGGGCTGGGTCACCAGGAGTCAGCATTGACTCAATGGCACACATTTCATTGCTTAGGAGGTGTAAAATGCTAGCTCACAGATTTGTGCAAGTTTCTTTTCTTCTGCTAGCATGAGCTAGCCACGACCTTTTTTTGTTTTATTGGAGTGAATGGGTGGACAATCTAGTGAATAAAATGTTTTAAAAAAGGCAAGAAGATGAGGAGTTGGGGTGATTATGCTACTGGATATGGGGTTAAAAAAGAGGTGCTGCTTCTCTATGAAGCTGAAGAAATTTGCAATAACATTTATCTACAGAATATACATGTGGAATTCTAGATACCCATACCTAATGTACATAATCTGACATTCACATATTTCAATGTATGTGTATGCAATGTTCCTCCAGGTTCTGGTACAATCTCTGTGCAAAGTATTGAGTCTGCTGCTAATGCACACCAACACACTAGAATGCACTCATGCTTCCATGGCAGTTGGTTGGTTCCTGCAGGTTTATGCACAATTTATTTACTGCATTGGGTGTAAAAGTGATTTTTTAGAATGTGCAAAGAAACTATGGCTGGACTTCAGCACATAGTTCTAAGACACCGTTGATTACATCAGCCTTGATTTGATCTGTGAGTGCACAGCACGGTTTCATTCCTAAAAATGTTAGCATATAGATAATTTTGCTTTGTCATTCAGTTAAGAATTGCAAGGGCCTCATTCACTAACCCTGCTGCAGCCACCTCAGATGGAAAGTCTGGCTAGAAAATTTGATAATCAAATAATATTTTGAAAAAGCAGAGCTTGGATGTCTCTGGCACTCTATATTCAATTAAAATTTGATAGTGCAATCATAAAATACAACAAAAGCATATGGTGTTTGCCACAAGATAATAAAACACTCAGCAGAGTGAGCCCACTGTATATACCCAGTGCACCTGGCTTTTGTTTCCAGAATCCTTGCAGCCAGGTTTACAGGCCTGTTGTAAGATCTGCACATCCAAAGCGCTAGCTAAACATATTAACAAACTAGATGTTAGGAGATAAAGACCAAAACCCCCAGCTCAGCTAGTCTGGCCAGTAGGATGGTTAGAGTTGTAACAATATGGGAGTTAAGGGAGAAGTACAGAAGCTGTGAAATGATGAGCAATGTACTCGACTGCAGAAATTTACATGATATTATATCAATAATCTTTATATGCAGAATATACATTTGGCCTTCCAGATACGTATATCTAATGGGCATAACCTGATATTCACATATTGCGGTGTATGTGCATGCAATATTTATCCAGGTCCTCACTCCCATGCAGGTCACCCCCTTATATTCAACAGTTATAACACAAATGAACTACACAAATTCAAAAAAGCTCAAATGTCTTAATAATCCCTAAAAATGTCAGTCCATTTATTGCATTTGTATCATTGTGAGATCTGCATGAGGCTCTGAGGAAGCTCTGTTCTTCAGCTGTTTGTGGTATATTTGTGCTTTGTGTATGTCGGTATATAAGGCGTGCATCTGTGCTGTGTTCAATACTTCATGTGCATCTGTGCAAATCATGACACCAAGAAGAATATTTACAATTCTGGTGGTATTTTAGAAAAAGCTCTATAAAATGTGGAGCCTTTTCTAAATTACTGAATTCGAAAGAGCAGGAGTGCAAATGTATATGCCAATACGTGGATCAATTCTACACATGGGAAAAAGCAATGGAGAAACATGGCTAACATATGTATGTGAGTGCTGGATTTCACAATTTCGGGTACTTCTGCCAGCCTTTACATGTATACGTTGGCCAATTTGTAAGTCTGCATGTTGAAATGTTGCTGGATGGTATGCTTTAGTATTAGGACAACGGCTTATATAGTCCATTCAAAAGCGAGGGTCCTAGACTTTAGAAAAACTAACTTTGCCAAGATGGGGCAATACCTCAAGGAGTCGTTAGTGGGATGGGAACAGCTGGGGGATGTAGAAAATCAGTGCACAAAACTGAAAGGGAATATTTTATGGGCAAGAAACCTTTTTGTAGGAAAGTACATACATTAAAAAGATAAAGGAGGCCACTATGGTTCTCGAAAGTTGAAGAGCCCTAACCTTTTAAGCCTCATAGGGTTATCCTTCCATCCCATTTACCATTTTGGTGGCTCTTCTCTGTACCATTTCTAGTTCTGCTATATCCTTTTTAAGATATGGCGACCATAATTGCACACAATATTCAATGTGCGGGTGCACCTTGAATATTGTGTGCACCTTTCCTTATGATTCCTAGTATTTTATTTGCTTTCTTGGTTACCATTGCACACTGGACAGAGGGTTTTAATGTATTATCCATGATGATGCCTAAATCCTTTTCCTGGGTAGTGGTGCCTAATGTGGAACTTTGCATTTGGTTGTTCTTCCCTAAGTGCATAACTTTGCACTTGTACACATTAAATTTCATCTGCCATTTGGATGCCCTGTTTCCAAATTTTTCAAGATCCTACTATTTACCTTTCTCCACTGAGAAAATAGGCCATTTATCCCTATTCTGTTTTCTATTTTTTAACCAGTTCCTGATCCACAATAATACACTGCCTCCTATCCCATGACTCTTTAATGTCTTGAAGAGTTTCTCATGAATGACTTTATAGAAACATAGAAAAATGACGACAGAAAAAGACCACATGGCCTATATAATTTGTCCTTCCATATCAACAACTACAAAATTCCCTTTTTTTCCTTTATAGTTCCTCTGTGTTTGTCCCATGCTTTTTTGAATTCAGATATTGTCCTCATCTCTACCACCTCCACTGGGAGACTATTCCACGGATCCACCACTCTTTCCGTAAAGAAATATTTCTGCATATCACTCCTGAATCTATCCCCTTTCACCCTCATCCCATGTCCCCTCATAGCAGAACTTGATTTCAATCGAAAGAAGCTCTCCCCCTGTGCATTTATGCCACAGAGGAATTTAAACGTCTCAATAATATCACCTCTATTCTGCCTTTCCTCTAACGTGTACATATTAAGATCCTTAAGTTTGTCCTCACATGCTTTATAACAAAGACCACTAACCATTTTAGTAGCCACCCTCTGTACTGACTCCATCCTGTTTATATCCTTTTGAAGGCTTACTGAAAATCCAGACACACTATGGACCAGATTCCGTGAGGCGACCAGCCGCCCTGCCCCACTAGCCATCCTGCCCCGATTCTCCATTTCTCTCTCCCCGTACACACAGAGCCGCTGTGTAGGGAGAGCAGGATAGGGGCGGAGCATGGGCAGGCTGTGGGTGGGCCAGGCACCTGGACATAGAGGGCCAATTCAGGTCACGGCCCTGTACATCCGGGGTGCACTGAGGGAGATGCACAGCTTATTCCACCTCAGAGGTAGAATAAGCATGGGGCACCCATGCGCCCCGGTCCAACAGCCCACCAAGAGACATCGGGGTGAGGGAGGTGAGTCCCCGCCACTCAGCCCCAGCCTTGGTGGACCCCGCCAGGCAGCTGGAGGCAGAAGAGCTGTGCAGGGGGAGTGTCTGGAACCAGCACAGCATAGGGTGCGAGGGATGCCTGGCCATCCTGCCAGCTGTACATCCCCCATGGCTACTAAAGGAGCATACCGGGCCATCCTGCTGTCTGATCCTTCTATCACGGGAGAGTCTTGCTCCTGCGGTGCAGTATCGGGTACAACTGAGCTCACCCTAGTCTGGGACGTCTGGATGGCCCGGACGTGCCCCTTCCAGGATCAAGCTTCATGTCAACTGGCTCATCTTTATGTACCTATTTATTCATATCTTCAAAACAATATGACAGATTAGTGAGACAAGCCCTCCCTTGGCTAAATCCAAGTTGGTTTTGTCCCATTAAACCATGATTCTCTGTATGTTCAATCATTTTGTTCTTTATTTAGTTATTTTAAAGGATTTTTATACCACTTTATTCTTTAAATCAAAGCGGTTTACAATTCAACAGAAACATGTTACATAGTGCGAGGGTATAGGCATGTAGTAGCTATTAGAATGTGTTTACGTAGGTGTAATTTTAGTATAACTAATTACAAGATGCGCTATGTACAGAATGAGCTAGATATAATGAACTATATACAAGGAGGAAGTGGTGGGTTGACTGGGGTAAGTGTGGAGAGGGGATGAGGTAGGTAGGAGCGGAGCATGAAGGGGGGTGGGGTGAGGGCGGGGGAGGAACAATTAGGATGCAGAATGTTGGGGTCCTTGGTCAGGTCATGTGATGTCACCGTAATGTTCTCAGATAATGGTTAGCTTCACAAAACTAATGCAACACCCACTTACATTAAAGTATTGTACACAGTTTGTGTTAATATGTATATAGTTCCCCTGGTTTCCTTCCCATGTTCAATTTCCTGTTCTCTGTAAAACTCAATGTTGTTTGTATACATTGTAGTATGCTTGTTTGATGTACACCGCGCTGATTTTAATAGCGCGGTATAGAAGCAATTGTTAAATAAATAAAATAAAATAAATAAATGTAGAGTGTAGTTTTGAGCAACTTCCTGAAGTCCTTAATGTCCACATTTGATCTTATATAACTAATTACTCCAATGTGTGAATATTTCCTTGATTCGATTATTCTATAAACAGTTTTTCTTAAAAAACAACTTATCTTTTTCTAAGCGGGTCTCAGACTCACGGGCAACTTTCTGTGATAAATATCACTTGGTGCACCTTTTTGCATCAACGACCATTTTCATATTATTCTTATAACTTTCTCTTAACCTTTTCTAAACTATTTTTTCAAACGTCCAGTTGGATAATGTGAGATATCTATAATAGCAAGCTTATCTTTTGTCTTTTCTTCAATGTCCCAACGCCAGACTGGGCGCCTCTGCGTTTCACAGCCTTTATGTTTCTTCAGGGGATTTTGCTTAGACAGGCTTGTAATATCAATTATCTCATCTATTTCATCTTAGATTGAACCAAGTTTTGGATAGCAAAGGGACGCGCATGCGGATATGCGCTTTCAAAGGTCTTTTAAACTTCCTATTTAATCAGGCTTAGGGAAATAAAGATCTTAAGCAGTCCGGGAGGGAGTTCCATAAGTTGGGAGCAGCCAGGGATATTTCTCTCCCCGAAGTAGATTGCCTCACTTTGGTGAAGGCTCTGGGGGTTGTGATGGTGTCTGTGATGTCTTTCTTCCTAGGTCTGGTGCTTGAGTCAGAGCTAATGAGGGTCTGCAGACTGTTCGCCGAGAGGTTCTGTTTGATTTTAAAGATGTTTAGTAGGGTTTTATATCTGATACGAGACTTAATTGGTAGCCAATGGAGGTGGTTCAGAATGAGGGTGATGTGATCGTGCCTTCCAGAACCAGTTATTATGCGTGCAGCAGTGTTTTGTGCCATCTGTAAGGGCTGGAGTGAGTGTTTAGGGAGCCCAAGGTATATTGGGTTGCAGTAGTCTAGAATGGGTGTGATGGGAGCTTGGCAAACAGTACGGAAGTGATCTTGGGAGAGTATCGGCTTGAGGCATCTGATGATTCTCATTTTGAGGTAGGCATTCCTGGTGGTTTTGCTGATGTGAGACTGGAGGTTCCAATTTTTGTTGAGGGTAACACCGAGGTATTTCACTTCGGGCTTTATTTTATTTATTTATTTAGCATACATTTGTATACCGCTACTTCCAGCGATCAGGAGCAGATTTGATTACATGACAGAGCTGTCTGATCAGGACAGAAACAATTTCATATATACAAAATGATTTACAGGATAAGCACGACACACAGTAGTTTAGGTAACTTGATTTTCCTTTCAATAAGATGGGGGGGATTAATTACATATATACATTTTTACACATATATACATCTACTAGTTGTGTGGGTGGCAAAGGTTAGTTCTTAGAGTCTAGATCATGTCATAGTAAATCTGAAAAAGGTAGGTCTTGAGTTTTTTCCTGAAGTCCATCAGGTCGTTGTTGGAGTGTAGTTCAGGTGGGAGTTGGTTCCAGAGTACGGGTGCCGTGTAGGAGTATGCTCTGTTACTTGTGGCGGTTTTGGCAGATCTAATACTTTTTGGTACGCAGAGGGTATTTAAATTGGTGGTTCTTCTGCTCCTGTTGAGGGGTTGTGTGTTGATTAGGTTGGAGAGGAAAGATGGATATTGTGATGTTGTTCAGGTTGATATTAGGTGGGGGGGGGGATGAAGGCAGTGTTTCGGGTGATAAGTAGAGCTTCTGTCTTGTAGTTTATGGTCAAGTTGTTTTGAAGAAGTCACCTTGTCATTTGTTGAAGGCAGTCTGCTATTTTTGAGTAGTCTGGGTTGTTGAGGTTGATTGGGGTGTAGATCATAATGTCATCTGTGTAGATAGTGTATTGAATCTTGTGGTTATTGATGGTGGAGCAGATCGGTTGTATGTAAAGATTAAATAACAGTGTAGAGAGGGAAGAACCTTGCGGTACACCCTGTTTAGCTATGAATGGAGGGAGGTGACAGGGCCACATTTAACTTGGAGCATTCTGTCTGTGAGGTAGGAGGTAAACCATTTCAAGGTTGTGCCATATAGACCAATCTCTTGTAGTCTTGATTGAAGAGTGCTGTGGGCTACTGTGTCAAAAGCTGATGTGATATCAATGAAAATCATGATGATACCCCTCTTAACATTGTCAATAACCTTGATCAAGTTATCAAAGAGGTATATCAGTAGGGTTTTGACATTATGGTTTGGGCAGAAACCGTGTTGGTGTAGGTCTAGCGGGGCATGGTTGTCAATGTAGTCCTGGAGTTGATGTTGTACAATTTTTTCAATGACCTTAGTCAGGAATAGTAGGCCTGAGATCGGCCTGAAGGCAGCTGGGTTGGTTTTACTTAGTGGAGAGTTCTTCGAAATGGGGCAGATGGTTGCGAGCTTTAGGACATTTGGCATGCTACCGAGGGTAAGGGAATTGTGCACAATGTTATGGATGATGTGAATGAGATCCTCCTTCACTGATTTAATCCAAGCCACTTGGCATGGATCTGTAGGAGCGGTGCTGGTGTTGAGTGTAGCGATGATATGGGAGATCTGTTCCACTGGCGGGATGCTGAACTTGCCCAGATATGATTGGGTACTAAGGGCTTGGAAGGGGTGCTTGTGGTCAGTTGTGGGGAGGCTGTGAATTTGGCTTGAAGGTAGTCGGCGAAGGTCTGCGGATGTATCAGTTCAGCCTTCTCAGGGTTAGGTTCATTGGTAAAGGTTCTTACTATTTCTAATAGTTCTCTGGATCTATTGGAGGATTTGAGAATAAGGTTTGTGTAATATTCTCTTTTCTGTTGATTGATGAGGTTATTATATTCCTTTTGCTTTGTTTGATAGAGCTCCTGGGTGGTGTTTGATTTGGTGCGTCTCCAGCATCATTCTAATCTTTGTAGTATTTTCTTTGCATTCCAAATCTCCTTTGAGTACCAGGGGGCGGAATTGGTTTTACAGCGTTGAGCTCTTGAGTTCTTGGCTTCTGGGTCTTTGGCTGCAGAAGAAATGATCTTGTTCCAGTTGTCAATTTGGTCATTTATATCATTTGCATTTGTGATCAGGTTGGGTAGGATTTCCTGGAGGAATTGGTCCTTGTCAAAGCTTTTGAATCTCCTATCTGTGAGTGACTTGTCCTGACAATCGTTTGGGCTTGTCAACTGTAGCTCAATTTTTATTATGTGTTGGTCCAACCAGGGTACTGGTGTAATCAAGGGGCTTGTGATGAAGTCACTTTCTATTAAATGGCTGGGTGTAAAGATGAGATCTGGTGAGGATCTGTGTCTGTGTGTGGGGATTTTGATCAACTGGGTGTATTGTAGTGAGCTCATTGCTGTCAGGAAGGATTCTGCATCTTTGCTGGTGGCTGATTTGAGGTTGAAGTCCCCAAGCACAAGCATAAGTTTGTGGAGGGTATTTACTACGCAGACCGACTCCAGTATAGAGGATAGTTCGTCCGGGGAGGCATGCGGAGCCCTGTAAGTGAGGCACAGGGCTAGGTATCTGTTCTCTATGAAGATTGTATTGCAATGAATTGTATTTGTGGTGGCTCGGGACTTGAGTCTTAGGTTGCTTCTTGCGATGATCAAGACTCCTCCTCCTTTCTTGTGTGTGCGTAGGCAGTTGAAAGCTGTGTGGGTGAGGGGTACTAAATGGTTGAGGAGCACATTGTGAGTGGGGCGAACCACGTTTCTGTGATGCATAGTATGTCAGTTTGTTCTGTCTCTATGTGGTCTGCTAGGGTGTTGATTTTATTTCTTATTGACCTGGCATTAATGAGCTCTATGGTGATAGGCGGCAGCTCTTTGAGGGTTCCTTGTGACATATGTGGGGATGTGAGGGATGTGAGGGAACTTGTGCCTATTTTGGTGAGTCTTCTTTGGCAGGGTGTTTTGTGTGTAGGTTGCAGGGTTTCATAGTAATGATTTCTACAATTTTGCATGACACTGACGTCAGTTTCACCAGTCTGTAGTTTCCCGGATCACCCATGGAGCCCTTTTCAAAAATTGTCATTACATTGGCCATGCGCCAATCTTTAGGTTCTATAGATTATTTTAACAATCGTTTGCAAATTTCTAATCATGGATCTGAAATTTCATGTTCGAGTTCTTTCCGCACCCTGGGATATATACCATCTTGTCCAGGTGATTTACTACTCTTTAGTTTTTCAAGTTGCTTTTTTGATATTTTCCCAATTTGTTTCAATTCCTCCGATACATCTCATTGAATATCATTTCTGGTATACCATGGACTTCCTGAAGAACAAACCAGTCAGTACTAGAGGAGATCAAACCAAAGTTTTCTTGAGAAGCTCAGATAACAAGACTTTGACTTTCATACTTTGGACACATCATGCGAAGAGAGAAATCATTAGAGAAAGACATCATGATTGGCAAGGTTGAAGGCCAATACAAAAGAGAAAGGCCAGCAATGAGATGGATTGATACAGCGACTATATGGATGCCACTCTATTAGCAATGAGCCACCTGACTGAAGACCAAACACAGTTTAGAACAGCTATCCGGAGGGACTTAATGGCACTTAACAACAACATGGGCAATGTCCCTACGTCTTTTTCACTAAAGACCAAAGCAAAGAAATCATTCAGTCTCTCCAATATGGCATTGTCCTCATTTAGTGCCCCTTTTAGCCCTCTATCATCTAGTTGTCCAATTGGCTCTCACAGGTGTTTTGCTACAAATGTATGTGGAAAAGTTTTTATTATGTACTTATTCTCCCACAGCAAGCTCCTTTTCAAATTCTCTTTTTGCCTGCCTTGTTAATGCCTTGCATTTAACTTACAAGTACTTATGTTTCTTGTTTTTGTCATTTGCTCTTTCTTGAAAGATTCTCTCTTAGCTATCACATTTAAATCATGCTGGCTGTCGTTTGGCCTCTCCTCCACCTTTCTTAAAGTGTGACAAATATGCACCAAAACTGCAGGCTCCTCCCCAGCACTATTTAAAACCTTATCTGGATGGCGTGTGCGGTCTGCCACCTTTATACCAGGCAGACAGGCAAGTTACCAGGCGATCCTCATGTTCATCAGTCACCTAGCTATCTACATGCCTAATGATCGAATCACCAAGCATAATGGCCATCCTAATCCTTCCCTTATGGGCACATGGCCCTGGAGACACATCCTTGGTGCAAGAAGGTATTTATCACTTGAAAGACAGGTCCTAGCTACAGGATCTCTTCCTGCTACACTAAGGTCATTCTTTCCTTTCATGTGAGCTTTCCCCCTATGGCAGAGAGAGGTTGCCAGACTGGAGGTGGAACTTCTCTGTAGGTCTCATATACATACCTTTCTGCTTCAGCTCCTCCAGGTCTGCTATTCTTGACTCCAGAGATCAAAATTGTTCCCTAAGAGCAAAAGCTCTTTGCACCTATGCACACATAAGACCTTTCACCTACTGGAAAATCATACATGTGACAGTGCAAAAGACTGGATTACCCCCATCTTTCTGCTGGACTGCTGTCTGCATCTTAGGTTTAAAGATTTGCTAGAGGAATAGAGATACTTGAAACAATATAATTATACCTAAGGGGCCCGATATTTGAAGGCATTTATACAGTTAACAGACCATGTTAACCATGTAAATGCCTTAACCGGGATTATTCAAAGGCACTTACATGGGGATATATGTGTTACATATGTATTGCAACACATGATGACTACTGTGTGCAGATGCACTGCTGTTCTGCAGATTCATGCACACAGCAGGCCATATTTCACATCATGGAGACAACCAGGGGAAGCCCCATGGCCAAGAGCAGTCAGCACGCACCAACATGTGGCACATGGAGGAGCGTGGGCTGGTGCCATGTAGTGTAGCCACATGGCAGCAGCTCATGTAAGGCACATCCATGTCTGTCCCCATCCCAGCTAGCAGACACCCCAACCACATCTTCGTGCCATGCCCCTGCTCCCCCCCTTTCCAACAGGCTAGCCCATGTCACCGTCCCAAATGCCTAACTGCTGCACAAGCCATATGTTGGTGTCCTCTCACTGCCACAGTGTCCCTGAATGTTACATATTGCACTATGTCCTGCTAGTAGATGGTGTGTTGTATGCTGTCCATAATAGCCCATAGACCGTAACCAAAACATATCCCATGCTCATGTATACATCTCACATAACCCCCCACAGGCAACCGTACATATCCCCTGAGGACCTGGTTGCTGACCCTGGTGCCCCACCCCATGAGCCAGCAGGAGGATCAGTACAATGCTGCTCATCAGCATAACCAGGTGGTTGTAGAGAGAGCAATAGGAGTACTGAAGAGCCACTTCTGGTGCCTTGATAGTAGTGGCGGAGAACACCTCTACAGCCCGGAGCATGTATGCCAGATATTTGCATCATGCTACGTACTTCACAACTTTGCATGGATGCAGGGAGTGCAGCTCCAGAACCCGTGGCAGCAGCGAAGTAGGAGGCCGAAGAGGAAGAAGATGGTGATGGTGCAGAGGCCAGGAGCCAGCAGCAGGCCTGAGCACTGGCCCACTGTGCGCGGCTGATATAAGACAGTTTCTGAGGCGACTGCCCCACACCATCACCTGGATAGGATACACACATTCACCAGTAAAGTGCCCATAATGACGCTGCATGTGCAGAGTGTTTATTTCCCCCCTCGTGTGATCCCTGAGCTTTGGGCTCGCAGCCGGCCATGGGTGCTTGCTGACACATGCACTGAAATGCAATGGAGCAATGTCTGATGATGTGCTGGCAGCATCATCACCCTCTCAATCAAGGCAGGCCACTGCACATGGTTTAGGGCTACCAGATGGCTGTGCTGGGGCACTGACAGCCCCAGCACCCACCCCCTGAGCCCATAGGAGGCCCACCAACTGCACAGGGAACCAGCAATCATTGCCTGGTATCCACCATCTCCCTCATCAGACACAGGTGTCCCTCCAGATGGCACTCCACGCACAGTCAGTGTTCCTGCCACATCTCAAACTCAGCCTTCCTCACCTGTGTGGCTGCCTGCAGGTCCTGCTGTATACCATGCAGCTCGACTTGTTTGCCCTCGGTGCTGGCCACCAGACATGCACCCTCCTGAAGTAGCTCCTGGTCCACATCTGTGCCCCCTGAGTCCACAAGGTCATCCAAGATGATGAAATGTAGCTCAGCGAATGGGGCAGCATCTATCTTCACCTTCCCAGCACTGGCAGACACACTGGCCTATTCCACTGCCCTGTGAGCTGCATCAGCCTGCTCCTCTGCCCTGGGTGTCACACCATACTGTACCTCTGTGCTGGGTGTTGCACCAGACTGCACCTCTGCCCTGGCAGGCACACCAGCACCTCTGGCTGTGCTGCATCCCAGCTGCACACTGGCATCACCTGTGGTGGGTGTTGAGGCTCCCCCTAACACATCAGTTCCAGGTTATGAGGATTGGGTCCCTGGCAGGTCTGTTGGAGAGCAAAGGTGGCAGTGGTTAGTGACATGGGTTGCTGATCGGCCTATGGGGTACTACCAAGTCCACAATGGAACTGACAGGAGGATCCCCAGTCTGCACTGTCCCCAACCCATGCATCACCCAAGGACTGAAAGACAGACAGGCAGGCCCTGGGTGGAAGAAAGCATGGTGGGGACACATACATTTATTTATTTAACATTTCTTATATACCACCTTTCATGATATCAAGGCAGTTTACATTGAGCAAACTGAAATTACATTGAACAGGGTATTATAACTTGGAGATAACTATTTACAGGGAACATGGGCAATGGAGGATTAAGTGGCTTGCCCAAGACCACAAAGAACACCTGTGGGACTAGAAGCCCCAGTCCTTCCAGCCCAAGGTTGCTGTCCTCTAGTGGGATTTGAACCCCCGACCTTCCGGCCTGAGGTAACTTGCCCCAACCACTAGGCCACTCCTCCCTCATGGCCATACATGGCCAACACGGTGCCACCCAGGCCAAGGGGCATCCCCTACTCACCCTCCTTTGTGCCTGTCAAAGCCTACAACTTCTGAGATGGAGACCTCCTCCACAAACTGCAGCACCTGTGATAGACTGCTGTTGCTGGCCCTTTTCTCCTTCACAGCCTGCCGTACCATCCACCACTTCTTCTTAATATCCTCCACGTCCCTGTTGTGTTGGTGAACAGCATTGACTCTCCTGATCATGTCACGCCATGCTGATAGCTGTGAGCTGGCATCCTTTGCCATGGGCAGCCTGCAGCTACATGATGAGTCTCAGAGCCATCAAGGTCTTGGATGGTGTAAAGTTTGTCTTCCGGGTTCACTTTGGCCCTTTCAGCTTTGTGTCTGCCATTGTGTAGCTCAGGCACTATGGTGGTGTTAGGCTACTCGTATAGGCCCTTTCACACATACACAGATATGTTGTGCAGCCATGCCCTGTCCAAAGGCATATCCAGTATCCGCATAGGTTCCTGAGTGCCAGGTACGAAAATCTGCGTAACAGCTATCCGCTGTAGGATGCCATAGCCGCACACCACGGCATGACATCAACATATGCATGCATGAATGCCCAGATGGTAATACCCAGGTAGGACAGATAGCATAGTATGCGGTCATAGCAGCGGCGGCAGAGAGCATTCTGCATGTGTAGTGCTGCTGTGCCATGCCCATGCTGCCTGGCAATGGTGGACACACTTTGCACTGGTAAAGTGGTGGCTCCACTACCCATTCTGCACTGGTATGGCAAAGAGGTGCTATCTGTGCTGGGCAGTAGCTGCAGCTGATCTGTGCGGGGATGGCACAGAGGCGCTACCTGTGCAGAGCTGAGACTGCCGCTGTGGTGCCTCTGTGCCATACCCATTCACACAGATGTGACCCACAGGGCAGACACCCCATGTCCATAACCCCTGATCCTCCACCCACGGTCCTCTACTCCACCCCCTCAGACATGCAGCCCTACCCCCACAAAACTGACAACACCTTGTGATTCCAAACCGGGAACAGTTTATTGGAAACCCTGTAACAGGCACAACAATGGCAACAACAGCAGTATAAAAC
This sequence comes from Ichthyophis bannanicus, assembly GCA_033557465.1. NCBI lineage: Eukaryota > Metazoa > Chordata > Amphibia > Gymnophiona > Ichthyophiidae > Ichthyophis > Ichthyophis bannanicus. The sequence goes on along the minus strand of CM066032.1, from coordinate 922,638,234 downwards.
CAATGGCTGTACAAAACAACGGAGGTCCACATCAATGGGGACATTGTGCACCCATGTCCGTGGCCACACAGTCTGCCCCATTACGGCCCATTGCAGGGCAATCCCTGGTTTTGGGATGGCCTATGGTGCAGGGGACCCCTGCCTGTGACCTGTCTCTGCAGGAGTGAGGGCATCCAAGTGCACACCGATTATCCGTGCTGCTGCCCACACGTCCTCCCTGAGGAGTCACACCTCCACCACCAGGGCAGCCAGAACCCAGTCACCAGATGGCTGAGTGGGTGGTGGCACAGAGGGGCCTGGTGCGGTATGACCATGTCATGTCCATGGGTGCTGGGGTGGCTGTGGAGGCACATGGCTGCAGAACATAGACCATGGATCCACTGCATGTCATGCACGGCCGTGCCAAGCCATGCAGTGGGCACATGGCCCCCTGGTAGGGACATAGTTAGGCTTGGCTGTTGACTGCGGGCCACAGCTGGAGGGGAAGCTCTTCCTCTAGCCTCCCTGCTGGGTATCTGCTGGCTGTGTGCTGCACCACACCGCCATACCTGGGGGTGCTTGGAGGGTGGGACCTACATTCCCCCTGCTACTCCCTCTGGATCTGCCTCTGCTCCAGCCTCAGGAGACAGCTCTGGTCCAGCTGCCACCTCCTCCTCCTCGGACTCCCCATCCTGTCCCTGACCCTCTGATCCCTCCTCCTCAGACTCCCTGCCCTGCCCCTGTCCCTCTGATCCCTCCTCCTCTTCAGACTCCCCATCCTGCCACTGACCCTCTGTTCCCTCCTCCCCCTCAGATTCCCTGCCCTGCTCCTGACCCTCTGATCTCTCCTCGTCAGACTCCCCACCCTTCCCCTGATCCTCTGATCCCTCCTCTTTCTCAGACTCCACATCCCGCTGCTGCACCATGGCCCCCTCACTGCCTTCTGTGGTGCTGTCCTCCATTGCAGTGCTGCTCAACTCCTTCCCGTCACAGCTGGAGGTATCGCTGAAATCTACACCTTGGAATAGCTGTGCTGGCACCGGACCACTGCTCTGGATTGCTGTCTGTGGTGTGCCAGCGTTGTCCAGGGCCTCTCTGAAACTGGCTATGGGGGAAGAGGGAAGGGGGGTTAAAGGTCCACACAGGCATGGCCCTGGGTGGGACTGGTGCATCTCCATGGGGCCCGCATATGCATTTCACAATCCACCATTGGACCACGGGAGTGTGCCATCCCACAGTACATACTGCATGCCCACCAGCTCTGTTCTCCCCCTCACATGACCGGATTTGGCTTGCCGGCTTCCCCAGGTGATGGACACCCACAGGGGGTAGTGTGGGCAGGTGCGCAATGTGCATCTGGGCCCACCACTGGGTGCCCCTGTATCACCCTTCTATGCCATGCCTCAGCCATGTGTGTGTGTACTTAGTGGAACACCAGATCTAGTGCAAGAGATAAGGGTGTTGGGGCCACTTGGCAATAGTGATCATAGCATGATCGTGTTTGATTTAATTAGTGGAGGAGGGATAGTAAGGAAATCCACAGTACTACCTTTTAACTTTCGAAAGGGAGACTATGATAAAATGAGGAAAATAGTTAAGAAAAAACTAAAAGGAGCAGTTGGAAAGTTAAAGACTTACATCAAGCTTGGGTGTTGTTGAAATATACTATCTTGGAAGCCCAGACCAGCTGTATTCCATGCTTTAAGAAAAGTGGAAGGAAGTCCAAAAAACTGCCAGCATGGTTTAAAGGTGAGGTCAGAGAGGCTGTTGTTGCCAAAAAAGCATCTTTCAGGAAATGGAAAGAAGAGCCAAATGACGAAACCTGGAAACAGCACAAGCACTGGCAAGTCAAATGCAAGGCATTGATAAGGCAGGCAAAGGGAGAATTTGAGAAGAAGCTTGCAGCAGAAGCAAAAACGTGAAATAAAGACTTTTTCAAGTACATTTGTAGCAAAAAACCTGTGAGAGAGTCAGTTGGTCCATTAGATGATAGAGAGGTTAAAGGGGCACTAAGAGGCGACAAGGCGATAGCGGAGAGACTGAATGAATTCTTTGCTTCGGTCTTTACTGAGGAAGATGTAAGGATATTACCCATGACTGAAGTGGTATTTAAAGGTGCAGAAGAATTGAAGGAAATATCGATACATCGGGAAGATGTATTACAACTATTAGATAAACTGAAGAGTAGCAAATCACCTGGGCCGGATGGTATACATCCAAGGGTGTTGAAAGAACTGAAATATGAGATTGCAGACCTGCTATTAGTAATCTGTGAATTTTCATTAAAATCATCTCTAATACCTGAAGATTGGAGGATCGCCAACGTAACGTCAATTTTTAAAAAGGGTTCCAGGTGTGATCCTGGAAACTACAGACCGGTGAGCCTGACGTCTGTACCGGGAAAATAGTAGAAGCCATCATAAAGAACAAAATTACTCAGCATGTAGATAGTCATGGCCTAATGGGAGACAGCCAACATCGCTTTAGACAAGGAAGATCTTGTCTTACTAATCTGTTATGTTTTTTTGAAGGTGTGAATAAACAGGTGGACAAAGGTGAGTCAGTTGATATAGTGTATCTGGACTTTCAGAAAGCCTTTGACAAGGTCCCTCATCAGAGACTTTTGGCAAAACTAAAGAGTCAGGGGATAGGAGGCAGTGTACTATTGTGGATCAGGAACTGGTTAAAAGATAGAAAGCAGAGGGTTGGGCTAAATGGCCAATTTTCCCAATGGAGAAAGGTGAATAGTGGTGTACCCCAGGGATCTGTGCTGGGTCCGCTGCTTTTTGACATATTCATAAATGACCTGGAAAAAGGAATAACGAGTGAGGTTATCAAATTTGCAGATGACACAAAACTATTTAATGTTGTTAAAACCCAAGAGGATTGTGGACAATTGCAAGAGGATCTTGATAAATTGGAAGACTGGGCATCAAAATGGCAGTTGAAATTTAATATGGACAAGTGCAAAGTTATGCACCTAGGGAAGAACATCCCAAACTATGGTTACACGATGCAAGGTTCCATGTTAGGAACCACCACCCTGGAAAAAGATTTAGGCGTCATTGTGGATACCATGTTAAAACCCTCGGCCCAGTGTGCAGCGGCGGCCAAGAGAGCAAATAGAATGCTAGGTATCATAAGGAAAGGAAAATAAAACAAAAGATATTATAATGCCTCTATATCGTTCCATGGTGAGACTGCACCTTGAATATTGTGTGCAATTCTGGTCGCCATATCTTAAAAAGGATATAGTGTTATTAGAAAAGGTTCAGAGAAGAGCCACCAAAATGGTAAAGGGGATGGAAGGATACTCCTATGAAGAAAGGCTAAAAAGGTTAGGGCTCTTTAACCTGGAAAAGAGACGGCTGAGGGGAGATATGATAGAAGTCTATAAATGACTGAACGGAGTGGAACGGGTAAACGTAGATCGATTGTTTACGTTATCAGAATATAGAAAGACTAGGGGACATGCAATGAAGCTACAGGGTAAACTAAGACTAAAAAATACTTTTTTTTTTCACTCAACTTGTAATCAAACTCTAGAATTTGTTACCGGAGGATGTAGTAAAGGCTATTAGTGTAGCTGGGTTTAAAAAAGGTTTGGACAAGTTCCTGGAGGAAAGGTCTATAAACCATTATTAAGAAGGGACCCAGGATATCAATGCTTGACCCAGTACAAGCATTGTGGAACCTGTGTCTTTTTGGGAAACTGCTAGATATGTATGACCTAGATTGGCCACTGTTGGAAACAGGATACTGGGTTTGGTGGACCTTGGTCTGACCCAGTATGGCATATCTTATGTTCTTATTTTCTTATGCACTTGCTTGTATTGGGTGCTGGCTGGTGCACACACGGGGTAGTGACACTGGGGGATGAGACGGCCTCCTCAAGCACATTCACATCATTGTGTATGGGGGATCCACCACCAAATGGTCTGCCTGCACCTATCCAGCAGCGTTGGCTGCCACTTCCTGCATCTGCTGTACCCCACTGACCTTACTCAGCTGCCATCCACTCACTGATGCGCTGCAGCCGGTTCAGTCGCTTATGGTGCAGTGTATGGTAATGGCACTTTAGGGCCTCCAAGGTGCATTGCAGACCATAGTCACTGTGGGAGAGAGGGGGAAGGGACACACATGGGCTCAGTTGTGTGCATCCACATTGCTTCCACATTGCACATACCTGTATCCTGCCTCAGCCTCGTGGCCTGCCCATTCTGGGGACAGGGGCATAGATAAGGGTAGCAGGTGTGGGGTGCATGTGATGGTACACCTCTGTCATCTGGCACCAGATTCCTACCCACTACTCCCCTGGATCTTTGACACATGCCCCATGCCACCACCAACAGTGCCATCTGGGCCACTGATTCACCTGTGTCATCCCTCTGGTCCCTTCAGCCACCTCTGTAGTCTTCTCCTTTCCCTTGCTTCCATCTGTTGCATGCAGTCTTGCCTTGGCACCATGGTACATGGTTGTGAACGGTGCATGGCCTTGGCTCTGGGCAAGTGTCATGGCAGGGGGCATCCACTGCTTCAAGGGCCACATCACTACATGGTTCGTTAGGTGCCATGCAGGACAGGGAGTCACGGTTTTTGCATGCCCACCATTAAGCATTTGTCAGGTCCTGTGGCATCATATTATTGACATACTATCACAGTCAGACAGGGGGTGACGGGCAGTGGTAGCTAATCCACTTGCAGGGATAGATGGACAGCACATATGTGGATACTGCCACTGGCCCCCTCCAACCCCTGGTCTGGGGTCACAGGGGCTGCAGGTTGGGGCACATGTCCAGGGCATTCACCTGGGCCAGCAGAGTCCCCTGGGGTGGGCAGCCTGACCACAGCTCCCCATGCACCGAGCAATGCCATTGCTGTGAGTCCTGTGGTGTTGCTGTCATCCCCCAACAAGGGATGCAGCGGCCTCTTCATCTTCTGTGTCTGGATATGCCTACTGCTGTGGGCAGCCAGGGATGGCACCTGTACCATGCGTGGCCTATCCCCCTGCTATCACCTGTTTTGGAACCATTGGTGCTGCCACTAGCATGTGGCTTGGCCCCACGGCCTTGTCTCCCTGTGCAGACACACAGCTGTGCTTTTCAGGGTGTGTATGGCCTAGAATGGTACTCAGCCCCCCCCCCCCCACCACCCATTCAGATCTCCTTACCTGTGCAAGCGGAGTTGGATGGCACTCCATATGGCCATGGACAGCCGCAGGTTTGGCTGCCAACCCTGCTGGGGTATAGTACCCCCTTATACTGCAGCATGGAACAGGCAAGAGCCTCAGACTCATCAAGGCAGAGGTTTACTGTCCTTCTTGCTGCCATGCCACTGGTGTCTATCCACCCAGCCACAGGGAGCTCTTGCACTGGCAGTCCATGGGGCCTGCGAGATGGTGCCGTCAATGCACAGGTACACCAAACAGGTGATACACGGGTTCATGCATACTTGCCTTCCCGCTTCTCTGGCCATTGGTTTGGACACCTACACAGATGTCACAGGCTGACATCATCTTAGGCATTGTCCGGGTTCCGGCCCCTGCACATCCCCATCTGTGCTACACTGGGCGCCTGCCACTGTGCTCAGTTTGGGACACATTTTTGAAGCTTGGAGGTTTTGGAGGTGCATGACTCACGATTTTCCTGAGTGGGTATCTTTCTGTGGGTATGGCATGCCTTGGCGCCTTGTTGAAAATTGGGCCCATAGTATTTTGATGGCAGATAAAGTGTAGTTACTCACCTGTAACAGGTGTTCTTCAGGAACAGCAGGAATCAGTCCTCACATATGGGTGACATTGATGCTGACGAAGCCCACGCGGAGCATTTCCCCAGCTTTCACAGAAAGCATTTGGGAATGCTACCATGCATGTGTGGTCTCCTTCCAGCCCAAGGGTGCCATCTTGGTCAGTCAGATGACATAGCGAAAAAGGACATAAAACAATGTAGGGAGGCAACTCCAAGGGGAGAAGGGAGGGTTATGAGGACCGATTCCTGCTGTTCTCAGAGAACACCTGTTACAGGTGAGTAACTATGCTTTCTGCAGGAACAAGTAGGAAATCAGTCCTCACATATGGGACTCCCTAGCTCCAGGCTGCTGAGGACCGAACCATGACAGCACCAATGGTGATCAAATGGGTAGCCATGAGCTGCAGAAGATGAGACCCAACAGAGAGACTCTGCAAGACCCTAAGTCCAGAGACACTATCACTCCAGAAGCCTGAACACAGAAGAGTCAGAGAGCAGGAGTTGCCTATACTCCAAAAATATTATGGAGTACTGCCTGCCCAAAGGCACTGTCCCTTCAGGGCTCACTCTCCAGGCAGTAATGAGCTACAAATGTATGAATCAAAGACCGTGTGATGGCCCTGAAGATTTCCGCCGTGAGCACTGAGTGGAGGTTGGCTACTGACGTGGCCATAGCCCACATGCAATGTGCAGTGATCCGGTGCTCAAGGGAGAGGTCTGCCTGCTCATAGCTGAGGGCAATGTGGACAGAGTACGCTTCATTACCAGGAGCCCCAGTCTACTGTGGTCATATGACACAAAAAGTTGAGGAGCTTTGCGATTGATCTGGGTCCTTTGCAGGTAGAAGGACAGTATCCGCTTACAGTCTAGCTTATGCAATATGATCTCCTCCCTGCCAGTGGGAGGCCGTGGAAAAAAGATGGGAAGGATCACTTCCTGGTTGAGATAGAAGGGAGAGACCACCTTGGGGAGGAAATTGGGATGTGTGCGAAACACTACCCTGTTCCTATAGAACTTTATATATGGCGGATCTGCCAAGGCCTGGAGTTCACTCACTCTCTGAGTGGACGTGATAGCCACTAGAAAGACCACTTTCCAGGAGAGGTACCTCAAATGGCAGGTGGCCAGAGGCTCGAACGGCAGTCTGGTGAGTTGGGAGAGCACCACATTAAGGTCACATTCTGCCTTCGAAGGGCAGAGAGGGGCTTTGATAGCAAGAGACCCCAGAGGAATCTGGAGACCAGGGGCTGGTTTAAGAGGGATTTCCCCTCTACAGGGTGATGGTGAGCGCCTTTGGCACTCAGGTGCACCCTCACCGAATTAGACTGCAGGCCAGCGTGTGAGAGGTGCAGTAAGTACTGTAGCACTAGTTGCACATGGCAGGAGAAAGGGTTCTCTCCTCTCTCTGCACACCAGATGGAGAATCTTCTCCATTTGAAGGCATATGCTTGTCTGGTAGAGGGTTTTCAGGAGGCCAGGAGGATCTTCTCGACTTCCTCCAGGAGATTGAAAGGAGCAAAGGCTACTCTTTAAGCAGCCACACTGTCAATGCTAGTGACCCCAGATTGGGGTGCAGGAGGGAGCCCTCCTCCTGAGACAAGAGGTCCAGATCCCGACCCAGTGGGACTGGGAAGGCCACCAACAACGAGAGCAGTAGAGGGAACCAGGGTTGTCGGGCCCATCTGGGGGCGATGAGGATTACCGATGCCTGCTCACTCTGGACCTTGAAGAGGGTCTTGGCCACCAGCAGTGTCAGTGGGAAGGCATAGAGAAGGCCCTCAGACCATGGGATCAAGAAGGCATCTGCTGCTACCCTCCCTGGGTGTGGCTGGCGTGAGCAGAAACGGGGCAGCTATGTGTTGTCCGTGGAGGTGAACAGGTCCATTATGGGCCTGCCCCAAAGGCGGAAGAGTCTTTGCGCCACCCTGGGGTTCAGACGCCATTTGTGTGGGCAGAGGACTCTGCTGAGTTTGTCTGCTAAGCAATTGTCCTGACCTGGAAGGTATACTGCTCGTAGAAGCATTCCGAGGCATACCGCAAAGGAGAGGAGAGCCACCACTTCCTGGCAGAGGGAGTATGAACCCATGCCTCCCTGTTTGTTCACCTAAAACATGGCAACCTGGTTGTCGGTTTGGATCAGCACAGGGTGGTTGCACAACAGGTGGTGGAATGTTTGCAAGGCCAGGAAGATGGCTCTGAGCTCCAGGAGGTTAATCTGTAAGAGCGACTCCTCCTGTGACCAGCTGCCTTGATTGTGGAGGTCTCCACAGTGTGCTCCCCAATCCAGGAGGGAGGCGTCCATGGTCAGGACCCCTGTGGCGCAGGCACCTGGAATGGCATCCCTGCTTGGAGGTGGTGTAGGGACTGCCACCAGTTGAGGGAGTCTGCCAGTTGGCGGGTGATCCGGACCCTGTCGTGCAACATGCCCATGGCCTGAATCCACTGGGAGCAGAGGCACCTCTCAGCTACCCACATGTGCAAGTGGACTAGGGGCATGACGTGGACTGTGGAGGTCATGTGGCCCAGTAGGTGGAGGAGGAGGCAGGCCTGTATGAACTGGTGAGTCTGCACCTCTCCCGCCAGGCCTTGACCTGTAACATGTCCAGCTGGACACCTATGAATGCGAGGTTTTGGCTGGAGAGAGGTGGGATTTGGGGTAGTTGATGACGAACCCTAGGTGCTGCAGGAGGCGAATTGTTTGCCCTGTGATCTGGCTGGCCTCTGAGACCATGCTGCCTCTGATGAGCCAGTCATACAGAAAGGGGAAGACGAAGGCCCCTTGTAGGCGTATGTGGGTGGCAACAACTGCCAGGCACTTTGTAAAGACCCTTGGTGAGGAGGCCAGGCCGAATGGAAGCACCCTGTACTGGTACTGCTCTCCTCCCACCACAAACCATAGGTATTGTCTGTGGGAGGGGTGGATCAGGATGTGGGTATATGCATCCTTTAGGTCTAAAGAGCACAGCCAATCTCCCTGATGGAGGTAGGGCAACAGGGTTCCAAGGGAGAGCATCTTGAACTTGTTCATGTTTCACAGGTCTAGTATGGATCTGATGCCCTGGTTCTTTTGGGGACAAGGAAATACCTGGAGTAGAAACCTTTTCCTCACAAATGCTTAGGTACAGGTTCTACCGCTCTGTCCATGGGCAACCCTGCAAGCTCTGAGAGGAGCAAGGCCTGGTGAAGAAGAGGCCGCACCAGATCTTCTGGGAAGAACCCCGGGGGTATTTGCTGGAACCTGAGGAGATAACACTCCTTTACCACCTGTAGGACCCACTGGTCTGTGGTGACCCCGGCCCACCTGTGGATGAAGAGTGCCAGGCAGTCCCCTGTGGGCAGAGGAGGGTCTCCCGGGGGAGAGGAGGCCGTGCCCAGGGAGTCAAAAGTTCCCCCAGGCTGGGTGGGAGCTGGTGGTTGAGCTTTCTGAGTCTTTGGCTTCCTTTGCCCATGACCTTGGTTCTTGGGTTGGGGGCCCTGTTGCTGTTGCCTTGAGTAGGGTTGGTAATGGCCCTGGTGAAAAGACCTCCTTTTCCCAACGGTTCCTTCTGGGGAAAGGTTGAAGTTTTCCTCGAGAGCCTCTGTCTGGTCATGACCTTGGCCTCTATCTCGGCCACCTTGTTGGTCATGGGCTTGCTAAACAAGTTTTCCCCAGTGCAGGGGACATCAAGCAATTTCTCTTGCACCCATTGCTCAAGGTCGGAGGTTTGCAACTGGACCTGGCACCAGCCCTAATGCCCACTGCTGCTACCTGGGCTGTGGATTCAAAGCTTTCTTAGGTGGTGTGGGATAGGAACTTCGAGCAGTCCCAGATCCCAGCTGTCAGGGCTTGGAACCTCTGGAGGGATTCCCCGGTGAGGCCTGCAGAGAAGCCCGCCAGTTCTTAGATGGGGCCCTTGAGATACATGCCTATGTACAATTCATAGGCCTGTATCCGACAGCCTATCATGGATCCCTGGAAGCACTTGCACCCGAGATCGTCGAGGGCTCGGGCCTTTCTGCCCAGGAGAACAGAAAAGTAGTTCTTCTGACTTTTCAGCTTTTGCATAGCGAACTCCACGACCATGGAGTTATGCGGGATTTGAAACTTTTGGAAACCTGGACCCTTCTTGACGCAGTAGATGGCGTTAAGGCATCGGCTGACCACTGGCACTGAGTTTGGGGTCTCCCACATCTGCAGGCGCAGCCTCTCGAGGATGGGCTGTACCGGCACTGTGAGAGTCTCCTTTGGTGGGGACTCATACTGAAGAATCTCCAGTTTTTCAATGTGCGGGTTCTCCTCTGACTTGGTTGGGACTGAAAGGACTCAGGCCATATCCCGGACAAAGTCGTGGAAGGCCACGTCCTTGGGGAGGGGAATGGTGCCAGGGCTCCGGGGGAGATGGCTCCGAAGGGACGTCCCAATGTCGAGAGTTCTCGGGAGAGGTCTTGACGTCGGTCTCTCAATCAGAGCCAGAGGGCATCCAGGACTCCAAGCCTCAGGACTCCTGTGCCTCGAGGCAGGCCCATGAACTAGGATCCTCTGGTGGATCTTGGGTCAGATTCCCAGAAATTGGAGGGGGAGGACCGGTCACCCGAGGATTGGGACCTGGATCTTGATCAGTGCCGAGGACTCACCTGAGGCTGGTGGTGCTTGAGGCCTGGCTTGACGCCTGGGGACTCCCCCGCAGTCAGGGGCCCATTTGTCAGGGCAGATGATGTGGATGAACCTGACATCATTGCCTGCTGCAAGGCCAGGATGGCAGAAATATTCTGCTCCAGGGCCGCCATTCTGGATTCAATGCCAGAAGACTCCGCAGCTGTTGGCATGTGCACCAAGGGCCTCGAGCCCGATGCCAGCACTCTTGCAAGTGCGTCCTCGACAAGGGACATGGCCTCAAGGAGCCTCGCACAGTCGTCGCCGGCCAAGGACTCCTTCTTAGAGACTTTAGGGAGGCACTGCTCAGAGTCACCCGAGTCCCGCCATGGGACCTTACCGGTTTCACCGGTAGAACCTCAACTGGTCTCGAGGATTTTTTCTTTTTCTTTCCGGAGTCCGGAGTCTTTACAGAGAAGCCGCCGCCACAGGACTCCGAAGATGCCTGAGCCTCGCAGGAAGTGCTCTGCTTGGGGCTCAGCATCGGGGAAACCGGGGCTGAGTCGGACTGCGGGAACATCCTCTCCTCTGACTTTTTCTTGTTGGTTTTCAGAGTCATGGCCTGGCACAGGTTGCAGGTGGTACTGTCGTGGTCCGGGCCAAGGCAGCATAAGCAGCAGTCATGGGTATCTGTAACAGACATGGTTTGACTGCAGCGGTCACACTTTTTGAACCCACCAGGGGACATGGTGGGGGACACCCAGCCAGGGTTGATGACCCCTGGGTGAAAAAAGGCACAAACACGGTCGAGGCCAAGCCTCATCAAAAAGAAGAGGAAGTTGATGATTTTCTGAGGAAAATGGGACAAGTATCTGTTGGGCTCTGCGGAACAAAGGAGACTGACCAAGATGGCACCCTTGGGTAGGAAGGGGACCACGCATGCATGGTAGCATTCCAAAGACTTTCTGTGAAAACTGGGGAAATGCTCCATGCAGGCTTCATCAGCGTCGACATCACCCATATGTGAGGACTGACTTCCAGTATGGTCCATCTAGTCTGCTCAGTAAGATGGCTACAGTAGGTGTACCCGGTCACCCCCCTCTATGCTTTTGTTTAGGGATGTGCCCGCCACTCTATACAGATCACCCCCTTCTATTTGTTGAAGTATAAAAGATAGCTAAGTTTATTTTGATTTTATCATCTTCCTATAAAAGGATTCCACTGTGTCTGTCCCATGCCATTTTGAATTCCGCCACTGTGTTGGCCCTTACCACCTCCATCGGGAGGACATTCCAAGCATCCACCATCTTTTCAGTGCAAAAATATTTCCTAACGTTACTTTTATGTTTACCTACTTGCAGCTTCATTTTATTCCCTCTAGTTTTACAGCTTCCCCTTCTTTGAAAAAGATTTATTTGTTCATTAATATCCTTTAAGTATTTGAACGTCTGTATCATATCTCCTCTGTTTCTCCTCTCCTCTAGGGTATACATATTTAAATATTCAAGTCTCTGCTTGTATGTCTTCTGGCATTGGCTCCAAATCATTTTGGTCGCCTTCCTCTGAACCATTTAAAGTCTTTTTATATCCTTTGTGAGATATAAAAAGGCTTCAAATGGTTCAGAGGAAGGTGACCAAAATGATTTGGAGCCTGCGCCAGAAGATGTATGAGTAGAGACATAACACATACCATACTGGGTCAGGCCAAGTATTCTGTTTCCAACAGTATGTTTATGTTTATGTTTATTACATTTGATATACCGCTCAAGCTAAAGCATCAGAGCAGTTTACAATATTACATAAAAGTTACAGAAAATATGAAAAGAACACCATTAATTAGATAGGACAGAATAAGAGATACAGTGATAGTTAAAGAAATAGAGGAGACAATCCAGATCACAAGTACCCATCAAGTTCCCAAAAAGTAGACAGATTTCCTACTGCTTATCTCAGGGGTAAGCCGAGGATATCCCCAGTCCGCTTTAATAATAGTTTATGGGCTTTTTCTCCAGGAACTTGTTCAAACCTCTTTCAAACCCAGCTACACTAATAGCTTTTAGAACATCCTCTGGCAATGAATTCTAGAGTTTGATTACATGTTGAGTGAAAAAAATATTTCTCTGATTAGTCTTAAATGTGCTACATTGTAGCTTCATTGCATGTCCTCTAGTCTTTCTACGTCTTTATTGAGTAAACAACTGATCTATGTTTGCACTCCACTCATTATTTTATAGACTTTGAGCCCGATATCCATGGGCAAGCTACACGCCGCTATGGCGCTTAGCCATGCCCACTGACCCTTAACCCCTCAATGCCAGGGGTTATATACGGCCCTGGCATTGAATATCGGGATAATCGCACACACTGGAAATCGCAGTAGCTAACCGGGCAGCAGCAATATTGCATGCTGCCTGGTTAGCTCCTGCGCCTAAACGATAAGCAAGGTTTTTTCTCGTCTATCTTTTAGTCACAAGTTGCTAACCAGGCAGCATGCAATATCCCTGCTGCCCAGTTATCGATCCTCTCTGCCTCTGCTCCTCCCTGGAATTCCCCTGACACGCCCCGATGCTAAGTGGTTAGCATCGGGGTGCCTAAGAGCCATAATCGGGGATATTCAGTGGCAGTGCCATTGAATATCCCTCTCAGTGGCAGTTACATGGTTTACAAGGCTGTAAACTGTGTAACTGCCCTTCGAATTTCAGGCCCTTCTATCATATCTCCCCTCAAGCATCTCCTTTCCAAGGTGAAGAACCCTAACCTTTGAAGCCTTTCCTCGTATAGGTATCCTTCCATCCCCTTTATCATTCTGGTCCTCTGTATTTTTTCTAATTCCGTTATATCCTTTTTAAAAGATGGTGACCAGAATTGTACCAATATTCAAGATTGGTTGCACCATGGGGTGATACAAAGGCATTATGATGATATCCTTGGTTTTATTCTTCATTCCTTAAGATTCCTAGAGTTTGATATGATTTCTTGGCTGCTGCTGCACACTGTGCAGAGGATTTCAACATATTATCCATGATGACACCCAGATCCTTTTCCTGGGTGTGATTATTAATGTGGAATCTTGCATTGTGTAACTGTAGTTTGGGTTATTCTTCCCTATGTGGCATATTTACTAAAGTGCAGTAGAGGATACGGGATTAATGTACAAAAATTGTATGGGACTAGTGTGGCAGAAGATTCCAGGCATGCCAGCAGAAGTGGTGCATGACCATGGCAACATGAAACCACGCCTCAGTTGAAGAGTTTGCTGTTACACCCTGAAAGGGTGCATGTATCAAAGTATATAGGGATGACACCACATTACTAGTACATTAGGTGTGCCCAGTAGCACATAAGCATGAAGCGTGGAACTGGGGAGCATACACCGGGGGGCCAGTGCTGTGGCTGAGCGACCCTAGTGCCCCAATGCATGCTCCCTGTCCCCACACACTGTGTGTATGGCCAAAATGCATGCACAAATGGTATCAGCATGGACAGGGCATCAGTGCTGCATGTTGCCACCTTGCCCAGCCAGTGCAGAGCATATGGCAACAGCATAAATGCCCTGTGACTTCTTCCACAGTATGCCAAACACCTCCCGAGATTCCTAACAGTGCGTCTGTCACCACCTTACAATAGCCAGTCGCCTGTCCCAGCAAATGGAACGTTGTGTTAGGTATGCTATAGCCTAACAGTGGTTGGTGGCAGTATGGGACGAGCTGCACATATGATAGTGGACCAATGATGTGAATACATCAACCCTACTGACCAGTAAAAGTGATGCCCATCCAGTACAGTCCCAAAAGATGACCCCAGCTAATGGGCCAGCAAAGAGACCTGTACAAAATGGCCATTCAAAAAGCAATGTGTGGCAGTGAGTCAATGCTGATTCTGGGTTACACAGTAGTCCCTGATAGAAAATGACAAGGTTTGATAGGAAGCTGAGTGCCTGGGCACCCCCTGAGGCTATAAAGGAAAAAGTGATAATTCAAAGATTCTAACAACTGCCACTGGGAATTGAACTCTCAGAGAAGACAGTGTACTTACCACTAAGCCACCCTTCCTTCACCCAACATGCATAGCACATCACAATGCTACCTCATTCATTTTATTTATTTATTTAAGTTTTTTATACTTCTTTATTATTTCAATGAAAATGGTTTACATTGTAACTTAAACTGAGTAAATATACATTAAACAGGGATGTTGATAACTTGAATTTTTTTGAGCAATGGAGGGTTAAGTGACTTGCCCAAGGCCACAAGAATTGGTAGTGGGAATTCAACCCTGGTCTCTTGGTTCCAAAGCCAGTGCTCTAACCACTAGGCTACTCCTCCACTCTTATATAAGGCCTGGGTGGGCATGGCAAGGCTGTGTATGTGCAGTGCCACCTGGCCTAATCCCTGAGTTGTGTGAAATGCACAGCCACAGATGTGCAGCATGCAATCTAGACAAGATATGGAAGAGCATAGATGCAGTGTAGAGGGCACAATGGTCCCATGTAGTCAAGGATAGTATGCCCACAACCTACAGAAGCTATGGTATAGTGCCACCCAGAAATGGGCCGACAGTATGCTGGAACACGCAGAGCCTGACTAAGGTAAGTGCATCAGGCCAGAAGCACAACAAACAGGTCCAGGCTGTATCAGGGTTCACCTTAGACTGGTAGTCTGCAGGGCCAATCCCACAGAGGCAGATGATCCCCTGGCAACCACCAGGGACACTAGTCCTGCCACATCTAGTGCACCAGTGCAGGTAAAATCCCATAGGCATGCCATGACCGTCTTAAGGGTGTCTGAGCAGATCAGATCACCAGCAGGAATGTGTTGGGCATTGCCAGTAGCTGCAAATCCCCCATGGTATACAGGGATTGCAGCAGGCCACGATGCACATTATGGGGCATGGACTTTTATCAGACGGTGAGAGGGTTGAGGATTAAAGAGGCCAAATATGTCTGGCCATGCCAAAATGCCAATGTGGACCCAAGAGACTGATCCATGAGGCCTGATACAGAGGCCAATTACAGACATATGAAGAGTACCCTCAGTACACTTTATCTGATCCCAACACTGAGGCAATGTGCTTACACATATCCTAGCACCCACCATTCCCTGTGATATATTCCACACACATGGGTTGTAGGAAATCTACCATCAGGGCCCTCCTATTCCCCCCTTCAACTGCACACACACTGTACAGTCCAAATCCCACACCCCTCTCTCACAATCATGAATGGATCTGGCACCATGTAAAGCATCCCAGAGGAATACTGCAAATGTAGAGGCCATTCTGACACATAACACAACAGTGTGGTGCATGTGAATCTATGTTGCATCCGCAACACACCAGTGTGGGATAAGTAACAGATGCTGTGCAAGTGAATAGACTGCTAGGCAGGTTGGGTGCTGGCAAAACCATATTAGGAGGCAGAGGTGCACTGACAGTAGGTTCATGATGTTGGCAGCCTCACCAAATGTTCAGGCCACCCTGCCCATGGCTGTCCAAAGCATGTGCATAGTCTTGCATGTTCTGCTCTGTTCTTGCCGCTCTTTTCCTGCCATGCCCATGCCACCCACTTCTGGACCCTGTGTTTGGCATTTGGCACGTACATTGTACTCCCTTGCTCACAAGAGTTGTCTGGATGGCAACACACACCAGACATGCAGCAGAGGAAATGCCATCACATCAGCAAGTTCCAGAGGAGGGGTGTAGAGTGAAATAAGAGAGGAAAGGTAGTGAGAAGCCGCAGAATGAATGCACTTGTAGGTCAGTAGGAGAAGTTTGAATTGGATGCAGAAACCGATAGGGAGACAGTGAAGTGACTTGAGAAAAAAGGTTACATGAACATGGCATCACTGGCGGAAGATAAGCCATGCAGCTGAGTTTTGAACAGATTGAAGGGGAAAGAGATGATTCAGAGGGAGACCAGCAAGGAGCAGGTTACAATAGTCAAGATAGGAGGTGACTAGTGAGTGGATAAGGGTTTTAGTAGTGTGAGTAGAAAGGAAGGGACAAATTTTGCTGATGTTATAGAGAAAGAAGCAGCAGGTTTTAGCTATTTGTTGGATGTGCCCAGAGAAAGAGAAACAGAAAGAGAGAGTAGGGTCAAAGATGACCCCAAAGTTGCAAGCTGAGGAAACGAGGAGGCGTGTAGTGTCATCCACAGAAATTGAGAAGGGAGGAAGTGGATTTAGGGGAAAAGATAAGGAGCTCAGTTTTGGCCATGTTCAGTTTCAGACAGTGGTGAGACATCCAGACAACAATGTCGGATAAACAGGCAGAGATTCCTGGAGAGATTTCAGGCACAAAGAGATAGGTGCTGCCATTACTATGTGCCATGCCATTTCATTGGAGATGGCATGTATGCCCTCATCATCGTGCCTAGCACCTTTACCATTCTCCCTGATGCAAAGAAGCCCACAACTGATGTGTGTTCTGTCTTGCTGAGCTAGTATGATCTGAGGAGCAGGGGATGTGTTCAGCCTCTATATGTTCAGTGTGGTGTCTGCCTAGTAGCTCAAAATGAATGGCCATTAGAAGGAAATGTATATTGAGCCCCTCACACGTATCTACCTGGCATACATCAGCAATGACATCCCCTGTGTGTGTGTACTGGGAGATAATGCAATGTGTATGTTGCCATGTGTGTATTGACACTACAGCTCAGCAGGACAAAGTATGAGATTATACCGCAAACATGGCGCACAGTCATGTGTGCATTACACCAGTCAAGGCCATCTGAGTGGGGGGCCCATAGCAGCTTGCAGGGTGCATGTATGCAAGAGGAAAATGTCATTCATGCTTATGGAGTGCATGAGGTTGTTACATATGCTGGACTTGGACAGCTGTCATCCATATCTTGGAAGTGCCATGAACATATCTGACACAGTGTGGCCATCATGCATAAAAGAATGAAGCCAAGCACTGTCCATCACTAACTCTGACAGTCCTTTAATAGGAGTGAATGGATCACAACTGCCAGATGTTTCAGTGAAAAGAGGCATCTTAACTTAGTATAGCTGCTCTCATGCCTGGGATGCTATGTAGATAATGTTTGTCTCTACATGCCTGCTAGGTATGGGAGTTAGAACAAATTCCTACACATCACTTCCCACAGTCAGACATGCACTACTGTGCCTTGCCCTCATGCCCTCCAGAAACTCCTGAAGGTACTTGGACCTCTTCTCTCACAGCTCCCTGCCCTTCTTCAAAGTCTTAATCTGTTGGGGAAGGAATGGGAGATCAAAGAACATCTGCCAATGTGACCATCTTCTAAAATAATATGCTACTACAGGAACGCACCATCTATACCCACCACACCACCACAGCACACATCTCATGTGGCACAGACTGTGGAAAGGCACACATGTTGTTACATGTCCAGCAGGCAGTATTGACATAGATCATGCAAACACAGAATAGCGAAGGTATGGAGGTCACAAGTGCTTTATTTGATTAAAAGGCCCCAACGCGTTTCGGCTTATGCCTTCATCAGGGGGCAAGGAATGGGAAAGTGCAGATGTTAAGCACCATAAATTGACTGAAGTCAAAGCTTCAAAACCCTATGGGTAAAAACTGTGTTTAGTCTACAAAGTGAACAAAGCCCTATGTGCACAATCCTCATCATCTGATCCAGTCCTAGGTGTGGCATCATTTTTCAGTGCCCTGGATACTAACATATTCTTTTTCATTATAAAAGCTCAAGAATGAACTGTGGTGCCACATATGGTTAGGGGTATGGTCTGACGCTACTGATCCCCTGACAGCTTCCTACAACTGAGTGACATGACCACCATGCAGGTGTGGCCTTGGCCCTGGGAGCATCTTTCATTGCTGAGATAACACCAATCAGATTATGTGACATGCAGGGATTCAACTGAGGGCACAACCGACCTGCAAAATATGTTCGCAGAATCACATGCCACTTGGTGGCCCAGCTGAATGGGGGGAGCCATGGGGCAGTAAAAGAGACATGCATGCCACCTGTGTCTCCCAGACAGGGCTGTCAGGCAACCCAGCAAATCCCTTGACCTACAATCAAATGAGAAGCTCCCAAAATTCATATTTAGCCAACAAACAGTATGATCCTACCTTTTCAAATATTTTTTTGTGTTTGAATGTAGTCAGGTCAATGCAGTCTCCTGGCCACCCAGTGGTGTTATTGGCAGAAGTACATTGATTATTTTTTCCCCTCAAGGCAATGGAGGTCTAAGTGATGTTTTCCAAAGGTCACAAGCAGTGTAAGTGGGATTCAAACCCTGTTTACCTGGGTAGTAGGCTGTAGCTTTGACCACTGGGTTAAGAATCCACTCTATCTTGGTCACATCTGGTCTCAAACCCAATCGGCAGCGAAACAACAGAGAGACTTCAGCCAAGTAAGCCCACACAAACATAGCATGGCTACAACCGTATACCTACCGGTATACCTCCTCCTAACCCACCTCATCCCTCAACACACAAACATTCGCTACCCACCTCCAAAGACCATCTGGATACCAACACCCATACATACATACACCCCTCCACAGCACACAACCGGGATCACACCCAAGATGTTCAAACACTCAAACCACAAGCACAGCCCACATGCAAACCCAACACACAGCCCCAAGGGAACAAACACCCCCAGCACCATCTCCATAGAACTGATCAACACCAGGTCCATAAGGAACAAAATAAACACAATCAAAGACCACATAGACAAGCAACAACCCGACATCCTATGTATCACCGAAACATGGCTCACCAACACCGACAATGTACTCCTCAATCAATTAATACCCACCACATACACAACATTCCACAGCCCACGAACACAAAGGAGAGGGGGCGGAGTCCTGATCATAGCAAAGAACACACTAAAGCTCAAAACCCAAAACTGCACTAACTCAGACATATGCAACACAATCACTGTAGAAAACAAGCACATAGCCATATGTCTCATCTACAGAGCTCCCCATGCTCCAACAGAAGACCTAGCCTCCATCCTAGAGACAGTCTGCACAATCAACACCAATCACAAGCCTCTAATAGTACTGGGAGACTTCAACCTCAGCTCGGCGACCAACAAAGACAAAGAGACCTTCCTGCAAGCTATGGACTCCCTACAATACACGCAAGTAATCAACACCCCAACACACATACACGGATCAACTCCAGACCTCATATTTGCCCCCAAAAACCTATTCAACCAAGGAGGCATCTCAACACCCACAGTCACCCCAGTCCCATGGTCGGACCACTACAGAATTAAAATAAACATCACTTCACAAGGCGAGAGGGACAACAAGACAGCAGACACACCAACAATGCAAAGAAGATTCAAAAACTTTGACAAGGACCAGTTCCTTCAGGACACACTACCCCACCTGGACCTCGGAACCGAAAACTTGGAAGAACAAATTCAAATATGGAACACTGTCATCCACACTGCAGCAAGAACCAGCGAACACAAAACAAGGAAAACCCCCAACCCCAGAAGGCAGCACACCCCATGGTACTCAAAAGACATACGCAATGCTAAGAGACTCCTAAGAAAGCTAGAAAGCCGCTGGAGGCACTCCAAATCTACCGCCACACAGGCCTTATACATGGCAAAGCAAAAGAACTACAACAAACTAATTAATGAGACAAAAAGGGAGCACCACACAAACATCATACTAAAAGCCTACAACAAACCTAGGGAACTATTCGAGATAGTAAAAAACCTAACAAATGAACCCAATCCCGAAAAAGACGTGAAGATTGACCCACAAGCCTACGCAGATCACCTACAAGAGAAACTGGACGCTAGACCACAGGCTCCTACAAACGGAACTACCAGCCCGACCAGAATCACCACAACTTGGGAGAAATTCAACACCCCATCCAAAGAACAGCTGGCAGACATCATCATAGTACTCAACACAAGCACCGCACCAACAGACCCATGCCCGATCACCTGGATCAAGGCATCAAAGGACAGCTACATAAACACCATACACAACATAGTACGCAACTCGCTGACACAAGGCATCATGCCAGACCAATTAAAACTAGCTACCATACGACCAATACCGAAGAAATCCACATTAGACAAGAGCAACCCAGCAGCGTACAGGCCAATCTCCAGCATACCACTAATGGCAAAAAATCATAGAAAAAGCTGTACAACACCAACTTCAGGACCATATTGACACTCATGCCCCGCTGGACTTACACCAACATGGCTTCCGTCCAAACCACGGAGTCGAAACTCTGCTGCTTTACCTACTCAACGACATATTCCAAACCATAGATAACCACAAAAAAGGAACACTAATGATCTTCCTAGACATATCAGCCGCATTCAACACAGTGGACCACAAAATCCTCCTAACCAGACTACAGAGCATCGGAATAAATGGCACCACCCTAAGATGGTTCAACTCTTACCTAACTGACCGAAAGTTCCAGGTCAAGATCGGTCCCAACTCATCTCAACAAGCAAAGATCAGGCAAGGAGTGCCACAAGGCTCCGCCCTATCAGCACTACTATTCAACCTCTACATACAACCAATCTGCAACATCATAAGAGAGCACAAAATACACTACACTATATACGCAGATGACATCATGATCTACACCCACCCCAGTTAACCTCGACAACCCAGACTACACCACAATAACAGACTGCCTCAACAACATGTCCAACTGGCTACACGACAACAACCTGACCATAAATTACAACAAGACAGAAGCACTGTTCATCACACGAAACAACAACTTCAGCCCGCCACCCTTCATCAAGGTCAACAAAGCATCCATACCACTCAAAAACGAGGTGAAATATCTTGGTGTAACACTCGATAAGAGGCTAGACTTTCAATCACACATCAGCAAGACCACCAAAAACGCATACTTCAAATTGAGAATAATCAGACGCCTCAAACCACTCCTTACACACGAGCACTTCCGCACAGTCTGTCAAGCTCTCATAACGCCCATACTTGATTTCTGCAACCCAATCTACACAGGCATGTCAAAACAGGCACTCAGACCACTACAAATGGTCCAAAACACGGCAGCACGAATAATAGCCGGTGCATCCAAACAAGACCATATCACTCCCATACTAAAAGACCTACACTGGCTCCCAATCAGCTCACGCATAAAATACAAGACAATCCTAAACATATTCAGGATCAAACACAAGAACTCTGCCCACAGCCTTCAACCCCTCATAAAACCTGACACCAGTACAAGACCCAGAAGAAAAGCCACATCAGACACAATCAACACGCCAAAAGACTACACAAGAGCATGTAAATCCACCGCACGAAGAGCACTGTCACTGGCAGCACCTAGCATGTGGAACTCACTCCCAGATGAACTGCGAGCCACTGAAGACACCAAGGACTTCAGGAAACAACTAAAGACTCTGCTATTCCTGGAGCACTACGGACCGAACACACAATGAGTGCTACAACCATGGACCAATCTTACCTGCACGCTCCCTACACTTACCCTGTATATAGCTCATGCTGTAAATAGCGCACACTAATCAACCCACCCACACACACACACTTTCATTGTACATGATGCACACACTGAACCCAAGCACCACTCCCACTGATTGTTTGCTGTGTAACCGCCTTGATTGAAGGATAAGGCGGGATAAAAATACCATTAAATAAATAAATAAAATATCTCCTGTGCTGTCAGTCTGATGCCTTCCCAGAGGATTTGCAATGCTCCACAATGAAGCAGGCTCCACTTTGTAGTTGTGTATTTAATATCAGGTTATGTACCTGTATCCTGATAGGTGCAAGGTCAGTCTGGCCTAGTGCAACATGAAGATGTATTCCAGGATATCATCCCCAGATAATCATCAGGCTCTTGATACTGATAGCACCGACATTGCCAGCACCATAACTGCTGCCAGACCATATGCATGTGTGTGCGATACTGTGTCACATGATATTCCCAGCATCTGAGTGTGCTTGTAAGGCAATTGCTCATTGCTAGCTTGATAGTAAAATGGTTATAGCCCACAAGCTGGTTGTCTGAGTCACCGAGTCCCTAAGGGAAGAGTATTGGCTATAGCTGCATGGCTGAGAGGGCCATTTAGGTACATCAGGGACCTGTAAGGCACAAAGGTACAAGGATCATCCTGCAAACAGAAGGTTGCTGATTCAAGGCCAACCCATGGTCTAAGATTTAACATAATGAAAATATCCACATTGGGTCAATGTGACATCTCATTAGTCTATAGCAACACCCCCTCCCCCCTCCCCGTGAGGAGAACAATTGTGTGGATGTAAAGAGCTTTTCACAATTCCCATTGAAGACATATTAATAGATGGTGCTCAATTTCATGGACACATGTATCCCTGCCCAGCTCTTCTCAGAGGTCTACCAGGGCTGCAGATGCCATGGAGCACCAGCAGTAGCACCTGTGCTTAGAAACATGACAGCAAAAAAAGATCACATGGCCTATCTAGTCTGACCCTCTATATCAGCTACAATAGTCTCTTTTTTTCCTTTAGAGATCTACTGTGTCCTTGTCTCTATTATCTCCATTGGGAGATTATTCTACAAATCTATCACTCTTTCCATAAACAAATATTTCTACATATTATTACTGAGTCTATCCCCTTTCACCCTCATCCTATGTCCCCTTGTATCAGAGATGGCTTTCAAATGAAAGAGGCTCTCCTCTGGTGCATTTGTGCCACAGACGTATTTAAACATATCTATCATATTTCCTCTCTCCCACCTTTCCTCTCATGTATACATATTAAGATCCTCATATGCTTTATAATGAAGACCACTGACCATTTTAGTAGCCACCCTCTGCACCGACTCCATTCTGTTAATGTCATTTTGAAGGTGTGGTCTCCAGAATTGCACACAATACTCCATATAAGATCGCACCAGAGACTTATACAGAGGCACTAAATCACCTCCTTTTTTCTGGCCATTCCTCTCCCTATGCACCCAGCATCCTTCTGGCTTTCACTGTCACCTTTTCTATCTGTTTAGCCACTTTAAGATCATTAGAAACTCTCATGCCCAGGTCCCGTCCTCTTTAGTGGATAGAAGTATTTTGCCCCCTACACTATATCTCCCTTAGATTTTTGCAGACCAAATGCATGACCCTGCATTTTTTTAGCATTAAATCTAAGCTGCTACATTTTTGACCTTTCTTCAAGCTTAGCTAGATCCCTCTTCATGTTATCTACTCTTTCCTGGGTGTCTACTCTATTGTAGATTTTGGTATCATCTGCAAAGAGGCATAATGCAGCATATGGCCCGGCAGAAAGGACAGTGCCACCACCTGTGCCCCACAGAACTCTTCACAGCTATCTTGCTGCTGCTGCTGCTGGGGATACTAGGATTGAGGAGGGGCACTACACATTGCCAGACATTGAGACAAGCAGGAGGTGGCCACGGCCTTCCTACCAGCACTGCTGCTTCTATCCAGGGCCAGCCCCAGAGTTGGATCAAGGTGTTGGCCACTAAGGCAAACAGTCAGCTTGAAATTCCCCCTAGATGTCAGCATCCATTGTTTGGTGTGAAATGCCCTGCACTTGTTGTCACCCTCTAGAATGTCTGCCCTAGTCAGCTCCATTCTTTGCCCAGCTTTGCTCCTACTCTGTACCAAATGGTGTCCCTTACCAGTACAGGGTGCTCTGTGTGCACATTCAGGACTGGGACAGGCCCCAACAAGCTGCCTGTGAGGCATACATGTCACCCTCCCCATAGCTGCTGTCACAGCTGCCCCACAGATGGCCTCTGGGAGTGTGACCTGATCTCAGAGCTGGCTGAGTCCATCCCAGCACTTACCCCACTGCATGCATGCAATTGTTGTCTTGCCTCTCTTATGGAGTGCTATAGACCAAGCAGTGCTTGAAGGAACTCCATACAATGGGGTAAACTCAGGAATAGATCCAATCTGTCAGGCAATTCAGGGGTCAGTTGACGAGCCTTCCCCTGGATGAGGGCAACATGAGCAGTCGCCCTATATGAGCTATGATCTGCACAGTTGCCTCATGACCCTGTTCCTTGAATGGGGTCATTTCACTGACCAGGAAACCTGTGAATGGCTTGCATCTGCATTATGGGGCTTGCAGCACTGACTCGGAAGCCTTGCATCGGGAGCCACAAGCACCTTAATGCATTGCAATGCTATTCAACAGGCTGGCCTGGCAATCTATTCCACACCTGCAATTGGATACATTGCTCTCTGTGCCATCTATGCACCCTACACAGCAGCTGTGCATTTGCTCCATACCATGTGACCTACCTCTCTTGACCGCATTGTACTGTGCATGCACAGTCTCCCAATCAGTGGCCATGACCAGGTAGTCAGTCATCTGGCCAGACTGTATGAATAGGCACCACTGTCTGTGAGCTATTATACGGACCAATAGGGCCACATCTTGAACAGAGAAACGCTCATGTTAACCCTTGGGTAGAGGAATGTGGAGGTGCTATACAGCACACAATTACAAGGCTGAGACCACAAGCACATCCCTGATGCAATGAGGATGGATGTGTTCAGCGGAGGGGACGGAGGAAACATGCTTTCGTGGAGTCAGCTATAGTTGCCCTCTCTGTATTGAGCCTGCTACATGCAGCAATGGCTCATCACAGAAGTTCCCCCATTGGACACTTATATTGTGCACATAGCTTGGACCATTTGTCCTTGCATTCCATGAGCGCATTCTGTTCATTAAAACCTGGGCACATCTCTCTGCTGTGATTGCATTGTAATGGCAGCCGCATTTTCTTTACTTGGGGTTGTCTTAGTGCATGCCTATTATCTTATCTTGGTGCTCTGTGTGTGTACCATCTGTGAGAGGGGAAGGGAGTAAGATGCTTGTCTTGGGAGGGGACTAGACCCTGTGCCTTATTGCTGTTCACTGTCTGTTCAGTATTTGCTCTGTTTTATGTGTTTTGCCCCTCCCCCAATTTGTTAGTGGCTGAGGCAACCCAAGCAGGGCATGAGCGACTAACATTGAACAGCACAGGCATCGGGCAGCTAGGGCATCAGCTTTCTTTCATCTAGGCACAGCTCTGTCCCAGCTGCTTAAACATGCTTCTGTTGGGGAGGGCCATAGCTGGGTGGGAAGTTGTGGGCCTGGGGATCTCCTGTTGCCATATACTCCAGGGCTATACATGTCTGGGTCCTCCTTTTGGGCCGTTACTGCCTGCATTACCATACAGAACAATATAAGGGGCTTAGTGAGACACACTGGCCTCTGAGGAGTTCATATTCCATTCAGAGATTTAGGCATCAATGTATCAATGTCCATGGAGAGGTGCAGATGGCCCTGCACCGGACCCCTCACATCACCCTGGCTATGCTGCATTTAATAGGCGCATAGGGTCCACAGGGAGGTGCACAGATTGATTCTCCTAGAAGAGGCAAAAATGCCAATTTAGAACAGAGGTTCTAGGTCCTCTCTGGTAGATTATGTATTTGTTCGATAGTTCTGGCCCAAAGTGGGCTACATGCAGGCTAGCTGCTGATAGATGTGGCCCCTGAAGCCTCTTGGACCTTTAATAGCAGTGCATCACAGTTATGGGGCTTGGTTATGCTGTATATTGTGATATCAACTGCGTGCAGGAGGCATGCTTAGAGGGTGTTTTTCATTAGCCAAAGACATGGCCATTTGGATGGATACAGCATGATGATATCCACAGCTGCAGCATGCACAAAACAGGGACGGGCATGGTAAAGACAAAGTGAGGGGACATGCAGGAGGTAGGTCAGATGTAAGTTATGGACTCCTCTAGGGTGGTATTTGTGTATGTCTGCCTGCATATCAGGTCCTTCAGTTGCCAAGGTGACTCTGATTCTCTTTAATCTGTCTCATTCCCTGCAGAACCAGGTGAGCAGCACTCAGGGCAGACACAAGAGATGGAAGAGGATATGGCAATGGCTTCAAGGCAACAGTTTGCAAGGAGAGCAGGATATCTAGTGCAGCAACAGCTGTCAATCCCCCACAGGATATTAATGCAGAAAACCATGGGGTAAGACAGCTGGGAAACTGGTACTTTGGTAGGTCTCTCTCTCTTTTGCTTCAACAGATACCTAAGCTCCATCAACTGAACAATGGCTGGGAAAAATTGTATCGCCAAAGCTGTTGCCTCCTTTACAGCTTCTGCCTCTGTCCAGACAATGGTCTCAATGCCAGTAGAAGGACCGGTTCCATGTGCAGGATGCCTGCATGCTGAAGTTCTCAGGAAACAAATGGAGGAACTCAGAGAGGTGGCGAGACTGAGGAGCATTCAAGACAGTGAGAAATACATTGATGAGATGCTTCTTGCAACATCCAAGCTCTCCAGCAGAGGAGAAGATGGGAGCCTACAGAATGACGGAGGTTGGGCACAAGTCACCAGGGCCTTCAGAATCACCAATCCAACTTCTCCAGCTCTTGAACCGAAGAACCATTATGTAGCCGGGAAAGTGGAGGAGGTGAAAGCATCCCTGGAAAGGGAAGAACCAGAGCTTGAGCACCCCAAAGATGTAGAATCAGCGACCATAATGAAGCGAAGGGTAGTTATGGTTGGTGACTCTCTTCTGAGGGGTACTGAGGCATCCATCTGCTGACCAGACTTGATGTCCAGAGAAGTATGCTGTCTGCCAGGTGCCAAAATCTGAGATGTTATGGAGAGTTTGCCGAGATCAAGTCCACTGATTTTTACCCAATGTTGCTAATCCATGTCAGCACAAAATGATACTGACAGGCATCCCTCTGAGCGTATCAAAAGTGACTTCATGGCTCTGGGACAGAAGGTGAAGCAGATAGGGGCACAGGTGGTGTTCTCTTCAATCCTCCCTGTTGAGGGTAAAGGTCAAGGCAGAGAAACTCGCATCCTGGAGGTGAATGCATGGCTACGTGGATGGTGTCATCGAGAGCGTTTTGGTTTCCTGGACCATGGGATACTGTCCAAGGGTTGCAGAGCAGAGATGGCGTCCATCTGTCCAAGAAAGGTTGACGTGTCTTCAGTAGTAGATTGGCTAATCTACTGAAGAGGGCTTTAAATTAGATTCATTGGGGATGGGTGAAGAAAGCCCCCAGGTAAGTGAAAGCCCCCAGGTAAGTGAAACACTAAATACCTTTATGAAAATGAGTAAAAAGGGCAACATATGGAAAGCGGTGTGTATAAATGCCCGTAGCATGGAAAATAAGATCCCAGATGTTGAAGCTTTAATGGGAGAGGCTGACTTGGATTTATTGGCAGTTACAGAAACATGGTTCACAGAAAACCATAACTGGGATGTAACTAAACCAGGCTATACTTTATTCAGAAAGGACAGAGTAGGAAGAAGGGGAGGAGAAGTGGCACTATATGTAAAATATAATATTAAAGCTTTGGAACTACAGAGCTTAAAATGGAAAGAGGAAGCACCGTGGGTTAAACCAGAAAGAGGGAAAGAGAAATCTATTTGCATTGGTGTGATATACAGACCACTCTCACAGGAGGAAGAGGTGGATGGAGAGCTAATTGAAGACATACGCAACATTGTCAGGAAAGGGGAAGTGCTACTTATAGGGGATTTCAATATGCCAGATGTTGATTGGCACATTCTTGATGCAGTATCATCTAGAAGTAAGAAGATACTGGGTTCTCTACAGAGAGAACTATTATGTTTATGTTTATGTTATGTTTATGTTTATTCAATTTGATATACCACCCTTCTGTGATAAGCAAGGCGGTTTACATTTCATAAAATACAGTAGAGGCACGAGGCCTAGCGGAAAAGGAAAGGAACTACAATCAATGACAGGACAGTAGAAGAACAGGAGAGAGAGGACAAGACATAAGTGAGACAGTTATATAAAGGGTGAGGGGAGGTCGAAGGCCAGGGAGAAAAGGTGGATCTTGAGGTTACGCTTAAAGGAGGCATGATCGGGATCTAAGCGGAGGGAGGCGGGGAGGGAATTCCAGAGGGCCGGACCAGTGAAGAAAAAGGCAGAGGAACGGGTGGAATGCAGATGAGCAAGGGAGGGGGAGGGGAGGTTAAGGCGGTTGAGGTGAAAGGAGCGAGGAGTGTGTCTGGGAGTGTGAAATGTAATGAGATCAGCTAGGTATTGTGGGGTGCTAGTGTGGAGAGCCCTGTGCACAAGAGAGAGTAGTTTGAATTGAGCACAGAAGGGGACCGGTAACCAATGAAGATGAAAGAGAAGGGGCGTTACATGGTCTCTGAGGGAGGAGTGGGTAATGAGGCGTGCGGCAGTATTTTGAATCCTTTGAAGTCGTGCCTGTTGAGATTTGGAAAGGCCAGTAAGGATAGAGTTGGAGAAATCAACATGTGACATGACAAGAGAAAGTAGCAAGGTTTTGAGGGCAGACAGGGAAAGAAAGGGGCGGACTGCACGGATCTGACGGAGAGAGAAAAAAGAGGACTTAGTGATGTGAGAGATGTGGGCCTTAAAGGAAAGATCAGACTCAAAGAGCACACCCAGGTAACGAAAAGTAGAGACCAGAGGTATGGGGGTGCCAGAAAAAGAGGGGGCCAGCGAGGGGGATGGGGCACCGTGGGAGAACCAGATAGCAATAGTTTTGGTTAGGTTGAGGTGAAGACAGTTCTGAATCAGCCAGTTAGCCACAGTAGAAAGACAGGAGTTCAGTGCGGAGAGATCAGGGCAAGAGGGAGAAGTGTGGTGAAGAAGAACTATGTCATCTGCGTAATAAAATGCAGAAACACCAGACTGTTGAATTAGTAAAGTGAGAGGAGCCAAGAAGAGGTTGAAGAGCAGGGGGACCAGAACAGAACCTTGGGGGACCACACATGGGAGAGGGAGAGTGTCTGATGCAGGAATGGAAGGAGAGGAGGAGAGAACAGCACAAGACCGGGAGGAAAGAAAGAAGTGGAACCAGCGGTAGACGGTGCTGCAAAGACCCGCTTCCCGTAGGCAGAGAAGAAGAAGGGAGTGATCGACTAAGTCAAAGGCAGCAGAAAGATCAAGAGCTACCGCCACCCAAATATCCCCGCGATCGTGAGCCACATGCAGTGCATTAGTGAAAGCAAGCAACACCTTTTCAACACTGTGGCCTTGACGGAAACCAGACTGGCGAGGGTGTAGTAGAGTCAAGGTGGTGAGAGAGTTGTGCAAAGATGATTTTTTCTAGGAGTTTAGACAGAAAGGGGAGATTAGAGACAGGACGGTAGTGGGCGGGAACCAGCGGATCAAGAGAAGGGTTCTTAAGGATAGGACGGACCAGGGGTGGGGGAAAGACCCTGTGGAAAGACTAGAGTTAAACATGGAGAGGATATAGGGAAGAAGTGCTAGAGAGGGGGTAAGGAGCCAAGAGGAAGGGATAGGATCAAGAGGACAGGAAGTCTTTCTGGAGGAGGAAATGAGTTGATGGAGCTCCGCGGTGGAGGTTAGGGAGAAGGAGGACCAGGTGTGTGAAAGCTGAAAGGAGGGGGGAGGGGATGCAACAGAGGGGGGGGGGGGGTCTGGGCAGGAAGGCAGAGACGTTCTCAGAGAAGAGATCTTGTTGTTGAAAAAGGATGCCAGTAGCGAAGGGGAGGGGGATGGCTGAACAGGTGTGGTAGAGGATGAGGAATGAAGCGAGGTGAGAGATCTAAGTGTAGCAGTTGTATTCAGGCAACTGGCAATAGAACCCACATGTGAAGGGGGCCATACTGGACTTGGTGCTTACCAATGGTGAAAGTGTTTCTAATGTTACAGTGGGAGATCATTTTGCATCCAGTGATCACCGGATAGTGTGGTTCAGTATAAGCACTAGGGCTGTTAAAATCATTCAAAAACGAGGGTCTTAAATTTTAAGAAAATTAACTTTGCCAAGATCGGCTAATACCTCAGGGAGTCATTAGCGGGATGGGAAAGGCTGGAGGATGAAGAAAAACAGTGGGCAAAACTGAAAGGGGCTATTTTAAGGGCAACCAACCTTTTTGTTAAAATGGTAAATAAAGATAAAAGGAAAAGGAAATCACTATGGTTTTTGAAAGAAGTAGCTGAAAGGGTGAAGAAAAAGAGGGAGGCCTTCATGAAATACAAGAGATCACAGAGAAAGGAAGACAGGCATCTATATTTGGAAAAACTTAGAGAAGCTAGCAAAGTAGTCAGGAAAGCAAAGATTCAAAAAGAGGAGGAAATAGCCAATGCAATAAAATGGGGGATAAGACATTTTTCAGATACGTTAGTGAGGAGGAAGGGCAAAAGTGGTATTGTCAGATTCAAGGGGGAAGGGAAGGGATATGTAGAAGCTGATGAGGATAAAGCGGAATTGCTTAACAAATATTTCTATTCTGTGTTCACAGAGAAGAACCAGGAGCAGGACCTCAGAAAACACCCATAAACAGGAAGAGAAATGAGGGGCATCTTGAACAATTTTCAGAAGACTGTGTTTGTGAGAAACTAGCTAAACTTAAAGTAGACAAAGTGATGGTACCAGATGGGATACACCCTAGAATACTGAGGGAACTTGGGGACAGTGACTGACCTTTTCAATGCCTCGCTGGAGTCGGGTGTGGTGCCAAAGGACTGGAGAGAGGCACATGTGTTCCTTTTACACAAAAGCGGAAGTAAGGATGTGGTTGAAAACTACAGACCGGTTAATTTAACTTTGGTGTTGAGTAAATTATTGGAAGTGCTGCTGAAAGAAAAATTAGTGAGGTTTCTGGAGTGAAGCGGATTACAGGATCCAAGGCAGCATAGATTCACCAGAGACAAGTCGTCAGACAAATCTGATTGATTTCTTTGGGAGTTGGACCGAGGGAGAGTCCTAGATGTGGTGTATTTAGATTTCAGTAAAGCCTTTGACACCATTCATCACAGGCGACTTATAAACAAACTGAGCATCCTAGGGATGGATCCTAAGGTTACTGCTTGGGTTAGAAATTGGTTGAGTGGGAGGTGGCAAAGGGTACGGTAAATGGAGCTCACTCTGAGGAGAAGGAGGTTACGTGTGCTCCAGAGATCTGGCCTTGGTCTGATTCTTTTTAACATCTTTGTTAGTGATATAACGGAAGGGCTGCCGGGCAAGGTTTGCCTCTTTGCGGATGATACCAAAATCTGCAATAGAGTAGACACCCAGGAAGGTGTAGATAACATAAGCTTGAAGAATGGTCTAGAATTTGGCAGCTGAGATTTAATGTTAAAAAATGCAAGGTCATGCATTTGGGCTGCAGCAATCCAAGGCAGCAATATATTATAGGGGGTGAAGTACTTTTGTCCACTAAAGAAGAGTGGGACCTAGGCGTGATTTTGTCTGATGATCTTAAAGTAGCTAAACAGGTAGAAAAGGTGACAGCAAAAGCTAGAAGGATGCTTGGGTGCATAGGAAGAGGAATGGCCAGCAGAAGAAAGGAGGTCCCGCTCTTCTTTAGTGGACAAAAGTACTTCACCCCCTATACTATATTACTCCCTTGGATTGCTGCAGCCCAAATGCATGACCTTACATTTTTTAACATTAAATCCCAGCTGCCAAATTCTAGACCATTCTTCAAGCTTATGTTATCTACACCTTCCTGGGTGTCTACTCTATTGCAGATTTTGGTATCATCCGCAAAGAGGCAAACCTTGCCCGGCAGCCCTTCCGTTATATCACCAACAAAGATGTTAAAAAGAATCGGACCAAGGACAGATCCCTGGGGCACACCACTGGTAACATCCTTCTCCTCAAAGTGAGCCCCATTTACCTGTACTCTTTGTCACCGCCCACCCAACCAATTTCTAACCCAAGCAGTAACTTTAGGGTCCATCCCTTGGGTGCTCAGTTTGTTTATAAGTCGCCTGTGAGGAACAGTGTCAAAGGCTTTACTGAAATCTAAATACACCACATCAGGGCTCTCCCTTAGTCCAACTCCCAGGTCACCCAGTTTTAAGAAATCAATCAGATTTGTCTGACAAGACCTGCCTCTGGTGAGTCTATAATCTACTGAGGTCTTTTCTCCTCCTTTTATGGTTAGTGGATTCCTTTGGAGATCCATTATTTGTGATTGTAGCAATTGGGATTGCATTCTATTATAGTGCCAAGGTTTTATTATAAGAACATTGTTTGTTTCCTTGGTAGGTGTTTTTGCGTATAGGTATTGTTATTGTATACTGACCCCACCATGCCCTCATGTATGTCTGACACCATTCTTCACATGGACTGCTCTGTTGCATACTCATCACACTGACAGACAGGCCCATTGGTGACTCTCCTCTGGAGATAGCAAACTCCATGCTGCACATCAATGATAGTAATAAAGCCATGCCACCGCCTATCTGTTGCTGAATCCCTGTGCTCAAATGTAGGCATGTCTTGCTACAGGTAGGCCCTCAACCCAACCCAACTGATCTAAAAAAGAATATGGGTGCAGTTTGTGATCCTCATCTCTTACAATTGATAATTAGAATGTCAGCTCAGCCATAGTGGCATATTTGGAACAACATTGCTTCTGCCACGTCTCTTATCTGCCTGGAATAGGCATGCATTGGACAGTCTTCAGCAGTGGCATCCTCCCCTTGCATGCCTGATGGTTAGGGCTCCATTCTGCTGTGATCACAACACAGTGAGTGCTGCCCATTTACTGGGTCTATGAATGCAATGGGTGTTTGCCTGAGCCTTAACACACCAGAGACATGAAGCTCCAGGCAGCTGCTTTCTGCTATCAGGCATGCCTCCACAGGTGCAGCTCCCTCCCACACTGATGTTCATGGGGACTTTGATCATCAATTCTGTGTTGAGACCCCTCACCCCCCCATGTATCTTCTGCTGCAGGGAGCTGATGACATCCTCTCCCACCCCATGCTTCCAGGCCTACCTCTTGCACACCTAGCACAGCTGTGGGCATCACATGTACAACTGGCAATTGCTCTGGGTATCTGACAGCTACAGTGTGATGTGACCCTTAGTTAACATGGCCCTTGGTCTTAGGCGGGGCTTTCTCCACTCGACACAGTGTCCTCACTCCACTCAGAGATCTCTGACAGCATCTCCTGCTTCCACAGGCTTCTATCCTCTGGTACTTATGTAAGTTACACTACTCTCCAATGGAACACAGCTGAGGAAATGACTATGCTTCACTGATTGTACTTGGCATTGAGCAGGCACCTAGTTTCCACATGCTGACACCTCTTTGTGTACTGGACACTCCTCAACCAGTGCACCACTACACTGCCCCATATGCCCCAATAGAATGTAATCCCAATTGCTACAATCATAAATAATGGATTATAGATTCACACTCCTGAGCACGTGCCCACTGTAACCCTGTGGCAGTATACCAATATGTAATAGTATGTAGATCACTCTGCCGATGACACTGTGGCAGGGATGACCCATCCACTATGAAAACTAGGGCAGCAGACCATTATGGGTGGCATGCTGGTCCTTTGAATCAGCAGCAGTTCAGCCACTTCAGTACCATGGTGGTAGTTCAGCTGCCACTTCAACACCGTGGCAGGCATTAAAACATGCGTGCATGTGCAGTTGTGGCCAGCCACTCCTGCCTCCTCCAACAGGAAGTTATATCAGAGGGGTCAGGAGTGGCAGACCATGAGCACACACAGACATTTTAAAGCCTGTCTCAGCACTGAAGTGACTTTGCCGCTTCAAAGGAAGGGTCGGCATGCTGCCCCCTCACCCTCATCGGTAAATGGATGCCTGGGGGGTTGGAACCCCAAGCACGAGGGGGGAGCAGCACTGAGAGCTGGCCTAGGGGGGCAGAAACCCTTGGGCTGGACCTGCTCTGTGGCCTCTATGCCGGCTGCTGCTGCTCTGGTGGTGGTGCTGCTGCTGCTGCATCCTCCATGTGGGTCATAGCATCTGCCCCACTGTTCCTGCAGTGGCAGCTGCTGTTGCACAATTTGCTTTGGGTCCACCTCCTGGAGCAGAATAGCCAGCCACTATTCCACAAACAAAACCCCTTCTTCCAGGGCAGTTTGTTTGACACTTCCCTTTTTATCAAATGACCTTCACTTTGCATGCTGGTCTATGTGGTCCCTGTGTCCTTTCTTATTTTTTTCCCTGAATCCCCTTACTATCTCATTCTGCCATATGTGTGTCTTGCCTCCCTTTACCACCTTTGTTTTCTCTCTGTCCATCTGTCTGATATGGGCGTCTCTCACTCATTGGCCTTACTCAACAGCAAGGGGGGCATTGACTGGGGTGATGACCGACTTTCTATATTTCCTGTTGCTATATGACATCCTTTCTACATTCTGTCAGTATACTTCTAGGTTGACTAGCATGACTTCTAAAAGTATATCCTTGCCAGCTACCTCAAATCCTTGTTTTTTTCCTTCAAGCGCTACAGGTGAAGGTAGATAAGGGAGGAAGAGCAGACCCAGTCCAAGCCATGAGGCCAGTGGGACGAAGGATAAAGCATCTAACTACAAATTAGAGCATTGTAGATTCAACTCCTGGTTAACTTGTGTTGCCTTCTCTTTCAAAATTTATTTTTATTTGAGTGCATTCCTAGAAATATGCATATATAATAGTGACTCCCCAAGCATCACAAAAAGTAACAGCAGGTGGGCAGCCAGTTCCACAATGCAGTAGTGGGGGACCCAGAAAAACTGGACCAGCCCACCTTTCCCTAATGGAAGGGTGGATAGGCACCAAGTCAGCAGGACAATGTGCATGCTGGGTGGTAACTGGTGACCGCAGTGGTGGATTTGTAATGAAGTGCTGCAAGAGATGGGCCAGACTATTGTTTGTACCATATAAGTGTAGCCATACTATCAAGTTGCACGTGTTCCATTTGCATGACGCTTCACTATGGTATTTGAAGTCCATATTGTAACCGATTGGAACCAGTGCAGCACAGCCCATCATGGCTGTGATCAGGACTGGTGCTAGGGTTTCTGGGGTCCCCCTGCAACCTATAAATTGGCACCCTCTCCCTCATTATTATAAATGTTGGCTACACCCCACCCTCCTTTTTCCCAAAACTCCTTTGTGAACTCTTTTCACTTGATGCTAGTATTTCTCCTTCAAATCCAATGTTGAAAGAAAATTGCAGTGAAAGGGCAAATGCATAGCTAGAATAAAAATAACTACTTAGTAGTAAATACTTAGCATCATACAAACAGGCAGTGATACTCCAAAAAAAAATCTAATTCTGGTCATCTCACTAACAACATCATAAACATTCATCTCCAGGAACAAGCAGGATTGCAGTCTTCACATATGTGTGACATCGGTACCGACAGAGCCTGTGCGGGAATGCTCCACAGCGTCCAATAGGAAAGCTTTTGGGAGCACTCCACTGCGCCTGTGTGCCTGCCTTTCCAACTCCTCTCCTCAGTTCTTTGTTTTCCGCAATGCCAGCAAGATGTGTCATCCTGTCACTGCCAAAAAATGTTTCTTTTTGGTGTGGAACATCATGCTTCTGCCTTCCCATCGATGCCAGTCCATCGAATCTGATACCAGTCCCAATAATTCTTTTTTATTTTACAATTTTCTATTTCTTTTTTCTTTAATTTGGTTTTCACCGCTAAGCTAGGCCTTTAGGCCTTCATAGCGTATCTTCAATCTTGAAGACAACTTTTTTCAGGCATGGAAAAAATGTACCAAGTGTGCTGGTACCATATCAGTCACTGATAAACATGATGGGTGTCTAAAATGTTTGGGGTCTGAATATCAACCCAACTCTTATCCTTTGTGAGGCCTAAAGAACCAAGCCAGACAGTATGGATCGATGTTCGCCTTGAACTCAGTGTCAGTGGCTTCCATTTCTTCGAGGGCATCGACTTCCTCTCATGGGTCTCAAGTTTCTTCAAAGTCTAAACATAAAAGTAAGCTAAAGTCTCTGGCCATTCCAAAGTCATCGACATTGGACTCAAAGACCAATATCAAGACCAGAGAGACATCCCAGTATAAGCATTGCGATTTCCCTAGAGGTGCTTCCGATGCAGATCAGCCAGCCAAACAGCCCTGTCAGGAGGATTTGTCCTCCAAAGCACAAGAGGGGCTCCGGGACGCTCCCAAGGAATCAACCTTCAGAGATATACCGGTTCCATGTTCTGGGAAGGTGGCTCAGAGCCCCATGGGTGATTCCATCCAGACATCAGCCATCTCCCTGGACCAGTGCATGCTGACTCTCGAGAGGATCTTGCCAGTACTACTGGCAGTCTCGGTGCTGATAACATTGAGAGCTCCAGGAGTGTAGGCTTTGACACCAAGTTAACAGCCAGGCATTTTGACCCCAATGCCCACTCTTGAACTGTCATTGGCAGAACCCTCAATATCCAACAGACTCAAACTGATACAGCTCTCGGTTCCGATACTTCTGAGCATCAATATCGGCATCGCACTTCAACATCCATGAAACATCAAGGTTGAACCCAAGACCGCCGATACTTTGACTTCTTACCAGACTCTAATTCCATTTCTTCAGAATCTGACGAGGGATCACTCGATTCCCGAGAACTTCCAGATATCCCATTGGACATTTCACTGACTCAGGAACGGCATAGGTCACCACCAAAAGATATGTCCTTTCAGGACTTCATACATGACATGGCAGCAGGGCTCACCATCACAGTAGCCTTGGAAAAGCAACCAATGGCAGAAGAATTGGAGATACTCCAATACACTCCCACTCCCAAGGAGGCAGCGGCTACATTACCGGTGCATAGGATCCTAAAGGATCTAATGCTCTGCATTTGGGAAGCCCCGCTCACAGTTTGTCTGTCAGCAAGAGACTTGATACCATGAACCGAGTACAAGAGTGCCCAGGCTTCCTAAAACCTCAGCTCCGCCTCCACTCAATGGTGGTGGAATTGGTGATGCGCCGCATAAAGAGCTCTAAGAACCATTCATCCATGCCACCTGGCAGAGACTCGAGGACACTTGATGCCTTTGGGCATTGATGCTTCCAAGCATGCATGTTGGCCTCCAGAATAAACTCTTACATGCTGTACATTGGCATGTTTTTGAAGGATGCCACTGGAATCTGGAGACTTTCACCTCCATGCTTCCTGAGGATAAGTGAAGTGCATTCCAGACACTCATCATGCAAGGCCAAAATAGTTCTAAGATTCTTACCATAACCTCTCTTAATGCCTTTGAATCAATAAGCAGAGCTTCAGCTGTCTGCATTGGGGCATCAGATCTCACGCAATAAGTCCAGGATAAACTGGCTAATATGCTGGAGAAAACCTTTTTGGCAAAGATTGGAGGGAAAAAGCAGGAGAGATTGAGATAGACGATTTTACCCTAAAACACCTTTCCAGGAAAACAGCTGACCCATCCAAGAGGAAGGCTCTGCCCAAGAAATCTTTCTATTCTAAAAAGAAGAGATACTATCCTTCTTACCCACCATCTGCTGCCTATCAGCCTTAGAATCCTCAGCAGAAACAGCAGGGCCCTCGCCATCCCAAGAAGTCCAAAGTTCCTAAGCCTCAACCAGCTGTACAGGCACAACCTCTAGGAACTCTTCTACCATACCTCCAGAGACATGATTGGCTATATTCTCTAGACTTAAAAGAGGCATACAAACATTTACTGAACCATATCTCACACAGACAGTATCTGTGCTTCATGTTTCAAGGAAACCACTATCAATACTGGATTCTCCCCTTTGGTCTGGTCTCTGCCCAAGAGTCTTCACAAAATGAACCACAGTAGTTGCTGCCTACATACATCTTCCCGTACTTAGATGACTGGCTGATCAGGGGAGACTCCCCTCAGGAGATAAGACTCTCTCTTCATCGCACCATCACGGTGCTCCAACATCTGGGCTTTGTTATAAACTTCCCAAAGTCTCACCTCGCTCCAACCCAATGACTGGCCATCTTAGACACTCAACAGGCCCGAGCTTTCCTCCCACAGGATCACTGTACCCGCCTCAGCTGGCAAAGGGGGTGCAAAAGCAAATCGAGTAACAGTTGAGAGATGCTATGGCTATTAGGACACATGGCCTCCATGGTCCATGTCATCCCCTATGCTCGATTACACATGTGACAAGCACAATGGACTCTGCCTTCTCAATGGACACAAGCAAAGGGGCATCTCAGAGACAAGATCCACATCACCCCTCAATTGATAAAATCCCTTTAATGGTGGTGTTCTCCACAGAATCTGCTCGTCGGGTCACCTTTTCAGATGACTCCATCTCGATGCACTCTTACAATGAATGTTTCCAAGACTGGTTGAGGAGCACATTGGAATGACCTAACCACACAGAGACTGTGGACACAACAGAAATCTGCACTGCAGAACAATCTGCTAGAACTATGATCTTCAGGTTTTTCAACCCCAACTTTCAGGGCAATCTGTTCTAATCAGGACAGACAACCAAGTTGCCATATTCTACATGAAAATAGGGGGGGATGGGGTCCCATCAACTCTGTGAGGAAGCACTTCTCCTGTGGTCCTTTGCCATCTCAAACCGCATTCACTTCAGAGCGGTGTACCTCCCGGGCATAGATCTTTTTGCCACTCCGCAAAACACACATCTTCCACTCTTCTGCTCCAGGGTTCTGTCTCTGCTCTGACAGGCCCCTGATGCCTTCCTTCTACATTGGGGACACAGACTGCTCTACGCATTTCCAACCATCCCCTTGATATCCAAAATGCTTTTCAAGCTACAGGCCGACAAGGCTTGATGATTCTCATAGCCCCCTTTTGACCCCATCAACCGTGGTTTCCTCTGCTTCTTTTCCTTGCGCAGATTCAACCTCTCAGCCTTGAATTTGTGCCCGAACTCCTCTCTCAGTACCATGGGATACTCCTCCATCCCAATCCTCACTTCCTATGCCTGACAGCATGGCTGCTGAAAGAAAGTGCTTGCTGACCTTGACCTGCCAGAGGCGGTCAAAGATGTCTTCCTTGCATCACGCAAAGATTCCACCAGGCAATCTTATGCCTTCAAGTGGCATAGGTTTGCCCTCTGGTGCTCCCCAAAGGACATTGACCCCTTTTCTTGCCCGGTAGAGTCCCTTCTACAATATCTCCTCCACTTATCCTTAACAGGTCTTAAATCTAACTCAATGAGAGTTCACCTTAGTGCCATTGCAGCCTCTCACAAACCACTGAATGGACAGCCTATCTCTTCACACCCCTTAGTAGCATGCCTCATGCAGGGTCTCCTGTTATCCAAGCCACCCGTTAAGCCACCTCCCATGGCATGGGATCTCAATGTAGTTCTCGCTCAACTTCTAAAGCCTCCTTTTGAGCCTTTAGCCATCGCTTCACTGAAGTTTCTATCTTGGAAGGTAATCTTCCTCTTTGCCTTCATGTCAGCTCGTTGCTTCAGTGAACTGCAGGTTCTGGTGGCGGATCTACTCTATACTCAGTTCCATCATGACATGGTGGTTCTACGTACCCATCTACATTTCCTTCCAAAGGTAGTCTCCTCTTTCCATCTAAACCAGTTGGTAATCCTCCCGATTTTCTTCCCTTGACCACATGTATCTCGGGCTGAAGTAGCACTACACACTTTAGACTGCAAGCAATTGCTGGCTTACTACTTGGATAGAACTAAAGACCACAGAAGATCCTTCTCTTTATTATTCATTTCTTTTGATCCCATTCACCTAGGCCTACCGGTGAGAAAACGTATTCTATCCAGATGGATAGCAGATTGCATTTCTTTTGCTTATGTACAAGCAGGACTCTCTTTGGAGGCAATGTTCCCTCTAATTTTCTGTAGGCTGTGTGCGCATAAAATATCAGCTGTGCAACTTTTGAAGGAAGGTTAAATTTTTGTGCGACACATAACGACACTCGGAGTTATATACTTTAAAATTTGACTACACGTCAGAATACAGTATGTACACCACATTGATTTTA
The DNA here is from genome assembly GCA_033557465.1 of Ichthyophis bannanicus. NCBI lineage: Eukaryota > Metazoa > Chordata > Amphibia > Gymnophiona > Ichthyophiidae > Ichthyophis > Ichthyophis bannanicus. The sequence goes on along the minus strand of CM066032.1, from coordinate 922,598,214 downwards.
ATCAAATTAAATGAAAATAGATGATTACTAAATGAAGCGGAAAATTTCTAGTAATTACAATCACAACTTTTAAATTTTAAGACATCTGTGTTGTTTTCTATCAGAATCAGAACCGTAATTTTTGTGAGCTCTGTTGTAAAGTATGTGCGCTCGCTCAGCGAGGTGTATGCGTGCGCACATGCGCACAGCTTAGAGGGAACAGTGTTTGGAGGGTCATGTCACTGCTCATAATGTGTGGGCTATGGCAACCTCCGTAGCCAGTCTCCGTTCAATATCCATTGTGGAGATCTGTCAAGGAGTTACCCTGGTCCTCCATTCATACATTTGCTGCACACTATTGCCTGGATAGAGACTCCCGTTGGGACGCTGACTTTGGCAAGCTGTACTCCAGCACTTCTTTGGGACTTAAACTCAACTCCTACCGTCCATCCTTCAAGTACTATCACTGGTCAGAGTATCGCCTTCTGGAATCTAGTCAAATGGCCCACTGCTCTTCTAGACTCTTTGGCTACAAGCTTTTAGAATCAGGAATCACACTGCTCTCCCCTCATACCAGTCTGGTACCTGTAGAGTTGGCAACATTTTGAAAGGATAGAACCTGCCACCTGAAGCTACTTATGCCCCGCCTTCTGTTCCACCCCTGCCCCACCCCAACAAATAATTGCAGAGAGGGTAGTAGTGCAGGCTTTGTATCTGCAGGCCATATCTAAGTGGGGGAGATAATACAAGAGGTTGCATTCTTCCATATCCATTCAGTTACAGACCCCTCCCCCCCCATACACATATGCTTACCCATGGTATTAAATCCAAATATATATTCTGCATCCACACTCTTGAAGGACTACAAAAGGGGAATGCTACTTCTGGAGAGAGATCTGCAATAGTGAGTATATACTTCTGGGAATTTTTCTGAAGGGAATTCTTTGGATTAAAGCTGATTAATCTTGAATCCAGTGTATTTGTTAAATCAGTCAGGACCTAGTAGCAGCAGTTTAAGTTTAAATTTAAAACACAGAAGAGAGCTTTCTGGTTAAATTTAGAACCCAGCAGAGAGCTTGTGGTTTAAATGTAATACTCACTCAGGGCCTAGTAGCAGCAAAGTGCTTTTAGTTTAAATTTAAAACACAGAAGAGAGCTTTCTGGTTAAATTTAGAACCCAGCAGAGAGCTTCTAGTTTAAATTTCATAAAAGGTCAGAGCCTAGCAGCAGCAAAGAGCTTTAATTTAAATCAAATCAGGCTATAACTTAGCATAAAAGGCAAAACAGGATCAGTATTCTTTGAGCAATAAATAAAGTCTTCTAGAGACCTTTACAAAGAGGCCTTCTACCTAGGGGGCAAGAGACCTGTGAAACTTTTTAAATAGGTGTTAAGGCCAGGTGGCAGGTCAAAAGGCCATTTTGAAAGACTCCTTCTATACAAGCAAGGACTGTTAATCACCCAGGAAGTTGGTCACAGCTTACCTTAGAAGCACAGGACAGGGTACTGTGTAGCAGCCCTCTTTTACTAAATCTTATTTCCCTCCCTCCCTCCCTCCCCAACATCCACCCACCCCTGGGATAATCGTAGCTTTATAGGTACTTGCACATCTTAAAAGAAAGGAGCTGGTCTCAGGTGCAGCTCGTTATCCAAATCAGTCATACATTAAGGACCTGAGATTAATTAAGCTTCAGGTGAACAAGGTATATTAAACGTATTAGATACACTTTTATTAGTATAAGCAACCCTTAGTAAGTAAAGAACTTAAAGATCTAAACACAAGCTTAAAACTAAGATGCAGACAGCAGTCCAGCAGTGAGATGGGGGCTTTCCAGTCTTTTGCATTGTGTCACATGTATGATTTTCTCCCAGTTGGTGAGAGGTCTTACATGTGCACTAGGTGCAAGGAGCTCTTTGCTCTCAGGGAACGAGTCCATTCTCTAGAGACTAGAGTAGCAGACTTGGAAGACATAAGAAAGACAGAGAGGTATATAGACTAGACCTACAGGGATATAGTCCTGAAGTCCCACCTCCAGTCTGGCAGCATCCCTGTTGCCATGGAGGAGAGAGGTCACGTGACAGGAGAGCATCACCCTGGTGTGGCAGGAAGTGATCCTGTAACTAGGACCTGTCCTCCAGGTGATGTAAAACCCTCTTGCACCGAGGAAGTTTCTCCAGAGCCATGTGCCCATGAGGGAAGGGTTAGAACAGCCGTTATAGTTGGTGATTCGATTATTAGGCATGTAGATAGCTGAGTGGATGATGGACATGAGGATTGCCTGGTAACATGCCTGCCTGGTGCAAAGGTAGCAGACCTCACGCGCCACCTAGATAAGGTCTTAGATAGTGCTGGGGAGGAGTCTGCTGTCTTGGTACATGTCGGTACCAATGACATAGGAAAATGTGGTAGGGAGGTTCTGGAGGCTAAATTTAGGCTTTTAGGTAGGAAGTTGAAATCCAGAACTTCCAGGGTAGCGTTCTCTAAAATGCTTCCCGTTCCATGCGGAGGACCCAAAAGGCAGGCAGAGCTCCAGAGTCTCAATGTGTGGATGAGACGATGGTGCAAGGATGAGGGGTTTGGATTTGTTAGGAACTGGGGAACATTCTGGGGAAAGGAGGGGCTCTTCTGAAGGGATGGGCTTCACCTTAACTGGGATGGAACCAGGCTGCTGGCATTAACCTTTAAAAAGGAGATAGAGCAGCTTTTAAACTAGATAATAGGGGAAAGCCGACAGTCGCTGAAGAGCACATGGTTCGGAAGAATGTATCCTTGAAGAATACTAACAAAAGCAGAGAGGTTCCAAAAAACAGTAAAGTAGCCCAAATGCCCTTGAGTATGGCACAGACAGAGCTTAAAGATTCCAAATTACCCATGCCTACCAATAGCCAGGTTAATATGAATAAAATACAGTCTCTAAAATGCTTGTATGCAAATGCTAGAAGTCTAAAAAATAAGATGAGAGAGTTAGAATATATAGCACTGGGGGGAGTGGTCTAATCAAGATGGCCGTTGGAGTGAACGCTGAGTAGATCATGCCAAAACGGAAGGGCAAGTTGAGGGTGTACCCGCCCAAGACCGTCAGTGACCCCATGGATCGGCTTGTTCATTTGACTGAAGGAATGATCCAGGAGATTAGAGCCGGGCATAGAGGTTCGAAAAAGGAGGTGATTTCTTCTGAGAGCCTGAACACCATGCTTTCTCCTGATGCAAGGTCCCTGCCGCAGCCTCCGGCATCTTCTCTGCTCATCTCCCCGGCTTCTCCAGCGTGCGAGCCGGAATGAGGTATCTCTGCTGTGGCATGGCGGGAAGCAGAAGAGGCTGTTATGGAGAGTGTGAGCAAGGGCGTCGGAGAGGATTTGGCGACAGAGGGTTCCCGACAGCTAGACCTGCAAGCCCCGCTTCAAGTTACAGGTACTCTATCTCCTGCTGAAGTCTCCACTTCGTCTTCTTTTGAATTAATTTGCCCTAGGACAATAACTTTAGATACAATATGGGACGCAATTGTTATGTTATCTAATGCGGTCGCTACCCAGGCTGCTGGGTCCTCAGCGAGAGTGTGCCAGATTGAAGAGAAAGTACAGAGTTGTTGTTCTGATATGGATCATCTTAAAATGCAAGTTCAAGAATCACATCAAAAATTGGAGTCTCTTTCTGAGACTAATGTAGCCCTTGTTAGGGACAATAATTTTCTTCGTGTGAAGATGGAAGGCCTAGCCTAGAGAATGCTGCAAGAGCTGCAAACTTGAGAGTTTTGAACTTTCCTATTGTACCTGGAACTACTCCGTTGGAACTCTATAAGAAGTATCTACTTGAAGTATTGGCAGTGCCCAATGAATTAATCCCACCAATTTCGAAGGTGTTGCATTTACCTCAATCAAAAAAGGAGCCAGAATCTACTATGGATGACGTGATTAAAGATATATTAAATGTTTCAGACTTATTAATGTCTCCAACTGAAAGTTCTATCAAACTCTCAACATTGTTAGTTTCTCTCGCTCTGGTTTCAGACAGGGAGTGGCTGTTAAAGTTATTCTTTAAGAAGCGTTTTTCCTTATTTTATGGTGTAAAAGTTTGTATCTTTCCTGATATCAGTAGGGGCTCTCAGAAAAGGTGTAAACAATTTCTATTGTTAATGTTAGGGAAATCAGAATCCTATATATGTGCCCTTTGTAATAATAATGCTTAGTTTAAGTGCATATACAGGAGGCCTGCACAAGAGAAATTAGATGCCCCAGGTTATTTTTTCAGCTGTTGGTTGAAGCACCTTGTTAATTGGTTAGATTCCTTTACCCAAGGCCATTTTGTTTTTCTTCTTTGAATTTACCTATTGGTTAATGATGGTGGTTTCCTCATACACCATGTGTTTTGTTTCTTGCTCACTCTCCCCTCTCATGTGGACTAAAGGTGGACCTCTATGTTCAAAGTTTCCTGTGATTTGGTGATGTGTTATTGTTGGATGGTACCTCCTTTTCTAACAAGCGTGTTTGCTTGAGTTATATTGTAAAATTTATAAATATTAAAAAAAGAATATATAGCACTAAATGAGAGGTTAGATATGATTGGAATCTCAGAGACATGGTACTGTAGAAGAAGGACAACTAGTGGGACACTGTGATATCTGGGTACAAACTATATCGTAATGATAGAGCTGATCAAATTGTTGGAGAGGGTTGTGCTCTAGTTAGAGAGGGCATTGAGTCAGAAAGGATTAAAGTTTTGCAGGAATCAAAAATTTGCTGTAGAATCTCTATGGATTGAAATTCCATGTAAGAAGGGGAAAGCGATGGCAGTGGGGGTGTACTATCAACTGCCTGGCCAGAATAAGCAAATAGATGATGAAATGCTCAAAGAAATCAAGGAAGCTAACAAACGTTACAGCACAGTAATAATAATGGGTGATTTCAATTACCCCGGTATCGACTGGGTCAGTGTCACAGCAGGACATGCTAGGGAGATAAAGTTTCTAGATGAAATAAATGACTGCTTCTTGGAGCAGCTGGTTCATGAACCGACCAGAGGGGAAGTCATATTGGACCTAGTACTTAGTGGAACACTAGATCTGGTGCAAGAGATAAGGGTGTTGGGGCCACTTGGCAATAGTGATCATAGCATGATCGCGTTTGATTTAATTAGTGGAGGAGGGATGGTAAGGAAATCCACAGTACTACCTTTTATCTTTCGAAAGGGAGACTATGAAAAAATGAGGAAAATAGTTAAGAAAAAACTAAAAGGAGCAGTTGTAAAGGTTAAAGAGTTACATCAAGCTTGGGTGTTGTTTAAAAATACTATCTTGGAAGCCCAGACCAGCTGTATTCCATGCTTTAAGAAAAGTGGAAGGAAGTCCAAAAAACTGCCAGCATGGTTTAAAGGTGAGGTCAGAGAGGCTGTAGTTGTCAAAAAAGCATCTTTCAGGAAATGGAGAAAAGAGCCAAATGACAAAAACTGGAAACAGCACAAGCACTGGCAAGTTAAATGCAAGGTATTGATAAGGCAGGCAAAACGAGAATTTGAGAAGGAACTTGCTACGGAAGCAAAAACACAAAACAAAGACCTTTTTCAAGTACATTCGTAGCAAAAGGCCTGTGAGAGAGTCAACTGGACCATTAGATGATAGAGGGGTAAAAGAGGCAGTAAAAGGAGACAAGGCTATAGCGGATAGACTGAATGAATTCTTTGCTTCGGTCTTTACTGAGGAAGATGTAGGGATGTTACCCAAAACTGAAGTGGTATTTAAAGGTGATACTGCAGAGGAATTGAGAGAAATATCACTACACCGGGAAGATGTATTACAACTATTTGATAAACTGAATAGTAGCAAATCTCCTGGACCGGATGGTATACATCCAAGAGTGTTGAAAGAACTGAAATATGAGATTGCAGACCTGCTATTAGTAATCTGTGAACTTTCATTAAAATCATCTGTAATACCTGAAGATTGGAAGATCGCCAATGTAATGCCAATTTTTAAAAAGGGTTCCAGGGGTGATCCGGGAAATTACAGACCGGTGAGCCTGACATCAGTACTGGGGAAAATGGTAGAAACCATCATAAAGAACAAAACTACAGAGCATGTATATAGTCATGGCCTAATGGGAGACAGCCAACATGGCTTTAGACAAGGAAGATCTTGTCTTACTAATCTGATATGTTTTTTTGAAGGTGTGAATAAACAGGTAGACAAAGGTGAGTCGGTTGATATAGTGTATCTGGACTTTCAGAAAGCCTTTGACAAGGTCCCTCATCAGAGACTTTTGGCAAAACTAAAAAGTCATGGGATAGGAGGCAGTGTACTATTGTGGGTCGGGAACTGGTTAAAAGATAGAAAACAGAGGGTAGGGCTAAATGGCCAATTTTCCCAATGGAAAAAGGTGAATAGTGGAGTACACCAGGGATCTGTACTGGGTCCGCTACTTTTTGACATATTCATAAATGACCTGGAAAAGGGAATAACGAGTGAGGTTATCAAATTTGCAGACGACACAAAACTGTTTAAAGTTGTTAAAACCCAAGAGGACTGTGGAAAACTGCAGGAGGATCTGGACAGATTGGAAGACTGGGCATCCAAATGGCAGATGAAATTTAATGTGGACAAGTGCAAAGTTATGCACCTAGGAAAGAACAACCCACACTATGGTTACACGATGCAAGGTTCCACATTGGGAACCACCACCCAGGAAAAAGATTTAGGAGTCATCGTGGATAACATGTTAAAACCCTCCGCCCAGTGGGCAGCGGCGGCCAAGAGAGCAAATAGAATGCTAGGTATCATAAGGAAAGGAATGGAAAATAAAACAAAGGATATTATAATGCCTCTGTATCGTTCCATGGTGCGACCACACCTTGAGTATTGTGTGCAATTCTGGCTGTCGTATCTTAAAAAGGATATAGCGTTATTAGAAAAGGTACAGAGAAGAGCCACCAAATAGTAAAGGGGATGGAAGGCTACTCCTATGAAGAGAGGCTAAAATGGTTAGGGCTCTTCAACCTGCAAAAGAGACGGCTGAGAGGAGATATGGTAGAGGTCTATAAATTAAGGAACGGAGTGGAAATGGTAAACGTAGATTGATTGTTTACGTTATCAGAATATAGAAAGACTAGGGGACATACAATGAAGCTACAGGGTAAACTATTTAAGACAAATAAGAGAAAATATTTTTTCACTCAACGTGTAATCAAACTCTGGAATTTGTTACCGGAGGATGTAGTTAAGGCTGTTAGTGCAGCTGGGTTTAAAAAAAGGTTTGGACAAGTTCCTGGAGGAAAGGTCCATAAACCATAATTAAAAAGGGACCCAGGATATCAATGCTTGACCCAATACAACCATTGTGGAACCTGTGTCTTTTGGGGAATCTTCTAGGTACATATGACCTAGATTGGCCACTGTTGGAAACAGGATACTGGGCTTGATGGACCTTGATCTGACCCAGTATGGCATATGTTATGTTCTTATGTTCTTATCTTTGTGGTGCTCACACACAATTGGCGTGCTTTGCCTTGCCATGCAGTTTGTCCTCGCCTGCTTTCTGTTCAGCCTCTGCCTTGACTCTGCTTACTCATGATTGCTCTGGTAGTATGGGATTTTTAGCACTGTGGTATTTGCTGTGTGCAAAAACCCAAGCTAATGGCTAGTGCACTTTAGTAAACATACCCCTAAGTGCATAACTTTGCATTTGTCTACATTAAATTTCATCTGCCATTTGGATGCCCAGTCTCCCAATTTCCCAAGGTACTTTTAGAATTTTTCACAATCTTCTTGTGTTTTAACAACTTTGAATAATTTTGTGTCATCTGCAAATCTGATCACTTCATTAGTTTCATTTCATTTTTTAGACTTAATATACCGCACTTAGTGAGGGACAGCAGAGCGGTTAACAAATTAAAACCGAAATTATAAGTACATATAGAAAGGAATGCCAATGACGGACAGGAAAGAGACACAGGACATTGGAACAAACCAGAGAGCATAGTCAGGGAGAGAGGAAGAAATTATGGGAGGTCTGGTGGAAGATTATATGCTATGGCAAATAAGTGAGTTTGGAGCAGTGATTTGAATTTGGGGAATGATAGTTCCAACCGGATGGCGGACGGGAGGTTATTCCAGAGCAGGGGACTGAGAAAATAAAAAGCGGAGTGGTGCGTGGATTCTAAGTGTGCCTGAGAGGGAGGGGGAGGTTGTTCCCATTTCCAGGTCATTTATAAATATGTTAAAAAGCAGCAGGTCCAACACAAATCCCTGGGGTACTCTACTATTCACCTTTATCCATTGAGAAAATTGGCCATTTAGCCCTTCTCTCTGCTTTTCTATCTTTAAACCAATCTCAGTCCATAATCCACAATAGTACACTGACTCCTATCCCACGACTTTTTAATTTCCTCAAGAGTCTCTGATGAGGGACCTTGTCAAAGGCTTTCTGAAAATCCAAACATACTATAATCAACTGTCTCACCTTTATTTACCCGGTTATTCACACTTTCAAAAAATATAGCAGATTAGTGAGACAAGACTTTCCCTGGCTAAATCCATGTTCCCTGGCTAAATCCACTTTGTTTCATTAAAATATGACTATCCAAATGTTCAGTAATTTTGTTCTTTACAATGGTTTCTATCATTTTGCCAGGTACTGACATCAGGATTGCCGATCTGTAGTTTCCAGGATCACCTCTGGCACCCTTTTTAAAAGCTGGTATTACATTGGCTACTCTTCAGTCTTTAGATACTAGAGATGATTTTAATGATAGTTCACTGATTTTTTGAGTTCTTAGCACCCTGGGATGTATACCATCTAGTCCAGGTGATATACTACTCTTTAGTTTATCAAACTGCTATATTATATCATCCCAGTTTATCAAGATTTGCTTCAATTCCTCTGATACATCACCTTTAAATATCATTTCTGGCATGAGTAACTTTCCTACATCTTCTTCAGTAAAGACTGAAAGAAATAATGAATTCAGTCTCTCTGCTATGGCCTTGTCTTCCCTTACTGCTGTTTTTACCCCTCTATCATCTAAGAGAAGGACCCAAAGGATGCTGCTGCAGAAATCCAGGGCTATGCAGCAACCCAGGAGGACACCTACCAGAGAAATACATGAAATACTAGGTTTGATAAGGAGGCCATGGATACCTTATCTCCTCAAAGACCCTGTGATTGTCCAATAGACTCACAACCAGTGGTGGGATTGGGCTGGTTCTTGTCATGGCCTGCATTTACTAAACCGGGCTGAACATGGCATTGAAACACTGGCACTGCAGATGTGGGAATCCCCCCGCCTGACAATGTTTGATGGCATCAGAGGAGCGTGGCATCGGGTAAAGCCCCCGATGCCGTCAAATCATTGTCAGGCGGGGGATCGGGCCACAGGGCAATAGCCAGGTTGCTGTACCTTGGTAGAGGGCAGCGGCCCAAGTGTACGTTACTGCAATGCCTCCACGCGAGGTGCAGCAACCTAGCTGTCATGCACGTGGGAGGGCTGGGACCGAACCGGTTCCTAGTCGGTTTGGAACCCACCAATGCTCACAACCCAAGGCAGACATTCCATGTGGTAGAATTTACTCCCTATCTGAGCCAGAACTCAAAACTAAAAAGAAATATCTGGAAGATAACTTAAAGAAAAGATTCATCAGGCCTTTGATTTTTCCAGCAGAAGCACCAATTTTCTTTGTACCCAAGGATGGTTCCCCTCAACCTTATATAGACTACCAAGCACTTAATTCTGTGACCGTTCAAAATTGGTACCCACTTCCACTCATAAATGAACTGCTGGAACACCTCTAATCAGCTTAAATCTTCACAAAGTTTGATCTTCAGGGAGCCTGAAATCCACATACAAAGAAAAGATGAATGGAAGATGGACCTTTGCATTTGATGTGGATATTTCAAGTATCTAGTGATGCTGTTTGGCTTAAGAAATGCCCCTTCTACTTTTCATCACCTGGTAAATGAGATATTCCAGGACCTGTTATACCAAAGTGTGGTATTATATTTAAATGACATCCTGATATTCTCCAAGAGCACAGTGAATCACGAGAACCAAATCTGTCAAATATTAGAGCATCTATATCGAAACAAACTGCATGCCAAGTTAGAAAAATAAAAATTTTATAAGAGGTCCATGGAATTTCTAAGATATATTATTTCACCTGAAGGCAACTGGATGGACCCTCAGAAGATCTTGGCTGTGACAGAGTGGCCAATTCCAAGGGATATATCAAAGGACTCCAATGATTTTTAGGTTTTGCAAACTTTTATCAGTATTTTATTCAAGAATTCTTTAGAGTAACCATTCAATTGATGGACGTCTTGAAGAAGGATGCTTCAATGATTACATTGAAAAAAACAATATAGACATAATCAGGCTCATCCCATCCTGGACGTCCAGCCCCTCTGTATGTCCGTTCCGAGCCAGACATATAGAGGAGTTTGCGATTCTAATCCCATGGGGCACGTCTAGCCCCGCGGGATCAAAATCACTAATAGCCCTGTATGTGCAGGCCGGGACTGCGATTCAACCCGGCCTGCACGTACAGGGAAAGCCCGACTAACTTAGTCAGGGCTTTACAATGGAGCCACGGCACCATGGCATCAGGTTGCCATGGCACCACAGCTCCATTGTAAAGCCGCGATCCCGGCCACCAGCTGCAGTGCACACAGCCCTGTAGGACCTATACTGCACATCATACCAGTCTGATTAAAACTGGCTTTGATTTTCCCCCTCCCTAGCAAGTCTAAAACTAATTTGATTCATGTATTTTGGTGGATTATGACCTAGAAGAGGTGATCTGCTGGAAATTGGATCCCTGCATTAAAAACCTCAATAGGATCATTTCCAGTTTGCATAGAAATCCCTTTAAGAATGATCTCTTCAGGCCATTCCCATTGAACTGCATTCCCATTACTCCCATAGTGAGCACTCCCAGGCAGACCTCCCCTGACATTTTAGAGCAGCTATTTGCAGAGAAGGTCATTTTCAGTAGCTGTCTGGAGCAAGGAGAGCCCTTACAAATTAGGGTTAAAGTGCTGGAGGACAATGTATATAGATTTTATTTAAATCAGGAAAAGGAGGAGGAGAAGGAAGACTGAGCCAAGGGAACTGTAAAGGTTGGCCTCATACTCAAAAAGTGCATCTGGCTGCCTGCACCATGCAGTAAGACAATGCCCAGTGTATGACAATCCCTTCACGGGTAGAAACTAAATGTTGCAAAGCTTAGTGTTGGCAAATCAGCAATGGCTCCTTCTTCATCATGTTGCATATCTGTACAGTACTGTAGAAATGCTAAGTCATTAACCTCTGTCATCAAGTGTGGATTGCCTTAAAAGAAGAGGTTTCCATTCCTTTAGCCCAAATTGTATTTGGATATCATAGACTATTAAAGCGGGTTAATTGGTGTTAAACCTGTAAATGTGGTCAAAAAAAGGTTATTTCCTGTGAGTGAATTGGAATTTGTATTCCAAAGTGCTGCATCCAAAAAAGAATTAAAATAAATTCCAAAGAACAAGGCTCCCATATCCTGAATGTGGGATCATAAATCACAAAGCTGGATCGCCCCATCTCTAATATCAATGCTGTGACATAATATATAACATCGTGGGTTCAGCTGACTAAGGGATTTCTCCTAATTTGTATACCTGGAAAAATGTTTAGAGCTTTATTCTCCGCAGCCCGACCCCCAATCCAGCCTACTAAGGGTCGGGCTGCAGGGAATGTCTTCGGGGCCCCACCTGCCCCATCCATGCCCCAGGTCCGCTAACAAAAAATGTCCAGGGAAGTTATTCCAGCTCAGAGGTGGAATAACATCCCCGCACAAGTCGCCGGCCCTGGACGTACAGGGCCGACATTAGAATCGGGACATCCATCCCCGCTATTCATGCGACAGAATCGGGCACAATGTATGTAACAGAAACTTGGCTGGCAGACACAAACTAAGTTATCATCAACCAAATTGAATCCCATTCTACACTACACACAACTGCACAAGACCCACAAAAAGAGTGGGGGTGTTTTCATAATCTCAAGGAAACTGTTGGGTTTTAAAGAGGCTAATATAACTGTTGGCTCTGTAATAAAACTAGAAAGTACTAAGTATCTTCATAAAAACTAAAGATGGTATAGTAAATATCAATCTACTTAATCTACGTATTCCAAAAAATTATTATTATGGTCATAAAAGGTCTCAGAACTTGGGCTGCTGCTGATCTAATGTATCATCAAGCGGACTAAATGCCTCCAATACATCAACAACCTTTTAAGATAGTAGAGTCTTGAAACTTCTTAGAATTGTAATTTGAACATTTCTCATATTCAAATCCACTGTGTAACTTCACGTTTTTAACTTTCAATTCGCAATTTCAATAAGTGATACAAAATCATGGTAAAAATTCAGTGCTTATCTTTGTACAGTAGAATTCAGCCTTTTTATATCCCGAGCAGTGGAATTCAGCTTTCATATATCCCGACGCTGTCAGGTGCGCTATCCTTGGCGTTTCACCCTTATAGGTTTCCTTAGGGGAGATATCTAAGCACTGCAACCAAAAAAGTTCATTAAGTACTGACTTTCACAAACATTAATTTTTCGTATAATTAGTCATTTAACTCTGTAAAAGACAACGACCAAGTGTGAAGTTGTGGGTTTTAAAGAGGTACTTACACACTCCACAAAGAGTTGCAATATGATGATAATATCCAACAGATACGTCTCTATCTGCCTAGTATACAGAGCCTCGAACAGCCAATGAAGATCTCTTGCTCCTCCTACAGCAAATTTGCAAATACTCAGGAAGCAAAAGCCCCTCGTACTTCTTGGTGACCTCAACGTCCCATCTATACCAAGTAAAGATGTACAAGCATTCCAGAAGACAATGGAAGATCTGCAATACACATTCAAATAATCCATGGCCCAACACATAGAAAAGAAGCAATGTTGGACCTCATCTATATCCATAATGCCCTCCTTAACCAAAACCCCCATACACCCATTCCAACCTCCACACCAGTACTTTGGTCAGACCATCACATGCTAAAGGTTACACTATTGTTCCCATCAAAGTTCAACACAAATGAAAAGATGCCAAAAAAAAAGAAGGAGATTCTCCCATTTCCATGATGACACATTCATGAAGAACATAGGAACATAAGAACATAAGATATGCCATACTGGGTCAGACCAAGGTCCATCAAGCCCAGTATCCTGTTTCCAACAGTGGCCAATCTAGGTCATACGTACCTAGCAGTTTCCCCAAAAGACACAGGTTCTGCAATGCTTGTACTAGGTCAAGCATTGATATCCTGGGTCCCTTAATATCTTTTGTTTTATTTCCATTCCTTTCCTTATGATACCTAGCATTCTATTTGCTCTCTTGGCTGCCGCTGCACACTGGGCCGAGGGTTTTAACATGTTATCCACAATGACGCCTAAATCTTTCTCCTGGGTGGTGGTTCCTAATGTGGAACCTTGCATCGTGTAACCATAGTTTGGGTTGTTCTTCCCTATTGTGACCCACTAGCTGGCCCAGAGGCTAAGGAGTGCTTGGACAGCTTAATGGGGCAGTATTTTACTGACAGTTACGTCCCCGGGAAGGCAGTAGCAAAGCCTTCTGGTTCCCGTAGTTTGTACCTTGTACCAATAATTGTAGTTGAGGCAGAGGGTAAGGTTTAACTTGGGTTTTATTCCCCGTCCGGGGCGGATTCAAAACCATGGAACAAAAGAAACATAGACCATACGTCTGGTAACAATCAAAGGAAAATACTGGAACAAAAATAAGCTTCCTTCAGCATTAATTAAACAGCACAAAAGTAACAGAAACAGTTCTTTCCACTCACGTATAAACTTGCAGCTGTTTCTTCAATCAGCACTTCTTGCTGCTTTAGCATAGAGAATTTATACAATCTGACAAAGTATAAGTACAGTCCATTTCTACACCCTCTGAAATATCTTCAGGAAATTCCACTTGCATTTCTCCCTCGTCAGACAGAACTTCTGGCTCCAAAATGCCCTTTAAGTTAAACTGTCTCTGCCGAGGAGTGAACAGATTCTCTTCTTCCACTATCCTAGTGGCTTGTGGAAAATCACCGTAATGTTTGTATTTAGAATCCTGAGCTCTACAGAGCTCTTCGTATGTGCAGAGGAAGTCTGGGTGTTTTAAATCCCTTCTACTAGGGAGAATACGTCTCTCTCTAGATCCTAATGCTTCCTGCTTTCTATGACATGTATAGCTCTGTTCTGTTCCCCTTCTCTCATGGCGTTTTTCTAACTCCAGCCAATGTGCCTCAGGGTAAGAACTTTCCCCTTCTGCTTGCCTGGATTTAAATTGTTTGTAGCTTGTAAGCTTAGCTGTAGGACTGCCCTTCCTTATTGCCTCACTGCAATACTCCGGAGGATACTGGGAGGATATGCATTGCTGTTCCCCATAGCTTCTTTGCAAGTCACCAACCTCTGACTCCTCGGAGCTTTTTCTAGGCTCTGTCCTCACAGCTCTCTCACGAGTTCCTTCCTGAGCTCTCTCTCGTGTTCTCAGTCCCTCTCATGTTCTCATTCCCTCTTGGGTTCTCCCACGTGTTCTCCCACTTGTTCTATCTGTTGGTGAGTGAGTCCTCAATATATTGCACTTGGTGTTAGGCTGGGCTCCGCCTCCCTGCAGGTGCTCCCTATTCTCTAATAGGCTCTGAGCTCCATCTCTGCTCGGGCGTTCCCTAACACCTTGTGACTGTGTTTTCCACCGTTGCTCTTGGCAACCCTTTCCCATTTGTGTAGCTGAGCTGTCATTTTCCCTGCTGTTTTGCTCACTTTCCCTTACATTTATGGGCTCTGCTGGCATTACCTCGTGACAGATCCCCCCCTTAAAATATTACGGGCTGCTGGGACAATACCCGGACAGCACGTAATCAACTCATGGGTTCTGTCTCGTTGCTCTACATAAGCCAAACTGACCGTTGCCAATCTTTCCTTCCATGGCTTGAGAACGTTCAGGTGGTACACCTGCTGACGTCCCCTCTCATTTTCCACTTTGTACGTTACAGGACCTACTTTCCCTATTACCGTGCACGGTCCCTTCCAGTGGGCCTCGAACTTGGGTCCCGGGTCCGCTACTTGCACAAGGACTTTATCCCCTATGTTCAGGTGCCTTTCTTTTGTGCTCCTGTCATAGTACCATTTCTGTTTTTCCTTACTAGCCTGCAAATTTTCCCTTGAGGCTTTTGCCGTTTTCTCTAGGCGCTCCCTCAAGTTTTTCAGGAATTGCAGCACCCCAACTTCCTGTGAATCTGGCTCCACCCACTGCTCATGGAGAATGTCTAAAATTCCCCTAGGGGCCCTGCCAAACATCAGCTCATAGGGGAATGCTTTTAATGATGTTTGTACGCGCTCTCTACACGCATAAAGTGCAAATGGGAGTAGGGTATCCCATTCACCCATCTCTCCCCTCTTTAAACCCCTCTGAAGCATTTGTTTCAAAGACTGATTCATCCTCTCAACAAGGCCATTTGTTTGAGGATGATACGCTGCAGTCTTTATGTGTCTTATTCCAAAGGCTTCCCATACTGTTGCCAAGTGCTTAGACAAGAAATTGCTCCCCTGGTCAGTTAATACCTCCCTGGGAAAACCCACTTCACAGAAGAGTTTTACCAGCTCTTGGGCTATTACTCTGGCCGATGTAGTCCTTAAGGGGATGGCCCATGGGAACCTAGTTGCGTGGTCTACTACCACCAACAAATATTGGAAACCTCTGGGAGTACGGATCAGGGGTCCTACGATATCCATACCTATGCGTTCCATAGGTACTGCTATGGTGGGCGTGGATATCATCGGTACAGCTTTTGGTCTCAAAGCTGTGACCCTTTGACACGTCGGACAAGCCTCACAATATTGTTTTGTCTCTTTAAAAACCCCTGGCCAATAAAATCGAACCAATATTTGGTCCAGGGTGCCTTGGACTCCCTTATGGCTGCCTATGGGGTGGTCGTGTGCCAACCTTAATACTGTGGCCTTAAATGTTGTTGGTACGACCAATTGTTTTCTTATAGCTCCGGAGTATGGGTCTGTGCTTTCCCTGTATAAGATTTCCTTCTCTAAGAAAAACCTGGGTAGTGTAGGCCTAATTTCTTTGGCCCATTCAAAAGCTCTCTTAAGAGCCGGGTCGGCCCGCTGTTCTGCCAGAAATGAGGGGAACTTATTTACCACCTCGGCAGGTACCCAAGGTAACCCTGCACCAGCCTCCAATTCGGCCCTCCCCCGGGTCCTTTGACGCCTCTCTTGGCGTTTCTTTGCCTTCGCCTTTCTGCCTTCCTTAACTGGTTCCTGTATTAGCTTATCATCCGTGGGCAGAATACCTAATACACCCCCATCTACATCCTCCTCCTGGGGTTCTTCCTCCCCCTCAGGCTCCCTAGGATCCTCAGATCTTATCCTTCCTTCGCCTGAGGTCCCCGCTTGGGATCGGGTAGATACCAGGCCGGTCTGGGTATTTAATCCTACCTCTAGACCCTGGAGAAAGGGTGGCCAGTCCCTGCCTAAAATAATATCTCTAGGCAAGCTAGGGATTATGGCTACCTGCAATGTGTGTTCCCCACCTATTGCCTGTATGGATACAGTCTGTGAAGGATAACAAGAAAATGCCCCATGTATGCACTTTAGGTGGACCTGGCTGCCTGCTTGCCTCGGGGCTGACCGACGTTGCCTCTCAATGGTTTCCCAGAGCTTAGATGTAATCATGCTCTGGTCAGCACCCGAGTCAAGCAGCGCCAGCGTTCCTACTCCTTCTACCTGTATGGGAATTAGGAACCCGTCCTGCGCTGGTTTCTCTCTCCCAGCCATGAGGATCATTCTCTCCATGCAATCTTTCTGGTAGTGGCCTGCTCGTCCGCATACATAGCATTTTCCTTTACATACAGAAAAAATGTCATCATTATTAGCATACTTAGACACATTAAACTTTTTGTTTTTAACATAACTCATTTTTATGCACTGCCATTCCTGCTGCCTTTCTGGGCCCTATTTCTGAGGCGCCCACTATCTGTGCCTCAAAATAGCACTCAGCTAAATTTGCTGCCTCATCGGTATTCTGGCAGTTCTGCAAGGTGAGATATTTTTTCACTTCATTTGGGACAGCCTGGAGGAACTGCTCTAAGATAATTACATCAAGCAGTGATTCCATTGTCCTCTGTTCAGGGGTCAACCATTTATATGCTAAATTCTTTAACCTTTGCTGTAAGGCTTTTGTGGTTTCTTGATCCCTCATCCTGGACTCTCTGAATAATCTGCGATAATGCATACTGGATAAACCTAACCGGTCCTTAACTGCCTTTTTTATTTCTTCATAATTGGTAGCAAGGATGGCAGGCATGGCCTTATACGCAGAGAGAGCTTCCCCTGTAAGAGAAACAGCAAAGCGTGTGGCCCACTGCTCAGGTGGCCATTTTAATGCCCCCCCTATTCGTTCGAAGGCATCGATAAATTCATCTATATTGTCTCTTGGACTTAATTGTCCCAAAGTAAATGCCTGACTTGCATTTAGTCCTACCCCAGCAATGTAGGGGTTTTCAGTCCCAGACCCTGGTGACTTCTAAACAAACGCCTTCATGGTTTCCAGGAGTGGCCTCTGCTGCTCCATAATCATCTGGGCGGTTTGTTCCTGCATACGACGTGCCAACTCCAATTGTTTGTCCCATTGGTGTTGCATCCAGCTCATAATGTCCTGGACCTCCATCTTCCGGTTGTGACCCTGCGTAAAAGGAAAGAAAAAGAAACACCACCAAGTGCGGTACTTTTTTTAAAAGCTCTTCCCCCTTTCCCACACCACAGGAGAGCCCCCTTTCTTGCCCTGCTGTCCTCCTACGCGAGTGCCCCAGGTACCCTTTACCTTAGGTTCTGCGTAGACTCAGGCTTTGGCAAGAGAGGTTCTTGGTCAGCGTCTGGCCTGCCCTGGGTGCTTGCTTCTTTATGGGTCTTGTTGTCCAGCAGTATTTTTCTCCTTTAAAAGTGTCCTTTTTTTCCACAGTAAAAAAAATCCTGCCAACTACGCCACTTTCATGTGACCCACTAGCTGGCCCAGAGGCTAAGGAGTGCATGGACAGCTTAATGGGGCAGTATTTTACTGGCAGTTACGTCCCCGGGAAGGCAGTAGCAAAGCCTTCTGGTTCCCGTAGTTTGTACCTTGTACCAATAATTGTAGTTGAGGCAGAGGGTAAGGTTTAACTTGGGTTTTATTCCCCGTCCGGGGCGGATTCAAAACCATGGAACAAAAGAAACATAGACCATACGTCTGGTAACAATCAAAGGAAAATACTGGAACAAAAATAAGCTTCCTTCAGCATTAATTAAACAGCACAAAAGTAACAGAAACAGTTCTTTCCACTCACGTATAAACTTGCAGCTGTTTCTTCAATCAGCACTTCTTGCTGCTTTAGCATAGAGAATTTATACAATCTGACAAAGTATAAGTACAGTCCATTTCTACACCCTCTGAAATATCTTCAGGAAATTCCACTTGCATTTCTCCCTCGTCAGACAGAACTTCTGGCTCCAAAATGCCCTTTAAGTTAAACTGTCTCTGCCGAGGAGTGAACAGATTCTCTTCTTCCACTATCCTAGTGCCTTGTGGGAAATCACCGTAATGTTTGTATTTAGAATCCTGAGCTCTACAGAGCTCTTCGTATGTGCAGAGGAAGTCTGGGTGTTTTAAATCCCTTCTGCTAGGCAGAATACGTCTCTCTCTAGATCCTAATGCTTCCTGCTTTCTATGACGTATATAGCTCTGTTCTGTTCCCCTTCTCTCATGGCGTTTTTCTAACTCCAGCCAATGTGCCTCAGGGTAAGAACTTTCCCCTTCTGCTTGCCTGGATTTAAATTGTTTGTAGCTTGTAAGCTTAGCTGTAGGACTGTCCTTCCTTATTGCCTCACTGCAATACTCCGGAGGATACTGGGAGGATATGCATTGCTGTTCCCCACAGCTTCTTTGCAAGTCACCAACCTCTGACTCCTCGGAGCTTTTCCTAGGCTCTGTCCTCACAGCTCTCTCACGAGTTCCTTCCTGAGCTCTCTCTCGTGTTCTCAGTCCCTCTCGTGTTCTCATTCCCTCTTGGGTTCTCCCACGTGTTCTCCCACTTGTTCTATCTGTTGGTGAGTGAGTCCTCAATATATTGCACTTGGTGTTAGGCTGGGCTCCGCCTCCCTGCAGGTGCTCCCTATTCTCTAATAGGCTCTGAGCTCCGTCTCTGCTCGGGCGTTCCCTAACACCTTGTGACTGTGTTTTCCACCGTTGCTCTTGGCAACCCTTTTCCATTTGTGAAGCTGAGCTGTCATTTTCCCTGCTGTTTTGCTCACTTTCCCTTACATTTATGGGCTCTGCTGGCATTACCTCGTGACACTATGTGCATAACTTTGCACTTGTCCACATTAAATTTCATCTGCCATTTTGATGCCCAGTCTTCCAATTTATCAAGATCCTCTTGCAATTTTCCACAATCCTCTTGGGTTTTAACAACTTTAAATAGTTTTGTGTCATCTGCAAATCTGATATCCTCACTCATTATTCCACTTTCCAGGTCATTTATGAATATGTCAAAAAGCAGCGGACCCAGCATAGATCCCTGGGGTACACCACTATTCACACCTTTCTCCATTGGGAAAATTGGCCATTTAGCCCAACCCTCAGCTTTCTATCTTTTAACTAGTTCCTGATCCACAGTAGTACACTGCCTCCTATCCCATGACTCTTTAGTTTTGCCAAAAGTCTCTGATGAGGGACCTTGTCAAAGGCTTTCTGAAAGTCCAGATACAATATATCAACCGACTCACCTTTGTCCACCTGTTTATTCACACTTTCAAAAAAACATAACAGATTAGTAAGACAAGATCTTCCTTGTCTAAAGCCATGTTGGCTGTCTTCCATTAGGCCATCACTATCTACATGCTGAGTAATTTTATTCTTTATGATGGTTTCTACCATTTTTCCCGGTACTGATGTGAGGCTCACCGGTCTGTAGTTTCCCGGATCACCCCTCGAACCCTTTTTAAAAATTGGTGTTACATTGGTAATCCGCCAATCTTCAGGTATTAAAGATGATTTTAATGATAGTTCACAGATTACTAATAGCAGGTCTGCAATTTATTTATTTATTTATTTATTTAGCTGCATTTATATACCGCTTTTCACCGGGTCAAAGCGGTGTTACATATAGGGGTGGGGAGATTAAGTACGAGGGTAGGGCCAACACCGAGGAGGCAACATTAATGATTTTGGGATAGGACATAGACATAGACAGGTTATCTCATATTTCAGTTCTTTCTACACCCTTGGATGTATACCATCTGGCCCAGGTGATTTGCTACTCTTCAGTTTATCTAATAGTTGTAATACATCTTCCCGATGTATTGATATTTCCTTCAATTCTTCTGCACCTTTAAATACCACTTCAGTCATGGGTAACATCCCTACATCTTCCTCAGTAAAGACCAAAGCAAAGAATTCATTCAGTCTCTCCACTATTGCCTTGTCGCCTCTTAGTGCCCCTTTAACTCCTCTATCATCTAATGGTCCAACTGACTCTCTCACAGGTTTTTTGCTACGAATGTACTTGACAAAATCTTTATTTCGCGTTTTTGCTTCCGCAGCAAGCTTTTTCTCAAATTCTCTCTTTGCCTTCTTTATCAACGCCTTGCATTTGACCTGCCAGTGCTTGTGCTGTTTCCAGGTTTCATCGTTTGGCTCTTTTTTCCATTTCCTGAAAGATGCTTTCTTGGCAACAACAGCCTCTCTGACCTCACCTTTAAACCATGCTGGCAGTTCTTTGGACTTTCCACTTTTCTTAAAGCATGGAATACAGCTGGTCTGTGCTTCCAAGACAGTATTTTTCAACAACACCCAAGCTTGATGTAAGTCTTTAACCTTGGCAACTGCTCCTTTTAGTTTTTTTCTTGACTATTTTCCTCATTTTATCATAGTCTCCCTTTCGAAAGTTAAAAGGTAGCACTGTGGATTTCCTTACTATCCCTCCTCCACTAATTAAATCAAAGGCGATCATGCTATGATCACTATTGCCAAGTGGCCCCAACTCCCTTATCTCTTGCACTAGATCTGGTGTTCCACTAAGGACTAGGTCTAATATGGCTTCCCCTCTGGTCGGTTCATGAACCAGCTGCTCCAAGAAGCAGTCATTTATGTCATCTAGGAACTTTATCTCCCTAGCATGTACTAACGTGACACTGACCCAGTCGATACCGGGGTAATTGAAATTGCCCATTATTATTACCGTGCTGTAACTTTTGTTAGCTTCCTTGATTTCTTTGAGCATTTAATCATCCATTTGTTCATTCTTGCCAGGCGGTCGATAGTACACCCCCACCGCCATCGCCTTCCCCTTTTTACATGGAATTTCAATCCATAGAGATTCTACAGCAAATTTTGTTTCCTGCAAAACTTTAATCCTTTCTGACTCAATGCCCTCTCTAACATAGAGCGCAACCCCTCCACCAATTTGATCAGCTCTATCATTACGATATAGTTTGTACCCAGGTATCACAGTGTCCCACTGGTTGTCCTCCTTCCACCATGTCTCTGATATTCCAATCACATCTAACCTCTCATTTAGTGCTATATATTCTAACTCTCCCATCTTATTTTTTAGACTTCTAGCATTTGCATACAAGCATTTTAGAGACTGTATTTTATTCATATTAATTTGGCTATTGGTAGACATGGGTAATTTGGGATCTTTACGCTCTGTCTGCTCCATACTCGAGGGCATTTGGGCTACTTTACTCTTTTTTGGAACCTCTCTGCTTTTGGTAGTATCCTTCAAGGATACATTCTTCCGAACCATCTGCTCTTGGGCGACTGTCGGCTTTCCCCTATTATCTAGTTTAAAAGTTGCTCTATCTCCTTTTTAAAAGTTAATGCCAGCAGCCTGGTTCCATCCCGGTTAAGGTGAAGCCCATCCCTTTGGAAGAGCCACTCCTTTCCCCAGAATGTACCCCAGTTTCTAACAAATCCAAACCCCTCATCTCTGCACCATTGTCTCATCCACGCATTGAGACTATGGATTTCTGCCTGCCTTTTGGGTCCTGCACGTGGAACGGGAAGCATTTCGGAGAACGCTACCCTGGAAGTTCTGGATTTCAACTTCCTACCTAAAAGCCTAAATTTAGCCTCCAGAACCTCCCTACCACATTTTCCTATGTCATTGGTACTGACATGTACCAAGACAGCAGACTCCTCCCCAGCACTATCTAAGACCTTATCTAGGTGGCGCGTGAGGTCCGCTACCTTCGAACCAGGCAGGCATGTTACCAGGCGATCCTACGTCCACCAGCCACCCAGCTATCTACATGCCTAATGATCGAATCACCAACTATAACGGCTGTCCTAACCCTTCCCTCATGGACACATGGCCCTGGAGAAACTTCCTCGGTGTGAGAGGGTTTTACATCACCTGGAGGACAGGTCCTAGTTACAGGATCACTTCCTGCCACACCAGGGTGCTGCTCTCCTGTCACGTGACCTCTCTCCTCTATGGCAACAGGGATGCTGCCAGACTGGAGGTGGGACTTCAGGACTATATCCCTGTAGGTCTCGTCTATGTACCTCTCTGTCTTTCTTATGTTTTCCAAGTCTGCTACTCTAGCCTCTAGAGAACGGACTCGTTCTCTGAGAGCAAAGAGCTCCTTGCACCTAGTGCACACGTAAGACCTCTCACCAACTGGGAGAAAATCATACATGTGACACTCAATGCAAAAGACTGGAAAGCCCCCATCCCGCTGCTGGACTGCTGTCTGCATCTTAGTTTTAAGTTTTTGTTTAGATCTTTAAGTTCTTTACTTACTAAGGGTTGCTATGGATATTTATACCAATAAAACTGTACCTAATACGTTTAATATACCATGTTCACCTGAAGCTTAATTAATCTCAGGTCCTTAGTGTATGTCTGATTTGGGTAACAAGCTTCACGTGAGAGCACCTCCTGTCTTTTAAGATGTGTAAGTACCTATAAAGCTACGACTATCCCAGGTTTGGGTGGGTGTGGGGAGGGAGGGAAATAACACTTATTAAAAGAGGGCTGCTACACAGTACCCTGTCCTGTGCTGCTGAGGTAAGCTATATTCTTATTTGATTTAAATTATAGCTCTTTGCTGCTGCTAGGCTCTAACTTATTATGAAATTTAAACTACAAGCTCTCTGCTGGGTTCTAAATTTAACCAGAAAGCTCTCTTCTGTGTTTTAAATTTAAACTAAAAGTACTTTGCTGATGCTAGGCCCTGAGTGACTATTAAATTTAAACTACAGCTCTCTGCTGGGTTCCAAATTTAACCAGAAAGCTCTCTTCTGTGTTTTTAATTTAAACTAAAAATACTTTGCTGATACTAGGCCCTGAGTGACTATTAAATTAAAACTATAAGCTCTCTGCTGGGTATGAAATGTAACCAGAAAGTTCTCTTCTGTGTTTTAAATTTAAACTTAAACTGCTGCTACTAGGCCCTGACTTATTTAACAAAAAATAGTGGGTTCACAGATTAAATAGGTTTAATAGAAAGAAAGAATTCCTTTCAGAAAATTCCCAGAAGTATATACTCACAATTGCAGATCTCTCTCCAGAAGTAACAGTCCCTTTTTTCTAGTCCTTCAAGAAGGATGTACTCCCAAAGCTAACTCAACAAATCTTGAGAACGCAATCGACAACTGGAACTCCACACTGAAGGAAGCCTCAACACCGACAAGCAAGAACCTGAGTAATCACAAGAAGCACTCCGCACCATGGTTCTTGAAACAGCTCAATGACATGAAAAAACCCTCTGGAGAATCAAAAGAAAATGTAGACGGACCAAGACACAAGAAGACCTTCATGAATCCATAACAAAACTCTAAGAATACCAACATCAAATCAATACCAGTAAAAAGGAATACCATACAAACCTCATTTTGAAATCTCTAAATAAACCAAGAGAACTTTTTGATATCGCACATTCCCTAACCAAGGATAATCCACGACGCGATGTAACCACATCACTTCACCCTCAAACCATGGCTGACTTCCTAGAAGAAAAACAGCAAAACACCACCTCACACTCGCCATCCCAACCGGAAGAAAATATCCCCAACCAAGAGTCCCCTGAGAAATAGAGCTCCTTCCACACACCTTCACTGACCAACTTCAAAACAGTGTCCAAAATTAAAACCACTACTTCCCCTCTAGATCCTTGTCCCATCTCTTGGATCAAGCTTACAGTGAAACAATTAATACCTACTCTACACAGTATCATGTGGCTGTCTCTCAGACAGGGAATCATGCCCACCTGCCTTAAACAAATGTTTGCAAGACCGATATTAAAAAAACAAACACTGGACCCATCAGACTCCAGATCATACTGACCCATCTCAAGTCTTCCATTTTTAACTAAAATGATAGAAAAAATTGTGCTAACCCAACTGCAAGATCATATAGACCTCCATACCCTGCTTGACCCCACACCAGTCTGGGTTCAAGCCAAATCATAGTGTGGAAACGTTGTTCATCTCTTTACTGGATAATAACATAATAACATAAGATATGCCATACTGGGACAGGCCCAATCAAGCCCAATATCCTGTTTCCAACAGTGGCCAATCTAGGTCACAAGAACTTAGCAGTTTCCCCAAAAGACACAGGTTCCACAATGCTTGTATTGGGGCAAGCAGTGGATATCCCGGGTCCCCTTTATTAATGGTTTATGGACCTTTCCTCCAGGAACTTGTCCAAACCTTTTTTAAATCCGGCTACATTAACAGCTTTTACTACATCCTCTGGTAATGAATTCCAGAGTTTGATTACACGTTGAGTGAAAAAATATTTTCTCTTATTAGTCTTAAATAGGTTACCCTGCAGCTTCATTGCATTCCCTAGTCTTTCTATATTTTGATGGCGTAAACAATTGATCTATATTTACCTGTTCCACTTTATTCATTAATTTATAGACCTCTATCATATCTCCCCTCAGCTGTCTCTTTTCCAGGTTGAAGATAGAATCATAACCACTATGGACGACATAAAAATGTGTGTTCTTTTAATCTTTATTGATATCAAAGCAGCATTTGACTCTGTAGTTCGCCTCAAGAACATCGGCTTAAATGGGATTCCCCTCCAATGGTTCTCTTCATACCTCGGTCAATGTACACTACAAGTAAAGTCTGGTACCATCTACTCAAGGATACTCGGCTAACCACAAGGGATACCTCAGGGATCAGCGCACTCTGCTGTACTATTCAATATATACCTACAACCCTTGTGCAACAAAATAAAAAGCTGAAATAATGAATACCAAATTTATGTAGACGATATAACGGTCTTTGCCCAATTCCACATTACTCAATATGACTTCTCCAGGATTATATCCTGTCTAGAAACAATGACCAACTGGCTACATCAACAAAAACTTCATATAAACTACACCAAATCAGAAGCACTCATTATAACCCGTAACAGCTCTTTCACATCCCTGAACAAACTTAAAATACATCAGAACAACATAGAGATAAGGCAGGAAGTGAGATATCTTGGAGCATACTGGACCGTACTTAAATTTCCAAACACACATATCTAAAGCAACAAGATCAGTTTATCATAAACTACAAACAATACAAAGACTCCAACTACTCCTGGATGAGAAGAGCTTCCACACGATCTGCCAGGTGATGATTATGCCAATACTAGATTACTGCAACTCCATTTATCAAGGTCTGCCAAAGCTTAGTATCCAACCATTACAACTAATACAAAACACGGCAGCAAGAATAATATCTCGGATACCGAGGGACACCCAGATAACCTCTACATTAAAACAACTGTATTGGTTTCCAAACCTTCAAAGATCCAAATTCAAATCACTCACTATCATCTTTAAAATAATTCACCAGCTGGCTTCAATCACCCTCCAACCAATGATCGAGAGAGACCCAGAAACAAGAAACCAATGAGACTCCACTAGAAACCTTTTGCTCATCCCAAAGACAAAAACTAAAGCAAAACAACTACCCTG
Source organism: Ichthyophis bannanicus (assembly GCA_033557465.1). Classification (NCBI taxonomy): domain Eukaryota; kingdom Metazoa; phylum Chordata; class Amphibia; order Gymnophiona; family Ichthyophiidae; genus Ichthyophis; species Ichthyophis bannanicus. Next base: position 922,572,237 of record CM066032.1, on the reverse strand, counting down.
CAATAAAGCATTCTCCCTCTATACAACAATGCTTTGGAACTCATTGCCAGAAACTATGAGAGTCACCATGGACCTCCAGGATTTTTACAAAGTCATAAAGACATTCTTATTCATGGAGCATTATACCAATATTACTTGACAAACACCTTCTAGTCCTACCTTACTGTGACACCTCACCGCCTAGCCCTAGGCATATTAGGTAGTTGGTAAGTGAGACACGGGATTTTAAAGTCCTTGGTAGTGCTGTAGCCCTGTGTCCTAGTGTAGTTGTGGACCGAAGTGACGACAGCCAAGGTTGGGTTTCAAGTTAAAGCATACTTTTATTGTTGCACAAAGTATAGCACAAAGTATTGCATAAGGAACCGCACAGGATTTACTCCCCCAACACAGAAAGTAAAGTGGTAACTTTTTGTACCAAATGAAAGTCCAAGTATAAAGTGAGTTCTCCTGATTCTTCTCAGGGACAGGTAACAAACTTAAATGCTTTTAGGCTTCTTCCAGCTTTATCAATACAACAACATTTCCAGAACGCTAGCAATGCTTTCCAAGTATCAGCTCTCTATAAAGGAAACTTCTAGCTGTTGTATTTTCTTTCTAATATTCATATCTTGCTTTAACAGCTTTAAATAAAATGGCAATCTCCACACTCTCTTGGCCTCTTGATAACAGGCTTCTTGTGCAGGAACACTTCCTTACGTTGCCTTTCATACACAGCTGCAAGGTATGAAGCTTTGAGTCATTGCACCCAGCAGAACGCTGCTGTTTCTTGTGCAAACTCTAAGAATTTCGATTTGGGCTTCACAGCACTCAGTCATATACCATGAATAAATTATAGATCCTTACTCTTTCATATACATTCCACATTCCATCTCAGAATCACTGTTACTGGATAAGGGAGGCCCTAACTCCATTGGTTCTTCCAGCCTCTCTGAAATCCCTTTATCCTGGGGAACATATAAGCCTTCAGACTTTAATTCCTTAATTATAGCCTGAAGCTGTTTCCATTTACTCTCTCTCTGTCTTCTGGGCACTTGCAAGGCTTTGGGTTTATCAGCACCCCTTAACACCTCATAAAAGGGGTTTATTTCCTCCTTGCCTTGCCTAGGTAGTTGCCTCTGGTTGGGAGGGATATGTCTCTTCTGGTACTGCCTTATGAGATCCCTCAGCACAACCTGGTCCTCAGGGTCTGTTCCTAGTTCTCTGCCCAGTGACATCACCCTTGATAGATAACCCTGCACCCCTAGGGGTCAGCTTCAGTATATACATAGCAAGCAGAGTGGTCTGGATTCATCAAGAAGTGTTTGAACTAACATTGTAACACAATGGTTGGGGTGAAACCCCAGGAATGAACAAACTATTTACACGACGGGAGCCAAAGTATGTACAAGGAAGAGGCAGGCCAGACTGTCAGCTACGCCGATGAGTTCTTAGGCGCCGACACAGCTAGGTCACGAAAATGCAGCATAGAGGGGAGGGTTCTGGACTGGTCTAGCAGGGATGCAGGAAAGGAAATTAACAGGAAGCAAAATTTCTCCTTCCAGTACATCTTGCTAGACCAGTCCAGACAAATGGAGAGTACCAAAGCTAAGTCCCCTCTGGGCGAGAAATAATGGCGGCAGCCAAGATGCTGACTCCAAACCGAGCCGCCTTACGAGCGTGGAGGTCCAAATGATAGTGTCGGACAAAGGTAGAGAGTGAAGACCAGGTAATGGTCCTGCATATATCTAGCGGGGCAACCCGCGCCCTCTCCGCCCAAGTTATGGCTTGAGCCCTATTGAAATGAACCCTGAGTCCGCTGGGCACAGGCTTGTTCTGAAGAATGTAAGCAGACTCAATGGCTTGCTTGATCCAGTGCACAATGGTAGCCTTAGAAGCAGGGCCGGCCCATCCATTGTGCGATAATGTTGTTCGCACAGGGCCCCATGCTTCAGGGGGCCCCGCACGAACTCCATTAATGCACAATGTGGACGGCTGCAGAGGGAGCCAGGGAAGCCCGTGCAAGGCCCTGGCTCCCTCTGCACAGCTGCTAGCGTGAGGAGTCTTTTCCCTCACGCTAGCGGCTGTATCTGTGAAGCCGCGAATGCCAAGAGAGGTTAAAGGCAATGCCCTTTAACCTTTCCCAGCATTCGTGGCTTCACAGATACAGCCGCTAATGTGAGGGAAAAGACTCCTCACACTAGCAGCTGTGCAGTGGGAGCTGGGGCCTCGCACGGGCTTTCCCGGCTCCCTCTCCAGCCCTTTAGACGGCTGCGGGGCTGTTCAGGGTGGGGGGGCTAGGACTGGATGAGCTATGATGGAGGTAGGGGGAACTGGGACTGGAAATGGGCTCTAATGGGGGGGAGCTAGGACTGCAAATGGGCCGTGATGGGGGGGCCTAGAAATGGATGGGCTGTGATGGGGGGGCTAGGACTGGATGAGCTATGATGGAGGGAGGGGGAACTGGGGCTGGAAATGAGCTCTAATGGGGGGGACTAGGACTGCAAATGGGCCATATAAGAACATAAGATATGCCATACTGGGTCAGACCAAGGTCCATCAAGCCCAGTATTCTGTTTCCAACAGTGGCCAATCTAGGTCATATGTACCTAGCAGTTTCCCCAAGAGACACAAGTTCCACAATGCTTGTACTGGGTCAAGCATTGATATCTTCGGTCACTTCTTAATAATGGTTTATGGACCTTTCCTCCAGGAACTTGTCCAAACCTTTTTTAAACCCAGCTACACTAACAGCCTTTACTACATCCTCCGGTAACAAATTCCAGAGTTTGATTACACGTTGAGTGAAAAAATATTTTCTTTTATTAGTCTTAAATAGTTTACCCTGTAGCTTCATTGCATGTCCCCTAGTCTTTCTATATTCTGATAACGTAAACAATCGATCTACGTTTACCCGTTCCACTCCGTTCATTAATTTATAGACTTCTATCATATCTCCCCTCAGCCGTCTCTTTTCCAGGTTAAAGAGCCCTAACCTTTTTGATTGGGGGCCTAGGACTGGATGGGCTGTAATGGGGGGGGGACTTGGATTGGAAATGGACTGTGATGGGGGGGGGGCTAGGACTGCAAATGGGCTGTAATGGGGGGGCTAGGACTGGATGGGCTGTGATGGGGGGCTAGGACTGCAAATGGACTGTGATGGAGGGGCTAGGACTGCAAATGGGCTGTAATGGTGGGGGGGCTAGAACTGGAAATGGGCTGTGATGGGGGAACTTGGACTGGAAATGGGCTGTGATGGGGGGCTAGGACTTGAAATGGGCTGATGAGGTGGCTGGAATGGAACTGGAAAAGAGCATATGAGGGGCTAGGACTGGAAAAGGACTGGGGGGCTGGAATAGGACTGGAAATGGGCTGATGGGGGCTGGAATAGGGCTGGAAATGGGCTGACGAGGGGGCTAGGATTGGCAATGGGCTGATGGGGGAGCTTGGAGTGGAAATGGGCTGATGGGGAGCTGGAATTGAACTGGAAAAGAGCATATGGGGGGCTAGGACTGGAAATGGGCTGATGGGGGCTGGAATAGTACTGGAAATGGGCTGACGCGGGGGCTAGGATTGGAACTGGAAAAGAGCATATGGGGGCTAGGACTGGAAATGGGATGATGGGGGGAGCTTGGACTGGAAATGGGTGATGGGGGAGCTTGGAGTGTAAATGAGTTGATGGGGGCTGGAATGGAACTGGAAAAAAAGCATATGGGGGGCTAGGACTGGAAATGGGCTGATGTGGGGGCTTGGGAGATTGAGACTAGAAGGAAGCGGATGTTCGGTGGTTCTAGAACTATAAGGGAGCTGATTTGGGGGGAAGATTAGAAAGGGTTGGAGATAGGGAATGAGAATCGAGAGGGGAAAGATATTTTGTGTGGGAGGGAAGAAAATTCTACGATGGGCTGGGTATTGGGAGAGTAAGTGGGGATTGAGAATGGAAGGGTGAAATTTGAGTGGATGATAAAGGCATAAGGAAAGAAAAGGGGGAAAGAGCAAAAGGGGAAAGATCAGTTTGTTAAAGCAGATATAGAGAATGGAAAAAATCTAAAAGAGAAGAAAGAACAAATGGATAGCTTGCAGAAGACATGAAGAAACCAGAAGAAAGTGACTGGAGCAATTGCAGCTGAAAAATAAAATCCCAAACAGAAGGTAGAAAACTACTTTTTATTTTGAATTTATTAACTGGAATATGTCAGGTCTGGGAAGTGTGTATTGCTAACATCTTCGCATTTTTGCTTAGTGCAAGCGGAAATTAATTTATAGTTTTATTTCTCCAGTGTTGTACATTTCATGTTTGGCTTTTGGGGTTACCAGTTTAATCATCATCTTCCTATTTCTAAATTGTGATCCCTTGTTCTCCATGGACAAGCAGGATGAGTCAGCCACACATGGGTGACGTCATCTGACGGCGCCATTGACGGAATCACTCTAATAGCTCAGCAGAGTCTAATTCTCTTCTGAGCATGTGCCAATCACCCCCACCACTGGGCCTGCCCCTTCCTCCTCAGTCTATTCTATCCGCCCAGCCATGCGGATGGATTCTTCTACTCTCCTACTTCTTACAAAAAAAACCTAATAAATTAAGAAACTTAGATTTCTCTTACTCAGATCTTCTTGCTACAAGCAACCCCTCTTCTCTACAGCAGATATCCCTGGCCATGGGCGTTGCCCCGGCCATGGGCGTTGCTGCGGCGAGACCTACCCGTTAGACTCCCGGAGGATCATCCTGCAGCAAGGAGCAGCCGTGACCCGGGATGAGCAGCCCTTCTCTTCTCTACTTGATTTCTGATCCCTGCCCAGGGGCGTCACCTCGGCCATGTGCATTGCTGCGATGAGACCTGCCCGTTAGACTCCTCAAGGATTATCCTGCCGTAGCCCAGGATGTGCCGCTAGGCCTCCATCCCGGCTCTGATTGGTACTACAGCAGGGAACTCCGTAGCCCAGGATGTGCCGCTAGGCCTCCATCCCCGGCTCTGATCGGTACTGCAGCAAGGAACACCGTAGCCCAGGATGTGCTGCTAGGCCTCTATCCCCAGCTCTGGTCGATACAACTCCATAGTCCAGGATGTGCTGCTATGCCCCCATCCCCGGCTCTGATCGGTACTGCAGCAGGGAACTCCATAGCCCAGGATGTGCCACTAGGCCTCCATCCCCGGCTCTGGTCGATACTGCAACAGGGCGATACCAGAGAAAGAAACATGCCCCAGCATGTGCCGCTAGGCCTCATCCCTATGGCGGCACTACAATAAGGTCTCACAGCGATTCCCATGAAGAGGAACTTTTGGTCCGCTCCTCCATCCGGTGCCGAGGACCCCACCATCTGTTCCTCCGGTGCCGAGGACACTCAAACTGCCGGTCCGCTCCTCCGGTCTGCTCCTCCATCCGGTGCCGAGGACCCCACCATCCGTTCCTCCGGCACCGAGAACACTCAAACTGCCGGCGCCGAGGACCCCACCATCCGTTCCTCCAGCGCCGAGGACACTCGAACTGCCCTCCTCTGGCGCCGAGGATCCTCGCACTGCCTTCCTTCCGGTGCTGAGGACACTCGAGCTGCCTCCCCTCCGGCGCGATTCCCCTATGAATGTGCGCCAGGGATTTTTTCAAGCCGCTATCATAGCAGAGCCACTCTGATGGTCCAGAGTGAAGCAATGTCGCGCCACAGGACACAAGGCCGTGCCAGGAGGCAAATCTCCGGTGTCAACAGCAATCGCAAAACAGAATCTATATCCGCAAGCGAGCAGGATGCCGAAGGGAGGACATCCGGGCGACAGTAACATGCTGCTAGGAATTGACCATCCCATTGTGTGGCTCCCAGTGTGCCCGGCCCGCTGAAACTGCTGTGCAATCTGAGGCTTATTGTGCCATTACGACTACCTGGGGCCGAAGGTCTGCAGACATTACCCTGGCCAGATGGTCCTGCTGGAGTCATATTCATAACGGCTAACCAACTCTACCAATCCATTATGGGAGCGCACCTAGACCTCTCTGCCAGACGCAACTCTTGCGGACCATTTTGACTCCGAAGGGGCGTCGGGGAGGAGCGAGCTACCATGGTGCAGAGACCCATGGACTTGATTGCTGTACGCAAAAGCAGCCTCTGCTGCAGCACATGCTGCCGGCCTTTCCACATCTTCCCATATGAAGCCCTGCAGGGCTGATGGCATCCAGCGTCACCTTTCACCTTGAAGGTACTGTGTAAAGGATGCTTTGAAGGGCAGATCTCTCTCTCTCTGCGATCGCCACAAAGGGGAAGGGTAGCCTAAAGCCAGAACTCCAACTAGTACCCTGGTTCAATCCCACTGGCATACCTTGTGAGGGCAAAAAAGTTTATTGATTGTCTAAGGAGAATATGCTGCTAATCTACGTCGGATCACCTCTAGGTGAGGTACTCCACGGGCAAAGCGCAGACTGAACACTGCTCCTCAATAGTTTGCGGTGAGGGGCGCTGACTCCAAGCTCAGCACCCCACATGCCCCCGCCTCAGACAGCTGTTTAAATCATTGCGTGCCGGACCATGCTCCAAGGGGTCTGACTCTAGCCTTGGGCAGGTCCCGGGTTGAATCCCCAACAGAGGGAGTCCTTAGCAGGGCCCCTCCAACCACTAAGTATCCTAAGTGGCTGCCCAGGGCTACAACTTTGTAGGGCAGCAAACAGGCTATGCAAACCTAGATTATAGATTTGACAGGCATAAGGGGATAATCTTAGGTCCTCCTAAGTCCCAGCACTCTGATTCAAGCCTAGGCCTGACCCTTGTTCTGCTTGAACCTTAACGGAGCGCCCCCATTCTCCTGTGGGTCACCTGCCCCCCCAAGCCAGAATGGTGGTCAGTCTTCGAAAAGCCCCATATGACTATCCTACAGGCATCGTGCAAAGTAAACCCCTCTCAGGCCCGTAAGATTCAACTGGCATGGATGCTCGGGGGAACTCTGACCAAGCCTGTGCCAACCAACAGGATGAGGAAACCTCGTCATCGACACCTGTTCTGTGGCATCGAACCTGAGGTTGCGGTGTGCATGAGCTCAGGGTGGCAAGCTCAATTCCACCCTCTGGAACAGCATTGCTCACTTCAACTATTTCCCTGCATCAATGCACTAAGCACTTGGAAAGTTCTCCACAAGGGAATGACATGCCTACATGACTCAGGTCTCCATCTGAATCTATATGCTTAAGACATCAGGGTTACAGTGCCACATAGTAGACACAGCACAACTTGATGGCCTGTGGTTGACTCATGTTCTTATACCCCATTGTTGTGGGGTCCTACGGCTCAACTCCCATTGACATGGGGGTAGTCTGGCCAGTTCATGACAGCCAATTAAGGTAGAGTGTAGCTCTACATTAATGAATAAGATAGGTATACTGCATCAGACCATAGATCCAGCAAGAGCACTAACACCGTGCCCAATCAAAATCACAAGTGCCTGTCAGGTTACAACTAACCACAAGCAGGTTGCAAATGGTCAGAGCTATTGAAGCCAGATCCACATCACACTGCCACTCTGCGAGCCCCATCACCACAGGGACTCAATATGGCTGCTATCTCGGCCCTTGCAACTGACAACACTCGGTCCTTGCAGTGGAACTGACAACTATCTCAACCCTGGCAGTGGGAAACCCTGACAACCTAGGGCCTGTTCTGTAGCACCCTGACAACCTAGGGCTGGTCTGTAGCCCAAATGCCCCAATGGATTGAGTTACATCTCAGCGTCTCAGCGTATACCACCTGGTACCATCGGGCCATTGGAAGCAGGCACAGCACAGGCCTCTGGAAGCACCACTTCCCTATTGGCTCAGCTGTCCACTACTACGGCCCCAAATACACAGCCATCCTTCCCACCACAGCTCTGGATGCACGGCCATCCTCTATCACAAGCGCACAGTGGTCTCCCCATAGGCTCAATGGCTCATCTCCGACAAATACCATCATCACTCCTGGGCGCTCTGGTTCCACCTCCTATAACGTAGTCTTTTCGCTGAGAGGTATGCCCCTCTCCCCTGTTATCTGCTCTATATGGGCAGACAGCCACAACAGGAAAAGGCTTCAACCAGAAGCATGTCTCTCTCTCTCTCTCTCTCTCTCTCTCTCATTTCCTGCCCAACATGAGGACAGACAGCCACAACAACAGCAGCGCCTCCGACCCAGTGGAATCAAATGCCTCAGGTCCTTATAATCTGGAGGCACTAGCTGGCAGTTCCAGGGGGACTACAATAAAACGGCACGCCATAGGGTATGACGGTGACAAACAGGGTGTGATGGTGACAAACACAGTTTGGCATCACTCGGCGTCAAGAAGGTATATCCCTGATGCGCTAGCTGGCAGTTCCAGGGCAACCACGACAAGGTGGCATGAGGTGACGGTGACAAACATGGACCTGTGTCACTGGGCCACATGAGGATCACCTTCTGTCATCGAATAGCCTGACAGCTTCATCCTACCACAGCATACCTCATGGGCTGTGAAGGTGCATCACTAGCTCCTACGGAAACCATATCTTCACAGCCCACAGCTAGGGAGTCACCCATGTGTGGCTGACTCATCCTGCTTGTCCATGGAGAAAGCAAAGTTACTTACCTGTAACAGGAGTTCTCCGTGGACAGCAGGATAAGTCAGCCACACAAACCCACCCACCTCCCCTCTAGGATGAACCTGCCTGCACAGGTGAACCTTCTCTAAGTTGGAACATGTCCATAGCTGGAGGAAGGAGCAGGTCCAGTGGTGGGGGTGATTGGCACATGCTTAGAAGAATCTTAGACTTTTCTGAGCTATTGGAGAATGATTCCGTCTATGGCGCTGTCGGATGATGTCACCCATGTGTGGCTGACTTATCCTGCTGTCCACGGAGAACTCCTGTTACAGGTAAGTAGCTTTGCTTTCTTTGTGTGGTGACAGTCTATGTTCTGCATGTTTAACCAAGTTGAGGTATTTTGTTCATATTGTTTCTATTTGACAGTCCCACTTGTTCTCTTTCCCCCCGTGAGATGTATTGGTATTTTCCGAGATGTACTGGTTTTAATATCTGCAGTGTTGCCTTTTGATAGGTAGGGTTTGATGCTTTGTGAGTCCTGATAGTGCTGTTATGATACGGTGGATTTGCTATGGGTTCTAAATGATCAGCGTTTGTAGTACTTCCTAATGGGCCTGGTGGTTGTCACTGCAATAAAGTAATGTAGAAATCTGTTAGTCTTTCTTTATTCAGACACTCATTAAGAGGCATGTTTACTAAAAGCGCATGTTAACATTATGTAAATATGTACGCAAATTAGGTTCCTTATGCAAATGAGGCCCCACACCTCCCTTGGGCCACCCCTGCTTAGAAGCAGCCTCCCCCCTGCGGCAGCCTCCGATTAGCACAAAGATGATCAGAGAGGCAAAAGGGATTGGTGACCTTGAGATACCACCACAATGTCCTGCAGACATCAAGCGAATGGAGCCGCCTTCTGGAGAAAAGGTCATAAAGGGGTCTCGGCACCCTAAACCCAGCCAGTAGATGTCACCAGTGAGCAAAGGCTCAGAGTCCCTCCTTCAGGGGCTGCGAGTGCTGCATTTTAGGGCCAGATTAACTTATTGGGCAGACTAGATGGTTGTTTAGGGCCACAGCTTTTTGAGGACAGCAAAGAACAGCTACAGTACATAACAGGTTGACAGACACACAAACACAAAGAATCTTGAGTCAGTACTTTTACTCATAGGGAGAGTGGGTACGTTGCACATAGGCCTTTTCCCCAGGTGAAGGTATTTGGATATTGCCATCATTTATATAAATACACATATCTATATGAGAAACAAAATATGTAAAAGTATGATTTTCAATTATGTGTTTTTAAAGATCATTCTGGGAAAATCGATGTCAGGGCAATTATGATTGTTGAGTTTAATTATCAAAATCTTGGGAGAAGCTTAGGAGCCTGAAACATAATTGAAAGCAGAGCGGGTGCAAAAATATGAGGAGCCCTAGCAAGCCCCCTCTCCTGTCCCCCTGCCCCATGGTTGCCCCTCTCCAGGGCCTAGAGCAGTGGCAAGGTTTTTTTTGTTTTTTAACTGCGCCCCCCCCCCCCCCCCGAGTTGCCAGGTTATTGGGTTCCAGGAGTGAGATTTTTTTTACTAGTTCTGGTTTTAAATTTGTCTTACAGTGCAGTATGGTATTTGTAGTCTCTGATTTTACCCATTGAAATCAGTGTTGCAGGTCCCATAATGCATCTGAATGAGATGGTCAGAAATCCAGGACTGGCTCAAAATCTCACTCCTGGAACCAGGTAACTTGGCAACTCTGTCTTCCTTCCTTTGCAAGGTGGTATAACGGCCGTCCGTCGCCCTTTGCACATCATGCAAGAAAGGGGTGGGTGGTGGTGCTGAGATTGCTGCCACTGCTTGTACTTCCTCAGCCAGATCCACCTTACAAGAAGAACCGGTTTTACAGGTACTCCCAGCCAGGTGGCTCTCACCGTTATTTCTCCACGCCTGCGCCGTCCTTCCCCCTTCCTTTCCAAATACAGATTAGATCTGTTTTCGTTTCCCTTCTTTTAGTGCACGCACTGGCAATCACCTTTACTGAAGGTATTTGCAAAGTATCTCCTGCAGAAGCAGAAAAGAGAAAAAGCTGATATCCCCCTTTCGAACATGTTTAACAGTAACTTAAACAGGCTCTGAATTGCAATTTTCGGTACAAAGAAGGTGGAACGAAAAAATTGGATTTCTTTCCCATGAATTAGTTCACGACTCTAGTTCTCTATGTGAACAGCAAAGCGTGAAGACTGAAAAAGGAAGGGGAGGGAAATATCACTTAAGACTTTTCTATTTCAAAAACGGCCTTCTGAAAGTCAAGAAAATGCCAAGAGCTTTTCTGGTTAAAAAAACTGCGATAGCCACAAGCAGGAGAAACTGGAGTGAACTGCCCGACGAAGAGCGAGGAGAAATTTATATTCCAGGTAAGTGCTAACAACAACAAATCCGAATGTTATCCAAACGAATTATTCAGACCCTTTCATTTACTGTATATATAAACACATCCAATTTTAAAAGGTTCTTTCGCACGAAGGATCAACGAAAGAGATTTTGAAAACCTGTTCCACTTCATTCCGTTGCTTAGTTAAGATATATTGTAGCAGCAGATAAAGGCCGTCGCCTACCACAATATAATGCGAAAGTAAATTACATTATTTTTAATTTATTTCTCCTTAAGTAGTATCACAATACTTGGAATGAGTATTGCATGCTTATTTAAATATGCAAAGCATTTTTTTAATTAGTGTGTCACTTTTTTAATGTAAATCATTTTTTTTAAATTTCTAAACAGTAGTTCGTGACTTTAAATTTTTATTTTGAGGTTTATGCAAGATTTTGGCTTCTCAGGGTGGTGTGAACATCGTTTAGATTTGTCTGGGGAGGGAAGACTGGTTCTAACGGACTGGGTTCTTTTCGATGGAAGCCGAAGTGCTAGTGGACACTCCCAACCCACCCTACCCGAAATACATAACTTTTTTTTTTTTGTAAATAAAATGGTTTAAATTATCAGATATTTGTTGGGAGGTGAGTTAAATATTGTCTCAGCACAAAATTGAGGGGTGGGGTAAGGCTGGAAGTCAGAACCCAGGATAAATAAATAGACTGATTTTGGATTGTTTAGTATTTGGGGTGGAGGGTGATTAAGTTAAATGCAGACCATTGCTCCCATTGTCTCAGATTCAAAGAGCTTTTAACGGTCCTCATTTATACAGGCTGTGGGGAGGCCCTAGGAGTTTGAGGTAAACAGATACCCACATTTTCCCATACAAAACTTTTACAGAGCTAAGGGAATGGAAAATGCAATTGGCCATGAATGATCTGTAGGTAGTGGCAGAAGTTCAAATTATGGGTGCCCCAAGCAAATAACTTTGAAAGGGTACCCAGAGTCCACCTCAGAAGATCTTTGTGCCTCCCTGTACTGCAGGGGCTACTTGGGCAGAATTTATGCCACTTTCTAAAGGGGTCCTTTTCTAGATACACCAGGGTTCAATCTGATGTTTTCAGGATTTCTAGGGAACCGAGTCATGAGTGGTTCAGTCTGTCCTCTGATAAGGACTGTCATACTGGGTCAGACTTATGCCTCATCAGACTCGGTATCCTTTTTCCAGCAGTGGCCGATCCATGTCATGTCACCAGTACCTGGAAAGATCCCTGAGAGCAAATAAATTGCATGCTGCTCATGGCCAGATGCTGTTTTCTTTTTGTTCGTTTTAATTTTTAATTTCAAATTTATTTCAATATTTTCTTGTAACTAGTTGGGCTTAAAGAAATGTTACTATGCAGCATTCAATCTTGCACTGGTACCTTTTTAGCCCTTCCGCTTTCTGCATTGCAGTGGTGTGCTCCTGCATTTTCAGTTTTGAGAATCAATGACAGATCCTGAGTTTCCAGCAAACTTCCTTGAAGGTTTCAGTGCTGGTACTGCCTACTGTTTCAGCCTATGACCTGTCTTTGGGGAAGAACAGATCATAGGCGTTGGAAAGGGGAGGGCCACACGGACCCTTGCCCCACAAAAAATCAGCATGGCAAGCTGCGTGGATCCCATCCCTTGAGAGCAGAAGAAGAAAAGCGCCTTTTTTCTGCTCGCTAGTGATCGGATCCCTGCAGGCAGATGAGAAGGGTCTTTCCTGCTATCACAGCTTCTCTTCTTTTGCCCATGGGGGATAAAATTTCCGCGGGCAGACAGGAAGGGTCTTTGCAATGATCATGGCTGGAAGGCAGCAGTCTGACCATGGAGATTCCATCTCCCGTGGGCAGAAGAAAAGCCACGATTACAGCAAAGACCCTCCCTGTCTGCCTGTAGGAGATTAGATCTTGGTAGGCAGAACAGGAAGGGTCTCTGCCCGTGGAGCTTGAGCCCACCCCCAAAGAAAAAGCCCTTCCGCTGCCCCTGGAACCAGATGAACCTTGAGCAGTGAACACCCAGACATGTGATCTGCAAATCTGTATGAACATGCTTCTTGAATTTCTGAAGTGTCTTCACTCTTTTCACACTTTAGATCAATTGGTTCTTCCCATAGCTCCCTCTTCTGTTTCTTGCCTCCCTCGCTTGGTTGTTATGCATTCTTTCTCAGCAACAAAGTATCTGTGCCTCTTCCTCTCCTGTTTCTCCATTCTTCTCCCCCTGCCTACTTTCTTCTCTCCCCCCCCCCCTCATCTTATTCTGTGCCTACCTCATGCTTTATTCCTTTCACCCCCACTCTTTCTTCCTGTTCTTCTTTTCCCTTTCTCACTCTTATCTTCCTGGATCGCACCCGGTGCTCTGTTTGTCCCTCCTCCTTTTTTTGATCCATGGCCTGCTCATCTTATTCCGAAGCTGACTGACATGCTTTCCAAACCCCCCCCCCCCCATTCTTCATCTTCTCCAGACTAGCCTGTCTAATGGTTATGTTGCTCCTGCTTGGAACCATTTATTTATTTTTTAAGACTGTTTATACCGCTTTATCATTTCAGTCAAAGCGGTTTACATTGTAACTTAAACTTGGTAATGTGGTGGGTTTTCCTCTGTTCAAAACACCATTCCTCGAATCCCACTAACCTCTTCAGATTACAGTCCAATCTCACATTTTCTTTCAAAGTTGAATGCATTGTGTTCTGAAAGCTCTTACTTTTTCCTTAAAAAGGCTCTGATCCTTCACCCAAGACAGGTCCGGTTATGTCCTGGCCATAGCACTGAAATACTTCTTACAGCACTTGTGAACGAAAGCATAGTTACTCACCTGTAACAGGTGTTCTCTGGGGACAGCAGGAATCGGTCCTCATATATGGGTGACATTGGCACTGATGGTGCCCTCGCGGAAGCATCTCCCCAGCTTTCAAAGAAAGCCTTTTGGAGATGCCACCATGCATGCGTGGTCCCCTTCCCACCCAAGGGTGCCATCTTGCTCAGTCAAATGACATAGCTGAAGATAGCAAAATAAAAGAAGGTAAAGAGGCAACTCCAAGGGGAGGAGGGAGGGTTGTGAGGACTGATTCCTGCTGTCCCCAGAGAACACCTGTTACAGGTGAGTAACTACGCTTTCTCTGGGAACAAGCAGAAAGTCAGTCCTCACATATGGGACTCACCAGCTACAGGCTACTGGGAGACCCAAAGCAAAAATTGGACACCTGTAAGGGGAGCCGCAAGCAGCAGCAATTCAGTCTGGTGTACAGACTACAGTAGGACCCCTGTGTTTGATGAAACCAGCACTCCAGTAGCCTGAACACAGAAGGGTAGGAGTTGCCTAGGCTCCGAAAGGATTACGGAGCATAGCCTGGCCAAAGGCGCTATCCCATTGGGATTCTCTTTCCAGGCAGTATTGGGTTGTGAAGGTATGGACTGAAGACCAGGTGGTGGCCTGGCAAATGTTCGCCATCGGGACAGAGCGCAGATGTGCCACCAAAGCTGCCATGGCCCGGACACGGTATGCTGTGATACGACCATCCAGCGGGAGCTTTTTGCCTACTCATAGGCGAGGGCAATACAGTCCGCCACCCATGTGGACAGTGTACACTTAGTCACTGCTTGCCCCAGCCTGCTGAGGTCGGAGACGAAGAGCTGGGAGGCTTTGCGGTGGTCCTGAGTGTGTTGGATATAGAAGAACAAGGCCCTCTTACAGTCCAATTTGTGGACGACCGTCTGCTCGACTGGCGTGAGGTCTTGGAAAGAAGGTAGGGAGTACCACCTCCTGGTTGAGATGGAATGAGGATACTACCTTCGGAAGGAATTTGGGATGCGTATGGAGCACCACCCTGTTGTAGAACCTGGTGTAGGGTGCTTCAGCCACAAAAGCTTGGAGCTCACTAACCCTGCGAGTGGAAGTGAGCACAACCAGGAAAACCACCTTCCATGAAAGGTAGCAAAGGTGGCAAGTAGCCAAGGGCTCAAATGGTGGGTGGGTGAGCTGCCCCAACACCACACTGAAGTCCCATTCGGTCACTGGAAGGTGAACCGAGGGCTTAGATAAGAGCAGGCCCCATACGAAGTGGCCTACCATAGGTTGGGCTGAAAGGGGTTTGCCATCCACCAGATGGTGGTGAGCAGCCAGGGCACTGTGGTGCACCCTGACAGAATTAGACCTGAGCCCGGAGTGAGAAAGGTGAAGAAGGTACTGCAATACCATAGCCAATGGGCAGGAGAAAGGGTCAGCCCTTCGCTCAGCACACCAAGCTGAGAACCTACGCCATTTGAAGGTGTATGCCTTCCTCGTAGAGGCCTTATGGGAGGCCAGCAGAACATTCTCCACTTCTGTGGGAAGGGTGGAGATGGGCCAGGGTTACCCTCTCAGCAGCCAAGTCGTGAGCGAAAGAGACCCCAGGTTGGGGTGTAGGAGAGAGGCCCCTCCTGAGATAGAAGCCCAGGGGCAGTCCCCAAGGGGATGAAGGCAGCCACTGCCAATTGCAGAAGCAGCGGGACGAATGGCTGCTTGGGCCATCGGGGGAGCTATCAAGATGAGTGAGGCCCTGTCGCGGAGGGTCTTGAACAAGGTCTTGGCAATCAGTGGCGTTGGAGGGAAGGCATACATGAGGCCCCCCTCTCCCCCCGACCATGGGACTAGAAACATGTCCGCCGCCACCCTGGAGGGATGAGCCTGTTGAGAGCAAAAGCGAGGCAACTGGAAGTTGTCTGGGCTGGCAAACAGGTCTATCACTGGTTCCCCCCAGAGTCAAAAAAGCCGGCTGGCTACGGTGGGGTCCAGCTGCCACTCATGTGGTCGGAGAACCCTGCTTAGCCTGTTGGCTAGTAGGTTGTCCTATCCTGGCAGGTACACTGCTTTTGAGGAAGATCCCCCTGCTGAACCACGTAAGAGCAGAGGGCCAGCACCTCCTGACAGAGGGCACGTGACCCTGTGCCCCCTTGCTTGTTCACATAGAACATGGCGACCTGGTTGTCTGTCTGTCTGGACCCGGACCGGACGATGGTGGAGGCGATGGCCGAAGACTCTCAGAGCAAGCTGAATGGCATGAAGCTTCAGGAGATTGATTTGCTGGGTGCTCTCGTCTGGCGACCAGCTGCCCTGGGTGCGGAGACCCTTGCAATGGGCTCCCCCAGCCGAATAGGGAGGCATCCATGGTGAGGACAATCGATTGTCCTGGGCCTTGGAAAGGCATGCCCATTTCCAGGTGCTGAGATGACTGCCACCAGACAAGGGAGTCCGCCAACTGGTGGCCCACCCAAGCTTTGTCCCTGAGGTGGCCCGTGGCCTGGGACCACTGTGCCGTTCTCATGTGGAGACGGGCATCTGGAGTGACGTGGACCGTAGAGGCCATGTGCCCGAGAAGGCGCAGTAGATGGCGGGCAGACACTGAGGGACTGTTGTATGTCCCGGGCCAGAGATCTGAGGCAGTCTGCCCGGTCCGTGGGCAAGAAAGCTTTTGACTGGCAGGTGTTGAGCTTTGCTCTGAATTCCAGGCACTGTGTCAGAAGAAGGTGGGACTTGGGGTAGTTTATGACGAAGCCCAAGTGCTGTAGAACCTGGATGGTGCATGCGGTGGCCTGCTGCACCTCGGACGCCGTGTCTCCTTTGACGAGCCAGTAGTCCAGGTAGGAAAACGCAAAGACTCCCTGAAGCCTGAGAAAGGTGGCCACGACTGCCAGGCATTTCGTGAATACCCTTGGGGCAGAGGCGAGTCCAAATGGGAGCACCCTGTACTGAAAGCGCCTGCCCCCTATTACGAACCACGGGTATTGCCTATGGTGTGGGTGGATTAGGATGTGAGTATAAGCATCCTTGAGGTCTAAGGAGCATAGCCAGTCTCCCTGCTGGAGGTAGGCAAGCAATGTTCCAAGGGAGAGCATCTTGAACTTCTCCCGCACCAGGAATTCGTTGAGGTTGTGCAAGTCGAGGATGTGCCTCAGGCCCCCTGTCCTTTTTGGGACGAGGAAGTATCTGGAGTAGAATCCCTTGCCCTGGAAGTGGTGGAGCACCTGTTCCACCACATTGTCCTCAAAGATCTGCCAGTTCCTTCAGAAGAAGGTCCCAGTGGAGGGGAGGCCTGGGAGGCTCTCCCAGAAAATAAGGAGGAGGCATCTGGGTCAAGCGGAGGAGGTAATCCTCCCTGACCACCTTCAGTGTCCAGGCATCAGTACTGATGTTTACTCACCTCAGGGCATAGAGGGTCAGTCGTCCCCCTGTGGGCTGCTGACCTCCTTGGGGTAGAGAGGCTATGCTGGAGTAGTCAAAAACCCCCCCCCCCCCCCCCCGGCTGGGACAGAGCCGGTGCCTGGGGCTTCAGAGCCTTCTGCTTAGCGGGCCATGCCCTTGTCCTTTCGCCTGCTGCCCTTGTTGGGGCCTGAAAATATGGATAATTACGGTAAGTAGCTCCCTTCCTTGGGTAAAAGGGCTTTTTACCAGAGGCCTTCCATCAGGGAGAGGCAGCGGTCTTCTTAGAGAGCCTGGGCCTCGTCATGAACTCTGTCTCCAACTCGACGGCCTTGTCGGTCATGGGCTTGCAAAAGAGGTTTTCTCCCTGGAAGGGGACATCGAACAACTTGTCCTGGAGCCATTGCTCGAGGTCGGACAACTGAAGCCAAGCCTGGCGGCGTGCACCGATGCCTGCCATGGCTACCCAGGCCGCCGACTTGAACCATTCATAGGTCGCTCGAGACACAAACTTGCATTCACTGACGACCTTGGACAGGCTCCTGAAGCGCTGCAAAGGTTCTTCGGAGACACCAGCTGAGAAACCGGTGAGTTCCTTTGCCAGATCCCTCAGGTACATGCCTATGTACAGCTGGTAAGCCTGGACACGGCAAATGAGCATTGAGCCCTGGTAGCACTTCCTGTCGAGGGTGTTCAAGATGTGGGTCTCCCTCCCGGGGGGCACAGAGGAGTGTGTCTTTTGGCTCTTCAGCCGATGCTTGGCCAACTCCACCACCATGGAGTTGTGCGGCAGTTGTGACTTCTGGAAGCCAGGGCTCCGGAAGACTCGATACTTCGAGTTGAGCCGATTGCTCACTATCGGCACCAACACCCAGCGTCTCCCACATGCGGAACATGAGCCGTTCTAAGATGGGAGGAATGGGCACTGTGAGCGATTCCTGAGGGGGAGCCTTGTACTGGAGGATCTCAAGCTCATCAGCTCGAGGGTCCTCCTTCGACTTGGTCGGGAACGCCAAGGCCTTAGACATGTCTTTGACAAAGTTTAAGAATCCCATGTCCTCCAGCCGGGCCTCCTCCGAGGATCTGAGACTGGGGAGTCTTGAGGGGACGTCACGGTGTCGACGGGTATCCAGGGACTTCTCATCCTCCGTCTCCCACTTGGAGTAGTCCGAAGGAGACTCGAGGATGGGCTGCTCTGAGGGGCCTGAGGCTGCACGGTGTGCCCCTAGGGCGGACATTGGGGATGACCGAAGCCCAGTTGACCGGGACATCGAGTGCGACCTCGGCCAAGGATGGACTTGATGCCGCAGGACCTCAAAGATTGGCTCGGCCTCCGGGGATGTCTTCGACATCGAATGCCCGGTGGTCTGGGCAGAGGAACCAGACATGCTGGACAACAGCGCCTGCTGCTGGTCCAAGAAGGCAGAGAAGCTGGACTCCAGGCCAGAAGGCTCCGCAGCCTTTTAGTGCGGGCATCGAGGGGCCCAATGCTGGCTTCCCCAAAAGGGAATCCTCGACAAGGATAGCCTCAGAGAATCGAGGCCGGTCCGCTGTCGGATCCTTCCGAGAGATCTTCGCCGGCCGCTCCTTCTCCGAGGCCTTGGGCGGGTGCCTGGGGCTGTGGAACCGGGCCAGGGAAGAACCCTGTCTGTTGGAGACATCCAAGGACACCACCTTCGAGGGTTTCTTTTTCCTCCTGTGCCCCCTTGAGGGGGACCCCCTCTCTGAGGACTCACAATGGTGCTCAGATTCGGAGAACTCCTCCCGAGTTGTCGGCACCTCAGACGAGGACCTGGCATTCAGAGGCATCGGGGGGAAAAACTTATCATGCTGTTGCTGGCAGCTCTTCAGGGGCTTGGTAGACTGACTTCTATTTGCATAAGCTGCAGGCTGCCGGGTCATGGTCCGGCCCAAGGCAGAGGAGACAGCAGTCGTGTGTGTCGGTTAAGGACATGAGCTTAGCACACCGATCACGCTTTTTGAAACCACTGGTAGCTATAGGGGGAAAAAAAGAACCCCTGCGAGGTCGAAGACCCTCCGAGCTGCCAGCAAGGAAAAAAGGCGCAAAGGCGCCCAAAAAGAACAAAACCACAAAAATGAACCGAACTTGATGCCGAGGCACCAAGATCGGTAGGCTGGAAGAGTGCCAGTGCGATACCAGAGATGAGTTAAGAACTCAAGAAGAAAAAATCAGCTTTTTCCAGGGGAAAGACAGACAACGTCTGAAGGGCTCCGTGGGAAAAAAGGAGACCGAGCAAGATGGGCGGGAAGGGGACCACGCATGTGTGGTGGCATCTCCCAAAGGCTTTCTTTGAAAGTTGGGGAGATGCTTCCACGAGGGCTCTGTCGGTGCTGATATCACCCCATATGTGAGGACTGACTTTCTGCTTGTTCCCGGAGAAATCTGGGCTATCCTGGAGAGGCCTTAACACATTTTTTTTTTTAGAATCTAGGAGCGAGCGGCTTAGACCTCGGTCATGTTGCCCTGCCCGACTTCCGAAAGATGATTTGCAGCTCCTTGTTGTAAGGGCCTGATTTACTGTTTACATATCATCCTGCTAGACCAGTCCAGACAAGTGGGTTGTGTTCTCCTACCAGCAGATTGCTGGAAACAAAGAACCAATGAAAAGCCCAGGTTTCAGTGACATCTCTCCTGTGCCTCTATTCACCTCAGCCACCAGAGGTCTCTTCCGTATTGCTTTGTCTCCAGCAGATGGTGGAATCATTTTCTTCTCTTTGAAGAAAATCCTGAAGATTGAGGGGAAAAGATTTATTAAACGCTCGTGTATGACCACCTTGAGGGTGACTCTCTCACTTGAGCGTGATGTGTGAAGCTCCACTGGACTGTGGTCTTTTTGGTAGCCATAGGAAATGCCAGGCTGTCTACTAGGAAAACTAGGCAGTAGGCCCCAGTGGGTGACATTGGCTCTCCCTCCCCTCCAGGCTGCCCCCCCTCAGCAACCATTTTCTCACTTTTGGGGGAGGGCTGCACAGCGATGCTTCCGCTGCATTGGGCTTTAAAGCGCCCGTGCTAGCGTGCTCAGAGCTTGCCACTCATGCCCCCTCAGATGCAATATCCTTTTGGAGGGGCCAGGGGTGGCAGGAGGGGGGTAGGAGTGGCAGGTCATGGGCACTTTAAAGCCCAGCGCAGCAGAGGCATTGCCATACCATCACGCCCCCCCCCCCTCTCAGGTGAGAAGATGGATGTCGAGGAAGGTGGGTGTCATGGCAGGCTGGGTGGTGCTGCAATGTTTGGGGGTGGCATGGAGGGTCTATCTAAGACTAAGACAGCAGAAATCCTCGGGCTGGCCTTAGCCATCGGAGGAGGGAAAATTGGTTCAGCTCCATGCACTTATCGTGATAAGAGCCTGTTGAACAGCCAGAAATTGGAAGGATCCGGAGGAGTGCAGCAGCTTCACACAACCTTGTGCCCCCTGCCCCTCTGTCCCCCCCCCCCACTCTCCTGAAGATTGCAGAAAGCTCTGAGGGATCTGCATGCAAGCCACATCTAAATGCAGTGCTGCAAAGCCAGTAAAACAGTTTCAGGGGAATAGAGCTGAGTCCAGCACTGATCTGCCTGGGGCTCTCGAGGTGAGTACCAAGGCTTGACCTCATCATTGTCCTTGTTGGGGGGCTCCCAATTCTGTCTTCCTGGGATACAATTCGGGGTGGACTGCACAATGTGGGGGCTTCCTGCTGTTTTTTGCAGCATTAGTAGCGTTTTCTCCTATTGTGCATCTGGCGGTCTGTAAGCACATTATGCCCAAGCGGCCCCAATGCACATTCCTACCCTAGCGCCTGTAACACGCACCGCAGTTAACGCATGCCTTCAGGCTGCCATGGCCATAATGCGCACTGTTGTGATACTTGCCTTAACTCTGTCTTTGAGGAAACGTTTGACCTGTGGCAAGCGAGGTACCTCTTCTCCAGATTCTGGACTCTGCTCTTCTTTCATGGCAGCTTCTGAATTGTCCCTAGAGGGCCTGCTCCCCCTCTCTCAGATGGGGGATGCAGTTAGTCCAGCCTTGCCTACCTCAGGGCATGAGGACACATGGAGCTATGGGTAAGGATATCCAGCTGGCAATGGGTCCAGTGACCATGCTGTGAGCCGCTTTTCATCCTCTAGTTGGTATGCCGCAGCTGTGCCCCCTTGTGTTGGGGGGAGGGGTTATTTCCAAGAAGAGAGCTTCCGGTCTCCGGATTTTCCTCCTCAGAATTCTTTTCTTTCTTGCAGCAGGCCTGGTCCTTCTGGCATAGAAATTTGGACCCTATGGCCTCTGGGTGCAGTCTCATGCGAGGCAAGCTGAGAGTGGAAGCCCTATTCGATTGCCTTTGGTTAAGTGTCCTGGTAAGGGGCATCCCTTGAAGATGGGGAACAGCTGAGAGCTGTTTGAGATTTTGACTATGACTTGGATTCAGATGGCTCGGTACTGAGCTCTGAAGTGGAAGAAGTACTCTTGCCTTCAGAAGATTGTGAAGAGGCCAGAGTGATCTGCCTATTCCTGAAGGAGGAACTGGTGGCAGTGATTGCCAGGGTCTCATATGCCTTGTACTTGATGGATGCTTCCGGCATGGAGTGGGAGCTGTAGGTGCCACCCGCTCTTTTAAGGGATGTGGAAATCCATTATTGTCTTCCCATTCCTAGATGTGATAAAGGATCTGATCCAGTCCAGTCTCCCGACTCCTCATCTAAGGAGGTTAATGCAATGAAGCTACAGGGTAACCTATTTAAGACTAATAAAAAAATATTTTTTCACTCAACATGTAATCAAACTCTGGAATTTGTTACCGGAGCATGTAGTAAAAGCTGCTAGTGTAGCTGGGTTTATAAAAGATTTGGACAAGTTCCTGGAGGAAAGGTCCATAAACCATTATTAAAAGGGACCCAGGATATCACTGCTTGACCCAATACAAGCATTGAGGAACCTGTGTCTTTTGGGGAGACTGCTAGATACTTATGACCTAGATTGGCCACTGTTGGAAACAGGATACTGGGCTTGATGGATCTTGGTCTGACCCAGTATGGCATATCTTATGTTCTTAAGAAGATCCTCACTCTACCGGAGAAGGAGTGTGTTGAGTGGTTTGGTATTCCCAAGGTTGGATACACTGGTCATGGCAGTTACCAGACAGACCATCATTCCTGTGGAAGATGGATCAGCCTTAAAGGATTTTCTCATGGATTTGTTGTTGACGAACCAGTTCATCATGGTAGCTGCTATTCTGCAGCTGGTGGTATGTCACCCTGACATCTCGAGCACTGCTCCAGTGGATTCAGTCTCTACCGCTGGATGATACTACCCCTCTTTCGGAGTCTGCTACAGCCTTCCTTTCTGATGCCATGTATGACCTGGTACATTTTGATGGCCAGGAATGGTGCCCTGACAATGGTGTCATGGCATTGGGTTTGGTTCTGACACACGTCAGAGAACTCGTCTTCCAAAGCCTTGTTGGCCCAACTGGCTTTTAAGGGAAAGCTGCTTTTTGGAGCCAATTTGGAGAAGCTGGTGAACATGGGCAAGACAAAATCTTACCACTTTCCAGAGGACAGGTCCAGGGGGGCCTGGGAAACAGGCTGGTGCTCCTTTCTCATCAGCCTCCACCCGCCCACTGAGGGCATGCTGATCGAGTCCCTGAGGGTCTCAGGTTTTCCAGGTTTGTAACGATGAAAGTCCCTTCTTCCCCCTCTGCTCCCAGGCTTTGGGCTTGTTCTCAGTCCTTATGTGGAGCACGTGAACCCAGGGACTTGGTCCACTTCAGAGGAGGACCCTCCTGGGCTGCAGTAAGGGTTTGGGGGGTCCATTCCCTGGTTCCTCCAGTTGGAGGCAGGCTTCACCTTTCCTTCCAGGAATGGGCCCAGGTTACCAAGGATCGCTGGGTGCTAGACCCCATTCAGTCAGCTATGTCCTGGAATGCAGAGTTGATTTCGGATGCCTTTGTCATTTCCCCTTGTGGGTTTGTGATCAAAAGTGCCTCTGTGCAGACCACCTTGGACAAGTTGCTGCGACCAAAGATGGTGGTGCTCGTCCCCCCAGATGAGGGGGGGCAAGGGCAGATACTTCATCTATTTCGTGGTGCCCAAAAAAGATGGTTTAACTCCTTAGTTGGGGAAAAGGCATAGTACTCAGCCAACTGCTGCCTGGGAAAATAACTCACCAACTGCAGAGTTCCTTCCCCGCAGTGATTGCTGACCAAGCACTGCTCCTGCTGATCACCGATTTGCCCCTACTTCTGTCTGGACAGTCTGTCAATCACTGTGGCGGTGACTGACAGACTGTTCAGAGAGAAGAAGGGGATCGGTGATCAGCAGAAGCAGTGCTTGGTTGGTGATAACTAACTTGTTCCCCACAGTGAACTCATCTCCATTTTCTGAATGGCTAGGATAAGACGAGTTAAGGCCCATTCTGGACCTCAAAGGGTCAGTGAGCACTTGGGTGTCCTGTGCTTCCAGATGGCAACCTTACGCTCTGTGATTCAAGCAGTGCACTGGGGGGAGGGGGAGTCCTTGGTTTCTCTGGATCTGGCTGAGGTGTATTGTCATATCCTGATCCGAGCGAATTAGCAAAAGCATCTGCGTTTTACCATGCTTGGCTCTCGCTATCAGTTCGCTGCCCTCGCTTTCGGGCTATCCACCACCCTGAGGATGTTATCAAAGGTCATGGAGATGGCAGCTGTGGGATCTGTGTCCATCCATATCCGAATGACTGGTTCATCCAGGCCCATTCCCTTTCCAAAGCATCTTAGGTAGGGTCCCGAGTAGGGTCCTTTTTGGAAAGTCTTGGCTGGGTGATCAGTCGAGGAAAGAGCCAGCTTTTGCCTTCCCAGTCCCTGGCATTTCTGGGAGCGCATTTTGACACTTGATTGGCAGAGGTTTCCTGGCAGAGGACAAAGTCAAGACTGTTGGATTGTCTGGTGCTGTTCTGTGTGCAGCAGGCCTCCAGAGTCTGGAATTATCTTCAGCTCCTTGGGTTGATGGCAGTGACCATAGAGTTGGTGCCATGGGCGCATGCTCGCATGCGACCACTCCAGCGGTCCTTGTTGACTCGATGGTCTCAGAGTTCTCAGGCGTTGGAGTGAAGGCTTCCACTTCCATTAAAGGTGAAGGCCAGGTTGCGATGGTGGCGGCAGCCCTGTCACCTGAGGAAGAGCATACTGCTAGATGATTTCTCCTGGATCTTGCTGATGCTGAATGCCAGTCTCTCAGGCTGGGGAGCCTATTGCCCAGGGCCATTTGAACTACAGGGAAGCAGTGTGATCCATCAACCTCCTCAAGGCAAGGGCCATCAGGTTGGCCTTTCTGCATTTCAAACCCCTGGTTGAGGGCTGGGCAGTTTGAATGTTTTCAGACAATGCCACGGTGGTAGCTTATGTCAATTGGCAGGTCAGCACGAGGGGTTCTGGTGTAGTTCTGGAGATGGCTCTACTGTTTGCCTGGGTGGAGAAGAACCTGCTAGCCTTGTCGGCTCTGCACATTGCAAGGGTGGACATTGTGGAAGCAGATCTCCCTCTTCCTCTCCCTCTCTCCTGGATAGTGGATCAAGAGGCATTTCAGTTTTGTTCTGCGCAGTTGGAGTCACCTCAAAATGGATCCAATGGCGACCTGCTCCAATGCCAAAGTCTGCCGCTTCAGGCGTGAATGAGAGGAAAGACAGAGTCCTTTATTAAACCAACGGCCGCCCGACACAGGCCGTGTTTCGTACCCTTCGTCAGGGGCTAGCCAGGCAAAAAACAACTCTGTTGTGATTCATAAACCACGTATTACTTCCCGCTGTATTGTGCAAACATATAGATTATATTCTAACGCTTAAAAAAACTACACGTCAACTGAGTATTGACGGTAGTTTTTTTAAGCGTTAGAATATAATCTATATGTTTGCACAATACAGCGGGAAGTAATACGTGGTTTATGAATCACAACAGAGTTGCTTTTTGCCTGGCTAGCCCCTGACGAAGAGTACAAAAGACGGCCTGTGTCGGGCGGCCGTTGGTTTAATAAAGGACTCTGTCTTTCCTCTCATTCACGCCTGTGACTGTTTCTTTGTGATCAGCGTGATTTGTGCTTCTTTGGTGTTGCAAAAGTCTGCCGCTTCTTCAGTCGCCACACAGAGATGGGCTCTGATGGTATTGATGCTCTCAACCAGCATTGGCCAAGTCAGTGGCTGCTGTATGTGCTTCCTCTGTGGTCCCTAATTGAGCATGTGATCCGGCATATAGAATGCCACCTGGACGGGATTGTTCTGATGGTGCTGGATTGGTTGAGGAGAGTGCGGTTCAGAGACCTAATGCAGCTCCTACAAGCACTGCCTCTTCAATTGCCTCTGTTTCGGGGTCTATTACAGCAGCGACTGATCATCCTGGAGGACCCGGTTCCCTTCTCACTTATGGCATGGCTCTTGGAAGGAGACAGCTAATGCATAAGGGCTACTCTCCAGCAGTGATTTCTACTCTACTTGGTGCCCAAGATGGTCTAAGCTAGCATGCATATGAATATAGTTGAGTCCAGTAATGGTCAAAAATACTGTAGTGCTTTCATCTTGTGTTAAAGGTGTGAGTTTTGTGTGGTTAATGTACGGTTGTAGTGAGGCGCTGATCCAGAGTAATGCCAAGGTGATCAGCCGGGAAAACCCCAAGGAGAGAATCCCTTTGAGAGAGTGCAGGAATCTTTGCAGCCACAGGGAAAGCCTAGATCTGCAGGCCTGACCAAAACCCGGCCCGTTCCTCCAGAAAGGGGGAAGGCTCTAGCTATGATACCAGTTTGGAAGGGATGGAGCCAGTCTGCCAGGACACAGCACGTTTCTGATCAAGCCTACTATCCTTTTCTTACCAGGCAATACTCCCTAGCAACAAAAGGAGACTGGAAAGGGGAGGGGGGGGGGGCGGCGGCGGCCTGCTTCCTACATGAGGACTTCTAAGGGAGATATAAAGAGGAGTTTTCTTGCACTGCTATGGAAGTCTGTGGATTTTTTACTTTTGTTTGTGACTTTTGATGTAAGGGCTCGACACGGCACTGATGCTGGGATAAGCACAGTGTTCTTAGTGTTGGACTTCAGTGGGGACTCCCACAACTGGAATACGTTCCTGATAATTGCTGGTTGGGAGACTTGTACAAATGTCTGGACTGGAATGGAAAACGCAGAGTGGAGTGCTTGATTGGAGGACCAATGGAACAAGTGAGCTGGATGCCCACATCCACTGTTACAGTATGTAGGGTTTGACTTCGTGTAGCTTGAGGGGTTCTGGGAATTAACAGATGTCGGTGGGTGGAAAGTTGGCTCTCTTGTGATAGTTTCCGTTTTCTTGAAGTTTACGTAGAGTGTTTTTGGTGAGCCAGTTTGTGACTGCTGTGAAACATGCTAACAGGTTGGTGTAGGTGGGGGATGAGGTAGAGGGAGGTATGTATAGCATAATATAATCTGCATATATGTGATAAAGTACGTTGTGGGCTTGTATGAGAACTACAGGCCAGTTAGTCTGACCTTTTGTGGTGAGTAAATTATTGGAAATGCTGCTAAAACAGAGGATAGTGAGGTTTCTGGAGTCCAATGGATTGCAGGGTCCGAGGCAGCATAGGTTTACCAGAGGCAGATCTTTTCAGAAAAATTTGATTGATTTCTTTGACTGGGTGACCAGAGAGCTCAACTGAGGGAGAACCCTAGATGTGGTGTACTTGGATTTTGGTAAAGCCTTTTGACACTGTTCCGCACAGGTGACTTATGGGTCTGTTCCTAGGGTGCTCAATTAATTTATAAGTGACTGACTGGGTTAAAAATTGGTTGAGTGTGAGGCAACAGTGTACAGGTAAATGGAGCTTGCTCTGAGAAGAAGGGTGGGGTGCCACAGGAATCTGACCCAGGACGGATCCCTTTTTTTTTTTTAGTTATTTATTTAAGCATTTTTCAAATTTCATGAAATTACAGAAACAGAATAATAATCCAAAACAGTCAATATACAATCCGAAATCAAAAAGGAATCAAATTCACAACCACATCAAGGGAGAAAGATACAGTAATATAAAAAAGAAAACAAACATTGAGAAAAAAGGAGTATTACCTCCAAAATAGGGAGCAAAATAAACTGTCAATTCCTCCACCGAATTCTGATTAGCCTCTTTCCCATCTAAGAACTGTTGCAAGGATTTCACATCCGTATACACATAGGTGCGTCCCTCCAAGGTAATAATGCAGCGGCAAGGGAACTTTAAAAAAAAATACAGCCCCCAATGCCACTACACGAGGTTTAAGAAGCAAAAACTGTCTCCGACGAGCCTGAGTGCTAGGACAAACATCAGGAAATATCTGAATTTTATGACCACAAAAGAGAGCATCTCTAAACTTGAAGTATGCCCTCAAAACGCGCAATTTGGCGGAGAAAGATCTGTGCGTGAGGGAGTCATCACGGTTCCATCTGCGCGGCTCGGGACTGTAGCACCCAGTGGAGGCTTGCAGTGTCAGCGTGCAGGCAGGAGGAGGACGTGCCCTGCCTTGGAGGACCCTTCCCTGCTCAATAAAAGCCTGGTGGGTTCTATGCGGCCCGCATGGCGTGGCCTAAGGGGCGTGGCTCAAGGGGAAGGTTACGCCTCCCTTTGGTGCCCCTTATGTGCACTGGAGGTGTTCATGCTGTCGGTGTGGCCTGACCTATAGGAATGGGTAAGCGTAAAGCTAAGACTGGTTTAAAATCTGGAGAAGAAGTTGTTGTTGGGAGAGTGGTTGGCCCCATGGATAAGCATGTTCAGTCACTACTACCTGAGGTTCAATTACCGGAGGGTGCTTCGTTGAGCCCCGTACTCGGTCTCCTCCTCCTCCTGCCTATGCCATCTCTCTCATCTACTCCGTTGGACTCTCCCTGTGGGGGGTTGGCGTCTGTTGTACAGCCGGTGTTTTTGGTTAAGGCAGACACAGGGTCGTTTTCCTCCCCTGGACGGGAGGTGACTTTGATGGATATTTGGTCAGCTATACAGAATATTGATAAGCGATTGACCTCTTCTGTGTCCTCTCTATGTTCATTTTCCCAACAGGTGGTGGATAAATTGCAGCTTATAGATAAGCAAATTGATGATTGTACTAAGTTGGCTGCTCAGTCTGATCTCCGACTCCAATCCTGTGTTGATGTGGATGTTTCCTTAACTAAAGAGCTTTTCTCAGTTTCCTACAGGACGGAGGTATTGGAGAATCATTCACGGGCTTGCAACTTACGTTTTTTAAATTTTCCCTGTACGCATTTGTTGTCAGCAGAGATTTTGCTGGGGAAATATACTTTAGAAGTATTGCATTTAGAGGGGGACGTAGCAGCTGCTCATATGTATTACCTTCCGGTGGCTTCTGCTTCCACTAAGCAACCTGAGCGGGGCTTGCCCCCCTCGGGTTGCTCTGTGGACCAGAACCTAACTGCTTTTCTGGAGGATTCCTTAGACATAATTTTTAAACGCTGTACTTTGGTGGTTAGATTCAAATCAGGACGGATCCTTTTTAACATCTTTGTTGATTATTGTAGAAGGGCTGTCGGGTAAGGTTTGCCTCTTTGCGGATGATACCAAAATCTGCAATAGAGTAGACATCCAGAAAGGAGTAGATAACATGAGGAGGGATCTAGCTAAGCTTGAAGAATGGTCAAGAATTTGGCAGCTGAGATTTAATGCTAAAAAATGCAGGGTCATGCATTTGGGCTGTAAAAATCCAAGGGAGCAGTACAATGTAGGGGGGTGAAGTACTTCTGTCCACGAGGGAAGAGCTGGACCTGGGCGTGGTACTTTCTGATGATCTTAAAGTGGCTAAACAGGTAGAAAAAGCAACAGCAAGCCAGAAGGATGCTTGAATGCAGAAGGAGGGAGAGGTATTGTCAGTAGAAAAAAAGGCGGTGATAGTGCCTCTGTATAAGTCTCTGATGCAACCTCGTTTGAAGTATTGTTTGCAAATCTGGAGACCACACCTTCAGAAGGATATAAACAGGCTGGCATTTGGTATAGAGGGTGGCTACTAAAATGGTCAGTGGTCTTCGTTATAAACTATATGGAGACAGGCTTAAAGATCTTAATATGTTTTCAAGGTGTCCCTCCAGTCCAATCCAGACAAATGGGTTATGCTTATCAACCAGTAGGTGGAGACCGAGAGACACACTCTCAGATCAGTACAAATAGCCTGTACCCACTGAACTGAGCCAGTATTTTCTCAGTCTCCAGCAGGTGGTGAATATAGCCTGTGCTGAGGACTGTGGAACCTTGGTGTAGGCCATTGCTAGGCCCAGGGTGTAGAACTCAGAGGTTCTGGGTTCCTCCCCCAGTAGCTCCTTCTGGCAAGCTCCCTCTTTTCCCCCTTCCCAACGACTTTAGGGAGGGGGCCGGAGGTGGTAGTACCTGTTCCTTTAATTCTGCCTCTAATAACGAACAAAAAAAAAAAAGGCGGCAATCTGGGTCAGAGCCTAGTGAAACGGCACAGGCTGAATCGGAAAGCCAGTGAACCCCGGTCTCCAGTGGAAGGGGCTGCTAGATACGGCCTCCAGAGGCCCTGGAGTACCTTTTAAATTTGTTTGCTTAACTGGGGGAGCAGCTGCGTGCATGAGGGCTGCATGGAATGTTGCTGATGCACGCTGTGTGGCAGCCGCAGAACGCAGTTCTTTGACAATGGGCTGTGCCACAGCTGCCAGAAAACAAGTGAATCAGTGGTAGGGGACCTTGAGAAAGCCTGGGAGGATCACACTCAGTGGGGCTGATGTGCAGGATGGCGTGGTGGCCTCTGGGAATGGCAGCAGTCCTGCGATTTTCGCTGGGAACCACTGCCATCTTGAATGACTCAGTGTAGATGTCTGGTGTTAGCCTGAGTCCTCCAATTCTGCAGTCCATGGTGGAATTTGCTCCTGGGGCTGTGTCCAGTCACTAGGGGGCGCTGTGGGGACAGGGGCTGCCCCTTTATCTCTCGAGTTTGTGTTCCATCCTTCATCAGGCCTTGCTAATGAAGCAGGACACCGGAGAAGTATCCCACCAAGCCCCTTTGGGGTGGGGACAAGAGCAGGCATCTGGGAAGCGTCTATCTCTGGATCATGTGGAGGAGGAGCTGGATTTCAGCTTGTTGGCATCTCTGGAATTACTTGACCACTTTAGAGAGTCCAGTGGATCTCCTAGATCAGTTCCAGGAGGAGCTGGCATAAGGGGAGCTCCTGGTTCGGAAGAATGTATCCTTGAAGGATACTACCAAAAGCAGATAGGTTCCAAAAAAGAGTAAAGTAGCCCAAATGCCTAGAGTATGGAGCAGACAGAGCTTAAAGATCCCAAATTACCCATGTGTGCTAATAGCCAAATAAATATGAATAAAATACAGTCTCTAAAATGCTTTTATGCAAATGCTAGAAGTCTAAAAAATAAGATGGGAGAGTTAGAATATATAGCGCTAAATGAGAGGTTAGATATGATTGGAATCTCAGAGACATGGTGGAAGGAGGACAATCAGTGGGACACTGTGATACCTGGGTACAAACTATATCGTAATGATAGAGCTGATCAAATTGCTGGAGGGGTTGCGCTCTATGTTAGAGAGGGCATTGAGTCAGAAAGCATTAAAGTTTTGCAGGAAACAATTTGCTGTAGAATCTCTATGGATTGAAATTCCATGTACAAAGGGGAAGGCGATGGCAGTGGGGGTGTACTATCGACCGCCTGGCCAGAATGAACAAATGGATGATGACATGCTCAAAGAAATCAAGGAAGCTAACAAAAGTTGCAGCACAGTAATAATAATGGGTGATTCAATTACCCCAGTATCGACTGAGTCAGTGTCACGGCAGGACATGCTAGGGAGAAAGTTCTTAGATGAAATAAATGACTGCTTCTTGGAGCAGCTGGTTCATGAACTGACCAGAGGGGAAGCCATATTAGACCTAGTCCTTAGTGAAACACCAGATCTGGTGCAAGAGATAAGGGTGTTGGGGCCACTTGGCAATAGTGATCATAGCATGATCGCGTTTGATTTAATTAGTGGAGGAGGGATAGTAAGGAAATCCACAGTACTACCTTAAAACCTTTGGAAGGGAGACTATGATAAAATGAGGAAAATAGTTAAGAAAAAACTAAAAGGAGCGTTGCAAAGGTTAAAGACTTGCATCAAGCTTGGGTGGTGGTGAAAAATATGTTTGTTTATTGCATTTGATAAAAACTGCCTTTCTACAACAAGCAAAGTGGTGTACAATTAAAACCATGCTTAAAAGAAGGCCAAAGTCAGCGAAGTGGAAAAGGAATATACAATTTCTTGATAGGAAAGCAGTAGAGACAAGAAAGACATGACCAAAAATAAATAGGGAGAGAACACAAAGGAAGTAGAGGGTGTGGGGGTGGAATTTACACGAAAGGGGAGGGGACATCAAAAGCCAGTTAAAAAAGGTGAGTCTTCAGATTTTGTTTGAATGTGGCGTGATGAGGTTCCAGACGAAGGGACGAGGGGAGGGAGTTCCAATGAGTGGGGCTGGCAAAGAAGAAGGCAGAGGAGCAGGTGGATTGTAAATGAGCACGGGAAGGGTAAGGCGGTTGAGGTGGAAGGAGCGAGGAGTGTACCTGGGAAAGTGAAAAGAAAGGAGGTCTGTTAGATATTGAGGGGTGCCAGTGTAGAGAACTTCGTGAACCAAGGTAAGCAGCTTGAACTGAGAGCGATAGGGAAAGGGTAGCCAGTGAAGGCGGAATAGCAGAGGTGTTATGTGGTCCCGAGGGGAGGAATGGGTGACAAGGCGGGCAGCAATGTTTTGGATCCGTTGCAACCGGGACAATTGAGATTTAGGGAGACCAGTGAAAACAGAATTAGCGAAATCCACACGTGACATGACTAGAGACAACAACAAAGTGGTGAGGGCTGATGGAGATAGAAAAGGACGGACTGCGCGAATTTGACAGAGGAAGAAAAAGGATGTTTTAGTGACATGAGAAATATGGGCATGAAATGATAAATCAGAATCAAAGTGAACACCAAGATAACGGAAGGTGGAAACTAGAGGGACAGGGGAACCGAAGAAAGAAGGGGCCAGAAGGGGGGGCGGACTACCATGAGAAAACCAGATAGCGATAGTCTTAGCAAGATTAAGGTGAAGACAGTTAAGTGTCAACCAATTAGCTACGTCAGAGAGACAGGAATTCAGTGCAGAGAGGTCAGGACAAGAGAGGGAAGTGTGATGAAGCAGAACAATGTCGTCTGCATAGAGAAAGGCAGATATTCCAGACTGTTGGATTAAGAGGGCTAGCGGGGCTAGAAAGAGGTTGAAAAGAAGGGGAGCCAAGACAGAACCCCGAGGAACCCCGCAAGGAAGAGGGAAGGGATCCGAAGGGGGGGGGGCAGAAGAGGAGAGGACTGCGCAAGATCGAGATGAGAGGAAGGAGTGAAACCAGCGGTGAACAGTACTACAGAGACCCGCCTCCCGTAAGCGAAGAAGAAGTGAGTGGTCAACTAAGTCGAAAGCAGCTGAAAGATCAAGAGCAACCGCCACCGAGATGTCACCACGATCTTGAGCTACATGCAGTGCATTAGTAAAGGCAAGAAGGATAGTTTCAACACTGTGACCCTGGCGGAACCCCGATTGACGAGGGTGGAGAAAGTTAGTGGAATCGAGGTGATGTGAAAGTTGAGCAAAGACAAATTTCTCTAAGAGTTTAGAGAGAAAAGGGAGGTTAGAGACGGGGCGATAGTGAGCGGGAACCGAGGGATCAAGTGAGGAATTTTTGAGGATGGGGCGGATTAAAGCATGTTTCCAAGAACGGGGAAAGGTCCCTGTGGAGAGGCTAGAATTGAACATGGTAAGAATGTGGGGAAGGAATGCTAGAGAGGGTTCCAGGAGCCAAGAGACAAAAGGTCTTCTTTGAGGAAGAGATGAGATGGTGAAGTTCTGGGGGAGTGATCATGGAGAAAGATGCCCAAAGGTGGGAGGTTTGAGAGATGGGCGGGGGGAGGCGACAGGTGGAGGAGAATGAATCGGAGCAGGACAGGAAGGCAGAGACGCTCTCAAAGAAGAAATCTTATTGCTAAAGCAGGAGGCTAGAAGAGAAGGATGGGCTGGGTTGGCTAATGCTGAGGCGTGAAGGAAGTGAGAGACTGAAGGGTGGAGTAAAGGAGTCGGGTCTGATTTGGGGCGTTCAAAATAGCATTAGAGAAATACGTGCACTTAGCAAGATGGACACTAGAGCGATAGTGGGAATAGCTTGATTTAAAGAATGCTAATGCTAATGTGGTTGGTGAGGGACCCTTACGCCACAACTGCTCCACCCTGCGAAGCTGGGTACACAAAAGCCGAAGACCTCCATGGTACCAGGGATGCAGGGGTCGACGGCAAGGTGGCTGAGGATGCAGAGGGGCGATATGGTCGAGGGTAGCCGAAAGGGTCGATACTATCTTGGAAGCCCAGACCAGCTGTATTCCATGCTTAAGAAAAGTGGAAGGAAGTCCAAAAAACTGCCAGCATGGTTTAAAGGTGAAGTCAGAGAGGCTGTTGCCAAAAAAGCATCGTTCAGGAAATGGAAAAAAGAGCCAAACGAGGAAACCTGGAAACAGCACAAGCACTGGCAAGTTAAATGCAAGGCATTGATAAGGCAGGCAAAGGGAGAATTTGAGAAGAAGCTTGCTGTGGAAGCAAAAACGCGTAATAGACTTTTTCAAGTACATTCATAGCAAAACACCTGTGAGAGAGTCAGTTGGTCCATTAGATGATAGAGGGGTTAAAGGGGCACTAAGAGGCGACAAGGTGATAGCAGAGAGACTGAACGAATTCTTTCCTTCGGTCTTTACTGAGGAAGATTGTAGGGATGTTACCCATGACTGAAGTGGTATTTAAAGGTGCAGAAGAATTGAAGGAAATATCGATACATCAGGAAGATGTATTACAACTATTAGATAAACTGAAGAGTAGCAAATCACTTGGGCCGGATGATATACATCCAAGGGTGTTGAAAGAACTGAAATGTGAGATTACTAATAGCAGGTCTGCAATCTGTGAACTATCATTAAAATCATCTGTAATACCTGAAGATTGGAATATGGTGAACGTTCCAGGGGTGATCCGGGAAACTACAGACCGGTGAGCCTGACATCAGTACCGGGAAAAATGGTAGAAACCATCATAAAGAACAAAATTGCTGAACATGTAGATAGTCATGGCTTAATGGGAGACAGCCAACATGGCTTTAGACAAGGCAGATCTTGTCTTACTAATCTGTTATGTTTTTTTGAAAGTGTGAATAAACAGACAAAGGTGAGTCAGTTGATATAGTGTATTTGGACTTTCAGAAAGCCTTTGACAAGGTCCCTCATTAGAGACTTTTGACAAAACTAAAGAGTCATGGGATAGGAGGCAGTGTACTATTGTGGATCAGAAACTGGTTTAAAAGATAGAAAGCAGAGGGTAGGGCTAAATGGCCAAGTTTCCCAATGGAGAAAGGTGAATAGTGGTGTACCCCAGGGATCTGTGCTGGGTCTGCTGCTTTTTGACATATTCATAAATTACCTGGAAAAGGTAATAACGAGTGAGGTTATCAAACTTGCAGATGACACAGAACTATTTAAAGTTGTTAAAATCCAAGAGGATTGTGGAAAATTGCAAGGGGATCTTGATAAATTGGAAGACTGGGCATCAAAATGGCAGATGAAATGTATGCACCTGGGGAAGAACAACCTAAACTATGGTTACACGATGCAAGGTTCCACATTAGGAACCACCACCCAGGAAAAAGATTTAGGCGTCATTGTGGCTAACATGTTAAAACCCTCCACCTAGTGTGTAGCGGCGGCCAAGAAAGCAAATAGAGGAGCAAATGGAGGAGTAGCCTAGTGGTTGGGGCAAGGTACTTCAGGCCGGAAGGTCGGGGGTTCAAATCCCACTAAAGGACAGCAACCTTGGGCCGGAAGGACCAGGGTTTCTAGTCCCACAGGTGCTCCTTGTGGTCTTGGGCAAGCCACTTAACCCTCCATAGCCCATGTTCCCTGTAAAATAGTTATCTCCAAGTTATAATGCCCTGTTCAATGTAATTTCAGTTTGTTCAATGTAAACCGCACTGATGCAGAATAGCGCGGTATATAAGAGAATGTAAATAAAATAAATAAATAGAATGCTAGGTATGATAACCGCTGCTGATCACTGGAAGCAGCGGGATACAAATGTACACTAAATAAATAAATAAGGAAAGGAATGGAAAATAAAACAAAGGATATTATAATACCTCTATATCGTTCCATGGTGAGACCGCACCTTGAATATTGTGTGCAATTCTGGTCGCCGTATTTTAAAAAGAATTCTTTAGAAGCTCAGATGACAAGACTTCGACTTTCATACTTTGGACACATCATGCGAAGAGAGAGAGATCATTAGAGAAAGACATCATGCTTGGCAAGATAGGTCAGCGCAAAAGAGGAAGGCCAGCAATGAGATGGATCGGTACAATAACAGCAGCTACGGCTACCAGTCTGTCGTCAATGAGCCGCCTGACTCAAGACCGAACACAATTTAGGATAGCTATCCAGAGGGTCGCCATGAGTCGACTCCGACTCGATGGCACTTAACAACAACAACAACAACATAGCGTTATTAGAAAAGGTTCAGAGAAGAGCCACCAAAATGGTAAAGAGGATGGAAAGATACCCCTATGAAGAAAGGCTAAAAAGGTTAGGGCTCTTTAATCTGGAAAAGAGACGGCTGAGGGGAGATATGGTAGAAGTCTATAAATTAATGAACAGAGTGGAACGATTGTTTATATTATCAGAATATAGAAAGACTAGGGGACATGCAATGAAGCTACAGGGTATTCTATTTAAGACTAATAAAAGAAAATATTTTTTTACTCAACATGTAATCAAACTCTGGAATTCATTACCAGAGGATGTAGTAAAGGCTGTTAGTGTAGCTGGGTTTAAAAAAGATTTGGACAAGTTCCTGGAGGAAAGGTCCATAAACCATTATTAAGAAGGGACCCAGGATATCTATGCTTGACCCAGTACAAGCATTGTGGAACCTGTGTCTTTTGGGGAAACTACTAGGTACGTATGACCTAGATTGGTCACTATTGGAAGCAGGATACTGGGCTTGATGGACCTTGATTTGACCCAGTATGGCATATTTTATGTTTTTTATGGGGGCTGAAGATCCGATGGCCCTCCGTATCTTCCATGGGGTGAGCTCCTGGTGCTAATCAGAAAGTCTCTTGCGATTCTGCGCATAGTAGGGAATGCTGGGCTATTGGGCCCAGAGCTGACAGAAGACCCTCTGATGGAGGCTATCCATAAGCCCCCTCAGTCCTTTCAGTTTACAAGGCGCTATGGGCCATGATTGACGAGGAATGGAATACTCCTGACGTGGGGATCCATGTGGGACACAATATGGGTAGGCTTTATCCTATTCCACCTGAGCAAAAAAAGAATCTGTGCCTACCCAAGGTGATGGCAGTCACACGGAAAACCACCATTCCAGTGGAGGGTGGCATGGCTCTGAAGGACCAGCAGGACCGGCGCATGGAGGTTCTGCTTAAGCAGGCCTTTGAGGTTTCAGCACTGGACTTACAAGGAGCTATCTGTGGAGCCTATGTGGGCCATGCTTGTCTTTACTGGTCACAGGGCCTGCGGATGAGGCGGGCTCAGTGGCGCCTGCCTGTGCACAGGCTGCTCACCTGGAGTCGGGGCTGCTTTTACGGCAGCTTTGCTTTATGACCTGTGGTGTGTCTCTGCTAACAGCATGGCCATGGTGGTTTCTGTCTGGCACTTCTTGTGGCTGCATAACTGGTCTGCTGATGTGGCCTCTAAGATGAGGCTCAATAAGCTCCCCTTTGCAGACAGGTTGCACTTTGGAGAGGATTTGGAGAAGCTGGGCGAGTCCAATGTGCTTCAACTACCGAAGGACAAACCCAAGGCAGACAGAGTCGGCACTGTTTGGGGCTGTAGTAGGGAGTTCTGAGGGTTTGGCCCCTCCCGGGCAGCTGATCTACAGAGGACAGAGTTCCTCCAGCATGGCTCTTCCTTTCGTGGAGGGTTCAGAGACAACCGAAGGATCGCCTCTGCTGCCTCAGGTGCAGTCAAGCCCTCCCAATGAAGATTTGGGGGCCCTGGCCGGGGTGCAACCAGTGGGTGGCTGCCTATGAAGCTTCCTTCCCTTCTGGGCCCAGATTACGTCTGACAGCTGGGTCTTGGAGGTCATTTGTGAGAGCTTCACCCTCAAGTTTGCTTGGCTCCTGGCAGAGCTCTTCATGTTTTCTCCTTGCAGTTTGGCCCAGAAGGCTTGGCTGGTAGAAGAGATACTCAAGAAACTCTTGCAGCTAGGGGTGGTGGTCCTGGTGCCCCATGCTGTGTGGGGCTCTGGAAGGTATACCATCTGCTTTGTGGTGCCCAAGAAGGGAAGGGTCCTGGCAACCTATCTTGGATCTGAAGGGTGTCGCAGGGCTATGAGAGTTCCACGATTCCACATGGAGACTTTGCAATCGGTAATCATGGAGGTATGCCAGGGTGGGTTTCTTACCTCATTGGACCTGACAGAGGTGAACTTGTACATCCTGGTGAGAGCGGAGCACCAGCATTTCCTTTGCTTTGTGGTACCCAGAGGGCATTTTCAGTTTCAAGCAGTTGCTCTTTGTCCTGGCCATGGACCTGTGGGTCTTTACAAAGATCATGGTGGTGGTAGCAGCACACCTTCACAAGCAGGGGGTGTTGGTTCACTCTTATCTGGATGACTGGTTAATCTGGGGGAAGTCCCTTGAGGAGATCAGCGCTCGATGGAGATGGTGGTCTGTTGTCTACAGGAGCTGGGCTGGGTGGTCAATTTCACCAAAGCCAGCTATAGCTGTTGCAGACCCTGAAATATCTGGGAGCCCGCTTCGACACATGCTGGGGCATGGTCTGTCTCCCAGAGGGCGGCATGCAAAGCTACAGGCCCAGGTGTGGAGCCTTTGCCAGATCCTGCATCCCTGAGTTTGCGACTATCTTCAGGCACTGGACTCCATGGCGGCCTCGCTGGAGCTGGTGCCTTGGGCTTGGCTCCATATGAGAGCTCTTCAGGCGCATCTGCTCTCCCATTGGTCTCCTCTGGTGCAGTCCATGGAGTTCTGTCTTTTGCTGTCAGGGATAGCCTAGGCGAGCTTGCAGTGGTGGCTCAACCCGACAAACCTGGGCGTGGGGATGCCCCTGAGACTCTAGGCTGGGTAGTCGTTACCACAGATGTGAGTCTTTCAGCAGGGTCGGTGGGCCGCCGAAGAAGAGCAGTGGCCTATCAGTTGCTTGGAGACTAGAGCAGTGCATCTGACTCTTGTAGCCTTTTTACCCTTGGTGCAGTGGAAAGCAGTGTGGGTTCTGTCGGACAGTGCCACCAGAGTGACTTATATCAATCGCCAGGGCAGCACATGGAGCTTGCTGGTGGCGGCCAAGGCAGAGGCTCATCTGAGGGCTGTCTTGGTGGCACACATGGCCAGAGTTGCAAATGTCCAGGCAGATTACTTGAGTCGCCATACTGTGGATCCAGGGGAATGGTCTCTCTCGGATGCAGTGTTCCAGTCACTCGTGGAGCACTGGAGGATGCCGATGATGGACTTGATGACATGACTGGAGAACGCCATAGCCTCCCAATTTTTCAGTCGCCAAAAGTCTCCAGTGTCGGAGGTTCTTGATGCTTTAGTTCAGCCATGGCCTCGGGCGGAGCTGCTGTATGTCTTCCCACATTGGCCTCTGATAGGGCGGGTGTTGCATTTGTATAGAGGCACTTAACCGTCCATTGCCTCATAAAAATCCAAGTTATCAATGTCCCTGTTTAATGTACATTACCAAATTTCAAGTTTCAATGTAAACCGCTTTGATTGAAATGATAAAGTGGTATATAAAACCTGTTAAATAAATGTGTCTCTCTTACTGCAGCATAGCTCATGGCTTTGGCATGGTTCTCGCCTCCATACAGCTGGGCTTTTGGGCAGACAAGCATATGAATTGCCATAGCTGCAGTGCATATCACAAACTTTGTTAGTATGCAGTCCAACTGTCTGTATTAGAACTCCGTGAGTCCAGATGAAGTGAAAATTCAGGCCTCCCATGCAAAATCTCTTTGTTTGGAGAGATGGTCTTCCAGTAGCTCATGTGTTGGCCACTCTGGTGGATGCTGGTTGCAGAGCTGCTTCATATGCAACAGAATGGCAAGCTAGGAAGCCTTTTCTTTGGATTGACTTAGCTGAGGGATGCTGTGTGTCTTCCTTTCTGACCCTGAGTGAGCTGTCTTCTGCACAGGTATTGGCCCGTCTAGTACTAGTGAACCTAGGGGCCTCTATTTGAGCTCATGCACTGTTATGTGGATTCTGGGCCAAGTGGTGTGGTTTTTCTCTTCTTCAAGTTCCTGGCCTACAGGGGAAGCATGGCGGGGGCTTCTAGTAAGGCAGTTTGCTGGCACCTTTTTGCTTAGGGCCTGGCCCTAGCAGGCACATTCTGATTAATTTAAGCTGCTTGTTATCTCACTGTTTGGGACTTTCTCTAGGCCCATAGCAGATGTTAGAGCCTTTTAGCACTTCGACCTGGACTGTGACTTGGCCCTGATCCCACAAGGTTTGAATGATGTCCCTGTTTTTGTATAGGTTTGACCTCCAAGGGACTCCTCGAGGTGTGTGGGGGTGGTATCTCAGTATGGCTTCTTCAGCAGGAATGAAGCAGGTCTGTCCACTTGAGTGTCCTGTCTTAGTGGGCTCCTGTGGTAGAGGGTCCTGGAAGGGACCCTTCTTGGGGTCTGTGTATAAGGCCTTCCTCGTGAATTGTCCTTTATGGTTCCATTCCAGGGGTCTTGCGCGTCTGTTGAAGGGTGTCCATGCTGCAAGCCTTGGCTTCAAGTACACCTTTCTGTTTCTTTAGACAGCTCCTTTTTCACTGTGAAGCCTTTGCCATCCTTTCTTCAAGGAAGATGCCCCCCTCCTGACTGGATTGTGGTCCTTTCTTCCTTTGTAGAGAAGGGTCTTCAAACAGACTCCTTGCTGCATGTGGTGAATGGTGGTCTTCCTCCTACCCTGGGTCCTCACTGCTTGGGTACATCTACTTGTCCAGACTGGTCTTGCAGTATAAGGAAGTAGAAACTTTAGTCATATCTGATAATCTCTGTTCCTTGAATCCTGCTAGACCAGTCCAGGACATGCCCTGGAAGATTCCTTTTGCAGAGTGGTCACATTAGTAGTGATGCTGCCTGGGAGAGTCTTTCTGTAGGTATGAGGGATGGGGTTCCTGCTGCTGTGGAAGGTCTAGTGAACCTTGTGGTCTGACACCAGCTTTTTTCATGGTAAAAAAAAAAAAAGCCAAGTACTTGCTCATGTTCTTCATGACAAAGATGTTTTGGGCCTGATTTTATTCCAAGGCATTTACATGGTTTGCAGACCTGCAAACTGTGCAACTGCAGCTCAGCTGGATATGCAGTGGCACTAATGTGGTTGGTGCTGCTGAATATCCACGGATGCAGTTGCTACATGCCAGATGCTAAATGCTGGCCTTACTTTAGCCACAGAAGATGACCACTGCCCAGTTACCTTCCGGGTTATGCAGCCAATCCGGATATTCAATGCTGGTGGATGGATGTAGCTTCAGTGTTGAATATTTGGATCTAGGATTCAGTGCTGGCAGCTAGTTGTTGTAGGAGCACTAACTGCCTGTGCTGAATATCGAGCCCTTTGTGTTTTTGTTAATATTGTTGTTTGAGTTTTTATTTATTTACTTTTTATTGTTTTGTTTTTTGTTTTTTTTAGTTTGGCTTTCTGCTTGTGAAGTGTCATACTGGCTCCTCTCAATGCCATACCAGAGGATATACCAGGTGATGACATAACTGCAATTTTCTCAAGTCTGCTTCCACCTGCTGGCAGGGGGGACATAACCCTATCGTCTAGACTGGTCTAGCAGGATTCAAGGAAAGGAGATTATCAGGTATGATTAAAATTTCTCCTTATGCTGGTCTCCTGCAATACTCGCTTTGACTTCCAGCTTATCCAGTCCATTGTTCATCACACTCTTTACTCTGCCTGTCCTCCTTATATCCCTACCTTAATTTTGTCATATAGGCCCTCTTATACCTTAATCTCCTCAAGGCTTTGCTGTTGTCCCTCTTGTCTCTTCTCCCTCTTCTACTCTCCACTTAGTGGTCTCTAGGAACTTCTCCTTTGCTTACCTTAGCCCCTCCCTCTGGAATTCCCTCCCACTTTCAACTTTTTCAAGTATCCCCTTTCCCCAGATTTAATGAGGGCCTGAAAGCGTGTTTCAGCATGTCTTTCCTCAAAGCCTCTCTTCCCTGATCACCTTCCCTTAGAGTCCTAGTCTGCATTTCTTCTCTCCCCCTTCCTCTCTATTTCCCATGGCATTGTAATCCCCCTTCCTCCGCCTCCTGTCCTCTGTTTGTTTTTATTGCAAATTGCCATGATGACCTTTTGGCAACTGGCAGTAAAGCAAATGAAATTAATGGAGTACATGCACATTATTGCACCTGTGTTGGCGCAGGGGTTGAACTTTTATAAAACCATGTATGTAGTACTGGAGTTAGTTCTGTGAGCCTTCTAAACCTTTACTAAATGTCTATATTTCAGTTTATAAAATAGGTGTTCCAGGTGCCCTATTATAAAATTACCACCAACATGTCTATCCTACACATCAGTGATGGAAATATATTTAGAAGAGTTAGCTGCTGGTCAAACATTTTTAGAAGCCAAGGAAATTTCTTTTCTCTCTTTGTTCAGTTTTCCTTTTTTTGCTTTCTGCGTTTTTGTTTGTTTGTTTTTAAACTCTTTTCCTTTATATTTTGCTTATGTGAATTTTAGTTGTGGATGCTCTGGAATTTTCCAGTTTGAATTCTAATATGTTTTTTTTGCTCTTGTAACCTCCACTGGAAGACTGTCCTAGATGTCTGTCCTCCTTCCAGTGAAAAAGTATCTGCTGTCTAATTCCTTTTGTTTCAATCCTTTCCACTCCATGGGTAGGTGCTGGCTGAGACAGTGTTGTCTTGGCAGTGGCAGTGTTTCTCAAAAAGCTTTACAATGTCCTGATTTAAACACTTATTCAGGAAGCCTTCCCTAGATGTTAATCCCGTTGAGAACTGCTAGTTGTACATCTCTGATTTGTATTAAACCTTATTCAAAAGGTGGTGCTTGGGCTACTGAAGGATTTTTTGGAAAAGCATGTTAAGTGCCATCGAGTTGGAGTCGACTCATGGCGACTCTCTGGATAGCTATCCTAAATTGTGTTCGATCTCCAGTCAGGCGGCTCATTGTTGACAGACTGGTACCCGTAGCTGCTGTTATTGTATCGATCCATCTCATTGTTGGCCTTCCTCTTTTGCGTTGACCTTCTATCTTGCCAAGCATATTGTCTTTCTCTAATGATCTCTCTCTTCGCATGATATGTCCAAAGTATGAAAGTCGAAG
Source organism: Ichthyophis bannanicus (assembly GCA_033557465.1). Lineage (NCBI taxonomy): Eukaryota > Metazoa > Chordata > Amphibia > Gymnophiona > Ichthyophiidae > Ichthyophis > Ichthyophis bannanicus. The sequence goes on along the minus strand of CM066032.1, from coordinate 922,529,815 downwards.
TCTTGTCATCTGAGCTTCTAAAGAAAGCTTAGGTTTGATCTCCTCTAGTACCGACTGGTTTGTTCTTCTGGCAGTCCATGGTATACACAGTATACGCCGCCAGCACCATAATTCAAAGGCATCAATTTTCTTCCTGTCTGTCTTTTTCACTGTCCAGCTTTCACATCCATATGATGTTATTGAAAATACCATGGCTTGAACAAGTCGAATCTTTGTATGGAGAGAGACATCTCTGCTCTTGAGAATCTTATCTAGGTCTTTCATAGCCATTCTGCCAAGAGCAATGCGTCGTCTGATTTCTTGACTGCTTGTTGCTTCTTTATTGATAGTTGATCCAAGTAGGTTAAAGTTGTTCACAATTTCAATTTCTCCTCCTTCAACGATGAACCTGTTGATTATGCCAGTTGTCATGATCTTTGTCTTCTTTACATTAAGGTGCAGGCCCATTTTGAGACTATGTTCTTTGATTGTGAGAAGCAAATGTTTCAGATCAGCTTCACTTTCAGCCAGTAATGTGGTATCATCAGCATAGCGAAGGTTGTTGATGACTCTTCCACCAATCTTCACACCTCTGTTGTCTTCATACAATCCTGTTTCTCTGATGATTTGTTCTGCATACAAATTAAACAGGTAGGGGGAAAGTATGCAGCCTTGTCTTACATCATTGCTTATTTTAAACCATTCTGTTTCTCCTTGTTCCGTTCGAACTGTTGCTTCTTGATCAATGTACAGATTGCGCAAGAGAACGATCAGGTGTTCTGGTATACCCATGCTTAATGTGGCCCAGAGTTTCTCATGGTTTACACAGTCAAAAGCCTTGCTATAGTCGATAAAGCACAAATAGATATCCTTTTGGTATTCTTTAGTCTTTTCAAGGATCCATCTCACATCCGCAATGATGTCTCTCGTTCCTCGCCCTTTCCTGAACCCTGCTTGCACTTCAGGTAGTTCTTGTTCCAGGTATGGTTGTAATCTCTTTTGAATAATCTTCAGTAGAATCTTGCTGGCATGTGGGATCAGAGCGATTGTGTGATAATTTCCACAGTCCAGTTGGATCACCTTTCTTTAGTATTGGTATAAACACAGATCTTTTCCAGTCAGTTGGCCATGATGTTGTCTTCCATATTTCTTGGCAGAGTCTTGTGAGTACGGTAACAGCTGCATCAGATTGCTGCAATACTTCTATGGGAATGCTATCAATGCCTGGTGCTTTGTTCTTTGATAAGGCTTTCAATGCTGCTTCAACTTCTTCTTTCATCACCAATGGTTCCCGATCATAAGGTACAGGTTGAAACGGCTGTTGGTCCACTTGATCTTTATCATATAAAAACTCTGTATATTCCTTCCACCTTTTCTTGATCTTCTCAGCATCATTCAACATAGAACCTTGAGCATCTTGTAAAATTCCAATTCGAGGCTGGAACTTTTTCTTTAACTCTCGTAGCTTTAGGAAAGCCGATCTTGTTCTTCTTCTAATAGTTTCTGCTTCTATTTCCTTGCAAGTGTCATTGTAGTACTTTTCCTTGTCCTGTCTTGCTGCACATTGGAAATCTCTGTTGAGTTCTGTGATTGTCCTTCTTTCTCCTCTGGCTTTAGCTTCTCTGCGTTTCTGGGCAATTTTCAGAGTTTCTTCCGTCATCCATTTTGGCCGTTTTTGCTTTTTCACCTTTTGTAGAGACTTCTCGCTTTCTTCCAACACAACCTTCTTGATGTCATTCCATAACTCTTCCGGAGCTCTGTCATTTGTATCTAAAGCAGCAAATCGATTTTGCAGGCAGTCTTTAAATTCCAGTGGTATATTCTCAAGGTCATATTTTGCTGCATTCATGAGTGATTTGCTCTTTTTCAACTTTAGCTTGAGTTTGCATACTAGTAGTTGATGATCTGTACCACAGTCAGCTCCAGGTTTTGTCTTTGTTGATGTTACAGAGCTTTTCCATCGTTGACTTCCACATATGTAGTCAATTTGATTTTTTATATAATCCATTCGGTGAAGTCCATGTGTACAGTCGCCGCTTGTGTTTGCTGGAAGAAGGTGTTTGAGATGAATAGATCATTGGTCTTGCAGAATTCTATCAGTCTTTCTCCAGCTTCATTTCTGTTGCCAAGTCCATATTTTCCAACTACTTTGCCTTCTTCTTTGTTGCCAACTTTTGCGTTCCAGTCACCCATGACTATCAGGATATCCTGTTTGCATGTTCTGTCAATTTCAGCTTGTACTTGTTCATAGAACTCTTCAATTTCATTCTCTTCTGCAGCTGTTGTTGGGGCATATACTTGAATTATAGTTGTGTTGATAGGCAATCCTCGTAGACGAATAGAGATTAAGCGTTCGCTGACTGCATTGTATTTCATTACAGTTCTTGCACGTTTCTTCTTTATTATAAATGCAACACCATTTCTTCTTTGTCTTTCATTTCCAGCATAGTAGACCATGTGATCATCTGATGCAAAGTGCCCCATGCCAGTCCATTTCAGTTCGCTGACACCCAACAGATCAAGTTGTACACATTCCATTTCATTCTTGACCACCTCCAACTTCCCTTGATTCATGCTTCGTACATTCCATGTTCCAATGTGTAAGACATCTTTACAGCTTCTGACTCTCATTTCATGCGCAGCTACATCAGCAGTCAGACTTCCCGAGGGCTTTGATCCAACCACATCATAAATGCTGGCTTTACTCTGAAAAGTCTTCAGCTCTTCCCCAGTAGCTAGTTGAGTGCCTTCTGACCTGGGGGTCTCATCTTCCAGCACCATAGCACAATTTGTTTTGTTGTAACTATCCATTGGGTTTTCATGGCAAGATACAGAAGTAGATTGCCAGGCCTTTCTTCCGCGCAGTTTAAGTTTGGTGGTGTTGCCGTTGTCACAAAAATGTGATCCTCCGCCGTCAACACTGTCCCATTCTGCTGCTGCCCAGATGGGTGGTTTGTCTTGGTCTGGCACCTCAGCTGAGACCTGACCATCTTGGGAGACCCTGCCAGTAGTTAAACTACCGATAGAAAAGCATAACTGCCTTGTATATTTTCAAACAAGACAAAATCTCCCCAGTAAAGTGTGTATAGCCTAACAGTTCAAAATACATCACACCTTCCACTATATAACGTCAATTTGAATGCCACTAAATACCCGAAAAGAAGATAGCTTATTGAAAAAATTGAATAATGGGGACCTCAGTGCAAATATATATTTAAAAATCACAATTTTTTTGTCAAGACCAATTAATGAAAATGATGGGAGCAGAGTACTGAATTGGGTTTAGTGGTTAAGTATCCCTCATGGAAGTCTCCATTATTAAAACTTTTAAATAAGTTTAATTTAATTTAATTAACAGTCGCTTATATACCGCACCTTCCAGAGATCAGGTGCGGTTTACATTTAACAACAATATAACAGGCTGATGTCTGTTTTACAATGAACGTCTGAAACAGTGTAACTATTATACAACAAAACAGTCAGTAATCATTTACAAGGAACATCTTAAAACAAAGGAAAATTGTGCAAAAACAAATAACATTTTGGTAACTATATACAATTTGGGGTATGAGTGCATTACATAAGACGTAAAAATATATTATAAATTTCTAAACTAGTGTAAAATCTTAGGAGTGGAAGGTGTTGGATCATGTCAATTTTGTGTCACTCAGTCAAACAGTGTTATTATCCGTTTTCTTGTTGGGAGAGGGAGTTTGTTGATAGCCTGTAGTGTGCCTTAAACAGATGTGTTTTTAGACTCTTACGGATCTCTTTGATCTCATTTATTGATCTGATTTCCTCTGGGAGGTCATTCCAGATAATGGGGGCCACATGGGAAAATGCTTTTTTGTTAGTTGTCTTTTTAGCTTTTATGTATTCTTTTGGGGTCCTTAATTTGTTTGTTTGGTCTCTTCTATGTAGATTATTGGTTGATTCTTTAGATATGAGATTTTTTAAGTTGTCGTCTTTTTGGTATTTAGTGGTGCTCAAATTGATGTTATATGGTATAGGTGTGGTGTATTTTGTATCTTTTTAAGTCCGAGCTGCACTTCAGTACGGATACTGAATTGGTCGTCGTTGTCTTCCCTCTTTTTCATTTTTTAAAAAAATAGATGACCATATTGGACCAGGATAAATCTGTTTTGATCTTATTGGACCTGCTAAGCTGCCTTTTGACCCCATTGATTCTAAGCTAATAATTCTGTTTGTGCTTTTCCAGTAGGTCTCAAGCCGAGGCATGGCTTTTCTAAAGGTAAGCATAAGCATCCTGTTTCTCACAAGAAACAGGAAATGCTTGCTACCACCTTTAGAAACAATGGTTTGTAAGGCAGCACAGCGGCAGGAGCAAAGAAAAATGCTCCCATGGCTGTTTTAAAATCTGCTTTGAGAGGAGGTGACTGATGCTGGGACTGTATTTATTATTTATTTATTTATTTTATTTATTTACATTCTCTTATATACCGCGCTATTCTGCATCAGTGCGGTTTACATTGAACAAACTGAAATTACATTGAACAGGGCGTTATAACTTGGAGATAACTATTTTACAGGGAACATGGGCTATGGAGGGTTAAGTGGCTTGCCCAAGACCACAAGGAGCACCTGTGGGACTAGAAGCCCCAGTCCTTCCGGCCCAAGGTTGCTGTCCTCTAGTGGGATTTGAACCCCCGACCTTCCGGCCTGAAGTACCTTGCCACAACCACTAGGCCACTCCTCCACTCCTGTGGCTGGCTGATAGGGGTGAGGGGGGAGAGGGGGACTGGACGGGAGTTTGACACCCGGTGATAGGTCTGGAAGGGGCTTGGTAGTGGGGAAGGGGGACTGGAAAAAAGCAGAGCCTGGGGGGGGGGGTGCTGTGACTGAAATGGAGCTGATAACTGGGGATGGGTCTGGAAGAAAGCTGACACTGAGGAGGGGGAGAACTAGAAATGCAAGAGGCTGACATTGGAAGGTACTGTGGAGGGAAGGAACTGGAAGGGAGCTGACATTGGAGGGGGGGGACCGAGTCCAGAACCTGAAGGAAGGGATGGTATTGGGAATGGAAGGGGACTGGAAGGGAGAAGACACTGGGTAGGGTTGCAAACTTACTCCAGATGTGCCCGACAAGCTTGATCCAGTCCTGGGTTTACCCTATTGCATGCAGGATTATGCAGTTCTGATTTTTCTATTGCACTCTATAAGAAAACGGAGTCCTCTGCATGCAATAGGGTAAACCCAGGACTGGATCAGGCCAGCTGGGGCACATCTGGGGCCATTTGGCAAGCCTAACACTGTGGGAACTGGGAGTGGGAGCTGGGAATGGGGAGGGTTACTGGGACTGGAAGGAGGTTGACATTGTAGGGGTACTGGGATTATAACAGGGCAGATTCTGGGGCTGGAATAGGAAATGGGCTGATACAGAGGGGAACTGGAAGGGAGCTGGGACTGGCAGGGAACTGATGCTGATAGATGCTGAGTTCAGGTTGGGGGAAAAGAGGCATAAACTAGAGGAGTAAAAAGGGAGAGGAAGTAATAAGGTCATATAAGGGGGAAGAATGATAGAGAGGATTCAACAATGGATGCTGGGATACAGAGGAGGATAGGCAGGGTTAATATATATTGAAGAAAGAAGTACATGGGTGAGTGCTGGGAAAGTGGATTTAGGAGGCAGGAGGGGTGAGTACTGGGGACATAGAGATGCAGGAAAGCTGGGACTCAGATTATGTGGAGGCTCTAAAATTAAGCGGGACAACAGAAGAAGGCAGACTCTTAAGATTGGCTGGGTATTGGGAATGTAAGTGGGGGCTAAGGGAATGGATAAAGTGGAAGTGTGTGGACTCGAGTATAACTGAAGAGAGATTGGGGACTAAAGAAATTGACCAGAGATTAGGAGGACCATGGGGACTAGATAATGGTGGGCATGAGTAAAACTGTGAAAAATATGGGTAAGGGAAAAGGTTTGAAGGACCTGGAGGGTTTGGGGAGGGTCTGAGAGTCAAAGGAAGGTGGGCAGGCCTTTGAATGTGAGAGAGCGTAGAAATGAAGGAGGTAAAAGGAGAAATGGAGTCTAGATAGGGACTGGTAGTAGAAAGGGGATGAGTAATTGATAGGGAAGGGGCTGGGGCCGATTAGGGAATGAGAAATAGATGAGGCTGGATAGGGGATGAGTAAAGAGGGAGGAAATGGAGGACTATAAAGTGGGTGAAAGATGGGGGAATAGGAGGCTGGGGAGAGAATGACAGAGGGGGTACTACTACTACTAATCATGTGTTAGAGCACTACAAGGTGTATGCAGTGCTGTTCATATAGATGTACGACACAGTCCCTGCTCATCAGAGCTTACAATCTAATCAAGATGAAAAAAAAGCCGCAAAACTGGGGACTAGATTATGGCAAGATGCACATAAGTAGTGGACAAGAGAATGAGGAGCATCAGGATCCAAAAGCAGCCTCTAAGAGGTGGGTCTTCAGCCCAGACTTGAATAGGGTAATGGGAGGAGTGGAGATGCAAGAATAGGAAATCGAAAGCTGGTAAATAGTGAATGTTGAAAAGACGCAGACTAAAGGGCGGAGATAAGGAGGAATGAAATCTAACTATAGGGTAGATTAAAAAAAAAAGGCAGCTGAGAGAAAAAAATAATCCAGAAGAATCAATGCAAGAGAGATGTAGGTAAGGAAGGGAAGAAGATAGGAAGAGTGAAAAACCCCCCCAGAAAATGGAAATATTGTAAAAAAATGTAGGAGACGCCCAAGAAGAGGAAGTGGTAAAGAGAGCAGGACCAACGCAGTTGGAAAAATAAAGTAATTGGACAACAAATGTCAGTCTGTAGAGAATGAAACGTGTCTGTTTTGAAAAGTGCTTTTCTTATAGCTCACTACAGGAGGAAATGAATGTCTATTTCTCTCTTCAGTGTTCCACTGCTCAATCTGCTTTTGGGGTTTCCATTTCATTTTTTGTCTGTATATTTGTTTCCAACTTTGTTTTTTCTTTACAAGACTATGGTCTGTTCCATGTGCAGCTGAAGTGGGGATTCTGCTAACATGTTGGTTTTGGGTGGGGATCTGTAGTAGTCTGACTTGTTCTGCTTTCCCCACTGGAAGTGTGCTGATGTACTAGAATATTTACACTATTTATTTATTTATTTAGCTGCATTTATATCCCGCTTTTCACTGGGTCAAAGCGGTTGGGGGATACATTTAACATGAGGGGATATGACACACGTACACTAATACTTACAGGGAACATGGGCAATGGAGGGTTAAGTGGCTTGCCCAAGACCACAAGGAGCACCTGTGGGACTAGAAACCCCAGTCCTTCCGGCCCAAGGTTGCTGTCCTCTAGTGGGATTTGAACCACCTACCTTCCGGCCTGTGGTACCTTGCCCCAACCACTAGGCTACGCCTCTCCCTGCACTATTGACTTTTCATAAGAACATAAGTTCATAAGATATGCCATACTGGGTCAGACCAAGGTCATCAAGCCCATTATCCTGTTTCCAACAGTGGCCAATCTAGGTCATACGTACCTAGCAGTTTCCCCAAAAGACACAGGTTCCACAATGCTTGTACTGGGTCAAGCATTGATATCCTGGGTCCCTTCTTAATAATGGTTTATGGACCTTTCCTCCAGGAACTTGTCCAAACCTTTTTTAAACCCAGCTACACTAACAGCCTTTACTACATCCTCCGGTAACAAATTCCAGAGTTTGATTACACGTTGAGTGAAAAAATATTTTCTTTTATTAGTCTTAAGTAGTATACCCTGTAGCTTCATTGCATGTCCCCTAGTCTTTCTATATTCTGATAACGTAAACAATACGTTATCAGAATATGTAGTTGGTGCAGTTTGAATTTTTGGACTTGGAGCTGATATGGTATAGTGAGCCTTTGAGTGTTCATTTGCAGGGTTTTGTGTTACTACACAACATGTCTTGAAGTGGAGGGAGTTTGTATTGTCTCTGCTGAGATACCAGAATTTGAACAGAATCTATGTTGCGTTGTAAAGTGAAATATCCTACTTCTGCTCTGCATCTGTTATTGGGAGTGTATTTGTTAGTCTGGGAATAATCCACAGTACATTCTATCTGTGTGTTCTTAAACAGGCAAACAGATTTTCCCTATCATCCTGCTAGACCAATCCAGACAAGTAGGTTGTGTCCCCCTACCCAATGTGGAGACAGATAAAGCTTCCATATGCTTCTCGTGACATCATACCATATCAGCCAGAATCTCTAGAGGGATCCTTCATTAGTTTTTTCCAGCAGGTAGTGGATGCAAGTTTTTCAGCTCTCTGGAAATCTGAGAAAATACAAGGAAGATTTGATAGGCAAGACTGATTTCACTCGTGAGCAACCATCCTGTTGGTAGATTTCTCACTGGAGCACAACACAGGAGGCTCCACTAGGGTCACCCTTAAAACAAGTGCTCTTTTCGGATGCCATGGGAGAAAGGAAGTTGGTTCAATTCTCTGACCTTATCTTGTTAAGGACACGTTGAGCAGCCTGAAAATTGGAAAGGAGTTTTGGAAGGATTCTTCAAGCCTCACACAACCTTGGTACTCCCTCCTTTCTCCTTCCCCCTACTCTCCCCCTGAAGATTTGAAGAAGGCTCTCAAAGGTATGTGACTGCATGTCTGGCGACAGGAGTGTAACACTGAGCCCGACATGTTTTTTACCTGCCCAGGGTTTCTCGGAGGTGAGTACCAAAGGCTAAACCTTTGTCTATCTTGTCTGTGGGGGCTCCTGATTTCATTCATTCCAGGGGGCCAAGTCTGGTTTGGGGTCACTCAGGATGTCCTGTTGGTCCATTGGTCTCCATATCTCATAAAAAGATGTAGTGAATTAAAAAAAAAAAAAAGTACAGAGAGGCAATTAAAATAATAGGATGGAATGAGCTTTTATTTTTTTTTTTTGTTGTTTAATATAAAGAAGGCCGACGAGCTTAGAGTTTTTTAGTGTGAAGAAGAGATGGCTGAGGTAGAGATATGATAGAGGTCTATAAAATCTCGAGTGAGATGGAATGAATAAATGCAAATTGATTTGTTTTTACTGTTTCAAAAAGTACAGACTAGAAGACAAGCCACAAAGTTATTTGGGGACATGTTTACTAAAAGTTAACACATTAATGAACAAACATGTTTGCGCCTGGTGCATATTTCCTAGCAAAAGAAAGGTGCAAGTACTCATGCAAGGCACTTTCATTAATACATGAGGACTGTGAGTCAATTTTAGCAGGCAATGAAAAAGATGCCGATACTCCATACTACCGCATACCCCTTCAAAAAAAGCCCTGGCTGTGCCTATAGTAACAATGCCCCTAAGTAGTATCTTTAAAACAAATAGGAGGAAATTGTTTTCATGCAATATATACCTAAGCTCTGGATCTCATTGTTGGAAGATGTGATAAACCCAACTACTTTTAAAAAAGGGTTTGAATAAATGCCTGGAGAAAGTCCATAAACTGTAGATCTGGGGAAAGCCAGTGCTTATCTCCGAGGTTGAGTAATATGCTATCTTGCTACTTTTTGGGATTCTCCAAGGTACTTGTGACCTGAATTGGCCGCTGTTGAAAATGGGCTACTGGTCTGACCCAGTATGGCAGCTCTCATGTTTTGTTATGAGGAAAGAGGGAGCCATAATTAAGTAAAAAATCAATATAAGAAGTAGATAACTCTACAGATTACACATAATTTAAACATTCCTAAATCCACCACCATCTTATGACAAGAAAAGAGAAATGGACATAAACAACATAATTTGTAAATACATTTTTCTAACTGGAACAGTTCAAGAGACGACATCATTTATTCCGTTGAAATGTAGCTAACCAGCAAGCATTTGTCTTGCGCATTCCTAACAGAGACTCCATTGCAAGCAAGGTAATTCTGTGTGGCTTTTAAATACAAGCTCTCTGCCTGAAAGCTCTTAAAGGGGTTTTGGTTTTCATTTTTAAAAGCTAATTCTTTTTCTGTACTGCTAAGGGGGAATATTTTATGTTGTTGGGCAAAGCTTTGTTAGAGTTCACTGTTTTTTGTTCCGTCTACTCATTCGCAACGAACTCTTTGAAACCACTGACCTCATCATCTGCAGAGAGCAGCCTCTTCTCTCTGGATCCTTTACATCTAGTGGAAGGCGTGAAAATATCCCAAGAAAGGATATAACCTGAGCTTGAACACTCCAAAGTTGCAGAATCAGTGACCACACAGAAGCAAAGGGTAGTGGTGGTTGGTGACTCTCTTCTGAGGGGTACTGAGACATCCATCTGCCAACCAGACTTGATGTCCAGAGAGGTGTGCTGTCTGCCAGATGCTAAACTCCACGATATTATGGAGAGTTTGCCGGGACTCATCAAACCTACTGACTATTATCTAATCTTGCTACTTCATGGCTCTGGGACAGAGGGTGAAGCAGATAGGTGCGCAGGTGATATTTTCATCAATCCTCCCTGTTGAGGGTAAAGGCTGAGGCAGAGAAGCTCGCATCCTAGAGATGAATGCATGGAAGGTGTCATCGAGAGTGTTTTGGTTTCCTGGACCATTGGATGATGATGATCCAAGGGATGTCCAAGAAAGTTGAAGTGTCTTCAGCAGCAGACTGGCTAACCTACTGAAGAGAGCTTTAAACAAGATTTGTTGGGGATGGGTGAAGAGATCCAGGCAAGTGAAACCTTAAATACCTCTGTAGAAATGGGTAATAGGAGCAACATCTGGAATGTGGTGTGTATGAATGCCCGTAGCATGGGAAATAAGATCCCAGTTGTTGAGGCTTTAATGGAAGAGGCTGATTTGAATTTAGAGGCTGTTACGGAGACATGGTTCACGGACAACCATGACTGGGATGTAATTATACAGGACAGGATAAGAAGAAAGGGAGGAGGAGTGATACTATATGTAAAAAAATATTAAAGCTATAAAATTACAGGACTTGGAAGGGAGGAGATACTGTGAGTTAAACTGGAAAGAGGGAAAGGGAAATCCATTTGCATTGGAGTGATATTCAGATCCCCCTTGCAGGGAGAAGTGGAAGGAGATTTAATAGAATACATAAGCAGTATTGCCATGAAAAAACTGCTATTGACAGGTAATTTCAATATGCCAGATGTTGATTGGCACATCCCTGTTGCAGTGTCATCTAGAAGTAAGGAGATCTTGGATTCTCTACAGGGAGAACTATTCAGGCAACTGGTAACAGAACCCACACATGAAGGGGCCATCCTGGACTTGTTGCTTACCAATGGGGAAAGTGTTTCTGTTCCTTATCGTCACTCCAGTCCAGTCCCTTTACTTCTGGGTTACGCAACCCTTCCAGCAGCTTGGAGGCTGAGCGCAACCTTTTTGGGGATGGAGCGGTATAAATACCACTGGGACCACCCACCAACTCCAGTATTCTCAGCCTCCAAGCAGCTGGAGGGTTCCGTAAGCCTAGGGCTTACTGGAGTCTTCCTTTTTATTTAGATCATTTAAATTTTCACTTTTATTTCACTTTTATTTCTTATTTGACTGATTTCTTTACGTTTAGTTTTTAGCAGGTCCTGCACCTTTAATTCCTCCTGCCTGCTCTCTCCTCCTCCCCCCCCCCCCCCTGGTCGGCACGGGCGTCGGAGGTGTTTTCCTGCAGACAGCAGCGAAGATAATTTTTTTTTTGCTGATCTCCTCTGCTGTGTTCACGGCTAGCTCCTGCACAATTTCACCCGGACCTACCCTGCTTCGCGCCGAAGCCCTACTGGTGGCTGAGCTCTTGAGGCAACGCCGCAATTCTATTCCCACCGCCGGACCCGTCCCGGAGCAGAAGGACGTGGAGGCGAGCTCCGGGTCTCCCGTTTACCTGCGGGGCAGCAGTCTCAAGCGGCGATCTTCATTTAGAAGAGCGGTTCCCACCTCCCGGGCTGCTTTCGGGGTGGAGATCCGCCGGCCCGGAGGACAGACTCGCGGTCCCCCGTTCAGGTCTCCACGTGGTGAGGCCTACCACGTGTGGAGCCAGCGGGCAGTGATCGCTGAGCCGGGCCCAGCTAACAACAGAAGCCATAATCGCAAGTACATTGGTTAACTTCAGTTTTAAAGCGATTTCATTTGAGTTTTTGATTTCATTTGTTTCATTTGTGTTTTATTTGTAATGTTGAATTTAGCTTAACAAGAACAAAGGGGCTGTTAGTTTCCCGGTTCTGGGGAACTATTGATCTACTGGAGGAGAGAGCACACAGCACACACACACACACTCAGTCCATTTAAGAGTGTTCAGCCTCTGTTAGGAGGTTCTGGAATTCTGTGCTGTACAGTTTTTGGTGCTTAGGGCTATTGCGAAGCCTCGGAGTAAGAAGAGCTTCTGTAGCTCTCATCAAGGACATGGCGGGCAAGTCTAGGTGTCCATCCTGCGGCACACGCAGGGGCACTTCCTCGGAGGCAGGGATCTGCAGGGGTTGTGCTGCAGTGGCTGCCTCCGTGGAACAAGAAATTAACTTGGCCATGACACAGCCTTCTCAGGGGTCAGGAGACCCCCTAGAAGGGGAGGGGGGGTCCCAGTTCCCTCCCTCTACATCCTCGGATTTACCCACTCCTCCTCTGCCCCTTTTGCCCCCCCGCAGGTGCAGGGGGGGCCGGAGATTTTTTCTCCCCTGACTTCATCCTCTTACTTCACAAGGCCTACTGCCTGCGTAAGCAGGGCTTAGGGACAGTAGATGCTGGTCCGTCGGCGGACGACAAGTCAGCTAGACCCATGAAAGCAAGCAATCCGGAATCCGGTATTCCTCCTAAGCGTCCCCGTCTTAGTTGTGAGGAGCCTCTAGCGTCCCTCTCACAGGGTACCCCGGAGGAGGATAGCTCTGATAAGGACTTGGACGAGGAAGAGGAGGAGCTTGAAGAAGGGGAGATCCCGGATAATTAGAGTCTTTCGTCGGGAGGAGCTCCCGGCATTAATTAATGAGTCCCTGAAAGTTCTCAATGTGGCCTCAGACACGGCAGCAGAGGAGGAGGCGTTGGAGGATCCGTTAATCCAGGCCATTAGGAGATCCCAGAAGGTTTTCCCTGTCCACAGGGTGGTGCGTCAGATGATCCAGGAAGAATGGGATCAACCAGAGTCAAGTTTAAGGGGAGTCCGGGCCATGACTCGCCTATACCCTCTTCCAGAGGCAGACAAAGAGCTGCTGAAGTCTCCCAGGGTGGATGCAGCGGTATCAGCAGTTACTAAGAAGACTACTATCCCAGTTGAGGGCAGCACGGCCTTAAGAGATGCTCAAGACAGGAAGTTGGATACGCTCCTGAAACAAGCCTTGATGTAAGCGCTCTCGCCTTGCAGGCCTCCGTGTCAGGAGCTTGGGTGGCTCGGGCCTGTTTAAGGTGGGCACAACAGCTCCAGGCAGCAGAGGGCTCAACGGGCGAAACACAGGCCAACTCGGCTAGGGTGGAATCCGGAGCAGCCTACTTGGCGGATAGTCAGTATGACCTCATCAGAAGCCTAGCCAAGAACATGGCCTCGGTGGTGGCGGCTAGGCGTTATTTGTGGCTACGGAATTGGGCAGCTGATGCTTCCTCAAAGGCACACCTGAGTCGACTTCCCTTTAAGGGGAAGCTGCTGTTTGGAGAGGATTTAGAGAAGTTGGTAAAGTACCTGGGCGAGTCTAAGGGAGGCAGGCTCCCGGAAGATAGACCAAAGCAAGGGCGCCCCCTAGCCCCAGTGCATACCCAGCCTAGGGACTCGCGGAGGTTTCGCCCAGCCAGGTCAAACACTTTTCCCAGGGGTCGTTTTCCCTCGAAGGGACAAGGTTTTAGAGGGTTTCGAGGAGCAGGTCGAGGTTTTGGGGCATCCTCCTCCTCCTCCTCGGGACCTAGAAAACAACAATGAGATGACGGGGGTCCAGGAGGAAGGGCTGCCGGTGGGCGGACGCTTAAGGCAGTTTCTTCCCGCCTGGTCCCGAGTCACGTCATATCAATTGGTCCTAGAGGTGATCAGAGAAGGCTATGCTCTCGAATTTGCAAAACAAATACTTCCAGCCTTTGTTCAGTCTCCCTGCGGTTCTTCTACAAAGAGGGCGGCGATAGAGGCAACTCTCGCTCGACTAATAGCGCTCGGGGCCGTGGTCCCAGTACCACCAGACCAGTGCGACTTTGGTCGGTACTCGATTTACTTCGTGGTACCAAAGAAGGAAGGGTCCTTTCGTCCGATCCTGGATCTAAAACAGGTCAATCGCTCTCTCAGGATACCACATTTCCGGATGGAGACCCTACGATCAGTCATAGCAGCCGTGAGGGGCGGGGAGTTCCTAACGTCCCTCGATTTGACAGAAGCCTACTTGCATATCCCGGTCAGGAAGTCCCATCAACAGTTCCTGAGATTCGCAGTGCCACTTTCAATTCCAGGCCCTACCCTTCGGCCTAGCTACGGCTCCAAGGACGTTCACCAAGGTGATGGTGGTAGTAGCGGCCTCCCTTCGGAAAGAGGGAATATTAGTGCACACTTACTTAGACGATTGGCTGATCCGGACAAAGTCGGAAGAGGAAAGTCACTTGGCGACGACCAGAGTGATCCAGGTTCTAGAGGAGTTGGGGTGGGTCATCAATCGTGCAAAGAGCAGAATGACTCCCTCCCAGGAACTCGAGTTCCTCGGGGCAAGATTCGACACCAACAGGGGTAGAGTATTCCTGTCACGAACAAGATCAAGGGAGCTAAGGCTTCTAGTCACGCAGTTTCTAGGCAGACGAAATCCCTCGGCATGGCATTATCTTCAGGTTCTGGGAACAATGGCGGCGGCGATAGAGGTAGTGCCATGGGCCAGGGCCCACATGCGGCAGTTGCAGCGGGCGCTATTACGTCGGTGGTCCCCCCAGCATCATCCTCTGTCAGTGCAGTTACTTTGTGCTCCGCGGACCAAACAGGCCCTCCGCTGGTGGCGGTGCCCAAGGAATCTGGATCGCGGGATGCCCCTCGAACCTCATCAGTGGTTATTATTGATGACGGATGCCAGCCTGTCAGGCTGGGGAGCGCACTGCGAGGACCAGTTCGTCCAGGGTTGCTGGACACCGTTGGAATCTCAATGGCCCATCAACAGACTGGAATTGCGGGCCGTCGTCCTAGCGCTCAAGGCTCTCGAGGCCTTAGTGCAAAAAAGAGCAATTCGCGTTCTCTCCGACAATGTCACCACAGTGGCTTACATCAACCACCAGGGCGGCACCAGCAGCCACGCCTTGGAGAAGGAGGTGGACGCTCTATTCCAGTGGGCGGAGGTTCGGTGGCAGCGCTTTCAGCTCAGCACGTGGCAGGCGCAGACAACGTCACGGCCGATTTCCTCAGCAGGTGCAAGATAGACCACAGAGAGTGGGAACTGGAGCAGGAGACCTTCGACCAAATAGTGGCCCGATGGACTCCCAGTCATGGATCTCATGGCACGGTTCTCGTCCGCCAAGGTGGACAGATTCTTCAGTCGGCGGAAGGAAAGAATGTCCGAGGGCCTGCATGCCCTGTCCCAAAAGTGGCCTTCGGAAGGTCTTCTCTATGTGTTTCCTCCTTGGGTCCTGATCGGAAAGGTTCTCCAGCGGGTGGAGTCTCACCAGGGATTGGTAATCCTCATAGCTCCGGATTGGCCTCGCCGCCCCTGGTATGTGGATCTGGTGAGGTTGATCGCCGACCAACCTTGGCGGCTCCCTTGCAAAAGGGACCTGCTGAGACAAGGCCCGGTTCGGATGCCTCACGTGGATCGATTCTCGCTTACGGCCTGGCTATTGAAAGGGCGTGGTTCCTGAAACGAGGTTATTCAGGAGCAGTAATCTCGACGCTGTTGAATGCTAAGAAGCGCTCGACCTGTCTCTCCTATGTAAGAGTTTGGCGCATCTTCGAAGCCTGGTGTGCGGAGCACCGACGGAAACCCCTTTCGGCCTCAGTCCCGGAGGTTCTGGAATTCTTGCAAGCAGGATTTGACAAGGGTCTGGCGCACAGCTCCTTACGAGTCCAGCTGGCTGCTATCGCTTTCTATAGAGGCAAGGTCCGTGGCAAGCCCCTAGGGGCCCACGCGGACGTCTCCAGGTTCCTAAGGGCGGTTAGACGACTGCGTCCTCAATGGAGGTCGGTCATCCCCCCCTTGGGATCTCAACCTAGTGCTAAATGCCTTGATCGGGGAACCCTTCGAGCCAGTAAAGAGGGCCTCCTTAAAGGATTTAACCCTAAAGACAGTTTTTCTGGTCGCCATTTGTTCGGCCAGGAGGGTTTCCGAATTGCAAGCGCTGTCATCTCAGCCCCCCTTTCTGTCCTTTCTCAAGGACAAAGTGGTTCTGCGCACGGTTCCTTCCTTCTTGCCCAAGGTTATCTCTCCCTTTCATGTGAACCAGACAGTTACCCTCCCGGCCTTCTCGGCCGAGGGGCATGAAGGTAGGGATAGCAAACTTTGTCTCCTAGACGTCCAGAGGGCCTTGAAGCGTTACCTCTCTCGCACAGCGCCCTTCCGGAAGTCCGACCGGCTATTCATTCAGTTTAGAGGCCCGCACAAAGGGGAGGCAGCGGCCAAGGCCTCCATCGCCAGGTGGATCAGAGAAGCGATTGCTTCCGCCTACATCCTGAGAGGGAAGCAGGTTCCAGTGGGTCTGCGTGCGCACTCCACTCGGGCTCAGGCTACCTCTTGGGCGGAATTCAGCCTAGTTCCCCTGCTGGATATTTGTAGGGCAGCGACTTGGTCCTCTCTGCATACCTTCACCAAGCACTACAGGCTGGACGTACAGAGTTCAGTGGACGCTCGGTTTGGTCTGGCGGTTCTTCAGTCCGGTATGCCGGATCCCACCCAGGATTGAACTGCTCGGGTACATCACAGAAGTAAAGGGACTGGACTGGAGTGGCGATAAGGAAATAGTAATTAGATCTTACCTGCTAATTAGTGTTCCTGAAGGAACGACAGTCCAGTCCCTGATCCCACCCGGTTCTGGCGGCCGTTAAGGCCTATTGTTCATAGAAGAGCATCGGACCGAGCGTGGGGCCAGTTCGGGATGAAGGAGTGCAGGAGAAAGCCGGCTCGGGCAGACTCAGGTAACCCCCTCCGCCCGTTGCCATTCCTCCTCTCCTACTCCTATTCCATTTAAAAAAAAAAAAAAAAGTTGATTGTTAAATATTCCTTTGAGGTGTTATGTTATGTAGGTTGTTGATGGAAGTTCGTTAAGTCTGCTTTTTCATTCGGTTACTGGAGTTGGTGGGTGGTCCCAGTGGTATTTATACCGCTCCATCCCCAAAAAGGTTGGGCTCAGCCTCCAAGCTGCTGGAAGGGTTGCGTAACCCAGAAGTAAAGGGACTGGACTGTCGTTCCTTCAGGAACACTAATTAGCAGGTAAGATCTAATTACTATATGTTACAGTGGGAGATCATCTCGCATCCAGTCATCACCAGATGGTGTGGTTCAGTATTAGGACTAGGGCTGATAAAAAAAAAAATCCATTCAAAAGCAAGGTTCCTAGATTTTAGGAAAACTAACTTTGCTAAGATGGTACAATACCTCAAGGAGTCATTAGCGGGATGAGAACAGCTGGATGTAGAAAAGCAATGGGCAAAAATGAAAGAGGATATTTTAAGGGCAATAAACCTTTTGGTTAGGTAAATAAACGTAAATGGAAAAGAAGGCTTCTAAGGTTCTCAAAAGAAGTAGCTGAAAGGGTGAAGAAAAAGAGGGAAGCCTTCATAAAATACACAAGATCACAGAGGGGCACATCTGTATTTGGGAAAAACTTAAGAGAAGCTAACAAAGTAGTTAGGAAAGCAAATATACAAAAAGAAGAAATAGCCAATGCAATAAAATGGAGGGATAAGACATTTTTCAGATATGTTAGTGAGAGGAGGAAGAGCAAAATTGGTATTATCAGGGTGAAGGGGAGGAATATGTAGAAGCTGATGAGGATAAAGTGGAATTGCTAAACAAATATTTCTATTGTATTCACAGATGAAGGGCCAGGAGCAGGACCTCAGAAAATGTCTACAAATAGGAAGAGAAGTGATGGTGAGCTCAAACACTTTTCAGAAGACTGGTCGTTTGGAACTAGCTAAACTAAAAGTAGACAAAGTGATGGAACCAGATAGGATACATCCGAGAATACTGAAGGAACTTGGGAACATTCTAGCTCCATTGACTGACTTTTTTTCAATGCTTCTTTGGAGGGGTCCCAAAAGACTGGAGAAAGGCACATGTGGTCCCTTTACACAAAAGCAGAAGTAATGATGAGGTTGAAAACTACAGGCCGGTTAGTCAAAACTCTGTGGTGAGCAAATTATTGGAAACGCTGCTAAAAGAGAGAATAGTGAGGTTTGTGGAGTCCAATAGATTGCAGGATCTGAGGCAGCATGGGTTTACCAGAGGCAGGCCTTACCAGACAAATCTGATTTCTTTGATTGGGTGACCAGAGAGTTTCACCGAGGGAGACTCCTAGATGTGGTGTACTTAGATTTCAGTAAAGCCTTTGACGGCGTTCCGCAGAGACGACTTATAAACAAACTGAACACCCTAGGGATGGACCCTAAAGTTACTGACTGGGTTAGAGATTGGTTGAGTGGAAGGCGGCAAAGGGTACAGGTAAATGGAGCTCACTCTGAGGAGAAGGAGGTTACTAGTTGTATGCTGCAGTGATCTGTCCTTGTTCCGAATTTTTTTAACCTCTTTGTTAATTTTTATTTTTTATTTATTTAGACAGTTTTTGAATACCACCTTATCCTTCAATCAAAGTGGTCACAACACAATTGAGGATACATTTAACACGAGGAGATATGAGACACATACGCTAATACTTACAGGGAACATGGGCTATGGAGGGTTAAGTGGCTTGCCCAAGACTACAAGGAGCACCTGTGGGACTAGAAATCCCAGTCCTTCCGGCCCAAGGTTGTTGTCCTCTAGTGGGATTTGAACTTCCGGCCTGAGGTACCTTGCCACAACCACTAAGCCACTCCTCCCTAATGATATTGCGGAAGGGCTGTCTGGTAAGTTTTGCCTCTGGAATTTGTTACCAGAGGATGTAGTAAAAGCTGTTAGTGTAGCTTGGGTTTAAAAAAGGTCCATAAATCATTATTAAAAGGGACCCGGGATATCACTGCTTGACTCAGTACAAGCATTGTGGAACCTATGTCTTTTGGGGAAACTGCTAGGTACTTATGACCTAGATTGGCCACTATTGGAAACAGGATACTGGACTTGATGAACCTTGGTCTGACCCAGTATGGCATATCGTATGTTCTTTTGCCTCTTTGCGGATAATACCAAAATTTCCAATAGAATAGATATCCAGGAAGGAGTAAATAACATGAGGAGGGATCTAGCCAAACTCGAAAAATGGTCTAGAATTTGGCAGCTGAGACTTAATGCTAAAAAATGCAGGGTCATGCATTTGGGCTGCAAAAATCCAAGGGATCGGTACAGTGTAGGGGGTGAAGAAGTACTGTTCACAAAAGAAGAGCGGGACCTGAGCGTGATTGTCAGACAACCTTAAAGTAGCTAAACAGAAAAAGCAACAGCAAAAGCCATAAGGATGCTTGAGTGCATAGGGAAAGGAATGGCCAGCAGAAAAAAAGATGGTGATAGTGCCTCTCTATAAGTCTCTGGTCGACTTCATTTGGAGTATCGTGTGCAATTCTGGAGACCACACCTTCAAAAGGATATAAACAGGTTGGAATTGGTGCAGAGGGTGGCTACTAAAATGATTAGTGGTCTTCATTATAAAGCATATGAAGACAGAACTTAAAGATCTTAATATGTATACTTCAGAGGAAATGGGATAGAGGAGATATGATAGAGATATTTAAATACCTCTGTGTCATAAATGCACAGGAGAGCCTTTTTCGATTGAAAGCGAGCTCTGCTACAAGGGGACATCAGATGAGGGTAAAAGGGGATAGACTCAGGAGTAATATGCAGAAATATTTCTTTACGGAAAGAGTGGTCGATGAGTGGAAAAGTCTCCCAGTGGAGGTGGTAGAGATGAGGACAGTATTTGAATTAAAAAAAAAAAAAAAGCATGGGACAAACACAGAAGACCTCTAAAGGTTAAAAGGGGACTATTGTATTTGGTATGAAAGGGCCAACTAGATAGGTCATGTAGTCTTTTTCTGATGTCGTGTTTCTATTTTTAAATTGAAGAAAAGCTTTAGAATGGAATGAGTCATATCAGGGTATACCTGCACTTTCTGCCCACAGAACAACCTGACTTTTTTCCTGAAAGTAAGATTTAGGGATGGCAAATTTTATCTCACTCGGATACAAATGAAACAAGGAGGATGGTGCTCTTGGCAATGTCATCTTGAAGTCTCCAAGAAAGCACATAAATTGAAACGGTCAGGCTTTGCCACCACATACATTCCTCTCTCCAATCTCATTTTCTCCACGTTCTCAAACATTTGTAGAAACATTCACATTTTCAGACACAATTCCATCCACATTGATGATATTCAGTATCTAATTAAAAATTTTCTATACAAAATTTTCAAGAGACAATCACATTAAAGAAACATTTAGGATATGGCGATTCGTAGATCCAACCACATTTTCTAGGGCCTCAAGTTTATGATGGCTAGCCAGACTGTCCTTGACCTAGATATCCTAGTGGCCTGTATGTAGCTATCTACAGTTCCAAATTTAAAATATTAGTTACAACAGTCCTTTTATCAAACTCTTCTAACTTATTTTTGATTTTACACAAGAAACAGTTGGCAGAAATAGCTTCCCTAAGAAGACTTTCAGTCTCTGTTCCCACCTTCTAGATATCAACTATAGAAATTTCACAAATAGAACCTAACCAGGCTTAAGGTGGATCTAAGCACTACCTCAGGAAAAGGTAAGACTACCAGGATTTAAACTAGACAAATATTGTACGATAGATTCTGCCACAGAAATCGAGTCCCCTCTTATTGTGATCCAGTCTTCTGGACCACTTGGAAAGACCATAGGTAAGAGTTGTTGGGCTCTACCTCTAGAGCTCAAGATACTGGAGAATGCTCTACACCACAAATTAGAGACCTACATTTGCCTATTAGCTCATACCTTTCCATTGGCCCAGTCAAACCAGAGGCAGCAGTTGCCACAGTCTTAATTTTTGCTTTTCTTTTATCCAACTTACTTGCTGGTCAATCACTCATACTTTTCAAAATCTCCTGAATTCTTCCAGTGATTCTAAGAGGCAATCCCCTTAGGGCATGTGCCTGCAGCTGCGTGCCACTACCAGCAGTTCTTTATGTACACACCCTAGTCTGTGCTCAAGTGACCTCATCAAAAGTCCGATCTTGGAGTTATTTTGCCATTTTTTTTTTCATCTGATCATCCCCTCTCCCACATCTCTGGTTTTAAGATGTTCATTTAATCTTTAAATTCCTCAATATTACCAAGCGGACGGAACATGATTTAGAGGGAACGAACCCCGTATTCTTGCATCTGCTTCCTGTGCTCTACAAGTTGTGGGCTCTGTATATTTACAGTCATCCCCTGAGCCCTCCAGTCTTAGAGGTGATGGGCTTTGTGTCCCTGCATCTGTTCCTGAGCCTTCTAGTGTTAAGAGGAGAGAGAGACGCAACATTTTTTCTGGCGCCCCCTCTCCTCCATATCTTAGAAGCCACCTCTGTATATATGACTCTCTCTAGTGGAGCTGTTTTTTTACTGTGGCAGGATGCTGGGCATGTGAAAGAGTAATTGCATGTCCAGCATGATGATTGTTGCAGATTGGGGTAGAAGCTCCAGGCAGCTGAGTCCTTTATAGTATTCCTAGGTGACACCTAAATATTTACTACTTTGTTCTTCGTGGCCTCCCTAATAACATTCACTAAGGAGGAAGCCAGATAGCACTTTGACAGGGGGGGCTCCTAGGCTAGACTTTGCTTAGTGTAAGGGTGACAAAGTAGTTCTGCCCTGGGGCTGGTAGGACCCATTGTTATACACAGGGACACATCTATTTAAACCTCTTGGGCTATAGTTTGTTTAATCTCTGAACAAATGAAATTGCAAAAAGGATCATTTGGAGAGCATTAAGCTATTCTTGCTTTTCTTCCTGATTCTCTGTGTCCCCCCCTCTTCCCGGGTTGTTCTCTGCCCTGAGGGGGTCCATAAGTCATGGAACACCCATTGGGTGAATAAGTTCTGACAAGTTTGGTTCACAAGGAAAATTCTCATCTTTCCATCGCCCCACCATACACGGAGGGGGAGGAGAAAATGCTGATCAACCAAAGAGCAGCTGGTTGTTTTTTGGCTCATGGAGCAAAAGTACTCCTTATTCATTGAATGTATTTCTTAAAAGTGCTCTGCATTGCAATACCAGAACAGTATTGGTGGTGGTTATAAATGACAAGTATTTTGATTGATATTACAAACAATAGTATGTTACAAGGCAGCATCAGTACTGGCTCGGAGGGAAGATCAGGTCTAACACCTACCTAGGATACTGGGTCAGTACTGGTTCAGGAGGACAAGCACCCCATAACATCATGCTGGGGCATTGGGTCAGTACTGGTTCAGAGGGAAGAGTGGTCTTTAATATTCTAGTGGGGCATTGTACCAATATTGGCTCAGAATGTTTGCTGTTGACCTCTCTTCACTTCTGCATACTGTTTGCAGGCCTGTCCAGTCCCCCAACTAAAACTACTTTGAGATCTCCCAAAATCAGAGCCTGAGCTGCTGGTAACAGTTCTTGATGACAGACAGCACCCTGCCACACCCTCAGGTTCAGACCCATAACTTCAAGGAGTGGCTGAGTGGGGACTGTCTAATCCTCAAAACTGCTTATAGTACCTTCAGATCATAATTCAGAGAGTGTGCGAGTGTTACCTGTCTTTGCTCTAAGCTGTCAGAAGTGGCAGGCTTATTTGGAAAGAAAAATATTTTCTGGGGCTGTGCTCTCAGTTAAAAGGGATCCCGCCCTTCTATATTCTACCTCTCCTGTGCTCCTAGCAGGGGGTGTGTCTGGTTTCTGATGAAGCAACTATCTTAGTTTTGAGTTTCAAAAAAAAAACCTCACAAGTGAGCTTGGGTTTTATAACTGCAGAAACACAAGATTAAACCCGTTAATTGCATAAGTTTGTGGTTTGTTTTCCCCAATTTTAAGTTTTCTGTTTGTTGCTCTTTCCCCTCCTCTTTGTACCTTGGCTGTATAGCAGAGCATGCAATGACATCTGTAATATTTACCTCTTGCAGTGATTCGGGGCCTGTCTGCTCATTGGGATGAAATGGGGTGCTCATTCTCGGAGCCACCAGCCTGCTATGGTGCCATAGATTTATCCCAGCATGGTGCTACCAGCCCCAGCTCCCGGGGGATGCATCTACCTGGTGAGAGCGATACAGGACTGGCATTAGATGTGGAAAGTCAAGAACAGGGTTTCCTGCACCCCAAAATGAAGGTAAAGAATTCAGGGGGAGGTAGAGAGGTGATTATTGTCAGGCAGTGCTGGACCAGAAGGCACTGGGGGAGAAGTCTCTACTCACCTTTACTATTGGTGATTTGATGGCAGGTGACGGGAAGGGACTCAGTTCAGGACACCTTCAGCTGTCACATCTGTCAGAAAAGCTTCACCTATCAACGAATGCTGACTCGTCACATGAAATGTCACAGTGAGGTCAAACGCCACCTCTGCACATACTGCGGCAAGGGCTTTAATGACACATTTGACCTGAAGAGGCATGTACGGACACACACAGGTGAGGGAGTCAATAGAGAATGCAACATAAAATTCAGTAGTAAAGCTGGTGAATTGCTGTGTATCTCAGAGGGGGACAGAATAATTCTTTTCCCCAAGTCTTGCTGAGTACTAGGGCTGGTGCAACCCATTGTGCAAGCCATGCACTTGCACAGGGTGGTAGCTCTCGTAGAGCGGCAGCAGCGCAGAGGCCTCTTTAGTGGCAATAGCACAAACCTTCATGACAGAGAAGAAGAGCACAAATATGCCTACCAGATAAGGTAAATTACAAATGCTGGTATTTAAACAAACGTGCAGTTCCTTCTCAAGTCGCTGGAGCATGCAGTGCATCAGGACTTTGAGGTGGTACCTTTTCTGACACTTTTTCAAAATTTTGTTCTGGAGCTTTTCAGCCCTTGCTTCTGCCTTCTTCCCTCTCTTTCTCCTTTTGTTGCCCATGCCAGAGGATCCCCAAGCTGCCAGGTGTAAGATATTAAATTGCAGTACTGCTGCTTGCTTTCGCCTCTGTTTTGCAACCCCGGCCACTTTGCATATCCATATTTGAACCACGTAAACTCTGTACATACAGAGCACTCCCCTCCCTCTCCTCCCACCCACTGTTCAAATGGGATATGCAAAGTGGCACCGGTGGCAAACCGAGGAGAAAGCAAGTGCCAGCAAGGACTGGAACTTGATGTCTTACCCCTGGCAGCTTTAGGATCCATCAGCACACGAGGGAGAGGGGGATGAAGAGACAGCAGGTGCTGCAACGAGATGGGTTACATGTGGAAACCCAAGTAAGGTGAGAAGTTGAGAGCAGTGGAGGAAGCAGAACAAAGATTTGAGGATGATAGGGAGAGGAGAGACTCAAATTGGATTAGGGGAGGGATTACAGAAAAAGAGACTCGGAATTGGGAGAGAGCAGACTCTGAGATTGGGGGAAGGTAAAGCCTGGCTCATCAATGTCATACTCGAGATTCTGTTAAACTGTAAATAGTTCCCAGTCTTACATGCTAATGTGTGTCATCTATTTATGTAAATATGTTAATTGTTTTATATCTTGTTCTCATGTTCAACGAATCTGTTCCATGTAATATGTTGTTGTTTTGTAAACCATGCTGATCATCAATAGTGTGGTATAAAACCAAATAAATAACATAAGAGTATTGTGGGAATGAGGATGGCTAGAGGCTTGGAGTGAACAGTGGAGTGTATGGGCAAAGCAGGGTCATAGAGAAGATGGAGAACAGGGACACAGATCAGGGATTTGGGAGGAGATTGGGGGTTTGGAAATGGGTGGATGGGAGTGGGGGATGTGTTAGATGAGCTTGGGGGGTGGGATGTAATATGGTATGAGAAGGGGGCTTAAGAGTGAGGGATGGGCTGAGATGGTGTGGATGGTCTGAGAGGGTGAGAGGCAGTGAAGGAGTGAAAGAGCTGGGTCTCTGAAGTGGGTAAGAAGGTGGGAATAAGGTTGGGGAGGTGCTCAAAGATGGGTAATAGACTGAGTAAATGGTAAAAGTCAAAAGGGAAGGCAGGAAAGAAGAGAAAAAGGAGTGCAAAATGGAAATTGCACCCAAAAAATGAACTTGTCAGAAGACTGAAAGAGGTCAAAATCAAGCTGATTAAAAAGCAAAAATAGACAACAAAGGTAGAAAGTAATCTTTTAGCTTAGGCTTTTAGAGATTGTTCATTTCCTATATCTTTGTAGTTTGCTTAGTGCAGGCAGAAATAAACTTCTATTTCTCTTTTTCTAGTGTTGCAGTGCTCATAGTTTGGCTTTTTAAGGCTTCCATCTTCAGAATTTTCCAGATTTTGTTCGTTTCTAATTTACGGAGCCACCTTTTTTATTAGAATATGGACAGACCTTCACCTATGTGTGTGGCCAAAGTGAAGGATTCTGCTAACATGCAGTTCCTTATCGTCACTCCAGTCCAGTCCCTTTACTTCTGGGTTACGCAACCCTAAACATAGAAACATGATGACAGAAAAAGACCACAAGGCCTATCTAGTCTGTCCTTCCATAACAACAACTACAACAGTCCACTTTTTACCTTTAGAGATCCTCTGTGTTGGTCCCATGCTTTTTTGAATTCAGTTACTGTCCTCATCTCTACCACCTCCACTGGGAGACTATTCCACGGATCCACTACTCTTTCCGTAAAGAAATATTTCCGCATATCACTCCTGAATCTATCTCCCTTCACCCTCATCCCATGTCCCCTCGTAGCAGAACTTGCTCTCAATTGAAAGAGGCTCTCTCCCTGAACATTTATGCCACGGAGGTATTTAAACATCTCAATCATATCACCTCTATCCCGCCTTTCCTCTAAGGTGTACATATTAAAGATCCTTAAGTCTGTCCTCATATGCTTTATAATGAAGCCCATTAATCATTTTAGTAGCCACCCTCTGCACAGACTCCATCCTGTTCACATCCTTTTGAAGGTGCGGTCTCCAGAATTGCACACCATACTCCAAATGAGGTCACACCAAAGACTTATACAGAGGCATTATCACCCTTCCAGCAGCTTGGAGGCTGAGCCTAACCCTTTTGGGGATGGAGCGGTATAAATACCACTGGGACCACCCACCAACTCCAGTATTCTCAGCCTCCAAGCAGCTGGAGGGTTCCGTAAGCCTAGGGCTTACTGGAGTCTTTCCTTTATTTAGATTATTTATTTAGATAATTTAAAATTTCTCCCTTTATTTCTTGACTGTTGATTTCTTTATACAGTCAAACCTCGGTTTTCATTTGCCCCGGTTTTCATACGCTTCGGTTTTCAACGTCTTTTCTGACTGAGATTTTGTCCCGGTTTTCATGCATTGCTTCGGTTTTCAACGTCTTTTGACTGAGATTTTGTCCCGGTAGCAGGGAAGAAAAGCTGTCAACGTAAGCAGGAGATGTTGCATGAATGTGGGAGGCAGTTCTTTCTCTTGCAGGGTACGTCTGAAGCTATATCATTAAGATTTTCTGCCATTCTGAAGCATTGAGCAGATAATGTAAAGGTATTTTAATGGACTGAATTCAATGTGATTCCGAAGAGAGCTGGGCACAGCAGCTTGTCAGGGATGGCTAAGGCCAGATGTTAACATACTATACTGTACAGTACTGTACTTAGCTTGCTTTCAGTGATGTTAAATGTTCATTTATCCATTTCATTAGTCATTTATATTTATTTCTCATTGTTTTCTGTATGTAAAAATATAGTTATTCTCTATAAAATGTATTTTTTGTGAATATTTTTGGGTGTCTGGAACGGATTAATTGGATTTACATTATTTCTTATGGGAAATATTGCTTCAGTTTTCATACGTTTCGGTTTTAGTCAGACTTTTTCGAACGGATTAATCATGAAAACCGAGGTTTGACTGTATTCAGTTTTTCTCAGGTCCTGCCCCTTTAATTCCTCCTGCCTGCTCGCTCTCCCTCCCCCCCCCCCCCCCCCCGGGTCGGCACGGGCATCAGAGGCGTTTTTTCTCCTGCAGGCTGCAGCAAAGAGATTTGCTCTGTACTGATTTCTTTTGCTGCGATATCGGCTGGCTCCTGCTCTACTTCACCCGAGCTTACCCTACCTCGCGCCGAAGCCCTCCTGGTGGCTGAGCGCTTGAGGCAACGCCGCAGGCCTATTTCCACCGCCAGACCCGTCCCGGAGCAGGAGGACGTGGAGGCGAGTTCCGGCTTTCCAGTTTGACCGCGGGACAGCATTTCAGCGGCGATCTTCATTAGGAGAGCGGTTCCCACCTCAGGGCTGCGTTCGGGGTGGAGATCCGCCAGCCTGGAGAGCAGACTCGCGGTCCCCCGTTCAGGCTCCACGTGGCGAGGCCTACCACGTGTAGAGCCAGCGGGCGGTGATAGCTGAGTCGGGCCCAGCCAGCAACAGAAGCCATAATCGCAAATACTCTGCTTTAAATTCAGTTTGGTTTTTTTTTAGCGATTTTATTTTTTGTTCAGTTTTGTTTATACTGTTGATTTTAGCCGCTTAAGAAGAAAGGGGCTGTTAGTCCCAGGTCCTGGGGGACTATCCCTCTTCTGGAGGAGAAAGCACATCTTATCACATTGTGCTGTGCAGTTTGTGGGGGCTTAGACTGGTTGCGAAGCCTCGGAGTAAGAAGGGCTTCTGTAGCTCTCATCGGGGACATGGCAAGCAAGTCTAGGTGTCCATCCTGTGGCACACGCAGGGGCACTTCCTCGGAGGCAGGCATCTGCAGGGGTTGTGCTGCAGTAGCTGCCTCCGTGGAACAAGAAATTAGCTTGGCCATCTCACAGCCCTCTCAGGGGTCAGGAGACTCCCTGGGAGGGGAGGGAGGGTCCCAGTTCCCTCCCTCCACTTCCACGGATTTACCCACTCCTACTCTGCCTCCTTCGCCCCCACCCGCAGGTGTAGGGGGGGCAGGAGATTTTTTCTCCCCTGATTTCATCCTTTTACTTCACAAGGCCTACTGCTTGCGTAAGCAGGGCTTAGGGCCAGGTGAGGCTGGTCCGTCGGCGGACGACAAGTCAGCTAAGCCCGTGAGAGCAAGCTGTCAGGAATCCGGTATTCCTCCTAAGCGTTCTCGTCTTGGTGGTGAGGAACCTCACGCATCCTTATCACAGGGTACCCCGGAGGAGGATAGCTTGGATAAGGACTTGGACGAGGAAGAGGAGGAGCTTGAAGAAGGGGAAATCCCGGAAGAAGATCACTCCCGGATAGTTACAGTCTTTCGTCGGGAGGAGCTCCCGGCATTAATTAGTGAGTCCCTGAAAGTTCTCAATGTGGCTTCAGACACGCCAGCAGAGGAGGAGGCATTGGAGGATCCATTAATTCAGGCCATTAGGAGATCCCAGAAGGTTTTCCCGGTTCACAGAGTGGTGCGGCAGATGATCCAGGAAGAATGGGATCAACCAGAGTCTAGCTTAAGGGGAGTCCGGGCCATGTCTCGCCTATACCCCCTTCCAGAGGCAGACAAAGAACTGCTGAAGTCTCCCAGGGTGTACGCAGCAGTTTCGGCAGTTACTAAGAAGACTACTATCCCAGTTGAGGGCAGCTCGGCCTTAAGGGATGCTCAGGACAGGAAGTTGGATACGCTCCTTAAACAAGCCTTTGATGTAAGCGCCCTCGCCTTGCAGGCCTCCGTGTCAGGAGCTTGGGTGGCACAGGCCTGTTTAAGGTGGGCACAACGGCTCCAGGCAGCAGAGGGCCCAACGGGCGAAGCACAGGCCAACTCGGCTAGGGTGGAATCCGGAGTTGCCTTCTTGGCGGATAGTCAGTATGACCTCATCAGAAGTCTAGCCAAGAACATGGCCTCGGTGGTGGCGGCTAGGCGTTATTTGTGGCTACGGAGTTGGGCAGCGGATGCTTCCTCGAAGGCACGCCTGAGTCTGCTTCCCTTTAAGGGGAAGCTGTTGTTTGGAGAGGATTTAGAGAAGTTGGTAAAGGACCTGGGCGAGTCTAAGGGAGGCAGGCTTCCGGAAGATAGACCAAAGCAAGGGCGCCCCCTAGCCCCAGTGCGCTCCCATCCTAGGGACTCTCAGAGGTTTCGCCCAGCCAGGTCGAACTCGTTTCTCAGGGGCCGTTTTTCCTCGAAGGGACAAGGTTTTAGAGGGTTTCGGGGAGCAGGTCGAGGTTTTGGGGCCGCCTCCTCCTCCTCTGGACCTCGGAAACAACCATGAGATTACGGGGGTCCAGGGGGAAGAGCTGCCGGTGGGCGGACGCTTAAGGCAGTTTCTCCCCGCCTGGTCCCGGGTCACGTCTGATCAATGGGTCTTAGAAGTGATCAGAGAAGGCTATGCTCTCGAATTGGCAAGGCAAATACCCCCAGCCTTTGTTCAGTCTCCCTGCGGTGGTTCTACAAAGAGGGTGGCGATAGAGGCAACTCTCACACGCCTAATTGCACTCGGGGCCGTGGTCCCAGTACCTCCAGACCAGTGCGGCTCTGGTCGGTACTCGATTTACTTCGTGGTGCCAAAGAAGGAAGGCTCTTTTCGTCCGATCCTGGACCTAAAGCAGGTCAATCGCTGTCTCAGGGTGCTACACTTCCGGATGGAGACCCTACGATCCGTCATAGCAGCCGTGAGGGGCGGGGAGTTCCTATCGTCCCTCGATTTGACAGAAGCCTATTTGCATATCCCGGTCAGGAAGTCCCACCAGCAGTTCCTGAGATTCGCAGTGCCAAGAGGCCACTTTCAATTCCAGGACTTGCCTTTCGGCCTAGCTACGGCTCCCAGGACGTTCACCAAGGTGATGGTGGTAGTAGCGGCCTCCCTACGGAAAGAGGGAATATTGGTTCACCCTTACTTAGACGATTGGCTGATCCGGGCAAAGTCGGAAGAGGAGAGCCGCTCGGTGACGGCCAGAGTGATCCAGGTCCTAGAAGAGTTAGGGTGGGTCATCAATCGTGCCAAGAGCAGAATGAATCCCTCCCAGGAACTCGAGTACCTCTGGGCAAGATTCGACACCAACAGAGGCAGAGTATTCCTGTTACAATCAAGATCAAGGGAGCTAAGGCTTCTAGTCACGCAGTTTCGAGGCAGACGAAATCCCTCTGCGTGGCATTATCTTCAGGTTCTAGGAACAATGGCGGCGGCGATAGAGGTAGTACCATGGGCCAGGGCCCACATGAGGCCGCTGCAGCGGGCGCTATTACGCCGATGGTCCCCCCAGCATCATCCTCTGTCAATGCAGTTAACTTGTGCCCCGCAGACCAGTCAGGCCCTCCGCTGGTGGCAGTGCCCAAGGAATCTGGATCGTGGGATGCCCCTCGAGCCGCCTCAGTGGTTACTTTTGACGACGGATGCCAGTCTGTCAGGCTGGGGAGTGCACTGCGAGGACCAGTTCGTCCAGGGTCGTTGGACACCGTTGGAGTCTCAATGGCCCATCAACAGACTAGAATTGCGGGCCGTCATCCTAGCGCTCGAGGTCTTAGTGCAAAAAAGAGCAATTTGCGTTCTCTCCGACAATGTCACCGCGGTGGCCTACATCAACCACCAGGGTGGCACCAGCAGTCCCGCCTTGGAGAAGGAGGCGGATGCCCTATTCCGGTGGGCGGAGGTTCGTTTGACAGCACTCTCAGCCCAGCACGTGGCAGGCACGGACAACGTCACGGCAGATTTCCTCAGCAGATGCAAGATAGACCACGGAGAGTGGGAACTGGAGCAGGAGATCTTCGACCAAATAGTGGCCCGATGGGGGCTTCCAGTCATGGATCTCATGGCGCGGTTCTCATCCGCCAAGGTGGACAGATTCTTTAGTCGGCGGAAGGAAAGAATGTCCGAAGGCCTGGATGCCCTGTCCCAGAAGTGGCCTTCGGAAGGTCTGCTCTGTGTTCCCTCCTTGGGCTCTGATCGGGAAGGTGCTACAGCGGGTGGAGTCTCACCAGGGATTGGTAATCCTCTAGCTCCAGATTGGCCCCGTCGCCCCTGGTATACGGACCTGGTGAGGTTGATCGTCGACCATCCTTGGCGGCTCCCTTGCAACAGGGACCTGCTGAGACAGGGCCCGGTTCGGATGCCTCACGTGGATCGATTCTCGCTTACGGCCTGACTATTGAAAGGGCGCGGCTCCTGAAACGGGGTTATTCAGGAGCTGTAATCTCGACGCTGTTGAATGCTAAGAAGCGCTTGACCTGTCTTTCCTATGTTAGGGTCTGGCGCATCTTCGAAGCCTGGTGTGCGGAGCGCCATCGTAAACCCTTTTCGGCCTCAGTCCCGGAGGTTCTGGAATTCTTGCAAGCAGGATTTGACAAGGGCCTGGTGCACAGCTCCTTATGAGTCCAGCTGGCTGCCATCGCTTGCTATAGAGGCAAGGTCCGTGGAAAGCCCCTAGGGGCCCACGCGGACGTACCCAGGTTCCTAAGGGCGGTTAGACGACTGCGTCCTCAACGGAGGTCGGTCATCCCCCCTTGGGATCTCAACCTTGTACTAAATGCCTTGGTCGGGGAACCATTCGAGCCAGTAAAGAGGGCCTCCTTGAAGGATCCTGACCCTAAAGACAGTTTTTCTGGTCGCTATCTGTTCGGCCAGGCGGGTCTCAGAATTACAAGCGCTGTCTTCTCGGCCCCCCTTTCTCAAGGACAAAATGGTTCTGCGCACGGTTCCTTCCTTCCTTGCCCAAGGTTATCTCTCCCTTTCATGTGAACCAGACAGTTACCCTCCCGTCTTTTGCGGCCGAGGGGCTTGAAGATAGGGATAGCAAACTTCGTCTCCTAGACGTCCAGAGGGCCTTGAAGCGTTACCTCTCTCGCACAGCCCCTTTCCGGAAGTCTGACCGGCTCTTCATTCAATTCGGTGGCCCGCACGAAGGGGAGGCAGCGGCCAAAGCTTCCATCTCCAGATGGATCAGAGAAGCTATCGCTTCCGCCTACATCCTGAGAGGGAAACAGGTTCCAGTGGGTCTGCGTGCGCACTCCACTCGGGCTCAGGCTACCTCTTGGGGCGGAATTCAGCCTAGTTCCCCCTCTGGATATCTGTAGGGCAGCAACTTGGTCCTCTCTGCATACCTTCACCAAGCACTACAGGCTAGACGTACAGAGTGCAGCGGATGCTCGGTTCGGTCTGGCGGTTCTTCAGTCCAGCCTGCCGGATCCCACCCAGGATTGAACTGCTCAGGTACTTCCCAGAAGTAAAGGGACTGGACTGGAGTGACGATAAGGAAATAGTAATTAGATCTTACCTGCTAATTAGTGTTCCTGAAGGAACGACAGTCCAGTCCCTGATCCCACCCGGTTCCGGCGGCCGTTGAGGCCTATAATTCATAGAAGGGCTTCGGACCGAGCGTGGGGCCGGTTCTGGGTGAGGGGGTGCAGGAGTAACCCGGCTCTGGCAGGCTCAGGTAGACCACCTCTGCTCGTTGCCACTCCTCCTCTCCTACTCCTATTCCTTGGGGGAAGAAAAAAAAATATATATATATATATTTTGTGGGTTAATGTTCCCTTGAGGTGTTATGATAGATAGATTGTTAAGGGAAGTTTCGTTAACTCAGCTGTTTCATTCGATTACTGGAGTTGGTGGGTGGTCCCAGTGGTATTTATACTGCTCCATCCCCAAAAGGGTTGGGCTCAGCCTCCAAGCTGCTGCTGGAATGGTTGTGTAACCCAGAAGTAAAGGGACTGGACTGTCGTTCCTTCAGGAACACTAATTAGCAGGTAAGATCTAATTACTATTCATCCATAGACAAGCAGGCTGAATCAGCCACACACAGGTGTCATCCAATGGCGCAGGGAACAAAGTAGTGCTTTCCTAGTACAGAGCAATTCCTTTTTTCCCCACAAGGGCTCCTCTGAGCATGCTCCAACTCCCTGTATCACAGTGCATCCCATGTCTAGCCTCCGCTTTTTCCATTTGCCTCCAGCAACGGATGGTCCCTCAGTTCCCCTCAACTCCACGTTCTAAATCTCCATTTTCGACCCAGCAATAAGGAAAAGAAACCAGCATGGACAAACCTGGATTTAAGAAGTGCCCAAAATGCTCCCAGAAGATGAACTCCACAGATGTGTCTGCTGCCTGGGGCCATCCCCACCACGTGAAGTCCTGCACCCACTGCAGCAGAATGTCACCAAGAGCCAGGAAACATAAGAAGAATGCTTTGAGGGACTTCCTTGCTGAATTAACCACCTTCCCTTCAGACCTGAGCTCTTTGCCAGCCCTGCAAATGACTCCTGCCTCAGGAAACTGCACTAAAAAGGACAGGAAGGCCTCACAGAAGCAAGGTATGGGCTGCCCCCCAGCCATGGCACTTAAAACTGCTGAGGATTCCTCTTCTGGGCCAGGAAAAGACTGCCTTTGCAACGTATTCCTTATCTCCCCGGGTGTGGCTTTCAGTGGTGGTGCACTGCCCTCCTTGTTGCCTGCAGCACAGCCTGCCTCTTCAGCCCACCACGCAGAGGATCCAGCAGGCCTCAGCGCCACCACTGACCTCACCATGAAGGAGCCCTCCTGGGCAGACTCCCATGACCAGCAGGATCGGTGCAATCGGGGGAACCCCGGCATGGGAGCCCCCACCGTGCCAAAGACATGTGACAATCTGGTCCCTGAGAGAGAGACAGAGCCAAGCACAGCCCCTGTGCCGATGTCCATAGGGCTAGCTCTGCCCACAAAGGTCAGCACTGGACCACTGGCTATGCTTACAGCTCCTCCCCTAAAGTCTGCATGCAAGAAACACTGCTCCTTCTTCCCTCAGTGCCCTGGCACGTCCAACCATGATCCCATTGCACCGGCCCCACTCCTTCACCTCCTGGGCAAGCTTGTGGCACAGCAGCTCCAAGGCACCAACACTCCTTCGAAGCTGGCAGCCATAGCACCGACACTCATTGGTTCCTAGAGGGCAGTCACCTCTCCGCCACTGCTAC
The DNA here is from genome assembly GCA_033557465.1 of Ichthyophis bannanicus. NCBI lineage: Eukaryota > Metazoa > Chordata > Amphibia > Gymnophiona > Ichthyophiidae > Ichthyophis > Ichthyophis bannanicus. The sequence continues at coordinate 922,495,931 of CM066032.1, read as the reverse complement.
ACACTGTACTGATTTTCTCACTAGGACCATACCATACAGAGGAGGAAGGTGAAATGCACAACATTGATGCTTGAGCATGGCAGTCTGACATCTGCAATAGGGCCTGCTCTCCAGATTCGCCTCTTCCCTGAGCCAAGCAGGAGGTGGAATAAGCAAACCTTTATTAAAGAATCCCGACACGGCCGTGTTTCAGTGAGTGCTGCCTTCAGGGGATGAACCACAAATGAATAAACAAAAATAGACATCAATACTCATAAAAACATTAATAAAGTATCTTTATTAAGATCAGGCGCACCGGTCTTCAATTTTTTAAAAGTTATCTGCTTCCGAGACAAAATCTGCCAATTCTTAATGGATTTTGATGCGCTGAAGTAAAAAATGACAATTAAAACCAGTGATTTGGCTACTGTTCCCAAGAGATCTAAGCTTTTCCATTTTACGTGTATATATCGCATGTTGGAAGAGTTTTAATCACAAATTATTTTAATCCTAAGTCTTAGTCTTGGAAATTTCCCACTGAGATACTTGAAAGCTGATTTTGTTTTGTCCATGGCCTTGACAAACTTTTCATTAGACCTAGCTTAATGTGTAAGAGTGGTAACAAAATCTTTATTGATCCAACAAATGGTGGATGCTGAACACTTTTTTTTTTTTTTTCTTTTTTCAGGCTCCAATGATTGTTGGAATAGCCAATCTCTCTTCATTTAATAGGAATCTTTAGCACAACTATCCCATTTGCAGACAAAACAGCAGTACTTTGTGTATCCAGTCTGCAGACCAAGCAACAGAGTAGCGACTTTCAAATCACGACAAAGCTGCCACTGATGTTGGTCATAGTTTTATGCATCTCAGTAGCTGTTTTATATTGTTATAGGTTTCCTTCATATGGACTGCATGACCGACTGGAATCAATGGCAAAACATTGCCTATATGCAGCAAAACAACTTTTTAAGACTAGTCTTCAATGAATCAATGAACGGTATCCACTCATCTGGATGATGATTGATGTTAAGGGCTGCCGTCATGCCATCGATGTTGCAGGCTACAAGGTCATCTTCCATGAAGAAGAATGTAACAAGATCCTTTGGACGTTCGCGGAACATGGAAACCCTAACATTGTCTGACAGGAGATTGAACTGCTGCAATCTGGAGCCCAACAGCTCTGCCTTACTCTTGGGTAGTTCCAAATTCCTAACCGTCATTGAGGTCACCTTGTGTTATGAGGTGTGGTTCAGAAGAGGAGGATGGGAGAAATTTGGGTCATGTTACATTGATGGTTCGGGACCAGACGTTTCATCCCTTTCCTCTTCCTTGTTTGCCTCAAGTGACAATGATTCTGGAGCATCAAGAACTGGAAGTCCTCCTCCGTGGTGTACTGCACAGTCCATTTTTTCTTCTTCGACAAACCTTTCCCAACAGGAAGCACCATGCAGAAGTAACAATTGCTGATATGATCTGTCAGCTCTCTCCATATCATTGACACACTGCAAAAGGCATGGACTTCCGTTTTCTATTGAACCACTGGCAAAGATTTGTTACACAGGTGTTGCAGCATATGTGTGGGACCCAGCTCTTGTCCTCATCTCCAATTTTACAGCCAAAGTAAAGGTGGTAGGCTTTCTTAATCAGAGCGGTTATACTGCATTTTTCTGATGCAAAAGTCACTTCAACACAGACATAGCAGAAGTGATCTGCGTTGTTCAAACAATTAACGTGGCATATCTCACTTTGGCTAAATGGAAAAATCAAACACTGAGAAGACTGGTCTACAGTCAAAATACTACTGACATGTCATGCACAACATTTTTTTATGCAGTGATGGTAATTAAGCTGAGCTAGGACTGCATCTATTGCTTCTGGGAATAACGTAAAACAATTCATATCATGTATGACACAATAGCACCTTCAAATTGCATCATTTATTAATTGTTTTGCCTGAAAAGCAAGTACTGTCCAAACAAAGCATACTTTTATCACAAATCTAGACGAAGATGTGCATGTGTTTAAATTGCGATCCCTTCCCATTATAACTCCATATCCTTAGCACTTCCGAAGTAGAGGTCATATGCACTGACCCAGTAGTGTAAATTGAAAACTAGAGCCAGTAAACAATTTTAAGCGTCATTTTTGCTCTCAGCAACCTGGACTTAGTAAAGTGTGACGGAATTTATTTCGGAAGCATTTTGGCTGTAGAACAGTGATACAAGACAGCAAATAAATTAATAAAAATCACATATTAAGGTACAATGATTACAATAAAAATAATAAATATAAAATAAAATTAAGAAGAATAAATTTTATGAAGGATATCTTGATCAACCATCATGGTTAAAAAGAACATTAAGACTAAAAAAAAAAGGATCAGTGTGAATCTATCAAAAGATATATAGATATATAGTAATAAAAGGCAATCTCACAAAGGGACATGATGTAAAACCAGTCGAGAAGAGGACTATAGGGCATAGAGTGTTAGACCTGAGAAGACCATGTATATTCAAGCTTAATGGATAAAATAAAAACTAAAATGATACAAACTAAATGTAAGACTACCAAATGTATAATCAGATAAAAGCAATTGAACACTCAAACAATATTAAAAACAAAAATTAAAAACAAAATGTCTAAAATTATACAAAGTGAACCTATAATATGGACCATTGTGGAAAGAGGATCAAGATAAGAGGGCAAATGCTCATATGCAACATTTGTGACTCAATAACATAATAAAAGTACAGGTATATAATCAAACAAAACTAAGGAGAGGCAGGGAGTGCTATAAATAAAACCTGAATTTAAAATGTAGAGCCGACTATAAACATCCACGTCCTGAAGGCAGGACAAAGTACAGTCTAAATTGGAGAATTATAGAGAAGCACTACCAGAAACCAGTGGCATATGCAAGAAAAATGGGGGAGGAAAGGGGGCAGGGATGAGGAATCTCAAACTCGCTATTGCTTCCAACAGTCTGTGAAGAGTAAAGTTCAGATGCATAGTGTTGGGGCGCTGTGTAGCTATAGTGTTTAACAATATAAACAATTTTAACTGTATGATTTAATTTCAGGATAATATAATACTTATGAAAACAAAAGCGAGAGCCAGTCCCTCTAATAATATAGTACGGTAATATTGTCATTACATACTTCTGGAGATAAGGGACCCTGAAAATTGGCCAGAGAGATTCCTTCCGGCCATGATCATGCTGTGGTAGGGACACTCTCCAATAGCACTGAGAGAGGCTACATTGTCCTGGCAATGCATAACAGTGCTGGTACATCATACCTAATGAAAGGAGTATGATAAAAACTGACATAAAAAGCTAAACCATTGAAGAAGGCACTCGCCAAAACACAACCATGTCAGGGTTCTTTAGTAAAGGATTGCTTATTCCACCTCGCTCCTGCTTGGCTCCGCTCTGTTTTGCGAGTGTGTGTGTGTGTGTGCTCTTGTTTGGACCCCCTCCTCCATTCCCAGACATCCCTTGTATGTCCCACCCTCCCCAACTCTTCTGGCGTCACCTCCAGAGGATCTCACCTATCTCAAATTTATCCAAAGATGTTCCTCACAATTTGGCCACTCACCTAAGGATGCCCCTGACCCCAGGAACAAGGTCCTGGGCTTACTGAAATACCTGAATGGCAAAGGCCATGGTAGCAGTCCCCATTCACAAGATTCTCCTTGACTGCATGGACAAGGTCTGACAGACCTCCCTTCTCTAGATCTACCACCACCAAAAGTCTTGACGTCAAGTACAAAGTCCACGCAGCAACTGTCGAGTCAGCCATGAAGAGATGCAAAAGCTCCAGTCAGCACTCCAATGCTTCTCCAGGAATGGACAAAAAAGCCCTGGACTCCACAGGCAGGAAAGTCTTCCAAGGTGCCATGCTGAATGCTAGAATCACCACGCACCAATTACTTTGTTTTGTACCATGACAAGCTATTGGTGAAGGCTAAAGAGGCCATCACCTCCCTATATCCGAAGCGAGGAATCTCTTGTCACCCATTGTGCAGGATGTCGGAGAGTGCGGTAAACACCTTATCCGTTTGATCTTTACCTTTGAAATGGCCTCTGGCACAGCAAGGGATTCTATCACGGCCAGGCGCCTTCTGGATTGCATGAGGACATCCATGATTTATTTATTTATTTTATTTATTTAACAGATTTTATATACCGTCTTTCTACAAATCAAGACGGTTTACATAAAACATTTAAAATAGAGTGTTTCCACTGTTTACATAGAACAAGGTAACAAATATATAAGATAACAATGAGAACTAATCGTAAGAATAAACAACTATTTACAAAGGTATTTACCGAGATATCGGTTGTCAGTATGAAAGGTTTAGAAGGGGTAGGAGCTGGGGGGAAGCAGATGAAGGTTAGGAACTAAGGTGGAAGGGAAAAATGTTCCTGAAATAGGAGGGTTTTTAAGTTCTTTCGGAACTCTAGGTGAGTTCTAGTGTTCCGCAGCTCATGGGGAAGGGAGTTCCATAGGGTAGGAGCATAGAGGGAAAAGGCCCTGTTACTGGTAAATTGTTTGCAATATCTTATGGTTGATGGGATAGAGATGAGGTTTTTGGTAATAGAACGGCGGGTTCTAGAGTTAGAAGAGAAGGGAATGAGAGGGGAAAGGTATGGAGCTGATTCGTTGGAGATGATTTTATGTATAAGGGTAAGCACTTTGAACTTAATCCTGCAGTAGATGGGGAGCCAGTGGAGATCATATAGGACTGGTGTGATGTGTGATCGCCTGGGAATGTTGGTTATGAGTCGCGCAATCGTGTTCTGGGCAGGTTGGAGCGGTTGTATAGCATTCTTGGGAAGGCCATGATAGATTAGGTTGCAGTAATCAAGGGAGGGGGTTGTGAGGGCTTGACAGACAGAACGAAAAGAAGTGGGGCTTATGAGGGGTTTGAGATTCCGGAGGGTACGTAGCTTTGCATATATTGTATTAGTGGTTCTCTTTATTTGATTAGTGAAGGAGAGGTTCTGATCAAGGATAATGCCAAGATACTTCACCTGGTTTTTTATAGTAAGGGTGAGATCTCCAATAGTGATGGTTGGAGGAGGGGTGTATGAGGTAACGGAGAACACTAACTGATAGACTAACTGATGCCCTTTGCTTGAAGGAAAATCTGTTCGGCAGCAAGGTAAAAGAAAAAGTGTATGCCATCAAGAATGACTGACAGTACCACCTTACAAATCCTGCCCAATTAAGGCCTGAACAGAGCTCAGACTGAGAAATGGTATGGCTCTGAACTCCGGAAGTCTTACTACCCATCTCGCCAGTGTGGATCCTTCCCCTATAGGAACCACTGTACTACAAACCCCAGTGTCACCAAAGCTCATTCCAGCATAGACCACATCAGAAAGAGAGAAAGCAGCAAAAGTCATGTAATTCACCTGTCATGAAGTTTTCCCCAGGTTTTGACTGTCTGCTAGTGGATCTGCTGTTTGGTAGGGGACCACCTCCATCACTTTTTGGAAGCATGCACATGCATCTCCACCGACCGACCAGTGGGTGCTGAGAATCACAACTACATCATATCTTGACCCATGCCCAGTTGATTGGATAAAAAAGACACTCTCAATACTCTCTCCCTTCATCCTCCCCATGGTTAACATTTCACTAGATGAAGGATACTTACCACCATCACTCAAACATGTTCAAATAAGACCAATACTTAAAAATAAAACACTAGACAAATTATCCCCAAAATCATACAGACCCATATCGAGCATTCCTTTCATGGCCAAACTTATTGAAAAAATAGTTCAAACCCAACTACAGGATTTTATTGATACCTTGAACCTCCTTGACGAACACCAATATGGCTTCCGACCATTCCATGGGGTTGAAACATTGCTAACAGTCCTTTACGACACCTTACTAAGAGGAATTGATGACACAAAACAAGCCTTCATCCTAGTATTCCTTGACATCTCTGCCGCATTTGACAGCGTAAACCATATAACAATGCTCAACAGACTTCAACAAATAGGAATTACATCCACTGTCTATAACTGGTTTAAATCCTACTTATCAAACAGAACCCAAAAAGTAAGAATCCTTAACCAAACATCCAACACATTCAACCAAACACAAGGCCTCCCACAGGGATCTGCACTATCAGCACTTTTGTTTAACATTTACCTACAACCAGTCAGCAACATCTTTAAACGTCATGGCGTCCATTATCATATCTACGCCGACGATATAATGTTTTACCTCCCATTTAAAATCCCACACCCTCCACTACAACAAATAACAGAATGCTTTAAAGAACTAACAATATGGCTCAGCGATCAGAACCTACACATTAACTTCTCAAAAACTGATGTACTATATATTACTAAAAACCAAACATACACACCTCCAAGCACCATCACACTTGATAACCATGAGATCAACATAAAAAAAGAAATAAAATACCTAGGTGTGATACTTGACAATAAGCTTAACATGGATTCACACATAAAATATCTAACAAAAAACATACACTACAAACTTAAGACCTTGAGACAACTAAGACCTTTAATTCACTTACAAGACTTCATAACCATAATTCAAGCTATCATAACCCCACATTTTGATTTTGCAAATTTAATCCTTAATGGCATCACAAAGCAAAACATTAAAAAGATACAACTAACTCAGAACATAGCAGCAAGGATAATAATGAATATAAGCTCAATCCAACATATCACACCGACCTTGGCTGAACTCCATTGGCTACCTATTCACAGCAGAATAAAATACAAGATTCTACTAACTACATTTAAACTAATAAATAACTTAGCGCCATCAGTACTCAATACACTCATCAATGTAGAAATAGATAAAAGATCACAAAGGAGTAGAAACACAAACACTATCGCAGTACCAAAAGATTACACAAAAGCTAGAAAACAAACCAACATGAGAGCCTTCTCTCATTCAGCACCTATCCTCTGGAATAACCTTCCTGACAACATTCGCCTACTATCGGACATAAAGGAATTTAGAAAAAAACTGAAAACCCATTTATTCTCATTACACTACAACAAAAGAGCAGAAACTAGCCAGACTACACAAAGAGACACAGGTTAACCAGCAAATACAACCATTATATAACTACGTGCCTTCAAGATTAAATTAATGTTTACACCTACAAGCGATATATGATAATTGTAAATATCTACTATGTACATATGTTCTAATAGTTTAACGTTCTAACAATTTACTGTTTAAATATTATACTGTTACCTGTACCTAGTTCACCTGTTCTATGTTCTATGTAAAATGACTTGGTATGATACTACCCATACCATATAACATAATGTTCATTGTAAACCGCACTTGATACTTGTGAAAGAGCGGTATAGAAATAATTGTTAAATAAATAAATAAATAAGGTGTGGCTATTGCATATGTTTCCAGATCAAGCCCCTTGCAACACCTCCACCTGCCAACAGGGCTCCCCAACAGTTAATCCCCCTCCTCCTCAAGGAGGTCTGCACGCTCAAGCCGATGCCCCCTGCGGAGTTTGACCAGGGCTTCTACTCTAGATATTTCCTGGTCCACAAGAAGACCCAGGGCTGGTGGCCCATCCAGGATGTCCATCGACTCAATGGGTGCATTTACAGGAGAAATCTTGGGTGCATTCCCTGAGGACCATCCTCCCACTTTTCTAAACCAGCGATTGGCTGGCATCTTTGGATCTCCAAGATGCCTATTCCCACATCCCGATCCACCCATTCCAGAAGAGGTACCTGTGTTTTTCTGTCCTCGGCTGGCACTACTGGTACCAGGTGCTCCCTTTTGGCCTTTCCCCCATGCTGAGAGTCTTGACCAAGTGCATTGCAGTCACAGCAGCTCACCTCTGCAAGCAGGGAGTCTGCATATTCCCATACCTGGACGACTAGCTGATTTGCAGCAACATCACTGCACTGTCAGCACCACAACCTCCCTCCTGTGTGCACTGGGATTCCTCATCAGCAAGAAAGTCCCAGGTGGTCCCCTCTCAATCACTGCAGTTCATTGGACCAGACATCTGCACCTGCTTGTCCAAGTTATTCCTGTCACCTCCAGAGATAGATGCCATCACCTCCCTTGCCAGTTGGATTCATCCAGTGACAGAACACTCGGCCAGGACCTTCCTACAGCTCCTGGGCCACCTAGCAGCTGTGGCCCATATTATCCCACATGCCAAACTCCATATGCGCCAGCTCCAGTGGCATCTTCGGGGCTCTTGGAACCAGCATGCATAGCCACTGTCTCACACCAGCACAGTAGATGCCACCATTCGCAGAGCCCTCTGCTTGTGGATGGACCGGGAGAACCTCCAGAAGGGCAAGCTCTACTGACCACCACAATCCCAACTTGTGCTAACTACAGACACCTCCAAACATAGTGGGGGGGGGGGGGCCTGTATTCCAACTGTGCACCAAGGGCAGCTGGTCCTCCACCAAGGCATGCCAACACATCAACCTCCTGGAACACAGAGCCATAGGAAACATGTTCTGAACTTTCAGCCCTTGGATCTCGGGTGAAGACATTCTCATCCAGACGGATAACCAGGTAGCCATGTTCTACATCAGTGATTCCCAATCCAATCCTTGGGTACCCCCAGGCCAGTCAGGTTTTCAGGATATCGACAATGAATATGCATGAGAGAGATCTGCATACAATGGAAGCCGTGCATGCAGATCTATCTTATGCATATTTATTGTGGATACCCTGAAAACCTGATTGACCAGGGGGTACTCGAGGGCTGGGTTGGGAACCATTGTTCTACATCAACAAGTAGGGTGGCACAGGCTCTACAGCGAGGCTTCAGTATCTGGTACTTTTTCCATCTCCGGTTCTTCTCTCCAGGCCACCTATCTGTTTGCGGACACCACCACCCTGGCAGACAACCTCAGCCGCCATCTCTACCTATACGAATGGTTGCTCTAGTCATCTGTCACATCCAAACTATTCCACCAGTGGAGGACCCCCTCTGTGGACCTCTTCACCTGCGAGGCCAATGAAAAATGCCTCTGTTTCTGCTCCAGTCAGTCATACCTTCCACCTCCACAGACATGGGTCTGATGCATTTGTGGTACAGTTGGGGGCCCAGCTCTGCTATGCCTACTCCTCCACCCCGTTCATAGAAAGGACTCTACAGAAGATCATGCACGACTGGGCGGAGGTCATCCTCATTGCCCCCTACTGGCTGAGTCAAGCTTGGTTCCCATTCCTTTGACACCTCTTCACTCTGCCTCACATCGGACTCCCAGAACATCCAGACCTCATCACTTAGGACAGCGGGACCACACTCCACCCCAACTTGCAAGTCCTTGCCCTCACTGCATGGCTGTTGAAAGATAGCCCTGGCCCTGCACCATCTCCCTTAATGGGTCTTTGACATCCTACTAGCAGCTAGGCACCTAGCCCACCAGACGGTCCTACGCTTCCAAGTGAGAGATATTCTGGGAGTGGTGCGTTGCCTCCCACCTTAACTCCTTTGCCTGTCCCATTCCCTCTCTCCTCTGGTAACTCTTCAGCCTACTGGACTCCAGACTAGAGCCCACCTCCATCAGAGCCCATCTAAGCATTATCGCTGTGTACCATGACAACCTGGATAGAAAATCAGTCACAGTGACCCCCGGTTGGTACCAGCACGTCGTCTCCTCTGCCTGCTGGGCCATATGGTCTTAACGGTCCACGTCACACCCTCGGCCCGCTTTCACATGTGCACAGTCCAGTGGTGCCAGTGCTCACAGTGGACTCAAGCCATGGGCAGGCCATGGGACAGGATCAGGGTTACCCGCCAGATGACAGAGTCCATCAACTGGTGGTAAAACATGGGCTACCTCCAGGCGGGAATGCCCTTCCAGGCACCCATGCCTCAGAGGAACCTGACTGTAGACGCCTCCCTCCTGGGTTGGGGGGCGCATTGTGGGGACCACCACAAACAGGGCAGCTGGTCTCGGGAGGAGTCACTCTTACAGATCAATCGCCTGGAGCTCAGGGTGAACTTCCTAGACTTGCAAGAGTTCCGACACCACCTGCGACACTGGTCTAGATGGACATTCAAGTCGCCATGTTCTCTGTCAACAAGCAGGGGGGCATGGGCTCATACCCCCCCCCCCTTTGCAAGGAGGTGCTGTCCTTCCTCTCCTGTGTGGCTCGCAACAGCATACTTTTGCGAGCAGTCTATCTCCCGGACCCGGACAACTGCCTAGCAGACAGGCTGAGCAGAGTCCTTCGGCCGCACGAGTGGCGCTTGATTCCCAGGGTGGCTAAGAGGCTCTTCCACCTCTGGGGCCAGGCCCGTGATGGATTTATTTGTCTCTCCATACAACACACAGCTGCCTCGCTTCTGCTTGTTCCAACTTCACCTGGAGAGAGTGGCAGCAGATTCCTTCCTGATCTCGTGGTCTGAGGGCCTACTCTATACGTTCACACCGACCACTCGCCCCCGGTCGCTAGGATCCTCTTCAAGGTCCAGAGCAAGAGGGTATCGGTCATAGTAATTGCCCCCAGGTGGCTGAGACAGCCCTGGTTTCCACTGCTGCTCTCCCCGTCGGTGGCACTTCCAGTCCCGCTGGGCCGAGCTCCGGACCTCCTGTCCCAGGAGGGGGCTCACTCCTGCACCACAATCTTGGGTCTCTAACGCTAACAGCTTGGCTGTTGAAAAGGGCCCTTTTCAACCTTCCAAGAGAAGTTGAGGAGATCAAACTGGCCTCCTGAAAACCCTCCACCAGACGAGCCTATGCTTTTAAGTGGATGAGGTTCTCTACCTGGTGTGTGGAAAGAGGGGGAAACCCCTTCTCCTGCCATGTGCAAGTAGTGTTCCAATACCTACTGCACCTGTCCCACACCGGGCTGAAGTCTAATTCAGTTAGAGTACAGTTGAACGCAATAGCCGCTCACTATCGCCCTATAGAGGGGAAACCCCTCTCGGGCCAGCCTCTGGTCTCCAGGTTCCTCCGGGGCCTCTTATTATCTAAGCCCCCTCTCCATCCTCTGACGGCAGAGTGGGACCTCAACATGGTGTTCTCCCACCTTACCAAACTGCCATTTGAATTTCTAGCCACTTGCCACCTAAAGTACTTGCATGGAAAGTGGTCTTTTTGGTGGCCTTCATGTCATCTCGAAGAGTGAGCAAATTCCAGGCCCTGGTGGTGGATCCACCATATACAAGGCTCTATAAGAACAGGGTAGTGCTCTGCACACGTCCCAAATTCCTCCTGAAGGTGGTATCTCCCTTCCACCTCAACCAGGAGGTGGTCCTCCCCACCTCCTTTCCGCAGCCTCACACCGGCGGGGAGGAACTAGTGCTTCATATTCTGGATTGCAAACGGACCCTGATCTTCTACCTACAGCGGACCCAGGCCCACCGCACAGCTCCTCAGCTTTTCATTTCCTATGACCCTAGCAGACTGGGGCTTCCTGTGACTAAGCAAACTCTGTCCACTTGGGTGGCAGACTGTATTGCCCTCGCCTATGAGCAATTCGGCCTCTCCCTTGAGCACCGGATCACAGTGCATCACATGAGGGTGATGGCCCTGTCAGTAGCCAACCTCTTCTCAGTGCCAGTGATGAGCTATGTAAGGCCGCCACGTGGTCTTCAGTTCATACGTTCGCAGCTCACTACTGCCTGAAGAGCAAGTCCTGCATGGACAGTGCCTTTGGCCAGGCAGTACTCCATAGTATTCTTGGGGTATAGGCAACCCCTGCCCTTCAACCCTTCTGTGTTCAGGCTTCCAGAGTGACAGTGTTGCTGGATGCTAGGGTCTTGCAGAGAATCTCAGTGGGGACTCACTTTCTGCAACTCACAGCTACCCGGATGGTTACTGCTGGTGCTGTCATGGTTCGGTCCTTGGCAGCCTGGAGCTAGGGAGTCCCATTTGTGAGGACTGACTTCCTGCTTGTTTCTGGAGAAAGTTTAGTTACTCACCTGTAACAGGCGTTCTCCAGGGACAGCAGGAATCTGTCCTCACAACCCTCCCTCCTCCCCTGCGAGTTGCCTCCCTACCTTGTTTTCTTTTTACTGCCATCCTAACTGTCATCTGACTGAGCAAGATGGCACCCTTGGGCAGAAAGTGGACCACTCATGTGTGGTAGCATGTCCCAAAGGCTTTCTTTGAAAGCTGGGGAAATGCTCCGTGCGGGTTCGGTCAGTGCTGACTTCACCTATATGTGAGGACTTATTTCTGCTGTCCCTGAAGGACACCTGTTACAGGTGAGTAACTATGCTTGCTCTGTCGACTGCTCCAAATCCCGATTTTGACTTGGCTCGCCTTCAGAGAGAAGCTCTTGTTTGGGACAGACTTAGAGAAGCTGGTAAATGACTTGAGCGAGTTCAAACCTCATTAGAGGATAAGTCAAAAAGGCCTGGGAGACACATGGGTGCATCATCTTCCTTGAATTTCTGATGAGGAGTCTCGTGGCTCCCAGGACTTCTGTAGATGTTTCCTCCTCTTCTTCTGGGTTTCGGTTTCAGACTCTGCCCTTTTTGTGGACCGTGTTTTTCCGGGACTCCACTCCTAGATGTGCCCCTCCTGTCAGGCACAATAAAGTCTGGGGGCCCAATCCTACTACTAGTACTGCTAATCATTTGTATAGTGCTACAAGGCATACAAAGCGCTGTACATATAGATGTAAGACACAATCCCTGTTCATCAGAGCTTATGTTCTAATCAAGACAAAACACACAGTGAAACTGGGAACTAGAGTATGGTAAGATACACATAAATAGTGGACAATAGAGTGAGGAGCATCAGGATCCAAAAGCGGTTTCAAAGAGGTGGGTTTTTAGCCTGGATTTGAATAAGGCTAGAGAGAGGACCTGACGCACAGACTCAAGTAGCTCGTTCAGGCATATGGAACAATGAGATGGAATGAACGAAGTTGGTAGTTGGCAGTAGCAGAGAAGGGCACAGATAAAAGGGATCTGCCAGAGGAGCAAAGCTCCCGAGGAGGGTTGTAGTGAGATGAGAGGAAAGGTAGTGAGGAGCCGCAGAATGAGTACACTTGTAGTTCAGTAGGAGAAGTTTCAACTAGATGCGGAAACTGACAGGGAACCAGTGAAGTGACTTGAGAAAAGGTGTTAACATGAGCATAGTGATACAGAAGATAAGCTGTACTGTTGAGTTTTGAACAAATTGAAGGGGAGAGAGATGTCTCCAGTGGGTGGCAGGCTCTAACTTTTCTTCCAGGAGTGGGCTCAGATCATAGGGGATCACTTTGTGCTAGACAACATTCAGCACAGCTATATTCTGGGATGCAGAGAACCTATTCCAGGCTAAAAACCCACCCTATTCTGGGTGCCTTCATCATCTCTTTGCAGCCCCGCGGCCAAGAGAGCTGCAGTTCAGTGTACCTTGAACAGACTTCTCCATCTACATGCGGAGGTCCTAGTTCCCCTGGCCAACCAGGACCATGGTTGATACTCCATTTACTTGGTAGTGCCAAAGGAGACCAATCCTTGACCTCAAAGGAGTCTATGCTCACCTGCACACCCTTCACTTCCATATGGAGACCTAGCGGTCAGTGATTCAGGTGGTATGCTGTAGAGTGCCTCGCTTCTCTGGACTTCAGCTAAGGCTTTCACATCCTTATCTGGGAGGATCAACAGTGCTTTCTTTGTTTCGCCGTTCTTGGCTCACATTCTTGAAAGTGATAGTGGTGGTGGCCACTGCACTGAGATGTCAGGGGATCTGTGTACACCCATATCTGAAGCGACTCTGGTTTCAGCCCAAGTGGTGCAATTCCTAGAGAGTCTTGGTAGGGTGATTTTAAATTGGGAAGGCACCAAGTGGCTCTTTCCTCAATCGTTGGAATACCTGGGAGTGTCTTTTGACTCTGATAGGCAGAGCCTTTCTGCTTGAAGAGAGTGAACAAGTTGCTGGCCCAGTTGGCAGTCTTCTGGTCTCAACGGGCTCCCAGACTTTGGGATTATCTTTAGCTTCTCAGATTCATGGCAGTGGTAATCAACATGGTACTTTGGGTGCAAGCTCATAATAGGCTGCTTAGGAGGTCCCTGATTTCTCAGTGGACTCCCAACTCTCAGGAGTTTAAGGTCAGGCTGCCCCTCCAACCAGAGATGGTCTCCAGCCTGTCATGGTGGCAGCAGCCATTGGCCGATCACTCGTTGCTTCTCCTGTCGACGGATTGTCTGAGAGCTCAATGTGAGACCCATACAGCTCTGGGCCATTGGAACAGCCACGAGTTGGCATGGTCCATCAACTGGCTTGAGGTGAGGGCCATTCGGTTGGCCCTTCTGCACTTCCGGACTCTGGTCAAGGGCAAAGTGGTCCAGGTCTTCTCGGACAATGTCACAGCTGTGGCAAGTGTCAGTCGTCAAGGAGCACAAAGAGTGCCGGGATGGCCTTGGAACTGACTCTCCTGTTCTCCTGGTGGAAAGGAACCTGCTAGCTTTATCTGCACAATACATCACCATAGTCTACAATGTAGAGGCAGATTTCCTCAGTCATCACTCCCTCGATCCCAGGGAGTGGGAACGGAGTCAAATGACTTAATGGTCTTATTCTGCACCTCTGGGGTTGTCTCAAGATGGATCTAAAGGGGACTTGGTCCAGTGCTAAAACTGAATACTACTTCAGTTGCTGCAGAGAAACTGGCTCCAAAGATATCAATGCTCTATTTCATCCCACACTGAAGTGTGGCCTGCCGTGTTTCCTCCATGGCCGCTAGTAGGTTTTTTTGATTCGAAGCATAGAGTAGCATCCGGGCTGGATGGGAGGCTGTAGTTCAGGGACCTGATGAGGCTTCTGCAGGATCCTTCTCTGCAACTTTCCCCAGCCCAGGGGCCATTACTTCAAGGACCAGTTCTTCTGGATGACCCAGCTCGCTTCTAGCTTATGGCTTGACTTGAAAGAAGCACTGCTTAGCATAAGGGCTACTCTCCCGCCATGGTCTTCATGCTCCTCAAGGCTAGGAGAGTATCTTCTAGTCTGGCCTACATATGTGTCTGGTGTCTCTTCTGAGGATTAGGGTTTGCAGCGACAGGCTGGACCTGATGCAGTGGACTTACCGTCCTTGCTTGCCTTTCTTCAGGAGGGTCTGGACAAAGGCCTTTCTCTTAGTTCTAGAGAAGGTTCAGGTGGTGGCCCTTCCAGCTTCAGGGGTCAGTGGTGGGGGCAGTCCATTGTCTCGTATACTAATGTTTTCCTTTCCTCCAGGAGCTATGACATCTACATCCCCCCCCCCCCCCTTTGCATTCAATTCTTCTGTGGGATCTCTGCCTTGTGCTCCAGGCCTTGATATCTGAGCCTTTCGAGCACTTGAGTAAGGTATAACATTGCAACTTGAAAGCTTAACTAATTCACACCGGCATTTGGTCTCAGAAAAACTAGCGGCACATAAACCAGGAGCTAATAGCTCTTTGATGGTGCCAGTTTTACATCAGCGACCCTCTGCCTTTCATAGTTTTTTAAATTTACTCTTAAATAATCTTTTGAATTCTGAAATTATTTTTCATTCCTTAAATGTTTTGTGTTTCTCATGTCATAAATACTTCGTATTTCTCCGAAAAAATCACTCTTGCCTTACATGAGAAACCATTAAAATTTTTGGAAACTTAGCTTCTGTCAAGAGACGAGAAGGGCAATTCCAACGCTCACAGCAAGGCACCCCAAGCGTTTCACATAAAAAGTTTCTTCAGGGAATCGTCCTATTGGGGCTGTAAAAACAGAAAAATGTGAAATCAGTAATGTAGCCAGTTGCGTCGCCACAATTATAAACCATAGGTATAAATCAAACCTGCTAAATTGATGCTGCCGGCGTACACTGCAATAATAATCATCAAATTTCTTCTGTTAGAATACTTTCTGTGAGAACAAAATCTTGATGCGTCAAACGCCGCGCATGCGGGATGTGAACTTGACCACCATTTTAAAGGTACTCCTAACCACATGTCCAAACGTTGATTGACTAAATTACATGCTCATGAGAAACCTATCATCGCTGCTTATATTACAAACCGGTGTACCCGATATGCGCTGAACAGATATTAAGCATTAAGTCCCAAGCGAAGCTCAGAGCTCATTAAATTCGCACCATAAGTACTGTCAAATGTTGCTGTTATTCCATTGAATTGGATTGAATTGAATTAAAGCTCAGAGCTCGCTAAATTCGCAACGCATGTACTGTCAAATGCTGCTGTTGCTCCATTGAATTAAAGACAAAGTGCTAAGTTCAATCGCACATTCAATCCCCTTGGGATCACTGTGTTCAAGGTGAAAATCCATTTTTGTTCTTTCCAGAGGAGAGTGTCAGCGATAGTTTTACCTCGCATACTGTGACTGACTTGATCTATGCAGAAACATCGTAACTGCTCAAAAATGTGCTGGTACCGTAAACAATGTTGTACAAGTGGGGCGTCCAAAATTTTACAATTCAGGCGGCTGCTGTGTTCCCGCATACGTGTGCGAAATAACCTTTCTGTTTTGCCCACATACACCAACCCACATGGGCAAACGATGATATAAACTACATTAGAAGATTCACACGTTGTTTGATGCCTAAGATTATAAGAAATGCCATTATGTTCATATGTGGAAAGCTCCATTGTAACATCACAGATGTTGCAGCTCCCACATTTATAATGGCCCTTCAAGGCAGGAGTAGAGGGGATAGCTGCTAGATCCCTAGGCAAAATTGCTGGACACAATTGCTCCTTTAGATTTTTATTTCGCCGCCAAACACAGCGTATCTTCTGATTACTCAATCCTGGGACGACTTGCAATACGTTGCTGTGTCTTTTTATAATTTTCTTGATATCTCTACTAAATGCAGAGAATGTAGTTACAAAATTGATGATAGATTCATTTGACTCCGGAACAATAGTAGAATGTGATGACCGATATGTCAATAAGCAGCGATGATAGGTTTCTCATGAGCATGTAATTTAGTCAATCAACGTTTGGACATGTGGTTAGGAGTCCCTTTAAAATGGTGGTCAAGTTCACATCCCGCATGCGCGGCGTTTGACGCATCAAGATTTTGTTCTCACAGAAAGTTTTCTAACAGAAGAAATTTGATGAATATTATTGCGGTGTACGCCGGCAGCATCAATTTAGCAGGTTTGATTTATACCTATGGTTTATAATTGTGGCGACGCAACTGGCTACATTACTGATTTCACATTTTTCTGTTTTTACAGCCCCAATAAGAACATAAGAACATAAGAAATGCCATACTGGGTCAGACCGAGGTCCATCAAGCCCAGTATCCTGTTTCCAACAGTGGCCAATCTAGGTCATACGTACCTAGCAGTTTCCCCAAAAGACACAGGTTCTGCAGTGCTTGTACTAGGCCAAGCATTGATATCCTGGGTCCCTTTTTAATAGTGGTTTATGGACCTTTCCTCCAGGAACTTGTCCAAACCTTTTTTAAACCCAGCTATACTAACAGCCCTTACTACATCCTCCGGTAACAGATTCCAGAGTTTGATTACACGTTGAGAGAAGAAATATTTTCTCCTATTTGTCTTAAATAGTTTACCCTGTAGCTTCATTACATGCCCCCTAGTCCTTCTATATTCTGATAGCGTAAACAATTTATCCACGTTTATCCGTTCCACTCCATTCATTAATTTATACACCTCTATCATATCTCCCCTCAGCCGCCTCTTTTCTAGGTTAAAGAGCCCTAACCTTTTTAGCCTCTCTTCATAGGAGTAGCCTTCCATCCCCTTCACCAATTTGGTGGCTCTTCTCTGTACTTTTTCTAATAACTCTATGTCCTTTTTAAGATACGGTGACCAGAATTGCACACAATATTCAAGGTGCGGTTGTACCATGGAGCGATACAGAGGCATTATAATATCCTTTGTTTTATTCTCCATCCCTTTCCTTAGGATACCTAGCATTCTATTTGCTTTCTTGGCCGCCGCTGCACACTGGGCGGAGGGTTTTAACATGTTATCCACGATGACTCCTAAATCTTTTTCCTGGGTGGTGGTTTCTAATGTGGAGCCTTGCATCTTGTAACTATAGTGTGGGTTGTTCTTTCCTAGGTGCATAACTTTGCACTTGTCCACATTAAATTTCATCTGCCATTTGGATGCCCAGTCTTCCAATTTATCCAGATCCTCCTGCAGTTTTCCACAATCCTCTTGGGTTTTAACAACTTTAAACAGTTTTGTGTCATCTGCAAATTTGATTACCTCACTAGTTATTCCCTTTTCCAGGTCATTTATGAATATGTCAAAAAGCAGCGGACCCAGTACAGATCCCTGGGGTACTCCACTATTCACCTTTTTCCATTGGGAATATTGGCCATTTAGCCCTACCCTCTGCTTTCTATCTTTTAACCAGTTCCCGATCCACAATAGTACACTGCCTCCTATCCCATGACTTTTTAGCTTCGCCAAAAGTCTCTGATGGGGGACCTTGTCAAAAGCTTTCTGAAAGTCCAGATACACTATATCAACCGACTCACCTTTGTCTACCTGTTTATGCACACCTTCAAAAAAACAGATCAGATTAGTAAGACAAGATCTGCCTTGTCTAAAGCCATGTTGGCTGTCTCCCATTAGGCCATGACTATCTACATGCTGTGTAATTTTGTTCTTTATGATGGCTTCTACCATTTTCCCTGGTACTGACGTCAGGCTCACCGGTCTGTAATTTCCCGGGTCACCCCTGGAACCCTTTTTAAAAATTGGTGTTACGTTGGCGACCCTCCAATCTTCAGGTATTACAGATGATTTTAATGAAAGTTCACAGATTACCAATAACAGGTCTGCAATCTCATATTTCAGTTCTTTCAACACTCTGGGATGTATACCATCCGGTCCAGGTGATTTGCTACTATTCAGTTTATCAAATAGTTGTAATATATCTTCCCGGTGTAGCGATATTTCTCTCAATTCCTCTGCAGTATCACCTTTAAATACCACTTCAGTCTTGGGTAACACCCCTACATCTTCCTCAGTAAAGACCGAAGCAAAGAATTCATTCAGTCTCTCTGCTATAGCCTTGTCTCCTCTTACTGCCCCTTTTACCCCTCTATCATCTAATGGTCCAATTGACTCTCTCACAGGCCTTTTGCTACGAATGTACTTGAAAAAGTCTTTATTTCGTGTTTTTGCTTCCGTAGCAAGTTTCTTCTCAAATTCCCGCTTTGCCTGCCTTATCAATGCTTTGCATTTAACTTGCCAGTGCTTGTGCTGTTTCCAGTTTTCATCATTTGGCTCTTTTTTCCATTTTCTGAAGGTTGCTCTTTTGGCAGCAACAGCCTCTCTGACCTCACCTTTAAACCATGCTGGCAGTTTTTTGGACTTTCTTCCACTTTTCTTAATGCGTGGAATACAGCTGGTCTGGGCTTCGAGGATAGTATTTTTAAATAACACCCAAGCTTGCTGTAAGTCTTTAACCTTTGGAACCGCTCCTTTTAGTTTTTTCCGAACTATATTCCTCATTCTATCATAGTCACCCTTTTGAAAGTTAAAAGGTAGTACTGTGGATTCCTTTACTATCTGTCCTCCACTGATTAAATCAAACATGATCATACTATGATCACTATTGCCAAGTGGTCCCAACACCCTTATTTCTTGCACCAGATCTGGCGTTCCACTAAGGACTAGGTCCAGTATGGCTTCCCCTCTGGTCGGTTCATGAACCAGCTGCTCCAAGAAGCAGTCATTTATTTCATCTAGAAACTTTATCTCTTTAGCTTGTCCTGCTGTGACACTGTCCCAGTCGATACCGGGGTAATTGAAATCACCCATTATTACTACTCTGTTGTGGCTTTTGTTAGCTTCCTTGATTTCTTTGAGCATTTCATCATCCATTTGTTCATTCTGGCCAGGTGGTCGATAGTATACTCCCACTGCCATCACCTTCCCCTTCATAAATGGAATTTCAATCCATAGAGATTCTACAGCATATTTTGTTCCCTGCAAAACTTTAATCCTTTCTGACTCAATGCCCTCTCTAACATAGAGCGCAACCCCTCCACCAATTTGTTCAGCTCTATCATTACGATATAGTTTGTATCCAGGTATCACAGTGTCCCACTGGTTATCCTCCTTCCACCATGTCTCTGAGAGTGCAATCATATCTAACCTCTCATTTAATGCTATATATTCTAATTCTCCCATCTTATTGTTTAGACTTCTAGCATTGGCATACAAGCATTTTAGAGACTGTATTTTATTAATATTAATCTGGCTATTGGTAGGCATGGGTAATTGGGAATCTTTATGCTCTGTCTGCTCCTTACTCAAGGGCATTTGGGCTACTATACTCCCTTTTGGAACCTCACTGCTTTTGGTAGTATCCTTCAAGGATACCTTTGTCCGAACCGTGCGCTCCTGGGTGACTGTCGGCTTTCCCCTATTTTCTAGTTTAAAAGCTTCTCTATCTCTTTTTTAAAGGTTAATGCCAGCAGTCTGGTCCCATCCTGATTAAGGTGAAGCCCATCCCTTTGGAAGAGCCCCCCCTTTCCCCAGAATGTTCCCCAGTTCCTAACAAATCCAAAACCCTCATCCTTGCACCATTGTCTCATCCACGCATTGAGACTCCGGAGCTCTGCCTGTCTTTTGGGTCCTGCACGTGGAACAGGAAGCATTTCGGAGAACGCTATCCTGGAAGTTCTGGATTTCAACTTCCTACCTAAAAGCTTAAATTTAGCCTCCAGAACTTCCCTACCACATTTTCCTATGTCATTGGTACCAACATGTACCAAGACAGCAGACTCCCCCCCAGCACTATCTATGATCCTATCTAGGCGGTGCGTGAGATCTGCTACCTTCGCACCAGGCAGGCATGTTACCAGGCGATCCTCACGTCCACCAGCCACCCAGCTATCTACATTCCTAATGATTGAATCACCAACTATAACAGCTGTCCTGACCCTCCCCTCATGGGGACATGGCCCTGGAGAAACGTCCTCGGTGCGAGAGGGTTTTACATCACCTGGAGGGCAGGTCCTAGTTACAGGATCACTTCCTGCCACACCAGGGTGATGCTCTCCTGTCACGTGACCTCTCTCCTCCATGGCAACAGGGATGCTGCCAGACTGGAGGTGGGACTTCAGGACTATATCCCTGTAGGTCTCGTCCATGTACTTCTCTGTCTTTCTTATGTCTTCCAGGTCTGCTACTCTAGCCTCTAGAGAATGGACTCGTTCCCTGAGAGCAAAGAGCTCCCTGCACTTAGTGCATATGTAGGACCTCTCACCAACTGGGAGATAATCATACATGAGACACTCGATGCAAAAGACTGGAGAACCCCCATCTCGTTGCTGGACCTCTGACTGCATCTTAGTTTAAAGCTTGTGTTTAGGTCTTTTAAATCGGTATATAATAAGGATTGGTGTAGATGCTTATACTAATAAAAGTGTATCTAATACCCCTAATACACCCTGTGTACCTGAAGCTAAGTAATCACAGGTCCTCTGTGTATGACTGATTTGGATTAAGAGCTGCACCTGAGAGCAGCCCCTTTCCTCTAAGATGTCCAAGTACCTATAAAACTACAATTTCCCCAGGGGTGGGTGGGTGCTGGGGAGGGAGGGGGGGAGATAAGTCCTATTAAAGAGGGCAGTTACAAGGTACCCTGTCCTGAACCCTCAGCAGGGGGATGGGGGTACCACACAAGGCCCAGTTAATTGAGAGAGGCAAGGTAAGTACAGCTGAGAAGGCTGAAACTTGCACACCACTAAGACAAACACTAAATAATTAAACAAACAACAGTTAGACAAACAGTAAATAATTAAATAAACAGCTAGAACTCACAGTAAGATGTCCCAGGAGGCAAAAATCCACTCACTAGCAGAGCTCTGTAAAAGTTCAGCCTTTCTTTGATCAGAGAAAAGCAAACTAAAACAGCCTATGCACACGTGGAGAAAACAGGAACAAGGTTACAGGATACCTCAGGGGGAGGAGTCACTCAGGCAGGCAAGGACAGGAAAAAGCTTAACAACAGCAGGCTCTGGGGAGAGAGATTAATTCAAAATGGCTACCACACACACAGGGGGAGGAGTCACTCAGGCAGGCAAGGACAGGAAAAGCTTAACAACAGCAGGCTCTGGGGAGAGAGATTAATTCAAAATGGCTACCACACAAGGCCCAGTTAATTGAGAGAGGCAAGGTAAGTACAGCTGAGAAGGCTGAAACTTGCACACCACTAAGACAAACACTAAATAATTAAACAAACAACAGTTAGACAAACAGTAAATAATTAAATAAACAGCTAGAACTCACAGTAAGATGTCCCAGGAGGCAAAAATCCACTCACTAGCAGAGCTCTGTAAAAGTTCAGCCTTTCTCTGATCAGAGAAAAGCAAACTAAAACAGCCTATGCACACGTGGAGAAAACAGGAACAAGGTTACAGGATACCTCAGGGGGAGGGGGTCAGGGGGAGGAGTCACTCAGGCAGGCAAGGACAGGAAAAAGCTTAACAACAGCAGGCTCTGGGGAGAGAGATTAATTCAAAATGGCTACCACACACACAGGGGGAGGAGTCACTCAGGCAGGCAAGGACAGGAAAAGCTTAACAACAGCAGGCTCTGGGGAGAGAGATTAATTCAAAATGGCTACCACACAAGGCCCAGTTAATTGAGAGAGGCAAGGTAAGTACAGCTGAGAAGGCTGAAACTTGCACACCACTAAGACAAACACTAAATAATTAAACAAACAACAGTTAGACAAACAGTAAATAATTAAATAAACAGCTAGAACTCACAGTAAGATGTCCCAGGAGGCAAAAATCCACTCACTAGCAGAGCTCTGCACTAGCACTAGCACTCTGCACTGCACTAGCAGAGCTCTGTAAAAGTTCAGCCTTTCTCTGATTCCCTGAAGAAACTTTTTATGTGAAACGCTTGGGGTGCCTTGCTGTGAGCGTTGGAATTGCCCTTCTTGTCTCTTGACAGAAGCTAAGTTTCCAAAAATTTTAATGGTTTCTCATGTAAGGCAAGAGTGATTTTTTCGGAGAAATACAAAGTATTTATGACATGAGAAACACAAAACATTTAAGGAATGAAAAATAATTTCAGAATTCAAAAGATTATTTAAGAGTAAATTAAAAAAACTATGAAAGGCAGAGGGTCGCTGATGTAAAACTGGCACCATCAAAGAGCTATTAGCTCCTGGTTTATGTGCCGCTAGTTTTTCTGAGACCAAATGCCGGTGTGAATTAGTTAAGCTTTCAAGTTGCAATGTGAAACATTAAACGGTGTGAGTTATACTTTACTTGGTGTTAACCGTTTAAAGAGAAACAGACTACAACCTCGTAGTGTATCTTTCGAGCACTTGAAGCAATCTATGCTTAAAGTTCTGACCTCAAGACTATCTTTCTGGTCGCAATAAATTCTGTGTAGGCGGTGTGCATTCCTTCACGCCCAAGATGGTTTCTGCCTTTTCTAAGGAGCCAGTGCCAAGAGAAGGATGAGAACCTTCGCCTGGTGGATGTCCACAGAGTGCTTCTCTGGGGCTTGAAGGTTATGAACTCCTTTTGCAAGTCAGATCATCTATTTTTGCTGTTTGTGGGACTGCGTAAAGGTGATGTGGCCACCTAGTCTACTTTGAGGCACTGGATCAATGATCGCTTCTGCGTATCTGTTGCAGAACCAGATGGTTCTGTAGGATTAGCAGGCACATTCCACTCGGGGGCCAGTGTCCTCTTGAGCATAGCTAGGTAGCCGCCTCCAACATTTGTCAGGTAGCAACATGGGCATCACTTTCTACTTTTGTCAAACACTACTGTTTGGATGTCCATGCTCAAGCGGACACAGTCTTTGGCAAAGATCTTGAAAGCTGCCATGTTTTCTTCCTGCCCAGTGGTGGCATAGTTTTGGTATATCCCACTTATCTGGACTGATCTAGCAAGACGATATAGAAGGTGACATTTTACTTACCAGATAGTGCCCTTTCCTTTAGTCCTACTAGACTAGTCTAGGATCCTGGATTGGCCTGCTATTTTCTGTGGTTGACCCTACAGGTTCTCATACCCTTTGGACAGGCCGCCTATTGAAACTGATCCGATACATAGTTAAGGTAACCAGGTTCAACAGAACAATCATCACTGAGGTTGTGAGATCTGCGGTTCCTCACCATATGCTTTGATATTAATATTTACTGAAGGCTCCCTCTTGAGGTTCTGGCTGATAGGCCATGAAGTCATAAAGAAGTCTATGGAAATTTATTCTGTCTCTACATCTGCTGGTAGGGTGGACACAACCCACTTGGTGTAGCAGAAACGAGGGAAAGGATATTTTATCTGGTAAGTTAAAATATCACCTTTTTGGAAATAAGCCCTCGGGGGGGGGGGGGGTGGATTACTCCCCTGTATGGATGAATATGGACTTTCTAATGCAGTGCTTTTCAAACTTTTTTATCCTGTATAACCCCATTTTAACAACTGAAAATTCACATGACTCCAGATGGTGATGAAATCAACATAGCAGGTATCTAGCTTTATAAGAACATAAGAAATGCCATACTGGGTCAGACCGAGGTCCATCAAGCCCAGTATCCTGTTTCCAACAGTGGCCAATCTAGGTCATACGTACCTAGCAGTTTCCCCAAAAGACACAGGTTCTGCAGTGCTTGTACTAGGTCAAGCATTGATATCCTGGGTCCCTTTTTAATAGTGGTTTATGGACCTTTCCTCCAGGAACTTGTCCAAACCTTTTTTAAACCCAGCTATACTAACAGCCCTTACTACATCCTCCGGTAACAGATTCCAGAGTTTGATTACACGTTGAGTGAAGAAATATTTTCTCTTATTTGTCTTAAATAGTTTACCCCGTAGCTTCATTACATGTCCCCTAGTCCTTCTATATTCTGATAGCGTAAACAATTGATCCACGTTTATCCGTTCCACTCCATTCATTAATTTATAGACCTCTATCATATCTCCCCTCAGCCGTCTCTTTTCCAGGTTAAAGAGCCCTAACCTTTTTAGCCTCTCTTCATAGGAGTAGCCTTCCATCCCCTTCACCAATTTGGTGGCTCTTCTCTGTACTTTTTCTAATAACTCTATGTCCTTTTTAAGATACGGTGACCAGAATTGCACACAATATTCAAGGTGCGGTCGTACCATGGAGCGATACAGAGGCATTATAATATCCTTTGTTTTATTCTCCATCCCTTCCTTCCCCCTTCTCTCCACTAATCTAAAGCAGCAGCAGCCAGTCCAGTGTCCTCTGTATCAGTGTGCAATGTGTACTTACAGACACCCGTATTCAGCATGGGTTTCCTGTTTAACAAGAAGCTTACCTAGAAGGAGGCAGGGGTCTATGAATAAAGTACCAGATGTCCACGATTTCAGGGATTGCCCCTGATTTTGAGGTAGTGTTCCCTGACTCCATGGATTATAACCAGTGGCGGGATTCGATCCGAACAGGAACCAGTTCAGATTGATCCTGCCACTGACAGAATTGAGCAGGTGGTAGCACAGCATGCGTTTTTGTTGCCAGCGCCGCATGCTTAGGCTGCTGGTGGCCATAGTAGGGCAGCAACTCCCTGGTGGCCCAATGGCCCGATCCACTTTGATGGCAAACCACTGGCAGGAGGGCGGATTCCTGCCTATGCAGTGCCGGCATTGGGATGCGGTTTTCATCTTGGTTCAGCGAATGCAGCCCATGGCAGGAACTGTTTTGCGCGAACTGGCTGAATCCCACCACTGATTATAGCCACCTCCTGTCCCAAATTTCAGTGGGGACAGAGGCAAAGGATATTGCTTCTCCTGCATCTCCCTCTGATGCAGTCATTGATCCTGATAGGACAAGATGTAAAGTTTACTACTTTTCTGGGGGGAAAAAAAGGGGGGGAAAATTATAAAAATATATAGAATATCTGTATGTATAAAAGAAAGCTTAAGCGTATATGTATGCAACATGCTTATAATACAAGAAGGGCTGTTAGTGTCTTTATAAACCTTTGCAATTACTGAATGCTACCTAGACTGGTCATTTCAAAATATATGGGGAAAAGATGCCTGAGGAAGAAGGACCCCTGCCAAGTGACCCAGATTTGTTGTTCAAAAATCTGGTAATCTTGCTTATGAATATTCACTGGCTTATAGGCAACATGCTGACGGGTGATTACCACTACTTGGCATAGGTCACAGTAAAAGCCCATAGAGAGGGGAAATGGCCATATTTCTGTGACCCCATTTACTGATGATGTGACCTCCATTTGGGGTCGTGACCCCAAGTTTGGGAACCACTGATCTAGTGTCTTATACAGCCAAAATTGTATCCATTACACAGGTGGTAAAATTTGAAACAAATGTGTTTGTGGTCAGCACCTGCTGCCAATTGCACAAGCACTATTTTTATTTTATTTAACAGTTTCTTCTATACCGCCCCTTCCAGAGATCAGGGGCGGTTTACATTGAACTAAAATTAACATACTTCCGTACATTTTACATGGAACAAGTTTTAACTATATGGCACGAGTGCTTTTAAGTGAGCAGTTTTCAAATTATCTGCAGTGGGAGAAAGTCTGTCCATACTTTTTTTTTTTTTTTTTTTTTTTTTTAATCTGCAAATGTCACTAAATTTCAAAGAGAAAGCATGCCAACGTCCACACCCCTCCTTTTGCTGGAGATACATTTTCATGAAAGCATGTTGTCTAGTTTTGAAAATGTGAACTACAGCTGTAGATTTCCTCCCCAGCCTAAACATGCTGCAAGCACTGTTTTCTCTAAATGTGATTTTATATGTGCATGTCCATTTAGTCACACTGGAGTAGAGCAGTTTTTAGATGGTCAGTTAATGCATCTAACTCTCAATCTGCTTGTGTAAATGGCTTTGAAAATTGTTCTTCCAAATGGAAAAAGATGCTGCCAGCAGCATTTGTTTTCCCAGTCACTTTCCAAAAAACAATTTGCAGAATGGTTGGGGAGGGGGGCGGGTTAACTTTAAAAACAAAACAAACCTTTTGAGTAGAGGGGAGATGTCTACCCACAGGAAAACAGGCTTTGCCATGGCCAGAACAATGCTGTGCAGGACTTAGGAGGCTGTGTGGGAATCTGAATGGTGTTGTCTGATTCCTTTGTTTTTTTATTTATTTTTATTATATATAATATGCAGAAGAATTAATGTTACACATGTGACAGTTTGTTTCTGTTTCCCTTTTTTTTTTTTTTTTCCTACTTTCTCCTTTGTAGGTGTCCGCCCCTACAAGTGCAGCCTTTGTGATAAGGCCTTCACGCAGCGCTGCTCGCTGGAGTCTCACCTGAAGAAGATTCATGGTGTGCAACAGCACTATGCCTACAAAGAACGACGCACTAAACTGTATGTTTGTGAGGCATGTGGCTTCACGGCAGACAGCCAGGAGTCTAGTCTCCTGCACCTGAAGGAGCAGCACCCCCAAAGCCCCCTGCTGCGCAAGACCTCCAAGAAGGTGGCTGCAGCCCTGCAGAGCACTGTCAGTACACTGTTGCAAAGTGGCCACCTTATCTGAACTCAGTTGTTGCCAATCTGGGGCTCTTTAACTTTTTATACTTTGCCCTGCAGAGCCAAACTAGACTACCAACCTTGGGCTGTGTTTTTTAAAAAAAATAAAGACAGAAAAGTAATTCAGATGTGTGATGAGATGCTCTGCACATGCATGCATAGAAGCATCACCTTAAGGTGTTTTTAGACAGTTCCTTGGATAAGTGTCACAGCTAAACCTTTGTAGGGGGATAGTGACTGTGCAAGCAATTTTCCCCAATAGTCTTGGGCCTTCTAGCCTTCTGCCTTAAAGGATGAAGGTTAACAGGGTATCTGGCAAGCAAATGAATAACCAGCTACACTATTTTTATATATTTTTTTAAATGTGTGTGTATGTAGGCCTAGATCAACACCTTGCTGTGTTTTGTACTGTGGGGGAATTCTGTGCATCTGCTCAGTACAGAATTTGTGCAGAATTCTGCATGTACTGTAAAGCATTCTGCAAAGGCAACAGCAATGACAAGCCAGTGAGGCAGACTTGGGCACACAGACTTGAAGGGCTCCTGCTTTTCCACAGCTGCAGGAGCATTTCCGTTTGCTCCCCTGGCTGTGCTAAATTTTGACACTGGCATGTAACATTTTGAAAAGGTATACAGAAGTACTTCCTGTTTCTGATTAGAAGCATTTCTGTTTACTTTTTGAAAGTTGCAGTGCTGGGATCGAATTCTAGCACAGCCATGGGAGCACAGGCCATGTTAAAAAGCTGCTGTGATGTGAATCAGGTAGGCGATGGGCTACTGATGCGTTGGGGGCAGAAAATGGGTGTATGTCTGGGGCTAATGAGAAAGAAAGGTGGAGGTATGTGCATGGGAAGAAAGGAGGCGAGGTAAGGGAGAGAGAAGGTTTGGTACATGGGCAGGGGGGATAGAAGATGAAATGCGGGTATGTGCATGGGAGTGTAGAGACCTTAGGCACAGACAATAGTAGGAATCCTGATGGAAGATTATCTGACGTCATTTACTATGTTACTATGTTAAGATACAGGATGAGAGAAGGGGGGGGAGATAACTGCTTGGAGTGAGAGAGCTAAGCAGGAAAAAGGCAGGTGCTATTTCAGGTCTAGAGGAAGAATTAGGCTTTATGATGGGGGAATTCTGCCCAAATATTTACTAATGAAGCATTAAAATACTGTGCAGAATTTCCCCAGGTGTAATCTTCGGCATCTATGAATACTAGCCAACTGAGCACCTTTTACTCTAGCCTCTGTCAACCCAGCTTGAGGAACAAAAGGAGAACTGAGGGGCTCCTGGAATGGCTTTTTAGTTTTAGTAATTAAAGATCAAGCTAGCTGCATGAGGAGGGCCATAAGATTAGTTTTAGGGGTTTTTTTAGTTGTTTGTTTTTTACGAACATTGTAGTTCCTTGGCAAAATGTATTGGTGTATGATGGGATTTGTTTGGCTTTTTTTAGAGAAACAGTCCTGGAGGGGTAGAGTTTACCTGATCATCAAACCAAAGATGGGCTCTTCCTGCTTGATATTTAATTATTTTCCTGAGGATACAATAGAGATTTTAATGTTTTAAGCGCTAGTTAAGCATGTTATGGGGAGGGGACTGATATGCTGATCATTACCACGGCCCCCTGCAGACATTGCACTGATTTATGCAACCCATGGATACACCATAGACGCCAGCAAATCGGATCTTCATTGGAGTCTCATAGAGGCATCCTCCTACTATACATAAAGCATAAATATAGCACAAACAAGTGCGGAATAGTTCTTCATTAGAGCCCTATGCAGGTATGACGCAGTTCACCTAAACTGTGTATACAGTAGGGACGGGTGAGGTTCTTCCTCAGCCCTATGCTGGTGATATGCTGAATAGGGAATCTTGGGTAAGGCTGTTCCAGGAAAAAAAAATAAAACTGGGATACGATAATCTTAGTACAAAATAACAACAAATGAAGATAAAAAGATTGTTAAAAGGAAACAAGATTATGATCAGAGGTTGATTTAAAGCCCAGAAACTGGCTGCTGGATCATGTGAGGCAATCAAGGATAAGTGGGTATTTTAAGAGCGAGCAAATTTGCAAATGAATTTGGATCTATAATGATGCATATACTACTGATCCACTGAATTTAAAAAAAAAAAAAAAGAGCAAGCTGATCCAGCACTGCTATTTGCTGCCAAACTTTGTCAGCCAAAATTTATTCCATGGGATGTGTGGGGGGGTGGGAGGGGATTCGGGAAGGGGGATGGATTATGATTGTAGTGGGAAATTGCCTTGATTTGTGGACTTTGATACATGACGTGGTGCACAGAGCAAGGTTCAAAGACTGTATTGGTTTGTAGGGAAGTCCATTACTGAACTATTCTCAGTTAGCAAAACTTATACTTGAAATGTTTCTAGCCCACCACTTAAGCTGGCCAGATGGTCCTCACTACCACTACCTGTCTTCTGCGAATCCCTGGCAGTAGTGATTTATGGAAGACATGATATCGTACCCTCTCCCAACATCTGATTGGTTCCTGGCATCTGACTGGGAGATAATTGTTGCATCACAGCCAAGATGTTTGCTTCCTTGCTGGATAATGTTTGGCCTCCCATACTAAGGGAAGGAGTGAAGGATATAAACCCAGTTTCAGAAATTATACAATTTCTGACTTCTGCAAATGGACAATATATTTTTATTTCTGACACCATCTTTGCTCCTTCTTCCTTCCCCACTGAGGATTTATATATAGTGTCTTATTCAAAAATACCAAAGAAATGTAAAAAGAATTTGCCTTTTATAAAGTGAAAATTGTATTTATAAGATATATATGTACAAATATAATATATTTTTATTGTATATTTTTTACCATTTTAAGGACATCTTGATGTCATCACTGGATGTGTCAGGGGCAATAGGGTCACAATACCTACCGCCTCTATTGTCTTTGATGCTACCCTACCTGCTTTGTGACTGTTCATAAAGAACAATGAGGCATGAGGTGGTGTGATGGGCCCTCATCCCTAGCACCTCTGAATCATTCTTGCTATTTATCCAGAAACTGACTATCTTGTATCTGCTGGTTTGGAGGATTTGGAACACATTGCATGCAGTATGTTTGTTTTACCCTTGTACATAGGTACTGCTTATGGATCTATGGGATGGTATTTCTCTGGAGGGAGAGGCGTGGTTAGCCTGTGATCAAATTAAAAAAAAATGGGATTGATGTGACATATTTGCCTCCTATGTCTTTAAGGGAAAGGGAACGGTACCAACTGCTAAGGTGAAAGGTCTGGGAGTTTAGACAAATGCAAAATTTTAAGCTGTTCTGGGCAGCTTCAAAATTTCCCCTCTCCCTCCCCTACTACCAGTGCTGATGACTCCTTGGTCCTCAGCCCCCACCAATAGTATTCTGGTTCCCTTCTGTCAATTCTCCACCCTTTCTAATATGCTTGTTTAATTTCTCAGATGTAAACAAAGAAGTCACAGGTGCCTGAAGGCTGGGCATCTGAGCTGTTGCAAGCTCTCCCTTGCAAGCATGCCCTGGAGGGGAAGACATGGCAGCCTTCAGTATAGCAAAGACTGAGTGTGCCACAGCCTTCCATGGCTACCCCGATGCCAGTGAGAAATAGAGGAAGGCATCAGTGAGAACCTGAGGTTGTAAAGGAAGGGGGAGGCAGGAGTTGGGAATGGGCAGAAACAGTAGAATGCCATTTCACTACACCTTATAACTGCTACCCAGCTAGTGCCAACCCTGAGAAGAATTTATAATGCACATTCCATATTGTCCTGCAAGACCAGTCCAGACAAGTGGGTTGTGTTCCCCTATGAGCAGATTTGGTGGAGAACAAAGAACCAATGAAAAGCCCAAGTTTCAATGACATCACTCCTTTGCCTCTCTTCACCTCAGCCACCAGAGGTCCCTCAGTATTTCTTTCACTCCAGCAGAAGATGAATGGATTTTCTCCACTCCGTAGAAAATCTGAAGATTGAGAGAAAAAGAGATTGATAAAAAGGTGACTCTCTCACTTGAGTGTGACGTTGTAGCAGCAGAGCGCAGACAAACCAATGATACCAGGAGTCTGTTCAGAAGGTCCAAATCATTTATTTGTGCACAAGTCTCAAGCAATGTCAATTTCAAAATGGCTGAGCCAAGTTTTCTAGCAATGCAACAACTTTTATAGACTTTAACTTCATTCTAGGTTTAGAAAAACATTTCATTGGTTCCGGTAACCTCCCGTACCTCTTCTATTGGTCCCGGTACTGATATGATTATCCAATTATATTCTTTCAGTGGGCTTGGCACCTGCTTACCCCCCTTCTAGTCCCAATTACAATGGTCAGTTCACTAACTTGTTACTTTCCTTCTTTCAAGGCTATTGGGCTAGTTGTTACGTGCAGTGAAGCAGGGCTCTAGAACTTTTCTGTCAGCAATTTTAAACATGAATTTCTGTATTTTTCCATCAGTTCTGCTTGTCTAAGCTAATTCAATACTTTTACTGAGTTCTTAATTCTATAGCAGCATATTGGGGGATGTGCAATTCCTATGGGCCTCTTCACAAGCTTCATTTACAGGTCAAGCTAGTTAGGCTTGCTTATGTCAGACACTGTGGATCACAGGCCTACACCTGCCACATTCCCCCCTTTGATTAATCTCACCCTATTAGTTAATAAGGTGTGAGAATAAATCACCTTGAAATAGTTATATCATGATTGAAGGATTTCGACTAGGACTCGCTTTATACAGGGCCATTATTTTAGTTGCAGTCTTCCGCTCTACTGTACTATCAATAGTACTGTGAATGGAACGCATACAGCATGGGATTATACATGGCAATAGAAAAATAACAACAACAATCAGTAATACTAGTACTAGAAGAGTCTTTAGTCCTCCTAGCCATGAGAAAAGATTAGCAAACCAGTTAGGTAACTTTAGTGGGTGCCAAGTCTGTACTGGCACATAAGCATGCTTACGCATATCTTCAGCAATTTCTTCAACTACTTGACCTTTGTCATCTATTTTCAAACAGCAATTAGTTAAATTCAGTTTACCACATACTCCTCCTTCAGCTGCTAACAAATAATCAAGTGCTAGACGATTCTGGTATATGGCAGTGCGCATTTGAGTGCTTTGTCTAGCTAGGAGTGTGAGAGCATGACTAGTTTCATTAGTTATTATTTCAACTACAGCTTGTAAGCGAATAATATGATTAATCATATAGACTGGGGTTCGGTAGCCCCACATACCATCATCATTCCAAGTGGCAGGTCCATAATACTCAATAATTCTTTCTGGTGGCCAATCATCACCCTCCCACTTCTCCCATTTGCCTATTTGAAGGGGTGCTCTCTTTCGTCGTACTACTCTCTTGTGTCTGTGGGTAGTGTACACTGGGTATCCTAATTGTTCTCCATGTTCCGTAGGTAGGAGAAAGAAAGAAGGTCTGATGGTCCCTAAGACACATGCTCCTCCCCAGTGTGATGGGAGTTGAGCATATGCTCGGTTTCCACAGATCCAATACAGGCCAGGTGGGGCTTGCCAAGCATGTGTTTTGGCAAGGTTAGTCCATAAACTAGCAAGTTCAGGAAATCTGGTTAATGGGTTAGGAGGTTCAGGTTCCTTACTTCCTGACCACCATGATGTCTTTTTGGTAGTGGCATTATAGAACTTCTGGCTAAGACAGACCAGCTGTCCTACCAGTTGGGTGAACTGAGGTCCAGTTCTGGCATAACAAAGACGTCCAATAATTGAGTGCGCTAACACCCATTCACTAGTAGTCTTGTGTATTTTAGTCTGATTGTAAGTTAGAGAATAATTGAATTCTTGGGCCTCCCATGGCCATTGGTCACCTATTTGGGTTCCGCCACAGAAATAACAATCTGAAATCTTTAGACTGGACACTACTGCTCCAGCTAATTCTAGAAATAAATTCTGGGATGGATGGGGAATCTCGAACTTATTTACATGCATAGCTTCATAGAAAGTGTTATGGATGTGGTATTTGGATGATTTGTAAGCTTGGGTATTCAATCTTATATACACAATGGTTCCTGGATCTACTGCTCCTCCTGCAATACGTAAACCAAACTTATACCCTTGTTTCCATTCATTAGGATTACGGATCCTTAATTGCAAAGGATTACAAGCACCTTTCTTACATTTGTCATCTGTTTTTGACTTAGTCAAAGTGGCCACTCGTTTATCTCTTTGTTCATCTGTAATACCAGCATTCCATGTAGCGTAAAAAACACATTCCCAGTTTGGGCAATAGTAATCTGCAGCTGGGGCAGTACTATATGATTCTTTCTTACCAGTACACTTTCTCTCCATCCCGTGGCACCTTCTGGGCACATATATTTATGATCATTACGATAGGCTTTCTCCCAGGTACCACATCTGGAACGGCCATCTCTATTTATAACATCACATGCATCAAAATATAAAACAGCAGGTGTACTAGCATCTTTAAGTGGTCGTGTAGCATTAATTATAGGTCCATCTGCATCATTCCATCTCATTTCCAATGTATAATATGATGGGTTCTGATGTGGATTATAGCATACTCTGGAGCTACCTTTGATGCAAATATTTAGTTCAGTGGTGTTATAAACACACCGAGTCACTTTACCAGTGCATTTGTAGTGAGAATGATAAACCAAGTCTGAGTTACTTTCAGTCCAGTTTCGAGTAGAAGTAACACAAGCAGTACATGGAGGTAGAGCATAAGTCATTTCTAAACCTCCAAAACAGGCAACCAAGGCTAAGCACAGATAAAGATACATGTTGATTGGAGTTCTTCTGAATCCTCAGCTTGCAAATCTTGACCACGACGATCTTTTCTTCGTCCCGCATGCTAATTAAGCAATTTCAACGGGTGCTGAGTGTTGATTGAAGATCCTCAAGTTGTCCAGTACACAGTTACCAACTTAGCAATTTCAGTTGGCTTTTGAAATATGGTTAGTTAAAGTGATATCAAAGTAGTGTGCATATTCACACGCAGATTGGGTTCGTTGAAACAAAACTGTTGCTGTATGGAAAACAGCAATTCTCTTCGAAAGACTTGGCTACTGCAAGGCACTGTGACAGAGTGTCCTATGCTGCTGGTTGCCGTCTCAAAGTGACTCGTAAGGGTGCATCGTGATGCTATTCCGCTGTCCACTGCTCAGGTTCTGGAGCTGTTGCGGGCTTGACTCTGCTGTGGTGGATCCAGGCGTCGATCTCCGCTACCTTTACTGCAGTTGGGGTAGACAAGATGACGATGTATGGTCCTTTCCAATGGGGTTCCAACGGTGTCTTCTTCCAATCTTTGATCCACACTGAGGTACCAGGCTGGTAGGGATGCAGGGGTTCAGTCAAGTTGATAGGCAACTGGTCTTGGATCCACGCATGGAGAGTCTGCAGAACAAAACTAAGAGCTAGGAGTTCTTGCCTGGTTATTTCTGAACCAATTTGGGCTAGACTTCCTTTAATTCCTTGCACTATTGGTGGGGGTTTACCATACAGAACTTCAAAAGGGGAAAAAACCTGTTGACTTCACAGGTGCTGAGCGTATACTGAGTAAAGCTATTGGGAGCACTTGGGGCCATTTCAAGTGTGTCTCCTGGCAAAGCTTAGACATTTGGGCTTTTAAGGTACGATTCATTCGCTCAACTTTCCCTGAACTCTGGGGTCTATATGCAGTGTGGAGTTTCCATTGTAT
Source organism: Ichthyophis bannanicus (assembly GCA_033557465.1). NCBI lineage: Eukaryota > Metazoa > Chordata > Amphibia > Gymnophiona > Ichthyophiidae > Ichthyophis > Ichthyophis bannanicus. The sequence goes on along the minus strand of CM066032.1, from coordinate 922,460,849 downwards.
CTGTAGGGCTTTTGCTAACTGTTGGGTAATCTGAGAAACAAATGAGGGTCCATTGTCTGACCCTATTACTGCTGGAATTCCAAATCTAGGGACAATCTCTCTCAATAAAACTTTGGTGACTTCTCTAGCTTTTTCAGTTCTGGTTGGGAAGGCTTCTACCCACCCAGAAAAAGTACAAACTAATACTAATAGATAGTGGTATCCACTGGCTTTTGGCATTTCAGTGAAATCAATCTGCAGGTGGTGCATGGGGGTTACACCTCCTGACTGAACTCGAGGTGGTGTGATGAGACCTTGCTTGGCATTATTTTTGGCACAAATTAGACATTGGCGTGCTACTGAGGCTGATATGGTTGTCAATAGAGTAATGTAGAAATGTGGTCTGAGTGCTTTTTCCATAGCAGTCTTCCCATAGTGTGTGGCTTCATGGAAAGCTTTGACAAAGGCTGGTCCTAACAATTCAGGAATTACTATTTGTCCTGGGGGTTGACTGCCCTCTGCTGGTGGCAGTTCAATCCACCCATCTTTCAGTACTCCATCTTCTTTGTTACAATAGTAGTCTAATTCTTTGGTGGTATATCGTGGTGTCCATGAGTTCAAGGGTACTGGAAACAACGCTGCCTGCATCGGCGTGGCTTGTGGTGAAATTTGTCCTGTCATAGCTGCTTGTCGTGCTGAGGCATCTGCAAATCTGTTCCCTCGGGCAACTTCTCCTTTTCCTGCTTGATGTCCTCTGCAATGCATGACAGCTACACGAGTTGGGGCCCATACTGCGTCAAGTAGCATCAGTATCTCGGGGCCATACTTAACTGATTTTCCTCCGGATGTGATAAGTCCTCTTTCTTTGTAGAGAGCTCCATGGGCATGTAAGGTGGTGAAGGCATACTTAGAGTCTATATATACATTCAACACAAGTTTTTCTCCTAATAGTAGTGCTCGGGTGAGTGCTATCAATTCTGCTTTCTGGGCTGATGTGCCTGAGGCTAAGGCTGATGATTCAACAACTTCATGTTGAGTGACTACTGCATATCCGGCACAGCGTCGTCCATTGATGATGAGACTGCTTCCATCAACATAGTAGATTTGGTCAGGATTGTCTATGGGCACATCTATCAAATCAGGTCGGCTTGAGAACACAGTGTCCATGACTTCTATACAGTCATGCTCTGGAGGTTCTTCACTGATAGGTATCAATGTGGCTGGATTCAAGGCATGGCTCACTTCCAGTTGTATCTGCGGGTTTTCACATAGCATGCTCTGATATTTCAACATTCGAGAATTGGTGAGCCAATGATTTGCTTTCTGTTCCATAAGGGCAAGGACTGCATGTGGCACAGTGACTCGTATATTCTATCCTAGTGTGAGTTTGTCTGCTTCACTCACTAACAAGGCTGTAGCTGAAACTGCTCTCAGGCAGGGTGGCCATCCTTTGGCCACAGTGTCTAATTGTTTCGATAGGTATGCTACAGGTCGTTCCCAATTTCTGAGTCAACATGCCTAGGGCATTTCCTTGTGCTTCATGTACGAACAAGTGGAAAGGTTTGTGAACATCTGGTAGTCCAAGGGCTGGTGATGACATCAATTCTTCCTTCAACGTCTTGAAGGCTGTATCCTGCTCAGGTCCCCACTCCAGTGGCGACTTTTCTTCTCCTTTTGTGGCTTCATACAGTGGCTTAGCAATTTGGGCAAAATTGGGTATCCAGATTCGGCAATATCCTGCTGCTCCCAGAAAGGCTCTGACTTGCTTTCTGGTTGTTGGGGCTGGAATTCTGCATACTGCTTCTTTTCTCTCTCTGCCTAATTTTCGACTTCCTTGGGTTATACGAAAGCCCAAGTATTTCACTTCTTTTTGGCATAATTGTGCTTTGGCTCTGGAAACTTTGTATCCAGCTTCATCTAGTAACTGCAAGAGGTCTTTGGTAGCTTGTATACATTCACTTTCTGATACAGCAGCTATCAGCAGATCGTCCACGTATTGGAGAAGCACTCTCTTCCCCGGGGCCACTGGATAGCTGGAAAGGTCTTGATTCAGTGCAGCACTAAAGATGGTAGGCGAATTCTTAAATCCTTGGGGTAATCGTGTCCAGGTAAGTTGGCCCCCTCTTCCAGAGATGGGGTCCTGCCATTCAAATGCAAATAATATCTGACTCACAGGGGCTAATCTTATGCAGAAGAATGCATCTTTCAAATCTAGAACAGTAAAGTGGGTGGCTTCAGCAGGAATCAGTCCTAGAAGAGTGTAAGGATTAGGTACAACTGGATGTATAGTTTCAACTGCTTCATTCACTCTTCTCAGATCTTGTACTGGGCGGTAGTCATCTGTTCCAGGCTTTTTCACTGGTAGAAGTGGGGTGTTCCATGGGGATTGACATACTTTCAGTAGACCATGCTCCAGTAATCTTTGCAAGTGGCGATGTATGCCTTCAATTGCGGCTCTTGGGAGAGGGTACTGTTTGACATGTACTGGTGTAGCACTAGGCTTGAGAATCACAATTACTGGAGCTATATGCTTGGCTAGGCCTGGAGGACTGCCTTCTGCCCATACTCCAGGTGGGGCATCAATACTTTTCAAGGTTTGTTCGAAATAAGTGTCTTGGACAGAATCATCACTGTAGTATCTCCATTCTTCTTCTCGGGGAACTGTGAGCAGCATTATTCCTGCTGGTTTGGCTTGCGAATTTACTGTCATTTGCATTTCTCCTCCCTCCGAGAAGGATATTTGGGCTTGTAGTTTGGCTAACATATCTCGTCCCAGTAGTGGCACTGGACATTCTGGCATGTAAAGGAATTGATGAGTTATTTGCTGTCCTCCTAGACTACATATACGATTCTGAAGAAAAGGTTTTGTAGCTTTGGCACCTGTTGCTCCTATAATGGTGACTGCTTTTGTAGAAAATGGGGCTATTTTCTTGTCTACTACTGAATGTTCTGCTCCAGTGTCAACCATAAAGTTCACAACTTGGTCTCCTATTTGTATTCCGACCATAGGCTCCTGGAGACCTAAAGCAAATTCGGAGCCCGGTCTGTCCTAATCCACGTCATCTTCATCAGGGGCTGTCGTAGCCAATGCTTGTATGGCTTCTCCTCTTTCTTGTTGGACTTGTTCTCGATTGGCTCCTCCGCGATGTTGGGGACAGCCTCGTCTTTCTTCTCTCCATTGATGATTGCTTTCGTCATCTTCGTGGGCGTCTTCGAGTTGCGGGCAAGCATCTCTCCAATGTCCTTCTTCTCTGCAATAGGCGCATTGGTTTACGCCTAGCTGCTGGGGCCGGCTTCCACCTCAGCCCCGCCACCTTCCTCTGCTCCTTCGATTAGGGACACCTCCCCTTTTCTGTTCAACTATGGCTGCGGCCAAAAAATCAGCTTTCTTCTTCATCTTTCGATCACATTCTTTCTGTCTTTCATTATCACGATTCACATACACTTTATGAGCGACTTCCAATAACTGTGTTGCATTCATGCCCGCAAACCCTTCTAATTTCTGTAATTTACGTCTAATGTCTGGTTGAGACTGGTTTACAAAAGCAGAATTCACCATACATAAACTTCCTGGTGCATCGGGATCATAGGGAGTATACATTCTGTATGCTTCAGTTAATCTTTCATAAAACACTGCTGGACTCTCATCTATGCCTTGGTTAACTTCAGTAACTTTGGAAAGGTTCATGGCTTTCTGGCCCCCCCTTTTCAGGCCTTGTAACAAGCCTTGGCGAAAACGGGCTAGGGCTCTGGATCCTCTTTCAGTATTTGGATCCCAATGGGGGTCTTCATTTGGAAATTGCCTCTGGGCCGCTTCCCGGTGGTCTATTCTTTCTTCTCCTCTTTCCGGAGCTACAGGGTTATCCGCCAGCCAGTCTATGGCTGCTTTTCTAATTCGTGTCCGCTCCTCCGTAGTAAATAAGGTGGACAGGAGCTGACGGCAATCTGCCCATGTGGGTTGATGGGTTTCCATAATAGTATTCACTAATTCTGTAAGTTCTTGGGGTTTATTAGTATAGAAGGCATAATGCGACTTCCAATTTAACAAACCAGTTGTAGAGAAAGGGACATACACATAGCTTAGGGGTCCCGCTACCACCTCATTATCTTCATTTCTTACAGGTATTCCCGGGACTTGCCATAAAGGCATCATCTTAGCAGTAGAGGTCTTTTGGGATCTAAGCGATATTTTCGTACTTCTCCTATCAGGGCTCTTTTTCTTCTTCTCTGCTGGCTTAGTACAAATTACTTTCTTTTCGAGATGCTTTGTCTTGGATTTACTTTTTACTGGCAGACTAACACTGACGGTCGCTTCTATACTATCAGTCTCACTCAGGGAATTCTCAATTTCTTCCCTCTCTGTTTCTGAATCTGACTCGCCTTTCTCTGTCTCTGTTTCATTAGAATCATCTTCAACTAACGGGAGCTCATCTTCCTGCTCTTCAGGAGGTGGCTCGGGGGTTGGGTCCCGCACCCGTTGTCTTTGGGGCTCTGGGGCAGGATGCTGGGCTACTCATACTGGGCCCGGGGTTCTAGGCTGTCGGGGAATTATTTCTGGGGAATCAGGATCGACCAGGATGGGCTTTTTCCTGGACTTCTCATCTTTCCCTTTCTTGCTAGGCTGTTTATTTTCTGTTTTCTGACTATGATCTGTTTTCGCTAACATTATCTTGCACTGCTCCTCATAGCAGCGCTGCGCCCAAGGGGCGGATCTTCACAAATACTTAACCAAGAATCTATATAGGGATACTGATCGGGGTGCACTATCCGTACTCTACTATGAACTGACTGGATAATTCCTACATTTAAGGTTCCCTCTCGAGGCCAGGTAGGGTCTAGATCGGGCCACTCCCTAGTACACAAAATCTGTAAACGGGCTGCAGTCATTTTAATACCATAATCTCCTGAATATCCCTCTTTAAAATGTGCGATCATACATTCTAATGGAGTGTTCCTAGTAGACCCCGCCCCTCCCATTTCGATGTGTGCGTGCAACAACAGACAGAAGGGAAAAGGAAGTCGGACCGTGGGTAAGGGGTCCTCACGGTCCTGGAAACATATAAGGGAAACAAATAACAAGACAGGACGACAATTTTGAAATTGATTATTGCTTGAGCCTGTGCACATTAAACTGGCTTGGATCCTTAAAAGACTCCTGGTTTTATTTATTGCATGCTTATCTGCTGCTACATTTCTTGGTGCGTTGGCCGGGAAGTTGTGGAATCAGAGTGTATATAGGGCAATATACCACGACATTCCGCCTCTATAGGCTTGGTCCTGCCGGGATCGCGCCCTACCGACGAGGGCTGCTTCCTGGCGCCGCCGGTCCATTGCATCGGAGGAAGTTGGTCGGACCTCGGCGGGTGCCGGCCTGGCTGGAGCCAACGCCTCGAACCCGAGTGAGGGGAGTCCGAGGTCCAACTCATGCGCCTGCTTGGGAAGTTTGAGGACCGGATCCGGTGAGTATAGTTTTGATTTGTTGTCTAGACAGAGATAGAAAGAGCAGCGCTGCCATTGGAACTTGGCATTTGTAATCTCGAGAATTTGGAAATTGGTAAGAGAGCTTGATCACCTCTCAAAGACGGACCGAGTACCCCCGCATGAGTATTCGCAGGGCGAAACTCCCGTCTTCTTGTATTTTGGTAATTGAATAAGACTAGTCAGAATAGATAGAAACGAATGCATTCTGGGATACGTTGCTAGCATGATTGTGTGAATGAAGTGTGTATGAGAGGTCTGGCAGCACAGACCAAGCGAAGGCGGACCCCTGATTAGCGCATTTCCTGACAGGGCGACCGCGCTCAGGTCGCGAAAAGGGGGAAGCAATTGTCGTCCTGTCTTGTTGTTTGTTTCCCTTATATGTTTCCAGGACCGTGAGGACCCCTTACCCACGGTCCGACTTCCTTTTCCCTTCTGTCTGTTGTTGCGCGCACACATCGAAATGGGAGGGGCGGAGTCTACTAGGAACACTCCATTAGAATGTATGATCGCACATTTTAAAGAGGGATATTCAGGAGATTATGGTATTAAAATGACTGCAGCCCGTTTACAGATTTTGTGTACTAGGGAGTGGCCCGATCTAGACCCTACCTGGCCTCGAGGGAACCTTAAATGTAGGAATTATCCAGTCAGTTCATAGTAGAGTACGGATAGTGCACCCAGATCAGTATCCCTATATAGATTCTTGGTTAAGTATTTGTGAAGATCCGCCCCCTTGGGCGCAGCGCTGCTATGAAGAGCAGTGCAGGATAATGTTAGCGAAAACAGATCATAGTCAGAAAACAGAAAATAAACAGCCTAGCAAGAAAGGGAAAGATGAGAAGTCCAGGAAAAAGCCCATCCTGGTCGATCCTGATTCCCCAGAAATAATTCCCCGACAGCCTAGAACCCCGGGCCCAGTAAGAGTAGCCCGGCGTTCTGCCCCAGAGCCCCGAAGACAACGGGTGCGGGACCCAACCCCCGAGCCACCTCCTGAAGAGCAGGAAGATGAGCTCCCGTTAGCTGAAGATGATTCTACTGAAACAGAGACAGAGAAAGGCGAGTCAGATTCAGAAACAGAGAGGGAAGAAATTGAGAATTCCCTGAGTGAGACTGATAGTATAGAAGCGACCGTCAGTGTTAGCCTGCCAGTAAAAAGTAAATCCAAGACAAAGCATCTAGAAAAGAAAGTAACTCAGTCTTATTCAATTACCAAAATACAAGAAGACGGGAGTTTCGCCCTGCGAATACTCATGCGGGGGTACTCGGTCCGTCTTTGAGAGGTGATCAAGCTCTCTTACCAATTTCCAAGTTCCAAATTCTCGAGATTACAAATGCCAAGTTCCAATGGCAGCGCTGCTCTTTCTATCTCTGTCTAGACAACAAATCAAAACTATACTCACCGGATCCGGTCCTCAAACTTCCCAAGCAGGCGCATGAGTTGGACCTCGGACTCCCCTCACTCGGGTTCAAGGCGTTGGCTCCAGCCGGGCCCGGCACCTGCTGAGGTCTGACCAACTTCCTCCGATGCAATGGACCGGCGGCGCCAGGAAGCAGCCCTCGTCGGTAGGGCGCAATCCCGGCAGGACCAAGCCTATAGAGGCGGAATGTTGTGGTATATTGCCCTATATACACTCTGATTCCACAACTTCCCGGCCAAGAATATGTAGCAGCAGAGCGCAGACAAACCAATGATACCAGGAGTCTGTTCAGAAGGTCCAAATCATTTATTTGTGCACAAGTCTCAAGCAATGTCAATTTCAAAATGGCTGAGCGAAGTTTTCTAGCAATGCAACAACTTTTATAGACTTTAGCTTCATTCTAGGTATAGAAAAACATTTCATTGGTCCCGGTAACCTCCCGTACCTCTTCTATTGGTCCCGGTACTGATATGATTATCCAATTATATTCTTTCAGTGGGCTTGGCACCTGCTTACCCCCCTTCTAGTCCCAATTACAATGGTCAGTTCACTAACTTGTTACTTTCCTTCTTTCAAGGCTATTGGGCTAGTTGCTACGTGCAGTGAAGCAGGGCTCTAGAACTTTTCTGTCAGCAATTTTAAACATGAATTTCTGTATTTTTCCATCAGTTCTGCTTGTCTAAGCTAATTCAATACTTTTACTGAGTTCTTAATTCTATAGCAGCATATTGGGGGATGTGCAATTCCTATGGGCCTCTTCACAAGCTTCATTTACAGGTCAAGCTAGTTAGGCTTGCTTATGTCAGACACTGTGGATCACAGGCCTACACCTGCCACAACGTGGGATACTCCACTAGACTCTGGTTTTTTTCGGTAGCCATAGGAGGAGGAAAGTTGGTTCTCTCCATGCCCTTATCATGATAAGGGCCTGTTGAGCAGCCACAAATTGGAAGGTTTTTGAAGAATCTGGAAGAGTGCAACAGTCTCACACAACCTCAGCTCCCCATCCCTTCTCCATTCCTTCCTGCTCTCTCCCAAAGATTGCAGAAGGCTCTCAGAGGGATCTGCCTGCCAGCCACCTTCCACACAGTGCTGTAAAAAACAAACAAACGGTGAAGCAGTTTCAGGGGAGTAGAGCAAGCCCAGCACAGATCCTCTGCCTGGGGCTCTCAGATGGTGAGTACCAAGACTCGACCTTGTCATTGTCCTTGTTGGGGGCTCTCTGTTCCATCTCTGAGGGATGTAATTTGGGGTGAACTGTTGGCGCTGTGGGGGTTTCCTGCTATTTTCTGCACGCATTAATGTTTTTGCCTATTGTGCGCCTAGGGGTCGCATGGTCCTAAAGTGTGTTCCGCCTAAGTGGCTCCAATGCGTGCTCCTTCCCTAGTGCCTTTAGTGTGCATTATGTAAAAGTGCAGTTAACACATGCTTGAGGGCTGATGCAGCCTTGGTGCACGCTGTTGTGGTACTTACCCTAATTCTCTACGACTCCTTCCAGGAAATGTTTAATTTGTAGCAAGCGAGGAGTCTCATGGCAGCTTCTGAGATGCTTCTGGAGGGCCTGTTTTCCTCTCTCAGCTGGGGAATGCAGTTAATCCAATCTTCTCCGGGAACAAGCAGGAAATCAACCCTCACATATGGGTGATGTCGGCACCGATGGAGCCCTCGCAGAAGCATCTCCCAAGCTTTCAAACAAAGCCATTGGGAGATGTTGCCACACATGCGTGGTCCCCTTCCTACCCAAGGGTGCCATCTTGCTTGGTCTCCTTTTTACCACAGAGCCCTTCAGATGTCTGGCTTATCCCTGGAAAAAGTTGATTTTTTTTTTTTTTGGTTCCCGAGTTTCCAACTCACCTCTGGTATTGCACCGGTACTCTTCCTTCCTACTGACCTCTGTGCCGTGGCGTCGGGTTCAGTTTAATTTTAATTTTTGTAGTCTTTCATTCTTTTCTTTTTCTGGCGCCTTCGTGCCTTTTTCTCCCACTGGCAGCCCAGAGGGTTTTCGATTTCGAAGGGGTACTTTTTTCCCCCATTGCTACCAGTGGTTTTAAGAAGTGATATCGGTGCTCTAAAATCATGTCTGTGATCGACACACACGACTGCTGTCTTGCTGCCTTGGGCCAGATCACAACCTGGTGGTCTATGGTCTCTGCAAGAAGATGTCCAGCAAGGCCCTCGAGCCACCAGCAGCAGCACGATAAGTTTTTCCCCAAGTCCCTGATGCCTCCGAAGGCCAGGGCCTTGTCTGAGGCCCCAACATCTTGGGTGGAACTCTCCGAACCCAAGCATCGTTGTGGGTCCTCAGAAAGGGCATCTCCCTCGAGGGAACCCAGAAAGCAAAAGAAACCCTCAAAGGCGGCAACCATGGATGTTCCAACAGGCTGGGAGTCTGAGATGCTCCTCTGAGGTGCTGGAGAAGGAGCGACCTGCGAAGGTCCCTGGAAGTATCTGGCCTCGGTCCCCAGACACCATCCTCGTTGAGGATTCCCCTTTGTGGGAGCTGGCATCAGGTCCGAGTCTCTTGGTGCCCATGCCAAAGGCTGCAGAGCCTTCTGGTCTGGAGTCCAGAATGACAAACCTGGAGCGCAGTTTGTCTGCCTTCATGGGCCAGCAGGTGGTGCTTTTGTCCGGCACAACCGGTTCATCCACCCCAACCACTGGACCCTCGATGTCCAAGACTTCCCCGGAAGCGAGCTGATCCTCGAGGTCCTTCAGCCTCGAGTCTATCCTCAGTCGAGGTTGCGCTCTGTGTCCCGCTCGACGGGACTGCGGTCATCCCTGGCAAGTTTGCTGGGCACTGGCTGTAGGGCATTGGAGCCCTCTGCCCATAGAGTGGCCCTCCTATGAGTCCTCCACGGACTACTCCAAGTGGGAGACTGAGGGCAAGGAGTTCCTAATACCCTTCCCCACTGCAGTGTCCCATCTGACTTTCCCGAATCGTAACCTCGGAGGCAGTCCCCTGCCCAAGGACATGGGCTTCCTGGACTTTGTCAAGGGCATGTGTAAGGCCCTGGCATTCCCGACCGAGTTGGAGGAGGACACTTTGGCGGATGAGTTGAAGATCCTCCAGTAGGAGGCCCCTCCGCGGGAATCGCTGACTGTGCTTATTCCTCCCATCCTGAAACAGCTCATGCTCCACATGTGGGAGACACCGGTGGTGAGCAGGCAGCTTGACTTGATGTATCGGGTCCGCCGGAGCCCAGGCTTCCAGAAGTCTCGACTGCCACATTACTCCATGGTGGTGGAGTCAGCCATGCGTCGGCTGAAAAGCCAGAAGACGCACTCCTCAGTGCCTCCCAGCAGGGAGGCCCGCACCTTGGATGCCCTCAGCAGAAAGTGCTACCAGGGCTCAATGCTCATCTGCCACATCCAGGCCTACCAGCTGTACATGGGCATGTACTTGAGAGACCTGGTGAAGGAACTCACCGGGTTCTCGGCTGGTCTCACTGAGGAACCTTTGCAGCGGTTCAAGAGCCTGGCCAAAGCTGTCTAGAGTGCTTCAAATTCATGTCTCAAGTGGCCTGTGAGGGGTTAGAGTCGGCAGCCTGGATAGCCGCGGTGGGCATCAGTGCACGCTGCCAAGCTTGGCTTCAGTCCAACCTCGAGCAGTGGGTTCAGGATAAATTGGTTGATATCCCATACCAAGGAGAGAACTTCTTTGGCAAACCCATGACCGACAAGGCTGCTGAGCTGGAGACTGAGTTCATGACGAGGACCAGGCTCTCTAAGAAGACCACTGCCCCTCCCCGACAGAAGGGCTCGGGTAAAAAGCCCTTTTACACGAGGAAGGGGGTTGCTTACTGAAACTACCCACCCTATCAGGCCTCCCCGGCTCCCCAACAAGGTCAGCAGGCCAAGGGACATGGACATGGCCTGTGTAAGCAGAAGGCTCCAAAACCCCAGGCACCGGCCCTGGTCCAGCCAGGGGGGAGCTTTTGACTCCTTGAGCATAGCCTCTCTACCCCAAGGAGATCAGCAGCCCACAAGGGGATGTCTGGCCCTCTATGCCCAGAGGTTGGTGGCCGTCACCACCAATTCCTGGGCACTAAGGGTAGTCAGGGAGCGTTATCTACTCCACCTGGCTCAGACACCTCCCCCTTATTTCCCGGGAGAGCCTCTCAGGTCTCCCTGCCACAGGACCACCTTCTGAAAGAGTTGGCAGGTCTTCTCGAGGACAAGGTGATGGAACTGGTGCCCCACCACCTCAAGGGCAAGGGGTTCTACTCCAGATACTTCCTTGTGCCCAAAGAGGATAGGAGGCCTAAGGCCCATCCTCGACCTGTGCAACCTCAACAAATTCCTGGTGAGGGAGAAATTCAAGATGCTCTACCTTGGAACATTGCTGCCATACCTCCAGCAGGGAAACTGGCTATGCTCCTTAGACATCAAGGATGCTTATACTTGCATCCTCATCCACCCCAACCACAGGCAGTACCTGCGGTTCGTAGTAGGGTGCAGGCACTTTCAATACAGGGTGCTCCCCTTTGGCCTAGCCTCTGCCCTAATGCTCTTCACAAAATGCCTGGCAGTCATGGCTGCCTTTCTCTGGCTCCAGGTGGTCGTTTTTCCCTACCTGGACAACTGGCTCATAAAGGGAGGCACAGCCTCCCAGGTGCAGCAGGCCACCGCACGCACCATCTAGGTTCTGCAACACTTGGGCTTTGTCATAAACTAACCCAAGTCTCACCACCTCCTGACACAGTGCCTGGAGTTCACTGGGGCAAAGATCAACACACTTCAGTCGAAGGCCTTCTTGCCCAAGGACCGAGCCGATTGTCTCAAATCTCTAGCTCGGGACATACAGCACCATCCCTCAGTGCCCGCCTGACCTCTTCTGCATCTACTCGGGCACATGGCTTCCACGGTCCACGTCACCCCAGCCGTTCACCTCCACATGAGGATGGCACAGTGGTGTGTCTGGGATTAGTGATCTCGGGCCACAGGCCGCCTCAGAGACAGACGTTTGGTGACCTGCCAGTTGGCAGACTCCCTGGTCTGGTCGCAGATGCCTTTTCAGGCTCCAAGCTACTCAAGGGTCCTTCCTGCTCGGCTGGGGAGCCCACTGCAGAGATCTCTGCACTGAGGGCAACTGGTCCCAGATGAGAGCATCCAGCAGATCAACCTCCTGGAGCTCCGAACTATACACCTAGCCCTGAGGGTCTTGTGTCACCACCTGCATCACCAGCCAGTGCTGGTCCAGATGGACAACCAGGTGCCGATGTTCTTTGTGAACAAACAGGGTGGCACGGGGTCCCGTACCCTTTGTCAGGAGGCACTGGTTCTCTGCTCGTATACAATCCAACAGGGTATCCTGCTGAGTGTGATTCTGGCCCCTCTCAACCTTCCTGTTGAGGTGGAAGACATTCTGCTGGCCACTCGCAAGGTCTCTACTAGGAAGGCTTATGCCCTCAAATGGTGCAGGTTCTCTGCTTGGTGTGCCAAACATGGGGCTGATCCTTTCTCCTGCCCGGTAGCTCTGGTGTTAACGCTGCCTTCTCCACCTCTCTGTCTGGGCTCAAGACTGTCTGAGTACACCTGAGTGTCCTGGCGGTACACCACCATACGGTGGATGGTAAGCCCCTCTCGGTCCAACCATTGGTGACCCATTTCCTTTGGGGCCTACTCTTATCGAATCCCCCGGTTTGCCTTCTGGGACCTCAGCGTTGTGTTGGGGCAGCTCACTCACCTATGCGTCGAGCCTCTGGCTACATGCCACCTTCGCTACCTCTCTTGGAAGGTGGTTTTCCCCGCTTGCGCTCACCTCCGCTCAGAGTCAGCGAATTCCAAGCCCTTGTGGCAGAGGCGGCCTGTACCAGGTTCTGCACACAGAGAGTGGTGCTTCGAATGCACCCTAAATTCCTGCTGAAGGTAGTGTTGCCCTTCTTAACCAGGAAGTAGTGCTTCCTACCTTCTTCCCAAGACCTCACTCCAGTTGGGCAGAGATGGTACTTCACGCATTGGACTGTAAGAGGGCTTTGTCCTTCTATATCCAACGCACTCAGGGCCACTGCAAAGCTGCTCAGCTTGTCATCTCCTATGACACCAGTAGGCTGGGGGTGGCGGTGATCAAGTGTATGTTATCCACATGGGCTGTGGATTGTGTCGCCCTTGCTTATGAGCAGGCGAGGTTCCTGCTGGAAGGCTGCGTCACGGTGAACCATGTCAGGGCCATGGTTGCTTTGGTAGCAAACTTACGCCCTGTCCCGATGGTGGACATCTGCCAGTCTGCCAGCTGGTTTTCAGTCCATACCTTCGCAGCCCATTACTGCCTGGAAAGAGAGTCCTGATGGGACAGTGCCTTCGGCCAGGCTGTGCTCCGTAACCTTTTTGGGGTCTAGGCAACTCCTACCCTCTGACCCTTGTGTGTTCAGGCTACCGGCATGCTGGTTTCATCAGATGCAGGGGTCCTACTGTAGTCCGTGGACTTAATTGCTGCTGCTTGTGGCTCCCTGTGAGGGTGCCCTTGTTTTTGTTATGGGCTTTTGGTAGCCTGTAGTTGGCGAGTCTCATATGTGAAGACTGACTTCCTGCTTGTTCTCTGGGGACAGCAGGAATCAGTCCTCACAATCCTCCCACCTCCCCTTGGAGTTGCTCCTTTTACCACCATTTATTTTTGTTGTCTTTTAGCAATATCATCTGCCTGAGCAGAATGGCACCCTTGGGCAGGAAGGGGACCATGCATGCATTGTGACATCTCCTAAAGGCTTTCTTTGAAAGCTGGGGGGATGCTTCTGCGAGGGCTCTGTCGGTGCCGACATCACCCATATGTTAGGACTGATTCCTGCTATCCCCGGAGAACATCTATTGTTGTTGTTAGGTGCCGTCGAGTCGGAGTCGACTCATGGCGACCCTCTGGATAGCTATCCTAAATTGTGTTCGGTCTTCAGTCAGGCGGCTCATTGTTGACAGGCTGGTACCCGTAGCTGCTGTTATTGTAGCGATCCATCTCATTGCTGGCCTTCCTCTTTTGCGTTGACCTTCTATCTTGCCAAGCATGAAGTCTTTCTCTAATGATCTCTCTCTTCGCATGATGTGTCCGAAGTATGAAAGTCGAAGTCTTGTCATCTGAGCTTCTAAAGAAAGCTTAGGTTTGATCTCCTCTAGTACCGACTGGTTTGTTCTTCGGGCAGTCCATGGTATACACAGTATTCGCCGCCAGCACCATAATTCAAAGGCATCAATTTTCTTCCTGTCTGTCTTTTTCACTGTCCAGCTTTCACATCCATATGATGTTATTGAAAATACCATGGCTTGAACAAGTCGAATCTTTGTATGGAGAGAGACATCTCTGCTCTTGAGAATCTTATCTAGGTCTTTCATAGCCATTCTGCCAAGAGCAATGCGTCGTGTGATTTCTTGACTGCGTGTTGCTTCTTTATTGATAGTTGATCCAAGTAGGTTAAAGTTGTTCACGATTTCAATTTCTTCTCCTTCAACGATGAACCTGTTGATTTTGCCAGTTGTCATGATCTTTGTCTTCTTTACATTAAGGTGCAGGCCCATTTTGAGACTATGTTCTTTGATTGTGAGAAGCAAATGTTTCAGATCATCTTCACTTTCAGCCAGTAATGTGGTATCATCAGCATAGCGAAGGTTGTTGATGACTCTTCCACCAATCTTCACACCTCTGTTGTCTTCATACAGTCCTGCTTCTCTGATGATTTGTTCTGCATATAAATTAAACAGGCAGGGGGAAAGTATGCAGCCTTGTCTTACACCCTTGCTTATTTTAAACCATTCTGTTTCTCCTTGTTCCGTTCGAACTGTTGCTTCTTGATCAATGTACAGATTGCGCAAGAGAACGATCAGGTGTTCTGGTATACCCATTCTTCTTAATGTGGTCCAGAGTTTCTCATGGTTTACACAGTCAAAAGCCTTGCTATAGTCGATAAAGCACAAATAGATATCCTTTTGGTATTCTTTAGTCTTTTCAAGGATCCATCTCACATCCGCAATGATGTCTCTCGTTCCTCGCCCTTTCCTGAACCCTGCTTGCACTTCAGGTAGTTCTTGTTCTAGGTATGGCTGTAGTCTCTTTTGAATAATCTTCAGTAGAATCTTGCTGGCGATTTCAACCTGCCAACACTGCAGGACAATCAAGTGTTATCCTTCCTTGAGGCCCTCACAAATCTCGGCTTCAAACAACTAGTAATGGAACCTACCCATACTAAGGGAAATATTCTGGACTTAGTATTCGCCCCTCAGATATCCCTTAACCCATCACATGACCCCATAATGGCCGTAACTCCTGTGCCATGGTCAGATCACAAACTGATCATCCTCCAGATTCCTTTGCACAAAAGCGATTCAAAGCTCAATAAGAAACCAAACAACACTACAAGACCTCACTCCAGATGTTTCAAGCCTTTCAACAGAGACCTTATCCTCACCGAAACGCAACAACTCATTAGCGAAACCACCTCGAACCTTGATGACCTGATTACTCACTGGAACAATTGCCTCAGTACAATCGCCCTACGCACACCAACCGACAAGCCCCTAGGGAAAAGAACGAGCGCTCCATGGTACACAGCAGATCTTAGAGTTTCTCTTACCCAATTACGGAAACTCGAGAAGCGCTGGCGCCGATCCCACTCTACAGTTGACCAGACAGCATACAATTGTCATCTGGCTGCACACCGCAAGGCAATCACTGATGCAATGAAACAATACTACTCAGAGACCTTAAAAAGATCACTTAATAAACCCCACGATCTTTTTGACCTAGTCAAGACTCTATCAAAGGAACCAACCACCGGACCTCAATTTGAGATTCACCCACAAGATTTTGCTAACTATGCACAATCCAAGATATGCCGGACTATCAATATCTTGACTACAACCACCACCCCAGAACGAGACTGCCCTGCAGCCCTAACCGTATTCTCTACCCCTACCAAGAAAGGAATTGAAGACTCTATTATGGCCCTTAACACCACCACATCTCAGTCCGATCCTTGCCCAGCCTTCTGGATTAAGGAGCTCCGCAGCCATTTCAGCCCAATACTATCCAATATAATGAACCTCTCCTTCATAACAGGTTCCTTCCCCTCAGCGCTTAAGCACACCTCTATCAGACCTCTTTTGAAAAACTGCAAACTCGACCCCCAAAAAGTAGATTCATACAGACCTATATCCAGTATACCTCTGCTTGCGAAGATCATCGAAAAAGAGGTACAACGACAACTACAACTACAAGATCACGTCGACACTGCCGCACCATTAGACCCCTGCCAGCATGGTTTTAGGGAATCCCACGGAGTGGAAACTCTTCTTACCACCCTCTTCTGCAAGATAATCACTGGCATCGATGACATCCGTCAAGGTTTTGCTCTCATCTTTCTGGACATCGCTGCAGCTTTTGATTCAGTAAGTCATGAGCTTCTCGTAGGTCGACTAATTGAGAAAGGCATTACTGGTAGAGCTCTTGAATGGTGCAGATCTTACCTGTCCGGAAGATGGCAACATGTGCGTTCTGGAGGCATGACATCCGAACCTTTCCACCAAAGCCAGGGAGTCCCACAAGGTTCCTCCCTTTCAGCCCTCCTGTTTAACATTTACATGCAGCCAATTTGCAAGATCATCCGATCCTTCAATGTCGACTGCATGCTATACGCTGACGATGTCCTGTTGTACATACCCTTCTCTACTGAACATCCGGACCTCTCCTCATTGACGAGCTGTTTCAACGCAATATCTGACTGGCTTTCCTCCCAAAACCTCCGAATACAACATAAGAAAACGGAAGTACTCTTCATTACGAGGAACCCTAACTTCACCCCACCACCATTCCTTAAAGTAAAAGGAGCAGAGTTACATTCTAAACCTTCAATACGCTACCTAGGAGTCACTTTGGATCAACGCCTGGACATGAAAGCCCACATAGCGAACACAGTCAGAGCAGTATACTATAAGATCCGCTCACTTAGGCATTTACGATCCATGCTAGAACCAAATGACTTCAGGACTATATACCAGGCGTTGATCATACCTCATTTTGACTACGCCAACGCCATCCTTCAAGGCCTGCCCCTATCCACCTTACATCCACTACAGCTCGCCATGAACGCTGCAGCAAGGGTCATCCATGGAGCCTCCAGAAGTGACCACGTGACACCTCTGCTGATACAATTACATTGGCTACCTATCCAGGCTAGAATTGTCTTCAAGACACTGTTAATCACTTTTAAAGCTATTAACAAGCTCTCCCCTGAGTCAATAACGGCCCTCATCCATATCACATCTCCTAATAGAGCAAGGAGATCCACAGCTACAAACACCCTAAAAGTCCCGAAAGCATTAACAGCGTGCACAACATCTACAGCCAATAGGGCGTTTAGTATCAGTGCACCAAGATGCTGGAACGCATTACCTCCAGATATCCGGGCGATTAAGAGCCTCACACAGTTTAGGAAAGCCCTTAAATACCATCTTTTCAATAAGTACCTCATAGAACCCAACCTCACCCACTGAGACAGAGATGCAACCTGCTAAGCAATTATATGGTTTCCCAACAACATGCTAAGAAAGATTCCCTAACCCTTAGTGGTGCATTTGTTTCTATGGTATTCATGATCATACGACTTTATGTAGCAATATTTGTAAATAGTTTGCCACTGTTATACAAGTTTATGTAGCAAATGCTGTAAATAGTTTACCCCTGTTATCCAAGTTACTTGCCCTGTTATCTGTAAACTCTTACATGTTAACTGTACTGAGCATTTTTGTTCCATGTAAACCGCGCTGATGCCGAATAGTGCGGTATATAAGAGACTGTAAATAAATAAATAAATAAATGTGGGATCAGAGCGATTGTGCGATAATTTCCACAGTCAGTTGGATCACCTTTCTTTAGTATTGGTATAAACACAGATCTTTTCCAGTCAGTTGGCCATGATGTTGTCTTCCATATTTCTTGGCAGAGCCATGTAAGTACGGTAACAGCTGCATCAGATTGCTGCAATACTTCTATGGGAATGCTATCAATGCCTGGTGCTTTGTTCTTTGATAAGGCTTTCAATGCTGCTTCAACTTCTTCTTTCATCACCAATGGTTCCTGATCATAAGGTATAGGTTGAAACGGCTGTTGGTCCACTTGATCTTTATCATATAAAAACTCTGTATACTCCTTCCACCTTTTCTTGATCTTCTCAGCATCATTCAACATAGAACCTTGAGCATCTTGTAACATTCCAATTCGAGGCTGGAACTTTTTCTTTAACTCTCGCAGTTTTAGGAAAGCCGATCTTGTTGTTCCTCTAATAGTTTCTGCTTCTATTTCCTTGCAAGTGTCATTGTAGTACTTTTCCTTGTCCTGTCTTGTTGCATGTTGGAAATCTCTGTTGAGTTCTACGATTGTCTTTCTTTCTCCTTTGGCTTTAGCTTCTCTGCGTTTCTGGGCAATTTTCAGAGTTTCTTCCGTCATCCATTTTGGCCGTTTTTGCTTTTTCACCTTTTGTAGAGACTTCTCGCTTTCTTCTAGCACAACCTTCTTGATGTCATTCCATAACTCTTCCGGAGCTCTGTCATTTGTATCTAAAGCAGCAAATCGATTTTGCAGGCAGTCTTTAAATTCCAGTGGTATATTCTCAAGGTCATATTTTGCTGCATTCATGAGTGGTTTGCTCTTTTTCAACTTTAGCTTGAGTTTGCATACTAGTAGTTGATGATCTGTACCACAGTCAGCTCCAGGTTTTGTCTTGGTTGATGTTACAGAGCTTTTCCATCGTTGACTTGCACAGATGTAGTCAATTTGATTTTTATACAATCCATTGGGTGAAGTCCATGTGTACAGTCGTCGTTTGTGTTGCTGGAAGAAGGTGTTTGAGATGAATAGATCATTGGTCCTGCAGAATTCTATCAATCTTTCTCCAGCTTCATTTCTGTTGCCAAGTCCATATTTTCCAACTACTTTGCCGCCAACTTTTGCGTTCCAGTCACCCATGACTATCAGGATATCCTGTTTGCATGTTCTGTCAATTTCAGCTTGTACTTGTTCATAGAACTCTTCAATTTCATTCTCTTCTGCAGCTGTTGTTGGGGCATATACTTGAATTATAGTTGTGTTGATAGGCAATCCTCATAGACGAATAGAGATTAAGCGTTCGCTGACTGCATTGTATTTCATTACAGTTCTTGCAAGTTTCTTCTTTATTATAAACGCAACACCATTTTTTCTTTGTCTTTCATTTCCAGCATAGTAGACCATGTGATCATCTGATGCAAAGTGCCCGATGCCAGTCCATTTCAGTTTGCTGACACCCAACAGATCAAGTTGTACACGTTCCATTTCATTCTTGACCACCTCCAACTTCCCTTGGTTCATGCTTCGTACGTTCCATGTTCCAATGTGTAAGACATCTTTACAGCTTCTGACTCTCATTTCATCTATTACAAGTGAGTAATTATGCTTTCCCTACCTCAGGGCAGGAAATGATGGATGGCACCATGGTTAAGGATGTTCAGCCAGCCAGCCAGAGGTTTCAGTGATCGTGCTGTGAGCTGCTCTTTGTCCTCTAGGGCTCTGTGATAGCTGTGCCCCTTTGGTGTTAGGGTGCCTTATCTAGAGGAGAGCTTCTAGACTCTGGATTGTCCTCCCTGGAATACTTTTTTGCAATAGTCCTGGTCCTTCTGGTGTGGAAATTCAGACCCTGTGCCTATGAGTACCCTCTGGACACAGTCTCATGCCAGGCAGGCTGAAAGTAGAAGCCCTGTGCACTTACTCTTTGCTAAACGGCCCCAGTAAGGAGCGCTCCCTGGAGATGTTTAATATGCCTTGGACGCTGCTGTGGATGAGGAAGTGTTCTCACCTTCAGAAGATTATGCAGAGGCTAGCGTGATCCGCCTATTCCAGCAGATGGAGCTGGTGACATTGATTACCATGGTTTCATCTGTTTTTGAACTTGACAGATGTTTCTGGTATGGAGCAAGAGCTGAACGTATACATGATCCTTCAAGGGCTGTGGAAATCCACTACTATCTTCCCACTCCCGGAAGTGATGTTGCCTACATCCCAAGAATATTGCAGAGTACTGCCTAGCCAAAGACACTCCCTGTGGGACTCGCTCTCCAGGCAGTAATGAGTTGCTAAGGTATGAATCTGGAGACCATGGGCAGCCTTGCAGATTTTTGTCACTGGCACTGAGCGGAGGTTGGCCATGATCGCCCTCGCGCGATGTGCTGTGATTTTGTGCTCAAGGAAGAGGCCAGCGCTCATAAGCAAGAGCAATACAGTCTGCCACCCAAGTGGATAGAGTTTTTCTTGTTCATAGGGATACCTGTCTGCTGGGGTCATAAGACACAGAGCTGAGGAGCTTTTCAGTGGGCTTGAGTCTGCTGCAAGTAGGACAGGGCCCACTTGCAATCCAGGCTATGAAGTACAGTACATTGCAAAAGTATTCATCCCCTCCATGTTTATTCTGTTTTGCCGCATTACAACCTGGAATTAAAATAAGAGTTTTGGGGGTTAGCACCATGTAATATAAATATACTTCATTGTGACACAGTAAATAAGACAAAAAAAAAACAAAACTGAAAGCAGGAGTGTGCATATGTATTCACCCTCCAAAATCAATACGCTGTAGAGCCAGCCACCTTTTGCTGTAATTATAGCTGCAATTCTCCAGGAACAAACAGGAAGTCAGTCCTCACATATGGATGCCGACGGAGCCTGTTTGAAGCATTTCCCCAGCTTTCAAAGAAAGCCTATGGGAATGCTACCATGCATGCGTAGTCCCCTTCCTGCCCAAGGGTGCCATCTTGCTCTTCCTTTTTTTCCACAGAGCCCAATGGATGCATGTCCTGTTTCCCTGGAGAAATTCCTTAAAAAATTATCCTTAGATGAGTTTTTCCCAGTTTACGTACTGGTTCCTTTTCCCACCTTGAGCTGGCTCTGTTCTTGGCTTCCTTTCTCTTTTTTTTGAGGTCTGCCTTGACCAGCGTTCATGCCCTTTTTTGCCCAGGGGTTGTTGACCCCGGCCAGGTGTGATCCATCTTGTCTCCTGGTGGCTTTAAAAAGTGTTATCGTTGTAGTCAAATTATGTCTGTCACAGACACCCATGACTGCTGCTTGCACTGCTTTGGCCTGGACCATGACCGTTCCTCCTGTGACTTGTGCCAGGCCATGACCCCTCCGGCCAATAAGAAAAGGTAGGAGTTGCAGGAGAAGATGTTTCTGCGGTCTGGCTCAGCCCTGGCTTCCCCGACGTTGAGCCCAAAGCTGAGCACCTCCCATGAGGACCTAGCATCTTTGGAGTCCTGTGGCGGCGGTTCCTCTGGAAAGACGCCCGACTCTGGCAATAAAAAGAAAAAAATCCTCAAAGATAGTCGAGGTTCCACCGAGGAAACCCACTAAGGTCCCATGGAGGGACTTGGGCAACTCTGAGCAGCAACCATCTAAGGTCTCTAGGAAGGAGTCCTCGGCCAGTGGTGACCACATGAGGCTCCCTGAGGCCACGGTCCTTGTTGAGGATGCGCTTGCTAGAGCTCCAGCACCCTCGGTGCCTGCGCCAAAAGCTGCAGAGCCTTCTGGCATCGAGGCCAGAATGTTGGTGTTGGAACAGAGTATCTCTGCCATGCTGACCATGTAGCAGGCGATGATGTCAAGTCCGTCCACATCATCTGCCCTGACAATCGGGCCCCTAACTGCAGTGGCATCCCCGGGCTTCAAGCCGGGCCGAGCGCTATCTGTCTCGGGCTAACCCTTGGCACTGATCAAGATCCCAGTCCCAATCCTCCCTAGCTAGTTTCCAGGAGTCTGACCCGAGACTGGTTGGGGAATCCTGGTTCCCCAATACAGGTCCCATGGCATGGGAGCTCCGAGCCTTGGACTCCTCGACGCCCTCTGAGTCAGACTGTGGGAGGCTGATGTTGAAGCCTCTCCCAAGACCTCTCAACACTGAGACATCCTCTCCAGAACTCTGACACCATTTCCCACCCGAGGACATGGCATTCCATGACTTCGTCTGCGACATTGCCTGAGCCCTCTCGGTCTCAACCAAGGACCCGTGCACCAAAGAACTGGAGATCCTTCAGTATGAATCTCTGCCAAAGGAGACTCTGTCGGTGCAACCCATCCTTGAATGGCTGCTCCTATGGATGTGGGATACCCCAGCCTTAGTGCCGGTGGTCAGCCGATGCCTCAATGCCATCTACCATGTTGAGTCCAGGCTTCCAGAAGGCCCAACTCACCCACAATTCCATGGTGGTAAAGTCTTCAATGCAAAAGCTCAAGAGGAAGAAGATTTATTCTTCTGTACCCCCAGGTAGAGAGGCCAGAGCCCTTGATGCCCTGGGGCGCAAGTGTTTCCATGGGGTCCATGCTGGGCTGCCGGATACAAACCTATGAGCTCTACAAACCTAAGAGCCTCATTCAGGAGCTCGTGGGCTTCTCTGCAGGGCTCGCCGGGGAACCCCTGCAAAAGGTCCAGACCTTGGTGGCCACCATTCGGGACTGCTCTGTCCCGGGCCACCTATATGGGGTTTGAGGCTGCAGCCTGGGCAGTAGCTGTTGGCATTGGTGCTTGGCCGCAGGCCTGGCTTCAAATCTCAGACCTCGAGCAATGGGTCCAGGAAAAGTGCTGGATGTCCCCTACACCGGGGAGAACCTGTTTGGGAAACCTATGACTGACAAGGTGGCCGAGATTGAGGCGGAGGTGGCTCTCAAAAAAGACCTCTACCCTTCCCTGTAAGAAAACCTCAGGGAAAAGGCAAACTTTCTTGAGGAAGAAGGGCCCTTTCCATCAGAGTCACCACTACCAAGCCTTCCCAACCCAGCAGCAGCAGGGAACCAAGCCCAAGGGCCAGGGACACAAACCCAGGAAGCCAAAGGCCCCTAAGCTGCAGACACCAGCCCGGCTCAACCTAGTGGGAGCTTTTGACTTCTAGGGCAGGGCCTCCCCCCCCCCCCCCCGGAGATCCTCACCAGCCCATGGGGGGGGGGCACCTGGCACTCAGGCCACCTGTGGGTAAAGAAGTCATCTTGGACCAGTGGGCACTCGAGGTGGTGAAGAAGGGTTATTGCCTCCGCTTCCAGCTACCACCTCTGGGGCATTTTCCAGGAGAGCCAGTGCGACCTCTTCACCAGGCCCTCTTGCTCTCAGAGCTAGCAGGTTTATTAAGGAACAGGGCAGTAGAGCCTGTTCCCCAGCACCTCTGGGGCAAGGGCTTCTACTCAAGGTACTTTCTTATCCCCAAAAGAACTAGGGGTCTCAGGCTCATCCTGGACCTCCAAGACTTGAACACGTTCCTGATGATGGAGAAGTTCAAAATGCTCTCCATTGGGACACTGGTGTCCTACCTCCACCAGGAAGACTGGATTTGCTCCTTGGACCTAAATGATGCCTACCCCTACATTCTGGTCTGCCCATCTCACCGGCAACACCTGAGATCCATGGTATGGGGAGGTCACTACCAATACAGGATACTTCCCTTCGGCCTGGCCAACTCGTCAAGAGTGTTCACAAAGTGCCTAGCAGTGGTATCTGCACCTACAAGGGATATTTGTCTTCCCCCTACCTGGATGACTGGTTCATCAGAGGCAACATGGCCGCAGAGGCCAGTCAGGGCACAGAATGTACCATCCTCATTCTGCAGCACCTGGGGTTCCTCATCAACTACCCTAAATTGCATCTTTCTCCAGTGCAGGACCTAGAGTTTATTGGTGCTCAGCTGGACATGGTGCGGGTTGGAGCCCTCCTCCCTCAGGACAGGGCAGTCCAACACTGAAGAATGGTGCCGGCTTGCTGCCTCCACCTGGCCTCTGTGCTCCATGTAACACCCCTAGCCTGCCTGTACATGCAGATAGCCCAGTGGTGCCTGTGTTCTCAATGGACCTAGGCCATGGGCTGACTCTGGGACAGGGTCAGAGGCTCCTGCCAGTTGGTGAGGTCCCTTGACTGGTGGCAAAACCCGGGCCTCCTCTGGGCAGTGATGCCCTTCCAGGTGCCCCCAACACAGAGTATCCTGACAAGAGATGCCTCTTTCCATGGCGGGGGAGCTCATTGCAGAGTTCACCGCACCTAGGGTTGCTGGTCCAGGGAGGAGTCTCTACTCCAGATCAACCTCCTGGAAATCCAGGCGGTATCCCTCTCCCTACATGCATTCCACTCCCTTTTGCAGAACAGACTTGTGCTGGTCCAGTCGGAAAACCAAGTCACAATGTTCTATGTAAACAAGCAGGGGGGGGGGCATGGACTTGTACTCCCTTTGCCAGGAGGCTGTAGTTGTCCTCTACTTTGCAGTGTGCAATAGCAAGCTTATGTGAGCAGTCTACTTCCCGGACCAGGCCAACTACCTGCTGGACAGTCTCAGCAGCGTCCTGTGCTTTCACAAGTGGTGCCTCAACCCTGCAGTGGAGGAGAAGCTCTTCCGCCTATGAGGATGGCCAGAGTTTGACCTCTTTGCCTCTCTGGACAATGCACAGCTGGCTTGCTTCTGCTCCAGGCAGCCACACCCACAGAGGCTAGCGGTAGACATGTTCCTGATCCCATGGTCCGAAGGACTGCTGTATGCATTCCCGCTGACTCCTCTGTTTGCCAAGACTCTGTTCAAAATTCAGAACAAGAGGGCATTGGTGATGCTGATCACAACCAGGTGGCCCAGACAACCCCGGTTCCCACTACTCTCTGCCAGCATGGTTTAAAGGTGAGGTCAGAGAGGCTGTTGTTGCCAAAAAAGCATCCTTCAGGAAAAGGAAAATGATGAAACCTGGAAACAGCGCAAGCACTGGCAAGTCAAATGCAAGGCATTGATAAGGCAAGCAAAGGGAGAATTTGAGAAGAAGCTTGCTGTGGAAGCAAAAACGCGAAATAAAGACTTTTTCAAGTACATTCATAGCAAAAACCTGTGAGAGAATCAGTTGGTCCATTAGATGATAGAGGGGTTAAAGGGGGCACTAAGAGGTAACAAGGTGATAGTAGAGAGACTGAATGAATTCTTTGCTTCGGTCTTTACTGAGGAAGATGTAGGGATGTTACCCATGACTGAAGTGATATTCAAAGGTGCAGAAGAATGGAAGGAAATATCGATATAGCGGGAAGATGTATTACAACTATTACATAAACTGAAGAGTAGCAAATCAACTGGGCCGGATGGTATGCATCCAAGGGTGTTGAAAGAAATGAAATATGAGATTGCAGACCTACTATTAGTAATCTGTGAATTTTCATTAAAATCATCTGTAATACCTGAAGATTGGAGGATTGCCAATGTAATGCCAATTTTTAAAAAGGGTTCCAGGGGTGATCTGGGAAACAGACCAGTGAGCCTGACGTCCGTAGCGGGAAAAATGGTAGAAACCATCATAAAGAACAAAATTACTCAGCATGTAGATAGTCATGGCCTAATGGGAGACAACCAACATGGCTTTAGACAAGAACGATCTTGTCTTACTAATCTGTTGTTTTTTGAAGGTGTGAATAAACAGGTGGACAAAGGTGAGTCAGTTGATATAGTGTATCTGGACTTTCAGAAAGCCTTTGACAAGGTCCCTCATCAAAGACTTTTGGCAAAACTAAAGAGTCATGGGATAGGAGGTAGTGTACTATTGTGGATCAGGAACTGGTTAAAAGATAGAAAGCAGAGGGTAGGGCTAAATGGCCAATTTTCCCAATGGAGAAAGGTGAATAGTAGTGGTGTACCCCAGGGATCTGTGCTGGATACTCTGCTTTTTTACATATTCATAACCTTACTTGTTGTTCCATTTTCCAGGTCATTTATCAAATTTGCAGATGACACAAAACTATTTAAAGTTGTTAAAACCCAAGATCCAAGATCATTCAAACCAAAAAGGATTCAGCAGTACAGTTTCAGGAACCAACTGGCCTAACCCTACTTGACAAGTTCTCTACTCCTTCCACTAATTGCGTTGAAGATACCATAGCATCCCTCAACACCTCCACTGCACAGACTGACCCATGCCCAGCCTTTTGGATCAAGGAACTACGTGGTGTGTTCAGTCCATTCATCGCAAACCTAATGAACCTCTCCTTCACAACAGGATACTTCCCTGCAACACTCAAGCAGACATCCATTAGGCCACTATTGAAAAACCCCAAGCTTGACCCGCAAAAGACCGATTCATATAGGCCAATAGCCAGTATTCCTCTCCTAGCCAAGATAACTGAGAAAGAGGTACAACGGCAAATTCAAAATCACATAGATTCCGTAGCTCCCCTAGATCACTGCCAACATGGGTTTAGAGAATATCATGGAGTCGAGACCCTCCTTACTAGCCTATTCAACGTTATAATCACAGGCATAGACAACATCCATAAAGGTTTTGTGCTCATCTTCTTGGACATTGCCGCTGCGTTCGACTCGGTGAGTCACGAAATTCTCCTGGGAAGGTTGAAAGAGAAGGGCATCTGCAACAGTGCACTAAGGTGGTGTAAATCCTATCTGGAAGCAAGATGGCAATACGTGAAGTCTGGACCAGAGGAATCAAAACACTTCCATCAAAAACAAGGTGTACCTCAAGGCTCCTCCTTGTCCTCTCTACTATTCAATATTTACATGCAGCCCATCTGCAACATCATAAGATCATTTAACGTGAGCTGTTTGATATATGCAGATGACATTCTTTTATACATGCCATTCTCCACAGCCCAAATGGACCTAGCACCACTAATAGACTGTTTCAATGCTGTCTCAGCGTGGCTCCAATCACAGAATCTACGCATTCAACATAAAAAGACGGAGGTTCTTTTCATCTCCAGAGACCCCGACTTTACTCCTCCATCCCATGTCAGTGTTAAGGAAGCAGACTTACTAACCAAAGAAACAATAAGATACCTTGGAGTTACGTTGGACCAACGCCTGGATATGAAACACCACATAAACAACATTGTCAAAGCTGTATACTACAAAATCCGCACACTCAGACATCTGCGCTCCCTGCTGGACCCAGATGACTTCCGGACCATATACCAAGCACTAATCCTGCCTCACTTCGACTTTGCAAACGCCATCTTACAAGGGCTCCCTCAATCCACACTAGCCCCATTACAGCTGGCCATGAATGCTGCAGCAAGGGTCCTACACGGAGCCTCCAGAACCGACCACGTGACCCCCATTCTCAAACAACTTCACTGGTTACCTATCCATGGGAGAATCATCTTTAAAACCCTACTCCTAGCATTCAAGGCAATCAAGGGTATTTCATCCCTTTCACTCACAGATCTTATTCACATGTTGCCCCCCAACAGATCTAGAAGAGCGATAGCCATAAACCACTAGTAATACCAAAGGAATCATCAAAGTGCAACATATCAACCACAAACAGGGCGTTCAGTTACTATGTACCTAAATGCTGGAATGCTCTACCCCCTGACATTAGGGCTATTGCCGACCTATCGCAGTTCAGGAAGGCACTCAAATACCACCTTTTCCTCCAATACTACCCAACCACCAATGGCACCTAGACATCCCCTCTGAAGAGATTACCTACGTTCACTATGATAATTTTACTCATTACCATGTAAATATCTCATGTATATCATAATTGACCCCTGTTATACAAGTTACTCCTCACCATGTAAATATCTCATGTATATAGTTACCCCTGTTATCCAAGTTTGATCACCTGTTCGATGTAAAACCAAACAGCATGTTGTTATGGTCGTTGTGTTATAATGTAAACCGCGCTGATGCCAAATAGCGCGGTATATAAGAGATTGTAATAAATAAATAAATAAATAAAAAAGAGGATTGTGGAACATTGCAAGAGGATCTTGATAAATTGGAAGACTGGGCATCAAAATGGCAGATGAAATTTAATGTGGAAAAGTGCAGTGTTATGCCCCTAGGGAAGAACAACCCAAATTATGATTACACAATGCAAGGTTCCACATTAGGAACCACCACCCAGGAAAAAGATTTAGGCGTCATTGTGGGATAACATGTTAAAACCCTCAGCCCAGTGTGCAGCGGCGGCCAACAGAGCAAATAGAATGCTAGGTATCATAAGGAAAGGAATGGAAAATAAAACAAAAGATATTATAATGCCTCTATATTGTTCCATGGTGAGTCTGCACCTTGAATATTGTGTGCAATTCTGGTCACCTTATCTTAAAAAGGATATAGCGTTATTTGAAAAGGTTCAGAGAAGAGCCACGAAAATGGTAAAGGGGATGGAAGGATATTCCTATGAGGAAAGGCTAAAAAGGTTAGGGCTCTTTAACCTGGAAAAGAGACGGCTGAGGGGAGATATGATAGAAGTCTGTAAATTAATGAACGGAGTGGAACGGGTAAACGTAGATCGATTGTTTACGTTATCAGAATATAGAAAGACTAGGGGACATGCAATGAAGCTACAAGGTAAACTATTTAAGACTAATAAAAGAAAATATTTTTTCACTTAACATGTAATCAAACTCTGGAATTTGTTACCGGAGGATGTAGTAAAGGCTATTAGTGTAGCTGGGTTTAAAAAAGGTTTGGACAAGTTCCTGGAGGAAAGGTCCATAAACCATTATTAAGAAGGGACCCAGGATAATCAATGCTTTACCCAGTACAAGCACTGTGGAACCTGTGTCTTTTGGGGGAAACTGCTAGGTACGTATGACCTCGATTGGCCACTGTTGGAAACAGGATACTGGGCTTGATGGACCTTGGTCTGACCCAGTATGGCATATCTTATGTTCTTATGTACTCTCGCTGGCGGCAACGCTCCCAGTACCCCTGGGTCTAGCTCTGGATCTCCTGACTCAGGAGGAGGGCTTCCTTCTGCATCTCAATGTGGGGTCATTGACTCTAACAGCCTGGCTGCTGAGAGGGCAGCCTTGTCCATGCTCAACCTACACAAGAGGTGGAGAAGATCCTGCTAGCCTTCAGGAAGCCCTCCACAAGGAGGGCTTATGTCTTTTAACCACTACTGCCTGATCTCTGGAAGGTGCGGTATATAAGAAACTGTTTAATTAAATTAAATTAAATTTAAGTGGTGTAGGTTTGCCTTGTGGTGCGCAGATAGGAAGGAGAACCCATTCTTCTATGTCCAGTTGGTATTTCAGTACCTAGTTCATCTGTCACGTGCAGGGCTGAAAACTAACTCAGTCCAGGTGCCATAGCTGCTCACCCCCACTCAGTAGGAGGAAAGCCCTTATGTAGCCAGCCCCTGGTTTCCATGCCCCCTGTCTGCCCCCCTCCCCCTGACAGTAAAATAGGGCCTCAACATGGTGCTCTCCCAGCTGACCAGATCACATTCAAGCCACTGGCCCCCTCAGATACCTATCTTGGAAGGTGGCCTTCTTGGTGACCCTGATTTCAGCTTGCAGAGTCAGTAAGCTTCAAGCACTGGTGGCAGACCCCCCATACACCAGGTTCTTCAAGAACAGGGTAATCCTCTGCACTCACCCCAAGTTCCTCCCGAAGGTGGTATCCCTGTTTCACCTCAACCATGAGGTCTTATTCCCCACCTATCTGTGGCCTCATGCCGGCAAGGAGGACCTCATACTCCATACACTAGACTGTAAACAGGCCCTGTCCTTCTATCTGGAGCGGACCCAGGGCTATCACAAAGCACCTCAAACATTTCATGTTCTATGACCCCAGCAGACTTGGGGCTACCTAGAACCAAGTATACCCTATCCTCTTGGGTGGCAGACTGTATTGCCCTCATCTATGAGTGAGCGGGCCTCTCCCTGGAGCACTGGATCACAGAGCATTGTGTGAGGGTGATGGCCACATTGGTGGCCCACCTCTATTCTGTGCTGGTGACAGAAATCTGCAAAGCCACCACTTTTCATCCATACACATGTTTTCAGCACACTACTGCCTGGAAAGCGAATCCCATAGGGACAGTGCCTTTGGTCAGATGGTGCTGTGTAATATTCCTCTAGGCAACTCCTGCCCTCTGACCCTTCTGTGTTCAGGCTACCGGAATGATAGTGTTGCTGGACCTAGGATCTTGCAGAGTCTCTCAGTGGGAACTCACCTTCTGCAACTCATGGCCACTTGTCTGATCGCTGTTGTTGCTGTCGTGATTTGGTTCTTGGCAGCCTAGAGCTAGGGAGTCCCATATGTGAGGACTGACTTCTTGCTTGTTCCTGGAGAAAGCATAGTTACTCACCTATACAGGGGGAGCGGAGGGCAAGGACCACAGCCCACACCAAAAAATGTTGATTAACGAAAACCTTTATTGGAGACCCAACTAAAAGGTTTTGGCCAGAAGCCTTCCTCAGGGGTCTAAAATATAGACATAAACAATATATTAAGCATAAAACCATAAAGAGATAAAAATACATTAAAAATATTAATACCTAAAACTATATGAAATACATTACCAGAGGAGCCAATAAAAAACCATACAAAGAAGTGGAACAAACCACTCTTCACAATCTATATAAAAAATATAAAATAATATGAAAACTATATAATATACATAAAATACATTATTAGTATCAAAAAAGTATATAACATAATCAGGAAAAATAAAACATGGAAAAATGATCATAATAAAACTTACATATGAATTTAAAATACATTACCAGAAAGGGACATTAAAAGGGGTGGAACAAACCACTCTTCTCAATCTATAAAATACAAATAAGATGTATAAATATATAAACTATGGGGTATGTTTACTAAACCCTCTTAACGTGCGCACCGCGTTAGTCTGCAGGATGCCATAAAAGGAGTGGGCGGTCCAGTCAAAAGTAGGAAAACGGGATTAGTGCGCACGCTCTTGTGTGCCATGCACATTAGCGCATGAGAAACGCGCGCAGGAAGTATAAGCAGGCGTGCTGATGTGCAAACAGAGGAACAGGGCTGCAGTACAATGGTGAAGACACTGACAGATGGTGCAGGGGTCATGGGTTCAATCCCCCACTGTGCCCAATGAATAAGGCTGGCTGAGGCACTACCATTTATGTGTAATATTGCATTTTAATTTAATTTTAATTTTATTTTAATTACTGCTGCTAGCAAACGCACTCTCAAAGCGCTGTAACACAAGGTGCTGCATAAGGTACCCCAGAGGGCACATTTTAAAGTGCACTGTCCGCCAAGGCACCCTACAATGTTGCTTAAAGAGTGGCCTATAGGGTGCCCTATGAGGCACGGCAAGGTCATAGCACTGTTTTTGATGGCAGCACTGTGCATTTAAACGCATGGAAATTTTAAGTAGGTGCGCTGACATGCAAGGAGGAACAGCAGTGTAGCACAATGGTTAAGGCACTGACTGATGATACAGGGGTCATGAGTTTGATCCCCAGTGTGCCTAATACTTAAGGCTGGCTGAGGCATCAGCTTTGACATGTAAGTATTGTTTTCTGCGGCACTTTATTTGTATTTTATTAATTGCTGCCAGCAAACACATCCTCATGTGCCGTAACCTAAGGTGCCGCATAAGGCACTCCATAGGGCACATTATAAAGTGCACTGTCTGCCACGGCACCCTATAATGTCCCCTATAGGTTGCTCCATAGGATACTGTATAGTGCACCTTATATGGATGGTAACCATAAGGTGCCCTATAGGGCGCCCTCTGAGGCACCTTATGGGTACAGTACGCTGAGGGTGTTTTTGCTGGCAGCACTAATGTACATTAAAAATAGATAATGCTTTGGACAGCCCTATCAAATAACCCCACTGTGGGTTTGAACCCATGACCTCTGGTTCCACTGGCAGTGAAGTAACCAGTGGGCTACAGCTCTATAGCTGCTAGCAAGCCCCTGGCTGGCTGCAGAAGGACTGCACGTCACCACACAAACAGTCTGCTGTGGTCACCAGGATAGGGTTAGCCCACCCGTACCCATGATGCACTGCACATGCAAATCAGCCGTCTACAGATGAACACAAGATGGGGTATGCACCCCCATAGCACCTCGGCCTGGTAGGGGGAACTGACCATGTGTGTTACTGGCACAGAGTAGGCTATGCTGTAGGTCCTCAGCAGTCCTACTGTGTGAGATAGGTAGTTCCTGCAGACACACTTTGGATACATCTGTATTTCTCAGTCAGGTTTGACCCTTATGGACCCATAGGCAGATTATGTACCACCACCCAACCCACCCTCTTGGGCTGAGGGTGGGAAACAGGGTCTCCCACCGACAGATCCACATTTTACGTCCCTGCAATGGCAGCAGTAGAGGGGACCACCAACTGCAGTCCTGCTGGGGAACAGACACCCTACAGGGCAGTCAATGCAGCTCTGTACATATCTATAAAGCAATAGCAGACAGACATTAGGCCCGGAAATACTCAGCTGCACCCCACCACATTCTGATATTCTCCTGCAGCAAGCCTGCAGCCACTGCACCCTGCAAGGTGTTCCAGCAAGACACATACTAGCTGAAGACAGTCTGATAGCTAGTCCATAGGGCATGTTCCTGGAGGAGATGCATGCACCCAGAACTGGGATGTCAGCATACACACCAAGCAGATAAGTCAGTGATTGGGCCCCAAAAGGGAACCCAGAAATATCACATGAAAGAGATATTATAGGGCACTATGGGGGAACCTAGCCACGCCGTGGTCACTGCTCAGTCAGGGTGAGAGTGAACTCCCAGCAGGACATACTGTGGCCACCCTGTCTGTGCAGGTGGTGGCCGGGCACTACAATGTCCCAGCCATTGCCCTATGCCCTGTGCAGATGCATCCTGGCCAGGCCACCCTGTCCAGGCTATACCCATGGTACCTTGCTCCTCATTATGCACATTGGCAGGCCAGTACTGGCAACAGTGCTGGCAGTGTGGGCTGTGGAGGGTGTTTGCAGCCACCACACACTGGATAGACAGACACACACTCCCACACCTATGCCAGCATTGTGCTATTATAGAGGTGTTTAGCAGCCCTGGCCACCACACCAGTCCTGGGCACAGTGCAGGCATGGATATGGTACGCAAAACTGTTGGCGGTCACTCCCCAGGGTGGTAAACACTGTCAGAAACCAGACCTGAAGCACACCCCACAGATATCAGAAAGGTTGCTATGATGGAGCTCAATCAGCAAACTGTGCTTAACGTAGGAATTGCTATCTGCCAGTAATCATAGCAATCTTTTGATAGCTGTGTACCGTATTCCCAGGTGTAGGGTGGCATTGCTAAGGTATGCAAGTGCTAGTATTGGGAGATGCACGCAGGGCCCAATGTCCTGCATATCCAGGGGGCATTGGCTAATGGAGCCTGTGGGTGTGGGTGTGTCTGCCCCTGTTGGCTGCTGCTTTACGGCAGAGGTTCCCAACTCCAGTCCTGGTGTGCCAAACACTGTTCGGGTTTTCATGCTGTCCCTCATGAATATGCATGAGATACATCTGCATACCATGGGGGTGGTGCATAGATATGCAGCACAGGCATCTTTATTAGAGGCAGCATGGAACCTGAATGGTGTTTGGCCCTCCAGGACTGCATTTGGGAGACTCTGCTGTAGGTATTGCGCCTGTTTATGGAGTCTGTGCTCTGTAGGGTAAAATGTAGGTGTTTTGGGCATGTTTACATCATCTGCAATAAAGGTTCTGTCTGTATTAGCACGTTGTAGTAGTGGGTAAAATATGGGGACTGGGTTGGCAGGCACCATAGCTGGGACTTGAATCTGTGACCTTCTGCCTCCAAACACACTGGTTGTGTGCACTGCACCACCGTGTTGCCACAGAGACAGTGCATTCCCTGGTGATACCATGACTGTTTGTCCGGCAGGGCCTGTCTGTTGCAGTGCATGGCACCCACCTACACAGGACTAGGCCATGGTCTGCTCTGGGCAGTTTGGCAGAGGAGTACTGGTGGTGGAGGGGGGGGCAGTGGCAACTGCCCAGAGCAGACCATGGCCTAGTCCTGTGTAGGTGGGTGCCATGCACTGCAACAGACAGGCCCTGCCGGACAAACAGTCATGGTATCACCAGGGAATGCACTGTCTCTGTGGCAACACGGTGGTGCAGTGCACACAACCAGTGTGTTTGGAGGCAGAAGGTCACAGATTCAAGTCCCAGCTATGGTGCCTGCCAACCCAGTCCCCATATTTTACCCACTACTACAACGTGCTAATACAGACAGAACCTTTATTGCAGATGACGTAAACATGCCCAAAACACCTACATTTTACCCTACAGAGCACAGACTCCATAAACAGGCGCAATACCTACAGCAGAGTCTCCCAAATGCAGTCCTGGAGGGCCAAACACCATTCAGGTTCCATGCCCTTCTTCTGACATGCCCTTCTGCTGGTGGTGCTGGTGGTGTTGGTGGTGTGCAGTCTCAAGCCATCCAGTGTGCAGGTAGGCAGCTGCCTATGGTGCGTGTTCTGGGGTAGGGGTGCCTGCATAGGCATCCACGCTTTCCCCCAACACCGCCTGCCAATGTTCTGTGCCCTTGGAGGTACCTGCTGGGTACTATCCCCTGTGACACTGTGATAAACACTCTCGTGCCCATGTTGGGCCCTCATCAGTTGCTGTCTGGCTGCTGTTCAGTTTCAGCATTCCTAAGTGCCACCTAGGCATCTGCCTAGTCCGCACTGTGCCCCAGCTGCACCACAGCATGTGCCACCTGCAGCCCTCTGTATCCCCTTTCCCAGCATCTGTCCAGTTGCCCATTCCGACATGCCCGCCCTGCTGTTGTGGAACATGTGCATGCCATAGGTAACCTGTCCAATGGAGAGGGAAACCCTGATCAGTGCTATTTCACTGTGGGATCATTCACCTTGTATGGGGACGGAGCGTAGACCCTTCCAAAATTCATATTTATTTTTTGGGGCTTTCTTGGGAGTGTTTTTTGATGTTTCCCATTACTATCACTATTGCCCAGCTTGATTATGATTTTTTTTTATATTGTTGGGGTCATTTTCAATGTTTATTTGCACTTTTGTTCCATGCACATGTATCACACTTATAACTTTTTTGTAGGTTTCCCTGGTTTTGCTGTACGTTGCTGACAGAAATGGTTTCTTTTCCCTTTAAATCAGCTCTAACGCGAGGTTTTCACTTGCGGTAGTTTTGGCCTCGGATTTCACATCGTTAGTGTGCGGGGAGCCTCTCCCCTCCCACTCTCCACCCATGGACCCCTTCTCTCCGCCCCTGGGGAGCCTTCCTCTGCCCTCCGGGAGCCTTTCCCCGCCTTCAGCGCTCATTTGCGCCGCTGCGCGTGTGAGCGCGCACTAAGGCACATTTGTGCCCCATAAAGCATCATTAGCGCACGCTAAGGTACCTTAGCGCACGCTAATTGCACAGCGCGCACGTTAAGAAGGTTTAATAAACATACCCCTATGTGTAACACAAAAGCACTACTTAAAAAACCAAAAAAGAAGAAATACAAACATCACCACAGAAACTGTGGATAAAAATAAATAAAGTGACGTGAACTAAACGCTCTTTATCATGTGCACACAACATTGTTGCTAAAATCACAGATAGTAAAAGGAATAATGGACAGACTGTAAATAATGAAACTGAATAAATAAACCATGTCATGGTAAATAACATATAGTGAAGCAGTCAGTAGTAGAGTACATAAGAGCAAAACTAAAAATATGAGAAGCAATGAAATGAGATAGCTATGTCCATAATGTACAGAGGAAGAATATTTTAAAAATTATTATTTGGATAAAAGGCTTAAACGGAGATAAAAGGAAAGGTCAGAAGAAAAGTATGTGAAACATACAAGCACATTGTAAATGGAAAGTATCATTTAAAAGGCAGAAACAGCACAAACATGGTCACAAAAATATAGAAAAATGAACTGCAGTGTTTAAACCAATATGTGAAATGACCAATATACAATTTAGACGAAATACATTATTATTACAATCTCAAATGACAAGAAAAGAATGCGGGACAAACTGCAAGTAATGAAAAACATAACAGCACAGAAAAATAAAAACAGTGCACCATGAATAAAAAATAGCATAATAAAAGGTATGAACAAGACATACCACAGAGCAAAAGCCAAAAATGTAGAAAGAGGTAAAACAAGGAACCAGAGAAGACTAGATCTTTAAAAAAAACGGACCGTGACATTTACCAACATAATTGTTGAGGTGGGAAAACGCCACGCAGGTGCAAAAAGACAAAGAAC
The DNA here is from genome assembly GCA_033557465.1 of Ichthyophis bannanicus. Lineage (NCBI taxonomy): Eukaryota > Metazoa > Chordata > Amphibia > Gymnophiona > Ichthyophiidae > Ichthyophis > Ichthyophis bannanicus. The sequence continues at coordinate 922,424,974 of CM066032.1, read as the reverse complement.
AATTTAAAAAAACACGGGGATACCCTTCCATACAAAATGTCATAAAGATTGACATCTCTTACTGAAGCACTACATAGAAATTGAAGCAAACCACTAAAAAAAGGGCTGAAAATATAAAAAACTATGAAAGGTACTGTGTATACCATGGACTGCCCGAAGAACAAACCAGTCGGTACTAGAGGAGATCAAACCTAAGCTTTCTTTAGAAGCTCAGATGACAAGACTTCGACTTTCATACTTCGGACACATCATGCGAAGAGAGAGATCATTAGAGAAAGACATCATGCTTGGCAAGATAGAAGGTCAACGCAAAAGAGGAAGGCCAGCAATGAGATGGATCGCTACAATAACAGCAGCTACGGGTACCAGTCTGTCGTCAATGAGCCGCCTGACTGAAGACCGAACACAATTTAGGATAGCTATCCAGAGGGTCGCCATGAGTCGACTCCGACTCGATGGCACTTAACAACAACAACAACATAAAAGGTAAAGTTAGAAGAGCAGCGCACTAAAAACGAAGCAATACATATGCTGACAAAACTATTGAGGCGAGATACCGCCACACAAGTACAAAAAATAAAAAATAAAACAAAGAGAGAGAACCCTTCCACACAAATTGTCATGAAGAATAGCACAAAAGCACTAGAAAAGAGCACTTCAAAAAAGGAAAATTAATAAAAGTGGTTTAGGATCACATTAATTAAAAAATAAGACTAAACAAATTAGAAGGTATGAACAAACCGTACCTAAATAAGTGGGAAAAAAAGTGAAACAGGGGAGCCAAAAAGACTACATCTTTAAAGAGCAGACGATAACACTCACCAACAGAGCTGTTGAGGTGGGAAAACGCCGCGCAGGTGCAGGGAGCAAAGAAAAGCACAGGGGATACCCTCCCACACAACACATCATGAAGATTGACATATCTTTAAAAAGAGCTGAAAATATAAGAAGCAATGGAAGGGAACCTAGAAAGACAACACATTTAAAACAAACCAATACACCTGCCGACAAAATACACCAAGGCGAATACCGCCAAACAAGTCAAAAGAAAAGAGGATGCCTCCCACACAAATTGTCATAGAAAAAGGCATCTCACACAAAAAAAGGAGCACTTCAAAGGAGGAAAAATAATAAAAATTGTTTGAGATCACAGTAATAATATGTTCACAATAAGTAAATAGTTGAAACAAAAAGGGGGGGTCTGGACCAATATGAGCAATTGACAAACTCACAATTACAGAAACAATCTGTTGGACGGCACCAGTAAAAAAAGAAGAAAACAAAAATGCCAAAAAGGGGGCATATAAACCAAAATAGAAAAAGGGGTGATATACAGAGGAAAAGTAGATATACAAGCTAGATAAGGAAGGGGGCTATACCCACTAAAACGTGCACAAAAATCAGCAAACAAAAGCGTAACAAGAAGAGACGAGTCTTCAATTAATGAAAAAAGAAAGATAAAGCAACAAATTAATCATTAATTGTATATGTAAAAGATACAGTAGAGGAATGAAAAGATAAATAAAAATATTATATAGTTGTACCATAGTAGCCAAACTATATAAGAATAAATGGTTTACAGAAAAACAGAAAATTCTATTTCTTTGTTCAATCCACATGGGATAACAGTGTTAAGTTGAAAAATAAACCTTTGTTCCTCTTGAAGTAACACGCGTCCTATATCTCCACCTCGAGGAGAGGGGAAAACTTTTTTAATGATAAAAATCTTTAGGTCTTCAAGACTATGATGGAGTTGATTCCAATGTTCAACAAGAGGTGCTGTAACTATCTTCCTTTTAATACAACTCTTGTGTTCCTGTATACGAGTTTTGATTGCTCGAATAATCTTACCAACATAGAGAGAGCAAGGACAGATTATAACATATATTACATGTGTGGACAGACAATTGGTCCTGGCACGTAATTTGTATTATACATTAGTGTGTGGATGCGTAAATTTATCATGCAACACAATAACATGGTTACAGACTGAGCAGTTATTACACCTGTAATGTCCATTTTTGGATGGTACGGAGGAGCGGAGAGGAGGCATATACGAGGGCACTAAAGTATCTGCTAAATTACGTTTTCTGTTATATGCAATAGTTAATCTCTTGTCAGAAAAACAGGATCGTGTCTGAAGTATATGCCAATGTGTCCTAAGGATTTTTTGGATTTTGGAGGAAAGATATGAAAAACGAAGAATACACACAAATTTATCGTCTGATGTCTTATTTTTTAGGTAAAAGAAGGTATTTTTTAGTCGACTACAATGGAAGCTGTCAAACCTGAGTAATTTGTTGCGATCTGTAGGTTTGCGATAAATGGTAGTGTTGAAACCAGTGGGAGATTTCCTGATAAGTATATCAAGAAAAGGTAATTCGGTAGAACTAAATTGTATTTTAAAAACTTTAGGTTAGTATCTAAACCATTTAGCCATAATTAGGAGGCCGCGGGCCCACGTGCCCGATGGCCGGCAGTAACCGGGGGGGCGGAGTGGCTCGAGCCCCCTTCCGCGGCGGTAAGGCGCGCTCCCTGGGGTGTTGTATTTTAAATCCATTGGCTCCCGCATGCCCAGGTGGCTGCGGGAGCCAATGAGGGGAGCGGAGGTCCCGATGGGAGCGAGCGGTCAGACGCCAGTCCTCAGGAATCGGGGGGAAAGGACGGGCGTCTGGCTGCAGCTCCGTGGCGGTGCGTGGCTTCTGACCTGCATCGGGGTCGGTGCTGGAGAGGGCTGTGTGCGGCGCCTTTTTTCCCGGGCTGCTGAGGCGGAATCGGTGCTGTGTCGGAGGAGTGAGAGGCAGGCAGCGACGAACGTGCACAGGCCTCCTGCGGCCTATTCCAGGTGCTGTCCGGGGGAGTAGGGACTGGGAAAAAGGGGGGGGGGGCTGCTGGGTCGGCTGCCTGCATCCTCTGGGCACATTTCTGAGCAGGATACTTTTAATCTTCCTGCTGTGCTACTGTGAGATGGGGGGCCAAGGGGGTAAGGGGAAGAGGGGCATGGGCCCGAGGGGCGATGGGCTGTCCACGGGGCGGGCTCCTAGGGGCTCGGGAGGCCGGGCCAGGGGGAAGACAGGGGTGTCACGGCCGGCTGGGCGCAGGGTCCCGAGTAGGGGAGCTGCTGCAGTACCCCCTGGCAGTTCCGGGAGATCCCGGGGGAGTAGGGCCGGCCGTGGCCAGGAAGTGGCTCCAGGGGCACTGGAGGGGCCGGTACCCAGTTGGGGTTATGGGTGCAAGGTCCATTGGGGGAGCGGCAGGCAGTGCTGCTCCGTTTCCTCCGGTGGCGGAATCCTCGGGGGTGGGGGGGGCACCTCAGTTGCCAGCGGGGTGGCAGGGTACAGCTGGGGGTCAGGAGGGGTGGGTTCGAGGGGGGCCCATGGGGCTGGCATATGGTTCCGGGGGGTGGGGGCCTGTCGGGTTGGGACTATTGGCAGGGAGGGGGGCAGGGTTCCTCCAGGGTGGATTGGACGGGGCCTTGGCAGCTGCCCTGGGGCTTGTCGGGTTCCTCTTCCTTTTTCCGGTGTCCCCACAGGTGCCGACCGGAGACGGGGGAGGATGACACCGAGCGGCTCAGGACGGACTACGGGGGAGGTCCCAATGGCACAGCGTGAGGATCTGCAGGAGGTGCTTCCGACGCCGGCGTCTACCCTACCAGATGTTGTCCAACCCCGGACTTCGGCTGATGGTGAGTCACATGAGATTCGGGGTGAGCAGGGCGCGGTGGTTAGCCAGGCAGAGGGGGTGGGGGGCAAGGCGAAGAAGAAGAGCCGTAGCTCGCGTAAGCGGCATAGGAGGGGGAGCTCATCTTCGCGTTCATCGTCGTCGTCCTCGTCGGTTGGGGGATGTGGTGGACAATCCATCGGGGGTGGGGGGGGGGGTAGGTGGGGGAGGTGGGGGTGCTACATTGGCCTCGTTTTCGGAGCTGTGGGAAGGGGTGCCACGTAAGCTTAGGCGCAAGATCTGGAAACGGAAATACATCGATATTTTCCGCCTTCTGGAAGGTAGGAAGCGTTCGGGGGACAGCAGGCGGAAAAGGAAGGCGGACGAGAAGGCGGGTAGGGTCAAGAGGGCTTCGCGGAACGTTCTTAATTGGACGAGGGCTTTTCTTCGGTTAGCTAGCGTCTGGGGGCAGCGTTACCCTGGGCAATATGGGATGTTGCTTGCCTATGCCGACTCGATTCTGGAGGCGGCGCAAACTCATGATGGTTGGGCATGGCTCAACTATGATGAGAAGTTTCGGGACAAGATGGAGGAGAATCGCGCCTTGTCTTGGGGGACCCAGGATATCAGCCTCTGGTTAACACAGATGTCGGCGAAAGGGGGGGCTGGGGCGGGGGGGCAAAAAGGGGTCGCCGCTGCGTCGGTGAGTGCGGGGCGGCCGTTTCGGAGCGGCCCGGCTCCCGGTTTTCAAAAAGGCGCTGGTGAGGGGGTCGGGGACATCTGTTGGCGCTTTAATAAGTCGTCTTGCCCCTTTCCGGACTGTAAGTTCCGGCATAGTTGCTCCTTATGTGGGGGGGGGACACTCTGCTCTCCGTTGCAGCAAGAAAGGACCCACACCCCCGGCCACGAAGCAGTAATGGCGTGATGGAGTTAGCCCCTACCCCGATACTTTTTTCGGATCTCAGGCCTTGGTTGAGGCGGTATAAGCGGGTTACGGCTCGGCGGGTCTTGGAAGGGGGTTTCCAGTACGGGTTCCCCATACCAGTAGTGGGGGAGGGGGGCCCGGTGATGGCACGCAATGCGCCGTCGGTGAAGCGCCTAGCGCCGGTAGTTCGGGGTAAATTGGCTGCTGAGTTGGCTCTCGGCAGGGTGGCTGGGCCTTTTGTGGACCGGCCATGCCGGAATTTTGTGGTATCTCCTCTGGGCATTGTGCCTAAGAAGGAGCCCGGAAAATTCAGGCTCATTCACAACTTGTCCTTCCCGGAGGGGGCCTCGGTGAATGATCTCATTCCGCGCCAATTGTGCGCGGTGTGGTACGCGTCATTTGATGAGGCTGTGCGGCTGGTGCGCGAGTGTGGGCGTGGGTGTTTGCTAGCGAAAGTCTATATTGAGTCCGCTTTTCGCCTGTTGCCGGTGCATCCTGCTTCCTTCCATTTATTGGGTTTTGCGTTTGAGGGCCATTATTACTTCGACAAGTGCCTGCCGATGGGCTGCTCGGTCTCTTGTCGTTACTTTGAGATGTTCAGTTCCTTCATGCACTGGGTTCTGGAGGTGTCCGTCGGCTCTCGGAATGTGGTCCACTACTTGGATGACTTTCTATTTGTTGGTTCGGCGCCGTCCGGGCTCTGTCGTGAACTGCTGGATGGGTTCATGCGGCTGGCACGGGAGTGGGGGGTGCCCCTCGCGGCGGACAAGACTGAGGGTCCGGCCACGCGCATCACGTTTCTGGGAGTGGAATTGGATTCAGTCGATATGGTGGCGCGACTGCCTCCAGCCAAGGTAGTGCGTTTGCGGGTGTTAGTGGCGAACGTGCTGGGGGCGGGCAAAGTTACGTTGCGGGAGATGCAGGCTTTGTTGGGCTCCCTGAACTTTGCCTGCAGGGTTATCCCTATGGGCCGGGTGTTCCTGCAGCGCCTGTCAGTGGCTACATCGGGAGTGCGGCGGCCGCATCATCGCATCCGGGTCTCCCGGAGCATGAGGGCGGACCTCGGGGTTTGGGACCAGTTTTTGAGAGATTTTAATGGAATTACGGTCCTCCTCAAGAAGGAGGTGTCTTCCTTCGATTTACAGATTTTTACAGACGCGGCGGGTGGTCTTGGACTGGGCGTCTATTTCGGGGGGGCATGGTGCGCTGAGCCCTGGCCGTTGGCCTGGCGGGCGGCGGGATTAACCGACAGTATCACGTTTTTGGAGCTGTTCCCCATTTTGGTGGTCTTGGAGTTGTGGCCGGATCGGCTTCGTAATCGGCAACTGTTGTGGTGGTGCGACAATGAGGCGGTGGTCCATGTTATTAATCGTTATGCGTCTCGTTGCGCGCGTGTGGCGGCATTGATGAGGGAGGTGGTTTTTGCCTGTTTGAAGTTGAATCTGGTTGTTCGGGCTCGACATGTTCCGGGATATGCTAACCAAGTCGCTGATGCTCTTTCTCGTTTCAAGTGGGACTTGTTTCGGCGACTGGCACCAGAGGCAGACCCCGTGGGGCAGTTGGTCCCCGAGCGTTTATGGAGACTTGGCCTCCTGGTATCCTGAGCTTGCTGAGGTGTTCGGTTTCATCAGCGACCTGGCGTTCTTACTGCAAGGGCTGTGACAGTGTGGTGGCCTTCTTAGTGACTCGTGGATGGCGGCTGGGCCCGGTGCCTGATCACCTTATTGGTGAATACATTCTGGCAGGAAAGGCTGCGGGGGTGGCCCTCTCCTCGGTGCGGGCTCACCTTGCCGGCTTTGCCTTTTTCTCTAAGGCGGTCGGGTGGGCGGTGCACGGCTGGGGGTTTCTTTCTCGCCGGCTTTTATTGGGGTGGGAGCGCACTACCCCTCCCCAGTTGGACAACCGGCGTCCAATTACCCCCGACCTGTTGGCTCGGATGAGCGCAGCTTTACATTTAGTGGTGGAGTCCGAATACGAGGCTCTGCTGTTCCAGGCTGTGTTTTGTGTGGCCTTCTTTGGGGCTTTCCGGTCGGGGGAATTGGTGGCGTCCAGTAGGCGGTCGGGGGGTGCGGCTCTGCAACTCCGTCATGTGCGTTTGGCACAAGGACAGCTGAGCATATGGTTGTCACGGTCTAAGACCGATCAGAGAGGGAGAGGTGTGTGGGTGCATTTAAGGCCGCTTCAGGCCTCTACAATCTGTCCGGTAGCAGCTATGGCGGCGTACTTGCAGGTGCGTCCTCCGGGAGGGGAGCTGCTATTCGTGCACGCGGATGTGCAGTGTTTGACGCGTTTTCAGTTTACTGCTGTTCTGCGGATGGTAGTGTCACAGATTGGCCTATCCCCTGGTGACTTCGCACCGCATTCCTTCCGGATTGGGGCCGCTACTAGTGCGGCGCTGGCTGGTTTGCTGGGGGCCGATATTCAGCGGATCGGCCGCTGGCGTTCAAATGCATTTAAGGGATATGTACATTTGTGAGCGGGGTGGGCGGTGTATTGGGGGTACTAACTGTGTTTTTTCTTTTAGATGGGATTTGGGTGCCATGTGCCTGCTGGATAGTCGGCCATTCCTTTGTGTACTGGGCTGGCCAGCAGGCAGCTTTACGGCCGCTCGGGGCGAACCTGGGACTGCAAGCTGACGATGTGGTGTTATCATGGCTGGGTGAGCGCGGCCTGCGCTGGTTACAACTTTTGCCCTTGCTACGGCACCATCAGCGCGTCAGAGGATCCCCGGAGGTCTTATTGCTGCATCTGGGCGGCAATGATTTGGCGTCATGGACAGTGAAGCAGCTGATCAGGGCGGTTCAGCGGGATTTGGGGGAAGTGTTATTAATGTTCCCCGGTGTAGTTCTGTTATGGTCTGACATAATTCCCAGGCCTGCTTGCTGGGGCCATCGGCGGTGGTCCCGTGGGTTAGTAAAAATTAACCGGCAAATTGGCCGTTGGGTTTTGGTTCATGGGGGGTATCAGATTTTGCATTCCTGGGTGGAGGTCGAGTGCGCGGGCCTGTATCGTTCGGATGGGGTACATCTGTCCCCGGTTGGGATGGATTTACTCCTGAATGATTGGCAGGAGGCCCTGGAGTGTGTTGGGCGGGATGGCTGGTCGCAGCTTTGATTCTGGGGGGGGGGGGGGGGGCTCAGGGACAGGTGTCACTGAGCCTGTGGCGGGATCCCGGAGGTGTCCGGGGTCCGGAGGCATGGCAATATGCAGGGCAGGGGTGGGGGTACCCCCGACCCGGAGAAGCCCTCGGCTTTTGCTAGTAATATGGCGAAGCCGGAAGAGGGGGATGGAATTGCCAGGGACGGTTCTCGGCGGAGGCGGGAAGGAACTCACTTTGCTACCCATATGGCTGGTGAGGGATTGTCCCGCTGCCGGAGCCGTAAGTTAATACAGTTATGGTTGTAATTTTATGTTCTGCTTGTTTAATAAAGCTGCGACCAGTTGATCTGCCAATATAGCGAGTATGTGGTGGTTATTTGAAGGGAAAGAGGGGGGGGTGGATGTCTGGGGGGGTTGAGGGGGGCGAGGGCCACGTCCGCCTTACCTGGTTATTAGGAGGCCGCGGGCCCACGTGCCCGACGGCCGGCAGTAACCGGGGGGCGGAGTGGCTCGAGCCCCCCTCCGCGGCGGTAAGGCGCACTCCCTGGGGTGTTGTATTTTAAATCCATTGGCTCCCGCATGCCCAGGTGGCTGCGGGAGCCAATGAGGGGAGCGGAGGTCCCGATGGGAGCGAGCGGTCAGACGCCAGTCCTCAGGAATTGGGGGGAAAGGACGGGCGTACCCACCCTCCCTCCCCTTATTTTTGGGGGGGGGGATCTAGGGGCTGGGGAGACGGGGGGGGTTGCAGCTGGAGGGGGGGGGCGGGATCCCGGAGGTGTCCGGGGTCCGGAGGCATGGCAATATGCAGGGCGGGGGTGGGGGTACCCCCGACCCGGAGAAGCCCTCGGCTTGTGCTAGTAATATGGCGAAGCCGGAAGGGGGGGCTGGAATTGCCAGGACGGTTCTCGGCAGAGGCGGGAAGGAACTCACTTTGCTACCCATATGGCTGGTGAGGGATTGTCCCGCTGCCGGAGCCGTAAGTTAATACAGTTATGGTTGTAATTTTATATTCTGCTTGTTTAATAAAGCTGCGACCAGTTGATCTGCCAATATAGCGAGTATGTGGTGGTTATTTGAAGGGAAAGTGGGGGGGGGTGGATGTCTGGGGGGGTTGAGGGGGGCGAGGGCCACGTCCGCCTTACCTGGTTATTAGGAGGCCGCGGGCCCACGTGCCCGACGGCCGGCAGTAACCGGGGGGCGGAGTGGCTCGAGCCCCCCTCCGCGGCGGTAAGGCGCGCTCCCTGGGGTGTTGTATTTTAAATCCATTGGCTCCCGCATGCCCAGGTGGCTGCGGGAGCCAATGAGGGGAGCGGAGGTCCCGATGGGAGCGAGCGGTCAGACGCCAGTCCTCAGGAATCGGGGGGAAAGGACGGGCGTACCCACCCTCCCTCCCCTTATTTTTGGGGGGGGGATCTAGGGGCTGGGGAGACGGGGGGGTTGCAGCTGGAGGGGGGGCGGGATCCCGGAGGTGTCCGGGGTCCGGAGGCATGGCAATATGCAGGGCGGGGGTGGGGGTACCCCCGACCCGGAGAAGCCCTCGGCTTTTGCTAGTAATATGGCGAAGCCGGAAGAGGGGGATGGAATTGCCAGGGACGGTTCTCGGCGGAGGCGGGAAGGAACTCACTTTGCTACCCATATGGCTGGTGAGGGATTGTCCCGCTGCCGGAGCCGTAAGTTAATACAGTTATGGTTGTAATTTTGTATTCTGCTTGTTTAATAAAGCTGCGACCAGTTGATCTGCCAATATAGCGAGTATGTGGTGGTTATTTGAAGGGAAAGTGGGGGGGGGTGGATGTCTGGGGGGGTTGAGGGGGGCGAGGGCCACGTCCGCCTTACCTGGTTAATGAATTTGCTGTAATTCACTGTTGGTGCCCTTCCATAGTAGAAGAATGTCGTCTATATATCTTTTCCAAGAAATTATAGAGGCTGAAAATGGAGAACTTTTCAGATAAATTTCTTCAAATTCGGCTACATATAAATTGACTATATCTGGTGCCATGTCGGCACCCATTGCTGTGCCTTCTATTTGTTGAAAAAATTGTCTATTGAAAAGGAAATAATTGCGAGTGAGGGCAATCTGTGTTAAGCTTACCAAAAAATGAGTAGGTGTATGGATGGGTGTGGACCGAAGGTTCAAGTATTTGGTAATGACTAGAAGGGCTTCTTGTTGAGGAATATTTGTGTAGAGATATTCGATATCAAACGACACCAAGTAACGCTGGAAAGGTCACCATTAAATCTATCTAAAAAAGAAATAACGTCTGCCGAATCTCTGATGTAGGATGGCATACAGGGGACAAATGGACGTTAAAAAATATCAGTGAATTTAGAAAGGGGTTCTAAACCAGAACCTATACCAGACACAATGGGCCTGCCTGGAGGGGAAGAAAGGGACTTATGAATTTTCGGAATGATATATATAGTAGGAATGACTGGATGTGTAACCGTGAGAAAAGAGAATTCACGCTGCGTCAAGAAACTGGCATTAAGACCATAAAGCAGAAGGGAATCGATTTCTTGTTTAATGGTGTTGGTAGGATTACAGGTTAAAATCTGATTTAAAAAAAATTTGTCATTAAGCTGACAAGATAATTCCTATATATAATAAGATCGATCTAAAATGACAATACCACCGCCCTTATCTGCTGGTTTTATAATAATATCAGGCCGTTGTTTAAGGTTATATAGTGCTGTCCTTTCTTCGTAAGAGAGATTTAAAAATCTACACTTAGATTTATTTTCCAGAACTTTAACATCACGTAAAACACAATCCATAAAGGATTGTATGGCCGGATCAATAGGGCCAGGTGGGTACCATTGTGATTTATTCCATACTACTGAGAGATCGGTAGAATTATTAGGTTTGTCTGAAAAAAACTGTCTTAATTTGCAATTTCTGAAACAATTTATGAAGATCTATGCAAGTTTGAAATGCGTCATATCTAGCTGTAGGAACGAACGATAGACCCTTTTGTAAAACATCAATCTCTGATTTCGTAATAGTGACCAAAGAGAGATTCAACACAGGAAGGTCAAGCGGAGGGAGATCACGTGTACATTTTAAACTATCGTCACAAGTTAATATGGGTCGTAAGGTCGATTTTGGAGGAACCGATATGTGTTACCTCTGCCTCTTCCTCTCCCTCTGAACTCTAACCGGGAGTAAAAGGGTTGTTTGTTGCCATTGGGTTTGTGCCGTGCAGCTTCCTTCTCCCAAAGGTCCTCGAATAAAAAATCTCTAGAGGTACCGGGACAGGCAGGGAGGGGTGTAGAAGCGGGAGAGGCAAAAAGATCTTCAGAATCACTTCTTACACGTTTCTTACTTCTTTCTTGCGTATCAGCAAATCTACGTGCGGGTGTTAGTTCTCTTGGATGTAGAATCACCATCATATCTACTTGTAGAATGTTCTATTTTTCTAAAATCATCAATACCATAGTTGTCATATTTCCTGGACTTATTGTAATTATCAAATTTCATCGATCTACCATTATTATAATTGTTATTATTAAAGATGTCTTCTTTAAAACTAACTTGTCGTTGACCATTATAGGGAGCACGTGGCTTCAACCATAAATATACATTATCATTCTTATAGTCTAATTCATCACGCTTATGTTTCTCCAATTTTCCTTTCTTAATTTCTCTATGATATTCTTCCAATTTCTTATTGTAATCACCAATGAGTCTATCGAAATGTCTGTCATCGGATTTAAGGGATTCGATTTTCCTTTCGGCTTCTATCCTAATCTTCTCAGCCTTCTTTTTGGAGGATTCAGCTAGAAGAACCATAAGATCAAGAGAACGTTTATTTAGAATGGCACACCATCTGTCCATAAAAGGTTTATTATCTCGGAACATGTTTGGTTCTCTTGTCATTCTAAGTCCTCTTGGTATCCTTCTAACTCTACAATATTGTAGCATGCTTGCATAATGTAATTCATATCTTATGGCCGCTTTCCTGGTGTGAATCATATCTATCCACCTATCTGCAAAGCTGGCATCCTCCGGTTCGTCTTCAACTAATGGAGGTTCCTGTAGTAGATGGGTCAGATGATCTTCTGAGTAGCTGAAGATATTGTCCCATTGGGTGTAGGCCATGGTGTTCTTCAAAGAAGAAAAACAACAAAGGGGAGAAGGGTGCCTTCCGCAGAAAAATGTACAGGGGGAGCGGAGGGCAAGGACCACAGCCCACACCAAAAAATGCCCTCGTATATGCCTCCTCTCCGCTCCTCCGTACCATCCAAAAATGGACATTACAGGTGTAATAACTGCTCAGTCTGTAAACATGTTATCGTGTTGCATGATAAATTTACGCATCCACACACTAATGTACAATACAAATTACATGCCAGGACCAATTGTCTGTCCACACATGTAATATGTTATCTGTCCTTGCTTTCTCCCCTATGTTGGTAAGACTATTCGAGCAATCAAAACTCGTATACAGGAACACAAGAGTTGTATTAAAAGGAAGATAGTTACAGCACCTCTTGTTGAACATTGGAATCAACTTTCATAGTCTTGAAGACCTAAAGTTTTTTATCATTAAAAGGTTTTCCCCTCTCCTCGAGGTGGAGATATAGGACGCGTGTTACTTCAAGAGGAACAAAGGTTTATTTTTCATCTTAACACTGTTATCCCATGTGGATTGAACAAAGAAATAGAATTTTCTGTTTTTCTGTAGACCATTTATTCTTATATAGTTTGGCTACTATGGTACAACTATATAATATTTTTATTTATTTTTATTTATCTTTTCATTCTTCTACTGTATCTTTTACATATACAATTAATGATTAATTTGCTGCTTTATCTTTGTTTTTTCATTAATTGAAGACTCGTCTCTTCTTGTTACGCTTTTGTTTGCTGATTTTGTGCACCTTTTAGTGGGTATAGCCCCCTTCCTTATCTAGCTTGTACCTTTCCTCTGTGTATCGCCCCTTTTTCTATTTTGGTTTATATGCCCCCTTTTTGACATTTTTGGCATTTTTGTTTTCTTGTTTTTTTACTGGTGCCATCCAACAGATTGTTTCTGTAATTGTGAGTTTGTCAATTGCTCATATTGGTCCAGACCCCCCCTTTTTGTTTCAACTATTTACTTATTGTGAACATATTATTACTGTGATCTCAAACAATTTTTATTATTTTTCCTCCTTTGAAGTGCTCCTTTTTTTGTGTGAGATGCCTTTTTCTATGACAATTTGTGTGGGAGGCATCCTCTTTTCTTTTGACTTGTTTGGCGGTATTCGCCTCGGTGTACTTTGTCGGCAGGTGTATTGGTTTGTTTTAAATGTGTTGTCTTTCTAGGTCCCCTTCCATTGCTTCTTATATTTTCAGCTCTTTTTAAAGAGATGTCAATCTTCATGACGTGTTGTGTGGGAGGGTATCTCCTTTGCTTTTCTTTGCTCCCTGCACCTGTGCGGCGTTTTCCCGCCTCAACAGCTCTGTTGGTGAGTGTTATCGTCCGCTCTTTAAAGGTGTAGTCTTTTTGGCTCCCTGTTTCACTTTTTTTCACTTATTTGGGTACGGTTTGTTCATACCTTCTAATTTGTTTAGTCTTATTTTTTAATTAATGTGATCCTAAACCACTTTTATTAATTTTCCTTTTTTGAAGTGCTATTTTCTAGTACTTTTGTGCTATTCTTCATGACAATTTGTGTGGGAGGGTTCTCTCTCTTTGTTTAATTTTTCTACTTGTGCGGCGGTATCTCGCCTCAATAGTTTTGTCGGCATATGTATTGCTTCGTTTTAAGTGCGCTGCTCTTCTAACTTTACCTTTCATAGTTTTTTATATTTTGAGCCCTTTTTTAGCGGTTTGCTTCAATTTCTATGTAGTGCTTCAGTAAGAGATGTCAATCTTTATGCCGTTTTATATGGAAGGGTATCCCCGTGTTTTTTTTTTTTTTATTGTTCTTCATCTATTTGCACCTGCGTGGCGTTTTCCCGCCTCAACAATTATGTTGGTAAATGTCACGGTCCGTTTTTTTAAAGATCTAGTCTTCTCTGGTCCCTTGTTTTACCTCTTTCTACGTTTTTGGCTCTTTTGCTCTATGGTATGTCTTGTTCATACCTTTTATTATGCTATTTTTTATTCATGGTGCACTTTGTTTTTATTTTTCTATGCTGTTGTTTTTCATTACTTGCAGTTTGTCCCGCATTCTTTTCTTGTCATTTGAGAATGTAATAATAATGTATTTCGTCTAAATTGTATATCGGTCATTTCACATGTCAGTTTACACGCTGAAGTTCATTTTTCTATATTTTTTTGTGACCATGTTTGTGCTGTTTCTGCCTTTTAAATGATACTTTCAGTTTACGATGTGCTTGTATGTTTCACATACTTTTCTTTTGACCTTTCCTTTTATCTCTGTTTAAGCCTTTTATCCGAATAATAATTTTTTTAAATATTCTTCCTCTGTACATTATGGACATAGCTATCTCATTTCATAGCTTCTCATATTTTTAGTTTTGCCCTTATGTACTCTGATACTGACTGCTTCACTATATGTTATTTACCATGACATGGTTTATTTATTCAGTTTCATTATTTACAGTCTGTCCATTATTCCTTTTACTATCTGTGATTTTAGCAACAATGTTGTGTGCACATGATACAGAGCATTTATTTCACATGTCACTTTATTTATTTTTATCCACAGTTTTTGTGGTGATGTTTGTATTTCTTCTTTTTTGTTTTTGTTTTTTTAAGTAGTGCTTTTGTGTTACACACAGTTTATATATTTATACATCTTATTTGTATTTTATATATTGGGAAGAGTGGTTTGTTCCACCCCTTTTACACCTTTTAATGTCCCTTTCTGGTAATGTATTTTAAATTCATATGTAAGTTTTATTATGATAATTTTTCCATGTTTTATTTTTCCTGGTTATGTTATATACTTTTTTGATACTAATAATGTATTTTATGTACATTATATAGTTTTCATATTGTTTATTTTATATTTTTTTATATAGATTGTGAAGAGTGGTTTGTTCCACTTCTTTGTATGTTTTTTATTGGCTCCTCTGGTAATATATTTCATATATTTTTATGTAATAATATTTTTAATGTATTTTTATCTCTTTATGGTTTTATGTTTAACATGTTGTTTATGTCTATATTTTAGACCCCTGAGGAAGGCCTCTGGCCGAAACATTTTAGTTGGGTCTCCAATAAAGGTTTTCGTTAATCAACATTTTTTGGTGTGGGCTGTGATCCTTGCCCTCCGCTCCCCCTGTACATTTTTCTGCAGAAGGCACCCTTCTCCCCTTTATTATTATTTATTTTTATTATTTACATTCTCTTATATAACAGACCCCACACGTGAAGGGGCCATACTGGACTTGGTGCTTACCAATGGTGAAAGTGTTTCTGATGTTGTAGTGGGAGATCATTTTGCATCCAGTGATCACCAGATGGTGTGGTTCAGTATTAGGACTAGGGCTATTAGAATCCATTCCAAGGTGAGGATCTTAGACTTTAGGAAGACTAACTTTACGAAGATGGGCCAATACCTCAGGGAGTCGTTAGTGGGATGGGAACAGCTGGGGGATGTAGAAAAACAGTGGGCAAAACTGAAAGGGGGTATTTTAAGGGCAACCAACCTTTTTGTTAAAATGGTAAATAAAGGCAAAAGGAAAAGGAGACCGCTATGGTTTTTGAAGGAAGTAGCTGAAAAAGTGAAGAAAAAGAGGGAGGCCTTCATGAAATACAAGAGATCACAGAGAGAGGAAGACAGGCATCTGTATTTGGAAAAACTTAGAGAAGCTAGCAAAGTAGTAAAGAAGGCAAAGATTCAAAAGGAGGAGGAAATAGCCAATGCAATAAAATGGGGGGATAAGACATTTTTCAGATATATTAGTGAGAAGAGGAAGGGCAAAAGTGGTATTGTCAGACTCAATGGTGCAGGGGGGGGGAATATGTAAAAGCTGATAAGGATAAAGCGGAATTGCTTAACAAATATTTTTGTTCTGTGTTCACAGATGAAGAACCAGGAGCAGGACCTCAGAAAACACCCACAAATAGGAACAGAAGCGAGGGACATCTTGAACAATTTTCAGAAGACTGTGTTCGTGAGAAACTAGCTCAACTTAAAGTAGACAAAGCGATGGGACCGGATGGGATACACCCTAGAATACTGAGGGAACTTGGGGACGTTCTAGCAACTCCACTGACTGACTTTTTCAATGCCTCGTTGGAGTCGGGAGTGGTGCCAAAGGACTGGAGAGAGGCTCATGTGGTGCCTTTACACAAAAGCTGAAGTAAGGATGTGGTTGAAAACTACAGGCCGGTTAGTTTAACTTCGGTGGTGAATAAATTATTGGAAACGCTGCTGAAAGAGAAAATAGTGAGGTTTCTGGAGTCCAGCGGATTACAGGATCCGAGGCAGCATGGATTCACCAGAGGCAGGTCTTGTCAGACAAATCTGATTGATTTCTTTGACTGGGTGACCAGGGAGTTGGACCGAGGGAGAGCTCTAGATGTGGTGTATTTAGATTTCAGTAAAGCCTTTGACACTGTTCCTCACAGGCAACTTATAAACAAACTGAGCACCCTAGGGATGGACCCTAAAGTTACTGCTTGGGTTAGAAATTGGTTGGGTGGGAGGCGACAAAGAGTACAAGTAAATGGAGCTCACTCTGAGGAGAAGGATGTTACCAGTGGTGTGCCCCAGGGATCTGTCCTTGGTCCGATTCTTTTTAACATCTTTGTTAGTGATATAGCGGAAGGTCTATCGGGTAAGGTTTGCCTTTTTGCGGATGATACCAAAATCTGCAATAGAGTAGACACCTAGGAAGGTGTAGATAAAATGAGGAGAGATCTAGCTAAGCTTGAAGAATGGTCTAGAATTTGGCAGCTGGGATTTAATGTTAAAAAATGTAAGGTCATGCATTTGGGCTGCAGCAAACCAAGGGAGCAATACAGTATAGGAGGTGAAGTACTTTTGTCCACTAAAGAAGAGCAGGACCTAGGCGTGGTTGTGTCTGATGATCTTAAAGTAGCTAAACAGGTAGAAAAGGTGACGGCAAAAGCTAGAAGGATGCTTGGGTGCATACGGAGAGGAATGGCTAGCAGAAAAAAGGAGGTGATAATGCCTCTGTATAAGTCTTTGGTGTGACCTCATTTGGAGTATAGTGTGCAATTCTGGAGACCGCACCTTCAAAAGGATGTGAACAGGATGGAGTCGGTGCAGAGTGTGGCTACTAAAATGATTAGTGGCCTTCATTATAAAGCATATGAGGACAGACTGAAGGATCTTAATATGTACACCTTAGAGGAAAGGCGGGATAGAGGTGATATGATTGAGATGTTTAAATACCTCCGTGGCATAAATGTTCAGGGAGAGAGCCTCTTTCAATTGAAAGCGAGTTCTGCTATGAGGGGACATGGGATGAGGGTGAAGGGAGATAGATTCAGGAGTGATATGCGGAAATATTTCTTTACAGAAAGAGTAGTGGATCCATGGAATAGTCTCCCAGTGGAGGTGGTAGAGATGAGGACAGTAACTGAATTCAAAAAAGCATGGGACCAACACAGAGGATCTCTAAAGGTAAAAAGTGGACTGTTGTAGTTGTTGTTATGGAAGGACATACTAGATAGGCCATGTGGTCTTTTTCTGTCATCATGTTTCTATATACCGTGCTTTTCTGCATCAGTGCGGTTTACATTGAACAAACTGAAATTACATTGAACAGGGCATTATAACTTGGAGATATCTATTTTGCAGGGAACATGGGCTATGGAGGGTTAAGTGGCTTGCCCAAGACCATAAGGAGCACCTGTGGGACTAGAAACCCCAGTCCTTTCGGCCCAAAGTTGCTGTCCTCTAGTGGGATTTGAACCCCCGACCTTCCGGCCTGAAGTACCTTGCCCCAACCACTAGGCCACTCCTCCACTCTACTCCTTTGTTGTAGTTACTCACCTGTAACAAGTGTTCTTCAGGAACAGCAGGAATCAGTCCTCACAACTCTCCCTATTCCCCCTTAGAGTTGCTGTCCTATTTTTTTTGTTTGACTGCTGTCTTAGCTATGTCATCTGAGCAAGATGGCACCCTTGGGTGGGAAGGGGGACCATGCATGCATGGTAGCATTCCCAAAGGCTTTCTTTGAAAGCTGGGGAAATGCTCTATGTGGAATTTGTCGGCACTGACATCACCCATATGTGTTGCTGGAGAGCACCTGTTACAGATGAGCAACTATGCTGTCTCTTAGGGTATGTCTCTATTTGCTTAGCATATCTAGCCACTGGGATTTTCACCCATTCCTTAAGGCAAAACTGCTCCAACTCCTTCAAGTTAGATAGGTTGCGTTAGTGTACGGCAATTTTCAAGTAATGCCACAGATTCTCAATTGGATTGAGATCTGGGCTTTGACTAGGCCATTCCAAAACATTTAAATGTTTCCCTTTAAACCAGCTTTAGCAGTATATTTAGGGCTATTATCCTGCTGGAAGGTGAACCTTTGTCCCAGTCTCAAATCTCTGGCAGATTGAAACAGGTTTCTTCAAGAATTGCCCTGTATTAAGTGCCATCCATTGTTTCTTCAATCCTGACCAGTTTTCCTGTCCCTGCCAATGAAAAACATCCACACAGCATGATGCTGCCACTACCATGTTTCACTGTGGGAATGGTGTTCGCGGGGTGATGGGAAGTATTAGGTTTGTGTCAGAGATGGCATCTCCCATGATGGCCAAAAAGTTCAATTTTTGTTTCTTCTGACCAGAGAACCACCTTCC
Source organism: Ichthyophis bannanicus (assembly GCA_033557465.1). NCBI lineage: Eukaryota > Metazoa > Chordata > Amphibia > Gymnophiona > Ichthyophiidae > Ichthyophis > Ichthyophis bannanicus. The sequence continues at coordinate 922,406,554 of CM066032.1, read as the reverse complement.
TTGTGTTTTTGGGGGAGGTCCGCCACATGCTATTGTGCAAACTCCAAACATCCTTTCTTATTTCTTTCTTTAAGCAATGGCTTTTTCCTGGCCACTCTTCCATAAAGCCGAACTCTGGGGAGTGTATGGCTTAAAGTGGTCCTATGGATGGATACTCCCATCTCCGCTGTGGATCTTTGCAGCTCCTTCAGTGTTATCCTTGGTGTCTTTGTAGCAGCTCTGATTAATGCCCTCCTTGCCTGGTCTATGAGTTTTGATGGGTGGCCTTCTTTTGTCAGATTTGTAGTGGTGCCGTATTTCTATTTATGATGGTGCAACATGGGATATTCAGAATTTGGGATATTTTTTTTATAACACAATCCTGCTCTCCACAACTTTGTCTGTGACCTATATGGAGTTGTCCTTGGTCTTCATGTTGCTTGCTTGGGGGGGGGGGCTTTCAGAACAGGTATATTTATTCAGGCATCATGTGAGAGATCTTGTGACACTGAGTTAATTGGTTGGACCAGGTCTTATTTAGGGGTTTCATAGCAAAAGGGATGAATATGCACCCACAACATTTCAGTTGTTACATGGTTTTTTTTATATATACACAAGGTATTTTATTGCGATTTCACTTCACCAATTTGGACTATATTGTCAGGTCCATTACCTAACATCCAAATGAACCTCCATTTTCATTCCAGATTGTATGTAATGTGACAAAACAGGACAAAAACCAAGGGGATGAATACTTTCGCAAGGCACTGTACTAGTTCCTACTTGCTGGCGTGAGGCCGTGGAAAGAAGGTAGAGAGGACCACCTCCTGATTGAGGTGGAAAGGGGACACCACCTTCAGAAGGAATTTGGGGTGTGTGTGGAGCACTACCCTGTTCTTATAGAACCTAGTATATGGCGGATCCACCACCAAAGCCTGGAGTTCGTTCACTCTCTGAGTGGAAGTAAGGGCCATCAGAGAGGCCACCTTCAAAGAAAGGTACCACAAATGGCCAGGGGCTTGAACGGTGGTCTGATGAGCTGGAAAAGCACAACTTTAAGATCCCACTCTACTGCCAGAGGGCAGATAGGGGGCTTGGATAGCAGAAGGCCCTGGAGGAACCTGGAGACCAGGTGCTGACTTGACAGGCGTTTCCCCTTGATTGGGTGTGGTGAGCAGCCATGGCACTCCAAGTGTACTCTCACTGGGTTAGATTTCAGCCCGGTGTGGGGATAGGTGCAGGAAGTACTGGAGTACTGGCTGCACATGGCAGGAGAAGGGATGCTTCTCCCTTTCCACACACCAGATGGAGAGCCTTCTCACTTGAAGGCATACACCCTTCTGGTGGAGGGTTTCCGGAGGCCAGTAGGATCTCCTTGAATTCCCCAGAAGGTTGAAAGGGAATAAAGCTACCCTTTCAGCAGCCATGCTGTTAGTGTCAAGGATACCAAGTTCGGGTGCATGAGGGAGCCGCCCTCTTCCTGAGACAGGAGGTCCAGGGCTTGGCCCAGAGGGACTGGGAGTGCCATCGACAGGGAAAGCTGCAGGGGGAACCAGAGCTGCCTGGGCCACCTGGGGGCAATCAGTATGACTGATACTTTCTCATTCTGGATCTTGAAGAGAGTCCTGGCAACCAGGGGAGTGGGTGGGAATGCATAGAGTAGGTCCTTGGACTATGAAATCAGGAAGGCATTTGCCACCATTCTCTATGGGTGCGGCTGGCATGAGCAGAAGCGGGGCAGCAGCTGTGTGTTGTCTGGAGCGACAAATAGGTCCATCACAGGCCTGCCCCAGAGACGGAAGAGCCGCTTCATTACTCTGGGGGTTTAAGCGCCACTCATGTGGATGCAAGACTCTGCTCAGCTTGTTGGCTAGGCAGTTGTCCTGGACCGGGAGGTATACTGCTCGCAGGAGCATGGTGTTGCATGCTGGAAGAAGAAGAGAGCCATAGCCTCCTAGCAGAGGGAGTACAAACCCATGCCCCCCTGCTTGTTGATTATAGAACATGGCCACTTGGTTTTCTGTCTGGATCAGCATAGACTGGTGCCACAGGAAGTGGCGAAAGGCTTATAGAGCCAGGAAGATTGTTGTGTAGAAATGATTCCTCCTGAGACCAGTTGCCCTGTATGCGCTGTCTCCACAATGTGCTCCCCAACCCAGGAGGGAGGCGTCTGTAGTCAGGGTTCTCTACGGTACGGGTGCCTGGAAGTGTATTCCCGCCAGGAGGTTGTGCAAGTTTTGCAACCAGTTGAGGGACTCTGCCAGCTGGCAGGTAACAACTGGGCTGCCTGCATGAGTTTTTGCATGGTTGATTAGACAATCATGGAGTTATGTGGGAGTTGAGGCTTGTGGAACCCTGGCCCCTTTCAAATGCGCTATATGGCATTCAGGCATCAACTGACCACCGGCACTGATGCCGGTGTCTCCCATATCCTAAGTAGTAGCTGCTTGAGGATCGGCTGCACAAGCACCGTGAGAGTCTCCTTAGGTGGGGACTCATACTGGAGGATCTCCAGTTCTTTGGGGCATGAGTCTTCCTCCAACTCATCTGCACAGAGAGGGCCTTGGCCATGTCCCTGGCAACGTCATGGAAGGCCACGTCCTCTGGAGGAGAATGGCGCCGAGGTGCCGGGGGAGACTGTTCTGAGGGAATGTCTCTGGCTGAGTGATTTCCAGAGAGGCCTCATCATCTGCCTCCTTCGCGGAGTTGAGGGGAGATGATGTCTCAGGCCTTGTGACCCCATGCTGGGAGCCTCCGGAGGACCTGGAGTCTAAGGCCTGGAAACTGGCTGGAGAGGATCGGATACCTGAGGCTGGTGGCGCTTGGAGCTCTGCTCGATACCAGCAGTCGGGGTCCCAGTTGTCATGGCAGATGATGTGGACAAACCAGCCATCATTGCCTGCTGCAGGGCCAGAATAGCAGAGGCATTCTGCTCCAAGACCGCCATTCTGTTTTCCAGGCGAGAAAGCTCTGCAGCTTTCGGCACGGGCACCAAAGAACTCAGGCCCAGCACTGGTACTCTCATGAGTGCTTCCTCGATTAGGACTATGGCCTCAAAGAACCTCACACAATCTCCGCTGGCCAAGGAATCTTTCTTGAGGACCTTGGTAGGGCACTGCTGGGAGCCTCCTGAATCCCTCAGAGATTTTACAGGTTTTGCTGGTGGAACCTTGACGGACTTCAAGGATTTTTTTCTTCTTTTTCTTGGGGTCTTCTTGGAGGAACCGTCACTGTGGGACTCAGAGGATGCCCAGCCCTCAAAGGAAATGCTGGGCATGGAGCTCAGTGTCGGAGAAGCAGATGCCGAGTCAGACATTGGGAACAGCTTCTCCTGCAACTCCAATCTCTTCTTATTGGTTTTTTGGAGTCATAGCCTGGCTCAGGTCACAGGAGGTGCTATCATGGTCTGGTCCCAGACAGTGTAGGCAGCAGTTATGGGTCTTGATTACTGACCTAGTTTGACTGCAACAATCACATTTTTTAAACCCACCAGGGGACATGGTAGGAAACACCCAGCCAGGGTTGATGATCCCTGGGGGAAAAAAAGGGCGTGAATGCCGGTCGAGGGAATCCTCAATCAAAAAAGAGGGAAAGGAGCAGAGAACAGTGCTGGGGCTGGCTCTGTCTCGAGGTGGGAACTGGTATGCAACTGGGGAAAGGATCATTTTAAAGTATTTTAGCAAAGATTTTTTCTGGGGGAACCAGACAGGCATCCATTGGGCTCCACAGAATAAAGGAGACTGAGTAAGATGTCACCCTTGGGCGGGAAGGGGATCACGCATGTGTGGTAGCATGTCCCAAAGGCTTTCTTTGAAAGCTGGGGAAATACTCCGTGTGGGCTAGGTCTGTGCCGATGTCACCCATATGTGAGGACTGACTTCCTGCTTGATCCTAGAGAATACCCAATACTTTGTTCAAGCTGCAGGCTGATCAAGGCTTCATGATTCTAATAGCCCCTTACTGGCCCTGCCAGCCATGGTTTCCTCTGCTGCTTTGCCTCGCACAGACTCATAGGTCATGTGGTCTTTCTCTGCTGTCATGTCTCTATCTAGTCTGCCCTTCCATATCAATAACAATAGTCCCCTTTTTACCTTTAGAGATCCTCTGTGTTTGTCCCATGCTTTTTTGAATTCAGATACTGTCCTCGTATCCACCAACTCCTGGGAGAATATTTCATGCATCTATCACTGTTTCCAAAAAGAAATATTTCCGCATATTCAGGGGCGGCTCTATAATGAGGCTGAGTGAGGTGGTAACTTTTTGGAGGTGGCAAAAAATGCCCCCAAAAAGACTGCCTCACTTGGCCTTTAAAATTTAAAAAAAAAAAACTGCATGACAGCAGCTCCATATCCCCCCTTCCTGCTGGCCTGGAAGAGCCTTGCCGGCGCCCTGGCTCATCTTTGCAGAGCCACAGGAAGGAAAAGTGTTTCTCTTCTTTTGTGCAGCTCTGTTAAAGTTGAGCCTGCTAGTGCTGAGTTGTAATCTAGGCATTTCCTGTCTCACCATTATAAGGAATAAAATTCCTGAACATGCAGATAGTCATGGTTTAATGGTAGAAAGTCAATATGGATTTAGCCAAGGAAAGTCTTGTCTCATAAATCTTGTGTTATTTTTTTTGAAGGTGTGAATAAACCAGGCAGATAAAGGCTACCTGGTTAATGTAGTGTAGCTGGATTTTCGGGAAACATTTTTACAAGGTCCCTTATGAGATACTCTTGGAGAAACGAATAAGTTAGGGAATAGGAAGCAGTGTACTATTGCAGATTAAGAATAGGTTAAAAGATAGAAACCAGAGAATAGGGCTAACTGGCCAATTTTCTCAATGGAGAAAGGTAAATAGTGGAGTACCTCAGGTATCGGTGCTGGGCCTGCTGCTTTTTAACATATTTATAAATGACCTGGAAATCGGAATAATGAGTGAGGTAATCAAATTTGCAGATGAGACAATTATTTAAAGTTGTTAAAACAAGAAGATTGAGAAAAATTGCAAGAGGACCCTGAGGAACCTGGGAGATTGGGTGTCCAAATGGCAGATGAAATGTAATGTGGATAAGTGCAAAATTATACACTTAAGTAAAACCGAAACTACAGTTACATGATGCAAGGTTCCACATTAGCAGTGCTGTACTGTCCATTAGGCGGCAGACCTCTGTGGGTAGCAGGCCATGTGCTTCGGAACACATGGCCTGCTGCCCTCCCCCATGTCCAGCTGCGCCACCCTCCACTGTACACCATGATGTTACCCCTCCCCCTCTGCTGCTGATTCTGTCAGCGGGTGGCTAGGCTTGGTGGCAGATGGCTCACTAGCAGCAGCATTCCATGTGCCGAAGCACATGGCCTGCCACGGGCTACTGCTGCCGAGTCCAGCCACCTGCCACTGGAATCAGTGGCAGCAGCTTGTGGTAGGCCATGTGCTTCAGCATGGCCTGCTGCTACTGGTGAGCCACCTGCCACCGAGCCTAACCACCTGCTGCCAGAATCAGAGGGGGAGGCAACATCGTGGCCTACTTGCTGCTGGTGAGCCACCTGCCTCTGGAATCAGTGGCAGTGGGTGGGGCGGTGCATGACTCAGTAGGGGGGGGGGGGTTGGTAAAGTGCATAGGGTGGCAGAAACCCTTGGGCTGGCCCTGCAAATTAGGAACCATCACCCAGGAAAAAAGATCTAACTGTCATCATGGATAATACATTAAAACACTCTGCCCAGTGTACAGCAGCGGCAATGAAAGTAAATAGAAGGCTAGGAATCATAAGGAAAGGAATGGAGAATAAAACAAAGGATGTTATAATACCTCTATACAGGGCTGGCCCATCTGCTAGGCAGCTGCCTGGGGCAGTAGCCCCTGCTGGGTGACCTATTAGCCTTGTGCTGCCACTTCAGTACCCTGGCAAGCCAGGTGTTTTGGTGCCCATGTGCACACACATGGCCTGCCATTTCTGACCCCCCTCTGATACAACTTCCTGTCGGAGGGGGGGCAAGAGTAGCAGGCGATGTGTGTGCGTGTGGATGCCAAAACGCCTGGCCTGCCAGGGCACAGAAGCGGCGGTTGCACAAAGCTGCCACATTTAAATTCCGCTGTGTCTGTGCCGCTGATACGCCCCCCCAATCAAGATAAGAAGAATCAACAGTGGGGGGCGGCTTAGTTTGGTGGGGGGGGGGCAGGGCAGTATGAGGAGAGGGGCAGTGTGGCCGGGAATCTGGCCTGGGGCAGCAAATATCTGGGCCTGCCCCTGTATAGTTCCATGGTGTGACCGCACCTTGAATATATTGTAAAAAAGGATAGCAGAATTAGGAAAAGTACTGAGAAAAGCCACCAAAATGATAAAGAGATGGGAAGATACCATTATGAGGAAAGGCTTAAAAGGTTAGGGCTCTTCAACTTGGAAAAAAAGACAGCTGAGGCGAGATATGATAGAAGTCTCTAAAGTAAAGATATGGATGGGAATATCCCATCTATGATTATGGAAAGCAGTAGGAAGACCATGGATGCCCTACAAGTGGTGCTGCTCAGGCAACTAGTGAAGGAACCCACCAGAGAAGAGTCAACGCTGGATCTGGTGCTCACTAATGGAGACATTGTGTTTAATATCTGGATTGGTGCCCACGAGCAACACTGATCACCACATGGTGTGGTTTGAGGTAAAAATCAAGACAGAGTCCAATCACAACAATCTCAAAATCCTAGATTTCAAAAATGCTGACTTTAATAAAACAGAAAAGTACCTGAAGGAGGAGCTGGCAGGGTAGAGGGAGATAAGGGTAGTGGCAATGGCTAAACTTAGAGACCATAATAAGGGCAACAAATCTATATGTAAGGAGAGTATATAAAAGCAAGAGGAAAAAGAAACCACTATGGTTCTCCAAAGAAGTGGTTGCAAAAATAAAAGCAAAAATGGCAGTTCACAATTTTTAGAGGAACACAGAAAAGAATACCAGATAAAGCTGAAAGACGCAAAGAGAGAAATCACACATAGAAGAAAAAATGGCTACAGATATGAAGAAAGGTCGACATTTTTCAGGTAGAATGGAGAAAAGGACAAAGGTGAGAAGTGGAATTGCAAGCAGGGCCAGCCCAAGGGTTTCTGCTGCCACACTGGACGTGCCACCCTCTTTCCTCCCCCCCCCCCCCCCATGCTGAGCTACGCTGCCCTCTCCCATGCTGAGATGTGCCACCACCGCCTCCGGTAGCAGAGAGGTGACCTACTTCCTCTGACCTCCCTCCAACACAACTTCCTGTCTGAGGAAGGTCAGAAGTGGCAAGCCATGTGTGCCAAAGCACATGGCCTGCTGTGGATGCCGTGCCATGCCATCCCCACAGACATCTGCCATCCTTGGGAGCCCCCTATCCCACTTAGTGGATGGGTCAGCACAGACTACAAGATTCAAAGATGCCAAGGACTGATTTGTGGAAAGTGGTATGGGAAAAGCAGAATTACTAAACAAATACTTCTGTTCCATGTTCACAGAAGAAAATCAAAATCCTGGGAAAAGGCCAAGGTAATAAGGGGACTGGAGTAGATGTAACACCACTCACAGAAGAAGATGTTTGTGAACAGCTTGCAAAACTGAAAGTGGACAAGGCCATGAGACTGGATCAGATACATCCCAGGTTACTGAAGAACTCAGGGAGGTTTTGGCAGGACTTTTAAAAGATGTGTTTAATAGATCTCTGGAGACTGGGAAGGACCGCGGGATTGGAGAAGAGCTGATATGATCCCTGATCACAAATGTGGCAACAGAGTAGTGGCAAACTACAGGTCGGTAAGTCTTATCTCGGTGGTGGAAAAAGTAATGGAGATGCTGCTGAAAGAACGAATAGTGTTTTTTCTGGAAGCCAATGGGTTGTGAGATCCAAGGCAACATCAATTTACCAAGGGCAGATCATGCCAAACAAATCTGATTGATTTCTTTGATTGGGTGACCAGAAAACTAGATCAAGGGCATGCAATGAATGTGACCTACATAGATTTCAGCAAAGCCTTTGATACTGGTTCTCATTAGAGGCTTGTAAATAAACTTAGCAGCATGGGGATGGATTCCAAGGTAGTGAACTGGATCAAGAGCTGGCTGACTGACAGACTACAGAGGGTAGTGGTAAATGGAGCTCACTCTGAAAAAAGGAGGGTGAGTAGTGGAGTGCCGCAGGGATCAGTCCTGGGCCACTACTATTCAAGATCTTTGTGGGTGATATTGCTGAAGGGTTAAAAAGCAAAGTTTGCCTTTTTTACAGATATGATTTCAGAGGGAGTAGGCAGCATGAGAAAAGATCTAAAAAAAAATAGAATGGTCAAATGCTTGACAATTGAGATTTAATGTACAGAGTGATGCACTTGAGATGCAGAAACCCAAGGGAACTGTACATGATAGGGACAAGAGGCTGGTGTGTACGGATCAAAAGAGGGACCTCAGGTTTCTACCATTTTGCCTGATACTTATGTCAGGCTTACCGGTCTGTAGTTTCCTGAATCACCTCTGGAACCCTTTCTAAAACTTGGTGTTGCTTTGGCCCATTCTCCATTCTTCAAGTACAACAGATGATTTTAATGATTAGTTCATAGATTACTTATAGTAGGTCTTCAATCTCATATTTCAGTTCTTTTAGCACCCTTGGATATATACCATCCAGTCCAGGTGATTTGCTATTTGGTTTATCCAATACATCACCTTTAAATACCATTTCAGGCATGAGTATCTTCCCAACATTTTCTTCAGTAAAGATGAAAGCAAAGAATTCATTCAGTCTCTCTGCTATGGCCTTGTCACTAACTGCCTCTTTTACTTCTCTATCATCTGATTGTTCAACTGACTCACAGGTATTTTGCTATGAAAAAATTTTTATTATGCGTTTTTTACTTCCACAGCAAGCTTTTTTTCAAGTTCTCTCTTTGCCTGTCTTATCAATGCCTTGCATCTAACTTGCTGGAGCTTGTTTCGTGTTTTGGGCATTTGACTCCTTTTTCCATTTCCTGAAAAATGCTTTTTTGGCTACAACAGCCTTTCTGACTGCACTTTTAGACCATGCTGGCAGCCGTTTGGCCTTCCTCCTTTTTTAAAACATGGCATACATCTGATCTGGGCTTCCAAGATCATATTTTTAAACAATGCCCATGCTTGATGTAAATCTTTTAACCTTTGTAGCTGCTCCTTTTAGGGGTTTCTTTTTTTTTTACCATTTTTCCTTATTTTATCATAGTTTCCCTTTTGAAAGTTAAATGCTAATGTGTAGATTTCCTTGCTGTTCTCCCTCTATTTGTGAAATCTAATGTGATTGTTATGATCACTATTGCCAAGTGGCCCTAACACCATTATTTTTCACATCAGATCCTGTGTTCCACTAAGGACTAGGTCTAAAATAGCTTCCCCTTGTGTTGGTAAATGAACCAGCCATTTAATGTGGAATATTTAGGAACAGAAATTCAGTGTTTGATGAGGCAAAATATAGTGATGGGACTATGCTACTGTCTGGCCAGAATGAACAGATAAATGATTGAATGTTAACAACTTAGAAGAACTGACAAATTTAGGAACATGACAGTTGTTGGAGTTTTCAATTATGTTAATATATATCTCAGGGCATACTAGGGAGGTCAAGTTTCTAGATGAAATAAATGACTGTTTCATAGAGCAGCTGATCCTAAAACCAACAGGAGATGAGATTTACTCATAGATCTAATTATTGCTGAGATAGAGGATCTGGTATGAGAGTTATCAGTGGTAGGGCTTCTTGGCAATAGTGTTCATAATGTAATCAAATTTAACATAATCACTGAAAGTCGAACAATAAGAAAATTACTGCAGTGGCATTTAATTTTAAAAAGGATGACTGATAAAATCAGGAAATTAATTAGATAAATACCAAAAGGAATGGTTAGGTTATCAAGGTGATGAAAGGATTGCATGAGGCATGGACATTTATTTATTTAACCAGTTTTGTATACCACTTTATCCTTCAATCAAAATGGTTGGCAATACAATGGGTCTACATTAAACGAGAGGGGAGGGGCGATGAGACGTACATATAGACTTCAGTCAATTGGTTCTTATTCTCCTTTATGCATGTCAGTGGGGCATAAGTATCCTACGTTACATGTAAAAAGTGTTCTTTCAACAGGAGGGTTTTGAGTGATTTGCGGAAGTCCTTGATGTCATTTAGGGCTCTTAGCTCATCCAGGAGGGAGTTCCAAAGAAATGGTGCCGAGAAAGAAAAAGCTCTGTTGGAGGTAGTTTGCTTTGACTTCTTGTATTCGGTGGGTGTGCGGAGTCTGTTGATGCCATTGGCTCATCTAGGTCTGCTGGTTGTTTCTCTGAGCAATGTGTTGTGCAGGACATTCACTGACCATTGATGTATGATTTTGAAAATGTTATTTTGAATCTTGCCCGTGCTGTTATAGGACACCAATGGAGTTACTGCAATACAGGTGTGATGTGTTTGTGTTTGGCTGTGCCCGTAATGATGCGTGTTGCAGTGTTTTGCACCATTTGAAGTGGGTGGGTGGATTGCTTGGGCAGGCCTTGATATAATGAGTTTCTGTAGTCCAGTATAGGGGTGATTACTGCCTGACACACTGTGCGGAAGTTGTCCTGATTGAGGATTGGTCGGAACCTCCTGATGATTTTTAAACTGTGGTATGCCTTCGCTGCAGTTTTATTTATATGCAATTGTAAGTTCAAATTCTTGTCCAGGATGATGCCTAGGTATTTCACCTCATCCCTTGTAGGTATTGTTTTGTTTGGGACATTGATGGTTTGAGGTGGGTTGAAGGTGGGGTTTCTGTAGATGAACAATGCCTCTGTTTTGTCAAAGTTAATTTTGAGGTTATTGTCAGCAAGCCAGTTGTTCATGTCCTCAAGGCACTGGGTCATACGGATCGTATCAGGTGCCAGTGTGTCTATTGGGGCATACACCATGATGTCGTCAGCATATAGGTGATAATGTAGTCCATGGCATTGGATAATGCTACAGATGGGTTGGATGTATATATTGAATAAGATGGACGATAGTGCTGATCCTTGGGGTATCCCCTGGGTGATGGTGAACTGTGTTGATTTCATTTGGTCACATTTGACTTGCTGTGTTCTATTGCTCAGGTATGAGGTGAACCATTTTATAGTATTGTTGCGCAGCCCGATCTCCCGCAGGCGGTTTAGCATTATGGAGTGAGACACTGTGTCAAAGGCCATTGAGATGTCTATGAAGACTAGCAAAAATCTGTTTTCTCATGCTGTCTACTCCCTTCAGAAAGTTGTCAAAGAGGGATGTAAGCAGGGTCTCCACGTTGTGCTGCGGCTTGAAGCCATGTTGATGCTGGTCTAGCTGGGCGTGTAGTACAGTTGATTCTGTACTACCTTTTCAATGATCTTTGCTATAAATGGAAGGCTTGAGATGGGTCAGTAGGATTTGGGGTTGGAGGAGTCTAGTCTTGCGTTCTTGAGAATGGGTCAGATCATTGCTTGCTTGAGTGCTTCTGGCATGTGTCCTTGTTGGAGGGATTCCGTCACCATCTTGTGAATGTGGTGGCTTAGTTTGTCCTTGGTGCCCTTAATCCACCCCACTGGGCATGGGTAAGAAGGCAAAGTGATTGTATTTAGGGTGCCTATGATGTCCTCTATTTGTTGGGTTGTTGGCACTGTGGTGAACAGCGCCCTCCTGAGCCTATGGAGATAGTAGAAAATCCTGAGGGTCAGCAGGATTTATACCAAAATGACAGGGCAAGGAAAAAAGAGAGACTCTATTCCTCAGAGCTGAGTAGGGAGACCAGCCCAGGGGAGGAGCCCTGCAGTTCTGATTGGGCACACCCAGCCCTAGGAAGGGGCGTGTCCAAAAGAGAATGTACATTTAAACCAGAGCATGGCTCTGAAGAGAGAGGACGGATAAGAGACCCGAGTAGAGGACGGATAAGAGACCCGAGTAAAGGACGGATAAGAGACCCGAGTAGAGGACGGATAAGAGACCCGAGTAGAGGACGGATAAGAGACCCGAGTAAAGGAAGGACAAGAGACCCGAGTAGAGGAAGGACGAGTGGAGGTGGCACAAGGAGTACAAGAAGTACAAGGAATACAGGAGGTAAAGGAAGGAAGGAATATTGGAAGAAGAAACAAGGGGATGGCTGGAAAGCCAGTGGAGTGATTAATGATACTTTGGAACCTGGCATAAGAAGAAAACCTGCACAATCCTATTCCAGGGAAATAAGCAGAAGTCCCACGCAGAAAGGATTTAACCTTGAAGTGGATAGCCCTTGGAAGGCATCGCCTTGGGGGAGAAAGACTTCAGGACAAGCACAGGTGAAAGAGCAATCATTCCCTGAAACGTCGTTTGTGCCGGAGAGCAACAAACAGATCAGCTGGAGAGCCTGGGAGCCGTCTGCAGGCAGAAGTGCTGCACAAACAGTGAGTAATTGGCCACCCGGCTGTCAAGCTGAATATAGAGATAATTCTTCCTCCTATGAGTCAATTGCCAAAGAAACTAGCAATTATCCTAATACCTTTATCTTAAAGGAAGAGAAGACAAACAGCCTTGAGCAGAAGGGAAAAGCTATAGCAGATAGTAGTGCCCTCTCTCATAAGGAACAGGCTGAATTGCTACTTCAGAGCTTCCAACAGTTTTTAGACTTACAGGCTAGAAAACAGCTAGTATCACAAGAGGCAAATAATTCAGCACAGCTTGAAGGAGTAACCCAGGGAAATACAAGCATACCTGAGTGTGAACAAATGGACTGTACATTCTGTTGTATAGGAAAGCCAAGCTGAAGGGAACTGCCTTTATCGTGTGTGAGCTGAGTTCTGTAAAGCTGTTGTATTGCCGTGAAAATGGAAGTTCTAATTACCTCCACCTGATTCTCAGCATAGTGAAAGTAACTGTGGCTGTAAGAGGTGCAGTGAAGCCAACTGACCTCTGGAGGCAAAAGAGAGCAGTTTGCTGGAAAGTGAAAAAGCAGCATTTGTATTTTGAGTTGCATTTAACCTGAGTTTCTGTTTGCCTTTTGAAGCACCCTTGTTTGCATTATTATATGCCATGTGATGGAACATTTACCTTTTGCTTTAATAAAATACTTATTATAAAGAAACCACAACTACAGTTTCTTTAATTCGGAGTGAGAAGAACTGGAACTACAACTCCCAGCATTCCTGGGGGCAAAGGTTTCCTCCTTCCCTCACGAAGTACAGCGGCTGCTCATGTCCTTAACCCCTTGAGCCGGGCAGGGTCGCCGCAAGTTGGCTACGTTGGCAGGATATCTTCCACGCATGCGCAAGGTGCCGCGCAGAGAAAGAAACTTCAAAGGAGCAACTATAAGAAGGAACCGATTGCAGACCATCCTGAGAGGAAGGAGACAGTCCCAGCATCGGTGTGCCAGCTGCAACGAAGGCTGTGAAAGCGTGACGCAACACCTGAGCCAGGTAATAGGTATCCACCTGGGAAAGGGAAAGGATACAGGGATGAGGGTGTTGGCTAGCTAGTGAAAAAAAAAAAAAAAAGGAAAAGTGTTTTTTTTTTTTTTTTGGTGGGTGTGTGGAATCGCAATTGTTTTTTTTTTTCTCTCTGTTTGCATTCACAGATAGCAAAGATGTCGCTGTAAGCAGCGGAGATATTCAAGTGGATGGCAACCCAACTTGAAAGACAGCGAGACCTGAGTCTAGAGTTTCAAGAGCAGACTGCCGCTGCCATACAGGCTCAGCAGCAACCCCTCCTGGACATGCTGAAAAACTGGGTAGCCGAGCAGAAGATGCCAAAGGAGAAACCGACCGTACCTCCAGGTTTAGCTCCTATAGTTGCGCATGGTTTAGGCGCAGAGACTATGTTTAACTTTGGTCAGTTAAAGGACAATGATGACATTGACAATTTTATTGAAAGTTTTGAAAGGGTAGCACAGTTGAGTGCATGGCCAGAGGAATATTGGGCCATCAGGTTCGCAGCTTCCCTCACAGGAGAAGCAATGGCGGCCTACAGGAGCATGCCACCTGACCTTGCCGGAAATTATGGGGAGGTGAAGAAAGCGGTCCGGGAAAGGCTAGGCCTTACGCCGCTAGCCTACCATAATCTCTTGCGAGCGGTGAGGTTAAAACAGGGTGAGTCACCAAAAGCCCTAGTGTATAGGATAAGCACATTGTTGAATAAATGGCTTAATCCAGAGCATAGGACTAAAGAGTCCATACTAGAAAGCTTAGTGCTAGAGCAATATATGAACGCTATACCAGATGAAATAAAGACCTTCCTGATTCTGCAAAGCTGCAAAACCCCACATGAGGCAGTGGACCTCACGGAACGCTTCTTGCAGGCCAAAGCAATGCCTCTTGAAAGCAATAGTGAGTTAAAGGGGGCAGCAATCACGGAATCAGAAAGGAAGGGGAAATTTCAATATGGTGCAAGCAGAATGTGTATGCCGACTGTAAAGGCTAGGTTTCAGCCTGGCAAATGTTTTAAATGTGGCCGAGAAGGGCATATACAGAGAAATTGCTTTAAGACTGCCTTAGTAGCAGAGAGTGCACATAAAGCTCGTGAAGGGTTTCTTATAGAGGTCGAGGTGCAGGGGATTGCCACCACTGCGATACTTGATTCTGGCGCAGAGCAAAACAATGCTCTCCAAGGCGCTGTGGCGGCAAATCCAGGCAACAGGGATAGCGATTCAGCCTGTTCGAAATGTGAAGATACGCTGTGTACATGGATGCATGTCACTATACCCTGTATACAATCTGCAGGTGAAAGCACTAGGTATGCTGAAGAAAATTCCCATTGCAATAATACCTAGGCTTCCAAATCCTATGGTTCTAGGAAGGGATTGGCCTTATTTTTATAGAGAAATGAGGCAAGGCCTAACCCCTAAGGGAGCCATGGTAGCGACCAGAGCCCAAACTAAGGACTCAGAGAAGGGAGAGGATCCTATAGATGAGGCATTTAGAAGTCTTCCTTCCCATGAAGACCTAATAGAGACACCTGAAGAGAAGGTGAAGAAACCAAGAGCGCAGAAGCGCCAGGAGAGGCAAGAACGTTCTCAGCATAGGGCAGAAACCCAGGCTGGCCAGGAATTGCCCTGGGTGCCCGAAGAGTTGGTTGGGAAGTTTCCAACCTTTCCCAATGAACAACGAGACGACCCTGCCTTAAGTCAGGCATTTAAGTGGGCACAGAGTGATAGGGATACCCTACCGAGGTTTTTTCTGGACACTAACATTTTGTACAGAGAAAGCAAGGATCCCTATACTGGCGACACGCGTAAACAGGTAGTGGTGCCTGCAACTTTCAAGAACTTGGTTCTGAGGCTGGCCCACGACCATCCGGTCGGAGGACATAAAGGCATCCGAAGTACGCTGGATCAGATCCTCGCGAGATTCTATTGGCCAGGCGTCTTTAAAGAAACAGCGAGGTTCTGTGAGGCCTGTCCGACATGCCAGCGCGTCTCTGCCATCCACCCGAAAGAAGTGCCAATGGTATCAACCCCGGTCATTACGGAACCCATCCATAGACTGGCGATGGACATTGTGGGACCTTTAATTAAGACACCGAGGGGATTCCAGTACATATTAGTGGTTATCGATCAAGCGACACGATTCCCTTGGGCCATGCCACTACGTACTATATCTGCTAAGGCCGTGGCAGCGGAACTGATCAAACTGTTTTGCGAGGTGGGTTTCCCTCGTGAAGTTCTGATGGATAGAGGAAGCAATTTCCTTTCCAAGTACCTAGCCCAAGTGTGGGAAGCGTTTGATATCCGCCACGTCAAGACCTCGGCCTATCATCCACAGAGCAATGGGCTAGTGGAGAGACAGAATCAGACGATCAAAAGGATGCTGCGCCGCAGCTTAGAAGGAAATATGGCCAACTGGGATACGATGCTACCCTTCGTCCTCTATGCTTGCAGGGAAAGGAAGCAGTCATCCCTAGGGGCAGCGCCATATGAACTTATGTATGGTCGATCACCCCGAGGGGTATTAGATATCCTGAAGGAACAATGGGTTGAGCCCGACGTACATGAAGTGGGAGTACCAGACTTTCTTAAAGATCTGAAAGGTCGCTTACGCCGTACCACGCAAGTGGCGGAAGTCAACTTAAGACATAATCAGCGACGACAGAAAGACTACTATGACCAAGGCACACGGCCACGCCAGTTAGCCGTGGGAGACAGGGTTATTGTGATGGTGTCGGGCCCTGATCCGAAATTCGAGAGCCGGTGGAAAGGCCCATGTACCGTGGTCCGGCCAGTCGGTCCAGTGTCCTATCTCGTGAAGAATCAGACAGGACGCACACAAGTGTATCATATTAACCTTCTGAAGCCTTGGCACGATAGAACAGCCCTAGCTCAAGTAGCTACCGTAGTGCAAGACAGGAAAAGGATGAAGAACGCACAGGTCAACGCCAGACCCCGGAGTAGAATCACGTGCTGTGTCTCTGGTCAGAAGCCAGCCCGTGATATCTTAAGGGGGGGGATCTGTGGTGAACAGCGCCCTCCTGAGCCTATGGAGATAGTAGAAAATCCTGAGGGTCAGCAGGATTTATACCAAAATGACAGGGCAAGGAAAAAAGAGAGACTCTATTCCTCAGAGCTGAGTAGGGAGACCAGCCCAGGGGAGGAGCCCTGCAGTTCTGATTGGGCACACCCAGCCCTAGGAAGGGGCGTGTCCAAAAGAGAATGTACATTTAAACCAGAGCATGGCTCTGAAGAGAGAGGACGGATAAGAGACCCGAGTAGAGGACGGATAAGAGACCCGAGTAAAGGACGGATAAGAGACCCGAGTAGAGGACGGATAAGAGACCCGAGTAAAGGAAGGACAAGAGACCCGAGTAGAGGAAGGACGAGTGGAGGTGGCACAAGGAGTACAAGAAGTACAAGGAATACAGGAGGTAAAGGAAGGAAGGAATATTGGAAGAAGAAACAAGGGGATGGCTGGAAAGCCAGTGGAGTGATTAATGATACTTTGGAACCTGGCATAAGAAGAAAACCTGCACAATCCTATTCCAGGGAAATAAGCAGAAGTCCCACGCAGAAAGGATTTAACCTTGAAGTGGATAGCCCTTGGAAGGCATCGCCTTGGGGGAGAAAGACTTCAGGACAAGCACAGGTGAAAGAGCAATCATTCCCTGAAACGTCGTTTGTGCCGGAGAGCAACAAACAGATCAGCTGGAGAGCCTGGGAGCCGTCTGCAGGCAGAAGTGCTGCACAAACAGTGAGTAATTGGCCACCCGGCTGTCAAGCTGAATATAGAGATAATTCTTCCTCCTATGAGTCAATTGCCAAAGAAACTAGCAATTATCCTAATACCTTTATCTTAAAGGAAGAGAAGACAAACAGCCTTGAGCAGAAGGGAAAAGCTATAGCAGATAGTAGTGCCCTCTCTCATAAGGAACAGGCTGAATTGCTACTTCAGAGCTTCCAACAGTTTTTAGACTTACAGGCTAGAAAACAGCTAGTATCACAAGAGGCAAATAATTCAGCACAGCTTGAAGGAGTAACCCAGGGAAATACAAGCATACCTGAGTGTGAACAAATGGACTGTACATTCTGTTGTATAGGAAAGCCAAGCTGAAGGGAACTGCCTTTATCGTGTGTGAGCTGAGTTCTGTAAAGCTGTTGTATTGCCGTGAAAATGGAAGTTCTAATTACCTCCACCTGATTCTCAGCATAGTGAAAGTAACTGTGGCTGTAAGAGGTGCAGTGAAGCCAACTGACCTCTGGAGGCAAAAGAGAGCAGTTTGCTGGAAAGTGAAAAAGCAGCATTTGTATTTTGAGTTGCATTTAACCTGAGTTTCTGTTTGCCTTTTGAAGCACCCTTGTTTGCATTATTATATGCCATGTGATGGAACATTTACCTTTTGCTTTAATAAAATACTTATTATAAAGAAACCACAACTACAGTTTCTTTAATTCGGAGTGAGAAGAACTGGAACTACAACTCCCAGCATTCCTGGGGGCAAAGGTTTCCTCCTTCCCTCACGAAGTACAGCGGCTGCTCATGTCCTTAACCCCTTGAGCCGGGCAGGGTCGCCGCAGCACACTTGATGTGTTTGATGTGTTTCTGCCCAAGTTTGGGGGCATGATGCAGGGGGGGTGAGTTTGGCTGGCGTGCTTTCTCATTATGTAGTTTGCATATTCTTGGGGATCTAGTTGATGGCTGCTTTGAGGATTGTTACTGGTGAGTTTTTTTACAATGTTAAAAAGTTATCTTGGTTTATTTGCTGCCCTCATAATGAGGTTGGTATGGTGTTGCTTATGCTCGTTGATCAAGTTATTGTATGCTTATTGCTCAGCTTTGAATTCGTGTAAAGTGTCTTTTGACTTATTTCGCCTCCACCTCCTTTCTAGTCTTCTGAGTGAAAGTTTTGCTTCTCTGATTGAGTTGGATTGGTTCTCCTGAATGTTTGTGATTTTTCCTTGCTTGAGGCTGATGCGGCTTTTGATTTGGTGTGGTTCCATTTTTCTATGGTTCCATCTAAGCTGTCGCATTCTTGCAGTATATGCGGCATTATTTCCTCCAGGAAAGTTTCTTTCTTGTATGCTCTGAACCTTCTTGTTATGTTTTCCTCTTTGGTAAGGTGAGTGGAGGTTTTCAGGTGCAGGCAGAATGTGAGGACATGGTGGTCTGACCAGGGAACTGGTGTGGCTGACGGGTTTGTGAACTGGTTCAGCTGGGCTAGGTGTATTGGGATCAAGATGAGGTCTGGTGTCGTCCCTTGTTGGTGCATGGGAGTATTGACTGCCTGTTTGTATTCAAGGGCTTCCATGGCTTGTAGGAAGGCTCTGGTCTCTTTGGTGGGTGCTGAGGTGAGGTTGTAGTCTCCCAAGGCGATGAGAGGTTTGTTCTGGTTGCTGAGTGCGCAAATTGATTCAAGTATTGTTGATAGCTGCTCTGCCTTGGTGCTGGGGGGTCTGTATGTGAGGCAAAAGCTGATGCAGTGATTTGATATGTATGTTGTGTTTGATTCGGCAGAGTTACTTGTGGAGATAACTTTAAATCTGTAGTTCTTTCTTGCCAATATTAGTGCTCCTCCTCCTCTCTTCCATATTCTAGGGCAGCTGAATGCTATGAAGTCGGATGGGGTGACCTGGTTTAGGATGACTTGGTCTGTGTCTGTAAGCCATGACTCAATGATGCATACAACATCCAACTTGTGTTCTAAAATGAAGTCATAGATGGTATTTGACTTATTTCTGATCAACCTGGCATTGAGTAGTGTGCAGTTGATAGCAGCTGTGAGGATGGGGTTGCTGGTTGAGGTTCTCGGTGCCTGACCTGCATTTGCTCTTTGCGCTTTTTTGTTCGATGGTTGCAGCCTGGTATGCTGGCACGACTGTGGGGCAGTGCTCCTGGGTATATAGATTGGTTGGGTGGGTGGGGGTGAGTATGGTGGAATGGGCATGTAGGGTATGGTTTGATGGGCTAGGAGAAGCAAGGTAAAGTAGACCAGAAGATAGAGGTGGTTGGCAGACATGGTTGCCTCCCAGGAGGTATGCAGGTGGGAGTTATCCTGATATTCTTCTTCTTCTTTGCCTGCCATTTGCCTGCCGGTTGGTCTCGTTGAATTGGTAAGTGTCTGTGTTGGGCTGGGTGTCTACAGGTGGTTCTCAAGGTACTCACCTGGTGCCGGGGATGTGTCCTTGTCCGAGTCTGGCGTGAATCAAAGCGTTTAATAATGAACTCTATGCTTTTCCTGATAGAGCCGGTCTGGGTCCTGGTCTGCAGATTCTTGACGGGTCTGTATGCTGGTGTGTTTTATGCTTTGGCGGCACACGCCTTGGTGCCCCACCTCAGGGCCATGCCAAAGGGCTCTCTGGCGAGGCCCTCAGACGCAGGCCTGCCAGGCACAGGCATACCTGTTGCTGCCACTTCTTTTATGGCGGTTTGGAGGGAGTCCTACAGCCCCGATTGGGCCGGAGCATCGGAGCGGGGGAGATGCGGGCTTCCCGTTCCAGTGCTCAACCCCGATCAGGGGAGCTGCTCTGATGTTGGCGGAGGTGGAGAGATGGTGTTTCCCGCTGCTGCTGCTGCCGCTTCTTTTATGGCGGACATTGCTTCAAAATACCATTACGAGGGACTTCCAGTATGGCAATGAGCTAGATCAGATGTGAGAGAGATCTGGCTCTGGGGCTCCCCACTCTAAAGTCCCTAATCTATGGCAGTATTGGTCTCCGATTAACCTCAAGACCAAAACAAGGGAGCTGCATGGGGCATACAACTACTGCCCGGCTGAGCAATCCCATGAGCAGGAGAGCAGATGGTGATCAAGCCCCAACACAAGGAGAAGGGCCGCGTGGTTGGACGTAAGATGGTGGATGGCCCCTCTCCTCTCAGCTCAGCAGCAACCCCGCTCGTCGAGGAGGTCTCAGCAGCCGTGGTGCGGGCGCCCTTAATGACGCCTTCCAGGAACTCACCACAACTCGACCAGCTCACTTCCTCCCTAGTGGACTTTACCAACAGAATACAGCGTGTGGAAACTAGAGTCTCCTCCATAGAGGATGATTCAGGAGAGCTGCAGGGATGAATACAGAAGCTGGAAGACAAGGTCTGGAAACAAGCAAAAAATCAATGATTTAGAAAATCAAGGCAGAAGGAAAAACCTTTATATGGTCAGGGTGCCCGAATCTATACGGGACAATGAGCTCCAAGACTGCCTCTGGCCCTGCACCTCTCAGACTTGGCAGGAAACATACAAATTCAATGGGCCCACTGCCTAGGCCCACGCCAAGATGGGGAAAAGGTGACCACATGCTGTATTGATGCAATTCCTTAGCTTTCAACAAAAGGAAACCCTTCTACGAGCAGCACGGAGCCAGCTCAAGATGGAACATGAGGGAAATAAGATTTTAATTTTCCAAGACTACTCATCAGCTGTGCCCCAAACGAGGAAATCCTTTATGGATGTATGTAGCACTTCGGTGCAGAAGGGAGTACATTTTTCACTGTTGTACCCGGCGAAGTTGCAGCTCCTGATCAATGGGCAACCACAGATCTTTTTGAACCACAAAGTGGCCCGAAAGTACTGCGCAGAGCAATCATGAACAGAGTTGGAACACCGAGGCAAAAGAACTTGGTGATGGCAAGCAGAATCCATTGATGATGAGACTTCTGCAAGAGAATTTTTATAAAGTGTCAAATAGTTTGCCTAGATTGAGACTGCGGGACTTGGGCTGGGAGACTTTTATGCAAATCTTTATTCTAGCTTTTTATGATCCCCAGCCGTCTTTTACTAATTTCTTTATTCTCCCCGCTTATCAGTCAGCAGTACCTAAGAGAGGGCACCCCTAGTAACGGTCATTGCTTCGCTTAGTTTCCCGGTTCTGGTAAGTCTGGGTTTGTGGTGCTGTTTGGATGGGGGGAGGAGCCCAGACAGCCCATCGATGATGGGGAGGGCGCAGGCCACAAGAGATTGGGCCCATAGACCACAGTAAAAGCCCCAGTTTGTCCTCATAATGGGCAGGGTTCTCTTGATGCTCAGCATGGGAGGGACCTTGGTTGGTTTCTGGCTGTGGCTCGTCTCCCTCGCTCTCCCGACATCTGGGCTTAGCTTAGTTGCAAGGCCCATGATTCCCCCTGTGTTTCCTTATGGGGACCTCATACAGTCTTACAATGTTTCCCACTTTGCTCATGGAAAATTTGGGTCTAGACCTTCTTATGGATAGATTATATATGTTTGGGACAGGGGATTGAGGGTTTAATATGATGTAACTCCGCAGAGGGAGGAGAAATAACGGAATGCATGGGGTTAGCTACAGAGTAAGAGCAGAACAGGGATCTACATGCTGAAAGGTGCAAGGTGTTTGAATGTTGAATGATATGATATAAAGTGAATGCTACGAATGATAGGAGGATGGCTGTTAAGGGACCGGGCCAGGGACCAAGCTGACTGGGGAGGTAGGGGCAAGTCAGGTCACACCGAATTATTGATGCTTGGAGGTTCCCCCGAACACACTGTTTCTTAGACTGTACCAGCTGTTCCTGGCCCTTCTAAGCTATTTGGTCACCTCAGTATGGATGGGGGAGGTCGGTAGACCCATATGATTGAGCTTAGAGTCTCAGTAAACTAACCCTGCAGGACACACTGTATTTAGTACATGGGGGGAGGGGGAGCCCTACGCATTTAATACTAGGAAGGCTCCTACTTAAGAGCAACAGTTGGAAGGGAGGGAGGGGGAAGGAAACCTCAGGAGAGAGCGGACAAGGGATTGGGGGGGGAGAAAGAGGGAGGGGAGACCAAGGGTGGGAAGGAGAGGGGTGGAAGGGGTGGGGAGGGAGCATCAACCATCCTCACCAATGCACCACCACATGACACTGGAGATGCGTAGGTGAAATCACCAAGGGCAGAAGGGGGGCTCTTTACCTAAAGCTGAACCATATACATTTGCATCCTGAGGAGTGCGACTGGGTTTGAAAATAATTTCCGGGAATGTCTATGGTCTTGGCACCCTGAGAAAAAGCTTTAAAATTTTGCAGGTGTTAGCACAACATAGATGTGACATTGAACTTCTGCAAGAGACACACGAGAGTGCTAGCAAACATGTTAAGCTTTGTAGAGAATGGGTAGGTCAACAGTTTGGAATCCCTGCAAAGGAGCGGAAGAGTGGTGTCATAATCTTGATACATAAGCAGCTTAACTTTATTGTTACGAAAACACATGTCGACCAGACAAATAGATATGTGATACTGGAGGGAGAGCTATATGGGAGACCAGTGGTTTTGGGGAACATCTATGGTCCAGGCGACTCGAGCACCTCATTCTATGTGCATCTGGCCTTTGTTCTCGAACAAAGACCTGAAGATAGGCTTGAGATCGGTGGAGATTTCAATGGGGTCCTGGACGTGACTCTGGACACGTGTCAGGGAGGGCTGGAATCTGGGGGAGGGGGGGAGGAACTCGCATTCTGCAATGCTTTGCTCGGCGGCTAATTTGGTGGATCTCTGGAGACTACTGCATCCCTTAGAACAAGACTATACACATCAATTACAGGCTCATGGAACAAGCACATGCACTGATTATCTGTTCGCCACTGCATCACTTTTTACCTAGGTGTACGATGCTCAGATTGGTCTGAACGAAATCTCTGACCATACCCCCATATAGGTGGACCTGACATAGCAGGCATCTACCACCACCACTCGTTTATGGCACTTCCCCCTTGAACTCTGTAGAGATGACAGTTTTAAGGCCTATATCAGAGAGTGATGCTGGTTGTATGAGCAATTCAATTCACAATATAAAGAGACCCCCAAACTCTTCTGGGAAACTGTGAAGGTGGTGCTTTGGGGTGACATCATCACCTATATGGCCCAGCCTAGATGAATGCTGCCTGTGCGGGTGCTCTGTTTGGAACAGCAAGTCATGTTAGCATGGAGAAGGCATGCACATCAGCCATCCAACCTGCTACAGGCACGTTTACTGGAGACACAGGCCACCCTCAATGAAATTATTGCATCAATGGGCCAAGAAGTCGGTGCTTTATTACAAATTCCAACTTTTTCAGTATGAAGATAAGACTGGAAAGCTTCTTGCACGCTGTCTTCGGGGTATGGGGGTGTTCTCAAACTATCCCCGCAATTTGGGATTGGGCGGAACAGCTTTATAAAGACTCTCCAGAGGTAGTGTGGCTTTTCTGAACATTTTATCAAACCCTATATGCTGGGTATCGGGTTACCCCCAACCAGATAGAGGCTTATTTGGAGAACCTCTCATTGCTCCACCTTACACCACAACAGGGGCCATTCAAGGGACCCTGATAATGGCACGTGAGGTCCAACTTAGCCCGGATGGATACAACACAAATTTTTATAAACTCATCTCCAAACTGGTGACTGCCCCCTTGGTTGACATTTACCAGACTCGAACAGAGCAGAGTAGCTTCACATAGGGGGAAAATTAGGTGCACATCACCCTCATTCCCAAGCCTGGGAAAGACCTGCTACAGGCCAGCTCCTGTTGTCCAGTCTCTCTAATTAATTTTGATTTGAAGTTTTTTGTCAAGATCCTAGCTGACCGGTTGGCCACCTTTCTTCCTAAACTACTTCACACTTCCCAGGTGGGCTTTGTTAGGGGGAGATACATAGCCAGTAATGTGCGACGGATTGTTGCCTCATTAGAATGTATGCATGAGAAACAGATACCCTCTTTACTGATTAGTTTTGATGCCAAAAAGCCTTTCGATAGAGAGTTGGTTGAGATTACCTCTTCCAACTTCTAACACACTACAGAATAGCTGATATGTTTATACAAATTGTTCAGACGCTGTAAGCAGGCCCCACGGCAGCGGTTTTGGCAAATGGCTTTCTCTCAAAGGGCTTCAAACTGGAAAGTGGCACAAGACAGAGCTGCCCCCTATCCCCTTTCTGTGCCAGACAGAGGAATGTCAAGAAGGAAATGTTAAATAAATAAATAAATAAAATAAATAAATAAATCGAGGTGGAGAGCTCGGAGTTTAGACTATCTGTTTTTGCAGATGATATATTGATCCATATCACTGAACCCCGATCCTCCTTACACGATTGCTGGCAGAGTTCGCTACCTTTGGATAGATTTCTGGGCTACAGTTGAACGTAGTCAAATCAGAGGTAATACAACAGCTGCAGAAGAGCATGAAATTGATAAGTTCTATGAACAAGTACAAGCTGAAATTGACAGAACATGCAAACAGGATATCCTGATAGTCATGGGTGATTGGAACGCAAAAGCTGGCAAAAAAGAAGACGGCAAAATGGTTGGAAAATATGGACATGGCAACAGAAATCAAGCTGGAGAAAGACTGAAAGAATTCTACAAGAGCAACGATCTATTCATCTCAAACACCTTCTTCCAGCAGCACAAGCGGCAACTGTACACATGGACTTCACACAATGGATTGTACAAAAATCCAATTGACTACATCTGTGGAAGTCAATGATGAAAAAGCTCTATAACATCAACAAAGACAAAAACTGTGGTACAGATCAACTACTAATATGCAAACTCAAGCTAAAGTTGAAAAAGAGCAAGCCAATCATGAATGTAGCAAAATATGACCTTGAGAATATACCATTGGAATGTAAAGACTGCCTGCAAAATCGATTTTCTACTTTAGACACAAATGACAGAGCTCCAGAAGAGTTATGGGATGACATCAAGAAGGTTGTGTTGGAAGAAAGTGAGAAGTCTCTACAAAAGATGAAAAAGCAAAATCAGACAAAATGGATGACTGAAGAAGCTCTGAAAATTGCCCAGAAACGCAGAGAAGCTAAAGCCATAGGAGAAATAGACTAATCATATGAAGTATACTCCACCAGTTAACCAATTGCAGTTATCGTAATGAACTACTCCTATCAAGCTTTCATATAAACTGTAGACAACTTCAGTCTGCCTCTCGCTTCCCCTGAAGGTCTCAGACTTAAAAACACTGAGCGTGATGACTAGGCTCGTGTGTTATAATAGCATCAACGACCTTCTTTTAATCATCAGTTAAGGGTCTGCTAAGGCTTCTACTAATTAAAACGTAAAAAAGTTTGCTTATCTGTATCTTGTAATTTTTTCATGAATTCTTGTCCCCTGCATTCTTTCAAAATTACTTCATTTATTCTGAAAGAAGCCCAACGCCGTCATGAAGCTCTGCTCCCGCGTTTCACAAATTGTTTCTTCAGGGGTTAACGCTTGTCATTTGGGACTGATTATGATTCAAGCTGTGTTTTTCCATTCTTAGTGAAAAAGTTATCTAGAACAAATATACAAGTTAAACCTGTTTTAGTAATCCATGATATGACCCACCAACAGTGCTGCCTAACGCTACCATTTTTTAACTATATCCCAAGGCACTAACCTCTTAATGTAGATAACTTAATGCAACTTAATGCAAATAACTTAATGCAACTCAAAACGGAGCCCACAGATAAGTCTGTACCAGGTTGGTCATTGTAATGCATGCCGTATACTTATGCAAGCCCCTCTCTAGAGGACAATTCGAGAGTCAGCCAGTAACCTGGCAACATTGTATACTATCTCTAGATACTTTGTCTCCTAATGCTAAGCATCCTGTTTAATAGTGTATACTGAATAGATACTATTCCAGTCTTGCTCTAGCTATTTAGATTAATTGATCACTTATCTTGCCTTTTCGTTTAGCTACATATTTCGAACACTTCCTAGTGCGCACAGATACTACCTAGTACCATTACACTGGTTCACTTTCTATACCTTCACCATGCTACCATATTGTGCAACCTCATACCCCTTTACCCTCTCTCTCTGTTATATGTTAATAGCTTTAACTTATGACACCCTAGCCTTTACTTCACCCCACAACGCTATTCCAATCCTTCATAGACCATGGAAAAGACCCTTTGACCTCCCCAACCATCAAACTGAATCACCACGGCGCCCACCTGGTCTACATGTTATTTATGTTGCCCTACAGCAGCACAATCCTCCTCAGAGGGCACAGCCTCTCCATCCCTCTAACCTCAAATGCACACTAATAAATGCTCGATCAATACGGAAAAAATGGCCAGCATTAACAGATATTCTCTCAGCCCATAACCTTGATATCTTATGTGTCACTGAGACCTGGCTATCCGCCTCTGACTCTGTGCTCCTTCACCAGATTGTTCCTCCCAACTTCATAGTTCACTCATGTCACAGAACCGACCGCCGCGGTCGAGGGGTACTCATCTTATCTAAATCTGACCTTAGGTTCCAGCTTGTAGCCTCAAGCAGCACTTCAACCCTCGACTCTGTGACTATCACAAATAAACAGGTCACCATCAATTTACTTTATAGAGCACCATCCTCTTCACCAGACGATTTAGCCACAATCATTGATCTTGCCTGCAACTCTACAAGCCCGCACACCTCAAACTGGGTGTTAGGCGACCTTAACCTCCCTACCATTCAAGACAGCCACACCAATGCCTTTATTGATGCTCTCAGTGAACTAGGCTATGTTCAGTTGGTCGACACCCCTACTCATACAAAAGGTAACACACTGGATCTTATCTTTGCACCACAATCAGCTCTTACTCATTGGCACAACTCTTACCTAAATTCAATCTCAGTACCATGGTCTGATCATCTCCTGATCCTATTCCAGATTCCAATATGTTCTAGCTCTTCCAAGACATTACCAGTAGATGCACCCTCCCCAGAACACTTTAGACGCTTTCACCCTTTTAACAGAGAGGACATCCTAAAGAGGACTCAGAACCTACTTTGCCCTCCTGAAAAAAGCCTTGACGACATGGTCAATTCTTGGAACTCCTGCCTAGATGCTGTGATCCACTCTCCTACCTCAATCAAGGCACTTCATAAGAAAAAGAATGCACCATGGTACTCCCCAGAGCTACGGAAATCACTCCTCCTCCTCAGACAACTAGAAAGACGGTGGCAACGATCAAGAACAGCCGAAAATCATGATGCATTCAAAGCACAATTAACAAGACATCGCTCATCTGTATCTTCCAGTATGAAACAATATTACGCAAGCAGACTACAGCGCTCCCTCAACAAACCTCACGAGCTCTTCCACATTGTGAAAACCTTAGCAAAGGAACCTTCTCAGGGTGCCCTGCCCCACCTAGACCCTCAGGAATATGCCAACTACTTACGAAGCAAAAGTAACCAGCTCGCTCTAACCTCTAAGCCCCTTACTCCAGCTAACACTCCCTACACTGTCCCTCTACCCTCACCTAGCCAATTCTCATGTGAGACTCAACACACTCTTTCATCCTTCTCCACCCCAACTGACAGAGTCATTCAAGACACCGTCTTAAAAATAAACACCACAACATCACCTTCCGACCCCTGTCCAGCTTCCTGGATAAAGTCACTACGGGCGGATCTCAGCCCATTTCTAGCTAAAATGATAGATGTATCGTTCTCTACTGGGACCTTCCCTCACACTCTGAAGCAAACCTCCATCAGACCTCTCCTAAAAAACAGCAGGTTGGACCCCTCCTTGATGGAATCCTACAGACCCATCTCCAGCATTCCTCTCCTTTCGAAAATCATTGAAAAGATTACCCAACGTCAATTACAAGATTATTTAGATACCAATGCACCCTTGCATCCATGTCAGCATGGATTTCGTGAATCACATGGTGTTGAAACACTACTGATATCCCTGTTTAATGCTCTAACCATAGACCTAGACAACATCAGACAAGGTTTTGCTTTAATCTTCATGGACATTGCCGCTGCGTTTGACACTGTCGATCATGAAGTACTCCTGTCACGTCTTAGAGAGAAGGGAGTTCATGGATCAGCTCTGTCTTGGTGCTCTTCATACCTCAGAGACCGTTGGCAACATGTCCGTTCTGGATCTTCAACCTCTGACCCCTTCCCTGAAACTAAAGGTGTGCCACAAGGCTCCTCCCTTTCCACCTTACTGTTCAATGTTTATATGTAGCCTATCTGTGACCTCATCCACTCTTTTAACATCAACTGCCTGGTCTATGCTGATGACGTCCTGATGTATATGCCATTCTCGACAGAACTCCTGGACCTCTCCCCACTAATCAAGTGCTTTGACGCGGTCACAGACTGGCTAAATGCACAAATGCTTAAGATAAACTTCAAAAAGACAGAAGTCCTCTTCGTGACCAGAAACCCTGCATTTACCTCACCAACGTCCATCAAGGTGCGTGACGCAGAACTCCTTTGCAAGACTACAGTGAGATACCTAGGGGTTACGCTCGATCAACAACTCAATATGAAGGCTCATATCAGCAACGTAGCGAAATCTGTCTATCATAAAATCCGGACCCTTCGTTATCTGCGTCAGCTGCTAGAACCAGACGACTTTCGATCAGTCTTTCAGGCCTTAATAATGCCTCACCTGGACTATGCCAATGCGATCCTACATGGCCTACCAAAGAGCACGATTAACCCCTTACAATTGGCAATGAACTCAGCTGCAAGAATCCTTTATGGAGCCTCCAAGAGAACCCACATCACTCCAATACTGAAACAGTTACATTGGCTGCCTATACAATCTAGGATCTCTTTCAAGATCCTAACTATGACTCACAAGGCGATCAATAACTACTCCGCATCTACTATCACTGACCTGATATCAATTACACCCCCTAATCGAGCAAGGAGATCGACTGCCTCCAACTCTCTTGTACTACCCAAGGCAATCACGAAATGCTCTCAAGTCACTAGATCCAGAGCCTTCTCTTACTTTGCACCATCATGTTGGAACGCCCTACCATCAGGCATCAGAACCATCAGTGACCTCTCCCAGTTCAGGAAGGCACTGAAGTATCACCTGTTCCTGCAGCACTACGATGTTTCGGACACCCTCCCATACCAACCCACCTCCACACTCCAGGCCAACACATTAAACCCATGCACTCCACAGTCTTAATCCGTAGAACTGCAATCTCACTTTGCACCTCCTCTCACTACGAAAATTTTACCTAAATTCATGTAGCTCTACATATAGCTGCATTTAGTTGCTTTGTACATAGTTCTCACGTTCTCTGTTTCACTGTTCATGAAACCTGTTTAATGTATACCAAGTTTATTGTCCTGTTCATTGTAAGCACAGATCAATTATTTGAGACGTGTAGTTTTTATGTTCATTGTAAACCGCACTGATGATGAATAGCGCGGTATAAAAGAAACTGTAAATAAATAAATAAATAAATAAACTATTAACAAAGTGCTGCCCACATTCCATGATTGAAAGACAATTCCTCTCCTTTGGAATCTAACAGCTAGAAACGCCGCGCATGCGGACTTGTGCAAGGTTGCCTCCTTTATAGGTTGTATGGAGCCCTCCAATCATAACATCCTATGTCATAGTGAACTCCTCCATTCAAAACTACTGAGAAGACATTCCCAAAGCAACTAGTCTGCTGTAACTCATCAATGTCAGTCTGGTCTGTATGCACAATCGGGCCGTTGAATTCAATGGCCTTAGCCAGAGGTGAGCTCGTTAGAAAGAACATCTCATGTAGCCACAAACCAATTGTTGTATTGCATGCTTCGTTTTAAACAAGCTCTCCAGTCTATATAACCATTGAGGCCCCCTGGTGTCACCAATCCAAGGGTATGTATCCATCTCTGTTCACGGACTAAGAGCCATTGATCAATTGATTTACCCATTGCCCCCCTCTCTACTCTATCGATGCAAAAACATTGAAGCTCTTCAAACATATGGTTGAACGAAAGACAATGTTGCACTATCGGGGCTTCGATCAGTTTATGTTTAATCCGGCTTCGATGTTCTCCCATCCGGATCTTAAAAGCTTTATTAGTCTTCCCCACGTACACTAAACCACAGGGGCACCGGATTACATAAATTACTTGGATTGAGTGGTGGACCTCTTCAAATAATAAGTTTTCCCATGATATTGAAACTGATTAGTATCCAACGTGATGGAACATATACTACAATTGCCACATTTCTTATGGCCCACTTGCTCAATTGACAAGCGATCTGACGGGGAATATCGCAAAACAGCTGGACATAGATATTCTTTCAAATTCTTACCACGTTGCCACACACATCTGATTCGCCTGTTTTGAAGCGCCGGAATAGCCTTCAGTACATTTGTGTGTTTTCGAAGTATAGCTTGTATGGCTCCACTAAGGGGGGAATATTGAGTTATAAGATTATTTGTTTCTTCAAACTGATCATGCATCCCCACCGTATGGTTTAATAATAAATCCCTGTTATTGTTGAGAGCTCTTGTGTACGCTGATTTAACAACTTTTGCTGGATATCCACGATCTGTAAAATTACTGGCTAGTTTATGAGCTGCTGTCCTGAAGTCTCGCTTATTGGAACAATTTCTCTGGTATCTAAGGAACTGAGAAAACGGCAATCCTGTTTTCAATCGCGGAGGATGAGCACTACTAAAGTGTAAAAACGTATTACGGTCAGTTTGCTTACGGAAAATGGTTGTGACCCATTGTTCTAAACTTTTAATGATTTTGACATCCAGATAAGTGATAACCTTCACACATGAATATAGTGATAAGGAAATGTTAGGGTCACAACCATTCAACCACTGAAAAAACTCTGTTAGTCGTGCGGGAGAACCCCGCCATAACATAAAAATGTCATCTATGAATCTGCTCCACATTTTAATGTGATCTTTAAAAATACAAGATGTCAAACCTTACGTTCAGACCTCAGTCCGTTCCTTGCCAGACTGATTGGCTCATCCTTCCAGACAGGTACCTTCCCCCTCAGTCTAAAACAAACTTCTATTAGACCCCTACTCAAGAATAATAAAATGGACCCAGAAAAGTTGGACTCATTTAGACCCATCTCCAGTATCCCACTCCTAGCTAAGATCATGGAAAAAATAGCCCAGCGTCAACTGAACCACCACATCGAGAACAACGCTCCCCTCGACCCCTGTCAACATGGTTTCCGGGAGGCTCATGGTGTCGAAACATTGTTAACAACTCTACTCAACACGTTGATAACAGGTCTGGGTAATATCAGACAAGGCTTCGCTCTAGTGTTCCTTGACATTGCAGCTGCCTTCGACTCTGTCAACCATGAGTTACTCCTGCTACGCCTAAATGAGAAGGGAATTCATGGAAATGCTCTAGCCTGGTGTGCCTCCTACCTTAATGACAGATGGCAGCATGTTCGTTCTCGCACATCCAAGTCCACCCCTTTCCCTCAAACCAGAGGTGTCCCACAGGGCTCATCTCTTTCAGCCCTATTTTTCAATGTGTATATGCAACCTATTTGCACCATCATTAGATCATTCAACATCGACTGCTTAGTCTATGCTGATGACGTCCTTATGTTTACTCCAATTTCCACTGAGCACCCAGACTTATCTCAGCTTTCCTCCTGCTTCGATGCAGTCTCGGATTGGTTACACTCCCAGAAGCTAATGATAAACCTGAAAAAGACTGATGTGCTTTTCATCAGTAGAGATCAGACATTCATCCCACCTACATCATTGAAGGTACGTGGTGCGGAGCTTCCTACTAAGACTTCGTTACGATACCTCGGAATAACCCTCGACCAACACCTGGACCTAAATGCCCATATAAGTAATCTAGTAAAAGCAATTTACCATAAAATCCGGATGATGCGACACATGAGACAACTTCTAGAGCCAAAAGACTTCCGAACAGTGTTTCAGGCAATGGTGATGCCTCACTTTGACTATGCCAATTCCATTCTGCATGGTCTACCAAAGAGTGCACTCCTCCCATTGCAGATAGCAATGAACACTGCAGCAAGGACCCTTTACGGAGCATCCAGAAGAGACCATATTACCCCTATCCTAAAAGATCTACACTGGCTCCCTGTTCACAGCAGAATCACTTTTAAAATACTGACAATGACATTCAAAGCCATTAACAACTGCACATCTAGCTCCCTCTCCGAACTTATCCGGCCCATCCCCCCCGCTAGACTGAGAAGAGCTGCTGCTGCCAACACCTTATGCCTCCCAAAAGCATTCACCAAATGTAATAAGGCAACAGGAAACCGAGCCTTTGCACTTTATGCCCCCCATTGCTGGAACGCGCTTCCAGCAAACATCCGAGCTATAAACAGCCTCTCTCAGTTCAGGAAGGAGCTGAAACATCACCTCTTTCTTCAGCACTTCCTCAACTCTGAAGAAATCACATAACCAACCACTGTTCACTCCTCCTTTATCCCCTCTTCCTTAATATCACTCCTGTGCCCCCAGCAAATTAGCCTTAACATGCTAAAATACGACAGTACCCCTCAAGCCATGTTTACGTTGAAAATGCCTAGTTGATATCTTACTACTGTTATCAACCTGTATATAATCCCATATTGTATATAGTTCCATGATGTATATTGTTAGCCTGTGTTCCATGTTCAATACCTGTTCAATGTAAAATGTGTGCAATTCCCTGTTCAATGTAAAACGCAGTATGGCTTTTCCTGCTGTGCGAGTTTGTTGCCTGTGAACCGCGCTGATGGAAAATAGCGCGGTATAGAAAAACTATAAATAAATAAATAAAAATAAATAAACCACTGATCCTCAAACTGTGCCATATATAAATTGGCTATTGATAGAGCGCATGTAGCGCCCATGGCCACTCCTGAGAGCTGGTGATAAAGCACTCCCTCAAATTCAAAATAATTATAGAAGATAGCCAAATGCGCCATCTGTAAAATAAAGTCAATCTGTTGTTCACTGAGATCTCCTCTAGAGGTCAAAAAATATCTGACCGTCTCAAACGCTGCTGGTTGAGGGATGCTAGTGTATAAGGAGGTGACGTCAAGGGTAACTAATAAAACATCCTTATCCGCTGCCCAAGATTGATTTTGTGTTAATAATCTGAGGAAATCTGTGGTGTCTTTTAATATAGGACGGTATCTCAATTAACAAAAGTCGTAAGTATGAGTCCACAAAAGTAGAAATGGGTTCAAGAAGGGAACCACTCGTAGAGACAATAGGTCTTTCCGGAGGGCTGACAAGATCTTTATGAATTTTAGGGACCGTATAAAAGACAGCTACTCTAAAAGTTGATACATTTAAATATTTCCATTCCTTTTTAGATATTAATTTGGCATCATCACCACATGCGACTCAATCCAAGTAATTTATGTAATCCGGTGCCCCTGTGGCTTAGTGTACGTGGGGAAGACTAATAGAGCTTTTAAGATCCGGATGGGAGAACATCGAAGCCGGATTAAACATAAACTGATCGAAGCCCCGATAGTGCAACATTGTCTTTCGTTCAACCATATGTTTGAAGAGCTTCAATGTTTTTGCATCGATAGAGAGGGGGGCAATGGGTAAATCAATTGATCAATGGCTCTTAGTCCGTGAACAGAGATGGATACTGTCACACCGCCCCCCCTGGTGGCAATGGCGGGTCACAGCAGAAAGGGGGTGGACATGCAAAGTTTGTTTGTGGAGGAGTTTAGCTCAATTACAGGGCCCAGGTTTTTATAGTCCTGGTAGCCGCCTGTGTAACTAAAAGCTCCCAATAATATCACAGTCCGAGGGTAGGGAAAAATTAAGGCTTTTATTTCCCGTGTTGCAAATAGGTTCAAATAGCACAGCTTACATCAACACAAAAGAATGTCCTTGCTCCAGGTTAAAAGAAAACATGAACTGAAGAAAACCTGTTAACTTCACAGAAATACCAAACGGAATACAGAATCAAACTTTTACCCCAGACCACAGCTATTCCTCCGCTAAGGGCTCAATTCTTTCGGCCAGGCAATAGCTACAATCCATCGGGAGGTCCGAGGGATCATCTGGGAATTCCACCTGCATTGGCTCGCAGTCTGGAATGTCTAGGGGCTCGCCTTCAGGCTTTTTGTATAATGCTTGTATGATGCCCCAATGTTCAGCATCTAAAGGTAAGCCTTTGCTTTGTACACTTTTAGCATGTGGACAGTCTCTCCTGCACACTGTTCCTTCTCTAGAAAGTCTCCTGTTTGGTACAGGTTTGTATTTTGTAGCATGAATGCATCTAGAAGGACAACATTCTCCAGTGCCTTGCTCCTTCTGCTTCACCGCATTCGTAAAATCATAGTCAGTAAAATAGTAATTATCTTTTCTTCTAAGGTTATCACAGTGAGGTGAGGGCTGAGGCCTGTTCCTGCTGGGGCTTGGCTTCTCTGGCACCCCGGTAGGCCTCCGGTTCTCAGGTCGGCCGTCAGCTGGGGTTAAGCCGCACGTACACCACAGCTTCTTTCTCCCAGGGCCTTGAAAGTTGCCTTTCAAAATTCCTCTTTCACCTCTTTCCTGGTTACTCCCTGTTGAGCCTTTGAACACTTGCTGGCCCTTGCCAAACTCAGGCCTTGGACTCTCTGGTACAGTCCTTCTCCTTCCAAAGTTAGCTTCCTTCCTGGATCTGGATCTCCATGCGAATCTGGAACTGGAACTCCTTGCACAACTTCCTGCCAGTCTGACTTTCTCCGGTCATCTGGACTTTTAAAAGGAATCCTTCCCTTTCTGGATTGGGTGCAGGCCGGTATTGCATCATTGGCTCTAGGGCGTGGTTCCTCAGTCCTCCAGAGGTCCCTCTTGCTCCCCCTATATGGCTCCTCCTGATGCTGCAGCCGGTGTCTGCCTCTTTTTTCTGAGTTTAAAACATTTTCTTCTGCCTGCAGAGGGTCTGCAGTGCCACAATACATACCCTTGGATCGGTGACACCAGGGGGCCTCAATGGTTATATAGACTGGAGAGCTTGTTTAAAATGAAGCATGCAATACAACAATTGGTTTGTGGCTACATGAGATGTTTTTTCTAACGAGCTCACCTCTGGCTAAGGCCATTGAATTCAACGGCCCGATTGTGCATACAGACCAGACTGACATTGATGAGTTACAGCAGACTAGTTGCTTTGGGAATGTCTTCTCAGTAGTTTTGAATGGAGGAGTTCACTATGACGTAGGATGTTACGATTGGAGGGCTCCATACAACCTATAAAGGAGGCAACCTTGCACAAGTCCGCATGCGCGGTGTTTCTAGCTGTTAGATTCCAAAGGAGAGGAATTGTCTTTCAATCATGGAATGCGGGCAGCACTTTGTTAATAGTTATCTACATTAAGAGGTTAGTGCCTTGGGATATAGTTAAAAAATGGTAGCGTTAGGCAGCACTGTTGGTGGGTCATATCATGGATTACTAAAACAGGTTTAACTTGTATATTTGTTCTAGATAACTTTTTCACTAAGAATGGAAAAACACAGCTTATCAGCATGAATCATAATCAGTCCCAAATGACAAGCGTTAACCCCTGAAGAAACGATTTGTGAAACGCGGGAGCAGAGCTTCATGACGGCGTTGGGCTTCTTTCAGAATAAATGAAGTAATTTTGAAAGAATGCAGGGGACAAGAATTCATGAAAAAATTACAAGATACAGATAAGCAAAATTTTTTACGTTTTAATTAGTAGAAGCCTTAGCAGACCCTTAATTGATGATTAAAAGAAGGTCGTTGATGCTATTATAACACACGAGCCTAGTCATCACGCTCAGTGTTTTTAAGTCTGAGACCTTCGGGGGAAGCGAGAGGCAGACTGAAGTTGTCTACAGTTTATATGAAAGCTTGATATGAGTAGTTCATTACGATAACTGCAATTGGTTAACTGGTGGAGTGTACTTCATTTGATTAGTTTATTCACACTCTGTATAAAGACCATATTTATAGTGTTTCACGACAACAATAGGAGAAATAGAGGCAATAACAGAACTCAGAGATTTCGAAGTGCAGCAGGACAAGACAAGGAGAAGTACTACAATGATGCATGCAAGGAAATAGAAGTAGAAACTATTAGAGGAAGAACAAGATCAGCTTTCCTAAAGCTACGAGAGTTAAAGAAAAAAATTCCAGCCTCGAACTGGAATGTTACAAGATGCTCAAGGATCTATGTTGAATGATGCTGAGAAGATCAAGAAAAGGTGGAAAGAATATAAAGAGTTTTTATATGATAAAGATCAAGTGGACCATCAGCCGTTTCGACCTGTACCTTATAATCCAGAACCATTGGTGATGAAAGAAGAAGTCGAAGCAGCATTGAAAGTCTTATCAAAGAACAAAGTGCCAGGCATTGATGGCATTCCCATTAAAGTATTATAGTAATCTGATGCAACTGTTACCATACTTACAAGACTCTGCCAGGAAATTTGGAAGACAACATCATGGCCAACTGACTGGAAAAGATCTGTGTTTATACCAATACTAAAAGGTATTCCAACTGACCGTGAAAATTATTGCACAGTTGCTCTGATCCCACATGCCAACAAGATTCTACTCAAGATTATTCAACAGAGACTACAACCATAACTGGAACGAGAACTACTTGAAGTGCAAGCAGGATTTAGGAAAGGACAAGGAACGATAGACATCATCGCGAATGTGAGATGGATCCTTGAAAAGACTAAAGAATACCAAAAGAATATCTATTTGTGCTTTATTGACTACAGCAAGGCTTTTGACTGTGTTAACCATGAGAATCTCTGGGCCACATTAAGAAGCATGGGTATACCAGAACACCTGTTTGTTCTCTTGCAAAAACTTTACATTGATCAAGAAGCAACAGTTTGAGCGGAACAAGGAGAAACAGAATGGTTTAAAATCAGTTTGCATACTAGTAGTTGCTGATCTGTACTCCAGGTCTGGTCTTTGTTGATGTTATCGAGCTTTTACATCATTGTCTTCCACAGATGTAGTCAATTTGATTCCTGTACAATCTATTGGGTGAGGTCCACATGTACAGTCTGTGCTTGTGATGTTGAAAGAAGGTGTTTGAGATGAATATAGTAACATAGTAAATGACGGCAGATAAAGACCGGTATGGTCCATCTAGTCTGCCCTGTTTATTTATCCTGTTGTTGTAAAGGGATACACTGTGTCTGTCCCATGCCATTTTGAATTCCATCACTGTGTTTGCCCCTATCACTTCCATCGGGAGGGCATTCCAAGCATCCACCACCCTTTCAGTGAAGAAGTATTTCCTGATATTTCCTTTGTTTTACCCCCTTGCAGCTTCATGTTATGCCCTCTAGTTTTGCAGCTTCCCTATCTTTGGAAGAGGTTTGTTTGTTCATTATTTCTCTTTAAGTATTTAAAGGTCTGAATCATATCTCCCCTATCCCTCCTCTCCTCCAAAGTGTACATATTTAGGTCTTCAAGTCTCTTCTCATAAGGCTTCTGACGCAGGCTCCAAATAATTTTGGTCGCCTTCCTTTGAACAGTATCCATTCTTTTTACATCCTTTGCAAGATACGGTCTCCAAAACTGAACACAGTATTCCAAGTGAGGCCTCACCAGTGACTTAAACAGTAGCATTAGTAACTCTTCCTTTCTGCTGGTAATTCCTCTTCGTATGCAGCTCAACATCCTCCTGGCTTTTGCCGCCTCCATGTCGCACTGTTTTACCACCTTGAGATCTACAGAAATAATCACACCAAGGTCTTTCTCCTGATCCGTGCACTCCAGCCTCTTGCCCCTATCGCGTACATTTCCCTTGGATTTCTGTTACCCAAGTGCATAACCCTGTATTTCTTTGCGTTAAATCTTATTTGCCAAGCATTAGACCATTCTTCCAGCTTTTGTAAATCTTTCCTCATGTTCATTACTCCCACGGGGGAGTCCACTCTGTTGCAAATTTTCGTGTCATCTGCAAAAAGACAGACCTTTCCATTCAGTCTTTCAGCCATATCACTCACAAATACAATGAACAGTGCCGGGCCCAGGACCGAACCATGGGGCACCCTGATAATCACCTTCCTTTCATCCGAGTGAGCTCCATTTACCATCACCTTCTGTCGTCTGTCAGTCAACCAATTTCTGATCCAGTTTACCACCTTGGGACCCAGCCCCAAGCTACTGAGTTTATTGATGAGCCTCCTATGAGGGACAGTATCAAAGGCTTTGCTGAAATCCAGGTAGATGACATCCATCGCATGCCCCTGATCTCGTTCTCTAGTCACCCAGTCAAAGAACTCAATCAGATTTGTTTGGCAAGATCGTCCTTCGGTAAAACCATGTTGCCTCGGATCTTGCAACCTGTTGGTTTTGAGAAAGTTCACTATTCGCTCTTTCAGGAGCGCCTCCATTAGTTTTCCTGCCACCGAGGTAAGGCTCATGGGCCTGTAGTTTGATACTTCTTCCTTGTCTCCACTTTTGTGTAGAGGTACGACATCAGCCATTCTCCAGTCTTGAGGAACTTCTCCTGTTTCCAAGGGTCTGTTGAAAACTTCTTTTAACGGCCCTGCAAGAACCTTTCTGAGCCCCTTTAGTATCCTGGGGTGTATCCCATCCGGTCCCATGGCCTTGTCCACTTTCAGTTTTGCAAGTTGTTCTAACATCTCATCTTCTGTGAATGGTGTGGTATCTACTTCATTTCCATTTTTATATTTGGGAGTCACAGGTGGTCCTTCTCCAGGATTTTCTTTAGCAAAAACAGAGCAGAAGTATTTGTTTAGCAATTTTGCCTTTTCAATGTCACTTTCAAAAAGTCCGTTCCCAGCACTTCTGAGTCCTGCAATTCCACCTCTGATCTTCTTCCTTTCCCGAATATACCTGAAGAAAGTTTTGTCGCCACACTTCACATCTTTATCCATCTTTTCCTCTGCCTTTGATTTTGCTATCCTTATTTCTCTTTTAGTCTCTTTGAGTTTGATCCTGTATTCATTTCCGTGTTCCTCTGTTTGCAAGCTTTTGAATTTTGTGAAAGCTGTGTTTTTTGCCTTTATTTGAGCAGTCACTTCTTTGGAGAACCAAATAGGTTTCCTTTTCCTCTTGTTTTTATTTACTTTCCTTACATATTTATCTGTTGTTCCTTTTATTGCCACCTTTAGTTTAGCCCATAGCAATTCCACTTCCCTTATCCCCTCCCACCCTGCCAACTCCTCCTTCAGGTACTTGGCCATTTTACTGAAGTTTAGGACTTTGAGCTTGCTATGATTGGACTGCACCTTGGCTTTTATCACAAACCACACCGTGTGATGATCGCTGTTGCTCACAGGAGCGCCCACCCGGACATTTGACACGCTATCACCGTTGCTGAGCACTAAATCCAGTGTTGAGCTTTCCCTGGTTGACTTCATCACCATTTGTCTAAGTAACGCATCTTGGATAGCATCCACAATTGTTTTGCTTCTTTCTAGATTTGCAGAAGGTGTTATCCAATCCACATCTGGTAGATTAAAGTCACCCAATATGATCGCTTCCCCCTTTGTAGCTATCTTGGCAATATCTATAATCAATTCGTTATCTATCTCTTCAATTTGAGTTGGAGGTCTGTAGACTACAGCAGTATGGATGACAGTGCCATCTCCTCTTTCCAACAGAATCCAGAGCACTTCTTCTTTTCCCCATGCCCCCTACATTTCAGTAGCTTTAATATTGCTTTTGACATACAAGGCTACTCCTCCTCCTCCTTTTCCATTTCTGAAAAGATTATAGCCAGCTACGGCTGCATCCCAATCATGCGATTCATTAAACCATGTTTCTGTAATGGCCACAATATCCAAATCCATTTCCACCATTAAGGCTTCCAGGTCTGGAACTTTGTTGGCTAAGCTTCAAGCATTTGTGCTCATTGCTTTCCAGCATTTAACTGGCTTGTGTATATTTTGCATTGATTTTGCTCTGCCCACTTCTTCCCACTTGTTTTTGATGTGTGGTTTAAAGGTGTGGCTGTTTCTGATGTTTTTCTGCTTTTTCAGGGAGTGACGTCCAGAACTTGACCTTCCCCGTCCGTCACCCCCTTGTTCTAGTTTAAATGCATATCCACATACTTCCTGAATTTTTCACTTAGGATTCTTTTCCTTGGTCTTACAGAATTCTATCAGTCTTTCTCCAGCTTCATTTCCATTGCCAAGTCCAAATTTTCCATCAACTTTGCCTTCCTCTTTGTTGCCAACTTTTGCGTTCCAGTCACACATGACTATCAGGATATCCTGATTGCATGTTCTGTCAATTTCAACTTGTACTTACATAAGAACATAAGATATGCCATGCTGGGTCAGACCAAGGTCCATCAAGCCCAGTATCCTGTTTCCAACAGTGGCCAATCTAGGTCATACGTACCTAGCAGTTTCCCCAAAAGACACAGGTTCCACAATGCTTGTATTGGGTCAAGCATTGATATCCTGGGTCCCTTTTTAATAATGGTTTATGGACCTTTCCTCCAGGAACTTGTCCAAACATTTTTTAAACCCAGCTACACTAACAGCCTTAACTACAACCTCCAGTAACAAATTCCAGATTGATTAGACGTTGAGTGAAAAAATATTTTCTCTTATTAGTCTTAAATAGTTTACCCTGTAGCTTCATTGCATGTCCCCTAGTCTTTCTATATTCTGATAACTACTACTACTACTAAGCATTTATAAAGCACTACCAGGCGCATGCAGCGTTGTACAATGAAAACATATAAGAGACAGCCCCTGCTCAAAAGAGCTTGCAATCTAAACAAAGACAAAGCAAGAAAAGGAGAAGAAGAACAGTAAAATCAAGAGCCAAAGGCACAGGCGAAAAGATGAGCTTTTAACTTAAGTTTGAAGAGGGACAAAGAAGATGCCTGGCGTAAAGACAAAGGAAGCTTATTCCAAGTGTAAGGTGCAGCAAGATGAAGAGCAGAATCTGGAGTTGGCTATAGAGGAGAAGGGCATAGCAAGAAGCAATGGAGTAGAAGAACGGAGTTCACGAGGGGGGAAGTAGGGAGAAATGAGAGAAGAAAGGTACTGAGGAGCCACAGAGTGAATGCACTTATAGGTCAGAAGGAGAAGCTTAAAGTGAATATGGAAACAGATAGGGAGTCAGTGAAGAGATCTGAGGAGAGGAGCAAAACGAGACTGATGGAAAATCAAAGGGCAGCGGAGTGCTGAATAGACTGAAGGGGGAAGAGATGAGACTGAGGGAGACCAGCAAGAAGCATGTTGCAATAATCAAGACGGGAGGTGATTAGGGAATGGATGAGGGTTTTAGTAGTGAGCTCAGAGAGAAAGGGGCGGATTTTGCCAATGTTGAAGAGAAAGAAGCGACAGGTCTTAGCGATGAGTTGGATATGAGAGGAGAAAGAGAGCAAAGATTAAAAAAATAACACCCAGATTGCGAGCAGATGAAACAGGTTGGAGAACAGAGTCATCAACAGAGACTGAAAAAGAAGAAGGAGAAAGGGCAATTTTAGGAGAAAAACCGAGAAGTTCAGTCTTGACCATGTTCAATTTCAGGCGACGATGGAACATCCAAGCAGCAATGGCAGAGAGACAGCAAGAGATCTGGGACTGCAAAGATCAGGAGTAGAGAGAGAGATCTGGGAGTCATCAGCATAGAGATGGTACTGAAAACCATGAGAGGAAATAAGCGCACCAAGGGATTGGGTATAGAGAGAAAAAAGAAGGGGACCCAAGACAGAGCCTTGGGGGACACCAACAGAGAGTGGGATAACAGAGGAGGAGGAACCACCAGAACATACACTAAAGGAGCGATGGGAAAGATATGAGGAGAACCAGGAAAGAACAGAGTCCCTAAAGCCAAGCAAGGACAAAGTGTCAAGGAGAAGATCATGGTCAACAGTATCAAAAGCAGCAGAAAGGTCAAGGAGGATAAGGACAGAGTAAAGGCCTCTAGATTTAGCCAGGAACAAGTCACTGGAGACTTTGACAAGAGCAGTTTCAATAGAGTGTAAGGGATCGAGAAGAGCATGGGAAGAGAGGAAGTCAAGGCAACGGCGGTAAACCGCATGTTTGAGCAGTTTAGAAATAAAAGGAAGGAGAGAAATGGGGCGATAATTAGAAGGACAAGAGGGATCAAGTGAGGGTTTCTTAAGGAGAGGCATGACCACAGCATGTTTAAAGTCAGCCGGGACAGTAGCAGTGGAGAGCGAGAGGTTGAGAATATGAGAAATGGAGGGGACAACGGTAGAGGAGATAGAGGAGAGGAGATGGGAGGAGATAGGATCAGGAGCAAGTGATGAGCTTGGAGGAGGAGAGAAGAAGAGCAGTCTCATCAATAGAAATCATAGGAAAGGAAGAGAGGGTAGGATGAGAAGGGGGGGGGGGAGATTGAGAACAGGAAGGGGAAACTGGGGATTTAGAGGGAAATTGAAGAGTGATCTTATGGATTTTATCATGGAAGTAATCAGCCAGGGTTTGGGCAGAAAGGGAAGGAGGGATCAGAGGCGGAGGCACTTTGAGGAGAGAATTGAGAGCAATGAAGATACGGCGAGGATCAGAGGCATGAGAATTAGTCAGGCGAACAAAGTAATCTTGTTTGGCAAAAGCTAAAGCAGATTTGAAAGAGAAGAGCATGAATTTGAAATGAAGGAAATTTTCAGGGGAGCGTGATTTGAGCCAGGCACGCTCAGCAGAGCGGGTACAGGAGCGAAGAAAGCGAATAGTGGGAGAGAGCCAGGGCTGAAGTAAGGAACACCTCACAGGATGAGGGATGAGAGGAGCGAGAACATCCAGAGCTGAGAAGAGTGCAGCATTATAGGACATCACTGCCATATCAACAGACTTGGAGGACAAAACAGAAGAGAGAGAAGAAGACATGGCAGAGGAGAGA
This sequence comes from Ichthyophis bannanicus, assembly GCA_033557465.1. Classification (NCBI taxonomy): domain Eukaryota; kingdom Metazoa; phylum Chordata; class Amphibia; order Gymnophiona; family Ichthyophiidae; genus Ichthyophis; species Ichthyophis bannanicus. The sequence goes on along the minus strand of CM066032.1, from coordinate 922,363,646 downwards.
ACCAGGGTATCAATGGCAAGAAGGTTCCTAAATATGGTGGAGGAGACAGGACGAGGCAGGGGCGGTGGGAGGAGAAGATTAAAGGAGAGAAGGTGATGATCAGATAAAGGAAGAACAGTATTATTGAAGTTAGAGGGAGAGGAGCAAGAAAAGAAAACCAGATCCAGACAATGGCCATGAAGGTGAGTGGAGGCAAAGGAACAATGTTGAAGGCCAAATGAGGACATAAGAGAGAGAAGCTTTAGAGTAAGAGGATCAGAGGGGTTATTAACATGGATATTAAAATCACCAAGAATAAGAGTAGGGGAGGTAGGGATAAGAAAGAAGGAAAGCAAAGAGTCGAAGTTGGAGAGAAAAGAAGAAATAGCCTTGTCAGGAGAACGATAGACAACAGCAACCCGGAGAGGAAGAGGGGCAAAGAGGCGAATAGAGTGGACCTCAAAAGAGAGGAAGGAATGAGACTGAGGCAGGGGAAGAGAAGAAGGCCAACCCCACCACCACGACCTGTGGGACGAGGAGTATGGGAGAACTGGAGGCAACCAAAGCAGAGGGCAGCAACAGAGGTGTTATCGTCAGGGAGGAGCCAGGTCTCGGTTAAGGCAAGAAGATGAAAAGCGTTGGAGAGGAAAAGATCATGTGTAAAAGAGAATTTATTAGAGACAGAATGTGCATTCCAAAGGGCACAAGAGAAAGGGAGAGAGGAAAGGGAAAGAAGGGGGATATGAATAAGATTGGACAAGTTGCGTGAGGAACTCAGTACAGTTTGAGACAAACGTCTAGAAGGGGAAGGAACAGGGGTGAAATCACCAGAAGAGGGAGGTGGAGGAGGGAGAAGGAGAAGCTAGAGGGATATGGATGAGATTAGTCAGGTTGCGCATCACAAAGGAAGGCAGAAGTCAAGGGAGCAGCAATAGGGAAGGAGAAAGACAAACCTAGAGTGGAGCCAATGTAAGGACAAGAAAGGAAAAGCAATTGGGGTAGGAGAGGAGAGTAGATTAATAAAAGGTAAGAGGAATCAAAGGATACAATAAGTACAACAGGCAGTAAAATACTAAACAATCAAGAGGCAAAGGGAGCAGACAGTCAATGATGCAGCGGAGGATCCCACGAGAGGATGACAATAGCAGAGGGAACAGACATTGATAGAGCAGGAGAAGGCCAAGGTGCAGAAAGCTACAGATCCAGAGCAGAAAGACCGCCTTGCGGGCCCGCGCCCAAGGGCCATGCCCCAGGGCCCTCTGGCAAGGCCCTCAGGCGCGGGCACGCCTGACGGCGACAGCTGTTTAACAGCATGAGAGGCTCCTCCCCCAACCCCGATTGGAGCAGGGAAGCTTAGCTTGCGATCAGGCAAGGGAGCTGCTTAAATCCAAAGAAATCAGCTGGGCAGATGATGTCAGGCAGTTCAGTCCTCCAGCAGCAGCTGTTTAATAGCAGCAGAGGCTCCTCCCCCAGCCCCGATTGGAGCAGGGAAGCTGAGCTTGCGATCAGGCAAGGGAGCTGCTTAAATCAAAAGAAATCAACTGGGCAGATGATGTCAGGCAGTTCAGTCCTCCAGCAGCAGCTGTTTAATGTAAACAATTGATCTACGTTTACCCGTTCCACTCCGTTCATTAATTTATAGACTTCTATCATATCCCCCCTCAGCCGTCTCTTTTCCAAATTAAAGAGCCCTAACCTTTTTAGCCTTTCTTCATAGGGGTATCCCTTCCATCCCCTTTACCATTTTGGTGGGTCTTCTCTGAACCTTTTCTAATAACGCTATATCCTTTTTAAGATACGGCGACCAGAATTGCACACAATATTCAAGGTGCGATCGCACCATGGAACGATACAGAGGCATTATAATATCCTTTGTTTTATTTTCCATTCCTTTCCTTATGATACCTAGCATTCTATTTGCTCTGTTGGCCGCTGCTGCACACTGGGTGGAGGGTTTGAACATGTTAGCCACAATGACGCCTAAATCTTTTTCCTGGGTGGTGGTTCCTAATGTGGAACCTTGCATCGTGTAACCATAGTTTGGGTTGTTCTTCCCTAGGTGCATAACTTTGCACTTGTCCACATTAAATTTCATCTGCCATTTTGATGCCCAGTCTTTCAATTTATCAAGATCCTCTTGCAATTTTCCACAATCCTCATGGGTTTTAACAACTTTAAATAGTTTTGTGTCATATGCAAATTTGATAACCTCACTCGTTATTCCCTTTTCCAGGTCATTTATGAATATGTCAAAAAGCAGCGCACCCAGCACAAATCCCTGGGGTACACCACTATTCACCTTTCTCCATTGGGAAAATTGGCCATTTAGCCCTACCCTCTGCTTTCTATCTTTTAACCAGTTCCTGTTCCACAATAGTACACTACCTCCTATTTCATGACTCTAGTTTTGCCAAAAGTCTCTGATGAAGGACCTTGTCAAAGGCTTTCTGAAAGTCCAAATACACTATATCAACCGACTCACCTTTGTCTACCTGTTTATTCACACCTTCAAAAAAACATAACAGTTTAGTAAGACAGGATCTTCCTTGTCTAAAGCCATGTTGGCTGTCTCCCATTAAGCCATGACTATCTACATGTTCAGAAATTTTGTTCTTTATGATGGTTTCTACCATTTTTCCCAGAACTGATGTCAGGCTCACCGGTCTGTAGTTTCCCAGATCACTCCTGGCACCCTTTTTAAAAATTGGCATTACTTTCGCCATCCTCCATTCTTCAGGTATTACAGATGATTTTAATGATAGTTCACAGATTACTAATAGCAGGTCTGCAATCTCATATTTCAGTTCTTTCAACACCCTTGGATGTATATCATCCAGTCCAGGTGATTTGCTACTCTTCAGTTTATCAAATAGTTGTAATACATCGTCCCGATATATCGATATTTTCTTCAATTCTTCCGCACCTTCAAGTACCACTTCTGTCATGGGTAACATCCCTACATCTTCCTCAGTAAAGATTGAAGCAAAGAATTCAGTCAGTCTCTCCTCTCCTTGTCACCTCTTCCACTATTGCCTTGTCGCCTCATAGAATTCATCAACATCATTCTCTTCTGCAGCTGTTGTTGGAGCATATACTTAAATTATAGTTGTGTTGATGGGCACTCTTCGTAGATGAATAGAAATTAAATGTAGTACTGTATTTCATTACAGTTCTTGCAAGTTTCTTCTTAATTATAAATGCAACACCATTTCTTCTTTGTCTTTGATTTCCAGCATAGTAGATCATGTGTTCATCAGAAGCAAAGTGCCTGATACCAGTCCATTTCAGTTCGCTGACACCAAACAGATCGAGTTGTACACACTATATTTCATGCTTGACCACCTCCAACTTCCCTTGGTTCATGCTTCCTACATTCCATGTCCGAATATGTAAAACATCTCTGCAACTTCTGACTCTCATTTCATGTGCAGCTACATCAGCAGATCCAACCAAACATTAATGCTGCCTTTACTCTGAGAAGTCTTCAGCTTATCCCAGGTAACCAGTTGAGTGCCTTCCGACCTGAGGGTCTCATCTTCCAGCACTATAGTGCAATTTGTTTTGTGACTGTCCATTGGGTTTTCATGGCAAGATACAGAAGTCGGTTTGCCAGGACTTTTTTCCGTGCATTTAATTCTAGTGTTGTTACAGTTGTCAGGGAAATGTGGTTCTCCACTGCCAACATCGTCCCATTCTGCTGCTACCCAGATGGTGATTTGTCTTAGTCTGGCACCTCAGCTGAGACCTGTCTATCTTTGGAGATCCTGCCAGTAGCTAAGCTACCGATAGCTTAGCTCTCAGCATCACTGATGCACACAGGCCCTCACAGCATGACAAGCGGCAAACCAAGTGAGGGACTGCAAATCTACTGTATTATTTTAACACAGCCCTCTTCTTCTGGAATCCTACAAATTCTTATATTGCCCCAAAGCAAGTTCCACAGCCTATTTTCTAGTTCCTTTATATTTGTCCATTCAGTCATTATAGCTTGTTGATCTCTCACCAACTCAGCACTCCAGTTCCTCTCTCCTCCCACTCAGGGTTGCCATGTTTCTCTTTAATTCTGCAATCCCTTTTTTAACCTCATGCTTCACTGATGCAATGTTTTGTTTATGTAAATATGGTCACCCTTTCATATCAGCTTTAGTGAAAAGCTCCTCACCTTCAAGTTGACTTGTTCACTGTCTGAATCCAATTTGGAGATCTCCATGTGCTGTCCTGACGTTGCGCCACATGCTTTTCTCTCACCATTCCACTCCTTCACTACCACAATGGACAATTTAAATGCTCCTTTTTTACTGACTTCATTCATTATAGATCTTAAACAGATGAGTTTAACGATTTCCTGGTGCCTGAATTTATTTTTTGAGAGCTTATATTTAACAGCCCTCCCGAAACTCTTTGATTATGGTTCCATCACCCACAGCTACTACTAGTACTACTTATCATTTGTTTAGTGCTACAAGGCGTATGAAGTGCTATACAGAGACATATAAGATAGTTCCTGCTCATAGGAGCTTGCAATCTAGTCAAGACAGACAACACAACAGTCAAGACAGACAACACAACTGGGGACTAGAATATATCTAGGAGAATGGTAAGGAAACACATAGGAGGTGAACAGGAGACTAGGGGGATCAGGATCCAAAAGCAGTCTCAAAATAGTGAGTTTTAGTCGAATTCGAGCAGGGCCACACATGGAGCCTGATGTACCGACTCAGGTAGTTTGTTCCAGGCATAAGGAACAGCAAGGTAGAAAGATTGAAGTCCGGAGTTGGCAGTAGAAGAGAAAGGCACAGATAGAAGGGATCTGCCAGAAGACTGGAGTTCCTGAGGAGGGGTGTAGGAACAAATAAGAGAAGAAAAATAGTGAGGAGCAGCCAAATCAAGGGACTTTTTAGTAGGAATTTGAACTGGATGAGGAAACGGATAGGGAGCCAATTTATTTATTTATCCAGGTTTTTCTTTTAATACCACCTTATCTGGGAATCAAAGCGATTTACAGGGAACAGGAACTTAATAAGTTACATAGAACTTTTAGATACTTAACAGCATTGAACAGTATTACTACAAATGAGGACTATAGTTTATGATTTTAACGTATTAACAGAACTTATATACAGGGAGGGGGAAGCAGGGGAAGGAGTGCAGGAGGGGGTGTATAAGGGGGTAATTTGTAGCATATGTGTCCATAGGTTCTTGCATGTGGGAATATTGCTTTGATGTTGAAGTATTCCATGAATAGTAGTGTTTTGGGGTCTTTGCTTGTGTTTCCCTGAGGTCTCTGGGGAGTTCATTCCAAAGGTTGGGTGTGTAGGTGGAGAAGGCCCTGCTGCGAGTGTTTTTCTGCCAGTAGGTCAAGAAGGTTTCTGCTGCATTTTTGCCTTGTTCTGTTGATCGTTGGTGTGCAGATGAGGGATTCCATGTATGTTGATGATAGATCATGTCAAGTTTTAAATATGCTCATGGTTGACTTATATTTAACTCTGCTGTATACAGGTAGCCAGTGTAGATATTTTAAAATTGGTGTAATGTGGTCGCTATTTTTTGCCTTTGCTAAGGTGCACACTGTGGTGTTTTGGGTCATATGTAGTTGGTGAAGAGCATGTTTAGGGAATCCTTCGTATATACTGTTGCAGAGGTTCAGTAGAGGGAAGACGAGTGCCTGAAATACAGAGTGGAAGTCGGAGGTTGCTAGTAGGGGTTGAAGGTTGTGGAGGATTTTCATTTTGTGGTATATCGCTTTTGTGGTTCTGGTGATGTGAGGGGAGAAAGTAAACCGTTGGTTGATTGTTATGCTCAGGTATTTCACGTCCTGCTTGGTTTCTGCTTCCATGTATATTTTAAAAGTTTTGAGCGGTTAAAGTGATCTGTTTCAGGAGTTATGGAGTACATCAGTTTTTTTATAACTGATCTGTAGTCCGTATTTGTGTAGCCATTGTGAGACTTAATAGAAACATGGTAACAGAAAAAGACCACATGGCGTATCTAATCTGTCCTTCCATAGCAACCATTACAACATTCCCCCTTTTTCTTTAGAGATCTTCTGTGTTTGTCCCATGCTTCTTTGAATTCAGATACTGTCCTCATCTCTACCACCTCCACTGGGAGACTAACTCACGGATCCACCACTCTTTCCATAAAGAAATATTTCCGCATATCACTCCTGAATCTATCCCCTTTCACCCTCATCCCATGTCCCCTCATAGCAGAGCATGCTTTCAATTGAAAGAGGGTCTCCTCCTGTGCATTTATGCCATGGAGGTATTTAAACGTCTCAGTCATATCACCTCTATCCCGCCTTTCCTCGAAGGTGTACATATTAAGATCCTTAAGTCTGTCCTCATATGCTTTATAATGAAGACCACTAACCATTTTAGTAGCCACCCTCTGTATGGACTCCAGCCTATTTTATATCCTTTTGAATGTGTGGTCTCCAGAATTGCACACAATACTCCAAATGAGGTCGCACCAAAGACTTATACAGAGGCACTATCACCTCCTTTCTTCTGTTGGCCATTCCTCTCCCTATGCACCCAAGCATCCTTCTAGCTTTTGCCGTCACCTTTTCTACCTGTTTAGCTACTTTAAGATCATCAGACACAATCACGCCGAGGTCCCGCTTTTCTTTAGTGGACAAATGTTCTTCTCAACCTATTTGCTCCCTTGGATTGCTGCATTTTTTAACATTAAATCTCAGCTGCCAAATTCTAGACCATTCTTCAAGCTTAGCTAGATCCCTCCTCATGTTATCTATACTTTCCTTGGTGTCTATTGTCGTCAGCACTCTCTAGTGGCCAGTGGCTGTAAGGGTAGGCTGAGCATTTTTATTGTTTCAAGGAGGAAAGTGCTCTTTAAGGCCAAGTGCAGGTTGGTCTTTGAAGTCCAGCTCCTTGTATGAACAAATTGTATAAGCCAAATAGAGGGTATTAAGGCTTTTATTTCCCCTTTAACGCAAAGGCTCAGTAAGGCACAGAAATAAAGAAACTCCTTTCTTTCAGGGTTTCACCAAACATGAGCAAGAAGAAAAACTGTTACAAGTTTCACAGTTGATTGGAGAGATTAACTGAAAGATTCTCTTACTTCAGAGCAACTTAAATAAGCAAAACAGTTCTCTGGCACTTAGCACAAAACATGAGCATTCTCAAAGGAAAAAGGTCTGTTCAATTCACAGTTCTGCTAATGACTCAAGGCTGCTAGCAATACACAAGGTACAATCCATAAATTCATCTGGAGGCATGGGAATAGGATTCTCTAGGTCTATTTCCATGGACTCTGGGTCACTGGCCTCTCCCTCTGAATTGGATGTCTCCCTTGCTGCTATACTTTCCCAGACTCTGTCTCTGTTTGCTTGTTTCCAATAGGGTTGATCTAAGGCTCTCAAACGTACATGGCCTGTTCTTCTGCCCTTAGATACTGGTTTGTAAAGCTCTGACTTGTTTCCTTTTCTCCTGCACTGAGCATCTGTTTCACCAGAGCTTCTAGGAGATAAACCTTCTTTTATAAATGAAGTGACACCATACCTGGGCTTCCTCCTGTGGCACCTCTCTCTGGAGACAGGCTTCCTCCTGTAGCCGGTATAACTGGAGCTTCCTCTCTGAGGCACCTCTCTCTGGAGACAGGCTTTCTCTTGGAACCTTCTGAGCGGTGCTTTACCTTTCTGTGGTTCAGGAAAACCTGGTGAGGAATCTGGATTTCCTTGCTTCTGGGTAAAGGTAGCTCTGCTATCAGAACCTTTCCTTCTTGTACCTCTTAGTCCTGATTCAGACTCCTCCGGTGAGCGTAGGCCTCTCTCAAAGCATGGCTTTCTCCTCCCAAGCTCTTTGCCTCTGTGGTCCTCTGCTACCGAGTCTCTCTCCAGACTGACTCTCCTCGAGCTGTCTTTCTTTCTGACTTCCTCTGCTCCTTTTCCAGCACTTACTGTTCTGGGCGTTCTGCTTGACCCAGCTATGCTGCTTGGCCTGGAGGTATCACTCCTTCCACCCGAAGTGCTTCTCCTGGCAGTCTCTCTCTGGACTGTCCCTCTCTGGACTGCTTTCCTCCAGACTGCTTCCCTCTGGACCGGTTCCCTTCGAACTGGTTCCTTCTCCTGGCCTGCTTTCCTCTGGACTGGTTCCTCCTGCTGGCCTGCTTTCCTCTGGACTGCCTTTCTCTTATAAAGGCATTCTACCTTTGAGTTTCCCGGGGTTGTCGTCAGGTGCAGCTGATTAGCTCTTACATAATCAGTGGCTGGGTGTGTTAACTCAGCCTCAGTAGTTTTGCTCCTGCTCCCTCTAGCTGGGCTGCAAGATAATTGCATCCTCTGCACATCAACAGCTCTGTTAAAGACAGGGTTTTTTTCTAAGTCTGCACTCTCAGTAGCTTCAGCTTCATGACACTATTCTATTGTAGATTTTGGTATCATCCACAAAGAGGCAAGCCTTACCTGACAGCCCTTCCACTATATCACAAACAAAGATGTTAAAAAGAATCGGACCAAGGACAGATCCCTGGGGCACACCACTGGTAACCTCCTTCTTCTCAGAGTGCACTCCATTTATCTTTACCCTTTGCCACAAGCCACTCAACCAATTTCTAACCCAAGCAGTAACTTTAGGGTCCATCCCTAGGGTGCTCAGTTTGTTTATAAGTCTTCTGCGAGGAATGGTGTCAAAGGCTTTACTGAATTCTAAACACACCACATCTAGGGCTCTCTCTCGGTCCAACTCCCTGGTTACCCAGTCAAAGAAATCAATCAGATTTATCTGACAAGACCTGCCTCTGGTGAATCCATGCTGCCTCTGATCCTGTAATCCGCTGGACTCCAGAAATCTCACTATTTTCTCTTTCAGCAGCGCTTCCAATAATTTACTCACCACTGAAGTTAAACTAACCATCCTGCAGTTTTCAATCACATCCTTACTTCCACTTTTATGGACAGGGACCACATGTGCCTCTCTCCAGTCCTTTGGCACCACTCCCAACTCCAATGAGGCATTGAAAAAATCAGTTAGTGGAGCTGCTAGAATGTCCCCAAGTTCCCTCAGTATTCTCGGGTGTATCCCATCCAGTCCCATTGCTTTGTCTACTTTAAGTTTAGCTAGTTTCTCATGAACACAGTCTTCTGAAAATTCTTCAAGATGCCCCTCACTTCTGTTCCTGTTTGTGGATATTTTCTGAGGTCCTGCTCCTGGTTCTTCATCTGTGAACACAGAACAGAAATATTTGTTAAGCAATTCCGCTTTATCCTCATCAGCTTCTACATATTCCTCCCCTTCACCCTTGAGTCTGACAATACCACTTTTACCCTTCCTCTTCTTACTAACATATCTGAAAAATGTCGTATCCCCCCATTTATCTGCATTGGCTATTTCCTCCTCTTTTTGCATCTTTGCTTTCCTGTCTACTTTACTAGTTTCTCCAAATATATTTATTTATTTAACATTTCTTATATGCCGCCTTTCATGATATCAAGGCGGTTTACATTGAAAAAAAATGAAATTACATTGAACCAGGGCATTATAACGTGGAGATAACTATTTTACAGGGAACATATATACAAATATAGATGCCTGTCTTCCTCTCTCAGTGATCTCTTGTATTTTATGAAGGCCTCCTTCTTTTTCTTCACTTTTTCAGCTACTTCTTTCGAAAACCATAGCGGTCTCCTTTTCCTTTTACCTTTATTTACCATTTTAACAAAAAGGTCGGTTGTCCATCTACCCATCGTAGCCTCGATGAGTATCAGAGACAGTGTTAATTATGGACTCTGGTGTTTTTTTTTTTCTTTTTTTATGTTTCTATCTTCCTCTCTAGGGCCTCCTCCCGCAGACATATGGTCGCCATTTTCATTGGGGGTTTTGCTTCTTCTCTAAGTTACTTTGGTACATACTTTACAATATGGGGTGTATTAGTCAGCAGACTCGGTGATTATATCATTTTTGTACAGTTTCTGATTATGTTGTATGTTTTCCAGCGCCCTTATCTAAAATGTCTATTACTGATCGATGGCACCATGTAAGATTTTATCATTGAACGTAAAAGGAATCAATAATCCGATAAAACGGAAGAAAATCCTAAGCTATCTAAGTCATGAAGCTGCGGATCTGATTTTCCTCCAAGAAACGCATTTAAATTCGAAGGAAACCCTTAAACTCAATATTAAACCTTACATGGTGGCCGCCTATTCTCCAGCCGTTTCTAAGAAATGTGGGGTTGCCATACTGGTTAGGAAATCTCTGCATGCTACTATTATTGCGACTAGCTCAGATACAGCAGGTAGATGGTCCAGAGCTCACCTCAAGATAGGTAACCTTGAAGTTACATGTATATGCCTTTATGCTCCTAATGTGGATGACCCTGCCTTTTTTGCTACCATTGCTCAGGTTGCGCAGGCCTCTGCTAATACCTCATTGATAATAGGGGGGGATTTCAATTTAGTTCTTGATCCCCTGATTGACAAACAGCCGCCTAGGACAAGTGGTCCCCCCAAGAGTCATACCACGCTTACCTCTGTGATCAAAGATCTTGCTTTAGTCGATCTATGGAGGTTACTACACCCCAATGAGCTTGACTTTACCTTCTTTTCTTCCCCTCATAAATCCCAGCCTCGTATAGATTTCTTTCTCATATCAAAACTGTTAGTCCCTCAGGTAGACACTGCAAAGATTCACTCCCAACATATTTCAGATCATGCTGCTATTTCTTTTCAATTACACACTACTGCACCCCAAGGGAATTCGGGGGCCTGGTTCTTTGATAGAGCCCTATTAACTCAGCCAGAGTTCCAGTTAGAAATTCGCGCAGCCATACAGGATTACTTCCATTTTAATTTACCCCAGGATACTGCAAATTGGGCTTGGTGGGAGGGTTTCAAAGCGGCCATTCGTGCAACGATCACCAGTTATCAAATTCGCCTGCGGAAACAACGCAAACAGCAGCTACTTATACTAGACCAACAAATCAAAGCAGGCGAACAAGTTCTAACTTCCCGTACTGATCCATGCGTCTTAGTTCGCTTACAGCGTCTCCGTTTTCAATATAATGCAATCCTCTCAACTGCAGCTTCTAAGAGTATCGAGCTTCAACGAGGGACATACTACCGTGAAAGCAACCGAGCCGGTCGACTTTTAGCCAACGCCTTGAAAGGTCAAAAAGAAGCCAAACGCGTAGCGGCCCTTCGAGCCCCACAGGGTGGGGGCATACTGACCACAGACTCCGATATCGTAGAACTCTTTCGGGATTTCTATACCCGTCTCTATCAATCTGAATGTGATTTCTCATCAGAGACCTTCGAGCGATTGTTTTCTGATATTCAGCGGCCGACCCTTTCTGAAGCTGATAGGGATGCGCTAGATGAACCTTTCTCTACTTCAGAGATCCAATTTGCCCTAAAACGCACAGCCTCGGGTCGAGCCGCCGGGCCTGATGGTCTCCCGACCGAATTCTACAATACGTTCAGTGCAGATTTAGTACCCTACTTAAAACTCTATTTTACTGCCCTTGCGGTAGATACATCCTCTTTGGGATCCTTTTCTGCAGCTAATGTGGTAGTATTTGAGAAAGAAGGCAGAGACCCGCTGCTAACCGCCAACTATCGTCCAATCTCCCTACTTAATGCCGATTATAAGATCTTCGCAACGATCTTGGCCTCCCGGCTGTCTGACAGGATGGCCACCTTAATCCATCCCGACCAATGCGGTTTTATACCCGGCCGATCCACCGCTGACAATGCTCGGACCTTGTGCCATGTGCTCTCCAGTGCTGCCAACTTGGACCACCCCTGGGTGGGTCTTTCCCTAGATGCTGAAAAAGCCTTTGATCGCCTAGAATGGCCCTTTTTATTTGCAGTTCTCCGATGGTATGGCTTTGGGGAGGGCTTCCTCCGATACATCCAAGTCATGTACACTCAACCCGTTGCCAGTATTTGTGTAAATGCTATTAAGTCTCAGCCTTTTAATCTCCAAAGAGGCACGCGTCAAGGTTGCCCCCTATCACCAATGCTCTTTGATCTTGCTCTTGAACCCCTCGCCCTCCTTATTAGACAGTCTGCACGTATTCGTGGTGTCCCCTTCAGTCACAGAGAGATTAAACTCTCTGCATATGCAGATGACCTTATGCTCTTCGTATCCCTTGATTCGGTTCCAGCTGTCTTGGATCTGATTGATGGATACTCGCAATTATCGGGCTATAAAATAAACTGGACCAAATCCGTAGCATTCCCACTGAACCGCTGGGTACATGAGGCTGACATGCAGGCCTTTCCTTTCCTTTGGCAATCCCGCATAGTGAAATATCTTGGGGTCCATTACTGTTCTCCTTTAGAAGACACTATTAGTTTTAATGCCAAAGAGGTAGTCTCCAAAGTCCGTGAGCTCACAAATCGTTGGTCTCCCTTATCCCTTACATGGTGGGGCCGCCTAGAAACTGTGAAAATGATGATAGTCCCCAAGGTGAACTATATTTTAGAAATGCTGCCATGCTTACTCCCGCTACACACCTACAAAGATATTGAGGGCCTTCTCGTCCGCTATCTCTGGCAGGGCAAACCACCAAGGATAGCTAAGCAAAAACTACAGTCTGCGAAGGAACTAGGGGGTACCCGCTTTCCTGATTTTCTCAAATATCATCAAGCCTTCTTACTTAAACAAGGTGCCCGATGGCTAGATGCCTCGACAGACAGCAGACCAGTTTGGCTTGACATAGAAGAGGAGCTTAGTAACCCAATTCCGTTGATCCATCTCCCCGGTATGTCCCATCAAGTAGACACCCGCCATCCCCCAATGATTGTTGATACTCTTGCGGCCTTTAATACTCTCATTCTATCACTGGGCCCAAACGTATGTCCTCAGGACGGACTCCCGCTGTGGAATAACCCCAGAATTCAAGTCCTAAATAGAACGATAGCATGGAAACCCTGGTACTCTAGGGGGATCTGGACACCCCAACAGCTCTTCTCTGCAGCTCGTTGGAAAACCTTTTCTGATTTACAAAAGGAATTTGCGTTACCAGCGAAACATTACTTTCAATTGATGCAGCTTCAACACTGCCTCAAAAGTGCTCGAATCCTGCCACCCTCTGTCTCTACTGAAGACGGGCTATTAGACCTAATTCACTCTATTAGTAGTACACATGGGGTAGCCTCTAACTTTTATAAACTATTATGTCAGGGTACAGATACTGCTACTTGTAGAGCCCAACAAGCCTGGGAGCGCGAACTGCAAACCACTTTAACCCCTGTGCAATGGAGCTTTTTCTGGAGCAAAGTAGTGCGGGTTTCCCGATCTGCCTCAGTTACCCAAACTCTCTTCTTTTTTGCACATAGATGCTTTTATACTCCAGAAAAAATAGCCAAATGGCACACAACTGCTAGGGACCAATGTTGGTCTTGTCATACTGCTGTGGGAACCCTCGCTCATGTTATTTATGAATGTCCTCAACTACAGGTTTACTGGGGGCGGGTCTGGGGTCATATTCAACTTATCTTATACCTCCACAAGCCTCTTTCTTGGAAGATTGTGGGACTCCGCTCAGTGGCGGAGGTCCCCTCTCTTCCTAAGAAGGGTCGCTTTCTCCTTGATTTCATGCTGGGTATAGCTATATGTTTAATCACGAGGAATTGGAAGGATAGCTCTCGACTTACTGTCAATGAATGGTGGAACCTTGTCTGCCTATATAGTAAATATGAGCAGATATCTCGGAGAGCTATTCCCCATACCCAAACTCACTCTCGCTTGTCTAAATGGCAGATGCTCAATGATTATGTACAATCTGCTCATTGCTCCGACATGTCTGTTTAATGTACACTCATCGTGTTTCAGATCACCGTTTGGTTTTGTAACACAATAATGTCAGTACACGCCCGTTTCAGGAATGATTAGTTTTCTAGAGAAGAAGCAGGGGGGAGGGGGGTGGTAGGGGTTTACTTTGGTGTATGTATCTCATTCTATGTATGTATCTGTCTTTTAGCTGTATGTCTTCCTTTCCTTTGTTGTTATAAAACGAAAATAAAGAATTTAAAAAAAAAGCAAAAAGGTCGGTTGCCCTTAAAATATCCGCTTTCAGTTTTGCCCACTGTTTTTCTACATTCTCCAGCTGTTCCCATCCCGCTAACAACTCCCTGAGGTATTAGCCCATCTTGGTAAAATTAGTTTTCCTAAAGTCTAAGACCCTTGCTTTTGAATGGATTTTAACAGCCCTAGTTCTAATACTGAACCACACCATCTGGTGATCACTAGATGCACAATGATCTCCCATTATAACATCAGAAACACTTTCACCATTGGTAAACACCAAGTCCAGTATGCCCCTTCACATGGGGGTTCTGTTACCAGTTGCCTGAATAGTTCTCTCTGTAGAGAGTCCAGGATCTCCTTACTTCTAGATGACAATGCAGCAGGAATGTGCCAATCAACATCTGGCATATTGAAATCCCCTATCAGTAGCACTTCCCCTTTCCTAGCAATGCTGCATATGTCTTCAATTAACTCTCCGTCCACCTCTTCCTCCTGTGAGGGAGGTCTGTATATCACACCAATGCAAATAGATTTCTCTTTCCCTTTTTCTAGTTTAACCCACAGTGCCTCCTCTTTCCCTTTTAAGCTCTGTAGTTCCAAAGCTTTAATATTATTTTTTCCGTATAGTGCCACTCCTCCCCTTCTTCCTACCCTGTCCTTTCTGAATAAAGTATAGCCTGGTATAGTTAAACCCAGTCATTGTTTTCTGTGAACCATGTTTCTGTAACTGCCACTAAATCCAAGTCAGCCTCTCCCATTAAAGCTTCAACATCTGAGATATTATTTCCCATGAAATGGGCATTTATACACACCACTTTCCATATGCTGTTCCTTTTACCCATTTCCATAAAGGTATTTAATGTTTCACTTACCTGGGGGCTTTCTTCACCCATCCCCAATGAATCTAGTTTAAAGCCCTCTTCAGTAGATTAGCCAGTCTACTACTGAAAACATGTCGACCTTTCTTGGACAGATGGACACCATCTCTGCTCTGCAACCCTTGTAACAGCATCTCATGGTCCAGGAAACCAAAATGCTCTCTATGATGTCATCCACGCAGCCATGCATTCATCTCCAGGATGCGAGCTTCTCTGCCTTGGCCTTTACTCTCAACAGGGAGGATTGAAGAGAACACCACCTGTGCCTCTATCTGCTTCACCCTCTGTCTCAGAGCCATGAAGTCACATTTGATATGCTCAGAGGGATACCTGGCAGTATCATTTGTGTCTACATGGATTAGCAACATTGGGTAATAGTCAGTGGGTTGATGAGTCTCCGGCAAACTCTCCTTAACATCTCGGATTTTGGCTCCTGGCAGACAGCATACCTCTCTGGACATCAAGTCTGGCTGGCAGATGGATGCCTCAGTACCTCTCAGAAGAGAGTCACCAACCACCACTACCCTTTGCTTCCTTGTGGTCACTAATTCTGCAACTTTGGAGTGCTCGAGCTCTGGTTCTTCCCTTTCCAGGGATACTTTCACCTCCTCCACTTCCAGGGCTGCATAATGGTTCTTCAATTCAAGGGCTGGAGAAGTTGGATTGGTGATTCTGCAGACCCTGTTGACTTATGTCCAACCGTCGTCATTCTGCAGGCTCCCATCTTCTCCTCTGCTGGAAAGCTTAGATGTTGGAAGAAGCATCTCATCAATGTACTTCTCACTCTCTCGAATGCTCCTCAGCCTCGCCATGTTCTCTCTGAGTTACTCAACTTGTTTCCTGAGAGCTTCTGCCTGCAGGCATCCTGCACATGGAACTGGCCCTTCAATTGGCATTGGGACCTCTGTCTGGAGAGATGCAGAAGCTGTAACGGGAGCAACAACTTTGGCGATACAATTTTTCCCAGCCATTGTTAATGCAAAAGAGAGAGACCTGCCAAAGTATCAGCTGGTTTCCCAGCTGTCCTTTCAGAGAAAAAGCAGTTAAATTTATTTAAGTGTGTTCAAAGTGTGCTGTTTCAAGTCCCTGTGTGTAGTTAATAGGGGAGGTGCCCTATAAAGCAAGAGTGCTCACTAGTGGTGAGTGGGAGTTGGGGGAGTACGGAGGGAACTAACACCTGATGAGGTGTCAATGGTTTCAAAGAGCTGAGAAAGATACTAAAGCAGCGTTTTAAACCTACCCCACTAAAGAAAATATTTTCCCTTTTAAACTAAAGCACCAAAAATAATGTAACTTTGTTTTAAAAATGTACTAAAACCCTTTTAAAGCACCCAGGCAGAGAGCTGTAATTTTAAAAGCCACAAACTCTTACCTTTGCTTGAAATGTATAGCCCCTGTTAGGAAAATATGCAGATATTTTGTTTAGGTTTGGATTACAGATGTTGTAGGGTGTAAACATCATGATGTCACTGCGTAGATCCTATATTGAATGTTGTGTTTGTGGAATATAGTGCATATGGGTTGCATGAATATGTTGAACAGTAGAGAGGATAGTGCAGAGCCTTGTGGAACTCCTTTGTGGTATTGTGTATGGAGCTGATTTGTTTGTTCCTATGTGTACTTGGTGACGGTCTGATTGAATCCATTTGAGTGGGTTGCCACCGATTTCAATGGATTGTAGTTTGGCGAGTAGGAGATTGTGTGGAATGGAGTTGAACGTTGCGGATATGTCAAGGAAGATTAGGAAGTATGCATGGTTAATCTTGTTGATGCCTCTTGCTATTATATCTATTAGTGATGTGAGAAGAATTTTAACCCTGTGGTGTGGTCTGAAGCCGTGCTGATGTTGAGCTAGTAGGGTGTGTTTGTCAACATGGTCCTGTAGTTGCTGGAGTACTATTTTTTTCAATTATTTTGCAGATGAAGGGTAGGCTGTTGATGGGCCTGTATGAGGCAGGGTCTCCATTTTTGGCTGTGGGTTTTTTTTTAGAAGTGGTCATGATGAAATTTTTAGGTGCACTTATAGGTCATTTGGAAGGAGACCTTGTTCAAGAGAAAACCGTGCCAGTTGGCCGATGAAAGGGGATAGTTCGGTTTTGGCTATCTTAATCCAGCTGACAGGGCATGGATCCAGTGGTGAGGTAATAGTGTTGAGGGTGCTGATAATATTTTCTATGTTTTCGTATGAGTTGGAGTCGAAGGTTGTCCAATGATTCTTGGTGTGTTTGTTGTCTACTGCAGTGTATTGTGCATTGTTAGTGAATCCCATTCAGTTTTGGAAGAAGTCTGCCAATGAAGTGACTTGAGAAGAGGGGTGACATGAGCATAGCCTCACTGGCTGAAGATTAGCCGTGCAACTGAGTTTTGAACAGATTGAAGTGGGGAGAGATGATTCAAAGGAAGACCAGCGAAGAGGAGGTTGCAATAGTTTAGACAGGAGATGACTAGAGAATGGATAAGGGTCTTAGTAGTGTGTTCAGAAAGGGAGGGATGAATTTTGCCAATGTTATAGAAAAAGAAGTGACAGGTTTTAGCTATTTATTGGATATGTGTGTAGAAGGAGAAGGAGGAGTCAAAGATGACCCCCAAGGTTGCGGGCCAAGGAAAAAGTTTAATATTTAAAAGTGTGATATCCAAATATGCATTTTTATAAGATTGTTTTGGGAGGAATGGTGTTGAGATGATAAAAATTGAGTTTAATAAACAAAATCTTGGTGAGAGGTTGCTAGGGGTCTAAAACCTAATTGTGAGGGAGTGCACGGCTGAAGTTTCACCTAGGGCATCTAATACCCTTGCACTGGCCCTCTCTGGTTGCAAGAGCTGCACATTTCCACCTGAGGTCAAAGGCACAAGGGACACCATCCGCCATCTGCTTTAAAACCCCCACTCAGTGGATCCAGTAGCAGGGTGCAGGGCTGGTGCAAGTATATGAGGCGCCCTAGGAGAACCTTATTCCTGTTGCTCCCTTGCTCCTGCCCTGCCTCCATTGCAACCTGCAGTGGCAGCAATTATTTTAAACCAGTGCTTTCCAAACATTTATCCCATATGACCCCATTGTAGCAACTGGAAATTCACGTGACCACAGATGACAATGAAATCAAAATAGCAGGTCTCCAGTCTCCTTCCCCTCCCTCCACTCATCTAAAGCAGAAAGCAGTGGCGGCAACAGTCAGCACCGAGTCGCTTGTATCAGTGTGCAGTGCGTGCTTATAGACCTCAGTATTCAGCATGGGTTACCAGTCTAACAGGAAGCTTATTCAGGAAAGGGCAATATCGCTGCTGCTGCTTGGTTAGCTTCCGCGCCTTGCGGCTTGTTGCAACATTTTGTGGCAAACCTGGATATTCAATTCCAGTGGCCAGATATGCCCCGGATTGTATATCCAGGGTTAAAGTTCAGCAGTGACTGCTATGTGCCTTGAGGCGCATAGCCGTCGCAAATCAGTATCGAGCCCTGTATCCCTATGCCCATTCCCTGAATCCTCAAGTTTGAGAGGTGACAGGCTCTGTATCCTGCAACCAATACCTGAAGCATGCAGTCCTAGAAGTGAAAGGCTCTGTATCCCTGCAACCATCCCCTGAACCATCCAGTCCTAGAGGTGACAGGCTGTGTGTCCCCTGCACCCATCACTTGATCTCTCCAGTCCTAAAGGTGACAAGCTGTGTATCCTGCACCCATTCCCCGAGTTCTCCCAGTCCTGGAGGTGCAAGACTGGTTTACTGCATCCTTGATATTATATACAGTGTGTGTGTGGTGTTTACAGGCCTACAGGAGTGTAATACAGCAGTAAGATTCTGGTTTGTGATGAATGATGAGGCTTGGTTGGAAGTGCAGACATGCCTCCAAGTGGTGATATCAATGCACTACAGTGTTGTAAATATGTTGGGTACAGCAGATTTAATTTAAAAAAAAGAAAGAAAATTGAGACTCCCTGGTATTATATTATTTTAAAAAAATCATTGAAGTTCTATTATTCATTTGTTTACCTCCAAATGCATGTTTAAGGGATCCCTTACCTCAGGACAATCCATACCCCAAAGGTCCACAGAAGACTGATTTGTCTCTTGGATCTTCTCCCTTACTTTTACTCAATGTATACACACACTTCTCCAAGAGGATTATTCTCTCTATGATTAATTGTAGCAGTAATAGTAGTAGGGGGAAAGGATTTATCTTCAAGGCTCAGGAAGAGATTCTACTTTCCACCACAAATACTCAGACTAATATGGGGTGCCCCAATTCACTTTACTGCTCATTTGTACAAAAATATAGAGGGGCTGATATATTGAGCTTGATATTCAGCTGCACTATCTGGATAGTGCCGCTGAATATCGCCACAGATTGAGTGGAGGGGTAACCTAGTGGTTAGAGCACTGGCTTGGGAACCAAGAGACCAGCATTTGATTTTCAGTAGCACTCCTTGTGGCTTTAGAAAAGTTACTTAACCCTCCATTGCCTCAGAAGAATCCAAGTTATCAATGCCCCTGTTTAATTATCAAGTTTAATTTACAATGTAAACCTCTTTGACTAAAATGATAAAACAATATTAAAAAAAACCCTGTTAAATAAATAGTTAAAACCTGATGGTGCTGGCTGCTATTCTGTTAACAGCAATATTCAGCTGCTTACCAAAGACAGATCATTTGAATAGCTGTCTTAACTTAACCAATTTTTTTCTATCTGGTTAGCAGCTAAATATTGCTGCTAACCGGATAGTGATCCACTGACCAGCAAACCTGAATAATCAGCTTTAGAGGCCGGATAAGTTCCAACGCTGAATATCCAGGTTTAAATAAAATGACAGTGGCGAGTCTCTTTAAACAACTTACTGACACAACTCAGCCCCAAAATATATTGGGTTTTATTTTTCTCTTCAGAAATTTTACAGCATTTAACTAATACTGCTCAGTGTGTCTGTGATCTCTTTCAATGTTTGTCAATCCTTGATTTAGATTAGGAGTTTCCCAGTAGAAGGCAAAACTATTCCCTTGCTTGACTGAAGAACATAAGAACATAAGATATGCCATACTGGGTCAGACCGAGGTCCATCAAGCCCAGTATCCTGTTTCCAACAGTGGCCAATCTAGGTCATACGTACCTAGCAGTATCCCCAAAAGACACAGGTTCCACAATGCTTGTACTGGGTCAAGCATTGATTATCCTGGGTCCCTTTTTAATAATGGTTTATGGACCTTTCCTCCAGGAACTTGTCCAAACCTTTTTTAAACCCAGCAACACTAACAGCTCTTACTACATCCTCCGGTAACAAGTTTACCCTGTAGCTTCATTACATGTCCCCTAGTCTTTCTATATTCTGATAGCGTAAACAATTGATCTACGTTTACCCGTTCCACTACATTCATTAATTTATAGACCTCTATCATATCTCCCCTCAGCCGTCTCTTTTCCAGGTTGAAGAGCTCTAACCTTTCTAGCCTCTCTTCATAGGAGTAGCCTTCCATCCCCTTTACCATTTTGGTGGCTCTTCTCTGTACTTTTTCTAATAACGCTATATCCTTTTTAAGATATGGTGACCAGAATTGCACACAATATTCAAGGTGCGGTCGTATCATGGAACGATACAGAGGCATTATAATATCCTTTGTTTTGTTCTCCATTTCTTTCCTTATGATACCTAGCATTCTATTTGCTTTCTTGGCCGCCGCTGCACACTGGGCGGAGGGATTTAACATGTTATCCACGATGACTCCTAAATCTTTTTCCTGGGTGGTGGTTCCCAATGTGGAACCTTGCATCGTGTAACCATAGTGTGGGTTGTCCTTTCCTAGGTGCATAACTTTGCACTTGTCCACATTAAATTTCATCTGCCATTTGGATGCCCAGTCTTCCAATTTATCCAGATGCTCCTGCAGTTTTCCACAGTCCTCTTGGGTTTTAACAACTTTAAACAGTTTTGTATCGTCTGCAAATTTGATAACCTCACTAGTTATTCCCTTTTATAGGTCATTTATGAATATGTCAAAAAGTAGCGGACCCAGTACAGATCCCTGGGGTACTCCACTATTCACCTTTTTCCATTGGGAATATTGGCCATTTAGCCCTACCCTCTGCTTTCTATCTTTTAACCAGTTCCCAATCCACAATAGTACACTGCCTCCTATCCCATGACTTTTTAGTTTTGCCAAAAGTCTCTGATAAGGGACCTTGTCAAAGGCTTTCTGAAAGTCCAGATACACTATATCAACTGACTCACCTTTGTCTACCTGTTTATTCACATCTTCAAAAAAACATATCAGATTAGTAAGACAAGATCTTCCTTGTCTAAAGCCATGTTGGCTGTCTCCCATTAGGCCATGACTATCTACATGCTCTGTAATCTTGTTCTTTATGATGGTTTCTACCATTTTCCCCGGTACTGACGTCAGGCTCACCAGTCTGTAATTTCCCGGGTCACCCCTAGAACCCTTTTTAAAAATTGGCGTTACATTGGCGACCCTCCAATCATCAGGTATTACAGATGATTTTAATGAAAATTCACAGGTTACCAATAGCAGGTCTGCAATCTCATATTTCAGTTCTTTCAACACTCTTGGATGTATACCATCCGGTCCAGGTGATTTGCTACTATTCAGTTTATCAAATAGTTGTAATACATCTTCCCGGTGTAGTGATATTTCTCTCAATTCCTCTGCAGTATCACCTTTAAATACCACTTCAGTCTTGGGTAACATCCCTACATCTTCCTCAGTAAAGACTGAAGCAAAGAATTCATTCAGTCTCTCCGCTATAGCCTTGTCTCCTCTTACTGCCCCTTTTACCCCTCTATCATCTAACGGTCCAATTGACTCTCTCACAGGCCTTTTGCTACGAATGTACTTGAAAAAGTCTTTATTTCGTGTTTTTGCTTCCATAGCAAGTTCCTTCTCAAATTCTCGCTTTGCCTGCCTTATCAATGCTTTGCATTTAACTTTCCAGTGCTTGTGCTGTTTCCAGTTTTCGTCGTTTGGCTCTTTTTTCCATTTCCTGAAAGATGCTTTTTTGGCAGCAACAGCCTCTCTGACCTCACCTTTAAAATATGCTGGCAGTTTTTTGGACTTTCTTTCACGTTTCTTAATGCGTGGAATACAGCTGGTCTGGGCTTCGAGGATAGTAATTTTAAATAACACCCAAGCTTGCTGTAAGTCTTTAACCTTTGCAACTGCTCCTTTTAGTTTTTTCTTAACTATATTCCTCATTTTATCATAGTCTCCCTTTCGAAAGTTAAAAGGTAGTACTGTGGATTTCTTTACTATCCCTCCTCCACTAATTAAATCAAACACGATCATGCTATGATCACTATTGCCAAGTGGTTCCAACACCCTTATTTCTTGCACCAGATCTGGTGTTCCACTAAGGACTAGGTCCAGTATGGCTTCCCCTCTGGTTGGTTCATGAACCAGCTGCTCCAAGAAGCAGTCATTTATTTCATCTAGAAACTTTATCTCCCTAGCATGTCCTGCCGTGAACATGACAAGCTCTTCCCTACTCTAACCAGACCTACCTTTTCCTATAGCTAAGCTCCAATTTAGTGTTTCTCCCTTCTTATGAGCATGTACTCAAGCTCTTTTTCTCCACTCTCCAAGGGTGGGTAAAACCTTTGACTTATATCTATTACTACTACTACTGCTACTGATCATTTGTATAGCACTCCAAGGCATAAGCAGTGCTGTGCAGAAACATGTAAAAGATGGATCCTACTCAGAGCTTACGATAAGTGGATCAGGATCCAAAAGCAGCCTCGAAGAAGTAAGTTTTCAGCGTGAATTTGAAAAGAACCACAGATGAAGCCTGAGATACAGACTCAGGTAGCTTGTTCCAGGCATAAGGAACAGCAAGGTCTGAAGTTGGCAGTAGAAGTAGAAGAGAAGGGCATAGATAGAAGTGATCTGCCAGAAAAGTGGAGTTCCTGAGGAGGGGTGTAGGAAGAGATAAGAGAGGAAGGGTAGTGAGAAGCAGCAGAATGAGTGCACTTATAGGTCAGTAAGAGAAGTTTGAACTGGATAGGAAGCCAATGAAGCGAAGAGAAGAGGAGTTATATGAGCATATTGAGGTTGGCAGAAGATTAGCCGTGCAGCTGAGTTTTGAACAGATTGAAGGGGAGAGAGATGATTCAGAGGGAGACCACACACATCCAACTGATAGCTAAAACCTGACGTTTCTTTCTCTATAACATCAACAAAATTTGCTCCTTCCTTTCTGAACACACTACTAAGATACTTATATACTCTTTAGTCACCTCCCATCTAGACTATGGGTTTAGGGATAAAAATAAGAAGCTCAGTTTTGGCCATGTTTAATTTCAAACAATGGTGAGACATCCAGACAGCAATGTCAGACAAGCAGGCAGAGAGATTTTAGGTGTAGAGAGGTAGATCTGAGAGTCATCAGCGTAAAGATGATAATGAAAACCATGGGAAGAGATGAGGGCATCAAGAGACTGAGTATAGAGAGAGAAAAGGAGTGGGCCCAAGATAGACCCTTGGGATTCACCAACTGAGAGCGGGATAGCAGTAGAGGAGGATCCACCAGCACAAACGCTGAAAGTGCGATGGGAGAAATAAGAAGAGAATCAGGATAGCACAGAGCCCATAAAAGCAAGTGAGGACAAGGTATCGAGGGGAAGGTGGTGAACAGTGTCAAAAGCAGCAGATAGGTCAAAAAGGATGAGGATCGAGTAAAGGCCCTTGGATTTTGCCAGGAATAGGTCACTGGAGACTTTGGCAAGAGCTGTTTCAGTAGAATGTAAAGGATGAAAGCCAGATTGCAATGAATCCAGAAGGGTTTGAGAGGAGAGAAAGTAAAGGCCATGGGCACGTCCAAGTAGTTTAGAAATGAAGGGGAGAAGGGAGATGAGTCAATGATTAGAAGGACGGGTAGGGTCTAGTGAAGGTTTCTTGAGGAGAGGTATGACCATAGCATGCTTGAAGGTTGTAGGAACAGTTGCAATGGAAAGTGATATGGTTGAAAATATGAGAGATGGAAGGGATGACAGTAGAGGAGATGGAGCTTAGGAGTTGGGTTGGAATAGGATCAGAGGAGCAGGTAGTGAGTGGAGGAGAAAAGAATATGTGTGGTTCCTCCTCAGAGATCTTAGAAAAGGAAGAAAGAGTGGCAGAGGTTGAGGGGAAGTGTTGGGAGTGAAGAGAAGGAAGAGGGAATGGAAATGATCTTGTGAAGAACTGGAGTGTATTCTTGTGGAGTTTGTCATGGACATAGTCGGCCAACATTTTGCAGAAAGGGAAGGAAGGGTCGGAGGTGGAGGCACCTTGAGGAAAAAGTTGAGAGTTGTAAAGAGATGACGAGGGTCAGAGGCAAGAGAGTTAGGTGGACATAATAGTCTTGTTTGTCGAGTGCAATGGCTGACTGGAAAGAGATAAGCATGAATTTGAAGTGTAGAAAGTCTGCAAGAGTGCAGGATTTGAGCCAAATGCTCTCAGCTGAGCGGGCACAGGAATATAGATAGTGGGTAGTTGAAGACAGCCAGGGCTAAGGTACAGTACGCCTCACAGGACGTGGTGTAGGTGGAGTAAGAACAGAGGAGAGTGCAGTGTTACCAGAAGCTATTGCCTCATCAACAGACTCAGATGACATAGTGGAGGAAAAAGGTGGGGAGAGAGTAGTGGAGAGAGCTGATGGGTCAATAGTATGAAGATTTCTAAAGAAGTTGGAGGAGACTGGGTGAGATTGAGGCGGGGGTTGATGAAGAGTGAAGCTTAGCAAGTGATGGTCAGATAAGGGAAAAACAGAGATACAGAAGTTTGAGGGTAAGCAATTAGAAAAGAAGACAATGTCGAGGCAGTGGCCGAGCTAGAGCTAACACACAGATAAAAAAATATAGTACTTAAGGGAGACTTCAAGCAGGACACAAAGGGGATCATTTTAAAAGCCTTATTCATGATTTGGATGTCCAAAAACGTGCATGCAGACATTGAAATCATGGAGATGTCTGCAGAATCATTTTAATAGATGGGTCTAGAGATGTCCCTGGCATGCACATCTCTAAATGTGGCAGTGGGCGTGGCAGGGGCATGTCCAGGGCAATCTGCTGAACATAGTCGTGCATGCCCGATTTCAGAACCGGCCGGCACATCTAGGCCCACGTCCAAATCTGTATTTGCTCCAGGGCACAACTAAGCATCAGAAAAGTGCTCATTTTGCTAGTATATACTCCTCCCCTTCTCCCCACCGGAGGGTATAGATGAGACACTACTCTAGTATTGCAGTTCTCCCTCTGCCGCTTACAAAATGGCTGTCTGGGATGCGTTTCCTGTCTGACATACTGTCACAGGGACATCTATGTAGACATCCCCGAAGACGTCCATATCAGGAGGGTCCACATATTGGAAATTGTGTCCAAACTGGGTTATGACATGCCTTTTTTTGCACATTTTCAATGGATGTCCCCAACTGCACCTGGGTGTCAATTCTAAAATGTGCCTTCACATAAACAAGACCCAAAATGATGAGCCAGAAATAACACACTGCTGCACATGGCACACTTTCCAATCCATCTATTGAAACAAAAACCTTAGTATTACCTTAGTAGTCTTTCTTAATATTATACTTCTGAAAGACACTCTAACAAGAAGGAGAAAAGACTTCAGTAATCCTGCTGTCCCTCTACGAAGCAGCAAGGGGAACCATTTTAGGACACCATCACCAGTCTAAAAAACTCCTTCTCCATAAATGTCTAATTAAATTTTGATTTATTAATTTTAGTTTTTAATTTTTATAATCAAAGTTTCACAGTCAAAAAGAGTAAAATACTTTAAATACACTTCTCAGCAGCTCAATGCGGTTCGGTGCTGCCAAACTCAAGAAATAAACAGCTTGCCAACTCAATGCTTCAGGGTCCACAGCATTCACATTGACCCTACAGTAAGAAACAAAACTTAAGAGCCAAATATTTCAACAACTTGCAGAATGATCTCATGCAGGTACTTATCTTTTAGAATGTCTTCTACAACAAAGAGCAAATCTACCATAACATACCATATCAGCACAAACTTCCAAAACTCACATAAGGAGCCCATCCAAAAAAAGCGTCACTGTAAATACTACAGGGCCCTGGAACATCCATACACCTATTTGAAAAGCTGAACAAATCAAATTAATACAGTACAGTATAGATCTTTATGTATAACCTCCATGTTAACAGAACACCTGGCTTCAGTCACATACTCACAACATCGACCCTCACCAAGTACAGAATAAGTAACCTATCAAAAGTAAAAATAAAAATATGTAGACAAAATTTAAACTGAAACCCCAAGAAGCCAGAGTCCACATGCAGTGCAACATCAGATAAATAAGAGATGCAGTTCCACAATATTGTGTAAAATATAAAGATAGCACAAAGTCCAATCACTAAAATTAAATAAAATTATTTTTTCTACCTTTGTTGTCTGACCATTTTATTCTTTGATCATGTTGGTCCTGATCTGAGGCTTCTGCTTTCTGTGGTCTATGGTTCATCTGCCATTTCTTATCTCTTCTTTTGTTTTCTTCACTTCCTTCCATCAGCCCATTTCCAGTTCCAGTAACCCTCCCCAGTATCAGCCCCCTTTCCAGTCCTCCCCTCCCAGTACCTTCCAATGTCAACTGCCTTGCATTCCCACGACTGTCACTGGTGTCCATTCCCTACCAGTCCCCCTCCTTCCCCAGCCCCTTCTAGTCCAAATACCATCCCAGGTATCAGCTCAGGTCCACTCTCAGTGCCGCCACCCCCCAGTCAGCTCCCTTCTAGTTGCCCTACCCTCTGTCCATCCCCCTTCCAGTGCCATTCGCATATCAGCTCCCTTCCAGCCTCCTCCCCATTACCCAGCCATCTACCACTCCCATCCTCAAGTGTCAGCTCCCTTACAGCCCCCCTTCAGTACATCCCAGGTGTCAGCTCCATTCCAGTCCCCTCCTTCCCCTGTGTCAGCTCCCTTCCAGCTCCCTCCTTCCCCTGGCAGACCTTCTCAGTATCCGCTCCCTTCCAGTCCTATTCTCCCATCCCCCCCACCCCACCCCCACATCAGCCAGCCCAATTGTAGCCGTAGCCGCTAGTTTTCTTCCAGGGCCAGCAGCACTCTCCTCCCCTCCCCCATTAGCTCATTTCCAGTCCTATCCCCTTATCAGCCTACTCCAGTCCTAGCACCCCAATCAGCCCATTAACAGTCCTAACCCCCTCCCCAAATAAGTACATTGCCAGTCCTAGCCCCCCAATCAGCCCATTTCCTGTCCTAGCCCCCCTAATCAGCCCATTTCCAGGTTTAACACCATCAATCAGCCCATTACCAGTCCTAGCCCTCCTCCCGATCAGCCTATTTCTATTCTTAACCCCCCATCCCCCCATTTCCAGTTCTAACTCCCCCCCAATAGCCCATTACCAGTCCTAGCCCCCTCCCGATCTGCCAATTTCTATTCTTAACCCTCCCCCCTCAGCCCATTTCTAGTCCTAGCCCTCCCCCAATCAGCCCATTACTGAGCCAGCTTGGGGGGCAGGCTCTGTCAGGGCTCTTCAGGGAGGCGGTGGTCGTGGGGCACTTCAGGCGGCTGCTGCTGCAGCAATGGCAGCAACTTCTGCATCCTTTTTTTTTTTTGAAGGCCAAGTGAGGTAGTCTTTTTGGGGCAATTTTTGCCGCCCTCAAAATGTTGCTGCCTGAGGCTACCGCCTCACTCGGCCTCATTATAGAGCCGCCCCTGAGCAGGATTACTGAGATTTTTTCTCCTTCTTGTTAGAGTTTCTTTCAGAAGTGTATTATTAAGAAAGACTACTTAGGTTTTGTTTCGATAGATTGTTTATAACCTCACTTAGTGTTTTGTGGTAGTGGGTGTTAGTACACTTTCCAATCCACCACTACCATACACACTCTAGGGATCTCTAGGTTATATAAGGACAGGAAGAACCATTAAAGCCACCCTAGAAGGGGATGCTACAGCAGAATGATACAAACCTTTTTGCTACTCTAAAAATAGTATGGTCCTGGAGGCAGAAACATACTGAACTAGTGAGGGCTCTGCAAGGATCCTAACATATGAATTTGGATTTTAGATTTATCAATCATCTTTTCCAAATCTAAGCTCAAAGTACATTCAAGTACACAAGTTCCCAGTGAGTTTAAAATCTAATTTATATCTGCATGAAGGCATTCTTGCAAAGTGTTGATTCAGGGAATTTGTCTCTGTCCCAAAATTCAACTAGCACATCTTGATAATTAATTATAATTTATAATATTAAGAAAATCATAAAAATGAATTGATTCCAATATGGAAGCTCACAGTGAGGATCCTTCCCCAGATAGCTTATGTTCACTATGGCATTATTCACCCAGCTGGCATCAACATATGATAATTTGATGATCTACGTGGCAGAAAACTTCCTGAAGGACTGGAGTTTCTCCACAAACGTTTCCTCACTGTGGCAGAATGAGTGGTTGATGATAGTTTGTTTATTTATTTATTTTTTATACCGTGCTCTTTAGAATCAGTGCGGTTTACATGTATACTAACAGGTACTTTTTATTACCTTGTCCCCGAAGGGCTCACAATCTTTTTATTTTTCTTTAACAAATTTTCGAATAATACAATCAAAAATGTAAATAACTGGGCTACATTCAGCAAAAAAGAAAACAGGAAATTACCTCCCCACTTATTAGAAGTTAACCCCAGTTACAAAAACTAGCCCCCAATAAGACCCCCCAATGTGGTTCCAAACAAGAAACTTCGAAAGGAAAAGTAAAGGAGAAACTCCCACACATCTTATGAGCAACGATAACACACATGGCAGCCAGTACAGGAATTACCCCTCCCCCCCCAACTTCCCTCGCTTGAAGAAATTGAATCAGTTGCACCGGTTCAAAAAACAGAAAATGCTTAGTCTGATAAAATAACACACATTTACATAGATACCTCAATTTAAATTGGGCACCCAGGGCAGTAGCTCTCTGGCGTAATGCCACAAACTCTTTCCATCTTTTCTGGGTGTCCCTCGACAGATCAGGAAATATTAGAACTTTTGAACCCATAAACTGAGAAAAAGACATTCTACAAAAATATAACCTAAGGACAGCGTTACGATCAGATTCGAAGGCGAAACAAACCAACAAAGTTGCTCTACTGGTCACCACCTCCAAGGAGCTCTCTAGGAAATCAGACAGTTCCAACTGGTCAGGCCCCAAAGTGCCCACTGTTCCCACCTCAGCCCCAGTCCCCAAAGAAATAGCAACATACTGAACCCTAACAATAGGTGGCAAATTGTCTGGTGGCATCAGGAGAACCTCCATGAGGTACTTACGGGCGAGAACCAATGGTTCCAACAATGGTGATCTTGGAAAGTTTAAAAAGCGCAATTTATTTCTCCTTAGGGAATTATCCATAAATTCCAAGCGCCTCATTGAAATCAATCGATCCTTGGAAAAAGTCTCACCCAAAACTTGCAGATTATCCACCTTAGCCTCCAGCGCTGCCACCTTGTCAGCCTGCTCCGCACACTTCGATTCCACCGCCGAACACCGGCCTTTGACAAGAAGAAACTCCTGAGATAATGCACCCACTACTGGAGCAAGGGAACTCTGGAGAGAAGAGATAGCCTCCCGATAAGCTATCTAACATAACTTTAGCTGGTTTCTTTAAGCCGCATATCACCCACACCTCTGCAGCTCCTGGCGAAACGATTTTCCCTCGGTCCCCTCCCGGACCAACTTCAGTGGAGCGAACCATCTCCACAACTCCTCCAAACTTCTCACCAGGGCTCAGCACCGGTAGAGAGGGGGAGCCCCACACGCAACCACGACCTCCTGACCCGGAGACACTCCAGTGCCCACCACCTCCTCTCGGCCTCCACCGGGTTGCGGCGGCAACAGCTGAACGGGGCTAAGATCCACCCTGTCATTGCTCAGATCCCCGTCACACCCGAGGGATCCGCTGAAACCATGCCCGCCGTACGAGGTAAGCAAAAGGAGACAATAGAGGCTTGCGTCAAACCTCCTATAGGTGTCAAGGAATCCGGGGGTTTTGCTGTTTTTTGCTTCCTCTTTTTCCCCATCAGCTCAGCGTCCACCTCTCTGCCTCTCCGTACTCCTACAAATGGCGTCTACTCCTCTGCCATCTTGGAACCGATCCGAAGGGCTCACAATCTAAGTGTACCTGAGGCAATGGAGGGTTAAGTGGCTTGCCCAAGGCCACAAGGAGTGGCCATGGGACTAGAGACCCCAGTCCCTCTGGCCTGAAATTGCTTGTCCCCATGCGGGAATTGAACCCCTGGCCTTCCGGCCTGAGGTAACCTGTCCCAACCATTGAACCACTCCTCCCTGCATAAGTTAGGGCATAGGGAGGGGGCTTGTTTTTACCCTGTTAAAGGGACAGCTGGCAGGGCGGGTTGTGCATGGAGAGACAATGAGCTCCTGTGTGCATACATGAAATGCTTCCCTCAGAAACAGGTGTGACTGTCAGGTGCAGTATCGAGTCCAGCATGACTGACACAACAGATGCAAATAACAATCTCCAACATTTTTTTTTACTTTCGATGTTTGGAGATGTGATAATCCTCATGATGATTTGTTTTCTTTTTATAATTCCAGTTTCTCCTTGAATGCCACGGTCTGTCCTCCTTCCTACCTTCGCCCTCCTCGACCCCTCTCATCTACCCTCTACCCTGGTCAGCTACCTTATTTTATATCCCCTTCCTCCCTCTCCCTTCCATTTCCCACAACACAGAGCTGCTCTTACAATGACCTGGGCCCACTGAATGTGACCTGGCCCTCCAGGCAGCTCCCACACTCCTAATAACCTGAAAAAAATCCTACATAAGAACATAAGATATGCCATACTGGGTCAGACCAAGGTCCATAAAGCTCAGTATCCTGTTTCCAACAGTGGCCAATCTAGGTCATACGAACCTAGCAGTTTCCCCAAAAGACACAGGTTCCACAATGCTTGTACAGGGTCAAGCATTGATATCCTGGGTCCCTTCTTAATAATGGTATATGGACCTTTCCTCCAGGAACTTATCCAAACCTTTTTTAAACCCAGCTACATTAACAGCCTTTACATCCTCTGGGAAAAAATTCCAGAGTTTGATTACACGTTGAGTGAAAAAATATTTTCTTTTATTAGTCTTAAATAGTTTACCCTGTAGCTTCATTGCATGTCCCCTAGTCTTTCTATAGTCTGATAACGTAAACAGTCGATCTACGTTTACCCGTTCCACTCTGTTAATTAATTTATAGACTTCTATCATATCTCCCCTCAGGCGTCTCTTTTCCAAGTTAAAGAGCCCTAACTTTTTAGCCTTTCTTCATAGCAGTATCCTTCCATCCCCTTTACCATTTTGGTGGCTCTTCTCTGAACCTTTTCTAATAATGCTATATCCTTTTTAAGATACAGCGACCAGAATTGCACACAATATTCAAGGTGCGGTCTCACCATGGAATGATATAGAGGCATTATAATATCTTTTGTTTTATTTTCCATTCCATTCCTTTCCTAGCATTCTATTTGCTCTCTTGGCTGCCGCTGCACACTGGGCCGAGGGTTTTAACATGTTATCCACAATGACGCCTAAATCTTTTTCCTGGGTGGTGGTTCCTAATGTGGAACTTTGCATCATGTAACCATAGTTTGGGTTGTTCTTCCCTTGGTGCATAACTTTGCACTTGTCCACATTAAATTTCATCTGCCATTTTGATGCCCAGTCTTCCAATTTAACAACTTTAAATAGTTTTGTATCATCTGGAAATTTGATAACCTCACTTGTTGTTCCACTTTCCAGGTCATTTATGAATATGTCAAAAAGCAGCAGACCCAGCACAGATCCCTGGGGTACACCACTATTCAACTTTCTCCATTGGGAAAATTGGCCATTTAGCCCTACCCTCTGCTTTCTATCTTTTAACCAGTTCCTGATCCACAATAGTACCCTGCCTCCTATCCCATGACTCTTTAGTTTTGCCAAAAGTCTCTGATGAGGGACCTTGTCAAAGGCTTTCTGAAAGTCCAGATACACTATATCAACCGACTCACCTTTGTCCACCTGTTTATTCACACTTTCAAAAAAACATAACAGATTAGTAAGACAAGATCTTCCTTGTCTAAAGCCATGTTGGCTGTCTCCCATTAGGCCATGACTATCTACATGTTGAGTAATTTTATTCTTTATGATGGTTTCTACCATTTTTCCCGGTACTGACCTCAGGCTCACCGGTCTGTAGTTTCCCGGATCACCCCTGGAACCCTTTTTAAAAATTGGTGTTACATTTGCGATCCTCCAATCTTCAGGTATTAGAGATGATTTTAATGATAGTTCACAGATTGCTAATAGCAGGTCTGCAATCTCATATTTCAGTTCTTTCAACCTCTCAGCTCACCCTTGAAATACCAAATCCCAACCCTTATCCAACAAAATCAGTCCACTCAGTCCAGTGTTCTTTTCTCAGGCTGGTCTTTCAAATCAGCAAAAATAGAAAAGAGAAAGAAATAAAAGAAAAAGGATGGAAGAAAATAAAAATAAAAAGAGGTGTGGAAAAAAAGGCCAGCACCACTTCCAGTGCCTCCGGGAACAAAAAGTTTATTTTCTGTTCTCCCCCTCCATGTTGTGAAGGCACGAAAATCTCTAACCTCAAGGATTCTTCAGCAGGCAGCAGCCTATCCAGGCCGACCTAACTGAAGCCTCCCAATGGGCAAAAACAAACTTCAGATTGCCAACAGCATTGTCCTCTCTCCAGTCAGATGGCCAAAAACGAAAAGCAGGCTTTAGAAAACAGCCTGACTGGCTCAACCCACTCAAACATATGATGTGCTATGGCTGGACACCAGGCCATGCTATTGCTCTTAGGAACCACCCGCAAAACAACAATAAAATAGAAAACGTCTCCATACCTAAACAGCTCACTATCCTTCAGTGTCCTGGGGCATGAGCTCCTTATCCACAAAGGACTGGGCCTCCTGTAGACTATTGAAGTCCTGCTGTGCCCCATTCCAGTGGATTCATAAGCATTCAGAATACAATAGGGCAAACCACACTGTGGTCATGCAGCCCTGAATATAGGAATGAAAACTCCCTACAACTAGCGATCAGGGCTGCTAAATAATCGTAAAATATCATTTTATGCTGCTCCCACAAGTTCTGCTGCTGCTCTCTGACCGCACACAACACAGCCTCCTTTGGAACATAGTCAAGAAACTTCACAATCACTAAATAAGGTCTTTCCTGGGCCTCACGCTTAGGCCCCAGCTGATGCACCTGTTCCAAATGATCGGGTCCAGAGTCGGGGACAAGCTCAAGTTCAGGGGAACTCAGGTCACCAAATAACCCTGCAACTCAGCATCCACTATGTTTTCAGGCATTCTGACCTGCCAAAGTTTATTTGCCTTGAGCAGTTCTGGAGGCCATGTTTATGTTTATGTTTATTTAAAAATTTGTTATACCACTCAATACCAAGGGCACCTGAGCGGTTTACAATAATAAAATAAGGCAAGTTAAAACAAGCACTTGGCTGCAGGAAAAAAGGAAAAGAACGCCATCAGATTATAGGAAAGAAGGTAGGAGAGAGGCAGGAAAGCTGAGAGCAAAGATAACATAACATAAAAAGTAACAATAAACAAACGCTATCAAGGGGGGAGGAGGGGGGGATATATGGTATGTGGGTGATGACAATGGAAAAGGGGAGGAGAGAAAGACTAAGGAGGAGGGTCAAACGCAAGGGAGAAAAGGTGGGTTTTCAGCTGGGCTTTGAATGATTGGTAGGAGTCTTCTGCACGGAGAGAGGGGGGGAGTGAATTCCAGAGGCTTGGGGCCAGAAAATAGAAGGCAGAGGAGCGGGTTTTTTCCAGACGGGCACGTGCGGGGGAAGGAAGAACCATGCGGTTTATGTGTATGGAGCGGAGAAGACGGTGGGAGGTGTGGAAGTGTATTTGATTTGCCAGATAGAGGAGTGCCAGAATGGATTACTTTGTGTGCAAAGATTAGAAATTTATATTGAACACGGAAGAAGATGGGTAACCAGTGATGTTGATAGAGAAGGGGAGTGACGTGATCGAAACGGGAAGCATGAGACAGTAAACGGATAGCAGCATTTTGGACACGTTGAAGGCGAGACAACTGGGACTTGGATAGGCCGGCAAAAGAGACATTACAATAATCGAGACGGGACAGTACAAGGGAAAGCAAGAGGGTGGTTAGGGCAGGAGTGGAAAGAAAAGGACGGACTGCTCTAAGTTGACGGAGGGAAAAGAAAGAACGCTGAACGATTGAAGAAATGTGATCTTTGAACGTGAGGGCAGAATCAAGGACAACACCTAAATAGCGGAGTGATGAGACCAGAGGGATGGGTTGTGAGGACAGGGAAGGAGCACAGGTAGGAGAGGGACTGCCAAAAGTGAACCAAATAACGAAAGATTTTGCTGGATTAACATGTAAAAA
This sequence comes from Ichthyophis bannanicus, assembly GCA_033557465.1. Taxonomy (NCBI): domain Eukaryota; kingdom Metazoa; phylum Chordata; class Amphibia; order Gymnophiona; family Ichthyophiidae; genus Ichthyophis; species Ichthyophis bannanicus. Next base: position 922,329,392 of record CM066032.1, on the reverse strand, counting down.
GTTGGAAGAAAACCAAGACACCACGGCAGTAAGACAGAGGTTGAGAGGGGAGATGTCATGGGAGGAAGAGTCAGTATGGTGAAGGAGGATGATGTCGTCTGCGTAAAAATATGCGGAGATGCTAAACTGTTGGACTAAAAGAGCAAGAGGGGCTAAGAAAATATTAAAGAGAAGAGGGGCGAGAACAGACCCCTGGGGAACACCACAGGAGAGGGGAGTAGGAGCAGAGGAGGAGGATGCAGAAACAACGGAAAAAGAACGACAGAATAGAAATGAATGAAACCAACGGAGAACCGCACCCGAAAGCCCAGCTTCCCGAAGGCGGAAAAGAAGAGTGCGATGGTCCACCAAGTCAAAAGCCGCAGAGAGATCAAGGGAGACAGCCAAGGTGATAAGACCACGATCGTGAGCAATGTGAAGATCATTAAGGAGAGAAAGAAGAATGGATTCAGTGCTATGACCAGGGCGGAAACCAGATTGACGGGGGTGAAGAGTGAGAGAAAGTTCAAGATGAGAAGAAAGTTGAGAAAAGACCAGCTTCTCAAGGAGTTTTGACAGGAAGGATAGATTAGAAACAGGGCGCCAATTAGAGAGAGTGGAGGGGTCAGAGGAACGAGACTTCAGAATAGGGCGGACAGTTGCATGCTTCCATGAGGAGGGGAAGGAACCAGAAGATAAACTTGTGTTAAATAGGGAGAGACTGGCCTCTTGAGCCACCATCTCCTTTAAGGCCACAAGATCCACCTGCACTCGCTGCACTGCATCCTCGGTCTACTCTTGTAGCAGCGAAGTGCACGCAATGAATAAAACCAGGAGTCATTTGCAGGTTCCAAGCCAATTTATTGTGCACAGGCTCAAGCAAGGAGTGCATCCAAAAGTGACTGAGCAATGGAGTACAGAAGCAAATTCCTTATATACAATTTTCACAGTTTGATACAGGCAAACTTTCTATTGGTCCCAACGCCCCTTGCACCTGTCCAATCGGGGACCCTCTCTGGGCCTAGCTCCTTGCTCCCCCTTCTCAAACTGTTCTAACAAAGGCATAGTCTTAGACATAGATACATTTCTACTTCAAGGCCATTTCTAGCTCAGAGAATGCAGGAACATGTCTGTCATCAGCATAGAGGAATTATACAGACTTTTCAAAAACAATTTCAAAAGCAGTTTAAAGCAGTTTCTCAAACTCTGGTTCTTCTCAGCACTACTCTCAGGTGGGGGTTAGGATCTAGGCCTAGTTTACAGGCCATAGCCTACCACATTCCCCCCTTTGATTATTCTCAACCCAACTAAAAGGAGGGTGAGAAACTAATCACATATCAGACTCTTGTTAAACTGATGCTCTCATCTTGGGGTATAGCCTGATACTGCCAGATGGCTAACACTCTGGCTGCTGCCTTACGTTCTACCGTACTATCAATAATGGAGGTAAACATTCGCACACAAAGAGGCAGAAAACATGGGAGAAGCAAGCACATAGCTATCATTACAAGAACTGCAAACATAAAAGTCTTCAATCCACCCAGGCCTGAAAATAGGGTCCCAGACTACCCACTGAGGTCAAGGCCATTCCAAGTCTGGACTGGTATATATGCATGCCTACGCATATTGTCAGCTATTTCTTCAACGACCTGACCTTGATCAGGAGTAGGGCTGTAGACTCTTCACAGCTGTGGTTGTCGTTGCAGTGTGAGTCGCAATGGTGATGCTGGATGGGTGGTTGAAGTCCAGGGATGAAGTTCGGTGGTCGCCGCTGGTTTTACTCGACTGTGATGGATCCAAGGTTCCAGTTCTGCAACTTTGACGGCTGTAGGGGTTGACAAGATAACGACATAGGATCCTCTCCAGTGAGGTGCTAGCGGTGTGTTCTTCCACTCCTTGATCCACACCGAAGTTCCAGGTTTATAGGGATGCAGTGGTTCGGTCAGGTTGATTGGCAGCTGATCTTGTACCCATGCATGGAGACTCTGCAAAACAGAACCTAGAGCCACTAGTTCTTGTCTGGTGATTTCAGACCCAATTTGACTCATATCCCCTTTTATCCCTTGAACAATGGGTGGAGGTCGCCCATATAAGACCTCAAAAGGGGAAACACCTAATGACTTGGTGGGGGCTGAACGTATCCTGAGGAGGGCTATAGGAAGAGCCTGGGGCCACTTCAGGTGCGCTTCCTGACAGAGTTTGGACAGCTGGGCCTTTAGGGTCCAATTCATTCGCTCTACTTTTCCTGAACTTTGGGGTCTATAAGCTGTATGTAACTTCCACTGCACCTGTAGGGCTCGGGCCAGCTGCTGGGTTACTTGGGATACAAATGAGGGCTCATTGTCTGATCCTATAACTAACGGTATACCAAACCGGGGAAGGATTTCATGGAGTAGAACTTTGGTAACTTCCCTGGCTTTCTCAGTTCTGGTGGGGAAAGCCTCCACCCATCCAGAGGACGTACAAACCAGGACTAACAGGTAATGGTATCCATTTGCTCGTGGCATTTCTGCAAAGTCCACCTGGATATTTCCCATGGGGGTGACTCCTACTGACTGGATTCTTGGGGGTAGGTTAGGACCCTGCCGGGCATTGTTCTTGGCATAGGTTAAACATCTTCGGGCTACTGAGGCTGTCAGGGGTCCTAATAGTGAGATGCAAAAGTGAGGTTTGAGCGCTTTTTCCATCGCAGTCTTCCCATAATGTGTGGCTTGGTGGAAAGCTTGGACAAAGGCAGGACATAACGTTTCAGGGATCACAGTTGGGCCAGGAGGAAGACTACCTGTTGGCGGTGGTAGCACTATCCACCCGGTCTCTGATAACACTCCTCCTTCGGTTTGGCAATAATAGTCCAGCTCTTTGGAAGTGTATCGAGGGGCCCATGCATTGAGGGGTACTGGGAATATGGCTGCCTGGACCGCAGTACTGGAGGTAGCAGCTTGTTGTGTGGTGGCTGCTTCTCGAGCCACAGTGTCAGCAAATCTATTTCCTCGTGAGACTTCTCCTTCTCCTACCTGATGACCTCGGCAGTGCATCACTGCAAATTGTTTGGGGGCCCATACAGCATCTAACAATGTCAATATTTCAGGGCCGTACTTGATGGACTTGCCTCCCAAAGTTATTAACCCATGTTCCTTGTACAGGGCCCCATGTGCGTGCAATGTTGTGAAAGCATATTTAGAATCTGTGTATACATTTAGGCAGAGCCCTGTCCCTATTATCAGTGCCCTAGTGAGGGCTATCAGTTCAGCCTTCTGCGCTGAGGTTCCAGGGGCCAAAGCTGATGACTCTACTACCATGTCCAGGGTCACCACTGCATAGCCAGCACATCTTCGTCCGTTGAGGACAAGACTACTTCCATCCACAAAGAAAGTTCATTCAGGGTTCTCTAATGGGATATCAGTTAGATCAGGGCGACTGGAGAATACAGTGTCCATTACTTCCAGGCAATCGTGATCAGGTGGGCCTGGACCGGTTGGTAACAGTGTGGCAGGGTTCAAAGCTTGACTGACAATCAACTGTAATCGGGGATTTTCACATAACATACTCTGATACTTCAACATCCAGGAATTCGTGAGCCAGTAGTTTCCCTTGTGCTCCATGAGAGTTAGGACAGAGTGTGGTACTGTAATGTGGAGATTCTGACCCAGAGTGAGTTTATCGGCCTCACCTGCCAAGAGAGCGGTGGCTGCAATGGCTCTTAGGCAAGGTGGCCATCCTTTTGCGACGGTGTCCAGCTGCTTTGATAGGTAAGCCACAGGTCGCTGCCAAGATCCGAGGGATTGAGTCAATACTCCCAAAACATTTCCACTTGACTCATGTACGTAGAGGCGAAATGGTTTTTGTACATCTGGCAGGCCTAAGGCTGGTGATGACATCAAGGCTGCTTTCAACGATCGGAATGCTGTATCCTGTTCTGGGCCCCATTCCAGGGGAGATCGCTCCGTGCCTTTGGTGGACTGGTACAATGGCTTTGCCATCAGCGCAAAGTTAGGTATCCATATTCGACAATAGCCTGCAGCTCCCAGGAAGGCCCTCACCTGCTTCCTAGTGGTGGGGGTAGGGATGCGACACACTGCTTCCTTCCGTTCTGATCCCAATCTCCGGATCCCTTTGGACAGATGGAAACCCAGATATTTCACTTCAGTCTGGCACAACTGTGCCTTGGCTCTGGAGACCCTGTATCCAGCTTCGTTCAGGAGGTGCAAGAGATCACTGGTGGCGTGCACGCATTCGATTTTGGAGTTGGTGGCTACTAGTAGGTCATCCACATACTGAAGGAGAACCCTCTCCCCGGGAGTCACAGGATAACTTGAAAGATCTTGATTTAGGGCAGCACTGAAGAGAGTAGGTGAGTTCTTGAATCCTTGGGGTAATCGAGTCCAGGTAAGTTGGCCTCGTCTTCCTGTCGTTGGGTCCTCCCATTCGAATGCAAACAGGAGTTGACTAGTTGGTGCTAAACGTATGCAGAAAAAGGCATCCTTTAAATCCAAGACTGTGAAGTGAGTGGCCTCAGCGGGAATCAGTCCCAGGAGAGTATATGGGTTTGGTACTACTGGATGTATGGTTTCAACTGCGTTATTTACTCGTCTCAAGTCCTGCACTGGGCGGTAGTCACCTGTCCCAGGCTTCTTAACTGGGAGGAGGGGGGGTATTCCAGGGCGATTGGCACTCTCTGAGAAGTCTGTACTTCAGTAATTTCATTAGATGACAGTGAATTCCTTCAATCGCCGGTCGCGGGAGAGGATATTGTCTCACGTGCACTGGTTCCACTCCTGGTTTGAGGGTGACAAGCACAGGAGCTATATTCTTCGCTAGTCCAGGAGGATTATCCTCCGCCCAAACCTCGGGCGGAGCTGAGATTCTGGTGGGGATATAGGAATTGGCTGCCTAGGTCGGAGATGCACTATAGAACCGCCATTCTTCTTCCTGGGGGACAGTCAGCACCATCAGGCCAGCAGATTTCGAGTTCACAGTCATTTCCATCTTTCCTCCTTCAACAAAGGATATCTGCGCCTGGAGCTTGGCAAGCATATCTCGGCCCAAAAGGGGAATTGGGCACTCAGGCATGTATAGGAATTGGTGCGTTATCTTCCGTCCCCCTAGTTCACAAGTGCGGTTCCGCAAGAAAGGCTTTGTGGCCCTAACTCCCGTAGCTCCGACAATGGTAGTAGATCGAGAAGATAGAGGGGCCACTGGTTTTGCTACTACTGAATGTTCTTCCCCCGTATCCACCATAAAGTCCATATATTGGTCCCCAATCTTTAAACTGACCATAGGCTCCTGGGGACCTAAGGGAAACTTGGAGCCCGGTCTGGCCTAGTCTTCATCCATGCTGTAGCTTTCTTCGGTTGCCATTCCCTCTATAGCTGCTTCTTCCTGTTGGAACTGTGTACGATTCATTCCTCCCTGCTGCCGGAATCTTCCCCCCGCTCTCTGCATGCTCCCTCCTCCCCTCCAGGAGGCGGAGTTCAAATTCGGGCAGTCATTCCTCCAATGTCCTTCTTCTTTACAGTAGGCGCACTGATTTGCGCCCAATGGGGACCTGCCGTCTCCTCGGTCCCTTCCATGTCCTCGAGTCCTTCGGTTAGAGATACTTCCTCCGCGTCGTTCGACTAAAGCTGCAGCAAGGAACTCAGCTTTCTTCTTCATTTTACGTTCACTTTTCTTCTGACGTTCTTGATCACGATTCACAAATACTTTCTGAGCAACTTCCATTAACTGGGCCGCATTCATGCCCGCCAATCCTTCCAACTTCTGCAGTTTCCGTTTTATGTCTCCCTGGGACTGACTCACAAAGGCTGCATTTACCATGCGTAAATTTTTTTGGGCCGCTCGGTCATATGGGGTATAAAGTCTGTAAGCTTCAGATAAACATTCATAAAAGGCTGCTGGACTCTCTGCTGGATGACTTCCGCTACCTTTCTGATATTCATGGCCCTCTGGCCTCCTCTCTTCAGGCCTTGTAGTAGGGCCTGGCGGAACCGAGTAAGGGCCGTCGCCCCGGTTGCACTGTTTGGATCCCACTTGGGATCGTCATTTGGAAAATCCGCGGTGGCTGCTTGCCAGGGATCTAGGCGTGGGTCTTCTACAGGATTTTCTTCTAACCATCGGGTGGATGCCTGCACAATCCGTGCTCGTTCTTCGGTAGTGAAGAGGGTAGACAGGAGCTGGCGGCAATCAGACCAGGTAGGCTGATGGGTTTGCATAATGCTAGACATTAATTCTGTCAATTCTTGGGGCTTCGCAGTGTAGGACGCATAATGCGTCTTCCAATTCAATAAATCTGTGGTGGAGAAGGGCACATAAATGAGACTGGTGGGCCCCACCACAACCTGGTCCCATTCGTTAAGGATAGGCAGCCCCGGAACCTGACGTAACGGCATAACGTGACTATCCCTCTGACTTGCGGCTGTACTTCTGAGGGCATAATGTAGCCTGGCTTGCTGGAATTTGGCTCCTCTGCTCCGGTCTCTGGCAACAGGTGACCCTGGACTGGCAATTGAATCCATGCTTGCTGTATCATCAGTGGACTGTGGCTCTTCCGAGTCACTTGGGCCAGAGCTGGGGCTCCCGCTCGGGAGGGGGTGCATCTCCTTCGGGTGCAGAGGGGGCGGAAGAACTAGAGGCAAGTTGGCAGGAGGGGATCCTCCCACACCAGGCTCTGCCCGGGATTGCGGCGGAGCTGAGGGGACGGGCCTGTAAAGGAACTGGGGCGGATGGGTCAGAATATCTGGCGATTCTGGGGCAGAATAAACGGGCAGCTTTCCCCCTTCAGACTTCCGGGCCCCCCCTTGTGGTCGCTACCATTATCCTACACTTTTCCTCGTGGCAGCGCTTCATCCAGGAGGGCCTTCATCCAGGAGGGCAATATTTAACCAGGTATGCTAGGTATCATAAGGAAAGGAATGGAAAATAAAACAAAAGATATTATAATGCCTCTATATCGTTCCATGGTGAGACCGCACCTTGAATATTGTGTGCAATTCTGGTCGCCGTAACTTAAAAAGGATATAGAGTTATTTGAAAAGGTTCAGAGAAGAGCCACCAAAATGGTAAAGGGGATGGAAGGATACTCCTATGAAGAAAGGCTAAAAAGGTTAGGGCTCTTTAACCTGGAAAAGAGACGGCTGAGGGGAGATATGATAGAAGTCTATAAATTAATGAACGGAGTGGAACGGGTAAATGTAGATCGATTGTTTACGTTATCAGAATATAGCAAGACTAGGGGACATGCAATGAAGCTACAGGGTAAACTATTTAAGACTAATAAAAGAAAATATTTTTTCACTCAACGTGTAATCAAACTCTGGAATTTGTTACCGGAGGATGTAGTAAAGTCTGTTAGTGTAGCTGGGTTTAAAAAAGGTTTGGACAAGTTCCTGGAGGAAAGGTCCATAAACCATTATTAAGAAGGGACCCAGGATATCAATGCTTGACCCAGTACAAGCATTGCGGAACCTGTGTCTTTTGGGGAAACTGCTAGGTACGTATGACCTAGATTGGCCACTGTTGGAAACACGATACTGGGCTTGATGGACCTTGGTCTGACCCAGTATGGCATATCTTATGTTCTTATGAATCTATATATGGGAACTAGTCAGGATGTTCTCTGTGTACAATCTGATGTACTCGGGATATAATTCTAACATCAAAGGTACCACCAGGGGGCCACTCGGTGACCAGCACTGGCCACTCCCTATCACAAAGTATTCCTAAGCGGGACGGAGACATTTTTACTCCATAATCACCGTCAAAACCCTTCTTGAAATTCTTGATCATACACTTTAATGGAGTTTGCGTGGACTCCGCCCCTCCCATAATGACGTACACAACAACAGACAGCAGGGGTGGGTGGTCGGGCTGCAGGTAAGGGGTCCATACAGCCCTAGGAACAAATAGGGAGACAAACACCAAATGCTTCCTCCTTTTCGCGACCTGGGCGCGGTCGCCCAGCCAGGAACTGCGCTACTCAGGAGTCCGCTCTCACGTGGTCTGTGTTTCAAGACCTCTCATTCATGCACACACAACCAAACATGCTAGCAACGTTTTCCAAATTCTTCCCTGGCCCTATCCAGCTAACCAAGAGCAGCCGGTCTCGCGCATACTCATGCAAGACTTATTCGGACTGCTAACAAACCAAGAAAAGGGCAGTAGTTTGGGCCTCACGCATACTCATGCAAGGCTTACTCGGACGTGCCCTGAGAGGTGATCAGGCTCTCGGTACCTTTCACCAAATCAGTCTCGCGCATACTCATGCAAGACTTACCCAAACCTAACTGACTAAGGAACAAGAAAATTTCTACTCACCGGATCCGGTACCCGATACAGAACCAGCTCTTGGGTTGAATCCTGGACTCCCCTCGGGTTCGGAGGTGTTGGCCGGTCGGACCCAGTAATCCGCCGAGGCAAGGCGGAACCCTCTCCGATACAAGAGGACCGGTGGCGCCTGAGGTTTCCCCTGCAGTCGGACAGACACGGTCCCAACTGGGCCAAACCTTGAGGCAGTTATACGTGGTATATTCACTTGAATACCATCCACTACTCGCACATTCCCAGCCAATGCACCAAGAATATGTAGCAGCGAAGTGCACGCAATGAATAAAACCAGGAATCAATTGCAGGTTCCAAGCCAATTTATTGTGCACAGGCTCAGGCAAGGAGTGCATTCAAAAGTGACTGAGCAATGGAGTACAGAAGCAAATTCCTTATATACAATTTTCACAGTTTGATACAGGCAAACTTTCTATTGGTCCCAACGCCCCTTGCACCTGTCCAATCGGGGACCCTCTCTGGGCCTAGCTCCTTGCTCCCCCTTCTCAAACTGTTCTAACAAAGGCATAGTCTTAGACATAGATACATTTCTACTTCAAGGCCATTTCTAGCTCAGAGAATGCAGGAACATGTCTGTCATCAGCATAGAGGAATTATACAGACTTTTCAAAAACAGTTTCAAAAGCAGTTTAAAGCAGTTTCTCAAACTCTGGTTCTTCTCAGCATTACTCTCAGGTGGGGGTTAGGATGTAGGCCTAGTTTACAGGCCATAGCCTACCACACTCTAAGCACTCTTCCACCTCTGCGACTTGAGCCTAGAATTGTTCCAGCACTGTGCTCATGCAATCAAACTTCTCATACACATGGCCAAACTTGTTGCTCAGTGCAGCCACCACGTCATCTACCAGGGCTTTCAATTGTGGCCTAACCCCACAATGTCTACCAACTTACCATCAGTGCCTCCTGGACAGTCTCTTCTGTCTTTGGTGCCCTTGGTCACCATCAGCAAACTGCTCCTGTTATAACCATGTCAGCACGACAACAGGGGCTAACAAGTATGCTCTGGGGATTCAAAAAATGATTGGGTAACCATAAATTATATGTTTTATGCCAAGAATGTCCAGGAAATCTGAGAAGGATGTCTTCCCAACTCTACTACATCATGTGACACCTCCCAGGTTTTATTTTTAATCTGCAGCCAGCGTTGAAAAGCTGCCTGCTCAGTTTGTTGCTGTTTCCAGGAAGCAGCATCGTCCATGATTCCGACCAGCACTGGTAGTTTGTTCCATTCAATTCAAACGGCAACAGAAAATGAATGGTTTTGTATTACTAATTGTCCCTCTATTTCAGCCAATTTGCTCCAGATAATTAATTTGTTATGCATAGAGCAACATGGACCCTACTGAGGCTGTGGAGAACTGGCCTTAAAGATGGCAATGCTTGTTGACATTGCCAGGGTAGCCCAGGTAGTTTGCTTCATATGACTTTTGATTACTCTGCAATCTAGCCCTATTAGTCTTATATGCAAAAGAATTTTCACTTTGAGTAAGAGCTCACTTTAAGCCTTATAATTTTTAAATCGTAATTGATTGAGATGGACTTACTTCTGTTCAAAGTAAATTTTTCAATCTGTTAATTTCTGTGCGGTCGATATTCAAAAGGATTTAGCTGGTTAGCAGTACCTGCTAACCAGCCAAACCCCGTTCAGCCCAATATTCAGGGGCACTAACTTCTGCTACTACTACTACTTAGTTGTATAACATTACAAGGCATACGCAGCGCTGTAGATATACAAGTAAGGGACAGTCCCTGCTTAGCAGAACTCACAATCTAATCAACAGACCACACAACAGCAAGGGACTAGGGTAAATTTAGTGGAATGGCAAAGATGCAGATCATTGATGAGCAGGAGAATAAGACGATCAGGATCCAATAAGGGGACCTTCCTCTCAATGGGTCAGCTATCCTCTCAGTCTGAATTTTTGGTTGTTTACATTTTAATCTTGATGTTTAATCTTAACCAGTTAGTGCCACTAAATATCCCCCCAGAGCTCCATGAAAATGTCTGGTTAGTTTTGGGGCAGACCATAGGCATAGCTGGGGCGGTTCCAGCAACTATATGGTCAGCAGTGAGATTCAGGTTTTAGAGAGAGAAATCTTCCTGACTAAATGGAATGTGCAAAAGTTGAATCCCATCAAGGGTTTAAAATTTTAAGGACTGAGTTTAAATATTGGGATGCTTCCCTCTAAGAGCTCTCTATATAAATGACAGCACTCCCAGACTATAAAAACATGAGGTAATATGCTCAAAACGCAACACATCCTGCTGTAGCAGATAAACGAGTGAAGAAAGAAACACCCAAGGAGTCTTAGAAGGAAACAACAGTTTAATGTGCACAGACCCAGAGAAAATAGTTTTTCCAAATTCTGGGCCCCCATCAGAGGGCTCAGAGAGATTATATAGACTTCTTATCACAGCATTTCTTCATGATTGGTCACTTTATTACAGTATAGTCCCAACTGGAGAAAGTCTACTGTACTCTTATTTCTAGCGAAGCAGAGGAAGAGAAGTTATCTCTAGGAAGCAGAAGGAGCAGCAGGACAAAAGGAATAGGGGAGGGACAAGCATGTACCAGGGTATGACTTCACCAAGAGGGGTGTATCCTTTTCATTTAACCCTTAGGGGTGTATCCTTTTCACTTAACCCTTCCAGCTCTCAGCCCTGCCTGGATTTCTACCTCATTCCCCACTTTTTAAGGGAAAAATTTACCTTGTACTGAAGGAGGCCAATTTTCCTCATAGCAGTTGATCTGATTGTGGAAGGGATTTGTATTTGCATACTGCCATCACATGGGCAGCAGTTTTCCGCTCCACCACGGTCTCAATGGTGGAGGTAATAAATCGGATAAAGATAGGGATACAGCATGGCAGGATAATACATAGCAGGAGAATAAGGAGAACCCCTACCACTAGGGTTTTAAGTCCACCTAACCAATTGAACCATTCCGCAAACCACCCAGCAACTATAGAAGGGGCGGTGATATGATTAGCTAGAACACGTAGGTCTTGAATAGAGCGTTCAATGGAAACACTCTCATCAGTGAGATTAAACCAACACATACCCTCAAATTCCTCACAGCCATGATTTAAGCATAGGAGCAGAAAATCAATGGTCATTCTATTCTGCAGAATCGCCGTCCGCAGACCGGACATCTCATGATTCATAGTGGCTAGGATGGTTGAGGTAAGATTAATGGATTTGGCCAAGGAACAAGCAATATGGCTTACTTCCATAGCGTTGTGTAAAGCTAACCCAGGTGCTCCTACAATGGATATTGCCAGTCCCAGCGCTACCTGATCACTATAAGGTTCCACATTGGACTTACAGGTAGGGGGCATAGGTTTTGATCAAGGATAGCGTGAGTGGGAACTAACCTTACTAGGGGTATGAGAGAAAGCAGCAGTAGTAAGTCTTCCAAAAGTGCAAGGACCTCCAGTAGCATTTATGGGAACATAAATGTAAGCAGTTTTACCACATAACAAAAACCATCCTAAGGGAAGATACATTTCTGAGTAAGCATAAGATACCTTCGTAATAGACTTGCATGATAATACAGTGTTAGACACATTAAAAACCCTTTAGTGGCATTTACAAAAATAAAGCAATCTGTAGCTTTAAGCGTGGAGACAACCTGTAAGGAGAAAGGGGCCTTGTTAAAATAGGCTGAGGTAGGACGAGTAACACCAATGAAGTAGAAAAATGTAGAAAAGGTTAGCTTTGGCTGTTTGCAGTTCAGATTATGCATTACAGTAAACGTTTGCATTTCACACAAAGTAGTGGATACAGCAATAAGGCATGTTGATAAAAAAAAACTCCAGGCTGCGATGAGCTGCGTACACAAAAGTCTGAAGTATTCAAAGCAGTCCCGGCAAGTAGAGTTACTACATTTATAGTTCCTGAGGCCAACAAGGGAAGGCCCCACATGAATGCCAGAACAAAAGTCAGCATGAGCAGGTGTATACCGACCATGGAGCTTATGTCCCACTAACAATATCTGAAGATGACTCCTCAAACTTCTGCCGTCCGTAGACTAGCCGGCTTCCAGTATGCGGCTAGCGCAGGGCTCCGTCTTCTGCGAATTCCCTGGTTCTCTGTAGCGTGAGGCATAAGGGATCCTGAGAATGTTCATGCGCTGTCCACTTATCATCCAAGTCAGGAGCAGCTTTCTTAAGACGAGTATGATGAATCCACGGGGTAACCTCTGTGACCTTGACTGCAGTCGGTGTGGCTAGGAGAACTGTGTAAGGACCTCTCCAGGTAGGGCACAGTGGTTCACGTTTCCATTCCTTAATCTACACACGATCTCCCGGCTGGTGGGGATGGAGCGGCTCTGACAAAGAGATAGGCAGTCGCTCTTGTATCCACCTGTTCAAAGACTGAAAAACAGATCGCAATGCCAGTAGATGTTGTCTCGTAAGTTCATTACCTATCTGCTCTAGGTCTCCCTTAAGGCCCTGAACAATGGGTGGTGGTCGACCATAGAGTACTTCATAAGGGGATAGTCCCAAGGTCCGATTTGGGGAGGACCGGACCCAGAGACGGGCTATCGGCAAAGCCTGATCCCACTTAAGATGAGCTTCCTGACAGAGTTTAGACAACTGGAGCTTCAGAGTTCGGTTCATCCTTTCCACCTTTCCCAAACTCTGTGGGCGGTAAGCAGTGTGAAGTTTCCAGGTAATCTGGAGGGCCTTAAAAAGGTCTTGAAGGCACTTAGCAACAAACGCAGGGCCATTATCTGACCCTATAGTAAAAGGTAGGCCAAACCTGGGAATGATCTCTTTCAGCAGGGCCCTGGTAACCTCTCGGGCTGTCTCTGTTCTACAAGGGTGGGCCTCAAGCCATCCTGAAAATGTACATACTATCACCAGCAGATATCAATAACCCCTTACTCGGGGTAACTCAGTGAAATCAATTACAATATTCTCCATAGGGGCAGCACCAACCGCCTATATGGAAACTGGGGGTAGAGGCCCTTGGCGGGGGTTATTCCTGGCACATTGGAGACAGCGACGTGCTGCAGCTGCCGTTAAGGCAGACAGATGTGGACATAGAAATAAGACTGTAGAATGGTGTGCATGGAGGTCTTGCCTAAGTGGGTGGTCTCATGAAATCGTCGGAACAATACAGGTGTTAGACTCTCGGGGATAACATATCGGGGTGGATCTCCCAGTAACCGCAACCACCCAGCATTAGTGAGAGTAGCCCCTTCCTGAGTGAAGAAATCCATCTCTTTCCTGGTATAATATGGGTCCCACTCTGACATAGGAATTGGAAACAGGGGGGCTTGAACACTTACTGGGACTGTTCCTTGCTGGGCTGCTAACTTGGCCTCCCTATCTACCCTGCGGTTACCCTGGATCACCAGAGTGTCTCCTCGTTGGTGTGCCTTGCAGTGAACAACAGCCACCGCTTCTGGTGCCCACACAGCCTCTAGTAACTCCAAAATCTCCCTCCCATACTTTATAGATTTCCCACTTGAATTTATGAGTCCCTTCTCTCTATAGAGGGCCCCATGGGCGTGTAGTGAATGCATACTTAGAATCAGTGAAAATGTTTGCCTTCAGACCTGCAGCTAACTGGAGGGCTCGAGTAAGGGCAATGAGTTCAGCTTTCTGGGCAGAAGTCCCTAAGGGTAAGGGCTCAGCCTCCACAACAACCCCAGGAGTGGCCACAGCTGTCGCGCTCCCTTCTGTCCAGGCGGCTGCCTAGAGGAGGGGACATGCCTTAATATAGTCCAGAGCTGGGGCTTCTGGGGATTGTAGTTGTGGGTTCAAATAATATTGAGGCCCGAGAGTTTAAGGCAAACACAGGAATATTTATTTTTGTTTTCCACCTTCCAAAAAGAGTCTTTAAAAGCTCAACGCATGGTAAACAAATTAATATAGGATTCTTTCTCCCAAAACCATGTTTTCCACAAAAGAAAAAGACTTTTACATACAGCACCACATGGTAACTGTTTCTGTCAGGTTAAAACGTTTGTAGTTACTTTTCTTGCAACTTCCAGCATTCAGAACAAAGCTTTAATTGCTTCCTTCAGCATTAAAGACATGTGGCTGTTTTCCTTTTAAAGTTCCAGCCTTCAGCATAAGGTTTTAGCTGCTTCACTCAGCATAAAGCACGTGTAGCTGTTTCCTTCTTTTAAAGGCAAACAGGATTCTTGAGCAACACTGACTTAAACAATGTCCAGCCTGTTTTCTTTTCTGCTTTACCAGACAGTAAGATTCTAGGCCTTTCTCCTTTCAGTTAAGACCATTACAAAGTCTTATGACATAAAGAACAGTCCATTATAGAAGACTCGGACTCCTGGTCAGATTCATAACATTCAGTTTGCATTTCTTCACCATCAGTGCTTTCCGTATCTTGCTTTAATTCTCCCTGTATAAACTCAGGTTTAACCCCTTCTAGCAGCTCTAGTACTTTCCTCCAATAAGACTTCTCTTTGCCCACAGGCTTTTCAGCAGGCACGTGAAGCCACTTCTCTCTCATTGAGTGGCACAGTGCCTCTAACTGACTTAAATTACTTTTAGTCACAGATTTACTCACGTTCCCTTTTGGAGCTGGCAAATTTCCTATAGCTTCCTGGATTATTGCCAAAGTACGTTGCACCTCGTCAGGACTTCTCTCAGCTATAAATCTCCTCCCTCTAGAGCCCAAAGCAGTTTCTCTGCAGCACTGGTTCCTCTCTGGGTTATGGCTTCTACCACTGAGAGCTCCACTGCATTCCTCAGCGTTCTCTGTGGTTAAACTTTTCCTGTGACTCTGTCTCAAAGCTTCCTTCCCTCTGGAATTCTCTCTAGTATTGTCCTTGGAAATACTCTTCTCTTCAGCTGCCCTGAAGGTCTTCCTTCCTTCAGACTTCCTCGAGTTTCTGCTTCCTTCTATTTCCCTGGTGGTTCTATTTTCTTCCATTCCCCTGTGAGTGTGCCTGAACTAGGGTCCCGTGCTCCTCCCCCAGGTCGCTCTCATTAACTTTACTACTTGCTTCAGAGCTTGGGCGTGGCTTGTAACCAGGAACTACGTGTGTTTTTTTCTGTTTAGCTTCAGCATGAGAGCTACAGCCTTCCTGCCTGTCTCTCTCCCTAAAGGTATTTCTATAGGCTCAGAAACACTTTTGCCATCACACAGCATATCCGGCCTTCTGCTGTCCATCTTCCATGAAACTGCTGCCATCGGTAAAGTATTGAACATCAGGAGAGGCCAGCGGTACATCCTTCAAATCCGGACGGCTGGAGTACACTTCATCCATAACCTGGATACAATCATGTTCAGGTAGCCCAGGTGCTACAGGGAGTACAGTAGCAGTGTTTTCACTATTTCCAAGTGAACCTGAGGATTCGCACACAGCATGCTCTGGTACTTTGTCATCTGCTCATTGGTAAACCAATAATTGCCTTTGTACTCCATCAGTGTCAGTACTGCATGCGGCACTTTAACAATTACCCAGTACAACCGTGGATTGTAAAGGAAGAATATATTTTATTTTATTTGATCATCTCCAGCCAATGGCCCTTTAATTACACAGGCCATGTTTCATTGACCCTTCTTCAGGGGCTAAATTGGCTAAATATCATAAAAATAAAAACATACATAAAGAAATATATAATTAAACACTCAAATGTAAAAACGTAGGATCAAGACACGAACGTAATTATATGTACGTAATTGACATATATTAAAACAAAAAATGATTTGGTGCATAAAAATTACACCTACCACATACATGCATGAATCGGAGAAAACCATAATTGTGATAAACATAATCATTAAAGGTATCGTAAGGGGGGCATGGGGGGGAAGGGGTGGAGGGAGGGGAGGAGGGGGAAATATTGAAAGGGGAAGGGGGGATAAAATAAATAATATAGGCAAAAGGCATGCCTATGTATTTGTTACTGATGAATAGTTTACTATGTATATTATGTATGATACAGTGCAATGTTATTGGATAAGGAGTATGCCTAATAAAATAAAATTGACATAAAAAAAGTATGAAAATTATACATAAAAACAAATAAATAATAAAACACATAAGATACATAACCTTGAATTTGTGTATAAATATATTGATACATAAAAACATTTTTAAAACATATTGTAAAAACCTAAATCACTAAGGGTGTGACAAAAAACTATGGAAAGCTCTTGCCTGTGTATATACATCCTATGTCCGGATCAATCTATATCACCATAGGATACAAAAGTATATAATGAGAGAACAAAAACAATAAATGAAAACCCAAATCAAAAATAAAATTGGGCCATTGGCTGGAGTTCATCAAATAAAATAAAATATATTCTTCCTTTACAATCCACGGTTTGTACTGGGTAATTGTTGCACGTGGATTTGTGCTTTTTTGTTGGACACTAATTTGCAGCACTTTAACATACAGTTCTTGCCCAAGGGACAATTTATCAGCCTCTGTTGCCAAGAGAGCTGTTGCTGCTACTAAATACTGCGCAGAGACAAGAAGGCCACCCTCTTGCTACTGGATCCAGCTGTTTGGACAGATAAGCCACCGATCGTTGCCAGGAACCTAGGCTGTGAGTGAGGACATCAACTGCCATCCCCCTTTCTTCATGGACGTACAGATGGAATGGTTTTTCCACGTCAGGCAGTCCTAGACTGGGGGCTGATAGCAAAGCCTTCTTCATATTCTGAAAGGCTTCCTTTTTGGTCCGGGCCTCAGTCGAAAGGATCTCGTTCTCCCCCTGTTATAGCTACATACAGGGGTTTTGCCAACACTGCATAGTTGGGTATCCAGATTCGACAAAAACCGGCAGCCCCTAAGAAGCCTCTTAACTGCCTGCGATTTTGTGGCTCAGGAATAGAACAAACAGCCTCCCTCCACTCAGAGCCCAATCTTTGAAGGCCTTGGGCAACATGGAATCCCAAGTATCTGACTTCAGTCTGGCACAATTGGGCCTTACTTCGGGACACCCGATAGCCAGACATCCAAAGTAGGTGTAGAAGTTCTGAAGCAGCGGCTAGACATTCTTCCCAGGAAACAGCAGCAATGAGTAAATCATCCACATATTGTAGCAACACGCGTTGAGAAGGGCAAGACTGGAACTGATGCAAATCTTGACTAAGTGCATCCCCAAACAGCGTGGGGGAGTTTTTGAATCCTTGGGGTAACCGTGTCCATGTCAAGTGACCCTTACTGCCAGTAATAGGGTCTTCCCATTCAAATGCAAACAGTGGCTGGCTAGGAGTGGCCAATCTCAAGCAGAAAGAGGCATCCTTTAAGTCCAGAACAGTGAAGCAGGTTGCTTGTGCAGGAAACAAACTCAGTAAATTCTAGGGGTTTGGCACAACAGGGTGAATGTTAACAACAGCTTCATTGACCTTCCGTAGGTCCTGCACAGGTCGGTAATCATCAGTACCTGGTTTTTGAACTGGCAGCAAAGGGGTATTCCAGGGTGATTGGCATGGTTTTCAGGAGTCCAGACTTAAGTAGTTGCTGGAGATGTTTATGAATGCCTTTAACCTCTCTTTGGGGCAGGGAATATTGCCTGACACAATTGGGACATTCGTTTTTTCTTCTCTTTTTCAGTGGCCCACTTCTCTGCAATAGGCACATTGATCTCGTTCCAATAGTCCTTGCTCCAATCATCCTTGCCGGGTTCCTCTACCCCGGCCTCAGCTTCTCGGTTCCCACGTCGACTTTCCTTGTCCTTTCTCGACTAGTGCCGCTGCTAACATATCAGCTTTCTTTTTCATCTTTCGTTCACACTCATGCTTCATCTCCTGATCTCTGTTCACAAACACTTTCATAGCAACTTCCATCCGCTGGGTTATATTCATTCCAGCAAAACCTTCAAGCTTCTGAAGTTTCCTTCGAATGTCCCCCTGTGATTGTCCCACAAACACTGTATTCACCATCCGCTGGTTTTCAAGTGTGTAGAAATGGACAGATAAAGGGATACCAGAATCCCCAATATGTAATTGAAGATGGATGAATTTCTTAATACAGAATGTGTTTAGAAGTTTAGGTTTTCACCTACTTCCTCTTAAATAGAATAGGATGTCATGATCATGAGTTCTGTGTAACCGTTTTTAAAATAGTCTGGAACATTGTTAACGTAAGCATAAAGAGTAAACATAGGCTATGAACTGTGAAACTATAGTTCATTGTACAGTCACTACTGACAAAACATAATTTTTGCAACTTTTGCAATTATAAATAACTGTCATAATCAAGTGAATTTCATCTAATACACTCTAATCAGATCTTACTCTGTAAAAAGAACTTTGGCGACACCTTGTGTTATTTCACGGTAATAATTTAGAGGTTTCCGGCAAGATAACAGCTTGGCATGACTGCAATATTAGCAGGAAGAAAGTCTTGAGCAACTGTGGTAAGATTTTCTTTTGTTAGACTAACCATAAGCCTTATTGGGGAAGTTAAAAAAAACTCCAAATGTGATTAACTATTTCTTTTACTTGTGTATGTATAGTAAATAAGTTTTGTTTTCTAGGTCTGGATCTGAACTTATTTTGGGTTATGAGAATTTATCTACTGATTCCATTCTATGTGTAATAATGCAAATGCTGAAAAATATTATTAGAAACATTACTCCTATGTGCTTCTTATGTCTCTGGATGCTTTGGGAAAAAATGATTGATGATATATTCTCCAACTTGTATTTCTAGTTATAATTGATGTGAATGAACGGGAAGATCTTCCATGCTTTGATGTTTTAGGTATTTGATAAATTGTGTGATGTGATAAAGGTTTAAAAAATTAAGTGTTTTAAAGGAAAGAGAAGTTAGTAACAACTGGAAAAAAATTGAATTGCTTGTCAAGTCAAGCAAGTTTGTTTACTTAAAGGGAAAAAGTGAATGATGCAACTACATTCAAACAAGTGAATTAAGTAATTAAAACAGTATGGTGTGAATATATGTATAATGTTTTATTTTCCTTTTGTGATAGTGGACTAGTTGAAAGTTCAACTATGATAGTGTATGAGTAACAATGTCTGGAAAAAAATGCTATTTCTCCTAGTTTCTTTTAAGCTAATCTGCAGGAGTCGATTGGAGGAGTGATCTTAAATTTTCATGTCATGTATGTTTTAGTTATTATGAAAGACCTCTGCAGAACTGATGTTATTAATTGCAAGTGTGAAGTGGATGCCTTGTTGCTAGTGGAATAGTTTTAAATTAGTATCACTGAGTTAGATTTAATATGCCTACCTCTTCTATTGCTACTGTTTGTGTTCTCACTCAGAGATTTCCCACTGGACTTAAGCCACTGGGCTATTTTTCCGATTTTTGTTGCCCTGTTGTAGCAGGAATGCTTCCATGTTTTCAGTTTTCTGGCAGCAGTAGTCTTTGCAATCCAAATTACTGATTTTCTAGTACTATAATATGCCTCTCATTCAGTTTTTGTATCTTTTACACTTGGAAAATCCAGCTTTCTTCCAGCTCTTTTATTGTTACTGTTTGACCTCACTCTGTACTGATGGTTCTGCTTTGCACAATGAATAAGGAAAATTGCAATTGAAAGAATTCTTTATCTTTATCTTTATCTTTATTAAAACACTTGATAGACCGCTATGGCCAGGGCATTAAGCGGTGTACAATAAGTATAAAAGTCCACTTTGTAGGGTAGAGAAAGGAACGCCATAGCTGATAGGAAAGCAAAGTCGGGAAAGAACATAAAAGGTAGACAGGACAAAGAACTAAGACGTAAGACAATACAAGTTAAACTATTAAAAATTATTATAAAAACAATAAAATTACATACAATATTAAGAACTTGTTAAACTGTTATGGGGACTACACACAATATTGAACCCAACTGACAAACAAATGACATAGACAACATATCTTAGGAGAGGGAGCCAGCGGGAAGGTCGAAGGCTTGTTGGAACAGGTGAGTTTTGAGCAGTGACTTGAAGTGCGGGTAAGAAGCTTCTAAACGGAGTGTGGTTGGCAGGGTGTTCCACAGGAGAGGGCCCAAGAAAAAAAAATGCCGAGTGTCGAGTCTGCTCAAGGTGTGCTCGTGAAGGGGCGGGCAGAGCTAAACGGTTGGCGTGAAGGGAACGAAGCTGGCGGTATGGGGTGTGAAGGGAAATAAGATCAGCCAAATAAGTGGGTTCACCCGTGTGGATAGCACGGTGAAGCAGAATAAGGAATTTATATTGATACCGAAACCGGAGAGGTAACCAATGAAATTGAAGAAGGGGAGTGACATGTTCGAAGCGGTGAGAAAAAGTGATGAGCCGGACAGCGGTATTTTGGACGGACTGAAGTCTTTGGAGTTGATATTTGGGAAGATTTGCTAGAAAAACGTTACAATAGTCTAATCTACTGATGACGAGTGCCAATACCAAGGTGACCAGTGAATCAGAAGGTAAAACTGAACGGACAGCCCTAATCTGACGCAGAGACAAAAAGGAACGGCGAGTGAGGGAAGAGATGTGTAAGTGGAAAGAAAGAGTGGAGTCAAGAATAATACCCAGGTAGCGGAAAGAAGAAACCAGAGGGATAGAGACAGAATTAATCACGAATTGATTCTGTGACAGAGTCGGCTGCTTTGCTATTTGCTAATGCTCAACTAGCTGGAGTGTTCGCTCTTTTTAGAGCTCTTGAGTTATCTGCTCACTTGATCAATACTGACTTTGTCTCAGGCTTCTTGCATGAGGAGCTCTATGTGCTGATACTACTATGCTGTTTTGTTCTGAAAACAGTGTAACAAAGATAATACTGTTAAGCCATTAAGAAGTGGTAATTGATTTTCTAGTTGGTTTAAATTTGATGTTAAAAAAGGTTTTATAGTTTATGAATGTACACACCCTTATATAAATGTTTCTTCCTTTGTGAGCTTAGATGTCTATGCAAATTAGAATGGAATGGAGAAGTAGTCTAATGACTAGAGTACTAGCGCTTCTTGCGACCTTGGACAAGTCACTTAACCCCCATTGCCTTACAAAGAAAAATATCAATGTTCCTGTTTAATGTGCTGTACCAAGTTTTAGTTGCAATGTGAACTGTTGTGATTAGTGGGGAAAGTAGTATTAAAAAAAATATTTAAAAAAACATAAAAAGGAAAAGGGTATATTACTGATGATGTTTAAAGTAATGTGAGTTGAACCATCACCTAAGATAAGACAGTAAGACAGCTTTCCTAATAATTGTTGACAAACAATTGAAATGAGTTTAAATTATTTGTCATAAACTGCTAGTTATGTTTTAATGTTGTTACCCCTTGAATTAGCAGATTGACTATATCTTGTATATTGTTAAAGCTGGAGAATACATCACAAATATAATTAGTGATATGAATATGTACAATTCTGTTCCTGACAGGAAAAAGCAATGTGTCTATCAGGCCACATGCTAACATTTGATTTGGCAAGTAGACAGAATAAGTTTAGGAATGTAGATGAAAATAATAAGTATGTTACAGGCTAGCTATGTAATAATTTAGTGCTAGCTATAGATGTATTGTAATTAACAATAGATAATATAATTCTGTTCAACAATTTAAGACTGTCATTAGGGATGAATAATTGTGCTTGTTTGCAATTGTGTGGCATCAAGAGAGATGCTGTAGTGGAGAGTTGGGTTTTTGCAAATTATATATTGTATGCACTGAATCCTATGGGCCGAAGAGGAAAACGACTGAATGAAATGCTACTGAATATGGAGACTCCTGATAAAGATCAGCGATTCCAGCAGAACTACTCATGTATGTGCAGCAGTGAAGCCTGGGTAGACAGTCACTGAAAAAGATTGATCTAAGATGTGCATGGCACAGCCCATGGTGAGAAAGGATGCTGCTGAAGAATCTGGAGTGATGACTGGTGTCATGATCTGAGGGACTAATCTCTGAATTATTGATAGATCTATGAGAAGCAGTTGGCCACTGCTGGATGAGGTAGTGCTTACCAGAATAATTGGTAAAGTCTTGCTCTCTGTACACATTTTTTATTGAGGCTAAGCAAAGGTAAACAATGTCACATGATTTTGCATAACGACTTTCTTCCAACGAACAAGATGGAGCTCACCTATGGACCAGATGTACCTAGGACTCTGAAGGAACATCTGCAAAATGAAGCCTATTGTAGAATTATTCTGGATTTGGACATGTTTCAGCTACCGCTCTTTTGTAATGATTCTTTATAGAATCACAGGGAGGACTGTAGAAATGGACAGATAAAGGGATACCAGAATCCCCAATATGTAATTGAAGATGGATGAATTTCTTAATACAGAATGTGTTTAGAAGTTTAGCTTTTCACCTACTTCCTCTTAAATAGAATAGGATGTCATGATCATGAGTTCTGTGTAACCGTTTTTAAAATAGTCTGGAACATTGTTAAGGTAAGCATAAAGAGTAAACATAGGCTATGAACTGTGAAACTATAGTTCATTGTACAGTCACTACCAGGGCCGGATTTACCTTGAGTGAGGCCCTACGCCAACAAAAATTGTGGGCCCCCAGCAGGGGCGGCCCAAGGGGGGGTGCGGGGCCTCATTTGCATAAGGGGCCTTATTTGCATAAATATTTGCATAATGTTACCATATACTAACTTTTAGTAAACGTGCCTCTTAATGCATGTATGGATAAAGAAAGACTAAAAGATTTCTACATTACTATAATCCAGTGCCAACTGCCAGACACATTAGGAACTACTACAAACACTGCCCATTTAGAACCCATAGTAAACCCGCCGTATCCTAACAGCACTACCAGGACTCACAAAGCACCATACCCTACCAATCAAAAGGCAACACTGCAAATATTAAACCAATACATTTCAGAGAACAACAATACATGACCTACTGGGGAAAGAGAACAAGTGGCAATGTCAAATAGGAATTATATAAAACAGAACACCTCAGCTCAGTTACACATGCAGAACATAGACCATCAAACAAGTAATCATAATTTAGAAACAGGAAGACAATAATTAAACTGGGAATCCCAAAAGCCAAACTTGGAAAGTACAACACTGTAGAAATAAAACTATACATTAATTTGCTCTTGTACTAAACAAAGCGCAGACGTTAATGAGGCACATTTACCAGAGCTGACATATTCCAATTAATAAATTCAAAATAAAGAGATATTTTTCTACCTTTTGTGCATTTTTTTCAGCTGCAATTGCTCCAGCCACTTTCTTCTGGTTTCTTCGTGTCTTCTGCTAACTCTCCATCGTCTGCTGTCCATTTGTCCTTTCTTCTCTCTTCTAGATTTTTTCCATTCTCTCTCTACATCTGCTTTAACATACTAATCTTTCTCCTTTTGCTCTTTCCTCATTCCTATTTCATCCACTCAAATTTTACCCCTCCATCCTCAATCCCCACTTACTCTCCCAATACCCGGCCAATTGTAGATTTTTTATCCCTCCCACACAAAATATTTTTCCCTTCTCCATTTTACTCTTCCAGCCCCATCCCATTCTAATCCTCCCCCAACATCAGCTCCCTTCTAGTTCCAGCCTCACCCAGCATCCATTCCCTTCTAGTCCCTGCATCAGCCCATTTCCAGTCCTAGCCACCCATCAGCCCATTTCCAGTCCTAGCAACCCCCAACCCAATACCAGTCCTAGCCCCCCATCAACCCACTTACAGTCCTAACCCCCCATCAACCCATTTTCAGTTTAAGCCCCCCCTATAACCCATTACCAGTCCTAACCCCCCATCAGCCCACTTCCAGTCCTAACCCCATCAACCCATTTCCAGTCAGCCCCCCATAGCCCACAGCCCATTACCAGTCCTAACCCCATCAGCCCACCTCCAGTTTTAACCCCCCCAGCCCATTTCCAGTCCCAGCCCCCCATAGCCCATTACCAGACAGCCCCCATCAGCCCACAGCCCATTACCAGTCTTAACCCCCCCCAAAGCCCATTACCAGTCTTAACCCCCCCCAAAGCCCATTACCAGTCCTAACCCCATCAGCCCACCTCCAGTCTTAACCCCCAGCCCCTTTCCAGTCCTAGGCCCCCCATAGCCCATTACCAGACAGCCCCCATCAGCCCACAGCCCATTACCAGTCTTAAGCCCCCCCAAAGCCCATTGCCAGTTCTAAGCCCCCCCCAACAGCCCACAGTCCATTACCAGTCTTAACCCCATCAACCCACCTCTAGCCTTAACCCCCCCCCGCCCAGTTCCAGTCCCAGCCCAGCCCCAGCCCCCCCCCAATAGCCCATTACCAGTCCTACCCCCCCCCCCCCGTCGGCCTAAAGTAAAATGTAATTTAAAAAAAAAACCTGCTGGCTGCCGCCGCGGGGCCCCCTCTGCTGCCGCGGCAGCACCGACTGACCCGCGGGGGCCCCCTCTACAAGCTAAATCCGTGGGGTCGGGTCGGGTCGTTCCTTCCTCCCTCCCTCCGTGCACGCTGTGAGAGGCGCGAAGGGAGAGTGTCTCCGTCGCGCCTCTGTTAAGCCCGCAGGGGCTGATGGGAAATTTCCCATCAGCCCCTGCCGGCTTAACAGATTCAGCCTGCATGGAGGGAGAGAGGGAGGAAGGAACAGCCTGCACGGAGGGAGAGAGGGAGGAAGGAACAGCCTGCACGGAGGGAGAGTTGGAGGAAGGAACAGCCTGCACGGAGGGAGAGTTGGAGGAAGGAACAGCCTGCACGGAGGGAGAGTTGGAGGAAGGAACAGCCTGCACGGAGGGAGAGAGGGAGGAAGGAACGACCCGACCCGACGGATTTAGCTTGTAGAGGGGGCCCCCGCGGGTCAGTCGGTGCTGCCGCGGCAGCAGAGGGGGCCCCGCGGCGGCAGCCAGCAGCTTTTTTTTTTTATTTTATTTAAAAAAAATTAACTTCTTCTTTTTTTGTGGGCCCCTGCCAGCTGTGGGCCCTACGCCATGGCGTACATGGCGTATAGGTAAATCCGGCCCTGGTCACTACTGACAAAACATAATTTTTGCAACTTTTGCAATTATAAATAACTTTGTCAAAATCAAGTGAATTTCATCTAATACACTGTAATCAGATCTTACTCTGTAAAAAGAACTTTGGCGACACCTTGTGTTATTTCACGGTTATAATAAATGACTGTTACTTCCCCTTTTTTCTTTAATAAAAGGAGCTTTTTAGGAGGAAGAATTTGAATTCAATAAGCGTGGAACTATGCATGTCCATAGACCGTTTATTGTCTTCCCTCTGAGCTCAAAGAAAGTAGCACTTGTGTGTGTGATTGTGTTCTGTATTACTCTCTGCCTGTTTCTCACTGTTTGAGGACCAGAGACCAAAAAGAGCCGTGGTATTGTGGCCAGATCACGGAGTTTTCTTCAAAGTGCTTCGTGGTCAAATGGAGTGTAAACATGGAAAGATTCACAGAGTCTTTCATAAAACCGGCCAGGGCTCTCATCAGGGGTTTGCAGTACCTCAGATATTTTCCCTACATTCATCGCTTTCTGGCCCCCCTTCTAAAGCCTTCAAGGAGAGCCCGATGATAACAATTCAGAGCAAGGCGGCCTGCATCACTGTTTGCCACCCAGTGGGGTTTTTAGGTTAGAAAAGTCTCTCAGCGCTTCTCGCTGGGGCCCCCAAATTTTATTTATTTATTTTATTTTATTTATTTAACACTTATTTATATACCGCATCTTCCAGCGTTCAGTTGCGGTGTACAATCAACAACAGTCAACAATGCAGAGCTTGTTTTACATAGAACAATGATAACTTTTTACATAGAACATCTTAACTTACATAACAACGGGTTTAAAAACTAAGCGGAATAATTCAATAATTCAACTAAGACAGAATGTGTAACAGTTAAAACAAAGTACTGTCCCTATAACATAGGCAGATTATGACAGTTGTAACTATATATAGATTATGACAGTTGTAACTATATACAAGTAGAATTTTAATGCGTAAGAGTAGAGTGATTATCCATTTAAGTTTTGTATGTATTGTTTGTGGTAGGGAGTGTAAACTTTATTTTGGGTAGGTTCATGTTTAGCCATTATCTAAGTTGAGTGGAAGGTTTTCCATGGGATTATAGTGTTTAGTGAATAAGTAAGTTTTCAATTTTTTTCTGAATTCTGTTATCTCTGTTAGTGATCGTAAGTCCTCTGGTAATGAGTTCCAGACTGTTGGGGCTATGTGGGAAAAGGCTCTATTATTTGTTAATTTGTGAGTTCTTATATATTCTTTCGGTATTTTAAGTTTATTTGATTGTCCTTTTCTCTGAGTGGGCTTATGTGGTTTTTTGCTTATTAGGTTACAGAGTGTCTTCGGGGCCATGTCATTTAGGGCTTTGAATGTAGTTATTATTGTTTTGTATGTTATTCTGCTTTGTATTGGTAACCAGTGAAGGGATGCTAGTATCGGTGTAATGTGTTGGAGTGAATTTATCTTTAATATAATTCTAGCTGTTGCATTTTGCGCAAGTTGGATCCTTTTGATGTTTTGTTTTGAAATGCCTATAAGTATTAAGTTGGCGAAATCAAAGTGAGGAGTTATGGTAGCCTGTATTATATTGATAAAATCTTGTATAAATACAAGGGGGCGTAATTGTTTGAGGATTTTAAGTTTGAAGTAGATTTTCTTTAAAGTATTTCTAATGTGCGTTTCCATAGTAAGGTGTGTATCTAAGATAACACCTAGATATCTTATTTCATTTTTTATTTTAATTTCTTGGTTTTGTAGTGTTATGTGGGTTGGAGGAGTGAATGAGTGGTTTTTTGTTACAATTAAGACTTCAGTTTTGGTGTGGTTAATATGGAGGTTTTGGGTTTTTAGCCAGTGTGTGATTTCGTTGTAGCAGTCTGATAGGAGTTGAATCGGTAGGTTAGGAATTGTAAAAGGAATGTACATCATGATATCATCCGCATAAAGGTGATATTGTACTCCAAATTTTTTAAAGATGTTACAGACCGGTTTTATATAGATATTGAAAAGTAGGGCTGAAAGAGCTGAACCTTGTGGTAACCCTATTTCTTGTTTGTATGTGTTGGATGTTTGGGTACCTGTTCTTACGTTTTGTGTTCTGTTGTGTAAATATGAGGTGAACCATTTATGTACGGTGGAGTTTATGCCTATCTGCCTTAGGTTGTTGAGCAAAATTGAGTGATGCACGCTATCAAACGCTGCTGATATGTCGATGAAAAGGAGAATGAATGCCTGTTTGTGATTGTCAATTCCTTTTAGGAGTGTATCTATTAATACTGTTAGAAGTGTTTCTACTCCATGGCGGGGCCGGAAACCATATTGTTGTTCATCGAGTGGGTAAGATAAGTCTATAAATTCCTGTGTCTGTACTTGTACTACCTTTTCAATTACTTTGGCCAAGAATGGTATGCTAGAGATGGGCCTATATGATGTTGGCGATGTTTTGTCTAGTTTGGAGTTCTTTAAAATTGGACGTATTTGTGCATGCTTGAGCGGGGATGGAAGGTATCCTTGGGTGAGTGAGAGGTTTACTATTGGTAGAATATAGGATAGTAGAGTTGGCAGAGTGTTTTTTATCCATGATACTGGGCAAGGATCTAAGTATGAGGTTGTGGTATTTAGGTTGGAGATGATTGTTTTTAATGACGCTTTTGATATGGGGTAAAATTCTGACCATTCATCTACAGGTTGATAGGTGAAGTTGAAGTTGATGTTTTCTGAGGGCATGGCAGGTTTCTTAGATTTGTTTTGATAATGTTTAGCTAGGGTTTGAACTGAGATGTCAGTGATTTCGTTGCTAGAATTTTGTTCATTATTAGTTAATTTTCTGACTATGGAAAATAACTCTCTAGGTCTATTGTATGATTTTGTTAAGATTGCTGCATAATAATTTTTCTTTGTGCTGTCTATTGTTTCCTTGTATTTTGTTAGGTAGTTGTTGTATATTTCTTTGTGTACAGACAACTTGGATTTCCTCCATTTCGATTCAAGTTTTCTTAATTCTTTTTTCATTTGTTTTAGAGTGCTATTGAACCATGGTGAACTATTTGTTTTAGTGTATATGGTCTTTTTATTTGGTTGACTATTTTTAGCTGCCTTATTAATAGTATAATTCCAGTTATTAACAGCATCATCCAAATTAGTTGTTGATAAGAAGAAGGGGATTGTTGAGTCAAGGAAGTTTGTTTCATTAAATTTTTTGTATTTTGTAGTGGGGAAACTTCTTATGTAATTATTGACGCTGGGGATGGGATATGTGAGGTTTATTTTGATGATAGAATGATCAGACCAAGGTGTCTCTGTGCATTCAATGGAATTTGGGTTAACTAGCTTGAAGAATATCTCAGGGAGAAGAACTAAATCTAGTGTACCTCCTTTGATATGTGTTGCAGTTTTAATTATTTGATGGTACTCTATGTCTGCTATGGTGTCTAGGAATAATTTAGAATCTAGTGTTGGTAGTGACGGAAGATTAAAATCGCCTAGCATGATTACAGGATTTTGATCAGTAGATGAACTGAGAAGATCAATAAGGGAATCCAGGCCATCTGTTTTATTGTTTGGGGGTCTATAAATTAGGCAAATTTTTATGAGGCCAATTTTTATTAATAATGTGTCTATGTTATTATTGATATTTGATTGGATTGACTTGGCGTTTAAAGTTTTTTTTGTCATCATTAGGACTCCACCACCTTTTTTATTGGATCTATGTTTGTAGAATGAGTCGTAGTTCTCTTTATCAAGTTGATTTAGATAGACTGTATCTGTTTCAGTGAGCCAGGTCTCTGTGACACATAAGATGTCAGGTTTTAAGTTAGTTATCAGGTCATTAAATATGGGTAGTTTATTTTTCATTGATCTTGCATTAATGAGGATGCATGATAGGGAGGTTGAGTAGTTAGAACAGGTTTTCTTATCTGTTTGATGTGTGTTTGTTTGTTGTATGTGTATTAGTCTGTGATGGTTAATTTTTGAGTAGTTTTGATAAGTGCGTCCTATGTGGCAGTCATTTCGAGTATGCGTGTGTATTATAGGTATAGTCAAATGAGGTCGCAGTGCTCTAGTACAGGGGGGGGGGAGAGGGTGTACGAACTTGGAACTGACATTCTTCAGATCTGGGACTCAGGGAACTTTCTGAAGTGCTAGGCAGGTCTGTATCTGAAACTGGCATTTGTATACTTCCCTCACTGCTCTTCTGACTGTCAGAGAATGTAGTATCTGTTGAGAGGGGCAGGGAAAACTAGCCGAATTCCCTGCTGAGACTGCCAACCTAGCTGAAGTCACAGAAATCTGCCTGGGAGGAGAGAAAGGGGGGAATTCTTCTGTCTCCGGCTCCTGTACTAAAATGGGCAATTGTGATTTTAATTTAGGCTGCATTTACTGTGGGCTATGAGACAAAAGTATGCGACAGTGTTCCCCGTAGCATCTCCTGAGCCATTTAGGTCTCTGCCGACAAACATCCAGCCAGGAATCAATATAAGGGAATTGATCAGGATGTTTAGCTACCACAACTTGGTGCACTCGGCTAACTATGTCATAATCAAATGTTCCTTCTCAGGGCCAATCAGTATTAAAGCTAGCCACTTATGCTCACAATATTTCTTTAACAAGGATGGAGTCATACGAACTCCATAATCTGCAGAGAATCCCTTCCTAAAATGCTTTACCATACACTCTAAGAGGCTGCATTTCGTCTCTGATCCCCCCCATATCTTTCTTACAGGCTTTGAAAACACAGAGGGAAAGGAATGCAGACAGCCAGGAATCCGGCTGCTCTAGTCTCAAGAAGGGTAACTAACAAGATGGCGCTTTCACCACACCCTAACAAAATGGCGCTTTTGCCATATTTCCCCGACCTGGGCGCGGTCGCCTGGCCAGGAACTGCACTAATAAGGAGTCTATGCTCACTGCACAAGCCTCTGCTTGTGCTAAACACATAAATCAAGCACAGACCAACACATAGACAGCTTCCCAATTCCGTAGAAAACAGTCTAACTATT
Organism: Ichthyophis bannanicus; assembly: GCA_033557465.1. NCBI lineage: Eukaryota > Metazoa > Chordata > Amphibia > Gymnophiona > Ichthyophiidae > Ichthyophis > Ichthyophis bannanicus. Next base: position 922,299,228 of record CM066032.1, on the reverse strand, counting down.
AGGAATGCGGTTTTCCCCAGCTCAGCTCAGCTCAGGGTACTAGGGCGATTCCCTCGAGAGGTGATCACGCTCTCCTTCTCCCCGTAGGAAGGACTGATTTTTCGGAACTGCAGACAGAGACAGACCCCTGTTATCACTTACCCCTCTCAGATGTCCTCTGGAGTTGAATGGGTTGTTTCCTAGACCCCAGAGCGGGTTCTTAGGTGTCCGTCGGATAAAGTCAGTGGCAGAGGTGAATCAGGAATGAATACTTTCCAGAACAACTGGTCTGGTGGCGCCTTGTATTCCCCCCTGCGTTCGCCACCAGCCGGCTCAAACCGATTGAACCTAGAGGTAAGCAAGGTAGCCTTTTCTTTCTTATCTCGCTGTCTCAGCCGGGTCAGGGAACCAAAAATGTAGCAGATAAACGAGTGAAGAAAGAAACACCCAAGGAGTCTTAGAAGGAAACAACAGTTTAATGTGCACAGACCCAGAGAAAATAGTTTTTCCAAATTCTGGGCCCCCACCAGAGGGCTCAGAAAGATTATATAGACTTCTTATCAGATTATTACAGCATTTCTTCATGATTGGTCACTTTATTACTGTATAGAACCGACTGGAGAAAGTCTACTGTACTCTTATCTCTAGCGAAGCAGAGGAAGAGAAGTTATCTCTAGCAAGCAGAAAGAGCAGCAGGACAAAGGAATAGGGGAGGGACAAGCATGTACCAGGGTATGACTTCACCAAGAGGGGTGTATCCTTTTCACTTAACCCTTAGGGGTGTATCCTTTTCACTTAACCCTTCCAGCTCTCAGCCCTGCCTGGATTTCTACCTCACTGCCACATTCTGGACAACCTGAGAGTATTTTTAGCTAAACCTAAGTACAAAGAGTTACAGATCAATTATCAAGCATGTGTTCACCAAAATACTGAATATTTAGTTCTCTGCTCCTTTCTCCTCCATCTGCATATCTTCTTCTCTCCATGGCTTTTCTTCCTCCCATTATCGCCCATCTTTTTTTTCAAAAACATTTTACTGAACGCACCAATTTACCACAACTTATTTCTGCAATCCAGTTCCTCTCTGCTAGCCAACAATGCCAATATTTTAACAAATCTAGCAACTAACATGTATCAGTCAACAATGTCATACAATGTATTGGGCATAATTTGTTCCACCATTTTTACCCTTTCTTTTCTCCACTCACCTTCATTTTTTCTCCTGTCTCCTCACTCCAATTCAGATTAAAACCTCACTCACAAAGTTTCTGATGTTGCACATCACCCAATAGATTATGGAGGCCTTTGCATGCTTCCATACACTTCAGGAATGATTTTGCATGCAGAAACAACATTCATTTACTCTAGTTGCGGGCATTCTTGCATTTTTATCAACCAATGGCCCACCATAGGCAGTGCAGGCTCTATCCAGCTTGCAGCTATGCACATTCTGGACATCATTAGGCCCATACTAATAAACATATGCTTTTCCCTTCATCATCTCACCTCTCAACAACAATATCTCATCTGTTTTAGGCAGAGACATTCCCACAAACTGTTCTATCAGATGTTGTGCATTCTCCCAGAAACCCCTTAATTCCCCACAGCGCATAAAGTTATGCATTAATATTCCTGCTTCCACTTGATATTTTCCACAGTTAGCTGAATCCACTAAACCCATTTTACTCCTGTTTTTATTACAACACTTTATGGCCCCAATATTCAGCAGTGGCAGCTAGCGTGATTATAGCACCTAGCCATCGCTGCTGAACGCTAAACCCGGATATTAAAAGCCAGGGTCAGATCCGACCACCGGCATTGGATATCCAGGTCACCAACACAACCCAGAAGCTAACCGGGCAGCAGCGATATTGAGTGTCTGAAAACTATTTGCATGTATAATGAGGATAAAGAAAGGCTACCATATTTCTGCATTACTATCCTCCAGTGTCAACTGCCAGGTGCCATTACTACTGCCCTGCTCATTTAGAACCCATAACAAACCTGTCATATCATAACAGCACTACCAGGACTCATAGAGCACCATATCCTATTTATCAAAAGGTAGCACCACAAATATTAAACCAATACAAGCATTGCTGAACATGTCACACCTGTATTGATCGAGCTACATTGGCTACCCATTGCTGCCAGGATACAATATAAAACATTGGTAACAACGTTCAAACTCATACATAACCTAGCACCATCATTCCTTTCAACCCTTGTCAGCACACAACCAACCAACAGAGAAAGGAGAACTATCAAATCAGACACACTACAAGTTCGTAATAACATCAGATCAGTAAAAGCCAGTACTAGCCGCAGAGCATTCTCATTCTCTGCCCCTACCATCTGGAATCGACTACCATACGAACTACGAGCAATTAAAGACATCAATGCTTTCAGGAAGAAACTAAAAACCCATCTTTTTCATTGTCACTACAATTGGATGTAATCAACAGTGGACCACCAGATAAAGCAAACGAAACATGAACCTGATCTGTAGAAATGTTCTTTGTAAATATGGTAAAGTGTAAATATGTAAAGTCTAACCATTAAGTGCTTAATTCTGTGTGATGTGCCATTCCCTCAAATCTATGTGAATATTTTCCCAAATTTCTGTCCTGATTTGACAACTCCCAAATTTGTAATCAAACCGCTACTGATCGCTGGAAGTAGCGGTATATAAGTGTAAACTAAATAAATAAATAAAAATCTTACTGGGAAAAGAGCATAAGTGGGTCTACTACACAGAAACTCAATGAACAGAATAGCACAGTTCTGTAATATACGCAAAACAGATAGGCTGTCAAAAAATACAGAACAAGGGATCACAATTTAAAAATCTAAAGACAATAATTGAACTGGGAATCCTAAAAGCTAAACTTTGAATGCACCACAACACTGGAAAAATTAAACTATGAAATTAATTTTCTCTTATACTGAACAAAGCGCAAACACTTCAGAGCACATTTCCCAAAGTGGACATATTCTAGTTAATAAATTCAAAATAAAATACTTATTTTTTTCTAACTTTTGTTGTTTGGGCATTTTATTTTTCAGTCGCAATTGCACCAGTCTCTCTCTTTTGCATTTTTCATGTCTTCTGCTAACTCTCCATTGTCTGCTGCTCATGTCCTTTCTTCTCTTCTCCTATTTTTCCCCATTTTCTGTCTACATCCACATCTGAAATACTGATCTTTCACTTTTTGTTATTTTCTCCATTTCTTTCTTTATTCATTCATCCTCTCAATTTCAATCTTTTGTCCTCAATCCCCTTTTGACTTTTCACCTAGCAACTTTCCATGTACTCTTCTAACCTCCAGCCCAGCTCCATTTCTCATCTCACACCTTTGCTAGCCTCTTATTCCCCTCTATAGCTCCTAGATCCCTTCCATCACCCAGATAATCCCTTCCATTCCCATTCTCCCCATCCCCCAGCATCAGCCCATTTCCAGACCTAGCCTCCCCAGCATCAGTTCTCCTCTAGTCCCAGTCTCTCCCAGCATCAGTTACCTTCCAGTCCCCTCATCCTCCAGTATCAGCCCATTTCCAGTCCTAGTCCCCTCAGTATCAGTCCTCTTCCAGTCCCAATCCCTCCCAGCATCATCTCCCTTGCAATCCCAGGCTTCCCATCCCCTAGCATCAGCCCATTTCCAGTCCTAGCCCCCCAGTATTAGTATTCCTCCAGTTCCAGTCCCTCCATCCCCCAACATTAGCCCATTTCCCTTTCTAAGCTCAGCAGCAGTCCCAGTGCCAGAGGCTACCGTCCCCCCCCCCCCTTCCCCTTCACTCACAAACATACACACACACACACACTTACACATACATACACATGGCCCCACACCTCAAGGAACTCTGGCTTGAGGGGGAGCCGGTGAGAATAGAAGCCCGGCTACCCAACTCACTTCTGCACAGCTACGGGAGTAAAGACCTGCCAGAGTGGTTTCTTTTTGTTCTGCAGCTGTGTTAAGTTGTTTGCTGCCAGTGTGGGTCACTATGTAGAGGTTAAACAGGGACATTTCCTAACAGAAATGGCCTTTAGCTCATGGGTTTGAGAGCTACTGTGTCTTCTTCCTACCCAGTGGAGTTGTAGCTTTGGTACATCCCACTTGTCTGAACTGGTCTAGAAGGATGATATGGAAGATGACATTTTACTTACCAGTTAATGTCCTTTCCTTGAGTCCTGCTAGACCAGTCCAGGGCCCGCCCCTGGAACTGTATTTCTCTGTACGTCTGCTGCAGTATCCTTGGGTCAGCTATGAATTTTTGTATAACTCTGTTTATTGAAATGATACACAGTACATTTAACAGCACTCCGTTAGACATTTACAAACTAAATAACAACATTAATACTGAAGAAAATCCAGAGTGATCCAACATTATTGTTTTTTTCTTTTTATTACCCTCCCTCCCAACCCCCTCTTACTCCCTCACCCAGGAGTTGCAATTACTTCCGTATACTCTGGCATGGTGGTGGCTCTTACACCACAACCCGAGTCTCTCTAAGTGCCAGCCTTAAATCTCCTAGTTTACTACTAACCTATCTGCATCCCTCACCCCCTCACCCCCTATCCCCCCAGCCCCCCTCTTTGTTCTATGGACAGACTGGACCGGGAGCCTCATACACAGCACTCTGCATTGGATTTCCCAGGGCACCCCAGTCCATTCAGCTGTGAGAGCCCTACCAAGCCAGTAGTTCATTGCAGGCCATTGGGGATAAAATATCAATATACCTACCCCAGACTGCCAGGAAATTTAACTGCCGCTGCATGCTGCCTCTAGCCGCCAGATGCTCCATCAACATTAACTGGTGAAAACCATTCCACCATGCCCAATAAGATGGAATTGTGGGTTCCCTCCATCGGAGCAAGATTTGTTTACCTATTAGGCATGCCTTCCGCACCAGTAGCCGAGCCCATTGCCTCTTAGGTCTAGATGGGGCGAGATCATCAAACACTACCAACGGAGCCGTCCATTTAACCATCTGCCCCAGGAGAGACTCCAGGTAGTTTTGTAACCACGCTCAATATTGGCGTACGTTCTTACATTTCCACCATATATGTTCCAAATCTACCATCGGGGAGTCACATCTGGGGCATCCTCCACTAAAAGTAAGACCACTCCGAAAAGCTTGTCTATGGAGAATTGCCCGATATTGTAATTCACGCAGCCGGGCACCTTTCACTAGGTTAGGGATACGTAACACTGCTCGGCGCATCACCTCTGGATCAACTGGGATCCCCAATTCGGCTGCCCACCGGCCCTCCTCATTCGAAAACTCCTGTGTCGGGGCCCACTGTTGTAATTTCTGGATGAATTGCGATATCGACATCTGATCCCTCTCCCCAAATTCAAAAAAGAGTATTATCTGTGCCGATATCTCTGCACACACTGCCTCTTGAGGAAAAGTGCGAACATACTGCGTCACCTGCATATATACAAAAACACGAGTGGCCTTTAAGCCAAACTCTATTTGCAGTGAGGAAAACGTTTTAGTCTTCCCCTCCAAATTTACTAGGTGACCTATGCTATATAACCCATCATGCTTCCACTCCCGAAAGACCGGGTTCTCCATTCCTGGGGTAAAAGCTAGGTTCCCTTGAATCGTCAGGAAGCTAGTTTGGCGTGAATCTATTTTCCATCTTGCACAGAGATAGTTCTATACACGCCATATGGGGCTAACCAACAGACTACAAGAAACTCACGAGGGCAAATCCCAAGCTGCCAGATGCATTGGGGCTGATAACGAGAGCGGAGCAACAAAATTCTCCTCTAATTGACATGGTGTAAATATCTCTGTCTGGCCTAACCAATCCCTCAAATGTCTCAATTGGCATGCCCTTGCGTAACTCATAAGATCCAATACTCCGATACCACCCTGCTTCCAAGTACCCTTCATTTTTTGAAGTGATATCCCTTGATGGCTTCCCCCGCCAAAGGTATCGATGCAGCAATTTTTCAAATATAAGAACATCCTTGCGCAACAAGCGAAGAGGCAGCAGCTCTAATACATATAACAACTTTGGTGGCAGTGTCATGCGATAAGCTGCCACTTGTCTGACCAACGACAGAGGCAGTGGCGCCCAATCTCTCATCTTAGTCTGCAAGAGCTGAAGAGTAGACTCCCAGTTCAATTGATAAATTAGCCCTGGATCACCCGGCAATTGAATACCCAAATATCGAAATGAAGTATCAGCCCATCGCAATGGAAACCCAGTACCCCATCAGTCCCGCAGCTGCCCCGTAACATCTAATTCCTCTGACTTAGTCATATTTCAGCACAGACATGAAATTTGACCAAATTTCTCAAACTCCTTCAGCAGATGCGCAAGAAAGGCCTGTGGGTAGGTTAGATGCACCAATATGTCATCTGCAAAAGTCAAAATTTTAAATTCTAAGTTACCAATCTGCACCGCCTTTATTCTTGGGCTCTGTACCACCGTACATATGAATGGATCTAGGCCAAAACGTATAACAATGGAGACAGGGGGCAGCCTTGTCGAGTCCCTCGTTGCAACTTAAAACCATCCGAAACATATCCATTTACTAATACTGCTGCTGTTGGTTGCAAGTACAGGTTGTGAACCATGTGCATACAGGACTCTCCAAGGCTGTACTTGGGCAATACCGGGAAAGATATTCCCATCCTATGCGATCAAACGCCTTTTCCACGTCGAAGCTAATCAAGAGGGATGGAATCTGTTTATCCTGTACCCATTCCAGGGAGACTACTATTCACCGCATGTTAGCCACCGCATGTCACAAATCCGACCTGAGTACCTTGCACCAGCTTAGGGAGGAGTTCAGATAATCTATCTGATAAAATCTTAGCCCAAATTTTATTGTCAAAGTTAATTAATGAAATCGGTCAATATGACTCATTCAGAGGGTCTTTGTCTGGCTTAGGTATAAGGGTAATATACGCATGATTATCCCTCCATGTGCTCCCCTCCTTCCCCGTACGGGCCTTACACATTGCAGCTAGGTCCTGCCACCTGAGTGCATAGTATTTTATAAAATTCTGCAGTAAAGCCATCTGGGCCAGGTGTCTTACAGCATTGTGCCCTGTTAATCACCTGCATCACTTCCTCCACAGACACCGGTGCCCCTAACTCAGCCGCTTGTTCAGACGTAATTCTCGGTAGTGCCAGCTCCTGTAAATTTTCCTAATCCGTGAAGGTGATACCGCCTCACAGTTTTTGATAGTAATCCCGAAAAATCTTCGCTATTACTGGGGTATCCTTATTAGTTTACCTGAGTCATCATATATTGCGGGTATTAATCGGCTTCCCCTTGGACCCCGCAAACATTTGGAAAGCAACTTTCCAGCTTTATCCCCATATTGGTAGAGTTGAAATTTATAATATATTAAGGATTTCTTAGCTTGTTTATGTATAACTTCATTAAGGGCAGCTTGAGCCTCCATATATCGTGCCCTCACTTCCAGATTAGAGTTCTGGGCATACTGTCGGTGCATTCTAGTGACCTGCCTCTCTAGACGCACCACTCTCACATCCAAGAGATGCCTACATCTAGCCATGTAGGCCAGGATATCCCCACGAAGGACCGCTTTAGCCACCTCCTAGAATAGTTCCAGATTATCTTGGTGCTGTCCATTATGCATCACATAGGAGCTCCATCTTTCTCTAATATATGAATGAAACTGTCCCTCTCTATAGAGTTTGAGTGGAAAACGCCACAATCTTGGCCCTAATCGATCCCCCTGCCACCTCAGTTCCAGCCCTATGGGGCATGGTCTGAAAGTCCCAATGCGCCTATTGTAGCCTCCTCAACCTAGGAAAAGAGAGCTGTGAATACTAAAAATAGTCGATTCTGGAACTTGTACCATGTGCCTGTGATAGATGGGTATAGTCTCACTCCCCAGGGTGGAGTAGTAGCCAAGGATCCACCAATGCCAGCCAGGCACATAATCTCTGCAGGATACGGGTACCACCCACCTGGGTAGCTTGATCATCTCAAGAAGTATCAATCGGGGAATCCAATACCCCATTAAAATCCCCCCCACACACACTAAATATTCATCTACCGGAAGTTGCTCAAACATCGAAGCCAGTTGGGTGTTATAAGGGGCCGCTGGCACATTTGGCCCATATATATTACCCAGAACTATTGGACGTCCTTCCAATTCTCCCAACAATATCACATAGCACCCCTGCGGGGCTGTATATTCTTGGGAACAAACAAACAAACAAATCCATTTATGTATTAATATCACTACCCCTCCCTGGCACACCAATATCTTACCCACCCAATCTCTACGCAATTTCAGATGCTCTACTGTTGACTGATGTGTTTCTTGGAAAAAAGTCACTTCACACCTCTGGCGTGCTAGGGCTCGCAGTATTTTGGATCGTTTGATGGGCGTATTAAACCCACAGACATTCCAAGAAAAAATTCTCAGCCCGTATCAAATATCAACGTGCTCATATCACAGATGCAATTTCTTGGTATAAGGCAGGGTCCCCCCCCCACCCCAGCCCAGGGACCCCCCCCCCCTTTCTCCTTCCTCCATGTTCCCAGCCGGTCCATCCCTAGAACCCCCTCCAACTAATACCCCTCCCATCCCAATCCCTTAGCCCTCTGACCCTTCCCCTCTACCCCTCCCCTCCCCTTTCCTTCTCCTTCCTAACTCCTCTATGGAGCACTATGGGATCTAATGCGTAAGGGCTCTGCCTACCCAAAGTTACTATCCCCCCTTTAACCTCTCGATCCCCATAGGTCCTCAGGTTGGAATAATCATTAACCAAGACCCTATGCCCAATTATTAAGGTCCCTAAAAAGTAACCAATCAATTAGTCTAAAGGAACTCCTGTTCACTGCTAAGTCAGTGCTACTTCTCTCCTCTCAACCCCATTTGTATGCAATTGTGTGAAGGATACTTTCACCTATCCTATGCCAGCTACCCCTCTCTTACATTGACCATCCTATAATATTCTCTTTACCCCTCTCGTAAGCCCCTACTCCCTTCCACTTACACCCCCCGTTCTTCCACCCCAATAGGGATATCACAAAGTATTCAACAGTGAAAAGGACCCCAACAAAATATAGAAAAAAACATAACCAAGCTGGGTAATAGTGATAGTAATGGGAAACAGCAAAAAACACCCCCAAGAAAGCACCCAAAAAGAAATATATGAACTGCGGAAGGGTCCACGCACCATCCCCATACAGGATGAATGATCCTACAGGGATATTGGGCTGTGCAGGGTGTCCCTCTCCATTGGACAGGCTCCCTGTGGCGTGCACATGTCCCACAACAGCAGGGCGGGCATGTCAGAATGGGCAACTGAACAGATGCTGGAAAAGGGGACACAGAGGGCTGCAGGCGGCACATGCTGTGATGCAGCTGGGCCACAGTGCAGACTAGAGTAATGCCTAACTGGCCCATAGGAATGCTGAAACAGTAGAGCAGCCAGACAGCAACTGCTGAGGGCCCAACATGGGCACGAGAGTGTGCTTCCCACGGTGTCACAGGGAATAGTACCCAGCAGGTACCCCCAATGGCACGGAACATTGGCAGGCGGTGCTGGGGGAAAGCGTGGACAGCTATGCAGGCACCCCTAGCCCAGAACCCGCACCATAGGCAGCCGCCTACCTGCACACTGGATGGCCTGAGACTGCGCAGCACCAGCACCACCAGCAGAAGGGCATGTCAGCATGGTGGCAGAGGGGTACTGGTGGTGGAGGGGGCAGTGGCAGCTGCCCAGAGCAGACCATGGCCTAGCCCTGTTTAGGTGGGTGCCGTGCACTGCAACAGACAGGCTCTGTCTGACAAACAGTCATGATATCTCCAGGGAATGCACTATCTCTGTGGCAACACGGTGGTGCAGTGAACACAGCCAGTGTGTTCAGGAGCAGAAGGTCACAGGTTCAAGTCCCAGCTGTGTTTCCTGCCAACCCAGTCCCCATATTTTACCCACTACTAAAACGTGCTAATACAGACAGAACCTTTATTGCAGATAACAGAAACATGCCCAATAAACCTACATTTTACCCTACAGAGCACAGACACCATAAACATGCACATTACCTAGAGCAGAGTCTCCCAAATGCAGTCCTGGAGGGCCAAACACCATTCAGGTTCCATGCTGCCTCTAATAAACATGGCTGTGCTGCATGTCTATGCACCACCCCCATCGTATGCAGATGTATCTCATGCATATTCATTAGGGACAGCATGAAAACCCAAACAGTGTTTGGCCCACCAGGACTGGAGTTGGGAACCTCTGCCCTAGAGCAGCGGCCAACAGGGGCAGACACACCCTCACCCACAGGCTCCATTATCCAAAGCCTCCTGGAGAGGCAGGATGTTGGGCCCTGCGTGCATCTCCTAATACTAGCACTTGCATACCTTAGCAATGCAACCCTAAACCTGGGAATATTGTACACACCTATCAAACGGTTGCTATGATTACTGGCAGATAGCAATTCCTAAGTTAAGCACAATTTGCTGATTGAACTGCATCATAGCAACCTTTCTGCTGTCTGTGGAGTGTGCTTCAGGTCTGGTGGCTGACAGTGTTTACCACCCTGGGGAGTGACCCCAACAGTATTGCGTACCATAGCCATGCCTGCACTGTGCCCAGGACTGGTGCGGTGGCCAGGGCTGCCAAGAGCCTCTATATTTGCACAATGCTGGCATAGGTGTGGGAGCGTGTGTTTGTCTATCCAGTGTGTGGTGTCTGCCAACACCTTCCTCAGCCCACACTGTTGCCAGTATAAGCCTGCCAATGTGCATAATGAGGAGCAAGGTACCATGGGTATAGCCCGGACAGGGTGGCCTGGCCAGGATGCATCTGCACAGGGCATAGGGCAATGGCTCGGACATTGTAGTGCCTGACAACCACCTGCACGGACAGGGTGGCCACAGCATGTCCTGCTGGGAGGTCACTCTCACCCTGACTGAGCAGTGACCACTGCATGGCTAGGTTCCCCCATAGTGCTATATAGTGTTTCTCTCATGTGATGTTTATGGTTCCCTTTTGGGGCCCAATCACTGACTTATCTGCTTGGTGTGTATGCTGACATCCCAGTTTTGGGTGCATGCATCTCCTCCAGAAACATGCACTATGGACTAGCTAGCAGACTGTCTGCAGCTAGTATGTGTCTGGCTGGAACATCTTGCAGGGTGCAGCAGCTGGAGGCTTGCTGCTGGAGAGTGTCAGATAGTGGTGGGGGGCAGCTGAGTATTTCCAGGCCTTCTGTCTGCCTTGCCTTATGGATGTGTACAGATCTGCATTGCCTGCCCTGTATGGTGTCTGTTCCCCAGCAGGACTGGGGTTGATGGTCCTCTCTACTGTCACATTGCAGGGAGGTAGAGTGTGGCTCTGTTGGTGGGAGATCCTGTTTCCCACCCTGAGCCACAGAGAGTGGGTTGGGTGGTGGTACATAATCCACCTATTGGTCCAAATACCCCCCCCCCTTCACCTACATCATGTGACCATGGTACCAACACAGGATATGCACTATTTTGGGTGCATCATAGCCCATAAGGGCTAGACATGACTGAGAAATACAGATGTGTCGGCAGGAACTACCTATCACACACACTAGCACTGATGGGGACCTGCAGCATAGCCTATTTCAGCCATGAAAGGTGCTGTGGACCTGGTGCTGGGTGCCCCACCTCACCCTCAGGGTGAGCACAGTACCCGCACAATGTGACGGTCTGTAGCTACTCTGTGCCAGTAACATACACGGTCAGTACCCCCTACCAGGCTGAGGTGCTGTGGGGGTGCACACGGTCAGTTCCCCCTACCAGGCTGAGGTGCTGTGGGGGTGCACACGGTCAGATCCCCCTACCAGACCGAGGTGCTGTGGGGGTGCATACCCCATCTTGTGATCATCTGTAGACTGCTGATTTGCATGTGCAGTGCATCATGAGTATGGGTGGGTTAACCCTATCCTGGTAACCATAGCAGACTGTTTGTGTGGTGACATGCAGTCCTTCTGTAGCCAGCCAGGGGCTTGTTAATAGCTGTAGCCCACTGGTTACTTCACTGCCTGTGAAGCCAGAGGTCACGGGTTCAAACCCACAGTGGGGTTATTTGATAGGGCTATCCAGAGCATTGTCAATTTTTAATGTACATTAGTGCTGCCAGCAAAAACACCCTCAGAGTGCTGTAACCATAAGGTGCCTCAGAAGGCGCTTTATAGGGTGCCCTATAAAGCGCCTTCTGAGGCACCTTATGGTTACAGTCCATATAAGGTGCCTTATAAGTTGTCCTATGGAGCGCCTTATAGGGTGCCCTATAGGGGACATTATAGTGTGCCGTGGCAGACAGTGCACTTTATAATGTGCCCTATGGAGTGCCTTATAGGGTGCCTTATGTGGCACCTTAGGTTATGGCACGTGAGGGTGTGTTTGCTGGCAGCAATAATTAAAATACAAATAAAATGCCTCAAGAAACAATACTTACATGTCAAAGCTGATGCCTCAGCCAGCCTTATACATTAGGCACACTGGGGGATCAAACTCATGACCCCTATATCATCAGTTAGTGTATTAACCATTGTACTACACCTCTGTTTCTGTGTTTGCATGTCTGGGCACCTACTTAAGATTACCGTGCGTTAACGCGCTTAGTGGCGCTTAGCCCGTTAATGTGCGCAGCAGCGCACGTTATCACGCGATAATTCCGTTTTGCTACTTTAAGACTGAAACGCCCACTCCTTTTATGGCAGCCTGCACACTATCGCCGAGCGCACATTAAGACGGTTTAGTAAACATACCCCTAAGTTTCTCTTTTTTTTTCTTCCTCTTGGCTCCTTTAATTGTGGTTTGCCAGGGAATTATCATGCCGTTATTTTCTGGATTTGATACTGTTTTTCCTTTTCTAATTGCCTTGTATGGCAAGACCTTTTCTTCAAGTTTTGTGCTTGTATTTTTTTGCAAATTATAAAAAAAAAAAAAAATTGGGCAGAGCTTTCAAGTTACCCCATTCCAGAGGGAGAATGTAGGTCAGTTCTAGATTTCTGGTAACCCTGATACACTATGAGATCTGCAGAAGAGAGAGAAGTAGGAATTACTTTCCAGAACATGGTGGTATTTGTAATTTCAAAACGGGGTAACCAAAATCTCTGCTTCCTGGAAAAGGATAACTTCACAACTCTGCCTGGGGAAGTTGCAATGCTTCTTGATATCGAGAAAGGGAGGAAAGCTAGACCTGGCCAAGGGAGAGGGGAGAGAGCAGTAGACAGGTGGGTTGTCTGGAGACTTAGGCAAGATTCTACAGCAAGAGGCAGATTTTGAGGCCATTAACACAAATGCAGATTCACAGGAAACTACGGGACCAACATTTTGGCAATTACAGTATGCCTTTAATGAACAAATCATCTATATAATAATAATAACTTCCGTTTCCAATATGTATATAATAGCCTCCAGCACAAATCTATTCAATTGTTATTAAAATCCCTTTCTTACATGGGCATAGTTTTGGGCAGGGTGGAGTGAGGGGGCATTGTCCTCCCAAACATGCTGGCTCTCTGGTCCCCAACCCACACTGCTTCCACTACTGCTGCCTTTTCTGTGTCTTCAGTAGCAGCAGTAACGGTAGCAGCAGCAGTGGATTGGCCTCCAATTTGGAAAAAAACCCACAGGGGTAAGCACTTCCTTGTTAGAAAGGCTGGTCTGGTCCCGTCCCCTCTGACACAAAGAATGCCTCAGAAAGGGGCAGGACCAAACCGCTACCACTGCTGCTGCAGGCACAGAAAAGGCAGGGGTGAGAGGGGGCAGGAGGGTATGTGGAAAGGCGGAAGAGAAATGCTGGGCAAATGGGGACAAGGGGAGGGTGGAATAGCCAGAAGGGAAATGCTAGGCAGATAGGCACAAGAAGGGAGGAGGGGGGGGAGGGTGTTAAATGGCTGGAAAGGAAATGCTATACAAATGGACACAAGAGGGTGGAATAGCTGATGTTGCACATGAGGAGGGCAGAGGGCAGATGTTAAATAGAAAGCATAGAGGAGATGACACAGGACAGATGCTGGACACAAAGAGGGGTGAAGCCAAATATTGGACACACAGTGCGGGGAGGGGGGAGGGGGGGGGAGGCAGGAGCATGACACAGGTAGGGGTGGTGGACATAGGCTGGAGGGGTAGAGACAGACAGAGGGTGGGGGATATAAGGGGATGGAGAGATTATGGAGTGGGGGTATATGCTAGACATTTGGTAAAGGGTTTAGAACAGTGATTCCCAAACTTGGGGTCAGGACCCCAAATGGGGTCACATCATCAGTGGATGGGGTCACAAAAACATGACCATTTCCCCTTTTCTCTGGACTTTCATTGTGACCTATGCCAAGTAGTGGCAATCATCAGTCAACATGTAGCCCGTGAACCAGTGAACATTCATAGGCCCTGGGTAAGCCTCATGTTAGGCTGGAAACCCATGCTGAGTACTGGCATCCATAAGCATGCACTGCACACTGGCACTAGGGACCCTGTGCTGATGCTACTGCTTCTGTTGCCACTACTGTTGCTGTTGCTACTGCTTTCTGCTTTAGATGAGTGGAGGAAGGGGAAGGAGCCTGGAGATCTGTTATTTTGATTTCAGCATCACCTAGGGTCATGTGAATTTTCAGTTGTTAAAATGGGGTCATATGGGATAAACGTTTGAAAAGCACTGGTGTAGAGGGATAGAGAGCAGATGCTGGACATGGGGTAGGGTCATAGGGGGATAAATAGCAAATGCTGGGCATGGGGTGGGGAGAGAGGCAGATGCAGGATATAGGGTAGGGTGAAATGAAGAAATACTGGACACGGAGTGAGGGAGAGAGAATGCTGGATGGAGGGAATAAGCTGTGAAAAAGTGAAGAAGCAGGAGAGAGGGAGAGGGCAGGAGAAAAGGGGATAGATGCTGAACACAGGGAGTGTGGAAGAGTGAAAGGAAAGAGTTAGTTAAACACTGGGGAATAAGTGGCTGGGGAAGGGTAGAGAGATGGAGTGACATGTTGTAAAAAGATGGAGATTGAAAACGACATAAGAAAGAGAAATGAAATCTGAGTGATAAAGAGAAAAATAAATGGAAGAAAGCTTAAAGAAAAAGATCAACGTCAAAGATGGATGTAGGGGAACAAGTGAAGAAGACAGGAGTGAAAAGAAGTGTCAGATGGATTGTAGACTCTGGAAAAGAGTTAAGAGAAGACAGAGGACACAGAAACCAGATACCATGACCAAGGCAATTAGGAAAATTAAATAGCTAGACGATAAAGGTAAATAATTTATTTTCAGTTTGATGACTGGAATATGTCAGTTTTTGGATTTTATATATGCCATCTTTATATTTTGCACAGTGCAGGGGGAAATGCATCACTGTTTGTTTCTTGGATTGCATTGCATGCAGAGCCTAGCTTGTTGGGGTTTCAATTTAATTTTGTCTACATATTTCTACTTTGAGTTTGTTATAATTTATTCTGTACTTGGTGAGAGTCTAACTGTTTTCTGCCTGTGTTTCTGAGACTATGGGGTATGGTGTGTAATAGTTTATATAATCTGAACTTTGGAAAGTCCTTCATAAATGCAACAAACTCATCAACCAGACAAAAAGAGAATACCACACAAACATCATACTCAAAGCCTATAACAAACCGAAAGAACTATTCGAAATAGTGAAAAATCTTACTAATGAACCCAACACTGAAAGAGATGTGCAGATAGATCCACAATCCTTCGCAGACCACCTACAAGAAAAATTGGATACTGCACCGCAACCAATGACAAGCATAACCACCGAACCAACCACATTCTCTAAAACATGGGACAAATTCAGCACTCCATCTACTAAGCAGCTCTCACAAAACATCATCGCACTCAACACGAGCACCGCAGCAACAGATCCATGCCCAGTGACGTGGATTAAAGCAACAAAGGAAAACTTCATCCACACCATACACAACGTGGTGCACAGCTCACTGTCCCAAGGAGTCATGCCAAACCATCAAAAGCTAGCTACAATTAGACCAATCCCGAAGAAATCCCCACTAGACAAGAGCAACCCAGCAGTCTACAGACCGATCTCAAGCATACCCCTACTGGCAAAGATTATAGAAAAAGCGGTACAGCATCAGCTCCAGGACCACATTGACACACATGCCCCACTGGACATCAACCAACATGGTTTCCACCCGAACCATAGAGTCGAAACACTCCTGTTATACCTCTTTAACAACATAATCCAAATCATAGACAACCGCAAGAGAGGAACACTTATGATCTTCTTAGACATATCATCAGCATTTGACACAGTGGACCACAGAATTCTTCTAGCAAGACTACAGAACACTGGACTACACAGCACCACCCTGAAGTGGTTCAACTCATACATAACGGACAGACAGTTCCAGTTCAAGATTGGCCCCAATACCTCTCGACCCTCAAAAATCAACAAGGCGTCCTACAAGGCTCCGCCCTATTAGCACTATTATTTAACCTCTACATTCAACTAATCTGCAACATCATGAAAGAACACAAAATACAATACACAATCTATGCCGACGACATCATGATATATACCCCAGTCAACCTCGACAACCCTGATTATACCAGAATAACAGACTGACTCAAACACATGACCAGCTGGTTTCAAGACAACAACCTAACATAAACTACAAGACTGAGGCACTACTCATCACCTGAAACTCCAGCTTCATTCCGCCACCTGCCATCAAGGTCAACAACACAACAATACCCATAAAACCGGAAGTGAAATACCTCGGAGTGACTCTCGACAAGGAACTAAATCTACAGTTACTCATCAACAGAACCACCAAAAATGCATACCTCAAGATAAGACTAATCAGATGCCTCAAACCCTTCCTCGCTCATGATCATTTCTGCACGGTCTGTCAAGCACTAATAACTCCCATCCTAGACTTCTGCAACCCAATCTATCTGGGCCTAACTAAGAAGACACTCAGGCCACTGCAAGTGGCTCAAAATACAGCAGCATGCATAATATCTGGCTCATCAAGGCTCATCAAGACAAGATCACATCACCCCTATTCTAAAACACCTCCACTGGTTCCCAATCAGCGCCTGCATCAGATATAAGACAGTCTTAAATATATTCAAAATCAAACACCGGACATCAGCACTCAGCCTACAACCACTCATACAACCCGACATCAGCACAAGACGGAGGAGGAGAGGCACCTCGGACACCATAAACACACCAAAAGACTTCACCAAGGCTCTTAAGAACACCGCAAGAAGAGCTCTATCGATGGCGGCACCTGCAATATGGAACCCCCTCCCTGACGACCTACGATCAACAGAAGACATTAAGGACTTTCGAAAACTACTCAAGACAACGCTCTTCATTGAGCACTATGGTGATAGCACATAATTGTGCCTGCCAACTCCTGGACTAATATCAACTCCCCACCCTTACTCCCTCATGTACATAAGATTGTAAAGTAGCTCATGCTCTAAATAGCCCACCACGAATCAATGCCAACTTACACACACACTCATTCACTGTATAACACTGCATGATCACACAAATATCAATGTATTTGATTGTTTGCTGTGTACACCGCTTTGATTAAAGGAGAAAGCGGGATATAAATCCTTTTAAATAAATAAATACATAAATAACTGCTAATCTTTAAGAACTGATTGATTGACATTTGTAGAACAGTGTTTTACATCCACTGTGCCTTCACACCTGATCAAGAGAGCCATGGTAAAAGCCATTACGATCTGCTTGAATCCAGACCATCAGATGGGCTGTGCTCTGCTCCCACCATCTCACAGCAACCAGCGACACCAGCAGATCTCTTAAATGTGCAAGAGCTCCTTTCTGATCACATGTGTAGTCGCACAGTCCTTTTTAGACGTAGCATGAACCCCAGAGTGTGAGAATTATAAGGCAATTATTTGGCTATGATGATCATCAACTCAATACCATAATTGAGAACTGGAATCATTCCATTGCAGAAGCCACAGAAGCACCAAGCAAAAAATATCACAACAAAGAATGCACCGCACTCCATGGTATTCTAATGAGGTAAGAGAAGCAAAAAGGACTCTAAGAAAGAGTGAGAGAAAATGGAGATGGAACAAGGACCAAGATACCTTACATTACCGAATGAAGCAACAAGAATACAGTGACCTAATTAACAGAGGTAAACAGGAATACCACACCAATCTCATTATGAAATCTGCAAATAAACCAAGAGAACTTTTCAAAATAGCCCATACTCTCACCAAGGAATCGTCACACGAAAGAAACGCCGCAATACACCCACAAAGAATTGCAAACTAATAACAAAGCAGAAGAGCATCCACCAAGACACAACACCACTGTCAATAGACTCTAAAGAACACACAACACTCACCGGAACATCACACAACACCGGAACATGGGGTGAATTTACCACTCCATCTACCAAACAACTAGCCCATGCAATATCCACACAGAAAACAACAACTTCATCTAATGCCCGGTACCATGGATTAAATCTGTCAAGGAGGAGCTCGTCCCACTCATATACAAAACAATACAAACATCCCTTACCCATGACTATATGCAAACAATTCTCAAACAAGCATTAATAAGACCTATCTTTAAAAACCCTGCACTTGACAGAATGACCTCACTGCCTATCGACCAATCTCCAGCTTACCATTTATGGTCAAAATCATAGAAAAAAATGGTACAAATGCAGCTGCAAGATCACATAAGCTCACACGCACCACTAGACCTCCATCAACATAGATTCAAACCCAACCATAGCATAGAAACATTGCTAACATCGCTCTTCAACAGCATTAAAGGTATAGACAACATAAAAAGAAGTTTCCTACTAATTTTCTTAGACATATCAACCTTCGACACTGTATCCCACAACATATTTTTGAAAAGCCTACAGGAAATTGGTCTGCACTACATCACAATCAAGTGGCTCCAATCATACCTGGAAAACAGGCAACAGCACATCAAATGCGGAGGGAATACATCTATTCCATTCAGCAGGGCATACCACAGGGGCCAGCCATATCCTCACTGCTTTTCATCCAGCCTATCTGCAATGTCATTAAAAAACACAAAATTCGCTACCAGCTACATGCCGATGACATTACGATATATACCCTAATCAACATAGACAAACTAGCCTACACAATTATAACCAAATGTCTTGAGGAAATGATCACATGGTTCAGCAACCACAACCTCAGCATAAATTACAAAAAGACAGAAGCCCTTTTCATAACAAGAAACAGTCTTCACCCCCCCCCCCCCATGTACAATCGAGCTACAAAACAGAAGCATAACCGTGAAAAATGAAGTCAGATACCTAGGAGTCATTCTGGATCAGAACCTGAACTTACAGTTCCACATAAACATGACTACAAAGAATACATACTACAAAATGAAGATCATCCGGAAATTGAAGCCACTCCTCAGCCAGAAAGACTTCCGCATGGTACGCCAAGCCATTCTTACACCAATTCTTGGCTACTGCAACTGACTGTACCAAGGCCTACCAAGGCAAACCATCCACCCCCTCCAAATGGCCCAGAACACGGCACTCGTATCATCGCAGGATCAGCAAAACATGACCACATTACGCCCATACTGAACCAGCTATGCTGGCTCCCAGTGAAAAGTCGCATCAGGATCAAAACAACACTCAACATCTTCAAAATTCAACAAAACAACTCAGCAGAGATCTTCCAGAACCTAATCATAAGAGAGCCTGACAGCCGACCAAGAAGGATCCACAGCAGGAACATGATCCTTACACCCAGTGCTTACCCTAAATCCAAACAGACCACATCCATTACAGCATTTTCACTTTATGCACCAAGTTTGTGGAACTCCCTCCCAGAAGAAATCAGAACCATGCCTGACATTAAGGACTTCAGGAAAAAGTTTTAAAAACTTTGATTTACAAAGAACATAGCACTTCATAAAATGCCCTTCGCTCATTGGTACCTGACGCTGGCTCAAGACCACTCCAATACACAACTGTGACCCAAGAGTACTCTAATACAGGATGCTCCACTTCTACACAACTTGTATAAAAGTTCTTATGATTTTGTTAAGTTACCCTGCATGCCATATGACATTCCCACTATTTAAACATTATATTGTAAACAGTTTTGAGTTGTAACGTAAACCGCTTTGACTTAAGGAGAAGTATGTATTTATTTATTTGGTAAGTTTTATATACTGCACTATTTTGAAATTAGTGAGGCTTACAGAGAACAAGTATCCACTCATTACATAGAACAGGTAAAACAGAACAATAGCAACAGGTATTACACTAAACAGTAACCTTTTTCATTAAAACAGGGGTATCAGCTTGGGTAATAACGGGGCGAACTATCTACAGGATGGATAGTGGACCATGAGAGGTAGGTGGGTCTGGGCAATGGCAAGAAGGTGTATCCAAAGGGGAGCTATCTTACATGTTCATAATACAGTTGGAAAAGATGTGTCTATTGTTTTCCTGAAGATAGACAGGTCTGAAATGGCATGGATTGGGGCAGGGAGGGCGTTCCAAAGAGTTGGCACGTATAGTGAGAAAGCTCGGTTCTTAGCAGCTTGGGAGTTTTTTCTTATTACTGATGTGTTTGCCATGATTGTCCTTCTCATTCTATTGTCCAGTATCCAATGTATGACTTCCTCCAGGGAGATTGCGGAGAGGATGTGCAGGATTTTAAATGTCATTAGGAGGGCTTTCCACTTTAGGTGGCTGGCTATAGGGAGCCAATACAGTAGTTTTAGGATGGGTGTCGCATGTTCATATCTGGCGACTTTATATAGGGTTTGTGCTGCAGTTTTCATGGTCATTTGTAGGGGATGAAGTATGCAGCCTGGCAGGCCGTGAAGAACGATATTTGCATAGTCAAAGTGTGGAATGATAAGTGCCTGGAATACTGTGCGGAAGTCGGCAGCCTCCAGCAAGGGCCTTAGATGACGGAGGGTCTGTAATTTGTGGTATACTGCCTTGGTAATATTGTTGATGTGTGATTCTATACTCAGGAGTTAGTTACCACACCTCTTGTTTTGTCTTCAGCTCTGCATCTTTTACCTGTAAGGCAGGTGGTGATATGAAGGTTGGATCTTTTGTGATAAACAACACTTCAGTCTTCTTACAGTTCACTCTCAAGTTGTGTGTGCCCAGCCACTCTGAGACTGCATTAAAGCATTCTGTAATTTATTTATTTTATTTATTTATTTAGACGGATTTAGTATACCGCTTTATCATTAAATCAAAGCGGTTTAGCACATCAAACAATCAAGGTAATTGTGTGGTCAGTAGCATGCAGTGGGAGATCAAGAAGAGTGATGTGGGGTGCAGGGTGCTAGATTTTATCGGTGAGCTATATACAAAGTGAGCAATATACATATATACAAGATTAGAGCCATGTATAAAGGTGATCTAAGATCCGGACCTGTATAGCATTATAGTTACTGCACACAGGAGTCAGTTCAGGTGAAGTCCTTGTAGTATTCTGTAAATAGAGTTGTTTTAAGTAGCTTTCTGATGTCCTTGAGGTCTTTGGTTGATCTTAGGTGGTCGGGGAGAGAGTTCCATAGTGCAGGTGCTGCCAGAGAAAGTGCCCTTCTTCATGTGGCCTGATTTGTTTTGGCGAATTCCTTTGGTGTGCTGATGGTGTCCGAGGTTCCTTTTCTTCTTGGTCTTGTGCTGTGGTCAGTTTTAATGATTGGTTGTAGGCTGTTAGCTGAGAGGTTATGTATTACTTTAAAAATGTTTATAAGTACTTTGAAGCGGATTCGAGAGCTGATTGGGATCCAGTGCAGGTGGTACAGTATGGGAGTAATGTGGTCGTGACCTGTGCAGTCTGTTATGATGCATGCGGCGGTGTTCTGTGCTAGCTGTAGAGGTCTGAGAGTCTGTTTTGGTAGCCCCTGATAGATGGGGTTACAGTAGTCTAGTGTGGGAATGATGAGGTCTTGACAGACTGTTCGAAAATGCTCCTGAGTGAGGATGGGTTTGAGCCTTCTGATGGTTCTCATTTTGATGTAGGCGCTCTTTGTGATTTTGGCAATGTGGGATTGAAGGCTAAGGTCCTTGTCGAGCGTTACTCCCAGGTATTTTACTTCTTGTCTTACTGGTATTATGATGTGATTCAGTTTGATGGTAGTTAAGGGTGAAAATGTGGGGTTCCTTGTGATGAATAGAGCTTCAGTTTTGTTGTAGTTTATTGAAAAATTGTTTTCCTGAAGCCAATTCTGGTGTATTTGGGACTGTCCGTGGCAGAAGCGGTTCAAGGGGGGTGCGGGGCCATCTGCAGAGACTCAGTGCAGGGCCTCATTTGCATAAATATTTGAATAATGTTAACATGCACTAACTTTTAGTAAACATGCCTCTTAATGCGTGTATGGATAAAGAAAGACTAAAAGATTTCTACATTACTATACTCCGGTGCCAACCGCCAGGCACATTAGGAAGTACTATAAACACTGCCCATTTAGAACCCATAGCAGGACTCATAAAGCACCATACTCTGACCTATCAAAAGGCAACATTGCAAATATTAAACCAATACATCTCAGAGAATACCAATACATCTCCAACTGGGGAAAGAGATCGTGTGGCATTATCAAATATAAACTACATAAACAGAATATCTCAGCTCAGCTACACATGCAGAACACAGACCATCATCAAACAAAGAACAAGGGATCAGAATTTAGAAATAGGAAGACAATAATTAAACCGGGAACCCCAAAAGCCAAACTTGGAATGTACAACAACACTGCAGAAATAAAACTATACATTAATTTCCACTTGTACTAAACAAATGCAGACGTTAAAGGCGCACATTTCCCAGAGCTGACATATTCCAGTTAATAAATTCCAAATAAAAAGTTTTTTCTACCTTTTGTTGTTTGTGCATTTTATTTTTCAGTTGCAGTTGCTCCAGTCACTTTCTTCTGGTTTCTTCTTGTCTTCTGCTATCTCTCCATTGTCTGCTGTCCATTTGTCCTTTCTTCTCGCTTTTAGTTTTTTTCCATTCTCTCTCTACATCTGCTTTAACATACTGATCTTTCTCCTTTTGCTTGTTCCTCCATCTCTTTATTTATTCCTTTTTCATCCACTCAAATTTTACCTCTCCATCCTCAATCCCCACTTACTCTCCCAATACCCGGCCAAACATAGATTTTTCTTCTCTCCCATACAAAATATTTTTCCCCTCTCCATTTCACTCTCTCAGGCCCATCCCATTATAGTCCTCCCCAACATCAGCTCTCTTCTAGTTCCAGCCCTACCCAGCATCCGCTCCCTTCTAGTCTCCGCATCAGCCCATTTCCAGTCCTATCCTAGCCCCACCATCAGCCCATTTCCAGTCCTAGCCCCCCGATCAGCCCATTTCCAACCCTAGCCCCCATCAGCCCTTTTCCAGTCCTATCCTAGCCCCACCATCAGCCTATTTACAGTCGTAGCTCCCCATCCATTTTCAGTCCTATCCAAGCCCCCCGTCAGCCCGTTTCCAACCCTAGCCCCCATCAGCCCATTTCCAGTCCTAGCTCCCCCATCTATTTCTAGTCCTATCCTAGCCCCTCCATAAGCTCATTTCCAATCCCAGCCCCCATCAGCCCATTTCCAGTCTTTTCCTAGCCCCACCATCAGCCCATTTCCAGTCTTTTCCTAGCCCCACCATCAGCCCATTTCCAATTCTAGCCCCCCCAACAGCCCATGTCCAGTCCTATCCTAGCCCCTCCATCAGCCCATTTCCAATTCTAGCTCCCCCCACTCATCCCATTTCCAGGCCTCTGGAAGAGTAAGGAGTGCTAACGAGCTTATCATCTGCGAAGAGGCTAATTTTGCATTTCTGGAGCCTCACTCTAACTCCTGGTACCTCTTCTGTCCCCCACACCTTAATTGCAAATGGTTCCAAAGACAGTATGAATAAAAGAGGGGACAAAGGGCACCCCTGTTGAGTGCCCCTACAAAGCTCAAATTCCTCCATTAAGCCCCCACTGACCATCACCTGGTGTTATATGAGTATATCAAGGCTGACGAAAGATTGGTCATGTAGCAGAGTTCTGAACAGATTGATGGGGAGAGAGGTGATTCAGGGGGAGACCAGCAAGAAGAAGGTTGCAATAGTCAAAACGGGAGGTAATTAAAGAGTGGGCAAGTGTTTTAGTAGTATGTTCAGAAAGGAAGGGGTGAATTTTGTTAATGTTATAGAGAAAGAAACGACAGGTTTTAGCTGTCTGTTGGATATGTGAAGAGAAGGAGAGGGAGGAGTTAAAGATGACCCCAGGGTTACGGGCTGAGGAAACAGGAAATAGAAGAGTTATCTACAGAGACAGAGAAAGAAGGAAGGGGAGAGGAAGGTTTAGGGGGGAAAATAAGGAGTTCAGTTTTGGCCATGTTTAATTTCAAACGGCAGAGAGACATCCAGGAGGCAATGTCAGACAAGCAGGCAGAGATGCGGACCTAGAGTGTCAGAGAAATATCAGGTGTAGAAAGATAGATCTGAGAATTGTTGGCATAAAAATGATACTGAAATCCATAGCAGAAGATGAGAGCACCAAGGGTCTGGATGTAGAGAGAGAAAAATGAGAGGACCCAGAACAGACCTTTGGGGAACACTAACAGAGAGAGATAGCAGTACAAGAGGAACCACCAGTACAAATACTGAAAGAGCGATGGGAGAGATAAGAAGAAAACCAGGACCGCACAGATCCTCTAAAAACAAATGAGGAGAATTTGTCAAGGAGAAGGGGTGGTCAACAGTGTCAAAAGCAGCAGAAAGGTCAAGAAGGATGAGGATACAGTAAAGGCCCTTGGCTTTAGCCAGGAGAAGTCACTGGAGACTTTGGCAAGTGCCATCTCGGTAGAATGTAGGGGATGAAAGCCAGATTGAAGTGGATCCAGCAAGATTTGAAAAGAAAGAAATGCAAGACAACGGCGGAGGATTGCACATTCAAGAAGTTTGGAAATGAAGGGAAATGGGTCGATAATTAGAAGGACAACTAGGGTCAAGTGAAGGTTTCTTGAGAAGAGGTGTGACCACAAAATGCTTGAAGGCTGCAGGGACAGTAGCAGTGGACAGCAAGAGGTTGAGACTATGTGAAATGGAAGGGATGATAGAGAAGGAAATGGAGTTAAGGGGATGGGTGGGGATAGGATCAGAAGAGCAAGTACTAAGTTTAGAGGAGGAAAGATGATGAGTGTTTCCTCACCAGAGATCATAGAAAAGGATGAAAGGGTAACAGAGATTGAGGGGAAAAGTTGGTATTGAGGTAGGGAAATTACTACTACTACTACTGAACATTTATATAACGCTACAAGATGTATGCAGTGCTGGACAGACACATGTAAAAGATGATCCCTGTCCATCCGAGCTTACAATCTAGTCGAGACAGACAACACAGTAGCTGTAGACATGGGATGCAGCTAGTGGGAATGGTAGGGAAACACAAAGTACATCAGGTGAATCAAGATCTGAAAGCGGCAGCAAAGAGGTGAGTTTTCAGCCTGGATTTGAAAAGGGTCAGAGAAAGCGCCTGACATACAGACTCAGGTAGTTTGTTCCAAGCATAAGAAACAGCAAGATGAAAGGAGCGAAGTCTGGAGTTGGCAACAGAAGAGAAGGACATGGATAGAAGTGATTTGCCAGAAAGACAGAGTTCCTGAGGAGGGATGTAGGGAGAGATAAGAGAGGAATGGTAGTGAGGAGCTGCAGAAAGATGCCCTCATAGGTCAGCAGGAGAAGTTTGAACTGGATGCAGAAATGGATAGGAAGTCAATGAAGAGACTTGAGAAGAGGGGTATTATGAGCAAAATGAGGCTGGTGGAAGATTAGCCATGCAGAAGAATGTTGAACAGATTGAAGGGGAGATAGATGACTCAGAGGGAGACCAGCAAAGAGCAGGTTACAATAATCTAGACGGGTGGTGACTAAGGAGTGGATAAGTGTCTTAGTAGTGTGCTCAGAAAGGAATGGGAAGATTTTGTTGATGTTGTAGTGAAAGAAAAGGCAGGTTTTAGCTATCAGTTGGATGTGTGTGGAGAAGGAGAGAGAGGAGTGAAAGACGACCCCAAGGTTGCGAGCTGAGGAGACAGGGAGGAGTAGAGAGGAATAGGGGATGAAGCTGATCTAGTGGGGAATTGGAGAGTAATTTTGTGGATTTTGTCATGGAAATAGCAAGAGTTTGGGCAGAAAGAGAAGGAGGGGTTGGAGGGGGAGGCACCTTGAGGAGAGAGTTAAGCGTTGAGAAGAGACGGACAGCCGGGGTCAGTGGCAAGAGAGTTTGTCAGATGGACATAGTAGTTTTGCTTGATGAGTGCTGAGGCTGACTGGAAGAAGGAAAGCATGAATTTGATGTGAAGAAAGACAGAGAGGGAGCAGAATTTGAGCCAAATGCACTCAGCTGAGCGGGCACAGGAGCACAGATAGCAGGTGGATAACCAGGGCTGAGGTATAGTGCATCTCACAGGACATGGGATGGGTGGAGCAAGAGTATCTAGAGCAGAGGGCAGTATTATAGGAAATTATAGCCTCATCAGATTTAGAAGATAAGATGGAAGAAAGAGGTGATGAGACGATAGTGGAGAGAGCCAATGGATCGATAGCATGAAGATTCTTAAAAAGGTAGGAGGAGACTGGGCGAGATTGAGGTGGGGAGTGATGAAGGGTAAAGTTTACGGAATGATGATCAGATAGGGGAAGAACTGAGGTACAAAAATTTGATGGTAAACAGAAGAAAACCAGATCGAGGCAGTGATCGTGCTGATGAGTAGGAGCAGAAGAGCAAAGTTGAAGGTTGAAAGAGAAGGTAAGGGAAAGGAGTTTAGAAACATAGGGGTCAGAAGGATTATCAACATGAATATTAAAGTCACCAAGAATAATGGAGGGGAAGAAAAATACAGAAATAGGGAAAGCCAGGAGTCAAAGTCAGTGAGAAAGGTAAAGGCGGGTTTATCAGAGGGCCTATAAATAGTAGCTATCCAGAGAGGTAAAGAATTAAAAAGGCGGATGGAATGGACTTCAAAGGAGGAGAAAAAGTGAGACTGAGGTAGAAGGAGGGATTAGAATTGACAGGTAGAAGAAAGCAGAAACCCAACACCACCATCACGGCCAGTGGCATGAGGAGCGTGGGAAAATTGTTAGCTGTCATGACAGAGGGCAGCAATCAAAGCATTGTCATCAGCGAAGAGCCAGGTTTCAGTAAGAGCTAGAAGATGGAAAGAGTTAATAATGAAGAGATCATGGGTAAAGGGGAGTTTATTAGATATGGAATGAGCATTCCATAAGGCACAAGAAAAGGGGAGAGAGGAGGGGGAAAGGAGAAGAATGTGGATAAAATTAGAGTAGTTGAGTGAGGAGTGGCAGTGAGCAAAAAGTCTAGGGGGGGCCAGGGTTAGAATTAATGTCACCAGATGAAAGAAGAAGGAGAAGAGTGTGAAGCAGAGAGGAGATGGAATGGTGGAAACAAGGATGGGATTTTTTAAGAGAGAAGGGAGAAGGATGAATGAGGGAAAGAAAAAGGTGAAGTTCAAGAACTGAGGAAAGGGAGGAAGACAAGATGGAAGAAGAAATGTAAAAGGTAGAGAGAGGGTGATAAGGAGGAGGCTTTGAGGAAGTTGGTATGAAGGGAGAAAGTTAGGGAGGGTCAATAATAGGAAGAAAAAGTGATAAGGAGTCATAAGGAGAGAAGAAATGGAGAGGAAAATAGTAGAAGAGCTATCTTAACACTGAGGTGGGTCACATAATGATGGCAACCCGAGTGGACACCCGTGAACTGAGCTCCACTCCCAGCCCTCCAAAAATCAGCATAGAATGGCAATAAAGACAGTGGGAGGATGCCCTGAGACCTCCACCATCTCCCCAGTCATACCTTGTCTGGACAGCACACTCGCAGAGACTGGGACCCACTTTGAACAAGGTATGCCAGTGAAAGTGGCCCACACATCAAAAGACCGTGAAGGAGGGTTAAAGATGGGGATGGAGCAATAAGCAGCAGCTGCTGCACTCCCTGTAACCTCTCTGACCATTTCATCAAAACGTACCACGGGGGTCCTGGATGATCGGCTGATAAGGCTCCAGACCACCATCGATGACCTCAAAGGTACTTTAGAGGGGCATCTGACACAGCTGAACACCATTGAGCAACAGGTAGACCAGCAAGAGTCCAGGATAGAAGACATGCAGTAACCAGCAGCTCCTTGAAAAGATAGATGACCAGGAAAACAGAGGCAGGAGGAACAACATCCGATTGGTGGGGCTCACGGATACAATCACTGAGTGAGAAATCTGGACAGTGGTGGAACAATGGCTCCCAAAGACCCTCGAACTGCCCGGGGCAGCGGAACGCATGGTGGCCAAGTGGGTCCACAGACTTAAGTCCTAGAAGAGAAAACGGAGGGAGACCGCGCCCAGGTATTGCTAGGATTCTTAACTTCGCAGAGAAGCACCAGCTAATGGGGCTATATAGGAATAACTGCAGCTTGGAGTATAAAGAACACAAGATCTTGCTCTTCAATGATTATTCTGCCAAAGTGGCAGAGAGCAGACGAGCCGTGGCACCATACTGCTCAGAACTGTCAAAACTGGGCATTCAATTCGCCTTACAGTTTCCAGCTAAAGTGCGACTGACTTATAACAACATGACCACACACCTGGAATCGGAAGCGGCGGTAAAAGCTTTCATGGACCAGCTACCTCAAGGAAGAGAAGAAAACCCGGTGAAATAAAAAGTAGGAGTATGAGTTTACTGCGCCAGGTTGGCACTTTGTGGTTCACATTTGGAGGTTGGGAAGGCCTTGGCAATGGACATAGAGGAAAAGAGCGAGGGAATCAGAGACTCAGATTCAATAATGGACTGTTTCAGTGGCTTGATTAAGAGACCATGGAGAACACAGATACGCCATGATCTACAAGAAGAGAGTCAGCGTTGATGACGGACTGCTGGGAGTACTGGGCTGAGTTGATCTAGTACATGACCCTGCTCCACAGAAAGGGCTATATGGTTGTTGGATGCTAGGGGTGCATGTGTGAGAAGGATCAAATGGTGGACAAATGGAGAATGGAGTGGGGGGGAATGGGGGAAGGGAGGGATGTGAGGGGGTAAGACTCAGTCAGCTTAAAAGTTACTAGGGTGGGAGGGAGTACGGAGAGCAGGGGAGAGGGGGAAGGGAGAAGAGGAGGGAGGGGACAGGAGGAAGGGGGGGGGGAAAGAATGGGGGAGAGAAGCTCCACACTTCAAACATCCAAATATGGGCAGAAACATGGGCTTTGATGCTCTGCTAGGAAGTGCTAAACGCCTGCAGGAGAAAAGGAAATATATGGAACGGAACATACATAAGGCGCTCAGGTATTGGATAGCTCAAAGTTGACCATTTTAACTCTCAATGTAGCAGGCATCCATTCACCAATATAAAGGACAAAGATATTAAACTATCTCTGTAAGGAGCAGACATCACATTTCTCCAAGAAACCCATCTAACAGAAAGGGAACACAAGAAGCAGCACACGGGCTAGGTGGGAGAGATGGGTGGGGCCTCATATAGTGGTAGATAGCGAGGGGTGGCCACACTATTACATAAAAATGTGGAGTTTGCACACCACCGCAGCATAGCAGACCCGGAAGGGCGGTTTCACATAATGACAGATGAACTAGAGGGGGCAGAAGGTTGTGCTATGTAATATATATGTACCCAACATATACCATCATGGCTTCTTTTCTAAAGTGATGGCTCACCTAGCAGGATTTGAGAGATACCAGCTCATCATTGGGGGGGGATTTTAATCTTCCATGCAACCCTATGGAGGACTGTAAGCCCCCAAGAACACACACCATAAAAGCTGAGAGAAAAGGGGTTAATTTCCTACTAGAGGAGCTAGGTGTAATAGACGCGTGGAGGATCTTGCATCAGGGAGAGACAGACTTTGTTCACTACTCTACACCCCATCGCTGCTATGCACGTCTAGACTATCTACTCATCCCCTTTCCGCCGGATGGTGGGGAGCCCAGATTTCCCCCCAGGCTTGGAAAATAGGGTGTTCCAGGACTGAGAACATAGGGAGTGTCAATGCCTCGGCCAATTGATGGAACTGGGGGGAGGGAGGGCCTTTCCAACCTTTGGAGAAATGCAGGATAAATGGCAACTACCAAAGATGCATTTCTTTGCGTACCTGCAATACCATCATTATGCCACAGGGGAGAAGGGGCAAGGCCTTATGAGATACATGGCCCTAGACAGAACCTTTCTAGCCACACCAAAAAAACATAATAAAATATCACATTGGTACCGCCTGGCATGCTGCTGAGGAGAGGTAGCGCCACTGCAGAAACTTGCAGAGACATGGGCAAAGGAGATGTTTATGTTTATTAAATTACTTGATATACTGCACCTTATTAAACCAGGGTGGTTCACAACCAACAATAAAAACAGCGGCCTTAGGTCAGGGAAAGAAAAAGGAATGACAGGAAAGTGAAAAAAAGGAAAAGGAGAGTAGAAAAGAATAGGAAAGAAAGAGAATTTGGGGAAGTAGGAGATTGCAGAAAGGACCATAGAGGATCTGGAGGAGAGAGTTTAGGTAATGGTGGATGGCAAATCAAAAACGGACTGGAAAAGATGAGTTTTTAAAAAAGATTTGAATTTCACAAAAACTGGCTCCTGCCAGAGTGCAGAAGGAAGAGTTCCACAGTGAGGATCCCAGAAAAAAGAAAGCAGAGTGCCGGATGGACTGGAGGTGGGCAAAGGAGGGAGATAGAAGCACCAGATGGTTA
Organism: Ichthyophis bannanicus; assembly: GCA_033557465.1. NCBI lineage: Eukaryota > Metazoa > Chordata > Amphibia > Gymnophiona > Ichthyophiidae > Ichthyophis > Ichthyophis bannanicus. The sequence continues at coordinate 922,268,494 of CM066032.1, read as the reverse complement.
ATATGAATAGAACCTCTAGAGGAGACCGATCTATGGGGACGTTTTGGAACATAACATGACTTACAAGAGACACCGCATTTCAGGAGACACAAATCAAACTTCTACACAGAGCATACATCACACGAATCAGAGGAGTGCAGATGAAATTGTGGGATCCCCCCAACTGTTTATGCTGTAAGACAAGCCCAGGCACCCTGCTGCACACATTCTTAGAATGCACCAAATTGAAAGAGTATTGGACTAACATTTTGGGGCACATCAACAGAGCATTGGAATGCAAGGTTGACTGGACTTACACTGTTCTGTTTTTAACGGGGAAGGTGCCCCGCTGCGAGCCAAAGGAGTGGGGCCCTTGGATAGTGAACTTGCATAGGTGGCCCTTATGTTAGCATGGAAGGGGATATTGATAAAAAGGACAGACCCGATGCACCAGACCCAGGGATATGGAGAACGAAAATGCAAGAGATGACTGAGTGGATAGTGAGAGACCACAAAGAGAGATATTCTGCAGTGCTGAAAACCTAAGCCCAGATATGGGCTGCTGTATTTTATTTAACATCTTTTATATACCGCTCTATTTATAATCAGCGCGGTTTACATAGAACAAGAAAACATCAGATAAGGTACATGTTATCTGTTTTTTACATAGAACAAGGAACAAAAACATGGATAACCGGGGAAATTATTTACAATGAATACAACACATTGGCTATTTACATATGAACGGAATAAAGCCTAAAAGAATTTTCATAGTATGAGAGAGAGGTGTGAAAAGTTATTGGGTTAGCAGAGGTGGCGTGTTAAGAACGGGAATGGTGTTATTTGAGTGATCTTGTGTTATTGTGTTTTCTGGGAAATATTTGATGAAAAGGTGATGCTTCAAGGCCTTTCTAAACTGGAAGAGGTCAGTGATGGTTCTAATTTGTGGTGGGAGGGTGTTCCATAGCTTTGGGGCACATAAACTGAAGGATCGGTTTACAGTTGCGGAGTTGTATTTTAAGGACTCTTTAGGAACTCTTAGCATGTTTAGTTCAGTGGTTCTTCTACTCCTGTTGGAAGGAATTGGTAGGATTAACTCCGAAAGTGAAGGAGGAGCAAGCCCTTTTTGAGCTTTGAAGGCTAGAAGCAAGGTCTTGAAGGTAATTCTCGCTTGGATAGGGAGCCAGTGTAATTGTTTCAGGAGAGGTGTTACATGTTCTCTTTTTGGAACCCCGAAGAGTATTCTTGCTGCGCTATTTAATGCTAGTTGAAGTGGGTTAAGGGTAGATTGGGGGAGCCCCTGTAATATGCAGTTTGCGAAGTCAAAGTGCGGTATAACCAGAGCCTGGTAGACCGTACGGAAATCATCTGGATCAATCAGTTGGCGGAGGTGTCTGAGGGAGAGAATCTTAAAATAAATTGTCCTTACGGTGTTGGCTATGTGGGTCTTCATATCTAGATTCTGATCCAAGGTCACTCCAAGGTATCGGATGTGGGATTTTACTTGCAGCTTGGCATCTTGAACTTCAAGAAATGTGGGTGGTGTAAACTTAGGGTTCCTTGAGATGAAAAGAACCTCTGTTTTTTTGTTCTGGATTCTGAGATTTTGAGTCAGTAGCCAATCTGAGGCTTTCCCTCTGCAAGTGAATTGAGTGTGGAGTGCTCCAGGGGGAAAGGGACAGGGGGGGGGGTATAGATAAGGGGCTTCAGGAAGGGGTGAAGAAAAGGAAAAAAAAGGGACTGGAGCATAGTGATGGGCACCCAGAAGCCGATGACCCGCTTCAGGAAACAATAAGAGACTTGGAGATGTAAAGATGGGAGAGGAAGAACACAGGTGGCATAGTATTGTGTAAGGGTGCCACTACAGGTGGCTGTATCACAATGGCATTTTGGATATGCACTTATCTAACTATTTAGTTGATATGTTACAATACACTTGTATGCATTTGTATTTTTGCGGATATGCTTGTTTCCAACAATAAAAAGTATTAAACAAGAACAAGTTATCTTAAAAGTGATATTAATGCTATTAGTGCTAACAAAGATTTGGGGCAAGCTAGGAAAGTCATCCCCCTCAGAACAGAGGGTCTGACTTTTCCTAGCTTGCCCACAATCTGTCCTTGAGCGGGTCCTGCCTGGCCCCATACATACTCTGTAGCTGCCTCCGGGTTCAGAAGAGCATGAACCACCCATCCACTGTGCCACTCCCAAAGCAGGGGGTAATGAGGTCTGGATGGGAAGAAACTGAAAGCTGCTCCACAGAATAAGCTGTGTGCTTTACACCTGTTACTCTGTTTGCAGATGTGGCAGTAGAGCTGTGGCAGGGAAAGCACATGTCTAAAAAGTGCATCATCTGCTGCAAGCACAGCTGCCGCACATGCAAAGGGAGTAACAAGGAATGACTTGAGGGACAGTTGCACTGGGTTCAAAATTCGAAGCCACAATGTAGCTGTATATCACACTGCTACAGCAATTGACAGTGGTGAGTAGGCACGCTGCAGTGGGTCCCTTCTTTACCAGGTCCCGCACACACACATGTTGTTGTTGGGGGTGGCGGCGCTGTTTTGAGGAACAGCAGAGAGCAGACTGTGCTGAAGGCTGAATTTTATCTATGGGCAGCTGAGCCCTTGTTATGCAGGGGCTTGGGGCAGCTGCTTTTTTTGCCCATAGGTAAGAGCGGCCCTGTCCTTAGGGCTTTGGATCGTCTCCTTACTTGAAGTAAGAAAACAGCACTTCAATAATAGTTTGGGATTATGTAAATAAGTTTACTGGGTAACAAGACACACATGTATAAACAGAACAGTATACATTACAACAGGGTAGTCAACTTGGAAAGAACTTAAAATTTGGGGGTTGAGGATAATAGTGAAGGGGGAATTTATAAGGGGAAGCGTTAGGGGAAGGTTAACATGGGGATTAAAGGTGAACGAGGGAGGGGTAAAGGGGACTGTGGGCATTGCATGATGGGCAGTTATGTCCTATCTTCAGTGAAGTGGTCTGTGAACAGGCGAGTTTTAAGGGCCTTTATGAATGCTATTAGGTCCTTTTTGACCCTTAGGTTGTGAGGGATCGAATTCCAAAGGGACGGTGCAAATAGGAGAACGCTCTCTTGGATGCGGTGGAGTTGGTTCTGGTGTAGAGTGTTGGGATGCTTAGTGTATTCTGGGATTGAAGATGGGTGGAGGATAGGCCATTGATGACTCTGAAGGTTGTGAGGATGGATTTATATTTTATTTATTTGATGATGGGTAGCCATCATCAATGCCCTCTTTAAGATACAGCACCACCCCTCCTCCAATTTGACCTACCCAAACATTGCGATATAATTTGTACCCAGGTATCACAGTGTCCCATTTGTTGTCCTCATTCCACCAGGTCTCTGAGATGCCAATTATATCTAACCTTTCATTTAGTGCTATATTGTCTAACTCTCTCATCGTATTTAGTAGTATTTGCATACAGGTAGAAACATAGAAATATGATGACAGAAAAAGACCACATGGCCTATCTAGTCTGTCCTTCCATATCAACAACTACAACAGTCCCCTTTTTACCTTTAGAGATCCTCTGTGTTTGTCCCATGCTTTTTTGAATTCAGTTACTGTCCTCATCTCTACCACCTCCACTGGGAGACTATTCCACGGATCCACTACTCTTTCTGTAAAGAAATATTTCCGCATATCACTCCTGAATCTATCTCCCTTCACCCTCAGCTCATGTCCCCTCGTAGCAGAACTTGCTTTCAATTGAAAGAGGCTCTCTCCCTGAACATATATGCCACGGAGGTATTTAAACATCTCAATCATATCACCTCTATCTCGCCTTTCCTCTAAGGTGTACATATTATTTCAGAGTATTTCAGAGTTTGTAATTTGTTCATATTATCAATCTGGTTATCAGATCAGAGGAGTGATTTCGAATCTTTCAACTCTGTCTGCTCTTTACTTGAAAGCATCCATGTTACTTTCATCTTTATTGTAATCTATTGGGATGCCCTAACTTTCCTGTTTTGCTAGTATCCTTTAAAGATATATCATTCTGAACCATGCCATCTTGGGCAAATGTTCGCTTTTCCCCTTCTTCTAGTTTACAAGCTGTTTTATCTCCTTTTTAAAGATTAATGTCAGCAGCCTGGTTCCACCCTGAGTAAGGTGGAGCCCCCACACCCAGGCACCTAGAATATTGTCCTGTTCTTAACAAATCCAAAACCCTTTTTCCTGTACCATTGTTTCATCCCACATTGAGGCTCCAGAGCTCTGCCTGCTTCCTGGGTCCTGCGCATGGAATGGGAAGCATTTTTGAGAATGCTACCCTGGAAATTCTGGATTTTAACTTTCTACCTAAAAGCATAAATTTGGTTTCCAGAAACTCCCTCCCGCACTTTCCTATATCATTGGTACCAACATGTACCAAGACAATGGGCTCCTCCCCAGCACTATCTAAAATCTTATCTAGGTGATGTGTGAGGTCTGCTACCTTCGCACCAGACAGGCATGTTACAGGCGATGGTCATGCCCATCAACCAACCAGCTATCTACATGCTTAATGATTGAATCTCCAACTATAATGGCCTCATTGAAACAGGAAGTCAGCTATCAGCAGAGGCAGAAGCAGACAGTCCCATGGCACTGAAATTTGCAGATAAGCACTGCAGGGCTGTTTCCATCCATTGCTGCCACTGTAGATCCCAGTAAGGAATGACAGTGGCAACAATGAGAGACGGACAGCTGGCCAAGGGGCACAAGGAATGAGGTTCGCCGAGGCCTCCTCATCTCCTTGTGCCGACTGTGAGTAAATATGCATGTTTATGTGAGTGCTGCAGAATGGCAGGTGTGTGTGTGGTATGTGTAAGCACAGCACAGTGGCAGCTGTGTAAGTGTGAGTGCAGCAGACAGGCTGGCATGTGTATATGTGTGTGAGAGTGTAGCATAGTGGTAGGGGTATGTGGGTCTGCGTGTGTGAGCACAGCAGAATGGCAGGGATATGTGCATACCTGTATTTGTGTGTGTGTGTGTGTGTGTGTGAGTGAGAGCAGCAGAGTGGCAGGGGTACGTGCATGCCTACCTATGTATGTGTGTCAGTGAGCATAGTATAATGGTAGGGGATGCATATGTGTGTAGATAGCTTCACCTATGCCAAGGGACCAAATCCTATCAAGACCATGAACCACTGGACTAGCATCTCAAATCAGGCCTTAACAAATCTTGTTTGAATTTAGGAGCCAGGCCAAAATCATGCTCCCCCCACCCCCATTGCTTCTATTCTTGACATTCCTCCATTTGAAAACTCATACTGTACGTCTGAGGGTAGAAGAGTTTGAAGAGAGATGATTAAGTGTGTCTTGTTATAGCAGCAGGGGCTAAATTAGGCATCTTTAGAGAAAAATATATAGATAGCAAGGGTCGTGTGTGTGTGGTGCAACAGTGGTTACCTGTCTTTGCATGGGATATGGCGGTGGGTGCCTTTCTGTGGGTGGATTCAGGGCTGCGGTGCATATGTGTATGCTGCAATGTTGGGGAGCATGTGTATGTGTGGTGCAGAGGTGCTCTCTGTGTGTGTGTGTCTGTCTGTCTGGCGTGTGGAGGTGACGTGCGTGGGATAAGCAGCATAGAATCTATCTACTTTTCAGGAATTTGACAGGTACTTGTGATCTGGATTGCCCACTGTTGGAAACAGGATACTGGGCTTGCTGGAACTTTTGTCTGAACCAGAATGGCATATCTTATGTTCTTATGTATGTCTGTCATGCAGAGGTAGAGCGTTTGTTTGTGTGTGTGCGTATGTAGTTGGGGTGCTTGAGTATGTTTTTCAAGAGTGGGGAACACACCTTTTCGCATATACAGATTGTGTCCGTTTGACCCATGCATTCATCCCTTTAACCTTGAAGCCTTGCACTCTTCTCTCCCTACCCTCTTCCCACTCTCTCCTCTTCTCGATCCCTGCCTTCCATTCCCCCATCCTCCTTCTGTTTATTTTTAAAGCTATTGCTCCTTTAAATTTTTGCTGCCTCACTTTCTCCTCCTCCCCTGTAACCTTTTATTCTACAGGCTACTATCTGGCTGTCCTCTGCCCATGAGGGATGAGATCCCTGCAGGCCACCTGCTGCCTCTAAACCATGATCACGGCCTTCTTCTCCTGTTCTAAGGCTTCTTCTGCTGCAGGGGATGGGATTCCCACAGGAAGCCTGCCGCCTTCTGGGCTGCGATTGCGGTCTTCACCTCCTGTTCGGGCCACGGGAAATTGAATCCTCGCAGGTAGATAGAAGGGGTCTTCTGCCTGCGATCACATTATTTTTAAAGGGGGAGGAAGGGACAAGAAAATCCCAGGCGCCATTTGCAAATTTCTAGTCACCATGGAAACCAGGCACCTGGGATTTGTCGAGCCCTGTCTTAAATGCTGCAAAGAGGCTGCAAAATTTTAAAACAGTTTATTTAAATTTTGGCTTGATTTGTGGTTTGGCTCCTAGAAATGAAAGAGTGGTTGGTGGACTGGAGTCTGGAGTGGGCGAGGAAGAGGTTCAACCCAAAATTGATGTGTTGCTCTCCCTGACACCACCATTGGAACATACCATGATAATCTACCCTTAATTTAGCTGACTTTGTTTATTTTGTTTATTAAAAAAAATGGATTCATAGTACGCATCAACAGGGAACATGCGTATCTCCTAATATTTGCCTACTAAGTTAAATCTCACACCAGCTGCCAATGCTTGTTTTCCCATTATAGAGTAATTCTGTTCAGGGCCGGCCCGAGGCATGTGCGGGAATGTCGCCCACATATGGTCCTGCACCTCAAGGGGCTCCGCATGTACCTGACCGGCTTAAGAGGGAGCCAGTGAGGCTTGAAGCCCGGCTCCCTGACTCACCTCTGCACAGCCACTCAAGTAAAGAGCCGCTGGAGCATTTTATTTTTTCTTCCGTGGTTGTGCTAAGTTTTAGCTGCCAGCACCGTTCAGTGCGTAGAGGTTAAACAGGGGCAATTCCTGTCTCTTGCGCAAGAGACGGGTTTAACCTCTCTGTACTGAGCCAAGCCAGTGGCTGCAAATTAGCCCAGCTGTGGGAGATAAAGAAAAACGCTCCAGCAGCTCTTTACTTCTGCAGCTGTGCAGAGGTGAGTCGGGGAGCCGGGCTTCGGCCTCACCGGCTCCCTCTTATGCCAGTCAGGCACATGTGGGGCCCCTCGTGGTGTGGGGCCATGTGTATCTATGTGTGTGTGTGTGAGCGGGTAGCCACTGGCACTGGAATAGGACTGCTACTGGGGCTAGAACAGGAAATGGACTAATGTTGGGGGATGGGGAGACTGTGATTGAAAGGAAGACAATGCTGGGAAGGACTGGGACTGGAGGGGGCTGATACTGGGAGGGGAGGACTGGAAAAGAGCTGATACTGGAGGGGGGGGGCTAGGAATGGAAAATAGCTGATGCTGGGGGGTGGGGGAACTGGAAGGGAGCTGATGCTAGGAGGGACTGGGATTGGAGGAGGACTGATACTAGGGGGCCAGGACTGGAAATGGGCTGATGCAGGGGGATAAAGAGCTTGAGATTGGAAGAGAGATGATGCTGGGAGGGACTGGGACTGGAGGAGGACTGATACTAGGCGGCTAGGACTGGAAATGGGCTGATGCTGGGAGATGAGAATGGGTCTGGAAGGGAGCAGATGCTGGGAGGGGCTGGAACTAGAAGGGAGCTGATGCTGGGACAGGACTAGGAAGGGGGTGGCGCTGGAGCTGGGGGAGAAAAAAAGAAGCTGGAGGAGTGAGGATGGAGAGGGGAACAGATATTTTGTGTGGGAGGGAAGAAAAAAGGTCATAGGGAGGGAAGAGTTCAAAGAGAGAGGCATAAGCGTGAATGCTGGGTAAGAAGGAGGAAAGGCAGAGTTAATGAATATTGGAGAAGGAAGTAACTGGGTGGCGGAAGGGATGTAGGAGGCAGTACTGAGGACAGGGAGATGGGGGAGAGCAGGGACTGGGACTTAGGTGAAGACTTCAAAATTGGGTGGGAGAAAAGAAGACAGAATCTAAGATTGGCTGGGTATTGGGAGAGTAAGTGGGGACTCAGATGGTGTGCCCAGGAGCTGGCACAATTCAGGTACAGCATCGTGCAGCTTCATCTTTATTTCTCTGAATTAGCAACAGCAGCCAATGTTGCTTGTAGCATTCACTTCCAGTGCGCAAGGCCATTCACCGGAAGTGAATGCTACAGGCAGCACTGGCTGCTACGTGCTGACTCAGAGAAGGAAAGATAAAGCTTAGGATGGTGCTATGAGATATTTCTGCCACTGAAAAAAGACGTCAGGGATGGTGTTGCTTGATATATTTTATATTTTTCCCAGGGTGGAGGACAGAGAGAGGAAGAAAAAGAGAGATAGGATATGCTGGATGTGGGTGTTATACACAGTTGCTTGTGAAAGTGTTCATCCCCTCGGTCTTTGTCCTCTTTTGTCACATTACAACCTAGAATTAAAATGGAGATTTGGGGATTAGCACCATGTGATTTACACAACATGCCTACCACTTTGAAGGTTCAAAATATCCTTTATTGTGATACAAACAATAATTAAGACAAAAAAAAACCCAGAAATCAGGAGTGTGCATAGGTACCCCCCCCCCCCCCAAGTCAATACTTTGTAGAGCTACCTGTTGCTGCAATTCAGCTGCAAGTCTCTTGGGGTATATCTCTATTAGTTTAGCACATCTAGTCACTGGGATTTTCACCCATTCCTCAAGGCAAAACTGCTCCAATTCCTTCAAGTTAGATGGGTTGCATTGGTGTACAGCAATTTTCAAATCATGCCACAGATTTGTAATTGGATTGAGGTCTGGGCTTTGACTAGGCCGTTCCAAGACATGTAAATGTTTCCCTTTAAACCACTCCAGTATAACTTTAGCAGTATGTTTAGGGTCATTGTCCTGCTGGAAGGTGAACCTTCGTCCCAATCTCAAATCTCTGGCAGACTGAAACAGGTTTTCCTCAAGAACTGCCCTATATTTCATGCCATCCATTGTTCCTTCAATCCTGACCAGTTTTGCTGTCCCTGCCGATAAAAAACATCCTCACAGCATGATGCAGCCATCACCATGGTATTCTTGGGGTGATGGGAAGTGATGGGTTTGCGCCACACATGGTGTTTCCCACGATGGCCAAAAAGTTCAATTTTCATCTCATCTGACCAGAGACCCTTCTTCCATGTATTTGGAGGGGGGGGGGTGTCTTCCACAGGCTGTTGTGCAAACTCCAAACGTGTTTTCTTATTTCTTTCTTTAAGCAATGGCTTTTTTTCTGGCCACTCTTCCATAAAGTGGTCCTATGGACAGATACTCCCATCTCCACTGTGGATCTTTGCAGCTCCTTCAGTGTTATCCTTGGTGTCTTTGTGGCATCTCTGATTAATGCCCTCCTTGTCCGGGCTGTGAGTTTTGGTGGGCGGCCTTCTCTTGTCAGGTTTGTAGTGGTGCCATATTCTTTCCATTTTGTTATAATGGATTTAATGGTGCTCCGTGGGATATTCTGAATTTGGGATTTTTTTTTTATAACCCAACCCTGACCTATACTTCACAACTTTGTCTCTGACCTGTTTGGAGTGCTCCTTGGTCTTCATGTTGCTTGCTTAGTGGAGTTGCAGAGTCAGGGGTCTTTCAGAACAGGTATATTTATACAGGCATCATATGACAGATCATGTGACACTGATTGCACACAGGTGGTCCCTAATCAACTAATTATGTGACTTCAGAGGTTGGTTAGACCAGATTTTATTTAGGGGTTTCATAGCAAACAGGATGAAAACATATATACTCACAACTTTTCAGTTTTTACTTGTTTTTTTATATATACAAGGTATTTTATTGTCATTCTACTTCACCAATTTGGACTATATTGTTAGGTCCATTACCTAACATCCAAATGAACCTCCATTTTCATTCCAGGTTGTAATGCGACAAAACAGGACAAAAACCGAGGGGGATCAATACTTTCACAAGGCACTGTAGATATAGATAGAGAGGTGGACTTTAAGTTATGAGACAAAAGGGATATATTGGCCTGGAATGGAGAGGAACAGGGGGAGAGAGAGGATATGTTGGGCTGAGAAGGGAGATAGGAGAGATGCCAGACCACTGCAGGGGGAGAGGATGGAGGAGAAGGGGATAGATGGTCTATGGTGGGGGGGGGGGTCTATGGTGGGGGAAAGGGCTGGGGAGGTAGATGAGAAAGCACAAGAAGCTGGGCTTTGGGGGTAAGGCAGAAGGGTGAGGGGATTGGAAGATGCTAAATTGGGGTGGTGAGAGAGAGGGGGGGGGAATGATGGGCATGATGGAACTATGTGAGAGAAACCATGGGAAGCTGGCAAGGAGATGAGTGAGAGGAAGAGGAGGAGGATTACAGAGGGTTGAAATGTGGTAATAGGGAGTGGGTGAAAGACAGAGGGGAATAAGAGGCTAGTGAAGGAGTGAGATAAGAAATGAGGGAGCTGGGCTGGAGGTCAGAAGAGTAGATGGAAAGTTGCTAGGTGAAAAATCAATAGGAGATTGAGGACAGAGGGTTGAAACTGAGTGGATGAATGAGTAAAGAAAGAAATTGAGAAAAGAACAAAAAGCAAAAGATCGGTATTTTAGAGGCGGATGTAGACAGAAAATGGAAAAAAATGGGAGAAGAGAGAAGAAAGGTCAAATGGACAGCAGACAATGGAGAGTTAGCAGAAGACACGAAGAATGCAGAAGACAGAGACTGAGGCAATTGCAACTGAAAAATAAAATGCCCAAACAAAAGGTAGAAGAAAAAGTATTTTATTTTGAATTTATTAACTGGAATATGTCAGCTCTGGGAAATGTGTGCTGATGTCTTTGTGCTTTGTTCAGTATAAGAGGAAATTAATTTAATGGTTTAATTTTTCCAGTGTTGTTGTGCATTCAAAGTTTGGCTTTTGGGGTTCAAAGTTCAATTATTGTCTTCATATTTCTAAATCATGATCCCTTGTTCTGTATTTGGTGGCGGTCTGTCTGTTTTGTGGGTATGACAGAACTGTGGTAGAGCCACTTTTTCTTTTTGCCCAGTAAGAGATGTATTGGTTTAATATTTGTAGTGCTACCTTTTGATAAATAGGGTTAGGTGCTATGTGAGTCCTGGTAGTGCTGTAATGATATGGCAGATTTGCTATGAGTCGTAAATGAGCAGGATTTTGTAGTAATGCACCTGGCAGTTGGCACTGGAGGATAGTAATGCAGAAATATGGTAGCCTTTCTTTAACCTCACTGTTTCCCATCAGCGCCGGTGGGCTTAACAGAGCACTGAATGCCGGCACCGAGGGGAGTGATTCAGGGAGGGCTCTGCCAGGCAGGCGGGGGGTGGGGGACCGCGGGACACTTGATTCTGCCGCTGCCACGGCAGCAGCGGCCAGTTCTTTATTTTTTTATTTTTTAATTTACCTGGGCTGATGGGGGAGGGGGGTTAGGCCTGGTTATGGGCTATGGGCTGATGGGGGGGTTAGGACTGGTAATGGGCTATGGTGGGGGGGCTAAGACTGGAAATGGGTTGATGGGGGGTAAGGACTGGAAGTGGGCTGATGGGGTTAGGACTGGTAATGGGCTATGGGGGGGGCTAAGACTGGAAATGGGCTGATGGGGGATTAGGACTGGTAATGGGCTATGGGGGGGCTGACTGTAAATGGGCTGATGGGGTGTTAGAACTGGAAGTGGGCTGATGGGGGGTTAGGACTGGTAATGGGCTATGGGGGGCAAGGACTGGTAATGGGCTGGGGGGTTGCTAGGACTGGAAATGGGCTGAGTGGAAGGGGGGCTTGAACTGCAAATAGCTGATGGGGACAGCTGCTTGGAATGGAAATGGGCTGAGTGGAAGGGGGGCTTGAACTGCAAATAGCTGATGGGGAGGGGGGCTTGGAATGGAACTGGGCTGTGAGGGGAGGGAGCTAGAACTGGAAATGGGCTGAGCTGGGGGGAGCTAGGACAGGAAATGGGCTGATGGAGGGGTTAGGATAGGACTGGAAATGGGCTGTTGGGGGGTGCTAAGATTGGAAATGGGCTATGATGGGGGCTTTGATTGAAATGGACTCATGGAGGGGCTAGAACTGGAAGTAGGCTCATGGGGGGCTTGGATTGGAAATGGGCTGAGTGTAGGGGAGCTAGGATTTGACATGGGCTGATGGTGGGGCTAGGAAAGGACTAGAAATGGGTTGATGGGGGGCTGGGATTGGAAATGAGCTGATGGAGGGACTCGGATAGGATTAGAAATGGATGGGGGAGCTAGGACTTGAAATGGGCTGATCGTGGGGCTAGGATATGACTGGAAATGGGCTTATGGGGGGCTAGGACTGGAAATGGGCTGATGCAGGGACTAGAAGGGAGCGGGTGCTGGGTGGGACTGGAACTAGAAGAGAGATGATGTTGGGGGAGGATTAGAATGGGATGGGGCTGGGAGAGTGAAATGGAGAGGGGAAAATATTTTGTGTGGGAGGGAAGAAAAATCTACAATTGGCCGGGTATTGGGAGAATAAGCGGGGATTGAGGATGGAGGGGTAAAATTTGAGTGGATGAAATAGAAATGAGGAAAGAGCAAAAGGAGAAAGATTAGTATGTTAAAGCAGATGTAGAGAGAGCATGGAAAAAAACTAGAAGAGAGAAGAAAGGACAAATGGACAGCAAACGATGGAGAGTTAGCAGAAGACACGAAGAAACCAGAAGAAAGTATCTGGAGCAATTGCAACTGAAAAAAAATGCACAAAAGGTAGAAAAATATCTCTTTATTTTGAATTTATTAACTGGAATATGTCAGCTCTGGAAAATGTGCATCATTAATATTTGTGCTTTGTTTAGTACAAGAGGAAATTAATTTATAGTTTTATTTCTACAGTGTTGTTGTACATTCCAAGTTTGGCTTTTGGGGTTTCCAGTTTAATTTGTCTTCCTGTTTCTAAATTGTGATTCCTTGTTTGGTGATGGTCTATGTTCTGCATGTGTAACTGAGCTGAGGTATTCTGTTTATGTAATTCCTATTTGACATTAGCACTTGTTCTCTTTCCCCAGTAGGTCATGCATTGTTATTCTCTGAAATGTATTGGTTTAATATTTGCAGTGTTGCCTTTTGATAGGTAGAGTATGGTGCTTTGTGAGTCCTGGTAGTGCTGTTAGGATACGGCGGGTTTGCTATGGGTTCTAAATGGGCAGTATTTGTAGTAGTTCCTAATGTGCATGGCGGTTGGCACTGGATTATAGTAATGTAGAAATCTTTTAGTCTTTCTTTATCCATACACTCATTAAGAGGCATGTTTACTAAAAGTTAGTGTATGGTAACATTATGCAAAGATTTATGCAAATGAAGCCCTTATGCAAATGAGGTCCCGCACTGAGTCTCCAGACATGGCCCTGCACCCCCCTTTGGCCACCCCTGCCCCTAAGTCATTGTTAAGACAAAAAAAGAGACTTGTGAAGGATTCCTTGGAAAGTCGCTTAAAATTTTAGATGAGCTGCATATACATTTTAAAATAAAATAAATTATTTTATTTATTTATTTATATATTTTTCTATACCGCCTCTTCCAGAGATCAGTGGCGGTTTACATAGAACAATAATACTTAATAGTAGGGAACTATTATTATTTTACATAGAACAGTTGTAGAACATTTTTTAACATTTAACCCATTAAACATCAGAACAATTAGAACTGGGGCAATAAGATCTATACAAATGAGGCCCAGTGGATATGTAAATATTTATACAATTGAGGCCCCACAATTAGTCTCTGCAACACTTTGGGCCCTCCCTGATTCTGTTAGCTTTCTGTCTTGTATACATATGTGATGCAGCACTAGTGTAAATACTAGGGATGCCAGGAGGGCTTTCAAAGCAGGGAGCTGTAGGGGAGAGAGTGGAGGAAGAAAGGGAAAGGGAGGGCTTTGAATGGGAAAAGGAAAAAAAGAGAGAGAGAGAAAGTATCTTGAAGGAAAAGAGGTGATGCTGAGAGAAAGAGAGAGAAAAGGGAAAAAAGAGAAAGTGTCTCAGCCAGCTTGGAGCAGAAGACTAAGTGCTGGGGCTACCACAATTTGTGGGTGTTTGCTAGAGCACAACAATAGAGTTGCAGTGCACAAGGCAAGAACTGACTAACAGGAAACCAACCATGCCGGTTAGTGTCCATTTTATAATTATTTGAAGCTGGTATAGCCATTAGCTGATACTGAGTGTCTGAACGCAGGGTGCCATATGGGGAATGTGGGGCTATGACCAAGATAATCATGAAGTTGAAGACACACTGATAGGACACAGTAGGTAAACTATTGGTCAGATGTACTATGGGAAATGGTTTACAAGGTAGCATCAAGCACATGAAAACTTAGCTGGCTGACGTTTTGTTTCTTGAGGCTCTGAGGTTGATGGGAGTCACCTATAGGATATTGGTGGGGGATGGTGGAATATAGATTGTCTCTGAGATTTGAAGTTTCATGCTATTGATACTATCAGTCTGAAATTTCAAATATTTTGTCAGAACACCTTCAAGGAAATCTAAAATTTCAAGGGAGCATCTCAGTTTAATTTTGTTTTATTTATTTATTGCTTTTATATACCGCGCTCTTTAAAATCAGTGTGGTTTACATTTAACATTTTTGCGCATAACAGACATACTGCTGTGCACTTACAATGTGGCTGGATAGCTTCACTGTTGCTATTTTTGGGGCTTTTCCAGCTGTGGCAAGGTCCAGACTGCCCAGGCCCAGTTAATTTACAGCTACCTGGATTTTTTTTCTCATATTATTTCTTCCCTCCTCATCAGTAACTCAGTCATAACTCTGATTAAATAATCCAATATGCTAAAATTTATGCAAACGATGCCCTGTGGTTATGCAAATAAGGCTCTGTAATTAGTTTCAGCACATGGCCTCACATCCTCCTCAGGATAGCCCTGAAACTGGTTCACCTTTAGCTATCTACTTACTTCAAAAAAATACAGCAGAATAGTGAGACAAGACTTTCCTTGGCTAAATCCATGTTGACTTTGTCCCATTAGAATACAACTAGGGTTGCCAACTTTTTCACCGAGAAAAACCCGACACCTGTGGCCAGGGGCGGCCCAAGGGGGGTGCGGGGCCATGTGCGGAGACTCGGTGCGGGGCCTCATTTGCATAAGTGGCCTTATTTGCATAAATATTTGCATAATGTTACCATACACTAACTTTTAGTAAACATGTCTCTTAATGAGTGTATGGATAAAGAAAGACTAAAAGATTTCTACATTACTATAATCCAGTGCCAACCGCCAGGCACATTAGGAACTACTACAAACGCTGCCCATTTAGAACCCATAGCAAACCCGCTGTATCCTGACAGCATTACCAGGACTCACAAAGCACCAGACCCTACCTATCAAAAGGAAACACTACAAATATTAAACCAGTACATTTCAGAGAATACTGGGGAAAGAGAACAAGTGGCAATGTCAAATAGGAATTACATAAACAGAATACCTCAGCTCAGTTACACATGCAGAACATAGACCATCACCAAACAAGGAATCGCAATTTAGAAACAGGAAGGCAATAATTAAACTGGGAACCCCAAAAGCCAAACTTGGAATGTACAACAACACTGTAGAAATAAAACTATAAATCAATTTCCTCTTGTACCAAACAAAGCGCAGACGTTAATGATGCACATTTCCCAGAGCTTTCATATTCCAGTTAATAAATTCAAAATAAAGAGATATATTTCTACCTTTTGTGCATTTTTTTTCAGTTGCAATTGCTCCAGCCACTTTCTTCTGGTTTCTTCATGTTTTTCTGCTAACTCTCCATCGTCTGCTGTCCATTTGTCCTTTCTTCTCTCTTCTAGTTTTCTTTCCATCCTCTCTCTCTACATCTGCTTTAACATACTAATCTTTATCCTTTTGCTCTTTCCTCATTCTTATTTCATCCACACAAATTTTACCCCTCCATCCTCAATCCCCACTTACTCTCCCAATACCCGGCCAATTGTAGATTTTTCATCCCTCCCACACAAAATATTTTTCCCCTCTCCATTTTACTCTCCCAGCCCCATCCCATTCTAATCCTCCCCCAACATCAGCTCCCTTCTAGTTCCAGTCTCACCCAGCATCCATTCCCTTCTAGTCCCTGCATCAGCCCATTTCCAGTCCTAGCCCCCCATCAACCCATTTCCAGTCCTAGCTCCCCCATCCATTTTCAGTCTGAGTCCCTTCATCAGCTCATTTCCAATCCTAGCCCCCCATCAGCCCATTTCTAGTCATTTCCTAGCCCCACCATCAGCCCATGTCAAATCCTAGCTCCCCTCCACTCAGCCCAATTCCAGTCCAAGCCCCCCCATGAGCCTACTTCCAGTTCTAGCCCCATGAGTCCATTTCAATTCAAGCCCCCACCACAGCCCATTTCCAATCTTAGCTCCCCCCAACAGCCCATTTCCAGTCCTATCCTAGCTGCTCCATCAGCCCATTTTCAGTTCTAGCTCCCTTCCCTCACAGCCCATTTCCATTCCAAGCTCCCTCCCCATCAGCTATTTGCAGTTCAAGCCTCCCCGTCCACTCAGTCCATTTCCAGTCATAGCAATCCCCCAACCCATTACCAGTCCTAGCCCCCCATCAACCCATTTTCAGTTTAAGCCCCCCCTATAACCCATTACCAGTCCTAACCCCCCATCAGCCCACTTCCAGTCTTAACCCCATCAGCCCATTTCCAGTCAGCCCCCCATAGCCCATTGCCAGTCCTAACCCCCCCCCCCATCAGCCCACAGCCCATTACTAGTCCTAACCACATCAGCCCACCTCAAGTCCTAACCCCTCCCCATCAGCCCTTTTCCTGTCCTAGCGCCCCCATAGCCCATTAGCAGTCCTAACTCCCCCCCATAGCCCATTAGCAATCCTAACCCCCATCACCCTATTTCCAGACAGCCCCCATCAGCCCACAGCCCATTACCAGTCTTAACCCCCCCAGCCCATTTCCTGTATTATCCCCCCCATCACCCCATTTCCAGACAGCCTCCATCAGCCCCCAGCCCATTACCAGTCTTAACCCCCCCAGCCCATTACCAGTCTTAACCCCCCCAGCCCATTTACAGTCCTAAACCCCCCCCCCAGCCCATTTCCAGTCAGCCTCCATCAGCCCCAGCCCATTAGCAGTCTTAACCCCCCCTAGCCCATTTCCAGTCCTAACCCCCCCTCCAGCCCATTTCCAGTCCTAACCCCCCCCCTTGCACATTTCCAGTCCTAACTCCCCCCCCTTGCACATTTTCAGTCCTAACCCCCCCCCCCTTGCACATTTCCAGTCCTAACCCCCCCCCTTGCACATTTCCAGTCATAACCCCCCCCCCTTGCACATTTCCAGTCCTAACCCCCCATCACCCCATTTCCAGACAGCCTCCATCAGCCCCCCCCCCCCCTTCCCTTCCCTTCCCTTCCCTTCCGGCAAATTTAAAAAAAAAAAAAAAAACTGGCTCTAGCTGCTGCCGCTGCCGCGTCCGTCGCAGCAGCGGCAGAATGGCGTGTCCCGCGGGGCCCCCTCTCCTCGTCGAGCCCTCTGCAAGGGCTTTCAGATTCGCGAAGGGAGAGTGCTCCCTCGCGTCTCTGTAAAGCCCGCAGGGGCTAATGGGAAATTTCCCATCAGCCCCTCGCGTCTAAAGGGGCAGATGGGAAATTTCCCATTAGCCCCTGCGGGCTTTACAGAGACGCGAGGGAGCACTCTCCCTTCGCGAATCTGAAAGCCCTTGCAGAGGGCTCGACGAGGAGAAGGGGCCCCGCGGGACACGCCATTCTGCCGCTGCTGCGACGGACGCGGCAGCAGCCAGAGACAGGTTTTTTTTTAAAATGTAATTTTAAAAAAAAGCAGAATGTTCTTTGCGCGGGGCCCCCTGAAACGCGGGGCCCTGTGCAAAAAACATTCTTGCTCAATGGACGGGCCGGCCCTGCCTGTGGCTCGCCATGCTCCACCCATTCTCCGCCCCTAGTCCCACCCCTGCCCCGCCCCCAGCCCCACCCACAAAAATTACAGAGGATACGTGTAGGCTAACTTCCTTGGTCAGATAATAATTAAACTGGGAACCCCAAAATCCAAACATGAAATGTACAACACTGGAGAAATAAAACTATAAAGTAATTTCCTCTTGCACTAAACAAAAACGCAAAGATGTTAGCAATACACACTTCCCAGACCAGACATATTCCAGTTAATAAATTCAAAATAAAAAGTATTTTTCTACCTTCTGTTTGGGCATTTTTTCAGTTGCAATTGCTCCAGTCACTTTCTTCTGGTTTCTTCGTGTCTTCTGCGAGCTATCCATTTGTCCTTTCTTCTCTTTTAGATGTTTTCCATTCTCTCTCTATTTCTGCTTTAACATACTGATTGTTTCCCTTTTGCTCTTTCCCCCAATTCTTTCCTTATTCCTTTATCATCCATTTAAATTTCACCCTTCCATTTTCAAGCCCCTCTTACTCTCCCAATACCCAGCCCATCATAGACTTTTCTTCCACACAAAATATTTTTTCCCCTCTCCATTCTCATTCCCCATCCATTCTAGTCCTCCCCCAAAATCAGTTCCCTTATAGTTCTAGACCCACCCAGCATCCACTCCCTTCTAGTCCCATTCTCCCATGCCCCACATCAGCCCATTTCCAGTCCTATTCTAGCTCTTCATCAGCCCATTTCCAGTGCTAGCCCTCACATCACAGGCCATTTCCAGTCCTAGCCCCCACCATCACATCCCATTTGCAGTCCGAGTCCCCCTGCACCATCACAGCCCATTTGCAGTCCTAGATCCCCCCCCCACCATCACAGCCCATTTGCAGTCCAAGTTACCCCCCCCCCCCATAGCCCTTTTCCTGTCCAGGTCCCCCTCCCCATCACAACCCATTTCCAGTCCATGTCCCCCCCCCCCATAGCCCTTTTACAGTTCAGGTCCCCCCCATCACAGCCCATTTCTTTCCATTCCAACCCCCCCCCCCCAATAGCCCTTTTCTGGTCCAGGTCCCCCTCCCCATCACAACCCATTTCCAGTCCATGTCCCCCCCCCATAGCCCTTTTACAGTTCAGGTCCCCCCCCCCCCATCACAGCCCATTTCTTTACATTTCAAGTCCCCCCCCCCCCCCATAGCCCTTTTCCGGTCCAGGTCCCCCTCCACATCACAACCCATTTCCAGTCCATGTCCCCCCCCCATAGCCCTTTTACAGTCCAGGTCCCCCCCCATAACAGCCCATTTCTTTCCAGTCCAAGTCCCCCCCCCCATAGCCCTTTTCCGGTCCAGGCCCCCCCCTCACAACCCATTTCCAGTCCAAGTCCCCCCCCCCATAGTCCTTTTACAGTTCAGGCCCCCCCCATCACAGCCCATTTCTTTCCAGTCCAAGTCCCCCCCCCCATAGCCCTTTTCCGGTCCAGGTCCCCCCCCAATCACAGCCCATGCAGTCCTTGGCCCCCCCCCCCCCGACCAGCACCGCGGCTGTCTGAGAGGCTTCAGAGGGAGCAGGGTAAGCTCGCGCGAGGCCCCGGCTCCCTCTGTACAGCCGCCAGCGTGAAGAGCCTTTTCCTTCACGCTGGCGACTGTATCTGTGAAGCCGCGAATGCTGGGAAAGGTTAAAGGGTATTGCCTTTAACCTTTCCCAGCAATCGCGGCTTTACAGATACAGCCGCCAGCGTGAAGGAAAAGGCTCTTCACGCTGGCGGCTGTACAGAGGGAGCCGGGACCCCGCGCGAGCTTACCCTGCTCCCTCTGAAGCCCTTCGGTGTGTGGGCCGGCCCTGGGTGGGGGTTTTTTAGGACTTCGGGTCGGAAGAAAAGCCGTTTTTTTGCTCTGGTCGCTCCCGATCTTGCGGCCAGAGCAAAAAACCGGCTTTTCAAGGGCCGGTTTTACATCTGCGCCGGCAGCCGGCCTGGCCATGGAAAAACTGGCCAGGCCGGCTGAAAACAGGCCAGTTGGCAACCCCAAATACAACTGTTGTGACAGGGTCAGTCATACAAGTCCCAGAATCCCTTAGGATAAGAAGGTTCACCACAGAAAAGATCAGGTGATCTAATTAAGAGAACACACAGGTGGCAGAGGGCTGCAGAAATAAGCAACCAGAAAAGAGCCAAGGGAAGCCAGGTTGGGGCACAACCCTGGTAAGCAAGGGCCACCTTACCAAGAGAAAGAGGGATCTGATTGTGTGGGCAGCAGGGAGCCCAAGGCTGGGGACCTGGGCAGGACCCTTTGGAAAGAGGGGGGAGGACTGACGACCCCTGGAAGGGAAAGGCCCAGGAAGAGAAAGCAGCTGGGAAGTCCTGTCAGGACTGGGACAGGCAGAGCCACAAGGTGAGCAGGAGAGACATTTCCAGGCAGGGGGCCAAAGGGAGGGTGTGTCTCTCATCCTTGGTGGCAGGGGCAGAGCCGATATAAGCCTGCTCTGTAATGTTTAATGTGTATGGAAGCACAGGAATATGAAGAAGACTCTTCTCTTGATCCCATGGAGGTACTTTTTCTGGAATAGTGAAAGCTTTAGCCCTGAGGCAGCTGATACAGAACCTGAAGGGGGGATGGGAAGGGCGGCTGCACGGCTGGTTAAACTGTGTAGCTGAGTAACACTGTTCATTGTAAAGGAAAAGACTGTGTGGGATCATTGTGTTCATGGGACTGCCTACGACTGTTGTGTACTGATTCTCTGGAACTTTTTCTCTGTTTGTGTTCTGGAGAAGGGGAGGCCACGCCCGTCACTGCTGCTGCCAGAGACACAGTGTTTTGGGGCTAACCTCCAATCGGAAGTAGGGGTAGATGAACTGCTTCTTGAACTGCTGTAACTTTTGTAAGGCAACTCTGTTTTCTATAAACCTGGACCGGAATTCGCACCTGGATTGTCATGTTTGGCGCACTCAAGGGTGCAGGAGGAGGTCCAGGAGTCCTGTACTGTGCACGGCATTACACTATCTATATGTGAAGTAATTTTTTTCTTTATAATGGTTTCTACCATTTTACCGGGCACTGAGGTCAGGCTCATCAGTCTGTAGTTTCCCGTATCACCCTTGGAATCCTTTTTAAAAATTAGTGTTACTTTGGCCATTCTGCATTCTTTAGGTACTATATAATATTTTAATGATTGATTGATTGATTTAGCATTTTTTTATATACCGCATTTCCGAAGGTCAGTGCAGTTTGCATGGAACAATTAATTTAACATGGAGTGTTAACTTGGAATGGTACATTTAATAATGGAAGTAGAACAGGTATAAATTATTTACATTAACTTAAGATACATGGTTGTGTGTGTGTGTATTATGAGGTGGTATTTTAGTAGACAGGTTCTTAGATGGGTAATGATTTGGTTGGAGGATCATTTGATTAAAACAGGTATGGAGTCTTATTGTCAGTTCTGTATGTAGTTTACAAGTGATAGTTTACAAATTACTAATAGTAGGTCTGCATTTTATTTTAGCTCTTTCAGCACTCTGGGATGTTTACAATCTAGTCCAGGTGATTTTCTACTCTTTATCAAGATTTGTTTCAACTCCTTTGATACATCACCTTTAAATATAATTTCTGGCATGGGTAATTTTCTTACATCTTCTTCAGTAAAGACTGATGGAAATAATTCATTAAATTTCTCTGTTTTGGCCTTGTCCTTCCTTAGTACCTCTTTTACTCCTGTATCATCTAATAGTCCAACTGACTCGCTGGATTTTTTTTGCTATGAATGCATTTGAAATAGCTCATATTATGAGTTTTTATTTCCATGGCAAGCCTCTTTTCAAATTCTCTCCCTTCCTTATCAATGCCTTGTTTCTAACTTGCCAGTGCTTATGTTGTTTCCCATTTTCATCATTGGAATATATCTGATCTGGGCTTTCAAAGAGTATTTGTAAAAAATGCCCAGTCCTGATTAAACTCTTAACCTCTGCAATTGCTCCTTTTAGGTTTTCTTAACCATTTTCCTCGTGCTGTGAATATTCTTGCTGTCTTCCCTCCATTTATTAAATCAAAAGTGAGCATGCTATGATCACTGTTGCCATGTGGCCCTAACACTGGTACGTCTTGCACCAGATCCTGTGTTCCTCTAAGGACTAGGTCTAAACAGATTCCCCTTGTGGTGTTTCCTGAACCAGCTGTTCCATGAAGCATTTATTTCATCCAGGAACCAGGGCCAGCTCAAAAGGTTGCGTTGCCCTTAGCCAACCTTTGCTTTTGTACTCCCTTCTTCCCTTGTAGAGCAATCTTGTGGCATGAGCTGCACAAATAGAGGTACATTTTCCGCTGGCGCTTTCACTGTGCTGCCATTTAACTTAATTTGTATATTCAGAGCTATTATCTATATACGTAGCAGTGCTGAATATACAGATAGTATAGTGAATGTTGGTACTTTCTGTTTCATTGATACCTACTGTTTGTCAGGCCTAAACTAAATATATAACTTAACTGAATAGTCTGAATAGAACCACAATCTGGATAACTTTCTGGCCTGCCCTCACTCCTCCCCTATCATTGCCCACTAATACACAGATAATATCTGACTATTTAGCTGTTTTAAATGGCCTGATATTATCCATATATTTTTGAAAATACACGGATAAGAGAATGCATAATTACCTTTGAATATCAGTTCAATAGAGTCAACCGATAAAGCTCCCAACAACAGATGCAGAACAGAAGTAGAGCATTTCACTTTACAACTCAATATAGATTCTATTCATATTCTGGAGTCACATCAGTGATAACACCACAAACTCCCTCACTGTGCGTAGTAATACAAAACCCTGCAAATGTACAGTCAAAGGCTCACCATATCATCCCAAACCAGCACCAAACATTCAATCTGCACCAACATTACTTATGAAAAGTCGGTAGTATAAAAATTCTTGTTCATCAGCACACCTCCAATGGGGAAAGGAGAGCAAGTTAGACTGCTACAGATTTCTACCCAGAACCAATATGTTAACAGAACCCTCCAATTCAGCTGCATATGGAAAACAGACCATCATTTTCTAAAAAAATAACAAACTACAAAAACATGCATACACAAAATGAAATGGAAAACCCAAAAAACAGATTCTGAGGAATGGAACACTGAAGAAAGAGAAACAAAAATGTATTTCCTCTTATAGTGAGCTATAAGAAATGTACTTTTCCAAAGTTGACATATTTCATTCTCTAAAGACTGATATTCTTTTGTACCTCTGTTGTCCGATCATTTTATTTTTCCAGTTGGATTGGCTCTGGTCTTTCTTTACTACTTCCTCTTCTTGATTGTCTTCAACATTCTTTTCCAGGATCTCATTTACATTTTCTGTTTTTCATATTCCCTGTTGTCTTCCCTTCCTTTCCTACATCTCTCTTTCTGATGTCGATCCAGGCTTACTTTTTTTTCCTCTCATCTGCCTTTTAATCTAAACTATAGCTAGATTTCATTCCTTCTTATTTCTGCCCTTTAATCTCCCTCTTTTCACCTTTCACCACTTACCAGCTTTCCATTTCTTATTCTTGCCTCCACAGTCCTCCCATTGCTGACCTCTGTCTCATTCCTTCCTCAGTGTTCCATTCCCCCATCTTTCACACACTTTATAGTCCCATTTCCTCCCTTTGTACTCATCCCTCTCCAGCCTCGTTACTTTTTTCTGTTTCTCAATCTCCTAATCAGCCATAGCCCCTTCCTTATCACTCATCCCCTCTCCACCTCCAAACCCTATCTTACATTTAACCCCTCCCCTCCCCCCCCCCCCCCCCCGCTCAAGGCAATCTGCTGCCTGAGGCAAGGGATGAGATAGCACCCCCCCCCCCCCTGAAGCAGGGGTAGAGGATCTTTCTCAAAACTCCAGTCAGATACTGAACCAAACCAAAAAGCCAATTAAATAATGTGGAGGAAATGCAAGATGTTCGCACACCAAGGAACTAAAAGAAAGAGCAAGAACCACAGCAGTTTATAACTCCAAATTTATAATTCATTTGTATTTTGTTGTTATAAACTGCATTATGGCGCTTGCTTTTTCTTTTGAACATATATTTTGCATTCACAGAACCCCCTCCTCAACAATGGGTGCAGAGCAAAGGTAGGACATTCATCCACACAATGCAGTATATTAAAAAAAAAAAATCTGATTCTGGTCATCTCGCCAACAAACATTCTCCAGTACCAGGCATATTGGGAACTAACATAAAACCTTACAAACGTCAATGAAGATCTACAAGGCCAAATCTACCCTACTATACCAGCATTCCCCTTCTTTGAAAAAGTGTTTTTTTCATTCATTAATTCCCTTTTAAGTATTTAAAAGGTTTGCATCATATCTCCCCTGTCCCTCCTCTCCTCTAGGGTATACATATTTAGGTCTACATGTACCTCTGTCATTTTTAACTACTGGCATAAAGGATTCTTAGTGAAAATATTTTTTATTATTTTCTCACCAAATATAAAGATCAATTACAATTGGAAAAGGAAAATCGGAAACAAAGAAAAGCATTATATCAATAAAGGAAATACAAATATGATACAGTCCACATCATGGGAGCAAGACTGGATAAACAATATAGAAACAAGTCAGGAAATCTAGGCCTATTGGCCCACTCATTGAAGGGATAATTATTAATCAGACTACATGATCCCCAACAGCACCCTGTCGGTCCATCAGAAATTTCTCCAAATGCACCACATCCACAAAAATAAAGGAGGTGCCATCAAGATTGATGACACACTTACAAGGGAATCTCAGGAAAAATGTGGCTCCCAATGCAAGTACACGGGGCTTTAATGATAAAAACTGCCTCCGCCGCATCTGGGTGGCGCGGGATACATCCAGAAAGACACTGACTACCTGCCCACAAAATTTAGCAGCTTTAACTCTAAAGTATGCTTTAAGAACTCGCTGCTTAATCGCCACTGAAAAAAAGGTGTCGAGCAGAGTAGACCGTAGTGAAATAATCTCCAAGGAATCTTCAATGAAGGCGGTAAGGTTAGAAATAGAGGGGGTTATCTCATCCAAGTCACCTTCCGCTGGGTTAACCTTTTTCAAGGATGAAGGGATATAATAAATCTGAGAGACTTCTATAATATCAGGTATGGCTAAAAAAAATTTAAAATATTTATCTAATAAGATCTTAGCAGATAATAATGGTGATTGAGGAAAATTTAGACACCTAAGATTACATATCCTCATAGAATTTTCCAGGAATTCTATTTTCGAATGTAAAAATAACGAATCCTTAATACCAGCTGCAGTAGCCGAATTTTTACATTCGAAAATGTCATAAAGGATTCTTAATGTCTCTCAAACTACAGTGGGCCAAAGGTTCAAGTATAAACTCTAGGCATGTAGTTGTGATTTTCCTGCACTGGCACCAGCATTGAATCAATTTTTTATTAAAGGTTAATAGTTATTCTTAACTATACACAGAGAATTATTTAGATGCAGAGAAAACTAAAATGTGTAAAGGCCAAAAATAGATAAGTAGCACATCCTACACAGTGACCTAGATATTACATTTAAGGAGCATTCAGTGTCTTCCTTAACCTTATCTCGGTAAGTCAAATCTAGCATACTTGCCTTTCTAGCAATCCTTGACTTTCAAACAAATGCTTATAACCAATACCAATTATATGTACAGACCCTTTAAAAAATATGGTCCCCTGATGCGATCAACTTAAAAAAATAAAAAAAATCAGCCCAGGTCTTTTAAAATGACACCCTCCTCCTCCTCCACATAGGCTGGGTTAGCCAAGGTCCTAATTAAATATATCATCAATCAACCTCCAGTCCCAGGTATGGGCGCTGACATGCAGTTAGGGGCCCTGAAGCCACGGCCACTATCCAGCCTGGATCACTTCTTTCTCTCCTACAGCCGACGGGGTGAAGAGCATGCGCTCCAGGCCTTTGCCTTTCTTCCTAACAACACAGTAGAGCACAACAGCCTGACGGGCCATTTTGAGTTTATGCAAACGCCAGAAACCAGCCCTCCAGTTTCCCACACGGAGGGTGCGGTTGCACTTTGTCGTTCCCCACAACACTTACTTCCTGATGGGGCAGGACAGAACTAGGCCTTAGAGAGTGTGGAACCTGATGGTTCTGCAGCACTGCTTGGCTTCATTCTATCTCTACCTCTGCTTCAGCTGCCACCAGCCCAGTTAACAGAAGCAGCAGTGACAGAAGGGAGAGAAAGACAGACTTCCTCATCTTCATTGCTTCAGCTGCCGTCTGCCCAGCTGCTAAAGGACTCTTTGCTGCCTCGGAATCTCTGCCCATGTGGCCAGCTGTTCAATTTCTGATTGCAGATCTGATGCTTTTGAAACTCACAGTCAGGACTTCCTGTTGAATGCGGACAATCAACATCAAAAAGTCCCACACACAAGTTCCAAAAGCATAGGGGGCACCTGCAGTCGGCAGTGAACAAATGAACCAGCAGAGCAGTGGGCTGTGGAGGTGAAAGTAGACAGCTAAGGTGCCCTTGAACATTGGCACCCCCCTGCCCTGCTTACCACAATGTGCTGGTCCTGGGCTTGGGGTCCCGAGGGCTGTCAGTAGCACGCCAGAAGTATTCATGGGTTTCCTCTGGGTGGCAGTTTTAAGGTGGCTGCACTCCAGCATTCATGGCTGTGTTTATTTCTGATTTTGCCGCCTCTGGCCTATCACTGCCTTCCCACTGCTTTTTTTCTCATTCAGAGAGCTTGAGCGGGAAAAAGAGCAGTGGGAAGTCGGTGGCAGCCCAAAGGTGGCAAAATTAGAAATAAACACCAGCAAAGTGCTGTCCCCTAGAAACTGCTGCCTGAGGCGACCGCCTTAGTTGGCCTAATGAGAGAACCGCCCCTGCCCCTTATCTAGGCTTCCATTTCCACTTTCACCTCCCCCATTTCTACCCTCTCTCACCTTCAGTTGTTTAACTTTAGTGGTGAGTAAATTATTGAAAGTGCTGCTGAAAGAGAAAATAGCGAGGTTTCTGGAGTCTCGCGAATTACAGGATCTGAGGCAGCATGGATTCACTAGAGCAGGTCTTGTCAGACAAATCTGATTGATTTCTTTGACTGGGTGACCAGGGAGTTGGACCGAGGGAGAGCCCTAGATGTGGTGTATTCAGATTTCAGTAAAGCCTTTGACATCATTCCTCACAAGTGACTTATAAACAAACTGAGCACCCTAGGGATGGACCCTAAAGTTACTACTTGGATTAGAAAACTGGTTGAGTGCGAGGCGACAAAGGGTACAGGTAAATGGAACTCACTCTGAGGAGAAGGTGGTTACCAGTGGTGTGCCCCAGGGTTCTCTCCTTGGTATGATTCTTTTTAATATCTTTGTTAGTGATATAGCGGAAGGGCTGTCGGGTAAGGTTTGCCTCTTTGCGGATGATATCAAAATCTGCAATAGAGTGGACATCCAGGAAGGTGTAGATAACATGAGGAGGGATCTAGCTAATCTTGAAGAATGGTCTAGAATTTGGCAGATGAGATTTAATGTTAAAAAATGTAAGGTCATGCATTTGGGCTGCAAAAATCCAAGAGAATGATATACTATAAGGGGTGAAGTGCTTCTGTCCACAAAAGAAGAGCCGGACCTAGGTGTGATTGTGTCTGATGATTTTAAAGTAGCTAAACGGGTAGAAAAGGCGACGGCAAAAGCTAGAAGGATGCTTAGGTGCATAGGGAGAGGAATGGCCAGCAGAAGAAAGGAGGTGATAGTGCCTCTGTATAAGTCTTTGGTGCGACCTCATTTGAGTATTGTGTGCAATTCTGGAGACCACAACTTCAAAAGGATATAAACAGACTTCACTCGGTAAAGAGGGTGGCTACTAAAATGGTTAGTGGTCTTCATTATAAAGCCTATGGGGACAGACTTAAGGATCTTAATATGTACACCTTTAGAGGAAAGGCGGGATAGATATGCCACCCTAGGCAGAAACCCTAGCCTCGTCGCCCTCCCCCCACTGCCGCCGCCCCCCGCCAACTGCAGCTACCACTGCAACCCTCCCAGCTACCGCCATTCCATCTCAGGAGGGAGAGGCGGGACACAGCAGCGGCACGATTTCAAAAAGCAGTAGCTTTTTGCTGCTGCTTTTGGAAATACTGCCACTGCCTGCCCCCCCTCCCCAAATAGAATCGGTGGCAGCTGGGGGTGTGGCAGAGCTCTGCCTGTGTGCCACTACTGCCACTGCCACCGCCCATGTATACTGTTGCTGCCACCCATTAGAGGCGAGGTATTCTGTTAAAATGTAGGTACTATGTAGGAATCTGTAGTAATCATATTCAGAACCAGGCCTGGGAGCAGCAGCCAGGGTGGCTGTGCTCCTCCATAAGCCTGCACCCAGCGTTCCCCTGGGCCATCTTACTTACTGACTCTGCTGTGAGTGCACTGAGAGTGAAGGCTCCTACCAGAGAATGGGAGAAGTAGGAGCTACTGCTGTACTGGTGCCACAGTCTGCCTGCTCCTCAGCTAAACCTAACACGTCTTTACTGCCCATCCCCTATCCCCTTTGTGCAGTGAATTCTGGAAGTCAGGATGACTCTGACATTATAAACCACTCCAGCCCCACAAGACTACACAATGAGTTTTAATTTCTGGCCTTTCTTTTTCTTCCACAGAATCCTAGTTGCTGACCAGTGGGCACAACAGCAGAGTAGTACGTAGGGCAAGATGTTGGATAAAAGAAAGGAAGGAAAGAAGGGGTGCTGGATGTAGTAAAAGGGAGGAGAAAGGAGTGAGATGCTGGATGCAGGAAGGGTGTAGGAGAAACTGTGATGGGGTGAGTAGCTGGACTAAGAAAGGGGGTAGAAGGAAATGGGAGGGAGCAAGATGCTGGACAAAGGAAAGAAGAGGTGAGACACTGGACAAGGAGAACGAGGAGAGCTAGGGATATGTTGCAGCTGGACACAGGCAGGGGCAAGGACAGGAGTAGGGGTAGGTAGGGGGAGAGAGATGCTGTAGCTGGACGCAGGGCAGGCAACCAA
The DNA here is from genome assembly GCA_033557465.1 of Ichthyophis bannanicus. Classification (NCBI taxonomy): domain Eukaryota; kingdom Metazoa; phylum Chordata; class Amphibia; order Gymnophiona; family Ichthyophiidae; genus Ichthyophis; species Ichthyophis bannanicus. Next base: position 922,239,629 of record CM066032.1, on the reverse strand, counting down.
ACAACAAAAGTAGAAAATAAATAGATTTATTTTCAATTTTTAGGAATTGGATAATGTCAAATATGGGAAATGTGCATCTCTCTGTTTTGTATTTTGCTAAGTAGAGGAGGAAATATGATTCTATTTCTCTTTTTCCAGTATAACATGGCCGATATTCTGACTCATTAGTTTAATGTAATGGCATTTATATTCCACCAAAATCAACCAAGAGTTCAAAGTGGAGTACAGTCAGTAGTAAGCAAAAACTGCATCTAAAATAAATCATACATCAAAAAAGTAATACAATCGGACACATAGAAACTGAAATCCTGTACCATCCTGCTAGGCCAGTCCAGACAAGTGGGTTGTGTTCCCCTACAAGCAGAGAAAAATCCATACGTTTCTGATGACCACCTCCTGCATATCTGGAATAGCTAGAGGCACACAATCCAAGTAACTCCCTGTCTCCAGCAGAATGTGGACTCATCTGAGCAGCTCTGTGAAAAATGTGAAAGAGATTGATTCAGCATGTGAGTGGCAGCTCTTAGGGGCAACTTCCTCACTTAAGCTCGACATGGGAGGCTCCCATTGGGTCACCCTTAACACTGATGCCCTCCTGGTTTTTTGCTCTGGAAAGAGCAGCTCCATTACAAGCATTTGCTCCCAGCTTGGCTCAAACATTTAACTGCTTGCTTGTGAGTCCTGTCTGTCTATATGTGTATATACCAGTATACATATATAATTATTTATTTTATCACTGTTAGTGTGCTTTTTACATTATCTGTATTTTTTTGTAATATTGTTGTTCCCTTCTATTTTCAGCTGTCTGTCTCTTGCTCCTCCTAATAACTAATTGTAACTGCCCCTGTACTTTTTCCCTTTACCATCTGGTCTCGGTTTGTGGAGGCCAAGTTAACTTTCTACTTCAATAACTAATTCTAACTCCGTCTCTGCTGTTTTCACTCCAGTTTTAAATCTTCCTGTGCCTGTTTTTTAATCTACCTGAGAGTGTGCAGAAAGTGGAGTGACTAGCCCATCCCCCTACTGAGGCACTGTTTAGCCCCTTTTAACTCCCTGCCGATGTGAGCTGAGCCCTCTTGCCTTTTTGCTCAGGCAAGAGCAACTCCATTACAATCACTTGCTCCTAACTCCTGGCATGGGTCAGATATTGAACTAGTTGCTTGTGAGTCTTGTCTATATTGATATACTGTGGTAGGCTATGGCCTGTAAACTAGGCCTAGATCCTAACCCCCACCTGGGATTAGTGCTGAGAAGAACCAGAGTTTGAGAATCTGCCTTAAACTGCTTTTGAAAAGTTTGTATAATTTCTTTATGCTTATGATAGAAATGGTCTTGTAGTCTCTGAGCTAGAAATGTCCTTGAAGTAGAAATGTATCTATGCCTAAGACTATGCCTTTGTTAGAATAGCCTGAGAAGGGGGAACAGGGAGCTAGGCCCAGAGAGGGTCCCCGATTGGACAGGTGCAAGGGGCGTTGGGACCAATAGAAAGTTTGCCTTTATCAAACTGTAAAAATTGTATATAAGGAATCTGCTCCTGTACTCCATTGCTCAGTCTCTTTTGGATGCACTCCTGTCTGAGCCTGTGCACAATAAATTGGCTTGGACCCTGTACCTGACTCCTGGTTTTATTTATTGCATGCACTTTGCTGCTACATTTTCTTGGTGCATTGGCCGGGAAGTGCGAGTAGTGGATGGTATTCAAGTGAATATACCACGTTTTACCGCCCCAAGGTTTGGTCCGGCTAGAACCGTGTCTGGCCGACCGCAGGGGAAACATCAGGCGCCACTGGTCCTCTTGCATCGGAGAGGATTCCTCCTTGCCTTGGCGGATTACTGGATCCGACTGGCCAACACCTCCGAACCCGAGGGGAGTACGGGATTCAACCCATGAACTGGTTCTGTATCGGCTACCGGATCCGGTGAATAGAAATTTCTTTGCTACTCAGATAGTTAGGTTGGAAAACGGGTATGGGAATACGGTACCGAGAGCCTGATCACCTCTCAGGGCAGTCCGAGTACGTCTTGCAGAAGTATGCGCGAGACCGAAACCACTGCTCTTGATTAGTCAGCAGTTCGAGTACGTCTTGCAGGAGTATGCACGAGAACGAAACCACTGCTGTTGGTTAGTCAGTAAGGACTGGGAATTTGGGAAAACATTGCTAGCATGTTTGGTTGTGTGTGTGTGAATGAGAGGTCTTGAAATATAGACCAAGCAAGTGTGGACTCCTGATTAGCGCAGTTCCTGGCCGGGCGACCGTGCTCAGGTCACGAAAAGGAGGAAGCATTTGGTGTTTGTCTACCTATTTGTTTCTAGGGCTGTACGGACCCCTTACCTGCAACCTGACTACCCGCCCCTACTGTCTGTTGTTGTGTACGTTATTATGGGAGGGTCGGAGTCCATGCAAACTCCGTTGAAATGTATGATCAAGAATTTTAGCAAGGGAGTTGCCAGAGACTATGGAATAAAAATGTCTCTGTCCCGATTAGAGATGCTCTGTGAGAGGGAGTGGCCAATACTGGTCACCTCATGGTCCCCTGGGGGTACCTTTGATATTAGTATCATATCTTTAGTTCACCAGATTGTACGAAAAGACCACCCTGACCTGTTCCCCTATATAGATTCCTGGTTAAGTATGTGTGAAAAAGAGCCCTCCTGGATGAAGCGTTGTTATGAGGAACAGTGCAGGATATTTGTAGCAACCACCCGGGGGGGGGGGGCCGGAAGCCTGGGGAAAAGAAACTGCCTATCTATTCTACCCCAGAATCTCCAGACATTCCGACCCGTCCGTCCCAGTTCCTCTATAGGCCAGTCCCCTCAGCTCCGCCACCACCCCGGGCAGAGCCTGGTGCAGGGGGACACCCCTCTGCAAATTTACCCTAAGTAGCCCACCCGCTACCTCCATAGCAGGAGGACGTGCAACCCCTTTCGACCAGAAGCCCCGGCTCCGCTCAGAGTGCCTCGGGAGGACCGCAGTCCACCAATGACACTGCAAGCAGGGATTAATTTGCCAGTTCAGGGTCACTTACTGCCGATGACAAAAGCTGGGGAGCCAAATTCCAACAAGCCAGACCACCTTATGCTTTCAGTAATACAACAGCAAGTCAGAGGGATGGTCACGTTATGCCATTGCGCCAGGTCCCAGGGCTACCTACTCTTAATGATCAGGACCAGGTTGTGGTGGGGCCAACCAGTCTCGTTTATGTGCCCTTTTCCACCACTGATTTACTGAACTGGAAGACGCATTATGCCTCCTATACTGAGAAGCCCCAGGATTTGATTGAATTAATGACTAGTATTATGCAGACCCATCAGCCTACCTGGTCTGATTGTCGCCAGCTCCTGTCTACTCTCTTCACTACTGGAGAACGAGCACGGATTGTGCAAGCGTCCACCCGATGGTTAGAAGAAAATCCTGTAGGAGAAGGAGGCCTAAATCCCCGGCAAACAGCTGCCGCGGATTTTCCAAATGACGATCCTAGATGGGATCCGAACAGTGTCGATGGGGCGGCAGCCCTTAATCGGTTCCGCCAAGCCCTACTGCAAGGCCTGAAGAAAGGAGGCCAGAAGGTCATGAATATCGGAAAGGTATCCGAAGTCATCCAGCGTTCAGATGAGAGCCAAGCGGCCTTTTATGAACGCTTATCTGAAGCCTATAGACTATATACCCCATATGATCCAGCAGCCCAGGAAAATTTGCGCATGATGAATGAGGCCTTTGTGAGTCAGTCCCAGGGAGACATAAAACGGAAACTGCAGAAGTTAGGATTTGCGGGCATGAATGCGGCCCAGTTAATGAAAGTTGCTCAGAAAGTGTTGTGAATTGTGACAATGAGCGTCAGAGGGAGAGTGAAAGTAAAATGAAGAAGAAAGCTGATTTTCTTGCTGCAGCATTAGTTGAACGACGAGGAGGAAGTTCCGCTAACAGAAGGACCCGAGGACATGGAAGGGGCCGAGGAAATGGCCAGCCCCCGGTGGGCGTAAATCAATGTGCCCACTGTAGAGAAGAAGGACACTGGAAAAATGAATGCCCGAACTTTGACTCCGCCTCCCGGAGGGGAGGAGGGAACACTTGGAGAGCAGGGGGCCGATTCCAGAATCATGGAGGAATGCGTTGCACACAGTTCCAACGAGAAGAAGGGCTATAGAGGGAATGGCAGCCGAGGGGGGCTACTACATGGATGAAGACTAGGCCAGACCGGGCTCCAAGTTTCCTCTAGGTCCCCAGGAGCCTATGGTCAGTTTGAAAATTGGGGACCAATATATGGACTTTATGGTGGATATGGGGGCCGAACATTCGGTAGTGGCTAAACCGGTGGCCCCTTTGTCTTCTCGATCCATCACTATCGTCGGCGCTACCAGAACCAGAGCCACTAAACCTTTCTTGCAGAACCGCACCTGTGAATTAGGGTGACAGAAAATAACACACCAGTTCCTGTACATGCCTGAATGCCCAATCTCCCTCTTGGGCCGAGATATGCTCGCTAAGCTCCAGTCGCAGATATCCTTTGTTGAAGGGGGAGGAATGGAAATGACTCTGAATTCGAAGTCTGCTGGCCTGATGGTGTTGACTGTCCCCCGTGAAGAAGAATGGCGGTTCTATAGTACATCTCCGACCAAGGCAGCCAGTTCCCGTATACCCACCAATATTCTGGCTCTGCCCAAAGTGTGGGTGGAGGATAACCCTCCGGGCCTAGCAAAAAATGTAGCCCCGGTTCTCGTCACCCTCAAACCAGGAGCGGAACCAGTGCATGTGAGACAATACTCTCTTCCGCGACCAGCGATTGAAGGCATTCATCGTCATCTAATGAAATTATTGAAGTATGGACTCCTAAGGAAGTGTCTATCACCCTGGAATACCCCCCTCCTCCCAGTCAAGAAACCTGGGACAGACGATTACCGCCCAGTGCAGGATTTGAGACGAGTGAATGATGCAGTTGTAACCATACATCCGGTGGTACCAAACCCCTACACTCTCCTGGGACTGATTTCCGCTGAGACTACTCATTTCACCGTCTTGGATTTGAAGGATGCTTTCTTCTGTATACGACTAGCATCAACCAGCCAACTTTTGTTTGCCTTTGAATGGGAAGACCCTACTACAGGAAGGCGGGGTCAACTCACCTGGACTCGACTACCCCAAGGATTCAAGAACTCGCCTACTCTCTTCAGTGCTGCTCTCAACCAAGATCTTTCAAGTTACTCTAGGAAAAAGAGTCCTTCTCCAGTATGTAGATGACCTACTGATAGCCACCAACTCTAAAAGCGAATGCTTGCAAGCCACCAGTGATCTCTTGCACCTCCTGAGTGAAGCCAGATACAAGGTCTCAAGAGCCAAGGCACAGTTATGCCAAACTGAGGTTAAATATCTGGGATTCCATCTGTCCAACGGGATTCGGAGGTTAGGACCAGAGCGTAAGGAAGCAGTGTGTTACATCCCTATCCCAAACACGAGAAAGCAGGTGTGGGCTTTCTTAGGAGCTGCAGGCTACTGCCGAATATGGATACCCAACTTTGCGCTGCTGGCAAAACCATTGTAACAGGCCACCAAAGGAATGGAACGATCTCCCTTGGAATAGGGACCAGAGCATGATGCAGCATTCCGATCCTTGAAAGCAGCCTTGATGTCATCACCAGCTTTGGGGCTGCCAGATGTACAGAAACCATTCCGTCTATACGTCCATGAGTCAAGCGGGAATGCTCTGGGCATTTTGACCCAATCCCTCGGATCTTGGCAGCGACCTGTAGCATATCTATCCAAACAACGGGACACTGTAGCAAAAGGATGGCCACCTTGCCTGAAAGCCATTGCAGCTACAGCCCTCCTGATGGGTGAAGCTGACAAGCTCACCCTGGGTCAGAATCTCCAAATTACCGTACCGCATTCTGTCCTGACCCTTATGGAACACAAAGGAAATTATTGGTTCACAAATTCCAGAATGCTGAAGTACCAAAGCATGTTGTGCGAAAACCCCTGATTGCAGTTGATCATCAGTCAAGCTTTGAACCCAGCCACGCTGTTGCCAATCGGTCCAGGCCCCCCCCCAATCATGATTGCTTGGAAATAATGGACACTGTATTCTCAAGTCGCCCTGATCTAACTGATGTCCCATTGAATGACCCTGAATGAACTTTTTGTGGATGGAAGTAGTCTTGTCATCAACGGACAATGTTGTGCTGGCTATGCAGTAGTGACCCTGGAAACGGTGGTTGAATCATCGGCTTTGGCCCCGGGGACTTCAGCACAGAAGGCTGAACTGATAGCCCTCACCAGGGCACTGATAATAGGGATGGGGCTCTGCTTGAATGTGTACACAGATTCGAAGTACGCCTTTACAACATTACACGCTCATGGAGCCCTGTACAAGGAATGAGGGTTGAGAACCTCAGGAGGCAAGTCCATCAAGTATGGCCCTGAGATACTGACACTACTAGATGCTGTGTGGGCCCCCAAACAAGTTGCAGTAATGCACTGCCGAGGTCATCAGGCAGGGGAAGGAGAGGTTTCACGAGGAAATAGATTTGCAGACGTTTCTGCCCGAGAAGCGGCTACAACTGAGCACGTACCTGCCCCTAGTACCACAGTCCAGGCAGCTATATTCCCAGTGCCCCTCAGTGCATGGACTCCCCGATACACCTCCAAGGAGTTAGATTATTATTGTCAAGAGGAAGGGGGAGTGTTATCAGAGACCGGATGGATAGTGCTACCACCGCCGGCCGGTGGCTTACCTCCCGGTCCAACTGTAATCCCTGAAGCCTTAGGTCCTGCCTTTGTTCATGCTTTTCACCAGGCCACACATTATGGGAAAACTGCAATGGAAAAAGCTCTCAGACCCCATTTCTGCATTTCATTATTAGGACCCATATCAGCCTCAGTTGCCCGTAGATGTGTAATCTGTGCAAAGAACAATGCCCGGCAGGGTCCCAACCTGCCCCCAAGAGCTCCATCAGTAGGAGTTACCCCCATGGGAAATATCCAGGTGGACTTCACAGAAATGCTACGTGCAAATGGATATCATTACCTGTTGGTCTTGGTTTGTACATTCTCTGGGTGGGTGGAAGCTTTCCCCACCAGGACTGAGAAAGCCAGAGAAGTTACCAAAATTCTGCTCCATGACATCATTCCCTGGTTTGGAATACCATTAGTTATAGGGTCAGATAATGGGCCCTCATTTGTATCTCAGGTGACTCAGCAGTTAGCCCAGGCTCTGCAAGTGCAGTGGAAATTACATACAGCTTATAGACCCCAAAGCTCAGGAAAGGTAGAGCATATGAATCGCACCCTAAAGTCCCAGCTGTCTAAACTCTGCCAGGAAGCTCAACTGAAGTGGCCCCAGGTTCTTCCTATAGCCCTCCTCAGGATACGTTCAGCCCCCACCAAGTCATTAGGAGTTTCCCCATTCGAGATTTTGTATGGGCGACCTCCACCGATTGTCCAGGGAATAAAGGGGGATATGAACCAAATTGGGTCCGAAATCACTAGACAAGAGCTGTTGGCTCTAGGTTCTGTCTTGCAGAGTTTCCATGCTTGGGTACAAGACCAACTGCCCATCAGCCTGACTGAGCCACTGCATCCCTTCAAGCCTGGAAGTGCAGTGTGGATCAAAGAGTGGAGAAAGGAACCACTAATGCCTCATTGGAGAGGACCCTATGTTGTTGTGCTGTCAACTCCTACAGCCGTTAAGGTTGCCTTGGTTGAACCTTGGATCCATCATAGTCGGGTAAAACCAGCAGCTACCACCGAATCTACTCTCTGGACTTCAACTGACCACCCCGGATCCCCGTTGCGACTCACGCTGTGGCGACAACCACTGCTGTAAGAATCTACAGCCCTACTCCTGCCACTAACCGGAAGCTGGCAGGTCCACGTACGGCAGAAGCTTGAGGAATCTACAACCCTACTCCTGTCACCAACCGGAAGCTGACAGGTCTACATACGGTGGAAGCTGTGGAGATAAGAGAATTTAAGTGAATGAGTTGCAACATTTAAACGAGTTCAGTAAAATACTGTAATCATGATGTATTTCTGCTTTTGCATTATACTTACGGTAGCCCAGGGGTCCCTTAGAATGACCCTTGCCATACCTCCCTGTGCAGCTTGCATAACTACTACCCGAACCGGGACAAGGATTACTCAGACTTTACTCTATCATTCCTACTACACTTGTACTGGTGTAATTAGCAAATGTGTGTATAATGGTACAGAATTAAGTATCTGTACAAAAGGGAAGGTTAGAACCTGCTTTAATCCCCGACAGAACCCCTCTTATCATGTCCTAGAGTTACGATGGAACAACGAGGATGGGGCCCTCCTAAATGCTACCCGACAGCTCTCAGATCCCACGAAACCTGATCCTCTTTACTTTGATGCTTGTGATGCCATTAACCGAAATGGCTATTATAGCTGTGGATCTGTTAGCCAAGAGCAAAGTTATTATCAAGATGATAAATATATGTGCCCCGAAGGAGCATACAATTGGGGAATATGCACCGGGGTAAAGTCCCCATCTATTTATGCTAAAGCCTCTGAAGACGCATACTCCTGTCCCAAGTGGGAGTGTGTATACTATGCCACCTGGTCTTAAGGGCCTCAGGGGCAAGAGGGGGATAATCGCAGAGCCAAGTTAGAGAGACTACCAATGCTGGAACCCTGTAAGTGTCAGAAAGGTACTTGTAATCCCTTAAGGCTCCTTGTGCTCGACCCTAGCCAGTGGAAGCAAGGGTTTAGATTTGGCTTACGAATAGCAGGAAGTGGAGTAGACCCTGGCACCTATGTATATATACAGCTTAACACCAAGACCCACATTTCTTCACCTTTTCAAATACACCATACCTGCTATGAAGCCATGCAAACGAAGACAGAGATTCCCCAGACCACGCAGAATTTATTTATTGAACTAGCTGTAGCTGTAGCTTCCAGTCTCCGCATTTCTAATTGTTTCTTCTGCGGGGGAACTAGGATGGGAGACCAGTGGCCCTGGGAGGCAAGGGAATTGAACTACTCCATCCCATATAACCAGACTGCTTTGAATAAGACCACTAGTGAATGGGTATTGGCCAACACCATTGTCGGCCGTCTCTGTTTTGTCCGAACAGGACCACAGTTCACCATACAGGTAGAACAGCTGGTCTGTCTCAGCCAACGATTTTACAATACTACTACTAAGAAAACATCCTGGTGGTCAGGTGTAAATGCTACTGAACCTTCCAACCCTTTAACCAGCTTCTCCAATCTTGCTAAGATATGGACCAATCTCGCCTCACCCAATGCCTGGGAAGCCCCTCCAGGGCTCTATTGGATTTGTGGAACCCGAGCGTATGCCCAACTCCCTAACAGCTGGGGAGGGGCGTGCATCTTGGGTACGATACGGCCCTCTTTCTTCCTTATTCCCATTTCCCAAGGGGAACAGTTAGGCTTCCCCATATACAATGGTCGACAAAAGCGAAATACTTTGAAAATAGGTCAATGGGATAAGTGGGATTGTGATGAATGGCCACCTGAGAGAATTATCACATATTATGGACCAGCCACTTGGGCACAAGATGGGATCTGGGGATACCGCACTCCTGTTTATATGTTGAACCGTATTATACGCTTACAAGCTGTTGTAGAAATTATAACTAACGAGACGAGTAAGGCACTAACCCTCTTGGCAAAACAAAGTACTCAGATGTGCACTGCTATTTACCAAAACCGATTAGCCCTTGATTATTTATTAGCATCTGAAGGTGGGGTGTGTGGAAAGTTTAATCTTACTAACTGCTGTTTGCAGATTGATGATCAGGGTCAGGTTTTTGAAGAAATAGCTGACCATATGCGTAGGCTAGCACATGTACCAGTTCAGACTTGGAATGGACTGGAGCTAAATGGATGGTTTGGAACTCTATTTTCAGGGCTAGGGGGATTGAAGAATATTAAGTTTGCAGTTCTAGTCATGATAGTTATGTGTTTACTCCTTCCATGTTTTCTGCCCCTTTGCTTCCGTATGGTAACTTCAGTCATTGACAGTACCGTTGAACGGAAAACAGCGGCCAGGGTACTGGCCATGTGGAAGTATCAGGCTATACCCCGGGAAGAAGCATCAGTTTAAGAAGAGTTTGATATGTGATTTCTTTCTCATCCTCTTTTACTAGGGGTGAGAATAATCAAAGGGGGGAATGTGGTAGGCTATGGCCTGTAAACTAGACCTAGATCCTAACTCCCACCTGGGATTAGTGCTGAGAAGAACCAGAGTTTGAGAATCTGCCTTAAACTGCTTTAAACTGCTTTTGAAAAGGTTGTATAATTTCTTTATGCTTATGATAGAAATGGTCTTGCATTCTCTGAGCTAGAAATGTCCTTGAAGTAGAAATGTATCTATGCCTAAGACTATGCCTTTGTTAGAATAGCCTGAGAAGGGGGAACAGGGAGCTAGGCCCAGAGAGGGTCCCCGATTGGACAGGTGCAAGGGGTGTTGGGACCAATAGAAAGTTTGCCCCTATCAAACTGTAAAAATTGTATATAAGGAATCTGCTCCTGTACTCCATTGATCAGTCTCTTTTGGATGCACTCCTGTCTGAGCCTGTGCACAATAAATTGGCTTGGACCCTGTACCTGACTCCTGGTTTTATTCATTGCATGCACTTCGCTGCTACAATACAGGGTGGCCCAAAAAAAGTGAGAACATCTCGTAGCATATAAGTTATTTAAAAATTCAAAAAGACAGATGTAAATGATTGACAAATTTTAAAAAAAAGACTGCGACCGGAAATTGTCAAAATAAAGATGTTATATAGCTAAAAAAGGTAAATAAGTAAACTATTTAAGCTTTTAATTTACGAGAAGTTCTCACTTTTTTTGGGCCACCCTGTATATTTATTTTAGCATTGTAAATATGCTTTTAACCTTATCTGTATTTTTGTAGTGTTGGTCAGCTCCCTCCTATTTTCAGCTGTATGTCTCTTGCTCCTCCTCTTCCATATTATCCAACCCATCCATCCCCTGGCTAGCAGTCTCTTATAGCTGTCCTGTGCTCATTACTGCTATTACTCACAGGTGCATCCTAATCCCCTGAGATCTTTCTCCTGCCTATCCTTCATATATTTCTTCTGATTTCTGCTCTCCTCTCCATCTCTTTCTTATGGCTCCACATCACTTTCTCTTCCTATTGTTGACACTCCCTAATCTTCCCCCCTCATACCAACAACTTCAAACCCCCCGTCCTTATCATCCCCTCTTTACCATCCTCACTTCTCCCACCATCTTGTCATCTACCCTATCATCAGCTCTTGAGCTTCATCATTTTTTTCCTCTCATTCAACCATCTCCTCTCTCTAGAAGAGCCTCGCCCTCGTTTCCACTGTGCCGTCTCCTCACTGCCTTGCACTTTTCTGCTCCTTCTCCTTTTGTCATCTGGAGATATCAATCCAAACCCTGGGCCTCCTAGACTTTTGTCACACTCCCAAGACAGATCCTCATGCAACTGCTCAAATCTTAATCATATTATTATTATTTTTATTTAATTTTTATTATATTCTCTTATATACCGCGCTATTCTGCATCAGTGCGGTAGGGGGGAGATGAATCCAGAAAGAAGGAAAGCCTTTTCCCCTCCTTTTTTCATTTCTCTTGTGCCTTGTGGAATGCATACTCCATCTCAAATAAGCTTGCCTTTATTCATGATCTCTTTATCTCTAATGCTCTCCACCTTCTTGCTCTGGACCTCACTCCTCCAGAAGACTCAGTTTCTGTTGCTGCCCTCTGTCATGGCGACTACCAATTCTCCCACACGCCTCATCCCACTGGTCGTGTTGGGTGTCTACTCTCTCATTCCTGCCAATTTCAACCCCTCCTTCTGCCTCAAGCTCACTCCTTTCCCTTCTTTGAATTCCATTCCATCTGCTTTTTCACTACCACTCTGGATAGCTGTTATTTATTGACCCCCTGACGTCTATCTTTACCTGTCTCACAGACTTTGACTCGTGGCTTTCCTTCTTTCTGGATTCATCTCCCCCCTCCCTTACTCTTGGTGATTTTAACATTCATCTTGATAACCCCTCTGACCCTTATGCTTTAAAGCTCCTTCCCCTTACCATCTCATTCAACCTCCAGTTTTGCTCTACTGCCCCCACTCACCAACATGGACACTGCCTTGACCCTGTCTTCTTCTCTAATTGCTTACCCTCAGATTTCTATACTGCAGTTCTTCCCTTATCTGACCATCATCTGCTAAGCTTCATTCTTCACCACCCACCTCAATTTTGTCCAGTCCCCTCCAATTTCTTTAGAAATCTTCATGCTATTGACCCATCAGCTCCCTCCACTATGGTCTCATCACCTCTTTCTTCCACTGTCATCTGAGTCTGTTGATGAGGCAGTAGCTTCCTATAATACTGAACTTTCCTCTGCTCTATATGTTCTTTCTCCACCCATGCCACAACCTGTGAGGGGTACTATACCTCAGCCCTGGCTGTCTTTGACTACCTGCTATGTTCCTATGCCCACTCAGCTGAGCGCATTTAGCTCAAATTCCGCACCCTTGCAGACTTTCTACACTTCGAATTCATGCTTGCCTCTTTCCAGTCAGCCATAGCACTCACCAAACAAGACAATTATGTCCACCTGACTAACTCTTGCCTCTGACCCTAGCCATCCCTTTACAACTCTCCCTTTCTGCCCAAATTTTAGCCGAATATTGCTATGACAAAGTTCATAAGATTACACTCCAGTTCCCCACAAGATCAACTTCATCCCCTCTTCCCCCATTTCAATCCCAACTCTTCCCCTCAACCTCTGCCGTTCTTTCTTCCTTTTCAAGATCTGAGGAGGAAACCCCACATCTTCTTTCCTCCTCCAAACACACTACCTGCTCCTCTGATCCTATTCCCTCCCATTTCCTAAGCTCCATCTCCTCCACTATCATCCCTTCCATCTCTCATATTCTCAACCTATCATTCTCCACAGCAACTGTTCTTGCAGTCTTCAAGCATGCTGTGGTCACACCTCTCCACAAGAAACCCTCTCTATTCCTTACCTGTCCTTTTAATTATCGACCCATCTCCCTTCTCCCCTTCTAAACTACTTGAATGTGTGGTTCACTGCCATTGCCTTGACTTTCTCTCCTCTCAAGCCCTTCTGGATCCATTGCAATCTGGTTTTTGTCCTTTACATTCTACTGAAACGGCTCTTGTCAATGTTCCTGGCAAAATCCAAGGGCCTTTACTCGATCCTCATCCTTAACCTTTCTGCTGCTTTTGACACTGTTGGCCACCACCTTCTCCTTGATACCCTGTCCCCGCTTGGTTTTAAGGGCTCTGTGCTATCCTGTGTCTCTTCTTATCTCTCCCAAAACATTTTCAGTGTTTGTTCTGGTGGATCCTCCTCTACTGCTATCCCACTTTTGGTTGGTGTACCCCAAGAGGCTATCTTGGGCACTCTTTTTCTCTCTATATACCCAGTCCCTTGGTGCACCCATCTCCTCCCATAGTTTTCAGTACCATCTTCATGCTGATGACTCTCGGATCTACCTCTCTACACCTGAAATCTCTCCAGCAATCCAGGCCTGGATATTTGCTTGTCCTTCTGACATTGCTGCCTGAATGTCTCACCGCCATTTCATATTGAACATGGCCAAAACTGAGCTTCTTATTTTCCCCCCTAAACCCACCTCTCCCTTTCCTCCTTTCTCAATCTCTGTAGATAATGCTCTACTACTCCCTGTTTCCTCGGCTTGCAACCTTGGAGTCGTCTGTGATTCCTCCCTCTCCTTCTCCACACACATCCAACTGATAGTTAAAACCTGTCGTTTCTTCCTCTATAACATCAGCAAAATTCACCCCTTCCTTTCTGAACACACTATTAAGACATTTATCCACTCTTTAGTCACCTCCTGTCTAGCCTATTGCAACCTCCTCCTTACTGGTCTCCCTCTGAATCATCTCTCCCTGTCAATCTGTTCTAAACTCAGCTGCATGGCTTATCTTTCTCCAGCCTCAATATGCTCATATAACCCCTCTTCTCAAGTTGCTTTGTGGTAGGCTATGGCCTAGCATGGCCTGCTACTATGAAAGGCCTGTAAGTTAGGCCTGGATCCTAACTCCCATTATAGCTAGAAAAGAACCAAAAATCTGTGAAAAATGAGAAAACTGTTTTAAAATGCTTAATAAGAAGTTTTTATGAATCCATAAGTCTTTCATTATTCTCTTGTTTGTGAAAGAAAAGAAATGTTTCAATACATGCATTCCTGAAGCTAGGGATAACCTTGCAATAGAGAAGTAACAAAATCAAGAACTGCACCATTGTTAGAACAATCCTAAGGGAGGGGGCTGGTTGCTAGGCCCCGGAGGGATTTCTAATTGGACAGGTGCAGGGAACGTGGAACCAATGAGAAGTTTGCATGTATCGAGCTAGAACCAATAGAAAGTTCTCATGTATCAAACTAAAAAAGAGGCATAAATGGTTATGTCTCTGTAGAAACGTTTGCTCAGTTCCTTTTGAAGCTTTGACTGACTGGGCCTGTGCACAATAAACTGGCTTGGACCCTGTCAATTGACTCCTGGATTTATTCATTGTTTGCCCTTTGCTACAGCAGCTTCACCGGCTCCCTATCCATTTCTGTATCCAGTTCAAACTTCTCCTACTGACCTATAAGTGCACTCATTCTGCTGCTCTTCACTACCTTTCCTCTCTAATCTCTCCCTACATCCATCCTCAGAATCTCCAGTCTTCTGGCAGTTCATTAATATCTGGACCCTTCTCGTCTACTGGAAACTCCAGACTTCGATCCTTTCACCCTGCTGAAACAAACTACCTGAGTCTGTACATCAGGCTTCTTCTCTGGCCCTGTTCAAATTCAGGCTGAAAACTCGCCTCTTTGAGGCCTCTTTTGGATCCTGATCTGCTTAGTCTTCTATGTATTTCCTTACCATTCCCCTTGATGTATCCTTGTCTCTTCATCTATGGTATTGTCTCTCAGGTACCGTCCCTTTCCTTTGGAGGAGAGCCTTTGCTCATCCCTTTCTTAAAAATCCTTCCTCTGGGGCGACTACTGGCTGTTTTGTGTGAGAGCGTTTTTTTTGCTTATGGGTCGAAAGCGCAAAGGGAAGGGAGGGTTGGTTACCTCTCCCCCCTCCCAGACCTCAACGCCGATTTCTGAGCCTCGTGGTGATGTGCGAGGCCCGTTGGATGCTTTTGTTCAGCGCTCTGCTCGACAGCCTGCTGAAACTGGAGGAGGTGTTCGAGCTTTGAAGCTACCGGAGTTGGATAACTCGGTGGCTCTGTCGACTCCATCTGTCTCCCCAGTAAGCCCGCCGCCGAAAGTCTTACGGGGGCAGCCCCTGCCTGAAGAGTTCCTGCGACTCCCATTATCTCCAGAGCAGGAGAAAGTCGGCGGTTTGAGAGGTACAGGAACAGAGGGGCTGCCGGACCCGGAGTGTGAGGCTACGGGGCAGGACAGCCCTGTGGCTGCTTCGACGGTGAATGGTGGAAGCTATCCGGGGCAGGGAACCCCTGAGCAGCAACGTGGTGGCAGAATGTCTGGCGGGATGAGTGCTGTTATGTCAATGACGGATCTGAGTTCGGCATTTTCGCTTCAACATCCGGTAAACTTCACGTTGGAAACTATCTGGCAAGCGATTGTATCCTTGGGGGAAGTTTTAGTTCCACAGATGACATCTTTGGCACAAAAGGTTGAGAAGTCTGAGAATAATTTGAAAGTGATGGAGCATTCTATTATGGAACATCATTCGGAAGTTCTGGAGTTACAAAGAAAAGTGGTTACTATTGAAGAGCAGAATGAAGCATTTCGGAAGAACTTTTCTGCGGTACAGGTCAAGTTAGAATACTTGGATAATGCCTCTAGGGCTCATAATTTAAGACTGATAAATTTTCCGAGACTTGCAATGGTGTCTCCTAGAGATATGTTTTCTCAGTACTTGAGAGATATATTGGGGGTTTCCCCGGAGTTAATCAAGCCATTAGTAAGAATTTACTATTTGCCTAGGGCTAAATTAGAACCTGGTGTAGTTAATATTCGCGTAGAGCAACATCAAGGAAATGTTTTGAATGTAACTGCTTTGTTGGAACGGTCAGATGAGGAAATTATTGTACCTTCTACATTGTTAATAACCTTTGCTTTATTATCAGATAAAGAATGGCTATTGAAACTTTTTTTTAGGAAACACAATTTGCAGTTTAAGGGATTATTAGTACGTATTTACCCAGATCTGGCTAAAGACACTCAGCGCCGTCGCAGAGCTTTTCTTCTGCTGCGGCCTGGTGTCTTACAATTTGGGGGGCTTTTTTTCCTCAAGCATCCGTGCAAATGCATGGTGAAGTATAAATCTGTTTCTTATATATTTTATGAGCCCTCACAATTAACAGCTTTCATTTCCGCCAGGCAGTTAAAGGCCTCTATTGATGTTGCACCTGGGCTTTAAAAGATGTTAGCAGGGTGTTTAGCCAGTAGTTTGATTTCTGTTCAATTTGGGTTGGGGTATTTCTTCTTCTTGGAGATTTTCCTCCCCCTCTCTTGTGATTTGTGGGCTGGTGTGAACTGATAAGTTGTAAAATATTGCTTTCCTTTAGATTCTTTATTTGTTTATTTTTCTTATATATCGGTACTATTTCTGCAAGATTGTGATGTAACATTCTTGTGTTTAATTTGAAAACTTTATAAATAAAATATTTAAAAAAAAAATCCTTCCTCTGACAAATCTGTTTCCTCTCTAATTATAGGCCTATCTCAAACCTCCCATTCCCGTCAAAGGTCTTAGAAAGAAGTTTTCTCACAGCTCAGCAAGCATCTCAAAAAACACAGCACTTCATATCTTCATCAATCTGGCTTCTGCTCTGATCACAATACTGAAACTATTCTTGTCTCAGTCCTCAGCAAAGTCCATCAATCTTTTGATCATAGCAATATTTCTGTCCTGGTATCTCTTGAGCTCTTCATTAGCTTTCGACCTAATAGATCATTCTATTCTCCTCTCTCATTTTTAAGATCTATGAGGTGCTATCTTCGAATGGTTTCACTCTTTTTTTTCTCTGATCACACCTTCACAGTTGCACCTGATTCTACCTCCTTCTCCACTTATCCACTGACCTGCAGAGTTCTCCAGGGTTCCATTCTTGCCTCTCTGTTCTTCAATATTTTCCTTGACCTATTAACCCTCCTTGTGCAGCAGCTAGAAATCTCAGTTTATAGCTGATGATATCTTACTTGTTTTGTATACTTACGCTATTGTTCCCAATCTTTCCCCTATCAATGACTATCATTCCACCATCACCTTGTGGTTATATAATTGCCTCCTACTTAACGTTCAGAAGACAGCTGCAATTTTGCATTCTAATGTTCTTGGATCTCCTATCACTGTTCCTCTGCTTTCCAAAGTTCCTATTTCTCTGGTCCCCTCCATTATATATTGTCGCGCACCCCCCTGGTGGCCAGTGGTCGCAAGGGCGGGTGGGACATAAAATTTTATTGTTATGATAGGAGAGTCCTTTAAGAACCAAGTGGAACTTGGTCTTAGTGGTTTTTAGCTTCAATCTTTAAAGAAATCCATGAAAGCAGAGTGGTGGGAAGAAAAAGGCATTTATTTCCTTTACGCATGGGTTCAAAATTGGGTTACAACTCAAAGCAAATGTCCTTAAATTCAGGAATGAAAGAAAATCGGTGTTTAAGGAAAAACTGTTAAACTTCACAGTATTAGCAGCGCTCAAAAACAGCTTCCAGCTTGAAACCACTTTTTCATTATTCTTCTGCTTAGCAAATTAAAGACACTCTGAAGATAGTACAGGCAGTTCATAAGTCTAGCAAAGACTCTATGCTACTGGAAACACAGAGAGAGCAATCCATCTCTTCCTCTGATAACTGTTCAACCAGTTCCACTTGCATCGGCTCTGGAGAAGATAACGGGGTTACTTACCTGTAACAGGAGTTCTCCGTGGACAGTAGGATAAGTCAGCCACACTTGGTGACGTCCTCTGGGCGGAGCCATGCATACGGGTGCTCTCTAGAGCTCAGAAAGGAGGGCCTTTCTGAGCCCACCTAGGTAGCCCATCCCACCGGTCCGCCCCCTAGTCTGGTCAGTGTGTTCCTAGCTAGCTAGTTCCTGGACAGGGAGCGGATACGGCAGGCTGACCTCCTCCAGGAGAGGCGGGTGGGATTGTGTGGCTGACTTATCCTGCTGTCCACGGAGAACTCCTGTTACAGGTAAGTAACCCCGTTTTCTCCATGGACCAGCAGGATTGCGTCAGCCACACTTGGTGCCTCCCCAGCTGTGAAGAACGCTGAGGTGGAGGAGGAGCTTAGTTACTAAATGAGGCTCTGAGCCGCAATAGGATGAACATCTTTATTGCCGTAATAGGTGAAGGTGCATACAAATCGTGCAGTTGTGCAAACAGCAGTTGTGCAACGGGCAACTAGTGCTAACAGCATACAACAGTGGCTGAGTAACAGTGCAACTAACAGTGCTGACTAACAACAGTGACTGTGCAACAGTGCAATTAACAGTGCTGACATGCTACAGGAGGAGCAGGTACAGATGGCCCGGCTACTGGGCCAATGCCTGTCTGCCATCCATTGCAGTGGAAAGGACGGCAGTCCCAAGGGCGCAGTCTTCCTGGGCCCCGAGGTCAAGGCAGTAGTGCTTCTGGAACATGTGCGGGGAGGACCAGGTGGCCGCTCTGCAGACGTCCATCAGAGGAACAGAACGAAGGTTGGCAATTGTGGTTGCCAGTGCTCTTAGCTTGTGAGGGCCCACTCTTGGCAAATTCTGAGTGCCTGTGCGGTCTAGGCAGTGGGAGACGCAGGAGGCGACCCAGTGAGAGAGGGTTCTCTTGTTGACCGGCCTGCCCGGCCGGCTAGGGTCGAAGGATATGAATAGCTGTTCGCCTTTGCGAATGGGTTGGGTTCGCAGCAGATAGATCCGAAGGGCCCGGAGACAGTCCAGCGTGTGTAGGCGACTTTCTTCTTCGGAGGCATGGGGTTCTGGGAAGAAAGATGGGAGTCCAATGGACTGACTGACGTGGAAGGCAGATGCCACCTTGGGCACGAACTTCGGGTTGGTTCGTAAGGATGCTCTATCCTGGTGTAGCTGTGTATAAGGGGGATGGGACACTAGTGCCTGCAGCTCGCTGATTCTCCTGGTGGACGTTATGGCAACCAGAAACAGGGTTTTCCAGGAGACGGACTTCATCTCCGCCGACTGTAGTGGCTCGAAGGGGTCCTCGGTCAGGCGGCAGAGGACAGTGTTGAGGTCCCATGACGGAACGGGTTGCCTGATTGGGGGTTTCAAATTAGCCAGTCCCTTCATGAAGCGGTTTGTCAAAGGTAGTGCTGCAATGGAAGTTGCCCCTTCAGGCTGGGCGTGAAACGCTGCAATTGCCGAAAGGTGCACTCTGATGGACTGAGTCTTAAGGCCAAGGTTAGACAGAGAAGCAAGGTACTTCAGGACACTGGGAAGAGGACACGTGGTGGGCTCCAGCCCTTGCGCAGTGCACCAGATGCTGAATCTCTTCCATTTGAGGCCATAAGATTTCCTGGTAGAGGGGCGTCTGGCTGCTAGGACCACGTCTTGCACCTCAGATGATAGCTGGAGTGTAGAAAGGCTCATCCGCTCAACCTCCAGGCAGTGAGAGCCAGGGCTTTGAGGTCGGGGTGCCTCGTTTTGCCTCCGTCCTGCGTGAGTAGGTCCGGCCGGAGTGGCAGGCGCTTCGGTTTCCCTTGCTCAAGGCATTGGAGCAGCGCGAACCACATCTGTCGGGGCCAAAAGGGAACAACTAGGATGGCGCGAGCCTTGTCGCGGACCAACCACTGGAGTGTCGCCGGGATGAGGGGGGTCGGGGGAAAGGCATACATGAGAGACCACTCCCCCCAGCACACGTCGAATGCATCCGCCGCCAGTCTCTTGTTGGAAGGGTGCCTGGAGCAAAACAGGGGGCATTTTGCGTTCTGTTCCGTGGCGAACAGGTCGATGTTCGGGCGCCCCCACTGACGGAAGAGGCTGTCGGTGACCTCCGGGAGCAGTGTCCATTCGTAAGGTTGCAGTTGCCTGCTGAGCTTGTCGGCTAAGGTGTTCTGGTTGCCCGGCAGATATGAGGCTCGGATGTTGCACCCGTGAGTCAGGGCAAGGGACCAGATCTGCAGGGCTTCCTTGCAGAGGGGCCGAGATGCCGTGCCCCCTTGCTTGTTGATGTAGAACATGGCCACTTGATTGTCTGTCCGTCTGGATGAGGACGGTTTTCTTCTGCACATGCGTTAGGAAGGCTTTGAGAGCGTACTTGATGGCCCTTAGCTCTAGGAGGTTGATGTGCAGGAGTCGCTCCTGCGGTGACCAGGCCCCTTGTGTGCTGAACTTCAGAATGTGGGCACCCCAGCCCAAGTTGGAGGCGTCCATGGTCAGGGTGACTTGGTGCTTGGGTGGGTGCATGTCCTTCCCCCCCGAAAGGTTCTCTGGAGCAGTCCACCAGAGTAGATGAGTCTTGATCTTGGAGGTCATAGGGATGCGGGTGGAGAGAGGCTGCGAGTGCTGGTTCCAGTGCGTACGTAGATGCCACTGCAGTGGCCGCATCTGTAACCTGGCGATGTGGACCACGGACGTGGTAGCGGACATGTGGCCTAGAAGGCGTAGGATGGATCTCGCTGAAGAGGATTCCGCGGAGGCCAATCTGGTCATGAGCGAGGTCAGGGCGAGCAACCTGCATTTGGGAAGGTATGCCTTCGAGAGTGTGGTGTCGATCTCGGCTCCGATGAATTCCAGCCTCTGAGAGGGGGTGCGCTGGGACTTGTTGCAATTGATGACGAACCCCAGGGAGGAGATCAGGGACTCGGTAGTCCTTAGAGCTTCCTGAAGTTCCATTGCTGAGGGGGCTGTGATGAGCCAGTCATCGAGGTAGGGAAAAATGGAAACGTTCCATTTGCGTAGATGCGATGCGGGAACTGCCACGCATTTCGTGAACACCCGTGGGGCCGGCGATAGGCCGAAAGGGAGGACTTTGTACTGGAAGTGCTGGCCCAATACATGAAAACGAAGATACTGTCTGTGTGACTTGTGGATGCGGATGTGGGTGTAGGCATCCTGCAGGTCCAGGGACGCCATCCAGTCGCCGGGTTGAATCAAGGGCAGGATGCAGTTGAGAGAGTACATCCTGAACTTCTCTTTGATGATGAACTTGTTGAGTTTGCGGAGGTCGAGGATGGGGCGGACTCCGCCTGTCCTTTTGGGAACGAGGAAGTACCTGGAGTAGAAGCCAGAGTTTATCTCGTCCGATGGTACTTGCTCTATAGCATTGGAGGACAGCAGGTGTATCAGCTCCTCGGCCATGGCTCGGCACAGGTGCGGTGGGGTTTTGCTGATGGGTTGGGTGTTTTGGCGAGGGGTTGAGCTGAAACGCATCCGGTAACCCTCTCGGATGATCTCGAGAACCCAGGAGTCGGAGGAGATGTCTTTCCACTTGTTTAAAAAGTAGGTCAGGCGATCCCCGGTCGGGGTGGGCGCCGGAGAGTAGGCGTCAAAAGGACGGTCCACTCTTCGCAGGGGGTGGATTGTTCTTCTTCTGCTTGCGGTCACGCTGAGAGTTACGCTGGTGAGGGGGACCGCTGTAGGAGTTGTTCCTGTATTTGTTATACTGCCATTTCCTGCTGGAGGGGTACCTCTTATTGGAGGAGTAGTAAGATTTCCTCTGGAAACTGTTCTTATGGGCTCCGCTGCGGCGCTCATAGCCGTCCTCCGCCAGGGTTTGTAAGGTAGTGCAGTGTTCTTTCATGTCGTTGACAGTGTCTTTAACCTTGTCCCCAAAGAGTGATTCCCCCGTGCAGGGAGCGTTAGCAATGCTGTCATGGGTGTCATCTTGAAGGCCGGAGGCTCTTAGCCATGCCCATCATCTCGCAGGGATAGCCGTACCGGCGGTACGAGAGGCTGCGTCGAAAGAGTCAAAGGTTGCGCTGGCCAGGTGTTTGCTGCACTCTGACATATCGGCAAGTGCGCTGGCGAGCTGATTCTGAGACTCCTTGGGGAGGGATGCAGCGGTCGACTTCAAGGTTGCCATGCAGGTGTCCAGGAAGAGAACTTGCTGAAATTGGTGTGCTGCAATCTTAGCACTAAGCATAGCACCTTGGAAGACCTTCTTCCCGATGTCATCCAAGAGTTTGTTGTCTCGGCCCGGGGGGCTATTGGCGTGTGTACGTGAGGACTTGGTGCGTTTGAGCGCTGAAGAGACGACGATGGAGTTGTGTGGTAGCTGGGTTTGAGAAAAGCCAGGCACAGGCCTCACTTGATACTTGAAGTCAAGCCACCTCGGAAACGGACGACCAGACGCTGGTGTCTGCCACAGTTTTGAGTGATTTTCCAGCAGTCTCTGATGCACTGGGAGTGCGAAAGCAGGCTTCGGAGTGGCGAGGTATTTTAGGACCTCTGGAACAACCTCTCCAGGCGCATCAGCGGCGTTCAAAGAGAGGGCAGAGGATAGTTTTGTTAAGAACTTGGGGTAGGTGAGATCCTCCGCCAGGGGAGGGTCTTCTATCTCAGCTGTCTTCTCTGAGTTGGCGAGCTCTGTGGATGCCGATCCCACCACTGCAGCTTCGATGTCGTGGTCGTCGGCAGTGCTGTCGGGGGACGGATTTTCTGGGTCCGGATCGTCAGAGGGTCCGCATGGGTCTTCTCTGGTTCTCTTCTCTGGGGTAGAGGTAAGGGCTGCCTCCGGAGCTTTGTGCGCTGGATCCGCGCTATGCGGGGTTGACAAGCGTGCCGCGGGTATTGTTGAAGCAGATTGCTTCACGAGCTGTGTTAATAAGCTGATGATAGCTGAGGAATTACTATGGCTGGATCTGCTAGCCCTGCTGCGGTTTGAAGGGCTCCGGCTATGGTTGCCCTTTCGAGGATCCTCCTGCCGGTGGCGCTGGGAGCGGTGGCACTTGGAGTGCCTGCGTCGTTTGGGAGAGAGGACCCTGTGGCTAGAGTCGCTGCTGCTGCTGCTGCTGCGTCTGTTGACACTGGTCCGTTTACCGTGCGTTCTGCTCTTGGAACTGCTGCTGCTGCTGCGGCTACTGGAGTTGCGCAACAGTGCGCTGGCTTCGTTGGGCGCGCTGTTGTGCGGGGCGCTGTTGCGCGATGCGCTGCTGTGCGACGCGCTGCTGTGCGACGCGCTGCTGCGCGAGGCGCTGCCGTGCGAAGCGCTGCCGTGCGAAGCGCAGCTGCGTGCAGGCTTCCCTCCGATGTCGGTAGAATTCACGGGCATAGAGGCCCCGCCCCTAAGGTGGGCGGAGTTGGAGGACTGCAGCAGAGGCTGGGAGGACTGCAGCAGAGGCTGGGAGGACCGCAGCACGTCGCCATCTTGGGAAGCATGGACGAGTGCTGTGGGGGACCCGATCCTGGAAGCTGACTGCAGGGCGAGCTGAGAGGAGTCCAGGAGGATGAAAACAGGAGAGACTGCAGCAGTAGGGGCAGGGCTTACCTCCGCGCCTCCGCGGGTGACGGTGTTGGGTCCTGGAGCAGCAAGTAGGTCAGTTGGGTGCACCGGGCTGGGGACGGAGGCTCCATGCAGCACGTCCCGCCGGGAAAGGGCACTCTCTGCAGCAACGGAGGCTCGGCTAGGGATGGAGGCCCGTATAGGCACATCTGGGGCCGGCAGAGGATCAGGCAGTGGAGGGCCAGAGCCAGAGGCTGGGCACATCACTTGGTATCCTTTCTTCATTGCCCCACAGTAAGTGCATCCATGTGAAGTCTTGTTCTTGTTGCCACAATAGGGGCATTTCTTTGAAAGATGCTTGGGCATAGTTGTAAAAACGCAAAACAAAGAAATTTAAAAAAAATTGAAGAGAGAGAGCAGGGTCCGTCTTGCTGGCAAGGCGGAAGAACAAAAACTGACCGGACTAGGGGGCGGACCGGTGGGATGGGCTACCTAGGTGGGCTCAGAAAGGCCCTCCTTTCTGAGCTCTAGAGAGCACTTCCGTAAGCATGGCTCCGCCCGGAGGACGTCACCAAGTGTGGCTGACGCAATCCTGCTGGTCCATGGAGAAATGTCTACCTCTGTGTCATCACTTTCTTGGACAATACGTTCTGGAGGTTTATATATCTCCTGAAGCACTTGCCAGTGTCTTGGGCCTAGCCTGGGGCATTGGCCACGTGCTATATTAGGATTAGCTGTGCTTTCTCTTCTCAAAGGTTTTACACTACCTTCACAAGAACTTTTAAAAGGTACAGCTTTCCTCCTAGGAATGTAGTTAGCATACCTTGTATTGCAGCAGCATGAAGACGAGAGGTTTTCTCCTTTTGCTTGCTTCCCCCACTCAGAAGCTTGGTGCCAATCTTTTCTTTGAAAGTTTGGTTTACCTTTCAGCCTTGGAATCAGCTCCCCAGGTAAGCGCCTGCTTCTGCATAAGCCCAGTTCCTGGCTTCCCTGCTCAGCCTGGCTCTGCTTTCCCAGCTGATTCTCCTTTGGTTCCTGCTTGCAATTAGTGCATTGCTTTTGCCTCTGCCAGCAAACAGCTTTCTCTCGAGCTTGACCCGGTCCTTCCTTAGCCTGAGCCGGTCCTTCTTTAGCTCCTGGTGGTTCTTCTTTAACTCCTGGTGGTCCTTCTTTAACTCCTGGTGGTTTTTTCTCTCCAGTCTTCCTCCCTCTCCTTATAAAGGACTCCTGCCTTTGAGGAATGTGAATTGTTTGTCAGGTGCTGTTGACCAGCTGGGTGTGGCCCTTCAGTCTCTCTGAATGTACTCCTGCTCCCTCTAGCTGGCCCCTGTGAATATTGCACCTTGTGCACATCTTTTTCATTCTGACAAACAGCTTCTTTTTTTCCATCTTGGCTTTCATCAGCCCTCGCTGCATGACAATATTTAGGCATCACCCTTGAATCTGCCCTGTCTTTTCATCTTTATCTTTATTCATGACATTAGTGCCATTAGTAAGCGTTATTACTCCTTTCATCAAATCAGATTCATTCATCCTCTCCTCTCCGCTTCTGTGCTCACTAGACTCCTCAATTTAGTCCAGGGGTTCTCAACACAGTACCGGTTTTCAGCATAACCACATGAATATGCATGAGAGAGGTTTGCATATAGTGGAGACAGTGCATGCAGATCTCTCTCATATATATTCACTGTAGTTACCCTAAAAACCTGACTGGTTAGGTATGTACCAAGGACTGGATTGAGAACTCCTGGCTTAGTCATAACTCGCCTTGATTTTGTAATATTTTATATGTCTGTCTCCCAGAGTATGAGATCAAAAGATAGCATAGTTACTCACCTGTAACAGATGTTCTCCGGGGACAGCAGGAATCAGTCCTCACATATGGGTGACGTTGGCGCCGATGGAGCCCTCGTGTGGAGCAAATCACAGCTTTCAGAGAAAGCCTTTGGGAGTTGCCATCATGCATGCGCAGTCCCCTTCCCACCCAAGGGTGCCATCTTGCTCAGTCAAATGACATAGCTAAAAAGACGGCAAAAAGAACAAAAATAATAATAGGACTGCCACTCCAAGGGGAGGAGGGAGGGTTGTGAGGACTGATTCCTGCTGTCCCCGGAGAACATAAGAACATAAGATATGCCATACTGGGTCAGACCAAGGTCCATCAAGCCCAGTATTCTGTTTCCAACAGTGGCCAATCTAGGTCATATGTACCTAGCAGTTTCCCCAAGAGACACAAGTTCCACAATGCTTGTACTGGGTCAAGCATTGATATCTTCGGTCACTTCTTAATAACGGTTTATGGACCTTTCCTCCAGGAACTTGTCCAAACCTTTTTTAAACCCAGCTACACTAACAGCCTTTACTACATACTCCGGTAACAAATTCCAGAGTTTGATTACACGTTGAGTGAAAAAATATTTTCTTTTATTAGTCTTAAATAGTTTACCCTGTAGCTTCATTGCATGTCCCCTAGTCTTTCTATATTCTGATAACGTAAACAATCGATCTACGTTTACCCGTTCCACTCCGTTCATTAATTTATAGACTTCTATCATATCTCTCCTCAGCCGTCTCTTTTCCAGGTTAAAGAGCCCTAACCTTTTTAGCCTTTCTTCATAGGACTATCCTTCCATCCCCTTTACCATTTTGGTGGCTCTTCTCTGAACCTTTTCTAAAATTGCTATATCCTTTTTAAGATACGGCGACCAGAATTGCACACAATATTCAAGGTGCGGTCTCACCATGGAACGATATAGAGGCATTATAATATCTTTTGTTTTATTTTCCATTCCTTTCCTTATCATAACTAGCATTCTATTTGCTCTCTTGGCCGCCGCTGCACACTGGGCCGAGGGTTTTAACATGGTATCCACAATGACGCCTAAATCTTTTTCCTGGGTGGTGGTTCCTAATGTGGAACCTTGCATCGTGTAACCATAGTTTGGGTTGTTCTTCCCTAGGTGCATAACCTTGCACTTGTCCACATTAAATTTCATCTGCCATTTTGATGCCCAGTCTTCCAATTTATCAAGATCCTCTTGCAATTTTTCTCAATCTTCTTGGGTTTTAACAACTTTAAATAGTTTTGTGTCATCTGCAAATTTGATCACCTCACTCGTTATTCCACTTTCCAAGTCATTTATGAATATGTCAAAAAGCAGCGGACCCAGCACAGATCCCTGGGGTACACCACTATTCACCTTTCTCCATTGGGAAAATTGGCCATTTAGCCCTACCCTCTGCTTTCTATCTTTTAACCAGTTCCTGATCCACAATAGTACACTGCCTCCTATCCCATGACTCTTTAGTTTTGCCAAAAGTCTCTGATGAGGGACCTTGTCAAAGGCTTTCTGAAAGTCCAGATACACAATATCAACCGACTCACCTTTGTCCACCTGTTTATTCACTCCTTCAAAAAAACATAACAGATTAGTAAGACAAGATCTTCCTTGTCTAAAGCCATGTTGGCTGTCTCCCATTAGGTTGTGACTATCTACATGCTGAGTAATTTTATTCTTTATGATGGTTTCTACCATTTTTCCTGGTACTGACGTCAGGCTCACCGGTCTGTAGTTTCCCGGATCACCCCTGGAACCCTTTTTAAAAATTGGTGTTACATTGGCGATCCTCCAATCTTCAGGTATTAGAGATGATTTTAATGATAGTTCACAGATTACTGATAGCAGGTCTGCAATCTCATATTTCAGTTCTTTCAACACCCTTGGATGTATACCATCCGGAACAAGTGATTTGCTACTCTTCAGTTTATCTAATAGTTGTAAGACATCTTCCCGATGTATCGATATTTCCTTCAATTCTTCCGCACCTTTAAATACCACTTCAGTCATGGGTAACATCCCTACATCTTCCTCAGTAAAGACTGAAGCAAAGAATTCATTCAGTCTCTCCGCTATCGCCTTGTCGCCTCTTAGTGCTCCTTTAACCCCTTTATCATCTAATGGACCAACTGACTCTCTCACAGGTTTTTTGCTACGAATGTACTTGAAAAGTTCTTTATTTCGCGTTTTTGCTTCCGCAGCAAGCTTCTTCTCAAATTCTCTCTTTGCCTGCCTTATCAATGCCTTGCATTTGACTTGCCAGTGCTTGTGCTGTTTCCAGGTTTCGTCATTTGGCTCTTTTTTCCATTTCCTGAAAGATGCTTTTTTGGCAACAACAGCCTCTCTGACCTCACCTTTAAACCATGCTGGCAGTTTTTTGGACTTCCTTCCACTTTTCTTAAAGCATGGAATACAGCTGGTCTGGGCTTCCAAGATAGTATTTTTCAACAACACCCAAGCTTGATGTA
Source organism: Ichthyophis bannanicus (assembly GCA_033557465.1). Lineage (NCBI taxonomy): Eukaryota > Metazoa > Chordata > Amphibia > Gymnophiona > Ichthyophiidae > Ichthyophis > Ichthyophis bannanicus. The sequence goes on along the minus strand of CM066032.1, from coordinate 922,211,939 downwards.
CGTCTTTAACCTTTGCAACTGCTCCTTTTAGTTTTTTCTTAACTGTTTTCCTCATTTTATCATAGTCTCCCTTTCGAAAGTTAAAAGGTAGTACTGTGGATTTCCTTACTATCCCTCCTCCACTAATTAAATCAAAGGCGATCATGCTATGATCACTATTGCCAAGTGGCCCCAACCCCCTTATCTCTTGCACTAGATCTGGTGTTCCACTAAGGACTAGGTCTAATATGGCTTCCCCTATGGTTGGTTCATGAACCAGCTGCTCCAAGAAGCAGTCATTTATTTCATCTAGGAACTTTATCTCCCTAGCATGTCCTGACGTGACACTGACCCAGTCGATACTGGGGTAATTGAAATCACCCATTATTATTACTGCGCTGTAACTTTTGTTAGCTTCCTTGATTTCTTTGAGCATTTTATCATCCATTTGGTCATTCTGGCCAGGTGCTCGATAGTACACCCTCACTGCCATTGCCTTCCCCCTTTTATATGGAATTTCAATCCATATAGATTCTACAGCAGGTTTTGTTTCCTGCAAAACTTTAATCCTTTCTGAGTCAATGCTCTAACATAGCGCGCAACCCCTCCACCAATTTGATCAGCTCTATCATTACGATATAGTTTGTACCCAGGTATCACAGTGTCCCACTGGTTGTCCTCCTTCCACCATGTCTCTGATATTCCAATCATATCTAACCTTTCATTTAGTGCTATATATTCTAACTCTCCCATCTTATTCTTTAGACTTCTAGCATTTGCATACAAGCATTTTAGAGAATGTATTTTATTCATGTTAATTTGGCTATTGCTAGACATGGGTAAATTGGGATCTTTAAGCTCTGTCTGCTCCATACTTGAGGGCATTTGGGCTACTTTACTCTTTTGTGGAACCTCTCTGCTTTTGGTAGTATCCTTCAAGGATACATTCTTCCGAACCATCCGCTTTTGGGCGACTGTCGGCTTTCCCCTAATATCTAGTTTAAAAGCTGCTCTATCTCCTTTTTAAAGGTTAATGCCAGCAGCCTGGTTCCATCCCGGTTAAGGTGAAGCCCATCCCTTCGGAAGAGCCCCTCCTTTCCCTAGAATGTTCCCCAGTTCCTAACAAATCCAAACCCCTCATCTCTGCAACATTGTCTCATCCACGCATTGAGACTCCGGAGCTCTGCCTGCCTTTTGGGTCCTGCGCGTGGAACAGGAAGCATTTCGGAGAACACTACCATGGAAGTTCTGGATTTCAACTTCACCTGTTACAGGTGAGTAACTACACTTTCTCTGGGAACAAGCAGGAAGTCAGTCCTCACATATGGAACTCTCCAGCTATAGGCTACTGAGAATCCACAGCTGAAAAAGAGGCTCCCTCTACGAGAGCCACAAGCATCCACAATAAAAATTCAACTAAGAGAACAGCACTCCGGTAGCCAGACACAGAAGAGTCGGAGGGCAGGAGTTGCCTAGACTTCAAAAAGGTTACGGAGTACAGCCTGGCCGAAAGCACTATCCCTTCGGGACTCCCTATCCAGGCAATAATGGGTTGCGAAAGTCTGACCCGAAGACCAGGTGGCGGCCCAGCAGATGTCTGCCAGTGGAACAGAGTGGAAATGAGCCATTGATGCCGCCATGGCCCTGACCCAATGGGCCGTAACACGACCCTCCATCGGAAGCTCAGCTGCCCAGTATGCTCAGGCAATACAGTCTGCCACCCAGGTGGACAGTGTATGCTTGGAAACAGCTATCCCCAGCTTACTGGGGTCATAGGATACAAACAGCTGAGGAGCCTTTCTATGTGCTTGCGTACGCTGGATATAGAAGGCCAACGCCCTCTTATAGTCCAGGGTATGCAGTACTGTCTCTGCCAGACTGGCATGTGGCCTGGGGAAAAAAGGAAGGCAGCACCATCTCCTGGTTGAGGTGGAACGAGGAGACCACTTTCAGAAGGAACTTGGGGTGAGTGCGAAGCATCACCCGGTTCCTATAGAACCTGGTGTAAGGCCTTTTGGATACTGTGATGGCCAAAATGTTCCCAAGCCCTTAGGAAAGGGAAAAGAGCACACTTTTACCTTAAGGGAGAGAAGCAGCAGGCGGGGATGTGAAACACAAAATGTTTTGAAACAGGAAAAATCTCACCTAGTGAATAGCTACAGGCCACGCCCCAGCTTAGGAACAAGCTGTAGGGGTAATGAAGACCAGCTGGGGAAGCAGCACGTGATCACTGCTCAGACACATGCAAAGGGAGTTCCCAGGGGATTACAAAAGGAAAGTAACAGAGTACAGTCAGGGTTAGAGCAGATGGGGTTGCAGCACTTGGAACACAGACACAGAGTGGAGAGAGCTGAGTCAGGCAGTTCAGACAGTAGTGAAGAAAGTCTGAAGAGCAGCCTGCTTCCTGAGGCATATTCTGATGCCTATGCCAATGCTGAGGTAGAGAAGCAGCATTACAGGAAGAAGGGAGTTCCCAGGGGAGGAGCTACTGGAGACTCAGAACGGAGCAGGAAGCCTAATGTGCTGGAGGGAGGAAAAAGCTCTCGGGTGTTTGAAGAGAGAGGTATTTCCCAGGACAGCCCAGCCTTAGAGGAAACTGCTAGAGTATTCAAAGGAACAAGCCACAAAGCAGGGAGGTTTGCTTTGGAACCTGGAGGCAGGAGATTTCCTTTGGGGAGAGATTTGAATGAGGACAGTTTTACTACAAGCCAAAGGCTTGGTAAAAGCCCAACTGATAACAGGAGAACCGTGAGTAACCCTCTGTCTAACAGACAGTTAAACAAGCTGAAAGCATTAAGCCATTCATGGAGAGAGAAAGAATTGCCAGTATGTGCTAAGCAGCCTAGAGACAGAAAAACCTCTAGGTGGAAGGAAATTCTTAAGCTTTTAGAAAGCGTAGAGCCAGGTATTACCAGGAGGAGTTTTAATCTTGATGTACCAGAGCCAGACACTGAAGATATGGAAATAGGAAGTTATCCTTCTGACAGTGAAAGTGAATGCCCGATGGAATGTGCTATATGTTACAAGACAAGCGTTTGAGCCTTGGAAAGGAAAAAGCTCAAACAGCTGCCTTGGAGAGTTAAAAGGTGTAAACAGGCTGGACTGTGTTTTAAAAGCCTTGTTTCCTTTTAGAAATGTCCCTGGAGTAAAACCAGAAAGTGCTTGCATGTGAAGAAGTTTTAGCAAGGCAAACTAGCCCTGGTGTTAAAGAGGCTAGGAGAAGTAATGAAGCTTTTGTTCATGAAGTCTGGAAGCATTTGAAGCTAATTGTATCAGGAGAAGAAAATCCTTTTATTTTCTTGTTTTTGCGTTGAGCTCTATACAAGCTCTATTTTGGAGAAGCAGTAAAAATCAATAAATTTCCTGTGTTAGCCTTACAGCCTCTCGGACTTTCATTTGTTTACATGAAAACCCACAACTACACAATAAAGAGGTGACGCGCCCTATTAGGCGACCGCCTAGGGTGGCCATTAGGGGGCGAGGACGTCACAGTACTAGGGCCTGAAGCTCACTCACCCACCGAGCCGACATGAGTGCCACTAAGAAAACCACCTTCCAAGAGAGGTAGTGGAAATGGCAGGTCACCATCGGCTCAAAAGGTGGCCGAGTAAGCTGCTCTAAAACCACATTCAGATCCCACTCGGTCGCTGGACCACGAACCGGAGGTTTCAAAAGAAGCAGGCTTCTCAAAAACCGAGAAACCAAGGGATGGGCAGAGAGGGGCTTCTCCTCCACCAAGAAGTGGTTTGCCGCAAGGGCAATGAGGTGCACTCTGACGGAGTTGGACTTGAGGCCCAAATTCGAGAGGTGGAGAAGGTTCTGTAAAACCACTCCAACCTGGCAGGAGAAAGGATCCACAACCTGCCCCTCGCACCAAGCCGCAAATCTGTGCCACTTTAAGGCATAGGCCCGTCTAGTCAACGGCCTCCTTGAGGCCAGCAAGACCTCTTCAATATCTTTTGGAAGGAGGAGCGGAGCGAGCATCACCCTTTCAGCAGCCACACCATCAGGTTGAGGGAGCTGAGGTTGGGGTGCAGGAGAATGCCCCCCTCCTGGGACAGAAGGCTTGGGGAGGACCCCAGGAGTAGAAGTGGAAACCAGGGCTGCCTCGGCCACCGCGGGGCTACAAGGATGACCAAGGCCTTGTCCTGGAGGATCTTGAACAGAGTCTTGGCCACCAGAGGCATCGGAGGAAACGCATACAGGAGGCTTACAGACCATGACATCAGAAAAGCAGCGGCGGCCACCCTGTGTGGGTGTGGCTGCCTGGAGCAGAACCGGGGCAACTGGTGATTGGCCGGACTCGCAAACAAGTCCATCACCGGCCATCCCCAGGTTTGGGAAAGCCAATTGGCTACCCCACGGTTCAATTGCCACTCGTGTGGCTGGAGAATCCTGCTTAGCCTGTCGGCTAACCAGTTGTCCTGGCCCGGCAGGTAGATGGCCCGAAGATGAATGCCATGCCAGGCTGCAAACGAGCACAGATCCAGGGTTTCCTGACATAGGAGACAGGACCCCATGCCACCCTGCTTGTTCACTTAGAACATGGCCACCTGGTTGTCTGTCTGTACCAAGACCGGTTCGTGGGCCAGGATCTGCCTGAAAACTCCCAGGGCGAGGCGGATGGCACGGAGCTCCAAAAAATTGATCTGTTGTTTTCTCAGTCTCAGGGACCACATGCCCTGAGTACAGAAACTCTGGCAATGGGCCCCCCAACCCAGCAGGGATGCATCTGTGGTAAGGATCCTCATGTGTAGAGTGAAGTGGCTGAAGCCAACAGTCCAGGACCGTACCAGCTGCATGTGATCCTGTCCCTGAGGCCACTGGTCTCTGAGGCACCACTGAGCAGTCCGTATGTGGAAGCAGGCATCTGGGGTCACATGGACTATGGGAGCCATATGCCCGAGGAGGCACAGAAATTGTCTTGCTGACACTACGGACCTGTGACTCACCTGACCTGCCAGAGCCAGCAGCCTGCTTGCCCTTCTGCAGGCAGATAGGCCCTTGCCTGAAGGGTGTTGAGCCTGGCCCCAATGAACTCCAGCTGCTGAGTTGGAACGAGGCTGGACTTGGGGTAGTTGATCACAAAGCCTAGATGCTGCAGCACCTGGATGGTGCGAGACATGGCTTGGTGGACTTCGCTGGCTGAAGTGCCTCTGATGAGCCAGTCATCTAGGTAAGGGAAGACAAATACCCCTTGGAGCCTGAGAGAGGCGGCCACCACTGCCAGGTACTTTGTGAATACCCTGGGGGCCGAGGCCAAGCCAAAGGGAAGTACTCTGTACTGGTAGTGCAGATACTGCCTGTGGTCTGGGTGTATGAGGATGTATGTATACGCATCTTTTAGGTCTAAGGAGCATAGCCAGTCTCCCTGGCAGAACTAAGGCAGCAATATTCCAAAGGAGAGCATCTTGAACTTCTCCCTCACCAAAATGTTGTTTAGATTGTGCAGGTCGAGGATGGGCCTGAGACCTCCTGTTCTCTTTGGTACCAGAAAGTACCTGGAGTAGAAGCCCTTGCCTTGCAGGTGGTGGGGCACCGGTTCCACCGCCTGATCCTCGAAGACCCGCCAACTCCTTCAGAAGAAGGTCACAGTGAAGGGGAGACCTGAGGGGCTCTCCTGGGAAGTAAGGAGGAGGCACCTGGGCTAGGTGAAGAAGGTAGCCCTCCCAGACCACCTGTAAGGCCCAGGCATTGGTGGTAATGGCTGTCCACCTGTGGGCATACAGGGCACGCCTGCCTCCTGTGATCTTCCGGGTTCCTGTGGGAAGAGGGACCATACTGTAGGAGTCAAAAGCCACTGCCAGGCTGGGCCGAAGCCGGTGCATGGGGTTTGGGGGCTTTCTGCTTACCCTGGCCATGTCCCTGTCCCTTGGCCTGCTGCCCTTGTTGGGGAGCTGGGGAGGCCTGAAAATGGGGGTAGCTTCGGTAAGCAGCACTCTTCCTCGGGTAAAAGGGCTTTTTACCCGAGCCCTTCTTGCGAGAAGGGGCAGAGGTCTTATTGGAGAGCCGTGTCCTTGTCATGTACTCGGTCTCTAGTTCTGCAGCCTTATCGGTCATGGATTTTCCAAAGAGGTTCTCCCCCTGGCATCAACCAACTTGTCCTGAACCCACTGTTCAAGGTCCGACGACTGCAGCCATGCCTGGCGGCGTGCACCGATGCCAGCCGCAGCTACCCAGGCCACCGACTCAAACCCGTCATAGGCCGCTCAAGACATAAACTTCGAACACTCACAGACAGCTGTGGACAGGCTCTGGAAGTGCTGCAAAGGCCCCTTGGAGAGACCAGCCGAGAACCTGACGAGTTCCTTCGCCGGGTCCCTCAGGTACATGCCCATGTACAGCTGGTAGGCCTGGATTCAACAAGTCAGCATTGAACCCTGGAAGCACTTCCTGCCGAGGACATCCAAGTTGGGAGCCTCCCTGCCAGGAGGCACCAAGGAGTGTGTCTTCTGGCTCTTCAGCCTGCGCATGGCTGATTCCACAACCATGGAGCTGTGTGGTTGTTGCGACTTTTGAAACCCAGGGCTCCGGCGGACTAGATACATCGAGTCGAGCCATTTTCTGATGACCAGCACTGACGCCGGCGTCTCCCACATGTGGAGCATCAGTCGTTCCAGGATCGGAGGCACAGGTACAGTAAGGACCTCCCGAGGGGGGGAACTCATACTGTAGGATCTCAAGCTCATCGGCTCGAAGATCCTCCTTGGACTCCGTGGAGAACGTCAAAGCCTTGGACATATCCCTCACGAAGTCCAAGAACCTTGTGTCCTCCGGAGGGGACCTTCTCCGAGGCTTGGACACCGGGGAATTGGATGGGACATCCCTGTGCCGACAGCTGTCCGGGGACTCCTCGTCCTCCGTTTCCCACACCATTGCCTCCGAGGAGGAATCGGGGGGCTCCGACATCGAGTGCCCCGGTACCGACCGCCCTGATGCCAAGAGGCTCAGCGGTGACTACCTCGGTCACAAACGGGAGGCCGAGTGGGACCTCAGCCGAGGATGGACTCGAGTCCGAAAAATCTCGAGGATCGGCTCAACCTCTGGGGTCAATTTCGACATCAAGGGCCCGGTCATTGGGGCGGAGGAACCAGACAGACCAGCAATCAGCACCCGCTGCTGCTTCATAAATGCAGTGAAACTGCACGCCAAGGCCGGTTCCCCCGGAGGGGAGTCCTCAATGAGGACAGTTGTTACCTGCCTCGGCTGATCCGTCTCCCGACGAGGAACCTTTGCCAGGCGCTCCTTCTCCGAAGATCCCGGCTGGCACTCTGGACTCCGTGACAGGCCCCAGGAGGAGTCGGGTCGCTCTGAACCATCCAGAGATGCCGCCTTCGAGGATTTCTTCTTCCTCTTGTGTTCCCTCGAGGAAAACTCCCTCTCCGAGGAACCTTGACACTGCTTGGGCTCGGAGTGCTCCCCCCGAGACGTAGAGGCCTCAGAAGAGGTCCGGGCTCTCAAAGGCAAGGACTCAGAAAAAATCCTATCATGCTGCTGCTGGTGGCTCTTCAGGGCCTTAGAGGACATTTTTCTACACGGGCTGCAGACCGTTGGGTCATGGTCAGGCCCGAGGCACCAGAGACAGCAGTCATGCATATCAGTGAGGGACATAAGTTTCACACACCAATCGCATTTTTTAAACCCGCTGGTAGCCATCGGGGGAAAAAGGGTCCCTGCAAGGTTAAAGACCCAGGCTGCCAGTGAAAAAGAAAAAAGGTCGCGAATGCCAGTCACGAAGGACAAAAAACGAAAAATAGAGACGGATTCGATACTGGTGTACCGAGCCGAAGGCGAGAAGAGGAACCGCTGTCGACCGGTCGAAGAAAAGAGAAAATTTTCAACTTTTTTCACGGGGACACAGGGACTACGTCCGAAGGGCTCCGCGGGGAAAAAGGAGACTGAGCAAGATGGCACCATTGGGCGGGAAGGGGACCGCGCATGCGTGATGGCAACTCCCAAAGGCTTTCTCTGAAAGCTGGGTATTTGCTCCGCACGAGGGCTCCATTGATGCCGATGTCACCCATATGTGAGGACTGACTTCCTGCTTGTTCCCGGAGAATACAAACTATCCAGAATTCCGCCGTTAGACTGCTCTCTCATGCCTCAAAATGTGATCACATAACACTCTGCTATTAAATCATCATTGGTTGATCATTCATTACAGAGCACAATATAAATTCTGATATTGGTTCATAAAGCATTACACACTGGTCTCTCCTCTTACCTTTCTTTCTAATTATTCTTCACGCTCCTCATAGAGTTCTCCAGCTCTTCCTCCCTTCTGCCTCATAAGCCGGATACAAATTCACTAGACATTCTGCTTTTTACTTTGTTGTGCCGAGGCTGTACAACAACTTCCTCTCTGAACTCCATTTCGAATCCCCTTACACAAGATATAAGGTCTCTCTTAAAACATACCTGTTTCAGAAAGGTTTTTTTTGTCTCTCTGGATAATGCAGTGGCCTGATTTTGCTATCTCTGACTCGCTACTCTCTCTTACCTACTCTGTTTTTTCTGTCCAGTCTCTCTTGTTGCAAGTGGTCTTACTTTCTTATTGATGGAGTTCTTTTCTTTTTTTCTTCTATATGTTTTATTGTACACAGCTTTGCTAGTTTGAAAATATGGCATATCAAGTTTTAATGGGCCTAGGAAGTGTGGCTTCTCCTCTGCATCACATTCCCCTCATTCCTGCCACCAGGAGTCATGGGGGTTCAGGGACTCCTGGAAGTATCGCCTGGAAGATGGTCCTTTCCTCCTTCTGCCTCCCATTCCTGGACTCATTCCTTTCAAGGGACTTGTGAGGCTCTCTCTTCCTCCAAATCTGGGTGCTCCCTGCAGACCTAATGATGGGTTGGAGGCCCATTCTGGGGTGCTTCCTGTCAGCAGCTAGCTCTGTCATTTCTTCCAGGAATGGGCCCTGTGACCACGGACTGGTGGGAGCTTGACATCATTCAGTCCGGTTGTGCGCTAGAATTCTAGGACCCCATCCCATCATGCCAAATAACACCGAATAGTACTCAACAGCACATCACTCTATCATGCGCCTTAATCAATGCATACTCCATTCAGAACAAATTCCATACCATAATAGATTACATAAAAGACCAAAGGATAGACATAACGTACATCACCGAAACTTGGCTATATGACACAGACAATGTTATTCTAAATCAAATCATCTCCCAACCCTACATTGTACTTAACTGCCGGAGAAATGCAAGAAGGGGAAAGAAGTCCTTATTATTGCAAGAAATCACTTAAACTTTACCAACAGCTCCTCCTATAGCTCCAAGGGAAGCAACGTCATAACTATCACAAAAAAGAACATATCAATTTGCCTTACCTACTGTGCACCAAACACCAAGGCGGATAAACTTTCAGTCATCCTAGAAACAGTGCGTTCACATTCAACACCACAAGAACCTCTCATCCTGCTAGGAGGCCCAAATCTTTTCTCTTTATTCGCCAAAGATGCTAACTCTTTCTTGCATGCCATGAATGACCTACAATTCACATAAATATCAAACTCCCCAACACACAGGAGAGAAGGAAACTTAGACTTCATTTTTCTACTTAACCACCTGCTGGACCAAAACCTCATAACTCACCCAACCACTGTGTCAATTCCCTTGTCCGACCACTACACAATCAACTTTGACATAAAAACACCTGTGGAGAAAAAACCAACAGAATTTGAACCGAATGATAGGAGAAAGTTCAAACAATTCAACGATGAAGAATTCCTACAGCAAGTACTTCCACAACTTGAGCACAACACAACAAACTTAGAAGCAATCATCACCAACTGGAACCACAATACATAACGTTGCATTGGTCACACACAAGAGGATACATAAAAACAGAAGACATAATGCACCATGGTACTTCCGCAAAACCAATGATCTAAAAAGGGCCCTATGGAAGCTAGAGAGAAAATGGCAGCAAACCAAAAGCCAAGAAAACCTACCACAATACAACGCCATGCAACGTAACTACCACGCTCTAATAAACAAATGCAAAAAATCTTATAATGGGTTCCCTAAATAAACTTAGAGAATTATTCAATATAGCGTGCACCCTAATAAAAGACCCTACAAAGGATAAGGACAGCAATACTCTAAACCCTCAAGAGATAGCAAACGTTCTAGAACTCAAATACAACAACAAATCAACCCAAAAGATTACACAATTTGAAGAGTTATCTTCACATCACAACATCAACCTATGGAAAACCTTCCATATTCCCATAGAAGAACAGCTGGACACCATCATTAGAAACCTCAACACATCCACCTCCCCTCTGGATCCATGCCCGGTCTCATGGATCAAGCTCACAAGAAAACAACTAACGCCTGCATTGCTGAATATCGCTCGGCTGTCGCTCACCCAAGGACACTTACCCCCCAGTCTCAAAAAGGCATCATACAATTTTGAAAGGTACTACACTCAACAGCAAGGACTCTAACTCATACAGACTGATATCAAGCTTGCCTTTTATAACCAAGATAATTGAAAAGATGTTACAACAACAACAACTACATAGATAAACATGCCCCACTGGATCCTCTCCAACATGGCTTTAAACACAATCACAATATAGAGACATTCTTCATATCGCTCCTGGACAGTCTAATAACCGGCACAGACAATGTTAAGCATGGTTTTGTACTAATATTCATTGATATTGCAGCAGCCTTTGACATGATGAACCACCTTACTCTATTATATTTATTTATTTATTTATTTACAGTTTCTTTTATACCGCGCTATTCGACATCAGTGCGGTTTACAATGAACATAAAAACCACACGTCACAAATAATTGATCTGTGCTTACAATGAACAGGTAAAATAAACTTGGATATACATTAAACAGGTTTCTTGAACAGTGAAACAGTGAACATGAGAACTATGTACAAAGCAACTAAATGCAGCTATATGTAGAGTTACGTGAAACTAGGTATTAAGAAGGCTCCAAGAAATAGGATTCTATGGCACTATCTTGAAATGGTTTACCTCATATCTAACACACAGGAAACAACAAGTATAAAAGCATCATTCAAAACCATTTACCCAACCACAAGATTCGTCCCTGTCAGTGCTACTTTTCAACATCTACATTCAACCATTCTGCACCATAATAAGAGAACATAACATCCAATACAAAATATATGTCAACAATACAATGATCTACTCTCCTTTCAACACAGAACAGCCTGATTACACACTTATTACTACATGTCTCGAAGCAATGATAGAAAGACTCGATAAACAAAACCTCGCCATAAACTGGAAAATCAGAAGCCCTACACATCACGAGGAATACCACATTCTCACCATCCAAATCCTGAAAATTCTAAGTCATGACCTGGCAGTCAAACATGAGGTGAAATATCTGGGAATTACCCTCAACCAATATCTTAACCTCCAATCGCACATCAAGAGAACTACCAAGACAGCATACCACAAAATAAGAATGATACAGAAGCTCAAACCCTTACTCAATGAAAGCGACTTCTGAACAATATGCCAAGTCATGATAACACCAATAATAGACTACTGTAATATAATATACCAAGGCCTCCCAAAGAAACAACACCCACTACAACTGGTCCAGAACACTGCAGCATGTATAATCACTGGAACAACAAAGCCACATCATGCCCACCTTACATCAACTACACTGGCTACCAGTTCACACATGTTCCAATTTCAAAACTTTGTGTATGATTTTGAAGATGATCAGCAAACTGTTGCCTACCATTTTTCAACCAATAATCATCAAGGAACCTGCAACTAGAGTAAGACAAACCTCAAATAAAAACTTACTATCCATCCTGAAGAGCAAGCGAAAGCTAAACAGACGACGTGCAACAGAGCTCTATTCTTGTATGCTCTATCCCCCTGGAACACCCTGCCTGAGGACATAAAGATCCATCAAAGACATGTGGGACATCAAGAAAGCATTAAAAACACTCCTCTTCATGGAGCACTATGGGCCTGACACATGATCAAACTACTGTCTCTACCTCTTGTACTACATGTTTATTTATTTTATTTATTTACTGCACATTTATATACCGCTACTTCCAGCGATCAGCAGCGGTTTGATTCATGTTCGGGGATTGTCAATCAAGACTGGGGGGGGGGTGGTATGTACAAATAACTGGGGTCACAGCACACATGGTTAGCGTCTTAGGGGGTGACTTATACATTCTTACATCTATATATACATATTTACATAATTATACATATAGCAGTTTTGAATACTCTCTCAGTTGATGGTCATAGCTGATTGTAATGACATCGAAATAGGTGAGTTTTTAGCTCCTTCCTGAATTTGGTGATGTCCTTGATTAAACGCAGCTCACACGGGAGGTGATTCCAGATAGTTGGTGCAGAGAATGAGAACGCTCTACGACTCGTACTTGTTTTCACTGTTCTGAAGTTGGTGGGGACTTGTAGGTTGCCTGAGTTGATAGTTCTTCTGTCCCTATTTGTAGGTTGCGTGCTGATTAGTGATGATAGGAATGATGGGGATATGTTGTTTATTAGTTTGAAGGTGGTCACTAACATCTTGTATTGTATCCTAGCTGCAATTGGGAGCCAATGTAGCTCTATCAGGATGGGGGTAATGTGTTCAGTAATGCCTGTTCCCATTATGATCCTGGCCGTCACGTTTTGGGCTATCTGAAGTATATTTAGTGATTTTTTAGGCAGACCTTGAAGGATGGCATTACAGTAGTCTAGGTGTGGCATTATGAGGGCTTGTGCTACTGACCGAAAATCACTGGGCTCAAGTATTTTCCGTAGTGGTTGTATCACTCTAAGTTTATGGAAGATGGCTTTATTTGTTTTGCGTAGGTGTGTCTCCATTTTCAGGTTGCAGTCGAGTGTTACTCCGAGATATTTGATTTCCTTCTTCGTGCTATACGTGTTGTTGCAGAGGGTGATTGTGGGAGGGGGGTTGAAGTTTGGTTTGCTGGATATATACATGACTTCTGTTTTCTTATGGTTAATTGCCATGTTGTTGTTTTGTAGCCATCTTAACATCTCCTCCAGACAATTTTCGAGCGGAGTATAATGAGGGTCCCCGGTATCTAGTTGCGTGTACAGCATAATATCATCTGCATAGATGTGGTATTTAATATTATGCTTTTTGAAGATGTCACAGATGTCACAGATGTCACAGATGTCTATGTGCCCCCTTACACTGCACCCCGATGAAGCCCCCCTCCCAATGAACCCAATACAACACAAGAGACTATCCTTGCCCCCTCCCCCCCCACCACCTCCTACTATTCATGTACTCCTGAGCTTCAGCTTATGACCCCTACAACACAAAGATGCATATTACTGGAATTCTACTATAGTCATCTGTTAAATTGCTCATCTAAGGGCATTTGCCACATAAACCTCCAAGTTAATTCTCCCTTGTTCAATTTATACTTCATGTTGATGGTATATTGTAAACCGCTTTGAATACATGATAAGGCAGTATAGAAAACTTGTTAAATACATATGGATGTTATAGCACCTGTTGTAATATTGTGCCTCATACATTAGGTTGTTGCTGTTTTGGTATAATAGGTTTGCTGTATAAACTGAGCAATTTTTCATTGGGGTTTGAAACTACAAATCCAAAGGCTGCTCCTTTGGATTTCTTCATACCAAATGCATTGGATTTTAATTGCCAAGTGTTTGACCACTCCTGAAGCTCTCTGTCTCCTCCCTCAGGATGTCCACTGTAGATCTTTATGTCATCCACAAAAGGGCCAACTTTTCCTTCTGTATGTTTTTGCATATCTGAATGACTGACTGTTTTTATGTCTGTTTATACATGTCTGCCTGCTTCTGTATGTCTATGTCTATCTGGGTGTGTCTGCCTGCCATGCCTCTGTGGATGTGTGTGTCTGACTCTGCATCTGCATGTCTGTGTGATCAAGTCTCTGCATGTGTTTGTATATGCAGCTCTATGTGTTCTTGCATGCACATCAGCTTTAGGAGAGTAATTTTATAAGCCTTTTTTGCGTATAATGGTGACAGTTTACTTACCAGTTAGTGTTCTTTCTTTGAGTTTTGCTAGACCTGTTCAGACAAGTGGATTGTGTTCCCCTACCAGCAGATTGGTGGAGACAAATAAGCAATGAAAAGCCCAGGTTTCAATAACATCACTCCTATGTCTCTATTCACCTCAGCCACCAGCGGTCTCTTCAGTATTTGTCCCAAAGCATATGGGAGAAACATGGCAGGCCTCACATAACCTCAACAGTGGGCAACAATGAGTAATCAACAGTAAAGAACTATGTACTGGAGAGCATAAACAGAAGGTTGTCAGCAGAAGATGAACCTGCAGAGCCAAGTATAAAAATCACAGTGGACCCAAGGGTACCACAGCAGAGGAACACAGCAATACAGTTCCAGAGGCAGGCTGTGGACTGGTCTAGCAGGACTCAAGGAAAGGACATTAACTGGTAAGTAAAATGTCACCTTCTATATCATTCTGTGACCAGTCCAGACAAGTGGGATGTACCAAAGCTACAACTCCATTGGGCAGGAAAAAGACACAGCAGCTCACAAAACCCTTGAGCCACAGGCTGTGCCACCTACATGTGGACATCCAAGCGGTAATGCTTGACAAAAGTAGTAAGTGATGCCCACATTACTGCCCTGCAAATGTCTGCAGGGGCTACCGAGCTCTGCTCCACCCATAAGGATGCCTGTGCTTGGGTAGAATGAGCATGCAAACCCTCTGGAACTGGCCAGTTCCGCAACAGATATGCTGAGGCAATGGCCTCCTTAATCCAGTGCCTCAAAGTTGACATAACCGCAACGTCATCCTTGTATGAGACAGCAAACAACATCAACAGATGGTCGGACTTACAAAAGGAATTCATAACCTCCAAATACTGGAGAAGCACCCTCTGGACATCCACAAGGCGAGGATCCTTATCCTTCCCCCGACACTGCTCCTTAGAGAAGGAGGACAAGCAGACCTCTTGGTTCATATAGAAAGGGAGAAAACACCTTAGGCAAGAAGGGAAGGCACAGGACGAATGGAAATAGCCTCCTTTGAAAAGGACAGATAAGGATCTTGGAAAAACAGAGCCTGCAGCTCTTAAATCTGCCTTGAGTAACAAATCGTGACCAAGAAGATCATCTTGAATGTCAGATCCTTCAAAATAGCGCACTTCAAAGGCTCAAAAGGCGCCACCATCAGGACGTAATCAAGAAGGGAACCGGATTCTCCAGGCCAATCGTTCTATGCCACAATAGATCCTGAGATGGAGGTAATGGAAGAGGAGGCGCCTGCATGAGCCACAACAGATCTACAAACCATGCTCTCCTTGACCAATCTGGCACCACCAAAACAATCCTGCCCAGGTGGCATTCTATATGCTGAATCACAGCAGGTGTGGACTTGGCTAAGGCTAGGTCACGGCGTCAACACCCTTGGACCCCGTCTCTGTGCAGCAGCTGAAGAAGTAGCAAACTTTGGCACTGGAGCAAGTCACCATCAGATCCATTTCGGGGAGATTCCAGTGGCACAGAATCAACTGAAACTCCTCCTGACTCAACTCCCACTCTCCAGGATCCAGCAATATGCTGAGCCGGCAAGGGTAGGAAGTTCTTCTCCACCCAGGCAAACAGGAAAGCCATCTCCAGAGCTACTCCGGCACTCTTTGTGCCGCCTTGCCAACTGACATTGCTGAAAAATACTGGAACCACCCGGCTCTCAATCAGGGGTCGAAAACACATTAGAGCCAACTGATAGCCCTTGCCTTGGGGCGGTTGATGGACCATACTGTTTCCCTGAGGTTCCAATGGCCCTGGGTCGTACAGTCTTGGCAATGGGCTCTCCAGTCCAAGAAACTGGCATCCATTGTAAGCAGGATCCAGGAGAAATTGTCCAGGGGCACACCCTTCCTCAGATGACAGGGCTGTTGCCACCACCACAGGTGGTTGTTCACCATCATCTGGAGCGGGAGCCTGCGCTTGAGAACTCAGGGACCACTGAGTCAACAATGACCACTGGAGAGGCCGCATGTGAGCAGGTGCCCATGGCACCATCTCTTTGGTCGCTGCCATCAATCTGAGTAGCTAAAGATAATCCCAGACTCTGGGATCCTGCTGCACACAGAACCAGGTAATCCAACAGTCTTTTGACCTTCTCCTCTGGCAGGAAATCTCTGCTCATTGAAGTGTTGAAACATGCTCCCAGAAAATCCAGGGACTGGGAAGGCAATTGTAGGGGCCCTCCAATCTGTTTGCTATAACATCAGCAAAAGGGTTAATAGAGAAATTGTGTGAATAAGTTCAGCACAGTTGTCTTTGACCTTCAAGGAAAGATTCAGACATTGAAGAACATAGTGCACTGAAGAAAGCAGAAATGCACGGGAGGCAATCATTGAAATGTAACACACTAGGTGGCAGGATGTGAGTTAATTAAAAAGAAACATGTTTTGCAGAAAGAAATTATACAGACATGATGTTTGGAAAGAAAAACTACAAAGGAGTTAGTGAAGAAATAGAGAGATAACAATATATGTGTGTTCGCATGTATACATGCTGGAAGGCCAATAAAGGAACTAGGAGAAAAAGTGTATGGGAGAGAGTTAGTGGGGACAGGACATGGAGGTGTGCTGAACCGACCTCTCTCTTTCTTGCTAGGTATGCTTATGCTTTTTGCTTGCTAGGTGTAATTAGATAATATACTTGAGCTTCTATAATAAAGATTTCTTATTGAACTCTGCAACAGTTGTTTGGTATGCTTATCAATATGTGTATGTGTGCATGATGGGGAAGGGGAGGATATAGCAAGGGAAGGCTATCCCGGGTAATTCCCCAACACTTCTGAGTCATTAGGTGAGTGTCCAAAGGAGTGTCGCTTACAAACCTGAGCGGAAGGTAATCGCTAACAAAACAGCTGGCTCTTTCTCCGACTGATCACCCAGCCAAGGCTTTTCAAAAATGATATCACTCAGGACACCACCTGAGATACCTCTGAAAGGGAACAAGCCAGGATGAGCCAGTCATCCAGATATGGATGGACACAGATCCCTCGGTGCTGCAGCACCATAGCCACCATCACAATGACCTTGGAGAACATCTCCGGGGTGGTGGATATCCTGAAAGGGCAGTGAACTGATAGTGAGAGCCAAGAACAGCAAAATGCAGATATTTTTGCTGATCTGACCAGATCAGGATATGAAAATACGTCTTGGCCAGATCCAGCCCTGGGTGCACTGCTTGAATCATGGAGTGCAAATTTTCCATCCAGAATCATAGGACGTGCAGGCACTCGTTGACCCCCTTGAGGTCCAGAATGGACCAGAAGGAACTGTCCTTTTTGGGCACCATGAAATAGATGGCGTATCTGCCCTTGCCTCGTTCGTCCAGGGGGAGGGCACTACCACCTTTAGGCACAGCAACTTGTCCAAGGTGGTCCACACAGTGGCACTTTTAACTGCAGATCCACAAGGGAAGATGACAAAGTCATCCAGAATTAGTTCTTTGCATTCTAAACATAGCCGAACTGAATTGTGCCCAGCAATCCTTGGAACACGGGGCCCATTCCTGAAAGAACAGGCAAAGCCTGCCTCCAACCAGAGGAACTATGGAATGGGCCCCCAAACCTTAATTGCGCAGTCTGTGATGGTACTTCTTTGGAGGGGACCGAGCCCCTGGACCCATGCGCTCCACAAAAGGACTGAGACCAAGCCCAAAGCCTAGAAGCAGAGAGGAAGAGAGGCTTTCCAGGTCTGTAATGATGAAAGTCCTGAGACCTCCAGGGATCCGGCCAGTGTACCCTTTGGTGGATGGATGGAGGCTGACAAAGGGGCACCAGCCTGCTTCACAAGCACACTGGACCTGTCTTCTGGAAGGTGGTAAGATTTCAGCTTGCCTAGTTCCTTCACTAGCTTCTCCAAATCAGCTTCAAAGAGAAGCTTCTCCTTACAAGCCAGTTTTGCCATCCACGCTTTGAAAGATGAGTCTGCTGCCCAGTGCCAGAGCCAAACCCAATGGCATGACACAGTCATCAGGGCACCATCCCTGGCTGCCAAATGTACCAGGTATCAAAGGGGAGGAGCGTCGCTCTTGCAGAACAGACGGGGAACAGGAGGAGCAAGAGACGTAGGTTGGTAATAGACTGCTTTATTGATGATGGTCCCTATGCGTTTCGGCAAACACCTTCCTCGGGGGACATACAGCTAACATAAAATGACAGACATTATTAAAACTAAACAATGTTAAAAACAAACTATGTCATAATAAGTCCTCACGCAGCTCCAATAACGCACCCCCCGGTAAGGACAAGCTCATAGACGACGTGGCCAAGAAGGTCTACCAGGGGGCCATGCTGAATGCTAGGATCGCGGCCCACCAATTCCAGCACGCGATCTACCAAGATTCACTGGTGAGCACCATCAAATCTGCTACCTCCCTTCTACCGGAGATTCCACCCTCTCTCTCGTCTGCTCTCACAGAATTGGAGTACTGCACAAGGCACCAAGGACGGGCCGCCCATGATGCCTTTGAGACCGCAGCCAGGGTGGCGGGCACGGCCATCTCGGCTCGCAGACTGGCCTGGCTCCGTGCGTCCGGTCTCCGCACGGATTCGCATGACAGCATTGCGGACACCCCCTGCTCGGGCGACTCCTTGTTCGGCGACAAGGTCAAAGACACTGTTAATGACATGCGGGAGCGCTGCAACACTCTACAGACTTTGGAGGAGGGCTCTGACCGCCCTTGCACCTACCGCAAGGCCGCTCAAAACAGTACAAGCTCCAAGAGGTACCAACCTTACCGCAAATGGCAACAACAGCCCCGGTACAAGCAGCAGCAGCACTACCAGGCACCATACAAGCAAAAACAGCGGCAGCGGGACCAAGGTCCTAAGAAATCAACGCCAGCCCCCGCGAAAAACAACTCGGGGTTTTGACTCGCAGCCCTGCCAGCACCTTCCGACCGGGGGGCGCTTGTCCGCTTTTCTCCCTGCGTGGGAGAGGATAACATCGGATCAGTGGGTGCTGTCAATCATAAAGCAGGGCTTCCGCATCAACTTCTCTGCCAGGCCGCCCCTTCGGCCTCCTCCTCAGAACTCAAACCCTCCGGAGCACCTCGCCCCCATGGCCGCGGAAATCCAGGCCCTACTGGCCTCAAGAGCAATCGAGCCAGTTCCCCCGGGCAAGATCGGCAAAGGATTCTACTCGAGGTACTTCCTCGTCCCCAAAAAAACGGGGGGGTGTGCGCCCCATCCTCGATTTAATGAAGCTCAACAAATGTATCGCAAAGGAGAAGTTCAGGATGCACTCCCTATCCACCATCCTTCCACTCATCCAACCAAGGGAATGGTTGGCCTCTCTGGACCTCCAGGACGCCTACACGCACGTCCCAATGCATCCGCAACACAAAAAATTTCTACGCTTCCTTGTGGCCGGCTGCCACTACCAATACAGAGTGCTGCCATTCGGACTCTCGCCCGCTCCCAGGGTGTTTACCAAATGCTTAGCAGTGGCGGCTGCATCGCTTCGAAAGCAAGGGATATGTGTTTTTCCTTACCTGGACGATTGGCTTTTTTCCGCAAGATCCCCGGCGGCCCTGCAGAAGGCGGTCAACGCAGCTATAGCCCTCTTGTCTTCCCTGGGCTTCTTGGTGAACTTCAGGAAGTCCCACCTCTCACCAGTGCAGAAACTGGAATTCATCGGTGCCTACGTGGATACAAAGCGGGCCAAGGCCTTCCTGCCCCGGAGCAGGAGACAGGCAATCGTCCGGTTAGCGCTACAGTTCCTAAACAGCCCTCAATCCTCGGCCAGGACCATTCTACGTCTCCTCGGACACATGGCTGCTGCAACCCATGTCCTCCCCTTCGCAAGATTGCACATGAGAGTCCTTCAGTGGCATCTTCGCTCGCACTGGTGCCAGCACACCCAGCTTCTGTCCGCCACAGTTCCCAGAGACGATGCCTCCTCCAAGGCGGTACGCTGGTGGACCCTCCCCAAACACCTCGCCAGGGGCATGCATCTACAAGCGCCCCCGTTCCAAATCACCGTAACCACGGACGCCTCAAAGCAGGGATGGGGAGCCCACTGTGCCGACTCGAGCACCCAAGGGGCCTGGTCCCCCGGAGACAGACCTCCACATCAACATTCTGGAACTCAGAGCTGTCCGCCTCACCCTCTCAGCCTTCCAGAGCCTGATCTCCGGCAAAATCGTCAGGATCCTGACCGACAATCAGGTCGCAATGTTCTACATAAACAAGCAAGGGGGCACAGGGTCACGCCCCCTCTGCAGAGAAGCCCTCCTCCTATGGGACCTCGCACTCTCTCTCAACTGCAGCCTCCAAGCATGCTACCTGCCAGGAGAGGAGAATGTCCTAGCCGATCGCCTCAGCAGACAGCTCAACCCACACGAGTGGTCACTTCACCAAGACGTTTCAGCGTTCCTGTTCAAGAGGTGGGGTCCCCCGCAAATCGACCTCTTCGCGTCCCAGAGCAACGCAAAGTGTCACCTGTTCTGCTCGAAGAGACCCTCCCGACTCAGGCTTGCGGCAGACGCCTTCGACCTTCCCTGGAACCAATGGACACTGGCCTATGCGTTTCCACCGACCCCCCTGGTAACGCGGACCATTCAACGCATCATCACGGACCGTGCGACAGTCATCCTGGTGGTCCCTTACTGGCCCAGGCAAATATGGTTCCCGTACCTGCAACGCCTGGCGACAGAGCCGCCAATCAGACTTCCCCTGAGAGCGGACCTCCTGTCCCAAGACAATGGGTCCATGCTGCATCCCAACCTGCGGACGCTTTCGCTAGCGGCTTGGAAGCTGAAAGGCTAAGCTTGGCTCCCCTCAACCTGTCGGATGAGGTACAGCACATCGTCCTTGCAGCCCGACAACCATCCACCAGGAAATGCTACAGTCTTAAATGGCGTCGCTTCAGCATCTGGTGTGAGGCACGGCACCTTGACCCCTTCTCATGCCCGGTGCCCCAGCTCCTGGAATACCTGGCATCCCTCTCCTCCCGGGGCCTACGCACGCAGTCCATCAAGGTCCACCTCGCTGCCATCGCAGCCTTCCATCACCGCGTTTGCGACTCGTCGGTGGCAGTCCTCCCTGTCGTCGCCAGCTTTATGAAAGGGCTGGCCAATCTACACCCCTCAGTCAGAGCTCCGGTACCCCCTTGGGATCTGAACATTGTACTCGACCAGCTCACCAAGGAGCCCTTCGAGCCCCTGCTCTCCTCAGGGATGAAGTTTGTCTCGTGGAAAACTCTTTTCCTCATCGCCATCACTTCTGCCAGGCGCATCAGCGAGCTCCACGCCCTCGTCGATTACCCGCCCTACACAGTCCTACTACACGACCGTGCTCTCCTGCGGACACACCCGAAGTTTGTCCCCAAGGTTGCGACCCCCTTTCACATCAACCAAGTCATTGAACTGCCCTGCTTCCTCCCCGGACCCCACTCCGATCAGGAGCAGCGCCGACTACACACATTGGACTGCGTCCGGGCCCTTCGCTGTTACCTGCAGAGGACTGCAGCGGTGCGCAGAGGGTCGCAGCTTTTCATCTCTTACGACCCGAACAAGCCTGGCCGCCCAGTCTCCAAGCGCACACTGTCTGGATGGATTTCTGCATGTATCTCCCTGTGCCTCTCGCTCGCTGGAGTGGACCCCCCTGCAGGCGTCAAAGCGCATCACCTGCGAGCGCTGGCCACTTCCATCGCCAACCTGCGCTCCACTCCCCTCACGGACATTTGCAAGGCCGCCACTTGGTCCTCCATCCAGACTTTTCAAAGACATTACTGTCTGGACGGCCCAGACCATGGCGGACCGGCCTTCGGCCTATCTGTACTGTCCGTGTGCTCAGGACCGAGTCGGGTACCTTGACTCCCCTGGCCCAGGCCCAGGACTATTGCATCCGTTAAGCCACAGTATGCCTTGTTCTTACTGAACCTTGCTCTTGTTTGTTCACGTTGAACATATGCTATATTTTGCACTAGTTTACTCTCGTTCACTGTTGTTAACGGTTAACGCATTTGATGTTTCTGCACATTCATTCATGTTGAACATCTATTATATTTGCACTTGTTTTTTGCATGGATCTGTTATTGCACTGTTATTGCACATTCCACTTTGCACAGGCCTGCTCTCTCAGGCCGCATTAAACCTGCTTGCACCTTACGGCACTTGAGTCTGGTTCTTATTGGTTCCCCGCCGCTGCCTGTATAGCTGGGGAGACACCACTTGTGGCTGACTTCATCCTGCTTGCCCTGGGAGAAATACGAGTTACTTACCTGTAACGTGAGTTCTCCAGGGACAGCAGGATAAGTCAGCCACACCTTCTCTCCCTCCTCCCCGGCGGGAACCTCTGTGTCCGTTCTGCCTCCTAGCTGCTGGAATGCCTCAGCTTGGGAGATCTGGTCAGATAGGGGCGGATCGGGAGGTGGGGCTACCGGTCTAGCCCAGAAGGCTAAAGCCTTCTGGGCTAGTGAGAGTACTTCCGTTCTGGCGCTGTCGGATGACGTCACCACTTGTGGCTGACTTATCCTGCTGTCCCTGGAGAACTCACGTTACAGGTAAGTAACTCGTATTTCTCTGCTAGCTGGTAATGGTCCCAGAGTTAAAAAAACCCAGAGGTGTTGTGAACCAGAGTGTGAAAGATGGTGAATTAAAACCAGGCACTGCAGCAACCAAGTAAATTCTGTGCACAGACCGAGGTAAGGTGGTTGGGACATTCTCTTGGGAAATGAGACTGATTGTGTGCGAGTGAGACGTACAATGTAAATACTGAGTCTGAAGTGGAGAAATCCAGGGAAAGAGGTGGGCTCCAAATACCCTGAGGGTCTAGTTCATTATGCAGGGTGACATTTCTTAAGAAAGCACTTGTAAGCGTTGACTTGTCTTCTGTTTAAATTAAAAACCTCTGTAATATGTTTTAGTGGCTGGGGCAACATTTAAGGAATTTGACTAAGATTGTCTAGACCCAGCATCCTGTGGTTCCAAACCCTTATATATCTTGTTGAGCAAAATTCTGCATGACCACACATGGTTCAGTGTAGTAGATTTGAGGTACGTGTTTTGGGCCTGCTAAGTTCAGACAAAAATAAATAAATAAATAAAAAATAATAAAAAATTACAATCTGTGAAGAGGGAGGTTAAGTATTTGAGGTTAAGTATTTGGGACACCTCATAAGTGAAGGAAAGAGGAAATAAATCTGGAGAGAATAAAGGGTATTGTGGAGTTACCTTAGCCTAAAACTAAGAGAGCTGATATCTGCTTGGCTGGGTGTATGCCAACGTGTGAGAAATCTCAGACCTTTTCTCCAGCTGTTGCTGTGCTCCCCCTAGCCGATGGTACAAGGGCTGGGATGATGTCAGAAAGGTCTGGTGGGAGCTATTCTGTTTTTCTTTGACCTTCAAAGTAGGGGTTGAGAACCCTGTCAGGACAATGGGGCCTTCTGAGCCAGTAATTACGAGATTGTATGAGCCAGTAGTTACGAGATTGCAACTTGAAAACGATTAAAGTTTGGGTGAATAAGACGGTAATATGTTATATGTTTGTTTTGTCTTTGACTGTATGCTATCAAGCAAACTTAAAGAGTTAAAAGAGAATTTTATATATTGTGGCAAGCACCTCATAGAGGGCATAATTATTGTTCATATATTACAAAACACAAAGAGTTGTAACTATAGGAATTTAATAGCAATCACAATTAGTGACAATTCTCAAGCAACTTTTTCTTTTTAAACTCTGAATATTTAGGACTTTTCTCTCTCTTGTTCAACTATATAGTAATCTGCATTTGCCTGAAGGAATCTGGACACAAGAAAGACCTGCTGTTTACTTTGCTATTTGTGTTTGAGATAACATCAAGGTTGAACTGTTACTCTAAGCAAATTGCTTTAACATAATTCCATTGTTTCAGATCAGTTTGATACCAGTCTCAAGTATTATGTATAAGGCTTTAATTTAAATGTGACAAAGTATGATTCTGAATTTACCTTTTTGCAGTTTCATGTTATTTGAATGTCTGTTTCCTGAACTGTAAGATTTAAGTTAATTACTTTGCATTGTTTAGCTTGGTGCGGATGGCTGATGAACAGGACAGTAGCACCATGGGTGCTGGCTATATTGATCTTTCCAGTTTAATTTATTACAATATTGGATTTTAGGATAAATTAATCTGTTTTTCTGTATTTAAATTTTATGTGTTGGGGTCCAGAGAAAAAAAATTCTACTTTGTTTTGAAAGTTTTTAACATTTCAGTTTTAGGAATACAGTATATTGTAGCACTATGACATACGAATTTTCTTTAGTTTACACACTTGCACTTATGTTACCAAAATACTTGTAGCAGTACATTATGTAGAGGTTCAGTATACACAGAAATTATAGAATTTTGGAAAGAGGCTGATCTGAAATTGCTTTGTTCCCAAGCACATAGATCACATTTAGTGGAAAGATGGAGCTTAGTTCCCAGGAAATATGAGAATATTTGTAAAGTTAGTAGACAAATAAAACAATAACATTAACTTGAGATCATTGAAAAAAAAAACCCCAACAACCCCAAACCAAGGTCTTGCTTGTCAGCAACGATCCAGGGGTGGTTTGGAAAAAAAAGAATCAGAGAGAGAGAGAGAGAGACAGAAGGTGAGGCTACAGCCTTGGGAAAGGCAATAAACGTGCTGCTCCGAGTGTGATGATCTGGGTCACCGGAATTCTGACTGCTTTAAGACTCCTCGAGGACCCCCAAGGCCTGAAGAACATGAACCTTGTATATTTATGCCTCGGCAGAGACATGAATAGGCAGGGGAAAGTAGGCCAAGAAGAACCCGAGGAAGTATCATCATGAGGTCCAACCACAAATGCCTTGAACCTTCTTAGGCCTCTCACCTCAAAAGAATCTCTTAAACACCATGATTAGTGAGTAACTTGCACAGATCCTTGTGGGCACTGCAATTATAAGATCAGTTCTCAAATATTTTTAAGTTTCCACAGCACTCTCACTGGGAACCGGGTATAAGATAGACTTTAGTCATACCTGAGAGATTATTTGGCCGTTCTGTTAGAAGCCATACTTCTTCCTATTGGGATTGATGTTATAAAATGCCGTGAAGCACTAGTCTATATTGTAAGGACTTTACCTATATTTTGTTTAGGCAGTTGCTAATTAGAATGAGCACTGTTTACTCATATTGTTATGCTTATTGAAAAGGATCTACATTTATATTTTATATATACCTTTTGTTTACAAAAATACTAAGTTTTTAACAATTGTTTGATGTTCTTAGCAGCCTTGCCAAATAAGGATACACTAGTATGGTATAAACAAGACAGAAGGACCTATGCATGTAGTTTGATGGAATGATGTAAGTGGAAAAATAAGTGGTGTTGAGAGGAGTGTGATGGAATATTCATGTTGGAAAAGAGAACTCAGATTAATATTATAAAATGGTGAGGGTAAATTGAAATGTGAAATGATGTATCCGATGTATCCACCTAGAAAGAAAACTGACAATGAATATTCTACAATATTTGATTATGCCATCCCCATTAACTCCAATTTTGGAAGTCATCTAGCCCAGAGATATACCCAATAATTGGAAATAGACACTTGGAGATAGGCTGAGTGCACTTTTCATCCTAATGAGCTTTGGGGAGACCCACACTGGCCATGTGGTGCTTTTCAGATGCTTTTATCCCTTTTTGCCTCTATGTGTCCTGGCCCGACACATGAAGGTAAAGGAGGAAAGTTACCTACACAAATTTTTACAAATTGGTATAATTCTAAAATTGTGAAAAATTGAGGAAGGATGGGCATCTTGTCAAAATGTATTAGCTAAATTGAGTTGCTTAGGAATGGCTGTTGTATGCAAGCAGCAACCCACGAAGGGGGGAACCTCCGAAACCTTAAAAAAAAAAAAAAAAAAACTTTGTAAAGACACTAAACTATCTTGCCTTTGACTCTGTTCAACAAAAAAAAACCAAACCCCCCTCCCCAAAAAAAAACAAATTGCCCTAAGGGAGTAGACTGAAAATTTTCTCCCTTTGAACTGTTATATGGAAGACTGCTTACTTTTTATACTCCTGAGCCTCACATTTGATCTCTTGTATTTCCTAGCAGCAGAGGCAACTCTCTTCCCTCCACAGGTATGCTCAGCAAGTCCAGTCCTTTCTGCTGGATGACTCCGCTCTTTTCTTTCAATCCGGAGACTGGATTTTGGTAAAGACACACCACCAGCACACAGTACAAGCCCCTTTTCCAGTATGGGACCGTTCCAAGTTCTTCTGATAACACCGATTACAGTGAAGGTGGCAGCTAAAAGATCCTGAAGCCATTGCCCTCGCTGGAAACATTCTCCATCTATAGATCTGGCTTCAGGACCAGGATGAGAAGTAGCTGACGCCGGGGCAGCCAAGGTCCTAGCAACTGGAGAGGAGAGGAGAAGACTCCTGAAGAAAAGCAGCTTTCGGCCTAGAGGTACCGAACCAACATATCCCTTCAAGGTTGGTGACCAGGTACAGGTCAGAGCACCTCACAAGCACAGTACCCTAGACCCGCCCTACGGACCTCCAACTACAGTGATCGCCATCACATGGACAGCCATCCTTTGGGACTCCTGCCCTTCGTGGGTCCATGCGTCAAGAATCAAGCGTGTATCGTCTCCACTGACATCTTCTTCGGTTCCAGACCGCCCTCCAGCCTCCTGACCATCATGCACAAGACTGTGTTGACTCCTCCTACCACTCATTTGGTGCCTCCTTCAGCCCATTTCTGGAACTGTTAATACGGCAATACTACTTGCCCAGACTGCCTTACCTTTGTGTGCGCAGCTTGCTACAAGCTGGAGCTTTTCTCTCAACATGTCTCATTACTGTACCTTCTAATCTGTGTGAAATGCAGAAGTTTACTGTACTTGACAATTTAAACTGCACCCAGCCCCATGTTTCTTTTTCTACTTTCTTGTATAACATTGGTGTTACTCGCCCCTCTTTGGGATATGACTAGGTCCCTTGCCCATTGTAAACTGTCTCTAGTTTTAATGCTACAGATTGTTTTATTGTTTCTGCTTTTAGCCTGTCTAATACTGCTCTATACTGTTCTTCAACTACAGCAGTTTGTCATGCTTACTCTCTGATGTATCTTCCTTTGGGCTGGTCACAAAGGGCTGATTATTGCCCTATGAAGCGGTTTTATAATCCTTGTTCTTTTCTGTTGTATATTTTCATTTGTTCTTGGCTGCTGTCGGAAGACCCTACAGAGCTCCACCACTTTTATGTACTCTTATACACCTGTTTCCAAGGTGGCTGATGTACCTGAACTACCGCGTACAGATATTCAGTTAATAATGCCTGTTTAGTTATTTTGTAGTAGATTGTTAGGCTGTTCTTCTAGTGGGCCTATACAGGCCCAAAGGGGGGAATTGTAAGGGGAAAATCAGTTTCTTGTTGTACAGAGGGACCATGAGGCCCATCTGTGAATACCTAGATAGAAAGGAATGTGTTGTGCTAAGACAAGATTCAGTGATCTTCACAGAGACAGGTACCAGTTTGTACGGTTGCTAATTAGCAATATCAGGAGCAGGGCTATGCTGCTGGGATGGGTTTATGACGTATATGTTTTTTGATACTGTATAAAAGATAGACTGCACTTCTAACGTACGGAATAAACGTACATGTTACTTATGTACGAGTGTGTGTGTGTGTTTGTTCTCCTGGGATCCCAGACAGTGAAGGTAAGGTAAATTCCTCGACCCAGAGCAATAACGGACGTCCCAGGGTAAGTGATATAGTGCTGGGAAGGGAAAAGGACCCCACCCTTACAAGGATCTGGTCTAGGGTACCTAAAACACCTTTATGCCCACCCACCGGGTGATCATGAGCTAATCTCATAACGACCGCCTTAAAGGCGGTGGGCACCATTAGTTGTTTTCTAACGGCCCCTGTCTGGGGGTTGTTACTCTCCCGATATAACATATCTTCCTCCACCAGGAATCTGGGAAGAATATCTCTGTCGGACTGAGCGTACTTGAAGGCGTGCTTTAACGCGGGATCTGCCTTTTGCTCTTTCGGGAATGATGGGAACCTTTGTACTAGATCGGCCGGCACCCAGGGAAAACCTAGCCCGTCCCCTGCTCCTGCCCTCAATTGAGCCCTGTGGTGGCATTCCCGTTGTTTTTCTCCTTTGCTTTTCTTACTACCTTTTGAGGGTAGATTGATTAAATCTTCGTGTTGGGGCAGCTCTCCTAAAGTTTCATCTAGGGGCCTATCCTCCCCTACCCGAGATTCTGCCTCCTCTTCTGAAGAGTGGTCAGTGTCCTCCGGGGGTTCAATTTGCTCCCCCGAACCTTGGGCCTGTGACCTTGTAGAGACCATCCCCCTTTTCAATTGTATGCCCTCTCCGATGCCCTTACAGAACGGCGGCCAGTCTCGGCCTAAGACTATATCATAGGGCAACCTGGGTATCACTTCCACTAGGACCTTTCTTCGGGTGCCTAAACCTTTTACCGTCACCTTATATAGAGGGTAAGAAGTGGAGGACCCGTGTATGCAGCGTATCCTAGATCTACCCTCCGGTTGATTCAGGGGGGACACATTACCGTCCTGTAGGCGGGGCCAAAATTTCTTGGACACCATGGTTTGGTCTGCCCCCGAGTCAAGTAGGGCTTTGGCTACCACGCCTTGTACCTCCACATCAATGCGAAAACCTTCCCGCTTATACTTTTCATCCCTACTCATCAATGCTGTTCGCCAAGTACATTCATCCTTCCTATGACCCCGCTTCCCACATTTAAAACATTTTATGCGAGCGTCCTTAACCTCATCTCTAGGTACATATTTCATTACACTAGGTGCACATGACATAGGGTCTTTCACTACTTTGCCAAAATTGGCTACCCCATACGTGTTGCCAGCTCCTCCCTGTGGTTTATGGGCTAACCCAGCCTCCATGAACCTTTCAGTGAGGTGAGCTGCCTCACTTGAGGTCTGACAATTTTGCAGAGTAAAGAATGATCTTACTTCGGCTGGAACAGCCTCTGAGAATTGCTCTAGCACGATCATGTCAAGTATACTTTCGAGGGTTCTCCCCTCCGGAGTAAGCCATTTCCATACCAGGTTACAGATCCTTTGGCAGAGTGCCTTAGGGGTTTCACCTGGCTGGAATTTAGTCGCCTGTAACATACGGCGGTATACCATAGGCGACAAGCCTAGCCTGTCTCGTATGGCTGCCTTAACCTCCTCATACTCCATTGCCTGGGCGGCGGGCATGGCCTTGTAAGCCGCCAGGGCTTCTCCCGTCAGGGAGGTGGCCCACCTAACCGCCCATTGCTCATAGGGCCAGCCCGCACTATGGGCTACCCGTTCGAAAGCCTCTAAAACGTCATCTATATTGTCAGCTTTTGTCAATTGTCCAAAGGATAAGATCCCACAACTTTGTGGGCCTACCCCACAAATAATGTTCTTTAGACGTCTTCTCTGCTGCTCGCTCTGCCAGCAAAGTTTGTATCAGGTCAGTCAGAGGTTTCTGTTGAGCCTGCATGGCTGCCAACGCTTGCTCCTGGCTCAGCTGGGCTAACTCCCTCTGCTTTTCAAACTGGAGACTTATCCAGCGCAACACGTCCTGGGGATTCTCCATGTTCACACCCTGAAACAAAACAGACAAACACACACCAAGTGTGGCACTTCTTTTTTTTTTTTTAATGCAGTTAAACCGAGGCTTTAGCTCCCAGTATCCTTTCTCACCAGAATCCCACACCGCCTGTGCCCAGATACTTTTTACCTGAGTCAGATGGAGATTCCGGCTCTGAGAAAGTTCTCTTCCTCTCTGGATTCTGGAACCCTCCGGCGTGGTCAACAGCAATCCCGGTCCTTCTCTCCGGCACTGGTAATTCCACTGTGCTTCTGCTGTATTCTTCTCCAGGAATCCTAAAATCTATGCCATTTGTGACTCTACACCGCCCCTATTAAGCGCCCGCCTAGGGCATGCGATGCAGGTTTGCCTTCTGAAAGAAGAGTCTGCAGCCATGTGGTTAGGCAAAAACAATAACTGGGCTTTATTCCCCTTCCCTTATGGATTTCCTTTTTTTATACAGCAATAAAGAATAACATAAATAAACTGTTCCTTCACAGCAAAAATAAAGATGAACCTTTTCCAAGCAATTATAACACTGCTTCTGCTTGCTTCTTTAACAGAGAGATTCTATCTCATCCGAGAGACATATCGCGCAATCCATGGGACTGGATTCTACCTCCTGGCTAGTGCTTTCCCACTGCATTTGTTCACATCCAGACCTGTAAATGGATAACACTCTTCAGGGCTGCTATTGACACAACTCTTTCTTTGGGAGGCAACAGTTCCTATAGCAGGAAGCTGCTCTGCATAAACAGGGTCGTGGGGACCTGTGTTTGGGGCTTCTCTTAGGTTCCCTCTTTCTCTCCAATAAGGATTCTCTTCCCCACTGTTAGCTTTAGTTCTCCTGGCCGGGCCCACCTCTTGCCCTTTAGAAAAAATGGTGTACTTAGCTTTTCCTCTGGGGTATATAGCTTCCACTCCTTCCTCTGTTAACCAGGCCTTTCTGTCGGGGCTGTAGCTTGCCTTTCCCCGAGAGTTCCAAACACCAGTAGTTTGAGCTGGGCTGTAGCCACTTTCTGGAAAGGTTTTACTCCTGCTGCTCCTTGCTACCGGGGCATATCCAATGCTTCCTGGATCCAGCAAGCTCTCCTGTTTGTGACGTCTGCCCTCTACCTGCTTGGTCACTCTTCTCGGGTCGATGCCCCCTCTGGCTTGGGAGACTCCTGCACTGGCTCTTCCAGCACTCTCTGGTTCAGCTGTCTCCTCTCTCACTGGCTCGGCATCTGTGACTCCTCTAGCCACGCCCACTTCTTCTCTTCCTTCCAACTCTCTGCCTCCCCTTGCTGGGATTTCCCAACTGCTTTTATCCTCTTGTCTCTTGCACGTCGTACGTGCTTCCCTGCTCAGGTGAACCTGATTAGCTCTCTGACTTTCTGCTGCGTCATATCTGGTGTGGGGAAAGTTTGTTCTACTATTCTTTGGCTCATTGTAACCTGAATGTGTTTGCTGCTTATGTTACTGCAAGGTAAGTTCTTCTTTTTCCCCTATTATCATAGGTTCTGTGCTGGCTACTGCATCACAAGAGACATAGGAGTGATGTTATTGAAACCTTGGCTTTTCATCTGTTTATTTATTTAATTAATTTATTTATTTAACCGTTTTTTTATACCGCTTTATCCTTCAATCAAAGTGGTTTACATTACAACTCAACATTATACATAAACATTTAACCATTATATAAAAAATGCTTAAACAGGGAGGGGGTGGAGTAGGTAGTGACAGGATTAACTATGTACAGTGTCATGTGTGTATGACATAACACTACGAACTTAACTGTATACAGTTAAGGGTGAATTGTTGGTCCATGGTTGGGAGTCAGATGGTGGATTGGGTTTTGTCATTGGTTAAGTGATATGTCCCAGGTGGTTTGTGTGGAGAAGAGTTTTCAATTTCTTCCTGAAGTCTTTGATATCTGTAGTCGCTCGCATGTTGTCTGGGAGCAAGTTCCATAGTGACGGAGCATAAAGTGAAAGCACTCTTCCTGATGTGGATTGGTTGGTCCTATGGTGTCCATGGTGTTTGATAATCATATTTTTGTTGTTATTTCTCCTGGGTCAGGTGCTTGTGTCTCTTATTATGCAGTCTTGTAGGATGGCAGCTGAGGATCAGTGTATGATTTTAAAAATGTTTAAGGTTGATTTGTACCTGATGCGGGTGTGGATTGGGAGCCAGTTTAACTGATTATGTATGGGGGGTGATGTGTTCTTGTTTGGGTGTGCCTGTGATGAGTCATGCTGCTGTTGTATTTTGTACTATTTAAAGTGGCATGATGGTTTGTTCTGGGAGCCCCTGATAGAGCGAGTTGCAGTAGTCAAATGTTGGGGTGATGATTGCCTAGCACATGGTGCGGAAGTGATCTTAGTCCAGAATCAATTTTAGCCTCCTGATTACCTTCATTTTATGGTAGGCATTAGCTGTGGTTCTTTTTATGTGAGGTTGCATGGTGAGATGTTGGTCCATAATGACTCCTAGATATTTGATTTCTCTCTTTACTGTTATGTGCTTTTGCCGTATGTTGATTGATTGTGGTGGGACAATTGAGGTGTCCCTTGTGACAAAGAGTGCCTCTATCGTTTTATAGTTATGGATAGGTTGTTGTTGTTGAGCCAGCTGATCATGTCTTCCACGCAAGACGTTATGGGTGAGAGGTCAGGCTTATGTATTTCAAATGGAGCATATACCATATAATTTGTACTGTATTTTGTGTTTTTTTATAATTTCACATATAGGTTGTATGTAGATGTTAAATGAGAGTGATGAGCCTTGTGGAACTCCTTGGTTTTTGGGGATAGGCGTTGATTTGATTGTTCCACGTTTGACTTGCTGTAGCCGGCTGCTGAGGTAAGATTTAAACCATACTAGCGTGTTATCATGCAGGCTTATTTCTTGAAGATGCCTCAGCATGATGCTGTCGGAGACGGTATCAAAGGCAGAGGATATGTCCATGAAAATGAGGATAAATCCTGTTTTTGCTTTGTCTATTCCTCTGATGATGTGTTTCTGTGCCATGATTGGGTCTGAACCCATGTTGATGTGGGTCAAATGGGTTCAGAACACTTGCATTCAAACATTTGCATTTAACAGCTACAATCTGCTGGTAGGGGAACACAACCCACTTGTTTGGACTGGTCTAACAGGACGATATGGAAAGATGTTTTGTAAAATTAAGTCAATGTGTGGTGCAGTCTGGTACATACTTGCAGAACAGGCATGTTCAGGGAAGGAGAGTATGCGGAGTCATGCTTTGCATACACATTTTATAAAATACGCACATACGCACTAAAGTACTTGCTAAGATTTTTGCATCTGAAGTCTGCACCTTCAATGTAGACACGATTTCTTCAGGATTTACACTATAAGACCTACACTGTGGTATACCGAGACACGGAGGAGACTCTCCCTATTACTTGAGACACACAAACAAGACAATACATGTTCAACAATCGCTTAGAAAGAAGGCTAAGATCTGAAAGAGTCAAGGTTTTTTGGCACATTTCATATAAGTGATAGTGCCATTGGGGAGGGTTGATCCGTCTGTCAACAATACAAATTAAAAACCTATGCATTGTGATAACAGCAGCAAGAGTCAGCAACAGGGTGACAGAGATGTCCAGCCCACTTCCAGAAGAGGTGTGGGCAGTCTGAATAAGTCAGTGCTGTAGGGACTTTATCTCCTGCAGTAGTGACATTATAATCATGCCAACAAGAAGCCAAATTCCCACTGGCAGGAGGAAAAAAATTGCTGCTGCAACTGAAGTGCCATGATGTATTCCGTGGGGACTCCAAGGAGATTGTAAAAGGTGGAGTGGGGAAGGGGGAATGGAGGAGAGCTGAGGAGAAGGGATGAGAGCTGGAACAGGGGATGGAGGGAGCAAGAGTACAAGAGGGAAGAGGATAGTTGTTGAAAGAGAAGTGCTGGGAGAGGAGAATAGAGAGCAGGGGGAAAGCATGAGGGGGAGGGAGGATAGAAGGAAAAGAATGGAAGACAGAGAGAGTGAGTTGGAAGGAGATGAGAGAAAGGGGAGAGAGGGAAACACATAAGGGAGTGGGAAGTTAAGGAAATAAGTATGCAAGGCTGGCAAGAGGGGGTGTGCAACCAGGGTAACTGCCATAAGACAGTGGTATTTATTCCCAATCCTGGAGGGCCACCCACAGGGCCAGATTTTCAGAATATATCTATGAATATGTATGAGCTATCTACATACAGTGGAGATAGCACGCATACATACAAGTTTCTCTCATGCATATTCATTAGCCATATCCTGAAAAGCTCTGCTGCCATACTTGACCTGTCTCTACCCGAAGGTGATGTCAGTTCCATGTCTCTACATCAGCACAGTTAATTTTGTATGGTTGCGCCACAGGTGCACACCAAAGGAGCACGACCAAGAAGGCCCTGCTTCTTGGGTATTCCTTGGAGCTCCGCTTTACTTTGCTGGTTTCTCTGCATTTCTGGGTTCTTGCCCTATTGTAAGTTGCTCTGAAGTGCTATTAAGGAAGAGCGGGATAGAAAACTCTTAATAAATAATGCTGGGTTCCTCTCCACAGATTACTGTTCTTCTGTCCTCAGCTACCCAATTATTTGGGGTCATTGACCCTCCATTCCACACTTGGTAAGTAGGTCCTCCTATCACTGCTTCGCTCCCATTCACACTTCCCCCTGGCTCCCATATGTTTTTATTCATTTGTTCTCTTGTCCTTTTGAATATTCATTCTTTGTTACAAGAGCCCTTTTCTCCTTGTGCTTTCTCTCAATCTGTGTGCTCATGAAAACCTTGCTTCAACTAAGCAATTTGGCACACTTCCGTGATACCTGCCTTCCCAGCTTTCAGGTTTTGTATCATGACCATCCTAGCTGCTGTGGCAGAGGCCTGGCCTTCTAGTTTTAACAGTGGATGTAGTAGAGATAAGGACAGTATCTGAATTTGAGAAAGCATGGGACAAACGCAGAAGATCTCTAAAGGAAAAAAGGGGACTATTGTATTTGATACGGAAGGAAACAGTAGATAGGTCATGTGGTCTTTTTCTGCCATCATGCTTCTATGTAGTTCTCTTCATCTTTCTCCACCATGGATCTTACTATTCAACCCCTGCTTTATTCTGAGGCCCTCCTGACCCCATTTCCATACCTCTTCTATCTCCTTTTTTCTTGTTCCCCTGCCCCTTCTTCAGCATCTCTTGATGAGCTGTTCTCTTTTTTCACCGAGGTTACGCTATCTCACTCCCCTCTCGTCATCACAAGTGATTTTAACTGTCCCACTCCCCTACTTCTCCTCATGATCTTACTTTTTGTCTTGCCTCGGCTTTTCCCAAATGATTTCTGCCCCAATGCATAAAGCCAATCAGCTTCTTGATCTTGTTTTCATGGCCTCCAACCCCTCTCTGCCCGCTCTCTCTTCGCTCCCCTGTCCTACTCCTTGGTCTGATCATTTTCTTGTGAGCTTCTCCTCAGCATCTCTTCCCTGCCCCCTGACTTCTGTCTGCCTCCCATCCTCTTTTGTGAACTCTCCCCAGCTAACATTGAGCGCCTCTCTCAGAAAATTTACACATCTTCCATTGTCTCTCCTTCTGATCCTCTCAATTTCCAATTTTCTATTTGGAACCAGACTCTGTCTTCAGCCCTTGACTCTACTGTACCCCTGCGTCCCTGCAAGCCTGTGCCTTCTTTGCATTAGCCCTGGTTTCATTTTGGTCTTTCTTTGCTCCGCCATCAGGTGCGTCACACTGAACATTTTTAGCGCAAGCACTGCTGCAGGGTCCATTGGAAAAACCACACCTCTCTTTAATCAGATTCACCTCTGTCCAAAAGTTTCTTTCTTCCTCTGTTAATATTCCTCCTAGAATTTTCCAGACCCTCGACCAGCTGACCCCAGCCCCTGCTTCGGCTTCCCCTGCATCTTCTTGCCCACTCATCCCCACCACCGTTGCCTCTTTTCTCTTTGACAAAATGTCCTCTTTCATGCTATCTTCCCTCCATCTTCTGAGAGTTCCTCCCCATCCCCTCCCTCATGCTCCTTCTTTTCCTCCCCTCCCTGCCCCTCTATTCCTACCTCTCTTTTTCTTCCTTCTGGTCCCTCTTTCCTTATCTCTGTTTGGATAAGACTCTTTATGCTATTTACACATGCTCCTCTTCTCTTGACCCTTGGCCCACTGACCTTGTTTCTCAGCTGGCCACTACTCTTGGCCCATCCATTCTTACTCTTCTCCTGTTGCGTCTCTCTACTGGAAGCATGCCATCATTTCTCCCCAGAAAAACCCTCTATGGACTCTTCTGTCCTGATTAATTATTACCCGATTTCCAGTCTTCCTTTTTTGTCCAAATCCTATTTCCTCATACTGCCCTGATTCTTTATTCCCATTAGACCGGCATTCAGGCCAACCATAGTATAGAGACATTCTTCACTGATCTTGCTAACAAGATTTGGTCTATCCTAGATCACGGTCACCGTGTCATCTTTGTCTCTCTAGATCTTTCCTCCACTTTTGGCCTCGTTGATTATTCTGTCTTCTTCCACAGACTACATGATATCGGCCCTCAAGGTATTGTGTTGAACTGGTTCTCCTCCTATCTCTCACATTGCACCTTTCAGGTTTCCTCTGCATCCAGGCTTTCAGCATATCTCCCTCTTCTTTCTAGGGTTCCCTCCTGGGTCCCACCCTCTTTGCTATACAAAGTAGTAGTAGTAATATCTTCTGGTCCCCCTCCTTAATCTGGTTGAGCTTCTTGGTTGTATCCCCTATATCGACGCTAATGATGTCCAAATCCTCTTTATCGCTCACACCTCCCCACTCCATGTCTGCTTGACTGCTGTTGAATGCTGGTTTCAAGAGTTGCCCTTACTTCTAAATATTGCTAACTGTAAATCCATTTGCTTCCCCCAACCCCCACTCTCGTCTCCCATCTCCCACCATAACATCCAGAATCATAATGGAGTCATCTTCAACTCCTCTCTCTCCTTTAAGCCGCAAGTCTAGTCTACCAAACCCCGTCAGCCAAACCCTCAAACCTTCAATGAAGCTCATTTGTATTTATTATATACAACTACAATGTATATAGTTTCCCTGTTATGACCAAGTTATACTATCTAAGTTATATATGGTTACACTGTTAACCTCCAGTCTAATTGGTTTTGCACTAATCATGTTCTATGTAATTGTTATTGTTTCCCAAGATTGTTCTATGTAAGATGTTGTTGTTCTCTAACCTTGTTCTATGTAATTTCTGTTCTTGTTCCCTGTAAACCACAATGAATGTGAAATAGCGTGGTATATAAAACCAAATAAATAAATAGTCTCTTATCAAATCTTCTTTCTTTGGCCTTAAGAACATAAAAAATGCCATACTGGATCAGACCAAGGTCCATCAAGACCAGTATCCTGTTTCCAACAGTGGCCAATCTAGGTCACAAGTACCTAGCAGTTTCCCCAAAAGACACAGGTTCCACAATGCTTGCATTGAAGCAAGCAGTGGATTTCCCGGGTCCTCTTTAATAGTGGTTTATGGACCTTTCTTCCA
The DNA here is from genome assembly GCA_033557465.1 of Ichthyophis bannanicus. Taxonomy (NCBI): domain Eukaryota; kingdom Metazoa; phylum Chordata; class Amphibia; order Gymnophiona; family Ichthyophiidae; genus Ichthyophis; species Ichthyophis bannanicus. The sequence continues at coordinate 922,174,809 of CM066032.1, read as the reverse complement.
GGAACTTGTTCAAACCTTGTTTAAACACGGATACATTAACAGCTTTTACTACATCCTCTGGTAACGAATTCCAGAGTTTGATTACACATTGAGTGAAAAAATATTTTCTCTTATTAGTCTTAAATAGGTTACACTGTAGCTTCATTGAATGCCCCTAGTCTTTCTATGTTTTGATGGCGAAAACAATCGATCTATGTTTACCTGTTCTACTCCATTTATTAATTTATAGAGCTTTATCAAATCCCCCCTCAGCTGTCTCATTTCCAGGTTGAAGAGTTATAACCTTTTTAGCCTCTCTTCCATCCCCTTTACCTTTTTGGTGGCTCTTTTCTGTACCTTTTCTAATAACGCTATATCCTTTTTAAGATACGGCGATCAGAATTGCACACAATATTCAAGGTGCGGTCGCACCATGGAACGATACAGAGGTATTATAATATCGTTTGTTTTATTCTCCATTCCTTTCCTCATGATTCCTAGCATTCTATTTGCTTTCTTGCCGCTGTACACTGGGCTGAGGGTTTCAACATGTTATCCACGATACCTACATCTTTTTCCTGGATGGTAGTTCCTAATGTGGAATCTTGCATCATGTAACCATAGTTTGGGTTGTTCTTTCTTAGATGCATAACTTTGCACTTGTCCACATTAAATTTCATCTGTCATTTGGATGCCCAGTCTTCCAATTTATCAAGGTCCTCTTGCAATTTTTCACAATCCTCATGGATTTTAACTACTTTGAATAATTTTGTGTCATCTGCAAATTTGATTATCTCACTCGTTATTCCCATTTCCTGGTCATTTACGAATATGTTAAAAAGCAGCTGACCCAGCACAGATCCCTGGGGTACTCCACTATTCACCTTTCTCCATTGGGAAAATTGGCTATTTAACCCTACCCTCTGTTTTCTATCTTTTAATCAGTTCCTGCTCCACAACAGTACACTGCCTCCTATCCCATGACTTTTTAATTTCGCCAAGAGTCGCTCATGAGGAACCTTGTCAAAGGCTTTCTAAAAATCCAGTTACACTATATCAACTGAGTCACCTTTGTCTACCTGTTTATTCACACCTTCAAAAAAACATATTAGTAAGACAAGAACTTCCTTGGTTAAAGCCATGTTGGCTGTCTCCTATTAAGCCATGAAAATCTACATGTTCAGCAATTTTGTTCTTTATAATGGTTTCTACCATTTTTCCCAGTACTAATGCCAGGCTCACCAGTCTGTAGTTTCCCAGATCACCCCTGGAGCCCTTTTTAAAAATTGGCATTACATTGGCCATCCTCCAGTCTTCAGGTATTACAGATCATTTTAATGATAATTCACAGATTACTAGGTCTGTAATCTCATATTTCAGTTCTTTCAACACTCTTGGGATGTATACTATCTGGTCCGGGTGATTTGCTATTCGTCAGTTTATCAAATAGTTGTAATACATCCTCCCAGTGTATTGATATTTCATTCAATTCTTCTGCGGCATCACCTTTAAATACCATTTCAGTCATGGGTAACATCCCTACATCTTCCTCAGTAAAGACCGAAGCAAAGAATTCATTTAGTCTCTCCACTATGACTTTGTCCCCTGTTAGTACTCCTTTTTCCCCTCTGTCACAGGTTTTTTGCTACAAATGTACATGAAAAAGTCTTTATTGTGATGTTTTTGCTTCCACAGCAATTCTCTCTTTGTCTGCCTTATCAATGCCTTGAATCTAACTTGCCAGTGTTTATGTTGTTTCCAGTTTTCGCCATTTTGCTCCTTTTTCCATTTCCTGAAAGATGCTTTTTGGCAACAGCAGCCTCTCTGACCTCACCTTTAAACCATACTGGCAGTTGTTTGGCCTGCCTTCCACTTTTTTTAAAGCATGGAATACAGCTGGTCTGGGCTTACAAGATAGTATTTTTAAACAACACTCATGCTTAATGTCAATCTTTAACATTTGCAACTACCCCTTTTTAGTTTTTTCTTAACTATTTTCCTCATTTTATCATAGCCTCCCTTTTGAAAGTTAAAAGGTAGTACTGTGGATTTCCTTGCCGTCCTTCCTCCATTTATTAAATCAAATGTGATCATGCTATGATTACTATTGCCAAGTGGCCCCAACACCTTTATCTCTTGCACTAGATCTTGTGTTCCATGAAGGACTGGGTCCAAAATGGCTTCCCCTCTAGTCGGTTCATGAACCAGCTGCTTCAAGAAGCAGTCATTTATTTCATCTAGAACCTTTATCTCCCTAGCATGCATGTCCTGTTGTGACACTGACCCAGTCAATACCGGGGTAATTGAAATCACCCATTATTATTACTGTGCTCTAACGTTTGTTAGCCTCTCCGATTTCTTTGAGCATTTCATCATCCATTTATGCATTCTGGCCAGGCGGTTGATAGTACATGCCCACTGCCATTGCTTTCCTCTTCCCCTTTGTTGTATCCATTCCATTTGCTATCTACTTGGTACTGCTCAGCTCAGGTCTTTGGTTATTTCCAGACTGGACTACTGTAACTCCCTCTACAATGGTCTTCCTATGTATTCTATTACATGCCATCAAGTAATCCAAACCTGTACTGCAAAACCTCTCTTTGGTGCCTGTCACTTTGACCCAGGGCTGACCCAACCATCAGGCAAACTAGACAGCTGCCTAGGGTGGCAACTTAGGGGGGGTGGGTGGCTAAAAACAATCTATTCCAAGCTAAACCAATAGATTTTGAGAGCTAAGGTGAGTGTACAGCTTAAGATCTGCCTAGGATGCCAACACCTTGAACCAACTCTGGGGCCAGCCTTGTTTTGACATCTCCCCCCTTCTTATCACCCTTCATTGGCTATCTCTGCTTGTCTGAAATTTAAGATGCTGGTCTTAGTCCATCATGCCTTTTGTGTTATCTCTCTCCTTTATCTTGTTTCTCTTATTATCCCTTATAACCATTCCTGCTTTTTCTGCTCCTCCTATGCCTCTCTTCTCTCTTCCTACCTCCCCTGTCTGCTCTCCATCTGGAAATTTCTAGGCACTCCTCATTTTCCTATCTTGGCCCTTTGGAATTATCTCCCTCTTCCCTTAAGGTAGGAATTCTCCTTCACTAGATTCAAGAAGAGTTTTAAAATCTGCGTCTTTCAGCTCTCCTTTCCCCAAGCCTGACCTCTTTCTCCTCCCTGGGTTGTACCTACGTCTCTTCCCACCTTTCCCCCCTGGTCTCTTGAGATTGTAATTAAACCTTCTTCAGTTCCTTTCTTCTTTTCCTATTTCATTCCCCACTAGCCTATTTTTGTAACCATGCTGATGGCTATTTTGTCCTTGTGTAGTTATCAAGCTGCTGGAATAAATGAAATCTGAGCTATTGGTGGCCCTCAAGGCCTGGGAGTGAATACCACTGCCAAAGGAACCCCAAACCTAGTGGCCTTTGAGAGCTTCCTCTCAGATGTCTGCTCTGGGCCCCAGCATCTCTAACACCAGGCCTATGAGTGCAGGGAGGGCATGGGAGAGAGACAGAATGCCTATGACTACTACTACTTATCATTTGTATAGTGCTGTACAGACACATCTAAAAGTCAGTCCCAACAAGAGGAGCCCCCAGCGACACACATTTACACACAAGCTAGACACAAATATACACAAGATACCACTGCCCCCCATCTGCCATTTTAAGGGACCATACTGAGTCTTCCCCTTCTGCCCCCCCCCCCCCCCCCAGAGTTTAGTAATGGAGAAAGGAAAAGAAGAAATTAGACCTTACCTGCTAATTGTCTTTCCTTGAGTTCTCTCCGGGCCAGTCCAGGAACAAGAGGCCAGTCCAGGAACAAGAGGGTTGTCAACCTTCTCCAGCAGCTGAGGACTGAATTCAGATGTTTTGCTGATCTGGTAGCTGGCTCCCCCTGCTGGCCACCTCAGTCTTTTCCTATCCAAGCAGCCTGAGAAGATACACATAACTTGAAAAACAAAGAATGCTAATGATCCAACACTGAAGGAGATAGAGAACGTACCAACCAGAGAACAACTCCCTCATGCCGGTCTCCTTTATTTATTGATCTATGAATTATTATTATTATTATTTTTTTTTTTTGGTAACGAAACCTATCGGAATCCCCGATTCCCATCGAGGAAGCCCCACAGACCACCCCGAGCAGTATCTCTGAAGAGCCCTGCTAACTGACTAGCCTTCGAACTCTTAGACATGCACTATGAAAGTACAATAGCGGTAACACCCAACAGAGATATATCTCCAATGACACGTGTGGGTCCTGGACTGGCCCGGAGAGAACTCAAGGAAAGACAATTAGCAGATAAGGTCTAATTTCTTCTTCCTTCTCGTCTCTCCGGGCCAGCCCAGGAACAAGAGGGAAGTACCAGAGCAGTACCTAACTCCGGGAGGGACCCGCCAGGCCCGCTATGATGGCCGAAGCCCCCACATTTGCATCTCCCCTGGCCTGAACATCCAATCTGTAATGCTTCGCAAATGTGTGAAGAGAAGACCAAGTAGCCGCCCGACAAATGTCCGCCGGCGGAATCAAAGCATACTCGGCCCAGGAAGCAGCCTGGCTATGAGTGGAATGAGCGCGAAGCCCCACTGGAGGCACTTGTCCACTTGCCTGATACGCCGCCACTATGGCTTGCTTTACCCATCTAGCAATTGAGGCCTTGGAAGCTGCCTCCCCTTTCCGAGGCCCACCACACAACACAAACAGCTTGTCCGTTTTACAAAACGGTTTGGTCCTCCTAAGGTACCTCTTGAGCAGCCTACCTAAATCCAATTTTTTTAACACATTGTCAATGGGAAGACCTTCATGTTTCCGAAAGGTCAGAAGGGAAATAGTTTGATTCACATGAAATTTGGACACCACCTTAGGGAGAAAAGAAGGAATCGTGCGCAACATCAACTTTTCCTCCGAAAACTGAATATACGGAGCTTTACACGAGAGAGCTTGGAGATCCGAAATCCTTCTCGCCGAACACAAGGCCACCAGGAAGGCCACCTTCCAAGAAAACTCCCTGAGCGATATGTCCTTGGCCGGCTCAAAGGGAGGCTTTCCCAAAGCCTCAAGAACGAGATTCAAATCCCACGGGGGAACCACAGACCGAACAGGGGGCCAAATGTTCTTTACCGCTCTCAGGAACCGAAGAATATCTGGATGGGCAGACAGACGAGCTCCCTGCAAACTCCCTCAAAAACAGGAAATCGCTGCCAAGTGCACCCTGATGGGGCTGAGGGACAACCCTTTATCCAGCCCCTCCTGGAGAAAAGACAATACTTGCGGCACCCAGGTGTCACGCGTTTGGATGCTCTGCTCCTTGCACCAGCTCTCAAAAACATGCCAAATGTGAACATAAGCTAGGGACGTAGACCGCCGCCTGGCCTTCTTCAACAGAGTGGCCACGACAGCCGCCGAATACCCTCTACGTGTCAACCTTTCCCTTTCAAGAGCCAAGCCGTAAGCGAGAAGCGATCCACATTGGGCATGCTCAGGGGCCCCTGAACCAAGAGGTCCGCTCGAGAGGGAAGCTTCCAGGGATTGTCTATGAGAAGATGAACTAAAGCCGCATACCATGCTCTCCAGGGCCAGTCTGGTGCAATGAGAATCACGCGACCGTGGTGACTCGCCACTCTCCAAACGACTCTCCCTATCATTGGCCATGGTGGAAAGACATAAAGGAGCCCCCGGGCCGGCCACGGCTGTGCTAGACCGTCGAGCCCCTCTGACATACGTTCCCTGCGTCTGCTGAAGAACCGATGTGCCTTGGCATTGCCGAAGGACACCATCAGATCCATCACCGGCTGACCCCACCTTCGGGTCAGGTTGTGAAACACCGTGGCGTTCAATTCCCACTCACTGGGATCCACCACATGATGGCTGAGATAATCTGCTTGTACATTGTCCTGTCCTGCCACATGCGCCGCCAAAAGGCCTTGCAGATGGGACTCCGCCCAGGACATCAACCGCTGACTCTCCTCCAACAAAATTGCGCTTCCTGTTCCCCCCTGCCGATTGATATAAGACACTGTCACCGCGTTGTCGGAGAACACCCATACTGCTTTGTTCTCCACTAAATGAAGAAATTCCCGAAGAGCTAGAGAGACCGCCCTGAGTTCTAAAAAATTTATGGAACAGTCTTTCATCTCCGACGGCCAACAACCTTGAGCTATGCACGCCTGACAGTGGGCGCCCCAGCCCAAAAGACTGGCATTGGTAGTGACTAGCACCCAGTCCGGCTGACGTAAGGGCATTCCCGCTTGAAGATTACTGGGATCCAACCACCACTGCAGACTGTCGCTGACATTCTGTAACCTGGGCAATTTTCGATCCAACGGATGATCCTGAGGTGAACACCGTGACAGCAACGCCTGTTGCAATGGACGCATATGGGTTCTTGCCCATGCAACCAGATCTAAGGCTGCCGCCATGGAGCCCAGGAGCTGCAAATATCGCCACGCTGTTGGCGCTTTCAACCTCAAGAACTCTGCCACCTGTTTTAAAATCTTCTGTACCCTGCATTTGGGTAGAAAGACCGCACCTATCTCTGTATCGAAAATCGCCCCCAAGTACTGAAGGCGTGTTACTGGCTGCAGCTGACTCTTGGATTGATTGATTACCCAACCAAGCTGCTCCAGAAGGCTCACCACTCGTGCCGTTGCCACCCGAGATTCTGAGACAGATGGCGCCCGAATCAGCCAGTCATCAATGTACGGATGCACAAGGATCCCCTGTTTTCTCAAGGCCGCCGCCACCACTACCATCACCTTTGTGAAGGTTCGGGGCGCCGTGGCCAACCCAAACGGTAAGGCTCGGAACTGAAAATGACCCATGTGCACCGCAAAACGCAGGAACCTTTGATGCTCTGGCCTGATGGGAATGTGAAGATAGGCCTCCGTGAGGTCTATGGAAGTTAACACTTCCCCCGGTTGCACTGAGCTTATGACTGAACGAAGCGTCTCCATGCAGAAATGCGGAACCCTCAAGCACCGGTTTACGTGCTTGAGATCCAAAATAGGTCGAAAAGACCCCTCTTTCTTGGGAACTACTAAATAAATTGAGTACCGACCTAATCCTAATTGATCCGGAGGAACCAGAACAACCGCCTGCAGACGTACCAGCCGCCGAAGCATCTCTGACACCGCCTCTTGCTTTTTCGCCGAACCACATGGAGACACCACGAAAGCCTCTGATAACGGATGAACGAATTTGAGGGAATACCCCTCGTGAATAATTTCTAGGACCCATTGGTTGGATGTAATGGTGGTCCAGGACGAAAGGAAGCTGTGAAGCCGCCCCCCCACTGGGAACTCCGCCTGGACCAACCTCGTTTCATTGTGACTTTTTAGGGGTATTGTGCTGGGCCCCGAAATAACCTCTACCGAATCCTCGAGCTCCCCGAAAGGACTGAGCTCTGGTCCCAAAACGACCTCTCTGATACGGAGTGAACCGTGACCCCCTAAATCTGCGAAAATCATGAGAGGGACCCCTGTGCAAATTGTTAGGCTTCTGAGTTTTTGGGCAGTCATCAGGGAGTCAACCACCCTTGGAATCCCTGAGATCTTTAACAATCTTTTCCAAGGCCGCCAAAAAAAACAGGGTGCCCTTGTATGGAAGCTTACTTAGGCGAGCTTTGGAAGAGGCGTCTGCCGCCCAATTCCTCAATCAGAGAAATCTTCTGGCCGCAATCACTGTCGCCATGGACTTTGCTGAAATTCTAACTAAATCATAAAATGAATCCGCTAAATAAGCCGCCGCTGATTCCAGCTTTGCCCCTTCGTCCTCCTCCCTTTGGGAGTGAGCCCCTCCTTGGATCCACCGAATAGAGGCTCGGGAGACATACGCTCCACAGATAGCCGCTTGCAGCGAGAGAGCACATGACTCGAAGGTCTGTTTCAACAGGGTCTCCAATTTCCTATCTTGCAAATCCTTCAAGGCTGCACCACCCTCAACAGGAATAGTCATTTTCTTGGTTACCACTGAAACCAAGGCATCCACCTTAGGCATCTTTAATAACTCCTGTTCCTCCTGAGGCAAGGGGTACAAGTGGCCGATAGACCTCGCTCCACGCAAAGTAGCCTCCGGGCATTCCCATTCAGATTATACCATCTGTTTCATGACCCTATGCACCGGAAAACACCGCTGTTCCACCTTAAACCCCTGAAGAAGGGGATCTTCTCAGTCTGAGCCGTTGGCAAAGCAATATTTAAGGCAGATAATGTCTGAGCGATAAGCGCTCCCAACTCCTCCTTTCTAAAAACCCAGAACATATTAGTATCCTCGCTGGAACCAAGATCACTCTCATCTAAATCCGTAGCCCACTCCATACTGGAATCTGACAGGATTTCTCCTTCCTCAACTCCTTGGAGCCCCGAGATGTGCTGACCGGCTCTCAACTCTGCTCCGTGGGCCAACTGAGAAGGACCCTCTCCGGGATCCAACAGGGAAGGCTGAATTCCAGAACTTTGCCCGGTCAAAGGAGCAGCCACCTTATCCTGAGATTGCTGCCACTTCAAACAGTAAGCCTGATGCAATGCTAAAATAAAATCCGCAGAAAAAACAGATTCTAAGCTCTTTTGTACTTCAGGCAGAGCTTCTTCCACCTGCACTGGTTTCTTAGACTTTGCTTTCTTTTTGGTGGGCTTTTCCTGGACAGACTCCAAAACCAGAGCTGAAGCTGTCATGGTTGCCATTCCTGCCAAATCTGAGGTGTTATGAGGGCCTCCTAAAGAAACGCCCGAAACTGCCTTGCTCTCCATACTCGCTTAAGCAAGATCGCCAACACAAAATACCCCCGAGACAAGCAACGAAAAGAAAACCGCTGCTACAGCAAAACCGTGGCTAAAAACCGACCCGGGAACCTGCTACCACACGAAAGCCAGAACAGAGCCCAAAAAGCCATTGTGAACCGCACGAAAACTACCAGCAGAGCAAACAGACGTTTCCACAAACCTGTCAATTACAATCTGCTCCTTTCTTGTAAGTTACTCACCTCGCTGCTAGCGGGAGAGAAAACTTAACTCCAGGGCACTGTTCCCTCTAAGCTGTGCGCGTGTGTGCGCGCACACACCTCGCCGAGCGAGCGCACATACTTTACAACAGAGCGCACAAAAATTACAGCTCTGATTCTGATAGAAAACAACACAGACGTCTTAAAATTAAAAATTTATGATTGTAATTACTAGAAATTTCCCACTTCATTTAGTAATCGTCTATTTTCATTTAATTTGATTGAAATCAATGTGGTGTACATACTGTATTCTGACGTGTAGTCAAATTTTAAAGTATATAACTCCGAGTGTCGTTATGTGGCGCACAAAAATTTAACCTTCCTTCAAAAGCTGCACACAGCTGATATTTTATGCGCACGCAGCCTACAGAAAATTAGAGGGAACATTGCTCCAGGGGTGTCAGGATGGTCGCTGGGGCTCCCAGTACCTCGCTGTGCTTCCCCCCCGGCAAACGGAGCTGCTGTCTGAGGCAGGCTCTGCCTCCCTGCTCCTTGAATGTACAAAGTAAACAGCTAACCAGCTGAATATTTCGCGGAGGCAAACCCCGCTAGGGCTCAAACCTCTTTGCCACTGCAGCACTCAAAATAAAAAAAGAAACACCTTGCCAAATTCAAACTTTAAATATTTCTTTGGGAGCCAGCCAGGTTTCTGTCCCTTCCAGCTGCTGAGGACTGAAAGACTGAGGTGGCCAGCAGGGGGAGCCAGCTACCAGATCAGCAAAACTTCTGAATTCAGTCCTCAGCTGCTGGAGAAGGTTGACAACCCTCTTGTTCCTGGACTGGCCAGGAGAGAGAAGGAAATTGGCCATTTTGGTTTCCTGCAAGGTGCCCTTGATTATTCTATATGGTTGATTTAAAGCAATGTTTCTCAACCCTGAGCCAGCTTGACCACTCAGGTTTTCAGGATATCCATAATGAATATGCACGCAGATCTCTCTCTTGCATAGTCACTGTGAATATCCTGATCGGCCAAGCTGCCCTCGATGACAAGAGTTGGGAACCACTGGTGTAAGGGCGAACTCAAGATACGGATGTTACTCTTCTTAATCACTGACTGCGCCGAGTTAATGAACGCTTCCTACTACAGCTGTTAAGGTGTAATGTAGCCACGCCTGCTTGTGTCACTCTGTGGTGGAACAGGTAAGAAAGTGAGCCGCCCCCTTCTTCTTTGCACCTGGCTTGTTGCTACCGTCATCCACATTCCTGTTCTAGGCGGGGACGGGTAGAGTCATCTCCGGATCTGAGGGCCGTCAGCAGTACTTCTACCTCCGGCTTCATATCGTTGGCAAAAAAGGAAAAAGTACTCGTGACAATGGTGAGCGTACTCCTCTTTCCCCATAACCTGATCGCGGTCAGCAAAAGCTTCACTGGACTTGGCTCCTTTTTTCTTCATACTGATTTGATGGAAGAAGCATATATCTCTCCCCCCCCCCCCCCCCATTATTGTTTTTAATATCTGTGTGAGACTTGTTACCCCAGTTTAGTGCTGACCCCCCGATGGTGCCTTGGTGTGAGCCTGCAGAGTTGCGCAGCTCGGAAAGTTCCAGGAACTGAAGGCGCCATGTCTGCGCTTTCCTCGAGGTTTGGATTACACTCCGGCCCTTGGTTTATTTTCTGGGGCCGACGCGAAGGATCGGGGTAGTTTTTTCTTTCTTGCACCTAGTCTTCTTGTCCCCATTTGAATGGTATGAACCATTTCTGATTTTAGCCTCGCTGCATATACTAGGAATTGTAGTTTCTGCTTTCTGTGGTGGTGGTGGGGCGTCTGGGCAGCGCCCTGCAACTCCTCCCTTCTCCCGCAGGTAGCTCTCGGAGCTGAAATGGCTGGATGGATGCAGAACCCTTTCAGACTTTCACTTCTGTCATACTCCTTTTATTCCCTCGTTCTCGGTGCCCTTGCTTTCCTTTGCGCCATACTTCTGGGTTGTGGTTTGGTTTTGTTTTTTAAACAAGTTTCCCTAAGTGTACCTTCCCGTGAATTCAGATATAGAGTTTATTTATCTAAACTTATTTTTATGCCGTCCTTCTACCATTCAAAGTGGTTTACAATTAACAAACGTACCAGGGTCGTGAAAGCACTCTGTTGTACAGCGAAATAAACAGTAAACCAACATTTAACATTTAGAACTATTTACAGTGTGGGTGTAGGTAATCGAGGATCAACGCTGGGACCTGGACTCGGTAGGTCACAATGTGCATATAGGGTTCTAATTGTATATAACTAAGGTGTTGTATTCTTCTTGGAAGAGAGAAGATTTTAGTTTCTTCTGGAAGTCAATCAAGTCTGAGCATCCTCTTAATTGGGGGGGGGGGGGGGGGGGGGGGGGAGGGGAGTGTGTAAGACGTTCCAAAGTGTGGGGACAAAGTGAATGCTCTGTTACATGTTGACTGCTTGCTCCTTATCTTCTGGGATAGGATCATGAGGAGGTTGGTGATGCTATAAAACGTAATCAGTCATGTAACAGAAATACTTAAGTAAATCCTAATAATAAGAGAGGGGGGGAGAGACATTCACAAACCGGGAGTAAAACAAAAGAACACGAAAGTACCCCATTCGTTTAATCCATACATATAAGCCCATGCAGAATATGCATTTATTTTTTTATCTCATGGAGGGCAGATAACTGTAATAGAAGACACCCCCCGCCCCCCTTGGATATGTTAGAGGCTCTTTTCTAAGAAAATAATCCAAAAGAGAGATGCAGCTCTTCAATTTCCTCTAAAAGGTTTGGCTACATTGATCTTGGAGTGGAGGAGTATCTTAGTGGTTAGAGCAACTGCCTAGTACTTAGAAGATCAAGGGTTCAATTCACAATGGCACTCCTTTATGACCTTGGGCAAATCACTTTATCGTCCATTGCTTTGGAAGAAAAGGCCTGGCAATCTACTTCCTGTGATACATTGCCAAGAAAACCCAAAGGCAGCTGGGATGGCAATTTAAAAAAAAAAAAAAAATCGACCTTGGCTGCATCCTGGGATGGTGGGGCTATGGTGGTGATAACTAAAATGGTGAGCTTAAGAAGGCATCTGATAAAGGTTGCTTATTGGAATACAGGGCCTAGGATAAAGTGACTGCAGTGTGGCCTCTGTATTGATGTGTATGGCTCTGTCTTTTAGAGCTCATAAGAATTTACAGTGCTGGGGTCACTTTTTTTACAAAATGTGTGGGGGTCCACGGCAGTACAGGGTATAGGCCAGTTACCACTTGACCTACCCCACAGGAATAGGTCTGCATGCAGTAAACGCAATGGATTCTTAGTTGCTTAAAGTGAAGGAACAGAAAGATTTACCCAACAGCACACATGCTCAAATGTTGGACAGTGAATGTTAGGCTGCCAAAATTAATGGCAGAGTGGTTAATGTGAAATGTTAGTCTCAGAAGTAACACAAGATGACCACATGGCCTGGTTTGTCTGATGGGCTACCATGGTAAATTCATTTGGTAACTAGATCTTGTTGACAATCTGCAAGCTCTGTAATGACCAGAGGTTCTCCTAGATGCACAGGCTGGGTTTGTCTGGCAGACTGCACAAGGGACCTAGGAGGCTGAATGTTAGGTAGCAGTCATAGTTGTGGTACTGGCTGCTTAAAACATTGGAAACTGAGTGTAAGAGGGAACTAAGTGGGGAATCTTGCCTACTCTACTACTTTTGGGATGGTGGAATTAAGAGGGCAGACAAAAATTTGTCCTGGTCGTCATCCACTATGAGGTTGCTTAAATATTTATCCTGCTGCCGCCTTGCGCCTCTCCTCCCCTTCCCCCAAATCTCTGAAGCTGGGACAATGCTCAGTAAAAAGGATCCATTGTTGGGCCATTAAAAAGAACCACCCACTCAGTACAAATGTTAATTTGTTTTCATGGTTTTAGTATACAGTGCCCTTGGTTTGCAGCTTGTCGTGCTGTGAGGGCTAAACTATCAGTAACTTAACTACTGGTTAGGCCTCACTTGAGATGCTAGACCAAGACAAACCATCCATCTGGGTAGTAGCAGAATGGGACTGTGTTGGAGGATCACAGTTTTGTGACAATGGCAACAACACTAAAATGAACTGAACTGCACGGAAGAAGGCTTGGAAATCTACTTCTGTATCTTGCCACAAAAATCCAATGGATAGTCACAACAAAACGAATTGCGCTATAGTGCTGGAAGACGAGAACCCCAGGTTGGAAGGCACTCAACTGGCTATTGGGGAGGAGTTGAAGACTTCGGAGTAAAGACAGCATTAGGATGTGGTTGGATCAAAGCCCTCAGGATATCTGACTGCTGATGTAGCTGAGCATGAAATGAGTCGGAAGCTGCAAAGATGTCTTACATATTGGGACATGGAACGTACAAAGCATGAAGCAAGGGAAGTTGGAGGTGGTCAAGAATGAAATGGAACGTGTACAACTTGATCTGTTGGATGTCGGTGAACTGAAATTGACTGGCATAAGGCACTTTGCATCTGATGATCACATGGTCTACCATGCTGGAAATGAAAGATTAGAAGAAATGGTGTTGCATTTATAATTAAGAAGAAACTTGCAAGAACTGTAATGAAATGTGGTGCAATAAGTGAATGCTTAATTTCTATTTGTCTAAAACGAATGCCCATCAACACAATTATAATTAAAAAATGCCCCAACAGCTGCAGAAGAGGATGAAGTTGACTAATTCTATGAACGGTGCAAGCTGAAATTGACAGAATGTGCAAACAGAATATCCTGATAGTCATGGGTGACTGGAACGCAAAAGTTAGCAACAAAAAAGAAGGCAAAGTGGTTGGGGGAAAATATGGACTTGGCAACAGAAATGAAGTTGGGGAAAGACTGATTGTTTGTTTGTCTTGCAGAATTCTATCTATTCTTCTCAAACAGCTTCTTCCAGCAATACAAGCAGCGACTCTCCACATGGACTTCACCCAATGGATTGTACAAACATCAAATTGACTGACTGACTAAATCTGTGGAAGTCAATGATGGAAAAGCTCTATAACATCAACAAAGACAAAACCTGGAGCTGACCGTGGTACAGATCACCAACTGCTAGCATGCAAACTCAAGCTAAAGTTGAAAGAGCAAACCACTCATGACTAGCAAAATATGACCTTGAGAATATACCACTGGAATTTAGACTGCCTGCAAAATCGATTTGCTGCTTTAGATACAAGTGACAGAGTTCCAGAAGAGTTTTATAGGATGACATCAAGAAGGTTGTGTTGGAATAAAGTGAGAAGTCTCTACAAAAGGTGAAAAAACAAAAACAACCAAAATAGATGACTGAAGAAAACTTCTCTGCTTTTCTGGGAAATTTTCAAGAAGCTAAAGCCAGAGGAGAAAGAGGCAATTGCAGAACTCAACAGATTTCCAACATGCAACAAGACAAGACAAAAAGTACTACAATGACACATGCAAGGAAATAGAGGTGAAAGGAAAGCTTGTCTGTACAGGGCTGTGTACACAGTGAGGGTACTAAATAACTCTTTCTGAGGACTTTCAGTAATATATAATGTTAACACCACAGATTCAGTAACTCAGACATTCCAGGGCTTATTACTCAGCAACAACCTTGAAAGACTCTACTGAAATAACTAGGCTGAACTTTCCTAAAATAGTCACTAGGTTTGTTAGGGAGAAGTTGTTTGTTCAGTCTCGCAGTCCCGAATCAGATATCAAAACTGGTAGTGTTAGAATTATTGTTTAAGAGTTATGTCTGGGAATACATGTATGTCTCCTCATGATGACCTATGACATAGAGACACAGATGCACGTTATGAATATACGTGATGCTTGACGTAGAACAATAAGGTGAGAATTATGCTGTGTAATGGAATTTTGACCTATAAATAAAATAGCCAGAGTCCATGTCGGGAGAGAAAACAAGTTGTTGACTGTTTTCTCTCCCAAAGCTTTGGTGGTTTTTATAATACAAGTGTGGTTTGTGTTAACCATACTTGCTCCTTCTCATTGCTCTGGAAGTGGACATCTGTTACCCAAGATCCCAGATGCTGTTACTGGTGAGGAGAGGTGCAGAGATTACACAGGTACACTACCAAAAAACTGCCTCCAGTTTTGCAACTGATTCCTATAGATTTTGGGGTGCTGAATCCAGGAAAAATAGCCAAAATGTTCCATCACGTCACGTTTTCTTGCAAAATTAGATTTCTTACCCATATAAGGAATGTTCACATAATTTCTTTTTAGCCGACTGCAGTTTATTTTCTTGGCCCAAAATAGAGGTTGTAATGGTTAACTAAATAGAAACACTCCCTCATGATATTTTAGAGTGCCAGGATGCTCAATGCCTTCAAAGAACAAGGCTGTAACATGAGCCTGAAAGTCCATTTCTTGCACTCCCATGTGAACTACTTTCCCGAAAACTTGGGGGTGTACAGTGAAGAACAAGGTGAAAGGTTTCACCAGGACATCAAGGACGCAGAGAGAAGGTACCAAGGAAGATGGAACACCACTATGATGGCTGATTTCTGCTGGTTGCTGCTGCGGGAAACCCCAGATGAAAAATACGCCAAGCAGCGCACAAAGAGAAGCATTCGGGGGAAGAAGAAACGGGCCCACCAGGAGATTGATTGACCCAAGAATGACTTTAAAATCTAAACTGTGTTGACAAATATCGTGTTTTTACTAAACTTTGAAATAAAAATTCGCTAGTTATTACCACAGTGTCGGATCTCATTTATTAGAATTTTATTTTCACACCATCGGGTGTTTGTCTTCATGTATTGCAATGGTGCGGTTTGCGTTTTCTATTCTTACATACATACCTGTACAACATTTTTTGCACATTGCTTTGCTTTGTGTCTAACCTTGCTCTTATATGCTCAATGTTTGTGCACATGTATGTGGCTGTTTTAAGTGCAGACAATTTTGCTACCATCACAGTGTGTTTTGTTGACATTACTCTATTCTTATGTGCTGCCTTGTTACAATTTTCTTTATTCTTATTTGAATAACTACTAAACAATTAGTATAAAGAATTCATCCAAGAAACTTTTATCTCGATCGCACTCAATCTGAAACGTTCACCTCAAACTGCTAACCCAATGTAGCAAAAAATCTGTACGTGATGGAGCAAATTGGTTACCAGATTTGGATTCAGCGCACCAAAAAACGTAAAAATCAATCGAAACATTAGAGGCAGTTTAAAAAAAATTTTTTTAGTGTACCTGTGTTATTAGAGGAAGAAAAAGATCTAACTTCCTAAAGCTATGAGAGTTAAAGAAAAAATTCCAGCCTCGAATTGGAATGTTACAAGATGCTCATGGATCCATGTTGAATGATGCTGAGAAGATCAAGAAAATGTGGAAAGAATATACAGAGTCATTATGCCATAAAGATCAAATGGACCAACAGCCATTTCAACCTGTACCTTATGATCAGGAACCATTTATGATGAAAATAAGTTGAAGCAGCACTGAAAGCCTTATCAAAGCACCAGGCATTGATGACATTCCCACTGAAGTACTGTATTTACAACAATCTGATGCAGCTGCTGGGAAATTTGTAGACCACTGCATGGCCAACTGATTGGAAAAGATCGGTGTTTATACCAATACTAAAGAAAGGTGATCCAACAGACTGGGGAAATTGTCGCACAAACACTCTGTTCCCACATGCCAGCAGGATTCTACTCAAGATTATTCAGCAGAGACTACGACCATACCTGGAACGAGAACTGCCTGAAGTGCAAGCAGGGCTTAGGAAAGCATGAGGAACAAGAGACATCGTGGATGTTAGATGGATCCTTAAAAAATACACAAGAATACCAAAAGGATATGTGTTTTATCGACTACAGCAAGGCTTTTGACTATGTAAAACTGTTCCCTGTAAAACAACTAGGACATGATTATCCATGTACCTTAAATTTTTTCTGTTCTCTGTAAACCGCACTTGATACTTGGGAAAGAGCGGTATATAAATGTGTGCTAAATAAATAAATAAATGTAAACCATGAGACACTCTGGACTGCATTAAGAAGCATGGGTATACCAGAACACCTCATCCTTCTCTCGCATAACCTTTACATTGATCAAGAAGCAACAGTTCAAATGGAGCAAGGAGAAACAGAATGCTGATTTTTTTTGTTTTGTTTTGTTTTTTAACTAAGGGTGTACGACAAGGCTGCATACTTTCTCCTTATCTGTTTAATTTATATGCAGGACAAATCATCAGAGAAGCAGGATTGTATGAAGACAAATGAGGTTTGAAGATTGATTGATTGAAGATTTATCAACAACCTTCGCTATGCTGATAGTCTTCAGTTTCAGCCAATAATCTGATATCATCTGAAACATTTGCTTCTCAAGATCAAGGAACATAGTCTTAAAATGGGCCTGCATCTTAATGTAAGAAGACAAAGATCCTGACAAACTGGCAAAATCAATAAGTTCATCATTTGATGGAGAAGAAATTGAAACAGTGGACAACTTTTAACCTACTTGGATCAACTATCAAAGAAACAACAAGCAGCCAATAAATGGGACAATGCATTGCTCTTGCAGAATGGCTATGAAGGACTTAGACAAGATTCTGAAAAACATGTGTCTCTCCATACAAAGATTCGACTTGTTCAAGCCATGGTATTTTCAATAACATCATTTTGGATGCGAAAATTGGACGGGGGGGGAATGGACAGGAAGAAAATTGATGCCTTTGAATTATGCACAGTATTCATCGCCAGCACAATATCATGGACTGCCCAAAGGACAAACCAGTCAGTACTAGAGGAGATCAAATCTATGCTTTAGAAGCTCAGATGACGAGACTTCAACTTTCATACTTTGGGCACATCAAGCGAACAGAGATCATTAGAGAGAGACGACATGCTTGGCAAGGTAGGTCAGCGCAAAAGAGGAAGGCCAGCAATGAGGTGGATTGTTAAAATAACAGCAGCTATGGGTGCCACTTTAACAATGAGCCACCTGACTAAAGACCGAACGCAGTTTAGGACAACTATCCAGAGGGTCAACATGAGTCTCGAGACTCAATGGCACTTGACGACAACACCACAGTAAGTGTTGATGCAAGGAAAATGCTGTCAGTTGACCAAAATAAATTCCCAATATTTAATTGGATAAATAGTCATATTTCAAGGAAGAATAAAATGGAAGAAAGATAAGGGAAAAATAACACTGAAAAATTCCTGAGAGAAATTACTATAAACAGAAAATCTTAAATTTTTGCTTTATAAAATGAAATGCTGTTATGCCTTCTATGACCCTCAATCTCTGTTCCACACTATGTAGAGAAATACTTTGTACTTCTTCACATTACCCCTTAAGTGCTAAACACTGCCTCTCAAGGGCCAGGCCATAAGTGAGAAGGGAACTGGATTGTCCATCAGACCCTGTTGAAGGTTGCCTCAGTGACTTATGAGAGGTCCATCAGGATCCTTGCTAGGTTGGCATACCACAGCCTATGTGATGTGGCCAATCGAGAGTCCACCAGGTTCCCCAATCCCTAATGATCCTCTATCCTTGAAGTACCGGGGGGGGGGGGGGGGCATTGTCCAAATGTACCCGCACAACTAGGCCATGGAGTTGTTGAAAGAATCTCAACTCCAAACATAGTGCCTGTGCCTTGAGATGGTTGATGGGCCAATTTGCCTCCAGCCTGGACCACTAACCCTATGCTGAGCAGTCCAGACAGTAGGCCTCCCAATTGAACAGACTGGCATCGATTTGTCGTCACCACCACCCAGGACAGCATTTTGAGTGGCATCCCCCCCTCAGCATATTTTGGGAACCAAGCCATCGAAGGAGGCTGCAGCGAGCCAGGGATGGAAGAGGAAGGTGGATCTTGTAGTCCTGCAAACAAAGAGACAACTGAGACAGCAATGCCTGCTGAAGGGGACACATGTGCGACTGAGCTTAGAGGAACCAGGTCCAACGTGGCTGCCATGGAGCCCAGGAGCTGCAGATAATTCTGGTAGATGGAGAACTCTGAAAGTTCCTGACCTGCAATTTGCAAGAAACTTTTCTCAATCTATCGTTTAGTGAGAAGCCCTTCCTACTTGGGTGTCAAATCTCACCCCCAGAAATTCCAAGGACTGGGAAGGAACCAGATTGCTGCTGTTGCAGTTTACCATCCAACCAAGACACCCCCCCCCTCCCCCCTGAAACTGTACTACCTGGTGCACCGAGCCTTGGCCTGAGATTTCACATGGATGAGCCAAGTGTGGATAAAGCGTAGTTACTCACCTGTAACAGGTGATCTCCGGGAACAGCAGGAATTTAGTCTTCATATATGGGTATCGTCGGTACCGACAGAGCCTGCGTGGGAACACTTCCCAGCGTCCAATAGGAACGCTTTTGGGAGCATCCCTCAGCACATGCGTGCTGCCTTCCCTCCTTTTCAACTGTTCCTCTTCAGTTATGTTTGTAGCTGAGTGAAAGGATAGAGGGAGAGAGGAAAGAGACAACTTCTAGGGGAGGTGGGTGGGTTGTGAAGACTAAATTTCTTCTGTTCCCAGAGATCACCTGTTACAGGTGAGTAACTAACTACGCTATCTCCAGGAACAAGCAGGAATGTAGCCTTCACATATAGCTGAAGATGTCAGGGAGATAGCCACAGGAAGCTGCCACTCAAGCAAGGTGGGCCATGCTTCCTCCCATGGATCTCTGGCATCCCACCAGGGTTGGTGGGTAGGAGTTGAATTAGGTCTGGAAGAGATTTTGAAGAACAGCTTGGCCAAAGAAGGCATCCCGACAGGAGGCTTTATCAAGGCAGTAGTGGGCTGTAAAGGTGTGTACCAAAGCCCAGGTGGCTGCTCGACAAATGTCGTCAATAGACACGGAGTGAAGGTTAGACATAGAGGCTGCCATGGCTCTCACATTATGAGCTGTGACATGGCCTTGAAGAGGAAGACTTTCATAAGCAAAGGATATGCATTGTGCAATCCATTTGGACAGAGTTCTCTTGGAGTCTGGACGTGCCAAATGACTAGAATCAAAAGTAATAACACGTTGAGAAGACTTTCTATGTTGCTGTGTCCTTTGTAGGTAAAAAGCCAAAGCTCTCTTACAATTCAAAGTATGAAGGTTCCTTTCTGCATTAGAGGCATGAGGCCTCTGAAAGAATACAGGAAGATAAATTGATTTTAAATGAAAAGGTGAAACTACCTTTTGGTATAAAGTGTGGATGAGTTCTAAGAACAACCTTATGGTGAAACCTAGTATAAGGAGGATCGGCCACTAAAGCTTGCAGTTCACTAATGCGACGTGCAGAGGTGATTGCAATTAGGAAGACGACCTAGGGTTGTAGTGGCTAAAGGTTCAAAAGGCAGTTTCATGAGCTGTCCGAGAACTAGGTTTAAATCCCATGCCACCGGTGGTGGCCTGATGGGAGGCTTTGTTAATAAAAGACCTCTCATAAATCTTGATATGAGTGGATGAGAGGAAATTGGTTGTCCATTTAGAGGCTTATAGGAAGCTGCAATTGCACTAAGATGGACTCTTACTGAATTGGTCTTTAGACCAGAATTTTGATAAATGAAGCAGATACTATAGTATCGATTCCAAAGGTATCATAAGGGGGTTTAACCCCTTCTGTGAACACCATATAGTAAAAGGTTTCCATTTGAAGGTGTAAGTGTCTTTATGGAAGGTTTTCTAGAAGCCTGAAGGATATCCTTTACCTGTTGGGAAAGGTTAAGATCCTGAAGGTCTAAGCTTTCAGCAACCAGGCCCTGAGATGCAGGGCCTGGGGATTCGGGTGCCATAGCATCCTGTTCTCTTGGGAGATGAGATCGGGAGCATAGCCTAACTCCAAAGGTGCAGCTTGAGAGAGATGTAGAAGCAGGGGATACCACGTTTGGCGTGGCCACCGTGGTGCTATGAGGATCATACAGCCTCTGTCTTTCTGGAGCTTGAAGAGTGTTTTGGGGATGAGGGGAGTGGGTGGGAAGGCATAGAGGAAGTCGTGACCCCAGTGAAGAAGGAAAGCGTCCCTTGCCTGGCAATTTTGAGCCGGAATCCTGGAACAGAACTGCAGAAGTTTGGCATTCAGTGGACTTGCAAATAGGTCTATGTCTGGGGTTCCCCAGATCTGAAATATCTTGGCCACCTGGTCTAGGTGGAGAGACCATTTGAGAGGGAGCAGTACTCAGCTGAGTTTGTCTGCCCAAAGGTTTTGAATGCCTGTAAGATATACCATGAGAAGGTGAATTTGATGCTCTCTGGCGAGGGCCCATAGTCGTAAAGCTTTGTTGCAAAACGACAGAGCCTATTCCGCCCTGCTTCTTCAGGTAGAACATAGCTACTTGATTGTCTGTTTGTTTGGACTAGGACTGTCTTTTGTAGCTGAGCTGGGCATGGAATACTTGAAGAGCTAGATTGTTCTGAGTTCCAGGAGGTTTATGTGAAGACAAGCCTCCTGTGGAGTCCAGGTACCCTGGGTAGAGAGAGATGATGCAGGCGTGCTCCCCATCCCACCTGTGATGCATCTGTTAGGGTGGCCTGAAATAGGGGTTGCTGGAAAGGAGACCCACTAGAAGATTTTCCAGTGATTGCCACCATTATAGGGACAAGATCAGTTGTCGTGAGTTTGATATCTTGTCCGACACACATCCTGTGTCCACTGTGTGGATAGGGACCACTGGACTGCTCACATATGAACACGAGCATAGGGAACCACATGAACCGTGGATGCCATATGTCCCAGTAGTTGTAGTAGTTCTCGAGCAGTTAGGGAGGACTTCACCGCTGTTTGAGAAGCTAGCTGTATTATACGAAGACAGCGGGGTTGTGGGAGAAAAGCCCTTGACTGTCTGGTATCTAAATGAGCTCCTATGAACTCCAGGGACTAAGATGGAGCAAGTTGGGATTTTGGGAGGTTTATGACCAATCCCAAGTATTGAAGGTTTCGCATTGTGCGAGACAGTGCAGATCTCGCTTCTGGAACCGTGGGGGCTCGAATGAGCCAGTCATCCAAGTAAGGGAAGATGAATATCCCCAGTGTTTGCAGAAATGCAGCTACTACTGCCATGCATTTCGTGAATACTCTTGGGGCTGAAGCCAGACCAAAGGGAAGAACCCTGTATTGGAAACGTTTTCCCTTTTGAAAAGGAATCGTAAGAATTTCCTGTTATCTGGATGGATCAGAATGTGAGTATATGCATCTTTTAGATCTAGAGAACAAAGCCAATCCTGACTTTGAAGGTATGGCAGAAGAGTTCCCAGAGAAATCATTTTGAACTTTTCTCGAAACAGATGTTTGTTCAATTCTCTGAGGTCTAGAATGGGTCTGTCCTCCTGTTCCCTTTGGAATAAGAAAATAGGGGGAGTAGAATCCTGCACCCTGCTGAAGAATGGGCACCTCCTCTATTGCTCCTTGAGCAAGGAGTGTTGGGACCTCTTGATCCAGTAGATTCTGTAGAGGTTTGGGAATTGAACTGTCTTACGATTTGTAGGAGGGGGCATACTGTAAAGATGAAGCTTGTACCCCTCTCCCACAATGGACAGAGTCCAATTCTACTGTTATTTGGTGCCATCTGTTGGCAAAATGACACAACTTGCCTGGAATGTTTAGGGGTTCTGTTTAGGCAGGAAGGCTAAGTTCTCTATGAGGGAGTCAAAGCCCTTGAGGGGGCTGGGCCTGTGGAGCTGGTTGAGCTCTAAGGCATTTTGGCTTCTTTTGTCTGGATTGTTGACCCTTCTGGGCAACTTGACCCTGAGCTTGCCCTTGCTGGGTATAGGATGGCTAAAACTTCCTCTTTTTTGCTCAAAACGTGTTTTTTATAGGGTTTCTTTTTAGCTGGAGTGGCTGTAGATTTTCTCTCTGTCTAAAGTGAGATGTCAGTATCTATCTCATTAGCCTTCTCCTGCCATTTCTTGCCAAAGAGGTTTTCTCCTGTGGAAGGGATGTTTCCCAATTTATCCTGTACCCAAATCTCCAAGTCTGATGCCTGAAGCCAGGCAATCTGACGTGCACCAATGGCACTAGCAGAGGTTCTGCTGATGCATTCAAAGCAGTCAAAGGCTGCACGGTTTACAAACTTGGAGACATCTTGAGCATGCTTGACCAGAGTGAGAAAGTCCTGTCGTTTGTCCTCAGGGAGAAGGGGGCTCATAAGCTCCAAATCTCCTGTGACCTCTTTGAAGCACATTCCTATATATAAAATATGAGCTGATCCTAGCTGAAAGCATGGAAGCCTGAAAGGTTCGACACACAAAAGCATCGAGTCCTGCATTCACAACCTGGAGGATTGGATGCATGTCTCTTTGCACTTTTCATCCTACGCATGGCTGACTCCACTACCATTGAATGGTGTGCTAGCTGAGCCTTTTGAAAACAGGACATGGTGGAACTCGATACATGGTATTGAGTCTCCCAGAATGAGGAGATGTGATCAAAGGTGTCTCCCACATTCTGAGCATCAAATCATGAAGAATTCCATGAATGGGCGGAGTGGCTGCTTCCTTGGGAGCCTTAGGGTATTGGAGAATTTCCAATTCCTTAGCTCCCGAAAAAAGAACCTAGAGCAATCGTGATTGAAAGGCCTCGGGCCACATCACAAATAAAATCCTGAAAAGACATGTCTTCCAGAGGAGACATTCTGCGTTGGGGAGAAGAGGAATCTTCCAGGAGAAACACTCTAGTACCGGCAGAATTATCGGAGTCATTGGAAACGGAGGATTTGCAGTATCTCTGATCCCAATGTTCATGCAAAGCACAGTCTCGGTATCGATCGAAATCGGTACCGAATTGGTCCGGTACCGATCTGTCAATGCCAGAAAGTCTGCATGGGAAGGATTTGCACCGGGGCAGGTACCGTCGGTGCTGGTACTTGCGCCCGTTGAACCACTGGTGTCAACGGTACCGCAGCTGTAAGAGCTGCAAGACTTTGTTCGATAGCGAGGAATCTCTGGTCTATCGATGCTGCCGATGCCTGGGTATCGGTACCGGTAAAAACGGCCGGCACCTCTGAGCATGGCACCAGTAGTTCTACCGAGGTCAAAGCCTCAAACATCCTGGAACCCTGTTAATGCTTTGGAGGCCGAAGCCTCCTGCCAGGGCTGTTTTGCTGGTGTAGTTTCCTCAAGGGCAATGCCAATGGACTCTCGATGCTTTGAAGGAGAGCTACCCTTTGAGGACCGGCTCTTATGTTTAGTTACCTGAGATCCATGGGAGGAAGACGAGGCTCTTGACGACGTCAATGCAATGGACCTGGTATCCAAAGAAAAGAGTACTGAGCTTTGCAGCTCAGTTCTGTCTTCCTCTTTTAGTCATCCCCATACAGGAGGAACACTGAGATGGAGAATGGTCAGGGCCTAAACATTTTAGACACCAGTCATGGGTGTTGGTGACGGAGATGGTATCGCCACATTTAGTACTTTTTTTTTTAACCACTAGCTGTTTTTTCCATCTTTTGGGAAAAAGGGGCCTAATGCCCAAATGGTGCCTAGCACCAAAAGAAAGTTTCTGAAGAGAAACAGTTAACAGTTAGCCATGGAGCTCGTGTGTGTGTGTGTGTGTGTGTGTGTTTTTTTGTTGTTGTTGTTTAACTCCTTATGCCCCACATCTTCATTGCACTTAGGAAAATCTTTTTGGCGATGACGAGACTGCCTGCCGTTTGCTGTCTCTGCTGCATCTCCCATGATTTTTCCACAAGCAAGAACAGCAGCTATTTTGGATGGCCATATTGCTAAGGGGTCTGCAACCTCAAACTGGCAGGCTCTGAAGAGCCCTCAGAAGCCCCAGGGTCCATTCTCACCTGGATTTGAGCAGCAGCGTCTGAAACAGGTAATGGGCTCTTCATTCTTTGGTAGCTGTGGCAAACCCCTGCATTCCCCCTCCCCTCTCCTCCCCTGGTATCGGGGCCCTCGGGGGTACCCTCATCTGGCAGAAAGAGTTAAAATGTCCCCATCCTTTCTCACCTGTCCGTTTCTCTGAGAGCCTAGCCTTTTTCCCCCTATGGAGGAGGTCTGGAAAGATTTCCAGTCCCCAGAAGGTGAGTCAGCAGAGGAAGGGAAGGCACTCCTAAAGGAGGGAAAGGATCTACTGGTGGTTTTGATTTTTAACTTAAGAGGATCTATGATGGCCCTATGCATTGTGGAGTCCCCTCCTAAGGCCTCCCAGGCACACCCCATCCTTTAGGGGTTGCAGTGTCCCGGTTTCTTTTTTATTCCTGAGACCTTGCTTTAAATCATGTATTGTAATCTCATGGGAGACACTGAATGTGGGGTTGAGGGGCACTAAGATTCTGATTTGGCTGTATCTTCTACCCCAGAGTGGGATTTAAAAGCTCTTTGAGATTCCTAAGGTGGATTCCTTAGTCTCAACAGTAGTGAAGCACATGACCTTTCTGGTGGAAATTGGGACTGCACTGAAGGAGAATCCTTATAAAAAAGTGGAAGGCCGCCTCCACGAATGCATTCATGGCTTCAGTCATGGATAATCAGGCAGCGATTTGTGCAGGTTTAGTGGCCTGAGCACTCTTACACTGGAGCCAGGAATTTGCCATACAGCCTGAAGGTGTCATGGTAGAAGTCTGGAGTGTCATTTGTGGCAGATGCCCTGTATGGCTTGATCAGGATCTCCTCTTAAGTCTTTGGCGATGGTCATGGTAACCTGGCAGTAGATCTGACCCTGGAATTGGTCTGCCAATGTCATATCCAAGCTGCAGCTAAGCATGCTCCCCTGCAAGAATCTGGAGAAGGCTCCTGGAAGATAGGCATGGGTGGGTTCCTCACGTAAAGCTTAGCAGGGAGCTTTGGTGGTATTTAGGGCTAGAAAGGTTTTGGGCCTAGCCTAATCCTTTTTGTGTCTAAGCCCAAGAAGGGTAGGTTTTTCAAGGCTCCCAGTGACTCCAGGACTCTGCAGGAGCCCCCTCGGAAGCTGATATGTCACTTAATGAGATCCAGTGAATCCCTCTGAGGAGCAGGCAATTCAGGGCAGCTCCACTGTTTTTCACTTAGAATGGGCCCATATCATAAGATTGGCTGCAGACTGTCTATCTGGACCATGGAGGTTGTGCTGGGGAACACAACACTGCAGGTATGTGGAATTGCCTGACAATTTTGCAAGTATTTAGTTCATCATGGCACACTCTCTCACAAGGATAGTTTGTATCTGGTAATGAGGGCACTGTTCTTGAAAGGAAGAGTTTTTATAGAGCATTGTTGCCTGGGAAAGGGAGTGCATGGAGGTATGGCTAGTGTCTGTAGTGTCAATGCCTTGCATGGAAGAGTGAAGTAATGATGACACTGAAGTGGCTAGAGGTATAAAAAGGCTGGCTATATAGGCAGGAAAGTGTCCTGGTGGATGAGGGCCAGCATAAGTATGGTTAGGGAGCTTAGCTAGGGAGTCCCTAAAAGGTTAATGGAAAGCTGCTGTCGGGCATGTACTCAGGATAAGCCAAATGGGTGAAGTTTTGTCACTTTAAACGTTGATAGGCTTCACTCTCCCATAAAGAGAAGGTACTGGCACATCTTAAAAGGCTGAAAACCTTTGTTGCTTTACTTCAAGAACCCCATCTTAACGCGACAGAGCATCAAAACGTAGAAAAGGATGGTTAGGAGGTATTTTAATTTGTGGCCCCTTTGTCTGTCTTAATTAATAGGATCTCTTTTGAGATCCTCAGGGGATTAAAAGACCCAGGTGGTCATCGTGTAGTGGTAGCAGGCATATTGCAAGGACAAAAGGTGGTTCTGGGGAGCATACATGCCTCTGTGTTTTCTCCTCATTGATAGCAAGACTCGCTGAGTCTTCAGATTATAAGCTGATCATCGTTGGTGATTTTTAATACATCATCAGATCTACTTGTAGATAGGGCTAAGGGCTGTAAGAAGGGGATTCATTTTGTGACATAAGAACTGGAGATGCTGGATGGGTGCAGGGTCCTGTATTCTACAGAGAGACTACACTTTCTGTTCAGCCCCTCATAAAACTTGCATTAGGTTAGACACTGTTTGAGAAACTTGACTGCTGTTGAACCCCAGTGGAGTCAGACCACTCTGCAGTGAGTGTCCAGCTCCAGTGGGGAGAGGACAGATGTGACTTTCTTTGGAGGATGAATCCAACACTTTAAAATAGTCATAAAATTCCTGGCTCTTTTAAACAAGCTTGGTGAGATTATATATGAGAGAATCCAACAGCAGTTCCTTATTGTCCCTCCAGTCCAGTCCCACACCTCTAGGTAGTGTACCTGTTCCAGCAGCTTGGAGATTGGGCATGTCATCTTTTGATGACACTCCTCTACTTATACTGCTGGCACCTCCCACCAGCTCCAGTATACTCTGGTCTCCAAGCAGCTGGAGGAGATAATGAGCCAGGATGCTGGATTCACTGAGGGACAACTAAGGAAAATAGGTGGTTTCTTGCTTCATTGTGGAGGAAGAGGAAATACAAAAAAAAAACCCAGAGGGAGATAAAGGCCCCTGTGAAACAATTGTCCCGAGGAGAGAGGTTATGCTGGTAGGTGATTTTGTAGTCTCTGGGCCTGAGGCAACTCCCGAACCAGTCAGCTGGTGAGGAGCCACCATTAAAGTGCTGAGCAGAAGACCGACAGCCTCTGACCTTCTATCCACCCTCCCCCCTCCCCCCCCCCCATGCCGATGCTGGAGAAAAGTGGCTGAGTTGGGGGGGGGGGAGCAGTAGGCACAGCACAGACTTTTCAGGCCACACAACTGGGGGGAGGTGAGTTGGGCTGGCTCTGCCATGCCTAGGAAGAGA
Source organism: Ichthyophis bannanicus (assembly GCA_033557465.1). Lineage (NCBI taxonomy): Eukaryota > Metazoa > Chordata > Amphibia > Gymnophiona > Ichthyophiidae > Ichthyophis > Ichthyophis bannanicus. The sequence goes on along the minus strand of CM066032.1, from coordinate 922,147,168 downwards.
GGAGAGGCTTGGACAGCAAGAAAGTGAGTTGCCTTTCTTCAGCAGCACAAACCTTGTGGCTGGCAGTTGGCAGCAGCATGGGAATCCGGCACGCTGTTGTGACCGGGCAGAGCAGAGACATGGCAAGCAAGGAAGGAGATTCCCACCCTTGGGGCCTGCATGGCATCTCTTTCTTGCTTATGGCTTTCCTCTCGGATGAGGAGTGTGGGGGAGAGTTTCCCTCATTCCCCTGCAGAGTTCTAGGAGTTTGAGTAGTGTATTCCATTTTAATTTTACTTTCAGTTCTTTTATTTCATTAGTGTAGTTTGACTTCTCTGCAGGGGTCAGTTTCCTTAAGTTCTTTTGGATTATTTCTTTCTTGATTTGGTGTTAATCTAAGAGTCTTCTGGCCCAAATTCCCTGCAGGGTGGTTCGCAGGTGGTGACGATGCCTGCTAGGCCCCAGTGCCTAGTCTGGGGACTCACAGGGGGGGGCAGTCTCTGATGCGGGCATCTTTGTGGGCTGCACACAGGAGGCCACTTTGGAGATAGATCTAAGTCCCAGCAGGCACCTCCCTCTCCAGCCTGGGAGCTCCAGGAGGCAGAGGGGTCCCAGATGTCAACAGGGAGCCAGCTTCCTGCCTCTTAGCCCTACCTGGGCCCTCTACATCTCGGGACCAGGGGATTGGAGGGCTTCTGAGGGACTTCTCTCCAGAGTTTGTATTGCTGCTGCATAAGGCCTTTTGTTTGCATCAATAGTGGGCGGTGGTGGGCCCTTCGGCACCAGATCACAGCATAAAGCGAGCAGCAGATAGAAGTGAAAATGACATGGAGTTAATGGCCCCACAAGAGGACTAGAGCCTTGGAGGAGGGTCAGACAGTGAAGACTTGGACCTCAAGTTCCCAGGTGAGGAATTGGAGGACGGAGAGATCCCTGAGCAGGAGGGATTTTGGGTTTTCTGCCAGGAGGAGAAGGAGTTAGTGCTCATTGGGAAGTCCATGCCAGCCAGTATCCCTGTGGACGAGGTGGTGCTGGAGGGATCCCCTTCAGGCAGTGCGGAAGACACAAAAGGTGTTTCCCTTGCATTGAGTTGTTTGGCAGATGATTCACGAGGAGTTGAATCTGCCAGAAGGGGGCCTGGGGGTGGGGGGGGGGGGGGTGGTATGGTCTGTCTCATCTGTACCCATTACAGGAGCAGGAGCTCTTCAAGTCACCTAAGGTGAACGTGGCAGTGATGGCATTCACCAAGAAGACGACAATCCCGGTGGAAGGCAGTGCAGCCCTCAAGGATGGCCAGGATAGAAAGTTAGACGCCCTTTTGAAGCAGGCCTTTGACACCAACACCTCTTTCTACAGGCTGTCTTTTGTGGGTCCTGGGTAGTGAGGACTTGCCTCCGCTGGTCGCAAAGGGTTCAACAGCTGGGAGAGCTGACATCGGACCTGTTGGAGGAGGCAGCTAAGCTGGAATTGGGGGCAGCCTATCTGGCAGACACCCACTATGATCTCATTAGGAGTCTTTCGAACAGTATGGCCTCATTGTTGGAGGCTCGCCGCTATTTGTGGTGACAGTTCATCCAAGCACCCCTCAGCAAACTTCCTTTTAAGGGGAAACCTATTCGGAGAGGACTTGGACAAGTTGGTGAAGGACCTGGGAGAGTCCAAGGGTAGACATTTGCCAGAGGATAAACATGGTACCATTAAGATTTATCACTGAATTGGGGATTGGTTTTTGCATATTGTATTTGGTTCCCTTGAGAAAATGGCTACTGATACTTTTGCTTTCACGGAGGAACATCTTGAATCTCTGAGGAAAAGACCTACTTTGTTTGATACCATTGATGGGGGTAATCCCACTGGTGAGGGTCCATCTATGTCAGACCTTAAAGCTCTTCGTAAGCGACTTATCCGATTGCAACTTCATGGAGCGTCAATGACTCTATCTTAAGACTCGTATTATTCCACGGGGGCTGCGGATGACTCGAGCCCCGAAGATGTTTGTCTCTGATAAGGACTTTGTATTAAAATGGAATCAAATTTCCAATAAATGTAGTTTTGATTTAATTGCTCTGATTTTGGAACGTACCACTCAGGAAGAGGAGGTTGTTTCTAAACAGATTGAAGAGGTTCAAACTACATTGAAAACAGCGTTGGAAGATGACATTTAGCAGGTGAAAATTGATGATATGAATCGACAAATTAAAGGATTTTTTGATTATTTAAAATCTTTGAAACAGAGGAAGTTTCTTCGTGATAAGTCTGACTATGACGCTGAGAAAGTGTATTATTGGATGTATGTCTCCCCTGATAATACCAATCAAAAGCGGGTTACCTTTGAAAGTTCTTCTGAGGACACTGATGACAGTGGAGGTGTTGTGGATATTTCTAAATCCAATAGATCCTCTCAGGTTTTTCGGCAAGGTCAGGGCAACAGGGGAGGGCGAACGCGTCGCAATTACTATGTCGAGGGTTGGGAACCCACGGTAACACGGCAACAGTCTCGTCAGCAAATAAGTCTATAGTAGTGAACCTTATGCCTACTCCCCTGACTCCTGCTCAGGAAGGTTTACTGAACCTTGGTCTTTCTTATGTACCAACGTGCCTGAGCAGTCTTAAGATTCGCTTCTTCTTATCCAGCTAAGTAGTGGAGTTTTTCATGGTTTTATAAAAAACTGATTAAAATGGATGTAACTGAGTGGTGGACATAGTATTTTTACATGTTCCTTTCCTGCAACATCCGACCAAAAATATTTATTTTAGTAAATTTCCACGGGGGATTTTTGGTGATTTTTTGGTACCATTAAGATTTATCACTGAATTGGGGATTGGTTTTTGCATAGAGGATAAACAGAAGCAGAGTAGTCTCCCGGTTATGTTAAAAGGTCAGGTGTAAGACTTCAGGCGTTTTTCGTTCCTCCCGGTTCTATCAGAGAGGAAGATTCCCATCCCAGAGGACAGGGGTTTTGGGGTTTCTGAGGTGGGGGTGGGGATTCAGTGATGGCTCTTCTTCGGGAGCCAGGAAATCACAATGATGGGGGGCAGACTACAGGATTTCTGGACCGGTGGGTCCTGGAGGTAATCTGGGAAGGCTATTCCCTAGATTGGGCGTGTCCGGTGGCCCCCTCATTCGTTCAGTCTCCCTGCAAGCACGGGACATTAATCGGGGCAGTAAGAGAAACCTTGAGACTAGTGCAGCTAAAGGCCGTAGAACCAGTCCCCAAGGACCATTACGGCTGCGGTCTGTACTCCATTTATTTCGTGGTGTCCAAGAAGGAAGGGTCCTTTTCATTTCAGTCTCATCCTCAAGGGCATCATCCGCTGTCTCCAGGTGCTCAGCACTTTAATGTTGTAGCAGTAAGGGATGGGGAGTTCTTGATTTCCTGTTCACCAGACCACCAACACTTCTCTATTTCATGGTACCAATGGTACCTTCAAAGTAATCTCCTCTAGAGTTAATGCACTTCTTCATTCACTTCTGCCATGTACGGAAACACTCGGTAAAAGTCCTCCTCCTTGAGGTCCCTCTGCTCCCTCATCACACTGGCTTTGATCTTTTCTACAGAGGTGAAATTAGTTTTTTTGAGCACAGCCTTCAGCTAGGGGAAGAGCCAGATGTTGCACAGTGCGAGATCTGGGGAATAAGGAAGGTGGTCGAGAGAGCTGTGTTCTGTTCTGTTGGCCAAGAACTGCCTCACACTGAGCGTGGGGTGTGGGTGCATTGTTGTGGTGGAGCAGCCACGACTTCTCTCCACAGAGCCTGCCTTCTGCGCCGAACCCTGTCAAGGAGGTGATTGAGGACCTGCTGGTAGAAGTGCTGGTTGACTTTCTGACCCTTGGGCACAAACTCATGATGGATCATGCCCTTCTGGTCGAAGAATGCAATCGGCATGACCGTGATCCTTGATTTGGACGTGCGTGCCTTCCTGGGTCTGGGTGACAGTCGAGTCTTCCACTGCAGGCTCTGTTTCTTGCTTTCAGGGTCATACTGGAAGAACCAAGTCTCGTCTTCTGTGATGACTCTACCAACAAACTCTGGGTCGTCTTCTCCAATCTTCTCTAGCAAGTCTCGACACACATTGACCTGGTGCTCCTTCTGATCATCCAGTAAAAGCTTGGGCACCATCTTGGCACACACCTTCCACATCCCCCAGCTCCTGCACCAAGATGGTCTGCACTGACTCCCTGTTCAGGCTGAGCTCCTCAGCTATGGTCTGCACTGTCAGTGATCTCAGCCATCTTTGTCATGGAAGGCCATCCTGACTTGGGGTTATCCTCCTCCTCGTGGCCAGTCTTGAAGTGTTTATGCCAGTCGAAGCCTCGCGGCCTTGACATTGCATCTTCTCAATAAGCCTTTTGGAGAAGTTGGAGACACTCATTTGGGCCCTTCTCCAAATTAACCAGAAATTTCAAGTTGATTCTTTGCTCCATATTTCTGCCACCTCCAGTTGCGTGACAAAGCGATAGAGCAGTGTGCTATATTAAAAAAAAAACAAAAAACAAAAAAACCTGAAAAAGAAAAACAGAGTGAGAGATGAGAAAAATATTATAGCAGAATAGCGACGATGTTGCACAACAGTGACATAAGCGGTTAGCCAATTGGCATTGAGTCATGGGTGTGGCTGCCAGTGTCTCATTTCTCTTTTGTCATACCTCAAAACTTCAACACTTAAATATTAAGGAATATTCCTGGGCTTTGATCTTTCATTTTTGCAGCAACTTAGCTCTGTGGTTACATTTTCATTCAACTCTTGACGTTTTCGCGCAATTCATCCCTTCCTGGATATATTGGCTCATATCACCGTTCTTAGTTTGGTGATTTCCCAACTTGACTACTGCAATTGTGTATGCTGGATTGCCCAATTGAAAGCTTAAATGCTTACAAACTGTCCAGCAACCGTCATACACCTCTTGGCTCACGCTGGAAAATGACCATGTGACTCCACTTCTAATCGATCATCACTTGCACCTAGTCAGAAAATCGTATTAAATACAAAATTCCTATTTAAGACCCTCCCATCAGATTTGCCCCAGAATAATTATCTTTAATGTTCCCTTCGCTCTGTACGTGGAAACTGATTGTGTGAAAACAGACTGTGGTGAGTAAGTTTATTGGAAACTCTGCTCAAAGAGAATAGTGAGGTTTCTGGAGTTCAATGGATTGCAGGATCAGAGGCAGCATGGGTTTACTAGAGGCAGGTCTTGTCAGACAAATCTGACTGGGTGACTAGGAAGTTGGACAGAGGGAGAGCCCTAGATGTGGTGTACTTAGATTTCAGTAAAGCCTTGGACACCGTTCCGCACAGGTGACTTTTATAAACAAACTAAGCACCCTAGGGATGGACCTTAATGTGACTGACTGGGTTAAAAATTGGTTTGAGTTGAAGGCAACAAAGGGTACAGGTAAGTGGAGCTCGCTGAGGAGAAGGATGCTACCAGTGGTGTGCTGCTGAGATCTGTCCTAGGTATGATTCTTTCTAATATCCTTTTGTTAGTGATATTGTAGAAGGGCTGTAATGTAAAGCTTGCCTCTTTGCGGATGATACCAAAATCTGCAATAGAGTAGATTCCCAGAACGGAGTAGATAACATGAGGAGGAATCTAGCTGAGCTTGAAAAAGAGCCAAGATATTGGTAGCTGAGATTTAAAAGCTGGCTCTGGTGTTTGCTGCAGGCCACACAGTTCGCTGGTATCTAACCACCATGATCCCTCTCAGCCTGGAATTGCTCTGCCTCACCTCAATGGCAATGGGCCCCACCACACTGTCTCGTGCTGCTCTCTCAGTGCCATGACTTAACTCTCCTTATCACTTCTGCCTTTACATTTTTTTTTACGTGACAGGCCCCACCACAATTCTCCTCCCTGGGCCTCCTCCCCAAAGATGGTGAGGAGGGACGGGAAGCCCCCAAGGGTCCACAAACTGGACTTGGAAGGTGATGCAGGAAAAGAGCAAGAGGGACCCAGCACCCACTGGGTTCTGCACCCCAAGGCCAGAAGTGGCCAGATTCTCTGTGCAGGACCCTCCACGGAGCTGGTAAATTCCTCTATACTGTCTGTCGGTTTTGTGGGTTTTTTTGTTTTTGTTTGGTTTGTTTTTTAAACTATCCTTCTAAACTGGAGTCCAGACTGCACAGAAGCCCACCTTCATCTGCTGAAGGCTGAGAAATACTGGTGTGAGGTAATCTGCACAGATCCCCTTTATGGGGTGGCGACATCAAATTTAGTGTTTCTCAGTCTCCATCAGCTGGTGATAGGGCATGGACTGGACTGGGGGGACCCCAAGGAAAGAAAATTAGTAGGTAAGGTCTAATTTAACCTTGCAAATTACTAATAGGTCTGCAGTTTCATTTTTTAGTTCTTTCAGCATGCTGGGATGCATGCCATTCAGTCCAGATGAATTGCTACTGTTCAGTTTGTCAAACTGCCTTCTTACATCTTCCAGGTTCAGAGATTGGTTTCAAATCCTCTAATTAATTTACCTTTAAATATCATTCTAGTTTGTCACCTTTTATATCGTCTTCAGTAAAGACCGAAGCAATGAATTCATGTAGTTTCGGTACTATGGCCTTGTCGTCCAATAGTGGTGGTTTTTATTCTCATTACACAGGTCTGCAAAAAAAAATTTTTCGAGAGCTGTTTTGGTTATTCCACATAATCTTTGTTTTTTGGTGCGCTGAATCCGAAAATGACCTCCATTTTGTCATAGGACATTGTTTCCTGACAATTTAGGTAACTATGTTAAATAAGGCAATACCTATGGAAATAGACTTAAAAAATTAAAGTTTTATTACAATATTTTCATATAAATCCTTTTTTGAACTGAAATGAGCTCACCTACACACACTAAACTCGATTCTTCTTCCTTGTGAGGCTCCTCTTGGTGCATTTACGCTTGTGAGTAGCATCTGGAATGTCTCTCTGAAGCATCCAACAGTAGTCTGCCATCATTGTAATGCTCCATCTTCCCTGGTATCTCCTTTCCATCGCTTTAATGTCTTGGTGGAATCGTTCACCTTGTTCCTCATTCACAGCTCCCAAATTTTCAGGAAAGTAGTCAAGGTGGGACTGGAGGAAATGCACTTTCAAACTCATCAGGCAACCTAAAGCTTGAAATGCTTTCAGCATTCGTCCGACAATCTTTTTGTAGTGAGGATCTTTGTTATTGCCTAAATTTCTGTACGACTTCTTTAAATGCAATCCACCCTTCTTTTTGAGGATCCGTCATGGTATTGACAAACTCTTGATCAACTATAAGCCTTCTAATGTCTGGTCTGACAAACACACCTTCCTTCAATTTTGCCTCCGACAGGCCTGGAAACTTGGTGACCAAGTATTTGAAGCATTCTCCATCTCTTGGAAGTGATATTTTACAAATTGCTTCATCAATCCCAATTTTATGTGGAGAGGTGGTAGAAGAATTTTATGGGAAGGTACCAAAGTTTCTTGGAGGACATTTTTTTCACCGACTGTTAGCACCCTCGGCTGCCAACTCTTCTTGGTCCAGTGATTTTGTCGGTCTCGACTGTCCTATAGACACAGAAAACAAGGCTATTTGGTATACCTGGGTTGTTGCCCGAGCAGCATGCACAAGACCTTCAAGTCCCCACACAGTTGCCAACCATGGTCTTCATATTTAAGTTTACGAAGAACCAATTCCAAGTTCTCGTAGGTTTCCTTCAAGTGTACGGAATGACCTACAGGTATGGAAGCGTAAAAACCGTTGTGGAGTAAAACTGCTTTGAGACTTCTTTTTTGAAGAATCTATAAAAAGACGCCATTGCTCTGAATCATATTGGATTTTAAATTGACCCATCAGACCTTCGACATTGATGCAATAAACCAACTTGTCTTCCTGGGCGAAGTAAGGAACGAACTCCTTTTCATGATGTCTGAACCATGTCTGGCAACAATAAATTCCTGCTTTTCAGCCTTGATCCGAGTAACTTAGCGGCATCTTTGGGAAGATTCAAGTCTCTTACCAAATCATTTATCTCCTCCTGAGAAAACAATTTTGGTCTTGTATCATCTTCAAAGTCAGAACTTGATTCGTCATCTGGTTCAGGTATGACTTCACCTTCATCGGAGCTAGGTATCTCCTCCAAGGTAGCAGGGGGCTTGGGTACTGGTATATCTGTGCCATGGAGGATGGGACGAATTGCCGAGTGAAGATTGGGGTATGAAATGGAATGCTTTCATTTGGAATTAAACCCTTTCACATTGCATGAACAAAAGTAGCAGTCGTCACTATGGTTCTTTTGCTCTCGCCATACAATAGGAATCCCATAACGGAAAGATTTTTTCTTACCCTTGAACCAGTTTCGGAGGTCCTCAACACACCGTTTGCACACTTTATGAGGCACCCAGACTTTATCTTGATCTCTAATTTTTAGTCCAAAGTATGCAATGTATATTTTTTTCACAGTCTGTAATATTCTGCTGTTGCTTCAACACTGTATATTCACCACAGATGAAACAAACTGTCTGGCGAATTAATACACTTTTGCGGAGCCATAACATAATGGTTGAAGAATGATGAGTTCACACTTTTTCATCGCAATTCATGTTAACAGCCTAGAACCAAGAACCTGATGATTCATGCACAAGTGTGGCATGCAGGAGAGAGCAGCTCTGTGTCTGTACACAAGACGTGTCAGTGCTGGCCACGCCCCCCTGCACTGACCGGAGCTGCTGCTATCTGCCCTGTCTCCCTCCCACTGGATTCTTCAGGAAAGATTAACCCCTTCTACCATTAGAAGCACGGACTTAAAACTTGCTTAGCTTATGTATATATTGCTGACCATCAGATTTACAGTGCTATATATTTTATTTTTTTTTACATAACTCAGACAACCCCTTTAAGGTTTTTTTGGCATTTTATATCTTAAATGCACTTGTGTGAATTAATTAATAATAATTTGAATTAATAGTAATTTGAAAAAATTTGATAAATTTGAAGACTTTTTTGCATGTTGTGGCAAATCCATGACGAATAGGAATGTTTTCAATATTTTATTTGTTTTCAGCACACCAAAATACATGGAAATTAGATGAAAATAATCAAACAGCTTTTTAGTCGCAGACCTGTGTTATCTAATCTAATATATCTGAAAGTTTTGATCATGAGTTTTTGTGGTTTGTGTTGGTTTTTTTTTTTTTTTGCTTCGCTTCCACGGCAAGCTTTACTTCTAACTTGCCAGTGCTTATGCTGTTTCCTGTTTTCATCATTTGGATACTTTTTTTTTTTTTTAAGCTATAACACGTCTTTCTCTCTTTCTCCTCCTCCTCCTCCTCCTGGCTGTCAATGGCCTTCCTTCCACCTCTTAAAGCATGGAATAGATGTGGTATTTTTAAACAATGTCCAGGCCTGATGTACACTCGTAAACTTAGCAGCTGCTCCTTCTTTTTTAGATGTGTGTTTAACAATTTTCCTCACTTTTTTTGTTTTCATGGTCTGTCTTTGGAAAGTTAGCACAGTAGATTTCCTTGGGGGTTTTTTCTCCATTTGTTAAATCAAAGTTTTTATCGTGTTATGAATCACTATTGCCAAGTTGTACCAACACCATCTCCTCTCATACCAAATTCTGTCCCCTACTAAGGATTAGATCCAAAGTAGTTTTCCCCTCATGATGGTTCCTGACCCAGCTACTCCATAAAACAGTCACTTATTTAATCTAGAAACAATATCTCCCTAGCATGCCCTGATGTGACATCTACCCAGTCTGTACTGGGGCAGTTGAAATCGCCCATTATTACTCTGTTGCCAATTTTGTTAGCTTCCCTAATTTCTGTTAGCATTTCATCATCTGACTGTCATTCTAGCCAAGCAGACAGTAGTCTACCCTCCCCCCCCCTTGGTTATTCACTTCCCCTTAACAAATGGGAGCATGTTTAATAAAGGTTAGTGCACGTTAATGAAATTAATGCATGCTAAGTGCAATTGTGCTCAGAGAAATAAAAAGGGCCATGGATACTTAATGTTGTTTTTTACTTAAGGGCACCTGGACTGCTTTTACCCATATTGCAATCTCTCTTGAGACACTCTAACCTCCCCTGTTTTGGTACTACCCTTCAAAGATGCATTATTCCAAACTATGTGCTCTTGGTCTTTGTGTGGCCGTGGTCTGTCTCTGCTTCTTCCTTTGGCAATCTGGTTTGTGGAGGTTGCCTTCCTCTTTAGCTTTTCTTCGGCTTTCTCCCAATAACTAATTTAAAAGCTGCTCTGTCTCCCTTATAAAGGTTAGTGCCAGCAGCCTGGTTCTAATCTGGTTAAGATGTCCATTCTTCAATAAAAGGTCCTTTTCCCCAGAATGTTTTCCCGTTCCTGCCAAATCTAAAGTCCTCTTCCCTGCATCATCGCCTCACCCATACGCTGATACTCAGAGCTTTGCTTGCCTGCCTCTTGGGCCCTGCATTTGAAATAGGGAGCATTTCTGAGAATGCTACCCTGGAGGTTCTGGATTCAACTTTCTAACTAAAATCCTAAATTTGGCTTCTAGAACCTCACTCCCACACTTTCCTATGTCATTGGCACCTACATGTACCCCCTTTTGATTCAAGTGAGTTCTCTATTCTCTTGACATTCCTTTTCGTTTGTATTATATTAATTAGTTCCTTATCGTCACTGCAGTCCAGTCCCTTTACTTCTGGGTTACGCAACCCTTCCAGCAGCTTGGAGGCTGAGCCCAACCTTTTTGGAGGTGGAGCGGTATAAATACCACTGGGACCATCCACCAACTCCAGTATACTCAGCCTCCAAGCAGCTGGAGGGTTCCGTAAGCCTGGGGCTTACTGGAGTCCTACCTTCATCTATTCTTTTTAATTTAATTAATCCTACTTTAAAATTTACTCTTATTTACTTTAATTTACTTTATTTCTTTGTTTTACTTGAGTTCTAGTTTGGGGGCTCCGCTCCTTTTAAGGTTTGCTTGCTCTCCTCTCCCCCCCCCCCCTCCTCCCCCCCCCCCGGATTCGGCAAGGCTCTCTGAGCTTTTTTTTTCTTGCCTGCAGCAGCGAGGAGGTGCTCTGCCCTGCCCAGCTCCCGGGTCTTAAAATCCTGCTTTCTTTGGGGGAAACAGCCTCGCGCCGAAGCCCTTCAGGTGGCTGAGCGCTAGAGGCCGCACCGCTAGCTGGAGTGGACCGCCCGTCCCGTCCCGACGCTAAAGGACGCGGAGGCGAACCACGCGGTGCCCAGGTCCCTGCACGGTGCGATCAGACGGCGATTGCACACGTGTTTCTGTGGGATTCAGCGCCGGAGCTCAGACCAGCACCAGGAACACGCTCGCGGTCCCCCCGTTCAGGCTCCACGTGTTGAGGCCTACCACGTGTAGAGCCTACGGGCAGGGATCGCAGAGTCGGGCCCAGGATCTTCATGCAGTCCTGAAAAACCGCAAGTACCTCCCTTAAGGGAAAAAAGGAGTGATATCTTATTTCATTTGCTTTGGTCTTATTTTAATTTCGATTTTAATTTCATTTAATTTTATGGAAGTTACTTTATCTTTGTTTATTTTTACTTCAGTTAATCAGCTATACTTCCTTCGGGTTTAAAAAGGGAAACAGACCAAGGGAACCAGTGATTCTTAAGAGAAAAATATTGACTGGATTTCAGGAGCCAAATATTGTCTTGGTTTCAGGTGCCCACAAGGGTAAGCCCCAGCCTTTCCCATGGCATCCAAGCCGCGCTGCCCTTCCTGTGGAACGCGCCGGGGCACCTCCGCAGAGGCAGGAATCTGCAGGAGCTGTGCCACTGTGGCCGCCTCAGTGGAACAGGAAATTAACTTAGCCATATCACAGCCCTCCCAGGGATCAGGAGACCCTCTAGTAGGGGAAGGGGGGTCCCAGTGCCCTATCTCTACTCCTGCGGATCTGCCCACGCCTCCTCTACTCCCCCTTCCCCCCCCCCCCCTCGAGTGCAGGGGGGGACGGAGAATTTTTCTCCCCTGACTTTATCCTCTTGCTTCACAAGGCCTACTGTCTGCGCAAGCAGGGCCTAGGGGCAGAGGAGGCTGCCACACCAGTGGAAGACAAATCAGCTAGATATCTCGGGGCTACCAACCCGGAACCTGGCATCCCTTCTAAGCGCCCACGTCTGGGAGGGGAAGAGCTCCTAGCGTCCCTTTCTCAGGATACTCCGGAGGAGGAGAGCTCGGTTAAGGACTTGGATGAGGATGAGGAGGAGGAGGAGCTGGAAGAAGGAGAGATCCCGGAAGAAGATCAATCACGGATAGAGTTTTTCGTCGAGAGGAGCTCCCGGCATTAATTAATGAGTCCTTAAAAGTTCTCAATGTGGCCTCAGACATGCCATCACAGGAAGAGGCGTTGGAGGACCCCTTAATCCAGGCCATTAGGAAATCCCAGAGGGTCTTCCCTGTCCACAGGGTTGTGCGCTAGATGATCCAGGAAGAATGGGACCAACCGGAATCAAGCTTAAGGGGAGTCAGAACCATGTCTCGCCTATACCCTCTTCCAGATGCAGATAAAGAGCTACTGAAATCGCCCAGGGTGGATGCAGCGGTATCAGCGGTTACTAAGAAGACGACTATCCCAGTTGAGGGCAGTTCAGCCTTAAGATGCGCAAGACAGGAAGTTGGATACGCTCCTGAAGCAAGCCTTTGATGTAAGCGCCCTCGCATTACAGGCCTCCGTGTCAGGAGCTTGGGTGGCTCGGGCCTGCTTAAGGTGGGCTCAACAGCTCCAGACAGAGGGCTCTTCGGACGAGATTCAGTCCAACTCGGCCAGAGTGTAATCCGGCGCAGCCTACTTGGCGGACAGTCAGTATGACCTCATCAGAAGCCTAGCCAAGAACATGGCCTCGGTGGTGGCGGCTAGACGTTATCTGTGGCTACGAAACTGGGCAGCCGATGCGTCCTCGAAGACACGCCTGAGTCGGCTCCCCTTTAAAGGGAAACTCTTATTTGGGGAGGATTTGGATAAGCTAGTTAAGGACCTGGGTGAGTCTAAGGGAGGCAGACTCCCAGAAGACAGACCAAAACAAGGGCGCTCTCTAGCCCCAGTGCGTGCCCAGCCAGGTCAAATTCCTTTCCCAGGGGCCGTTTTCCCTCAAAAGGTCAAAGTTTCAGAAGTTTTCGAGGGGCAGGTCGGGGTTTTGGGACATCCTCCTCCTCCTCCTCGGGTCCTAGAAAACAACAATGAGATGGCGGGGGTCCAGGGGGAAGGGCGGCCAGTAGGCGGCCGCCTGAGGCTGTTTCTTCCTCCCTGGGCCCGTGTCACGTCCGATCAATGGGTCCTAGAGGTGATCAGAGAAGGTTATGCTCTCGAATTTGCAAAACAAATACCCTCAGCATTTGTCCAGTCTCCCTGCGGCTCGTCAGCAAAGAGGGCGGCAATAGAGACAACTCTTGCCCGTCTAATAGCTCTAGGAGCGGTGATTCTAGCACCACCAGACCAGTGCGGCTCTGGTCGGTACTCGATTTACTTCGTAGTACCAAAAAAGGAAGGATCCTTTCGACCGATCCTAGATCTAAAGCAGGTCAACCGCTGCCTCAGGGTACCACACTTCCAGATGGAGACCCTACGATCAGACATAGCGGCCGTGAGGGGAGGAGAGTTCCTAACCTCCCTCAACTTGACAGAAGCCTACTTGCACATCCCGGTCAGGAAGTCCCACCAACAATTCCTGAGATTCGCAGTGCCCAGAGGCCACTTTCAGTTCCAGGCCCTACCCTTCGGCCTAGCTACGGCTCCCAGAACGTTCACCAAAGTAATGGTCGTAGTGGCGGCCTTCCTCCGGAAGGAGGGAATATTAGTGCACCCCTACTTGGACGATTGGCTGATCCGTGCGAAGTCGGAAGAGGAAAGTAATTCGGCAACGTCCAGAGTGATCCAGGTCCTGGAGGAGTTGGGGTGGGTCATCAACCGGGCAAAGAGCAGGATGACTCCCTCTCAGGAGCTCGAGTACCTAGGTGCAAGATTCGACACCTGCAGGGGCAGAGTATTCCTGTCTCGGTCAAGATCAAGGGAACTAAGGCTTCTAATCACGCAGTTTCTAGGCAGGCGAAATCCCTCGGCGTGGCATTATCTTCAGGTGCTGGGAACTATGGCGGCGGCAATAGAGGTAGTGCTATGGGCCAGGGCCCACATGCGACTGCTGCAGCGGGCACTATTACGTCGATGGTCTCCCCAACATCAGCCTCTCTCAATGCAGTTACCTTGCGCTCCGCGGACCAAACAGTCCCTCCAATGGTGGAGATGCCCGAGGAATCTGGACCGCGGCATGCCCCTCGATCCCCATCAGTGGTTGCTATTGACGACGGATGCCAGCCTGTCAGGCTGGGGAGCGCACTGCAAGGACCAGTTCGTCCAGGGAAGCTGGACACAGTTGGAGTCAGTGGCCCTTCAACAGACTGGAATTGCGGGCCGTCACCCTGGCACTCAAGGAGTTCAGGGCCGTAGTGCAAGGGAAAGCAATTCGCGTTCTCTCCGACAATGTCACCGCGGTGGCCTACATCAACCACCAAGGAGGCACCAGCAGTCACGCCTTGGAGAAGGAGGCGGACACTCTTTTCCAGTGGGCGGAGTCCCGGCTGCTGGCACTCTCAGCGCAGCATGTGGCGGGCGAGGACAACGTCACAGCCGACTTCCTCAGCAGGTGCAAGATAGACCACGGAGAGTGGGAACTAGAACAGGGGACCTTCGACCAGATAGTGGCCCTTTGGGGTCGCCCAGTCAGGGACCTCATGGCACGGTTCTCTACAGCCAAGGTAGACAGATTCTTCAGTCGAAGGAAGGAAAGAATGTCCGAGGGATTAGATGCCCTGTCACAAAAGTGGCCTTCGGAAGGTCTTCTCTATGTATTCCCTCCTTGGGCTATGATCGGAAAAGTTCTCCAACGGGTGGAGTCTCACCAGGGCTTGGTAATCCTCATAGCTCCGGATTGGCCTCGCTGCCCCTGGTATGCGGATCTGATGAGAATACTCGCCGACCTGCCTTGGCGGCTCCCTTACAAAAGGGACCTACTGAGGCAGGGTCCGGTCCGGATGCCTCACGTGGATCGATTCTCGCTTACGGCCTGGCTATTGAAAGGGCGCGGCTCCTAAAAGGAGGCTACTCAGGGGCAGTAATCTCGACGCTGTTGAAGGCTAAGAAGCGCTCGACCTGTCTATCTTATGTAAGGGTTTGGCGCATCTTCGAAGCTTGGTGTGCAGAGCACCGTCGGAAACCCCTTTCGGCCTCGGTCCCGGAGGTTTTGGAATTCTTGCAAGCTGGTTTTGATAAAGGTTTAGCGCACAGCTCCTTGCGGGTCCAGCTGGCGGCGATCGCTTGCTATAGAGGAAAGGTCCGTGGCAAACACTTAGGGGCACACCCGGACGTCTCCAGGTTCCTAAGAGCGGTTAGTCGGCTACATCGTCAACGGAGGTCGGTCATCCCCCCCCCTTGGGACCTTAACTTAGAAACATAGAAACATAGAAATATGACAGAAAAAGACCACATGGCCTATCTAGTCTGTCCTTCCATAACAACTACAACAGTCCACTTTTTGCCTTTAGAGATCCTCTGTGTTGGTCCCATGCTTTCTTGAATTCAGTTACTGTCCTCATCTCTACCACCTCCACTGGGAGACTATTCCACGGATCCACTACTCTTTCCGTAAAGAAATATTTCCGCATATCACTCCTGAATCTATCTCCCTTCACCCTCATCCCATGTCCCCTCGTAGCAGAACTTGCTTTCAATTGAAAGAGGCTCTCTCCCTGAACATTTATGCCACGGAGGTATTTAAACATCTCAATCATATCACCTCTATCCCGCCTTTCCTCTAAGGTGTACATATTAAGATCCTTAAGTCTGTCCTCATATGCTTTATAATGAAGCCCATTAATCATTTTGGTAGCAACCCTCTGCACCGACTCCATCCTGTTCACATCCTTTTGAAGGTGCGGTCTCCAGAATTGCACACCATACTCCAAATGAGGTCGCACCAAAGACTTATACAGAGGCATTATCACCTCCTTTTTTCTGCTAGCCATTCCTCTCCGTATGCACCCAAGCATCCTTCTAGCTTTTGCTGTCGCCTTTTCCACCTGTTTAGCTACTTTAAGATCATCAGACACAACCACGCCTAGGTCCCGCTCTTCTTTAGTGGACAAAAGTACTTCACCTCCTATACTGTATTGCTCCCTTGGATTGCTGCAGCCCAAATGCATGACCTTACATTTTTTAACATTAAATCCCAGCTGCCAAATTCTAGACCATTCTTCAAGCTTAGCTAGATCCCCCCTCATGTTATCTACCCCTTCCTGGGTGTCTACTCTATTGCAGATTTTGGTATCATCCGCAAAGAGGCAAACCTTACCCGACAGCCCTTCCGCTATATCACTAACAAAGATGTTAAAAAGAATCGGACCAAGGACAGATCCCTGGGGCACACCACTGGCAACATCCTTCTCCTCAGAGTGAGCTCCATTTACCTGTACTCTTTGTCGCCTCCCACCCAACCAACTTCTAACCCAAGCAGTAACTTTAGGGTCCATCCCTAGGGTGCTCAGTTTGTTTATCAGTCGCCTGTGAGGAACAGTGTCAAAGGCTTTACGGAAATCTAAATACACCACATCTAGAGCTCTCCCTCGGTCCAACTCCCTGGTCACCCAGTCAAAAAAATCAATCAGATTTGTCTGACAAGACCTGCCTCTGGTGAATCCATGCTGCCTCGGATCCTGTAATCCGCTGGACTCCAGAAACCTCACTATTTTCTCTTTCAGCAGCGTTTCCAATAATTTACTCACCACCGAAGTTAAACTAACCGGCCTGTAGTTTTCAACCACATCCTTACTTCCGCTTTTGTGTAAAGGCACCACATGAGCCCCTCTCCAGTCCTTTGGCACCACTCCCGACTCCAACGAGGCATTGAAAAGGTCAGTCAGTGGAGCTGCTAGAACGTCCCCAAGTTCCCTCAGTATTCTAGGGTGTATCCCATCCGGTCCCATCGCTTTGTCTACTTTAAGTTGAGCTAGTTTCTCACGAACACAGTCTTCTGAAAATAGTTCAAGATGTCCCTCGCTTCTGTTCTTATTTGTGGGTGTTTTCTGAGGTCCTGCTCCTGGTTCTTCATCTGTGAACACAGAACAAAAATATTTGTTAAGCAATTCCGCTTTATCCTTATCAGCTTCTACATATTCCCCCCCCCTGCACCCTTGAGTCTGACAATACCACTTTTGCTCTTCCTCTTCTCACTAATATATCTGAAAAATGTCTTATCCCCCCATTTTATTGCATTGGCTATTTCCTCCTCCTTTTGAATCTTTGCCTTCTTGACTACTTTGCTAGCTTCTCTAAGTTTTTCCAAATACAGATGCTTGTCTTCTGTTCTCTGTGATCTCTTGTATTTCATGAAGGCCTCCCTCTTTTTCTTCACTTTTTCAGCTACTTCCTTCGAAAACCATAGCGGTCTCCTGTTCCTTTTGCCTTTATTTACCATTTTAACAAAAAGGTTGGTTGCCCTTAAAATACCCCCTTTCAGTTTTGCCCACTGTTTTTCTACATCCCCCAGCTGTTCCCATCCCACTAACGACTCCCTGAGGTATTGGCCCATCTTCGCAAAGTTAGTCTTCCTAAAGTCTAAGATCCTCACCTTGGAATGGATTCTAACAGCCCTAGTCCTAATACTGAACCACACCATCTGGTGATCACTGGAAGCAAAATGATCTCCCACTACAACATCAGAAACACTTTCACCATTGGTAAGCACCAAGTCCAGTATGGCCCCTTCACGTGTGGGGTCTGTTACCAATTGCCTGAATAGTTCTCCCTGTAGAGAATCCAGGATCTCCTTACTTCGAGATGATACTGCAGCAGGAATGTGCCAATCAACATCTGGCATATTGAAATCTCCTATCAGTAGCACTTCCCCTTTCTTAGCAATGCTGCGTATGTCTTCAATTAACTCTCTGTCCACCTCTTCCTCTTGTGAGGGAGGTCTGTATATCACTCCAATGCAAATAGATTTCTCTTTCCCTCTTTCTAGTTTAACCCACAATGCCTCCTCTCTCCCTTTTAAGCTCTGTAATTCCAAAGCTTTAATAGTAGTTTTTTACATATAGTGCCACTCCTCCTCCTCTTCTTCCTACCCTGTCCTTCCTGAATAAAGTATAGCCAGGTATAGTTACATCCCAGTCATTGTTTTCTGTGAACCATGTTTCTGTAACTGCCACTAAATCCAAGTCAGCCACTCCCACCAAAGCTTCAACCTCAGGGATCTTATTTCCCATGCTACGGGCATTAATACACACTGCTTTCCATATGTTACCCCTGTTACCCATTTCCATAAACTTAGTGCTAAATGCCTTGGTCGGGGAACCCTTTGAGCCAATAAAAAGAGCCTCCTTAAAGGATTTAACCTTAAAGACAGTGTTTCTGGTCACCATCTGCTCGGCCAGAAGGGTTTCGGAATTACAGGCGCTATCGTCCCAGCCCCCCTTTCTGTCCTTCCTCAAGGACAAAGTGGTTCTGCGTACAGTGCCTTCCTTTTTGCCCAAAGTTATCTCTCCCTTTCATGTGAACCAGACAGTTACCCTACCGGTCTTCGCGACCAAGGGACAGGAAGGTAGGGATGAAAAACTGTGTCTTCTAGACGTCCAGAGGGCCTTAAAACGTTACCTCTCTCGCACAGCGCCATTCCGAAAGTCCGACCGACTGTTCATTCAGTTCGGAGGTCCGCGCAAAGGTGAGGCAGCGGCCAAGGCCTTGATCTCCAGGTGGATCAGGGAGGCGATTGCCTCCGCCTACATCCTGAAGGGGAAGCAGGTTCCTGTGGGGCTGCGGGCACACTCCACTCGGGCTCAAGCTACCTCTTGGGCGGAATTCTCCCTCGTTCCTCCACTGGACATCTGTAGAGCAGTGACTTGGTCATCGCTGCATACCTTCTCCAAGCACTATAGACTGGACGTGCAGAGTGCAGCGGACGCGCGGTTCGGTCTAGCGGTTCTTCAGTCCGGTATGCCGGATCCCACCCAGGGTTGAACTGCTCTGGTACATCCCAGAAGTAAAGAGACTGGACTGGAGTGACGATAAGGAAATAGTAATTAGATCTTACCTGCTAATTAGTGTTCCTGAAGGAACGACGGTCCAGTCCCTGATCCCACCCGCTTCCGGCAACCGTTCAGACCTCGGGACCATGGAAGAGCATCGGACCGAGCATAGGGCCAGGGTGGCAGGAAGGGGAGCAGGATAAAGCCGGCTCAGGTAGAAGCAGACATCTCCTCAGTCCGTTGCCATGCCTCCTCTTCTTTTCCCATTTATAGATATATTTCCCCCCCCCCCCCAAAAAAAAAAAGCCTGTTGGATAGGTTTTGAGGTTTTATATTATGTTACGTTAGGGTGTTTTTGAATGGAAGTTCGTTAGATCTGCTTTTTCAATCAAATACTGGAGTTGGTGGGTGGTCCCAGTGGTATTTATACCGCTCCACCTCCAAAAAGGTTGGGCTCAGCCTCCAAGCTGCTGGAAGGGTTGCGTAACCCAGAAGTAAAGGGACTGGACTGTCGTTCCTTCAGGAACACTAATTAGCAGGTAAGATCTAATTACTATTTTCTTTACAGCGGCACTGCGGCTTTGAGTCATTCAAGCGGTCTGCCCTTTCTTCTTTTTTATGTTTGTTTATGGTTAGGGAATACATAGGTTTGAACGCAGTATAAAATACCTAATTAGAAACTATGATATCTTCTATGGCAGTGGTTGTATGTTTTACTCGTATTGCTTTTAACCAAATATGAGACGCTTTTTTGTTTTTATCATCTCCTTGCCAAGAAGTCTTTTTAATGTCCATTGGACTAATGGTCATTATTAGGCAGAAAGTAAATTTGTGGGTTTTTTTTATAATCAGGCAATAAATTTGTCCTCGCATGCTAATATTTTTTATTGTATCTTAAACTATGGTTTGTCTTTCTAGATCACAACAAAAATATATTGTTTCTAATAGTGTGGCCAGTAGTGTGTTTGATTTGTTTTTTAATCAATATTGTTTCACATACACCTATGTACAGGATCCAGTGAGGTATACTATACCCATATTTATTTTAATTTTATTTTGTTTATTTTCGTCCTCATCCATCTTTGTGTGTTTTTCTCCTCCTCTTTTTACCCCCATGATAATACAGATGAAATTGTAACAGAAGCAACACATATACAGGTGTGTTCTCCCTGGTTGTTGCTGTCACGTCCTCTGAGTTTCCTCGTATATACATGTTTTTAACAGTTTGTAATATGTATGTTATTTATTGGCTGCTTTTATATATTTTTACTTATAATTTAGGTTTTTTTTAAATATTAGTTTAATAGACAAACTTGTTGTTGTTGTATACTCCTGAGGTTATATTATGTATTTGTTTTATAAAGTTTTTTTTAAGTTTATGCATTCTTTCTTATCCATATATTTGTCTATTTTAACTATGGTTATATTTATTTACGCATGGCTTTTTTTAGCTCCCTTTGCTGTAAACGTTTAATTTATACCTGTTTAACTTGTCATTTATTTATTCATATGCTTGCGTTTGTTTGTTTCATTTGATTCCTTAAGTTTTTTTTTTTTTTTTAATTTATTTATTTAGTATAACTTGGTTTTGTATATGTTTAAATATGTTTAATGATTGTTTTCAGCCATTTAGGCCCCTGAGGAAGGTTTTATGAAACACGGCCTGTGTTGGGCCAGCGGCTGAAGTGGTATATTTAAATAAAAGTAGTTGTTTTACGTCCTTTTTGCATTCCACATTTTTTTACTGGGTTGTTCGTTTGCATGTGGAATCGTGCTTTTTTTTTTTTTGTTGGACTCTCGTTTGCTGCATGACTGACAGCTTCGAGACAAGCCACAGTGTTTGCTCCCCTTTATACGGGCTTGGAAGTGAAGGTTTGTTGAAGGAGACCGAGTTTGAGGCATATCTAGGTTTCTAACCCTGACAAGTGATCCTGATTTTCACTACAGGACTAGAACTGTAAATTAAGGGAGTGGCGGAGCAATTCTGTTGATCTTCAGCTGCAATGTAGCAAATACCCTCTTGAACAGGTGAAAATTAAATGAGGTTTATCTAATTGTATCTGTTGCAGTAGTTGCAACTCCAGCCTTTGCTATGATACCCTGTGCTGACAAATTCCTAAGGGGTTTGAAATACTTGAAAAAGTCCCCAAAATCAGTTCCTTAGCGTTTCTCCAGCTTAGTCCTCCACATCTGGGTTGTGAACCTCCTCCTGCAGCATGGATATGACAAACTTGTGACATCACGGGATATAGCATACTGGAACTTCCCATCAGCCCCAGTGTGTCCAGTCTTCATGCAGCAGGAGGACTTGTGAGCCTAGGGTGCTGGGCTCACTAGAGGAACGGATAAGGAGTAGTTAGGTTTAGGTTTAGATTTTACTTTTGGGTTTGCTGTTTCAGTTGAGGTTGTGTGGTGTCTTTTTAAAGAAGGGGAATCAGGAGGTCCCACAGAAGACATAGACTCCTGGAAGGGGGGAGGGGCTGGTCAGTTCCCCTGTCACACCAGGACCTCCAGAGTAGTTGGGGTATACTCTCCCCGGACAGCGTGGGAGAGAGCCCCTGAGGCGCATTGTCTGCTTCTGAGCAGTGCCGCCGTTTCTCTGCTCTGCCCCGACACGCTGGTTCCTGCATGGGAGCGTGGTTGGCGGCAGGCTTGCAGACACGCTGACCAGGCTCTTGCTCCGAACGTTTCTCCTACTTCGGAGTAACGTCGGTGCTGGCAGGGCTTGGAGTATTCCGGTGAGTCATATTTTTGGCATCCCGTCCACGTCGGGGGGCAGACCAGTACAGCGTTTGAAAAGGCGCCAAAACTGCCTCTCAAGTGAGCCCGTGGCCATTTTGGAATCGCGGTCTTTTCCCGCGTGCAGACTCTGGCAGCGGAGTGTGGAGATCAGTCTTCTGGGGTGGCCACGGGCTAGTTTTCGGCTTCTGCCCTCTCAGGGGTGTTTTTATTTCCTTTTATTTTCTTTCTTTTGTTCGGGGTTTAGCACTTAGCATTCCCTTGGAGCACGGGGTTTCTGTTAGCCGGCCTTTCTTCAGTGCAGGAAGGAACGGGATGGGCACTGAACCCTTTTAGTGTTTGGGGCTCCTTAAACATATCAAATATTTAAAAAAATAAAATAAAATAAAATAAAAAGGGGGTTTTACAAGAGGTGGAGTCAAATAGAGAAACACTCCATAGCAGAGCAGTCCGTTTTTGGAGTTCCTATATTTCAGTGTTTGAGTCAGCACATGTCTGGCCGCCCGCAGTGCGTGGGGTGTGGAACTCACAGGGGCACGGTGGCTGATACTGGCATTTATAGGGGCTGTGCTGCCGTCTTTGTTAGTGTTGAGCAGCAGATGGACAGCGCAGCTTCCCCGCCTTTGCAAGGGGCCACGGCTACCGGGGAGGGTGAGCAGTGGGGGTCCCCTCCTGTGGTGGTGGCGGCACCAGAGGCGACGGCAGGAGGTCCGTCCACGTCCTACGGGGCTGGAGTGGATATGCCAATGGTAGATTTTTTTTTTTTCTCCTGACTTTATTCTGTTGATACATCAGGCATTTTGTTTTAAGACGGCAGGGGAAGGTCCCCGAGGCCTCTGTTTCCATCTCCCGTCTTGCTGTTAGCTGGTACAGATGGGGGGGCTCGTTCTCCTCGGCCGGCAAAGAGGTCTTGGCCCATGGATCAGCCCACCTCGGAGCTTGGGTGGCAGGAGATGGAGGACATTGATCTCGATGTGGAAGCCGATATGGAAGAGTTGGAGGAGGGAGAAATTCCTTATCGTCAGTCCAGTCCCTTACTTCTGGGTTGTGCAACCCTTCCAGCAGCTTGGAGGCTGAGCCCATTCTTTTTGGGGATGGTCCGGTATAAATACCACTAGTACCACCCACCGAAACCAGTATTCTCAGCCTCCAAGCATCTGGAGGGTTCCATAAGCCAAGGGCTTACTGGAGTCATCCTTTTTAGTTACCTTGCAATTTGATGCAGTTTTATTTCCTACTTTAATTTCTTTGATTTCCCTTTGCTTCTGATTGGGGTATCCTCTGGATTCCTTTCCTTAGCCTTTCTGCTCTTTTAAGTTCCCCCCCCCCCTCCCGCCCCCCTCTCTCTCTCCGAGGAGGAGGTTTGCTCCCGGGTCAGCAACGCGAGGAGGTTTGCTCCGGGGACAACATCACGCTCACCGAGCCCAGTAAATCGACTGGAAAGAGGGACCGCGATCTTTCCTCCCCGGCGGCTCCCGCAGTCTTGCGCACAGGCCTGTCCGACCTCGCGCCGAAGCCCTAAGGTGGCTGAGCGCTTGAGGCGGCAGTGCTCTACTCCCCTGCGTCTCCGGCTTGGCTCAGCAGACTAGGAGCGCACGGGAGCTGCATCTCGCCCGATTCCGGCTCTTGTCAGGATCGGAGGCGAAGGACACTGTCCGGCTGAAATCGCCGACCGGATGTTGCTCCACGTGGCTTAGGCCTTCTACGTGTGAGCCGCCGGAGTGCTGCTGACTGCCGCGGGACATCGCGCCGCTAAAGAGTCATCAAATGCAAGTACTGGGGGACTCTGTTTAGTGAGCCTTAGTCCTTAGGTCTTTTGGGGAAATTTAATTTAATTTGATCTTGTTTTGATTTCTGCTATTAGTCCAGAGAAGGTGGTCTTGGGGGAAGGAGCATTTCCTGAGCGGTCTTCCAGTTTAGTCCTCCACATCAGGGTAGTGCACCTCCTCCTGCAGCAAGGAGACTGGACCAATCAAATCTTTCCCCTGTCGGGGTGTATACTGCTGGAGCTCCCATCAGCCCCCCAGTGTGTCCAGTCTCCTTGCAGCAGGAGGGGTTGTGAGCCTGGTCAGGGCTCACTTTAGGACTTCGATTTCTATTTTTTGGGGGGTTTTGTTTGCATTCTTTACCTTTTAATTTCCTTTGCTTTCCTTTCCATTAGATTAGGGTCTGTCTCTTTAAATCCTCTGCGTGAGGGAGCCGAGCTTGCACTGCCCGTCTGCCTGCTTCTGCCTGAAGGCACGTCGAGTGCAGTACTTAGCCTTTGATCTCCCCTCCTAGAAAGCACGGAGGAGGAATCAGGCGCTACTCACCGCATCATTTCTTAAGTGCCCAGCTCAGAGCGGCGATCCCATTGCTCGGGGGACCCGGAAGGCTCCTTTCCCCTCTCGGTGGGTTTTCTCTCACTGCGGGGCTCTGGCGCTTTAGAATCTTTCCTTTTAGCTCCAGCGTCTACGGGATAAGTGCCTTCTCAGTTTTAAGGTTCCCGGAGTTCATTCGCAGCGGCGAACTCAGTGCGGTTTTGTTTTCTACTTTTTGTTTTCTTTGTTTTCCTTAGTTAATTTTGGCGCCTTTTTTTCCTCGCTGTGAGTGCCGGCGGCCATTTTGTTTTGTTCCGGTTCCCGTTTTTTCTTTGTCGGGCCGTGCTGCGGGGGTACTGGCCTGTGCACCCTCACCAAATTTTGCCCTTGTTTTTTGGCACAGTGAGCCAAGGTGATTAAGTACAAAAAAAAAATGTCAGAGTATTCAGCGCTTTTTTTCAGTGAGGCTGCTGGTTGGCTGCAGTCCTGCGTGGGGGCTTCTTGCTTCCTTTTTTTTTTCTCAGCTGTTCTGTTCTTATCTGAGGTGATCCTTCATGTCCCGACGGGCGCAGTGTGTGATCTGTGGCTCCCGCAAAGGATCCATTTCAGATGCTGGGGTCTGCAAAGGTTGCGTCTGCGATCAGCCAGCTCTGCCGCAGCCCATGGAGAGTAGTGTCTCTCTGGAGCCTGTGGATCCACCAGTTTCCGGTGCCGAAGAACTATCTCCTGTGGTTCTCCTTCCGTCCTCTCCTTCTCAGTCTGCGCCAGGGGGATTGCAGACTGTGGGGGCCTCCGAGTCGTGTTGGGGATTTTTCCTCTGATTTTGTGCTGCTTATGCATCAAGCTTTCCAGAAGGGCCGCTTGGGACAGACTTCTGAGATGGGCGCGGTGGCGCAGGCTCCGCCGTCCCTCAAGGGTGCGGGGGCGAGCGTGGACACTCTTAAGCCGGCCAAGCGGGCCCGGGTTTCAGAATTAGAACACCCTGATCAGGAGTGGCAGGAGCACGTATATTCTGATGGGGAGCTCGAGGACCAGCTCGACGACTTAGAGGAAGGGGAGATTCCAGAACCTGAGGATCAGGCTTGTATCATCTGGGTTTTTCGCAGAGAAGAATTGCTTCTCTTAATCACTGAATCTCTACAAGTTCTGAACCTATCGGGTGGTCTGTCGAGGACAAAACTTTGGAAGATCCTCTCATTCAAGCGGTGCAAGATTCTCAGACAGTGTTCCCGGTTCATAGGGTGGTCGATCAGATGATTCAGGCTGAGTGGGATCAACCTGAGTCCGGTTTGAAAGGTATCAGGATGATGAACCGTCTATATCCTCTGACGGACAAGGACAAAGAGGTTTCGGTCGCCACGAGTCAACGCAGCTGTCTCGGCAGTGACTAAGAAAACAACCATCCCGGTTGAGGGCAGTGCGGCCTTGAAGGACACTCAAGATCGGAAGGTGGATGGCTTGTTGAAGCAGGCCTTTGAGACTAATGCCTTGGCTTTACAGACGTCTACCGGTATTTGTGGGGCCTGGGTCTCTAGAGCCTGTCTGAGATGGACTCAGCATTTGAGACAAGACTCCTGACTGGACCATCCGGCTTTGTTGGAGGTCACCCGATTGGAATCGGGCTCGGCGTATTTGGTGGATGTTCACTATGATTTGATCAGAACTTTGGCTAGCAGCATGGCTTCGATAGTAGCGGCGCGCAGGACTGTTTGGCTTCGTAATTGGGCTGCTGATGGGTCTTCCAAAGCGCGTCTCAGCAAGCTTCCTTTTTAAAGGTAAGCTGTTGTTCGGCGACGACCTCGATAAGTTGGTCAAGGACCTCGGAGAATCTAAGGGCGGGAGGCTACCGGAGGATAAGCCCCGGCAAAATAGGAGTGTGTCATCGACTAGGGGTCCTTTTCGAGACTTTCGCCGGTTTCGGTCTTCCCGACTTGGAGGTTTCCAGCGCGGCAGACTGTCCACTAGATCCTCCGCTTTTCGAGGCTTTCGGGGAGCGGGTAGAGGGTTTTCGACTGCATCCCCTTCGTCCTCCTCTTCCTTTAGTTGCAAGCCGCAATGAAGCGAGGCGGGACCCGGGAGGAAGTCCGGTGATCGGAGGTCGGCTTCGTCTTTTTTTCTTTCTTCCTGGGTCCAGATAACTTCAGACCAGTGGGTCCTCGAGATCATTCGGGAAGGGTACGCTCTGGATCTGGCTTGTCCCCTCCGGGATGTCTTCGTTCTCTCGCCTTGCAAAAGTCCTCAAAGTGTTGGCCGTTCGCGTGACATTGGACCACCTGCTTGCCTTGGGGGCGGTGGTACCTGTTCCCGTTACCGAGCTCGGTGCGGGTCAGTACTCTATTTCGTGGTGCCAAAGAAGGACGGGTCCCTCCGTCCTATCCTGGATCTCAAGGGCTTGAATCGTTGTCTTCGGGTGCCTCATTTTCGCATGGAAACTCTGAGATCCGTCTTAGTTGCGGTGCGTCAGGGAGAGTTTCTCACGTCTCTCGATCTTTCCGAGGCCTCCTTGCGTATTCCGATCAGGGCGGCTCATCAAAGGTTTCTACGGTTCGCCCTCCCTTGGGGTCATTACCAGTTTCAGGCGCTGCCATTCGGGCTGGCCACGGCACCCCGTGTTTTCACCAAGGTCATGGTAGTGGTTGCAGCGGCGTTGCGGAAGGAAGGTGTTTTGGTTCACCCTTATCTCGACGATTGGTTAATTCGAGCAAAGTCTGAGAACGAGAGCTTACAAGCCACGGGCAGAGTGATAGCTCTCCTGCAAAGTCTCGGTTGGGTGGTGAACCAGAAAAAGAGCAATTTAGTGCCATCTCAGTCCCTCGAGTATCTCGGGGTTCGCTTCGATCCAGTAGAAAAACCAACCCTTTCGCTGTATCGCCGAGCGCGAGCTTTACGCCTTCTGATTTTCAAGTTTTTAGCGTTCCCAGCCCCGTCAGCCTGGTGGTACCTTCGTGTTTTGGGAACGATGGCGGCAACCCTCAATGTAGTCCCCTGGGCCAGGTTTCACATGCGTCCGCTGCAACGAGCCCTTTTACGGCGTTGGTCCAATCAAACGGATTCCCTGAGCCGGCGGTTGCCTTGTCCGCGACGAGTGCGGCGGTCGTTACGCTGGTGGCTGAGCTCGACGGCGTTGCAAGTGGGGGTTCCTCTGGAGCAACCTGTATGGATGCCGATCATGATGGACGCAAGCCTAGCGGGCTGGGGAGCCCATTGCGACAGTCGTTTCGCGCAGGGAGCGTGGTCGGCTCTGGAAGCCTCTTGGTCGATCAACCGCCTCGAGTTGCGCGCTGTGATGCGGGCACTACAGGCATTCGAGCCTTTGACAGGCCGGGCGGTGAGGATCCTCTCAGACAACTCGGCGACCGTTGCATATCTCAACCGTCAGGGCAGCACGGGCAGCAGGGCAATGGAAGAAGAGTCCGACATATTGTTCCAGTGGGTGGAACCTCAGCTGCTGGCCATTTCCGCGGGGCATATCGCCGGGAAGGAGAATGTGATGGCGGATTTCCTCAGCAGAGTGCAGGTGGATGCCGGAGAGTGGGAACTCCACCCGCAGGTGTACGCTCAAATAGTCCGCAGATGGGGGTCCCCGGTCATGGATCTCATCACAACTTTTCAGTCGGCCAAAACCGCTCGGTTCTTCAGCAGGCGAAGGGAACGCATGTCGGAGGGCATCGACGCTCTCATTCGCCCGTGGCCCAGCTGCGGGCTACTGTACGTCTTTCCTCCGTGGGCGCTGATCGGTCGGGTGATTCAACACATAGAGGCGCATCGAGGGAAGGTTCTTCTGGTGGCCCCGGATTGGCCCAGACGTCCGTGGTATGCGGATCTGATTCGGCTTCTCGACGGCGAACCGTGGCGGCTGCCGACCTTGGGGTATCTGTTGCTTCAGGGTCCGTTGCGAATGCCGCAGGTGGATCGATTCTCGCTTACGGTCTGGCCATTGAAAGGGCTAGGTTGAGACGCAAAGGTTATTCTTCAGTGGTCATTGCCACTCTTCTTCGGGCAAGGAAGGCATCTACTTCGCTTACATATGTGCGCATTTGGCACATTTTTGAGGATTGGTGTTCGCGGCACGATACCCGAGCTGCGACAGCCTCGATTTCAGTCATTCTCAGTTTTTTGCAAGACGGTTTTGATAAGGGTCTTGCAGCCAGTTCTCTGAAAGTGCAATTGGTGGCTCTAGCGTGTTACAGGGGTAAGGTCTTGGGGGTTCCCCTGGGGCAACACGCGGATGTGCAACGGTTTCTTAGGGCCGTATTCCGGCTGCGGCCTTTGCGTAGGGTAATTATTCCTCCGTGGGATTTAAATTTGGTGTTGCAAGCTTTAGTCCAGAAGCCTTTTGAGCCTCTTCACCTAGCATCCGTGAAGGATCTCACTTTGAAGACTGTATTCTTGGTGGCAGGCTGTTCGGCTCGGCGGATTTCGGAGCTGCAGGCGCTTTCGTGTCGTGAGCCGTTCTTATCGTTCTCTAAGTAGTATTGCGGCCAGTCCCTTCCTTTCTTCCCAAGGTGGTCTCTTCTTTTCATTTGAATCAAGCCGTGTTTCTTCCTGTCTTTCACTCCCCGGGGGCGAGTGCGTCTGAGGGGTTGTCTCGGCTCGACGTTCGGCGAACACTTCGCCGCTACCTGAAAGTTACCGAGTCTTTTCATAAGACGGACCGCCTGTTCATCCTGTTTGATGGTAGGCGTAAAGGGGAGGCGGCGGCGAAGTCTTCCATTGCCAGATGGATTAAGGAGGCAATTGCGTTGGCGTATATTATGCGTGTCTGTGTGGTTCCGTTAGGTTTGCGGGCCCATTCCACTCGGGCGCAGGCGACGTCATGGGCGGAGCACAGTTTGGTTCCGCCAGTGGACATTTGCAGAGCGGCTACTTGGTCGTCGCTCCATGCTTTTAGTAAGCATTATCGACTGGATGTTCTGGCATCCAGGGATGCTTGTTTCGGTTTGGCTGTTTTGCGCGCCGGGTGGGTTTGTCCCTCCCGTTGATTACTGCTCTGTTACATCCCTGATGTGGAGGACTAAACTGGAAGACCGCTCAGGAAATAGAAATTACACTTACCTGGTAATTGTAGTTCCTGGAGGTTCCAGTTTAGTCCTCATTCCCTCCCAAGAGATTCTTTTCCATTCGGCGCGCTAATGCGGTGTGAGAGAGTTGGTTAAGTACCTTTTCTATGGTCCTCAGGTTTGGGGGTCTCCGCTCTGTTGATCACTTGTTTCTTTTTGGCGATGCGGCAGTGTCTGTCTTTAGGCTCCGTCGTCCAGGTGGACGCGATGTGCACAGTTACGGCTCCCTCGTTTTGGGGAAGGAGTCGAGTTGTTTCGGGGAGGGGTCTCTTTTCAGTAGTTCATCCATATTTCTCTTTTGAGTTTGCTTTGTTAACAGTTCACTGGGGGGCTGATGGGAGCTCCAGCAGTATACACCCTGACAGGGGAAAGATTTGATTGGTCCAGTCTCCTTGCTGCAGGAGGAGGTGCACTACCCTGATGTGGAGGACTAAACTGGAACCTCCAGGAACTACAATTACCAGGTAAGTGTAATTTCTATTTATTCTTATGGTTCCTGCCTGCAACAGCGGCAGATTGTTATTCAGTTCATCTACTGTGGAGTTGCCCTTTTGAGTTGGCAAACAGTATTTAAGCTTGTTTGCAGAAGTGGTCATGACTGGCAAAACGCGGTGCCCATCTTGTGGCACGCGTAGGGGTACTGCCACTGATTCAGGCATCTGTAAGGGTTGTGCTACAGAGGCTTCGTCTGTGGAGCAGGGTATGCAATTATCCAGGTCCCAAGCCAGTCAGGGGACCCTCTGTTAGGAGGGGGAGAGAGGGATTCCCTTTCTCCTAACTCAGACTTTCCGTTCGCTCCCCCACCTTCCCTCTACGGCGGTTGGGGAGGGGAGCGTCAGCGACTTTTTCTCTCCTGATTTCGTTCTCTTGCTGCACAAGGCCTATTGCATGCGCAAGAAGGGTCTTGGGGCAGCTGAGCCGAACGCAACGAAGGAAGGCCTGTGGCCCAGTTCATTGGGGGCTAGTTCCCAGGTGTCCGAGATCCCACTCAAGCGCGCAAGGCTGCTGAGTGATGAACCTCTCGCGTCCTTCTCACATGAAACCCCGGAAGAGGAGGTCTCGGACAAGGATCTAGGGGAAGATGAGGAGGAACTAGAGGAGGGAGAAATCCCGGAAGAGGACCACTCTCGCATAGTGCGGGTTTTCCGGCGGGAGGAGCTCCCAGCACTGATCAGCGAATCCCTCAAGGTGCTCAATGTGACCTCGGATGCCCCGGCTGAGGAGGAAGCGTTGGAGGACCCCTTGATCCAAGCAGTGAGGAGGTCCCAAAAGGTTTTTCCCGTTCACAGAGTAGTGCGTCAGATGATTCAAGAGGAATGGGACCAACCAGAATCAAGTTTGAGAGGAGTGCGTGCTATGACGAGACTTTACCCTTTACCGGAGCCGGACAGAGAACTGCTGAAGTCTCCCAGGGTAGATGCCGCGGTATCTGCAGTGACAAAGAAGACTATCCCGGTCGAGGGTAGCGCGGCCTTGAAAGACTCTCAGGATAGAAAATTGGACACACTACTGAAGCAAGCATTTGATATCAGTGCGCTCGCCTTGCAGGCCTCGGTGGCAGGAGCTTGGGTGGCTCGGGCCTGCTTGAGGTGGTCCCAGCAACTCCAGCTGGCAGAGAACTTCTTGGGAGATGCCCAGTCTATTCCGGCTAGGTTGGAGTCCGGGGCGGCCTACCTAGTGGATAGCCAATATGACCTCATCAGAAGCTTGGCTAAGAACATGGCTTCGCTGGTAGCAGCTAGACGATACCTATGGCTACGGAATTGGGCAGCAGATGCCTCTTCGAAATCGCGCCTAAGCAGTCTTCCCTTCAAGGGGAAATTGTTTGGGGAAGACTTGGATAAGCTGGTTAAAGATCTGGGTGAGTCCAAAGGCGGCAGACTTCCAGAGGACAGACCAAAGCAAGGTCGCTCCCTAGCCCCTGTACGGAGCCAGCCTAGGGACCCCCGGAGGTTTAATCCAGCTAGATCGTTCTCCTTTCCTAGGGGCTGGCTCCCTCCGAGGGGGCAAGGCTTCAGAGGATTTCGGGGGGCAGGGAGAGGTTTTGGGGCCTCCGCCTCCGCGGGACCTAGAAAACCACAATGAGAAAATGGGGGTCCAGGTGGGAGGCCTGCTGGGGGGGGGGGGGGGGGGGGGGGGCGTTTAAAGCAGTTCCTTTCCGCCTGGTCCCGGGTCACGTCCGATCAGTGAGTCCTAGAGGTGATCCGAGAAGGGTATGCCCTTGAATTTGTGAAGCAAATACACCCAGCCTTCGTTCAGTCTCCCTGCGGTTCTCCAGTAAAGAGAGCGGCGATAGAGGTCACTCTCTCACGGCTCATAGCGCTCGGAGCAGTAACCCTGGTCCCTCCAGACCAATACGGTTCCGGTCGATACTCGATTTATTTTGTGGTTCCAAAGAAGGAAGGGGCGTTTCGCCAGATTCTGGATTTAAAGCAAGTCAATCGATGCCTCAAAGTGCCTCACTTCCGGATGGAAACCCTGAAGTCTGTCATAGTGGCCGTAAGGAGCGGGGAGTTCCTGACGACTTTGGATTTGACGGAGGCCTATCTACATATCCCGGTTCGAAGGTCCCATCAACAGTTCCTGAGATTCGCGGTACCGAGAGGTCACTTTCAGTTCCAGGCACTTCCCTTTGGGCTGGCTACAGCCCCTCGAACCTTCACCAAGATCATGGTAGTGGTCGCTGCGGCCCTGAGAAAGGAGGGAATCATGGTTCATCCTTATCTAGACGATTGGCTGATCCGGGCGAAGTCAGTAGAGGAGAGTCGCTCAGCCACTACCAGAGTGGTGGAAGTCCTGGAGGAGCTAGGCTGGGTCATCATTCGAGCATAGAGCAGTTTGGTTCCCTCTCAAGAGCTCGAGTACCTCGGAGCGAGGTTCGATACCAGAAGAGTCTTTCTGTCCAAGAACAGGGCAAGGGACCTGAGGACCCTGGTGTCTCAATTCCTCAGCAGGCGACTCCCTACGACGTGGCATTACCTTCAATTGCTGGGAACCATGGTGGCAACAATAGAGGTAGTCCCGTGGGCCAGGGCTCACATGCGACCCTTGCAAAGGGCCCTGTTGCGCAGGTGGTTTCCTCAGCATCACCCTCTGTCTATGCAGCTGCCCTGCGCTCCCCGGACCAGGAAAGCCCTTCAATGGTGGCGTCACTCAGGGAACCTGGATCGCGGGATGCCTCTCGAACCCCCGCAGTGGTTACTGCTGACGACTGATGCCAGTCTGTCAGGCTGGGGAGCGCATTGCGAGGACCAGTTCATCCAGGGCCGGTGGACCTTAACGGAGTCCCAGTGGTCCATCAACAGACTGGAGTTGCGAGCGGTAGCCCTAGCGCTCAGGGCACTCGAGCCCTTGGTGCGTGAAAGGGCAGTTCGCGTCTTCTCAGACAATGTCACCGCGGTGGCTTACATCAATCGCCAGGGAGGTATCAGCAGTCCATCCCTGGAAAAGGAAGCAGACAGCCTGTTCCAGTGGGCCGAAGCTCGGTTGGAGGCTCTGTCAGCTCAGCATGTGGCCGGAACGGACAACACTACAGCCGATTACCTCAGCAGGTTCAAGATCGACCACGGGGAGTGGGAGCTGGACCAGGAGGTCTTCTACCAGATTGTAACACTTTGGGGTCCTCCAGTCATGGATCTCGTGGCACGGTATGGCTCAGCCAAGGCAAGCAGATTCTTCAGTCGAAGGAAGGAAAGGATGTCCAAAGGCCTAGATGCTCTAGCCCAGAGATGGCCCACGGAGGGGCTCCTGTATGTATTCTCTCCATGGGCTCTCATCGGAAGAGTTCTACAACGGGTGGAAGCTCACCAAGGGTTGGTGATCCTTATAGCGCCGGATTGGCCTCGCCGCCCTTGGTATGCGGATCTCGTAAGGTTATCGATCGATCGACCGACCTTGGTGGCTCCCCTGCAGAAAGGGCCTGTTGAGACAGGGGCTGCTTCTGATGCCTCACGTGGATCGATTCTCGCTTACGGCCTGGCTATTGAAAGGGCGCGGCTCCACAAGCGAGGATATTCGGGTGCAGTAATCTCTACTTTGTTGAACGCTCGGAAACGATCGACCTGCCTTTCCTATGTTAGAGTCTGGCGCATCTTCAAAGCTTGGTGTGCGGAGCACCATAAGAAACCCCTTTCGGCCTCTGTCCCGGAGGTCCTGGAATTCTTACAAGCAGGTTTCGAGAAGGGCCTAGCTCCCAGCTCCTTACGAGTCCAGTTAGCGGCTATTTCGTGTTATAGAGGTAGAATTCGAGGGAAGCCCTTAGGAGAACACGCGGATGTGACTAGGTACCTAAGAGCGGTGAGGCGCTTGCGTCCACAGCAAAGATCAGTGATTACCCCCTTGGGATCTCAATCTGATGTTAAATGCCCTGACCAGGGAGCCTTTCGAGCTGGCCAAGAGAGCCTCCCTAAAGGATCTTACTCTGAAGACAGTCTTTCTGGTTGCCATTTGCTCGGCCAGACGCGTCTCAGAGCTTCAAGCGCTGTCCTCTCAACCCCCCTTTATTTTGTTCTTCAGGGAGAAGGTGGTCTTGCGGACAGTTCCCTCCTTTTTACCCAAGGTCATCTTGCCCTTTCATGTGAACCAGACGATCTCGCTGCCGTCCTTCCCGGCAGAAGAGCTGGAGGGGGATGGCGGGAAACTACGTCTTCTGGACGTTCGCAGAGCCTTGAAGCTCTATCTCTCCCGCACGGCCCCCTTTCGGAAATCTGAACGTCTATTCATTCAATTTGGGGGATCTCATAAAGGGGATGTGGCGGCCAAGGCCTCTATCTCCAGGTGGATCAGGGAAGCTATCGCTTCCGCCTATATCCTGAAGGGAAGGCAAGTTCCAGGAGGTCTGCGCGCACATTCAACGCAGGCACAGGCTGCTTCCTGGGCGGAGTATAGCTTGGTTCCTCCGCTGGACATTTGTAGAGCGGCCACTTGGGCTTCACTACATACCTTTTACCAAACACTACAGGCTGCATGTTCAGGGGTCAGCTGATTCTCGGTTTGGAGAGGCGGTACTTCGGTCCAGGATAGCGAAACCCTCCCAAGCCTGAACTGCTCTGTTACATCCCAGAGGTAAGGGACTGGACTGGAGTGACGATAAGGAAGAAGTAATTAGCTCTTACCTGCTAATTGTTCCTGAAGGAACGACAGTCCAGTCCCTGTTCCCTCCCAGATACGCTTATGGGTGTAATGTGCCAGAGGGTTGGTAAATACGGCGGACCGAAGTCTGGTTCGAAGGGCCATTGGCACAGGCCCTGAGAAGCAGGGGAAGGGGAGTTCGGACAAGCCCAGGTAGTCCTCTCCCTCCCTCCCTCCTCCCTCCCTCCTTCCTCTCTTCCCCCCCCCCTTTTTAATCTCTTTACTTCCGCTTGCAGTTGAAAAAAAAAAAAGTGGTCTTGGGTTTCGTGTAGTTAAATTGGCCTATTGTTAGTATTTTGGTTTTAGATTAAGTCTACTTTGGCATTAGCATACTGGTTTCGGTGGGTGGTACTAGTGGTATTTATACCGGACCATCCCCAAAAAGGATGGGCTCAGCCTCCAAGCTGCTGGAAGGGTTGCGCAACCCAGAAGTAAGGGACTGGACTGTCGTTCCTTCAGGAACAATAATTAGCAGGTAAGACCTAATTACTACTTCCTGAGCCCGAGGATCAGCCCAAAATTATTCGGGTATTCCGGAGAGAGAAGCTCGTAGCATTGATCTCGGAGTCTCTCCAGACGCTGAAGCTCGCCACGGCTCCGCCGGTGGTGGAGGACAAAGGAGAGGACCCTATCATTCAGGTGGTGCGTCAAACTCAGGTTGTGTTTCCGGTCCACAAGGTAGTGGATAAGATCCAGGATGAGTGGGATCTGCCCGGAGCGGCGCTCCAAGGAGTTCGGACTATGAAAAAGCTGTATCCCTTGGCGGACAAAGACAGGGAAAAGTTCAGCTCTCCCCGGGTTGATGCTGTGGTTTCTGCGGTTACTAAAAAGACCACTATTCCGGTGGAAGTTAGTGCGGCATTAAAGGATGTGCAGGATCGTAAAGTAGATGGCTTGTTGAAACAATCCTTTGAGGCAGATGCGTGTCGTTGCAGGCTTCCATTTGTGGTGCCTGGGTGGCAAGGGCCTGTCTCCGATGGGCGCAACACCTGCATCAAACGGCTGCATTGGACCAAGACAGTGACAGGGAACTCGAGC
Source organism: Ichthyophis bannanicus (assembly GCA_033557465.1). Lineage (NCBI taxonomy): Eukaryota > Metazoa > Chordata > Amphibia > Gymnophiona > Ichthyophiidae > Ichthyophis > Ichthyophis bannanicus. The sequence goes on along the minus strand of CM066032.1, from coordinate 922,111,948 downwards.
GTCTGGAGTCAGGTACCGCATATTTGGCAGATGTGCACTACGACCTGATCCGGACACTGGCGAATAGTATGGTCTCACTTGTAGCAGCTCGCCGGTCTCTCTGGCTCAGACAGTGGGCGGCAGATGGCGCGTCCAAGTCTAGATTGAGTAAGCTGCCGTTTAAGGGCAAATTATTGTTTGGAGAGGATCTGGACAAGCTGGTCAAGGATTTGGGGGAGTCCAAGGGCGGGAGGCTGCCGGAGGACAAACCTAAACCAGCAAAATTCTCTCCAGGGGTCAGTTAAGAGATTTCTGGAGATTTCGGTCATCTCGTTCGGGTGGTTTTCAAAGGGGGTGGTTTGCTCCTCGCGGGCAGGGCTTTCGGGGCTTTCGTGGAGCAACTAGAGGTTTCGCCGCGTCGTCTGCTGGGTCTGCCCGGAAACCACAATGAAAGGAGGCGGGTTCAGGCAGAGATTCTTCCCGTAGGGGGGCGCCTTCAGGGGTTTCTCTCTGTCTGGGCCCAAATAACGACGGATCAGTGGGTGTTGGAGATCATTTGCGATGGATATGCTCTGGACTTCGCGAGGCCAATTTGGGACTCTTTTGTGCTGTCTCCTTGCCGAGGATCGCCATGGACCTGACACTGCCAACAGACACTCGACAGGCTTCTGCAGCTAGGCGCTGTGGTCCCGGTGCCATTGGAGGAGTATGGAATGGGACGGTATTCCATTTATTTCATGGTGCCAAAGAAGGACGGCACCCTCAGGCCTATTCTCGACCTCAAGAGGGTCAACCATTCTCTCCGTCCCGCATTTCCGGATGGAAACTCTCAGGTCAGTCATCGTGGCGGTGAGGCAAGGGGAGTTTCTGTCGTCCCTCGATCTCACGGAAGCTTACCTTCATGTCCCTATCAGAGCGTCCTATCAACGATATTTGCGCTTCGCACTACCCTGGGGACATTATCAGTTCCAGGCTCTTCTTTTCGGTCTGGCTACAGCTCCACGGACCTTTACCAAGATCATGGTGGTGGTCGCGGCGGCTCTTCGAAAGGAAGGGGTTCTGGTTCACCCTTATCTCGATGATTGGTTGATCAGGGCGAAGTCCGAGTCCGAGAATGCGGCGGCCACGGCAAAGGTGGTGTCGTTTCTTCAGAGCCTTGGTTGGGTGATCAACCCACTCAAAAGCCAGCTGGTACCGACTCAGAGCCTCGAATACCTCGGAGTGCGCTTCGATATGCAAAGGAGTGGTCTTTCTGCTGGTTCGCAGGATCAAGGCACTGCGGCGTCGGCTACGGGAGTTCCTTTTGATTCCGGCGCCTTCGGCTTGGAATTACCTTCGGTTGCTGGGGACGATGGCGGCAACCCTGGAGGTGGTGCCATGGGCCCATTTTCATATGAGGCCCTTACAGAGGTCCCTGCTCCGCCGGTGGTCACATCAGACTGATTCCTTAAGCAAACACCTTCCTTGCCCGGTCAAAGTCAAGCAGGCCCTTCGCTGGTGGTCCCTGTCCTTGGGTATGCCTTTGGAGCCGCCTCAGTGGCTTCCGTTGATGACAGATGCCAGTCTGGTGGGCTGGGGGGCCCATTGAGGGGATCTTTTTTCACGCAGGGCGTTTGGTCTCCGGAAGAAGGCATGTGGTTGATCAATCGCCTGGAGCTCCGCGCGGTATGGTTAGCCCTCGACCGGTTCGAGCCGCAGGTGACGGGACGAGTGGTACGGGTGCTGTCCGACAACACGGCGACAGTAGCCTACATCAATCGGCAAGGCGGTACTGGCAGTGTGGCGATGGAGGCGGAAGCAGACAATCTGTTCTTTTGGGCGGAGTCGCGATTGACGGCAATCTTGACAGCACACATAGCAGGAAAAGACAACGTGCAGGCCGATTTTCCTCAGCAGAGTCCAAGTGGATGCGGGGGAATGGGAGCTGCATCCGGATGTGTTCGAGCAGCTCGTTCGGAGATGGGGCCCGCCCATTATGGATCTGATGGCGACTCTCTCCAGTCCGCGAAGGTGTCGCGCTTCTTCAGCAGGGAGGCGAGATAGGATGTCGGAGGGCATCGACGCGTTGATTCAACCTTGGCCGACGGCGGGGCTCCTGTATGTCTTTCCACCATGGGTGCTCATCGGTCGAGGCGCATCAGGGCCGGGTTCTGCTGGTGGCTCCAGACTGGCCGAGACACCCTTGGTACGCCGATCTCATGCGGTTGCTGGACAGCATCCCGTGGAGGCTGCCGGTGTCCGAAGCTGTTAATCGAAGGTCCGCTTCGGATGCCTCAGGTGGATCGGTTCTCGCTTACGGCTTGGCCATTGAAAGGGCGCGCCTAAGAGAGAGGTTATTCCAGAGAAGTTATTTCTACTTTACTTCAGTCGCGGAAGCACTCCACTTCGTTAGCATATGTGCGCGTTTGGCGGATTTTCGAGGATTGGTGTTCGCGACGGCAGTGTCGTGCAGCTACGGCCTCTGTTCCGGTGCTGTTAGTCGTCTTGCAGAAAGGCTTCGAGAGGCGTAGCGGCTAGCTCTCTAAGGGTTCAGTTGGCGGCCCTAGCCTGTTATAGAGGTAAGGTTCAAGAGGGGTCGCTTGGTGCGCATGTCGATGTGGTGCGTTTTCTTAAAGCGGTGTCCCGGATGCGGCCGGCTCGTCGGATTTCCGTCCTGCCCTGGAATCTTAATCTGGTCATGGGGGCTCTAGTCAAGGAGCCCTTTGAGCCCTTGAATCAGGCGTCGGTTAAGGATGTCACCTTGAAGACGGTTTTTTTGGTGGCCATTTGTTCGGCGCGGCGTATTTCGGAGTTGCAGGCGCTTTCTTGTAGGGAGCCGTTTTTGTGTTTTTCTAAGGAGAAGGTGGTGCTGCGCGCAGTTCCGTCTTTTTTTTTTTTACCAAAGGTTTCCTCTCCGTTTCATTTGAATCAAGCGGTCTCTCTGCCCGTGCTTGGGGCTGGCAGAACTGAAGTTTCAGACCGGGGATTGCGCCGCCTCGACGTCAAGAGAGCATTGAAACATTATTTGAAAGTTTTTCCGAACCCTTTCGCAAGTCGGATAGGCTTTTTGTGGCCTTCGGAGGTCCACGGAAAGGAGAGGCGGCGGCAAAGGCGACTATTGCCAGATGGATTAAAGAGGCCATTGTATCCGCCTACGTTTTGGTGGGTGGCCAGCACCGGTGGGCTTGAGGGTGCATTCCACTAGGGCGCAGGTGGCTTCTTGAGTGGAGCATGGCTTGGTTCCGCCGGGGGATATTTGCAGAACGGCTACGTGGTCCTCTCTACATACTTTCAGTAAGCACTACCGCCTAGATGTGTTGGCGGCAAAGGATGCCTGTTTTGGGGCAGCGGTTTTGCGCTCTGGATGGCATGGTCCCGCCCATTAGTACTGCTCTGGTACATCCCAGAAGTGGAGGACTAAGCTGGAGGAACGCTAAGGAAGTAGTAATTACACTAACCTGGTAATTGTAGTTCCTTTTAGTGACGACAGCTTAGTCCTCCTTCCCACCCCGGGGGAGTTCCAGTTGTCGGAGCGCGTTCGACGTAAGGCAGTGCAAATCTCAGGTAAGTGGTCCCGCTCTTTAGTAGCTGTGCCATGCTCTCTGTTTTCCGTCTTGGTGTGGCAGTGAAGCTGGGGTGCGGCTGCGGGCGCACGTCGTTTAGCCCGACAGGAAATTGGTTGGGCTGTCTTTTTATCGGTTCAATGTTAGTACTTTTAGAACTTTAGGTTTGAGTTACTGTATTAGCTACTTATTTGTTGATCTTTTGAGTCTGCTTTGTCAGAAGTTCACTGGGGCTGATGGGAAGTTCCAGTATGCTATATCCCGTGATGTCACAAATTTGTCATATCCAGTCTTCATGCTGCAGGAGGAGGTTCACAACCCAGAAGTGGAGGACTAAGCTGTCGTCACTAAAGGAACTACAATTACCAGGTTAGTGTAATTACTACATATTCCATATTGTCTGGACTGGTCTAGCAGGACAAGTGGGTTGTGTTCCCCTACCAGTAGATTGGTGGCGACCAAACAATGAAAAGCCCAGGTTTCAATGACATCACTCCTATGCCTCTATTCACTTCAGCCACCAGAGGTCCGTCGGTATTTCTTTGTCTCCAGCAGATGGCGAATAGATTTTCTACACAATGGGGGGGAAAAAAAAAATCTGAATAATTTTGAGTGGAAAAAGATTTGATTTTTAAATGCTCGTGAACAACCACTATAAAAGTGACTCACTTGAGCGTGACATGGGAGGCTCCACTAGACTGCGGCCTTTTGGTAGCCAAAGGAGGAGAGAAAATTGGTTAGTTGGTTTAGCTTCGTGCTCTTACTATGAGAGCCTATTGAGCATCCAGAAAATTGGAAGGATTAGAGTTCACACAGCACATGACTCTAAACGGCCAGATTACTAATATTGTCACCTTTCTTTTGTCAAACCTAAACCTCAATCAAACTGTGTTCACAATTTTACTTATTGTTTATCATTAACAGACGTGGAGCCTGATTTTTCAGGTAGGGGCACATCTGGACCGGCCCCAAGCAGGACAGGCCTGTTTGGACCCAATTCTGGACCACGGAACAAAACATCCCCATAGTAACCGGAATTGGGCCTGAGGATGGCTGTGTGCCCCTGCTGCTTGTGGGGATGTCCTCCCAAGCACCAAGACTCCCACAGCTTTGGCCCCGGGGGGATCCCTGAGACTGAACGCTGGTTTTCTGCTGCTTATTCCACCTTTTTGAGGTGGAAAATTCAGCACATACCCATGGGCCTGGCAGGACATACTGAGCCATGACTTGAATTGGCCCTGTATGTCCTGCAGGGGTGGCCAGCCCCTGCTCTCCCAATCTTGATGCGCAGGACATACAGAGAGAGCTGGAGGGGAAATTGGGGCCCAAACGGCTTGTGGGGCTGTACATCCCACCAGGACATGCAACCCATGTCCCAAAATCTATTCTTTTTGTTGTGTAACACAGTTTAATGGTTTTGTTTTATGTAAACCGCTTTGATTCCCAGATAAAGCGATTATTTATTTCTATTTATTTTTCTGCTTTTCTATGAGTTCAGCAGCTTCACACAACATCAATGCCTCCGCCTTCTCCCCCCACCCCCTGCTCTCCCCCCACCCCCTGCTCTCTCCCAAAGATTGCATAAGATTCTTGGAGGAATCTGCCTTCCAGTCACTTTAAACACTTTCAGTGGATTAGAGCTGAACCCAGCACAGATTTCTGCCTGGGGCCTCCAGGGAGTGAGTACCAAGACATTTATTTATTTATTTAGCTGTATTTATATCCCGCTTTTCACCGGGTCACAGCAGTCAATTGTGGGATACATTTAACACAAGGGATATGAGACACATACGCTAACACTTACAGGGAACATGGGCAATGGAGGGTTAAGTGGCTTGCCCAAGACCACAGAGTGCCTATAGGACTAGAAATCTCAGTCCCTCCGGCCTGAGATTGCTGTCCCCAGGTGGGACTTGAACCCCCGGCCCTCTGGCCTGAAGTACCTTGTCCTAACCACTAGACCACTCCTTCTCAGACTTGACCTCTTCATTGTCCTTGTTATAGGTTCCCGATTCCATCCATCTGAGACTCAATTCAAGGTGGATTGCTGGTGTCTCTTGGCATGTTGGGGGGGGGGGGGGGGAGGGTCCTGTAGTTTTCTGTATGTATTTAATAGCATTTTTTGCTATTTTGTGCCTGGCAATCACATGGTCTTTGGAGCTGCTTGAGCAGAATGTGAACAATGCACATTCCTACCCAAGCACCCATAATGCATGTTGCTATGTAAGAACTATTAACGTGTGCCAGGTTACCGTGTCCTTAGCGTGTGCTGTTGTAATACTTGCCTTAAATCTGTCCTCTTCCAGGAAACAATGTCTGCCGCCTCTATGGTTTCTGGGCTCTACTCTTGGGTCATCTCTCGAGAGCTTAATCCCCCTCTTGTCAGCCAGAGGATATAGTTAGTCTAGCCTTGGGGCAGGAGGTGGCGGATGGCACCGTGGGTAAGGATGACCAACCAGCTGGCAATTGTGCTGTGGGTTGCTCCCTGTCATTGAGGATTGGCAGCAGCTGTGTCCCCTGGTGTAGCGGGGTTATTTCCGCAAAGAGTTTCTAGAGTCCTGATTTCTCCTCTCTGAAATTCTTTTCCTTTTTGCCATGTACATAATCATTCTGGTGTGGAAATTCAGACCCTGTGTAGCCTCTAGGTTCCCTCGCATGCAGTCTCATGAGGGGCAGACTGACAGTGGAAGCCCTGTTTGAACACCTATGACTAAGCATCCCCAGTGAAGGGCGCCTTCTGGATATGGGGATCTGCTGGGATCTGTCTGAGATTTGAACTGTGCCTTGGATTCAGACACCTCTGTTCTGGGCTTTGATGTGAATAAAGTACTCTTGCCTTCACAGGGTTGTAAAGAGGTCGGTGTTATCCATCTGTTCTGGAAGGAAGAATTGGTGACATTGATTGCCAGGTTCTCCGGGAACAAGCAGGAAGTCGGTCCTCTCATATGGGTGACGTTGGCACCAATGGAGCCCTAGTGCGGAGCAAATCCCCAGCTTTCAGAGAACCTTTGGGAGTTTGTCACCACGCATGCGTGGTCCCCCTTCCCGCCCAAGGCTACCATCTTGCTTAGTCTCCTTTTTTCCATGGAGCCCTTCGGATATAGTCCTTGTGTCCCTGAAAAAAAGTTGATTTTTCTCTTGTTTTTGACCGGTTGACACTGGTACCTCTTCCCGCTTTCTGCTTGGTATGCCGGTATCGAGTCCGTCTTTATTTTCGGCTTTTGTCCTTCGTGACTGGTGTTTGCCTTTTTTTTCTTTATTCACTGGCAGCCTGGGTCTTCAACCTTGCAGGAGCCCTTTTTCCCCTGATGGCTGCCAGTGGGTTTAAGAAATGCGATCGGTACAGGAAACTTATGTCCCTCACTGATAGCTGCTGTTTCCGGTGCCTCGGGCCCAACCATGACCCAGCGGTCTGTGGCCCATGTAGGAAAATGTCCTCTAAGAACCTGAAGAGCCACCAGCAGCAGCATAAGATTTTTTTTTTCTGAGTCCTTGCCTCCGAGAGCCCAGACCTCGTCTGAGGCGTCCACGTCTCGGGGGGGGGAGGGGGGGGTAGAATTCTGAACCACATTCAGGTTCCTCGGAAAGGGGGTCTCTCTCGAGGGAGCACGAAGAGGAAATCATCCTCCAAAGGCGGCATCTCTGGATGGCTCTGAACGACCCAGCTCCGGCCGGGGTCTTCGGAGAAGGAGCGCCTGGCAAAGATGCCTCATTGGGAGATGGATCAGCCAAGGCAAATACCAACTGTCCTTGTCGGACTCCCCTCCAGGGGAACCGGCATCGGGGCCCGAGCAGGCGGCTGTGGAGCTTTCCAGATTTGAGTCCAGAATGGTGGCCTTGGAGCGCAGTTTCACTGCCTTCATGGAGCAGCAGCGGGCGCTGATAGCCGGCCTGTCTGGTTCCTCCACCCCAACCACTGGGCCCTTGACGTCAAAGTTGACCCAGGAGGCTGAGCCGATTGTCGAAACCTTTCGGGCTCAAGTCGATCCTTGGCCAAAGTCTCACTCGGCCTCCTGTTCAGGACCGAGGTTGTCACTGCCAGGGTAGTCGGCGCTGGGGCCCTCGATTCTTCCTCTGAGGCATTGGCATGGGAAACCAAAGACGAGGAGTCCCTGGATACCTGCCGGCATAGAGATGTCCCTTCCGATTTCTCCGGTATCCAAACCTCTGAGAATTACCCCTCCGGAGGACATGAGGTTCTTGGACTTCGTGCGGGATATGTTCAAGGATTTAGCGTTCCCCAAGGAGGATCCTCGAGCTGACGAGCTCGAGATCCTCAAGTATGAGGCCCCCCCCCCCCTCGGGAGGCCCTTACTGTACCCGTGCCTCCGATCCTGGAATGACTGATGCTCCGCATGTGGGAGACACCGGCGTCAGGGCCAGTGATCAGCAAACGGCTCGACTCGATGTATCAAGTCCACCGGAGCCCTGTGTTTCAAAAGTCGCAGCTGCCACACAACTCCATGGTTGTGGAATCAGCCATGTGCAGGCTGAAGAGCCAGAAAAGGCACTCCTTTAGTGCCTCCCGGCAGGGAGGCCCACAACTTGGATGCTCTTGGCAGGAAGTGCTTCCAGGGTTCAATGCTGACCTGTCGGATCCAGGCATACCAGTTGTACATGGGCATGCACCTGAGAGACCTGGTGAAGGAACTCGACGGGTTCTCAGCTGGTCTCTCCGAGGAACCTTTTTCAGCGCTTCAGGGGCCTGTCCAAAGCCGTCTGAGTGCTCGAAGTTTGTTTCAGGCAGCCTATGATGGGTTCGAGTCAGCAGCCAGGGTAGATGCGGCTGGCATCGGTGCCCAGGCATGGCTGTAGTCGTCGGACTTCAAACAATGGGTTCAGGACAAGTTGGTTGATTGTCCCATGCCAAGGGGAAAATCTCTTTGGCAAACCCATGACCGACAAGGCCACAGAGCTGGAGACTGAGTACATGATGAGGACACGGCTCTCCAAGAAGACCTCTGCCCCTTCTTGCAAGAAGGGCTCGGGTAAAAAGCCCTTTTACCCAAGGAAGGGTGCTGCTTACCAAAGCTGCCCCCATTTTCAGGTCTCCCCGGCTCCCCAACAGGGGCAGCAGGCCAAGGGACAGGGGCATGGCCCATGTAAGCAGAAAGCCCCCAGGCACCAGCTCCAGCCTAGCCTAGCCGTGGCTTTTGACTCCTACAGCATGGCCCCTCATCCCACAGGAGACGGGCAGATCACAGGATGCCGGCTTGCTCTGTGTGCCCACAAGTGGACAGCCATTACCACTGATGCCTGGGCTTAACCTTCCTGGACTACCTGCCATCTTCACCTAGCCCAGGTGTCTCCTCCATTACTTCCCGGGAGAGCCCTTCAGGTCTCCCCTTCACCGGGACCACCTTCTGAAGGAGTTGGCGGGTCTTCTCGAGGATCAGGCGGTAGAACCAGTGCCCCCACCACCCGCAGGGCAGGGGCTCCTACTCCAGGTACCTTTTTGGTGTTAAAGAGGACAGGAGGCCTCAGACCCATCCTCGACCTGCACAACCTCAACAAATTCCTGGTGAGTGAGAAGTTCAAGATGCTCTCCCTTGGCATATTGCTGCCTTACCTCCACCAGGGAGACTGGCTATGCTCCTTAAATCTAAAGGATGCATATGCACACATCCTAATACACCCCAGCCACAGGCAGTATCTGTGCTTTGTGGTGGGAGGCAATCACTACCAGTACAGGGTACTCCCCTTTGGCCTGGCATCAGCCCCCAGGGTGTTCGCAAAGTGCTTGGCAGTGGTTGCTACCTCTCTCAGGCTCCTAGGGGTCTTTGTCTTCCCTTATCTCGATGACTGGCTCATCAGAGGCACTTCAGCCAGCGAGGTCCATCAGGCCACAACCCGCACCATCCAGGAGCTGCAACACCTAGGGTTTGTGATCAACTACCCCAAGTTCAGCCTCACTCCGACTCAGCAGCTGGAGTTCACTGGGGCCAGAATCGACACTCTTAAAGCAAAGGCCTATCTGCCTGCAGACAGAGCAAGTGAGTCGCAGGTCTGCAGTGTCCACAAGGCATTTCCTGCGCCGCCTCAGCCACATGGCTTCCACAGTCCATGTGACCCCAGATGCGGACCGCTCGGTGGTGTCTGAGACCAGTGGACTCAGGCCACAGGGTGCCTCCAGGACAGGGTCAAAGTGTCCAGGCGTCCAGTACAGTGCCTGGCCTGGTGGCTCCAACCGCAGCACTTGGAGGCAGGAATGCCTTTCCAGGCTCCTCTGCACACAAGAATCCTTACCACAGATGCATCCCTGCTGGGCTGGGGGAGCAGGGGGTATGGTCTCTGAACGAGAGGACCCAACAAATCAATTTCTTGGAACTCTGTGCCATCCGCCCAGCCCTGGAGGTTTTCAGACAGTTTTTGGCCAACGAACCTGTCTTAGTGCAGACAGACAATCAGGTGGCCATGTTCTACATGAACAAACAGGGTGGTATTGGGGTCCTGTCCCCTATGTTGGGAAACCCTAGACCTATGCTCCTTTGCAGCCCGGCATGGCATTCTTCTCCGAGCAGTCTACCTGCCAGGTCAGAACTGGCTAGTGGACAGGCTCAGCAGGATTCTTCAACCCCACGAATGGTAGCTGGACCACGGGGTAGCCAATTGGCTCTTCCAGACCTGGGGGCAGCTGGTGATGGACCTGTTTGCAAGTTCAGACAATCACCAGTTGCACCATTTCTGCTCCAGGCAACCCCACCTGCATAGGGTGGCTGCTGATGCATTTCTGATACTATGGTCCGGGGACCTTCAGTATGCGTTCCCCCCCCCCCCCCCCCCCCCCCCCCCGCCGACACCACCTCTGATGGCCATGATGCTGTTCAAGATTCTCCAGGACAGAGCCTCGGTCATCTTTTTTGCCCCACGGTGGCCCAGGCAACCCTGATTTCTGCAGCTAGCGGTGGAGGCTCCCATTGTCCTCCCCACGCCTCTTATCTCAGGAGGGGGGCTCTCTTCTGCACCTCAATCTCAGCTCCCTCAATTTGATGGCGCGGCTGCTGAAAGGGTAATTCTTGCTCCGCTCCTCCTTCCAAAGAATATTGAAGAGGTCTTGCTGTCCTCGTGGAGTGGTTCTGCAATACCTTCTCCACCTCTCTGATTTAGGCCTGAAGTCCAACTCTGTCAGGATACTTAAGCGCCCTTATAGTGCACCACTTTTCCGTGGATGAAAAGCCTCTCTCTGCCCACCCATTGGTCTTTGGTTTCTGAGAGGCTTACTTCTCTTGAAACCCCCTGTCTGCCTCCTCTTCCCCTCCCCCCCCCCCCCCCAGCGACAGAGTGGGATCTGAATGTGGTGTTGGGGCAGCTTACTAGGCCGCCCTTTGAACCGATTTGCTAACTTCCATCTACGCTCTTTTGGAAGTTGGTTATCTCCAGGAACAAGCAGGAATGAGTCTTCACATATGGGTATCGTCGGTACCGACAGAGCCTGCGTGGGAACGCTCCCCAGCATCCAGTTAGAACACTTTTGGGAGCATCCCACCGCCTGCGTGCTGCCTTCCCGCCTTTCCCAACTGCCTCTCTCCAGTTTTCTGTTTTCCGTCGAACCGGCAGGACATATTCCTGTCACCGCAGAAAATTCTTCTTTTTTATTCTTACTTTTTTGTGGTCGCGTCTGCCTTCCCTCGACGCTACCGGTACTGCCAGTACTTTTCTTTCTTTTTCCTGAAGAAGTTCTTCTTTCCTTAGAAATTTTTTCCTGTTTAGTGCCTGACTGTTTCTAGGCCACTAGGCCTCTACCCCTCCATTATGGAAAAGCCAGCCACTATCCTTAAGAAATGCTCAAAGTGTGGCGGTACAGATATTTTTTCTGACACTCATACTTGGTGTCTAAAATGTTTGGGTCCTGACCATTGCCCTCTGGAGCGTCTCTCCTGCTGGAGCTCAAACAGAAGAAGTCTTCAGAATCGAGCACAACTCGATACCCGGTTCACATCGCTCTCGATGTTACCAGCTAGAATATCATCATCTTCACAGGATCTGGTAACCAAACAAAAGTCTGTAAAGACTAGCCAGTCCTCGAGTGGTAGATCTCCTTCTCAGCATCGAGATGGCTTCGGCCTTGCCCTCAAGGACATCTTGGCAATAAAGCCCCGGCGGGAGTCTTTGAGCTCCAAAGCATTAACGGGGCTCCGGGTTGTTCCCGGGTTTCTTACCTCAATGAACATACCTGGGCCATGCTCGGTGGTTGTGGCCGCTTTGAGCGGTACCGACACCCCGGCATCGGCTATGGTGATGGACAAAACACTCCTCACCGATGAACGTAGTCTAGCACTCTCGGCTACTTCGGTACCGCTAGAGTTGCTGCAGACCATTCGAGTATCGGTATCGCCTTTGGTACTAGTACCGGTGTCGACATTGGTGTCGGTACCGTCCATGCTTGCTTCGACAGAATCGCTTCCCTCGATGCCGAGCCTGGAATCTATCTCTAGCATGGAGGATTCGGTACCGACTCATCTCGGTACCGACCTCGGGCGGTACCAAAGACATCGCTTTAAAGAAAATCCGATGCTTCATCCTTTTCAGTCTTCCGATCCCGATGACTGGGATGAATCCATCGGTACCAAGGCTGATTTTTCTACAAATCTAGCCTTTACCCCTCATTTTAGAGTCCTCCTCGGGGGTGATTTCTTTTCAAGCTTTTCTGCTTGATATGGCAAAGTTACTTGCCATTTCTATACCTGATAAAGAATCCCTACTGGGGAATTCAGAGACACTGCAATTCCCCTGGATTCCAAAGGAGGTGATCATGCTTCCTTTGCATCAGATCTTACAAGATCTACTGTTAAGAATGTGGGAAACTCCTTTAATGGTATCCCCACATTCTAAGACACTTGATACTATGTACAAGGTCCCACCTTCTCCAGGTTTTCAAAAGACTCAACTTCCGCATCATTCTATTGTTGTAGAATCAGCAAAGAGGCACTCTTCTTATCCGCCAGGTCGTGAGTCTAGGACTTTAGATGCCTTTGGACGTCGATGCTTCCAGGCATCCGTGCTTTCAGCAAGAATTCTCATATTTTGTATATGGGATTATGTCTTGAAGAGGTCACAAAGAACTTAGTTTTTGAACCCTTTTCTTCCAGAGCATAAAAGAGCAGACTATTCCTTATTAGTCATTCATGCTCAAAATATCTCTAGGTTCCTTAATCGTGCTTCCCTGGACTGTTTTGAGTCTATTAGCAGAACTTCTGCTATAGCCATAGGAGCATGACGCATAGCCTGGCTCCAAGCTTCAGACTTGGACAGATGGGTTCAGGAAAGGCTGGGAAATACTCCTTGTACTGGTGAAAATCTCTTCAGCAAGGAGGCTTTATTTCAAGCTAATCAGTTGAGCACTGATGCTGTTACTTTCAGAGGATTGTCAAAACCTTCCTCTATCCCAGCTAATAAAAAATCTCATAAAAAGCTTTATTCCCCCAGGCGAAAAAAGTTTTATCCATCTTCTACCCGTTCTGCAGATGTTTCCAAAGATGGGTAACACCACACCAGGATCCTTTCTTCAGAAACCACCAATGAAGCAGATTTCCTCACCCTCACCAATAAACATCTCTCAATATGCCTAATTTACCGTGCACCTACCTCAAATACTGACCTAACAAGGATACTACAATTCATATCAGAAAGCACCAGCTCGGCAAAGGAACAAATCATCCTAGGAGACTTCAACCTCCCGTCTCTTCAAGAAGAACAAGCAGCAACCTTCCACACCGCCATGACTGCAATGAATCTGGTACAGATCATACAAGAACCTACACATGAAAAAGGCAACACACTAGACCTCATATTCGTAAACTCCACAACTGCCTCTTCAGGTAAGAACCTGCAGATCTCGCCGGTACCTTGGTCTGACCACTACCTCATCACCATGTCCCACACCTACCAACACATGACCAACAAGGAAGAGGGACACCACACAAGAAGATTCAAACATTTAACAAAGACTTCTTAGCACAAACTCTACCAAAACTACAAACAAGCTCCAGCAACATTGATGACCTAATACACAACTGGAACACCACGATCTCCACAGCATCTAAAGCACCGACTGACAAAGCCATTACCAGACCTCCTCCCACAAAGGCCAGATGGTTTACCCACAGTCTCCAAAAGCTGAAAACAAAACTCAGAAGAACGGAAAGAAAATGGAGGAAAACCAAAGACGACAGCGACCAAAACGAAATACCTATACGAACTCAACGCATACCACTACGAGACTGACGAAGCAAAAAAACCTACCACACGAAAATCTTAAACTCTTCCATAAACAGACCTCGTGAACTCTTCCAGATTGTCAAAAAGCTGACAAAAGCACCCAATAACTCTGACCAATTACCGAAGATTCCACCAGAGTTACTGGCCCGCCAATACAAACTACAACGACCTCAAAACCCTCAGCCACACGCAGAGATACCCACAACAAACCACCACCCCAACTTACACAGTGACTGGACCACCTTCAAAGAAACCACCACAGAAGAAATATCATCCACCATCTCCCACCTAAACACCACCACCTCTCCGCTGGACCCCTGCCCCTCTGATTGGATAAAGAAATCCAAAGACGAACTAAGCGCGCCATTGACCTATATCGTCAAAGAATCCATCGCCCAAGGGCACATGCCAGACACCCTCAAAACTACAATCATCCGACCATCCATAAAAAAGCCTAACCTGGATCCCCTTGACCCAGCCTCATACAGACTGATAGCAAGCCTACCTTTCACCGCCAAGATAATCGAGAAGATCGTCCAGCAGCAACTTCAAGAACACCTGGACACCAACAACATACTGGACCCACAACAACACGGCTTCCGCCCACTACATGGAGTGGAGACCCTCATGAACACCCTCATCATAGGAACACAAGAAAAACACTCTGGATATGCCATGATCTTCCTTGATATATCTGCTGCTTTCGACACCATCTCCCACAGCATCCTCATACGCAGACTACAGACAATTGGGATCAAAGACACCGTACTTAAATGGTTTCAATCTTACCTAACAAATAGACAACAACTAATCCGTACCAGCACCTTGACCTCGCCCCCCTTCCAGCAATACCAAGGAGTCCCTCAAGGATCAACTGTCAGCCATGCTCTTCAACATTTACCTCCAACCACTCTGCTCAGTCATACGCTCTCACAACATCAGCTTCCACATATATGCTGATGACAACATGCTCTACGCCCCTATTATGACCACAAACCCAACAAACCCACATCTATCAGCATGCTTCTCTGAGGTATCCAATTGGTTACAAGAAAATAACCTGTCCATCAACATAAAGAAAACTGAAGCCCTCATAGTGACAAAAGACCCTGACTTCACACCACCAACACACCCTGACTTCACACCACCAACACACCTCAACATAGGAACCACAAGCATTCAAATCCAGCCACAAATAAGATATCTGGGCATTATTGACCAAGCCCTCACCTTAAAGCAACAAATTGCCAAAATCTCTGGAATAATATTTCACAAAGCAAAATTAGCGCAACGTCTCAGACCACTTCTCGATCATCAAGACTTCCGGACAATAATGCAAGCTATGACACTCCCACATCTGGACTACTGCAACGTACTCTACCATGGCCTTCCAGCCACACAGACCAACCCCCTCCGAACAGCATTGAACACCACAGCAAGAATCATTCAGAAAGCAAAGAAAACTGACCACATCACCCCAATCCTGAAAAACCTACACATACTTCCACTCGAAGCAAGGACTAAATACAAATCCATCCTACTCACCCACAAAGCCATCCACCAAACACAGAACACCCAGCTTTGCACCCTGCTGTCTCGACCAGCTCACAGCAAAACTACCAGACAAGCCTCCAACAACTCCCTCACCGTCCCTCACAAAAGAACTAAATGCTCTTTAGCATTTAGAACGGATATGCAATCGAGCCTTTGAACTCTATGCTCCATCCCTATGGAACTCTCTACCGAGCCATCTCAGAAACAATGCTGATCTACTATCCTTCAGAAAACAGCTAAAAACCACCTTATTCCAGGAATACTTCAATAAGACTCCCACCAAAAAGTGCACCAACCTCTGATCTGCCAACCGTGATCCACTGATCCAAAGCTGCACTAAACTGTCCATGTCCTTGTCAGTTTCCTGTACCAGGATATCTCATACTTTTAACTGCAAGGGGACCCGATCTCTTCAGAGACTTACTAAATTGTAAGTCTTCTCAACTCTGTATTAATTTCTATCCCTCTTAGCCCAAACATTCAGTCTCTAAGAGTACTACTAATCAACTGGAGGGCTTATTCTCTAAGCCATAGGATTTTCTTCAATACCTACTCCAGTAAGTAGTTTCCATACAGAGTTTTCTCCCTTTTTTGCGATTCATCTCCTTCTCACATATCTTTTTAAGGCAGCTTTTCAGACAGAAATTGGGTATCACTACTCCAAATTATGTCAGTTGGTCCTCTCCAATCTATAGGACCTAACTTTTATGCTGCCTTAACAGATAATTCCAAAAGAGATCCAGAACTCATCAGGCCTGTCTGCTATTCTTAGCCACCTTCAGTTCTCTTTGGCTCCAACAGAATAGATTAGGTTGCACACTGGCAATTCAACAGCCAGATCTAAGCAACCTACAACATGCTCTCTGCAATTCTACAACAATTCTACCTTTATGGAAATGGGTAACAGGGGTAACATATGGAAAGCAGTGTGTATTAATGCCCGTAGCATGGGAAATAAGATCCCTGAGGTTGAAGCTTTGGTGGGAGTGGCTGACTTGGATTTAGTGGCAGTTACAGAAACATGGTTCACAGAAAACAATGACTGGGATGTAACTATACCTGGCTATACTTTATTCAGGAAGGACAGGGTAGGAAGAAGAGGAGGAGGAGTGGCACTATATGTAAAAACTACTATTAAAGCTTTGGAATTACAGAGCTTAAAAGGGAGAGAGGAGGCATTGTGGGTTAAACTAGAAAGAGGGAAAGAGAAATCTATTTGCATTGGAGTGATATACAGACCTCCCTCACAAGAGGAAGAGGTGGACAGAGAGTTAATTGAAGACATACGCAGCATTGCTAGGAAAGGGGAAGTGCTACTGATAGATTTCAATATGCCAGATGTTGATTGGCACATTCCTGCTGCAGTATCATCTAGAAGTAAGGAGATCCTGGATTCTCTACAGGGAGAACTATTCAGGCAATTGGTAACAGACCCCACACGTGAAGGGGCCATACTGGACTTGGTGCTTACCAATGGTGAAAGTGTTTCTCATGTTGTAGTGGGAGATCATTTTGCATCCAGTGATCACCAGATGGTGTGGTTCAGTATTAGGACTAGGGCTGTTAGAATCCATTCCAAGGTGAGGATCTTAGACTTTAGGAAGACTAACTTTGCGAAGATGGGCCAATACCTCAGGGAGTCGTTAGTGGGATGGGAACAGCTGGGGGATGTAGAAAAACAGTGGGCAAAACTGAAAGGGGGTATTTTAAGGGCAACCAACCTTTTTGTTAAAATGGTAAATAAAGGCAAAAGGAACAGGAGACCGCTATGGTTTTCGAAGGAAGTAGCTGAAAAAGTGAAGAAAAAGAGGGAGGCCTTCATGAAATACAAGAGATCACAGAGAGCAGAAGACAGGCATCTGTATTTGGAAAAACTTAGAGAAGCTAGCAAAGTAGTCAAGAAGGCAAAGATTCAAAAGGAGGAGGAAATAGCCAATGCAATAAAATGGGGGGATAAGACATTTTTCAGATATATTAGTGAGAAGAGGAAGAGCAAAAGTGGTATTGTCAGACTCAAGGGTGCAGGGGGGGAATATGTAGAAGCTGATAAGGATAAAGCGCAATTGCTTAACAAATATTTTTGTTCTGTGTTCACAGATGAAGAACCAGGAGCAGGACCTCAGAAAACACCCACAAATAAGAACAGAAGCGAGGGACATCTTGAACTATTTTCAGAAGACTGTGTTCGTGAGAAACTAGCTCAACTTAAAGTAGACAAAGCGATGGGACCGGATGGGATACACCCTAGAATACTGAGGGAACTTGGGGACGTTCTAGCAGCTCCACTGACTGACCTTTTCAATGCCTCGTTGGAGTCGGGAGTGGTGCCAAAGGACTGGAGAGGGGCTCATGTGGTGCCTTTACACAAAAGCGGAAGTAAGGATGTGGTTGAAAACTACAGGCCGGTTAGTTTAACTTCGGTGGTGAGTAAATTATTGGAAACGCTGCTGAAAGAGAAAATAATGAGGTTTCTGGAGTCCAGCGGATTACAGGATCCGAGGCAGCATGGATTCACCAGAGGCAGGTCTTGTCAGACAAATCTGATTGATTTTTTTGACTGGGTGACCAGGGAGTTGGACCAAGGGAGAGCTCTAGATGTGGTGTATTTAGATTTCCGTAAAGCCTTTGACACTGTTCCTCACAGGCGACTTATAAACAAACTGAGCACCCTAGGGATGGACCCTAAAGTTACTGCTTGGGTTAGAAGTTGGTTGGGTGGGAGGCGACAAAGAGTACAGGTAAAGTACAAGACTTTATTAATATAATTCATGCTATCATCACCCCACATTTTGATTATGCAAACACAATACTTAATGGCATTTCAAAACAAAATATTAAAAAGATACAAATAATTCAGAACATAGCTGCCAGGATGATTATGAATATAAGCCCACTTGAACATGTTACACCAATTTTGGCTGAACTTCATTGGCTACCTATTTACTCCCGAATCAAATATAAAATTCTTGTCACTACATTTAAACTTATAAATAATCTTGCACCATCGGCACTCAATACACTGATTAATATAGACATCGATAAACGATCCCAAAGAAGCAGAAACTTAAATACCTTAACAATACCAAAAGATTTCACAAAAGCCAGAAAACAAACAAATAAGAGAGCTTTCTCACACTCTGCTCCAATTCTTTGGAACAATCTACCTGACAACATTCGCCTGCTATCTGATATAAAGGAATTTAGAAAAAAATTAAAAACTCACTTATTCATATTACACTACAATACACCCTCAGAACAGAATACTCAAATAGATACAGGCTAACATTTATACATTATTATTACATACTCTATTTTCAAAATAAATATCACTAATACACTATTAACCATACCACACTCTCATTCACATGATGATTATAGATTTAAACTAACAATGTATATATGTTCTAATATGTTATACCTTTAATGTTACAACATTCCTTGTAAATTATAATTATCTGTTCTATGTAAACTGACTTGGTATATTACATACCAATTAACCTACTGTTCCATGTAAACCGCACTTGATACTAGGGAAAGAGCGGTATATAAATAACTGTTAAATAAATAAAATAAATAAATAAATGGAGCTCACTCTGAGGAGAAGGATGTTGCCAGTGGTGTGCCCCAGGGATCTGTCCTTGGTCCGATTCTTTTTAACATCTTTGTTAGTGATATAGCGGAAGGGCTGTCGGGTAAGGTTTGCCTCTTTGCGGATGATACCAAAATCTGCAATAGAGTAGACACCCAGGAAGGGGTAGATAACATGAGGAGGGATCTAGCTAAGCTTGAAGAATGGTCTAGAATTTGGCAGCTGGGATTTAATGTTAAAAAATGTAAGGTCATGCATTTGGGCTGCAGCAATCCAAGGGAGCAATACAGTATAGGAGGTGAAGTACTTTTGTCCACTAAAGAAGAGCGGGACCTAGGCGTGGTTGTGTCTGATGATCTTAAAGTAGCTAAACAGGTGGAAAAGGCGACAGCAAAAGCTAGAAGGATGCTTGGGTGCATACGGAGAGGAATGGCTAGCAGAAAAAAGGAGGTGATAATGCCTCTGTATAAGTCTTTGGTGCGACCTCATTTGGAGTATGGTGTGCAATTCTGGAGACCGCACCTTCAAAAGGATGTGAACAGGATGGAGTCGGTGCAGAGGGTTGCTACCAAAATGATTAATGGGCTTCATTATAAAGCATATGAGGACAGACTTAAGGATCTTAATATGTACACCTTAGAGGAAAGGCGGGATAGAGGTGATATGATTGAGATGTTTAAATACCTCCGTGGCATAAATGTTCAGGGAGAGAGCCTCTTTCAATTGAAAGCAAGTTCTGCTACGAGGGGACATGGGATGAGGGTGAAGGGAGATAGATTCAGGAGTGATATGCGGAAATATTTCTTTACGGAAAGAGTAGTGGATCCGTGGAATAGTCTCCCAGTGGAGGTGGTAGAGATGAGGACAGTAACTGAATTCAAGAAAGCATGGGACCAACACAGAGGATCTCTAAAGGCAAAAAGTGGACTGTTGTAGTTGTTATGGAAGGACAAACTAGATAGGCCATGTGGTCTTTTTAAATCCCAGCTGTCGTCATATTTCTATGTTTCTATGTTTCTAAAGCTCTGCAACTGTGGACCTTTGCCAGAGAGCCTCAGAGCTACTCCTAATAGGTAGCTGCCAGATAGTTAAGAAGGACTTCAGCTGGTAGACTCTGCCAGTCATGTTCTTACATGACTGGTTTTTTTCCTACGCTTACCATATTCCTTAAAATTTCCTTTTAAGAAAAGGTAACCAGGGTTTAGACCATGTGAAAGCGTAAAAAATTGCACAGTTCCCTGGTTGTTCCACATCTCATTGGAACTTCCACAACAGGGATGCATTTTTTTCACTGCAGTTGGTCCTTATTCACTATTTTCCTTCTAATTTCCTATACTTCATGGTAGCTTATGTTGAACAGGAGAACGCATGATACTCATATTGCCCTCATAAAGAGGCAAACATGGTATCCCCTTATATTGCGTCTTTTTTTTTTTTTTTTTTTATCCAGCTACTATTTGAAATTATAGAAGGATCCAGACTTGATGTCTTAAGACTAAGGATCTTCTCTGCACTCATTCACGTACTTCTCGAGACCTGGTTATTCAGGGGCTAGATCTTTTCAAGAAGTCTAATCTTATCCCTGTAAGTGAAGAACATATTACCAGTTTCCACGAAACTTTCTCTATAGCTCTTCCATATTTAACCAGACAGAGATTCTCCATCAATATTCTCAAGTAGGTCCTAATCCTTCTTGTTGCGTCAATCTCTATACAACATCTGACTTTGAAAGATTTGTTTACTGTCCATATTAATTCTGCCCCAGCATACCATAAAACTCAATGGACAACCAATTTCTATGGTAATTTTATGAAATACTTTCTTTTACCGTTACCTTTTAGGTTACGTCACATCTGAAGATCTACATGTAAGGTCATCATCATAAGTGACTGACATCACTTACAAAAGACTTTTACTGATCTTCAAGAAATTGGAGGCTCAACGCCTAGTACAAATATCTTTCTCTTTCATTGGAATAAAGGGGGGTCTTAAAGACCTATCCCCTTTCTTCTGCAAAGGGTATTTCTGCCTTTTCATCCAAACCAGTCAGATTATCTCCACTCTTTCCTAGGACCTTATTCTGCTCCAAGGACAAGAAGTTCAATTTTTTGGACTTTACAGAAGCTTTAGCTATTTCTCAAAAGTCCAACCTCATTGAACTCCCCCAGTACTTTCTTCTGGGGTTAATTCTGGCCATGAGGACTTCTCATCTCTTTCTGTATTGCAAAATTTTATTTTTTCCCTCCTACTTCACATTGGGGGAATTTATTTGAGGATAATGATCTGACTGTCAACCACAGACCCTTATTACCCTCAACGACTATTTTTGCAATATTTTTGAGTGAGATCCACATTAGAAAATTAGGACTCAACATGCTGGGGCCTCCTCCAGGCATCTTAGCTTGGGAGTCCCCATATGTGAAGACTCATTCCTGCTTGTTCCTGGAGATAGCACAGTTACTTACCTGTAACAGGTGATCTCTGGGAACAGGAATAAGTCTTCACAACCCACCCACCTCCCCTAGGAGTTGTATCTCTCTATCTCTTTCCTTTCCCTTGCGCTCTCTCTTTGTCTCAGCTCTAAAACTCAACTGGAGAGAGGCAGTTGGGAAAGGCAGGAAGGCAGCACGCAGGCGCTGTGGGATGCTCCCAAAAGCGTTCTAATTGGACACTGGGGAGTGTTCCCACGCAGGTTCCATCAGTACCAACGATACCCATATGTGAAGATTTATTCCTGCTGTTCCCAGAGATCACCTGTTACAGGTAAGTAACTGTGCTTTCCTGGTGGCACGCGCATCTGCTTGGTGGGTGAGTGAGCTCCAGGCCCTAGTGTTGGAAAGACCCTATACCAGGTTCTATAGGAACTGGGTGGTGCTTCGCACACACCCCAAGTTCCTTCCGAAAGCGGTCTCCTTGTTTCACCTCAAACAGGTGGTATTTTTCCCAGGCTGCATGCCAGTTGGGCAGAGTCAGTCCTGCATACCCTGGACTGTAAGAGGGCATTGGCCTTCTATATTCTATATGCAACCTCATTGGAAGGCTTCTCAGCTTTTCGTATCTTACGACCCCAGTAAGCTGGGGGTAGCAGTATCAAAGCGTATGCTGTCCACCTGGGTGTCAGACTTCATTGCATTGCCTGGGCATACAGGGCAGCAGAGCTTAAGATGGAGAGTCGTGTTAGACGGCCCATAGGTTCAGGGCCATGGCAGCTTCAGTGGCTTATTTGCGCTGTGTTCCTTTTGGCAGACATCTGCCGGGCCGCCACCTGGTCTTCGAATCAGACTTTCGCAGCCTATTATTGCCTGGCTAGGGAGTCCCAGTGGGATGGTGCCTTCGGCCAGGCTGTACTCCGTAACCTGGTCTAGGCAACTCCTGCCCTCCGACCCTTCTGTGTTCAGGCTACCAGAGTGCTATTCCTTTAGTTTGCATTGCTATTGTTGCTGCTTGCGGCTCTCGTAGAGGGAGCCTTTTTTTTAGCTATGGGTTCTCAGTAGCCTATAACTGGGGAGTCCCATATGTGTGGACTGACTTCCTGCTTGTTCCCGGAGAAAGTGTAATTACTCCCCTGTAACAGGTGTTCTCCGGGAATAGCAGGAATCAGTTCTCACGACCCTCCCTCCTCCCCTTGGAGTTGCAGTCCTATTATATTTTGTTCTTTTTTTTTTTTTTTGCCATCTTTTTGGCTATGTCATTTGACTAAGCAAGATGGCACCATTGGGCGGGAAGGGGACTGCGCATGTGTGGTGGCAACTTCCAAAGGCTTTCTCTGAAAGCTGGGGATTTGCTCCGCACGAGGGCTCCATTGGCGCCGATGTCACCCATATGAGGACTAATTCCTGCTGTCCTGGGAGAACACCTGTTACAGGTGAGTAACTATGCTTTCTCATCCACCTTGAGCTTGGTGTATGCTCTAGATACAAAGCAGGAGCTGAAGGTGCATCCACTCCTGCAAGGGGTGTGGAAATCCACTACGATCTTCCCATTCCTGGAGGTGATCAAGGACATGATCCGGTCAAAGTGGGAATCCCCCAACTCACCACCTAAGGGGCTGAGGGTGTATAAGAAAATGTATGCTGTCCCAGAGAAGGAGTACATCATGTGGCTTGATATTCCCAGGGTGGATGCACAGGGCAGAGATGGTGGTCCATCTAGTAACCAATCTGTGGAAGGCAGATCAGCCTTAAAGGATACTCTGGACTGAAAGGTGGATTCATTGTTGTTGAACCAGTTTGCCATGGCAGCTGCTATTTAGTTGGTGGTATGTGCAGGCCTGATGTCTTGAGCCCTGCACCAGTGGATTCAGTCTCTTCTGCTGGATGTTACTATCCCTCTTTTGGAGTCTGCTATGGCCTTCTTTCTAATGCCATGTATGACCTGGTATGTCTAGCAGCCAGGGATCGTGCCCTTTCGAAGGTAACATGGCATCGGATCTAGCTCCAACACTGGGCAGTGGACACATTTTTTCCAAAGCCTGGTTGACCCAACTGGCCTTTAAAAGGAAGCTTCATTTTGGGGCCGATTTTGAGAAGCTGGTGAAGGACCTGGGTGAGACGAAATCTTATTGCCTTCTGGAGGACTGATCCAGGAGGCCTGTGAAGTGGGCAGAAGTCCTTTTACTGTCAACCTCTGCTTGCTCCTCACAGGCATGCAGGTCAGAATCCCGGGGCTCTTGGGACTCCTGTCACTGCCGGCCTAGAAAGCCCTTCTTCCCCTCTGCTTCTGGAATTCAGGTTGGGTCTTAGTCCTTTTGTGGAGTGTGGATCTTAGGATGCACCAGTGATTTTAGGCTGTTAAGTTCCTGGGCCATTGATCATGTGACCACTGAACTGGTCTCTCGATTCAGTACATTGAGCCCATTGAGAGTGCCTGTGCAGCCTAACATTTCATTTTATTAAAACTTGATATACTGCCCTTAGTGGGGACAGCAGAGTGGTGTACATAACATAATAAATTAATTTAATTAAATAAAGGCAAGAAAGGAATGACAAAAATTCAATAAGAAAGTAACACTGAGAAAAGATGATGGAAACATGAGGTGGGACCGCAGAGGAGACATGAGGGGAAGGCACTAGGAGTACCAGGGGCTAAATGAGTGCCTGGAGTTGGCTACATAAGGAATTAGAGATCGAATGGAAGATCAAAGGCTGTGCAGAACAGATGAGTTTTGAGCGTTGCTTTAAATTTTACAGATGTAGGCTTGAGCCGGAGGGGTGGGGAGAGGTGTGGGTCCTTAAAGGGCCCAGAAATTAGAAAGAAGAATGAGGGGTGTATTCTAAGTGCACCTGAGAAGGAAGAAAGCTCATATGAAATGAACGAAGAGAACAATGGGAGGTGTGTGGTATGATGGCAGAAAGATGGAGAGGGGTGTGTGTTTTGGGGTTGTGGTTTTGTGGATCTGGGTGAGAATTCCAAATTGTATGCGGAAGGAAATAGACAGCCATTATAACCTATATAGAAGGGGGAGGGGTTACATGATCAAAGCAGAATGAGTGAAATATCAATCTAGCAGCTGTGTGTTGAATGAGTTGAAGGAATTTAAGCTCATAAAGAGGGAGACCAGACCAGACAAGACAGAGTTGCAATAATTTAAGATGAGAGACAACCAGAGTGGTTAAGGCAGAGGTGAAGAAGAGAGACTGGACAGCTCTGATCGACGAAGGGACATAAAGGAGCATGAAAAGAGTGAGGAATATAGAATGACACTCAGATAGCAAAATGAAGGCGTGAGGGTAATGCAGAAATCATTGAGAATTGGAGACATGGAAGGGGAGTGGGCAGTGGACCGGAGAGCCAAGTTGGCTTTTTTTTTTTTTGAAGGGTTGCGTTTAAGATGATTAGCACTTAACCAGGCAGCCACACAAGAAAAACAGACATTGATAGATGATAGATCGGGATGGAAAGGGTTGGTATGAAGAAGCAGTCTAATAGCATAAAAATAAGAGATGCTGAGTTGCTGAATTAGAAGAGCCAATGGTGCAAGAAAGATCTTAAAAAGGAGAAGGGCCAGAACTGAACCTTGGCAGATGTTGCAAGAAAGAGGGAAAGAAAGAGGAGAGATGAGCCACAGTGACGTTAAATGAACGCTGGGAAAGAAAGAGCTAAACCAGTTGAACAGCGCTGCAGAGACCAGTATTGTGCAGGCATGCTAGAAGACTGATCGATGTGACTTATCCTCAGTTTTTGATCTCGAGAGTGATTATTCCCATGTTTGAAAGTGTGATGTACCTCTCTGCGTAATGACAAAAGAATAGTATCGGTGGAATGGCCAGAACAGAAACCAGACTGACGGGGATGAACGGTATTTGTAGATGCAAGATGAGTTGCCATTTGATTGAGAAACCTTTTTCTTTCCAAATTCCTTGAAAAGTAAGTTTGAGACCGGCCTATAGTTTGAGGAAGAAAGCTTGTCTAGGGAGGGATTCTTCAACAAAGGGTGGATGACAGCTTGTTTCTAGGATGAAAATAATACCCGAGGAGAGACTTATTGACAATGGTGAGAGCAATGGGTAGTAAAGTGAGAGAATGAATGGAAAGCCAGGATGAAGGTATTGGATCCAGGCGGCAAGTGGTCATTCGGGAAGAGGAAAGGAGCTTAGAAAAAGCAGTAGCAGTGGTGGGGCAAAAATTATCCCAGGTGTGTGTCAGGGATGAAGAAGAGTAAGGGAAGGGGGAAGGGATACACTAGAGGGGTTGGAGGAAGAAGAGGAAATAGTCATGGCCCTCCAGCAGGAATTTATCATGAGAAAAAGTGGCCAGTTGCAGGGAGGGTTGCGTGGTGGTGATAGTGGGCTGAAAAGGGGGCACCGATAGCTTAGAAAGAATGGAATGAGGTTGCTTAGTCTGAAATGATGGAGGAAACCAGAAAAGAATAGCATGTGTGTGTTTTTGCAGCAACAATCGTGCTGTGGTAGGACCTATGAACTTGATGAAAAAGTTGAAGAGGAGTGTAGGGGATTGCTGTCGCCACAGCGCCCAGTGTGGCACAACCAAGTACAAATGAGGAACCAGGGATGATGAAGATGTGGTTTAGAAGACTGGGCGAAGTGGCACTACACAATCACAGGTAGTGGTAAGAGAATACCACAGAGGCCTGTTGATCTACAAGCAGAGAATGGAAGTCTGCTGGGAAGATAGAATTAGAAGAAGGGAAGGAGGCCGGGGTATTGGGGGCAAGTCTGTGGGACTATATAAGGGAAGTTGCGGCAGTGGAGGGTTTTGGATGGAATTGAAGGAGAGAGGGAGAGACTAAAACAAAGCAGGGAATGGTAAGCCCAAGGAAGAGGGAAAGCAGAAAGATGCATAGGTGGGGAAGAAATAGCAGAAGAGGAGATGAGGTCAAGGATTTGGCTGGCAGCGTGAGTGGGAAAAGAAATGTGCTGAGTAAGCTCTAGGTCAGAGAGATGGGAAAGAAACAGCCATGCGCAAACCCTAGAAGATAGGTGATTTCAATATCCATGCCGATCTAAAATAGATTAGGAAAGTGGAGGGACACTTCAGAAATAGTGAGGAGGAGGAGGGAATCTCTAAGAACAAGCAGGAATGCAATCTTCAGATATGGGTGGTATCTGTACAGACTGAGTCCACGAGGGAATGCTCCCCAGCATACAATTGGAAAGCTTTTGGGAGCATGC
Source organism: Ichthyophis bannanicus (assembly GCA_033557465.1). Classification (NCBI taxonomy): domain Eukaryota; kingdom Metazoa; phylum Chordata; class Amphibia; order Gymnophiona; family Ichthyophiidae; genus Ichthyophis; species Ichthyophis bannanicus. Next base: position 922,085,435 of record CM066032.1, on the reverse strand, counting down.
CACTGTGCCTGCGCATCTTCTTTCCCAAGTCATCTTCTCAGTTCTTCATTCTTTGTGGAGCCTAAAGATTGTTTTCTTCTGTCCTGGCCAAAAAAATGTGTGTTTAAAATCTGTGCTCTGTCTTTCGTCAACGCTAGTACCATCCCTGATACCGGTCCCAATTTTTATTTTCATTTTAGTGTGTGTGAGCATATGTGTTTGGGGGGGGGGGGGGTCGGGGGTTCATTTTTTTTTCTAGTTTTGATGGTTTTGACCTTTAAATTTAGGCCTCTGTTTTTCTCATTGTGGTGGAAAAAGATAAGCAAACAAACCAGTGCCTTCCAAAAAATGTACCAGGTTCTCTGGTACCATTACCGGTCAACAATAAACATGACTGGTGTTTTAAAATGTTTGGGCCCAGACCATTTACCAAACGATTTGTCCTTTTGTGCCAACAAAAGACAACATAAGACTTAAAGGACAGAGCCAGACAGTATGGTTCTCTGTTTGTCCTGGACTCTATTTCAGTGGCTTTTGCCTTGTCGAGGACATCAGCCTCCTCTCTTGGTTCTCAGGTCTCTTCAAAGTCCAAGCATAAGACTAAGTCTGTCATTGGCATTGAAAACACATACTAATCCTTGTGGTAAGTTCCTTCATCGTCATCTGGATTCACCAAAAAGTGCATCTGATGCAGGCCATCCTGCCATACAGTCCTGGCAGGAGGACCAGCCCTCCAAAGCATCACAGGGGCTCCGGGATGCTCATGAGGCTTTGCCCTCCAGAGGACTACTGGTTCCATGCTCTGAGACAGTGGCTCAAAGCCCTCTGCGTGACTCTACCCAGTCATTGACATCCTCCCTCGACCAGCGCATCCTGGCTATAAAGAGGAGCTTGGCAGCACTCCTCACGATCACAGCATCGGCATCCAGCTTAAGATTGATGCATCTGGGGGCCAATGCCAGCCTTCAAAACTGCATCGGGGGATCCTCTCCCTCCGATACCTGCTTTGGAACCAACAGGCTCCTGGTGCCGCACCGACTGATTGGTATCTGCATAAGCCTCAACATCGGCACGAGACTAATACTTTTGATTTTCTATCAGAATTGGACTCTACCTCCTCCAGTTCCGACATATTAGAGGACTCCAGGGGTACCCAGGATCTTCTTTCGATTATTCTCCTCCTCATGAGCAGCATCTATCCCCCTGCCCGAGGATGTGTCTTTTCAAGACTTCATTCAGGACATGGCAGCAGGCCTGCGGATTATTGTGACATGTGAAACAAAACTGAGGGCAGAGGAATCTGTGCATTGATTTATGCAAGGTCTCCTGCTGTCTAAGCCACCGATCAAACCACCACCGGTGGTTTGGGATCTTTATTGGGGTCCTAGTGCCTCCTTTTGAGCCTCTAGCCACCACTTCTTTAAAATTCTTCTCGTTAGGTAATCATCCTCATCGCCCTCAACTCAGTTTGCAGCATCAGTAAACTGCAGGCTTTAGTGGCAGATCCTACATACACCCAGTTTGACCACGTCAAGGTGGTTCTCCGTACTGTCATATGCCCCCCAGCCCTCCGCCTAGGGGTCAGAGGGTTGGGGCTGCCATGATGTCCTTTTATGCAGAAAATGACTATAGCTTTTACTCCCACTATGCCTTATGGGAGTGGTAGTTTTTAGTCCTCTGATAAAAGGATAGCCGTGAGTCGAGTGTTAGGCAAAAATTGACAAAATTTATTCCCCCATCCCAAACAGACTTAGTGCAGAACAAACAGTACTCTTTACAGGAGCTTTGCTGGAAGGTTATTTACAGAAACAAAATAGCTGTGTTTTCATACTCCTGGCTTCCAAAACTTGCAAGGTATTTTTCGCTACAACAAAGTAGTAAATCAAAACAGCTGCTTCTTTTTCCTCAAAGAAGATGATTCCTTTCCTCTGCTTTATCTCAGCTCATTCACCCAAATCTTTAGTGAAGAGATTTAATGTCGTCTGCGAGACAGAGCATACAATCCATTGGAATTTCTTCTGAGTCAGAATTAAATTCCCATTGCATCTCCTCAACCTCAGGGCTTACTGAGCTTTGTTTCGAACTGTTACTGCGAGGCTGGGAATAACCTCTCTAAGAACTGGGGCATTTCCCCTGGGTACAGTTCTAGATGGTGAGGTCTTGTAAGGTTTGTGGCTGTGGGGATTCTTCCCTGGCTCTCCCCTAGTTCTCTCCAGCTGCTAGGCAATGCTTTATACCTTTCTGCATTCAATTCCTGCCTAAAGCACTGCCCTAGCTCTTTAGTACAAGCTGAGCCTCTTGACTTCCCTGGTTTAGTGTTAGGTTCCCACCTGTATAGACCTTGAGACCTTTCCTCCGGCAGTGAGATCTGAAGGGCTCCCAACTCTCTCCGTCTAGGCAGGTTCCTAGTAACTGGCTGTGCCTTCTCTCCTTCTGCTCGGTTAGTCTCACTTCCCGAACTACAACCAGGTTCTTCAGAGTCTCCAACCTTCTGAAGTCTCTGAGCCTCTCCACTTCTCTGAAGCTCTCCGTGTGCCAGTCTCTCCTTCTTGGCCACTGCTTCCTTCTCTGCCACTCCTTTCACCTCTTTGCTCTCTGCCAGGCCTTCTGCTTCCCTCCTCCTCCTCCCTTTCTGGGGCTACTGAGCAGCGTTTCTTTCTTCCCTCTGAAGCTTGGCTCGGCTTTTTTAAGCAGGTGAGAGTAATCAAACTCCAAGCTTTCTGCTACGTCAGAGCTTGGGTGTGTCAGCTCAACTGCTCCCTCTCTGCTTGCTTCTCTTGTGCAGACCCTGAGCTGTGTGTGTTGACTGACTGTCATTTTTAAAGGTAAAATCCACCTTTCTTTCTACTTCCATAGTCTCTGCCTGTGCTTCTGTATTACAGTACCCATCCACACTTCGTCCCGAAGGTGGTCTCAGCCTTCCATCTCAACCAATCAGTGATGTTACCAGTCTTCTTCCCCAGACCGCATGCCTCTAGGACTGAAGCACTGCTGCACACTTTAGATTTCAAACATGCACTGGCTTTCTACTTGGACAGAACCAAGAATCTCGGGAAATCCTCTCAATTGTTTGTTTTTTTTTTCTTTTGATCCAAGTCACCTTGGACTTCCAATGTCAAAGCACATCTATCCAACTGGATTGCAGACTGCATTTGTTTTGCCTATGCTAAAGATGGACTCTCCCTTGAGGATCATGTCACCACTCACAATGTGTGGGCTATGGGTAACCTTCATTTAATCTCCATTGATGAAATCTGTCAAGCAGCTACATGGTCCTCTATTCACACCTTTGCTGCTCACTACTGCCTAGACAGGGACTCCCGTTGGGATGCTGTCTTTGGCCAGGCTGTCGTCGGGCATCTTTTTGGGACTTAACTGCAACTCCTACCCTCTGCCCCGGTCGTTTTCTGGCACCAGACTTCCCTGTCGATCTTGCCAACTTCCATAGAGCCCAATGGGGGAACTTCGTATTCACACCTACTTAGCTCTATCATTTAGCTTTTGGGATACCACTGCTACCAACTCCAGTCTGGTACCTTGGAGTAAATGAAGACTGCATTCCTACTTATTCCTGAAGATAAGTATTGTTACTCACCTGTAACAGGTGATCTGGGAACAGCAGGAATTGGTCTTCACAACACACCCTCTTCTCCTAGGAGTTGTAGGGTCCCCCTCCTGCCCCCCCCCCCATCTCTCAGCTACAAACTTAACTGAGGAGACTTGTGAAGGCAGATGTGCAGTGGAGTGCTCCCAAAATCTTTCCACGCGGGCTCCATCAGTACCGACAATACCCATATTTGAAGACTGACTGACTGATTCCTGCTGTTCCCAGAGATCACCTGTTACAGGTGAGTAACAATACTGTCCCAAAATGTAGCGGAAAGTGAGGGGGAATACAGTAAGAGAAAGTGGACTTGAAGGTTGGCTGGCAAGACATCGCAGGGATTTGGGATAGTAGAGATTTTGTTGAATGAACTTCAGAGATTAGAGAAGAGTGGAAATTACAGCTACCACGCCACCTACTCTGGCAGTATGTGGGGGTGAAAAACGAGAAATCTGCAGGCAGGCAACAATGGAGGATGAGTTTGTCACCAGGTTTAAGCCATGTTTCATTTAAGAAAAGGAGTATGAGGGAATGGTGTGAGATGAGGTTGAAGAGAAGTGAAATCTACTAAACTGCAGTTTAGTAGACTGCAGTGGAGAGGAGGTGACACAGAAGGCAATGAACCTGTGGCAGTCAGCCATTGCAGGTGTTGGATGGGGCAAAAGGACCTCGGACAGTAGGTGATATATCTAAAATTCTGAATTACAGACTTCCTAAGGGGGGTATGGGTGGAGAAATGTCTAGTGGGTTGGAATCACACTCATTATGGAGGACACCAGAAGCAGCAGTAGTAGTGGTATTAGCAGGACCAAGTAAGTGGCGCTAGATGGAACAGCTGGCTTGCCGGGCCGGCAGAAAGCTAGCAGTGAGAGAGCGACAGTGGAATGCTTAACCTTGAACCTGGAGTCGCCCCAAGGAGCAGAACGTGCATGAAATGCTGCAATAGTGTTCTTTAAATTGAGCATACTGGTAGTCATCTGATTAGGCACCGGTCATGTTACTTGACAGACATCAGTTTCGGAAGGCAGAGGCAGGAAATAAGTGCAGGAACCAGAAAGGCAATGTAATGGCTGGAAAAGAATGCAAACCGCTAGTAAGACTGCAAAGCACAATTGCGCAGGACACACAGGTCATGTGACCACTGAACTGGCAGTGATGTCCCTAGAAACCTTTACTGACTTCTGTCACCACCTCTGCTGGTAGGGGGACACAACCCACTTGTCTGGACTCCAGGAAAGGAAATCTGGTAAGTTAAAATGTCACCTTCCTTTAGAGTTATTTCTAATGGGACAGCTCCTGACTGAATTTTACTTATTGGCAAGCTACATATACCAGTAACTAGTATCTGTTATGACCAAAAATAGAGAGGTAAGAACAGCAGATAATCCACAACTGCAAAACTGCTGTTTAAAATCATACAATGAAGACTTCCACGCCTTTTTATTTTTACTCCTCTCCCACACAATCTTCTTTTATTTAAGAAGGAAAAAGACTTCAGCACTTCCTTAATTTTAAATGTGAAAAAGTGTGGCTTGGTCTAAATGGTATACCATCCTTTCATTTATAAGGGTGTGAAGTATAACCATTCTAGTCCAACAACTACATGTAGTAGTCATATATAATGTTGTCTACTTACCCTTGCCCAAATCTTCCGTTTCTCATAAGAACTTCTGTTTTTGAAGAAACATTTTGGCTTCATACTCCTGATGCAGCTTCTTAGTGAAACAAGAGGCCCAACATTGGGTTCAGATATTACAAAGTAAAAGTGGAAGCATATAAACCTATTTGGAGTATGGATTGGCTTGAATGTAGAAACGGAAAATATTTGAGCAAGATAACTATTGATGGACAACATATGATTGTTGCATCTGGTTGTTAGACCAAAATAGTTACACATTGGAATGAGTGGTATTCCTTTTAAACCAATCCAGATTTGGTCAGAGTATAGTATTTATTGATGAATTTGAATAGACACTTTACCCAATTGTACATATTTGTTTAGATGTAAAACTAAGGTGTTTAAGACCTGTGATGCGTTTGAGCTGAAGCAAGGCCTTAATGTTGGCGAAATGACAAGTCTCTTATTCTCCCAACAATCTTGTTTTATTTAAAAAAGGGTAAAGATAAAGGTGCAGTAGCCTTCGTTTGTATAATTTTTAAAGCAACTAATATCTGTTGCCAGAGGCAGATCTACCGGTAGATGAAGGCACACTGTCAAGCTAAGAATATACAGAGGGTCCAAAGTTTGTTTTGGGGTTTTTTGGAGGGGGGGAGTTGCTATCAGATGTCTATCATAGCCTCCTGAATCTATAGCACAACTGTAGTCATTTTTCATGATTCAACTGATTTTTACTTGATGTCTGGCAGCTAAGAAGGGTGGTTAAATGTCTTGACATTTTACAGACTTTAAAACCTCTGGACTTGATGGAGCAAGTTGTGCTACCCTTTATGCAGCAGTTAAGGCTTGATTTTCCTGTGCTAACCTTACTCCTGAATGAAGGAAGTTAAGATTAGCATGGAAAAATTAGTGTAATACCACTGTGCTAAAGTGTCACATGATGGGCATGTTTAGCACATGCAAATGGCTGTATAATAAAATTGCTCCCAATGTAAAAAAAATTGCACTAAGATCTAGGTGCAGTGTGGTTTTGTGTTTTGGAGTGCTGAATCTTTACATTGGAAAGATGCAACCGGGAGCAAAATGAGTACAATCCCTGGTGGCCCAAGTGGGAAATACCTGATTCCTCCTGCCTGTCTGCCCACCAGGCAGCCAAATAGATAAATCACTGGTAGCCCTAGTGGGCCCCATCACCTGCACCTGCCAGACAGATTAATCATTGGTGACCCTAGTGGACCTTCACACCCGCCCCACCCCCCAATCCCCACTCCCGGTGCTTCTCAGGTTGGGAGGCAGAAGTGTAACCCACATGCTCCTACATTTGCACTGCCATATTTTGCAAATGGCAGCTCCTGACCCCCGCCCAGTGTACCAAAGTATGCACAGTGCGAGGTCAGGTGTTGCTATTGCAAAGATGGTTCAAAATCAAAAAATCCCAAATACTAGTATTCAAATCAATAGCTCATCAAAAACAGAATACTAATTCCCCCAACGATAATCACCAATTTTTTGTCGGGTATAGACCGCAAGGCAGAGAGGACATCCCTCTAAACCTCGCGCAGTACATGCCCCTTTTTTTTATTTATTTATTTGTCAACTTGTATGCAGTAGTTTTATTTAAAATCCATAAATAAGTCCACACTTATCTGCTCAAGCACGACGTGCACGTTTCGAAGCACCAGGCTCCTGCTTCAAGTGTATCAGTGAGAAAATAGTGTGACCATTCCTTTCTTCCTCAAAAAACGCCAAATCTATGTTTTTTGAGGAAGAAAGGAATGGTCACACTATTTTCTCACTGATACACTTGAAGCAGGAGCCTGGTGCTTCGAAGCGTGCACGTCGTGCTTGAGCAGATAAGTGTGGACTTATTTATGGATTTTAAATAAAACTACTGCATACAAGTTGACAAATAAATAAAAAAAGGGGGCATGTACTGCGTGAGGTTTAGAGGGATGTCCTCTCTGCCTTGCGGTCTATACCCGACAAAAAATTGGTGATTATCGTTGGGGGAATTAGTATTCTGTTTTTGATTGCAAAGATGGTGGCAGGAAATTGTGGGGCTACGTTCTACCTCTAAACCTGGAGGATAAGAGGAGGCCCGGCCTGGGAGATTGAGAGGTGAGAGCCCAGTAGGGCCACCAGTGATAACTTTTTTTTTTTTTTTTTTTCTTTTCTTTCCTTGGCAGTCAGTTTGGGGGTGAGGGATCAGGAAGGAGTTGGAGGCTGGCCTGTGTTCTTTATCTCCTTTCCTTTCAGTGCATGAGCCAATCCCTGCACATGCCCTGATAAGAAGGGAGATAATTACAAACATGATTGCACATGTGCACAGCGGTCAAATATAACTTTGGCTCCTGTGTGCATGTGTCTGGTTTGCTCTCCCTGTTTAGTACAGATGTATTGTGCACAACTCATTTACATGCTGATGCTTACAGCATAGCTGAACAAAACCTCTGTGCTAAACGTGCGTTAGGAAACTGCACTAGCAAAGGCATAGAGGATAATAACCTGCACAGAGCAGCAGGTACAACTCTAGCTAATTTACTGGGCAGACTAGATGGACCATGCTGGTGTTTATCTGCAGTCATTTACTATGTTACTATGTTACTGTATTTCAACCCCTCAGACTGCAGCTCTCATAATCCTCCCGCCACACTCCTCCCCCGTGTGACAAGCCTTCTCTTCCTGTTTAATGTAACTAGCAACAGAGACTAGGTAGGTTTCCAGTAATAGGAAGGTTGTGGCAATGGAGCACTAGTATTTGGTTGCCCTTGTGGATCGGAAGAAGGTGAGCTGAAGGAAGTTCTGTGCTGTACAAGTTCTTTACCTAGGTTTTGTTGGCTTTTTTTTATATTTCTATAAGCATGCCTCACTGCAGACCCAGAACCCTCTGCCACTTGCACCCATACTATTACAAGTATTAGCTACTACAATGCATTTTTGATTAGCAATATTTTGAGATCAATAAAGAAACAGTGCCCTCTGTTTCACTTCGTCTATATGCATGCCTTGGAGTATTACAAGGACTGCAATAGCTTGTTCCTTATGACCTCAAGCCAAAATGTGACTCTCTGAGCATGCCTGGATTTCCATATAGGCCCATTGGAGAGCAAAATTCTAGGGGCAGCAAAGTTCCCCGAGTCACAAAAATGCTGTGGTTCATCTAAGCCACAAGACATTATTGAAGGAAGCTGCGTTTCATTGCCTCAGTTGTGTGTGGTATGTTTTGTGGGTTGTGTGTGTGTTTTGGGTTTGGGTTTTTTTTTTTAACTTGCATCCTAATGTGTATTTGAAGCCCTCCCCCCCCCCTTTTTTTTCTTTCTATTGAATGAATCAGCACTGTAGATACACTTTGGTATCAGAGTGTGGTTGTCATAATCCAGGACTGACCTCCAGGTCCACTTGGCAGCTTTGCTATTTCATCATCGGGTGAATTGCATCATAATAAAAGTGAACTTTGCTACCATTGTTAAGTCTTTGAACAGTGTAAATTTGTCCAAAGACAAATATTCAAAAAAGCATTTGTTTGTTTCTGCAGAGAATATGTGAATTCTTTATTTTTGAAAATCTAATGTCATAATTTGGCATATAATTCTGGACATACAATGCATTTTATGTATAGTTAAAAGGGTGCAGTCCAGGGGCATTCTGAAGATAATTATACATATGAGGCGCACTATCGGCACTAATATGTATAGCCAGCCACTGTACCTATAGCTTAGATGTCTTGCTGTGCCTCCTGAAAACTAGGTATAAAACAAGTAGCATGATAAAATGTATAAGCTTATACATACAAGCACAGCTATTCAGCACTTCTACATGTATCAATAGAGAAAATCACATATACTAGTATATTCACTGTTTGCTGCATGGATTACATTATTGACTATATGAATAATTTGAAGTGCCTGGACATTTCAAATTATTTTCTTGATACCATGATGAGAAATATACCTCAGTATATAACTATGGCTAGTGGGAAGAAGTAGTATGGGTAAGGTTGGGGTAGAAGGCTAATTTGATTCAAAGACCTTATCTGCCTCAGTTGATTAAAAATCTCTTTTAAGCCATTCACAAGGGCTCAATGTGTATTCGCAAAAATGCTTCATAGGGGACTACGGGACTATTGAGTTTTGTGGTTTTGTTTTTTAATTAAACTTGATCCGTTACACTTGGTTTGTGTTGAAGAGGTGGTAAATTAGGATCCTATCTGCACATATGATGGAATACAGATTTGTTTTAGTTTTAAAAATGAGAGATTTCATGGCTTTTGAATTTTCTGGTCCAGCTTACCTCATTCTGGCCATCTTGGTTGCTGGGACCATACAGATGCTTATTTCTGTCATCAGAAACTTGCTGCAGATTAAACAAAAGATGATGATCTTTCTCTGTATTCTTGAGAGGTTTCCAAATCCTACTCATATTAACAATTTCTTTCTTAAATGATCTACCATCTGCCTCCCTATGATGGAGAGGAGGGAAAGGATTTTGTCCTTAGCTTATGCCTTTTTTAGGATTAGCTCAAGTGGGAGTTCTTTGCGTTTTTTTTTTTTTTTTCTTCCAGGTACAGAAGGTATTTTCTATCCCTTGAAGAACTTACAATCTAAGTTTGTGACTTATTTTTGTTTTGTTTTGTACTTGGAAAGGATGCTTCAGTCTCTTCTATATGACTGAGTGTTGGAATCTACTGGCTGCTATTTTGCTTATGTACTAATCAGCTGCATTGTCATTCTACTTGCATCAATGTGATGTAACCCTTCCTGATGGGAGACAAGCATTTACAGTGGCTGGAATGGACTTCTGACGGGTTGCAGAAGGAGCCAGAGCTGGCTATTTTTAGGAAGGCTTTGAAGACCTTTTTGTTCCCTTACTAACTCGCCAAGTTGGACTTGGGCATGTAACAAGTATTCAGTTTCTATTGGGGGTGGGGGTGCTGGTATTTAATATATTTTTGTAGGGTATTGGTATTTGCCTATGTGTTAAATTTGTTGACTGCCTTGAATGTTTTGGCATATGGTGGTATTGAAATTCTAAAATTAAAAAAAAATAAATACCTTTTTTGTTCTAAAACACTGATATTGCAGATAGGAAAATGGAGTCTAGCTCAGGCTGTAGTCTGTGTGTGGGTTTTTATTTTCTTTCTCCTCCACTGTAGCTCATTCTGTGAAGCTGGTTTCATCTGGGAGATGTGTGAATTTGAGTGATCTTTTTTTGTTTATAGATGCAGGGAGTCTCAGTGACCCTTTTTTATGAGAGTCAGATCAGCTTTGCTTGTTTGACACCATGTGGTGGTATACTTAGCCATTGTCTCTTTCCCCAAAACTGTAAGCAACAGAAGCTTTTTAAGACCTGACTGTGAGGTAGGGTTGCCAACTGGCTCCAGATGCATCTGACAGACTTGATGCAGTCCTGTATTTAGCCCATTGCATGCTGGAACTTTTTCTGATTTCTCTATTGCACTCCATGTGAAAAGCAAGACTACATGTCCCTGCACCAAATGGGGTAAACCCAGGACTGCACCAAAACTATTGGGTGCATCTGAAGCCAGTTGGCAACCCTACTTGGAGGAGAAGCTTTGGCAGAAATCTAAATTAGAGTATCAACCATATAGGGTAAAGCACACTTAGAGCTAAGGGATGTCTGCCTTTCATCCCATCAAGTCAGACAGGATGGGAGTTCCTGCCACCTACACTGAAATATAACAGATCTCTGACAGAGATCCGCTGGGACATGGGATGGACAGGAAATTAAGCTGGGATCTTTTTCAGTTCAAGTAGGTTTGGGCTCAATTTTTTTTTTAAATCTAAGCATGCTTTGAGCTAGTACTTAGGGATGAACTGCTGTGCCTGGAGAGTTTGGGGGATGGTATTTTGTGTCAGCAGCTGCAGCAAAAGCATAATGATAGTGGTGTCACTTGCTCCCATTTGTGGATGGGTGGGAGATATACTGGGGGTAGTAACCATTTTGTGTCAGCATGGGCAGAGCAGATCTGAGGACTATGCAGATATCATTGGGGTTATTTATTATTATTTATTATTTGGACAGCTTTTATATACCGCTGCTTCCAAGGATCAGCAGCGGTTTACATTATAACAAACAGAACTGGTACATTGAACTTTAAGAACTAGGAACATTATACATTATAACAAATCAAATATCAATACAATTCAGTACATTATGAACTAGTTTACATAACAATATTGAACTATATTACAATTAATGTGAGAAGTGTACAATATGTGAGAAGTTGCAATAAAGTTGCAATAATGTGAGAAGTTGCAATAGAATAGCGACCTCCAGTATAGCCTTCAAGATAAGCTAAGTCACAATATTTATTTATTTAGCAAGCATTTGTAGCCCGCTCCTTCCAGCGATCAGAAGCGGGTAGGATTACTATTGTGAAACTGCCGAATCAAGGCAGGTACAAATTTTGTTTACATACAGATTGTCAGAAAAGCACATAATACAGAGTTAACACTTCTTAGCTATGGGGGAGTTCATTTACATATATACATAAATACATATATACAGGATAATCTTCTTGGACACAGTGGTCAGGGGCTGCTCCATCTGTGGGTTTAGTTCAGGTTGAAATGTGATTGAGTTTCTTTCTGAAGTCTAGAAGGTCATTGCTAGCTCGTAGTTCTGGTGGGAGTTGGTTCCACAGTGTTGGCGCCGCATATGAGAAAGCCCTGTGGCTGGTGTTAGCTTTGGCAGATCTTATATCTGTTGGAGTGTGAAGGATGTTGGAATTGTGGGTTCTTCTGTTTCGGGTAGGAGGTTGCAATCTTACTAGGTTGTTGAGGAAGGAAGGTGCTAAGTTGTGGATGAGTTTGAAGGTGGTTGTTAGTATTTTGTATTTTGTGCGAGCTGTTATGGGTAGCCAGTGTAATTGAATTAGTACTGGTGTGATGTGGTCACTTAGATTTTTCTTCATTATGACCCTGGCAGCTACATTTTGTGCCATTTGTAATATGTTTAGGGTTTTTTTAGGTATGCCTGGGTCAGAAACCCTTTGTTCTTTTCAAGCCCCCTTCACTCTCATGAGGATAAATTCTGAGATTTACAAATCTAATTCCAGAAGGTGCTGCAGTTGAGGAATCTTATCTGATAAGTTATTAGTGACTGTTTGCTCCATAGAATCAGAACTATACCACCATCCTTAAAAACACATCATGTGAACTTGATGGACTTGGCCTGCTTTTGGTTTTGAGTGTTGCTGTCCATAGCACCATTAGCTTTATTTATAATTACTAATCAACCAACCAAAAAGGATACGCTTTAATATTAACCGGGTCTGGTTTTACCATCTGTTTGGTGTTCCCCCACCCCCCCCCCTCTCAGACAAGTATAAATCCATGTATAAAGAGGAGCATAGAACTAGGCCCCACTCAACCTACTCTTCTCCTCCCCCCCCCCCCAATAATCCCAGAACTTGCTGGTAACCCTAGACAAGGTGTAAGGTTGAGGGATGACTTAGGTAGGCTGCAGTTGAAAGATATCCATCTTGGATTCTCTGTGTAACCAAGCATGACTTTTTTTTTTTTTCTTTTGGGTGGTGGTTTCTGTTCTCTCCATGCAGGCTTCTGGGGTTGTTGTCTTGGATGAAGTGATACTGGCCTTCAATGACATGAAGGTGCGGAAGAACTGCAGCCCAGAGGAGGCAAAGATGCGGAAGAAGTTTGTGATGTTACGCTTGAGTGACGATGAACGTACCATCATGGTGGATAAGGAAAATGAACTGCTGGTGGGTGAAATTGGGAATAAGGTGCCTGATCCCTATAACTACCTCATCAATAAGTTGCCCAAGAATGACTGTCGCTACATCCTCTATGATGCATCCTATGAGACCAAAGAGAGCAAGAAGGAGGACATCGTCTTCATAGTGTGGTAAGGTCTGCCCCAGTAGATTGTCCTTTGCTCAAAGCTGGGCTTGTGGTTTGGTATGGCCACATGGCTTCCAGCCCTTAGGACTGGACTGCCCTGCCCTAATACCACTGAGGATTCTGTGGAGGCATAGTTTGTAGCCCCTGAAGGGAGGGAGTCTGCCATCACTCAGCTGTGATACTTCAGTAGATAGACTTTGGAACTTGCCAACATGAACCCTGAGGGAGCCCCAGTTTGTGGCTTCTACTAGACAAGGAGGACTGTTGCTGTGATGCTGACCTGAGTTAGGAGAATGAAGGCTCATGAATCGTTAGGTCAACAAAGAAAATAGATGGGGAAAGCCTCTCCCTGGCAGAGTTCAGAAGGGCCTGATGTTCGTCATACAGTTTTCAATAGCTAAACATATTTTAATTTCTTTATTAATCCTTTGTCTCTTTTAAAATGTAATTTTATAAATTTTTAGTTGACTATAATTGTAAACCACTCTGCTGTTCTTTCAATGGATGGTGTAGAATAATTATCGATAAATTAGAAAAAAAACAAAACTACACTAATTTTCAAAATTGTTGCTAGCTTTTCTTGAAAAATGGCTATGCACCTTTTATGGAACAGGGACTGTGCAGTGTCACAGAATATCTCCAACACATTCTGCAATATACAGCAGGGACTGTGCAGAAGAGCTGTGTTTTTTTTTGTGCAGTACATCAGCGAGGAATTTTACAGCTCATATTCTACTGTCTTTATTTCAGGGTACCAGAAACTACATCCATTAAACAAAAGATGATTTATGCTAGCTCAAAAGGTGACCTCAGGAAGAAATGTCCAGGTAAATCCTGCTAAAAGGCATATTTGTGTCAACTTCAGCAAAAAGAAAATATTCATAATGGGCATCTCTGAATGCTATATATTATAGCAAAGTCGTCCTGTCACGCCCATGTCCCCCCTCCTCTCCCTACAGGTTGCAAGTTTGAGTTGCAGATAAATACCCTAGAAGACCTGATCGACCGCAGAACAATGGCTGATAAATTGGGTAGCAACGTGATGAAACTGGAAGGCAAACCATTGTGAACCTGCTGAAACAATTACATGTGCAGGAGAGATTCCTAATTGCATCTATCATGCCTCCTTGATCCTTCCTTACTTTCCTGTGTTCTTTTCTCTTTCCCTCTAAGTGGCCCTAGAGTTAATAAGAACAGATGTGCCATTTTAGGTCAAACATTGGCTCAAGTCCAGCAAGTGACAAATCTGGGTTACCTGCATGTACATGGCAGCTCCCTTCTGTTGCTCATTCCAGAAACAGTGATTCCCAAGTATGCATGTCCTCCATAAAATTTTCAACTTTATTTTTTAAAGCTCAGCTATGTTAAATATCTTGGCTTCATCCTCCAGCAACAAATTCCAGTTTCATTATGTACTGATCGAAAAGCATACTATTTTTTAAAAAAATGTTTTTTTTAATCTGCTGCCTGTTATCTCCTATTCTTAGTGCTATTTGAAAGGGTAAATAATTGTTACCTATTAACTTGTTTCACAGTACTTTGTCATGTAAATCTCTCATATCTCCTCTGTGGTGATTATTTGCTGATCTGAAGAGGATAGGAAAGTGTTTCTCTCTTAGTGATGCCTGTATGAGTCTCTACTCTGCCTACCCGATCAATTTGCATCTTAAACAGTTACTGGTTACAAGTCACTTTACTGCTCCATTACTATGGAGAGCTAATGGATGAGGGTACTCTGCATCAGCTTTTGCTGACATGGAGATTGTCCTCCAGGGCCTCTGATCCAGCAACTGATTTTCATTAGGTGGGATGTGTCTTCACCAGTGCAGATGAAGAAAGGTGTCCTAAGTTTTAGGCGCTTGTGCTACTCTTCAGTAATGGAGCATAGGGATGGGGATCTGTCTAGGTTTTTTTGACAGTAGACAAATGGAGATGACTGGGTCAATGAAACCAGGGTAATTAGTTTCTGTATGCTTTCTGTTGCCCCTAAAGAGATCAAGGTGGAAGGGTACTGAGAGAGAATTTAAAACATGGAGAGAAGTGAGAGAGAGAAATAACTGGAGAGGAAAAGAACAACCTAGGCTATTCTCTCCATTTATAAATATAGGCAACAGTTAATTCCATACATCCAGCTGCTGGAACAGATGCCAAGGAGACATGAGGTGGGCTACAGGCTCCAGTCTGGATACACTGTATTCCTGTTCACTAAAGCAGAGACAACTACTTGCTATTTTTCTTGGAGGTAATGGTTCTTTATTCCCTCACTTTTCCTTCCACTGTTTGTACTCTGGAATCTATGACACAAGATTATTTAAAGAAAATTAAAATTGGTCCTATTCCTGGCTGCTTGGTCTATTTCTGTTTTGTAAGACTTCAAAAGAGAAACTTTGTACTATCATATAAAGGAGTGTGGGTGTGCTACGTCTAAAGGGGAAGAGGAAAGAAAGAACAGCATTGTTCATCCCCACATTACAAGGGGTTGCAGGCACAAAGATATTAACTATATTAACTCTGTCACACACACACAGTCAGCAATAGAGATGAGATAAATGCAACTAAAGTGAGTTTGCCCCCGCCCCACTCCTCCAAGTTAATACACGGATTCAGGGATTAGAGGTGAAGCACAAGGAGGTAATATGGTTCACATCACTGTCAAACATCTAACTATACAAAAGGTCAAGGGCCTCGCAAGCTCCATAGCAATAACATTCATAGTGTAAGAGATATCTTAACAATGGGGTAAATTCAGTGGTGATGGCAGCAACCATATCAAAATAAATACTGGTGCTATTGTTGATGGACATTTATTTTTGGTGCTGCTGTATGTGTAAGTGGCGCTGCCTAACTTAATCACTCATCTGCATAATTTTTGCTCTGCCCTCCCTCTTGATTATAGCATAGTAAATGATGGCAGATAAAGACCAGCATGGCCCATTTAGTCTTAAGCTGGCCAGGGTTGTACCTGCCACTCTGCACATTTTTCTTATCTATGCTTTTTAGAGGTGTGAAAGTCTATTTAGGTTTTGCCTTGAGTGGTAATTCTATCATGGCCTCTACCAGGAGGGCATTCCAAATATCCACCACCCTTTTTGTGAAAATATATTTCTCTGTGGACAAGCAGGAAGCAAGTCCTCACGTATGGGTGATGTCGCCAATGGATCCCTGAGTGGGAACACTCCCCAGCTCCATTGGAAGCTCTTGAGAGGCTCCACCATGCCTGCCTTCCCACCTGCTATGGTGCCATCTTCTCCAGTCTTTTCCTTTTTTCCTTGGAACCCCTAGGATGTGTTCCTGCTATCCTCATAAAAACTTCTCTGATTTTTACCCCCTTGCGGGTTCTTTCTTTTTGAAGTAACATAGTTCAAATAGTGTTCTAGCCTGTCAGAGCAGATGCTCATAGCTCTAGAGCAGACACTTATTTTGCCCTTGTTTTCCCACTGCTAGCATCATCAAGCCTTTCAATCTAGCTGTGGCTTTGTTCCTGGATGTGTCCAAGCCAGCCAGCGGGTTTAAGAAGTGCACAGACTCAAGAATTGCACGCCATACTGGAAACCCTTGGCCTCATGATCTTTAGAGGAGCACTGGAGCAGCTGCAACAAGTAGGAAAGCAAAGGCTCAAAAAGAGGAGGAAATAAGATATTTTTCAGATGTGTTAGTGAGAAGAGGAAGGGCAAAAGTAGTATTGTCAGACTCAAGGGTGAAGAGAAGGAATATGTAGAAGTTGATGAGGATAAAGCGGAATTGCTTAACAAATATTTCTGTTCTGTGTCCACAGCTGAAGAACCAGGAGCAGAACCTCAGAAAACACCCACAAACGGGAACAGAAGCGAGGGGCATCTTGAACAATTTTCAGACTTCGTGAGAAACTAGCTAAACAAGACAAAGCGATGGGACCAGATGGGATACATCCTAGAATACTGAGGGATTTTGGGGATGTTTTAGCAGCTCCACTGACTGATCTTTTCAATGCCTTGTTTGAGTCGGAAGTGGTGCCAGAGGACTGGGGAAAGGCACATGTGTCGTCCCTGTATACAAAAGTGGAACTAAGAATGTGGTTGAAATCTACAGGTTGGTTAGTTTAACGTCAGTGCTGAGTAAATTATTGGAAGCCCTGCTGAAAGAAGATAGTGAGGTTTCTGGAGTCCAACAGACTACCAGATATGAGGCAGCATGGTTTTACCAAAAGCAGGTCTTGTCGGACAAATCTGACTGATTTCTTTGTCTGGGTGACCAGAGAGTTGGACTGAGGGAGAACCCTAGAGGTGGTGTATTTAGATTTCAGTAAAGCCTTTGACACCATTCTGCCCAGGTGACTTATAAACAAAATGAACACTCTAGGGATGGACTCTAATGTTGCTGCTTGGGTTAGAAATTGGTTGAGTGGGAGGCGACAAAGGGTACAGATAAATGGAGCTCACTCTGAGCAGAAGGTTACCAGTGGTGTGCCCCAGGGATCTGTCCTAGATCAGATTCTTTTTAACATCTTTGTTAGTGATATAGCAGAAGGACTGTGTCTGGTAAGGTTTGCCTCTTTGCGGATGATACATAAAATCTGCAATAGAATAGACATCCAGGAAGGTGTAGATAACATGAGGAGGGATCTCACTAATATTGAACAATTTATAATTTGGCAGCTGAGATTTAATGTTAAAAAATGCAAGGTCATGCATTTGGGCTGCAGCAATCCAAGGGAGTGATATAGTGTAAGGGGTGAAATGCTTCTGTCCACAAAAGAAGAGCGGGACCTAGGCATTACTGTGTCTGATCTTAAAGTAGCTAAACAGGTAGAAAAGGCAACGGCAAAAGCTAGAAGGATGCTTGGGTGCATAGGGAGAGGAATGGCCAGCAGAAGAAAGGAGGTGATAGTGCCTCTGTATAAGTCTTTGGTGCGACCTCATTTGGAGTATTGTGTGCAATTCTGGAGACTGCATCTTCAAAAGGATATAAACAAGTTTGTCAGTACAGAGGGTGGCTACTAAAATGGTTAGTCGTCTTCATTATAAAGCATATGAGGACAGACTTAAGGATCTTAATATGTATATTTTTAGGAGGGATAGAGGTGATATGATTAAAACATTTAAATACCTCCGTGGCATAAATGCACAGGAGAGCCTCTTTTGATTGAAAGCAAGCTGTGCTACAAGGGAACACAAGATGAAGGTGAAAGGGGAGAGAGACTCGGGAGTAATATGCGTTTATGGAAAGAGTGGTGTATTCATGGAATAGTCTCCCAGTGGAGGTGGTAGAGATGACAGTATATGAATCCAAAGAAGCATGAGGCAAATACAGAGGCTGTCTAAAGGAAAAAAGGGTACTGTTGTAGTGATTGATACGGAAGGGCAGACTAGATAGGCCACTTGGTCTTTTACTACCGACATGTTTCTATGTTAGACCAGTCCAGACAAGTGGATTATGCTCCCTAGCCAGTATGTGGAAGCAGATGAGAACAACGTTCAGTGATGATATCACTATTATATCTGATTGTACAGAACTGAGAGAAGCCAGTATTGTCTACCTCCAGCAAGTGGCAAGGTGCGTGGACTGGTGCAAGAGTGCAGATAGGCTTGTCTCCCCCTGGTCCATATTGTATTTAGCTGCATTTGATATATTGCCAAAGGTTGAGTGGCCATCATAACGATTTACAATAATGTAAAATTTAAAAGGGGAAAGAACTATAAAGAGTGGAAGAGGGATAGGCAGAACTGGCCCTAGATTATAGTTCAAGGTGTTGGCATACTAGGCAAACTTTGTCTTGGATAACTTCTGGCTGTCAAAATCTAATGTTTTTAGCTTTGAATACCCTGCTCTTTGCCGGCCTGGGTGACAACCTAGTTTGCCTGTTGGTTGAACTGGCCGTGGGGTTAGGAGAAGGCATTACAATCTGATATAAAGAGGGTTGGGGAAAGAAGAAGAGAAAAAGGAGACAGACCAACACTGGGGGATATTGTTTAAGGTGGGGAAGACTGAGGAAAGGCTTGCTGGAACAGCCAGGACTTAAGCTTTTCTTGAATTTAGGGAAGGAGGGCTCAAGGTTAAGGGATAGGGAGTTCCAGAAGGAAGGCTTACAGTAGGAGAAAGAGGAGTTCCTAGAGACAATCAAATGAAGAGCTAAGGGGGCTGACAGGAAGAGGAAAGCTGTATTGGAAGAGCGGAAGGAACAGGAAAGTTGATGTGTCATTAAGGTTGCTAGATGAGGGAGGGAGGAGGGGGACAAGCAGAATACAAAGCTTGGTGGACAAGGAATAGTAATTTGAAGTATATACTGTAAGGAATCTGGAGCCAGTGGAGAGAAATCTGCAAGGCAGACACATGATCAAAACTGTGGGCATTGAAAATGAGGCCTGTATGTTGACTTTGGCCCAAGATTTGCTTGGAGCTTGGGTACACCTATTGCCTCCCTGACACTTGCCCTGCGTCCAGTGCTGTTACCTACAGATTCCAGCCCTGGTGGGCCAGAGAGTCAATGGGGGGGGGGGGGGAGTAGTTGGTAAGTAGGCCCAGGCCCCCTCTTCCCCCTTACTGTTTTACTTCTGTTTCTCCCCTCCCCCCCCCCCCCATTTTTTTTATTTTTATTTTAATACAGTCCTATTTCTCTAAATGGCTCTCTGTGTTTGCTGCTGGATTAAAGCCGCTTCAAAAACAAAAAACTCTGTTAGGTATCTGAGCTTTCCCAGGCTGTATGGGTGACTGGGAAGGCCCTTCTTGTTTCTCTGGCTGGCCTCTCATGTGAAAGGGATTACTTTTTACCACTGTCTTATTTTCCTGTCAGATTTTTTTTTTTTTTTTAACCCCCTTTGTTTTGAGCTCTGCCATGATGCCAGGTGCATGGAGGTATGCTGCTTATGATTCATGCTATATGAACTGTATGGCTGACTCATTTTGCCTCCCTAGTTTCTTTCCTTTCTCCAAGCTCTTGTGATAGCTCATGTCCTCAATGGGAGACACTGGTGCTAGGGCTGAGGGGCACTAAGGATTTGGCTTGGCTGTATCCTGAGTCTACTGCAAGAGGAGCTGGAATAGTTCAAGGTTCCTAAGGTGGATGCCCTGGTCATAGCAGTGATGAAGCGCACAGCCATTCTGGTAGAAGATGGTGCTGCACTGAAGGAGATTTGTGATAGAAGTTCTCCTCAAGACTGCCTTCCTAGTTTCCACCATGGGTACATGGGAGCTCTTTGTGCAGGTTTGGTGGCCTGAGCACTCTTACCCTGGATCTAGCAATTGCTAGACATCCTGGAGGTGGCGAGGTTGGAGTCCAGCATCATTGTGGTGAATGTTCTGTATGACTTCATCGGGATCTCCTTTTAAGTCCAAAGCTGTTGTAGTGTCCCAGAAATGGTGCTGCCTCCTGACTTGATTTGCTGAGGCCACATTTAAGCTGTGACTGAGCAAGTTACCCTTCAAGGGCAGGTTGCTCTTGGGAAGGATCTGGATAATCTGTTATAAGACCTTGGAGAAGCTCACCCAGAAGTTCCTGGAAGATAGGTAAGGAACCCTGGAACCTCTAGACTTGGCGGGGAGCTTGTGGGAAGTTTAGTGTTGGAAAGGCTTCAGAGTGGGCCTATTCTTCCTGTGGGTCTAAAGCCAAGAAGGGTCAGCCCTTTTGATGGTCCCACTGATCCTGGGACTCAGCAGGAGCTGCAAGTTCTCCCAATGAGATCCAGTGCGTCCCTTCCAAGGTGCAGATGGTCAGGGGATAATTCTACTGTTTCATTTTGGAATCAGCCCATATCACATCAGACCAATGGGTCCTCAAAATCCTCGAAGGCTAAATGCTGGAATTTGGCATCCTGGTCAAGAAAGGGGGTGGCTCAGCATCGCCTGCAATTGCACACTATTATACCTGTGCCCTCTGCAGAGTGAGGTCAGAGGTGGTATTTCATTTACTTTGTGATATCCAAGGAAGGTGGGTCCTTCTCCTCCACCCCATCTTGGACCTGAAGGTAGTTGATGCCAAGCCACCATCTAAGAGTGCCACATTTCACCTTGGAAACCCTCTGGTTGGTCTGGCAAGGGGAGTTTCTTACCGCTTTGGCTCTTTCCAAGGCACACTTCCATATTCCTGTCAGGGAGCAGCATTAGCAGTTCCTTTGCTTCTGCACCCTGGGCCACCATTTCCAGTTTAAGGCCCAACCTTTTGGTTTGGCAATAGCACCTCACACCTGTAGGACCATGGTGGTTGTGGCAGCCTTCCTGTGTAAACAGGGAATCCAGATGCATCTGTACCTAGATGAATGGCTGATTCAGCCCAACCTTTTGGAGGAGTCTAGGGTGGACAACACCCAGGTGATCTGGTGGCTAGGAAAATATGGAGTGGGTAATCAGCTACCCCAAGGGCAGCCTAGTTCTTTCCCAGGGCTTGGAGAATCTAGGGGCCCAGCAGCTGCTTAGGCAGGGTATTTCTCACCCCAAAGAGGCTAGACAAACTGGAGCTCCACCTCAGGGGTTTCTGCTCTCGGGCAACTCCCAGGGCCTGAGGCTACCTGCAGCTCCTGGGGTGATGGTGTCAGCCTTGGAACTAGTACTATGGGCCAGGGCACACATGTGACTCCTTCAGGGCCACCTAACTTGCTGATTTCCTATCTCCCAATTATTCAATCGGGCTCATCTTCTCCAAAGGACCAGGGGGAGTTGTCCTTGTGGCTACAGTCTAACCCTCTTATGAATGGGATGTCTTTGGAGGCTCTGGATTGGATGATAGTCACCACTGAAGCCAGCCTTCTGGGCTGGGCTGCATATTGTCTGGATCAGTTTGGGCAGGGGTACTGGTCCCCTTAGGAATCCACCTAGTCGATCAACAGACTAAAGGCCAGGGCAAGCCGCCTGGCTCTGGAGAGGTTTTAAACCCTCATGAAGGACAAAGCGGTTAGAGTATTCTCAGAGAATACCATAATGGTAGAATCCACTTTGATTGTAGGATAAGATGGTATACAAATCTGTCTAAATACATTTACAAGCAAGGTGGCACTTGGAATGCCATGATGGCCACAAAGGTATTGGAGCTCTACCTTTGGGTGGAGGCTCATCTATGGGCTCTCTCACTACCCTAACATAGCAGGAGTTGACAATGTATAGGCTGACTTCTTGAATCAGAACACTGCTTCTCCAGGACCAAGCAGGAAGTCAATCCTCATATGGGTGACGTCAGTGCTGACGGAGCCCCCCGTGCAGAGCATTTCCCCAGCTTTCAAGGAAAGCCTTTGGGAATGCAGCGCGCATGCATGGTCCCCTTCCCACCCAAGGGTGCCATCTTGCTCAGTCGTTTTCCGCAGAGCCCGACGGATGTGAGTTTGTCACCCAGTTCTCTTTTTTTTTTTTCTGCGATTTTCGCATTATCTTATCTGATTTGACGCCAGTTCCCCTTCCTGCCTGGGCTCGGTACACTGGTATCGAATCCGGAGTTTTGATTTTCGGTTTTTGTCCTTCGTGACTAGCGTTTTGTGCTCTTTTTGTGTTTTCATTGGCAGCCCGGTCTTTTGACTGGTCTGGCTGCCAGTGGGTTCAAAAAGTGTGATCGGTGCAAGAAACTTGTGTCTCACCGACACACATGACTGCTGCCTCTGATGCCTTGGGCCCAACCATGACCCTGTGGCCCATGCAGCAAAATGTCGTCTAAGGTGCTTTCGAGCCGTCAGCATAAACGTGAGCAAATTTTCTCTGACTCTGTGTCCGGCCGGGCCCGGACTTCGTCAGAGGCCTCAACATCTTGGGATTCTGACCCCGAGCGCCATCGGGATTCCTCTGAAAGGGAGTCTCCCTCTTGGGAGCACAGAAGGAAGAAAAAGCTTGTGAGAGCGGTGTCGGTGTCGGCTCCTGGTTCCTTGAGGGCCAGGTCTCATAGCCCTGACCGCCGCCCCGGGCTCTGAGTCGGAGAGGCCTTCCAAGCTACCTCGTGTGGAGCTGAAGTCCCCGAGTCACGTAAGTGCAGTTGTCCTCATGGACTCTCCTCCAGGGGAGCCAACGTCGGGCCCAATGCTGTCTGAGCCCGAGTCAGGGGCTGCTGAGTCTCCTGAGCTTGACTCGGGTTGACGGCTTTGGAGAGCAAGCTGGCTGCCTTCATGGAACAGCAGCGGGTGCTAATCGCCGGTCTGACCGGTGCTTCTGCCCTGACCACCGGAACCTCCGACGTCTAAGCCGATCCTCGAGTCGATGTCTCAAGTTGATCCTCAGTCAAGGTCCCCCTTGACCTCCTGTGCAGGGCTGAGGTCGCCGACCCCCGATACCCTCGGAGTCAGGGCGGGTAGCACCGAGGCCCACACGGCTGGAGCTGCTCGATTCCTCTTCGGAGGAGTCGAGTGGGAGACGGAGGATGAGTCCCCGGACACCTTCCGGACCCGGTGGGTCCCTTTGGACTCATTGGAGTCCAAGCCTTGGAGATAGATTGGGGGGGGGGGGGCGCCCTGCCCTGCCCTGCCCTGCCTCCGATACCCAGTTCTCGGACTTCGTGAGGAGCGGACGCCGAGGAGGAGCCTCGAGCCGAAGAGCTTGATGCCCTCCAGTATGACTTTCCTCCGAAGGAAGCCTTTACTGTACCAGTTCCTCCAATGCTGGAACAGCTGCTCTTCCATATGTGGGAGGCACCGGTCTCGAAGCCGGTTCTTAGCAAACGGGTCGATTCCATTTATCGAGTCCGTAAGAGCCCTGGGTTCCAGAAGGCGCAGCTACCGCACCACTCCATGGTTGTGGAATTGGTCATGCACCATCTGAAGAGTCAAATGCATGCCTTGGTGCCCCCCTGGCCGGGAGGCCCGGAACGTGGATGCCCTCGGTAGAAAGAGCATAGAACCCTGGAAGCAATCTTGCCGTGTCCAGACCTACCAGCTGTACATGGGCATGTACCTACGAGACCTGGCAAAGGAGATTGCCGGTTTCTCAGTTGGCCTCTCAGAGGAACCGTTTGCAGAGGTTCAAGGCTTTGTCAACAGGGATTCGAGAGTGCTCAAAGTTTATCTCTCGAGCAGCCTATGATGGCTTCGAGGCTTCGGCCCGGGTTGCTGCGGCTGGCATCGGTGCACGCCGTCAGACCTGGCTACAGTCATCAGACCTGGAGCCATGGGTGCAGGACAAGTTGATCAATGTCCCTTACCGAGGTGAAAACCTTTTTCGGTAAGCCCATGACTGAAAAGGCTGTGGCAATCTAGACTGACTCTCACCAGGACAAGGCTGTCCAGGAAGACTTCTGCCCCTTCTCAGAAAAAGAAGGGCTTGGGAAAGAAGCCATTTTTTCCGAGGAAGGGTGCTGCCTACAAATCCTACCCTTCAATACCAGGTCTCTCCAGCTTGCCAAGGGGCAGGGGCTTGGGCCCCATAGGCAGAAGACCCCCAAGCTGCCAGCTCTGGCTCCTGCACAGCAGGGAGCGGGGTTTTGACTCCCACAGCATAGCCTGTTCTCCACAGCTGGCTCCACTCAGCACAGGAGGTCGGCTGACCCTGTTTGGCTACAGGTGGCCAGCCATCACAGGGGATACCTGGGTACTGAGCATACTCCAGAAGGGCTACTTGCTCCACTTCCACCAGATACCCCTCTCCTACTTTCCAGGGGAGCCTCCAAGACTCCCTCTGCACAGAAACCTCCTCCTTCAGGAGTTGGCAGGTCTTCTAAAGGAACAGGCGGTGGAACCGGTGCCTCGCCACTTGGAAGGGTAAGGCTTCTACTCCCAGGTACTGCCTGGTACCAAAGAGGACAGGAGGCCTCCGGCCTATCCTAGACTTGCAAAACCTAAACAAGTTTCTGGAGAGGGAAAAGTTCAAGATGCTTACCCTTGGGATACTGCTGCCCTACCTTCAGCAGGGAGATTGGCTATGCTCCTTACACCTAAAGGATGCTTATACTCCCATTCTTATCCATCCAGACCACAGACAATATCTCAGATTTGTGGTGGGAGGAAACCATTTTCAGTACAGAGTACTTCCCTTTGACCTAACTTCTGCCCCCAGGGTTTTCACCAAATGCCTGGCGGTGGTGGTGGCCTATCTCAGCAATTAGGGAATTTTTGTCTTCCCATACCTGGATGACTGGCTCATCAGGGGTCAGTCTCTCCAGGAGGCCAGACAAGCCACTCTTTGCACTGTCTCTTCTTCAGCATCTGGGTTTTGTCATAAACTTTGCAAAGTCCACTTTGCTCCCCTCACCGAACCTAGAGTTTATAGGGGCAAGACTAGACACCCTTCAGGCAAGAGCTTACTTGCCCGAGGACAGGGCACACAAACTGATGGACTTGGCCAACCAGTTCCACAGCACTTCTCAGGTCTCTACCAGACACTTCCTGTGTCTCTTGGGCCACATGTCATCCACGGTACATGTGACCGTGAATGCCTGTTTGCACATGCAGGCTGCTCAGTGGGCTCAAGCCAGAGGCGACCTCTGAGACAGTAAAGGTGTCCAAACCACTCTTGGACTCCTTGCAGTGGTGGCGGCTACATCTCCCAAACCTTCTCGGGGGGGGTACCCTTTCAGGCCCCGGCACACACAAGGGTGCTGATGCCTGATGCTTCCTTGAAGGGCTGGGGTGCACATTGCCAGGGCACGTGCACTCAAGGCCTCTGGTCTCCTCGGGAGGCCACACAGCAGATCAATCTTTTTGGAGCTGCTAGCAATCTGCTTAGCTCTACAGACTTTTTCTCCTGCCCTCTCTCACCAGTCTGCTACCTGACTGTCTGACTGAATTAAGACAATGTTCTATGTAAACAAGCAAGGAGGCACAGGGTCCAGACTCCTGTGTCAGGAGGCGCAGGCCCTTTGCTTCTTTGCAGTCAAACAAGGCATGTTTCTCAAAGCAGTTTATCTATCTGGTCAGGAGAACTTCTTGGCAGACAAACTAAGCAGGATTCTCCAGCCTCACGAATGGCAGTTGAATCCACTGGTGGTCCAGCAGATCTTTTTACGATGGGGACTTTATCCATCGATCTCTTTGCAAGTCCACTGAACTGTCAGCTGCCCAGGTTTTGCTCCAGGTAGCCGCATCCCCTGAGAATGGCAGCAGATGCGTTTCTGATCTCTTGGTCTACGAGCCTCCTGTATGTGTTTCCTCCCACGCCCCTGGTGGCCCGAACTCTGTTTAAGATTCTACAGGACAAGGCCTCGGTGATTCTGGTAGCCCCCAGATGGCTGAGGCAACCGTGGTTTCTACTTCTTCTGCAGTTGGCGGTGGAAACTCCATTCCCTCTGGGGTTGCAACCCAACCTCCTGTCTCAGGATCAGGGTTCCCTTCTGCACCCCAATCTCAGATCTTGCAATCTGATGGCCTGGCTGCTGAAAGGATAGTGCTAGCTCCCTTACGTCTACCTAAAGGAAGTTGAGGAGGTGGTCTTGGCCTCTAGGAGGCAGTCCACCAGAAAGTCCTATGCCCTCAAGTGGTGTAGGTTCTCCATATGGTGTGCTCAGCGCAATGAAGATCCTTTCTCCTGCTTTGTGCCAGTAGTACTACAATACCTGCTTCACCTGTCAGACCTAGGCCTTAAGTCCAACTCTGTTCGGGTCCTCCTCAGTGCTCTATCAGCACACCACTCACCGGTGGAGGGACAGTCTGTTGGTTCACCCCTTGATGTCCTGCTTCCTCAGAGGACTGCTTCTGCTCAAGCCTCTGATTTGTCCACCAGCCACTGAGTGGGATTTGAATGTGGTCTTGCAGCAACTTACTCGCCCACCTTTTGAGCCGATGGCTACTTGCCATTTACGTTTCCTTTCTTGGAAGGCACTCTTCCTGGTAGCTCTTACCTTGGCCAGATGTGTGAGTGAACTTCAAGCTCTGGTTTCTGATAGACTGTACACACGGTTCTATAGGAACAGGGTGGTCCTATGGACTCATCTGAAGTTCCTTCCAAAAGTTGTCGTCTCTTTCCACCTCAACCCAGGAGGTGGTTCTTCCAACATTCTTTCCCAGGCCACATACCAGCCGGGCTGAAACAGTCTTGCATACCCTGGACTGTAAGAGGGTGCTGTCCTTGTACATAGAATGTACGCAGGGGCATTGAAGGGCTGCTCAGCTCTTCATCTCTTTTGACCCTAATAAACTGGGGTTACCTGCCTCCAAGCATCCATTGTCCACTTGGGTAGCAGATTGTATCGCCTGGGTGTACAAGGCAGCCAGCCTTTCCTTGCAGGGTCGAGTCACAGCCCACTGTGTCAGGGTGAAAGCTCATCTCTGCTCTGTCGGGCTGCTACTTCGTCTTCAAGCCAGACTTTTGCAGCCCACTACTGCCTTGAGAGAGAATCCTGAAGGGACAGTGCTTTTGAATAGACGGTACTCCGTAATCTCTTTGAGGTTTAGGCAACTCTTACCCTCCGGCCCTTGTGTTGGGCTACTGTATGGGGGTGTTCTCAGAGGATATTCTGAGGCTCTTGAGAGGGAGCCATTTTTTCAGCTTTGGGTTCCTGGTAGCCTAGAGCTGGGGAGTCCCATATGTGAGGACTGACTTCCTGCTTGGACCTGGAGTAAGTAGTTGCTCACCTGTAACAAGTGTTCTCCAGGAGCAGCAGGAATCAGTCCTCTACGACCCTCCCTCCTCCCCTGGAGTTGCAGTCATATACTTCATTTTGTTGTTTGCTGTCTTTTAGCTATGTTGTCAGACTGAGCAAG
Organism: Ichthyophis bannanicus; assembly: GCA_033557465.1. Classification (NCBI taxonomy): domain Eukaryota; kingdom Metazoa; phylum Chordata; class Amphibia; order Gymnophiona; family Ichthyophiidae; genus Ichthyophis; species Ichthyophis bannanicus. The sequence goes on along the minus strand of CM066032.1, from coordinate 922,057,775 downwards.
ATGGCACGGGGGGGGGGGGGGGGGGGGGGGGGAGGGGGGGAAGGAGAAGGAAGGGGGACTGTGCATCCGTGCTGCATTCCCAAAGGCTTTCCTTGAAAGCTGGGGAAATGCTCTGCACGTGGGCTCTGTCGGCACCCATATGTGAGGACTGATTCCAGCTGCTCCTGGAAGAATACCTGTTACAGGTGAGTAACTACTCTATCTTGGTGAGTGGGAGCTCAGCCTACATGCATTCAAAGTCATGGTGAGATGGTGAAGCCTTCCACTGTTCAACCTGATGGCCACCCAGGGTAATGCTAAGGTGAGGAACTTCTATTGCAGAAAGGATCCATGGGTGGCAGGCTTGAATGTTCTTTTACAGCCTTTTCCCCCTGGCCCTTCGGTGAGCTGCCTTCTGTGCAGGATCTGGTCTCACCTAGGCTTGCTCGTTTGAATAGCAATAGTCTGGCTATGCAGGCTTTGGTATACAGATCTACTGCTACTTCAGAAGAGGGGCCTTTTGCAATTGAGCCCTCTGATCATGGAGGATCCTGTTCCTTTCTTGCTTATGGCCTGGCCCTAAGAAAAGGTACTCTGGAGCAGGACCGTGCCAAGCTAGAAATGTGCCCAGTGCAACTAAAATCTGGTTGCCTGCCCCCCCCCCCCCCCATATGTTCAGTAACTCACTCTTTTTGAGCTTCCTGGAAGCCTGGTGCTATCAGTGCCCCCTTTTGTGCTTTCACTCGTGCAGCCACACCACTCACACTGCCTTTGGTATGGCCCTGCTCTGGAGTAGTAGTTCACTCCTTAGGGCTTGGAGGATCTCTTCCTTCTTGGCCTATGTCATATTTTGTCAGTTCTTTGAGATGGTATTCCTCTCAGGCCCTGGAGGCCAGAAAGACAGACGCAGTTGCTGTGTTGTCATCCTTACAGTCCAGGTTGGATCAGGGCTTGGCTCTGAACTTTCTCAAGGTTCAGGAGGTGGCCCTTGTGTGCTTCTAGGTGTGAATTCAGGGCATGTCCTTAGCAGCATATACTGATGTGCCCCAATTCCTCAAGGGGGTGCAGCTGATCTGCCTGCCAATGTTTCCTGTTGTGCCACAGTGGAGTCTGGCTCTGCTTCCAAAGGTGGTGAAAAGTCCCCCATTTGAGCCTCTTTGAAAAACCTTGTTCAAAGATTTGATTCCTGTTGACTAGTGCTTTTGCTAGGAAGATGTGGGAACTACAGGCCTTGTGCAATAGGGAATTTTCCCTAATCAAGGTAACAGTGTCTATGTATGATGGTGGTGCTGTCTTTCTTTCATCTCAATCAAACTGTTGTTCTGCCCTCCCTTTTTTTTTTTCTTCTTCTTTTAAGAGGAGGATCTTCAAATAGACCCTTTGCTCTGTTTACTACTTCCAACACCACCTCACATCCAATAATCTTTAGCTACTTCATATATAGGTTGGACCATTTTTTTTTTAAATCCTTTTTTCAGTGGTCTGAGGGAAAGGCTAGGCTGTAGCAAGGTCTTGATTACCTACTGGATTAAAAAAAGCCTATTAGTTCAGCCTCCTGTCTGTGTGGTAAGTGTCTGTCTACTGGGCTAAATCTGCTTTGGTGTCTGAGGACACCTGTAAGGTGGCTAACTGCTTCTCACTGTGTGCCTTTTGTGAGGCACCATAGGGTTGCATGTGCGAGATGGGGCAGATTGAGCCTTTGGCAGAGCAGTTCTGTCTGGTGTGTCATCTTCCTACCACCCTGGGTGCTGACTACATAGGTACATCCTGCTTACAGTTACAGTCTAGCAGGATAATAAGGAAGGAGGAGGAATTTTTCATGTGTTAACTTTCTTTCCTTAAATCTTACTGACCCTGAAGACTTTGCCTATAGGTCTGGGAGCCCTGCTGCCTTATGGTTGCATTTGCAGTATTAGTACCTGCTGCAGAATTAAGAATGGTAAGAGTGCCAAAAATCTGTATAAATTGTTGATACTTTGAGTTGTCTGAGTTTCTCAGTCTTGCTTATTGCTTGAGAAGTGTCAGAGTTCTTAATGCTGTACTATGCTGGTCGTCTTTACCTGCAGCCTGGGGCGCATGACCTATATAATGTATTTATTTCAACAATTTCTGGTTGCCACTTTTTTTTTATTTGTCAATTGTTTACATCTGTCTCTTTGAATTTTTAAATAAATGACTGACAAATTTAAAAAAAAAAAAAAGATGGTGACTGGAAATTGTTGAAATAAAGACATTACTTATTTACCTTCTTAACTGTATAAACTATTTAAGCGCTTAATTTATGAGATGTTCTCACTTTTTTTGGGCCACCCTGTTATATATATTTAGCTTAACTAGTATTTGTATGAAACAGACTGCAGCCATGATGGAAAGTTTTATGCATTCCAATGTTGGTCAGAGTTTTGTGGCATGCTTCCACAGGGGAACCTTTAATTGCACAAATTAGCAATTAAATTCCATATTTAACTGTAGACAGCTGTAAGCTGTTGTGTTTTCTAATATATGCTTGGAAGAGTGTCCTCACTTAAGTCAGTTGTAGCCATGTCATGCAGTTTACTCAAAGAACACATGCATGTTCAGCATGCTTTTGTTGAAAGACTTCAGTTGCAGTCTCTAGAAGTTGTAAAAATACTATATAGGATTTCAAACATCCAGTAGTATTGTCTGGACTATGTGAACCTTTCAGTAACTACCTATATTGCAGTTTCCTTGATTCCGAAGAAGAACCTTTCTTTGAATTTTTGTTTTGGGTCTGTGAGAGGGGCATATTTGCCCCTTATTAATCAAAGAGTGACTGTTTATGGAAAGGTTAAGGATGCACCATTACCAGACAAACCTAACTGTATTTGCAATTTGGTGGTTCTATTTGTGTTTACAATCTGATTAGCAAAAACACATTGCAATTATTGTCAACTCATCAAACTTAAAAAGACCAAATTCAGAAAAATTCCCACTGTAAATAGAACACTTACTGAATTCAAGAGATTAACATGGATTCATTAAGTATGTAAATTCAATATTTATTAGATATATATATGGTTCTGATAAGTGTTTGTGGGAACGGAACTAAGATAATGAGGGTTTAGAGATGATAAATGGTGGTTTTGATACTTAAAGGGTTTTATAAACATTTTTTTATGAGGTTTTTGTCTTTAATAATATGTCTTTTGTACTTGTCATTTTTTGTGATCTTATTTAATGTTTTGTAGTTGTGTTTGTCTTGGGGGGGGGGGGGTTATTTTATTTAGATGATTGTGAATATTTCTGCAATGCAATGTGTGGCTTTGAGTCAGTCCTGGTGACCCAGAAGCTCCTGGGTTTTCTTGGCAGTGTCACTGGAAGTAGATTGCCAGGCCTTTCTTCCAAGGCAATGGAGGGTTAAGTGACTTGACCAAGGCCACAAGCAGTGCTAGTGGGACTTGAACCCTGGTTGCTTGGTTACCAAGCCAGTGTTCTAACCACTAGGCTACTCCTCCACTCCTGTGAATTTCTATATTGTATTTAATATTAGATGAGACAACTGGTGTGTTGTAAGTTTGTTCATGAAACTGTATACCACATCACTTCTCTGCTGTTTGTAATTGAGATATGTTTAATTAGGTAATACCTTTTCTATATTCCATTAATATATAAAAATATTACATGATTATATATCTAATAAATATTGAATTTACATACTTAATAAATCCATGTTGATCTCTTGTTCAGTAAGTGTTCTATTTACAGTGGAAACTTTTCTGAATTTGGTCTTTTTAAGTTTGATGAGTTAATAATTGCAATGTGTTTTTGATAATCCTTAATCTAACTTACAGTTACATAATGCAAGGGTCCACATTATGAACCACCATCCAGGAAAAAGATTTAGGTATCATGGATAATACATTGAAACCTTGTGTATAGTAGCGGCCAAGAAAGCAAACAGAATGCTACAAATCATAAAAGGAAGGGAGAATAAAATGAAGGATATTATGCTTCTCTATTGCTCCATGCTGCTAACTACAACTTTGAATATTATGTGTAGTTCTGCTCACCATATTTAAAAAAAAAAAAAAAAAAAAAAAAAAAAGATATAGTGGAATTAGAAAAGGTACAGAGAAGAGCTACCAAAATGATAAAGGGGATGAAAGGATTCCCATATGAGGAAAGGGTAGGTCTCTTCAACTTGGAAGAAAGACTGTTGAGGGCAGATATGAAAGAGGTCTATAAAATAATGAATGGAGTGGAATGGGTAAACATAAATTGGTGGTTTACTCTTTCAAAAAGTAAAAAAATTAGGGGATATGCAATGATGCTATAATGTAGCACATTTGACTGATCAAAGAAAATATTTTTCACTCAATGTGTAATCAAACTCTGAAATAAGTTACCAGAGGCTGTAGTAAAAGCTTTTAATGTAGCTGGATTTAGAAGAGGATTCAATAAGTCCCTGGAGGAAAAGTCCATAAACCATCATTAGTGAGGACCAAGAAAACCTACTGCTTACCCCTGGGATACACAGCAAGGAATCTGTGCATGCTTTTGGGAACCTGGCAGTAGAGCTGGCCTGTCCACCAGGCTGCTGCCTAGGGTGGCAGACCTCTGGACAACACAGTGCTCACTGCAGGCCATATGCTTTGGCACTCATGGCCTGCCCTGTGCCCAGCTATGCTTCCACCACCTACTGCCACGGATGACAGCAGCAGGTCATGTGCTTCCACACACATGACCTGCCACCACCCCCTGAAATCAGCATCATGTGGTGCAGCTCAGCATGGAGGAGGAGGAGGACGACGACGAGGACAACAGCAGCAGCTTGGCTCTGCTTGTGGGGGTGGCAGAAACCCTTGGACTGGTCCTGCCTGCTGAGTACTTGTGACCTCGATTGACTGCTTTTGGAAACAAGATCCTGGGCTTGAGGGATCCTTGATCTGATCCAGTATGGCATATCTCAAGTTCTTATGAGTGCTTTCCATAGCTGTTGGGCTATGGTAATCTGAATTGATTCCTTAAGATCTAGCTTTTGTGTTGGTTTAGGCTTGATCAATACTGTTTGAAGCCCAAGTAACCATTCCAGGGTCATAACAGAGTATAAAGAAGCTGCTTTCTCCCCCTGCAAGAATTGGAAATATGTGCAGGACAGTTGAAGCATTTGGAAAGATAGTAGATAATAATTTTATCTAGAAGATGTACTCCACAACATTCTTTAGCATGAAATCTGCTAATAGCTGTCTAGAAGGTATGTGCATTTCATCATACTTACTTGTTTGGTATGGATAAGCAGGCATCTTGCCCTGCAAGGCCAATCAGGCTGCTCCAGCTAAACTTTAAATTTCCAGCCAGCACTGAGGTGGGCCCATGCCTGAGGGCCTTGCCAGAGTAGGTATGGAACAAAGGCAGCTAAATAAATCAAAATATCCCTACCACCTATCTCACGTTATTTCATGCCACCAGCTATCGATTTTCACTTCTGAATATGTATCTGTAAGTGCAGTGACTTAGCATCTGTATTATTCTCTCCCCTTGCAACCTCCTGCAATAGCCTCTCAAACACAATCACATCAACTTTGATTAGTTAAGGCTGCTCTACAGGTGGAAAAGGAACTCTTCCCATTGAAGCAAGGCACCTGAAATAACTAATCACCCATCCCAACAACCCAAGCTTGCACCAGCTCGCTGTGGTACCATCTGGATCCTTAGAGTACACATCCCCTCAGTCCTATAGCTTGTCCCTTGGCTTACCACCACGATGGCAGGGCATCTCACACTTACCCTTCACCTCCTCTGCTTAGCCCAACTTATATCATGGGCAGGATCATTCAAACAACTCCAAGGCCTAATGCCCACCCTTGGGCACAGAAGCTATGATGACTTCTCCCACCCCAACAGACCATCACTGTCTGATTCACATAACCAGTCAGCCCCTGGAGAAATCTAAGAGACGCAAGCCCCCCACACCAGGAGAGCCTAAACTGCATGCTAATTAATGCTTGATCTATTTGTAATAAATGGCCTGTCCTCACTGATTATATCAACCACTGGAATTTTGACCTCTTCATCACTGAAACCTGGTTAACAGACAGTCATCACCAACCAGCTAAGAGTCCTTGGCTATGATTTCTTCAGCTGTCTCAGAATGAACCAGCAAGGAGGTGAGGTCCTCATAATAGCCAAAAGCAACCTCCACTTCCAATGCACCTTAACTCAGAGTACAACCAATTTGGACAGTATCCAAATCTCTAATAAGACCTTAGCAATCTATCTCCTTTACCGTCCACCATCTCCAAGTGCTGATGAGCTGGCCACAATCCTTGACCTAGCATGCAACCATAATATCCAGCAGAAATGGCTCTGGCTCCTAGGTAACTTTAATCTCCCCTCACTCCCTGCCAAACACTCCACAGCATTCCTCGATGCAATGACTGCACTGGACTACCACCAACTCATTCACACTCCTATCCACATTGGAGGCAACACCCTGGACCTTATTTTTGCTCTGCCATCCCTTCACACCTGACACAACCAGAACTCCCCACTCATACAACCAGTGCCATGGTCTTACCATAATGCCATTCTCTTTGACATTACACATAACAGAGAAGAGCAGCAGTCTTCCGCTTCAAACCCTCCTGTTCTCTGCCGCTTCAGACACTTCAACAAAAAAACATTCCTCAGCAACACTCTTCATCATCTCAACCCTGACACCAACAACCTAGATAAACTAATAGACAGCTAGAACCTCTCCAGAGCTGTGCTCCTACCACCCTCCACAAAACCCACCTACAAGAACCACACAGCTATGTGGTTCACCGCTGACCTGTGCGAATTGTTAGTGTACCTCAGCTTGAACACTGCTGGCAACGCTCCAGGCATATCAACCAAGCTGCTTATCTGAATAAACTACAACATCAAAGAGCTGTCAACCACAAGAGAAAAGAACATCACACCAGCACTCTTATGTGCTCCCTTAATAAACCTTGTGAGCTCTTCAGCCTCGTTAAAATCACTCACAAAAGATACATCCACACCTAAACCATTAAACACTCCTAGCCCAGAAGCCTTTGCTGCATACTTTCAAAGCAAAACAGCAACAACCAACGCAGTTTGTTCTGACCTTAAATGCTCTCCCAGGCACCTCCCCTCTTCCAATGACATTCATACCCACACTAAAATTCTTTTATCCATACTCTCCTGAACAAATAGAGAGGATCAGCAGCAGGATCAACACCACCACCTCCCCAACAGACCCATGTCCAGCATTTTGGTTCAACCAAACGCGAACCTACCTCAGCCCAGTCAATCATCGCCAGAATCGCTAACCTATCACTATCTGAAGGCATCCTTCCACCATCACTTAAAACTGCCTCCATCAGGCCACTGATAAGAACAAACTTGACCCTTCAGAGATCAATTCCTACAGATTTATCTCCAGCCTCCCCTTCCTAACCAAAATACTAGAAAAGATCATCCATCAACAAACCCAGGGCCACAGACTCCTACACACCTCTGGATCCGCACAGCATGGGTTCTGCCAGCAACATGGTGGGGAAACCCTACTGACAACTCTCCTGGACAGACTACACAGGCTTAGACAAGAACAAACAAGGATTTATCCTGTTATTCATGGACATTGCCTCTGCCTTCGATACAGTCAACCACAATCTCCTACTCACCCGCCTTTATCAAAAAGATATAAGACTAGCCCTCAGCTGGTTCAAATCATATCTCTCCGACCAGCAGCAACAAGTCTGCCTAGAAAATCAATCATCCAGACCATTCCAATAGACACAAGGAGTCACATAGGGATCATCCCTTTCCACCCTGCTTTTCAATATACACACATTTGTGTACATGTATGTGTACACACATATATACACACACACAGCCAATCTGTGCAATTATACAATCGTTCAATATTTACTACCACATGTATTGCAATACTCCTCTTTCTCCATAGACAGCCCGGACTACTCTTCCATTGCAGAATGCTTCAATGCAGTCTCAGATTGGCTTGCTACTCACAATCTGATGGTCAACAGCAGAAAGTCTAAGGTCTTATTTATTTGGTTTTATATACTGTGCTATTTTAGTTAAGTGTGGTTTACAGTAAGCAACTCAATACATGGAACAGGTTTACATACTTTTACCCCTCCAACTTCCCTCAGGGTGAAAGACTTTGATCTCATGGCCAAGCAAGAAGTTCGCTATCTTGGAATCATAATCAACCAACATCTGAATTGGGAGACCCACATTCAAAATGTCACCAAAGCAGTCTATCATAAGCTGAGAACAGCATTTACACCTTCTCCTCGAGCCCTCAGATTACCGCTCTGTATCCCAAGCCCTCATCTTTCCTCATTGGGACTACTCCAACATCATTTTCCATGGCCTGTCAAAGCATGCTCTCTAACCATTACAACTAGCCCTGAACACAGCCGCCCAAACACTCCTGTCTGCATCCAGATATGAACACATGCCCCTATTGATTCAGCTTCACTGGCTCCCCATAACAAGTTGCCTGCTATACAAAGCCCTCCTGCTTACCTTCAAGACCCCTCACGGCATGTCTGCAACCTCTCTCACAAAGCTCATACAATGGCCACCGGAGACCAGAACTAGGAGATCATGCATGGTGAACTCACTCGTCATCTCCTCAGCAGTAAGGTCATGTACCCAATCTACTAAGAATCGTGCATTTTCCTTTATATGCGCCAACTCGATGGAACGCCCTACCCCCAACGATACAAGCCATCCCAGATCTAACATCTTTCAGGACGGCATTAAAGACATGCCTGTTCAAACTAGCCTACAACCAGCCACCCTAAACAAGACCTAAATTATAACCAATGGGTAACACTTAACATATAGCTACCTGCTCCCAACACTTGTATACTACGGTTCTCCATTGTTTTCAACCCAAGTTAAACTGGCCTATCCAAATCTGTTTGATATTTTAATGTTTTACTGTTTGATGTTTTACTGTTAACAGTTCATGTTAATGCTAATTCAATGTAAATTGTTCTATGCAATCTGTTCTATGTAAACCAGTTTCTCCAGGAACAAGCAGGAAGTCAGTCCTCGCATATGGGTGACGTTGGTGCCGACGGAGCCCTCGTGTGGAGCAAATCCCCAGCTTTTTAAGCCAGCCTTTGGGAAATGCAACACACATGCGTGGTCCCCTCCCGCCCAAGGGTACCATCTTGCTCAGTCTCCTTTTTTCCACAGAGCCCAACGGACATTGTCCTATAGTCACCAAGAAAAAAAGTGTTTAAAGTTAGAAATTAACTTTTCTTTTCTACTGGTTCGACATCTGTTCCTCTTCCCACCTTCGGCTCGGTACACCGGTATCGAGTCCGGCCTAAATTTTTTTTGTTTTTTGTCCTTCGTGACTAGCGTTCATGCTCTTTTTCTTTTTCATTGGCAGCCCGGTCCTTTCACCTCACGGGAGCCCTTTTTCCCCCCCCAATGGCTGCCAGCGGGTTTAAAAAATGTGATCTGTGTATGAAGTTAATGTCCCTCACCGATACACATGACTGCTGTCTTCGGTGCCTCGGGCCCGATCATGACCCGAAGGTCTGTGGCCTGTGTAGGAAAATGTCTGACGGCCCTGAGGTCTCCAGCAGCAGCATGATAGGATTTTTCCTGAGTCCGTACCCTCCCGGGCCCGGACCTCGTCTGAGGCCTCGACGTCTCGGGAACTGTCTGAACCTGAGCAGCGTCAGGTCTCCTCAGAAAGGGGGTCTCCTCACAGGAACATCAGAGGAAGAAAAAAAATCCCTGAAGGTGGCATCATTGGATGGTTCTGAATGGCCTAGTTCCTCACGGGACCGGTTGTGGAGCCCCGACCGCTGACCCAGATCCTTGGAGTTGCAGCGTCCAGCAAAGCTTCCTCGAAGGGACCCGGAGCAATCCACATGTAACTTATCCAACCTTATCCATATCCCTCTCCTCCTCCCCCCCCCCCTCCCTCCTGTTTTCATGCGCCCTATGGAACGCATGCTCAGTCATTTAAAAAAAAAAAAAACCACTTTTATTCACTCTCTTTTTACCTCTAATGCCCTACACACCTTGCCTTGACCGAGACCTGGCTCCCCCCAGACGACACCGCATCCATTGCCTCTCTCTGCTATGAGGGCTACCAGTTCTCCCATACACCTCGATCTATTGGTTGCGGTGGTGGCGTTGGCCTCCTACTCTCTCCCTCCTGCCAATTCCAACCCATCCTGCCACCCCAATCACACTCCCCCTCTCCTTTGAGGTCCACTCCATTCGCCTCCTCACACCACTTCCCCTCCGAGTAGCGGTTATTTATCGCCCACCCAACAAATCCAAATCAACCTTCCTCACCGACTTCGACTCCTGGCTTTCTGCCTTTATTGATCCCTCCTCCCCCACTCTTATTCTTGGTGATTTCAACATTCACATAGACAACCCCTCCGACCCCCATGCTTCAAAGTTCCTCGCTCTTAACTCCTCGTTTGACCTCCAACTTTGCTCCACTGCCCCCACACACCTACACGGCCACTGCCTTGACCTAATACTCTTCTCCAATTCCTCTCCCTTAAATTTCCGCAAATCAATCCTTCCCTCGTCTGACCATCACCTCTTAACATTTACTCTTCAGCTTCCGCCATCTCAGCCTCGTCCTGTCTCCTCCGACCTATTTAGAAACCTTCATAATATTGATCGCCTGACTCTCTCCTCCACTATTTCTCCATCTCTATCCTCCATTATATTCTCCAAGTCCGTCGACAAAGCATTATCTTCATACAATGCTATACTATCCTCAGCTCTTGACACTCTTGCCCCTCCCACCCCACGTCCTGTCAAACGTTCTACTCCCCAACCCTGGCTTTCACTCACAATCCGTTACCTATGCATCTGCACCCATTCTGCTGAATGAGCTTGGTCCAAATCCCGCTCCCCGGAAGACCTTCTACACTTCAAGTTCATGCTTGGCTCCTTCCAGTCAGCCTTAGCACTTGCCAAACAAGATTACTACATCCATCTGACCAACTCCCTCGCCTCTGATCCTCACCCTTTAATACCCTCAATTGTCTCAATGTACCCCCAAACCCCCGATCCCGCCCTCCCTTTCTGCCCAAACCCTAGCTGACTACTTCCACGACAAAATCCACAAGATTACCCTCCAATTCCCTACCCCCTCATCTACCTCCCCCTCCATCCATACGCCCCCTGCAACCCTCTCCTCCTTGCCTCCGATCTCTGAAGAAACTGCACTCCTTTCCTCCTCCAAACCCACCACCTGTTCAGACTCTATCCCCACCCATCTCCTACATTCCATCTCACTCACCATTGTCCCCTCTATCACTCATATCCTCAACCTTTCACTCTCCACTGCAACTGTCCCCATTGACTTCAAACATGCTGTTGTCACACCCCTCCTCAAGAAACCCTCACTTGATCCCACATGCCCTTCTATCGATCCATCTCCCTCCTTCCCTTCATATCCAAACTATTAGAATGAGCAGTCCACCATCACTGCCTCGACTTCCTCACCTCCCAGGCCCTCCTGGACCCACTACAATCTGGCTTCCGTCCCCCTACACTCCACTGAAACAGCGCTCACAAAAGTCACCAACGACCTGTTCCTGGCTAAATCTAAGGGCCTCTATTCTATCCGCATCCTTCTTGACCTTTCCACTGCCTTTGACATTGACCACAACCTTCTCCTCACCACCCTCTCCTCGCTTGGCTTCAAGAACTCCGTACTATCCTGGTTCTCCTCCTACCTCTCCCATTGCTCATTCAGTGTATGCTCTGGTGGTTTCTCCTCCTCCCCTACCCCGCTCCATGTAGGTGTACTCCAGGGATCCATCTTGGGCCCCCTCCTTTTCTCTCTCTAAACCCAAGGCCTTGGCGCGCTTATCTCCTCCCATGGCTTTCAGTACCATCTCTATGCCGATGACTCCCAAATCGGCCTCTCCACACCTAATATTTCCCCGGCAACCCAGTCCAAGATCTCTGCCTGTCTTTCGGACATCGCTGCCTGGATGTCTCATCGCCAATTGAAACTGAACATGGCCAAGACTGAACTCCTTGTCTTTCCACCCAACTCCTCCTCCCCACTTCCCTCTCTCTGTCCATGTGGATGGATCTACTATCCTTCCTGTTCCCTCAGCCCACAATCTAGGGGTTATCTTTGACACTTCTCTCTCCTTCTCCGCTCATATCCAGCTTGTAGCTAAGACATGCCGCTCCTTTCTCTACAAATTCAGCAAAGTCTGCCCCTTCCTCTCTGAACACTCTACCAAAACACTTATCCACTCCTTAATTTCCTCTCGCTTTGATTACTGTAACCTACTCCTCGCTGGTCTCTCCGTGAGCCATCTCCTTCCCCTTCAATCTATACAAAATCATACTGCTCGACTAATCTTCTGCCAGCCTCGCCATGTCCACATTACTCCTCTTCTCAAGTCGCTTCACTGGCTCCCTGTCCAATTCCACATCCAATTTAAGCTTCTCCTACTGACCTATAAATGCATTCAACTCTATGGCCCCTCAATACCTCTTATCTCTCCCTACGTCCCCTCTCAAAATCTGCACTCCACTAACAAATCGCTTCTAGCAATGCCTTTCACCCGCATCGCAAACTCCCAACTGTGCTCCTTTCACCTTGCTGCGCCATACGCCTGGAACAGCATACCTGTGTCTATGTGCCAAGCACCCTCCCTGGCCCTCTTCAAATCCAGGTTGAAGACCCACCTCTTCACCATTGCATTCTGAACCTGACTTCCATCCTCATCTTATCCTAACCCCCATCAACGTTTATGACCAAACTATAGACCAAACTGTACCACACCGTACCTTGCGCAGAACTGACTATAATGCTCTGTACTGTTCTGACTACATTGTAAGCTCAATGAGCATAACTGACAGGCAGGGACTCTCTCTTGTATATTGGCTACCTCTTGTAGGTTAACTGTGCAGCGCTGTGTGCGTGGCGCTTTATAAGTGCTGAACAGTAGTAGTAGCAGCCGAGGCAGGTAATCACTGTCCTCCTTGAGGGCTCTTCTCTGAGAGAGCCGGGGTCGGGCCCAATGGCGTCGGGACCCGACCTGGGGGCTGCGGAGCCTTCTGAGCTCAGTCTCAGAATGGTGGCCTTGGAGTGCAGCATGTCTGCCTTCATGGAGCAGCAGCGGGCGCCGATAGCCAATCTCATCGGTCCTTCCGCCCCGCCCACTGGGCCACCGACGTCCAAGTCAACCCTGGAGGCTGAGCCGATCCTCAAAACCATACGTACTCAAGTCGATCCACGGCCAAGGTCTCCCTCGACCTCCCGTTTGGGACAGAGGTTCTTGACGCCGATTACACCGGCATTGGGCCGGTCGAAGCTGAAGCCCTCCAGGCCAGAGCCACTCGATTTGTCTTCGGAGGCATCGAGCTGGGAGATGGAGGAGGAAGAGTCCCCGGACACCTGCCAGACCAGGGATATCCCATCTGATTCCCCGGTGTCCGAACCTCAGAGAAGGCCCCCCCCCCCCCCCGAGGATACTCAGTTCTTGGACTTTGTAAGGGATATGTCAAAGGCTTTGGCATTCTCTGCGAAGGCCAAGGAGGAGCCTCGAGCCAATGAGCTTGAGATCCTCCAGTATGACTTTCCCCTTAGGGAAGCCCTTACTGTACCGGTGCTTCCGATCCTGGAACGGCTGATGCTCCACATGTGGGAGACACCGGCGATGTCGGTACTCAGCAGGCGGATCAACTCGATATATCGAGTCCGCAAGAGTCCTGGATTCCAGAAAGCACAACTGCCACACAACTCCATAGTTGTGGAATCAGCCATGTGCCAGCTCAAGAGCCAGAAGACCCACTCCTCAGTGCCTCCTGGCAGGGAGGCGATCCTGTTACTCTTCTGTAGGTCCTGGGTTCATTTCACTTCACAGACGCAGGAGGGCTTGTAATAAGACAAGCAAACAGGTGTGGCTTGGAGAAAGGTTTTTATGTAAAAATAGGCTTAATACATAGGTATTGAACAGAGGTATATAGTGATTGTTACAGAGCTGTTTCAGTGTGCATCAATGAATCTGTGTGTGCACGTGTGAGAGAGATAGAGGCCAGAACCTGTGGGTCAGAGCCACATGGTAGGCCAGAACATGTGGGTAGAGAGACAGAGAGGGGGAGGGGTGAAGGGAGTTGAGTATCAGAGCCTCATGGTAGTGTCCAAACCTGTCCGATGAAGGAGGGAGAGAGAGAAGCAGGAAGTGTGTCTGTCCTTTATAGTGGACTGAATCCTTTCCAGCACTTCCCCTTAGCCACTCCCTTTAGGGTGTGTCCTTCTTGATCTAGCAAGGAGGGGCTGCAGACAGGTCCTAGAGACTGACTCACCAGGGGGTCAGAGTTTAGACTGAATTAAACAGAGTCCATAGCTGCATGAAAGTATGCTGACATCTCCCACACCTTTTTTATTTTTCTTTATTATTTGTGCCTGGAATTGGTGGAAGCAAACCTGTGGTACCTGTCCCAGCTGCCATTACCTGATAGTAGGCAGCTTGTCTAATACCTCCTGTATTAAATACCTTGCTATGTCTAGCAGGTCCCCTGTCCTGCACAGTACTGTCTCTAGTGTTCTAGAGATAAACAAGTCTCCTTATGAGTCCAAACCTCGTGTCTTAGGTTGAGCAGCCACTACTGGGGGGGGAACCCAATATGCCACTTACATACCCGTCTTAGAGAGAGTGAACAGTGCATAAGGTCTGCAGGAATTTTTAAGGAGGCTAAAACCAAACGGTACCAGGATGCTATGAGTGAGGATAGGAAGCAATACTAGACTGCAGCTGACTCTGGTATTCAGTGTAATAGGAAATGCCGAATTAGCCTGGATGTAGGGGTGGATGCTGGAGAGGTTCAGTGTAACTACCTTAAAATGGTGTTGTTCTGTATAACATGCGCTGCAAGGAAATGTACATTTTTTTCATCTTACAGCACAGGAAAATTACGATAATGCATAGCAATATTTGTACGGCAGTTAAAATAATAATAGGGTGAATAAAAACATTAAAGACATGATCAGCAGTAGGTGAGTAACCAAATAACAATTCCCACACAGACACATGAGCATCTTGTAGCAAGTGTCCAACAATTTGTTGAATGTGTCCATTCTCATAAGCGATGGTGTGATTCACTTCAGTGGATGTTGTTTTAAGGTGATCAATATAGGCATGGAGTTCTGTAAAGTTCTTCTCCCATGCCAAGTGGTAATGGATGCACAGCATATGAGATAAAGTCTGGAATGTCCATAGAGTCATTGGTAACCAGCGGTGTGGAATAAGTTGTCCCATTAATGGTGATGGAGACCAGTGGTGTATGACTGCACCAGGTATTGTTTGGTAAATAGTTTGAACTGTACAACAAAGTGTTTTTGGGAAGGCGAATGTCATGCATTCTGGGAGCAATCGAAAAAGAAACATTCTGGGGAAAGAACAGATGAAAACAAAAGTGTCCAGCTCCAAGGTAATACAAACTGTGTGAGGTCGTCAGGGAATATGAGAGCTTAACAGTCAGGGAGCAAGAGGAAGAATTGTTCCAGCAGGAGGTGTCAGCCTCTTTAAACTGATGAGGTTGACACTTGAACTGAAATGTAGTCTACTCACACAAACTGGGGTCCATCGGCTTGAATGAAGTCCAGGTATCATCCAGTGGCTGCACCCATGTGAGATGGTCCACAGGATACATAAGCATATTATCAAACTGCACCCCAATATTAACAACAGGATAGATGACTATGTGTTGTCCTGACCATGGGATCAAAGTACAGATAGTGTTCCCATTTGTTCACCACAAGGCTGCTCTAACTGTCCACCAATCAAGGTGAGCTATAGCAAATTCAGGTATTTTGGTACTAGCCATATGGATGAGAGATGGTGGCCAGTATCCTAACTTAGCAGTGATCAGAATTTCCTTTAGTATAGTAATAAGCTCGATCTGTACTTGGTCACAGGCAAGAGCCCAGGAAATATTCTTTCCCAATCTATATTCTGCATGTGCTAAGGTAACAATATTTTGTTCTATAATGGGAGATATAAGAGCAAAAGGTATCTACAACTACATTGGACAGTTTAGAGGAAGCTTCATTAATAATATGTTGTGAGGTAAAACCATCAGCAGCATGCTGAGCAGTGGATCCCATTTTATTACGTAGCACCTCTATATCAATTACATTAAGGGCACCCAGTGCAGTCCCTGTGCCACCTAAAATTGTATCAATTAATTCACGCTTGTGTCGAAATTGCTTAGCTGGGTGTTACTGACTGCATATCAAACCAAGTATTGAGCATTTGTATGTGGTTGGCAACAAACAGAGCAATTTGGATATTTGTGAGTAACTAGAAACAATTTGGGAAATAGATGCCAAGTAAGAAAATGTTATTCCACATCATATAAAACATCATGTGGTGCATCATATTTAATCTGAAAGGGATGTCCTTCCTGAAATGGGTGGATATCAGAAAGGTAGAGTACAGGAGGAGCAGAAGTAGTGGGAGGGGTGGGATGAGGGGTGGTAGGTAAACAAGATACATCCAAAAGGAATGAAGTCTCAGTGATGTGCTGTTGATCACTCACAACCCATGTATAAGTTATTTTCCAGGTACCTCTGTCCTGACAGGAAATATTGTACAAAATCAAAGCAGGAGGACCTAGAAAGTAACGTTCTGGGCATGCCCTCAATTCTTGTGTCCTTTCTAGAGAAGTGGAAACTGGTGGCTCCCACTGTACTTGAGTGATGTTTAATGAATAGAACACTGGCTTGTCCTGTACTGAACAGAAACTCAGGATGACCAGATCCTTTCCTTCCGGGAACGGTGGGGGTATTTCTTGATAGCGATATACCCCACTTGTGGAGTTAGCCCCACCAATCGTGCATATTCAGATGATAGTTCCTGTAATGAGACTTGAGTAGAAGAGAGCAGATACGAGAACAACAGGAAACCGAGACATAATAAAAGCAAACTTGTTTCACTCTACTAGGGAGTAAACTAATGCTCCCCACTTATACTATGTAACAACAAAACGAACAAACAAAAACTCCCTCGGCAGAAAATGCTACCAGGGTTCTATGCTGACATGCCAGGTCCAGGCATACCAGCTGTACATAGGCATGTACCTGCGAGACCTGACACAGGAGATTGCTGGGTTCTCAGCTGGTCTCTCCGCAGGACCTTTGCAGCCCTTCAAGACCCTGTCCACTGGAGTCCATGAGTGCTCAAAGTTCATGACTTGAGCAGCCTATGATGGCTTTGAGGTGTCAGCCCAGGTAGCCGTGGCAGGCATTGGTGCATGCCACCAGGCATGGCTACAGTCGTCAGACCTCAAGCAATGGGTACAGGACAAGTTGGTCGATGTCCCCTGCTGTGGTGAAAACCTTTTCAGCAAACCCATGACCGAGAAGACTGCTGAGATCGAGTACCTGATTAGGACACGGCTCTCGAAGAAGACTTCTGCCCCTTCCAAAAATAAGGGCTCAGGTAGGAAGCCCTTTTTCCTGAGGAAGGGTACTGCTTACCGCAACTGCCCCCCATTTCAGGCCTCCCAGGCTCCCCAACAAGGGCAGCAGGCCAAGGGACAGGGGCATGGCCCATGTAAGCAGAAAGCCTCCAAACCCCAGGCACAAGCTCTGGCTCAGTCTGGGAGTGGCTTTTGACTCTCAAGGCATAGCCCCTTTTACCAACAGAGTAAGGCAATGCACAGTGGGAAGGCTTGCCCTGTATGCCCACAGGTGGCTGGCCATCACCAGACACCTGGGTTCTTCAGATAATCCGGCAGGGCTGTCTGCTACATTTGACCCAGTTAACTCTTTCAAAAGAAGGTCCCTGTGAAGAGGAGGCCCGAGATGCTTCCCTGGAAAATAAGGGGGAGGTAACAGGTCTTCGAGGATTAGGCGCTAGAACTGGTGCCCCACCACCTGCAGGGCAAGGGCTTCTAGTCCAGGTACTTCCTCATACCAAAAAGGACAAGAAGCCTAAGACCCATCCTCAAGCTGCACAACTTAAACAAATTCCTGGTGAGGGAGAAGTTCAAGATGCTCTCCCTTTGAATATTGCTGCCTACCTCCGCAAGGGAGACTGGCTATGCTTCTTAAACCTAAATGATGCATATACCGACATCCTAATTCATCCAGACCACAGACAATATCTACACTTTGTGGTGGGAGGAAACCACTATCAGTACAGGGTGCTTCCCTTTGGCCTAGCCTCTGCCCCCAGGGTATTCACAAAGTGCCTGGCCATGGTGGCTGCCTTCCTCAATCTAAGGAGTATTTGTCTTCCCCTCCCTGGATGACTGGCTCATCAGAGCCACATCGGCCCTGGAGGTCCAACAGGCCACATCTCACACCCTTCAGGTGCTTCAACATCTAGGATTTGTGATCAATTACCCTAGGTCTACTCTATTCCCGACTCAGACTAGAGTTCATTGGGGCAAGACTAGATACCCTTCAGGCAAGGGCTTACCTGCCAGTAGACAGGGCACAGACTCCTGGCCCTGGCACATCAAGTGAGTCGCAGGTCCCAAATATCAGCAAGACACTTCCTGTGACTCCTTGGACACATGGCCTCCATAGTACATGTGACACCGAATGCCCACCTCCACATACTAACAGCTCAATGGTGCCTCAGAGACCAGTGGACACAGGACCCGGGCAGGGTCAGAGACAGAGTCAAGGTATTCAAAAGACTGGTGCAGTCCTTGGCCAAGTGGCTTCAAACAAACAACTTGGAGGCGTGAGTGGATTTTCAGGCTCCTCTACACACGAGGATCCTGACTACAGATGCCTCCTTGCTGGGCTGGGGAGCCTATTGCCAGGGACTTTGCACTCAAGGCGTGTGGTCTCTGCAGGAGAGCACACTGCATATCAATTTCCTGGAACTTCATGCCATTCGCCTGGCTTTACGAGCCTTCTGTCAAACTTTGGCTCATCAACCTGACATAATACAGATAACCAAGTGGCGATTGTTCTATGTGAACAAGCAGGGAGGCATGGGGTCCTGCATTCTGTGTCAGGAAACCCTGGACCTGTGCTCCTTTGCAGTCTGGCACGCATGCATCTCAAAGCAGTTTATCTGCAGGCCAGGAAAATTACTTAGCCGACAAGCTAAGCAGGATTCTCCAGCACCACGAATGGCAGCTGGATATGAATATGGCCCAATGGCTATTTCAGACCTGGGGACAACTGACAATAGATCTGTTTGCGAGCCCACACAAATCACCAATTGTCTCAGTTTTGCTCCAGGCAGCCACACCCAAACAGAGTGGCTGCCAATGCTTTTCTCATCTCATGGTCTGTGGGCCTCCTGTATGCGTTTCCTCCCACACCTCTGGTGGCCAAAACTCTATTCAAGATCCTCCAGGACAAGGCCTCGGTCATTCTGGTAGCCCCCAGATGGCTGAGGCAACCCAGGTTTCTGCTTCTGCTTCAACTAGCGGTGGAGGCCCCTATCCCAACCTCCTGTCTCAGGAGGTGGGTACTCTCCTGCACCCCAAC
Source organism: Ichthyophis bannanicus (assembly GCA_033557465.1). Taxonomy (NCBI): domain Eukaryota; kingdom Metazoa; phylum Chordata; class Amphibia; order Gymnophiona; family Ichthyophiidae; genus Ichthyophis; species Ichthyophis bannanicus. The sequence goes on along the minus strand of CM066032.1, from coordinate 922,038,319 downwards.
CTCAGGTCCTTCAATCTGATGGCATGGCTGCTGAAAGGGTAGTCCCTCGTACCTCTCCTCCTCCCCAAAAATGTGGAAGAGGTGTTGCTAGCCTCAAGGAGGCACTCAACTAGACAGACCTATGCTTTCAAGTGGCATATGTTTGAGGTGTGGTGCGAAAAGCAGAAAGAAAACCCTTTCTCCTGCCAGGTTGCAGTGGTACTTCAATATCTTCTTCATCTTTCAGATTTGGGCCTTAAGTCCAATTCCTTAGCGTCCCTCTAGTCCAGTCCCGGAACCATAGAGTTGTCAACCTCCACCAGCAGCTTTGGAGACTGAAAGATTTCATCACTTTGATGTCACCGGTATAAGTAGACAGGAACCGCCCCCTATCACCAGTACTTTCAGTCTCCAAGCAGCTTGGAGGTTCTGAGCCCAGGACTGGGCTTAGGGAGATCAAATAAGCAGAGCTTTGTTTGTTTCTTTGGGGTTGGTTTTTTCCTCTTTTGATTAGTGCTTTTGCTTTATTCTGGGGTGAAAATCTGCTGCTGCTGGAGGGGTCCCAGTTCTGCCTTTCTCTCCTGTTCTTTCTCGCTCCTTCCCTTCCCTCTGAAGGGTTCTTTTAGTGGGAGGCCCAGCTATTTAAAAGTGCAGTGGGCTGAGAGCCTGACTGCCTTACCTCCCTGCTCCCGAACCCGTGCCAGAAGGGTGAGGAGCAGGTTGCAGGAAGAGTCTGCAGCAGCAGAGGACATAATCTGGCAAGAGCTGTGTGCTAAGAGGCTGCAGCAGTCAGTGGGAGCTGAAGCTGGGTGAGAGCTATGCTCCGGAGCTGTATTTCTCTCTGCCCCCCCTCCTCCCCCCCTTCTCCTCCGGATCGGGTAAGTGCTGCTAAAATTCTTTTTGGGGGGCAGTGCAGGAGTGATAGTAGAGGTCCTAGGGAGGCTCCCAGGTAAAAAAGAAGGCTTGGGGCCTCAGCGCATGCTGTCAGTCAGCCCTTTTTTAAGCGGCAAAGCTGGCGGTGGCCATTTTGAAATCAGCATTTCTTTTAAAAGACAGAATTTTCTTCTTTTAATTGAGCAGGCTAGAAGCTTCGTTTTTGCATGGGACCTTCAGAATTCAGCTGATTGGCCTATTGGGAGTAGATTACTGGGTTTAAAAGAAAAAAAAAAAAACAGACAGTGACTTCTGTCTCAGGGCAGAGAGCCTGTTTTCTCTCTTCAGAGCTGTTTGTTGCTCATAGACAGTAGCATGCCACTTAAAAATCACTGCTTGGTTTGTGAAGTGAAGCGCAGCGAGCTACTGGACTCCAGGGTATGCCGGGGCTGCTCCCTGGAGCCAGTAGGTCTGGAGAAGGCGCTGGGGGGGGGGGGGGGGGGGGGGGGCGGCAGGAGATCAGCCAGCGGCCGCTTCAGTTGAAGAGGGATCCCGGCCATCCTCCCTCGGTCTTCCTGAGCCGACGGCAGGGCCGTCCGGGACAACTGATGTGTCTTCGGCTCCTGCGGGAAGTCTGGGTGGGAGCGTTGCGGGGATTCCCTCGGACTTTTCCCTGATGCAGCAGGCGTTTGCCTTGCTACAGCCTGCGTTCAGGACTCAGTCGGGAGTCCAGAGGAGTCGGAAACGGTCGGGGTCGGCAGATCTCCCAGTGGGGGAGATAGGCTCGGCAAAGAAACATAGGGAGCTCCGAGAGGACAGTCTGTCAGGTGATGGGATAGATGACCTCGGAGCGGATATGGATCTGGAAGTGGCCTCGGAGGAGGATTTAGAGGATGGAGAGCTACCGGACGTGGAGCAGAGTAGAGTGGTCCGGGTGTTCCGGCAGGAAGAGTTGCCAGCGTTGATTGCTGAGACTCAAGACTTTAAACATGCCCTTCTGGACACCTGCAGCTGAGGATGTGTTGGAGGATCCGTTGTTGCAGGCGGTTAGGACATCTCAAAAGGTATTCCCGGTTCATAGGGTGTTTCGAGATATGATTCAGGAGGAATGGGACGTGCCGGAATCGGCACGCCGAGGGACCAAGACTTTGGCCCAGTTATATCCGTTGTCGGAACAGGATAGGGAGATTTTTTGGTCCCCAAAGGTGGATGCTGCGGTGTCGGCGGTCACTAAGACCACCATTCCGGTGGAGGGCGCCGCGGCGTTAAAAGATGTGCAGGATAGGAAACTGGATACCTTGTTGAAACAGGTGTTTGATATGTGCGCTCTCTCGTTGCAAGCCTCCATTGCGGGAGCATGGGTGGCGAGAGCAGGCTTGCGGTGGTCCCAATGTCTGCGGGGGGACTACCGGAAGAGCAGGCCGAGGATCTGGCACGGCTGGAATCCGGCACGGCTTACCTAGTGGATATTCACTATGATTTGATTCGGGGGCTCGCCAAGAGCATGGCTTCGGTGGTGGCAGCTCGCCGGTATCTGTGGCTCCGCAACTGGTCGGCGGACGGTTCTTCCAAGGCACGGCTTAGTAAATTACCTTTTCGAGGCAAGGTTCTCTTTGGGGAGGATTTAGAGAAGTTGGTCAAGGACTTGGGGGAATCAAAAGGGGGTCAGCTCCCGGAGGATAGGCTGAAGCAGGGCCGGGGGTTGATCACGAGTCTCTGGGGACACCCCTAGAGGCTGAGATTCCAATCCTTCCGATTTTCCCAGCCTTCGTGGGGTCGGTATATGGCTCTAGGTCAGTCCTTTCGGGGTTTCCGGGGGGCGGGCAGAGGATTTGGTTCCTTTCAGTCTGCCAACAGTCGAAAACCCCAATGAGATACGGCGGGCCCAAAGGGAGGTGCCCGTGGGAGGAAGGTTGTGGGACTTTTACCCCATCTGGGTGCAATTAACTGCGGATCAGTGGGTGTTGGAGGTCATTCGAGAAGGCTATGCCCTAGAGCTCCAGCGCCCCGTCTCCGACGCCTTTGTCCTCTCCCTGTGCCGAGCCCCAAGGAAGTTCAGGGCGGTCGCCAGCACACTGCAGCAGCTGCGGCATTTAGGGGCGGTGGTGCCCGTTCCGGCGGCTCAGTGCAGCTCCAGTCGATACTCCATTTATTTCGTGGTTCCGAAAAGAGAGGGTACGTTCCGTCCCATATTGGATTTAAAGAGGGTAAATCGCTGTCTTCGGGTGACCCATTTCCGGATGGAGTCCTTGCGTTCAGTCATTGCGGCGGTGCGAAAGGGAGAGTTTCTCACGTCTCTATACCTGACGGAGGCATATTTGCATATTCCCATACGCCGCGAGCATCAAAAGTATCTGCGGTTTGCTCTGCTGATGGGTCATTTTCAATTCCGAGCATTTCCTTTCGGCCTAGCGACGGCGCCTCACACTTTCACCAAGGTCATGGTAGTGGTGGTGGCGGCGGTGCTCCGCAAGGAGGGCATTCTCGTGCATCCTTACTTGGACGATTGGTTGATTCGAGCGAAGTCCCGGGAGGAGAGCGTGGCGGCCACGGCGCGAGAGGTGCAATTGTTGGAGAGTCTCGGCTGGGTGGTCAATTTTGCGAAGAGCAAGCTAGCTCCCTCTCAAGCCCTCGAATATTTGGGGGTGCGTTTCGAGACCAGTCGGGGAATGGTGTTTCTCCCGGACAAGACAGCACGGGAATTGCGGGAGCTCGTGCGGAGATTTCTGGGTTGCAGAGCTCCGACTGCATGGCACTATTTGCAGTTGGTGGGGACGATGGCGGCCAGCATCGAGGTGGTTCAGTGGGCCAGAGCGCATATGCGGCCGCTGCAGAACTCTCTTTTAAGGCGCTAGTCGCATCAGAGGGATGCATTGTCTCAAAGGTTGGTGTGTCCTCCGGAAGTGCAACGGGCACTCCTGTGGTGGTTGCGCCTCGGACGTCTAGAGGGGGGCATGCCTCTGGAGGCTCCCGTATGGAGGCTGTTGACAACGGATGCATGCCTCACAGGTTGGGGGGCACACTGCGAAGGAAAGTTTGCCCAAGGCGAGTGGTCAAGGGAAGAGAGTCAATGGTCCATAAACCGATTGGAGATGCGAGCGGTATTTCTGGCGCTGCAGAGTTTCCAAAAAGACTTGGGTCGGAAGGCGGTTCGAGTGCTGTCTGACAATGCCATGACGGTAGCTTATATCAATCGCCAGGGCGGCACAGGGAGTGCTTCGTTGGAGGAGGAGGAGAGTCGACTCTTGGACTGGGCCGAGCAGAATCTGGCGGCGCTGTCGGCACAGCACGTGGCAGGCGTGGAGAATGTCGAGGCCGATTTTCTAAGCCGCCGCAGAGTAGACCCGGGGGAGTGGAGTCTACACCTGGACGTGTTTGCATTGATAGTGCAGCGCTGGGGGCTACCGGTAATGGATCTGATGGCACGGTTCGATTCCGTGCAGGTGGAGAGGTTCTTCAGCCGGAGGCGGGAACGAATGGCGGAAGGCCTCGATGCGTTGGCTCAGCGGTGGCAGCTGGAGGGCCTTCTCTACGTGTTTCCTCCTTGGGCTCTCATAGGCAAGGTGATTCAACGCATAGAGAAACAGCGGTCTGGTGGTTCTCGTGGCGCCCGATTGGCCCAGAAGACCGTGGTATGCAGATCTGGTTCGGCTTCTGGTGGGCAGTCCGTGGCGGCTTCCTCTACGGCGGGATCTCTTGCTTCAGGGGCCGTTACGCATGCCACAGGTGGGTCGATTCTCGCTTACGGCATGGCTCTTGAAAGGGCAAGGTTGACTGCCAAGGGGTACTCGGCGGCAGTAATTTCTACCTTATTGAAGGCGCGGCGCCGCTCTACTTCCTTGGCGTATGTTCGCGTATGGCATGTTTTTGAGGCGTGGTGTGAGGACCGTGGTTTTCAACCTCTGCGGGCTTCAGTGCCTCATATACTGTCTTTTCTTCAGGATGGTGTGGAAAAGGGGTTGGCCGTGAGCACTTTGAGGGTGCAGCTGGCAGCCATAGCCTGTTTCAGGGGTAAGATTCAAGGTCAGCCGGTGGGTGCCCATGGAGATATTAGTCGTTTTCTTAGAGCGGTGTTACTGTTGAGGCCTCCAAGACGGGATTCCGTTCCTTCTTGGGATCTGAATTTGGTTTTGGACGCGCTACTTCAATTACCATTCAAGCCTTTGGACAAGGCTTCCTTGAAAGACTTGACGTTGAAGACTCTCTTCCTTGTGGCTATTTGTTCGGCTCAGAGGATTTCGGAGTTGCAGGCGTTGGCGTGTACGGAGCCATATCTGACCTTTTTCAGGCACAAGGTGGTTTTGCGCACGGTTCCGGCCTTCTTACCGAAGGTGGTTTCCGTGTTTCATGTCAACCAAGTAGTATCGCTTCCGGTGTTCTCGGCGGAACAGAAAGAGCGCTCGGGGGGCCGTTTGCATCTCTTGGATGTTCGGAGAGTGCTCAAGAAATATCTCAGGAGAACGGCCTCCTTTAGGAAGTCAGACAGGCTGTTTATTGTTTTTGCGGGGCCTCGGAAAGGTGAGGCAGCGGCGAAGTCTTCCATCTCGCGGTGGTTGAAGGAGGCGATTGCTTCCGCCTACCTGTTAAAGGGTAAGGTGGTTCCGGAAGGTCTTCGTGCGCATTCCACCAGGGCGCAGGCGGCGTCTTGGGCGGAAGTCAGTTTAGTGCCAGCGGAGATCTGTAGGGCGGCGACGTGGTCTTCGCTCCATTCGTTTGCTCGGCACTATAGGCTGGATGTGCAGGCACGGGGGGATGGGCGTTTTGGCTCAGCGGTTCTTCAGGCTGGACTAGTAGGTTCCTCCCGTTGATGTGTACTGCTCTGTCACGTCCTCTATGGTTCCGGGACTGGACTAGAGGGACGCTAAGGAAGAGTAAATTAGACTTACCTGCTAATTGTCGTTCCTTAAGAAACTCTAGTCCAGTCCCGGATCCCTCCCAGGGTCTTTGCATTAGGGGCAGCCTGAAGATTCTTTAGAGCGGTCCAGACGGTCAGTCTACTGGTTTAGCGTAGGAAGGGTGAGAAGAAGCACAGGGAAGACAGGCGGGGCCCTTCTTTACGCAGCAGTGTCTCTTGAGCTTGGTCGCACAGTTGCGCCGGGCTTGGGGGTTCTCGGTTCACCCATTTTTTTTTCTGGTAACAATGTTTGGGACTGTATGGATGCGAGTTCATTTCGACTGTTGGCCGATTATGGCTATTATTTCTTTATTCTACTTATTTGTTGCTCTGCTGAGTCTGCTTTGTCAATAGGTACTGGTGGTAGGGGGCGGTTCCTGTCTACTTATACCGGTGACATCAAAGTGATGAAATCTTTCAGTCTCCAAAGCTGCTGGTGGAGGTTGACAACTCTATGGTTCCGGGACTGGACTAGAGTTCCTTAAGGAACGACAATTAGCAGGTAAGTCTAATTTACTCTTCTGTCAGTTCACCTTAGTGCCTTGGCTGCACACCACTTCCCAGTGGAAGGAAAGCCTCTTTCTACACATCCTTTGATGTCCAGGTATCTGAGAGGCCTACTTCTGCTGAACCCCAGGTTCGCCTTCTGGCAACCAAGTGGGATTTGAATGTGATCTTAGGGCAGCTTACTCATCCAGCGTTCGAGCCAATGGCAACCTGCCATACGCTACCTTTCTTGAAAGGTAGTTTTCCTGGTGTCACTCACGTCAGCTCGACGAGTGAGTGAGCTTCAAGCCCTGGTGTCTGACGGGCCTTATACAAGGTTCTATAGGAACCAGGTGGTGCTCAGCACACCCCCCAAGTTCCTTCTTTAAGTGGTCTCTTTGTTTCACCTCAACCAGAAGGTAGTACTACCTACCTTCTTTTGAAGGCTGCATGCCAGTCGGGCAGAGACAGTTCTTCATACCCTGGACTTAAGAGGGCGTTGGCCTTCTACATTGAGCATACACAAGTTCATATAAGGGCCTCTCTGCTCTTCGTATCCTATGACCCCAATAAGCTGGGGATGGCCATCTCCAAGCATATGCTGTCCACCTTGGTAGCTGACTGTATTGCCTGGGCATACAGGGTGGCCAAGCTTCTGTTGCAGGGTATTGTTACGGCCCACAAGGTCAGGGCGATGGCAGCATCAGTGGCTCATTTCCACTCTGACCTGAAGAGCAGGTGGCGGCCTGGCAGATGTCTGCCAGCGGAACAGACTTTTGCAACCCATTACTGCCTGGATAGGGAGTCCCAACAGGATAGTGCTTTTGGCCAGGCTGTACTCCGTAACCTTTGAGGTTTAGGCAATTCCTACCTTCCAACCATTTGGTGTCAGGCTACCATAGTGTTACTCCGTTAGATTCCTATTATGGCTGCTTGCGGCTCTCGTAGGGGGAGCCTATTTTTCAGCTATGGGTTCTCGGTACCCTATAGTTGGGGAGTCCCATATGTGAGGACTGACTTCCTGCTTGTTCCTGGAGAAGACGTAGTTACTCACCTGTAGCCGGTGTTCTCCATGGACAGCAAGAATCAGTCCTCACAACCCTCCCTCCTCCCCTTGGAGCTGCAGTCTTAATTATTATATTTTGTTCTTTTTGCCGTCTTACAGCTATGTCATTTGACTGAGCAAGATGGCACCCTTCGGCAGGAAGGGGACCGTGCATGCGTGATGCAATTCCCAAAGGCTTTCTTAGAAAGCTGGGGATTTGCTACACATGAGGGCTTTGTTGGTGCCGACATCACCCATATGTGAGGACTGATTCCTGCTGTCCTTGGAGAACACCTGCTACAGGTGAGTAACTACGTTTTATTGTTCACATTATATATAAGTCACACTAATCTGAAAAAGTGTGAGATATATATGTACATATATATGTATAGTTATGGTCTTTGTGACTGTTCTTCTCAGTAAAAGGTGAGCCAGAAAGAGAGCAGACTAAGGGGTATGTTTACTAAACCATCTTAATGTGCGCTCTCCCATGTTATCACACGATAAGGCACCTTATCACACGATAATGGCGCTTTACCAGCGCGCTAAGGTGCAAATGAGCGCTGAAGGCGGAGAAAGGCTATCGGAGGGAGGAGGAAGGCTCCCCTGGGGCGGAGCGAGAGGGTCAATGGGCGGAGAGTGGGAAGGGAAAGGCTCCCTGCACACTAACGCTGTGAAATCAGAGGCTGAAAACTAACACCAGTGAAACCCTGGTGTTAGAGCTGATTTAAAGGGAAAAGAAACCATTTCAGTCAGCAATATACAGCAAAACCAGGGAAACCTACAAAATGTGATGTGTGATACATGTGCACGGAACAAAAGGGCAAACAGTCAGTGAAAATGACCAGAAGAAAAAATGTAACACACATAACCAAGCTGGGCAATAGTGATAGCAATGGGAAACATCAAAAAACACTCCCAAGAAAGCTCCAAAAAAAAATATGAATTTTGGAAGGGTCTATGCTCCGTCCCCATACAAGGTGAATGAGCCCACAGTGAAATTGCGCAGAGCAGGGGTTTCCTCTCCATTGGACAGGTTTCCTATGGTGTGCACATGTTCCACAAAAGCAGGGCGGGCATGTCGGAATGGGCAACTGGACAGATGCTGGAAAAGGGGACACAGAGGGCTGCAGGCAGTACATGCTGTGGTGCAGCTGGGCCACAGTGTGGACTAGTGCAATGCCTAGCTGGCCCATAGGAATGCTGAAACAGTAGAGCAGCCAGACAGCAACTGCTGAGGGCCCAACATGGGCAAGAGTGTGCTTCCCACGGTGTCACAGGGGATAGTACCCAGCAGGTACCCCCAATGGCACGGAAAGCATAGTTACTTACCTGTAACAGGTGATCTCCGGAACAGCAGGAATTAGTCTTCACACGTGGGAGTCGTCGCCGACGGAGCCCACACGGGAATGCTCCCCAGCATCCAATCAGAAAGCCTTTGGGATCATCCCCCGCGCCTGCACAGTGGCTTCCCGCCCTTCCTACTGCCTCTCCCCAGTTGAGTTTCATAGCTGAGGAGAGGAAGGAATAGAGAAAAAGAGAGATACAACTCCCAGGGGAGGTGGGCGGGTTGTGAAGACTAATTCCTGCTGTTCCGGAGATCACCTGTTACAGGTAAGTAACTGTGCTATCTCCAGGAACAAGCAGGAATGAGTCTTCACACGTGGGGACTCCCTAGCTTAGGATGCCTGGGGAGATCCCATAAGCGCAGCCCAGACAGGATGGCATTTGCCCAGCCTGAATCTCCGGCATCCCCTGAGGGATGGAGGGCAGGAGTTGAATAGAGGAACAGCGAATCCAAAGACTACGGAGGCAAGTCTTTAGAGTACAGAACAGGTACCATTAGGATACAGCAAAAAAAAAAACCCAGGCTACAGGAGTAGGCAGAGGGGTGCATGAAGAGAATCATTAAGCATGTAATGAGTAAATGACCTAGTACCATACAGAGCTTACCGGCCATTAAGTTTCTAATGAATTAATGGTTTAGAACCCTGTACTGCTTACCCACCGTGTTGTCGGAAGTAGTCCTGTGATGAAGGCACTGTAGACGCAGTAGCGAGGTCATCAAGGAAACTTCACCGCAGCAAGGAGGAAGTTCCAAATCCGGAAGGCCATGGGATCCAGGCGTCAGCTGGGTCAGGAGGAGGACGGCAGGTCTTCCAGGGGGTTCACGGCAAGCTGAGCACTCCCTTAGGAGTAGAGTCCATAACTCAGAAGACGAACAGTGGAAGACAGGCCGAACTAGAGAGCCTATCCCGGAGAAGAGTAGAGGTGTACCCCGGAGGAGAAGGGGTACAGTCTGCCCTAGCGAGAGATAGGGAGACAAGGGTCCGGACCTCCGGGAGGAGGACCTAACTGAAAAAGGGGCTGTTGACTTCACAGCAGTAGGGTACCACCAGTCCACGGGCCGACGGGGAATAGGCAGGCGGACTGGCCGGACCCCTGGGGGGGGGGGGGGGGTGAGTACCGGCCATAGGGGGAAAAAGGCGGTAAACACAGGTACTGTGGGGATCCCCCAAAGGCGCCTGCCAAGCAGGTGATATCTAGTATATCTAAGCCGGTGGACATGGGGACGCCCCCTCCGGTACTAACGCAGGCACGCCGGGGGGCCTGCCTCCATGAGCAGCACTCAGGTAAGGCGGATCTGCCATCGATCCCCAGAACGTCCACCTGGAGAGGTGGCCGCAAGATCCGTCAGGGGAGGGATCTTTCCCGGAGGGCAAGGGTAGATTGGCGAGCTAAGAGCACGGGGGACGGAGGATAGCATCAGTCCGGTAGAATGACGCAGGGGTTGGAGGCCCTAATCTGTCCCCAGGACCTGCGCATAGAAATTGTCCCCCGCAAAGTCGGGGGACATGGAGGGTATAGTCCCTGGTGAGTATAGGGGGACTATAGCGGCTGGAGGGGAATTCCAGTACGGAAGCAATCAGCAAGAGGATACTGGCTGAGAGGGGTTCGGGGACATACAGCGTAAGGTGGTCTCCCTTTCCCACGGAGGAGAAGACCTGAACCCCTAGATAAGTCCCCGAACCATTTTCCAACTGGACGAGCCCCAGAGTAGAGCTCTAGTCTAAACTTCTGGTAAGGAGGTTAAGAGCAGGCAGCCGCCCACCTGAGCCTAAAAATGCTTAGTATGAGAGGTCCCTTGCTTGGGCGTGCCTGGAGGGTGGGTGGAGGGCTGACATTTCCTCTTCCTAGGGAAGGGGGGTCTGGAGGGGCGTTTACCACCACCGGGGGGGAAGTCGGGCCCTAGGCTGGCTGCTAACTCTGGAAAGGTTAGCGAAGCACTGTGCGACCTGACGTAAGGCTTCGCTATTGAAGAGGTGATCTCCGTCGCAGGGAGAATTACCCAGGATGTGCTGTGCCCATCTACACAACTCGGACGCCTGCAACCATGCCTTGCGGTGTGCTCTAATGGCAACAGCAGAGGCTCTGCTGACCGACAGGAAGGAGTCCAGCGAAGCACGAGAAAGGAACCCGGAGATATTCCTGCAATGATAAAGAAGCAGGGAATATTCAAAGGCCTTGGTTGCAGATACGAAGGTGGATAACCGAGATAACCTCTCGGTGACCTCCCGAAGCGACAGACAAAATATATATGAAATAATTCTGGCCGCCAGCATAGACATTTGGAAGGCTTGACGTCCTAGAGTATCTAGCGTCTTCGAGGCGCGGCCTGGAGGGCGAGAAGCATGCCTCTCCTTGCTTCCGGCCTTCCTCAGCGCCGATTCCACCACAATGGACTGATGTGGAAGCTGGTGCTGCCGAAAACCCAGGGACAGAGGCACCCGGTACAGAGCCTGCATCGCAGTCGGCAGCGCCGGAACCCTCAAAGGCGACCACCAAGAACAAGCAGGAGATCCTGCAGGGCGGGATGCAGAGGAAGCATCGCGGCTGCCTGTTCCGCAGGGCCTGGGCTTGGGTCCAGGATAGGGATGGCCAGCAAGTCCGCCATGTCAAGGAGGAAATCCTGAAAAGGCGGCTCTGCCGGAGCAGTTATGGCAGGAGAGGCCGCCAGGGCACTAAGAGGCCGCTCGGGCCGATGCCCGCTGGGCAGAGGAGGGGACCAACCGACCTGGATCAGGGCAGTCAACATGGCGTCGTCGGCTCCTGGAATTGATTCCAAGCTAGGCATCGAAGAAGTCGGTGGCACCGACGGCACCGCAGGAACCGGCCTCTGCCCCGAACCCAGGGCGGAGCTTCCCCCCGTGACTGGAGCGAATCCGCGGCCGCCGGAGGCCAGGGGCCAGCGGTCTCTGCTCTGCGCTGCGGGAGAGGACAGGGGCCGATCCTGAGACGTGCCGTGGCCAGGCTTTCAAGACTGGACAACGACTCCAAGCTGGGCATCGAATCGAGTGAGGAGACTCCTTCCTCGAGGCCCCCGGCGGGAGTGACCGCGCCAGTGGTGGAGATCCCAGAGCGCGGATCGGAACCGCACCGACCGGTGCCACGAGCATCAAGGGCCTCTGAGGACGGTGCTCGGAGGAGAGGGGGTCATCTGACGCCGGCGCCGATGTCGATCGGCAGACACTGCCCGGTGCCGGGCTCCCTCTCGAACCCGTCCGACCCAGAGAGAAATCCTTCCGGGGCATACGGCCCGTCCCCGAGGGGACCCCAGTCACCCGACGACGAGTCCCTGCGGGGGGGGGGGGGGGGGGGGGGGGCCAAAGCCCCTGCACCGACTTCGGGGTACCGTTGCGGGGCAGCGCAGACCCAGATTGGGTCTAAGCGGTCGAAGACCCTGAGGCTCCTTCTCTAGGAATGGGCGGGGCCCTCGACGGCCACGTCGATGCCGGGGAGCCGCCCGTGCGCTGGCCGACATACCCCAAGGTCCCCGGGGAAGGTCGATGGCGGTCCCTCGTGCTCGGCGCCCCTGCCGTCGCTGCGGCGCCGCTCGAACCTGGTACCACCCTTGCGCAGGGCTGGGATACCGGCGACCCAGCACGGGTCGAAGCGAGCGGCCCCGAGGGGAGGGAGGCCAGATGACCATCCCCGGCGTGGGGCGGAACCACCAACGCCCGCGCCCTCGAAAAGGGTACTACCTCCGCGCATGACCTGAACGTAGGGCTGTCAGACAGTGTCGAGTCGATCGGCCCCTGAGGTGCCGAGGGCAGTGGCTGGCGATGCCCGGTGGGGAGAGGGTCACGACGCCGACAGGTCGGCACCGCCCAAAGCGGATACTACCCCCGTAGGAATGCCATACCGGCGCGAGTCGGTCGGCCCCGGAGGCGCCGAGGACCGCAGCCGCCAATCACCGGTGAGGAGCGGAACGCTCGACACCGATGCCGAGGGGTCGGTACCGCCTGAAGCAGGTACCGCCCACGCGCATGGCAGGGCTGGAGGAACGCCAGGCTGGACTGAGTCGATCGGCCCCGGAGGCGCTGAGGACAGCAGCCGACGATCCTCGGTGAGGAGCGGAGCGCTCGACACCGACGCCGGGGGCTCAGTACCGCCCGGAGCGGCTACCACGCCCGAGCATGGCTTGGATGTAGGGAGGTCAGACCTGGTCGAGTCGATCGGCCCCGAGGACACCGGCTGACGAGCCCTGGCGAAGAGTGGAACACTTGACGCCGATGCCGGGGAATCGGCACCGCTCGAAGCGGGTACCTCCCTCGGGCATGGCTCTGGAATGTTCTGTGAGGAGCGAACCTCAGGAACATCCCGAAACCCCGTAAATGCTTTGGAGCCCGAGGACTCCCGCCGGGGTATATCAGCCAAGGAGGACTTGAGGGGTTGGCCGGAGCCGTCGCCATGCCGCGCATGAGACTCGCCCCTCAAAACTCGGCTAGTCTTAGACTGTTGTGTGGTTACCTGATCCTAGAGAGAAGAACAACCCGACGACCGCGCCTTGGGCGCAAAGACGTCGTTGAGGGATACCCGAAAGAGGGAGGGTCTTCTCCCGACACTGTAGCCCGGGGAATCCGGGGAAAAAGGGTCAGGCCCCAAACAGGAGAGGCACCAGGCATTGGAGTCCACATGGAAAATTAAGTCCCCGCCGTGAGGCTGGGGGAAAGAAGGCTCCATGCCCCGGTCCTCAGCGCCCGGAGGGGGCGACGAAAATTAAATGAAAAATAATTTAAAGAAAAAGGGGGGCACGGAGGTGCCACCGTCGGCGGGAAAGCCGCGACTACAGAAAAAAGGAAAAATTTCTGCGGTGGCAGGAGGGACGTCCTGCCTGCTCCGCGGAAAATGAAAAACTGGGGAGAGGCAGTAGGAAGGGCGGGAAGCCACCGCGCAGGCGCGGGGGATGCTCCCAAAGGCTTTCCGATTGGATGCTGGGGAGCATTCCCGTGCGGGCTCCGTCGGCGACGTCTCCCACGTGTGAAGACTCATTCCTGCTTGTTCCTGGAGATCACTGGCAGGCGGTGCTGGGGGAAAGCGTTGACAGCAATGCAGGCACCCCTACCCCAGAACCCGCACCATAGGCAGCCGCCTACCCACACACTGGATGGCCTGAGACTGCACACCACCAGCAGAAGGGCATGTCAGCATGGTGGTGGAGGGGGCAATGGCAGCTGCCCAGAGCAGATCATGGCCTAGCCCTGTTTAGGTGGGTGCCGTGCGCTGCAACAGACAGGCTCTGTCTGACAGTCATGGTATCTCCAGGGAAAGCAGTTACCTGTAACAGGTGATCTCTGGGAACAGCAGGAATAAGTCTTCACATATGGGTATCGTCGGTACCAACGGAGCCTGCGTGGGAACGCTCCCCAGCGTCCAATAAGAAAGCTTTTGGGAGCATCCCAAAGCCCCTGCGTGCTGCCTTCCCGCCTTTCTTAAAAGTCACTTATTTATAGAATACTTTGGAGACTCATTCCCAATAGATGAAATATTTCCCACTTAAACTCATGTATACTCATATTCATTAATTCACAACTTACTTTTTCCTTTCTTACTCTATCGTACAATACCCAATTCTCCACATTATCACATTTACTCTTTACACTAATAATTCTAGTGAACTACAATACATTTTTCCTTGCTCAGATAAGATTTTTGAAATTTAAACATATATACAGATTTAAATATTTACAATCTATATAGCTAATCAGCATTTACTCAGCATTGTAACCCTCAAATTACCTTTTTTATTATATACAATTTAATGTTCACTGTAATTTCAATTGTTTGAATAAGTTTCAATGTAATGTTCAAGTTTTGTTCTATGTAAACCGCTTTGATTTTTCTGAAAGGCGGTATATAAAACCATTCAATAAATACAAATGTGTCTGCAGGAACTACTTATCACACACACTAGCACTGATAGGGAACTGCAGCATAGCCTATTTCAGCCATGGAAGGTGCTGTGAACCTGGTGCTGGGTGCCCCACCTCACCCTCAGGGTGAGCACAATACCCACACAATGTGACGGTCTGTAGCTACTCTGTGCCAGTAACACACACGGTCAGTACCCCCTACCAGACAGAGGTGCTGTGCGGGTGCATACCCCATCTTGTGATCATCTGTAAACTGCTGATTTGCATGTGCAATGCATCATGGGTATGGATGGGTTAACCCTATCCTGGTAACCACAGCAGACTGTGTGGTGACATGCAGTCCTTCTGTAGCCAGCCAGGGGCTTGTTAGTAGCTGTAGCCCACTGGTTACTTCACTGCCTGTGGAGCCAGAGGTCATGGGTTCAAACCCACAGTGGGGCTATTTAATAGGGCTGTCCAGAGCATTGTCTATTTTTAATGTACATTAGTGCTGCCTGCAAAAACACCCTCAGAGTACTGTAACCATAAGGTGTCTCAGAAGGCGCTTTATAGGGCGCCCTATAAAAGCGCCTTGAGGCACCTTATGGTTACAGCCCATATAAGGTGCCTTATAAGTTGTCCTATGGAGCACCTTATAGGGTGCCCTATAGGGGACATTATAGGGTGCCATGGCAGACAGTGCACTTTATAATGTGCCCTATGGAGTGCCTTATACAGCACGTGAGGGTGTGTTTGCTGGCAGCAAAGCAGTTACTTACCTGTAACAGGTGATCTCCGGAACAGCAGGAATTAGTCTTCACATATGGGGGTTCGTCGGCGCCGACAGAGCCCGCACGGGAATGCTCCCCAGCATCCAATCAGAAGACTTTTGGGAGCATCCCTCCCGCCTGCACGGTAGCTTCCCACCCTTCCCACTGCCTCTCCCCAGTTGCGTTTAATAGCTGAGACAAGGAGAGGAGAGGAAGGAAGAGAAAGAGAGAGAGAGTTACAACTCCTAGGGGAGGTGGGTGGGTTGTGAAGACTAATTCCTGCTGTTCCAGAGATCACCTGTTACAGGTAAGTAACTGTGCTATCTCCAGGAACAAGCAGGAATGAGTCTTCACATAAGGGGACTCCCTAGCTGAGGGTGCCAGGGGAGATCCCAGAATGCGCGCCCATGGACAGGGCAGCATTGCCCAACTGGGATCCCCGGCATCCCTGGAGGGATGGAGGGTAGGAGTTGAGAAGAGTTGCCAAGGCACAGCAACCGAAGACTACAGGGGAGTCTTCAAACCACGTCAATTATCATTAAACCGTTAATGATCTAGCACAATCTAGAGCTTACCTACTGGATTGTAGAAGGCAGAGCTGCGACGGGTACTGTAGATGCAGGTGTCAACCGGCACCGGACAGACGGCAGGTCTTCACGAGGAGCTCTAAGAAGCTGAGAACTCCAGTAGGAGCAGAGTCCCCAATCCGGAGGACTAATCAGAAGACTGACCGATCTGGGAGAACCCAGCCCGGAGAAGAACAGAAGGGTACCCCGGGATACCGAGGGGTACACTGTCTACCGTAGCCAGCAAGGGATAGGAAGACAATGGGTTCGAAAACCTCTAGACAAGGAGGCGTAAACCAAGCGGCTGTTGACATCACAGCAAGCTTAAGCATAACCGATCCGAGCACCCGAGCCGCAGAACGCAGGCAAGCGGGCCGGCCGGACCCTGTAGGAAATAAAACGTCAGTACCGACAATTGGGGGATAGTCAGTAAGACACAGGGCGCTATAACATTTCCCAAAAAGTGCCCACCTGTACCGATATATATCGAACAACAGGTATAGATGTATATCGGGCTACAGGTGGGCCCGGGAGCACCCACCCAGGTTACTCAACCGGTATGGACACGTGAGAACGCTACTGCCAACTCGGACCGGCCCTTGATCCACAGGAGAGCACCTTCCTGGAAGGCAGCGGGAGGAAGGGCCATCCAAGTGATGGGCCTATGTGCGTGGAGCAGGGCAGATTGGCAAGAGTAGCAGTATGGTTGGGTGACCACCAGATCAGTTGGGTAGGAGCACATCAGGAGTGCGTAGACCCCTGAGACGTCCACCTGGCAGTCACCCAAAACGTGTCCTCCGTGCCACAGGGAAGGCAGGAGGATAGAAAACCCTATAGCCACGGCGTGACCGTGGGGGCCATCTCCGGCCTATATAAAACCTCTCGGGGTTAGGGCCAATGCCCTCCGCCGCTCCGAAGAGTGCAGGGAGCGGAGCCGGGGATCGGCATGGGTCAGTAGGGCCCCTGTCCACCGTAGCCTGACGGACCCAGGGATTTCTCTGTGAGAGCGGAGACACAGACCAGGGGGGGTGGTCCAGCCCTGTCGAGGAATGGTTCGGCCACGCTTGGAGAGCAGCGGCCAAGGCCTACACTGGGAGAAGGAGATTCGGTTCGTGATCCCCTCGATCCGGGGCCAGGCAGAGGGGAATCCAAGGGATGTACCGGAGGGTAAGTCCGAAGAAGATTAGCATAGCCCTGAGGAGCCAGGCTAACCTAGCGCGGGAAGGTTCCTCTCCCCCCCCCCCTCGGGGGAGGGGGACTCCATACCTCCCATCAAGCAGCCGAACCGCTTGTCACACTGAAAGAACCTCAGTGTAGAACTGGACCGTAACTTCACGTAAGAGGAGTTAAGTGCAAACTGCCGCATACCGTAGCCTAAGGCTACCTGGCATGGGCAGCCTGGCGTGAGCCCTGGCACTGCCGACCGGTGTGAGACGTCCCTGGCATGGGCGCACCCGGCAGGCGGGCAGAGGGATGAAACCTCCTCCTCTTCGGACAGGAGGGTCGGGAAGGACATTTCCTACCCCCGGGAGAGGGGGAGGGCCGCGGGCGGCCAGTGCCAAACAGGTCGGCAGAGCACAGAGCAACCTGACGCAAAGCCTCGCCATTGAAGAGGTTCTCCCCGGTGCACGGGGAAGTACCCAGGTTATGTTGTGCCCAGCTGCACAAGTCGGAAGCCTGCAACCAGGCTGTACGACGTGCCCCTATGGCTACCGCAGAGGACCTGCTGACTCGAAAGAGTCCACGGCAGCCCGAGAAAGAAACCAAGAGATATTCCTGCAATGGTAAAGAAGCAAGGAATAGTCAGGGGCCCGAGGGGCCGACACAAAAGGGAGACAAAAGAGATAACCTCTCGGTGACCTCCCGCAGCGCCAGGCTCCTATAGTAAATATAGGAGAGAATCCTGGAAGCCAACATGGACGCTTGGAAGGATCGCCGCCCAAAGTTGTCCAGAGTTTTAGACGCACGATTCGGGGGGCAGGAAGAGTGCTTCTTCTTGCTTCCGACCTTCCTCAGGGCCGATTCCACCACAATGGAATGATGGGGAAGCTGGTGCGTCTGGAAACCTGGAGATGGGGGGGCACCCGATACCGGGCATGCATGGCCGCAGGCGGCGCCGGTACCTGTAAGGGTGAGCACCAAATCCCAAGCAGGAGATCCCGCAGGGAGGGAGGTAAAGGAAGCATTACGGCCACCTGTTCCGCAGTACCCGGACTTAGCGAAGGGCCCGGAATAGGAATGGTGAACAAGTCCGCCATGTCAAGGAGGAAGTCCTGAAAAGACGGCTCTCCCAGAGGGGCTATCCCGGGGGAGGCCGAGGTGGAGGGGCCCGCTTGAACACCAGGGGACCCACCGTGCTGGTGCACGGGAGGAATCGCTCTAAACAGAGGAGGGTACCGACAGTCCCAATTCGAGGCAGACGGTACTGCATCATCAGAGCCCGAGATTGACTCCAAGCGGGGCATCAAAGGGAGCGACGTCCGACGGGCCCGTGGGACTCGGCCTTGGCCCCGAATCCGGGGCCGCCCCCGGGGCAATCCACAAGGGCGGCTGAAGTGGTGCCAAGGCCGCTGGAGAGCAGGCAAGCGCGGCACTGCGCTGTCGGAAGAGACCGGGGTTGGATCCGAAATGCGCCGGAGCCACGCTTTCCAGACTGGAGATCGATTCGAGGCTGGGCTTCGAACCGAGCGACGCCTCTTTAGGGGGCCCCGGTGTCGGCGGGCACGCCGCTGCTGCCACTCCCGCGAATGGAGTCGGGGTCGCAACGATCGGTGCCGAGGGCAACGAGGGCTTCCCAGGCCGAAACTCGGCAAAGAGGGAAACACCCGAAGTCGGCTCAGACGCTGGGAGAGAGGCCCTCCTAGGCGCCGGGGTTCTGCCCGTGCCTGTTATATTGAGCGGGAAACCCTTACGGGGCGTACTATGCGGCCGAGGGTACCCAGGTAACCTGACGACGAGCCCCGGCAGGGAGCGAGACGCCCAGCCCCGGCTCCGCGGCGCTTCTTTGGGTCGACTCGACCGAAGGACCCGGGTCCGGCAGGCAAACTCCAGTGACAAGTGGAGCACTCGACGCCCATGTAGATGCCGGGAGGTCGGTGTTTCCGGGGGAGGCCCCGGCCCCGCACAAGGTGGGGGTGCCGACCCGCCCGACCGGGATAGATCGATCGGCTCCGCAGGCGGAGCCCAGAGGCGACCCCTAGTGAAGAACGGGGCCCTTGTTCCCGAGACCGCCGCAGGAGGGGTGGAGCTGCTCAAGGCCAGTACCGCCCCCGCGGAAGCCAGGGGTGAGTCGTTTGGCCTTGGCAGAGCCGAGGGCACCTGGTGCCAATCCCTGGCGGGGAGTGGGGCCACCGACTCCGACGACTTGGTCCCGCTCGAAGCGGTCACCACCTCAGCGCATGGCAGGGGTGTGGGCATGCCATACCGGGTCAGGTTGGTCCGACGATCCTCGGTGACGCGTGGAACACTCGACACCGATGCCGGGGAATCGGCACTGCCGAAAGCGGGTACCACCCCCGCGCAGGGCCGGGATGCCGTAGAGCTAGACTGGGTCGAGTCGATCGGCCCTGAAGGCACCGAAGACACCAGTCGACAGTCCCTGGCGAAGAGTGGAACACTCGATGCCGGCACCCATGCCGAGGGATCTGCACTGCTCGAAGCGGGTGCCACCCTCGGGCATGGCTCGGGAATGTTCTGTGAGTAACGAACCTCAGGAACAACCCGAAACCCCGTGGAGGCTCTGGAGCCCGAAGACTCCCTCCGGGGTGTAAGGGACTGGAGGGGAAGGCCGGAGCCGTCGTCATGCGGAGCATGAGACTCACCCCTCAAGGCTCGGTTAGTCTTAACAGACTGTTGTTGGGTTACCTGATCCTGGCGAGGAGAGAACGCCGACGACCGCTCATCAGAGGGAAAGACGTCATCGAGGGACACTCGAAACAGGGAGGGTCTTCTCCCGACGCTGAAGCCCGGGGAACCGGGGGAGAAGGGGTCAGGGCCCCAACAGGAGAGGCACCAGGCGTTGGAGTCGGAGCAGAAGACAACGTCTCCACAGTGGGGGCACTTCTTAAGGGAAGAAGGCTCAATGCTGGAAAGCCCGGTAGGCCTCAGAATAACACGAGGAGGATGCTCCTCGAAGGAAATAAAGGAAAACAAAAAATGAGGAAAAAAAAGGGGGCACCAGCGGTGCCAGAGTCAACGGGGGAAAAACCACGACCACAGGAACAAAAAAGAAGAAAAGAAAAAACAAAGTTTCTGCGGTGACAGGACTTATGTCCTGTCGGCTCCGCAGAAAAACGAAACTGGGGAGAGGCAGTGGGAAGGGCGGGAAGCTACCGCGCAGGCACGAGGGATGCTCCCAAAAGCCTTCTGATTGGATGCTGGGGAGCATTCCCGTGCAGGCTCCGTCGGCGCCAAACCCCCATATGTGAAGACTCATTCCTGCTTGTTCCTGGAGATTAATTAAAATACAAATAAAATGCCTCAAGAAACAATACTTACATGTCAAAGCTGATGCCTCAGCCAGCCTTATGCATTAGGCACACTGGGGGATCAAATTCATGACCCTTGTATCAGTGTATTAACCATTGTACTACACCTGTTTCTGTGCTTGCATGTCTGGGCGCCTACTTAAGCTTACCACGCATTAACACGCTTAGCCCATTAATGTGCACAGCAGCACGCGTTATCGTGCGATAATCCCGTTTTGCTACTTTAAGACTGAAACACCCACTCCTTTTATGGCAGCCTGCAAAACTATCGCCAGGCGCACATTAAGACTGTTTAGTAACCATACCCCTAAGTTCTTCGGGCAGAATGCTTACAGGATGAAACACCCCCAAGGCCTCAGGCAGCAGGTATTATCTTCTGCCTACAGCAACTATCTTCCCTTTGGGTTGATCGCTCCAGTTCTGGTGGCTGGCAGGGCTTAATTTCACAACTGTTGGGCCTGGGATGAAGCATGCAGGTACTAAACAAGAAATCCAGTTGAGAGCAAAGAATGCTTTATAGTGTATGGTTTATTAAAACTTGCCATACTTATTTTATTTGTTTTCATATCCTGTGCTTTTTCAGATCAGTGCAGTATACATATAACACATGAACAATAAAGCACAGTTACTTACCTGTAACAGGTGATCTCTGGGAACAGCAGGAATAAGTCTTCACATATGGGTATCGTCGGTACCGACGGAGCCTGCACGGGAACGCTCCCCAGCGTCCTGAAAGAAAGCTTTTGGGAGCATCCCACAGCGCCTGCACACTGCCTTCCCGCCTTTCCTAACTGCCTCTCTCCAGTTCGAGTTTTAAAGCTGAGACAGAGAGAGAGAGAGAGAGAGAGAGAGAGAGAGAGAGAGAAAAGGAAAGATAGATACAACTCGTAGGGGAGGTGGGTGGGTTGTGAAGACTTATTCCTGCTGTTCCCAGAGATCACCTGTTACAGGTAAGTAATTGTGCTATCTCCAGGAACAAGCAGGAATGAGTCTTCACATATGGGGACTCCCCAGCTAGAGATGCCTGGGAGATCACCCAGATTGTGAGCCCCTGGGAAGGGCTCTACCTCTACCCATGAATCTCAGGCATCCAGTTCAGGAATGGAGAGTAGGAGTTGATTAGGTATGGAACAGGTGTTTGAGAACAGCCTGACCAAACAAGGCATCCCGGCAGGAGTCCTTGTCCAAGCAGTAATGGGCTATGAAGGTATGAACCGATGGCCAAGTGGCTGCTCGACCGATTTGGTCGATGGACACAGAGTTTAGATGAGCCATAGAGGTTGCCATGGCCCTCACATTGTGAGCTGTGACATGGCCCTCCAAAGAAAGCACAGTTACTTACCTGTAACAGGTGATCTCTAGGAACAGCAGGAATTAGTCTTCACATATGGATACATCGGTACTGACGGAGCCTGCACGGGAATGCTCCCCAGCATCCAATCAGAAAGCTTTTGGGAGCATCCCTCACGCCTGCGCAGTGACTTCCCGCCTTTCCCACTGCCTCTCCTCAGTTGAGTTTCATAGCTGAGACAGAAGGAGAGAAAGAGGAAAGGAGATAGATAGATACAACTCCTAGGGGAGGTGGGTGGGTTGTGAAGACTAATTCCTGCTGTTCCCAGAGATCACCTGTTACAGGTAAGTAACTGTGCTATCTCCAGGAACAAGCAGGAATGAGTCTTCACATATGGGGGACTCCCTAGCTGTGGGTGCCAGGGGAGATCCTATAAAATTTGTATTCCTGGACAGGATGGCATTTTCCAAACCTGGATCCCCGGCATCCCCTGAGGGATGGGGGGTAGGTGTTGAATAGAGAAGAGCTGCAAAGAACAGCAAATCTAAAGACTACAGGAGAGAGGAGTCTTTAGAATGTCTGTCAAGTATCATTAAAATATTTAATGAACTAGTACAATATAGAACTTACCTACTGGATTGTAGGAAATAGAACTGTAATGGAGTTTACTGTAGATGCAGTAGCGGAATCTTCAAGGTAACTTCACAGCAGTGAGGATGAAGTTCCAAACCTGGAATGGGCAGGTGACCCAGGTGTCAACTGGGGCAGGAGAAGAACGGCAGGTCTTCAATGGAAAGCTTTATGGAAAAAAGCTGAAAACTCTTAGGTACAGAGTTATTAACATTGAGGACTAAAAGAAGAAGACTGACCGATCTGGAGAAGTAGCCCAGTCCGGAAGGGAAGAGGGGGTATGGAAAAAAGCCCCTATTCCCAAGGAGAACAGAAGTGTACTCAGAAATACTGAAGATGTACACCGTCATTCCTAGCTGGTAAGAGATAGGAAGACAATGAAGTTTGATACTTCATGGATAGGGAGATCTAACACAAAAATAGAAGCTGTTGACATCACAGCAGTAATTGTGTGTATAACCGCTCCCAGTTACTGAGCCGTATGAGAATAGGCAAGTTGACTGTCTGGACCCCTTAAGAAGGTAAAAGCTTTATAGCACAAACAGTTAGGGAGATAGTAGGTAATACCTAGTGTCCTATGGACATCTCCCAAAGGGCATGTATGTGTGATTATAGATAGAGAGATAGAGATGGGCATGGCTTATTTATATCTATATATCTATATGCATGGCTTATGCCCATACAGATTAAAAAAATATGTATGTACAGGACATATACAGACATGAATATAAGTTTGAGGATACATGTCTGCAACTGAGCCCCACAAAAACATTCACATGGGGAATGTGATAGGAAAAGATTCATATAAAAAGGGGGGGAAAACCATCTGAAGATATATAGAGAATCTATTTCCGTGGTGCAGGAATATATTTCAGTGGATAACCAGTATGGTTGCTTGAAAAACAGAATAGCAGCAGTGTGGTGAGAGCATGTCAGGAGTACTTGAGGACTCTGACATGTCCAAAGGACAAGAAAACGCATAGACTACGACACCTGGATGACCCAGCCAAGGGACTCAAGGGTATCATGTACAGTAAAAGAGTATGCGTTGTCCAAATGGAGTAGAAAAGATAATGCCAAGCTGTAAGGAAAAAAGGGGTAGATTCCTGCCAGATTGGGAACTCCTTGGACATTCACGCAGAAAAAGCTTGTCTTCTGTATCACAATGGGAGACAAGAGGGTATAAAGAACCTATATAGCCATGGAGTGACTATATAAGCTTTTCCTATTATATGGAAAACCCTCAGAGACAAAGTTCAATGCTCTACAGCAAGGGCCCATAGTAGAAAGCTTCTCTGAAGATTGCAGAGAGCATTGTGCAGGAGAATTATGAGATAAACTGACAGCAGTCAGATGTGGTGCCACATCCTAGGTAAGGATATGGCAAGAAGATAACCTGCAGTGAGTAGTATCATGCAAGATAGTTGAAAGTAACTTGCAAGAACATTAAAGTAAGCACTGGAACTTCTGCTTGTACAGCAACTGAACAGAAGAGCAGAGGAGATCCCCCTGTATAAAAACAGGGAGAAAAACAGCGGGAGCGGAGATATTCCTGTCCCTGTCTGATGAGGTGTTCAGAGCATGCATTGAAGGATAGCAAAAGTCTACACTGGAAAGAAAGAGAAGTGTTTCAGTATGGTACCAACTCGAGCAGGGGAAACCCTGGAAGAGAGGGGCTTGGAAGGTGACGTACCATATGGTAAGTCAGCTGAAGGAAAATATGTCCCTGTGGGGACAGAAACTATCATGGGATAATTGTAATCTCCCTTTATAATAAAAAGGGAGAATTCTGTAACCCATGGACAAAAATATCCTTAGCATACTGAAAAGAAAAACCAGTGTAGGGTTTGAAGAATAACTTCTGGTAAGAAGAAGTTAACTGTAGATTACAACATACAGGAACCTATGGTTGCTGGCTATGATTAGCCTGGTTAGAGTCTGGAGACTTCAGACAAGGATGAGATGTCCCTTGCTTGGGTACATCTGGAGGATGGGCAGAAGGATGAAACTTTCTTTTCCTAGGGAAAGAAGGTTTGGTAGGACATTTCCTACGCCCTGGGGAAAAAGAAGGCTTAGGACGGTTTCCAGAACTAGGAAAGTCAGTGGAGCAATGAGCAACCTGATGTAAAGCCTCTTTATTGAAGAGATTTTCTCCAGTACAAGGAGAATTACCCAGTGTATGTTGTGCCAATCTGCTCAAGTCTGAAGCCTGCAGCCAGGCTGTACGACATGCTCCAATGGCAATAGCAGAGGATCTGCTAACAGACTCAAAAGAGTCTAGAGAAGCACGAGAAAGGAACCAAGAGATATTCCTGCTATGATTGAGAAGCAAGGAATAGTCAGAGGCCTTAGGTTCTGACAAAAAAGGAGACAAAAGAGATAATTTCTCTGTGACCTCCTGAAGCGTCAGACTCATAAAAAATATATGAAATAATTCTTGAAGCCAGCATAGAAGTTTGGAAGGTTTGACGTCCAAAGGCATCAAGTGCTTTAGATGCACGACCTGGCAGATAAGAATGCTTCTTCTTGCTTCTTACCTTCCTCATTGCTGATTCCACTACAATGGAATGATGTGGAAGTTGGTTTTTCTGGAACCCTGGAGAGGGAGGTACCTGATACAGAACGTCAATGGCTGTAGAAGGCAAAGGAACTTTTAAGGGTGATTCCCATATCCTCAGAAGATCCTGTAAAGAATGATGTAAAGGAAGCATTATGTTTTCCTTTTCTGCAGGATCTTGGTCAAGAGAAAAACCAGGAATAGGAATGGCAAGAAAAGCTGCCATGTCAAGGAGAAACTTCTGAAAAGAAGGATTTCCAATAGGAACTAATCCTGGGCAAGCTGAGGTTGAAGGAGCAGCTTGAGCACCAGAAGATATACTGGACTGGTGCAGAAAAAGAATCCTGCTCGATGGACTGTGATACTGACAGTTCTGATTTGAGGCAGTTAGTACTGCATCGTCAGTGCCTGGTATCGATTCCAAACTAGGCATAGAAAGGATCAATGGCACCGATGGAACTGCAGGAATCGAGCCCGACACCGGTAGTGGTATCGGAGATAATGTCATCGAAGCAGTAATCGAGGGCTGCTGAAGCGGTACCGAGGTAACCAGAGAGCCTTGGTGAATATCCTCGGTACTGCGTAGCCGGAAACGATATGGATCGGTTCCGAAACGTATCGGTACCAAGTCATCTAGACAGGATATCGATTCTAGACTCGGCATCAAAGCGAGCGAGTCTATCGATGCATGTCTAGAAGGTACCGACGTTGGTGGTGGTATCAGCAATGCCGATACATGAAAGTCAATTGGAATCTCATCGAACGGCACCGAAGGTACAGAGGATGTTCGAAGACGATGCCCAGCGAAGAGAGGAACACTCGACACCGGCACCGATGTCGGGGTATCGGTACCGCTTGAAGTCGGTACCAACCCTGAGTACAGTGAAGATATAGGAAAGTCAATCTGGGTCGTATCGATCGGCCCTGAAGGTACCGAGGATTCCAGATGACGATCCCAGGTAACGAGTGGAACACTCGATACCGATGCAGATACCGGGGTATCTGTACCGCTCAAAGCCGGTACCAACCCCGAGCATGGCTGGGATACAGGAAAGCCAATCTGGGTCGTATCGATCGGCCCCGAAGGTACCGAGGACACCAGATGACGATCCCTGGTGAAGAGTGCAGCACTCAACACCGGTGCCGGGTTATCGGTACCGCTCAAAGCGGATACCACCCCCTGGCACGGCTCAGGTATGTTCTGTGAGGGGTGAGCCCCAGGAACAACCTGAAACCCCGTGAATGCTTTGGAGCCCGAAGACTCCCGCCGGGGTTTTATTGCCAATGGGATCTTGAGGGCAAGGCCGGAGCCGTCATCATGCTGTGCATGAGACTTACCCTTCAAGAATTGGCTAGTCTTAACAGACTGTTTGTGGGTTACCTGATCCTGGAGAGAAGAATAAACCGGTGTCCTCACCTTAGGAAGAAAAACGGTATCGAGGGAAACTCGAAAAAGGGAAGGTTTTCTCCCAACCATATAGCCTGAAGTATCAGGGGAAAAAAGGTCAGGACCCAAACAGGTTAAACACCAAGCATTGGAGTCTAAAAAGAAAACTGAGTTTCCACAGTGAAGGCACTTCTTAGGGGAAGAAGGCTCCATTTTGGAAAGGCCTGGTAGGCCCAAAAAAGTTAACAAAAAAACTGAGGAGAAATATTTCTCTAAGTTTGAAAAGGAAAAGAATAAAGCACCGGCGGTACCGGTATCGGCGGGAAAGACAGCCGCAACCACAAGAAAACAAGGATTTTAAAGTAAAACGTTTCTGCGGTGACAGGAGGACGTCCTGTTGGCTCCGCGGAAAAACGAAAACTGAGGAGAGGCAGTGGGAAAGGCGGGAATTCACCGCGCAGGCGCGAGGGATGCTCCCAAAAACTTTCTGATTGGATGCTGGGGAGCATTCCTGTGCAGGCTCCGTCGGTACCGACGTACCCATATGTGAAGACTCATTCCTGCTTGTTCCTGGAGATAGGTTCTTACTTTGGTAGGCGAAGGAAATACACTGAGCAATCCAATTGGACAGAGTTCTCTTAGAGACTGGAAGTCCTAAATGAGAAGGATCAAAAGCAACAAAAAGTTGAGAGGACTTTCTATGTTGCTGTGTCCTGTGTAAGTAGAAAGCAAGTGCTCTTTTACAATCCAGGGTATGAAGATTCCTCTCTGCACTTGATGCATGAGGTCCTGGAAAAAAGACAGGTAAAAAGACCTCCTGGTTCAGATGAAAAGGTGAGACCACTTTAGGCATAAAGTGTGGATTAGTTCCGAGGACTACCTTGTCATGATGGAACCTTGTATAAGGAGGATTAGCCACTAAAGCTTGCAACTCACTGATTCGGCGAGCTGAGGTGACTGCAATGAGAAACAACCTTCCAGGAACGGAATTTTAAGGAGGTAGTGGCTAAGGGTTCAAAGGGTGGCTTCATAAGCTGGCCAAAAACCAGATTCAAGTCCCAGGCCACTGGAGGTGGTCTAATGGGAGGTTTAGTCAAAAGAAGGCCTCATGAATCTTGCTATAAGAGGATGAGAGGAAATAAGCCTCTCAATGGACAACCTAAGGGATGCTGCAATAGCACTCAAATGGACTCTGATTGAATTTGTTTTAAGGCCTGCATGGGATAAATGCAGTAAATAGTCTAGTAAAGAATGCAAAGGTATTGCAAGAGGGTTGAGACCCTTCTCTGCACACCAAAAAAAACCCTTTTCCATTTAAAAGCATATGAACGTCTGGTGGAAGGCTTTCTGGAAGCATGAAGGATATCCTTCACTTGCTGAGAAAGTTATAAATCTTGAAGGTCTAGGCCTTCAGCAACCAGGCCCTGAGATGAAGAGACTGAGGATTTGGGTGCCACAAGGTTCCCTCCTCCTAGGAGAGGCGATCTGGAGCAGACCCCAGGTCTAGGGAGGGAGCTTGAGAAAGATGCAGAAATAGAGGATACCACACTTGGCGTGGCCAAAGTGGTGCTATGAGGATCATAGTCCCTTTGTCTCTCTCAAGCTTGAACAGAGTCTTGGGGATTAGGGGAATAGGTGGAAAGGCATAAAGGAAGTCTTGTCCCCAATGAAGGAGGAAGGCATCCCTGGCCTGAACTCCCTGACATGGAATCCTGGAACAGAACCGGGGAAGTTTGGCATTCCACAGACTTGCAAACAGGTCTATGTCTGGGGTACCCCAAATCTGAAAAATTCTGGCTATCTGGTCCCCATGAAGGGACCATTCGTGCGGAAGCAGAACTCGACTGAGTCTGTCTGCCCAAGAGTTTTGAACTCCTGGAAGATATACTGCCATGAGATGAATCTGATGCTCTCTGGCAAAGGCCCACAATCTCAGAGCTTCGTTGCAAAGCGACAGAGCCAGTTCACGTAGAACATAGCTACCTGGTTGTCCGTGTGGATGAGGACTGTCTTGTAGCTGAGCAGGGTGTGGAAGACGAAGCCAGAAAGATTGCTCTGAGCTCTAAGAGGTTGATATGAAGATGTTTCTCCTGTGGAGACCAGATGCCCTGGGTCGAGCGATCTTGTAGATGAGCCCCCCAACCCTTTGGAGAGGCATCTGTTGTAAGGGTTGCTTGGGGTAACACCTGTTGAAAGGGGGACCCCAGCAACAGATTCTGAGTGGACTTCCACCAGTGGAGGGACGAAAATAGGCGACTGGAGGTTGCTATTTTGTCTGACAGGCAACCTGATGCCTGGGTCCACTGGGTGGATAGGGTCCACTGAGCTGCTCTCATGTGAAGGCGAGCATAGGGAACCACATGCACCGTGGATGCCATGTGGCCTAAACGTTGCAACATCTCTCGAGCAGTTAAATGGGATTTTAACTGAATCTGGGAGGCTAACTGCACCAAGCGTAGGCAACGGGCCTGGGGAAGATAGGCCCTTGCAGTTGTGGTATCCAGTAAGACCCCTATGAACTCTAGAGACTGAGTAGGGGTAAGATGGGATTTTGGAATGTTGATTACCAGTCCCAGATACTGAAGAACACGCTTTGTGCAGGCTAGAGAAGTCTGGGCCTCTGACTGGGATGGAGCTCGGATGAGCCAGTCGTCCAGATATGGGAACACGAATATTCCTAGATGCGTAGGAATGCAGCTACTACTGCCATGCATTTTGTGAACACTTGGAGCAGAGGCCAGACCGAAAGGAAGCACTTTGTATTGGTAGTGCTTTCCTTGGTACAGGCAGCGAAGGAATCTTCTGTGTGTTGGATGGATGAGAACATGGGTGTACGCATCCTTGAGATCTAGAGAACAAAGCCAGTCCTGACTCTGGAGGTATGGAAGGAGAGTTCCGAGAGAGATCATCTTGAATTTCTCCTTGCATAGAAACTTGTTCAATTCTCTGAGATTTAATATGGGTCTGTAGCCCCCTGTTTTCTTTGGAATGAGAAAATAGGGGGAGTAGAACCCTGAGCCCTGTTGAAGGTGTACTTCTATTGCCCCTTGGGCAAGAAGGGTAGCAATCTCCTGACCTAGAAGGTTGAGGAGAGATGTTGGAGAATTGAACTGTTTCACCATGGTGTGAGGAGGAAGGTTTAAGAAATGAAGTTTGTACCCTTCCCTGATGATGGAGAGGGTCCACTGCTCTGCTGTGATTTGTTCCCATCTGGGAGCAAAGTGAGCTAACCTTCCTAGGATGGTAAGGGGCTCTGGATGTTCTAGAGCCAGAAAGGCTAAGTTCTCTAGTGGAAAGTCAAAGGCCCTGAGGAGGCTGAGGCTGTTGGGCCGTAGCAGTCCTCGCAGTCTGGGTTTTGGCCTGTTTTGGTTGTTGCTGTCTCTTTGTGGCAAAACGACCTTGAGAAGAGGCCTGACCATAAGAAAATTTCCCTCTTTGGGAAAGATCCCTTTTTGAACAACCTCTTTTTAAAAGGAGCAGTAGTAGACTTTGAAAGTCCATCTAAAGCAGAATTTTCAGCATCCATCTGGTTGGCCTTTGCATGCCAATCTTTGCCAAACAGGTTTTCGCCTGTACAGGGAAGGTTACCTAGACCATCCTGTACCCAGGATTCCAAATCAGAGGCTTGCAACCAAGCAACTCTGCGTGCACCTATGGCAGTAGCCGAGGCTCTACTGGCCCCCTCAAGAGAGTCAAAGGCTGCACGGTTGGAAAACTTGGATACATCCTGTGCCTGTTTAAGCCAGGTGATATATTCTTCTCTCATCTTCTGACATAAAAGGAGATAATGTTTGCAGATGATCTGTAATTTCTTTTAGAAACATCCCCATATAGAAACTATAGGAGTTGATTCTGGCTACAAGCATACTGGCCTGGAAGATTTTCCTGCCAAAGGCATCTAGGGTTCTGCATTCTCTTCCTGGAGGAGCAGAGGAGTGCCTTTTTGTACTCTTGACCTTTTTCATAGCAGACTCTACCACAATAGAGTGGCGAGGAAGATGAGTCTTATGAAACCCAGGACAAGGAGGAACACGATACATGGTGTCCAACCTTCTGGAATGAGGGGAGGTGGAAAGAGGAGTCTCCCATATGCCCAACATGTGTTCATAAAAAATCTCATGTATTGGTAAGGTGGCTGCCTCTTTAGGAGCCTTAGGATATTGTAGAATATCTAATTTTTTGGCTCTAGGTTCAGTTTCAGAGGTCACTGAGATGGACAGGCCTTTGGCCACCTCCCTAATAAAGTCCTGAAAAGACAAGTCTTCAGGAGGAAACATTCTCCTTTTTGGATCCTGAGGAAGGATCCCTGATGCTTCAATTGAGGCCTCTGAAGAATCAGAGTCTTCAGAAGAATCAAAGTATCGACTGTCTGGATGCTCTTGTACAGCCCGATACGCGTACCTGGAGGTATTGACATCGGGAGTAACAGGTACCGGGCCGGTACTGATAGGCATCACTGGATAGTGTACCGCTGATGTCGATGCAAGCGGTACTGGTATCGGAACCGGAATCGGATCCTGTACTGGAATCGGTACAGGTACAAACAACGAGGTTTGTTGCGGTACCGTAGGTGTTGCAGCTTGAATGAATGCCGTGATGGCACGCTGCATGAAAAGAATATTCTGATCCATTTACGCCACCAATGTCTGGATATCGGTACCGGTAGGAACTGCCGGTACCCCAGAACATTGTAACAGGTGATCGGTCGAGGCCAAGCCATCGATGTCAACCTGTGAACCCATAAGTAGTGCTTTGGAAGCCGGAGCCTCTCGCCGGGGTAATTTTGCCGGTGTGGTATCCTCAAGAGTAAGCCCGGGGGCATCTCGATACCTAGAGGGAGATGAACTCTTTGAGGACCGGCCAGATTTAAGTTTGGTTACCTGATATCCATGGGATGAAGCAGCAGCCCTGGAAGACGTCGATGCCACGGAAGCTGCATCGGAGGGAAACAGGGTACTGAGCTTCGCTGCCCGATTCTGTAACCCTCTTTTGGACATCATGGAACAGGACTCACAATCCGCAATGGAGTGGTCAGGACCTAAACATTTTAGACACCAGTCATGGGTGTCGGTGACAGAAATAGTGCTACTGCATTTTTTAAACCCGGAGGCAGGTTTTTCCATGAGGGAAAAATCTCTCTGTAGGCCTAAGGCCCCAAAGAAAAATGCACAGAAAAAAAGTAGTTTTTTTTTTTTTTTTTTAAAGAAAGAAAAAGAACCGGTGGTAGGGGTGCGGAATCAAGAAGGCAGACACGCGACAAAGAAAAATAAAAGAAAATAAGAAATTCTTCAGCGGTGACAGGAAACACGACCTGCTGGCTCTGCGGAAAAGAAGAACTGGAGAGAGGCAGTTAGGAAAGGCAGCACGCAGGTGCTGTGGGATGCTCCCAAAAGCTTTCTTTCAGGACGCTGGGGAGCGTTCCAGCGCAGGCTCCGTCGGTACCCACGATACCCATATGTGAAGACTCATTCCTGGAGATTAAGTCTTCACATATGGGTATCGTCAGAGCCTGCGCGGGAATGCTCCCCAGCATCCAGAAAACGCTTTTGGGAGCATCCCACAGCGCTGCCTTCCCGCCTTTCCCCAGTTTGAGTTTTTAGCTGAGCGCGAGAGAGCGAGCGCGAGAGCGAGCCAGAGAGCGAGCCAGAGAGCGAGCGAAGGAAAGATAGAGAGATACAACTCTTAGGGGAGGTGGGTGGGTTATGAAGACTTATTCCTGCTGTTCCCAGAGATCACCTGTTACAGTTAAGTAACTGTGCTATCTCCAGGAACATGCAGGAATGAGTCTTCACATATGGGGACTCCCCAGCTAGAGATGCCAGGGAGATCCCCAAGGTTGTGAGTCCCTGAGAAGGGCTCTACCTCCCTCCATGGATCTCGGGCATCCAACCAGGGATGGGGGGTAGGAGTTGATCAGGTATGGAACAGGTGTTTGAGAACAGCCTGACCAAACAAGGCATCCCGGCGGGAGTCTTTGTCCAAGCAGTAATGGGTTGTAAAGGTATGAACCGAGGCCCAGGTGGCCGCTCGACAGATTTGGTCGATGGACACAGAGTTCAGATGAGCCATAGAGGCTGCCATGGCCCTCACATTGTGAGCTGTGACATGGCCCTCCAGAGAAAGGTTCTTACTCTGGTAGGCAAAAAATACACTGAGCAATCCAATTGGACAGAGTTCTCTTAAGAGACTGGAAGTCCTAAATGAGAAGGATCAAAAGCAACAAAGAGTTGAGAGGACTTTCTATGTTGCTGTGTCCTTTGTAAGTAAAAGGCGAGCGCTCTCTTACAATCCAGTGAATGGAGATTCCTCTCTGCACTTGATGCATGAGGTCCTGGAAAAAGACAGGTAAATACACCTCCTGGTTCAGATGAAAAGGTGAGACCACATTAGGCATAAAGTGTGGATTAGCCCTGAGGACCACCTTGTCATGATGGAACCTTGTATAAGGAGGGTTAGCCACCAAGACTTGCAGCTCACTGATGCGGTGAGCTGAGGTGACTGCAAAGAGAAAAATAACCTTCCAGGAAAGGAATTTCAAGGAGGTAGTGGCTAAGCAAGAACCAAATTCAAGTCCCATGCCACTGGAGGTGGTCTGATCGGAGGTTTAGTTAGAAGGCCTCTCATAAATCTTGCTATAAGAGGATGAGAGGAAACAGGCTGTCCATTGAGAGGCTTAAGGAATGCTGCAATAGCACTCAAATGGACTCTTACTGAGTTCGTTTTCAGGCCTGCATGGGATAAATGCAGCAAATAGTCTAGTAAAGAATTCAGAGGTATTGCAAGAGGGTTAAGACCCTTCTCTGCACACCAAATGGTAAACATTTTCCATTTAAAAGCATAGGAACGTCTAGTGGAAGGCTTTCTGGAAGCATGAAGGATATCCTTCACTTGCTGAGAAAGATGCAAATCTTGAAGGTCTAGGCCTTCAGCAACCAGGACCTGAGATGGAGACTGGGGATTTGGGTGCCACAACGTTCCCTCCTCCTGGGACAGGAGGTCTGGAGCAGATCCCAAGTCCAGGGAGGGAGCTTGAGAGAGATGCAGAAGTAGAGGGTACCACACTTGGTGTGGCCAATGTGGTGTTATGAGGATCATAGACCCCTTGTGTCTGAAGTTTGAACAGTGTCTTGGGAATTAGGGGAATGGGTGGAGAGGCATAGAGGAAGTCTTGCCCCCAGTGAAGGAGGAAGGCATCCCTGGCCTGAACTCCCTGACACGGAATCCTGGAACAGAACCGGGGAAGTTTGGCATTCCACGGACTTGCAAACAGGTCTATGTCCAGGGTTCCCCAAATTCAGAAGATCCTGGCTATCTGGTCCCCATGGAGGGACCATTCGTGTGGAAGCAGAACTCAACTGAGTCTGTCTGCCCAAGAGTTTTGAACCCCTGGAAGATACACTGCCATGAGATGAATTTGATGCTCTCTGTCGAAGGCCCACAATCTCAAAGCTTCGTTGCAAAGCGACAGAGAGCCAGTCCCGCCCTGCTTGTTCAAGTAGAACATGGCTACTTGGCTGTCTGTGTGGATGAGGACTGTCTTGTAGCTGAGCAGGGTGTGGAAGACTGAGAGCTAGAAAGATTGCTCTGAGCTCTAAGAGGTTGATATGCAGAGATGTCTCCTGTGGAGACCAGATGCCTTGAGTGGAGAGATCTTGAAGATGCCTCTCCAAGGGAGGCATCTGTTGTAAGGGTTGCTTGGGATAACACCTGTTGAAAGGGGGACCACAGCAACAGATTTTGAGTGGACTTTCACCACTGAAGAGACCAAAAAAGGCGACTGGAGGTTGCTATTTTGTCTGACAGGCACCCTGATGCCTGGGTCCATTGGGTGGACAGAGTCCATTGAGCTGCCCTCATGTGAAGGCGAGCGTAAGGAACCACATGCACGGTGGATGCCATGTGGCCTAACAGTTGTAATATCTCTTGAGCAGTTAAATGGGACTTTAACTGAATTGGTGAGGCTAACTGCACAAAGCGTAGGCAACGGGCCTGGGGAAGATAGGCCCTTGCAGTTGTGGTATCCAGCAAGGCCCCTATGAACTCTAGAGATTGAGTAGGGGTGAGATGGGATTTTGGAATGTTTATTACAAGTCCCAGATACTGAAGAACACGCCTTGTGCAGGCTAGGGAAGCCTGGGCCTCTGACTAGGATGGAGCTCGGATGAGCCAGTCGTCCAGATATGGGAATACGAATATCCCTAGAGTGCGTAGAAATGCAGCTACTACTGCCATGCATTTTGTGAACACTCTTGGTGCAGTGGCCAGACTGAAAGGAAGCACTCTGTATTGGTAGTGCTTTCCTTGATAAAGGAAGCGAAGGAACCTTCTGTGTGTTGGATGGATGAGGACATGTGTGTACGCATCCTTGAGGTCTAGAGAACAAAGGCAATCCTGACTCTGGAGGTATGGAAGGAGAGCACCAAGAGAAATCATCCTGAATTTCTCCTTGCATAGAAACTTGTTCAATTCTCTGAGATCTAATATGGGTCTGTAGCCCCCTGTTTTCTTTGGGATAAGAAAGTAGGGGGAGTAGAACCCTGAGCCCTGTTGAAGAAGGGGTACTTCTTCTATTGCCCCTTGGGCAAGAAGGGTAGCAATCTCCTGACCCAGAAGGTCGAGGAGAGATGTTGGAGAATTGAACTGTCTCACCATGGTGTGAGGAGGAAGGTTTAAGAAATGAAGCTTTTACCCCTCCCTTATGATGGAGAGGGTCCATTGCTCTGCTGTGATTTGTTCCCATCTGGGAGCAAAGTGAGCTAACCTTCCTGGAATGGTGAGAGGCTCTGGTTGTTTTTGAGCCAGAAAGGCTAGGTTCTCTAGTTGTAAGTTAAAGGCCCTGAGGAGGCTGAGGCTGTTGGGCCGTAGCAGTCCTTGCAGCCTTAGGCTTGGCCTGTTAAGTTGTTGCTATCTCTTTGCAGCAAAATGACCTGCAGAAGATGCCTGCTGACCATAAACAGGAAAATCTCCCCTTTTTGGGGAAAAACCCCTTTTTGAACAACCTTTTCTTAAAAGGAGCAGAAGTAGACTTTGAAAGTCTATCTAAGGCAGAATTTTCAGCATCCATCTGAGTGGCCTTTGCTTGCCAATCTTTGCCAAAAAGGTTTTCACCTGTACAAGGAAGATTTCCTAGTCCATCCTGAACCCAGTGTTCCAAATCAGAAGCTTGTAACCAAGCAACTCTGCGTGCACCTATGGCAATAGCCGAGGCTCTTCTGGCACTCAAAAGAGTCAAATGCTGCACAGTTGGAAAATTTGGAAACATCCTGGGCATGTTTAAGCCAGGTGAGAAACTCCTCCCTTTTATCTTCTGAAATAAAAGGAGATAAAGTTTGCAGATCTGTAACTTTTTAGAAACATCCCCATAGAGACTTTAGGAGCTGATTCTGGCAGCAAGCATATTGGCCTGGAAAATTCTCCTGCCAAAGTCATCTAAGGTTCTGCATTCTCTTCCTGGAGGATTAGATGAGTGCCTTTTTGCACTCTCTTCTTCATAGCAGACTCCACCACAATAGAGTGGTGAGGAAGCCGAGTCTTATGAAAGCCAGGACAAGGAAGAACACGATACATGGTGTCCAAGCTACGAGAATGAGGGGAGGTGGTGAGAGGAGTCTCCCATATGCCCAACATGTGATCATAAAGGATCTCATGAATTGGTAAAGTAGCTGCCTCTTTAGGAGCCTTAGGATATTGTAAAATATCCAATTTTTTGGCTCTAGGCTCTGCCTCAGGGGCCACTGAAATGGAGAGGCCCCTGGCCACTTCCCTAATGAAGTCTTGAAAAGACTTCTGGAGGAAACCTTCTTTTTGGAAAAGAGGGCTCCTGAGGAAGGAGTACCGATGCTTCAACAGAAGCCTCTGATTCAGAGTCTTCAGAGGAATCGAAGTATCGCCTGTCTGGATGCTCCTGCAGAGCCTGATACGCGTACCGAGTGGTATCGATATTGGGAGTGATCGGTACCGATGGGCATCACAGAACAGGGTACCGCTGCCGTTGACACCGAAGCCGATGCAATCGGTACTGGCACCGGCAACGGAGTTTGTTGCGGTACCGGAGGCGTCGCAGCTTGTATGAATGCTGTAATGGCCCGCTGCATGGTCAGAATATTCTGATCCATCGACGCCACCAATGTCTGGATGTCGGTACCAGTGGAAATTACCAGTACACCAGAACATGGCAACAGGTGATCGGTCGAGGCCGAGCCATCAATGTCAACCTTTGACCCCATAAAGCTTTGGAAGGCAGAGCCTCCCGCTGGGGTAATTTTGCCGGTGCGGATTCCTTGAGAGCAAGCCCGGAGGCATCTCAATTCTTAGAGGGAGATCTACCCTTCGAGGACCGGCTGGACTTAATTTTGGTTACCTGAGATCCATGGGAGGAAGAAGCAGCCCTGGAAGACGATGCCACCGTAGCTGCATCAGAGGGAAACAGGGTACTGAGCTTGGCTGCTTGATTCTGTAGACCTCTTTTAGACATCATGGAACAGGACTCACAATCCGTGATGGAGTGGTCAGGACCCAAACATTTTAGACACCAGTCATGGGTGTCTGACAGAAATAGTGCTGCTGCACTTCGTGCTCTTTTTAAACCCAGAAACGGGCTTTTCCATGAGGAAAAAGTTTCCTAGGCCTAAGGCCAGGAAAGAAAAATGCACAGAAGTGAGAAAAACAGTAGTTTTTTTTTTTTTTTAAAGAAAGACCGGCGGTACCGGTCTGATGACGAAGAAGGCAGACACACGACCAAAGAAATAAAAGAAAATAAAGAAATTATTCAGCGGTGACAGGAACACGACCTGCTGTCTCCATGGAAAAGAAGATCTGGAGAGGCGGTTGGGAAAGGCGGGAAGGCAGCACGCAGGCGCTGTGGGATGCTCCCAAAAGCTTTCTTTCTGGATGCTGGGGAGCGTTCCCACGCAGGCTCCGTCGGTACCGACGATACCCATATGTGAAGACTCATTCCTGCTTGTTCCTGGAGATACTGGGTTACATAGAACAGGTTACATGGAACGTAAGGGCTATACCGCCCTTCAGACAGAAGAGCGGTGTACAATAAAAACAGAAAAGGAACTCCAATAAAATAGGAAAGGAGGAGACGTAATACACAAGACTGTCAGATAAAATACAGGATGGCTAAGGCTTGTACAAAGCACTGAGGAATGGATTGAGGGGAGGAAGGGAGGATCCTGCACTACTGTGGGACCAGGTCAAAAGGCATGTAGAAAAAAAGGTGCATCTTTTAAAGTGATTTGAATTTAGGATAGGACAATTCCAGGCAGAAGTGGGGTGGGAGAGCATTCCACAGACTGGGTCCAAGGAAATAGAAAGCTGGGTGAAGAGTTCTCATATTGCACACGAGAAGGGGAGATTGAGATAATTAGCTTGAATAAAACGTAACATACATGAGGGTGCATGAAGAATGATGCAGGATGAAAGATAGGGAGATAGCTCGAGTATAGGATATGATGCTGAATGGGTAACTAGTGGAAATGAATAAGCAGGGGAGAAACATGATCACATTTGGAGGCATGAGCTAATATTCTGACACTAGAAGGGACTCTAAGTCAGTTGGAAAGCGGGTATCTGAGGGAGGAAAGGCTGAGAAGGTAGTTGAGAACTCCACTCAAAAATCTCCCATCTGCCATCATTGGAGGACTTCAGATGCATTCATTTCAATCAAAGTGGTTTACATTGTAACTTCAACTTGGTAATGTACATTAATCAGGGACATTGATAACTTGGATTTTTTCTGAGGCA
Source organism: Ichthyophis bannanicus (assembly GCA_033557465.1). Classification (NCBI taxonomy): domain Eukaryota; kingdom Metazoa; phylum Chordata; class Amphibia; order Gymnophiona; family Ichthyophiidae; genus Ichthyophis; species Ichthyophis bannanicus. The sequence continues at coordinate 922,000,410 of CM066032.1, read as the reverse complement.
TTGTAGGGTTAAGTGACTTGCCCAAGGCCACAAGGGGGTCTGAGTGGGAATCAAACCCTGGTTTCTTGGTTCCCAAGCCAGTGCACTAACCATTAGGCAGCAAACATCCTGCAGTGGTTGTTGAGCTGTGGGAACCAATCAACTCACTGAATTGCAGTATGAAGGACTTTGTAGAAAAAAATTTAAATTGTTTTAGATCTGTGTGTGATGGTCTATATAAATGTTATCCATCCATCTCCAAAGGACTAATCAATAGTCCCTTTTATCCTTGTTCCTAGCACTACCACAAAAACGCTATTAATTTCTTAACAGTGTTCTTTTTCTTACTACATGTAATGACTGCAAGACAAAGTATAGTGTCAATAGATTCAGAGTTTGTCTTTGTAGTTTTTTTTATCTATGTTCCTATACAACAGTGGTTCTCAACCTTTTTTGTACCGTGACCCCTTTTACCATTGGTCAACTTGTGGTGACCTCCAATGATAAAATCAAATGCATCTCTCTTCCTTTACCGTTAACGCATTGTCGCTGTAATCATTTGTTGAATTATTAATATATTATAGGCCTTTGCAATATGTTTTTATTTATAAAAGTTAAACCACAACAATTAATCACAAGTAACAATATTTGATTTCAAAATTATGATGATTTTGTAGTCAAATCACTAATATGAAATAAAATTATTTTTTCTACCTTTGACCAATTTATTCTCAGATCATGCTGGTCCCGATCTCAGGCTTCTGCTTTCCTGTCTTCTCTTAGCTCTCTTTCTGTGGTCTATGGTCCATCTGCTATTTCTTATCTCTTCTTCACTTCTTTCCATCAGCCTATTTCCAGTCCCAGTAACCCTCCCCAGTATCAGCCCCTTTCCAGTCCTCACTCCCAGTACCTTCCAATGTCAATTTGCATTCCCATGACTGCCACTGGTGTCCATTCCCTTCCAGTCCCCCTCCTTCCCCACTGACCAGTCCCTTCTAGTACAAATACCATGGCAGCCCCTCTCAGATCCACTCCCTTCCAGTTCCATTCTCCCATCCCCTCATATCAGCCCATTTGTAGCCTTAGCCCCCAGTTTTCTTCCAGGGCCAGTAGCTCTATCCTCCCCTCCCCACAATCAGCCCATTCCCAGTCAAAGCCCCCCAATCAGCTCACTTCCAGTGCTAATCCCCCCCCCCCCAACCCCATTACCAGTGATAGCCTCCCCTAATCAGCCCATCACCAGTCCTATACCCCCATCAGCCCATTACCAGTTATACTCCCCCTATTAGCCCATTACCAGTCCCAACCCCCCCCAATCAGTCCATTCCCAGTCCTAGCCTTCCCTAATCAACCCATTACCAGTCCTAGCCCCCTCCCATCTGCCTATTACCAGTGCTACCTCCACCAGCCCATTATAATCCTAACCTGCACTCTCGCCTCTGTCCAGCATTTAACCCGTCTGTCCAGTATGTCCCCGTCTCTCCCTTTTGTGCATGTCAGCCCCCATCCGTCCATGTCAGCCCCCCTGTCCATGTCAACCTCCCTCCATGTCAGTCCCCCCTCTGTCCATGTCAGCCCCCTCCCTCCATCTATCCCTCCCTCCATGTCAGCCCTCCCCTCCCTCCATGTCAGTCCCCTTCCATCCATATCAGCTCCCTCCCTCCATGTCAGCCCCCTCCCTCCATGTAAGCCCCACCCTCCCACCATCCATATCAGCTCCCTCCCTCCATATCAGCCCCCCCGTCCATGTCTATGTCTGCCTCCCTTCCAATGTAGCCACAGCTCCCTGCCTCTTAGGGAACCACAGCTGTGCCTATAAAATCATTGCAGAGCCCTTCCTGTCTCGACAGGCTCCGTGCAGCATTGTCCCGCCTCCAAAGGAAGTGGTAAACTACTTCCTTTAGAGGTGGGACAATGCTGCACGGAGCCCGTCAAGACAGGAAGGGCTCCCCAATGATTTTACAAGCACAGCCGTGGTTCCCTAAGAGGCAGGGAGCCGCAGCTACAGAAGGAGTCGGTGAGTTTTCCGCTGCCAAGAAGCGGACTCGGCAGCAGCAGCAATTTCTGCACATTTAATTTTTTTTTTTTCACAAGGCGACCCCCACTAAATCCTGGGGCAACCCCCGTGGGGGTCACGACCCACAGGTTGAGAACCGCTGCCCTAGAGCTATGTGAAGATAGGTGTATTCCAGATTCAAAGGTGGTGTTGATGAATGGTTCTGCAAGGGGTCCACAAGAAAGTCCTGAGGGTTGGATATGCTATAGGAACATATGAGTTTGAGATGAAAATTCTTGTGGTGACAATTCAACTGCTGCTATAGGCGTATAGCCAGTCAGCAGAGGCATTGATTCTCTTCTGCACCATCTATTCAGATTCTAACTATGACTATGTATTTACTGCTATACTGAACTAATGCCCAATAGTGGAAAAGGAGGCAGCCGATTACATCCAGACATAAGCCATTGATGCATGCCCCTATAATGACAACACTGAAAGTGGTTCATTCACCAGATGGAGGAAGGTATTTGTACTGCTATTGAAAAATGTGCCACACATGCAACAGATGGTTCATTTGTTTCAGAAGGGAACAAAGCAGCAGCTCATTGTTACAATGAAGTAATAAATGCAAAGACCAAAGCAACCCTATCTCCAGGAGAGATGCTCCAGTCAGCTCAGGTAAGTGCTACTGCAGAACAAGAGGACTAGAAACACGTTGAAGCATATTTCTCCAAAGGTTTGTGGTATCACCAATCAGGAAAAGTGGGTCAGATTTTGCTTTGCATTTGTTGCCACCTATGGTACATCTGCCTGAGCACAAGTCACCCCAGTGCATAACGGAACTTCTAGGAGAACTGGTATGGAGTGTCAGAATGAAAGAAAAAGAAAAAAAAACCCCACAAAGGTACATAGTTGTGTTTCATGTTGTCAGGAGTGTGCCAAGAATAAACCTTCAGGAACTGCAATGCCTAAAGTAGGAGTGCTTCTGCCTAGACCATAAAGCACAGTTACTTACCTGTAACAGGTGATCTCTGGGAACAGCAGGAATAAGTCCTCACATATGTGTATTGTCCGTACCGACAGAGCGTGCGCAGGAACGCTCCACAGCGTCCAAGAGGAAAGCTTTTGGGAGCATCACACAGCGCCTGCGCGCTGCCTTCCTGCCTTTCCCAAACACCTCTCTCCAGTTCGAGTTTTAAGCTGAGACAGAGAGAGAGAAAGGAAAGGAAAGATAGATACAACTCCTAGGGGAGGTGGGTGGGTTGTGAAGACTTATTCCTGCTGTTCCCAGAGATCACCTGTTACAGGTAACTGTGCTATCTCCAGGAACAAGCAGGAATCAGTCTTCACATATGGGGACTTCCCAGCTAGAGATGCCAGGGAGATCCCCAAGGTTGGGAGTCCCTGAGAAGGGCTCTACCTCCCTCCATGGATCTCAGGGATCCAACCAGGGATGGGGGGTAGGAGTTGATTAAGTATGGAACAGGTGTTTGAGAACAGCCTGACCAAACAAGGCATCCCGGCGGGAGTCCTAGTCCAAGCAGTAATGGGCTGTAAAGGTATGAACCGAGGCCCAGGTGGCCGCTCGACAGATTTGGTCGATGGACACAGAGTTCAGATGAGCCATAGAGGCTGCCATAGCCCTCACATTGTGAGCTGTGACATGGCCCTCCAGAGAAAGGTTCTTAATCTGGTAGGCGAAAGAAATACACTGAGCAATCCAATTGGAAAGAGTTCTATTAGAGACTGGAAGTCCTAAATGAGAAGGATCAAAAGCAAGAGTTGAGAGGACTTTCTATGTTGCTGTGTCCTTTGTAAGTAAAAAGCAAGCGCTCTTACAATCCAGGGTATGGAGATTCCTCTCTGCACTTGATGCATGACGTCCTGGAAAAAAGACAGGTAAATACACCTCCTGGTTCAGATGAAAAGGTGAGACCACTTTAGGCATAAATTGTGGATTGGTCCTGAGGACTACCTTGTCATGATGGAACCTTGTATAAGGAGGATTATCCAACAGGGCTTGCAGCTCACTGATGTGGCAAGCTGAAGTGACTGCAATGAGAAAAATAACCTGCCAGGAAAGAAATTTCAAGGAGGTAGTGGCTAAGGGTTCAAAGGGTGGCTTCATAAGCTGGCCAAGAACCAGATTTAAGTCCCATGCCACTGGAGGTGGTCTAATGGGAGGTTTAGTTAAAAGAAGGACTCTCATGAATCTTGCTAGAAGAGGATGAGAGGAAATAGGCTGTCCATTGAGAGGCTTAAGGGATGCTGCAATAGCACTCAAATGGACTCTTACTGAATTCATTTTAAGGCCTGCATGGGATTAATGCAGCAAATACTCTAGTAAAGAGTTAAGACCCTTTTCTGCACACCAAATGGTAAACCTTTTCCATTTAAAAGCATAGGAACGTCTAGTGGAAGGCTTTCTGGAAGCATGAAGCATTGGATACAGAAGGACAAAGCCCTCTTACAGTCCAAGGTGTGAAGGACTGTCTCCGCCCTACTGGAGTGAGGTCTCAGAAGGTAGGGAGTACCACTTCCAGGTTGAGATGGAAAGACAATACTACTTTCAGAAGAAATGTAGGGTATATACAGGGCACAACTCTGTTCATTTAGAGCCTGGTATAAAGGCACCTCCACCACTAAGAACTGAAGCTTGCTATCTCTGCAAGCAGAGGAGTGCGCAACCAGGAACACCACCTTCCAAGAGAAGTAGTGTAGTGGCAAGTAGCTAGAGGCTCAAAGGGTGGGCAAGTAAGCTACCCCAATACTATATTAAAAAGATCCATTTTGGTTGCAGAGGGCAAGCCAGTGTCTTTGATAAGAGCAGACCATTAAGAAAGCAGGGCACCAGTGGCTGGACAGAGGCTTGCCATCCACCAGATGGTGGTGCAGCACCAGAGCACTAAGGTGCACCTGGACAGAGTTAGACTTGAACCTGGACTGCAAGAGGTGGCGAAGGTACTGTAACACCAAACCCACCAGGCAAGAAAATGAATCAGCCCCATGCTTGGCACACCAGGCCAAAAACTTGCACCATGAGGGCCATAAAGCTCTTCTAGTAAAGGCCTTGCGAGAGGCCAGCAGGATTTCCTCTAACTCGCCCGAGAGATTGAAAAGGGGCTAGGGTCACCCTTTCAGCAGCCATGCTGTTAACAGGGAACCCAGGATGGGGTGCAGAAGAGAGCCCTCTTCCTGAAACAGGAGTCAGAGGTCCACAATGGGATGGGATTCTTCACTGTTAATTGCAGCAGCAGCAGGAAACACTGTTGCCTGAACCACTGAGGGGCTATCAGCATGAGCAAGACCCTGTTGCAGAGGGTTCTGAACAAGGTTTTGCAATCAGCAGCATGGGAGGGAAAGCATACATGAGGCCTTCCCCGACGAGATAAGGAATGAGTCCACTGCCACCGTGGAGGGGTGGGCCTGCCAGGAACAGAAGTGGGGCAACTGGAAGTCATCTGGGCTGGCAAACAGGTCCATCACATGTTTCCCCTAGATCTAGAAGAACCAGTCAGCCACATTGGGGTCCAGCTGCCACACCTATAGCTGCAGAGTTCTGCTCAGCCAGTTCTGGCCTGGTAGGTATACTGCCCACAAGAGAATACCCTGTTGGATTACATACAGAGGACCACTGCTTCCAGACAGAGGGCACAAGGCGCCCCATTTGTTCATATAGAACAATCACCACCTGGTTGTCTGTCTGGACCAGCACCAGATGGTGACAGGGGATGGCACCACACTTGCAGGGCTAAGTATATATAGACTGCAGCTCCAGGCGGTTGATCTGCTGGGTGCTCTCGTCTGGTGAGCAGCTGCCCTGGGTGTGGAGCTCCTCGCAGTGGGCTCCCCAGCTGAGAAGGGAGTCTATGGTAAGGACCCTTGAAGGGCTCAGGGCCTGAAAAGGCATGCCACCAGACCAGAGTCTGCCAGTTGGCAGGTTACAGAGACTCAGAGGCCCCTGTGGTTTGAGTCCACTGTCAAAGACACCACTGTGCTACCCTCATGGAGGCAAGCAGCTGGGGCGACATGAACCATGAAGGATGTGCCCAAGAAGGTGCCAAAACAGGCACAGGGCCAGTACTGTATGTCCCATGCCAGAGTCCTGAGACAATTGGCTCAGTCCCTGGACAAGGTGGTCTTTGACTGGAGAGTGTCCAGCCTTGCCCCAATGAACTCCAGACACTGTGTCGGGAGGAGGTGAGACTTGGGGTAGTCTATGACAAAGCCCAAGTGCTGTAGAACCTGGATGGTGTGTGCAGTGGCCTGCCGTGCCTCCCTTTATAAGCCAGTCATCCAGGAACAGGGAAGACAAAGACACCTGGAGAGACTGAGGAAGGCAGCTACTACTGCCAGGCATTTTGTGAAGATTCTTGGGGTAGAAGTCAAGTTGAAAAGGAGCACCCTGTATTGATAGTGCCTGCCCCCCACTATGAACTGTAGGTACTGCCTGTGGTTGGGGCGAATGAAGATGTGGGTATAGGCATCCTTCAGGTCTAAGGAGCATAGCCAATCTCCCTGCTGAAAGTAGGGTAGCAATGTTCCAAGGGAGAGCATCTTGAACTTCTCCCTCCCTAGGAATTTGTTGAGGTTGCACAGGGTGAGGATGGGACTTAGGCCCCAAGTACCTGGAGTATAACCTCTTACCCTTGAGATGGTGTGGCACTGGTTCCACCACTTTGTCCTCAAGAAGAGCTGCCAATTCCTTCAGTAGAAGGGTCCCGGTGGAGGGGAGACCTGAGGGTCTCCCCTAGACTATAAAGGGGGAGATGTAAGTCAAGTGGAAGAGGTAACCCTTCCTGACCACCCAAAGTGGCCAGGAGTCTGTCATGATGGTCAACCCCCTCTGGACATAGGTTAGATATCCCCCTGTGGGCTGCTGATCTCCTTGGGGTAGAGAGGCTATGCTCAAGGATTCAAAAGCTGCACCCTGATTAAAACCTCAGCCATTGGCCCTGGCCCAGAGTCTTCTGCTTACAGAGGGCCATGCCCATGTCCCTTGGCCTGCTAACCCTGTTGGGGAACCAGCGAGGCCTGAAAAAGGTGGGTAGTTTCTGTAAGCAGCCCCTTTCCTTGGGTAGGACAATTTTTTACCTGAGCCCTTCTGTCAGGGAGGGGCAGCAGTCTTTTTAGAGAGCCTGGCCCTCATGCACACTGTCTCCAGCTTGGCAGCCTTGTTGGTCATGGGTTTGCCAAAGAGTTCTCTCCTTGTCATTGGACATCAACCAATTTGTCCTGAGCCCACTGCTTGGTCAGGCGACTATAGAGAAGCTTGGTGTTATGCACAGATGCCCACTGCCTACTCAAGCCCATCATAGGCTGCCTGAGACATGAACTTGGAGCACAGACTGCCTTGGCCAGGTTCTTGAACTGCTGCAGGGCTTCCTTGGACAGGGCTAGCTGAGAACCCAGTGAATTCCTTCACCAGGTCTCACAGGTACATGCCCATGTACAGCTGGTAGGCCTGGATACAGCCAATGAGCATAGAGCCCTGGTAACACTGTCAAGAGTGTCCAAGGTACAGGTCTCCCTGTAAGCACAGTACTGAGTGCTTCTGGCTTTTCAGCCAGTGCATGGCTGACTCCACCACCATGGAGTTATGCAGCAGCTGAGATTTCTGGACACCTGGGCTCTGGCAAACTCTGTACACATCGAGTGGAGCTGTTTGCTCACCCCTGGCACCAACACTGGTGTCTCCCACATACAGAGCAGCCGCCATTCCAGGATGGGAGGGATGGGCACCATGAGTGATTCCCTTGGAGGAGCCTCAGACTGGAGGGATTTCTGGGTCCTCCTCTGACTCCATAGGGAATGCCAGGGCCTTAGACATCCTTGACAAAAATCAAGGAAGCCCATATCCTCTAGCAGGAACTACCATCGCGGTGCCGAGATGGGAGAGTGATGGGACATCACGGTGGCGGACTACTCAGTGGGAGACAGAGGATGAGTCTCCCAATAACCATCAAGGATTCTGCAGGCCTCTGGGCTCCCGATGCTCTGTGGCAGGTGCCCAGCACACCTGTTGAGTATGATCACAGTCCTGTCAAGAAGGAATTGGATCGATACCTCAGCCAAGGATAGACTCGCAGCTGAAGGACCTAGAGGGTCAGCTCGGCCTGGCCTCCAGGGACATATTTGATGTTGAGGGCCTGGTGGTCAGACAGATGAATTGGTTGTACCTGACAACAGCACCTGCTGCTGGCCCATGAAGGCAGACAAACTGCACTTCAGGGACTCCAGGCTGAAGGGCTCCGAGGGACTCTAGGTCTGGTGCCAGCATCCCCGAAGGGGAATCCTTGACGAGGATAGTGTCTAAGGACAGAGACTGGTCCGAGGTTGAATCTTTCCAGGGAACCTTTGCAGACTGCTCCTTCTCTGATGTCTCAGATGAGCGTCTCAGACCCCAGGGCACCCAGCTGGTCAGATATCTCCAAAGATGCTGCCTTCGAGGGCAGCTTCTTCCACAATGGGGCTCAGGCAGGTCTGTCCAAGGTGTCAAGGCTTCAGATGAGGCCCTGGCCTTTGGAGGCACCAGAGACTCGGGGGGGGGGGGGGGGGTAGAAAAAAAAAATCATGCTGTTCTTGAGGGCCTGGCTTGACATCCTCTTGCAAAGACCACATGCTGCCGGGTCATGGTCAGGCCCAAGGAAGCAGAGACAGCAGTCATGTATGAAAGAATTTGAGTGCTAAATCACACTTCTTAAAGCCATTGGTAGCCATAGGGGGAGAAAAAAAAAAAAAAAAAGGTGTACCTCTGTGAGGTCAAAGACGTGCCGGGCTGCCAGTTAGGGAAGACACAAACGCCAGAAAATTAAAGAAATGAAAACTACAAAAATAGACCAACTCTACAGAGAGGAGAGAGGTTTGGTGGCAGGAAGAGTACCAGTGCGATACCGGAGGAGAGTACAAAACTAAGATACAAAAAAAAATTTAAATAAAATCATTTTCCAGGTACAACTCAGTCAAATGTCTAAAGGGCTCTACAGAAAAAAAGGAGACTGAGCAGGATGGCACCCTTAGGTGGGAAGGGGACCATACATGTATGGTAGCATCTCCCAAAGGCTCTTTTTGAAAGCTGGGGGGGGGGGGGATGCTTCCACAAGGGCTCCATCGGTGCCGTCACCCATATGCGAGGGCCAACTTCCTGCTTGTTCCTAGAGAATGGTCTTAAAATCTGTTCTGAGAAGTGTGCACTGAAACTTCATTGAATAGGGTGCAGACTTTGCCTTTAGTTTCTTTACAAAACTCGCCACTAAAGAAAAATTCACTAACCATTTCAGTTGCTTACAGCAAGGAGATGCAGGTTGCCATTGATTAATCCAGAGGATGGCAAGGTTCCAGATGATTTGAACACTTTGCATACCTCCTCGCAGTTAATTGATCAGATTGTCAGTAGGCCAGACTCAAGGACAACCTTGTTCCTCTTACTATCAGTGGAACATGCAAAAGTAGATAGTGTACAAAAGGGTTAAACCCCAGACTGGTTGGACATAGCCCTGTTTTGAAGGACCATTTACAGTACACACTCCTACCCCCCACTACAGTGCAGATATCAGAGGGGAGGTATGGATCCATATTTCAGATGTCAAGCCAGCTCCATGCAACTGCTTGGACCGATTTGTTTTTAGGAGTCCTTCACACTGATTTCAAGAATCCCAAGTCATACTACTTTGACAAACTAATTATTCCCTAAATGTTGTTCCAAATTTACAGTTAACATGTCTTATATTCTTTGATAAGCCAGACAGTAGCCTCTTTGGATGCTAAAGATTATGTGATGTGTTCAAACAAATTTGTAGCTACAGACATGTTTGCAGTTTTTTCTATTTGTGCCTATTACTGTACAGCAATACTTGTGGATCAGCATCACTAGTTAACATTTCTAATTGCACTCAAGGACCTATAATATATAAAGTATCCTCTTTACAAATAGAAAGTCACAACAGTTCTATGAAAGCTGTAATTTGGTCTACAAAGCTCATATCTTTATGTAGCTGTTTTCCTGATAAAGCCTGTGCTGCACTGCTAAAGGTGAAATTAGACTTACCTGCTAATTGTTGTTCCTTAAGGAACTCTAGTCCAGTCCCGGAACCATAGAGTTTAGAATCTCCTCCAGCAGCCCTGGAGACTGAAAGACGTCACAACTTTGCTGGCACTAGTATACATAGGCAAGGACCGCCCCTTCCTCCAGTACCTATTGACAAAGCAAACTGAGCAGAGCAACAGATAAGAAATTAACAGCGAAAGGACATATTAAATTTAGAAATGGTATGCTCTTCCCCTCTTTTCTTATTTACAAACTCTCCCTTACAAATGCAAGAAAATAGAACAAAAAAGAACTGCCATGGAAGGGCTTGCCTTGAGGCTCCACTCCACACCCCCTTACAAACCCCTTCCCTCGTATCTCAAAAAACATTTTCCTTTAAAAAAAAAAAACCACACACATTTGTCAAACTTCAGGCTTCACATCATAACACAAGGAGGTATCCGGGACTGGACTAGAGTTCCTTAAGGAACAACAATTAGCAGGTAAGTCTAATTTCACCTTCCTTTGCGTCCTTCTAGTCGTGTCCCGGAGCCATAGAGTATGTACCAGCAGTGAATATCAACGGGAGGAACCCGCTAGCCCAGCCTGAAGCACCGCTGAACCAAAACGACCATCCCTCGCTTCAGGCACATCTAGCCTATGCTGCCTCGTAAACGAATGCAACGAAGACCGTCGCCGACCTACAAATATCCGTGACGGGAACCAAGCTATTCTCCGCACAAGACGTCGCGTGCGCCCTAGTCGAATGAGCCCGGAGACCTTCCGGAACCACCTTACCCTTTTAACACGTACGCGGACGCAATCGCTTCTTTCAGCCACCGTGAAAGACTCCTTAGCCGCCGCTTCCCCTCTTCTCGGACCTGCAAAGGTCAAACAACCTTTCCGACCTACGGAACGGCGCCGTTCTACGAAGATACTGCCTGAGCACATGCCGAACATCCAGCCAATGTAACTTGCCCTCCGATCTATCCTTCTGTTCCTTGGAGAACATGGGAAGCGAAATCACCTGATTAACATGAAAACCCGAAACCACCTTCGGTAAAAAGGCAGGAACTGTGCGCAACACGACCTTGTGATGGAAAAAAGATAGATACGGCTCCTTACATAAGGCCTGTAATTCCGAAACTCTCCTTGCCGAACAGATGGCTACCAGAAAAACGTTTTCAGCGTCAGATCCTTCAGCGATGCTTTGGCCAATGGTTCAAATGGAGCTCTAAGTAAGGATTCCAAGACTAAATTGAGATCCCATGGCAGCACTGTAGATCTCCTCGGTGGTCGCATAAGTAATACCGCCCGCTAAACACACCTAATATCTGCATGCACCCCTAATGGTTGACCATGCACCTTACCCTGGTAGCAGGAGATAGCCGCCAACTGCACGCGTAGGGAACTAGCCGCTAAGCCCTTGTCCACTCCGTCCTGTAAAGAGGAAAGAATCTGAGGCACTGAAGCCCCTAAGGGATGCAGATTTCTCTCCGCACACCAGGCCTCAAAAATGTGCCACACCCGGATGTAAGCTAGAAAAGTGGATCGCCTTCGTGCCTTCAGCTTTGTAGAAATGACTGCAGCAGAATAACCCTTGGCCGTCATCCTAAACCTTTCAAGAGCCATGCTGTGAGAATCGATTCACCTGGGGCATCCGCAAGGGGCCCTGACCCAACAGATCCTGCTGTTGAGGCAGCCGCCACGGCTTGTCCGCCAGCAACTGTATCAAGTCTGCATACCAAGGTCTTCTGGGCCAGTCTGGGGCCACCAAGATTACCCAGCCTCGGTGCTTTTCTATGCGCTGTAATACCCAGCCTATAAGCATCCACAGTGGGAACACAGAGAAGACCTCCTTCTGGCCACCTCTGAGCCGTGTCGAGACCTTCGGACATTCGTTCTCACCGTCTGCTGAAGAACTGTGCCACCTTTGCCAACTCGAAGCTCGCCATGAGATCCATTAGCGGATTCCCCCAGCGCTGCACTATCAAAGCAAAGACTTCTGGATGAAGAACCCACTCTCCCGGGTCCACTCTGCGGCGACTTAGAAAATCCGCTTTGACATTGTCTACTCCGGCCACATGCTGAGCCGACAGACCCTTCAGCCCAACAGCTGACTCGCCTCCGCTTCTAATGCGACATTTCCCATGCCGCCCTGACAATTGATGTAGGCTACAGTCGCTGCATTGTCGGAAAGGACCCGTACTGCCTCCTGATTCAAGGCCGTCCGAATCATAGCCACCATAGTTCCTAGTAATTGCAGATACTGCCACGCCGTTGACGCCTGTTGAGAGAAAACTCCTCATGAGCCCCCGCAAACCTTGAGTTTGTTTCTCTGGGAGAAATACTGCCGCTTGCTGTGTCTCGAACCGTGCCCCTAAATATTCTAGAGACTGCGAGGGAACCAATTTGCTCTTTGCAAAATTGACCACCCAGCCGAGTCCCTCCAACAACTGCACCACCTTTGCTGTAACCTTCAAACTCTCCTCCCTCGACTTTGCCCGAATAAGCCAAATCGTCTAAGTAAGGATGCACTAGTACTCCTTCCTTGCGAAGTGCCGCTGCTACCACTACCATAATCCTGGTAAACATGCGAGGCGCTGTCGCCAGCCCGAAGGGTAAGGCTTGAAACTGAAAATGCCCCATGGGCAACGCAAACCACAGCAACCTTTGTTGCTCTTGCCGAATTGGGATATGGAGATAAGCTTCCGTCAGGTCTAACATCAGAAACTCTCCTGCTCTGACCGCTGCAATAACTGAACGTAGCGTCTCCATCCGAAAATGAGTGACCCGTAGACACCGATTCACTCTTTTTAAATCTAGGATTGGCCGAAACGTGCCCTCCTTTGGTACTACAAAATAAATGGAGTATCGACCTGAGCCGCACTGATCCACGGGAACGGGCACCACTGCCCGGAGCTGGAGTAGTCGGTGCAGAGTTTCTGTAACCGCTCGAACCTCGAGTGGAGAGTTGCATGGAGAGCGGACAAAGGAATCTAACACGGGTCGATGGAGCTCTAACACATAACCCTCTCGAATGACCTCCAGGACCCACTGGTCTGATGTGATCTGGACCCAGGCAGGGTAAAATTCCCACAAACGCCCCCCTACGGGTACCACCTCCACCTGAGCCTGCCTTCTCATTGTGTCTTTTTTGCGGCTGAGGATTGGAAAGGAGCAAAACCTCTACCTGCCCCCCGAAAACCTTGAAATCCTTGGCCTCCTGCCGGAAATCTTCCCCGCTGTGTCTGACCGAAGCGAAAGGACCGAAACCTATGAAATTCCCTCAGAGCCCCTGCGCAGGCTTCGGCTTATCTTCTGGAAGTCGACCCCCTTTCGACTGAGATCCTTGACCAACTTTTCCAAACCACCACCAAACAGTTTACCTCTAAACGGCAACTTAGTGAGGCAAGCCTTAGAAGAACCATCTGCCGCCCAGTTATGTAACCAGAGGTAGCGTCATGCAGCTATCGCCGAAGCCAAACCCTTAGCCAAGCCCTGGAAGAGGTCATAATGAATATCACTTAGATACGCAGTGCCCGACTAGCCACGCCACATCTTCCAATTGCCCCTCCGAGAGGTCTCCCTCAAGCAGCCTCGTGCCACCCACACCCCTGCTATCGAGGCTTGCATCGAGGGAGCGCAAACATCGAATACCTGCTTCAGAGTATCCAACTTCCGGTCCTGCACATCCTTCAAGGCAGCTGCCCCTTCAACCAGAATCGTAGTCTTCTTGGTAACAGCCGACACCGCCGCAACTACTTTGGGAGAGCGAAACTCCTCTCTATCCTGGTCGGAAAGCGGATAAAGGCGTGCTAAGGCCCTAGAACCCTTTAAAGCCGACTCTGGCAAGTCCCATTCCTCCAGAATCATGCTCCGAAAAACTCTATGGATGGGAAAAACCCACTGGGACATACATACTGCCTTCAACAGTGGATCTTCCAAAGTCTCTTCCGTTGCAGGCCCTCCCAAGGGCATGTTCAGGGTCTTTAGAGTTTTGGCAAACAAGGCGGGCAGCTCTTCGTGACGAAAAACCCTGACAACTCTGCTCTGTTCAGAATCACGTAATTCACCTTCTTCCAATTCGCCGTCAGAGACCTCCTACAGATCCCATTCTACCGTACCGGTTTCTGCACCTGCGGCGCCTGTGAAGGCACTGACATTGCTGGCTGCAGCAGGGCAAAGGCCGGCTGCATGAGTGCAAAGAAATCTGGTGGGATTACCGGCAGAGCTCCCTGAACCAATCCCCTAGGCAGGGAAGAGCCCTCTCCCCCAGAAGACCCCGCCACCGGCTCCGCGGGGCTCAAAGACGGAGGCAGAGCCTTCCCGCCCTCTAGGGAAACTGACCCCGTAGCCGAGGAGGCTCCCTCTAACGCCTTATGCATCACCTCCGCCTCCAGGGTATAGGGCTTACACACACCTGACTAGCACTGGACCACGCCTTGTGCCACATACCAAACGAGGCTTCGCTGGCATGCCCCCCCTAACTCAGGCAGGTCTATACCCAAATCACAATTTCACTGGAGAGTGCTCCACCCTGTTAAGGGAAAAAACTGTTCTTATAATCTGAGAAGCCTGACAGCTTCTCTTTTTTTTTTTCTGAAGAAAGCTCTCAAGCCACCCAGCCCCATTTGCCTAGTCCTGAAAGACAATGAAGCTTACTAACCAAAAGGAACAACTAACTGAAGCCCGTGGCACCTAAAATGGCCACCGCCAGTATTTTTCCCACACAGCTGCACGCGGCTGAGCAAACTGCCACAAACGAGCCCTCTCGTCCTTCCAGCGGTCACCGCTAACAACCGCTCACCCCAAAATGCAAAATACAATAAAATAAATCAAAGTGAACTCACTGGCGCTGTGGTAGGCGAAGGCCTATGATCCATGCTGCATGAACTAAACAGACAGGCCTAAGCAGCTTGACCTGTAAATGAAGCCTGTGGTTAGGCCCAGAGGAGTGAACCCCCCCCCCCATACTGCTTCCATAGAATCGAAACTTAAGCATAACCCAGCATAGCTAAGCAGAAACGAAACTTAGAAGAGATAGAAAAACAACTTTAATTGGAACTGATAAGATGTGTGAAGCTTCTGTGAACTAATTAATTCTGCTGAGAGAAGGGTTACAGTGCCCTGCTTTCCCATATGTTCTAGTCAGCTAAGTGACCTTGGAGAATTGTATCAAGAGTCTAAGAACTGACCATTGTAATGGGGACTGTAAGGGGGGCAACCAGGTGCTGAGCCCAGACCCAGGTCCTCATTGGATAGCTACGTAATGGTACCGGGACCAATAGATGGGGTAGAAGGGGTTACTGGGACCAATGAAAAGTTTGCCTATGTCCAGAATGGAGAAGAGGGGTATAAAAGTTGTTTTGCTAGAAACCATTGCTCAGCCATTTTGAATGTGATTCTGCTTGAGTCTTGTGCACAAATAAATGATTTGGACCTTCTGAACAGACTCCTGGTATTATTGGGTTGTTTGCGCTCTGCTGCTACAGATTCTTGGTGTGTTGGCCGGGAACGTGTGGTGAGTAGAGGGTATACGAGCTGATATACCACGACTTTCCGCCTCTACAGGTTTGGTCCTGCTGGGCTCGTGCCCTTCCGACGTGGGCTCGGCTCCCAGGTGCCACCGGTCCAGTTGCATCAGAGGGAGCTGGGCCAGGCCTCGGCAGGTGCTGGATCCAGTCGGAGCCAACACCTCGAACCCATGAGGGGAGTCCGAGGTCCAACTCATGCGCTTGCTTGGGAACAGGGACCGGATCCGGTGAGTATAGTGTTTGGAATGTCTAGACAGCTGAGTCAGAGCAGAACTGCTGTTTGAATTTTGTTACTTTGGAACTTGGTATTTGGTAAGAGAGCTTGATCACCTCTCAAGACGGTCCAACTAACCCCGCATGAGTATGCGCGGGGTGAAACCATCGTCTTTTTGATTTTGACTTTGATTTTGAATTTGGTATAGCCTAGTCAGAAAAGACAGGATTGGGCTATTTTGGGAAATGCTAGCATGTTTGTCGTTCTGTGTGTCTTTGTTTTTTGGTATTTGTTGAAACTACGAGTTTCCCTTCTAGTATAATGTATGATTATATTCGGTTGGGTAAACGCCTAGTCACTGTAAAATCAAGAACATGTCTCTCATTCAGCTTTCCTACAGCAGAGCACAGCGTGAGACTGACAAGGGGCGTATCTGTGCAGAGGTGCTTTTTAACCCAATGAAGGCATGTTTTCAACGTTCTGCTGCTGGGCTAATTGGAGCTTATTTTAGGACAATTATACCTGATTTTATTCACTTTGTTTTAATAGTAATGTTCATTCTACTATGGTCATGTATTGTATACCATTCGATAGGAATATTTAGTCAGAATTTTAGTTTTGAAGGTCGTATTAACCTCATCGGAGCTCCGTAAACTGTTTTTAGTTATATTCTCTGCTCTGTCTGTATTTTTACGTCAACTGCTCCTGTTATATTATTGTTACCTTTCAGAACTATCCAGGTGGTGTAGGGTCTAGTTCAGTTTTAGTGTGCAGGGTGAGATAGGCTGCTAGGTATCATTCATACATTTGTGGGCTTAGCTTTGCCCTGTGTTTTATGGTTCGAACAGAAATGATAGAGAAACTAAGCAAACTGTTTTTTGGTTGTTTTTTTTTCCTTTGACCTACAAAGTAATTATTAGATCACGACTTGACACTGATTTAAATGATTCTTGCTAGCATGTCTCTGGGTGCCTGTGAAACTAAGTTATTTCATTTCGTTTCCAGTGAACGAAGGGGTGTGGCTTTCACACAGCTTGCTAAAAAAAAAAAATGAGACAGCCGCTCCCGATTGAACAGTCTCTTGCTTGTTTAAAATAAAGGATTCATTCAAAGTGTGATAGGAGATGAATTTATAATTAGTTTTCTAGTTATTACTTTACAGCTGTGATAACTACAGTGACTCAGAAGTTCTTTTGTTTTTGAAGTATATCTGTCGTTTCAAAAACTGACATGGACAAGAGAGCAAATAAAGTGTTTTTCCTTTGACCCTTCGAGGTTAGGAACCTTGGGGGACGGTGCAGCCTTCTGGGTTGGAAGTGTACCAGATTGCAACCTGAGAATGAATGGTTTCAATTCTGAGTGAATAAGAAATTGTGTTAGGATTTTATCTTTGAAATCTGAAAGTTAAAAAAAAATAAAAAAAAATAAATAAAAATAAAAAATAAAAAAAAGAGTTTATCTTGGAGTGTTTTTATGAACAAGTCTAAGTCATTTGAATGCGTGCTTTCCCCATACTGTAAGATTTAAGGTAATTACTTTGAATTGTTAAACTCTGTACTAGTGACTAATGAAGACCTTTACAATTCAAGATAAATTCATTTGTTTTTCTGTATTTGAATTGTGTCCCCGTGTCCAGAGGAAAAGGGGGTACTTTTTTTTAAAAATCTTTTAAATTTCAAGACGTTATTTCCTGATATACGGAGGCAAGCACCTGATAGACGTTTATTGTTAAAAAAGAGGGTGTATATGCATTCTAGATATCCACCAACGCTATGGAAAAGTATCCGTTTCATGTCTCTTGAATATCTGCTTTCTGAACTGTAAGATTTAATAAAAATAAAAAAAATAAAATAGTTTATTTTGCAGAGACATGCAGACTACGGCTGGCAGTTAGTTTCCATGCTAAGTAATTTCATTCCAGTTATACGTAACAGATAGCTATAGTTCTCTCTATAAGAATAAATGTTATAACATGTTGCAAAATAAGTTTTATATTTTAAGAACTGTATCTAAATTGTTCCTGTTTGGAATAAGTAAGCAGCTCCCCAAGAAGCCCCGGCTCCATTCAGAGTGCTTAAGGGGGGGGAGGGGGCCCAGTCCACCAATGATGTCACCCCCCGGTAGGCATGAACTAATGTGCCCACAGCAGAGAAGTAAAAAAAAAAAAAAACACCCTCCCGGATAGAGCGTTGCTAGGAGAAACAGTGTGGGCCTAGGGCGGGGGGGGGGGGGGGGGGACTCCTCCCTGCAGATTCCCAAGTAGTTTGCCAGCCAGTCAGCTGACTTTTTAGGTGCCTTTCCCTGCCACTGATTTACTGAACTGAAAGCTTTAGGATTTAATTGAACTAATGAACAGTATTATTCAAACCCATCAGTCTTGATAACCCCAAGTGGAATCCAAATAGTGCAGGCAGCCCTCACTATATGCCCCAATGGATCCAGCAGCCCAGGAGAACTTGCATTTTTGTCAGTCAGTCCCAGAGAGATATAAAACAGAAATTACAGAAACTGGATGGATTTGCGGGCATGATAGTTAATGGAAGTTGATCAGAAAGTATGTGAATTGTTGAATGTGACAGAGAAAGTACGTGTAAAGATGGAGAGAACAGATCTTCTTGCTGATACTTTAGTTGAATGATGTGGAGGAGGTTATCCTGATCGAAGGAGCAGAGGAAGTAAAAACTGGGTGCGAGTCAGTGCGCCCATTGCAGAGGAGGACATTAGAGAGGTGAATGTCCGTATCTCGACTCCACCCCAGGGAGGGGGGGGGGAGGAGGGAGTACTTGATTTAAAAAAAAAATTAAACCGAGCACAGTGTTCTAGCAAGAAAGGGAAGCACCTATGGAGTAAGCGGCAGCCGGAGAGGGCTACAGCATGAATGAAGACTAGGCCAGACCAGACTCTTAAGTTTTCCTGGGTCCCCAGGAGCCTATGGTCAGTTTGGAAATAGGGGACCAATATATGGACTTTATGGGGGATACAGGAGCAGAATACTAAAGCCAGTAGCCCCTGTGTTTTTCTCGATGCATCACCATTATCAGAGCTACTGGGGCTAAGGCCACAAAGCCTTTTCTGCAGAACCACATGTGTGAACTAGGGGGACAGAAAATAATGCACCAGTTCCTGTATATGCCTGAGTGCCCTATTCCACTTTTTGGAGCCGAGATCTGCTTGCAAAGCTTCAAGCACAGATATCCTTTGCTGAAGAGAGAGAAATGCAAATGACTGTGAACCCAAAGCCTGCTGGATTGATGGTGCTGACTGTTCCGAGGAGTGGCGGTTCTATAACACACCTCCAGTCAACAAGTTCCTGTATACCTGCCAACCTTATAGCCCCACCTGAAGTATGGGCAGAAGATAATCCACCTGGCCTAGCGAAGAACATAGCCCCTGTCATCGTCACCCTCAAGCTAGAAGCGGAACCAGTGCATGTGAAGCAGTATCCTCTTCCCTGACCAGCCATTGCAGGAATCCACTGACATTTAATGAAACTATTGAAGTATGGACTTTTCAAAGGAGTGTCAATCACCTTGGAATACACCTCTCTTGCCAGTCAAGAAGCCTGGGACAGGTGACTACCGCCCAGTGCAGGACCTAAGGAGAGTGAATGAAGCAGTTGAAACCATACATCCAGTTGTGCCAAATCCCTATACACTCTTAGGACTGATCTCTGCTGAAGCTACACATTTCACCATTTTGGACTTAAGATGTTTTTTTTGCATACGCTTAGCCCAAGACCCCACTACAGGAAGGCAGGGCCAACTCACCTGGACAAGATTACCTCAAGGATTCAAGAACTCACCTCACTCAGCAAAAGATTTCACAAGTTATCCAGTAATTCCAGGAGAAAGAATTCTACTTCAATATGTGGACAACTTGCTCATAACCACCAACTCAGAAAGTGAATGTCTACAAGCCACCAGTGAACTCTTGCACCTTTTTAATGAGGCTGGATACAAAGTCTCAAGAGCCAAGGCGCAATTATGTCAAACCAGTTAAATACCTAGGATTCCAGTTGTCCAGCAGAATTCAACACCTGGGACCAGAATGCAAAGAAGCTTTATGCAGTATTCCTACTCCAACCACCAGGAGGCAAGTGAGAGCCTTCTTGGGTGCCACAGAGTATGTTGTATATGGATCCCCAATTTTGCGCTGCTAGCAAAACCATTGTATCAAGCTACCAAAGGAATGGAAAATTCTCCATTGGAATGGGGACTTGAACAGGATGCAGCATTCCAGGAGCTGAACAAGGCCCTGATGACAACCCAAGCTCTGGGTCTACCAGATGTCCAGAAACCCTTTCAATCTCTATGTTCATGAGTCACAAGGAAATGTTCTAGGAGTGTTGACTCAATCTCTTGGACCTTATTTGAGAAGCTGTTACAGCTACAGCCTTCCTAGTGAGCAAAACAAGATCACTTTGAGACAGAATCTTCCAGTTACTGTACCACACTCTGTTCTAACCAATATGAAACACAAAGGAAACTACTAGCTAACAAATCTACAAATGTTGAAGTATCAGAGTATGTTGCGTGAAAACCCCCAGATACAACTGAAGGTCAGTCAAGCTTTGAATCCTGCTATGTTACCAGTTGGTCTTGATCCCTTGATCATGACTGTTTAGAAATTATGGACACTGTATTCTCAAGCCGCCTGGATTTGACTGATGTCCCTCTGGAGAATCCTGAACAGACTTTTTGTGGCTGAAGGCAGTTTCATCAATGGACATTGTTGTGCTAGATATGCAGTGGTGACCCCTGATTTGGTAGTTGAGTCCTCAGCCCTGGCCCCAGAAAGCTGACCACAGAAAGCTGAACTGATAGCCCTCACTAGAGCACTAACAATAGGAAAAGGGCTCTGTCTAAATGTGTACCCAGATTCTAAGTATGCCCTTACAACCTTGCATGCACATGGGACCCTGTACAAATAATGAGAGTGGATAACCTTAGGAAGCAAGTCCATCAAGTATGGCCCCAAGATATTGACATTATCAGGTGCATGCTACCTAAAGCTTTCAAAACTCTAGGAAAAGTAGAATGTATGAATAGAACCTTGAAATCTCAGTTGTCCAAACTTTGCCAAGAGGTTTACCTGAAGTGGCCCCAGGTTCTTCCTATAGCCCTTCTTAGGATATACTTAGCCCCTGCTAAGTCTTTAGGAGTTCCCCCTTTTTGAGATTATGTAGCCTATTTATAGGGAATAAAAGGAGATGTGAGACAGATAGGATCTGAAATTATTAGGCATGAACTATTGGTTTTAAGTTCTGTTTTGCAGAGTCTTCATACCTGGGTACACAATCGATTACCCATCCATTTGCCTGAACCCCTGCATCCTTTCAAGCCTGGAGTCTCGGTGTGGATCAAAGAGTGGAGAAGGATACCGTTAGCCCTGCATTGGAAGGGACCCTATGTTGTCATCCTGTCAACTCCAACTGCAGTAAAAGTCGCAGAATTCGAACTTTGGATCCATCATAGTCGAGTAAAGCCAGCAACTGTTTCTGAACCTGATCACTAGACTACTGTACAGCATCCTGAGACTCCATTGCGCCTCACCCTACGACAACAGCCACGGACCTAAGACTTATTGGTCCCTCGGAAACTGCAATATTTCAAGACTGTCCGTTTATCTGAAGGTAAGCCTTGCATCTGGAGAAAACTGCAATCATCAGAAATAGACTGTTGTGTTAAGAAATTGAGTCTAAGAGACTGTGTTCAAATGCTCTGAGAACAAAACTGTTTTGATCTCCTAAAAAGTGAACTGCTCTAAGGAGGCAATAATAGCCTGAGAGACTGTACTATGATATTTTAAGAACCTGAGACATCCCAGAGGACAGTGATACTTTGGAATCTACAGCCCTACTCCTGCCACAAAGCTGGTAGGTCTACGTACGGCAGAAGCTCGAGGATCTACAATCAACTCTACATCTGTTGTGGATGCCGACAGTTCCACCAATTTTCCAGAGACTATGCCCATTATGAATTCTTATTATTGCTTTATTCTGGCAGCAGCCTTGGAGTGCTTTGAAATGACTTTTGCCTTACCTCCCTGTACAGCCTGTATAAGTGCCACACGACCTTCAGACCGGACCACAACTTACTATGAAGGTTGGACAGCTGGACTGTCTAAATCAGAAGTTTTACAACAGCACAACAAAGACGACATCTTGGTGGTCCGGCATAAATGCTCCTGAACCTTCTACTCCTTTAGTTCTTTTTCCCACTCTTGCCAAACTATGGACTCTATCTGCTTGTTGCTCCCTTGTTTCTTGCTACTTTGCTTGCGAATGATAACTTCCGTTATTAATAACACTGTAGAGCACAAGGCAGCTACCAAGATACTAGCTATGTGAAACTACTACCCTATACCACAGAGTGATACCTTTACCTATTATGTGATTTGATTCTCACCCTCTCACTTGCGGGTGAGAATAATCAAAGGGGGGAATGTGGTAGGCGAAGGCCTATGATCCATGCTGCTTGAACTAAACAGACAGGCCTAAGCAGCTTGACCTGTAAATGAAGCCTGTGGTTAAGCCCAGAGGAGTGAACCCCCCCCCCCCCCCAATACTGCTTCCATAGAATCGAAACTTAAGCATAACCCAGCATAGCTAAGCAGAAACAAAACTTAGAAGAGATAGAAAAACAACTTTAATTGGAACTGATAAGATGTGTGAAGCTTCTGTGAACTAATTAATTCTGCTGAGAGAAGGGTTACAGTGCCCTGCTTTCCCACATGTTCTAGTCAGCTAAGTGACCTTGGAGGAGAATGTATCAAGAGTCTAAGAACTGACCATTGTAATGGGGACTGTAAGGGGGGCAACCAGGTGCTGAGCCCAGACCCAGGTCCTCATTGGATAGCTACGTAATGGTACCGGGACCAATAGATGGGGTAGAAGGGGTTACTGGGACCAATGAAAAGTTTGCCTATGTCCAGAATGGAGAAGAGGGGTATAAAAGTTGTTTTGCTAGAAACCATTGCTCAGCCATTTTGAATGTGATTCTGCTTGAGTCTTATGCACAAATAAATGATTTGGACCTTCTGAACAGACTCCTGGTATTATTGGGTTGTTTGCGCTCTTCTGCTACAGCGCTGCCTGGCACTTCCTGCACTCACTGCTCCGTTTGCCGGCGAAGATAAGGAAAGCAGCACAGCGTCGGATCTCAGCCCTGTCCCGGCTTCAGCTCCGGTGCCTCCCACAATGTGAGGGTAAGCCTGTCTTACTCCCAGGCGTCTAAGGCTGTGCGCTCTAGCCTTCCTCCTGCTCCTCACCCTTCGATGCGGGTTCGGGAGCAGGGAGGCTTAAAATGTCCCCTCTGATAGTGCTCGTTTAGGTGATGGGGAAAAAACTCACCGGGGAGGGCTGCAGAACGAGGGGTGGGGGGGGGGGGGGGGGAAAGAAGGAGAATGAAGCCTGGAGGCGATCTCCCTGTGGCAGCCGCTTTACACCTAGACAAGGCAAAAAATTGAGAATCTACAAGGTAAAAACTAGCTCTGCTTAATTTGTGTCCCCTGAGCCTAGCCATAGGCTCAGAAGCTCCTCTAGCTGCTTGGAGACTGAAAGTACAGGAGGAAGGGGGTGGTCCTTGCCTATGTATACCAGTGCCAGCAAAGTTGTGACATCTTTCAGTCTCCAAGGCTGCTGGAGGAGATTCTAAACTCTATGGTTCTGGGACTGGACTAGAGGGATGCAAAGGAACTGATATTACTAAACAGAGACAATATATGGCAAATGTAAGCCATATGGATATGGACTTTTTGATTTATGCTAAATCCCTTAATGGTATGTTGTAGGTGGGAGACAATCCCCACTGTAAAAATTGACTATGCCTGTAAATAGAAAGCTATAGAAAACTGATTATAGTTACCAGTGTGGTTAGAGATTATATCCTTGCTTGCCATCAAGGCTGGAGGAGTGCGCTTATGTACAAAACACTGCCAGTAAAGCACAGTTACTTACCTGTAACAGGTGATCTCTGGGAACAGCAGGAATAAGTCTTCACATATGGGTATGTCGGTACTGACGGAGTCTGCGTGGGAACACTTCCCAGCGTCCAATCAAAGAGCTTTTGGAAGCATCCCACCACGCCTGCGTGCTGCCTTCCCGCCTTTCCCAACTGCCTCTCCTCAGTTAAGTTTTAAAGCTGAGACAAAGAGAGAGAGAGGGGAAAGGAAAGATAGAGATACAACTCCTGGGGAGGTGGGTGGGTTGTGAAGACTTATTCCTGCTGTTCCCAGAGATCACCTGTTACAGGTAAGTAACTGTGCTATCTCCAGGAACAAGCAGGAATGAGTCTTCACATATGGGGACTCCCAAGCTGAGATGCCTGGAGTCCCAGCATATCATAGGTTGGAACATGCTATCTCCCAGAACACCAGGCATCCTGAGGATGGAGGGTAGGAGTTGAAGAAAGGTGCTGTGGAACAGCTAACCTAGCATAGGCTTGCAGACAAGAAGTCCATGTGTGGATGATAATTGTCAATGATATTGCAAGAAAAAAATATTGCAATAGGGACCTCCCCTAACAGGACTTTAAAGTATGGAGGTTCATGGGATCTACTGGGGAACCCAGTAGAGGAACCTCAAGAAGGACATCACTGTAAGTGGAGGTAGTAAACCTGTAGGAAAGCAATGGAGGTCAGAATCCTGAAAGGTAACAGGGAACCCCAGTAGGAGAAAACTGGGGTAGTACAAAAACTGTGGGCCTTCAGCAGAAGGCTTTATGATAAAAGCCCAACTCTTTTGGCAGCAGAGTGGCTCACTCTTAGGAACAAAAAGAGAAAGGCTAACAGATTGACAGACAGGCCCAGTCCTTGTGGGGAGAAAGGGTATGGGAACCCCTTGTATCCCAAAAGAAAGGACAACGCCAGATGCGTTAGAGCCTGTTAGTAACTGAAGATCCACAATGTCTCTCCTAACTGAAGTCAGCTGGGAGAGATATTGGAACATGGAGAGCTTCAGAGGTACCTAACCTTAGGGTTATGGTAGGTGTTACCTACCACCAAAGTGGTTGTGAGTGTAGGACCCCCAAACATGCTAGATAGCATAAGTATGGGTAAAGCCCATCTGTCAGAATCATATGGCTATATGAGCTTTGACAGTCAGGTAGAGAAAGCAGAAACATATCTACCGATAGTAAAAAAATCGACAGATATATATATGTATCTATAGATATATGGGAATATATCTATATCTATAGGGAGATATGAAGGGCATAAAATACACAATAGACAGACATCTGTAAGATGTGTGCTATAGGTATATATTCATACCTATAGCACACATCTTACAGATGTCTATGTCTATCATGTGAGTATTTTATGCCCTTCATATCTCCCTATAGATATATTCCTCTCTTTCTCTATATCTATCTATCTATCTATATACACACACATATACATATACACACACACACCTCTATATGGAAGTCTGCAAAGAAGCAGAGATATGCCTACAAAAAAGGTATACACAAGAAAATGTGGAGAGGAAAGATTCCTCTAACAAGAAGGTGGAACCTACTTGAGAAGACAGAGAATCAATTCCCAATTGACCGCTTTGACCCGGTGAAAAGCGGGATATAAATACAGCTAAATAAAAAATAAATAAAATATGGCTACAGGAATGCTAGGTAGTAGAATAACCGGGATGGTTACATGAAAAGCAGAGGATATCATCAGTCTGCAGCCTGCAAGTCCTGAGAATTCTAGCATGGTAAGTGAATAGAAGACGCATAGGAAGGAGATACCATGCTGACCTGCTTAAGGCCAAAAAGTTATCATGCGTTCTTACCATGAGGACGAGCTGGAAGAAGAAAACATTCCCTATTGGAAATACTATGGACCAAAGCAGGGAATTAGTAACTCCTTAAGCTTTCACGTAAGAGGAGGCCTATGTCCTTTATATTAAAAAGGAGAACTTTTCTAGTCATGGGAGACGTGACTGAAAAAGCCTTTCAACCATCTAGTATGGCTGTTGGAGAAAAAGCCCCCCCCCCCCATGCTCTCTAGCAAGGGCCCATAGTGGAGAGCTTCTCTGTAGAATGGCAGAGAGCATGATGGAGGAGAATGGGGAGATAGCTGCTGGCTCTTCCACAGCCAGTTCTATGTCAACTATGCTGCCAAACCCAGGGGAATGGAGATGGCAGACAGAAGACAATCCAGCAAGCTTGTAGTGAAAATATTTCCAAGACAGATGACAGCACTGACTTGGAGCCACTACTAAGACCAGACAGAATGTTAGTGGAGGACAAATCTGGTTGCTGGTGGACAAGAACCAGTGGTTGAAACATTAAGGCTCCTGCATTGGCAGTTGCTTGCCAGACAGCATATGAATGGTACTGTTTAAAAACAGTAAGAACAGACAAAACAAAACAAGAGTAGAAAACTCTGGACTTCTCTGATGAACTGCTTCAAAGCAAGATTGAAAAGAGGAGTCAACGAAGAGAACTCCGCACTGGAAAAGTAAGAAAACTAGAGAGGCTGAAGAAAAGCCCTCCAGTGAAGCAATACCGCTCTTAGAGGAAAAACCCTGGTAAGAGGATAAAGAGAATGGAGCTGAAGAAAAAAAAAAAAAAAACACACACAACTTACAAGTAGTAAGTTTATAGGAGGGGGGGGGGGGGGAAACACACGACATGCTGGCACAGGAAAACTCATTTGATAGTTGATAGACCTCTTTCCCTAGAAGGAAAAAGGGAAAATCCTGTGACCTAGAAGCATGAACATCCTAACAGCTCATAGAACATAGAAAGAATGGATGTCTTTTGGGAAGAGATCCATGTTTAGGATTTAGAATGACAGCAGTGGAATGTTTCTAATGAGCAGAAGCAACTGCAGATTGTAATCCCCAGAGTCACAAGCATCTGATGAATTGATCAGAAACCCTGGGTTTGCTGAGCCTGGTGAGAGGTTGAACTCTGTAGACCAGGACGATGCTTCCCCTGTTTGGGAACATCTGTATGATGGGCAGATGATGCATAAAACCTTCTCCTATGGGAAGAAAGTTTGGCAGGACATTTCCTACCTACTGGGACAGAAGGTGCAGAACAGCTCCTAGGAACAGGTAAGTCAGTGGAGAACTGAGTAACCTGACGTAAAGACTCCTTGTTGAAAAGATTGTCTCCAATGCAAGGAGTATGCCCCAGTCTGTGCTGTGCCCATTTGTCCAAGCCTGAAGCTTGGAGCCAGGCTCTACGTCGTGCCCCTATGGTTATAGCAGAAGTCCTGCTAACAGACTCAAAAGTCTAGGGAAGCACGAGTAAGAAACCAAGCGATATTCTGGAGATGCTTGAGTAGTGAAGAAAGTATCTTAGACTCACGACCTGGCGGATAAGAAGAGTGCTTTTTCTTCCTCTTTACCCGCCTCATTGCTGATTCCACAACTATGGAATGATGAGGAAGTTGAGTCTTTTGAAACCCTGGAGAGGGGGGCACCTGATATAAGGGATCAGTTGCTCTGGAAGGTGGGGGTACCCTTAAAGGTGTTTCCCACATTCCTAGAAGGAGATTCTGCAAGGAATGATGCAAAGGAAGCATTATGTTCTCCTTTGCTTTGGTAGAAAGAGTCCTGTGCAGGATCATGTCCTGGGATAGGAATAGCAAGAGATCTTGCTATATCCAGGAGGAAAAACTCTGAAAAGAAGGGTTCCCCAACAGTATTTTCCCTTGGACAGGTTAGATCTGAAAAACTAGCCTGAGCACCGACAGAGCTATCCAGATATATAGGAATAGAAGATCCTGCACAGTGCAGTGTGGAATGCTTAAAGAATGGTCGCCGGTACTGGCTGTCAGGAGCAGTGACCGTCATTACCACATTGTCCATGCCAGGTATCGACTCCAAGCTTGGCATAGAAGGGAGCGATCCTGTTGAAAAAAGCATGGTAGGAGTTGGCCACGATGCTACTGTGGATACCGGTACCGATACCAATACCGGTACCGATGTCGCAGTCGAGCTCGACAAAGACATCGGAGCAGTCATCGGTGAACGTTCAATCGGTACCAAGGTAACTGAAACCCTCCGGGTGCTATCCTCGGTACCGAGCCACCGGTATCGATCGGTGTCGGTACCAAAATGTACTGGTACCGAGTCTTCCAGACTAGAAAGCGATTCTAAACTCGGCATCGATAAGCAAAGCATGGAATGCACCGACTGTAAGGGTAAAGAGGACATCGGTACCGACTTCGGTACTGTGTCTGATACCGGTGAGTAAAGGTCTGCTAATGACAACTCAATCGGCCTCGAGGGAACCGAGAGTTGCGGATCCGAATCGGAACCGAGCCTTCGGTACCGCCCGGAGCCGGTACCAAGGCGAGTCGGTACCCAGTCCTCCAGACTGGAGATCGATTCCAGACTCAGCATCGAAGGAAGCGAGGCTATCGATGCACGTCTGGAGGGTACCGACGTCGGTGGTAGTATCGGTGCTGGAACCGATAATGGAAGGTCAGTCTGGAGTGTATCCACCGGTCCCGAAGGCACCAAGGATGCCAGATGACCATCCTTGGTGAGGAGTATTTCAATAAACACCAGTGCCGATGTCGGGGTATCGGTACTGCTCGAAGTGGATGCCACTACCGGACACGGCTCAGGTATGTTCTGTGAGGGGTGAACCCCAGGAACAACCTGAAACCCCTTATACGCTTTGGAGACCGAAGACTCCCACCGGGGTTTTGAAGCCAGTGGGCCCTCGAGGGCAAGTCCGGAGCTGTCTACATGCTGTGCATGAGACCTACCACTCGAGGGCTGGCTAGTCTTAACAGACTGTTTGTGGGTTACCTGATCCTGTGTAGAAGGGGAGGGTGCCCCGAAGCTGGAGGGAAACCATGTATCGAGGGAACCTCGATATTGAAGACTTCTCACCAAACTGTTGTCAGGACCCAAGCAGGTTAGACACCGACGTCGAGGGTCTAAAAATAAAGTTGTACTGCCACAGTTTGAACATTTCTTAGAGAAAGTGGCTGGCGGTTCCATGAAGGAAAAAGAAGAGGCCTAAAAGGCCTAAGATACCGTGAGACACTATGAAGAAAAAATATTCCCTGAAAAAGGAAGATTTTACAAGAAAAGAAAAGAACACACCGGCGGTACCGGTGGCGTCGGGAAGACAGCCGCGACCACAAGAAAACTAAAGAAATAAAAGAAGAATTTTCTGCAGTGACAGGACGTCCTGCCGGCTCCGCGGAAAAAAGAAAACTGAGGAGAGGCAGTTGGGAAAGGCAGGAAGGCAGCACGCAGGCATGGTGGGATGCTTCCAAAAGCTCTTTGATTGGACCCTGGGAAGCGTTCCCGCGCAGACTCCGTCGGTATCGACGTACCCATATGTGAAGACTCATTCCTGCTTGTTCCTGGAGATCTATTCCTTTGCAGGATTCATCAGGATTTCCAGAGGCTTTAGCTAAATATCACCCCCCCCCCCCCCCCCATTACAGACGAGATATTCCTCATTTTTCAGAAAAATGATTTACCTTATAAATTTTGTTTGTTCTCAGATACCTAAGTTGTTTCCCTCAATTCTTACATCAGGATGGCAGGCTGCTACTAATGCTAAATGGATACAGAAAGTACAGTTTGATTTAATGAAGTTGCTTAATTTGACAGAACAAGGTTTTGGGGTTTTGAACACAGCACTTGATGCTAACACAACTTTTCAGAGCGGTTAGTGTTAGATTATCTTTTAAGCAAGAGAGGGAAGAGTGTGTACAGTTGTGGGAGGGGTTTGTTATACATACAGGGACAGCCCAAGAGGGGTGCGGGGCCATGTGCGGAGACTTGGTGAGGGGCCTTATTTGCATAATATTAACATGCCTCTTAATGAGTGTATGTGTACTAAAAGTTAGTGTATGGATAAAGATAGACAAAGATTTCTACATTATAATCCAGTGCCAATTGCCAGGCACATTAGGAAGTACTACAAAAACACTGCCCATTTAGAACCCATACCAAACCCACTATATCATAACAGTACTACCAGGACTCAAAGCATCATACCCTAACCTATCAAAAAGGCAACACTGCAAATATTAAACCAATGCAGCTCAGAACATACCAATACATCTCCTACTGGGGAAAGGGAACAAGTGGCACTATCAAATATAAACCACAAAAATAGCATACTCAGCTTAGTTACACATGCAGAGAACTCAGACCATCACCAAAACAAAGAAGGGATCACAATTTAGAAATAGGAAGAGAATTAAACTGGGAACCTCAAAAGCCAAACTTGGAACACTGCAGAAATAAAGCTATGTTATTTCCACTTGTACTAAACAAAATGCAGACGTTAAAGACGCACATTTCCCAGAGCAGACCTCTAACAGCTACCAAAGTGCATCTATTTCCTTCACTTCGGCAGCTGTACTAAAGTTTAGAAGTGAATGCTTCTTGTTTCCCAGCACAGCAGCATTCTAAACTTCAGTACAGCTGCCGAAGTGAAGGAAAAAAAAATGTATCACTTTGGCAGCTATTAGATGAGCCGGGACCTCTCCAGCTCCCTCTAAAGCCACCTACCTGCCATTCATTCATTGCAGGATGTTGTTGGCATGCAGCTCCCTGAAGCGCAGGGCCCTGTGCAAACAACATTCTGGCACAATGGACAGGCTGGCCCTGTATACATATATCCCTACTGTAGCTAGGAGAATGGAAACCTATCCATTGTTATATAGTACCAGAGGGATCTAAGTGTGTATATGCAAAAACTGGCTGGGGTAGATCCTAAGTAGATTCATGGTTTTCTTTCCTTATTTCATGGTTTGGAGGTCTTTCCTCCTGGCTACAAAATTTGCTATTTGGCCTAGTGCTACTTATTTTCTTGTATTTTGTTCCATTCTATAAATTGTATCATGTCACAGTGTTCACCTGCTACCAAGGTTATGGTACAATCAATAACTATATCCTGCTCCTGCACACCATTTGGTGTCACATGCAAGCCACTGGTTTCACTTATGACCCCTAGGTCTGTGGTGGGCTCATGCATTCACCAACCTGGATGGCCTACCAATCTGTTTGCTAACACATCAGCAAGAGCGTTAGAGAAATTGTATAAATAAGTTCAGCACAGTTAACTTTGACCTTCAAGAACAGATTCAGACACTGAAGACCAAAGTGCACTGAAGAAAGCAGAAACGCAAGGATGTGATCATAACTGAAACAAAACATTAGGTGGCAGGATGTGAGTTAAACATTTCAGAAAGAAATGAGACAGACATGATGTCTGGGAAAACGTAGTTACTCACCTGTAACAGGTGATCTCCGGGAACAGCAGGAATTTAGTCTTCACATATGGGGACTCCCTAGATGAAGATGCCAGGGAGATAGCCCCAGGAAGCTGCCACCTATAGTAAGGTGGGCCATGCTTCCTCCCATGGATCTCTGGCATCCCACCAGGTTTGGTGGGTAGGAGTTGAATTAGGTCTGAAAGATTTTGAAGAACAGCTTGGGAGGCTTTATCTAGGCAGTAGTGGGCTGTAAAAGGTGTGTACCGAAGCCCAAGTGGCTGCTCAACAAATGTCAATAGAGAGAGTGAAGGTTAACCATAGACGCTGCCATGACTCTCACATTATGAGCTGTGACATGGCCTTGAAGAGGAAGACTTACTTTCATAAGCAAAGGATATGCATTGTGCAATCCATTTGGATAGAGTTCTCTTGGAGACTGGAAATCCCAAATGACTAGAATCAAATAAAAAGTTAAGACTTTTTATGCTGCTGTGTTTTGTAGGTAAAAAGCCAAGGCTCTTTTACAATCCAAAGTATGAAGGTTCCTTTCTGCATTAGAGGCATGAGGCCTCGGAAAGAATACAGGAAGATAACTTGATTGATTTAAATGAAAAAGGCAAAACCACCTTTGGCACAAAGTGTGGATGAGTTCTGAGAACAACCTTATGATGAAACCTAGTATAAGGAGGATCAGCCACTAAAGCATGCAATTCACTAATGCGACATGCAGAGGTGATTGCAATTAGGAAGATGACCTTCCAGGACAAAAACTTTAGGGTTGTAGTGGCTAAAGGTGGTTTCATGAGCTGCCTGGAGAACTAGGTTTAAATCCCATGCCACCGGTGGTGGCTTGATGGGAGGCTTTGTTAATAGAAGACCTCTCAAATCTTGATATGAGGGATGAGAGGAAATTGGTTGTCCATTTAGAGGCTTATAGGAAGCTGCAATTGCACTAAGATGGACTTTAGACCAGAATTTGATAAGTGAAGTAGGTATTCTAATACCGATTCCAAAAGGTATCACAAAGGGGTTTAAGCCCCTTTCAGATCATATAGTAAAATGTTTCCACTTAAAGGCATTAACAGCATCTTATGGAAAGTTTTCTAGAAGCCTGAAGGATATCCTTTACCTGTTGGGAAAGGTTAAGATCATGCAGGTCTAGGCTTGCAGGGACTGGGGATTTAGGTGCCACAGCATCCCGTTCTCTTGGGAGGTCAGGAGCACACCCTAACTCCAGAGGTGCGGCTTGAGAGAGATGTACAAGCAGGGGATACCATGTTTGTCGTGGCCACTGTAGCGCTATGAGGATCATACGACCTGTGTCTCTCTGAAGAGGAGATGTGGTCAGAAGTGTTTCCCACATTCTGAGCATCAAATCATGAAGAATTTCATGAATGGGAAGGGTAGCTGCCTCTTTGGGAGCCTTAAGGTATTTCCAATTCCTTTGCTCTAGATTCCTTTTCAAGAGCTACTGTGATCGATAGGCCTTGGGCCACCTCACGAATAAAATCCTGAAAAGACATGATCTCCAGGAACAAGCAGGAATGAGTCTTCACATATGGGTATCATCGGTACCGACGGAGCCTGCGCAGGAACGCTCCCCAGCGTCCAAAAGGAAAGCTTTTGGGAGCATACCACAGCGCCTGTGCGCTGCCTTCCCGCCTTTCCTAACTGCCTCTCTCCAGTTCTTCTTTTCTGCGGAGCCAGCAGGACATGTTTCCTGTCACCACGGAAGAATTTCTTATTTTCTTTTATTTTTCTTTAGTCGCGTGTCTCCCTTCTCGATTCCAGACCAGTACCACCGGTCTTTTAAAAAAGAGAGAAAACTAAAACTACAGTGTATTTTTTCTTCTGGGGCCTTAGTCCTACAGATATATTTTTCCTCATGAAAAAGTCCACCTCCGGGTTTAAAAAATGCACTAAGTGCAGCAGCACTATTTCTGTCTCAGACACCCACGACTGGTGTCTAAAATGTTTAGGTCCTGACCACTCCATAGCGGATTGTGAGTCCTGTTCTATGTCGTCTAAGAGAGGGTTACAAAATCGGGCAGCCAAGCTCAGTACCCCGTTTCCCTCCGATGCAGCTTCTGTGGCAGATGTCTTCCAGGGCTGCTTCTTCATCCCATGGATCTCAGGTAACCAAACTTAAATCTGGCCGGTCCTCAAAGAGTTCATCTCCCTTTAAGTATCGAGATGCCCCCGGGCTTACTCTTGAGGAATCCACACCAGCAAAATTACCCCAGCGGGAGGCTATGGCTTCCAAAGCTCTACCTATGGGGTCAAAGGTTGACATCGATGGCTCGGCCTCGACCGATCACCTGTTACAATGTTCTGGGGTACCGGCGGTTAACACCGGTACCGACATCCAGACATTGGTGGCATCGATGGATCAGAATATTCTGATCATGCAGCGTGCCATCACGGCATTCATACAAGCTGCAACACCTCCTGTACTGCAACAAACCCTGTTGTCGGTACCGGTACCGATCCTGGTACCGGATCCGAAATCGGTTCCGATACCTGTACCGCTTGCATCGACATCAGCATCGACGGCAGCAGTACGCTATCCAGTGATGCCTATCAGTACCAACTCGGTACCAATTACTCCCGATGTCGATACCTCCCGGTATGCGTATCGGGCTCTGCGAGAGCATCCAGACAGTCGATACTTTGATTCATCTGAAGACTGATACATCAGAGGCCTCAATTGAAGCATCGGGGATCCTTCCTCAGGAACCTTCTTCTCCAAAAAGGAGAATGTCTCCTCCTGAAGACTTGTCTTTTCAGGACTTCATTAGGGAGGTGGCCAAAGGCCTGTCCATTTCAGTAGCCTCTGAAACTGAACCTAGAGCCAAAAAATTAGATATCCTACAATATCCTAAGGCTCCTAAAGAGGCTGCCACCACTGTTCCCTCTAAGCCTGCCACCTTACCAGTACATGAGATTCTTTATGAACACATGTTGGGCATATGGGAGACTCCTCTTTCCACCTCCCCTCATTCCAGAAGGTTGGACACCATGTATCGTGTTGCTCCTTGTCCTGGGTTTCATAAGACTCAGCTTCCTCACCACTCCATTGTGGTAGAGTCTGCTATGAAAAAGATCAAGAGCACAAAAAGGCACTCCTCTGCTCCTCCAGGAAGAGAATGCACAACCCTAGATGCCTTTGGCAGGAAAATCTTCCAGGCCAGTATGCTTGTAGCCAGAATCAACTCCTATAGTCTATATGGGGATGTTTCTAAAAGAAGTTACAGATCTGCAAACCTTATCTCCTTTTATGTCAGAAGATGAGAGAAGAATATATCACCTGGCTTAAACAGGCACAGGATGTATCCAAGTTTTCCAAAAGTGCAGCCTTTGACTCTCGAGGGGGCCAGTAGAGCCTCGGCTATTGCCATAGGTGCACGCAGAGTTGCTTGGTTACAAGCCTCTGATTTGGAATCCTGGGTACAGGATGGTCTAGGTAACCTTCCCTGTACAGGAGAAAACCTCTTTGGCAAGGATTGGCAAGCAAAGGCCAACCAGATGGATGCTGAAAATTCTGCTTTAGATAGACTTTCAAAGTCTACTACTGCTCCTTTTAAAAAGAGGCTATTCAAAAAAAAGGATCTTTCCCCAAAAAAGGGAAATTTTCTTCAGGTTATGGTCAGGCCTCTTTCCAAGGTCGTTTTGCTACAAAGAGACAACCACCACCAAAACAGGCCAAGTCTCAGGCTGCGAGGACTGCAACGGCCCAACAGCCTCAGCCTCCTCAGGGCCTTTGACTTTCCACTAGAGAACTTAGCCTTTCTGGCTCTAGAACATCCAGAGCCTCTCACCATCCCAGGAAGGTTAGCTCACTTTGCTCCCAGATGGGAACAAATCACAGCAGAGCAATGGACCCTCTCCATCATACGAGATGGGTACAAGCTTCATTTCTTAAACCTTCCTCCTCACACCATGGTGAAACAGTTCAATTCTCCAACATCTCTCCTCAACCTTCTAGGTCAGGAGATTACTACCCTTCTTGCCCAAGGGGCAATAGAAGAAGTACCCCTTCTTCAACAGGGCTCAGGGTTCTACTCCCCCTATTTTCTCATTCCAAAGAAAACGGGGGGCTACAGACCCATACTAGATCTCAGAGAATTGAACAAGTTTCTATGCAAGGAGAAATTCAAGATGATCTCTCTCGGAACTCTCCTTCCATACCTCCAGAGTCAGGACTGGCTTTGTTCTCTAGATCTCAAGGATGCGTAAACCCATGTTCTCATCCATCCAACACACAGAAGGTTCCTTCGGTTCCTTTACCAAGGAAAGCACTACCAATACAAAGTGCTTCCTTTCGGTCTGGCCTCTGCTCCAAGAGTGTTCACAAAATGCATGGCAGTAGTAGCTGCATTTCTGCACACTCTAGGAATATTCGTATTCCCATATCTGGACTGGCTCATCCGAGCTCCATCCCAGTCAGAGGCCCAGACTTCCCTGACCTGCACAAGGCGGGTTCTTCAGTATCTGGGACTGGTAATCAACATTCCAAAATCCCATCTCACCCCTACTCAGTCTCTAGAGTTCATAGGGGCCTTACTGGATACCAAAACTGCAAGGGCCTATCTTCCCCAGGCCCGTTGCCTACGCTTGGTGCAGTTAGCCTCCCAGATTCAGTTAAAATCCCATTTAACTGCTCGAGAGATGTTACAACTCTTAGGCCACATGGCATCCACGGTGCATGTGGTTCCTTACACTCACCTTCACATGAGGGCAGCTCAGTGGACCCTATCCATCCAATGGACTCAGGCATCAGGTTGCCTGTCAGACAAAATAGCAACCTCAAGTCGCCTCTTTTGGTCCCTCCACTGGTGGAAGTCCACTCAAAATCGGTTGCTGGGGTCCCCCTTTCAACAGGTGTTACCCCAAGCAACTCTTACAACAGATGCCTCTCCAAAGGGTTGGGGAGCTCATCTACAAGATCTCTTGACCCAAGGCATCTGGTCTCCACAGGAGACATCTCTACATATCAACCTTTTAGAGCTCAGAGCAATCTTTCTGGCTCTCAAGAGTCTTCCACACCCTGCTCAGCTACAAGACAGTCCTCATCCACACGGACAACCAGGTAGCCATGTTCTACATGAACAAGCAGGGAGGGACTGGCTCTGTCGCTTTGCAACGAAGCTCTCAGATTGTGGGCCTTCGCCAGAGAGCATCAAATCCATCTCATGGCAGTGTATCTTCCAGGGTTCAAAACTCTTGGGCAGACTCAGTCGAGTTCTGCTTCCACACAAATGGTCCCTCCATGGGGACCAGATAGCCAGGATTTTTCAGATTTGGGGTACCCCAGACAGACCTGTTTGCAAGTCCGTGGAATGCCAAGCTTCCCCGGTTTTGTTCTAGGATTCCATGTCAGGGAGTTCAGGCCAGAGATGCCTTCCTCCTTCATTGGGGACAAGACTTCCTCTATGCCTTTCCACCTATTCCCCTCATTCCCAAAACTCTGTTCAAGCTTCAGAGAGACAAGGGGTCTATGATCCTCATAGCACCACATTGGCCACGCCAAGTGTGGTACCCTCTACTTCTACATCTCTCTCAAGCTCCCTCCCTGGACCTGGGGTCTGCTCCAGATCTCCTCTCCCAGGAGGGAACCTTGTGGCACCCAAATCCTCAGTCTCTTCATCTCAGAGCCTGGTTATTGAAGGCCTAGACCTTCAGGATTTACACCTTTCTCAGCAAGTGAAGGATATCCTTCATGCTTCCAGAAAGCCTTCCAGACGTTCCTATGCTTTTAAATGGAAAAGGTTTTCCATTTGGTGTGCAGAGAAGGGTCTCAACCCTCTTGAAATACCTTTGAATTCTTTACTAGAGTATTTGCTGCATTTCTCTCATGCAGGCCTTAAAACAAATTCAGAGTCCATTTGAGTGCTATTGCAGCATCCCTTAAGCCTATCAATGGACAACCTATTTCCTCTCATCATAGCAAGATTCATGAGAGGCCTTCTTTTGACTAAACCTCCCATTAGACCACCTCCAGTGGCATGGGACTTGAATCTGGTTCTTGGCCAGCTTATGACGCCACCCTTTGAACCCTTAGCCACTACCTCCTTGAAATTACTTTCCTGGAAGGTTATTTTTCTCATTGCAGTCACCTCAGCTCACCGTTATCAGTGAGTTGCAAGCTTTAGTGGCTAATCCTCCTTATACAAGGTTCCATCATGACAAGGTAGTTCTCAGAACTAGTCCACACTTTATGCCTAAAGTGGTCTCACCTTTCCATCTGAACCAGGTGGTTTATTTACCTGTCTTTTTTCCAGGACCTCATGCATCAAGTGCAGAGAGGAATCTTCATACCCTGGATTGTAAAAGAGCACTTGCTTTCTACTTATAAAGGACACAGCAACATAGAAAGTCCTCTCAACTTTTTGTTGCTTTTGATCCTTCTCATTTAGGACTTCCAGTCTCTAAGAGAAAACTCTGTCTAATTGGATTGCTCAGTGTATTTCCTTCGCCTACCAGAGTAAGAACCTTTCTCTGGAAGGCCATGTCACAGCTCACAATGTGAGGGCCATGGCAGCCTCTATGGCTCATCTTAACTCTGTGTCTATCGACCAAATCTGTCGAGCGGCCACCTGGGCATCGGTTCATACCTTCACAGTCCATTACTGCTTGGACAAGGACTCCCGCCGGGATGCCTTGTTTGGTCAGGCTGTTCTCAAACACCTGTTCCATACCTAATCAACTCCTACCCTCCATCCCTGACTGGATGCCTGAGATTCATGGGTGCAGGTGCAGCCCTTCCCAGGGACTCACAATCTGGGTGATCTCCCAGGCATCTCTAGCTGGGGAGTCCCCATATGTGAAGACTCATTCCTGCTTGTTCCTGAGATAGCACAGTTACTTACCTGTAACAGGTGATCTCTGGGAACAGCAGGAATAAGTCTTCACAACGGACCCACCTCCCCTAGGAGTTGTCTCTCTCTATCTTTCCTTTCCTCTCTCTCTCTTTGTCTCAGCTTTAAAACTCGAACTGGAGAGAGGCAGTTGGGAAAGGCGGGAAGGCAGCGCGCAGGTGCTGTGGGATGCTCCCAAAAGCTTTCCTTTTGGACGCTGGGGAGCGTTCCTGCGCAGGCTCCGTCGGTACCGACGATACCCATATGTGAAGACATTCCTGCTGTTCCCAGAGATCACCTGTTACAGGTAAGTAACTGTGCTTTCTCTGGAGGAGAAATTCTGTGTTGAGGAGTCTTCCAGAAAAAATACTCTGGTACCAACCGAGATATCCGAGTCATTGGAAGATTCAAAGCATCTGATACCGATGTTCATGCAAAGCACAGTATCGGTATTGATCGAAGTCGGCACCGAGTAGGTCTGGTACCGATCTGTCGATGCCCAAACAAGTTGGCATGGGCAGAATTTCCATTGGGGCCAGTACCATCGGTACTAGAATCTGTACCAGTGCTGGTGCCCGTTGAACCGTTGGAAGCAGCGTCAACAGTACTGCAGCTACAAGGAGAGCTGCAAGACTGCATTCGATAGCGAAGAATCTCTGATCTATCGACGCTGCCGATGGCTGGTTATTGGTACCAGTAGAATTGACCAGAACCCCTGAGCATGGCAACAGTAGTTCTGCCGAGGTCGAGGCCTCAAGAACATCCTGGAGCCCCGTTAGTGCTTTGGAGGCCGAAGCCTCCCACTGGGGCTGTTTTGCCGGTAGTTTCCTCAAGGGCAATGCCAATGGCTTCTTGATGCTTGGAAGGAGATCTACCCTTTGAGGACCAGCTCTTATGTTTAGTTACCTGAGATCCATGGGAGGAAGACAAGCCTCTGGAAGACGTCAATGCAATGAACATCACATCTGAAGAAAAGAGGGTACCGAGCTTTGCAGCCCAGTTCTGTCTTCCTCTTTTGGTCATCCCCATACAAGAGGAACACTCCGATGGAGAATGGTCAGGGGCTAAACATTTGAGAGACCAGTCATGGGTGTCGATGACTGAAATGGTACTGCCACACTTAGAACCACTAGCTGGTTTGTGTGTTTTTCAGGAAAATGGGGCCTAATGTCCAAAATGGCGCCTAGCACCAAAAAGAAAAAGGTTCCTGAAGAGAAACACTTCAGAAGTGAACTTTTTTTGAAAAAAAGAGAACCGGCGGAACCGGTAGGCATCGAGCAGAGGCAGGCACCACCACTAGAAAAAGAAGTTTAAAGAAGAAATTTGTTGTGGGGACACGGTATGTGACCTGTCAGCTCTGCAGAAAAGGAAGAACTGAAGAGGGACAGTTGGAAAGGCGAGAAAGCAGCATGCATGTATTAAGGAATGCTCCCAAAGGCGTTCCTATTGGACGCTGGGGAGCGTTTCCGCACAGGTTCTGTCGGTGCCGATCTGTCGGTAGGTGATACATTAAATACCTTTATGGAAATGGGTAACAGGGTTAATATATGGAAAGCAGTGTGTATTAATGCCCGTAGCATGGGAAATAAGATCCCTGAAGTTGAAGCTTTGGTGGGAGTGGCTGACTTGGATTTAGTGGCAGTTACAGAAACATGGTTCACAGAAAACCATGACTGGGATGTAACTATACCTGGCTATACTTTATTCAGAAAGGACAGGGTAGGAAGAAGGGAAGGAGGAGTGGCACTATATGTAAAAACTACTATTAAAGCTTTGGAATTACAGAGCTTAAAAGGGAGAGAGGAGGCATTGTGGGTTAAACTAGAAAGAGGGAAAGAGAAATCTATTTGCATTGGTGTGATATACAGACCTCCCTCACAAGAGGAAG
This sequence comes from Ichthyophis bannanicus, assembly GCA_033557465.1. Classification (NCBI taxonomy): domain Eukaryota; kingdom Metazoa; phylum Chordata; class Amphibia; order Gymnophiona; family Ichthyophiidae; genus Ichthyophis; species Ichthyophis bannanicus. Next base: position 921,960,706 of record CM066032.1, on the reverse strand, counting down.
AGGTGGACAGAGTTAATTGAAGACATACGCAGCATTGCTAGGAAAGGGGAAGTGCTACTGCTAGGAGATTTCAATATGCCAGATGTTGATTGGCACATTCCTGCTGCAATATCATCTAGAAGTAAGGAGATCCTGGATTCTCTACAGGGAGAACTATTCAGGCAATTGGTAACAGACCCCACACGTGAAGGGGCCATACTGGACTTGGTGCTTACCAATGGTGAAAGTGTTTCTGATGTTGCAGTGGGAGATCATTTTGCATCCAGTGATCACCAGATGGTGTGGTTCAGTATTAGGACTAGGGCTGTTAGAATCCATTCCAAGGTGAAGATCTTAGACTTTAGGAAGACTAACTTTGCGAAGATGGGCCAATACCTCAGGGAGTCGTTAGTGGGATGGGAACAGCTGGGGGATGTAGAAAAACAGTGGGCAAAACTGAAAGGGGGTATTTTAAAGGCAACCAACCTTTTTGTTAAAATGGTATATAAAGGCAAAAGGAACAGGAGACCACTATGGTTTTCGAAGGAAGTAGCTGAAAAAGTGAAGAAAAAGAGGGAGGCCTTCATGAAATACAAGAGATCACAGAGAGAGGAAGACAGGCATCTGTATTTGGAAAAACTTAGAGAAGCTAGCAAAGTAGTCAAGACGGCAAAGATTCAAAAGGAGGAGGAAATAGCCAATGCAATAAAATGGGGGGATAAGACATTTTTCAGATATATTAGTGAGAAGAGGAAGGGCAAAAGTGGTATTGTCAGACTCAAGGGTGCAGGGGGGGGAATATGTAGAAGCTGATAAGGATAAAGCGGAATTGCTTAACAAATATTTTTGTTCTGTGTTCACAGATGAACCAGGAACAGGACCTCAGAAAACACCCACAAATAGGAACAGAAGCGAGGGGGACATCTTGAACAATTTTCAAAAGACTGTTCGTGAGAATCTAGCTCAACTTAAAGTAGACAAAGCGATGGGACCGGATGGGATACACCCTAGAATACTGAGGGAACTTGGGGACGTTCTAGCAACTCCACTGACTGACCTTTTCAATGCCTCATTGGAGTCGGGAGTGGTGCCAAAGGACTGGAGAGAGGCTCATGTGGTGCCTTTACACAAAAGCGGAAGTAAGGATGTGGTTGAAAACTACAGGCCGGTTAGTTTAACTTCGGTGGTGAGTAAATTATTGGAAACGCTGCTGAAAGAGAAAATAGTGAGGTTTCTGGAGTCCGGCGGATTACAGGATCCGAGGCAGCATGGATTCACCAGAGGCAGGTCTTGTCAGACAAATCTGATTGATTTCTTTGACTGGGTGACCAGGGAGTTGGACCGAGGGAGAGCTCTAGATGTGGTGTATTTAGATTTCAGTAAAGCCTTTGACACTGTTCCTCACAGGCAACTTATAAACAAACAAACTGAGCTCCCTAGGGATGGACCCTAAAGTTACTGCTTGGGTTAGAAATTGGTTGGGTGGGAGGTGACAAAGAGTACAAGTAAATGGAGCTCACTCTGAGGAGAAGGATGTTACCAGTGGTGTGCCCCAGGGATCTGTCCTTGGTCCGATTCTTTTTAACATCTTTGTTAGTGATATAGCGGAAGGGCTGTCGGGTAAGGTTTGCCTCTTTGCAGATGATACCAAAATCTGCAATAGAGTAGACACCCAGGAAGGTGTAGATAACATGAGGAGGGATCTAGCTAAGCTTGAAGAATGGTCTAGAATTTGGCAGCTGGGATTTAATGTTAAAAAATGTAAGGTCATGCATTTGGGCTGCAGCAATCCAAGGGAGCAATACAGTATAGGAGGTGAAGTACTTTTGTCCACTAAAGAAGAGCGGGACCTAGGCGTGGTTGTGTCTGATGATCTTAAAGTAGCTAAACAGGTAGAAAAGGCAACGGCAAAAGCTAGAAGGATGCTTGGGTGCATACGGAGAGGAATGACTAGCAGAAAAAAAGGAGGTGATAATGCCTCTGTATAAGTCTTTGGTGCGACCTCATTTGGAGTATGGTGTGCAATTCTGGAGACCGCACCTTCAAAAGGATGTGAACAGGATGGAGTCGGTGCAGAGGGTTGCTACTAAAATGATTAATGGGCTTCATTATAAAGCATATGAGGACAGACTTAAGGATCTTAATATGTACACCTTAGAGGAAAGGTGGGTTAAAGGTGATATGATTGAGATGTTTAAATACCTCCGTGGCATAAATGTTCAGGGAGAGAGCCTCTTTCAATTGAAAGCAAGTTCTGCTATGAGGGGACATGGGATGAGGGTGAAGGGAGATAGATTCAGGAGTGATAAGCGGAAATATTTCTTTACGGAAAGAGTAGTGGATCCGTGGAATAGTCTCCCAGTGGAGGTGGTGGAGATGAGGACAGTGACTGAATTCAAAAAAGCATGGGACCAACACAGAGGATCTCTAAAAGGTAAGAAGTGGACTGTTGTAGTTGTTATGGAAGGACAGACTGGATGGGCCTTGTGGTCTTTTTCTGTCGTCATGTTTCTATGATACCCATATGTGAATACTACATTCCTGCTTGTTCCTGGAGATGAAAAACTACAATGTAGTTAGTGAAGAAAGATGTATGTGGTGGAAGGACAATAAAGGAAGAGAACTGTATGGGATGGAGTTAGCAGGGACAGGACACAGATGTGATGAACTGACCTTTGTTAGGTAAGCTTATGCTATCTGCTGGCTAGGTGCCATTAGATATTATACTCATTTCTATAATAAAGATTTGTTTGAACACTGCATTAATTGTTTGGTATGTTTAACATGTGTATGTATGCCTGAGTCAGGAGGAGAGGGTATAGCAATGGAAGGCTACCCCAGGTAATTCAACACTTCCATGTCACTAGGTGAGTGTCCAAAGGAGTGGTTGGAGGCAACTGATTACTACTCTGGAATACCTCACAGGTCTAAAAATCTCCACCCCAAATGTTTTAATTGTTCATATGATTTTATATTACCAAAATCAAAAATTTCAGTCAAGGAAACTGATACACTACTACTATACTGCTTCCCAGCTCAATACATCGAAGTATAGGAAATCCATGACTTGCCAGCTCAGTACTCCAAGGTCCACAGCATTCTCTTCAACCTATGAAAAAAGGCAAACCTAAAAACCAGAACACTTCAAAAACTCTTAGTTTCAATTACTTATCTTATCGAGTCTTCCAGAAGAATATACTTACCACAAAACGTCTGAAGATATCCATTTTGTGAACAAGCTGCTTCATCAGGGGCTTAACTTTACCACTTCAAAGTTTTTGGCTATAGTATCTGACCTCACTCAATTGAAATACCTTTCTGAACCAAAGGGGCAGAGAGAAGGAATGTAACGGTTTCCTTTAAACTCAATGGAATACTCCACAATCAATAGCAGAATTTAATGTCAGGTTCAGTCTCAAGATCAAAAATCCTGTTGCAGCGTGTGCAGTGGTGTATCAGGCCACAATCCCCACTCCAGATATTCTTGGGGATATGAACAGCAAAAATACAAAATCATACTGTTAATGCCTGACAATTAAGCAAATGCTTATGTCCTTCAAGCCATATTTTTAGTTGACATATGGTCTTCCCAATATAAAATTTGATGCATGGACACCTTTAAGGCATACACTACATAATCAGAACAGTTTGTTACATGCAATAGTTTGATCTTATGAGCTCCAATTTCCACATTCTTCCATTAGTATACAGCACTGACAATGACCACAAGAACTGTGGCTCAGTGTCAGAGGCACTCTCCCAACATACAGCTGGACATATGGTCTCAAATTCTTACCAGACTGATAGGCCACACGAACACCTACTCCTAAAACAAGGGTGTACTTTAAGAATAGTACATATCCTTTTAATACTCAGAAATCTTTGAAGCTAGACAGAATACAGTAAAACAGGTCACACAAAGTCATCGATTGACTGCCACTGAAATTTAGGGTCTAGCAGTCACTCAATGGTTGTACCTGGCATCTTTATATACTGGATACTCTACAATAAATTGTAACATGAGGGTATCTGAATTTCACTTACAAGCACAATGTAAAACATTCTTCAAAATTGCAAAAAATCGACTAAGGCAAACTAATGCAACTGGATGATAAATGGATTAAAACGTAAGACAGCAAGACCATAGCAGAACTGCAAGTTAAAATGCTAAACATCGCAGGTTTCCTTCCTGAACTGAAAATGGCACAGCTGCCTGCTGTGCTGTGCCTGGGACCTCTACCATGTGGTTTGCCAGCCACATGCTGCCCACATCGCCAAACAAATAGATGCCTACCAAAGCCAGCACCCGTTTTTTGGCATACTCACCCAGGCTGCTCCTTTCCACAGTGACCATCAGCACCACTGAATCAGCCACTCCCCCAGTGCTTAGCTGAATCATGACTTTGGCATAGTAGAGGAAGACTGACTAGCCGGCTCCCACTTGCCTGGCTCTTCCTCCTCCTTAGCAGCTCCTCATCCATTGAGTCGGGTTTGGGAGCTGCAATGGCTGCACACCAGACAGGACAATGCTGCCAGTGGGTTTCTCTCCTCCTCCTCTTGAATAGCCAGCTTAGCCACACGCAGGTCCACAGGAGCTGTACACCTCTTCTGCAAGCACCTGACCAGGAGAGGAGGGGGAAGTGGGGCAGCAATGACCAAGAAGGTTAAATTAGACTTACCTGCTAATTGTTGTTCCTTGAGAAACTCTAGTCCAGTCCCGGAACCTGAGAGTTCTGCATCTCTTCCAGCAGCTATGGAGACTGACACATGCCATTGCTTTGATGTGACTGGTATAAGTAGGCAAGGACTGCCTCTCCCTGCCAGTACCTATTGACAAAGCAGACTCAGCAGAGCAACAAATGAGTAGTTAGTCGCCCCTTTTTTTTTTTTTTAAACCGCAAACACTTTAACGCCATCTTCAGCATCCTAACACCTCTAAGATCATCCTCTATACGAAGACCTTCCGAGAATCAACTAATCACTGCTTAGGAAAGCTGCCCTCTCCCAGCTAGAGAGGGAGGTCCATCCCGCATCTGACCCTCCTTATTTACACTGCACTCCGCAAGGCTTTCAGGCCAACTCGAACCTGGTACAACAGATCGGGTGGGATCCAGGACTAGACTAGAGTTCCTCAAGGAACAATTAGCAGGTAAAGCACAATTACTTACCTGTAACAGGTGATCTCTGGGAACAGCAGGAATAAGTCTTCACATAAGGGTTTCGTCGTTACTGACGGAGCCTGCACGGGAACGCTCCCCAGCGTCCAATCAGAAAGCCTTTGGGAGCATCCCACAGCACCTGCATGCTGCCTTCCTGCCTTTCCCAACTGTCTCTCCTCAGTTGAGATACAACTCCTAGGGGAGGTGGGTGGGTTGTGAAGACTTATTCCTGCTGTTCCCAGAGATCACCTGTTACAGGTAAGTAACTGTGCTATCTCCAGGAACAAGCAGGAATGAGTCTTCACATATGGGGACTCCCTAGCTTTATATGCCAGGGAGAGATCCCAGAAGTTGTGTGTCCCTGGAACAGGGCTGCACTTCCCTACATGGATCTCTGGCATCCCATGAGGGATGATGGGTAGGAGTTGATTAAGTATGGAACAGGTGTTTAAGAACTGCCTGACCAAACAAGGCATCCCGGCGGTTTCCTTGCCCAAGCAGTAATGGGCTGTGAAGGTATGAACCGAGGCCCAAGAGGCTGCTCGACAGATGTCGTCGATAGAGACAGTTCAGATGAGCCATTGAGGCTGCCATGGCTCTCACATTGTGAGCTGTGACATGGCCCTCCAGAGAAAGGTTCTTGCGCTGATAGGCAAAAGAAATACACTGGGCAATCCAGTTAGAAAGTGTTCTCTTGGAGACTGGTTGTCCGAGATGAGGATCAAAGGCAAGAGTTGGGAAGACTTTCTATGTTGCTGTGTCCTTTGTAAGTAAAAAGCTAGAGCTCTTTTACAGTCCAGGGTATGAAGATTCCTCTGCACTTGATGCATGAGGCCCTGGAAAAAAGACAGACAGGTAGGTAGACCTCCTGGTTGAGGTGAAAAGGCGAGACCACCTTATGTTTTATGTTTTATTTCACTTGATAAAAACCGCCTTTCATGGGCAAGCAAAGCGGTGTACAATAAAACCAATAAAAACTTTGTTTTTTAAAAAGGCCGAGGCCAGTGAAAAGGAAAAGAAATACACTTTCTGGACAGAAAAGCAATAGAAGCAAAAGAGACAAAGCTAAACCATAACAAAGACAAGTCACAAGGAAAGCAGAGGATAATACAAATGGGAATCACACAAAAGGAGAGAGGATATCAAACGCAAGGGAAAAAAGGTGGGTTTTGAGGTTTTGTTTAAATGTGGGGTGGTGAGGGTCCAGTCGGAGTGAGGAGGGGAGGGAGTTCCAGAGGGCGGGGCCAGCAAAAAAGAAGGCAGAGGAACGGGTAGACTGTAAATGGGCACGGGAAGGGGAGGGAAGAGTGAGGCGGTTAAGGTGAAAGGAGCGAGGGGTGTACCTAGGGGAGTGGAAGGAAAGGAGGTCCGTTAGATATTGGGGGGTGCCTGTATGGAGAGCTTTATGAACCAAAATGAGCAACTTGAAGTGAACGCGGTGGGGGAAGGGCAACCAGTGAAGACGGAACAGTAAGGGTGTGATGTGATCACGGGGGGAGGAAAGGGTGACCAAACGAGCGGCAGTATTCTGAATACGTTGTAACCGGGACTGTTGTTTCTTGGAAAGGCCGACAAAAAGTGAGTTTGCAAAATCCACCCGAGACATGACCAAGGAAAGTAGTGAGAGCAGAAGGGGATAGAAAAGGACGAACTGCACGAATTTGTCGGAGAAAGAAGAAGGACAACTTGGTGACATGAGAAACATGAGCATGAAAGGAAAGATAGGCATAAAGTGTGGATTAGTCCTAAGGACCACATTGTCATAATGGAACCTTGTATAAGGTGGATTAGCTACGAGTGCTTGCAATTCACTAATGCGGCATGCTGATGTGATTGCAATGAGAAAGATAACCTTCCAAGAAAGGTATTTCAAGGAGGTGGTAGCTGAAGGTTCAAATGGCGGCTTCATAAGCTGACCAAGAACCAAGTTTAAGTCCCATGCCACCGGGGGTGGTTTAATGGGAGGCTTTGTTAAAAGGAGGCCTCATGAATCTTGCTACAAGAGGATGGGAGGAAATAGGTTGTCCATTTAGAGGCTTAAGGGAAGCTGCAATAGCACTCAAATGGACCCTTACTGAATTTGTCTTAAGGCCTGCATTAGACAGATGGAGATACTCCAGCAAAGATTCCAGAGGTATGGCAAGGGGGTTAAGACCCTTCCCAGAACACCAGATGGTAAACCTCTTCCACTTGAAAGCATAAGAACGTCTAGTGGAAGGTTTTCTGGAAGCATAAAGAACATTTCACTTGCTGAGAAAGATGAAGATCCTGGAGATCTAGGCCTTCAGCAACCAAGCCCTGGAGATGCAGAGGCTGGGGATTGGGATGCCATAACTTTCTGCCCTCTTGAGAGAAGAGGTCTGGAGCAGACCCTAACTCCAGTGAGGGAGCTTGAGAGAGATGTAGAAGCAGAGGGTACCACACTTGCCATGGCCAATGTGAAGCTATGAGAATCATGTGGCCTCTGTCTCTCTGAAGCTTGAGCAGGGTTTTGGGAACTGGGGAATGGGTGGAAAGGCATAAAGGAAGTCTTGACCCCAGTGAAGGAGGAAAGCATCCCTTGCCTGAGCTCCCTGAGCCAGAGTTCTGGAACAGAACCGGGGAAGTTTGGCATTCCATTGACTTGTTAAGAGGTCTATGTCCAGGGTTCCCCAAATTTGAAAAATCTTGGATACTTGGGTCCATATGTAGGGACCACTTGTGTGGAAGCAGAACTCGACTGAGTCTGTCTGCCCAAGAGTTTTGAACACCTGGAAGATAAACTGCCAGAAGATAAATGTGATGCTCTCTGGCGAGGGCCCACAGTCACAAAGCTTTGTTGCAAAGCGACAGAGCCAGTTCGTACATAGAACATGGCTACCTGATTGTCCGTGTGGATAAGGACTGTCTTGTGGCTGAGCAGGGTGTGGAAAACTCAGAGCAAGGAAGATTGCTCTGAGTTCCAAGAGATTGATATGTAGACAAGTCTCCTGTGGGGACCAGATGCCCTGGGTGGAAAGGTCCTGAAGATGAGCTCCCCACCCCATTGGAGAAGCATCTGTTGTAAGAGTTGCATGGGGCAGAGGCTGTTGAAAGGGGGACCCCAGCAACAGGTTTTGAGGGGACTTCCACCACTGGAGAGACAAAATGAGGTGACTTGTGGTTGCTATTTTGTCTGACAGGCAGCCTAATGCCTGGGTCCATTGGGTGGATAAAAGTCCACTGAGCTGCCCTCATGTGAAGGCGAGCATATGGTACCACATGTATGGTGGATGTCATGTGGCCTAGCAACTGTAACATCTCTCGAGCAGTTAGTAGGGGCTTCAATTCTGCTTGAGAAGCTAACTGCACCAAGCGAAGGCAATGGGCCTGGGGAAGACAGGTCCTTGCGGTATCCAGCAATGCCCCTATAAACTCCAGGAACTGAGTGGGGATCAAATTGGATTTTGGGATTTTATTAGCAGCCCTAAATACTGAAGGATACGCATTGTGCAGGTTAGAGAAGTCTTGGCCTCTGTGTGGGAGCTCGAATGAGCCAGTCGTCCAAGTAAGGGAAGACAAATATTCCCAGGGTGCGCAGAAAAGCAGCTACCACTGCTATGCATTTCGTGAACACCCTTGGTGCAGAGGCCAGACCAAAAGGGAGCACTCTGTATTGATCGTGCTTCTCCTGAAAAAGGAACTGAAGGAACCTTCTGTGAGTTGGATGGATGAGAACATGAGTGTACGCATCCTTGAGATCTAGAGAACAAAGCCAATCCTGACTCTGAAGGTATGGCAGCAGAGTTCCTAGAGAAACCATCTTGAATTTTTCCTTGACTAGGAATCTGTTCAATTCTCTGAGATCTAAGATGGGTCTGAAGCCCCCTGTTTTCTTTGGAATAAGAAAATAGGGGGAGTAGAGCCCTGTGCCCTGTTGAAAAGGCACTTCCTCTATTGCCCCCTGGGCGAGAAGAGTGGCAACCTCCTGCTCCAACAGGCTGAGGAGGGAGGTTGGAGAATTGAACTGGTGCACTCTTGAGGGGGGCAAGCTTGAGAAATGAAGTTTGTACCCCTCTCTTATGATGGAGTGTCCAATGCTCTGCTGTAATTTGCCCCCACCTGGGAGCAAAGTGACACAGCCTTCCTGGCTCTAGAAGGACCAGAGCCCTCCACCATTCCAGGAAGGTTAAGTTCTCTAGTGGAAAGTCAAAGGCCCTGAGGGGGCCAAGGTTGCTAGGCTGGAGCAGGCCTCGCAGCCTTTGCTTTGCTCTGTTTGGAGGATTGCTGATGTTTTGAAGGGAACTGAGCTGCAGAAGATGCCCGCTGACCATAAGCAGGATAGAATCTTCCCTTTTTAGAAAAAGGTGTTTTCTTGAACAACCTTTTAGCAGGAGCAGCTGTGGATTTGGATAATTTATCCAAAGCAGAATTTTCAGCATCCATCTGATTGGTAAGGATTGGCAAGCAAAAGCCAAACAGGTTCTTACCTGTACAAGGGATATTTCCCAATTCATCTTGAACCCAGATCTCCAAATCAGATGCTTGAAACCAAGCAATCCTACGTGCACCTATGGCAATAGATGAGGCTCTGCTTACGCATACAAAGGAGTCGAAAGCTGCACGGTTGGAGAATTTGGAGATATCTTGGGCATGTTTGAGCCCAGTGAGAAAGTCTTGCCTTTTATCTTCAGACATAAAAGGACTTAAAAGTCTGCAAATGGTCAGTGACTTCTTAAGAACATTCCCATGTAGAGACCATAGGAATTAATTCTCACAGCAAGCATGGAAGCTTGGAAGACTTCTTCCAAAAGCATCCAGGGTTCTACATTCACGCCCTGGAGGATTAGAGGCATGTCTTGGCACTTCTAATCTTTCTCATTGCAGACTCAACCACAATAGAGTGGTGAGGAAGTTGAGTTTTATAGAAACCAGGACAAGGGGGGACACGATACAGGGTATCCAACCTGCGAGAATGAGGAGAGGTGGTTAGAGGTGCTTCCCACATCCTCAACATGAGATCATACAGAATCTCATGACTAGGTAAGGTAGCTGCCTCCTGAGGAGTTTTAGGATATTGTAAAATATCTAACTCCTTGGCTCTGGGCTCTGTCTCAGGGGCCACTGTAATAGAGAGGCCCCGAGCCACCTCTCTGATAAAGTCTTGAAAAGACAAATCCTCTGGAAGAGACATCCTTTTAGGAGAGGACTCCTCCTGTGGAAGCAGCATCACTGCATCGACCGGCTCTTCAGAATCCTCAAAGGAATCGAAGTATCGTCTGTCCAGATGCTCTTGCAAAGCCCGATACCCGTACCGACTGGGATCGGTATAGGGAATAACCGGTGCCGGGGTATCGGTACCGGAGGGCTTCAGAGGACAGAGTACTGGCATAGTGGACACCGATGCCAATGTCTATGCCACTGGTACCGGGATCGGTACCGATGGCAATGCTAGAGCTGGTACCAGCGGAGTAATATGTTGCGGTAACAGGGGTGTCGATGCCACAAGGAAAGCCGCCAGACTGCGTTCAATGGACAGAATCCTCTGATCCATTGACGCTGCCAATGCCTGGTAGTTGGTACTGGTGGAAGCCACCGGTACTCCAGAGCATGGCACCAGGAGATCTGTTGAGGCCACGCCATCGAGATCATCCTGGAACCCCGATGATGCTTTAGAGGCCGAAGCCTCCCGCCGGGTAAATTTTGCCGGTGCAGAATCCAAGGGCAAGGCCAGAGGCATCTCGATGCTTAGAAAGATCTACCCTTTAAGGACCGGCTGGATTTATGTTTAGTTACCTGAGATCCATGTGAGGAAGCAGCAGCCCAGGAAGACAGACATCGATGCCACCGAAGCCGCATCAGAGGGAAACAGGGTACTGAGCTAGGCAGCTCGGTTCTGCTGACCTCTTTTAGACATGGAACAGGACACACAATCTGTTATGGAATGGTCAGGACCTAAACATTTTAGAGAACAGTCATAGGTGTCGGTGACGGAAATAGTACCGCCACATTTTGTGCACTTTTTAAATCCTGAGGCAGGCTTTTCCATATTTAAGGAAAAAAAGTTTTGGGCCTAGGGCCCCAAACTCAAGTGTACCTGAAGAAAAAGAACGGAAAAAAGGGTTTTGTTTTTTTTTTACTAGAAAAGAACAAAGACCGGCGGTACCGGTACAGCGTCGAAGGCGGCAGATGCGACACAAAAGAAATAAAGAAAAAAAATAAGGAAATTCTTCTGCAGTGACAGGAACATGACCTGCTGGCTCCGCGGAAAAAGAAGAACTGAGGAGAGACAGTTGGGAAAGGTGGGAAGGCAGCACGCAGGCGCTGTGGGATGCTCCCAAAGGCTTTCTGATTGGATGCTGGGGAGCGTTCCCACACAGGCTGTCAGTACCGACGAAACCCATATGTGAAGACTCATTCCTGCTTGTTCCTAGAGATGTCTAATTTAAATAACTACACTTACCTGTTAAAGCACAGTTACTTAGCTGTAACAGGTGATCTCTGGGAACAGCAGGAATAATTTCACATATGGGTATGTCGGTACTGACAGAGCCTGTGCGGGAACGCTCCCCAGCGTCCAATCAGAATGCTTTTGGGAGTATCCCACCAAGCCTGTGTGCTGCCTTCCCGCCTTTCCCAACTGCCTCTCCTCAGTTAAGTTTTAAAGAGATATATATATCACCTGTTACAGGTAACTGTGCTATCTCCAGGAATGAGTCTTCACATAGGGGGACTCCCAAGCAGAGATGCCTGGAGGAGTCCCAGCATGTTGCAAATCTGAGATAACCATGCTATTTGATAGAACCACAGGCATCCTGGGGATGGAGGGTAGGAGTTGAACTAAAGAGATGTACTATGGAACAGCTGGACCAGACAGGACGCCTAGATAGGAGACCCTGTACAAAGAATATCTAGTAGTAATATTGAAAAGCAATATACCAATATGGACCTCACCTGGTGGTATTGTAAAAAGTTAATGGAGGTTCATATGGATCTGCTAATATGAACCAGCAGAATATCCTCAAGGAGTACCTCAATGTAGAGCAGAGGTAAATGAACTGTGCAAAAGACAGGTTGAGGTCAGAACCTTTGGGGTGAGAAAAAGTCCCAAAGGAAACTGGGGTAGTTCAATGAGGCAGGACTTTTGCGGAAAAACACAGAAGTCCTTATTAGATAAGCCTGAAGGCTCTTTTGACCTTAAAGAGACAGTTCTTATAGGAGAAAAAAAGTGTACTGAAGACCCCTATATCCAATGACAAAGGAGGACGGAGTATGAGGCATTGTAGCCTCCTATTTTCTGAAGATTCAGAATGTCCTTCCTAATTGAAATCACTTAGGAAAAGATGGTACATGGAGGACTTCAGATGTACCTAACCTGAAGGTTATGGTGAATACATACATAGGCAGACAGATAAAGGAAGTATATAGATATATCTGTATCTACCTATATATATCTTGGAATATATAATAGTACGTGGATATGTATCTATTTATGAAAAATATATATATATATGCATATCTATATACCCATGTCCCCACATATGAGAGAAAGATTCATCTAACAAGAAGGGAATACCTGCTTGAGGACATGTTTAGAGAATCCATTCTTCCTGGTTATGAGTGGGAGTGCTCTCACTGACAAGGAGAAGTCTAGAGTCCTGTAAGAATTCTAGCCCTTGAGCAACCAGGAATGGAGACCTACGTGAAAAAATGCAGAAGATATTTTTAATCAGCAAGCAGTAAGTCTGGATCCTTCCATAACTCCAGTATGGCAGCTGGAGAAGACGCAATGAAATGAGATACCATATTTACCCTTCTATGAGGGCAAAATGAGTATCATGCATTCTTGCGCTCAATATGAATTTCCCCCATGAAGAATTGAGAGTGGAAGAAAAATACAAGACAAGGACTGGTTGTTACGAAAAGAGAACCATCCCTGGTGAAGGGGTCCACTGAAGATGTGAACCAACCCAGGGAATTGAGTAATTCTTTAGGTCTTTACGTAATTAAAGGCCTATGTCCTTTATAGTAGAAAGACTTTAATGGGAATGGTAAGGGTAGGGAAGAACCTAGTAGTCATGACTAGATAAAGCCCTTCCTAACCATCTGGAATTATTTGCTCTCTAGCAAGGGCCCATAGTGAAGAGCTGCTCTGTAGAGATGCAGAGAGCATGTTGCAGGTTGGTTAGAAGAAAAGAAACTGGCTGTTTAAGAGCCAGTATGTAACCTGAACTACTGCGCCAAACCCCAAGGATTGGCGAGGTTAAGGATAGAAGGTATGCTGATATGTCTGCAACAATAAAGCCAGAAAAAAGTTTTAGCCTGTCTGGGACGTAGTACTAAGGCCAGAAAGGATTGATATTGGAGATCAACCCCTGGTTGTTTGGTCCGTAAAGTCAGTGGTCTAACCACTAAGAGCCCTTACAATTTTAGCTATTGTTAGGGCAGCAGAACAAATTTTAGGTCCCAAGATTGGAAAAAAGGACCTACAGACATAAGAGTGGTAAGACTCCGTCCTTGTCTGAGAAGCTGCCACAAAAAAAAAAAAACAACCAAAAAAAATTGTAAGGGGAAGACAACTCTGAATGGAAAACCATTTACTTGAATAGGTAGAAAACTCAGGGGCTTAGGGATAAGCCCTCCAGTTAAGTGGTATTCTTACAGACGAAAAAGTCTTAGTAAGAGGGACAGAGTTGAAAAAAGACTTATGATGGAGTAAATCTCTGAAAAAGTAATATAAGACATGCTGATACAGGAGAAATTGTCAAAGGTAAATGCATAGCAACCTTATTGACAGTTGTTACTCCTCTTCCTCCTAAGTAGACAGAGGAGTAACTTACTACCTGTAAAGCATAACCCTAAGAAGCTGTATGAGCAAAAAGGATGGATGTCTCTTTAAAAGAGAGATGTGTAAAATTCAGGATGGAACCGGTGTAGATGCTTGTAATGAGAAGCAGACTACAGGTTCTAAAGCTCAAAACAGGAAGGAGGATTCAATGAAGAATCTATCAGCAACCCTGCGGCTGCTGGGTTTGCTGAAGTGGTTGAGGTTGTGGTTTCTTTAGCCTGGTTTGATGTTTCCCTGGTTTGGAAACAGCTGTGTGATGGGTAGAGAATGTATAAAAAAAAAAAAAAAAAAAAAATTTCCCCTTGGGGGAATAAAGTTTGGTAGAAGATCTGCTACCCCTTGGGATAGAGGAAGGTGTTGACAATCCTTTGAAAGCAATAGTGTCAGTGGTTAACTGAATAGCTTGGCGTAAAGTCTTTGTTAAAGAGATTCTCCCCAGTACAAGGAGTATTTCCCAGCCTTTCCTGTAAGCATTTGTCCAAGTCCGAAGCTTGGAGCCAGGCCATTCGTCGTGCCCCTATGGCTATAGCAAAAGTTTTGCTAACAGATTCAAAACAGTCCAGGGTAGCACGAGTAAGGAACCTAGAGATATTTTGAACATGACTAACCAGTAAAGAGTAGTCTGCTCTTGAGATCTTGAAGAAAAGGAGTCAAAAACAGCAAACTGTTGGTGACCTCTTCAAGAGATAATCCCATATAGAAAATATGAGAGAATTCTCATTGGAAGCTTTTACGTCCAAAGGCATCTAGACTCACGACCTGGCGGATAGGAAGAGTGCCTTTTAGCACTCTTAACACACCTCATTGCTGATACCACAACAATAGAATGATAAGGAAGTTGAGTCTTTTGAAAACCTGGAGAAGGGGGCACCTTGTACAGAGAGTCAGTGGCCCTTGAAGGTGGGGATACCTTTAAAGGAGTTTCCCACATTCTAAGTAAAAGATCCTGAAAGGTTTGATGCAAAAGAAGCATGACGACCTCCTTTGGATTCTCAGGGATATACAGAAGCTCTGAATCCCCTGGTGCAGGATCTTGATCAGGTATAGAAATGGCAAGTAACCTTGCCATATCAAGCAGGAATGCTTGAAAATAAAAGTTTCCCCAAAAGGGGATCCTCTATCATGAGGAGTAAAGGTTAGATCTGCTGAAGATCTAGTCTTGGCACTAATGGATTGATTCGTATCCATTGGAGTACAAGACCCGAAAGGGTTGAGCATCGGATTGTCCTGAAAGGATAGTCGTCGGTACCGCTGAAGGCCAGTGCCGCAACAAATCGGTGGAATATTATCCGTGCCAGGGATGGATTCCAAACTCGGTACCGAAGGAAGCGAGTTTGTGGAAGCAAGCATGAAAACGGTACCAGTGGTGGTATCGCAGCCGGTACAGATATCGAAAGATCAGTCTAAGGCGACTCTAATGGTACCAAAGGTACCGAACATGCCTGACTTTGATCCCTGGGACAATGTCTTCGGCACGATCCGAGGTCGGTACCGAGACAAGTCGGTACCCAACTGTCCAGGCTAGAGATAGATTCTAGACTCGGCATCGAAAGCAGCGGTCTATCGAAGCACACCTGGAGGGTACCGACGTCGATACCAGAACCGGTACCAGGATCGATACCGATACTGGAAGATTGGTCTGTAGCAACTAACGGCACCAAAGATACCGAGAGCGCTAGACTGCGATCATTGGTGTGGAATGTTTCATCCAACACCATTGCCGATGCCGGGGTACCGGCACCACTCAAAGCAGATAGCACCACCAAGTATGGCTCAGGTATTTTCGTAGAAGTAAAGACCCCGGGAACAACCTGAAACCCTGTTAGTGCTTTGGACGCTGAAGACTCCTGCCGGGGTTTTAAAGCCAATTTGTCCTCAGGGGCAAGGCCAGAGGCATCTCGATGCTGAACATGAGATCTACCACCCGAGGACTGGCTAGTCTTTACAGACTTTTGTTTGGTTACCTGATCCTGTGAAAAAAGTTGTAGGTGATACCCTCACTGATGGGAACCACGTATCGAGTTGAGCTCGATGCTGAAGACTTCTGGAAATACTACTGCAGGAGGGACACTCCAGCGGATAGTGGTCAGGACCCAAACATGGGAGGCACCAGTTATGGGTGTCAAACTAATTTGGTACCGCCACAGTTAAGAAGAACATAAGATATGCCATACTGGGTCAGACCAAGGTCCATCAAGCCCAGTATTCCATTTCCAACAGTGGCCAAACTAGGTCATATGTACCTAGCAGTTTACCCAAGAGACAAGTTCCACAATGCTTGTACTGGGTCAAGCATTGATATCTTCGGTCACTTCTTAATAATGGTTTATGGACCTTTCCTCCAGGAACTTGTCCAAACCTTTTTTAAACCCAGCTACACTAACAGCCTTTACTACATCCTCCGGTAACAAATTCCAGAGTTTGATTACATGTTGAGTGAAAAAATATTTTCTTTTATTGGTCTTAAATAGTTTACCCTGTAGCTTCACTGCATGTCCCCTAGTCTTTCTATATTCTGATAACGTAAACAATCGATCTACGTTTACCCGTTCCATTCTGTTCATTAATTTATAGACTTCTATCATATCTCCCCTCAGCCGTCTCCTTTCCAGTTTAAAGATCCCTAACCTTTTTAGCCTTTATTCATAGGAGTATCCTTCCATCCCCTTTACCATTTTGGTGGCTCTTCTCTGAACCTTTTCTAAAATCGCTATATCCTTTTTAAGATACGGCGAACAGAATTGCACACAATATTCAAGGTGCGGTCTCACCATCGAACGATATAGAGGCATTATAATATCTTTTGTTTTATTTTCCATTCCTTTCCTTATCATACCTAGCATTCTATTTGCTCTCTTGGCTGCCGCTGCACACTGGGCCGAGGGTTTTAACATGGTATCCACAATGACGCCTAAATCTTTTTCCTGGGTGGTGGTTCCTAATGTGGAACCTTGCATCGTGTAATCATAGTTTGGGTTGTTCCTTCCCTAGGTGCATAACCTTGCACTTGTCCACATTAAATTTCATCTGCCATTTTCATGCCCAGTCTTCCAATTTATCAAGATCCTCTTGCAATTTTTCACAATCCTCTTCGGTTTTAACAACTTTAAATAGTTTTGTCATCTGCAAATTTGATAACCTCACTCGTTATTCCACTTTCCAGGTCATTTATGAATATGTCAAAAAGCAGCGGACCCAGCACAGATCCCTGGGGTACACCACTATTCACCTTTCTCCATTGGGAAAATTGGCCATTTAGCCCTACCCTCTGCTTTCTATCTTTTAACCAGTTCCTGATCCACAATAGTACACTGCCTCCTATCCCATGACTCTTTAGTTTTGCCAAAAGTCTGATGAGGGACCTTGTCAAAGGCTTTCTGAAAGTCCAGATACACAATATCAACCAACTCACCTTTGTCCACCTGTTTATTCACTCCTTCAAAAAAACATAACAGATTAGTAAGACAAGATCTTTCTTGTCTAAAGCCATGTTGGCTGTCTCCCATTAGGTTGTGACTATCTACATGCTGAGTAATTTTATTCTTTATGATGGTTTCTACCATTTTTCCCGGTACTGACGTCAGACTCACTGGTCTGTAGTTTCCCGGATCACCCCTGGAACCCTTTTTAAAAATTGGTGTTACATTGGCGATCCTCCAATCTTCAGGTATTAGAGATGATTTTAATGATAGTTCACAGATTACTGATAGCAGGTCTGCAATCTCATATTTCAGTTCTTTCAACACCCTTGGATGTATACCATCCGGCCCAGGTGATTTGCTACTCTTCAGTTTATCTAATAGTTGTAAGACATCTTCCCGATGTATCGATATTTCCTTCAGTTCTTCTGCACCTTTAAATACCACTTCAGTCATGGGTAACATCCCTACATCTTCCTCAGTAAAGACCGAAGCAAAGAATTCATTCAGTCTCTCCGCTATCGCCTTGTCGCCTCTTAGTGCTCCTTTAACCCCTTTATCATCTAATGGACCAACTGACTCTCACAGGTTTTTTGCTACGAATGTACTTGAAAAGGTCTTTATTTCGCGTTTTTGCTTCCGCAGCAAGCTTCTTCTCAAATTCTCTCTTTGCCTGCTTTATCAATGTCTTGCATTTGACTTGCCAGTGCTTGTGCTGTTTCCAGGTTTCGTCGTTTGGCTCTTTTTTCCATTTCCTGAAAGTTGCTTTTTTGGCAACAGCCTCTCTGACCTCACCTTTAAACCATGCTGGCAGTTTTTTGGACTTCCTTCCACTTTTCTTAAAGCGTGGAATACAGCTGGTCTGGGCTTCCAAGATAGTATTTTTCAACACCACCCAAGCTTGAAGTACGTCTTTAACCTTTGCAACTGCTCCTTTTAGTTTTTTCTTAACTGTTATCCTCATTTTATCATAGTCTCCCTTTCGAAAGTTAAAAGGTAGTACTGTAGATTTCCTTACTATCCCTCCTCCACTAATTAAATCAAAGGCGATCATGCTATGATCACTATTGCCAAGTGGCCCCAACACCCTTCTCTTGCACTAGATCTGGTGTTCCACTAAGGACTAGGTCTAATATGGCTTCCCCTCTGGTCGGTTCATGAACCAACTGCTCCAAGAAGCAGTCATTTATTTCATCCAGGAACTTTATCTCCCTAGCATGTCCTGACGTGACACTGACCCAGTCGATATCAGGGTAATTGAAATCACCCATTATTATTACTGCACTGTAACGTTTGTTAGCTTCCTTGATTTCTTTGAGCATTTCATCATCCATTTGGTCATTCTGGCCAGGTGCTCGATAGTACACCCCCACTGCCATTGCCTTCCCCCTTTTATATGGAATTTCAATCCATACAGATTCTACAGCAGATTTTGTTTCCTGCAAAACTTTAATCCTTTCTGAGTCAATGCCCTCTCTAACAGAGCGCAACCCCTCCACCAATTTGATCAGCTCTATCATTACGATATAGTTTGTACCCAGGTATCAGTGTCCCACTGGTTGTCCTCCTTCCACCATGTCTCTGATATTCCAATCATATCTAACATTTCATTTAGTGCTATATATTCTAACTCTCCCATCTTATTGTTTAGACTTCTAGCATTCGCATACAAGCATTTTAGAGAATGTATTTTGTTCATGTTAATTTGGCTATTGTTAGACATGGGTAAATTGGGATCTTTAAGCTCTGTCTGCTCCATACTTGAGGGCATTTGTGCTACTTTACTCTTTTGTGGAACCTCTCTGCTTTTGGTAGTATCCTTCAAGGATACATTCTTCCGAACCATCTGCTCTTGGGCGGCTGTCAGCTTTCCCCTAATATCTAGTTTAAAAGCTGCTCTATCTCCTTTTTAAAGGTTAATGCCAGGAGCCTGGTTCCATCCCGGTTAAGGTGAAGCCCATCCCTTCGGAAGAGCCCCTCCTTTCCCCAGAATGTTCCCCAGTTCCTAACAAATGCAAAACCCTCATCTCTGCACCATTGTCTCATCCACGCATTGAGACTCCGGAGCTCTGCCTGCCTTTTGGGTCCTGCGCGCGGAACAGGAAGCATTTCGGAGAATGCTACCCTGGAAGTTCTGGATTTCAACTTCCTACCTAAAAGCCTAAATTTTGCCTCCAGAACCTCCCTACCACATTTTCCTATGTCATTGGTACCGACATGTACCAAGACAGCAGACTCCTCCCCAGCACTATCTAAGACCTTATCTAGGTGGCGCGTGAGGTCTGCTACCTTCGCACCAGGCAGGCATGTTACCAGGCGATCCTCACGTCCACCAGCCACCCAGCTATCTACATGCCTAATGATCGAATCACCAACTATAACTGCTGTCCTAACCCTTCCCTCATGGGCACATGGCCCTGGAGAAGCTTCCTCGGTGCGAGAGGGTTTTACATCACCTGGGAGGACAGGTCCTAGTTACAGGATCACTTCCTGCCGCACCAGGGTGATGCTCTCCTGTCACGTGACCTCTCTCCTCCATGGCAACAGGGGTGCTGCCAGACTGGAGGTGGGACTTCAGGACTATATCCCTGTAGGTCTCGTCTATGTACCTCTGTCTGTCTTATGTTTTCCAAGTCTGCTACTTTAGCCTCTAGAGAACGGACTTGTTCCCTGAGAGCAAAGAGCTCCTTGCACCTAGTGCACACGTAAGACCTCTCACCAACTGGGAGAAAATCATACATGTGACACTCAATGCAAAAGACTGGAAAGCCCCCATCCCGCTGCTGGACTGCTGTCTGCATCTTAGTTTTAAGTTTGTGTCTAGATCTTTAAGTTCTTACTTACTAGGGGTTGCTATGGGTATTTATAACAATAAAACTGTACCTAATATGTTTAATATACCTTGTTCACCTGAAGCTAAATTAATCTCAGGTCCTTAGTGTATGACTGATTTGGGTAATGAGCTTCACCTGAAAGCACCTCCTGTCCTTTAAGATGTGTAAGTACCTATAAAGCTATGATTATCCCAGGGGAGGGTGGGAGTGGGGAGGGAGGGAAATAACACCTATTAAAAGAGGGCTGCTACACAGTACCCTGTCTTGTGCTGCTGAGGTAAGTTAAATTCTGATTTGATTTAAATTATAGCTCTTAGCTGCTGCTGCTAGGCTCTAACTTCTTATGAAATTTAAACTACAAGCTCTCTGCTGGATTCTAAATTTAACCAGAAAGCTCTCTTCTGTGTGTTAAATTTAAACTAACAGTACTTTGCTGTTACTTGGCCCTGAGTGTCTATTAAAATTTAAACTACAAGCTCTCTGCTGGGTATGAAATAACCATAAAGTTCTCCTCTGGGTTTTTTAATTCAAACTTTAATTGCTGCTACTAGGCCCTAACTGATCCAGCAAAAAAAAAACAGTGGGTTCACAGATTAAGTAGCTTTAATACAAAGAATTTTTTAGAAAATTACCAAAAGTATATACTCACAGTTGCAGATTTCTCTCCAGAAGAAACAGCCCCCCTTTCTAGTCCTTCATATTTTAGGAATAGTGGCTGGCATTTCCATGAAGGAAAGTGAGAGGCCTAGCAGGCCGAAAAGCGTAGTTACTCACCTGTAACAGGTGTTCTCCAGGAGCAGCAGGAATCAGTCCTCACTTATGGGTGACGTCGGCGCCGACGGAGCCCTCGCGGAGCAATTTTCCCCAGCTTTCAAAGAAAGCCTTTGGGAATTGCAGCGCGCATGCGCGGTCGTCTTCCCGCCCGAAGGTGCCATCTTAGCCAGTCAGATGACATAGCTAAAAAGACAGCATAAAAATTTGCAAAAAGAACATAAGCAGACGATTGCAACTCCAAGGGGAGGAGGGAGGGTAGTGAGGACTGATTCCTGCTGCTCCTGGAGAACACCTGTTACAGGTGAGTAACTACGCTTTCTCCAGGACCAAGCAGGAAGTCAGTCCTCACTTATGGGACTCCCAAGCTCAAGGCTACCGGAGACCCTAAGCACAAAAATGAGCTCCCTCTAGCTCAGCAGCCCAGAAGGATAGAATCTTCGCTGAATTATCACCCACCGGTAGCCCACATCCGGGATGGAGGGTAGGAGTTGCTCAGACCTCAAAGAGATTACGGAGGACTGCCTGTCCGAAAGCACTGTCCCTACGGGACTCCCTCTCGAGACAGTAATGGACCGCAAAAGTCTGGCTCGAAGACCAAGTAGCGGCCCGGCAGATGTCTGCCAGCGGAACAGAGCGGAGGTAAGCCACTGACGTAGCCTTTGCCCGAAAGCAATGAGCCGTGACTCGACTTTCTAAGGAGAGTCCGGCTGCCCCATAAGCCCAAGAGATACAGTCCGCAACCCAGATGGACAGAGTACGCTTGGAGACCGGGAGCCCCAATTTATTGGGGTCAAAAGACACAAAAAGCTGAGCAGCTTTACGGTGCTCCCGCGTACGGTCAAGGTAGAAGTTCAATGCCCTTCTACAGTCCAGGGTATGGAGGACCGTTTCAGCTCGGCTGGAGTGTGGTCTGGGAAAGAAGGTTGGAAGTACCACCTCCTGATTGATGTGAAAAGGGGAGACCACTTTAGGCAGAAATTTTGGGTGAGTCCGTAGGACTACCCTATTCTTATAGAACCTAGTGTAAGGGGGATCAGACACGAGGGCCTGCAATTCACTTACGCGCCTAGCGGAAGTGAGGGCTATCAAGAACAGTGTTTTCCAAGACAGAAAACGGAGAGAACATGTAGCCATAGGTTCAAAAGGCGGACAGGTGATCCGCTGCAAAACCACATTCAGGTCCCAGTCCGGCGCTGGCGGGCGCAGAGGTGGTTTAAGTAGAAGACCTCGGAGAAACCTCGCTACGAGAGGGTCGCTGGAGAGAGGTCTACCATCCACCGGCACATGATGTGCCGAAAGAGCACTGAGGTGAACTTTGACGGAGTTGGACTTAAGTCCCAGATTAGAGAGGTGTAGCAAGTACTGCAAGATCACCGACACCGGGCAGGAGAAGGGATCCTGCGACTGTTGGGTACACCAGACCGCAAAGCGACGCCATTTAAGGGCGTAGCATTTGCGGGTAGAAGGGCGTCGCGAAGCCAGGACGACCTCCTCCACCTCCGCCGGCAGGAGAAGGGGAGCAAGGACTACCCTCTCAGCAGCCAGGCCATGAGGTTGAGAGACCTGAGGTTGGGGTGCAGTAGGGACCCCTGATCCTGAGTGAGGAGATCCGGTTGTACTCCCAGAGGGACCGGACCCTCCACCGCCAGTTGCAGCAGGAGCGGAAACCACGGCTGTCTGGGCCAGCGAGGGGCCACCAGGATCAAAAAGGCTTTGTCTCGGAGAACCTTGAAAAGAGTCCGAGAGACCAGCGGGATGGGAGGGAAAGCGTACAGAAGGCTCCCCGACCATGAGATCAGAAAGGCGTCCGCCGCAACCCGAAGGGGGTGTGGCAGACGAGAGCAGAAGCGAGGAAGCTGCCGGTTGTGAGGACTGGCAAAGAGATCCATCGTGGGAGGCCCCACTTGAGGAAGAGCTTCTGAACTACCAAGGGATCCAGACGCCACTCGTGCGGCTGGAGGACCCTGCTGAGTTTGTCCGCAAGGCAATTGTCTCGGCCCGGGAGATAAACTGCCCTGAGGAGAATGCCGTGACTGACGGCCCAAGAGCAGAGCTTCTGAGCCTCCCGGCAGAGGAGAAAGGAGCCCGTGCCCCCCTGTTTGTTCACGTAGAACATGGCAACTTGATTGTCCGTCTGGACAAGGACGGACTGTTGGGAAGTCAGGTGGGAGAAGGCCTTGAGAGCTAGGCGGATCGCCCGGAGCTCCAGGAAGTTGATCTGCTGAGCAGACTCCCACGTGGTCCAGAGGCCCTGAGTACGCGCCTCTTGGCAATGCGCTCCCCAGCCCAGGAGGGATGCATCGGTGGTCAGCACCCGGGTCGGCTGAGGTGACTGGAAGGGCATACCGAATGTCAGGTTCGGCTGCCGGAGCCACCACCGGAGAGACGAGATCAGCGGCTCGGAAACGCGCACTAGGTCTGCGAGGCCGCCCGTGGCCTGTCGCCACTGCCGGCGGAGACACCATTGAGCAGACCGCATATTCAGGCGGGCATTGGGGGTCACATGGACAGTGGAAGCCATATGGCCGAGCAGTCTCAGGAAGCGCCTGGCGGAGACCAGGGGCTGGCTGCGAAAGCGGTCGGCTAGGTCCATGAGCCGCTGAGCCCTGTCGAGCGGTAGATACGCTCGCGCCTGAGGAGTGTGCAGCCTTGCGCCGATGAACTCGAGATCCTGTGAGGGGAGCAAAGTGGACTTTGCGAAGTTTATGACAAAGCCCAAGTGCTGCAGCAGAGTCACCGTGCGGCACGTGGCGTTGATGACCTCCCGAGCGGACGCTGCTCTGATGAGCCAGTCGTCGAGGTATGGAAAGACAGAGGCCGTGAAGCCGGAGATGGGCCGCCACGACCGCGAGACATTGTGAAGACTCGCGGTGCGGAGGACAGGCCAAAGGGCAGTACTCTGTACTGGTAATGATTTCCCGCCACCACAAACCTTAGGTATTGGCGGTGGCTTGGGTGGATAAGGATGTGCGTGTAGGCATCCTTTAGATCCAAGGAGCATAGCCAATCTCCCTGCTGGAGGTAGGGCAGAAGGATTCCAAGGGTAAGCATTTTGAACTTCTCCCGCACAAGGAACTTGTTGAGGTTGCGCAAGTCCAGGATGGGTCTGAGGCCCCCTGTTCTCTTTGGTATCAGAAAATACCTTGAATAGAAGCCTTGACCTCTCAGGTGGTGTGGCACCGGTTCCACCGCCTGTTCCTGCAGAAGACCCGCTAACTCCTGAAGGAGCAACTCCCTGTGCAGAGGGGGGCGCGGAGGCTCTCCTGGAAAATAGGAGGGAGGGACCTGATGGAAGTGGAGAAGGTAGCCTTCTCGCACGACCTGAAGCACCCAGGCATCTGCGGTGATGCTGGACCACCTGTGGGCGAAGTGAACCAGCCGGCCTCCGGTGCTGGGGGGGGACCAGCGGGGGGGGGAGAGGCTATGCTGAGCGAGTCAAAAGCCCCCACCCTGCTGAGCAGGGGCTGGTGGTGCAGGCTTGGGGGCTTGCTGCCTACGGGACCCGTTACCCCGTCCCTTGGCCTGCTGGCCCTGTTGGGGAGCTGCAGGGGCCTGATAATGGGGGTATTGTTTGTAGGCAGCCGCCTTCCTCGGGTAAAAGGACTTTTTTCCCCGAGCCCTTCTTTTTCTGGGAAGGGGCGGAGGTCTTCCTAGAAAGCCTGGTCCTGGTGAGAGTCTCAGTCTCAATTTGTGCAGCCTTTTCCGCCATGGGCTTGCCAAAGAGGTTTTCGCCTCGGCAGGGGACATTGACCAACTTGTCCTGTACCCAGGGCTCAAGGTCGGACGACTGAAGCCAAGCCTGTCGGCGGGCACCGATGCCGGCTGCGGCTACTCGAGCAGAGGCTTCAAAGCCATCATAGGCTGCTCGGGACATGAACTTTGAGCATTCCCGAATGCCCGTGGACAAGGCTAGGAACCTCCGCAAGGGCTCCTCGGAGAGACCAGCGGAGAATCCGGCTAGCTCTTTAGCCAGATCCCGGAGATACATGCCCATGTATAGCTGGTAAGTCTGGACACGACATGCGAGCATAGAGCCCTGGAAGCACTTCTTGCCAAGGCCATCCAGGTTACGGGCCTCCCTTCCAGGAGGCACCGAGGAGTGCATCTTCTGGCTCTTAAGACGATGCATGGCCGATTCCACTACCATGGAATGGTGTGGCAGCTGTGCCTTTTGAAAGCCAGGGCTCTTGCGGACCCGATAGATAGAATCGACCCGCTTGCTCAGGACCGGCGAGGAGGCCGGACTCTCCCACATGCGGAAGAGTAGTCGTTCCAGCATAGGAGGAACCGGCACAGTAAAGTGTTCCCTCGCGGGAGAGTCATACTGGAGGGCGTCGAGCTCTTCGGCTCGAGGCTCCTCCTCGGGATCCGCAGGGAAGGCCAAAGCCTTGGCCATATCCCTAACGAAGTCCGAGAACCGGGCATCCTCCGGGGGGGACTGCTTCCGAGGCTCGGACTCCGGTGAGTCCGATGGGACACACCGAGTCCGGAAAGAATCAGGTGACTCTTCCTCCTCAGACTCCCAGACCGACTCCGACGAGGACTCGGTGGGGTCGGCCCGGGCAGGGTGCGGCGCCAGCCGCCCCGACGCCGAGGTAGTCGGCGTCGGCGACCTCGGTCCCGAACGGGAGGCCGAGGGCGACCTCGACCGAGGATCGACTCGAGTTCTCATCGACTCGAGGATCGGCTCGGTCTCCGGGGTCGACTTGGACGTCGACGTCCCGGCGGTCGGGGCAGCGACGCCAGCGAAGCCAGCGAGCAGTGCCCTCTGCTGGTCCATGAAGGCAGACAGTCTGCTCTCCAAGGCCGTCAACCTGAGTCCGAGCTCAGGTGACCCAGCAGCCCCCGACTCGGGCCCCGACGGCGTCAGGCCCGACGTCGGCTGTCGCGGAGGCGAGTCCAGAAGGACCACAGGACTTACCCGGGCAGGCATCTCCGACTCCAGGCGAGGTCGCTTCGGGATGTGTTCCTTCTCCAAGGACCCGGGGCGGCTGTCGGGGCTATGCGACCTGGCCCTCGCGGAGCCAGGAGCGTCCACCGACGCCGCCCTCGCGGGTTTTTCCTTCCGACGATGGTCCCCGGAGGGAGAACCCCGGTCGGAGGAGCTCCGGCGACGGTCCGAGCTGGAGCCTTTCGACACGGAGGCCTCCGACGAGGTCCGGGTACGGCTGGGGTCAGCGAAGATTCTCTCACGCTGATGCCGCCGACTTCTCAACGCCTTTGAGGAGAGTTTGCTGCAGGGCCCACAGATCAGTTCCTCATGATCCGGGCCCAGGCAGCGGAGGCAAAAGTCGTGTGTGTCGGTTAGTGACATATTTCGGTCACACCGACCACACCGCTTAAACCCACTGGCAGCCATCGGGGGAAAAAGGGCCCCTGCGAGGTCAAAGGACCGGGCTGCCAGGGAAAACGAAAACGAAAGCTGACTAAGTCAGAAAAAAACGAAAAAAGTAAGAGGACTCGAGACCGGCGTCGCGAGCCCGGGCGGGAAAACGATCGGCGTCGAACCGAAAGAAAAAAAGGATAAAATAAAGAAGAAAATCAACTTTTTCGCGGGGACAAGACGGGGACGTCTGTAGGGCTCCGCGGAAAAAAGAAGACTGGCTAAGATGGCACCTTCGGGCGGGAAGACGACCGCGCATGCGCGCTGCAATTCCCAAAGGCTTTCTTTGAAAGCTGGGGAAAATTGCTCCGCGAGGGCTCCGTCGGCGCCGACGTCACCCATAAGTGAGGACTGACTTCCTGCTTGGTCCTGGAGAAAAAACGTTAGGCACTAAACTGGGAAAAATTCCCTACGAAGGTAAAAATTTGAAGGAGAAAGAAAGAAAACACCGGCGGTACTGGTGCGTTGAGGGAAGGCAGACGCGACCACAAGAAAAAAAAAAATAAAGAAGAATTTTCTTTGGTGACAGGAGAACGTCCTGCCGGCTCCGCGGAAAAACGAAAACTGAGGAGAGGCAGTTGGGAAAGGCGGGAAGGCAGCACGCAGGTGTGGTGGGATGCTCCCAAAAGCATTCTGATTGGACCCCGGGGAGCGTTCCCGCGCAGACTCTGTCGGTACCGACGCACCCATATGTGCAGACTCATTCCTGCTTGTTCCTGGAGATTTGTAGTTCCTTGAGTGACGACAGTTCAATCCTCTACCTCTGGTTGTCAACCTCCTCCTGCAGCTTGGAGACTGGCATGTCAGAATCATGACATCACTGGATATAGCCTGCTGATCTCTCTCCATTCCCAGTGTGAGCTATTAAGAAAGCAGACTCAAAGGAGCAACAAATAAGTAGCTAGAATAACCATGTTAACGTAATCCTAACGACCATTTCAACTACGTAACAATTTAGGCAAGGCTCTTACACCCTTCACTGCCCCACACAGAATCAAACATAAAACCTCTTACAGACCGACTTACCTGTAGTCTGTCTCTTCACGGCATCAAACTTCTTGAAAGACCTCCGGGCAAGATTGAGGACTGAACTGTCGTCACTCAAGGAACTACAATTACCAGGTAAGTGTAATCATCATTTCCTTATTCCTCCAGTTCAGTCCTCTACCTCTGGGATGTACCAGAGCAGTAATCATTGGGGGGGGGGGGGGGGGGAGAGGAACCGCTCCAGCCGGCACATAAAACCGCTGACCCGAAACAGGCATCATTAGCAGCTGCTATGTCAAGATGGTAATGCCTACTGTATGTATGCAGCGACGACCAAGTCACCGCCCTACAAATTTCTCCTGGCGGAACCAAACTGTGTTCTGCCCATGAAGACGCCTGCGCTCTGGTGGAATGAGCCCGCAACCCTGCAGGTACCGACCGACCTTGCAACAGGTAGGCGGAAGCAATCGCTTCTTGAATCCACCTAGCAATGGAGGCCTTAGCTGCCGCCTCTTCTTTGCGCACTCCTCCAAACACGAAAAGCCGATCCGACTTGCGAAAAGACTTAGTTACCTTCAAATAGTGCCGCAATACCCTTTTTATGTCCAAACGGCGTAAATTGCGGTCCTGGCCATCCCCTTCCAGCGAACCCAGAGCTGGCAATGAAACTGCCTTATTCAAGTGGAAGGGCTATACCACCTTCAGCAAAAAGAAAGGAACCAGACGCAAGACTACCTTTTCTCACGAGAAGTACAAGAATGGCTCCCTACAGGACAACGCTTGCAACTCTGAAATGCGTCTAGCTGAACAGATCGCCACCAGAAATACTGTCTTTGTCACATCCTTCACCGAAGCCCGGCACAACGGCTCAAAGGGCCGTTTGGTTAAGGCTGCCAACACCAAAATTGAGATCCCAAGGCGGAACCACCACTCTGCGCGACGGCCATAAACTAGAAACTGCTTTGAGAAACCTTAACACATTCGCATGAGTGCCGAGCAACTCCCTGAATCTTGCCCTGATAACAGGAAAGAGCCACCAATTGAACCCGCAAGGAACTGGCCACAAGACCTCTCTCAAAACCATCCTGCAGAAAACTCAATACAGAAGATATGGAGACTGTAGACGCCCAAATCTGACGCTTCGAACACCAATCTTCAAATATACGCCAGATGCGAACATACGCCAAGGATGTGAACTGTTTCCCTGCCCTAAGCAATGTAGCCGCGACCGCCGAATAGCCTTTCTTCCTTAGCCTGACCCTTTCAATGGCCATACTGTAAGCGTGAATCGATCTACTTCGGGCATGAACAGAGGGGCCCTTGCAGTAACAGATCCGCCCTCTCCGGAAGCCGCCAGGGCTCTCCATCCAGCAGACGCACCAGATCTGCGTACCACGGACGTCTCGGCCAGTTGGGTGCTACCAGAAGCACCCTTCCTGGATGAGCTCCGATTTGCTGAATCACCCGGCCGATCAAAGCCCACGGAGGAAAGACATACAGTAGGCCTGAGGATGGCCATTGATGCAACAGCGTGTCTATTTCCTCTGACATTCTCTCACCTCCTGCTGTAAAACCGGTTGGCCTTTGCCAACTGGAAGGTTGCCATTAAATCCATTGGCGCCCCCCCCCAACAACGCACCACCTGTGCAAAGACAATCGAGATTCAGTTCCCACTCCCCTGCATCTACTTGAATCCTGCTGAGGAAGTCTGCCATCACATTGTCTTTTCCTGCGATGTGCGCCACCAAAATCGCTGTCAAGCGACTCTACCCAAGCGAATAGCGAGTCTGCCTCCTCTTCCATGGCTGCACTCCCTGTGCCGCCCTGATGATTGATGTAGGCGAATGTTAGAGTTGTCGGCTAGTACTCGAATGCATGAAGCGCCCGTGCGACAGCCCGAAGCTCCAGGCGATTTGTCGACCAGAGAGCCTCCAGAGAGGACCAAGTCCCCTGCGCAAAACCGTTCCCGCAGTGGGCTCCCCAGCCCGCTAGGCTGGCATCTGTTATCAAGGGAAGCCACTCCGGCTGCTCCAGCGGCATCCCAGCCAATAGACACCGGGCACAACCACCATCGAAGAGACTGTCTGAACTTGTTCGGACACGGCAGCCGTTTGCTCAAAGGATCCGACTGGTGAGACCAGCGACGAAGCAGAGCCCTCTGCAAAGGCCGCATATGAACCTTGGCCCAAGGCACCACCTCCAGAGTCGCTGCCATTGTCCCCAGAACGCGAAGATATGCCCAAGCCGACAGCGCTGGAGTGGCTCTGAATTTGCAAACCCGATTCCGGAGAGCCTGAGCCCTCCTGTCTGGCAAAAACACCTGTCCACTCCTTGTGTCAAACCGAACCCACAGATATGAGGTCCTGAGAGGGCACCAGACTTTTGGTCAGATTCACCACCCAACCGAGACTTTGCAAGAAGCCCACTACTCTGCTTGTTACCTCTCTCTGCCTTGGACTTGGCTCGAATTAACCAATTCGAGATACGGGTGCACCAGAATCCCCTTTGTGCAATGTGGTCGCCGCCACCACCACCACCACCACCATAATTTTGGTGAAAGTTTGCAGTGCCGTTGCCAGTCCGAAGGGTAACGCTTGAAACTGATAATGACCCCAAGGAAAAGCGAACCGTAGAAACCTCTGATGAGCTGAGCGGATAGGGATGTGCAAGTACGCCTCTGTGATATCCAGAGACGTCAAGTACTCTCCCTGATGCACCGCCACAATGACCGACCGCAAGGTTTCCATTTGGAAATGCGGAACCCGCAGACGATTTACGCCTTTCAGGTCTAAGATGGGTCGCAACACTCTGCCCTTCTTTTCCACCACGAAATAAATGGAGTACCGACCCGCACCGCACTCTGCTTTCGGAACCTCCACTACCGCTCCTAACTGCAGAAGTCGCTCTAAAGTACTGCGGATTGCCAGTGTTTTCCTTGATCCCCTGCAAGGGGGGACATGACGAAGGAATCCTGTACGGGCCACGCTAACTCCAGCACATAACCCTGACGTATAACCTCCAAGACCCACTGGTCGGAAGTGATGTGGGTCCAAGCAGAGAGAAACTCCCAAAGCCACCTGCCTAATGAAGCTCCCTCTGCCAGGACCCTCCTCTTCTCATTGTGGCTTATGAGCTGCTGCTGAGGGACTTGAGGAGAAACCTGTATTGGCTCCCTGAAACCCTTGAAATCCCTGGGCTAGAGACTGAAAGCGGCCCCTCTGGAAACTGCTGAACCTAGACATCCGAAATCTCCGAAAAATACCAAAACTGGCCTTCCCCTGTTTCAGCTTATCCTCAGGAAGTCTACCACCCTTGGACAATTTATCCAGATCTTCGCCAAAGAGCAACTTCCCTTTAAATGGCAGCTTACTGAGGCGGGACTTGGAAGAGCCGTCTGCTGCCCAATTTCACAGCCAAATAGATCTGTGGGCGGCGACGACAGAAGCTGTGCTATTTGCAAGAGCTCTAATTAAATCATAATGTACATCTGCTAAATATGCCGTTCCTGACTTCAGACGGCCCAGCTCCCGTAGCAGCACAGCCGCTGAACCCAGCGCAAGCAGGCCTGTGATACCCAGGCCCCACAAAGATGCCTACAACGACAGTGTCCACCTTATGGTCCTGAGCATCCTTCAAGGCGGCACTGCCTTCCACCGGAATAGTGGTCTTTTTAGTAACTGCGACACCACTGCGTCTACCTGTGGCGCCCGGAACCTTTCCTTGTCGGCCAGCGGATAGAGCCTAAGCATGGTTCGCATCCCTCTGAGCCCCACTTCCGGCTGATCCCATTCTTCTTGGATCATTTTGTCGACTACTCTGTGCACTGGAATCACCACCTGCGTCTGCTGCACCGCCTGAATAACGGGATCCTCAACCTCCTCAGCGGTGACCTGTGTTGCTAGATTTAATATTTGCATCGACTCCGTAATCAATGCCGTCAGCTCCTCTCTACGGAATACTCTTATGATCTTAGCCTGGTCTTCGGGCTCTGGAATCTCCCCTTCTTCAAGATCCTCCGCACCGTCTTCATGCTCCCAGTTGGTATCCAACGTCCAGCCAATTGCCTTCTGCAGATGATGAAACTCTGGCCCTCGCCCTCTTAGGTGCCGGCAGACCCTCACACACCCCCCCCCCCCCCCACCTCAGACACCTCCTTTTGCTGAGAAGAAAGGGAAAGCGGCAAAGTTCCCAGCATCTTGCCTTGACGCCGTAAACAAAAAGGCCTGGTGCATCATCAAGATGAAATCAGGGCAAAAATCCCTGCGATCTGCCTGCTGCACACCCAGCAGAGTCCCAGCAGACCCCACCGAGTCTCCCAACGCGGAGCCTTGCCCAGAAGGCTGTAGCGACTCAGCCACCGCCCCTGCCGGCGCTAACTGCTCCTCTGAAGACTCCCTAATGTCCATCTGCTGCTCCACCGTGGAAGACAGCGCTGCACAGCTGTGGCAAATTCCAGAGTCAGCAACCGTGCCCCTCCATGTGCTGCAAACCACACACTGTGGCCATGTCCCCATCCAGAATGCCCCTTAATAGCTGACTGGATGATTACTGCCTGTGTTTTTTTGTTTTTTGTTTTGTTTTTTAACTCCGTAGAATAGAAGTACTTAATGGGCTACCCCCTAAAGATCCAATTTGGAAAGGCAAAAATCAAAAAATTTCTCTTCAAGTCCAGAGAAACCTCCCTTCCTTGCAGCGGTAATTCAACCCCAGCCATGAGGGAAACCCCGACTAAAGAATTAAAAGAAAGAAAATCAAAATAAACCAAAATAAGTCCAAAACATCTCCAAACCAAATAAAAACTAATGATTACCTCTCCTTTTACTGTTTGAGCTCCAGGACTCTTTACCGCCCAGCAGCCATGCGGCTTCCCCCGCGCTCTCAAAATGGCCACCTAAAGCCCCGTAGGAGAAAAGGGCACCAAAGAAAACCCCAGGCCGGCGCTCCGACTGAGCTCTCTGCCGAACACAGCCTGAAGCCGGTGAAAAGCTTACCGGCCAGGTCTGTTGTGCTCTCCAATGCCTTCCGTACCTCTGTGGTACTGCCTGCTCCAGCAGAAGTGAGCTGGCGATGAACTCCCGGCTACTCTGCACAGCTCTTTAAGCTTTCTCCCCAGACACAGGTCAGCAGGTCCTGTGGACTGGGGAATTGCGCTTGCTCGAAAGAGGGGCTCTCCACCGAATAGTCCGGGGGAGAGATCCTTAGGCCACCTGGAAATAGATACCAAAATTTAGCACTCAAATTGACCCAAACTACACTAGCCTACAAGCTCCTTATCCGTTCCTCTAGTAAGCCCCGATGAGGCTCACAACATCCTCCTGCTGCATGGAGACTGGTCACACTGGGAATGAAGAGAGAAATCAGCAGGCTATATCCAGTGATGTCATGACTCTGACATGCCAGTCTCCAAGCTGCAGGAGGAGGTTGACACCAGAGATAGAGGACTGAACTGGAGGAACAATAAGGAACCTTCCTTTCCGACCCTCTAGTCCAGTCCCGGAACCTGAGAGGATGTAAGAGCAGTACAAATCAAACGGGAGGGCCCAGCAAGAGCAGCCTGAAACACTGCCAACCCAAGACACACATCCGCCGCTTACACATCCAGCCTATAATGCTTAACGAATTTGAGGACCAAATGGCTGCCTTACAAATCTCTACAGGGGGCACTAAACTAAACTCGGCCCAGGAAGCCGCCTGCACTCTAGTCGAATGAGCCCGGAGACCCTGCGGAACTAGCCTGCCCTTCAAAATATATGCCGCTGCAATTGCTTCCTTCAACCACCTGGCAAAGGATGCTTTAGTCGCAGCCTCACCCTTCTGCGGCCTGCCGAAGACAAACAACCAATCTGACTTACAGAAGGCTGCAGACCTGCGGAGGTACCGCTTCAGCATCCGTAGAACATCCAACCACTGTAAATCTACCTCCCATAGCTGCCTCCTACTCTGCAGAGAACACCGGTAGCGAAACAGCCTGATTGACGTGAAAGACACCGTGGGCAAGAACGCAGTACCGTCCTCAGCACCACCTTCTGGTTGGAAAACGTCAGAAACAGTTCCCTACAGAACAAAAGCTTGCAATTCCGAAATCCTGCAAGCAGAACATATGGCCACCAGGAAAATCATCTTTAGCATCAAATCCTTCAGAGACGCATTACCTAACGGCTCAAAGGGGGCCCCGACCAATGCTTCCAGCACCAAATTCAGGTCCCATGGAGGAACTGAGCACCGTTGGGGAGGCCTGAGAAGCAACACCGCACGCAAAAACCTCTTCATGTCTGCGTGTGCCCCCAGGACCTCTTCTTGAACCTTGCCTCGATAGCACGAGATCACTGCCAACTGCACCCACAAGGAACTGGCCACCAGACCTTTTTCCAAACCATCCTGCAAAAATGAAAGGATCTGCGAAATAGATGCCACTGTGGGATGTATCCCCCGGTCTGCACAACAGGCCTCAAAAATACAACAAATCCACACATAAGCTAAGGAGGTAGAATTGCGCCTAGCCTTCAGCAAACTAGAAATGACTGCTGCCGAATAACCCTTGGTTCTCAACCTCGCCCTTTCAAGAGCCAAGCCATAAGCGAGAATCGATCCACCTGAGGCATGGGCAGTGGCCCCTGAAGCAACAGATCCTCCCGCAACGGGAGCCGCCACGGACTGTCTACCAGAAGCTGAATCAGATCTGCGTACCATGGCGACCTTGGCCAGTCTGGCGCTACCAGAATCACTAGACCTCGGTGTTGCTCTATGCGCTGCACCACCTGTCCGATGAGGGCCCATGGTGGAAAAACAGACGATCCCCTCGACCGGCCACGCCAGCATTAGCGGGTCAAGCCCCTCTGACATTTGCTCTCGCCATCGGCTGAAAACCTAAGCCACTTTCGCAGACTCTAAGGTCGCCATCAGATCCATAATCAGCATACGCCAGTGCTCTGCAATTAGAGCAAAGACGTCCGGGTGCAGCACCCATTCGCCTGGGAACCACCTTGCGCCGACTCAAGAAATCTGCCTCTACATTGTCCACTCCTGCTACATGCTGTGCTGAGATGGCCACCAGATTTAGTTTGGCCCAGGCCACCGTACTCCCTGTGCTGCCTTGCCGATTGATGTAGGCTACTGTGGTCGTATTGTCGGAGAGCACTCAGACCACCGATCAACCCAGCCAAGCCTGCAACTCTACCAAGGCCAAATACAGCGCTCTCATTTCCAGGCAGTTGATAGACCATTCCTTCTCCACTACCCCTGCGCAAACCTTCCTTCGAAATGTGCCCCCCAACCCGTGAGACTGGCATCCGTCAGGGACCGTACAGCCTCTACAAACTCCAGACTCTAGGAGTGTGCCGCACCTCGAACTGCACACTAGGCAGCGAGGCCTAGCCGGCACGCTACTCCTGAGCAAGGTAAACCCCAGAAATGGACCACAAGGAGCTCCCACTCCTCTCAGGGACAGTGTGCTGAAGAAAGGGTTGGGGTTTTTTTGGATCGGCCTGTTCAAGGCCACAGGACCCCCAAAACACACACCAGAAGAATCAACTGCCCTTGTTCTACAAACCAAAAGAATAGGCCTCCTCCAATTCAAAGTGTCTGCTCCAGTACCTCCCGCGTGAACGTCATGCGGTCGGGCCCACCAAACATGATCGCCCTCCAAACTGCGCGATCCGTGCACACTTGGCCTCACTGCACGTGGCTGGCTTCCCCCCAAACTAAACATGCTTATTGCTTTCCTGCTTTTCAGGGAGGGGGGGGGGGGAGGGGAGGGCCCCCCTCGCTCGGCCAAAACAGCGGCTTTGGCTCTGGGTGGAGGTATGCTGCTGCTGATCCTGTCCCCCACAGCCTGCTACCTGCTCCTCACCCTTTCAAGTGGGTTCGGGAGCAGGGAGGCCCTTCCTGCCGGTTCCTCAGGGCTCTCACCATTTGCCAAATGGAGGAGAGGGAAGGAGGAGGAGGGGAGCAGGAGAACAGGAAGGAAAGCCGCAGAGGAGACCAACTAGCCTGTGCAGTCTGCTCCAATGCACTGTAAGTAATTCCTCCACTAAAAAAAAAACACAAATTAAAATCAACTCACTCAATAAGCACTCTGCTTATTTGTCACTAGCCTGAGCCCGATCCGAGGCTCAGGACCTTCTCCAGATGCTATGGAGACTGAAAACTGGTAGGGAGAGGCGGTCCTTGCCTACTTATACCAGTCACGTCAAAGCGATGACGTGTGTCAGTCTCCATAGCTGCTGGAAGAGATACAGAACTCAGGTTCCGGGACTGGACTAGAGGGCCAAAAAGGAAAGTCTCTTTAAATTTCTTAATTCCTTTAAAGTAAAGGAATATCCAAGGCAAAAATTACCCTCACTTAAACCTAGAAGATTTCCTAGCTGTCACTAGAGCCCAAATCTCTGGAAACACCCACTCCAGCTGCTTGGAGACAGCTTACTGGGGCTGGTAGGAGGAGCCAGCTGCCAAAGTACACAGAGGTCATCAAAAGCAGACATGCTCAGTCTCCAAGCTGCTGGAAGGAGAGCACAACCCAGAGGTGCAGGACTGGACTGGAGGGACAATTAAGAATCTCACATTACAGACCCAAATAAAGAAAACCACAGTAAATGCCTACCACAAAAGGTAGGCTACTCAATCTTAAACCATGGTTCACGTTATCTTTCAAGCAACTGTCACACCAACCTTGGATTACTGCAACATGGTATATCAGGTTTACCAATAAGTTCTATCAACCCCTTGCAATTGGCACAAAATACGGCTGTCCATACACTCATTGGAACCCACAATCACCACC
Organism: Ichthyophis bannanicus; assembly: GCA_033557465.1. Taxonomy (NCBI): domain Eukaryota; kingdom Metazoa; phylum Chordata; class Amphibia; order Gymnophiona; family Ichthyophiidae; genus Ichthyophis; species Ichthyophis bannanicus. Next base: position 921,924,586 of record CM066032.1, on the reverse strand, counting down.
CCCATACTAAACCATCTGTACTGGCTCCCAATACATTCCCACACCAAGTACAAATCAATCCTAATAACCTTCAAAAAAGCGTAGTTACTCACCTGTAACAGGTGTTCTCCAGGAGCAGCAGGAATCAGTCCTCACTTATGGGTGACGTCGGCGCCGACAGAGCCCTCGCGGAGCAATTTTCCCCAGCTTTCAAAGAAAGCCTTTGGGAATTGCAGCGCGCATGCGCGGTCGTCTTCCCGCCCGAAGGTGCCATCTTAGCCAGTCAGATGACATAGCTAAAAAGACAGCATAAAAATTTGCAAAAAGAACATAAGCAGACGATTGCAACTCCAAGGGGAGGAGGGAGGGTAGTGAGGACTGATTCCTGCTGCTCCTGGAGAACACCTGTTACAGGTGAGTAACTACGCTTTCTCCAGGACCAAGCAGGAAGTCAGTCCTCACTTATGGGACTCCCAAGCTCAAGGCTACCGGAGACCCTAAGCACAAAAATGAGCTCCCTCTAGCTCAGCAGCACAGAAGGATAGAATCTTCGCTGAATTATCACCCACCGGTAGCCCACATCCGGGATGGAGGGTAGGAGTTGCTCAGACCTCAAAGAGATTACGGAGGACTGCCTGTCCGAAAGCACTGTCCCTACGGGACTCCCTCTCGAGACAGTAATGGACCGCAAAAGTCTGGCTCGAAGACCAAGTAGCGGCCCGGCAGATGTCTGCCAGCGGAACAGAGCGGAGGTAAGCCACTGACGTAGCCTTTGCCCGAACGCAATGAGCCGTGACTCGACTTTCTAAGGAGAGTCCGGCTGCCCCATAAGCCCAAGAGATACAGTCCGCAACCCAGATGGACAGAGTACGCTTGGAGACCGGAAGCCCCAATTTATTGGGGTCAAAAGACACAAAAAGCTGAGCAGCTTTACGGTGCTCCCGCGTACGGTCAAGGTAGAAGTTCAATGCCCTTCTACAGTCCAGGGTATGGAGGACCGTTTCAGCTCGGCTGGAGTGTGGTCTGGGAAAGAAGGTTGGAAGTACCACCTCCTGATTGATGTGAAAAGGGGAGACCACTTTTGGAAGAAATTTAGGGTGAGTCCGTAGGACTACCCTATTTTTGTAGAACCGAGTGTAAGGGGGATCAGACACGAGGGCCTGCAATTCACTTACGCGTCTAGCGGAAGTGAGGGCTATCAAGAACAGTGTTTTCCAAGACAGAAAACGGAGAGAACAGGTAGCCATAGGTTCAAAAGGCGGACAGGTGATCCGCTGCAACACCACATTCAGGTCCCAGTCAGGCGCTGGCGGGCGCAGAGGTGGTTTAAGTAGAAGGAGACCTCGGAGAAACCTCGCTACGAGAGGGTCATTGGAGAGAGGTCTGCCGTCCACCGGCACATGATGTGCTGAAAGAGCACTGAGGTGAACTTTGACGGAGTTGGACTTAAGTCGCAGATTAGAGAGGTGCAGCAAGTACTGCAAGATCACCGACACCGGGCAGGAGAAGGGATCCTGAGACTGTTGGGTACACCAGACCGCAAAGCGACGCCATTTAAGGGCGTAGCATTTGCGGGTAGAAGGCCGTCGCGAAGCCAAGACGACCTCCTCCACCTCCGCCGGCAGGAGAAGGGGAGCAAGGACTACCCTCTCAGCAGCCAGGCCATGAGGTTGAGAGACCTGAGGTTGGGGTGCAGGAGGGACCCCTGATCCTGAGTGAGGAGATCCGGTTGTACCCCCAGAGGGATTGGATCCTCCACCGCCAGTTGCAGCAGGAGCGGAAACCACGGCTGCCTGGGCCAGCGAGGGGCCACCAGGATCATGAAGGCTTTGTCTCGGAGAACCTTGAAAAGAGTCCGAGAGACTAGCGGGATGGGAGGGAACGCATACAGAAGGCTCCCCGACCATGAGATCAGAAAGGCGTCTGCCGCAACCCGAAGGGGGTGTGGCAGACGAGAGCAGAAGCGAGGAAGCTGCCGGTTGCGAGGACTGGCAAAGAGATCCATCGTGGGGAGGCCCCACTTGAGGAAGAGCTTCTGAACTACTAAGGGATCCAGACGCCACTCGTGCGGCTGGAGGACCCTGCTGAGTTTGTCCGCAAGGCAATTGTCTCGGCCCGGGAGATAAACTGCCTTGAGGAGAATGCCGTGACTGACGGCCCAAGAGCAGAGCTTCTGAGCCTCCCGGCAGAGGAGAAAGGAGCCCGTGCCCCCCTGTTTGTTCACGTAGAACATGGCAACTTGATTGTCCGTCTGGACAAGGACGGACTGTTGGGAAGTCAGGTGGGAGAAGGCCTTGAGAGCTAGGCGGATCGCCCGGAGCTCCAGGAAGTTGATCTGCTGAGCAGACTCCCACGTGGTCCAGAGGCCCTGAGTACGCGCCTCTTGGCAATGCGCTCCCCAGCCCAGGAGGGATGCATCGGTGGTCAGCACCCGGGTCGGCTGAGGTGACTGGAAGGGCGTACCGAATGTCAGGTTCGGCTGCCGGAGCCACCACCGGAGAGACGAGATCAGCGGCTCGGAAACGCGCACTAGGTCTGCGAGGCCGCCCGTGGCCTGTCGCCACTGCCGGCGGAGACACCATTGAGCAGACCGCATATGCAGGCGGGCATTGGGGGTCACATGGACAGTGGAAGCCATATGGCCGAGCAGTCTCAGGAAGCGCCTGGCGGAGACCAGGGGCTGGCTGCGAAAGCGGTTGGCTAGGTCCATGAGCCGCTGAGCCCTGTCGAGCGGTAGATACGCTCGCGCCTGAGGAGTGTGCAGCCTTGCGCCGATGAACTCGAGATCCTGTGAGGGGAGCAAAGTGGACTTTGCGAAGTTTATGACAAAGCCCAAGTGCTGCAGCAGAGCCACCGTGCGGCACGTGGCGTTGGTGACCTCCTGAGCGGACGCTGCTCTGATGAGCCAGTCGTCGAGGTACGGAAAGACAGAGGCCGTGAAGCCGGAGATGGGCCGCCACGACCGCGAGACATTTTGTGAAGACTCGCGGTGCGGAGGACAGGCCAAAGGGCAGTACTCTGTACTGGTAATGATTTCCCGCCACCACAAACCTTAGGTATTGGCGGTGGCTTGGGTGGATGAGGATGTGCGTGTAGGCATCCTTTAGATCCAAGGAGCATAGCCAATCTCCCTGCTGGAGGTAGGGCAGAAGGATTCCAAGGGTAAGCATTTTGAACTTCTCCCGCACAAGGAACTTGTTGAGGTTGCGCAAGTCCAGGATGGGTCTGAGGCCCCCTGTTCTCTTTGGTATCAGAAAATACCTTGAATAGAAGCCTTGACCTCTCAGGTGGTGTGGCACCGGTTCCACCGCCTGATCCTGCAGAAGACCCGCTAACTCCTGAAGGAGCAACTCCCTGTGCAGAGGGGGGCGCGGAGGCTCTCCCGGAAAATAGGAGGGAGGGACCTGATGGAAGTGGAGAAGGTAGCCTTCTCGCACGACCTGAAGCACCCAGGCATCTGCGGTGATGCTGGACCACCTGTGGGCGAAGTGAACCAGCCGGCCTCCGGTGCTGGGGGGGACCAGCGGGGGGGGGGGAGAGGCTATGCTGAGCGAGTCAAAAGCCCCCACCCTGCTGAGCAGGGGCTGGTGGTGCAGGCTTGGGGGCTTGCTGCCTACGGGACCCGTTACCCCGTCCCTTGGCCTGCTGGCCCTGTTGGGGAGCTGCAGGGGCCTGATAATGGGGGTATTGTTTGTAGGCAGCCGCCTTCCTCGGGTAAAAGGACTTTTTCCCCGAGCCCTTCTTTTTCTGGGAAGGGGCGGAGGTCTTCCTAGAAAGCCTGGTCCTGGTGAGAGTCTCAGTCTCAATTTGTGCAGCCTTTTCCGCCATGGGCTTGCCAAAGAGGTTTTCGCCTCGGCAGGGGACATCGACCAACTTGTCCTGTACCCAGGGCTCAAGGTCTGACGACTGAAGCCAAGCCTGTCGGCGGGCACCGATGCCGGCTGCGGCCACTCGAGCCGAGGCTTCAAAGCCATCATAGGCTGCTCGGGACATGAACTTTGAGCATTCCCGAATGCCCGTGGACAAGGCTAGGAACCTCCGCAAGGGCTCCTCGGAGAGACCAGCAGAGAATCCGGCTAGCTCTTTAGCCAGATCCCGGAGATACATGCCCATGTATAGCTGGTAAGTCTGGACACGACATGCGAGCATAGAGCCCTGGAAGCACTTCTTGCCAAGGCCATCCAGGTTACGGGCCTCCCTTCCAGGAGGCACTGAGGAGTGCATCTTCTGGCTCTTAAGACGATGCATGGCCGATTCCACTACCATGGAATGGTGTGGCAGCTGCGCCTTTTGAAAGCCAGGGCTCTTGCGGACCCTATAGATAGAATCGACCCGCTTGCTCAGGACCGGCGAGGAGGCCGGACTCTCCCACATGCGGAAGAGTAGTCGTTCCAGCATAGGAGGAACCGGCACAGTAAAGTGTTCCCTCGCGAGAGAGTCATACTGGAGGGCGTCGAGCTCTTCAGCTCGAGGCTCCTCCTCGGGATCCGCAGGGAAGGCCAAATCATTGGCCATATCCCTAACGAAGTCCGAGAACCGGGCATCCTCCGGGGGGGACTGCTTCCGAGGCTCGGACTCCGGTGAGTCCGAGGGGACACACCGAGTCCGGAAAGAATCAGGTGACTCCTCCTCCTCAGACTCCCAGACCGACTCCGACGAGGACTCGGTGGGGTCGGCCCAGGCAGGGTGCGGCGCCAGCCGCCCCGACGCCGAGGTAGTCGGCGTCGGCGACCTCGGTCCCGAACGGGAGTCCGAGGGCGACCTCGACCGAGGATCGACTCGAGTTCTCATCGACTCGAGGATCGGCTCGGTCTCCGGGGTCGACTTGGACGTCGACGTCCCGGCGGTCGGGGCAGCGACGCCAGCGAGGCCAGCGAGCAGTGCCCTCTGCTGGTCCATGAAGGCAGACAGTCTGCTCTCCAAGGCCGTCAACCTGAGTCCGAGCTCAGGTGACCCAGCAGCCCCCGACTCGGGCCCCGACGGCGTCGGGCCTGACGTCGGCTGTCGCGGAGGCGAGTCCAGAAGGACCACAGGACTTACCCGGGCAGGCATCTCCGACTCCAGGCGAGGTCGCTTCGGGATGTGCTCCTTCTCCAAGGACCCGGGGCGGCTGTCGGGGCTATGCGACCTGGCCCTCGCGGAGCCAGGAGCGTCCACCGACGCCGCCCTCGCGGGTTTTTCCTTCTGACGATGGTCCCCGGAGGGAGAACCCCGGTCGGAGGAGCTCCGGCGACGGTCCGAGCTGGAGCCTTTCGACACGGAGGCCTCCGACGAGGTCCGGGTACGGCTGGGGTCAGCGAAGATTCTCTCACGCTGATGCCGCCGACTTCTCAACGCCTTTGAGGACAGTTTGCTGCAGGGCCCACAGATCAGTTCCTCATGATCCGGGCCCAGGCAGCGGAGGCAAAAGTCGTGTGTGTCGGTTAGTGACATATTTCGGTCACACCGACCACACCGCTTAAACCCACTGGCAGCCATCGGGGGAAAAAGGGCCCCTGCGAGGTCAAAGGACCGGGCTGCCAGGGAAAACGAAAACGAAAGCTGACTAAGTCAGAAAAACCGAAAAAAAGTAAGAGGACTCGAGACCGGCGTCGCGAGTCCGGGCGGGAAAACGATCGGCGTCGAACCGAAAGAAAAAAGGATAAAATAAAGAAGAAAATCAACTTTTTCGCGGGGACAAGACGGGGACGTCTGTAGGGCTCCGCGGAAAAAAGAAGACTGGCTAAGATGGCACCTTCGGGCGGGAAGACGACCGCGCATGCGCGCTGCAATTCCCAAAGGCTTTCTTTGAAAGCTGGGGAAAATTGCTCCGCGAGGGCTCCGTCGGCGCAGACGTCACCCATAAGTGAGGACTGACTTCCTGCTTGGTCCTGGAGAACAGACAAGTCCTCTGCAGGAACTAATCAACCAAGACACCAGCAACCACCCCCAAAAACAAGCTGATTGTCACCCCCCCCCCCCCCTCAGGAATACAAGAAAGCCAACCAGACCACCTCTGCCAGGTCATTTTCCCTCTGCCCCAGCCTTATGGAAAATCCTACCAGAAGGCATCAGGTCAACTTGTCAATTTTGTAAAGGACTTCCACAAAAAACTAAAGACCTACCTATAAACCGAACACATCAGTTAAACCATACACAAGCACAGGTCACTTTCCAGAGACACATCATTTTGTACATTCTATGGCAAGACTAAGTTTTGTATATAGTTGCATACAAGTTTTTGCAATTTTAAGAGTTTAATATGTTACCATGTTTACCTATGCTATATTGTAGCAGTCAACTGACCTAATAACAGGTACACTACCAAAAAACTGCCTCCAGTTTTGCAACTGATTCCTATAGATTTTGGGGTGCTGAATCCAGGTAAAATAGCCAAAATGTTCCATCACGTCACGTTTTCTTGCAAAATTAGATTTTACCCATATAAGGAATGTTCACATAATTTTTTTAGCCGACAGCAGTTTATTTTCTTGGCCCAAAATAGAGGTTGTAATGGTTAACTAGAAACACTCCCTCATGATATTTTAGAGTGTTTTGTATTCATTTTATACATTAACAGGACAATTGGGAGGCAGGGGGCTAAATCCAGTACTCGCGCTGGTGCATGTTCTTTCCTGTTCGCCTTGCCTCGTTCGCTCGCTCAAACACGGTGGTTGCGACATGAACGTTCCTGTCAAATTTCAGTTTCTTGCAAGTTCATTATTACCTTTTGTTTGCTCAGTCGTAATCCAGCTTTATTCCGAAGTGGTTCACTACAGTTGTAGTTTGCAGTGCTGTGTATTTGTGATGGCTCACAGAGCCAGAGGTTGCGTCAACTCTCCAGACAGTTTGTTTTATTTGTGGGGAATATACCGTGAAAAAGCGGCAGAGGAACATTTCTGCATTTATTAAAAAAGTATATTTCGCCTATTTCGGTTTGAAGTTAGGCGATCAAGACAAATCGTGGGCTTCTCACAAAGTATGCAAGACATGTGAGGAAGATCTATGCTTATGGATGAAAGGTAAAAAACAAGCATTTCGTTTTGGAATACCTATGATGTGGCGTGAACAAAGACCACAGCAGTGACTGCTATTTTTGCTCTTGCATTGTGAAGGGATACAACTTAAAAAATAAGAACGTAATAAGTTACCCCAACCTTCCCTCAGCAATTAGGCCTATGCCTCATAGCAACGAAGTACCTGTGCCTGAACCACCAAAATCTTTGGATCATATTTGTGTGGACGGTTCTGATCATGATGAGACTCAGATGGCTTTTCCCGATGAGTCCAGTACTTCCGAGTTTGAAACTGAACCAGATCCGAAACCTGAACTTTTCTCTCAAGCTGAATTGACTGATTTAGTCTGGGATTTAGGACTCCCAAAAGATGCTGCCCAACTGCTAGGTTCTCGGCTTAAACAGAAAAATCTATTGTCACCAGGAACAACTTTTTATTGGTACCGCAACCGCGAGACACAATTTTTGAAGTATTTCAGCAAAGAGGAAGATTTGGTATTTTGCAACGATATATACGGAGTGATGGAAAAGTTTAAACTCAAGTACGATACCTAGGTATTACCCTGGACCAGCGCCTTAATATGAAGACCCACATAAAAAACATAACAAAACTAATATATCACAAGATACGCACACTACGCCACTTAAGACCTTTACTTGAACCCACAGATTTCAGAACTGTCTACCAAGCCTTGGTAATGCCTCATCTTGACTTCGCAAATGCAATTCTACATGGTCTCCCGCAATCAACCTTAAATCCCCTACAATTGGCGATGAACACCGCTGCTAGAGTTCTCGAAGGAATATCAAAGACAGACCACATAACCCCAATTCTAAAAAGCCTCCACTGGTTACCAACCAACGCAAGAATCCACTACAAGATACTAGTCATTACTTTCAAAGCCCTAAACAATCAAGCACCATCAACGATCACCAACCTTTTACACACACAGACTCCCAATAGATCCAGAAGATCAACTGCTATAAACTCATTAACAATCCCAAGACAAACAATCAGATACACTAAGGAAACATCTAAAAGAGCCTTCAGCATTCATGCCCCAATAGCTTGGAATGCACTCCCACCAGAACTGCGAGCCATAACCAGCCTAACACAATTCAGAAAAAGTCTCAAACACCACCTCTTAAGCTATTTCCCAATTTAGTTTTGCAAAAGAGAAATACTACATCCATACTCAAGTCAAGACAACTTCAACTGTGACCAATGTGTATAGACTACTGTATATAGTTACATAATGTACATAGTTTCCCTTTATTACCAAGTTCAAATTCCTGTTACTTGTAAAATGCACTACAGTTTTTCTGTATGTCTATGTTTGGTTCCATGTAAACCGCGCTGATAATAGTGCGGTATATAAGAGATGTTAAATAAATAAAATAAAAATAAATGATCCTGCTGAATGGCGGCTGTTCACTGATTCGTCAAAAGACAGCATAAAAGGTGTTCTTCATAATGGCAACACATTCGCTTCAGTTCCTATTGCTCACTCTTATTCTCCAAGAAAAATATGAGAATTTGGCTCTGATTCTTCAGAAGATTCGTTATGATGAGCATAAGTGGATGATTTGTGGAGACTTTAAAATTCTATCCATGCTATTAGGGCAGCAATCCGGTTTCACCAAATATCCCTGCTTCCTTTGCTTGTGGGATAGCCGGGCCCGCGACTTACACTGGGGGAAAAAAGACTGGCCAATTCGGGAGTATTTGAGACCCGGTGAGAAAAATGTTCATGAGAGCTTGGTACCTCGTGATAAAATTCTATTACCACCTCCACATTGTTGGGTCTCATTAAGCAATTCATCAAGTCCCTTCCAAAAGATGGTGAGTGCTTTCGGTACCTTTGCTCAAAGTTCCGACTTTCTGAAGCAAAGCTAAAAGGAAGGAGTGTTTTTTGGCCCTGATATAAGGAAACTCATTTCAGATGGAGCATTCGCTGAAATGTCTGAGAAGGAAAAAGAAGCCTGGGATTCCTTCAAGGATGTTGTTCTCAAATTCTTGGGGAACAGGTGGGATGAGAACTATAAGGATATTGTTGCCAGGATGCTCAATGCCTTCAAAGAACAAGACTGTAACATGAGCCTGAAAGTCCATTTCTTGCACTCCCATGTGAACTACTTTCCCGAAAACGTGGGGGCGTACAGTGAAGAACAAGGTGAAAGGTTTCACCAGGACATCAAGGACGCAGAGAGAAGGTACCCAAGGAAGATGGACCACCACTATGATGGCTGATTTCTGCTGCGGGAAACCCCAGATGAAAAATACGCCAAGCAGCGCACCAAGAGAAGCATTCGGGGGAAGAAGAAACGGGCCCACCAGGAGATTGACTGACCCAAGAATGACTTTAAAATCTAAACTGTGTTGACAAATATCGTGTTTTTACTAAACTTTGAAATAAAACTTTGCTAGTTATTACCACAGTGTCGGATCTCATTTATTAGAATTTTATTTTCACATCGGGTGTTTGTCTTCATGTATTGCAATGGTGCAGTTTGCGTTTTCTATTCTTACATACATACCTGTACAACTTTTGCACATTTTTGCTTTGCTTTGTGTCTAACCTCGCTCTTATATGCTCAATGTTTGTGCACATGTATGTGGCTGTTTTAAGTGCAGACAATTTTGCTACCTCAGTGTGTTTTGTTGACATTACTCTATTCTTATGTGCTGCCTTGTTACAATTTTCTTTATTCTTATTTGAATAACTACTAAACAATTAGTATAAAGAATTCATCCAAGAAACTTCTCGATCGCACTCAATCTGAAACGTTCACCTCAAACTGCTAACCCAATGTAGCAAAAAATCTGTACGTGATGGAGCAAATTGGTTACCAGATTTGGATTCAGCGCACCAAAAAACGTAAAAATCGAAACATTAGAGGCAGTTTAAAAAACAATTTTTAGTGTACCTGTGTAATTTAAAGTTCATGTTATGTAAACCTCTCCAAGTAAAGGAGAGCACATATTATATATAAACTGTTAAATTGTATAAACACTAAACTACACCAAATTAGCTTAATTCAATACCAAGAAAAATGACTACCCCAAAGAGCACTTCATGAACTCAGATTGGCCAAAACAGAAACACACAAAAAAAATTCAGTGCATAAAGGATTTAGCATTAATGATTTTATTGAAGGGTTTTGTTACTGGTATTCCATCCATATTAGTAACTTCACTGAGAATAGGGAGGGGGACCCTTTCCATCCCATCTTTTACAGACAAAATATTCCATTTATACACAGTACTACATACAGCACAAGTTACTAGTCTTAACTGGAAGGTCTGTCATCCTCAGTTTTTCTAAGACATGGTTGAGGAGAAATTTGTTCATGTTGAGATACACAGGAGACTGAAGGCATAATCAGCTCTATGTCCCAAATTACACAAACATTTTAACTGGTCAATAAAAACCTATAGCAATTATCTCAATTCTGTAACACTTGTGTCATCCTCTTAGGATTCTCAATACCATTAAAGTTTTGTGGGTTTTTTTTTTTTTTTTAACTTTCATAGCAAAGCTGTGCACTTCTTGGTCTCAAACCACAGGTAAAACAAGTTTGGTCCGTTTTAAAATGTGGAATTAGGAGTACACAAGTTTTTCATCTACAGCAACCAGATGGTAGTTAACCTGTACAGAACCCTGACACGTGTCTGAAAGGTTCACAGTTGATTTTCTTTTAGAATCTAGTAAAAGGAAAAAAGCAAAGCCTTCAGTTGCTTTTAAACATTTTGCAAACTCCACCCCAGATTTTTCCACATCAAATTTGCTTCTGAAACCAATTTGAAATGACCTGGACCAAAACAAAATGAGGATGGGAGTGGGGGGGGATGACAAGACTATATAGACAACATACCCTGTTCCACTCAACCCAAGGCTTGGCAGATGACTTGCAACAAGTTTAACAAAAACCCACATACAAGTTAAGTTTGGCAAACAATTCAAAATGCTCACTGTTGAGGTTTAAATGTAACGTGACTTTAAAAAATAAAATAAAAGTGACAGTCTGTATGCAGTTGGTTCTGATGAGAAGAGGAAAAGCTGAACATGAAAGGTGCAGAACAGACTAAGAAACCATTTTGGAAATCTGAACACAATTAGGAATCCCACCCCATCCCTCCCCACCCACAGAAATAAAGGTAGCCCAGAGGACTTTAATGTGGAAGCTCCGTTAGAACCAGACAGACTTCAAAACGGTTTGCCTTCCAGTCTGATCACATTAGTACCCAGTTTCTCAGCCAGTGACCGGCAGTCTGCGATGTCATCAAAGCTGTTTGCCTGCCACTCATGCTTGATACCTGCAGGCAGAGAAGAGGTAAGATCAGGGCATGCAAAGTTGCCATAGGAACTGAGACTCTGGGCTAGCCATGTTTTCAGTATATTCATACATCTGAGAAATTTGAATGCATTAGAAACTATGCTACTTTCTTTCACAAAGCCAATTTACTAACAGTTCCGACTTCCCAAAATGCATCATGGGGACATCCAATATCCACAGCATTTCAAATTTTGCAACATACTGTACAGATTAGAGGGGTAAAGCAAGCCTCAAGTGCAAACAGATTTTGATCAATCCTGAACTAAAAAGTGACAGCCAAATGCTATCAGCAAACAGAAGACGAGCGCTCTAAAGAAAACTTCCAAATCTTATCAAAAAGGAGAAATTAGACCTTACCTGCTAATTGTCTTTCCTCGAGTTCTCTCCAGGCCAGTCCAGGAACTGTAGGGGTAGTCAGCCCCCTCCAGCAGCTGAGGATTGAAATATACCGGTCTTGCTGACAACCTATCCAGCTCCTCCTAGTGCCAGTGACTCAGTCTATTGACAAAGCAGCTCGCCCCTAACTATGGAAAAGGAACACACTAAACTTGAATCAACTTGAAAACAGAAAGAATAAACTTTGTACTATCTCCCAATACTGACTATTTGTCATCCTGCTCTCTTCCTCCTTTCTTCATTATTTTATTTTAAACACTCAAAACATTCCAAGGACAATCCTTTATCCTCCCTCTTACTCTAAGGGAGCACAGAAGGCAGAGCCACCCTGAACACACACGATTGCCAGGCCGCTCACACGCTAAGCCTCAAGCTCCAGATAATCCAATATTTGAACACAAAGGCTGCAAGTGGTACTAGTTACGCTGATAACTCACACCAATGAACCGGGTGGCACCTGGACTGGCCTGGAGAGAACTCAAGGAAAGAATTAGCAGGTAAGGTCTAATTTCTCCTTCCTCTTAGTCTCTCCAAGCCAGTCCAGGAAATGTAGGGATGTACCAGAGTAGTACCTAAAACCAGGAGGGACCTGTAAGCCCCGCTAAGATAGCTGCAGCCCCAACCTTTGCGTCTCCCCTAGCCTGAACATCTAAACGATAATGCCTTGCAAAGGTATGTAGAGACGACCATGTTGCCGCTTGACAAAAATGTCCACAAGAAGCACCAATGTGTACTCTGCCCAAGAAGTTGCTTGGCTACAAGCAGAATGAGCTCCGACCTTGAGGAGCCTTTCCTCGTGCAGAACACACTGCCCCAATAGCCTGCTTCACCCATTGGGCAATCAAGGCCTTGGAAGCTGCCCCCCCCTTTACGAGAACCTCCAAAAAAACAAACAAAAAAAACCCAAACAAATTGGTCAGTCTTACGAAAAGACTGTACTTTTAAGATATCTTTGGAGCACCCTTCCGAGATCTAACCTCCGAAGCGAAGTCCATTTCATCTCTTCCAAGATTTTGAAAGGTCGGAAGTGAAATAGTTTGATTCAAATGAAAAAACAGGAAACCACCTTTGGCAGGAAGGACGGCACTGGCCTAACACCCCCTTTTCAGCAGAAAATTGTATAGATTGTTCTCTACAAGAAAGTGTTTGAAGATCTGAAATCCTTCTTGCCAAACACTACCAGAAAGACAGTCTTCCAGGAAAGTTCTCTCAAACTCACTGTCGCCGCAGGCTCAAAAGGAGGCTCCATCAGCACTTCCAGAACAAAGTTCAAATCCCAGGGAGGAACTACTGGTTGTACGGACAGCTGCACATTAACCCTTTCAAGGCCTACTTTAAATTTTTAATCCACATTCTGCAGCCTGGTTAATTTTTGCACATTTCAGGAAAATTGTATCCATCTTATTCAATATGTTCTAATAGTGATTTTCCTTCTGCTATGGTCATGTATTATATACCATTTGATAGGATTATTTAGTCAGAATTTTGGATCCCAAGAGTTTTGGGCTTGGCCTGGAAAGGGTTAACAGCCCGAAAAAAAAAAAAAAGTGCCACATCGGATGCATAGCCAACGAGCTACCCTGCACCCGGCCCCTATAACAAGCCAGCGCTGCTAGCTGAACCATCAGAGAACTCAAGGCCAGACCCTTATCCAGTCCTTGCAGAAAAAGCAATATGTCTGGCAATGCAGAGATAAACAGCTTATGCCCCTCTGCACACCATCCTTCAAAAATGCACCAGATACGTGTATATACGATAAGGACGTAGAACACTTCTTGGACCTCATAGTCGTTACGACCACCGGCGAGTACCCATGGCATCGCAACCGCTCCCTCTCAAGAGCCAGGCTGTAAGCGAGAACCGATCCACCTGAGGCATCAAGACTGGCCCTTGGTACAAGTTGAGCTGACTGGGTAGTTTCCATGGTCGATCCACCAGCAGCTGCACCAGATCTGCATACCATAGCCTCTGTGGCCAATCTGGTGCAATGAGAATCTGCCTGCTGTGAACTACCCTCCAAAGAAGCTGCCTGATTGGCCATGGCAGAATATAGCAGTCTGTCCACCGGCCAAGGCTGTGCCAGAGTGTCAAGTCCCTCCGACATGTGCCCCCGGTATTGGAGAGTGGCCATCAAATCCATTGATTGGCTGCCCCCAGCGCACTATGTCGTCGTGAAATACAGCCACATTTAACTCCCATTCTCCTGGATCCAAGGCATATCGACTGAGATAGTCGGCCTGCACATTGTCCTTTCCTGCCATGTGCACTGCTGATAAGGCTATCAGATGACTTTCTGCCCACTGCAACAGTTGGCTCTCCTCCATCAAAGTATTACTGCCCATGCCCCCTTGCCAGTTGACACCGTCACCGCATTGTCGGAAAAAACGTGAATCGCTCTGCCGACCACTAGACCTTTGAACTCCTGCAGCGCCAACCTCACTGCCCTTAATTCCAGGTGATTGATCGACCACTCGACTTCGACGACCAGCAGCCCTGTGCTACCTAAGACAATGCGTCCTCCAGCCTGAGACTTGCATCCTTGGTGACCAATACCCAATTGGGCTGCACTAGAGGCATACCTGCTTGAAAATGCCTCGAAGCCAGCCACCATTCCAAACTGCAACTCATGTTGTCTGGACACACTAACTTCGAAACAATGGTTGATTTTGAGGCGACCACCAGGATAGCAGAGCCTGCTGTAGTAGACACATATGAGCTCTGCCCCACAGCATGAGATCCAAGGCCACCGCCATCGAGCCCAGCAGTTGCATGTATTGCCATGCTGTTGGAGCTTTCATGCGTAAAAACCTACGAACCTGCCCGATGATCTTTTGCACTCTGTCCTCGGCCAGAAATACCAAACTGGCTTCGTATCGAACACTGCTCTGAGATACACCAACCACCTCACTGGCCATAGTTGACTTGTCTTGGTTGACCACCCAACCAAGTTGTCCCAGGAATTCCACCACTTGCCTGGTTCCTTCGACCAACTCCACCTTGGACCCTGCTCGAATCAACCAATCGTCCAAGAAAGGAAGACATATGGTTGCATCCTGTCTGAGTGCCGCCGTGACAACTACCATCACCTTTGTGAAAGTATGCAGTGCTGTGGCCAGCCCGAATGGCAAGGCCTGGAACTGAAAGTGCCCCATAGGAACGGCAAAGCGCAAGAACCTTTGATGATCTGGTCCGACTGGAATGTGCAGATAGGCCTCTGACAGGTCTATTGAAGAAAGCACCTCTGACTACCGCCAAAATCACCAATCTCAGCGTTTCCATCCAGAAATGCAGCACCTGCAAGCAGTGGTTCTCATGCTTGAGGTTGAGAATGGGAACCACAAAATAAGTCTAGTATCCACCTAACCCACACTGATCTTGGAGGTACTGGAACTACTGCTTGCAGACGTAGCAAGCGCTTTGCAGGGAGATGCCATGAAAGCTTCCGCCAGTGGTTGAAAGAATTCCAGCGCATAACTGTCATGATCTCCAGAACCCACTAGTCTGTTATAATTTTGGCCCAGGCAGAGTAGAACTCCTGCAAAATGTCCCTCTATTGGAACCTCCGGCTGGGCTTGTGGTTTTTTGGACGGGTTTGGTTGGGAAGAGAAATAACTCCTGCCATACCTGCAAGCCTCTCAAAAGGCCTGTCCTCTGGGTATAAAACGACCCCTCTGATATGAACATACCGAGGTGTCCGAAATCTGCAGAACTCTCCCCCTTGACCTCCTGGCCTCTGACCTCTTGGTCAGTCCTCTGGAAGCCAGCCTCTCTTGGAATCACCTAAATCCTTAACAATTTTCTCCAAAGCCTCCCCAAAGAGGAGCTTACCAAGGCAAGCCTTTGAAGACATGTCCACCGTCCAATTCCTCAGCCAGAGAAACCGTTGGGCCGCAATCAGACGCCATAGACACTGCAGCAATTCTCACTAGATCATAGAAGGCATCAGCCAAGTACACTGCCGCTGATTCCAATTTTGCACCTTCCAAGAAGTACTCTCCCCCCCCCCTCAGGCAACCTTTCCCCTTGGAGCCATCGAATGAAGGCCCTAGAGACATAAGCCCCACAAATCCAGGCCTGCAGAGAAAGAGCACTAGAGTCAAAGGCCTGTTTGAGTATGGACTCCAACTTCCGATCCTGAAGATCTTTAAGGGCTGCGCCCCCTTCCCCTGGAATAGTAGTCTGTTACAGCCGAGATCAAGGCATACACCTTGGGCATTTGCAGCAGTTCCTTCTCTTCTTGTGGTACCGGGTATAGATGACTCATGGATCAGCTACTCCTTAAAGTAGCCTCCAGATGCTCCCATTTTGAGTCCACCATCTGCTTGATTACCCTATGAACCAGAAAACACTTCTGCTCTGTTTTAAACCCCTGGAGCAGGGGATCTTCTAGCGGTGCCTCTTGAGCCACTGAGAGCTATATTCAGAGCCAAAAGAGCATGAGCAATGACAGCCCCTAGCTCCTCCCTGCAAAAACACTGAACACATTCGGATCTTCCCACGGAAGAATCTCTCCTTCCTTCAATTCCACAGCCCATGAATCCAGCCCCGGAACAGAGAGGCTCTCCCTGTCCTCTGCTGCCCAGAGCCCTGAAGCTTGTTGACCAAAGCAGTCCAAGCCAGGCTCCATCTCCAGACCCATCTGAGGGGCCCAACCCCTGCACTGTGCCCATTTCCTCTACATACAATAAGCCTTGTGCATCAATATAAAATCTGCTGAAAACCATGGCTCCAAGGTTTCCTGCAGCCCTGACAAATCTGTCTACGGTGCTTGTGCTGTCTGCAAAGGCTTCTTTGATTTGACTTTGCTTTTGTGAAGTGCGGGAGAAACAGCTGCCTCATGGAGGCTGAAAAGATCCTCTACAGAACTGCCCCAGCAAAAGCAAGTGTGGCAGAGCCAGTCCTGACAATCCCCAGCAACTACAACACTGTGCAGACTGCCACGAATGGCAGCATGCGCTTGCAGCCAATACTACCCACCAGAGAACTCCCAACAGCCACGAATCCCTGACGCTGACAAATCCCACCAAAAACGAAGTCTCTGATTGCTTACCTCTATCTGAACTGCCGGAAAACACATGCTCCCACCCCGCTGCTAACAAGGACAGAAAAATCGGATCAGGATGCAGACGGGAGCGATCTGGGGCTCCCAGGCACTTCTCTTCTGGGCAGACCCATCTCCGTTCTTCACGAGGCAGGCTCTGCCTCTGCTGCCCTTTATCTTAAAACTAATCTCCCCAGTATCCGTCTTAAATTTTTAGCTGCTGACCTTACTACCCTGCTAGGGCAACCCAGGTCCTCTCTTGTTTTTAAACTCCAGCTTTTCCCTTTCTTTTTTTTTATTTCTTTACAGGGAGCCTGTCTGAAGAAATGGTCCTATCCAGCAGCTGAGGAATGAAAGACTGAATCACTGGCACTAGGGGGAGCTGGGTAGGGTGTCAGCAAGACTTGGTGTATTTCAGTCCTCAGCTGCTGGAGGGGGCTGACTACCCCTACAGTTCCTGGACTAGCCTGGAGAGACGAAGAGGAAAACCCTTTAGAGCTCTACTGCCTCAAAGTCTTTCAGACTACAGCATATTGTGCTAAAGGAAGAGGGGCTCAATCATTTATATAGCACTGCTTATTCTTTGAAAATTTCATCACAATTTGTGAGGTGAGGTCTCCCCCCTCCCCCAATTAGGCACTGTATGACTATACCCAAAGAAAAAGGGTTTGTTTTTATTTAAACAGATTAGCAATAGTTCACACAGCATTCTGTAGCCTCCCAAAATTGAGGCAGGGTATATTAAATCAGATGTGAAGTTATCTGGCACTACTCTAGTTGCTGTACAATTTGCAGTATTTCCCCAATTTCACAGGTACTACGCTGGTTGATACAATACAGTGCCTTAAACAGTTAAATTTGCTAGGTGTGTCCAGAGGACTAGGTTGAGAACCCCTGGTTTGGTAAGGTTTTCAGGATAAGCCACAATGAATATGCAAAACAGCTTTGCATACAATGAAGGCAGTGCACGCAAGTCTCACATGCATATTTATTATAGTCATTCTGAACTTTGATTGCCTAAGTCAGTTGAAGACGGTTTCAAACCACAGGTTTAACCAGGACCACAACAACATTTGTTGATTTGTCTCAGGTTCTGTTCTCTATAACCTGGATTACTTCCAGTATTGGTACCACCACTGTAATCAAATTGTTTTGTTTTAACTCATGTGAAAGCTTTTGCTTACTATGGACAAAGTAACAGAATTCAGTAGCTCTGTTAGTCATACTCAAATTTTGAAGAAAAAAAATAGGTTAAGTTAAAATCTACTTATCTCCTTTCCTTAAATCTTGCTAGACCAATCTGAGTGGATTATTTCTCCCTATCAGCAGCTGGGAAGCAGACTTTAGCACTAAGAGAAGGCAGCATGACATTTACAAAGTAGTAATCAAAACAAAACTGGTGTTACTAAAACAAAGGGCATGAACAAAATTGGCTCTATAAAAAAGTGGAGCCAGACCACAAAACTACACTTTCTACAGCAACCGAAACCCCCTAAGCCTGCTGCAGTAGGAGACATGCACCATCAGGGCCATGCTTAAGGGAAGCAGAAGGCTGCATATTCTCAAAGGAGGTACAAACCACCCCAGGGTTAGCCTCCACGTGGAAGATGCTCCCAGAGCCCCATGAGGGGACAGTCCTTGTGCCAATTGGACTGATCTCACACCTCCAGCTGAAAGCCAAGTTGACAAGCAGCATGCCCAGCACAGATTCCTAGGGTATTCCACTATTCACCTCTCTCCACAAGGAGATTGCCCATTTAGCCCTACTTTCTTTTAACCAGTTCCTAAATCCACAGTAGTATGTGGCCTCCTATCCCATGAGGCTGACGGCTATTTCCTTTGCCAGGTCCCTCAAGTGCCCATGTACAGCTGGCCTGGATCCCAACACGCAATGAGCCCTGGAAGCACTTTCTGCCCATGGCATCCATGACACAGGCCTTCCCACACAGGGGCAGCAAAGAGCAAGCCTTCTGGCTCTTGAGCCTATGCATGGCTGACTCCACCACCATAGAGCTATGGGGCAGTTGGGCTCTGGAAGTCAAGGATCTGGTAGACCAGATACATAGAATCCAGCTATCTACTCACAACTGGAACATATGCAGGGGTCTCACATGAACAGGAGCAGCTGCTCCAGGATGGAGGTGGGTGGGGAAATAGGCATCATGAGTACTTCCTTCAGGGAGACACATGCAAGGAGGATCTTGCTTTTCTTGTAAGTATCCTCCAACTCTGTGGTAAAGGCAAGGGCCTAGACTTTGTGAGGGATGTCTATGTCCTTGGGTGAGGGCTGGCACATTTTTGGTGGAGATGGGTATCTGGGACTCATCTTTGGTCTGACTCTGTAGAGGGGTGGAGTCACTAGAGGAGTCTAGGGCTATCCAGGTCTTTGAGTTGAGCCCTGGCCCCAACAACCCCAGTATCTCAGTGGCCCTGCATAGAGCAGAGGGCACTGAGTAGGGAAGACCGTAGCCCTGGGATCAGGATCAACACTGATGCCAAAGCATCTTGAAGATCAGCTCGACCTCTGGGGAGTCCCTTGATGTGGAGGGCCTAGTGGTTGGGAGTGATAACCCAGAGGAAAAAACAGGCAGTAGTCTGGAATTGGACCATGAAGGCAGACAACTGCTCCATGCCACCATCCTGGTCTCAAGGCCAGATGGCTCTGCAGCATTTGGTGTTGGCACCAGATGTCTTCGGGCCTGGTACTGGCTCAGTCGGGGGGGGGGGGGGGGTTACGTCACAATACAAAAAGACTAGGGGACATGCAATGAAGCTACAGGGTAAACTATTTAAGACTAAGAGAAAAACAAATTCACTCAACGTGTAATCAAACTCTGGAATGTGTTACCGGAGAACGTAGTAAAAGCTGTTAGAGTAGCTGGGTTAAAAAAAAAAAAAAAAAAAAGTTTGGACAAGTTCCTGGAGGAAAGTTCCATAAACCATTATTAAAAAGGGACCCAGAATATCACTGCTTGACCCCATACAAGCATTGAGGAACCTGTCTCTTTTGGGGAGACTGCTAGGTACTTATGACCTAGATTGACCACTGTTGGAAACAGGATACTGGGCTTGATGGACCTTGGTCTGACCCAGTATTGCATATCTTATGTTCTTATGAGTTGTTGAAGATGGGCGGGGGGGGGGGGGGGGTGTCTGAGACAGATCCCATGACATTGATGGCTCCAAGAGCAACTCACCGGGCCTGTTTCAGTCACCCTCTGCCTTTTGTCAAGGGCCGCAGATCTTCCCACTTTCCCTAATAACCTGACAAAGCCTTAGAGGGCTTCCAGCTGTTCATGCAGTAATGGGCTGCAAAAGTCTGGCTTGAAGACCAGGTGGCAGCCTGGCAGATGTCTGCCAGTGGAACAGAGCAGGAGTGAGCCACTGATGCCTTAGCCCTGACCCAGTGGGCCATGACTCAACCCTGCAACAGGAGATAGGCTGCCCTGTATGCCCAGGCGATACAATCTGCCACCCATGTGGACAATATACACTTGGAGACAGGCATCCCTAGCTTACTGGGGTCATAAGAGATGAAGAGCTGAGAGCCCTTTGATGTCCCCGCGTACGCTCCATGTAGAAGTCCAAAGCCCTCTTACAGTCTAAGGCATGCAGAACTGCTTCTGCCTGACTGGCATGCAGCCTGAGAAAGGTGGTCGGAAATACCTCCTGGTTGAGGTGGACCAAGGAGACCACTTTTGGAAGGAACTTGGGGTGAGTGCGAAGCACCACATTGTTTCTATAGAACCGTGTGTACGGTCTATTGGAAACCAGAGCCTGCAGTCTGGCTGATGTGAGTGCCACCAAGAAAGCAGTTACTTACCTGTAACAGGTGATCTCTGGGAACAGCAGGAATAAGTCTTCACATATGGGTACGTCAGTACCGACTGAGCCTGCGCAGGAACGCTCCCCAGCTTCCCAAAAAGGAAAGCTTTTGGGAGCATCCCACAGCGCCTGCGTGCTGCCTTACCGCCTTCCCTAACCGCCTCTCCTCAGTTCGAGTTTGAAAGCTGAGACAAAAGAGGAAAGGAAAAACAGAGATACAACTCCTAGGGGAGGTGGGAGGGTTGTGAAGACTTATTCCTGCTGTTCCCAGAGATCACCTGTTACAGGTAAGTAACTGTGCTATCTCCAGGAACAAGCAGGAATGAGTCTTCACATATGGGGACTCCCTAGCTAAGATGCCTGGGAGATCCCCAAGGATATGAGACCCTGAGAAGGGTTCTACCTCCTCCTATGGATCTCAGGCATCTATCCAGGGATGGAGGGTAGGAGTTGATTAAAAATGGAACAGGTGTTTGAGAACAGCCTGACCAAACAAGGCATCCCGGCGGCAGATCTGGTCGATGGACACAGAATTTAGATGAGCCATAGAGGCGGTCATGGCCCTCACATTATGAGCTGTGACATGGCTCTCCAGAGAAAGGTTCTTACTCTGGTAGGCGAAAGAAATACACTGAGCAATCCAATTGGACAGTATCCTCTTAGAAACTGGAAGTCCCAAATGAGAGGGATCAAAAGCAACAAAGAGCTGGGAAGACTTTCTATGTTGCTGTGTCCTTTGTAAGTAAAAGGCAAGAGCTTTTACAATCCAGGAGTATGAAGATTCTTCTCTGCAGTTGATGCATGAGGAGCTGGAAAAAAAGACAGGTAAATATACCTCTTAAGATGAAAAGGTGAGACCACTTTAGGCATAAAGTGTGGATTGGTTCTAAGAACTACCTTATGATGGAACCTTGTATAAGGTGGATTAGCCACTAAGGCCTGCAGCTCACTGATGCAGCGAGCTGAGGTGACTGCAATGAGGAAAATAACCTTCCAGGAAAGAAATTTCAAGGAGGTGGCGGCTAAGGGTTCAAAAGGAGGCTTCATAAGCTGACCAAGAACCAGATTTAAATCCCATGCCACCAGAGGAGGCCTAATGGGAGGTCTAGTTAAAGTTAGGCCTCTCATGAATCTTGCAATAAGATGAGAGGAAATAGGTTGTCCATTGATAGGCTTAAGGGATGCTGCAATAGCACTCAAATGGACCCTTACTGAATTCATCTTAAGGCCTGCATTGGAAAGATGCAGGAGGTATTCCAATTGAGAATTCAAAAGTAGTGCTAGAGGGTCGAGACCCCTTCCAGCACACCAAATGGAAAATCTTTTCCATTTGAAAGCATAGGAACGTCTAGTGGAAGTTTTTCTGGAAGCATGGAGGATATCCTTAACTTGTTGAGAAAGATTCCAGCCTTGAAGGTCTAAGCCTTCAGTAACCAAGCTCTGAGGTGAAGGGACTTGGGGTTTGGGTACCACAAAGTCCCCTCCTCCTGGGACAGAAGGTCTGGAGCAACTCCCAAGTCCAGGGAGGGTGCTTGGGACAGATGCAGAAGTAGAGGGTACCACACTTGGCATGGCCAGCGTGGAGCTATGAGGATCATAGATCCTTGATCCCTCTGGAGTTTGAGCAGAGTCTTGGGAATCAAGGGAATGGGTGGAAAGGCATACAGGAAACCCTGACCCCAGTGAAGGAGGAAGGCATCCTTGGCCTGAACTCCCTGACACGGAATTTTGGAACAGAACCAGGGAAGTTTGGCATTCCACGGACTTGCAAAGAGGTCTATGTCCGGGGTTCCCCATTCTTGGAAGATTCTGAGTACTTGATCCATGTGCAGGGACCATTTTTGTGGGAGCAGAACTCGACTGAGTCTGTCTGCCCAAGAGTTTTGGATTCCTGGGAGGTATACTGCCAGGAGATGGATTTGATGCTCTCTGGCGAAGGCCCATAATCTTAAAGCTTCGTTGCAAAGCGACAGAGCCAGTGCCTCCTTGCTTGTTTATGTAAAACATGGCTACTTGATTGTCCGTATGACTGAGGACTGTCTTGTAGCTGAGCAGGGTATGAAAGACCTTGAGAGCTAGAAAGACTGCTCGAAGCTCCAAGTGATTGATATGAAGAAAGGTCTCCTGTGGGGACCAAGTGCCTTGAGTGGAGAAGTCTTGTAGATGAGCTCCCCAACCTGTTTGGGAGGCATCTGTTGTGAGGGTTGCTTGGGGCAACAACTGTTGGAAGGGGGACCCCAGCAACAGATTTTGAGTGGACATCCACCACTGGAGAGACGTTTGGAGGTTGCTATTTGGTCTGAGAGAGCTCCTGATACTCGAGTCCACTGGGTGGACAAAGTCCATTGGGCTGCTCTCATATGTAGGCGAGCATAGGGTACCACATGCACTGTGGAAGCCATGTGGCCTAGCAGTTGTAGCATCTCCCGGGCAGTTAAGTGGCTCTTTGACTGAATCTGAAAGGCTAACTGCACTAGGCGTAGGCAACGGGCCTGAGGAAGAAAGGCCCTTGCAGTGGTAGTATCTAGCCAGGCCCCTATGAACTCTAGGGACTGAGTAGGGGTGAGCTGGGACTTTGGGAGGTTTACCACAAGTCCCAGATACTGAAAAATGCGCCTTGTGCAGTCCAGGGAAGTCTGGGCCTCTGACTGAGATGGAGCTCGGATGAGCCAGTCGTCCAGGTATGGGAATACAAATATTCCCAGAGTGCGTAGAAATGCAGCTACTGTTGCCATGCATTTGGTGAACACTCTTGGGCAGAGGCCAGACCAAACGGAAGCACCCTGTATTGATAATGTTTTCCTTGGAAAAGAAAATGGAGGAATCTTCTGTGGGATGGATGGATGAGGACATGTGTACACGCATCCTTGAGATCTAGAGAACAAAGCCAATCCTGACTTTGAAGGTATGGAAGGAGAGTGCCCAGAGAAAGCATCTTGAACTTCTCCTTGCATAGAAATTTGTTCAATTCCCTGAGATCTAATATGGGTCTGTATCCCCCTGTCTTCTTTGGAATGAGAAAATAGGGGGAGTAAAACCCTGACCCTTGTTGAAGAAGGGGAACTTCTTCTATTGCCCCTTGGGCAAGAAGGGTAGCCACCTCTTGACCTAGAAGGTCGAGAAGAGATGTGGGAGAATTGAAGTGTCTCACCATTGTGTGGGGAGGAAGGTCTGAGAAATGAAGTTTGTAGCCCTCTCTTATGATGGAGAGGGTCCACTGCTCTGATGTAATCTGCTCCCATCTGGGAGCAAAATGAGCTAACATTCCTGGAATGTTGAGAGGTTCTGGCTGTTTTAAAGCCAGAAAGGCTAAGTTCTCTATCATCAAGTCAAAAACCCTGAGGAGGTTGGGTCTGCCGAGTTGCAGCAGCCCCTGTAGTCTTAGGTCTGGCCTGTTTAGGTTGCTGACGCTTAAGTAGCAAAGCAACCTGTAGAGGATTGCTGGCCAGAAGTAGAAGGTAATCTGCCCTTTTTGAAAAAGACTTCTTGAAGGGTTTTTTCTTGGCAGAAATGGAGGTTGACTTTGAAAGTCTGTCCAGAGCAGAATTTTCTGCATCCATTTGAGTGGCTTTTATTTGCCATTCTTTGCCAAACAGGTTTTCACCTGTACAGGGAAGATTTCCTAAGCCATCTTGGACCCAGGGTTCTAAATCAGAAGCCTGGAGCCAAGCAATTTTGCAAGCAGCTATGGCAATGCCAGAAGCTCTGCTGGCACCTTCAAAGGAATCAAAGGCTGCCCGGTTGGAAAAAACTTTGAAATGTCTTGAGTATGCTTAAGCCAAAGGAGGAATTCATCCCTTTTATCTTCTGGTAGAAAAGGGAGGAAAGTGTGCAGTTTATCTGCAACCTCCTTTAGAAACATACCCATGTAAAGACTATAGGAGTTGATTCTGGCAATAAGCATACTGGCTTGGAAGATTATTCTACCAAAAGCATCCAAGGTCTTGCATTCTCTTCCTGGAGAAGTAGAAGAGTGTCTTTGTACTCTTTATCCTCTTCATAGCTGACTGCACCACAATGGAATGGTGAGGAAGCTGTGTTTTATGAAAAACAGGACAGGGAGGGACACCATACATAGTGTCCAATCTGCAAGAATGAGGAGAGATAGTGAGAGGAGTCTCCCATAAATCAATCATGTGTTCATAAAGAATCTCATGAATTGGTAAGGTGACTGCCTCTTTAGGAGCCTTAGAATAACCCAAAATATCAAATTTTTTTGCTCTAGGCTCTGCTTCAGAGGATACTGAAATAGAAAGACCTTTAGCTACTTCTCTTATGAAGTCTTGAAAGGACAAGTCCTCTGGAGGAGACATTCTTTTTGGAGAAGGCTCTTCAGGAAGGGCTATAGATACTTCAGCAGACTCCTCTGATGTATCAGAATCACCAGAGGAATCAAAGTACCGACTGTCAGGGTGCTCTAACGCTCGGTACGCGTATCGAGCAGTATCAACATCGGGTGTCATCGGTACCGATGAGCTGCTCTGGACAAGGAACTGCTGTGGTCGGTATCCTGGTCGATGCCGATGCAGTCGGTACTGGTACCGGTGCCCGTACCCGAGTCGATACCAACAACGGAGTTTGTTGTGGTATCAACGGCGTCACAGCTTGAATGAAGGCACTGATAGCCTGCTGTATCGACAGAACATTCTGATCCATTGATGCCATGAATGCCTGGAACTCGGTACCGGAAGGTTGTGCCGGTACCCCAAAGCATTCTAACAGGTGATCGGTCGAGGCCGTGCCATCGATGTCAACCTGTAACCCCATAGGTGGAGCTTTGGAAGCCGGAGCTTCCCGCCGGGGTTGTTTTGCCGGTGCAGGATCCTTGAGGGCAAGCCCAGCGGCATCTCGATGCTTAGAGGGAGATCTACCCTTCGAGGACCGGCTGGATTTATGTTTGGTTACCTGAGATCCATTGGGGGAAGAAGCAGCCCTGGAAGACATCGATGCCACTGAAGCTGCATCAGTGGGAAACAGCACATGGAGCTTAGCTGCTCGGTTCTGTAAACCCCGTTTAGACATCAGAGAGCAGGACGGACAATCCAAAATGGAATGTTCAGGACCCAAACATTTAAGACACCATTCATGGGTGTCTAAGAGAAATAGTACCGCTGCACTTAGGCCTCACAAGAATTTTTCCTCATGGAAAAACCAGCCTCCGGGTTTAAGAAATGCACTAAGACCCAAGAGAAAAATACACTAAGTGAGGGAAAAAATATATAGGGTTTTTTGTTTTGTTTTTTAAAGAAAAGACCGGCGGTACCGGTCCGGAGTCGGGCAAGGCAGACATGCGACCAAAGAAATAAAATAAAGAACTTCAGCAGTGACAGGGCTCGACCTGCTGGCTCCGCGGCAAAGAAGAACTGAGGAGAGGCGGTTAGGAAAGGTGGGAAGGCAGCGTGCAGGCGCTGTGGGATGCTCCCAAAAGCTTTCCTTTTTGGGAAGCTGGGGAGCGTTCCCGCACAGGCTCCGTCGGTACCGACGTACCCATATGTGAAGACTCATTCCTGCTTGTTCCTGGAGATAAGCGCTTTCCAAGAGAGGAAGTGGAGATGGCAGGTAGCCAGGTAGCCATTGGCTCAAAAGCTGGGTGAGTAAGCTGCTCTAAGACCACATTCAAATCCCATTCGGTTGCCGGGGGACAAACCAGGGGCTTCAGCAGAAGTAAACCTCTCAGGAACCTCGAAACCAGAGGGTGTACAGAAATAGGTTGTCCTTTCACTGGAGAGTGGTGTGCTGATAAGACATTAAGGTGGACTCTGACAGAGTTTGACTTGAGGCCTAAATCTGAGAGGTGAAGCAGGTTCTGCACCACCACTGACACTTGACAGGAGAAAGGGTTTTTGCTCTTATACTACACCTCAAACCTATGCCACTTAAATGCATAGGTTTTCCTAGTCTACTGCCTTCTTGAGGCTAGCAGTACATCCTCTACATTTTTAGGGAGGAGACATGGTGCAAGGACTACCCTTTCAGCAGCCATGCCATCAGGTTGAAAGACCTGACGTTGGGATGCAGAAGAGTGCCCCCCTCCTGTGACAGGAGGCTGGGGTGTAATCCCAGAGGAATTGGAGCCTCTGCCGCCAGTTGAAGCAGCAGCAAAAACCATGGCTGTCTCAGCCACCTGGGTGCTACCAGGATGACAGAGGCTTTGTTCTGAAGGATCTTGAATAGAGTCCGGGCCACCAGGGGCATGGGAGGAAGTGCATACAGGAGGCCTAGACCATGATATTACAAAAAGCATCTGCAGCCACCCTGCATGGGTGTGGCTGTCTGGAGCAGAAGCAGAGCAACTGGCGATTCTGCGGGCTCGCAAATCTATGGATGGTCGCCCCCAGTACTGGAATACCTGCTGGACTATGTTGGGATCCAGTTGCCACTCATGCAGCTGGAGAATTCTGCTTAGCTTGTCGGCTAAGAAGTTCTCCTGTCTTGGCAAGTAAACTGCTTTGAGGTGCATACCCTGGTTGACTGCAAGAGAGCATAGGTCCAGGGTCTCTTGACAGAGGATGCGAGACTGTGCCCCCCTGTTTGTTCACATACATTGCCACTTGGTTGTCTGTCTGAATTAAGACAGGCCGATGAGCCAGGGTTTGACAGAAGGTCTGTAGAGGTAGGTGAATAGCTCGAAGCTCTAGGAGAATGATCTGTTGTGTGCTCTCCTGTGGAGACTACACCCCGAGTGCACAATTCCTGGCAATTGGCTCCCCAGCCCAGCAAGGATGCATCTGTAGTCAGCACTCGTGTGCGGAGGAGGCTGGAAAGGCACTCCCCTCCAGGTTGTATGGATGAAGCCACCATTTCAATGACTGCAGTCGTTTGGACACATTGATGCTGTCTGAGTTTGCCTGTGTCCACTGGTCTGTTCTCCTGTGGAGGTGGGCATTGGGTGTCACATGTACTGTGGAGGGCATATGACCAAGGAGGCACAGAAAATGTCTTGCCGAGATCCACAAGTCTGTGCCCTGTCTTCCAATAGATAAGCCCTTGCTTGGAAGGGTGTCTAACCTTGCTCCTATGAACTCCAGTCCTTGAGAGGGGAACCAGAATGGACTTTGTGTAACTGATCAAACCCTAGGTGCTGTAGCAACTGGACAGTGAGAGAGAGATGTGGCCTGTTGGGCTTCCAGGGCTGACTGGGCTCTGATGAGCCAGTCGTCCAAGTAGGGGAAGACAAATACCCCTTGGTATCTTAGGAAGGCCACCACCACCACCACTAGGCACTTTGGGAATACCCTGGGTGCAGAGACTAGGCCAAATGGAAGCACCTTGTATTGAAAGTGGTTTCCTCCCACCACAAGTCGTAGATATTGTCTGTGGTCTGGATGAATCAGGATGTGTATAAGCATCCTTTAGGTCTAAGGAGCATAGCCAGTCTCCCTGGTGGAGGTAAGACAGCAATATTCCAAGGGAAAGCATCCTGAACGTTTCCCTCACCAGGAACTTGTATTAAGTTTTGCAGGTCTCCTGACCTCCTTTCTTTCCCCTCTCTCCCCCCTAGTTCTATCCCTGCTTTCACCATCTGTGTTTTGTCTTGGCTAGATTGTAAGCTCTGATGGGCAGGGACTATCTTACATGTCTGTGCAGCGCTGTGTACGAATGGTAGCACTTTACAAATGCTCAGTAGTAGTAGGTCGAGAATGGGTCTTAGGCCTCCAGTTCTTTGGTATCAGAAAATACCTGGAGTAGAAGCCCTTTCCCTGCAGATGGTGGGGCACTGGTTCTACCACCTGATCCTCAAGAAGACCTGACAACTCCTTTAAGAGGAGGTCTTTGAAGAGGGGGTCTGAGAGGCTCCCCTGGAAAGTAAGAGGGAGGCGACTGGGTGAGATGTAGCCGAAAGTCCAAATGGGTTATCTGCAGAACCCAGTTATCTGTTGTGATGGCTGGCCATTTGTGGGCATACAGGGTCAGCCTTCCTCCCGTGCATGGCCTTGCTTCCTTGGAGAGAGGAGACTATGCTCTGGGAGTCAAAAACCCCCTCCAGGCTGGGCTGGAGCCTGGGGGGCTTTTTGCTTATGTGGGCCATGCCCCTGACCCTTGGCCTGCTGCCCCTGTTGGGGAGATGTGGAGGCCTGATATGTGGGGTAGTTGCAGTAAGCAGTACCTTTTCTTGGGAAAAGGGCTCTTAACCGAGCCCCCCTTCTTAGAAGGGGCAGAAGCCTTCTTCTAGCATCTTGTCTGGGTCAGGTACTCTGACTCACCTCAGCAAGGGACATCGACCAACTTGTCCTATACCCATTGCTCCAGGTACGACTGTAGCCATGCCTGGTGGCGTGCACCGATGCCAGCCACAGCTACCTGGGCTGACACCTCAAAGCCATCACAGGCTGCTTGAGTCAAACTTAAAGCATTCCCGGATCCCAGTGGACAAAGCTTTGAAGCGCAGCAAAGGTCCCTTGGAGAGACCAGCTGAGAACCCGGCAATCTCCTTTGCCAAGTCTCAGATGTACATGCTGATGTATAGCTGGTATGTCTGGATTTAGCATGACAGCACTGAACGAGAGCATCCATGTTGCAGGCCTCCCAGCCAGGAGGCACCGAGGAATGCATTTTCTGGCTCTTGAGCGAGTGCATGGCTGATTCTACAACCATGGAGTTGTGTGGCAGTTGTGCTTTTTGAAACCCAGGGCTCTTGTGAACTCAGTAAATTGAATTGATTCGCCTGCTGAGTACCAGCACTGAGGCTGGTGTCTCCCACATGCACAGCATCAGCTGTTCCAGAATGGGAGGCACCGGTACAGTATGGGCTTCCTGAGGGAGAAAGTCATACTGGAGGATCTTGAGCTCTTCGGCTCAAGGCTCCTTCTAAGCCTCTGCTGGGAATGACAAAGCCTTAGCCATTTCCCGGATGAAGTCCAAGAACAGAGTGTCCTCCAGGAAGGGGGGGAGCAGACCTTCTCCCCGGGCAGGTGCAAACTCAGGAAAAATCCTATCATGTTGCTGCCTGTTCAAGGCCTTGGAAGACATTTTCTTACATGGGCCACAGACCTTTGGGTCGTGGTAGGGCCAGAGGCAGCAGTCGTGTGCGTTGGTGAGGAACATGAATTTCATGCACCGATCACACTTTAAAACCACTGGCAGCCATTGGGGGAAAAAAGGGCCCCTGTGAGGTCAAAGGACCAGACTGCCAGCTAAAAGAGCACGAACGCTAGTCTAAGGACAAAAACGGAAAGTTTGGACCAGACTCAATACCGGTATACAGAGCAAAGGCGGGAAGGGGAACCAGCTAGACCAAATAAAGTCAGAAAAGTCAGTTTTAAACACCTTTTTCATGAGGGAACTTGGACGTCCAATGGGCTCTGCAGAAAAAAAAAAAAAAAAAAAAAGACTGAAGATGGCACCCTTGGGCGGGAAGGGGACCGTGCATGTGTGATGCAATCCCAGAGGCTTTTAGAAAGCTGGGGATTTGCTCCGCATGAGGGCTCCGTTGGCACCAACATCACCCATATGTGAGGAATGACTTCCTGCTTGTTCCTGAAGATGGCCTCCACAAGATCAAACTCACTTGGCCTGGCCAGGAGACAGGCACGAATCCGTGCCGACTGAAAAAAGAAATGAAAAAGAACCCAAGAATGTGACAGAGGCAAGCAGACTCAGTGGGGGGGGGGGGGTTTAAGGAGACTGGTATGCAACCAGATGAATAAAAAAAACAAATTTAACCCAACTTTTTCTAGGGTGGGGGCCACACATCTGATGGGCTCCACAGGAAAAACAAACAAGGCAATGTGGCACAGTTAGGTGGGAAAGCAACATTGCATGGTACATCTCCCAACAGCTTTCTTTGAAAGTAGGGGGGGGGAGAAGAGGTTACTGTGTGGGCTCTGTCAGCACAGACATCACCCATATGTGACAACTGACTTCCCGCTTGATCTGGGAGAATTTATGCTGCTTGTATAGTGAAAATACTAGAAGCTGATTAACAAATTAACCTGACACTGGCACACAGGCCACTATTTTTTGTGGTATCGAGAGGCATAGAAGTGTGAACTGGAATCGAATATACCAGTGATAGCAAAGGTTTGCCTAAAAGCTCAAGACAGTTAATACTCAGAAAAACAGTTACAAAAGTTCTATATGGATGGTATCTGACCCCCATGTCAGACATTTGTGGGAACCTCTGATATACATTAAAGGCTGTGTAGGGAATAGGGAAACATTACATATACTATGTTACTATGACAGCGGATAAAGACCAGTATGGTCCATCTAGTCTGTCCAAGGTGGCAAGTGTAGGTCACCCATCTCCATGCCTTTGTTTAGACATGTACCCACATTTGTTGAGATAACCATTTTGAATTCGGTCACTGTATTTGCCCCCACCACTTCCAATCGGGAGGGTCATTCCAAGCATCCACCACCCTTTCAGTGAAAAAGGGATTCCTGACATTGCCTTTCGATTTACCCCCTTGTAGCTTCATGTTATGCCCTCGAGTTTTACAGCTTCCCTGTCTTTGGAAGATGGTTTTGTTCATTAATACTCCTAAGTATTTAAAAGTCTGAATCATATCTCCTGTTCCTCCTCTCCTCCAGAGTGTACATGAGAAGAGACTTGAAGACCTAAATATTAAAAAAAAAAAAAAAATAAGTCTTAACTCAGGCTCCAAATGGTTTTGTTTGCCTTCCTCTGAACCATTTCCAGTCTTTATATCCTTTGCACCTTATCTAGTGGCAGTCACAAGATACAGGCCTTTTGGCAAACATTAAAGATTTCATGTCATGGGGATGATTTACCATGGGATCCCAGTATCATACTGCTGAATAAGAGCTTTGTGGGAGATAAAAAAAAAAAGTAACCAGCTTTCTGTTAATTAATACTGCCAGGTTGGTAATAGCTGCATGCTGGAAGCAAGCAACGTCTGTCTAATCAACAGTGACTGGCCAGACTGTGGGAGATTTGTAATATGGAATGGATGATTGCCCACTTGGGCAAGAAAATAGACCCTTTTCAGAAGTGGGAGCCCTTTATGTGGTGTATGGCAAGTATCAACAGTATAGTGAAATTAGACCCTACCTGCTAATTCTTTCCTGTCCTTCCTCCAATCCAGTCAAGTGGATTATGCTCACTAACTAGCAGGTAGAGACCAGGAAACTGATTATAAATGGCCTGTGCCCAGACAGGAGCTAGTATTTGCCACACACCAGAGAGCCCAGCAACCAGGCCACCCAACAACCTCTGACTAGTCCAATTCCCTGCCAAAAAGCATTTGACAGGTGGAACAGCCCTGGAGAAGCCTTGTGCCTTGCCAGCTGCCACCACAGCAGTTACTGGGCTCCAAGAATGGCATTTAGTCTGTTGCTGCCAAGTCAGCCAGCATGACCTAGGTGAGAGACATGACAGTTCAAGGTCAGAATCATGTTCAATATCCTATGTTCTTTTGTGTCTTGGAAAAACAAGATGCAACCACCACTTACCTAAATGGGAATCCTTTGGACATGTGCCAACATAACAGCTAGTATCTTCATAGCCACGCATTCATGCAAAAAGAATGAAAACTGAAACCTAAGGTGGTCTTGGACTGGAGGGACTACAGGAAAGAAAATTAGTAGGTAAGGTCTTCATCTTCTGGGGTGTCCCTCAAGTCCAGACAAGCAGGACAGAGCAGTACTAACTGTGGGAGAGATCAAAAAGCCCCGCTAAAACCATCCTAAAACTTGTATCCTGCTGCTTGTGCACATCCAGGCAAGTGTTGCACAAAAGATGAAGGGAGGACTACATAGCCACCTTGACAAAATATCTAGGGGAGAACTCCCCACTTCGGACCAGGACCTCAGGCATCTGCCTGCCCTTTCAAATATGCTATCGTCTCCTAGATCCAGTCGGCAAAAGAAGCACTAGCCCCCCCCCCCCCACTACCCTTTTTCCAGGGGGAGGGGCCCCCAAAGAGGATGAAGCACCTCTCCAAATGCCAAAAGGGCCATCACTGCTAGAGGACCCTGTGGACATGCACCTCTGACTTAGAGGGGAAAACCTGAAATGAAAGGCTGAGATGACCTTAGGTATAAAGGATGAACTGCCCAGGACCACCTGCTCCTTAGAGAAAACACAAGGAAAGGCTGCTTGCAAGACAAGGCCTGCAACTCTGAAATCCATCAGGCCAAGAAACAAAGACATTGTGTCAAATCTTCGATAGAAGCACTCGGAAGGACTCAGATTTGGTGGGGGTGGGGGCAGTTGATTCCCTGCTAGAAAAACAGATATCCATTGGGTGCCCAAGGACAGCCCCTGCACCCAGCATCGGTAGCAAGTCAGGGCTGCCACTTAGACCTACAAGGAGCCCAAGGCATGGCCCTTTGTGGAGACCAGCACCCAAAAGGGCCAGACATTGTGCCCCATACACCAGGCCTCAAGTCTCCAAACCCTGACATAAGCCAGCAAGATCAAAATGCCATGCTTGTAGCTGGGTCATTATGGCCTGCTCCGAGTAGCGACAGCGCCTCAGCCTAGCCCTCAAGAGCCAGGCTGAAAAGAAAACCAAATCCACCAGAATGTACTCTAGGCCCTGGATCAGAAGATTTGGCAGTGGCAACTGAATGGGCTCATTTGCCAGGAGTCATATGAGATCCATGTACCATAACTGGTGGGACCAGATCAGCCCTGGTGTGCCTCTGTGCTAAATCACCCACCAAAGCAGGGGCCAGGTATAGCAACCACACCCAGGGCTACAACTGCAGAAGGGCACCAAGGCCCTCTGACATCAGGGATCGCCTCCAGCTGACAAAGTAAGATGCCTTTGCATTGTTGGTATGCCATCGGGGGTACCCCAGTGCTCCAGATTATGCAACACCTCATCCAAGGGACCATTCCCATGGGTCCAGTGTGTGGCGACTCAGGTAGTCTGCATGCACGCGTTCACCACTCTGGCCACATATGCTGCCAAGAGTGGCAAAGTGAGCCTCTGCCCAGTTCAGGAGTGGGAGGGCCTCCTGTGCCAATTGGGAGCTCTGGGTGCTGCCCTCTGACAGACTACTGCTTTGTGGTGTGCCAAGGGCAGGAATACCTCCAGTGCCAACCTGTGTCTCAAGGTGATTGATAGGCTACCACCACTTGTGCCAAGCAGTGGCTGCCCCAGCTGTAGACTCTCACATCTGTGGTGACCAAGGCCATCCCCACCTCCAAGTCCATCACCTCCAGCCACCAATGCAAACTGTTCCTTGCCCTCTAGGGCAAGGGAAGACTCGCTTCCATGGAACGTATCAGAGTTGACCAGTGGAACAGGAGATGAGCCTACAGCACTCGTGTGGAGACTGAAGCAGGTTCCTTGGGCCTGAGAGGCCATCATGGACACCAGAAGCTGCAGATAGTCCCAGGCTTGTGGTTGCAGCATCTGGCAGTCCTCTAATCTAATCCTGTAGTTTCACAATTGACCCTCCGGGAGGAATACCATGCCCTGGCAGGCGTTGAAACAGGCACCCAGGTATTCCAGGTTCTGCAACAGACAGCTGGCTCTTGGCAAAGTTGACCACCCCACTGAGGTCCTGCAGGCAATGCACCACTATCTGTCAAGTGCCGGCTCTGAGGGACTTCACCTGGATCAGCCAGCCAGTAATCCAGGTGTACCAGGATCCCCTGCTTCCAGAAATGGGTTGCCACAACCACCATCACACCCATGGAGCCATAGCCAACACAAAGGGCAAATGCTTGGAACTGGAAGTGCCTCCCAGGGACTACAAAGTGAAGGAAGCACTGGTGTTCCAACTGCACTGGAATATGCAGATAAGCCTTTTTTTTTTTTAAACAAAGACCCCCCGAACCACACACACTCCACTCACCGTGGCGCACTGCCACAGTCGTCCACCGCAGGATCTCAGTGTGAAAGTGCATCACCTTGAGGGCCCTGTTGATCCCCTTAAGACAAGAGAATGGGTTGCCAGGAGCCACCTTTGAGATCACAAAATAGATGGAATACCTGCAGAGCCCATCGGACTGTGTGGCATCAAGA
Source organism: Ichthyophis bannanicus (assembly GCA_033557465.1). Lineage (NCBI taxonomy): Eukaryota > Metazoa > Chordata > Amphibia > Gymnophiona > Ichthyophiidae > Ichthyophis > Ichthyophis bannanicus. Next base: position 921,890,069 of record CM066032.1, on the reverse strand, counting down.
CCACTGCCTCAGGCAGCAAAAGATGCTCAAGGGTGTCTCCCACAGCCCATTTTGTCTGGGCTGAAACTGCAAGGGGGTACCATGAATGCATCCAGAGGCTAGGTGAATTCAAGGGCAGAACCCTAATGGAGAAACTCCAGGACCCAGGCATCAGATATCTGGGCCCAGGTGGGGGAAGCATCCCTGTAGGTGGCTGCATCCCCACTGAGGCCCCCCAATCTTTGTTAATTGGGCTTGGCACACCCCCCCTCCCCTAGGCCACCTCCTCAAGAGGGCAAGCCATGCTGCAAGAACCCCCCTGATGTGGGTGAACCCTCCCCCCAGAGTCCCTATCACAGCCCTGTACTGGGCTGCCTCTACCCTCAAGTAGCCAGGGAGCCCTGGATTCTTCCAGCGACATCAACTTTTCCACATCTTCCCTGAAGAGAGACTTACCCGCAAAGGGAAGCTTGGTCAGCATAGTCTTGGAGGCCATGTCTGCCAACCAATTATGCAGCCACAACAGGTGGCATGAAGCTACAACGAGACCCACAAGGAATCAGAAAACAAACCAAAAAAAAAAAAAAAAAAAAGAAGAGCTGGCCAGAAAGGCTGTCCAACTGTAGCAGGGCATCAGGGAGCCAGAGACCTTCTCCTGAGGGCCCTGTGACCAGCAGAAGCAATCCCAGGCCATATATGCCCCACAGCTAGTGCCCTTAAGGCCCAGAATGGACACTAAGGCCTGTTTGAGGAGTGCCTCCATGCACTGGTTGTTAGTCCTTGAGGGCCATGCCTCTTACCACCAGGATGGTGGTCTTGGAAAGCACAGTTACTTGTAACAGGTGATCTCTGGGAACAGCAGGAATAAGTCTTCACATATGGGTATCGTCGGTACCGACTGAGCCTGCGTGGGAACGCATCCCACAGAGCCTGCATGCTGCCTTCCCACCCACCTCTCTCCAGTTCGAGTTTTAAGCTGAGACAGAGAGGAAAGGAAAGAGAGATACAACTCCTAGGGGAGGTGGGTGGGTTGTGAAGACTTATTCCTGCTGTTCCCAGAGATCACCTGTTACAGGTAACTGTGCTATCTCCAGGAACAAGCAGGAATGAGTCTTCACATATGGGGACTCCCCAGCTAGAGATGCCAGGGAGATCCCCAAGGTTGTGAGTCCCTGAGAAGGGCTCTACCTCCCCCCATGGATCTCTGGCATCCAACCAGGGATGGTGGGGTAGGAGTTGATCAGGTATGGAACAGGTGTTTGAGAACAGCCTGACCAAACAAGGCATCCCGGCGGGAGTCCTTGTCCAAGCAGTAATGGGCTGTAAAGGTATGAACTGAGGCCCAGGTGGCTGCTCGACAAATTTGGTCGATGGACACAGTTTAGATGAGCCATAGAGGCTGCCATGGCCCTCACATTGTGAGCTGTGACATGGCCCTCCAGAGAAAGGTTCTTACTCTGGTAGGCAAAAGAAATACACTGAGCAATCCAATTGGACAGAGTTCTCTTAGAGACTGGAAGTCCTAGATGAGAAGGATCAAAAGCAACAAAGAGTTGAGAGGACTTTCTATGTTGCTGTGTCCTTTGTAAGTAAAAGGCGAGCGCTCTTACAAACCAGGGTATGGAGATTCCTATCTGCACGAGGTCCTGGAAAAAAAAGACAGGTAAATACACCTCCTGATTCAAATGAAAAGGTGAGACCACTTTAGGCATAAAGTGTGGATTAGTCCTGAGGACTACCTTGTCATGATGGAACCTTGTATAAGGCGGGTTAGCCACCAAGACTTGCAGCTCACTGATGCAGCGAGCTGAGGTGACTGCAATGAGAAAAATAACTTTCCAGGAATGGAATTTCAAGGAGGTAGTGGCTAAGGGTTCAAAGGGTGGCTTCATAAGCTGGCCAAGAACCAAATTCAAGTCCCATGCCACTGGAGGTGGTCTGATGGGAGGTTTAGTTAGAAAAAGGCCTCAAATCTTGCAAGAAGAGGATGAGAGGAAACAGGCTGTCCATTGAGAGGCTTAAGGGATGCTGCAATAGCACTCAAATGGACTCTTACTGAGTTCGTTTTGAGGCCTGCATGGGATAAATGCAGCAAATACTCCAGTAAAGAATTCAGAGGTATTGTCAGAGGGTTAAGACCCTTCTCTGCACACCAAATGGTAAACCTTTTCCATTTAAAAGCATAGGAATGTCTAGTGGAAGGCTTTGTGGAAGCATGAAGGATATCCTTCACTTGCTGAGAAAGATGCAAATCTTGATGGTCTAGGCCTTCAGCAACCAGGCCCTGAGATGAAGAGACTGGGGATTTGGGTGCCACAACGTTCCCTCCTCCTGGGACAGGAGGTCTGGATCAGATCCCAAATCCAGGGAGGGAGCTTGAGAGAGATGCAGAAGTAGAGGGTACCACACTTGGCGTGGCCAATGTGGTGCTATGAGGATCATAGACCCCTTGTCTCTCTGAAGTTTGAACAGTGTCTTGGGAATTAGGGGAATGGGTGGAAAGGCATAGAGGAAGTCTTGCCCCCAATGAAGGAGGAAGACATCCCTAGCCTGAACTCCCTGACACAGAATTCTGAAACAGAACCGGGGAAGTTTGGCATTCCACGGACTTGCAAACAGGTCTATGTCCGGGGTTCCCCAAATTAGGAAGATCCTGGCTATCTGGTCCCCATGGAGGGACCATTCGTGTGGAAGCAGAACTCGACTGAGTCTGTCTGCCCAAGAGTTTTGAACCCCTGGAAGATACACTGCCATGAGATGAATTTGATGCTCTCTGGCGAAGGCCCACAATCTCAAAGCTTTGTTGCAAAGCGACAGAGCCAGTCCCGCCCTGCTTGCTCACGTAGAACATGACTACTTGGCTGTCCGTGTGGATGAGGACTGTCTTGTAGCTGAGCAGGGTGTGGAAGACAGAGCTAGAAAGATTGCTCTGAGCTCTAAGAGGTTGATATGCAGAGATGTCTCCTCTGGAGACCAGATGCCTTGAGTGGAGAGATCTTGAAAATGAGCTCCCCAACCCCTTGGAGAGGCATCTGTTGTAAGGGTTGCTTAGGGTAACACCTGTTGAAAGGGGGACCCCAGCAACAGATTTTGAGTGGACCTCCACCACTGGAGAGAGCAAAAAAGGCGACTGGAGGTTGCTATTTTGTCTGACAGGCACCCTGATGCCTGGGTCCATTGGGTGGACAGAGTCCATTGAGCTGCCCTCGTGTGAAGGCGAGCGTAAGGAACCACATGCACGGTGGATGCCATGTGGCCTAACAGTTGTAGTATTTCTCGAGCAGTTAAATGGGACTTTAACTGAATTGGTGAGGCCAACTGCACCAAGCGTAGGCAACAGGCCTGGGGAAGATAGGGGCCTTGCTGGATACCACAACTGCAAGGGTCTATGAACTCTAAAGACTGAGTAGGGGTGAGATGGGACTTTGGGATGTTTATTACAAGTCCCAGATACTGAACACGCCTTGTGCAGGCTAGGGAAGCCTGGGCCTCTGACTGGGCTGGAGCTCGGATGAGCCAGTTGTCCAGATATGGGAATACGAATATCCCTAGTGCGCATAGAAATGCAGCTACTACTGCCATGCATTTTGTGAACACTCTTGGTGCAGAGGCCAGACCGAAAGGAAGCACTCTGTATTGGTAGTGCTTTCCTTGATAAAGGAAGCAAATGAACCTTCTGTGTGTTGGATGGATGAGGACATGGTTGTACGCATCCTTGAGGTCTAGAGAACAAAGCCAATCCTGACTCTGAAGGTATGGAATGAGAGCACCAAGAGAAATCATCCTGAATTTCTCCTTGCATAGAAACTTGTTCAATTCTCTGAGATCTAATATGGGTCTGTAGCCCCCTGTTTTCTTTGGGATGAGAAAGTAGGGGGGAGTAGAACCCTGAGCCCTGTTGAAGGGGTACTTCTTCTATTGCCCCTTGGGCAAGAAGGGTAGCAATCTCCTGACCCAGAAGGTCGAGGAGAGATGTTGGAGAATTGAACTGTCTCAAAATGGTGTGAGGAGGAAGGTTTAAGAAATGAAGCTTGTACCCCTCCCTTATGTTGGAGAGGGTCCACTGCTCTGCTATGATTTGTTCCCATCTGGGAGCAAAGTGAGCTAACCTTCCTGGAATGGTGAGGCTCTGGTTGTTTTAGAGCCAGAAAGGCTAGGTTCTCTAGTTGTAAGTCAAAGGCCCTGAGGAGGCTGAGGCTGTTGGGCCGTAGCAGTCCTTGCAGCCTTAGGCTTGGCCTGTTAAGTTGTTGCTGTCTCTTTGCAGCAAAACGACCTGCAGGAGATGCCTGCTGACCATAAACAGGATAATCTCCCCTTTTTGGGGAAACCCCCTTTTTGAAGAACCTTTTCTTAAAAGGAGCAGAAGTAGACTTTGAAAGTCTAAGGCAGAATTTTCAGCATCCATCTGAGTGGCCTTTGCTTGCCAATCTTTGCCAAAAAGGTTTTCACCTGTACAAGGAAGATTTCCTAGTCCATCCTGAACCCAGGGTTCCAAATCAGAAGCTTGTAGCCAAGCAACTCTGCGTGCACCTATGGCAATAGCTGAGGCTCTGCTGGCACACTCAAAAGAGTCAAAGGCTGCACGGTTGGAATACTTGGAAACATCCTGGGCATGTTTAAGCCAGCTGAGAAACTCCTCCCTTTTATCTTCTGAAATAAAAGGAGATAAAGTTTGCAGATCTGTAACTTTTTAGAAACATCCCCATATAGAGACTATAAGAGTTGATTCTGGCAGCAAGCATATTGGCCTGGAAAATTCTCCTGCCAAAAGCATCTAAGGTTCTGCATTCTCTTCCTGGAGGATTAGATGAGTGCCTTTTTGCACTCTTCTTCATAGCAGACTCCACCACAATAGAGTGGTGAGGAAGCTGACTCTTATGAAAGCCAGGACAAGAAGGAACACGGTACATGGTGTCCAAGCTATGAGAATGAGGGGAGATGGTGAGAGGAGTCTCCCATATGCCCAACATGTGATCATAAAGGATCTCATGAATTGGTAAAGTAGCTGCCTCTTTAAGAGCCTTAGGATATTGTAAAATATCAAATTTTTTGGCTCTAGGCTCTGCCTCAGGGGCCACTGAAATGGAGAGGCCCCTGGCCACTTCCCTAATGAAGTCTTGAAAAGACAAGTCTTCTGGAGGAGACATTCTTTTTGGAGAAGAGGGCTCCTGAGGAAGGAGTACTGATGCTTCCACAGAAGCCTCTGATTCAGAGTCTTCAGAGGAATCGAAGTATCGCCTGTCTGGATGCTCCTGCATAGCCCGATACACGTACCGAGTGGTATCGACATCAGGAGTGATCGGTACTGATGGGCATCACAGATCAGGGTACCACTGCAGTTGACACTTAAGCCGATGTCGATGCAATCAGTACTGGCACCGGAACCAATATCGGTACCAGTGCCAGAACTGGTACCGACAAATGAGTTTGTTGCAGTACCGGAGGCGTCGCAGCTTGTATGAATGCCGTAATGGCACGCTGCATGGTCAGAATATTCTGATCCATCGACGCCACCAATGTCTGGATGTCGGTACCAGTGGAAACCGGTACCCCAGAACATGGCAACAGGTGATCGGTCGAGGCTGAGCCATCGATGTCAACCTGTGACCTCATAAAGCTTTGGAAGCCGGAGCCTCCCGCTGGGGTAATTTTGCCGGTGCAGATTCCTCAAGAGCAAGCCCAAAGGCATCTTGATACTTAGAGGGAGATCTACCCTTCGAGGACCAGCTGGACTTAATTTTGGTTACCTGAGATCCACGGGAGGAAGAAGCATCCCTGGAAGACGTCGATGCCACCTAAGCTGCATCAGAGGGAAACAGGGTACTGAGCTTGGCTGCTCGATTCTGTAGACCTCTTTTAGACATCATGGAACAGATGGCAAGACTTCGACTCTCATACTTTGGACACATCATGCGAAGAGAGAGATTATTAGAGAAAGACATCATGCTTGGCAAGGCAGAAGGTCAACGCAAGAGAGAGGCCAGCGATGAGGTAGATCGATACAATTGAAAGCAAGTTCTGCTATGAGGGGACATGGGATGAGGGTGAAGGGGGATAGATTCAGGAGTGATATTAAAATTTTTCTTTATGGAAAGAGTGGTGGATCCATGGAATAGTCTCCCAGTGGAGGTGGTAGAGATGAGGACAGTATCTGAATTCAAAAAAAGCATGGGACAAACACAGAGGATCTCTAAAGGAAAAAAGGGGACTGTTGTAGTTGTTGATAATGGAAGGACAGACTAGATAGGCCATGTGGTCTTTTTCTGTCATCATATTTGTATGTATGTATGTATGTATGTATGTATGAACAGGACTCACAATTCGTGATGGAGTGGTCAGGACCCAAACATTTTAGACACCAGTCATGTGTGTCAGTGACAGAAATAGTGCCGCTGCACTTCGTGCACTTTTTAAACCCAGAAGCGGGCTTTTCCACAAGGAAAATTTTTCCTAGGCCTAAGGCCAGGAAAGAAAAATGCACAGAAGTGAGAAAGTAGTTTTTTTTTTTTTTTGTTTTTTTTTTAAAGAAAGACCGGCAGTACCGGTCCGACGTCGAAGGTGGCAGACACGCGACCAAAGAAATAAAAGAAAATAAAGAAATTCTTCAGTGGTGACAGGAACACGACCTGCTGGTTCCGCGGAAAAGAAGAACTGGAGAGAGGCGGTTGGGAAAGGCGGGAAGGCAGCGCACAGGCGCTGTGGGATGCTCCCAAAAGCTTTCTTTCTGGATGTTGGGGAGCGTTCCCACACAGGCTCCGTCGGTACCGACGATACCCATATGTGAAGACTCATTCCTGCTTGTTCCTGGAGATACATAGAAATATGACCGAAAAAGACCACATGGCCTATCTAGTCTGTCCTTCCATATCAAGAACTACAACAGTCCCCTTTTTACCTTAGAGATCCTGTTTATGCCATGCTTTTTTAAATTCAGTTACTGTCCTCATCTCTACCACCTCCACTGGGAGACTATTCCACGGATCCACTACTCTTTCCGTAAAGAAATATTTCCACATATCACTCCTGAATCTCTCTCCCTTCACCCTCATCCCATGTCCCCTCGTAGCAGAACTTGCTTTCAATTAAAGAGATTTCAGTCATATCACCTCTATCCAGCCTTTCCTCTAAAGTGTACATATTAAGATCTTTAAGTCTGTCCTCATATGCTTTATAACGAAGACCACTAATCATTTTAGTAGCCACCCTCTGCACCAACTCCATCCTGTTCACATCCTTTTGAAGGTGCGGTCTCCAGAATTGCACACTACTCATTTGGATGTCAACAGGATGGAGTCGGTGCAGAGGGTGGCTACTAAAATGATTAGTGGTCTTCCATGTCACCGCTGCCACCAAGCCAACCACCTGTAAACTCCCGCAGGATTGGATACAGCTGAGCTATGATATGCTCCACCTACAGTCCTGCATCTGGGGTGCTCCACTCATTGGAAAATAGCCCCCAGTGAACTATTGACAAAACAGATTCAAAGGAGCAAATAAGTAGCTATCTAAAGCGCCATCAGGGCTCTCAAAAAATCACTCTCCTTACCGTCCCGGCGCACAGCTCATTAAACGGCAACGTCACTCACTGCTGCAGGGAGCAACGTGTACAGCAAGATCTGTCCCCACTGAGGTAAAGGCTGACTGAACCCTCCGCGGTGCACCGATGCCAGTCAGCCCACAGGATACCAAGAGCTGTGGCCTGAGGGGCTCTCCCCTGTCCAGTCTAAGAGGAGAGAACCTGTGCTCTGCTCCAGAAAGTAAGAGGGAGAAAGTCCTCAGCCTGAGGCCGGCCTCACCAGGGTGTGTTTTTTTTGTTTTGTTTTTTTATATTTAAAGGGCTAGTACCTCAGAACCCTAAATAAATTTAAAAAAAAGTTAAAGGGACCAAATTAAATTTGAAAAAACTTAAGTCTAACTATTATGCTCCTTATTCGTTCTAGTGAGCCCAGCACCTAGGCTCACTATGTCCTCCAGCTGCATGGAGACTGGACACACTGGGGGCTGATGGGAGAGACCAGCAGTCTACATCCAATGATGTCATGATTTTGACATGCCCAGGCTCCAAGCTGAAGACCTGGAACTCTGGGGAAAAGGTGGACCAATGCTGCAGCCCTCAACCCTAGCTGTATATTAGGGGGTCGAGTTGAGAAACTGTGGGCATCATGCAGGATGAGAGGCCCTAAGCTCTGCAAAGTCTGATCCAAGTTGGCAGTGGTTTTCACCAAAACCATGGGACCACCACTGCCACACTCACTGCCTCCGCATGGTGAGAAAATGACCTGGCATCCAAGCCAGAGCATTCCAGGACTCCCCCAGTTTCTCCACTGCTTCCACCCCTGACTTCATGGCACAACCTGTTGAAAGCTGTGCCCAGCAGCAGCCACACAGCAGTTTCAATCCACGTGGCTGTGGCACTAACACACCCCCAGAAACAAAGAGGTGGTATACCCCTAACCGGGACCCAACAGGTCTTATCTAGGAACCCCCCCTCTCCCCCTCCCCCCCTGAGAACTGAGGATCTTTCCTGTTTCCCTCACTAAAGTGTGTCCTTGTCAATGAGCTTTACCGGCAGCAAGGGAAGAGGTAGAAATGGCACAGCAGCTCTTAAGCTCTGGCCCCCTCCCAAGACTAAGGAGGACGAAAGGAGGGAGCAAGGCAGAAGGGCTACTGGTGGGAAATTGGGGAAAAGACCCAGGTCCATTGGGTTCTGCACCACAGCCTTGCTGGGCTCCACAGTCCAGTCAAAAGCTATGCTCACCACCTACTGGAGATTGACAAATACTGGCTCAAGTCAGTGGGCACAGGCTATTTATACTGATCTGGCGTGGAGTAGCCTAATGGTTAGAACACTGGCTTGGTAACCAAGCAACCAGGGTTCGATTCCCACTAGCACTCCTTGTGGCCTTGGGCAAGTCACTTAACCCTCCATTGCCTCGGAAGAAAGGCCTGGCAATCTACTTCCAGTGACTGCCAAGAAAACCAGGAGCTTCTGGGTAGCCAGGACCGACTCAAAGGCACACATTGCATTTTGAGAGTTTGTCTCCACCTGCTGGTTGGTGGGCATAACCCACTTGTCTGGGCTGATGAGCCACTCTGGAAATTGTAACTGCCCAATCCTGTTTAAATGAACTATGGGAGGCAGGAATGGGGAGGGGGTGTTCTCAAACTATTGAGTTTACTTAATGTTCAGAAAAAAAAAGGAAAACGTTGAAGGGGGCCCAAATATGGAGTCTAACTGTATGGTGGATTTTTAATAGTAAGTATATTCTTATGAACAATTCCTCTATCTGTAACCATCTTGGGTGGCCTGTTTTTGTATTTTGTGCAGACCCTGACAAAACAAGAGCTACAGGAGATGGACTTTTCTAAAGGCTTTCAGTGATGGATATCTATTTTATACTGGATAACAAACAATTCAAATGTTATACTTATTTTGTACCAATAAGACACTAGCACAACTGATGCCTTAATATATTAAAGGAGACTGCTACATAAACTCAAAATGTTGCTGCACCTGGGGGAATTCTGCATAAAAGTTTAAAGGAAAAAAGAAAAACCAATCTCCACGTTTTTTTGTGCAAAATGCCCCATCATAAAGCCTAACTACTCCTCTAGACCTGAAATTCCCCCTGCCTTTTCCCTCTTCAGCCCTCACAGTTCTCCAATACCCAAGTATTCTTAGTTTCCCAGTTCTTTCCCCTTTAACTTCTAGCAAGATCTCTACTGCTGTCCATCAGGTTGACCCTCACCTCACTTCCCTCCCTTTTCCTCAGGCATATGCTTCTACTTCTCCAGCAAATACCCATCTCCATCCACCACCTTATTAAAGCCTCACCATTTCAGAAATGCAGCACAGCCATGGGAGTGAAGGGATATGCTCCCGCAGCTGTGAAACAGGCTCAGGCACTCAAAGCTTGTGTGGTCTGGGCATGCCTCACCACTTGCTGCTGCCTGCACATAATTTCGCATATCAAGGGCAGTGTTCTGCACAATGCAGAAGTCCCATAGGAATGTACACAACTTCAACACCAAAATGTAATTGTTCCATACTTTCAAGTACTTCTTCCTCTGACAGCCACAAGCAGCAAAGGAAGAAAGGTATTTGCAGAAGATCACATTTAATTTCTTCCTTGATAAGCCACTAATTTTACAGCAAAACTGTCAGTTAAGTCATTTATCTGCTCTGTATGCAAGTTCAGATTCTTGGGTTATCAAGTTCTCTAGTCTTAAAGCTAGCCTAAAAGCCCAGCTTAAAAGCGAACACTTTAGCCCTTATCCATTTCATGCCCAAATTTAACCATTTTCCATAAGTGTAACTGATCTTTTGTCCCGTTTGCCTGTCTTGACTATATTAAGCTATACAGAGAAGGGACTTGTGTAAACAGCATGTGTCTAGCAGCACCACAGAAATTAGTGGTGGTGATAGCAAATAATCCCATCTCCACACACTAAGGAGGATAGCTAAGACAACTTAGCAATATGCTTCTACAAATGATCCAATCCAGCTGGAAAGTTTACCTGGCATTTTCTTTTTAATAGCATCCTTTGAACTTGCATAAATCATTTTGCTCTTCAGTGGTGCACATTCTGGAGCCCTACAAAATGTAAAAAGGTCACAATGTTAACACACTACAAAAAAAAAAAACAGTCTAATCCAACTGTTTGTTTCTTGGCCCTTTCTAGCTTTTAATATCTTATGAATGGGTATAAAAGTCTTATTCAAGTGGTCTTCTGAGACTTCCAGCTCAACTGAAATTATAGCCGAGATCTGGGGATTTCTTTCATTCTGCTGGTGCCCAGACCTGTCCTAACATCCTCAAATCAACCGGATAATGGTATCTTCAATGATTACATAACAGTTGCATACATTTATAAATACTGCCTTATTTCATGCATATTCCATCATATATACCCTGAACACTCAACTGACTGAAGCTCTCCAGGCCAGGTTTGGGAATCACTACCTTATTTTCTTCTCTCCCCCAGCCATATAGCACTAAAGCGACAATCCTTGATTGTTCCCATAGTTCCTTTTGCAATGTACCAATCATGGACCTCAAGTCTGGTTATCATATCAACGTTGAATGATTACTTGAATCTAAAGAGCTGTAAGAACATTGCTTACATAGCCTCAACAAATTAATCTAGTGCCATCCAAGTGACTCTACAGCACTAGTATTGGGCTGGCCATTCAAAGAGTAATTTTAAGCAGATCAGGTCCAGCAAGTCATTTCTTGGAATCAGAGCTTAGTATTTGTAGCATTGGGTAAAACGACTGTCAATGGCTAGCTGAGTAACCAGAGTTAAGAGCTTAAGGTTATCTGGTTAAATAGGTCAATTACAGTCAATAGAACTGTGGTTAACTGGTCAGCATGGCAAGGAGAGAAGTATGAAACAGGACATGTACCAGAACACCAGTAGATTTGCCCTAGCCCAACTGTGTGGTCTGCCTTGATTAGTTTTTAAGCTCTGATGAGCAGCAACCATCTTACTTGTATGCATGGTGCTGCATATGCCTTGTAGTGCTATACAAAGTAGTAAACATTTCCACTTTTGCAGAAGCTTTGCCTGTTTGCCTTATGCATATGGTTGGTTACAATTGCATCATAGTATAGAGAGTGTTATATTATGGCATCTGTATGGATATTCTCAAGTTTACTAAATTTTGCTTGGCTTCTCAAAATTAAGGGTGGATTCTATTTTAATATACATAAACTTTTGCATTGTAATATAGGATTTCAGAAGGGGTTGCAGCAGGAAGCTTAGTTAACTGGGGGATTCTTCAGAATGGAATTTTTGGAACCAAGGATCACAAGTGCTTCTATGCTGTGAGCATGGCCTGGTAATTTTTTTTTTATTATTATTGCACAAAGGGCTGTACGTAAACCTTGAAATGTGGAGTGCAGATATGGCCAATTCTAATTTTTGTTGGAATAAAGGTTAAGGCAAGGATGAAGCAATTAGTCCTTACCTGCTAATTGGTGTTCCTGAAGGAACTCCAGTCCAGTCCCTTTACTTCTGGGTTGCACAACTCTTCCAGCAGCTTGGAGGCTGAGCCCATCATTGTCTTGATGGTGTGGTATAAATACCACTGGCAACACCCCTAGGCACCAGTAAACTATTGAAAAAGCAGTCCTATTGACTATCCACTAAAAAACTTACAACACGCAAAGAACTCCTCCTCCCTAAACTACAAACTAAAAACCTCAAAAAAAAAAAAGTGAAAAGAGGAGTAAAGGTGACCAGGGAGAGGAAGGAAGGAGAGGGCTTGCCCAAGGCCGACCTAGCCTTCACCCACTCTCCACGGCCCCTTCCTAGTGCGCCGTCACGCTGCCAGGGTTCTTTAGACCAGAAACCCCCCCTTCGCTTCGCCCTCTGTACCCTGTCGCTTACTGAAAACCGAACCTGGGTGGGATCAGTGACTGAACTGGAGTTCCTTCAGGAACACCAATTAGCAGGTAAGGACTAATTGCTTCTTCCTTATCAGAACTCCAGTCCAGTCCCTTTACTTCTGGGATGTAACAGAGCAGTTCAAAACTTGGGGCGGGGTTCGCCAGCCCGAACCGAAGCACTGCATTCCCAAACCTGGTGTCTGCTCTTCTCTGGACATCCAGCCTGTAGTGCTTGGAAAAGGAATGCAGCAAGGACCACGTAGCCGCTCTACAAATGTCCAGCGGTGGCTGGACCAAGCTGTGCTCTGCCCAAAAAGCCGCTTGCGCCCGCGTTGAATGCGCGCGAAGCCCTACTGGGACCCTTCTCCCCTTGAGAACATAGGAGGAGGCAATCGCCTCCTTGATCCACCTAGAGATGGAAGCCTTGGCCGCCGCCTCCCCTTTGTGTACCCCCCCAAACTGCACAAATAGGCGTTCGGACTTTCGGAAGGGTGCTGTGCAGGAGAAGTAATGCTTTAGCACTCTATGCAGGTCCAGGCGTCGCAGCCTGGCTCCATCCCCCTTCTTGCGATTCCCTTGCGAAGGATGGAAGCGAAACCGATTGGTTCACATGAAAAGGGGAAACGACCTTGGGCAAGAAGGAAGGAACCGTCTGCAAGACCACCCTATCTTTGAAAAACAAAAGAAAGGGAGGCCGGGGGGGGCGGAGCCTGACAGGGAGCAAGATGGCTGCTTGATTCCTTTTCTCCCTTCAATCCTGTCTTGAATCCTGCTCGTCCCGTGTAAAGAGGTAGCGGTTTGACCCCCCCTCCGACCTATCATCGTAGGGCAATGGTGTCAGGTAAATCGGGCAGGTCGGAATTCAGCATGGCCTCGAATACCAGCGTCAAGACAGAAACCAGACCCCCCTTCCCCGCAAAAGCCAGTGGGCCCGCGAGAGAGCATGGATGCTATGCAGGAAATGCTGGCCGAAATCCAAGCTGTTAAGAGAGATGGTGGAGGCTAACGGAGAAACGTTGGCTGGTGTACAAGCTGATATTTTGGAGCTCAATGAGATGAAGGAGCAAATCATGGGGCTCGCAGAAAAAGGGGCTGGGCTTGAAAGTAAGGTCAAATGCCATGAAGAGCGGCTGAAACTCTCCTTGACCAACAGTAAGCGAATCGCTCAACTTGAACGCAGTTTGGAGGATCTCAACAATCACACTCGCCAGAACGTGCGCATCGTTGGTGTCCCTGAGGGTGCTGAAGCCGGGAACATGATTGCCTTCTTAGAAACAAACTTACCTAAGCTCCTGCGCCTGGAATTTGTCCCTCCATTAGAGTTTGAGAGAGCTCATTGTGTTCCGGTCCAAGGGGGGGGGGGGAGGGGATGCAGGGGCAGAATCCACGGCCTATCATTATGAGGCTTTTGAGGAACCAACAGGCCCTGAAAATTATGTCAGCGGCGAAGGCTTTGGCGCCGGTAAGCTTGGACGGGCATAACATTGCGTTTTCCCCTGTATTTCAAACAAAGCGGACGGTTGAGAGGCAGAGGCAGATGCTTGCTCTCAGGCCACGGCTACAACAGCTCCAGGCCCACTATGGACTCTTTGTGCAGGGTCACTCTTAACCGAGCTGGAGCAATCAGACACGTTCTTTTGAGGACCCGCAAGCGCTGCTAAAGTTTGTGGAGGAGCAGGAAGCCATGTTGATGAGATAGACTGTTCTTTCTGCCTATTAGCTTTGCCGGTCTAGTGTATGGATGCGTGTAGGCCGCTGGTTACACTGATTGCTTTTTCCTTCTCTGTTGTGTGCCGTTGAGTGGATTTGGCTAGACTCCAGGTTAGAGGGGGTGCTGGTGAAAAAGCTTATTGGGGGCAAGGTATCCTTCTGGGGGGCTCTTTCTTTCTCTTCTTCTTTGTCCCTTCCCTCCCCTCCTCCCCTTTTCTTTTTGTTTCAGATCTTTCATTCTACCAGTGTAGTCCTTCTGCTAAGGGTCCCTGGAGTATGGAGGGGGAGGGGAGGGGGTAGTTGTGTATATCAAGGTAGTTGTTTACATCATAGGGGGGAGGGTCAAAGATGGTTTCATAAGGGGTTTTTTTTGGGGGGGGGGGGGGGATTAGGGAGTACCCTTGCAAAGGATGGTTTCTCCAGTATTTAGTTTGTTCTCGGTTTGCGTTGTCTCCATGTAGAGGGGAATGGTACTTAGAGGTCCGGTGTGTCATGAGATGTGTAATATACTCTGTGTCTGTTATGTTTAAGAGCTGCAATGGGATCACTTAAATTATCTGAACGTGAAGGGAATCAATAACCCTATCAAGCGCAAAAAAATTTTATATTGCAGGAAGAAAGAAGCTGACATTCTTCTGCTGCAAGAGACCCGATTGCCGCTTGGGGAGGCACAAAAGCAGGGGGGGGGACCGACACACTATACGCTAATTGGTGTAGCTGAGGCGTGCCACAAGAAGAATGGGGTGTTAATTCTGGCCCGGAAAGCACTCCAGCCGGTCATTGAAATGACACAGGCAGACCCGGGGGGGGGGGGGGGGGTATGGGTGAAAATCTGACTTCGAATTGGGGACCGGACATTCGGCATAATTTAATTTTATTTATTACAATCTTTTATATACCGTGCTATTTGGTATCAGCGCGGTTCACATACAACAGAACAGGCTATTCTGTGTTTACAGCAAACAGGTATATAAACTTGGGTAAACATAAGGTTAACTTATTACAAACATGATTATATAAAAGGTATCATGACACCACAAAAGTCCTAGCAATCTTACTGAGAAAGTGGGAGAGGCTATCTGAAGATAAGGTGTCTCTTATTTGGGGGGGCTTTGGCTGGGGATAATGTTTGGTGGGTAGTATGAGGAAAAGGTGATATTTAAGTGCTTTCCTAAATTGGGTTAAGTCGGTAATGGCACGAACGCTTGGTGGTAAGGCGTTCCAGCATCTTGAATGTGTAATGAATGTGTACGGCCCGAATACTGATGTGCCCTTTTTCTGCATGGTGGCTGAGGCGGCGCAGGAACTCGCTCATTGTGATCTTATCTTGGGGTTGGGGGGGGGGGGATTTCAACTTATGATGGATCCCTTATTAGACCGGCAACCCTATAGATCTACTAGATCTAATCGAGCTGCCACGGTGCTCAACGGAATGGTGCAGGAGATGAATCTAGTAGACATATGGCGGTTGTTCTTTCCCTCGCAGGAGTTGTTCACTTTTTACTCTCTCCCGCATGGGTCACATTCGAGGATCAATTTTTTTCTGATTTCCAGGTCCCTCGCTTCTCAGGTAGAAGACACAAATCGGGGCATGTACTGTCTTGGACCATGCGGCTGTTTTTATGTTCTTAGTATCTGATGCTGCCCCTGATAGGAGTTCTGGGTGGTTCTTTCAAAGGTCATTGCTAGCAGATCTGGATTTTTGTGAGTATCTGAGGGGGGCAATCAAGGAATATTTTGCGGTGAATCTCCCAGAAGCCACGTCTGGATGGGCGTGGTGGGAGGCCTTTAAGGCATCTTTGCGTGCTAAAATCACCAGCTTTTCCATCAGGGCAGCAGGGCAAAGGAAGTTAGAGCTGAGGGAGCTTGAGGCTCAAGTTCGGGCGGGAGAGAGACTTAAGATCAAGAACAGAACCCTGTATCTTGCTGCGCTTGCAAAAGCTGAGATATCAGTATAATAAAACATTCTAAGTCAGGAAGCTGAAAAGCTATCGCATGCACTGAAGGCAAAATGTTACAGGGAACAAGATAAGGCAAATAGGCTGTTGGCAGCAACTTTGAATCCGAGAGCAGAGAGGTCTAAAGTCGTTGCAATCATGTCCAACAATCAGAAGCTACTCACCAAGACCCCAGATATAGCCGAGGCTTTTAGGTCTTTTTATGCTGGGTTATACACCTGAAGGGGGGGGGGTGGACAATGGGAAGGAGTGTGATGATTTTTTGGAACATTCTGCACCCCACCCTTTGTCCAGCAAGCGTTGGACTTGGAAGGCCCCTTTTCTTCGGGTGAACTTCAGACAGCCCTTAAGCAGGCAAGAAAAGGCAAAGCAGCTGGCCCTGACAGGCTACCTATTGAGCTATACCAAACGTTCCAAGGGGAACCTCTCCCTTATGTGGCTAAATATTATCAGCTTTTACATGAGCAGGTGCCCTCAGTGGGTGGTTTCAATGAAGCCATGATTGTGGTACTAGGCAAACCGGGTAGAGATGTTCTTAAGGTGGAGAATTGCAGGCCGATATCGCTGTTAAATGCCGATTACAAATTTGCAGCCATCATGGCAAACAGGCTGGCAAAGGTTTCGTCCGACTTGATTCACCCCGATAAATGCGGTTTCATGCCTGGGATGGCAATGTCAGATAATGGCTGTTTATTGTTGAACCTCATAGGCGCCTCAGAACGGTCTGTTCTCCTATAGTTGGGATTTCTTTGGACGCCGAAAAGGCCTTTGATAGGCTTGAATGGGCCTTTCTGGTCAGAGTTTTGCATTGGTTTGGATTCAGGGAAGGTTTTATTAGATCGATTCAGGTTCTGTATTCTCCTCAGGCACGCATCCTGGTAGATGGTTTGTTGTCTGCCCCCTTCTTGCTGCATCAAGGGACAAGGCAAGGATGCCCCTTATCACCTATCTTGTTTAATATGGCATTGAGCCCTTGGGGCTTTTAATCAGACAGACATTCTGAAGGGATCTGCGGTATTAAGATCGGGGATCTTCAGATAAAGTTGGCAGCCTATGCTGATGACCTGTTGCTCTTTTCGCAACCTGGTTCTTTAGAGGAGATCTTAAAGGTGATTGCTAGCTATTCGAAGGTATCTGGGTATAAAATAAATTGGTCCAAGTCCGTGGCCTTCCTTATGAATAGAGCCACCTTCTGAGGAAATAAAGGATTTCCCTTTTGTCTGGGAAGCGAAGGCGATAAAGTACCTTGGGGTAAGATTTTGTTGTTCCATTGAAGAACCCTCTCTGCTTAATTGTAAGCATATAGAGGAGCTGATCATGACTTTCACGACAAAATGGTCCCTGTTGCATTTATCTTGGTGGGGTCGGGTGGCGTCTATAAAAATGGTCCTAGCTCCAAAATTAAATTATATCCTAGAAATGTTGTTAATTCCCTTTCCACAAAAAGCTTATAAAGGGTGGGAGAGGTCCACAGTTACCTTTTTTGTGGCAGGGGAAGCCCCCCAGAATTGCTCTCAGTAAGTTAAAAGTGAATAAGGATATGGGTGGGGTGAACTTCCCGGACTTCTGGTGATATCAGGCCTTTTTACTCAAGCAGGGTGCACTCTGGTGTCCCAGGAGAGTGCGGGTCCACACCCAGTATGGGTTGATGTGGAAAAGTAGCTGGTAGAACCGATCCCGTTATACCTACTGATTGGTATGATGTGCCAGGCCTCTTCACCTTCTTTGGTGGTAGTTGTGGCAACCCAAGCAGCCTATCATAGCTTGGCAAGGGTTATGGGCATGAAGAATTTGGTGTCCCCCTCGATGCCAATATGGCATAATCCTTTGTTCAAAAATCTGGCATAAAACAATAGGCTGGAGGCAGTGGCAATCAAAAGGTATTTGGACGGTTGGCCAACTTCTTCAGGTGGGGGGCTGGAAACACTGGGTGAGGTTGCAGCAGGAGTTTGACTTACCGTTGGCTTGTCAATTCCAGTGGATCCAATTAAAAAGTTGTCTGTTAAAGGCTGGGGTGACAAGAAGGAATTCAACACCGGCCTGGGGTTTATATGAGTTGGCTCTTTCATATTCTAGTAAGCCAGGTGTAGCATCTAAGTTTTATGCCTGAGGGAGGGAGGGAGGCTCACCTCCAAATGTGAATCAAAGAGGCTGGGAAGTCGATTTAGATACTCATATTTCCTCCCAAGACTGGTCGCTATTGTGGTCCAAGATCAATAGGGTCTCTAAAGCTGCGGGTATGACGCAAACCTTATTCTTCTTGCTACATCGTGCCTTTATCACTCCTAATAGGCTTTCCAGGTGGAAGGTGGGAATGGATAACTTATGTTGGTCATGTTCCCTTTACCCTGGGACTTATAAACACATGTTTTTTGATTGCCTTTACGTTCAAAGTTTTTGGCTCTTAGTGTGGGAAAAGATTCAAAAGATCATGTTTTCAGGCTCCCCTCACTTTGCAGGTAGTGATTCTGTGCTCTTCAATGGGTGGTCTTCCCAGCATGAAAGGCAAGTGCTTCTTGCTGGACTTCGTTGCCATAGCTTTAAAACAAATTATGGTATGTTGGAAAGACTTCAGCAAGCTGGAAGTTCAACAGTGGTGGAACATGGTGCGTCTTGATGCCGGTTATGAGAGAGTGCAGGATCATGCCTCCAATTTTAAGGGGCGCATGAGCAGTTCTGAACGGGATGTTTTCTGACAAGTGGAGGTGGTTAGATAACTATGCTGCGAAAGCAAGAATGTGTTCGTAACTATTGGGACCTACAATTGGGGTTCATTTGATCAATCTGTTCTGATAGTACTGCATAAAGAGCTTTCTGCTGGGCTTGTGTTGTGGCAGTAGTGATCCACATGGAGACAGGATAGTTGGGGAGGGGGGGTGGGATGGGAAGGAGGTTATATCAAAACCTTGTTATTGCTATTTGTTCCTGTATGTCTAAAACAAATAAATTTAAAAGAAAGGGAGGCCGAGAGGACAGAGCTTGAAGTACGGAGACACACCTGGCCGAACAGATTGCTACCAAAAATACCGTCTTTAGGGTCAGGTCCTTTAGGGAAGCGCTCCTTATTGGTTCAAAAGGATCCCTGGTTAAGGCATCTAACACCAGGTTGAAGTCCCAAGGAAGAACCGACCTCTGCTGGGGCCGCAAGCGCTTGACCGCCCTCAGGAACCTGGCCACATCCGTGTGGTCCCCTAGAGACTTACCCCAGACCTTACCCCTATATAGCAAGAAATGGCAGCCAGATGAACACACAATGAGCTGGGAGCTAAACCCTTCTTGAAACCTGCCTGAAGGAACCCCAGGACTGCGACCGCTAGAGGATTCTTCCGATGTTCCACGCACCATGCCTCAAAAATGCGCCAAACTGACATAGGAAAGGCAGGTAGAGCGTTTTCACGTGTTCAGAGTTGAAATTACTGAACTCTAATAACCCCGCTTCCGGAGCCATGCCCTTTAAATAGCCAGGCCGTAAGCGAGAATCGATGTACGTGGGGCATCCAAACTGGACCCTGCCATAGCAGATCCTTTGTCGGGGAGCTTCCAAGGGTGATCGGCTGCTGGCCTCACCAGATCTGCATACCACAGCCGACGAGGCCAATCTGGGGCTATGAGAATTACCAAACCCTGGTGGGCTTCTATTCGCCGCAGAACCCTCCCTATGAGGACCCAGGGTGGGAACACATACAGGAGGCCCTCTGCAGGCCACCTATGGACCAGCACGTCCAAGCCCTCTGATATCCTTTCCTTCCTGCGACTGAAGAACCGGCCTGCCTTGGCTGTTTCGTAGGTCGCCATGAGATCCATGACTGGCGACCCCCAGAGCGCTACCACTTGGTCGAACACCTCCTGTGCTAGTTCCTACTCTCCGTGGTCTCTCTTGTGCCTACTGAGGTAATCGGCCGTCACATTTTCTGACCCGGCCACGTGCTGCGCTGATAGATCCAACAAATGTGCTTCGGCCCACAGCAAAAGGCTGTCTGCTTCCTTCTCCAGCGAGGGGCTGCTTGTTCCCCCCTGGCGGTTGATGTAGGCCACTGTGGTGACATTGTCAGAAAGGACGTGGACCACCCTTTGCCGCACCAAGGGCTCGAGAGCTCTGAGTGCCAAAGCTACTGCCTGCAGCTCCAGTCTGTTGATGGACCAGCGCGATTCCCCCGGAGACCAGCGACCCTGTGTGAACTGACCCTCGCAATGAGCACCCCAGCCTGCCAAACTTGCATCCGTCGTCAGTTGTACCCACTGGGGCGGTTCGAGGGGCATCCCGCATCCCAAGTTCCTTGGGCTCCGCCACCAGAGAAGAGCCCTCCTGACCTGAGGACAGGGCAGTTGCATGGACAAGGGATGAAGCTGGTGAGACCACCGCCGTAACAAGGCTCGTTGAAGGGGTTGCATATGTGCCTTGGCCCACAGAACTACCTCTATCGTCGCCGCCATGGTGCCCAGAAGTTGGAGGTAATGCCAGGCGGTGGGATTTCGTCTTGCTACGAACAGGGAGACCATGCTTCTCAGGTCCCTTAACCTCTGCTTCTGCAGGAAAACCCTTCCTTTCCTGGTGTCGAATCTGGCTCCGAGCTACTCCATCTCCTGCATGGGAATTAATCTGCTCTTTCCCGATTGATGACCCAACCCAACTCCTCCAGGAATTCCACCACCCTAGCTGTAGCTGAACGACTGCTTCTGACTTTGCCCGGATCAGCCAATCGTCCAGGTAGGGATGTACCATAATTCCCTCCTTGCGAAGAGCCGCTGCCACAACCACCATTACTTTGGTGAACGTCCTGGGGGCTGTAGCTAGGCCAAAGGGAAGGGTCGAACTGAAAAGGACCTCTTGGTACTGCAAACCTCAGGAACTGCTGATGGGACCTTCGGACCAGTATATGTAAGTATGCCTCCGTTAAGTCCAAGGAAGTCAGGAACTCCCCCTGCCTTACCGCCACAATGACTGACCTCAGGGTTTCCATTCTGAAGTGAGGCACTGAGAGGCAGCGATTGATTTGTTTTAGGTCTAGGATGGGACGAAAGGATCCTTCTTTCTTTGGTACCACAAAAAATAGATTTGAGTATCAACCCAACCCGCATTGGTCCCTCAGAACAGGAACCACCGCTCCCAGTACTAACAGCCTTGAAAGAGGGCCCTCTATTGCCACCCTCTTTTCTGGAGGACCGCAGGGAGACTGAATAAAGGCTGGACGCACTTGTCTTGCAAATTCGAGAGCATACCCCTCTCGGACCACTTCCAGAACCCATTGATCGGATGTGACCCGGGCCCAGGCGAGAAGGAACTGCCTTAAACGACCCCCCACCAGCAGGCCCTTCTCCTGGGCCCCTGCTGTCTGTTTTCCTGAGGCCTGTGGAGGGGGGGGGGGGGGGGGAGGGGCCCTGAAGCCTCTACCGGCCCCCCGAAACCTCCTGAAGCTTTGACCCCTAGAGGGGAAGCAGCCCCTAGGAAAGGAGTTTGATCTGGTTGGACGGAATCTTCGGAAATCCCTAGGCTGGTTCCGAGCGGGAACCAATTGCTCGGCCTTCTTTAGGCCTGCCCTCCGGGAGCCTACCTCCCTTGGACTCATCTAGGTCTTTAACCAACTTGTCTAGGTCCTCTCCAAACAGCAATTTCCCTTTGAAAAGGGAGACTTAGGCACGCTTTTGAAGAGGGGTCCGCCGCCCAATTGCATAACCACAAATACCTCCTGGCAGCTACCACAGATGCCATATTCTTTGCCAGGCTCCTAATGAGATCATACTGGCTATCTGCCAGGAAGGCAGCACCAGATAGAGTAATTAGGCCTTACCTGCTAATTAGTGTTCCTGTAGGGACCGGACTGGAGTCTCTTTACTTCTGGGTTGTGCACCTCTACCAGCAGCTTTGGAGACTGAGCTCTTCACTTTTTCTTCTGATGACCCTCCAGTATAAATACCACTGGCTCCTCCCAACAGATCCAGGCTACTAATGACAAAGCAGACTCAATGGAGAGACATTAATATTCAAATTCAATTAACCCATAAACACAACAACTCTGAATTGCAAACCTTCCTCTCGGCATAACCGAGGAGACTGTTCCCTGTACCCCTGCACGGCCTCATAAGGACCCAAACCTCCCTGTCCCTTGGCAAGAGATCTGCGTCCCACACTCCCCAAAAGGAGAGAAGGAGTACCAGACATAAAAACTTACCTGTAAGACCCCAAATTCCATGCTTACTGACAATCTTCACTGACACCAGCAAACGTCGTTAGGACATTCCCCAGACATCCCCTATATGGACTTACCTGAAGCTTCGGGACGATATGAGCAAAAAACTGGGTGGGATCAGGGACTGGACTGGAGTCTCTACAGGAACGCTAATTAGCAGGTAAGGCCTAATTACTCTTTCCTAGGCGTTCCTCCAGTCCGGTCCCTTTACTTTTGGGATGTACCAGAGCAGTTCACTTCCAGGAGGGACCTGACAGAGCTGTCCAAAGCACTGCCGACCCAAACTCAGCATCTTCCGAGGCCAGAACATCCAACCGATAGAACTTAGCAAAACGTATGCAGAGACGACCAGGTCGCCACCCTACAAATCTCCCTGGGCGGCACCAAGCTAAACTCCACCCATGAGGTAGCTAACCCACTAGAATGAGCTCGGAATCCCAACGGAACCGATCTACCTCTCTGAATGTAGGCCCCGGCAATGGCTTCCCTGATCCATCTGGAAATAGATCCCTTTGCCGCCGCTTCGCCTCTACGTGGCGCCCCCCCCCCCGACCACCACAAACAGCCGCTCAGACTTCTGGAAGGACGCCGTACATTTCACGTAATGCTTCAAGATTCTCTTCATGTCCAGTCTGTGGAGAAGGCTCTCCTCCGACCCCTTCCCCCCGAACGAGGGAAGGGAAATAGACCGATTCAAATGAAACGGGGAGACCACCTTAGGCAGAAAGGAAGGCACCGTGCGCAAGACCACCTTTTCCTTGAAAAACGCCAGAAAAGGAGGCCGACACGACAATGCCTGCAGTTCCGAAACACGCCTCGGAGCAGATGGCTACCAGAAACACTGTCTTGAGGGTCAAATCCTTCAACGAAGCTCGCTCAATTGGCTTGAAGGGCTCCCCTGCTAGGACATTCAACACCAGATTAAAGGTCCCAGGGAGGAACTGACATGACCCGCTGGAGGACGCACCCACCTGACCGCCCTCAGGAATCTAGCTACATCCGGGTGCTGTCCCAGCGCTTTCCCTTGACCTTGCCCCTATAGCAAGAGATGGCCGCTACCTGGACCCGAAGAGAACTGGCCGTGAGACCCTTTTCCAAACCTGCCTGCAAAAAATCCAATACCTCAGGTACCAAAGATACTAGGGGCCGAATCTTCGATTCCCACACCAACCTTCAAAAATGCACCACACCCGAACATACGAGAGGCAAGTTGAACGCTTACGAGCCCTCAACAGGGTGGCAATCACTGCCCCAGAATATCCTCGCTTAAGCAGCCGCACCCTGTCAATAGCCAGGCCGTAAGCGAGAACTAATCCACCTGTGGCATCTGCAAGGGACCCTGGAACAGATCCTCCCTTGTCGGCAGGTGCCACGGCCTGGCGGCTAACCTGACCAGATCGGCATACCAGGGATGACGAGGCCAATCTGGCGCAATGAGAATCACCCACCCCTGGTGGGCCTCCACCCTTTGCAGCACCTTTCCTATGAGGGCCCACGGTGGAAACACATACAAGAGCCCTTCCGTAGGCCACCTCTGGACCAAAAGCATCGAGACCTTCCAACAACCGCTCCTTCCTTCTGCTGAAGAATCGACTGGCCTTGGCCGACTGGAAGCTCGCCACGAGATCCATAATGGGCTGACCCCACCGACACACCACCAGCTCGTACACCTGATGGCAGAGTTCCCACTCCCCGGGATCCACCCTGCGCCTGCTCAGGAAATCCGCCTGTACATTCTCCATGCCGGCCACATGCTGTGCCGACAGCACCACCAGATGGTCCTCGGCCTATTCCAACAGTCCCTCTGCTTCTTCTTCCAAGGGGCACTGCTTGTGCCCCCTGCTGGTTGATTAGGCCACCGTGGTCACATTGTCCAAACACACTCTGACTGCTTTCTGAAAGACCCACTGCTCGAAAGCCCTGAGCGCCAGGACTACTGCTCGTAATTCCAGCCTGTTGATGGGCCAATGGACCTCCACCGCTGACCATGTTCCCTGTGTGAAATGCCCCTTGCAGTGCGCCCCCCAGCCCAATAGGCTGGCATCTGTCGTTAACTGCACCCACCTTGGGGCTTCCAAGGGCATGCCCCTCTCCAAGGTGTCTGATCGGAGCCACCAACTCAAGGATTCTCTTGCGTCCTGCAGGATGGGGAGCTGCACCGACAGGGACTGAGTTTGATGCGACCACTGCCAGAGAAGAGCCCACTGCAGTGGTCTCATGTGAGCCTGGCCCACGGCACCAGCTCGATCGTTGCTACCATTGTTCCCAGCACCTGCAGATAATGCCACGCCGAGGGAGACCTCCTTGCCAGGAACTGACGAATCAGCAGACGAAGGGCCTCCGCCCGCTGAACCAGCAGAAAAACCCTTCCTCTCCTTGTGTCAAATCTTGCACCAAGGTGCTCTAACACCTGGGACGGGGACAGTCTGCTCTTTGTCCGAATGATAACCCACCCCAGACTCTGAAGGAAGTCCACTACACTGTCCATGACTGACTCTCCGCCTCTGACTTGGCCCGAATTAACCAGTCGTCGAGGTATGGACGGACTAGGATCCCCTCCTTGCGCAACACTGCTGCCACTACCACCATTATTTTGGTGAAAGTGCGAGGAGCCGTTGCCAGACCAAAAGGGAAGGGCCTGAAACTGAAAGTGCCCCCTTGGCACCGCAAACCGCAGGTATTGCTGATGAGACTTCTGAATCAGGATATGTAAATAGGCTTCTGTCAGGTCGAGAGGACAAAAATTCCCCCTGCTGTACTGCCACTATTACGGACCGCAGAGTTTCCATTCGAAAATGCGGGACCTTGAGACACGATTGACCCGCTTAAAGTTAAGAAATGGGCGGAATGTGCCTTCTTTCTTGGGCACGACGAAATAGATGGAGTACTGACCGCACCTGCACTGGTCACTGGGCACCGGAACCACTGCTTCCAGTTCCAGCAACCTGTCCAGAGTTTCTTCTACCGCCGCCCTCTTCGATGGTGACCTGCAGGGAGACTGTACGAAAGCTGGGGAAACTGCGCTGGAGAATTTGAGCATAACCCTCCCGAATCACCTCCAGAACCCACTGGTCGGACGTGACCCAGGTCCAGATGGGAAGAAACTGCCGCAATCGACCTATCGGCAGAACCCCTGCCTGGACCCCACTCAATTCAGTGACTTTCGCAGACCAGAGGTCAAGGAGGAGGAGGCGCCGAAACCTCTTCCTACCCCCCAAAACCCCCAGTAATTCTGACCTCTAGTGTTGACCCGTCCCCTTTGAAACAGGGTAAACCGAGACACCCGATACTTGCGGGAGTCCCACAGCTGAGTCCTCACAGGAGTGGGGGCACGAGACTGCTTCTGCCGGTCCTCTGGGAGCCTGCCGCCCTTAGACTCTCTCAACTCCTTCACCAACTTATCCAAATCTTCGCCAGTCTACTCTTGAACGGTAACTTGCTAAGGTGAGACTTCGAGGAAACAATCGGCCACCCAATTACGCAGCCAGAGATACCGCCGAGCTGCCACCACCAAAGCCATGCTTTGACAAGCTCCTGACCAGGTCATACTGGGTGTCAGCCAAGTAGGCTGCCCCTGACTCAATCCTTTCTGCCTCCCCCTGCGAACCACCCCGGATGGTTGTAGCTGTTGGGACCATCGCAAACAAGCACGCGCAACCCATGCGCTACACACGGAGGCTTGTAGGGCCAAGGCACTGATGTCAAAGGCCTGTTTCAGTAAGGTATCCAACTTCTGGCCCTGTGCGTCCTGCAACATGGCACTACCTTCCACAGGAATAGTCATCTTTTTGGTGACTGCAGAGACCGCCGCATCCACTCTAGGAGACCAAGAGATCCCTATCAGCCTCAGGTAAGGGGTACAAACGGGACATGGACCGCACTCCCCTCAGCCCCGAGTCTGGCCGATCCCATTCTTCCTGGATCATCTGCTTTACCAAATGGTGAACCGGGAACACCCTTTGGAGGTTTCCTCACCGCCTGGATAAGTGGGTCCTCTAGGGCTTCCTCCTCGGCCGGCACACTGACATATTAAGTGCCTTCAAGGATTCCAAGATCAGAGCCAGAAACTCCTCCCGGCAAAACACCCGCACCATTCGGGTTCTCTGCTCCTCCGGAATCTCTCCTCGAGCTCCTCCTCGTCCTCCCCTAGCTCCGGCTCAGAGAGCTCCACCTCCCTTTCCTCCACCGAAGGCAGGGAAGGCAACACGTCCCTAACCAGCTTCTGCAGAAGACAGCCCCCCTTCTCCAGGGTCCAAGGTTCTCTTAAGGCCCCCGTTTCTGCTCCTGCTTCCCGAGGCAAAACGCTTTATGTAATAGCAATACAGAGTCTGGGAAGAAATCCCCCAAACCCTCCCCCTCCTGTCCTGCTGGCAAAGAAGGGGAGCCCAGGATAGACAGAGAAGAGGCAGGGGGGGGGGGGGGTCCAACCCTTCCATAACCTCCTGTCCCAACATTGGAGCTACCCCCTCTCCTGCACCTAGAGCAGCGACCTCTACTGCTTCCAGGGCCAAGGAGGCCTGAATCTCCTGCTCCACGGAGGCGGCTTCCATTGCACACCCCCTGCAAATGCCTGCTGAAGAAACTGCCCCCTGCTTAGCTCCACACACCAAGCATTGGGGCCTGGCCGGCATACTGAGTTGGGGAACTCAAACAAAACAACTCTAACTAAAATGGACGGCTACGAGCCCCCTTATTCTTAGGCCTACTGGGGTATCGCAGTTAAAAGGGCTGAAAGGGCTCCCCTTTAAAAATATACACTTTGTTGGGTTTTTTTTGTTAACTCAAAGAAATAACCCAAATCCAAATTTAAGGAGTCTGCCCCTTAAAGACAGTGTCCCGCTCTCCCCACCCGCGCACAAAAAAAAAAGTGCGTGCACACGAACAAAGATTTATACCTTCCTTTCACTACCCCATGTACCTCTGCTGCTGATTTCCAGCCAGCCAGGCTCCTCTCTGCTCGTCCTGCCTCCACGTGCCAGACAGCTTACCTCTGCCACAGCCCAACGCTGCACCTAGCTGTTCCTTCTCTGCGGCCTGAGTCTTGGCGCACGCCTGCAGCCTACCATCCACATGCTCAGCCTCCAAGGGCTTCGGCACGGGTCGGGCTTGCAAGAAACAGAGGCTGTCTGCCTCTAAAAATAGCTACCTCTCGCCATCGCTGCCCACCTCGACGGCTTGAGAGGCACCGCGAGCTGCTCTTTCGGTGAGGCGAGTGGGGTCTTTACTTTTTTTTTCCTGCTCTCCCCGGCAAGGAAGAACAAAACGACAGAAAGAGGAAGATGTAAGGGGGAAGGTCTCTCTCTCATCCAAAAAACTCCAACAAAACCAGCACAAAGGTGTACCAAAACAGGGAGAACACAAAAAAAACCTCTAAGCTTCCAACAGCTATATCTCTCCACTAAGTCCCTTTATCCTGGCTTAGTGCTCCTACCAGCTGCTTTGGAGACTGAGCTAAACTGGATCTGATGGGAGGAGCCAGTGGTATTTATACTGGAGGGTCATCAGAAGAAAAAAAAGTGAAGAGCTCAGTCTCCAAAGCTGCTGGTAGAGGTGCACAACCCAGAAGTAAAAGGGACTGGACTGGACACCTAGGAATCTAACCTTGCTGAAACAGCTTGCTTGTCGGTTGCATCTCCCTCCGATAGCTGAAGCTGTTGGGCCCACCTCAGACAGGCTCTAGCTACCCATGCCCCTGATATTGAGGCCTGCAAGGCGAGGGCACTAACATCAAAGGCTTGCTTCAGAAGCATAGCAAGTTTCCTATCCTGACTATCCCTCAGAGCAGCACTGCCCTCAACTGGGATAGTCATCTTGTTACTGCCGACACCGCCACGTCCACCCTTGGAGATTTCAACAGCTCCTTATCTGGCTCTGGTAAAGGGTACAAACGGGCCATGACCCGGACTCCCCTTAAACTCGACTCTGGTTGGTTCTACTCCCCCTGGATCATCTGGCACACTACCCTGTGGATCGCAAACACCTTCTGCGATTTCCTGATGGCTTAGATCAATGGATCCTCCAACGCTTCTTCCTCCGCTGGGGCATCCGAGGCCATATTGAGGACCTTGAGAGACTCATTTATTAATGTCGATGAAAAACTCAAACTATTCGGGATTGTTTCCTCCTCTGGAATTTCACCTTCAAGCTCCTCCCCTTCAGCTACCTCACTGGCCAAGTCCTCCTCCTCAGGGGGGGCTGGCAATAGGTACGGGAGAAGCTCCTCGCTCATTAGTCTTGTGCGCTTGGGAGGGGCCCTGGACAGGGCAGAGCAATTTTTTTCCCTGCCGATGATTCCATTGTTCCTTGCTGCCGCATGCAATAAGCCTTGTGTAACAGCAGGACAAACTCTGGAGAAAAATGTTCCCAGCCAGCTTCCGCCCCATTGGAAATGGGCAGGTGGGCCTGGGAAAGACCCGGCAGAACCAAGGAGGAAAGGGGGGGGGGGGGAGGGAGTCTCCTTCCATCCCCCCCCCCCTTTCCCCTCCAGAAGGCCACTCGACTCCTGGGAAGCCTGTGCCATGGTTAAGTGGATTTCCTGCTCAACGGAAGCCGCCTCTGCAGCACAACCCCTGCAGATACCGGTTTCCGAATCTGTACCCCTACGAGTGCTGCAGGATGACACCGTGGTTTGCCAGTCATGCCCCCTTATTTTGAGAACACCTCTATGGCTGAACTTTGAACTTACTAGATAAAAGAAATAAATTCAATAAATGAACTAATCCTGATCTAGAGCAAAAATAGTGTAAAAAGGGGGATTTTTTTTTTTTTTTTACCCCTAGAACACCCCTCCGACTGCTTAAACGGCACTTTTTTTTCCCCTTAATTAGGCAAACAAATCTTGCTGTTCAAAGAAAAAACCCCTTCTTATACTTGCGGTTTTGACCCACTCCTTTTCGTGCCATCCTGCACTCGAGCATCTGATGGCTATCCCTGAACTCCACGTGGTAGGCTGCAGCCACATGGAGACTGGGCCTGTGGCCAGCAGAAGAAATCTCGCCACCGGGCTCATCGACGAGGCAGGAAACGATCCTCTGCCCTCCGGAGCAGCCTCTAGCACACAGCTGGGACTGGCGCTGTAGCACGAGGTGGGGAGTCTGGGTGAAGCCGTGCGATGCTGCCTCTAGCGCTCAGCCAACCCAAGGGCTTCGGTGCGAGGCAGAGGAGGCCAGGAGAAGGGCTGTGGGGGGCCGGTCAGCTGGACAAGCGGGAGGTGAGCTGCAGTACCCTTCCTGCTGCCAAGGCAAATCCCCTCCTGCAGAGAAGCCCCAGAGAGAATCGGGGGAGCAAGAGGGGGGGAGGTTTCTACCTTAAAGGAACAGAAGCCCCCCAAAGGGGAACACGAGTCAAGGAACTCCAAAACTAAAGAAAGAAAGAAAAGAAAATCAAAGAACTCAAAAAATTTAAAAAAGGTATAGATAATTGCATAAAACGCCAGTAAGCACTATGGCTTACGGGAACCCTCCAGCTGCTTGGAGGTTGAGAATACTGGTGCCTAGGAGTGGTGCCAGTGGTATTTATACCACACCATCAAGATGGGCTCAGCCTCCAAGCTGCTGGAAGAATTGCGCAACCCATAAGTAAAAGGACTGGACTGGAGTTCTGATAAGGAAACAGTATTATTACTTGCACATCTTACTGGATGCGGTTTGTAGTTTAATACAATAAAATGTCCTCATGATAAAGTTTACAAGCTTTGAGCTTTTGCGGCATCCTACTAATTCTCAAAAGATGTTATGTCCTTGGCAATTCAATTGGCTGTGTGCTTGATGTATACAGTGGAAGTAAATTACTTCTGACTTATGGGTTTAAACCAGCAACTGCAGGTGCTTAATGAGGAAGCCATTTACAGGATTCTATTGGTCATCTTTAGAGCTTCTGTAGTAAGCATTTATGCCCAGATGTAAGGATTTTCTGTATGGTGAAAATGCCTCCCTGCTTGGGTTCAGTTCCATTCTGTGGTGTTCAATGTCTTCATTTTATCACAAATGTTAACTATTCATACTAACCAGAATTTCTTCATGAGAGTTCAGTGTCCTGGAAAACAAGCTAAACAAATCTAGTCTGACATCAAGAATCTCTCAGAGCATTCGATTTAATTTTTGGTTGTTTTGGAATGTTAAGATCAGCACGTGCATAAATGACTTTGGGAAACATCCCATACGAAAAAAGGCATTTTACCACTCTTCAAAGAGTAACTTGGTACAATGGGAGGATGATCAAGCAGATAACTTTCTATTGTATTTGGCAGTAGTTTATACTGTGGCTCAGTGGCAATGCTGTGCACTGCCATGTGAAAGATCTGGGTGCAATTCCCCAGGGAAGAGTATCAGTCAACACCTAGTAGTCAGACTTAGTACCACAATTTCAGTATCCTGGAAGGCAGCCAAATGCACAGCCTCTGGCCAAAGACTCACTTTAAAAGACTTGAAAGGTGATTATAAAATGGAAAGACGAAAGCTCAGTGCCAGATTCCAGCCATGGTTCCAAATGAACAAGGCATAAAAAGGAGGAGAAAACCCTACTGTGTGAAAATTAAGAACATGTCTTTTCCCTGCAGCATATTCCAAGAACTGCCAAGAGGAACTCCCAAGCCATGGGTTCCTCCCAGCAGTACTGCAAAAAAAAAAAAAACAAACCCCACAAACACACACCCCTTATGTTACACCCATAAAGAGCAACGTCTCCCCTCAGCATCTCTGGCATTAAGCAGGGATCCACCTTTGGCACAGAGTAGTATCTGTTTAGGCAGTTCATGTTACTTGGCAATACACAAAGGAGATGTGCAGTCCAGAGAAATTAGTCCAAGCCTAGTCTGAAAGTTCTAGAGGTATGTTTCTGCATAAAAGTAAATATACTTCCAGGTAGAGCTCAGTTGAGCAACAGTGTCCTATATTAGCATATTTGAGTGCAGTCAAACAGCATAGTTGCTTACCTTCAACATGTGGCTGGATTCACCTGCTATGGAGAGCCCACTTGCAGTTACGTTTGTGGTAAACAGACTGAGCATGCATGTGAAAGAGCTCTTAGCATATCGAACAAAATTTAAAGCAATAAGCATGCATAGTGGTCTCATGTCTGACACTCAGGATTCTAGTATTTTCAAAGCTTTAAAGAAAAAAAGCCTTGATGTCTATAGAGACCCCGTTATAGGTAAGCAACTATGCTTTCTCCATGGAAAAGCAGGGATATACAGCCATATTTGCAGATGACTCCAAAGCAGAGGGTCACCAAGGCAATCTAAAATTTGAGGTATACAGGAGAAATCTGGTCCATGTCCCAGAAATTTGAGGGAAAGATTAACTGGTCAAAAGGTGGTATCTGATGTAGAATCCAGACAGTAGTGCTTGGCTGACGTGTTAATTGACAATGTGGCAGCATTGCAGATATCCTGTGTGGCGGTATGAATAACTGTCAGGAGGTAATTAAGTCTGAAACTGAAAGTGCCCTGTGGGTACAGCAAACCAAAGAAAAAGCTGTTTTGGTCACACCAGGATGTGCAAGTAGGCTTCTGTGAGATTGAGAGGTAAGAAACTCGCCCTCATGTACCGATTACTATCAGACTGCAAGGTTTCCATGTAGCATAGAGGAACCTCAAGAGCCCTGCTGACTCCCTTCAGCTCTAGGATCAGTCACCTGGACTCTTCCTTTTTGGCACCACAAAGTAGATACCACCACCTAAGCCCCATTCTGTCTATGGGGTGACCACCTTGAGCTGCAGTTACCCGAGCATCTCCTGCACAGCCCTGAGTTTGTGGGAAAATCAACAGGGGAAGAACATGGAGATCTACCAAAGGCTAGGCAAACATAAGTACCACTTACAAATGACCCCCAAGACCCAGGCATCTGCCCACCAGCACCTTTATTAGGCTGTCTTGGCTGGGGCTGCAGGCCCAAAGTCCTAGCCACCCTGGGATTCTCTAACAAGATGCTCCCTAATGGAAGAAACAAGTCCTCTGGGAGTTGCCACCTCAGGCAGGGCAAATCCCTCAAGACCACTATCCCGACTATGGCTCTAGCCTCCTCTGGCTTACCCTCACAGCAAGCAGGGGGACCTTTGTCTCTACCAGAGACCTTACCAACTTTTCCAGGTCCTCCTCAGACCTTACTGAACCTAGTCTTTGAAGATAGATAGACAACCAAATTCCGCAGAGAAAAAACAAACACAAAAAAACCCCCACAACCCACAAACATTGGGCTGCTGTTATGATAAGAGGCCATAGCTCATACAAAAGCATCTGCAAGATAAGCAGAGGCCGATTCTACCTAAGTCTATTCTAGCTTAGCTGTTCCTGGCTAAGGATTAGCCAAGTCCAAGTCCACTCAGTAGTCCTTGGGACCAGCAAATACAGGCAACAGGCTCCACAAATCAAGGCCTGCATGGCAAGGGCAATAGTATCAAACACCTGCTTCAGGGGGTCTAGACTTTGTAGTCCTGCGTATCTTTCAATGCTGCATCACCTTCCACAGGAATTGTAGTCTTGTCAGACCAAGGCATCCACCTTAGGCATTTTTAAGAGGTCCTTTTTTCCTGTGGAATGGGGTACAGACAGCTCATGGCTCTACAACATCTCAATCCTGCATCAGGCACCTCCCATTCAACCTGTTGAACCAGAAAGGAGGCTTGAAAAACAAGAGGGTATCCCAGGGCTCCTCTGTTGACAAAAGTGTTTGAATGATGCTGAGCATGGCAAGTGATAGGCTAATTTCTCTCAGTGAATACCATGCACCATTAGGGTCTTCCCCTGAAGGATTCTGTCCAATTTTGTTGCTACTGTTTCACCACAAAGATCCTATGGCCCCTCTAAGGGATCCTTTGAACCAGGTAACTGAGAAGACCCCTAGTCTGTTCAAGATCTTCCTCCACAAGCTTTTTCTTCCATGGAGGGATCCCATCCATGGGGTATCCCTCTGGCAGGTGCTCTCAGGAGAGGCCTGACAAAAGTGATTTGCCCAAGGTCACATGGAGTGCCACTGGGAATCAAACCCAGATCTTAGGTACTAGGCTGTTGCCCTAAACACCAAGTTACTCCTCTTGAATAGTAACCAGCCTTAAAAACCCACCACACCTTCCTGTCTATTGTCCTTTCAGTGGAATCCAGCCATGCAAAAGCTCCTCATCCAGCTGCTGGACACAGATTCTGTTTCTGCACTCAAAAGGAAGGAGTTTTACTATGACATCACCAATCTGACATGCTCAGTCTCCACCTGCATGTGGAGGGAGATAAAGCATAGTTACTTACCTGTAACAGGTGATCTCTGGGAACAGCAGGAATAAGTCTTCACATATGGGTATTGTCGGTACCGACGGAGCCTGCGCAGGAACGCACCCCAGCATCCAATAGGAAAGCTTTTGGGAGCATTCCACAGCGCCTGCATGCTGCCTTCCCCAAACACCTCTCTCCAGTTCGAGTTTTAAAGCTGAGAAAGAGAGAGAGAGGGAAGGAAAGATAGATACAACTCCTAGGGGAGGTGGGTGGGTTGTGAAGACTTATTCCTGCTGTTCCCAGAGATCACCTGTTACAGGTAAGTAACTGTGCTATCTCCAGGAACAAGCAGGAATGAGTCTTCACATATGGGGACTCCCTAGCTAGAGATGCCAGGGAGAGACCCCAGAGTTGTGTCCCTGAAAAGGGCTCCACCTCCCTCCATGGATCTCTGGCATCCAACCAGGGTAGGTGGGTAGGAGTTGATTAGGAATGGAACAGGTGTTTGAGAACAGCCTGACCAAACGAAGCATCCCGGCAGGAGTCCTTGTCCAAACAGTAATGGGCTGTGAAGGTATGAACTGAGGCCCAGGTGGCCGCTCGACAGATTTGGTCGATGGACACAGAGTTCAGACTAGCCATTGAGGCTGCCATGGCTCTCACATTGTGAGCTGTGACATGGCCTTCCAGAGAAAGGTTTCTACTCTGGTAGGCGAAAGAAATACACTGAGCAATCCAGCTGGACAGTGTCCTCTTAGAAACTGGAAGTCCTAAATGGGAAGGATCAAAAGCAACAAAGAGCTGAGAAGACTTTCTATGTTGCTGTGTCCTTTGTAAAAGAGCTCTCGCCTTTTACTTACAATCTAAGGTATGAAGATTCCTCTCTGCACTTGATGCATGAGGTCCTGGAAAAAAAGACAGGTAAGTATACCTCTTGGTTCAGATGAAAAGGCAAGACCACTTTAGGCATAAAGTGAGGATTGGTCCTGAGGACTACCTTATGATGGAACCTTGTATAAGGAAGGTTAGCCACCAAGGCTTGCAACTCACTGATGCGACGTGCTGAGGTGACTGCAATGAGAAAGATAACCTTCCAAGAAAGAAATTTCAAGGAGGTGGTGGCTAAAGGTTCAAATGGTGGCTTCATAAGCTGGCCAAGAACCAGATTTAAATCCCATGCCACTGGAGGTGGTCTAATGGGAGGTTTAGTTAAAAGAAGGCCTCTCATGAATCTTGCTATAAGAGGATGAGAGAAAACAGGTTGCCCATTGAGAGGCTTGAGGGATGCTGCAATAGCACTCAAATGGACTCGTATGGAATTCGTTTTGAGGCCTGCATGTGAAAGATGCAGAAGATACTCTAAGAATTCACAGGTATTGCTAGAGGGTTAAGACCCTTCTCTGAACACCAAATGGCAAATCTTTTCCAATTGAAAGCATAGGAACGTCTAGTGGAAGGCTTTCTGGAAGCATGAATATCATCTCTGACTTGCTGCGAGAGATGGAAAACTTGAAGGTCTAGGCCTTCAGCAACCAGGCCCTGAGATGGAGAGACTGGGGGTTTGGGTGCCACAACGTTCCATCTTCCTGGGAGAGAAGATCTGGAGCAGAGCGCAACTCCAGGGATGGAGCTTGAGAGAGATGCAGAGGGTACCACACTTGGCGTGGCCAATGTGGTGCTATGAGGATCATAGACTCCATGTCTCTCTGAAGCTTGAACAGTGTTTTGGGAATGGGTGGAAAGGCATAAAGGAAGCCTTGACTCCAATGAAGGAGGAAGGCATCCCTGGCCTGAACTCCCTTACATGGAATCCTGGAACAGAACCAGGGAAGTTTGGCATGCCACGGACTTGCAAACAGGTCTATGTCCGGGGTTCCCCAAATTCGAAAGATCCTGGCTATCTGGTCCCCGTGGAGGGACTATTTGTGTGGAAGCAGAACTCGAATGAGTCTGTCTGCCCAAGATTTTTGAACCCCTGGAAGATACACGCCATAAGATGAATTTGATGCTCTGGTGAAGGCCCACAATCTGAAAGCTTTGTTGCAAAGCGACAGAGAGCCAGTCCCCCGCCCTGCTTGTTTACATAGAACATGGCTACTTGATTGTCCGTGTGGATGAGGACTGTCTTGTAGCTGAGCAGGGAGTGGAACACAGAGCTAAGAAAATTGCTCTGAGCTCTAAGAGGTCGATATGCAGAGATGTCTCCTGTGGAGACCAGATGCCCTGGGTGGAGAGGTCTTGTAGATGGAGCTCCCCAACCCATTAGAGAGGCATCTGTTGTAAGGGTTGCTTGGGGAAGTGACTGTTGAAAAGGAGACCCCAGCAACAGGTTGAGAGGACTTCCACCACTGGAGAGACCAAAAAAGGCAACTGGAGTTTGCTATTTTGTCCGACAGGCAACCTGATGCCTGAGTCCATTGGGTGGTAAAGTCCATTGAGCTGCCCTCATGTGCAGGCGAGCATATGGAACCACATGCACCGTGGATGCCATGTGGCCAAAGAGTTGTAACATTTCGAGCAGTTAAAAGGGGTTTTAACTATTTGGGAGGCTAACTGCACCAAGCGTAGGCAACGGGCCTGAGGAAAATAGGCCCTTGCAGTTTGTGATAAGGAAGCTTATCATAGCTCAGGTAGGAGCTATAGAAAAGATGATGTGACTCTGAACAAGCAACCTGTCAGTTCTGGTAGAAGTGAGAAAACAGTTTTCACATAAAAGACTACCAGTCCCAGAATGCACCAGGTTTCCAGCAGCCATGAGAGGGGCTGAAGTGAGAAAATGTGCGTGCAATCAAGAGAGCTATGAGGTAATCCCTAAGCACTCATCTCAAAGGGCAGGGCCTGATTCAAGACAGCTGCGCTGTGTTAGGGAGCAGCACACATTAGGACAGAATAAAAATAGAGCTTATTCTTCAGATAACAGTTACTACAAGCTCCAGCCCAGCTTCAGGGAGAGTTTGAAGAACAGCTTCAGCAAAAGCCACGCAGATAGAGAGAGAAGGAAACTCTGGAAGGAAGAGAAGAAAGGCCATTGGAAGGTCTGGGAGATTCCAAGGCAGTACTCATACTGGGAGGTATTCCAAAAGCCAGCAGAGTCCATTGGACTGGATTCAGCCAGAGGAATGGAGTGGCAAAGATAGGAATCACCAGTGGCTACCTGGAAGAGAGAAGACTGCATGTGGAAGGGACTTTCAGACCAAGGCCAGAAGGTATGTGAGAGGAGATCCAGTGTCCAGGGATCAAGATTGGAAGGCTGGACATCAGAATTGGATTACATATTGGCCAGGCTTTACAGAGAGGAATTATGATGGCAGGAGAGGCTCAGGTATGAACACTGATCCAGACCCTATCTATAATAGAGAATGGCAGCAAGGGAATAAGCATTCTCATGATAGTGCCTTAATGAAAGACTCATCTGTGCCAATGTATGATATTGACCCTATGATTGTTGATGAAGGGGGAGATACAGCAGATGAAACTATTTATATGGACTGTTCTCTATCTAAATGCTATTGCTAGTTTCCGTGAGCAAACACATCAGCCATCACAAAGAAACCTAACTTTGTTCTTTATTTCCACTGCAAACAGCTCTTAAAGCAGGATTTGGGCTCACACAGTAGCAGCCAGCCAGCTAAAGGCTTTCAGCTGGTCCATTGATAGTAATTAGGGCTGCACCTGATTGTGTGTGTGAGCAAGGGAGAATCACTGCTGAGATCGGCGTGGAAAATAAGCAGAAGTTAACCTAACCAGCAAAGTTTATTCTTTACTTTGTGCCTTTGTATTTGGTAATTATTTGCTAAGAAAACATTAGCTAATTGCCTGACAAGCTGAAGGTTGTTTTCTGGTTTACTTTGTGACTTGTTATCCATTTAAACACTGCAAGCAAGTAACCTCATTTATAGTGCTATCAAGCATACATGTGCTGGGTGAATTAAACCCCATCAATAAAAGTAGTATTTTATTGATCTTACCACTTGGTTTCACAACTCAAATTATTGTCATCAGCTGTGTTTGGGAGTGAATGAACTACAATACCCACAATACCTTGCAAGAATCATATGAATATATGCATCGTCAAGATTGTGTAAGTTCTCACCCTAGGCAGCCGTCTGACAAGTTGTGGTATCCAACAAGGCCCCTATGAACTCAAGGGACCGAGTAGGGGTGAGACTGGATTTTGGGATGTTTATTACTAGTCCCAAATACTGAAGGACACGCATTGTGCAGATTAGACAAGTCTTGGCCTCTGCTTGGGATGGGGCTCGAATGAGCCAGTCGTCCAGATATGGGAAGACAAATATTCCTAGAGTGCATAGAAATGCAGCTACTACTGCCATGCATTTCGTAAACACCCTTGGTGCAGAGGCCAGACCAAAAGGAAGCACCCTGTACTGGTAGTGCTTTCCCTGAAAAAAAAAACCCTAAAGAACCTTCTGTGAGTTGGATGGATGAGGACATGGGTGTATGCATCCTTGAGATCTAGAGAACAAAGCCAGTCTTGACTCTGAAGGTATGGAAGCAGAGCACCGAGAGAAATCTTGACTTTCTCCTTGCATAGAAATTTGTTCAATTCTCTAAGATCTAGAATGGGTCTGTAGCCCCCCGTCTTCTTTGGAATAAGAAAATAAGGGGAGTAGAACCCTGTGCCTTGTTGAAGAAGAGGTACTTCTATTGCCCCTTGGGCAAGAAAGGTGGCAATCTCCTGACCCAGAAGGTTGAGGAGAGATGTTGGAGAATTGAACTGAACTGTTTCACCATGGTGTAAGGGGGAAGGCTTAAAAAGTGAAGCTTGTACCCCTCCCTTATGATGGAAAGTGTCCATTGCTCTGCTGTGATTTGCCCCCATCTGGGAGCAAAGTGAGTCAACCTTCCTGGAATGGTAAGGGGCTCTGGTCCCTCCAGAGCTAGAAAGGCTAAGTTCTCTAGTTGCAAGTCAAAGTCCCTGAGGAGGCTGAGGCTGCTAGGCCGTGGAAGGTCTAGTTGCCTTTGACTTGGCCTGTTTGGGTGGTTGCTGACGCTTTGCAACAAAACGACATGTAGAAGATGCCTGCTGACCATAAGCAGGATAGTATTTCCCCTTTTTGGAAAAGAATGTCTTTTTAAACAATCTTTTCTTGACCGGGGCAGAGGTAGACTTTGAAAGTCGATCCAAAGCAGAGTTCTCAGCATCCATTTGAGTGGCCTTTGCTTGCCAATCCTTACCAAAAAGGTTCTCACCTGTACAAGGGAGATTTCCTAATTGATCTTGGACCCAGATCTCCAAATCAGAAGCTTGTAGCCAAGCAATTCTGCATGCCCCTATGGCAATAGCCAAAGCTCTGCTTACACACTCAAAAGAGTCAACGGCTGCACGGTTAGAAAATTTGGAGACCTCTTGGGCAAGTTTGAGCCAAGTGAGAAACTCCTGTCTTTTATCCTCTGAAATGAAAGGAGATAAAGTCTGCAGGTGATCTGTGACTTTTTAGAAACATTCCCATATAGAGAGACTAAGATTTGATCCTAGCAGCTAGCATAGCAGCTTGGAAAATCCTTCGGCCAAAGGCATCCAGGGTCCTGCATTCACGCCCAGGAGGATTAGAGGAGTCTCTTTGCACTCTTCATCTTCATGGCAGACTCTACCACAATAGAGTGGTGAGGAAGCTGAGACTTGTGGAAGCCCGGACAAGGAGGGACACGATACATGGTGTCTAACCTGCGAGTGTGAGGAGAGGTGGTGAGAGGTGTCTCCCACATCCTCAACATGAGATCATAAAGAATCTCATGAACAGGTAAAGTAGCTACCTCCTTAGGAACTTTGGGATATTGTAAAATATCCAACTGCTTGGCTCTGGGTTCTGACTCAGGGGCCACTGTGATAGAGGCCCCTAGCCACGTCCCTAACAAAATCCTGAAAGGACAAGTCCTCTGGAGGAGACAGACATTCTTTGTTTAGAGGAAGAAGACTCCTGAGGAAGAAGTATCGATGCTTCTACAGAACCTTCAGACTCAGAGTCTTCAGAGGAATCGAAGTATCGCCTGTATGGATGCTCCTGTAAAGCCCGATAACCGTATCGATTGGGATCGACATCGGATGTAATCGGTACCGGTGGGCATCGTAGGACAGGGTACCGTAGCAGTCGACACCGAAGCCGATGTTGATGCAATCGGTACCGGTACTGGGAGCGAAGCCGGTACCAGCAACCTGTGACACCATGAATGCTTTGGAAGCCGGAGCTTCCCACCGGGGTAATTTTGCCAGTGCAGAATCCTCGAGGGCAAGCCTGGAGGCATCTCGATGCTTAGAGGGAGATCTGCCCTTCGAGGACCGGCCAGATTTATGCTTGGTTACCTGATATCCATGGGAGAAGAGGAGGCCCTGGAAGACGTCGATGCCACCGAAGCTGCATCAGAGGGAAACAGGGTACTGAGCTTGGCTGCTCGGTTCTGCCGACCTCTTGGACATCATGTTACAGGACACACAATCCGTGATGGAATGGTCAGGTCCCAAACATTTTAGACACCAGTCATGGGTGTCCGTGACAGAAATAGTACCGCCACATTTTGTGCATTTTTTAAACCTGGAAGCGGGCTTCTCCATGAGGAAAATGTTTTAGGCCTAGGCCCCAAAAACTGAAAATGCACAGAAAAGATTTTTAAAAAAAAAGTTTAAGAAAGAAAAAGACAAGACCGGCGGTACCAGTCTGACGTAGGAGGCGGCAGACACGACAAAAGAATAACGAAAAAATAAAGAACTTCTGCAGTGACAGGAACACGACCTGCTGGCTCGGTGGAAAAGAAGAACTGGAGCGAGGCGGTTGGGAAAGGCGGGAAGGCAGCACGCAGGCACTGTGGGATGCTCCCAAAAGCTTTCCTACTGGACGCTGGGGAGCGTTCCCGTGCAAGCTCTGTCGGTACCAATACCCATATGTGAAGACTCATTCCTGGAGATTACACATGTGGACTGGACAGATAAGGAAACATTCTATGAAGATACATCCCTAAGCTAAAGCACAGGCAAAAAAAGCCACACAATCAGAATGACAATGGCGTTCTGAGCATCAGGAGGCAAGATAAGCATGGGTAGATGGTATTTGTATAAAGCAATTTCACAGATTTCTCCTACATGGTTATTCATTTCATCCGACTTTTTCCCATGAAAGCGATTAGTGCGGCTGTATACCCCTTGCTTGCCCACAAAGAAAGCTCATTCCAGAAGATGGGAAAAGAGGGGAACATAAAAGATGTTATACCATAAGATTCAGCATGAACAGCTGCTGCCATTGGTAGCACAAAATGTGGGACAAATGTTTAATGCCAGAGAGCAAAAAGTAAAATTTTGGCCAAAGATATTGAAAACCCCAGGCTAGTCACATCTCACTTATCAGAACATTTTACTGGTGAATGCCTGTAGATTAAGTAATAATGAATAAGATAGTAAAAGCTTCCTGGTCTTCATTGGCTACTTAAAAAGGCAAGTATTTCCAGCTCACTGAGCAGAATCCACCAAGTCTGAACCCCCACTCTTACCTCCACCAGCCCCTAAACCCCCAGTAGTCATATTCCATGCCCTAGAACACTCCCCCCCTCCATCTTCCTTTAAGTCCACTGCCCCTTTAAGCGTTCCCCCTGCCTTCTCTACCTCACCCCCCCCTCCAATCTTGTTGCTGCAGGCCACCACCGAAACCCTCCCTCTTCTAAAGGCATTAGGCTCCTACACTTTTCTGCCCCTGGGAGATGGGGTTGCCACAGGCAGACATAAGGGATCATGGCCACGGGAAGGAGGGAGTCAAAAATCCCAGACACCAGGTGCAAGATTCTGACCACCATGGAAACCTGGCATTGGGGATTTAAATTGAGACCTGCAATAACCCCACCCACACTACTAAAAAGGCTCCATACCAAAAGATAAAGACCAGATCTTCCTTCCTTGTTTCATTGGTGTCATAGCTAACATCATAAAGGGCATAACGACAGTCATCTTTTGGCAGCATAGCAACAAAGCTCCTGTAGGGGTCTTCCACTGTCTTGCCAATATCTCCCACCAAGATCTCCTTGCCAGCTTCTAAGATGATATATTTCTTGTCATCACTCAGGCAGAAAAGCACTGCCTTCTTCCGTTTCTTGATCTCATCTTGGCTGGAACATTTTCGCACCTTCATTTCATTGAAGACACAGACGACATCATCTGCAACGGATACACCAGAGGCCTGAAGTTTGGGGGGGGGGGGGAGGGAAGGAGAGAAGAGGGAGAAAAGACATACCGTTAGACATGCAAGATGTGATTAGTCTGAGTAACAAATCAGTCCATGCCACCATTGGACCTGGCTCTTAATGTCATAGCATTATGGACTTCTACAGCCAGAGAAATTGGTCTCCACAAGTGAGACGTATCATGATCTATTTCTGCTGTCCTCTTGCAAAGTATATAAAAAAAAAGTACATCAAAGTCTATGCAGCAACTTCACAGGGCATGACAAAGTCCATGCACCAGGTCACCATTGCAACCTGAAATTTATACCTGGCACCTGGAATTTGCACCCCCCCCCCCCCAAATCACAGGCTAAAAACCCCTTTGAATCTCCTGCAGGCAGAACATAGGCAATCTTTGCCATGATCTGGGTTAGAGAGTCTACAGGGAACTAATCCAGGGGGAATGGAGGGCAGAGGATGGGAATGCAAGGTGGAGATTAAAGAGATGAATGCAAGTGACAAAAATGGACATCTGCATATGCCAGAGGGGTGTATGCCCCCCACCCATGTGTGCACTGCAGTCCTGCAACCACCACCACCACACCCCACCCCACCGTTGCTCACACCCCCACAGCACTTGCTATCTGAAGCAATAACTTGATATCTAAAAGATAAGTGGTGTAGGAACTGGCACTGGTCTCATGAAAACATGAGACCAACTTAAGAGAACTGAGGGGGAGGAAGGAACGAAGAGGTCAAGCATGGGCGCCTAAGATTTTGGCCTTGCTCCTAAAAGGAGACCAAATGTCAAAGCCTGTCTTAGTGTGTCATCTGGCAAGTTCTTGGTTACACTGGTCAACATTGAAATCATTACCGACTTTAAAAGGCCCTAATCTAGTATCTTGGTGATCTGAACACGAATATAACATTTAAAAAAAGTTGCATGTAATTCATTTGTGATGTTTCACCGTGTAACTTTATCCAGTAGGACATCACCACAAATAAGCCATTGCATCACATTGCATAATACCAGTATGCACACATCCAGAGTTGATTGGTAGTAGTGCATTGCATCAAAAAATGATGCAGACGGCTGCTGAAGCCATCTGATGTCAGCAGTGTACTATATGCAGTCAGAAAGGTTGAGCATTTAAAATATTGCAGACTGTGC
The DNA here is from genome assembly GCA_033557465.1 of Ichthyophis bannanicus. Taxonomy (NCBI): domain Eukaryota; kingdom Metazoa; phylum Chordata; class Amphibia; order Gymnophiona; family Ichthyophiidae; genus Ichthyophis; species Ichthyophis bannanicus. Next base: position 921,847,301 of record CM066032.1, on the reverse strand, counting down.
AAGAAAAAAGTTACATGTAACAGTAGCTTAACCTATCATAAAATTTTAGCCATTTAGGTACAATACAGAACAGTAATGCCGTGAAAGCGTGTTAATACCGTTGACAATTTCTGCTATATTTGTGGGGAAGACACATTTGCCAACCAGAAGGAAAAAAGTATCACTTCTCAACTGAAGGCGGCATATCATCTTTACTTCGGATGCAAGATTGGTGACCAAGACAAGCCTTGGGCCCCACATATATGCTGCGCTACATGTACAACAGCTTTCACAGTAGTTGAATTGCAAAAGACCATCAATGCTGTTTGCAGTCACCATGGTGTGGAGAGAGTCAAGCAATCACATAAATGACTTGCTTCTGCTTGGCTCCTCCTCTTTCCAGCAGAATAATGAAGCAAAAGAAGTCAAGCATAGTCTACCCAAACATTCCGGCTGAATTGAGACCAGTTCCACATGGTGAGGGACTTCCTATTCCAGAACCTCCATCAGAATATTCTCTTGATTCATCTGATGAGGACAAGGGTGAACCAACCTGTTCTTTTCCTGGTCCGTCAGCATTCCGTGACCCAGATTTTCACTGGGATGCATATCAACTCCACATAGAACACAGGAAGAACTAAATGACCTGGTTCGTGATTTGGACTTATCCAAGAACAAGGTAGAATTGCTAGGATCAAGACTCCAACAATGGAATCTTCTAGAAGATGTCAACATTACCTCATATCAAAAAGCACCACCAGCAGTTGGAGCCTTTCTTCAGAAAGGAAAGTAATCTGATATTCTGTTCAGATATTGAAAGCCTCATGAATGCCTTACCCACAAGACTGGAGACTATTTATAGACTCTTCGAAACCGAGTCTGATGGCTGTGCTTTTGAACAATGGAAACCGTCTTCCATCTATTCCAGTAATCGTGTGTCTCATGTGGATGGCATGCGCAGCTTAAAGCATCTACTGACTTCCATTAACTATAAACAAGTACAGCTGGCACCTCTGTGGTGACTTGGAAGGTAGTTGCCCTTTTAATGGGACTGCAGCAGGGATATATAAAATACGTGTGTGTTTAATGTGAGTGGGATAGCCGAGCAAGGGATTGGCACTACTTGCGGAAGGAATGGAATCACAGCCAAAACGTAACAGTTGGAGAGAAGAATATCCAGCACCCAGCTCTGGTTGAGGCTCACAAAATCCTACCACCCCTTCACATCAAACTAGGTTTGATGAAAAAAAAAAAACACACTACAACTTTGTGAAAGCCATGGACCGCACTTTGCCGGCTTTCCGATACCTACATGAAAAATTCCCTCAACTCAGCGAAGCAAAGATTAAAGAGGGAGTTTTTGTGGGTCCTCAGATTCGAGAGCTCTTCAAAAAGATGACCGGTTCAACAACTTGCTGCAGGGTGATGCGAAACAAGCATGGAATGCTTTTCGCCTAGTGTCAACAAAATTTCTTGGGAACGTTAGGGCAAAAAAACTACAAGGAACTAGAAGACATGCTGATGCAGTATCAGAAACATGGATCTAAAGATCCATTTCCTTCATTCCCATCTCGATTTCTTTCCTGACAACTGTCGTATGGCTAATGAACAGGGTGAACGTTTTCACCAGGATATCGCAACGATGGAGCAAAGATACCAGGGAAAATGGTCCACTACAATGCTGGCTGACTACTGCTGGACACTCCCCAGCGAAGCTCCCGAACAGCTGTACAAGAGACAGGCGAAAAAGAAATCTAAGTCGTCGTCTATGATTTTTTTTTTAAACAGGTATTAACCGAAGGCCTATTATATTTACTATTGCCATGCATTTCCCGATGTAAAAGCATTAATCCTTGTAGATTACAAAAAAAAAAAACTAGAGCCAACTTTGCAATTTCACTGTCATATTCGTGTTCAGCATATAAAAATTGATAAGAAATGACATTTCAGTAACATGACTTTTGTAAAACAATTTGTTGACCAGTGTCATCAGATAACCATCAGCACAATTAGCTTGACCTGAGACACAAGCCCAGCACAATGATGAAATCCAGAACTACAAGCCAGCCAACAGGTCTGGTTCCAACATGTGACCATCACCACCTTGGAGCAGGCACCATCCCAACATGGGAGATTCAATGGCAACAACTGAGCAGACCGAGTCTTAAAGGTCTTACAGCATGGAACCAAATGCTCTGTTAGCAAGTTTAGACAACTAGATAGCATGGATAAATGCCAATATTCCAGTGTAGGAGGAACACATGGCCAAGTGTTGCTAGAACAATCTGTTACTTTATTGCTTTAATTCATGTATTAGATTTACCAAGGTAATGTCCTTGTCTATTGAAAGGCAACTCGATCAGGCCCTAGATAAAGAATGAATTCAACTAGGAAGCTAAGAGACAGCCAGACTGGTAAAAAATCACTGGTTTATGAAGTCCATGAAGAATCTAGAATGAGTTTTGAAAAGTCTCAAATGCCAGGTTGTGCAATTTAATCACCAGACCAGAAGAGCAGGGCTTGCCAAATCCCAGGTCACCTTGGCAACAATAAATTTATATCTGGCACCTGTTATTTGAGTGTCCATTTTTGTTTGTTTTTGGCCACAACTGCTATATAGTCTGAGCATAGACTGCTTCCTTCCTACAGTGTAGCTTTGATGAGTCATGCAGCATGTATACTATTCTCTGGTTCTCCAATCTGAGACAACCATGAGAATGCCTGCCCATCAGTTCAGATTCACACAAAGCCATGCTGTGCAGGAAGGAAACTGCTAATGCTGAGACTACATGAGCTGTAGAGTGGCAGCTGGCTTTTGAGTTGTTGGGGGGGGGGGGGGGGGAGGGAGAGATAAAGCCAGTTGGCCATCAGCCTCCATTCTATCTGGATGGTGACAGCTGACTAGGATAGTCAATTTAAACAGAAGGATATTATGGAATAGAAAAAAGGTCAAAGGATGTATAGAGGGGGCGATCTAGAGAAAGACTGATGAGTGGGGGCTTGCTGGCAGGAGGTGGCCAATTTACAAGGTTCCTCTCACACCTCACCTCTAGACATGGAATGGGGAAAAGCCCAGCCTCCATAAACATACAGGCCTTAAAGTTGCAGCGGTCAACCCAGACAAGATTCCTCCATCCTACCCCCCCAGCAGAGGGGGGCAGGAGGAGAATCAACTGCTGGCTCAAAGCAGAACAAGGAGGTCAAGCCCTGGTATATCCCACACCGTAGCTCAGTTATGGAAGGATGCCTGGAAGGTGAAGAAAAATGGAAATGCAGCACCACCCACTAATAAACTAAGACTAGAAATACTAAATGAGCCCCCAAAGACAAAGTAAAACAAAAAATTTAAAGAAAAAGATGCTCTTGTACCAAATGTATCTTTCATCCCTGTAAACGAGTCTTTTTGGCAGCTGAAGGCATATAGAGAAATGTTAAACATTTTGGGATTAGGAGTGGCCAAGTATGAACAGTAATAGGTGTTGGAGGATGTGTGACCAAAGCTTACCTGTTAAGTTTAGCGATACCATGCTCAAATGGTTCATATCCTCTCTGAAAGATCCTATTTGTTTTAATCTTTGAATTAGAAGAGAAGGGTTGAATCAAATGCAACAGCTATGTCAAGGAAAATTAACTGTATGTAGGCTTGGTTATTGTGATCAATTCTCTTAATTTTCTTACAAAGGACTAGCATCAATGTCTCAATGGAAAAGGTCTGAACCCAAATTTATAAGTGGTGCATGAAAGTCAATGCAGTCTTGCAGTTGAATGTAGACTATTTTTGTGAGGAAAGGTAGACTGGAGATAGGATGGGCATGTTTAGTCAAGGGCTTTGTGGGGTGGTTCTTGTTTTAAGATTGAACATATATTAGCTTTTTTAAGCTCCAGAGGCATGTAACCTTGTGATAGAGATTTGTTGACAATTGACATTATAATGGGGGCTATTTCAGAGAGAGCATCCTTGTTCCATTTAACTGGGCATGGATCTTAAAAGCTATAGTCTCATTCTCGCCCAGTGGAATCGTAGCCTTGGTATACTACTTGCTGGACAGTGGTCTAGCAGGACAATATGGAAGGTGACACTTTACTTACCAGATCATGTCCTTTCCTTGCATCCTGCTAGACTAGTCCAGGGGTTGTTGGCCCTGTAAGCTCATAACCTTCTGACAAGCCTTTCTTTTGAATTTGATCCTATTACATAGTTATGCTTCCTGTTTTGTTTGAACCTTACTGTCTTTTGAAGTTGTATGAGGTCTGTTTAACTATAGGCTTGGGTACAAATACTGGATTATGCCCCTAGAGGCACAGGCTGTTCAAGGCATAATGGTGAAATAGGAAGTCTCAAACTTCAGTCTCCACATCTGTTGGTAGAACATGACTTGGACTGGTTTAGCAGGACTTGAAGGGACACTACCTGGTAAATAAAATGTCACTCTTATTTTGCTATTTTTACATGTCAAAGGGAAGACTATGAACAGTTCATTCAGTTCATCTGAAAAGCATTTAGTGATGCCTACACCAGGGACTGGAGTCTACAGGCTTTACTGGTTTTTTAAAATGCCATAAAAGCAATTCTTACAATTTTTATTTTTTTTTAAATTTGAAGAGTGTGTTCCCCTGCCCCCCATTGAGCCATTTTAACATTGCATTTCTCAAGGTATTATACATATGAACAGTTTGCAGTGGGGTCATTCCATGTCAAGTGGTTTAGTACAGGGGTCTCAAACACGCGGCCCGCGGGCCGCATGCAGCCCGCGGGAGAAGGTTGTGCGGCCCGCGACGGCTTCTGCTGCTGCCGTTGCCGAATCGACGGTCAATTAAAAAAAAAATAAAAAACTGGCTTCTGCTGCTCTGTCCTGCGGCCCGTTCCCCTCTGCGCGAGAGCCCTGAATGTGCTTCCTCTGCGGCGTGCTTTTCAAGCCGCGAAGGGAGTATTTCCCTCTCGCAAGGCTTGAAAAGTGAATAGGCTTAAGCCGCGCGAGAGGGAAATACTCTCTTCGCGGCTTAAAAAGCATGCCGCAGAGGAAGCACACTCAGGGCTCTCGCGCAGAGGGAAAGGGGCCGCGGGACAGCTGATTTTCTGCTGCAGCAGAAGCCAGCAGCAGAAGCCAGGTTGTTTTTATATTTACCGGGGGGGGGGGGGTATGACTGGAAATGGGATATTGGCAGGGGGGGGTTATGACTGGAAATGGGCTATGGTGGGGGCTAGGACTGGAAAGGGGCAGGTGGGGGTTAGGAAGGACTGGAGGTGGGCTGATGGGGGGAGGTAGGACTGGTAAGGAGCTATGGAGGGGCTGACTGAAATGGGGTAATGGGGGTTAGGGCTGGAAGTGGGCTATTGGCAGGGGGGGTTATGACTGGTAATGGGCTATGGGGGGTCTAGGACTGGTAATGTGCTGGGGGGTTGCTAGGACTGGAAATGGGCTGAGTGGAAGGGGGCGTGAACTGCAAATGGCGGATGGGGGGGTGGGCGTGGAATGGAAATGGGCTGTGAGGGGAGGGAGCTAGGGTTGGAAATGGGCTGATGGGGGGCTAGGATTGGAAATGGGCTGATGGTGAGGCTAGGATAGGACTGGAAATGGACTGATGCAGGGACTAGAAGGGAGCGGATGCTGGGTGGGGCTGGAACTAGAAGGGAGCTGATGTTGGGGGAGGATTAGAATGGGATGGAGCTGGGAAAGTGAAATGGAGAGGGGAAAAATATTTTGTCTGGGAGAGAAGACAAATCTACAATTGGCCAGGTATTGTGAGAGTAAGTGGGGATTGAGGATGGAGGGGTAAAATTTGAGTGGATGAAATAGGAATGAGGAAAGAGAAAAAGGAGAAAGATTAGTATGTTAAAGCAGATGTAGAGAGAGAATGGAAAAAAAAACTAGGAGAAGAAAGGGCAAATGGAAGCAGACGATGGAGAGTTAGCAGAAGACATGAAGAAACCAGAAGAAAGTGGCTGGAACAATTGCAATTGAAAAAAATGCACAAAAAGGTAGAAAAATCTCTTTATTTTGAATTTATTAACTGGAATATGTCAGCTCTGGGAAATGTGCATCATTAATGTTTGCGCTTTGTTTAGTACAAGAGGAAATTAATTTATAGTTTTATTTCTACAGTGTTGTTGTACATTCCAAGTTTGGCTTTTGGGGTTCCCAGTTTAATTATTGTCTTCTTGTTTCTAAATCTTTTAGTCTTTCTTTATCCATACTCATTAAAGAGGCATGTTTACTAAAAGTTAGTGTATGGTAACATTATGCAAATATTTATGCAAATGAGGTCCCTTATGCAAATGAGGCCCGCATCTTATGCGGCCCCCGGGTTACTTTACAAGTCCTCATTTGGCCCTCAAAGCAATTTGAGTTTGAGACCCCTGGTTTAGTATATAAAAAAGTGCCCTGCTCAACCATCTTGGATTTTGCTGAAATTTTTTATGTACACTCCCATGTGTCTCAAACTAACTTTGGTAAAGTTTTAGATTCTCTCGTGGAATAATTTGAGATATAGTCGTTTGTCTGATCACATACCTTGACTTTGTACAGTACGAGTGAGACTTCAGCAACTTTGAGATCCTATATTTTCTTTGCTATTATAAAAAATGAAACTTGACTATCCTGTATAATGTTTTGCACTCTGATACTGATATGTTTTGAATATGTCGGAAGTAGATATATTGCAGCAAAGTCAGCCAAAAACTGATGTTCTAAAAAAATTAGACATTATGCAGCTTCCTAAATCAAGTAAAAAAGTATGAAATTTTGTACATAATACCTCTATGTACTGAAGTTCTTGAATTTATAATTTCATGCTCTTAGCATTCTCTGTTAGTTTACAAAGTATAAAGTTGATGATTTTTTGCAAAAAATGTAATAGGGTATTTTTAACCTCCTTTTACACAAAAGTCTTCTAAAATCGTTTTGAAACCAATTTCATTAGAAAGCTTAAAACATGCGCTTTCTAAAAAAGCAGATTTAAATTTACTAACCCTGGCGTACAATACCCTGAAAAGAGGGCTAAACACAGCGGACATTACCATGCTTGACAAAGGCATGTAATTCAACTTGCAGTTCTAACGTTATCCAAATGTTATATTTAAAACTCATTTCCATAGGAGTTGCTCAATAACTGTTAAGTGCATATATGTCGTGAGCTTAACGTATAGATTTTCAGATTAGCATTAGTTGGTACACATTTATTAAATTAATTTACTTCAAAATGGACATCAACGAATCACTTGATAACAATCCTCCTATGCCTGAATGTACTGTTGGACAAAAAAAATCATCAAAATGTCACCATGGCTCATTTTATTCCAATAAAACTGGCTCAATTCTGTGAGCTGCTTGTCAGCAAGCGAGAAATTGCTTATTACTCGACTATCAGACGTTGACCTTACAGACAATGACAGTATCTGCTTGCATCACCAAGCACAGTATCTCAGCAAATATGAAATGAACCAAAAGCTGTGTGTTGCAATCCGTTTGAAAAGCAGAATCACGTCACTAAAAGTGGATTATCAAAAGTAACTTTAGCCATGTCTGAGGGCTTGGAAAAAAAAAGTGACCAAAATGAATGTAAAGCCAGGCCAGAAAATTTGCATTAGGTGCAAAGCAAAATATGCTTCTATGGTTGAAGCCACAGCATCTTCATCTTCGGATGATTTTGATCCAGATGCCTTGGACACCCTTGATCAAAGCTCGACTCCTTTAGGCACGTCTCCATTAAAAATACAAAGAATAAGCAGCAGAGACAAAGCTGGCTATTTGAAACAAAAGATTGAGCGCACACAGAACGTGGTAACAAAAATGTCTGCTGCTAGAGTGGCTGACAACGTTGAACAATCTAGTCTTATCTGCAGAATGCAGTCTACATAGCGATTACACTGAGCTTATTAAAGAAATGAAAGCAAAGATTGATATATCCAATAGGTCAACAAAAGTTCAATTGTTGACTTTGGCCCCAAAAAGTTGGTCAATAAAGGAAACAGCAATGAAGTTTGGCGTTTCTGAACATATGGTCAAAATGGCCCGAAATGTCAAGACAAAGGCATTTGTGCTTTACCTGATGCAAAAATTGGCAAACCATTATCAGAGGAAGTCGCTAAAAAAGAGTCAAGGATTTCTATGAAGATGAATTTAGCAGAATGTATCCTGGCAAAAAAAGACTGCATTTCAGTGTGACTCAATGGTGTCAAAGTTCAAAAACAAAAACGGTTGCCGTTGTATAATCTTAAAGGCAGAGGCTCTTTAGAGGACTTTGTCTTTCTTTTGTGCGGTCGGGACTGCTCTGTCTGCGAGCTGACAGGCACCGGCAAAATGGCCGATTTTCCCGCCTTCTCCGCTGGCAACGAAGAGCTCTCTAAAACCTGCTCCATCTTGTCAGCCATTCAAACACACGAGGAGAGCACTGAAAAAAAAGAAAGACTCCCGCCGAGAAGGAAGGACAGCTCAAAGAAACCCCGCCCGAGGCACCGGAAGACAGAGCCGACAGAAGCGCCGAAATGAAGTAACAACTCACCGCCCTGAGGTAAATGAGACAGGAAGCCGGCAGACCCGCAGCCAGCGGGAAAGGGCAGACTCACTGTATATTCTTCGGCAGAGGCACTAACTGGGGCTCCCAGAAATCTTTCCTCTGCCGACGGAGACGGAGCCGGTGAAGTGAGACGGGCTCTGCCTCTCACCGGTATGAAAACTCACTCGACGTCTCCCGCGCTGTTAAAGGCACAGCGCTACCAATTTACACCCAAGGACTTTAGAAATATATCAGCCCTGCTAGAGCCAATATAAAGTAAGAAAACAATAAAAGAACAAACAGCAATTAGCAAACTGAGGGAGAAGCAGAGAATCGATCCTCTGTAGCTGCTGAGGACTGATAGACTGCTGGGTAACCCTCTGGGGGAGTGGCTTCACCTCTCAAAACGTCAGATCAGTCCTCAGTAGCTATAGAAGATTGACAACCCTACCTGTCCCTGGACTGGCCCGGAGAAGCGAATAGGAAAGACTGCATTTCAGTGTGACTCAATGGTGTCAAAGTTCAAAAACAAAAACGGTTGCCGTTGTATAATCTTAAAGAGTTGTATGTAGCATATAATAAATTTGGAGCAGAAATCTGTTTTTCAAAATTCTGTGATCTCAGGCCAAAGTGGTGTGTGACTGTTGGTGCTTCAGGCATGCATTCTGTTTGCGTCTGCAGTATACATCAGAATGTAAAGCTCATGCTGCAAGGTGCAAATATTAAAAGAGGACTACAAGCTGCTAATGGAAAAGACTGTGACCTGAATTCCAAGGAATGTATGCTACAAAGATGCCAAAGCTGCCCTGGCGAAGAATCACTTGTACCGTATTTGGATGAAATATTCCAGGATTATGATGCAGAGAAATCAATTGAATTCAAACAATGGATTCACACTGACCAAGAAACACTGGAAACAAGCATATTAACAGTGGACAACTTTGTTAAAAAAAAAACCACACACACACTTTCAAGCAAAAATTGGAAGCCGACAGGCCATCATTTTGTTTCAAAACACCAAAGTGAATATCTGAAGTCACTGAAAGCCGACTTAAAAGAAAAAAAAACCCAAGTTCATTGTTTTGATGGACTGAAAATTACTCATTTGTTGTCCAAGATGCTGCCCAGGGCTTTCACTGGGAAAATTCACAGGCCACAGTACATCCATTTGTTGCTTATTATGCAAAGTGGGCACCTTGCAAATTGTTAAATTGTTGCATAATTTCCGATCATATGCAACATGATACCATGTCAGTACACATTTATTCAGAAGTTTATAGAATTTTTGTTGACCCAAGCAGATGTTACGAAAATATACTACTTCAGTGATGGCTCAGCAGCACAATATAAAAACTACAAAAACTTTGTCAATTTATGCAACCACAAAAATGATTTCAATAGAGGCTGAATGGAATTTTTTCGGCACAAGCCATGGAAAATCACCTTGTGATGGGGTTGGTGGCACAACTAAACGTTTGGCAGCCCGAGCTACAAAGACCTTCGTCTGACCAAACAGTGACACCAAAAGATCTGTATAACTTGTAAGCAAAATATACACGGAATTAAATATATTTATGTCGCAAGAGATGAAATTGAAAAAAAGCAGGAAGTTTCAAGAAGAAAGGTGGAAAGAAAGCAGCACAATAGCTGGCACTAGAGAGCATCACCAATTTGTACCAGTTGACTCAAACTTGGTTTGTATCAGCAGTTTCAAATGATACAATAACTTTTTTAGCCAAAATTTCCAATACTGCTATTTTGTATTTGAAATTATCTGAGTTGTCCCTTGGTTGCTATGTAGCTTGCATCTATGACAACAAATGGTGGATTGGCAAATGTTGTTGAAGTTTCAGCTGAGGAAAATGATGCATTGATAACATTTATGCATCCTCAAGGTCCTGCTCATTTGTTTTATTGGCCAGAAAGGCAAGATGTTTGCTGGATTCCAGAGCAGCACCTCATTAGCATGCTCCCAGCACCTTCAGTTACATCTGGACGACTGTATCAATTCCCAGAATCCATTTTGAAGGAAGTGGCTTGCAAACATAACAGAATGTAAAAGAATTGCTAGCATTAAAATTGAGGTGAGTACTTCAGCTTGGGAACCATATAAGATACACAATTTAGGCTTGGGAACCAGCTAGACACCACTGAAGGCTTTGGAACCTCAAACTAAGAAACCAAATTAAAGGCTTGGGAACCTAGATTAAGAAACCCACCTGTGGCTAGTATTGCACAGCTATCAGGCGTGACCTCTATGGCGATGGGGCTGCCAGTTCATGTTCCTGAACTGGTAGTGACAATGTCACCATGGACCAATGCAATACAATATTGATAATTTTTCAATATAAAAATGTTAACACAAGTATGATCTGAAAAATTAACAATATGATGAAATATACACTGTTGCCATGGCAATGTCTGCTCGACTTTGGTCCTCTTTAGAGCACTGTATGCCAGCGTTAGTCAAATTAACGTTTTTAGGGCGTTTGAAAACGTTTCTAGAAGATACTTGTGTAAAAGGGAGTTTAAAATATCCTATTTTTAGCCTTGTTGCAAAAATCATCAACTTTACACTTAATTTGCAAATTAAGTGTAAATTAATGAAAAGGGCTAGGAGCTTGAAATTATAAACACAAACACAGTACCACGAGATACCATGCCTCAAATTTCATGTTCATTGTTTACTTATTTCAGGAGCTATGCAATGTTAAACTTAATTTTTTTAGGCTGCCAATTTCTTTGCCCGACTTTGGTGCAATGTGTTTATTTCTGACACAATCTCATTAAAAAGAGTGCAAAAAGATGTGCAGGGTAGTTAAGTTTCATTTCTTATAAACAAGAATATTAGGTCTCAAAGTTGCTGAAATTTTGAATCGTACTGTACATGTTCAGGCTATGGGGTCAAACAAACGGCTATATCTCAACAGGTTTAACATCAGAGAACCTAAAACTCTACCAAAGTTCATTTGAGACATGGGGGGCTCTAAATATAAAATTTAGTCAAAATCCGTGATGGTCATGCTGGGAGCCCTAGACTACTTGACATGGAATGACCCAGCTTCTACTCTGCTTAGGCTTATCCTCCGGTAGCCTGCCCCCTTTGGACTCTCCCAAGTCCTTCACCAACTTATCCAGATCGTCTCCGAACAACAAACTACCCTTAGAACTGGAGCTTGCTGAGTCGTGACTTAGAAGACCCATCGGCCGCCCAATTTTGCAGCCAAATGGACCTCCAAGCGGCCACCAGGGATGCCATACTATTTGCCAACGTTCTGATCAAGTCAGTGTACATCTGCCAGATATGCAGAGCCGGATTCCAGCTGGGTCACCTCCAGCAACCCCTGATGATCCAGGCAAGGGCCCTGCCTTAAGTGTTGAACCCACTGCAAACAGGCCCTTGCCACCCAGGCCCCACAAATAGAGGCCTGCAAAGAAAGAGCATTGGTCTCAAAGGCCTGCTTCAATAAACCGTCCACCTTTCTGTCTCACGTGTCCTTCAAGGCAGCACTACCTTCAACCGGGATAGTTGTTCTCTTGATTACTGCCAATACCGCTGTGTCCACACATGGAGACCGAAACTTTGTCTTTATCTGCTAAAGGATAGAGCCGGTTCATTTGTCCGATGCCCTTCAAGCCTGATTCTGGTTGATCCCACTTGGTTTGAATCATCTGATCCACCACTGTGTACTGGGAACACCATTTGAGACTCGCACTGCCTGAATGAGGGGATCCTCCAGCCCATCTTCCTCCACAGGGCGAGCTGTAGCAAGATTGAGTGCCTGGAGACACTCCATAATCTGGGGTACCAGTTCCTCTTTACTAAACGCCCATATGATCCTTGCCTGATCTTCAGGCTCCGGGATCTCCCCTTCCTCCAACTCGTCAATCCTGTCCTCGGGCTGTACCTCAGCAACTTCATCATCCTGCCACTCCATATCCCTGTGCTCCATCTCCATGGCCCGAAGCTGCTTTGCTGGCTTTGAAATATCTTCTCGCGTCCTCTCCTTTGGGGTTGGCAGAGTGCCAGTGGCGCCCAGGCCTCTGGCAACTTTCCTAGACACCCTAAGTGAAAGGCCTGATGCATAATAAGTCCAGGGAAAAAAATCCCCCACGAGCGTAGCTGGAGAAGCCACCAGCTTTCCCGGAGACGGCTCCCCCCCCCCCCCCCCCAGCAGGTACCGCAGGGTCCAGGGAGTCCTGTAGCGCCCTGCCTTCCATTTGTTGCTCTACATTGGAAGAAACAGTAGCGCAACCCCTGCAAATACCTAAATTAGACACCATCCCCCTGCGTGAACTGCAGACCACGCACTGCGGACGAGAAGACATTAAGCAGAAGCCAAAAATCTAATACCAAAGCGAGAGTGGAAAGGATTTAGCTTGACAGAACTCACCAAGAAACAGAAAAAAAAATCAAATCATTTTTTTTGGTTTTGTTTTTTCTTGGTTTGCTTTTGGTGGTTAAGTGCCTTTCTATTAAAAAAAAAAAAATTGAGGTGTGACAACACACTAAGCAGCAATCCACCTGACTGCTCATGGTGTCCAGCACACCCCCACAGCATGGACCTTTACTCAGCATGCTCTGTGTGGGAATTTAACAAAATGGCCAACAACTGGACGAAAAAGGCACATAAACCCCCCCAATCAGGCCTGAACCCTCTCTGGATCATTGGCCGGTAGCCTTAGTAAGAAGGAGACTTACCCCCACAGAAGCAGCTCCAGGCGCTGCAACGCCTCTCAAGTCCTGAGTGACGAGCATGCTACAGCCTGAGCCACCGAAAACGGAGCCGTTGATCCGTGCACACTGACACCCGCTCTGACGCAGAGTAGTCTGCTTTGAAAACCCCCACGGAGCGTGTCTCTGTGCCTGCCAGATCTCTCCCCAGTGCCGTCTAGGAGGCGAGATCCAAATTTGCTGCCTGTACTCTAAACCAACACTGAAAGGTAAGAAACAGAAGGGTAGTGAAGGGCCTGGCTCCTCAGCAACGTGCTTTTTTTTTTTTTTATAAAAGGAACAGGAGCCTGAGAAAAAATAAATGAAACCAAAAGAAGTCAAAAGTTGGAAAAATAGAAAAACTTAACTAGTGTCGCCTATTTAGTCCCTAAGTGAGCCCAGGGCCAGGCTCACATGTCTTTCTGCTGCATGGAGACTGGACACACTGGGGGCTGATGGCAGCTCCAGCAGCATACACCCTGTGAGGGCAAGATTCTGATTGGTCCAGTCTCCATGCTGCAGGAGGAGGTGCACTACCCGTATGTGGAGGACTAAACTGAAGGATTGCTCAGGAACTAGAAGCTGCCGAGTCTAGAGTCACAAAACCAGCACAAAGCCATCTGGGAGCCCAAGGCCAAAGCTCTTAAGACATTCTTCAGGAGGGCCACCACTATCCCATATTTTCTGTAGCACCATACCACCTTCCATTGGAATCACTGTATTTAAGTCACTGCTGTAACCAAGACATCCATACAAAAAACACAAAGCTGATCTAACTTGATCCAAGGCAGAAGGTAACAAGCCAGCCTTGAGAGCCAACTCTGGATGCTCCCACTGGGAGACCAGAAGCTTCTCAGACTAACAGAAGAAACAACCTGATGGGCTCTTATGCCCTCCAAAATGGGTTCCCCCTTAGACAGCAGATGGGGTTTGTTGAGTCCCACTGACCCCACATGCTTGGGCAGCAGAAGCATTGATGATATCTGCTGCAGGGATCCCAACTCCCACAGGCAGAAGTGCCAGAAGAGGACAACTACCCAGAAGCTTTGGATGTCTGCAAATCTGTGGGGGGGGGAAAGTTTGATTTAAATCTGTTCTGCTGTCTGTACAGAATATAAGGACTGTAGGCTTTAAATCAACGGTAGGTGAGCTGGAAAACAGAGGGCAAAGGAGGAAGTGGAAGGGAAGAGTTGGGGGAAGAGGGAAAAATGCAAGGTGTTGGGAGGGTGAAGAGAACACATGGAAAGGAAAGGGCACAATGTGTACAAAAGATGCACTACCTCCACATCAGAGGTGTGGCTTTAACCGTCAGTGGGAGAGGAAGTAATGGGACCACTGCCTTCTATTGGCACTGTGTAGTAGCTCATTAAGAGCCTGATTTATGAAGTTCACTCATAGAAATCAGGCCCTAAAAAGATAATTTTTTAAAGATTTAACCGATACATCAGGGGGGGGGGGGGAGACGCAGGGTTGTGCACTGTGGCCTAGGTTTCAGTGGCCAGCCCCTAGAATTTTAGACTAGCTCCTAGATTCCAAGAAAGTTTGTCAAGGCCTGGGGTCAGGCTCATTTAATCCCAGCACCAACATAGTATCCGTAAATACCAAGAGATCCTCCCAATAGAGGTGATGACAGACTGGCAAGCCTTTACCCTCCGGGGGAAGGGGGGGGGGTCAGGTGGGCGGCAATTTTAGCTCCTGAAATGGCCATGGGGGAATACAGGCCCTCTGGTGAAGCTGTGGCTCTGAACCCTCTTGGAGGTGGCTGCCAAGCAGGTAAGTATGACTAAAGACAGCCCAAAAGCTGTTGGTTTCTATCAGCCAATAAGCTTCCCTGTGGCCTCAAAGAACCTCTGACTGGAGACAGGGGCCCTCACCCACTTTCCATTGGGGCCCTCTGGAGGGCCCCCAAGCAGCACCCATTCCATTGTTGATGCAGATGAGAGACTGCCCCCTCTGTCAGTAGAGAGCCCCAATGTCAAAAAACCACCTTGCTCCACACAGCTTTGCGGGAAGGAGGCAGAGAAGGAAAAAGCCACAACAGTAGCTGAAGACACTGTGCAGGGTGAAAAAAAAAACAACCCCATTCAACTGCAGCAAATGCACTAAAGTGGAAAATATCAGGAGCCTTTCAGGCCAGTTGGGGGGGGGGGGAACCTTAGTCTGGATTCCCTGAAGTGAATACACATTGTCTCTAGATACTCAAACAAGCCAGCTTTCAGATACAACTTAAAGGCCACATCAGCCAACCAGCTGTGCAGTCACTACTTGACTAGGCCTTTGTTTTTGAAGCTGCCTTTTGCAGCAAGACAGCCAATTGGGTCCAATAAAAGTATATAGGCAAAAAAAGAAACCCACATATCAAGCTACTAAACAGACCCAAAGGGAAGGGAGGCCTAGGCCCAACATACTAGCTCCATGGAGTTCAACTGATCCTCAGCCTACCAGGTGCCAATAACCCATGATAAGGAGTTATGGATCATGGGTGGCTGTCAGACTGAAGAGTCAGGGACATATAAAAAACCCACACAAACTGCTCAGATCTCCAAGACACATTTACCAGGCTCATAAGCCCTGCTGCACTAGTTCTCACACATGATCACCTGCAGGAAGCAGACAATTACTAGCTTTTCTCAGTGCTACACCAGTGGTTAAGCCTCCTTCAAAATGGATGTCACCAGAAGGTACAAGTCCCCCTCCACCTGCTGGCAAGGGAGCATAACCCACTCATCTGGAATGGTCTAGCAAAAACAGAAAGGAACGCATTAACACTCCTTGCATATTTTACTCTATCTAGTGGACTGGGTAATTTTACACCAGCAAAGTTCTGGAACTGCTGCAAGTACAAAGATGATTCATGATGAGTCAGCTTCCACCTCACAAAAAACACACGCTTTACAGCTACCTTCAAAGGAGCAGTAAACTCAAGTCAGGTGGCATGTTTCGTAACATATTAAGGGACACTAATTACTGATAATATCAGCCTTTGCTCAAGATTTTAGCATTACATTTTAGACCACGGTACTTCATAAGTGAAGCAAAGGGATACAGCTTACTATTTCCACCTAATTAAACCACTACCTACTCTCCATTGTTTTGATAATGTATTTTAAAACTGAACCTTTAAGTCAGGGGTGCCAAAACAAGCACTACAAAGAATCCATTTTTTAGGTCAACAACCCAACTTTAGCTGGTATAGGCATAACCGAAGTAAACTGCTTAGTACATAGAAAATGACAGAAAGAGACCACTCGGCCTCTGTCCTTCCATATCAGTCCCCTTTTTTCCTTTAGAGATCCTGTGTTTGTCCCATGCTTATTTTGTACAAGGCTGTACAAACACCAAGTGCCGAGTCTCACCATGGTGATTAAAAAACCCCACTACAGACCTAGCACCCAGGGCTTGCAAAGCACATGGGAAGTAGCATGATGTGTGGTATCTAAAGCTGGGCATACTTGCTGCAGCAAAGCAACTTGAATCCGTTTAAAACGTGTCCATTATAGGTCAGTGCCAGCTCTAGTGTCATCTGTGCTACCACAGAGGTGAGAAAAATAAGCAGCATGCCAACCTTGCTCAAGTTGTAGACTATCAGCTAATCAGCTAGTGGTCATAGCAGCAGCACAGATTCAGAAGCAGACAGCTCACCAGGAGCCTTTTCCTTTTGACACTGAGGCAGCTGTGGTAATCCCAGGCACACACTGAGCAATTTTATTGGGAGTTTCTATTTAAAAAAAAAAAAAACACACCCCACCACAAGATGGGGAATGGGCTGGCAATTAAGAGGCTTTAGGTTATGGTTGCTAGGGGCAGATGGGTTATGGAGAGAGGCTGAGGCTCTGGGATGAGGTGGATACATTCCCCACCCATTTCAGGAGTCAAAGCTTCATGTTCAGCCTCTCCATTGCCTCTGCACGTGTTTGTGTGGTTAAAAAAAAAAAAGCCACACTTACTGTAATAAGTGTGTTGTACATCACCTTGAACACATGAATGCACATAGGAATGCTAGTCATTCTAAATCAGACTCCTAGATCCTAAGAAAGGATGTCAAGGTCAGGCTTATACTAATATTCCTCAGATCATCCCCAGCATCAAGCCCTGCACTTATAAAGAGTCATTTACAAAGTTAGGATTTTCTTGGTGGAGGTGGGCATGTCAGAGCTTGGGTGCATCAGTAACCGAGGGGCTGATGCATGTCTCCACTTCTAAGTAGTGAGTCATCAAGCAGGCGGGAAATAAAATAGCATAATATACAACTGGCAGGGCTCACATAACTTCCTCATTAGGAATGAAGTGGCAACGCCCCATGCTAACAGTTCAAAACCAAGGCAGGTTTTACCATGAAGCATATTGTGTACTTTAGTATAGGCCGATTTAACTGGAGAATTGAATTCACTAAGCTGAAAAGTAGTAATTAACAGCCTTAAAAGGGCAACAAAACAGGAAAAATCACAGCAAAGCATATTTTAATCCTATCTTAGACACTCATTAAGGCAGTAAACTTACAAACCTACTAATATGTCTTTACTACTATATAAGTCACTTCACTACTATATTCTCTGTCTCCCTCCCCTTTCTAGATCAGGTGCTGAAGGGTGGTTTCAACATGGCAGGTAGCAGCTCTCCTGGATACTGAATGGGGCTCACATTAACAGAGCTTGAATCCTGCCACTATCATTACTAATGCCCCCCTTAGGCTGGGGACATAGCAGAACAGGTGAGGCGTTTCTATAGTTTTAGTTGAGATTTAACTCATACATCATAGATCTTGTGCATCACACACTGGTCTTAATTCCAATGGCTGCACACTAGTCCAGGGGTTCTCAACCCAGTTCCTTGGTACCAAATCTAATCAGTCAGGTTATACACTGCCTCCACTCTGCATGCAGCTCTCCCCATACATGTTCATGGTGTACAGCCTAAAAACCTGACTGGCTAGATTGGCATTGAGGAACTGGAATGAGAACCCCTTCCTAAAGTCTGGAATCTTAAAGCAAGAGTCCCCTAAAGAACCACAATCTCTACATTTGGGAAAAAAAATAAAATGTCACAGCCAGCACTAATATGTTACAAATCATTTGCTCATACTTCTAGTCCTCACCAGATTCTAGTACTATTGATGTCTCCCAAACTACAGAACTGTAAAGCCACAAACTTAAATTTTATCATGAAGGAAAAACAGAAGAGACATACTCTTTTTCGCTTTAAGATTAAAAGTACTAGTCTTAACCTTAGCATGAATGTTATTCGAACAGGGATCGTCACCACTGCTCCCAACCGGCGACACGTATGACTATTCTTTAGCGACGTAAGGCATCTGTGGTGCCTAGCTTTTTCTTATTGGCTTCTTGGGAAACGGTGGCAGATCTCTCCTCGTGTGCTACAGTCTTAATAGAACCTAAAGCTCTTTTTTGTAAGGCACTGGAAAGATAGCGACCAGTGACTGGTAGATCGGGAAGACTAGTTAAGACAGCACTGATTAGGGCAAAGATGCGGCAAACATGAAGCACGGATTGACTATAGGACGTCATTTTGCCAGACAGGGAATAGTAGATGTCAGCAGCTCAAAAACGAACGCCTAGACAGCCTAGCCCCGGCTGCTAATATGGCGGGGCGGGGAAGGAAATAGAGTCAAGACCACGGAATCTGTGCGCCAACTCTCAATGCTGCAACCACAGGGCCGCCCGACCGCTACCATTAGTGCGTGGAACCAGGAACACCCATGCAACGCAAAAAAGCACCGCGTGCGCACAGTAGGACAACTAAACTTTCGCCCACGCACCAGTTACTACTACAGAGTTGAAGAGAACAGGCAGCCATCGCGTTCTGGTCGTACACCGCACCCAGAAAAGCTGGCGCTCGCGCGGGAGCACCACGCATGCGCTCAGAGCATCCATTTTCTCCGTTGAAAGAAACAGTTCAGTGGATAACAAGGATGCACAAAAAGGAAAATAACGTATTTAAAAGTACAGAGCGAGAAAATAGGGTGAGGAAAGGAGATTCTCAGACTACACGATAGAGCAATAATATTGCTAGTACCATTTCCAAGTATATAAAGCTAGCGAATCTCTCCCATCTCCAGAAAAAGCTTACATAATCGGAACAAATTTATCCTACAAAAGCAGCTTTAAAACGGCAGGGCAGAAAAAAAAAAGGTACATACCGCCTAAGCCCCTCTCTTCGCTAACACACACAATGGTAATGAACCAAAAGAAGTGTTGTCAGCAGCCGCCGCCGCCGCCGCCTTCCCCCACTCCTGCAGCGCTACAGCCCCCATTATCGCCTTCCCTTTAACGCCTCCTGCCTCGCACTCCATGGTGCAAAAAAAAAAAAAAAAAAAAGAAGGGGGGGGGGAGGCCCTGCGCCCTACCAGGATCCTTGTTATTTCAGTTTTAAGCATACATTTAAGAACTGCACTTTCATTTAAAGTCACATTATTCCCCTCCCACTCCGTCCAACACAAATCAAAGATGGCGTGTACATAATTTTAAATAGTGATAAATAAAAAACCGTGCATGGGGTGGGAAGGAACACGACGACACCTTCTCTCCCCCCCTCTTAAAAAAAAGCGAAAAGGGCTAGTAAAAAAAAAGACAAATATATGAACCGGATATTCCAAACAAACCGTTATTTTATAAAAAAAGAAATACCCACAGAAAATAAACTAGAAAGAATATGCAGAGGCCTACCATGCCTGCCGAGATATCGAAGAAACTTGCAGTACTCGAACAAAACCAAACACCTCCTCTCCTCGTTAACTGAACACTGGACTGCTATGTTCCTGGCCGTTTCCGTTGCTTTTCTTCTAACTAGCGGCTAGCGCTGCCGGCG
Source organism: Ichthyophis bannanicus (assembly GCA_033557465.1). NCBI lineage: Eukaryota > Metazoa > Chordata > Amphibia > Gymnophiona > Ichthyophiidae > Ichthyophis > Ichthyophis bannanicus. Next base: position 921,827,287 of record CM066032.1, on the reverse strand, counting down.
CACTCTAGGGAGGGGCTAACTTCCGGTCTGAGTGCGCGTTGCAGCTTGGAAACCGTAGGCTGCTCGGTACCCATTTTTTGCCATCCTTTTGGTTTGACTTTATTACATTGGAAATGCGGTAAACGTCTCAAAAAATAAATACATAAATAAAATACTGTATTCGCAAGAATAACCACTTGTACGTGTACTTTCTGCTCCTCTTATCAGAATTCTGCTGATTCAACACTTCACACAATCTAAGAGATTTCCTCCAATGTACGTCTGAACCATAGTTCCTCCATAGTTCATTCATTGTGTTATAAGCTTAAGGAGCCTTTCAAATTAGTTTGAGCGCCCTACCTCAATTTGAAATGTTTGGGTTTTGCTTGATTTGCTTTGTTTATTAGTACTGTATTCTCAAGAATAACCAGTTTCTAAGTATTTATCTGTAAAATGTTCTTTATAATGTTCACATGTTCCATGTAATGTTTGGTTCTTTTATGTTATATGTAAACTGTATTGAACACTGGAAATGTGGTATATAAATGTCTCAAATAAATAAATAAATAGTATCTACAGGTTGTTGGCGGGCCAGCTCAAGCATTTGTGGATCCCTGAGACCTTTTTTGCTTTTGTGTCCTCCCCCCCCCCCCCCTCCCCAATCTTTGGGCTAGTCTTGCTATATGAGACACAGAGAATGGTGAATTTTCAGCCAGAACTGTCACCAACTTAAGTTAAATGCTGGCACCAGCGTTTAACTTAATCCATATATTGTCTGATAATATCTGTATAAGCAACAGCGGCTAATATATACAGTGGTGTGCAAAAGTCTGGAATCACTTGTAAATATGACGTTTTTTCAACTTCGTGACCTTATATCTTAATTTCGTTTTCCTCCCAGTGGCTTTTTCTGTGTATCTCATGGGAGGAAAACGAAATTAAGATATAAGGTCACGAAGTTGAAAAAACGTCATATTTACAAGTGATTCCAGACTTTTGCACACCACTGTATATATTAGCCGCTGTTGCTTATACAGATATTATCAGACAATATATGGATTAAGTTAAACGCTGGTGCCAACATTTAACTTAAGTTGGTGACAGTTCTGGCTGAAAATTCACCATTCTCTGTGTCTCATATAGCAAGACTAGCCCAAAGATTGGGGGGGGGGGGGGGACAGAAAAGCAAAAAAGGTCTCAGGGATCCACAAATGCTTGAGCTGGCCCGCCAACAACCTGTAGATACTATTTATTTATTTATTTATTTGAGACATTTATATACCACACATCTCCTCACATAGGTGTGGGTACCAAACAGGCAGAAGATGCTTTCATCGCTGAATAGCACCTTTTCCCACATTTCAGTCAACCAGGTTGAGTGCTTTCTCGCCCATACAATCCAGTTGCACCTTTGTATGTCAGTCATCAGTGGCTTATTTTGTGCTTTGCAGCCCCAGAGACCAAACTGCAGGCACCGGCGACAAACTGTTGTTGAGCTGACACTGACCTCACTCTTGTCTGACCACTCTCGAAGTAGCTGAGGAGAGGTCAACTTGCGATTAGTCAGTGAAATGCGTCATAGTGTGCGGTCCTGGCGTGATGTTGATGCATGTGGACAACCTGAACGAGGTTTGTCCACCACTGAACCTGTTTCTTTCTTCTTCTGTACAATCTTAACAACATTACTCTGACTGCAGCCAACTTTCCTGGCTATCTGACGGCTTGAAAATCCTTCCTCGCTCATAAAGGACACACGAACACGCTCCTCCAACGTCAGGGTCCGAGTCATCTTCATGGTCGATCCAGAAAGCGTATGAAATTCAAAAATTCTGCGCGTTTTTATAGCTGCACTGTTGGCTAGATATCTGCATTGTGATTGGTTAGTGAAACCAGCCTCCTGATTGGTCAGAAATAACATGTGCATATTGGATAATCTTGATCCAGTTTTGACGCAAGATCCACAAAAATCGCAGTAGCTATCTCCCAGTATCTGTAAAGTATTTAAATTGGAAGCAAGGAATGCAAAAAAAGTCAACTCTAATAGCCAAATGTATCCATCCCTTTTAATGTGGTAGAAAAATGAATATGCTGGGCTAACGCAAAATTTAATAAAAAGTTAGAAAGTACGAAAAATGCAAAACTCACAAGTGATTCCAGACTTTTGCACACCACTGTAGTTAGTGCTGTGATTGTGCTGGCTCACTTTTTGACCCACCCTAGGTCCTTCCTTTAAACTAGCTCACAAACAAATAGATAATATCTGACCATTTAATGATTGAAATGGCTCAGTATTTAAGGTTACCAGGTTTTTTTGCAGGCAAATCTGGGACACTCATCCAAAGTCGGGACGAGGGGAGAGTTCCCCTTTGTTCCAGAATTATGCAATGGGGTGGGGGAGGGAAGAGGAGTTATTCTCTTCTCCACAGGGCTGACTTAAGAGGTGCGGTGGTGAGGCACTGGCTCAGGGTGCACCACAATAGAGGTTCAGGAAGCCTGCCTCACTGGCTCACTCCCAGCCTGCTCTCTGCCTCATGAACTGTGACTATGTTAAGCATTAACATTGCCATGGGAGCATCTATTTTTGCTTCCTTGGCTGTTTAATGCTCAGCACAGCCGTGGGAGCATTTGCTTTTGTTCCCGTGGTTGTGCTATACTCAAGCCACTGGCACCAAAGGATATAGCACAGCCATGGGAGCAAAAGCAAATGTTCCTGCAGTTGTGCAGAACATTAATACAGCCACAGGAGCAAATACAAATGATCCTGAAGGCGCTATCCCTCCTAGGAGGTCTCTTCCAAACAGTAATGTGCAGCGAAGGTGTGCATAGAGGACCAGGTGGCGGCCCAGCAGATGTCCAGCAAGGGCACCGCACGCAGACTTGCTACTGAGGCAGCTATGGCATGCACATTGTGAGCCGTCACACGATGCTTCAGAGAGAGCCCCACCTGTTGATAGGTGAAAGAAATGCAGTCGGTCACCTACCATTAGAGAATGCACCTGGAGACTGCAACCCCCAGACAAGTGGGGTCAAAAGAGACAAAGAGCTGCATTGAGCAGTAATGAGGGCGTGTCCTCTGGATGTAGAAGGACAATGTGTGCTTGCAGTCCAGCATGTGCAGGGAGGCCTCTGCCCTAGAAGAATGAGGGCTAGGAGAGAGGGTGGTCAATACCACCTCTTGATTCAAATGGAAGGCCGAGACAACCTTCGGCAAGAACTTTGGGTAAGTCCTAAAGACAACCCTGTTCTTGTGGAACCTGGTGTAGGGCAAATGTGCCATCAGCACCTCCAGCTTGCCCACATGCCTGGCCGAGGTGAGCGCCACTAGGAACACAACCTTCCAAGAAAGGTACTTGAAATGGCAGGTAGCCAGAGGTTCAAAGAGTGGAGCCATGAGCTTCCCCAATATCACATTGAGGTCCCATGTCACTGGTGGTGGATGGATCAGGAGCCAGGAGAGGAGGAGGCCTCGCATGAACTGGCCCACCAACAGGTGCACTGACATGGTCTGGTCATCCACTGCATACTGGTGAGCCGAGATGACACAGAGTTGCACTCTGACTGTGTTGGACTTGAGGTCATCCCCCTGATAGGTGCAGGAGTTACCATAAAATGTCTAGCATTGCACAGGAGAAGGGGTTAAGACCTTCATCCACACATCAATGCACATCAGTTCCACAAGGCTCCTCCCTCTCAGCCTTGTTATTCAACCTGTACATACAACTTATCTGCTTTATCATCAGACACAACAAAATACAATACACCATTTATGCAGATGACATGATATACACCCCTATCAGCCTTGACAACCCAGACTACTCCAGCATAGCCAACTGCCTGCAACAGATCACTAGCTGGCTTCTGGAAAACAACTTAACCGTCACCGTCCCGCGTGCAACTCTCCCAGGAGGGATCGAGCCGCTGGGACCTACGCACCGCCTCCTCCACGCTGAGCCGAGCTGCCCAATCGGGGCAGTCGGCCAGCATTACAAAAAGAAGCGCCATCGGGTGCACGACCCTCTCTGCTCCCATCGCCGTCCTGCGTGCAGCTCTCCCAGGAGGGATCGAGCCGCTGGGACCTACGCACTGCCTCCTCCACGCTGAGCCAAGCTGTCCAATCAGGGCAGATGGCCGGCATTACAAAAAGAAGCACCATCGGGCACGCCCGCGCCTGGCGGGACTCACCAGAGAGCCCTTTGGTGTGGCCCTTAGGCAGGAGCCCAATCCTCGAGGCCAACCAAGGACCGGACACAGGACCACATCCAAAGGGAGTAGCAGCCCCATCCAGCAACCACCAGAGACCGCCTGCAGAACCAGTAACTGGATACGTGACTCTGCTACTGCAGTGTTACGATTGGCCATCATACCTAAAATCAACAGCTAGGACAGCTCCCCGTTGAACCACTTGTAGACTGACTTGCCAGGAACGTTACCTGTCTCTGCCTAGCTTGCCAGGAATGTTACTTTATTTCTGCCTAGACTGCCAGGAATGTTACTTTATTTCTGCCTAGTCTGCCAGGAATGTTACTTTGTTTCTGCCTAGACTGCCAGCTAGAAGTTGTGGTTCTGATGATTTGCTATCTTGATTTGTCACCCAGATGATTTTGAAGTGATTCTGGTGCATGCCATAGAAGATCGCCTTGAAGTACTACACTTGTAGGATCTAGAAGCAGACACACTGTCTCACTCAGGCGATTCACAGTCCACGACTCACTCAAAGCACGAAGGCAACACTCTCTTCCAACGTGGCATCCTCCCCTGTAGCCCTAGCCAGCTGTTACCTCCTCCCCAGCCTACTCCCCTACGCCCTCTCCCTCACCACCACCCATAACCACATACCAGTCTTATGGAGCTCCGGGAGAAGATGGTCAGGAACATCCCACCAGACAGCAGCAGAATCCAAAGTCCCCTTGCACCCTCACTTACTCTATGTTTCACTCCAGTACACCAAAAGACCCCAATAGGAGGAAGGCCCTCAGAATAGCAGCCTGAAATGCACCCTTATAAACGCCCGTTCAGTGCGGAAGAAATGGCCTGTCATCACTGACCTGCTAACCTGCCACAACCTAGACATCCTACTGGTCACTGAGACATGGCTGACCAATGCGGATATGGTCGCCATGAACCAACTTCTCCCGCCCAACTTCTCCATCCACACTTGCCACAGAACTGACCGAAGGGGGGGAGGTGAATTCACCCTTACAAGATCGGAGCTTCATTTCCAGCAGACCTCCTCCAGCAGCACCACACACCTGGACACCATCTCCATAACCAATAGGCACAACACCATCAACCTAATCTACAGATCTCTAAACACCTCCCCAGATGACCTCTCAATCATAATAGAGCTAGCCTGCAACACCACGAAGCAACACACACCAAACTGGATCATGGGAGATTTCAACCTTCCTGCCCTCCCTGAGACCCACTCCAATGCTTTCCTCAACACACTCGAAGAACTGGGCTACGATCAAGAAGTCAATGCACCCACCCACTCCAAGGGCAACAAACTAGACCTCATTTTTGCACCACGGACGGCCACAGGCCCAAACTCGTCACTTGACCTATCCATCACACCAGTGCCATAGTCTGAGCACAGACTGCTGAATTTCCAAATGCCCACACAACCGGGTCACACCAGCAGCCGCTCTATGGTGGACGCAGGTGCAACACCAAGAACACACTTCCGGCCCTTCGACAAGGAAGAGATACTTAGCAAATCCCGGCCGCTATTCGACCTCACAGACACTAACCTCGAGGAAATGCTCACCGCCTGGAACGAAAGCCTCAGCTCCATCGCCCACCAACCAGTAGCAGACACCGCCAAGGAAAAGTAAAGCTCCACCATGGTACTCTCCTGAGTTACGAGCATCACTCCGCTATGTCAGGGCACTAGAAAGACGATGGCAATGCTCACGCTCCACCGCTGACCGGGAAACTTACACCCTACATCTGGAAAAACACCATCTGGCAATTTCGGAGAGAATGAAGCAGTACCACGCTGAACTCCTACAGCGCTCCCTGAACAAAACCCAGGAATTATTTAACCTAGTGAGATCCCTCACAAAAGAACCTTCCCCCACCTTCTGAGGAAGATGTAGGGATGTTACCCATGACTGAAGTGGTATTTAAAGGTGCAGAAGAATTGAAGGAAATATCGATACATCGTGAATATGTATTACAACTATTAGATAAACTGAAGAGTAGCAAATCACCTGGGCCAGATGGTATACATCCAAGGGTGTTGAAAGAACTGAAATATGAGATTGCAGACCTGCTATTAGTAGTCTGTGAACTATCATTAAAATCATCTCTAATATCTGAAGATTGGAGGCTCACCAATGTAACACCAATTTTTAAAAAGGGTTCCAGGGGTGATCCGGGAAACTACAGACTGGTGAACCTGACGTCAGTACCGGGAAAAATGGTAGAAACCATCATAAAGAATAAAATTACTCAGCATGTAGAAAGTAATGGCCTAATGGGAGACAGCCAACATGGCTTTAGACAAGGAATATCTTGTCTTACTAATCTGTTATGTTTTTTTGAAGGTGTGAATAAACAGGTGGACAAAGGTGAGTTGGGTGATATAGTGTATCTGGACTTTCACAAAGCCTTTGACAAGGTCCCTCATCAGAGACTTTTGGCAAAACTAAAGAGTCATGGGATAGGAGGCAGTGTACTACTGTGGATCAGGAACTAGTTAAAAGATAGAAAGCAGAGGGTAGGGCTAAATGGCCAATTTTCCCAATGGAGAAAGGTGAATAGTGGTATACCCCAGGGATCTGTGCTGGGTCCGCTGCTTTTTGACATATTCATAAATGACCTGGAAAGTGGAATAACGAGTGAGGTTATCAAATTTGCAGATGACAAAAACTATTTAAAGTTGTTAAAACCCAAGAGGATTGTGGAAAATTGCAAGAGGATCTTGATAAATTGGAAGACTGGGCATCAAAATGGCAGATGAAATTTAATGTGGACAAGTGCAAAGTTATGCACCTAGGGAAGAACAACCCAAACTATGGTTACACGATGCAAGGTTCCACATTAGGAACCACCACCCAGGAAAAAGATTTAGGCGTCATTGTGGATAACATGTTAAAACCCTCGGCCCAGTGTGCAGCAGCAGCCAAGAGAGCAAATAGAATGCTAGGTATGATAAGGAAAGGAATGGAAAATAAAACAAAAGATATTATAATGCCTCTATATCGTTCCATGGTGAGACCGCACCTTGAATATTATGTGCAGTTCTGGTCGCCGTATCTTAAAAAGGATATATCATTATTAGAAAAGGTTCAGAGAAGAGCCACCAAAACGGTAAAGGGGATGGAAGGATACTCCTATGAAGAAAGGCTAAAAAGGTTAGGGCTCTTTAACCTGGAAAAGAGACAGCTGAGGGGAGATATGATAGAAGTCTATAAATTAATGAACGGAGTGGAATGGGTAAACGTAGATCGATTGTTTACGTTTATTTATTTATTTATTTATTTTTATTTATTTATATTCTCTTATATACCGCGCTATTCTGCATCAGTGCGGTTTACATTGAACAAACTGAAATTACATTGAACAGGGCATTATAACTTGGAGATAACTATTTTACAGGGAACAAGACGTTATCAGTATATAGAAAGACTAGGGGACATGCAATGAAGCTACAGGGTAAACTATTTAAGACTAATAAAAGAAAATATTTTTTCACTCAACGTGTAATCAAACTCTGGAATTTGTTACCGGTGGATGTAGTAAAGGCCGTTAGTGTAGCTGGGTTTAAAAAAAGGTTTGGATAAGTTCCTGGAGGAAAGGTCCATATACCATTATTAAGAAGGGAGCCAGGATATCAATGCTTGGCCCAGTACAAGCATTGTGGAACCTGTGTCTTTTGGGGAAACTGCTAGGTACGTATGATCTAGATTGGCCACTGTTGGAAACAGGATACTGGGCTTGATGGACCTTGGTCTGACCCAGTATGGCATATCTTATGTTCTTATGTCCCACACAACCGAGCATGCCGCAACCACAAGAGTTTGCAGACTGCCTTTAGTCAAAATCAATCTAGACCGACAAGACAGTACCACCTACACCATTGTGCAGACTATGCCACCCGGCACCTCTAGCCAACTTCTCAACACCATCAGTGAGGGACATCGAGGACACCATCACTGCTATCAACACCACCACAGCCCCGAACGATCCTTGTCCAGCGTTCTGGATAAAAACACTACGCAAGGAGTTCAACCCCTTTCTGGCCAGACTCATAGACCGATCCTTCTCGACGGGTGCCTTCCCACGAAGCTTGAAACAAACTTCCATTAGACCGCTTCTAAAAAACAGCAATCTCGACCCCCAGAAGGCGGATTCTTATAGACCAATTTCGAGCATCCCTCTAATGGCCAAAATAATCAAAAAACTTTTCCAACGTCAAATCCAACACCATATTGAGACGACTGCCCCCCTCGACCCAAGCCAACATGGTTTCAGGGAACAGCACAGAGTCAAGACCCTCCTGACCAGTCTCTTCAACACACTCATCTCTGGACTGGATAACATAAGACGGGGTTACGCCTTGATTTTCCTGGACATCGCTGCAGCTTTCGACGCCGTGGACCACAAACTGCTTCTAAGGCAGCTCACAGAGAAGGGGATTCAAGACATGGCATTAAGCTGGTGCAGATCATACCTCACCGACAGATGGCAACACGTACTTGCTAGCTCCAAGACCTCCAATCCATTCAGGCAAGAACAGGGTGTACCGCAGGGATCTTCACTCTCTGCACTGTTCTTCAACGTATATATGCATCCCATCTGTGCACCCACCCGCGATTTCAATGTCTCATGCCTCGTATACGCGGATGACGTACTACTCTACATGCCATTTTCAACCGACCATCCGGACCTCTCACCCCTAACCACCTGCTTCGACGCCGTTAATGAGTGGCTCCACACGCAAAACCTCAGAATAAACTTCAAGAAAACTGAGGCACTATTCATCTCCAGGAACCCAGCTTTTATCCCCCCCCCCCCCCACGAGTCACTAAAGGTAAGAGGCGCGGAGCTTCAAAGCAAACCCATGATCCGCTACCTCAGAGTCATCTTAGACCAACAACTGGACATGAAAGCCCACGTAAACAATACCATCAAAGCAATATACCACAAAATAAGGACGATCCAGCATATTAGACCCCTGCTTGAGCCAGAGGATTTCCGAACAGTCTATCAGGCTTTAGTAATCTCCCACTTCGATTACACCAACTCGATTCTACAGGGACTCCCAAAAAGTACACTGAATCCATTGCAGCTCGCAATGAATGCAGCTGCCAGAATATTACACGGAGCTGCCAGGAGGGATCATATAACCCTCATCCTGAAACACCTACATTGTATTGCTTTCTTTCTTCTTTCCTCTCTCCTTCTTTCCTATTATTTTAATGGCGTTCCTTTTCCTTTTCCTGCAGCCTCATTTTTAAATTGTTTTAAGTTTTATTGTAAACCGCTCAGGTGCCTATGGTGTTGGGCGGTATAACAAGTTTTAATAAACATAAACATAAACATTGCAGGCTCACACTCAAAATCCTATTAACGACGTTCAAGGCCATCAACGGGCTCACCTCCACCGCTATCATAGACCTCATCCTCACCACCCCACCAAACAGAACCAGATGGTCAGCCGCTGTCAACACTCTGAACATCCTGAGCAAGATTACAAAATGATCACAAGCAACACGAAATAGGGCCTTCATGTTCTACGCGCCCACATGCTGGAATGCCCTCCCGCCCAACATCCACTCCATAACCGACCTCACCCAGTTCAGAAAGGCTCTGAAACACCACCTCTTTCTCCAGCACTACTCCCACAACAAAGACACACAACATGCACCCTCACACACCCACCATTACAGCACCCTTGACCCAACAGCAACAAGCAATCCCAGCCCCGCCCACTAACGCTTCCAGATACCTGTTATACAATTGTATATAGCACACAATTTGTAAATAACTCACAATCTTGTATATAGCACACAAATTGTTGTAAATAGCAAACAGTCATGTCGCCACCCGCCCCACTGGCCCGACTGTCGCGCCTGTATATAGTTACTTAACTGAGTAACCTGTTACTGAATAGCCTGTACATAGTTTCCCCAGTTAGCCAAGTTGTAACCCCTGTTCTTTGTAAATACAGTGCGGATGCCGCCGCACCACACTGTACAAATCTGTGTAACTGTAAACCAAGCTGATTTTAAAGAGCGCGGTATAAAAAAACCTCAAATAAATAAATTACAAGAAGACAGAAGCACTACTCATCACCAGAAATTCTATCTTCACCCCTCCTCCTGTCATCAAGCTGAACGACATCACAATAACAATAAAACTTGAAGTAAAGTATCTCGGTGTGACTCTCGACAAAGATTTGAACCTTCAATCTCACATTGCCAAAACCACCAGGAACACATACCTCAAAATGAGAACCATAAGACGCCTCAAGCCAATCCTCTCACAGGATCACTTCCGCACCGTCTGTCAAGCTCTTATCACTCCCATCTTAGACTACTGCAACCCCATTTACCTCAGACTCTCAAAACAAGCAACCCGGCCATTACAGTTTCCTGGATCACCTCTGGAACAGTTTTTAAATATTGGCGTTACATGAGCCATTCTCCATTCTTCAGGTACTACAGTTGATTTTAATGATAGTTCACAGATTATTAATAGTAGGTCTACAATCTCATATTTCAGTACTTTCAATATCTTTGGCTGTATACCATCTGGTCCAGGTGATCCAGATTTTGTACTCTTCAGTTTATCAAATAGTTGTAATACATCTTCCTGTATGGATACATTCCTTACATATTCTTCAGTAATGACCAAAGCAAATAATTCATTCAGTCTCTCCGCTATGGCCTTGTCTTCATTTAGAGCCACTTTTACTCCTCTGTCATCCAATTATCCAACTGACTGTCTCACAGTTTTTTTGCTATGAATATACTTGAAAAGTTTTTATTATGCATTTTTGCTTCCACGGCAAGTTTTTTTCAAATTTTCTCTTTGCCTGCCTTATCAATGCCTTGTATCCAACTTGGCAATGCTTCTGTTATTTCCTGTTTTCATCATTTGGCTCCTTTTTCCATTTCCTGAATGATGCTTTTTTGGCCGCAAAAGCCTCTCTGATCTCGCCTTTAAACCATGCTGCCAGTCATTTGGCCTTCCTTCCATTTTTCTTAAAACATGGAATACATCTGTTCTGGGCTTCCAAGATAGTATTTTTAAACAATGCCCACACTTCATGCAAATCTTTAGCCTTTGCAGCTTCTCCTCTTAGTCTTTTTGTTAATTATTTTCCTCATTTTATCATAGTCTCCCTTTTGAAAATTATATGGGAGTACTGTGGATTTCCTTGCCGTCCTTTTTTCATTTATTAAATCAAATGTGATTATGCTATGATCACTATTGCCAAATGGCCCCAACACCCTTATTTCTTGCATCAGATCCTGCATGCCATTAAGGACTAGGTCCAAAATAGCTTCCCCTCTTGTTTATGTTTATGTTTATTCAGGTACTTGATATACCGCTCCCATTACATCGAGGTGGTTTACAACATTACAAGAGCAGAAGAAACGGAAAGGAAAAGGAACTACAATTTATATATAGGAAGGTGGTGGGGGCAAATACAGTGACAGAATTCAAAATGGCATGGGACAGACACAATGGATCCATTTATAGCAACAGAATAAAATCAAAATAAACTGAACCATCTGACTTCTCAACAAATGGGGGTGTCCTGCATGGAGCAGTGGGTATGCCCCTGAACAAAGACATGGGGAGGGGTGGTCTGAGGGGTGGCCTGTACAGAGTGGCACCTACTCCTGCCATCTTACTCCGACCATCTTACTGGGCAGACTAGATGGATCATGCTGGTCTTTATCTGCCGTCATTTACTATGTTACTATGAATGTTGAAATCTCCAAGCAGTATAAGGTTAGGGAATTGTAGGGAAAATCAGAAATAGAGGAGAGAAGAGATTCCCAAAGAGGGGGACAAAGCGAGGGAGGGGAGTAAATTACCAGGAAATGAATCACTGGGAGAGTACTCAATCATAAGAGAAGGGACTCTGGATACCGGAGAGAGAGGAAGAAAACCTGAGTTAGTGGGACCGAAGTATGGTAGATACAGCAACTCCACCCCTAGTCCGGCCAATAGAGAGAGCAGAATAGTCCTGGGGTAGGCATTGAGCTAGGAGAGGTTCTTCCCCTTCCTTGAGCCATGTCTCTAGCAGAAATAGAGCATCCAGAGAATCATGTTCTATAAGATCATGAATTACAATTGTTTTGGCCTGGAGGGAGCGACTATTGAGTAAACCAAGTCACAGAGTATCAACTTGAGTAAAAAGGGAAGGGGGCGATGGAAAGCTAGGGGGAGTGGCACAGACCAGCAGATTCGAGTAGGAATACATTGGAGTATCCCATAACCGGGAGGGGAAGAGGGGGTGTGAACCCAACGACCCCAGAGCACCGGTATGGCATACATAAGTGGAAAAAGCCCAAAAAGAGAGCAGGACAGGTACCCTGTAATGAAATGGTACCTCCCTAAATGAGCAAGAGGGTTCTTATCGGTAGACCTGTTTATGTGATGGGGAACCGGTATGGAAGAGGGCACAGGACCTGTACAAAGCGATTCAACATGGGTTGTGCCTCCGCCACCGGAGCCACCCCAAGGAGCGCACACAAGGAGCACATCGTGCTCCTTGTGCGCACTCCTTAGGCACATGCCCACGATGCATGCCGCCGCGGTGACGAACGCTGCCAGTGCTGGGAATAAATACTGTAGAAAGGTGTCCACGTCACCTGAGTGGTCGCGGCCGCGTTCCCGTGACCACGTCACTTCTGGGGAGGGTACAGTAGCAGATGTTGTCAGCAGCAGCCTGAGTGGTCGTGGCTGTGTTCCCGCAACCACGTCACTTCCGGGAAGGGTACAGTAGCGGATGTTGTCAGCAGCAGCCTGCAGGAACAGAGGAAGGTTCAATAGGGAGGTTCAATAGCCAGTACAATAGAATCAATACAATAAAGGACAGCACAAGAGTAGGTTCATGAACCAGCTGCTCCAAGAAGCAGTTATCTATTTCATCTACAAACTTTATCTCCCTAGCATGTCCTGCTGTGACACTGATCCAGTCGATACCCGGGTAATTGAAATCACCCATTATTACTGTGTTGTAACTTTTTGTTAGCTTCCCTGATTTTTTTGAGCATTTCATTATCCATTTGTTCATTCTGGTCAGGCAGTCAGAAGCACACCCCCACTGCCATCGCCTTCACCTTTTTACATGGAATTTCTCTCCATAGAGATTCTACAGTGTATTTTGTTTCCTGCAAAACTCTAATTGTATGTGACTCAATGCTCTCTTTAACATAGAGCGCAAGCCCTCCACCAATTTGATCTACTCTATCATTGTGATATAGTTTGTACCCAGGTATCGCAGTGTCCCATTGACTGTCCTCCTTCCACCAGGTCTCTGAGATACCAATCATATCTAACATCTCATTTAGAGCTTTATATTCTAACTCTCCTATCTTATTTTTTAGACTTCTAGCATTTGCATACAGGCAGGGCCGGCCCGTCCATTGAGCGAGAATGTTGTTCGCACAGGGCCCCACGTGAACCACATTCTCGCTCAATGGATGGCTGCGGAGGGAGCCGGGGAAGCCCGCGCGAGGCCCAGGCTCCCTCTGCACAGCCCACCAGCGTGAAGAGCCTTTTCCTTCACGCTGGCGGCTGTTTCAATGAAGCCGTAAATGCTGGGAGAGATTAAAGAGCATTGCCCTGGCTCCCTCTGCAGCCCCTTAGACGGTGCAGGGCTCTTCGGAGGGGGGGGGGGGCTGCTAGGACTGGATGGGCTGTGATGGGGGGAACCGACTGGAAATGGGCTGTGATGGGGGGGGGGAGACAGACTGAAAATGGGTTGTGATGGGGGGGGGGGAAAGCACAGTTACTTACCTGTAACAGGTAATCTCTGGGAACAGCAGGAATTAGTCCTCACATATGGGTACGTCGGTACCGACGGAGCCTGCACGGGAATGCTGCCCAGCTTCCAATCAGAAAGCTTTTGGCAGCATCCCTCGCGCCTGCACGCTGACTTCCCGCCTTCTCCAGAGCCTCTCTTCAGTTGAGTTTCAAAGCTGAGACAAAGGCGAGGAGAGAAAGGAAGAAGATAAAGAGATGCAACTCCCAGGGGAGGTGGGAGGGTTGTGAAGACTAATTCCTGCTGTTCCCAGAGATCACCTGTTACAGGTAAGTAACTGTGCTATCTCCAGGAACAAGCAGGAATGAGTCTTCACATATGGGGACTCCCTAGCTAGGGATGCCAGGGGGAGATCCCATAAAAATGCAGAGGCCTCGGCCAGGCATGCATTTTGTCTCCAGGAATTCCCAGCATCCTTCGTGGGATGGAGGGCAGGAGTTGACAATAAAGGAGCTGTGAGGAAAGAAACAGCATAGCCAAGGACTATAGGGGAGAAGTCCTTGGTATATATGATAAGTAACATTAAGCACATTTAATGTACACTTAAGATATGCAGCTTACCTACTGAATCGTAGGAAGTTGAGAGCATGATGGAGTCTACTGGATAAGCAGTGGCGGAATCTTCAAAGTGACCTCACAGCAGTGAGGATGAAGGTCCAGACCCGGAGGTAGCAGACGATCCAGGTGTCAACTGGGTAGGATTAGACGTCAGGTCTTCAATGGAAAGCTTTATGGGAAAGCTGAAAACTCCTCTAGGCATAAAGTCATTAACAATGAAGGCTAAAGGAAGAAGACTGACGGAGGTAGAGAACTAGCCCAGTCCTGGCAGGAAGAAGGGGAGTGGAAAAAACCCCTATTCCCAAGGAGAACAGTTGTCTACTCAAGATAAAGATGTACACTATTTTCCTAGCTGGCGAGAGATAGGAAAAAATATTGAAGCTTGATGCTTCAAGGACTTAAAGAAAAAATGGAAGATGTTAGCACCACAGTAGTTATTGGTGCCTAACAGTTCCTGCATCATAATATGGTATGCAAGTAGGGCGATAGACTGTCTAAACCCTCTAGAAGGTAAAACATTTAGTATAGACAGTAAGGGTTATAGTGTGTAAGACATATCAACCCTTGAGAAGCCCTCCAACAGACACATATATAGACATATATATATATATATGTGGATGGAATATATATATATATATATGTATAGATATATACATATGTCCATATGTGTATATTAGGATATGGGTGGAGAAATGTATCAAAATATATATACATTGGTGGGGCATGGAATTGCACCACCAGGGTAATGAGATAGGTATGTAGACATATATGGAGATGCTACATACAAGATAGAGATTGAAGATACATATCTACCACCCAGCCCCATAGTTGTATACGGGGAATATAAAAGAAAAGATTCTCTGCTCCACAAGAGGGTGAACCCACTTGGGATATGTGTAAAGAATCTATTTCGTGGATTGAGGGAATCCAGTAAGATAATATGATGTTTGCGTGAGAACAGATGATGATATCAGTCTGTAAAGAACAAGGCGGGAGTTGCAAAGAACACTGACCTGGCAGATGTTCAGCAACGCAAGAAGATATCAGAGGGACCTGCTGGAGGGACCCAGAGGGAGCATGCGTAAACATCAGCCTTGGATCTTCACGCAGAAGAACTTATATATCATACCAACAGCCCAGACCAGAGGGTTTGGAGAACCCTCATAGGCATGGGAAGGAATTAAGCTTTTCCCTACTGATAGCTTCAGAGATAAGGGATAAGGTCAATGCTCTAAAATAAGGCCCTCATAGTAGAAAGCTTCTCTGAGAGTGCATAGAGCATTGTGCAGGAGAAAGAGGAGATAAACTGACTGAAGTCAGTGGTATTGCCATATCCTAAGAGAGGAGATGGAGGAAGATTGTGAAAAAGCCAAAAAGTAGGAGGATCCAAGATAGCTGAGGAGCAGCCTGGAATCACTACTGAGGCTAGATAAACCTTGGAACAAGGGACTGGAACTAAAAAGTACCAGTAACACAATCATTGTAACTCCTGCAGGCACAGCTGGTGATAGAAACCAGCAGAGAGATTGTACTGTGCCCATTTAAGAATAAGAGACAAGGGAGGAGAGGAGGCATCTCCTGTCTCTTTCTGAGGAATAAGCGTGCTAAGAAGCTTCTCAGTATGGTACCTCTCAACCAGGAAGAAGTCCTGTAGAGAGGGTAGGCAAGTAAGTGGAGGGTGACGTACCCTCAGGGTAAGTGCAACTTGAAGGAAAAAAAATGTTCAAAGTGGGACAGAACTATCAGGGGATAGTAGTAACTGCTCCTCTAGAGAGTAAAGGAGGAGAAGTGCGTAGTCCCTGAACAAGAATGTTCCGACATCTTAGTACACTGAGAAAGAAAAGCACAGTGAAGCAACTTCTAATAGGTAGAAGTGAACTGCAGACTATAATTCTCAGCCCCTATGGTTGTTGGGAATGCTGAGAGTGGCCAGAGCTGGAGGACTTCAAACTAGGCTGAGGTGTCCCTTGCTTAGGTACCTCTGAATGATGGGCAGGAGAGGAATGAAACTTTCTTTTCTTAGGGAAAGAAGGTTTGGTAGGACATTTCCTACCGCTCGAAGAATGGGATGGCTTAGAATGGTCTGTAGTGGAAGGAGAGTCAGTGGAGCATTGAGCAACCTGACGTAAAGCCTCCTTACCAAAAAGACCGTCTCCTGTACAAGGAGAATGAGCCAGTATAGTTTGTGCCCGTCTATTCAAGTCTGAAGCTTCGAGCCAGGCTCTGCGACATGCTGCAATGGCAATAGCAGAGGATCTGCTAATAGACTCAAAAGAGTCTATAGAAGCACGAGACAGAAACCAGGATATATTCCGGCTATGATTGATGAGCAAGGAATAATCAGTAGCCTTCGGCTCTGGCAAAAAAGGGGTCAAGAGAGACAATTTCTCTGTGACCTCCTGGAGTGTTAGTCTCATGTGGAAAATATATGAAAGAATTCTGGAGGCCAGCATAGATGTTTGGAAGGCTTGACGACCAAAAGCATCGAGTGTTCTTGAAGAACGACCTGGCGGATAAGAAGAATGCATCTTCTTGCTCTTAGCCTTCCTCAGTGCTGATTGTACTACCAGGGAACGATGAGGAAGTTGCGGCTTCTGAAATCCTGGAGAGGGAGGCACTCGGTACCGAACCTCAGTAGCTGTGGAAGCTAGAGGAAGCGGTAAGGGTGATTTCCAAACCCTCAGAAGGAGATCCTGCAGAGCAGGATGTAAAGGAAGCATGATATTTTCCATTTGTGCCGGTGGGCTATGAGTATCAGCACAACCAGGGATAGAGATATTAAGAAAGGTTGCCATGTCTCGGAGAAAAGTCTGAAAAGACTGATCCCCTATGGGAACCATCCCTGGTAAGGCCAAAGAAAGAGGCTGAGCACCAGAGGACGTACCATGGTGTGAAGCAAGAGACGTAGTAGATGGACCGGGATACTGGCGTGTTAACTCAGAGGCAGTAGGTACTGCATCAGCAATGCCAGGTATCGGTTCCAACAGAGGCATCGACATCGATTGTGATACAGGACCAGCGGTCAAAGTTGTCATCGGGGACTGCTGCAGTGGTACCGAGATCATGAGTTTAGAGTTATAGCTAGGATCTGCGGAACTGCTTATCTGGAAGCGAGCGGAGTCGGTTCCAGGACGCGTCGGTACCCAGTCCTCGAGACTAGAATTCGATTCAAGACTCGGCATCGATGGAAGCGAGTCTATCGATGCATGCCTCGAGGGTACCGACGTCAGTGGCAGTATCGGCAATGCTGATACCGATAAAGCAGTCTGGGTTACATCGATCGGTCCCGAATACCCGATGATACCCACCTGTGAGAAACAGGTTACTGCATCCCGATGTCGTAGCCAGGGCATCGGAACCGCTCGACGGCGGTACCGTCTCCGAGCATGGCTGGGATATAGAAATGTCCATGCGTAGCATATCGATCGGCCCCAAAGGTACCAAGGACGCTTGAGGATGATCCCTGGTGGCGAGTGGAACACTCGGCACCGGTGCCGATGCCGGGGTATCGGTACCGCTCGAAGCGGATACCACCACCGGACACGGTGGGGATCGAGGGAAGTCAATCTGAAGCGTATTGATCGGCCCCGAAGGTACCGAGGATGCCAGATGACGATCCCTGGTGAAGAGTGGAACACTCGACACCGGTGCCGATGCCGGGGGATCGGTACCGCTCGAAGCGGATACCACCCCCGAGCATGGCTCAGGTATGTTCTGTGAGGGGTGAGCCCCAGGAACAACCTGAAACCCCTTTAACGCTTTGGAGCCCATAGACTCCCACGGGGGTAATGCCAATGGATTCTTGAGGGTAAGGCCGGAGCCGTCACCATGCTGGGCATGGGACATACCAATCAAGCATTGACTAGTCTTAACAGACTGTTTGTGGGTTACCTGATCCTGTGAAATGGAGAAACCGGGTACCCTCACTGCCGAGGAAAAAACGGCATCGAGGGAAACTTTAAAAACTGAAGGTTTCCTCACAAAAATATCTCCTGACATGTCAGGGGAAAAAGGGTCAGGACCCACACAGTTGAGACACCAGTTATTGGAGTCTAAAAAGGAAACAAGTGTTTCCACATAGAATGCACTTCTTAGGAAAAGAAGGCTCCCTGAGGCCTGGTAGGCCTAACAAGTTAAGGCAGAAAAAACTGAAGAAAAAGTTTCTCAGAATTTAGGCAAAAATCCACCGGCGGTACCGGTGGCGGCGGGAAATACAGCCGCGACCACAAGAAAACAAAAAAGTAAAGAAATTAAGTAAGTAAAAAGAAAAGTTTCTGCGGTGACAGGAAGGACGTCCTGCCGGCTCCGCGGAAAAACGACAACTGCAGAGAGGCTCTGGAGAAGGCGGGAAGTCAGCGCGCAGGCGCGAGGGATGCTGCCAAAAGCTTTCTGATTGGAAGCTGGGCAGCATTTCCATGCAGGCTCCGTCGGTACCGACGTACCCATATGTGAAGACTCATTCCTGCTTGTTCCTGGAGATACGGACTGCAATTGGGCTGTGATGGAGGGGAGGACTTCAAGTGGGCTGTGATGGTCGGGGGGCGGGGGAAACGGACTGCAGTTGGGCTGTGATAGAGGGAGGACTGCAATTGGGCTGTGATGGCGGGGGGAACTGGACTGGAAATGGGCTGTGATGGGGGGCGGACTGCAATTGGGCTGTGATGGTGGTGGGGGGAAAGGATGAAATGGGCTGTGATGGTGTGAGGGGGAAACTTGAACTGGAAATGGGCTGTTGAAGAGCTGGATTAGGACTGGAAATGGGCTGATAGGGGCTGGGATAGGACGAAGTGGGCTGACGAGGGGGATAGGATTGGAAATTGGCTGATGGGGGAGCTTGGAATGGAAATGGGCTGATGGGGGACTGGAATGGAACTGGAAAAGAGCATATGGGGGGCTAGGACTGGAAATGAGCTGATGAGGAGCTGGAATAGGACTAGAAATGGCATGATGGGGGGAATGTGGACTGAAAATGGGTGATGGGCTGGAATAGGACTGGAAATGGGCTGATGGGGTAGGTTGGAGTGGAAATGGGCTGATGGGGGGCTAGAATTGAACTGGAAAATGGGCTGATGTGGAAGCTTGGGAGACTGGGACTAGAAGGGGGCAGATGCTGGGTGGGTCTAGAACTATAAGGGAGCTGATTTTGGTGGAGGACTAGAAAGGGATGGGGAATGAGAATGGAGAGGGGAAAAGATATTTTGTGTGGGAGGGAAGAAAAGTCTACGATGGGCCGGGTATTGGAAGAGTAAGTGGAGATTGAGAATGGAAGGGTGAAATTTGAGTGGATGATAAAGGAATAAGGAAAGAAATGGAGGAAAGAGCAAAAGGGGAAAGATCAGTATGTTAAAGCAGATATAGAGAACAAATTCTGAAAAAAATCTAAAAGAGAAGAAAGGACAAATGGATAGCTCGCAGAAGACACAAAGAAACCAGAAGAAAGTGACTGGAGCAATTGCAACTGAAAAAGAAAATGCACAAGCAACAAAAGGTAGAAAAATACTTTTTTATTTTGAATTTATTAACTGGAATATATCAGCTCTGGGAAATGTGCATCCTTAACGTCTTTTGTGTTTTGTTTAGTACAAGAGGAAATTAATTTATAGTTTTATTTCTCCAGTGTTGTTGTACATCCCAAGTTTGGCTTTTGGGGTTCCCAGTTTAATTATTGTCTTCCTATTTCTAAATTGTGATCCCTTGTTCTTTGTTGACGGTCTATGTTCTGTATTTTAACCAAGCTGAGGTATTCTGTTCATGTAGTTTCTATTTGACCGTGTCACTTGTTCTCTTTCCCCAGTAGGAGATGCATTGGTATTCTCTGAGATGTATTGGTTTAATATTTGCAGTGTTGCCTTTTGATAGGTAGGGTTTGGTGCTTTGTGAGTCCTGGCAGAGCTGTTATGATATGGTGGATTTGCTATGAGTTCTAAATGGTCAGTGTTTATAGTACTTCCTAATGGGCCTGGCGGTTGGCACTGGAATATAGTAACATAGAAATCTGTTAGTCTTTCTTTATCCAGACACTCATTAAGAAGCATGTTTACTAAAAATATATGTCAACATTATGCAAATATTTATGCAAATTAGGCTCTCTATGCAAATGAGGCCCCACAATTAATCTCCGCACATGGCCCCACACCCCCCGTGGGCCGCCTCTGCATACAGGCATTTTAGAGGTTGTATTTCAATCTTATTAATCTGGTTATCAGTTGATAAGGGTAATTTGGAATCTTTCAGCTCTGTACTTAAGGGCATCTGGGTAATTTTTATCTTTATTGGAACCTCTCTGTTTGGATGTCCTAACGTCCTTATTTTGTTAGTATCCTCAAGGATACATTCTTCCAAAACGTGTGCTCTTGGGCAACTGTCAGCTTTCCCCTATTATCTAGTTTAAAAGCTGCTCTATCTTCTTTTTAAATGTTAATGACAGCAGCCTGGCTCCATCCTGGTTAAGATGGAGCCCTTCCCTTTGGAAGAGCCCCTCCCTTCCCCAGAAAGTTGGCCAGTTCCTAACAAATCCAAAACCCTCTTTTTTGCACCATCGTCTCATTCACGCATTGAGACGCTGGAGCTCCGCCTGCCTTTTGGATCCTGCACATGGGACGGGAAGAATTTCAGAGAATGCTACCCTGGAAATTCTGGATTTCAACTTCCTACCTAAAAGCCTAAATTTGACCTCCAGAACCTCCCTCCCACATTTTCCTACGTCATTGCTACCAACATGTACCAAGACAGCCGAGTCCTCCCCAGCACTATCTAAAACCTTGTCTATGTGGCGCGTGAAGTCCATTACCTTTGCACCAGGCAGACATGTTACCAGGTGATCCTCACATCCACCATCCACCCAGCTATCTACATGCCTAATGATTGAATCACCCACTATAACGGCTCTCCTAACCTTTCTCTCATGGGTACCTGGCCCTGGAGAAATCTCCTAGATGCAAGAGGGTGTTACATCTCCTGGTGGACAGGTCCTAGCTACAGGATCACTTCCTGCCTCACCAAGGTGATGCTCTCCTTTCACGAGACCTCTCTCCTCCATGGCAGCTGAGAGGCTGCCAGACTGGAGGTGAGGCTTCAATACTACGTCCCTATAGATCTCATCTGTGTACCTCTCTGACTTCTTCTTCCAAGTCTGCTATTCTAGCCTCCAGAGATCACACTCTTTGCCTGAGGGCAAAGAGCTCCTTGCACCTAGTGCACACGTAAGACCTCTCAGTAACTGGGAAAAAATCGTACATGGTGTTCAGTTCTTTCAACAAGGGTATTGAAAGAACTGAAATATGAGATTGCAGATCTACTATTAGTAATCTGTGAACTATCATTAAAACCATCTGTAATACCCGAAGATTGGAGGATGGCCAATGTAATGCCAATTTTTAAAAAGAGTTCCAGGAGTGATCCGGGAAACTACAGACTGGTGAGCCTGATGTCAATACCGGGAAAAATGGTAGAAACCATTATAAAGAACAAAATTACTAAACATGTAGATAGTCTTGGCTTAATGGGAGACAGCCAACATGGCTTTAGCCAAGGAAGGCCTTGTCTTACTAATCGGTTATGGGTTTTTTTTGAAAGTGTGAATAAACAGGTAGACAAAGGTGAGTCGGTTGATATAGTGTATCTGGATTTTCAGAAATCCTTTGACAAGGTCCCTCTTGAGAGACTCTTAGTGAAACTAAAAAGTCATGGGATAGAAGGTAGTGTACTATTGTGGATCAGGAACTGGTTAAAAGAAAGAAAGCAGAGGGTAGGGCTAAATAGCCAATTTTCCCAATGGAGAAAGATGACTAGTGGAGTATCCCAGGGATCTGTGCTGGTTCCACTGCTTTTTAACATATTCGTAAATGACCTGGAAACGGGAATAATGAGTGAGGTAATCAAATTTGCAGATGACACAAGATTATTCAAAGTTGTTAAAACCCAAGAGGATTGTGAAAAAGGACAAGAGGACCTTGATAAATTGGAAGACTGGACATCCAAATGGCAGATGAAATTCATTGTGGACAAGTGCAAAGTTATGCACCTAGGAAAGAACAACCCAAGCTATGGTTACACGATGCAAGGTTCCACATTAGGAAAAAGATTTAGACGTCATCATGGATAGCATGTTGAAACCCTCCGCCCAGTCTACAGCGGCGGCCAAGAAAGCAAATAGAATGCTAGGAATCATAAGGAAAGTAATGAAGAATAAAACAAAGGATATTATAATGCCTCTGCATCGTTCCATGGTGTGACCACATTTTGAATATTGTGTGCAATTCTGGTCACCATATCGTAAAAAGAATATAGCGTTATTAGAAAAGGTACAGAGAAGAGCCACCAAAATGGTAAAGGGGATGGAAGGATACCCCTATGAAGAGAAGCTAAACCTGGAAAAGAGATGGCAGAGGGGAGATATGATAGAGGTCTATAAATTAATGAATGGAGTGGAACGGGTAAACATAGATCGATTGTTTACACCATCAAAATATAGAAAGACTAGAGGACATGCAATGAAGCTACAGTGTAACTTATTTAAGACTAACGGTATAGAAAAACTTTTAAATAAATAATAAGAGAACATATTTTTTCACTCAACATGTAATCAAACTCTGGAATTCATTACCGGATGATGTAGTAAAAGTTGTTAGTGTAAAAGGTTTGGACAAATTCATGGAGGAAAGGTTCGTAAACCTTATTAAAGGGGACCTGGGAAATCCACTGCTTGCCCCAATACAAGCATTGTGGAACCTGTGTCTTATGGAGAAAATGCTAGATACCTATGACCTAGATTGGCCACAGTTGGAAACAGGATATTGGGCTTGATGGACCTTGTTCTGACCTAGTATGGCATATGTTATGTTCTTATCTGACACTCAATACAAAAGACTGGATAACCCCAATCTCGCTGCTGAACTATTGTCTGCATCTTAGTTTTAAAGTTTGCTTTAGTTATTTAAATTGTTTTTATTTGCTAGGGATACTTGTACTAATACAACTATAAAAAATAAGTTTAAGGGCGGTCGCCGACCCTGGACATACAGGGCCGATGCTAATGTCGGCCCTGTACATCCAGGGCCGGTGAAATGTCCCTGGACGTGAAGTTTTGTACAGCCCGGGGCATGGATGGGGCAAGGGGGGCCAGTGTTTATTTCCTGCAGCCCAACCCTGGCCTTAGGAAGCCAGATCGGGGTTGGGCTGCGGGGAATAAACCCCTTTTTCAGGTGGCCGGCATCACAGCTCTTCAATGGAGATGCGGTGCAATGGCAACATGACACCATGGCGCCATAGCTCCATTGAAGAGCCTTGACTGAGTTAGACGGGGACAGTCCTGCACGTGCAGGCTGGACTGAATCGCAGTCCTGGCCTGCACATGCAGGACTGTTTGCGATTCTGATCCTGTGGGGCTAGATGTGTCCCGTGGGATCAGAATCGCGATCCCCTCTGTCCATCTGGTTCAGACCAGACGCCCAGAGGGGATCTACTTCCGGGACAGAATCGGTCTTATAGGCTCCACAGATGGAGGCTTGCAGAGTCAAGGCCATAATGTCAAAGTTCTGTTTCAGCAGAGGCTCCAACTTTTGATCTTGGAGATCTCTGAGTGCTGCCCCACATTCCTTTGGAATAGTAGTTTTCTTGGTCACTGCTGACACCAAGTGTCACAGGGTGGACCTAGGGCAGCATGAGAGAATGCAGGGCAGTATGAATGATCAAGGAAAAAGTGACAGGATGAATGAAAGAATGCTTGACAGTTGCCAGGGACAACGAAAGCACACGTGCCCAGAGCCCAGAGAGACACACCCCGGGAGTAAGGCACGGGACTCTGCTTCACCTAATGAAGCGCAGCTGAAGAAAGGTGGAGTCAGAAAATACATAGATAAAACGGACTACCAAACATTCAGAGGTAGGCTACCTTCGAGTGGGAGGCAAGCTTGGAGAGAGAGACAGCCTTGGAGAGAGAGGCGTTCTTACAGGCAATCTTGGAGAGAGGAGCCGAGTAGGCAATCCTGGAGAGAAGAATTGTGGAAAGAGTCCAGAGACCTGTGTGGCTCTGAGAGAAGGCAAGTGAAATATAAGAAAGCTGCAACAGCAGATACAGGGGAAAAGAAGGGATATAAGGGATATTTGCCCTCTAAAAGGGAAGAGTCTTGGAGGCATAAAAATACCCTTACAAAGCCTGGACATTCAGAGGCTGATAGCAAGTTTTCTCCTGTTTGTAAAAGTATTAAAAGAAGGGAATTTCACCTACCGAGAGAAGCAGAAGAAATCCCTTATTACAGTGAACTCTTAGCTCCAAGAGAAACGCCGTTACACAGTTTGCAATCGGGTACAGCTGAGCCGGGAGAGCTGAGGCAGACCCAACAGGGAGCGTATCACAATTACTCAGCTAGCAAGCTAGACAGAGACCTGAGCTATCCACTGAAGCACCAGCGGGGGCAGGGTTCTAGAAAACAGCATACAGAGTTTGGTGACCTTCCCCAGGGAAGCAGTGCTACTCAGAGGAAGAGGAACTTCCTAACTAACGAGGCAAATCTGCCATACTTTTATTCTACATTAGAAGTGGGCAATGCAGATTCCACCGGACCAGAATTGATGGAATATGAGGATTCTGGTGCATTAGAAGATACAGAATTAATGGAATGTTCTCTTACTACAAAAGAACCTGAATACTCCTTAAGGTAAAGGTTGGTGTAACCTTAATTCCATATGCAGGTAGCAAAGGCTACAAACTCTCTCTCTCTCCCTAGCCAAACAGACAAAGTAGGCTGTTTGTTCTTTTCTTTTGTTTGACGTTATATGCTGAAGAAAGCTATTTGTGTTATCCAGTTACTTTATGTTATAAGCCAAGTTAGGCTATTACTTTCTGTTGTTAAAGAAGAAAACCTCAAAGGGACGGGGAATAAAACCCTAAAAGAAGAGAAAGTCTTATGTGTGATTTGTATAGATACAAGCACGGCACAACTACCACCCTCATGAGCCAAACCATACCAGCAGTCAAGGCTGGGGCGGATGAGGTGTGACACAAGACATCCACTTTGGGCATCTTCAAGAGGTCATGGTCCTTCTGTGGAATAGCCATGCCATTGTCTGACCGCCTGTCAAGGCCGCTTCTGGGAACTCCCATTCCGAGTCAGTCATCTTCCTGATTAACTGATGTACCGGGAAACACATCTGTGCCCCCTTAGAACCCTGTAACAATGAGTCCTTCAGGGGTTTGTCCATCAGTGACAGAGGGGGCGTCATATTTAAGGCTGCTAAGGAATGATTAATAAGAGCTGCTAGCTCCTCTCTCCGAAAGACTCTAACACATTAGGGTCATCCCCAGAAGGAATTTCCCCTTCTTCCAGCTTCAGACCTGTCAGGTCCCCCCAGAGGTCTGAGGGCCCTTCACCCAGTTCTTCAAACTCCTGTGACTGTGGAGAGACTTGACCAAGTCAGAAATCAGTCTCCCCGTGCCCCTTTTTCAAAGGGGGGGCGTCCGTGACCTGATCCTCTGAACAGCCTCCCCGGTCAAGGATGAGGGTGGCAAAGCAACCCCTGCCAAAGTTCCAGACTACTGCTGCTTCAGGCACTAGGCCTTATAGAGCGAGAGAATGAAATCCAGGGAAAACACAGCCTCCAGAGACCGCTTCTACTCCTGATCGCTGTGCTGTACTACCTGAGGCCACATCCACCTTATTTTTAGCCTTAGCTAAACTTTTCCTCATTTATCCTTGCCCTCCTGTGAAATGGCCACCAGCTCAGAAATGACCGCCGTTCCTGCCAAAACCATGGGCTCCCCTGAGCCCGCTGTTTGGAGGAATGCTATCGAATGTCTGTTTCCATGAGAAAACTGAATTCTTTGTGCCCAGCCGCAAACAAAAAGAGCAGAAACCCACCATCATGAGTGCATGTCTCCCAGCACATTCTAAACACCCCGGTGTCTCAAACATGCATGCTTGCTACTTCCCTGCCATCTTCCGCATCCTCCAAACATGCTAGATAGGTTAGAGGAGCCAGAAGGGAAAAAATAAAGGCACGAACCACTATCAGACGTGGCATCTATAACAAAACCAACAGCTACGAATCTGCTCTGACTGCTGGTGCCCCGATACTGCCTAGGCTGAGCCCCCCCACCATGAGAGTCTGTGCTTGCACGTTGAGCCCTCGATTTACCTTGAGGCTTACTGGGACATCAGCTTTGCTTGTAGAAGACCGGGGAACACCACCGCTGCTCGTGGGAGACCGGCTCAATCAGAAAAAATACACAATCACCCGGAGGGCCCTGAGGTTGACATGTCACTGCCACTGTTCACGGCAGAACAGCCCCAGGCTGGAGAAACCCAGTGCAGTAGCACCAGGCCAGGAAAAGACAGCACATGCCCAGTGGTGCTCCAAGGCAGCAGATTTCTGTAACTTACAGATGTGCTGCCTCTTGCTGGAGAAGGAGAAAGAGACCTTGGGTTCCCAGGTGTTTCCCTTATTGTTAGGGTGTGCTGAAAGGCTTCCGAGAATCTGGGTACCAGGCAGGCTCTGCCCCCCCCCCCTACCCAAGAGCTCTATCCCCCAGCAGATTCTGCTGCCCTCCTTCTTCCCTTTATATATTCTTTTTTATTATTTTTTTTCTAAACCAGCACTAAGCAAAAACTAATCTACCCATCAACCAATTTTTCCATGAGTCCCCTACGTATGGGACACCTCATCCAGCTGCTGAGAACTGCAAGACTGATGTGGGAGCTGAAAAGGGAACTCTTATACTGTATCATTGGAAAAATTGTCATGTTCAGTTCTCAGCTACTGGAGAATGCTGACTACCCATACGTACCCGGACTGGCCTGGAGGAACGATTGGGAAGCATATGTAGCCTAACCATGTATCTTCACAAAGTATACAAATAATATCAGGTTGTTTAAATTGCAGATTGGCCAGATATTGCCTGTATACTTGTGGGAGTAGCCCTGAAAATTATCCAGATAGTGGCAATATTCAGCCACTATTCAGGTAAGTTACATGTTTAGTTTAGGCCTGTGTAATATCAGTCCTAATCTAAACAGATAATATAATGACCACACCATCACTCTATATATTCAGCATCGCCATCTATATGGAAAGTGACACAGAATACACAGATTAAGTTAAATGGGAGGTGGCATTTAACAAGCCAGTAGACTGAAAATGTACCCCTTTTAGCACAGCTTGCACTGCAAGATTGGATCCAAGGGCTAGAAGGCGCAAAAGCAAAAGTTGTCTCAGGGTGCTACAACACCCTGAGCCGGCTTTGCTTTTCTGCATCCATCCTGTGACAGCCAAGCAGATGAATCACCAAAGAAATAGAAACGGTGATGCATTTCCCCACTTACTATGCAAAATAATATAAAAACAGCAGATGTAAATACATTGAACAGTACCAGTCCCAGGACTGAACCCTGGGGCACACCACTAATCACCTTCCTTTCATCTGAATGAGTTCCGTTTACCGTCACCTTCTGTCATCTGTCAGTCAAACAATTTCTGATCCAGTTCACCAAGCTGTTGAGTTTATTGATAAGTCTCCTATGGGGAACAGTATCAAAGGCTTTGCTGAAATATAGGTAGATCACATCTTAATGCTGTTAACAGGGTGTCCTGTCCATTTGTCATTTCTTTTCTCATTGCCTATCTTCACTACCTCCCCTAAATCCATCTCTGTCATTGATCTTTTAGCTTACTTCCATTTATTTGTCTGCTTCTTTATCCACTCCAATTTCACCTCTTCTCATCACTCAATCTCCCCCTTTTCTATTGCATCTACCTATAGTTTTCATCTCCCTCACCCAAGCCCTTCCCCATCCTCTCACTAACTCCTCCTTCTATTTCCCTTCTTTCAGCCCCTTGTTCAGTACCTCCCACTCTCTTCCCTTCTCCCTGCTCTGTATCCAGTATTTCCCCTTCTCCTCCCTTCACTCCTGTAGTTCAGCATCTATCTTTACCTCCTCCTCCAGGTGTCCAGTATCTCTCTTTATCCCCTCCTCCAAGTGTCCAACATCTTCCCTTCCTTATCCCTTCCCCCAGGTGTCCAGCATCTCTCCCCTTTCTCTCTCTCTCTCTCAGTTGCACTGTTTCTAGTATCTCGCTTGACTCTTCCCCATGCCCAGTATCTACCTCCATCCCCCTTTGTCCCCACCCAGTGTCCAGCATCTATCCTTTCTCCTACCCCATGGCCAGCATCTGCTCTCCATCCCCCATCCTGTATCCAGCATCTGCCATAACATCTGTGACCCTATCCCCATATCTAGTATTGCCTCTTTCCCTACTTACCTCTTTCTCTCAGCCTACAGATGCCTCAGTGTGACAGTGGAAGCAGTTTAAAAAACAAAAGCATGGGGTCCTTGCGATTCCTGCACACTCGAAAACCTAGATAGTCCTACCCCCTTCTGACACATGCTTTTCATGTCAGAGGTGTCGGGACTGTCAAGGACCTTTGAGCGTACAAGAGTTGCAAAGACCCCACGCTTTTGTTTTGTGCATGCTGACAGTTCGCTGCTGCCATTGTCAGAGCTGCAGAGCTAGCGAGAAGCAGCAGTGGCAGTGGTGATGGAACAGGGTTGCAACTTTCTGAAAGAGAAAAGCCCGCCACCTTTGGTTAGACATGCTACATCCATGTCCGCTCCCTGCCCCACCCACAAAAAAAGAACTGCACAGAGTGTATCTGGATTTTCAGAAAGCCTTTGATAAGGTCCCTCACGAGAGACTCTTGGTAAAATTAAAAAGTTATGGTATAAGAGGCAGTGTATTATTGTGGATCAGGAACTGGTTAAAAGATAGAAAGCAGAGGGTTGGGCTAAATGGCTAATTTTCTCAATGGAGAAAGGTGAATAGTGGAGTACACCAGGGATCTGTGCTGGGTCCGCTGCTTTTTAACATATTCATAAATGACCTGGAAATGGCAATAACGAGTGAGGATTACAAAAGCAGACTGCTACTTCTGGAGAGAGATCTGTAATTGTAAGTATTTACTTCTGAGAATTTTTCTAAATCTTCGGGAGAAGGGAATTCTTTAGATTAAAGCTGATTAATCTATGAACCCAGTGTATTTGTTAAATAAGTCAGGGCCTAGTAGCAGCAAAGAGCTTTCAATTTAAATTTAAAATATAGAGGAGAGCTTTTTCATTAAATTTAGAACCCAGGACTCCCTCTATACAAGCAAGGGCTGTGGGACTCCGCCTGGAAATTGGTCAAAGATTATCTTAGAAGCACAGGACAAAGTGCTGTGTAGCAGCCAGCTTTTCATAGGTCTTCTTTCCCTCCCTCCCTCCCTCCCCAACACCCATTCACCCCTGGGATAATCATAGTCTTATAGGTGCTTAAACCTCTTAAAGGAAAGGAAGTGCCATATTCACTCTCAGGTGCAGCTGTTTATCCTCATCAAGCATACATTAAGAACCTGAGATTAATTAAGCTTCAGGTGAACAAAGTACATTAAACGTATTAGGTATAGTTTTATTAATATAAGTATCCCCAGCAACCCTTAGTAAGTAAAGAACTTAAATATCTAAACACAACCTAAACTAAAATGCAGACAGCAGTCCAGTAGTGAGATGGGGGCTTTCCAGTCTTTTGCATTGAGTGTCACATGTATGATTTTTCTCCCAGTTGGTGAGGGGTCTTACGTGTTGCACTAGGTGCAAGGAGCTCTTTGTTCTCAGGGAATGAGCCCAATCTCAGGAGGCTAGAGTAGCAGACTTGGAAAACATAAGGAAGATAGAGAGGTACATAGATGAGACCTACAGGGATATAGTCCTGAAGTCCCACCTCCAGTCTAGCAGCATCCCTGTTGCCATGGAAGAGAGAGGTCATGTGACAGGAGAGCATCACCCTGGTGTGGCAGGAAGCGATCCTGTAGCTAGGACCTGTCCTTGCACTGAGGAAGTTTCTCCAGGGCCATGTGTCCAGGAGGGAAGGGTTAGGACAGCCATTATAGTTGGTGTTTCGATCATTAGGCATGTAGACAGCTGGGTGGCTGGTGGAAATGAGGATCGCCTAGTAACATGCCTGCCTGGTGCGAAGGTAGCGGACCTCACGTGTCACCAATACAAGGTCTTAGGTAGTGCTGGGGAGGAGTCTGCTGTCTTGGTACATGTCGGTACCAGTGACATAGGAAAATGTGGTAGGGAGGTTTTGGAGGCTAAATTTAGGCTTTTAGGTAGGAAGTTGAAATCCAGAACTTCCAGGGTAGCGTTCTTCAAAATGCTTCCCGTTCCAAGTGCAGGACCCAAAAGGCAGTCAGAGCTCCGGAGTCTCAATAAGTGGATGAGATGATGGTACAAGGATGAGGGTTTTGGATTTGTTAGGAACTGGGGAACATTCTGGGAAAAGGAGGGGCTCTTCCGAAGGGATGGGCTTCACCTTAACAGGTATGGAACCAGGCTGCTGGCATTAACCTTTAAAAAGGAGATAGAGCAGCTTTTAAACTAGATAATAGGGGAGAGCCGACAGTCGCCCAAGAGTGCATGGTTTGGAACAATGTATCCTTGAAGGATACTACCAAAGAATGAAGTTAGAGCATATCAGCAGAGAGGTTCCAATAAAGACAAAAGTAGCCCAAATGCCCTTCAGTACGGAGCAGACAGAGCTTAAATATTCCAAGTTACCCCTGTCTACCAATAGCCAGATTAATATGAATAAAATACAGTCTCTAAAATGCCTGTATGCAAATGCTAGAAGTCTAAAAAATAAGATGGGCGAGTTAGAATATATAGCACTAAATGAGAGGTTAGATATGATTGGTATCTCAGAGACATGGTAGAAGGAGGACAACCAGTGGGACACTGCAATATCTGGGTACAAACTATATCACAATGATAGAACTGATCAAACTGGTGGAGGAGTTGCTCTCTATGTTAGAGAGTGCATTGAGTCACAAATGATTAAAGTTTTGCAGGAAACAAAATTTGCTGTAGAATCTCTATGGATTGAAATTTCATGTAAAAAGGGGACGACGATGGCAGTGGGGGTGTACTATCGACCGCCTGGCCAGAATTAACAAATGGATAATGAAATGCTCAAAGAAATCAGGGAAGTTAACAAAAGTTACAGCACAGTAATAATAATGGGTGATTTCAATTTCCCCAGTATTGACTGGGTCAGTGTCCCGGCAGGACATGCTAGGGAAATAAAGTTTCTAGATGAAATAAATGACTGCTTCTTGGAGCAGCTAGTTCATGAACTGACCAGAGGGGAAGCCATTTTGGACCTAGTCCTTAGTGGAACATCAGATCTGGTGCAAGAGATAAGGGTATTGGGGCCACTTGGAAATAGTGATCATAGTATGATCGCGTTTGATTTAATTAGTGGAGGAGGGATGGTAAGGAAATCCACAGTACTACCTTTTAACTTTCGAAAGGGAGACTATGATAAAATGAGGAAAATAGTTAAGAAAAAACTAAAAGGAGCAGCTGCAAAGATTAATGACTTACATCAAGCTTGGGTGTTGTTTAAAAATACAATCTTGGAAGTCCACACCAGCTGTATTCCACACTTTAAGAAAAGTGGAAGGAAGTCCAAAAAACTGCTAGCATGGTTTAAAGGTGAGGTCATAAAGGCTGTTGTTGCCATCTTTCAGGAAATAGAAAAAAGAGCCAAATGACAAAAACTGGAAACAGCACAAGCACTGGCAAGTTAAATGCAAGGCATTGATAAGGCAGGCAAAGAGAGAATTTGAGAAGAAGATTGCTGTGGAAGCAAAAATGCATAATGAAGACTTTTTCAAGTACATTCATAGCAAAAAACCTGTGAGATATTCAGTTGGACCATTAGATGATAGAAGGGTAAAAGGGGCACTAAGATGGGACAAGGTCAAAGCAGAGAGACTGAATGAATTCTTTGATTCGGTCTTTACTGAGGAAGTTGTAGGAATGTTACCCATGACTGAAGTGGTATTTAAAGGTGATACTGTGGAAGCAGGGGTGGCTCTATAATGAGGCAGTGAGGCAGCTGCCTCAAGCGGCAAAGTTTTGAGGACGGCAAATGCCCCCAAAACAGCTGCTTCACTTCGCCTTCAAGTTAAAAAAAACAACAAACTAAAAAAAAAAGCGCACAAGTTGCTGCCGCTGCCGAGTCCGCTTCTCGGCAGCAGCAAACTCATTGCCTTCCTTCTTCTGCAGCCATCGCTCCCTGCCTCTTAGGGAACCGTGACTGTGCAGGTGAAGCCAGTGCAGAGCCTGCCCGTCTCTCGATGGGCCCTATGCAGCATTGTCCCACCTCCAAAGGAAGTGGTAAACAACTTCCTTTGGGGGTGGGACAATGCTGCATGGAGCCTGTTGAGAGAGAGGAAGGCTCTGCAGTGGCTTCACTGGCACAGCTGTGGTTCCCTAAGAGGCAGGGAGCTGTTAGAACATAAGAACATAAGATATGCCATACTGGGTCAGACCAAGGTCCATCAAGCCCAATATCCTGTTTCCAACAGTGGCCAATCTAGATCATACGTACCTAGCAGTTTCCCCAAAAGACACAGGTTCCGCAATGCTTGTACTGGGTCAAGCATTGATATCCTGGGTCCCTTCTTAATAATGGTTTATGGACCTTTCCTCCAGGAACTTGTCCAAACCTTTTTTAAACCCAGCTGCAGAAGAAGGAGGCACAGGGCAGTAGCAGGCAGACATGGGGAGAGGGGGGCAGGGATTCTGCAATGAGGCTGACAAGGGGGAGTTGGATGGGGAAGAGGGGCTGACATTTTATTTAACATGTCTTATATACTGCCTTTTATGATATCAAGGTGGTTTACATTGAACAAACTGAAATTACTTTGAACAGGGCATTATAACTTGGAAATAACTATCTTACAGGGAACATGGGCTATGGAGGGTTAAGTGGCTTGACCAAGACCACAAGTGAGACTGGAAACCCCAGTCCTTCTGACCCAAGGTTGCTGTTCTTTAGTGGGATTTGAACCCCTGACCTTCCAGCCTGAAGTACCTTGCCCCAACCACTAGGCCACTGTATGGAGAGGGGGGGGGGGCCTGACATGGAGGGAGGGAGGGAGGGAGGAAGGGGCTGATATGGAGGGAGGGAGGGAGGGACGGAGGGAGGGGCTGACAAAGGATGGATGGAGGGAGGGGGGCTGACATGGATGGACGGAGGGAGGGAGGCTGACATGGATGGATGGAGGGAGGGGGGCTGACATGGAGGGAGGGGGCTGACATGGATAGATGGAGGGAGGGAGGGGGCTGACATGTATTTATGGATTGAGGGATGGGGGCTGACATGGGGGAGGGAGGGGGCTGGAAGGGAACTGAAAAGGGTTCCCTCTCATCCAGCAGGAACAACCGGCATCAAACAAATCAGCCTGATCGCTGCAAGCGATCAGGCTATTTGTGCGGCTGTGGCACTCCGGTTGTTTTAATTTTCGATTTTGCCCTGCCTCTGCCTTCCCACAGCTTTTTTTTTTTTTTTGCTGCAAGCATTCTTGAGGAAAAAAACGCAGCGGGAAGGCAGAGGCAGGGCATAGGTGGCAAAATCTAAAACTGAAACAGCCAGTGTGCCCCCGCCACCGCCGGATGAGAGGTGCAGGTGGAGGGAGTGGGGACAGGAGGAGGACAAGGAGAGACAAAGATGAGAGATGGGGGATAAAGGGGGAGACAGGGGACAAATACTAGACAAAGAGGAGAGACGGGGCAAATGCTGATCAAGGGGGAGAGACGGGGACATACTGGACAGACAGGGGATAAATGCTGGACAGAGGGGAGAGACAGTGTGGGTTAGGATTATAATGGGCTGATGGGGGGGCTAGCACTGGTAATGGGCAGATCGGGGGTGGGCTAGGACTGGTAATGGGTTGATTAGGGAAGGCTAGGACTGGGAATGGACTGATCAGGGGGGGCTGGGACTGGTAATGGGCTGATTAAGAGGGCTAGCACTGGTAATGGGCTGAGGGGGGGCTAGCTATGGAAATGAGCTGATTAGGGAAGGCTAGGACTGGTAATGGGCTGATGGGGGGTAGGACTGGTAATAGACTGATGGGGGCTAGCATTGGAAATGAGCTGATCGGGGAGGTTAGGACTGGAAATGGGCTGATTAGAGGAGGCTAGGACTGTTAATGGACTGATGGGGGGTAGGGCTAGTAATGGGCTGATTAGGGGAGGCTAGCCCTAGTAATGGGCTGAGGGGGGACTAGCACTGAAAATGAGCTGATTAAGGGAGGCTAGGACTGGTAATGGGCTGATGGGGGGGGGAAGACTGGTAATGGACTGAGGGGGGCTAGCATTGGAAATGAGCTGATCGGGGAGGCTAAGACTGGTAATGGACTGACGAGGGGTGGGTAGGACTGATGGGCTGATTAGGGGAGGCTAGCACTGGTAATGGGGTTGAGGGGGGACCAGCACTGGAAGTGAGCTGATTGGGGGGGTTTCAACTGGAAATGGGCTGATGGTGGGGAGGGGAGGATAGAGCTGCTGGCCTTGGAAGAAAACTGGGGGCTAGGGCTACAAATGGGCTGATGCGAGGGGATGGAAGAATGGGACTGGAAGGGAGTGGATCTGAGAGGGGCTGCCATGGTATATGGACTAGAAGGGGCTGGACAGTGGGGAAGGAGGGGGACTGGAAGGGAATGGACACCAGTGGCAGTCATGGGAATGCAAGCTGACATTGGAAGGTACCGGGAGTGAGGACTGGAAAAGGGCTGATACTGGGAAGGGTTATGGGTGCTGGAAATAGGCTGATGGAAAGAAGTGAAGAAAACAAAAGAAGAGATAAGAAATGGCAGATGGACCATAGACCACAGAAAGAGAGCTAAGAGAAGAAAGGAAAGCAGAAGCCTCAGATTGGGACCAGCATGATCAGAGAATAAAATGGTCAGACAACAAAAGTAGAAAAAATAATTTTATTTCATTTTAGTGATTGGACTTTGTGATATCTTTATATTTTACACAGTATTGGGAAATTGCATCTCTTATTTATCTGAGGTTGCACTGCATGTGGACTCTGGCTTCTTGGGGTGTCAGTTTAAATTTTGGCTACAAATTTTTATTTTTAATTTAGATTATGGTTACTTATTCTGTACTTGGTGAGGGTCGATGTTGTGAGTGTGTGACTGAGGCCAGGTATTCTGATAACATGGAGTTTGTACATAAAGATCTATACTGTACTGTAGTAATTTGACTTGTTCAGCTTTTCAGATAGGTGTATGGATGTTCCAGGGCCCACTGTAATATTTACAGTGACACGCTTTTGGATGGGCTCCTTATGTGAGTTTTGGAAGTTTGTGCTGATATGGTATGGTATAGTACATTTGCTCTTTGTTGTGGGGTTTTGTTTTAGTTCACAATATGCCTGGTACTGGAGAATAGTGGTTGTTGTTGATGTTAGTGAGAAGATCAGAATCAGATTTTTTTTTAAATATTGAGTTCTGTGGGTGAATGTCCTGGTTCTGCTCTGCACCCATTGTGGATGCAAAATATATGTTGAAAAAAGAAAAAGCAAGAACCATAATGCAGATTATAGGTTTGGAGGGGGGGGGGGCGCATTTCGACTGTCTGCTGTTGCCCTGCTACTGCTGGCAAGACAATAGCAGGCAGCCGAAATGTGCCCTCCAAGCCGTTTCACAGCACTTTTAGTAGGCCTGGTCCCTCCCTCCTCTGATGCGATGCCAGAGCAGGGAGGGACCGATCTGCTTAAAGTGCCAGCGCCTTTCAGATCGGGTGCATCCCCTCTTCTCCTCCCCATAGCTCTGTCCAGCGCTGCCTGCTCTTTCCCTGTTGCCAGTGCCACCATGAAAAAAACAGAGGGTGGCAGCAGCAGGGAAAAAGCAGGCAGCACTGGATGGAGGTATGGGGGGAGGAGGGGGTGCACGCCCAAGCTGCAAGTCTCACAGGGCGTGATTGCAGTTTGGTACGGCCCTGTTTGCAAACATCTTGCATTCCCTCCATATAATCTAATTGGCTTTTTGGTTTGGTTCAGTCCCTGATTCGAGTTCTGAAAAAGCCCTGCCCCCTCTAAGGGGGGGGGCGCAATCTCATTCTTTGCTTCAGGCAGCAGATTGCCTTGAGCCACCCTTGTGTGGAAGAATTGAAAGAAACATTGATAAACCAAGAAGATGTATTACAACTATTTGATAAACTGAAGAGTAGCAAATCACCTGGACTGGATGGTATACGTACATCCAAGGGTGTTGAAAGATCTGAAATACGAGATTTCAGACCTGTTATTAGTACTCTGTGAACTATCATTAAAATCAAATTGGAGGATCGCCAATGTAACACCAATTTTTAAAAAAAGTTCCAGGGGTGATCTGGGAAACTACAGACCAGTGAGTCTGATGTCAGTACTGGGAAAAATGGTAGAAACCATAGTAAAGAACAACATTTCTGAACATGTAGATAGTCATGGCTTAATGGGAAATAGCCAACATGGCTTTAGACAGGGAGGATCGTGTCTTACTAATCTGTTATGTTTTTTTGAAGGTGTGAATAAACAGGTAGATAAAGGTAAGTCGGTTGATATAGTGTATCTGGATGTTCAGAAAGCCTTTGACAAGGTCCCTCATCAGAGACTTTTGGCAAAACTAAAAAGTCATGGGATAGGAGGCAGTGAACTATTGTGGATCAGGGACTGGTTAAAAGATAGAAAGCAGAGGGTAGGGCTAAATGGCCAATTTTCCCAATAGAGAAAGGTGAATAGTGGAGTACCCAAGGGATCTGTGCTGGGTCTGCTGCTTTTTGACATATTCATAAATGACCTGGAAAAGGGAATAAAGAGTGAGGTTATCAAATTTGCAAATGACTCAAAACTAGTTAAAATTGTTAAATCCCATGAAGATTGTGGAAAATTGCAAGAGGATCTTGATAAATTGGAAGACTGGGCATCCAAATGGTAGATGAAATTTAATGTGGACAAGTGCAAAGTTATGCACCTAGGAAAGAAAAACCCAAACTATGGTTACACGATGCAAGGTTCCACATTAAGAACAACCACCCAGGAAAAAAATGTAGGTGTCATCATAGATGACATGTTAAAACCCTCCGCCGAGTGTGCAGCAGCGGCCAAGAGAGCAAATAGAATGCTAGGTATCATAAGGAAAGGAATGGAAAATAAAAGAAAGGATATTATAATGCCTCTCTGTCGTTCCATGGTGCCACTGCACCTTGAGTATTAGGATATAGTGCTATTAGAAAAAGTACAGAGAAGAGCCACCAAAATGGTATAGGGGATGGAAGGATACCCTTATGAAGAGGCTAAAAAGGTTAGGGCTCTTCAGCCTGGAAAAGAGACAGCTGAGGGGAGATATGATAGAGGCCTATAAATTAATGAAGGGAGTGGAACGGGTAAACGTAGATCGATTGTTTACGTCATCAGAATACAGAAAGGCTAGGGGACATGCAATGAAGCTACAGGGTAAACTCTTTAAGACTATTAAGAGAAAATATTTTTTCACTCAACATGTAATCAAACTCTGGAATTTGTTACCGTAGGATGTAGTAATAGCTGTTAGTGTAGCTGGGTTTAAAAAAGGTTTGGAGAAGTTCCTGGAGAAAAAGTCCATAAACTATTATTAAAAGGGACCCGGGATATCACTGCTTGACCCAATACAAGCATTGTGGAACCTGTGTCTTTTGGGGAAACTGCTAGGTACCTATGACCTAGATTGGCCACTGTTGGAAACAGGATTCTGGGCTTGATGGACCTTGGTCTGACCCAGTATGGCATATCTTATGTTCTTAATCAAATTTGCAGATGACACAAAATTATTCAAAGTTGTTAAAACCCAAGAGGATTTGTGAAGAATAGCAAGAGGACCTTAATAAATTGGAAGACTGGACATTCAAATGGCAGATGAAATTTAATGTGGACAAGTTCAACGTTATACACCTAGGAAAGGAAAGAACAACTCAAACTATGGTTACAAGATGCAAGGTTCCACAAAAACAAAAGGGTCTTAAAAACCTCAAAATCTAAATCCCTACATGCATTTTTTCCCTACACAGCGCATGGTTTCTGTTTCAGTACATTCATGGGATTTATTCTCTCGTTGAATACATTTCTCTTTTCTCCTTCCCCTTTTTTTGCGTATTTGGAAATTATTATAAAAGATTTCAATTTTTTTAGAATATACAAAGGACAGATATGTGTTTTACTCATGTGATAGGTTTTTCAGTATCTCGGTGCTATTGCACGTGCTTCTTTTCTTAGTGTTTCTTTTCTTTTTTTGCTTGATATTGTAGGAAAGAATCCAACTACTCATCGCAACAAAGGAGGTGAGACTGACTTTAAGCATCTTATGTCTGCTGTACTGACTTGTTCTTCCTGCTCCTCTCTGCTGAAAGGGAAACTACTCAGCCACATGTGTTTGCCTAGCTCCGCTCAAAGAGCATCATCACAGGGCGGCTCAATCCTCCTTTAAAAGCAAGCACGCTGTTAGGCGTGCCTGCGCCTGGTGGGCCTGCGCCTAAGGGCCTCGCCAGAGGGCCCTTTGGCGTGGCCCATAGGTGGGGGACGATTCCACCACCTTCCTCTGGAATGTATGTTATAACGACCATCGCACTGTACTAGATAAAGATAGCTGTTCAATCAAACAATTGTATCATCTTTGCCTACCGTGATATGTTATCATATAACTAAAGCATCATTCCAATCTGCTTGTAATTGTTCCTCCTAAACCACTCAGTTCTCCTCACCAGTAAACACCACCCAACCTCACAACCTCGCACATAAAAAACTCCTAGTTCAACTCTTCACACAGAATACACCTACACACCACACACCTAAAAAGTTAGACTGGAACTCCTCAAGCCCCTACAATGGATTATTACAAATTATTCCATTGCCTAACCTACATACTACTATTATCCTACCAGATAAGCAGCACCATTTCCCTCACCCAAAATACCCCCTTCAGCCCCATCCCCATCCCAATTAGATACACAACATCCAGGAATAATATCTACCTCCTGCCGACACATGTCATATATTCATATAGCCCTCACCCAAGGCATAACAAAACAGCGCACCAGACTGATAAATATCAAACCAACACAGGCATATCAAACCATATACCCCTCACATGCACCCACCCCACTCAAATGCATCCTTCTCAATGCATGATCAGTGAGGAATAAACTTCCAATAATCACAGACCTAATAGAAGATGAGAAGCCAGATATTCTCTGCATCACAGAGACCTGGCTTTCCCCCACAGACAATGTCCTAATAAACCTTTTACAAATACAAGGATTTGATCTGTTTATCTGCTCTAGGGACTCCAACAGAGGAGGGGGCGTCCTCATCTTATGCAAAAAAGAGCTCAAAGCCACCCCCTCGTCATCCATCAACCTAGATGGTATGAACATTTTTACAATTGAAAATGAAACCTTTTCTCTTTGCCCCTAACACCTGACCACAGCAACTTAAACCCAATTCTTGAGTTAGCTTGCACAGCCCCCCTCAGAAAACCACACATCTTCCTAGGAGATCTTAACCTACCATCTCTCAACACCTTCCACACTACCTCCTTCCTCAATGCAATGGATGACATAGGGTATCAACAAATTATAAAACTTTCCACACATAGAAAGGAAAACGCCCTTGACCTTGTTTTCTTCCCAGCCTCCACTGCAAACCACCCAGGATGCACTCCCCCCCCCCCTCTATCACAGAGGTCCCCTGATCAGACCACCACCTGGTAAATTTCCATTTCCCATTAAATATACCCCCCATCACCACCTAGTCTGACCCACCTCGAACCAGGTGATTCACATGATTCGACAAAGAAATCTTTCTAGAAAAGTACTACCCAACCTTACAATTAACTCCTTGGATCCCAACACATCAATAAACATCTGGAACAGCACCATACAAAAAGCAGCGACACCTCCCAGTAAACCCACAGGCAACCACCCAGAAGATCAGAAAAATGGTACACCCCAGAGCTAGCAAATCTAAAAAGAGAAATGAGAAAGTTAGAAAAGAAATGGAGATCAACCAAATCACTAGAGCACAAACAACAATACCTCTTCCATCTCACCACTTACAAAGAGACAATCAACAAGGCTAAAAAAGACTACCACACCAGGATTTTAAACCAGGCACTCAACTGCCTGTTTGCTATTGTCAGATCATTAACCAAAAACAGCCACCATTAATCAGAAACCTGCATCCTAGAGCCCAAATACTTGCGGATTACTTTGTAGACGTTAAAAACAAAAACATTACTAACACCCCCTCCCCCCCCAGACCTCCTCACAAACCCCACAGCATGGGAAAAATTCCACGAAATAGACCTAAGAATCTATTAAACACAATATCAAGCATCAACACTACTACATCCCCCTTAGACCCATGTCCGGTCTCCTGGATTAAGTCAGCATAAACTGAGCTAGCACCATTCCTCCTCCACATAATAAACCAATCCTGTTCTCAAGGCATCATGCCCACGGACCTCAAGATGTCATCCATACACCCAATTCTAAAGAACAAGACACTCAACACAAATGAACCAAGCTCCTGCAGACCAATAGCAACATCCCCTTTGTTGCCAAAACCATTGAAAAAATCATCCAAATCCAACTACAAGACTACATTGACCTCAATGCCCCCCTAGATGAGTAACAGTTTGGTTTTCGCCCTTTCCATGGAGTCGAAACCCTCCTCATAGCCCTGTTTGACCACCTTATCTGAGGCATAGACAACCCTTAACGTGTATATGATGATGGTGTATACTTACTTATCTTCATTGATATAGCCTAGGCATTTGACAACATTAACCACAACACCCTCATATTGAGAATGGCACAAATCGATCTAGCTGAAATGGTTTTGCAAAGGTTTAAATCTTATATCTCTAACCGTAAATTATGTATCCAAACAGACAATGAACCCCCAGTTACATTCGCACAGGA
Organism: Ichthyophis bannanicus; assembly: GCA_033557465.1. Classification (NCBI taxonomy): domain Eukaryota; kingdom Metazoa; phylum Chordata; class Amphibia; order Gymnophiona; family Ichthyophiidae; genus Ichthyophis; species Ichthyophis bannanicus. Next base: position 921,785,914 of record CM066032.1, on the reverse strand, counting down.
TCAAGGGATACCCCAAGGGTCCGTCCTCTCAGCCCTCCTATTCAATCTCTACCTACAGCCAATTACCAACGTATTCAAAAAATTTAACATAGGGTATTATATCTATGCCGATGACATTATGTTGTCCCTCCCCATAGACATAAACAACTTATCAGACTGCATCAAGGAAGCTGAATCTTGACTAAACACCAACAACTTTACCATCAATTTAAAAAAAACAGAAGCCATGTACATCACAAAGAACCAAGATGCAACCCTCCCCCAAACCATCAACATCAATAGTGTCATCCTTCCAGTCAAACAAGAAGTTAGATATAATTCTTGATCAGCCCCTCACCATGATCCCCCACCTAAAACAAACAGTCAAAACAATCTACTACAAACTAAAGACCATTCAGCACATAAGACCATTCCTCGAGCCGCACGACTTCAGATCAGTAATCCAAGCCAATATCACCCCCCATTTCGACTACGATAACAGTCTGTTACAAGGTCTACCAGCCAAAAACCTCAATATCCTCCAAAGAGCACAGAACGTTACAGCAAGAATCATTTGCAGGGCCCCTCTAACCAATCATATCACACCCATTCTATATACCCTCCACTGGCTCCCAATACTGAGCCATATAGAATACAAGACTCTCATGACAACCTTTAAATTGTCCAGCAATATAGCGCCATCTGCCCTCTCAACACTCCTTCAGACCCCACCGCCAACTAGATCTTGAAGGGAAGATGCACTACACTCCCTTGAGATCCCCAGCTCAATTCACAAAACGAAACAGACCACAAGCTCCAGAGCTTTCACCTTCACTGCCCCTAACCTATGGAACTCCCTTCCACCCTCAATCCGAGCAATTAAAGACCTTCAGACTTTCAGAAAACCCTCAATACCCACCTCTTCACCACTCCCTATGGAGTTGGCAATACCTGCCTAAACTCACAAATAACTTAGCCACGCATGTAATGACAGCACCTAAGCACATACCCCCCCTCCCCCTCCCGACACACTGTATCCCACTCTCATAAGCCCAGTTAACATGTATTTATAGTTATATGTATATAGTTTCTCTGGTTTAGTCAAGTCTATGACTAATATTGTTATAATGTAAAAAGTTCAAACCCTGTTATATGTAACATGTTGGTTCCTTGTAAACCGCCCCTGATCTCTGGAAGGGGCGGCAGAAATGTGTAATAAATAAATAAATAAAATCAGTTTAGTGAGGTGAGTTCCTTGTCTTTTGCGGGTTCCTGTGGCTTTTTTTTCAGTTCAGAGCACAAGAGAAGCACAGCTGGTCCCTTTCAGTCACTAATGGAAATGTCTTTTGGATTATATATTCTGTTTATGTTATATACAGTATAATCTGTTATTTTATGTTTTCCATATAGGCATTTGTGAGAAGTGTTTGGAGCTTTCTGCCACTGGTAGGACTGAAGCATCTTAGAAGTAATTTTTTCCCTTTCTCTAAGTTCCTTTTTGTCTATTTTGCCTTCTGAAATAGGTTTTGAGATGAGTTAGTTTTGGTGCATTTGTTAGCATCAATGTCCTGCCTTTCAGATTCTTAATAATGCCTAGGAAGATAGCTGAAAGATTAGTTGTACCATTTGTGCTCATTGTTCTAGTATTGAACCTCTTTATATATGTGTTTTCTTATAGGCAATTTTTATGTTTCTTTGTACTGTCATTGGAATTTGTTTACAATTGATCTTCTAGTGGTATCACATATATTTATTTAACATTTCTTATATACCACCTTTCATGATATCAAGATGGTTTACATTGAACAAGCTGAAATTACATTGAACAGGGCATTATAACTTGGAGATAACTATTTTACAGGGAACATGGGCAATGGAGGGTGAAGTGGCTTGCCCGAGACCACAAGGAGCACCTGTGGGACTAGAACCCCCAGTCCTTCCAGCCCAAGGTTGCTGTCCTCTAGTGGGATTTGAACCCCTGACCTTCTGGCCTGAGGTAGCTTGCCCCAACCACTAGGCCACTCCTCCACTCCAATATATGTTTTTGGTCTAAGAGTTTTATTATCAGTTTTATATATATGTTTTTTAAACTTGTATGTATTATTATTGTGTTTATGTTGTTGATACATATCCTTGTTCCAGACCCATGATGCGGGCTGACAGCCAAAACTTGGCCAAGTTGGGTCTTGAACCTTGAAGGTTTTTGAAATAAAAGGTTTTTACTGCTCTACTGGTGTGGCTGTGTCTCTCTTTGCTATTTGTGGACTTCATGGGATGATGTTCCAAGGGCTGCAGAGCAGTGAAGGTGTTCATCTGTCCAAGAAGGGTCAAAGTGTCATCAGCAGCAGACTGGCTAGCCTACTGAAGAGGACTTTAAACTAGATTCGTTGGGGATGGGTGAAGAGAGCCCCAAGGTAAGTGAATAAAGACCTCAGGTAAGTGAACATAAAATACCTCTGTAGAAATGGGTAATAGGGGCAACATCTGGAAAGCAGTGTGTATAATTGCCCGTAGCATGGGAAATAAGATCCCAAATGTTGAGGCTTTAATGGAAGAAGGTGACTTGGATTTAATAGTGGTTATTTATTTATTTATTTTATTTATTTATATTCTCTTATATACCGCACTATTCAGGATCAGCGCGGTTCACATAGAACAAAAATCTCAGTACAGTTAACTTGCATGAGTTTACAGATAACAAGGGAAGGAACTTGGATAACAAGGGAAACTATTTACAATCTATTTACAGATGTAATACTACTGAATAGGAACATGTTACTAGGAACAGGATCAATCGTTATAGAGAATCAGCCTAAGCATGTTATTGAGATATCATGGAATTTGGTAATTGGGTGGGAACACTAATGTCAATGGGTGTTGATGACTCTATAAGGTACTTGTTGAAGAGATGAAATTTGAGGGCTTTCCTGAATTGTGATAGGCTGTTGATAGCCCGGATGCCAGGGGGTAGTGCATTCCAGCACCTAGGGGCACAAAGGATAAAGGCTCTGTTGGCTGTAGAAGAAGAGCAGCTTGTAAGGGCCTTTGGGAGCTTTAGGGAGTTGATGGACGAGAATCTTCTTGTTCTGTTTGGTGTAGTAGTGTGAATAAGGGCAGATAAGGATGCGGCGGAGAGTTTATTGAGAGCTTTGAACGTGAGAAGTAAAGTTTTGAAGAGAATTCTGGCCTGAATGGATAGCCAATGTCTTGGTAACCAAGCAACCAGGGTTCAATTCCTGCTAGCACTCCTTGTGGCCTTGGGCAAGTCACTTAACCCTCCATTGCCTCGGAAGAAAGGCCTGGCAATCTACTTCCGGTGACACTGCCAAGAAAACCCAGGAGCTTCTGGGTCGCCAGGAGTCAGGACTGACTCGAAGGCACACATTGCATTTGCAAGGATGCGGCGGAGAGTTTATTGAGAGCTTTGAACGTGAGAAGTAAAGTTTTAAAGAGAATTCTGGCCTGAATGGGTAGCCAATGTAATTGAATCAGCAGAGGAGTAACATGGTCAGTCCTGGCGGCTCCATGAAGTACCCTTGCTGCGGCATTCATTGCCAGCTGTAACGGGTTTAAGGTGGATTGAGGAAGACCTTGAAGAATGACATTAGCGTAATCGAAGTGGGGTATGATCAGTGTTTGGTATATTGTCCTGAAATCTTTTGGTTCCAACATGGAGCGTAGGTGTCTCAAAGAGCGGATCTTGTAGTATACTGGTTACAGAGACATGGTTCATAGACAACATGACTGGGGTGTAATTATACCGGGCTATATTTTATTCAGGAAGGACAGGGTAGGAAGAAGGGGAGGTGGAGTGGCACTATATGTAAAAAATAATATTAAAGCTATAGAAGCGCAGGGCTTAAAAGGAAGAGAGGAGGCACTGTGGGTTAAACTAGAAAGAGGGAAAGGGAAAGCCATTTGCATTGGAATTATATACAGATTCCCCTCGCAGGGAATAGAATTGGATGAAGATTTAATAGAAGACATACATAGTATTACTATGAAAGGAGAAGTGCTACTGATTGGCACATCCCTGCTGTGGTGTCATCTAGAAGTGGATTCTCTACAGGGAGAACTATTCAGGCAACTGGTAACAAAACCCACATGTGATGGGGCCATCCTGGACTTAGTGCTTATCAGTGGGAAAAGTGTTTCTGATGTTACAGTGGGACATCATCTTGCATCCAGTGATCACCAGATGGTATGGTTCAGTATTAGAACTAGGGCTGATAAAATCCATTCAAAAGTCTTAGACTTTAGGAAAATTAACTTTGCCAAGATGGGCCAATACCTCAAAGAGTCGTTAGTGGGATGGGAACAGCTGGGCGATGTACAAAAGCAGTGGGCAAAACTGAAAGGGGATATTTTAAAGGCAACACACCTTTTTGTTAGACAGGTAAATAAATATAAAAGGAAAAGGAGTCTGCTATGATTCTCATAAAAGTAACTGCTTCTCTATCCAGATTTCACTTCTTCTTACCAACCATTCCTCAATTTCACAGTTTTTACTGCATCTAGCTATAACTTTCCATCTCTTTCCCTCACCTCAACCCTCCCATTTCCCATCTCTCTCTCCTTGTCCAGTCTCTTATTTCCTAGTCCTTCACTCAGGGCCGGCCCGTCCATTGAGCAAGAATGTTGTTTGCACAGGGCCCCACGTTTCAGGGGACCCCGCGCAAACAACATTCTGTATCAGCCCAGGTAGATTAAAAAAAAACAAAACTGGCTGCTGTTTGCAGCATCAGCTCCCAAAGCGCGGGCTTCTAAGCCTGTACTTTGGGAGCTGATGCTGCAGGGAGGGATCTGCTGGGCAGGGGGGCCCCGCGGGACACTTTATTCTGCTGCTGCCACAGCAGCAGCGGCAGCAGCAGCCAGTTTGTTTTTTTTAAATCTATCTGGGCTGATAGGGGGATGGGGGTTAGGACTGGTAATGGGCTATTGGGGGGGGGGGGCTAAGACTGGAAGTAGGCTGATGGGATAATCATAGCTTTATAGGTACTAACACATCTTAAAAGACAGGAGGTGCTTTCAGGTGAAGCTCATTACCCAAATCAGTCATACACTAAGGACCTGAGATTAATTAAGCTTCAGGTGAACAAGGCATATTAAACGTATTAGGTACAGTTTTATTGGTATAACTACCCATAGCAACCCCTAGTAAGTAAGAACTTAAAGATCTAGACACAAACTTAAAACTAAGATGCAGACAGCAGTCCAGCAGTGGGATGGGGGCTTTCCAGTCTTTTGCATTGAGTGTCACATGTATGATTTTCTCCCAGTTGGTGAGAGGTCTTACGTGTGCACTAGGTGCAAGGAGCTCTTTGCTCTCAGGGAACAAGTCCGTTCTCTAGAGGCTAAAGTTGCAGGCTTGGAAAACATAAGACAGACAGAGAGGTACATAGACAAGACCTACAGGGATATAGTCCTGAAGTCCCACCTCCAGTCTGGCAGCACCCCTGTTGCCATGGAGGAGAGAGGTCACGTGACAGGAGAGCATCACCCTGGTGTTGCAGGAAGTGATCCTGTAACTAGGACCTGTCCTCCAGGTGATGTAAAACCCTCTCGCACCGAGGAAGTTTCTCCAGGGCCATGTGCCCATGAGGGAAGGGTTAGGACAGCCGTTATAGTTGGTGATTCAATCATTAGGCATGTAGATAGCTGGGTGGCTGGTGGATGTGAGGATCGCCTGGTAACATGCCTGCCTGGTGCGAAGGTAGCGGGCCTCACGCGCCACCTAGATAAGGTCTTAGATAGTGCTGGGGAGGAGTCTGCTGTCTTGGTACATGTCGGTACCAATGACACAGGAAAATGTGGTAGGGAGGTTCTGGAGGCAAAATTTAGGCTTTTAGGTAGGAAGTTGAAATCCAGAACTTCCATGGTAGCATTCTCCGAAATGCTTCCTGTTCCACACGCAGGACCCAAAAGGTAGGCAGAGCTTCGGAGTCTCAATGCGTGGATGAGACAATGGTGCAGAGATGAGGGTTTTGGATTTGTTAGGAAATGGGGAACATTCTGGGGAAAGGAGGGGCTCTTCCGAAGGGATGGGCTTCACCTTAACCGGGATGGAACCAGGCTGCTGGCATTAACCTTTAAAAAGGAGATAGAGCAGCTTTTAAACTAGATATTAGGGGAAAGCCGACAGTCGCCCAAGAGCGGATGGTTCGGAAGAATGTATCCTTGAAGGATACGACCAAAAGCAGAGAGGTTCCACAAAAGAGTAAAGTAGACCAAATGCCTTCAAGTATGGAGCAGACAGAGCTTAAAGATCCCAATTTACCCATGTCTAACAATAGCCAAATTCACATGAATAAAATACATTCTCTAAAATGCTTGTATGCAAATGCTAGAAGTCTAAAGAATAAGATGGGAGAGTTAGAATATATAGCACTAAATGAAAGGTTAGATATGATTGGAATATCAGAGACATGGTGGAAGGAGGACAACCAGTGGGACACTGTGATACCTGGGTACAAACTATATCGTAATGATAGAGCTGATCAAATTGGTGGAGGGGTTGCGCTCTATGTTAGAGAGGGCATTGCCTCAGAAAGGATTAAAGTTTTGCAGGAAACAAAATCTGCTGTAGAATCTATATGGATTGAAATTCCTTATAAAAAGGGGAAGGCAATGGCAGTGGGGGTGTACTATCGAGCACCTGGCCAGAATGACCAAATGGATGATGAAATGCTCAAAGAAATCAAGGAAGCTAACAAAAGTTACAGCACAGTAATAATAATGGGTGATTTCAATTACCCCGCTATCGACTGGGTCAGTGTCACGTCAGGACATGCTAGGGAGATAAAGTTCCTAGGTGAAATAAATGACTGCTTCTTGGAGCAGCTGGTTCATGAACCGACCAGAGGGGAAGCCATATTAGACCTAGTCCTTAGTGGAACACCAGATCTAGTGCAAGAGATAAGGGTGTTGGGGCCACTTGGCAATAGTGATCATAGCATGATCGCCTTTGATTTAATTAGTGGAGGAGGGATAGTAAGGAAATCCACAGTACTACCTTTTAACTTTCGAAAGGGAGACTATGATAAAATGAGGAAAACAGTTAAGAAAAAACTAAAAGGAGCAGTTGAAAAGGTTAAAGACGTACATCAAGCTTGGGTGTTGTTGAAAAATACTATCTTGGAAGCCCAGACCAGCTGTATTCCACGCTTTAAGAAAAGTGGAAGGAAGTCCAAAAAACTGCCAGCATGGTTTAAAGGTGAGGTCAGAGAGGCTGTTGTTGCCAAAAAAGCATCTTTCAGGAAATGGAAAAAAGAGCCAAACGACGAAACCTGGAAACAGCACAAGCACTGGCAAGTCAAATGCAAGGCATTGATAAGGCAGGCAAAGAGAGAATTTGAGAAGAAGCTTGCTGTAGAAGCAAAAACGCGAAATAAAGACCTTTTCAAGTACATTCATAGCAAAAAACCTGTGAGAGAGTCAGTTGGTCCATTAGATGATAAAGGGGTTAAAGGAGCACTAAGAGGCGACAAGGAGATAGCGGAGAGACTGAATGAATTCTTTGCTTTGGTCTTTACTGAGGAAGATGTACGGATGTTACCCATGACTGAAGTGGTATTTAAAGGTGCGGAAGAATTGAAGGAAATATCGATACATCGGGAAGATGTCTTACAACTATTAGATAAACTGAAGAGTAGCAAATCACCTGGGCCGGATGGTATACATCCAAGGGTGTTGAAAGAACTGAAATATGAGATTGCAGACCTGCTATCAGTAATCTGTGAACTATCATTAAAATCATCTCTAATACCTGAAGATTGGAGGATCGCCAATGTAACACCAATTTTTAAAAAGGGTTCCAGGGGTGATCCGGGAAACTACAGACCGGTGAACTTGACGTCAGTACCGGGAAAAATGGTAGAAACCATCATAAAGAATAAAATTACTCAGCATGTAGATAGTCACAACATAATGGGAGACAGCCAACATGACTTTAGACAAGGAAGATCTTGTCTTACTAATCTGTTATGTTTTTTTGAAGGAGTGAATAAACAGGTGGACAAAGGTGAGTCGGTTGATATTGTGTATCTGGACTTTCAGAAAGCCTTTGACAAGGTCCCTCATCAGAGACCTTTGGCAAAACTAAAGAGTCATGGGATAGGAGGCAGTGTACTATTGTGGATCAGGAACTGGTTAAAAGATAGAAAGCAGAGGGTAGGGCTAAATGGCCAATTTTCCCAATGGAGAAATGTGAATAGTGGTATACCCCAGGGATCTGTGCTGGGTCCGCTGCTTTTTGACATATTCATAAATGACCTGGAAAATGGAATAACGAGTGAGGTTATCAAATTTGCAGATGACACAAAACTATTTAAAGTTGTTAAAACCCAAGAGGATTGTGAAAAATTGCAAGAGGATCTTGATAAATTGGAAGACTGGGCATCAAAATGGCAGATGAAATTTAATGTGGACAAGTGCAAGGTTATGCACCTAGGGAAGAACAACCCAAACTATGGTTGCACGATGCAAGGTTCCACATTAGGAACCACCACCCAGGAAAAAGATTTAGGCGTCATTGTGGATACCATGTTAAAACCCTCGGCCCAGTGTGCAGCGGCGGCCAAGAGAGCAAATAGAATGCTAGGTATGATAAGGAAAGGAATGGAAAATAAAACAAAGGATATTATAATGCCTCTATATCGTTCCATGGTGAGACCGCACCTTGAATATTGTGTGCAATTCTGGTCGCCGTATCTTAAAAAGGATATAGCGATTTTAGAAAAGGTTCAGAGAAGAGCCACCAAAATGGTAAAGGGGATGGAAGGATACTCCTATGAAGAAAGGCTAAAAAGGTTAGGGCTCTTTAACCTGGAAAAGAGACGGCTGAGGGGAGATATGATAGAAGTCTATAAATTAATGAACGGAGTGGAACGGGTAAACATAGATCGATTGTTTACGTTATCAGAATATAGAAAGACTAGGGGACATGCAATGAAGCTACAGGGTAAACTATTTAAGACTAATAAAAGAAAATATTTTTTCACTCAACGTGTAATCAAACTATGGAATTTGTTACCGGAGGATGTAGTAAAGGCTGTTAGTGTAGCTGGGTTTAAAAAAGGTTTGGACAAGTTCCTGGAGGAAAGGTCCATAAACCATTATTAAGAAGTGACCGAAGATATCAATGCTTGACCCAGTACAAGCATTGTGGAACTTGTGTCTCTTGGGTAAACTGCTAGGTACATATGACCTAGATTGGCCACTGTTGGAAACAGAATGCTGGGCTTGATGGACCTTGGTCTGACCCAGTATGGCATATCTTATGTTCTTATGTTCTTAGGACTGGAGGTGGCCTGATGAGGGGGTTATGACTGGTAATGGGCTATTGGGTGCTAAGACTGGAAATGGGCTGATGGAGGGTTAGGACTGGAAGTGGGCTGATGGGGGGTTAGGACTGGTAATGGGCTATGGGGGGGCTAAGACTGAAAATGGAGTAATGGGGGTTAGGACTGGAAGTGGGCTGATGGGGGGCTTAGGACTGGAAGTGGGCTGATGGAGGGTTAGGACTGGTGAAGGGCTATGGGGGGGGGGCTAGGACTGAAAATGGGGTGATGGAGGGTTAGGACTGCAAGTGGGCTGATGGGGGGCTTGGGACTGGTAATGGGCTGCGGGGGCTGCTAGGACTGGAAATGAGCTGAGTGTAGGGGGCTTGAACTGTAAATAGCTGATGGGGATAGGGCCTTGGAATGGAAATGGGCTGAGTGGAAGGAGGGGCTTGAACTGCAAATAGCTGATGGGGAGGGGGGCTTGGAATGGAAATGGGCTGTGAGGTGAGGGAACTAGGACTGGAAATGGGCTGAGTTGGGGGGAGCTAGGACAGGAAATGGGCTGATGGAGGGGCTAGGATAGGACTGGAAATGGACTGTTGGGGGGTGCTAAGATTGGAAATGGGCTGTGGTGGGAGCTTGGATTGAAATGGACTCGGAGTGGCTAGAACTGGAAGTAGGCTCATGGGGGGCTTGGATTGGAAATGGGCTGAATGTAGGGGAGCTAGGATTTGACATGGGCTGATGGTGGGGCTAGGAAAGGACTAGAAATGGGCTGATGGGGGGCTGGGATTGGAAATGAGCTGATGGAGGGACTCGGATAGGACTGGAAATGGATGGGGGAGCTAGGACTGGAAATGGGCTAATGGTGTGGCTAAGATAGGATTGGAAATGGGTTGATGGGGGCTAGGATTGGAAATGGGCTGATGTGGGGACTAGAAGGGAGCGGATGCTGGGTGGGGCTGAAACTAGAAGGGAGCTGATGTTGTGGGAGGATTAGAATGGGATGGAGCTGGGAGAGTGAAATGGAGAGGGGAAAATATTTTGTGTGGAAGACAAATCTACAATTGGCCGGGTATTGGGAAAGTAAGTGGGGATTGAGAATGGAGGGGTAAAATTTGAGTGGATGAAATAGGAATGTGGAAAGAGCAAAAGGAGAAAGATTAGTATGTTAAAGCAGATGTAGAGAGAGAATGGAAAAAAAAACCTAGAAGAGAGAAGCAAGGACAAATGGACAGCAGACGATGGAGAGTTAGCAGAAGACACAAAGAAACCAGAAGAAAGTGGCTGGAGCGATTGCAACTGAAAAAAAAATGCACAAAAGGTAGAAAAATATCTCTTTATTTTGAATTTATTAACTGGAATATGTCAGCTCTGGGAAATGTGCATCAACGTCTGCACTTTGTTTAGTACAAGAGGAAATTAATTTATAGTTTTATTTCTGCAGTGTTGTTGTACATTCCAAGTTTGGCTTTTGGGGTTCCCAGTTTAATTGTCTTCCTGTTTCTAAATTGTGGTTCCTTGTTTGGTTATGGTCTATGTTCTACATGTGTAACTGAGCTGAGGTATTCTGTTTATGAAATTCCTATTTGACATTGCCACTTGTTCTCTTTCCCCAGTAGGTCATGTATTGTTATTTTCTGAAATGTATTGGTTTAATATTTGCAGTGTTGCCTTTTGATAGGTAGAGTATGGTGCTTTGTGAGTCCTGGTAGTGCAGTTAGGATACGGCGGGTTTGCTATGGGTTCTAAATGGGCAGTGTTTGTAGTAGTTCCTAATGTGCCTGGCGGTTGGCACTGGATTATAGTAATGTAGAAATCTTTTAGTCTTTCTTTATCCATACACTCATTAAGAGGCATATTTACTAAAAGTTAGTGTATGGTAACATTATGCAAATATTTATGCAAATGAGGCCCCTTATGCAAATGAAGCCCCACACCGAGCCTCCGCACATGGCCCGCACACCCGTTGGGCCGCCCCTGCTTTCAATAACTCTTTCCCCTCTCTCCACCATGTCTGGTATCTCCCCATTCTGTTTCCCTTCCAATATTTTTCTATCCCTCGCTCCAAATCCATCATCTTCCCTGGGTCCCTATCCCCCATGCCCAACATCTCCCTTCTTTGTCCTTGTCCCTGTCCCTGTCTTCCTCTCACCATGTCCAGCATCTTCCCCTGTGTATCCCTATCCCCCCATGTCCAGCATCTTCACTTGTGTATCCCTAACCCCTTCATGTTCAGCATTTCCCCTCTGCATCCCTCTGTCCCCCATGTCCAACATCTCCTCTCTTTGTCCCTGTCCTCCTCTCCCCTGTCAGCATCCCCACTCTGTCCTTATCCTCCCCATATCCAACATTTCCCCTATTTGTCCCTGTCCTCCTCCCCTCATATGCAGCATCCCCCCTTTGTCTCCTGCCATGTCCAGCATCTGCCCTCACTGTGTCCCTGTACCTATTTACTCCCTCCTCCCCAATGTCCAGCATATTCCTGGCACAAGAAAAAGCATGAGTAGGGCTTTCATTAAGACCATATGCGTGCTGAGCTGGCTCTGCCACATCCCCTTCCATTCGACAATGTGTGATACTAGAGGAGAACGGGACAAGCAGAGAATGCATGGTCTTAACACAGGCCCTGTGCCATGGTTGTACTGCTTCAGGGTTTATCGGTGTCTAGATGGAAGAGTGGGAATGATCGACAGAAGAAAATCAACCATTCATTTGTCGGTTTTAATGTCCTGCCGGCAGCCAGCCTTCTGCTTGTAAAACTGACTGGGCCAGCCTAAAACCAATTGGTTGCAACTCTATTGATGGGATCAGGGATGGGAAGTTGACAGAGAGGCAGGAGTCAGGGATACAGCCCTAAAATTGGGGACAATCCCCTCAAATCAGGGATGTCTGGCTGAGAAGCATCCATGGTAGCGAGAAGTACATTGATGAGATGCTTCTTGACACATCCAAGCTCTCAGACAGAGGTGAAAATGGTATGCTACAGAATGAAGAGAGTTAAAAACAAGTTACCAAAGCCTGCAGAATTGACAATCCGACTTTCCAGCCTTCAAACTCAAGAACCAGTATACAGCCCTGGAAGTGGAGGAGGTGAAAACACCCCAGGAATAGGAAGAACCAGAGCTCAAGCTCCCAAAAGTTGTAGAATCAGTGACCACAAGGAAGTGAAGGGTAGTGGTGGCTGGTGACTCTCTTCTGAGGGGTACTGAGGCATCCGTCTACCAACTAGACTTAATGTCCAGGGAGGTGTGCTTTCTATCAGGTGCCAAAATCAGAGATGTTATGGAGAGTTTGCTGAGATTCATCAAGCCTTACTAACTATTATCTGATGTTGCTCATCCATGTCGGCACAAATGATACTGCTAGGTATCCCTCCAAGTGTATCAATAGTGACTTCATGTCTCTGGAAGAGAGGGTGAAGCAGATTGGTGCACAGGTGGTGCTCTCTTCAATCCTCTCTGTTGAGGGTAAAGGCTGAGGCAGAGAAGCTCACATCCTGGAGAGGAATGCATCGTTTTGGTTTCTTGGACATGGGATGATTTTCCAAGTGCTGCTGAGCAGAGATGACATCCATCTATCCAAGAAGGGTCAAAGTGTCTTCTGCAGCAGACTGAAGAGGGTTTTAAACTAGATTAAATGAGGATGGGTGAAGAAAGCTCCCAGGTAAGTAAAAACCCTCAGGTAAGTAAAACATTAAATACCTCTGTAGAAATGGGTAAAAGGGGCAACATCTGGAAAGCAGTGTGTATTAATGCCTGTAGTATGGGAAATAAGATCCCAGATGTTTGTTGAGGCATTAATGGAAGTGGCTGACTTGGATTTAGTGGCCGTTACGGAGCTATGGTTCACAGAAAACATGACTGGGCTATAATTTATTCAGGAAGGACAGGGTAAGAAGAAGGGGAGGTGGAGTGGCATGATATGTAAAACATAATATTAAAGCTACAGAATTATAGGGCTTACAAGGACAAGAGGAGGTACTTTGGATTAACTAGAAAGAGGAAATGGGGAATCCATTTGCATTGGTGTGATTATACAGATCTCCTTCACAGGCAGAAGAAGTAGGCAGAGGTTTAATTGAAGACATTCACAGTATTGCCATGAAAGGAGAAGTGCTAATGAAGGTGATTTCAATATGCCAGATGTTGATTGACACATGCCTGCTGCAGTGTCATTTAGAAGTAAGGAGATCCTGGCTTCTCTGCAGGGAGAATTGTTCCGGCAACTGATAATAGAACTGATATGTGAAGTGGCCATAAAGGACCTAGTGCTTGTTGTTGTTATTGTTGTTGTTAAGTGTCATCGAGTTGGAGTCGACTCATGGCGACCCTCTGGATAGCTATCCTAAATTGTGTTCGGTCTTCAGTCAGGCGATTCATTGTTGACAGACTGTTACCCGTAGCAGCTGTTATTGTATCGATCCATCTCATTGCTGGCCTTCCTCTTTTGCGTTGACCTTCTTTCTTGCCAAGCATGATGTCTTTCTCTAATGATCTCTCTCTTCGCATGATGTGTCCAAAGTATGAAAGTCAAAGTCTTGTCATCTGAGCTTCTAAAGAAAGCTTAGGTTTGATCTCCTCTAGTACCGACTGGTTTGTTCTTCGGGCAGTCCATGGTATACACAGTATTCACCGCCAGCACCATAATTCAAAGGCATCAATTTTCTTCCTGTCTATCTTTTTCACTGTCCAGCTTTCACATCCATATGATGTTATTGAAAATACCATGGCTTGTACAAGTTGAATCTTTGTATGGAGAGAGACATCTCTGCTCTTGAGAATCTTATCTAGGTCTTTCATAGCCATTCTGCCAAGAGCAATGCTTCGTCTGATTTCTTGACTGCTTATTGCTTCTTTATTGATAGTTGATCCAAGTAGGTTAAAGTTGTTCACAATTTCAATTTCTTCTCCTTCAATGATGAACCTGTTGATTATGCCAGTTGTCATGATCTTTGTCTTCTTTACATTAAGGTGCAGGCCCATTTTGAGACTATGTTCTTCGATTGTGAGAAGCAAATGTTTCAGATCATCTTCACTTTCAGCCAGTAATGTGGTATCATCAGCATAGCGAAGGTTGTTGATGAGTCTTCCACCAATCTTCACACCTCTGTTGTTGTCATACAATCCTGCTTCTCTGATGATTTGTTCTGCATATAAATTAAACAGGTAGGGGGAAAGTATGAAGCCTTGTCTTACACCTTTGCTTATTTCAAACCATTCTGTTTCTCCTTGTTCCGTTCGAACTGTTGCTTCTTGATCAATGTACAGATTGTGCAAGAAAACGAACAGGTGTTCTGGTATACCCATGCTTCTTAATGTGGCCCAGAGTTTCTCATGGTTTACACAGTCAAAAGCCTTGCTATAGTCGATAAAGCATAAAAAGATATCCTTTTGGTATTCTTTAGTCTTTTCAAGGATCCATCTCACATCCGCAATGATGTCTATCGTTCCTCACCCTTTCCTGAACCCTGCTTGCACATCAGGTAGTGTTCCAGGTATGGTTGTAGTCTCTTTTGAATAATCTTCAGTAGAATCTTGCTGGCATGTGGGATCAGAGCGATTGTTTGATAATTTCCATAGTCAGTTGGATCACCTTTCTTTAGTATTGGTATAAACACAGATCTTTTCCAGTCAGTTGGCCATGATGCTGTCTTCCATATTTCTTGGCAGAGCCTTGTAAGTATGGTAACAGCTGCATAAGACTGCTATAATACTTCTATGGGAATGCTATCAATGCCTGGTGTTTTGTTCTTTGATAAGGCTTTCAATGCTGCTTCAACTTCTTCTTTCATCACCAATGGTTTCCAATCATAAGGTACAGGTTGAAACGGCTGTTGGTCCACTTGATCTTTATCATATAAAAACTTTGTATATTCCTTCCACCTTTTCTTGATCTTCTCAGCATCATTCAACATAGAACCTTGAGCATCTTGTAACATTCCAATTCGAGGCTGAAACTTTTTCTTTAACTCTCGTAGCTTTAGGAAAGCCGATCTTGTTCTTCCTCTAATAGTTTCTGCTTCTATTTCCTTGCATGTGTCATTGAAGTACTTGTCCTTGTCCTGTCTTGCTGCATGTTGGAAATCTCTGTTGAGTTCTCCGATTGTCTTTCTTTCTCCTCTGGCTTTAGCTTCTCTGCATTTCTGGGCAATTTTCAGTGTTTCTTCCGTCATCCATTTTGGCCGTTTTTGCTTTTTCACCCTTTGTAGAGACTTCTCGCTTTCTTCCAACACAACCTTCTTGATGTCATTCAATAACTCTTCTGGAGCTCTGTCATTTGTATCTAAAGCAGCAAATCGATTTTGCAGGCAGTCTTTAAATTCCAGTGGTATATTCTCAAGGTCATATTTTGCTGCATTCATGAGTGGTTTGCTCTTTTTCAACTTTAGCTTGAATTTGCATAATAGTAGTTGATGATCTGTACCACAGTCAGCTCCAGGTTTTGTCTTTGTTGATGTTACATAGCTTTTCCATCATTGACTTCTACAGATGTAGTCAATTTGATTTTTATATAATCCATTGGGTGAAATCCATGTGTGCAGTCGCTGCTTGTGTTGCTGGAAGAAGGTGTTTGAGATGAATAGATTGTTGGTCTTGCAGAATTTTATCAGTCTTTTTCCAGCTTCATTTATGTTGCCAAGTCCATATTTTCCAACTACTTTGCCTTCTTCTTTGTTGCCAACTTTTGCGTTCCAGTCACCCATGACTATCAGGATATCCTGTTTGCATGTTCTGTCAATTTCAGCTTGTACTTGTTCATAGAACTCTTCAATTTCATTCTCTTCTGTAGCTGTTGTTGGGGCATATACTTGAATTATAGTTGTGTTGATAGGCAGTCCTCATAGACGAATAGAGATTAAGTGTTCGCTGATTGCATTGTATTTCATTACAGTTCTTGCAAGTTTCTTCTTTATTATAAATGCAACACCATTTCTTCTTTGTCTTTCATTTCCAGCATAGTAGACCATGTGATCATCTGATGCAAAGTGCCCAATGCCAGTCCATTTCAGTTCGCTGACACCCAACAGATCAAGTTGTACACGTTTCATTTCATTCTTGACCACCTCCAACTTCCCTTGATTCATGCTTCGTACGTTCCATGTTCCAATGTGTAAGACATCTTTACAGCTTCTGACTCTCATTTCATGCACAGCTACATCAGCAGTCAGACATCACGAGGGCTTTGCTCCAACCACATCATAAATGCTGGCTTTACTCTGAAAAGTCTTCAGCTCTTCCCCAGTAGCTAACTGAGTGCCTTCCGACCTGGGGGTCTCATCTTCCAGCACTATAGCACAATTTGTTTTGTTGTAACTATCCTAGTGCTTACCAATGGGGAAAGTGTTTCTGATGTCATAATGGAAGATCATCTTGAATCCAGTGATCACCAGATGGTATGGTTCAATATTAGGACTAGGGTTGATAAAGTCCATTCAAAAACGAGGGTCCTAGACTTTAGTAAAACTAACTTTGCCAAGATGAGACAATACCTCAAGGAGTTGTTAGCAGGATGGAAATAGCAGGGAATTTATTTATTTATTTATTTACAGTCTCTTATATACTGCACTATTCAGCATCAGCGCGGTTTACATGGAACAAAATGCTCATTACAGTTAACATGTATGAGTTTACATATAACAGGGGACAGAAACTTGGATAACAGGGGTAAACTATTTACAAAACTTACATGGAGTCATAATCAAAGAAGTTGCCTAGAAAACACAATTCACTTCATAGGTTTGGGTATCCACATGGTGAGTTGATTGTGATACTGTAAATTTGACTGAGAATGGTATCGGGGGTGTCCTGAGGAATGTAGAAAAGCAATAGGCAAAACTGAAAGGGGATACTTTAAGGCAACAAACCTTTTCTAGGAAAGTAAATAAATGTAAAAGGAAAAGGAGGCCACGATGGTTCTCAAAAAATTGATGAAAAGGTGAAGAAAAAGAGGGTGGCTTTCATGAAATACAAGAGATCACAGAAAGAGGAAGACAAGCATCAATATACGGAAAAGCTAAGAGAAGCAAAGAAACAAATGGAAGAAAAAGTAGCCAATGTAGTAAAATGGGGTGCCAAGACATTTTTCAAATAAATTAGTGAGAGGAGGAAGTGCAAAAGTGGTATTGTCATATTCAAGGGCAAAGGGGAGGAATATGCAGAAGCTGATAAGAATAAGCAGAATTGCTGAACAAATATTTTTGTTCTGTGTTTAGGAGCAGGACCTCAGAAAATACACACAAATAGGAACAGAAGCATGGGGGATCATGAATGGGTTTCAGAAGATTCTGTTCATGAGGAACTAGTTAAACTAAAAGTAGACAAAGGCATGAGGCCGGATGAGATATATCCGATAGTACTGAAGAAAGTTGTGGAAGTTCCAGTAGCTCCACTGTCTGACCTTTTCATTGCTTCTTCAGAGTTGGGAGAGGTCCAAGAGGACTGGAGAAAGGTCCTTTTACATAAAAGTGGAAGTAAGGATGAGGTTGAGAATTAGAGGCTGGTTAGTCTGAACTCTGTAGTGAGTAAATTAATGGCAATACTGTAAAAACAGAAGATAGGATTCTGGAGTCTAGTGGACTGCAAGATCTAAGGCGGCATGGTTTTACTAGAGGCAGGTCTTGTCAGACAAATCTAATGAATTTCTTTTCTGGACAACCAGAGAGTTGGACTGAAGGAAAGCCTCTGAGGTGGAATAAGTTCCCCTAGTTACCAGGGATTGGCGGGCCTGGGGCACGGATGGGGTAGGGGGGGGGGGGGCCGAGGACAACCTGATCCTGGCCTTAGGAGGCCAGATCAGGGGTCAAGCTGCAGGGAAAGCACTGCTGGAGCTGGCAGTCGGGGATCACAGCTCTTCAATGGAGCCACAATGCCATGGCAACCGGATGTCATGGTGCCGTGGCTCCATTGAAGAGCCCTGACTGATTTAGCCAGGGAAGGCCTGTATGTGCAGGCCAGATGGAATCAGTGTCCCGGCTTGCACATACAGGCCTGTTCAAGATTCTGATCCCGCAGTACTAGATGTGCCCCATGGGATCAGAATCACGACTCTCTCTGTGTGTCTGGTTCCGGCCGGACGCACAGAGGGCCCGGGAGTGCAGGATGGAATAGGACCCTTTGTGAAGTAACACAAGACCTGCAAATGGACAATCAGAAGCTTACAATATCATATCAGCTCCAGCCCTATCTATGAAAAGTCAGCACTGAAAATATTCATACCAATAGATCTCCAGGTGAGAAAAGAAAATAAGCTGGACTGCTACAGATTTCTACACAGAATCTCTCACCTCAGTTACACATAGAAAATAGACTTACTTACAAAGAAATAGAAAACCCTACAAATTAGAAAGAAATATGCAGATGAAACATGAAATGGAAAACCCCAAATAAATCTATCTTGAGGCCTGAGAAAAAGGCTGAAGAATCTGACCAAGGTTCAGCTAGTGGCCAGGCCTCCTCAATGCTTTCCTTAGGCAGTTAGCACCTCAGGTCTATGACAGATTCAGAAGTCAGGATAGATCCTCCTGCCCTCACTCAAATCACCACTAGCATTCAAAAGATCCAATTTGTGAGTGGGAGCAAGCACCAAGCTTCAACCAGAGGCTTTTGCATCTTACTGTTTCTCTTCAACATATGACTCTGAGAGCTCAGATGTGTGATGAAATTGCCAATGTTTACAAGCCACTACACCGAGAGGACACCCTGATACCTATTTACTTCCAGTCTGAAGCTGAGATACATCCATCTCCCAAAAGCCCTCCATGAGACTTTGAACTGTTTCTCTACACAGACGCTGAAGATATGCAATTTATTTATTTGGACAGTTTTCTATACCGCCCCTTCCAGAGATCAGGGGCGGTTTACATGGAACAACAAGTTACATAGAACAGAATTGAACTATATACATTGTAACTCAGAAGTAACTATGTACATTGATACTTGTTGAACTATATACATTGCAATTCAAATTGTAACAATGTTGTAGTTTCATCAGAGACTGTTATATATTTTACTGCCAGAAGTGTATCGCTACAATTGTCAGGTGCAAATTATGCTTTTTAGAGAGATTATAACAATTGCAGTTTATGCTTTTGAGAAATTATGTCTGGTGTGGGGAGCTGGGGTGGAGCTGACTAGGTGCTGGTGACGTTCTGGTTGCTGTAGTGTTCAATGAAGAGAAGGGTCTTTAATTCCTTCCTGAATGCTTGTAGGTCTTTGATTGATCATAGCGAGTCAGAGTTCCATAGGACTGGGGCTATGTAGGTGAATGCTCTGTTGCTTGTTATTTGTTTGGTTTTGTGGATAGATGTTGGAACGTTCAGAAGATTCTGCTTGCTTTTTCTTTTGTTTCTGGTGTCAGATTGAACATTTATAAGAGATGTCAGATAGGAAGGTGCAATGTTGTTGAGTAGCTTGAATGTTGTGATTACCGTTTTATATTTTGTATGACTTGATAGTGGGAGCCAATGGATATTATGCAAGATGGGGGTGATATGGTCCATTAGGTGTGCCTTGGTTATGATTCTAGCAGTGACATTTTGGACTCTGTAGATAGTGTATGTTCTTTTTGGGTAACCCATACAGTAGGCTGTTACAGTAGTCCAAATGGGATGTGATTATTGCTTGGATTACAGTTCTGAAATCATGGGGGATGAAAAGGGGTCTAAGGTGTTGCACGGTTCTTAACTTGAAAAATATGGTTCTGGCAGTTTGTTTTATATGCACTTCCATATTAAGGGTTTTGTCTAGGATGATGCCCAGATATTTAACCTCTTGCTTTACTGGGATGGTGGTATTGAGTATGTGGATTGTTTGGGGGGGGTGGGGGGGGGGGTGAAACTGGTTCCTGGTGGTGACAAGTACTTTGGTTTTCTTAAGGTTAATTTTGAAGTTGTTTATATTTAGCCATTTTTCTGCTTCCTGTATGCATTCAGTTAGATTGTGGTATGTGGGGCTATTTACATCAATCTGGGAGTAAAGCAAGATGTCATCTGCATAAAGATGATACCCAATTTTGTACTTCTTGAAAATTGTGCATAGAGGTTGAATATAGAGGTTGAACAAGAGGGCAGAACGTGCCAATCCCTGTGGGATACCTTGCTCCTGGGGGAAGAGTGATGAAGATTTGTGTACAGTTTTTACATATTGGGTACGATCAGATAGGTAGGATCTGAACCATTGGAGGACAGTTCCTGCTAGACCTAGTTGTGCAAGCCTTGATAGGAGTATATTATGATCTACATTGTCAAAGGTGGCCATTATGTCTATAAATATGAGTATAAAGGCCTTGTTTGTATTATCCATGCCTCGGATGAGGGTATCAAACAGTACTAGCAGCAATCTTTCAACACCATGAAAGGAGCAGAATCCATATTGATGCTCGTCAACTGGAGCATTTAGGTCAATGAAACTTTAGAGCTGTAATTGGACAGTCTTTCCTATAATTTTTGCTAGAAATGGTATACTTGCAATTGGCCTGTACGAGGTGGGGTCTTCTATGTTTAGGGCCTTGTTTTTCAGTATGGGCTGGATGGCTGAACGTTTAAGTTATCTTGGTATATTCCCAAGGGAGAGGGATTAGTTGATTATGTTTATTAGGTATGGTGCTAGTTCTGTTTTTGTAGCTTTTATCCAGGCCACGGGGCATGGGTCTAAGTGGGAGGTCTTGGTGTTAATCCTTGTAATTGTTTCTAGGAGTTGTTTTTCCTTGATGAGGTGAAAGGAGTGCCATTTATTGAGGTTAGTTTGATTATTGGAGGGGGGGGGAAGGGTGTGAGGTTATTGGATTTTAGTTTGGTTGCAAAGTGGTTGGCCAGGGTTTGTGGATTAATATTACTCACGTTCCCATCATTTTGTGGTGGTTTAGTCATAGATTTGACAATTTCGAAGAGCTCCCTTGGGCAGTTGATGGCTATATTTAGGATATTTGTATGGTAATTCTTTTTTGCTGTATTTATGGCTTCCTTATAGGCATTCAGGGTGGCCGTATAGTGGTTTTTCAATTCAGTGGTATTTTTAGCTCTCCATTTTTGTTCAGTTTTGCTGAGTTCTTTCTTTAGTGTGTGTAATTTGTGGGTATACCATCTTTCAGAGTGCCTAGGCTTCACTTTTGTTTGAGTGTGGGTCATTGTGGCTGCTTTGCTGACTATGCTTTATGTTTTATTAAATTTGATATACCGCCTTTCTACATAAGTCAAGGCGGTGTACAATATACAAACACAGAGAGGTTCGCGGCCAAGGCCAGTGAAGGTAGGAAAGGAAGTTACAGTTTCAATTGACAGGAAAGAAGAAGAGAGAACAAGACAACACGAGACCGACTATAGAGTTCTATGAATGTATTGCATTGTTTAGATCATTTGGTGCAGGATCAAGTTGGGGGATTATCTCTTCAAGAAATGAATGCTGTAGTTTGACGATTTCCTTGGGATGAGGTATGCATGAATAGAGATATAGGGAGGTTCAGGCGCAGTATGAAATGGTCAGACCATGGGACTTGTGATGCTGTGGGAGGGGAGTAGTTCAGGTGGTCTGTGAGGAGTTCTGGGATGAAGATTAGGTCAAGGGTATTTCCCTTTGCATGGGTGGGGGTGTTTACAATTTGATGGAAGCCCATCTCTTCCATGAGCTCCAGATATGATGTGGATTGGTGTATGGGGAGTGATGTAAGGTTGAAGTCCTCTAGAATGATATGGGATTTTCTTGTTGGGGATGTGCAGGCCGATTCTAGGATGGCTTTGAAGTTAGGGTGGTTATTGTAGGGGGGTCTGTAGAGGAGGCATACCACTAGTTTATTGTTTTCAACTTTGAGTATATCCATTTCAGCACTGCTAGTGCACACAGTGCGGTTTAGTTTAACTTTGGTTAGTATAAGGACCCCGCCACCTCTTTTGGAGTCTCTTGGACAGTTATATAGTTTATAGTCACCTGTAGTGAGTTGATTCATAAGGATGGTGTCAGACTCCGTGATCCATGTTTCAGTGATGCAGAGCACGTCTTTAATCCCTTTTGATGTCTACCCCTGACTTGTCTCTAGCAACATTTTCTATCAGATTGCAGAAGCAGTTAATTGGTACTTAGGATGGATCAAATTCATATACATTAGGCACATCCATAGTTGCATTAAGTGATCAAACAGCACCACGATTTATGGTTTTGTAAAAAAATTGATATACCACCCTTCAGTATATCAGAGTAGTTCACAATTATGAAAAGGAAAAGAACTCCAATTAAAATCATATAAAAGATAAGAAATGTAGAGAACAGGAAAGGCTGGGGAACAGGAGGCCCGAGGGACGGTAGGCAGAACAGCTAATATGCAGGACAGTTAGGAAGGCAATTCATAGGCAAGTTTAAAAATATACATCTTTAAAGCAGTTTTAAACCTGGGGTATGAGGGTTCAAGTCTAATATCAGCCAGAATGGTGTCTGATCAGTCTTCCATGCCAGCACCAGCAATGATAAAAGAGGAGTCAATTTCCTTGGAATCCCCTGTTTCTCTCTCAATCTCAGGAAGGCTTTCTTTAAACCTGCACCATTTGCACATGTTGTGCTAAGCCAACCCATTCTGAAAATACTCCTCAACTTTTAAAGGAGTCAGAATCTGAGGAATCTCTGGCCTCTGAGCACGACTCATTTGTTGAAAGTAGTGCTGAAGAGGACTATGTTTAGACCTTACTTCAGAGCCCTCTCCGCAACCTGCAGGAAATCATTCTCCAGAGCACATTTACTTTCCAAATGTTGTACAGAGTATTGCAAAGGCTATCTTGTTTGATCTGGAGTTCACAGACAATTCTAGGGTCCTTTTACTTGACTTGCTGATGTACTTGGATGCCCCTAAGGAGTTAATGGCATGGTGGAGCCCGTCCACCCTGTCCTACAAGACACTCAAAAGAGAATGTGGAAACACTGTTGCTCATCCACCCTGTCCTACAAGACACTCAAAAGAGAATGTGGGAACACTGTTGCTCGATGCTTCCTATCAGTAACCAGGTAAATACAATGGTAGACTTAACTTGTATTGGTTAATTCTATCCTTAGTTGTCTTTCCTATCCTTCTCTGTCCACACAAAAGGTGTCAAGGCAGATCCAGGATTAGACAGAATCCAGCTTCGTCAACAATGGAGTAGTCAAATCCTCTCTCAAGAGGTCTAGAAAACCTCAAATGAATGTGCTTGTCCCGCCAGGCTGTGAGCCTAAGACTTTGGACCTTATGGGGAAGTGTTATTTTCAGAAAGCTATGCTCTCTTCCCGCATAGCTGTCTACCAGTTCTATATGGTAAGATACTCTCTGGAATGGAGTGCTTTCACTCAGTTTCTCCCTCAAGAGAAACAAGATTAATTTCACACCCTTATTGACAAAGGGCAGGAGTGTGCAACCCAGCTAATCTAGTAGGCACATGATGTCTTTGAGACGGCATCAAGAACCTCTGTTATGACTATTGACATTTATAGAACTGCTTGGCTAAAGAATTCAGGCTTTAGAGAAAAAGTGTAAGCACAGCTTGCAGACATTTTTGGAGAGAAAGTAGAAGAGAGGGGGGATCTCATCAAGAAGCATCACTATGTTTTCACTTCCATTTTTTATTTACTTTCCCTGGAATCAGTAAATAATCAGTGCTTTTCTCAGAAGTGGCATTTCCAAAGGCCTTCTCACCTCAGAAACATGTGCTCAAGGAGTTGCCAATGTAAGAAGATTGTTTACGCCATCAAAAAGTAGAAAGACTAGGGGATACGCAATGAAGCTACAATGTAACCCGTTTAAGACTAATAAGAGAAAATATTATTTCACTCAATGCGTAATCAAACTCTGGAATTCATTACTGGAGGATGTAGTAAAAGCTGTCATTGTAGCTGGCTTTAAAAAAGATTTGGACAAGTTCTTGGGGAAAAGGTCCATATACCATTATTAAAGAGAACCCAGGAAATCCACTGCTTGCCCTGGGGCAAGCATTGTGGAACCTGTGTGCCTTTTTGGGGACCTGACAGGTATTGTGACCTGGATTGGCCACTGTTGATACTGGGTTTGATAGACCTTGGTCTGACCCAGTAAGGCATTTCTTATGCTGTTACGTTCTTAAGAGAAGCTCAGAATCACACAGTACCACCCATTGAAAACTGGGATCAAGTTTTTGACTGAGTCCAGAGGAAATGGCTAGTCTTCCAGTCTAAATGCAAGAAAATTCCCTATAAGGGGGAAGCTATTATCTTTTTTTCAGCCATTTTGCCCCATTTGTAACCTCAGAAAACTGGATCCTGTGATTTGTGAAGGTCATTTATGGGGTATGCTTTTTTTTTTTTTTTTAAATCTCTCTCAAATGATCTGCTCAAAAAGATAATTAGGCCCTTCCTATAATTACGGAAGAGAGGGTGAAGATTGTATTCCAGATACTCTCTGGTTCTCAAGAAAGAGGAAAAGGTGGGGGAGGGAAGAGGAGAGATTCAGACCCATCCCGGAACGAAGAAAACATGAACATGTTCCTAAAAGGAAAAGTTTTTAAGATAATTTCTCTAGGCACAATGCTCGCTTTCCTACGTCAGGGAGACTGACCATTTGCTCTAGACCCCAAGAAGGCCTACTCTAGAGATGTGAAGTATTAAACATTTACCAGTAAGTTTTACAGTTTAGTTATGAGGCTTAATGTTTAACTATTTAATATACTAGTTCTCTTACACAGTAGGAACTGGGCTCTGCACTCTCCAGGAGAATGTGTGATAGAAGCAGGTGCCACTTGCTGTAGTACAAGTAGGTTGAAGCAGACCTAGGGCTAGTTGCAACCCTGGTGTCAGGATCCAGGGATTCTGCTGTTGTCATGGCAAAGCGCTGCCAAGCCAATTAAATCCCAACAGCTCTTGCTGCTTCTCCTCTAAGCCTTGCACTGCCTTCTTGCTGCCTGCTGCCTTATCACCTGGCTTTCTGACTCTGCTCCATTCCATCTTCTGCTCCATGCCTGCTAATACTTAATCATTATCATTTCAATAGTTTAAATAGATACTTTATTAAATGATATTTGCATTCATAGGGATACATCCACACACAACACATAGCACAGTAAATATGCAGGAATCAATATCCATTTAATGTAACTCAAAACAAAAACTCCAAATAAAAACTCTTCCATCAAAAAATCAACTGTATATATCAAAAATTATTATGGGAGGCATGTTCAAAGGCATTTACAAGGTTTGCACTCATCGCTAACCAGGCAGTGGTGATATTGAAACACTGCCCGGTTAGCGATATGCGGCAAATGTCAGACGCAGATAACCCTGGCACAATTTTCACTGTATTGGCTCAATATCACCACTACCAGATTAGCCTTGTGGCAATCCGGCGAACCTGGATATTCAATATCAGGGCCAGAAATGACCCTGGCATTGAATATTCAAGTTTAACTTCCAGCGCCGAAGGCTAGCTGCATTAGCAGTGCTAGCCACCAGCACTGAATATCCGCCCTATGTTTATATAAATCATTATGTGGTGCCCACGACTTACATCACTCTAAAATGAATTTTTGTAATTATTGCTATATTATTATTGGCATTAATATGAAATGAAAACTCAATTCAATGGCACTAAAACTTTCACCTAATAAATGAATTTCATCATTGCTCCCACCCAGGGCCAGTGCAAGGAGATGAGGCGCCCTAGGCGAACCTCATCCTTGTGCCCCCCCCCCCCCCATGGTGCTCACTGCTGCCACTGCTGCCGCCCCTCTGCGGGACCTGCTGTGGCAGCAGTGGTCTCAAACAGCACATGGCGCTATCCTTACAACTTTGCTTTCACAGGGCTGTTTGCTTCCACCCCCTTGGACCGCCTGATGCCCACTTCCTCTTTGTAAACAGGAAGTGGGAATTGGGAGGCACTGCAGGTCCCAGAAGGGGCAAGAGCGGTGGCCATGGGTGACCCTGGAGACCCAGAGTGCTAGGCGACTGCCTAGGTTACCTAATGGTAGTGCTGGCACTGCTTCCGACAGTATCCATTGCATTACTACTACTACTAATCATTTGTATAGTGCTACAAGGTGTACACAGCACTGCACATATAGATGCAAGACACAGTCCGTGCTCATTACAGCTTACAATCTAATCAAGATGAAGAACATCACAAAACCGAGGACTAATTATCTGGTGAAGAGTACATCCCAAGCAAGAATGAAGATTTTGGTGCAGGTTATTACCGGATATTGCACTCATTAGCATTTGTCATCTGCTTTGCCAAGTCATTTTTTGAGAATTTAATCTTGATTGTAGTTTTAGGAGCTCTGCTAGACATGATGCAGCCCAAAGCCTGTCTCCCTGTCAAACGAGTTACAGCAGGGGAGATAATTAATAGCTAATTTACACTGAGAATGCTAGGCCTCATAGATGCAGCACTTCATGTGACTCTTATGGCACATCTTCAAAAGAAACTATCCCAGTGGATCTAGAAATCTCCGTGGGCTCAAGCTACACAAATATTACAGAAAAGCATCACAGTCACTGAAGAGCTAAGAGAATGTTTGTTTTGGTGGCTCTTCCCCTCCAGTTTCTACAGTTTGTTTCCTCTATCAAATTCTGTAACAAGCCTGACTAGGGAGCTCACCTCAACTGCTAGACATCCAGGTCCTGCAATGCTTCCAAGAAAAATCATTCTACAGTATATTAGCCTCTTGAAGATTAGAACCTTCAAAAATAAAGTAAACAATAAATTTGTCCTAGTGCAGATAGACAATCAGATAGTCATATTCTTTCTGAATGATTAGGAAGGAATATACAGTACTATATTGAGAAGCTGTCAAAGTATCGTACTGTGTAGTCTTTCATTAGATAACCTCAAGGGTCATACATACCTGGGCAGAGAAAGACAGTGTCCTGGCAGAGAGACTTAGTTGTTACCTGCTTGACTCCTCATCCGTGGTCTCTGGATAGAGATATTGCCGACACACTCTTCCTTCAGTAGGCTCAGCCTTGCAGATCTGTTTGCATCACTCTTGAACAAGAACGTCTTCTGCTTCAGGAGATCGGGAGGCAGGCTAGTAGACACCTTTTTTCTTCACTGAGGGACAGGTTGCTTCTATAGTTGTCCTCTGATGCTGCCCCTGTTAGCCAAAACAGGGCAATTTTGATTGTTAATTTGAGATCTAGCTCCTTAAAAGAGATTTGCAAAGCTATGTCATTACTGTATTAACACAGTCTATTGTCAGGATGCTATTTTATTTATTTAGACAGTTTTGTATACCACCTTATCCTTCAATCAAAGTGGTCACAACACAATTGGGGGATACATTTAACACAAGGGGATATGAGACACATACACTAATACTTACAGGGAACATGGGTAATGGAGAGTTAACTGGCTTGCCCAAGACCACAAGGAGCACCTGTGGGACTAGAAACACCAGTCCTTCCAACCCAATGTTGCTGTCCTCTAGTGGGATTTGAACCTCTGACCTTCTGGTCTGAGGTAACTTGCCCCAACCACTAGGCCACATGTTTGCACTATTTGACTTTAAAGACCTATTTATGGAGTTAGGCCCATCTCCTTTCTCCAGTGAGTATTTTTATGGTTTTGTGTTATCTTTCTTATTTATTTAACAGTTTTTTTATACCAATCTATCTTCCATACAGGGCGGTTTACAACTTCAACATTTTTTACAATGAACAGGTGAATTAACTTGGATAGGAATACATATAACCTATGAATTAAGGTAAACTATTATACATTAGCATTATACAGCAGAACAGTAAGTCTTGTGGTTAGTTCGAAGGTGTATTGGGAGGGTAGGTGGTCGGGAACAGGGTGTACGAAAGATCTAGGTGGTATTCATCATGTAGTGCTGTCATAGTGCTCCAAGAATAGGAATGTCTTTACAGCTTTGCGGAAGTCCTGGAGGTCAGTGTTGGCTCTTGTGTTATTTGGTAGTGAGTTCCAGAGTGATGGTGCATAAAGGGAGAACATTCTGTTGCATGTAATCTGGTTTGCTTTGTTTTTTGCCTTCGGTATGAGCAATAGGTGTTTAGTAGATGATCGTCTGCTTCCGGTTTCTGGATCTGTCTCTGTCATTGTTTAGTGGGTGATTAGTGCCAGTTGGTGAATTATCTTAGAGATGATAGTAAGTGCTTTGAATTTGCATTGTTTTAAGGTTGGAGTGATGTGGCTGTCCTTCGGTATCCCAGATATTATCCTCGCAGTAGTGTTCTGTATTAGTTGTAGGGATTGAGTGCTATGTTTTGGTAAGCCTTAACCCTTTGAAGCCCTACTTAAAATTTTTAATCCACGTTCTGCAGCCGGGTTAATTTTTGCATATTTCAGGAAAATTGTACCCGTCTTATTCAATATGTTCTAATAGTGATTTTCCTTCTGCCAAGGTCATGTATTATATACCATTTGATAGGAATATTTAGTCAGAATTTTGGATAACGAGAGTTTTGGGCTCGGCCTGGAAAGGGTTAATATATATAGAGTTACAGAAGTTGAGTGTTGGCATAATCATGGCCTGGCAGACGGTATGAAAGCTGTTCTTGTCAAGGAGTGGTTTGAGTCTTGTATTGTTTGGAATTTATGGTATGCTGATCTTGTTGTTTTGGAAATGTGTGATTAGTATCACTCCAAGATATTTCACTTCCTGCTTGATTTCTATGTTGTTGTGAAATATGGTAAGGTTGGTCAGGGGTGTGAATGTGCTATTATGAGTTACGATGAGAACTTCTGATTTGGTGTAGTTTATGTGGAGATTTTGTTATTGAAACCAGTCGGTCATTTTTTTCAGGCAAGATGTAATTTTGGAGAAGTCAAGTTGTGCAGTGTGGATTGGGGCGAAGATAATTATATCATCAGCATAAATTTGGTATTCAGTGTTGAAGTCCTTCATTATGTCGCATAGGGGTTGTAGGTATATGTTGAATAAAACGGCAGAGAGCACTGATCTCTCAGGCAAGCCTTATGACTGATTAATTATCCTTGAAAGACTGGGACCAAATCTTACTTGGAGTTTGCATTGAATAAGGTAAGAGGAAAACCATTGTAGGATGATACCATTTAGACCTATATTCTTCAGAAAGTAGAGTAGTGTTGAGTGGATTATTTATTTTTATTTATTTGGTTTTATACCGCACTATTCAAGATCAGCACGGTTTACCAGGTAACAACATAGTACATTAGAGATTAGAGAATTGAATGCCGCTTTTTTATCAATAAAGACCAAGAGCATTCCCTTTTTTGCATTATCAATTGTGGTTATGATTCTGTCCTATAGTAACATGAACAGGGTTTCCGCACTATGATTTGATTTGAACCCATACTGGTGGGGATCAAGTGGGGTGTGGAGGTTGATATCATCTTGCAGTTGGGTCAGAACCACTTTCTCTATCATTTTAGCTAGAAATGGAAGGCTCGAGATAGGCCTGTAGGAACTGTGGTCAGATAGATTCAATGACTGGCTTTTTAATATTAGTCTCACAATCATTTGTTTGAGGCAAGTGAGCATGATTCCTTGTGTAAGAGAGAGCTGTGTGATGTGGTGTAGAATAGGGGATAGTTATGTTGCCATTAGCTTAATTCAGGAGACTGGGCAAGGGTCCAGAGGGGAAGTGGAGGAGTAGCCTAGTGGTTGGGGCAAGGTACTTCAGGCCAGAAGGTCAGGGGTTCAAATCCCACTAGAGGATAGCAACCTTGGGCTGGAAGGACTGGGGTTTCTAGTCCCACAGGTGCTCCTTGTGGTCTTGGGCAAGCCACTTAACCCTCCATAGCCCATGTTCCCTGTAAAATAGTTATCTCCAAGTTATAATGCCCTGTTCAATGTAATTTCAGTTTGTTCAATATAAACCACACTGATGCAGAATAGCACAGTATATAAGAGAATATAAATAAGTAGTGGTGCTAATTTTGAATATTATGTTTTGTAGTTGGTGGGGTGTTTAGAATAAATTTCATTGTTTAGGGGGGTCTTGGGTAGAGATGGTTTGTTTGATTTGAGATGGTAGATGTGGTGTGCTGGGTCGGAGTTTTGCTTGTCAGCCATGGTTTGAGGGTGAAGTGATATGGTCTGATCAAATCGTGGGTTCCCATTGGTCAGAGAGCGTGCAATGCCAAACAGTTCTTGAGGCTTATTTAGGGATTTCAGTATGAGGTTCATATGATATGGTGAAATTAGACCTTACCTGCTAATTGGCTTTCCATCAATGAGGGAGCTTACCCTTCCACTTTGTCTTGATCCATCTGATGAGAAAAAACACCAGACCACAATGCCCGATAACGCAAATGGCCTCCGCGAAGTCGTACTCTTGCAGAGACTGCTGAGCAAAGCTCTTAGTCTCCTTTGGGCCTAGAACCATAAGAGGACCTTCTTCAGGCATGGGGGTCGTGCCAAAACTGCTATGCAGAAAAATGAAAAATCAGGGAGGGTTCCTGGACTGGACTGGAGTTCCTCAAGGAAAGCCAATTAGCAGGTAAGGCCTAATTTCACCTTCTTTATCATCCCTCCAGTCCAGTCCTGCACCACAGGGATGTAACAGAACAGTAGCTTTAATTGGAGGGACCCACAAGTCCGGCCTGAAGAGCCGCAGTACCAAACCGAGCGTCCCCCACTGCCTGCACATCCAGAAGATAATGCTTCACAAAGGTGTGGAGAGAGGATCACGTGGCCGCTCTGCAAATATCTCCCGGTGGCACAACACCATATTCCACCCAGGAGGCCCTCTGAGCTCTAGTCAAATGTGCCTGGAGCCCCACCAGTACTGTCCTCTGTCTCAGCAAATGAGCTGATGCAATCAGCTCTTTAATCCACCTGAAAATGGAGACTTTGGATGTTGCCTCTCCTTTCTGTGGGCCTCCAAACAAGACAAAAATATGATATGATTTTTGGAATGAAGCGGTCCACTTCAAATAACGTCACAACGCCTACCGGATATCCAACCAGTGCAGCTGCAGGTTCACATCCCTCACTGACCCTTCTGCCAGTGCTGGAAGGGTATCCGGCTGATTTACGTGAAAATCAGAGAGAACCTTAGGCAAGAATGAAGGCACTGGCCAAAGCACTACCCTCTCTTTAGAAACGCAGAGGAAGGGCTCTCGACATGACAGTGTTTGAAGCTCCAAAATTCACCGCATGGAACAAATGGCAACTAAGAAAACTGTCTTGAATGTCGAGTTCTTCAAGGTTACACAAATGCAGTGACTCAAACGGTTCATCCGCCAGTACTAATACGACAAGGTAAAGATCCCAAGGAGGAACTGCAGGGGCCAAAGTTGCTTTACCGCCCTCAAGAAGTGAACCACGTCCAGGTGGGACCCCAAGGATCATCCTTGGATGCTACAGCGATAACAAATAATTGCTGCCACCTGCACCTTCAATGAACTACACGCCAAACCCTTGTCTAGACCGGCCTAAAGAAAGGCGAGAATATCTGGCACCGTTGCCCCCAGAGGATGACACTGGTGCTCTGCACACCATGCTTCAGAAATCCGCAATACTCTGATACAGGACAGGGAAATGGATCTCTGCCAAGCCTTTAACAATGTGAAAATCACTGGGTTTGAGTAGCCATGCTTCCTTAACCACGCCCTCTCAAAAACCAAGCCATAAGCGAGAATCGATTCACCTGTGGCATCATCACTGGACCCTGGGTCAAGAGATTGTGGCTACCAACATTCTTTCTTGGCAATAACACTAATAATTGGCATTGTAGAGCTATCAAATAGACAACTAGATAATTCAAAATAACAGAGACAGTAATTAAGTTAATTCAACAAAGTCTAATACAACATATTACACAAGATTTTGCTTTAACTTTTAAATAAACCGCATAGTGAGATTAGATTTGGTATAGCAAAATTACTTAACTGAAGTAAGTGTTCTCCAGTGACAGCAATGTAATAAGCCATACACTCAATCGTGTGAATCTTATGGTTCGGCAAAGAGGGTTTTCCAAGGTTTTCACTAAAAGCTATTTTAGACATATGCTGATTTCCTGCATGCTATGCACATAGCCACAAAAATTAGGTTCTCACATGGCTATCCCTGAGCAAAAGAGCAGGCAAAGGAAGCAGATATGACATAATATGCAGTGTACACAAGGTAAGGAGAAATAACTAGAAGGCTCCAAGCACAAATGCTTGTAGTCTAGGAAATAAAATTCCAAATCTTTAGGTCAGGGCAGACCTTCATTGTCATTTGTCATCACAGCCTTACACATTTTTCATGTGTTGTTATAATTGTTCTTTCACATTGGAAGTGTAGTGAATGTTATGTAGACCAGTAAAGTGAGCTCCTGTTTTAATACATTTTGAGTTATGTTTTGTTAGACAGGAGAATATGAAAAAGATACAAGACTGTGAAACTTTTTGAAGTCATTGCAGATATTTTTTTATCAGAGATGTGCTGTAATCAGTCCTATGAACAGGATATGGCCATAATGATGTAAGCTGCTTTGATTGGCTGCAAAAGGTAGTGTATTGAATGAATAAACTAAATTAAGCTAATTTGTTCAGGAAGGACAGGAATGGCAAAAAAAAGAGGGAAAAGTAGCTCTTTAAGGAAAAATACCAAGGAACTAAAAGGAGGAGGTACTGTGGATTATGTTGAGACCAGTGTCCTCTACAGATCTCTAAACTAGCCAGAACTTGGGAAAGATGCAGTCAAAAACATTCAAAATATGGGAATTTATTTAGCAGGTTTTTTATGCCACTTTATCAATTTCAGTCAAAGTGGTTTACATTGTAACTTAAACTTGGTAATATACATCAAACAGGGACATTGATAACTAGGATTTTTCTGAGACATTGGAGGGTTAAGTGACTTGCCCAAGGCCACAGGGAGTACTAGTGGGAATTAAACCCTGGTCTTGTGGGTCACAAGTCAATGCTCTAACCATTAGGCTGTTCCTCCACTTTTGATAGGCTATTATACCATGGCAGATATGAAGTCTGCAGAATTTGTTAGAAGCAGTGAGATCTTGGACTCCTTTCAAGGGACTCTCCTTACACAAACAGTAGCGGAACTGATAAGAAGGGGGAGTTTGCACCCAGAGACAGAGAAAGCATGTCTGATGTTCAGATTGGTGACAAACAAGTATTGGTAGCTTGCTGAAGCAGACGCCTGCACTGATGAGTCAGAAAAGGCCCAATTAAAAGAACTGCTATACCGTCACAAGGACCTGTTTGCCACTGACACTTATGACTGTGGTCTCACCGACCTACATGTCACCCGTATTCCTACGGATCCAAACAGTAAACCTGTCTTTGTGAGACAGTATAAAATCCCATTGGCCTCCTATGAATCCGTTCAGGAAATCATTAATTCCCTGGAACAAAAGGGAATTATACGTCAATGCAACAGTACTTACAATGCCCCACTGTGGCCTGTCATCAAGAAGGACTCTAGCTGGCGCTTAGCTTTGGACTATCGCCAGCTTAATAAAAAGGTACCTCTATCCAGATGGCCTATGGCACATCTGGAACAGAACTTAGCCACCATCAAGGGTGCAAGGTACTTTACAAGCCTGGATCTGGCCTCAGGATTTTGGACTATACCTGTCCATCCAGAAGATCAGCATAAGCTGGCTTTTACCTTCGGTAGGCGACAATATACTTGGAATCGGACACCGTTTGGTTATTTGAATGCCCCAGCAGACTTCAATATTTTCCTGCATAAGGCTTTGCCTGATGCTGAGACTAGAGGCACCCTCGTCTATGTCGACGACATACTGGTGAAGAACACCAGTTTCACTGACCATTTGCAAGAAATAGAGCATGTCTTCCAGCAACTGAAAGCTGCGGGAGCAAAGCTGTCCTTGTCAAAGGGCCAATGGTGCCGGAAATCCCTCAATTATTTGGGTTACGAAGTTTCTGCTGAGGGACTGCGGCCTCAAAGGAAGAGAATTGCGGCCTTGCAACAACTCAAACGTCCGACCAACGTGAGTGAGCTGCGCTCATTCTTGGGCATTTGCAATTATTCACGCCAATTTGTGGATCAATATGCGGAGATTTCCCAACCCCTGGTCAAACTCCTCAAAAGAGATGAACCTTGGGTATGGAATCCTGACCAAGAGGCAGCTCTAGAAGAGCTGAAGGCAGCTTTGAGTCGAGCTCCCTGTCTTGCCTATCCAGAGAGTGGCAAAGAATTCTTCGTGGAACTAGGTTTCACCGATCACTCTATGAGTGCTGTTCTGTACCAGATGCATGACACAGATAGGAAAGTTATTGCCTATGCCAGCAAAGCTTTAACGGAAGTGGAGAAGAAATACTCTGACTGTGAGAAATCCTTGTTGTCCACAGTCTGGGCCCTCCAATATTTCCGCAGTTATATCCAAGGTGAGAGGTTGGTTGTTGAGACTCATCACCAACCCATCAAGTTCCTAGGGAGTGATCGGATTAAATCGGGACAAGTGTCAAACAGTCGCATTGTCTCCTGGACCTTAGCACTTCAGGGCTGGCCCCTGGAGGTCAGGTATGCTCAAAACCGCAAGGATGCCGCCGCACAGGGCCTGGCTGAATTGCACGATTGCACTGCCAGAGAACCTCTAGTGGGTAATTTAGACACCGATATGGAGTCATGTACGCCTGAGCCTTCTCGTCATCGTCCTTATGATGAGAACCTCTGTAAAGGCTACCCCAAGGTGTATGTGGACGGTTGTGCTTACCGTCGAGAGCCTGACCATGAACTGGTAGCAGGTATAGGTGTGGTTTGGAACCAGAACCACCCTTGTGAACCCTTCAAGTACCATCTAGGTACCAAAACTAATCAGTATGCAGAGCTAGCTGCAGCCCTGGCAGCTCTCCAGTCTGCTGCTCAGGGAGGGGTTCACACCCTAACCATCTGTACTGATTCAGACTACGTCCGACAGAATTTTGTTTCCCACTTACCCGTTTGGAAATCTAACAATATGCTGAATTCCAAAGGGAAACCTGTCAAACATGCCGGATTGATTCTGGCCTTGGACAAGGTAGCTCATGAACATGACATGACCATCTACTGGAAGAAAGTGAAAGGTCACTCCCGTGTTGATAATCCTGACAAGATTGGAAATGATCTAGCTGATCAGCTTGCCAAGGAGGGTGCTGTCTCTGGAGACCTCTGGCAGTTGGAGACTCCCGAGACCAATGGGCTTCAAATGGTGACGGCGGTTACCCGGCGACAAGCTCAATTATCCACCATGCCCCCTGTGGTTCAATGGTGTGGCGAGAGCACAGATCTCGACCTCGTGCAAGCCCAGAAACAAGATCCTACTCTTGGACGTTTCTACCTTTTTCTGCAGAACCCCCAGGAACACCCATTAACTCTGGAGGATTGTCAGGACGATGAGGAACTGAGGATCCTCTACATCTCCAAGGACATGTTCCATCTCCAGAAAGATCTGTTGATACGGACGAGTAAGCATGGTATTGTGCAATGGGTGGTACCTCGGGCCTTCCGAGGAGTCATGTTACAGCACGCGCATGATGAACCTTGTGCCGGTCATAGAGGTGACCGAATAACCTATGAAACGTTGAAACAAGTGGCCTACTGGCCCCACATGTACCAAGATGTACAATTGTATACTAAAGGTTGTCTGACCTGTTGTAGATTTCAACCTGCAGCTCCTTCTCATAGAGCACCTTTGAGAAACAGAGGTCTGACCATGCCTTGGTCTGATCTCCAGATTGATTGGATCGGCCCCGTGCCCCGATCCTCTCGAGGCAACAAATATATGTTGACAGTTACCTGCTTATTTACTAAGTGGGTCGAGTGCATCCCAGCACCCAACTGTACCGCCGAGACCACGGCCACCTTGTTGTTAAACCATGTTTTCAGCAGGTGGGGCCTCCCCATGCGAGTGGAATCCGACCAGGGTTCCCACTTCACGGGACAAGTCATTAAGCATCTGTGGAAGGTACTAGGTGTGAAGGCCAAAGTCCACATTGCTTATCGTCCACAATCCTCTGGACAAGTGGAGAGAGCAAACAAAACTATCATCAGTATCTTGAAAAAGTATGTTTCTTCCTCTGGGAAGGACTGGGACATCAAACTGCCCTTGGTCCTGATGGCTATCAGAGCCACACGTCATCGTGCTACTGGTGTGTCCCCTTTTGAGATGATGACAGGTAGGGACATGGTTTTACCTCTTCATCTTCTTTACAGGACTAATGATGTGAATCTCGCTGCTGCTACAACTGCTCATGAATATGTTGCCCATTTAAGGCAACACTTGCAAAGTGCCTTTGCCCAAAAGAATTTGGACACTGCTGCTAGGGGTAGGAAGACCTACTATGATTTGAGGACTACCTCTAAAGAATACCAGATTGGCGATAAGGTATTCTACTACAATTTTGGTAAGAATAAGGTCAAAGACTGTAAATTTCTACCTAGCTGGAACGGTCCATTTCCTATTGTGGATAAAGCCTCCCCTGTTGCTTATCAAATTCGAATGAAGTCCAGTACTGAGAGGGAAGGCTCCCTTAAATGGGTCCACATTAATCAGCTTAGACCGTGTCATCCCAGTAAGTTCCTTCCTGAAGAACCTCTTGCTGAAGTGAGTGATGCTAACCTTGAGGCGGGATAGCCTGTTTGTTTTCTTTTACAGATGGAGTCCCGGACTTTGAAGGTCCTGTTCCTGATTTTGATGTTAGCGGGATCCGAGGTTGCCAGATTGATTGAACCTGGCCCTCTTTCTGGTGTCGTGCTACAGGATGCGCCTGGTTTCCTGATTACACAGTCCCAGACTGTCACACAGAAAGTTTTTGTGTCCCTAGATCCCCGACATGTTTTACAGAAGCATTTTGAATCGTCTGTTGTACGCACCACTAATATGCAACAGTACCTAATCTTGGCATGTGCCAACGCTCTAAAGACATTCATTGGTTATGTCCTGGTAAACCTTTCCTGAAGGACACTTCTACAGCTCTTTGTGGGTTGTCTGCTGAAAATGTGAAAGAACAATGTAAAGTTGCCATGACCAAATACGATGACTTTTCTGAGACGAAAGTTGCTGTTGTCAACAATGTTTGGCTGGTTAGCACCCCTTTGAGTGAACTCCTGGTCACCATGAATAAACATGACATTCATAATAGAGTTCCTCTACCCTGCAATGTTTGCTTGATTGATGTTCCCAAGAACTCCATTGTTAATGTTGGTGGAGTTTCCTTGTTTTATCTTGATGCTGACCCTGTTTCGACAGAGCTCCAGATTTTGGATGTGTTTCGAGGTCATGAGATTGACTTCACTGCAGCCTTGAACTATCTTTTGGACTATAAGGACTCTCACACAGTTGAACTGTCCATTGACCAGGACGCCCTTGCCATTGCTGATTATAACTTTGATTCACGAGATGTGGACATTTTACAAACTGATTTTATGTCACATGTCATTGTTCCTGGTCTTTTCTTTCTGTTGGTGCTCCAGTTTCTTATTTCTTTGTATCAACTGAGACAGATTCGTACTCTTCGTCGCTCTATGCATCCTGCACCTCTGCTGCCTGCCATGCGTCTGCAGGATTTGCTGGAACGTCACACTTTTGAATAAGTGTCACCATTTTCTTTGAAAGTTATCCATTACTCTTGATTGAGTTGTTTTTTTTTATCATAGATTGCATGTGTTTATTTTACTAACACAGTTACACATGGCTTCTCATTACTTTTGAGTGTTCACCTTAGTGTTACACTAACACATTATATTGCATTACTGATATGCATTTTTGGTTTGGATACTATATATATACTCTTTAGTTGAAGTTACCATGCATTATTTTGTTTAAATTGACTTGACTGTATCTATGTCCTTTTATTTTGACTTCTTTTATTGCTTGAGTGTATTCACTGTATTATTCCTCATGCAGTATTGTTTTCATGCATTTTGTGCTTGAAGTATTATCCACTTCTCCTGTATTGGTCAATCATTTGTCATTTGGTTCTGACCTGCACGGTAGTACTGCTAGTTAGGCTTTGTACGATGGAGTGTACTCCCTTGTAGCATCCTCCATCTTACAAGGGGGGGGAGATGTAGGGCTGGTACCCCTGCAATTCTACATGCAAATCTCTGGCCTGCTCTGCAACTCAGGCCTGAACCAAACTGCACCAAACAAGATGGATTCTTCACTTCACTTTTGCTGTGTTCAGCTATAAGCCTGTCCTTCATGCAACTGCTTGCACAGCGTTTCTAAGTGTGCATGCATACAGAGGCTATTGTCCGTGGCTGGCCTTGGACACTTGTACATGCCCAGAAGTTACATACTGTTGCTTCTGCCTGACTTTTACCATGGCTCCTTTGTTTGCAAGAAGCTGCTCATCATCGACCTTCTGATTCGCTGAGAATACCTCAGACTGCCTGGTGCCCACCAATCATCGGACCTATGACAGAGGATTCTCACACAGAATTCTGCATTCTGCGCTGGAAAAGTTCTAGTTCTAAGTAGCGGTGAGAGAAGGAGTTGGGGGTTTTTCTCCCCACCTGGACATAGACTTCTGCACCGGTCCTGCTGCTGTGCACTGCGTACCTGATTCCTGAGCCTTTCGCCAGACGTGTGGGCTAGGCCGTCCTCCACAGGTCTGAGATAAGACTTTCACTGATCCCTCCGGTTCGGACTTACTGCGGCTCGCCTCTGAAGGGGCTGGAGCCGGCATTAGCTAACAGCTGCATCCTTGGACGAAGCTGTCTCTGCCGACGGAGCTAAGGTACCGGCTTATCTCTCCTCTCCTGGAAGGGCAAAGGGGTTAGCAATATATTTCTTACTTTTC
This sequence comes from Ichthyophis bannanicus, assembly GCA_033557465.1. Taxonomy (NCBI): domain Eukaryota; kingdom Metazoa; phylum Chordata; class Amphibia; order Gymnophiona; family Ichthyophiidae; genus Ichthyophis; species Ichthyophis bannanicus. The sequence continues at coordinate 921,746,969 of CM066032.1, read as the reverse complement.
CTAAGTGCAGAGCGAATCAGTGACGTCTGGTTTACTAGTCTGTGATTTATTGCGTTGTCCAATTGTATATCTGTACAATAACAAATTGTTACTTTATGTTTCTAATTAGCCATATATGTGTATGTATATTTTTCTACTGGGTTGCCTACAATAAAGTCTAATATATATCTGCAGACCAGAATTCTTTCGTGGCTCATTGCCAGAATAACTTCCGAACCTTGGGCTGTATATTAGTAGCTATCTCCCCTAGACAACAACAGAGAGTCTAACTTATTTTTGTGCTACGAATATACCCGACAGTGATTAGACACAGGAAGGGAAAGGGTGCTGAGTGTGAACTAAGTGAGAGATTTGTACACTCATCTGCCCAACATGGTGGCATATAAAATGAAGAAGGTGACAATGATCATCCTAAGTAAGGAGAGATATCTTACAAGTGCACATGCTCTATGTTGGGTAGCTGTGGACACATGAGCCACAACTACTACTATTTATCATTTGTATAGCGCTACAAGGCGTACACAGCACTGTACAGAGACATGTAAAAGACAGCCCCTGTTCATAAGAGCTTACAGTCTAGTCAAGACAGATAACACAACAACTGGGGACTAGGACCTATCTAAGGGAATAGTAAGGACACACATAGGAGTGAACAGGAGATTACAGGAATCAGGATCCAAAAATAGTCCCAAAGAGGCGACAGTGGCTAGTGCTTCTAAAGCTCATAGCCAAGACTGCTGAAGTTTAACCTTGGATATTCTATGTCGGGACCATATCCAGCCACCGGCATTGAATATCCAGGTTGCCACAAAGCCCGGAAGCTGAGCAGCGGCGAAATGGAGCCGCTGCCCAGTTAGCTCCCACATGTAAAGATAGGCCAGCCTTTGCCACTCCTATCTTTACTCGCGGGTCACTAACTGGGCAGCAGCTCAATATTGCCGCTGCCCGAGTAGCAATGGGTGCTGCCCCAGCATGCCCATGACATGCCCCAATGCTAACCACATAGCATCGAAGCGTGTAGCAGCGGCACCATGGATATACATCGAACATCACATTATCTGGCATTTACATGATTTGCAGGTCTATAAACTGTGTAAATGCCTTTGAATATCGGGCCCTGAGATTTTAGCCTGCATTTGAATAGGCCACAGATGGAGCCTGACATACTGACCCAGGCATAAGGAGCAACAAGGTAGAAAGATTGAAGTCTGGAGTTAGCAATGGAAGAGAAGGGCAGAGATAGAAGGAGGAAGCCACTGGTCTGTTTCTGTCATTCTCTATAATATTAATATGTAGTATATTAATTAACTAAACTTATAAGAAATATTATAGAGAAGAATGCCAAGGGAGACAAATGAATCAGGTGGCTCCTTGCACTGCTGTCATGAGATGGGTAAACAATTTCACTTTCACTGATGACTTCATTGCATCTGAAAGTTATCACATACAAAGGACTTCCAAGCAAAGGTTATCTTTAAGTAAAATTGAAAGGCAAGATGAAGATATACAAAAAGACAAACAAGAAAAAATATCTTTTGTGAAGGTAATTGCCAGTTTTTTGGTCTGGTTTGGTAATTTTCTGCATCTCCTTTTGGACTTCCAACTCAATCAAACAGGTCTCTATTGGGCTACAGTTTTTTCTTTGAGCCTGATATTCCAAGGCATTTACATAGTTTGAAGACCTGCAAATCATGTAAATGCCGCTGAGCTGGATATTCAGCGGCACTAACACAGTTAGTGCCACTGAATATTCATGGGTGCCACTGCTACACGACCCAATTCTAAGTGGTTAGCATCAGGGCTTTCCAGGGCAGAGTAGAGACAGCACCCATTGCCAAATGGGCAGCAGCCCTCACTCCTCCAGTTCAAATCCCCACTCAAAACTCATCTGTTCCAGCTTGCCTATGACCTGCCTCCCTCCCCCTCCTAATCAGCCTTCCCCATCCCCTCTATTTCCTTCCTATCTTATCTGTCCTGTCAAAAATGGCATTCTCTTCCTTTAGTTCTGCTTGGGTTTTTTTTGGAAATTGTAAACCGCTCTGATGCCTTGTCACTTAGGGCAGTATATCAAATACTAATAAAGAGAAAGAGAAAGTAATGGTGGACCTACAATACACTCAAATTATCCAAGGCCCAACACATAGTAAAGGAGCAATGCTAGACCTCATCTATATCCCTGATGCTCTACTCAACCATAATCTGCACCCACCCATTCCAACATCAGCATCAATACAATGGTCAGACCACTACATGATCAATGTCACTCTTGTAACTCCATCACCACCTGCTATAATCAAAACAGCACCAAAGGAATGGAGGAGATTTTCTCTTTTCAATAATGACACATTCACAAAAAATGTAATTCCAAATCTAATATCCACCTCAATGAACCTTGACAACCAAATAGATAACTGGAACACCACACTTAAAGAAGCCTCGGCCCCACCGATCAAGAAACCGAGTCAACACAGAAACCATTCTGCACCGTGGTAGTCAAAGGAGATCAACAAAATGAAAAAATCTCTTCAGAGAATCGAAAGGAAATGGAGACGAACTAAAACTCAGGAAGATCTCCATGAATACACTACAAGACTCCAAGAATATCAACACCAAGTCAACGTCAATAAAAAAGATTCCTTATTGTCCCTCCAGTCCAGTTCCGCACCACAGTGGAGTTAACCCCCACCAGCTGCTTGGAGACTGAGCATGTCATCTTTTGATGACTTCAGAGTACTTAGGCATCTGGCTCCACCTTCAAGACCCCAGTAAGTTAAGTCTCCAAGCAACTGGAGGTGCTCCCTGAGATCAGGACTCACTGATGGGACAACTAAGCAGAAGTTTCATTAGTGGGGGTGTTTCAATGGGATTAGTTGAAAATATTAGATTAAGTTTAAAAAAAAAAGAAAGTAGAGAGAGGCGGCTAATTACAGGAAAGAACATTGCGAGATTTGCGGGTAAGGGGGAGATAAGAGGGGATTTCCCTGTCTGGGTTTTTTTTCCTGTGAAGTGGCAGCTCCCGAACTCATCAGTGGGTGAGGAGCCACCTCATCGGAGCAGGCCTGCAGTCATCTCTCTCAAAGCCAGTGCAGCGTGGAAACCGTAAGGAGGCTAAGCGCGAGAACCAGGTGAACAGAGCAAGCTCCTTTTGTGTGGGGCTGCGGGGTCTGGCTGGTGCGGGTGAAAGAGGACCAGGGCATTTCTAGGCCACTAGTCCTTTTCCAGGCCACTGCCAGGCCACGTGGCTTGAGCTGGCTTCCCACTGATGTGAGAAGAAGCACCATTTTGAGTTGCTCCCTCAATGTGGCAGCCGCATGGTTAGAGGAGGGAAGCACTTTCGGATGCAGGTCTTTATACACGCGCTTTTTTGTTTTCTAGGAAGTGATTCCTAAAGTGAGTTATTGGCTGATGTTTTTATTTAAAAAAAAAGAAAAAGAAAAGAAAAACAGGAAATCCACGAAGACCAGTTGTTTCAGGAACCACCCTAGGGGAGTACTGGGAGCTGGTAGTGCTGCCCTATCTCCAGGCAGATTCATGCCGGTACAGCAGCAGTGTCTTGTGTGCAGGGACAGGTGGGCATCAGTCTTGGGCACTGGAGTGTGCCACAGCTGTCAGGCAGAGGTAGGAATGGTGGAACAGAGTATGCCACAGGACGCGGCCAGTGCAGAGCGGGCTGATATCTTGGGCGTGGCAACGGCTTCCTTGACATCTCAGGAGAGTCATAGTGGGCCCATGAGAGCCCAATGACCACCACCCCTGTTATCAACATACAGTGGAAAGCTAGGCTTGCCAGGCCCCTCGACCTCCTAGGGTGTGGGACTTGGGGAGTCTGTAGAGGCATTTTCACCCGAGTTCATTCTTTTTATGCACAGGGCTTTCTGCATGAGGCAACAGGGTAAGGAAACTCCTCCTGAGGCAGGACACAGCAGGAAGCAGACAGCATCTGCTATGGAAGCAGGGGAGGATGTGGGTCCTAGCCGGGCTGACGGAGACTCGAGACCAACCTTGGCGAAGGCGAGGAGTCGCCTCATTCGGAAGAGCCCAAGGAGTTGTGAACTCCAGAGGAGTTGGAAAAAGGCAAACATCCTAAAGAGGAGGAATCCCAAATCGTCCGGGTATTCCGCCAGGAGGAATTGGCAGCCCTCATTGCAGAGTCCCTGACGGAGCTGCATATGCAGATAGAGCATCCAGCGGAGGACAAAACTCTTGAAGATCTGCTGTTACAGGCCATGCGCAAGCCACAAAAGATCTTTCCCAAGCATCAGGTAATCAAGCAGATGATTCAGGAGGAATGGGAACTCCCAGAGGCCGCGCTTCGGGGGACCAGGACCATGACAAGGTTTTACCCTCTCCTGGAGCAGCTGCTGTAGTCCCTGAAAGTAGATGCTGCTGTCTCAACCTTGACTAGGAAAACCATGATTCCGGTTGAGGGCACTGCGGCCCTCAAGGGTGTCCAGGATAGTAAGTTGGATACCTTGTTGAAACAAGCCTTTGATATTAATGTGCTCTTGTTACAGGCATCAGTCTGTGGAGATTTTGTGGCCAGAGCTTGCTTGCGGTGGGTGCAGGGGGTGACGGAACCACAAGAGGCTGCAGGTGGCCCTGCAGAGACTGCGGCACGACTGGAGATGGGGACTGCCTACTTCGCAGATGCCTTTTATGATCTCATTAGAGCTCTTTCGAAGAGCATGGTGTCAGTAGTGGCGGCGCACCGCTACCTGTGGCTGCGGAATTGGGCAGCAGATGACTCCTTGAAATCTCAACTCAATAGACTGCAGTTTAAGGAGAAGCTCTTGTTTGGGGAAGAACTGGAGAAGTTGGTGAAGGACCTAAGAGAATCGAAGGGGGCTGTCTCCCTGAGGACAAGCAGAAGCAAGTTCGCTCGGCTGCCCTGCCATAGGCCCAGTCGAGGGATTTTTGCAGGTTCTGCAAGGCATGGTTTACATCTTACCAAAGAGGTTGCTTTACATCCAGAGGGGCGTTTCAGGACTTTCAAGGGGTGGGGTGGGCCTATTTCTCTTCCGCTCCATCCTCCGGCCCAAAGAAGTCACAATGAAACGAGGTTGGTCCAGGCGATGGTACCACCTGTGGGAGGTTCGCTGTGGGATTTTTACCATATCTTGGCTCAGATTACGTCTGACCAGTGGGTGCTGGAGATCATTCAAGACGGTTATGCTCTAGAATTCACCAGGCCAGTAGCTCCCTCCTTTGTAAGTTCCCCATGCAAGTCCTGGGCAAAGGTCAGAGCAGTGTGGGACACTCTATGGCATCTCCTAGCCTTGGGGGCAGGGGCACCAGTGCCGCAGGACCAGTGCGGTTGCGGTCGATACTCAATTTATTTTGTGGTACCCAAATAAGAGGGCATTTTTCGACCGATCCTCATTCTCAAGCATGTGAACAAGTGCCTGCGAGTGCCCAGGTTTCAAATGGAAACACTGCAGTTGGTCATTACAGCTGTGCGCAAGGGGGAGTTCTTGACGTAACTCGACCTCATGGAGGCCTATTTGCACATTTCTATCTGGCCAGAGTTCCTCCGGTTTGCAGTTCCGATGGGGCACTACCAGTTCCAGGCGTTGCCCTTTGGTCTAGCAACCACATCCCATACCTTTACCAAGATAATGGTGGTGGTATTGGCAACACTCTGGCAGGAAGGCGTTCTGGTGCATCCCTACCTTGACGACTGGCTCATCTGGCCAAAATCGAGCCGGGAAAGCAAGCAAGCAACTGCAAGAGTGGTTGAATTCCTACAAAGCCTTGGATGGGTTATGTCGCTAAGAGCCACTTGGAGCCATCTCAGGACCTCGAGTACCTGGAAACCAGATTCGGCACTCACTGCGGCAGAGTCTTTCTGCCAATTTCAAGGGCTCGGGCATTGCATCTCCAGGTACGAGAGTTCCTCAAGAGGCCATCTCCGACTGTGTGGCATCATCTGCATTTGCTCGGGACCATAGCGGTTACCATAGAGCTGGTGCCATGGGCAAGAGCCCACATGAGGCCATTGCAGAGGGCACTCTTGCACCAGTGGTCACACCAGAGGCATTCCTTATTGCAGCCATTTTCGTATCCGGGAGTGACTCGGAAGGCCCTCAGGTGGTGGTTACATCCTGCAAATCTGTCAGTGGGAATGCCCTTGGAGACACCGTGCTGGATTCCACTGACTACGGATGCCAGTCTCTCAGGATGGGGAGCTCACTGCGAGGGTCTAGTGGCACAGGGACTATGGACACTGGAGGAAGCATGATGGTACCTAAATGGGCTGGAGATGCGAGCAGTCTTCTTAGTGCTTCAGCAGTTCCTCAAGTCACTATAAGGGAAGGCAGTTCGGATCTTCTCCAACAATGTGACCACAGTGGCCTACGTCAAATGACAGGGGGGCACTGACAGTGCACACTTAGAAGCCGAGGTCAAAGATCTCTTGGGATCGGCCGAAGAGCATCTCCAGGCAATCTCCAAGGCGCACATCGCAGAGACAGACAACATAATGGCCAATTACCTCAATCGAGTTCACTTGGACCCCAGAGAGTGAACGCTCAGTCAGCAAGTCTTCAAACAGATCATACTTCACTGGAGCGTGCCGATCATGGATCTCATGGCAACCTTTCATACAGCCAAGGTGAGCCATTTCTTCAGCAGGCAAAGGGAGCTCATGTCGGAGGGTCTCGATGCTTTGGTACAGCGGTGGCCTATACAAGCTCTCGTTTATGTCTTTCTGCCATGGGCTCTCATGGGCTGGGTGGTTCAGAAGATAGAAGCACACCAGGGACTGGTTGTCCTGATTGCCCCCAACTGGCCAAGGCACCCATGGTATGTGGATCTGGTGCGGCTGAGGGCAGACATGCCCTGAAGGTTACCAGTCGAGGACAATTGGTAGCCACTTGACTTAACCCTGCATTGTGAAAGATTGACCATCATTACCAAAAAATTTCAGAAGGAAAGTTGAAGGTGTGGAAATGTGCATGTTAGAAGCATGACATAATGTGTTTTCCTTCTTCAGAGCAAGTGAAAGTCAACATGGGGGACTGACAGCAAAAGATGTAAGGCAAATGAAATTCTGCACAGATGTATTCCCTGACAACTTTTAGTCCTGACGTTCTATATGGAATTTCAGCCAAATTCATTCAATGATTTCCAACTTCCACCAGGCTGAAAGACAAGTGGATGCATCATTCACAACTGGTGCTGTAAACCCAGCAAAAAGCACCTGAAAAAAAGCTAATTTTCAGAGCCCCCTCCCTTTCTTATAGATTTATATTTCTTGCCTGAGGAGTGATCTGTGATCGATTATATTACTATTAATCTAATGTTATTTTTACCCTCACTTTTAATATGCAAATTAAAGCTCACTCACTCCAGACTCACTTTTGCTTCTTTTGCAGTCAATTTGGTATTAATACCATCCAGGAAGACAGTTTCATTTCTGGATTATTTACTCCAGGTATAACTAATACTGGGTTTTGGAGTGAACTCTAGGTCTAAGGGCTTTAGTAAATAAATATTTTTTCTGTCGACACAGAGTGGCAGAAAAACCTTAGAAAATTAGGGCATAAATTTAAACACAATTAAACTGATCTACATGAAATCCTGGAGCAGATTCCCAATGTAAGGAAATCAGATCTAATCTCCAAGTGGATATTGGAGTAATTAAATGAGGAGAAGGGGTTGTATGAGAAAACAATTTAAGTAAATCATGGTGACACAGTTATGATCATTATCTAAGAACTTTTGCTCCATCTCGTTTGTTGGAAGTGACCGACAAAATTGTGGAAGAAGGTTTCTTCATGGACAAGTCTTACTTGTTGGTGATATCATCACATCACTGTATACATAATGTAAGCTTATTGGCCAGAAATGCATTGAAGGATTTTCTGCTCACATGCAGTGGACACCATACAAGGCATACCTCAGTGAAGCCTCTTCCATCTTTCTTCATCTGTGGACAGGACCATACCAAGCTCGAAATGCACCCTGTGTGGCCTGCATACCTGGCGTCCCCTTCCCATCCAGCCACACACAGGAATTCCCTCTTGTAGGGCTTCCTGGAAGTCCAATGATTACATCAGTGCCCTTTGCAGCAACACTGCTTTCACAGCCCTGGGTACGGCCCTGTCTGTGGAGTGCATAAGAAGTATCTAGCAGCAGCATTTCTAGCTTGAGGTGGGAGTCTTTCAATATTCAGGATTTCTTTTCATTTTTCTTCTTCAGTGAATCCTAGTTTATCTGATTTTTTTTTCTTATTTTGGGTTTCCATTTTATAAAAAAGTAGGGCCCAATATTTAAAGTAATTAACACGATTAGCAGACCTGCTAACTGCATTAATTGCGCTGACAGGGATATTCAGCAGCTAGCATTGGGGCATTCTGTGGGCGGCATCCAGGGATAATGGGCAGTGATGACATTACTACTAATAATAATAATCATTTATTCAGCCACTACTTGGCTATCCCTTGGCAGCGAAAGTTAGGCATAGTAAAGGTTGTCCTGATTTTTGCCGTCAAAGATAACCAGGCAGTGGCTGACTATTGCTGCTACTGCCTGGTTAGCTTTTGTGCTATCTGGCTGACCTGGATATTCAAAGCTGGTGGCCAGATATGATGCCAGCATTGAATATCCAGTTTTATGGTTCAGTGATGATGGTTAGCAACTTTAGAATCACTGAAAATTGAGCTCTTAATTCTTCTGACCTGGCAGATGCCCTTTTCAGGGCCGGCCCCAGAGTTGGTTCAAGATGTTGGCGCCTTAGGCAAGCCTTATGCCATCTTTTTGGCTGCCAAAATCTATTGTTTAGCTTTCAATGCCCTGCTCTCCCCCCCCCTCCCCCCTCACCCAGAAACTGCTGCCCTAGGCAACCACCTAGTTTGCCTAATTGTTGGCCGGCTCTGGCCCTTTTCCCTATCATAGCTCAGAAAAAGGCCTGAGGGTTTCAGAGTTGGTCTGTATGTAATTGCAAACTGTTCCTCTCAGACAGCCACTGTGAATGTATTCTTTGTGAGTGGACCTTTATATTACCAATTGTAGAATTTATTCTCATAGCAGCCAAACCCTTTGAATTTGAGGAGCTGAATATCGTCGCTATCCCCATGTGCTGCCTCCAATCTGCCCTCGAATGTCCCGACGTAAGCAGGCTACCATTGGGCTGTTCAATGGTGGCACCTGGGGATATTCAGCAGCACTAATTGAATATCCCACAGAGTGCTATATAGGTGATTTGCATGTCTGTAAACTGTGTAAATTGCTTTGAAAATGCTCCCTATAATTTACATGCCAATGCCATTTCCATATGTAAATTCCAGACTTTCAACATGGAAATTGTGAGTAAGGCTTCTAAAATGACCTCCTTAGTGTCAGTAATGTATGCAACAGTACCCAATAGACTGGATTACCGTAATTTGTTGTCTGTGGGTGTGCCACAGTCCACTACTTGTTCACTACAGAAAATTCAAAATTCAGTGGCTCATTTACTGTTAGATCTTGTATACCGCTTTAAAATTGCTTCACTGGTTTAGCTTCTTTATTGAAAAAAAGCAGCTAGTGTGGCACTCTCTGAGGATGCATTACATTCACTCCCCCACCCCCAAGTCATACCGATACCCTGGTCAGACCATCATGTTAGTCACTTCAAACTGCATACCCCACTCCAAAGAACAACATAGAATACACCTCAAACATAAAGCAGATTCAAAGGTTTTGATAAAGAACAGTTCCTGAAAGCAACCCTCCAGAAACTACCACAAGCATTGTGAAACTTGTGTCTCTTGGGGAAACTGCTAGGTACATATGACCTAGATTGGCCACTGTTGGAAACAGAATACTGGGCTTGATGGACCTTGGTCTGACCCAGTATGGCATATGTTATGTTCTTATGTTCTTAACAAAAATAATTGAAAAGACAGTACAGCATCAATTACAGGACTGCATTGACTCTCACATCCCGCTTGATCCCCACCAGCATGGATTTTGACTCAACCACAATGTCAACCCTGCTCACGCAACTATTTAACAACTTAATCAGAGTGATTGATGATATAAAGAAAGGTGTACTTCTCATCTTCATCGACATCTCTGTCACTTTTGATACAGTAGCTCACAGCATCCTTCTAGACAGACTCAAAGCCACTGGGCTCCATGGCACAATTCTCAAGTAGTTTCAGTCATACCTCAGTGACCATGGCCAACAAGTCAAAGTAGGAACAAACACCTCAACCTTATTCATTATGGAGCAAGGAGTCCCACAAGGATCCTCACTGTCTGCCCTTCTCTTCAACCTATATGTTCAATCCATCTGCAGAATCTTCAACAAGCATAACATCCAGTATACCATTTATGCAGATGACATAATGGTATACACCCCAATCCTCCTTGACCTACCAGACTATACTAACATGACAACATGCATACACGAAATGAACAACCGGCTATCAAATAACAACCTTAACATCAACTTTAAGAAGACGGAAGCCTTAATCATCATGAGGAACACTTCCTTTATACCCCCAGAATCAATCACCTTAGCAAATGTTTCCATCCCTGTAAAAGTAGAAGTGAGATATCTAGGAATCACCCTAGACACCAACCTAAACCTAAAAGCGCACATCGATAAAATCACAAGAAATGCTTATTACAAAATGACTACTATCCGCAGACTCAAACCTCTCCTCAGCCAGGACCACTTCCGCACAGTAGTTCAAGCTATCATTTTTCCATTACTTGATTACTGCAACTCTATCCTCAGTGGTCTCCTGAGACAAACTATCAAACCACTACAATTGGCACAAAATACAGCTGCCCAAATCATCGCCGGCTCTACAAAATCTGACCATATAACACCTATTTTACATCAGCTCCACTGGCTCTCAATCACCTTGTGGATCAGATTCAAAACAGTGCTAACCATCTTCAAAATCAAACAAAACCTCTCAGCACTCATGCTCCAGGAACTAATCAGCACCCAACCCAACAACAGACCACAAAAACAACGGAACAGTGGCAGCATACAAACACCCAGCATATTCACCAAAGCAAACAGCTCCACAACCAAAGGAGCCTTATCGTTAGCAGCACCTGCCATCTGGAACTCCCTTCCTGAAGTACTGAGATCCACTACTGACTTAAAAGACTTCCGAAAAAAGCTGAAAACATTCCTCTTCATAGAACATTTCAATGACTTAATACTGCAATACACTCCCCAAAACATCTGACAAGCCTAAACATCGTCCCCCCCAACGCTCTGATCAATCAATGCAGAAATGTTAAAATGTATATAAGTTATGCTTCTGAGCATGTCCCGCATGCCATCCCTACCTATTCCATACGTTCTTTGTAAAATTGTTGAGTTCTTCTGTAAACCGATTTGATTTTTTATGATAAGGCGGTATAAAAATACTTGTTAAATAAATAGGTGAGAATTTTCTCCAGATGCCTTCAGTTAAAGAAATTGAAATTGGTGTGTACATCTCAGAGGGCCATCTCAGCCCCTGTTCAAAGACTGTGGAATTTACTGTTGAATTATGCTTGCAAGTTTACAAATCATGCTGTCTTCAGGAAACAATCAAAGGTGTTTTGTTTTATTTTAACTTTTGGAAGCTACTGTAATCCAGTTCCAGTTTATTAGATAGCTAGGGGTACTGATTTCCTTAACATTTAGAATATGGGAAGATCACTAGGCTGCAATTATTAGGCAAAAGCTAGAAGGATGCTTGGGTGCATAGGGAGAGGAATGGCCAGCAGAAAAAGGAGGTGATAGTGCTTCTGTATAAGTTTTTGGTGCAACCTCATTTGGAGTACTGTGTGCAATTCTGGAGACTGCACCTTCAAAAGGATATAAGCAGGTTGGAGTCAGTGCACAGGATGGCTACTAAAATGGTTAGTGGTCTTCATTATAAAGCATATGAGGACAGACTTAAGGATCTATCAGGCCGATGCAGAAAACTGGCACTAAACCGGCACTGAAGCAATTTTTTATGTTCTTTACAATGCACGCATTTTAACGTGCGATGCAGGAAGGATAGGGTATGCAAATGACCCCCACTTTAACCGTGTGCATGCAAATGAGTCACTGCAGCATTAAACTAAGAGAGCAAGCCAAACGTGCGCAAGACCATTAGTTTGGCTTGCTCTCCGGGCACTGTGTGGCTAATTTGCATATGAGTATTTTGATGGCATTGGGGATTATCATGGCATCAGGACATATCTCTGATGCCATCAAAATACTGTCGGGGGCCATACCTGACAAAAAACAATCCCAGGTGGCCCAGTGGCCTGTTCCCCCACCCCACGACAGTATTTTGATGGCACTGGGGACGGTCTTGACATCAGGAAAAGCCCCCAATGCCATCAAAACATTAATGGGGACCGGTGCCCCAATAAAAAGTAATTATCTGGTTGTTTAGTGGCCCCTTGAACCCCTCATCTCCAACCCAAAGTAAAATTAAAATTACCTGGTGGTCTAGCGGCCCTTGAACCCCTCACCCCCCAGCTCCAAGTAAAATTAAAATTACTTGAAAGTCTAGTGGCCCCTTGAACTCCCTAACCCCCACCCCAAAGTAAAATTAAAATTACCTGGTGGTCTAGCAGTCCCAAAATCCAAACCACCCCTGTTTATGTTTATGTTTATTCAATTTGATATACCGCCCTTCCGTGACAAGCAGGGCGGTTTACAATTCATAAAAGGAACAGTAGAGGCACAAGGCCTGGTAGAAAAGGAAAGGAACTACAATCAGTGACAGGACAGAGGAAGAACAAGGAGAGGAGGACAAGACATAGGTAAGACAGCTAAGTAGAGGGTGAAGGGACAAAAGTAAGACATTTAAGTAAGGGGTGAGGGAAGGTCGAAGGCCAGGGAGAAGAGGTGGGTCTTGAGGTTGCGCTTGAAGGAGACATAGTCGGGGTCTAAACGGAGGGAGGGGGGAGGGAGTTCCAGAGGGCTGGACCAATAAAGAAAAAGGCAGAGGAACGTGTGGAATGTAAATGAGCAAGGGAGGGGGAAGGGAGGTTGAGGCGGTTGAGGTGAAAGGAGCGAGGAGTGTGTCTGGGGGTGTGAAATGCAATAAGATCAGCAAGATATTGTGGGGTGCTGGTGTGGAGAGCCCGGTGCACAAGAGAGAGCAAAATCCTCTACGCCTGTCTCTGCATCAGCGTAGCCATGATTTGCATACCAAACCAATTGATTAAAATACATTTAAATGTAAAACGAAAATAAAGAATTAAAAAAAAATACATTTAAATAATTAAAAGTTCATTTAAACAGATTTAGATATGTCTGGTGTTAATTGGGCGCTAGTTTTTCCATTTGCATCTATGTCTGTTTTCTGCATTTAAAGGATCTTAAAGTGTGCTTAAACGTGGCATTAGGGGCTTGTAAAGCCCGTGCTAGTTTTCTGCATTGGCCTATTAATATGTATACTTTAGAGGAAAGGCGGGATAGAGGAGATATGTAGAGACATTTAAATACCTCCATGGCATAAATGCACAGGAGGAGAGCCTCTTTTGATTAAAAGCAAGCTCTGCTATGAGGCGACATAAGATGAGGGTGAAAGGGGATAGACTCAGGAGTAATATGCAGAAATGTTTTTTTATGGAAAGAGTGGTAGAGGCATGGAATAGTCTCCAAGTGGAGGTGGTAGAGATGAGGACAGTATCTTAATTCAAAAAAGCATGGGACAAACACAGAGGATCTCTAAAGGAAAAAAGGAGACTATTGTAGTAGTTGATATGGAAGGGCAGACCAGATAGGCCATGTGGACTTTTTCTGCCGTCATGATTCTATGTTTCTATAGAGGGAAATCAATTGAAATTTCTCTATATAAGCACATGTGCTTGTGTCCCTTCTTGCCGATACATTGTGAGTTTTGATCATTTGAACAGTTCAAATTTTAATTCAACAGAGATCATATTTATTGAACATAGAACTCAACAAATATGGGTGACCTGCATGTAGTGGTGGGTACTCCTGAACAAAGGCATGGGGAGGGGTGACCTGCATGGAGTAGCAGGTGCACCTACTCTTGCCACCTTGCTGGGCAGACTAGATGGACCATACTGCTATCCGGGCCATAAGTGACCTCTCCCAATTTAGGAAGATACTTAAACACCACCTCTTCCTACAGCACTATACGGACCCAGGACACCTTACACTCTCAGCCACGTCCAGGAGCCCATGCAAACAACATCCATGCAACCACCACGTAAGACAGAAACCTAGCCCACCAAACACCGATCCCCCTGACAAGTAGTACTACACTCATCCCACTGACAGCACGTACACAACTGAGCCAATATGTAAATAGTTGAACTATTCATGTACTTATGTTAATAATTTATTTGTATATAGTTACCCTGTTTGAAACCTGTACATAACCCCCTGTTATATTGTAAGTTCAGTGCAGGTCCCCTGCACTGCACAAATATGTTACATGTAAACTGCACTGGTAGTAAAGAGCGCGGTATATAAGAAAAGTTAAATAAATAAATAAATACTGATCTTTATCTGCTGTCATATATTATGTTACTATGATTTCTTGAGCTTGCTTTATTGTTTATATTTTGTGTTAGAAGCACTGTGCTTATTATTTTTATGAACTTTTTTATGATTGTCTTATTTTTATGTGACTTTGTTTGTCAAAATGAATCATGTCCATATTCAAAAGCACTTAAACGGTCAGCATCAGATGCTAACAGCATAACTGTTTTTTTACTCCCCAAAACATTCCTGTAGGGAGATGGATAAATCCATGTCCATATAAGAAGGACCAGGATGTTCTGGGCTGGAGTTGACAATTATTGGGATAGTGACAATATTCATCCGCTACTGGATAACTTTATCTGTTTAGAGGGACTGTATAAATAGCAGTCCTAAATTTAAATGGGTAATTTTGTCCATTTAAGTTTAGGATCACATATTTAGTGGTCCAATTAAACAAGTATGTTGGCAGAAAAACCACGTAAAAGATATCTGAATAACTTATCAGGATAGCTGATAAAGCTGTTGCCCTCATTATAGCTTCTGCCAGTTGAAGGACCAGTTGCATGTGCAGGATGCCTGCATACTGAAGCTCTCAGGAAACAAGTGGAGAAGCTCAGAGAAGAGGTGGCGAGGCTGAGAAGCATTCAAGACAGTGAGAAGTACATTGATGAGATGCTTTTTGAAATATCCAAGCTCTCCAGCAGAGCAGAAGATGAGAGCCTACAGAATGATAAAGGTTAGACATTAGTCACCAGGGCCTGCAGTATCATCAATCCAACTCCTTCAGCCTTTGAAATGAAGAACCATTATGCAGCCTTGGAAGTAGAGGAGGTGAAAGTATCCCAGGAAAGGGAAGAACCAGAGCTCGAGCATCCCAAAGTTGCAGAATCAGTGACCACAAAGAAGCAAAGGGTAGTAGCGGTTAGTGACTTTTCTGAGAGATACTGAGGCATCCATCTGCCGACCAGACTTGATGTCCAGAGAGGTATGCTGTCTGCCAGATTCCAAAATCTGAAAGGTTACTGAGAGTTTGCCAAGATTCATCAAACCCACTGATTATTACCTGATGTTGCTCATCCACATCGGCACAAATGATACTGCCAATAAACCCTCTGAGCATATCAAAAGTGACATCATAGCTCGGGACAGAGGGTGAAGCAGATTGGTGCGCAGGTAGTGTTCTCTTCAACAATCCCTGTTGAGGGTAAAGGCCAAGGCAGAGAAGCTCTCATCCTGGAGATAAATGCATGGCTGCGTGGATGATGTCATCAAGAGCGTTTTGGTT
This sequence comes from Ichthyophis bannanicus, assembly GCA_033557465.1. Lineage (NCBI taxonomy): Eukaryota > Metazoa > Chordata > Amphibia > Gymnophiona > Ichthyophiidae > Ichthyophis > Ichthyophis bannanicus. The sequence goes on along the minus strand of CM066032.1, from coordinate 921,731,229 downwards.
TCCTGGACCATAGAATGCTGTTCCAAGGGTTGCAGAACAGAGATGGCATCCATCTGTCTAAGAAGGGTCGACATGTCTTCAGTAGCAAACTGGCTAACCTACTAAAGAGGGCTTTAAACTAGATTCATTAGAGATGGGTGAAGAAAGCCCCCCGGGTAAGTGAAACATTAAATACCTTTATGAAAATGGGTAAAGGGGCAACATATGGAAAGCAGTGTGTATAAATAAGGTCCCAGATGTTGAGGCTTTAATGGGAGAGGCTGACTTGGATTTAGTGGTGGTAACAGAGAGATGGCTGACGGACAACCATGACTGGGATGTAACTATATCAGGCTATACTTTATTCAGAAAGGACAGGGTAGAAAAAGGGGAGAAGGAATGGCACTACATGTAAAAAGTAATATTAAAGCTATGGAAATATAGGGCTTAAAAAGGAGAAAGGAGGCACTGTGGGTTAAATTAGAAAGAGGGAAAAAGAAATCTATTTGCATTGGCGTGATATACAGACCTCCCTCACAGGGAAAAGAGGTGGACAGAGATTTAATATTTATTTATTTTTATTTTATTTGTAGTCTCTTTTATACCGCGCTATTCGACATCAGTGCGGTTTACAATGAACATAAGAGTTGCACATCTCAATTTCGTGATTTGTGCTTACAGTGAAACAGGTATAATAACTTGGGTATACATTAAACAGGAAAATTAAACTTGGGTATGCATTAAGCAGGTATAACAGGTAAAATAGGGTATAAATAACCAGTCCCTTAACAAGGAGACATATTCATCATTGCCAGAAAAAGGAAAGTGCTACTAATAGGGAATTTCAATATGCCAAATGTTGTTTGGCACATCCCTGCTGCAGTATCATCTAGAAGTAAGGAGATCCTGGATTCTCTACAGGGAGAACTATTCAGGCAACTGGTAACAGACCCCACACGTGAAAGGACCATATTGGACTTGGTGCTTACCAATGGTGAAGTGTTTCTGATGTTATAGTGGGAGATCATCTCACATCTAGTGATCACCAGATGGTGTCGTTCAGTATTAGGACTAGGGTTGATAAAATCTTTCTATGTTTCTATGTTTATTCAAACATAAAGTTACTGCTTGGGTTAGAAAATTGGTTGGGTGGGAGGCGACAAAGAGTACAAGTAAATGGAGCTCACTCTGAGGAGAAGGATGTTACCAGTGGTGTGCCCCAGGGATCTGTCCTTGGTCCGATTCTTTTTAACATCTTTGTTAGTGATATAGCGGAAGGGCTGTCGGGTAAGGTTTGCCTCTTTGCGGATGATACCAAAATCTGCAATAGAGTAGACACCCAGGAAGGGGTAGATAACATGAGGAGGGATCTAGCTAAGCTTGAAGAATGGTCTAGAATTTGGCAGCTGGGATTTAATGTTAAAAAATGTAAGGTCATGCATTTGGGCTGCAGCAATCCAAGGGAGCAATACAGTATAGGAGGTGAAGTACTTTTGTCCACTAAAGAAGAGCGGGACCTAGGCGTGGTTGTGTCTGATGATCTTAAAGTAGCTAAACAGGTGGAAAAGGCGACAGCAAAAGCTAGAAGGATGCTTGGGTGCATACAGAGAGGAATGGCTAGCAGAAAAAAAGGAGGTGATAATGCCTCTGTATAAGTCTTTGGTGCGACCTCATTTGGAGTATGGTGTGCAATTCTGGAGACCGCACCTTCAAAAGGATGTGAACAGGATGGAGTCGGTGCAGAGGGTTGCTACCAAAATGATTAATGGGCTTCATTATAAAGCATATGAGGACAGACTTAAGGATCTTAATATGTACACCTTAGAGGAAAGGCGGGATAGAGGTGATATGATTGAGATGTTTAAATACCTCCGTGGCATAAATGTTCAGGGAGAGAGCCTCTTTCAATTGAAAGCAAGTTCTGCTACGAGGGGACATGGGATGAGGGTGAAGGGAGATAGATTCAGGAGTGATATGCGGAAATATTTCTTTACGGAAAGAGTAGTGGATCCGTGGAATAGTCTCCCAGTGGAGGTGGTAGAGATGAGGACAGTAACTGAATTCAAGAAAGCATGGGACCAACACAGAGGATCTCTAAAGGCAAAAAGTGGACTGTTGTAGTTGTTATGGAAGGACAGACTAGATAGGCCATGTGGTCTTTTTCTGTCGTCATATTTCTATGTTTCTATGTTTCTAAATGAAGAGGATAACATGCCAATACAAGTGAACCAGTGCATAAATTACAAAGCTTTCAATGCTAGTAGGAATATTTCATGATAAGTTCCCACCATCCATCCACCCCAACTCTTACCCCTACTGGTGACTCCCTCACATAGAACAGTAGCACCATTTCTCCCTTTCTGCAGACACCACATTTAGTAACAGATCTCCCGCATTTGAGGATCAGTTCAACAATACAATGCACTATTACAAGCCTAACAGCAGCTTAACATTTAACCAATAACACAGTAGAACTTATTAACATAATAACATATGAACTTTTCAACATGTTAGTGGTATAGCGTAGTCACCCAAGGTCCACCCTTTTATCCCATCACACGCATCCAATCTCATAGGATACAGATGGTGCGTTCATCCCTGTGCCCATCCTCCCACTTCACCCACGGCTCCCATATTTTCCCTCAATGTCCGCTCTTCCCCTGTAAGTCATAAGTGGCTTTATCAAGTTTCATGGCTTCCCCCACTTTACCCCACCAGTCTTCCACTACTGGACCGCACTGTCTTCCATTTCCAGGCCAGTGTAACTCTAGCCATGGACAGAAGTTTGACCCACAGAACAAGTGCCAGGCTCCAAGCAGACCTGGTCTCACCCAGCAGAAATTCACAAGGATCAGGTATCAGCTGTTACCCAAGCACCACCCAACTTCCAACGCCACCTCCTCCCAATAGTTACAGACCACTGGGCACTCCCACCACATGTGGAAAAATGACCCCTCTCCCCCACACCCTCTCCAACATTTCCCCGTCTTCCTTCTTTGCACATTATACTGCTTCAGATGTGTCAAATGGCCTCCCGCACCTCCAGTTCACTGACTGGTTGTTCCAGGTGGTTAGCTTCCTCCTCCTCCAACCAAGGAAGAGAGAGGGGCACCAAGTATGCCACCATGTCCTCCCTGCTAACCGCACACTCTGAGGTATAAAGCCGCTCATAAACATCATGGAACTCTGCACATATCCCTTTTGTAGAGCAAACCCGCTCATCCCCCTCCCCTCAATTTCTGCTACTAAGCGGTCAATCCACTGCTTTTTGAGTTGCCATGCTAGTAGCTTCTCCACCCTGTTGCCTTGTTCAATATAGCTGCGTTTAGTTAATCCTAGTAAGTGTGCTATCCTTTCCGCCTCTAAGGTGTGAAGCTGAGCAAGGGCTGCTGTCAACTGTTGTAGGGCTGATCACTTTCCACTCCTACTGTGCTCCTGATGAAGATTCCAAATTTTGAATAACAGCATTAATTTTTCCTGCTTCCTGCTCTTCCTGTTCTGAGAGGCCAACTCAGAGAGGCCAGATACCAATTTTCAGCTTTAATTCCTTTTTGGGCCAGCGAGTCCTTGCATTTCAACAGGTCCCTCCTGCAGCAGACCATCTCCACAGCCAAATCCGGGAAAACCATAACTCCAATTTCTGTAGGTCACAAAATGTGTTTTCCTTGCCTTTCAGATTATAAATTCACAATCTTGGAAACACAAAAGCTTCACAATAAGAGCCCACAGACAGCCAGTGGCATTAAGCCACTGTGTTAACTCATTGTGAGTTCTTTCCAATTCATAGTCCCCTGTGGCTGGAGGGCTCAGTAAACAGGCCCAAAGGAGCTCCTGCGCAAAGCCATATGCATCTTTGCCTTCCTCTCCTTCCAGAATATTGAAAATCCGAACACTGGAGCGCCTTTCCCAATTCTCATGATCCTCCAATTTGTCCTGCATCTATGCAATTTGTGTTTGCAGGCGAGACACATTTTCAGATAGGGCCTTTTGCAGGGCCGGATTTACGTATACGCCATGTACGCCATGGCGTAGGGCCCACAACCGGCAGGGGCCCACAAAAAATAGAACCAGGTTTTTTTTTTTTCAATTCGATTTAAAAAAAAACCTGGTGGCTGCCGCCGCGGGGCCCCCTCTGCTGCCGCGGGGGCCCCGTCTACAAGATGGTATGGTCTGGTCGGGTCGGGTCGGGTCGGGTCGGGTCTCGTCTCCCTCCCTCCCGGCTGCGAGAGACGCGAAGATAGAGCGTCTCCTCGCGTCTGTGTTAAGCCCGCAGGGGCTGATGGGATTTCCCATCAGCCCCTGCGGGCTTAACACAGACGCGAGGATACGCTCTCCCTTCGCGTCTCTCGCAGCCTGCAGCGAGGGAGGGAGAGAGACCCGACCCGACCCGACCGGACCGGACCCGACCCGACCAGCTTGTAGACGGGGCCCCCGCGGCGGCAGCCACCAGGTTTTTTTTTAAATTAAATTTTACTTTAGGCCGGGGGGGGGGTAGGAGTCCTATCCCCCCCGGCCTAAAGTAAAATTTAATTTAAAAAAAAAACCTGGTGGCTGCCGCCGCGGGGCCCCCTCTGCTGCCGCGGGGGCCCCGTCTACAAGCTGGTCGGGTCGGGTCGGGTCCGGTCGGGTCTCTCTCCCTCCCTCCCTCGCTGCAGGCTGCGAGAGACGCGAAGATGCGTCTCTCGCAGCCTGCAGCCTGCAGCGAGGGAGGGAGAGAGACCCGACCGGACCCGACCAGCTTGTAGACGGGGCCCCCGCGGCAGCAGAGGGGGCCCCGCGGCGGCAGCCACCAGGTTTTTTTTTTAAATTAAATTTTACTTTAGGCCGGGGGGGGTAGGACTGGTAATGGGCTATGGGGGGGGTAGGACTGGTAATGGGCTATGGGCTATGGGGGGGGGTAGGACTGGTAATGGGCTATGTGGGGGGGGGGTAGGACTGGTAATGGGCTGGGGGGGGGTAGGACTGGTAATGGGCTATGGGCTAAGGGGGGGGGAACGACTGTAAAAGGGCGAAGGCCGGGGGAAGGACTGGTAATGGGCAATTGGGGGGGGGTAGGACTGGTAAAGGGCTATGGGGGGGGTAGGACTGGTAATGGACTATGGGGGGGTAGGACTGGTAATGGGCTATTGGGGGGGCTGGGGCTGGAAATGGACTGGGGGGGTAGGGTTGGTAATGGGCTATTGGGGGGCTGGGGCTGGAAATGGGCTGGGCTGGGGGGGGTTAAGGCTAGAGGTGGGCTGATGGGGTTAGGACTGGTAATGGACTGTGGGCTGTTGGGGGGGGCTTAGAACTGGCAATGGGCTTTGGGGGGGGTTAAGACTGGTAATGGGCTGTGGGCTGATGGGGGCTGTCTGGTAATGGGCTATGGGGGGGGGCTAGGACTGGAAATGGGCTGGGGGGTTAAGACTGGAGGTGGGCTGATGGGGTTAGGACTGGTAATGGGCTGTTGGGGGGGGATTAGAACTGGTAATGGGCTTTGGGGGGGTTAAGACTGGTAATGGGCTGTGGGCTGATGGGGGTTGTCTGGTAATGGGCTATAGGGGGCTAGGACTGGAAATGGGCTGGGGGGTTAAAACTGGAGGTGGGATGATGGGGTTAGGACTGGTAATGGGCTGTGGGCTGATGGGGGGGGGTAGGACTGGCAATGGGCTATGGGGGGCTGACTGGAAATGGGTTGATGGGGTTAGGACTGGAAGTGGGCTGATGGGGGGTAAGGACTGGAAATGGGGTATAGGGGGGGCTTAAACTGAAAATTGGGTGATGGGGGGTTAAGGGACTGAAAATGGGGTGATGGGTTAAGGACTGTAAGTGGGGTGGGTGCTGGGGGCGCTAGGACTGGAAATGGGCTGATGGATGGCTAGGGCTGGAAATGGGCTGATGCAGGGACTAGAAGGGAATGGATGCTGGGTGAGGCTGGAACTAGAAGGGAGCTGATGTTGGGGGAGGATTAGAATGGGATGGGGCTGGAAGAGTAAAATGGAGAAGAAGGGAAAAATATTTTGTGTGGGAGGGATAAAAAATCTACAATTGGCCGGGTATTGGGAGAGTAAGTGGGGATTGAGGATGGAGGGGTAATATTTGAGTGGATGAAATAGGAATGAGGAAAGAGCAAAAGGAGAAAGATTAGTATGTTAAAGCAGATGTAGAGAGAGAATGGAAAAAAATCTAGAAGAGAGAAGAAAGGACAAATGGACAGCAGACGATGGAGAGTTAGCAGAAGACACGAAGAAAGAAACCAGAAGAAAGTGGCTGGAGCAATTGCAGCTGAAAAAAATGCACAAAAGGTAGAAAAATATCTCTTTATTTTGAATTTATAAATTGGAATATGTCAGCTCTGGTAAATGTGCATCATTAACATCTGTGCTTTGTTTAGTACAAGAGCAAATTAATGTATTGTTTTATTTCTACAGTGTTGTACATTCCAAGTTTGGCTTTTGGGATTCCCAGTTTAATTATTGTCTTCCTATTTCTAAATTGTGATTACTTGTTTGGTGATGGTCTATGTTCTGCATGTGTAACTGAGCTGAGGTGTTCTGTTTATATAATTCCTATTTGACATTGCCACTTGTTCTCTTTCCCCAGTAGGTCATGTATTGTTGTTCTCTGAAATGTATTGGTTTAATATTTGCAGTGTTGCCTTTTGATTGGTAGAGTATGGTGCTTTGTGAGTCCTGGTAGTGCTGTTAGGATACGGCGGGTTTACTATGGGCAGTGTTTGTAGTAGTTCCTAATGTGTCTGGCAGTTGGCACTGGATTATAGTAATGTAGAAATCTTTTAGTCTTTCTTTATCCATACACTCATTAAGAGGCACGTTTACTAAAAGTTAGTATATGGTAACATTATGCAAATATTTATGCAAATGAGGCCCCTTATGCAAATGAGGTCCGCACCCCCCTTGGGCCGCCCCTGCTGGGGGCCCACAATTTTTGTTGGTGTAGGGCCTCACTCAAGGTAAATCCGGCCCTGGCCTTTTGTAAGTTCTCCATCTGCCCTATGCAAAATTCGGCCTGCTCCAGCCTCTCTGCAATAGCCACAAAGAAATCCACTGCTTCCCCCAGTGCAAGCATTGTGGAACCTATGGAGTCTATTCCAAGCCAAGAATAGCAGAGATGTACACCCTGCCTGGATGTACATCCCCGCAATTTGCCCCCCCCCCCCACCTTGCTGTCCCTGTGCATGGCTCCCTGTATGAACAGCAAATTGCACGGGGAGCCTTAGATGTGGGTGGGAGGGGTCGGGCGGAAGGCAGATCGAGGATGGTGCATGGGCAACCCTTTACATCCTGGGTATGCCGGTTAGATGAGGGACTCATTCCACCTCAGAGGTGGAATAAGTCCCCCTGGATGTAGGGTAGTAGCAGCGGCCAGCCAGGATAGGATCAGAAGGCAGAGAAAGGCTGAATCGGGGGACTGGCTGTGGGGAAAGGACAATTTCGGCAGACGGCAGTGTTTGCGGCTCTGTAATGGAGCCACCGTATCATTGCGAGGGTACCCCATAGCACTGCAGCTCCATTACAGAACCAGGCTGAATTAGCCAGGTATGCAGCTGGGCATGCGGCTGTTCAGAATTGGGGCCAGCCTGCACATCCAGGCTGGTAGACCCGATTCTGATCCCGCGGGGACATCTACAGAAATCAGATCTTCCGCAGTACGCCCCAATTCTGTCCGGTTGCACAAGGGGCTGGATGTTCATTGTGAATAGGCCTCCACATGTCTTTTTGGAAACATGCTAGGTACTGTGATAAGGAAGCTTATCATAGCTCAGGAAGGAGCTATAGAAAATGTGAAGTGACTCGGAACAAGCAACCTGTCAGTTCTGGTAGAAATAAGAAAACAGAATTTTCCCATAAAAGACTACCAGTCCCAGAATGCACCAGGTTTCCAACAGCCATTAGAGGAGCTGAAGTGGAGAAACGTGTGTTCAATCAGGAGGGCTATGAGGTAATCCCTAAGCACTCATCTCAAAGGGCAGGGCCTGATTCAGCACAGCTGCGCTGTGTTAGGGAAGAGCACTTATCTAAGCAGAATAAGAGTAGAGTTTATTCTACAGATGACCATCTTCATGATCACCTTGGATATCCAGAGAATTGTCCTCAGTATCCTGAGAATCAGCTTGAGTTTGATCATCAGTTTCATCTGAAGGATCATCAGAAGCAGAAGCCAAACCGGACGGACAGAGAGGGAAAGAGACCCTTTGGAAGAAGGAAGAGAAAAGCCTTTGAGAGGTCTAGAAGAGTCCAAAGCAGTACGTATACTGGGAGGTATTCCAAGGGCCAGCATACACCATTGGACTGGGGAAAGCCAGAGGAATGGTGCTGCAGAGCTAGGAATCACCAGAGGCTACCTGTGAGGGAGACGGCTGCACGTGGAAGGGACCCTAAGACCTGTGCCAGAAGGTATGTGAAGAGAGATCCAGTGTCCAGGGATCTGGATTGGAAGGCTGGACATAAGAACTGGACTACATACTGGCCAGGCTATATAGAGAGGAACTCTAACAGCAATGGAAGCTCAGGTATGAACACTGATCTATGCCCTAGCTATAACCTTGAAAGACAGCAGGGAAACAAGTATTCTCCTGAAAATGCTCCATTGAGAGATTCATCTGTGCCAATCCATGATATTGAACCCATGCTTGTTGAACAAGGGGGAATAATAGCAGATGAGGATCCTGTTTATATGGACTGCTCTCTATCTAAACTCCTTTGGTAACTTTCTGTTATAAAGTACAGCAACCATCACAAAGAAATACAAATTTGTTCTTTAATCTACTCAGAAAAGCTCCTGAAGCAGGATTTGACCCACACAGTAGAAAGCAAGCCAGCTAAAGGGGTTTCAGCTGGATAACTGCTAGCAATTAAGCCTTACCTAATTGCTTGTGAGCTAGGAGAGAATCACTTCTGTATCTATGTGGGAAGTAATCAGAAGTTAACCTGAAAAGAACAGTTTGTTTCTTGCTTTGTGGCTTTTCATTTGTTGTTTTCCTGATTTTGACTTTGTTTTTCCAAGTTAACACTGAAAGCAAGTTACCTAATTTATGTGCTACCAAGCATATCTGTGTTGGGAGAAATAACCCCATAAATAAATATCTTATTGGCTTTACCCAAGAGCACAACTAAATTATTGTCAGCAGCTGTGTCTGGTGTGAATGAACTACATTGCCCACAATACCTTGCAAATCATATAGATATATGCACTTGACAAGACTGTGAAGATTCTCACCCAGGCAGCCGTCTGACAGTACTTATGATCTAGATTGGCCACTTTTGGAAAGAGGATAGTGGGCTCAATGAATCTTGGCCTGACTCAAAAGAGCATATCTTATGTTCTTGTCTTTCTCATAGACTCCTAGCGTAGGCTCCAAATTGTTTTGGTTGCCTTCCTCTCAACCATTTCAAGTCTTTTTATATCCTTTGCGAGATATGGTCTCCAAAACTGATCACAATACTCCAAGTGAGGCCTCACCAACTACTTGTACAGGGGCATTAATACCTCTTCCATTCTGCCGGTAATTCCTCTCGGTGTGCAACCCAGCATCCTTTTGGCTTTGGCTACCACTTTGTCACATTGTTTCACCACCTTGAGATTTTCAGACACTATCATTGTCCTTCTCCTGGTCTGTGCACACCAACCTCTCGCCCCATATTGCATCAATTCCTTTGGATTTCTGCATCCCAAGTGTATGACTCTGCACTTCTTTGCATTACATTTTAATTGCCAAGCATTAGACCATTCTTCTAGGCAGGGGACAATTACTAAGGTAGGTCTCTATCTCTGTCCCCATTACTTTTTTAAAATATAAATCATGATAGTACTGTTGAAAAAAGGTGGAGAAGATGAGAGAGAAGATGGCAAGGCTGAGAAGCATCCATGACAACGAAAATTACATTGATGAAATGCTTCTTGACATGTCCAAAATCTCCAATAGTAGTAAAGATGGCAATGGCATGGTACAGAAAGAAGAGAGCTGGATGTGGGTCACCAGAGCCTGCAGAACTGACACTCCAACTCCATTATCCCTCATACTGAAAAACCAGCAAGCAGCCATGGAAGTTTTGTCTCCACGCTTCACATCTTTAGCCATCTTTTATTCTGCCCTTGCTTTTGCTATCTTCATTTCTTTCTTTGTTTCTTTTAGCTTTATTCTGTATTCTTTTCTGTGTTCCTCTTTCTGTGATTTTCTGAATTTTGTGAAAGCTATGTTTTTTGCCTTTATTTGTGCATCCACTTCTTGGTGAACCGTATGTTTCCTTTTTCTCTTATTTTTATTTACTTGCCTTACATATCAGTTGCCCCTTTTATTGCCTCTTTTAGTTTTGGCCCACTACAATTCCACTTCCCTTATCTCCTCCCACCCTGCCAACTTCTCCTTCAGATATTTTCCCATTTTACTGAAGTCAGCGTTTTTGAAGTCTAGGACTCTGAGTCTGCTGTGATTGGACTCTGCCTTGGCTTCTACCTCAAACCACACTGTGTGATGATCACTACTGCTCAAATGGGCTCCCACCTGTTATCTCCATTGATGAATACTAAATCCAGCATCAAACTTTCCCTAGTTGGTTCCATCACCTGTTATCTGAGCAATGCTTCTTGGAAGGCATCCACAATCTTTTTACTTCTTTCCAGATTTGCAGAAAGAGTACTCTAGTCCATATCTGGCAGATTAAAGCCACCCAATATGATCACTTCTCCCTTCAAAGCTACCTCTGCAATATCAATGACCAAGTCTCTATCCATTTCTTCTTTTCGAATTGGAGGCCTGTAGGCTACACCACTGTGGATGATAGCTTTAATATTGCTTTGGACATATAGGGCTACTCCTCCTCCTTTTCTGCCTTTTCTATCTCTTCTAAATAAATTATAGCCAGCTATGGCTATATCCCATTCATGCGACTCGTTAAACCATGTTTCTGTAATGGCCACAATATCCAAGTCCATTTCCACCATCAGGGCTTCCAGGTCAAGAACTTTATTGGCTAGACTTTGAGCATTTATGCTTATTGCCTTCCAGCAATTATTGGCTTCCTTGTATTTTGGACAGATTTTGTTCCAGACTCCTCTTCCATCTTGCCATTGATGTGTGGATTAATATGATGACTATTACCAATGCGATGCTCTTGCTGGGAATGATGTCGTGAACTTATTTTTTCCCATCCATCACCCCCTTTCCCTAATTTAAATGCTTGTCTACATATTGCCTGAATTTTTCACTTAGGATCCTTTTTTCTGCCACAGAGAGATGCAGTCCATCAATATAGTACAGCTTCTTGTTGTTACATCTATTGCCCTATTTGCCTATCTTTATGCGCAAGAGCTAACCAGGCAGCATGCAATATTGCTACTGCCCGATTATTGACTGTGACTGAGAGGCAGTGTGGCAATCACAGATATTCAATGCTAGGGCTGCATATGAACCTGGCATTGAATACCAGGGGTAAGAGGTCAGCAGGGAGGGCTATGTGCCGAAGGGGTGCATAGCCCTCCTAACTCAATATCCAGCCCATTGTTTCTAGCCAGGTCATTTGTACCCAAGTGGTAACAACATACATTTTGGAAGATGATGTGTTTGAACAGCTTGCAAAAGTTAAAGTGGACAAGGCCATGGTTCTGGATGGGATACATCCCAGGATACTGAAAGAACTCAGAAAGGTTCTTGCAGGGCCTTTGATATTTTTAATAGATCCTTGGAGACAGAAGAAGTTCCACAGGACTGGAGAAGGGTTAACGTGGTACTTCTTCACAAAAGTGGTAACAGGGAAGAAGTGACAAACTACAGACCAGTAAGCCTTACCTCAGTGGCGGGAAAAGAAATGGAGGTGCTCCTGAAAGGGAGAATAGTGGACTCTCTCAAAAGCAATAGGTTGCATGATCCGAGGCAACATGGTTTTACCAAAGGATGATCATGCCAAACAAATCTGATTGAGTTCTTTGACTGGGTGACCAGAGAACTAGATCAAGGGCATGCGATGGATGTGATCTACCTAGATTTCAGCAAAGCCTTTGATACTGTTCCCCATAGGAGGTTTATCAATAAACTGAACAGCCTGGGGATTTATTTATTTTATTTATTTATTTTTATTTCTTATATACCGCGCTATTAAAATCAATGCGGTTTACATTAGAACTGAACAGTGCAACAATGCATTAATATCACAATGTGCTTACATAGAACAGGGGGACAATCATGAAGGGGATAACTGGGGAAACTATTTACATGATATATACATAATATTTACATAGAGCTATATACACTAATACTTAAGATCTACGGGTGAGCATAGCTAGGTCAAGTGGTAACCCGGATAACAACTATAGGGCGAGGAGCGACTAACCATTCTCATGTTGGGTTAGGGGGTTGGGATAGTTAAGGTGGGGGGTGAGTACGTGCGACTTGTGTTTTTCGGGACTGGTTTCAGGATAGTGGATTTGAAACAGATGGTGTTTTATTGCTTTTCTGAATGTGGTGAGGCTCGATATGGATCGAATACAGGTGGGAAGGTCATTCCAGGCTGTCGGAGCATAAATCGAAAAGGCTCTATTGGTAGTTGCCTTTGTGCACCTTGTGGTAAACTTAGGGACTGTTAACATGTTCAGTAGTGCAGGTCTTCTGATTCTGTTGTCAGGGATGTTGTTAATCAGTTTGCTGATTGGTGTGGGAGATTGATTCTTCAGTGCCTTGAAAGTCATGACTAGTACCTTGTATTGAATTCGGGCTTGTAGAGGTAGCCAGTGTAAATTTTTCATTACTGGAGTTATATGTTCCAATCTTGATACACCTGTGAGAACCCTGGCAGCTGAGTTCATGGCCAGCCGAAGCGGGCTGAGGGTTGCTTGTGGTAGGCCATGGAGGATGGTGTTCGCGAAGTCTAGGTGTGGGATCACTAGGGCTTGAAATATCGTTCGATAGTCTGAAAAATCAAGTAGTGGGCGGAGGTGGCGTAGGGTTCGTATCTTGTGGTATATTGATCTTGTAACGGTCTTTACGTGGGTTGTCATATCTAATCGCTGATCTAGGGTGGTGCCTAGATATCGGATTGTATCTCTTGTCTTGAGTTCAGCGTTTTTAACTTGCAGATAGGGTGGTGGGACGAACTTCTGATTCCTTGTGACAAAGAGGACATCAGTCTTGCTGTGATTGATCCTCAGGTTTTGTGTGAGAAGCCATTCAGCAACTGCATCAAAGCATCTGATGATAGGGGAGAAATCAGGCTGTTCGATAGTGAATGGAATGTATAGTAGTATGTCATCAGCATACACGAGGCATTCTACATTTAAGGAGCGGATCAGAGAATAGATAGGCTGCATATAAATGTTAAATAGTAAAGCAGACAGGGATGATCCCTGGGGCACTCCCTGCTTCTGTAGGAAAGGCTCAGAGGACGTGTTGCCTGTTTTTACTTGCTGCCATCTATTAGTTAAGTATGATTCACACCATTGTAGTGTAGTGCCCTGTAACCCTTTTTCATGGAGACGTTGTAATAATATCTTATGATTCACAGAATCAAAGGCGGCTGCAATGTCGAGAAATATAAGGATGAATCCTCGGTGTATATTGTCAATTCCTGTAATGGGTCCCAAGCAATGTTCCCTCTAATTTTCTGTAGGCTGTGTGCACATAAAATATCAGCTGTGCAGCTTTTGAAGGAAGGTTAAATTTTTGTGTGCCACATAACGACACTCGGAGTTATATACTTTAAAATTTGACTACACGTCAAAATACAGTATGTACACCACATTGATTGCACTAGAAAATATTATAGAACTTGTGAAAACCATAAATACACAACAACTTTTAAATTTTAAGACGTCTGTGTTTTCTATCAGAATCAGAACCGTAATTTTTGTGCGCTCTGTTGTAAAGTATGTGCGCTCGCTCGGCGAGGTGTGTGCGCGCGCACACGCGCACAGCTTAGAGGGAACAGTGGTCCCAAGGTAATGAAATGGATCAGGAATTGGTTGACTGACAGACGACAGAAGATGGTTGTAAACAGAACTCACTTGGATGAAAGGAAGGTGATTAGTGGCATGCCCCAGGGATCAGTCCTGGGACCAGTACTATTCAATGTATTTGTGAGTGATATTGCTGAATGACTGAATGGAAAAGTCTGCCTTTTTGCAGATGACATAAAAAATTGCAACAGAGTGGACATTTCTGAGGGAGTGGACAACATGAGGGAAGATCTAAAAACAGTGGAAGAATGATCAAATGCTTGGCAGTTAAGATTTAATGTGAAGAAGTGCAGTGTCATGCACTTGGGATGGAGAAATCCAAGAGAACTGTATGCAGTAGTGGGTGAAAAGTTGGTGTCCACAGACCAGGAGGAGGACCTTGGAGTGACTGCTTCTGAGGATCTCAAGTTGGTGAAACAATGTGACAAGGTGGTGACAAAAGCCAGTAGAATGCTGGGCTGCATACAGAAAGGAATTACCAGCAGAAAGGAAGAGGTACTGATGCCACTGTACAAGTCGCTGGTAAGGGCTCAACTGGAATATTGTGTTTAGTTTTGGAGACCATATCTCGCAAAGGATATAAAAGGACTGGAAACAGTTCAGAGAAAGGCGACCAAAATTATTTAGAGCCTGTGCCAGAAGATGTATGAGAAGAGAATTGAAGACCTAAATATGTAGTGTACGCTAGAGAAGAGGAGGGACAGGGGAGATATGATTCAGACCTTTAAATACTTAAGAGTATTAATGAACAAACAAACCTTTTTCAAAGATGGGGAAGCTGTAAAACTAGAGGGCATAACATGAAGCTGCAAGGGGGTGAACTGAAAGGCAATGTCAGGAAATACTTTTTCTCTGAAAGGGTGATGGATGCTTGGACTTCCCTGCCGATGGAAGTGGTGGGGGGCATATACAATGACTGAATTTAAAATGGCATGGGACAGACACAGTGGATCCCTTTATAGCAACAGGATAAAATCAAAATAAATTTAACTATCTCTTTTATCTCAAGAAATAGGGGAGACCTGCACTGAGTGCTGGGTACACCCCTAAACAAAGGCATGTGGAGGGGTGACCTGCATGGAGTGGCAGGTGCACCTACTCTTGCCACCTTGATGGTCAGACTAGATGAATCATGCTGTTCTTTATCTGCCATCATAGACTATGGGCCTGATATTCAACCTTTGCACGGGTAACTTCCTTAGTTACCGTGTAAGGGCCTTATCTGGGATATTTGAAGGGCACCTACATGGGTATTGCCATTCGAATATCCCGGCTAAGTCCCTAATGCACCCAGATGCTATCCGCATAGCATCAGAGCGTGTTAGGGGTATACTGGGGCAGAGGAAGGGGCTACACAGGTACCAGCGATTTTCATTGCTACCCGCATAGCCCTCTGCGCCTTAAAGATAGGGGAGAAAAAACCTCACCTATCTTTAAGATGCAGAGGCTATGAGGGTAGCAATGAAAATCACTGCTACCCATGTAGCCTCTGTGGCTGCCAGCACATCTGGGTTAGGGGGGTCGGCGGGCAGACTATGTGCCACCCCGGCGCATAGCCTGCCCACCTCAATATAGGGCCCTATGTTACTATGAAAGCTTACTTTCCACACTGAGTATGCTAACAAATTGGTTTGTGTTCCTGCTGGCTGAAGAACCTAGGAGGCATTTAACCATCTTCTGTCCTTTAGACTGTGTTCTCAAGTTAATCCCTATGATGATGGAGTCTCCAATAATAGTTTCCTGTTTTGTGAGTTTTTGTTCACATTTGGGGCATTACAAGTAGATTTGGCGTTAACTTTCTCATTTAAGGTCACTTCAGTTTCCATTGATTAGGGCACTCTCATTTTCCAAGGTACAGAAGGCATTGTGCAGCGATATCTCTTGATGGCAAGGGTGTCTCCATGTTACAGAACACAACCTACCAGAGCCCATAGTGATCCATTTGTTCCCAGGATGTTTGATTCTTTGTGGGAGTGGTGGTGAATTATTTTCAGTTTGTACCCAAAGGGAGGTGTGTTTCATTGCAACTAATTATTCCCTTAATAGAATCAATTCTTTATGCATAGCAGATAGCTTGAGACAGTGTAAAGAGCGAAGTTAAATATCTTGGTATAATACTCGACCAGAACCTCACCTTTCATGAACAAATACAAAGAACAACCAAATCTATATACAGCAAAATCATAACTCCGAAGAACCCCCGCCCTTTACTAATCCCAGACTATTTTCAAACCATCTGCCAAGCCTTAACTACTCCCACCCTCAACTATTGTAACCTCATATACCATGGACGTCTGAAGCAAAGCCTTCACCGTCTCCAAATGGCCTAGAACACCACAGCACATCTAATCAACAGAACACCCAGGCAAGCTCACATTACCCCTGTCCTTCAACACCTCCACTGCCTCCCTATCCTAGCCCAAAAAAAATTTAAAGCTCTCACACTGATCCACAAAGTCATAAACAATGAATCTGCACCATCTCTTCTCTCCCTCCTCTCCTGACCAAATAGCAACAGACTATGTAGACCCAACTCTGTAAATCTCCTCAATAACCCAACCCCCCCCCAAATAAATAGCAACCAAAACACCTGCAACCGTGCATTCTCTCTCTTTGCCCCCACAGAATGGAACGCCCTCCCACTTGACTTGAGAGGCTATTCTGATCACTCAGAGTTCTGAAAAAAGCTCAAAACTTTCCTCTTCCATGAATACCTTGATACCCTCTCATTCGTGCCACCAACAACCTAGTGTAATCTAGTTCACTCATTCATCATCCACATCAGGTGCTTCTGTCCCACCCCATACAATTAGCCAAATCCCCTCCTCACAAGCGACTCCCTGCCCTCCCAACAACTCACTCTTAGCCCTTGTCCCCCACTCTTTTCTACGGTACATAGTTGCCAACCCTTGCATTACTCTTAAATTGTTAAACTGAAAATTGTTGATTGTTGAATGTTACCAACATATCGAGTTCTTGTTCTCTGTACAACAGTTGTATCTCACACTGTTACAAGTTTTGTTTCATGTAAACTATCTAGAATTGAAGAAAGACGATACATAAAAAAAGTTTAAATAAACAAATATAGGGCAAGCTGTGAGGCTCCAAATGATTCTTCTTAGAATCAAGGCATTGAATATACGACATGCAGATTGAGAGAGTTTATCAAGCAGATGTGGCCAAAGGAGAAAGGTGGGCATTACACTTAATTGGAGAACATATGATTATCTATGATATGAAGACTATATAGGCAAGGGCAACTCTGGGATGAGGTGAGGGATAGGGTGGGTGGGTGGGAATTTATGTGTCCCATGCCAGTAGACCTTATATGAATTGAGGGTACACTCACATTTCTGATTAAAAAGGTTGGACAACAAATACAGACTAGCTAGATTGTCCTAAGCTTCTAAACAAAATTTAGATTGTTTGCTACTAGACTGTAGGTCTAGAAGGCTGTGGACAGGTAGAAATTTGCAAGAAAAAGCTTCTCCTTTGCAGAAAGAACAAAGGGGAAAAACATAGTAATTTTTCTTCTTTTTGTTTTGTTTTGTTCTGTGTGCAGCTACTCTAATACACCACAGTAGCTAAATAGTATTATAAGAGGTTGGCAACAGAAAGTCGGTATCAAAAAACAGCCAAAATGTAAAAAGTTAGACTATCTTAGCTGTGCAGTTTCTCTTGAACCAGTGAGGATGAGTTCCACAAATGTGCTGGAAAATGCTGGAACAAACTACTTTCTGCCTGCTCAGGCATCAATTGCTCATTGAAAGTGATGCTCATGTTGCAACCTGACAAATGTCCGAGGGGGTAACCGAGCTACTCTCTACACATGAGGATGCTTGCGCCTGAGTGGAATGCATACACAAAACTGCTGGAACCAGCCACTTCTGCAAAAGATATCCTGAGGCAATGGCCTCCTTGTTCCAGCACCCCAAAGTGGATGTAGTCGCCACGTCACCCTTATGTGGACCGTCAAACAGCACAAACAGATGGTCTGACTTGCAAAAGGAATTCATAACCTTCAAATATCAGAGAAACACTCTCTGGACATCCACCAGGCAAAGGTCCTTGTTGTTCCCTTGATACTTCATAGAAAAGAAGGACAGGCAGACTACCTGATTCATATGGACAAAAAACACCACCTTGGGTAAGAAGGAAGGAAAAGGCTAAATGCACACGGCCTCCTCTGAGATGGATAAGTAAGGACTCCTGCATGATAAGCCTTGCAGCTTGGAGATACAGTGGTCCCGATTCTGCAAGGAGGATAGCAGGGCCATGCAGACCCACTATTTGCCTTCGCCGTATTCTGTCTCTTGTCCTTCCTGCACTAACAGAGCCGCTGTGCATGCTGCGGGGTATAAGGGCGACATGGGGGTGGAGAGTGGGAGGAGCATGGGTGGGACATGCATCCGGTTGTACAGGGCCGATTCCGGTCATGGCCCTGTACATCCTGGGGGCACCAGGGGGATGGCCAAATTATTCCACTTCGTAGGTGGAATAAGAACTGGCCACTCCACCAGATCGGCTAGCCAGCACCCCAGCAGCATCTGCAGCAGACACAGTGTCACCGCTGCCCGATCTGGGCCCTGGCTGGCCCTGTTGAGGGTCAGGCAGCAAGGTAAAGGGGGGCAGCAATGCGGTAGGCTGGCTGGGAGGCAGTGAGGACCTTCCCAGGCTGACTGCAGGGGCACACAGGGCTGTCTCTGGGCCCGATCCTGCACCCATGGGAGCATCTTGCTCCCACTGTGCAGAATTGGGTCCTAATGGGCCCATCCTGCTCGGGGCCGTCTAGACAGCCCAGATGTGCCCCTTGCTGAATCCGGCTCCACATGTCTTGCCAAACAGATTGCGACCAGCAAGACAGTCTTGAGGGTCAGATCTTTAAGTGTAGCCTACTTCAAGGACTCAAAGGGCTTGAACATCAAGGTCCGGAGCACCAGAAAAGATCCCATAAGGGAATGATTGAATGAGGAGAGGACGCAGGTGTCGTACCCCTTGAAGTAAACAAGAAACATCTGGGTGCAAGGCAATGGACTACCCTGCCACTGGTCCCCTGAAGCAGGACAAGACCACCACCTGAATCTTCATGGAGATAAGGGAAAGACCTAGGCCATCCTCAAGAAATGCAAGCAAGAATGGCAAGTTCACCTCATCAGGTCTAGCCTGATGCTCTTGACACCAATGCTGAAAAAGACACCATACACACAATGCAAACCAGGCTGGTAGATCTTCTACTCATCTTAAGGAGCGTGGAAACCCCGGCAGGAGAATAGCCCTTATGCGCTAAGCGATGCCTCTCAAGAGCCAAGCCATAAGCAAGAAGGGAGCTGGGTTATCCAGAAGATGCAACAGCCCTCAGGGTGAGGCAGCCACACAGAAGGTTCCTACAGGAAATGCATCAGGTCCTCAAATCATGGGTTCATGGCCAATCCTGCACCACAAGGACAATCCAGCCCAAATGTCTCTCTATGCATTGAAGCACACATCTAACAAGCGTCCAGGCAGTGCTTTAGCAAGGACTGAACTAGAGTGTTTGTGCTCCCAGAGTCTGCCTCTCTGTGGTGACTAAATGATCAGCGTACTGTGGTATCAGGGCTAGCCCAAGGGTTTCTGAAACTCCTGCTGTGCGACCCCCTCCTATACCAAGCCATTCCCACCGAGTTATGCCGCTGCCTTCCATTGCCACTGATTCTATTTTGGGGGGGGGGGGGGCGCGGGCAGTAACAGCAGTGGCAGTATTTTAAAAGTGGCGGCTTTGTGCTGTCGCTTTGTTGCCCACAGCAGGCCATGTGCTTCAGCACACATGGCCTACCGCTTCTGACCCCCTCCAACAGTAAATTGCAAGTTGCATTGGAGGGGGATCAGAAGCGGCAGGCCATGTGTGCTGAAGTATATGGTCTTCTGCAGACAACAAAGTGGCAGTGCAAAGTCACCCACCTGGGTCAGCCATCCTAGGCGGCCACCTAGCTTGCCTAGTGGATGGCCCAGTCATGTTTGTTATTGGAGCGGGCCGCCATCAGATCCAAGTCAGGACAAGCCCAGCAGAGCAGAATTTGATGAAATGCTGCCTGATTCAGTTCCCACTCCCTGGGATTGAGAGAGTGGTGACTGAGGAAGTCTGCCTCCACATTGTCAATCCAGATAATGTGTTGTGCTGAAATAGGGCCCTCCAGCACTCTTTGTGCCCCCTTGCTGATTGGCATACATGACTGCTGTGGCATTGTCTACCTGGACTGCTCTTCCCTTGACTAGGGTTCGGAAGTGCAAATGGACCAAACGAATGGCTCTCGCCTCGAAATGGCTGATGGGTGATGCCAATTCATGGCTGTTCCACTGGCCCTGAGCTGCTCAGTTCTCGCAGTGGGTTCCCCAGTCAAATAGGCTGGCATCTGTTGACAGGAGAAGCCACAAATGATCATCCAGTGGCATACCCTTCCTCAGATGTTATGGCTGCTGCAATCATTGCAAACTGGACACCTCCTCTGGCTGGAGGATAAGCTGGACTTCAAACTCCTGAGAGCTTACGTAGAGACCACTGAGAAAGCAAGTACCTCTGAAGTGGGCTCATATGAGCACTGTTTTGATTGCTGCCGCCATAAATCTGAGAAGATGAAGGTAATCCCAAATCCTGGGAGCCTGTTGAGCATGGAAGGCTGCCAGCTGGGCCAACAACTATTTCACTCTCTCCTCAGGCAGGAAACACTGCCTACTTGAGTGTAGAAATATGTTCCCAGATATTCCAGTGATTGGAAAGGCTCCAAGTGACTCTTTTCTTGATTGATCATCCAGCCGAGCCTCTTCAGGAACTGTACTATATGGGTCAAAACCCAAGATGCTTTGGACTATAACTTGGTCCATATAAGCCAATCATCCCAATATGGGTAGACACTGATCCCTTGGTGCCTCAGCGTAGCTGCCACCATCAACATTATTTTCAAGAACGTTCTTGGGGCAGTGGAAAGGCCAAAGGGAAAAGTGGCAAAACTGAAAATGAGAACCAAAAATGGCAAAATGGAGAAAGTGCTGTTGATCCTCTCGGATAGGAATGTGGAAATAAACTTCAGCTAAATCCAGAGATGTAAGGAACTTCTCATGGTGTACCACCTGGATCAATGATCACAGGGTCTCCATACACAAGTGAAAGGTGTGCAGGTGAGTGCTGACTCCCTTGAGATCAAGGATTGGCCAAAGAAAACTGTCTTTCTTTGGCACCACAAAGTAGATGGAGTACCAGCCCTTGCCCCATTCAGTGGGGGGAACTGGGACCACTGCCTGCAGAGTAACCTTTTCAGTGTGATCTGAACTGCAGTTCTCTTGGCCGCGGACCACATGGGGAGATGATGAAGGCTTCCAGAACAGGCTCTCTGCATTCAGAACAAAGTCATGCTGAATAGTATCTAGTACCTAACAATCCTTGGTAACCCGGACCCACTCCTGGTAGAAAAGGTGTGGTGTCCCGGAATGGGCCCCCAATCCACCATTGTGCAGGATGGAAGGTGGCACTTTTGGAGGTGGCAGAATCCTGGGGCCCGTGAACCCGATGAAAGGACTGAATCCAGGACTGAAAACCAGGAGAAGAAGAAAAGAAGAGCTTTCTTGGGAGATACCTGTGGGATCCTGGGTCTCCCCTGGAGGTCCGAGTAGCATGAATGAGGAAAACGTACATATGCCAAGGAGAATACACCCATATGCCTCCCAGGCACCTATTGCTTATCTTCTGGGAGGCAATGAGGCTTGGACTCACCCAAATCCTTAACCAATTTTTCTAAGTCTGCCCGAAACAAAAGCTTCCCTTTAAAGGCTAGCTGAATCAACTGGGACTTGAAGAACCTATCCACTGCCCAATGGTGAAACCATATCCAGTGTTGCATCACCGTCGATAGAGCAATGTCCTTAGCTGCCAAATGGATGATATCATACATAGCATCCAACAGAAAGGCTGTTGCCAACTCCGAGAGGGGAGTAATATAATCGGGAGCGAGAGACAGAATCCACTGAAACAGAGCTAAAGTCATTAGGCCTACACACACAGTCAACTAAACTGATTCCTCAGAAGAGGGTCCATCTTATGATCCAGGGGGTCCTTTTAGGGCTGTTTGGTCCTCCACTGGGATGGTGGTCTGCTTTGTGACCACTGTGAGACATCAATCGACTTTTGGCATGCTGAACCATGTGGTACACTCCTTCTGTAGCAAAGCGTAAAGCCTTTTGCAAACCTTCAGCCCCTTCACTGGGGAGTATGGCAAGCCCCACTCCAAGCGGATCATGCTTTTGATAACTCCAGAAAAGGAAATGCAATCAAAGACTTCTGAACCCCTTGCAGGAGGGAGTGATCTGTGGCCCCTATTCTGCTACTGGAAGTTCAGTCAAACACAGAGAAGAAGATACCTGAGAAATCAAAGCCACCAGTTTGTCCTTCCTGAACAGGAAGATAATACTGGATTTGTCATGATCCTCTGAAGGAGAAGACATCTCTTCCTCCAGGCTAGAATTATCACCCGAGACAACGGGACTGGACTCTGGGTCTCGCTTAGAAGGCAGCGCCCAAGCTGAACTCCAATTGGCCACTTAACCCCTCTTCTGAATGAGCAGAAAGAGATCAAGAGGACCTGGAGGCTCCTGGGTCCGAGTCACCACATCTGAAAGACTAAGCTTGCTGCAGAAAGGAGAAGAATTCCGGGGAGGACAACCTGGGGACCAGGAGCTCCCTGCCAGGCATTTGGCCTCTATTTTCGGAGGAAAGAGCAATCGTCAGACCCTTACTAGAAGGACAGTGGCCAGAGAAGTGAGTGCTTGAGCTGAAAGCTTGTTGATCATCCTTTTTGATAGCACCATCCAGTACTTCCTGCAATGAAGACAATAAGGTCAAGGCACCCTAGTCTCCTCGCTGCAAGGGGAGAGATGGGCCCTCCAAGGGCACATGAGAAGCTTCCATGCAAGAAGTGCAGATATGAGAATCCAGCGATGAGACACCCCACTTTCTACAGACTAGGCAGCGCATCTTAGAAGCCGGCATATTAATATCCACTGCCACAGAAAGCTAGGCAACACAGGCTCAAGGCATGCTGAAATGGTATTGTGCGCCATATGCTAAGGCCATAAAGACAGTAATGGCGCATGAGCTGCCATGTGGGCAAGAGCTGTGCACACAAAGGCTGTATGGCAGTAATATCATGCACTAGGACAGCACAGACACCACATGCTAAAGGTGCGCACTGGGGGAGGCATGTCAGAGGAACGGCAAAGCACAGGAAGCGCAATCAACGCAAACAGGCAGTTGGACAAGGCAGGAAAACATTAGTGCTGAACCAGTGGATGCCCTGAGCAGCCCAACCCGACTTATACACCATCAGTGGACAAGATCAGGAGACCCACAAACAAGTCAAAGAGACAGAAGCTTGGTTTTGGTCAGTACCATACCAAGCTAGAAATGCACCCTGTGCGACTAATGAATCTGGTGCCCCCCTACACCCAGTTACATTCAGTAACTCACTCTTTTTGAGCTTCCCGGATGCCCAGTGATGATATGAGCACCTTCTATGCTTGCACCCTGTGTAGCTGCACCACTCACACAGCCCTTGGTACAGCTCTTTTTTTGTACTCACTACTGGGGAGCCTCAAAGGCAGGAAAAACCATGCTGGACTCAGCACTACTCCCCTGTTGCCAGACTCTCAGTCACATGCCTCTGAAGAGTCCTCTTCAAATCTTTGGGGAGTAGTAGTGGGAAGGAGGAGGGTTTAGTTTAGTTTAATTAAAATTTGATATACCACTTCTCGTGAACAGTGAAGCAGTTTACAATGAATTAAAATCAAGTAAAAATCAAAATTTGAAAATAACTCCATTATTGATAGGAAAGATAGGTAGACATTAGAAATAGACAAAACTAAAGCCGGGGAGGGGGGGGGGGGGGAGGGTACTGAGGTTGTGTGAGACAGAAGAATCCTTTCCAAACTCCTTTTTCCAATCTTCTGGCTGCTCAGCAGGTCCTTAACATATAAGAATGTGGAGCTGAAACAATTTCCCTCCTCCTTATGGCATCCAAAAAAAGCAACGGGTGTCGTGCTCCAGTGAGAAAGTCACCAACAAGGGTGGTTGCTCATGAGAAAAATCAGTCTTTCCTATTTCAATCTTTCTTTGTTTTTCCAGATTTCATCAAAGCTGAAAAACTTGCATCCACCATCTGCTGGAGAAAGAGAAATACTGGCTATGCCCCTAGAGCAGAGGTTCCCAACTCCTGTCCTGGAGGGTCAAACACCATTCAGGTTTTCAGGCGGTCCCTAATAAATATGCATGAGATATATTTGAATACAATGGGGGCAGTGCATGCAAATGCATCTCATGCATATTTATTAGGGACAACCTGAAAACCTGAATGGTGTTTTGGCCCTCCAGGACTGGAGTTGGGAACCTCTGTCCTAGAGGAACAGACTGTTAATAGCACGATGATGTCATGTCTGGAACTTTTCTCTGTGCTGGTAGGGAAGCACAACCTACTTGTCTGGACTAGTCTAGCAGGATCATATGAAAGGCAATATTTTAAGGGCAACAAACATTTTTGTTAGGAAATTAAATAACTATAAAAGGAAAAGGAGGCAACTATAGTTCTTGAAAGAAGTAGTTGAAAAGATGAGAAAAAAAGGATGAACTCCATAAAATACAAGAGATCACAGAAAGAGGAAGACAAGCATCAATATTTGAAAAAGCTAAGAAAAACTATGAAAGTAGTCAGGAAAGCAAAGATGCAAATGGAAGAAAAATAGCCAATGCAGTAAAATGGGGGGGAGGGGAGGGGGGACAAAACATATTTTGGATATATTAGTGACAGGAGGAAGTGCATAAGGGATATTGTCAGATTAAAGGATGAAGGGGAGGAATATGTAGAAGCTGATGAGGATAAAATGGAATTGCTTAACAAACATTTCTGTTCTTTATTCACAGATGAAGGGTCAGGACCTCAGAAAACACACTAAAATAGGAATGGAAGTGAGGTGGATCTTGAATAATTTTCAGAAGATTGTGTTCATGAGGAGCCAGCTAAACTAAAAGTAACATAGTAACATAGTAAACAAAAGTACTTAGGGAAGTTCTGGAGGCTCCACTGTTTGACCTGTTCAATGCTTCTTTAGAGCTGGGAGTAGTCCCAAAGAACTGGAGAAGAGCACATGTGGTCCTTCTGTGCAAAAGTGGAAGTAAGGATGAGGTTGGGAACTACAGGCCAGTTGGTCTGACCACCATGGTGAGTAAATTAATGAAAACGTTGCTAAAACAGAGTATAGTGAGGTTTCTGGAATTCAGTGGATTGCTCAAGAAGGAGCATTTGGTTGATGGTGCGATACATGGTGCATGGTTGCTCTCTGGATATACAAGCATGTGCTTTCTCCTCTTGATAAAGCATACAGTGAAATGCCTTGCCGGCATCATTGGGGGCGTCGGAGGCTGCATATGATTTGTCCATACTGTTTGCATCACTGCTGGTCTGTTTCATGATTGAAGAGTTGAAGATCTGCCAGAGATAAGTGTGGTTTAATACCTATGTGTACACACGTTATATTACTGTGCCATGTTACATGCTCTAGGGGAGAATGGAGGTTATTTTGTGAGGAGTTTTTCTGGCCATTGATGTTCTGTGGGGAGCTTAGAGTGATGAATGCCTGCTTGTTATAGCTCTGGATCCCAGTTGTTCTGAGGCCTTTTCTCCTCCCTTTGTTTTTTTGTTGTCTTGAAGATTTTACATTAGTGGAGTGATTCTTTTTTTTTTCAGTTGAATGTAAATATTAAACAGTAGGGCTGATAGTGATGAGCCTTGTGGGAGTCCTTGCGTTTGTAAATAGCTTGATGATGTTTCCACACCTATGCGTACAGTTTGCTGTCGGTCAAAGAGGTAAGACCTGCACCAGTCTAATGCTAGGTTCTGAATGCCAATCAGCTGCAGCCAGGCTAGGAGGAGATTGTGGGAGACAGTGTCAAAGGCAGATGCAATATCAAGAAAGAGCAGAATAAATCCTTGTTTGGATTTGTTCATGCCTAAGATTAGGTTCTTCGTTAGTGTAACAAGCAGTGTCTCTACACCATGATGTAGGCGAAATCTGTGTTGGTTGTCATCAAGTGGATAATGGGCATCAATGTGATCCTGAATTTGTTGCTGAACAATTTTCTCCGTAACCTTGGCCAGGAAGGATAGGCTTGAAATAGGTCTGTAGGATTTTACATCTGCCGGATCAAGTTTAGGGTTTTTGAGTAGGGGTTTGATGAATGCAGCTTTTACAGGGGCTGGAAACACACCCATGGAGAATGAAATCTTTATGAGGTGGTGGATTATATGTACTTAGATCAGAGCATGCTGATTTGATCCAAAAAGATGGACATGGATCTGTTGGGGAGGTCGTAGTGTTAAGACCTCTTATTATACATTCTATTTGATCTGTTGAGTAAGGGTGGAAAGCTCCTAGTGCAGGAATGGTGGGATCATTGTTTTGTGCAGCTCAGGCCACTGCAGGAGGGGCAGTCGGCAGAGTAGCAGGAGTATTGCAAGGATTAGCCATATTGGCTTTGCTCTTGAAGTAGTTAGCGAAGACCTGTGGGTGTCATGTGATGTCAGTGTATTGCCTTGTGTTATCTTTGATTAGTGATTGGGTGATGCTGAAAAACTCACGGGGTCTGTTGATAGAATGCATAAGGAGGTTGGTATGGTGTTCTTTTCTTCTCAAATTAATTGCATTACGATGTTCTTGTAATGTCTTCATATAAATGCTCTTGTCAGTTTGGCGCCCAGAGATTCTCCATTTGTGTTCTAGACTGGAGCTTTGTTTGGTTTAGCAGTTCTTTTTTCAGATGTTAGGAGTGCCGCTTTACTTAAGGTAGAGTTCCAGGTGTGTTTTAATTCAAGTAAGTCAGAGATGTCTGTTTTGAGCCTTTGAGGAATGGTCGAAAACAGCGAGAGGGAGTCAGAATATGATTTCAGTGAGGCTCATGATCAGTTGTTGGCTGTGGGATGTGGAATAAGATGGCCTTGTGGTCTGACCAAGGTACTGGAATGGTCTGTAGCTGATGTAGATTGTTGACCGGTTGAGTAGTTAAAGGGGAGAAGATGAGGTCTAGGGTATTACCTCCAATATGGGTAGGTTTTTGTATTATTTGATTATAGCCTAACGAGGCCATAGCATCAAGGAATGCAGAGTTGTATTTCGATGAAAGCGCAGGGAGATTGAAGTCTCCTAGTATCAACATAGGCTTTTTCTTCGTAGAGGAGTTGCATGCTATGTCAAGGACGATTGATAAGTCAACAGCAGATGTAGAAGGGGCACAGTAGAAGAGGGCTGTATGAAAGGTGTTGATTGGAGATCAGAATAGCATCAAGGGTATTTGAATTATGTATGTTGTGGCACTGAAGTTGGAGATTATCTTTAGTTATGATTAGAACTCCGCCACCTCTTTTATTAGCCCTTGGGCAGTTTGGGAGCTTTATATGGTTAGTGATGACTGGGTCCATGTCAGTTAACCATAATTTGGTCACAAATAATATAATTTATAGATTTCAACATAGTCCAAGATTACAGGTAATTTGTTACAGATGGAACGCGTGTTTATTAGCATACATGTTGTTAGGTGTTGTTTATCAGAGGGTTTAAGTCCATGCCTTTTTACTGGAGGTTGACATATAATATGGATCAGATGCTTTTAGTAGATTGTGTGATGTGTTGTTGTATCAGAATATGGAATACCTTGCCATCTCTGGCCTTGGTTACATATGATTGGTAGCAATTTTGATTGTTGGAGTAGAGGGTCTATAGGATATGAGGGATGAATTATAAGGAAAATAAGTAGGAGAAAGGAGAGAATGTCTGCCATTCTTTTAAGAGTGCGTAGAGCTGTGCTAGTATAGCGGTGTACCTGTAGGGATTGAGGTAACAGTAGGAAAATACTAGGGGAAGAAGGAGATCAATTCTGAACAAGGAGTATCACTGAGCAGCACAATGTTGTAACTGTGGATCAGGTTAATTGTGTGATAGATTGAGTTGGTACATAGTAGTAAGCTACTCTATTATTATGTTGCAGTTCTAAGAGCAATGCCGTTAAACTTTCAATAGGTGTAACAGATTTAAACAAGGAGTGAGCTAAAAAGGGTTACAGTATCAAGCAAGGTATACATGTTTCTTAGCTGAGGGTATAAGGGAATAGGCAGTTTCAAACGTACCAATATTTATCTCTATATATAGCAAGGCAGCTTATATAATAGCTATTAGGCTTCAGTACCTGGTTATGTGATGTTTTCAGTGCCTAGCTTCCACGCCTAAGGGCCATGCCAAAGGGCCCTCTGGCGAGGCCCTCAGGTGCAGGCGCACCGGGAGGCACTGAAGTTTAAAAGTCCCGCGTCGGGCCCTGATTGGCCTTGTGGTGGAGCGCAGGAGGGGTTTCCTACCTCCTGCTCTCTGTCCCGATGCCAATCGGGGCTCTGAAGGATGGATGGAGCCGGCGGTAGTGGTTTTACTAAATATAGGTCTTGTCAGACAAATCTGATAAATTTCTTTAACTGAGTGACCAGACTGAGTGACAGTTGGATTGAGGGAGAGTGCTTGATGTGGTATACTTAGATTTCAGTAAAGCTTTTGATATTGTTCTGTGCAGGTAACTTAAAAATAAATTGAGCGCCATAAGGACGGATCCTAAAGTGACTGATTGGGTTAGAAACTGGTTGAGTGGGAGGCAATAAGGAGTACATGTAAATGGAGTTCATTCTGAGGGGAAGGATGTTATCAATGGCATGCCACAGGAATCTGTCCTTGATCTGATTCTTTTTAACATATTTGTAAATAACATTGTGGAAGGACTTTTTGGTAAGGTTTACCTCTTTGCGGATGATACCAAAATCTGCAATAGGGTAAACATCCAGGAAGGTGTACATAACATGAGGAGTGATCTAATGAAGTTTGAAAATTTGTCTAGAATTTGACAGCTGAGGTTTAATGCTGAAAAATGCAGAGTCATGCATTTAGACTTCAGAAATCCATTAGAGAGGGTGAAAAGAAGAGCAAGACCTGGAGCTGATTGTTTCTGATTATCTTAAGGTGGCTAAACAAGTAGAAAAAGTGATGGTGAAAGCCTGATGGGGGAGAGGAATAGCCAGCAGGAAGAAGGAGGTGATAGTGCCTCTGTATAAATCTTTGGTGAGACCTCATTTGAAGTACTATGTGCAATTCTGGAGACCACAACTTCAAAAGGATATAAACAAGATAGAGTTGGTACAGAGGGCGGCTAGTAAAATGGTCAGTGGTATTCATCATAAGGTATATAGGGATGGACTTAAAGATCTCAATATGTATGCTTTTTGGAAGAAAGATAAGAGAGCGGAGAAATGATAGAAATGTTTAAATACCTTTGTGGCATAAATGCACAGGAGATCTTTTTTCAACTGAAAGAAAGCTTGCAACAAGAAAGCATAGGATGAAGGTGAATGAGGATAGACTCAGGAGTAATCTGAGGAAATATTTCTTTATAGAAAGAGTGATAGATGTGTAGAATAGTCTCCCAGTTTAGGTTATAGAGACCAGGACAGTATCTGAATTAAAAAAACAAATGGGACAAATACCGAGGATCTCTAAGGGAAAAAAGGGATTGTAAAGCTTAGTAGCTGGAATGGAAAGACAGATGGGATAGGCTGTAGGTGCCCTAATTTTTTCTGTTTCTATAAATATCTGCAAAACTTGTAGCCACTTCCCCCTTATCATTTTGAAGCAGAGTAATCTGCTGCTGTTTCCTTTTTAGGCACGTTTTGCGTAAGTGATAGCACCTATTGTCGAGGGTCAAGTTGTCTATCCATATGCATGTTTGTTTGCGCATGCCTATGCTTACCCTTGGAAAGGAAGGAAAGGTCAGCTTTCTGCTCATGGGGACTCCATCTCCCATGGGCAAAAGAGGACAAAGATCACTTCTCTCTGCTTGTGGGGATCCCATCTCCTGTGAGCAGAAGGATAGAAGCCGAGCCCATCCCCCACGGGCAGATGAAGAATGAAGAGTACCCTGGACTCTGGCCTACGCGCAGTTGCAAAAAAAAAGGTTAGATGGGAGGAGCGATCTAGAGAAGGCAGGAAAATTTTAAGGGACAGTGAGCTTGTAAAAAAAAAGGAAGAAGGGTGAGGGTATGGAGGGCAGGGGATAGGAGTCTAGGAGGGTCAAGGGGAGAGAGTCTGGGAAGGGGAACACAGTGGGGGAACAGCAGGAGAGTGGTTGGAGAGGAGGAGGGAAAAGTGCAAGGTGTTGGAGGTTAAAGGGATGAATGCATGGGAACAAAAGGGCACAATGGAGGGGGGTGGGGATATTCAGTGGTGACGGCTAGCCATTCGAATGCAGCTATCTGCTGCCGCTGAAACTTAAACCCAGATATTCAATGCCTTGGTTTTATCCAGCCCCAACATTGTATATCCAGGTTGCCTGGATTGGCATGACGCTAACCAGCCAGTGGCAATATTCAGCTGATGCTCTGTTAGCTTCTGTGGTGAAAGTTAAGCCAGCCTTTGCTGCACCTTCCTTTCAGTGCTTTTCTATAATCGGGCTGTGGCTCAATATTGCTGCTGCCTGGTTATGGCCAGGTGCTGCCCCCAGAACGGCCCCATGCTAGCCTGTTAGCATTGGGATGTGCAGCAGTGGCATCCAGCCAAGTACCGCTAATCCTGTTGAATATCAGGCCCAATGCTTATATGCCGAAAGGCACAGCTTATGCTCCAAAACATGTACAGAGGCACCCCCACTTCCACACCATAGACATGCACAGTCACACACACACATACAGGCATCCCACTTCTGCCCTACGAACACACACACTCATACACACATAGACACCCCCACTCCACACTACATAGACACACATAAACACCCCAGCTCCATCCCTCCCACACACTTTCACACAGGTATTCCACCTGCCCATCATACACATACACTTATACTCACACAGATAGCCCATCCATGCACCACACACACACACACACAGGCACCTCAAAACTAAATATACAAACAAGAAAACTCCTCTATGCCTACGAGGTGGTTTATAAGAATCAGTGCATGCAGAGACTGTACATCCCTAGAGCTGAAGGAGGAAAGGGTCTCATAGAAATTGATTATATAGAGAGAGTGACTATCATAGGCCTCCAGACCTACTTAACAGCATCAACAGATTTGAATTCATGAAAAGTATGGCAGTATAAAAGTAAAAAAAAAAAAACAGACAAGTCTGCAGCCATTATTAAACTAGGACAAGCATTCTATCGAACATAAGGAATGGATGAGAATTTATGAAAACATACAGGGAAGGAAGCAACAGAATTTGTAAAACAAGAGAAAAGCTTTTTAAAGAATTAGGTTAGCAAAGAAGAAGAGGAAGAAGTGTATTCCTTAATACAGTGGGAAATACAAAGCATTACTCCAGGAGTCATTTGTTGATTAAATAAGGAAACATGAATGAATAAGAAGAGGCAGAATAAAATCTAAGAATGAGAGATTGATAGTTGTGGACCAGGACAGTGGATTACAGAAAAAAATAGTTCACAGCGAGCATAGAGGAAACAGGTAAAACAGATATACGCAGACTCTGTAAGAAAGAGCTGGAAATGGTTACTCAACTTGTAGCTGGTTGTGAAGTTCTGATGGCAGAAATTTTTATACAGACAAAATAAAGAGGCACGTCTCATCTTTTGGAAATTTTGTAGGCACTACAACATCGTTGTACCATAAAAGAGAATTACAAAGAATGAAGAAGTTATGATAACTTAGGACATTCCCATTCCAAATGTAAGAAAACCCAACATAAAGGTAAAGGAGAAAACCACCAGAAGGCATTGATAATAGAGGTACATAAGAAAATAAGCTATGCCATACTGTGTCAGACCAAGGTCCATCAACCCCAGTATCCTGTTTCCAACAGTGGCCAATCCAGGTCACAAATACCTAGCAGTTTCTCAAAAAGACACACAGGTTCCACAATGTTTGTAGTGGGGTAAGCAGTGGATTTCCCGGGTCCTCTTTAATAATGGTTTATGGACCTTTCCTCCAGGAATTTGTCCAAATCTTTTTTAAACACAAGTGTAGGAGTAGCCTAGTGGTTAGAACACTGGCTTGGTAACCAAGCAACCAGGGTTCAATTCCCACTAGCACTCCTTGTGGCCTTGGGCAAGTCACTTAACCCCCCATTGCCTCGGAAAAAAGGCCTGGCAATCTACTTCCGGTGACACTGCCAAGAAAACCCAGGAGCTTCTGGGTCACCAGGAGTCAGGACTGACTCAAAGGCACACATTGCATTCATCTTTGTTAGTGATATAGCGGAAGGGCTGTTGGGTAAGGTTTGCCTCTTTGCAGATGATACCAAAATCTGCAATAGACACCCAGGAAGGTGTAGATAACATGAGGAGGGATCTAGCTAAGCTTGAAGAATGGTCTAGAATTTGGCAGCTGGGATTTAATGTTAAAAAATGTAAGGTCATGCATTTGGGCTGCAGCAATCCAAGGGAGCAATACAGTATAGGAGGTGAAGTACTTTTGTCCACTAAAGAAGAGCGGGACCTAGGCGTGGTTGTGTCTGATGATCTTAAAGTAGCTAAACAGGTAGAAAAGGCAACGGCAAAAGCTAGAAGGATGCTTGGGTGCATACGGAGAGGAATGGCTAGCAGTAAAAAGGAGGTGATAATGCCTCTGTATAAGTCTTTGGTGCGACCTCATTTGGAGTATGGTGTGCAATTCTGGAGACCGCACCTTCAAAAGGATGTGAACAGGATGGAGTCGGTGCAGAGGGTTGCTACTAAAATGATTAATGGGCTTCATTATAAAGCATATGAGGACAGACTTAAGGATCTTAATATGTACACCTTAGAGGAAAGGCGGGATAGAGGTGATATGATTGAGATGTTTAAATACCTCCGTGGCATAAATGTTCAGGGAGAGAGCCTCTTTCAATTGAAAGCAAGTTCTGCTACAAGGGGACATGGGATGAGGGTGAAGGGAGATAGATTCAAGAGTGATATGCGGAAATATTTCTTTACAGAAAGAGTAGTGGATCCATGGAATAGTCTCCCAGTGGAGGTGGTAGAGATGAGGACAGTAACTGAATTCAAAAAAGCATGGGACCAACACAGAGGATCTCTAAGGGTAAAAAGTGGACTGTTGTAGTTGTTGTTATGGAAGGACAGACTAGATAGGCCATGTGGTCTTTTTCTGTCATCATGTTTCTATGTTTCTACACTAACCACTTTCACCACATCCTCCGGTAACAAACTTGAGTTTCATTATGCGTTAAGTAAAAAAATGTTTTCTCTTATTCGTCTTAAACGGATTACACTTTAGCTTCATTGCATGTCCCCTAGTCTTTCTATTTTTTGATGGTGTAAACAATCAATCTACATATACCCATTCCACTCCATTCGTTAATTTATAGATCTCTATCACGTCTCTTTTCCAGGTTGAAGAGCCCTAAACTTTTAAGCCTCTTCTTATAGAGGTGTCCTTCCATCCCCTTTACCATTTTGGTGGCTCTTCTCTGTAGACCTTTTCTAATTCCACTATATCCTTTTTAAGATACGGTGACCAGAATTGCACACAATATACAAGGTGTGGTCACACCATGGAATGATACAGAGGTATTATAATATCCATGGTTTTATTCTCCATTCCTTTCCTTATGATTCCTAGCATTCTATTTGCCTTCTTGGCCGCTGCTGCATACTGGGCAGATGGCTTCAATGTGTTAACCACAATGACGCCTAAGCCTTTTTCCTGGGTGGTGGTTCTCAATGTGGAACCTTGAATCATATAACCATAGTTTGGGTTGTTCTTTCCTAGGTGCATAACTTTGCACTTGTCCACATTAAATTTCATCTGCCATTTGAACGTCCAGTCTTCTAATTTATCAAGGTCCCCTTGCAATTTTTCACAAACCTCTTGTGTTTAATTTCGTATTATCTGCAGATTTCATTACCTCACTCATTACTCCCATTTCCAGGTCATTAACGAATATATTAAAAAGCAGTGGACCCAGCTCAGATCCCTGGAGTACTCCACTATTCATTTTGCTCAATTCAGAAAATTGGCCATTTAGCCCTACTCTCTGCTTTCTATCTTTTAAACAGTTCCTGATCCACAATAGTACATTGCCTCCTATCCCATACCTTTTTAATTTTGCCAAAGGTCTCTCATGAGGGACCTTGTTAAAGGCTTTCTGAAAATCCAGATTCACACCTTCAAATAAAAATAACAAATTAGTAAGACAAGACCTTCCTTGACTAAAGTCATGTTAGCTTTCTCCCATTAAACCATGACCATTGTGACAAGGCAGAGCCCCAGAAACAGGAGAAAATGGGTTTAAATCACTATCTGTCACCTCAGATGCTTGGAGAGGCAGGACAGGAAGGGGTTAAGTTTCCTGCTCACAAACATTCTCTGCAGAGAAGAGCAGGGAAAGAACCACACCCTAGCTCTAGGCTAACCCAGAGACATAGCCAATCAGGGAGGTGGGAGGAGTCAGACCGGATTGGGCCACTCTGCACTCATAACCAGGAAGCAGCAGTTAGTAAGAAGGAGGGGCTCGAGGAGCAAGCACTGGAGCAGCAAGCCCTCGAGGAGCAAGGCCTGGAGAAGAGGAACTGGTTACAGAGCAGTGCAAGCAGAAAGGCTGAGCCCAGAGGAACTAAGGAGAGAACCAGGGAAGGGAGAGTTCCTGCAAGTGGTCCAGGAAGAGACACAGGCAGACCTCAGCTCCATGAGAGAGAAAACCTTGGAGGTGACCCAGAACTGGATTCAGAAGCCTGGAATACTGACTTGGAGTCAGGGGAGTTCCCCAGAGGCAGACGCTGCAAAAACCAGGTCAGAGCAAACTCTTCTAAGCCTTGTAAAGTAAATAGCTTTGAAAGAAGTCAGTCTATAGGAACTGACAATAGACTGCTTGCTAAAGGAGGCAGGGGTAAATCAGGCCCTGAATATAAACCTGAAGTTAATAGAGGGAAGAGGGGCTATAGAAAAGTCCCTGTTAGAAAGCTGCAAACATTTCCCTGCGATAGACAGCATGAGCTAAGCTCTAGTTCAGAAGAGCACACACCTGCTTGCCAGCAAGAAGCTAATTGGCAGCAACCGTGCAGAGAGCTAAGAGAAGCCTTTGAAGACCAGGCAGAGCTGAGGGATCTTACAAAGCAGCTACATAAGGATTTGTATGATAGAGTAAAGAACTATAAGTATTCCTAATTGATGATTGAGTGCTGAGAAGCCTTAAGCAAATGTTCTAGAACCTGCATGAGAGACAGCAGCGTTCTAGTGAATGGAATGAATCAAAGCTTCATGTGGTACAGCTGTGAATAGAAGGCAATATAGAGAAACTGCTCCTACACAAGAAGGCAGTCATTAATAAGCCAGCGTTGTGGAGATTGCCATTTCTATGGGAAGCTGTTTAACACTAGAAAGAAGTACAACAGGAGAAAGATTCTTTATTACCCGCAGATACTGAGAAAGCAGTACTAGAGGATTGAAACCCTGTTGTAGTAATGAAGCTGGAAGAATGATGAATGCTTGTAAATATTTTATGTGTCCCTGAGAAGTATCAGGAGAAGCTATATGAACACTTGAACTTTTATTTGGTACAGAAGGTTACCATTATACTTCTGTGGCGGGGGAGTAAGTCCTGTACGGTGTCCTTTGCTATACTTTGTGCAAATACCTTATGCATGAATAAAGCATTACTTACTTTGGAAACCCAACCTTGGCTGTCGTCACTCACTCCACAACTACAGTAGGAAGGCTTCAGCACTAACAAGGACTCTTTTAAACTCACCCCACTGTGTGGCTCACATCCCCTTGGCCTGCTTACGCCACAGGCTAGGCGGTGCGTTGTCACATAGTAGGGGGGTGGAGTTTTGGCGTAGTTGTTTCGGATTATAAAAAAAAAAAAATTGTTGCCTTACACAGAAGAAGTGATTAACCACAGATACCAGTAAAGTTCTGAAGAGTGGACACTTTGAAAAAAAAAAAAAAAAAAAAGAGAGTTTTTTCACCAAGATACCTGAAGAGCTTACCAGTGCTGCAGATTACAAGTTTCAGCTGAGGTGGACCAGAGTTCCTGTTATTGAAGGCTACCATACTGCTGACAAGCGAGATACTCCACTTGTAGCAGGTAACCCGTAGCTAAGAGGGTCATCTTAGGACACTGCTACAAGAGGGTGGTAATCTGGCAGAGCTAAACTGGGAGCAAAGGAAGGTGCTTTTGTGGTGGTGCCGCACTTGGTGTTTCTTTTTCTATTCCCTACAGGTACATCGAAATGGATCCCACAACTTTGATGAGTTGGGTTGCGGAGAGATTCCTGGAGCAGGAGGCAAGATCGGTGCAGACCCAAGAGAGGATGGCAGCGATGTTACGTGCCCAGCAGCAGCCGGTGTTGGACATGCTAGGATCCTGGATGAAAGAGCAGAAGCGGACGTCGGAGACACTACAGAATGTGACCAGTTCGCTAGGAACTGCCACAGGACTTGGAATGCTTGGACAGGGAATGTTATCATTAGGCCAGTGGTCTAAGGACGCTAATATTGATGACCACCTCGAAGTGTTTGAGCGTATAGCAACCATGAGCGGATGGCCCAAAGAACACTGGGTTATCCGATTGGCTCCATCCCTCACGGGAGAGGCTCTCACGGCCTACAAGGAAATGCCCAGTGCTCTAGCCAACGATTATGGAGCTGTCGTTGAAGCAATACGAGACAGATTAGGCCTAACACCCGTGGTGTATCGCCGACTTTTAAGAGGGTGCAGGTTAACCCCAGGCGAGACACCACAGGCCTTATGCCATAGGATAAAGGCTTTGGCATACAAATGGCTATCTCCACAAGGTAAGAGCATAGACACAGTAATAGATGATATTATACTTGAACAATTCTTAGAAGCACTACCCCGGGAAGTACAGTCCTTCCTAATCCTCCAAGACTGCCACAATACTAAGGACGCCGTTGCCCTTGCTGACCGGTTCCTAGAGGCGCAGGCCTTAGGTCAGAGGAGGAAAGGTGTTCCAGAAAGTACAGTCTTGAGGGAACGAGGAATGAAGGGAGGAGTACAGATGGGTGAATCTTCATCTAGGCCTTTGTTTAGCCCTGGTATGAATGAGCGAAAGTGTTTTGCCTGTGGTCAAAAGGGACACCTCAGGAGGAATTGTAGCACTAGGCTAGCACTAATCACCACCCAGTCCAAGGAGGTTGGGGAGGGGTTCTTGCTGATGGTCACAGTAAATAATATCCCGGTTGAAGCCTTGTTAGATTCAGGCGCAGACCAGTCTATGGTCTCGGAAAGCCTATGGAAGGAGATAGGACCTCAGAGTGGGAGTGATAAAGAGCACCCTGAGGATAAAATTAAGATTCAATGCGTGCATGGTGCTGCCACAGCACACCCAAGGCGCATAGTAACAGTAAAGGGAATGGGTTTAAGTAAGGATATCCCAGTAGCGGTGGTACCAAGGTTGCCCCATCCTATTGTATTAGGCAGGGATTGGCCGCAATTTCGAAAGGGCCTAGCTAAAGGTTTAGCTGCTGCTGCTGATAGCGAGGAAGGATGGAAGTTAGGTCTAGTATCCACACGAGCCCAAAGCAAAGCTGGGGTGAAGAACCAGGTCCCCGCTAAGGATTCCCTGGCAGACTTACCCTCCCATAGCGGTTTGGTGACGCCCTCTAGAGAGCGTGTAAAACCCCAGAAGGGGAGAAACGTAAAGAAAAGCAAGGCCGGGCCTTGAATAGAAACAAGCTAGCGACAGGGCAGGAGCTACCATGGGCTTCGGCCGAGTTAGTAGCAAAATTTCCTTCTTTTCTGGAGGAGCAAAGGCAAGATCCAGCCCTGACCCATGCTTTTGATAATGCAAATAAGGGAGGGGGATCGTTGCCGCGTTTTTATGTGGAAGGGAACGTGCTGTATAGAGAAAGCTTGGACCCCAGTTCTGACCATACCCGGAGGCAGTTAGTGGTGCCTAATACGTTTAAAAATTTGGTTTTACGTTTAGCTCACGATCATCCTTTGGGGGGGGCACAAAGGGGCCCAAGGTACCTTAGACCAAATTTTGGGTCGTTTTTATTGGCCCGGGGTCTTTCGTGAGACTGCGAAGTTCTGCGAGGCCTGTCCCTCATGTCAGAAAGTTACGCCTCGGCTACCGGGGAAAGTACCGCTGATACCAGTCCCGCGTATCTCTAGACCAATAGAGCGTTTGGCAATGGACATGGTAGGTCCTTTAATTCGGACTCCCAGGGGGTTTCAATATATTTGTTATCGTGGACCATGCCACGCGTTTCCCCTGGGCAGTTCCCTTAAGGAACACGTCAGCACGCACTATTGCCCTGGAATTACTGAAACTCTTTTGCGAGATAGGGTTCCCGCGAGAAATTCTCACGGACAGGGGTACGAATTTCCTGTCTCATTATCTTGCCCAGGTCTGGGATGCCTTTGGCATTAAGCACGTTAAGACGGCGGCCTACCATCCCCAGACCAATGGTCTGGTGGAACGGCAAAACCAGACCATTAAAAGGATGTTAAGAAAAAGCCTGGAGGGGGAGGTAGCTGAATGGGACATGATGCTCCCCTTTATACTTTATGCCTGTCGCGAGCGGAAACAAGCTTCCTTGGGGGTATCCCCGTACGAGCTGTTGTATGGGCGAGCGCCCCGAGGTGTGTTAGACATTCTACGGGATCAATGGGTAGAGCCTGCTAGAGAGGAGGTGGAGGTACCCCAGTTTTTAAAAGATTTAAGGGGCCGGTTACAACGCACGTCCCAGATAGGGGATGACAATATGGTAGCCAGCCAAGCTAGGCAAAAGAAGTATTATGACCGACGCACGCGACCTCGACGATTAGAGGTCGGTGAAAAGGTCATTGTAATGGTGCCGGGCCATCGTCCGAAATTTGAAAGTACCTGGAGAGGACCCTGCCGGGTCATCAAACAGGTAGGACCCGCCACATATACCGTAGAAACTAGAGGAGGGAAACAACAGAATTTCCACGTGAATGTTTTGCGGTTATGGCATGACCGAGTAGCTTTAGCTCAGTTAGCTATAAGAGAGGATACAACTGCTAGTCCTGATCACCAGAGTAAGATTCCGTGCTGTTCTGCATTTATTCAACCAGCCCGGAATATCTTAAATGGGGGGTTATGTGACAAGGCAGAGCCCCAGAAACAGGAGAAAATGGGTTTAAATCACTATCTGTCACCTCAGATGCTTGGAGAGGCAGGACAGGAAGGGGTTAAGTTTCCTGCTCACAAACATTCTCTGCAGAGAAGAGCAGGGAAAGAACCACACCCTAGCTCTAGGCTAACCCAGAGACATAGCCAATCAGGGAGGTGGGAGGAGTCAGACCGGATTGGGCCACTCTGCACTCATAACCAGGAAGCAGCAGTTAGTAAGAAGGAGGGCTCGAGGAGCAAGCACTGGAGCAGCAAGCCCTCGAGGAGCAAGGCCTGGAGAAGAGGAACTGGTTACAGAGCAGTGCAAGCAGAAAGGCTGAGCCCAGAGGAACTAAGGAGAGAACCAGGGAAGGGAGAGTTCCTGCAAGTGGTCCAGGAAGAGACACAGGCAGACCTCAGCTCCATGAGAGAGAAAACCTTGGAGGTGACCCAGAACTGGATTCAGAAGCCTGGAATACTGACTTGGAGTCAGGGGAGTTCCCCAGAGGCAGACGCTGCAAAAACCAGGTCAGAGCAAACTCTTCTAAGCCTTGTAAAGTAAATAGCTTTGAAAGAAGTCAGTCTATAGGAACTGACAATAGACTGCTTGCTAAAGGAGGCAGGGGTAAATCAGGCCCTGAATATAAACCTGAAGTTAATAGAGGGAAGAGGGGCTATAGAAAAGTCCCTGTTAGAAAGCTGCAAACATTTCCCTGCGATAGACAGCATGAGCTAAGCTCTAGTTCAGAAGAGCACACACCTGCTTGCCAGCAAGAAGCTAATTGGCAGCAACCGTGCAGAGAGCTAAGAGAAGCCTTTGAAGACCAGGCAGAGCTGAGGGATCTTACAAAGCAGCTACATAAGGATTTGTATGATAGAGTAAAGAACTATAAGTATTCCTAATTGATGATTGAGTGCTGAGAAGCCTTAAGCAAATGTTCTAGAACCTGCATGAGAGACAGCAGCGTTCTAGTGAATGGAATGAATCAAAGCTTCATGTGGTACAGCTGTGAATAGAAGGCAATATAGAGAAACTGCTCCTACACAAGAAGGCAGTCATTAATAAGCCAGCGTTGTGGAGATTGCCATTTCTATGGGAAGCTGTTTAACACTAGAAAGAAGTACAACAGGAGAAAGATTCTTTATTACCCGCAGATACTGAGAAAGCAGTACTAGAGGATTGAAACCCTGTTGTAGTAATGAAGCTGGAAGAATGATGAAAGCTTGTAAATATTTTATGTGTCCCTGAGAAGTATCAGGAGAAGCTATATGAACACTTGAACTTTTATTTGGTACAGAAGGTTACCATTATACTTCTGTGGCGGGGGAGTAAGTCCTGTACGGTGTCCTTTGCTATACTTTGTGCAAATACCTTATGCATGAATAAAGCATTACTTACTTTGGAAACCCAACCTTGGCTGTCGTCACTCACTCCACAACTACAGTAGGAAGGCTTCAGCACTAACAAGGACTCTTTTAAACTCACCCCACTGTGTGGCTCACATCCCCTTGGCCTGCTTACGCCACAGGCTAGGCGGTGCGTTGTCACACCATCTACAACATGTTCAGTAATTTTGTTCTTTATAATAGTTTCTACCATTTTGCCCGGTACTGACGTCAGGCTCACCAATCTGTAGTTTCCCGGATGAACCCTGGAAACCTTTTTAAAAATTAGTGTTACTTTGGCCATTCGCTAATCTTCAGGTATTACAGATGATTTTAATGATTGTTCACAGATTACTAATAGCAGATCTGCAATCTCATATTTCAGTTCTTTCAACATCTTCAGATGTATACCATCTGGTCAGATATGCTACTCTTTAGTTTATCAAATAGTTGTAATACATCTTCCTGGTTTATCGATATTCTTTTAAATTCTTCCATTGCATCACCTTTAAATACCATTTCAGTTAGTTCCAAGTGATTATTTTATGAATCACATGGAGAGGGAGAAGATCCTGAAGTACAGTAGCAAGAATTGCAGTCACAGATACAGAAAATATGGCAGAAAGATACAGAAATATTTTTTATTGTATTGAAAGCCACAAGCCTGATTAAGCGGAATTGCCAATCACACCTTGATAAATTACCCAAATACGTTTCTTCTTATGAACTCCAAGAGGAAGCTCTCTTTGGCACAATGCAAATACTACGGCGAGAATTAGCAGTAAATTTGAGAGACTGAGATCATACTTAGCAGCGTGGAGTAGTAGCCAAATGGTTAGACTACTGGCTTGAGAACCAAGAGACCAAAGTTCATTTCCCACTAGCATGCCTTGGGCAAGTCATTAAACCTCTGTTGCCTCAGGAAAAATCCAAGTTATCAATGTCCCTGTTTAATGTATATTACCAAGTTTAAGTTACAATGTAAACTGCTTTGACTGAAATGATAAAGTGGTATAAAAAACCTGGTAAATAAATAAATACTCCACAAAGCCTGACTTAGGAGTGAGGCTCATGACTGTCATCGTATTCACAAAACTAATACCAATAGAAAAGCTGTGTAAGAGCAAAACTACTGTCAAAATAATATCAAATGATATCTGCTCTTAAAACAGAAATCTCAACTAACAAAATCTTATATCACAACCTATACACATTTCACAGGCAAAATGACCTCAGCAAAGCTTATATCCCACAGTTAGTGAAAAATCACCATAGGGAGCAGCATACGCTAACATCACTGGTCAAAATGCCACCATTCAACCACCTATAACTCTATATATACCAAACCTTAAAACACCCCCTAATTATTCTTGGGAAAAAACACTTTAAACTGACTTCTAAAACTTCCACCATACAAACATACAACACATACAAACAGCGTCTCAAATTCACACAAGTCTGCCAAATTTGCGTAACAAGGAGTTATACAGAATTCCACCAAAGCTGTAATCTCTCACCTAAAAGAAAGAGAAAGTAATTAGGCAAAAGCCAGGAATAACAGCACAGAAGTGCTCCATGTACTTATCTTCTTAACAGCAAGCTGGCACCGCAATGCCCCATTGCAAGCAAAGGTTCCAATGTTTACGAACAGGATCCTAAGGATCTCCAAATATATATGGTAGCAGGAAAAGAATTTCGCTAAAATTAAACAAATTTTCTTCACACCCTACAGAAGCTTCCGTTTCGCCGAAATATGGCTTCTTCAGGGGTTTAATGATAAACCATCCTCTTCTTCTCAATCAGTTAGCTCTCCCGCCATCGAACAAGATGGCGTGTGACGCACTATTTAACAAGAACCCACAGCCAATCAACATCTCAATGCCCCCAGAACGTCATCATTAAACTCCCGTTCACAAAACTCCCGTTGCGGTGCCAGCTTAGTATAGACCCTTCACAACACGGATTCAGAGAAGCTCATGGTATAGAAACCATCCTCACTACCCTATTCAACAACGTAATCATGGGAATTGACGATTCACACCAAGGATTCATCCTAATCTTCATGGACATTGCATCCGCATTCGATTCCGTGAACCACGACACACTCTTACTCCGCCTCAGAGACAAAGGTATACAAGGTCTGGCCTTAGTGTGGTGCAGATCATATTTGAGCAACAGGCTACAACAGGTCAGAGTAGGCTCCAATACATCTGATCCATTCACACTCAAACAAGGAGTCCCCCAAGGTTCATCCCTCTCATCACTCATGTTTAATATTTATATGCAACCCATCTGTGACCTTATCCGCTCGTTCAACATCCAGTGCTTAGCATACACAGATGATATCCTGATGTACACATCCTTCAAACTGGATCAACCGGATTTCT
Source organism: Ichthyophis bannanicus (assembly GCA_033557465.1). Classification (NCBI taxonomy): domain Eukaryota; kingdom Metazoa; phylum Chordata; class Amphibia; order Gymnophiona; family Ichthyophiidae; genus Ichthyophis; species Ichthyophis bannanicus. The sequence continues at coordinate 921,688,375 of CM066032.1, read as the reverse complement.
CAGCAATAACAAAATGCTTTGAAGCAGTATCTGAATGGCTCCTCACCCAAAACTTACGCATCAATCACAGCAAGACTGATGTCCTATTTGTCTCACGAAATAAGAACTTCATACCACCGCCATCCATTCGAGTCAACAACTACGACCTCGCAGTCAAACCTACCATCCGGTATTTGGGCATCATCCTTGATCAAAAGCTGGATATGTCCCCGCATATCAAGAATATCACTAAATCCATCTACCACAAGATACGGTCTCTACACCACCTCCGCCCGCTACTTGACCCCCCTGATTATCGCTCCATATTCCAAGCACTGGTTACCCCTCACCTTGATTTTGCCAACATTATCCTCCTTGGGCTCCCGCAAGCAACACTTAACCCGCTCAGGCTAGCCATGAACTCAGCAGTAAGAATACTCACTGGAACATCTAAGTCAGACCACATAACTCCAGTACTGATGAACCTGCACTGGCTGCCTCTACACGCTAGAATCCTATATAAAGCCCTTGTCCTAACTTTTAAGGCATCGAAAAATCAGCCCCCCACTCCGCTCACCAAGCTCATCCAACCTATACCCTACAACAGAAATAGACGCTCATCATGTCTGAATAAACTTCAGGTGCCAAAAACACTCATGAATTGTTCAAGGACAACATCCAATAGAGCCTTCTCACTTTTCATTCCAGGAGCTTGGAATGCTCTCCCCCCAGAAATTCGTGCCATTACAAATATCTTGGCGTTCAGAAAGGCTATCAAACATCACTTGTTCCTAAAATATTACCCCAATTCCATTCCCACCAGTCAATCTCAACATAATAGACATCATTACCAAAACCCACATCTAACACAACCCCTTCTAGAAAATGGTTAGCTCGACACTCCTTTTACTTATCCGCTTTACACATTACAATGCCAACCTTGTCCCTTGTATGATCTTTAAATTTTTAATTACATAGCTCTGTACATAGTTCATCCCCTTGTTCTTCCAGGTTGTATTCCCTGTTGATTGTAAACTCAGTGTAACCTGTTACATTGTTGTATATTTTGTTTAAATGTAAACCGCACTGATTATAATAGCGCGGTATATAAGAAATGCAAATAAATAAATAAATATCTTCTTATTTCAATTTCCACCCACTTTTCTGTCATTGAATGCCGTTCCTCCTGATTACCCCTCTATGGGCCTGATTCTGTCCCAGATGTAGAACCCCTCTGTACATCTGGTCTGAATCGGTTGTATTTATTTATTTAAAAGGATTTATATCCCGCTTTAACCTTGAATCAAAGCGGTTTACACTGTAAATCAATCAATTGGGATGGTGCGGGGGTGTCGGCATGCAGTGGTGGTGAAGGTAGTGTATGTGGGTGTGTGGGTAGGTACATCTTGATTTGGGGTGCATATATACATGTTTGAGCTATCTAAATTGGGTTATATACAAGGATTGGGGGTGGGCTGTCGCAGGGCGGAGAAGGTATACTGCGTAAATATTAGAGTCATGTAATGTCACCATAATGCTCTGTGTAGAGCGTTGTTTTGAGTGATTTTCGGAAGTCCTTAATAGCGATCATTGATCTTAAGCTGGCAGGGAGGGAGTTCCAAATGGCGGGTGCTGCCAGGGATATGACTTTCTTTGAAGTGGTTTGCCTCATTTTGGTGAATTCTTTGGGGGTTGTGATGGTGTTCATGGTACCTCTCCTTCTGGGTCTGAGGCTGGAGTCAAAGCTAATGATTGCCTGCAGACTGTCCATTGAGATGTCCCGTTTGATTCTGAATAGGCTCAGTATGGTTTTGTAGCAGACGCGAGACTATTGGAAGCCAGTGTAGGAGGTTCATAATGGCGGTGATGTGGTCATGCCTTGTGGATCCAGTTATTATTCGCGCAACTATGTTCTGTGCCAACTGTAAGGGTCGGAGTGTGTGTTTTGATAGGCCAAGGTAAATTTGGTTACAGTAGTCCAGGATCAGTGTGGTAGACCGTTCTGAAATGTTCTTGGGAGAGAATTGGCTTGAGGCGTCTGATGATTCTCATCTTGAAGTATGTGTTTTTGACGGTTCTGCTGATCTGGGACTGGAGGTTGAGCTCTCTGTTGAGGGTGATTCCGAGGTAGCTTATCTCTGATTTTATGGGTATTGTGACCTTGTTGAGTTCGATGGTGGATGGGGGGGGGTGTAGGTGGTGTTTCTGGTCATTAGTAGAGCTTCTGTTTTGTTGTAGTTTATTGTCAGATTGTTTTGTAGTAGCCATCTAGTCATTCGTTGTAGGCAGTCTGCTATTTTTGTGTAGTCTGGGTTGCCAATGTTAATCGGTGTGTACATCATTATCTTGTCTGCATAGATGGAGTATTGTATGTTGTGTTCCTTGATGATGCCGCAGATGGGCTGTATGTACAGAAGGGATTGCGATTCTGATCCCGTGGGGCATGTCTAGCCCCGCGGGATCAGAATCACGAACAGTCCTGCATGTGCAGGCCGGGACTGTGATTCAGTCTGGCCTGCACGTGCAGGAATGTCACCAGCTAACTCAGTCAAGGCTCTTCAATGGAGCCGCGGCAACATGGTGTCATGTTGCCATGGCACTGCAGTTTCATTGAAGAGCCGCCTTGCCGGCCGCCTGAACAAAGTGGTTATTCCCCGCAGCTTGACCCCTAATCTGGCCTCCTAAGACCAGGGTCGGGCTGTGGGGAATGTCCCCTGGCCCCCCCCCCCGCCCCATAAGTGCTCCGGCAGGTTAGAAAAAACACATCCAGGTAACGTATTCCACCTTGGAGGTGGAATAACTTCCCCAAACATGTTGCCAGCCCTGGATGTACAGGGCCGACATTAGAATCGGCCCTGTACATCCAGGGCCAGCGAACACCCATTGTCCGCCCATTCCCCACCCCCATCTAACTGACCCGCACAACTGGCGGGGAAGTTCTTCATGGCTCAGAATAACACCCTGTGTGTCTAATCTTTCTTATTGGATTGATTTCTGTTTTAAATTATTAGAGTCTATTTTAATTTAATCTGTTGTGATCTATATTTAGTAACCTATTCTGTAAACCATTCTGGTTAAACATAAAAATGGTATATTCAGTTTTTAATAAACCATATATGTCACCATGTATGTGTCCCCGCCTCCTGTTTTGGAAACGGAAAAGTGCTGCAGCGCATCAGTAGCCAATAAAGCTGCAATATTTACTTGTTAGCTTCTTTTCAGTAGATGAAAAATATTAAGGGAATGAAAGGGCATTCTTCTCTGTACTGTTGACAGCTGACTGAAATGAGCACTTTTCAAATGTCTATGTGTGCTCAGGAGCAGTTATAAACATGGCCATGTTTGCTGGTGGATTTGAATATATGGTGGTAAATTAACATCAAGCACAAATGTGTATCTTTTTTTGGAACACTCTGGATGCTCCTCCAGCATACCACTGTGTGATTGCTCGTGACCCCCAAAGTGACTTGCAAAGGTCACAAGGAATGACAGTAGCAGAAACAGGTTTTGAATTCTGGCTTCCCTGGTTTTCAGCCTATTGCTCTAACCACTAGGCTACTTCCTCTCCTTAAGCCATTTCCTCTCAAAGCATGAGTTGTATTTGGAGATGTGTATTTCTTGCATATTTTAAAAATAACATGCTAAGAATTTAGTTGAACCTACTCTTGCCATCTTACTGGGCAGACTAGATGGACCATACTGGTCTTTATCTGCCGTCATTTACTAGGTTACTATATGTTACTATGTTAACCTTGTACATGCATTGTTCAGTGCAGTACAGAGCCTGTCACCTCGAGGACTGGAGTATTCTCGGGATGGGCACAGAAATACAGAGCCTATTATCTCTAGTAGCTGAGGGCTCAAGTGGGCATAGGGATATAGAGCCTGTTGCTTCTAGGATTGGAGAGCTCAGGAGACAGGCACAGAGATACAGAGCCTGTCACCTCTAGAACTGGAGAGTTCAAAAGGGATACAGGGTCTATCACCTGTAGGATTAAAGGTTCAGGAGATGGGTGTGGAGATATAGAGCCTGTCATCTCTAGGCCTGGAATGCTCTTAGGTCACAAGCACTTGACACTGCGTCATTACAAGAATATCCTCAGGAGGGGAGGAGGGGGGGCTTTTTACTGTTATAAATGGAAGCATATCTGTGACCTGGCTTCTTGCAATGAAATCTAGCTCGCTCCCTTCCCCAACTCCTGTCATGGACTGTACAGTGCCTCTTTCCATCTCTCTCCTTCCCCAGCTTCATAAATGTGTTCTTTCAGTTGTCAGTAGCTGCATTCATTATCCTATGTTTTGATTGCTGGGTTTTTCACCAACACATCAGATCATCCCCATTGCCCTGCAACTTCCTCTAGCTCTCTGCTGTCTTTGCCTTCAGCATTCGTTACATATTTCCTTCTGATCATGCCTTGAAAAAGGTTTCTTTTTCTTTCACTTCCATATAAGGTCATCAAATACATCACTTTCCCACCCCGAAGTCTGCAGTCTCCACCTACTGCAGCCTTATCTCCTTATAAGGACATTTAGGATAACACAGAGTCTCTCTTTCTCTACACGTTAACAGCAGAAACTGCAAAAGGGAAAAAATGTGTCTTTTGCACACCGCCTACTTAGATCTTTATATACACAGCTCTGTAATCATTTGTGCCACGGCTAGCATGACACCTGCTCTCACCATCTCTTCCATTTCATCTTTGCTTCCCAGCCTGAAGCTTGAGATGAGAATTCAGGCAGAAGAATTAGCACAGTTCAAACAAGTTCCACATAGAGCCCAGTTTACATTATGTAAAGGTGATGGGAAGGGGGGGGGGGGGTAGCATTTTTTTCATCTGTGAAAGAACTAGTACTATGTGGGCGACGAGACGTGCTGCAGCTGTAGAGTGGAAGAGGGAGAGAGTGGGAGCTTTTTCAGCATGGTGCTTTACATAGGCTTTCCAAGAGCTTTCTGGGAGTTGTAGTTTCTAAGGAAATTCAGCTCCCTCATCCATCCTCCTGCCCTTTGTTCCCTTGCTTGTGAGTAACCGAGTAAAGGGGGAAAGAAATGCTTAAATATAGGCTGTCTGTCTTTTTTCTATAGTTGCATTCATGAATTTAATTTCCTTTAGTTTCAGGTCCTGTTCTTTGTGCTAGTTGTGAAAAACATATTAAGGAGAGGCAGTGTGCATTAAATGTGTAGGTAAGTCACTACTTCCAGCCTTGGATGTGCTAGCAGAGTAAAGGAACAACACTGGGGTGCAGTGCAGAACAGAACAGTTTGAGTCCAGTATAAACTAAGCATTTTTTTCTGTAGACCTAAAAGAGCAGTTTTCAAAGCAATTTTACCTAGATTTATTGACTCTTCTGAAAACTAGAGTCCCTGAACTTTTCAAAGCAGCGGGGACCATATAATAGAGGGTTCAAAGCCTGATGAATCGAAAAGGCACAGATTTGAGTATATGCAACATAGGCAATTGCCTAGGATGCCATATTTGAAGATACAAGAGCCTTATTTTGCTTGTTTTAGGACTGTGCTCTATGATCTCCTGGGGCGAAGCCCTCCCCTTGGGTGCCAATATCTTAAAGCTGGCCCTGGAATTGAGGGCTGGGGGATGGTGTTTCTGGCCTCTTTGATGAATGATGGGAACAGGTAGAGAGGCAAAGGTAGGGCTCCCAGGGGTGTGGCAAGCTGTCAATAATTTATTTATTTATGTATGCAAATACATAAATGAATTAGATGTATATCAGCTGATAAACCCTCCCTCCCTTCACATAGCATCAAGGTGATATGCATAACCAGGATAAGTTACACTGTATGTAGTCCAGTAAAATACAACAAACATATTGTGCCTGATAATAGTGGCAGTGACTAGTGCTGAGCAAAAGATCCAGACTATATCTGGCCACTGACATTGAATATCTGGGTCAGCCGGATAGCAAAGAGGCTAACCGGGCAGTGGCGATATTCAGCTGCTGCCCAGTGAGCTTCAGCAGTGAAAGCTAGGCCAGCCTTTCAGGTGCCTAACATTCACTGTTTAATGGTAACTGGACAGCTACTTAAGAACATAAGAACATAAGATAAGCCATACTGGGTCAGACCGAGGTCCATCAAGCCCAGTATCCTGTTTCCAACAGTGGCCAATCTAGGTCATACGTACTGTCAGACGGCTGCCTGGGTGAGAATCTTCACAGTCTCGTCAAGTGCATATATCTATATGATTTGCAAGGTATTGTGGGCAATGTAGTTCATTCACACCAGTCACAGCTGCTGACAATAATTTAGTTGTGCTCTTGGGTAAAGCCAATAAGATATTTATTTATGGGGTTATTTCTCCCAACACAGATATGCTTGGTAGCACATAAATTAGGTTACTTGCTTTCAGTGTTAACTTGGAAAAACAAAGTTAAAAATCAGGAAAACAACAAATGAAAAGTCACAAAGCAAGAAACAAACTGTTCTTTTCAGGTTAACTTCTGATTACTTCCCACATAGATACAGAAGTGATTCTCTCCTAGCTCACAAGCAATTAGGTAAGGCTTAATTGCTAGCAGTTATCCAGCTGAAACCCCTTAGCTGGCTTGCTTTCTACTGTGTGGGACAAATCCTGCTTCAGGAGCTTTTCTGGGTAGATTAAAGAACAAATTTGTATTTCTTTGTGATGGTTGCTGTACTTTATAACAGAAAGTTACCAACGGAGTTTAGATAGAGAGCAGTCCATATAAACAGGATCCTCATCTGCTATTATTCCCCCTTGTTCAACAAGCATGGGTTCAATATCATGGATTGGCACAGATGAATCTCTCAATGGAGCATTTTCAGGAGAATACTTGTTTCCCTGCTGTCTTTCAAGGTTATAGCTAGGGCATAGATCAGTGTTCATACCTGAGCTTCCATTGCTGCTAGAGTTCCTCTCTATATAGCCTGGCCAGTATGTAGTCCAGTTCCTATGTCCAGCCTTCCAATCCAGATCCCTGGACACTGGATCTCTCTTCACATACCTTCTGGCACAGGTCTTAGGGTCCCTTCCACGTGCAGCCGTCTCCCTCACAGGTAGCCTCTGGTGATTCCTAGCTCTGCAGCACCATTCCTCTGGCTTTCCCCAGTCCAATGGTGTATGCTGGCCCTTGGAATACCTCCCAGTATACGTACTGCTTTGGACTCTTCTAGACCTCTCAAAGGCTTTTCTCTTCCTTCTTCCAAAGGGTCTCTTTCCCTCTCTGTCCGTCCGGTTTGGCTTCTGCTTCTGATGATCCTTCAGATGAAACTGATGATCAAACTCAAGCTGATTCTCAGGATACTGAGGACAATTCTCTGGATATCCAAAGTGATCATGAAGATGATCATCTGTAGAATAAACTCTACTCTTATTCTGCTTAGATGAGTGCTCCTCCCTAATACAGCGCAGCTGTGCTGAATCAGGCCCTGCCCTTTGAGATGAGTGCTTAGGGATTACCTCATAGCCCTCCTGATTGAACACACGTTTCCCCACTTCAGCTCCTCTAATGGCTGTTGGAAACCTGGTGCATTCTGGGACTGGTAGTCTTTTATGGGAAAATTCTGTTTTCTTATTTCTACCAGAACTGACAGGTTGCTTGTTCAGAGACACTTCACCTTTTCTATAGCTCCTTCCTGAGCTATGATAAGCTTCCTTATCACAGTACCTAGCAGTATCCCCAAAAGACACAGGTTCCACAATGCTTGTACTGGGTCAAGCATTGATTATCCTGGGTCCCTTTTTAATAATGGTTTATGGACCTTTCCTCCAGGAACTTGTCCAAACCTTTTTTAAACACAGCTACACTAACAGCTCTTACTACATCCTCTGGTAACAAATTCCAGAGTTTGATTACACGTTACGTGAAAAAATATTTTCTCTTATTTGTCTTAAATAGTTTACCCTGTAGCTTCATTGCATGTCCCCTAGTCTTTCTATATTCTGATAAGGTAAACAATCGATCTACGTTTACCCGTTCCACTCCGTTCATTAATTTATAGACCTCTATCATATCTCCCCTCAGCCGTCTCTTTTCCAGGTTAAAGAGCCCTAACCTTTGTAGCCTCTCTTCATAGGAGTATCCTTCCATCCCCTTTACCATTTTGGTGGCTCTTCTCTGTACTTTTTCTAATAACGCTATATCCTTTTTAAGATACGGCGACCAGAATTGCACACAATATTCAAGGTGCGGTCGTACCATGGAACAATACAGAGGCATTATAATATCCTTTGTTTTGTTCTCCATTCCTTTCCTTATGATACCTAGCATTCTATTTGCTTTCTTGGCCGCCGCTGCACACTAGGCGTAGGGTTTTAACATGTTATCCACGATGACTCCTAAATCTTTTTCCTGGGTGGTGGTTCCCAATGTGGAACCTGCTGCTGCCCAGTTATCGCCGAGTGGTGCCCCTGCTCCATCCATGGAATATCCAATGCCAGTTAGCTAGCATCGGGGCATTCAGCGGCGGCATCTGCGGATATTCAGCTGTACTAACCACATTAGTGCCGCTTAATGTCCCGGTGACAGCAATTTACACAATTAGCAGGTCTGTTAATCACTTTGAATATCCCTTCCATTGAAAACAGCACAATATCAAACCTGAGGATATACTGTAAGTGGAACATTAAAAGGAAGGTGAACCCCTCCCCCCCTCTCTGCTCCTTGTCTTCCCATGCTCTGCTCTCTGGCACATGTACATGGGTGGGGACGGGGGAAGAGAGGAAGGGAATGCTCCTTTTCAAACTTCTTTCACTTACTCATCACCCCCTCTTCCCTCTTTTCTCATTCATTCCTCTGTCTTCCTTTTCCTTCTCTTAAGTTACCCTTCCTCCTCCTCCTCTCACTGTTCCTATCTCTCCTCCTTCCCTCTTCGTCTCACATCTCATTTCTCCCCTTCTTCCCCTTCCCATTCACTCCCCTCCCTCCCCTCTTTCTCTTTACTTCATTTCTCTTCCCTCTCATTTCCTCCCTCTCTTTCCTTCCCTTTTACCGTCTCACACTTTCCTTTCCCTTCCTTTTCACTCACTGTTCTCCCTCACCTGCCCTCATTTTTATTTATTTATTTGTTTGTTTTTATATACCACTTTGTCTTGAAAATCAGAGCGGTTTACATGGAACTTTTGAACTATTGCACAATGCAGTTTACAAGAAACAAGAAACAATTACAGATAACAGTTGCAGTTAACAATAACAATAAAGTAAGGTAACTATTTACATATTTATATGTTTATGTATTCTTATTACTTTATAAGTGAGTGTGTAGCAACAGTGAGAAAATGGTGAGAGTCATTGTGATGTTGACCGGAGGTATATATGAAATTTATGGCTGTTGATCACATTTATAGTAGTCTGTGAAGATGAATGTTTTGAGACGTTTTCTAAATTGAGTGAGGTCTTTGATTTTTCCTAGGGTAGGTTATTCCAAAGGACAGGTGTGTAGAAGGAGAAGGCTGTATTGGTGGTTGGTTGATTGATTTGCTTTTCTTACATTTTTTGGGATGGATAGAGTGTTTTTCAGATTGTCTCATGTTGTTCTTGTGTGTTGCTGCATGTTTATCAGTGCGCTGAGGTATGTTGGTGCAATGTTGTTTATTATTTTGTAAATGTTCGTAAGGGCTTTGAATTTGATTCTTTGAAGTATCGGGAGCCTGTGGAGTTGGAACAGAATGGGTGTTATGTGGTCGGATCTTTTGGCATGCATAATTGTACGTGCAACCGTGTTTTGAGCAAGTTGTAACGGCTTTAGTGTTTTCTTGGGAAGTCCATGGAGTTTGCTGTTGCTGTAGTCAAAATGTGGACAAATCAGTGCTTGAGCTACAGAGCGGAAGTCGGTGTGGGAGAGCAGTGGTCTCAGATGCTATATCATTTTCTGCTAATCCGGCCTGGTCTTCTTGCCTTGCCATCAACGCTTTATTCCTGTGGCACCACCAACATCTCTGCTGGTTTCTCTGTTATTGCCATCACCATGCATCTTCTGCTTTCACTTACAGGGCTGCGAGCCTTTCTGCTACTACTGATGCGACATCTGGGAGGGAAAAAACTCTAGGGGGCATATTCAGCAGGGGCGGCCAGCACAATTAAAGTGATTGGCTGTTGTCACTTTAAATTATCCCCAGATATTCAGTGCTTGGGCAATATCCAGCCAGCGTACTGAATATTTTGTTCTGCCAGATAGCATTTTAGCTAGTCAGTCAGTGGCAATATTGAGTCACTCACTGGATAACTAAACCAGCTGAAGTGGGGCAGCCTTTTTTCATGCTTGTTTGCAAACCTTGTTCCTATAGGTTAGGTTATATCATATATGCCAATTCAGTCCCTTCGTTCTCTGCATGCAAACCACCTTCACCTACCATTTCCATCACAGGCCCATCTTGGTAGTACTCGGAATTCTGCCTTCTATTTTTGGGACCATCGTTATGGAACTCGCTCACCTCAACTCTACGGTTTGAATAGTCTTTTTAAAAATTTAAAGCAGCACTCAAAACTCATCTTTTTCAACAAACGTTTAATCTTGCTCCCAAAATTATCTAGAACACACCAACCCTGATATCTCACATATTTCTTACCTCGATCATGTTGAAATTTCTGCACCTTCCCCAGCCTACTGTTTTCCCCTATATGTATCTAACTCCTTTATACATTTAATTTGTTGATATGGAAGGACAGACTAGATAGGCCATGTGGTCTTTTTCTGTCATCATGTTTCTATGTTTCTAATTTGTGTTCCTTTTCTTCTTCTTGCTATTTTTATTGTAAATTTCTCTGACACACTGTAGAAGGACTGTATATGAAGTTTTTAGATAAACCATATACCATAGCTTTAGGTTAGCAGGTTAGCAATTCAGTATCACTGCCAACCAGCTAACCTTTGTTGCTGCCCCTCTTCTACACTCAAAACATCTCTATGCTAACCGCTTAGTGTCAGTTTGTTTAACCAGGCTATGTGGGAATATTCAGTGGCACAAACTGGGTATGTGCTGCTGAATAGATAATACACCCAGAGCGAGTTGAATAGATAGACAACCTCACAATATGAAAGAGTCATAAAAGTAGATTTATTAATCTTCAACAAATCTGGCGCCCTATATGACCATTTTTCTCTGGTGCCTTCTTCAAGGGTTTCATATTCAAATAATAAAAAACATATAAAAATCATCAACCACATGAAACTGACATGCCAATTAAATATCTAAAAATACAAATTTAAAAACAAATATTAAACTATAAACACAAAAATCTTCTAAAAAATATATTCCATTAAATCATACTTCTAAAATTTATATTTTAATAAACATAAATTTAACAATCACATCACATAAATATCTAAGGCACCACTGAAACATGGTCTTATAGAGCTTCAGATGTGTTGAAGAGGATTAATAAATCCACTTTTACAAATCTTTGATAGTGTGAGATTGTCCATCTGTTCAACTCGACTTGGATGTACTGTTGCCAGTGTGTGTGCTTTTGCAGAATATGTGCCACTGAATATCCTGCTAAGAGGCATTTATGTGATCTGCAAATTGCGTAAATGCCTGTCTGGTGGAGGGTTTTCAGGAGGCCAGTTGGATCTCCTCGACTTCTCCTGGAAGACTAAAAGGGGCCAATGCTACCCTTTCAGCAGCCACGCTGATAGCATTAGTGACCCCAAATTGGGGTGCAGGAGGGAGCCATATTCCAGGGAAAGGAGGTCCGGGGCTCAGCCCAGAGGGTTTGGGAGTGCCACTGACAGGGAAAGCAACAGAGGGAACCAAGGTTGCCTGGGCTACCTGGAGGCAATCAGTATGACTGATGCCCCTTCCTCTGAACCTAGAAGCCTTTTACCCATAGGTGATTGGGTACAGGCTTTACTGTGTTGTCCCTGAGCAAACCTGCGAGTTCTGAGAGTAGAAAGGTCTGCTGAAGGAGAGGTTGCACTGGCTCTCCTGGAAAGAACCTGGGTGGTACCTGCTGTAGGTGGAGGAGGCATCCTTCCCTTACCACCTGCAGTACCCACTGGTCCGAAGTGACACTGGTCCATTTGTGGGTGAAGAGTGCCAGGCGGCCCACTGTGGGCTGGTGAAGGTCTCCCGGGGGAGGGGAGACACTGCCCCGGGAGTCAAAAGCTCCCTCCAAACTAGGTGGGAATTGGGTCCTGACTGAGGCTTCTGTGCCTTCAGCTTCTGAGCCCCATGGCTTTGTCTTTTAGAGTGAGAACCATGTTGCTGGCCCGAGAAGGGCTGGTAGTGGTGACTCTGCTGAAAGGGCCCATTTTTCCACCGGAACAGGGGTCTTTTCCCCAATGGTTTCTTAAGGGGAAAGGATGAGGTCTTCTTGGAGAGCCTCTGTTGAGTCACCATGTCGGCCTCGATCTCGACCGCTTTGTCGGCCATAGGTTTGACGACTAGATTGTAAGCTCTAATAAGCAGGGACTGTCTCTTACATGTCTGTGCAGCACTGTGTATGTCTTATAGCACTATACAAATGCTCAGTAGTAGTAGTAGTAGGTTCTCCACAGTGCAGGGAACATCGAACAGCTTGTCTTGGACCCATTGCTCAAGGTTGAAGGACTGCAGCCAGGCTTGGTGTCAGGTGCCAATGCCAGACACTGTTACCTGAGCCGCTGACTCAAAGCTATCATAGACTGCCCGGGAGAGGAACTTAGAACTGTCCTTGATCCCGGAGGTCAGGGATTGGAACTGCTGGAGGGGTTTCCTGGTCAACTCTGCTGAAAACATGGACAACTCTTTAGTTAGGGCCTTTAGGTACATGCCTATGTACAATTCATAGGCTTGAATCCGGCAAACCAGCATGGAGCCCTGGTAACACATCCGAGGGCATTGAGGGCTTTAGTGTCCCTCCCAGGAGAGACCGAAGAGTGGGTTTTTTGGCTCTTAAGTTTCTGCATGGTCGACTCGATCATGGAGTTATGTAGGAGTTGGGGTTTATGGAATCCGGGACCTTCCAGACGTGGTAGATGATGTTGAGGTGCCGGCTCACCACCAGCACCGAGGCCGGCATCTCCCATATTCTGAGTAGCAGCTGCTCAAGGATCGGCTGCACAGGCACCATGAGAGACTTCTTGGCTGAAGACTCATACTGGAGAATCTCCAGTTCCTTGGTCTGTGGAACTTCCTCTGCCTCGGTTTGCACCAAGGGGGCCCTGGCCATATCCTTGACCAAGTCCTGGAAGGCCACATCTTCTGGAGGAGAATGGTGCCAGGGCACCAGGGGCGGTGTCTGAGGGAAAATCTCGGTGCTGCTTGGTTTCCAGGGACGTCTCGTCATCGGTCTCCCTCTCAGAGTCAAGTGGTGATGACAAGTCCGAAGCGCTGCGACTCATCATATCGAGGCCGTGGCTGAGTGACTGGTGGCCTCTGGAGGACCTGAGGTCCAAGTAATGGAAACTGGCCGGGGAGGACCAGATGCCCAAGGAACAGGACTGAGATCTCAACCGGTACTGAGGGCTTACCCAAGGCCGATGGCACTCGGAGCTCGGCTCAACAACTGGGGACTCCCCCACAGTCGGGGGCCTGGTCGTCAGGCAGATCATGTAGATGAACCACCATCTTTGCCTCCTGCAGGGCCAGGATAGCAGTGATGTTCTGCTCCAAGGCCGCCATTCTTGTTTCAAAACCAGAGGTCTCCGCAGATTTCAGCATGGGCACTGAGAACTCTCGCGAGTGCATCCTCAATGAGGACTACAGTCTCAAGGAAATTCACATGGTCTCTGCCAACCAAGGAATGGTTCTTGAGGACCTTGGTATGGTGCTTCTCAGAGCCACCCAAGTCCCTCCGGGAAGTTTTACCAGATTTCTCCGGTGCAACCTCAGTGGACTTCGAGGATTTTTTATTATTTCTCTCGGGGTCTGAGGTCTTCTCAGAGGAGCCACCGCCGCGGGACTCCAAAGATGCTTGGGCCTCATGGGAAGTGCTGGGCTTGGAGCTCGGTGTCGGGGAGGCCGGTGCCAATTCGGACCTTGGGAACAGTTTTTCTTGCAACTCTGACCTCTTTTTATTGGTTTTAGGCGTCATGGCCTGGCACAGGTCGCAGGAGGAGCTGTCATGGTCCGGTCCCAGGCAGCGTACTGTAGGTAGCAGTCATAGGTATTGGTCACTGACATTGTTTCTGCTTGTTCCTGAAGAATCAATGTGATTGACATGGTTAGCAATCCTATGGCAGAGTGGAGGTGGCACGTGGCAATAAATGAACAGTGGCGATATTGAGCTGCTGTGCGGTTATCACTAAGCGGCAAAAGTAAGGTAGCTGAAAGGGTGGCCTTTTGCCATAGAAGCTAACCAGGTAGCAGCTCAATATCATCACTGCCTAGTTAGCTTCTCTGTTATCTGGCTGGCCTGGATATTCAATGCCGGTGGTTGGATATGGCTCCATCATTGAATATCCAGGTCTTCACTTCAGCAATGATGGCTAGCCTGGATGCCGTAGCAGTGGTAGCTGCTGCTGCTGAATATTGGGCCCTACATTTCTACCACTGAACATCTGCTTATTTGGTAAGAGCTCCCTAATCAGTGTTTCCCTGCTCCCTGCCTAAGAGATGGGGCATTCCACAGACCTGGGGAGCTCATAGGGGCTCCCAAGGGCCTGTCAACCTTCTTTTCTCTTTGAACTGGTGTGCTCTGGCTGGGAGCTACTTGGAGTTGCTTGTCCCCATGGGAATGGCTGGGTGTCCTGTTTTGTCTCACCAAAGCTTTCCTTATGGTGGGAGCATGGGTGTTCTTTCTGGACTGCTTTCCATCTCCCAAGGTTGAAATTAGGCCAGAGGGGTGGGTGGTCTTTGTGGGGTCCAAAAGGGTTGCTTCTGGGCACCATGGACTCCATGTGGTAAAAAGTCCACAAAGAAACACAAACACACTCGCAAACTACCAAGGAAGCACAAAAAAGTGAGGCATGAAGAAAAGTACTTTATTCAAAACAGTGACCCCGACATGGCCGTGTTTTGGTAAATGCCTTCATCGGAGGGTACCTCAAAAAAACAAATAAACAATTAAAATATAAGACATAACAACCATTTTTTTTTTAAAAAGGAACAACATCAAAATGATACTGAATAGCACATAAAATGAACTCATTGGATGTATATAGTCATATTATGAAACATCGTGAAATACATAAAAAATGAAAATAAGTATAAAAGTTAAACTAATAAAAGACAAATAAGCAAATAAAAACAATAATACAATAAAATATGTTGATTAGATAAAAATAAAGGATAAAAAGATAAGAGAGAGGAGGATAAAGCATAGATACTCTACGGGAACAGCAGGAATTTAGTCTTCACTGCGCGGGAACACTCCCCAGCATCCTATAGGAAAGCCTTTGGGAGTACTCCACTGCACCTGCCTGACTGTCTTCCTGCTCTTCTGACTCCCTCTCCTCAGTTGGGTTTGTAGCTGAGAAGGAATAGTAAAAATAACCCTACAACTCCATAAGGAGGAGGGTGGGTTGTGAAGACTAAATTCCTGCTGTTCCTGGAGATCACCTGTTACAGGTGAGTAACTACGCTATCTCCAGGAACAAGCAGGAATGTAGTCTTCACATATGTGACTCCCTAGCTCCGAGATCTACAGGAGACTTGGAAATCAGGTCAGAGAGGTCGGACTGGTTTCAGTTGGACATAGACATCCATGGAAATCTGGATTAAACAGTGTAGGCGGGGGAGGAGTTGTAGCTATGTCCCAAAGAGATGTTGGAGGACCACCTGGCTGAAGGACGCATCCCGGCGGAAGTCCTCATCCAAGCAGTAGGGGGTGGCAAAGGTGTGGATGGAGGACCAGTTGCTGCCCGGCATATTTTGTCAATAGCTACTGAACGTAGGTTGGCTACAGGAGTTGCCATGGCTCGGACATTGTGAGCAGTAACGTGGCCTGTTAAGGAGAGTCCTGCTTTATCATAAGCAAAAGTGATGAAGTCTGGTATCCATCTGGAGAGCGTACGCTTTGTTACAGGAAGCCCCAAGTGAGTGGGGGTCGAAGGAAATGAACAGTTGTGAGGATCTGAGGAGATCCTGAATCCTCTGCAGATAGAAGGCCAGAGTTCATTTGCAATCCAGAGTGTGCAGGGTTGCTTCTGCACTGGAAGAGTGCAGTCTTGAAAAGAAGACCTGAAGTATTACCGATTGATTGATGTGAAAAAGAGATACTACTTTTGGTAGAAAGTGAAGGTGTATATGTAGGACGACTCTGTCATGATGGAATCTGGTGGATGGTGGATGGGCCACCAAGACTTGTATTTTACTGATGTGCCTGGCCGAGGTCAGAGCAACTAGGGGTTCAAAATGGGGGTTTGAGAAGCTGTGCCAAGATCACATTGAGATCCCATGCCACTGAAGGTGGTTTAATGGATGACTTAGAGAGGAGGCGGCTTCTCATGAAACGCGCCACTAGGAGATGCACCAAGATGGATAGGCCATCGATTGGTTTGTGTAAAGCCGCAATGGCACTGAGGTGAACTCTAACCAAATTGGTCTTCAGTCCTGATGAAAACAGGTGCAATAGATATTGCAGAAGTTCAGGCACTGGTACATCAAAGGACTGAGATTGTCCCGTGAATGCCACGATCCAAGTCTGCACCATTCGAATGCATAGGCCCACCTGGTGGAGGGTTTTCTTGAAGCCAGGAGAATGTCTTTTACCTCCTGAGAAAGGTGGAGATGATGGAGCATCACCCCTTCAGCAGCCATGCAGTCAGATGGAGAGATCGCAGATTGGGATGTAGGATTGTTCCGTCATTCTGGGATAGAAGACCCTGATTACAGCCCAGACGGATTGGTTGAGTCTGTTGCAGTTGAAGTAGAAGGGGAAACCACGGTTGATGGGGCCAGAAGGGGGATATGAGACCCATAGTGCCTCCATCGACCTGGAGTTTGAAGAGGGTCTTTGGTATTAGGGGTGTGGGGTGAAATGCATAAAGCAGTCCCTGACCCCAGTGTAGGTGAAAAGCATTGTTTACTTGGCTTAGCTTGGACGGAACTCTGGAACAGAACTGTGGGAGTTTGCTGTTCTGTGGAGGGACAAAGAGGTTGATGATTGGAGTTCCCCAGGCCTTGAAGACTTGTGCCACTGAGCGAGGGTCTAGACTCCACTCATGTAGGTGGAGGATGCAACTGAGCCTGTCTGCAAGGTGATTCTGATCGCTGGGAATATGCACTGCACTAAGGTGTATGTGGTGAGAGATGGCAAAGTTCCACAGGTGACAGGCCTCTTTGCAGAGCCTGTCCCATTTTGCTTATTTACATAGAACATTGCCACCTAATTGTCTGTCCTGACAAGCACCTGGCTGTTCGAGAGGTGTGATTGCCCAGAGTTCCAACAAGTTGATTTGTAAGGATGACTCCTGAGTTGTCCACAGGCCTTGTGTGGACACTGACTCCAGGTGGGCTCCCCAATCCAGTTTGGATGCATCCATGGTCAGGGTGCGTTGAGGCATCCAAAAAAGATGACCCTTCAGCAGGTTTGCTGGGGTGCACCACCATAAGAGGGCTTAGACTAGAGGGTGGGTGATCTGAATGATGTCCCGTAGATGTCCTGTGGATTGTGACCATTGGGATGGTAGGGTTCATTGCGTTAGGCGCATATGCAGTCTTGCATATGGTATCACATGTACTATGGATGCCATCTGGCCTAAGAGACGAAGGAAGTCTTGAGCTGTTGAGCTTGCCTGTTGACACATGTGGGTGACCATGGATATTAGTCGGTCCATACGGTTTAGTGGCAGAAAGGCTTTGGAAAGCTGAGTGTCTAGCACTGCCTCTATGAATTTCAATCTTTAG
Organism: Ichthyophis bannanicus; assembly: GCA_033557465.1. Taxonomy (NCBI): domain Eukaryota; kingdom Metazoa; phylum Chordata; class Amphibia; order Gymnophiona; family Ichthyophiidae; genus Ichthyophis; species Ichthyophis bannanicus. Next base: position 921,670,649 of record CM066032.1, on the reverse strand, counting down.
GATGGCATTAGATGGGACTTTGGGAAGTTTACAACAAATACCAAGTGTTGCAACATTGCAAGAGTGGTTTTGAGAGCTCTCCTGGAGAGTCTGCCTTTATCAACCAGTCATCTAAGTAAGGGAAGACAAAGAGCCCCTTGCTTCGCAGGTAAGCTGCTACCACTGCCATGCATTTTGTGAACACCCTGGGAGAAGATGCTAGTCCGAAGGGGAGGACTTTGTACTGGTAGTGAGTCCTCTGAAAGGCAAAGTGAAGATATTTCCGTCCTGGATGCATCTTTGAGATCTAGGGAACATAAGCAGTCTTGTTCCTGCAAGTAAGGGTAGGAGGGTTTTGAGGGAAATCATTTTGAACTTTTCCCCAACCAGGAATTTGTTTAGATTTCGTAGGTCGAGGATAGGCCTGTATATGCCTTATTTCTTTGGTATGAGGAAGTAAGGAGAGTAGAAGCCTTTGTGAAGTTCTTGTTTTGGAACCTCCTCTATGGCACCCTGGGTGAGCAGGTTGGAAATTTCCTCTTTGAGTAGGCCCCTGAGCATAGATTGAAAAGAATATTCACCTCTGAAGTGAGGTGGAGGACATTGTATGAAGTTTAATTGGTACCCCTCTTGGATGATGCTTAAGGTCCACTGCTCTGGGGTGATCATTTGCCAATGGCTGGCAAAGAGACAAAGGCAACCTGCTATCTTGGTTGGATTGGGTCCTTGAAGGGATAAGATGACTCTTTTCCCCAGAACTGAGTCAAAAGCTGAGTGTCGCTTGTGGCTGAGCTGCTGGCTGTTGCTTAGTATTTCTGGGTTCTTAGCTGTTGCTTAGTATTTCTGGGTGCTTGCCTTGAGGCTGGTAAGAGGGTTGTGAATAAGAAGGGTACAACCTCTTCTTTTTAGGAAAGAAGGGTTTCTTTGTTGCTGGTTTCTATTTTGAAGGATCAGCAGTCTTTCTGGAAAGCCTCTTCAGTGTGGTGTCATCAGTTTCAAGCTCTCCAGCTTTTTCTCTCCAGTTTTTACTGGAGAGAATTTCCCAGTGCAGGGGATGTTACCCAGTTTCTTTTGGACCAATTGCTCGAGGTCCGAGGCCTGTCACCATGCTAGACTTCGAGTACCGATGACAATAGCTGATGCTTTGCTGGTGAATTCGAATGCATCGAAGGCTGCCCTATACACAAATTTGGAGACATTCTGGCTGTTTTTGAGGACGGTCTCAAAAGCTGGCCTTTTTTCTTGTGGGATGAAGGGAAGCATGGCTTCCCAATCCTTATTAATTTCCTTCAGGAACATTCCCATATATGAGGTATAGGAATTTATCCTATGAGCCAGCATGAGGCCTGGAACGACCGTCAAGTGAAAGCATCGAGGTTCCTCGATTCCCTGCTGGAGGGTATCAATGCATGTTTCTTATCACTTTTGATGCGGCACATCGTTTATTCAACTACCATCGAATGATGTGGTAGCTATGTCTTTTGAAAGCCTGGGACCTCCAGTACTCGATACATTGTGTCGAGGCATCTGCTGATTGGTGAGACTGTAAGTGGGGTCTCCCACATGTGAAGCATCAGGTTATGTAGGATCTTATGAATCGGTAAGATCATTGCCTTCTTTGGAGCTGTAGGGTACTGTAGAATTTCCAGTTCCTCTACATAGGGCTCTGGTTCCACCGCCGCTGGTATCAATAGCCCTGCCGCCATGTCCCAGATAAATTCTTGGAAGGACATGTCCTCTGGCAGTGACTTTCAATGGGAGGTGGTGTTTGGAGGTGACGGCTCTGATATTGATACCATATCCAGTAGATCCTCAGAGTCAAGGGACCAACAGTCTGAATTGGAGGCCTCATAATCTGAGCTCGGTGAGCGTTGTCGGTGCTGATGACCATGTGGACGGTGCTGCTGGTATCAATCATGCTCAATGCTCCCCCCTTGCTGTCTGGGCAGTGGTGCCGAACCTGGACTTGACCAAGTTGATGGGGCTCTGAACACTGGTTCCAGTGGTAGAGTGGAGGCATGGGGGATGTGGACATCAGGCAGTAGCACCTGTGGCAATACTGATGTCGGTATCAGTACTGCTTCCGCTGTCGGTCTTGATGTCAATACCAATGAAAGAGGTCCTGGAGTCATCGGTGCCTGTGGTACTGAGGTTGCAAGGACAGCCACTAAAATCTACTCGATGGATAGCATATGCTGATTCAACAAGATTGCTGGTGTCTGGTGCAGACACTGTACCATAGCACGGCACTGGGAGCTCTGCCAAGGTCGAAGCCACTGAGGCTTTAGAGGGCAACTCCTCCCACTAGGGGTCTTCGGTTTGGATGCCAGCCTCAGAGGATGTCTTCGGGGATTTTCTGTGTATTGAATGGGACCTCTCCCTCGATCCTCTCGATGTCTCTTTGGATTCCTTGGATGAAGCTCGAGACTCTTTCGGATCCCGTGGATATTTTTGTGGGGATCTCAAAGTCTTCTTTCTCTTAGAGTCCAAACTATGCTTTGAGGTCTTTGAGGTTTTAGATACCTTTGAAGCTGACGAAGTTCAGGAAGATGTTGATGCCAATGAAACTGAATCTGATGGGAAGAGTTCTGATAATTTCCTGGCCCAATTTCCTAGACCTCTCTTAGTCATCTGCTTACAAAGGGAGCAGGAGTCTGGGGTCATGGTCGGAACCGAGGCACTTTAAGACCTCATGTGTATCCATGACCAAAGTTTTTCAGGAACTGTTGGTGCATTTCTTGAAACCGCTAGGGTATTTCCTCATGGTGGAGAGGGTAGGCCTAAGGCCTTTGTGGAGCACAAGGCTCTCGAAGGAAAAAATGAAAAACAAAAAATATACAAGGTAAAAAGAAATAACAATGAAGTACCGGAATTGGGGGCGATGCCAGTGAAAAACAGGAAGGCAGAAGCCAAGAAAATTGTCTGCGGTGACAGAAAAAGCAAATTTCTGATCCTGCTGGCTCTGCAGAAAATGAAGAACTGAGGAGAGGGAGTCAGAAGAGCGGGAAGGCAGTCATGCAGGTGCAGTGGAGTACTCCCAAAGGCTTTCCTATAGGATGCTGGGGAGCGTTCCCGCGCAGGGTCTGTCGGTGCTGACATCACCCATATGTGAAGACAACATTCCTACTTGTTTCTGGAGATAATATAGACCATTCATTATTACAAATGCAAAATAAATTCCAAAGGCTGTAAGGTGCAGTACAATGTATATGCAAAACATTCATAATAAAACTATGTGCCTCCAAACCAAGAGGAAATAATGTGCATTATAACCAAGAAATATTTCAGAATACCACCAGCATAGGGTAGGAGAGAATAAGATTAAATCGAGAACAACAGAGGACTTATTGAGTTGTAAATAAAGTTTATAGGAATTTCACCAATGAGGACAATGTCAGCACTTTTCTATAATGTCATAAGAAAAGAACAATAACGGTTAAACTGGGCAGAGACAACGGAGAACCTATCAAATCATAGAGAGGCAAATGAGACAGAGGTCCTAATGTTAACAATATGACATGAGTATATAATGACAATAGATGGGCTCTTCTATTGAGGAAATCAGGCTAAGCTGTATAATAATAATAACTAGGCTCTACTGGCCATGAACAGCCTTAGCTGTATTGTTTTAACATACATGTCTAATGTGCTGAAAAACTATATAGCCTACTTGGGACCAGGCTTTCTACTTGCTGACATGAAGTGCAGTGTGTGTTTCTAAAGTGTCAAAAAGAAGGGGAACAAACTTTCAACTGTTATGCATAAAATGATGTGTCACCACTTGAAAAAGGGGAAGCCATCTGTTGTGCTACCATAATCAGAATGACTCTGGCAAAGAAACTGTAGCCTCCCAGCGATTCTTCTTTTTTATTTATATGGTGGGAAATATCATAGGGGTCATTGCGAGGCGTGAATAGTGGCCCCTCTGCTGATCCCAACTAACTTCCCTGCACGTTGTATGGGGAGGTCAGATGGGGCGGGAAAGGTGTTTTGCAGGGGTGGAGTTAGGGTGGGCAGTGAGCGGTCTGCGGCCCTGGATGTACAGGGCCTATTCCAATGTCAACCCTATATGTCCGGGGCCGGTTGCCTGAACGGGGAACTTATTCCACCTCTGAGGTGGAATAAGTTCCCCTAGACGGGTGGTTCTGGCAGGCCTGGGGCGCAGCAAAGGCAGGAGGGGAAAGAGGAGATTCTCCGCAGCCTGACCTTGGCCTTGGGAGCTGCGGGGAATGAAAATTATTTTTGGTAGCTGGGGATCGCGACTCCTGAATGGAGCTGCAGTGCCATAGCAACTGGATGCCATGGCGCTGCGGCTCCATTCAGGAGCCTTGACTGAATTAGCCAGGTTAGGCCTGTACGTGCAGGCCGACCAGAATCGGGGTCCTGACCTGCACATACAGGCCTGGACGCGATTCTGATCATGTGGGGCTAGACGTGCCCCATGGGATCAGAATCCCATCTAATTCTATGCATCCGTTTCCGAACGGGCGCACAGAGGGCCGGGACATCCAGGACTGAATCGAGCCCCATGTGAATAAAGCCATCCAGAGATGGAAAGGTAGCCCGATCCACTTTCAATATAGTATCAGTAGGGCCTATTATGTTTATATTCTAAAGGATAAGACATTTATTCGTGAATTGAGTCACCAATAAATTTGCCTTAAGGGAGCTTATCCATTACATTGTGTTATTGGTGTAACATCAGTAAAAGCCATTTTCCTTTGTACATTTTTTTTTAAAAACTACTTGGCACCAAACTACAACTGGTACTTTTGGGAGCCAGCCGACTACTTGCCGATGTTGAGTACAGCGTTTATCCTCGCGACAAGCTCTTCACCAAACTGTAAATATAAATAAAGATTTGACAACCCAGTGTATATAACCAAACTGAAAAAATCATATACCATCACTTGAAATCTAAGTATAGCACATTTAATGCTGGCATATTGGGTCCGATTTTCTTCTGGGTGGGCTATGGCCCGCTACATCACATAGCCATACCCACTCACTCTTAACCCTGGATATTCAATGCCATGGTGATGGCATTGAATATCTGGGTTGTGCACCATGGGGTCAACGCTGCAGAGCCTAACCGTGAAGCGGTGATATTGGACCACTACATGGTTAGTGATCTGCAGCTAGAACTAGGCGAGCCAAAAGCTGGCCTAGTTTTAGCCACAGACCACTAACTGTGTAGCGGTCCAATATCAGTAAAGACAAAGGAGCTGGTACAAAAGGACTGGCGATGATGTAACAGTTCCTTTATTATCCCCTTACATCATCGTCAGTCCTTTTGTACAAGCTCCTTTGTCTTTAGTTTGGTCTCTGCAGGTACTTGTGCTCTTGGCTGTTTGGTTTGGCGGTCCAATATCAGTGCTACATAGTTAGCGGCAGTCACCGCCTCCACACTGCCCTGGAACGCTACCAAAACGCTCCGATGCTAACCGGTGTAGGAAGTCAGACCCAAACCCAGACCAAAACTGTGGAGAGCAAGGGAAGAATAGCTTTTATTGGACAATTTAAGCCAATGGCCCTATTGGACAATTTAAGCCAATGGAAGTCGGACCCAAGCCAGGACAGTGCTCCTGTAGGTAGGCCTGTGAAACAGGCCTGGATACAGGCCTGCTTAGGCTCTTGACCACTGTTAGGCCAAATGAAAAATCAGGGGAAAGAAAAGGAATGAGCTGCTGACTTAGCATGAGAAATTCTGGGAGTAGGGTGGTACAGAATGTTACTGATATGGTGTGCATCTGCTGAGAAAACCAGATAAAACAAATGAAACAAAAATAAATCATGAGGGGGAACCAGGGAGTAAGATTTAATTAGGCACTGTCCTTGGGAAAGTGAGATGGTGTTTCCATGCTAGCTTGAACCTTGGTAAATGTAAAAGTGTGCCAATATTGTATAAAAAGGTATTGCTGAAAACTAGCTGCATGAAAAGATATAACCTTTGTAGTCACTCCAGCCTTACAGAAAAACTGTATAAAAAAGGACCAGGACAGAGGGAAACGGGTGCGTTTATTCAGCCCTGCCACAGAATTGACAGTGTGCTAAATTGCCCCATTAACCTTTTTCTTCTGTCTATCCCTATACAGTAGCTACCTTGTACCTGTAAGTAATCGTGTTAGAGAATTTGTGTGTGAAGAATATATGCTGAGAAAAGGATATCCTGTAATAAAGATTTTGTGAGTATTGCTGAGAAATTAGTCTCCGTGTACTTCCTCCGTGTAAGGTGAAATGGTGGCCCTTGCAGCCCAGTAGGCCTTATACCGGATAGCATCAGGTGAGTAGGGAACATAGTGTGGCAAGGAGGCCTATCCAGAGTCTGGTGGAGGACAAAGAGACAGGGAATTCACCCTAGTAAAGGGCTCCCTTTCACCAAATCAGGCCACAAACACCTCCAGGAATCAGAAAACTTCCACGTGGCCAACATTTTTTGCTCCCCCTAGTGGAATGAAGGGGAGAGGATACAGATCCCAGAACCCCTTAGGCAGTGAATGCTCCAAGCACTCAGGTGACCGAAGTCAGGCTGATTGCCATCACCTGGGTAGGGAGGAGTTGGAGCTAGAGCCCTGGAAGTATAAACCTAGGCCAGAGTATGAGAGAGGGGGGAGAGAAGCAGGAAGCCAGGCTGTCACGAGCAGAGGCATAGACACAAGCAAGGGAAGCTTAACTGGTGCTGAGCAGAGCAAAGGAACTGAGCTTCCAGGAGGAGAGAGTGCTAATTGGCATATAGCACGTCTGCAGGAGAGTTTGGAGCCAGGAACAAGGGAGACTCCAGGATCCCCTGAGAGGCTGTTAGCTGAGCACTGTGAGCAAGATGGGGAGTCAGAAGCTATGCAGCTGGGAGAGCCCGAGGTAAAGCTGAATGATGAGGACACTCCCATGGACTGTACCTTTTGCCAAGCTTTAAACCCGGGAACATAGAGAAAGGAAGCCAGTCTTGAAAGAAACTCTTCCAGGAAAAGGTACCCATAGTCCACAAGCAGGGAGGCCGTGCTTCCCTCATGTTTGTAAAGGGGAAGTTTACGGAGACTAAGGAGCAAGCCTGGAACTGTGGTAAGCTTGTTAATCACCTGCTGCTGGAATGAGGACACTGGGGTAAGCTAAAGTAGCTATTATAACCAAGCTTTCTTTTGCCCCTGGTTTATATCTGTTTACTTGGAAGGTAGCCAAGAAACGTTTGAAGCTGAATAGAAGCTATACTATCACGGACAGTGAATGTGATTTTGTTTTTGTGCTTTAGCCAGCAAGGCTAAAAAGGAAATGCAATATCCTTAATGTTAAAGACTGTGTATCCTGAACTATAGAGAACCTTTAACAGCCATTTTGTGTTTGGCTTTGTTTTTGGACAATGCTCTACTTCAAAGAGTCCTGAACAACTAGTCCTGTATGTGGTATGAACGAACCATTGTGTACAAAATAAATTTCTGTCATTTGCCTTACCTCTTTGAGCCTTACTACAACTTTTTTGCCTGATGCACCCATACAGCTAAACAAAGACTACATTTCCCAGAGGGCACTGCAGGGAAATAGTTTGAAAAAGCTGAAAAAAACAGATAGCAGAAAGTTCCTCTATTAACCACACCCCTCTAAGCTAGAGGCGAGTGGTGGTGGCGTGACAATAGTTGGGAATATTCAATGGCACTAACCATGTAGGTGCAGTTGAATATCCCCGTTTATGGCATATATATGGTTTACTTGGCTGTAAACCGTGCAAATGCCTTTCGAATATCAGGCCCATTATGTCTATGGCATAGAAAGCACATATGTGTTTCAACTATGGCATTATAGAACACACTATATGAAACAGTAAAGAAGTGCACAGACAGAAATACACTTTTGTATTAGTGCAACTTAATAAAAGAACTTATGCAGCTAGAATAAAAAATCTGAAATGGAAGCGGTAGTTGGTCTTGCCTTGTGAGCAGCTGTCTGTATCGCTGGGCAGTCACACTGACGTTAACGAGGTTGCTGCTAACCGGCCACTATTTAAAGTACTCTTTGACGCCAAACTGATCTTTAAAGAGGATCACAGAAATGCAAAAGAAAATGCCAATAAAAGCAAAATAAACAAAATTATAACATGAAATTGACATGTAGTCAAACATCTCTTAAAAAGGCAATAAAACCAAAAGTAAAAATCAGAAAGGGGAATAAAAAGACAAACCAATTCAGGGGTGTTCCGATGGACCAACCCTAATTGTGGAAAAGATATATTGACGGCCAATAGATCCATATGATGATTGTGCAAGGAGAGGCCTTTAACAATGCAATCTCATTCAAATAAATAGTCAGAATAAAATCATATAAAAATTAATATAATCAAATAATAAATGAAAGAAAACAATAAATATAAATAATTAAAAAAGGAGGATATAAATTTAGAAAAAAATAGAGAATAAAAGCAACTTAGGTAGGTACCAGTGTAAATATGATGTAGATAGTTTCCCCTAGTTATATCCAAGTTGATCACCCCGTTCATTGTAAATACAACTCAGAGCGCCTGCCTTGTATAGTTGATGTTGAATGTAAACCACACTGATCTAAATAGCGCGGTATAGAAGAAATGTTAAATAAATAAATAAATAAATAAATAAACTTATGAACCATTTATAGATACTAAGGGGTATGTTTATGAAACAGTATACATACCCTAAGAATTGAAGTAAAAATGAATAAATACAAATATTGATAAGGATAAAACTCACAAACTAAATAGTTAAAAGACCATGTTAAACATTTATTATAAGATAAATAACTACAAAGGTAAAAATTTAAAAAGGGGGGAGGGGGAAAAGGGGGCGGGAAGGGGAAGGAGGGAGAGTGTGGAAGGGAAAGGAAGAGAAGGGTAGCTTGATTGCTCGAGGTGCCAGGAACCCTCCCGGAGGGGACTAAAAGCTGAAAAATAATTTAAATGAAAGTAAAAAGACCTTACAAAAAGACACTAAAATCATGGTCCAAATTGAGGACAGATGGTGTCATAGTCTTCAAATTAAAAATGTATTTTTGTTCCAATTGTAGAAGAATCTTGTCTACGTCTCCACCTCGCCAGTGCAGTCTCACTACTCTGATTACAAGGAATTTCAAATCTGAACTATCATGCTTGGCTTCAATCCAGTAGTCTACAAGTGGCTTGTCCTTAATCCTCCTCTTAATGCAACCATGGTGTTCAATAATTCTAGTGCATATAATACGTTTAGTTTTCCCCACGTATAACAGATTTGATGGACATACCACCACGTAGCCAAATGATGGTTTTCTTTGATTCAAGGTAGGATCGTTTAAAAATTTCTTAGTAACCACGACGTGATTACACATTGAACAGTGCCCATATCTAAAGTGGCCCATCGCCTTAGGTTTAGGTCGAGGAACAGAAAGAGCGGAGGAGACTAAAATGTTAGCAAGATTAGTATTTCTTTTGTGCGCGACCATTAACCCACTACGGTACAGTGAGGGGACCGCAGAGAGAATGTGCCATTCTTCTTCTAAGATTTTTTTTATATCTTTGGATAAACTGGAGAAGGTAAGTGAACACACCAATTTTTCAGACTCTGGGCAGATAATGCTCTTTAAAAGCTCTTGTCAGTCAGAGCATTTGGCTCTTTTATATGCATTTTCAGTACAATCCATGGGATGTCTTCTGTCACAAAATCATCCTGCCATTTCTCTTGCATGTCTCTCAAAATCAGCATTAGAGGAACATAATCTCTTGAGTCTTAGAAATTGACTAACAGGTAAATTTCATTTTAAGGACATGTTATGGAAGCTTTCATAGTGCAACAAGTGATTGCGGTCTATAGATTTTCTATATAGATCCATAACAAAGCCTTCAGGGCCTTTTTTGATAAGGATGTCTAAATGGGATACCTGGTTCCTGTCATATGTAATCTGAAATTGTAAATTTGGATCTTGGTTATAAAGCCATTCAAAAACTGTTGGAGATCGTCCTCTGCACCATCCCTTATCATAAAAATGTCATCAATATATCTTTTCCACAATTCGATGTTACTTCTAAATGGATGAAAGATCAAAAAATTTTCTCAAAGTTTGCAACATAAAGGTTGGCCACTTCTGGTGTCATGGACGAACTTATGGCAACACCCTTGTAAAATAGGCCCCTAAAACAAAAATAATTCTTGGTGAGCGCCACGGTTGCTAACTGAATCAAATACATGATTGGTGTGCATGTAGGCCTTGGTCTATCCAAGAGGACATCAGTAAGCATATTGGTATATAATGAAATGATGTCTAAAGTGACTAGTATTAAGTCATTGTGGTATCCAGTGAATTCATAAAAAATGTGGATTACGTGGGAAGAATCGCTCACATAGGATGGTGTTTGTGCCACAAAGGATCTTAAAAACATGTCTTAAAACTTTAAAATTGGCTCAAACAAAGAACCAATAGCTGAAATGATATGCTGCCCTGGAGGATTCTTTAAAGATTTGTGAATCTTGAGTAAAATATAAATCGTTGGGAGTGACTGGATGATCTACTGTTAAAAAGTCGAACTCGTTAGGTGTGCGGTAATCAATGTCGCATCCAATAATGAGAAGTTTATCTAAACTAGCCTTTAAAGGGGCAGTCAGATCTCCATCTTGTATTTCATAGAACATTTTGTCCCCCAACTGTCGTCTGATTTCTTTTATCTAATCCTCTCTTTTCAGGTGCTCCACCTTTATCGGCAGGTTTTATTACAATGTCCAGGTTATTTTTTAATGCCATCAAGGCTGTTCTTACTATTTTAGCAATGTTAAAATATGTACGAGTGTCTCAAGAGTACAATTCCTCAGTACATTGTAGAATAATCCTTTTGATATTGGGAGGTACCTAAATGAGAAGTTTTCTTAATGACAGAAGGATCTACATTTGTCCCAACCTGTTTTGAAAAGAAATCCTTTGTTTTTCATTTTCTAAAAAAAAATTATATAATTCAATATGCATTGCAAAGAAGTCATGTTTAGAGGTTGGGACAAAGGAGAGCCCCTTGTTTAAAACCTGATCCTAAATTTCACCAAGAATGTAATTGGATAAACTGATAACATTATTGTATAATCTTGGAAAGATGTTCGCCAGGAGAATGTGCCCCTCCCTTTGTCTCGTCCTCTCTGTGGATAGAAGGATCAGTGTTGATCCTTCATTCTCTGTGGTTCTATGAGACTGCGATTCCTCTGCCCTTCCACAATCTGTCAATGTAAAAACCATGGCTGGGTGCAACCTGTCCCAAGGGGAACAGGGGCGTAGAACTTTCAAAAGCATCTTTTGATGAATTCCTAATTCTCTTTTTTTGGTTGTTCAAGACTAGATCTCTCCTGTGCTGCTGGAATCTTGTCATCATCCCTCTGCCATCTTTCAGAAATCAGCAGTTTTTGTCTCGATGATTCACTCCTGAGTTGGTATAATGGAGGTTTATTCCAAGAATATACAAACCCACTCTTGCAATCCTCCTCATCTATATTTTTCTATTTTTTTGTCCTTAGTGATCTTCTTGAAAGTTATTAGGTTCTTATCAAAATTGTATATTTGTTTTTTTGAGGTACCCCCTGACGAAAGCGTTTACCGAAACATGGCCGTTTCAGGGTCGTTGTTTTGAATAAAAAACTTTTTTTAACACCTTGCTTTTTTGTGCTTTCTCCATGTGGTAGAAGGCATGATTGGAAGGATCCTTCAGCCAAATATCCCCCACATATTTGTGATTACTCTGCTGAGCCTGCAGATCTGCTCTAGTGCCCCCCCCCCCTTTTCCCCCATGGGGCTACCACTCCTCACTAGCAAGAACTGTGCTAGATGTATAAGAGTCCCAAATCTCTCCTACACCTGAGGCCTGGTAACCTGCCACTGAATCTAGGTAATTAACCACTCGCTATCTTGGTCTCGCTTGATCTCCACCAACATGTTTAGGAATATTCACACTATTGACCTTTCAGCTCTCTCCGCTGTCTTATCACCTCTTTTCTCCATTATGTCATCTGAGCCCAATGATGGGGCAGTATCCTCCTATAACACTATACTCTCTTCTGCTCTAGATGGAAGGGATGATGGCAGAAGAGATAGAGCTTAGTAGATGGGTGGGACATAGGAGCAGGCCTGTGAGGTATACCGTACATCAATCCTGGGTGTGAGGCCATTCCACGGCCTGTGAGGTATACCGTACATCAATCCTGGCTGTCCTTGACAACCCGCTATCTACATTTCTGTGCCTGCTCAGCTGAGCGCCTTTGGCTTAAATTACATACTCTTGCTGACTACCTACATTTCAAATTCATGCTAACCTCTTTTCAGTCAGTCATAGCACTCGCCAAGCAAGAGTACTATGTTCATCTAACTCTCTTGCCTCTGACCCTTGCTGTCTCTTTGCTATGCTTAACTCTCTCCTCAAGGTCCCTCCTCCCCCAATCCCTCCTTCACTCTCTGCCCAGACCTTGGCTGACTATTTTCATGACAAAGTCCATCAGATTAGCCTTGAATTCTATGCAGGGTCACCTCCACCTCATCTTCCCCTTTTTCGTTCCTAAATCCTTTCCTCACCTTCGGTCACCCTTTCTTCCTTTTCTGAAATCATTGAGGAGGAAACTGCAAATGTTCTCTCCTCCTCCAAACTGACTACCTGCTCCTATGTCCCACCCATCTACTAAGCTCTATCTCTTCTGCCATCATCCCTTCCATTTGTCATATCCTTAATTTATCACTTTCCACTGCAACTGTTCCTGTGGCCTTCAAACATGCTGTGGTTCAAAACTGCTTGAACGAGCGGTTCACTGCCACTGTCTTGATTTTCTTTCCTCTCAAGCCCTTCTGGATCCACTGCAATCTGGCATTCATTCTCTATATTTCACAAAAACGGCTCTTACCAAAGTCTCCAGCGACTTGTTCCTCACCAAATCCAAAGGCCTCTACTCAATTCTCATCTTTCTTGACCTTTCTGCTGCCTTTGACACCGCTGATCACAAACCTCTCCTCGATATGCTGCCTTCACTTGGATTTAGGGGCTCTGTTCTCTCCTGGTTTTCTTCCTATCTCTCCCATTGTACTTTTAGTGTATGTTCTGGTGGATCCTCCTCTACCACCATCCCACTTTCAGTTGGTGTATTTCAGGGCTCTGGCTTGGGATCTCTCCTTTTCTCTCTCTACACTCAGTTCCTTGGTGCACTTATTTTGTCTCATGGTTTTCAGTACCATCTTTATGCTGACGACTCTCAAATCTATTTTCTGCACCTGAAATCTCTCCAGGAATTCAGGCCTGAATCTCCGCCTGCTTATCCAAAATTGCTGCCTGGATGTCTCACTGCCATCTGAAACTGAACATGGCCAAAACTGAGCTCCTTATCTTTCCCCGTAAACCCACCTCCCCCCTTCCTCCTTCCTGTTTCATCAGCTCGCAACCTTGAGGTCATCTTTGACTCTACTCTTTCTGCACACATCCAACAGATAACTAAAACCTGTTGCTTCTTTCTCTATAACCTTGGCAAAATTCATCCCTTTCTTTCTACACACACTACTAAAATTTTCATCCACTCACTAGTCACCTTCCATTTTGACTACTGTAACCTGATTCCACTGCTCTCTGAATCATCTTTCTCCCCTTTAATTTGTTCAAACCTCAGCTGCACAGCTTATATAACCCCTCTTCTCAAGTCACTTCACTGGTTCCTTATCCATTTCCGCATCCAGTTCAAACTTCTACTTATCTACTAGTGCATTCATTCTGTGGTTCCTCACTACCTTTTAGCTCATTCTACACTTCTCAGGAACTCCTCTCTTCTGGCAGATCACTTTTATCTGTGCCACTCAACGTGTAATCAAACTCTGGAATTTGTTACCGGAGGATGTAGTAAAAGCTGTTAGTGTAGCTGGGTTTAAAAAAGGTTGGGAAAAGTTCCTGGAGGAAAGGTCCATAAACCATTATTAAAAGGGACCCAGGATATCAATGCTTGACCCAATACAGGCATTGTAGAACCTGTGTCTTTTGGGGAAACTGCTAGGTACGTATGACCTAGATTGGTCACTGTTGGAAACAGGATACTGGGCTTGATGGACCTTGGTCTGACCCAGTATGGCATATCTTATGTTCTTACGTTCTCTGTCACTGCCAACTCCAGACTTCATTCACTCCACCTTGCTGCTCCATATGTCTGGAACGGTGTCCGGTCACTTAATCCCCAGTCACTTAATCCCCGAGTCAGATAATCCCCAGTCAGATAATAGATAATCACCTAGAATCTACAAATCATGAGATATTCCTCCGGTCACTTAATCCCCAGTCACTTAATCCCCGAGTCACATAATCCCCAGTCAGATAATCCCCAATGGAGGATAAACATTAGATTAAAATGTAAGATAACGGAGGATAAACATTAGATTAAAATACATTTATTCGATCATAACAACAAAAGATACATGCGATATCAAATAAATGGAATGATAATAATAATTCTAAAAGCAATATTATGAACCAAAGCATTGAACAAACAAAACAGTTGAAAATAAATTTATTTAGTACGAAAGATATGCAAGTGATTTTAGGTACGTTAATCTTTCTGTAGTTGGGTATCGTAGACTTGCTCGAGATGTCCTGGTGCATATTTCAGCATACTTCCTTTTCTGTCTGATTTGAACCCCAGCACCGGCCTGAAGAACTGACGCCACATGCTGTCGACAATCCTTTCTCAGGCAGTCGAGAAATGTCCACATGGTGGGATGTTGGCAAAAGAAGAGTTACTGCAGGGAATGATGCCAGCCTTCTACTGCATTATTCATGCGGGCAACACCACTATTCACGTCGTCGTATTTGTTCCAGGTTTCTGGTGGAAATATCGCAGTTGTATAGTTATCTCCCCTGCTGCGAAGTCGTCGTCTTCGAACATAGGTATGTTCAAAGTACGACAACAGTTCATTCATCCTCTCATTTTGAGGCATTGCTTCGGCTAAAGTCTCGAATGTGTTGACAACATCGTCCATTGGCATAAAAGCCAACGCTGCTAGACATTAAATCATGACGTGTAAATTATCATGTTCCTCATATTCTGCTTTCATCCCCAGTTTACATACTTTACGCTGAATGGCCCGACATAGATGAAAATAACATCCAGTCACTCTTGAAGATTGGAAGTGTGAACGAAGTGCATTCATTGCTGCACTTTCAAAGTCAGTTAAAATTATGTCTGGTGCGGCATTTGGCGTTATATCTTGCAATACAGCAAACAATTTATTGTATGTAAAGGCTGTTTTGTTTTGTAGGAGACAGTAAATTGCCGGCGGTGTAACTCCTTCAGTGTATTGAAAGTGTATGGTGTACAGCTGGTAAAAAAGTGAAGGTACAATCTTGAACGTCCCATCTGCGAACCACAGTTTGTTGAAAGACAGTGCATCGACCAGGCTCCTGTCGCCAAAGATAAGAAACCTCGCATCATCACTATAATCTTTAGAGTCGTATAGCAAGAAGTCTCTGTATATATCTGGAACATCAAACATGGCGTCAGTTGGCAGGGGCGGGAGAGCCAGTTGCGGATCCATCCTTCTTATACTATTTTGATGTCTGTTAAGAGTCCGAGAGATGGCACTTTTTGGAGGCAATGCCATGAGAGTGCCAGGTGGCAGACTGACTGTAACCACAGCCCGTGAGGCAGAGGGAGTTGCATTGATCTCTGACATCTTTTGCTTCATTTCTGCGACCGCATTCTTCGCCAAAACCTTTTCCTTGTTGCACTCGTGATTGTGAACTGAAAAATTGCATATGATATCATCGTCCGATGTAACTAATCTTGCTCTACACTTGTGTGGAGCAAACCTAATGCAACACCAATTAATATGAGTATTGTTAGACCATTTCTTAAACCAGAACTCGTGTCCCATGTAAATTAATGTCTTCCGACCTTTGCTACATGTACTGTATTCAAGTGGCATTGCTACAAATCTTACTATCATATATACTTAACGCAGCGATTCTCAACCTGTGGTGCGCGCCACTTTAGTGGTCGCGGATTACAAAAGTGGGTGGCGCGGTGATGTGAAAAAAATCGAAAAAATTTAACAATCAATCTACAATTGAAACCATAACAAAATACTTTAAATACAATCAGATAATTGAAAAACTTGATTATCTGACCGGGGATTAAGTGATTGGGGATTAAGTGACTGGGGATTAAGTGACAGTAAACTGTCTGGAACAAACTACCTGAGTCGGTGTGCTGGGCTTCTTCTCTGGTCCTATTCAAATCAGTTTGAAGATTCACCTCTTTGAGGCTGCTTTTGGACCCTGATGTTCTCATTATCTTGTCCAGAACTTAAGTGTATCTTGCCCTACTCTAGTCCCCAGTTTTGCGATGTGTTTTCATCTTGATTAAATTGTAAGCTCTGATGAGCAGGGACTCTATCTTCAATCTATTTGTACAGCACTGCATATGCCTTGTAGCACTATACAAATGATTATTAGTAGTAGTAATAGTAGTAGATGCCCTGGGTGTTTCAGAGTGAGACAGGTTAATACAGCCATTCTACAAGCTAGCGGGGGAAGAGAAGGGGAGGGAGTCTGGAAGGGGAACAGAGAGTAGGGAGAGGTTGGAGGGGAGAAGGAAGAGTGCCAAGTGCTGAAGATTAAAAGGATAAATGCATAGGGTGCAAAAGGGCACAATGTGTATATGACAAAAGGTGTATACCCCCCTCCAGAACACACATACAAGCACCCAACTTCCACACTACACACACACACACAAATTCCACCTCTGCACAATAGATACATAACCCCACACCCCACCTCTGCACTACACACACAGACAGATGCTCCCCAGCTCTGAAGCACACACACATATGCACCCCAGCCCTCTACACCCACCCACACAAAGGCACCTACTGCCACATCCCATGCACAGACAAGTGAAGGAGTAGCCTAATGGTGAGAGCAGCAAGTTGAGAACCATGGAAGCCAGAGTTCAAATCCCACCACCACCCCTTGTGATCTTGGGCAAGTCACTTAAGCCTCCATTCTCTCAGATACAAACTTAGATTGCAAGCCATCTGAGGGCAGGAAAATAGGTGAACCACTTTGAACGCTCCTGGAAAGGCATGAGTTAAATCCTTATTCCTATATGAGTGAGACCTATAAATTCCTGAGTGCAGTAGAATAAGAAATGCTATACTAGATCAGACCAAGGTCCACTCTTTCCCAAAGTTAGTCCTTGTCCTTGCACACTATCTGATTTTCCAGCTGTAGACAGGCAGGCAGTAGGGCTATGGTTCTGGTGTTGGTGCGAGAGGCCTTGGTAGGCATTGTGTTTGTATCATAGGCCCTGCCATTTGCAGTTGGAAGGGTACTTTCTAGAGGGGTAGTAGGGTTTGCAGTGATAACATTTTTGGGAGTGTGGGCAACGTTTGAGCCCATCCTCTGCCAAGGTCTGTAATGTACAGTGTTCCTTCATGTCGTTTAGCGTGTCCATCACCTTGTCACCGAAGAGGGAGTCCCCTGCACAGCGCGCGTCTGCGATCCTGTCATGTGTTTCGTTGCGCAGGCCGAACGCCCTGAGCCATGCCCTACACCTGACGGAAATTGCTGTCCCGACCGTCCTGATGGCTGTATCAAAGGCATCGCCTTCCCCTTTTTACATGGAATTTCAATCTATAGAAATTCTACAGCAAATTTTATTTTAATCCTTTGTGATTCAATACCCTCTCTAACATAGAGCGCAACCCCTCCACCAATTTGATCAGCTCTATGATTACGATATAGTGTGAAGCCAGGTATCACAGTGTCCCACTGGTTGTCCTCCTTCCACCATGTCTCTGAGATACCAATCATATTTAACTTCTCATTTAGTGCTATATATTCTAACTCTCCCATCTTATTTTTTAGACTTCTGACATTTGCATACAAGCATTTTAGAGGTTGTATTTTATTCATATTAATCTGGTTATCGGTAGGCAGGGGTAAATTGGAATCTTTAAGCTCTGTTTGCTCTGTACTCAAGGGCATTTGGGCTACCTTTGTCTTTATTGGAACCTCTCTGCTGATGTGCCCATTGTCTCGGCACGGATCCCTCTTGGTGCTGGGGTGAAGGCGGCAAGAGTGGGGGCAGTCCTGTCTCTCTGGTAGGAAGCCTCATTGTCAGCGCAATGACATCAGGGGCTTCTGGGGTTGCTCCGGGCATGGATGTTTTTGCCAATTGGAGGTCGGGTCGCAGCCTGAGGTAGCCATGTTGCTGGCACCATGTTGGCAATTCGCAGAAGCCTGCTTTTTTGGGCTGGAAGCCGCGTGACCATGATGCTTATTGCTGGAGGTTGCAGGGGGTCCCGGAGAGACACCGGTGGTTCGTGATGGAGATGGAGTATCTGCGGGGGCACTGTGCGATGCCACGTTAGTTTCTGCAAAGGCACGGCTGGGGATGGAGGTCCTGGTGGGCACATCCCATGCCAGCAAGGTTTTTTTCTGACCTTCTGGAAGTGGTGAGGTGGGTGCTGATTCCTCGGGCGTCCAGTCATTCTCCTGAGCTTCGTCGGCCAGATAATCTTTTAATGCATGGCTCCTATATTTTCTGGCTCTGGGGGACATTCTGGAGCAATGGGGTCAGTCCTCCACCCGGTGGCTAGCTCCCAAGCACTTGACACACTGGGTTATGTGTGTCCGTGCTGTTCATCTTTCTCTCGCAGAGAGGGCATTTCTTGAAGCCTGGCTTAGGCATGCTGGATCCGTTGATGTCTTCTGACTTGGAGGTTAATCTGGAGAGCTGTGCAGTCTGTCTTGCTGGCAAGGGGGAAGAACAAAGACTGGCCGGGCTAGGGGCGGACTGGTGAGGTGGGCTACCAGCACATGCTCAGAAAGCTTCACCTTTTTGAGGTCTGGAGAGCACTTCAGTCTATGGCGCTGCCTGAGGGCATCACCAGGAGTGTCTGACGCATCCTGCTTGTCCATGGAGAACAAACATTCTCCAATACCAGGCATATTGTGAACTAATACAAAACTCTACAACAAAGTCACTGAGGATCTATAGAGCAAATCTGCCATATCAGAACCAACTTCCAAAACTCACAAAAGGAGCTTATCCAAAAAAAACCATCACTGTAAATACTACAGTGGGCCCTGGAACATCCAACACCTATTTGAAAAGCAGAACAATTCAGATTACTACAGTACAGATCCCTACATACAAATTCCATGTTAACAGAACACCTGGTCTTGGTCCACACTCAAAACACAGACCCTCAACAAGTATAGAATAAGTGACCATAACCTAAAAATAAACATATGTAGATAAAAATTAAAGTGCAACTCCAAAAAGTCAGATTCTGCATACAGTGCAATATTAGAGAAATAGAAAGGGACGCATTTCCATGTATTGTATAAAATATAAAGATAGCACCAAGCATTAAATTGAAAATAAAATTCTCTTCTACCTTTGTTGTCTGACCATTTTATTCTCTAATCATGCTGGTCCCAATCTGACATTTCTGCTTTCCTCCACCTCTCAATGTCCTCTTCCCCATCTACCTCCCTGCAGGGGCAGCATGAGGATGATGCAGGGTCATGTGCAGAGATTCATTGAAGCATCATTTGCATAAATTTTGTATACCTTATTTTAAAATGTAAATGCCACCAATCTAAAATCCTAGGTGGCTTCCAAACATGTAATTTAGTAAAGCAGATGTTAGAATAAAACAAACATAATAATAAAAAATTACATTTGATTCATGAAAAGCCACTTACACATGCCTCCCCCTCCCCATCAAACTGTTATAACTATCTGCACATCAGATTTATTTTGCTATGACCAGATTTTTTTTTTATTTTATATTTATAAATTTCACAAAATGTCAAGCATGAAAACTTGTAGAGCAAAATGACAGTGAAGGTTACAACATATTTAGGAAATTATAAAGTAAGATAAACAAATTCAACAAACTGCCTATTAGCCCAACAACCAAGAAGATCCAAGAACAAGGAAAAAGGAAATAATCTTTTACAAAAAAATGCAAGGAAAGCATAAATTAAGCAGTTTAATCCACACAACAGTTTCTCATACTGCCACATAATCAACTCAACCCAGAGCCTGCTGCTCTCCATAACACCTGTACCCTGGTCTGACCATAATCTACTCCTATTCCACATACCCACCAACTACCTCAGCAATATCAACAATAAAGCATGTGCCCCCCCCTAGAATTATAACAACATGCTTTTGGCCCCTCGTTAAGGAGAAGGCTCTCAAGAAGATCCTACCTCTCCTTTCCAACGAATCCCTTGACCCAGACGAATTGGTATCCAACTGGGATGACGCCCTCAGAGCTGCTGCCTGCCTCCCATCCACCAACAAGAACCCAGCAAAACGGGAACACGCACCATGGTACTCACAGGATCTGCGAGCATCGCTTCTCCACCTACGCAAGCTCGAGAGACAGTGGCGACACACCCGGAACTCCGAGGCATTCTGTGCATACTCCGCTCACCTACAGATACACCGAGAAAAAACCATGGAAAAAAGAAAACAGTACCATTCAGAATTACTAAAGCGATCATTGAACAAACCACATGACCTATTCAATATTGTAAAGTCCTTAACAGGCGATCCAGCACTAGCCCAATCACCCATGCCCCAGCCGCGAGACTATGCCAACTACCTACAATCAAAGATAATCCAGACCAATATGAATGCAACCATCATATCCTTCTCCACCCCGCATGTGTCCTCCCAACCAACCTCTCTGCTGAAATTCTCCGAGGTATCCAACGAAGAGATTGTAGATATTATTTCCTCTATTAACCTCACCACTGCTCCTAACGATCCTTGCCCTGCAAGCTGGATTAAAAAGAGTTGCGCCATGACCTCAGTCCAACTATATGCAGAATCTTGAACCAATCTCTCTCAACAGGGTCCTTCCCTCAAAGCTTAAAATACACATCAATCCGCCTTCTGTTAAAAAATAGCAGACTCGATCCATCTAAAGTTGAGTCCTTCAGACCAATTTCGAGCATCCCACTGCTTGCCAAAATCATTGAGAAGGTAGTCCAGTGACAAATTCAACACCACGTCGACATTGAAGCACCACTGGACCCATCCCAACACGGCTTTAGAGAAGCACATGGTGTTGGCACCATCCTCACAACCCTCTTCAACAACCTAGTCACAGGACTGGACAACATCCACCAAGGATTTGTCCTCATCTTCTTGGACATAGCAGCCGCTTTTGACTCGGTGAACCAAGAGACACTTTTACTTCGCCTCAAAGAAAAAGGGATACAAGGCTCAGCGCTAGCCTGGTGTAAATCTTATTTGTGCAACAGATGGCAACAAGTCAGAGCAGGTTCCATGACATCAGAGCCATTTCCACTGAAGCAAGGTGTACCTCAGGGCTCATCCCTATCTGCATTGATGTTTAACGTCTACATGCAGCCCATCTGTGCTTTAATCCGCTCTTTCAATGTCCAATGCCTTGCCTATGCAGATGACATCCTCATTTACACACCCTTCAAGATTGATCAACCTGACTTCTCTCCAATATTAAGATGCTTTGAAGTGGTAGCAGACTGGCTCCTCTCTCAAAATCTACGAATTAACCACAGCAAAACAGACGTTCTATTCGTCACGAGAAACCAGATGTTCACGCCACCTCCCTCACTACAAGTCAACAATACTGAACTGAAGGCAAAACCCACAATTCGTTATCTAGGCATTACTCTTGACCAGCGGCTAAACATGTCAACAGATGTCAAAAACACCACAAAAGCAATATATCACAAGATCCGAACACTACGTCATATCCGCCCACTACTTGACTTCTCTGACTACCGATCAATCTTCCAAGCCTTAGTTATCCCACATCTCGACTTTGCTAACATCATCCTACATGGACTTCCACAGTCGACTCTAAGCCCGCTCCGACTTGCCATGAACTCAGCGGCGAGGGTACTGGTAGGACTATCAAGGTCAGACCACATAACGCCAGTCCTGAAGAACCTACACTGGCTACCGCTGCAGGCTAGAATCCATTACAAGACTCTAGTCCTGACATTCAAAGCCCTCAAGAACCAGCCCCCACGCCCATCAGTAAACTTCTCCACAGCACACCAGTCAACAGAATCAGGAGATCTACATTGATGAATACACTTGAAGTCCCTAAGTTGTTGATAAAATGTACAAAGACAACAGCCAGTAGAGCCTTCTCCATTTTCGCACCTATGGCCTGGAATACCCTCCCAGCGGAAATCCGAGCTATCTCTAACCTAGTGTTATTCAGAAAAGCTCTCAAACACCACCTGTTCCTACAACATTACCCTGATACCAGTTCCGGAAAGCACACAGCCATCACCTTACCTTCCTACCTAGCCCGCCCCATAGATCAGCCTCCCATAGAGAATGGTTAATCAGCTTCCCCCTACCTTCTCTCCCTGACCCATGAGCATGAGCTTCTGTTTAAAGATCCTTATATGTCCTTCATAAGAGTATTCATAATTTGTATATAGTTCCCCCGGTTTCTTCCATGTTTACTACCCCTGTTCAATGTAAACTCAATGTGACCTGTTACATTGTAGTATGTTCTGTTTCAACTGTAAACCGCACTGATTATAATAGTGCGGTATATAAGAAATATAAATAAATAAATAAAAAGTAATCCTAATGGATTCCCTCCATAGATGGAAGAGGGAGATGAGAACTAACAAAAGCTGCCAGCTGAGGGGGGATCATAAAAGTCATAATTATGAGATTGTAATCGCAAAAGGCATTTACATGGAACCTTTAAAAAAAAAAAAGCTGGATTACCTTCTGCCTCTGCTAAGTCTCACGGGCCAAGTCTGGATACATGACAACTAGCAAACTCTTAAAGGGAATGGAGCGTTTCTTAAAATATCATTTAAAAAGCTATACTAGGTCAGATGACAATGCCAAGGAAATTAGCAAAGTTGCAGGGAGTACTGTTTCGGTATCAGAAGACTCAAGGATATTAGAAATATTTAAGATATCAGCATGTTGTAAATCAGATATAACATCCTGTTGAACTTCAGCTGAGACTTTCTTTTGAGTTGGTATATAATACACTTTAGAAAGAGGAGGGTGAGACTCGGTTGGCAGCCCTAAAACATCCTGCAAATTCACCAGAGGCAGGTCTTGTCAGACAAATCTGATTGACTTCTTTGACTGGGTGACCAGGGAGTTGGACCAAGGGAGAGCTCTAGATGTAGTGTATTTAAATTTCAGTAAAGCCTTTGACACTGTTCCTCACAGGCGATTTATAAACAAACTGAGCACCCTAGGGATGGACCCTAAAGTTACTGCTTGGGTTAGAAATTGGTTGGGTGGGAGGCGACAAAGAGTACAAGTAAATGGAGCTCACTCTGAGAAGAAGGATGTTACCAGTGGTGTGCCCCAGGGATCTGTCCTTGGTCCGATACTTTTTAACATCTTTGTTAGTGATATAGCGGAAGGGCTGTCGGGTAAGGTTTGCCTCTTTGCGGATGATACCAAAATCTGCAATAGAGTAGACACCCAGGAAGGTGTAGATAACATGAGAAGGGATCTAGCTAAGCTTGAAGAATGGTCTAGAATTTGTCAGCTGAGATTTAATGTTAAAAATGTAAGGTCATGCATTTGGGCTGCAACAATCCAAGGGAGCAATACAGTATAGGAGGTGAAGTACTTTTGTCCACTAAAGAAGAGCGGGACCTAGGCGTGGTTGTGTCTGATGATCTTCAAGTAGCTAAACAGGTAGAAAAGGCGACGGCAAAGCTAGAAGGATGCTTGGGTGCATATGGAGAGGAATGGCTAGCAGAAAGAAGGAGGTGATAATGCCTCTGTATAAGTCTTTGGTGTGACCTCATTTGGAGCATAGTGTGCAATTCTGGAGACCGCACCTTCAAAAGGATGTGAACAGGATGGAGTCGGTGCAGAGGGTGGCTACTAAAATGATTAGTGGTCTTCATTATAAAGCATATGAGGACAGACTTAAGGATCTTAATATGTACACCTTAGAGGAAAGGCGGGATAGAGGTGATATGATTGAGATGTTTAAATACCTCCGTGGCATAAATGTTCAGGGAGAGAGCCTCTTTCAATTGAAAGCAAGTTCTGCTACGAGGGGACATGGGATGAGGGTGAAGGGAGATAGATTCAGGAGTGATATGCGGAAATATTTCTTTACGGAAAGAGTAGTGGATCCGTGGAATAGTCTCCCAGTGGAGGTGGTAGAGATGAGGACAGTAACTGAATTCAAAAAAGCATGGGACCAACACAGAGGATCTCTAAAGGTAAAAAGTGGACTGTTGTAGTTGTTGATATGGAAGGACAGACTAGATAGGCCATGTGGTCTTTTTCTGTCATCATGTTTCTATGTTTCTATAACTTTAACATACCTCTCAATGAGTAATTCAGTTTTAAATCTCAAAGTAGATACATCTTTCATAACTGAAGAAATATAAGTCTCATGTTTCTGAATCTCTACTTGCAACTTCCCAACAGATTCTTTAACAATGCAAAGTTCATGTGCATTAACCTGTGATGTCTTAGTGTTAGCTTGAACTTGTAATGTTATCCCATTCATCTGCTCTATCAATACTTCACCTAATGAGGAAATCACCATCCAAATCGACTCGAGAGAGAAGTTGTAGGGTGCTCCAAAGGAAAATGTAGGCACCAAACTGAAACCCATAGCAATCCCACTAGACTCGGAGGATTCTCGACCAGCCTCTGCCGGGCAAGCCTCTGCACGTCTTCCTCCTCATTCTGGTCACAGATACCTTCCGCTGCCAAGACAATAGTTGTAGACGTTGGCTTCACCACTGTGACAAACTTGTCTAAACAGCCTCCTTCTGACTGCACCACATTTCCCAACATGGGGTTGGGGCTGCCGAAGATAGCCGAGTGTGAAAGACCAGTGGCAAAACAGGAGGCAACCGCAGCTCCGGGGAAACATCACACCCGAAGGAGGACGTCGAGCTCTCCAGCCCGGGTGCTGCCAATTTTGGAGACATATCAGCTTGTACCTGGACCCTCCACATGCAGCAGAAACACATCAATGGGTCCAGAAGTAGAGGTAACCACAAGGGAGGGAGCCTTGACAAGTTCAGGAGTCTCCTTGCGAGGCTTCCATTTCCTTTTCGGCATCGCAGTAAGTTGCATATGGAGACACAACTGCCTATGCGGCCATCTTGGATCTGGCTATGACCAGATTATTGATGAGGAGGGAAAATATAAAATGAGATGAACTAATCCTGGTAGCCATGAAATCAAATGCTGGATTGGATTGTGCTAGAGCTGGAAACGTCCAGAACTCAGCAGCCGTGAAGCTATCAGGCTTCTAAACAAAATTAAACTGAGATGTTCCCTTAAAATTTGAAATTTCCTTGAATCTGAACTGACAAAATATTTTAAATTTCAGCCTGGTAGCAAAAAGAATGCAAAACTACAAATCTCAAAAACAATACATATTCTAATAACCCCCCCCCCCCCCCCAACCAACACCCTACAGTTGACCTCACCAAGAACCCAGAGTACAGGACCCATAGAGCAAATCTACTATTCCATAACAGCACTAACTTCCAAAGCTCACACAACAAGGGGCATACCAGAAAAGGGCAGCACCATAAATACTGTAGTGAGCCCTAGAACATCCATATTCCTATTCAGAAAACTGAACAAGCTGGATTACTACAGCTCTCTACATAGAAATTCCATGCTAGCTGAACATAAGAACATAAGATATGCCATACTGGGTCAGACCAAGGTCCATCAAGCCCAGTATCCTGTTTCCAACAGTGGCCAATCTAGGTCATACGTAGCTAGCAGTTTCCCCAAAAGACACATGTAGCCTCAGTCACACATATGCAGCACAGAGATAGATCTTCACCAAATAGGTAATATACCAATACAAACTAAAAACAGACATATATAGTAAAAAAAAAAATGCTTTTACCCATCACTGTTAGGTTTACAGGATTTCTTTCCAAAAATTATACTTTACTGCAGAGGGAGGTGAGAGAAGGAACTTTCACACATAGACATCTGCACTATCGGCAAGAACTAACACAGTGGCTCAGCGCAAGAAGCATGAGTGCAGCTAATGCCACCTCAGTGGGTGGCCTTAGTTGCACCGGCAGCTGTTTTGCCACGCTGGAATGCGGTAATTGCAGGGGGATTTAACTGCCTCCCTGCAATTAGCCTATGGCCCTGTGCAATCAAACTCTGGAATTAGTTACCAGAGGATGTTGTAAAAGTATTAGAGTAGCTGGGTTTAAAAAAGGTTTTGGGAGAATTTACTTGGGGACGTTCTCATGATGGCTGTATGAGGAGAGTATTGTGCTTGTTCTTGATGCTGAAATGCAAGGAGAAGGCTAGGGCTTACCTTATGAAGCCTCAGCCAGCCAGTTCAGGTCCAATGGACCAATTTGTCACAATTCCTGAGGCTCAGCAATGGGAGATACTTGTGGGCTTTGCAGCTGTTGGAGGAATCGGCATTCTTGCCTGCTTTGTATGTCACCTTGTCTCCCAAGATGCACAACCCACTGCCACTGCCTGGTGCTGCCGCCCCTGATATGTCAGCAAGCATAATACTGGAGCCTGAAGATGTTATCCCCATCATCCATAGAGGGAGGTGAAGCAGCAGCCCTGTTGCCTACTGGGTTACCTGAAGGGAGAATGGTGGCGGGGGAGCCATCCCAGGTCGGAGGTGAGCTTGTGAAGGAAGTCCTGGCTGGATCTCTGAAAGTCCCTTTATCATTTGCTCTTCTGCGACCTCAAAAGATTACCTTAGTTAATATCTGGGAGGCAATTACCTTACTTTCAGAGAATTTGGCACAGCAATGTGTAGAATTTTCGTCTCAGGTGAATGATGTTACTCAAAAAGTGGAATTGTGTATGGGTATAACTGATTCACTTAAAAAGAAAGTAGAAGAACACGAGACAAATTTGAATATTCTTGAAGACTCCAGTGCTGCATTTATTAAAGACAATACCTTACTAAAAGCAAAAGTGGAAAACTTGGAGAATTTTGCACGCGGGCTTCTAATCTTCGGATTTTGAACTTTCCGATAATCCAAGGTTTTCCTCCATTGCATCATTTTAAGGAATACTTGATGGAGAATTTGGCTGTGACTGCAGAGTGAATGCCACCAATAGTGAAAGTCTTCTATTTGCCATCGGGGAAAAGATCCACTGGAGTTACAGGAGAACCATTTACTATGGATGTTATTAATGTCTCAGAGATTCTGAAGTCCCCTGGGCCAGCTCCATTACGAACTTCTACTTTGGAGGTAATATTTGCATTATATTGGATAAGACTAGTTACTTCGGTTGTATTATACTAAATGTTTTGTGCTTTTTTATGGGCAAAAGATTTTGATTTTCCCAGATGTCTCTAGAGATAATAAAAAATGGCGGAAACAGTTTTTCTTATTAAGACAGGGTGTTTTGGAGTTGGGTGTTGCCTTTTACCTTAGATTTCCATGTAAATGTATTGTGGTCTATAGGTCTCAAAGATTTATTTTTTTCCAACTGGCAGATCTTTCCGTGTTTATAAATGCCAGAATTCCTATTACTTCCTCCCCTTCCGATAGAGTTGGATTGGCATGATGGCAGGTCTAATAATGGGTAGCCTTAAGGTCTCCGCAGCCCTCTTGTATTTTCTTCATTTTGTTTTTCCTGGATTTAGTCAGGCTCCTCCAGTCCCTCTATATAGTTTGTATTAATTATATACGCTGCATAGTGGACTACAGGTATATACGCTGTAAGAGGTTTTCTTATTTCTTATTCTTGTACAATTACTTTATCTGTACAAGTTTGTTCTTGATTTATTTGTGAAAATTCTTTAAATAATAATAATAATAAAAAGCTTTGGACAAGATCCTGGAGGAAAGGTCCATAAACTATTACTAAAGAGGACCTGGGAAATCCACTGCTTGCACCAGGACAAGTACTGTGGAACCTGTGTGCCTTTTTGGGAACCTGCCAGGTACTTGTGACCTGGATTACCCACTGTTGGAAACAGAATACTGGGCTTGATGGACCTTAGTCTGACCCAGTATGGCATTTCTTATGTTTATGTTACCAGTGCAGAGTCTAGGAAACATGCTGCTAAATATGCCAAACAAGAGGGGCTCAACAGCATCCATGCAGCATCTCCCGCTTCCACAAAAACAAGAACTACATGGTGCCCCAACACAGCACCTCTGAAAAACAAGAGGGACTTTGTGACTCCAACACAACACCTCCTACTCCAACATAAACACCAACAAGGGCTCGGCAACCCCAACATAATTCCTGAAACTATGCACTGGACCAGTATAATGTTAATGTACATATATATTCCGTAAAAAACAAAGGAAATGCAAGATGCTTGCATACCAAGGAACGAAGAGAAAAACTGAGAACCACAGGACAGTTAAAAAAAACAAATTATAACTCATTTTCTTCTGTTATAAATTGCGTTATGGTTCTCACTTTTTCTTTTTTGAAAATATATTCTATATCCACAGAAACCTCTCCCTCAACAATGGGTGCAGAGCTATAAAAGGAGATAGAGCAGCTTTTAAACTAGATAATAGGGGAAAGCCGACAGTCGCCCAAGAGCGGATGGTTCGGAAGAATGTATCCTTGAAGGATACTACCAAAAGCAGAGAGGTTCCAAAAAAGAGTAAAGTAGCCCAAATGCCCTCGAGTATGGAGCAGACAGAGCTTAAAGATCCCAAATTACCCATGTCTACCAATAGCCAAATTAATATGAATAAAATACAGTCTCTAAAATGCTTCTATGCAAATGCTAGAAGTCAAAAAAATAAGATGGGAGAGTTAGAATATATAGCACTAAATGAGAGGTTAGATATGATTGGAATATCAGAGACATGGTGGAAGGAGGACAACCAGTGGGACACTGTGATACCTGGGTACAAATTATATCGTAATGATAGAGCTGATCAAATTGGTGGAGGGGCTGCGCTCTATGTTAAAGAGGGTATTGAGTCAGAAAGGATTAAAGTTTTGCAGGAAACAAAATTTGCTGTAGAATCTCTATGGATTGAAATTCCATGTAAAAAGGGGAAGGCGATGGCAGTGGGGGTGTACTATCGACCGCCTGGCCAGAATGAACAAATGGATGATGAAATGCTCAAAGAAATCAACGAAGCTAACAAAAGTTACAGCACAGTAATAATAATGGGTGATTTCAATTACCCCGGTATCGACTGGGTTAGTGTCACGGCAGGACATGCTAGGGAGATAAAGTTCCTAGATGAAATAAATGACTGCTTCTTGGAGCAGCTGGTTCATGAACCGACCAGAGGGGAATCCATATTAGGCCTAGTCCTTAGCGGAACACCAAATCTAGTGCAAGAGATAAGGGTGTTGGGGCTACTTGGCAATAGTGATCATAGCATGATCGCCTTTGATTTAATTATTGGAGGAGCGATAGTAAGGAAATCCACAGTACTTGCCTTTTAACTTTCGAAAGGGAGACTATGATAAAATGAGGAAAATAGTTAAGAAAAAACTAAAAGGAGCAGTTGCAAAGGTTAAAGACTTACATCAAGCTTGGGTGTTCTTGAAAAATACTATCTTGGAAGCCCAGACCAGCTGTATTCCATGCTTTAAGAAAAGTGGAAGGAAGTGCAAAAATCTGCCAGCATGGTTTAAAGGTAAGGTCAGAGAGGCTGTTGTTGCCAAAAAAGCATCTTTAAGGAAATGGAAAAAAGAGCCAAACGACGAAACCTGGAAACAGCACAAGCACTGGCAAGTGAAATGCAAGGCATTGATAAGGCAGTCAAAGGGAGAATTTGAGAAGAAGCTTGCTGCGGAAGCAATAACGTGAAATAAAGACTTTTTCAAGTACATTTGTAGCAAAAAACCTGTGAGAGAGTCAGTTGGTTCATTAGATGATAGAGGGGTTAAAGGGGCACTAAGAGGCGACAAGGCGATAGTGGAGAGACTGAATGAATTCTTTGCTTTGGTCTTTACTGAGGAAGATGTAGGGATGTTAGCCATAACTGAAGTGGTATTTAAAGGTGCAGAAGAATTGAAGGAAATATTGATACATTGGGAAGATGTATTACAACTATTAGATAAACTGAAGAGTAGCAAATCGCCTGGGCCGGATGGTATACATCCAAGGGTGTTGAAAGAACTGAAATATGAGATTGCAGACCTGCTATTAGTAATCTGTGGACTATCATTAAAATCATCTGTAATACCTGAAGATTGGAGGATCGCCAATGTAACACCAATTTTTAAAAAGGATTCCAGGGGTGATCCAGGAAACTACAGACCGGTGAGCCTGACGTAAGTACTGGGAAAAATGGTAGAAACCATCATAAAGAATAAAATTACTCAGCATGTAGTGTCAGACGGCTGCCTAGGGTGAGAACTTACACAATCTTGACGATGCATATATTCATATGATTCTTGCAAGGTATTGTGGGTATTGTAGTTCATTCACTCCCAAACACAGCTGATGACAATAATTTGAGTTGTGAAACCAAGTGGTAAGATCAATAAAATACTTCTTTTATTGATGGGGTTTAATTTACCCAGCACATGTATGCTTGATAGCACTATAAATGAGGTTACTTGCTTGCAGTGTTTAAAGGGATAACAAAAAGTCACAAAGTAAACCAGAAAACAACCTTCAGCTTGTCAGGCAATTAGCTAATGTTTTCTTAGCAAGTAATTACCAAATACAAAGGCACAAAGTAAAGAATAAACTTTGCTGGTTAGGTTAACTTCTGCTTATTTTCCACACCGATCTCAGCAGTGATTCTCCCTTGCTCACACACACAATCAGGTGCAGCCCTAATTACTATCAATGGACCAGCTGAAAGCCTTTAGCTGGCTGGCTGCTACTGTGTGAGCCCAAATCCTGCTTTAAGAGCTGTTTGCAGTGGAAATAAAGAACAAAGTTAGGTTTCTTTGTGATGGCTGATGTGTTTGCTCATAGAAAACTAGCAATAGCATTTAGATAAAGAACAGTCCATGTAAATAGTTTCATCTGCTGTATTTCCCCCTGCATCAACAATCATAGGGTCAATATCATACATTGGCACAGATGAGTCTTTCATTAAGGCACTATCATGAGAATGCTTATTCCCTTGCTGCCATTCTCTATTATAGATAGGGTCTGGATCAGTGTTCATACCTGAGCCTCTCCTGCTATCATTATTCCTCTCTGTATAGCCTGGCCAATATGTAATCCAATTCTGATGTCCAGCCTTCCAATCTTGATCCCTGGACACTGGATCTTCTCTCACATACCTTCTGGCCTTGGTCTGAAAGTCCCTTCCACATGCAGTCTTCTCTCTTCCAGGTAGCCACTGGTGATTCCTATCTCTGCCACTCCATTCCTCTGGCTGAATCCAGTCCAATGGACTCTGCTGGCTTTTGGAATACCTCCCAGTATGAGTACTGCCTTGGAATCTCCCAGACCTTCCAATGGCCTTTCTTCTCTTCCTTCCAGAGAGTTTCCTTCTCTCTCTATCTGCTTGGCTTGGCTTCTGTTTCTCCAGGTGATACTGGTGCTTGTAGCCGTTGCTGAAGCTCTCCCCTCTGTATCTCTTCCTGAAGCTCTTCTTGAAACTGTTGCTGAAACTGTTTCCTGAAGAATAAGCTCTACTCTTATCCTGTTCTAATGTGTGCTGCTCCCTAACACAGCGCAGCTGTCTTGAATGAGGCCCTGCCCTTTGAGATGAGTGCTTAGGGATTACCTCATAGCACTCTTGATTGCACACACATTTTCTCACTTCAGCCCCTCTCATGGCTGCTGGAAACCTGGTGCATTCTGGGACTGGTAGTCTTTTATGTGAAAACTCTGTTTTCTTGCTTCTACCAGAACTGACAGGTTGCTTGTTCAGAGTCACATCATCTTTTCTATAGCTCCTACCTGAGCTATGATAAGCTTCCTTATCACAGTAGATAGTCATGGCCTAATGGGAGACAGCCAATATGACTTTAGACAAGGCAGATCTTGTCTTACTAATCTATTATGTTTTTTTGAAGGTGTGAATAAACAGGTGGACAAAGGTGAGTCAGTTGATATAGTGTATCTGGACTTTCAGAAAGCCTTTGACAAGGTCCCTCATCAGAGACTTTTGGCAAAACTAAAGAGTCATGGGATAGGAGGCAGTGTACTACTGTGGATCAGGAACTGGTTTAAAGATAGAAAACAGAGAGTAGGGCTAAATGGCCAATTTTTCCCAATGGAGAAAGGTGAATAGTGGTGTACCCCAGGGATATGTGCTGGGTCCGCTGATTTTTGACATATTCATAAATGACCTGGAAAGTGGAATAACGAGTGAGGTTATTAAATTTGCAGGTGACACAAAACTATTTAAAGTTGTTAAAACCCAAGAGGATTGTGGAAAATTGCAAGAGGATCTTGATAAATTGGAAGACTGGGCATCAAAATGGCAGATGAAATTTAATGTGGACAAGTGCAAAGTTATGCACCTAGAGAAGAACAACTCAAACTATGGTTACACGATGCAAGGTTCCACATTAGGAACCACCACCCAGGAAAATGATTTAGGTGTCATTGTGGATAAGATGTTAAAACCCTCGGCACAGTGTGCAGCGGCGGCCAAGAGAGCAAACAGAATGCTAGGTATCATAAGGAAAGTAATGGAAAATAAAACAAAAGACATTATAATGCCTCTATATCGTTCCATGGTGAGACCGCGCCTTGAATATTGTGTGCAATTCTGGTCGCAGTATCTTAAAAAGGATATAGCAATATTAGAAAAGGTTCAGAGAAGAGCCACCAAAATGGTAAAGGGGATGGAAGGATACTCCTATGAAGAAAGGTAAAAAGGTTAGGGCTCTTTAACCTGGAAAAGAGACGGCTGAGGGGAGATATGATAGAAGTCTATAAATTAATGAACGGAGTGGAACAGGTAAATGTAGATTGATTGTTTACGTTATCAGAATATAGAAAGACTAGGGGACATGCAATGAAGCTACAGGGTAAACTATTTAAGACTAATAAAAGAAGATATTTTTTCACTCAACGTGTAATCAAACTCTGGAATTTGTTACGAGAGGATGTAGTAAAAGCTGTTAGTGTAGCTGGGTTTAAAAAAGGTTTGGACAAGTTCCTGGAGGAAAGGTGCATAAACCATTATTAAGAAGGGACACAGGATATCATTGCTTGACCCAGTACAAGCATTGTGGAACCTGTGTCTTTGTGGAAACTGCTAGGTACGTATGACCTAGATTGGCCACTGTTGGAAACAGAATACTGGGCTTGATGGACCTTGGTCTGACCCAGTATGGCATATCTTATGTTCTTATGACATTCATCTACAGAGCTTGATATGTTAAAAAAAATCTGATTCTGGTCATCTCACTAACAAACATTCTCCAAGTACCAGGCATATTGGAAACTAATATAAAACCCTACAAAACTCACCGAAGATCTACAGGGCCAAATCTACCATACCATACGAGCATAAACGTCCAAAAATCATATAAGGTGCCTGTCCAGAAAAAAGCAGCACTATAAATACTGCAGTGGGCCCTAGAACATCCATACATCTATTTGAAAAGCTGAACAAATCAAATTACTAAAGTACAGATCTCTACATACATACTCCATGTTAACAGCACACCTGACTTCGGTCACACTCTCAGAACACAGACTTTCACCAAGTACAGAATAAGTGATCGCAACCTAAAGTAAAAATAAAAATATGTAGACAGACTCCACATGCAGTGCAACACCAAAGAAATAAGAGATGCAGTTCCCTATATTGTATAACATATAAAGGTAGCGCAGTCACTGAATTGAAAATAAAATTATTTTTTCTACCTTTTGTTGTCTGACCATTATATTTTCTGATCATGCTGCTCCCTATCTGGGGCTTCTGTTTTCTTCTATCTTCTCTTCTGCATTCTCTAGTAAATCTTCCAGTTTTTTGTTTTCTTCACTTCCTTCCATCTCTGATTATTCCCCAGTCTTTCTTCACTTTCTCTCTCCCTCTATGTCTAACATCTGTCCCCCCCCCCATCATTCAGTGTCCCTCTGTCTCTCTCTTTCCCTTCATCCAGTCCCTCCATCCAGTTCCATGTCTGTCCTCTCCCTTTCTATCCCCCCTGCAACCAGCATCTACCCCATACCATCCCCTCTCTATTACTCCCATGTCCAGCATCTCTCCGTCTCTTTCTCAACCTATTTACCCCATGTCCAAATTCTCTCCCCTCTCCCATGTCCTGCATCTCCTTATTGCCCCATGTCTAGCATCTCCCATCTGTCCCCCCTCCGCAAGTCCAACATGTTCCCATAGTGTCCCTATAACCCCCTAGCCAACATCACCACTCCGTCTCCCCCTCCTTATTTCTCCATTTGAATGTCCAATATCTTCCTTTATCTCCCTAACCCCCCACCTCAATATTATCCTTGCTGCCTCCCTATTCCCCTCCTGCACCCAGCATCTCCCTTCTGACTCACTGTCCCATCTATGTGCACCTCCCAATGCCCCTTCATGTCCACCTCTTGTATGTACAAGGGGCAAAGCCCATCTGCAGAGCAGAATATCCCATGGATAGGGGCTGTGCAAGCAGTGATCCTAGCCCAGAGAGGCTGGTTACAATTGGCCTTGCACAGCCCCTGCCCACAGGACATGCTGCTCCTGCAGTCAGGTTCTGATCTCTAGGTCACAATCGCTGCCTCTCACACTCTTCTGCCTGCAGGAGCAGGCAGCCTAGTGGAGAACCTGCCCACGGGACATCATAAACCTATCAGAATCGCATAATAATCCATATACCAGAGATTCCGACACCTATTTGTCCCTACTGATTTTTATTTTTTGTCAGAGCTAGTCGTCAAAGTGAATAGAACACATCCATCCACCACTGTGACTTCTCCCTTTTATTTTTAATAGAAATTCAAAATAAAACTTTGCACTTAGCTTTGTTAATTGTCTGAAGACAAGTATCACAAACTTGAATAGACATCGCCAGAAAAAACAGAAATGACTCATTGATATTCAGAGACAATGTACAGATAGTGCTGCTGAATCATTGCAGACTGCATTGGCACTGTCCAGATAGTGCTGGGATGTTTTGTGGACAGAACTGGAGATTATCCACATAAAAGCACATTCAAAATGGGATGTCCAAGTGCTATCTGGGATGTCAAAGCCAGAACTTCTGAAAAGAAAGGCAGGCACATGCAAGTTCAGGCACAAATTCAGAAACGTGAACATACCAGATATGCACGGGTATTGAATGTCTATATAGATATCCCCAGGAGAGTATTTCAGAAACAAACCATCATAAAGAATAAAATTACTCAGCATGTAGATAGTCACAACCTAATGTGAGACAGCCAACATGGCTTTAGACAAGGAAGATCTTGTCTTACTAATCTGTTATGTTTTTTTGAAGGAGTGAATAAACAGGTGGACAAAGGTGAGTCGGTTGATATTGTGTATCTGGACTTTCAGAAAGCCTTTGACAAGGTCCCTCATCAGAGACTTTTGGCAAAACTAAAGAGTCATGGGATAGGAGGCAGTGTACTATTGTGGATCAGGAACTGGTTAAAAGATAGAAAGCAGAGGGTAGGGCTAAATGGCCAATTTTCCCAATGGAGAAAGGTGAATAGTGGTGTACCCCAGGGATCTGTGCTGGGTCCGCTGCTTTTTGACATATTCATAAATGACCTGGAAAGTGGAATAACGAGTGAGGTTATCAAATTTGCAGATGACACAAAACTATTTAAAGTTGTTAAAACCGAAGAGGATTGTGAAAAATTGCAAGAGGATCTTGATAAATTGGAAGACTGGGCATCAAAATGGCAGATGAAATTTAATGTGGACAAGTGCAAGGTTATGCACCTAGGGAAGAACAACCCAAACTATGGTTACATGATGCAAGGTTCCACATTAGGAACCACCACCCAGGAAAAAGATTTAGGCGTCATTGTGGATACCATGTTAAAACCCTCGGCCCAGTGTGCAGCAGCGGCCAAGAGAGCAAATAGAATGCTAGGTATGATAAGGAAAGGAATGGAAAATAAAACAAAAGATATTATAATGCCTCTATATCGTTCCATGGTGAGACCGCACCTTGAATATTGTGTGCAATTCTGGTCGCCGTATCTTAAAAAGGATATAGCGATTTTAGAAAAGGTTCAGAAAAGAGCCACCAAAATGGTAAAGGGGATGGAAGGATACTCCTATGAAGAAAGGCTAAAAAGGTTAGGGCTCTTTAAACTGGAAAAGAGACGGCTGAGGGGAGATATGATAGAAGTCTATAAATTAATGAATGGAATGGAACGGGTAAACGTAGATCGATTGTTTACGTTATCAGAATATAGAAAGACTAGGGGACATGCAATGAAGCTACAGGGTAAACTATTTAAGACCAATAAAAGAAAATATTTTTTCACTCAACGTGTAATCAAACTCTGGAATTTGTTACCGGAGGATGTAGTAAAGGCTGTTAGTGTAGCTGGGTTTAAAAAAGGTTTGGACAAGTTCCTGGAGGAAAGGTCCATAAACCATTATTAAGAAGTGACCGAAGATATCAATGCTTGACCCAGTACAAGCATTGTGGAACTTGTGTCTCTTGGGGAAACTGCTAGGTACATATGACCTAGTTTGGCCACTGTTGGAAACAGAATACTGGGCTTGATGGACCTAGGTCTGACCCAGTATGGCATATCTTATGTTCTTATGTTCTTATCCTAGTGTAGGACTATGTAATCTAAAGCTAGTCACTTAATTCTCCCTCTCCTCTACATTCTTGGGATGCTTTAAGGTGAAAACACTTTCCTAATCGTGCCTAAAACAGGAATAAACATGCACGTGTCTGCAGGTGGCTCCGCTGCTTCTGAGATCGAACAGGGATGTGTAAGTCCATTGCCCCTCCCCAAACACGTCTCTGCCACACCCCTGTACCTACTTGAATGTCCCTGTATTAGAGACATCTGCAAAAAGCATTTGTGGAATGGTTACAGAGACATGTCTGTAGTTTTGATGTCCACGTGCATGTCTGCAGACATCCAAACCATCACTAAACCTTTTAGAATGACCTTCATAGTGGGGATATTCAGTACTATATGGTGTGATAGAGCTGAAGCTAGTGAAGCTATGAACTTAGAAAAAAAATGCTGGTTTTCATAAAGCAACTGATTTGCAGAGGGTGCAATTACCTAGCAGGACAGCTAGAGGGGGCCGGCACGAGCCTGCAGATGCTGAGCTGACACACCCAGGTACTGATGAAGCAGAAGCTAATCAGGTGCACCTGAGGAGAGGGTCAGAAAACTCAAGGGAAAAATGGCTTTATAAGCAGAGCTCTGCAGGAAGGAAGCAGAGAGAGAGCCACGGCAGGAGAGAGAGCCACGGCTGGAGGGAGAGCCACGCCTAAAGAGAGAGGCCTACGCATAGAGAGAAGCTCTGAGAAAGGATCTGGAACAGAACCCAAGGATACTGGGAAGAAAGGACCTGATAGAGGAACCTCCTTTACTGCAAGGCAGAGGAGCTTTGAATCCTTACGTGGCAGAGCTAAGCTCCAGGGAAGACAAGTTCAGCCCAGAGAATGCCAAGAAACAGTCTTCAGAGAAGACGGTAGCCGAAGGAGGGTGCCTGGTAGAGAGAATACCAGTGGCACAGACTTCAAGGAGCCAAGGTACAGTGATACTTTATTTCTCACAAAGAAGCCAGGTCCTAGAAAGACTTATAACTCAGATAGCAATACTGAGAGGAAAGAAAGCTGGCAGAAGTTTTGGAAACCACTACAAAGAAGTATAGGAACAAGACATACCACTTGTTTGCAAAACCCAGAACTGCCAGGCTGGAAACTAGGGAAGAGAACTTCTGAACTGCAAACTATTTCAGACAGGGAAAGCTCAGGTGTAAAGGAAAGCACGACTGAGCTGGAACCCATGCAGATTGAGCTTGGGGAACCAGAGCCGTTGATGCCTGAAGAACAAATGGACTGTTCGATGTGTATTGCTGAAAGCCTAGAGTCTCTCCCAGAGCTGTAATTACCAGAACATGCTTTAACAATATCTTTTGCCTGTGTTGACCTAAAGAATAGCTTGTTTGTTTGTTTTACAACAGTGTTGAAAACCCTGTGTATTTTTACAAGGAACTGTGAAGCTCTCATAACAGTTTTCTTGCTCTGTAATTACTTTGGCATAAACCTGAAAATAAGGTAAATTCTACTTTTTGGTTTCTTAGAGAACCTTAGTGCTAAAGGGGAATAAAAGCCTTTTGTTT
Organism: Ichthyophis bannanicus; assembly: GCA_033557465.1. Taxonomy (NCBI): domain Eukaryota; kingdom Metazoa; phylum Chordata; class Amphibia; order Gymnophiona; family Ichthyophiidae; genus Ichthyophis; species Ichthyophis bannanicus. The sequence continues at coordinate 921,632,494 of CM066032.1, read as the reverse complement.
GACCCTACACAAGGCGTACACAACTCATTTCTTTAAGAAGAAGGACTACAAGGAACATGATCCCTCTGGTCCAAAAAGGTTTCCTACTTCTACAAAATAATTAAAATGTCCACCTTGTCCCTTCAACAAGCTACCAGCAGGGGGCATGGTGACAATGGATAACTATCTGGATAACTTTGCATAGAAAAAAAAGTACTGTCCTACACTGTTCCCTCTAAGCTGTGCGCGTGTGCGCGCGCACACACCTTGCCGAGTGAGTGCACATACTTTAAAACAGAGCGCACAAAAATTACGGTTCTGATTCTGATAGAAAACAACACAGACTATCTTAAAATTGAAAAGTTGTTGTGTATTTATGGTTTTCACAAGTTCTACAATATTTTCTAGTGCAATCAATGTGGTGTACATACTGTATTCTGACGTGTAGTCAAATTTTAAAGTATATAACTTCGAGGGTCGTTATGTGGCGCACAAAAATGTAACCTTCCTTCAAAAGCTGCACAGCAGATATTTTATGCGCACACAGCCTACAGAAAATTAGAGGGAACATTGCTGTCCTAAGGCTATCTATATAAGCTATCCACTTAGCAGCACTGAATACTGCTGCTCTGTGGATAGTAGCCTGCCTAGTGGACAGGCCAGCCCTGGACAGAGGTGACTCCTGTTTATCATCTATATCTATCTTTACTATTTTCTTAGATTTAGCCTAGTACCCAGTCGGTTGTGTTGTCTGTCTTGAATAGATTGTAAGCTCTGTAGAAAAGGGACTGTCTCTCATGTGAACATCAGAACATAAGAAATGCCATATTGGATCAGACCAAAGTCCATCAAGTCTAGAATTCTGTTTCTAACAGTGGCCAATCCAAGTCACAAGTACCTAGCAGTTTCCCAAAAAGACACACAGATTCCATAATGCTTGCACTGGGGCAAGCAGTAGATTACCTGGGTCCTCTTTAATAATGGTTTATGGACTTTCCTACAGGAGCTTGTCCAAACCTTTTTTAAACCCAGCTACACTAAAAGCTTTTTCTACATCCTCCGGTAATGAATTCCAGAGTTTGACTACGTGTTGAGTGAAAAATTATTCTCTCATTAGTCTTAAATGGGTTACACTGTAGCTTCATTGCATGCCCTTAGTCTTCCTACTTTTTGATGCTGTAAAGAATCGGTCTATGTTTTCCAGGTTGAAAAGCCTTAATCTGTTAAGCCTCTCCTCATAGGGCTATCCTTCCAAACCCTTTACCATTTTGGTGGTTCTTCTTTGTACATTTCCTAATTCCACTATGTCCTTTTTAAGATACAGTGACCAAAATTACACACAATATTCCAAGGTGCAGTCGCACCATGGAACGATACAGAGGCATTGAAATATCCTTTGTTTTATTCTCTATTCCTTTCCTTATGATTCCTAGAATTTTATTTGCCTTCTTGGTGGCCACTGCACACTGGGTGGAGCGTTTCAATGTGTTATCCATGATGACACCTAAATCTTTTTCCTGGATAGTGGTTCCTAATGTGGAGATGGTCAAGAATGAAATGGAATGTATACAACTTGATCTGTTGGGTGTCAGCGAACTGAAATGGACTGGTATTGGGCACGTATCAGATGATCACATGGTCTACTGGGTCTACTATGCTGGAAATGAAAGACAAAGAAGCAATGGTGTTGCATTTATAATAAAGAAGAAACCTGCAAGAACTGTAAAACCAAAAGTCCGAACCATTTTACATAGTTATAGAGTTGTAAATTGTTAAATGTAAATAGTTCTTCTACTGTTCCTTGTAATAATGTTCTGTTCTCTGTGAACCGCTTTGATAAACTTGAAAAGCGGTATATAAAAAATGTCAAATAAATAAATAATGAAATACAATGCAGTCAGTGAACGCTTAATCTCTATTCATCTACGAGGAATGCCTATCAACACAACTATAATTCAAGTATATGCCCCAACAACTGCTACAGATGAGGATGAAATTGAAGAGTTCAAGCTGAAATTGACAGAACATGCAAACAGGATATCCTGATAGTCATGGGTGACTGGAACGCAAATGTTGGCAACAAAGAAAGCGGAAAAGTGGTTGGAAAATATGGACATGGCAACAGAAATGAAGCTGGAGAAAGACTGATAGAATTCTGCAAGAACAACAATCTATTCATCTCAAATACCTTCTTCCAGCAACACAAGCGGCGACTGTACACATGGACTTCACCCAATGGATTGTACAAAAATCAAATTGACTACATCTGTGGAAGTCAATGATGGAAAAGCTCTATAACATCAACAAAAACAAAACCTGGAGCTGACTGTGGTACAGATGATCAACTACTAGTATGCAAACTCAAGCTAAAGTTGAAAAAGAGCAAACCACTCATGAATGCAGCAAAATATGACGTTGAGAATATACCACTGGAATTTAAAGACCGCCTACAAAATCGATTTGCTGCTTTAGATACAAATGATGGAGCTCCAGAAGAGTTATGGAAAGACATCAAGAAGGTTGGGTTGGAAGAAAGCGAGAAGTCTCTACAAAAGGTGAAAAAGAAAAATTGGCCAAAATGGATGACTGAAGACTCTGAAAATTGCCCAGAAACGCATAGAAGCTAAAGCCAGAGGAGAAAGAAAGACAATCGCAGAACTTAACAGAGATTTCCAATGTGCAGCAAGACACGACAAGGAGAAGTACTACAATGACATATGCAAGGAAATAGAAGCAGAAACTGTTAGAGGAAGAACAAGATCGGCTTTCCTAAAGCTACGAGAGTTAAAGAAAAAATTCCAGCCTCGAATTGGAATGTTACAAGATGCTCAAGGTTCTATGTTGAATGATGCTGAGAAGATCAAGAAAAGGTGGAAAGAATATACAGAGTTTTTATATGATAAAGATCAAGTGGACCAACAGCCATTTCAACCTGTACCTTATGATCCGGAACCATTGGTGATGAAAGAAGTTGAAGCAGCATTGAATGCCTTATCAAAGAACAAGCAAAATACAAGACCCAGCAGTATCGGCATTCCAACAAAACACAGTCAAAATTAACAAGAACACCTTAATCCCCATAGACAAAACCCATTTAATTTTTGTCGGGCATAAACCGCAGGAGAAAGAGGGAAAGCGCCGCTAGCTCCGACGCAGTACATGCCCCTTTTAATAGTTTTTATTCAAAACTGTTATTTTCATTCCTTATTCACAAAATCGTAAAAACCACATTTAGCTGATCGATCACACACGACGTGCACGTTTTGAAGCTGGTGCTTCTGAATCAAGTGCCCACGATATAGAAAAGTGCGTCCATCCTGTCAGCCAAACCGACAAAAAACGCCAAAGTAATGGTTTTTAAAAACCAAAGTGTGGTTTTTACGATTTTTTGAATAAGGAATGAAAATAACAGTTTTGAATAAAAACGATTAAAAGGGGCATGTACTGCGTGGGAGCTAGCGGCGCTTTCCCTCTTTCTCCTGCGGTTTATGCCCGACAAAAATTAAATGGGTTTTGTCTATGGGGATTAAGGTATTCTTGTTAATTTTGACTTATCAAAGAACAAAGCACCAGGCATTGATGGCATTCCCATAGAAGTATTACAGCAATCTGATGCAACTGTTACCATACTTACAAGGCCCTGCCAAGAAATATGTAAGACAGCATCATGGCCAACTGACTGGAAAAGATCTGTTTATACCAATACTAAAGAAAGGTGATCCAACTGACTGTGGAAATTATCGCACAATCACTCTGATCCCACATGCCAGCAAGATTCTACTGAAGATTCTTCAACAGAGACTACAACCATACCTGGAACAAGAACTACCTGAAGTGCAAGCAGGGTTCAGGAAAGGATGAGGAATGAGACACAGCATCGCGGATGAGAGATGGATCCTAAAAAAGACTAAAGACTACCAAAATGATATCTATTTGCGCTTTATCGACTATAGCATGGCTTTTGACTGTGTAAACCATAGGTTCCCAAGCTTTTTTGCCCCGTGGACCACTTGCTGATTTTTTTTGTTTTCCGTAGACCACCCTGCTTGCCTAATATTGAATTTTCCTAAACTTATTAACTTCAAATGTGTTTTTGACAGCTGACACAGTGCTGCTCACTTTGATAGGGTTTTTTGTAGAGTGGACAATTGTAAAAAAAGAAAAACATGTACAATTTTTATTCATACCTTTATTGAAAAGACACAAAATGCAAGTGAATATTTGGATTTGAAACAAAAAAATCAGAACCTAGTAAAATTCTTATATAAAATTAATACACAAATAATGCTGTTAATGAGAAAGATGAACCTGATGCTCTGATAGCAATTGTTCAATATTTGGCTTCAAATTAGTGAGGTATAGTCTTAAATCTTCACGTCCAGTGATTTGCAATCAATTTCTTTTTTTCGTAAGAAGACTGGCAACCGCACTAAAACCCCTTTCCACGAGGTATGAAGATGGAAAAGCTATCAAAAACTTTCTTGCGATAGTCCATATTGCAGGATAAGCAACAGGTATATCTTTCTGAAGCCAGAACTGCTGATACTGCACCTTAAGTTCTTTGTTAGTGCTTATTCTGATCAGTTCTTCTTGTAATATGACATCCGATTCTTCAATGTCACTGTATGGATTGATAATCCACTGTGGGATTTCCATAGTCAAAACATCCTCAAACCTGGTTTTAAAGTCTGTGTGAAGGACATTTAAATGTTGAACGTAGACCAAAACGTCATCTTCCTGGACATTTGTCAATGACAAGTTGGATAACTGGGAAAATTCTCTTCGTCCAATGTTTTGCTTCATTAGATTCATTCTGGCAAGAAAAGCTGCAATGATGGACTTTGTTTTTGTTAAATTCAGACTGTCACATTGTAACTGCAAGTTAACCTCATTAAATTTTGAAAACAAATCTGTTAAATAAGCAATGTCTGGTTTCCATTTGATTAAATTTTCTTTCAAAATGGGATGTTCAGCATCCAAAAACTCTAAAACGGTCTCAAAAAGTGAAAAAATCTTGTCAAACATAAGCCTTTCGAGAGCCAGCGTACTTCAGAGTGAAGGAGTAATCGATGAAAGTCCCCGTCATTTTCTTCACCCAACTGCGCAAATAACCTAGAATTCAAAGTGTTGCTAGGAATCTTGTTTACTGCGTTTATGACAAATTGAAGAGATTGCATCAATCTGGCACTCTGATTTTTAGCTACTAAATGTTGTCAATGAATGATGCAGTGAATTGCAAACACCCCGGGTACATTTTGTTTTAAATGGCTTATAAAACCGCGATAGCGCCCAAACATGGCTGGTGCTCCATCTGCTGCTGTTGATATTATATTTGATAAATGGATCACTTTTTCCATGAAATAATCTTTCAAAACATTGAATATTGATTTGCCTTTAGTGTTTGTTTTCAAAGTTCTCGCAAAGAGCAGTTCTTCATGGATTTCTTGGTCCATAACAAAACGAACATATGCCAATAATAGTGCTTCATTACCAGGTAACGTTGACTCGTCCAGTTGAATAGATAAATGGTTCGTATGCAGATAATTACACAAGAAGCTTTCAACAGCAGGACTCATTTCATCAATACGTCTTTGAACTGTGTTGTTGCTCAAAGGAATTCTTTTGAGTATATCATATGCAGGCTTGTGTAGAACAGTTTTTAAAAACTCTTCAATGGCTGGCAAAATCAGCTGTTCCCCGATAGTATGAGACTTTCCTGATTTTGCTATGAGTAGTGAGATATTGTAAGATGCCCGCAAACCATCATCGTCTCTTTTTGATGTTGAAGCGAACATACTGTCCACCGCGGTTCTCTTCTGAAGTTTTTCTTTCAGTGTTTTAAAGTGTCAAATCTTTACTTATTTTATCAGGGTGACACCTTCTCAGATGATCCTCCAGCTTGGATGGTTTCATAGTGTCATTGCTTAAAACTCTGTTGCAGATAAGGCACATGGGCAGATGTTTGTCCGACAGGGATGGAATGAAGCCGAACTTCAAATAATCAACGCTATACTGCCTACATTTCTTTTTAGCCTGGGCCATGTTGGGTAGAAGTTATCTGTCAACAAAAATGAAGCTATTTAAATATGATAAGACAGAGCAATTCCAAATTGATTCCTGCCCAGACAGCACACAAATATTTTTAAAATATTTTTTAGGAATTTAGGAGAAATCGACTTTACCTAAAGTCGTGATCAGCGTCTACGGCTCTACGCAATCGGAGTGACTAAAAAAATATGTATAAAATGTTGTACTTACTTTTCTTAGGCACTCCTAAAGAAGATGATTTTTATTCACTTTGACTTGTACCTATTTATATTTTTAAAAGTATCTTCTCAAAACTCAGATAACAAATGAACAGTGCTTGTCTCTAACATTCTTATTTATAATTGATGAATCAAACAAGTCTGTGCAAAGCTTTGGTACAAGTCTGGACAAGTGTTATTCACTGCACGTACACGCGCGATGCGTTGCTGCTGGTATGAAAACTTGTAAAAACGTGCACATGAAAGTAGCACACCACAAAGGAGATAGGTACTGACGTACTCGGGAGTCGCTTCACTGCCCCGTCCCTTTGAATTGGAAAAAGGTTTAAAAGAATTATTGAACCCATACATTATTTATTCTATCAGTTTTTATATTTATGTTTTTAAAAAGGAGTTGACCCTTTTTAACCTCCTTGTTTTTAATTTGGCAATTTTCAGCCATCTCAATATTGCTGGAAAACTTTGGAATGATATGCTTCTCGCATGTTTCCTTTGTATATGAAGCCTCCTTTCCTCTGCTAGTTTTGTCTCCTGTCATAAGGAGGTATATTAAATTTTACCAATTGGTCGTATGGTCTTTATATGACAGGTACTTAAACAATTATATGAAATATAATTAATATATATACTATATAAGTAATTTCTATGTCTATTATAAGTATTATGTACATACAATCTGTGTTAGGTGTAATAAGACATTTACGGAACGCCTAAATGTTGATGATGATCTGCCTAAATGGGGGGGTCCGCTCACATGGACCCCCCATTTACATCTCGTGCACCCCCAATTTTTTTTCTCGCTGACATGCACCCCCTGCAAGTCGAAATCGACCCTTGGGGGTCCATATAGACCACTTTGGGAACCAGTGGTGTAAACTTTGAGAAACTCTGGGCCACATTAAGAAGCATGGGTATACCAGAACACCTGATTGTTCTCTTGCACAATCTGTACATTGATCAAGAAGCAACAGTTCGAATGGAACAAGGAGAAACAGAATGGTTTAAAATAAGAAAAGGTGTAAGACAAGACTGCATACTTTCCCCTACCTGTTTAATTTATATGCAGAACAAATCATCAGAGAAACAAGATTGTATGAAGGCAACAGAGGTGTGAAGATTGGTGGAAGACTCATCAATATCCTTCGCTATGCTGATGATACCATATTACTGGCTGAAAGTGAAGAGGATCTGAAACATTTGCTTCTCACGATCAAAGAATATAGTCTCAAAATGGGTCTGCACCTTAATGTAAAGAAGACAAAGATCATGACAACTGGCAAAATCAACAAGTTCATCGTTGAAGGAGAAGAAATTGAAATCATGGACAACTTTAACCTACTTCGATCAACTATCAATAAAGAAGCAACAAGCAGTCAAGAAATCAGACGACGCACTGCTCTTGGCAGAATGGCTATGAAAGACCTAGACAAGATTCTCAAGAGCAGAGATGTCTCTCTCCATATAAAGATTTGACTCGTTCAAGCCATGATATTTTCAATAACATCATATGGATGTGAAAGCTGGACAGTGAAAAAGATAGACAGGAAGAAAATTGATGACTTTGAATTATGGTGCTGGCGGCGAATACTGCGTATACCATGGACTGCCCAAAGAACAAACCAGTCAGTACTAGAGGAGATCAAACCTAAGCTTTTTTAGAAGCTCAGATGACAAGACTTTGATTTTCATACTTTGGACACATCATGCGAAGAGAGAGATCATTAGAGAAAGACATCATGCTTGGTAAGATAGAAGGTCAACGGAAAAGAGGAGGGCCAGCAATGAGATGGATCGATACAATAACAGCAGCTACAGGTACCAGTCTGTCAACAATGAGCCGCCTGACTGAAGACCGAACACAATTTAGGACAACTATCCAGACGGTCGCCATGAGTCGACACCGACTCGACGGCAATTAACAACAACTATGTGGAATCTTGCATCGTGTAACCATAGTTTGGGTTTTTCTTTCCTAGATGCATAACTTTGCACTTGTCCACATTAAATTTCATCTGCCATTTGAACGTTCAGTCTTCCGATTTGTCAAGGTCCTCTGCCAATTTTTCACAATCCTCTTGGGATTTAATAACTTTGAGTAATTTTAAGTCATCTGCAAATTTGACTACCTCACTTGTTGTTACCATTTCCAGTTCATTAATGAATGTGTTAAAAAGCAGCGGACCCAGCACAAATCCCTGGGGTACTCCACTATTCACCTTTCTCCATTGGGAAAATTGCCCATTTAACCCTACCCTCTGCTTTCTATCTTTTAACCAGTTCCTGATTCACAATAGTACATTCCCTCCTTTCGATGACTTTTTAACTTTGCAAGAGTCTCTCATGAGGGACCTTGTCAAAGGCTTTCTGAAAATCCAGATACACTATGGGTCCAATGCAGAGACGTGGGTTGCGGGCTGCATGTCCCACTGGGATGTGCAGCCCTGCAAGCCGTCCTGGCTCAATTCTCCCTCTGGGTCTCCCCACTCGTCCAGAGCTGCAGGACGAGGAGAGCCGACAGGGGGGGGGGGGGAAGCCCAGCAGGACGTACAGGGCTGATTCAGGTTATGGCCCTGTACATCCCACCGAGTCAGAGGGGACGTGCTGATTATTCCACCTTGAAGGTGGAATAATCAACACTGACCAGGCGATCGGGCTTGGGGAACCCCTCCTGGGCCTAGGTGCAGGAGGTTGCCCGCTGCTCGATCCAGGCCCCACTTAGCCAGCTGTGGGTTGGGCAGCAGGGAAGTGGGGGGCCTAAGCAATGGGAGTTGGGGGCACCTGTGGGGAGGATGTCCCCGCAGGCAGCAGGGGCACACCGGGCTCTCCACAGGCCCGATTCTGTGTACCGCTGAAACTTTTAGATCCAGCGGTCCTGAATCGGGTCCTAACAGGCCCATCTTCATCAGGGACATCTGGACAGCAATGAAGTACCCCTCTGGGAATTGGGCTCTATATCAATCGGCTCACCTTTGTCTAACTGTTTATTCACACCTTCAAAAAAATATAACAGATAAGTAAGACAAGACCTTCCTTGGCTAAAGCCATGTTGGCTTTCTCCCATTATACCATGACTATCTACATGTTCAGTAATTTTGTTCTTTATAATGGTTTTTACCATTTTGCCCGGTACTGATGTCAGTTTCCCCACCCACCTCCTTAGCCCCATCTCCTCCACCATTGTCCCTTCCATCTCTTATATTCTCAACCTATCGTTCTCCACTGCAACTTTCCCTGCTGATTTCAAGCATGCTGTGGTCACTCCCCTCCTCAAGAAACCCTCACTTGATCCCACCTGTCCTTCAAACTATCGACCCATCTCTCTCCTTCCCTTCTTATCTAAACTGCTTGAACGTGCTGTCCATCGCCACTGCCTTGACTTCCTCTCCTCTCATGCCCTCCTGGATCCTTTACAGTCCGGCCTTCGTCCCTTACATCTACTGAAATGGTTCTTACCAAAGTCTCCAGTGACTTGTTCCTGGCAAAATCCAAGGGCCTCTATACAATCCTCATCCTTTTTGACCTCTCTGCTGCTTTTGACACTGTTGACGACAACCTTCTCCTTGTTACCCTGTCCTCGCTTGGTTTTAGCGGTTCTGTACTATCCTGGTTCTCCTCCTACCTCTCCCATCGCTCTTTCAGTGTGTGTTCTGGTGGCTCCTCCTCCTCCTCTGCTACCCCACTCCCCCTTGGTGTCCCCCAGGGATCTGTCCTGGGTCCACTCCTTTTTTCTCTAAATATCTCGTACCATGGCTTTCAGTACCATCTCTATGCCGACAACTCTCAAATCTACCTCTCTACACCTGAAATCTCTCCTGCAATCCAGACAAGGATCTCTGCCTGCCTTTCCGACATTGCTGCCTGGATGTCTCACTGCCGCCTGAAACTGTACATGACCAAGAATGAACTCCTTATCTTTCCCCCAAAAACCTCCCCTCCTCTTCCTCCCTTCCCAGTCTCTGTGGAAAACTCTGTAATCCTTCCTGTTTCTTCGGCCTGCAACCTGGGGGTTTTCTTTGACTCCTCTCTCTCTTTCTCCACACATATCCAGCTCGTTGCTGCCGTTTCTTTCTCTACAACATGAGCAAAATCTGCCCCTTCCTTTCTGAGCATACTACTAAAACCCTTATCCACTCTTTAGTCACCTCTTGTCTTGACTACTGCAACCTCCTCCTTGCTGGTCTCCCTCTGAGTCATCTCTTTCCCCTTCAATCCATTCAACATTCTGCTGCGTGACTAATATTCCACCAGCCTTGCTATACCCACATTACTCCTCTTCTCAAGTCGCTTCACTGGCTCCCTGTCCACTTCTGCATCCAGTTCAAACTTCTCCTCCTGATCTTTAAGTGCATTCACTCTGTGGCTCCTCAGTACCTTTCATCTCTTATCTCTCCTTACAACCCCTCTTGGGAACTCTGCTCTTCTAACAAGCTACTTCTGTCTATACACTCCACTCCTACTGCTAATTCCAGACTTTGCTCCTTTCACCTTGCTGCACCTTATGCTTGGAACAAGCTACTGGTATCTGTATGCCAGGCACCCTCTCTAGCCCTCTTTAAATCCAGGTTGAAATTTATTTATTTACATTCTCTTATATACCACGCTATTCTGCATCAGTGCGGTTTACATTGAAGAAACTGAAATTACATTGAACAGGGCATTATAACTTGGAGATAACTATTTTACAGGGAACATGGGCAATGGCGGGTGAAGTGCCCAAGACCACAAGGAGCACCTGTGGGACTAGAAACCTCAGTCCTTCCGGCCCAAGGTTGCTGTCCTCTAGTGGGATTTGAACCCCTGACCTTCCGGCCTGAAGTACCTTGCCCCAACCACTAGGCCACTCCTCCACTCCTCTTCACTGTTGCTTTCAGATCTTGACCTCTGTGTTTGTCATGACTAGATTGTAAGTGTCGTGTTTTTGTCTTGTCTAGATTGTCAGCTCTGTGTTTGTCTTAACTAGATTGTAAGCTCTGACGAGCAGGGACTGTCTCTGACATGTCTGTACACCGCTGCGTACGACTGGTAGCGCTATATAAATGCTCAATAGTAGTAGCAGTAGTAGGATCAACCCTGGAACCCTTTTTAAAAACTGCCGTTTCATTGGCCATTCGCCAGTCTTCAGGTACTATAGATGATTTTAATGATAGTTCACAGATTACTGATAGTAAGTCTGAAATCTCATATTTCAGTTCTTTCAACACTCTCAGGTGTATTGTGATACAGTAAGCTATAGAAAGCCTGTTGAAACTAGCAAAAAGGAAGAACTCACCTCAAACTTGGCTGGGCAGGAGGATTCAGCATGTCTAAGAATGGCTGAGCAGCCAGTGCCGTCAGCACAAGTAGAACAGAAGAGGTTTAAAATGAGGTTTCCTTTCCTTAGCAGTGACGCAGATAGAATTGAGGAATCTCATCAGAAACACCTGTCCCCAGAAGCTGACGTAATGTGCAGAGGGGGGAGGTACAAAAAACCCTGGTTAGAACCAGGAAGAGGAAGCAAGAGGGGAAGCACGAAAGGAGGCAAGAGAGAGAGCCAGACTGACTCTGAGGAGGAGAGTGGCAGTCAGATGCAGGTGGAGATCCAGCATCAGACAAGCCAGACTCAGAGACAGAGAGAGACACAGAGTCCCAGGAGACGTTCCAATTCCAGGAGAGACTTTGGAGGTCTGGGAGGACCAAGAGCTCTCAAGGGAAGCTCCAGGAAAGGGCAGTGGAGCAGTAGAGAAACTGATCTCTGGAGAGATAGTACCGGAGAGGTTTTCCACTCAAACAGGAAGTGGGACACTACCTTGGGGGAATTACCCAAGTCACGGAGAAACTTTCTTCAAGTCAGTAAAGCTTTGCCAGGAGAAAGAAACCCCACAGCTAACTACAGAACCTCCTGTAAGGTAACAAGTTTAAAGCCTTGTGTTTGGGAGAGAAGAGAAGCTGGGAGTTTTAACAAGCATTACTCTGGGCAGAGTTTTAATATAGGAAGGCATGCAGACTTCCAAGTAAGGGAGCCAAGGGAGGCTTACCATAAAGAGACTTTCTCTACAGCAGGTTTTTATAATCCTGATTTAGACAAGTGTCTGGGAGAGAAGAGAGCTTACCTTCCCACAGCAAATGAACCCAGCTCCAGCACATGCAGTGAATGTGACCCGGGGAGTGATAGATGCAGTCCAGGCTTAACACAGTGGGAAAGCAGTAACACTTACTCAGAGCCGGAGCCGATGGATTGTACAATCTGTTTATCAGATGAAATAACATCTTTATGCTGATGTAACTTGTGAAAGGAACAAGGAAGAAAGAAATAACATTCCAGCTGTTTTTCGTTTAGTTTTGTTTATTGTTCTGTGTGCTTTTGCAAAGAAATGATATCCGCCAGGGAACGGGAATAAAACCCTATTTTGCTTTACCACTTTGACTGACTGACTCTGTGTACAGAAGAGAAGGCAGATCAATCATAACCACAATACCCCTAGGCAGTCGCCTAGAGGGACTACGGAGTCTCTTACCACGAGGCCCATGACAGTATACCATTCTGTCCAGATGATTTGCTACTATTTAGTTTATCAAATAGTTGTAATATATCATCTCGGTTTATCAATAGTTCTTTCAATTCTTCCGATACATCACCTTTAAATACCATTTCAGTCACGGGTAACTTCCCTACATCTTCTTCAGAAAAGACTGATGCAAAGAATTCATTCCGTCTCTCTGCTATGGCCTTGTCCTCTCTTACTGCCCCTTTTACTCCTCTATCATCTAATGGTCCAACTGACTCTCTCACAGGTTTTTTGCTACAAATGTACTTGAATCTTAAGGATCCATCAGGCTTCGGCACCAGGACTATGGGGCTATTCCAGGGACTCTTTGACTCCTCTATTACCCCCATGTCCAACATCTCCTGGACTTGTGCCACTACCTCCTGTCTTTTGGCTTCAGGCAAGCGGTATGGCCTTTGACGAACCAATTTCCCAGGTGGAGTTATTATTTCATGGGCCACCAAATGGGTCTCCCCAGGTATGGGTGTCAACACATCTGGGAATTCCTTAAGCAACTTCCTAATTTCTTCCTGTTGTACCATTGTCAGGTCCTCACCTATTTGGGGCTCTGATTTTTCTTTACAATCAGATACCTGGGGTCCCAAATCTTCCTCTTCACTCACCTCCCTCTCTCGGGCACAGGTGGCAGCTAAGCTTTTAACCCCTTTGACATCAGTAGAACCAAAGCCTTTGGCTCCACGTTCAGAATTCTCTAGGGATGTGACCTCCTCCACAGGTGGAAAACCCAGCCTCTCACAAATCAATTGGGCAATTTTGTCTCCTGTCTTCACATGATACTCATTCTGTCCAAAGTTAAACAACAGAACTTTAATATTGCCCCTGTAATCGGGATCAATTACTCCCGCACCCACATCGATGAAATATTTAAGGGCTAATCCGGACCTTGGGGCTACTCTCCCATAACATCCAATTGGTATTTCCACTTGGAGACCGGTGTCAACCAGGGCTCTCCCTTGGCTAGGTACAATCACATTTTCTATGCTGCACAGGTCAAACCCAGCAGACTGAGGGGTTGCCCGCCTAGGAGCTTGGGCCTTCTCAGAGACCTTATGGTACTTTAGAACGAATATCTGCTTTGGGGTAGCTTGGTCTTCTGGACGCTTAACCATCTTTTTAGCTGGGGTCTGAGGACTTCCAAATAAAGGTCCGGGAGCTACTACCATTAAACCTTCTCCCTCCTTTTTTCCTAGTCCTTCCACTAGACCCTGCTTAAATCTTGGCCAGTCTCTTCCTAGAACCAAATCAAAGGGTAGCCTAGGCACCACTGCTAATAGGACTTCCTCTTGTTTCCCTAGGCCCTTAACCTTTAGCCTATAGGTGGGATATGATGATGCAGCACCATGAATGCATCTGATGTGCACTTGGCTTTCAGGGGTTCTAGGCACAAATCTTTCTTGGGCCTCTATCCTCTTCCAAAGCCTTTTTGACATCATACTCTGGTCTGCCCCAGAGTCTAATAATGCATTTGTGGTAATTCCTTGCACATCAACCATCAAAAGAAATCCTTCCTTGGGCTGTTTTAAATCCAGACCCATTAAACTAGTGTGTGTCTGGCATCTCTTCTCTAAGTGTCCCACTTTTCCACACTTGAAACATTTCTTTCTATTCCACTGTGTCATCTGGTTTGATACAGTACATTCATTTTCAGAAACATTCTTAATTATTCCTTTTTCTGATACAGCACATCTAGCCTCAGCATCCATCTTTAGAGGGCCACCCATTCTATGGCAAGCCTGCGTGGCTTCCAAGAATCTCTCTGCTAGCATGGTTGCCTCTCCAAGATTTTGGCAATTTTGCTGTATAAGAAAAACATTCAAATCTTTAGGTACCCCAAGCATAAATTGTTCCAGCATTATAATATCTAATAACATTTCTACTGTCTTTTGCTCAGGCTCCAACCATTTTACAGCTAAACTTCTGATTCTCTGACTCAGAGCCCTGGGTGTCTCACCCACTTTCAATGTAACAGCTCTAAACATTCGCCTATACTCTGAAATAGACAACCCTAGGCGATCTCTAATAGCTGCCTTTACATCCTTATAAATCAAAGCCTGGGCTGCTGGCATTGCTCTGTAAGCTGCTAGTGCCTCACCAGTTAATGAGGCTGCCAGCCTTACTGCCCACTGGGTCTCTGGCCATGCTAAAGCCTGTGCCACTCTTTCAAAAGACTCTAGAAAATCATCAACATTATCTTCTGGAGTTAATTTCCCAAAATTAAATGCCCCAATCCCTTGATTGAGTCCCACAGTGTCCACATGTGGTGTACCAGTACTAACTGCTGGTCTTGCATCTGTTCCACTTTGGCTCTGCAGCTGAACTAGGGCTTGCACCAGATCAAGCACTGGTTTCTGCTGTTCCATTAAGGCCTTCATAGCAGTGTCCTGGGCCTGCTGTGATAGCTCCTGCTGCTTGCAAAATTGGGCTGCCATCCACTGAGCCATCTCCCTCGGATCCATCTTGACCCCTGCAAGAAAAGAAAAAAAAAAAAAACCCAAAGAGCAGCACCTTCCAACCAGGTGTGTTTTTTTTTTTTCAACTTTTTTTTTTTTTTCCAATTACCCCCTGTGCTTACACACATCCACCACTAGACATGCCCAGGTACATATTACCTTGTCTCAGTGATGAATCCAGCTTTTCACAGAGTCTTTTCCTCTGGGACAGCTTCCTGGAACAACCACTTTTCCTCCAAAGTGCAGATGAGGGAAAGAAATCTTCTTACAGCTTTAAACTTGACTTTTATTTGTAATCCACAACAAGTAAATCCTCTTGGTGCAAGAGCAATCCGAAAAACTACGCCATTTGTCAGACGGCTGCCTAGGGTGAGAACTTACACAATCTTGACGATGCATATATTCATATGATTCTTGCAAGGTATTGTGGGTATTGTAGTTCATTCACTCCCAAACACAGCTGATGACAATAATTTGAGTTGTGAAACCAAGTGGTAAGATCAATAAAATACTTCTTTTATTGATGGGGTTTAATTCACCCAGCACATGTATGCTTGATAGCACTATAAATGAGGTTACTTGCTTGCAGTGTTTAAAAATGGATAACAAAAAGTCACAAAGTAAACCAGAAAACAACCTTCAGCTTGTCAGGCAATTAGCTAATGTTTTCTTAGCAAATAATTACCAAATACAAAGGCACAAAGTAAAGAATAAACTTTGCTGGTTAGGTTAACTTCTGCTTATTTTCCACGCCGATCTCAGCAGTGATTCTCCCTTGCTCACACACACAATCAGGTGCAGCCCTAATTACTATCAATGGACCAGCTGAAAGCCTTTAGCTGGCTGGCTGCTACTGTGTGAGCCCAAATCCTGCTTTAAGAGCTGTTTGCAGTGGAAATAAAGAACAAAGTTAGGTTTCTTTGTGATGGCTGATGTGTTTGCTCATAGAAAACTAGCAATAGCATTTAGATAAAGAACAGTCCATGTAAATAGTTTTATCTGCTGTATTTCCCCCTGCATCAACAATCATAGGGTCAATATCATACATTGGCACAGATGAGTCTTTCATTAAGGCACTATCATGAGAATGCTTATTCCCTTGCTGCCATTCTCTATTATAGATAGGGTCTGGATCAGTGTTCATACCTGAGCCTCTCCTGCTATCATTATTCATCTCTGTATAGCCTGGCCAATATGTAATCCAATTCTGATGTCCAGCCTTCCAATCTTGATCCCTGGACGCTGGATCTTCTCTCACATACCTTCTGGCCTTGGTCTGAAAGTCCCTTCCACATGCAGTCTTCTCTCTTCCAGGTAGCCACTGGTGATTCCTATCTCTGCCACTCCATTCCTCTGGCTGAATCCAGTCCAATGGACTCTGCTGGCTTTTGGAATACCTCCCAGTATGAGTACTGCCTTGGAATCTCCCAGACCTTCCAATGGCCTTTCTTCTCTTCCTTCCAGAGAGTTTCCTTCTCTCTCTATCTGCTTGGCTTGGCTTCTGTTTCTCCAGGTGATACTGGTGCTTGTAGCCGTTGCTGTCTCTGTATCTCTTCCTCCCTCTGTAGCTGTTATCTGAAGAATAAGCTCTATTCTTATCCTGTTCTAATGTGTGCTGCTCCCTAACACAGCGCAGCTGTGTTGAATCAGGCCCTGCCCTTTGAGATGAGTGCTTAGGGATTACCTCATAGCTCTCTTGATTGCACACACATTCTCTCACTTCAGTCCCTCTCATGGCTGCTGGAAAGCTGGTGCATTCTGGGTCTGGTAGTCTTTTATGTGAAAACTCTGTTTTCTCAATTCTACCAGAACTGACAGGTTGCTTGTTCAGAGTCACATCATCTTTTCTATAGCTCCTACCTGAGCTATGATAAGCTTCCTTATCACAAACTTTATCTCCCTAGCATGTCCTGCCATGACACTGACCCAGTTGATACTGGGGTAATTGAAATCACCCATTATTAATACTGTATTGTAACTTTTGTTAGCTTCCCTGATTTCTTTGAGCATTCATCATCCATTTTATTCATTTTTGGCCAGGCAGTCAATCGTACACCCCCACTGCCATTGCCTTCCCCATTTTATATGGAATTTCAATCCATAGAGATTCTACAGCAAATTTTGTTTCCTGCAACAATTTAAACCTGTGTGACTCAATGCCCTCTCTAACATAGAGTGCAACCCCTCCACCAATTTGATCTACCCTATCATTGCGATATAATTTGTACCCAGTATCACAGCATCCCACTGGTTTATTTATTTTATTTATTTATTTACATTCTCTTATATACCGCACTATTCTGCATCAGTGCGGTTTACATTGAACAAACTGAAATTACATTGAACAGGGCATTATAACTTGGCGATAACTATTTACAGGGAACATGGGCTATGGAGGGTTAAGTGGCTTGCCCAAGACCACAAGGAGCACCTGTGGGACTAGAAACCCCAGTCCTTCCGGCCCAAGGTTGCTGTCCTCTAGTGGGATTTGAACCCCCGACCTTCCGGCCTGAAGTACCTTGCCCCAACCACTAGGCCACTCCTCCACCAGGTCTCTGAGATACCAATAATATCTAACCTCTCATTTAGTGCTATATATTCTAACTCTCCCATTTTATTTTGTAGACTTCTAGCATTTGCATACAAGAATTTTAGAGGTCATATTTTATTCATATTATTCTGGTTATCCATAGGCAGGGAAAGTTTGGAATCGTTAAGCTCTGTCTGCTCTGTACTTAAGGGCATTTGGATTATTTTTATCTTTATTGGAACCTCTCTGTCAATATGCCCTAACTTCAGTCTTTTGCTAGTATCCTTCACGGATACATCCTTCCTAACCATGCGCTCTTAGGCAACTGCCGGTTTTCCCCTATTATCTAGTTTAAAAGCTGCCCTATCTCATTTTTAAAGATTAATGCCAACAGCCTGAACAACGTTTGCATGCCTTGTAGTGCTATACAAATGAAAAGTAGTAGTGTTACTGATTGTGGTGTGCCCCAGGGTTCAGTCCTGGGACTGGTACTGTTCAATGTATTTGTGAGTGATATTGCTGAAGGACTGAATGGAAAAGTCTGTCTCTTTGCAGATGACATGAACATTTGCAACAGAGTGGACTCTCCTGAGGGAGTGAATAACATGAGGGAAGATCTACAAAAGCTGGAAGAATGGTCTAATGCGTGATAGGGGGAACGAGAGGTTGGTGTGCACTGACCAGGAGAAGGACCTCAGAGTGATTGTATCTGAGGATCTCAAGGTGGCGAAACAGTGTAACAAGGCAGTGGCAAAAGTCAGAAGGATGCTGGATTGCATACAGAGAGGAATTACCAGCAGAAAGGAAGAGGTACTAATACCACTGTACAAGTTGTTGGTGAGGCCTCACTTGTAATATTATGTTTTGGAGACCATATCTCGCAAAGGATATAAAAAGATTGGAAACAGTTCAGAGGAAGGCGACCAAAATAAATTGGAGCCTGCGTCAGAAGATGTATGAGAAGAGACTTGAAGACCTAAATATGTACTCTCTGGAGGAGAGGAGGGAAAAGGGAGATATGATTCAGACCTTTAAATACTTAAAGAGTATTAACAAAGAAACAAACCTCTTCCAAAGACGGGGAAGCTGTAAAACTAGAGGGCATAACATGAAGCTGAAGGGGGGTAAACTGAAAGGCAGCTTCAAGAAATACATTTTATTGAAAGGGTGGTGGATGCTTGGAATGCTCTCCTGATGGAAGTGGTGGGGGCAAATACAGTGAAGGAATTCAAAGTGGCTTGGGACAGACACAGTGGATCACTTTATAGCAACAGGATAAAATCAAAATAAACATAACTCTCTCTTATATTCAACAAATAGGGGTGACCTACACGGAGCGGTAGGTATGAGATGGGAAAAAGGAGATAGCATGCCAGAATAAAATAAATGGTATGCTGAAATAAACAGACATTAAACTTTAGACAGGAGTTTCAGCACAAGAACACCAACAGGCTAAAACAGATAAACTTCTATCTTTACAACCAAGCTGACAAAAGAATGGGAGGGGGAGGTAGAAAAAAATGCCTTGGCTAGAGTTGTCTTCTCATGCACACACACAAAGAAGTAGGGCCTCATACAGCTTAGCCACAAATGCCCTAGACTGCAGGGAGAGATAAGGTAGCCACCCCTCAACTGACCAATCAGGGACTCCTAGCAGTTAGGTACTCTCCAGATATGCCACCTAGATAATTCTGTAGAAAGGAAAAAACAAGGGGCCCAGAGAATTCTTCCAAATTGCTATTCTGCTCTAACCCACGTGACAAACTGTTATGCTAAGACTGTATAAAAATCCAGCTTGAATCCTGCGTGAGGGCTGGACTCCTTGATAGCTTACTGTGAGCCAGCCCGTGCTATAGCAGTGAATAAAAAGGTATCTGCCTGGAAAATGTGTTTTTCTCTCTTGCCTTGCTTGCTCTTGTTCTCTCCTTACCAGGTATCATCTGGACTGGGACCCCTCTAGATGCTCGTCCCACGACAAATGGCACCCCAGATGGGACCATCTAAGCCACCGGAAATCTCTCCCCCTCCTGGATCAATGGAACATTAAGCGCGCACCCACTAAGGTCAGTGTTACCGGGGAAAACCTTCCTGGATCCTGAAGGGAGAGAAAGGTGATAAGTGGGAGGTCCAGAGAAGATTGATAGACTGGTGAAGAGACAGCAAGACACTGACAAGTTTCCAGGTAGGGAAAATTAATCACCGGTGGGGAATTGGTCACCTCCCTAATTTACAGGCTTGGTGTTAGGTTTAAACACCTCCCTTAGAGGCTTGGTGGGAAGTAAGAAATGGGAAATTCAAGGTTTAAGGGTCCCGGGACCGAAACACCTTTAGCATGCCTTCTAAGAACTGGGGACCGTTTGCCAGATAAGGCCAATCTGTCTAAATCGGTCCTAACTAAACTTTGTCAGGTAGCCTGGCCATCATATACAGCTGGGATGGAGTTCCCATGGCCAAAGGGTGGGTCCTTTGAACCCTCGGTTCTTTCAAATCTTAGACACATTCTAATGGACCAAAAGATGCATCAACTTGATTATTATTTGTTTGAACATTTTATGAATTTCTGTCTTGAGAAAATTGTCAGAAAAGTGTTTGTCCTGTAGTGAAGAGAAAGGATGAAGGACCCCCTCATCTTTATCAGAATTTAGATGATCCCCTTGAACCCTTGCTTTATAATTTAATCCCTACTGCCCCGAGGTTACCTGATGTTCTGGAGCCTCCAGATGACCCTCCCATCCTGAGGTTAGAGTCCCCCCCCTTCAGTAAGTTTAATCAGTCACCCAGCTCTACACAGGCAGAAAGTGCATGAAGTGAAGCAGGGACTAGATGAACATCCTTCAGATTTCTTTCAGCGCCTTAGGGAAGCTGTAAGGGTCTGGGGAGGTATAGGAGACCCTGATGATGCTGCCCATGTCACTTTAATGCGAGGCTTGTTTAAAGGACAATGCGCTCCTGATATAAGGCACAGGCTAGCATCAAGAGATGATTTTAATGGCATGAATTTAGATGCAGTGCTATCTGTGGTCACTACAGTTTTAACAATAGAGACAGTAAGGAAAATGCAATGAGAAAAATGTGACCAAGTTATTGGCTGCTGTCATTACCCAAGATCAAAACATATTTCCTAGGGGTCCTCGACCAAATAATCCTGGAATCAGTACCCGTTTCCAATGTGGTCAAAAGGGCCACTTTAAATGTGAATGTCCTCATAAGGGAAGCAAATGTTCAGGATATTAAAGATTTGTTCATTAGTTTAGCTTACAAAGGCCACGAAGTTTCCCTGACAAAGATTCAGTTTCCCCAAAAGGAAGTACACTATTTGGGCCATGTGCTATCAGAAGGTCAGAGGAAATTATCTGAAAGCAGACTTCAGGATATCATAAACTGCCCTAAGCCACATACTAAAAGACAGATGAGAGTATTCTTGGGAATGGCAGGGTTTTGCTGAGCCTGGGTCCCAGGGTTTGGGGACTTATCTAAACCTCTCACTGCCATGACACATAAAGAGGAACCTGATGAATTGTACTGGACAAAAGAGGCAAGCAATTGCTTTGATCAGCTGAAACATGTCTTGTCCACAGCCCCAGTCCTACGTCTCCCAGATTACCATAATCTTTTCACCCTCTTTGTCCATGAACAGAGGGGGGTGGCTTCAGGGGTCCTCATTCAAGAGTTGGGACCATGTAAACGACCTATAAAATAGCTGGGACCGTGTAAACGACCTATAACATATTTTTTTGCTAGTAAGACCCAGTGGCCGAAGGATCTGTAAGTTGTTTGAGAGCAGTAGCTGCCACTGCTGCTATTGTGGAAAAAGCAAATGAGTTTGTGCAGGGACATGAACTGACCGTGGCAGTTCCCCATTCTGTCCACATGCTGCTAAATCAAAAGAACACTCAACACTTTTTAAATGCTAGACTAAATAGGTACGAGACTGAACTTCTGACTCCTAGTAATCTTACTTTTGTCAGAACTAACAATTTAAACCCAGCTATTCTGTTGCCTAATCCTGATGATGGGGAATCTCATCATGATTGCTGCCAGATAGTGCAACTCAATGAGAAACCCAGTCCTGATCTTTCTGATGTTCCCTTGGAAAATCCTGACTTGACCCTCTTTTGTGATGGGAGTTCTAAAATTGTTCAGGGTGTTTGCTGCACTGGTTATGCCATCATTGACCCAGACTCTTCTGATCCTGTGTTAGAGTCTGCTGCACGTCCATCTAATTACAGTGCACAAACAGCAGAACTAGTGGCTCTCACACGTGCCACTGCTTACGTGGCTGTAAATTTATTTATTTAACAGGTTTTATATACTGCTTTATCATTTCAATCAAGGCAGTTTACATTGAAACTAAAACTTTGTAATGTTCTGAGGCAATGGAGGGTAAAGTGACTCGCCCAAGGTCATGGGTAGTACTAATAGATGCCTAGGCATAAAGCACTTATAAGCTTTGATTTGTCTTGTGTTTAAATGTTTTAGTCTACAGTAAATACTGTTTTCCTTTGACCTTAAAAGTAGGGGCTAAGAGCTCTGTTAGGACAATGGGGCATTGCAACTTGAAGATGATTTAAGTGAATAAGAAGGTAATCCTGGTTGAGCTTTATCTTTGGTATACTGTATGTTATGTGTATATTCTTTGTCCTTGACTGTGTATAATATCAAGCAAACTTAAAAGTTAAAAGGGGATTTTATATATTGTGGCAATCACCTCATAGAGGGCATAATTATTGTTTATATATTACAGAAACACAAAGAGCTGTAACTATAGGTTTATTTAGGAATTTAATGGCAAAACTTTTTATTTTAACTCTTAGGGGCTTGTTTACAAAGCCGCGGTAGCGGTTCGCGATTGTTATCGGAGCCTCTGCCCCATTGAAATCAATGGGGCCGCGGCTCTGATAACGATCACAAACTGCTACTGCGGCTTTGTAAACAAGCCCCTTAGTGTTTATGACTCCTCTTTCTCTCTTGTTCAGCTGCATATTTAGGTAAATGACATAGTAATCTGCAGTTGCCTTGAAGGACAGAGAAGAGACCTACTGTTTGCTTTGCTGTGTTTAAGATAACCTCAAGGTTGGCTGTGACTCTGAGAAATTGGCTTTAAAAATAACTTCATTGTTTTCAGATCAGTTTGATACCAGTCTTAGGTATTATGTATAGGGTTTTAATTTAAATGTGAAAAGGGGAGTGCTGGTGGGAATTGAACCCTGTTCTTTGGGTTCCCGAGTCACTGTTTATTTATTTTATTTTATTTATTTAGAGAACATTTGTATACCGCTGCTTCCAGCGATCAGCAGCGGTTGACTATACATATCAGGAGGGGTAATCAACAGTTAATACAGAATGATTGCATGCCAAGATTCACACTGGGTTCACACTGCACAAAAATCTGATACAATATTTACAGGTACAATTACATATATTGTCACAGAGCAGACTCACTAGCGGACCCTATGGAGATAGATGAAATAGCAGATCAGGAAGACACTGATGTTTGGGGAGAGCACATGTTAGAAAGTTGCCATGAGCAATGAAAGCAAATGAGGTCACGAGCTAGGGAGACACACCCAGCCAGCAGAGAAGCTAGGAGATTCTCACCTGATACAAATCAGCTGGGGGGAGGTGCTGCTCAGAGATACCTAGATAAGCACAGCTCACAAGCAGTTAGGCAGATGAAGATTGAGTCTAAGTCTCAGAGGGAGCCTAAGACTCAGAACAAAAGCAGAAACAGAAGGAACTGGGTGAACAGAGAGGACGAGAGAAGCTGGAGAGATAGCTGTGAAGAAAGCGTGTCTGACTACCACTTTGGAAGCCTGAACGGAAGTCTGTGTGATTCCAATGAGTGCTTGAGTGAGAGGCAAAGACAGCTTGACGCAGTGAGTGAGATTGAGTATAACAGCCCAGGTTGGAACGGAGCCAGAAGGAGAAAGGTACAAGCCGAAAAGTTTTACTCTTATCCTAAGAGGGGAAGCACAGGGCTTGGCTATAGGAAACAGTTCATTGAAGTACAAAAGCCATATGAAGCCAGCTTAAGGGAAGCAGAGAAGCTTCACTACCCTTATTATAAGCAAGAGAAAGTTAAAGGCTTTTTACCTGCAGAAGTTAATCATTCTGAGAGAAACGTAAGGAACAGAATCTCAGAAAGGCTGCCGTTCAAAGCTCCAGCTATCCACAGGGTCCTGAGCCAAGCAGAGGCTAGAGGTGAATCAATTCCTTCTAATAGGAGTGCAAGAGAATATTTTAGCTTGCCTACCAGGCACCAGCAGGCAGGGCCGGATTTACCTATACGCCATGTACGCCATGGCGTAGGGCCCACAGCTTGCAAGGGCCCACAAGAGTCCCCATCCCTCGCTCTCTAGAGAGAGTTTAAAGTCCGGTGGAGAACAGTAACTTTTGCGTGGTAGCGAAAACGCCGAAGTCGCAAGCTCGGCCGGAGACGCGCCTTCCCAGGCCTCCGTCTCCCGCCGCAGTGAACATGGGGCTCCCATTTCTACGCTGCCTCCGATGGCGGCGGCCATCTTACCCGGCTCCTCTTCACTTCCTGAGCCGTCGACGTCACTTCCGGCCAGCGTCAGCCTTCCCCTCGCTCCAAAGTGACAGCGCCGACCGCCTGCCTCAGCCTCCACGATGCCGGCAGCCTGCTCAGCTACACCAGGTCCGGAAGCGGTAGGTGCGGTCCTTCTTCTTCTTAGGGTCTTCGGCTTCGAGCGCGGGGGGGCACGGGCACAGTCGGGGGCTCGGGCACAGTTGCAGCAGCGCTCAGCAGCTGACAGCTCAACAACACATTGTGTTGGTTACATTGAACGTGTTTGAATTGCAACAACACACTGTGACATCACGCGGAATGGCGCCCATCGCGAGGACAAGGCATGTGCAAACCACGCGAGCATTACCGGGGGTAGTCCTTGCCTGTCCGCTATTGGTTTGTTTCGTTGAGGCTTCCCAATTGCCCCTGGCTTCTCTGTACTGGGGTTGCTACTGCTTAGGCTACAGGCTACAAGCTCAGGGGGTTTTCCTGGTAGAACTTACCTAACTTAGGCTTCAGGCTGCGCTGCATATAGGTTACAGTGCATATAGGCTTCAGGCTGCATATAGGTTACCTGACCTAAAGCTGGTCCATCCACTCATCTTCATGAGGTTCTAACTGCATGCATCAAAAGCTTTTTTTTTGCCTGTCCGCTATTGGTTTGTTTCCTTGAGGCTTCCCAATTGCCCCTGGCTTCTCTGTACTGGTTGCTACTGCTTACTAAGTGCTTAGGCTACAGGCTACAAGCGCAGGGGTTTTTCCTGGTAGAACTCAAGCGCTCTCAGTCTCTCTCAGTCCCCCCTTACAATAGTCATGAAAAAATATGAAAGTGGCGCATCTAAACGAAAAAAGAAAATGCTAGAAAACGAATCAACCACCAAAATTCCCAAGATTACCAGCTTTCTTCTTCCATCGACGAAAATTCAAACTGTCTCAGAATCAGAATTTTTGAATGTGAATGACGCGGCTACTCCACAACTTTTGGATACTACTGACACTACTCCTCAACCTTCCGATACTGCTGATGTTACTCCACAACCCGATGTACCTGAGGAGAATATTTCTAGTTCTCCACCACCACCACCTCATGATGTGGGTCTCTGGAAAACATTCCTTCCAGCTTCTGACGTCGATTATTGGATTGTTAATGGTCCAGCTGCATGTCAACATCACGATGATAGTTTCATGTCATCAGAAAGAACTATGGGAAATAGAACATGCCGTTTTGCGAATGAATTTCTTTACGGACGAAAAGCAAATGATGAGAAGTATTACCGAGACTGGCTGCTTTATTCGCCATCAAATGGGAACATTTATTGTTTTTTCTGTAAGTTGCTTTCAAGGTCCACGTCGCAGTTTGCCTTCTGTGGATTCAACGATTGGAGCAACTGCGGTAAAGTGATCAAGCTTCACGAAAGTAGTGCAGAACACCGAGCATCACTCAGTTCCTGGTTAGCACGTGTTTCAGCGAAAGGGTGCATCGACGAAAAGCTTCAGAAACAGATGAACAAAGAGAAGATATATTAGCAGTCAGTTCTTCGGCGTGTTGTTGAAGTGATAAAGTTCCTTGCTCAACGTGGCCTAGCATTTCGAGGAGATACCGAATTATTTGGTTCTGTGCAAAACGGAAACTGTCTGGGAATTTTGGAACTTTTAGCCAAATTCGACCCCTTCCTTGCCGACCATATATCTCGTTTTGGAAATAAAGGAAGTGGAAAAATTAGCTATTTGTCTTCCACTGTATGTGATGAACTCATCGAGCAAATGGGACAAGACGTGTTGGCTGTCATTTTAAATGAAATTCATGATGCGAAGTACTATTCCATATGTATTGATTCCACTCCAGACGTTAGTCACATCGACCAACTAACTTTTATTGTGCGCTACATTAACAAGTTTGGTGAAACAACTGAACGGTTTCTAAAATTCTTTCCAATTGAAAGTCACAAAGCCGACAGCCTTTACCAAGATGTGTTGAATATACTAAATGAAATGTCATTGTCTCTGGATAACTGCCGAGGACAAAGCTACGACAACGCAGCAAACATGGCTGGGAAATACGCCGGTCTCCAAGCAAAACTGAGGGAAATTAACCCAATGGCTGACTACATACCTTGTGCAGCACATTCATTAAATTTGGTTGGAGTTGCTAGTGTAAATTGCTGTCTGGACGCTGTTAACTTTTTTGGTCTCGTCCAAGAACTGTATGCGTTTTCGGTTGGTTCAACAAAGCGGTGGAGTTCATTGACATCAGGACTCACACCGAACGAAAATGGACGAATTCCGACTTTGAAAGCTTTATCATCTACCCGTTGGCATTGCCATTCAGAGTCCGTGAAAGCACTACATCTCAACTATGCCAACATCTATACTATGCTGAATAGTATCGCAGAAAATGAAGACGAGAAGGGTGATGCCCGACGCTTAGCAGCAGCCTTGGCGGGTAAAATGTGTCTGTTGGAAACCGCATTCATGTGTGTTCTGTGGCACAAGATCTTGCAGCGATTTCAAAAAATCAACACTGCCTTGCAAAGTGTGTCTATTGACATCAGTGTCGGCGTTTCTTTGTTTACTTCGTTTGAAACAAACCATTAAGGAATGCGTGATGACTTCGACAACCTGGAGAAAGAAGCAAAAGAGCTCATGGAGGACATCCAACAAGACTACACCTCTCGTTTCATTCGGAATCGACCAAAAAGATGCCAGGTTTTTGAAGAAGCAGGTGAGCCGAATGCTACTTTACAAGGTGCACAAAAATTCCGTGTTGAGAGTGTATATGTCATACTTGACAAACTGCTTGCATGTTTATCTCAACGCCGGAAAGCTTACAAGCAGATTTCTGAAGACTTTGCTTTCATCAAATCACTGAAGGAGAATGATGTTGGCTCTCTCAGAGAAGATGTAATCCATTTGCAGCAAAAATACAATTGTGATCTGGAAAGCGGGTGTGAAGAGGAATTTGTGGTGTTTTCTGGAATGGCCGCGGATTTGAATTTGGATCGTGAACCCCAAAACCTACTGAAATGGCTGAAAAAAAATCCTGTAGTGGATTCAACATTTCCGAATGTTTCCACTGCCCTCCGCTTGTTTTCAACGCTTCCCGTGACTATCTGCGAAGGGGAACATTCTTTTTCAAAGCTTTCCCTGATAAAAAATAGATTTTGTTCTACGATGACGCAGAAAAGACTGAATTCTCTGGCAGTCATGTCAATTGAAAATGACGTTACTTCTGCGTTGACTTTTGATACAATTATTGAAAAGTTTTCACTAACTAAATCGCGAAAGAAAACATTTTTGTAAGTGGTAACTGGGCTGATGGGGGTTAGGACTGGTAATGGGTTATAGGGGGGCTTAAACTGAAAATGTGATGGGGGTTAGGTCTGGAAGTGGGTTGATGGGGGGCTAGGACTGGTATTGGGTTGGGGGGTTGCTAGGACTGTAAATGGGCTGATGGGTGGCTAGGACTGGAAATGGGCTGATGCAGGGACTAGAAGGGAATGGATGCTGGGTGAGGCTGGAACTAGAAGGGAGCTGATGTTGGGGGAAGATTAGAATGGGATGGGGCTGGAAGAGTAAAATGGAGAAGGGAAAAATATTTTGTGTGGGAGGGATAAAAAATCTACAATTGGCCGGGTACTGGGAGAGTAAGTGGGGATTGAGGATGGAGGGGTAAAATTTGAGTGGATGAAATAGGAATGAGGAAAGAGCAAAAGGAGAAAGATTAGTATGTTAAAGCAGATGTAGAGAGAGAATGGAAAAAACTAGAAGAGAGAAGAAAGGACAAATGGACAGCAGACGATGGAGAGTTAGCAGAAGACACGAAGAAACCAGAAGAAAGTGGCTGGAGCAATTGCAGCTGGAAAAAAATGCACAAAAGGTAGAAAAATATCTCTTTATTTTGAATTTATTAATTGGAATATGTCAGCTCTGGTAAATGTGCATCATTAACGTCTGCGCTTTGTTTAGTACAAGAGCAAATTAATGTATAGTTTTATTTCTACAGTGTTGTACATTCCAAGTTTGGCTTTTGGGATGCCCAGTTTAATTATTGTCTTCCTGTTTCTAAATTGTGATTACTTGTTTGGTGATGGTCTATGTTCTGCATGTGTAACTGAGCTGAGGTGTTCTGTTTATATAATTCCTATTTGACATTGCCACTTGTTCTCTTTCCCCAGTAGGTCATGTTTTGTTGTTCTCTGAAATGTATTGGTTTAATATTTGCAGTGTTGCCTTTTGATTGGTAGAGTATGGTGCTTTGTGAGTCCTGGTAGTGCTGTTAGGATATGGCGGGTTTGCTATGGGTTGGCACTGGATTATAGTAATGTAGAAATCTTTTAGTCTTTCTTTATCCATACACTCATTAAGAGGCACGTTTACTAAAAGTTAGTATATGGTAACATTATGCAAATATTTATGCAAATGAGGCCCCTTATGCAAATGAGGCCCCGCACCCCCCTTGGGCCGCCCCTGCTGGGGGCCCTCAATTTTTGTTGGCGTAGGGCCTCACTCAAGGTAAATCCGGCCCTGCCAGCAGGGGAGAGGCTCTTACCAGCAGAACCCCAGTGAATGTGGTAATAGCAATCAGTTTACTCTCAGAGAAAGAAAAGTACATCACAGCCAAGACGGACTGTTTGAAAAGCTCCCACATGAGGAAGGTAAAGATGTGTTAATCCCTGCTGAAGAATTCATGCAATGTGAACCGTCTGAAGTGGAGAATAATGTTGAGCAGATGGACTGCAGTATTTCTGTGGTTGACAACATATTCTCACTAAGGTAAAGAGAAGTAAGAAGCCTGACAGTGTGAAAGGAAGGCTTATTCCTATCTCTGCAAGTCTGTGTTTTGAATACATTTGTTTCTGGTTAAAGAAGCTGAAAGGAAGCTATTTTTGGTTACAGTTTTCCTTTTGTTATATGCCCAAGAAGGGTTATGTTTATTTCATTTTTGTACATGATAAGAAGTCCTTTTGGGAAAGGGAAATAAAGCCCTTATAACCCTACCATCGATTCCATGACTGATTTCTAACTGGCAGCACAACTACAACTACCAGAAGGCCAGTTATATTAAGGCCCCAGTGCAGTACCCTGCTTAACCTACAGGTGTGCAGAGGGGGCATGTGACAATATACATATTGTTACAATATTTACAACTTGCAGTTATATATATACAATCTGTTACACTAATTACAACTAAACTGGGGGGATATGCATTAACCTAGATGCATTACATGGTGTTCAAATCCCTTAAAGTCATATTGTAAAGTCACTCTAGTGTCATGGATACGATTGACCCTTTGTGTTCCGGTTTTTATTTACTCTGTTAGATTATAGTGAGTTATAAACAGGTGGGTTTTGAGCTTTTTCCTAAAGTCTGTTAGGTTGTTGATTGCACGCATGCCATGTGGCAGTTGATTCCATAGCATGGGTGCAATGTAAGAGAATGCTCTGTTGCTGGTGTGTATCTTGGCCGTTCTTATACTCTTTGGGACACTGAGAGTGTTTAAGTTGGCAGTTCTTCTGCTTCTATTGTGAGTTTGAGCGCTGATGAGATTGGTTAGGAATGACGGCGCTATGTTGTGTATAAGTTTGAATGTGGTTACTAGGAGTTTGTATTTTATGCGGGCGGTAATTGGGAGCCAGTGAAGCTCAATTAGGACTGGTGTGATGTGTTCTGTGAAGCTCTTTTTCATGATGATCCTGGCTGTAACATTTTGTGCCATTTGTAGTATATTCAGGGTTTTCTTTGGTAGCCCCTGCAATATGGCATTACAGTAATCCCAGTGGGGTGTGATGAGTGCTTGTGTCACTGTTCTGAAGTCGTGTTGTTCAATGATGTTACGGAGTGGCTGGAGGATTCTTAGTTTATGGAATATGGCTCTATTGGTATTCCGGAGGTGTTTATCCATCTTTAGTTTGTTGTCGAACGTGACTCCGAGATATTTTATTTCATTCTTTGTGCTCTAGATGATGATGTTCAGGGTGACTGTTGGCGGAGGGTTGAAGTCTGTTTTACTGGAGATGTACATTACCTCTGTTTTTGTATGGTTTATGGACATGTTGTTTTGCTTTAGCCAGGCTTGCAGTTCACATAAACATTCTTCTAGTTGATTGTAATTTGGCTTGTTTTCGTCCAGTTGGGTATAAACCGCACTGATGTCGAATAGCGCGGTATAAAAGAGACTGCAAATAAATAAATAAATAAATAAAGCATTACATCATCTGCATACAAGTGGTAGTTGATCTTGTATTTCTGAAAGATTGCACATACCGGTCTTATGTATAGGTTAAATAGTAGGGCGGAAAGCACCGAGCCTTGGGGTATTCCTTGGCTTTGCGGGGATGGTTCAGCTGTTTCGTTGTTAAAGAGCACCTGCTGCATTCTGCTTGTTATGTAGGATGTGAACCATTTCAGGGGGGTTCCACATATTCCAATGGTTTCAAGCCTATCGATGAGTGTTTTGTGGTGAATTGTATCAAAAGCAGCTGCTATGTCTATAAAAATGAGTACGAACATCTTCTTTTTGTTTTCTAGTCCGGTGAGAAGGTTGTTAAGGAGTGGAGTGGAGGAGTGGCCTAGTGGTTGGGGCAAGGTACTACAGGCCGGAAGGTCGGTGGTTCAAATCCCACTAGAGGACAGCAACCTTGGGCCAGAAGGACTGGGGTTTCTAGTCCCACAGGTGCTCCTTGTGGTCTTGGGCAAGCCACTTAACCCTCCATTGCCCATGTTCCCTGTAAGTATTAGTGTATGTGTCTCATATCCCCTCGTGTTAAATGTATCCCCCAACCGCTTTGACCCGGTGAAAAGCGGGATATAAATGCAGCTAAATAAGGAGTGTTATGAGTAGCGTTTCCACTCCATGATGCTGACGAAAACCGTATTGATGGTCATCTAAGGCTCTTGAGTCATCGACGTGGTCTTGGAGCTGTTGCTGTACTGCCTTTTCAACGATTTTGGCTAGGAAGGATATGCTGGATATTGGTCGGTATGAGGCTGGGATGCTTTTGTCAAGTGTTTTGTTTTTTAAGATAGGCCTTATGAGTGATTTCTTAAGTTGTGTTGGCATAATTCCTTGTAGAAGTGATTGGTTCACAATGTGGACTATATACTGTGCAACTTCTTGCTTTATTGCCTTGAGCCATGCTGCTGGGCATGGGTCTAGAGGGGAGGTAGTTGTGTTGAGATTTGAGATGATGTCTATGATTTGTTTGTCACCAATTTTCTGAAAGTCACTCCATTCTTTAATTCGATTTGTGCTTGTTTTCAAGTTGCATTGCAGCTTAGTGGTGTCAGGGTGTTGGCTTTGAGTGGGTTGCGTGAGCGTTGTCGGGTTGAGTTTGCTGGCATAGTGGTCTGCTAGCATTTGGGCTTTTATTGCTTCATTATAGGAGTCATCTTGGGATGCCTTGGTGAGGGCTTTGACTAGTTCGAACAGCTCCCTTGGTCTATTTAGGGCTTTGTTGAGTGTGTTAGTGTGGTGTGTCTTTTTTGCAAGGTTGACCATTGGGCTACTCTTGGCCACTGGGCTACTCTTCCAGATAGGCTGTATACATTCAGTGTTATTCAATCCACAGGTCAGTTGTGGAAACAACAAGGGTTTCTTACCTCAGCAGGAACTAAAATGCGGCTGCAGGGGTTCTCAACCCTGTCCTCGGGACCCAACTAGCCAGTCGGGTTTTCAGGATAACCACAATGAATATGTATGAGAGAGATTTGCATACACTGCCTCCATTATATGCAAATCTCTCCCATGCATATTTATTGTGGTTATCCTGAAAACCCGACTGGCTAGGTGGGTCCCAAGGACAGGGTTGAGAACCCTTTTAGTCAGTGCTTTATTAGGGACCTATTTCTGTCATGCACTGTAAAGGTCACTCCCGAGACTCTGATCCTATCTCTATAGGTAACAGAATGGCTGATGGGCTTTTGTTCCCTTTGAGAGATTGCAAATTGATTTCACTGACTTGAATCCTGCCAAAAGGTTTAAATATATATTAGTTATTGTTGATCAATTAATTGGATGGATTGAAGCATTTCCTACTACCAATAAAAAGGCTCAGCAGGTTGCAAAAATATTGGTAAAGGAAATTGTGCCAAGGGTTTCACCTGGAAACTCTACACTCCTTGGCATACTTAGAGTTCAGGACAAGTTGAGAGAATGAATCAGACTTTAAACCTGCAATTGTTAAAGCTGTGCAAAGAAACCAAACTGACTTGGCTGGATGCTTTACCCTTAGCTCTGTTTAACATCCACACAGCCTTAAGGGGAAGACTTAAGGTCTCCCCATATGAGCTGCTATATGGAAGACCACTTCTAGGGTGCGGATCCCAACCTCCGGAGCTTCCTACGTATGTTTTACAAGACTCTCACCTCACTTCTTGTATTTTGCAGCAGCAGCAGCAGTTGTCCTCTCTCCACAGGTATGCACAACAGTTTCAGCCTCTTCCATTAGATGTGTCTGCACACTCACTTCCAACCTGGAGAGTGGATTCTGATCAAGACCTATCGCCAACAAACACTACAGTCACCATGGGAAGGGCCCTTCCAAGTGTTGCTGACCACCCCGACTGCAGTTAAAGTTGCCGGTAAAGGATCCTGGACTCACTACACACGCTGCAAACATGAACCACCTCCACAAGCGCCTGGACCAGGATGAGAAGCAGCTGACGATGGGGCAGCCAAAGCCCTAGCAGCTGGTGAGGGAGAGGAGAAGACTCCTGAAGAAAAGTGGTTCACGGAGGTCATGCCGGACCAAGACCTGAAGATAAAGCTCAAGAGACTGAAATAATCTTATCTTTACTGATATTGTGACTCTCTATGCCTGCCTGCTACCTTGTTTGGAAGGAGGCCTTTGCCAGAAGAAATTCCAGTGCTTTACAAAAGGACTTTAAGGACTAAAGATACTGTATACCTCCTTTTCTTTCTGCTATTTGCATTATTTGTTGTTATATTTCTTATATGGTTGGTTAGGATATGGGCAACCTCCACGGTCATAAGCCCTTTAGAATGATGATTTTCTACATTGTCTTCCTGCCCTTGAAAAGCCCTGGCTCTATGGCATTACAGCCAGGCTGGGGGAAGAGGTCTCTGCCTGTGTCATGCATATAAAGATTACTCAGGCCCTCCAATCTGTCCCTCCAATCTGATGAAAGTTGAGTACCGGCTTTCTGCTTCTTTATGTCCAAAGCCAGAGCTTATAGGTACTCTTAGACTTACTTCTCGTAATGCTTCTGTTTGTATAACAGCTGATTCTGTTTGTGGTAAGAGTGTGATTCAGGCTCTGAAGGATAAGCAACCCTTGCTGAACAAGAACTTGGTGGGTCACATAGGCTGCAAGGTGCCCAAAAAACAAAGCACTGTTGCCACCCCAACCTTTGACCCTGAAGTCCTTGATCACTTTGGTCATTGGGAACAAAATTACTTAAAGATGTTGCCTTAAGGACAAGTCAAGATTGTTATATTTGTTCCCATGTTTCTTCACACTATCAAAATGGTGTTCCCTTAATAAGCATAGAGGTTGCTTATGCTGATTATAACGTCACTAGCTTCATCCTCTCCAAATCTTTTAATACTTCTTCTACCTTCATTTCACTTACAAATTTAGGCCATGGGACTGTTTGCTTTCAGAGAGATGGAAAAGGTCAGAACTTAGGAAGACGTGTCTGTCTGTATAGAATCATATATGAAAGTACTAACAACTCTGGGACCCTCCAACACTCTTTTAGCCTTTATGACTCCATCTCACATATACTCACCTCTCCAGATTTATTTCCTTTTGCTCCCTTTCCCCTCTACTTATAGGTAGACTGGCTTCCTGGGGACCTCTTCCAGGAACTTACTGAGTATGTGGATTCAGGGCCTTCTCTATATTTCCAAAAGGGAAGACAAAAGTACTTGTTTTATTGGCCTTGTGGTCCCTGGAGTGAGAATCACCCCTAAACTCCCTGAGGGATGGTTAAGGAACCGGAGATCTCCATCTCCTAAAGAAGGCCATATTAAAGCCTTAAATAACATAGTGACCCAGTATGATAGAAACTCAGTGGGAAAAGGAATTATGCCCAGTGTTTTCTTCAGTGTAGGTGTTATGATGAATCATAGAGACATATGTACTCTTGCTTCTATTTTATCTGCTTTCCTGAATGAAACTGCAGGTGCTTTTGAAAATGTTAAGGAAGAATTGGGTCAGTAGAGGAACCTTGCACTATAGAATCGATGGGCCCTTGATTATCTCCTTGCTGCCCAGGGGGGCATGCGCAGTCTAATCGGAAGAACCTACCATATTAATGCCATGCAAGATTTACAGAGACCCCTCCAAGATATTATTAGGGATAAGACTGGCTTAGGAAACATTGTTGAGTGGTTTGGAAACTGGGGTTGGCTACAACAACTTGTGTTCTATTCAATCATAGGTGTTGCTCTCCTAGTCTCCGTCTGTTGTTGCATTCAGTGTCTCCCAGGTTTGGTGCAGACCTTCAAAGCTTGCTTTACAAATGAATGCTAATCTCCTTGTCTCTGAAATTCCCCTAATTGAGTCTCAAGTATGCTTCGAGCATCAGAGACGTAATCAAACATGCTCCCCACTATGTTCAAGGACCCCCTTGCCTGTATTAAGGCTAAGAAGAACCTGAGCAGAGGGAAGCAGAGCAAAAGGTGTGATTGCCTCCTGGGACAAGAAGGCAATCAGAGGGGGGAATGAGATGGGAAAAAGGAGAAAGCATGCCAGAATAAAATAAATGGTATGCTGAAATAAACAGACATTAAACTTTAGACAGGAGCTTCAGCACAAGAACACTGACAGACTAAAACAGATTCTCCATGGACAAGCAGGAAGCGTCAGCCACACCAGGTGCCGTCCTCTGGGTGGCACCATCTATGGAAATGCTCTCCAGAACTCAGATTTCTGAGCAGGTAGGAGACCCCACCTCCCCGGCCCGCCCCTAGCCCAGCCAGTTTGATTACTTCCACCTTGCCATCAAGACGGATCCTCTCCTCATCTCCCTAAGAATCTTACCTGAAGATGCCCGTACCTGACTTCAAGAAGTGCCCATGATGTGGGAAGAAGATGAATGCTACGGACACCGATGACTGCTGCATCAGATGTCTAGGTCCAGATCACCAGGTGCAGGACTGCTCTAAGTGCTCCTGCATGTTGCCCAGAGCATGCAAGAGCAGGGGCCATGCTCTCCGGGAGTTCCTGTCCTCCACAGTGCTTTTGGCTGCCTCTGGTACTCCTCTGGCCCCCCCACAGCGGAGTTCGCCGGCCCGGGACATGCTTCACTCAGCCACTGTCCCTGTCCAGCAGCCTGCATGACTTTCTGCCCTCCCAAACATGCAGGGCCAGCAGGAGTCTCCGACAGAGCAGCCACAGCCTTTTCAAAATGGCGCCGGCAACGTGCTTTCTAGCTCCGCCCCCCGGATCACCATTGGTGGCAGGCTCAGCCAATCGGTGAGTCCGCACCGCGCCAACACCTCATGACGCCAGGAGGCTTCCCCACAGCATGCTGACCACCGCGCCAATAGCCGGACCCCTACCGCCAGCACCACGCTGAGAAAAGGAATCCCCGTCGGCGCGAAGAAGACAGCAGCCCCGAGGATCGCCGTTCACGTAGGCATCGCTCCCGGCAATGGCAATCTGGGAAACCCCGCAGACACAAACGGGGGGACAGGCAGCACAGACACAGCTCCAGCTCCAGCCGCAGCTACAGCAGGCACAGAACAAGAGACAGGCTCACTTCTCATCGCAGCAGGAGATCTCCCACCAGCTCTAGTGAGGACGGCTGGAATCGCTGGGGAAAAAGAAGAAGGCTCTGCAGTGTCAGCTCCGGCAACAGCTCCCCCTGCAGGTTGTCAGACGGCTGCCTGGGTGAGAATGCTCACAGTCTTGGCAAGTGCATATGTCAATATGATTTGCAAGGGATTGTGGGCAATGCAGTCCATTCACACCCGACACAGCTGCTCACAATAATTTAGTTGTGCTCAAGTGTAAAGCCAATAAGACATTTATTTATGGGGTTATTTCTCCCAACACAGATATGCTTGGTAGCACATAAATCAGGTTACTTGCTTTCAGTGTTAAACTTGGAAAAACAAAATCAGGAAAACAACATTTTAACTTATCAGGCAATCAAAGCAAAAGAAATAAGACCTGGTTGATAACAAACTGGTCTTTTCTGTAGGCTTTAGCTAATATTTTCTTAGCATGTATCAAACAGCAAACAAAATCCACAAAGAAGAGAAAAACTGTTCTTTTCAGGTTAACTTCTTTTATCTTCCCACATAGATTCAGAAGTGATTCCCTCAGAGCTCACAAGCAATTAGGTAAGGCTCAATTGCTAGCAGTTACCCAGCTGAAACCCCTTAGCTGGCTTGCTTTCTACTGCGTG
Source organism: Ichthyophis bannanicus (assembly GCA_033557465.1). Classification (NCBI taxonomy): domain Eukaryota; kingdom Metazoa; phylum Chordata; class Amphibia; order Gymnophiona; family Ichthyophiidae; genus Ichthyophis; species Ichthyophis bannanicus. The sequence continues at coordinate 921,595,819 of CM066032.1, read as the reverse complement.
GCTAAAAATCCTACTCAGGAGCTTTTCTGAGTAGATTAAAAAACAAGTTTGTATTTCTTTGTGATGGTTGCTGTATTTTATAACAGAAAATCACCAAAGGAGTTTAGACAGAGAGCAATCCATGTAAACACATCCTTCATCTGCAATCACTCCCCCTTCTTCAACAATCATGGGTTCAATATCCTGGATTGGCACAGATGAATTTCTCAATGGAGCACTTTCAGGAGAATACTTGTTTCCCTGCTGTCTTTCAAGGTTATAGCTAGGGCATAGATCAGTGTTCATACCTGAGCTCCCATTGCTGTTAGAGTTCCTCTCTATATAGCCTGGCCAGTATGTAGTCCAGTTCCTATGTCCAGCCTTCCAATCCAGATCCCTGGACACTGGGTCTCTCTTCACATACCTTCTGGCACGGGTCTTAGGGTCCCTTCCACGTGCAGCCGTCTCCCTCACAGGTACCGTCTGGAGATTCCTAGCTCTGCAGCACCATTCCTCTGGCTTTCCCCAGTCCAATGGTGTATGCTGGCCCTTGGAATGCCTTCCAGTATACGTACTGCTATGAACTCCTGTAGACCTCCCAAAGGCTTTTCTCTTCTTTCTTCCAAAGGGTTTCTTGCCCTCTCTGTCCATCCGGTTTGGCTTCTGCTTCTGATGATCCTCCAGATGAAACTGAGGATGAGGATATCCAAGTTGATCGTGAAGATGATGATGATGATGATTCTGAGGATAATTCTCTGTAGAATAAACTCTACCTTTATTCTGCCTTGATGAGTGCTCCTCCCTAGCACAGCGCAGCTGTGCTGAATCAGGCCCTGCCCTTTGAGATGAGTGCTTAGGGATTACCTCATAGCCCTCCTGATTGAACACACGTTTCCCCACTTCAGCTCCTCTAATGGCTGTTGGAAACCTGGTGCATTCTGGGACTGGTAGTCTTTTATGGAAATATTCTGTTTTCTCATTTCTACCAGAACTGACAGGTTGCTTGTTCAGAGTCACTTCACCTTTTCTATAGCTCCTTCCTGAGCTATGATAAGCTTCCTTATCACAAGGTATAGCAAAGCATCTTCCTCCAGGGACAACTTTGCCACTATTATTGAACTCCTCTCATGCCTGGTCAAGCAGACTGCCCCCCCAGGGGTCAAGTGCAGACCTGCCAGCGCCAGCACTCGCTCCTCTGACAGCGGACTGTCTGTTCCCAGCGGCTGCCTCCACTAGTTTACCACGGACTCCATCTAGATCTTCATCTCCTAAAGATCCCCCATCTGAGGCCAGCGAGGGGGAAATCGTGGACCCAACTCCCATAGGGTCCACAGCCTCCAAAGAATCCCCCGGCTCAAATCTGCCATCCAATGATGGAAAGGACTCAACTACTAAAAACCTTCCGGAGGACCTCACCTACCCAAAATTCCTCAGGAAGGTAGCGTCAGCCCTAAGCCTAACGGAGGACAAAGTTGAAGAACAAGTGCCGGATGTCCTGCGATACTTCCAAGGCCCGAAGCCAGCCTTGCCCATTCATCAGAAGCTGCGGAGCAACCAGCTTACACTGTGGCAGACCCCTGCCTCTGGACAAGCGTGTGCAAGACGGCTGGACGCTAAATACCAAGTCCACCCCACTCCCAGCAAACTAAAACAGATAAACTTCTATCTTTACAACCAAGCTGACAAAAGAATGGGAGGAGGAGGTAGAAAAAAAATGCCTTGGCTAGAGTTGTCTTCTCATGCACACACACAAAGAAGTAGGGCCTCATACAGCTTAGCCACAAACGCCCTAGACTGCAGGGAGAGATAAGGTAGCCACCCCTCAACTGACCAATCAGGGACTCCTAGCAGTTAGGTACTCTCCAGATATGCCACCTAGATAATTCTGTAGAAAGGAAAAAACAAGGGGCCCAGAGAATTCTTCCAAATTGCTATTCTGCTCTAACCCACATGAGAAACTGCTATGCTAAGACTGTATAAAAATCCAGCTTGAATCCTGTGTGAGTCTGGACTCCTGTGGCAGGCTAGGGCCTACAATAGCCTGTAAACATATGAGAGGCCTGTAAGCTAGGCCTGAGCCCCCCACCCCCATCTGAGACTAGTAGTGCTGAGAAAGACCAAAGTCAGTGAAGGTTTGAGAATCGGCCCTAAACTGCTTTTGATAGGTTTGTATGAATCCTATATGAATCCTTTATTAAATTATTTTATGCTGATGACAGATATGCTCCAGTGTTCAGCATTCTCACATTCTCTGAGTTAGAAATAGGGTTGCCATCTTTTTCACCGAGAAAAACACGACACCTGTGGCTCGCCATGCTCCACCCATTCTCCGCCCCTAGTCCCACCCCTGCCCCGCCCCCAGCCCCACCCACAAAAATTACCAAGGATACGTGTAGGCTAACTTCCTTGGTCAGATAATAATTAAACTGGGAACCCCAAAAGCCAAACATGAAATGTACAACACTGGAGAAATAAAACTATAAAGTAATTTCCTCTTGCACTAAACAAAAACGCAAAGATGTTAGCAATAGACACTTCCCAGACCAGATATATTCCAGTTAATAAATTCAAAATAAAAAGTATTTTTCTACCTTCTGTTTGTGCATTTTATTTTTAAGTTGCAATTGCTCCAGTCACTTTCTTCTGGTTTCTTTGTGTCTTCTGCAAGCTATCCATTTGTCCTTTCTTCTCTTTTAGATGTTTTCCATTCTCTCTCTATTTCTGCTTGTTTCCCTTTTGCTCTTTCCCCCAATTCTTTCCTTATTCCTTTATCATCCATTTAAATTTCACCCTTCCATTCTCAAGCCCCTCTTACTCTCCCAATACCCGGCCCATCGTAGACTTTTCTTCCACACAAAATATCTTTTCCCCTCTCCATTCTCATTCCCCATCCATTCTAGTCCTCCCCCAAAATCAGTTCCCTTATAGTTCTAGACCCACCCAGCATCCACTCCCTTCTAGTCCCATTCTCCCATGCCCCCCATCAGCCCATTTCCAGTCCTATTCCAGCTCTTCATCAGCCCATTTCCAGTGCTAGCCCTCACATCACAGGCCATTAGAAGTCCTAGCCCACCCACCATCACAGCCCATTTGCAGTCCTAGCCCCCCTAATCACAGCCTATTGCCAGTCTAAGTTCCCCCTCCCTTCACCATAGCCCATTTCCAGTCCAGGTTCCCCCCTCATAGCCCATTTCCAGTCCAAATCCCCTCCCCATAGCCCTTTTCCAGTCCAGGCCCCCCCCCCTCCACCTCATCACAGCCCATTTGCAGTCCTAGCCCCCCTAATCACAGCCTATTTCCAGTCCAAGTTCCCCCTCCATCCATTATAGCCCATTTCCAGTCCAAGTTCCCCCCCTCATAGTCCATTTCCAGTCCAAGTCACCCCCCCCCATAGCCCTTTCCCAGTCCAGGTTCCCCCCCCCTCATCACAGCCCATTTGTAGTCCTAGCCCCCCCCCCATCAAAGCCCATTTGTAGTCCTTGGCCTCCCCCCCCCGACCAGCACTGTGGCTTTACCACCCCCCCTTAGTGCAGCTTCGCCCTCCACCAGTGCAGCTTCACCCCCTGCCACTTAGTGTAGCTTTGCCCCCCTTAGTGCAGCTTCACCCCCTTAGTGCTGCTTCATTCCCCCCCTTAGTGTTGCACCCCCCTTAATGCTGCTTCCACCCCTCCCCCCACTCCTCAGTGCTGCCTCTGCTTTGCCCCGTGCAGCTGCTGCTTCTGCTTTTTACAGAGCAGCAGCTGCAATAAACTTAATTTGAAAAGGAAGAGAAACCTGAGGAGCCCTCCGGATGTCCTTCTGCAGTCCCTGAGGAAGTGATGTCAGAGGGAGGAGGGCTCCTCAGGTTTCTCTTCCTTTTCAAATTAACTTTATTGCAGCCGCTGCTCTGTGAAAAGCAGCGGCTGCACGGAGGATCGATTGCGTTCGCGTTCGCGCACTGTGGAGAAAAGTTGTTGTTTTTGCTCTGGCCGCTCCCGATCTCGCGGCCAGAGCAAAAAAACGGCTTTTCAAGGGCCGGTTCTATATCTGTGCCGGTGTGGCAGGTGCAGGCCTGTGATCCACGGTGTCTGACATAAGCAGGCAGGCCTAACTAGCTTGACCTGTAAATGAAGCATGTGGAGAGGCACATAGGAATTGCACATCCCCCAATATGCTGCTATTGTAGGATAGAACTCTGTAAGAGAACTAAACTAACTTAGGTAAGCAGAACTGAGAGATGGAAAAATACAGAAAATGTGTTTAAAAGTTACTGATAAGAAAAAGTACATCTGCAAGGAATATAATTGGGAGTGCTGACAGATGAGTTGCAGAGCCCTGCTCCCCTGCATGCACAAATTGGCTATATGGCCTTGAGAGTATGAAAGTAACAAGTTGATGAACTGACCATTGTAATTGGGACTAGAAGGGGGGTATGCAGGTGCCATGCCCACTGAAGGAACATAATTGGATAAACTTATCAGTACCGGGACCAATAGAAGGGGTACGGGAGGTACGGGAGAGTACCGGGACCAATGAAATGTTTTTCTATACCTAGAATGGAACAGAAGTCTATAAAAGTTGTTGTAATGCTAGAAAACTTTGCTCAGCCATTTTGAAATTGACTTGCTTGAGACTTGTGCACAAATAAATGATTTGGACCTTCTGAACAGACTCCTGGTATCATTGGTTTGTCTGCGCTTTGCTGCTACATATTCTTGGTGCGTTGGCCGGGAAGTTGTGGAATCAAAGTGTATATAGGGCAATATACCACGACTTTCCGCCTCTATAGGCTTGGTCCTGCCGGGATCGCGCCCTTCCGACGAGGGCTGCTCCCTGGCGCCGCCGCCGGTCCCTTGTATCGGAGGGAGCTGGTCGGACCTCGGCGGGTGCCGGGCCCGGCTGGAGCCAACGCCTTGAACCCGAGTGAGGGGAGTCCGAGGTCCAACTCATGCGCCTGCTTGGGAAGTTTGAGGACCGGATCCGGTGAGTATAGTTTTGATTTGGTGTCTAGATAGAAATAGAAAGAGCAGTACTGCCATTGGAACTTGGAATTGGGAATTTGTAATCTCGAGATATTGGGAATTGGTAAGAGAGCCTGATCACCTCTCAAGGAAGGGCCGAGTAACCCCGCATGGGAATTCGCCGGGTGAAACCCCCAGCCTTATTGTAATTGGGAAAAAGACTAGTCAGAATAGATAGAAACGAATGCATTCTGGGATACGTTGCTAGCATGATTGTGTGAACGAAGTGTGAATGAGAGGTCTGGCAGCACGGACCAAGTGAAGGCGGACCCCTGAGTAGCGCATTTCCTGACCGGGCGACCACGTTCAGGTCGCAAAAAAGGGGAAGCGATTGTCGTCTTGTCTTGTTATTTGTATTCCTTATACGTTTCCAGGGCCGTGAGGACCCCTTACCCACGGTCCGCCCTCCTTTTCCCTTTTGTCTGTTGTTGCGCGCACACATCGAAATGGGAGGGGCGGGGTCTACTAGAAACACTCCATTAGAATGTATGATCGCACATTTTAAAGAGGGATATTCTGGAGATTATGGTATTAAAATGACAGCAGCCCGTTTGCAGATTTTGTGTACTAGGGAGTGGCCCGATCTAGACCCCATCTGGCCCCGAGAGGGAACGTTTAATGTAGAGATTATTCAGTCAATACACCGTAGAGTACGGATAGCGCACCCCGATCAGTACCCCTATATAGATTCCTGGTTAAGTATTTGTGAAGATCCGCCCCCCTGGGCGCAGCGCTGTTATGAGGAACAGTGCAGGATAATGTTAGCGAAAACAGATTCTAGACAGAAAACGGAGCAGCCTAGAATGAAAGAGCAGGATAAGAAGTCCAGGAAGAAACCCATCCTGGTAGATCCTGATTCCCCGGAGATAATTCTCAGACAGCCTCGAACCCCAGGTCCGATAAGAGTAGCCCGGCGTCCGGCCCCAGAACCCCAGAGACGGCCAGAGCGGGACCCAACCCCTGAACCCCCTCCAGGAGGGCAGAGAGAGGAATTAGCTGAAGAAGAGGATGCTATAAAAAGCGAGTCAGAAGTAGAAGGAGAAGAGGAAGAAAAAGAGAATGCCCAAAGTGAGGAAGATAGCGTACAAGAGACACAAGTGGTTGCTAGTGCCAGCGTGCCAGCAAAAGATACACCCAAAGTGAAACCTGTTGAGAAAGCGAAGGTAATCCCTGGAAAGATAGTTAAGAAAACAGCCCTTAGATCCCAAAAGACAGCTCCCGCCAAGATGCTGCCTTTACGGCAGGTCCCGGGAGTGCCTATAAAGAACGATAATGAGGAGGTGGTAGCGGGACCCTTAACTTATGTATATATCCCTTTCTCTACAACTGATTTGTTAAATTGGAGGTCGCATTATGCCTCCTATACTAGTAAGCCCCAGGAACTGACAGAATTAGTAACTACCATTATGGAAACCCACCAACCCACCTGGCCAGATTGCCGTCAGCTCCTGACCACCCTATTCACGACAGAAGAGCGAGTACGAATTAGAAAAGCAGCTAATGAGTGGATGGCAGATAACCCTGTAGCTCCGGGACAGGGGCAGAATAGAATAGACCATCGGGAAGCGGCTCAGAGAGAGTTCCCGAATGAAGACCCCCATTGGGATCCAAATACAGATGAAGGATCCACAGCCCTAGCCCGTTTTCGCCAAGGCTTTTTACAAGGCCTGAAAAGAGGAGGCCAAAAAGCTATGAACCTTTCCAAAGTTGCAGGAGTTATCCAAGGTGTAGATGAAAGCCCAGCAGACTTTCATGAAAGATTAACTGAAGCATACAGAACGTATACTCCCTATGATCCCGAGGCACCAGGAAGTTTATGTATGGTGAATTCTGCTTTTGTAAACCAGTCTCAACCAGACATTAGACGTAAATTACAGAAGTTAGAAGGGTTTGCGGGCATGAATGCAACACAGTTACTGGAAGTCGCTCATAAAGTGTATGTGAATCGTGATAATGAAAGACAGAGAGAATGTGATAGAAAGATGAAGAAGAAAGCTGATTTTTTGGCTGCGGCCATAGTTGAACAGAAAAGGGGAGGTGTCCCTAGTCGACGGAGCAGAGGAAGAGGGCGGAGTCAAGGCGGAGGCCGGACTCAGAAGCTAGGCGTGAACCAATGCGCCTACTGTAGAGAGGAAGGACATTGGAGAGATACGTGCCCGCGACTCGAAGACGCCCAGCAAGATGACGACAGCAATCATCAGTGGCGAGAAGAAAGACGAGGCTACCCCTGAAACCGCGGAGGAGCCAATCGAGAACAATTCCAGCAAAAAAGAGGAGGAGGAGCCATTCAAGCATTGGCCACACCGGTCCATGATGAGAATGACGTGGATTAGGACAGACCGGGCTCCAAGTTTGCTTTAGGTCTCCAGGAGCCTATTGTCGGAATACAAATAGGAGACCAAGTTATGGACTTTATGGTTGATACTGGAGCACAACATTCAGTAATAGACAAAAAGATAGCCCCATTCTCTACAAAAGCAGTCACCATTATAGGAGCAACTGGTGCCAAAGCTACAAAGTCTTTTCTTCAGAATCGTATATGCAGTCTAGGAGGACAGCAAATAACTCATCAATTCCTTTACATGCCCGAATGTCCAGTGCCACTACTGGGACGAGATATGTTAGCCAAACTCCAAGCACAAATATCTTTCTCTGAAGAAGGAGAAATGCAAATGATAGTAAATCCCCAAGCCAAACCAGCAGGAATAATGCTGCTGACAGTTCCCCGAGAAGAAGAATGGAGGTATTACATCGATGACTCTATCCAAGACACTTATTTTGAACAAACTTTAAAGAACATTCATGCACCACCTGGAGTATGGGCAGAAGGCAGTCCCCCAGGCCTAGCCAAGCATATAGTGATTGTAACCCCCAGTGATTGTAACCCTCAAGCCTAGTGCTACGCCAGTGCACGTCAAACAGTACCCTCTCCCAAGAGCTGCAATTGAAGGCATTCATCGCCACTTGCAAAGATTGCTCGAGTATGGCCTACTAAAAGTATGTCAATCCCCATGGAACACTCCACTTTTGCCAGTAAAGAAACCTGGGACGGATGACTACCGCCCAGTACAAGACTTAAGAAGAGTAAATGATGCAGTTGAAACTATACATCCAGTTGTACCCAATCCTTACACTCTTCTAGGACTGATACCTGCTGAAGCTACCCATTTCACTGTACTGGATTTAAAAGATGCATTCTTTTGCATAAGATTAGCCCCTGTAAGTCAAATATTGTTTGCATTTGAATGGCAGGACCCCATCTCTGGAAGAGGGGGCCAACTCACCTGGACAAGATTACCCCAAGGATTCAAAAATTCGCCTACCATATTTAGTGCTGCACTGAATCAAGACCTTTCAAGCTATCCAGTAGCCCCGGGGAAGAGAGTGCTTCTCCAATACGTGGACGACCTGCTGATAGCTGCCATATCAGAAAGTGAATGTATACTAGCCACCAAAGATCTCTTGCAGTTACTAGATGAAGCTGGATGCAAAGTTTCCAGAGCCAAAGCACAACTATGCCAAAAAGAAGTGAAATACTTGGGTTTTCATATAACCCAAGGAAGCCGAAGATTAGGCAGAGAAAGAAAAGAAGCAGTATGCAGAATTCCAACTCCAACAACCAGAAAGCAAGTCAGAGCCTTTCTGGGAGCGGCAGGATATTGCCGAATTTGGATACCTAACTTTGCCCAAATTGCCAAACCACTGTATGAAGCCACAAAAGGAGAAGAGAAGTCGCCACTGGAGTGGGGACTTGAGCAGGATACAGCCTTCCAGAAATTAAAGGAAGAATTGATGTCATCACCAGCACTTGGACTACCAGATGTCCACAAGCCTTTCCACTTATTTGTACATGAAGCACAGGGAAATGCCTTAGGCATGTTGACTCAGAAATTGGGAAATTGGGAGCGACCTGTAGCATACCTATCGAAACAATTGGACACTGTGGCCAAAGGATGGCCACCTTGCCTGAAAGCAGTTGCAGCTACAGCGCTATTAGTGAGTGAAGCAGACAAGCTCACACTAGGACAGAACATACGAGTCACTGTGCCACATGCAGTCCTTGCCCTTATGGAACAAAAAGCAAATTATTGGCTCACCAATTCCCGAATGTTGAAGTACCAGAGCATGTTATGTGAAAACCCACAGATACAACTAGAAGTGAGTCATGCCTTGAATCCAGCCACCTTGATACCCATCAGTGAAGAACTTCCAGAACATGACTGTATCGAAGTCATGGAAATTGTGTTCTCCAGTCGACCTGACTTGACAGATGTGCCCATAGACAATCCTGACCAAATCTATTATGTTGATGGGAGCAGTCTCATCCTCGATGGACGACGCTGTGCCGGATATGCAGTCGTCACTCAACACGAAGTAGTTGAATCATCAGCTCTAGCCTCAGGCACATCAGCCCAAAAAGCCGAATTGATAGCACTTACCAGAGCATTGCTGTTAGGAGAAAAACTTGTGCTAAATGTATATACAGATTCCAAATATGCCTTCACTACTCTACATGCCCATGGAGCTCTCTATAAAGAACGAGGGCTCATCACGTCCGGAGGAAAATCAGTCAAGTATGGTCCCGAGATATTGATGTTACTTGATGCAGTTTGGGCCCCAACACGTGTAGCTGTCATGCACTGTAGAGGACATCAAGCAGGAAAAGGAGAAGTTGCCCGAGGGAATAGATTTGCAGATGCCTCAGCACGACAAGCAGCTATGACAGGACAGATTGCCCCACAAGCTATGCCAATGCAAGCAGCATTGTTTCCAGTACCTCTGAATTTATGGACACCACGATATACCACCAAAGAATTGGATTACTACTGTAACAAAGAAGATGGAGTACTGAAAGATGGATGGATTGAGCTGCCACCAGAAGAAGGCAGTCAACCCCCTGGACGAATAGTAATTCCTGAACTCTTAGGACCATCCTTTGTCAAAGCTTTCCACGAAGCCACCCACTATGGGAAGAGTGCTATGGAAAAAGCGCTCAGACCACATTTCTACATCCCTCTATTGACAACCATATTAGCCTCAGTAGCACGTCAATGTCTAACCTGTGCCAAAAATAATGCCAAGCAAGGCCTTATAACGGCACCCCGAGTTCAGTCAGGAGGTGTAACCCCCATGCACAACCTCCAAGTTGATTTTACCGAAATGCCAAGAGCCAATGGATACCATTATCTATTAGTATTAGTTTGTACTTTCTCTGGGTGGGTAGAAGCCTTCCCAACCAGAACTGAGAAAGCCCGAGAAGTTACCAAAGTCTTAATGAGAGAGATTGTCCCTAGGTTCGGAATTCCAGCAGTAATAGGGTCAGACAATGGACCCTCATTTGTCTCCCAGGTTACTCAACAGTTAGCAAAAGCTTTACAGATACAGTGGAAACTCCACACTGCATACAGACCCCAGAGTTCAGGGAAAGTTGAGCGAATGAATCGTACCTTAAAAGCCCAAATGTCCAAGCTTTGTCAGGAGACACACTTGAAGTGGCCCCAAGTGCTCCCAATAGCCTTACTCAGAATATGCTCAGCTCCTGTAAAGTCAACAGGATTTTCCCCTTTTGAAGTTTTGTATGGTAAACCCCCACCAATAGTGCAGGGAGTCAAAGGAAGTTTAGCCCAAATAGGTTCAGAAGTAACCAGACAAGAACTCCTAGCTCTTAGTTTTGTTCTGCAGACTCTCCATGCGTGGATCCAAGACCAGTTGCCTATCAACTTGACGGAACCCTTGCATCCCTATCAGCCTGGTACCTCGGTGTGGATCAAAGATTGGAAGAAGACACCGTTGGAACCCCATTGGAAGGGACCGTACACCGTCATCCTGTCTACCCCAACTGCAGTAAAGGTAGCCGAGATCGACGCCTGGATCCACCACAGCAGAGTCAAGCCCGCCGCTGATCCTGAATCTGAGCAGTGGACAGCAGAGCAGCATCTTGATGCACCCTTGCGAGTTACTCTGAGACGGCAACCAGCAACTTAGACACTTCATCACAGTGCTTTGCAGTAGCCAAGTCTTTCGAAGAGGATTGCTGTTTTCCATGCAGCAACAGTTTTGTTTCAACGAACCCAATTTGCGTGCGATTTGGCACACTACTTTGATACTACATTGACTAGCCAGACTTCACAAGCCAACTGAAATTGCTAATAAGTTGGTTAATGTGTACTGGACAACCTGAGGATCTTCAATCAACACTCAGCACCCGTTAAATTGCTTCATTAGCAAACGGGACGAAGAATAAAAGACCGTCGTGATCAAGATCAGCAAGCTGAGGATTCAGAAGAACTCCAATCAACATCAACATGCATCTTTACTTTTGTTTTGCCTTGGTTGCCTTCTTTGGAGGTTTTGAACAGACTTATGCTTTACCTCCATGCACTGCTTGCATAACTTCTACTCGAACTGGACTGAAAGTAACTCAGACTTTGATTTACCACTCGTACTATACCTGCAAGGGAAAAGTGACTCGGTGTGTTTATAACACCACTGAACTAAATATTTGCACTTATGGCAAAATTAGAGCATGCTATAATCCGCATCAGAATCCATCCTATTATACGTTGGAAATAAGATGGAAGGATGCAGATGGACCTATACTAGCTGCTACACCACCACTTAAGGACATTACTAAACCTGCTGTTTTGAATTTTGATGCATGTAATGCCATTAATAGAGATAGTTATTCCACCTGTGGTACTTGGGAGAAAGCGTATCGAAATGACCATAAGTACATGTGTCCAGAAGGTGCCACGGGATGGTGGAAGTGTACAGGTAAAACGGGATCAGGCTATAGTACTGCACCAGCAGCAGATTACTATTGCCCGTATTGGGGATGTGTTTTCTATGCTACCTGGAATAATGGTATAGTTGATGAGAAGATAGATAAACGAATGGCTACCTTAACCAAGCCAACCACAAATGATAAATGTCAGAAAGATGCTTGTAACCCCTTACACTTACGTATACACAATCCCTATGCATGGAAACAAGGATACAAGTTTGGTTTGCGTATTGCTGGAGGGGCAGTAGATCCAGGAACCATTGTGTATATTAGATTGAATACCCAGGCTCACAAGTCATCCAAATATCATATCCATAACACCTTCTATGAAGCCATGCATGTAAATAAGTTTGAGATCCCACATCCTTCACAGAATTTATTTCTAGAATTAGCCGGAGCAGTAGTATCTAGTCTTAAGATCTCAGATTGCTATTTCTGTGGCGGAACCCAAATGGGAGACCAGTGGCCATGGGAGGCCCAAGAATTGAATTATTCTTTGATTTACAATCAGACTGAATTACACAAGACTACCAGTGAATGGGTGTTAGCGCACTCAATCGTTGGACGTCTTTGCTATGCCAGAACTGGACCCCAGTTCACCCAAAAGGTAGGACAGCTGGTCTGTCTTAGCCAGAAGTACTATAATGCCACGACCAAGAAAACAGCATGGTGGTCAGGAATCAGACACCCTGAACCTCCTAACCCATTAGCCAGATTTCCTGAACTTGCAGATTTATGGACTAACCTTGCCAAAGTCCATGCCTGGCAAGCCCCACCTGGCCTATATTGGATCTGTGGAAACCGAGCGTATGCCCAACTCCCGCCACAATGGGGAGGAGCATGTGTCTTAGGAACCATCAGACCTTCTTTCTTCCTTTTAAACACTGAACATGGAGAACAATTAGGATACCCCGTTTACACTACCCACCGACACAAACGAGCATTAAGACAGAAACGAGAAGCCTTACAGATAAGCAAGTGGGAGAAGTGGCAGGGTGATGATTGGCCACCAGAAAGGATCATTGAGTATTATGGGCCTGCCACTTGGAATGATGATGGTATGTATGGTTATCGAACTCCAATCTATATGATTAATCGTATTATTCGCTTACAAGCAGTAGTTGAAATAATAACCAATGAAACTAGTCATGCTCTTACGCTCTTAGCTAGACAAAGTACTCAGATGCGCACTGCTATATATCAGAACCGCTTAGCACTTGATTATTTGTTAGCAGCTGAAGGAGGAGTATGTGGTAAACTGAATTTAACTAATTGCTGTTTGAAAATAGATGATAAGGGTCAAGTAGTTGAAGAAATTGCTAAAGATATGCAAAGACATGCTTATGTGCCGGTGCAAACTTGGCACTCATTGAAATTCCCTAACTGGTTTGCTAACCTTTTCTCCTGGCTGGGAGGATTTAAGACTTTCATTGTCTTAGTACTAATTCTTGTTGTTGTTATTTTCTTATTACCATGTTTAATCCCATGTTGTATGTGTTCCATTCATAATGCTATTGACAGCACAGTAGAGCGGAAGACCGCAACTAAAATAATGGCTTTGTATAAAGCCAGCCCTAGTCGTAATCCTTCAATCATGATGTGATTCTTCAAAAGGTGATTTAATTCTCACACCTTATTAAGTAATAGGGTGAGATTAATCAAAGGTGGGAATGTGGCAGGTGCAGGCCTGTGATCCACGGTGTCTGACATAAGCAGGCAGGCCTAACTAGCTTGACCTGTAAATGAAGCATGTGGAGAGGCACATAGGAATTGCACATCCCCCAATATGCTGCTATTGTAGGATAGAATTCTGTAAGAGAACTAAACTAACTTAGGTAAGCAGAACTGAGAGATGGAAAAATACAGAAAAATGTGTTTAAAAGTTACTGATAAGAAAAAGTACATCTGCAAGGAATATAATTGGGAGTGCTGACAGATGAGTTGCAGAGCCCTGCTCCCCTGCATGCACAAATTGGCTATATGGCCTTGAGAGTATGAAAGTAACAAGTTGATGAACTGACCATTGTAATTGGGACTAGAAGGGGGGTATGCAGGTGCCATGCCCACTGAAGGAACATAATTGGATAAACTTATCAGTACCGGGACCAATGGAAGGGGTACGGGAGGTACGGGAGAGTACCGGGACCAATGAAATGTTTTTCTATACCTAGAATGGAACAGAAGTCTATAAAAGTTGTTGTAATGCTAGAAAACTTTGCTCAGCCATTTTGAAATTGACTTGCTTGAGACTTGTGCACAAATAAATGATTTGGACCTTCTGAACAGACTCCTGGTATCATTGGTTTGTCTGCGCTTTGCTGCTACACCGGCAGCCGGCCTGGCCATGGAAAAACCGGCCAGGCCGGCTGAAAACCAGTCAGTTGGCAACCCTAGTTAGAAATGACCTTGCAGTAGAAATGTATCTATGTCTAGAAACTGAGCCTTTGTTAGAATAGCCTGAGAAGGGGGAACAGGGTGCTAGGCCCAGAGAGGGGCCCCGATTGGATAGGTGCAGGGGGCGTTGGGACCAATAGAAAGTTTGCCTGTATCAAACTGTGAAAATTGTATATAAGGAATTTGCTTCTGTTCTCCATTGCTCAGTCCTTTTTGGATGCTTTCCTGTCTGAGCCTTGTGCACAATAAATTGGCTTGGACCCTGCAATTGACTCCTGGTATTATTTATTGCATGCTTAGCAGCTGCTACACTCCTTGATAGCTTACTGTGAGCTAGCCCATGCTATAGCAGTGAATAAAAAGGTATCTGCCTGGAAAATGTGTTTTTCTCTCTTGCCTTGCTTTCTCCTTGCAAATAATGCAATGTGTGCCCTTGAGTCAGTCCTGACTCCTGGTGACCCAGAAGTGCCTGGGTTTTCTTGGCAGTGTCACTGGAAGTAGGTTGCCAGGCCTTTCTTCTGAGGCAATGGAGGGTTAAGTGACTTGCCCAAGGCCACAAGGAGTGCTAGTGGGAATCAAACCCTGGTTGCTTGGTTACCAAGCCAGTGTTCTAACCACTAGGCTACTTCTCCAAGGTTCTCTCCTTACCAGGTATCATCTGGATTGGACCGGGACCCCGCTAGATGCTCGTCCCACGACAGTTACACCCCTAAACAAAAGCATAGGGAGGGGTGACCTGTACAGAGCAGCAGGGGCACCTACTCTTACCGCCTTGCTGGGCAGACTAAATGGACAATACTGGTCTTTCCCTGCATACAGTTGTACTACATGAACTGGAGATATCTAAGATCCCAGTTTAAGAGGGTGAGTTGATTGTGCGGAAAGATGTTATTGGCTGAACAGAGCCAAATGGAAAAAAAGAAATCTGGACAAGGCTAGGTAAAGTAACCTGTGTCAGTCTGCCTTCAGAAAAGGAAAACTGACAATACAGTAATACCGCGGTAAGTCTCCTTAAAAGCTTCTTCCTCTTTTACAGTTACCATTCGAGGGTGGGGTTATTTATTTTATGTACATTTTGCTGAAAAATCAGGCATATGAAAGAAATACCCGGTGCGCGGAAACGCACAAAAGCGACTCTGTGGACTGGGAAGGAAATAGTTTCTTTCATGAGGTTGGAACAGCACTTGACAGAACCTAAGGCGCCCCAGGTGGCGCCGTCCTACATTTAGAGCTCTCTTTGTTCAGAAGTAGTCTGCACTGCAGTTCCTTCCTCCAACAAAGGGCAGACGCTGCGACTCGCTTGCCCTGCTCTTGCCTTCCGCTTGCGTCATTTTGCGGGCTCCTAGGAAACGTAGGCCCCACGGGGCTTTTTTGTTGTCAAAACTACGGATCCCAGCATGCCCAGTTACTGCCTTCCGCTTGCGTCATTTTGCGGGCTCCTAGGAAACGTAGGCCCCACGGGGCTTTTTTGTTGTCAAAACTACGGATCCCAGCATGCCCAGTTACGGAATCGGCGACATTACCCGTTAAAATTAAGTTAACGGTAGACCGAATGACCGATTACTCAATTTCGATAGTGAGTGTTTTGCTGGTTTGCGGACAGTATTGTGCTATATGATGATAGGGCATCAGGGGGCCGCACTCGAAAAGGAGGCCTCAACATGGACAGGCTAAATTAGTTCCGTTTTTACTCCACTTACATCTGCGGGGTCTGTAGTCCCTGCTTTTTTGCATGTAGCAATTGGAAGTACAAATCCACGTATGCGTGTAAGATAGAACTGGATTGACTTGTCCCTTATGTGGCACGGGATTGTTGAGCAACCGCAAGAATGCCCCACTGTTTATTAAAATTAGATCGCAGCATAAAACCAGGACTTGAGCAGTCTGTTTTTGGTGCTGTAATTCATGGTGCTGTAATGGCTTTTTTACTTAACACAAATTAAATCAAGTGGTGGTTACTACATTATTCCAGCATTGTAGATAGCTATTTATGTTAATACATTTGTATGTATCTAGCTTTCAAGAGTTGCATTTGTTCATTAGGTCACAAATTTAAAATCAAATGAAAATATTTGTACCTACATCTTATTTGTTTAACTTTACTTCTGCGTTATATAAATTGGAACTATGAGTCCGTAGATACAGTGGTGGGGAAAGATGGAGGCAAACCAGGAAGGGCTCAACATGTCCCTGACAACACTGATATTCTTGAATCATCTTAAACTGGGTGTAAGTGTGGATGTACGAGTTTAGATCTTGATTTACAGTGCTACTATGTACAGATACACATAAGAGACAGTCCCTGCTCCATGGAGTTCACAATCTAGTCAAGTGTGATAACTGAATCAGGTCTTTTGTGTGCTTTGGAATCTAATTCCTTTTATTCTCCACCCCTCTCAGGATTGGCAAGGGTGAGTATGAAATTGTGTCTGCTGCTGCCAACTTGAAATGTCTGGATCTGTGACATATGCACGGAAGAAACCAGTCCCTGTTTGCCCCAATTCTCTCTTCTTGAAGTGGCTGACAGAATGGAGAGATGATGCTGCAGAGAAAGGAAAGAGAACACAGTTTGTTTACCAGAAGGTGAGTCTCTTTGCACTTTCCTGGTGCTTAGAACTTAAAGCAGCTTACCTGAAAAGATCCCTAACTGGAGTAAAGTTCAGAGAAACTAGTGACATACAGAATGTCTTCCCCATGGGATGATATTTATGGATTTCTAGTACCCTATAAAATAATTCACAATAATTTCCCTTCCCCGCATAGCTTATATTATTAGCAGCAGTTAAATAAAATAGCTGAAGCAAGCTATTTATTTTATTTGAACAGTTTTCTTATACCGCCCCTTCCAGCGATCAGGGGTGGTTTACATGGAACTATATAACTCAAAAGGTACATGGAACATGTTTAACCACTACATATTTTGAACATGGATCTTAAAAACAAGAACTATTTTACATACCAGTGCACACTATTACAAAGGCGTAGTGATGGCTGGATTCTCTTTGCTATTTACAATGAGCTAAAGTTGGGAGATAGGAAATGTTAGGCTGTTTGGGGGGTAGGTGGAAGGATAGAAGTATTGGATGTGTTGTTGGAGAGGGGAGCATTATAATATTCCGAGAAAAGGTATGTTTTTAATTCCTTGCGGAACGTTAGGAGGTCTTTGGTCAGGGAGAGCATTCCAAAGTGTTGGGGCTGTGCATCTGAACGCCCTATTGCTTGTAGACTATTTGGTTTTGCGTATTAGGGATGGTATTTCCAGGAGGTCTTGTGCGTTCTTTCGCCTGTGTCTGGTGTCAGTTTGGGATTTTGTTATGGTGGAAAGGTAGGAGGGGGAGATGATATTGTGCAATTTAAAAACAGTGATTTGCTTATATCTTATTCTGGAGGCTATTGGGGACCAGTGGAGGTTATATAGTATAGGGGTGATGTGGTCAAAAAGGTTAGCCTTGGTTATTATCCTGGCAGATACATTTTGGACAAGTGTGAATAGACTTCTTTGGGAGACCTTGTAGAATACTATTACAGTAGTCCAGATGAGGGTTTACTAGTGCCTGGATCATTGTTTGAAAGTCATGTGGGTCTAGAATTGGTCTCAGGTGTTGAATAGTTTTTAGTTTATAGAGTATTATTCTAGCAGTAAGTTTGATCTAGTTCCAGATCTTCCTGCTAGACCAGTCCAGACTAGTGGGTTATTTATTTCTCCTTGCTGGCAAATGGGAGACAGAGAAAAGAAAGTAAAACTATGCCGTGACATCACCACTGGCATAAAACCTAGCACAGCTAGAGGGAGCCCTCAGTATTTTCTCTGTCTCAGCAGATGCTGCATTCTCCTAGGACAGCGATGGCGAACCTATGGCACGCGTGCCAGCTGTGGCACGCGAAGGCCTTGCAGCTGGCACGCGGGAAGGTCCGCAATCAAAATATGCGGCATTAAAAAAATAAAAATAAAAAGCTGCCGCTGCCGGGGCCGGGGCCGCCGCGGCAGAATCGAGTGTGCCGCGGGGCCCCCCCGCCCAGCAGAGCCTGCCCTCCGTCCCCGGTATCACCTTCTCTCAGCTGCCTCTAGTCAAACGCGCCTGCTTTCAGAGCGCGAGTGGAGTTTCTTCCTCGCTGCTCTGTTATGCCCGCGGGGGCTGATGGGAAGTTCCCATCAGCTCCCGCGGGCTTAACAGAGCAGCGAGAGCAGCCCCGGCAGCGACAGCTTTCTTTGTAAAAAAAATTTTGCTGGGGGGGGGGGGGGTAGGAGTGGTAATGGCTGGGGGGGGTTAGGACTGGTGATGGGCTGGGGGGGGGTTAGGAGTGGTAATGGCTGTGGGCTGTTGGGGGGTTAGGACTGGTGATGGGCTGGGGGGGGCTAGGACAGGAAATGGGCTGATGGGGGTTAGGAGTGGTAATGGCTGGGGGGGGGTTAGGACTGATGATGGGCTGGGGGGGGTAAGGAGTGTTAATGGCTGTGGGCTGTTGGGGGGTTAAGACAGGTTAAGGGCTGGGGGGGTGGCTAGGACAGGAAATGGGCTGATGGGGGGTTAGGAGTGCTGATGGGCTGGGGGGGTTAGGAGTGGTAATGGGCTGGGGGGGGTAAGGAGTGGTAATGGCTGTGGGCTGTTGGGGGGTAAGGACTGGTGATGGGCTGGGGGGTTAGGAGTGGTAATGGCTGTGGGCTGTTGGGGGGGGCTAGGACTGGTACTGGGCTATGGGGGGCTAGGACAGGAAATGGGCTGATGGGGGGGTTAGGAGTGGTGATGGGCTGGGGGAGGTTAGGAGTGGTGATGGGCTATGGGGGGGGCTATGGGGGAGCTAAGTCTATATGGGCTGATGGGATTAGGACTGGAAGTGGGTTGATGGGGGCTTAGGACTGGTAATGGGCTATGGGGGGCTAGGACAGGAAATGGGCTGATGGGGAGGGGTTAGGACTTGAGGTGGGCTGTTGGGTGGGGTGAGGACTGGTAATGGGCTATGGGGGGCTAGGACAGGAAATGGGCTGATGGGGAGGGGTTAGGACTTGAGGTGGGCTGTTGGGTGGGGTTAGGACTGGTAATGGGCTATGGGGGGCTAGGACAGGAAATGGGCTGATGGGGAGGGGTTAGGACTTGAGGTGGGCTTTTGGGTGGGGTTAGGACTGGAAATGGGCTGATGGGGGGTTAACACTGGAGGTGGTCTGATGGGGTTAGGACTGGTAATGGGCTATGGGGGGGTTTAGGACTGATACTGGCCTATGGGGGGGCGGGGACACGAAAGGGGCTGATGGGGAGGGGTTAGGACTTGAGGTGGGCTGATGGGGTTAGGACTGGTAATGGGCTGTGGGCTGATGGGGGGGTTAGGACTGGCAATGGGCTATGGGGGGGTTAAGACTGGTAATGGGCTGTTGGCTGATGGGGGCTGTCTGGTAATGGGCTATGGGGGGTTAGGACTGATAATGGACTATGGGGGGGCTAGGACAGGAAATGGGCTGATGGGGAGGGGTTAGGACTTGAGGTGGGCTGATGGGGTTAGGACTGGTAATGGACTGTGGGCTGATGGGGGGGTTAGGACTGGCAATGGGCTATGGGAGGCTGACTGGAAATGGGTTGATGGGGGTTAGGACTGGAAGTGGGCTGATGGGGTTAGGACTGGAAGTGGGCTGATGGGGGTTAGGACGTAATGGGTTATAGGGGGGGCTTAAACTGAAAATGGGGTGATGGGGGGTTTAGGACTGGAAGTGGGTTGATGAGGGGGGGCTAGGACTGGTATTGGGTTGGGGGGTTTCTAGGACTGGAAATGGGTTGGGGGGCTGCTAGGACTGGAAATGGGCTGATGCAGGGACTAGAAGGGAATGGATGCTGGGTGAGGCTGGAACTAGAAGGGAGCTGGTGTTGGGGGAGGATTAGAATGGGATGGGGCTGGGAGAGTAAAATGGAGAGGGGAAAAATATTTTGTGTGGGAGGGATAAAAAATCTACAATTGGCCGGGTATTGGGAGAAAAGTGGGGATTGAGGATGGAGGGGTAAATTTTGAGTAGATGAAATAGGAATGAGGAAAGAGCAAAAGGAGAAAGATTAGTATGTTAAAGCAGATGTAGAGAGAGAATGGAAAAAAAAAACCAAGAAGACAGAAGAAAGGACAAATGGACAGCAGATGGAGAGTTAGCAGAAGACACGAAGAAACCAGAAGAAAGTGGCTGGAACAATTGCAACTGAAAAAAAATGCACAAAAGGTAGAAAAATATCTCTTTATTTTGAATTTATTAACTGGAATATGTCAGCTCTGGGAAATGTGCATCATTAATTTTTGCGCTTTGTTTAGTACAAGAGGAAATTAATTTATAATTTTATTTCTACAGTGTTGTTGTATATTCCAAGTTTGGCTTTTGGGGTTCCCAGTTTAATTATTGTCTTCCTGTTTCTAAATTGTGATTCCTTGTTTGGTGATGGTCTGTTCTGCATGTGTAACTGAGCTGAGGTATTCTGTTTATATAATTCCTATTTGACATTGCCACTTGTTCTTTCCCCAGTAGGTCATGTATTGTTGTTCTCTGAAATGTATTGGTTTAATATTTGCAGTGTTGCCTTTTGATAGTTAGGGTATGGTGCTTTGTGAGTCCTGGTAGTGCTGTTAGGATACGGCGGGTTTGCTATGGGTTCTAAATGGGCAGCGTTTGTAGTAGTTCCTAATGTGCCTGGCGGTTGGTACTGGATTATAGTAATGTAGAAACCTTTTAGTCTTTCTTTATCCATATACTCATTAAGAGGCATGTTTACTAAAAGTTAGTGTACGGTAACATTATGCAAATATTTATGCAAATGAGGCACCTTATGCAAATGAGGCTTTAATTGACGTGCTGGCACTTTGAGGAAATTCTTTGGTTTTGTGCGGCAGTTTGGGCACTCGGGCTCAAAAAGGTTAGCCATCACTGTCCTAGGACAAGCAGGATGAGTCAGCCACACTTGGTGATGTCATCCGACGGTGCCGAGACGGAAATACTCTCCATAGCTCAGAAGGGCTTTGCCCTTCTGAGCATGGGCCACCTGGACCCACCCCCTGCCTGCCCCTAGCTAGCCAGTTTCAGTTCTTCCGCCTTGCCAGCAAGATGGACTTTTCTATTCTCCACCAAAAGTTAATCTCTTAAAACAACTAAGAACAAATCTCATCATAGAACGTATGTATATATATCAAATTTAACTTACTATTGATGCTTGTCCAGCTTCTCGTTTCAGATTGCCGTTCAAACGAAGATCAAAAAAAAAAAAAATCATCTGCAGATCCATGGATTAAAAAAAAAAAAAATCCCTCTGCAGATCTTCCAGTGGATTTAATTGAGACTTGGAATGCCGATCGATGCTGCGGTGTCCGTCGAGGGGCACTGCCGCCAGCTTCGGCCGCCGCTCGGGGTGTGCCTATGGGCCTCCACCCCCAGCAGCAGGCTTCGACAATGGACACTGCAGGTTTCAACATCCGATGCCTTGCAGGTGCCGCTGACTTCTCCGAGCAAGGGTGCACAGCCTGCTGTTAAATTCTCTGAGCTCCTGAGATGCAGCGAATCAGGGAAACGGGCTGAAAGAGGAAGCTTCCAGTCGGCAATTGGCTGTGCGGCAGTCTGGGATGTGCTTACTAGGCCTCCATCCCCGGCTAGCCAGCCTTATCTCTCTCTCTGCTCCTTGCCAGAAGCATAGGATCCCGGTCGTCGCCTTGACAGAAGGAAAGGAAACCAGAGGATGGGCTTAGTGGGCTCAAGCGGATGCCCCCACAGCGCCCGGGATGTGCCGAGTAAGGCCTCCGTCCCCAGCAAACCTTTCTTGCTCCGCTGCCGCTCTGCATTCCCCTCACACGTGGGGACTATGGGGGCGGCCATCTTGCCCAGCCACTACCCTGCCCAGAGATGAGGTCAGCTTCCCAGCCCTGCCGCCACAGCTCCATTCCTCGGCGCCATTGGCCGATCCAAGCCAAGCGGAACCCGCCCCTTGGCGCCATTGGCTGAGCCGAGCCAAACTCCCTCGGCGCCATTGGCGGATATAAATTGATGCGCTTCGCCGGCGCCGACCCCAGGCCCGCCCCACATGACAGCTTGGAGCTAACAGATGGGGGAAAGCAAGAAGGCTTCCCGCTAGAGCCGAAGAGTTGGAGGAGGACGATGGTGCCCTGAAAGCCGGCGCCGTCTTCAGTAAACCGACTCGGTACTTGATATGCAGCCGCCGCCGCACCACGTGGATCGGGGGAACGCGGCAGGGGGCGGAGGCGGCACTGCCCGAGCCACCAGTCACTCCAACCTGCAGGCTCCACCCGAGTTCCCTCAGCACCTGCCCAGACCCACAGGCTTCGCTCTGCTCCTTCCAACGTGATTACCCTAGCTCACAAGGCACAGGTGGATACACAGGCCCCTCCCCATCTCAGGGACTGGGCTGTGTGCTGCTGATCATGGTACTCCGAACTCCCTCACCGAACAGCCCTTCTAGGTCTTCCGAGGATGGGGGTGCTGTTCTCCACTCTTCAGGCATCGCCGAGGACCATGGCTCCAAACAGCAAGTACTTAAAGCTTAAGGGCTGCAGCCAGAAACCCCCCCGAGCGGGTCAGAGCCAACTCAGTATTGAAACAGAACAAGTACTTAAAGCTTAGAGCGCCTGGATACAGCCCTCAGCACTGTGAGCTCATGCTCCCCTTGCCATCGATGGCTGACGCCCCAGTACCCGGGGACGCCGATCATCTAGAGCTCCATAATCCTTATCTCTCCCTCTCCCTCTCTCCGTGCAACCAAATGAAATCAAGACGGGAATGCCAACAGTAGCGAGGTGCAAACTGCTCTTCGCACCAACCTAGGAAGCATCGGGGCGCTCCATTCTCCGTTCCTGGGCACCCGAGGCTTGAATGCGGTCTAGTGCCCCATGGCGCAGTCTGGGCATCTGATATAATGTGATAACCCAGGAGCGGTCTGTACCTGCTAAATTATACCAGTAGCTCCCTGACAAGACGAATGGAGACGAGTCAGGGGAATAGTTGGAAAGAAGTACAGAGGAGGATGGGACGGGGAGCCTTTACACATGGTTTCAAGTCCTGCTTTGAACACTCCTTGTGACCTGGAGCGAGTTCTGCCTGGTCAGGCATCCATTAAAAAAAAAAAATCAGCAACCACAAGTCTACCAGTCTCATGTGCGTCTACAGTCTCCTCGGAATATGACCTTGGACAAGTCACTTAATGGGCACCGCCCCTTAACCCTCCCCCTCAACAGCCTCAACAAGAACGGCCTGAAAATCTTCCATTTACACTGCTGAGAAACCCTAGTACCATGGCGTCACCAGCAGCCAGCACAGACTCGATGCCTTCAAAGACATACTCATCAGCTCTCCGCAGCCTCAACAACTGCGGCGGCTCTACTCATGTCAGCCCCTATATGGTGATGATGACACCACATCATCACAGAGTCCACACAGGAGTTGAAACTCAGGTTTAAAAAAAAAAAAAAGGGAAGGGGCGGAGGTTACCTCAGTCCTCTAAGGAAAATGCACAGGCCACTCTGTCTGGTCTAGAGTGCCAGCCCAAAGCGTCATAAGAGCCATCCAAGGGCTAGGGGGTACCCTCCCTACCAAGACTCTCGAGGGAGTAGCACCCTGGTAGGCCTTCAAAGGAAGACCTGTAAATCATTGCAAATCCACCCGGCATGGATGAGATACTCCCCCTGTGGACCCATGGCAAGGTCTGGCAGATGGGTGGATGAGTAGCCTAGTGGTTACAGCAACTGCCTAGTGCCCAGAAATTAAGACTTAATTCCTACAGGCACACCTTGTGCAAGTCATTTCTCCACCAGATGTGCACGAGAAGCAATCCTGGTGGGCCGCTGGGGGACGACTGATAAACTCCCAACTTCTATGCGATTCTCTTCTTCGGGGCTCTGAAGGAATAATTGGCAATCCGACAGATGTAGAGGAGATGCACCACCAAGAAAATCAGGAGCCACTCACATTGGATGAGATGGACTGCTGGTGGCCTCCGAGTAAAGGCTTGGCAATCTCCCTGTGACAACAAGGTGGTGCAGTGCACAAAACCAGTGTATTCAGAAGCAGAGAGTCACAGGTTCAAGTCCCAGCTGTGGTTCCTGCCAACCCAGTCCCCATATTTCCGATTGCACAACCAAGAAAATCAGGAGCCTTTCACATTGTCCGTGGGACATAACTAGCATCTACAAAGGTAAAATATGGCACTCACAACCCCTTGGGCGCAGACGATGCCCTCCTGGCCTACTAGACGGTGCACGGACGCGCAGAGGAAGTCTCTCATCGCGCACTGATTGTTCCACTTCACGGACCCAGCGGACATGTCCCTCTCTACAGTCCCTGCAGGGTCCCAACAGGGGGGGGTCAAACCTACAGGATCCCTCTTCGGGCAAACAGAGTATATCCGGCAATACTGGGCTCATGCGTATTCCTCAAGAGCATGTGCTGGCAACACACCTGTGAAGAGGGTACCGGCCGCCCCACACCTCGTAGAGGAGCCTGCTTTGACCACACCATCTTGGGAGGTCTGTCCAGCTATGCCACACCTCGTAGAGGAGCCTGCTTTGACCACACCATCTTGGGAGGTCTGTCCAGCTATTCAACAAGCCATACTTCCTGTCCCTCAAGGGGCATCTGATGTTCCACTTCTAGATCATTGACTGGATGCCGTTGGAATGGGCATCAACACTACAGTGTTCGTAGCATTTCCCCCATAACAGGCAGAAACACCATCTCTGTCATCTTCAAGACATGGGTCGCTCAGATGCTTCAGCTCCCAAAGCACATGGCAGCAATGGATGTTTCTCCTTTCCAGGTTGCACCATCTAGACCCCTCCCAGGAATCCTCCGGGGCCTCACCTCTACTGTAGATTGCAGCAAGCACCACCCGTTGCACCCTCCCACCACCATGTCAGGGAGAGCTACATGTCTCGGGAGGGACCTAACATGAGTTATCCAGCCTCCGGTAGCCCAGCATCATCCTCAATCAGCCAATGCGTGATCCGAAACAAAATTGCGTTGTTAAGCGCCGTCGAGTCACTGTCACCTCTTGACGACCCGCTGGATAGTTGTCCAAATTCGTGTTCTGACTTCTGTCAGGCAGCTCATTGTGGCGCACAGACACCCCCAGCTGCTGCGATTATATAGCCCCCCCTTTACGTTAACTGATCTGGCCAAACAGGATGCCCCTTCTCCAAAGGTCTCTCTCGCAGGACGATCTCCGACCAGGAGACCTATTGAGCCACTAAACTTGTGGGGCACTCATCCAACACGTAGTCCTCCAGGACTGAGCCACTTCCCAGATCAGTTGCACACCACGCTTCTTGGAAGGAACAGAGCCCCACGGAAAGAGGATAACACACGGTCGCATGTTAACACACCAGCGTCAAGGGAACCAACCCTGTTTCCTTCTGCACAGGACTCCCATTCACCATGGAGGCCCTGTTGTAAGGGTGAAACCGCCACCCGGTCTTCTGACAACACCGCTACCTCGGATGCCACTTCGGCCGAGCAGTTCTGGCCACGGCGCAGATGCCAGCAGCGATGCACAAGCAGGCAGGGAGTGGGCTATGCACCCTGAATGCAGGATATGACTGGATTCAAGCCTGCAGTACGGCTGTGCACAGTATTCTGTTCCCAGCAGTGACCAATCTAGTCCTCATTATCCTCAAAAAAATAAATAAATAAAAAAAAAAAAAAAAAGAGAAGCCTCTCTTAGTCATGATGGGTTAATGCCCCTTTTGCACCACCCGCGTGGCCAGCTATGGTGATCCGTTGCCCAGTGAAATCATCATACCATTGCTGCTTCATCACGGCGAATACTACTGCGGTGTACCTATATCTGTTACCGCACAGGCGTGCCCTGTTATCGCACCCTCTGCACATGCGCACATCGCGACAGCGGTGACCCCGCCCTACTACCACTGCTCGATGGCATGCATCGCGACTGCGGTGAATCCCGCCCTACGAATACTGCTCGATGGTGAATCCCGCACTACTGGTGCTCAATGTGCCTACCTCTCTGTTACCGCACAGGTGTGCCCTGCAACTGCACCCTATGCACAGGCGTGCTTCATGACTGTGGTGAATCCCGCACTACTATTGCTTTATGGTGAATCCTGCACTACTATTGCTCGATGGTGAATTCCAAACCACTAATGCTCGATGTGCCCACATCTCTCTCACCAAACAGGTGTGCCTTATAACTACACCCTCTGCATGTTGTAAAGCCAGCATACGGGTATCTTCACCCTCTGCACATGTGCGCATGGCAACTGCAAGCCCATACGGGAAAGGACCTTCTAACTGCGCCCTCTCACAACGCTGCTACTGCACATGTTTGCATAGTCACTGCAGTCTGACAGCTTCCTGTTGCATCAGACTGCTCCACAAAGGTGCATACTAGCCCTGAATAAGTGTCTCGGCCTTCCCCCATCCACCGCAGTGCATGGCAGCTTGGGAGGCACCAAGTGTGGCTGACGCATCCTGCTTGTCCTAGGAGAAAACAGAGTTACTTACCTGTAACTGGAGTTCTCCGGGGACAGCAGGATAAGTCAGCCACACATACCCGCCCACCTCCCCTGGTATGGGGTCGGCCTCCGTCCTGGTGCCCGCCTCCTAGCGGCAAAACGCTCAGCTAGGGACGAACTGGCTAGCTAGGGGCGGGCAGGGGGTGGGGCCAGGTGGCCCATGCTCAGAAGGGCAAAGCCCTTCTGAGCTATGGAGAGTACTTCCGTCTCGGCGCCGTCGGATGACGTCACCAAGTGTGGCTGACTTATCCTGCTGTCCCCGGAGAACTCCAGTTACAGGTAAGTAACTCCGTTTTCTTCCAGAGAGGCCTACAGATCTGCCCACTCTGCATGTGGGTGCAGTGTAGCTCAGCCACTTTAGATCCAAGGGAGGTATATGAGAGATCCTTTTCTGGTTGATCTGTTACTTTGGAGCTAGCTCCTGGCTAGGAGAGTCAGTGTAGCATGGTAGGAGCATTGGATCACGAGGACCCTTAACTGTATTTTGGCCTTTTTTTCTTTTCTTTCTTTAAACAAACAAACAAAACAAAAAGTATAAAAGGTGTGAAAGTCTTCTGCAAGGCTCCATGTAGCTCCTTAACATATGGCTGATCGGGATTTCCTCCCTGCGCCTCCCCCCCCCCCTACCATCCTCGCTCCCCTGTGCTCCCGGGGGACCACAGTACTGAAGCTGCAGTGGATCGCTGCCTTTTCCAGCGGGCAACTTCAGAGGATCGCCGCCTACACTTCACCAGCAGCAATAAGGGGCCACTGCACCTAACCATGAGTGTTTGCTGTGAGGCCACGCACCACCAGCAAAAAAGGCCACTGCATCTAACTGTGAGAGTTTGCTCCAACCCTGCCTATCCCTCAGACATCCCTGGCCTGTGCAGATCGCGCACCAGCAGCAAAAAGGGGCCACTGCACCTAACATAAGTGTTTGCTGCGATCCCGCCTGATGTCCCGGGCCTGTGCAGGCCATGCACCATTTTTCCTTCCTTAAAGCCTACAGCTCCTCTTCAGTTTGAGACTGGTTTCAGTGCAGCTTGGCCAGCTGAGACCCTAAGAAGAATATGAGATACCCCTCTGGTGGTTCTTCCCTTCCTGGGGCAAGTTCCTGTCTATGAGAGCTAGTGTAACTCTGTGGTGCGTTAGCATCAGTGCCTACCTCATTGCCCTGATGCCTCAGCTGCAGTAAGTGGCGATGGTTCCCTTGTTGATCGTCTCTGTGCCACTTGCACAGCCGATTTGGGGGAGACTTCTGCCAATTCAGCGTCCTTGTTTGCGGTTCTGTCTCCCGATGCAGTTGAGGCTTCGTTGTGATGCAGTTGAGGCTTCGTTGCCGCCTTCCACATCAGGGATTATCAGTGCTCTTCTCCAGGTAGACCTGCTGTTCCCACGATGCTGAATTTCACCATGGGACCAGCTCCTGTGGCTGACAGGAATCTTCTCTCCCTCTGTTTCCACAGTCACAGCGCTCCCAGCCACAGCAGCCCAAAGGTTTCAGCCACAGCAGCTGTCGGACCCTGCAGCGGAAGATTTTTCACCCATTTTCCAATATGTTTGTGGGCTATTGAAGGGGAGTCAAGGCCTTGTTCCATCTCAGCTAGGCCCATTTTCCGTTGCTCCTCTGATAGTCCTTGTGGGTGGTTCTCGCAAAAGATCGAGAGGGTAGGACTCTGTCTGGGAGGGTCCACAGTCCCCTCCAAAGTTCCTTATTGGAGCAAGGCAGAATTTTTCGGTGATGGTGTTTCCCATGATGACTCCGGTTGAGCTGCCGCCAGTACAGAGGAGGGGGAACTCTTTCAGGGGGAGGACCATAGCGACTCTCGCTTGGTGTGTTTGTCGCTGAGTGGAGATTCCCCCACCCTTAATTGTCTAGATTGCCACTGAAACGCAAATTCTGGAGCTTTCTGGACTGGCCCCAACCCCCTCCACTTCTCATCCTGGCATCATGGGGTTTTCCAGATCCTTTCTTTTTCCTGCTGGAGCTTCTCCTGATGTACCCCTCAAGAAGACCCAGTGATTGGGATGCATTTATGCCTGGTCACTGACAGTCTTGGAAAGTGGTTGCATTTTCTCAGGGTTGATGTCTTGATCACGGCAGACACCAGCATACCACCATTCCATAGAAGTGGAGCTACCCTTCAGGACCTGCAGGGCTGGAAAGTGGAAGGACTCCTTCAGATGGCCTTTTCTTCCTCCTCCCTAGCCCTTCAGGTGACAACATGGGGCGGCATATGTGCACATGTCCTCCTCCACTGGGTTCAGCTCTTTCCTGAGGATGGGTATTCATCTCATCTCAAATATCTGGCGGCCTTCTTGGTGGATGCCTTTTGTGGGGAGTTGCAGCAGTGACAGTGGCTCGCTGAGGGCTGTGGCTCAGAAATTGTTGGCAGATGTCACATCTAAGGGGCGCTTAGACAAATTGCCCTTTAGGGACAGGCTCCTGTTTGGCGAGCTCTTGGGAAAGTTAGTCAAGGACCTCAGAGAGGTCAAGCCCCAGTGGCTGCCGGAGGATAAACCCAAGGATTCCTCAAAGCACTCTTCTTTTTCGACATCAGAGGAGTCATCTTCGCTGCTGAAGTTCTTCGATTCTCGTAGTATTAGCAGAATAGCAGACCACCTCCTCTTCTGGAACAGGATCCAAGTTCCAGTCCTTTCAAGGAGGACGCCGGGTCTATTCACAGACTTCCATGGCGGGAAAGCCCTCTTCCTCTCGCCTCTCTCGCTGACTGTTCTGGAGCCCATTCCTACCTCCCGCAAGAGGGAGGCCGTCTTCAACAATTTTATCGTGAATGGGTCCATCTGACGAATGGTCACTGGGTGTTCAATATTATAAGTCAGGGATATGTTTTAGAGTGTGCTCAAAAGGGTCAACTGCAGTTTGAGAGTTCCATGCTTCCGCATTGAAATGCTGCGGTCTGTTATTCAGGCGGTCCAGAAGGATGAATCCTCGCTGCCTTGGATTTGGCAGAGGCCTTTGTTCACATTCCCATCCAGGAGGACAGCAGCGCTTTCTCCAGTTTGCAATTTTGGTCTCTCTCTACCAGTTTTGTGCGATGCTGTTCAGCCTGGCCACTGCCCTTTGGACATTCTCCAAGGTGATGGTGATAATTGTGGCAAGACTGAGGCACGAGGGTGTCTGCGTATACCCCTACCTGGATGATTGGCTTATCTGGGCCAGGTCTCGGCCAGAAGCCATTCAGGCACTGCATTGTGTGATCCAACTCCTCGAGTGGCTCGGCTGGGTCATCAATAGCAGTGAGAGCTGCCTGATGCCATCTCAGAACTTGAACTTTCTTGAGGCACATTTAGACACCTGTGTAGGCAAAGTCTTCCTTATGGGGAGGGCAGGGCCACGTTTCACGACCAACCTCGGGACTTTTTTGGGAACTCCACTCCTACGACTTGGGGCTCTCTTCTGCTTTTGGGAGCTATGGCTGCAACCCTAGATCTGGTGTCCTCAGCACGAGCACACATGCGTCCTCTACAGCAGGCTTGCTGACTGGCTGGTTCCTGTGCTCGCAGGATTATAGAGTCCAACTCCTACTTCCTCTCTCGTATCGACACAGCCTCCTCTGGTGGGCCTCCCCTGACAACATGTTGAGGGGGATGCCCCTTGAAACTCCAGCCTGATGCCCCTTGAAACTCCAGCCTGGCTGCTCCTCACCACCAATGTCAGTCTTTCCAGTTGCGGAGTTTATTGTCTTGACCAGACTGCATAGGTTCAGTGGTCTCCAGTGGAAGCAAAATGGGCCATCCATCGCCTAGAGGCCAGGACCGTCTGTCTGGCATTGCTGCACTTAAGCAAGCTGCTCCACGGGAGCGCTGTGCGAATGCTTTCAAGCAAAGCAAACGCAGTAGGTTATATCACTAGCCAGGGCAGAACGAAATGCCTGGAATTAGCTCGGGAAATGTCTCTATTGTTCCCCTGCATGGAACTGCACCTCCAAGCGCTTAAGAAGTAGTAGTAGTAATAGTAGTAGTACAGCCCAGCACATTGCGGGCGAGGACAGTCGGGAAGTAGATTTCCTGAGCTGTCACCTTCTCGATCCCAGTGATTGGGAACTTGCCTCATGGGCATTCAACTAGATAGGGGCCTCCCAGGGGTGGACTGGATGGCGATGGCAGCCAATGCCAAGATCTTCTCCTTCTTCAGACATTATTCAGAGCCCAAATCCAAGAGGGTGGACGTATTGGTCCAGCCCTAGCCCTAGATCATCTGCTCTGTGTGTCCCACCCATGGGTCAGATACCCAGAGTCCTTTGGAGCATCGAGGGTCACCTGAGACTGGTGATCCTGGTCCATCAGACTGGCCTCGTGATACGTGGACATTGTCTGTCTGCTCGCCCCCAAACCCCCATGCCTTGGGGACAGGAGGGGCTTACTACGGCAGGGTCACCTAAAGCGTAAGGGCTGTTCCCTGTTGAAGACTAGATAGCTCTCCATCTCATTGTCTTATGCCTGGGTCTGTATCTCTTCGAGAACTGGTTTCATCCCCTCAATTCTAGCCTTCCTTCAAGAGGGAGTTGAGAAGGGTTTGTCAAGCTCGATCAGGGTGCAGGTAGTGGCACTTTTCTCTTTTCATGGTCCGGTGGCGGGCCATCTGCTGGCGGTGAACCGGGATATGAGCATTGGGTTCTGACCATTTGTCCACTAGTAAACCACATAGTCCCGCCGTGGGCCTTAACGCTCGTTCTCAGAGTGCTCATGTGTCCACCCATTGAGCCGCTCAGGTGGGCTACCATCAAGGATCTGTCTCTGAAAATGGAGTTCTTGGTAGCTGTCACTTCGATGCAGTGGATTTCAGCATTGCAAGTGCTTTCCAACCACAACCTTTTATTGACATTCTCGGCCGAAGGGGTGATCTTTCATCCAGTTGCCCCCTTCTTGCCCAAAGTGCTCTCTCCCTTTCACGTCAATCGGGTGCTGTTCTTGCCGGCTTTTTCGCCAGATCAGTGCACCAAACCAGACAAGGGCTTGCGTTTTCCGTCATGCACTCTTGTTATACTTGAAAGTGACGAATCACTTTCGTCTTTCCAATCACTTTTGTCCTTTTTGCTGGACACCGGAAGGGACAAGCAGCATCTACAGTGACCCTAGGTCGCTGTATTAAGGACACTATCTCCTCAACCTACCTGGTGCAGGGTAGGCCTGTTTCCCCAGGCCTCAAGGTTCATTTGACTTGGGCCCAGGTAGCTTCCTGGGTGGAGTCATCTCGTGCTTCACCCTTGAACAATACCAGGGCGGATACTTGGTCCTCCTTGGCTCCTTCTAGTGGCACTACTGGCTAAATGTTCATGTCCAAGTGTCCCACGGTTTGACTCGAGTGTTCTTCCACTGCACTTTCTTTCCACCCTGGGATGGAGTAGCTTTGGTACATCCCACTGGTCTAGACTGGTCTAGCAGGAAGATTTGGAAGGAGAAATTTGACTTACCGTTAATTTCCTTTCCTGGAATCCTGCTAGACGAGTCCAGGACTCGCCCCGTTCATCCTTGTGCCTTGGACTGCGACCTTCTGTATATTTGTCCCTTCGGACCATGCAGAGATTGTATATAGCTATCCGTGTTGAGGGGTTCCTTGGGAGGATTTGACTACCTTCCATTGCTTATTATGAAAATACTGAGGACTCCCTTTAGCTGTGCTAGGTTTTATGCCAGTGGTGATGTCACGGCATAGTTTTACTTTCTTTTCTCTGTCTCCCAACTGCTGGAAGGGGGAAATAACCCTCTAGTCTGGACTGGTCTAGCAGGATTCCAGGAAAGGAAATTATCGGTAAGTAAAATGTCTCCTCCTGATGTGAAGCCAGTTAACAGCTGTGTATGTTGTTAAAGATAATTGAAATAAAGTGTAGTCAGGTGGAATGGGGAGACCCTCTCTAGCTATTAAGGCAGGAGTTCTCAATCCATTCCTCAACACACCTAGCCAGTCAGGTTTTCAGGATATATATTTATATATATGAGAGATTTGCATGCACTCTCTCTGTTACAATCAAATATCTCGCATGCATATTCATTGTGGTTATCCTGAAAACCTGACTAGCTAGGTGTGCCTCGAGGACTGGGTTGAGAACTCCTGGATTAAGGAGATATAAACAGAGTTGTCAAGTTACCCAGTTCTAGGAGTGAAATTTCAAACTAGTTTGGATTTCTGATAATCTCATTCCCATGCACCTGTAAAATAGTTATCTCCAAGTTATAATGCCCCGTTCAATGTAATTTCAGTTTGTTCAATGTAAACCGCACTGATGCAGAATAGCGCGGTATATAAGAGAATGTTAAAAAAAAAAAAGAAAAAAAGAACTGATTTCGGTGAGTAAAATCAGGGACTATAAATACCATAGTGCATTGTAATGTAATTTTAAAACCCAAACTGGGAAAAATCTCACTCCTTAAATTGGGTAACTTGGCAACTTTGTATAAACCAGATTGCCTAGATTTCTTTTGAATGCTTATTTCTGCTTTGTTTCTCTGTTGGATGGAAGCTATTGGAAATTGTGGCTATACATAAAGATAGATGTGGCTTCTGGAATTTTATGCTTTCTCATACCCCTTCCCCTCCCCACCCCTTTATCAGGACATAGGCAGAATATAATGTCTTTTTAAATTAACTCTATTAAATTCTCTGTAGGCTATCAGGTCCCTGAAGAAATACCCACTACCTCTCCAGAATGGGAGGGAGGCAAAGATTCTGCAAAACTTTGGAGATGGGATCTGTAAAATGCTGGATGAAAAACTTGAAAAACATTATGCTTACTATGGTAGGTAGAGAAGATAATTCTGATCTGCCCACATGCAGGTTTATGTTCATCCTACTTACATAGTTATGTTACATATTAATAATGTTAATTTTGTGCAGTTAATTATGTTATGTATAAATGTTCTGCATTATGTTCCACGCACATTGCTTTAATAGATAAAGTGTGTTAGAACATTTTCTAGTTAAATAAATAAATAGAGCTATATAAAAAGTGCTTTCCAGTTAAAAATTCTTTTTTTTTCTGTTTTTAGGCTTGGCTTTCATGTGTTACACAGCTGATTATACGTTTGATTACATAAAATTTTAAAATAATTAGTTGTTATAAAAGAGTACATGATTAGAAAAAGAATGAAACCAGCTTCTGGTATTCTAGGTATTGATGCACCAATTCATTCTTTGGAGTACTCAAAGCTGGAAGAAATGTCCACCAGAAAGAAGAATGGGCAACATACTCCACCTAAAGACTATTCTGCTGGTTTGCTCTCCCAGAAAATGGTAACTCAGAAAAAAGAGAGCGAGAATCTCAACCCATCACTCTCAGTTAGTATGAATAAAAAGAAATGGAACCCTGGATGATTCTAATGCAAGGCTTTTCTCACATATGCTTGTATAGTATGGGCAACAATTGTGCAAGAGTCTCTCTCTTTCACCAGGTTTCCTTATGTATATGTGGCCCAAAACAGGTACAGCATAGACAATGGCAACAAA
The DNA here is from genome assembly GCA_033557465.1 of Ichthyophis bannanicus. Lineage (NCBI taxonomy): Eukaryota > Metazoa > Chordata > Amphibia > Gymnophiona > Ichthyophiidae > Ichthyophis > Ichthyophis bannanicus. The sequence continues at coordinate 921,561,717 of CM066032.1, read as the reverse complement.
TTCCCCCTAGACACAGACACAGACAGACACACACACACCCTCTCTTTATTTGATACTTAATTTCTGGTTGTTGTTGTTCCTACAGAAAAGGAAAAAGCTAAAAAAGAGAAAAACTTGCAAATATGTCCCTCAGAAACGTTCTGGTGGCTATGCTGTGCTGTTGACGCTGTACAGGGACAGCAAGGTATATCTTCTCTTATTTCTTGCTGGTGTAGTCTGCTTCAGCTTTACAGTTAATTTTCTTCTGAGCAGTTGGTTTTACCCAAGATCTTAAGTATGGTAGAAGTGTTTTGATTGCCATTTCTTAACTGTTTACAGTCCTTCAGGCACTGACTTCTGCTTTGCATGATGGTATCAGTTTATGCTTTTAACTTTTGTTTTGTTTTTAATTTATTTTATTTATTTATTTTTATTTCAATTTTTTATATACCGCGCTATTTACAATCAGCGCGGTTTACAGAGAACCAAAGACCAGAACAACAGGCTGCTCGGTATTACATAAAACAGGAAAATAAATTTGGATAAGATAAACATGGATAATATGGGGGTAAAACTATATACATTGAACTATATACATAGAATATTAATCTGCTAATTCGATCACATGAGAGAAGTAATTATGTAATATTATCAATAATGTTTGGAAAAGGCGGGAATTCTGTTAAGTTTGTGGTAAATATTAAGCACTTTATGTAGGGTAGTATTTGATGAATAGGTTATGTTTGAGGGCTTTTCTGAATTGGACTATGCCGGTTATGGCACGAATTTCGGGTGGTAGGTAATGTTTAACATGCCCGAGTATTTGTTGTAGCGTTAGAAGTGAAATTTTTAAAACCACTTCCATGGGTAAAACAGCTTTTTACCCACATAAATAAGCTGTTTGAAGACTGACCACGCTCTTGAACGTTGAGTAAAAATATGCTTGCAGGGAGGATGAAATGCCATTTTACTATATGGTAGCTTGAGGTGTTAGCTCCGTCAACTTTTTCCATTAAATAAGAGATGAACTTAGCCCTCGAGGCCCAAAGTAGCTCGAAACTTCATGGGCAGTGTACTGGAGGCGTGGAGAGCGGTGAGTATGGTGACCAGAAGGCGTATGGTGGACTTAAAGGAGTATGCCTACTCTGGAGCCAGTTATGAACCATGTAGCAAAAACATGATAATGGCTGGAGGATCGTGGAGCTCGGAGGTAGAGGAAGAGAACAAGGAGCATTCTAAAGTGGGAGTGGTGACACTTGCAAGTGAACAGAGCTGAGCTGCAAAGCTGGTTTGCTGAACTGAAAAACGAGGTCACTTGGGCCATCTGGAGAGGTGAAGGAGGAGATTGCAGAGCTGGGCCGAAGGGTTGGTGACCGTGAGGAGTGAGTGAATCAAGAGACTGACTCAGAATCTGGTGAACTTAGAGATTTGAGTAGAAGCAAGTGAGGATTCAAAGAACAGGCTGATGCTCAAGATAGAGCACTTGGAGAACATCTTACGCAGAAATAACTTAAGAATCAGAGGAGTGCCTGAGAAGCCCGAGTTTCTGGACTGCAGGAAGGTGGTGCTGGCTAACTGCAAGGAAGTATTTCAATAAGTAGGAGCTGAGGATGTGCCGCAAGTTTATTAAGCGGATAGAGCTCACCGAGCACTTGGACCCCAAAAGGGGATCTGTTGCCATGACTTTGAAATTTGAGGAGTGGATTGCTATGAAAATGTGGGCTCTGATCTACTTTGGCAAGGATACCAAGTGGCTATTTATGCTGACCTGGCAGCTGGAACTTTACAATGGTGGAAGAAGATGGGAGTGGTCACTCAGAAGCTACATCACGAACAGTTGAAGTACAGATGGCTGTATCCATTTGGGTTAGTCTTCACTAAAAAGGGGTGCACGTGGCGAGTTTGAAGCTTCAAAGAAGTGGTGAAGGCCCTAAAGGATGCTGGATTACAAGTGGAGGGATTGCTGGCTCCAGCACAGAAGAAGGCAGAGATGTTGAAACACACAGGCTGGTTGGAGGTGTCCAAGGAAACATAGAAACATGACGGCAGAAAAAGACCACATGGTCTATCTAGTCTGCCCTTCCATATCAACTACAATAGTCCCATTTTTACCTTTTATTTATTTATTTTATTTATTTATTTAGTAAACACTTGTATACCGCTGCTTCCTACGATCAGCAGCGGTTTACTTTACAGAATCATAATGTATTGTACGGTACATTGAGATTTAAGTTTTACATTTTGATTAGTTAATGATTACGTAACACGGGACAAGCATTTGGATACGATACATATTTGATTAAAGCACACAGATCAAGGTATACATTTGATTTCAGTAGATTGGGGGAGGGCCCCCATATACAATTTGTACAGAATTAGTTGCCAAGGTGTACAGACTATACATGGTTATATACAATTTGTACGGAATTAGTTGCCAAGGTGTACAAGTTATACATGACTATATACTATTAGATTATATGCTGCCGAGTGCGGCAGAGGAGATCTGGTTGAGGTAGGGTATCGCAGTTAGATCAAGTTGTAGTGGGTTTGAAACAGATAGGTTTTCAGTTTTCGTCTAAATTCGTTCAGGTTGTTTGTGAGCCTTAATTCATGCGGTAGTTGGTTCCATTGGATTGGCGCTGAGTATGTGAACGCCCTATTGCTTGTTTCGGCCTTGACAGATCTTATGCTGGTCGGGATACATAGGGTGTTGAGATTCATAGTTCTCCTGCTCCTGTTGCTAGGTTGAATAGTGATTAGGTTATTGAGGTAGGATGGTGCGATGCCATTGATGAGTTTAAATGTTGTGATGAGTAGTTTGTAGATGATGCGGGCGGCCACTGGGAGCCAGTGCAGATCCATTAGAACTGGGGTTATGTGGTCGGTGACTTTCTTTTCCATGATGACTCTTGCAGCCACGTTCTGAGCCATTTGCAGGATGCTTAGTGTGCTCTTTGGAAGCCCTTGTAGAATGGCATTGCTGTAATCCAGGTGGGGAATGATTAGTGCTTGAGCAACAGACCTAAAGTCGGATTTCTCGAGGATATTGCGGAGTGGTTGAAGGATTTTGAGTTTGTAAAGATGGCTCGGTTAACTGTTCTGAGGTGTTTGTCCATCTTGAGGTTGCTGTCAAGTAGGACTCCTAGATACTTTATTTAGAGATCTTGTTTGTCCCATGCTTTTTTGAATATAGAAACATAGGACATATGGTCTTTCTGCCATCATGTTTCTATCTAAAAAGTGTCAAGAAGAGGAATAAGGGCCAAGAAGCCCTGATATGAGACAATTTGGACAATGCTTTGGACTTTAACCTCGGGTTCTGCTCATTAAGGATGGGATGGGATGGGATGGGAGGTGTGTGTGGTTGACGGTGGCAGGTTGTCTGTGGCTGTGGTATGTGTGGAGGGTTGTGGATGGTAATCACGGGGGTGTAAGTGTTGGATGGGGAGGCTGGGGTCACTACTTTGGGTATAGAGCCTCTTAAGGTAGGGAAGGGGGGAGCCAAAAGGGGGGAGGAGGGTCGGGGAAAGGGAAATGGGGTTGGGGAGAGGGAGGACAAAACTGTGAGGTTGTAGTTACAACCATTATTGTCAAGGGATTGAATTCTTGGCAAAAGAGGAGGCTTTTGGAGAAAGAGGGAGAGAGACTTCGGGCAGATATTCTATGTATACAAGAAACATACTTTAAAAGTGGTGCAAGAGAAGTTGCTACGTTTTGCAATGTATCCACAAGTAATTCTGGCAACAAGTAGGGAAGCTCCAAAGAAAGGGGGGGGGGGGTATTTTAGCGGGCAATAAAAGCCAGATGTGAAAAAACGATGGAGAAGCAAGGGGGGGGGAGATAACTTTGCTTGCATGTGACTATGGAAGGGGTAGAGATAATGAGTCTGCACAGGGCCGGCCTGTCCACTAGGCGAGCTAGGTGGCTGGCCTAGGTGAGCTGCAGCAGCAGCACACATGGGCGGCTGCACTCCTCCCCAGCTGCCGCCGTTTCCATCTCGGGAGGGAGAGGCGGGCAGCGTCAGTATTTCTAAAAGCGGCAGCAAAAAGCCACCACTTTTGGATATACTGCTGCTTGCCCACCACCTAGATGGAATCGGCGGCAGATGGGGGGAGCAGCAGAAACCTAGGACGGCAGAAACCCTTGGGCCGGCCCTGGGTCTACATTTACACCCCCAGTGAGCGATAAGGGGATTTTTATAGGGCATTGTTGGAAAAATTGGGAGAGTTCGGGGATGTGCCAGGTTGTTTTGGAGGGGATTCTAATATGACCTTGAATCCCTGGGTTGACAATAGTGGCGGGGCATCGATGAGAGAGAAGGAGAGAGTAGTGGCAAATGGTTCATATGAAGGAGTTGTTAGGATTGGTAGACGTGTGGAGAGTAGGAAATCCTTCTGCAAGGAAATATACTTTCTACTCTTAAAACTCTCACTATTATTATTAATAATAATCAACATTTATAGAGTGCTAATAGGTGTACACAGTGCTGCACAAACACAGAAAAGACAGGCCCTGCTTCTTAGAGCTTACAATCAATCAAGACAAACAGGACAAGGAAGGACTGAGGATAGCGTAGGGAAGGGAGACAAAATGACAAAGGAGATACAAGCAATGGGGATCAGGGACCAAAGGCAGCCTTAAAGAGGCGAGCCTTCAGTAAAGATTTGAAGGAGGGGGAGTGATGAAGCCTGATGAACAGCATCAGGAGGATAGTTCCATGCGTAAGGAACTGCAAGGTGAAAGGACCGTTCTGGAGTTGGCAGAAGAGGAGAAGGGCGGGGAAAGGAGCAAGCTAGAAGAAGAATGAAGTTCATGAAGAGGAGAGAAGAGAGATAGGGTAGAGCAGCAGAATAAATGCATTTAAAAGTTAAAAGGAGAAGCTTGAATTGGATGTGGTAACGGAAGGGAAGCAAATTAAGTGATTTGAGAAGAGGGGCTATATGTGCAAAGCGAGGCTGGCGAAAGATGAAACACGCAGCAGAGTTTTATACTGATTGAAGGGGAGAGAGATGACTCGGAGGGAGTCTGGTAAAAAGGAGATTGCAGTAGTTGAGGCGAGAGGTATTCAAAGAGTTGACAAACGTTTGTGTGGAATTAAGAGAGGAAGGGATGGATTTTATAGATATTGGGCGTGAATTTCATCTAGATAGGCTATGCGCCGCGTTGGCGCACAGCCTGCCTACTGACCCTCCCCCCCCTTTAACCCGGATTTTCACTTCCACGGTGACGGAAGTGAAAATCCGGGTTTGGCTGAATGTGCTGGCAGCTGCTGAAGCTAAAAAGATAGCAGCGATTTTCGATGCTACCCGCTTAACCCCTGTGCCTGAAAGATAAGTGAGGTTTTTCTCACCTATCTTTAAGGCGCAGAGGGCTTAAGCGGGTAGCATAGAAAATCACTGCTACCCATTTAGGCCTTTCCTCCACCCCCATTTCACCCCGGAACGCCCCCAACACGCCCTGATGCTAGCCGCATAGCATCTGGGCACGTTAGGGACTTATCCAGTATTTGCCAAAGGCATTACCCGTGTAGGTGCCTTTGGAAAATCCTGGATAAGACATTTACATGGGTAACTAGGGCAGTTACCCATGTAAATGCCTTCGAAAATGCCGCCCATTATAGATAAAGAAATGACAGGTTTTTGCAGTCTGTTGTATATGAGCAGAGAAGGAAAGAGAGGAATCAAAGATAACACCAAGGTTGCGGGCAGAGGAAACAGGCTGGAGAGGTGAGTTTTTAACAGAGATGAAGAAAGGAGAAAGAGGAGAGGAGGGGTTTGGGTGGAAAGATAAGCAGTTCAGTTTTGTTCATATTAAATTTAAGTTTAAGATGGTGGTGAGACATTCAAGTGGCAATGTCAGAGAGACAGGAAGAAATATGGGCCTGCAATGTCTGGGAGATAACAGGCACAGACAGATTTGAGAATCATTAGTATAGAAGTGGTATTGAAAACCATGTGCAAAAATGAGAGCCAAAGGATAGGTTGTAGAGTGAAAAGAGTAACGGACCCAAAACAGACCGTTGGGGAAATACCAATCAAGAGAGGAATCAGGGAAGTGTAAGAGCCATTGGAATAAACACTAAAAGAGCGTTGTGAGAGATAGGAAGAGAACCATGACAAAACTGAGTCACTGAACCCAAGTGAAAATAGGGTATCAAGTGATGGTTGACCAGTGTCAGATGCTGCAGAAAGGTCAAGAAGGATAAGGATTGAGTCAAAGATTTGGCCAGAAACAAGTCACTGGAGACTTTGGCGAGAGCTATATCAGTAGAATGTAAGGGGTGAAAGCCAGACTGAAGAGGTTCCAAAAGAGCATGAGAGGATAAAAAATCAAGGCAGTGGTGAAGGACAGCATATTCAAGAAGCTTAGAAACAAGGGGAAGAAGAGAGATTGGATGATAATTAAAAGGGAAATTAGGATCAAGAGAAGATTTCTTCAGCAGGGGAGTAACCACAGCATGCTTGAAAACGATAGGGACAGTAGCATTGGAGAGAGAGAGAGAGAGAGGTTAAGAATATGAGAAATAGAGGGGATGGGATCAGAAGAACAGGTAGCAAGATTGGCTGAGGATAGAAGGTGAGACATTTCTTGTCCGAGATCAAAGGAAAGGATGAAAGGGTAGCGAAGTCAAAGGGAAAAGTTGGTATTGTGAGTGAAGAGGGAAAGAGGAAGATAAGGAAGGAAATTGAAAAGAAATCTCATGTATTTTGTTGTGGAAGAATTCTGCAAGAGATTGGGCAGAGAGAGAGAGAGAGGGGTATAGGAGGGGGAGGGTCCTTAAGAGAATTAAGTGTAGAGAATAGAAGACAGGTATTGGAAGAAAGGGACTCAGTCATGTGAACATAGTAGTTTTGCTTAGCGAGAGCTATAGCAGACTGGAAGGAGTTAAGCATGAATTTGAAATGTAAGAAATTCGAAAGAAGGTGAAATTTTAACCATATATGTTCAGCAGAGCGGGTAGAAAATAGCAAGTAGAGGACAACAAAGGTTAAGGTGAAGAGCATCTGACAGAGTGGGAGATAGGTGGGGCAAGAGAGTCAAGAGCAATGGAGAGTGCAGTATTGTAGGAACCAATAGCTTCATCAACAGATACTGAAGACAGGGTAGAACAAAGAAAAGGAGAGACCATAGAGGGGAGAGTTAAAGGATCAATAGAATGAAGGTTCCTGAAAAAATATGAGGAAGCAGGACGTGATTTGAGGTGGGGAGTGATGAAGGGAGAAACTTAGGAGGGAATGATCAGATAAAGGAAGAACTGAGATAGAAAAGTTGGAGATTAAACAGTTAGAGAAGAAAACCAAATCAAGACAATGACCAAGGTGATGAGTAGGGGCCAAGGAACAGAGTTGAAGATTAAAAGAAGAGGTGTTGGAAAGGAGCTTAGAAACATATAGATCCGACAGGTCATCAACATGAATATTGAAATCACCAAGGATAATTAGTGGAGAGGAAGTCAAAGAATTGATAAAGCCAAGAGTCAAAATCAAATAGAAAGGAGGTGATGGATTTAGCAGGGAGTCTGTAAAGGACAGTTACTCGAAGAGATAAAGGATAAAAAATGCAGATAGAGTGGACCTCAAAAGAGGAAATTATGTGTGACAGAGGAAGTAGTCGGAACTGACAGGATGGAGAAAGCAAAACAACATCAGCTAGAGGGACGGGGAGTGTGGGGAAAAATGGGACCTGTCATGACAGAGGGCAGCGATAGATGTGGTATCTTCTGGAAGGAACCAGGTCTCTGTGAGAGCAAGAAGGTTGAATGAATTGAAAATTAAAAAGGTCACGACTTCTATAGTCTGTTGGACATGTGTGTGAATGTAGGTTTAGCTCATAAAGTAGTAGAGGTAGAGTTGGGGTCTCTCACAGACTGACAACACTCCAGTTGGTGTAACCTTGGTGCTGGGGATGGAGGGTGGGGGGGGGGGAGTGAAATTCTGGATATAGGACGACTCCCTTTTGGAGAAGGAAGGGTGTATGGCAAATATAAAAGGGGTGACTGAAGAGTATTTCAAGTTTAAGAAAGGGGTGGGGGTTCCACTGGGCGTGGTGTGGTGTGAGTTAAAAGCAATAGTAAGAGGGCATTTGCTGGGATTTGCTGCGGGGATGAGAAAACAGAAGGGCTAAAGAAATTGCTCTTAGTGCCTGGGTGTGGGTCTTAGAAGCTCGACATCAGAGTGATAGAGATCAATACATTTTGGGGAAATTGGCAACAATGAGGGATAATGAGTTAGGGAGGCCTTGAGGGACCAGCCAGATAGCTCATGATTTTGAACAATTAAAATGGGTCCATTTTGAGGCTGGGAACCGGGCTAGCCATTTGCTGGCCTTAAGATTGAAGGAAAGAACTTGCCATGGGCAGATTACCAGTATCCAGAATGGTAGAGGGGAGCTGATATTTGAGTGGGAGAAAATCAGGCAGGTCTTTAGAGATTTACTATGCTAAATTGTACATGTGAAAAGTTGAAGGGGGAGGAAAAGAGCAAAAGATTTCTTAGCAACTGTGCATTGGCTAGGCTAGAGAAGGAAGAAGTTGACTTGCTAGATAAAGAAATCACTGAGGTGGAAGGTTGTACTGGCAATTAGGTCTTTTGAACTAAGTAAGGCCCCAGACCTAGCCAGACTGACGGCCAAATTTTATCACCGATTTACAACCCATTGAACATCTCCACTAACACCTCCACTAAAAGGGAGCCAAATCCCTGATTCCATGGTTGTTTCTGGGATAACGGTGCTGCCTAAGCTGGGCAAGAATCGAAGTATGTGTGTGTATCATATAGACCAATCTCTCTCAAACATGGATGCTTAGTTGCTGGCAAAACTGTTTACAAAGATTTGTCCCAAAATTGGTGAAAAACGATCGGGTGGATTTTGTAATGGGGAAATGGGGTGGGGGATAATATACTACTACTACTACTACTACTGGGCTACCAGTCATACGCAGCGCTGTACAAAAATGTAAGAGACAGTCCCTGCTCATCATAGCTTACAATCTAATCAAGACAAACACAGAAGGCGTAAACGGGTAAAACAGGGGGAAGGAAAAGGAGAGTAGATAAGTCAAGATCCAAAGGCAGCAGCGAAGAGGTGAGCCTTCATCTTGGATTTGAAGAGGGTTAGAGAAGGTGCCTGGCGTACAGACATAAGTAGTTTGTTCCAAGCGTAAGGTGCAGCAAGGTGAAAGGAGCAAAGTGTGGAGTTGGCAGTAGGAGAGAAGGGCACATATAGAAGCAGTTGGTTAGAAGAGCGGAGTTCCCGGGAGGGGTTGTAAGGCGAGATAAGAGAAGAGAGGTACTGAGGAGCCGCAGAGTGAATGCATTTATAGGTCAGCAGGAGAAGCTTGAATTGGATGTGGAGATGGATAGGGAGCCAGTGAAGTGACTTGAGAAGAGGAGTAATATGGGTATGACGAGGCTGGCGGAAGATTAGCCGTGCAGCAGAGTGTTGAACAGATTGAAGGGGAGAGAGATGACTTGAAGGGAGACCAGCAAGGAGTAGGTTACAGTAGTCAAGACGGGAGGTGATTAGGGAGTGGATAAGCATTTTAGTAGTGTGTTCAGAAAGGAAAGGGCGGATTTTGCTAATGTTATAGAGAAAGAAGCGGCAGGTCTTAGCTACGAGATGGATATGTGTGGAGAAAGAGAGGGAGGAGTCAAAGATAACCCCCAGATTGCGTGCCGAGGAAACAGGAAGGAGTACAGAGCTGTTCACAGAGACTGAAAAAAGAGGAAGAGAAGGTTTTAGGGGGAAAGTTAAGAAGTTCAGTCTTGGCCATGTTCACTTTCAAGCGGTGGTGGGACATCCAGGCAGCAATGTCAGAAAGGCAGGCAGAGATCCAGGTCTGGGTTGCCGGAGAGAGTTCAGGCGTAGAGAGGTAGATCTGGGAGTCATCAGCATACAGATGGTACTGAAAGCCATGGGAAGAGATAAGTGCACCAAGGGGACTGGGTATAGAGAGAGAAAAGGAGCGGACCCAAGACAGATCCTTGGGGTACACCGACTGGGAGCAGGGTAGCGGAGGAGGAGGAGCCAGCAGAACACATGCTGAAGGAGCGGTGGGAGAGATAGGAGGAGAACCAGGATAGTACAGAGCCCTTAAAGCCAAGTGAGGACAGGGTATCGAGGAGAAGGTTGTGGTCAACGGTGTCGAAAGCAGCAGAGAGGTCAAGGAGGATGAGGACAGAGTACAGGCCCTTGGATTTTGCCAGGAACAAGTCACTGGAGACTTTGACAAGAGCCGTTTTAGTAGAGTGCAAAGGACGAAAGCCAGACTGTAAGGGATCCAGGAGGGCATGAGAGGAGAGGAAGTCAAGGCAGCGGCGGTGAACCGCACGTTCAAGTAGTTTAGAAATGAAGGGGAGGAGAGAGATGGGTCGATAGAGGGACAGGTGGGATCAGGTGAGGGTTTCTTGAGAGGTGTGACCACAGCATGCTTGAAGTCTGCAGGGACATTTGCAGTGGAGAGCAAAAGGTTGAGAATATGAGAGATGGAAGGGACAACAGTGGAGGAGATGGTGCCTAGGAGACGGGTGGGGATAGGATCGGAGGAGCAGGTGGTGAGTTTGGAGGAGGAAAGAAGGTGTGCAGTTTCCTCTTCAGAGTTGACAGAAAAGGAAGAGAGGGTAGCGAGGTACGGGGGGGGGGGGGGAGAGTTGGGAGTAGAGAGGGGAGGAGGGGAAATAGCCGAGTTTGTGGGGAATTGGAGGGTGATCTTGTGGATTTTGTCATGGAAATAGCTAGAGTTTGGGCAGAAAGGGAGGGGAGGATCTGAGGTGGAGGCACTTTGAGGAGAGAGCTGAGAGTAGTAAAGAGACAGCGAGGATCAGAGGCAAGAGAGTTAGTCAGATGGACATAGTAGTCTTGTTTGGCAAGAGGAAATTTTTAATTTTGGAGGTTGGGGAGAAAGTAGTGTTCATGACTGTAGATGCATAACAAGCTTTTGATAGGGTCAAATGGGGGTCTTATGTTCAAGGAAGGGGCTAGCAGGGAGGTTTTTATGGTGAATTAGGGCTCTCTATGTGGCACCAGCAGCCAAGAGAATAAATGAGGGGGGGGGGGGATTCTGAGAGTTTTGGGTTAGGCCAAAGTAGTTGGCAAGAATATCCCCTTTCATCACTGCTCTTTGCACTGGTAATTGAACCATTAGCAGGGGGATATTAAAGGCATAGTGGTGGCAGGGGATATAAATAAGATGTGATTTTCACAATAAAAGATCCCTTGATATTTACTGCTGCTGCTTATGGAAGAGATTGGTCAATACAGTGCCGTGTTATGGTTTAAAATCAATATGGGGAAAATAGAGATGTTAGGTTTTCACCTACAAAACGACTTGCAGGAGCGTTTGTGGGTGGCTTTTCTTTTTTAAGTGGGTAGGGAAACAATTTTAAGTATTTGGGGATAAATCTGGGAAGTGAGCTGGAAGGTTTATTTGTCTGGAATGGCAAGCATTTGATGGAGGCATTTAAAGAGGGATTTAGGGAAGTGGAGAGGCTTGCACACTTCTTGGTTAGGGAAGGTGGCTATAATTAACCTGATTGTACTTCCAAGGGTGGTGTTCCTGTTTATGGTTTATTTAGATTTGATATATCACCCTTTGCTAGACAGACAAAGCAGTTTACAATCTGCTGGTAGGGGAATGCAACCCACTTGTATGGACTGGTATGGCAGGACTCAAGGAAAGGACATTATCTGATAAGTAAAATGTCACTTCCCTTTTTTGTTTTCATAATTTTTTTCTTCAAAGATAATAAAACAACCAAGTAATCTATCCAATTACAAAACCAACTCTTCCCTTCCCCTATCCCCCCATATAAGAAAAAGGAAAGGAACTCCATATATTAACAGGATAGTGGCGAAAAGGAAAGAAAAGACCATAAAGACATACTAGAAGACAAAGCCAAGGTTTCTTTTGAAGCTGCAGCTCACTGGGAGGGGGCTATGCCATACGCTTGGATGAAGAAGTGGGTTTTAAGGAGACGCTTGAACATGGAGAATAAGGACTCTAACCGAAACTGGGAGGGGAGGCAGTTCAGAGAGCAGGTGTGATGTAAAAGAAGGCAGAGCGGCGTGTGGATTTGTACTGAGCGCATAAGGGAGAAGGGAGGACTGAGCGATTATCTTGCAGGGACCTGACATTGTTGTGTTTCTGGGCACAAGTGAGAGAGCGAATAGCCATATTCTGTATTGTTTGGAGGTGTTTCAATTGATATTGTGAGAGTCTAGCAAAACAGATGTTGCAGTAATCAATTTGAAAGCTAATGGTACTAAGTGGAAGAGTGGTCAAAGCTGCCTGGTTAAAGAAGGGTCCATAGTGCCTGAATTCTACGCAGAGCAGAGAAGGTGGATCATGTCAAGTGAAAAACATGAGTAGAAAAGTCTTCCGAGACAATGTGAACGCCAAGGTATTTAAAAAAAAGAGTAGTGCAATGGGGGAGGAACCTAGGGAGGGGGCCAGAGAGGGAGTGGTCTTAGAACCAGAATCCAAGTTGCTGTGGTCTTAATGAGGTTCATCTTCAGAGCATTGTTTTGAAGCCTGACCAAAATGGAATCTTAAGGCAGTGTTGACTGAGGAAAAATCTGGGGACACACTGTCAAGGGTTGGTAAAGAGTAGGATGTCATCCATGTAAATATAAAAGGTAAATGCTTAAGGATTGGATGAACGTGGCCAGAGGGCTGAGAAGGTATTGAAGAGCAAGGGGATAGGACTGACCTTTGTGGGACTCCCACAAGGGAGAGAGTAAGGTGTGGAAGTGATAATGTGCCAGTGAACTTGATATGTGTGACCATGGAGGAAAGATGCAAACCAAGAAAAGGCAGAGCTCCGAAGTCTCACATTTATAATGGCGAAAGGAGGAGGTTGTGATCCACAAGATGGTCAAGAGAGATTGCCGTGTACAGTCCTGCAGAAATTCTTGAAACAGTTGCAGAGCATAGTGATGGACTTTATTTGGGGGGTAAAGTTCTGAAAGTGGCTCAGAGTAATGCTTCAGAAAGGGCGGATGGGGACCTGAGAGTCCCATATTTTCAGTTATAATATGATGCGGTCCATTTATGGGCTATTTTTGATTGAAGTGGGTGGGGATGGAGAAGGGGCTGTGAAGAGGAGGGGTTAGGAAAGGACTGGTGGGTGGAAATCCAATGATGTAGACCAGTATGGAGGTTTGGGAAAGTTGTAAAGGGCGGTTGTTGGGAGGGAAAATGTGTTTTCAGGAATTCTTTTATTACTGGTGTAGTGAACTTTTCTCCAGAGTGGGAGCAGGGAAGGTTTGGGCGATGAGGAGTTGCGGTGCTGTGAAGGCTTGGACAGATGTTGGGAGACGGGGGAGGATGAAGAGCTTTGAGGAAATTAAAGGAACTTATGGGCTGGGGGAGGGGGATTTTTTGGGGCAACGGAAGATGAAGCAAGACTTGGTGCAACTCCTTTTGAGCAGTTGATGGGAAGGGAGGGGAAGACAGCAGGGTTACTGTCTGCCTTGTATTTGTTTCTGCTAAAAGGAGGAGAGCAAAGGCCCTTGCATATCAGGAGGTGGGAGTCTGAGCTGCCAGAGGAATGGGGAGAGGGTAGGTGGGAAGCCATGTATGCAGCATCTAGCAAGTTGGCTTCTGGCACGGCATTGCTGGAGAATAGCTTGAAAGTGCAGTGTAGGATGTACATGACCCCTAGATGCTGCATACATGGCTTCCAACGTACCCTCTCTCCATTCATCTGGCAGCTCAGACTCCCACCTCCTGATATGCAAGGGCCTTTGGTCTCCTCCTTTTAGCAGAAGCAGATACAAGGCAGACAGTAACCCTGCTGTCTTCCCCTCCCTTCCCATCAACTGCTCAAAAGGAGTTGCACCATGTCTTGCTTCATCTTCCGTTGCCCCTAAAAATCCCCCTCCCCCAGTGTGTCCCCAGATTGATAGCTGCATGCTATCAATAAGATGTAGGGTGCTCAATGTTGGAAGGAGTGCAGGGAGATAGGGGATTTTGAAGCATTTTGCAATGGGGTTGCTTTAGTGTGAAGAAGATGTGGGGGGAGGTTAAAAGATTGTTTAGGGAGATTACAGGGGTACCGTACAGTTGGAGCCAGAACAAGTGTTGAATGAAGTGTGAGGAAAGGGTGGAAGGAGAGTTTTTTGGGGATTCTGTGTGATGGCAACATGAATGGAGTTAGCGGTCTGGTGAAAGCAACTGGAGCTGCCCACATGGGCAATAATTCATAATGTCCTACCAGACCAATCTAGACAAGTGGGTTGTGTTCCCCTACTAGCAGATTGGTAGAGACAAAGACCAATGAAAAGCCCAGGTTTCAATTACATCACTCCCATGCCTCTATCAGCCTCAGCCACCAGAGGTCCCTTCAGTATTTTTGTCTCCAACAAATGGTGGATGGCTTTTCTCCTCTCTGTAGAAAATCTGAAGATGGAGTGGAAAAGAGATTAAACGCTCGTTAATGACCACCTCCAAGCCCTAAAGGAGGGACTTTCACTTGAGCGTGACGTGGAAGGCTCCATTAGACTTCAGTTTTCTTGGTAGCCATAGGAGGAGGGAAAATTGGTTCAGCTCCATGCCCTTATCATAAGGGCCTGTTGAGCAGCCTCAAATTGGAAGGATTTGGAAGACTCTGGAAAAGTATAACAGCCTCACACAAGCTCAGCGTGCTGCCTTCTTCCCCCCCCCCCCCAAAAAAAAGAAGATTACAGAAGTCTCTCAGAGGGATCTGCCTGCTAGCCACCTTTGTTATACAGTGCTTCTGAATTATAAACCCAGCAGAGATCCTATGCTCGGGGCTCTCGGGTGGTGAGTACCAAGGCTTGACCTTGACATTATCCTTGTTGGGGGCTCTCAGCTCAGTCTCTGAGGGACACAATTCAAGGTGTACTGCTAGCCACCGTTGGCACTGGGTGGGGTTTTCTGCTGTTTTCTGCATGTGTTAGTACGTTTTTGCCTATTGTGCACGTGGCTTGCATGGTCCCAATTCGTGTTCTGCTCAAGTAGCTCCAATATGTGCTCCTTCTCTAGTGCTTTTAACACGTGTTCTGTAAAAGCGCAGTTAATGCGTGCTGGCAGGCTGATGCAGCGTTAATGTGCACTCTGTGATACTTACCCTATATTTATGTCTTCTTCCAGGAAAATTTGTTTGACCTATGCAAGCAAGGAGCCTCATCCTTGGATTCTGGACTTTGCCTTTCCTGTTTGGCAGCTTCTGAATCACACTTGGAGGGCATGTTTTTCCCTCTCTCAGCTGGGAGACAGGAGTTAGTCTGCCCTTTCCTGCCTCATTACAGAAAGTGCAGGATGGTGCTAAGGGTAAGGATACTCAGCTGGCCGGAGGCTCCGGTGACTGTGCTGTGAGCCACTCTTCATCCTCTAGGGGGTCTATGGTGGCTATGCCCCCTGATGTAGCAACATTTTCTGAGAGGAGATCTTCCGGAGTCTGGATTGTCTTCCTCAGAATTCCTTTCCTTTTTACAACAGGTCTGGTCCTTCTGGCTTGGAAATTCAGATCCTGCGGCCTCTAGGGGCCCCCAGATGCAGTCTTATATAGACAAGCTGGAAGCAGAAGCCTTGCTAGATTTCTTTTGGTTAAGCATCCTCAGCATGGGACACTCATTGAAAATGAAGAATACTTGGGAGCTGTCTGAGATGTTGACTATGTCTTGGACCCAGATGAGTCAGTATTGAGCTCTGATGTGGAGGAGGACCTCCTGTCGCTTTCAGAAGACTATGCAGAGGCCGGCATGATCCGCCTGTTCTGGAAGGAGGAGCTGATGGCATTGATTTCCAGGGTCTCATTCACCTTGAACTTGGCAGATGATTCCGGCATGGAGCAGGAGCCGAAAGTACACCTGCTTCTTCAAGGGGTGTGGAAATCAACTACTGTTTTCCCGTTCCTGGAGGTGATCAAAGATATGATGTGGTCTCAGTGGGATTCACCCAACTCCCTGCCTAAAGGGTTAAGGGTCCATAAGATGTATGCTCTTCTGGAGGAGGAGTATAACATTCCCAAGGTGGATACACAGGTCACGATAGTTACCAGACAGACCACCATTCCTGTGGAAGGCGGATCGGTCTTAAAGAATGTCCTGGACTGCAAGGTTGATTCCTTGCTGAAGAGCCAGTTTGCCATGTTGGCAGCTATCCTACAGCTGGGAGTATGCATCAGCTTGACTTCTCAAGCCCTGCTCCAGTGGATTCAGTCTGTTCCACCTGATGATACTATTTCTCTCTTGGCATTGATTATGATTTTCCTTTCTGATGCCATGTGTGCCTTGGTGCGTTTGGTGGCCCTGATGATGGTGTCGCAGCATTGGATTTAGCTCTGGCACTGGGCAGCGGACTCATCCTCCAAAGCCCGATTGACTCAGTTGGCCTTTAAGAGGAAGCTTCTATTTAGAACTGATTTGGAGAAGCCAGTGAAGGACCTCGCAAAACAAAATCTTATCGCCTCCCGGAAAACAGGTCCAAGGGGCCTGTGAAGCGGGCTAGTGCCCCTTTCTTGTCAGCTTCCATTCGACCACTAAGGGCATGCTGGCTGGATTCCCAGGAGTTCTGGGACTATCGTCATTACCAACCTGGAAAGTAATTCTTCCCCTCTGCTTCAGGGCTTCGGGCTCATTCTCTGTCCTTTTGTGGGGCATGTGGACCCAGGGACATGGCCCTCTTAAAAGGAAGATCCTCCTGGGCCACGCAATGAAGGTTTGGGGACCCGTTCCCTGGTACCTCCGGTGGGCGGTGGACTTTGTATTTTTCTTTTAGGAATGGACCTAGGATCTCTGGTGCTAGACACCATTCAATTTGGCTATGCCCTGGAATGCATGGAGACTATTCCCGATGCCTTGGGTCTGCGATCAAAGATGCCGTGGTGCAGACCACTTGGACAAGTTGCTTCGCCTGAAGGCAGTGGTGCCGCCTCCCCGGGCGAGTGGGGCAAGGGAAGATACGCCATCTACTTTAGTACCAGAGAAGGAATGTTTCTTCCGGCCTAGCCTGGACATCAAAGGGGTCAACAAGTACTTAAGCATCCTATGCTTTCGGATAGAAACCTTGCGCTCTGTGATTCAAGCAGTGCACCGAGGACAATTCTTGGCTTCTCTGGATCTAGCCGGGTCATATTTTCATATCCCAATCTGGGCGGATTAGCAGAAGTATCTGCATTTTTCCGTGCTTGGCTCTCACTATCAGTTCACTGTCCTTCCTTTTGGGTTGGCCACCACCCCAAGGATGTGCGCCAAGGGATCTGTGTCCATTCCTATCTGGACAACTGGCTCATCCAGGCCCGTTCTGTCAGAAGTGTCTCGGGTAAAGTCCCGAGTGGTGTACTTAGAAAGCCTCGACTGGATGATCAGTCAGGAAAAGAGTCAGATTTTGCCTTCCTAGTCCTTTAGAGTTTCTGAGAGCATATTTCGACACTTGAGTGGGCAGAGATATCCTGCTGGAGGACAAAGGCAAAAGACTTTTGGATTGCCTGGTGATATGGTGCCTGGTGGTTATGTGCGTAGCAGGCCCCCAGAATCTGGGATTATCTTCAGCTCCTCTGATTGATGGCAGCGACCATAGAGATGGTCTTGTGGGTACATGCTCGCATGCGGCTGCTCCAGTGGTCCTTGACTTGTTGGTCCCCAAGTTCTCAGGAGTTCGAGCACAGGCTCCCGCTCCCATTGATGGTGAAGTCCAGCCTGTGGTGGTGGTGGTGGCAGCAGCAGCGGTGGTGGCAGCCCTGTCATCTGAGGAAGGCTGTTTCACTGGACGATTTCTCCTATATCCTGCTGACGACTGATGCCAGTCTCTCGGGCTGTGGAGCCCATTGCCAAGACCATACAATCTCAGGGCCAATGGAACCACAGGGAAGCAGTATGGTCCATTAACCGCCTCAAGGCAAGGGCCATCAGGTTGACTCTTCTGTATTGCTAGGTAGTTTGAGTGTTTGACATAAGCCACCACTGTGGCATTGACAGAAATCAGCAGGGTGGCACAAGAAGTGCCAGAGTGCCCTGGAGATGGATCTCATGTTTGCCTGGGCAGAGAAGATCCTTCTATCTTGTTCGGTTCAACACATTACCAGAGTGGACAACATGGAAACAGACTTCTTCAGCCGGCACTCCCTGAATCCTTGTGAGTGAGATTTGAGTCAAGAAGCCTTTTCATTTTGATTGTGCACGTTGGAGTCGCCCCGAAATGTATCTGATGGCGACCCACTCCATTGCCAGAGTGTGCTGTTTCTTCAGTTGCTGCACCGAGATGGGATCCAAGAGCGTCAATGCCTTGGCCTAGTCAGTGACTGCTGTACGTATTTCCTCTGTGGGCCTTGGTAAGGCATGTTATTCGGTGTATAAAGCGCCACCTGGGCAGGATTGTCATGGTGGCGCTGGATTGGCTGCGGAGCGTGTTAAGAGACCTGATGCGGTCCCTTCAAGTGCCTCTCTTTTGACTGTGTCCGTCTTGGGAGCTGTTATGGCAGGGACTGTTCGTCCTGTAGGACCCGACTCCCTCCTCACTTACGGTATGGCTCTTTGAAAGGAGACTGCTAGTGTGTAAGAGCTACTTTCCAGCTGTAATCTCTACTTGGTGCCCAGAGGAGGTCTGTCAAACTAACATATATATGGATATGGTGCTTCTTTGATTGCTGATGTAACACGCGGAACTTGACTCCTGAGGCAGGCAAGGTATCATCCAGGATGGCCTAGAGAAGGGTCTCTCTCTCAGCTCCCTGAAGGTTCAGGTAGCAGCATTAGCCTGTTTCTTTTGTCAGGTGGTGAGCAAGTCCTTAACCATGAACCCGAATGTCTCCCGTTTTTTTTTTTCTCCCTCCAAGGGGATTGATGTCTGCGACCTCCTCTTTGATCCATGATCCTTTTCTGGGGGTCTGTCTCTGGTTTTCAGGGCCCTGATGATTGACCTCTTTGAACCATGGAAACACGTTTCCTTGAAGGATTTGATGCTCAAGACTGTCTTCTTGGTTGCGATTTGTTCTGCAAGGCAGATCTCCGAGCTGCAGGTTCTGTCTTGCTGAGCTCTTTACTGAGGTCGTTTCCATTCAGCCTGTGTCTTCCTTCTTGCCTAAAGTGTTGTCTCCCAGGTGGCTTGCCTGCCCTCCTTCTCTAAGGAGCAGTGTCGGGGGAAGGATAAGGGTCTTTGCCTTATGGATGGCCGGAGGGTGCTACTCCTGCACTTGGAGGTTACATATTCTTTTTGTAAGTCTGACTATCTTTTTGTGCTGTTTGCTGGCCTATGCAAGGATGACGCGACTGCCAAGTCAGTCTTGCGGCACTGAATGAAGGAGACTATTGTCTCCGCATATCTGTTACGGAATTGGCTGGTTCCGGAGGGGTTACATGCCCATTCTACCTGAGCACAAGTGTCCTCGAGGGCATAGCAGAGCTTGGTGGCCCCTGCAGACATTTGTCGGGCAGCAACATGGGCATCTCTTTCCACTTTTAAGCGTTACCACTTGGATGTCTACGCGCGGGCAGACATGGCCTTCGGCTCAAGAGTTTTGCAAGCTACTGTGTGTCTTCTTCCCATCCAGTGGTATTGTAGTTTGGTACATCCCACTTGTCTGGACTGGTCTAGCACGACAATATGGAAGGTGATATTTTACTTACCAGATAATGTCCTCTCCTTGAGTCCTGCTATGCCAGTCTGGGGACCCGACACTCTACCTGTATTTGCTCTTTTTCTGTTGTGGTACCTTTTGGGTTCGCCATGATTTTATACTTGGCCCTGCAGGCTCATTTTCTACTGACGGCCTTCTGTTCTACTTTCCTATACATAGTCCACTACTGTTGAGTACTCACATTTTGCCCACATTTGAGGTTGTGTGAGGCTTGCTCTGCATTTCCCATATGCTTTCAGATGAATACTGAAGGGACCTCTAGTGGCTGAGACCGAATTAGGTTTGGGAGTAAAGTCATTGAAACCTGGGCTTTCATTGGTCTTTGTAGTGGATCCGTGGAATAGTCTCCCAGTGGAGGTGGTAGAGATGAGGACAGTAACTGAATTCAAAAAAGCATGGGACCAACACAGAGGATCTCTAAAGGTAAAAAGTGGATTGTTGTAGTTGTTGTTATGGAAGGACAGACTAGATGGGCCTTGTGGTCTTTTTCTGTCATCATGTTTCTATGTTTGTCTCCACCAATCTGCTGGTAGGGGAATGCCACCCACTTGTATGGACTGGTATGGCAGGACTCAAGGAAAGGACATTATCTGATAAGTAAAATGTCACTTCCCTTTTTTGTTTTCATAATTTTTTTCTTCAAAGATAATAAAACAACCAAGTAATCTATCCAATTACAAAACCAACTCTTCCCTTCCCCTATCCCCCCATCCCTCCTGGTTCCCTTGTCATGATTCCACAATATATTATAGCAGATTATGTTAGGTTCATCCATTGTGACAGGTACTTAAGTCCATTGGTTAAGTGGCCTATTCTTGTGTATTAGTCCAGTTTAGATAGGGAAACCATACTTTCAAGAAAGGCATTAACTTAATAAGGCGTACTGCCATTAACGTACACATTAGATAAAGGTTATGCATACGGGTCCAGAGCTCTGAGGTTATACTCCACTCATCTCCATGATTGGGCTATAGTTAACCTTGCAGCTGTACAACCCATCTTTAGCAGTGCATAGTTTTGAGCAGATAAACAATTGTCTTTTATGTTCAGTAATTCTAGTCCTGGCCCTGTTCTATTTCTTCTCCCAGAATTTTGCTATGCCATGCCGTTACATTCTCTCAAAAGGGATGAATTTTTTCACAAGTCCACCATATGTGTAGATGGTTACCCAGAGCTCTACATTCCTTCCAACATTGGACCTGACCCCCATATAGTTTTTACAGGCGCAGGGCAGTGAGGTACCATCTGTATAACCTGTTAAAATTGTGTTCTATCATGTTACTAGCTAGGATTTCCTTAAAAAGGCCCTTGTAAATTGAGTCCCATTGCTTATCATCTCATGATTTATTAAGGTCAGTTCCTTATCGTCCCTCCAGTCCAATCCCGCAACTCGGGTAGTACACCTCTTCCAGCAGCTTGGAGACTGAGCATGTCATCTTTTGATGACTCCAGCATAAATACAGCAGGATCCGCCCACTAGCTGCAGTATGCTCAGTCTCCAAGCAGCTGGAGGAGGTGGTGAGCCCCAGGGTGCTGGACTCACTGAAGGAACAACTAAGGAGGTTGGTTTAGGTGTTTAGTTTAGGGATTTTCTTTGGTTTCTTTTATTTTTCTGGCCTCAATCTGCAAACGAGAGAAAAAAAGAACAGAAAAAAGGAAGACAAACGGAGCTACCGGAGAGGAGGAGGACCCCGCTTCCCCCTCCCTTTGGGCCATGGTGGGGGTGAGTGTGGTGGCTTTCCTGGGGCATCTGGAGCTTCTTAGCAGTTCCCGATTCCTGTTTGGGTGAGGAGCCGTGTTTTATAAGTAAAGGTGCCAGTGCGGAACTTCAGGCTTGCTGGGACATCTCCCTCCCCTCCCCCTTAGCGCCGAAGCCGCGATTGGCTGAGCGTGAGGGAGGAAGAGAGACAGGAGCGGCTCACTGCGAAGACATCAGGAAGAGCTGGTCTCCATAATGACTCTGGGCAGCGTGAAAGTAATTGGGAGCATTGCTGTGTTGTTTGTAAGAGTGCAGGACAGAGGCTCTGGTTCAGAGGCCTAGCCACGTGGTAGTTGCAGAGCACGAGTTCGGGGTGGGGGGGGCCTTCCAGTCTTCTGCTTCTGCTCTGTGTTTATTTCGGCAGTTGTCCTAGTGCTGTCCTCAGCTCGGGTTTCTTCTGTCTCGGCAGGCTAAGCGGCTTGTTTTAAATGGAGTTAGTTCTATTCTCCTGTTTATAAAAAAAAAAAAGAAAGGAGAAAAGAGATAAAGGAGCCAGGGTAGAAGAGGAGGCCCTCCCCCTCCATTTTGCCTGGTCCTATTGGGGATATATTAAAAAAAAAAAAAAAAAAAAAAGAGGATAAGGAGGTCAAGGCTCTTTGGCAGTCCTATTTTGCCTTCAGTTGCACTATGCTTGTTAGACCCCAGTGTCTAGTGTGTGGGACACGTCGTGGGGCAGTTTCGGAGGCAGGCGTGTGTAGGAGGTATGCCTGGGAAGCAGCCACAGTGAAACAGTCCCTGAGAGAGGAGCTCAGGATAGGGCTCTCTCTCCTGCGCCAGAAGCACAGGAGCTAAGCAACTCGAAGCCGCCTCCTCAGGACTTGGGGTCCTGTTCTCCGTCCTTGCCGGGGCCCTCATCCACTCAGTCACCGGGGGAGAGAGCGCTCCCAGGTATTTTGTCTCCGGAGTTTGTCCTCCTTCTGCATCAGGCTTTCTGTCTGCGTCAGCAGTCGCAGGTGGGGCGGGGGGGGGGTTTCTCAGGGACCCAACAAGGAATCAAACGGTCTGGGTTCATTGGCCGTGAAGAGACTTAGGACTTCGGAGGAAGGTCTTGTTGACTCCCAGTGGTCTGAAGACCCAGAGGTGGAGAAGTTGGTCTTAGATGAAGACGACGAGGAGTTGGAAGAAGGGGAGATCCCCAAACAAGAGGAGCAGGCGTGCGTAGTTCGGGTGTTCTGCAGAGAGGAGCTACCGGCACTCATTGTGGAATTACTCAAGGCACTGAATATGCCCATTGGTGGTCCATTTCAGGATGAGACACTGGAGGATCCCTTATTGCAGGCAATTCGCAGGCCACAGAGGGTGTTCCCGGTACATCAGGTCATTCGACACATGATCCAGGATGAGTGGGACCTGCAGGAAGCTGGTCTTAAGGGATCAAGAGCGATGGTGCATCTTTATCCACTGTGACACCAGGACTGTGGACTCTTTTGGTCCCCGAAAGTTGACGCGGCGGTGTCGGCTGTCACGGTGAAGACTATGATCCCGGTTGAAGGCAATGCTGCTCTCAAGGATGCCCAAGATCGCAGGTTGGACTCCTTGTTGAAGCAGGCTTTCGATGTCAATGCCCTTTTGTTACAAGCCTCCATCTGCGGGGCCTGTGTGGCAAGGGCCTGCCTTCAAATGTCGCAACGGCTATAGTAGCAAGAGGGGGCAGCGGACCAGGCTGGAGAGGCTGCCCGTCTGGAGTCAGGGGCTGCTTATTTGGAGGACATCCACTATGATCTGATTCGGGGGCTGTTGAACTCCATGGCGTCGGTAGTTGTGGCCCGCCGCTACCTATTTTTATTTATTTATTTAACATTTTTTATATACCACCTTTCAGATTCTCAAGGCGATTTACATAGAACAGAACTTGTTTACATAAAACGTTTCATTAGAACCTATGATTGCGGAAATGGGCATCGGATAGTTCCTTATTTAGACAGTTTTGTATACCGCCTTATCCTTCAATCAAAGCGGTCACAACACAATTGGGGGATACATTTAACACGTGGGGATATGAGACACATACATTAATACAGGGAACATGGGCTATGGAGGGTTAAGTGGCTTGCCCAAGACCACAAGGAGCATCTGTGGGACTAGAAACCCCAGTCCTTCCGGCCCAAGGTTGCTGTCCTCTGGTGGGATTTGAACCTCCGACCTTCCGGCCTGAAGTACCTTGCCCCAACCACTAGGCTACTCCTCCCCTTAGTAAGCTTCCTTTCAGGGGTAAGCTGCTCTTTGGTGAGGACCTTGACAAGCTGGTTAAGGACCTAGGGCAGTCCAAAGGTGGACGGCTTCCTGAAGATAAGCAAAAGCAGAATCATGCTCCGCTGGTGTCCTGGAGTCAGCCGCGGGACTTCAGGCGTTTTCAGTCTTCCTGGTTCACCCCCTTTCAGAGAAGTAGATTTTCCTCCAGGGGACAAGGGTTTCGTGGATTCAGGGGAGCGGGCAGATGTTTTACCACCCTCTCGACCTCGGGGCCCAAGAAAGCACAATGATATGAGGGGGGGTCCAGGCAGGGGTGCAGCCCGTGGGCGGATGTCTGCAGCATTTTTACCCAGCCTGGGTCTAGATCACCTCTGACCAGTGGGTCTTGGAGGTTGTCCGAGAAGGTTAGGCCCTCGAGTATGCTCGCCCACTGGGCGAGTCCTTCGGTCAGTCTCCCTGCAAAGCTTGATCCAAAGCGTCAGCTGTTCAAGTAACGCTAACCCAACTACTGCAGCTAGAGGCAGTGGTGCCGGTTCCTTCAGCAGTATGGCTGTGGTCAATACTCCATTTATTTCATAGTACCGAAAAAGGAAGATTCTTTCCGTCCCATTCTCGATCTCAAGCGAGTGAACAGCTGTCTGCGGGTTCTGCATTTTCACATGGAAACTCCAAGTCTTGATCAATGCCTCTGCTCAGTCTGTGACAGCCATCCCGGGGATTCTTCGGCGGCTTTGACCCTGCCCTCCTCGGCTGATCTGCCTGCCTCGGGGTCGGGGGAGCCTGGTATCTCAGTCATGCCTTTGCTCCTATAACGGCTCCTGCAGTGCCCAATCCTCCTTCCCCCTCCACTTCTTCTCCTGCAGTACCAGGTTGGGGATTCTGCAACTTCAGAATTTTCTCTTATTCCAGCATGCCTGGAATCTTTGGAAAAGCGGACATTTGTTGCCTTTCTCTCAGCCAAGTCCCTCTTCTTTGGCTGGGGGCCACAAACGCCCCTACACTGTTCACTCCCCTCGCCCTTCCAGGGGGAATCTGTGAGAGGATGAAGGTTCGGGTGATTGGATATGGGGAGTGCCTCTCTTGCATCTTTCTCTGATCAGGTGTCTGAGGCTGAGGAGGATGAGCTTTCTCCTATAGAAGACTATTCTAACTCACTGTAGTCTGTCTCTGCTGCTGGGACGAGATTCCGAGTCTAATTGCTCAGTTTATCAAAGAACTCCATATCTCTTCGGGGCCTGCATCCGCCCAACCCCCTTCCACCACGATCCCATCGTAGGAGGAATTAAGAGGCTCACTCCTGCCTTTCCCTTCCCATTGGAACTACAGCAAATGGATGTAGTGGAGTGGGACATTCCTTACTCTCCTCTAAACAGGCTCGCCATCTGGGGCAGATCTATTCCTGGTCTGTGGTGGATTTGGATCAGTGGTTGCAGTTCCCTAGGGTAAATGCCCTCATCACCGTTGTGACAAAGCACACCACCATCCCTGTGGAGGGTGGTTCCGCTCTCTGGGACCTTCAGGACCGTAAAGCGGAAGGTTTGTTCAAGACAGCATTTTCTTCATCCTCTTTGGCTTTACAGGTCCGTGTGCTGTTTTCGCTGGATTCAGCTGTTGGCAGAGGATGACTATGCCATCCACCTAGAATCATTGGCGGCCTTCATAGCAGACACCTTTATGATCTCCTCTGTCTGTCTTCTTGGAGCATAGCAGCAGTCAGTGTGTTCCACCGGTGGCTTTGGCTCCGCAACTGGTCAGCGGATGTGGCATCCAAGGGTCGCCTAGCCAAACTTCCCTTAAAAGGAAGTCTGCTGTTTGGCAAGGATCTTGAGAAGCTGGTCAAGGACCTCCTCGGTGAGTCCAAACCGCAGCACTTACCTGAAGATCAACCAAAGAGCTCCTCTAAGTGGATGCCTCCTTTGACCTCATCGCAATCAAGATTTCGGGACTCCCGGAAGTACCGGCCTGGGAAGCAGTCCTCAGCTTTTCCTGCATTGCCAAATTGCGCCATGTCCCTTTGAGGCACGTGACGTCCCTACATCTGAGGAGCAGCAAGCATCAAGTCCACTCTTCACTGACGGGGCGAGAACCCATCCTGCAGTGACGCAGGTAGGAGGACGTCTATGGTGTTTCAACGACGAATGGGTCCTAATAACCACAGACTGCTGGGTCCTAGATATCATTCAGCATGGCTATGTCCTCGATTGCGCAAGACCCATACAAGACGCCTTTGTTGTCTCTCCCTGCAGGGCCCCACCAAAGCAGGCTGCTGTCAACAGCACCCTTCAACGTCTTCTGCAGTTGCAGGCCATTGTGCCAGTAACCCCAGAGGAGTAGGGGTCAAGGGTGTTGTTCCATCTACTTTGTCATCCTGAAGAAGGACGGCTCCTTCCTGCCTATTCTCGACTTGCAGGGCATCAATCGCAACCTCCGGATTCCCTCCTTTTGCATGGAGACCCTTCGGTTTGTCATTTAGGCGGTCAGGACAGGAGAGTTCCTAGCCTTCTTGAACCTCGCCGAGGCCGTCTTTCACATTCCCGTTCATGCAGATCAACAACGGTACCTCTGCTTTGTGGTCTTCAGCGCTCATTTTCATTTTGCCGCTATGTCCTTCGGCCTTGTGACAGTTCCGTGCACCTTCTCCAAAGTCATGGTTGTGGTCACGGCAGCACTCCGGCATGAGGGGATCTGCATCCATCCTTATTTGGATGACTGGTTGATTCGTGGCAAGTCTTACCTTGAGATGCTCAATGCTATGCAGTGGGTAATACAGTTCCTCGAACAACTCGGTTGGGTCATCAACCACGGCAAGAGTTCCCTCATGCCGTCGCAGACCCTCGAGTTCCTCGGTGCCCGGTTCAGCACCGTCTTAGGCAGGATCTTCCTTCCCCAGGACTGTTGGTTCAAGATCCGCAGTCAGTTGCACCACTTCTGTTGTGTCCAGTTCCCACAGCTTGGGATTATCTCCAACTCCTGGGTGTCATGGCTGCAACGTTGGACCTGGTCCCGTGGGCGAGGGCGCACATGCGCCAGCTTCAGTGTGCCCTCCTTTCTCGCTGGTCTCCTGTGTCTCAGGATTACCATATTCTGCTTCCACCGGCTGTCCGCCACAGCCTCCACTGGTGGACATCCAGTCGCAATATGATAAAGGGTATGCCTCTCGAATCTCCATCTTGGACTCCCCTAACGACCGCTGCCAGCCTCTCAGACTGGTGTGCTCACAGCTTGGGTCACACAGCACAAGGTCTGTGGGCTCCTCAGGAGGCACACTGGCTCATCAATCGCCTGGAGGCCCGGGCCATCCGCCTGGTCTTGTTCTGCTTCTAGAACCTTTTACACAGTCAGTTGGTATGAGTCCTTGCCAACAATACGACTGCCATGGCTTACATCAATGACCAGGGTAGCACCAAGTGCCGCGGAGTGGCTCAGGAGATGACTCGGCTGTTCCCTGGGTCAAAGTACATCTCCAAGCTCTCTCGGCACAGCATATTGCAAGTGAACTGAACGTCTAGGTCAACTTCCTCAGTCGTCACCTTCTGGATCCAGGCAAGTGGGAGCTTGCCCCATGGGCCTTTAGCCGCATCATTTGGCACTGGGGACTGCTGGGTATGGATCTCATGGTGACAGGCAGCACTTGTCTGACTAGTCTAGCAGGACTCCAGGAAAGGAAATTAGCAGTAAGGAAAATCTCAACTTAGCTATATCAACAGTCTCTCTGCAAGAGCCTGTAAAAGATTATCTTATGTCCCTTTTAAGGCTTTTAATTTTCTGATACCCCTCCACCCCACACACATTATTTCTCTACGGGGTACTGTATCTGAAAGTGAAGCCATAGCTGTAAATAGTGCTTCTGCCAGGAATGAATCATCATTGCTAGCTCATGCATCATAATTAGCCAGCATTGTCCCTGCGGACACATCTCCCCATCAATATTTTAAAATTGGTCTCTTAACCATCAAAATGGCCAGCATCAGAAACTTGCTATCCAGTTTCATCCCTTTATTTTCCTGGAATGGTGCCCGACATCCCTTTATTTTCCTGGAATGGTGCCCGATCTGCCAGCATAAGCAGTTTATATGTCCACTCAGTCCTCTTCCCCGTAATCGATCGGCAACTTAAGAACGTAAGAAATGCCATAGTGGGTCAGACCAAGGTCCGTCAAGCCCAGTATCCTGTTTCCGACAGTGGCCAATCTAAGTCACAAGTACCTAGCAGTTTCCCAAAAAGACATGCAGGTTCCATAATGCTTGTATTGGTGCAAGTAATGGATTACCTAGGTCCTCTTAATAACGACTAAGGACTAGGTCCAAAATGGTGTCCCTTCTTGTCTGTTCATGAACCAGATGTTCCAAGAATCAGTTATTTATTTCATCTAGAAACTTTATCTCCCTAACATATCCAGCCATGACACTGACCCAGTCAATACTGGGATAATTGAAATTTCCCATTATTATTACTGTATTGTAACGTTTGTGAGCTTCGCTGATTTCTTTGAGTATTTAATCATCCATTTGTTCATTCTGGCCAAGCGGTCGGTAGTACACCCCCACTACCATCGCCTTCCCCTTTTTATATGGAATTTCAATCCATAGAGATTCTACCATATATTTTGTTTCCTGCAACACTCTAATCCAGTGTGATTCAATGTTCTCTCTAACATAGAGCGCAACCCCTCCACCAATTTGATCTACCCTATCATTACAATATAATTTGTACCCAAGTATCAAAGTGTTCCATTAGTTGTTCTCCTTCCACCAGATTTACCAGTCGTATCTGACCTCTCATTTAGTGCTATTCTAACTCCTTCGTCAATCACCATAGCTCTCCCAGCCCATAGCACTCCAGGAAAGCATGCCTAAAATTCCCTTCACGCATTTTTACACTTCTGACATTGGCCATTCTCCCACTTCTTCCTCCAATTCCTCACCAATTTTCCAAGTACGGACTATCCCCCAAATCATTTCTTATTCTTACTTTTCTTTTATTCCACCTCTGTAAAATCACAAAAATAATTCATTTTCTTTATTACTCTTTTCAAGATTTGCATTCTGTTTCACCTCAGATATTTTCTAAAAGGGCGGTATATCAAATCCAATAAACAATAACAATGATATGATTAAAAAAAAATAAAGTCCAGCAGATTTCATGTTGCCCATCATGTGGCAAAAAAATATCCTTAATGATTCGTCACATCAAGTCTGTCTGCTGCCTTAGGCCTTCCCATGATGTCCCAGTTGTATCATCTGTTTTGAGGATGTCTCTTAAGCAAGAAGATCCCATAGACTGAGGTTGAAGGAGAAACTGTTGCCTCCTTCAAAGTCTGAATCACCATCCTCTGCCTTATCAGTGATTAAGATGACATCACATTCAGTTTCTTGTTCTGTCCTAGTATATTCTAGTCTTGCCAAGGTTCATAGGTGTTAAACAGGCCGTTCTATTTTCCTTTCCTTAGCAGCACCTCGCTTGTTTTAACAGTTTTGTAAATCGCTCTATGCCTCTGGTCTGAGCAATATATTGTTTTCAAATAAAGATAAAGAAGGAAAAATGATTCCAAATAAGAACATAAGAAGTGCCATACTTGGCCAGACCAAGATCTATCAAGCCTAGTATTCTGTTTTCCAAAAGTGGCCAATCCAGGTCACAAGTACCTAGCAGTTTCCCAAAGAGACTCACAGGTTCCACAATGCTTGTATTGAGGCAAGCAGTGAATTTCCCAGGTTCTCTTTAATAATGGTTTATGGACCTTTCCTCCAGGAAATTGTCCAAACCCTTTTTTAAACCCAGCTACAGTACACTAACAGCTTTTACTACATCCTCCGGTAACGAATTCCAGAGTTTGATTATGTGTTGCGTGAAAAATATTTCTCTTATTAGTCTTAAATGGATTACACTGTGGCTTCATTGCATATCCCCTAATCTTTCTACTTTTTGATGGCATGAACAGTCAATCTACTTGTACCTATTCCACTCCATTCATTTATTTATAGACCTCTATCATATCTCCCCTCAGCTATCTCTTTCCCATGTTGAAAAGCCCTAACTTTTTTTTTATTTATAATATTTAATTACATATCAGGAAAAGGACGAAAAACGTATACAATATACAAAGAGTGAACACTGCAATTATACATAACTCCAGTTCACATCAAGGGGGTGCTCAAAAGCAAACAAACCCAATTGTAGCCAGTGATATTAAGCTCCCTTAAATAGTCAGAACTACCACTCAACTAACTAATTAGTCTTATCCATCAACAATTTTAACAATTGTTCTACCTCACAGAAAATATATCGTTTACCTTGAAAAATTATTTGACACTTTCAAAGAAATTTCAGATAAAAAGAGCCCTAACTTTTAACCCTTTGAAGGCCTACTTTAAATTTTTAATCCACATTCTGCAGCCGGGTTAATTTTTGCATATTTCAGGAAAATTGTACCCGTCTTATTCAATATGTTCTAATAGTGATTTGCCTTCTGCTATGGTCATGTATTATATACCATTTGATAAGAATATTTAGTCAGAATTTTGGATCCCGAGAGTTTTGGGCTCGGCCTGGAAAGGGTTAAGCCTCTCCTTATAGGGATATCCTTCCATCCCTCTTTACCATTTTGGTGGCTCTTCTCTTACATTTTCTAATTCCCCTATATCCTTTTTAAGATACGGCAACCAGAATTGCATACAATATTCAAGGTGCGATAACACCATGTAGCAATACAGAGACATTATTTGTATCTTTGGGTTTATTCTCCATTCCTTTCCTTATGATTCCTAACATTCTCTTTGTTGTCCTGGCCGCCGCGGTATACTGTGCGGAGGGTTTCAACGTCTTATCCACAATGACACCTAAATCTTTTTCCTGAGTGGTGGTTCCTAATATGGAACCTTGCATCATGTAACTATAGGGTTGATCTTTCCTAGGTGCATAACTTTGCACTTGTCCACATTAAATTTCATCTGCAATTTGAGCCTCCAGTCTTCCAATTTATGAAGGCCCTCTTGCAAATTTTCACTGTCCTCTTGTGTTTTTAACATCTTTGAATGATTTTTTGTCATCTGTAAATTTGATTACCTCATTCGTTTATTCCCATTTCCAGGTTATTTATGAATATGTTAAAAAGCAGCGGACCAAGCACAGGTCCCTGGGGTACTCAGCTATTCATCTTTCTCCACTGGGAAAATTGGCTATTTAACCCTACCCTTTGCTTTCTGTTTTTTAACCAGTTCTTTAATCACAATAGTATACTGCCTCCTGTCCCATAACTTTTTAATTTCTCCAATAGTCTCTCATGAGGGATCTTGTCAAAGGCTTTCTGAAAATCCAGATATACTATATTGGCCGTCTCACCTTTTGTCTACCTGTTTATTCACACCTTCAAAAAATATAACAGATTAGTAAGACAAGACCTTCCTTGGCTAAGCCATGTTGGCTTTTTCCCATTAAACCATGACTATCTACATGTTCAGTAATTTTGTTCTTTATAATGGTTTCTGCATTTTGCCCGGTACTGATGTCAGGCTGACCGAGTACAGGCTGACCGGCCTGTTGTTTCCTGGATGACCCCTGGACCCCTTTTAAAAATTGGCATTACATTGGCCATTCGCCAGTCTTCAGGTATTACAGATGATTTTAATGGTAGTTCACAGATTACTAATAGTAGGTCTTCAGTCTTATATTTCAATTCTTTCAACACCCTCTGATGTATACCATCTGGTCCAGGTGATTTGCTACTCTTTAGTTTATCAAACAGTTATATCTTCCTGGTTTATCACTATTTCTTTCAATTTTTCTGATACATCATCTTTAAATACCATTTCAGTCATGGGTAACGTCCCTAAATCTTCTTCAGTAAAGACTGAAACAAAAAATTCATTCAGTCTATATGGCCTTGTCCTCTCTTAGTGCTCCTTTTTACCCCTCCATCATCTAATGGTCCAACTGACTCACAGGCTTTTTGCTATGAATGCACTTGGAAAAAGTCCTTGTTATGCATTTCTGTTTGCATAGCAAGCTTTTTATTCAAATTCTCTTTGCCTGCCTTATCAATACCTTGCATCTAACTTGCTAGTGCTTATGATGTTTCCAATTTTCGTTATTTGGCTCCTTTTTCCATTTCCTGACAGATACCTTTTTGGCTGCAACAGCCTCACTAACCTCGCCTTTAAACCATGCTGGCAGTTTTTTGCACTTCCTTGCACTTTTCTTAAAGTGTGGAATACAACTGGTCTGGGCTTACAAGATAGTATTTTTAAACAACTCCCATGCTTGATGTAAATCTTTAACCTTTGCTGCTGCTTTGTCAGAAGCTGAGAAAAGTTCGCAGCGTGACTACATATGTCTAGATGAGAAAAATGTTTAGATGATTTTAATCTGTAGAAAAGGACCAGGAATCTTCAGAGATGGCACCAAGACACCATACTGCTGTAAGAACATTCTTAGGGGGCAGTTTCTCCAAATGGGCGCGTTTTGCAGATGCCATGATAATCCCGAATCTCTCTTCTAAGCCAGGGTATGTGGACTATGATCTCAGTCTCTCAGATTTACTGCTAATGCTTGGCATAGTACTTGCATCGTGCCAAAGAGAATCCTCCCTTTGGAGTTCATAAGATATTATGTGTATGGGTAATTTATTATATTGTGCTTAGAAATTCCTCTTAATTAAGCCTGTGGCACCCAACACGATGATATCTTTCTGCCACATTTTCTTGGTCTCCGAATGCATTTCTTGGTACTTGAAGATTTTCTACCCCTCAATGTGATTCACAAAGTGGTTCAATGCTGTTCTGATGTTTTTTTCCTTTACCACTCTATCCAGCTTTCTCGCATCCACCTTGTTATCGGTCGGAATGGCAGTATCCAAGGTGATCATTACCTCTTCATTCTCTGTAATTCTTTTAGGGTCATGATCCCAGTGCTTCCTTATCATCATCCCTCCAGGCCAGTCCATTCACTTATGGGTAGTCAGCCGCTTCCATCAGCCGAGGACTGAGCATGACAGAGAGTCTTGATGCATCGTAAAGGAGCTCCTTCTATAGCTCCTGACTCGTCTCTCAATTCTCAGCAGCTAGGAAGAGCTCCCATGTGGTGGATTCCCTGAAGGGAAGATTTGTTGGATTGCTTAGCTCAACAGGAAAAAAGAAAAAGGGCATTGCTTTCAAAGAATTTGGCGACTGGAGAGGTTGCAGAGAAGGCTGGGAGCACACCCACCAGGAATCTGGCAGGGGAATAAGGACGGGCGGTAGGAGCAGGGCCTGCCTCAGTACAGGGGTCTGTGAGGACCAGAAGCTGCCTCAGGGTTCACTACCTGGGAGCTCCTGGTCCCTCCCCCTCCTTCCCAGCAAGAAAGCCAGAAGCCTGTTAGCTACAGGTTCCCTGGCTATCCTTCCGCTGGAAGGACACACGCGGTGCAGGTTAAACAAAAACAACAACAACAAAAAGGGCGACCTGGGTGGGGCGGGGTCGTTTGGGGTCGGGGATGGCAAGGTTTGCAGCAGCGGAAGGCTTACTCTTGAGCTCTTGGGTTCTTTTTGCTATGTCACCCTTTGGCGCGGGAGCAGGCTCCTGATATCGTTATCTTGGTGTGACTGGGGTTCGGTTGATTGGGGCAGTAAGTGGGGCATCTGCAGCATGTTTTTCTTTTTTTGTGGCAGCGCTTATGGAGGAAGGCTCGGCCGCGCCAGGGGGGGGGGATCTATTGAAGCCAGCCATGTCACAGGATCATTTCCTCTGCACACCAGGGGAAGCAGAGAAAGGCCATAATGAAAGTTAAAAAAAAAAGCCGATGGGGGATGATTCTGCACCTTGGACAGCTGCTCCTAAGAGTAAAGAAGTGCTGGAACCGATTTTTTTCTCCCCCCCTCCCCCTGGATTTCATCCTGTCTCTGCACAAGGCCTATTGTGTGTGTGTGGGGGGGGGGGGGGGAGATAGGGTAAGTGAGTTTGATGCCTGGCAGAGGCAGGGCTCCCCATGTCCTATGTGTTCTGGGGGGGGGGGGGCTCCTTCAATATCTGGGGTGATCAGTGAATTCCAGAGTTAGGAATAGGGCAAATTTCTCAGGGAGAGGAGCCCAATGTGTTTCGTTTTTTTCACGGAGAGGAGCTGTCAGCGCTCAATATTGTGCAGATGTCACCCCAGGTGGAGGAATCCCTGGAGGATCAACTGCTGCAGGAATTCAAGGGGGCGCTAGCGTGCTTCTCGGTTCAGAGTGACAAAGAAGATGGTTGAGTCGGATTGGGAATTTCCGGAGGCTATCTTACGGGGTAGCAACCCCATGGGGCATCTCTATCCTATCCTGCAGGAGGAGAGGGAGCTCCTCCAGATGCCTAAGGTGGATGCTTCGGTCTCTTCAGTGATCAAGAAGAACACCATTCTTGTGGAAGGCGGGGCAGCCCTTAAGGACCTGCAAGATTGGAAGCTAGAATCCCTTTGATTCAAGTGCTCTGGTTCTGCAGGCCTCCATTTGTGGGGCCCATGTAGCCAGGGCATCCATTCAGTGACTGTAGGGTAGAGCTCTGCCTGACCTGGAGGGCAGATGTTTTTTAAGATTTGGTGAGGGTTTCATCAAAGATGATGGCCTTGGTCATTTCAGCACGCTGGTTTATCTGCTTCGTAATTGGGCAGCATACGCTTCATCCAAATCCAGGCTCGGTAAGCTCTGCTTTAGGGAGGCACTGGACAAGATCATAAAGGACTTGGGTGATCTGTCTGCTGGAGGATTGTCCTAAGGGGCCAAAACTGGAGAGTCCTCAGAGGGGGGGCACCTCGAGATTTTCGGAGGTTCCGAGCATCTTGTTTTGTGCCCTATCATGGGGAACCAGGGGGCAACCCTTTCAAGGGGCCAGGGGTTTCGGTCGGGCTATTTCTTCTCCCTGCCAGCCCTGTCTAAGAAACCCCAATGACGTTATAAAGGCCCAGGTGGAGGTGGCGGTCAGTTACAACACTTTCACTGCATGTGGGCTACGATCACGACTGACCAATGGGTCTTGGAGATAATCTTCGATGGATATATGCTGGAGTTTGCGAGGCCCCTTTCTGATGCTTTTGTTGAATCGCCCTGCAGGGCCCCGGAGAAGCGGTAAGTGATTCGCTCCACCCTTCATTGGTTATTACAGCTGGAGGCAGTGCTACCGGTACCCCACGATGAGTGTGGCTCCAGTCGGTACTCCATTTATTTAGTGATACCCAAGAAGGAAGGGTCTTTTTGGCCCATCCTCTATCTCAAGTATTTGAACAGGGCCTCGAGAGTGCCTCATTTCCGGATGGAAACCTTTGTGCGCTGTCATTTTAGCAGTAAGGCAGTGCGAATTCCTGTCCTCATTGGATCTCGCAGAAGCCTATCTGCATATCCCCATCAGGCCTGATAACCAGCAGTTCCTGCGGTTCGCATTGCCCATGGGGCACTATTAGTTAAGGACATTGCCCTTTGGCCTAACTACCACGCTGCGCACCTTCACAAAAGTGATTGTGGTGGTGGAGGCATTGCATCAGGAGGGGATTCTGGTGCACCCCTATCTTGACAACTGGCTCATCAGGGCAAAATCAGAAGCGGAGGTCTTCTTAGCTACACAGCCGGTGTTGGAGCTTCTGCAGCAGCTGGGCTGGGTGGTCAACTTCACCAAGAACCAGCTGCAGCCTGTCCAGAGTCTGGTTTATCTCGGCGCCAAGTTCGATATGGGGGAGGGGGTGGCGTCCCTTCTCAAGGATAGCGTGCAGAAGCTATTGGCCCAGGTGCAGATGTTTCGGTGCATGCAGGCGCCGACCACCTGATATTACATGTAACTGTTGGGCTCTATGGCGATGCTGGACCTGGTGCCGTGGGCCAGAGCACATATGAGGCCATTGCAGTAAATGCTCCTGTCACAGTGGTCCCCTCAATGGCACCCATTGTCTCGGAAGTTGTGATGCCTGGAGGGAGCGAGAGCAAGTCTGGAGTGGTGATTGGAGCCCATTCATTTGCAGGCAGGCATGCTGTTGGTGCAGCCGCAATGGACATTGGTGACCACGGATGCCAATCTCACAGGGTGGGGGACACATTGTCTCGGTCACATATTGCAGGGCTCCTGGTCCCCGCAGGAATGCTCTTGACCGATCAAACGGCTTGAGATGCGAGCGGTGTTCTTGGCACTACAGAATTTCCATCCATTGGTAAGGGGAAAGGCCCTCGGTATCTTCTCCAACAATGCGATGACTGTGGCCTATGTCAACCGGCAAGGGGGCACGGGCAGTGTGACCCTGTTGGAAGAGTGTCAATCCCTTCTGCTGTAGGCGGAGGAGCATTTAGTGGCTCTGTCAGCGGCCCGTTTCGTGGGGAAGGACAATGTTCAAGCAGACTATTTGAGCCTGCACAGATTGGATCCCGTAGAATGGGAGCTCAATGCGACAGTGTTCCACGACATCACGATGTGTTGAGGGGTGCTGGTCATGGACTTCATGGCTACTCTGTCCAATGCCAAGGCAAGTCTGTTCTTCAACCAGCACAGAGAACACATGTCTGAGGGGCTCGACACCCTCACTCAGGTCAGGTCAGCCAAGGGGCTCCTGTATGTCTTCCCACCATGGGTGCTAACTGGGTGCCTTCTGCAACAAATAAAGACTCACAGCTGTCTTGTGATTCTCATTGCATTGGACTGGTCTTGGAGGCCCTGGTATGAGGATCTCGCTTGTCTTCTGGTCGATCGTCCTTGGAGGTTGCCCAGCAGGATCAATCTGTTGGCTCAGAAGCCAGTTCTGATACCGCAGGTGGATTGATTTTTTGCTTACAACTTGGCTCTTGAAGGGGTGCAGTTGCGTCGCCAGGGCTACTCCCTGGTGGTCATTTCTACCATGCTAAAGTCCAGAAAGCTTTCGACCACGCTAGCCTATGTTCAAGTCCGGCACATATTCGAGGATTGGTGTTTGAATGGGGACGTCTGTACTTTTGCTTCTTCGCTTCCTGACCTTCTGATGTTCCTTCAAGGTGGACTGAACAAGGGGTTGGCCCTTAATTCCCTGACTGTGCAGGTGGCCACCTTAGGCTGCTATTGGGAGCAGGTGCAGGGCAAGTCATTGCCGATGTATCTGGAGGTGTTTCAGTTTCTTAGGGCCATAATGCTCGTCCATCCTCATTTGCGGCCTGTTGTTCCACCGTGGGACTTGAACCTAGTGTTGGAGGTGCTGGTACCCTTTGAACCTATTGCTAGGGTGTCTGTGAGAGATCGCACCTTGAAAACAGCATTGTTGGTGGCGCTCTGTTCCACTCAGCACGTCTCCTATTTGTAGGCTCTTTCATATAGAGAATCTTTCCTGTGGTTTACAAAGGAAAAGGTAGTGTTGCGGCCTGTGCTGTCCTTTCTGTCCAAGGTGGTGTCTAGTTTTCACCTTATATTTCCCTGTCGGCCTTTTTGACCCTCAGAAACTCAGAGCGAGAGTGTTGACTGCACCGACTGGATCTCTGTCGGTTGTTGAAAAGATATCTCAATGGGACGGAGTCCTTTCGTAAGTTGGATGTGTTCTGTGTCCTCTAAGGCCTCCATTGCCTGATGCTTGAAGCAGGCCGTCTGCACAGCATACAAGATGTGGGATGAAGATTCCGCCGTTGGGCCTCAGAGCGGAGAGCTATACGATTTCCCCCACCAGTGAACATTTGCAAGGCAGCAACATGGTCGTCGCTCCATACCTTCACAAGGCACTATCAGCTGGATGTGCAGGCAGCAGGGAACGTGGTAAGTTGTGCCTCTGTGCTTCAAGTCAGACTTGCAGATCTCTCCCATGTTTCAGTACTGCTCTGGTACATCCCATACGTAACTTGACTGGCCTGGTGGGACAGTAAGGAAGGAGAAATTAGACCTTACCTGCTAAATTGTCTTTCCTTGAGTTTCCTCCAGGCCAATCCAGTCCAGGACCAATCTGGTATCTGAAGGAACTGTGTCCGGCCCACATATAGCTGTAATGTTCTCAGTAGGGACTTATATGAAGGCTTTCAGTTTGGCAGATGGGGTGTGTCCCCTAGTGCAAGGGTCAGCTGAGCAGTTGGGTTTTGCTCACCTGCCCTGTCCTTACTATGTATATGCTGTAAACAGTGCATAGGTAGTACATTGTTGTTTACGAGACCTAGGCAGGATGAGTGCTCTGTACCTTCTCCTCTTCCTTCTCGTCAGAGTGGATGCTCTTGGGGGAGAGGGGAGAGGTTTTTTTTTTGGGGGGGGGGGTGGTTGGATTTAGTTGTTTGGATGTTAGTATTGTTATCTGCTTTGTTCAGGAGGAGACTAGAATCAGGAGCTGTAGAGGGAGCTCTTATACTGATGCATCAAGACTCTGTCATGCTCAGTCCACAGCTGCTGGAGGGGGCTAACTATCCATATGTAACTGGACTGGCCTGGAGGGAACTCAAGGAAAGACAATTAGCAGATAAGGTCTAATTTCTTCTTTTCAGGCACAGTGATGTTGTAGCGTTTACAGAGTTTCCATTAGATAAGGCATGCTACTTTATTGTGTCTTTCTGTTTAGAAATGTTCTGCCATTAGAACGTCAGAGCCCACAGAATCAACATGTCTGTTTTGCTAGTTTTTTCAATGCTCTCTGTAAACCATCTTATCTGTAAGCCACTGTCCTGGGCTGCAACTATCAACCTCTCATCCTTCAGTTTCATTTTACCCCTCCTTAATCATTCATGTGTCCATTCTTGATTGCAAAAAGGTTTCTGGAGTAACACTCTGTATTTCCCACTGTATTTATGTATTTGCCACTTGCTTTTCCTCGTTTGCTGATCTATTTCTTTGAAGAGTTTTTTTTTCCTCTTGTATTGCAAATTCTGTTACTTCATTCCCTGTGGATTCTCACTCATTCCTTCAAGTTATCAGAGCGTTTGTCAAAT
The DNA here is from genome assembly GCA_033557465.1 of Ichthyophis bannanicus. NCBI lineage: Eukaryota > Metazoa > Chordata > Amphibia > Gymnophiona > Ichthyophiidae > Ichthyophis > Ichthyophis bannanicus. Next base: position 921,523,342 of record CM066032.1, on the reverse strand, counting down.
TTTGATGATAAAGACAAATTCTGGACGTTTTAGATATTCAAACTTACTTTTATACCGCCTCTCTACGATTCAAAATGGTTTACATAGAACCCAAAACTTGAGCAGTTTGTGGGGATGCACATTGTTGTACACTGAAAATTAACATAATGAATAGAGCAATATGGGGAATGAGATATAACTTATTTTATTTTAAAGAAACATTTATTTTAAAGAAACATTACAGTTTGGATAAACTGTAATGTTTATTTACTTTCATATTTCAGCACTTTTTGCGTATTTGGATCCGATGATGCAGTTAAATAGGTCTGGAGGCCTATGATAGTAGCTCTGTATGTGTAATCAGTCTCTGAGTCCTAGCCCTCCTTCAGCTCTAGGGATGTTCAGTTCTCCAGGAACAAGCAGGAAGTCGGTCCTCACATATGGGTGACGTCAGTGCCGATGGAGCCCGCGCAGAGCATTTCCCCAGATTTCCCACACAAAAGTGCCATCTTACTCAATCTCCCTTTTTCCGAGGAGCCCTTCGGACATGCGTCTCATCCCCGGAAAAAGTTTTCTCTGTTTCCAACCGGTTTTTGCTCTACTTGCCTTCGCCGGTCCTCTTCCTGCTTCCTGAGCGCCTCTACTTCGACTCTGGTCTCAGGGGTTTTTCTTTTCTGCCTTTTTTTGTTTTTACCGCACTTCATGCCCTTTTTAACCGCTGGCTGCGTCGAGGATCTTCAACCTCGCGGTGTTCTTTTTGCCCCAATGGCCTCCGGCAGTCTCTGGAGTTGGAGAGGGAGTGGCCCAGTAAGGTACCTCGAACCGATATGGAGGCTTCTGGTGAAGGCGCCCGGTCTCCTGAGAGTTGTCTCGGTGAGGACCCCCTCTCCTCCTCGACACTCGACCTGGTCACCCCGGCATTGGTGTCGAAGGGTCCCACTTGCGAGTGGGAGGCCCAAATGCTGGCCTTGCAGAGCAGCGTTTCTGTGTTCCTTACCGCCCAGCAGGTTCTGATGCCCAACCCCGCTGGCACACGCCTCAAGACCGCAGGGACCTAGACCTCGAGGACTTGCCTGTCCGCCGTTGTTACTCCTGAGAGCCAGAAGGCTTGTGAGGATCCTTGGCGCGAGTCTCGATCTCTGTCCCATTTCTCAGGTGCGAGATCTTGGTGGGCCAGCGCCTCCGGCTCCGGGCAAGTTTTGGCCTCTGAAATCCGGTGCAGGTCACCGACCCGTCTCGAGCCGCCTGACCTTGAGTCTTCCATGGACTACTCAGACTGGGAGTCAGACTGAGAGACCTCCCCGGAGACTCGGTCCCACTGAGACCTCCTCCCCAACCCCTCCTCGCCGACCCAGAGGCGGTCACCTCCCTCCTGGAGTTCATCCAGGACATGGCGTGGGCCCTAGCGCTCGCCACTGAGTCTGAGGAGGAGCCCCACACTGAGGAGCTTGATATTCTGCAATATGAAGCTCCTCCCAGGGAGGTTCTCTCGGTGCTGGTTCCTCCCATTCTGAACCGCCTCCTACTCTGCATGGGGAGACCCCGGCCTCGGTCCCAATTGTGAGCAAGCGCTTGCACACTATTTATAAGGTCCAGTGAGGTTCAGGGTTTCGGAAAGCCCAGCTTCCCCACACCTCAATGATGGTCAAATTGGCCATGCGGAAGCTAAAGAGCCCGAAGACTCATTCATCCGTCCCCCCAGGCAGAGAGTCTAGTACCCTCGACGCCCTTGGGTGCAAGGCTTATCAGGGCTCCATGTTCTTATTCCGCATCCAAGTTTACCAATTATACATTGGGATGTTCCTCCATGATCTTGCTAGGGAGCTCTGAGGCTTCGTGGTAGGCCTTGATGGAGACTATCTCTGGTGTTTCCAGGCCCTGTCAAAGTCCGTCAGGGAATACTCTAAGTACCTCTCGCGAGTAGCGTATGATGGCTTTGAGCTTTCTGCCCTGCTGGCAGGCTTGGCTCCAGTTCTGGACCTGGAACAGTGAGTCCAGGAGAAGCTGCCGGATGTCCAGAGCCTTGGGGAATAGCTATTTGGCAAGCCCATAGAGGACAAGACTGCAGAGATCGAGATGGAGTACGTGACTCGTACTCGCCTCTTCTGGAAAATTTCCTCCCTCCCCAGGAAGAAGCAGCAGAGCAAGCAGCCTTTCTTCCAGTGAAAGGGGCTTCCGAACAGGGGCTACCTGGCCTATCCACCGGTGTCAACCCCCATTCAGTAAGCCGAAGGGCCCCAAGATCCAGTCCCCGTCTCCGGCTCAACCAACCTCGGGGTTTTGACGCCATCTGCACAGCCTCACCCCCTCTGGCAGGGCGGCTGTTCGTTGGGCGGCGTCTGGTCCATTTCTCCACTGATGCCTGTGTTCTCAGGTCATTCGGGAGGGCTATTATCTCCATCTGGACCAGGCCCCTCCTCCGTACTTTCTTGGGTAGCCACGTTGGCTTCCCCAGCACCAGGCTCTCCTGAGTCAGGAGCTTGCAGGCCTCCTTCAGGATGGCGCGATAGAGCCAGTCCCACCACACCTCCAAGGGTGGGGGTTTTGCTCCTGATACTTCCTCATCCCGAAGCAGACAGGGGGCCTTTGGCCCATCCTCGACCTGCGGAACCTCAACAAGTTCCTGGTGCAGGAGAAGTTCAAGATGCTCTCCCTTGGAACGTTACTGCCCTACCTCCTGCAGGGTGATAGGCTATGCACCTTGGACTTAAAGGATGCTTACGCTCACATCCTCATCCATCCCAAACACAGAAAATACCTCCGCTTCATGGTTCAGGGAAACCATTACCAGTACAGGGTACTTCCCTTCGGCCTCGCATCCGCCCCGCGGGTCTTCAAGAAGTGCCTGGCCGTGGCTGCAGCCCATCTGCGGCTGCAGGACATCTTTGCCTATCTATATCTAGATGACCTGGCTCATAACAGGGAGCATGGCCTCCGAAGCCAGGCAGGCCATGGACTGCACCATTCGCCTCCTGGAGCATCTGGAGTTTGTGATCAAATACCCAAAGTCCCACATCACTCCAGTTCAGTCCCTGGAGTTCATCGAGGCTCGCTTGGACACCCTTCAGGCCATAGGTTTTCTTCCTCAGGACAGGGCAGACTGTCTTGTGTCCCTGGCGTCTGAGGTGTGGTGCCATTGCACCGTCTCTGCCCGGACGATGCTTCGCCTTCTTGGCCACATGGCCTCCACGGTCCATATTGTGCCCAACACCCATCTCAACATGTGGACGGTGCAGTTGGCTGGCTGCCTCCGAGACTCCATCTCAGTCTTTCCCAGCGTGGTGGAGTTTCTGGCTTGGTGGCAGGAGTTTCTGAACCTGTTTTGCAGTATGCCCTTCCAAGCCTAGATGCATCAGGTGGTTTTGACCCCGGGCGCTTTCCTGGCAGGCAAGGGAGCCCACTGCAAGGGACAGTGCACTCAGGGGTCCTGGTCCCTCGAGGAGTCCCGGCAGCAGATCAACCTGCTGGAACTCCAGGTAATTTGCCTCGCTCTCTGGGTCTTCAGGGACTGCTTGCAGCACGAGCAGTGCTGGTTCAGACAGACAACCAGGTCACGATGTTCTGTGTGAACAAACAGGGGGGCACCAGCTCCTACAGCCTCTGTATGGAGGCGACTGCCCTGTGCTCCTTTGTGGTGAGCCAGGGCATGTCTGTCTGGGCCACATACCACCCGGATCAGGACAATGCATTGGCGAACTGGCTGAGCAGGTTCCTCTGGCCGCACGAGTGGCGCCTGTGTCCCCAAATGGTGTAGCACCTCTTCCAACATTGGAAGACTCCAGACTTGGACCTCTTTGCCAGCCCACCGAAATCGCAGCTTCCTCAGTTCTGCGGTCCCCTCCCGCATCCGGGCAGGGTGGACCCCAATGCCTTCCTCATCTCGTGGGACACGGGCTTACTATATGCCTTCCCCCCCCCACCCCTCTTTGCCCGGACCCTTCTCAAGGTCCAGTGGGACAGTGCTTTGATGATTCTCATAGCCCCGAAGTGGCCCAGGCAGCCTTGATTTCCCCTGCTGCTCCGCCTCTCGATGGAGCTCCTGGTCCCTCTCGGATTCTCACCGGAGCTGCTGATGCAGGAGGAGAGTCTGCTTCTTCACCCCAATCTGAGGTCCCTGTCCCTCACAGCTTGCGGCTGAGCAGGTCTCTCTAGCCTCCTACTATTTTCCCATGGAGATCGAGGACATTCTTTTGGCCTCACGAAAGGACTCGACCAGATGGGCTTACGCCTTCAAGTGGCGTCTGTTCTCGGTGTAGTGCTCGGATCTCTGAGCGGACCCATTTTCATGCCCTACCAGTTTGGTCTTGCGGTACCTGCTCCACCTCTCGTATTCTGGGCTGAAGTCTAACTCGGTCAGGGTTCAACTGAGTGCCATCTCAGTGAACCCCACCCCATTGAGGGCAAACCTCTTTCGGGGCTACTGCTTGTCTTTTTCGTTTCATGCTAGCCTGCTTTCCAAGCTCCCTACCTGCCCTCCTCCGGTGGAATGGGACCTCAATGTGGTCCTCACGCAGTTGACCAAGCCGCCCTTTGAGCCCATGGCTACCTGCCCACTATGGCACCTGTCATTGAAGATGGCCTTCTTAATAGCTTTCACCTCTACCCGGAGAGTCAGTGAACTCCAGGCACTGATGGCTGAGGCACCATACACGAGGTTCTATAGGAACCGGGTGGTCCTGTGGACCCACCCCAAGTTCCTTCCGAAAGTTGTCTCGGATTTTCATCTCAATCAAGAGATAGTGCTGCTTACTTTCTTCCCGAAGCCCCATGCCGACTGAGCGTCGGCGATTCTCCACACCCTGGATTGTAAGAGGTCTCTCTCTTTCTGCCTGCAGCGGACTTGGGACCACCGCAGATCCAGACAGCTCTTCATTTCCTTCGATCCCAGCCGCTTGGGGCTGGCAGTCACCAAGCGTGCCTTGTCCGTCTGGATGGCGGACTGCATCGCCTTTGCCCAGGATGAGGTTACAACACAACAGAAGCAAATATCACGTAGGATGCAAAAACACAGTCTGAAACGTGATATCGTGGAAAGACAGAGCCTTTATTGAACCATTGACAACCCGACACAGGCCGTGTTTCGCTACCCTTTGTCAGGGGTTTGTCTGGCATATGCTAAAAAACATAAATGTACAAATACTTAAAACATAAAAGAACAGAACACTCAAAACTTAATCACTAATACAATAAAAAAAATAAATAATAATGATAATCATATAATAAAATAATTCAAATGATAAAAGTATCAAACATATCAATTAAAAACATCAATTAAAAGTAAATAAATGAATAAAATGAAATAAACAAACTGAACAGATGCTCCCAAAATACAAAACATTCCATATATCTGAAACACATTAAAAAATGTGACATACAAAACATAAATACCTCTGATGAAGAACGTTAAATCAGAAGTTCTTGTACCATACTGTTCTTAAATTTAGAAACCTGTACACTCTAAAAGGAATATGAATAAATAATTAAAAACAATTATAAACAAATAATACATGAAATATATGAATGGGACATGGAGAACAGAGGAAATAGGCACCCAAATAATGAACATCATGTACCCTATAATAAAGGAGAAAGAGCAGAAGTGAGTCAGCGAGAGACTGAGAATGGCCAAAACGGGCACTCATGTGTATTCCAAAAGAGTGTGTACAAAAATTGCACGTAGATCTTATCACACATATAGAATAAATAAAACAAAAAATAGCACAATCATATTTTGCGGGTTTCCTCAGAGTCAATAAACAATTGACAGTGGGACTAACAAAAACCCAGTGAATTGAACATGAAAGGTAGTTAAATAACAAAATACCCCTTTAAAAATACCTGTATGTCGTGTTTACTTAAACATTATCATGTGAATAAAAATGTAATAACTCAATTTCATAAACTACTGAATAGTGCAAAACATATATTCTAAAAATGGGAATGTGCTCAAGGAGAACTCGTGTCATACCGATGCCTCTGCGAGAGCATCTCAATCATAAAATATGAAAAATAAAATAAAATAAATAAATAAATAAAGGGCATGCCAACTTCATGCAGCTACAACTGATATGAAAAACTAGTTAAAAATCACAGAAATACCTTCTCAACGGCAGCAACAGCTTGCCTCAATGCCGAATGTATTGGCTAAGAAACGGCCCCACCTGCGCATAAAAAAGGAGGAGGGGGCGGAGTAACCACAAAAAAATCGCGGGAAACTAGTACCGCAATGACAACGATGACTACTGTGAATGAGACTAGTATAAGGTCCTTTCATAGGCAAAATGCTGTCATGCCAAAAAAAGGGGTAAAAACGTATCTTCTAAATGTAGACCCATCGCAAGCCTAACATTCTTATCCAAATTAATAAAAAAACTGTCCAAATACAACTACAAGAATTCCTTGACACCCATGTTGCACTTGACTCTCAGCACAGAGTGGAAATCCTCCTGACCTTGCTTCTGAACAACCTCATAAAGAGAATTCAGAACATTTACCAAGGATTCATCCTCGTATTCCTTGATTATTTCAGCCACCTTTGACACCATCAACCACAGCATCCTCCTATGGCACCTCCAGTCAATTGGAATTTAAGACATTGTGTTAAAATGGTTCCAAGCTTACCTCCACAACAGACACCAGCAGATGAGAATTGGACCACTAATGTCTTTTTTAAAATCTTTTTTATCTTTATTTGTTTCTTTATATACCGCCCACACCATGGGCACCAGAGCGGTTTACAATAGGCAAAAACAAAATCAGAATCAGAATTGCTGCTGGAAAAAGAGGGATAGAGGAAACAGAACTTCATTGGTATGATAGGAAAGGGACAGAATCAAAGATAAAGAGAAAGCAAACAGTAGGCTGAAAAGAAAAAAGGGGGCAGACAGACCGGGGCAGACAAGACAGGACGAAGGGCTTAAGGAGGGGGCGTGGGGGGGGGGCAGGGGAGGGTGGGAGGTCGTAGGTGGAATAGAAAAGATGGGATTTTAAGCCGGTTTTGAATTTAATGAATGACGGTTCAAGGTGGAGGGTGGGGGGGAGGGGAGCGAGTCAACCCCATACATTCAGACTCAAGGCGTCCCTCAAGGATCTACTCTCTCAGCTTTCCTCATTATCTACCGTCAACCCCTTTGCAACATCAACCATTCGGACAGCATCAATTAACATATCTATGCCAACAACATGCTCTACACTCCACTCATCTTCAACAAACCATCCTACCATGAACTCCAGCAGTGCTTCTCAAATGTCTCACAATAGCTATCTACAAACCACCTATCTATAAACCTCAAGAAAACTGAAACCTAACTCTTCATCAAAAATGAATCATTCACCCTCCTCCCCCATCACTCTCAACAACTCAGAAATTCAAATCAAACTGGAAGCGTAATACCTGGGAATCATCCTTGACAGCCACCTCACCCTGAAAACACAAATAATCGTGCTGCATTCATTAATCTACTACAAAACCCAAATCCTACAGCATCTCCGCCCTCTCCTCGCCCCAGCAGACTTTTGCTCAGCCCTACAGGCTCTCACCATGCCACATGCTGACTATTGCAACTCAGTATACCATGGATTCCCAAAATCAATGCGACAGTCTGGGTCCCACTGCAAAGCAGAATCCTCTACAAAATCCTTCTCGTAATACACAAGCTCTTAAACACCAATCATCGATCCACCTTCTCTCTCTCATCACACCACTGCAGTCGAACAGACCATGTAGATCCTCTACTATGAACACCCTGACCACCCCTAAGCAAGAACAAAAAGCACCCAACAGGCTTGTGCCAGATCCTTCGAGCTATATGCTCCTCAACCTGGAACTCCCTCCCTGACCACATAAGAAACACCACTGACCACCTAATCTTCTGTAAGTGCCTCAAGACCCTCCATTCTGTCCTACTCCCCCCCCAACATAGACAACATTTTGTATATTGACCAAATTCCATAAGAACGGTATGTATATAGTTAAAGTTTTAATCAAGCCTACCCTGTTCCTTTATTTATTGTACAAAGATGCCTGTTCAATGTAAAGTTTGAATTTGTTTAAAGTTCCATATAGACCTCTTTGACCCTTGTAAAAAGCGGTATATAAATAAGTAGATAGATAACCTGTCTGACCTTTTGCCTTTAAAAGCAAGGATTACATCACTTCCAAACGGCTTAATGCACCCTGAGTTTTTGTAGCATATGGCAAGTAAAATATTTTCATCTACAAAAAGAGGATGAGACCAGGACAGATGTTTGCTGCCTACAGTTTATAGATGCCATAAGAGCCAACTGTTTTTCAAAACAATTGAAATGCTGAACTCAACACGTATGACACGTCTCTGAACATGGTGAAAGAGTTGTCCGCTATTAGAAACGGAGAAAAATGATGGCAGATAAAGATCATACAGCCTATTCAGTCTGCCCTTCCATATCAACTACTAAGCTTTGTTGCCTCTTCCTTTTAGGGATCCACTACATCTTCCCCACATTTTCTTAAATTCAGTTATCTGCTGTTTCTACTACTACTGGGAGACTATTCCATGCATCTGCTCCTCTTTCGTTAAAGAAATACTTTCAGAACTTGCTGCCAAATGCCCTTTCTCCTTCATCCTATTTCCTTAACATAAGAACATAAGATATGCCATACTGGGTCAGACCAAGGTCCATCAAGCCCAGTATCCTGTTTCCAACAGTGGCCAGTCTAGGTCATACGTACCTAGCAGTTTCCCCAAACGACACAGGTTCCACAATGCTTGTACTGGGTCAAGCATTGATATCCTGGGTCCCTTCTTAATAATGGTTTACGGACCTTTCCACCAGGAACTTGTCCAAACCTTTTTTAAACCCAGCTACACTAACGGCCTTTACTACATCCTCCGGTAACAAATTCCAGAGTTTGATTATATGTTGAGTGAAAAAATATTTTCTTTTATTAGTCTTAAATAGTTTACTCTGTAACTTCATTGCATGTCCCCTAGTCTTTCTATGTTCTGATAACGTAAACAATCGATCTACGTTTACCCGTTCCACTCCGTTCATTAATTTATAGACTTCTATCATATCTCCCCTCAGCCGTCTCTTTTCCAGGTTAAAGAGCCCTAACCTTTTTAGCCTTTCTTCATAGGAGTATCCTTCCATCCCTTTTACCATTTTGGTGGCTCTTCTCTGAACCTTTTCTAATATCGCTATATCCTTTTTAAGTACGGCGACCAGAATTGCACACAATATTCAAGGTGCAGTCTCACCATGGAACGATATAGAGGCATTATAATATCTTTTGTTTTATTTTCCATTCCTTTCCTTATGATACTTAACATTCTATTTGCTCTCTTGGCTGTCGCTGCACACTGGGCCGAGGGTTTTAACATGTTATCCACAATGACGCCTAAATCTTTTTCCTGGGTGGTGGTTCCTAATGTGGAATCTTGCATTGTGTAACCATAGTTTGGGTTGTTCTTCCCTAGGCGCATAACTTTGCACTTGTCCACATTAAATTTCATCTGCCATTTTGATGCCCAGTCTTCCAATTTATCAAGATCCTCTTGCAATTTTCCACAATCCTCTTGGGTTTTAACAACTTTAAATAGTTTTGTGTCATCTGCAAATTTGATAACCTCACTCGTTATTCCCCTTTCCAGGTCATTTATGAATATGTTAAAAAACAGTGGACCCAGCACACGTCCCTGGGGTACACCTTTCATTCCTTTCATTGCAGAGCTTTCTTTCAATTGAAACAGGCTCTCCTGTGCATTTATGCTATGATTGAGGTATTCAAGTGTCTCTCTATATCTCCCCTCTCATGCCTTCCTTCCAAAGTATACATATTGAGATATTTAAGTCTGTCCCCATTTGCCTTATCACAAAGACTACTGGTAGCCACCCTCTGCACAGACCTCCATCCTGTTTATATCCTTTTGAAGGTATGGTCTCCAAAATTGTAGACAATACTCCAAATGACTTCTCACGAAAGGCACTGTAACCTCCTTCTTCCTGATGGCCATTCCTTACCCTATGTACCCAAGCATCCTTCTGGCTTTCATTATTGCCTTTGTTTCTGATGATCTTAAGGTGGCTAAACAGGTAAAATTTTCCCTCAGGTCCCACCCTTTTATTCATGGACAAAAGTACTTTACCCTCTATACTGTACTGCCCCCTTGGATTTTTGCAGCCCAAATGCATGATCCTGCATTCCAAATGCATGATCCTGCATTCCATATCATCCTGTTAGACCAGTCTAGACAAGTTAGTTATGTTCCCCAGCCAGCTGATGATGGAGACGGAGAAAGACCAGAGCATTCCAGCGACATCGCCTTGTTAAGACTGGTGCAACTTATAGAAACATGACGGCAGAAAAAGACCACGTGGCCTGTCTAGTCTGCCCTTCCATATCAATAATAATAGTCCTCTTATAGAAACATGATAAAATGACTAGCCTTAGATCACAAAGATCTACACTGGGATTTGAGCCCTGGCTTCTCTTAAGCTTTTACTCTAACCATTATGCTATCCACTGAGGGCACTCTTCAGTATTTCTGTGTCTCCAGCACAGGGTCAGTTGTCCAGGCTGGAGTCAAATTGGTCCATCAACTGTCTCAAGGCGCAGGCACTTTGTTTGGCGTTTGAGATTCTTTCAACTACTTCTTCATGGTCAAATCTTGTGGGTACTTTCAGACAATGCCACGGTGGTGGTGTACATCATCTGTCGGGGAGGAATCAAGAGCATGGGAGTTTAACTTGAAGATGGGTCGTCTCTTCCCCTGGGCCAAGCACCTCCTACTAGCACTTTCAGCCCAGCAGATAGTGGGGTGGAGAACATTGAGGCCAATTTTCTTGGTCGACATACTCTCTCTCAATCCAGGGGAGTGGGAACTTGTTCCTTGAGCCTTTCAATGTATTTTCAGCAGATGGGGCCATACAACTCTTGACCTCATGGCAACGAGGTCCAGTGCCAAAATGCAGCGGTCCTTCAGTTGCCGGAAGGAATTTGCTTCACCAGGCATCTGTGCTCTGCTCTGCTTTGCTTTTCTGGTACAGCTGTGGCTGACATCAGCTCTCTTATATGTATTTCACTGTCCCTCCCATGGCCCCTGATCAGCTGGGTGCTTCATCGGATAAAGGTTCATTCAGGATTGATGATCCTGGTGAGCCTCCGATTGGCCACATATGCCATAGCATGCCAACTTAGTGAGGCTCCTGACTGAGCAACCATTAGCTCTCATTAGTTGTCAAGACCACCTTTCGACAGGGTCTGGCTCTGAAAGACAACCCAGCTCCCTCCTTGCTTATGGCCTGGCCCTTGAGAGGCAGCGTTTAGGGTGTAAAGGTGAACTCCACTTTTATTAAAGGCCAGGCACCTATGGCGTGACAAAAAAGAAACGACTGTCCCATAAATGTTTTATTACAAAATCTACAGAGAAATTACGCATTGTCCCCTTCAAAGTAATCCCCCCCCAGAGTTAATGCACTTCTGCATTCACTTCTGCCACGTACGGAAGCACTCGGTAAAGTCCTCCTCCTTGAGGTCCCTCAGCTCCCCTCGTCACAGTGGCCTTGATCTCTTCTACAGAGGCAAAATTAGTTCCTTTGAGCACAGCCTGGGGAAGAGCCAGAAGTCACAAGGTGCGAGATCTGGGGAATAAGGAGGGTGGTCGAGAACTGTGATCTGTTTGTTGGCCAAGAACTGCCTCACACTGAGCACGGTGTGTGCAGGCACGTTGTCGTGGTAGAGCAGCCATGATTTGTCTCTCCACAGAGCCTGACTGCTGCGCCGAACCTGTTCATGGAGTCGATTGAGGACCTGCTGGTAGAAGTGCTGGTTGACTTTGACCCTCAGGCACAGACTCATGATGGACTACTCCCTTCTGGTTGAAGAATGCGATCAGCATGACCTTGATTTGGACATGCACGCCTTCTTGGGTCTGCGTGACCGTCAAGTCTTCCACTGCAGGCTCTGTCTCTTGCTTTCAGGATCGTACTGGAAGACCCAAGTCTTGTCTCCTGTGATGACTCGGCCAGCGAACTCTGGATCTTCTCTAATCTTCTCTAGCAAGTCTCGACAAACATTGACCCGGTGCTCTTTCTGGTCGTCCGATAAAAGCTTGGGCACTATCTTGGCGCACACCTTACGGATCCCCCCAGCTCCTGCACCAAGATGGTCCGCACTGTTCAGGCTGAGCTCCTCAGCTATCATCCGCACTGTCAATCTGCGATCACTCTGCACCAGCTGGTTCACTCTGTCAGTGTTCTCAGCCGTCTTTGTTGTGGAAGGCTGTCCTGACTTGGGGTCATCCTCCTCCTCCTCACGGCCAGTCTTGAAGCGTTTATGCCACTTGAAGACTTGTGACTTTGACATTGTATCTTCTCCATAAGCCTTTTGGAGAAGTTGGAGACACTCAGTTGGGCCCTTCTCCAACTTAACCAGAAATTTCAAGTTGATTCTTTGCTCCATATTTCTGCCACCTCCAGTTGCGTGACAAAGCGATGGAGAAGTGTGCTACAAAAAAGCCTGAAAAAGAAAAACAGAGTGAGAGAGATGAAAAATATTATAGCAGAATAGTGGCGAGATGTTGCACAGCACAGTGACATAAGCGGTTAGCCAATTGGCATTGAGTCATGAGTGTGGCTGCCACAGTCTCATTTCTTTTTTGTCACACCTCGTATGTATATGCATGGTGTACCTTTTTGAGTCTTGGTGTCATTGGTGGGTGGGTGGATGTGCCTTCTGTGCTGGCCTTTGTCCAGGATGGTTTGGAGAAAGACCTTGCCCTGAATTCCTTGATAGTACACGTCGCCCTTTCCTGCTTTCGCGGTCTGGTTTCTCGCCATTTGCTAGCCTCTCATGTGGATGGTTCTCATTTCCTTGGGGTATGTCGTTTGCATCTACCAACAATGTACAACAAAGACCCTACACTGCCATGCTTCAGTGATATCACATCTTCCCCAGGGGGCACAATGTATAGGTACACTGAGTACTTTTCACACTAATAAAATCCCAAATTGGAAAAGTTAAGGGAAAACACTCATAAAGTGTGGAGTCTGTCTCCAAGACACCACAACAAGCTGCAGTACAATGCAAACATATCTTTAAACTTGTTGGTGGTGAGCTGCCTTTTTTTATGTGTGTCATTTTGTGTCTGCCAGTTAATCCTACAGTTCCACTTTGGGATCTGAGGTTTGTTCTTTGGCTCTTGTGAGTCTGCATTTGAGCCTCTCAAGCGAGGTACAGTCAGGGACTTTTCAAGGAAAGTAGACTCTTTGGGGCTATTACCTCTGTTTAATGGAGGATATAGAATACTACCTGTCTCTCTCCAAAGAGATTATCAACAGTCCCCTTTAAGAGAGTCTGAAGCCCAGAGTTCTTGACTGGGAGGATGTGGCTCAGAGGGAGAGGTTAAGAACCAAGCAGGCTGCAGGAGGGAGAGAGGCCCATGGAGCCAGAAGTCTTTCCAAAGCAAGTTGTGCAAAGGAGTTCTAAGGTAGGAACTTAAACTGGGGTTTGAGAGAGGGCCAGGAAAACTAGCTTGTGGAGGTTTTACAATCTGGGACTGAAGTAAAGCTATTTGTTTGTTTTCCACTGCATCGCTCCTCAGATTCGTTCTTTCGTTTTTTCCCTTTTTTACCTTACAGTATTGGTGCCTTCGATCCTCGTGCGCTGCCTCCTCCGGATGTGTACTTTGAAACCCTGGGTTCTAGAAGACCTAACTCTCCCACAACTTGATGGTTGTTGAGTCAACCTTGCGCAGGCTCAAGAACCAAAAGACTCATTCTTCGGTGCCACCCGGCAGGGAGGCCCGTATCTTTGATGCCCTCAGCTGGAAGGCCTTTCAGGGCTTGATGCTGACTTGCTGGATCCAGTCTTAACAGCTCTATATCGGCATGTACCTCAAGGAGCTGTCAAGGAAGCTTAGTGGATTCTCGGCAGGCCTTGACGGGGAACCCCTGCAGAGATTTTAGCCTCTGGCCTCTGCGGTCAAAAAGTGCTCAAAGTTTTTGTCTCGAGCAGCCTATGATGGCTTTGAGTCTTCGGCCAGGGTGGCTGCTGCGGGAATTGGGGCATGACACCAAGCACGGCTGCAGTTGTCTGACCTAGAACAATGGGTTCAGGACAAATTTATTGATGTCCCCTGCATCGGAGAGAACCTATTCGGGGAAACCCATGGCAGACAAAGCTGCAGAGATAGAGATTGACTTCCTCACAAGAACCAGACTCTTGAAGACCTCGGTGTAGCCCCGTAAGAAGGCCCTGGGGAAAAAGCAAAGGCCAACAGCATAAAGGACAGGGGCATGGTCCCCATAAGCAAAAGACCCCTAAGTCTCAGGCGCTGGCCCCGGCCCAGCCTGGGGGGAGCTTTTGACTCCCTGGGCATGACCACCTCTTCCTCAGGAGGTCCCATGCAGCCCATAGGGGGGTGTCTGGCCCTGTTTGCCCACCAATGGTCCACCATCACCACCAATACCTGGGTGCCTCAAGTGGTCAGGGAGGGCTACCTCTTCCATCTACAGCGGGCGCCACCCTCTTTCTTCCCAGGAGAGCCCATAAGACCTCTCCTTCACCAGACCCTGCTCCTCACCAATTTCATCTTTGTTAGTGATATAGCGGAAGGGCTGTCGGTTATTTATTTATTTATTTATTTAACAGTTTCTTCTATACCGCCCCTTCCAGAGTCAGGGGCGGTTTACATTACAACAGTGAACAGAACATTTGTATATATCTGTTTGCCTTTTTGCGGATGATACCAAAATCTGCAATAGAGTAGACACCCAGGAAGGTGTAGATAACATGAGGAGGGATCTAGCTAAGTTGAAGAATGGCCTAGAATTTGGCAGCTGGGATTTAATGTTAAAAAATGTAAGGTCATGCATTTGGGCTGCAGCAATCCAAGGGAGCAATATAGTATAGGGGGTGAAGTACTTTTGTCCACTAAAGAAGAACGGGACCTAGGCGTGGTTGTGTCTGATGATCTTAAAGTAGCTAAACAGGTAGAAAAGGCAATGGCAAAAACTAGAAGAATGCTTGGGTGCATACGGAGAGGAATGGCTAGCAGAAAAAAGGAGGTGATAGTGCCTCTGTATAAGTCTTTGGTGTGACCTCATTTGGAGTATAGTGTGCAATTCTGGAGACCGCACCTTCAAAAAGATGTGAACAGGGGAGGAAGTTACGTCATCGGTGAGGATGGCAGCTTAAGAAAGGAGCTCCGGAATTAAACCCTGAAAGTGGCGGATAGTGAGGCCCTCCCCCGCAAAAACAGTTCGGACCGAAGGGAGAGGTGGTGGAACTGGTGGAAGGTAAGAAAGGAGAGATGACGACTCAGAAGAAGGCGGCGGATTTAAAAGAATTCGCGTACGGAGGAGGACCAGCTGGCGGAAGAGAGCTCAAGATGGCGGTGGGAGATGCGCTGACCAGAGAACCTGTCGAGCGGCAGATGCCACATGCAGCTGAGATGGAGCGGGGTGCGATGGTGGTCAATAATGTGTCCAGGGCAGAGCTGAAGGCTTGGTTTGATGAACTCAAATCGGAGCTGGCCGCAGTTAAATCGGAGGTGGGGGAAGTGTGCAGTGAACTGAGAGAGGAGGTGAGTGAACTGAGCCGGCGGACGGCGGAGCACGAACAGCACCTGGACAGGGTGCAAACAAAGCAGGTGGCGATGGAGAACTCTTTGAAAGTGTGGGAGAGATGGAAGGAGCAAGTGATGTATAAAATGGAAGATTTGGAGAATCGTACCCAACGCAATAATTTGCGAATAAGGGGGGTTCCTGAAGAACCGGAGTTTAAAGACAGCAGAAGAGTGGCAGAAGCAGTTTGCAAGGAAATTTTGATGGAGGGAGAGGGGGAGGAGGAGGCCAGCACGGTGGTCCTGGACAGAGCGCATAGGCGCTAGGACCTAGCAGGCCTAATAGGCCACGCGACATTGTGGTTTGTGTACATGATTACACCCTCAAAGAACGGATAGTTGCAAAGAGAGGAAAGCCCGGGAGTTTGTTTGGCAGGGCTACAAGCTTGCGATTTTTGTAGATCTGGCAGCGGGGACCCTGCAAAGACGAAGGGAGTTGCAGCATATCACAACTCTGCTGAGAAAGGAGAATGTGCGGTATCGGTGGCTTTATCCGTTTGGACTGTGTTTTACAGTGGGAACGCGTAGCTGGAGGGTGCAGACTTGCAAGGATGTGGAAAAGGCCTTGGTGGAGGCCGGACTGAAAAGCACTCAGCGGCGATTAGTGCAGCTACCGGAGGATCTGGCGGAGAAGCAGGGGCTGCCAGAGGCTGATGATGAGCGGGGACAATGTGGAGAGCAGCGGCAGAGTGGGCTGGAGTCCCAGATAGAGTTAACCTGAAGTGGAACACCGGATGTGTCGGAGAACTTCAATCTACACCAGTTCTTGGGGACTTGTTTAAAACTGAGTTATATGACTAAGGGGGGGAAGATGGGAGGAAGGGGTGGAAGGGGATGTATGATGAATAGGATTGTTGATGGGAAGGGTGTGTGGATGATGGGGAATTAGGGAGGGGGAGGTTGGGGATGATAGAAAGGGGGCGGTGGGATGAGTAGACTTGGAAGGGAACTGTTTGTTTTGCCTATGAAGTTAAATATTTGAATGGTTCAGAATATAGTGGTGTTGAATTTGGTAGTATGGTTAAGAATATCAGGATGTTGTATTGGGTAGGGTGGCTAAGGACAGGGAAAGAATGGAGGGGAGGTGGGTGGGGGGAGGAAGGAGGGAATTATGCGGGTTTGAAGGGCAACAAGGGATAGGAGAAGAAGTGCACGGGACCTTTGTTAGTCAAGGCAGGGGATGAGGGGGGAAGGAGCGGAGGAGCGGGGGGGGGGTAGCTGGGGATAAAGCAGTGGGCATGGGGGAGGGAGAAGGGGGAGAGGAGGGAATGAGGGAGGGGATGGGTTGCTCCACACCGATGGGCACTACTCTACAGGAGACCTCAGGTGGGTTGAGGAGTGGGTTGGGGGAAGGGCAGGGGGGGAGGTAGGGGGGGAAGGGAGGAGGGAGGGGGGAGGGGATGGGGAAGGGCAGGGGGGGAGGTAGGGGGGGAAGGGAGGAGGGAGGGGATGGGGAGGGGAGGGGGAGGAGGGGGGTGGGGAGGAAAGGAGAAGGGAAAGGGTATAGTGGGGGAACAAAAACTGAGGCTGGTAACTATCAATGCTAAGGGATTACGTACTTGGAGAAAACGAAGGTTGGTGGAAAAGGAAGGAGGTAGGATTCAAGCGGATTTTGTATGCATCCAAGAAACACATTTGAGGGTGGGTCAGGAGAAATTGTTAGAAACAAGGAAATATCCAAAGGTCGTACTGGCTGGGCAGAGAGCTGATTCATGGAAGGGGGGGGTAGGAATAATGGTGGGGGCTGGGATGGTGGATAGGGTGGTGGGTGAATATCGGGATAAGAAGGGGAGATGTGTGGGAGTTAAGGTGCAGTTGGGGGAGGAGAAAGTGTGGATTCTAAGCATGTATGGACCGAATGAATCCCAAGGGGCGTTTTTTGATCATATGAGGGAGGAATTGGAGAAGCTGGGAGAGGAACCAATCATTTTGGGGGGAGATTTCAATTTGACAGTAAATCCAAGGCTCGATAAAGTGAGGGGGGGGGGGAGAAGAGGGGAGAGAATGAAAATGTTGAGAATGAAAGAAGGCTTGGGGTTGGTGGATGTATGGAGATGTAGGAATCCAGGGAGAAAGCAATATACTTATTACTCTGCGCCGCATGGGACATATAGTCGTATAGATATGATTTGGGTGGGAGGTGGATGGATGAGTAAGGTGGAGGGGGTAGAGCAGGGGTCCATTACGTGGACGGACCATGCTCCAGTGAGTGTGGAGTTTAATTTGGGATATAAGGACACCGGCCTGAAATTTTGGAGATTAAATGATTCATTATTGGAGGAGCCAGAGATTGTGGGGCGGACGGCGGAGGTCATTAAAGAGTATAAGGACTTTAATATGAATGGGGAGGTTGGTTTAGGTATGGTGTGGGATGGCCTGAAGGCGGTGGTGAGGGGGCATCTGATAGGGGAGGCATCGCGAAGATGTAAATTGCAGGGAGAGACTGAGGGATGTATTTTGGGGGAAATTCGGAAATTGGAGGATAGCCATCAATGCGATAGGAATGAGAAAGTCTTGGAGGAATTACAGAGGTTAAGGGGGAAGTTGGGACAGCTTTGCGCCAGTAAATTAGCCTATGAACTGAATGTTATGAAGCAAGCTATGTTTGAGGGAGGGAATAAGGCGGGACGTATTTTAGCATGTAGACTCCGAGCACGAGCGAACCAGAGTAATATTGGGAGTATAAGGAATGGGAAGGGGAAGTTAGTGACTGGGAATAATGAGATCAGACAGACGTTTAAGGAGTATTATCGGAATTTGTATAGTAGTGAGGTTCGAGGGGGGATGGAAAAAAGTCGGACATACCTGGAGGAGTGTGAATTGCCTAAGCTGGCGGCGGAAGAAGCGGGGTGGTTGGATAGACCAATAGAAGAGGGGGAGGTGGAAGAGGCCATCAAAACTTTGAAATTGGGAAAAGCACCGGGGTTAGATGGCCTGACGGGAAAATTTTATAAGGTGTTCCAGGCGGGCCTTAGGCCATTAATGGTGGAGGTGTTTGTGGGGTATTCAGGACAGGAGCGGTTCCAGGATCCATGACAGAGGCGGGAATTACAATACTACTTAAGCCGGGTAAGGACCCCATGGTATGTGGCTCATATAGGCCGATCTCTCTGCTGAATGTAGATGCCAAACGTTTAGCTAAAATATTGGCTTCTCGATTGCAAAACGTTATGCCTAAGCTGGTCCATGTCGATCAGACGGGTTTTGTGGTGGGGAGGCAGGGAGGGGATAATATACGGAGAGTCTGCAACTTAACTTGGGAAGTGCAGCGGACGGGACAGAAGGCAGTGTTTATTTCAGTAGATGCCGAGAAGGCCTTTGATAGGGTAGAGTGGGCTTTTATGATTGAAGTGCTGGAGAAGGTGGGGCTGGGAGAGAATTTTCTCAAATGGATCCAAGCTTTTTATATCACGCCCAAAGCCAGGGTAAGAGTAAATGGGAGCTATTCGGAAGTGATTCAGTTGGAAAGGGGGACTAGACAGGGGTGCCCGCTCTCACCCTTGTTATTTGCGTTGGCTATAGAGCCGTTGGCAGACAGGGTACGAAGGGCAGGGGATGTTAAAGGGGTGCTCATGAATAATTGGGAATCAAAAATAACATTATTTGCAGACGATGTTATTTTTACACTTAGAGAGCCGTTGATATCCTTGCCAGTGTTGATGAAGGAAATAGAACTTTATAGCGGGGTCTCAGGGTATAAAATAAATGGTAGTAAAACGGAGCTTTTGGGGTTTAATCTGGAAGAAAGATTGGAAGCGAGTCTAAGAAGCAGTTTCCCGTTTAAATGGGTGCGGGGAACGTATCGATACTTGGGGATTCATCTGGGAAAGGATTGGCAGCAGTTATGGAGGTGGAATTTCGTTCCACTTATGCAGGAGGTGAAAAAAAACCTGAATAGGTGGAGGAGTTTATATCTGACATGGTTGGGGAGAATAGCAGTTATTAAGATGAATGTTCTGCCACGCTTTTTTTGTTTTTGTTTATCTCGATTCCCAGTAGGATCCCTAAGGCATATTTGAGACAGGTACAGCTCCTGATTTTAGATTTTATATGGGCTGGTAAAACTCCCAGAGTGTCGCAATATACCCTGTATAGAGACCAAAGGGAAGGGGGCATGGGGGTTCCGTGGATGGAAAAATATTTTGTTGCAGCGCAATTAAAGGCATTGGCTAGTTGGCAGGGGGTGGGAGAGATGCCCCTTTCGGTAGAATTAGAGCAAGAGCGAGGGAGGGGGGAGGACTTGAGCGCCTGGATTTGGGATCCGGGAGCAAAAAAGGGGGGGGGGAGAATAGGGAATCCATTTAAGGAATATACGCAAGGGCTGTGACTGGGGGTAAAGCGGTGGATGTTGAATGAGAAAAGGTACACGAGGGAAATGTACATCATGGGTATGAGCGATTTCGGTCCAGGCAAGGAAGGGGGGGGGGTGTATAGGGAGTGGTGGGACAAAGGAGTGAGAACATTGGGGCAACTAATCAATAAAAGAGGAGAGCTTCGATCCTTTTGAAGGGTTGCAGGAGAAGTATGGGGTGGAGCGTAGAGATTATTATGCGGATATGCAGCTGATATCTTATTTAAGTAAGATGAGGGTACTGGAGGACTTAAGGAAGGTAGCTACTCCGTTTGAGGTGGCAATGAGACAGGGGGGCACGCGGAGGGGGCTGATCACTAAATTATATGGGGAGCTGAGAATGCACGTACCTGAGGGGTAGACAGGGGAAGAGTAAAGGGGAAAAGGCTAGGGAGCAACAATTGGGGGGGGAATGGGGAGAAGAGCGGTGGCATAACATTTACAAGTGGACGATGCGTTTGGCTCCAGGACCGAAATATTTGGAAAATAGTTTAAAAATCCAGTATGAAATGTACTGGACGCCCTGGAAGTTAAAGGCCTTTCAACCTCAGGGGTCGGGTGAATGTTGGAGGGGGTGTGGGAATCGGGGGGGATTTGGAGCATATTGTATGGGGATGTCCGTAGGTGCAGCGGATGTGGAAACTAATGGGGGACAGTATATTGGATATTGTGAAGGTGGAGATTGCTCTAACAGCTCCCATGGTATTACTAAACGAGCTGCCTGAGGAGGGGGAGAGAGGAATCTTAGTGTTGGTTGGGTATTGCATTGGGGCAGCAAGGGGGGAGATTATGGCACGGTGGAAGTGTGTGGAGGTGCCCACGATACCAATGATTCTGCAGAGACTGGAGCATTTGTGGATCATGAGTGCCATAGCGGTGCACCAGCACCATACTATGAAAGCATTTCGGGAAGTATGGGGAAGGTATGAGGAGTGGCGGGAGGGGGGCAGGGGGGAGACAGGGTGAGGTAATCGGGATCTGTAGGGGGGTGATAGGGGGAGGGGGAGGGGGAGGAGTGGCAGGTGATGGGGTAATAGTTGATTGGGTTGAAGCTGTAAATGATTGTTGTTAAATATAATTGAAACTTGAAAGTGCTGTTGATGTTTGGTTGCTACATTATGCAATAAAAATTGAAATTACAAAAAAAAAAAAGATGTGAACAGGATGGAGTAAGTGCAGAGGGTGGCTACTAAAATGGTTAATGGTTTTCATTATAAAGCATATGAGGACAGACTCAGGGATCTTAATATGTACAACTTAGAGGAAAGGCGGGGTAGAGGTGATATGATTGAGATGTTTAAATACCTCCGTGGCATAAATGTTCAGGGGGAGAGCCTCTTTCAGTCGAAAGTAAGTTCTGCTATAAGGGGACATGGGATGAGGGTGAAGGGGGATAGATTCAGGAGTGATATGCGGAAATATTTCTATCTCCAGGAACAAGCAGGAATGAGTCTTCACATATGGGTACGTCGGTACCGACGGAGCCTGCACGGGAACGCTCCCCAGCTTCCCAAAAAAGGAAAGCTTTTGGGAGCATCCCACAGCGCCTGCGCGCTGCCTTCCCGCCTTTCCTAACCGCCTCTCCCCAGTTCTTCTTTTCCGCGGAGTCAGCAGGTCGTGTTCCTGTCACCGCTGAAGAAGTTCTTTGTTTTAATTTATTTCTTTGGTCGCGCGTCTGCCTTCCCCGACGTCGGACCGGTACTGCCGGTCTTTCTTTTCTTTCTTAAAAAACAAACAAACAAACAAACAAACATATTTTTCCCTCACTTAGTGTGTTTTTTTTTTCTCTTTTGGGCCTTAGGCCTCACGAAAAATTTCCTTCATGGAAAAACAAGCCTCCGGGTTTAAAAAATGCACTAAGTGCAGCGGTACTATTTCTGTTACCGACACCCATGAATGGTGTCTCAAATGTTTGGGTCCTGACCATTCCATTTTGGATTGTTCGTCCTGCTCCTTGATGTCCAAACGAGGTTTACAGAACCAAGCAGCCAAGCTCCATGTTCTGTTTCCCTCTGATGCAGCTTCAGTGGCATCGACGTCTTCCAGGGCTTCTTCTTCCTCCCATGGATCTCAGGTAACCAAACATAAAACCAGCCGGTCCTCGGAGGGTAGATCTCCCTCCAAGTTCTGCTACGAGGGGACATGGGATGAGGGTGAAAGGGGATAGATTCAGGAGTGAAATGCAGAAATATTTCTTTATGGAAAGAGAAGTAGATCCGTGGAATAGTCTCCCAGTGGAGGTGGTAGAGATGAGGACAGTAACTGAATTCAAAAAAGCATGGGACAAACACAGAGGATCTCTAAAGGAAAAAAGGGGACTGTTGTAGTTGTTATGGAAGGGGACTGTTGTGGTCTTTTTCTGTTGTCATGTTTCTATCTTTCTAAGACAGAACACTGGAGTCAGTACCGAAATATCTCTGGGGCATCAGCTTCTACTCCAGGTATTTCCTTATCCTCAAAAGGACAGGGGACCTCAGGCCCATCCAGGATCTGCGAAAGCTAAACAGGTTTTTGGTAAGGGAGAAGTTCAAGATGCTTTCCCTTGGAACACTGCTGCCATTCCTCCAGTAGGGAGATTGGTTATGCTCCTTAGACTGAAAGGATGCCTATACACATATGGATTCATTTCCGGCCATAGAAAATACCTTTGGTTTGTGGTGGGGGGAGAGCTCTACTAATACAGGGTACTCCCCTTCGGGCTGGCCTCCTCACCAAGGGTCTTCACAAAGTGCCTAGCGGTGG
Source organism: Ichthyophis bannanicus (assembly GCA_033557465.1). Classification (NCBI taxonomy): domain Eukaryota; kingdom Metazoa; phylum Chordata; class Amphibia; order Gymnophiona; family Ichthyophiidae; genus Ichthyophis; species Ichthyophis bannanicus. Next base: position 921,500,665 of record CM066032.1, on the reverse strand, counting down.
TTGCATCCCACCTCCCCCTCTAGGTGCCTTTGTCTTTCCCTACCTGGATAACTGGCTCATAAAGGGAGGCTCAGCTGCAGAGACAGAACACGTTACAAGTGGCACCATCAACGCCCTGCAGTACCTAGAGTTCGTCATCAACTATCTAAAGTCCCACCTCTCTCTGGCCTAATGCCTAGAATTTATAGGGGCTCGGCTAGAAACCTCCAGGCCAAGGCCTTCCTCCCTCAGGAAAGGTGACAATGTCTCAGGAGCTATCCGCAGAGGTGCAATGCTGCCGGTCGTTACCTGCCCATCTTTTCCTCCACCTGCTGGGCCACATGGCCTCCATATGACCCCATACGCCCGACTTCACATGAGAGCAGCTCAGTGGTGCCTCTGCCCCCAGTGGATGCAAGCCATGGGCAGGGACTGAGACAGGGTGAGAGTGACCTGCCAGCTGGTGGACTTCCTAGTTGGGTGGCAGATTCCCTGCCACGTTCAGGCAGGGATGCCCTTCCAAGCACCCACCTCCCCAGAGAATCCTTACCACGGATACCTCCTTGCTAGGCTGGGGCGTGCATTGCGGGCACCTTCAGACTCTAGGCAGCTGGTCCCAGTTGGAATCCCAGATGCAAATCAACCTTCTGGCTCTCCAAGCCTTCTGCCACCGGCTACAGCACTAGTTGGTACTGATCCAGACCAGCAACCAGGTCGCAATGTTCTGTGTGAACAAGCAAGGGGGAATTGGGTCATACTCCCTCTGTTCCTATGCGACTTGCAGAGGGATGCTCCTAAGAGCAGTCTACCTCTTAGCTAGGTCAATGCTCTGGCGGACAAGCTGAGCAGAGTGGCCTTTCGTCTGTTTCAACTCTGAGGTGTTCCCCTAGTGGACCTGTTCGCCAACCCAGACAATGCGCAGTTGCCCGGGTTCTGCTCCTACCAACTGCACCCGTCCCAGGTGGCAGCAGACACTTTCCTCATCCCATAGATGGAAGGCCTCCTTTCCGCCTACACTGCTGGTCGCCTAGATCCTCTTCAAGTTCCAGCGCGACAGGACATCACTAATTCTGATAGCCCCCTATGGTCCAGGCAACCTTGGTTCCCACTGCTCCTCTCCCTGGCAGTGACATCACCAATTCCCTTGGGCCAAGCCCCAGGACTGCCCTCACAGGAGCAGTGCTCTCTCCTGCACCCAACCTGGGGTCCTTGTCATTCATGGCTTGGCTGCTGAAAGGGTAGCTCTAGCTCCCTTCAACCTCCCACAGGATGTGGAAGTGGTTCTTCTGGCCTCTCACAAGGCCTCCATGAGGCAGGTGTATGTTTTTTAAGTGACGTCTATTCTCGGTGTGGTGCACCGAAAGATTGGCGAACCCGTTCTACTCAGTACAGGTGGCACTCCAGTACCTGCTCCACCTGTCACAGGTGGGACGAAAGTCCAACTCAGTGTGAGTACACTTGCGCGCTATCATAGTGCACCACCATTCCGTCAAGGGCAAACCCCTCTCGGCTCAGCCCCTTGTGTCCCGGTTCCTTCGGGGCCTCATGCTATCCAAACCCCCCATCTGTCCTCCACCGCGGCAGAGTGGGATCTCAACGTGGTGCTCTCGCAGCTTACTAAGTTGCTCTTCGAGCCCTTAGCTACCTGCCACCTTAAGTACCTTTCTTGGAAAGTCATCTTCCTCGTGGCACTCACTTCAGCTCGCAGAGTTAGTGAGCTCCAGGCTCTGATGGCAGAGCCCCCTCTATATGAGGTTCTACAAGAATAGGGTGGCGCTTCGCACACACCCCAAGTTTCAGTTGAAGGTGGTGTCGCCATTCCATCTCAGTCAGGAGGTGGTGCTTTCGCAGGCATGGCAGAGACCATTATTATTACACGTGATTATTTGCCCTTTCGTGGTGTTTGTTTGGGTGCCTGTCTTTCTATTTACAATGGACCCAAGGCCACTGCAGAGCACCTCAGTCTTTTGTTTCCTTTGACCCCAGCCGAATGGAGCTCCCAGTGACTAAGCGGACTCTGTTCACTTGGGCGGGGGACTACATCACCCCTGCCTATGAGCAGGCAGGGATCTCACTAGACCAGTGGATCACAGCTCACAGCATCCGAGCCATGGCTACTTCCATGGTGCACCCTGGTTCTGTCCCTGTGATGGAAATCTGCCGGGCCGCCACCTGGTCTTCAGTCCATACCTTCGCAGCACACTACTGCGTGGAGAAGGAGTTCCGATGAGACAGCACCTTCAGCCAGGCTGTACTCCATAATCTCTTCAGGGTGTAGACAACTCCTGCACTCCGACCATTCTGTGTTAGGCTATCGGAGTGCTGGTTCCCTGCCAGACACTTGGGTCTTGCGAGAGTCTCTCAGTAGGGACTCAACTGCTGCTGCTCACGGCTCACCCTTGTAGGTCACTGTAGTGTTTTCTACAGGTTCTCTGTAGTCTCTAGCTGGGGAGACACATATGTGAGGACTGACTTCCTGCTTGTTCCCGGAGAAAGCGTAGTTACTCATGTGTAACGGCTGTTCTCCGGGGACAGCAGGAATCAGCCCTTACAACCCTCCCTCCTCCCCTTGGAGTTGCTTCTGTACCATAATTTAATTTTTGCCCTCCTAGCTATTTCATTAGACTGAGGCAAGATGGCACCCGGGCGAGAAGAGGACCACACATGTGGGTGGGGCGATGGCACCCTTGGGCGGGGGCTCCATCGATGCCGATGTAACCAGTATGTGAGGACTGATTCCTGCTGTCCCCAGAGAACACCTGTTACAGGTGAGGAACTACACTTTACTGACGTACACTGCTTTTAGACTTCCATAACTTTGAGTTTTACATTTCGTATCCCTATTTGTTGGCTGAGTTATCCTTTACCATTATTATTTATATTTTTTGTTTGTCGCTTGATTGTATATTTTCAAATTCAATTGACTGTTTCATCCATCATCATTTTAGCTTCTATATCAGGTTAAGTGGTACATGTTCTTTAATATATGATGCATTATATAATTTTATGATATATTTTAATATTTGTTTATAATTTATTTATTACTTCATTGTCCCCTTGGCATCTCTAGGTCATTATATTTTACATTATTTATATTGTCCACTTTTATCTTCATGTATTTAATTATGATTATTATTATATGGTTTGATGTTCATATTCCTTTAGAGTGTTTTTAATTTAATTTATGAATGTTTGTTTTTTTAATTGCTATAATATTGTTGATTGATTTCACTGTTCTACAAATTTTCAAAACTTTTTGCTTCAGAAATTAAATGTGCTATTTCTTAATGAATTTGATATGCTGAATTCAAATATGATAGTGAAATTGGTCAATTAGCTCCTGTTTCTATGATATGTTGAAGAAAGTACATTTTACCACTATGTATGGTGAAAATCGAGCCTAAATCCTTAGATGTAAATCAAAATCTTATTACAAATGAAACTTTGCACAATAACAAGCATGTTTTTATAAAATAAAGTTCATAAACGTACTTAGAAGAAACAGAGGAGTAATTATGTCTGCAATTTAACTGTCATTAAGAACATTTGTAAGTACATTCTAGCAATTTTTGCTCTCATTCAGTGGCTTCACGACTCTTCCTAATCTGTTTCTTATACTGAAGCAATGGAATATCCCTTGTCACTGTCCAGCAGTAGTCTGCAAGCATTGATGGACTCAATTTACCCTGATACCTCTTTTCCATGGCTGCAGTGTCTTGGTGAAATTGTTCTCCATGTTCATCACTTACTGCTCCGCAATTTTGTGGGGAAAAAATCTAGATGAGAGTGTAGAAAATGAATCTTTAAGGACATGTTGCAACCAAGGTTTTTGTATGCCTTGAAGAAGATCTTAATCTCTTGTTAATTATTTTCTTTGCTGTTTCCAAGAAAATTTTGTGTCACTGATTCAAATGCTATCCATGCAGCCTTTTCCTTTCCATGCAATAAACGAAGAAATTTGTCATCCTGAAGAAGTGCACGAATCTGAGGGCCAACAAAAACTCCTCCTTTAACTTTGGCATCACTCAGTCTAGAAAATTTACCATTAAGATACCTGAAAGCAGGTTTAGTTTTATCCATCGCCTTGACAAAGTTTTTCATTAGTCCCAACTTGATGTGCAAGGAAGGCATCAAAATCTTGTTGCTGTCTACAAGTGCTGGAAACAGAACATTTTTGCTTCCAGGATCCAGTGACTGACGGAGTGGCCAGTCCCTTTTGACGAAATGACAATCTCTAGCACGACTATCCCATTCACACAGGAAGCAGCAGTACTTGGTGTATCCACCCTGAAGACCAAGCAAGAGGGCGACCACTTTGAAGTCACAACAGATTGACCATAGATGTTGATCATAGTTTATACATTTCAAAAGTTTTCATATTGTCATAAGTCTCTTTCATAAAAGCTGCATGGCCAATAGGAATTGATGGTAGCAAGTTGCCATTATGCAGCAATACAGCTTTAAGACTTGCTTTGGATGAATCGATGAAGAGCCTCCAATCATCAGCATTGTAATTGATATTGAGAGCTGCCATTAAACCTTTTACGTTGTTGCATGCAGCAAGATCACCTTCTTTGAAAAAGAATGACACCAAGTCTTTCTGACAGTCCCGTAAAAAAGAAATTTGAACGTCACCAGCCAGAAGATTCCACTGCTGTAGTCTGGAACCCAAAAGCTCAGCTTTATTCTTCGGGAGATCCAAATCTCTGACAAGGTCGTTCAATTCACCTTGCGTTATGAGGTGTGGCTCATTAGCAGTGGCCAGAAGAAACTCTGGGTCACATGAGGTTGACGGGTCATGACTACAAACTTCTTCCTCTTCCTTATTTGATTCTAATGATAATGATTCTGACATTTTGGGAGTCGGCAACCCTTCTCCATGAAGCACTGGGCGTATTGCAGATGGAATGTTTGGATATTGCACAGTCCACTTACTCTTTCTGGATATGCCTTTCTGAATTGGAGGAACCATGCAGAAGTAGCAATTGCTTACGTGATCTGTGGGCTCTCTCCAGATCATTGGAACTGCAAAAGGTATTGATTGCCTTTTCCCATTCATCCATTGCCTGAGATTTGTTGCACGTGTATTGCAGCATATGTGTGGTGCCCAGATCTTATCCTGATCTCCTATTCTGCAGCCAAAATATAAGTTGTAGGCTTTCTTAACCGCCACAGTCATATTCCGTTTTTGTGATGTAAAAGTCACTTCATCACAAATATAGCAGAAATTATTTGCATTATTAGCACAAGTACAATGCATCGCCGAATATGCTGTGATTGACCTATCGGCATAAAATAATGCAAAATAATTAATTTTTCATTTTTCTGTGACTAATACATCTTAAGATTTATACTGTCAAGTGATGCAAATTTAAATACTGATTGCATCATCTGGGACAGATATTTCTATTGGTTGCAAGTAGAGATTACACAATCTCACGCAAATGTTGCATAATACACAGTTAATGGCCCCTAATGACTAATAGCATATATCTTAGTAACTAGACCTAATCAGCCATTTTCATTATGATTTCTGTGTTCAGCAGCCTTAAATTTAGTTTAGAACAGCTGCTTTTGTGTCCGAAGCATTTTGGCTGTTGAACAGTGTTTCTTAAGTTTTTATGTATGTTTGCTAATAGTGAGTTGATAACCCCTGATAAAGGCTTCGGCCAACAACACGTGTAGGGTAACCTCAATGATATGAATAAAGCTCTCCACGGCCCAGTTGTCCTGCTCTTTTTTTGTGCTTTGCAGTCACTGCAGATGAAGTGGATGTTTCTGGGATTTAATAAGGTGGGACAAAGGTAAAGCTGCTTTTGTTTCCCCCTGAACTGCTGTTTGGTCTGTTATAAGGAAAGCACCTTCCCACTGCACTCCACACTACCACACTCTATTTAGATTTTTGAGTTACAGACTCTTTCATGCTGGGATCCGTATTTGACATTTGTTCCTGATGGGGCAGTCCTTTGCCCAGTGCTGTCGTTCTTAACGCAAAGTGGTGTCAGCCTTTCAAGTTAACCAGGTAATTTCCTTTCCTTTTTCAGCAGTGCACTGCTTTGGCAAGGATAAAGACCATCTTGTAGAAGTTGGTAGGGCTCTGCGGCAATACTTGATTGCGATTAGCTCCTTTCAGCTTTCTGAGCGCCTCTTTGTTCTACATACAAATCATTGCTCTGCTTCTCAAATCCATGTTAGCCTGCTGGATTAGGGAGGCTGTTGCTTCTGCTTACTTGTTGAGTGGTACCTCTGTTCCAGACGGCTTTAAGGGCTCACTACATGGGCGCAAGCATCGTTCTGGGCTGAGCCATCTTTGTTTCCCCTATTGACATCTGTTGTGTGGCTACTTGGTCGTCTCTTTCTACCTTTGTTAAGCATTATGCTTAGATCTTTAGGCTAGGGCTGATTCTGATTTCTGTTCTATGATTCGGATAGTGGCAGGTTTGTCTCACCCGAGTGAGGAGTAGTGTATGTAGATTTTCAGAAAGCCTTTGACAAGGCCCCTCATGAGAGACTTGTGGGGAAATTAAGTGGATTAGAAACTGGTTAAAGGATAGAAAACAGAATGGGCTAAATGACCAATTTTCTCAAATAGAGAAAGGAGAATAGTGGAGTACCCCAGGGATCTCTGCTAGACCTGCTGCTTTTCCGCATATTCATACTGAAAATGGAAATAAGTGAGGTGATGAAATTTGCAGATGGCACAAAATTGTTCAAAATTGTTAAACACAAGAGGATTGTGAAAAATTACAAGAGGACCTTGATAAACTGGAAGATGGGACGTCAAAATGGCAGATGAAATTTAATGTGGGCAAGTGCAAAGTTATGCACCTAAGAGAGAACAACCTTTTAAACTATGGTTACACAACGCAAGGTTCCACATTAGGAATTGCCACTGAGGAAAAAGATTTAGGCCTCATTGTGGATAATATGTTGAAACCCTGTACCTAGTGTGCAACGATGGCCAAGAAAGCAAATAGAATGCTAGGAATCATAAAGAAAGGAATGGCGCATAAAACAAAAGATGATATAATGCCTTTGGCATTCTATTTTGTGACTGCACCTTGAATATTGTGTGCATTTCTGGTCGCCTTATCTTAAAAAGGATATAGCAGCATTAGAAAAGGTATAGAGAAGAGTCACCAACATGGTAAAGGTGATGGAAGGCTACCCCTATGAGGAAAGACTTAAAAAGTTAGGACTCTTCAACTTGGAAAAAAGTTGGCTGAGGGGAGGGATGATGAAGGTTTATAAAATAATGAATAGAGTGGGACAGGTAAACACGGATCGGTTGTTCACTCCTTCAAAAAAGTAGAGAGACTAGGGGACATGCAATGAAGCTACAATGTAGCCCATTTAAGACTAATAAGAGAAAATATTTTTTCACTCACATGTGTAAACAAACTCTGGTATTCATTACCAGAGGTTGTAGTAAAAGCTGTTAGTGTAGCTGGGTTTAAAAAAAGGTTTGGACAAGTTCCTGGGGGAAAAGTCCATAAACCATTATTAAAGAGGACCAGGGAATCCACTGCTTACCCGGGATGAGCAATGTAGAATCTGTGTAGCTTTTTAGGAACCTGACAGGTAATTGTGACCTGGATTGGCCACTGTTGGAAATAGGGTACTGTGCTTGATGGATCTTGGTCTGACTCAGTATGGCACATCTTATGTTCTTATCGGGCCAGTGCAGAAAACTAGCATGGCCTTTAGATGAAGATAACGTAACTTTTAGGCACAATTACCGCCACAGCCAAATGCAGAAAAGAGACAGATGCATGTGTGAAGAGCAAAAGGAAAAGCTAGTGCACACATAACACCAAGAGTATTTAAATTATAGACAATGAGCTGCGTGTATTAAAATGGCATGCAAATATTGTCTGCGTCCGATGCAGTAAACACGTAGAGGATTTCGTAACCAGCCTTAGTGCCACTATCTCTATGCCTAGTCTTGAGGTGGCTTAAACAACTAGCACATGCCCCCAACAGTATTTTAATGGCATAGGGGGTTTCCCCGATGCCTGGATCATGCGAGGGGAAGTGTCCGCTATCCCCCCCCCCCCAAAGATGGAATCGGTGGGGGTGTAGCTCAGTGTTGGTGGCTTGGTGCATATGTGTGGGGGAGGGGTGTGGCACAGCCCAGATATTTGCCTGGAATGGCAGAAACCCTTGGATTGGTCCTGGTCCTGGTCCAGACCCTGCCCTTTTGCATGTTAAAAAGTTAATGTGGGATTTTTATTGCACTATTGATTACTCCATGGTAAGACTTAGCACCTTTAGTAAAAGAGCACCAATGCCTTGAAAGAGACTTTTTGTTTGAGTTTACTGCTTGTATTTAGTAGTTTGTTTTTAAGGGCTTATTTTATGCCTCATATATTTATGAAAGCAGTATATTGGTTTAAATATGTGCTTACAAAATTGCCCCATCATGTTCCTGCATAAAAATAGGTTCTAGGAAATCATTGCACCTAATCTTATGCTACTGGGGTAACTTTAGAGTTTTTCTCGTATAACCGCATAGGTGTGTAAAATGTGTGTACATGGAAGTTCGCTTTTACATGATCTATGTGTAGGCATTCCCAGGTACTTAAAATTTGAGTAGAGAAGAGGCAGAAATGTGATGAACACACGCATTTACACCAGTTTTGAAGTAGACGTAAGCATGTGTTTTATGTGCCCACTATTGGGACTGGTTTTGGGAGTTTATTTTATGAAGGCACATAAATGCCTATGTTGCCTTTATAAAATAGGTTTAAATAGGTGCCTTTTTGGACTTTTCACATACACCCTGTTATAAAATCAGGCCCTAAATGTATAGGTGATCATTGGGTGGAGTGGGAAACAGGGTCAGTACTTGGATTTATCATATATAAAATACACACATTAGTACTGATTCTTACCAGTATATACTTGCACGACGTTAATCCTGCCTCAGAGATGTGTAACTTTTTATTTAAGTGCCTCCCTGAAAGCTGTTGCATAAAGACACACAAGTGAACGTGCTGTCTTTACAAACTAGATGAAGTATATGCACATATGTCTTCACAACCTATCTACCTTACTACTACTACTACGACACTTTATTTATTTATTTATTTAACATTTTTTATATACCGCTTTTCAAATTCTCAAAGCAGTTTACAGGGAACATAGATAACTTTGTATACATAGAACTTTTGGAACTATTTACAACAACAATTAACAGTGATTATATTCGCATTAGAACTATTTACATAAGTGAATGGTCTAATAAATACATGTTCACGAGGAGTTGGCTATTGCATAACATTTGTTATAAGCCTTATCCACTTATGCATTCTTTCTCCAGGAACAAGCAGGAAGTCAGTCCTCACATATGAGTGACGTCAGCACTGATGGGGCCCACGTGGAGCATTTCCTCAGCTTTCAAAGAAAGCATTTGGGAATGCCACCACGCATGCGTGGTCTGCATCCCGCCCAATAATGCCATCTTATTAAGTCTCCCTTTTTCTGCGGAGCCCTTTGGACATGCGTCTTATCCCTGGAAAACATTTTCTCTATTCCAACCAATTTTTTGCTTTCCGGCCTTTGGTGGTCCTCTTCCTGCCTCTCGAGCTCCTCTGCTTCGTCCCTGGTCTCAGGTATTGTTCCTTTTGCTTTTTTGTGTTTCACTGCGCTTCACACTCTTTTTTTAACATTGGCCGCATCAAGGGTCTTCAACCTTGCAGGGGTCCTTTTTCCCCCAATGGTCTCTGGTTTTAAGAAATGTGATAGATGTTCAAAAAACATGTCGCTCATGGACACCCATGACTCTTGTCTCAGGTGTCTAGGAGCTGACCATGACCCATAAGAACATAAGATATGCCATACTGGGTCAGACCAAGGTCCATCAAGCCCAGTATCCTGTTTCCAACAGTGGCCAATCTAGGTCATACGTACCTAGCAGTTTCCCCAAAAGACACAGGTTCCACAATGCTTGTACTGGGTCAAGCATTGATATCCTGGGTCCCTTCTTAATAATGGTATATGGACCTTTCCTCCAGGAACTTGTCCAAACCTTTTTTTAAACCCAGCTACACTAACAGCCTTTACTACATCCTCCGGTAACAAATTCCAGAGTTTGATTACACATTGAGTGAAAAAATATTTTCTTTTATTAGTCTTAAATAGTTTACCCTGTAGCTTCATTGCATGTCCCCTAGTCTTTCTATAGTCTGATAACGTAAACAGTCAATCTACATTTACCCGTTCCACTCCGTTCCTTAATTTATAGACTTCTATCATATCTCCCCTCAGCCGTCTCTTTTCCAGGTTAAAGAGCCCTAACCTTTTTAGCCTTTCTTCATAGGAATATCCTTCCATCCCCTTTAGCATTTTGGTGGCTCTTCTCTGAACCTTTTCTAATAACACTATATCCTTTTTAAGATACGGCGACCAGAATTGCACACAATATTCAAGGTGTGGTCTCACCATGTAAGAAGATGTTCTCCAAGGCTATCCAGAGTCATAAGCAGAAACTGGATTATCTCTTCTTTAAGGCAGCCCGGTATCCCCGATAGCCTTCCACTCTTGGCCCCGCAACCCTTAGAGTCTCCCAAGGCTCTTCCTCGGGCCTGGTGGCACTCTGACCAGGGGTCGCCCAAACACCAGTGGAAGAAGAAGGCCACGAGGACTCTGTCGGGGGCACCAGGCAAGCATGAGAGATCACGCGACTGGTCTCTCAGCCCCCCTTGAGAAACTTTGGAGTCGGAGAGGGAGCGGCCCAGTAAGGTACTTTGAACTGATACGGAGGCCTCCAGCGAAGGTGCTCAGTCTCCCGAGGGTCGTCCCAGCAAGGACTTCCTCGACACTTGACCCGGTCTCCCTGACGTTGGTTCGCAGGGCTCCACTCCCGAGTGGAAGGCCTGAATGCTGGCCTTGGTGCACAGTGTTTCTGCGTTCCTCGCTGCCCAGCCCCACCAGCACGCGCCTCGAGACCACAGGGACCTCGACCTCGAGGACTCCTCAGACTGCTGCAGTGACCCCCCTGAGAGCGAGAAGCCTTGTGAGGATCCTCGACGAGGGTCTCAATCTCCGTCCTAGTCCTCGGGTGCGATATCTTCTCGGGCGAGCACCTCCAGCTCTGGACAGGCTTTGGCCTCGGGAGCCTGGCACGGGTCACTGACCCATCTCGAACTGCCCAACTTCGAGTCCTCCATTGACTACTCAGAGTGGGAGTCTGACGGGGAATCCTTCCCGGAGACTCGGTCCCACTTCACATCCTCGTCCATCCCAAGCACAGAAAATACCTCCGTTTCATGGTTCAGGGAAACCATTACCAGTACAGGGTGCTTCCCTTCGGCCTCGCATCCACCCCACAGGTCTTCACAAAATGCCTGGCCTTGGCTGCGGCCTACCTCCAGTTGCAGAGCACCTTTGTCTATCCCTACCTAGATGACTGGCTCGTAACAGGGGGCACGACCTCTGAAGCCTGGCAGGACATGGACGGCACCATTCACCTCCTGGAGCATCTGGGGTTCATGATCAATTACCCAAAGTCCCATCTCACTCCAGTTCAGTCCCTGGAGTTCATCAAGGCTCACTTGGACACCCTGCGGGATGTGGCTTTTCTTCCTCGGGACAGGGAGGACTGCCTCATGTCTCTTGTGTCCGAAGTGCAGTGCCGCAGGGCCATGCCAAAGTGCAGTGCCGCAGGGCTTCATCTTCTTGGCCACATGGTTTCCACGGTCTGTGTTGTGCCTAATGCCCATCTGAACATGCGGGCAGTGCAGTGATACCTCTGAGTGTAATGGACACAGTTGACCGGCCGTCTCCGAGACCCCATCTCGGTCTCTCTCAACGCGGCGGAGTCTCTCGCTTGATGGCAGGAGTCTCCAAACCTGCTTCGAGGTATGCCCTTCCAAGCTCCGGCGCATCATGTGGTCTTGACCACAGACACCTCCCTGGTGGGCTGAGGAACATACTGCGAGTGGCGGCGCACTCAAGGTACCTGATCCCCCGAGGAGTCCCAGCAGCAGATCAACCTGCTGGAGGTCCGGGCAATCCGCCTTGCACTCAAGGTTTTCAGGGACTGCTTGCAGCACTGAGCGGTGCTTGTCCAGATGCACAACCAGGTCATGATGTTCTATGTGAACAAGCAGGGAGGTACCGGTTCCTACAGCCTCTGTTTGGAGGCGACGACACCATGCTCCTTTGCAGTGAGCTAGGGCATGACCATCTGGGCCACTTATCTCCCGGACCAGGACAGTGCATTGGCAGACCGGCTCAGCAGGGTCCTTCAGCCGCACGAGTAGCACCTGTAACCCTGGATGGCGCAGCGGCTCTTCCAGCATTGGGGGACACCAGTCCTGGACCTCTTTGCCAGCCCTGCGAATTCGCAGCTCCCCCGGTTCTGTGGTCCCCTCCTACACCCTGGGCGCCTTCCTCATCTCATGGGGAACAGGCCTGCTGTATGCCTTTCTCCCACACCCCTCATTGCCTGGACTCTTCTCAATGTCCAGCGGGACAGGGCCTCAATGATTCTCATAGCCCTGAGTTGGCCCAGGCAGCCTTGGTTTCTCCTGCTGCGCTGTCACTTGATGGAGCCCCCGGTCCCTCTTGGGTTTCCACCCAAGCTGCAGGAGAGGGGTCTGCTATTTCATCCCAATCTGAGGTCTCTATCCCTCACAGTTTGGCAGTTGAGCGGGTCGGTGTGGTGCTTGGAGCTCCGATCAGACCCATTTTCATGCTCTACCAGTTTGGTCTTGTAGTACCTGCTCCACCTCTGACAGTCTGGGTCTAATTGGGTCACGGGTCACCTGAGTGCTATCTCAGCGAACCACCACCCCATCGAGGGCAAGCCTCTTTTGGGGCATTCGCTCGTCTCTTGTTTTATGCAATGTCTGCTCATTTCCTGGCCCCCTACCTGCCCTCCTCTGGCGGAATGGGACCTCAATGTGGTCCTCACGCAGCTAGCCAAGTCTCCCTTTGAGCCCATGGCTTCCTGCTCGCTGCGACATCTGTCGTGGAAGTTGGCCTTCCTGGTGGCTCTCACCTCCGCCTGGAGAGTCAGTGAACTCTGGGCGCTGATGGCTGAGGCGCAGTACATGAGGGTTCTATAGGAACAGGGTGGTCCTGCGGACTCACCCCAAATTCCTTCCTAAGGTTGTCTCGGATTTCCATCTCAATCAAGAGGTAGTACTGCCCACTTTCTTCCTGAAGCCCCATGCTGACCAGATGTCGGCGATTCTCCACACCCTGGATTCTGAGAGGGCTCTCTTTCTACTTGCAGCAGACTCAGGACCACTGCAGATCCAGGCAGCTCTTTGTCTCCTTCGATCCCAGCCATCTGGGGCTGGCGGTCACCAAGTTTACCTTGTCCATCTGGGTGGTGGACTGCATCGCCTTTGCCCAGGCCTAGGCTGGTTTTCCCCAGACTGCCGAGTCACGGCCCACAATGTCCGAGCGATGGCAACATCTGTCGCTAGTCTGCGTTCAATGCCACTGGCAGACATCTGCTAGGCCGCCACCCGGTTCTCCGCTTACACCTTCGTGGTACATTACTGCCTGGAGAGGGAGTCCCGTCAGAACACCATCTTTGGCCAGGCTGTACTCCGTAATCTGTTTGTGGTTTAAGCAACTCCTGCCCTCTGACCCTTCTTGTTCCGGCTACCAGGAGCGTGGCCATCAATGGACCCGGGGTCCTCGGGCTGCCTTCTGCTTTCACTGGCGACTGTTCATGGCGCCGCTGTGTTTTTTTTCCTACAGGTCCTCAGTAGCCTGTAGCTAGGGAGTCCCATATGTGAGGACTGACTTTCTGCTTGTTCCTGGAGTAAGCGTAGTTACTCACCTGTAACAGGTGTTATCCAGGGACAGCAGGAATCAGTCCTCACAACCCTCCCTCCTCCCCTTGGAGTTACTGTATATTTTTGCCATCTTCTTGAAGGGACTATAGCTATGGCACCTGACTGAGTAAGATGGCACCATTAGGCGGGAAGGGGAACACGCATGCATGGTGGCATTCCCAAAGGCTTTCTTTGAAAGCTGGTAAAATGCTCCGTGCGGGCTCCGTCTGTACCATTGTCACCCATATTTATTTATTTATTTATTTATTTAATACACACTTATATACCGCTGCTTCCAGCGATCAGCAGCGGTTTGATTCTTCTTCTGGGGATGTCAATCAGGACAGGGAGGGGACAGTAATTATATAGATCTAAGGGTAGGTCACAGCACACAGGGTTAGTGTCATGGGGGACTTCGTTATACATATTTACATTTATACATAAGTATTTACAATTGTACCTCACACCTTTTCTATAATTTATATATTCGGAATTATCTTTGTATTATACATCTTCACATATTCTTACATAACGTGTTATGTAACGCATTTGTGAGTCATGGCTGATTATAATAGCATTTGAATAGGTGAGTTTTTAACTCTTTCCTGAAGATTGCAATGTCCGTGATTAAGCGCAGTTCAAAAGGGAGTTGATTCCATATTGTTGGTGCAGAGAATGCGAATGCTCTTCGAGATGTACTTGTTTTACTGTTCTGATGGATGTGGGGACTTGTAGGGTGCCCAAGTTGGTATTTCTTCTGTCTCTATTTGCAGGTTGTGTGCTGATAAGGGTGGTCAGGAATGAGGGGGCTATGTTATTGATAAGTTTGAATGCGGTTACTAGCATCTTGTACTGTATCCTTGCTGCAATTGGAAGCCAATGTAAGTTTATTAGTATGGGGATGATGTGTTCTGCAATGCTTGTTCCCATTATGATCCTGGCAGTTACGTTTTGGGCCAACTGAAGGATATTTATTGATTTCTTGGGGAGACCTTGAAGGATGGCATTACAGTAGTCCAGATGTGGCATAATGAGTGCTTGCGCCACTGATCGGAAGTCACATGGATCTATTATTTTTCTTAGCGGTTGTATCACTCTAAGTTTATGGAAGATGGCTTTGTTTGTTTTACGTAGGTGGGTCTCCATTTTTAGGTTGCAGTCGAGCGTGACACCTAGGTATTTGATCTCATCCTTCGCCTTGTACGTGTTATTGCACAGGGTGATTGTATCAGGGGGCTTGAAGTTCGGTTTGCTGGATATATACATGACCTCGGTTTTTTGTGGTTTATCGTCATGTTATTTTTCTGTAGCCATTGCAACATTTCATCCAGGCAGTTTTCGAGCTGTGAATAATTTGTGTCCGTGGCGTCCAGTTGTGTGTATAACATGATGTCATCTGCATAGATGTGGTAGCTGATGTCATGTCTTTCAAAGATTTTGCATAGGGGTTGCATGTAAATGTTGAACAGTAGAGCCGAGAGGGCTGATCCCTGTGGAATGCCCTGTGTTTGAGAGAACGGTTCAGCTTGTTCGCCATTGAATTGTACTTGAGGCCTTCTATTCGATATGTAGGAGGAGAACCATTTGAGGGGGGTTCCCCCAACTCCTATGGATTCCAGCTTGTTTAGGAGGATCTCATGATGTACAGTATCGAAGGCGGCGGAGATGTCAATGAAAATGAGTATAAACATTTTCTTTCTGTCTTCAAGTCCTTTAAGGAGGTTGTTCATTAGCGCTATCAAAAGTGTTTCAACTCCATGATTTCTTCGGAACCCGTACTGCTGTTTGTCTAAGGTATCGTGGTCATCAAGGTGATCCTGAAGTTGTAGGAGCACTGCCTTTTCAATGATTTTTGCAAGGAATGAAATGCTGGATATGGGTCTATATGAGGTCGGGTCTTCCTTGTTGAGAGTATTGTTTTTTAGGATTGGCCTTATTATTGATTGTTTTAGTTGTTTGGGCATTATTCCTTGACTTAGCGACTGATTTATAATGTGGGCTATCTGCTGGTTGATCTCTTTTTTTTGCCGCTTTGATCCATGCAGTTGGGCATGGGTCGAGTGGTGAGGTGGTGGTATTTATGGAGGTTAGAATGTTTGTGGTTTGTTGCTCATCAAGGTTATGGAATGTGTTCCATGTTGGTTCTTGCTTCTCTTCTGTTCTTTGATGCAGTGCGCTTTCCTTTACCGCGGGGGCGGTGAAAGTCAGCTTGCTTGCATAGTGATTTGCTAGTGTTTGCGGATGGATGGGGCTATCCTGCTGTTCTGGTGGCGCTGTTTTGGTAAGTGATTTTACTAGCGCGAAAGGTTCACGTGGTTTGTTGATGGCTTTGTTCAGGATGTTGGAATGGTGTATCCTCTTTGCTGTGTTTACTTCTTCTTTGTATCTTGAGAGGAGATTAAGGTATACCGTTCTTAGTTCAGTGGATTTGGTGCGTCTCCACATTCTTTCGTGCTTCCTGAGGTCTCTCTTCATTCTGGACAATGTTAAATTATACCAAGGTTCTGATGGTTTTTTGGATGTGCTTGGTGTCTGGTTCCCTTTGGGGATTGCTATGGACTGAATTCCGGAATCCCATTTGCTTGTTAGGTCATCAAGGTCTGTTGCTCCCAGGTCGATGTGGGATTTGATAGCACTGATGAGGCCTTCCATGTCTGGTTTGTTAAATCTCCGTTGTTGGTGTGATCCCCTTTTCCCTTTCGTGTCCTTGGTCAAGTTTGGAAGCTTTATCCGTATATTAATTTGGTGGTGATCTGACCAGGGTAGTGGATTGATCTCTATCCGGGGCCTCTCACCAATTTCCTGTTCTCTTTTGGGTATGAAGACCATGTCAAGTGTGTGACCTTTTTCATGGGTTGGTTCTGTTATCAGTTGCTGGTACCCTAGTTGCGCCATAGCTTCTAGGAAAGTGTTTGCATTCGTGGTTGATGTGGATGCTAGATTTAGGTCTCCTAGTATTATCTGGATTTTTCTAGGTTGTGTCGATGAAATTACTTCCAGTGCTGATGCAAGAATCTCATGATGTGACGTGGGGGGTCTGTATATCAAGCAGATAGATAGTGCTGTATTTTCAACCTTGAGTAAGTCTATGTCTGCGTTTGAGTCCTGATATGTGCTTGTGAGTTTCAGATTGTCCTTTGCTATTATAAGGACCCCTCCACCTTTTTTGTGGGATCGGGGACAGTTATACAGGTTGTATCCAGGTTTACTGATCTGGTTTAATATGGCTGCATCTGTTTCTGTGATCCATGTTTCGGTTATACATAGGATGTCCGGTTTTTCGTCAGTGATGATGTCATATATTATGTGTGTTTTGTTCCTGATCGAGCGAGCATTTATGAGGATGATATTACAGGCTTCATGTAGGGCCTCCGCATCCCGGTTGCTAGTGTTTAGTGAGGTTGCTTGGTTGATTGTGCGGGGTAATGCTGCTTTGGGCTTGCGGTGTCTCCGATTTCTCGTATAGGTTTTTGTGGATATCCTGTCATTGGGTGTGTGAGTTATAATCTTTCCTGTGAAGTAGTATGGTGGAAGTAGGAGTGGTTGCTGTGTTTGTAGGGTGTAGAGGAGGTAGAATGGGGAGTAAAGATGTGGGAGGGTTTGGTATATGTTCTGATTGAATGCGTAGGCAGGGATTAGTGTGGCCAGGTATATCGCTGCGTACCAGAATAGTGCCATCATTGGGCTGGGTGGTGTTGCCCTTCAGTGCCCTATACTCTGACGGCAGTGTTATTCTACTTGTTAGTTGTGTTTGCCGCTTTAACAATGCTGAGTAGCAACAGTGTATCTTGTAATTCTAACAGTAGCAGTAGCAGTATATTTTGTAGTGGTAACAGTTTAGTATAGTAACATTAGTAGTAACAGTATAGTAACAGTATAGTATAGTAACATTAGTAGTAACAGTATATCTTGTAACAATGAATGAATAGTAACAGTATATCTTGAAACCAGATATTTAGTACCAGCAGTTATTTAACTGTTATCAGCGTGATCTGTGTTAGTAAAAGCAACATCTATAATGATTACGATATCGATATTGGTACTGTTGTAGCTATACGATATAACATATGTGAGGACTGATTCCTGCTGTCCCTGGAGAACACTTGTTACAAGTAACTACGCTTTAGTCACCTCCCGTCCAGACTATTGCAACCTCCTCCTTGCTGGTTTCCCTCTGAATCATCTCTCTCCCCTTCAATCTGTCCAAACTCGGCTGCTTGGCTAATCTTCCATCAGCCTCGATATGCTTATATTACCTCTTCTCAAGTCACTTCACTGGCTCTCTATCCGTTTCCGTATCCAATTCAAATTTCTCCTACTGACCTATAAGTGGACTCTTTCTGCTGCTCCTCACTACCTTTCCTCTTGTATCTTTCCCTATACCCATCCTCGGGAACTCTGCTCTTCTGGTGGATCGCTTCTGCCTGCCTTTCTCTTCCACTGCCAACTCCAGACTTCGATCCTTTCACCTTGCTGCTCCTTATGCCTGGTAAAAACTACCTAAGTCTGTATGTCAGGCTTCATCTCCGGCTCTTTTCAAATCCAGACTGAAGACTCAGACTGCTTTTGGATTCTGATCCTCTTAGTCTCCTATATGTTTCCTTACCATACCCTTAAATGAATTATTTTCCTCATGTTATATTGTCTGTCTTAACTAGATTGTAAGCTCTGATGAGCAGGAACTGTCTTTTGCATGTATCTGTACAGCACTGCTTATGCCCTGTAACGCTATCCAATATGATTATTATTATTATTAGTATATAGTGCTGCTAGGCATATGCAGCTCTGTACAAGTACACTAAAAGCAAGAGTCCCTGCTCCACAGAGTTTACCATCTAAGATAGACAGACAAAATTGAGGACTAGGGAATGCTTGGGCAAATGATTAATATACAAATGGGTGAAGTCCAGAGGATAAAAGTTCATGATACAAAGGCATTTGTTATAAAAGATACATTCCCTGTATCCCTTAGGTACTTTTTTTATCTGATTACTATTTCTTTCATCAGCTGGAACTTGTCCATGGGCTTTGACAAAATATCACATCGGATCATGCTTTTTAACCGTATTGTGGGATGGAGAGAAATGCTATAGCTTGGCGTTCCCTTGGAACCTTATGCGCATCACCCTGAAGTCCACCTGTAGGTGTCACTGTAAAGTTAATGACTGGGATTTTCCCCCCACTCTACGGAATGAAATAAAAGGCATTATCTTATGTCTCAGACTGTAATCCTTTATTCTGAGTGATAGAGGAATTAGGCCGAGAAAAACAATGTTAATTAATACTATCTTTGTGCATGCTCCTGCCGTGAAGCTGCTGAACCACCCATCTCTGAAGTGGCTGCACATCTCTTCCTGGAAGAGTATGTTCTTAGATGAGATGCTTTCAGGGGTGGCACAGTGGAAGTTTTTTTAAATATTTCTGACACTTTATCTGGATAATCTGTGTGATACTTAGCTGATCTGTGTTCTAGAGCCTCACCAGCCGAGGATATATGTTGAAGTCAGAGTTGCAGCGGGCAGCACAGCCTCTCTGCGATAAATCCTTCTTTGTGGTGAGTGCTACAGTTAGGGAAACACTTAACAAAAATCCTCTGTTTCGGAAGTGAAGTAATCTTATCTAAGTTGTGTTTATATTTCCTAGCTGGGTGAAGTTCGATTTTAAAGTAATTTGTTTCCCCTGAAAACGCCAGACAGTGGAAACTACATTTTTTGAGGTTTGTAAGAGCAAGCCTGACACAGTCCTGCCTAACCAAACCCACACTATGTGACCTCTTTCTGTGACGGTGTGAGCTGAGGGCATGGTGTGTATAATCTTCAGAGGGATTTCTTTGAAAGGAAAATGTCTTTCTCCAGGACCAAGCAGGAAGTCAGTCCTCACTTATGGGTGACGTCGGCGCCGACGGAGCCCTCGCGGAGCAATTTTCCCCAGCTTTCAAAGAAAGCCTTTGGGAATTGCAGCGCGCATGCGCGGTCGTCTTCCCGCCCGAGGGTGCCATCTTAGCCAGTCTTCTTTTTTTCCGCGGAGCCCTACAGACGTCCCCGTCTTGTCCCCGCAAAAAAGTTGATTTTCTTCTTTGTTTTATCCTTTTTTCTTTCGGTTCGACGCCGATCGTTTTCCCGTCCGGACTCGCGACGCCGGTCTCGAGTCCTCTTACTTTTTTCGGTTTTTCTGACTTAGTCAGCTTTCGTTTTCGTTTTCCCTGGCAGCCCGGTCCTTTGACCTCGCAGGGGCCCTTTTTTCCCCCGATGGCTGCCAGTGGGTTTAAGCGGTGTGGTCGGTGTGACCGAAATATGTCACTAACCGACACACACGACTTTTGCCTCCGCTGCCTGGGCCCGGATCATGAGGAACTGATCTGTGGGCCCTGCAGCAAACTGTCCTCAAAGGCGTTGAGGAGTCGGCGGCATCAGCGTGAGAGAATCTTCGCTGACCCCAGCCGTACCCGGACCTCGTCGGAGGCCTCCGTGTCGAAAGGCTCCAGCTCGGACCGTCGCCGGAGCTCCTCCGACCGGGGTTCTCCCTCCGGGGACCATCGTCGGAAGGAAAAACCCACGAGGGCGGCATCGGTGGACGCTCCTGGTTCCGCGAGGGCCAGGTCGCATAGCCCCGACAGCCGCCCCGGGTCCTTGGAGAAGGAACACGTCCCGAAGCGACCTCGCCTGGAGTGGGAGATGCCTGCCCGGGTAAGTCCTGTGGTCCTTCTGGACTCGCCTCCGCGACAGCCGACGTCGGGCCCGACGCCGTCGGGGCCCGAGTCGGGGGCTGCTGGGTCACCTGAGCTCGGACTCAGGTTGACGGCCTTGGAGAGCAGACTGTCTGCCTTCATGGACCAGCAGAGGGCACTGCTCGCTGGCTTCGCTGGCGTCGCTGCCCCGACCGCCGGGACGTCGACGTCCAAGTCGACCCCGGAGACCGAGCCGATCCTCGAGTCGATGAGAACTCGAGTCGATCCTCGGTCGAGGTCGCCCTCGGCCTCCCGTTCGGGACCGAGGTCGCCGACGCCGACTCCCTCGGCGTCGGGGCGGCTGGCGCCGCACCCTGCCCGGGCCGACCCCACCGAGTCCTCGTCGGAGTCGGTCTGGGAGTCTGAGGAGGAAGAGTCGCCTGATTCTTTCCGGACTCGGTGTGTCCCATCGGACTCACCGGAGTCCGAGCCTCGGAAGCAGTCCCCCCCCGAGGACGCCCGGTTCTCGGACTTCGTTAGGGATATGGCCAAGGCTTTGGCCTTCCCTGCGGATCCCGAGGAGGAGCCTCGAGCCGAAGAGCTCGATGCCCTCCAGTATGACTCTCCCGCGAGGGAACACTTTACTGTGCCGGTTCCTCCTATGCTGGAACGACTACTCTTCCGCATGTGGGAGAGTCCGGCCTCCTCACCGGTCCTGAGCAAGCGGGTCGATTCTATCTATCGAGTCCGCAAGAGCCCTGGCTTTCAAAAGGCACAGCTGCCACACCATTCCATGGTAGTGGAATCGGCCATGCACCGTCTTAAGAGCCAGAAGATGCACTCCTCGGTGCCTCCTGGCAGGGAGGCCCGTAACCTGGATGGCCTTGGCAAGAAGTGCTTCCAGGGCTCTATGCTCGCATGTCGTGTCCAGACTTACCAGCTATACATGGGCATGTATCTCCGGGATCTGGCTAAAGAGCTAGCCGGATTCTCCGCTGGTCTCTCCGAGGAGCCCTTGCGGAGGTTCCTAGCCTTGTCCACTGGCATTCGGGAATGCTCAAAGTTCATGTCCCGAGCAGCCTATGATGGCTTTGAAGCCTCGGCTCGAGTAGCCGCAGCCGGCATCGGTGCCCGCTGACAGGCTTGGCTTCAGTCGTCAGACCTTGAGCCCTGGGTGCAGGACAAGTTGGTCGATGTCCCCTGCCGAGGCGAAAACCTCTTTGGCAAGCCCATGGCGGAAAAGGCTGCGCAAATTGAGACTGAGACTCTCACCAGGACCAGGCTTTCTAGGAAGACCTCCGCCCCTTCCCAGAAAAAGAAGGGCTCGGGGAAAAAGTCCTTTTACCCGAGGAAGGTGGCTGCCTACAAACAATACCCCCATTATCAGGCCCCTGCAGCTCCCCAACAGGGCCAGCAGGCCAAGGGACGGGGTAACGGGTCCCGTAGACAGCAAGCCCCCAAGCCTGCACCACCAGCCCCTGCTCAGCAGGGTGGGGGCTTTTGACTCGCTAAGCATAGCCTCTCCCCCCCCGCTGGTTCCCTCCAGCACCGGAGGCCGGCTGGTTCACTTCGCCCACAGGTGGTCCAGCATCACCGCAGATGCCTGGGTGCTTCAGGTCGTGCGAGAAGGCTATCTTCTCCACTTCCATCAGGTCCCTCCCTCCTATTTTCCGGGAGAACCTCCACGCCCCCCTCTGCACAGGGAGTTGCTCCTTCAGGAGTTAGCAGGTCTTCTGCAGGAACAGGCGGTGGAACCGGTGCCACACCACCTGAGAGGTCAAGGCTTTTATTCAAGGTATTTTCTGATACCAAAGAGAACAGGGGGCCTCAGACCCATCCTGGACTTGCGCAACCTCAACAAGTTCCTTGTGCGGGAGAAGTTCAAAATGCTTACCCTTGGAATCCTTCTGCCCTACCTCCAGCAGGGAGATTGGCTATGCTCCTTGGATCTAAAGGATGCCTACACGCACATCCTCATCCACCCAAGCCACCGCCAATACCTAAGGATTGTGGTGGCAGGAAATCATTACCAGTACAGAGTACTGCCCTTTGGCCTGTCCTCCGCACCGCGAGTCTTCACAAAATGTCTCGCGGTCGTGGCGGCCCATCTCCGGCTTCACGGCCTCTGTCTTTCCGTACCTCGACGACTGGCTCATCAGAGCAGCGTCCGCTCAGGAGGTCACCAACGCCACATGCCGCACGGTGACTCTGCTGCAGCACTTGGGCTTTGTCATAAACTTCGCAAAGTCCACTTTGCTCCCCTCACAGGATCTCGAGTTCATCGGCGCAAGGCTGCACACTCCTCAGGCGCGAGCATTCCTACCGCTCGACAGGGCTCAACGGCTCATGGACCTAGCCGACCGCTTTCGCAGCCAGCCCCTGGTCTCCGCCAGGCGCTTCCTGAGACTGCTCGGCCATATGGCTTCCACCGTCCATGTGACCCCCAATGCCCGCCTGAATATGCGGTCTGCGCAGTGGTGTCTCCGCCAGCAGTGGCGACAAGCCACGGGAGGCCTAGCAGACCTAGTGCGCGTTTCCGAGCCGCTGGTCTCGTCTCTCCGGTGGTGGCTCCGGCAGCCGAACCTGATATTCGGAATGCCTTTCCAGTCACCTCAGCCGACCCGGGTGCTGACCACCGATGCATCCCTCCTGGGCTGGGGAGCACATTGCCAAGAGGCACGCACTCAGGGCCTCTGGACCACGTGGGAGTCTGCTCAGCAGATCATCTTCCTGGAGCTCAGGGCGATCCGCCTGGCTCTCAAGGCCTTCTCCCACCTGACTTCCCAACAGTCCGTCCTTGTCCAGACGGACAATCAAGTTGCCATGTTCTACGTGAACAAGCAGGGGGGCACGGGCTCCTTCCTCCTCTGCCGGGAGGCACAGAAGCTCTGCTCTTGGGCCGTCAGTCACGGCATTCTCCTCAGGGCAGTTTATCTCCCGGGCCAAGAAAATTGCCTTGCAGACCAACTCAGCAGGGTCCTCCAGCCGCACGAGTGGCGTCTGGATCCCTTGGTAGTTCAGAAGCTCTTCCTCAAGTGGGGTCTCCCCACGGTGGATCTCTTTGCCAGTCCTCACAACCGGCAGCTTCCTCGCTTCTGCTCTCGTCGGCCACACCCCCTCCGGGTGGCGGCGGACGCCTTTCTGATCTCGTGGTCGGGGAGCCTTCTGTACGCTTTCCCTCCCATCCCGCTGGTCTCTCTCGGACTCTTTTCAAGGTTCTCCGAGACAAAGCCTTCATGATCCTGGTGGCCCCTCGCTGGCCCAGGCAGCCGTGGTTTCCGCTCCTGCTGCAACTGGCGGTGGAGGATCCAATCCCTCTGGGGGTACAACCGGATCTCCTCACTCAGGATCAGGGGTCCCTCCTGCACCCCAACCTCAGGTCTCTCAACCTCATGGCCTGGCTGCTGAGAGGGTAGTCCTTGCTCCCCTTCTCCTGCCGGCGGAGGTGGAGGAGGTCGTCTTGGCTTCGCGACGGCCTTCTACCCGAAAATGCTACGCCCTTAAATGGCGTCGCTTTGCAGTCTGGTGTACCCAACAGTCTCAGGATCCCTTCTCCTGCCCGGTGTCGGTGATCTTGCAGTACTTGCTGCACCTCTCTAATCTAGGACTTAAGTCCAACTCCGTCAAAGTTCACCTCAGTGCTCTTTCAGCACATCATGTGCCGGTGGACGGCAGACCTCTCTCCAATGACCCTCTCGTAGCGAGGTTTCTCCGAGGTCTCCTTCTACTTAAACCACCTCTGCGCCCGCCAGCGCCTGACTGGGACCTGAATGTGGTTTTGCAGCGGATCACCTGTCCGCCTTTTGAACCTATGGCTACCTGTTCTCTCCGTTTTCTTTCTTGGAAAACTTTATTCCTGATAGCCCTCACTTCCGCTAGACGCGTGAGTGAATTGCAGGCCCTCGTGTCTGATCCCCCTTACACTAGGTTCTACAAGAATAGGGTAGTCCTACGGACTCACCCAAAATTTCTGCCTAAAGTGGTCTCCCCTTTTCACATCAATCAGGAGGTGGTACTTCCAACCTTCTTTCCCAGACCACACTCCAGCCGAGCTGAGACGGTCCTCCATACCCTGGACTGTAGAAGGGCATTGAACTTCTACCTTGACCGTACGCGGGAGCACCGTAAAGCTGCTCAGCTTTTTGTGTCTTTTGACCCCAATAAATTGGGGCTCCCGGTCTCCAAGCGTACTCTGTCCATCTGGGTTGCGGACTGTATCTCTTGGGCTTATGGGGCAGCCGGACTCTCCTTAGATAGTCGAGTCACGGCTCATTGCGTTCGGGCAAAGGCCACGTCAGTGGCTTACCTCCGCTCTGTTCCGCTGGCAGACATCTGCCGGGCCGCTACTTGGTCTTCGAGCCAGACTTTTGCGGTCCATTACTGTCTCGAGAGGGAGTCCCGTAGGGACAGTGCGTTCGGACAGGCAGTCCTCCGTAATCTCTTTGAGGTCTGAGCAACTCCTACCCTCCATCCCGGATGTGGGCTACCGGTGGGTGATAATTCAGCGAAGATTCTATCCTTCTGTGCTGCTGAGCTAGAGGGAGCTCATTTTTGTGCTTAGGGTCTCCGGTAGCCTTGAGCTTGGGAGTCCCATAAGTGAGGACTGACTTCCTGCTTGGTCCTGGAGAAAGCGTAGTTACTCACCTGTAACAGGTGTTCTCCAGGAGCAGCAGGAATCAGTCCTCACTACCCTCCCTCCTCCCCTTGGAGTTGCAATCGTCTGCTTATGTTCTTTTTACAAATTTTTATGCTGTCTTTTTTAGCTATGTCATCTGACTGGCTAAGATGGCACCCTCGGGCGGGAAGACGACCGCGCATGCGCGCTGCAATTCCCAAAGGCTTTCTTTGAAAGCTGGGGAAAATTGCTCCGCGAGGGCTCCGTCGGCGCCGACGTCACCCATAAGTGAGGACTGATTCCTGCTGCTCCTGGAGAACACCTGTTACAGGTGAGTAACTACGCTTTATGGAAACAGGCCATTTTAGTGTTGGGACGCAGAAAGAGCAATATTTATATTAAGATGTCATTTTTTTCCATGGAGCCAAAAATAGACAAAGCCACAGCCAAAATAAACCAATATCCCTTTGGCTTCATTGTCTCTCATCAATCAGTTTCCACCACTTGTGTCTTTCAAGCTGGAAGTCTAACTATGCGAGGCTGCATGCCCTCTGCGAAAAGCAGTAGAAGAAAGCTCTCTACAAAGAATCAAGTTTTACTGATTGCTGTGATTACGATGCCCCTTTTGTAGGACACAGGGGAGGGTGGCTATCCTGTTGTAGGTCAACCAGCAATTGACTTGCAGGTTGGGGGAGGAGCAGAAGATTTAGAGGTCACAGGATTTATTGTTACTCTGTTATTTAATGACAAAGGCTGGCAGCACCTTTATAGATTAATCATTTTATTGAAGCATAGGCTTCATGGCTCTGACAAAGTGCATGCTGGTCCTCAAAAGCACATACTTTGTTTTTGCTTCTGCAAACTAACATGGCTTCCCTCTCTTTTTAAGAATGAGGCTAGTTTTATTTTTATGCAATTAGATTATATGAAGGGCAGTCTGCAGAGGTGGGCCGATTGCATAGAACGTATGCAGATTTTTAACGGTGCTTTATGTTTAAGTGGTGCTACTGAAAATTCATGAATAGTTAAATGGATAAGACATCTGTTTAACTTTATAACTGCTGTTTCCATATCGTCCTGCTAGACCATTCCAGACAAGTGGGTTGTGCTCCCTTACCAGAAGATTAGTGGAAACAAAGAACCAATGAAAAGACTAGGTTTCAATGACATCATTTCTGTGCCTCTATTCGCCTCAGCCACCAGAGGTCCCTTCAGTATTTCTTTCTCTCCAGCAGATGGTGGATCGATTTTCTCCTCTGTAGAAAATGTGAGGATTGAAAGGAAAATATTAAACGCTCGTGAACGATCACCTCAAGCCCTAAAGGGGCGACTCTTTCACTTGAGCATGACGTGGAAAGTTTACACTTGACTGCAGCATTCTTGGTAGCCATACAAAGTGGGAAAATTAGTTCAGCTCCATGCCCCTATCATGATAACAGCCTGTTGAGCAGCCACAAATTGGAAGGATTTGGAAGACTCGAATAGTATAGCAGCCTCACACAACCTCAGCGCCCCCTCCTCCTCCTCCTCCTCCCCCCCCTCCCCCCCCTGCTGTCTCCCAAAGATTGCAGAAGATTCTCGGAGGGATCTGCCTGCCAGTCACCTTTCACACAATGCTGTTAAAAATAAACCCAGCCAGAGGAAGTGACGTAAGCAGGCAGGATGGTCGCATGCTGAGAGAGCTCCGTGGCAGCCTGCCTCTAAAAGAGCAATAAAGTGTGGTAGGAGCTAACCTCGCTGGTCCTGATAAGCACCAGAGAGATGGAAAAACCCAGGGGGGGGGTGGTATGTTGGCGAAAAAAAGATTAGCGGAATACCGCTCCGCATATGTAACCGCTGAAGTAACATGGGGCGCTGAAAGAGAAAACAAGATGGTAGCCGGGAGTTTGAGTGACGCAGATGAAGATGTCGATGAGGCATGGGGCTCCGGAACGGCAGAAACGCTGAAAACCTGGATAACTGAACTTAAAGAAGAGGTGAAGGCAGAAATAAGTGGTGTAAAAAATGAAATTAAAGAGACTTTAAGTGCGCCGAGGCAAGACATAGTAGACCTTGGAGCCCCAGTGGAAGAGCACAAGAGTCAATTAGAGCAAAAAGCGGGCACAATTAGAGAGTTGCAGAGTGGCTGGGAAGAGTTAAAGCAGACGCAGGAACTTCTAAAAGAAAAGGCAGAGGACTTTGAGGACCACTCCCGGAGGTGTAACGTATGCGTCAGAGAAATCCCGGAAGAACCTAAATACAGAGACTGTGAGGCAGCACTTATGGAAATGTTTGGGGCATTATTAAAGACTGCGGAACCTGAGCACACTGTAGAGCTGGCACATACAACTTGAACGAGCGCATCGGGGCTTAGGACCCATTAAATAAAATAGACCCTGGGACATAGTAGCATGTTTGGGCTCTTACAAAATGAAGGAGCGGCTCCTGGCATCATCCCGAAAGCTAGGACAATTTTAGTGGGAGGTCTGCACCATAGAGCTGTACCAGGACTTGTCACCAGGAACCCTGCAGCGGCGCCAGGACCTGAGAGAGGTGACAGCGCTTCTAAGGAGAGAGAGCTGGAGGTATAAGTGACTGTACCCCTTTGGACTATTAATTACAGTGAAAGGCATAACCTGGCATGTGAAAAGCAGCGGAGAAGCTTGGAAGGCACTAAAAGAGCTTGGAATGCAAAATATTCCAGAAACCCCCTTGAGCCAATCAAAATTGGGGCAGACTACAGTGACTAGGAATGCAGGGCTGAAATGGCAGAGAGTGAATACAAAAAGCCGGAGGTTGACCAGACTATCAAAGGGGTAAAGTTCTAGCGATACCCTAGAGAGGGACCCCTCCTGAAAGACTCATTATAGATAAATGTAAGAGAGGATGCAGGAACCTACAGGACCACACAGAGGGGAGGAGGGTGAAGAGGTTGGGAATTTACTATGAATACTATTGAGTCTAATCTCTGTTTGAAGTTTGGGGGGGAAGTAATTATTGGGTTCAAATGTTGGGGGAGGTACAGAAGAAGGCAAGGGTTGAAAATGGGGGAAGAGGAGGGTAATAAATAAGGAACAGGAAATGGTTAATAACCTTAAAAGATAATAGAGGCATATGAATATGAAAGACAGGAGGGGGCTAATAGTAAAAAGATTAGGTTTAATAAGTAAGTATTGGAAGTGGAGGGTGGGGGGACAATTGAGGGAAGTAACCGGGACAGACTGTAAGCCAAAGGGAAGATGAGAAGAGGGTAGAGGGAGAGTAAAAGGGAGATTAAACCTTTGTGGCTAGAATGGGGATACAAAACAGGAGCGGCGGGGGAACAGGGGAATGAGTGGCAGAGGAAAGTACTTGGAAGTATGTCACGACCTCTGATAGATATGTCTCCAGGAGGAGATTGGACACTAGGGGAGGGGGGGAAGGCGAGAAGGGAGGGGTCAAGAGAGAAAATAAGCAGTGAACCAGCATGAATTCAAAAGGCGAGATGGTACGAATAGGAACTATCAATGTTAAGGCGCTAAATACTCCACAGAATAGACAACACCTCTTTCGAGAGGAAGAGAGGTTGAGATGTTATGTTTGTTCAGGAAACCCACCAAGATGCAAAGATGAGGAGTTACTGCTCCACAGCCTGTACTCACATCAGTACGTTGGAAGCCCTAGAGGTGAGAAAGGAGTGGAAGGGGGGTGGCCATATTGGTGAGGAGAGGGTGCCCACTCCAGGTCGGGGAAACAATCCGACATAAAGAAGGAAGGGTGCTGCTATTAAAAGGAGAATTGATGGGGGAATCAGTCACTTTGGTGGCAAATATATACGCCCCAAATACGAAACAAGTCGATCAGTTCAAGGGAAACTGGTATTAGGAGGTGATTTCAATCTGGCACTACATCCTAGCTGGGATCGGCAGGCCAAGGGAGGGGATGGCAATGCAAATAGCAGACAAATAGTGAAAGGAATTATTAAGAAACTGCAGATATCAGATGCATGGTGGGTACAAAATAAAGTCCGTAGGGAGTATACCTTTTGCTCACATCCCTGCAAAAGCTTTGGTCTGATAGACTACCTCCTGATTGATAAAATATGGGAACTTAGGATGGGAGAAGTGGAGATTGGTAATATAATGTGATCTGATCATGCCCCACACTGGGTGGAAATCCGAGAAGTGAGGGCGGAAGGGGGAATATGCTTTTGGAGGCTGAATGAAAGTCTCCTTAAACGGGAGAAAGTTGTAAGAGATCTGCAGAAATGTCTCCAGGAATACTGGCTGACGAATGACAATGGGGAGGTATGAGAGGTGAAATTGTGGGAGGGAATGAAAGTAGTGATTCGGGGAGTGCTTAATTATGTAGACAGCTAGGACTAAAAAGCAACGGAGGGAAAAAGAAGAGCAATTGCAAGAGAATATTAAAATTACAGCAGACCTAAATATGTACACTCTGGAGGAGAGGAGGGATAGGGGAGATATGATTCAGACTTTTAAATACTTAAAGAGAAATAATGAAGAAACAAACCTCTTCCAAAGACGGGGAAGCTGTAAAACTAGAGTGCATAACATGAAGTTGCAAGGGGGTAAATTGAAAGGCAATGTCAGGAAATACTTTTTCACTGAAAGGGTGCTGGATGCTTGGAATTCCCTCCCAATGGAAGTGGTGGGGGCAAATACAGTGACGGAATTCTAAATGGCATGGGACAGACACAGTGGATCCCTTTACAGCAACAGGATAAAATCAAAATAAACTTAACTATATAATTTTTCAACAAATAGGGGTGTCCTACACGGAGCGGTGGTTCACCCCTAAACAAAGACAGGGGGAGGGTTGGCCTGCACGGAGCGGCAGGTGCCCCTACTCTTGCCATGTTTCTGGGCAGACTAGATGGACCATACTGGTCCTTATCTGCCGTCATTTACTATGTTACTATGAACAATATAGAGCAAAGGGCACAGCATGGAGGCTAAAACACTTAAAGCAATTAAGAATGGAGTTAAATAAACTAGAACTAGAATCAATCGCATTTCAAATGGAGCGGGTTAAACAGAAGTTCTATGAATGAGGTGTACAAAGTGGGGAGTTGGCTTGCGCGTAAGTTAAGGAAAAGAGAAATATTAACCTCCATATTGACGATAAGGTGAAGGAAGATGACATATTGAAGATGGAGAAATAAATTGGAACGAGATTTAGCCAATTTTATAAAGAATTGTACACTCAATAGGGAGAGGCAGTTGTCAGTATAAGTCCAGAAATATCTGGAGAGGATAGAATTTCCAAAGATGGGGGAGGATATGAGGGCAGTATTGGAGGAGGAAATACAATGAGAAGAAATTGAGAGGGTGATTTAAAAACTGCCCAATGGAAAGGCACCAGGATTAGATAGGTTAACTAATATTTTCTATAAGATATTCAGAGAAGAGCTGGTAGAGATCTTAGGGAGAGTGTTTAATGGGATATTAGAAGAGGGAGGACATCTGTCAGCAGAAATGTTAACAGCCGTAATTACGATTCTACCAAAAGCAGGAAAAGACCCGTTACAATGCGGTTCATACCGTCCAATATCGCTACTCAATACAGATGTAAAGATCCTTGCTAAAGTGCTTGCCAATCGACTTGTTAAATGGATGCCCATCCTCATAGATATAGATCAAACAGGCTTTATTGGTGGACGACAGGCCTCAGATAATAAGAAGAGGGTGTTGGAAGAGATTTGGGCGGCACATCAGCAGTGAAAGAAAATGATGATACTCTCAATCGACCCTGAAAAAGTGTTTGATAGAGTAAACTGGACTTTTTTGTTTGCAGTGATGCAAAAGATGGGATTTGCGTCCAAATACTTACTCTGGGTGCAAGCCTTGTATTAGGAGCCCTGGGCCCGGTTAAGAATTAATGGCAGATACACAGAGGCATTTAAACTAGAAAGAGGTACCAGGCAGGGTTGCCCAGTGTCCCCACTCTTATTCGCATTAGTAGTCAAGCCCCTAGGGCAGATAATAAGGACGGATATCAAGTGGTTAGAGGTAGAAGAGCAGCAACATAAAATATCCTTATTTGTGGATGACATACTGCTGATTGTAACGCATCCTGAGAAAACGTTACCGAGAATATTGGAAGCAATAGAGCGGTATGAGGCTGTATCAGGCTTTAAAATGAATATGGACAAGACAGAGGCGCTTAACATTACCTTAACTGATACAGTCCTAGCCAAGCTACAACAACAGTACCCATTCAAGTGGGCTCGCAAGGCTAGTAAATATTTGGAATAAATATAACAACACACCCTCAGAGCTTATATGAAGCAAACTATCCCCCACTGTGGAAAGTAGTAGGACAAGACTTGGGGGATTGGACAGATATTGAAATATCATGGATGGGACGTATAGCAGCAGTTAAAATGAATATTTTACCTAGGGTGTTAAATTACTTTCAGGCCCTTCCAATAGCGATCCCAATAGGACACATGTGAGAGCTTCAGAGGAAAGTATATGGATTCATATGAAAAAAAAAGGCCACTGTGAATTGCCCGAGCAATAATGTATAGACCAAGAGAGGAGGATGGACTAGGGGTACCAGATTTACAGTCATATTACTTGGCTTCCCAAATTTGACACTTGATGGATTGGCGAGAGGGAGGGAAAAGAAAACATTTTGTGGCCTTGGAGGGGGCGGAGAACAGGGGGTGACCATTGGGAGATCTTCCATGGATGAGTAGGGCAGAACGAGGACACAAAACACAAGATAACCCCTATGTGCAACAACATACTTCAGATTTGGGATAGGGTAAAGGGAAAAGCAGAGGGTGTGAGGGATACTCAATTCTCGGTGATGAAGGTTTTGAGTTATAGAAGGGACTTTATCCCGGGGCAAGAAGGAGGGATATATAAAAATTGTGAGAGAGCAGGACTAAGGTGGTTTTATCATTTCCTAGATGGGGGGGGAATTGGGTCCCATTCGAGGAACTGCGAGGAAAATACAACTTGGGGGCAGGAGGCCTTTTTTGTTATGGACAGGTGGTACGTTACTTAAGGTAGAAATTAGACAAAGAAGATTTAGAGCGAGATTAGTATAATCTCAAAACTATATGGTACAGGAAAATGTGGTCCTCGGGATTGATATCGGTATTATATAAAGCAGTAAAGGAAGGAGGGGGGGGGGAGAAAGGATAAGCCTGGATACATGCTAGCATGGGAGAAGGAGCTGGGAATAACAATAGGGACCCAGCAATGGAAAACCATTTTCAACCAAGTCCGACAACTACCCATATCTGTGGCCAAAAGAGAAAACTGGCACAAAGTCACAATAAGATGGTTCTATATGCCGGTACGATTGTATAGGATGTTTCCATTAATGTCAAAAAGGTGTTGGAGGGAACACTGTGAAGAGAGGCCTGTGTATCATATTTGGTGGACATACCCCCAAATTAAACACTTTTGGGGAAAAGTCTAAAGGTGGATACAGCAAGTTGTAGGAGTGGAGGTAAGGAGGGAACCAAAAATATATCTATTGGGGCGGTGGAGAGAGGGAGGCCCAAGAAAAGAAAGGAGACAAATCATGGACTGTTTAAGTGCAGTGAAATGTGAAGTAGCATTTAGGTGGAAGCAGATGGGGCAGCCCCTAGTGGAGCACTGTGTGGAGAGGCTCCGTCAAATATATATAATGGAAAAACTGAAAGCTATTCGCAGACTGCGGCTGATTAGGTTTGAGAGTGAATGGCAGAACATGCTAGCTTATCTACGTAGGGAGAAAGAAGAGGGGGATGATATAAAAGGGAAAAAGAAGGGATAAAATGAGAATGTTGTTATAGGTTGCAATTGATATACATTGTGAGTTGTTGATGAGACAGTTGTGATTTGATTTGGATATTTCTTTAAAAAGTTCAAATTCAAAAAAAATAAAATATACCTAGCCAGTGAAGCAGTTCCAGGGGAATAGAGATGAGCCCAACACGGGACCTATGACCAGGGTTCTCGGGGTCAGTACCAAGGCTTGACCTTGTCATTGTCCTTGTCCTTGTTGGGGGGCTCCAGGTTCCGTCTCTGAGGGATGCAATTCGGATGGACTGCTAGTGACCATTGGCGCTGTGCGGGGGTTTCCTGCCGTTTTTTGCATGCATTAGTAAAATGTTTGTCTATTGTGCGCCTAGGGGTCGTGTGATCCTAACGCGCATTCTGCGCAAGTGTCTCCAACGTGCTCTCCTTCTCTAGCGCCTTTAACACCCATTCCGTAAAACATAGAAACATAGAAAGATGATTGCAGAAAGACCACATGGCTTGTCTAGTCTGCCCTTCCATATCAAATACTAAAGTCCCTTCTTTTCCTTTAGAGATCTTCTGTGTTTGTCCCGTGCTTTTTTGAATTCAGATAGTGTCCTCTTCTCTACTACCTCCATTGGGAGACTATTCCACACATCTATTGCTCTTTCTGTAAAGAAATATTTCCACATATTACTCCTGCGTCTATCCCCTTTCACCCCTCTTCCTGTGTCCCCTCGTAGCAGAGCTTGCTTTCAATCAAAAGAGGCTCTCCTTTTGTGCATTTATGCCATGGAGGTATTTAAAGGTCTTTATCATATTTCCTCTTTACCACCTTTCCTCTAATGTGTATATATATATATTTTAAGATCTTTATCTCTTTCCTCGTATGCTTTATAACAGACAACTAGCCACTTTAGTAACCACCATCTGCACTGACTCCATCCTATTTGTCATTTTTTGAAGGTTTGGTCTCCAGAATTGCACACAATACTCCAAATGAGGTCGCACCAGAGACTTATACAGAGGCACTATCACCTCCATTTTTCTGTTGGCCATCCCTTTCCCTATGCACCCAAGCATCCTTCTGGCTTTCACCATTGCCTTTTCTACCCGTTTAGCCATCTTAAGATCATCAGAAACAACTACGCCCAGGTCTCACTCTTCTTTCATGGACAGAAGTACTTCGCCCCCTACACTGTACCACTCCCTTAGATTTTTGCAGCCCAAATGCATGACCCTGCATTTTTTAGTATCAAATCTCAGCTGCCAAATTCTTGACCATTTTTCAAGCTTTGCTCGGTCCCTCCTCATGTTGTTTGCGCCTTCCTAGGTGTCTACTCTATTGCAGATTTTGGTATTATCCATAAACAGGCAAACCTTACCTGACAGCAATGTTCCTGCTAAGCTGCGCTGGGTCCGCCGCCAACATTCCTGCCGGCAGGGGGAGGTGCAGTGCGGTCGACGCTCCGCCCCTCCCCCCCACCGGCGGGAATGCCAGCGGAGGACCCGGCACAGATTAAAGTGAACATTGCGAGGGGGGAGGGGGAAAGCGTTGATCGTACTGCACCTCCCCCCGCCGGCAGGAATGTTGGCGACGGACCCAGTGCAGCTTAGCAGGAACATTGCTTGACAGCCCTTCCACAATATCACTAGCAGAGATGTTAAAAATAAATGGACCAAGAACAGATCCCTGCGGCACACCACTGGTAACCACCTCCTCCTCGGAGTGAGTTCCATTTATCTGTACTCTTTGTCGCCTCCCACTCAAGCAGTTTCTAACCCAGACAGCCACTTTAGTGTCCATCCCTAGGGCGCTCAGTTTGTTTATAAGTGGCCTGTGTGGAATGGTGTCAAAGGCTTTACTGAAATCTAAGTACACCAACTCCCTGGTCACCCAGTCAAAGAAATTCATCAGGTTTGTCTGACAAGACCTGCCTCTGATAAACTCATGCTGCCTTGGATCCTGCAATCCATTGGATTCCAGAAACCTTCCTATCCTCCTTTTTAGCAGCATTACCAATAATTTACTCACCACAGAGGTTAGACTAAATGGCCTGTAGTTTTCATCCTCAGCCTTACTTCTGCTTTTGTGTAAAGGGACCACATGTGCCTCTCTCCAGTCCTTTGGCACCACTCCCGACTCTAAAGTAGCATTGAAAAGGAAGATCAGTGGAACTGCTAGAATGTCCCCAAGTTCCTTCAGTATTCTCGGATGTATCCCATCCAGTCCCATCGTTTTGTCTACATTTTAGTTTAACTAATTCCTCATGAACAGAGTCTTCTGAAAGTTGTACATTTCTGTTGCTATCTGTGGATGTTTTCTGAGGTCCTGCTCCTGGCTTTTCATCTGTGAACACAGAACAGAAATATTTGTTAAGCAATTCCGCTTTATCTTCATCAGCTTCTAGATAATCACCCCTTCATCCTTGAGTCTGACAGTACCACTTTTGCACTTCTTTCTCTGACTAATATAACTGAAAAATGTCTTATCCCCTATTTTATTGCACTGGCTATTTCTTCTTTTTGTTATCTTTGCTTTCCTGACTACTTTGCTAGCTTCTTTAAGTTTTTCCAAATATAGATTCTTGTCTTCCTCTCTCTGTGATCTCTTGCATTTTATGAAGGCCATCCTCTTTTTCTTCACCTTTTCAGCTACTTCTTTTGAGAACCATAGCGGCCTTCTTTTTCCTTTTACAATTATTATCTGTCTAACAAAAAGGTTTGTTGCCCTTAAAATATCTCCTTTCAGTTTTGCCTGTTGCTTTTCTACATCCCCCCGTTCCCATCCCGCTAACGACTCCTTGAGGTATTGTCCCATCTTGCCAAGTTAGTTTTCCTAAAGTTTAAGACCCTCGCTTTTGAAGGGATTTTATCAGTCCTAATCCTAATACGACACTTAACAACAACAATCCTACTAATGAACCACACCATCTGGTGATTACTGGATGCGAGATGATCTCCCACTATAACATCAGAAACACTTTCCCCCTTTGGTAAGCAACAAGTCTAGTATGGCCCCTTCACGTGTGGGTTCTGTTACCAGTTGCCAGAATAGTTCTCCCTGTAGAGAATCTAGGATGTCCTTACTTTTAGATGACTCCGCAGCAAGGATGCCTTTCTGTTCCTTAAGAAGAGAAGTGCTTTTCAGAGCTCTCCCTAAAGGTGATTTTTGCTGAGTTTGCTGCATGACTGAGTCTTTGTCTCCAAATAACTGTGAGTCTGTTTGTCTCCACATATTTTTCTATCTAATTGTCCTTAGTGGTGGGTTCCCTTACCTACTCCATTGCTGTAACGTTTTAAACTTTCTCTTAGCCTACCTGCAGGGTCTACCCCTCCCCCCTGCTGAGTTATTGTTGTGGACCTCCATTTCCTAAGCTGCACGTGGGCTTGCTTAGATTGCCTTTCTGTTCCTTAAGAAGAGGAGTGCTTTTCAGAGCTCTCCCTAAAGGTGATTTTTGCTGAGTTTGCTGCATAACTGAGTCTTTGTCTCCAAATAACTGTGAGTCTGTTTGTCTCCACATATTTTTCTATCTAATTGTCCTTAGTGGTGGGTTCCCTTACCTTCTCCATTGTGTGTGCCCACCGTTCAGGAACAGCCTACTGGCCAGTGACACTTAGGTTCCCCCCTCCCTACCCCTCCCCCCACCCACCCCAGGGGCTACATTGCCTATATAGCGGTCACAGACGTGCCATCTATTGTTCCTAACTTGGGTTAAAAGCCACATCGTATTCATCTTTTCTTCTTCTTCCTCTTCTGGGGCTGCATAAACATGTCGTGTATTCAGTGCAATAACTGCGGTACTTTCATTCAAAAACGAATCATTTGGAGACTAAGAGCTTGTCCTATATGTCTAACGTCAGCTGCCATGCATGAAGAATTGACTCTACTAAAGAAAGACCTAGCTGCCATGCATAAAGAAGTGTCTCTACTGAGGGAGGAACTGGCTGCAGTGAAGTGCACCTCTTCTGGGATACAGACTGAACGAAGTCCACCACCGCTCCCACAAAGAATAAAACGCCCCAGGAACAAATGGATCACAGTGGGTTCTGGTAGATTGCGACCTGTAACACAGAGACATCCTATACATCAAGAGATATCCCTGCACAATGCCATCTCCAGGAACAAGCAGGAATGAGTCTTCACATATGGGTACGTCTGTACCGACGGAGCCTGCACGGGAATGCTCCCCAGCATCCAATCAGAAAGCTTTTGGGAGCATCCCTTGCGCCTGCGCACTGCCTTCCCGCCTTTTCCACTGCCTCTCCTCAGTTTTCGTTTTTCCACGGAGCCGGCAGGACGTCCTCCTGTCACCGCAGAAACTTTTTTCTTGTTTTCTTGTGGTCGCGGCTGTTTTTCCCGCGCCACCGGTACCGCCGGTGGGTTTTTCTTTTCTTTTTCTTAAACTCAGGGAGATTTTTCCCTCAGTTTCTGTCTTGATTTTTTGGGCCTGCAAGGCCTCTCCATCATGGAGCCTTCTTCTCCTAAGAAGTGCCTTCACTGTGGAAACACAGTGTTCTTTTTAGACTCCAATGCCTGGTGTCTAACCTGTTTGGGTCCTGACCCTTTTC
The DNA here is from genome assembly GCA_033557465.1 of Ichthyophis bannanicus. NCBI lineage: Eukaryota > Metazoa > Chordata > Amphibia > Gymnophiona > Ichthyophiidae > Ichthyophis > Ichthyophis bannanicus. Next base: position 921,463,315 of record CM066032.1, on the reverse strand, counting down.
CCCCTGAGCAATCAGGCTGCAAAACTGTGAGAAGAACTTCTCTCTTTCGAGTTTCCCTCGATACCGTTTTCCCTCCCGGAGTGAGGGCACCGGCTTTTTCTTCTCTTCAGGATCAGGTAACCCACAAACAGTCTGTTAAGACTAGCCAATCCTTGAGTGGTACGTCTCATGCCAAACATGCTGACGGCTCCGGCCTTACCCTCAAGACCCCATTGGCATTAAAACCCCGGCGGGATTCTCCGGGCTCCAAAGCATTTCAGGGGTTTCAGGTTGTTCCTGGGGCTCACCCCTCACAGAACATACCTGAGCCATGCTTGGTGGTGACATCCGCTTCGAGCGGTACCGGTACCCCGGCATCGGCACCGGTGTTGAGTGATCCACTCTTCACCAGGGATCATCATCTGGCGTCCTCGGTACCTTCGGGACCGATCGATACGTTCCAGATTGACTTTCCTGTACCTGAGCCATGCTCGGTGGTGGCATCCGCTTTGAGCGGTACCAATACCCCGGCATCGGCACCGGTGTTGAGTGATCCACTCTTCACCAGGGATCGTCATCTGGCTTCCTCGGTACCTTCGGGACCGATCGATACGACCCAGATTGACTTTCCTGTATCAGCGCCGATACCACCACCGACATCGGTATCCTCTAGACATGCATCGATAGACTCGCTCCCTTCGATGCCGAGTCTGGAATCGCTATCTAGTCTAGATGACTGGGTACCGACGCGTCTCGGAACCGATCCCTATCAGTTCCGGATACACAGTATCGAGGATATTCACCAAGCGCTTCTGGTTTCCTCGGTACCGCTTGAGCAGCCTCCGCTGACTACTTCGATGGTGTTACCGTCTCCAATTCCGACTCGCCTACCGGTATCGGTATCGATGTCGGTTCCTACAGTTCCATCGGTACCATCGATCCTTTCGATGCCTAGTTTGGAATCGATACCTGGCATGGACGATGCAGTACTGACTGCCCCAAATCGTGACTGCCAGTACCACTATCCATCTAGTGGGGTTTCTTTTCTCCACCAGACTGCTACATCCTCTGGTGCTCAGGCTGCTCCTTCAACCTTAGCCTACCCAGGGATAGTTCCCATTGGAGATCCTTCTTTTCAGAAATTTCTCCTTGATATAGCAACCTTACTTGCTATTCCTATCCCTGGCTATGATCCTACTCGAGGCTCTCCTGCAGAAAAGGAAAATATAATGCTTCCTTTACATCATTCTTTGCAGGATCTTCTTCTGAGAATGTGGGAATCACCTTTAAGGGTTCCCTCTCCTTCTACAGCAACTGATGATCTGTATCAGGTACCCCCCTCTCCAGGATTTCAAAAAACTCAACTTCCTCATCGTTCCATTGTAGTGGAATCAGCACTAAGGAAGGTAAAAAGCAAGAAGAAGCATTCTTCTTATCCGCCAGGTCGTGCATCTAAAGCACTAGATACCTTTGGATGTCAAACCTTCCAAACATCTATGCTGGCATCAAGGATTATCTCTTATATTTTTTATATGAGTCTATCTCTCCAGGAGGTCACAAAGAAATTATCTCTTTTGACTCCTTTTCTATCAGAACCTAAGGCTGCAGACTATTCCTTGCTTCTTAGTCATAGCCAAAATATCTCTTGGTTTCTTTCTCGTGCTTCTCTAGACTCTTTTGAGTCTGTTAGCAGATCCTCTGCTATTGCTATAGGAGCACGACGTAGAGCCTGGCTTCAGACTTGAGCAGATGGGCACAACACACACTGGGTAATTCTCCTTGTACTGGAGAACATCTCTTCAATAGCGAGGCTTTACGTCAGGTTGCTCATTGCTCCACTGACTTCCCTGGTTCTAGGGACCATCCTAAGCCGCCTTCTTCCCCAGGAGGTAGGAAATGTCCTACCAAACCTTCTTTCCCTAAGAAAAGAAGGTTTCACTCTTCTCCTGCCCATCATCCAGATGTACCCAAGCAGGGGACACCTCGCCCTAGTCTGAAAAATCCAAACTTTAGCCAGTCTCAGCATACCCAGCAACCATAGGTTCCTGCAGGTTGCAACCTACAGTTAACTTCTTCTTAGCAGAAGTTTGTTCACTGTTTTTTTCTTTAAAGCTCTACATGTGCTTTCCTTTCTTCAGGATATGCTAAGCTGTCAGGATATTCTTGTCCATGGGTTACAGATTTCTCCTCTTCTTCCTACCAAGAAGAGAAGTTAACAACTATCCCATGATAGTTTCTGTCCCACCATGAACATTTTTTCCTTCAGCTGACTCACCATATGGTAAGTCACCCTTCAATTACAGGTTTTCTCTGCCCTCTCATCCAGAATGAGTGGTACCATACTGGACAGCTTCTCTAGCCTTTCATTCCAGTATAGAAAATTTTCCTAGAATAAATTCTCTGGACAGCTGTCAGACAGGGACAGGAATACTCCTCTCCTTTGGTCTGTTCTCTCTGTTTTATACAGGAAGATTCTCTCTGCTGTCTTTTTCAGCACTGTTCATGCAGGAGTTCTACTGACTGAACTACTGGTACTTCCCACAAGTTTCCAGTCTCTCTTATTTATTTATTTTATTTTATTACAAATTCTTATATACCGCGCTATTTGGCATCAGCGCGGTTTACATTATAACACAACAACCATAACAACATGCTGTTTGGTTTTACATCGAACAGGGGTCCAAACTTGGATAACAGGGGTAACTATATACATGAGATTTTTACATAGTAAAGAGTAGCTTGGATAACAGGGTTGATTATATGCATAAGATATTTACATGGCAATGAGTGGGTGAAATAACATAATGAACGTGAGGGTTGTTTCTTAGAGTGGGTCATCTCTTCAGAGGGGTGTCATTGGAGTCTAGCTTTAGAAGTGATTCCAGGATAGTCCTCATCTATCTTGGCTAATCCTACTCACTTCAGGCTTCTCACCTTATCTTCTTTCTGGCCATTTCCATTTACCTGGATGTGCCAGCACAGCTGACCTACAGTCAGTTTTATATCCTAATTCTCCTGCATAATGCTCTCTGCAATCTTCAGAGAAGCTTTCTACTATGGGCCCTTGCTAGAGAGCATTGACCTTTGTCTCTGATGGCTATTGTATATAGTAGAAAAGGCTTATCAGTCATTTTCCATGACTCTGAGGGTTCCCACACCCTCTTGTCTCCTGTTATAATACAGGATATAAGCTTTTTCTGCGTGAATGTCCTCGCAGTTTTCCAATCCTGCAGGATTAAGCTCTTTTTTCCTTACAGATTGGCCTCATGCTATCCTACTCCTCATGGACAGCACATATTCTACTAGTAACGCATGATACCCCTGTGTCCCTTCAATGGGTCATCCTGGTATCTCCTTCTATGCGTTTTCTGTCCATTTACCATGTCAGAGTTCTACAGGACTCCCGACTTGCTCTCTACAGACTGATATTATCCTCTGTTTTTTCACGCAACCATCCTGGTTATTTTACTGGATAGCATTCCTGCACCCTCTTAGCCCGGAGGAATAGATTCTCTATATATCTTTCAAGTAGGTTCTACCTTCTTGTTATTAGATGAATCTTCCTCTTTCACATCTCTCATGTGAATGTTCTTATGGGACTTAGTTGCAGACATATATCTTCAGACTTATATATTCATGTATGTATATATCTCTATATATTCTATACATACATATGTCTGTCAGCTGTGTGTGCATAAGTTATGCCCCTATATGTATATAAATCTCTATATACACATATCTATATGCATATGTATATATATATATACATATATATATATATATATATATATATATCCCTCTATATATATATATATGTATCTCTTGAGATGCTTGTTTTAGGTAGATATGTATTACATTCTATCTCCCTAACTGTCTATGCTATAAAGGTTTTTACCTTCTTATAGGTTCCAGACAGTGGTCTTGCATATCTTCATACTGTCCCTCAGTATGTGGGGGCTGTTATGCACACAACCACTGCTGTGGTACTAACAGCTTCCACTTTACTCTAGGTCTCGCTATCCCTGAAGCATCATGCTTCAATATCTTTCCTATCTCTCACCAGCTAGGAAGGACAGTGTTGATCTTCAGTAGTCCTGAGGTTTCAACCTTTCACACATCTGTCCTCCTTGGGAATACGGGCTTTTCTCCATACCCCTTCTTCCCTCCAGGACTGGGCTAGTTGTCCAACTCGGTCAGTCTTCCTCTTTTACTCCTAAATGTTAATGACTCTGTAGCTAAAGGAGTTTTCAGCTTTTTTCCATAAAGCTTTCCACTGAAGACCTGCCGTTCTGATACTACCCCAGTTGACACCTGGGTCACCTGCCAAGTCCAGATTTGGACCTTCACCCTCACTGCTGTGAGGTCACCTTGAGGATTCCTCTACTGAATCTCCAGTAGACTCCATCACCCTCTCTACTTCCTACAATCCAGTAGGTAAGATCCATTTTGTGATTGTTCATTAAATAAATTTTAATGCTGCTTATCATACATACCAAGGATTCCTCTCCTGTAGTCCTTAACTTTGCTGTTTTTTTTTTCTTACAGCTCCTCTCCTTTCAACTCCTACCCACCATCCCTCATGGGATGCCGGAGATCCATGTGTGGGCTGCAGTCCTGATCCAGGGACACGCATTTTATGGCATCTATAGCTAGGGAGTCCCCATATGTGAAGACTCATTCCTGCTTGTTCCTGGAGATAGCACAGTTACTTACCTGTAACAGGTGATCTCTGGGAACAGCAGGAATAAGTCTTCACAACCCACCCACCTCCCCTAGGAGTTGTATCTATCTATTTATCTTCCTTTCCTCTTTCTCTCCTTTTGTCTCAGCTATGAAACTCAACTGAGGAGAGGCAGTGGAAAAGGCGGGAAGGCAGTGCGCAGGCGCGAGGGATGCTCCCAAAAGCTTTCTGATTGGATGCTGGGGAGCATTCCCGTGCAGGCTCCGTCGGTACCGACGTACCCATATGTGAAGACTTATTCCTGCTGTTCCCAGAGATCACCTGTTATAGGTAAGTAACTGTGCTTTCTCTGCCTTGGCTAATGAGGGTGCCCAATTCAAAGAAACTGAAGGGCCTTTAAATGAGTCAGACAATGCCCAATCCCCTGCTAAAGCACTAAATATGAAGAAAACCTCACCAAACAGAAAACTACTACTACTTGGAGATTCCATCATCAGAGGCACCAACTTGGGACCACAGTTCAAAGGGAGAAGATAGTCATGTGCCTACCAGGCTCTTCAGCCAGCAGGAATACAAACCAAGTTGTTGAATTACTTAGCGCAAAAAGTGAACACTCCAAACTTGATGTTATTATCCACTTAGGCACAAACGACCTGGCTAGAAACAGTGCCTCTACAGCCCAAAAGGACTTCCAATCTCTGGGAGAGAAACTCAAGCACGTTGTTAACGCTGTTGCATTCTCAGAAGTTCTACCTGTTCTTGGTAAGGGGACAAAAAGACTGCATCGCATTAACAGCTTTAATACATGGCTCCAGACCTGGTGCAGAGAAGAAGGATTCAGATTTATTGGCAACTGGGACAACAGATGGACCAACAAGAGACTATACTGTGCTGATGGACTACATCTCTCTTCCGCAGGGAAAAGAATCCTAAGTGAAAAATTCAGGCAGTATGTGGATATGCATTTAAACTAGGAAAAGGGGGTGACGGATGTGGAAGGTCAACATCTGCCTGCCACCCCCAGCAAAAGCAGAACAACATCAGAAACAGACACACTTTTAAACCACACATCAAAACCATGTGGGAAGAAGTGGGCAGAACAAAATCAATGCAAAATACACACAAGCCAGGAAAATGCTGGAAAACAATGAGCACAAATGCTCGAAGCTTAGCCAACAAAATTCCAGACCTGGAAGCCCTAATGGTGGAAACGGATTTGGACATTGTGGCCATTACAGAAACATGGTTTAATGAATCACATGATTGGGATATAGCCATAGCTGGCTATAATCTATTCAGAAGAGACAGAGAAAATGGAAAAGGAGGAGGAGTAGCCTTGTATGTCAAAAGCAACATTAAAGCTACTGAAATGCAGGGGACATGGGGAAAAGAAGTGCTCTGGATTGCGTTGGAAAGAGGAGATGGCACTGTCATCCATATTGCTGTAGTCTACAGACCTCCGACTCAAATTGAAGAGAGAGACAATGAATTGATTATAGATATTGCCAAGATAGCAACAAAGAGGGAAGCAATCATATTGGGTGACTTTAATCTACCTGATGTGGATTGGATTACTCCTTCTGCACATCTGGAAAGAAGCAAAAAAATTGTGGATGCTCTCCAAGATGCATTATTTAGACAAATGGTGATGGAACCAACCAGGGAAAGCTCAACGCTGGATGTAGTGCTCACCAACAGTGATAGTGTGTCGAATGTCTGCGTGAGTGCCCCTGTGAGCAACAGAGACCATCACACGGTGTGGTTTGAGATAAAAGCCATGGTACAGGCCAATCATAGCAAGCTCAAAGTCCTAAACTTCAAATACACTGACTTCAATAAAATGGCAGAGTACTTAAAGAAGGAGATGACGGGGTGGAAGGAGATAAAGGAAGTGGAATTGCAATGGGCTAAACTAAAGGAGGCAATAAAAGGGGCAACAAATAAATATGTAAGAAAAGTAAATAAAAGCAAGAGGAGAAGGAAACCTATTTGGTTTTCCAAAGAGGTGGCTGCTCAAATAAAGGCAAAAAACCACAACTTTTGCAAAATTCAAAAGCTTGCAAACAGAAGAACACAGAAATGAATACAGGATCCAACTCAAAGAGTCTAAAAGAGTAATAAGGATAGCAAAATCAAAGGCAGAGGAAAAGATGGCTAAAGATGTTAAGGGTGGCAACAAAAATTTCTTCAGGTATATTCAGGAAAGGAAAAAGATCAGAGTTGGAATTGCAGGACTCAGAAGTGCTGGGAAAGGACTCGTGGAAAGTGACACTGAAAAAGCGGAATTGCTAAACAAATACTTCTGCTCTGTTTTTACTAAAGAAGATCCTGGAGATGGACCAGCTGTGACTCCCAAATATAAAAATGGGAATGAAGTAGATACCACACCATTCACAGAAGACGAGGTGTTAGAACAACTTGCTAAACTGAAAGTGGACAAAGCCATGGGAGCGGATGGGATACATCCCAGGATACTGAAAGACCTCAGAGAGGTTCTTGCAGGACCGTTAAAAGATGTCTTCAACAGATCCTTGGAAACAGGAGAGGTTCCTCAGGACTGGAGAATGGCTGTTGTCGTACCTCTACACAAAAGTGGTGACAGGGAAGAAGTGTCAAACTACAGGCCCGTGAGCCTTACCTCGGTGGCGGGAAAAGTAATGGAGGCGCTCCTGAAAGAGCGAATAGTGAACTTTCTCAAAACCAACAGGTTGCAAGACCCGAGGCAACATGGTTTTACCGAAGGACGATCTTGCCAAACAAATCTGATTGAGTTCTATGACTGAGTGAACAGGGAACTAGATCAGGGGCATGCGATGGATGTCATCTACCTGGATTTCAGCAAAGCCTTTGATACTGTTCCTCATAGGAGGCTTGTCAACAAACTCAGTAGCTTGGGGATGGGTCCCAAGATGGTAAACTGGATTAGAAATTGGTTGACTGACTGATGACAGAAGGTGATTGTACATGGAGCTCACTCGGATGAGAGGAAGGTGATTAGCGGGGTGCCCCAGGGTTCGGTCCTGGGCCCGGCACTGTTCAATGTATTTGTGAGTGATATTGCTGAAGGACTGAATGGAAAAGTCTGTCTTTTTGTAGACGACACAAAAATTTGCAACAGAGTGGACTCCCCCGAGGGAGTGGTTAACATGAAGAAAGATCTACAAAAGCTGGAAGACTGGTCTAATGCTTGGCAACTACGATTTAATGCGAAAAAGTGCAGTGTCATGCACTTGGGTAGCAGAAATCCAAGAGAAATGTACGCGATAGGGGGCGAGAGGTTGGTATGCACAGTTCAGGAGAAAGACCTTGGTGTGATTATCTCTGATGATCTCAAGGTGGCAAAACAGTGCGACAAGGCGGTGGTAAAAGCCAGGAGGATGTTGGGCTGCATACAAAGAGGGATTACCAGCAGAAAAGAAGAGGTACTTATGCCACTGTATAAGTCACTGGTGAGGCCTCACTTGGAATACTTTGTTCAGTTTTGGAGACCATATCTTGCAAAAGATGTAAAAAGACTGGAAACTGTTCAGAGGAAGGCGACCAAAATGATTTGGAGCCTGCGTCTGAAGCCTTATGAGAAGAGACTTGAAGACCTAAATATGTACACTTTGGAGGAGAGGAGGGACGGGGGAGATATGATTCAGACCTTTAAATACTTAAGAGAAATGATGAACAAACAAACCTCTTCCAAAGATGGGGAAGCTGTAAAACTAGAGGGTATAACATGAAGCTGCAAGGGGGTAAATTGAAAGGCAATGTCAGGAAATATTTTTTCACTGAAAGGGTGGTGGATGCTTGGAATGCCCTCCCGATTGAAGTGGTAAGGGCGAACACGGTGACGGAATTCAAAAAGGCATGGGACAAACACAGAGGATCCCTTTACAGCAATAGGATAAAAACAAAATAAACGGTACCATCTAACTTCTGAACCATATAACGTCTCAACAAATAGGGGTGTCCTACATGGAGTGGTGGGTTTACCCCTAAATAAAGACATGGGGAGGGGTGGCCTGCACAGAGCGACAGGTGCACCTACTCTTGCCATCTTGCTGGGCAGACTAGATGGACCATGCTGGTCTTTATCTGCCGTCATTTACTATGTTATGTTACTATGTAACATCCGGCATATTGAAATCAGCTATCTCTAGGCAGTCTGTGGCAGCTATGCCACCTGGTGTTGGGATCCTTTTCCAAAAGGAGAGCTTCTGCAATCCAGATTGTCCTCCCCAGAATTATTTTCCTTTTTACAAGAAGTCTGGTCTTTCTGGCATGGAAATTCAGGCCCTGCAGCCTCTAGGTGCACCTGGAGACACAGTCTTTTACAGGGTAGGCTGAAAGCACAAGCCCTGTTCGATTGCCTTTGGCTAAGTGTCCCCGGCATAGGATACTTTTTGAAGATGATGAACAGTGGCGAGCTGTCAAGATGTTGACTATGCCTTGGACCTAGATGAATCACTGTTGGGCTCTGATGTGGCGGAGGAGGAGCTATTATCGCCTTCAGAAGACTGTGCAGCTGGCATGATACGCCTGTTCCAGAAGGAGGAGCCGGTTGCATTGATTTCCAGGGTCTCATCCGCCTTGAACTTGGCAGATGCTTCCAGCACAGAGCAGGAGTCAAAAGTATACCGACTTCTTCTTGGGGTATGGAAATCCATTACTGTTTTCCTTTTCCCAGAGGTGATCAGTTATGATACAGTTTGAGTGGGACTCGCCTGACTCCTGCCTGAAGGGTTAAGGGTCTATAAGAAGAACTATGCTGTACTGGAGGAAGAGCACAGTGAGTGCTTTGACATCCCAAGGTGAATGCACAGGTCATGGCAGTTGCTAGATGGACTACTATTCTCATGGAAGGCAGATCGGCCTTAAAGGATCTCCAGGACCTTGTTGAAGAGCCAGTTTGCCGTAGCGGCAGCTATTCTACAGCTGGGGGTATGTACCATCTTGACTTTGCGAGTACTTCTCCAGTGGATTCATTCTCTTCCGCCTGATGATTCTACTTCTAATTCTCTCTTGGAGTCTGCTAGGACTTCCTTTCCGAAGCCATGCATGACCTGGTGTCATGCATGGCTTCAGAATGGCGGCCAGGAATGGTGGTCGGACTACTGTGTCATGGTGTTTATATTTGACTCAGTCACCGAGTGGCGGACACATCCTCCAAAGTCTGGTTGGCTCAACTGGCCTGTAAGGGGAAGCTCCTGTTTGGATCAGATTGGAAGAAGCTGGTGACAGACCTAGGCGAGACAAAATCTTACCACCTCCTGGAAGACAACTCCAGGGGACCTGTGATGTGGACTAGTGCCCCTTTCTCATCAGCCTCTGCTTGACCACCAAGGGTGTGCTGACCAGATTCCCGGGGGTCTTGGGACTATCATCATTACCGACTGGGTAAACCTTTCTTCCCCTCTGCCTTGGGCTTGTTTTTGGTCCTTTTGTGGAGCACGTGGACTGGGGGGGGGGGGGTTGTCTCCTCCAAAGGAGGACACTCCCAGGCTGCACATTGAAGATTTGGGAGCCCATTCCTTGGTGCCTCCAGTGGGCAGCAGACTTCACCTCTTTTGGGAATGGGCCTGGATTACCAGGGATTGCTGGGTACTAGACACCATTCAATTTGGCTATGTCCTGGAATGCAAGGAACAGATTCCCAATGCCGCCTTCATCTCCCCCTGTGGGTCAGCAGTTAAAGGTGCCATAGTGTGGACCACCTTGGACAGGTTGCCTTGCCTAAAGATGGTAGTGTCCATCTCCCCAGACAAGTGGAGTAGGGGCAGATACTCCAACTACTTTGTGGTGTCAAAGAAGGACGTTTCCTTCTGGCCCATCCTTGAACTCAAAGGGGTAAAAAAGCACTGTGTTTTCCAATGGAAACCTCGTGCTCCATGATTCAAGCAGTGTGCTGAAGAGAATTCTTGACTTATCTGGATCTGGCCGAGGCGTATTTCCATATCCTGATCTAGGTGGACCAGCAGAAGTATCTGCTTTTTGCTGTGCTTGGCTCTCGCTATCAGTTAGCTGCCCTTCCTTTTGTGCTCTCCACCACCCCAAGGACATTCTCCAGGGTCATAGTGGTGGCGAATGCAGCACCAAGGGATCTATGTCAATCCCTATCTGGATGACTGACTCATCTGAGCCTGTTCCTTGTCAGAAGTGTCTCACGTGATGTCTTCCTTGGAAAGCGTTGGATAGGTGATCAATCAGGAAAAGGGCTAGCTTTTTTGTCTTCCAGGCAGTTTGAGTGTTTTCAGACAATGCCATGGCAGTGGCTTATGTCAATCGGCAGGGCGGCACATGAAACGCCGGAGTGGCCCTGGAAATGAATCTCCTGTTTGCCTGGGTGGAGAAGAACCTCCTGACCTTGTCAACTCAGCACTTTGCTGGAGTGGACAGCGTGGAAGCGGACTTTGTTAGACAGCACTCTCTGAATCCTGGCGAGTGGGAGTTGCATCAAGAAGCATTTCAGTTGTTTCTGTGTCACTGGGGTCACCACGAAATCGATCTGATTGTGACACGCTCCAATGCCAAAGTGTACTGCTTCTTCAGTTGCCGCATGGAGATAGGATCAGAGGGCATCAATGCCCTGACCCAGCCTTGGTCCAGTCATTGGTTGCTGTACATGTTTCTTTCATGGCCCCTTGTGCGGTGTACCATTTGGCGTATAGCACGCCACCCGTAGGATTGTTCTGGTGGTGCAGGATTGGCCGTGGAGAATGTGGTTCGAGGACCTGTTATGGCTACTTACAGTACCTCCCATTTGGCTGCCTCCATCTCGGGCTATTGCGGCAGGGACTGATTTGTCCTGGAGGACCTGGCTCCCTTCTCGCTTACAGCTTGGCTCTTGAAAGGAGACTGTTGGCGTATAAAAGGCTACTTTCCAGCTGTAATCTCTATTATACTAGGTGCCCGGAGGTCTACCAAGCTAACATACATGCGGATATGGTGTCTCTTTGAGCACTGATGTGACAAGCAGCACTTGGCTGTTGAGACTGCCAAGGTGTCCTCCCTGTTGGCTTTCTGCAGGATGGCCTAGAGAAAGGTCTCTTAGCTCTCTGAAGGTTCAGGTGGCAATTTTGGCTTGTTTCTGTGGTCTGGTGGCAGGCAAGTTCTTGGCCTTGCACCCAGACATCTCCCATTTTCTCCATGGGATTCGACATCTGCATCCTCCTCTTTGGTCTGAGATCCCTTCCTACAATTTGTGTCTGGTGTTCAGGGCGTTGATGGCAGCCCCCTTTGAGCCTTGAAGCAGGCCACCTTGAAGGATTTGATGTTCAAGACTGTCTTCTTCGTCGCAATTTGTTGTGCAAGGCAGATCTCTGAGCTGCAGGCACCACCTTGCCAAAATCCTTATCTGTCCTTTTCAACTGTGTTTTTTTTCCATTTGGCCTGTATCTTCCTTCTTGCCTAAAGTCTTTCTCCCTTTCACGTGAACCAGGTGGTTTGCCTACCTTCCTTCTCTAAGGAGCAGTGTCAGGGAAGGATGAGGATCTTCGCCTTGTGGATGTCTGGAGGGTGCTTCTCCAGTACTTGGTGGTTACGAATTCCTTTCGTAAATCAGACCATCTTTTTGTGCTATTTGCTGGCCCATGCAAGCATGAAACGGCAGCCAAGTTGACTTTAGGCTGCTGGATTAAGGAGGCTATTGCCTCAGCGTATCTGTTATGGAGCTGGCTGGTTCCGAAGGGCTTGCGCACCCATTCTTCGCTACGCAAGTGTCCTTGGTGGAGCAGAGCTCAGTAGGTCCTGCAGACATTTTTCATGTAGCACCATGGCTATCACTTTCTACTTTTGTCAGACATAATCGCTTGGATGTTCATGCATGGGCAGACATGGCCTTCGGGTGAAGAGTTTTGTGAGCTGCTGTGTCTTCTTCCCACCCAGTAGTGTTGTAGCTTTGGTACATTCCACTTGTCTGTACTGGTCAAGCAAGACGATATGGAAGGTGATATTTTACTTACCATATAATGTTCTTTTTCTTGAGTCCTGCTAGACCAGTCCAAGGTCCGCCTCTGAAACTGTATTTGTATTTGTTTTGTTCTTCTGCTGCTGTGCCCTTGGTCTGGCATGATTTATATAATTGGCTCTGCAGGCTCATCTTCTAATAAGTGCCTTCTGTTTCTACCTTTCTATACATAGTTCTCTACTCTTTATTCATTTTTGTCCACATTGAGGTTATGTGAGGCTTGCTCTTGGCCTTCCATTTGCTTTGGAACGAATACTGAAGGGGCCTCTGGTGCCTGAGGTAGATAGCGGCACAGGAGTGATGTCATTGAAACCTGGGCTTTTCATTGGTTCTTTGTCTCCACCAATCTGCTTGTAGGGGAACACAACCTACTTGTCTGGACTGGTCTAGCAGGACTCGAGGAAAGGACATTATCTGGTAAGTAAAATGTCACCTTGTACGTCATCACTTAAATGGATATGATTTACCCAGCCCTAGAATGCCCCCAGTCATGCCTCTTTTTAAATGATTAACTTTGGCCATTTAGTAATTTTAATCTCATGGTTTAAAAACCCCCCAGAACTAAAGAGGTAACTTTAAAAGACTTTCTCTTTAACGTACGAGTATGCAAACATGTAGGTAATGTTATAAGAGCTTATAAGTACTGTACATGTGATGCAGTTGGTTGCATGCTTATTCGTGACTTTAGAGTAGGCATGTTTAGACCGGACCAAGTCCAAGGATATTGGTGCCATAGGCCAACCTGCAACCTTATGCCCATGCCACCCCCCCCCCCCTGAGATTTTGATATAATTAAACTAAAGTCATAATCATCTAGTATCACCCCTTGCACAGTAATCCTATAAAAGTGTATAATTGGACATCATGCTTTTAAATATTAAAGTTTTACTTTGTATATGTGTACAGTTGTGGTCAACATTATTGGCACTCTTGTAGTTCAACCCCTTAATGTTCAGTATCTCCTAAGAAAAAGTGTCCGGTGAAATGACTTTGGACTATATATGCACAGATATTTGACATACAAAATAATCTAATAAAAGAAGACCAATTAAAAAAGAAATAGTACAGTAAAAAATAGTATAAAAACTGGGTCATTGCCAGGACATGATTATTATCCAAATACAAAGCCCAAAGGAATTGCTTGAAGAAGAGCTAGAAGACATGGAGCTTGAAACACGGCATTGTGTTATACGCATGATTTCAGCTAAGTAATTTTGAGAAAATGGTATTTGACTGAAGTTGCGTAAGGATATCATCATTCTTGGAGCAATTGGAATAATAATAGTGGTCTTTCAAATACCACCGTAGAAGACTCACAATCTTTAACATACATTAGTCAATGCAGCAACCAGATATTTTTTGAATTGGTGGGATGAAGGACTTGTACTATTTCAGTTTAAGTGCTTCTGAGGGAGCACCCTTGTGGGTGCTTGTCCTTTGAGTATTTAAGGCTGTTTCAGCCCTTTTATAAATTTTATTAAAAGGAGGACCTACTACAAGAGAGGGTGACCTCTCATGGTAGGTGATCTGACAAAAAATTGTTAGATTTAGGTCTATTTAGATAGGCATTGTGGATATGGTATTTGTTGGGTTTTCACCTTAAATGGAGGACATGATTATTGGCACCTTTCTAAACAATTCAAATCAGTTTGAACAGAAGAACCACATTCCCATTGCAGTAAAATTAGATGTACCTTGATCAATTGTCAGCACTCACATGACTTTAATCAACCAATGAATGATGGCTCTAATGTTTAAAATGGCCACATTCACTCCCTGTTCCATTTTCACAATGGTGAAAACAAGAGAATTGCCTGAGACCATCAGAAAAGCCATTATCAAATTGCAAAGGGGTACAAGGCAATCTCCAAAGACCTTGGGATTCTTGTGTTTACGGTTTGCAGTGTTATTAAGAAGTTTTCTGCTCATGGAACTGTCAAGAACCTCCCAGAACTTGGTGGGAAGAGGAAAATTAATCCAAGAAGTCTTCAAAGGTAATGCGAACTGTTGGAAAAACTGGCTGACTTGGCGTAGTGGTTTCAACCCGCACCATACGCCGCGCACTAAACCATGATCAAAGACCAAGGAGGATCCCACTGCTCAAAGACAGACATAAAAAGGCACTCTTGATCTTTGCCCAAACCCACCTTGAGAAACCACAGTCCTTCTGGGAAAATGTTCTGTGGACAGATGAAAACAAACTGGAGCTTTTTGGCAATGCAGACTGGCGATACATTTATAGATGAAGCAATGAAACTTATAAGGAAATAAAATAGCCTTCCTACAGTTAAATATGGTGGAAATTCCATAATGTTGTGGGGCTTTTTTGCTGCCTCAGAACTGGAGGCCTGGACTGTATTGAAGGAATCATGAAGTCAAAGGACTACTAAAGTATTTTGGAGCAAAATGTGCCACCTAGTGTCAGAAAGCTAGGTCTGGGTTGAAGGTCATTTGTCCTCCAGCAGGATAGTGACCCAAAACATACATCCAAAAGTACAAAAGAATGGTTAAAAAGGAAAAAAGGACCGATTTTAAACTGGCCAGCAATGAGTCCTGATCTCAATCCAATGGAGAACCTGTGGAAAGAGCTGAAATCTGCCATTTTTAAAAGGAATCCTGGAAACATTCATGAGCTGGAACAAATCGTAGTTGAAGAGTGGGAGAAACTACCAGCAGACAGATGTAAGAAACTTATAGATGGCAGTGATGACAGCCTCCAAATGTTTCTTATAGCAAAGGGTTGTGCAACCAAATATTAGTGAAGGGTGCCATTAATCATGTCTAGATCCATATTTTGTGTGTGTGTGTGTGTGTGTGGGGGGGGGGGGGTTAACAAAAATTACTGTCTAAGTAACCAAAAAATCCAAAATTTCACTGCAATAATACCTCGTAATATTTTTGTCGGAGCTAAGCCGTGGGAGGGATAAGATATTCAACCTATCCCCCAACCAGATTGCTAGCTACTTTTTTTCTTTTTTTGGTCCTGTATTAATTAGACCGTGCCATTTAAACTTAAAACAACTTTGTTTACTTAACTGAAGTTTCTCGATAACCTTGTAACTATTCCGCTGCTCAAAAGATTGTCCAGTAGCATGACGCGCGCGTTTCGAGCTGTCGGGCTCTGTTTCAAATGCTGTTAAACTGCTCTGATTCTGGCAACGAAGTAACAGAAGACGCCGTCAATGCGGCCAAGGTACATTTCTTCCTTTGTAGGTGCAGTAAAGACTTTCACGTATTTAAACAGAGACCACCCAATGAGAGCAGGGAACACCCCATTGATTAGGGGAATCCCTGCGCTGATTGGTTTGAATACAGAAACGTCAGAGTATGTGTCAGAGGATGCCTTGCCATTCAATCTCACGATTGAGTCCGCCCGGTTCAACTGTTTCCAGTTGGAAGATCCACCGCTGTTCTAATTTATGCAACCTCTGAAGGCGATTTCCTCCTCTTGGATCCAATGGAGTATGATCAATGATCGTCCATTTTAAATCTTCAAACCAATGTTTATGCATAATGCAATGGGATACGATTGGTGCGGTCAATACTTCATGATGTATACGTGAAGCATGTTCATTTAGGCAAATTTTTATTGGACGGGTTGTACGGCCAATGTAAAGTAAAGAACATGGACATATAATCATATAAATCACAAAGCAAGATTGACATGTAGTGTCCCAGTGTCTCATGAATTTGCATTGTGTCTTTGGATGAATCCATTGAACTCCTGTCAAGGAAAAAGCACAATGTTTACACTTGTTGCATGTAGTATGACCAGTCGTCACTGGCTGCCAATTTAACCGATCAGATGCTAGAGATGTCTTCATTATCATATCCCCTAAATTTCGCCCCCGGCTGAAGGCTAGTTGTAGGGGGCCTATTGAAACATTCTAATAATTGTAACGTTTGCCAATGTCGTTGTAGAATCTGTGAGACTGCCGAGGTGCCTTCAAAAAATGGGAGGACTCCCACAATTGTGTCTGCCGAGTTTTTTCTATCAGCTGTGTATTGCGGGTCTAACAACCACTCGCGATGTGTAAAGCGTGCTCTTTTCATTGCTGTTTGTACCACCTTGGAAGGATAACCTCTTTCAATCAACCGACTACTTAGATCTCGAGCATGAATCATAAAATCTTCTAGAGTGGCACAATTGCAGCGAAGCCGTAGAAATTGCCCATAAGGTAAGCCCCTTCGTAGGGGACCAGGATGGTAACTGTGAAAATGCAACAAACTGTTACGTTGAACATTTTTCTATAAAGTGTAGTATGAAGGTGCCCATCTAATATCGTAATTTGTAGATCTAAAAAGTCTATGGTGGTAGGGTTGTCATTACTGTCTAAGTGGCACAGACATCTCGGGTTTTTTTTGTTGTTGTTATATACCTTTTGAACATACTGTTAAAATACTAATACATACATTTGGACTATTTCCAATTATTTCTCAAGATATTGTCCACAATATACCTAAAATGCAAGGATGCCAATAATGTTGAGCACATCTGTATGTGCCTGCTCACAGATTTAAAAAAAATGTACTTCTGCTTCTTTGAGTCTGTTTGGCTGTCAGGGTCTGTTTTGCTGACCCTCGGAAGCTGTTGCTGTAGATGACCATCTAGTCTTGCCTAATGACTGGGCAAGCCCTGTGTTCAGAGGAGGAGTTTGGGTGAAGCATGTGGCGTCACAATTTACTTGTATATTTTATAAAATATGCAGGTCTGCGTTTACAGTATTTTATGTGCTAACCTCAACCCTGCTTTGGAGCAGATGTAAATGTTCACGACTTCAATCTAGCAGCTGCTTTGAAGTATTTGTGCTTATATTTCCTAAATATACATAGGTGCCTATGGCTTTATAAAATGGGCACCTTTTTTTAGCCCATGTGGCTTTCGTACATAGGTGACCTGTTATAAAATTACCCTCCACATGTGATCAGCATCTCCACTGACTGTATGGGGCATGATTGCTGAAGGTTAGTGTGTGTTAATTTCATTTACATGCATTTAAATGCAACCGTGCCCATAGAAATAAAAGGACTATGGATGCTTAACTCATGCCCCTATGTGTTTTTGAGTATCAATTCCATGATCTTATATTTAGATTTTGGATTTATTGGTATTTTTAATGTTACATTTTGTATTTGTATTGTAATTTTTACTTTTTGATTGGATTGATTATGGACGTTTGGAGGAGATTAGCTTCTTGGTTGATTTGTGTGATGATTCGTTGATTAAACAATGTATTTAGACCAATGTAAATCACTTTGCATTTGTCTGAAGAAAAGGCAGTATAGAGATCCTACGATTTTTAATTGCATTAGTTCAAATATATGAATCATGGAACAGAGGGGTGGCATTGTCATTTTATGCTGTTCTATTTTAATATCTTGCAGTCTGCTAGCAGCACGTACACCGCCTGGTCCTCTCTGCGTACCCTAATCCAGAAAGACCTCATTGTCAAAACTCACAGCCCTGCCAGGTAAGAGCCCATCACAAGATAGGTGCTGTCGGGACACCCATCCCACAGGAGGATGCCTTGCTGGTTTTGGGCTGTTATAATTGTGAAACAGCAACACATTTCCTAAGAATGTGTGTTTTCTGTTTCTTTGTTTATGGTAAAAGCACTATGGGGTATGAATTCAATGGGCCATGGCTCCAATATCGCATGGAAGCCGCTACTGCTGTTTAGTAAACATACCCCTATGAATTTACTTAAAATAATTTATGATCTACTCATCTTGCATTCTAAGTGAAGTACAGAACAGTCCCATCAGACATAATTTATAGTTAGACAGAACTACAGATAAGACCACAAAATATTTAGAGGAGTGGAGGAGTAGTCTAATGGTTAGAGCACTGGCTTGGGAACCAAGAGACCACTAGCTCTCCTTGTCCATTGTCATAGAAAAATCCAAGTTATTGATGTCCCTATTTAATATCCCTGTTTAAGTTACAATGAAAACTACTTTGACTGAAATGATAAAGCAATATAAAAAACTTGTTAAATAATTTAAATCGCCAAGTAAAACCACATTAAACTCTTTTTGCAAATGCCTTTTTGACCTTCTTTTTGGAACATTAAAAATTCAATCTGCAATCAACAAGGAATTCCAGCAATTGCAAAAGCTCTGGATCTAGGTAAAAAGTTAATGGTAGCTTTACTGATGGCCACAGCTTAAAAATCTGACCTGTGCTGACAGAGAATGCCCTGGCTAATAAAAGAAAATTGCTACCTGCAAATAAGTTGCCATGAAATGCAGAGCCTTAAAAATAATCTCTGGCATTTTAAATTGCACACAATAATCAATAGCCAGTGCAAAGATTAGAGACAAAGAGTAATGTGCTCTTTTTGTACATCAACCTACAAGCTGGGTTGTAGCAGTTTAAGCCAGTTGTGTTGCCTTAAGATGTTGACTGGAAAACAAACATGTGAAGCCTCATTTTTGCATTGGATGTCTAGATTAGAAAAGGGACCAAGTTGAGATGTTCAGAGTTTCTTGGTATTTTACAAATGGTTTACTGAAAACAGAGCTTTCTACAAAATACGTATAAGAATGACCAGACAGGTGGGTTCAGTCCCCGTATCAGCAGATGTTGGAGACAGAGAAAAATGTATCAGAAGCTTGATTGGTTGAGCCCTGGTAGATATATAGCTGTACTCCTAGTGGTCGCCTTCAGTATATCTCTGTTTTCAGCAGATAACAGTGTTTCTTCCTGTTCTTCTTTAAATAGGGTTGTCATTTTCAATTTACTGTGGGGAACGTTTCACTGGACGTCTCCAGGGCGCATAGGAGGTGCTCCTCTGGAGTTTCCATCACAGCTTGGTGCTGTACGGTTGAGCTCCTGGTCAGGAGGACCAGTTGAGCTCCTTGGGGTGGGGGTGGAGGCCGGCACCTGGTCACGAGGACTATTGCAGGCCAGCAGCAGGGACAGCCTTCAGTTCCTTATTGACTTCGCTTTTTTATTTTTACTAAGCTCTCTGAGTCAGTCTCTTGCAATACTACTCCTGCCTTGGCTCTTCTGCTTCTCCGAGTGGACACAGTGCGTTTGCATCCTCCCCCATCCGTTTGATCACTGGATTGCGCTCCCGCTATCGCAGGGACACTGGGGGGGTTTTATACACTGGAGACAGCTTCCCTGCTTGCCGCACAGCTCTGTTTCCCATTTCTCTACTTCCCGCCTACTTGCTTTTGCTGATCTGGTGTGTGAGGCCATTTTAAACGTCAGAGCTGTGCAGTGTGCTCAGCTGAGGCGGCTGCTTTTGAGTGGGAAAGCTAGCTGTGCAGGCTGCTAGAGCCGCGGCGGTTCTTTCTGGAGGGCATTTTTCACTTCCCTTCTCTTTGGGTGTAACTTCGTTCAGGGGACATTTACTTACTATGCTCTCCACCATTCAGAGATGCATTGCCTGCAGCCGCAAGCTGAACGATTTACATGACAGGGTGTGCACTGCCTGTTTCACTCACCCAGGGAAGTCTTCATGCACAGTCAGGCAGTTATGGGGGGTCCTGATGCAGCATCACCCCCAGCAGTCTCCAGGTTCACTCCTCCAGCTGCGGATATGCTTACCCCTCCTCCTCTTCTCTCTCAGCTTGCTGATCCTCCGGCTCAGACTCTGCTGCCTCATGACCCATCTCAGTCTTTTCAGGACCAAGACTCCCAACAATTTCTAGCGCTCTTCAGGCAGGCTTTGGACCCTTTGGCGCATGGACCTGCCATTTCTGTCTTGGAGGCCCTTTCCATCCACAGAGCCTTGTTAGACTCTATGTTGGAGTCCCGGAAGTGCTCTTGGCTCCTAGGGGCAAGGGGCATCCTGCCAAAGAGGTTTCTTGGGCTGGGGTCACCTGTGCACTTGATCTCCCATATGAAGACGCTTTGTCAACAGAGGGCAGCCTGGGTCCCTCTGACTGGGAGGATGACGAGCTGTCTTCCTTGGAGGTCTCAGCCAATGAGCAGGATGGCACACAGGATATCTGCCTGTTCCAAAAGGATGAACTCCCTGCTCCGATTTGCTGAAGTAGTGGATGCCTTACACCTCACCAGTTCTCTGGAGAACGATCAGCCCCAGGTCTCTCTCAGGCTGATCTGCGGGGCATTCAGCAGCCCTCCAGGGCCTTTCCCTTCCCACAGGAGCTCCAGCAGATGGTATCTCGGGAGTGGGATTCACCTGATGCCTCCTTGCTTGTCTCACCATCTGGGGCAGCACTTCCTCTGGTCCCTAGCTGATCTGGACAAGTGGCTCACATATCGAAAGTGGATACTCTGATGAGGGGCATCACTAAGCACACCACTATTCTGGTTGAAGGGACTATGGCGCTTCGGGATAAACAAGATAGGAAAGTTGAGGGTCTCCTCAAGGCGGCCTTTTCTTCATCCACTCTGGTTCTCCAGGCCTCAGTTTGTGGCAGTCTGGCAGCACAGGCCCTCCTATGTTGGATTCAACACTTGCCTGACGATCCTGTGCTGGCACGCTCGGAATCAGTTATGGCTTTCTTGGCCGATGCCTTTTATGATCTCCTTCGTCTCTTGGCACGTTCTGTAGCTGTAGGAACAATGGTTTGGCATTGGCTCTGGCTTTGTCAGTGGTCGGCTGATGCAGCCTCCAAGGTGTGCCTCTCTAAGCTCCCCTTCAAAGGCAAGATACTCTTTGGCAAAGACCTTGACAAGCTGATCAAGGACTTGGAGAAAGTCAAGCTACAGCAGCAATCGGAAGACAGGCCGTGATCCTCCACATGCCACACGGGACATGCGGGATATAAATACAGCTAAATAAATAAATAAATAAATAAATGTGTTGTCCTCTCACTGTTCCAGGTTTTGTGACTCCTGGCACTATCGGCCCAGCAAGTCCTTTGCTGCAACCTTCGCAGGGCATTCCGGACAAAGGTCACAGTTCTTGGGGGGGGGGGGTGTCAGAAAAGGGAAGGATGCCTACTCTGGTCCTCCTAAGTTCTCCGGCTCTGTCCGTTCCCCCCGCTGACAAAGCGGGGAGCCCAGCCGGGATATCGCCACCAATAAGAGGATGGCTGCCACTCTTTTCCTGGCAGTGAGCCCTCATAACCTCTGATCAATGGGTCCTCAACATTGTCAGTCTAGGCTATGCTCTCGATTGTCTCCGACCCATCCGAGAAGCCTTCCTAGTTTCGCCCTGCAGGGCACCCTGAAAGAGTGGCCATCAAGGTTCCCTCTAATTTTCTGTAGGCTGTGTGTGCATAAAATATCAGCTGTGCAGCTTTTGAAGGAAGGTTACATTTTTGTGCACCACATAACGACACTTGGAGTTATATACTTTAAAATTTGACTACACGTCAGAATACAATATGTACACCACATTGATTTTAATCAAATTAAATGAAAATAGACGATTACTAGAAATTTTCCGCTTCATTTAGTAATTACAATCACAACTTTTAAATTTTAAGACGTCTGTGTTGTTTTCTGTCAGAATCAGAACCGTAATTTTTGTGCGCTCTGTTGTAAAGTATGTGCACTCGCTCGGCGAGGTGTGGGTACACGCACCCGTGCACAGCTTAGAAGGAACAGTGGTGGCCATACAATCCATCCTCCAACATCGGCGGTTTCTTCGAGCCATTCGACTGGTCCCACACGCAGAGAGGGGTTCTGGTCATTACTCCATCTACTTTTTGGAACCAAGGACAGGTTCACCAGCAGTTTCTGTGCTTTGCCATTCTCGAGCATCACTTTTAGATTTGCGCTCTGCCGTTTGACCTGGCAACTGCTCCACGCACCTTCTCCAAGGTCATGGTGGTGGCCGCTGCAAGCCTTGTACCTGGATGACTGGCTCATTCGCACAAGTTCCATGTCCGAAGCTGGGTCATCTTCCTGGAGAGCCTCGGCTGGGTGGTCAATTATTCCAAGAGTTGTCTCTGGCCATCCCAAACTGTGGAGTTTCTTAGAGCTTGGTTCGATACCCAGCTGGGCAAAGAATTGATGCAAGAGCATATTCTCAAGCTCTCAGCGCAACTCTGACTCTTTCTTCTGCAGAGCTGCTTGCGTGTGTGGGACTATCTTCAGATCCTAAGGTCCATGGTAGCCACCATCGATATCATCCTGTGGACCAGAGCACACATGCGCAGCCTTCAACACTACCTTCTCTTCCACTGGTTCCCAGTGCCCGAGGACTATTACTGTTGACTCCCGCTCTCTTATGCTATGCTACGCGATGCATCCTTCTGTGGTGGCTTTCAACAGCCCATCTGCTTTGGGGCATTCCCGTGGAGACTCCTCGCTGGATTCTAGTAACCACCGACGCCAGCCTCTTAGGCTGGGGAGCACATTGCAAGACCCAGATGACTCAGGGAATCTGGTCGCCTCAGGAGGCACGCTGGACGATCAAACCACCTAGAAGCCCGGGCGGTCCACCTTGCCTTGCTGCACATCCTACCTCTCCTTTGCTCCCAGGCGGTCCGCGTTCTTTCCAACAATGCGACGATAAAGGCCAAGGCAGAACAAAGTGTCCGGGAGTGGCCAGGGAGATGGCTTTTTTCCTTTCCTGGGCGGAGCATCATTTATAGGTGCTGTCGGTACAGCCATTGTGGGGTGGACACATACAAACAGATTACCTCAGCCGTCACATTCTACATCAGTGGTTCTCAACCTTTTTTGTACTGTGACCCCTTTTACTATTGGTCAACTTGTGGTGACCCCCAATGATAAAATCGCAGCATGCCATTGTCCCGCCTCCAAAGGAAGTGGTAAATAACTTCCTTTGGAAGCGGGACAATGCTGCACGGAGCCCATCGAGAGACAGAAAGGATCTGCAATGGCTTCACTCACAGGCACAGCCGCGGTTCCCTAAGAGGCAGGGAGCCGCGGCTGCAGAAGATTGGAGTCTGTCAGTTTGCCGCTGCCGAGAAGCAGACTCAGCATCAGCAGCAACTTGTGCGTTTTTTTGGGTTTTTTTGGGGTTTTTTAACAGTGGAGTGAGGCGACCCCCGTGGGGGTCACGACCCACAGGTTGAGAGCCGCTGTTCTAGATCCTGATGAGTGGGAGCTAGCCCCCTGGGCATTTCAATGGATAGTTCGCACCTGGAGGCCACCAGCAATGGATCTCATGGCATCGGCAAAGTACGCCAAGAAGCAAGCCTTTTTCAGTCGGTGGAAGGAGCATGGGTCTCAGGGTCTGGGTGCGTTATTTCAAACTTGGCCTTCCGCTCTCCTGTTGTACATCTTTCCTCCTTGTGTCGTGATAGGGAGGGTTCTCCGTTGGATTGAGGCTCACTCTGGAGCAGTGGTCCTCGGAGGCCGTGGTATGCCGATCTCGTTTGGCTAACTCATTCATCTCCTCTGGCTCTCGGGGCACAGAATGGTCTCCTGCGGCAAGGCCCCGATCACCATGGATGACCCTACTCGCTTGCGGTCTGGCTCTTGGAAGACGCAGTTTGAGTTGTAGGGTTACTCGGCATAAGTGGTGGTTACCCTGTTCAATGCACGGTGGCCTTCGACATCTTTAGCCTACACGAGAGTGTGGCATCTTTTTGAGCCTTGGTGCTTTTGGCAGCACCTTTTGCCTTGGCGAGTGCAGATTCCGGACATTCTAGCATACCTTCAGGATGGTCTTGATACTGGCCTGGCCCTAGGCTCTCTCTTGGTCCACGTCTCTGCATTAACCTGTTCAGCAGGCTCATCAGAGGATGCTTGATTGCATCTCATGCGGATGTTGCAAGATTTCTCGGGGGTGTGGGTGCTTTATCCTCCAGTCCATCTTGTGATTCTGCCCTGGGATCATTCCTTGGTCTTCAAGGGCCTTATGCGGATATCCTTCGAGACACTCAAGTATATCTCACTTTCTCCAGGAACAAGCAGGAAGTCAGCCTTCACTTATGGGGGACGTCGGCACCAACAGAGCCTGCATGGAGCAATTCCCCAGCTTTCAAAAAAAGCCTTTGGGATTGCTGCCACGCATGCGTGGTCCTCTTCCCACCCAAGGGTGCCATCTTGCTCAGTCTCTCTTTTCACGCGGAGCCATTCGGACGCACGTCCTCGTCCCTTGCAAAAAGTATTTTGTTTTTGGCCTATTGGCCTTCTGTTTTCCAGTTGCACCGGTCCTCTACCCGTCCCTCCCCTGCTCTACCTTCTTAGAGCTGTTTGGGGACAGTTTTTCCTTCACCTTTTTTGCTAACGGGCTTTGCGCCTTTTTCTTACCCTAACCGCTGGCCGCGTGGGTCTTTGACGGCCATTTTTGCCCCTATGGCCACCTGCTTCAAAAAATTAGATAGATGCTCTAGGAACATGTCGCTTACGGACACCCACGACTGTTGTCTGTGGTGCCTCGGAGCTCTGTTCGCTCTGTAAGAAAATGTCCTCTAAGGCCCTGCTCAGTCGTAAGCAGAGGTCTGAAGACATTTTTCGAAAGGCTGCCTCGGAATCCCCGGTGGCGCCCTCGGTCGTCTCTCCCCTAGTGGGGTACCCCTCTTCGGCCCCGCGCTCTCGGCGGCATTCCAACCAGGGATCTCCTGAGGTGGAGCGGCATAAGAAGAAGAAGGCCTCTAAGTCGCTGTCGGGGGCTCCCGACAAGCGTGAGCGCTCCTGTACTCGGTCGCTTAGCCCCCTTCGGCGTTCCCAAGACCCCGCAAGGTACCCCACACGGATACGGAGGCCTCCGGCAAAGGCCCCCGGTCTCCTGAGGGCCGTCCCGGTGAGAACCCCCTCTCCTCCTCAACGCCCAACCCGGTGACTCCGGGGACGATGTCGCAGGGCCCCATGCCTGCGTGGGAGTCCTGCATGCTGGCACTAGAACGCAGCGTTTCTGCATTCATTGCTTCCCAGCAGGCGCTCACAGCCAGCTTCGCTGACTCGTGCCTCGAGACCATGGATCCCTCACGTGGAACACCGAAATCTGTCCAGGAAACCCCTGAGAGCCGCGGGCCTCGTGAGGGTCCTCGACGTCGGTCTCACTTGCCCTCCCGTTCTTCTGGAGTTCATTGGGGCAAAGATCGACACACTCCAGTAGAAGGCTATCTCCAGGAACAAGCAGGAATAAGTCCTCACATATGGGTACGTTGGTACCGATGGAGCCTGCGCGGGAATGCTCCCCAGCTTCCCAGAATGAAAGCTTTTGGGGCATCCCACAGCGCATGCGTGCTGCCTTCCCGCCTTTCCCACCAACTCTCCTCAGTTCTTCTTTTCTGCGGAGCCAGCAGGTCGTGTTCCTGTCACCGCTGAAGAAGTTCTTTATTTTAATTTATTTCTTTGGTCGCGTGTCTGCCTTCCCCGACGCCGGACCGGTACTGCCGGTCTTTTCTTTTCTTCTAAAAAAAAAAAAAAAACAATAATACTTTTTCCTCACTTGGTGTATTTTTCTTCTTAGGCCTCCGGGCCCACAAGAAACTTTCCCTCATGGAAAAACCAGCCTCTGGCTTCAAAAAATGCACTAAGTGTAGCGGTACAATTTCTGTTACCGACACCCATGAATGGTGTCTTAAATGTTTGGGGCCTGAACACTCCGTTCCGGATTGCCAGTCCTGTTCTCTAATGTCTAAACGAGGGTTACAAAACCGAGCAGCCAAGCTCCATGTGCTGTTTCCCATGGATGCACCGGCGGTAGCATCAACATCTTCCAGGTCTTCCTCTCCTGATGGATCTCAGGTAACCAAACATACTTTTAGCAGGTCCTCAAAGGGCAAATCTCCCTCTAAGTATCGAGATGCCTCCGGGCTTACCCTTGAGGATCCTGCCCCAGCCAAACAACCCCGGCGGGAAGCTCCGGCTTCCAAAGCTCCTCCTATGGGGTTACAGGTTGACATCGATGGCGCGGCCTCGACCGATCACCTGTTAGACTGCTCTGGGGTACCGGCACAATCTCCCGGTACCGACATCCAGGCAGTCGTGGCGTCCATGGATCACACTGTGCAATCCATGCAGCAGGCCATACTGGCTTTCATCAAGGCTGCGATGCCGTCGGTACCGCAACAAGCCATGTTGTCGGTACCCGCACCGGTACCGGTACCAACCTCGATATAGGTACTGGCTGCATCGACATCGGCCAGGATGCCGATTCCGGCTCCCTGTCCTGGGCTTTTTCTCGGTACCGACCCGGTACCGGGGGCACCCGATGTCGGTACAGATCGATACGCCTATCGATCTTTGGAATCGGGCAGACGATACTTCGATTCTTCTGATGATTCTGAGTCATCGGATGAGTCCCCTGAAGTATCTGTCACCCTTCCTGAGGAGCCTTCTTCTCCAAAAAGGAGAATGTCTCCTCCAGAGGATTTGTCCTTTCAAGACTTCATAATAGAAGTAGCTAAAGGACTCTCTATTTCAGTAACCTCTGAAAAAGAACCTAGAGCAAAAAAATTAGATATTTTGGGATACTCTATGGTTCCCAGAGAGGCAGTCACCTTGCCAATTCATGAAATTCTTCAAGAACATTTGATTGATTTGTGGGAGACTCCTCTCACCCTTTCTCCTCATTCTCGTAGATTGGACACTATGTACCGTGTCCCTCCTTCTCCTGGATTTCAAAAAACTCAGCTTCCTCACCACTCCATTGTGGTGCAGTCAGCTATGAAGTTGATAAAGAGTACCAAAAGACACTCTTCTACTCCTCCAGGAAGAGAATGCAGGACCTTGGATGCTTTTGGTAGGAAAATCTTCCAAGCTAGTATGCTTATTGCCAGAATCAATTCATACAGTCTTTATATGGGTATGTTTCTGAAGGAGGTTGCAGAAAAGGTGCACAACTTTCTCCCTTTTATTCCAGAAGATAAAAGGGATGAATTCCTTCTTTGGCTTAAGCATACTCAAGACATTTCAAAGTTTTCCAACAGGTCAGCCTTTGATTCTTTTGAGGGTGCCAGCAGAGCCTCAGGCATTGCTATAGCTGCTTGTAGAATTGCTTGGCTCCAGGCTTCTGATCTAGAACCCTGGGTTCAAGACGGCTTAGGAAATCTGCCCTGTACTGGTGAAAACCTATTTGGCAAGGAGTGGCAAATTAAAGCCACTCAAATGGATGCAGAAAATGCTGCTCTGGATAGACTTTCTAAGTCTACCTCCACTCCGGCCAAGAAAAAATCTTTTAAAAAGTCTTTTTACAAGAAGGGCAGATTTCCTTCCACTTCTGGTCAACAGTCTTCTACAGGTCGCTTTGCTACTGAGCGTCAGCAACCTAAACAGGCCAGGCCTAAACCTGCAGGGGCTGCTGCAACCCAGCAGTCCCAAGCCCCTCAGGGTTTTTGACTTGATACTAGAGAACTTAACCTTTCTGGCTCTACAACAGCCAGAACCTCTCACCATTCCAGGAAGGTTAGCTCATTTTGCTCCCAGATGGGAGCAAATCACATCAGAGCAGTGGACCCTCTCCATCATCAGAGAGGGCTACAAACTTCATTTCTCAGACCTTCCTCCCTACACCATGGTGAGACATTTCAATTCTCCCACATCTCTCCTCGACCTTCTGGATCAGGAGGTAACCTCCCTTCTGGCCCAGAGGGCCATAGAAGAATTCCTCTTCTTCAACAGGGGTCAGGGTTTTACTCCCCCTACTTTCTCATTCCAAAGAAAACAGGGGGATACAGACCCATTCTAGATCTCAGAGAATTGAACAAATTTCTATACAAGGAGAAGTTCAAGATGCTTTCTTTAGGCACTCTCCTTCCATACCTACAGAGTCAGGATTGGCTTTGTTCTCTAGATCTCAAGGATGCGTACACTCATATACTCATCCATCCATCCCACAGAAAATTCCTGCGTTTTCTGTTCCAGGGAAAACATTACCAATACAGAGTCCTTCCTTTCGGTCTAGCCTCTGCTCCAAGAGTGTTCACCAAATGCATGGCAATAGTTGCTGCATTTCTACGCACTCTGGGAATCTTTGTCTTTCCATATCTAGACGACTGGCTCATCCGAGCTCCATCTCGGTCAGAAGCCCAAATTTCCCTGGACAGCACCAGGCGCATTCTGCAGTATCTGGGACTTGTGGTAAACCTCCCAAAGTCTCAACTCACCCCTACTCAGTCCCTAGAATTCATAGGGGCCTGGTTAGACACCACTACTGCAAGAGCCTATCTTCTCCAGGCTCGTTGCCAATGTCTAGTCCAGTTAACCTCCCAGATTCAGTCAAAGAACCACTTAACTGCCCGGGAGATGCTACATCTACTAGGCCACATGGCTTCCACAGTACATGTGGTGCCCTATGCTCGCCTACACATGAGAGCAGCTCAGTGGACTTTGTCCACCCAGTGGACTCAAGCTTCAGGAGCTCTCTCAGACCAAATAACAAACTCCAAACGTTTCTTTTGGTCTCTCCAATGGTGGATGTCCACTCAAAATCTGTTGCTGGGGTCCCCCTTCCAACCTTTGTTGCCCCAAGCAATCCTCACAACAGATGCCTCCCAAACAGGTTGGGGAGCTCATCTACAGGACCTATCCACCCAAGGCACTTGGTCCCCACAGGAGACCTCCCTTCATATCAACCTCTTGGAACTTCGAGCAGTGTTCCTAGCTCTCAAGGTCTTTCATACCCTCCTCAGCTACCAGACAGTCCTCGTTCAAACAGACAATCAGGTAGCCATGTTTTACATAAACAAGCAAGGAGGAACTGGCTCTCTGTCGCTTTGCAACGAAGCTCTAAGATTATGGGCCTTCGCCAGAGAGCATCAAATCCATCTCCTGGCAGTATACCTCCCAGGAATTCAAAACTCTTGGGCAGACAGACTCAGTCGAGTTCTGCTTCCACACGAATGGTCCCTGCACATGGATCAGGTACGCAGAATCTTTCAGGAATGGGATACCCCGGACATAGACCTATTTGCAAGTCCGTGGAATGCCAAACTTCCCCGGTTCTGTTCCAGAATTCCGTGTCAGGGAGTTCAGGCCAAAGATGCCTTCCTCCTTCATTGGGGTCAGGACTTCCTGTATGCCTTTCCACCCATTCCTTTTATTCCCAAGACTCTGTTCAAACTTCAGAGGGATCAAGGATCTATGATCCTCATAGCTCCACGCTGGCCACGCCAAGTGTGGTACCCTCTACTTCTGCATCTCTCCCAAGCCCCTTCCCTGGACTTGGGAGCTGCTCCAGACCTTCTGTCTCAGGAGGAGGGGACTTTGTGGCATCCAAATCCCAAGTCCCTTCACCTCAGAGCTTGGTTACTGAAGGCCTAGACCTTCAAGACTTCAATCTTTTGCAGCAAGTGAAGGATATCCTTCATGCTTCCAGGAAACCTTCCACTAGGCGTTCCTATGCTTTTAAATGGAAAAGATTTTCCATTTGGTGTGCTCAAAAGGGTCTTAACCCTCTGGCACTTCCTCTGAATTCTCTATTAGAATATCTCCTGCATCTTTACAATGCAGGCCTTAAGATGAATTCAGTAAGGGTCCATTTAAGTGCAATTGCAGCATCACTTAAGCCTATCATTGGACAACCTGTTTCCTCTCATCCTCTTATTACAAGATTCATGAGAGGCCTAACTTTAACTAAACCTCCCATTCGACCTCCCCCGGTGGCATGGGATTTAAATTTGGTTCTTGGTCAGCTTATGAAGCTACCTTTTGAACCCTTAGCCACTACCTCCTTGAAATTCCTTTCCTGGAAGGTTATTTTCCTTATTGCAATCACTTCTGCTCGCCGCATCAATGAACTGCAGGCCTTAGTGGCTAATCCACCTTATACAAGGTTCCATCATAATAAGGTAGTCCTTAGGACAAATCCTCACTTTATGCCTGAAGTGGTCTCACCTTTTCATCTTAATCAAGAGGTATATTTACCTGTCTTTTTTCCAGCTCCTCGTGCATCCACTGCAGAGAGGAACCTTCATACTCTAGATTGTAAAAGAGCTCTTGCTTTTTACTTACACAGGACACAGGAACATAGAAAGTCTTCCCAGCTTTTTGTTGCTTTTGATCCTTCTCATTTAGGACTTCCAGTCTCTAAAAGAACACTGTCCAATTGGATTGCTCAGTGTATTTCTTTTGCTTACCAGAGTAAGAACCTTTCTCTGGAGGGCCATGTCACAGCTCACAATGTGAGGGCCATGGCCACCTCTATGGCTCATCTTCATTCTGTGTCCATCGATCAGATCTGTCGAGCAGCCACCAGGGCTTCGGTTCATACCTTCACAGCCCATTACTGTTTGGACAAGGACTCCCGCCGGGATGCCTTGTTTGGTCAGGCTGTCCTCAGACACCTGTTCCATTCTTGAACAACTCCTGCCCTCCTTCCCTGAATGGATGCCTGAGATCCATAGGAAGACGAGGAACCCTCCTTGGTCTCATACCCTTGGGGATCTCCCAGGCATCTTAGCTAGGGAATCCCCATATGTGAGGACTGATTCCTGCTTGTTCCTGGAGATAGCACAGTTACTTACCTGTAACAGGTGATCTCTGGGAACAGCAGGAATTAGTCCTCACAACCCACCCACCTCCCCTAGGAGTTGTATCTCTCTCTCTTTGTCTTTCCTTTACTCTCTCTCTCTATTGTCTCAGCTTTAAACTTGAACTGAGGAGAGTTGGTGGGAAAGGCGGGAAGGCAGCGCGCATGCGCTGTGGGATGCCCCAAAAGCTTTCATTCTGGGAAGCTGGGGAGCATTCCCGCGCAGGCTCCGTCGGTACCGACGTACCCATATGTGAGGACTAATTCCTGCTGTTCCCAGAGATCACCTGTTACAGGTTAGTAACTGTGTTTTCTTGTCCAGGGACCGAGCCAATTGTCTTGGGGCTCTGGCTTAGGATGTGCGGTGCTGTCCCTCTGTGCCCGCTTGGCTTCTCCTGTGTTTCATTGGGCACATGGCCTTCATGGTCCACGTCAACCCAGATGTTCGCCTCCACATGAGGGCGGCGCATTGGTGTCTCCGGGACCAGTGGTCTCAGGTCACCAGCCGCCTGCAGGACAGGGTTTCCATGACCCGCCAATTGGTGGATTCTCTGCTCTGGTGGCAGTCTCCCCAATATCTCAAGGCGGGCATGCCTTTTCAGGCCCCAAGCTCCTCCAGGGTCCTTACCACGAACGCCACACTGCTCGGCTGGGGAGCCTACTGCGGAAACCTCCACACTCAGGGCAACTGGTTACCAGATGACAGCACCCAGCAAATCAATCTTCTGGAGCTTCAAGCCATACACCTAGCCCTGGGGGTCTTCTGTCACTACCTGCCTCACGAGCCAGTTCTGGTCCAGACGGACAACCAGGTGGCGATGTTTTACGTGAATTAATAAGGGGGCACAGGGTCTTTTACTCTTTGTCAGGAGGCGCTAGCCCTCTGCTCGTATGCAATCGGACAGGGTATCTTCCTGCGGGCAATATACCTGCCCGGTCAGGACAACCAGCTGGCCGACAGGCTCAGCAGAGTTCTCCAGCTGCACGAGTGGCAGCTGGACCCCAGGGTAGCCAGTCAGCTTTTCCAGCTCTGGGGAGAACCCGTGATGGACCTGTTCGCCAGCCTGGACAACTTTCAGTTGCCCCACTTCTGCTCCCGGCAGGCCCACCCCTCCAGGGTGGCAGCGGACGCGTTCCTGGTCTCAAGGTCGGGAGGCCTCATGTACACTTCCCTCCTACCCCACTGATTGCCATGACCTTGTTCAGGACCCTCCCCAACAGGGCCTCTCTCATCTTGGTAGCTCCTCGGTGGCCCAGGCAACCATGGTTACCCCTGCTCCTACAGTTGATGGTTGGCACCCTCATCTCCTTGGGCACCGCCCCGGGACTCCTATCTCAGGAAGGGGGCTCTCTCCTGCACCAATCTGGGGTCCCTGTCACTGACAGCGTGGCTGCTGAGAGAGTGACACTGGCCCCCTTCATCCTTCCCGTTGACGTGGAGGACATCCTGCTGGCCTCTCGTAAGGCCTCCACTAGGAAGGCTTATGCTCTCAAGTGGTGCATGTTCTCTGTTTGGTGCGCCGATCACGGGGCTGACCCTTTCTCCTGTCCGGTGGCTTTGGTTACAGTACCTTC
Source organism: Ichthyophis bannanicus (assembly GCA_033557465.1). Taxonomy (NCBI): domain Eukaryota; kingdom Metazoa; phylum Chordata; class Amphibia; order Gymnophiona; family Ichthyophiidae; genus Ichthyophis; species Ichthyophis bannanicus. The sequence goes on along the minus strand of CM066032.1, from coordinate 921,430,806 downwards.
TCCACCTCTCTCAGTCTGGGCTCAAGTCTAACTCCATCCGGGTGCACCTCAGTGCCTTGGAGGCGTACCACCATCCAGTGGATGGTAAGCCCCTCTCAGTCCAGCCGTTGGTGACCCATTTTCTTTGGGGCCTGCTCTTATAGAAGCCCCCGGTTTGCCCTCCGGCAACCGAATGGGACTGCAACGTGGCATTGGGGCAGCTCACTCGCCTGCCCTTCGAACCTCTGGTTACCTACCACCTCTGCTACCTCTCTTGGAAGGTGGCTTTCCTGGTCACACTTATCTCCACTCGCAGAGTTAGCGAGCTTCAGGCCCTTGTGGTGGAGGCGCACTATACTTCAGGTTCCACAAGAACAAAGTGGTGCTTCGCACATACCCCAAATTCCTGCTGAAGGTAGTGTCGCCCTTCCATCTCAACCAGGAAGTGGTGCTCCCTACCTTCTTTCCAAGACCTTACTCCAGTCAGGTGGAGATGGTCCTTCACACCCTGTACTGTAAGAGGGCTTTGTTTTTCTATATCCAACACACTTCTCAGCTTTTCATCTCTTATGACCTTAGCAGTCTTGGGGAGGCAGTGACCAAGCGTATGCTGTTCACATGGGTGGCGGACTGTATTGTCCTGCTTATGAGCAGACGAGGCTCCCGCTTTGAAGGCTACGTCATGGCGCGCCATGTCAAGGTCATGGCGGCCTCAGTGGCAAACCTGCACTCTGTTCCAATGGTGGATATCTGTTGGGCCCTGGTCTTCAGTCCATACCTTCGCAGCCCATTACTGCCTAGAAAGAGAGTACCGACGGGACAGTGCCTTTTGACCAGGTTGTGCTCCGTAACCTTTTCGGGGTTTAGGCAACGCTACCCTCTGACCCTTCTGTGTTCAGGCTACTGAAGTGCTGGTTTCATCGGACACAGAGGTCTTACTGTGGTCTGTGGGCACAGACTCAATTGCTGCTGCTTGCGGCTCCTCATGAGGGATCCCTGTTTTTGCTGTGGGCTTTTGGAAGCCTGTAGTTGGGGAGTCCCATATGTGAGGACTGACTTCCTGCTTATTCCCAGAGAAAGTGTAGTTACTCACCTGTAACAAGTGTTCTCCGGGGACAGCAGGAATCAGTCCTCACAACCCTCTCTCCTCCCCTTGGAGTTGCTCCTTTACCATTGTTTATTTTTGCCGTTTTTTAACTATGTTAGCAAGATGGTACCCTTGGGCAGGAAGGGGACCATGCATGTGTGGTGGCATCTCCCAAAGGCTTTCTTTGAAAGCTGGGAGGATGCTTCCGCGAGGGCTTCGTCGGTGCCAATTTCACCCAAATTTGAGGACTGAGTCCTGCTGTTCCCGGAGAACACCTGTTACAGGTGAGTAACTACGCTATTCCTCCTGTCTTGCTTGCCTATTTTGATGCTCCAAAATTCTCCGAGCGTCCCCTTTCTGCCAAGTCAATCTCAGAATTTGAGAGTCAATCCTTCTGCGTCGGCTGTATTCAAAACTCATAATCTCTCTGCGTAGGACCACTTTGGCGGTCTCCCGAAATAGAGTGAGGTTATCCTCTTGAGCGGCATTTGCAGTGGCATAGCCGTCCCATTTATCTTGCAGGAATTGTAAGAAAGAGGGATCCTTCTGAAAATGTACCGGGAACCGCCACCTACAAACTCCTTGGCATTCTCCAGGTGCCCCAACTCTACCCATACCGGCACGTGATCTGAGATCACTATAACCTCAATTCCAGCTCGCCGCACCTGAGGCAAGGAAGCCGCTGGTGACAACCAGTAGTTAATGCGGTAGAGGGTACTGTATGCCTGAGAGAGGTGAGTGTATTCCTGCTCCTGTGGGTGCAAGACTGTCCATACGTTCACCATGTCACAGAGCTCATATAGATGCTTGATTCCCCGCCTGGAACCTGTCTGCCCTGGTACTCCCGATGGAGCCTTGTCCCTGGCTGGATCCAGAACACAGTTAAAGTCGCCTTCCATTAATAAAGAGTGGTGGGGGAATCTGTCCAACACCTTTCCCAGAGTCACAAAAAAGGATCAACTTGAGACAGTGAGGCCATAGATATTGCAAAAGGTGTAATGTGTGTTTACATGTTTGCCCACCACAACAAGATATCATCCCTGTGGGTCCGCAGTCTGCTTCTCCAGGGTGAAATCCAGGCGCTTTCGGATTAGAATGACCACTTTGGTCTTCCGAGAGCAGGCTGCTGCCCCATAGGACTGTTTCACCCACTATTGTAGCTTTTCGTGTTCTTTCTCATCCATATGGGTCTCCTGAAGAAACACCACATCTGCCTTCAGGTCTCTCAACCGCTTCAACACTGTATAGCATTTAATAGGGGAGCCCATCCCACATACATTCCAAGATAAACACCGAATAGAAATATCACCCATACTCAAAAAGTTACACATACATCTGTGTACTACCATATATAGAATGGGTTCTTGCTCAGCCTCAGGTTCCTGTTTTGTACACCCCCTAGGTTGCTGCCTGGATCTTCCATCCATCAAGCCTGATGTTCATGCCAGTCCACTATATTCTGGCCTCAAAGTCCTTCCCTTCTCTCCTCCCTTCCTGCTACCCCTTTCGTTGACTCTATCCCTAGCCATTCTCCACCCCCCCCATCTGAGACATCCAGATACTCATAGAGGTGGTAATGCATGGATACCCCCCACCTCATCGCTGGTTTTATACTTATCTCCTCACTTCCCAGCCGCACTTCCGTTCATCTCATATCCCCCCCCCAAAGTACTCCCATGCATTTGTACTCCCGATTCACATCAAACTAGTCCCTGTTCTGCTCATCTGGAGTAGCCAGGGATCCCTCATTCTGATGTTTGCACCATGTATCCCATTCATGTCAGTCATCCATCTTCCCTTTGTCACGTGCATACTCCTACGCTTCCAGCCCTTCCAGTTACCCCATGGGGCGCCCCCAAAACCCTGTGCTACTATTAGGCATCTTAAAACTCAGGTGTCCCCAGTTAAATTTATCTCTAACGTCTATAAAGTTAACTCCTCCATAATACCATAACATATCAACAAACCTTTAGCAACTTTATAGTCCCTTTTCCATCCATGCACTGTTTGGCCCCAAGTCACTTACATCTCGCCCCACATGAGTTACTCATTCAACTCCCCAGTGGCATAGCTCCTCCACCCACCACAAAGAACCCCACACATGTTGGCCAATATTAAAGTACACTCTTATCCATAGTATGTCATCCTACCACTTCTTCACATGTTAGGCCTGGTCCTCTGTGCCACAGCACTGGTGGCAGTGCATCTGCCGAGCAGTCTATCCATGCTAAAAGTAGTAAGTTATTCAATAGAAACCGCCATCACTTGCGACAGCAATCACATTCCTATGTTGTTGGCATGGCGCATGCCTCGGGGACTCCGTCCCTGATTCTTAGGAGTGATTCATAGTGACCATACAAATCTTTCTATTTTATTATTGTCTTGGAGGCCATAGTACATCTACCATGTCAGTGGGAGTCTTGCATGTCTTGTCACGTATTCAGCATGGCAGCCTCTGATGTTTCATAAAAGGAGGTTTTTCCCTGTTGCACAACACGTAGGCAAGCAGGATACAGCAGCACAAAGTGAATCCCTTTTTTGCACGAGTTGGCTACACACTGGAGCAAACTGTTTGCAGTGTCTAATGATCATGGGTGAGTAGTCCTGCAAGACCAGAATCTTACGGCCTTCATGTTCTCCTTCCCTCCGCTCCCTCAGCACCATTTCTTTGTGTAAATAGTTGTGGAAGTGTGCTATCGTCACCTAAGGCCGGTTCTCCCCTTCCTGTTGGGGGCCCAGGTGGCGTGCACGTTCAATGAGCATTTTACCCTGGAGTTTGCTCAGCTGCAGTTGCACTGGAAGCCATGTATCCAAGAACCCAGGCAGTTCTTTTTCCCCCCACAGTTTCTGCAATACCTACAATGCGAACATTCTTCCATCTGCCATGGTTTTCTAAATCGTCCAGCTTGGCCTCATGTTGAAGAAGCTGTTGTTCCAATCTTTTTAATGGCCTCCGAGTGCGCCAGCACACCATCCTCATTTGCCTCATGTGCTGACACACGCTGCTCCAGCCCGCCCAAGCGGTCGGTAAAATCCGACATTGCCTGGGCAGTCTGTGAAATGTTGTCAGCCAGTCCTTGCAAGTGCCTGTTCAGTGCCCTCACAACGGCAGCAGAAACTTCCTCCACAAGGTTCCCAGTGGGTGCAGGCTCCTGCAGGCTTTTTGGTGCCATCTCTACCATTTTGGGGTCTGGGGCCTTGTTTTGCTCCTGTCAGTCTTTTTTGTGCATCCTGGCTGACATAGGCTCTGTCCATCGGCGTCCAGCCCCCTCTGGCTGTCTCCCGGTGTGTCTCGTGTAACGGGGATAGCTTATTGAAGGTTTTGGGACATTAAAGAGGTTTATTGAGGTGGAGAGCCTCGGAGCTGAGCAAGACACGTACTCCTAAGCTCACTGCATCATGTGACCACCAGCCTTCCTTTTTAACTATGTTTCAGTCTTCCAGATCAAGAGTATTTAACCTGCCCTCCCTGTAGGAGGTTGGGTTTAATACTTAGCAGAAAATCCCCATGGACTCCTGGGTCCTCAGTCTAATTTGGATTATCTATCACCTCAGGTTCACCAGCTGGCCCCCAGACCATCTGTTAACCTGGACCCATTTGTCCTCCTCTCATATCAATGTCTTGCAAAAGGAAGGGTCTCTTTTTTTGCTTCAGTCCAAAGACATAGAAGCTGCCCTGTCACAGGAAGGCTTCTACTCAAGGTACTTTCTCATTCCAAAATAGAGAAGAGACTTTTGCACCCCATCCTAAATCTTGAGACCTCAACAAATTTCTGCTCCAGATAAAATTCAAAATGACCACTCTCCCTTCTATCCTTCCTGTACTCAACAAGTGGTATTGGTTGTATACTTACTACTACTACTAGTCATTTGTATAGTGCTACAAGGCATATGCAGTGCTGTACAAACATGTAAAAAACAGTCCCTGATCATCAAAGCTTATAGTCTAGTCAAGACAGACAACACAGTAGCTGAGAACAAGGACACATTTAGGGGAGTGGCAAGGAAACAGATAGGAGACCAAGTGGATCAGGATCCAAAAGCAGACTCAAAGAGGTAAATTTTCAGCCTGGATTTGAAAAGAGCCAGAGATGAAGCCTGACACACAGACTCGAGTAGTTTGTTACAGGTGGAAGGAGCAGCAAGGTGGAAGGATCGAAGTCTGGAGTTGGCAGTAGAAGAGAAGGACACAGATAGAAGGGATCTGCCAGAAGAATGGAGCACCCGAGGAGGGGTATAGGAAGAGATAAAAGAGGAAAGGCAGTGAGGAACTGCATAATGAGTGCATTTATGGGTTAGTAGGAGAAGTTTGAACTGGATACAGAAATGGATAGGGAGCCAATGAAGTGACTTAAGAAAGGGGGAGGGGGGGTTATATGAGCACATAGAGGCTGGCAGAAGATTAGCCACGTAGCTGAGTTTTGAACAGATTGAAGGGGAGAGAGATGATTCAGAAGGAGACCAGCAAGGAAGAGGTTGCAATAGTCTAGACGGGAAATGACTAAAGAGTGGATAGCTATCTTAGTAGTGTGTGTAGAAAGGAAGGGACAAATTTTGCTAGTGTAATAGAGAAAGAAACTACAGGTTTTAGCTATCTGTTGGATGTGTGTAGAGAAAGAGAAAGAGAGAGAGAGTAGAGTGAAAGATGACCCCAAGGTTGCGAGCTGAGGAAACAAGGAAAATTGTAGTATTATCCATAGAAATAGAAAAGGGAGGAAGTGGGGGGAGGTGGGTTTAGGAGGAAAGATAAGAAGCTCAGTTTTGGCCATATTCCGTTTCAGACGGTGACATCCAGGCAGCAATGTCGGATAAGCAGGCAGAGGTTCGGGCCTGGATTCCTGGAGAGATTTCAGGCACAGAAAGGTAGATCTGAGAGTCATCAGCAAAAAAATGGTACTGAAAACCATTAGAGGAAATAAGTGCGCACCAAGGGATCGAGTGTAGAGAGGGAAAAGGAGAGGTCCCAAGACAGAGCCCTGAGGTACGCCAACTGAAAATTGGATGGTGGTATAAGAGGAACCACCAGACTATACACAGCAGTAGTAGTGTCGGCCCCCAGAGTTTTTGCAAAGTGCCTTCTAGTGGCTACTGCACACCTTCACCAACAGAAGGACATCTGGTTCTTTCCTATCTAGATAACTGGCTCCTGGTGACGTCTTTTGGAAGCCCAGATTTTGACTCTTATTCATAGAATTACGGTTCTCCTCCAATCTCTGTGACTTCTCATGAACTTCATCTCATTTTCTAGGCAGACAGAATCCAGATCCTCATTACGCATATTTGTGTTATTTGTTCGGAAGCTGAGGTAACAGCCAGACCATACCTGCAGATGTTGGGACACATGGCAACTGTGGTTCATGTAGTCCCTTTTCCCCAAAGCAGGATCTCAAATTCCTGTGGAATCAATGTTACCTGCCATTTTCATCAGTTCTTTACCTGCCTCCTTGACTGTGAACAACGTTAAAATAGTAGACTCTCAAATCCAACCTTTATGTCGGTGTCCACGTTGCACTGTAGCAGCACCAGTATGTTCCAACCACAGGGCCATACCAAGCGTGAATCGCGCCCTGTGCAACTTGCACATTGGATGCACGCGCCCCCCCCCGCACCTCCATCCAGCCACTTTCTGTATGGCGGCGGGAGAGAAGAGGCGCGCCCGATGTGCAAGTTGCCGGCATTCTAAGCAGATCTGTCCCTCCCTGCTCTGATGTTGTTTCAGAAGACGGAGGGACCAGACCTGCTTAGAGTATCGCAATAAGCCTTAAGGGGTGAATTTCAGCTGTCTGCCGTTGCCTGCCGCTGCTGAGAGAAGAAAAAGTGGCTGGCAGCGGCAGACAACTGAAATGCGCTCCTTAAGCCTATGCGGCCGTACTGCTCGCACAGGGCTAGGTACGGTCCTGCCCAACCATAGATGCTTCAAAAAGTCTGCGGAGCTCATCTCAACAACAGTCGTTCCTAAAGAAAATCGTCAAAATAAGAAACTTCTGCAATTGGTCATTTAGAGCGTAAAGCAATTTTTTTGCACTCTTTTTTTCCTTCATAATCTTCAAGATTCTTTAGTCCTGTTTTAGACAGACAACCAGATAACTTTTATGTAAGTAAATGAGGGGATGCAAGTTCTCTTTGCCTTTGTCGAGAAACAGCCAACATTTGGCACATTTGCTATATTTATTTAGTAATTCATTCATCTGTGATTTGATATATTCTGCTTTTTACAATAAAATTTATATTCAAAGTGGCTTAGATTGCAAAGGTTATTGTAGTAGAAAACATATGGAAAACAATTAATATCATGCCTAAATATACAGGAATAGCTATAGGGAGGGCATGGAGTTACATATCAAATACCACTAGACAAACAATTATCAGGACACATCAGTTGGTGAAATCTTGTGGTGGTGATGGTAAGTGCCATCAAGTTGATGCAGACTCATAGCAACTCTATGTATAGTTCTAATCTGTGTTAAATCTTCAGACAGGTGGCTAATTGATAAAGTGGCATCTATAGCTGCTGTTTTTGTATTGATCCATCACACTGCCTTTTCTTCCTCTTGTGTTGACCTTCATCTTTGCTAAGCATAATGTTTTTATCTAATGAGCTTTCTTTTTGCATGATGTATGTAGCTCACACCTTTTCAATGGTAGTTTAAGGTGAGATATATTCAGGTACATAGGTATTTCCCTGTCCCCAGAGGACTTAGAATCTAAGTTTGTACCTGAGGCAGTAAAGAGTTAAGTGGCTTGCCCAAGGCTAGGAGTGCCAGTGGGATTTGAGTCCTGGTCACCAGGCTGCTGCTGTAACCACTAGGCTACTCCTCCATGAAACAATCTGCTGTATCTAAGGTATGAAAGTTGACGTCTAGTCATTTGAGTTTCCAAGGAAAGCTTAGATTTTGACATTCTCTTCTCAACATCACTTATGCACGCAAGTTCTTGCATCATGATAAGCCCTAAACCAAAATGGGGGGAGAATCGCAATATTAATTTTCTCCATGAACAAGCAGGAAGTCAGTCCTCACATGTGGGTGACGTCGACACCGATGGAGCCTGAGCAGAGCATTTCCCCAATTTTCAGAGAAAGCCTTTGGGAGATGCTACCACGAATGCCTGGTCTCCTTCCTGCCCAAGGGTGCCATCTTGCTCAGTCTCCTTTTTTCCATGGAGCCCAATGGACGTTTGTCTTGTTTCCCTGGAAAAATCCTATAAAAATTATCCTGAAAGTATGTTTTTTTTTCTCGGTTTGCATACCTGCTCCTCTTCCCGCCTCAAGCTGGCACCATCCTCGGCTCTCTCCCTTCTTTTTTGGCAAGGCGTGCCTCGACCAATGTTCATGCCCTTTTTCGCCTGGAGATCATTGACCCCGTCCAGGTGTCTCCCACCATGTCTCCCGGTGGTTTCAAAAAATGTGACCGATGCAATCAGACCATGTCTTTTACAGACACCCATGATTGCTGCTTGCATTGCCTCGGCCCAGACCATGACAGTGTCACCTCTGAAAACCAACAAGAAAAGATCGGAGTTGCAAGAAGAGATGTTTCCACAGTCTGACTCAGCCCCGGCTTCCCCGACACTGAGCCTCAAGCTGAGCACCTCCCATGAGGCTCAGGTGTCTTCAGAGTCCCACGGCAGTGGCTCCTCCATAAAGACTCCAGACCCAGGGAAGAAAAACAAAAAGCCCTTGAAACCAGACGAGTCTCCACCAGTGAAACCTGGTAAGGTCTCATGGTGGGACTCGGGCGACTCCAAGCACCACTCCCTCAAGGTCTCTAAGAAGGAGTCCTCAGCTGGCGGTGACCATGCGAGGCTCTTCGAGGCCATTGTCTTCGTCAAGGACACACCCACTAGAGTGCCGGCATCAGGCCCGAGGTCCTCGGTGCCCACTCCGACAGCTGCGGAGCCTTCTGGCATCGAGACCAGAATGGTGGTCCAGGAGCGGAATTTCTCTGCCATCCTGGTTCTGCAGCAGGCATTGATGCCTGGCTCATCCACATCATCTGCCCTGACAACAAGGCCCCCAACTGTGGGGGAGTCTCTGGGTGTCGAGTCAGGCCTCGAGTGCCACTGGCCTCGGGTGAATTCTTGGCACCGTTCGAGGTCACGGTCCTGATCCTTGGGAGTCCAGTCCTCTCAGGCTAGTTTATGGAGATCTGACCCGAGACCCACTGGGGGACCCCAGTTCCTCAGGGCTGGCCTCGAGGCGTGGATGTTCTGAGCCTTGGAGTCCTTGATGCCCTGCAGCTCTGACAGGGAAACCGACGTTAAGGCCTTTCCCGAGACCTTTCGACACCAAGACGTCCCTTTGGAGCCGTCCCCCTCCAGAGCCCCGGTGCCATTCTCCCCCCATGGACGTGGCCTTCCATGACTTCATCCAGGACATGGCCCGGGCCCTATTGGTCCCAACTGAATTGGAGGAGGATCCGCGCACCGAAGAACTGGAATTCCTCCAGTATGAGTCCCCGCCAAAGGAGACTCTTATGGTGTCGGTCCAGCCCATCCTCGAGCGACTGTGAATTTTCATTAAAATCATCTGTAATACCTGAAGATTGGAGGATCGCCAATGTAACGTCAATTTTTAAAAAGGGTTCCAGGGGCGATCCGGGAAACTACAGACCGGTGAGCATCACGTCAGTACCGGGAAAAATGGTAGAAACCATCATAAAGAATAAAATTACTCAGCATGTAGATAGTCATGGCCTAATGGGAGACAGCCAACATGGCTTTAGACAAGGAAGATCTTGTCTTACTAATCTATTATGTTTTTTTGAAAGTGTGAATAAACAGGTGGACAAAGGTGAGTCGGTTGATATAGTGTATCTGGACTTTCAGAAAGCCTTTGACAAGGTCCCTCATCAGAGACTTTTGGCAAAACTAAAGAGTCATGGGATAGGAGGCAGTGTCCTACTATGGATCAAGAACTGGTTAAAAGATAGAAAGCAGAGGGTAGGGCTAAATGGCCAATTTTCCCAATGGAGAAAGGTGAATAGTGGTGTACCCCAGGGATCTGTGCTGGGTCCGCTGCTTTTTGACATATTCATAAATGACCTGGAAGGTAGAATAATGAGTGAGGTTATCAAATTTGTAGATGACACAAAACTATTTAAAGTTGTTAAAACCCAAGAGGATTGTGGAAAATTGCAAGAGGATCTTGATAAATTGGAGGACTGGGCATCAAAATGGCAGATGAAATTTAATGTGGACAAGTGCAAGGTTATGCACCTAGGGAAGAACAACCCAAACTATGGTTACACGATGCAAGGTTCCACATTAGGAACCACCACCCAGGAAAAAGATTTAGGCATCATTGTGGATAGCATGTTAAAACCCTCAGCCCAGTGTGCAGCGGCAGCCAAGAGAGCAAATAGAATGCTAGGTATCATAAGGAAAGGAATGGAAAATAAAACAAAAGATATTATAATGCCTCTATATCATTCCATGGTGAGACCGCACCTTGAATATTGTGTGCAATTCTGGTCGCTGTATCTTAAAAAGGATATATCATTATTAGAAAAGGTTCAGAGAAGAGCCACCAAAATGGTAAAGGGGATGGAAGGATACTCCTATGAAGAAAGGCTAAAAAGGTTAGGGCTCTTTAACCTGGAAAAGAGACGGCTGAGGGGAGATATGCTAGAAGTCTATAAATTAATGAACGGAGTGGAACGGGTAAACGTAGATCGATTGCTTACGTTATCAGAATATAGAAAGACTAGGGGACATGCAATGAAGCTACAGGGTAAACTATTTAAGACTAATAAAAGAAAATATTTCTTCACTCAACGTGTAATCAAACTCTGGAATTTGTTACCGGAGGATGTAGTAAAGGCTGTTAGTGTAGCTGGGTTTAAAAAAGGTTTGGACAAGTTCCTGGAGGAAAGGTCCATAAACCATTATTAAGGAGGGACCCAGGATATCAATGCTTGACCCAGTACAAGCATTGCGGAACCTGTGTCTTTTGGGGAAACTGCTAGGTATGTATGACCTAGATTGGCCACTGTTGGAAACAGGATACTGGGCTTGATGGACCTTGGTCTGACCCAGTGTGGCATATCTTATGTTCTTATGTTCTTATGACTGCCCCTGTAGATGTGGGAGACCCCGGCCTTTGTACCAGTGGTCAGCCGACACCTCATTGCCATATATCGCGTCAAGAAGGGCTCCGGCTCCAAAAATCTCAACTCCCACATAACTCCATAGTCGTGGAGTCCTCGATTCAGAAGCTCAAAAGTCAGAACTACTATTCTTCTTTTCCCCCAGGCAGGGAGGTCGAAGCCCTCGACGCCCTCAGGCACATGTGCTTCCAGAGCTCAAAGTTAGGCTGTCGGATTCATGCCTATGAACTATACATAGGCATGTATCTCAAGGACCTCATCCAAGAACTGGCAGGCCTCTCTGCAGGCTTTGCCGGGGGAATCACTCCAGAGGTTCCAAGCCCTGACAGCCGGGATTCAGGACTGCTCAAAGTTCCTGTCCGCGCTGCCTACGACAGCTTTGAGTCTGCAGACCGGGTAGCAGCAGCAGGCATCGGGGCCTGGTGCCAGGCTTGGTTGCAAACCTCTGACCTTGAGCAGTGGGTGCAAGAAAAACTGATGGATGTCCCCTGCACCGGTGAAAGCTTATTTGGCAAACTCATGGCCGACAAGGTGGCCGGGAATGAGGCCGAGGTTGTGATAGGCAGATGCTCTCGAGGAAGACCTCGACCCTCCCCTGAAAGAAACCATTGGGAAAAAGACCACTTTTCCCAAGGAAAAAGGGGTCTTTTCACCAAGGCCATTACCAGCCCTTCTCAGGGCAGCAACAGCAGGGCCCTCAACCCAGGAATCAGGTCCATGGGCCGAGCCAGCCAAAGGCTCAGAAGCCTCAGTCCCTAGCTCCCACATAACCTGGGGGGAGCTTTTGACTTCCTGGGCATGGCCTCTCTCCCTCCCTCCCTCCCCCCCCCAGACCCTCCCCAGCCCAGATGGGGCTGCCTGGTGCTCTTCGCCCACAGGTGGGTCGAGGTCACCATGGATCAGTGGGTTCTTCAGGTGGTAAAGGAGAGCTATCTCCTCCAGTTCCAACAAACACCCCCAGGGTTCTTCCCAGGAGAGCTGGTGCAGCCTTCCTTCACCAGACCTTGCTCAACTCAGAGCTCACAGGCCTGCTGAAGGACAGAGTAGTAGAGCCTGTACCCAAACATCTGTGGGTAAAAGGTTTCTACTCCAGGTATTTCCTTGTTCCCACCTGCGAAACCTGGACAAGTTTCTGGTGAGGGATAAGTTCAAGATGTTCTCCCTTGGAACACTACTGCCCTACCCTCACCAGGGAGATTGGCTGTGCTACTTAGACCTGAAGAATGCGAATACCCACATCCTCATCCCCCTCTCCCACAGACAATACCTAAGGTTTGTGGTGGTAGGAGAGCACTACCAGTGCAGGGTACTTCCATTCGGCCTGGCCTCCTCACCAAGAGTCTTCACAAAGTGCCTAGTGGTCGTGGCCGCGGCCGCCTACGAGCGCCTGCAAGGAGCTTTCCCCTATTTGGACAACTGGCTCATCAGAGGCAGCAAGGCCCCCAGACCAGCCAGGCCGCAGGGCAAACTATCCGCCTCCTGCAGCACCTGGGGTTCGTCATCAGCTACCCCAAATCCCACCTCTCTCCAGCCCAAAACCTGGAGTTCATAGAGGCACAGTTGGACACAGTACAAGTCAAGGCCTTCCTTCCAAATGAGAGAGGGCACATTGCCTTGTACAACTGGCAGGAGAGGTACAGGTTCACCAGTCGGTATCTGCTCGCCTCCTCCTCCGCCTACTAGGCCACATGGCCTCAATGGTCCATGTCTCGCCCCTAGCTCGCTTGCACATGCGGGCAGCCCAGTGGTGCCTTCACTCCCTGTGGACTCAGGCCATGGGCAGGTTGCGTGACAGGGTCAGAGTTACCTGCCAACTGGCGGACTCCCTCAACTTGTGGCAGTCCCTACGCCACCTCCAAGCAGGGATACCATTCTAAGTGCCTGTGCCACAGAGGGTCCTGACCATGGATTCCTCCCTTCTGGGCTGGGGGCGCACTGCAGAGAACTCCGCACTCAAGGCACCTGGTCTCAGGAAGAGTCACACATATCAACCTCCTGGAACTCCGGGCCATCTCCCTGGCCCTGAGAGCGTTCCGCCACCTGCTGTGCAACCGACCTGTGTTGATCCAGACGGACAACCAGGTCACCATATTTTATATAAACAAGCAGGGGCTCTGTTCTCCTTTGCTATGCACCACGGAATGCTTCTGCGAGCGGTATACCTCCTGGGTCAGGACAATTGCTCAGCAGAGTCCTCTGTCAGCACGAATAGCATCTGAACCCCAGAGTGGTACAAAGACTCTTATGCCTCTGGGGCAGGCCCATGATGGATCTGTTCACCTCCCCAGACAACACGCAACTACCCCGCTTCTGCTCACACCAGCCGCACCTGGGGAGAATGGCTATAGATGCCTTCCTGATCTCGTGGTCAGAGGGCCTCCTTTATTCCTTTCCACTGACTCCCCTAGTGGCCAAGACCCTCTTCAAGGTCCAGAGTGAGCAGTGATTCTGATCGCCCCCTGATGGCCCCGGCAATCCTGGTTCCCTCTGCTGCTCTTGTTGGTGGCACTCCCAGTCCCAGGAGGAGGACTCCCTCATGCACCCCAACCTGGGGTCACTAACATTGATAGCATGGCGGCTGAAAAGGTAGCCCTGGCCCCTTTCGATCTCCCGGGGGAAATTGAGGCGGGCGGGCATATGCCTTCAAATGGAGGAGATTCTCCATCTGGTGTGCAGAGAGAGAAGAGAATCCCTTCTCCTGCCACGTGCAACTTGTACTGCAATACCTACTGCACCTCTTGCATGCTGGTCTGAAGTCAAATTTGGTGAGGGTATATCTGAGCACCATAGCTGCGCACCATCACCCTATAGAGGGGAAACCCCTTTGAAACCAGACCCTGGTCATCAGGTCTCTGTGGGGTCTCTTGCTATCAAAGCCCCTCTCTGCCCCCCTGTGGCGGATTGCGACCTGAATGTGGTGCTCTCCCAATTCATCAGGCCATCGTTCAAGCCCCTGGCCACTTGCCATTTACGATACGTGTCCTGTAAAGTGGTTTTACTGGTGGCCCTCACTTTCGCTTGAGAGTGAGCAAACTCCAGGCCTTGGTGGCGGATCCGCCCTATACAAGGTTCTATAAGAATATGGTGGTGCTCCGCACAAACCCTAAATTCCTCCCCAAGGTGGTATCCCCCTTTCACAGCCAGGAAGTGGTCCTTCCCACCTGCTTCCCACGGCCTCATGCCGGCAGGGAGGAACTCATACTGCATACACTAGACTGTAAACGAGCCCTGTCTTTCTACCATCAGTGGACACAGGCACATTGCAAAGCTCCTCAGCTCTTTGTGTCATATGACCCCAGTAGGCTGGGGCTTCCGGTAATGAAGCAAACTCTGTCCACTTGGGTGGTGGACTGCATTGCCCTCGCCTATGAGTGAGCTGGCCTCTCCATTAAGTACCGGATCACTGCACATCGTGTGTGGCCTATGGCCATGTCAGTAGCCAACCTCCGCTCAGTGCTGGTGATGGAAATCTGCAGGGCCACCACATGGTCTTCGATTTATACGTTTGTAGCTCATTACTGCTTCGAGAGCGAGTCCTGCAGGGACAGTGCTTTCAGGCAGGCAGTACTCTGCAATATCATCAGGGTATAGGCAACGCCTGCCCCCGACCCTTCTGTGTTCAGGGTACTGGAGTGAAGTTGTTGTTGGATGCGAGGGTCTTGCAGAGTCTCTCTGTAGGGACTCACCTTCTGCAACTTACGGGTCGGCGGTGGTGCTGTTGTGCTTTGGTCCTCGGCAGCCTGGAGCTAGAGAGTCCCATATGTGAGGACTGACTTCCTGCTTCTTCCTGGAGAAAGCATAGTTACTCACCTATAACAGGTGATCTCCAGGAACAAGCAGGAATGTAAAGTCCTCACGTATGGGTGACATCGGGTACTGAAGGAGCCCGCGCAGGAAGCACCCCAGCTACCAATAGGAAAACCTTTGGGAGCAGTCCACTGCGCCTGCCTGCTGCCTTCCCGCTCTTCTAACTGACTCTCCTCAGTTCTCTTTTTTCTGCGGAGCCGACAGGATCACCCCTGTACCCGCTGAAGAACTGCTGCTTTCACCCGTAGCATCGATACTCTTTTCTTATCATTAATCTTTATAATTTCACTTCTATTTCTTCTATCTTGATAAAATAAAAAAAATTTAAAAAAAAACTTTCAGTCGGACTTTCCTCTGAGCTCTCCTTTTCCTCTGAGCCTCACCAGGCCTACCCTCTGAGGCACCATGGAAAAACCAGCCAGTGGTTTTAAAAAATGTACGAAGTGCTCCAGCACAATATCGATCACTGACAAACATGACTGGTGCTTCAAGTGCCTTGGCCCCGCTCATACCTCAACAGACTGTGCACTCTGCAAGTAAATGACTAAATGAGACCTTGGGAATTGAGCCAAGAAGTTTGAAGAGCTCTTCCCAGCAGGCACTCTCTCCCTGGCCTCCACTTCCTTGAGGGCTTCCTCTGGCTCCAAGCATTCAAAAGACTCCAGACATGGTGAGAGAGGATCCTGTCCTTCCCGCACTCCCAAGGAGAAGTTGCTGCCCTGGGAGCCCTCGGAGACTCGGAAGAAATAGGGCAAGAAAACAAAGAACCACTCTGGTAGGCCAAAGACATCAAGGGAGTGGTCGAGGGAAAGGTCCTGGGAGCATTCCACGCTCACCGGGAATCGTCCTGGGCATCATCCAATTCCAGTAACAGGTCAAGGCATCCCTGGTGGGAGGACTCCTCTAAAGCCTCAGTAGGGAGTCGTGAGGTACCTGGAGCACCCATCTCCGCAGAACCTCAGACGCCATGTCCAGGTACGGTGTCGGCTGACCCCACTCCATCCGATGACCAGGTACCGGAGACATCGCTGCAACAACGCATGCTGACTCTGGAATGCACCCCAGCAACCCTACTAGCAGCCTCGGTTCACCTAATACCATCGGCTCTGATGTTATTGCAGACCACATCGGCACTGACATCAGGAACACCAGCCGGCTCGATGCTCATGTCTATGCTGATTCCACCGGTGATGCTGGTACTGTCACCGATGCCAGTGCCCTCACCGATGCCAATACCTTCTCTGATGCCCGGACCATTGATCTTGATACCTTTGTTGATGCTGGGGCCTCCATTGTTACTGATGCATGCTCCACTGCCTTCGGCGGATCCATCCTCTTCCAGGCACTGTGCAGAATCGGAGGACAGCGACCTGCGTCACCACTCCAGACACCGGCGATACTCTCCAGGATCTGACTCAGAATCCACTGACTCTGACCACAGATCCCTGGACTCCGAACCTTTTCCACCACAGGCCAGTACCAGAAGGAAATCTCCGCCAAAAGATATGTCTTTCCAAGAATTTATAAAGGACATGGCGGCGGGTCTCTCCATTCCTGCTGCTTCGGAGCCAGAGCCCAGAGTGGAAGAACTCGAAATATTGCAATATTCCACTGCACCGAAAGAAGCGACCATCTTACCGGTGCACCGCATACTGCACAACCTGATCCTTCGAATGTGGGAAACACCATTATCCATTGCTCCCATAAGTTGACGTCTCAATACCATGTACTGGGTTCCTGAGTGCCCTGGCTTCCAGAAACAGCAACTCTCGCACCACTCCATTGTGGTGGAGTCTGCCATGCAGTGCATCAAGACTGCTAAGAACCATGCCTCGGTTCCTCCGGGACGCGAATCCAGATCCCTCGATTCCTTCTTGAGGCGCACCTTCAAGACCTTCATGCTCACCAGCAGAATCAACTTATACATCTTGTATATGGGTATGTTCCTCAAAGAGTTAAACAAAGACTGGGAGGGCTTCTTGCCGTTCCTCCCTGAAGAGAAGCGCCCTGCTTTTCAGGCAGTCCTCATCCACAGTCATAACATCTCTAAGTTCGTCAACAGACCAGCTTTTGATGCCTTCAAATCGAATAGCAGAACCTCCTCCATAGCCATAGGGGCGAGATGGCTGGCTTAGCTCCAGGCATCGGACTTGGAACAATGGGTGCAGGACAAATTGGCCAATATCCCGTGTACAGGTGAAAACGTTTTTGGAAAGAATTGGAGGGAAAAGGCTGGTGAACTTGAAACTCACAACACCACCCTTAAGAGGTTGTCACATAAAACTTCGGACCCCTCCAAAAAGAAGGCTCAAACAAAAAAGAACTTCTACCCGAAAAAAAAGAGATACTCCCAACCTGCCTACCCTCCACAACACAAGCAACAAGGTGCTAAGCAAGCCAAAAAGCCACGGTTGACCCAGCAAACGGCTCATCCTCAACCAGCTGCCTCTGCACCATCCTTTTGACTCCTACACGGGGAACATGGCCAGTCCTATCCATTCCATTCCAGGAAGGCTCTTACAATACCCAATTCTCCACATTATCACATTTACTGTTTACACTAATAATTCTAGTGAACTACAATACATTTTTCCTTGCTCAGATAAGATGAGATTTTTGAAATTTGTAAATATTTAAATCTGTATATATGTTTAAACTATCTATATACCTAATCAGCATTTACTCAGCATTGTAACCCTCAAATTACCATTTTTATTATATACAATTTAATGTTCGCTGTAATTTCAATTGTTTGAATAAGTTTCAATGTAATGTTCAAGTTTTGTTCTATGTAAACCACTTTGATTTTTCTGAAAGGCAGTATATAAAATCGTTCAATAAATAAATAAATAAAAAAAGGTTCATCTCGCAATGGAGGATTATAACTATCGAAAAATGGATGCTGTCCATCGTCCACAAGGGATACTGTCTCAACTTCAGATAACTACCCCTTCATCAATCAAACAGCAAGCCCTGTCCAAAAATTTTCTCGACCCCCTTTTACATCAGGAAGTTGCCTCACTCCTCTCTCAAGGGGCCATTGAAATGGTCTCCCTGCAGGAACTTCGCAGGGGATTCTACTCTTCCTACTTCCTCATTCCAAAGAAATCAGGAGGCCTCGGGCCCATTCTAGACCTACGAGATAGCAACAAGTTCCTCGTAAAAGAAAAATTCAAGATGATCTCCTTGGGAACCCTCCTTCCTCACTTCAAGCAAAATAACTGGCTTTGCTCCCTGGATCTCAAGGACGCCTACACTCACATTGTAATCCGCTCTTCTCACAGGCAGTACCTGTGATTCGTGTGCCAAGAAATACACTATCAATACAGGGTGCTCTCTTTTGGCCTCACTTCAGCACCGAGAGTCTTCACGAAGTGCATGGCTGTCATGGCGGCTCACCTTCGGATCCACCGTGTCTACATCTTCCCCTACTTAGACGATTGGCTCATAAAGATAGACTCTCCTGGGGAGCTCTTCTCAGCACAACACAAAACCATAGAACTTCTACTGTCCCTAGGCTTTGTAATCAACTTTCCAAAATCACAGCTGATTCCAACACAACGACTGGAGTTCATAGGAGCCATCCTGGACACCGTCCAGTGCAAGGCCTTTCTTCCACAAGACCATATACAGAAACTCATAATCCTAGCAGAGACCATGCGGTAACAAGTCAGCACTGGCACAATCCTTCCTACAGTTTCTGGGCCACATGGCCTCCATGGTACACATAGTACCGTATGCCAGGCTGCACATGTGACGAACGCAGTGGACTCTCAACTCAGTGGGCACAAGCCACCAAAAGTCTGCATGCGGCCATCACCATTTCACCACACATGGCATAATCGCTCCAATGGTGGACAACCCCCAACAATCTCCTCAGAGGATCTCCATTCCGTCCCCCCCAGCTCCAACATACCCTGACCGCAGATGCAGCCAAACTCGGCTGGGGAGCTCACTTGGATGCTCTCTCCATGCAAGGCCACTGGACTACCCTCGAGTCCACACAACAGATAAACCTCTTGGAACTTCGAGCTGTGTTGAGGGCTCTCCAGGTCTTCAAGCATCTTCTTGCCAACAGCTCTGTCCTGGTACGAACGGACAATCAAGTCACCATGTTCTACATCAACAAACAAGGGGGTACAGGCTCTCTTCCCCTCCGCACGGAGGTGTGCCACATCTGGGACCAAGCCATCCAGCATCATATACTGTTCAGACCAATCTACATTCTAGGTCAGGACAATCTGCAGGCGGACAAACTCAGCAAGCTGCTCCACCCTCCACCTCCGGACAAACTCATCAAGCTGCTCCACGTGCTACCTAGATAAGGTCTTAGATAGTGCTGGGGAGGAGTCTGCTGTCTTGGTACATGTCGGTACCAATGACATAGGAAAATGTGGTAGGGAGGTTCTGGAGGCTAAATTTAGGCTTTTAGGTAGGAAGTTGAAACCCAGAACTTGCAGGGTAGCGTTCTCCGAAATGCTTCCCCTTCCTCGCGCAGGACCCAAAAGGCAGACAGAACTCCAGGGTCTCAATTCGTGGATGAGACGATGGTGCAAGGATGAGGGTTTTGGATTTGTTAGGAAATGAGGAACATTCTGGGGAAAGGAGGGGCTCTTCCGAAGGGATGGGCTTCACCTTAACTGGGATGGAACCAGACTGCTGGCATTAACCTTTAAAAAGGAGATAGAGCAGTTTTTAAACTAGATAATAGGGGAAAGCCGACAGTCGCACAAGAGCGCATGGTTCGGAAGAATGTATCCTTGAAGGATACTACCAAAAGCAGAGAGGTTCCAAAAAAGAGTAAAGTAGCTCAAATGCCCTCGAGTATGGAGCAGATAGAGCTTAAAGATCCCAAATTACCCATGCCTACCAATAGCCAAATTAATATGAATAAAATACAGTCTCTAAAATGCTTGTATGCAAAAGCTAGAAGTCTAAAAAATAATATGGGAGAGTTAGCATATATAGCACTAAATGAGAGGTTAGATATGATTGGAATCTCAGACATGGTGGAAGGAGGACAACCAGTGGGACACTGTTATACCTGGGTACAAACTATCTCCAGGAACAAGCATGAATGTAGTCATCACATATGGGTATCGTCGGTACCGACGGAGCCTGCGTGGGAACGCTCCCCAGCATCCAATTAGAAAGCTTTTGGGAGCATCCCACAGCGCCTGCGTGCTGCCTTCCCACCTTTCCCAACTGCCTCTCTCCAGTTCTTCATTTTCCGCGGAGCCAGCAGGTCGTGTTCCTGTCACCGCAGAAAATTGTTGTTCTTTTGTGGTCGCGTCTGCCTTCCTCGACGCTTTTACTGGTACCACCGTTTTTTTCTTCTTTCTTTCTTTCTTTTCTTTAAAAAAAAAAAAAGTTTCTTAGTACTTTTCCCGTTTTTTCCAGGTGCACGCGCCATTTTGGGCCTTAGGCCCAGGATTTTTTCCACGATGGAGAAACCCTCCTCTGGGTTTAAAAAGTGCACCAAGTGTGGCGGTACCATCTCTGTCACCGACACCCATGAGTGGTGTCTGAAATGTTTAGGTCCTGACCATTCCATCTCAGAATGTATGGCCTGTGCCATGATGTCCAAGAGAGGTCGACAGAACCGAGCTGCCAACTCCAGTACCCTGTTTCCCTCTGATGCAGCTTCGGTGGCATCGAAGTCTTCCAGGGCTTCGTCTTCCTCCTGTGGATCTCAGGTAACTAAACATAAGTCTAGCCGGTCCTCAAAGGGTAGATCTCCTTCTAAGTATCGAGATGCCTCTGGCGTTGCCCTTGAGGATTCTGCACCGGCAAAATTGCCCCGGCAGGAGGCTTCGGCTTCCAAAGCATTATCGGGGCTCCAGGATGTTCTCGAGGCCTCGACCTCGGCAGAACTACTGGTGCTATGCTCTGGGGTACCAGCGGTCTTCTCCGGTACTGACATCCAGGCATCGGCAGTGTCGATAGACCAGAGAGCCCTGGCTATTGAGTGCAGTCTGGCAGCTCTCCTTGCGGCATCGACGCCCTCGGAACCACGACAGACAATCCAGCCGGTACCGGCACCGACCCCGACACCGGTACCGGTACAGATAGCATCGACATCAACATCGGTGCCTGCATTGCCAGTACCCAGTCATCCGATGCCTCCCGGTACCGATACTCCGGTACCGCTTACTCCCGGTACCGACTTCAGTCGGTACGGGTATCGGGCTTTTCAGGAGCATCCGGACAGGTGGTACTTCGAGTCCTCAGAAGAATCTGAGGATTCTGACAGTTCTGTCGATGCAGGAATGCTTCTCCCAGAGGAGCCCTCCTCCCCTAAGCGCAGGATGTCTCCTCCAGAGGATATTTCCTTCCAGGATTTTATCAGGGAGGTGGCTCGGGGTCTGTCCATTACTGTGGCCCCCGAAACAGAGCCCAGAGCTAAGGAGTTGGAAATTTTGCAATATCCCAAAACTCCTAAAGAAGCAGCCACCTTGCCCATTCATGAGATTTTGCATGATCTCATGTTAAGAATGTGGGAGACACCTCTTACCACCTCTCCTCATTCTCGCAGACTAGATACTCTGTATCGAGTCCCTCCTTGTCCTGGTTTCCAGAAAACTCAGCTTCCTCACCACTCTATTGTAGTGGAATCAGCTATAAGAAGGATCAAGAGTGCAAAGAGACATGCCTCTAATCCTCGAGGACGTGAGTGCAGAACCCTGGATGCTTTTGGACATCATGTCTTCCATGCTTTCTGCCAGGATCAGTTCCTATAGTCTATACATGGGAATGTTCCTGAAGGAGGTCACAGGTGATTTAGAGGCTTTGAGTCCTATTCTTCCTGAGGATAGAAGACAGGATTTTCTCACATTGGTCAAACATGCCCAAGATGTTTCTAAATTTGTCAACCGTGCAGCTTTTGACTGCTTTGAGTGCATAAGCAGAACTTCTGCCATTGCCATAGGTGCACGTAGAATTGCTTGGCTCCAGGCATCTGATCTGGAGCTCTGGGTACGGGGTACAAGACAAGTTGGGAAATATCCCTTGTACTGGTGAGAACCTGTTTGGTAGAGATTGGCAGGAAAAGGCCAATAGGTTGGATGCTGACAACTCCACCTTGGATAGATTATCCAAGTCCACAGCTGATCCTGCTAGAAAGAAATCTTTCAAGAAACCATTCTTTTCTAAGAAGAAAAGATATTATAGGCTGTTGCATCCTTGATATCTAGAGAACAAAGGCAATCCTGACTCTGAAGGTATGGCAGCAGAGTTCCGAGAGAAATCATCTTGAATTTCTCTTTGATCAGGAACTTGTTCAATTGGCATTTGGAATACCGGTATGTCATCTTGTGTATATGTATATTTTAGGCCCCTCCCACGCACCTACAATCAAATGTATTTTTAGATTTGTGAGCCCCAATCCAATGTATAATGTATCTAATTGCTATTTCCTGTGTTACGTAATCATTGCCCAATCGAAATGTGTATCTTAAAAATCACTGTATTGTACGATACATTATGATTCTGTAAAGTAAACCGCTGCTGATCGTAGGAAGCAGCGGTATACAAATGTTTACTAAATAAATAAATAAATAAATTATCCTGCTTATGTTCAGCAGGGACGTTCTGCAGGTCAGCTTGTCAGGAAAGGTCAGCAACCATCCAAACAGAAGAAAGCAAAGACTGCTAAGCCTCAGCCGTCCCAGCAGTCTCAGCCTCCACAAGGCCTTTGACTTTCAGCTAGAGAACGTAGCCTTCCTGGCTCTCATGGGACCAGAGCCTTCCACCATTCCAGGAAGGTTATGTCACTTTGCCCCCAGATGGGGGCAGATAACAGCAGAGCATTGGACACTCTCCATCATAAAGGAGGAGTACAAGCTTCATTTTTCAAGCATGCCCCCTCCCACAATAATAAGGCAGTTCAATTCTCCGACCTCTCATCAACCTGTTAGGTCAGGAGGTCGCTATCCTTCTTGCCCAAGGGGCAATAGAAGAAGTACCCATCCATCAGCAGGGTATAGGGTTCTACTCCCCCTATTTCCTTATCCCAAAGAAAACGGGGATACAGACCTATCTTGGACCTCAGAGAATTGAACAAATTCCTGATCAAAGAGAAATTCAAGATGATTTCTCTCGGAACTCTGCTGCCATACTGTCAGAGTCAGGATTGCCTTTGTTCTCTAGATATCAAGGATGCGTACTGTGGGGGCCCCTGGCCCAGGCAACAACCTATAAGCCTAGGGCTACACTTGTTAGTCCTTTAATTAAAGAGTTTGCTTCCTCATCCAGCGCCGGGGCTGCTGGGATTTGTAGTTGTGTTTAGAAAAAAACAAGTAGTGTGGTGTCACAGGGTGGACATAGGGCAGCCTGAGAAGGTGCAGAGCAGTGTGAATGATCACGGTGAAAGTGACAGAATAAACAGGAGAATGTTTATTGGTTGCCAACGACAACCGAAGCACACGTGCACAGAGCCCAGAAAGACACACCCAGAGAGCAAAGCAAGGGAGTCTGCTTTACATAATAGAATGCACCTGAGGGAAGGTGGAGTCAGGAAATACGCAGATAAAACAGACTACCAAACATTTGGAGATAGGGAACCTTTGAGAGAGAGGGAATCCTGGAGAGATGAGCCGAGGAGAGAATCCCTGAGAGAGGAATTAAAGCAGCAGAGGTCACAAGCTGAAAGGCAACAGGGGAGCCGGTGTGAATGTTGGAAAGAGTCCAGAGACCTGTGTGGTTCTGGGAGAAGGCAACACCCTGACAGTGTGAATGTGTTTGGAAAGCAAGAAGAATACAGGAAGACTGCAACAGCAGGTACAGGGGCAAAGAGTAGATACAAGGGCTATTTGCCATTTGAAAGGGAAGAGCCCTGGAGGCTTAGAAATAGCCATATAAAGCCCAGATATTCAGAGGCTAATAATAGCTTTTCTCCTGATTATAGAAGTGTTAAAAGAAGAGGGCTTCACTTACTTAGAGAAGCTGAAGAAATCCCTTCTCACGGTGAGTTCCCAGCTTCTAGGGAAACACCGTTACACCGGCTGCAATCAGGCACAGTTGAGCCTGGAAAGCTAGGGCAGACCCGGCAGGGACCCTATCAAAATTACCCAGCTAGCAGGTCAAACCAGGACCTGAGCTATGCATTGAGGCACCAGCAGGGGCAGGGCTCTGAAAGACATCACTCAGAGTTTGGTGATACTCCCCAGAGAGGCAGTGCAGCTCACAGGAAGAGAAACTTCTTGACTGACGAGGCAAGCCTTCCATATTTTTATTCCACGTTGGAAGTGGATAGTGGAGATACCAATGAGCAAGAAATAATGGAATATGAGAATTCTGAAGTATTAACAAATACAGAATTAATGGACTGTTCTCTCTCTGTGATAGAGCCAGAGATATCATTAAGGTAAATGTGATTTGTGTAACCTTAATTTCCAGTATACAAGTGGCAGAGCTGCAACTCTCTCCCTCTCTCCAATCCAAGCCGTCAGACTGTTTATTATTTACCTTTGGTTTAAAGTTATCAGCTAAAGGAAGCTACTTTTGTTACATAGTTATCTTTTGTTTGAAGCCAAGTGGGCTATTAATTTCTGTTGTTTGAAAAGAAGAAACCTCAAGGGACGGGGAATAAAACCCTAAAAGAAAAGAAAGTTCTTCTGTGTGATTTATATATAGAAGCAAGGCACAACTATCACCCTCATAATAGCCCAGCAATACCAGCAGTCACGGCTGGGGCGGATGAGGTGTGACAGTGGAGACCGAGGGTTTACAAGGCAAAACACAGGAATTTATTTCTTTTTCTAAAGAGCATTAAGGCTCAACGCAAAACAAACAGGATTCTTTCTCCAAACAATAATCCATAGGCATTTATCCCAAGCAAACAATGAAACTGCTTTATGTAGCTTTTTAACATGTGTCGCTGTTTTTCAAAACCATTCAGCAAGGTTTCTCTTCTCTTCAAACCCACAAGAAATATCCTTTCTTCAGCAACGAGGTTCTTTAGCATTCCTGGCTAAACACATTTTCTCCCTGTTTTCACACTGCCTTTTAGGACATTCAGGTTATAGGCTTTTCCCTTCTTTTATCCAAGAACTTTTTATTCTGCCTTCTGGCACAGAGAACAATCCATTACTGAATCTTCAGACCCCTCATCAGATTCATAATAGTCTATCTGCATTTCCTCAGGACCTGTGTCCGGTAAATCTGGCTTTAAGCCAACATGAAAGACTTCAGGCTTAATATTCTCTAAAAGTTCCAGAACCTTTCTCCACTGAGGCTTTTCCTTATGCACAGGGTATCCACCCGGAACGTGGAGATTCTTTTCTTGCATCAAATGACACAATGCCTCTAACTGGCTTACGGCACTTTTGGCTGCCCTTTTATTCACGCACCTTTTTGGAAGTTGCAGCTCTTTAGCTGGTTCAGGAACGGTTGGCACTGCAGCCTGACCCTTATCAGCACTTCTCTCTGGCACAGCTCTCCTAGTTTTAAAACCAATTGCAGTTTCCCTGCAATCCTGGTTTCCCTTCTGACTAGGGCTTTCACCTCTAAGATTCCCTCGGTAGTCTCCACCACTCTCCTCCACGGTGAACTCTCTGGGCCCTTCTCTGGTGCTTCTCTCCCCACTGAATTCTCCAGTGTTCTCCCTGGTCAGCTCTCTCGAGTGCTGGTTTCCTGTATCTTTCCTTCCAGCGTGCTGCTGCGTGTGATGCCTCGTCCTGGTACTCCTGTTCCTGTTGCCCTCTCTCTGGCTGTTCTTTCCTCCAATTTTTCCCTGGGTTTATAAGAGTTTCTCTGAACTACCATGCACTCCCCTTCACCCAGGTGTCCCTCATTAATTTCCAAGCCTGCCCTTGGATTAGCAGAGCTTGGGTGTGTCCTGTCCTCAGTAGCTGCATGTTTTTTTTTTCTCTGCCTGCAGTTTGAGAGCTACTGATTCCTTGCCTGTCTCTTTCTTTAAAGGTAAATGACTGATTTTCTTCCAATTCCATGGACTCAGCCATACTCTCCTCATCACACATCCCCCCCCCCCTTAAGATATTACGGGCTGGCGTTGCAGTACCTGCACAGCTCCTAATTCTCTCTGGGAACTTAAAGCTTGTCTGCCACTTTTCAGCCTTATGTTCTCTTGTGGCTAAATGAGCCAACTCTATTCGCTCATGCCAAGGTCTCAATACATTGATATGATAGACCTGCTGTCGCCCCTTTCTACTTTCTATGGAGTAAGACACCGGCCCTACTTGTTTTTCTACCCTATAGGGCCCCTTCCATTTACTTTCAAATTTAGGGCTGGCCCCTGCTACCATTACTATTACTTTTTCTCCTATCTCCAGTTGGCGAGGCCTTGTATGCCGATCATAATAACTTTTCTGATGTGCCTGGCTGGTCTTTAAATTTTCCTCCGCCGCTTGGGAGGTTCGGTGTAGCCGTCCTCTCAGGTCTCTCAAGAACTGGGGTACCCTTACTTCCTCTATGGCCGGCTCCACCCACTGTTCTCGCAGTATATCTAAGACACCCCGTGGTGCCCGCCCATACATTAACTCATACGGTGAAATGCCTAAGAATATCTGTTTTCGCTCTCTTCAAGCCTACAAAACAAAAGGGAGCATTGTATCCCAGTCCGACATGTCAGTCTCTAAAACCCTCCTCAACATTTTCTTCAAGGTTTGGTTTTGCCTCTCCACCAGTCAATTTGACTGTGGATGATAGGCAGCGGTTCTAACATGACGGATTCCAAAAGCATCCCATACTTGAGCTAGATACTGAGACATGAAGTTACTGCCCCTATCTGTCAGGACTTCACGTGGGAATCCCACTTCACAGAATAACTTCACTACTTCGGAGGCTATGGTTTTTGCCGATATATTACGTAGTGGTATGGCCCATGGAAACCTCGTGACTTGGTCCATTATGACCAACATATACTGAAATCCCCGAGGTGTCTTTATCAACGGCCCTACTATATCCATGGCCAGGCGGTGAATGGGCTCAGATATCACTGGCATGGGTAACAAAGGCACCTCCGGTGGACGAATCGAGGTGAACCGTTGGCATGAAGGACACGACTCGCAAAACCGCAAAGTCTCTTTAAAGATACCAGGCCAGTAAAAGTGAGCTAATATCTGGTCGAGGGTGCCGTGTACTCCTTTGTGACCTCCTACAGGATGGTCATGCGCTAGTCTTAAAACTAGTGCCTTGAACGTTGTAGGGACTACAAGTTGCTTATGGATATTCCTTGTACGGGGATCTACACTTTCCCGGTATAACACATCCCCGTCTAACAAAAACCTAGGTAGGGTTTCTAACCCCCTTTTTGCATACTCGAAGGCCTGTGAAAGAGCGGGATCCGCCTGCTACTCTTTGGGAAAGGATGGAAATTTTTCTACTAGTTCAGCCGGGACCCATGGCAGGTCTTGGCCGGCCTCTACCTTGGCCTCTCCCAGCGTTTTTCCCCTCTCCCCTTCTTACTCTTACCTACAGAGGGAGTTATTAAGTCCTCATGGAAAGGTAAATCCTCTACCATCTCATCTGAGGGTTCCTCTCCCCCCTCTAGGGCCTTAGACTGTGCTCGGGTAGATACCATGCCTACCTTTTGATGTAGCCCCTTCCAGGCCCTCCCTGAATTGGGGCCAATCCCTCCCCAATACCAGGGCATGTGGTAACTTGGGCACAATAGCTACAGGGATTTTCTTTTTCATGCCTAAACCCTTCACTAGCACTCTGTGTATGGGATAGAATGACGATGCCCCATGAATACACCTGATTCTCCAGGACCAAGCAGGAAGTCAGTCCTCACATATGGGTGACGTCGGCGCCGACGGAGCCCTCGCGGAGCAATTTCCCCAGCTTTCGAAGAAAGCCTTTGGGAATTGCAGCGCGCATGCGCGGTCCCCTTCCCGCCCAAGGGTGCCATCTTGCTCAGTCTTCTTTTTTCCGCGGAGCCCTACAGACGTAGTTTGTGATCGCCACTGACAAGGTTGATTTTTTCGTTCTGTTTTTTCTAGGTTCGTCGCCATGTCCTTTTCTTGCCCGGCCTCGATATTCCGGTATCGAGTCCGTTCACTATTTTTCGGTTTTTGTCCTTAGTGACTGGCGTTCCCGCCACTTTTTTCTTTTTCTCTGACAGCACAGTCTTTTGACCTCGCAGGAGCCCTTTTTCCCCCGATGGCTGCCAGCGGGTTTAAAAAGTGTGATCGGTGTACGAGACTTATGTCTCTTACCGACACAAACGACTGCTGCCTCCGGTGCCTCGGACCCAATCATGACCCGATGATTTGTGGTCCGTGTAACAAAATGTCCTCGAAGGCGTTGAGGAGTCGGCAGTCTCAAAAGGAGCGAATCTTCTCTGACTCCGCGTCCGGTCGGGCCCGGACCTCGTCAGAGGCTTCAACGTCTCGTGACTCCTGCCCCGAGCATCGTCCGAGTTCCTCTGAGCGGGGGTCTCCCGCCCGGGAACATCGTCGGAAGAAGAAACCCGCGAGGGCGTCGTCGGAGGACGCTCCTGGTCCCTCGAGGGCCAGGTCGCATAGCCCCGACAGCCGCCCCGGGTCCTCGGAGGCGGAGAGGCCTTCAAAGCATCCTCGTCTCGAAGTGGAATCTCCTGGACATGTGAGTACTGTAGTCCTCCTGGACTCGCCTCCAAAGGAGCCGACGTCGGGCCCGACGCCGTCGGGGCCCGAGTCGGGGGCTGCTGGGTCTTCCGAGTTTGGACTCAGGTTGACGGCCTTGGAGAGCAGTTTCGCTGCCTTCATGGACCAGCAGCGGGCACTGATCGCTGGCCTCGCTGGCGCATCTGCCCCGACCACCGGGACGTCGACGTCAAAATCGACCCCGGAGGCCGAGCTGATCCTCGAGTCCATCCGGGCTCGAGTCGATCCTCGGCCACGGTCTCCCTCGGCCTCCCATTCGGGACCGAGGTCGTCGACACCGGCCCTCGGCTCCCGCCCGCACGGAGCCGCTCGATTCCTCCTTGGAGGAGTCGGGCTGGGACACGGAGGAGGACGAGTCACCCGGTTCTTTTCAGACTCGGTGCGTCCCCTCAGACTTCCCTGAGTCTGAGCCTCGGAGACGGTCCCCTCCGGAGGATACCCGGTTCTCCGACTTCGTGAGGGATATGGCCAAGGCTTTGGCCTTCCCCGCGGATCCGGAGGAGGAGCCTCGAGCAGAAGAGCTCGAGGCCCTCCAGTATGACTCTCCCCGAAGGAGGCTTTTACTGTACCAGTTCCTCCGATGCTGGAAAGACTTCTCTTCCGCATGTGGGAGAGCCCGGCATCGACACCGGTGTTAAGCAAGCGGGTCGATTCCATGTATCGAGTCCGCAAGAGCCCGGGTTCCAAAAGGCACAACTACCGCACCATTCCATGGTGGTGGAATCGGCCATGCATTGACTCAAGAGTCAAAAGATGCACTCCTCAGTGCCTCCGGGTAAGGAGGCTCAAAACCTGGATGCCCTCGGTAGGAAGTGCTTCCAGGGCTCTATGCTTGCTTGTCGAGTCCAGACATACCAGCTCTATATGGGCATGTATCTCCAGGACCTGGCAAAAGAAATTGCCGAGTTCTCTGCTGGTCTCTCCGAGGAATCTTTGCAGAGATTCCAGGCCTTGTCCACTGGTATTCGAGAGTGCTCGAAGTTTATTTCTCGAGCAGACTACGATGGCTTCGAAGCATCGGCTCGAGTAGCCGGGGCCGGCATCGGTGCCCGCCGACAGGCTTGGCTTCAGTCATCCGACCTCGAGCCGTGGGTGCAGGACAAGTTGGTCGATGTCCCCTGCAGAGGTGAAAACCTCTTTGGCAAACCCATGGCTGAAAAGGCTGCAGAACTCGAGTCCGAGACTCTAACCAGGACTCGCCTGTCCAGGAAGACCTCTGCCCCTTCAAAAAAGAGAAAGGGCTCGGGGAAAAAGCCCTTTTACCCGAGGAAGATGTCTGCCTATAAACAACACCACCCACCATATCAAGCCTCAGCAGCTCCCCATCAGGGTCAGCAGGCTAAGGGACAGGGTAATGGGTCCCGTAGGCAGAAGGCCCCCAAGCCCTCTACACCGGCCCCTGCTCAGCAGGGTGGGGTTTTTTGACTCCGTCCGCATAGCCTCTTCCCCCTCGCTGACTTCTCTCAGCACGGGAGGCCGGCTGGCCCACTTTGCCCACAGGTGGTCAGCCATAACATCAGATACCTGGGTAGTTCAGGTGGTTCACAAGGGCTACCTTTTGCATTTTCACCAGGTACCTCCCTCCTACTTTCCAGGGGAGCCTCTAAGACCCCCTCTGCACAGGGACTTACTCCTTCAGGAGTTGGCAAGTCTTCTTCAGGAACAGGCTGTGGAACCAGTGCCCCACCACCTAAGGGGTCAAGGCTTTTATTCCAGGTACTTTCTGATACCAAAACGAACAGGAGGCCTCAGACCCATCCTGGACTTGCGAAACCTCAACAAGTTCCTGCAAAGGGAAAAGTTCAAGATGCTTACCCTTGGAATCCTGCTGCCCTACCTCCAGCAGGGAGATTGGCTATGCTCCTTGGATCTAAAGGATGCTTATACTCACATCCTTATCCATCCGGACCACCGGCAATATCTAAGATTTGTTGTGGCAGGGAATCATTATCAGTACAGGGTACTGCCCTTTGGCCTATCCTACGCTCCCAGGGTGTTCACCAAATGCCTGGCAGTGGTGGCGGCCTTCCTAAGGCTTCAAGGCCTCTTTGTCTTTCCCTACCTCGACGACTGGCTCATCCGGGCACAGTCTTCCCTAGAGGTCACTCAGGCCACTCAGCGCACAGTGGCTCTGCTTCAGCACTTGGGGTTTGTCATAAACTTCGCAAAGTCCACTTTGCTCCCCTCTCAAGATCTCGAATTCATAGGAGCACGGTTGGACACTCTGCAGGCTCGTGCCTTCTTGCCTCTGGAACGAGCCAACCGGCTCATAACTCTGGCCGGCAAGTTCCACAGCACGTCACCGGTCTCTGCCAGACAATTCCTGCAACTGCTCGGTCATATGGCCTCCACGGTCCATGTCACTCCAAATGCCCGTCTACATATGAGGCCTGCTCAGTGGAGCCTTCGCACTCAATGGCATCAAGCCACAAGGAGCCTTGCGGACTTAGTACAGATCTCCGACCGTCTGGTCTTTTCTCTGCAGTGGTGGCTTCATCTGCCCAATCTGGTACTCGGCATGACATTTCAGTCTCCTCCGCCTTCCCAAGTGCTGACGACAGATGCCTCTCTTCTGGGCTGGGGAGCACATTGCCAAGGGACATGTACTCAAGGCCTTTGGACCCCTTGGGAGGCTGCTCAACAGATAAACTTCCTAGAGCTCCGGGCGATCTGCCTAGCTCTACGGACCTTCTCTCACCTCACTTTCTCATCAGTCTGTACT
The DNA here is from genome assembly GCA_033557465.1 of Ichthyophis bannanicus. NCBI lineage: Eukaryota > Metazoa > Chordata > Amphibia > Gymnophiona > Ichthyophiidae > Ichthyophis > Ichthyophis bannanicus. The sequence continues at coordinate 921,399,498 of CM066032.1, read as the reverse complement.
GGTCCAGATGGACAATCAGGTTGCCATGTTCTATGTGAACAAACAGGGGGGCACCGGCTCCCTCCTTCTATGCCAAGAGGCTCGGAGGCTGTGCTCTTGGGCAGTCGGCCATGGCATCCTCCTCAAAGCTGTTTACCTGCCAGGACAGGAAAATCACCTGGCCGTCAAACTGAGCAGGATTCTGCAGCCACATGAGTGGAGGTTAGATCCGTTGGTAGTTCAGCGGATCTTCCTCCCCACCATGGATCTTTTTGCCAGTCCTCTGAACCGGCAACTTCCCAGGTTCTGCTCCTGGCACCCGCATCCTCTCCGAGTAGCGGCGGATGCTTTCCTCATCCCGTGGTCCACGGGCCTACTGTATGCCTTTCCTCCCACGCCACTTGTCTCCCGGACGTTTTTCAAAGTTCTCCGGGACAAGGCCTCGGTGATCCTGGTAGCACCCAGGTGGCCGAGACAGCCCTGGTTCCTGCTTCTGCTACAACTGGCGGTGGACACCCCTCTTCCTCTGGGGTTTCAACCCGATCTCCTGACTCAGGATCACGGCACTCTCCTGCACCCCAACCTCCGGGCCCTTCAACTGATGGCCTGGCTGCTGAAAGGGTAGTCCTAGCTCCGCTCCTACTGCCTCCGGAGGTGGAAGCTGTCCTCCTGGCTTCTCGGCGACCATCCACCCGGAAGTCTTACGCCCTTAAGTGGCGTCGCTTCTCCGTCTGGTGTTCTCAGCAGTCTGAGAACCCGTTCTCCTGTTTGGTATCGGTGGTACTGCAATATTTGCTTCACCTTTCCAATCTAGGACTCGTCCAACTCTGTCAGGGTCCACCTCAGTGCTCTCTCTGCACATCACTCGCCGGTGGACGGCAAACCTCTTTCCGCACACCCCTTGGTGGCGCATTTTCTCAGAGGCCTACTTCTGCTTAAGCCTCCCTTGCGCCCTCCAGCGCCTGACTGGGATCTCAATGTGGTCTTACAGCGGCTTACCTGTCTGCCTTTTGAACCTATGGCTACCTGCCTTCTCGTTTCCTTTCATGGAAAACGCTCTTCTTCGTAGCCCTTACCTCCGCTAGACGCGTTAGTGAACTACAGGCCCTAGTCTCTGAACCTCCTTACACTAGGTTCTACAGGAATAGGGTAGTCTTACGGACTCACCCTAAGTTTCTTCCTAAAGTGGTTTCTCCTTTTCATCTCAACCAAGAGGTGGTTCTTCCAACCTTCTTTCCCAGGCCGCATACCAGCCGAGCTGAAACAGTTCTACATACCCTGGACTGTAGGAGGGCCTTATCCTTCTACCTTGACCGTATGCGGGAGCATAGAAAGGCTGTCCAGCTTTTCGTTTCTTTTGACCCCAATCGTTTGGGGGTACCTGTCTCCAAGCGTACTTTGTCCATCTGGGTAGCTGACTGTATCGCCTGGGGGAATGGGGCAGCCGGCCTCTCCTTAGGGAGTCGAGTCACGGCTCACCGTGTCAGGGCGAAGGCTGCGTCTGTGGCTCATCTCCGCTCTGTTCCGTTGGCAGACATCTGCCGGGCCGCTACTTGGTCTTCAAACCAGACTTTTGCAGCTCATTACTGCCTGGAGAGGGAATCCCGCAGGGACAGTGCTTTCGGACAGGCAGTCCTCCACAATCTCTTTGAGGTTTAGGCAACTCCTACCCTCCGGCCCTGGTGTTGGGCTACCGGCCGGATTCGTATTCAGTGAAGATTCCTTCCTTCTGTATTGCTGAGCTAGAGGGAGCTCATTTTTCGCCTTGAGGTCTCCGGTAGCCTTAAGCTTGGGAGTCCCATATGTGAGGACTGACTTCATGCTTGGTCCTGGAGAAAGAGTAGTTACTCACCTGTAACAGGTGTTCTCCAGGAGCAGCAGGAATCAGTCCTCACAACCCTCCCTCCTCCCCTTGGAGTTGCAGTCATCCTTATCCATTGTTTTGCTAACTTTTTTGCTGTCTTTCGCTATGTCATCAGACTGAGCAAGATGGCACCCTTGGACAGGAAGGGGACCGCGCATGCGCGCTGCAATTCCCAAAGGCTTTCTTCGAAAGCTGGGGAAATTGCTCCGCGAGGGCTCCGTCGGCGCCGACGTCACCCATATGTGAGGACTGATTCCTGCTGCTCCTGGAGAACACCTGTTACAGGTGAGTAACTACTCTTTTTCACCTTCTCGTCAGGTTGGCTTAGGACTTGCTTATAGCGAGATTCAATCTCCCGCCAGAGCTTTCTGGAGATCATGCTGTGATCTGCTCCTGAATCTAACAAAGCTTCTGTAACAATACTTTCTACTTCAACAGTCAAAAGGAAACCTTCCTCACCTCCTTGGTATGGGCAGTTCTCCAGGACCAAGCAGGAAGTCAGTCCTCACATATGGGTGATGTCGGCACCGATGGAGCCCTCGTGCGGAGCATTTCCCCAACTTTCAAAGAAAGCCTTTGGGAATTGCAGCGCGCATGCGCGGTCCCCTTCCCGCCCAAGTGTGCCATCTTGCTCAGTCGTCTTTTTTCCGCGGAGCCCGACGGAAGTAGTTTGTTTTTCCCCGAGGAAAAAGTTGATTTTCCCTGTTTTTCTCTTTTTTCTCTGGTTCGACGCCGGATCCTTTTCCCGCTCGGACCGATACGCCGGTATCGAGTCCTTTTTTCTCTTTTTCGGTTTTTATCCTTTGTGACTGGCGTTCGCGCCTTTTTTCTTTTTTCCCTGTCAGCCCGGTCTTTTGACCTAGCAGGGGCCCTTTTTCCCCCGATGGCTACCAGCGGGTTTAAGAAATGTGATCGGTGTAAGAAACTTAGGTCTCTTACCGACACTCATGACTGCTGCCTCCGCTGCCTCGGACCCGATCATGACCCGATGATCTGTGGTCCGTGTGGCAAAATGTCCTCGAACGCGTTGAGGAGTCGGCAGCACCAAAAGGATAGGATCTTTTCTGACTCCACGTCCGGCCGGGCCCGGACCTCGTCAGAGGCCTCGACGTCTCGGGACTCCGGCCCCGAGCAGCGTCGGGGTTCCTCTGAGCGGGGGTCTCCTTCGCGGGAACATCGCAGGAAGAAGAAACCCGCGAGGGTGGCATCGGTGGACGCTCCTGGTTCCTCGAGGGCCAGGTCGCATAGCCCCGATAGCCGTCCCGGGTCTTCGGAGTCTGAGAGGCCTGCCAAACATCCTCGTGTTGAGATGGAGTCTCCTGGACACGTAAGTGCTGTTGTCCTCGTGGACTCTCCTCCGAGGAAGCCGACGTCGGGGGCTGCTGGGTCTCCTGAGCTCGGACTCAGGTTGACGGCCTTGGAGAGCAGCTTCGCTGCCTTCATGGAACAGCAGCGGGCATTGATCGCCGGCCTCACCGGTGCATCTGCCCCGACCACCAGGACCTCGACGTCCAAGTCGACCCCGGAGGCCAAGCCGATCCTCGAGTCCATGCGGGCTCGAGTCGATCCTCGGCCACGGTCTCCCTCGACCTCCCGTTTGGGGCCGAGGTCGTCGACACCGGTACCCTCGGCGTCGGGGAGGAGTGCATCGGTGCCCGCCCGACCGGAGCCGCTCGATTCCTCCTCCGAGGAGTCGGGCTGGGAGACGGAGGACGAAGAGTCACCCGACACTCATTGGACTCGGTGTGTCCCATCGGACTCGACCGAGTCCGAACCTTGGAGACGATCCCCACTGGAGGATACCCGGTTCTCGGACTTCGTGCGGGATATGGCCAAGGCCTTGGCCTTCCCCGCGGATCCAGAGGAGGAGCCTCGAGCTGAGGAGCTCAAGGCCCTCCAGTATGACTCTCCCCCGAAGGAGGCCTTTACTGTTCCGGTTCCTCCGATGCTGGAGCGGCTGCTCTTCCGCATGTGGGAGACCCCGGCCTCGACGCCGGTGTTAAGTAAGCGGGTTGATTCAATCTGTCAGGTCCGCAAGAGCTCCTGGTTCCAAAAGGCGTAATTACCGCACCACTCCATGGTTGTGGAATCGGCCATGCATCGACTGAAAAGTCAGAAGATGCACTCCTCGGTGCCTCCCGGCCGGGAGGCCCGGAACCTGGATGCCCTCGGTAAGAAGTGCTTCCAGGGCTCTATGCTTGCTTGCCGTGTCCAGACATACCCAGCTCTACATGGGCATGTACCTCCGAGACCTGGCAAAGGAGATTGCCGGGTTCTCTGCTGGTCTCTCCGAGGAACCTTTGCAGACGTTCCAGGCCTTGTCCACTGGTATTCGGGAGTGCTCAAAGTTTATCTCTTGAGCAGCCTACGATGGCTTCGAGGCTTCGGCCCGAGTAGCCGGGGCCGGCATCGGTGCCTGCCGACAGGCTTGGCTACAGTCATCCGACCTCGAGCCATGGGTACAGGACAAGTTGGTCGATGTCCCCTGCCGGGGTGAAAACCTTTTCGGCAAACCCATGGCTGAAAAGGCTGCTCAGCTCGAGACAGAGACTCTCACCAGGACTAGGCTGTCCAGAAAAACCTCTGCCCCTTCTCAGAAAAAGAAGGGCTCGGGAAAAAAGACCTTTTACCCGAGGAAGTCATCTGCCTATACAAAATACCCTCATTATCAGGCCTCTGCAGCTCCCCCACAGGGTCAGCAGGCCAAGGGGCAGGGTCATGGGCCCCGTAGGCAGAAGGCCCCCAAGCCACTTACACCGGCCCCTGCTCAGCAGGGTGGGGGTTTTTGACTCAGAAAGCATAGCCTCTTCTCCTCAGCTGGCTTCTCTCAGCACAGGAGGCCGGCTGGCCCACTTTGCCCACAGGTGGTCAGCCGTCACATCAGATACCTGGGTTCTTCATATAGTCCAAAAGGGCTATCTTCTCCATTTTCACCAGGTACCTCCCTCCTATTTTCCAGGGGAGCCTCCAAGACTCCCTCTGCACAGTGACCTACTCCTTCAGGAGTTAGCAAGTCTGCTAAAGGATCAGGCTGTGGAACCAGTGCCCCACCACCTGAGAGGTCACGGCTTTTATTCCAGGTACTTTCTGGTACCAAAAAGAACAGGAGGCCTCAGACCCATCCTAGACTTGCGCAACCTCAACAAGTTCCTGGAGAGGGAAAAGTTCAAGATGCTTACCCTTGGAATCCTGCTGCCCTACCTCCAGCAGGGAGACTGGCTATGCTCCTTAGATCTAAAGGATGCGTATACTCACATCCTTATTCATCCAGACCACAGACAATATCTCAGATTTGTTGTGGGGGGAAACCACTATCAGTACAGAGTACTACCCTTTGGCCTGTCCTCCGCTCCCAGGGTGTTCACCAAGTGCCTGGCAGTGGTGGCGGCCTACCTGAGGCTTCAAGGTCTTTTTGTGTTTCCGTACCTGGACGACTGGCTCATAAGGGGCCAATCTTCCCAGGAGGCCAATCAAGCCACCCTTCACACTGTGGCTCTACTTCAGCACTTGGGGTTTGTCATAAACTTCGCAAAGTCCACTTTGCTCCCGTCCCAGAACTTAGAATTCATAGGGGCCAGACTAGACACTCTTCAGGCGAAGGCTTTTCTGCCTATGGACAGAGCCCAGAGGCTGATGGATCTGGCCAGGCAGTTTTGCAGCAATTCCCTGGTCTCTGCCAGGCAATTCCTGAGACTACTCGGCCATATGGCTTCCACGGTTCATGTCACCCCCAATGCCCGCCTGCACATGCGGCCTGCTCAGTGGACTCTTTGCACTCAGTGGCATCAGGCCACAGGGAGCCTAGCGGACTCAGTAAAGATATCGGACCTGCTAGTCTCCTCTCTGCAATGGTGGCTTCATCTTCTGAATCTGGTACTCGGAGTGGTTTTTCAATCCCCTCCACATTCTCATGTGCTGACAACAGATGCTTCTCTTCTTGGTTGGGGAGCACATTGCCAAGGGGCATGTACTCAGGGTCTCTGGACCCCTTGGGAGGCTGCTCAACAGATAAACTTCCTGGAGCTACGGGCGATACGCCTAGCTCTGAGAGCCTTCTCCCACCTCGCCTCTCACCAGTCTGTACTGGTCCAGACGGACAATCAAATTGCCATGTTCTACGTGAACAGGCAAGGAGGCACAGGCTCCTTCCTTCTATGTCAGGAGACACAACGGCTGTGCTCTTGGGCCGTCACTCACGGAATCCTCCTAAAGGCTGTCTACCTCCCAGGTCAAAAAAATTACCTGGCGGACAGACTGAGCAGGATCCTGCAACCACACGAATGGAGGTTGAACCCATTGGTGGTTCAGCAGGTCTTTCTCAGGTGGGGCCTCCCCACCATGGATCTTTTCGCCAGTCCTCTGAACCGGCAACTCCCGAGATTCTGCTCCAGACAACCGCATCCTCTCAGAGTAGCAGCGGATGCGTTTCTGATCTCGTGGTCCACAGGCCTACTGTATGCGTTTCCTCCCACGCCACTAGTGTCCAGAACGCTGTTCAAAGTCCTCAAGGACGGGGCTTCATTGATCCTGATAGCCCCCAGGTGGCCGAGGCAACCGTGGTTCCCGCTTCTGCTGCAGCTAGCGGTGGACACCCCTCTTCCTCTGGGGTTTCAACACGATCTCCTGTCTCAGGATCAGGGGACTCTCTTGCACCCCAACCTCCAGTCCCTTCATCTGATGGCCTGGCTGCTGAAAGGGTAGTCCTGGCTCCCCTACTACTGCCTCGAGAGGTGAAAGATGTGGTCTTGGCCTCTAGGCGACAATCCACCAGGAAATCCTACGCTCTTAAGTGGCGTAGATTCTCTGCATGGTGTACTCAGCACAGCGAGAATCCCTTCTCGTGCTTGGTAGCGGTAGTATTGCAATATTTGCTTTACCTCTCCAATCTGGGCCTTAAGTCTAACTCTGTCAGGGTTCACCTTAGTGCTCTCTCAGCGCACCATTCACCGGTGGACGGTAGGACTCTTTCCAACCACCCTTTGGTGGCTCGTTTTCTCAGAGGCCTCCTTCTGCTTAAGCCTCCTTTGCGTCCACTGGCCCCTGAGTGGTATCTGAATGTGGTCTTGCAGCGGCTTACTTGTCCGCCTTTTGAACCTATGGCTATCTGCCCTCTCTGTTTTCTCTCCTGGAAAACCTTGTTTCTGGTAGCTCTTACCTCTGCTAGGCGAGTGAGTGAACTTCAGGCACTAGTGTCTGATCCTCCTTACACTAGGTTCTACAGGAATAGGGTAGTCTTACGGACTCACCCTAAGTTTCTTCCTAAGGTTGTCTCACCTTTTCACCTCAATCAGGAGGTGGTTCTTCTGACCTTCTTTCCCAGGCCGCATGCTAACCGGGCTGAGATGGTCCTGCATACCCTGGACTGTAGGAGGGCGTTGTCCTTCTACCTTGACCGTACGTGGGAGCACCGGAGGGCAGTTCAGCTCTTCGTTTCTTTTGATCCCAATAAGTTGGGGCTTCCTGTCTCCAAGCGTACTTTGTCCATCTGGGTAGCTGACTGTATCGCTGTGCTTATGGGGCAGCCGGCCTCTCGTTGGAGGGTCGAGTCACGGCTCATCGTGTCAGGGCGAAGGCTGCGTCAGTGGCTCATCTCTGCTCTGTTCCGTTGGCAGACATCTGCCGGGCCGCTACTTGGTCTTCAAGCCAGACTTTTGCGGCCCATTACTGCCTTGAGAGGGAGTCCTGCAGGGACAGTGCTTTCGGTCAGGCAGTACTCCATAATCTCTTTGGGGTTTAGGCAACTCCTACCCTCCGGCCCTGGTGTTGGGCTACCGGTCGGGGGCGTTCTCAGAGAAGATTCCTTCCTTACGTGCTGACGAGCTAGAGGGAGCTCATTTTTTCCACTTGGGGTCTCCGGTAGCCTTAAGCTAGGGAGTCCCATATGTGAGGACTGACTTCCTGCTTGGTCCCGGAGAAAGAGTAGTTACTCACCTGTAACAGGTGTTCTCCAGGAGCATCAGGAATCAGTCCTCACAACCCTCCCTCCTCCCCTTGGAGTTGCAGTCATATGATTTGTTTTTGCTAATTTTTTGCTCTTTTAGCTATGTCATCAGACTGAGCAAGATGGCACCCTTGGGCGGGAAGGGGAGCGCGCATGCGCGCTGCAATTCCCAAAGGTTTTCTTTGAAAGCTGGGGAAATGCTCCGCATGAGGGCTCCGTCGGCGCCGACATCACCCATATGTGAGGACTGATTCCTGCTGCTCCTGGAGAACACCTGTTACAGGTGAGTAACTACTCTTTATCAAAGCAGTCCTCGCTCTACAATCCCTTTTCAGGTGACCCTCACTACCACATGAAAAACATTTTTTTCGTATAGAGTAGTTTTTAACCATTGGCATACATGTTTTCATTTCATCCCCCTTTGACCTTACCTTCCTTTCTGATGATACGGAATCTGCCCTTTTAGAAGCACCCCCTTCTCCCTGGCCTGCCAATTCTGCTTCCATAAAGCGCTCGGCCAATAAGGTGGCTTCATTGGTGTTCTGGCAGTTTTGTAAAATCAGGAAGGTTTGTATGTCCTTCGGGACTGTGGCCATAAATTGTTCCAGTACAATGCTGTCTATAATGGATTCTACGGATCTAGCCTCTGGTGTTAACCATTTTAATACCAAGCTCTTAATTCTTTGGCAGAGAGCTTTCGGTGTTTCACCAGGCTTCAATTTACTATTTCTTAAGAGACGATGATATACCATGGGCGTTAGGCCTAGGCGGTCTCTTATAGCTTTTTTCAGCTCCTCATAATCGTTGGCCAAGGCTGCAGGTATGGCCCTGTACGCCGCCAATGCTTCTCCGGTAAGCAAAGTGGCAAGGCGCACGGCCCATTGCTCCTTTGGCCATCCGGTTATGTGTGCCACCCTATCAAACACCTCTAAAAAGTCATCTGTATCATCATGCTGAGTTAATTGACCAAAAGAAAATGTCTCGCTAGGCTGTAACCCCAGCCCATGTGTGTGCAAAGCTCCTATGGAACCTGGAGTAGTCCATGCTGGTTCTGCTGCTTTCCCCTGAGCTCCCAGCCACGCTCCCATCATGTCCAGAAGAGGCTTCTGCTGTGCCTGCATCACTGCAGCAGTTTGCTCCTGAGCTTGTATGGACATTTCACGCTGTTTCTTGAATTGTCCAGCCATCCACTGTAATAGCTCCTTGCATTCCATGGTTAACTTCTGCGCTGCAACAAGAAAATTCAAAACACCACCAAGTGCGGTACAAACAAATATATCTGCTCGTTTTCTGGTTTATATCAACAGTGCTGCACCCCTGTACAGGTATCCTTTAAAACCCATTTTAATCTACGGGTTACCTGCAACAGGTGTAGACTCCAGCTTAGCAGAAATGAAGGCCACCGCCTTGTCCTCCTTGACTCCGGCTTTTTGATCTCAGCTGCACTTCCCCTTTTTAATCCTCAGCAGGGTTTTAGCAGTTAGCACTGTCGTGTGTTGAATTCTTGAGTGGTTGTAAATCCTGGCGCATGCGTAGAAAAAGATCCGAAAAACTACACCACCTGTGGGGGCCCCTGGCCCAGGCAACAGCCTATAAGCCTAGGGCTGCACTTGTTAGTCCTTTAATTAAAGAGTTTTCTTCCTCATCCAGCGCCGGGGCTGCTGGGATTTGTAGTTGTGTTTTTAGAAAAAAACAAGTAGTGTGGAGACCGAGGGTTTACAAGGCAAAACACAGGAATTTATTTCTTTTTCTAAAGAGCATTAAGGCTCAACGCAAAACAAACAGGATTCTTTCTCCAAACAATAATCCATAGGCATTTATCCCAAACAAACAATGAAACTGCTTTATGTAGCTTTTTAACATATGTCGCTGTTTTTCAAAACCATTCAGCAAGGTTTCTCTTCTCTTCATACCCACAAGAGCTATCCTTTCTTCAGCAACAAGGTTCTTTAGCATTCCTGGATAAACACATTTTCTCCCTGTTTTCACACTGCCTTCTAGGATATTCAGGTTATAGGCTTTTCCCTTCTTTTATCCAAGAACTTTTTATTCTGCCTTCTGGCACAGAGAACAATCCATTACTGAATCTTCAGACCCCTCATCAGATTCATAATAGTCTATCTGCATTTCCTCAGGACCTGTGTCCGGTAAATCTGGCTTTAAGCCAACATGAAAAACTTCAGGCTTAATGTTCTCTAAAAGTTCCAGAACCATTCTCCACTGAGGCTTTTCCTTATGCACAGGGTATCCACCTGGAACGTGGAGATTCTTTTCTTGCATCAAATGACACAATGCCTCTAACTGGCTTACGGCACTTTTGGCTGCCCTTTTATTCACGCACCTTTTTGGAAGTTGCAGCTCTTTAGCTGGTTCAGGAACGGTTGGCACTGCAGCCTGACCCTTATCAGCATTTCTCTCTGGCACAGCTCTCCTAGTTTTAAAACCAATTGCAGTTTCCCTGCAATCCTGGCTTCCCTTCTGATTAGGGCTTTCACCTCTGAGATTCCATCGGAAGTCTCCACCGCTCTCCTCCACGGTGAACTCTCTGGGCCCTTCTCTGGTGCTTCTCTCCCCACTGAATTCTCCAGTGTTCTCCCTGGTCAGCTCTCTCGAGTGCTGGTTTCCTGTATCTTTCCTTCCAGCGTGCTGCTGCATGTGCTGCCTCGTCCTGGTACTCCTGTTCCTGTTGCCCTCTCTCTGGCTGTTCTCTCTGACTGTTCTTTCCTCCAATCTTTCCCTGGGTTTATAAGAGTTTCTCTGAACTACCATGCACTCCCCTTCACCCAGGTGTCCCTCATTAATTTCCAAGCCTGCCCTTGGATTAGCAGAGCTTGGGTGTGTCCTGTCCTCAGTAGCTGCGTGTTTTTTTTTCTCTGCCTGCAGTTTGAGAGCTACTGATTCCTTGCCTGTCTCTTTCTTTAAAGGTAAATGACTGATTTTCTTCCAATTCCATGGACTCAGCCATACTCTCCTCATCACAGTACACCCATGTTCTCATCCATCCAACTCACAGAAGGTTCCTTCAGTTCCTTTTTCAAGGAAAGCACTACCAATACAGGGTGCTTCCTTTTGGCCTGGCCTCAGCACCAAGGGTGTTCACGAAATGCATGGCTGTAGTAGCAGCATTTCTCTGCAATCTAGGGATATTCGTCTTCCCCTATTTAGACGACTGGCTCATTCGAGCCCCATCAGAGTCAGAGGCCAGGACTTCTCTATCCTGCACAATGCATATCCTTCAGTATTTGGGTCTGGTAATAAACATCCCAAAATCCAGTCTAACTCCTACTCAGTCTTTAGAGTTCATAGGAGCTTTGCTGGATACCAGAAAGGTAAGGGCCTACCTCCCCCAGGCCCGCTGCCTCCGCATGGTGCAGTTAGCTTCTCAAGCAGTGCTAAAGCCTCATCTCACTGCTCGAGAAATGTTACAACTACTAGGCCACATGGCATCTACTGTGCATGTGGTTCCCTATGCTTGCCTCCATATGAGGGCAGCCCAGTGGACTTTATCCACTCAGTGGACCCAGGCATCAGGATACCTGTCAGACAAAATAGCAAACACGTCGCCTTATTTTGTCCCTCCAGTGGTGGAAGTCCACTCAAAACCTGTTGCTGGGGTCCCCTTTTCAACAACCCTTACCCCAAGCAACTCTCACAACATATGCTTCTCCGATGGGTTGGGGAGCTCATCTGCAAGACCTCTCCACCCAAGGCACCTGGTCTCCACAGGAGACTCGTCTACATATCAATCTCTTGGAGCTAAGAGCAATCTTCCTTGCTCTTCGAGTGTTCCATACCCTGCTCAGCTACAAGACAGTCCTCATTCATACGGACAATCAAGTAGCCATGTTCTACGTGAAGAAGCAGGGGGGAACAGGCTCTCTGTCGCTTTGCAACGAAGCTTTGCGACTATGGGCCCTCGCCAGAGAGCATCAGATTCATCTCCTGGCAGTGTATCTTCCAGGCATACAAAACTCTTGGGCAGACAGACTCAGTCGAGTTTGGCTTCCTCACGAGTGGTCTCTGCATGCAGACCAGGTGACCAAGATTTTTCAAATTTGGGGAACCCCGGACATAGACCTCTTTGCAAGTCCATGGAATGCCAAACTTCCCCGGTTCTGTTCCAGAATTCCTGCTCAGGGGGCTCAGGCCAGGGATGCTTTCCTCCTTTACTGGGGTCAAGACTTCCTGTATGCCTTTCCACCCATTCCCCTAATTCCCAAAACCCTGTTCAAGCTTCAGAGAGACAGAGGCCATATGATTCTCATAGCTCCACATTGGCCACGGCAAGTGTGGTACCCTCTGCTTTTACATCTCTCTCAATCTCCCTCCCTGGAGTTAGGGTCTGCTCCAGATCTCCTATCTCAGGAGGACGGAATGTTCTGGCATCCCAATCCCCAGTCTCTGCATCTGAGGGCTTGGTTGCTGAAGGCCTATATCTCCATGATCTTAATCTCCCTCAGCAAGTAAAAGATATTCTTTTTGCTTCCAGGAAACCTTCCACAAGACGCTCTTATGCTTTCAAGTGGAAAAGGTTTACCATATGGTGTTCGCAAAAGGGTTTTAACCCCCTTGCGGTACCTCTGGAATCATTGCTGGAGTATCTCCTTCATTTCCAATGCAGGACTTAAGAGTCCATTTGCAGCTTCCGTTAAGCCTCTAAATGGACAGCCTATTTCCTCTCATCCCCTTATAGCAAGATTTATGAGAGGCCTTCTTCTAACGAAGCCTCCCATTAGGCCACCACCAGTGGCATGGGACTTAAACCTGGTTCTTGGGCAGCTCATGAAGCCACCTTTTGAACCTTTAGCTACTACCTCCTTGAAATTCCTTTCTTGGAAGGTTATCTTTCTCATTGCGTTCACATCAGCACGTCACATTAGTGAATTGCAAGCGTTAGTAGCTGATCCTCCTTATACAAGGTTCCATCATGACAAGGTAGTCCTTAGGACTCATACACACTTTATGCCAAAGGTGGTCTCGCCTTTTCATCTGAACCAAGCGGTCTACCTACCTGTGTTTTTTCCAAGGCCTCATGCATCAAATGCAGAGAGGAATCTTCATACCTTGGACTGTAAAAGAGCTTTGGCCTTTTACTTACAAAGAACACAGCAACATAGAAAGTCCTCTCAACTCTTTGTTGCTTTTGATCCTTCTCATTTGGGACTTCCACTCTCCAAGAGAACACACTCTAACTGGATTGCTCAGTGTATTTCCTTCGCCTATCAGAGTAAGAACCTTTCTCTTGAGGGCCATGTCACAGCTCACAATGTGAGAGCCATGGCAGCCTCAATGGCTCATCTGCACTCTGTGTCTATCGACGACATCTGTCGAGCAGCGACCTGGGCCTCGGTTCATTCCTTCACAGCCCATTACTGCTTGGAGAAGGACTCCTGCCGGGATGCCTTGTTTGGTCAGGCTGTTCTCCAACACCTATTCCATACTTAATCAACTCCTACCCACCATCCCTGGTAGGATGCCAGAGATCCATGGGGGGAAGTAGAGCCCTGTTCAGGGGCACACAACTTCTGATGTCTCTCCCTGGCACCTAAAGCTAGGGAGTCCGCATATGTGATGACTACTTTCCTGCTTGTTTCTGGAGATAGCATAGTTACTCACCTGTAACAGGTGATCTCCGGGAACAGCAGCAATTTAATCCTCACAACCCACCCACCTCCCCTAGGAGTTGTATTTCTCTGTCTTTCCCTTTCCCTCTCTCTCTCTTTGTCTCAGCTTTAAAACTCAACTAGAGGGAGGCAGTTGGGAAAGGCGGGAAGGCAGCATGCAGGCGCTGTGGGTTGCTCCCTAAAGCTTTCTAATTGGATGCTGGGGGGCGTTCCTGCGCAGGCTCCGTCGGTACCGACTATACCCATATGTGAGGACTAAATTCCTGCTGTTCCCGGAGATCACCTGTTACAGGTGAGTAACTATGCTATATCACAATGATAGAGCTGACAAAATTGATGGTGGGGTTGCGCTCTATGTTAGAGAGGGAATTGAGTCAGAAAGGATTAAAGTTTTGCAGGAAACAGAATTTGCTGTAGAATCTCTATGGATTGAAATTCCATGTAAAAAGGAGAAGGCGATGGCAGTGGGGGTGTACTATCGACCACCTGGCCAAAATGAACAAATGGATGATGAAATGCTCAAAAAAATCAAGGATGCTAACAAACGTTACAGCACAGTAATAATAATGGGTGATTTCAATTTCCCCGGTATCGACTGGGTCAGTGTCACGGCAGGACATGCTAGGGAGATAAAGTTCCTAGATGAAATAAATGACTGCTTCTTGGAACAGCTGGTTCATGAACCGACCAGAGGTGAAGCCATATTGGACCAAGTCCTTAGTGGAACACCAGATAAGGTGCAAGAGATAAAGGTGTTGGGGCCACTTGGCAATAGTGATCATAGCATGATCGCGTTTGATTTAATTAGTGGAAGAGGGATGGTAAGGAAATCCACAGTACTACCTTTTATCTTTTGAAGGGGAGACTATGATAAAATGAGGAAAATAGTTAAGAAAAAACTAAAAGGAGCAGTTGCAAAGGTTAAAGACTTACATCAAGCTTGGGTGTTGTTGAAAAATACTATATTGGAAGCCCAGATCAGCTATATTCCACGCTTTAAGAAAAGTGGAAGGAAGTCCAAAAAACTGCCAGCATGGTTTAAAGGTGAGGTCAGAGAGGCGGCTGTTGCCAAAAAAGTATCTTTCAGGAAATGGAAAAAAGAGTCAAACGATGAAACCTGGAAACAGCACAAGCACTGGCAAGTTAAATGCAACACATTGATAAGGCAGGCAAAGGGAGAATTTGAGAAGAAGCTTGCTGCGTAAGCAAAAACGCATAATAAAGACTTTTTCAAGCACATTCATAGCAAAAAACCTCTGAGAGAGTCAGTTGGTCCATTAGATGATAGAGGGGTTAAAAGGGCATTAAGAGGCGACAAGGCAATAGCGGAGAGACTGAATGAATGAATTCTTTACTTCGGTCTTTACTTCGGAAGATGTAGGGATGTCGCCCATGACTGAAGTGGTATTTAAAGGTGCGGAAGAATTGAAGGAAATATCAATACATCGGGAAGATGTATTACAACTATTAGATAAACTGAAGAGTAGCAAATCACCTGGGCCGGATGATATACATCCAAGGGTGTTGAAAAAACTGAAATATGAGATTGCAGACCTGCTATTATTAATCTGTGAACTATCATTAAAATCATCTATAATACCTGAAGATTGGAGGATGGCCAATGTAATGCCAGTTTTTAAAAAGGGTTCCAGGGGTGATCTGGGAAATTACAGACCGGTGAGCCTGACGTCAGTACCGGGAAAAATGGTAGAAACCATCATAAAGAACAAAATTGCTGACCATGTAGATAGTCATGGCTTAATGGGAGACAGGCAGCATGGCTTTGGACAAGGAAGATCTTGTCTTACTAATCTGGTATGTTTTTTTGAAGGTGTGAATAAACAGGTAGACAAAGGTGAGTTGGTTGATATAGTGTATTTGGACTTTCAGAAATCCTTTGAAAAGGTCCCTCATCAGAGACTTTTGGCAAAACTAAAGAGTCATGGGATAGGAGGCAGTGTACTATTGTGGATCAGGAACTGGTTAAAAGATAGAAAGCAGAGGGTAGGGCTAAATGGCCAATTTTCCCAATGGATCTGTGCTGGGTCTGCTGCTTTTTGACTTATTCATAAATGACCTGGAAAAGGGAATAAGGAGTGAGGTTATCATATTTGCAGATGACACAAAACTATTTAAAGTTATTAAAACTCAAGAGGATTGTGGAAAATTGCAAGAGGATTTTGATAAATTGGAAGACACGGCATCAAAATGTCAGATGAAATTTAATGTGGACAAGTGCAAAGTTATGCACCTAGGGAAGAACAACCCAAACTATAGTTACACATGCAAGGTTCCACATTAGGAACGACCACCCAGAAAAAAGATTTAGGCGTCATTGTGGATAACATGTTAATACCCTTAGACCAGTGTGCAGTGGCGGCCAAGAGAGCAAATAGAATGCTAGGTATCATAAGGAAAGGAATGGAAAATAAAACAAAGGATATTATAATGCTTCTATATCGTTCCATGGTGAGACCGCACCTTGAATATTGTGTGCAGTTCTGGTCACCGTATCTTAAAAAGGATATAGCGTTATTAGAAAAGGTTCAGAGAAGAGCCACCAAAAAGGGTTGGAAGGATACCCCTATGAGGAAAGGCTAAAAAGATTAGGGCTCTTTAACTTGGAAAAGAGACGGCTGAGGGGAGATATGATAGAAGTCTATAAATTAATGAATGGAGGGGAACGGGTAAACGTAGTTTGATTGTTTACGTTATCAGAATATAGAAAGATTAGGGGACATGCAATGAAGCTACATGGTAAGCTATTTAAGACTAATAAAAGGAAATATTTTTTTCACTCAACGTGTAATCAAACTCTGGAATTTGTTACCGGAGGATGTAGTAAAGGCTGTTAGTGTAGCTGGGTTTAAAAAAGGTTTGGACAAGTTCCTGGAGGAAAGGTCCATAAACCATTATTAAGAAGGGACCCAGGATATCAATGCTTGACCCAATACAAGCATTGTGGAACCTGTGTCTTTTGGGGAAACTGCTAGATACGTATGACCTAGATTGGCCACTTTTAGAAACAGAATACTGGGCTTGATGGACCTTGGTCTGACCCAGTATGGCATATCTTATGTTCTTATGTTCTCACGAATGGGCCCTAGACCAGACGGTGGCGAACCGCCTGTTCGAACACTGGGGAACTCCGTGGATAGTCCTATTTGCTTCTCAGCGCAATGCCAAACTTCCCCACTTTTGCTCGAAGCTGCCAACCAAACTCAGTCTGTCCAATGATGCCTTAATGATTCCTTGGAATCGGGGACTTCTCTATGCGTTTCCGCCAATGCCCCTGATCCTGAAAACACGTCTCAAACTCTGAGAGGACAAGGGATACATGATTCTCAAAGCCCCTTTCTGGGTTCTCCAACTCTGGTTTCCCCTCCTCCTTCAACACTCACAAACCCAACCAATCCTGCTGGGATCCAGTCCAGGTTTCCTCTCAGGATGATGGAATGCTTCTCCATCCTACCCTTCGATCCCTTCGCCTAACAGAATGGCTCCTGAAAGCCTAGTGTTGCATCATTTTCCTCTCTCCTCAGAGGTCAAAAATATCCTCCTCTGTTTCAGGAATCCTTCCACAAGAAAAGCTTATTCGCTAAAGAGGCGCAGATATGGTGCATGGTGTTCCCAAAATGCACACAATCCTTTTTAAACATCTGTTGTGACACTACGCCACAACCTTTGGCACTTCTCTTCTCAAGGCCTCAAACCATCCTCTATAAGAGTCCTCCTAAGTGCAATCTCAGCTTTCCATGACCCGGTGAATGGGAAACCCATCTCCTTTGACCCCTTAGTAACTCAATTCATGAGAGGTCTACTGCTTTCCATGCCTCCCATCCACCCACCCCCATTGGCATGGGATCTCAATATCATTTTAATTCAACTGCTCAAACCACTCTTCGAACCATTAGCCACAGCTCAACTCCGCTATGTTTCTTGGAAAGTTCTCTTCCTTATAGCCTTAACATCAGCCAGACACATCAGTGAGCTCCAGGCCCTAGTGGCTCACGCCTCCTACACACGTTTCTAACATGACATGGTGATTCTACGAACTCACCCCTATTTCCTCCCAAAATGGTCTCCGTCTTCCACATTAATCAATCAGTTATCCTTCCAGTATTCTTTCCCAGACCACACGCCTCCTGGGTGGAAGCCACTCTGCATACTCTAGACTGCAAAAGACCTCTGGCTTTCTACATACAAAGAACAGAGGCCATCAGGCAGTCAACTTAACTTTTCGTCTCCTTTGATCAAGTTCATCTGGGACTTCCAGTCTCTAAATGCACACTATCATCATCGATAGTGGACTGCATATCTCTCTGCTTCAAAAATGCAGGATTATTCCTCACGGGGCACGTCACTGCACACAACGTTTGAGCAATGTCCACCTTGGTGGCAAACCTACAAGCAGTACTGATTACTGAGCTGCTATGTGGTCCTCCATCCATACCTTCTCAGCTCACTACTGCTTGGACAAGAACTCCTGCCAAGATGCGGCCTTCGACCAGGCGGTCCTACGGCATCTCTTTGGAACTTAATACAACTGCCCTCCCCCGCCCTCTTCAATCGAAATCTCCATGCGGTGCTGTCAAGGTCTACCATCCTTCTCCAAGTACTTACCTCCATGTCATCTGGGAGCTAGGGAGTCCCATACGTGAGGACTACATTCTTGCTTGTTCCTGGAGATAGCGTAGTTACTCACCTGTAGTAGGTGATCTCTGGGAACAGCAGAAATTTAGTCCTCACAACCCACCCACCTCCCTGAGGAGTTGTAGGGCTCTCTCCTCCTTTCTACTCTCTACTCTTCAGCTATACACTCAACTAAGGAGAGTCAGTTAGTAGAGCGAGAAGGCAGCAGCATAGGCACAGTGGACTGTTCCCAAAGGCTTTCCTATTGGTAGCTGGGGAGCTTCCCGCGTGGGCTCCATTAATACCCGATGTCGCCCATACATGACAACTAAATTCCTGCTGTTCCCAGAGATCTTTATCTTTTTATCTGTATTCAGAAATTTGCTATACCACTTAGATCACCTGCTACAGGTGAGTAACTATGTTTTCTCCAAGGACAGCAGGAATCAGTCCTCACACCTTCCCTCCTCCCCTTAGAGTTGTCTTCCTACATTGTTTTAAGTTCCTTTTTGCTATATCATCTGACCGAGCAAGATGGCATCCTTGGGCGGGAAGGGGACCACACATGCGTGGTAGCATCTCCCAAAGGCTTTCTTTGAAAGCTGGGGAAATGTTCCGCGCGGGCTCAGTCGGTGCCGACATCGCCCATATTTGAGGACTGATTCCTGCTGTCCCTGGAGAACACCTCTTACAAGTGAGTAACTATGCTAAATAGCAGTTCTGCTATTAATCAGGAAAACGTGTCAATCTGGATTTTACCCAAGATGTAAATTTTGCATATGAAAGCTTCGATTGCAAGTATAGGAGAAGAAATTTCCAAAAGGTAAAAGCAAGAATGCTATAGCCAGTTTCCTACAGATACAAACTACCTACATCCAGGACTCAACAACCAATTAGCAGAAATGCTCAGCAGAGTTCTTCTGTTGCATGAATAGGCCTAGTTGCATCCTTCTTGAACTCCCTCTTCCAGGAGAGGAGAGTGATTAAATAAATCTTTTCACAAAGTAGTAACAATGAAAAACTTCTACTTTATTGTTCCACGCTCCTGTTCCTGCATTGGATAGCATCAGACACTGAGTGTACCATGGGCCTGGCATATTCTCTGATTACTCTCTTATTACAGAGAGTTCTGCACAAGGTCTAACAAAGCTGAAGTACCATGATTCTCATAAGTCCATATTGGCCACAACAAAACTGGTTTCATCTTCTCTAAGTGCGAGTAGTTCTTCCTTCATGAAGACTGTCCACTTTTTAGTGCTAATAGCCCAACACCAAGGCCGGCTTTCTGTAGAAAAGAAAGAAAGAAATGATTCTTCCCAACTTTTGTCCAAAGCCACATTCAAAGCCACACAAGAGAACCCTCCTGTAAACGGGGTGTTCCTTATTATTTTAAAAGAACCGATTCCTTTAGGAGGTCCATACAACTTACCATTTGAAAAATACTTTGGCCAATTGGCTGACATCCCACATCCACTTTTGTTATGAATAAGTGAATACTCCTTAGCTCAATTAAGCCACATCACATTAAAGCAATTACAGTAGCATTAAAGCTAATACAGTAGCCTTGCTAGGTACTATCTAGCTCCCTTGTCCTCTCTTCATACCTTTACTGTGCATTGCTGTTTGGAGCAAGCCTCATCAAGGGGAGTGCGTTCAGTCATGCTGTGCTGGACAACCTGTTCATCTGAACAAGCAACTCTTGCACTGTTTTTATTGTGGGCTGCTCTGAAGACTAATTTGTAAACAATGAGTAGCCCTATGCTTGAGAGTCAGACTTGTGTGCCTGACTCATTCCTGCCTACCTCCCTGAGAGTTGCTTTTATTCTTGAGCTTTGAAATAAACTGAGGAGCTGAGGAGACTGTTGTGTGCAGAAAAGGCCATGTCTATTGAAAACTATATATATAACCCTTTAGTATAAATATACCCATACATAATCATTTCTACTGAAATGCATGCTCGTCATAAAATCAGACGAAATATTTGAGCTTTTAAAACGGTGTGATAGAGAAATGCAAACATAACAGGCTCTCAGTAGTGGTATTCTGTATACATAGGTTTTCAACCCAGTCCTCAGGGAACTCCAGGCCAGTCAGGTTTTCAGGATTCCCACAATGAATATGCATGAGATAGATTTGCATACAATGAAGGCAGAACATGCAAATCTCTCTCATGCATATTCATTCTGGGAATCCTGAAAACCTGACTGGCCTGGGGTTCCCCGAGGACTGTGTTGAAAACCCCTGCGTATGACTATACAGTTCTGCATTGACACATTTATAGATGCACCAATAGATTACTGGCATGATAACTCTCTTCTTTCCATCTCATATCTGTGGTGCATATTTTCTTTTAACTCCTTTCCCCTATTCCTTCCCATCCCAGCCAATCCATCTCATTCCTCCCTCACCTCAGTTTCACTCATTCCAATCTAGCTCTCCACAACCATTTGTACTTACTAGCATCTGTTCCTTTTTAGGTATGTATCCCCTTTTTACTAGGTCAAATAGTATGCCTTTGGGCAATATGCCATAGAATGTCTGCCAGGCTTTTCCATAACCTGAAAAAGCTGATCACTTTGTCAATTTTATGGACATATGTTCCAGGTACAGAAGTTATGACATTTTTTTCTCCTTCTACAGTCTAAGTGTTGGTTGAATTTCCTCTAACCATTTTAACAGTATACATTTTTTTGGTCACCAATAAGGCCACTCACACAAACATACAGTCACCCTCACCTCCACCTAGTAATTGCCTGATGTCACCCAACAGTATTACCTCAGTGAGCAAATTTAGCTCTCTGCATAAAACTATTTTCTGGTAACTGTCTGCTGTGACGAGCAGGGATGCCACTGGGCATGGTGAGACCACTCTCTCCCAACCTCCGAGTCTTGAATTCAAGGAAACCACTCAGGTTGGATGCCTTTTCTCAGCTTTATTCCACTCTATTATTTATTTATTTTATTTATTTACATTTCTTATATACCGCGCTATTCTGCATCAGTGCGGTTTACATTGAACAAAGTGAAATTACATTGAACAGGGCATTATAACTTGGAGATAACTATTTTACAGGGAACATGGGCTATGGAGGGTTAAATGGCTTGCCCAAGACCACAAGGAGCACCTGTGGGACTAGAAACCCCAGTCCTTCCGGCCCAAGGTTGCTGTCCTCTAGTGGGATTTGAACCCCCGACCTTCCGGCCTGAAGTACCTTGCCCCAACCACTAGGCCACTCCTCCACTCACTCTAATCTTTGCAGACACATCTCAAAGCATATTCAATAAAACATGAAAACAAAAACAAAACTTAGGAGTCCTCTCACTCCCTTGCCTAGACCTGCAGGCAGAGGGTAGGGCTAAATGGCCAATTTTCCCAATGGAGAAAGGTGAATAGTGATGTACCCCAGGGATCTGTGCTGGGTCCGCTGCTTTTTGACATATTCATAAATGACCTGGAAAGGAATAACGAGTGAGGTTATCAAATTTGCAGATGACACAAAACTATTTAAAGTTGTTAAAACCCAAGAGGATTGTGGAAAATTACAAGAGGATCTTGATAAATTGGAAGACTGGGCATCAAAATGGCAGATGAAATTTAATGTGGGCAAGTGCAAAGTTATGCACCTAGGGAAGAACAACCCAAACTATGGTTACACGATGCAAGGTTCCACATTAGAAACCACCACCCAGGAAAAAGATTTAGGCGTCATTGTGGATACCATGTTAAAACCCTCAGCCCAGTGCGCAGCGGCGGCCAAGAGAGCAAATAAAATGCTAGGTGGTATAAGGAAAGGAATGGACAATAAAACAAAAGATATTATAATGCCTCTGTATCGTTCCATGGTGAGACCGCACCTTGAATATTGTGTGCAATTCTGGTCGCTGTATCTTAAAAAAGATATAGCATTATTAGAAAAGATTCAGAGAAGAGCCACCAAAATGGTAACGGGAATGGAAGGATACTCCTATGAAGAAAGGCTAAAAATGTTAGGGCTCTTTAACCTGGAAAAGAGACGGCTGAGGGGAGATATGATAGAAGCCTATAAATTAATGAACGGAGTGGAACGGGTAAACGTAGATCGATTGTTTACGTTATCAGAATATAGAAAGACACGGGGACATGCAATGAAGCTACAGGGTAAACTATTTAAGACTAATAAAAGAAAATATTTTTTTACTCAACGTGTAATCAAACTCTAGAATTTGTTGCCGGAGGATGTAGTAAAGGCTGTTAGTGTAGCTGCGTTTAAAAAAAGGTTTGGACAGGTTCCTGGAGGAAAGGTCCATAAACCATTATTAAGAAGGGACCCAGGATATCAATGCTTGAGTACAAGCATTGTGGAACCTGTGTCTTTTGGGGAATCTGCTAGGTACGTATGACCTAGATTGGCCCCTGTTGGAAACATGATACTGGGCTTGATGGACCTTGGTGTGACCCAGTATGGCATATCTTATGTTCTTATGTTCCCTTCAGCAGGTTCTGCCTTCACACTGTCATACAGTTTCTCAGCAACAGTACATGGGAAGCCTTTTAACCATCAGAAGTACCATGCAACACAAATCCCAGCATGGCTTCTATGCAGCTTTGGGTCAAAAGAAAAACAGGTAATCTATTTCAGGTTTTCAGTTTGTAGCACAGAACAATTAGTAGCTGTTAACACTGACTATTGTCCTTCAGGTCAAGTTTCAAAACACCTTCATGAAACAGTTACAAGGGTGAAGGTTCTGTTATCCACCCTTCCGGTTGGTTCTCACTGGGTTAATTCACCCTGGGACTCCAATCCAGCATACCAGGGATTTCTATGCCTCCCCTGAGACTCTAACCCAGCATACTAGGGATTTTGATGTTGGATTGTTTTCCGAGCTTGATATTTTGGTTGCAGATGTTTCGTCACTATTTGAGGGGCATCATCAGTGTGGGGTTCCAAATGGTAATGTGCTTGAATATTTGCATTTTTTCTTATATTGGAGCTAGTGGTGACTCAGCACTTTGATCTGCAGGAATTGATTGGTTGGTTGGTTTCCCTGAGGGTTGCTGGGATGTGGTTGCTGTTCCTGGGCCTTGTTGGCAGTGGCTCAGCTCTTTGTTATGCAGGGATTGATTGGTTGTTTTCCCTGAGGGTTGCTGTTCCTGGGCCTTGTTGGTGTTGCCTCAGCTCTTTCCTATTCGTTTCTCCAGGCCAGTCCAGGAAAGGTAGAGTTGTCAGCTCCCTCCAGCATCTGAGGACTGAAAGATACAGAGTTCTGCTGACACCCTATCCAGCTCCCCCTGGTGCCCAGGACTCAGTCTTTCAGTCCTCAGCAGCTGGATAGGACCGTTTTTATTTTTGCTCCTGCTCAGTGTTATGAAATAAAAGAAAAACTCAAGTAGCTGTTTGTGTAGGGGAAGCGAGGCTGGTTAGTCCTAGCTGGGCTGTAATTCCAGCGATACCTTGCTTTTGGAACTGACAGCTTCCCTGAGAGTAAAGGCAGCAGGGGCAGAGCCTGCCTTGTGGTGTTCGGAGCCTCCGTTGGCCTACTTGTGAGAAAGGGTCTGGGAGCACCAGGTATAACTTCCTCGAAGTTTAGATCTGCAGGGGTGACTTCCGCTAGCAGTGGGGGTTGGCGGATCTCCGGCTGGCGGTGTAAACAGTGATCGCAGTAAGTGCTGGTTTGAGAGCACGGCAGTGTGTTGATTGGCGGCAAAGGGGGGGGGCCTCGGTTCTGCGCATGCTGCCGGTTGCGGCGGTGTGTGTGCAGTATGGAGGAGGATGGGGTTTGGTTGGGCCGGGGCTCTGCAGATCGTGTCTTCGCCGCGGCAGCGATTTAGAGCGGCATTTGGTGTTAATGGAGAAGTGAGCAGCTTCAGGGGAGCTCTCCGGGAGGCCACAAGAAAAGGCGGGAAACGCGGCCATTTTGCCTGCAGCACTGCTGTCTCCCCGCGGTAATGGAGAATCAGCCTAAAAAGAAGGCAGAGTCCAAGAAGTCTTCGGGACAGTCCTCAACCGGGGTTTCTGATCAGCCTCAGGTGGAGGAACTGAAAATGGAGTCTTTATTTTCCGCTGATTTTATTTTGGCGTTGCACAAGGCTTATTGCCTCAAGAAAGAACAGATGCAGGGCAGAGCAGGAGCTGTGGGGGTCCCGAAGGCAGACGGTAGGTTAGAGGCAGACCCGGGGGAGGGTCCCTCTTAGAGAGATCCCGAGTGGGAGCTGGTCTTTGACATATGGAGTCCACAGGCTGCAGGTACGCAATTAACAGATAGTGGTGAGGCTCTGTCGGATACGGGGGTTGACCCGTGGGTCGAGGAGCTGGAGGAAGGTGAGATTGCTCCAGGTGATGATCCAAATTTGTTCCAAGTCTTCCGGAGAGAGACACTGGGGGCGCTGATTGCACAGTCCCTTGTGGCCTTGAACGTAACCTCTCCAGTTACGCCAGAAGAGCCTCTGGAAGACCCGCTGTTGCAGGGCTTTAAAGCGGAGCAGAAGTGCTTCCCGGTACATAGAGTTATCAAGCAGATGGTAGAATCTGAATGGAAGTGCCCGGAAGCTTCGTTGAGGGGTAGCCGGGTTATTGGACGGATGTATCCGATCCTGAAGGATGAGAAGGAATTGTTACGGATGCCAAAGGTGGACGCCTTGGTTGCGGCTGTGACAAAAAAGACGACTATTCCAGTGGAGGGCGGAGCTGCCCTTAAGGACCTTCAGGATCGGAAATTGGAAGCTATTCTGAAACAGGCGTTTGAGGCTAGTGCACTGGCGTTGCAGGCTTCGACATGCAGGGCTTATGTTTCTCAGGCTTCCATTCGCTGGCTCCAGGGGGATGTTTCCTCTACGGGGGAGGATGGTACGTCTTCATAAGGGGCCAAGCTCGAATCAGTGGCGGCGTTTTTGGCGGATGCCTTTTATGATCTTGTTAGGATCGCAGCAAAGATGATGGCGTCGGTGATTGCGGCCAGGAGGTTCCTCTGGCTGAGGAATTGGGCCGTGGATGCATCTTCAAAAGCTCGGCTTAGTAAGTTACCTTATAAGGGCAAGCTGCTCTTTGGGGAGGCCTTGGAAAAGATTGTTAAGGATTTGGGCGATTCGATAGGTGGGTGCCTGCAAGAGGATCGTCCAAAGGGTCCAAAACTGGCGGGGCTGCAGCGTGGGCAAGACAGGGACTTCCACAGATTTCGGGCGACGTGATATGCTCCATAGCAACGAGGACGTTTTCAGACTAAAGGGCCGTCTTTTCGGGGAGCGCGGGGATATGGGAGGGGTTACTCCTCTCCCCAACAGGCCCAATCCAAGAAACCACAATGAAGTCAGGGGGGTCCAGGCGGAGGTTCTGGTCGGGGGACGTTTCAAGGAGTTCTTCTCTGCCCTGGACCGCCATCACCTCGGACCAGTGGATGTTAGAGATAATCCGAGAGGGTTACGCACTGGAGTTCGACAATCCTCTGACAGATTTGTTAGTAATGTCCCCTTGCAAGGCTCAGGAAAGCGCGAGGCGGTGGATCCTACACTGCAGCGCTTACTGCAACTTCGAGCAGTGAGCCTGGTACCGTTGCACCAGTACGGACTAGGTCGGTACTCCATTTATTTCGTGGTTCCCAAAAAGGGAGGTTCGTTTTGGCCTATTCTCGATCTCAAGCACGTGAACAGCTGTTTGCAGGTGCCGCACTTCCGGATGGAAACGCTGAAGTCGATAATTTTGTTGGTAAGACCGGGGGAAGTTCTCTCGTTGATAGACCTTACCGAAGCTTACTTGCACATTCCTATCAGGCCGGAACACCGCAGGTTTCTGCGGTTTGCCCTTCCCATGGGTCATTTTCAGTTCCGAGCTCTGCCATTTGGGCTGGCGATGGCTCCGCTTACTTTTACCAAGGTCATGGTCATGGTGGCAGTGGCTTTATGGCAGGAAGGCATTTGGGTGCATCCCTATCTGGACAACTGGTTGATTCGGGCAGACTCCGAGGCAGAGTCGATGGTAGCAACCAAGCAGGTAGAGTTTTTGGAACAGCTTGGTTGGGTGGTAAACCGGGTCAAGAGTCGGCTGCAACCAGTACAGTGGCTGCAATATCTCGGAGCAGTGTTCGATATGGTTGTCAGGTCGGTTTTTCTACCCGAGAACAGGAGGCGCAAGCTTCAAGGGCAGGTGTGGCGGTTTCTGCGCATGAAGGCTCCGACGGTGTGGTGGTACAAGCAACTCTTGGGGTCAGTGGCGGTATCCTTGGAGCTGGTGTCTTGGGCCAGAGCGCATATGAGGCCGCTGCAGAGGTTTCTTCTATCTCAGTGGTCGCCGCAGTGGCACGAGTTGTCTCAGAGGCTGGTGTGTCCACAAGAGGTGCTAGGCAGTCTGTATTGGTGGTTGGAGTCCGTGCATCTTCTGGTGGGCATGCCGTTGCAGCAGCCGGACTGGATCCTGGTCACCACGGATGCCTGCCTCTCGGGCTGGGAGGCGCATTGTCTATCTCAGGTAGCGCAGGGCAGCTGGACCTTGGAAGAGGCTCAGTGGTTGATCAATCGCCTAGAGTTGAAGGCAGTGCGTCTGGCGCTAGTACAGTTCGAGGCTCTGGTGCAGGGAAAAGCGGTTTGAATTTTGTCCGACAATGCGCTGACTGTCTCCTATATCAATTGCCAAGGGGGGCACGGGCGGCGCCTCCTTGTTGGAGGAGAGCCAGTTCTTACTGCAGTGGGCAGAGTCCCATCTGGTAGCACTTTCGGCGGCTCACATGGCAGTAAAAGACAACATTCAGGCCGAGTATCTCAGTCAGAACTTCCTGGATCCAGGAGAATGGGAGTTGAATGTGGCGGTGTTCCACGACATTACGCTCCGATGGGGACAGCCGGTCATGGACCTGATGGCTACGCTCTCGAATACCAAGGCGGCGAGATTCTTCAGCAGGCGCAGGGAGCACATGTCGGAAGGGCTCGATGCGCTAGTGCAACCCTGGCCAAGGGACGAGCTGCTTTACGTGTTTCCTCCGTGGCTGATGATAGGTTGAGTGGTGCAGAGGATAGGATTGCACGGAGGACGGGTGATTTTGGTGGCATCAGATTGGCCAAGGAGGCCTTGGTATGCGGATTTGAGGCGTCTCATGGTGGATCGCCCAATGAGGCTGCCGGAACGAATCAATCTGCTGGGCCAAGGGCCGGTGTTGATGCCACAAGTAGCTTGATTCTCGTTTATGGCTTGGCTCTTGAAAGGGAGAGATTGTGCCACAGGGGGTATGCCGCGGCAGTTGTAGCGATGATGTTGCAGTCCAGGAAACGTACCACTACTTTGTCCTATATTCGCACATGGCGCATTTTTGAAGGTTGGTGCGCGGAAAAGGGCTACGATGGGACATGGGATGAGGGTGAAGGGAGATAGATTCAGGAGTGATATGCGGAAATATTTCTTTACGGAAAGAGTAGTGGATTTGTGGAATAGTCTCCCAGTGGAGGTGGTAGAGATGAGGACAGTAACTGAATTCAGAAAAGCATGGGACAAACACAGAGGATCTCTAAAGGTAAAAAGGGGACTGTTGTAGTTGTTATGGAAGGACAGACTAGATAGGCCATGTGGTCTTTTTCTGTCATCATATTTCTGTTTCTATGTTTGTTGAAAATACCATGGCTTGAACAAGTCGAATCTTTGTATGGAGAGAGACATCTCTGCTCTTGAGAATCTTATCTAGGTCTTTCATAGCCATTCTGCCAAGAGCAATGCGTCATCTGATTTCTTGACTGCTTGTTGCTTCTTTATTGATAGTTGATCCAAGTAGGTTAAAGTTGTTCACAATTTCAATTTCTTCTCCTTCGACGATGAACCTGTTGATTATGCCAGTTGTCATGATCTTTGTCTTCTTTACATTAAGGTGCAGGGCCATTTTGAGACTATGTTCTTTGATTGTGAGAAGCAAATGTTTCAGATCATCTTCACTTTCAGCCAGACTCTTATATACCGCGCTATTCGGCATCAGTGCGGTTTACATGGAACACAAACTTACAGCAGGGAGACAAGCCGCTCGGTGTTTACAGAGAACGGGTACTAAAAAACTTGGATAACAAGGGGTAACTATTTACACACTATTTACACATAGGTGTCATGTTTAAATCATCTCGGAAGTAGACTTTATAAGTAGACTTTATAAGTTGCCTTTGCGGAATGGTGTCAAAGGCTTTACTGAAATCTAAGTATACCACATCTAGGGCTCTCCCTCAGTCAAGGTTTCTGGTCACCCAGTAAAAGAAATCAATCAGATTTGTGTAACAAGATCTGTCTCTAGTTAACCCATGCTGCCTTGGATCCTGCAATTCATTGGACTCCTGAAACCTCACTATCCTCTGTTTTAGCAGCGTTTTCATTAATTTACTTAGCACAGAGGTTAGACTAACCGGCCTGTAGTTCTCAACCTCATCCTTCCGATTTTGTGTAAAGGGACCACATGTGCCCTTCTCCAGCTCTCTAGGACCACTCATGATCCTAAAGAAGCATTGAAAAGGTCAGATAATGGAGCTGCTAGAACATCTCCAAGTTCCTTCAATACTCTCTGATGTATCCCATTCAGCCCCATCACTTTGTCTACTTTTAATTTAGCTAATTCCTCACGAAGAAAGTCTTCTGAAAATTATTCAAGATCTCCTTCATGTCTTTTCCTATTTCTGGGTGTTTTCTGAAATCCTGCTCCGGGCCCTTCATCTGTGAACACAGAACAAAAATATTTGTTAAGCAATTCTGCATTATCCTCATCAGCTTCTACATACTCCTCCCCTTCATCCTTGAGTCTGACAATACAAATTTTGTACTTCCACCTGTCATTAACCTATCTGAAAAATGTCTTGTTTCCCCATTTTCTCCGGGAATAAGCAGGAAGTCAGTCTTCACATATGGGTGATGTCGGTGCCGACTGAGCCCTCGCAGAAGCATCCCCCCAGCTTTCAAAGAAAGCCTTTGGGAGATGCCACCACGCATGCATGGTGCCCTTCTCGCCCAAGGGTGCCATCTTGCTCAGTCTCCTTTTTTCCACGGAGCGCTTCAGACATATGTTTGGTCTTTCCCGGGAAAAGTTGATTTTCTTGACCTGAGTTTCATACTCTCCCTAGTAGTGCACCGGTACTCTTCTCGCCATCTGAATTTGCTGCCTCGGCATCGAGTCTCGAGTTCTTAGTTTTTTCTCCTTTGGCGCCTTTGCGCCTTTTTTCCAACTGGCAGTACTGTGAGTCTTCGACCACGCTGGGGACCTTTTTCCCCCCATGGCTACCAGTGATTTTAAAAAGTGTGATCGGTGTGCCAAAATAATGTCCCTGACCGAAACATATGGCTGCTGCCTTTGCTGCTTGGGGCCAGACCACCCCAAAGCATGCGGCCTCTGTAAAAAGATGTCTACTAAGGCTCTCAAGAGCTGCCAGCAGCAGCACAATAAGTTTTTTCCTGGAGTCCCTGCTACCTCCGAAGGCCAAGGCCTACTCTGAAGCTGCTGAATCTCATGGTAACCTTAAGGACCCTAATAGACACAGTGGCCCTTTGGAAAGGGGGCCGCCCTTGAGAGAACTCAAGAAGAAGAAGACCTTGAAGACTGTTCCTGGAAGGCTTTGACAGGCCGGGTGTGCCCCGAGCCGAGTCCCATAGTTCTCGACGCTCGACGAGGGATCAGAGAGGGAGCGGCCTGTGAAGTGTGGCGAACAGCGCCCTCCTGAGCCTATGGAAACGGATGAAAATCCTGAGGTTCAGCAGGATTTATGCCTATTTGAGAAACCAAGGAAGAAAGAGAGACTCTATTCCACAGAGCTGAGCATGGAGACCAGCCCAGGGGAGGAGTCCTGCAGTCCTGATTGGGCACACCCTGCCCTTGGAAGGGGCGTGTCCAGGAGAGAACGTGGTTTTAAACCAGAGCATGGCTTTGCTAGTCAGATGGAGAATGAGAGAAAGAAGGAGAGGAGGAGGAATGATTGGAAGTCCAGAAAACAGTATGCTGATACTTGGGAACCTGGCATTGGAAGGAGACCTGCAAAGTTCTATTCAGAGGCAGTGAGTAGAAGTCCCAAGGAGCGAGGACCTAGCCCTGAATTAGACAACCGTTGGAAGGCACAGCCCTGGGAAAGGAAGCCTTCAAGGCAGGCACAAGAAAGAAAACAATCATTCTGTGAAGTACCGTTTGAGCCAGAGAGCAACAAACATTCTAACAGCTGGAGAACGTTGGAGCCATCTGAAGTCAGAACGGCATGGCAACAAGTAAGTGAATTGCCACAAAGTTTCCAGGCTGAATGTAAAGCTAACTCTCCTGTGTGTGAAACATTAGCAAAAGAGACTAGCAGTTACTCTGATACAATTAATCTAAAAGAGGAGAAAATAAACAGCCTTAAGCCAGAGGGAAGTTGTATAGCTGATAGCAATTCCCTATCTCACAAACAGCAGGCTGAATTGCTCCTACAGAGTTTTAAGCAGTTTTTAGAGTTGCAAGCTAGAAGACAGCCAGTGTTACCAGAAGCCAGTAATTCCATACAGCTTGAAGAGTTAACACAAGATAATACAGACTTACCAGATTGTGAGAGCATGGATTGCACGGTCTGCTGTGTAGAGATGCCAAGCTGAAGGAAACTGCTTTTTACCGTATGTGAATTGAATGCTACGGAGCTGTTGTATTGCCTTGCTGAGAAAGCTCTAATTATGTGCACCTGATTTTCCCCAGCACTGTGAAGGTAACAGTGGCTGAAAGAGGCTGCAGTGAATCTAACTGACCTCTTGGGGCAAAGGGAGTAATTTGCTTAGAAGTGAAAAGAAGCAGTTATACTTTAAGTTGCCTTTATCCTAAGTTTTCCTGTTAGCATTTGAAGCACCTATTTTGTTTGCATTTATTTTCCATGTGATGGAACAATATCCTTTACTATAATAAAAATACTGGAAACCCCATAACTACAACTCATTATTTCGGAGCGAGAGGAGCAGGAACTACAATACCCAGCATTCCCTGGATACAGGTTACTCTCCTTCCTCACGAAGCATCAGACCGCCGCTCCTGTCTTTAGCCCCAGGGCCGGGCAGGAGCGCCGCAGAAGATCCCCCAAAAGGACTCGACCTCGGACTGGCCTCAGTCGCCAGACACTATCATCATCGAAGACTCCCCCTCGGGGGAACTGGCATTGGGCCCGATTCCTTCGGTGCCCGTGTCGATAGCTGCGGAGCCTTCTGGAGAGTCCAGAATGGCGGCCCTGGAACGCAGCTTGTCTGCCTTCATGGACTAACAGTGGGTGCTGTTGTCCAGTACCACCGGTTCCTCTGTCCAGACCACCAGGCCCTTGACATCAGACATCTCCAGAGGCCGAGCTGATCCTCGAGACCCTTTGGCCTCAAGTTGATTCTCGGCCGAGGAATCGATCCAGTTTCCACTCCATGGGTTGCGATCTTTCCTGACTAATGTGCTTGGTGCCACGGGCGGGGCTCAGGCCCGGACCCCGTGAGCCATCCTTCCCTCGAGTCCTCAACAGACTATTCTGAGTGGGAGACGGAGGACAAGGAATCGCTGGATCCCCATCGCCACCTCAACTTCCCCTTGGACTGCCCTCCTTCGGAGCTCTGGCATCTGTCCCCGCCCTAGGACATGGCATTCCTCGACTTTGTCAGGGACATGTCCAAGGCTCTAGCATTCCTAATGAAATTGGAGGAGGACTCTCAGATGGAGGAGCTAGAAATCCTCCAATATGAGGCCAAGGGAATTGCTTATGTTGCCCATCCCACTCATCCTGGAACGGCTAAAGCTCCATATGTGGGAGACACCAGTATCAGTTCTGGTGGTGAGCAAGTGGCTGGACTCGATGTACTGAGTCTGCCAGAGCCCTGACTTCCAGAAGGCACAGCTGTCGCACAACATGGTGGTGGAGTCAGCCATCCGTTGGCTAAAGATCCAGAAGAAACATTCCTCGCTGCACCCCGGTAGGGAGGCATGCACCCTGGATGCCCTCGGCAGAAAGTGCGACCAGGGCTTGATGCTCATCAGCCAGATCCAGGCCTACCAGCTGTACATGGGCATGTACCAGAGAGACCTGGCGAAGGAACGCATGGGGTTCTCAGCTGGTCTTTCCAATGAACGCCTGCAGCGGTTCAAGAACCTGGCCAAGGCTGTCCGTGAGTGCTCCAGATTTATGTCTTGGGCAGCCTATGACTGCTTCGAGTCGGCAGCTCGAGTAGCGGTGGTGGGCATTGGTGTCCGACGTCAGGCTTGGTTACAGTTGTCCGACCTCGAGCAATGGGTTCAGAACATAGAAACATAGAAACAGGATGACAGAAAAAGACCACATGGCCTATCTAGTCTGCCCTTCCATATCAAACACTACAACAGTCCCCTTTTCTCTTTTAGAGATCCTCTGTGTTTGTCCCATGCTTCTTTGAATTCAGATACTGTCCTTATCTCTACCACCTCCACTGGGAGACTATTCCACAGATCCACCACTCTTTCCGTAAAGAAATATTTCTGCATATCACTCCTGAATCTATCCCCTTTCACCCTCATCCCATGTCTCCTCGTAGCAGAGCTTGCTTTCAATGGAAAGAGGCTTTCCTCCTGTGTATTTATGCCACAGAGGTATTTAAATGTCTCAATCATATCACCTCTATCCCTCCTTTCCTCTAAGATGTACATATTAAGATCCTTAAGTCTGTCTTCATATGCTTTATAATGAAGACCACTAACCATTTTAGTAGCCATCCTCTGTACTGACTCCAGCCTGTGTATATCCTTTTGAAAGTGCGGTCTCCAGAATTGCACACAGTACTTCAAATGAGGTCAAACCAAAGACTTACACAGAGGCACTATCGCCTCCTTTCTTCTGCTGGCCATTCCTCTCCCTATGCACCCAAGCATCCTTCTAGTTTTTGCTGTCACTTTTTCTACCTATTTAGCTACTTTAAGATCATCAGACACAATCACGCCTAGGTCCTGCTCCTCTTTAGTGGACAAAAGTACTTCACCCCCTATACTATATTGCTCCCTTGGATTGCTGCAGCCCAAATGCATGACCTTGCATTTTTTAACATTAAATCTCAGCTGCCATATTCTAGACCATTCTTCAAGCTTAGCTAGATCCCTCCTCATGTTATCTATACCTTCCTGGATGTCTACTCTATTGCAGATTTTGTTATCTTCCGCAAAGAGGCAAACCTTACCTGACAGCCGTTCCGCTATATCACTAACAAAGATGTTAAAAAGAATCAGACTAAGGAGAGATCCCTGGGGCACACCACTGGTAACCTCCTTCTCCTCAGAGTGAGCTCCATTTACCTATACCCTTTGTTGCTTCCCACTCAAACAATTTCTAACATAAGCAGTAACTTTAGGGTCCATCCCTAGCGGGCTCAGTTTGTTTATGTCGCCTGTGAGGAACGGGGTCAAAAGGCTTTCTAAATACGCCACGTCTAGGGCTCTTCCTCGGTCCAACTCCCTGGTCACCCAGTCAAAGAAATCAATCAGATTTGTCTGACAAGACCTGCCTCTGGTGAATCCATGCTGCCTTGGATCCTGTAATCTGCTGGAACCCAGAAACCTCACTATTTTCTCTTTCAGCAGCATTTCCAATAATTTACTCACCACCGAAGTTAAACTAACCAGCCTATAGTTTTCAACCACATCCTTACTTCCACTTTTGTGTAAAGGGACCACATGTGCCTCTCTCCAGTCCTTTGGCACCACTCCCGACTCCAACGAGACATTGAAAAGGTCAGTCAGTGGAGTTGCCAGAATGTCCCCAAGATCCCTCAGTATTCTAGGGTGTATCCCATTCAGTCCCATCACTTTTTCTACTTTAAGTTTAGCTAGTTATTCACAAACACAGTCTGAAAATTGTTCAAGATGTCCCTCACTTCTGTTCCTGTTTGTGAGCCTTTTCTGAGGTCCTGCTCTTGGTTCTTCATCTGTGAACACAGAACAGAAATATTTGTTAAGCAATTCCGCTTTATCCTCATCATCTTCTACATATTCCTCCCCTTTACTCTTGAATCTAACAATACCACTTTTGCCCTTCCTCCTCTCACTAACATATCTGAAAAATGTCTTATCCTCCCATTTTATTACATTGGCTATTTCCTCCTCTTTTTGAAACTTTGCTTTCCTGACTACTTTGCTAGCTTCTCTAAGTTTTTCCAAATATAGATGCCTGTCTTCCTCTCTCTGTGATCTCTTGTATTTCATGAAGGCCTCCTTTTTCTTCACCTTTTCAGCTACTTCTTTCGAAAACCATAGTGGTCTCCTTTTCCTTTTACCTTTATTTACCATTTTAACAAAAAGATTGGTTGCCCTTAAAATATCCCCTTTCAGTTTTGCCCACTGTTTTTCTACATCCCCCAGCTGTTCCCATCCCGCTAACGACTCCCTGAGGTATTGGCCCATCTTGGCAAAGCTAGTTTTCCTAAAGTCTAAGACTCTCACTTTTGAATGGATTTTAACAGCCCTAGTCTTAATTCTGAACCATACCATCTGGTGATCACTGGATGCAAAACGATCTCTCACTATAAAATCAGAAATACTTTCACCGTTGGTAAGCACCAAGTCCAGTATGGCCCCTTCACGTGTGGGTTCTGTTACCAGTTGCCTGAATAGTTCTCCCTGTAGAGAATCCAGGATCTCCTTACATCTAGATGACACTGCAGCAGAGACGTTGCCAGTCAACATCCAGCATATTGAAATCACCTTTTGCTTTCATGATTTTAATAGCGCGGTATAGAAGAAATGTTAAATAAATAAATGGCAATACTGCATATGTCTCCTATTAAATCTCTGTCCACTTCTTCTCCCTGTGAAGGAGATCTGTATATCACACCAATACAAATGGATTTTCTGTTCTTTCTTTCTAGTTTAACCCACAGTGCCTCGTTGCTCCCTTTTAAGCCCTGTAATTCAAAAGCTTTGATATTATTTTTTACGTATAGTGCCTCGCCTTTTCCCTTTTTCCTACGCTGTCCTTCCTCAATAAAGTATAGCCCGAATTACATCCCAGTCATGGTTGTCCGTGAATAGTGTCTCTGTAAGCACCACTAAATCAAAGTAAGTCTCTTCCATTAAAGCCTCAACGTCTGGGATCTTATATCCCATACTACAGGCGTTTATACACACTGCTTTCCAGATGTTGCCCCTTTTATCCATTTCTACAGAAGTATTTAATATTTTACTTACCTGAGGGCTTTTACTTTCCTGGGAGCTTTCTTCATCCATTCCCAATGAATGTAGTTTTACTGCCATAATTAGATAAGATATGCCATACTGTGTCAGACCAAGGTCCATCAAGCCCAGCATCCTATTTCCAACAGTGGCCAATCCAGGTCCCAAATACCTAGCAGGTTCCCAAAAAGACACACAGGTTCCACTATGCTTGTATTGGGGCAATCTGTGGATTTCCCGTGTCATTTTTAATAATAGTTTATGGACCTTTCCTCCAGGAGTTTGTCCAAACTTTTTTTAAACCCAGCTACACTAACAGCTTTTTACGGGAGTTTGATTACATGTTGAATGAAGAAATATTTTCTCTTATTAGTCTTAAACGGGTTACACTGTAGCTTCAGTTGGTTAGCCAGTCTATTGCGGAAGACACTTTGACCCTTCGTGGATAGTTGGATACCATCTCTGCTCTGCAGCCTTTGGAAATGCATCCCATGGTCCAGGAACCCAAAATGCTCTCGATGAAGACCATCCATGCAGAAAAACATTTATTTCCAGGATGCGAGCTTCTCTGTCTCAGTCTTTATCCTCAGCAAGGAGGATTGGAGGGAACACCACCTGCACACCTAACTGCTTTACCCTCTGTCCCAGAGCCTTGAAGTCTTGAAATGCTCGAAGGGATACCTAGAAGTATCATTTGTGCCGACATGGATGAGCAACATCTGATAATAATCAGTCGGCTTGATAAGTCTCTGCAAACTCTCTCTAACATTTTGGATTTTGGCACCTAGCGGGCCTCAGAAGAGAGTCACCAACCACTACTACCTTTCATGTCCTTGTGATCACTGATTCTGCTTCTTTGGGGTGCTTGTTCTCTGGTTCTTCCCTTTCCTGGGATGTTTTCATCTCCACTTCCAGGGCTACATACTGGTTCTTCAATTCAAGGGCTGAAGGTGTCGGCTTGTCGATTCTGCATGCTCTGATGACTCGTGCCTAACTCCCTGCATTCTGTAGCATACCATCTTCAGCTGTCAGAGAACTTGGATGCTTCAAGAAGCATCTCATCAATGTACTTCTCGCTGTCTCGAATGCTTCTCAGCTTCACTACTTCTCTGATCTCTTCCATTTGTTTCATGAGGACTTCAGCTTACAGGCATTTTACACATGGAACCAATCCCCCTGTCTGTCTGGACAGAGGCAGAAGCTGTAATGGGGACAACAACTTTGGCAATATTATTTTTCCCAGCCATCGTTCAGTTGGTGGAGCTTTTGTACCTGTTGAAGTAAACGAGAGAGACTGGACGGATATGCAAATAAGTATTCTGGTCGTCTGCTGCTGGGACGAGTGCAGGGTCTATAGCAGTTTTTGCCTAGTTGACTCGTGGTGACCTCTGGAGTCCTCTGCTAGGACAGATATGCAGATGAGTTGACTCATGGCGACCCTGTGGATAGTTATCCTAAACTATGTTCAATCTTCAGGCACTAATTTGTTGAAAAAGTAGCATCCATTGCTGCTGTTAGTGAATCTATCCATCGCATTGTTGGCCTTGCTCTTTTTTTTGCTTGGCGAGGATGTAGGTTTTCTCTAATGAAATTTCTCTTTGCATGAGGCGTCCAACATTGAGGTCTTTGTCATTTGAGCTTCTAAGAGAATTTCTTGGCCTTGTCTGGAAAAATATAACTCTGGCTGTATTTTTCCAGAATGCGATGTTCAGCTTCCAGGCACCTCATTTGTGGAACTCTGTCCCACATGATCTTCAGATAGAGTTTCTTCCAAAAGTTCCCCTAAAAACGTGGCTTTTTCAGGAATCCTTTGACTAATTATTCCGATAGTTTCATGAAGCTTTACAGTTGATTAAAGATTCATACCCCCCTTCCTCATGAGGTAATATTGCTGTGCTATGTATTCCTGCGTCATGTTCCTGTCTAACTCAGTCTGTTTTGCTTTTGTTTTTATTAATTACATTGTATCTGTTCCTGTATTTGGGCTTTGCCTTTTTATATTGTAAACCACCATGAAGACATTTTGAATGGTGGTATACCAAACCTTTTCAATAAATAAGGAAATATTAGGATTGATCTCCTCAACTACAAAATGATTTGTTCTTTGGCCAGTCCATGATATACACAAAATTCTTTGCCAGCACCAAAATTTGAAGGCATTTATTTTCTTTTAGACTCTTTTACATTGTCCAGCTTTTGAACATAAGATATGCCATACTGGGTCAGACCAAGGTCCATCAAGCCCAGAATCCTGTTTCCAGTAGTGATCAATCCAAGTCACAAGTACCTAACAGTTCCCCAAAAAGACACACAGGTTCCACAATGTTTGTTTTCAGACAAGCAAGTCCTCTCTAATAATGGTTTATGGACCTGTCTACCAGGACCATTTCCCAACCTTTTTTAAACCCAGCTACACTAGCAGCTTTTACTACATCCTCCGATAACGAATTCCAGAGTTTGATTACATGTTGAGTGAAAAAAAATTTTCTCTTATTAATCTTAAACAAGTTATACTGTAGCTTCATTATATCTCCCCTAGTCTTTCTACTTTTTGATGGTGTAAACAATTGATCTGTGTTTACCAATTCTATGTTTACCCGTTCCACTCCACTTCATTCATTAATTTATAGACCTCTATCATATCTCCCCTCAGCCATCTCTTATCCAGGTTGAAGAGCCCTATCCTTTTAAGCCTGTCTTCAGAGAGGTATCCTTCCATCCCCTTTACCGTTTTGGTGACTCTTTGTACCTTTTCTAACTCCGCTATATCCTTTTAAGATACGGGGACCAGAATTGTACACAATATTCAAGGTGCAGTTGCACCATGGAACGATACAGAGCCATCATAATATCCATTGGTTTATTCTCCATGCCTTTCCTTATGATTCCTAGCATTCTATTGGCCGCCGCTGCACACCATGCAGAGGATTTCAATGTGTTATCCACGATAATGCCTAAATCCTTTTCCTGAGTGGTGGTTCCTAATGTGGAACCTTGCATCATGTAACCATAGTTTGGGTTGTTCTTTCCTAGGGGTATAACTTTGCACTTGTTCACATTAAATTTCATCTGCCATTGGAAAGTTCAGTCTTCCAGTTTGTCAAGGTCGTCTTACAATTTTTCTCAGTCCTCTTGTGTTTTAACAACTTTGAATAATTTTGTGTTATCTGCAAATTTGATTACCTCATTTGTTATTCCCATTTCCAGGTCATTTATGAATATGTTAAAAAGCAGTGGACCCAGCACAGATCCCTGGGGCACTCCACTATTCACCTTTCTCCTTTGGGAAAACTGACCATTAGCCCTACCCTCTGCTTTCTATCTTTAAACTGTTCCTGATCCACAGTAGTACACTGCCTCCTATCCCATGACGTTTTAATTTCCCCAAGAGTCTCTCATGAGGGACCTTGTCAAAGACTTTCTGAAAATCCAGATACACTATATGAGACCGGCTCACCTTTGTCTACCTGTTTATTCACACCTTCAAAAAACATAACAGATTAGTAAGACAAGACCTTCCTTGTTTAAAGCCATGTTGGCTTTCTCCCATCAAACCATGACTATCTGTTCAGTAATTTTGTTCTTTATAATGGCTCACAAGTCTGTAGTTTCCCGGATCACCCCTGCAACCCTTTTTAAAAAAAATGGCGTTACATTGGCCATTCACCAATCTTCAGGTATTATAGATGATTTCAATGCTAGTACACAGATTAGTAATAGTAGGTTTGTAATCTAATATTTCATTTCTTTCAAAACCCTCGGATGTATATCATCTGGTCCAGGTTATTTGCTACTCTAGTTTATCAAATAGTTGTAATACATCTTCCCGGTTTATCGATATTCCTTTCAATTCTTCCGATGCATCACCTTTAAATACCATTTCAGTCATGGGTAACTTCCATACATCATCTTCAGTAAAGACCGAAGCAAAACATTTATTCAGTCTCTCCACTATTGCCTTGTCCCCTCTTAATGCCCCTTTTACTCTTCTATCATCTAATGGTCCAACTGACACTCTCTCAGGTTTTTTGCTACGAATGTACTTGAAAAGTTTTTATTATCGCCCACATCCCGATAAACAGGGACAAGCCTTACACACCCATCTAATCTACGTCGCCATCCAACAGACTCAACCTCTGAAACCAGTGACTCACGCCCCCCCCCAACAACCTGAAATGTGCACTCATCAACGCACGATCCATCCGCAAGAAATGGCCTGCAATCACCAACTTACTAGCCGAACATGATCTTGACATCCTATGCATCACAGAGACATGGATGTCCACATCAGACTCTGTCCTCCTCCATCAACACATCCCCCCTAACTTTGCCATACACTCATGTCACAGGACTGACCGAACTGGAGGTGGAGTAATCATCCTCACTAAGGAGAGCTTACAATTTAAACCAATCAATTCCAACAGTACCCCCCATCTCGATTATCTTTCCATAGCCAACAAGTACCACACTATCAACCTGGTATATAGAGCACCTTCCCCAATACCAGATGACCTATCAGCAATTGTTGACCTTGCATGCAACCCATGCAAAACTCGTACAGCAAACTGGGTGTTAGGAGACTTCAACCTCCCTGCCCTGCAAGACACCCAAGCCAATGCCTTCCTCGATGCCCTCAAAGCGCTGGGATACACTCAACTAGTTAACTCCCCCACACACATCAGGGGAAACACATTAGACTTGGTATTTGCCCCTCAAATAGCCAACTACCCCTCCCAAAAGTTCAATCTTTCCCTGAGCTCAGTACCATGGTCTGACCATAGTCTGATCAGATTCCTACTGCCGTCCCTTCATGGAACGAACTATCCCACTACCCCAACCAACGAACCCATCCCTACTCATATACGCTACTGTCCATTCAACGAGCAGGAGATCATTGAGCGAGCGCACCCCCTCCTTGATCCACCCGAACTCAGCCTCGACGACATAACATTATGGAACAAGTGCCTCAATGCAAAAATCGATGCTGCTCCTACCAAAAAGAATTACAGCAGTTGAAAGAAAGCACCCTGGTATTCGCCTGAACTTACGGAGTCTCTTCGA
This sequence comes from Ichthyophis bannanicus, assembly GCA_033557465.1. NCBI lineage: Eukaryota > Metazoa > Chordata > Amphibia > Gymnophiona > Ichthyophiidae > Ichthyophis > Ichthyophis bannanicus. The sequence goes on along the minus strand of CM066032.1, from coordinate 921,359,303 downwards.
CGGTTGCGTCAACTTGAAAAACGATGGCGCAGATCAAGAACAACTGAGAGCCTGGAGGCATACAACGTCCACCTCGATGAACATAGAACAGCAGTCTCCGCAAGAATGAAACACCACCACTCAGAAGTATTAATGAGAGCCATAAACAAACCGCGAGAGCTTTTCAGTATAGTCAAAAATTTAGCTCATGATCCTTCCCCGAACCAAACAAACCTACCCGACCCCCAAGAATACGCAGACTATCTACTCTCAAAGTCGAGCCAACCCGTTACCCCTGTAAACAATCACCACCCAGAAGAACTAACATTGCTATCATTCTACTCCTCCCCGCAAAATGAGACAGTAGATGATCATGGCATTCTCACCTCCTCCTCCCCTCCAACAGCAAGGGAGATCCAAAATATCATCACAGGCATAAACACCACTACGGCACCAAGTGACCCATGCCCCGCACACTGGGTAAAAGCGCTAAAATCAGATCTCAGCCCATTTCTCTCCAACCTAATAGAAAAATCTTTCACGTCTGGGACATTTCCACTTGACCTGAAGCAAACCTCTATAAAACCGCTACTGAAGAACAAAAAGCTTGACCCTACAAAAATGGATTCATACAGGCCAATATCGAGCATTCCGCTCCTAGCTAAAATTATGGAAAAAACAGTCCAACAGCAACTGACCCATGACATTGAAAACAATGCTCCCCTCGATTACTCTCAGCACGGATTCAGATCATCTCATGGAGTGGATACCCTACTTACTACGCTCTTCAACACCCTTACCACCGGTCTCGATAACATCAGAAAAGGTTTTGCTCTCATCTTTCTGGACATCGCAGCCGCCTTTGACTCGGTTGACCACAGGATACTCCTATCCCGCCTTGCCGAGAAGGGAGTCCGAGGCAATGCTCTAGCGTGGTGCGTCTCATACCTGAGTAACAGATGGCAGCATGTCCGCTCCGGCCTCTCTCTATCGGAACCTTTCCAGCAAGAAAAAGGCGTCCCACAAGGGTCATCCCTCTCAGCCCTCTTATTCAATGTCTACATGCAGCCCATCTGCAGCCTCATTCGGTCATTTAACATAAACTGCCTAGTATATGCTGACGATGTACTAATGTTCACCCCAATAGATACTGACCATCCAAATCTCGACCAGCTCTCCTCCTGCTTTAACGCTGTCTCTGACTGGTTACGCACTCAAATGCTCCGAATAAATCTAAAAAAAACAGACGTCCTATTCATCGGAAGAGACCATTCATTCACCCCCCCTCCTTCAATCAAGGTGGGCAACGCTGACATCATCTCCAAGACAACGATCAGATATCTTGGAGTAACTTTGGACCAGCGCCTTGACATGCATGCCCACATAGATAATACCATCAGGACAATCTACCATAAAATACGAACGCTACGCCTCATGAAGGACACCCTAGAACCAAATGACTTCCGAACAGTCTTCCAGGCCATCATAATGCCCCACTTCGATTACGCCAATTCTATCCTACTTGGCCTCCCAAAAAACTCGACGAATCCTTTACAGCTAGCTATGAACACCGCAGCAAGAACCCTATATGGAGCAGCTCGTAGAGACCACATTACCCCTATTCTGAAGAGCCTGCACTGGCTCCCCATACAACACCGGATCACATTCAAGATCTTAACCATGACATTTAAAGCAGTTCATAGAATCACCTCAACCACCTTGTCAGACCTGATACAACCCACCCCAGACAACAGATTAAGAAGAACCAAGTCCTACAATACCATTCTGCTCCCAAAAGCTATCACTAAATGTAACAAATCAACAAGTAAAAGGGCCTTTGCCTTGTTTGCCCCCTCCAGCTGGAATTCTCTCCCAGCAGAAATCCGGACCATAAACAACCTCACCCAATTCAGAAAGGCCGTCAAACACCACCTATTTCAACAGCACTTCTGTAACTCTGACAACATTACCTAGACAGCATTACACGACCCAACAGTCCCTCATCCCATAGCCGCCGAACTAATCTCTAATCTAACTTTCAATTACATAGAACCACCCCTCACAGGGCTGGTACTACAAATCCATCTATGATGCAACCCTCTTTATGTAAATAGTGTATAAAGATCACCTGTTATCCAAGTTGGAATTCCCTGTTATATGTAAGTTCAATGTCCGATTGTTCCACATTGTACAAACCTGTTCATTGTAAACCGCGCTGATACCGAATAGTGCGGTATAGAAAAACTAAAAATAAATAAATAAATAAATAAATAAATTATGCGTTTTTTTTCTTCCACAGCAAGCATTTTTTCAAATTCTCTCTTTGCCTTCTTTATCAATGCCTTGCATCTAACTTGCTAGTGCTTATGCTGTTTCAAGTTTCCATCATTTGGCTCCTTTTTCCATTTCCTGAAAGATGCTTTTTTGGCTACAACAGTCTCTCTGACCTCACCTTTAAACCATGCTGGCAGTTTTTTGGACTTCTTCCACTTTTCTTAAAGTGTGGAATATAGCTGGTCTGGGCTTCCAAGATAGTACTTTTAAACAACGCCCATGCTTGATGACTCCTACCCCCCTTCCTTTTGTTTTATTTTAAGCCTCTCTCACTGTTGTCTTCTGTCTGTCTATTCTCTCTGTCATTCATCTGTCCTATAATATATTGTACATTTCCTTTCCTTTTTATCGGCTTATAGCCATTTTACTGGTTTTTAATTTATTGTACACCGCCTTGATTTTGTAGAAAGGCGGTTTTTATCAAGTAATAAACATAACTGGAGTGGAGGAGTGGCCTAGTGGTTGGGGCAAGGTACTTGAGCCGGAAGGTCGGGGGTTCAAATCCCACTAGAGGACAGCAACCTTGGGCCGGAAGGACTGAGGTTTCTAGTCCCACAGGTGCTCCTTGTGGTCTTGGGCAAGCCACTTAACCCTCCATAGCCCATGTTCCCTGTAAAATAGTTCTCTGTGTGCTGTGCTTTCCTGTCTAATCAATGTGTTTATACCTCAAAAATTTCCTGTCATGATTTGACAATTTCCAATCTGTAATCAAAAAACCGCTGCTGATCGCTGGAAGTAGCGGTATACAAATGTATACTAAATAAATAAATAAATCTTGAACCTTTGCAGTTGCTCCTTTTAGTTTTTTCTAACGATTTTCCTCATTTTATCATACTCTCCCTTTTGAAAGTCAAAAGGTAGTACTGTGAATTTCCTTGCCATCCTTCCTCTGTTTATTAAATCAAACACGATCATGCTACGATCACTATTGCCAAGTGGCCCCAACACCTTTATCTCGGGGTAATTTGGAATCTTTAAACTCTGTCTGCTCTGTACTTAAGGGAATTTGGCTTACTTTTCTTTACTGGAACCTCTCTGTTGATATGCCCTAATTTCAATTTTTTGCTAGTATCCTTCAAGGATACATCGTTCCAAACCACGTGCTCTTGGGCGACTGTCAGCTTTCCCTTATTATCTAGTTTAAAAGCTGCTTCATCTCCTTTTGAAAGGTTAATGCCAGCATCTTGGTTCCATCCATATGATGTTACTGAGAATACCATGGCTTGGACAAGTCAAATTTTTTTTATGCCGATATATATCTCCACTTGAAAATCTTCATAGCTGTTCTGCCAAGAGCAATGTGTTGTCAGATTTCTTGACTGCTTGTCATTTCATTATTGATTATGGATTCAAGCAGGTGAAACATATCTTTCATTTCTATTTCTTCTCCATCAAGGATGAAATTTACTTTGCCAGTTGTCAGGATTTTAGTCTTCTTTACTTTAAGGTGCAGGCCTTTTTTAAGGTTATGTTCCTTGATTGTGCAAAGCAGATGTTTCAGATAATCTTCACTTTCAGTCAGTAATGTGTTCATGTCAGCAGAACAAATGTGGTCTTCCACCAATCTTCACACCTCAGTTGTCGTCATGCGATCCTCCTCTGATGATTTTGTTCTGCATATAAGGAACAGATATGGGGAAAAGTATGCAGCCTTGTCATTCACATTTGTACCATTTTAAAATATTCTGTTTCTCCTTGTTCCTTTCGAACTATAGCTTCTTGATCAATATAAAGGTTGTGCATCAGGTGTTCTGGGAACCCATGCTTTTTAATGTGGCCCAGAGTTTTTCATGATTTATACAAAGGCCTTGCTATAGCCAATAAAACATATATAGATATCTTTTTGGTATAATTTGGTTTTTCAGGGATCTGTCTCACATATTTGATGTCTCTTTTTTCTTGTCCTTTCCTGAACCCTGCTTGCACCTGAGGTGGCTCTCGTTATTTTATGGTTGTAGTCTCTATTGAATGGTCTTGAGTAGAAGCTTGCTGGCAGTTAGTGGATTCATTGGTATGAACACAGATCTTTCCCAGGCAGTTGGCCATGATGTTTTCCAAATTTCCAGCAGAACCTTGGAATACCTGTAATACGTCAGTGAGAATGCTACCAAGGCCAGTGTTGTGTTCTTTGATAATGCTTTCAATGCTGCTTTGATTTATTTAATCAGCAATGGTTCCTGATTGTAAGGTTCAGGTTGAAATGGTGGTTGATCCACTTGATCTTTATGGCATAATGATTCTGTGTATTTTTCTTGATCTTTTGAACATCATTCAACATGAATCCTTGAGTGTTCTTTAGCACTCCATTTTGAGTTTGACATTTTCTATTTAACTCTCATAGCTTTAGGAAAACTAATCCTGTCCTGAAAGATATTGTTCCTGGTGGTGGTCACTTCGACATGCCATGTAGGGGAATTCCAGGTGTTGGTAGCTCACCCGCCATACACCAGGTTCCACCACAGTAGGGTGGTCTTGCTCATGCACCTGTGTTTCTTGCCGAAGGTGGTGTCTGCATTCCACCTCAACCAATCTGTCATTCTGCTGACTTTCTTCCCTAGGCCTCATGCCTATAGAAGGGAGGTGGCACTGCACATGTTGGACTGCAAGTACACTCTGGCGACCTTCCTTGAGTGGTCAAAGGCCCACAGTACATCCACCCAGCTGTTTGTCTGTTTTGACACCAGCAAGCTGGGGGCTATCATCTCCAAACGCACTCTGTGGATTTGGCTAGCAGACTGCATCTCTTTTGCTTATGCCCAGGCAGACCTGAGCCTTGATGGTCATGTTACAGCTCACAATGTCAGCCATGATTGTGTCGGTGGCCAACTTGTGTTCAGTCTCCATGGAGGAGATCTGCAGGGCTGCAATGTGGTCTTCCATCCACACATTCACAGCTCATTACTGTCAGAATGGGGATTCCCGACATGACAGCAATTTTGGCCAAGCTGTGCTCTGGCCCTTCTGTCCATCCAAGTTACCAAAATGTGTATTCCTCAGTGATGTTGAATCCATCGAGTCCCTTAGAGGGACTACCCATGCTGTTTCTCTTGTTCTCTGGTTCCATTGCCTCTGCTGAGCTTTTGGCCTCCTTGGTTTTCGATAGCTTGTAGCTTGGAGTCCCATACATGAGGACTTAATTCCTGTTTGTCCACGGAGAACACCTGCTATAGATGAGTAACTATACTTTCTCCGTCGACAGCAGGCATTAAGTCCTCACAGCCCTCCCACCTTTTTGGCTTTTTCTTTGATGATATACTAGAGAAGATGGCACTGTGGTAGGCAGGAAGGCACGCACGTATCCAGGGTGGAGCCTCCCAAAGGTTTCTAGTAGAAGTTCTGTTGGTGACAATCACCCATACATGAGGACTTATTGCTACTTTTCACAGAGAACACTTTCTACAGATGAGTAACTATGTTGAAATGGCTATAAGCTGTTATATCGATGGTATCTCACTCCAGCTCAATTGCATAGAATGAACTTACTGTCTTCCCCATTGTACTGGAGAAGCTGTGGAGGTCAGGCAGACTTCTTCCATATGTGGTGGCACTGCCCGAAAATCCAGAATTTTTGGAAGGAGGTTGAAAGCTTTGTTAGAGACATGCTTCACTATCCGTTAGGAATGGGCAGAGAAGGATGGAGTGGGAGGCAGGGACATTTGTTGGCAGTGTGTGCTAATGGGGAAAGATGTGAGTTTGCACCATATTGGAAGTCTGCGCAGGGACCTACACTGTCTTGGTGGTTGCGAATATAGAAAATGTTACTTATGAAGAGACTAACTGCATTACATTTTGAGCCTGTGCCCAAGTTTGAAAAAGTCTGGAGTCCTTTATTTATTTAAATTATTTAATAGGCTTTTTATACTGTTTTATCTTTTAGTCAAAGCGGTTTACATTGTAACTTAAACTTTTATATCTTTTGCTGTACCTCATTAAGAGCAATAAATGATGGAGGGTAATGGGGGGGGGTGGGAAGAAGGTTGTAACTATTTATTTATGTCTTTTTTTTATACCGCACTCTTTAGAATCAGTGCGGTTTACAAATAACATTAATTTGTTCAATGTAGGCTGAAACATACATTGAACTTTACAGAGAACAGGTAATACAACTTGGGTTTCAACAGGGATAACTATATACAGGTCGAGTAATTGTATCAATGGATATGGTTATGTACAGTGGTATGCAAAAGTCTGGAATCACTTGTGAGTTTTGGATTTTTTGTACTTTTTAACGTTTTTTTTTTAAATTTTGTTTTAGCCCAGCATATTCATCTTTCTACCACGTTAAAAGGGATACATTTGGCTATTAGAGTTGACTTTTTTGCATTACTTGCTTCCAATTTAAATACTTTACAGACACTGGGAGATAGCTACTACGATTTTTGTGGATCCTGCGTCAAAACTGGATCGAGATTATCCAATATGCACACGTTATTTCTGACCAATCAGGAGGCTGGTTTTACTAACCAATCACAATGCAGATATCTAGCCAACAGTGCAGCTATAAAAACACACGGAAGTTTTTAATTTCATACGCTTTCTGGATTGACCATGAAGATGACTCGGACCCTGACGTTGGAGGAGTGTGTTCATGTGTCCTTTATGAGCGAGGAAGGATTTTCAAGCCGTCAGATAGCCAGGAAAGTTGGCTGCAGTCAGAGCACTGTTATTAACATTGTACAGAAGAAGAAAGAAACGGGTTCAGTGGTGGACAAGCCTCGTTCAGGTCGTCCACGTGCATCAACATCATGCCAGAACCGCGCACTACGATGCATTTCACTAACTAATCGCAAGTTGACCTCTCCTCAGCTACTTCGAGAGTGGTCATACAAGAGTGAGGTCAGTGTCAACTCATCAACAGTTCGTCACCAGTGCATGCAGTTTGGTCTCCGGGGCTGCAAAGCACGGAATAAGCCATAGACTGACCTACAAAGGCGCAACCGGATCGTGTGGGCGAGAAAGCACTCAACCTGGTCGACTGAAATGTGGGAAAAGGTGCTATTCATCGATGAAAGCACCTTCTGCCTGTTTGGTAACCAGGCCCACACCTATGTGAGGAGATTTCCTGGAGAAGAATTCAAGCCTGAGTGTCTCAACCTCACTGTGAAGCATCCTTTGAAGGTCATGGTCTGGGGCTGCATGGCTGCCAGTGGTGTTGGACATCTTCACATCATCGATGGAATGGTCAACAGGGCCAAGTACATCACCATACTGCAAAAGTGCATGGTGCCATCAGCACACCAGCTGTTTCCTGGCCAGTTCCTGTTCCAAGATGACAATGCACCCTGCCATCGCTCCAGACAGTTGATCAGCTGGAAGCAGCGGAACAACATCAAGTCAATGGACTGGCCTGCCCAGTCTCCAGATCTGAATCCAATCGAGAACCTGTGGCACAAGGTGGCCTTGGAAATATCCAAGAGGCATCCGACATCAAAGCGTGAGCTGATTGAGTCACTCATTGCAGCTTGGAACCGCGTTGTCACCAACGATCACCTTGTCAGACTGGTTCATTCAATGCTGACAAGGTGCAGTCAGGTGATCAAGAACAAAGGGTGGCCCATCAAAAACTGAGCCATCGCTGACACATAAAAACAGCCTTTTTCAAGGCCACATACATTAATTTGAAGGAAACCTGATGTGCGTCCATAATATTTTAAAGCATACTTACAATAATATATCGTTGGCCAACGATGTACATTACGCGATTTTCACAGAAAATCTATCAACAGGACAACTATGGGGAACAAACTCAGAAAATAAGGGCCAAACCAATGCTAAAATTTGGCCATAATAGCCAAATCTATCACTTATCATGAGATACACAGAAAAAGCCACTGGGAGGAAAAAGAAATTAAGATATAAGGTTACGAAGTTGAAAAAACATCAAATTTACAAGTGATTCCAGACTTTTGCACACCACTGTAACTATGTAATTGGCTAGGATGTTTCAATATTGTGGAGATTGTAACTTACAATGTGCATGCATCTGGGTGCTACCAGATGGTTTGTAGATTTCTCAGTTAAAATTTGATAAAGTGCCATAAAAAAGTGTAAAGACAAAGGGCATGCAATGAAACTACAGTGTAGTACATTTAAGACTCCAGAAGGTATAAAATGCAGCTGCAAAGCTGCTGGTTGGAGCATGACCCAGGGATCACATTACACCTATTTTGGAGGCTTTTCATTGGTTACCTGCGGTTCAGTGAATTTTATTTATTTATTTATTTAGCTGTATTTGTATCCCGCTTTTCACCGGGTCAGAGCGGCGCCACATAGAAAGGGGGGGGGGGGGGGGAATTTACGTATAAGGGTGGGGCCATCACCGGGGAGGCTACATTGATGATTTTAACATAAGATATAGGACAGACTTTGGGCTTAGACAGATATAGGACAGACTTTGGACTTAGACAGAATCTGGACATGGTCAGGTTAGTATAGTTTGAGTTAGTTGGTCATGGTTGGTGAGATCAGATGTTATTTCGCTTTTTGGTGGGTGTCATGTTGAGGTATTCCTGAAACAGGATGGTTTTCAGCTGTTTTCGAAAGGATGGTAGATCGGTGTTGTTTCTGAGACAGATCGGTAGAGAGTTCCATAGGGATGGTGCATACAGTTCAAAGGCTCGATTGCAGGTCCGTTGAGAGCATTTGGTTCTTTTGTGAGGGATGGTGAGGGAGTTGCTGGAGGCTTGTCTGGTAGATCTGCCATGAGCTGGATGGGACAGTAGGGTGTGAAGTTGGGAGTTTGGTGTTTGATGTATGGCTTTGTGGGTGAGTAGGATGGCTTTGTATTTAGTCCTTGCCTCAAGGGGGAGTATGTGTAAGTCTTTCAAAATCGGGGTGATGTGGTCGGTCTTCCTTGCTCCCTGAATGATTCTCGCTGTGGTGTTCAATGCTGTTTTGAGGGGGTTCTTCTGTGTGGCTGGAAGGCCATGGTATAATATATTACAATAATCCAGATGTGGGAGTGTCATGGCTTGCATTACAGTTCAGAAGTCTTGATGTTCGAGAAGGGGTCTGAGACGTTGGACTGTCCTTGCTTTGTGGAATATAGTTCCGGCGGTTTTGGTGATTTGTTGCTGTAGGGTGAGGGCTTGGTCGATAATAATGCCCAGGTACCTTATTTGCGGTTGTATCTGAATTTTTGTGGTACCTATGTGGAGGTGTGTAGGTGGCGTAAAGTCTGGGTCTTTTGTGACTGAGGGCTTCCGTCTTCTTTATGTTGATGGATAGGTTGTTTGCTTGCAACCAGTTGGACACCTCTGTGAAGCATGTTGATAGGTGGGTGTTTGTTGGGTTCGTGGTTGTTATGGGAGTGTAGAGCATGATATCATCAGCGTAAATGTGAAAGCTGATGTTGTGAGTGCGTATGACTGAGCAGAGTGGTTGAAGGTAAATGTTGAATAGCATGGCTGATAGTGTGGATCCTTGGGGGACACCTTGGTGTTGCTGGAATGGGGGGGATGTCGAGTTGCTGGTGCGGATTAATTGCTCTCTGTTGGTTAGGTATGATTGGAACCACTGTAGTACAGTGTCTTTAATCCCAATTGTCTGTAGTCTGTGTATGAGGATGTTGTGGGAGATGGTGTCAAAAGCTGCAGATATGTCAAGGAAAATCATGGCATATCCAGAGTGTTTTTCTTGTGTTCCTATGAGGAGAGTGTTCATCAGTGTGGTCATGAGGGTCTCAACTCCATGCAGAGGGCGGAATCCGTGTTGTTGTGGATCCAATATGTTGTTGAGATCAAGGTGTTCCTGTAGCTGCTGCTGGACGATCTTCTCGATTATCTTGGCAGTGAAGGGTAGGCTTGCTATGGGTCTGTAAGATGCTGGGTCTAGTGGGTCCAGGTTTTGCTTTTTTAGTGATGGACGGATGATTGTGGTTTTGAGGGCATCTGGCATGCGTCCTTGGGAGAAAGATTCCTGGACGATATGAGCTAGTGGTATGCTCAGTTCGTTTCTAGTTTTCTTTATCCAGTCGGTGGGACATGGGTCTAGCGGAGAGGTGGTGGTGTTGAGGCATGCAATGGTGGTCGATATTTCATCTGGCGAGGTTTCTTTGAATGAGGTCCAGTCATTGTGTAGGTTAGGATGGAGGTCTGTTGTGGTTGTCTTATTATTCAGCTGTGAGTTCAGCTGCGGGTTCTGTGGAAGTTGTAGCTGTTTGTATTGTCGGGCTAGTAGCTCTGGTGGGATCGTTGGTAGTTGGTCCGAGTTTTGGGGGGCTTTCATCAGTTGTTTGACAATCCAAAAAAGTTCACGTGGTTTATTTATGGAGGTGTTTATGATTTTCATGTGGTAGATTTTCTTTGCTTTGTCGGTCTCGTGGTGATATGCATTGAGTTCATTTAAATATTTTATTTTGTGGTTTTCGTCTTTGTTTTTTCTCCATTTTCTTTCAGTTCTTCTGAGTTTTGTTTTTAGTTTCCGAAGACTGGGGGTGAACCATCTGGCTTTTGTGGAAGGAGGTCTGGTAAGGGCTTTGTTTGCTGATGCTTCGGATGCTGCAGAGATCGTGATATTCCAATTGTGTATTAGTTCGTTGATGTTGCTGGAATTTGTTTGTAGATTGGGTAGGGTTTGTGCTAAGAAGTCCTCCTTGTTAAATGTTTTAAATCTTCTCGTGTGGCTACCGTCTTCTTTGTTGGTCGTGAGTTGGTATGTATACAACATGGTGATAAGGTAGTGGTCAGACCAGGGTATCGGTGAAATCTGTGGTTTGTTTCCTAGGGTGGCAGTCGTGGCGCTCAGGAATATGAGGTCTAGAGTGTTGCCTTTTTCATGGGTGGGTTCATGTACGATTTGGACTAGGCCCATTGCAGTCATGGCGGTGTGGAAAGTTGTTGCTTGTTCATCTTGCAGTGATGGGAGGTTGAAGTCTCCTAGGATGATTTGTTCCTTTGTTGAACAGGTGCTTTCTGATATGAATTGTAGTATCCTTGGTAGGTTAGTGGTCTTGGTAGGAGCTCGGTAGATTAGGCATATTGAGAAGTGTTTATTGGTGAGGGTGAGGAGGTCAGCTTCATTCGTGGATTCTGATGAAAGGATTCTGAGGTGAAGGTTGGTTTTAGCGATGATGGCTACCCCACCTCCTTTGGTGCGTGTCCGTGAGCAGTGATGTAGGGTATAGTCTTCTGAGGTTAGTTGATTCATTAGTACCGTGTCACTATCTGTTAGCCAGGTTTCTGTCACACATAGGAGGTCTGTTAATTAAGTTTGTTATTTGTTATTGCTTTAAATTTTTTTTACCAGTTATATCCTAATTATGTGTTGGCTTACTTGCAGAGGTACCATGCAGATTACCCGTTCTCAGGATGCATGTTTGTTTCAACTTCCTAGGACTACTCTGTTTTGCTTGTCCAGGCTTCGGACTAGGGCATTGACTTACTTGATGCCTTTTATGTGGAATGGGCTGCCCTTACCTACTGAAACTAATCAGAGAGAATATTTTTTTACTCGGCACATAATTAAGCTCTGGAATTCCTTGCCAGAGGATGTAGTAAAATCTGTTAATATCAGGACCGGTGCAAGGATATTAGGCACCCTAGGTAAAACGTCAGCCTTGCACCCTCTTACAATTAGCTTTTTGACCCCTAGTTCCCCACTCAAAGATTTTGATTATAGAACTCAATTGTCCGAGCCTCAGAGACAATCCCTCCCGGAGGATACCCGGTTCTCGGACTTCGTCAGGGACATGGCCAAGGCTTTGGCATTCCCGGCGGTGGCCGAGGAGGAGCCTCGAGCCGAAGAGCTTGATGCCCTCCAGTATGACTTTCCTCCGAAGGAAGCCTTTACTGTCCCAGTTCCTCCAATGCTGGAACGGCTGCTCTTCCACATGTGGGAAGCACCGGCCTCGGCGCTGGTTCTTAGCACATGGTTCGATTCCATTTATCGAGTCTGTAAAAGCCCTGGGTTCCAAATGGCGCAGCTATTAAAGCTAATTAATCTGTGAACCCAGTGTATTTTGTTAAATAAGTCAGGGCCTAGTAGCAGGAGGGCCTGAGATTAATTAAGCTTCAGGTGAACAAAGTATATTAAACGTATTAGGTACAGTTTTATTAGTATACATATCGATAGTAAACCTTAGTAAGTAAAGAACTTAAGGATCTAAACACAAGCTTAAAACTAAGATGCAGACAGCAGTCCAGCAGCGAGATGGGGGCTTTCCAGTCTTTTGCATTGAATGTCACATGTATGATTTTCTCCCAGTTGGTGAGAGGTCTTACGTGTGCACTAGGTGCAAGGAGCTCTTTGCTCTTAGGGAACGAATCCGTTCTCTAGAGGCTAGAGTAGCAGACTTGGAAAGCATAAGAAAGACAGAGAGGTACATAGACAAGACCTACAGGGATATAGTCCTGAAGTCCCACCTCCAGTCTGGCAGCATCCCTGTTGCCATGGAGGAGAGAGGTCACGTGACAGGAGAGCATCACCCTGGTGTGGCAGAAAGTGATCCTGTCCTCCAGGTGATGTAAAACCCTCTCACACCGAGGAAGTATCTCCAGGGCCATGTGCCCATGAAGGAAGGGTTAGGAAAGCCATTATAGTTGGTGATTCGATCATTAGGCATGTAGATAGATGGGTGGCTGGTGGACATGAGGATCGCCTGGTAACATGCCTGCCTGGTGCGAAGGTAGCGGACCTCACGTGCCACCTAGATACAGTCTTAGATAGTGCTGGGGAGGAGTCTGCTGTCTTGGTACATGTTGGTACCAATGGCATAGGAAAATGTGGTAGGGAGGTTCTGGAGGCTAAATTTAGGCTTTTAGGTAGGAAGTTGAAATCCAGAACTTCCAGGGTAGCGTTCTCCGAAATGCTTCCTGTTCCACGCGCAGGACCCAAAGGGCAGGCAGAGCTCTGGAGTCTCAATGCATGGATGAGACAATGGTGCATAGATGAGGGTTTTGGATTTGTTAGGAACTGGGGAACATTCTGGGGAAAGGAGGGGTTCTTACGAAGGGATAGGCTTCACCTTAACCGGGATGGAACCAGGCTGCTGGCATTAACCTTTAAAAAGGAGAGAGAGCAGCTTTTAAACTAGATAATAGGGGAAAGCCGACAGTCGCCCAAGAGCGCATGGTTCGGAAGAATGTATCCTTGAATGATACTACCAAAAGCAGAGAGGTTCCAAATAAGAGTAAAGTAGCCCAAATGCCCTCGAGTATGAAGCAGACAGAGCTTAAAGATCCCAAATTACACATGCCTACCAATAGCCAGATTAATATGAATAAAATACAGTCTCTAAAATGCTTGTATGCAAAAACTAGAAGTCTAAAAAATAAGATGGGAGAGTTAGAATATTTAGCACTAAATGAGAGGTTAGATATGATTGGAATATCAGAGACATGGTGGAAGGAAGACAATCAGCGGGACACTGTGATACCTGGGTACAAACTATATCGTAATGATAGAGCTGATCAAATTGGTGGAGGGGTTGCGCTCTGTGTTAGAGAGGGCATTGAGTCAGAAAGGATTAAAGTTTTGCAGGAAAGAAAATTTGCTGTAGAATCTCTGTGGATTGAAATTCCCTGTAAAAAGGGGAAGGCAATGGCAGTGGAGGTGTACAATCGACCGCCTTGCCAGAATGAACAAATGGATGATGAAATGCTCAAAGAAATCAAGGAAGCTAACAAAGGTTACAGAGCAGTAATAAAAATGGGTGATTTCAATTACCTCGGTTTCGACTAGGTCAGTGTCACGACAGGACATGCTAGGGAGATAAAGTTCCTAGATGAAATAAATGACTGCTTCTTGGAGCAGCTGGTTCATGAACCAACCAGAGGGGAAGCCATATTAGACCTAGTCCTTAGTGGAACGCCAGATCTGCTGCAAGAGATAAGGGTGTTGGGGCCACTTGGCAATAGTGATCATAGCATGATCGTGTTTGATTTAATTAGTGGAGGAGGGATAGTAAGGAAATCTACAGTACTACCTTTTTTTTTTTTTTATTGAAAAGGCAACACATATTACAACAGACAATTGTCGAACCTTCTGCAAATACAATACAATATCGAAAACAACAAATGACACTGCAAGGAAATACAAGCTGCAGAAGATGCAATCAACAAAGCGCCTTTTTTTCCCCCCCCTCCTTACCTCCCCTCCCCTCCCCTCCTCTAAGCAAGATGGGTATTCCCCCCCCCCCAGCAAACAGTCAATGCAACTCTCAATACACATTACCCACCCCCTCTACCCCCAACCCCCCCACCCCCCCGCCATAACTGCTGTACCAGGTAAACAGGAAAAGATACGCCACTAGAACAGACCAGACAGGAAAGAGGAAGAAGAACCCAGGGAGGGCACCGAACAGGAAAGCACAAGGCTAACGCCTCCAAAATAGATAAACAATCTCGAAACACTAGGAGCCATACTTGGAGACAAAAGCCTCCCACACTCGCTCAAAGTGAGGCAACCGCAGTCTGCCAACCGCCACTCCACATTCCATAGTGTATGTCTCCCACATCCGGTCCAACCAACCAGAGAAGGCCGGAGGCCGGACCTACTTCCAAGCAGCTGCCAAAGCCAGCCGGGCAGCATTCAATCCATGGCGAATCAGGGCTAGCTGAGGCGATTGAGCACCAGGAACATTCACACCGAACAAGAAAATGCCAGGATCCCAAGGAATGTCCAACCCAACCATGTGCCGTAAACGATACTGGATCCCCCTCCAATAAATACGGATGCGGGGACAGGACCACCAAACATGTCCCAAAGAACCTCGCTGGCCACATTGCCGCCAGCACGTATCCGATGCCCCCAGATACATTCGAGCAACCCGCGCAGGGGTCATGTACCATCTATATAATATTTTATAATTAGTTTCACGGGCATTAATTGCCATTGAACTTTTCCAAAGCTTATCCTCAACCTGTTCCCAATTCTGCGCAGTATAGGAAAGCCCCAAGTCCAAGTTCCATTGCTCTCAATGTTTGCCGAGTCCCGACTGCTGGGCTTGCAAGTGAGCATACAGAGTGGCTATAACACCTTTCGTGACAGTGCACCCCTCACAAAAGCGCTCTACATCATTCAAGTCCCGTGCAACTTGAGACCGAATGACTCTATCTTGCACCCAATGAGCCACCTGAGTGTATTGAAAAGCATGGCACTCGGGAAGATCAAATTCTCTCCGAAGCACATGAAAAGAACGCAACCTCCCTTCCTCAAAAAGCTGACCGACACGGCTAAGTCCCTGATGTCCCCACAGCCGAAAAGCGGGGTCAGTCAGCCCAGGTGGGAATAACGCATTACCTACTTTGGGCGCCAAGGGAGACAAGACCAACTCCCGAGGCCAAAAAAACTGGTCCCAATATTGAAGAGTATGGAGGATATAGGGGTTATTCATACGCATACCACCGCGCAGCTTGGAACTAAGCCACAAGCGGTCCCCCAATCCTGCCCCCCCCAGAAAGGTACATTTCCATTTGAACCCAACATTTGTTGCTATCAGTATTCATCCATTCCACACCAGCGCGGCACTGCGCTGCCGCGTAATACCACTGGAGGTTGGGCGCCCCCATACCTCCAGAGCGTGTATGCATATAAAGAAGCCATCGCGCTATGCGGGGTCGGCGGTACCGCCAAATAAACTTCATCAATAGCGTTTGCCAATTAACCAAGGCTTCCCGGGGCAAATGTATAGGAAGCACTTGAAAAAGGTATAAAAACCTTGGGACAACCACCATCTTAACCACTGCGATAGGTCCAAACCAGGACAGCATCAAACTGGCCCAGGTCTCCAAATCTCGCTGAACCTGCTAAATTAAAGGTCCATAGTTGGCCTTATAGAGCGCAGCCCGATCCATGGTCAGATTCACCCCTAAGTAGCGGAGAGACCCCGTCACCCACCGAAAGGTATAGTTAGCCTTCAATTGCAAGCAGAGGGCCTCCGGGACCCCAACATTTATACAGTACTACCTTTTATCTTTCGAAAGGGAGACTATGATAAAATGAGGACAATAGTTAAGAAAAAACTAAAAGGAGCAGTTGCAAAGGTTAAAAACTTACGTCAAGATTGGGTGTTGTTGAAAAATACTATCTTGGAAGCCCAGACCAATTGTATTCCACGCTTTAAGAAAAGTGGAAGGAAGTCTAAAAAACTGCCAGCATGGTGTAAAGGTGAGGTCAGAGAGGCTGTTGCCAAAAAAGCATCTTTTAGGAAATGGAAAAAAGAGCCAAACGACGAAACCTGGAAACAGCACAAGTACTGGCAAGTCAAATGCAAGGCATTGATAAGGAAGGCAAAGGGAGAATTTGAGAAGAAGCTTGCTGCGGAAGCAAAAACGCGAAATAAAGACTTTTTCAAGTACATTTGTAGCAAAAAACCTGTGAGAGAGTCAGTTGGTCCATTAGATGATAGAGGGGTTAAAGGGGCACTAAGAGGCGACAAGGCGATAGCGGAGAGACTGAACGAAGCAAAGAATTCAGTCTTTACTGAGGAAGATGTAGGGATGTTACCCATGACTGAAGTGGTATTTAAAGGTGCGGAAGAATTGAAGGAAATATCGATACATCGGGAAGATGTAGTACAACTATTAGATAAACTGAAGAGTAGCAAATCACCTGGGCAGGAAGGTATACATCTAAGGGTGTTGAAAGAACTGAAATATGAGATTGCAGACCTGCTATTAGTAATCTGTGAATTTTCATTAAAATCATCTGTAATACCTGAAGACTGGAGAATCGCCAATGTAACGCCAATTTTTAAAAAGGGTTCCAGGGGTGATCCGGGAAACTACAGACCAGTGAGCCTGACGTCAGTACCGGGAAAAATGGTAGAAACCATCATAAAGAACAAAATTACTCAGCATGTAGATAGTCATGACCTAATGGGAGACAGCCAACATGGCTTTAGACAAGGAAGATCTTGTCTTACTATCTGTTATGTTTTTTTGAAGGTGTGAATAAACAGGTGGACAAAGGTGAGTCGGTTGATATAGTGTATCTGGACTTTCAGAAAGCCTTTGACAAGGTCCCTCATCAGAGACTTTTGGCAAAACTAAAGAGTCATGGGATTGGAGGCAGTGTACTATTGTGGATCAGAAACTGGTTAAAAGATAGAAAGCAGAGGGTAGGGCTAAATGGTCAATTTTCCCAATGGAGAAAGGTGAATAGTGTTTCCTTAGATGACCACCTAGTTTGCCTGATGATTGGGCTGGCTCTGGTTAGTGTAACTGGGTTTCAAAATGTTGGACAATTTTATGGAGGAAAGGTCTGTGAACTATTATTAAAGTGAACCGGGAGAGGGGATATGTGTACCTTTTGGGATCCTGTCAGGTACTTGTAGCCTGTATTGGCCACTGTTGGAAAAAGAATACAATAATGGGCTTGATGGATCAGTATGGCAAATCTTTAAACCTGTAGCACTTTAGAGTTAGTTTCAGGGGAAAGGCCAGCCTTTTGAGGAATTGAGAGGTAGAAGAGAAAACAAACTTGAAGGTGTAGTAAGTGCCCAGGAAGCACAATGAGGATTTGCGGGTCCATCTAGGGGAGCACATAGGCAATCACTGGTGCTGTGGGGTGTTTTTGTGTTTTTATTTACTAGAGTGGGCCTAGATCACTTCTGAATGGTGGGTCTTAGAGGTTTTGCAGAATGGGCTATGTGCTTGAATTTGCTCATTATCTCTCAGATGCTTTTGTAAAATCCCCCTGATGTCCACTTTTCAAATAGGAGGTGCACTGGAATGGTTGCTTCTAATGAGTGTAGGGGTGCCAGTACATCTGGAGAAAAGGAGGTTAGAAAAATATTCCACTTCATCATCCCCAAGATGGAGAGCTCCTTCCATCTCTTGTTAAAGTTAAAGCAGATTACCAGGACTTTTGATTTTGTATGGCGACTTTGCAGTCAGTGATAGTGGCCATAAGGCTTGGAGAGTTTGATCTCTTTGGCCCTCACAGAAGCTTCCCTATCACAGAGGAACTTTAAAGGTTTCTATGGTTTGGTGACCTCTGTGAGCATGTCCAAATCTAGACTTTGTTGGATGGACCAAGATACTTGTGTATTCCTTTTTGCATTGATGCATTATTCTTCAGGTATCAGTTATGGACACCTGACATAGCAGAAGAAAACAAAGCTAGGGATGTGCCAGGGTTACAAAGGATTAGTGAGGAAACTTTTATTTCTGACAGCTTGACATGGCTATGTTTCAGTACAATAAGCCTGAATCAGGGTTATCTTATAAAACCATAGAAAGCTATCAAAAAGCTTAAGGTTCCTTTAAAGCAATGCTGCCTTGTAGACAATCACAATAGACAATTATACTGATATCTTGCATCAGAAATGTCTTATAAAAACAACCACAGCCTTGATGTCACTGCCTAAAAACTCAATATTGGTACTTTAAAGTTGCATGATAGTAACTCTTTGCCTTGCTTTGAAATAGGTATTCTCTGACTATAAAAGGACTGGAGCTGGCTCAAAAGCTGGAGGAAGATGAACAACCTCTAGTTGCAGTGGATGTCCTCGAAAAGGGCATGAATGTGAGAGAGATGGCTTCAGAACATCAGACAGCTGATACCTCCTTTTTAATTGGGGCAGGAACTTTCAGAACTGTGTAAGTAGCTAGGTGTGTTTAGGCGGTGGGAGTTGTGTGCAGGATAAGTCATGACAAAACGATTATTTTTTTATTTATTTATAATTATCATTGGCCTGTTAGTTTCTTCCTGCTCCTTTTTCTCCACCACAGCTCCTCCAGAAACATAAAATCATAGCTCCTGCATCTGACCACTAGGAGTCTCCATTATACAGTGGCTGAGACTCCCTTCCTTTAGGTTGGCTCTACAGTAGTGCTTCCTAAACTGTAGGTCATGACACCAGATAAGGTCACAGATTATTGGATAGGGTCACCGAATCAAAGCTGATCGCCGTCCTCTCTGGTCTTCCACTGTGGTCTTGAACAGTTTACAATCTTAGGACTCCCTCTCTAGTCCTGTGTAGGCTTTCTGTTATACTGAAAACCCATGCAGAAGACCAGGATCTGTGAAGACACGCTAACTCACAGGTTTCACTGTAACGTCTTTGAATGTTGTCACCAGGGACGTCGGAAGGGCTTTTTCTCTGGGAACAAACAGGAAGTCAATCTTCACATGGGTGATGTCGGTACCGATGGAGCCTTCGCGGAAGCATCCTCCCAGCTTTCAAAGAAAGCCTTTGGGAGATGCTACCATGCATGTGTGATCCGATTCCCACCCAAAGATGCTATCTTGCTCAATCTTCTTTTTTCCGCAGAGCCCTTCAGACGTTGTCTAGCTTGTCCCTGGAAAAAAATTGATTTTTTTTTCTCTCTCTGAGTTTTACACTCGCCTCCGGTATTGCACCGGCACTCTTCCCGCCTACCAACCTCGATGCCTCGGCATCTGGTTCTGTTTAATTTTTGTAGTCTTTTGTTATTTTCTTTTTCTGGCATCTTTGTGCCTTTTTTCTCTCGCTGGCAGCCCGGAGAGTCTTCGACTTTGCAAGGGTACTTTTTCCCCCCATGGCTACCAATGGCTTTAAGAAGTGTGATCGGTGCTCCTAAATCATGTCTTTGATCGACACACACGACTGCTGTCTTCGCTGCCTCGGGCCAAACCACGACCTGGCAGCCAGCAGTCTCTGCAAGAGGATGTCCAGCAAGGCCCTCAAGAGCCACCAGCAGCAGCACGATAAGTTTTTCCCCGAGTCCCCGATGCCTCCAAAGGCCAGGGTCTCGTCTGAGACCCCGACATCTCGGGCGGAACTCTCCGGACCCGAGCCTCATCGTGGGTCCTCAGAAAGGAGGGTCTCCCTCGTGAAAACCCAGGAAGAAGAATCCCTTGAAGGCGGCATCCTTGGATGGTTCCGACCGGCTGGGAGCTCCCCAGACCCAGTACCGCAGTCCGAGACGCTCCTCCGAGGTGTCGGAGAAGGAGCAACCTCTGATGGTCCCCCGGAAAGATCTGACTACGGACTGGCCTCAGTCTCCAGACACCATCCTCGTTGAGGATTCCCCTTTGGGGGAACTGGCGTCGGGCCCAAGTCCCTCAGTGCCCGCGCTGATAGCTGAGGAGCCTTCTGGTCTGGAGTCCAGAATAGCGGCCCTGGAGCATAGTTTGTCTGCCTTCTTGGACCAGCAGCAGGCGCTGTTGTCCGGCACGACCGGTTCATCCGCCCCGACCACCGGACCCTCTGCGTCAAAGACGTCCCTGGAGGCTGAGCCGATCCTTGAGGTTGTGCTCTGAATCCTGCTCAACGGGACTGCGGTCATCCCTGGCAGATTTAACGGGTGTCGGCCGCATGGCATCGGGGGCTCCAAGGTCCATGGAGCAGACCACCTACGAATCCTCAACGGACTACTCCAAGTGGGAGACAGAGGATGAGGAGTCCACCGATACCCATTGCCGCCGCGACATCTCTTCTGACTCTCCCATCTTGGAGCCTCGGCGGCGGTCCCCGCCTGAGGACATGGGCTTCCTTGATTTTGATTTTGTCAAGAACATGTCTAAGGCCCTGGCATTTCCGACCGAATTGGAAGAGGACCCTAGGGCGGATGAGTTGGAAATCCTCCAATACGAGACTCCTCTGCTGGGCCAGGCCGCCACCTGATCTTCAGTCCTTACCTTCGCAGCCCATTACTGCCTGGAAAGAGTCCCAGCGGGACAGTGCTTTTGGCCAGGCTGTGCTCTGTAACCTTTTCGGGGTTTAGGTAACGCCTACCCTCTGACCCTTCTGTGTTCAGGCTACCGGAGGGCTGGTTTCATCGGACCCAGGGGTCCTACTGTGGTCTTTGAACATGGACTAAATTGCTACTGCTTGCAGTTCCCCGTGAGGGAGCTCCTATTTTTGCTATGTGCTTTTGGTAGCCTGTAGCTGGGGAGTCCCATATGTGAGGACTGACTTCCTGCTTGTTCCCGGAGAAAGTGTAGTTGCTCACCTGTAACAGGTGTTCTCCAGGGACAGCAGGAATCAGTCCTCACATCCCTCTCTCCTCCCCTTGGAGTTGCTCCTTTACCATCTCTTATTTTTGTTGTCTTTTAGGTATGTCATCTGACTGAGCAAGATGGCACCCTTAGGCGGGAAAGGGATCACGCATGCATGGTGGCATCTCTCAAAGGCTTTCTTTGAAAGCTGGGGGGATGCTTCCGCGAGGGCTCCGTCAGTGCCGATGTCACTCATATGTGTGGACTGCTGTCCCCCAGAGAACACCTATTACAGGTGAGTAACTACGCTTTCTTTTGGGGATCCAAGCTTCACCCATACCCTGCCCTGCCTCATTCCACCCTGCAGGCAGAGACCCTTCCTGTTTGCAGACAGGAAGGGCTTTTGCTGCAATCGTGGCTTTTCATCTGTTCCACGTGCAGGACCCAAAAGGCAGGCAGAGCTCCGGAGTCTCAATGTGTGGATGAGACGATGGTGCAAGGATGAGGGTTTTGGATTTGTTAGGAACTGGGGAACATTCTGGGGAAATGGGCTCTTCCGAAGGGTTGGGCTTCACCTTAACCAGGATGGGACAAGACTGCTGGCATTAACCTTTAAAAAGGAGATAGAGAAGCTTTTAAACTAGAAAACAGGGGAAAGCCAACAGTCGCCCAAGAGCGCATGGTTCAGAAGAAGGTATCCTTGAAGGATACTACCAAAAGCAGTGAGGTTCCAAAAAGAGTAAAGTAGCCCAAATGCCCTTGAGTATGGTGCAGACAGGGCGTAAAGATTCCAAATTACCCATGCCTACCAATAGCCAGATTAATATGAATAAAATACAGTCTGTAAAATGCTTGTATGCAAATGCTAGAAGTCTAAAAAATAAGATGGGAGAGTTAGAATATATAGCACTAAATGAGAGGTTAGATATGATTGCAATCTCAGAGACATGGTGGAAGGATGATAACCAGTGGGACACTGTGATACCTGGATACAAACTATATCGTAATGATAGAACTGATCAAATTGGTGGAGGGGTTGCACTCTGTTAGAGAGGGCATTGAGTCAGAAAGGATTAAAGTTTTGCAGGAAACAAAATTTGCTGTAGAATCTCTGGAGTGAAATTCCATGTATGAAGGGGAAGGTGATGGCAGTGGGGGGTGTACTATCGACCGCCTGGCCAGAATGAACAAATGGATGATGAAATCCTCAAAGAAATCAAGGAAGCTAACAAAAGTCACAGCAGAGTAATAATAATAATTACCCCGGTATCGACTGGGTCAGTGTAACGGCAGGACTTGCTAGAGAGATAAAGTTTCTAGAGGAAATAAATGACTGCTTCTTGGAGCAGCTGGTTCATGAACCAACCAGAGGGGAAGCCATACTGGACCTAGTCCTTAGTGGAACACCAGATCTGGTGCAAGAAATAAGGGTGTTGGGACCACTTGGCAATAGTGATCATAGCATGATCATGTATGATTTAATTAGTGGAGGAGGGATAAGAAATCCACAGTACTATCTTTTAACTTTCAAAAGGGAGACTATGATAAAATGAGGAATATAGTTAAGAAAAAACTAAAAGGAGAGGTTGCAAAGGTTAAAGACTTACATCAAGCTTGGGTGTTGTTTAAAAATACTATCTTGGAAGCCCAGACCAGCTGTATTCCACGCATTAAGAAAAGTGGAAGGAAGTCCAAAAAACTGCCAGCATGGTTTAAAGGTGAGGTCAGAGAGGCTGTTACTGCCAAAAAAGCATCTTTCAGGAAATGGAAAAAAGTACCAAACGACGAAAACTGGAAACAGCACAAGCACTGGCAAGTTAAATGCAAAGCATTGATAAGGCAGGCAAAGGAAGAATTTGAGAAGGAACTTGCTATGGAAGCAAAAACACAAAATAAAGACTTTTTCAAGTACATTCGTAGCAAAAGGCCTGTGAGAGAGTCAGTTGGACCATTAGATGATAGAGGGGTAAAAGGGGCAGTAAGAGGAGACAAGGCTATAGCGAAGAGACTGAATGAATTCTTTGCTTCAGTCTTTACTGAGGAAGATGTAGGGATGTTACCCAAGACTGAAGTGGTATTTAAAGGTGATACTGCAGAGGAATTGAGAGAAATATCGCTACACCAGGAAGATGTATTACAACTATTTGATAAACTGAATAGTAGCAAATCACCTGGATCGGATGGTGTACATCCAAGAGTGTTGAAAGAACTGAAATATGAGATTGCAGACCTGCTATTAGTAACCTGTGAACTTTCATTAAAATCATCTGTAATACCTGAAGATTGGAGGATCGCCAATGTAACGCCAATTTTTAAAAAGGGTTGCAGGGGTGATCCGGGAAATTACAGACTTGTGAGCCTGACGTCAGTACCAGGGGAAAATGGTAGAAACCATCATAAAGAACAAAATTACACAGTGTGTAGATAGTCATGGCCTAATGGGAGACAGCCAACATGGCTTTAGACAAGGAAGATCTTGTCTTACTAATCTGATGGTTTTTTGAAGGTGTGAATAAACAGGTAGACAAAGGTGAGTCGGTTGATATAGTGTATCTGGACTTTCAGAAAGCCTTTGACAAGGTCCCTCATCAGAGACTTTTGGCAAAACTAAAAAGTCATGGGATAGGAGGCAGTGTACTATTGTGGATCGGGAACTGGTTAAAAGATAGAAAGCAGAGGGTAGGGCTAAATGGCTAATTTTCCCATTGGAAAAAGGTGAATAGTGGAGTACCCCAGGGATCTGTACTGGGTCCGCTGCTTTTTGACATATTCATAAATGACCTGGAAAAGGGAATAACTAGTGAGATTATCGAATTTGCAGACGACAAAAAACTGCTTAAAGTTGTTAAAACCCAAGAGGACTGTGCAAAACTGCAGGAAGATCTGGATATATTGGAAGACTGGGCATCCAAATGGCAGATGAAATTTAATGTGGACAAGTGCAAAGTTATGCACCTAGGAAAGAACAACCCACACTATGGTTACGTAGTGCAAGGTCCCACATTGGGAACCACCACCCAGGAAAAAGATTTAGGAGTCATGGTGGATAACATGTTAAAACTCCGCCCAGTGTGCAACGGCGGCCAAGAAAGCAAATAGAATGCTAGGTGGTATAAGGAAAGGAATGGAAAATAAAACAAAGGATATTATAATGCCTCTGTATTCCATGGTACGACCGCACCTTGAATATTGTGTGCAATTCTGGTCGCCGTATCTTAAAAAGGATATAGCGTTATTAGAAAAGGTACAGAGAAGAGCCACCAGAATGGTAAAGGGGGGATGGAAGGCTACTCCTATGAAGAGAGGCTACAAAGGTTAGGGCTCTTCAACCTGGAAAAGAGACAGCTAGGGGAGATATGATAGAGGTCTATAAATTAATGAATGGAGTGGAACGGGTAAATGTAGATCGATTGTTTGCGCTATCAGAATATAGAAAGAATAGGGGACATGTAATGAAGCTACAGGGTAAACTATTTAAGACAAATAAGAGAAAATACTTTTTCACTCAACGTGTAATCAAACTCTGAAATTTGTTACCGGAGGATGTAGTAAGAGCTGTTAGTGTAGCTGGGTTTAAAAAAAGGTTTGGACAAGTTCCTGGAGGAAAGGTCCATAAACCATTATTAAAAAGGGACCCAGGATATCAATGCTTGACCCAATACAAGCATTGTGGAACCTGTGTCTCTTGGTGATACTGCTAGGTACGTATGACCTAGATTGACCACTGTTGGAAACAGGATACTGAGCTTGATGGACATTGGTCTGACCCAGTATGGCATATCTTATGTTCTTATGTTCTTACCTGCTTGCCAGCTATTACAGGAAAAGTCTTTGTAATGATCGCAGCCAGCAGGCAGTAGGCTGCCCACGGGAATACTATCTCCCGTGAATAGAAGACGAAGCTGCTATCGCAGCAAAGACCCTTCCTGTCTCCGTGCGGGGATACGATTTCCCGCAGGCAGACAGGAAGGTACTTTTCTTCTCCCTGCTGCGGATGGGATCCCCGCGGGCAGCCTGCTGCCTGGCATGCTGCAATTTTTGGTTGGGCCAGGGCCTATGTGGCTTACTCCTTTCTGACTCCTATGGTTGCCACCATAGCTGCTGCTGCTCTTTTCTTGCTTTGCGTTAATGGGGGTTATGGAGGAATTGGGAATGGTGGTCTGCTGTTTTGTTTTTATCACCATTTCAGAGTATGGGTCATGTTGAATTTTCAAGTTTTAAAATGGTCATATTAGATAAAGGTTTGGGCCTGCATGAGGATCAGAATCCTGCCACAGGAATCAAAACTGAGTCCTCCATATTGCCACTAAGCCATCAGACTGACCCTAAGTTCTTTAACTGAGGAATTTACTAGGCTATCTCTCATGTAGTTCAGTGCATCATCTATCTCCCATGTACACAAGTCCCAAGATTGTCGATGAGACACTTGGAATTTGTCATAGGCTTGGATATGATACAGGACATCCCTAGTTTTATTTCATTTATTTTAGATAGTGCATGTCTTTTTATTGATAGCTCAAAGAGTTACAATCAGGTACAGTAGGTATTTTGGTAGGAGATAGTCTAAGGCAGGGGTTCTTAACCCAGCCCTCAAGACACACCTAGCCAGTCAAGTTTTCAGGATAACTGCAATGAGTATGCATGAAAGAGCTTTGCATGCACTGCCTCCATTATATGCAGATCTGTCTTTAACATCTTTGTTAGTGATATAGCGGAAGGGCTGTCGGGTAAGGTTTGCCTCTTTGCGGATGATACCAAAATCTGCAATAGAGTAGACACCCAGGAAGGTGTAGATAACATGAGGAGGGATCTAGCTAAGCTTGAAGAATGGTCTAGAATTTGGCAGCTGGGATTTAATGTTAAAAAATGTAAGGTCATGCATTTGGGCTGCAGCAATCCAAGGGAGCAATACAGTATAGGAGGTGAAGTACTTTTGTCCACTAAAGAAGAGCGGGACCTAGGCGTGGTTGTGGCTGATGATCTTAAAGTAGCTAAACAGGTAGAAAAGGCGACGGCAAAAGCTAGAAGGATGCTTGGGTGCATACGGAGAGGAATGGCTAGCAGAAAAAAGGAGGTGATAATGCCTCTGTATAAGTCTTTGGTGCGACCTCATTTGGAGTATGGTGTGCAATACTGGAGACCGCATCTTCAAAAGGATGTGAACAGGATGGAGTCGGTGCAGAGGGTTGCTACTAAAATGATTAATGGGCTTCATTATAAAGCATATGAGGACAGACTTAAGGATCTTAATATGTACACCTTAGAAGAAAGACGGGATAGAGGTGATATGATTGAGATGTTTAAATACCTCCATGGCATAAATGTTCAGGGAGAGAGCCTCTTTCAATTGGAAGCAAGTTCTGCTACGAGGGGACATGGGATGAGGGTGAAGGGAGATAGATTCAGGAGTGATATGCGGAAATATTTCTTTACAGAAAGAGTAGTGGATCCATGGAATAGTCTCCCAGTGGAGGTGGTAGAGATGAGGACAGTAACTGAATTCAAAAAAGCATGGGACCAACACAGAGGATCTCTAAAGGTAAAAAGTGGACTGTTGTAGTTGTTGTTTTGGAAGGACAGACTCGATTATTTATTTATTTATTTAATGGTATTTATATACCGCCTTATCCTTCAATCAAAGCGGTCACAACACAAGTGGGGGATACATTTAACACGTGGGGATTTGAGACACATACACTAATACTTACAGGGAACATGGGCAATGGAGGGTTAAGTGGCTTGCCCAAGACCACAAGGAGCATCTGCGGGACTAGAAACCCCAGTCCTTCCGGCCCAAGGATGGGCCATGTGGTCTTTTTCTGTCATCATGTTTCTATGTTTCTATGTCTCATGCATATTTATTGTGGTTATCCTGAAGATATGACTCGCTAGGTGTGTTCTGAGGACTGGGTTGAGAACCCCTGGTCTATATGGAGGAGTAGCCTAATGGTTAGAGCACTAGCTTGGGAACCAACAGATCAGGGTTCAATTTTTACTAGCACTCCTCCTGGCCCTGGGCAAGTCACTTAACCCTCCATCGCCTCAGAAGAATCCAGGTTATCAATGTTCCTGTTTATTTACCAAGTTCAAGTTACAATGTAAACCTCTTTGACTAAAATGATAAAGTGGTATAAAACTCAGTTAAATAAATAAATAAAGAAAAATCAAATAAACATGCATTGTTACACATTGACATGTTATTACTATTTAACATGCGTTATTTAATGCAGGCCCCATTATTATCAGCACTACTAACAAGTGCTCTAAGTTCGTACATGAGGCAATAGAGGATGAAGTTACTTGCCTAAGGTGTCTTTACTCTTTGGTTTGTATTTAGCACGCAGCTTTCCAGTAGTAATTTAAGGTGAACTATGTTCAGGTACAGTAGGTATATCTCCAGGAACAAGCAGGAATGAGTCTTCACATATGGGTTTCGTCGGTACTGACGGAGCCTACGTGGAAACGCTCCCCAGCGTCCAGAAAGAAAGCTTTTGGGAGCATCCCACCGCGCCTTCCCGCCTTTCCCAACCGCCTCTCTCCAGGTCTTCTTTTCCGTGGAGCCAGCAGGTCGTTTCCCTG
Organism: Ichthyophis bannanicus; assembly: GCA_033557465.1. NCBI lineage: Eukaryota > Metazoa > Chordata > Amphibia > Gymnophiona > Ichthyophiidae > Ichthyophis > Ichthyophis bannanicus. The sequence goes on along the minus strand of CM066032.1, from coordinate 921,331,547 downwards.
TCACCGCTGAAGAATTTCTTTATTTTTTTCTAATTCTTTGGTCTCGCGTCTGCCTTCTTCGACGTCGGACCGGTACCGCCGGTCTTTTCTTTCTTCTTAAAAAAAACACAAAAACTACCGTTTCCCACTTCTGTGCAATTTTTTCTTCTGCCTTAGGCCTAGGAAATATTTTTCCTCATGGAAAAGCCCGCCTCCGGGTTTAAAAAGTGCACGAAGTGCAGCGGTACTATTTCTATCACCGACACCCATGACTGGTGTCTAAAATGTTTGGGTCCTGACCATTCCATCACGGATTGTGCGTCCTGTTCCATGATGTCTAAAAGAGGTCAACAGAACCGAGCAGCTAAGCTCAGTACCCTGTTTCCCTCTGATGCAGCTTCGGTGGCATCGACGTCTTCCAGGGCTGCTTCTTCCTCTCATGGATCTCAGGTAACCAAACATAAGTCCAGCCGGTCCTCGAAGGGTAGATCTCCCTCTAAGCATCGAGATGCCTCCGGGCTTGCCCTCGAGGATTCTACACCGGCAAAATTACCCCGGCGGGAAGCTCCGGCTTCCAAAGCTTCATCTATGGCAGGGGTCACCAACCTCCAGAGGGCCGCGGGCCGCACAGCCGACTACCGGCAGACTCGCGGGCCGCACCCCCCCTCCCCCCCCGAAAAAAAAAAACTGCTCATACCTGTACTTTTATTTTTCCATGTCAGCTCCCTCCCTTCTTCTGCAGCCGCGGCTCCCTGCCTCTTAGGGAACCGCGGCTGTGCTTGTAAAATCATCGCGGAGCCCTTCCTGTCTTGATGGGCTCCGTGCAGCATTGTCCCGCCTCTAAAGGAAGTTGTTTACCACTTCCTTTGGAGGCGGGACAATGCTGCACGGAGCCCGTCAAGACAGGAAGGGCTCCGCGATGATTTTACAAGCACAGCCGCGGTTCCCTAAGAGGCAGGGAGCCGCGGCTGCAGAAGAAGGAGTTGGTGAGTTTGCCTTGGCGGGCCGCACCGGGGTAGAGTCTCGCGGGCCGCACGGAGGGACATGCGGCCCGTGGGCCGCAGGTTGGTGACCCCTGATCTATGGGGTCACAGGTTGACATTGATGGCGCGGCCTCGACCGATCACCTGTTGCCATGTTCTGGGGTACCGGTGGTTTCCACTGGTATCGACATCCAGACATTGGTGGCGTCGATGGATCATCATATTTTGACCATGCAGTGTGCCATTACGGCATTCATACAGGCTGCGACGCCTCCGGTACCGCAACAAACTCCGTTGTCGGTACCGGTTCCGGCACTGGCACCGATATCGGTTCCGGCACCGGCACCGATATCGGTTCCGGTACCGGGACCGATTGCATCGACATCAGCTTCGGTGTCGACTGCAGCGGTACCCTGTTCTATGATGCCCATCGGTACTGAACCGGTACAGATCACTCCCGATGTCGATACCACTCGGTACGCGTATTGGGCTCTGCAGGAGCATCCAGACAGGCGATACTTCGATTCCTCCGAGGACTCTGATGAATCAGAGGCTTCTGTCGGCTTCCTCAGGAGCTTTCTTCTCCAAAAAGGAGAATGTCTCCTCCAGAAGACTTGTCTTTCCAAGACTTCATTAGGGAAGTGGCCAGGGGCCTCTCCATTTCTGTGGCCCCTGAGTCAGAGCCTAGAGCCAAACAATTGGATATTTTACAATATCCTAAGGCTTCTAAAGAGGCAGCTACTTTACCAATTCATGAGATCCTTTATGATCACATGTTGGGCATATGGGAGACTCCTCTCACCACCTCCCCTCATTCTCGTAGGTTGGACACCATGTACCGTGTTCCTCCTTGTCCTGGCTTTCATAAGACTCAACTTCCTCACCACTCTATTGTGGTGCAGTCTGCCATGAAGAAGATAAAGAGTGCAAAAAGGCACTCATCTAATCCTCCAGGAAGAGAATGCAGAACCTTAGATGCTTTTGGCCGGAGAATTTTCCAGGCCAACATGCTTGCTGCCAGAATCAACTCCTATAGTCTGTATATGGGGATGTTTCTAAAAGAAGTTACAGATCATCTGCAGACTTTAGCCCCTTTTATTTCAGAAGAAAAAAAGGGAGGAGTTTCTCGCCTGGCTTAAACATGCCCAGGATGTTTCCAAATTTTCCAACCATGCAGCCTTTGACTCTTTTGAGTGTGCCAGCAGAGCCTCGGCTATTGCCATAGGTGCACCCAGAGTTGCTTGGTTACAAGCTTCTGATTTGGAATCCTGGGTCCAAGATGGATTAGGAAATCTCCAGGAACAAACAGGAATGAGTCTTCACATATGGGTACGTCGGTACCGACGGAGCCTGCGTGGGAACGCTCCCCAGCTTCCCAAAAAAGGAAAGCTTTTGGGAGCATCCCACAGCGCCTGCGCGCTGCCTTCCCGCCTTTCCTAACCGCCTCTCCCCAGTTCTTCTTTTCCGCGGAGCCAGCAGGTCGTGTTCCTGTCACCACTGAAGAAGTTCTTTGTTTTATTTTATTTCTTTGGTCGCGCGTCTGCCTTCTCCGACGTCGGACCGGTACCGCCGGTCTTTCTTTCTTTTCTTAAAAAAAAAAAAAAAGAACATATTTTTCCCTCACTTAGTGTGTTTTTCCTCTTTTGGGCCTTAGTCCTCACGAAAAATTTCCTCATGGAAAAACCAGCCTCCGGGTTTAAAAAATGCACTAAGTGCAGCGGTAGTATTTCTGTTACCGACACCCATGAATGGTGTCTCAAATGTTTGGGTCCTGACCACTCCATTTTGGATTGTTCGTCCTGCTCCTTGATGTCCAAACGAGGTTTACAGAACCGAGCAGCCAAGCTCCATGTTTTGTTTCCCTCTGATGCAGCTTCAGTGGCATCGACGTCTTCCAGGGCTTCTTCTTCCTCCCATGGATCTCAGGTAACCAAACATAAAACCAGCCGGTCCTCGAAGGGTAGATCTCCTTCCAAGCATCGAGATGCCTCCGGTCTTGCCCTCGAGGATCCTGCACCGTCAAAACTACCCCGGCGGGAAGCTCCGGCTTCCAAAGCTTCACCTATGGGGTTACAGGTTGACATCGATGTCACGGCCTCGACCGATCACCTGTTAGAATGCTCTGGGGTACCGGCACAACCTTCCGGTACCGAATTCCAGGCATTCATGGCGTCGATGGATCAGAATGTTCTGTCCATGCAGCAGGCTATCACTGCCTTCATTCAAGCTGCGACGCCGCTGATACCGACAACGGAGTTTGTTGTGGTATCGGCCCAGGTACCGGCACCAATGCCGGTACCGGTACCGACTGCATCGACATCGGCCATCGTCTGCAGTGGTTCCCTGCCCAGGGATGCCCATCGGTACCGAACCGGTACCGATAACGCCCGATGTCGATACGGCTCGGTACGCGTATCGAGCTTTGAAAGAGCACCCTGACAGTCGATACTTTGATTCCTCCGAAGATTCTGATGCATCGGAGGCGTCTGCTGAAGTATCCATAGCCCTTCCTGAAGAGCCTTCTTCTCCAAAAAGAAGAATGTCTCCTCCAGAAGACTTGTCCTTTCAAGACTTCATAAGAGAAGTGGCTAAAGGGCTTTCTATTTCAGTAACCTCTGAATAAGAGCCTAGAGCTAAAAAATTAGATATTTTAGGCTATTCTAAGGCTCCTAAGAAGGCAGTCACCTTGCCAATTCATGAGATTCTTTATGATCACATGATTGACTTATGGGAGACTCCTCTCACTATCTCTCCTCATTCTCGTAGGTTGGACACCATGTACCGTGTCCCTCCTTGTCCTGGTTTTCATAAAACACAGCTTCCTCACCATTCTATTGTGTTGGAGTCAGCTATGAAAAAGATAAAGAGTGCAAAAATACACTCCTCTGCTCCTCCAGGAAGAGAATGCAGGACCTTGGATGCTTTTGGTAGGAAAATCTTCCAAGCCAGTATGCTCATTGCCAGAATCAACTCCTATAGTCTTTATATGGGAATGTTTCTGAAAGAAGTTGCAGATAAGCTACACACTTTCCTCCCTTTTCTTCCAGAGGATAAAAGGGATGAATTTCTTATTTGGCTTAAGCATACTCAAGATATCTCAAAGTTTTCCAACCGTGCAGCTTTTGACTCCTTTGAGGGTGCCAGCAGAGCTTCGGCCATTGCCATAGCTGCACACAGAATTGCTTGGCTCCAAGCTTCTGATCTAGAATCTTGGGTCCAGGATGGCTTGGGAAATCTTCCCTGTACAGGAGAGAACCTGTTTGGCAAAGATTGGCAAATAAAAGCCACTCAAATGGATGCAGAAAATTCTGCATTGGATAGACTTTCAAAGTCAACCTCCATTCCTGCCAAGAAAAAACCTTTCAAGAAGTCTTTTTTCCTCAAGAAAGGCAGATTCCATCCTGCTTCTGGCCAACAATCATCTGCAGGTCGTTTTGCTGCTAAGCGTCAGCAACCTAAACAAGCCAGGCCTAAGCCTACAAGGGCTGCTGTAACTCAGCAGACCCAGCCTCCTCAGGGCTTTTGACTTGATGCTAGAGAACTTAGCCTTTCTGGCTCTGAAACAGCTAGAGCCTCTCACCATTCCAGGAAAGTTAGCTCATTTTGCTCCCAGATAGGAGCAAATTACAACAGAGCAGTGGGCCCTCTCCATCATAAGGGAGGGGTACAAACTTCATTTCTCAAACCTTCCTCCTCACACCATGGTGAAACATTTCAATTCTCCAACATCCCTCCTCGACCTTCTAGGTCAGGAGGTGGCTGCCCTTCTTGCCCAAGGGGCAATAGAAGAAGTACCTCTTCTTCAACAAGGATCAGGGTTTTATTCCCCCTACTTTCTGATCCCAAAGAAAACAGGGGGCTACAAACCCATATTAGATCTCAGAGAATTGAACAAATTTCTATGCAAGGAGAAATTCAAGATGCTTTCTCTGGGCACTCTCCTTCGATACCTTCAGAGTCAGGATTGGCTTTGTTCTCTAGATCTCAAGGATGCGTATACCCATGTCCTCATCCATCCATCTCACAGAAGGTTCCTCCATTTCCTTTTCCAAGGAAAGCATTACCAATACAGGGTGCTTCCCTTCGGTCTGGCCTCTGCTCCAAGAGTGTTCACCAAATGCATGGCAGTAGTAGCTGCATTTCTACGCACTCTGGTAATATTTGTATTCCCATACCTGGACGACTGGCTCATCCGAGCTCCATCTCAGTGAGAGGCCCAGACTTCCCTGGACTGCACAAGGCGCATTCTGCAGTATCTGGGACTTGTGGTAAACCTCCCAAAGTCCCATCTCACCCCTACTCAGTCCCTAGAGTTCATAGGGGCCTGGCTAGATACTACCACTGCAAGGGCCTCTCTTCCTCAGGCCCGTTGACTACGCCTAGTGCAGTTAGCCTCCCAGATTCAGTCAAAGAGCCATTTAACTGACCGGGAGATGCTACAACTCCTAGGCCACATGGCATCCACAGTGCATGTGGTCCCCTATGCTCGCCTTCACATGAGAGCAGCTCAATAGACTTTGTCCACTCAGTGGACTCAAGCATCAGGGGGTCTGTCAGACAAAATAGCAACCTCCAGGCACCTCTTTTGGTCTCTCCAGTGGTGGTAGTCCACCCAAAATCAGTTGCTGGGGTCCCCCTTCCAACAGTTGTTGCCCCAAGCAACCCTCACAACAGATGCCTCCCCAACAGGTTGGGGAGCTCATCTACAAGACCTCTCCACTCAGGGCACCTCTCTACATATCAACCACTTGGAGCTCCGAGCAGTTTTTCTAGCTCTCAAGGTCTTCCATACCTTGCTCAGCTACAAGACAGTCCTCATTCATACGGACAATCAGGTAGCCATGTTTTACATAAACAAGCAAGGAGGAACTGGTTCTCTGTTGCTTTGCAACGAAGCTTTAAGATTGTGGGCCTTCGCCAGAGAGCATCAAATCCATCTCCTGGCCGTATACCTTCCAGGAATCCAAAACTCTTGGTCAGACAGACTCAGTCGAGTTCTGCTTCCACACGAATGGTCCCTGCACATGGACCAGGTACTCAGAATCTTTCAAGAATGGGGAACCCGGGACATAGACCTCTTTGCAAGTCCGTGGAATGCCAAACTTCCCCGGTTCTGTTCCAGAATTCCGTGTCAGGGAGTTCAGGCCAAGGATGCCTTCCTCCTTCACTGGGGTCAAGACTTCCTGTATGCCTTTCCACCCATTCCCTTAATTGTTCAAGCTCCAGAGGGATAAAGGATCTATGATCCTCATAGCTCCACGCTGGCCACGCCAAGTGTGGTACCCTCTACTTCTGCATCTCTCTCAAGCTCCCTCCCTAGACTTGGTAGCTGCTCCAGACCTCCTGTCCCAGGAGGAGGGGGCTTTGTGGCACCCAAACCCCAAGTCCCTTCACCTCAGGGCTTGGTTGCTGAAGGCTTAGACCTTCAAGGTTGGAATCTTTCTCAGCAGGTGAAGGATATCCTCCATGCTTCCAGAAAACCTTCTACTAGACGTTCCTATGCTTTTAAATGGAAAAGGTTTTCCATTTGGTGTGCTGAGAAGGGTCTTGACCCTCTAGCACTACCTTTGAATTCTCTATTAGAATATCTCCTGCATCTATCCAATGCAGGCCTCAAGACGAATTCAGTAAGAGTCCATTTGAGTGCTATTGCAGCATCCCTTAAGCCTCTCAATGGACAGCCTATTTCCTCTCATCCTCTTATTGCAAGATTCATGAGAGGCCTAAAGATTAAACCTCCCATTAGGCCTCCTCCGGTGGCATGGGACTTAAATCTGGTTTTTGGTCAGCTTATGAAGCCGCCTTTTGAACCCTTAGCCACCACCTCCTTGAAATTTCTTTCCTGGAAGGTTATTTTCCTCATTGCAGTCACCTCAGCTCTCCGCATCAGTGAACTGCAGGCCTTAGTGGCTAATCCACCTTATACCAGGTTCCATCATGATAAGGTAGTCCTTAGGACCAATCCACACTTTCTCCAGGACCAAGCAGGAAGTCATTCCTCACTTATGGGTGACGTCGGCGCCGACGGAGCCCTCGCGGAGCAATTTTCCCCAGCTTTCGCAGAAAGCCTTTGGGAATTGCAGCGCGCATGCGCGGTCCCCTTCCCGCCCAGGGATGCCATCTTGCTCAGGCTCCTTTTTTCCGAGGAGCCCTACAGACGTAGTTTGTTGTCGCCGCTGAAAAAGTTGATTTCTTTAGTTTATTCTGTTATTTTCTCGGTTCATGTGTCCTCGTCCCGCCAGGCCTCGCATAAGGGGCCCGTTCACAGTTTTTATTTTCTTTTTTTCTCTCCAACTGGCGTTCCCGCCTGTTTCTCCTTCTTCCCTGGCAGCGCGGTCTTTCGACCTTGCAGGGGCCCTTTTTCACCCGATGGCTGCCAGCGGATTTAAAAAATGTGATCGTTGTGTCAAACTCATGTCTCTCACTGACACGCATGACTGCTGCCTCCGCTGCCTCGGGCCCGAACATAACCCTATGAGTTGCGGTCCGTGCAGCAAGATGTCCTCGAAGGCGCTAAGGAGTCGGCAGTCGCAAAGCGATAGAATCTTCTCTGACTCCACGTCCGGTCGGGCCTGGACCTCGTCAGAGGCCTCAACGTCTCGTGGCTCCGGCTCCGAGCCTCATCGGAGTTCTTCTGAGAGAGGGTCCCCCGGCCGGGAGCACCGTCGGGAGAAGAGGCCCGCGAGGGTGGTGTCGGAGGACGCGCCTGGTCCCTCGAGGGCCAGGTCGCTCAGCCCCGTCGGACGCCCCGGGTCCTCGGAGAGGCCGGTGAAGCTTCCTCGTCTTGAGATGGAGTCGTCTGGGCACGTGAGTGCTGTAGTCCTCCTGGACTCTCCCCCGGGAGAACCGACGTCGGACCCGACGCCGTCGGGACCCGAGTCGGCGGCTGCTGGGTCTTCTGAGCTTGGTCTCAGACTGACGACCTTGGAGCGCAGTATCGCTGCCTTCATGGACCAGCAGCGGGCATTGATCACCGGCCTCGCCAGTGCATCTGCCCCGACCACCGGGATGTCGACGCCCAAGTCGGCCCCGGAGGCCTTGTCGATCCTCGAATCCATACGAGCTCGAGTCGATCCTCGACCTAGGTCTCCCTCGGCTTCCCGTTCGGGACCGAGGTCCTCGACGCCGGCCTCGGCATCGGGGCGGAGGTCTCCGGCCCCCGCCCGCACGGAGCTCGATTCCTCCTCGGTGGAATCGGGCTGGGACACGGAGGAGAACGAGTCACCCGGTTCGTTTCAGACTCGGTGCGTCCCCTCCGACTCGCCCAAGTCGGAGCCTCGGAGGCGGTCCCCCCCGGAGGATACCCGGTTCTCAGATTTCGTGAGGGATATGGCCAGGGCTTTGGCCTTCCCCGCGGATCCGGAGGAGGAACCTCGAGCCGAAGAGCTCGAGGCCCTTCAATATGACTCCCCCCCGAAGGAGGCCTTTACTGTACCGGTTCCCCCGATGCTGGAGCGACTTCTCTTCCGCATGTGGGAGAGCCCGGCCTCGACGCCGGTGTTGAGCAAGCGGGTCGATTCCATGTATCGAGTCCGCAAGAGCCCCGGGTTCCAGAAGGCGCAACTACCACACCATTCTGTGGTGATGGAATCGGCCATGCATCGGCTTAAGAGTCAAAAGATGCACTCCTCGGTGCCTCCGGGTAAGGAGGCCCGGAACCTGGATGCCCTCGGTAGAAAGTGCTTCCAGGGCTCTATGCTTGCTTGTCGAGTCCAGACATATCAGCTGTATATGGGCATGTATCTTCGAGACCTGGCGAAAGAAATTGCGGAGTTCTCGGCCGGTCTCTCCGAGGAACCTTTGCAGCGGTTCCAGGCCTTGTCCACAGGGATTCGAGAGTGTTCTAAGTTCATTTCTCGAGCGGCCTACGATGTCTTCGAAGCATCGGCTCGGGTGGCCGGAGCCGGCATCGGGGCTCGCCGCCAGGCGTGGCTTCAGTCGTCCGACCTCGAGCCGTGGGTGCAGGACAAGTTGGTCGATGTTCCTTGCAGAGGTGAAAACCTCTTCGGCAAACCCATGGCCGAAAAGGCGGCGGAGCTCGAGTCGGAGACCCTCACCAGGGCTCGCCTTTCCAGAAAGACCTCTGCCCCTTCACAGAAGAAGAAGGGCTCGGGGAAAAAGCCTTTTTACCCGAGGAAGGTGTTTGCTTATAAGCAACACCACCCACAATATCAGGCCTCAGCAACCCCCCGTCAGGGGCAGCAGCCTAAGGGGCAGGGTAACGGATCCCGGAGGCAGAAAGCCCCCAAGCCCGCTACGCAGGCCCCGGCCCAGCAGGGTGGGGGTTTTTGACTATGCCCGCATAGCCTCTCCCCCTCAAGGGCCTTCGCCCAGCACGGGGGGCCGGCTGACCCACTTTGCCCACAGGTGGTCAGCCATAACATCCGATTCCTGGGTGCTGCAGGTGGTTCGAAGGGGCTGTCTCCTACATTTCCACCAGGTGCCTCCCCCCTACTTTCCAGGGGAGCCTCCCAGACCTGCTCTGCACAGGGACTTACTCCTTCAGGAGCTGCAAGGGCTGCTTCAAGAACGGGCTGTGGAGCCAGTGCCCCAACACCTGTGGGGTCACGGGTTTTACTCGAGATACTTCCTGATTCCAAAGAGAACAGGAGGCCTCAGACCCATTCTGGACCTACGCAACCTCAGCAAGTTCCTGCAGCGGGAAAAGTTCAAGATGCTTACCCTTGGAACCCTACTGCCCTACCTCCAGCAGGGAGATTGGCTATGCTCCTTGGATCTAAAGGATGCTTATACACACATCCTTATTCATCCGGACCACCGGCAATATCTAAGATTTGTGGTGGCAGGGAATCATTATCAGTACCACGTACTGCCCTTTGGACTGTCCTCCGCTCCCAGGGTGTTCACGAAGTGCCTGGCAGTGGTGGCAGCCTTCCTGAGGCTTCAAGGCCTCTTCGTCTTTCCATACCTGGACGACTGGCTCATCCGGGCGTCGTCGGCTCCAGAGGTTACTCGGGCCATTCAACGCACAGTGGCTCTGCTTCAGCACTTGGGCTTCGTCATAAACTTCGAAAAGTCCGCTTTGCTCTCCTCTCAGGATCTCGAGTTCATAGGGGCATGGCTGGACACCTTGCAGGCTCGTGCCTTCTTGCCTCTGGAACGGGCCAACAGGCTCATAGCCCTAGCTGGCAGGTTCAACAGCATGTCGCCGGTCCCTGCCAGACAGTTCCTGCAGCTGCTCGGGCACATGGCCTCCACGGTCCATGTCACCCCGAATGCCCGTCTACATATGAGACCTGCTCAGTGGAGCCTTCGCACTCAATGGCATCAGGCCACAGGGAGGCTGTCGGACCTGATACAGATTTCCGACCGTCTGGTCTCCTCCCTGCAATGGTGGCTTCACCTGCCCAACCTGGTGCTCGGTATGACCTTTCAGTCTCCCCCACCGTCCCGGGTGCTCACGACAGATGCCTCTCTCCTGGGATGGGGGGCGCATTGTCAAGGGACATGCACTCAAGGCCTCTGGACACCTTGGAAGGCCGCCCAGCAGATAAACTTCCTGGAGCTCCGGGGGATCCGCCTAGCTCTGCGGGCCTTCTCTCACCTCACAGTTTGTCAGTCCATACTGGTGCAGACGGACAATCAGGTTGCAATGTTCTACGTGAACAAACAGGGAGGCACGGGCTCCCTCCTTCTATGCCAGGAGGCTCGGAGACTGTGCTCCTGGGCAGTCGGTCACGACATCCTCCTCAAGGCGGTTTACCTGCCAGGGCAGGACAATTGCCTGGCGGACAAACTGAGCCGGATTCTGCAGCCGCACGAATGGAGGTTGAACCCCGCAGTGGTCCAACAGCTCTTCCGCCGGTGGGGCTCTCCCACCGTGGATCTCTTTGCCAGTCCCCTGAACCGTCAGCTTCCCAGGTTCTGCTCCCGGCACCCGCATCCGCTCAGAGTAGCGCCGGATGCTTTCCTCATCTCGTGGTCCAGGGGTCTGCTGTATGCCTTCCCTCCCACACCACTTGTGTCCCGGACATTGTTCAAAGTTGTCCAGGACAGGGCCTCCGTGATCCTGGTAGCGCCCCGGTGGCCGAGACAACCGTGGTTCCCTCTGCTTCTACAGCTAGCAGTGGACACCCCTCTTCCTCTGGGGTTTCGGCCCGATCTCCTGACCCAGGATCAGGGTACTCTTCTGCACCCCAACCTCCGGGCCCTGCACTTGATGGCCTGGCTGCTGAAAGGGTAGTCCTAGCTCCGCTTCTGCTACCCCCGGAGGTGGAAGCCGTCGTCCTAGCGTCTCGGCGTCCTTCCACCCGGACGTCTTACGCCCTCAAATGGCGTCGCTTCTCGGTCTGGTGTGCTCAGCGATCGGAGGACCCCTTCGCCTGTTTAGTATCGGTGGTACTGCAGTATTTGCTTCACCTCTCCGATCTAGGCCTCAAATCCAACTCTGTCAGAATCCACCTCAGTGCTCTCTCCGCGCACCATTCACCGGTGGAAGGCCAGCCTCTCTCCTCGCACCCCTTGGTGGCGCGTTTTCTTAGAGGCCTCCTTCTGCTCAAACCTCCGCTGCGCCCTCCAGCCCCTGACTGGGACCTCAATGTGGTTCTGCAAAGGCTTACCTGTCCGCCTTTTGAACCCATGGCTACCTGCCCTCTTCGTTTCCTCTCCTGGAAAACTCTCTTCTTGGTAGCCCTTACTTCCGCGAGGCGCGTAAGTGAGCTACAAGCCCTAGTGTCGGAGCCCCCGTACACTAGGTTCTACAGGAATAGGGTAGTCCTGAGGACCCACCCTAAGTTTCTTCCAAAGGTGGTCTCCCACTTTTACATCAACCAGGAGGTGGTTCTTCCGACCTTCTTTCCCAGGCCGCATACCAGCCGAGCTGAGTCTGTTCTGCATACCCTGGACTGTCGAAGAGCCTTGTCCTTCTACCTTGATCGTACACGAGAGCATAGAAAAGCTGTCCAGCTTTTCGTATCTTTTGACCCCAATCGGTTGGGGGTACCTGTCTCTAAACATACCCTGTCCATCTGGGTGGCCGACTGTATCGCCTGGGCTTACGGGGCAGCCGGCCTCTCCTTGGAGAGTCGCGTCACGGCTCATCGTGTCCGGGCGAAGGCTGCGTCCGTGGCTCATCTTCGCTCTGTTCCATTGGCAGACATCTGCCGGGCCGCTACTTGGTCTACAAGCCAGATCTTTGCGTCTCATTACTGCCTGGAGAGGGAGTCTCGCAGGGACAGTGCTTTCGGTCAGGCAGTCCTCCGCATTCTCTTTGAGGTTTAGGCAACTCCTACCCTCCGGCCCTGGTGTTGGGCTACCGGCCGGATTCGTATTCAGAGAAGATTCCTCCCTCTGTACTGTTGAGCTTGGGGGAGCTCTTTAGGCTTGAGGTCTCCGGTAGCCTTAAGCTTGGGAGTCCCATAAGTGAGGACTGACTTCCTGCTTGGTCCTGGAGAAAGAGTAGTTACTCACCTGTAACAGGTGTTCTCCAGGAGCAGCAGGAATCAGTCCTCACTACCCTCCCTCCTCCCCTTGGAGTTGCAGTAATTTTTATTGCATAGCTTTGCTAACTTTTTTGCTGTCTTTCCGCTATGTCATCAGACTGAGCAAGATGGCATCCCTGGGCGGGAAGGGGACCGCGCATGCGCGCTGCAATTCCCAAAGGCTTTCTGTGAAAGCTGGGGAAAATTGCTCCGTGAGGGCTCCGTCGGCGCCGACGTCACCCATAAGTGAGGACCGATTCCTGCTGCTCCTGGAGAACACCTGTTACAGGTGAGTAACTACTCTTTATGCCTAAAGTGGTCTCACCTTTTCATCTTAATCAGGAGGTGTATTTACCTGTCTTTTTTCCAGGTCCTCATGCATCAAGTGCAGAGAGGAATCTTCATACCCTGGATTGTAAGAGAGCTCTTGCCTTTTACTTACAAAGGACACAGCAACATAGAAAGTCTTCTCAACTCTTTGTTGTTTTTGATCCCTCTCATTTGGGACTTCCAGTCTCTAAGAGGACACTGTCCAATTGGATTGCTCAGTGTATTTCTTTCGCCTACCAGAGTAAGAACCTTTCTCTGGAGGGCCATGTCACGGCTCATAATGTGAGGGCCATGGCCACTTCTATGGCTCATCTAAATTCTGTGTCCATCGACCAGATCTGTCGAGCGGCCACCTGGGCCTCGGTTCATACCTTCACAGCCCATTACTGTTTGGACAAGGACTCTCGCCGGGATGCCTTGTTTGTTCAGGCTGTTCTCAAACACCTGTTCCATGCTTAATCAACTCCTACCCTCCTTCCCTGGATGGATGCCCGAGATCCATAGGAGGAGATAGAGCCCTTCTCAGGGTCTCACAACCTTGGGGATCTCCCAGGCATCTCTAGCTAGGGAGTCCCCATATGTGAAGGCTCATTCCTGCTTGTTCCTGGAGATAGCACAGTTACTTACCTGTAACAGGTGATCTCTGGGAACAGCAGGAATAAGTCTTCACAACCCACCCGCCTCCCCTAGGAGTTGTATCTCTCTCTCTATCTATCTTTCCTTTCCTCTCTCTCTTTGTCTCAGCTTTAAAACTCGAACTGGGGAGAGGCGGTTAGGAAAGGCGGGAAGGCAGCGCGCAGGCGCTGTGGGATGCTCCCAAAAGCTTTCCTTTTTTGGGAAGCTGGGGAGCGTTCCCGCGCAGGTTCCGTCGGTACCGACATACCCATATGTGAAGACTTATTCCTGCTGTTCCCAGAGATCACCTGTTACAGGTAAGTAACTGTGCTATCTTCCTTGTACAGGTGAAAACCTTTTTGGAAAGGATTGGCAAGCAAAGGCCACTCAGATGGATGCTGAAAATTCTGCTTTAGATAGACTTTCAAAGTCTACTTCTGCTCCTCTTAATAAAAGGTTGTTCAAAAAGGCTTTTTATCCCAAAAAGGGGAGATATTATCCTGTTTATGGTCAGCAGATATCTTCTGCAGGTCGTTTTGCTGCAAAGCGTCAGCAACAACCTAAACAGGCCAAGCCTAAGGCTGCAAGGACTGCTACGGCCCAACAGCCTCAGCCTCCTCAGGGCCTTTGACTTACAACTAGAGAACTTAGACTTTCTGGCTCTAGAAAAACTCTCACTATTCCAGGAAGGTTAGCTCACTTTGCTCCCAGATGGGAACAAATCACAGCAGAGCAATGGACCTCTCCATCATAAGGGAGGGGTACAAGCTTCATTTCTTAAACCTTCCTCCTCACACCATGGTGAGACAGTTCAATTCTCCAACATCTCTCCTCGACCTTTTGGGTCAGGAGATTGCTACCCTTCTTGCCCAAAAAGCAATAGAAGTACCCCTTCTTCAACAGGGCTCAGGGTTCTACTCCCCCTATTTTCTTATCCCAAAGAAAACAGGGGGCTACAGACCCATTTTAGGTCTCAGAGAATTGAACAAGTTTCTATGCAAGGAGAAATTCAAGATGACTTCTCTCAGTCAGGATTGGCTTTGTTCTCTAGATCTCAAGGATGCGTACACCCAAGTCCTCATCCATCCAACACACAGAAGGTTCCTTCGGTTCCTTTATCAAGGAAAGCACTACCAATACAGAGTGCTTCCTTTCGGTCTGGCCTCTGCACCAAATGCATGGCAGTAGTAGCTGCATTTCTACGCACTCTAGGAATATTCGTATTCCCATATCTGGACGACTGGCTTATCCGAGCTCCATCCCAGTCAGAGGCCCAGACTTCCCTAGCCTGCACAAGGCGTGTTCTTCAGTATCTGGGACTTGTAATAAACATCCCAAAATCCCATCTCACCCCCTACTCAGTCACTAGAGTTCATAGGGGCCTTGCTGGATACCACAACTGCAAGAGCCTATTTTCCCCAGGCCCGTTGCCTACGCTTGGTGCAGTTAGCCTCCCAGATTCAGTTAATGTCCCATTTAACTGCTCGAGAGATGTTACAACTGTTAGGCCACATGGCATCCACCATGCATGTGGTTCCTTACGCTCGCCTTCACATGAGGGCAGCTCAATGGACTTTATCCACCCAATGGACCCAGGCATCAGGGTGCCTGTCACACAAAATAGCAACCTCCAGTCGCCTTTTTTAGTCTCTCCAGTGGTGGAAGTCCACTCAAAACCTGTTGCTGGAGTCCCCCTTTCAACAGTTGTTACCCCAAGCAACCCTTACAACAGATGCCTCTCCAAGGGGTTGGGGAGCTCATCTACAAGATCTCTCCACCCAGGGCATCTGGTCTCCACAGGAGACTTCTCTACATATCAACCTCTTGGAGCTCAGAGCAATTTTTCTAGCTCTCTTCCACACCCTGCTCAGCTGCAAGACAGTCCTCATCCACACGGACAACCAAGTAGCCATGTTCTACGTGAACAAGCAGGGCGGGACTGGCTCTCTGTCGCTTTGCAACGAAGCTTTGAGATTGTGGGCCTTCGCCAGAGAGCATCAAATTCATCTTCTAGCAGTATATCTTCCAGGAGTTCAAAACTCTTGGGCAGACAAACTCAGTCGAGTTCTGCTTCCACATGAGTGGTCCCTCCATATGGACCAGATAGCCAGAATCTTTCGGATTTGGGGAACCCTGGACATAGACCTCTTTGCAAGTCCGTGGAATGCCAAACTTCCCCGGTTCTGTTCCAGAATTCCGTGTCAGGGAGTTCAGGCCAAGGATGCCTTCCTCCTTCACTGGGGTCAAGGCTTCCTTTACGCCTTTCCACCCATTCCCCTAATTCCCAAAACTCTCTTCAAGCTTCAGAGAGATCGAGGGTCTATGATCCTCATAGCACCACGTTGGCCATGACAAGTGTGGTACCCTCTACTTCTGCATCTCTCTCAAGCTCCTTCCCTGGACTTGGGATCTGCTCCAGACCTCCTGTCCCAGGAGGAGGGAACGTTATGGCATCCAAATCCCCAGTCTCTCCATCTCAGGGCCTGGTTGCTGAAGGCCTAGACCTTCAAGATTTGCATCTTTCTCAGCAGGTGAGGGTTATCCTTCATGCTTCCAGAAAGCTTTCCACTAGACGTTCCTATGCTTTTAAATGGAAAAGGTTTACCATTTGGTGTGCAGAGAAGGGTCTTAACCTCCTTGCAATACCTCTGAATTCTTTACTAGAGTATTTGCTGCATTTATCCCATGCAGGCCTTAAAACGAATAAAGTAAGAGTCCATTTGAGTGCTATTTCAGCATCCTTCAAGCCTCTCCATGGACAGCCTATTTCCTCTCATCCTCTTATTGCAAGATTCATGAGAGGCCTTCTTTTAACTAAACCTCCCATTAGACCACCTCCAGTGGCATGGGATTTGAATCTAGTTCTTGGTCAGCTTATGAAGCCACCCTTTGAACCCTTAGCCACTACCTCCTTGAAATTCCTTTCCTGGAAGGTTATTTTTCTCATTGCAGTCACCTCAGCTCGCCGCATCAGTGAGCTGCAAGCCTTGGTGACTAATCCTTCTTATACAAGGTTCCATCATGACAAGGTAGTCCTCAGGACCAATCCACACTTTATGCCTAAAGTGGTCTCACCTTTTCATCTGAACCAGGAGGTGTATTTACCTGTCTTTTTTCCAGGACCTCATGCATCAAGTGCAGAGAGGAATCTCCATACCCTGGATTGTAAGAGAGCACTCGCTTTTTACTTACAATGGAAACAGCAACATAGAAAGTCCTCTCAACTCTTTGTTGCTTTTGATCCCTCACATTTAGGACTTCCAGTCTCTAAGAGAACACTGTCAAATTGGATTGCTCAGTGTATTTCTTTCGCCTACCAGAGTAAGAACCTTTCTCTGGAGGGCCATGTCACAGCTCACAATGTGAGTGCCATGGCAGCCTCTATGGCTCATCTAAACTCTGTGTCCATCGACCAAATCTGTCGAGCGGCCACCTGGGCCTTGGTTCATACCTTTACAGCCCATTACTGCTTGGACAAGGACTCCCGCCGGGATGCCTTGTTTGGTCAGGCTGTTCTCAAACACCTGTTCCATACCTAATCAACTCCTACCCCCATCCCTGGTTGGATGCCCGAGATCCATGGGGGGAGGTAGAGCCCTTCTCAGGGACTCACAAGCTTGGGGATCTCCCTGGCATCTCCAGCTGGGGAGTCCCCATATGTGAAGACTCATTCCTGCTTGTTCCTGGAGATAGCACAGTTACTTACCTGTAACAGGTGATCTCTGGGAACAGCAGGAATAAGTCTTCACAACCCACCCATCTCCCCTAGGAGTTGTATCTCTCTATCTTTCCTTTCCTCTCTCTCTCTTTGTCTCAGCTTTAAAACTCGAACTGGAGAGAGGCGGTTGGGAAAGGCGGGAAGGCAGCGCGCAGGCGCGGTGGGATGCTCCCAAAAGCTTTCTTTCTGGATGCTGGGGAGCGTTCCCGCGCAGGCTCCGTCGGTACCGACGAAACCCATATGTGAAGACTTAATCTCCAGGAACAAGCAGGAATGAATCTTCACATATGGGTATCGTCGGTACCGACGGAGCCTGCGCGGAAACGCTCCCCAGCATCCTGAAAGAAAGCTTTTGGGAGCATCCCACAGCGCCTGTGCGCTGCCTTCCCGCCTTTCCCAACTGCCTCTCTCCAGTTCTTCTTTTCCGCGGAGCCAGCAGGTCGTGTTTCCTGTCACCGCTGAAGAATTTCTTATTTTCTTTTCTTTTTCTTTAGTCGCGTGTCTGCCTTCTCGATTCTGCACCGGTACCACCGGTTCTTTTTCTTTCTTTAAAAAAACAAAACAAAAACAAAAAATACTTCTACTCTTTTCAGTGCATTTTCTTCTGGGGTCTTAGGCCTACAGAGATATTTTTCCCTCATGGAAAAACCCGCCTCCGGGTTTAAAAAATGCACAAAGTGCAGTAGCACTATTTCTGTTACCGACACCTATGATTGGTGTCTAAAATGTTTAGGTCCTGACCACTCCATTGCGGATTGTGAGTCCTGTTCCATGATGTCCAAAAGAGGGTTACAGAATCGGGCAGCTAAGCTCAGTACCCTGTTTCCCTCCGATGCAGCTTCCGTGGCATCAACGTCTTCCAGGGCTTCTTCTTCATCCCATGGATCTCAGGTAACCAAACTTAAATCTGGCCGGTCCTCAAAGAGTTCATCTCCCTCTAAGTATCGAGATGCCCCCGGGCTTACTCTTGAGGATACCACACCGGCAAAATTACCACGGCGGGAGGCTCCGGCTTCCAAAGCACTACCTATGGGGTCACAGGTTGACATCGATGGCTCGGCCTCGACCGATCACCTGTTACAATGTTCTGGGGTACCGGCTGTCTCCACTGGTACCGATATCCAGACATTGATGGCGTCAATGGATCAGAATATTCTGACCATGCAGCGTGCCATCACGGCATTCATTCAAGCTGCAACGCCTACGGTACCACAACAAACCCCGTTGTCAGTACCCGTACCGATCCCGGTACAGGATCCGATTCCGGTTCCGATACCAGTACCGCTTGCATCGACATCAGCATCGACGGCAGCGGTACGCTATCCAGTAATGCCTATCAGTACCGGCCCGGTACCGATTACTCCCGATGTCAATACCTCCCGGTACGCGTATCGGGCTCTACGAGAGCATCCAGACAGTCGATACTTTGATTCTTCTGAAGACTCTGATTCTTCAGAGGCCTCAATTGAAGCATCGGGGATCCTTCCTCATGAATCCTCTTCTCCAAAAAGGAGAATGTCGTCTCCTGAAGACTTGTCTTTTCAGGACTTTATTAGGGAGGTGGCCAAAGGCCTGTCCATCTCAGTGACCTCTGAGACTGAACCTAGAGCCAAAAAATTAGATATCCTACAATATCCTAAGGCTCCTAAAGAGGCAGCCACCTTACCAATACATGAGATTCTTTATGAACACATGTTGGGCATATGGGAGACTCCTCTTTCCACCTCCCCTCATTCCAGGCGGTTGGACACCATGTATCATGTTCCTCCTTGTCATGGGTTTCATAAAACTCAGCTTCCTCACCACTCCATTGTGGTAGAGTCTGCTATGAAAAAGATCAAGAGTACAAAAAGGCACTCCTCTGCTCCTCCAGGAAGAGAATGCAGAACCCTAGATGCCTTTGGCAGGAAAATATTCCAGGCCAGTATGCTTGTAGCCAGAATCAACTCCTATAGTGTCTATATGGGGATGTTTCTAAAAGAAGTTACAGATCATCTGCAAACCTTATCTCCTTTTATGTCAGAAGATAAGAGAGAAGAATATATCACCTGGCTTAAACAGGCACAGGATGTATCCAAGTTTTCCAACCGTGCAGCCTTTGACTCTTTTGAGGGAGCCAGTAGAGCCTCGGCTATTGCCATAGGTGCACGCAGAGTTGCTTGGTTGCAAGCCTCTGATTTGGAATCCTGGGTACAGGATGGTCTAGGTAACCTTCCCTGTACAGGCGAAAACCTGTTTGACAAAGATTGGCAAGCAAAGGCCAACCAGATGGATGCTGAAAATTCTGCTTTAGATAGACTTTCAAAGTCTACTACTGCTTCTTTCAAAAAGAGGTTGTTCAAAAAGGGATCTTTCCCAAAGAAAGGAAAATTTTCTTCTTATGGTCAGGCCTCTTCTCAAGGTCGTTTTGCTACAAAGAGACAGCAACAACCAAAACAGGCCAAAAACCAGGCTGCAAGGACTGCCACGGCCCAACAGCCTCAGCCTCCTCAGGGCCTGTGACTTTCCACTAGAGAACTTAGCCTTTCTGGCTCTAGAAAATCCAGAGTCCCTCACCATCCCAGGAAGGTTAGCTCACTTTGCTCCCACATGGGAACAAATCATGGCAGAGCAGTGGACCCTCTCCATCATAAGGGAAGGGTACAAACTTCATTTCTTAAAGCTTCCTCCTCACACCATGGTGAAACAGTTCAATTCTCCAACATTTCTCCTCAACCTTCTAGGTCAGGAGATTGCTACCCTTCTTGCCCAAGGGGCAATAGAAGAAGTACCCCTTTTTCAACAGAGCTCAGGGTTCTACTCCCCCTATTTTCTCATTCCAAAGAAAACAGGGGGCTACAGACCCATATTAGATCTCAGAGAATTGAACAAGTTTCTATGCAAGGAGAAATTCAAGATGACTTCTCTCGAAACTCTCCTTCCATACCTACAGAGTCAGGACTGGCTTTGTTCTCTAGATCTCAAGGATGCGTACACCCATGTTCTCATCCATCCAACACACAGAAGATTCCTTCGCTTCCTGTACCAAGGAAAGCACTACCAATACAAAGTGCTTCCTTTTGGTCTGGCATCTGCTCCAAGAGTGTTCACAAAATGCATGGCAGTAGTGGCTGCATTTCTACGCACTCTGGGAATATTCGTATTCCCATATCTGGACGACTGGCTCATCCGAGCTCCATCCCAGTCAGAGGCCCAGACTTCTCTAGCCTGCACAAGGCCTGTTCTTCAGTATCTGGGACTGGTAATCAACATTCCAAAATCCCATCCTACCCCTACTCAGTCTCTAGAGTTCATAGGGGCCTTACTGGATACTACAACTGCAAGGGCCTATCTTCCCCAGGCCCGTTGCCTACGCTTGGTGCAGTTAGCCTCCCAGATTCAGTTAAAATCCCATTTAACTGCTCGAGAGATGTTGCAACTTTTAGGCCACATGGCATCCACGGTGCATGTGGTTCCCTATGCTCGCCTTCACATGAGAGCAGCTCAGTGGACCCTATACACCCAATGGACCCAGGCATCAGGTTGCCTGTCAGACAAGATAGCAACCTCCAGTCGCCTATTTTCGTCCCTCCACTGGTGGAAGTCCACTCAGAATCTGTTGCTGGGGTCCCCCTTTCAACAGGTGTTACCCCAAGCAACCCTTACAACAGATGCCTCTCCAAAGGGTTGGGGTGCTCATCTACAAGATCTCTCGACCCAAGGCATCTGGTCTCCACAGGAGACATATTTTCATATCAACCTCTTAGAGCTCAGAGCAATCTTTCTAGCTCTGAGTCTTCCACACCCTGCTCATCTACAAGACAGTCCTAATCCACACGGACAACCAGGTAGCTATGTTCTACCTGAACAAGCAGGGAGGAACGAAGCTCTGAGATTGTGGGCCTTCGCCATAGAGCATCAAATCCATCTCATGGCAGTATATCTTGCAGGAGTTCAAAACTCTTGTGCAGACAGACTCAGTCGAGTTCTGCTTTCGCACGAATGGTCCCTCCATGGGGACCAGATAGCCAGAGGTTTTCGGGTTTGGGGTACCCCAGACATAGACCTGTTTGCAAGTCCGTGGAATGCCAAACTTCCCCGGTTCTGTTCCAGGATTCCATGTCAAGGAGTTCAGGACAAGGATGCCTTCCTCCTTCATTGGGGGCAAGATTTCCTCTATGCCTTTCCACCTTTTCCCCTAATCCCCAAGACTCTGTTCAAGCTTCAGAGAGACAAAGGAACTATGATCCTCATAGCACCACTTTGGCTACGCCAAGTGTGGTACCCTCTACTTCTACATCTCTCTCAAGCTCCCTCCCTAGACCTGGGGTCTGCTCCAGATCTCCTCTCCCAGGAGGAGGGAACCTTGTGGCACCCAAATCCTCAGTCTCTTCATCTCAGGGCCTGGTTGCTGAAGGCCTAGACCTTCAAGATTTACAACTTTCTCAGCAAGTGAAGGATATTCTTCATGCTTCCAGAAAGCCTTCCACCAGACGCTCATATGCTTTTAAATGGAAAAGGTTTTCCATTTGGTGTGCACAGAAGGGTCTCAACCCTCTTGCAATACCTTTGCATTCTTTACTAGACTATTTGCTGCATTTATCCCATGCAGGCCTTAAAACAAATTTGATCAGAGTCCATTTGAGTGCTATTGCAGCATCCCTTAAGCCTCTCAATGGACAACCTATTTCCTCTCATCCTTTTATAGCAGGATTCATGAGAGGCCTTCTTTTGACTAAACCTCCCATTAGACAACCTCCAGTGGCCTGGGACTTGAATCTGGTTCTTGGCCAGCTTATGAAGCCACCCTTTGAACCCTTAGCCACTACCTCCTTAAAATTCCTTTCCTGGAAGGTTATTTTTCTCATTACAGTCACCTCAGCTCGCCGTATCAGTGAGTTGCAAGCTTTAGTGGCTAATCTTCCTTATACAAGGTTCCATCATGACAAGGTAGTCCTCAGAACTAATCCTCACTTTATGCCTTAAGTGGTCTCACCTTTTCATCTAAACCAGGAGGTCTTTTTACCTGTCTTTTTTCCATGACCTCATGCATCAAGTGTAGAGAGGAATCTTCATACCCTGGATTGTAAAAGAGCACTTGCTTTCTACTTACACAGGACACAGCAACATAGAAAGTCCTCTCAACTTCTTGTTGCTTTTGATCCTTCTCATTTAGGACTTCCAGTCTCTAAGAGAACTCTGTCCAATTGGATTGCTCAGTGTATTTCCTTCGCCTACCAAAGTAAGAACCTTTCTCTGGAGGGCCATGTCACAGCTCACAATGTGAGGGCCATGGCAACCTCTATGGCTCATCTAAACTCTGTGTCCATCGACCAAATCTGTCGAGCGGCCACCTGGGCATCGGTTCATACCTTCACAGCCCATTACTGTTTGGACAAGGACTCCCGCCGGGATGCCTTGTTTGGTCAGGCTGTTCTCAAACACCTGTTCCATACCTAATCAACTCCTACCCTCCATCTCTTAACTGGATGCCTGAGATTCATGGGTACAGGTAGAGCCCTTCCCAGGGACTCACAGTCTGGTTGATCTCCCAGGCATCTCTAGCTGGGGAGTCACCATATGTGAAGACTCATTCCTGCTTTTTCCTGGAGATAGCACAGTTACTTACCTGTAACAGGTGATCTCTGGGAACAGCAGGAATAAGTCTTCACAACCCACCCACCTCCTCTAGGAGTTGTATCTCTCTATCTATCTTTCCTTTCCTTTCTCTCTCTCTTTGTCTCAGCTTTAAAACTCGAACTGGAGAGAGGCGGTTGGGAAAGGCGGGAAGGCAGCGCGCAGGCACTGTGGGATGCTCCCAAAAGCTTTCTTTCAGGACGCTGGGGAGTGTTCCCGCGCAGGCTCTGTCGGTACCTACGATACCCATATGTGAAGACCTATTCCTGCTGTTCCCAGAGATCACCTGTTACAGGTAAGTAACTGTGCTTTCCTGCTGTTCCCAGAGATCACCTGTTACAGGTAAGTAACTGTGCTTTCCCTTTCCCTAGAGGGCTTACCATCTAAGTTTGTAGCTGAAGCAATGGCAGGAGACGCGACTTATCTAAGATTATAAGAAGTGTCAGTGGTATTTTTGAACCTTGACTTCCATAGCTCTCAACCCATTCCAACCATTAGATGACTACTCCACACCTGCTGGAATTTTCTACCTAGGAATGTGATGGTAAACATGGACAAACAAGCATGGTGTGTTCTATCAAACCTCTGTTTCTTAGTAGATAAATATCATCGCCATTTTTCAGACGACATTAGGTTGCCAACTAAAGCACTTGTAGCTTAAAACTGAAGTGCACTCTATACTTCTCATATCCTGATTTCATTTTTTGTTTTGTGGGTAGTTGCAGGGAGAGTGAGGCTCCCCAAGATCAGAACCATGATCCTGTGGTCAGTGGTGATGGACAGAGACACGTTGACCCTATACCTGAGTTTGTCCTACATCCAGGCCAGTTCAGCATCGTTCTTTGCGTGGACTTCATTGAAACTACTGGGTAAGACTTGTTCTGGGATAGGGCAGTATTTGTGGAAAAAGCTTGAATTGGTGCTGCCCTGCTATACTTTTCTGTGGATTTTGTTTCTTTGAAGCTTGAATTCTGCATAGACAAACAGGATAGTGAGTTCTTGCATATGGGGGTGATATCATAGACAGAGCCCAGCGTGGGAGCAGTTCCAGCTCTTTCCTGAAGCTCTTGGAAGTGCTCCATTGCATTCTACGGAGCCAACAGGTCACATTGGCAGAAGCTCCACATACACCTGCGTCTTTTGTATTTTTGCCTCATTTTCACATTCCTTTTTGTAAATTAGTCGCACATCTTGTCACTGTCAGGTATTTTCAATTCCCATTGGAGGGAGGAGTGGCTTAGTGGTTGGGGCAAGTTACCTCAGGCCGGAAGGTCGGGCATTCACATCCCACTAGAGGACAGCAACCTTGGGCCGGAAGGACTGGGGTTTCTAGTCCCACAGGTGCTCCTTGTGGTCTTGGGCACTTAACCCTCCATTGCCCATGTTCCCTGTAAAATAGTTATCTCCAAGTTATAATGCCCTTTTCAATGTAATTTCAGTTTGTTCAATGTAAACCACCTTGATATCATGAAAGGCGGTATATAAGAAATGTTAAATAAATAAGTTTCTTAGTTAGATTTTTCAACTGTTTTTATTTTATGTCTTTTGTGTCACCTGGTAGGCCTCAGACACCACGATCGGGAGTATTTTTGTCAAATTAGAGTTGTATGATTTTGTTGCAGCTTTCTTTTTCAGCAACATGTCCCAGAAAAACTCCCCAATGGATTTAAGAGGCGTACCAGATGCACCAGGACATATCCTTGACTGATACCCATAACTGGTGCCTGCTGACCCCTTTCATTGCAGTTTATGTTCCGTCTTGGTTGCCAATCTCTACCGCAGCTATGAGCTAGTCTTTGGCCGCAGAAGAAGGCTTGCAGATGATTGCAACATTCCAGAAGCTGCTTAAGACCCATCTATTTAAGGAACATTTTGACGACATTACATGACCTGCCTCCCATCTCCTTATTCCTCTTAGTTCATTCTCCTTCCCCCCCCCCAAGAAACCCTCAGATGTAGCAACTCTTTAAAGGTATATAGTTACCCTGTTCTGTGTTATATATATTCTCCAGGAACAAGCAGGAAGTCAGTCCTCACATATGGATGATGGCGCCGATGGAGTCCACTTGGAGCATTTCCCCAGCTTTCAAAGAAAGCCTTTGGGATATGCTACCACGCATACATGGTCCTCTTCCCGCCCAAGGGTGCCATCTTGCTCAATCTCTCTTTTTCCTTGGAGCCCAATGGACGTCTGTCCTGTTTCCCCGTAAAAATTCTTGTTAATTATCCTTAAAATAGTTAGTTTCTCAGTTTGCATACCAGTTCCTCTTCCCGCCTCGAGCCGGCGCCATCACTGGTGCTGTTCTCGGCTCCTTTTGTCTTTTTTGATTGAGGCTCACCTCGACCGGCATTCGCGTCCTTTTTCGCCCGGGTGTCGTCGATCCCGTCCGGGTGTTCCCCACCATGTCCCCCAGCAGGTTCAAAAAAATGACCACTGCAGTCAAACGATGTCAGTGACCAACACTCATGACTGCTGCCTACCCAGGCCATGATGCCTAAAACCAATAAAAAGAAGTCTGAGTTGCAGGATAAACTGTTCCCCAGGTCTGACTTGGCACCGACCTCCCCGACACAGAACTCCAAGCCCAGCATGTTGCGTAAGGTCCAAGTGTCCTCGGAGGCCCGCGGCAGCAGCTCCTCCAAGAAGACCTTGGACTCCGAGCGAAAGAAGAAAAAATCCTCGAAGTCTGCTGAGATTGCACCGGAGAAACCTGGTAAAACCGCCTGGAGGGACTTGAGCAGCTCCGAGAAGTCCCCTACCAAGGTTCTCAAGAAGGATTCTTCGGCCGGCAGAGACTGTGCGAGGTTCCTCAAGACTCTAGTCCTTGTCAGGGATGCACTTGCGAGAGTGCCGGCGCCAGGCCCGAGGTCCTCAGTGCCCGCACCGAAAGCTGCGGAGCCTTCTGATTTGGAAGCCAGAATGATAGTCTTAGAGCAGAATATCACTGCTATCCTGACCCTACACAGGCAATGATGACTGGTTCATCCTCATCATCTGCCCCAACGACTGGGCTCCCAATTGCGGAATCGTCCCCGGTCATCGAGCCAAGTTCCGAGCACCATCGGCCTTGGGTAAGCCCTCGGAACCGGTCGAGATCTCTGTCCCATTCCTCAAGCATCTGATCCTTTGCGGCTAGTTTCTGTGACTCAGATCCCAGGTCCTCTGGAGGCTGCTGACCACTCGGCTGCAGCCTCAACGTGATGAGTTGCAGGGCCTCGGACTCGTCATCACTGCTCGATTCCGAGTGGGAGACCGACGACAAGGTATCCCCAAAAACCAAGCTGCACCGGGATATTCCCTCAGAACCGGTGCCCCGGCGCTATTCTCCTCTGGAAGATGTGGCCTTCCACAACTTTGTCAAGGATATGGCCAGAGCCCTCTCTGTGCAAACCAAGAAAGAGGAAGACCCGCGCACTGAGGAACTCGAGATTTTCCAGTATGAATCTCCATCCAAGGAGACTCTCATGGCGCCCATGCAGGCGATTCTCGAGCGGCTGCTACTCAGAATGTGGGAGATGGCAGCCTTGGTGCCGGTGGTGAGCCGGCGCCTCAACACCATCTACCATGTCCGGAAGGACCCCGGATTCCACAAGCCCCAACTCTCACATAACTCCAGCATTGTCAAGTTCAGCATGCAGAAACTGAAGAGCCAGAAGACCCACTTTGCGGTCCCTCCTGGAAGGGACGCTAGAGACCTTAATGCCCTTGGATGCAAATGTTACCAGGGCTGAATGCTGGTTTGCCGGATTCAAGCCTATGAATTGTACATAGGCCTGTACTTAAAGACCCTAACCCAGGAGTTGTCTGGGTTTTCAGCAGGGTTTACCGGGGAACCCCTCCAGCGTTCCAGTCCCTGACCTCTTGGATCAAGGACTGTTCTAAATTCCTTTCCCAGGCAGCCTATGACTGCTTTGATTCAGCAGCTCGGGTAGCAGCAACCGGCATCGGTGCCCCATGCCAAGCATGTCTGCAGTCTTCAGACCACGAGCAATAGGTCCAAGGCAAGCTGCTCGATGTCCCCTGCATAAGAACATAAGATATGCCATACTGGGTCAGACCAAGGTCCATCAAGCCCAGAATCCTGTTTCCAACAGTGGCCAATCTAGGTCATACGTACCTAGCAGTTTCCCCAAAAGACACAGGTTCCTGAATGCTTGTACTGGGTCAAGCATTGATATCCTGGGTCCCTTCTTAATAATGGTTTATGGACCTTTCCTCCAGGAACTTGTCCAAACCTTTTTTAAACCCAGCTACACTAACAGCCTTTACTACATCCTCCGGTAACAAATTCCAGAGTTTTATTACATGTTGAGTTAAAAAATATTTTCTTTTATTAGTCTTAAATAGTTTACCCTGTAGCTTCATTGCATGTCCCCTAGTCTTTCTATATTCTGATAACGTAAACAATCGATCTACGTTTACCCGTTCCACCCCGTTCATTAATTTATAGATTTCTATTATATCTCCCCTCAGCCGTCTCTTTTCCAGGTTAAAGAGCCCTAACCTTTTTAGCCTTTCTTCATAGGAGTATCCTTCCATCCCCTTTACCATTTTGGTGGCTCTTCTCTGAACCTTTTCTAATAACGCTATATCCTTTTTAAGATACGGCGACCAGAATTGCACACAATATTTAAGGTGCAGTCTCACCATGGAACGATATAGAGGCATTTTAATATCTTTTGTTTTATTTTCCATTCCTTTCCTTATGATACCTAGCATTCTATTTGCTCTTTTGGCTGCTGTTGCACACTGGGTGGAGGGTTTTAACATGTTATCCACAATGATGCCTAAATCTTTTTCCTGGGTGGTAGCTCCTATTGTGGAACCTTGCATCGTGTAACCATAGTTTGGGTTGTTCTTCCCTAGGTGCATAACTTTGCACTTGTCCACATTAAATTTCATCTGCCATTTTGATGCCCAGTCTTCCAATTTATCAAGATCCTCTTGCAGTTTTCCACAATCCTCTTGTGTTTTAACAACTTTAAATAGTTTTGTGTCATCTGCAAATTTGATAACCTCACTTGTTATTCCACTTTCCAGGTCATTTATAAATATGTCAAAAAGCAGCGGACCCAGCACAGATCCCTGGGGTAGACCACTATTCACCTTTCTCCATTGGGAAAATTGGCCATTTAGCCCTACCCTCTGCTTTCTATCTTTTAACCAGTTTCTGATCCACAGTAATACACTGCCTCCTATCCCATGACTCTTTAGTTTTGCCAAAAATCTCTGATGAGGGACCTTGTCAAAGGCTTTCTGAAAGTCCAGATACACTATATCAACCGATTCACCTTTGTCCACCTGTTTATTCACACCTTCAAAAAAACATAACAGATTAGTAAGACAGGTCTTTCTTGTCTAAAGCCATGTTGGCTGTCTCCCATTAGGCCATGACTATCTACATGCTGAGTAATTTTATTCTTTATGATGGTTTCTACCATTTTTCCCGGTACTTACGTCAGGTTCACCGGTCTATAGTTTCCCGATCACCCCTGGAACCTTTTTAAAAATTGGTGTTACGTTGGTGATCCTCCAATCTTCAGGTATTAGAGATGATTTTAATGAAAGTTCACAGATTACTAATGGCAGGTCTGCAATCTCATAGTTCTTTCAACACCCTTGGATGTATACCATCCGGCCCAGGGTATTTGCTACTCTTCAGTTTATCTAATAGTTGTAATACATCTTCCCGATGTATCGATATTTCCTTCAATTCTTCCGCACTTTTAAATACCACTTCAGTCATGGGTAGCATCCCTAGATCTTCCTCAGTAAAGACCGAATCAAAGAATTCATTGTCTCTCTGCTATCGCTTTGTCGCCTCTTAGTGCCCCTTTAACCCCTCTATCATCTAATGGACCAACTGACTCTCTCACAGGTTTTCTGCTACGAATGTACTTGAAAAAGTATTTCTCGCTTTTGCTTCTGCAGCAAGCTTCTTCTCAAATTCTCCCTTTGCCTGCCTTATCAATGCCTTGCATTTGAATTGTCAGTGCTTGTGCTGTTTCCAGGTTTCGTCGTTTGGCTCTTTTTTCCATTTCCAGAAAGATGCTTTTTTGGCAACAACAGCCTCTCTGACCTCACCTTTAAACCATGCTGTCAGTTTTTTGGACTTCCACTTTTCTTAAAACGTGGAATACGGCTGATCTGGGCTTCCAAGACAGTATTTTTCAACAACACCCAAGCTTGATGTAAGTCTTTAAACTTTGCAACTGCTCCTTTTAGTTTTTTCTTAACTATTTTCCTCATTTTATCATAGTCTCCCTTTCGAAAGTTAAAAGGTAGTACTGTGGATTTTCTTACTATCCCTCCTCCACTAATTAAATCAAAGGTGATCATGCTATGATCACTATTGCCAAGTGGCCCCATCACCCTTATCTTTTGCACTAGATCTGGTGTTCCACTAAGGACTAGGTCTAAATTGGCATCTCCAGGAACAAGTAGGAATGTAGTCTTCACATATGGGTATCATTGGTACTGACGGAGCCTGCGCGGGAACGCTCCCCAGCATCCAATTAGGAAGCTTTTGGGAGCATCCCACAGCGCCTGCATGCTGCCTTCCTGACTTTCCCAACCGCCTCTCTCCAATTCTTCGTTTTCCACAGAGCCAGCAGGTTGTGTTCCTGTCACCACAGAAAATTGTTTCATTATTCTTTATTTTTTTGTGGTCGCGTCTGCCTTCCCCGACGCTATACCTGTACCGCCGGTGGTTCTTTCTTTCTTTTTAAAAAAATAAAAAAAAATATTCTTTTTCCAAACTTTTTTCTAGGTGCGCGCCATTTTGGGCCTTAGGCCCAAAATTTCCTCCACTATGGAGAAACCCGCCTCGGGTTTTAAAAAATGCACCAAGTGTGGCGATACCATCTCTGTCACTGACACCCATGAGTGGTGTCTTAAATGTTTAGGTCCTGACCACTCCATCTCCGAGTGTATGGCTTGTGCCATGATCTCCAAAAGGGGTCAACAGAACCGAGCTGCCAAGCTCAGTGCCCTTTTTCCTTCCGATGCAGCTTCGGTCGCATCGACGTCTTTCAGGGCTTCGTCTTCCTCCCATGGATCTCAGGTAACTAAACATAAGTCCAGCCGGTCCTCAAAGGGTAGATCTCCTTCCAAGCATCGAGATGCCTCTGGCGTTGCCCTTGAGGGTTCCATACCGGCAAAATTGCCCCGGCGGGAGGCTTCGGCTTCCAAAACATTATCAGGGCTCCAGGATGTTCTCAAGGCCTCGACCTTGGCAGAACTACTGGTGCCATGCTCTGGGGTACTGGTTGCGTCCGGTACCGATACCCAGGCATCGGCAGCGTCGATAGACCAGAGGTTCCTGGCTATTGAACGCAGTCTGGCGGTTCTCCTTGCGGCATTGACGCCCTCGGAACTGCGTCAAACGGTTCCATCTGTACCGGTACCGATAGCATCGACATCGGTATCGGCTTTGCCGGCACCCAGTCATGCGATGCCTTCCATGCCGATACACCGGTACCGATTACCCCCGGTACCGACTTCGGTCGGTACGGGTATCGGGCTCTTCAAGAGCATCCGGACAGACGGTACTTCGAATCTTCGGAGGACTCTGAGGATTCTGACAGCTCTGCCGGTACCAGGATACTTCTCCCGGAGGAGCCTTCCTCTCCTAAGCGTAGGATGTCTCCTCCAGAAGATATTTCCTTTCAGGATTTCATCAGAGAGGTGGCTCATGGGTTGTCCATTACTGTGACTCCTGAAACAGAGCCCAGAGTTAAGGAGTTGGAGATTTTACAATATCCCAAAGCTCCTAAAGAGGCGGCTACCCTACCTATCCATGAGATTTTACATGATCTCATGTTGAGAATGTGGGAGACACCTCTTACCACCTCTCCTCACCCTCGCAGACTGGATATTTTTTATTTATTTGTTTTTATTTATTACATTCTCTTATATACCGCGCTATTTTCCATCAGTGCGGTTTACATAGAACCAGTTAAATACACTTTTCAAAGCTGTCGATTAGTGTTTACAATTAACAGGAAACATAACTTGGATGAAAACGTGG
Organism: Ichthyophis bannanicus; assembly: GCA_033557465.1. Classification (NCBI taxonomy): domain Eukaryota; kingdom Metazoa; phylum Chordata; class Amphibia; order Gymnophiona; family Ichthyophiidae; genus Ichthyophis; species Ichthyophis bannanicus. The sequence goes on along the minus strand of CM066032.1, from coordinate 921,300,835 downwards.
GTAACTATTTACAGCTGTACAGAGCGAACTGGCTGAACATCTGTTTGTCTTGGCTAGTTTACTGATGAGGCATTTGGCGTGCAGTCATCCGGGTAATGTACGAGGAAAAAGTAATATTTCAGAGCTTATGTATCGAGTCCCTCCTTGTCCTGGCTTCCAAAAAACTCAGCTTCCACACCACTCCATTGTGGTGGATTCAGCTATGAGAAGGATCAGAAGTGCAAAAAGACATGCCTCTAATCCTCCAGGATGTGAGTGTAGGACCTTGGATGCCTTTGGACGTCGTACCTTCCAGGCTTCCATGCTTTCTGCCAGGATCAGTTCCTATATTTTATATATGGGAATGTTCCTTAAAGAGGTCACAGGGGATTTAGAGGTTTTGAGTCCTCTTCTTCCTGAGGACAGAAGGCAGGATTTTCTCACACTGGTTAAACATGCCCAGGATGTTTCAAAGTTTGTCAATCGTGCAGCTTTTGACTGCTTTGAGTGCATAAGCAGAACCTCTGCCATTGCCATAGGGGCGCGAAGAATTGCCTGGCTCCAGGCATCCGATTTGGAGCTCTGGGTGCAGGACAAACTGGGAAATATCCCTTGTACAGGTGAGAATCTATTCAGCAAAAATTGGCAAGAGAAAGCCAATGAGTTGAATGCTGACAACTCCACTTTGGATAGATTATCCAAAGCCACAGCTGATCCTGCAAGGAAGAAATCTTTCAAGAAACCTTTCTTCTCGAAAAAGAAGAGGTTTTATCCCTCTTATTCCCAACAGGGACGTTCTGCAGGTCAGCTTGTCCGAAAGGGTCAGCAACCTCCTAAACAAAGGAAAGCAAAGACTGCCAAGCCTCAAACGTCTCAGCAGTCTCAGCCTCCACAAGGCCTTTGACTTTCATCTAGAGAACTTAGCCTTCCTGGCCCTCAATGGACCAGAGCCTTCCACCATTCCAGGAAGGTTATGTCACTTTGCCCCCACGTGGGAGCAGATAACAGCAGAGCATTGGACACTCTCCATTATAAGAGAGGGGTATAAACTGCACTTTCTGTGCATGCCCCCTTCCACAATGGTAAGAGAGTTCAATTCTCAGACCTCTCTCATCAACCTGTTAGATCAAGAGGTCACTATACATCTCCAGGAACAAGCAGGAATAAGTCCTCACATATGGGTACGTCGGTACCGACGGATCCTGCGCGGGAAAGCTCCCCAGCCTTTCAGATGAAAGGCTTTTGGGGCCTCCCACTGCACATGCGCGCTGCCTTCCCGCCTTCCTGACCAGCTCTCCTCAGTTTCTCTTTTTCCGCGGAGCCAGCAGGTCGTGTTCCTGTCACCGCTGAAGAAATTGTGAAATTTGTTGTTTTCTTTAGACCGCGTACCTGCCTTCCCCATACCGAAACCGGTACCGCCGGTCTCTCTTTCTTTCTTTATAAAAAAAAAAAAAAAAAGACTTTTTTATTTTTCTTCAGCACAGCTTGGTAACTGTTGTTAGGCCTTAAGGCCTACACAAATTCTCCTCATGGAGAAGCCAGTCCCTGGTTTTAAAAAATGTACCAAGTGCAGTGCTGTCATTTCTGTCACAGACACCCATGAATGGTGTCTCAAATGTTTGGGACCTGACCACTCCATACCGGACTGCCCATCCTGCACCCAGATGTCTAAACGTGGTTTGCAGAACCGGGCCAACAAGCTCCATGTGTTGTTTCCTTCAGAAGCATCACAGTCATCCAGGTCTTCCTCTCCGGATGGATCTCAGGTAACCAAAACTCCTGTGGGCAAATCCTCTAAAAGCAAATCTCTTTCTAAAGATCGAGAGGCTCTCAATTTTGAGTTCGAGGATTCTGCCCAGGCCAAAAAACCCCGGCGGGAGGTTCCGGCCTCCAAAGCAATCATGGGGTCACAGGTTGACATCGATGGCACGGCCTCGACCGATCACCTGTTGGACTGCTCTGGGGTACCGGCCCATACCGGTACCGACATCCAGGCAGTAGTGGCGTCTATGGGCAATACTGTCCAGACCATGCAGCAGGCCGTTCTGGCATTCATTAAGGCTGCGACGCCCTCGGTACCGATTCCATCGGTACCGACCCCGGTTCCGGTATCCACACCGGAACCGAGACCATCGACTTCCAAGCGTCGATCGGTTCCGCATGCCGGATTCAGGCTTTCGCCCGGTACCGATCCCATGCCCGATACGCCCGATGTCGATACCGATCGGTATGCGTATCGTACATTGGAAGCACAGAGGGAATACTCAGATTCTTCTGATGAATTCAATTCCTCTGATGACTCTGCTGAGCTTACTCTTCCTGAGGAGCCCTCTTGTCCAAAGAGGAGGATGTCTCCTCCAGAGGATTTATCCTTTCAGGATTTCATTGTTGATGTAGCTAAAGCACTTTCTATTGCTACATCTTCTGAAAAAGAACCCAGATCAAAAAAATTGGATATTTTAGGATACTCTAAAGCTCCTAAAGAGGCAGTCACTCTGCCTATCGATGAAATCCTTCAAGAACACTTGATGGATTTGTGGGAGACTCCTTTAACACTGTCTCCCCATTCCCGTCGGTTGGACACCATGTATAGGGTCCCTCCTTCTCCTGGGTTCCAGAAAACTCAGCTGCCTCACCACTCTATTGTGGTGAAGTCTGCCATGAAGAAAATAAAGAGTCCTAAAAGGCATTCTTCTACCCCTCCAGGGCGAGAATGTAAGACCCTGGACTCTTTTGGAAGAAAGATGTTCCAGGCTAGTATGCTTATAGCCAGGATCAATTCTTATAGCCTTTATATGGGCATGTTCCTTGGACAACTTGCCCTAAAGATACAGAATTTTGCCCCCTTTATCCCTGATGATCAAAGGGCGGACTTCTTTTCTATGGTGACACAACTTTCAGAGGTCTCCAAGTTCTCCAACAGGGCAGCCTTTGATTCCTTTGAGGTTGCAGGCAGAGCTTCGGGAATTGCTATTGCAGCCCGACGTCTCGCTTGGCTCCAGGCTTCTGACCTAGAACCCTGGGTTGTAGATGGCCTCAGGAATCTGCCCTGTAACGGTGAGAACTTATTTGGGGAAGACTGGCAAATTAAAGCTGCTCAAATGGATGCAGAAAATGCCACTCTAGATAGACTTTCCAAGTCTACTTCTACCCCTGCCAAAAAGAAGTCTTTTAAAAGGCCTTACTATAAGAAGGCCAGATTTCCCACAAATACTGGCCAGCAATCTGCTCAGCCTCGCTTTGCGGCTAAGCGTCAACAATCTAAGCAGGTAAAGTCAAAGCCTGCAGTGTTTGCTACACCCCAGCAGGCTCAACCCCCTCAGGGGTTTTGACTTGCCTCTAGAGAACTTGCCGTTTCTGGCTCTAGAACAACCAGAGCCCCTCACCATTCCTGGAAGGCTAGCTCATTTTGCTCCCAGATGGGAACAAATCACATCAGAGCAATGGACCCTCTCTATTATCAGGGAGGGCTACAAACTTCATTTCTCCAGCCTTCCTCCCCATACCATGGTGAGGCAATTCAGTTCTCCCCCATCTCTTCTGACCCTGTTGGGTCAGGAAGTCTCTTCTCTCCTTGCCCAAGGGGCAATAGAGGAGGTTCCTCCTCCACAACAGGGGTTAGGTTTCTACTCCCCTTACTTTCTCATAACAAAGAAGACAGGGGGCTTCAGACCTTTCCTAGATCTGAGAGAATTGAACAGGTTTCTATTCAAGGAGAAATTCAAAATGCTCTCTCTGGGCCTTCTCCTTCCATACCTTCAGAGTCAGGATTGGCTTTGTTCTCTAGATCTCAAGGATGCGTACACTCATATACTCATCCATCCATCCCACAGAAAATATCTAAGATTTCTGTTCCAGGGAAAACATTTCCAGTACAGAGTACTACCCTTCGGTCTGGCCTCTGCTCCAAGAGTCTTCACAAAATGCATGGCAGTCGTAGCCGCATTTCTCAGAGGCATGGGAATCTTTGTCTTCCCATATCTGGACGACTGGCTCATCCGAGCTCCATCTCAGTCAGAAGCCCAGATTTCTCTGGACCGCACAAGGAGTATTCTTCAATATCTGGGACTTGTGGTAAACATTCCCAAATCCCAACTCATCCCTACTCAGTCTCTGGAATTCATAGGGGCCCAATTGGACTCCACCACTGCAAGGGCCTACCTCCCTCTGGTTCGAGGCCAAAGGCTAATAAGCTTGGCCTCCCAGGCTCAGTCCAGAAGTCACTTGTCAGCCAGAGAAATGCTGCAACTTCTGGGCCACATGGCCTCCACGGTACACGTGGTGCCCTACGCTCGCCTTCATATGAGAGCAGCTCAATGGACCTTGGCCACCCAGTGGTCTCAAGCATCAGGACTGCTCTCAGATCAAATACTCACCTCAAAACGACTGTTTTGGTCTCTCCAGTGGTGGACATCCTCCATAAATCTGTTGTTGGGGATCCCCTTCCAACCTTCGTTGCCCCAAGCAACCCTCACAACAGAAGCCTCCCAGACAGGGTGGGGAGCTCATCTCCAACACCTCTCCACTCAGGGCACCTGGTCTCCTCAGGAGACCACCCTTCACATCAACATTCTGGAACTGCGAGCAATCTTCCTTGCCCTCACAGTCTTCCACACCCTCCTTGTCAACCTGACTGTCCTAGTACAAACAGACAATCAGGTAGCCATGTTCTATGTCAACAAACAAGGAGGGACGGGCTCTCTCTCGCTTTGCAACGAAGCTCTCAGATTATGGGCCTTCGCCAGAGAGCATCAAATTCATCTTCTGGCAGTATATCTTCCAGGAGTTCAAAACTCTCGGGCAGACAGACTCAGCCGAGTTCTGCTCCCACACGAATGGTCCCTGCATATGGACCAGATACGCAGAATCTTTCAGGAATGGGGGACCCCGGACATAGACCTTTGCAAGTCCGTGGAATGCCAAACTTCCCCGGTTCTGTTCCAGGACTCCGTGTCAGGGAGCTCAGGCCAACGATGCCTTTCTCCTACATTGGGGTCAGGAATTCCTGTACGCTTTTCCACCCATTCCTTTGATTCCCAAGACTCTGTTCAAACTTCAGAGGGATCACGGATCCATGATCCTCATTGCTCCACGCTGGCCACGCCAAGTGTGGTTCCCTCTCCTTCTACAGCTCTCCCAGGGCTCCTCCCTGGACCTGGGAGCTGCACCAGACCTTCTGTCTCAGGAGCAGGGGACTTTGTGGCATCCAAACCCCAAGTCCCTACATCTCCGAGCTTGGTTACTGAAGGCTTAAGCCTTCATGAGTTTAATCTTTCCCAACCAGTGAAAGATATCCTTCATGCCTCTAGGAAACCCTCTACTAGGCGTTCCTATGCTTTCAAATGGAAACGTTTTTCCATTTGGTGTGCGCAACAGGGTCTTGACCCTCTAGCACTTCCTTTGAATTCTCTACTGGACTATCTTCTGCATCTTTCCAATGCAGGCCTCAAGACGAATTCAGTACGAGTCCATTTAAGTGCTATTGCAGCATCCTTAAAACCTATAAATGGACAACCTGTCTCCTCTCATCCTCTTATTGCAAGATTCATGAGAGGCCTGACCCTCACTAAGCCTCCCATCCGACCTCCTCCGGTAGCATGGGACTTGAATCTAGTTCTGGGTCAACTTATGAAGCCACCTTTTGAACCGTTGGTATCTACCTCCCTGAAATTTCTTTCCTGGAAGGTTCTTTTCCTTATTGCAGTCACTTCGGCTCGCTGCATCAGTGAACTGCAGGCTTTGGTGGCTAATCCACCTTATACCAGATTTCATCATGATAAGGTGGTCCTTAGGACGAATCCCCACTTTATGCCTAAAGTGGTCTCGCCTTTTCATCTTAATCAAGAGGTATATCTACCTGTTTTTTCCCGGCTCCTCATGCATCCAGTGCAGAGAGGAACCTTCATACTCTTGACTGTAAAAGAGCTCTCGCCTTTTACCTCAACAGGACTCAGCCACATCGAAAGTCTTCCCAACTTTTCGTGGCTTTTGATCCTTCTCATTTGGGACTTCCAGTCACCAAACGTACACTTTCCAATTGGATTGCTCAGTGTATTTCTTTTGCTTACCAGAGTAAGAACATTTCTCTGGAAGGCCATGTCACAGTTCACAATGTGAGAGCCATGGCTACTTCTATGGCTCATCTTCACTCTGTGTCCATAGATCAGATCTGTCGAGCAGCCACTTGGGCCTCGGTTCATACCTTCACAGCCCATTACTGCTTGGACAAGGACTCCCGCCGGGATGCCTTGTTTGGTCAGGCTGTCCTCAAACACCTGTTCCATACTTAAACAACTCCTGCCCACCTTCCCTGGATGGATGCCTGAGATCCATACGAAGATGGTTTACCCTTGGAGGGGGATCTCCCAGGCATCTTAGCTAGGGAGTCCCCATATGTGAGGACTTATTCCTGCTTGTTCCTGGAGATAGCACAGTTACTTACCTGTAACAGGTGATCTCTGGGAACAGCAGGAATTAGTCCTCACAACCCACCCACCTCCCCTAGGAGTTGTATCTCTATCTATCTATCTTCCTTTCCTCTCTCTATTGTCTCAGCTATAAACTCGAACTGAGGAGAGCTGGTCAGGAAGGCGGGAAGGCAGCGCGCATGTGCAGTGGGAGGCCCCAAAAGCCTTTCATCTGAAAGGCTGGGGAGCTTTCCCGCGCAGGCTCCGTCGGTACCGACGTACCCATATGTGAGGACTAATTCCTGCTGTTCCCAGAGATCACCTGTTACAGGTAAGTAACTGTGCTTTCTGGCCCAAGGGGCAATGGAAGAAATACCCATTTATCAACAGGGTACAGGGTTTTACTCCCCCTATTTCCTTATCTCAAAGAAAACAGGGAGATACCGACCTATTTTGGACCTCAGGGAATTGAACAAATTCCTGTTCAAGGAGAAATTCAAAATTATTTCTCTAGGAACTCTGCTGCCATACCTTCAGAGTCAGGATTGGCTTTGTTCTCTAGATCTCAAGGATGCGTACACCCATGTTCTCATCCATCCAAATCACAGAAAGTTCCTTCGGTTCCTTTTCCAAGGAAAGCACTACCAATACAGGGTACTTCCTTTTGGCCTGGCCTCAGCTCCAAGAGTGTTCACGAAATGCCTGGTTGTGGTAGCAGCATTTCTCCGCACTCTAGGCATATTCGTCTTCCCTTACTTAGACGACTGGCTCATTCGAGCCCCATCAGAGTCAGAGGCCAGGACTTCCCTATCTTGCACAATGCGTATCCTTCAGTACTTGGGTCTGGTCATAAACATCCCAAAATCCAGTTTAACTCCCACTCAGTCTCTAGAGTTCATAGGAACTTTGCTGGATACCAAAGGGGCAAGGGCCTATCTCCCCCAGGCCCGTTGCCTTCGCATGGTGCAGTTAGCTTCTCAAGCAGTGCTAAAACCTCTTATCACTGCCTGAGAAATGCTACAACTACTAGGCCACATGGCATCTACTGTGCATGTGGTTTCTTATGCTCACCTCCATATGAGAGCAGCCCAGTGGACTTTATCCACCCAATGGACTCGGGCATCAGGGTGCCTGTCAGACAAAATAGCAAACACAAATCGCCTTATTTTGTCCCTCCATTGGTGGAAGTCCACTCAGAACCTGTTGCTGGGGTCCCCTTTTCAACAACCCTTACCCCAGGCAACTCTCAAAACAGATGCTTCACCAGTGGGTTGAGGAGCTCATCTACAAGACCTCTCCACCCAAGGCACCTGGACTCCACAGGAGACTCATCGACATATCAATCTCTTAGAGCTCAGAGCAATCTTCCTTGCTCTTTGAGTGTTCCATACCCTGCTCAGCTACAAGACAGTCCTCATTCATACGGACAATCAGGTAGCCATGTTCTATGTGAACAAGCCGGGGGGAACAGGCTCTCTGTCGCTTTGCAACCAAGCTTTGCGACTGTGGGCCCTCGCCAGAGAGCATCAGATTCACCTCCTGGCAGTTTATCTTCCAGGCATTCAAAACTCTTGGGCAGACAGACTCAGTCGAGTTCTGCTTCCACACGAATGGTCTCTACATGCGGACCAGGTGACCAAGACTTTCCAAATTTGGGGAAACCCGGACATAGACCTCTTTTCAAGTCCGTTGAATGCCAAACTTCCCCGGTTCTGTTCCAGAATTCCGGCTCAGGGTTCTCAGGCCAGGGATGCCTTCCTCCTTCACTGGGGTCAAGACTTCCTTTATGCCTTTCCACCCATTCCCCTAATTCCCAAAACCCTTTTCAAGCTTCAGACAGACAGGGGGCGGATGATTCTCATAGCTCCACATTGGCCACGGCAAGTGTGGTACCCCCTGCTTCTACATCTCTCTCAAGCTCCCTCCCTGGAGTTAGGATCTGCTCCAGATCTCCTGTCACAGAAGGACGGAAGGTTATGGCATCCCAATCCCCAGTCTCTGCATCTCAGAGGTTGGTTGCTGAAGGCCTAGATCTTCATGATCTTAACCTTGTTCAGCAAATAAAGGATGTCCTATATGCTTCCAGGAAACCTTCCACTAGACGCTCTTATGCTTTCAAGTGGAAAAGGTTTACCATATGGTGTTTGCAAAAGAGACCTAACCCCTTAGCGATACCTCTGGGATCATTACTTGAGTATCTCCTTCATTTATCCAATGCAGGACTTAAGACTAACTCAGTAAGGGTCCATTTGAGTGCTATTGCAACTTCCTTCAAGCCTTTCAATGGACAACCTATCTCCTCCCATCCTTTTATAGCAAGATTTATGAGAGGCCTTCTTCTAACTAAGCCTTCCATTATGCTACCACCGCTAGCATGGGACCTAAACCTGGTTCTTCGTCAGCTCATGAAGCCACCTTTCGAACCCTTAGCTACTACCTCTTTAAAATTCCTTTCTTGGAAAGTTACCTTTCTCATTGCAATCACAGCACGTCGCATCAGTGAATTGCAAGCCCTAGTGGCTGATCCACCTTTTGCAAGGTTTCATCATGACAGGGTAGTCCTTAGGACTCATCCACACTTTATGCCAAAGGTGGTCTCGCCTTTTCATCTTAACCAAGCAGTCTACCTGCCTGTGTTTTTTCTAAGACCTCATGCATCAAATGCAGAAAGGAATCTTCATACTTTGGACTGTAAAAGAGCTTTAGCCTTTTACTTGCAAAGAACACAGCAACATAGAAAGGTCTCTCAACTCTTTGTTGCTTTTGATCCTTCTCATTTGGGACTTCCAGTCACCAAGAGAACACTGTCCAACTGGATTGCACAGTGTATTTCCTTTACCTATCAGAGTTAAAACCTTCCTCTGGAGGGCCATGTCACTGCTCACAATGTGAGAGCCATGGCAGCTTCAATGGCTCATCTGCACTCTGTGTCTATCGACGACATCTGTCGAGCAGCAACTTGGGCCTCGGTTCATACCTTCACAGCCCATTACTGCTTGGTCAGGGACTCCCGCCGGGATGCCTTGTTTGGTCAGACTGTTCTCCAACACCTGTTCCATACCTAATCAACTCCTACCCGCCATCCCAGGTTGGATGCCAGAGATCCATGGGGGGAAGTGGAGCCCTGTCGCAGGGACACACAACTTCTGGGGTCTCTCCTTGGCATCTAAATCTAGGGAGTCCCCATATGTGAAGACTACATTCCTGCTTGTTCCTGGAGATAGCATAGTTACTCACCTGTAACAGGTGATCTCCGGGAACAGCAGGAATTTAGTCTTCACAACCCACCCACCTCCCCTAGGAGTTGTATCTCTCTATCTATCTCTCTTTCCCTCTCTCTCTCTTTGTCTCAGCTTTAAACTCAACTGGAGAGAGGCAGTTGGGAAAGGCGGGAAGGCAGCACGCAGGCGCTGTGGGATGCTCCCAAAAGCTTCCTAATTTGACACTGGGGAGCGTTCCCGCGCAGGCTCCGTCGGTACCGACGATACCCATATGTGAAGACTAAATTCCTGCTGTTCCCGGAGATCACCTGTTACAGGTGAGTAACTATGCTTTCTCCTGTGGTCGGTTCATGAACCAACTGCTCCAAGAAGCATTCATTTATTTCATCTAGGAACCTTTTCTCCCTAGCATGTCCTGCCTTGACACTGACCCAGTTGATACCGGGGTAATTGAAATCACCCATTATTATTACTGCGCTGTAACGTTTGTTAGCTTCCTTGATTTCTTTGAGCATTTCATCATCTATTTGTTCATTCTGCATGGGGGTGGGGGGGGTGGGGGAGAACCTGTTTGGCAAACCTATTGTTGACAAGGCTGTCAAGATCGAGGCCGACGTGGTGACTCGATAGAGGCTTTCCAAGATGACCTCATCCTTTCCCCATAAGAGACCATTGGGGAAAAGACCTCTGTTCCCGAGGAAAAAGGGGTCATTTCAGCAGAGTCACCACTACCAGCCCTTCTCTGGCCAGCAACAGGGTTTTTACCCTAAAAGGCAAAGCCATGGGGCTCCGAGACTGAAGGCATAGAAGCCCCAGGACCCAGCACTCACCCAGCCCAGGGGGAGCTTTGAATCCCAGAGCAGGGTTTCCTCTCCCCCAGGAGACCTTCATCAGCCCACAGGGGGCCGCCTGGCAGTCTTCACCCACAAGTAGGCCAGTGTCAGCTCGGACCAGTGGGCACTGCAGGTGGTAAGGGAAGGATACCTCCTCCACCTACAGCAGGTATCAGAGCTCACAGGTCTGCTCAGGGACAACACCGTGGAGCCTGTACTCAAACACCTATGGGTTAAAGGCTTCTGTTTCAGATGCTACCTTGTCCCAAAAAGAACTGGGGGCTTCAAGTCCATACTAAACCTGAGAAACTTAAACAAGTTTCTGGTGAGGGAGAAGTTTGAGATGCTCTCCCTTGGAAAACTGCTGGCTTACCTCCACCAGGAAGATTGGTTGTGCTCCTTGGACCTAAAGGATGCATACACTCACATCCTGATCCACCCCTCCCACTGACAGTATCAACGGTTCGTAGTGGGAGGAGGGCACTACCAGTACAGGGTGCTTCCCTTCAGCCTGGCCTCCTCACCAAGATCTTTACCAAATGCCTTGCCGTGGTAGCCACCTACCTGCGCCTACAAGGGGCTTTCATCTTCCCCTACCTGGACGACTGGCTCATCAGGGGCAGTATGGCCTCAGAGGTCTGTCAGGCTGCAGAGCGTGCAATCCTCTTTCTGCAGTACCTGGGGTTCATCATCAACTACCCCAAATACCATCTCTCTCCAGCCCAAAGCCTGGAGTTCATGGGTGCCCAGTTGGACACGTTGCAGGTCAAGTCTGTCCTCCCAAGAGAGAGGGCAGAATGCCTCAGGCAACTGGCAGGAGAGGTACAGCACCACCGGTGTGTGCTAACTCGTCGTCTCCTCCGCCTACTGGGCCATATTTCCTCGACAGTCCATGTCACGCCCTCAGCTTGCTTGCACATGTGGACAGTCCAATGGTGCCTGCTCTCGCAGTGGACTCAGTCCACAGGAAGGCTTCGGGATAGGGTCAGGATTACTTGCCAGCTGGTGGAGTCCCTCAACTATTGGCAAAACTTGCACCACGTCCAGGTGGGAATACTCTTCCAGGCACCTGCACCGCAGAGGACCCTGACCACAGACGCCTCCGTCCTGGGTTGGAGGGCACATTGCAGAGACCGCCGCACACAGGGTAGCTGGTCTCAGGAGGAGTCACTGTTACAGATCTATCTCCTGGAGCTCAGGGCAATTTTCTTGTCCCTACGAGCATTCTGCCATCCCTTGAGGCACAGACCTGTGCTGATCCAGACGGACAACCAGGTCACCATGTTTATATCAACAAGCAGAGGGGCATAGGTTCATACTCCCTCTGCTAGGAGGCGGTGGCCCTCCTCTCCTTCGGAGCATGCAACAGCATGCTTCTGCGAGCGGTGTGCAACCTGGTCCAGGACAATTGCCTAGCAGACAGACTGAGCAGAGTCCTTCATCCATGTGAGTGGCACTTAAACTCCAGAGTTATGAAGGAGCTCTTCCACCTCTGGGTCAGGCCCATGATGGACTTACTTGCCTCTCTGGGCAGCATGCAGCTACCCCACTTCTGCTCCAATCAGCCGCACCCGGAGAGAGTGTCAGCAGATGCCTTCCTGATCTCTTGGTCTGAGGGTCTATTCTCACCAGCCCCACTGCTTGCCAGGACCCTCTTCAAGCTCCAGAGCGAAGGGGCATCAGTTATACTGATTGCCCTCAGGTGGCCCAGGCAACCTTTGTTCCCTTTGCTGCTTTCCTTGTCAGTGGCACTCCTAGTCCCTCGGGGCCGAGCCCTGGACTTCCTGTTCCAGGAGGAGGGCTCCCTCCTGCACCCCAATTTGGGGTCACTGATGCTGACAGTGTGGCTGCTGAGAGGGTAGAGTTGGCCCCTTTCAATCTTCCAGGAGAAGTGGAGGAGATCCTACTGATCTCCCGAAAACCCTCCACCAGACGGGCTTCTGCCTTTAAGTGAAGAAGGTTCTCCGCCTGGTTTGCAGAAAGGGAGGCAAATCCCTTCTGCCATGTGCAAATAGTACTTCAATACCTATTGCACCTGTCACACACAGGGTTGAAATCTAACTCGGTGAGGGTACATCTGAGCGCCATAGCCGCTCATCACTACCCTATTGAGGGAAAACCCCTCTCAAGCCAGCCTCTGATCTCCAGGTTCCTCCGGGTACTCCTGTTATCAAAGTCCCGTCTCCCTCCTCTAGCGGCAGAGTGGGACCTCAACGTGGTGCTCTCCTAGCTCAACAAACCGCCGTTTGAGCCCCTGGCCACTTGCCACCTGCGGTACTTGTCTTGCAAAGTGGCCTTTCTGGTGGCCCTTTCGTCCGCTCGAAGAGTGAGCGAACTCCAGGCTCTGGTGGCAGATCCATCATATACAAGGTTCTACAAGAACAAGGTGGTGCTCTGCACACACCCCAAATTTCCCCCAAAGGTGGTGTCTCCTTTCCACTTCAACCAAGAGGGTGGTCCTTCCCACTTTATTTCCGCAGCCTAATGCCAGCAAGGAGGAACTAGTACTTCAAACGTGAGTTTGCAAATGAGCCCTGTCCTTCTACTTACAGTGGACTCAGGCCCGTCAAAAAGCTCCACAGCTTTTTGTTTCTTATGACCCCAGCAGACTGGGGCTCCTCATGATTAAGCGAACTCTGTCCATTTGGGTGGCAGACTGTATTGCCATCGCCTGTGAGCGAGCTGATCTCTCCCTTGAGCACCGGATCACAGCGCATCGCTTAAGGGTAATGTCTGCGTTGGTGGCCAGTCTCCACTCAGTGCCAGTGACAGAAATCTGCGAGGGTGCTACGTGGTCTTCAGTTCATATGTTTGCAGCTCATTACTGCCTGGAGAGCGAGTCCCGCAGGGACATTGCTTTTGGCCAGGCAGTAATCTGTAATATTCTCGGGGTGTAGGCAATTCTTGCCCTACGACCCTTCTGTGTTCAGGCTACCGGAGTAATAGTGTCACTGGACGCTAGGGTCTTGCAGAGTCTCTCAGTGGGGACTCATCTTTTGCAGCTCACGGCTACCCAATTGGTTGCTGTTGGTGCTATCGTGATTCAGTCCTTGGCAGCCTGAAGCTAGGGAGTCCCATATGTGAGAACTGACTTCCTGCTTGTTCCTGGAGAAAGCTTGGTTACTCACCTGTAATAGGTGTTCCAGGGACAGCAAGAATCAGTCCTCACAACCCTCCCTCCTCCCTTAGGAGTTGCCTTCCTACCTTGTGTTATTTTTACTGCTGTCCTAGCTATGTCATCTGACTGAGCAAGATTGCACCCTGTGGCAGGAAGGGGACCATGCATGCATGGTAGCATGTCCCAAAGGCTTTCTTTGGAAGCTGGGGAAATGCTCCACGCAGGCTCCATCGGCACTGACATCACCCATATGTGAAGACTGATTCCTGCTGTCTCTGGAAAATGCCTGCTACAGGTGAGTAACTACACTGTTTTATGTTCCTTATAAAAATGTATCTCCAGGAACAAGCAACAATGTAGTTTTAACATATCGATGACGTTGGTACCAACGGAACTCACACGGGAACGCTACCCAGCATCCAATAGGAAAGCCTTTGGGAGTATCCCACTGTGCCTCCGTCTCTGCCTTCCTGCCCTTGGAACTCTCCCTCCTCAGTTCTTTTTTTTCCGTGGAGCCAGCAGGAAGCAAATCCTGTCGCCGCATAAAATTTCTTCATTCTTCTTCTTTTGTTATTTTTTGTGGTTGTGTCTGCCTTCCCGTTGACGCTGGAACCAATATCTTCAATTCTAAAAAAAAAAAAAAGAACTTTAAAAAAAAAACCCTTTAATTCCTTCAGGCGCATCGATGACATTTTAGGTCTTAGGCCTTCCATCCAGTCTATCGACACGAGGGAAAATCCAGTCAGTGGTTTTAAGAAATGTTCGAAGTGTGGTAGCACCATCTCTGCTACTGATACCCATGACTGATGTCTTAAATGCCTTGGCCCAGATCACCAGCCATCTGAATGTCCTCTATGCAAAAAGATGACGAAGAGAGGCCTACAGAATCGGACCGCAAAACTCTGCTCCCTCTTTGCCTCAGATGCGGTTTCACGCGCTTCTACGTCGTCGAGGGCATCGTCTTCCTCACATGGATCTCAGGTATCAAAACAGAAGTCTTTCTCGAAGACAGGCCGTCCTCCCAAGGGTAGATCTCTTTCTAAATATAGAGATGCCTCGAGTGTTGCTCTGGAGCTGGATCGACTGGCCAAACAACCCTGACGGTAGGACCTCCCCTCCAAAGCTATCAAAGGGGTCTAGGTTGTTCCCGAGGCCTCCACCTCAGGAGAGCTCTTGCTGCCATGCTCTGGGATGGTAGCCCATGCTTTCGGTACCGATGCCCAGGCATTGGCAAGCTCTATGGATCAGCATATACTGGCCATTGAACGGAGTCTAGCAGCTCTGTTAGCGACGTCGGTACCGGTCAGGACCTTACCGGTGGTACTGTTGGTACCGGTACCATCGATGCTGCCGATGCAGTTGACATTGAATTTCATGCCGCTCGACACAGTCCCGCCCATGCAGGCCCTCGAGGTACCAGTATAACAAGTCTCTTGGGCCGATACCGATCTCGATTGGTACCGGAGCTTACAAGAGCGGGAGCATCGCTCCTGCCGATACTTTGATTCTACCGATTCCGATTCTTCAGATGATTCGATCGGTACCCGAGAAATGCAGAGTCTTTCCGAGGGACCCTCACTGTCGCCACAACAGTGCACGTCCTCTCCCGAAGAAATGTCTTTTCAAGAGTTTATCAAGGATATGGTGAGGGGCCGATCCATTACACCTACATCGGAGAAAGAACCTAGAGCAGAGGAATTGGAGATCCTCCAATACCCTACAGCTCCTAAAGAGGCGACTACTCTGGATATTCACCGTATACTCCAGGATCTTATGCTCCGGATGTGGGAAACACCCTTCATCATTTCTCCCCATACGCAGCAACTCGATATCATGTATCGGATACCGGAGAGCCCCGGTTTCCAGAAAACACAGCTTCCATACCGCTCAATGGTAGTGGTATCGGCTATGCGTCAAACTAAGAGTTCTAAGACGCACTCCTCCAATCCCCCAGGCAGGGAATCGAGAACCCTCGATGCCTTTGGGTGGCGGTGCTTTCAGGCCTCCATGCTTTCAGCCCGCAAATGTTCCTTAAGAAGGTAACTAGGGATCTGGAATCAATGGCTCCTCTTCTCCTTGATTATAAGAGGGCAGACTATCTTGCATTAGTCAAACATGTCCAGAATGTTTCAAAGTTTGTAAATAGGGCAACCTTTGACTGTTTTGAATGCACTAGCAGAGTACGTAGAATTGCATGGCTTCAGGCATCAGACCTTGAACAATGGGTTCAAGAAAAGCTGGGTAATAATCCCTGTACTGGTGAGAACCTGTTTGGAAAGGATTGGCAAGATAAGGCTTCTCAGAGTCTGAGAATACCACCACCCTCAATAGGCTTTCCAAAACTACTGCCAACCCTGCCAAGAAAAAAGCAGCTGCAAAGAAAGCTTTCTATGGTAAAAAGAAGAAATTTTACCCTTCTTACCTCCCAGCTTCTCAATACCAACCTCTGGGTTCCCAGAAGAGGCAACAGCCTCCCAAGCAACAGAAGAAGCCACAGGCTCCTAAATCTCAACCAGCTGTGCAGATCTTATCTGCGCCTGGTTTTCAACTTCTTTCTAGAAAACATAGCTGCCCTGCCTCTGGAGAACCCCCACCTCCTCCACATAGCAGGCAGACTTTGCCATTATGCCCACAGGTGGCATTTTATCACCTCAGAGCAGTGGACACTAACCATAGTGCGAGAAGGGTATAGGCTTCATTTACAAGCATATCCCCCTCCACCCTAATGGGGGAATATCATTCTCAACCCCCATTCACTGCCCTTCTGCAGCAAGAGATCATTTTTCTTCTGTCACAGTGCCATAGAAGAGATTCTAACATCCCAACTAAGGATGGGGTTCTATTCTCCCTACTTTCTCATACGAAAGAAAAATGGAGGGTACAGACCCATCTTAGACCTCAGAAACCTAA
This sequence comes from Ichthyophis bannanicus, assembly GCA_033557465.1. Lineage (NCBI taxonomy): Eukaryota > Metazoa > Chordata > Amphibia > Gymnophiona > Ichthyophiidae > Ichthyophis > Ichthyophis bannanicus. Next base: position 921,284,367 of record CM066032.1, on the reverse strand, counting down.
ACAAGTTTCTAGTCCGTGAGAAATTCAAGATGATCGCACTAGGAACCCTTCTACCTTATCTCCAGAGTCAGGACTGGCTCTGTTCTCTAGATCTAAAAGAAGCATATGCTCATATCCTCATTCATCCAGAACACAGGAAGTATGTACATTTCATCTTCCAGGGAAATCACTATCAATACAGAGTCCTCCTCTTCGGACTCGCCTCAGCCCCAAGAGTCTTCACAAAGTGCATGGCGGTCATAACCGCATATCTAAGGACTCTTGGGATATTCGTCTTCCCTTACATGGACGACTTGCTAATAAGGGCAGCCAACTCACAGGAGGTTCATATATCCCTCCATTGTACATGCTTGTTCCTGGAGATAGCATAGTTACTCACCTGTAACAGGTTGTCTCCAGGAACAGCAGGAATTCAGTCTTCACAACCCACCCTCCTTCCTAAGGAGTTGTAGGGTTTCTCTCTTTTCTCTCCTTTTATCTCGGCTACAAACTCAACTGAGGCGGGAGAGTTCCAAGAGCGGGAAGGCAGCAACGCAGTGGGATGCTCCCAAAGGCTTTCCTATTGGATGCTGGGGAGCATTCCTGCGCAGGCTCCGTCGGTACTGACGTCACCCATATGTGAAGACTAAATTCCTGCTGTTCCCGGAGATCACTTGTTACAGATGAGTAACTACACTTTACCGTTTCATGCAAAATTGTTTCATGTTATGTTGAGTTATGTTTTCTGTAAACGGCAATGATCCTTGGAACGCAGTATATATATATATATATATATATATAAAAAGAAATAAATAAATAATACAGCTAAGACTGGGTGAGCTGGGACCTCGGGAGAGTTTGAGGATGGCTCGCAATCAGCAGGACCACGGTTTGCCCGCAGTGCATCCGACCAGTGTGGAGGGGGGTGATGGGTGAGGCCCAACTATAGTGGAGAGTAGAGGCAGGGAGGTCTCTTCTCCTAGCCCTCTACTTCTAACGCTTCGGCTGCAGAAAGTGGCCGAGGAGGTTTTCTCCCAAATTTGTACTCATGTATAAAGCGTTCTGAATGAAGCAGCAGGGTGGGGAAGACATCCCCTTCGGCAGGCCAGAGAGAGCAAAGAAGAGAGGGTGGCCTGAGGTGCTTTCGAGTGCATCGGCTGACAAGGAGCAGGGGCCCAGCCAGCGGAATTTAGAGAGCGACCTTTGTGAGTATGCAGTTTCCCTCTACTCGGATGATCACGGTAGACCTGGATGGAGAGGCAGACCTTGGGTTTGAACCAATGGAACTAGAGGAAGGTGAGATTCTGCAGGAGTCGTCTCACATTGTGTGCGTATTCCACCAGGAAGAGTTGGCGGCGCTTATCTCCCATTCCCTGAAGACATTTAACATGACTGCAGGGGTCCTGCAGGAAGACAACCCTTGGAGGATCAGCTTTTTCAAGCCATCTGAAAGTCTCAGTTGGTGTTTCCATTGCATTGTATTATGAAGCCCATGATTCAGGATGAATGGGACGTTACAGAGGCCACCCAGCGGAGGGCTCGGACCATGGTGCAACTCTATGATTTCCCAGAGCAGGGGAGAGAGGTCCTGTGCTCCCCATCTGCACTTCCTATCTTTGAAGACTGATTCTTTACTGTTCCCGGAGATCACCTTTTACAGGTGAGTAACTATGCTATATCCGAAGTGTGGTCACATCACGGAGCAATACAGAGGCATTATAATATCCTTGGTTTTATTCTCCATTCCTTTCTTTATGATTCCTAGCATTCTATTTGCTTTCTTGGCTGCCGCTTCATGCTGGGCAGAGAGTTTCAACACATTATCCATGATGACACCTAGGTTCTTTTCCTGGGTGGTGATTCCTAATGTGCAACCTTGCATCATGTAACTTTAGTTTAGGTTGTTCTTCCCTAAGTGCTTAACTTTGCATTTGTCCACATTAAATGTCATCTGCTATTTGGATGCCCAGTCTCCTAATTTCTCAAGGTCCTCTTACAATTTTTCACAATCCTTTTGTGTTTTAACAACTTTGAATAATTTTGTGTCATTTGCAGATCTGATCACCTCACTTGTTCTTCCCATTTAAAAGGTAATTTATGAAGATGTTAAAAAGCATCAGGCTTAGCATAGATCCCAGGGCAATTATGGGCTCGGACGCCCTTCGATACTTAAGTGCTAATGTCGCTTCCACAGGCAGAGCACAAGTTGCGATGATCAGTTGCACTTTCTGATGCGCTGACTTCAGTCAAAGCTGCTGCTTCGCATCAAGGAAAGAAGCCTTTGATTTACTCCTCTAATCTCTTCATAAGACACTCCTCAAGGCTGATACTACTATTGAATTTTTTGTAATTTACTGTGTACTGCTGTTTATATTTCTCTAATCATTGCGGATGTGAGATGGATCCTTGAAAAGACTAAAGAATACCAAAAGGATATCTGTTCCTTATCGTTCCTCCAGTTCAGTCCTCTACATCTGGGTTGTCAACCTCCTCCTGCAGCTTGGAGACTGGTATATCAGAATTCTGACATCACTGGATATAGCCTGCTGCACACTCCCATCAGCCCCAGTGTGACCAGTCTCCATGCAGCAGGAGGACGGCGTGAGCCTGGGATGAGGCTCACTAGAGGAACAGATAAGGATTTTGTAGGCTAGATTAGTTGAATTGGGGTTTAATTCGATTTATTTGGCTATTCGGCTGTCTAAGCATCTGAATTTGGTGCGGTGCCTTTAAAAAAAAAAAAAAAAAAGTCAGACTGAAAGTGTTTAAAACTTTATTGCCTGCTCCCTACACTTTAATACCGCGCTTACTCAAACCGGGTGATCTCTCCTCCCAGACTTTCCGGGGGAGAGTCTCTGGTTCGCGATCCCTTCTCGCCTGTTCAGCGCTGCTAGGGAGAGTTGCAGCTGCGGTGAGGCGCTGACTGAACGGCAACGCTGTTTTCCAGGCTCTCTGACTGCCGGTATCTCCGCTTCTTTTGTGAGCCTTGGATTGCTGAGTGACATTGCTGTCAAGCACACCATCCTGCCCGATAGGCAATACACCGGGTTCAGGCTGTCGGTGCTTCATTCGATCAGCACAGCAGGGTAGCAGTAAGGCACGAAGCTGCTTTGGCGCTCTTTTTTGACCTCCAGGAACAAGCAGGAATGAGTCCTCACATATGGGTACGTCGGAACCGACGGAGCCTGCGCGGGAAAGCTCCCCAGCTTCCCAGAAAGGAAAGCTTTTGGGGCCTCCCACAGCGCATGCGCGCTGCCTTCCCGCCTTCCTGACCAACTCTCCTCAGTTCTTCTTTTTCCGCGGAGCCAGCAGGTCGTGTTCCTGTCACCGCTGAAGAAATTGTTATTTTAATTTGTTTCTTTGACCGCGTGTCTGCCTTCCCCGATTCCGGACCGGTACCGCCAGTCTTTTTTCCTTTATTTAAAAAAAATAAATAAAAATTAATTACTTTTTCCCCACTTGGTGTGTTTGTTCTGTGAGGCCTCTAGGCCTTCTCAAATTCTCCCTCATGGAGAAACCAGCCTCTGGTTTTAAAAAATGCACCAAGTGTACCGGTACTATTTCAGTCACAGATACCCATGAATGGTGTCTTAAATGTTTGGGGCCTGACTATTCCATTCCGGATTGTCCATCCTGCTCTCTGATGTCCAAACGTGGCTTACAGAACCGAGCAGCCAAGTTTCATATGCTGTTTTCTACGGATACTCCAGCATCAGCATCCTCCAGGTCTTCCTCTCCTGATGGATCTCAGGTAACCAAACATTCTTCAGGCAGGTCCTCAAAGGGCAAATCTCCCTCTAAGCAGCGAGAGGCCCTTGGGTTTGACCCTGAGGACCCTGCCCCAGCCAAACAACCCCGGCGGGAAGCTCCGGCTTCCAAAGCTCCTCCTATGGGGTTACAGGTTGACATCGATGGCACGGCCTCGACCGATCACCTGTTAGACAGCTCTGGGGTACCGGCCAACACCGGTACCGACATCCAGGCAGTTGTGGCGTCTATGAGTACTACTGTATAATCCATGCAGCAGGCCATACTGGCTTTCATTAACGCTGCAACGCCCTCGGTACCGCAACAATCGGTTCCGACTCCGGTTCCGGTACCACAACCGATACGGGTACCCAGAGCATCTACTTCCAGTAGCATGCCGGGTCCGGTCTCCGGTTCCGGAGGTTTTCTCGATACCGATCCGGTTCCCGGTACGCCCGATGTCGATACCGGTCGGTACGCGTATCGATCTCTGGAAGCTAATAGGCGGTATTTTGAGTCTTCTGAGGATTCTGATACCTCAGATGATTCTGCTGATGTCTCTTTTACTTTTCCTGAGGAGCCCTCTTCTCCAAAAAGGAGAATGTCTCCTCCAGAGGATTTGTCCTTTCAAGACTTCACTATTGAAGTAGCTAAAGGACTCTCCATTTCTGTAACCTCTGAAAAGGAACCTAGAGCAAAAAAATTAGATATTTTAGGATACTCTAAGGTTCCCAAAGAGGCAGCCACCTTACCCATACATGAAATTCTTCAAGAACACATGATGGACTTGTGGGAGGCTCCTCTCACCCTATCTCCACATTCTTGACGTTTGGACACCATGTATCGGGTTCCTCCTTCTCCTGGGTTTCAAAAAACTCAGCTCCCTCACCACTCTATTGTGGTGAAGTCTGCTATGAAAAAGATAAAGAGTACCAAAAGGCACTCTTCTACCCCTCCAGGAAGAGAATGTAGGACTCTGGATGCTTTTGGTAGAAAAATCTTCCAAGCTAGCATGCTTATTGCCAGAATCAATTCATACAGCCTCTATATGGGCATGTTTTTGAAAGAGATTGCACTGAAGATACGTCATTTTCTCCCCTTTATCCCAGAGGATAGAAAGGAAGAGTTCCTTCTTTTGCTAAAGCATACTCAAGATGTTTCAAAGTTCTCCAGCAGAGCAGTCTTTGACTCCTTTGAGGGAGCTAGCAGAGCCTCCGGCATTGCCATAGCTGCTCGCAGACTTGCTTGGCTCCAGGCCTCTGATTTGGAACCCTGGATACAAGATGGCTTGGGCAATCTGCCCTGTACAGGTGAAAATCTGTTTGGCAAGGAGTGGCAAATCAAAGCCACTCAAATGGATGCAGAGAATGCTGCTTTAGATAGACTTTCTAAGTCTACCTCTACCCCTGCCAAGAAAAAATCTTTTAAGAAGCCTTTCTATAAAAAGACCAGATTTTCCACAAATACTGGCCAGCAATCTTCCCAAGTTCGCTTTGCTCCTAAGCGTCAGCAATCTAAACAGGCCAGAACAAAGTCTACAGGGGCTGCTACAGTCCAGCAGTCCCAACCCCCTCAAAGTTTTTGATTTGATTCTAGAGAACTTAACCTTTCTGGCTCTGCAAAAACCAGAGCCTCTCACCATTCCAGGAAGGTTAACTCATTTTGCTCCCAGATGGGAACAAATCACATCAGAACAGTGGACCCTCTCTATCATCAGAGAGGGCTACAAACTACATTTCTCCAGCCTTCCTCCCCATACCATGGTGAGACAATTCAATTCTCCCCCATCTCTCCTGTACCTGTTGGGTCAGGAGGTGACCACCCTTCTTGCCCAAAGGACAATAGAAGAGGTTCCTCTTCTTCAACAGGGGTCAGGGTTTTACTCCCCTTATTTTCCCATCCCCAAGAAAACAGGAGGGCACAGACCCATTCTAGATCTGAGAGAATTGAACAAATTTCTATACAAGGAGAAATTCAAGATGCTCTCTTTAAGTATTCTCCTTCCATACCTACAGAGTCAGGATTGGCTTTGTTCTCTAGATCTAAAGGATGCGTACACACATATACTCATCCATCCATCCCACAGAAAATTTCTACGATTTCTTTTCCAAGGAAAACATTTCCAATACAGAGTACTCCCCTTCGGTCTAGCCTCTGCTCCAAGAGTGTTCACCAAATGCATGTCAATAGTGGCTGCATTTCTACGCACTCTGGCAATATTTGTCTTCGCATACCTGGACGACTGGCTCATCCGAGCTCCATCTCAGTCCGAGGCTCAGACTTCCCTGGACCACACCAGACGCATACTGCAGTATCTGGGACTCGTCATCAATCTGCCAAAGTCTCAACTCACCCCTACTCAGTCCCTAGAATTCATAGGGGCCTGGCTAGATACCACCACTGCAAGGGCCTATCTTCCTCAGGCCCGTTGCCACCGTCTAGTGCACTTGGCCTCTCAAATTCAGTCCAGAAGCCACTTGACTGCCAGGGAGATGCTACAACTGCTAGGCCACATGGCATCCACAGTTCATGTGGTGCCTTATGCTCGCCTACATATGAGAGCAGCTCAATGGACTTTGTCCACCCAGTGGACCCAAGCATCAGGAGCTCTCTCAGACCAAATAGCAACTCAAAACGTCTTTTTTGGTCTCTCCAATGGTGGATATCCACTCAAAATCTGTTGTTGGGGCCCCCTTCCAACCTTTGTTACCCCAAGCAACTCTCACTACAGATGCCTCCCAAACAGGTTGGGGAGCTCATCTCCAAGACCTCTCCACTCAGGGCACTTGGTCTCCACAGGAGACCACCCTTCATATCAACCTTTTGGAGCTGCGAGCAATTTTCCTTGCTCTCAAGGTCTTTCATACCCTCCTCATCAACATGACAGTCCTTGTTCATACCGACAATCAAGTAGCCATGTTCTACATAAACAAACAAGGAGGGACTGGCTCTCTGTCGCTTTGCAACGAAGCTCTAAAACTGTGGGCCTTCGCCAGAGAGCATCAAATCCATCTCCTGGCTGTATACCTCCCAGGAATCCAAAACTCTTGGGCAGACAGACTCAGTCGAGTTCTGCTTCCACACGAATGGTCCCTGCACATGGATCAGGTACTCAGAATCTTTCAGAAATGGGGAACCCCGGACATAGATCTGTTTGCAAGTCCGTGCAATGCCAAACTTCCCCGGTTCTTTTCCAGAATTCCGTGTCAGGGAGCTCAGGCCAAGGATGCCTTCCTCCTTCATTGGGGTCAGGCCTTCCTGTATGCCTTTCCACCCATTCCCTTGATTCCCAAGACTCTATTCAAACTTCAGAGGGATCAAGGATCTATGATCCTCATAGCTCCACGCTGGCCATGCCAAGTGTGGTACCCTCTACTTCTGCATCTCTCCCAGGCACCCTCCCTGGATCTGGGAGCTGCTCCAGACCTTCTGTCTCAAGAGGAGGGGACTTTGTGGCACCCAAACCCCAAGTCCCTTCACCTCAGAGCTTGGTTGCTGAAGGCCTAGACCTTCAAGACTTCAATCTTTCTCAACAGGTGAAGGATATCCTCCATGCCTCTAGGAAACCTTCCACCAGGCGTTCTTATGCTTTTAAATGGAAAAGATTTTCCATTTGGTGTGCTGAAAAGGGTCTTAACCCTCTAGCACTACCTTTGAATTCTTTACTCTAATATCTCCTGCATCTTTCCAATGCAGGACTTAAAACAAATTCTGTAAGGGTCCATTTGAGTGCTATTGCAGCATCTCTTCAGCCTATCAATGGACAACCTGTTTCCTCTCATCCTCTTATTGCAAGATTTATGAGAGGTCTAACTTTAACTAAACCTCCCATTCGGCCTCCTCCGGTGGCATGGGACTTAAACATGGTTCTTGGTCAGCTTATGAAGCCACCCTTTGAACCCTTAGCCACTACCTCCTTGAAATTTCTTTCCTGGAAAGTCATTTTTCTTATTGCAATAACTTCTGCTCGCCGCATCAGTGAACTGCAGGCTTTAGTGGCTAATCCACCTTATACGAGGTTCCATCATGATAAGGTAGTCCTTAGGACAAATCCTCACTTTATGCCTAAAGTGGTCTCACCTTTTCATCTTAATCAAGAGGTATATCTACCTGTCTTTTTTCCAGCTCCTCATGCATCCAGTGCAGAGAGGAACCTACATATGTTAGACTGTAAAAGAGCTCTTGCCTTTTACATCCACAGGACACAGCAACATCGAAAGTCTTCTCAACTTTTTGTTGCTTTTGATCCTTCTCATTTAGGACTTCCAGTCTCAAAAAGAACACTGTCCAATTGGATTGCTCAGTGTATTTCTTTTTCTTACCAGAATAAGAACCTTTCTCTGGAAGGCCATGTCACAGCTCACAATGTGAGAGCCATGGCCACATCTATGGCTCATCTTCATTCTGTATCCATTGATCAGATCTGTCGAGCAGCCACCTGGGCTTCGGTTCATACCTTCACAGCCCATTACTGTTTGGACAAGGACTCCCGCCGGGATGCCTTGTTTGGTCAGGCTGTCCTCAGACACCTGTTCCATTCTTAAACAACTCCTGCCCACCTTCCCTGAATGGATGCCTGAGATCCATAGGAAGATGAGGAACCCTTGGAGGGGGATCTCCCCGGCATCTTAGCTAGGGAGTCCCCATATGTGAGGACTCATTCCTGCTTGTTCCTGGAGATAGCATAGTTACTTACCTGTAACAGGTGATCTCTGGGAACAGCAGGAATTAGTCCTCACAACCCACTCACCTCCCCTGGGAGTTGTATCTCTCTCTCTCTTTCCTTTCCTCTCTCTATTGTCTCAGCTTTAAACTCGAACTGAGGAGAGTTGGTCAGGAAGGCGGGAAGGCAGCGCGCATGCGCTGTGGGAGGCCCCAAAAGCTTTTCTTTCTGGGAAGCTGGGGAGCTTTCCCGCGCAGGCTCCGTCGGTTCCGACGTACCCATATGTGAGGACTAATTCCTGCTGTTCCCAGAGATCACCTGTTACAGGTAAGTAACTGTGCTTTCCCTTAGGAGTGGGTGGTGGCCATTTTCAGGGGTCGCGTGTCTGCCACGCTACAGGGAAATGAGTGCAGGGGTAGTCCTGTAAGCCTTGCATTAGCATTTTATTTTGATTTTCGGCGGGAGAAGGAGCCCTTTTCCTTTAGTTCTTTTCTTTTTAGTTTGATTTCTTTATAGTTTGTTTTTAGTTTTGTCGTTATTTTGGGCGGGAAATTCTCTGGTGGGGGGGGGAAAGTTTCTCGCCGGGTCAGCAGGTCTCTTGCCCTTCCCTAGGTCATCGGAACGAGTTTTAGGGCCTGGGCTGCAAGGTTCGTTCTTTCAAGTTTAAAAAAAAAAAAGGTGCTTTATTTTTTAGCCAAAAGCAGGCAGTGTCACGGTCAGCTTTATGGCTTCCAGGCCACAGTGCGTGGTCTGCGGTGCACGGAAAGGCTCAGTGGCTGAGTCTGGTATCTGCCGCGGCTGTGCTTCTCTGTCATCTGCAGTGGCAGCTCAAATGGAGGTCAAGGAGCTCTCAGAAGCGCAGGAGACATCGGCTGGGCCAGAGTCGGATCCGGAACCGTCGGCTGTGCAGGGATACGCTCCGGAGGGGATGGCTGCTTCTTCTGGAGCTATCTCGGTCCCAGGGCCGACAGGTATGGGGAATTTTTGTCCTGATTTTATCTTGATGATGCATCAGGCCTTTTGTTTGCAGCGACAGGGCAAGTTGCCTGCTCCGTGGCCATTCGCTGGCCCGTCTCAGCAACCGATCACTGACGGTGGGACCGGTGGTCCGTCGGCGCCCAAGAAAGCGAGGGTCCGTGCTGTATCTTCCCCAGATGGCGATTGGCCGGATGGGGAGGACTCCGAATGGGAGCGTGAGGAAGGTTGGAAGATCTAGAAGAGGGGGAGATCCAAGAACCAGAGGATCAGGCAAAGATCATACGGGTTTTCCGTAGGGAGGAGCTGCCTGCTCTCATCACGGAGTCCATGCAGATGTTGAATCTAGCGGCGCAGTCAACCGCTGAGGAAGAGGTGTTCCCGGTGCACCGGGTGGTCGACCAGATGATCCAGGAGGAATGGGACCAGCCGGAATCGGGGCTTAGGGGTATTTGCATGCTAAATAGACTTTACCCCTTAGCCGATAAGGATAAGGAGAGGTTCCCTTGCCCTGCGTAGACGCAGCAGTGGCAGCGGTGACTAAGAAGACCACCATCCCGGTGGAAGGCAGAGTGGCCTTGAAGGATGTGCAAGACCGTGAGGTTGACGGTCTCCTGAAACAGGTTTTCGATGCAGACGCGCTCTCTTTGCAGGTCTCAATCTGTGGGGCTTGGGTAGCTCGGGCCTGTCTGCGCTGGGTCCAACGCCTTCGTCTTTCCCCGCACCTCAACCAGGAAGAGCTTGCAGAGCTGGGCCACCTGGAGTCTGGAGCGGCATATCTGGCGGATGTTCATTACGACCTCATTAGAGCTCTTGCGAATAGCATAGCTTCGGTGGTGGCCGCTCATAGATCTGTGTGGTTACGGAATTGGTCCGCTGATGGCTCGTCCAAGTCCTGTCTTGGCAAGTTACCCTTTAAAGGTAGGTTGCTGTTCTGGGAAAATCTGGATAAATTGGTAAAGGACCTCGGGGAGTCCAAAGCTGGTAGGCTGCCGGTGGATGTCTGGTCAGAACTTTCGGGGTTCGTTTGAGATTTCCGGAGATTTCGGTCGTCGCGGTTTGGGAGTTCGCAGAGGGGTCGCTTTCCGTCGCGAGGTCAGGGGTTCTGGGGATTTCGGGGATCAAATAGAGGTTTCTCCTCGAGTTCTACCTCGGCAGCCCGGAAGCTGCAATGAAATGAGGCGGGTCCTGGCAGAAGGACCTCCGATAGGCGGGAGGCTGCGAGAGTTTCTTTCTGCTTGGACCCACATCACATCCGATCAGTGGGTGTTGGAAGTCATTCGTCAGGGGTACGCACTGGAATTGGCGCATCCGGTGTGGGCCTCCTTTGTCATGTCTCCCTGCAGGGGGCAGACGAAAACCCTCGCAATTCAAAGTACTTTACAGCGGCTTCTTCATTTGGGGGCTGTTGTGGAGGTCCCAGAGGCAGAGTACGGCGTAGGTCGGTACTCCATATATTTCGTGGTGCCAAAGAAGTGCGGAGCGTTACGGCCTATTTTGGATCTGAAGGGCATAAACCGTTGTCTGCGAGTTCCACATTTTCGAATGGAGACCCTCCGGTCCGTCATTGTGGCGATGAGGCAAGGGGAGTATTTGACGTTTCTAGACCTCACGGAAGCCTACTTACACATTCCCATTCGGTCGTCTCATCAGAAGTTTCTCCGCTTTGCCTTTCCTTGGGGTCACTATCAGTTCCAAGCGTTGCCTTTCGGTTTGGCGACGGCACCGCGCACCTTCACCAAGATAATGGTGGTGGTGGCGGCGGCGGCGGCATTGTGCAAGGAGGGAATTCTGGTGCATCCCTACCTCGACCATTGGCTAATCTGGGCCAAGTCCAAAGAGGAGAGCGTTCAGGTGACGGGCAGAGTGGTGGAATTTCTACAAAGCCTCGGGTGGGTGGTCAATCCGGGCAAGAGTCAGTTGGAGCCTTCCCAGAACCTAGAATATCTGGGGGTGCAGTTCGACACGAAGAGTGGACAGGTGTTTCTACCGCAACGCAGGGACCAAGGTCTCAGGAGTCTGGTTCACAAATTCAGGGTGGCGCCGGCTCCTTCGGCATGGTCTTACCTCAGGGTGCTGGGGACCATGGCGGCGATGCTCGAAGCGGTGCCCTGGGCAAAAGTACATATGCGTCCGCTACAGAGATCACTCCTTCACTGGTGGTTGCATCAGGTGGATTCTTTGAGCAAGAGGCTTCCATGCCCATTCAAGGTCAGACAGTCGCTGCGCTGGTGACTTCTTCCGGCATTGCTGGCGGCCGGAATGCCCTTGGAGCAGCCGGAATGGCTGCCAGTGCTAACGGATGCCAGCCTGGGGGGCTGGGGAGCCCACTGCGACGGCAGGTTCGCACAGGGATTTTGGTCGTCTCTGGAGAATTCGTGGTCGATTAATCGTCTGGAGCTTCGGGCAGTCTGGCGGGCGCTGCAGGCATTTGAGACTGTCGTGGTGGGTCAGGCGGTCAGAGTCCTGTCCGACAATTCAGCAGCAGTCGCCTACATCAATCGGCAGGGTGGCACAGGAAGTGCGGCCATGGAAGAAGAGGCAGATCTCTTATTCGCTTGGGTAGAGTCGGTTGACAGCAATTTCGGCGGCGCACATTGCCAGAAAGGACAATGTGACAGCCAACTTTCTAAGCAGGGTCCGGGTGGATGCGGGAGAGTGGGAGCTGCACCCGGACGTGTTTGCTCAGATCGAGGAGCGCTGGGGGAGCCCTGTAATGGATCTCATGGCGACCTTCCAGTCACAAAGGCCAACCGTTTCTTCAGCAGAAGGAGGGAAAGTATGTCGGAAGGAATAGATGCGTTAGTGCAGCGGTGGCCGACCACAGGTCTTCTGTATGTCTTTCCTCCGTGGGCTTTGATCGGCAGAGTGGTGCAAAGAATCGGAGCTCATCCGGGACAGGTTCTTCTGGTGGCTCCGGACTGGCTGCGGTGACCGTGGTACACGGATCTGGTGCGGCTCGTGGACGGAACTCCGTGGCGGTTGCCCATAAGGGTGGATCTTTTGCACCAAGGACCTCTTTTCATGCCACAAGTGTATCGGTTCTCGCTTACGGTATGGCCATTGAAAGGTCCAGGTTGAAGAGGAAAGGTTATTCTTCCGCGGTCATTTCAACGATGCTTAGGGTTCGCAAACAGTCCACATCGTTGGCGTATGTTCATATCTGGCGGATATTTGAGGATTGGTGTTCAAGGAAGCAGATCTGAGCAGCTACGGTTTCAGTTTCTTCGGTCTTAAGTTTCCTACAGGATGGTTTTGATAAAGGTCTGGCGGCCAGTTCTCTGCGCGTACAAGTAGCGGCTCCATCTTGTTATCGAGGGAAGGTGCAGGGCATTGCGCTGGGGGCTCATGCGGACGTTTTGCGTTTTCTCAAAGCAATTTCCAGATTGCGACCGTCGCGTAGGGTGACGATTCCACCTTGGGATCTTAATTTAGTGCTAACAGCTTTGTCCAGGCCGCCCTTTGAACCGTTGCATAGGGCGTCGGTGAAGGATGTGACTTTGAAAACGGTTTTTCTAGTGACGATCTGTTCAGCGAGACGTGTTTCGGAACTCCAGGCGTTGTCTTGTAGGGAGCCATTCCTGGTGTTTTTGAAGGAGAAGGTGGTGTTGCGACTGGTTCCATTTTTTTTACCGAAAGTAGTCTCTGCCTTTCACCTGAGTCAGACAGTTGCCCTGCCAATTCTGGGTTCTTTGCACAGTGGCGATCAGGAGCGCAGCTTACGGCATTTGGATGTAAAACGAGCGTTGCGGCAGTATTTGAAGATTTCTCAGCCTTTTCGCAAGTCTGACCGGTTGGTTGTATTGTTCGTCGGAGTTCGCAAGGGATAGGCCGCAGCGAAGGCTTCCATTTCCAGATGGATTTGGGAGGCTATTGCTTCCGCCTATCTACTGCAAGGTCGGAAGGTGCCTTCAGGGTTGCGTGCGCATTCTACCAGAGCGCAGGCGTCTTCCTGGGCGGAGCACAGCTTAGTGCCGCCAGGGGACATTTGCAGGGCGGCTACTTGGTTGTCGCTGCATACCTTCAGCAAGCATTATCGGCTTGACGTGGCAGCTGTGAGTGATGCCGGTTTTGGATCGGCAGTGTTGCGTGCCGGCTGGAAAGGCCCATCCCATTGATTACTGCTCTGGTACATCCCAGATGTAGAGGACTGAACTGGAGGAACGATAAGGAAATGATAATTACACTTACCTGGTAATTGTAGTGCCTTGAGTGACCACAGTTCAGTCCTCATTCCCACCCAGCGTGTTTCCTTTCATGGTGTGTGTTTGGCCAGCAGCGCCACAAGGTAGGTCATTTTTAAAGCTGATCATTCTCACTCCTTCTCTCTTATTGTGTGTTTAGCAGGGAGGAGTGTAAGAAAGTTTTTCGCAAGGTCTGCAGTGCAGTTTCAGGTTTTTCAATTTTATATGTTGGTTACATTACTTATTTGTTGCTCCTTTGAGTCTGCTTTGTTAATAGTTCACACTGGGGCTGATGGGAGTGTGCAGCAGGCTATTTCCAGTGATGTCAGAATTCTGATATACCAGTCTCCAAACTGCAGGAGGAGGTTGACAACCCAGATGTAGAGGACTGAACTGTCGTCACTCAAGGAACTACAATTACCAGGTAAGTGTAATTATCATTTTGTGCTTTATCGACTATAGCAAGGCTTTTGACTGTGTAAACCATGAGAAACTCTGGGCCACATTAAGAAGCATGGGTATACCAGAACACCTGATCGTACTCTTGCACAATCTGTACATTGATCAAGTAGCAACAATTCGAACGGAACAAGGAGAAACAGAATGGTTTAAAATAAGCAAAGGTGTAAGACAAGGCTGCATACTTTCCCCCTACCTGTTTAATTTATATGCAGAACAAATCATCAGAGAAGCAGGATTGTATGAAGAATAACAGAGGTGTGAAGATTGGTGGAAGACTCATCAACAACCTTCGCTATGCTGATACCACATTATTGGCTGAAAGTGAAGAAAATCATGACAACGGGCATAATCAACAGGTTCATCGTTGATGGAGAAGAAATTGAAATCGTGAACAACTTTAACCTACTTGGATCAACTATCAATAAAGAAGCAACAAACAGTCAAGAAATCAGACGACGCATTGCTCTTGGCAGAATGGCTGTGAAAGACCTAGATAAGATTCTCAAGAGCAGAGATGTCTCTCTCCATACAAAGATTTGACTTGTTCAAGCCATGGTATTTTCAATAACATCATATGGATGTGAAAACTGGACAGTGAAAAAGATAGACAGGAAGAAAATTGATGCCTTTGAATTATGGTGCTGGTGGCGAATACTGTGTATACCATGGACTGCCCGAAGAACAAACCAGTCGGTACTAGAGGAGATCAAACTTAAGCTTTCTTTAGAATCTCAGGCTTCGACTTTCATACTTTGGACACATCATGCGAAGAGAGAGATCATTAGAGAAAGACGTCATGCTTGGCAAAATAGAAGGTCAACGGAAAAGAGGAAGGCCAGCAATGAGATGGATCGATACAATAACAGCAGCTACGGGTACCAGTCTGTCAACAATGAGCTGCCTGACTGAAGACCGAACACAATTTAGGATAGCTATCCAGAGGGTCGCCATGAGTTGACTCCGACTCGATGGCACTTAACAACAACAATTATCCTTTTAATTTGTTTCTGTGCAACTCTGACTCAGACCTGAAGCTTTGGTGATGTCACTGCATCGAAGCTCCACCCTGATTATGTCCCCAGGTGTGTACCCGGATGCAGAAGACCCTACATATTCTACTCCTGCTGTTCTACTCCTGCTAGTGGCATTGCGCCATGGGCATATAGGGCGCACTTTTGGGCAGCTCCAAGGTCAGCTCTGAGATTACATCTCTTGCTCTTCCCTGCCCATCTTAGTTGACTTCTGCTTTTCACTTGTGTATTTTGGACAGCTACTGTCAAACATAGCAGCTCCCACCTCATACATTCCAGTTTACAGTGGGCGAACATTACCATGTTCCTCTAATGCTTTCCTGATGTTACCCGCAGAAAAGACACGATTGAGATTCCTCAATAAAGATGAGTTGAAAAACTACAAGAGAACCTTGAGAGACTGGGCATCCAAATGGGAGATGATATTTAATGTGGAAAAGTGCAAAGTTATGCACCTAGAGAAGAACAACCCAAACTACAATTACACAATGCAAGGTTCCACATTAGGAATCACTACCCAGGAAAAGGATCTGGGTGTCAACATGGATAATACATTGAAACCCTCTGCCCACTCTTCATCTTTTGGTCATTCCACCAAATTGCCCACCAAGGGACATCCTGGATAAGCTCTCAGCATCCGGAGATTCTGCTAAAGAAGCTTTCTTCCCTTTTAGAGGCCACCACTAGAAGAAGGAAAAGAATTCTACTTCAGGAATTTGCCGATCATAAAATAAAACCAGAAATTCTGTTCCGTTCTAGATCTAAGAGCTCTGAACAAGCACCTTATAAGAAGAAAGTGCAGAAAGGGTTCTCTGGGCACCCTGATTCCTTCTCTTCAGAAAAGAGACTGGTTATGATCTCCAGGAACAAGCAGGAAGTCAGTCTTCACATATGGGTGACGTCGGCACCAATTGAGCCCGGCATGGGAACACTCCCCAGCATCCAATAGGAATGCTTTTGGGAGCGTTCCTCCACACATGCGTGACTGTCTTCCCTCCTGGTCTCCTCAGTCGTCTGTTTTCCACGGAGCCATCAGGACCTCATCCCTGAGACTTCAAAATTTTTTTCTACTAGTACCATCAAAAGTACTTAGGCTGACTTCCCGTCGACTGACTTGACTCCTGATCGATTCTGGTTCCCCTTTTTATTTTTATATTTTTTAAAATTTTGCTTTATTTTCACTTTTTTCCTAAAACTGTTTGAGGCCTGCAGCCTCTTTGAGCACCACTGCCAAATTTGATTTTGCCTGCATATTATTCTCAAATATGGAGAAGCCCCAAAGTGGTTTCAAAAAGTGCTCCAGTTTCCATCACTGACGAGCATTCTTGGTGCCTAAAATGTTTAGGCCCAGACCACAATGTCGATTCTTGTCTCTCCTGTCGCCATATGAGAGGTCGGAAGAACCGGGACAAACAGAAGACTAAGCTGTTTCCTATAGACTCAGCTTCTTCGGTGTACTCTTCAGGGGTGTCTACTCCGTCAAAGTGTTCCTATGGTCTAAGTCCTCACCAGCAAAGGAAAAGCATTGCTCGGAATCACCAGTGCTTAAGAAAAAGAAGACATCTGCCTTGGCATCGAGGTCATCGACTTCCAAGTCAGCATTGGCTTCGGACACCAAGCATTGGCATCGGCACTGCCATTCATCACATTCTGATGCTGACCATCCTTTGAGGCAATCCCAGCAGGAGGTGTCACCCTCCAAAGCCACACGGATTCAGGGATGCCCCCAAGGTCCAATCCTCAATGGAGCCCCCGATACCGGCATTGGGAGTCGTGGCCCACACAGTTGTGTCTGGAGCTTCTTCTCCGCTATCATCATTGGATGACTGTGTCATCACCATTGAGCATAGCATCGCTAAACTCTTAGCAGCAGTAATGCAGATGGCATTGAGTGCACCACAGTCGGTACCAATACCAACGGTGACCACAGAGCTCGTCATTCTTATGCAGGCATCCCCTGCCTTACATGGCTCAGAGCAGCTGATACCAAGGCCCTTGGCACCATCGGGTCCAATACTCTCTACATCTAAACAGTGAGGCTCTAAGCAGGAAAGGTATCAAACATCTCAGAGATTATTTTGACTTCCTTCTGGACTCAGATTCCAAGGAGGCCTCCAAGGTGGAATCCATCAATTCCGATACACTCAAGGAGATACCATCAGATCCATCTCCTCCTTATGAATGTTGACGTTCGCTGCCTGAGGACATGTCCTTTCAAGATTTTATTAAGGACATGGTGGCAGCTCTTGATGTTTCAGTGGCTACGGAAATGGAACCAAGAGCTGAAGAGCTCAATATACTCCAATACCCATCAGCACCAAAAGAGGCAGCTACCCTCCCAGTGCACAACATCTTAAAGTACCTTATGACTCGAATGTGAGAGGCCCCCATGTCAACACCTGTGGTGAGCAAGAGGCTCAATACCCTTTATAGGGGTCCTCCTTCCTCAGGTTTCCAAAAGCCACAACTCCATGGTTGTGGAGTCTGCCATGAGGAGGATTAAAAGTCAGAAAAATCATTCCTCAGTGCCTCCTGGCAGAGAGGCCAGGACTCTGGATGCATTTGGAAGGAAGGCATTCCAGGCTACCATGCTAGCCTCTAGAATAGATTCCTATTTGCCACATATGGGCATGTTTCTCAAGGATGTATCGAGAGATTTGTCAGCGTTTACCACCTTGTTGCCCCAGGTCTTAGTGACACATGCCCAGAATACATCAAAATTCTTGACAAGAGAAGCATTTGATGCATTTGAGGATAGCAGATCTGCTGCAGCCTGTATAGGGGCTAGGAGAACAGCATTGTTCCAAGCATCTGACCTGGAACAGTCTGTCCAGTAATGGTGAGAAACTCTTTGGCCAGAGGTGGAGGGAGAAGACTGGTGAGATAGATCTCCAGGAACAAGCAGGAATGAGTCTTCACATATGGGTATCGTTGGTACCGACGGAGCCTGCGCGGAAACGCTCCCCAGCATCCAAAAGGAAAGCTTTTGGGAGCATTCTACAGCGCCTGCGCGCTGCCTTCCCGCCTTTCCCAACCATGTCTCTCCAGTTCTTCTTTTCCGCGGAGCCAGCAGGTCGTGTTTCCTGTCTCCGCTGAAGAATTTCTTATTTTCTTATTCTTATTTTCTTTAGTCGCGTGTCTGCCTTCTCGAAGACTGGTACTGCCGGTCTTTTTTCTCTTTCTTTATAAAAAACCTTTTTCTGTTTCAGTACTTTTTCTTCTGTGGCCCTAGGCCTACAGTCTTTTTCCTCATGGAAAAGCCCGCCTCCGGGTTTAAAAAGTGCACAAAGTGCAGTGGCACTATTTCTGTCACAGACACCCATGACTGGTGTCTAAAATGTTTAGGTCCTGACCATTCCATCGCGGATTGTGAGTCCTGCTCCATGATGTCTAAAAGAGGGTTACAGAATCGGGCAGCCAAGCTCAGTACCCTGTTTCCCTCCGATGCAGTTTCGGTGCCATCGACGTCTTCCAGGGCTGCTTCTTCATCCTATGGATCTCAGGTAACAAAGCTTAAGTCCGGTCGATCCTCAAAGGGTACATCTCCCTCTAAGTATCGAGATGTTCCCGACATTACTATTGAGGAATCCACACCGGCAAAATTACCCCGGCGGGAGGCTCCGGCTTCCAAAGCATTATCTATGGGGTCACAGGTTGACATCGATGGCACAGCCTCAACCGATCACCTGTTACAATGTTCTGGGGTACCGGCGGTTCCCGATACCGACATCCAGACATTGGTGGCGTCGATGGATCAGAATATTCTGACCATGCAGCATGCCATTACGGCCTTCATACAAGCTGCGACGCCCTCGGTACAACAACAAACCCCGTTGTCGATACCGATTCCAGTTCCGGATCCAGCTCCGGTTCCGATACCAGTACCGCTTGCATCGACGTCAGCATCGAAAGCAGCGATACGGTATCCAGTGATGCCTGTTAGTACCGATTCGGTACCAATGACTCCCGATGTCGATACCCCTCGGTACTCGTATCGGGCTCTGCGAGAGCATCCAGACAGTCGATACTTCGATTCCTCTGATGAATCTAATGCATCAGAGGTTTCCATCGAAGCATCGGAGATTCGTCCTCAGGAACCCTCTTCTCCAAAAAGGAGAATGTCTCCTCCTGAGTCTTTCCAGGACTTCATCAGGGAGGTGGCCAGAGGCCTGTCCATTGCAGTAGCCTCTGAAACTGAGCCCAGAGCCAAAAAATTGGATATTCTTCAATATCCTAAGGCTCCTAAAGAGGCAACCATTTTACCAATACTTGAGATTCTTTATGACCACATGTTAGGTATATGGGAAACTCCTCTTACCACCTCTTCCTTTTCTCGTAGGTTGGACACCATGTATCGTGTTCCTCCTTGTCCTGGATTTCATAAGACTCAGCTTCCTCACCACTCTATTGTGGTAGAGTCTGCTATGAAAAAAATCAGAAGCACAAAAAGACACTCCTCTGCTCCTCCAGGAAGAGAATGCAGAACCTTAGATGCTTTTGGCAGGAAAATCTTCCAGGCCAGTATGCTTGTAGCCAGAATCAACTCCTATAGTCTCTATATGGGGATGTTTCTAAAAGAGGTTACAGACCATCTACACACCTTATCTCCTTTTATGTCAGAAGATAAGAGAGAAGAATATATTACCTGGCTTAAACATGCACAGGATGTATCCAAGTTTTCCAATCGTGCAGCCTTTGACTCCTTTGAGGTTGCCAGTAGAGCTTCGGCTATTGCCATAGGTGCATGCAGAGTAGCTTGCTTACAAGCCTCTGATTTGGAATCCTGGGTACAGGATGGTCTGGGCAACCTTCCCTGTACAGGGGAAAACCTGTTTGGCAAAGACTGGCAAGCAAAAGCCACCCAGATGGATGCTGAAAATTCTGCTTTAGATAGACTTTCAAAGTCGTCTACTACTCTTTTCAAGAAGAGGTTATTCAAGAAAGGATCTTTCCCCAAAAAAAGGGAAATTTCCTTCTGGTTATGCTCATGCCTCTTCTCAGGGTCGTTTTGCTACAAAGAGACAGCAACAACCAAAACAGGCCAAGCCTCAGGCTGCGAGGACTGCTACGGCCCAACAGCCTCAGCCTCCTCAGGGCCTTTGACTTTCCACTATAGAACTTAGCATTTCTGGCTCTAGAACATCCAGAGCCTCTCACCAACCCAGGAAGGTTAGCTCATTTTGCTCCCAGATGGGAACAAATCACAGCAGAGCACTGGACCCTCTACATTATAAGGGAGGGATACAAGCTACATTTCTTAAACCTTCCTCCTCACACCATGGTGAAACAGTTCAACTCTCCAACATCTCTTCTCGACCTTCTAGGTCAGGAGATTGCCACCCTTCTTGCCCAAGGGGCAATAGAAGAAGTACCCCTTCTTCAACAGGGCTCAGGGTTCTACTCCCCCTATTTTCTCATCCCAAAGAAAACAGGGGGCTACAGACCCATCCTAGATCTCAGAGAGTTGAACAGGTTTCTATGCAAGGAGAAATTCAAGATGATTTCTCTTGGTACTCTCCTTCCATACCTCCAGAGTCAGGACTGGCTTTGTTCTCTAGACCTCAAGGATGCGTACACCCATGTCCTCATCCATCCAACACACAGAAGCACTACCAATACAGAGTACACCCATGTCCTCATCCATCCAAGGAAAGCACTACCAATACAGAGTGCTTCCTTTCGGTCTGGCCTCTGCTCCAAGAGTGTTCACAAAATGCATGGCAGTGGTAGCTGCATTTTTACGCACTCTAGGGATATTCGTATTCCCATATCTGGACAACTGGCTCATTCGAGCTCCATTCCAGTCAGAGGCCCAGACTTCCCTGGCCTGCACAAGCCGTGTTCTTCAGTATCTGGGATTGGTAATCAACATTTCAAAATCCCATCTCACCCCTACTCAGTCTCTAGAGTTCATAGGGGCCTTACTGGATACCACAACTGCAAGGGCCTATCTTCCCCAGGCCCGTTGCCTACGCCTAGTGCAGTTAGCCTCCCAGATTCAGTTAAAATCCCATTTAACTGCTCGAGAGATGTTGCAACTCTTAGGCCACATGGCTTCCACAGTGCATGTGGTTCCTTATGCTTGCCTTCACATGAGGGCAGCTCAGTGGACTCTATCCTCCCAGTGGACCCAGGCATCAGGTTGCCTGTCAGACAAAATAGCAACCTCCAGTCGCCTCTTTTGGTCCCTCTACTGGTGGAAGTCCACTCAAAATCTGTTGTTGGGATCCCCCTTTCAACAGGTGCTACCCCAAGCAACCCTTACAACAGATGCCTCTCCAAAGGGTTGGGGAGCTCATCTCCAAGACCTCTCCACCCAGGGTATCTGGTCTCCACAGGAGACATCTCTTCATATCAACCTCTTAGAGCTCAGAGCAATCTTCTTGGTTCTCAGAGTATTTCACACCCTGCTCAGCTACAAGACAGTCCTCGTCCATACGGACAATCAGGTAGCCATGTTCTATGTGAACAAGCAGGGGGGGATAGGCTCTCTGTCGCTCTGCAACGAAGCTCTGAGATTGTGGGCCTTCGCCAGAGAGCATCAAATCCATCTCATGGCAGTGTATCTTCCAGGGGTTCAAAACTCTTGGGCAGACAGACTCAGTCGAGTTCTGCTTCCACACGAATGGTCCCTCCATGGGGACCAGATAGCCAGGATCTTCCGGATTTTTGGTACCCCAGACATAGACCTATTTGCAAGTCCGTGGAATGCCAAACTTCCCCGGTTCTGTTCCAGGATTCCATGTCAGGGGGTTCAGGCCAGGGATGCCTTCCTCCTTCACTGGGGGCAAGACTTCCTCTATGCCTTTCCACCTATTCCCCTAATCCCCAAGACTCTGTTCAAGCTTCAGAGAGACAAGGGGTCTATGATCCTCATAGCACCACATTGGCCACGCCAAGTGTGGTACCCTCTACTTCTGCATCTCTCTCAAGCTCCCTCCCTGGACCTGGGGTCTGCTCCAGATCTCCTCTCCCAAGAGGAGGGAACCCTGTGGCATCCAAATCCTCAGTCTCTTCATCTCAGGGCCTGGTTGCTGAAGGCCTAGACCTTCAAGATTTACACCTTTCTCAGCAAGTGAAGGATATCCTTCATGCTTCCAGAAAGCCTTCTACCAGACGCTCTTATGCTTTTAAATGGAAAAGGTTTTCCATTTTGTGTGCAGAAAATGGTCTTATCCCTTCTGCAATACCTTTGAATTCGTTACTGGACTATTTGCTGCATTTATCCCATGCAGGCCTTAAAACAAATTCAATCAGGGTCCATTTGAGTGCTATTGCAGCATCCCTGAAGCCTCTTAATGGACAACCTATTTCCTCTCATCCTCTTATAGCAAGATTCATGAGAGGCTTTCTTTTAACTAAACCTCCCATTAGACCAACCCCAGTGGCATGGGACTTAAATCTGGTTCTTGGCCAGTTTATGAAGCCACCCTTTGAACCCTTAGCCACTACCTCCTTGAAATTCCTTTCCTGGAAGGTTCTTTTTCTCATTGCTTCAGCTCGCCGTATCAATGAGTTGCAAGCTCTAGTGGCTAATCCTCCTTATACAAGGTTCCATCATGACAAGGTAGTTCTCAGAACTAATCCACACTTTATGCCTAAAGTGGTCTCACCTTTTCATCTGAACCAGGAGGTATATTTACCTGTCTTCTTTCCAGGACCTCATGCATCAAGTGCAGAGAGGAGTCTTCATACCCTGAATTGCAAAAGGGCACTTGCTTTCTATTTACAAAGAACACAGCAACATAGAAAGTCCTCTCAACTTTTTGTTGGTTTTGATCCTTCCCTTTTAGGACTTCCAGTCTCTAAGAGAACTCTGTCCAATTGGATTGCTCAGTGTATTTCCTTCGCCTACCAGAGTAAGAATCTTTCTCTTGAAGGCCATGTCATAGCTCACAATGTGAGGGCCATGGCAGCCTCTATGGCTCATCTAAACTCTGTGTCCATCGACCAAATCTGTCGAGCAGCCACCTGGGCCTCGGTTCATACCTTCACAGCCCATTACTGCTTGGACAAGGATTCCCGCCGGGATGCCTTGTTTGGTCAGGCTGTTCTCAAGCACCTGTTCCATACCTAATCAACTCCTGCCCTCCATCCCTGACTGGATGCCTGAGATTCATAGGTGGAGATGGAGCCCTCTAGGGACTCACAATCTGGGTGATCTCCCAGGCATCTCTAGCTGGGGAGTCCCCATATGTGAAGACTCATTCCTGCTTGTTCCTGGAGATAGCACAGTTACTTACCTGTAACAGGTGATCTCTGGGAACAGCAGGAATTAGTCTTCACAACTCTCCCACCTCCCCTAGGAGTTGTATCTCTCTATCTATCTTTCCTTTCCTCTCTCTCTCTTTGTCTCAGCTTTAAAACTCGAACTGGAGAGAGACGGTTGGGAAAGGCGGGAAGGCAGCGCGCAGGCGCTGTGGAATGCTCCCAAAAGCTTTCCTTTTGGACGCTGGGGAGCGTTCCCGCGCAGGCTCCATCGGTACCGACGATACCCATATGTGAAGACTCATTCCTGCTGTTCCCAGAGGTCACCTGTTACAGATAAGTAACTGTGCTAAACTGACAACCTCACCATGAAGATGCTGTCGAGGAAGACAGCAGACTTTTCAAAGAAGAAGGCTACCACTAAGAAACTGTCCTTCTCTAAGAAGAAGAGGTTTTATCCTCCATATCGGGCCTATTCTGGCTACTCTGCCCCACAACAACAACAGAGACAACAAGGCCAGAAACAGGTCAGGAAGCCCAAGCTTTCCAAACCACAGCCTGCAACTACTACTCAACTACTCAACCTCCTCAGAGTTTTTGACTGCTTCAGAAAGAGCATGGCCAGTTCTCCCATAATATTCCCCCTTCCTCCCATGATCCCAGAAGACTAGTGTATTTTGTACACTGCTGGATCAGCATCATTTCTGAGCCCTGGACCCTACATCTAGACAATCAGGGCCTACAGCTAAAATTCCAGACTCTTCCTCCCACTCACTCTGTGGGACAGTCCTCCTTAGATCTCCTCCATTCCTCCCTGTTTTAGAAGGAAATTCTCTCACTGTTGAGACAGGGGCTATAGAGGAGGTTCACTCAGCTCAGCAGGGCCTGGGATTCTACTCCAGATATTTCTTAATTCCGAAAAGGACAGGAGGTCACAGGCCTATATTAAAATGATTGGCTATGCTCTCTGGATCTAAAGGATGCCTGTATTCGCATCCTGATTCACCCAGACTACAGAAAGTTTTTCAGGTTTGTTTTTCAGAATAACCACTACCAGTACTGAGTCCTCCCATTTGGACTGGCCTCAGCACCCAGAGCCTTCACAAAGTCTTTGGCTGTTGTCGCAGCCTACCTACAAACTTTGGGGATCTTTCTGTTCCCCTTCTTAGATGACTGGCTCCTTAGGGCAGATTCTGCTTCAGCAGTCACCTCCGCCCTAAATCAAACCATTTATGTCCTCCAGGAGTTAGGGTTTGTAATAAATTATCCAAAATCACATCTCAGGCCAACTCAGGACCTCAAGTTCATAGGAGCTTGTTTAGACACGGTAAGAAGCAGAGTGTTTCTGCCAGAAGAAAGATGCCTCTATCTCATTGCCTTAGCCACACAGGTCCAGCAGCAACCATCAATTACAGCGAGAACATTTCTGTGCCTCTTAGATCACATGGCTTCCACAGTTCATGTCGTGCCCCATGCACGTCTCCACATGAGGATTGAGCAGTGGACTCTCTCACAGCAGTGGAAGCAATCCACAGGTCGCTCATCTGACCTCATCAGCATCACTCCACAAATGAGAGCAGATCTTCAATGGTGATGCACACCACAGAACGTTGTCGAATGGTCCCTTTACAGAAGTCTGCATTGCTGTCTATCCTAATGATCGATGTATCAAAACTAGGTTGGGGAGCCCATCTCAATGGCCTGACAACATAGGGCCTTTGGTCCACTCAGGAAGTGCTCCTCTAGATCAATCTTCTAGAGCTCAGAGCAGTTTTCAATGCCATCAGAATCTTCTCTTCCCAACTCAGGGGACATTCTCTTCTCATACAGATGGACAACAAGGTGGTTGTTTTATATAAACTAGCAAGGGGGAATTGGCTCTCAAGCCCTATGCAGGGAAGCCATTCGCCTTTGGAACTGGGCAATTCCCCAAGGAATTCACCTTCAGGCAGTATATCTTCTGAGAACAGAGAATCACTTAGCTGATAGGCTAAGTTGGATCCTCCATCCACACGAGTGGATGCTAGAACCTCGAGTAACCCAACACTTGTTCCACCTCTGAGGGATGCCACTAATCAACCTCTTTACGTTTCCCCTCAATGCCCAGCAACCTTGTTTTTGCTCGAGGATTCCTTCTCTTCATAGAGAGTTGTCTGAGCGTTCCTCATCCATTGAGATCAGGATCTCCTTTATGCTTTTCCTCCACTTCCACTGATAGCAAAAACACTATTCAAGCTCCAGGCTGACCAGGGACAAATGACTCTCATTGCCCCTTACTGGCCCAGACAACCATGGTTTCCTCTCCTCCTTCAACTTGCTCAAGCACCTCCCCTCTGGCTCAATTATTCACCAACCCTACTCTCCCAGGAGCAGGGAACTCTTCTGTACAACAGCCTCAAGCTGCTCTGCTTGACAGTGTGGAGGCTGAGTGCTTTGTCCTTTCACACTTAGATCTCCAAGAGGACGTGTTGCATGTCCTTTTAACTTCACGAAAGGATCCAACCAGATGTTCTTGTGCTTTAAAATGATGCAGGGTTTTCCATCTGGTGTTCTCATAAAACACTGGACCCTTTTACTTGTCCTATTCCGGACTTGCTCCAGTACCTGCTCCATTTGTCCTCTTCTGGTCAATTAGGTGGAGTACATTTATTTTCCATTGCAGCCTCCCACCAGACACTGGGGAACTGCCCTATCTCGGTGCACCCCTTAGTGGCCAGATTTATGCGTGGTCTTCTCCTGACCAAGCCACCTTTCCATCTACCTCCCGCCCCATGGGATCTAAATGTTGTCCTTACACAACTCATACACAGTCCTTTTGAACCAAAGGGGTCAGATCTTTAAAAGTTCGTAACATGGCAGCTTCTCTTCCTCATAGTGGTCACCTCAGCTCACAGTGAACTGTAAGCGTTGGTGAGCTGTGCGCCCTATACCTCTTTTCACCATGACAAGGTGGTCCTTCACATACATCCAAGGTTTTGCCAAAGGTCGTCACCTCCTTCCACCTGAACCAAACAGTCTCGTTACCAACTTTTTTTCCAAGGCCCTATACCTCTCCAGGGTGGAGGGTTAAATAACTTGTCCAGGGCCACAAGGAGTGCTAGTGGGAATTGAACCCTTATTGTTTGGTTACCAAGCCAGTGTTCTAAACACTAGGCTACTTTCCTTACCATGCCCCTAAACGTATCCTTGTCCTCTGCTGTTGTGCTGTCTGTCTTGACTAGATTATAAGCTCCGATGAGCAGGAACAGTCTCTTAAATGTGCCGGTAAAGTGTTGCATGCCTTGTAGCGCTATACAAATGATCAGTAGTAGTAGCTATGTACTGTATCAACAAGCAGAGTGGATCAGGTCATATCTCCTGTACTGGGAGACTGTCAGCATGTGGAGCTGTACCTTTTCTCATGAGATAAGGGCCACATACCTGGCAGGAGAGAACACTGTCCTGGTAGACAGGCTGAGCAGTATTCTACAACCATACAAATGATCCCTTGACAATGGGAGTGGTGCAGAACATCTTTCAAGAGTGGAGCACCCTCTTAATCTCTTCACCATCCTCCAGAGTAGGAAAGTTCCTCAGTTCTGTTCCAGATAGGGCTGCATTGCAGACTAGTATCTGATGCCTTCTTCATAGATTGAAGAGAAAGCCTTCTGTATGCATATCCTCTGATAGACCTCATAGTGAAAACTCTTCTAAAACTCAAGAAGGAACAGGGATCCAGGATCCATGATCTTCATAGCATCTTATTGGCTGAGGCAACTGTGGTCCCTTATCAATCTACTAATCTACAGAGCATTTGTATAGCGCTACAAAATGTACGCAGCGCTGCACAAACATGTAAGAGACGGTGCCTGCTCATCAGAGCTTACAATCTAGTCAAGACAGACAACACAGTAGGTGTAGATATGGAATACATCTAGGGGGAATGGTAAGGAAACACATCAGGTGAGTCAAGATCCAAAAGTGGCAGCGATGAGATGAGGTTTTAGCCTGGATTTGAAAAGGGCCAGAGAAGGTGCCTGACATACAGACTCAGGTAGTTTGCTCCAGGCATAAGGAGTAGCAAGGTGAAAGGAGTGAAGTTTAGAGTTAGCAATAGAAGAGAAGGGCACAGATAGAAACAATTTGCCACAAGAGCGGAGTTCCCGAGGAGGGGTATAGGGAGGGATAAGAGAGGAAAGGTAGTGAGGAGCTGCAGAATGAATGCATTGATAGGTCAGCAAGAGATGTTTGAACTGGATGCGGAAACGGATAGAAAGCTAATGAAGAGACTTGAGAAGAGGGGTAATATGAGCATGATGAGACTGGCAGAAGATTATCTGCGCAGCAGAGCATTGAACATATTGAAGGGGAAGAGATGATTCAGCGGGAGACCAGCAAGGAGTAGGTTACAATAGTCTAGACGGGAGGTGATTAAGGAGTGGATATATGTTCAGAAAGAAATGGTTGGATTTTGTTGTTAATATATAGAAAGAAACGGCAAGTCTTAGCTATCAGATGGATGTGTGTGGAAAAGAAGAGAGAGGAGTCAAAGACGACCCCGAGGTTGCGAGCTGAGGAAACGGGGAGGAGTAGAGAGTTATCCACAGAAACTGAGAAAGGGGGAAGAGGAGAGGAGGTTTTATGTGGAAAAATAAGAAGCTCTGTTTTGGCCATGTTCAATGTCAAGCGGCAGTGAGACATCCAAGCAGCAATGTCAGAAAGGCAGGGAGAGATCTGAGTCTGGATTGCCAGAGAGATTTCAGGTATGGAGAGGTAGATCTGGGAATCATCAGCATAAAGATGGCACTGAAAGCCATGGGAAGAGATGAGTGCACCAAGGGACTGGGTATAAAGAGAGAAAAGGAACAGACCCAAGACACATCTTTGGGGTACACCAACTGAGAGCGGGATAGCAGCAGAGGAGGATCCACCAGAACAAACATTGAAAGAGCGATGGGAGAAATAAGAGGAGAACCAGGATAGTACAGAGCCCTTAAAACCAAGCAAGGACAGGGTATCAAGGAGAAGGCTGTGGTCAACGGTGTCAAAAGCAGCAGAGAGGTCAAGAAGGAAGAGGACTGAATAAAGGCCTTTGGATTTTGCCAGGAAGAAGTCACTGGAGACTTTGGCAAGGGCTGTTTCAGTAGAATGTAAAGGACAAAAGCCATATTGTAAAGGATCCAGGAGGGCTTGAGAGGAGAAAACGTTAAGGCAATGGAGGTGAACCGCACGTTCAAATAGTTTAGAAACAAAGGGGAGGAGGGAGATGGGTCGATAGTTAGAAGGATAGGTAAGGTCAAGTGAGGGTTTCTTGAGGAGAGGTATAACTACAGCATGCTTGAAGTTTGCAGGGACAGTTGCAGTGGAGAGTGATAGGTTGAGAATATGAGAGATGGAAGGGACAACAGTGGAGGAGATGGGACTTAGGAGATGGGTAGGAATAGGATCAAAGGAGCAGGTAGTAAGTTTGGAGGAGGAAAGAAGGTGTGCGCTTTCCTCTTCAGAAATCATAGAAAAGGAAGAAAGGGTAGCAGAGGTAGAGGGGGAAAGTTGGGAGTGAAGAAGGAAAGGAGGATAAGTAGCTAACTTTATGGGGAATTGGAGGGTGGTCTTGTGGATTTTGTCATGGAAATAATCAGCCAGGGTTTGGGCAGAAAGGGAGGGAGAGATTGGAGGCAGAGGCACCTTGAGGAGAGAGTTGAGAGTACTAAAGAGATGGCGAGGGTCAGAGGCAAGAGAGTTAGTCAGATGGACATAATTTTTATCTTTATCTTTATTTCAATACTTTATATACTGCCCATTATCAGGACATTAGAGCAGTTTACAAAAGAAAAATAAGTCTACGCTAAAGAAAAAAATGAAAAGAGCGCCATAAAAATATGGGAAAGAAGAAGGAGTAGTAAGGCAACAGCAAAGTTGACAACGAAAGACTAACATGGAAGGGCATCACAAAAGGGTATCATTTGGGAGGAGGTCAAAAGCCTGCTGGAATAAATGTGTTTTTAACATGTTCTTAAACTCTGGGTATGAGGGCTTTAAACAGAGTGAAGCTGGTAGGGCATTCCAAAGCGAGGGACCGAGGAAGAAAAAGGCAGCCCGCCGAGTCTGCTCCAAGTGGGCTCTAGAGGGGGGGAGGTAGTGATAGTCTGTTAGCATGCAATGAACGGAGTTGACGATATGGGGTATGGAGAGAGATGAGATCAGCCAAATAGAGAGGATTTGTTGTATGAATTACCCGATGGGTCAGAATCAAAATCTTATATTGAAATCTGAAATGGAGAGGCGAGTGTTATGGCAGAATGGAAAGAGACAAGCATGAATTTGAAGTGTAAAAAGTCTGCAAGGGAGTGGGATTTGAGCCAAGCACGCTCAGCTGAACGGCACAAGAACGTAGATAGCGGGTAGTGGATGAAAGCTAGCGCTAGGGTATAGTATGCCTTACAGGACATGGCATGGTCGAAGCAAGAGCATCCAGAGCAGAGGAGAGTGCAACGTTATAGGATGCTTCTGCTTCATCAGACTCAGATGACATAGTGGAGGAAAGAGGTGATGAAACAGTGGAGGAGAGAACCAAATGGTCAATAGCATGAAGATTTCTAAAAAGGTTGGAGGAAACAGGACGAGGTTGGGGCGTGGGTGATGAAGAGTAAAGCTTAGCAGGTGTTGGTTGGATAAGGGAAGAACTAAGGTACAGAAGTTTGAGTGTAAGCAATTAGAGAAAAATACAAGATCAAGGCAGTGGCCATGCTGGTGAATGGGGGCAGAAGAGCAAAGCTGGAGGTCGAATGAGAAGGTAAGGGAAAGGAGCTTAAAAGCATTAGGATCAGAGGGGTTACAGCATGAATGTTAAAATCCCTGAGAATAAGAGTAGGGGAAGAGAAATTCAGAAAGAAGTAAAGCCACCAGTCAAAGTTAGTGAGAAAGGCTGACGTGGACTTGTCAGGAAGCCGATAAGAACAGCTACCTGGAGAGGTAGTGGAGTGAAAAGGCGAATGGAGTGGACTTCAAAGGAGGGAAAGGAGTGAGACTGAGGCAGTAGGAGGGTTTGGAATAGGCAGGAAGGAGAAAGTAGAAGCCCAGCACCACCATCATAGCCAGTGGGATGAGGCATGTGGGAGAACTGATAACCTCCATGACAGAGAGCAGCGACTGACGCTGTCTTCTGGGAGGATCCAGGTCTCAGTTAGAGCAAGAAGATGGAGAGTATTAGAGATAAAGAGTAAAAGCAAGTTTATTCGAGATGGAGTGTGCGTTCCACAAGGCACATAAGAAAGGGAGAGAGGAAGGGGAAAGGAAAGAAATATGAATACAATTTGAGATGTTGCGTGAAGATCTCTTCTCAAAGTGTGATAAATCCAGACAAGTGGGTTGTGTTCCCCTGCCAGCAGATTGGTAGAGACAAAGAACCAGTGAAAAACCCAGGTTTCAATGACATCACTCATATGCCTCTATTCGCCTCAGCCACCGGAGGTCCCTTCAATATTTGTTTGTCTCCATCAGATAGTGGATGGATTTTCTCCTCTCTGAAGAAAATCTGAAGATTGAGAGGAAAAGATTGATTAAATGCTCGTGAACGACCACCTCAAGGGTGGCTCTTTCACTTAAGCGACGTGGTAGGCTCCACTAGACTGCGGTCTTTTTGGTAGCCATAGGAGGGAAAAACTGTCTGTTGAGCAGCCAGAAATTGGAAGAATCTGGAAGAGCGCAGGAACTTCACACAACCTCAGCACCCCCTCCCTCCTCCTCTGTCCCCCCTGCTCTCTCCCAAAGATCGCAGAAGACAGTCAGAGGGATTTGCCTGCCAGCCACCTTAAATGCAGTGCTACAAAGCCAGCCAAACAGTTTCAGGGTAGTAAAGCTGAGCCTGGCACGGATTCTCTGCCTGGGGCTCTCAGGGGGTGAGTACCAAGGCTTGACCTTGTCATTGTCTTTGTTTGGGGCTTCCGATTCAGTCTTGCTGGAATGCAATTTGGGGTGGACTGCTGGTGACTGTTGGCATGGTATGGGGGTTTCCCGCCATTTTCTGCACGTGTTTTAATGGCATTTTTACCTATAGTGCACCTGGCGGTCACGCAGTCCTAGTGTGTATGCCACCCAAGCAGCTCCAATGCATGCTCCTAACCTTTGCGCCTGTAAAATTGGTTGTATTAAAAGCACAGCTGCTGCAGTCTTAGCGTGTGCTGTTGTGATACTTGCCTTAACCCTGTCTTCTTCCAGGAAACATTATATGACCTGTGGCAAACGAGGTGCCTCATCCCCTGATTCTGGACTTTGCTCTTCTTGCATGGCAGCTTCTGCGTCGTCCCTGGAGAGCCTGCTTCCCCTCTCCCAGATGGGGGATACAGTTAGTCCAGTCTTGCCTACATCAGGGCAGGGAGGTTAAGGATGGCGCTATGGGTATGGATATCCAGCCGTCTGGAGGATCCGGCGACTATGCTGTGAGCCACTCATCGTTCTCTAGGGGGTCCGTGGCAGCTGTGTCCCCTGGTGTTGGGGGGGGGGTCATTTCCGATAGGAGAGCTTCGGCATCTGGATTCTCCTCCCTGGAATTATTTTCTTATTTGCAGCAGGCCTGGTCCTTCTGGTGTGGAAATTCAGACCCTGCGGCCCCCGGGTGCAGTCTTGTGAGGGGCAGACTGAGAATGGAAGCCCTGTTTGATTATCTTTGGCTGTGTCCCTAGCGAGGGGTGCCCCCTGGAGATGGGGAACAGCTGGGACCTTTCTGAGATTTTGACTATGGCTTGGATTAGAAACATAGAAACATGATGACAGAAAAAGACCACATGGCCTATCGAGTCTGTCCTTCCAAAACAACAACTACAATAGTCCACTTTTTACCTTTAGAGATCCTCTGTGTTGGTCCCATGCTTTTTTGAATTCAGTTACTGTCCTCATCTCTACCACCTCCACTGGGAGACTATTCCATGGATCCACTACTCTTTCTGTAAAGAAATATTTCCGCATATCACTCCTGAATCTATCTCCCTTCACCCTCATCCCATGTCCCCTCGTAGCAGAACTTGCTTTCAATTGAAAGAGGCTCTCTCCCTGAACATTTATGCCACGGAGGTATTTAAACATCTCAATCATATCACCTCTATCCCGCCTTTCCTCTAAGGTCTACATATTAAGATCCTTAAGTCTGTCCTCATATGCTTTATAATGAAGCCCACTAATCATTTTAGTAGCCACCCTCTGCACCGACACCATCCTGTTCACATCCTTTTGAAGGTGCGGTCTCCAGAATTGCACACCATACTCCAAATGAGGTTGCACCAAAGACTTATACAGAGGCATTATCACCTCCTTTTTTTCTGCTAGCCATTCCTCTCCGTATGCACCCAAGCATCCTTCTAGCTTTTGCCATCGCCTTTTCTTTAGTGGACAAAAGTACTTCACCTCCTATACTGTATTGCTCCCTTGGATTGCTGCAGCCCAAATGCATGACCTTACATTTTTTTACATTAACTCCCAGCTGCCAAATTCTAGACCATTCTTCAAACTTAGCTGGATCCCTCCTCATGTTATCTACACCTTCCTGGGTGTCTACTCTATTGCAGATTTTGGTATCATCCGCAAAGAGGCAAACCTTACCCGACAGCCCTTCCGCTATATCACTAACAAAGATGTTAAAAAGAATCGGACCAAGGACAGATCCCTGGGGCACACCACTGGTAACATCCTTCTCCTCAGAGTGAGCTCCATTTACTTGTACTCTTTGTCGCCTCCCACCCAACCAATTTCTAACCCAAGCAGTAACTTTAGGGTCCATCCCTAGGGTACTCAGTTTGTTTATAAGTCGCCTGTGAGGAACAGTGTCAAAGGCTTTACTGAAATCTAAATACACCACATCTAGAGCTTTCCCTCGGTCCAACTCCCTGGTCACCCAGTCAAAGAAATCAATCAGATTTGTCTGACAAGACCTGCCTCTGGTGAATCCATGCTGCCTCGGATCCTGTAATCCGCTGGACTCCAGAAACCTCACTATTTTCTCTTTCAGCAGCGTTTCCAATAATTTACTCACCACCGAAGTTAAACTAACCGGCCTGTAGTTTTCAACCACATCCTTACTTCCGCTTTTGTGTAAAGGCACCACATGAGCCTCTCTCCAGTCCTTTGGCACCACTCCCGACTCCAACGAGGCATTGAAAAGGTCAGTCAGTGGAGTTGCTAGAACGTCCCCAAGTTCCCTCAGTATTCTAGAGTGTATCCCATCCGGTCCCATCGCTTTGTCTACTTTAAGATGAGCTAGTTTCTCACGAACACAGTCTTCTGTAAATTGTTCAAGATGTCCCTCGCTTCTGTTCTTATTTGTGGGTGTTTTCTGAGGTCCTGCTCCTGATTCTTCATCTGTGAACACAGAACAAAAATATTTGTTAAGCAATTCCGCTTTATCCTTATCAGCTTCTACATATTCCCCCCCTGCACCCTTGAGTCTGACAATACCACTTTTGCCCTTCCTCTTCTCACTAATATATCTGAAAAATGTCTTATCCCCCCATTTTATTGCATTGGCTATTTCCTCCTCCTTTTGAATCTTTGCCTTCTTGACTACTTTGCTAGCTTCTGTAAGTTTTTCCAAATATAGATGCCTGTCTTCCTCTCTCTGTGATCTCTTGTATTTCATGAAGGCCTCCCTCTTTTTCTTCACTTTTTCAGCTACTTCCTTCGAAAACCATAGCGGTCTCCTTTTCTCTTTATTTACCATTTTAACAAAAAGGTTGGTTGCCCTTAAAATACCCCCTTTCAGTTTTGCCCACTGTTTTTCTACATCCCCCAGCTGTTCCCATCCCACTAACGACTCCCTGAGGTATTGGCCCATCTTCGCAAAGTTAGTCTTCCTAAAGATTAAGATCCTCACCTTGGAATGGATTCTAACTGCACTAGTCCTAATACTGAACCCAAAATGATCTCCCACTACAACATCAGAAACACTTTCACCATTGGTAAGCACCAAGTCCAGTATGGCCCCTTCACGTGTGGGGTCTGTTACCAATTGCCTGAATAGTTCTCCCTGTAGAGAATACAGGATCTCCTTACTTCTAGATGATACTGCAGCAGGAATGTGCCAATCAACATCTGGCATATTGAAATCTATCAGTAGGAGTTCCCCTTTCCTAGCAATGCTGCGTATGTCTTCAATTAGCTCTCTGTCCACCTCTTCCTCTTGTGAGGGAGGTCTGTATATCACACCAATGCAAATAGATTTCTCTTTCCCTCTTTCTAGTTTAACCCACAATGCCTCCTCTCTCCCTTTTAAGCTCTGTAATTCCAAAGCTTTAATAGTAGTTTTTACATATAGTGCCATTCCTCCTCCCCTTCTTCCTACCCTGTCCTTTCTGAATAAAGTATAGCCAGGTATAGTTACATCCCAGTCATGGTTTTCTGTGAACCATGTTTCTGTAACTGCCACTAAATCCAAGTCAGCCACTCCCACCAAAGCTTCAACTTCAGGGATCTTATTTCCCATGCTACGGGCATTAATACACACTGCTTTCCATATGTTACCCCTGTTACCCATTTCCATAAAGGTATTTATTGTATCACCTACCTGGGGGCTTTCACTTACCTGGGGGCTTTCTTCACCCATCCCCAACGAATCTAGTTTAAAGCCCTCTTCAGTAGATTAGCCAGTCTACTACCGAAGATGCGTTGACCTTTCTTGGACAGATGGATGCCATCTCTGCTCTGCAACCCTTGGAATAGCATCCCATGGTCTTGGAATCCAAAACGCTCTCGATGACACCATCCACGCAGCCATGCATTCATCTCCAGGATGCGAGCCTCTCTGCCTTGGCCTTTACCCTCAACAGGGAGGATTGAAGAGAACACCACCTGTGTACCTAACTGCTTCACTGTCCCAGAGCCATGAAGTCACTTTTGATATGTTCCGAGGTATACCTGGCAGTATCATTTGTTCCAACATGGATTAGCAACATTGGGTAATAGTCAGTGGGCTTGATGAGTCTCGGCAAACTTTCCGTAACATCTTGGATTTTGGCACCAGGCAGACAGCATACCTCTCTGGACATCAAGTCTGGTCGGCAGATGGATGCCTCAGTACCCCTCAGAAGAGAGTCTCCAACCACCACTACCCTTCGTTTCCTTCTGGTCACTGATTCTGCAACGTTGGGGTACTTGAACTCTGGTTCTTCCCTTTCCAGGGATGCTTTCACCTCCTCCACTTCCAGGGCTGCATAATGGTTCTTCAATTCAAGGGCTGGAGAAGTTGGATTGGTGATTTTGCAGGCCCTGGTGACTTGTGTCCAACCATCGACATTCTGTTGGCACCCATCTTCTCCTGTGCTGGAGAGCTTGGTTGCTGCAAGAAGCATCTCATCAATGTACCTCTCACTGTCTTGAATGCTCCTCAGCCTCGCCACCTCCTCTCTGAGTTCCTCCACTTGTTTCCTCAGAGCTTCAGCATGCAGGCACCCTGCACATGGAACCGGTCCTTCAACTGGCATTAGGACCTCTGTCTGGACCGAGGCAGAAGCTGTAACGGTGGCAACAGCTTTAGCAATACGATTTTTCCCAGCCATTGTTCTGTTTCCCAGCCATTGGATTCAGATGTCTTGGAACTGGGCTCTGATGTGGATTAAGAAGTACTCTCACCTTCAGAAGAATATGAAGAGGCCGGAATGACCTGCCTTTTTGGAAGTAGCTGACGGTTTGATTGTCAGGGTCTCATCCGCCTTGAATTTGATGGATGCTTCCGGCACAGGAACCAGTCAAGAAAGGTGGCAGGGAGTTCTAAAGTTGCCTTTATTGTTCCACGGATCAAGTGTGCCAAACCCAACACAGGCCGTGTTTCGTTCACCACTTCCTCAGGGGTTAAGGTCTCACTAAAAAACATTCATATACAAATTAAACAAAACTACACCAAATAAAACAATGATATTAATACAATGAACATAAAAAAGTTAAAATACAACTAATCATATATGGATAAAACGATAAATACATAAATAATTAGAATGTGATAAACCATTGATAAAATGAGTGTATTGGCAATAAATAATAAATAAATAACACACAATAATATCAACTGCATCAATATAAAAACAAAAACAAAACAGCATACACTGTAAAAACCATACATGTACTATGAAAGCAAGAATCACAAAGGAGAAGAGGTTGGTTTTGCCTCCCCAATCGGTAGGCTATCTAAAATTTCCTCCTGTTTTTTTGTCCACTTAATGGTTTAATTTTTTATTAGTTTCATTTTTTATGCACGGTATTTTTCTATATCAACATGGGGGGCAGTGGTTGCCGTTTGATTCTGCACATATCATGATTAAGCCAAGCTTATGTAAGGTGTTTTGCCTCTACATGGGGTATGTCGACAGTTGATTGGAAATGTTGGTCCAATGACCGGTTTTTCCTCTCCTATTTTATTTTTGTGCGTTTATACAATTAATATTTTATGTGTTCATCTTTTGTTTTATTGTTCATTTTAATTATTTATTTATTTATTCATACATAGATTGATCTACATCGTGCATATGAGGCAGGTTGTTTCCATGGTCCTGCAATTCAAAGAGAGTTGCGTTTCATATTAGCTGTTTATATTGGTAGGTTTTTGTTTGCATTTTTATGGTTATATTCATATAGCACAATTTTAAGATTGTTTTTTAGAATAATTTATAAGTGTCCCACTCATTCACTCCTATATCTTCCCCCCTTTTTGGGGTTTTTCCTTTGAAATTGTTTATAAAGCAGGTTGTTTACTTTTACACAATGGACATTGTTTATGGCATGTCCTATTAGTCCTCCTCCTCTCTCTCCCTCTTCTCCTTTGTGATTCTTGCTTTCATAGTACATGTATGGTTTTTACAGTGTATGCTGTTTGTTTTTGTTTTTATATTGATGCAGTTGATATTATTATGTGTTATTTATTATTTATTGCCAATACACTCATTTTATCAATGGTTTATCACATTCTAATTATTTATGTATTTATCGTTTTATCCATATATGATTAGTTGTATTTTAACTTTTTTATGTTCATTGTATTAATATAATTGTTTTATTTGGTGTAGTTTTGTTTAATTTGTATATGAATGTTTTTTAGTGAGCCCTTAACCCCTGAGGAAGTGGTGAACGAAACACGGCCTGTGTTGGGTTTGGCACACTTGATCCGTGGAACAATAAAGGCAACTTTAGAACTCCCTGCCACGTTTCTTGACTGGTTCCTGGTTGCCTACATGGCAGCTTGCTGTTTCTTGGTGGACCCTGCTTCCGGCACAGGGCAGTACTACTGTGTTCCCGTTCCCGGATGTGATCAAAGATATGATCCAGTCGGAGTGGGTCTCTCCTGACTCCCTGCCTAAAGGGTTAAGAGTGTGTAAGAAGATCTATGCTCTCCCTGAGGAAAAATGCACTGAGTGGTTTGGCATTTCCAAGGGAGATGTGCAGCTCATGGCAGTTACCAGATGGACCACCATTCCCGTGGAAGATGGATCAGCCTTAAAGGACTTTTTGTACTGTAAGGTGGATTTGTTGTTGAGGAGTCAGTTTGCTATGGAGGCTGCTATTCTGCAGCTGGTGTGTGTACCAACCTGACATCTTGGGCCCTGCTCCAATGGATTCAGCCTCTTCTGCCAGATGATACTACTCCTCTTTTGGAGTCTGCTACAGCCTTTCTTTCTGAAGCCATGTATGACATGTATATTTGCTGGCCTGATGACAGTGCCACAGCGTTTGATTTGGCTCTGGCACTGGGCAGTGGATACATCCTCCAAGGCCTGGTTTGTCCAATTGGCTTTTAACAGGGTGTGTTTTTCCTTATAAGCTTCATTTCTTTACCATTTGTTCATTACGTACTTTTCACAATACAACAATCCCCCTCACGCCTCACACCCACACACATACCATCCCTCAACCTGATAGCTTAACAGCATACACAAGTTTGATAAGAGGAAGTGGCCCGTAAATGGAACACGGTCCACACTGGTTCTCACTCCCTGTTCTACCCTTGTAACATTATTCCCTGTTCTACCCTTGTAACATTACTGATACAGCAGTATGTAAATTGTACATAGTTATCTCCAGGAACAAGCAGGAATGAGTCTTCACATATGGGTGCGTCGGTACCGACGGAGCCTGCGCGGGAACGCTCCCCAGCTTCCCAAAAAGGAAAGCTTTTGGGAGCATCCCACTGCACCTGCACGCTGCCTTCCCGCCTTTCCTGACCAGCTCTCCTCAGTTCTTCTTTGCCGCGGAGCCAGCAGGTCGAGCCCTGTCACCGCTGAAGAAGTTCTTTATTTTATTTTATTTCTTTGGTCACGTGTCTGCCTTCCCCGACTCTGGACCGGTACCGCTGGTCTTTTCTTTCTTCTTTAAAAAAAAAAAAATCTATACTTTTCCTCACTTAGTGTAATTTTTTCTTCTAGGCCTCAGGGCCCAAGACCAAATTTTCCCTCATGGAAAAACCAGCCTCCGGGTTCAAGAAATGCACTAAGTGTAGCGGTACTATTTCTGTTACAGATACCCATGAATGGTGCCTTAAATGTTTGGGTCCTGAACACTCCATTCCGGATTGTCCGTCCTGCTCTCTAATGTCTAAACGGGGTTTACAGAACCGAGCAGCTAAGCTCCATGTGCTGTTTCCCGCTGATGCAGCGTCAGTAGCATCGACCTCTTCCCGGTCTTCTTCTCCTGATGGATCTCAGGTAACCAAACATAAGTCTAACAGGTCCTCAAAGGGTAGATCTCCCTCTAAGCATCGAGATGCCTCCGGGCTTGCCCTTGAGGATCCTGCCCCAGCCAAACCACCCCGGCGGGAAGCTCCGGCTTCCAAAGCTCCTCCTATGGGGTTACAGGTTGACATCGATGGCACGGCCTCGACCGATCACCTGTTAGATTGCTCTGGGGTACCGGCACAATCCCCCGGTACCGATCTCCAGGCATTTATGGCGTCGATGGATCAGAATGTTCTGTCCATGCAGCAGGCTATTACAGCCTTCATTCAAGCTGCGACGCCGATGGTACCGCAACAAGCTACGTTGTCGGTATCGGCTCCGGTACCGGCACCAGCGCCGATACCGGTACTGACTGCATCGACATCGACCAGGATACCGGCTGTGGCGGTTCCTTGTCCAGGGCTATTTCTCGGTACAGATCCAGTACCGAGAACGCCCGATGTCGATGCCGCTCGATACGCGTATCGAGCGTTGGAAGAGCACCCTGACAGGCGGTACTTCGATTCCTCTGGTGATTCTGATTCATCAGATGAATCTCCTGAAGTATCCATAGCCCTTCCTGAAGAGCCTTCTTCTCCAAAAAGAAGAATGTCTCCTCCAGAGGACTTGTCCTTTCAAAACTTCATAAGAGAAGTAGCTAAAGGACTTTCTATTTCAGTAACCTCTGAATCAGAGCCTAGAGCAAAAAAATTAGATATTTTGGGATACTCTAAGGCTCCTAGAGAAGCAGTCACCTTACCAATTCATGAGATTCTTTATGAACACATGATTGATTTATGGGAGACTCATCTCACTCTCTCTCCTCATTCTCGCAGGTTGGACACTATGTATCGTGTCCCTCCCTGTCCTGGATTTCAAAAAACTCAGCTTCCTCACCATTCCATTGTGGTGCAGTCAGCTATGAAGAGGATAAAGAGTACAAAGAGACACTCTTCTGCTCCTCCAGGAAGAGAATGCAGGACCTTGGATGCTTTTGGTAGGAAAATCTTCCAGGCCAGTATGCTTATTGCCAGAATCAACTCATATAGTCTTTACATGGGTATGTTTCTAAAAGAAGTTGCAGAAAAGCTGCACACTTTCCTCCCTTTTCTTCCAGAGGATGAAAGAGAGGATTATCTCCTTTGGCTTAAGCATACTCAAGACATTTCAAAGTTTTCCAACAGGGCATCCTTTGACTCCTTTGAAGGTGCCAGCAGAGCCTCAGGCATTGCCATAGCTGCTCGCAGAATTGCTTGGCTCCAGGCTTCTGATTTAGAACCCTGGGTTCAAGATGGCTTAGGAAATCTGCCCTGTACAGGTGAAAATCTATTTGGCAAGGAGTGGCAAATAAAAGCCACTCAAATGGATGCAGAGAACTCTGCTCTGGATAGACTTTCAAAGTCAACCTCCATTCCTGCCAAGAAAAAGACTTTTAAAAAGTCTTTTTTCAAAAAGGGCAGATTCCCTTCCACTTCTGGCCAACAATCTTCTACAAGTCGCTTTACCACTAAGCGTCAGCAACCTAAGCAGGCCAGGCCTAAGTCTACAGGGGCTGCTGCAACTCAGCAGTCCCAACCCCCTCAGGGTTTTTGACTTGATGCTAGAGAACATAGCCTTTCTGGCTTTGAAACAGCCAGAACCTCTCACCATTCCAGGAAGGATAGCTCATTTTGCTCCCAGATGGGAGCAAATCACATCAGAGCAGTGGACCCTCTCCATCATAAGAGAGGGCTACAAACTTCATTTCTCCAACCTTCCTCCCCACACCATGGTGAGACACTTCAATTCTCCCACATCTCTTCTCGACCTTCTAGGTCAGGAGATAACTACCCTTCTTGCCCAAGGGGCAATAGAAGAAGTTCCTCTTCTTCAACAAGGGTCAGGGTTCTACTCCCCCTATTTTCTCATTCCAAAGAAGACAGGGGGATACTGACCCATTCTAGATCTCAGAGAATTGAACAAATTTCTATGCAAGGAGAAGTTCAAGATGCTTTCTCTGGGCACTCTCCTTCCATACCTTCAAAGTCAGGATTGGCTTTGTTCTCTAGATCTCAAGGATGCGTACACCCATGTCCTCATCCATCCATCTCACAGAAGATTCCTACGTTTTCTTTTCCAAGGAAAACATTACCAATACAGAGTGCTTCTTTCGGTCTGGCCTCTGCCCCAAGAGTGTTCACCAAATGCATGGCAGTAGTTGTTGCATTTCTACGCACTCTGGGAATATTTGTCTTCCCATACCTGGACGACTGGCTCATCCGAGCTCTATCTCAATCAGAGGCCCAGATTTCCCTGGACCGCACAAGGCGCATTCTGCTGTATCTGGGACTTGTGGTAAATCTCCCAAAGTCTCAGCTTATCCCTACTCAGTCCCTAGAATTCATAGGGGCCTGGTTGGATACCACCACTGCAAGGGCCTACCTTCCTCAGGCCCGTTGCCATCGTCTAGTGCAGTTAGCCTCCCAGATTCAGTCAAAGAGCCACTTAACTGCTCGGGAGATGCTACAACTGTTAGGCCACATGGCTTCCACAGTGCATGTGGTACCCTATGCTCGCCTACACATGAGAGCAGCTCAATGGACTTTGTCCACCCAGTGGACTCAAGCATCAGGAGCTCTCTCAGACCAAATAGCAACCTCCAAACTTCTCTTTTGGTCTCTCCAATGGTGGATGTCCCCTCAAAATTTGTTGCTGGGGTCCCCCTTCCAACAGTTGTTGCCCCAAGTAACCCTCACAACAGATGCCTCCCAAACAGGTTGGGGAGCTCATCTACAGGACCTCTCCACTCAAGGCACTTGGTCCCCTCAGGAGACCTCTCTTCATATCAACCACTTGGAGCTTCGAGCAGTTTTTCTAGCTCTCAAGGTCTTCCATACCCTCCACAGCTACAAGACAGTCCTCATTCATACGGACAATCAAGTAGCTATGTTTTACATAAACAAGCAAGGAGGAACTGGCTCTCTGTCACTTTGCAACGAAGCTCTAACATTGTGGGCCTTCGCCAGAGAGCATCAAATCCATCTCCTGGCAGTATACCTCCCAGGAGTCCAAATCTCTTGGGTAGACAGACTCAGTCGAGTTCTGCTTCCACACGAATGGTCCCTGCACATGGATCAGGTACTCAGAATCTTCCAAGAATGGGGAACCCCGGACATAGATCTCTTTGCAAGTCCTTGGAATGCCAAACTTCCCTGGTTCTGTTCCAGAATTCCGTGTCAGGGAGTTCAGGCCAAGGATGCCTTCTTCCTTCATTGGGGGTCAGGGCTTCCTGTATGCCTTTCCACCCATTCCCTTGATTCCCAAGACTGTTCAAACTCCAGAGGGATCAAGGATCTATGATCCTCATAGCTCCATGCTGGCCACGCCAAGTGTGGTACCCTCTGCTTTTGCGTCTCTCCCAAGCCCCCTCCCTGGATTTGGGAGCTGCTCCAGACCTTCTGTCCCAGGAGGAAGGGACTTTGTGGCACCCCAACCCCAAGTCCCTTCACCTCAGAGCTTGGTTACTGAAGGCCTAGACCTTCAAGGCTTGCATCTTTCT
This sequence comes from Ichthyophis bannanicus, assembly GCA_033557465.1. Classification (NCBI taxonomy): domain Eukaryota; kingdom Metazoa; phylum Chordata; class Amphibia; order Gymnophiona; family Ichthyophiidae; genus Ichthyophis; species Ichthyophis bannanicus. The sequence continues at coordinate 921,241,918 of CM066032.1, read as the reverse complement.
CAGCAAGTGAAGGATATTCTCCATGCTTCCAGAAAACCTTCCACCAGGCGTTCCTATGCTTTTAAATGGAAAAGATTTTCCATTTGGTGTGCTGAAAAGGGTCTTGACCCTCTAGCACTACCTTTAAATTCTCTCTTAGACTATCTCCTGCATCTTTCCAATGCAGGACTTAAGACGAATTCAGTAAGAGTCCATTTGAGTGCTATTGCAGCATCCCTTAAGCCCATCAATGGACAACCTATTTCCTCTCATCCTCTCATTGCAAGATTCATGAGAGGCCTAACTTTAACTAAACCTCCCATTAGGCCTCCTCCGGTGGCATGGGACTTAAATTTGGTTCTTAGTCAGCTTATGAAGCCACCTTTTGAACCCTTAGCCACTACCTCCTTGAAATTTCTTTCCTGGAAGGTTATTTTCCTCATTGCAGTCACTTCAGCTCGCCGCATCAGTGAACTGCAGGCCTTAGTGGCTAATCCACCTTATACAAGGTTCCATCATGACAAGGTGGTCCTCAGGACAAATCCACACTTTATGCCTAAAGTGGTCTCACCTTTCCATCTTAATCAGGAGGTATATTTACCTGTCTTTTCCAACTCCTCATTCATCCAGTGCAGAGAAGAGCCTTCATACTCTGGATTGTAAAAGAGCTCTTGCTTTTTATTTACAAAGGACTCAGCAACATACAAAGTCTTCCCAGCTTTTTGTTGCTTTTGATCCTTCTCATTTAGGACTTCCAGTCTCTAAGAGAATACTGTCCAATTGGATTGCTCAGTGTATTTCTTTCACCTACCAGAGTAAGAACCTTTCTCTGGAGAGCCATGTCACAGCTCATAATGTGAGGGCCATGGCCACCTCTATGGCTCATTTAAACTCTGTGTCCATCGACCAGATCTGTCGAGCAGCCACCTGGGCCTTGGTTCATACCTTCACAGCCCATTACTGCTTGGACAAGGACTCCCGCCGGGATGCCTTGTTTGTTCAGGCTGTCCTCAAACATCTGTTCCATTCTTAAACAACTCCTACCCTCCTTCCCTGGATGGATGCCTGAGATCCATAGGAGGATGTAGGACCCTTCCCATGGTCTCATATCCTTGGGGATCTCCCGGGCATCTTAGCTAGGGAGTCCCCATATGTGAAGACTCATTCCTGCTTGTTCCTGGAGATAGCACAGTTACTTACCTGTAACAGGTGATCTCTGGGAACAGCAGGAATAAGTCTTCACAACCCTCCCACCTCCCTTAGGAGTTGTACCTCTTTTCTGTCTTTCTTTTCCTCTCTCTCTCTATTGTCTCAGCTTTAAACTCAAACTGAGGAGAGCTGGTCAGGAAAGGCGGGAAGGCAGCGCGCAGGCGCAGTGGGATGCTCCCAAAAGCTTTCCTTTTTGGGAAGCTGGGGAGCATTCCCGCGCAGGCTCCGTCGGTACCGACGTACCCATATGTGAAGACTTATTCCTGCTGTTCCCAGAGATCACCTGTTACAGGTAAGTAACTGTGTTTTCCCTGTTTTTCTCCAAGTTGTTTTCCCTTTTCGATGTAAACTCGAGAGTGCCCTGTGGTCCTCGAGTCGTTCTGTTAACTGTAAACCGCACTGATGATTAAGAGCGCGGTATAAAAGAAATGTTAAATAAATAAATAAATAAATAACAGGAAGTTTCTCTTTGGAACTGATTTGGAGAAGCTGATGAAGGACCTGAGCGAGACAAAATCTTAACGCCTTCTGGAAGACAGGTCCCAGGGGCCTGTGAAGCAAGCTAGTGACCTTTTCTAGTCTGCCTCTGCTCATCTACTGAGGGAATGCTGGCTGAATCCCCAGAGAACTCGGGACTCTTGTCATTACCGATCTGGAAAACCTTTTCTCCCCTCTGCTTCCAGGCTTCAGGCTCATTCTCAGTCCTTTCGTGGAGCACATGGGCCCAGGGAGTCGATCCCTTTTAGAGGAGGACCCTCCCACATTGCACAATGAAGGTTTGGGGGCCCATTCCCTGGTTCCTCCGGTTGGAGACATGCTTCGTCATTTCTTTCAGGAATGGGCCTGGGTTACCAAGGATCACTAGATGCTAGACACCATCCAGTTCAGCTGTGTCCCAGGGCGTAAAGAGCAGATTCTGGATGCCTTAGTCATCTTACCTTGTGGATCTGTGAACAAGAGTCCCGCCATGCAGACCACCTTGGGCAGTTTGCTATGTCTAAGGTAGTGGTGCTTGTCCCCCCTGGATGAGCGGGGCAAGGGCAGATACTCCATCTATTTTATGGTGCCCAAAAAGGACGATTGCTTCTGGCCCATTCTGGACCTCAAGTGAGTCAATGAGTACTTGTGAGTCCTGTGCTTCCAGATGGAAATCTTGCACTCCATGATTTAAGCAGTGTGCTGAGAGGATTCTTGGCTTTTCTGGATCTGGATGAGGCATATTTTCGTATCCTGATCTGGATGGATAAGCAAAAGTATCTGCATTTTTGCCATGCTTGGCTCTCACTATTAGTTTGCTACCTTTCTTTTCGGGCTTCCACTGCCCCAAGAGCATTCTCCAAGGTCAGGGTGGTGGCGGCTGCGGCACTAAGGGATCTGTGTCCATCCATATCTGGACGACTGGCTCATCCGAGCCCAGGCTCGTGCCCTTTCAGAGGCATTTCGGGTGGTGTCCCGAGTGGTATCCTTTTTGGAAGGTCTCGGCTGGGTGATCAATTGGCAAACGAGCAAGCTGTTGCCCAGTCCCTGGAGTTTCTGGGAGCACATTTCCACACTAGAGTAGGCAGAGTTTTCCTGCCAGAGGAGAAGATCAAAAGATTGTTGCATTGCCTGGAGCAGTTCTGTGCGCCAAAATAAGTTACAAAAATTATGACAGTTCAAAAGAAAAATAATGTAACCTTGGACCTTAACAGGCCATACTTCTTCACTGCCTTTTACCTAATAATACAGGACTCCTAACAGGATGTCAACTAAATACTTTTATATCTAGATGAGTGTATACTTAAATTAACAATTAAATAATTTTATTACACATCATACATGTCTTTATTGCTAAATATTTTGATTAGACATCCTTTATATAAAATACTATGCATATCACACAACTATAACATCAAATCTCCAGGAACAAGCAGGAATGAGTCTTCACATATGGGTATCGTCAGTACCGACGGAGCCTGTGCGGGAACGCTCCCCAGCATCCAGTAAGAAAGCTTTTGGGAGCATCCCACAGCGCCTGCGCGCTGTCTTCCCGCCTTTCCCAACCGCCTCTCTCCAGTTCTTCTTTTCCGCGGAGCCAGCAGGTCGTGTTCCTGTCACCGCAGAAGAATTCTTTATTTTTTTCTTTATTTTTCTGTGTCGCGTCTGCCTTCTTCGACGTCAGACCGGTACCGCCGGTCTTTTCTTTTCTTTCTTAAAAAAAAAACCAAAAAAACTTTTCTTTCTTCAACTGTGCATTTTCGGTTTGGGCCTTAGGCCTGAACATTTTTTCTCCTCATGGAGAAGCCCGCTTCTGGGTTCAAAAAGTGCATGAAGTGTGGCGGTACTATTTCTGTTACCGACACCCATGACTGGTGTCTAAAATGTTTGGAGCCTGACCATTCCATCACGGATTGTGTGTCCTGTACCATGATGTCTAAAAGAGGTCGGCAGAACCGAGCAGCCAAGCTCAGTACCCTGTTTCCCTCTGATGCAGCCTCAGTGGCATCGAAGTCTTCCAGGGCTGCTTCTTCCTCCCATGGATCTCAGGTAACCAAACATAAATCTAGCCGGTCCTCGAAGGGCAAATCTCCCTCTAAGCATCGAGATGCCTCCGGGCTTGTTCTCGAGGATTCCGCACTGGCAAAATTACCCCGGCGGGAAGTTCCGGCTTCCAAAGCATTGTCTATGGGGTCACAGGTTGACATCGATGGCTCGGCCTCGACTGATCATCTGTTGCCGTGTTCTGGGGTACCGGTGGCCTCCATTGGTACCGACATCCAGACTCTGGTGGCGTCGATGGATCAGAAGATTCTATCCATGCAGCGCACCCTCACGGCGTTTATGCAGGCTTCGACGCCTTCGGTACTGCAACAATCTCCGTTGCCGGTACCGGCATCGTTCCCGGTGCCGGTACCGATTGCATCGACATCGGCTTAGATGTCGACTGCAGCGGTACCCTGTCCGATGACGCCAATCGTTACCGAACCGGTACCGCTTACTCCCGATGTCAATCCCACTCGGTACGTGTATCGGGCTTTACAGGAGCATCCGGACAGGCGATACTTCGATTCCTCCGAAGACTCTGATGAGTCGGAGGCTTCTATCGAGGCACCGGTACTTCTTCCTCAGGAGTCTGATTCTCCAAAATGAAGAATGTCTCCTCCAGAAGACTTGTCTTTTCAGGACTTCATTAGGGAAGTGGCTAGGGGCCTCTCCATTACAGTGGCCCCTGAGTCAGAGCCTAGAGCCAAGCAACTAGATATTTTGCAATATCCTAAGGCTCCTAAAGAAGCAGCTACTTTGCCTATTCATCTGATTCTCTATGATCTCATGTTGAGCATGTGGGAGACTCCTCTTACTACCTCTCCTCATTCTCGTAGATTAGACACCATGTACCGTGTCCCTCCTTGTCCTGGCTTTCATAAGTCTAAGCTTCCTCACCACTCTATTGTGGTAGAGTCTGCCATGAAGAAAATAAAGAGTGCAAAGAGACACTCATCTAATCCTCCAGGACGTGAATGCAGGACCCTTGATGCCTTTGGCCGAAGGGTTTTCCAAGCCAATATGCTTGCTGCCAGAATCAACTCCTATAGTCTCTATATGGGGATGTTTCTAAAAGAAGTCACAGATCATCTGCAGACTTTAGCCCCTTTTATTTCAGAAGATAAAAGGCAGGAATTTCTCACTTGGCTTAAACATGCCCAAGATGTTTCCAAATTTTCCAACTGTGCAGCCTTTGACTCTTTTGAGTGTGTAAGCAGAGCCTCGGCTATTGCCATAGGTGCACATAGAATTGCTTGGTTACAAGCCTCTGATTTGGAACTTTGGGTCCAAGATGAACTGGGAAATCTTCCTTGCACAGGTGAAAACCTTTTTGGCAGGGATTGGAAAGCAAAGGCCACTCAGATGGATGCTGAGAACTCTGCTTTGGATCGACTTTCAAAGTCTACCTCTGCTCCTGCTAAGAAAAGATTGTTCAGAAATACAGCCTTTTCTAAAAAGGGAAGATACTATCCTGCTTATGGTCAGCAGGCATCTTCTGCAGGTCATTTTGCTGCAAAGCGTCAGCAACCACCTAAACAGGCCAAGTCAAAGGCTGCCAGGCCTCCCACGGCTCAGCAGCCTGAGCCTCCTCAGGGCCTTTGACTTGCAACTAGAGAACTTAGCCTTTCTGGCTCTGGAAGAACTAGAGCCCCTCACCATTCCAGGAAGGTTGGCTTACTTTGCTCCCAGATGGGAGCAAATCACAGCAGAGCAATGGACCCTCTCCATTATAAGGGAAGGGTACAAGCTTCATTTCTTAAACCTTCCTCCCCACACCATGGTGAGACAGTTCAATTCTCCAACATCTCTCCTCAACCTTCTGGGTCAGGAGATTGCTACTCTTCTTGCCCAAGGGGCAATAGAAGAAGTACCCCTTCTTCAACAGGGCTCAGGGTTCTACTCCCCTTATTTTCTTATTCCAAAGAAAACAGGGGGTTACAGACCCATATTAGATCTCAGAGAATTGAACAAGTTTCTATTCAAAGAGAAATTCAAGATGATTTCTCTCGGTACTCTGCTGCCATACCTTCAGAGTCAGGATTGACTTTGTTCTCTAGATCTCAAGGATGCGTACACCCATGTCCTCATCCATCCAACACACAGAAGGTTCCTTCGGTTCCTTTTTCAAGAAAAGCACTACCAATACAGGGTGCTTCCTTTTGGTCTGGCCTCTGCACCAAGGGTGTTCACGAAATGCATTGCAGTAGTAGCTGCATTTCTACGCACTCTAGGAATATTCGTTTTCCCATATCTGGATGACTGGCTCATTCGAGCTCCATCCCAGTCAGAGGCCCAGATTTCTCTAGCCTGCACAATGCGTGTCCTTCAGTATTTGGGACTGGTAATAAACATCCCAAAATCCCATCTCACCCCTACTCAGTCCCTGGAGTTTATAGGGGCCTTGCTGGATACCACAACTGCAAGGGCCTATCTTCCTCAGGCCCGTTGCCTACGCTTGGTGCAGTTAGCCTCCCAGATACAGTTAAAGTCCCATTTAACTGCTCGAGAGATGTTACAACTACTAGGCCACATGGCATCCACCGTGCATGTGGTTCCATATGCTCACCTTCACATGAGGGCAGCTCAATGGACTTTGTCCACCCAATGGACTCAGGCATCAGGTTGCCTGTCAGACAAAATAGCAAACTCCAGTCGCCTATTTTGGTCTCTCCAGTGGTGGAAGTCCCCTCCAAATCTGTTGCTGGGGGGTCCCCTTTTCAGCAGTCGCTACCCCAAGCAACTCTAACAACATATGCTTCTCCAATGGGTTGGGGAGCTCATCTGCAGGATCTCTCCACCCAGGGCATCTGGTCTCCACAGGAGACTTCTCTGCATATCAATCTCTTGGAACTCAGAGCAATATTCTTAGCTCTCAGAGTGTTCCATTCCCTTCTCAGGTACAGGACAGTCCTCATCCATACGGACAACCAAGTAGCCATATTCTATGTAAACAAGCAGGGCGGGACTGGCTCTCTGTCACTTTGCAAGAAGCTTTGCGACTGTGGGCCTTCGCCAGAGAGCATCACATCCATCTTCTGGCAGTATATCTTCCAGGCGTTAAAAACTCTTGGGCGGACAGACTCAGTCGAGTTCTGCTTCCACACAAGTGGTCCCTCCACATGGACCAGGTAGCCAGGATCTTTCGAATTTGGACAACCCCGGACATAGACCTCTTTGCAAGTCCGTGGAATGCCAAACCTCCCCGGTTCTGTTCCAGAATTCCGTGTCATGGAGGTCAGGCCAAGGATGCCTTCCTCCTTCACTGGGGTCAAGATTTCCTTTGCCTTTCCACCAATTCCCCTAATTCCCAAGACACTATTCAAGCTTCAGAGAGATCAAGGGATCATGATCCTCATAGCACCACACTGGCCACGCCAAGTGTGGTACCCTCTACTTCTGCATCTCTCTCAAGCTCCTTCCCTGGACTTGGGCTCTGCACCAGACCTTCTGTCCCAGGAAGAGGGAACTTTGTGGCACCCAAACCCCCAGTCGCTCCATCTCAGGGCTTGGTTGCTGAGGGCCTAGACCTTCAAGACTTTCATCTCTCACAGCAAGTCAGAGATGTTATTCATGCCTCTAGAAAGCCTTCTACTAGACGTTCCTATGCTTTCAAATGGAAATGATTTACCATTTGGTGTTCAGAGAAGGGTCTAAACCCTCTTGCAATACCTCTGAATTCTCTATTAGAGTATCTCCTGCATCTATCCCATGCAGGTCTGAAAACAAATTCAGTAAGAGTCCATTTGAGTGCTATTGCAGCGTCCCTCAAGCCTCTCAATGGACAACCTATTTCCTCTCATCCTCTTATAGTAAGATTCTTGAGAGGCCTTCTTTTAACTAAACCTCCCATTAGACCACCTCCAGTATCATGGGACTTAAACCTGGTTCTTGGCCAGCTCATGAAGCCACTCTTTGAACCTTTAGCTACCACCTCCTTGAAATTTCTTTCTTGAAAGGTTATTTTTCTCATTGCAGTCACCTCAGCACGCCGCATCAGTGAGTTGCAAGCTTTGATGGCTAATCCACCTTATACAAGGTTCCATCATGATAAGGTAGTCCTCAGGACCAATCCACACTTTATGCCTAAAGTGGTCTCGCCTTTTCATCTGAACCTTGGATTGTAAGAGAGCTCTTGCTTTTTACTTACAAAGAACACAGCAACATAGGAAGTCTTCTCAACTCTTTGTTGCTTTTGATCCTTCTCATTTAGGACTTCCAGTCTCTAAGAGAACACTGGCCAACTGGATTGCTCAGTGTATTTCTTTCGCCTACCAGAGTAGAAAACTTTCTCTGGAGGGCCATGTTACAGCTCACAATGTTAGAGCCATGGCAGCCTCAATGGCTCATCTAAACTCTGTGTCCATCGACTAAATCTGTTGAGCGGCCACCTGGGCCTCGGTTCATACCTTCACAGCCCATTACTGTTTGGACAAGGACTCCCGCCGGGATGCCTCGTTTGGTCAGGCTGTTCTCAAACACCTGTTCCATTCCTAATCAACTCCTACCCACCTACCCTGGTTGGATGCCAGAGATCCATGGGGGGAGGTAGAGTCCTTTTCAAGGACACACAACCTGGGGTCTTCCCCTGGCATCTGCAGCTAGGGAGTCCCCATATGTGAAGACTCATTCCTGCTTGTTCCTGGAGATAGCACAGTTACTTACCTGTAACAGGTGATCTCTGGGAACAGCAGGAATAAGTCTTCACAACCCACCCACCTCCCCTAGGAGTTGATATCTCTCTATCTTTCCTTTTCTCTCTCTCTCTTTGTCTCAGCTTTAAAACTTGAACTGGAGAGAGGTGGTTGGGAAAGGCGGGAAGGCAGCGCGCAGGCGCTGTGGAATGCTCCCAAAAGCTTTCTTACTGGACGCTGGGGAGCGTTCCCGCGCAGGCTCCGTCGGTAGCGACGATACCCATATGTGAAGACTTATTCCTGCTGTTCCCAGCTGTTACAGGTAAGTAACTGTGCTATATATCACATTCACAATAAAAATAACCATTTACCATGTCTTGAACCCAACATTGACAATCTGAACCTGATGAATCATAACAAACATTGTAGAAACCCCCGGTGACTCTTTATACCCTACTATATATGCATCACAACCTCCTTGAATTCTTTAAAGGAACATCCTTCTTCTTATCCCATCTAAAAATAATAATACAGTATTTTCTAATCACCATTTACCGTTCACAACTTCTAAAAGGGAAGAATTCCTTTATTGTCCTCTTCTGTTCTTTAAAGTTTCTTACGCCGTGAACAGCTGCCAAAGGGAATTCTCCGGGGTACCTCAAGAAGGCCTGTTCTTCAGTCTCTTCTAAAACATTATCATGAGCACCTCCAAACACCTTGAAACCAGTCCCAATAGGATTATCATGCACATCGAATCCAAGGTGTACGCTCTCCTTCAGAAAAAGAGCCCCATCGGGTCTATCCCACTGATTTAAATTCAAGTTCATTTTAAATTCAAATCAAAGTTCAGGTTCAAGCATGTCCCACTCTGCTCATATAATCTTCAGGCCAAATCACGGTATTACGTTAGCTTCGTAAAAGCTCCCTGCTCCATGTTGTGTAATAAATGTTAATCCAACCTTGGACCATAGTTTCGCCTCTTTGGCTTCTTCAGGGAATCTATAATAAAATATAACCCAATGATCCTCAGACCCAATTTAAAAAAAAAAAAAAAAAAAAAGCGCCCTCTATATATTGTTACTCACTGACTTATTGTTCTTCTCCCACATGGCTCTCAATGCAAACTCGCACTTTCCAAAAAGACGCCAATGCATGCGTCCTCCAAACCGAATAAATACTTCCATCCACAATCGAAAAAAGCAATCAATAAAACTAATGCCATTCTATCTGTGTGTTTAACCCTCTTGGTACCAAGGTGTCCCATCTAAAAATGCACTGCTGTTCATGTCTACATAAGCGCCGTTGTACATCACCTCCACCCTCCTCACTAACTTTCCTCAAGAGAAAACATCGGAGATCCTGTATGCCATGTCCCATTGCACGCCAATGAGGTACTAACGGAGCCGATTCCACTCCCCGACGTATGGAAGATAAATGTTCTATCATACGTACTTTAAATGGCCGAGAAATCTGTCCAATATATAATAATGAGCACGGACACAACACCGCATAAACCACACCAGGTAGTGAAATCCCATAATCTGTGCACAGACCCCTTGGTGGGATGTTCAAAGCTACTGAGCTCCATACTCACAGAACACACTACACATCAATTGCACCTCCTATTTCCCCCCCAATCTGCCCAGTCCCGGATGCTCTGGAATGCGAGAACGTACCAGCGTATCTTGCAAATTTCTACCTCTTTGTAAAGAAAATACCGGAGGATCTTTAAACACTGGATGTACCTGCAAAATATTCCAATGACGTAATACCAAATCCCTAACATACCGGGTCTGCGCAGAGTAGGGTAAGACACAAGTAAGGTATGGCTCCCCATGTTTTGGGGGTTAAAGAAAGAATAAATCCTGGTTCACATTTAAAGCCCATTTCTTGGTTTGACGTATCACCATCCTTGGATATTCATGATTATGGAATTTCAAAGCCATACCACCCACTTGAAATTGAAACTCCTGCTGTGTGGAACACAACTTCCGCAATTGCAGGAATTGTCCTATAGGAATATTATCTTGGATATGGCACGGGAGAAAGCTCCAATAGTCAAGCAAACTATTCCGATCCATCTCTTTACAATATATAGAAGTGGAGAAACCAGACTCTCCAAGGCAAATCCTAACATCCAAAAAATGCACCATATCTTTGGACACTTCTGAGATAAATTGCAAATGCCTATCTTGCATATTTAGCTACCTCAAAAACTCCCACAATTCCGTATCCTGGCCCTACCATATGAAAAAAAAAATATCATCAATGAATCTAACCTACTTCATCACTTGTGGCTAATATTGAGAAGTATTTGGATTGAACTTGAATTTAAATCGGTGGGATAGACCTGATGGAGCTCTTCCTTTGAAGTAGAGCGTGCATCTTGGATTCAATGTGCATGATAATACTATTGGGACTGGTTTCAAGGTGTTTGGAGGCTCTCATAGTAATGTTTTAGAAAAGAGACTGAAGAGCAGGCCTTCTTGAGATACCCTGGGGAATTCCCTTTGGCAGCTGTTTATGGCGTAAGATACTTTAAAGAACAGAAGAGGACAATAGAGGAATTTTTCCCTTTTAGGAGTTGTGAACGGTAAACAGTGATTAGAAAATTGTAGCTAATCATCGTTGTATTATTACTGTATTATTATTTTTAGATGGGATAAGGAGAAGGATGTTCCTTTAAAGGATTGGAGGAGGTTGTGATGCATATATAGTAGGGGTATGAAGAGTCACCGGAGGTTCCTACAGTGTTTGTTATGATTAATCAGGTTCAGATTGTCAGTGTTTGGTTCAAGACATGGATAAGTGTATATATGGTATTTTTATTGTAAATGTGATCTATTTGATGTTACAGTTGTGTGATATGTATAATATTTTGTATAAAGGATGTGTAATCAAAAAATTTAGCAATAAAGGCATGTATGATGTGTAATAAAATTATTTAATTGCTAATTTAAATATACACTCATCTAGATATAAACGTATAATTTTAGTTGGCATCCTGTTAGGAGTCCTGTATTATTAGGTAAAAAGCAGTGAAGAAGTGTGGCCTGTTACGATCCGGGGTTACATTATTTTTCTTTTGAGCTGTTCTGTGCACAGCAGGCTTCCAGATTCTGGGATTAACTTCAGCTCCTCGGATTGATGATAGTGGCTTATGTCGATTGCTAGGGCAGCACAAGAAGCGCCGGAGTGACCCTGGAGATGGATCTCCTTTTTGCTTGGGCGGAGATGATCTCCTAGCCTTCTCGGCTCAGCATATTGCCTGGAGTGTATAATGTGGAAGCAGCCTTCTTCAGCCAGCACTCTTAGAATCCCGGCGAGTTGGAGTTGAGTCAAGAGGGTTTCAATTGAGTCTGCACTGCTGGGATTGCCCTGAAATGGAGTTGAGGGTGACCTGCTCCAATGCCAAACTTTGTCGCCTCTTCAGTTGCCACTCAAGATGGGGTGCAAGGGCGTCGATGCACTGACCCAGCCTTGGCCCAGTCAGTTGTTGCTGTACATGTTTCCTCTGTTTGCCCCTGATGGGGGCATGTGATTGGGTGTATAGAGTGCCACCCAGGCAGGATGTTATGGTAGTGCCGATAGGCTGCGGAGCGTGTGGCTTGGAGATCTGATGCGCCTCTTGCAGGTGCCTCCTTTTCAGCTGCCTCTGTTTTGGGGGCTATTGCAGTAGGAAACTATCATCTTGGAGGACCCAGCTCCCTTCTTACTTACAACATGGCTCTTGAAAGTAAACTGCTAACGTATAAGGGCTACTTTCCAGCAGTAATCTCTACCATTTATTTATTTATTTACATTCTCTTATATACCGCGCTATTCTGCATCAGTGCGGTTTACATTGAACAAACTGAAATTACATTGAACAGGGCATTATAACTTGGAGATAACTATTTTACAGGGTCATGGGCTATGGAGGGTTAAGTGGGTTGCCCAAGACCACAAGGAGCACCTGTGGGACTAGAAACCCCAGTCCTTCCGGCCCAAGGTTGCTGTCCTCTAGTGGGATATGAACCCCCGACCTTCCGGCCTGAAGTACCGTGCCCCAACCACTAGGCCACTCCTCCACTCCATATTTGGTGCCTGTAGGAGGACTACCAAGCTAGCACATGGTGCCTGTGAGTACTGCGTGGTGCTTAGTTACTTAGACGGCCAAGGTATCCTCCCTGTTGGCCTTTCTGCAGGATGGCTTAGAGAAGGGCCTCTTACTTCACTCCCTGAAGGTTCAGGTGGTAATTTTGGCTTGTTTCCATGGTCCAGAGGTGAACATGTCCTTGGCCTTGCACTCGGATGTCTCATGTTTTCTCCAAGGGGTTTGATGTCTGCATCCACCACTTCAGTCTCTGATCCCTTCTTGGGATCTGTCTCTGGTGCTCAGGGCCCTGATGGCTTTGAGCCGTTGAAGCGCGCCACCTTGAAGGATTTGATGCTCAAAACTGTCTTCTTGTTGCAGTTTGTTCTGTAAGGCACATCTCTGAGCTGCAGGCTGTATCTTGCCGAGATCCTTATCTGTCCTTTTCAACTGAGGACATTTCCATTTGGCCTGTCATCCTTCTTGCCTAAAGTGCTATCTCTCTTTCACGTGAACCAGGTAGTTTGTATGCTCTCCTTCTCTAAGGACAATTCAAAAGAACCTCCCAAAACTCAAAATAGCTATTTTGAACCCAGCAGAGAGCTTCCAGTTTAAATTTAATACTCAGTCAGGGCCTAGTTTAAATTTAAAACACAGAAGAGAGCTTTATGGTTAGATTTAGAACCCACGTCTCCCTCTTTCCTGGTGATTGGTCACAGATTACCTTAGAAGCACAGGACAGGGTACTGTGTAGCAGCCAGCTTTTAATAAGTCTTTTTTCCCTCCCTCCCTCCCCATCGCCCACCCACCCACGCCTGGGATAATCGTAGCTTTATAGGTGCTTAAACCTCTTAAAGGAAAGGTGGTGCCATATTCACTCTCAGGTGCAGCTGTTTATTCTCATCAGCATACATTAAGGACCTGAGATTAATTCAATTTCAGGTGAACCAAGTACTTTAAACGTATTAGGTATAGTTTTATTAGTATAAGTATCCTCAGCAACCCTTAGTAAGTAAAGAACTTAAATATCTAAACACAACCTTAAAACTAAGATGCAGACAGCAGTCCAACAGTGAGATGGGGGCATTCCAGTCTTTTGCATTCAGTGTCACATATATGATTATCTCCAGGAACAAGCAGGAATGAGTCTTCACATATGGGTACGTCGGTACTGACGGAGCCTGCGCGGGAACGCTCCCCAGCTTCCCAAAAGGAAAGCTTTTGGGAGCATCCCACCGCCTGCGCGCTGCCTTCCCGCCTTTCCTGACCAGCTCTCCTCAGTTCTTCTTTGCCGCGGAGACAGCAAGTCGAGCCCTGTCACCACTGAAGAAGTTCTTTATTTTATTTTATTTCTTTGGTCGCGTGTTTGCCTTCCCCGACTCCGGACCGGTACTGCCGGTCTTTTCTTTCTTCTCTTTAAAAAAAAATAAAAAATGTCTATTTTTCCTCACTTAGTGTAATCTTTCTTCTAGGCCTCAGGGCCCAAGAAAAAATTTCCCTCATGGAAAAACCAGCCTCCGGCTTCAAGAAATGCACTAAGTGTAGCGGTACTATTTCTGTTACAGATACCCATGAATGGTGCCTTAAATGTTTGGGTCCTGAACACTCCATTCCGGATTGTCCGTCCTGCTCTCTAATGTCTAAACGGGGTTTACAGAACCGAGCAGCTAAGCTCCATGTGCTGTTTCCCGCTGATGCAGCGTCAGTAGCATCGACTTCTTCCCGGTCTTCTTCTCCTGATGGATCTCAGGTAACCAAACATAAGTCTAGCAGGTCCTCGAAGGGTAGATCTCCCTCTAAGCATCGAGATGCCTCCGGGCTTGCCCTCGAGGATCCTGCCCCAGCCAAACAACCCCGGCGGGAAGCTCCGGCATCCAAAGCTCCTCCTATGGGGTTTCAGGTTGACATCGATGGCACGGCCTCGACCGATCACCTGTTAGAATGCTCTGGGGTACCGGCACAATCTCCCGGTACCAAACTCCAGGAAATCATGTCATCCATGGATCAGAATGTTCTGTCCATGCAGTGGGCTATTACAGCCTTCATTGAAGCTGCGACACCGTTGGTACCGCAACGAGCTCCGTTGTTGGTATCAGCTCCGGTACCGGCACCAGCGCCGATACCGGTACTGACTGCATCGACATCGACCAGGATACCAGCAGCGGTTCCTTGTCCAGGGCTATTTCTCGGTACCGATCCGGTTCCGAGAATGCCCGATGTCTATACTGCTCGATACGCGGACCGAGCGTTGGAAGAGCACCCCGACAGACGGTACTTCGATTCCTCTGGTGATTCTGATTCATCGGATGAATCTCCTGAAGCATCCATAGCCCTTCCTGAAGAGCCTTCTTCTCCAAAAAGAAGAATGTCTCCTCCAGAAGACTTGTCCTTTCAAGACTTCATAAGAGAAGTAGCTAAAGGACTTTCTATTTCAGTCACTTCTGAATCAGAGCCTAGAGCAAAAAAATTAGATATTTTAGGATACTCCAAGGCTCCTAGAGAAGCAGTCACCTTACCAATTCATGAGATTCTGTATGAACACATGATTGATTTATGGGAGACTGTAAACGGGTGCGCTGGGTGAGAATGTCCACAGTCTTGGCAAAGGCAAATATTAATATGACTTGCAAAGGATTGTGGGAAATGTAGTCCATTCATTCCAGAATCAGCCGTTCACAAATAAATTAGTTGTGCTTGCTCGAGTGTTTAAGCAAAGAAAAGATATTTTATTTATGGGGTTATTTCTCCCAACACAGATTTGCTTGGTAGCACAGAAAAGGATACTTGCTTTCAGTATTATACTTAGAAAAACAAAATCAGGAAAAACAACAACTGAGCTTCTTAAGCAATCAAATCAAATCATAAAGACCTTGATGGAAACAGAAAGGTCTTTTCTGTGGGCTCCTGCTAATATCTTTTTAGCAGTGCTTCAAAAACAAACCAAAACCCCCAAAGTAATGAAAAACTGTTCTTTTTCAAGGCTAACTTCTGGTATTTTCACATACACCCAGAAGTGTCTCTTCAGAGCTCATAGGCAATTAGGCAAGGCTCAATTGCTAACAATTAACCAGCTGCAAGCCTCTTGGCTGGTTTACTTTCTAAACGTGGCTCAAATCCTGCTCAAAAGCTTTTCTGAGTAGATCAAAGAACAAGTTTATATTTCTTTGTGATGGTTGTTGTATTTTGTAAAAGTATATTACCACAGAAGTTTAGACAGAGAGCAATCCATGTATTCACACTGTTCATTTACAATATTTCCTTCTTCTTCAACTATCATAGAATCAATATCATGGATTGGCACAGAGGAATTTCCTAATGGAGCATTCTCAGAACAATACTTGTTTCCCTGCTGTCTTCCAAGTGAATAGCTAGGGCATAGATCAGTGTTCATACCTGAGCTTCCATTGCTGTTAGGGTTCCTCTCTAAATATCCTGGCCAGTATGTAGTCCAGTTTTTATGTCCAGCCTTCCAATCAAGATCCCTGGACACTGGGTCTCTCTTCACATACCTTCTTGCATTGGTCTTAGGGCCCCTTCCAAATGCAGCCGTCTCCCTCATAGGTCCCATCCGGGGATTCCTGGCTCTGCAACCCCACTCCTCTGGTTTCCTCCAGTCCAATGGAGTATGCTTGCCTCTGGAATGCCTCCCAGCACACGTACTTCTATGGACTCCTTTAGACCTCCAAGATGCTTCTCTCTTCTTTCTTCCAAAGTGTTTCTTGCTCTCTCTGTCCGTGAGCTCTGGCTTCTGCTGCCTCTGCTCCTGCTGATGATGATCATGAAAATTCTGCTGATGATTCTGATGATTCTGCTGTGTAGAATAAGCTTTACTTTTAACCTGTTTAGAGGGCTGCTCCACCCTAGCACAGCGCAGCTGTGCTGAATCAAGCCCTGCCCTTGGAGATGAGTGCTTGGGGATTACCTCATAGCTCTCCTGATTGAACACACGTTTCCCCACTTCAGCTCTTCTAGTGGCTGTTGGAAACCTGGTGCATTCTGGGACTGGTAGTCTTTTATGGAAACATTCTGTTTTATTATTTCTACCAGAAAAGACAGGTTGCTTGTTCAGAGCCAATTCACCTCTATTATAGCTCCTTCCTGAACTATGATAAGCTTCCTTATCACAAAACTCCTCTCACTCTCTCTCCTCATTCTCGC
The DNA here is from genome assembly GCA_033557465.1 of Ichthyophis bannanicus. NCBI lineage: Eukaryota > Metazoa > Chordata > Amphibia > Gymnophiona > Ichthyophiidae > Ichthyophis > Ichthyophis bannanicus. The sequence continues at coordinate 921,225,343 of CM066032.1, read as the reverse complement.
AGGTTGGACACTATGTATCGTGTCCCTCCCTGTCCTGGATTTCAGAAAACTCAGCTTCCTCACCATTCCATTGTGGTGCAGTCAGTTATGAAAAAGATAAAGAGTACAAAGAGACACTCTTCTGCTCCTCCAGGAAGAGAATGCAGGACCTTGGATGCTTTTGGTAGGAAAATCTTCCAAGCCAGTATGCTTATTGCCAGAATCAACTCATATAGTCTTTACATGGGTATGTTTCTAAAGGAAGTTGCAGAAAAGCTACACACTTTCCTCCCTTTTCTTCTAGAAGATAAAAGGGAAGAATTTCCTCATTTGGCTTAAGCATACTCAAGACATTTCAAAGTTTTCCAACAGGGCAGCCTTTGACTCCTTTGAAGGTGCCAGCAGAGCTTCAGGCATTGCCATAGCTGCTCGCAGAATTGCTTGGCTCCAGGCTTCTGATTTAGAACCCTGGGTTCAAGATGGCTTAGGAAATCTTCCCTGTACAGGTGAAAATCTATTTGGCAAAGAGTGGCAAATAAAAGCCACTCAAATGGATGCAGAGAACTCTGCTTTGGATAGACTTTCAAAGTCAACCTCCATTCCTGCCAACAAAAAGACTTTTAAAAAGTCTTTTTTCAAAAAGGGCAGATTTCCTTCTACTTCTGGCCAACAATCTTCTACAGGTCGCTTTGCCACTAAGCGTCAGCAACCTAAACAGGCCAGGCCTAAGTCTACAGGGGCTGCTGCAACTCAGCAGTCCCAACCTCCTCAGGGTTTTTGACTTGATGCTAGAGAACTTAGCCTTTCTGGCTCTAAAACAGCCAGAACCTCTCACCATTCCAGGAAGGTTAGCTCATTTTGCTCCCAGATGGGAGCAAATCACATCAGAGCAGTGTACCCGCTCCATCATAAGAGAGGGCTACAAGCTTCATTTCTCAGACCTTCCTCCCCACACCATGGTGAGACACTTCAATTCTCCCACATCTCTTCTCGACCTTCTAGGTCAGGAGGTGACTACCCTTCTTGCCCAAGGGGCAATAGAAGAAGTTCCTCTTCTTCAACAAGGGTCAGGGTTCTTCTCCCCCTATTTTCTCATTCCAAAGAAGACAGGGGGATACAGACCCATCTTAGATCTTTGAGAATTGAACAAATTTCTATGCAAGGAGAAGTTCAAGATGCTTTCTCTGGGCACTCTCCTTCCATACCTTCAAAGTCAGGATTGGCTTTGTTCTCTAGATCTCAAGGATGCGTACACACATGTCCTCATCCATCCATCTCACAGAAGATTCCTACGTTTTCTTTTCCAAGAAAAACATTACCAATACAGAATGCTTCCTTTCGGTCTGGCCTCTGCTCCGAGAGTGTTCACCAAATGCATGGCAATAGTTGCTGCATTTCTACGCACTCTGGGAATATTTGTCTTCCCATACGTGGACGACTGGCTCATCCGAGCTCCATCTCAGTCAGAGGCCCAGATTTCCCTGGACCGCACAAGGCGCCTTCTGCAGTATCTGGGACTTGTGGTAAACCTCCCAAAGTCTCAGCTCACCCCTACTCAGTCCCTAGAATTCATAGGGGCCTGGTTGGATACCACTACTGCAAGGGCCTACCTTCCACAGGCCCGTTGCCAACGTCTAGTGCAGTTAGCCTCCGAGATTCAGTCAAAGAGCCACTTAACTGCCCGGGAGATGCTACAACTGCTAGGCCACATGGCTTCCACAGTGCATGTGGTACCCTTTGCTCGCCTACACATGAGAGCAGCTCAATGGACTTTGTCCACTCAGTGGACTCAAGCTTCAGGAGCTCTCTCAGACCAAATAGCAACCTCCAAACGTCTCTTTTGGTCTCTCCAATGGTGGATGTCCACTCAGAATTTGTTGCTGGAGTCCCCCTTCCAACAGTTGTTGCCCCAAGCAACCCTCACAACAGATGCCTCCCAAACAGGTTGTGGAGCCCATCTACAGGACCTCTCCACTCAAGGCACTTGGTCCCCACAGGAGACCTCTCTTCATATCAACCACTTGGAGCTTCGAGCAGTTTTTCTAGCTCTCAAGGTCTTTCATACCCTCCTCAGCTACAAGCAGTCCTCATTCATACGGACAATCAAGTAGCCATGGTTTACATAAACAAACTAGGAGGAACTGGCTCTCTGTCGCTTTGCAACGAAGCTTTAAGATTGTGGGCCTTCGCCAGAGAGCATCACATCCATCTCCTGGCAGTATACCTCCCAGGAGTCCAAAACTCTTGGGCAGACAGACTCAGTCGAGTTCTGCTTCCACACGAATTGTCCCTGCACATGGATTAGGTACTCAGAATCTTCCAAGAATGGGGAACCCCGGACATAGACCTCTTTGCAAGTCCGTGGAATGCCAAACTTCCCCGGTTCTGTTCCAGAATTCCGTGTCAGGGAGTTCAGGCCAAGGATGCCTTCCTCCTTCATTGGGGTCAGGGCTTCCTGTATGCTTTTCCACCCATTCCCTTGATTCCCAAGACTCTGTTCAAACTCCAGAGGGATCAAGGATCTATGATCGTCATAGCTCCAAGCTGGACACACCAAGTGTGGTACCCTCTACTTCTACATCTCTCCCAAGCCCCCTCCCTGGACTTGGGAGCTGCTCCAGACCTTCTGTCCCAGGAGGAAGGGACTTTGTGGCACCCAAACCCCAAGTCCCTTCACCTCAGAGCTTGGTTACTGAAGGCCTAGACCTTCAAGGCTTGAATCTTTCTCAGCAAGTGAAGGATATCCTCCATGCTTCCAGAAAACCACCTACCATGCGTTCCTATGCTTTTAAATGGAAAAGATTTTCCATTTGGTGTGCTGAAAAGGGTCTTGACCCACTAGCACTACCTTTAAATTCTCTGTTAGACTATCTCCTGCATCTTTCCAATGCAGGACTTAAGACAAATTCAGTAAGAGTCCATTTGAGTGCTATTGCAGCATCCCTTAAGCCCATCAATGGACAACCTATTTCCTCTCATCCTCTCATTGCAAGATTCATGAGAGGCCTAACTTTAACTAAACCTACCATTAGGCCTTCTCCGGTGGCATGGGACTTAAATTTGGTTCTTGGTCAGCTTATGAAGCCACCTTTTGAACCCTTAGCCACTACCTCCTTGAAATTTCTTTCCTGGAAGGTTATTTTCCTCATTGCAGTCACTTCAGCTCGCCGCATCAGTGAACTGCAGGCCTTAGTGGCTAATCCACCTTATACAACGTTCCATCATGATAAGGTAGTCCTTAGGACAAATCCACACTTTATGCCTAAAGTGGTCTCACCTTTTCATCTTAATCAAGAGGTATATTTACCTGTCTTTTTTCCAGCTCCTCATGCATCCAGTGCAGAGAAGAATCTTCATAGTCTGAATTGTAAAAGAGCTCTTGCTTTTTACTTGCAAAGGACACAGCAACATAGAAAGTCTTCCCAGCTTTTTGTTGCTTTTGATCCTTCTCATTTGGGACTTCCAGTCTCTAAGTGACCACTGTCCAATTGGATTGCTCAGTGTATTTCTTTCGCCTACCAGAGTAAGAACCTTTCTCTGGAGAGCCATGTCACAGCTCATAATGTGAGGGCTATGGCCACCTCTATGGCTCATCTAAATTCTGTCTCCATTGACCAGATCTGTCGAGTGGCCACTTGGGCCTCGGTTCTTACCTTCAGAGCCCATTACTGCTTGGACAAGGACTCCCGCCGGGATGCCTTGTTTGGTCAGGCTGTCCTCAAACACCTGTTCCATTCTTAAACAACTCCTACCCTCCTTCCCTGGATGGATGCCTGAGATCCATAGGAGGACGTAGAACCCTTCCCAGGGTCTCATATCCTTGGGGATCTCGCAGGCATCTTAGCTAGGGAGTCCCCATATGTGAAGACTCATTCCTGCTTGTTCCTGGAGATAGCACAGTTACTTACCTGTAACAGGTGATCTCTGGGAACAGCAGGAATAAGTCTTCACAACCCTCCCACCTCCCCTAGGAGTTGTATCTCTTTTTCTATCTTTCCTTTCCTCTCTCTCTATTGTCTCGGCTTTAAACTCGAATTGAGGAGAGGTGGTTAGGAAAGGCGGGAAGGCAGCGCGCAGGTGCTGTGGGATGCTCCCAAAAGCTTTCCTTTTTGGGAAGCTGGGGAGCGTTCCCGCGCAGGCTCCATCGGTACCGACGTACCCATATGTGAAGACTTATTCCTGCTGTTCCCAGAGATCACCTGTTACAGGTAAGTAACTGTGCTTTTTCCCCTTAGAGAATCCTCTGTGTTTGTCCAATGCTTTCTTGAATTCAGATACAGTTCTCGTATTTACCACCTCCATTGGAAAGCTATTCCATGCATCCGCTCTCTTTCCATAAAGAAATATTCTCCAGGAACAAGCAGGAAGTCAGTCCTCCCATATGGGTGACGTCGGCGCCGACTGACCCTCCATGCGGAGCAATTCCCCAGCTTTCATAGAAAGCCTTTGGGATTGCATCATGCATGCGCGGTCCCCTTCCCGCCCAAGGGTGCCATCTTGCTCAGTTTCCCTTTTTCCGATGAGCCCAGTGGACATAGTCCAACTTCCCTCGTGGAAAAAGTGCATCAAAACTACTGAAGATTCTCTTCTTCAGCCCAGTTCAACGCCAGTTCCCCTTCCCGCCTCGGTTCGGTACACCGGTATCGAGTCCGGTCACTTATTTTTCGTTTTTTGCCCTTAGTGGCTAGTGTTCACGCTCTTTTTTTTCTTTTTCACTGGCAGCCCGGTCGTTTGACCTCGCAGGGGCCCTTTTTCCCCCGATGGTTGCCAGCGGGTTTAAAAAGTGTGATCGGTGTAAAAGATTAATGTCGCTCATCGACACACACAACTGCTGTATCCTCTGCCTCGGGGCAAACTATGACCCGAAGGTCTGTGGCCCGTGTGGCAAGATGTTTTCCGAGGCACTTAGAAGTAGATAGCGGCAGCGTGAAAGGATTTTCTCATAGTCCGCATCAACCCTGGTCCGGACCTCTTCAGAAGCCTCGTCGTCTCGAGAGCTATCTGACTCCAAGCATCGTTGGGGATCTTCTAAGCGGTGGTCTCCCTCACGGGAACACCGGAGGAAGAAGAAACCTGTGATGGCGGCATTGTTGGATGCCTCTGATCAGCCTCGCGGGCCAGGTCGCGGAGTCCTGACCGCCGCCCCAGGTCCTCTGAATCGGAGCGGCCTGCAAAGGTGCCTTGCACGGAGTCGGAGATGCCGAGGAAGGTAACTGCTGTTGTCCTCGTTGACTCTCCTACTGGAGAACCAGCGTCACCCAGAGGTTGCAGAGCCTTCTGAGTTTGGTCTCAGGTTGGCGGCCGTGGAGCGCAGCATGTCTGCCTTCATGGAGCAGCAGCGGGCGTTGATGGCCGGTCTCACCGGTCCATCCGCCCCGACCACCGGGACCTCAACGTCCAAGTCGACCCCGGAGGCCGAGCCGATCCTCGAGACTCTTCGGACTCTGATCAGTCCTCGGCCGAGGTCTCCCTTGACCTCCCGTTTGGGACCGAGGTTGTCGATGACGGTGCCCTCGGTGTCAGGGCGGTCGAGACCGAAGCCCTCACGGCCGGAGCCCATCGATTCCTCCTCAGAGGACTCAGCATGGGAAACAGAAGATGAGGAGTCCCCGGACTCCCACCGGACCCGGTATGTCCCATTGGACTCACCAGGTTCCGAGCCTTGGAGAAGGCCTCCCCTCCAGAGGATACCCAGTTCTTGGACTTCATTAGGGACATGGCCAAGGCTTTGGCATTCCCAGCAGACTCCGAGGAGGAGCCTTGAGCCGAGGAGCTCGAAGCCCTCCAGTATGACTTTCCCCCTCTGGAAGCCCTTATGGTACCGGTTCCTCTGATGTTGGAACGGCTGATGCTCCGCATGTGGGAGTCAGCAGCCTCGATGCCGGTTCTCAGCAAGCGGGTCGATTCCATCTATCGAGTCCGCAAGAGCCCTGGGTTCCAGAAGGAAAAGCTGCTGCATAACTCCATGGTTGTGGAATTGGCTATGCATAGGCTCAAGAGCCAAAAAATGCACTCTTTGATGCCTCCTGGCAGGGAAACCTGGAACCTGGACGCTCTCGGCAGAAAGTGCTACCAGGGCTCGATGCTGTTATGCCGAGTCCAAGCATACCAGCTGTACATGGGCATGTACTTTCGGGACCTGGCAAAGGCGATTGCCGGGTTGTCAGCTGGCCTCTCTGAGGAACCCTTGCAGCGCTTCAAGAACTTGTCCATGGGGATTCGGGAGTGCTCGAAGTTTATGTCTCGAGCAGCCTATGATGGCTTCGAGGCCTCGGCCCAAGTAACTGCAGCCGGCATCAGTGCCTGCTGCCAGGTGTGGCTACTGTTGTCGGATCTGGAGCCATGAGTTTAGGACAAGTTGGTCGATGTCCCTTGCCGGGGTGACAACCTCTTTGGCAAATCCATGATTGAGAAGACTGCTGAAATCGAGTCTGAGTACTTGATCCGGATAAGACTATCCAAGAAGACTTCTGCCACTTCAAAAAAAAAAAAGAGCTCAGGTAAAAAGCCCTTTTTCCTGAGGAAGGGTGCTGCTTACCGCAACTACCCCACTCAGCAGACCTCCCCAGCTCGCCCACAGGGGCAGCAGGCCAAGGGACAGGGGCATGGTCCACATAAGCAGAAGACCCCCAAGCCTCCGGCTCCAACCCAGCCGGGAGGGGGGTTTTGACTGCCAAAGCATAGTCTCTTTCCAACCAGGGGTGAGGTCCTGCACAGGAGGAAGGCTGAGCCTGTACGCCCACAGGTGGCCATCAATCACAGTGTGGAGACGGTTCTTCTGGGATTTCTTAATGAACTCCACGTTGCACATGGCCACGGTGACTACTCGGTGGCAGTATCCTTAGATCTTTCTGCTGCCTTCGATCTCGTTGGCCACGCCCTTCTCCTGGCCCGCTTACGTGAGGCCGATCTCTGCAGCACGGTTCTTCATTGGTTTTATTCCTTCCTCTGCTCAAGGTCTTGTTAGGTTCTCTCTCGTTCCACCCCAGCAGTTTCTTCTGAGCCCTTCCTCCTCCCCTGTGGTGTTCCACAGGGTTCAGTACTTGCCCCCCTTCTCTTTAACATTTTTCTTTCACCTCTTGCTTTACTGGTTCAGCAGCATGGGATTTCCGCTTTCTACTACGCCGATGATTTAGTTCTCCTGCATCACACTTCTCCACTTCATTCCGATCTCACCCCCCTCAATACCTGCCTCTCTGCAGTTGCTGACTGGCTCACTACCCACTGCCTACATCTCAACCTAATGAAAACTCTCGCCATTTGGTTCACCCGTGGTAACCCCCCCTCCTCTTGTTGCACCTTCTCTCTCTGGCTCACCTATCCCCCTGGTATCTTCCTTTCGATACCTGGGTGTCTTCTTCGACTCTGATCTGTCCTTTCAGGATCACATTTCTCATGTTTCCAAAACATCATTTTTCTTCCTCCGTCAAATTCGCGCTATTCGTCCCTTTCTCACTTCACAGGCATTCACTACCCTTCTCTTATCCCTGGTCATGTCCCACATCAATTTCTTTAACTCTGTTCTGGTTGGGCTTTCCTCTTCACAACTTTATCGCCTACAATGAATTCAGAATACTGCTGCTCGACTTATTTCTCACTCTTCTCACAATCACGTCACACCTCTCCTTATTTACCTTCATTGGCTTCCCATTAAATTCCGCATTCACTACAAAATCCTTTCACTTATCCACCAGGTCCTCTACACTCACTCTCCTCAATATCTGGCCGACCTCATTCATTTCCACACCCCAACTCGCACATTACGATCATTGCATCTCAATTGCTTACATCTTCCCTCCCCTTCACGAGCCCACCTTCAGTCCACCCGCTCCTCTGCCTTCTTTTTCATTGGTCATGCCCTCTAGAACTCTTTACCCTCCTCTATCCGCCTTGAACAACAGCATGCCTCCTTTAAGAGCAGTCTAAAAACCCACCTCTTTACCATTACTTTCGACCTCCCTGCCTCCTCTGTGTGATCTTACTCTCCCTGCCCCCCCCCCCCCACGCTTTCCTCTCCTCTTTTGTCTCGTATGACTTCACTGTTTTGCTTTCCTATCCATTATTGTAATTTCCTTTCCACTTTCCGCCTTTGACTTTCTGTACTTTTATTTTTGTAAACCGCTTTGATGTTATTGTTTAGCGGTATATTAAGCAAATAAACATAAACATAAACCACAGATACCTGGGTCCTTCAAATAGTCCAGATGGACTATTTGCTCCACTTCAACCAGGTACCTCCCTCCTTCTTTCCAGGAGAGCCTCTCATTCCCCCTCTACACAGGGATCTCCTCTTGCAGGAGTTGGCCAGTCTTCTAGAAGATCAGGCGGTGGAATCGGTGCACCACCACCTGCAGGGACAAGGCTTCTACTCCAGGTATTTTCTGATACCAAAGAGAACAGGGGGCCTCAGAACCATCCTCAACCTGCGAAACTTAAGCAAGTTCCTGGTGAGGGAAAAGTTCAAGATGCTTTCCCTTGGAATATTGCTGCCTTACCTCCACCAGGGAGATTGGCTATGCTCCCGAGACCTGAAGGATGCCTACACGCACATCCTCATACATCCAGACCACAGACAATATCTCAGATTTGTAGTGGGAGGAAACCATTTTCAGTACAAATTACTACCATTTGGCCTAGCCTCTGCTCCCAGAGTATTTACCAAATGCCTGGTGGTAGTGGCGGCCTTCCTCAGGAACCAAGGGATTTTTGTCTTCCCTTCCTGGACGACTGGCTCATCAGGGCCCAGTCGCCTCAGGAAGCCCAACAGGCCACAGCTCGCACTATCAACATGCTACAGCATTTAGGCTTTGTCATAAATCAAGCAAAGTCCACTTTGCTCCCCACTCAAAACTTAGAGTTCATAGGAGCAAGACTAGACACCCTTCGAGCAAGGGCTTACCTGCCATAGGACAGGGCACAGAGGCTTCTGGCGCTGGTGCACCAAGTCAGCCACAAGTCTCAGATCTCAGCAAGACACTTTCTACGCCTCCTGGGCCACATGGCCTCCACGGTACATGTGACCCCAAATGCCCTTCTCCACATGAGGACAGCTCAGTAGTGCCTCAGAGATCAGTGGACACAAGCCACCGGACGACTCCGAGACAGGATCAGAGTGTCCAAACGACTGATGATGTCGTTGGCGTAGTGGCTTCAGCCACCCAACCTGCTCGAGGGAGTGCCTTTTCAGCCTCCCTCGCACACAAGAGTGCTGACAACAGATGCCTCCCTGCTGGGCTGTGGGGCCCATTGCCAGGGATCATGCACTCAGGGGTTGTGGTCTCCTCAGGAGAGTACACGCCAGATCAACCTCTTAGAGCTTCGGGCAATTCACCTAGCTCTTCAAACCTCTCATGTTCTCTCACATCACTCTGTCTTGGTGCAGACCAACAATCAGGTAGCGATGTTCTACGTGAACAAGCAGGGAGGTACACTCGACCTCTGCTCCTTTGCAATCCAGCAGGGTATGTCTCAAAGCAGTTTACCTGCCAGGTCAGGGGAACTTCCTAGCGGACAAGCTAAGCAGGATTCTTCAGCCTCACAAAAATGGCAACTGAATCCGGAAGTGGCCCAGCAGATCTTCCACTGCTGGGGGCATCCATCCATAGATCTCTTTGCCAGTCCGCAAAATCACCAGTTGCCCAGCTTTTGCTCCAGACAGCCATACCCTCAGAGGGTGGCTGCAGATGCTTTTCTGATCTCCTAGTCAGGGGGCCTCATGTATGTGTTTCCTCCCATGCCTCTGGTGGCCCAGACTCTGTTCAAAATCCTTCGGGACAAGGCCTCTGTCATTCTGGTAGCCCCCAGATGGCCAAGACAGCCTTGGTTTCCGCTTCTCCTCCAGCTGGCAGTGGAGACTCCACTCCCTCTGGGGATGCAGCCCAACCTCCTGTTAGCGTCTGCAGCATCTGTTGATAAGCTTTGAATGGTATGTGGCAGTTTATACAAACAGTTAAGTTTAAGGATTTTTACTAGTAAACGTGGAAATTAAGGTTTTGATAATTTTTAGAACTTTTCGATTTTTTGATTGTTTTTAGTTGCCGGTCCCCCTGAAGAAACCCAGACAGAATGAAACGCAAGAAAGGGCACCAAAAGATGGCGTTGGGGAGCACTTCAAAGCTAAGCATTGGTTTAAAATTCCCAATTTACAAGTTTGAGAACAACTTGAAAGTTTAAATCTGTGAGTGTATAAACTTGCCGGACAGGTCATTGATGCTATTAGGCACTATGATAGATAAGTTCCAACATCTATAACACAGTGCCGACAAGTCTGAGACCTTCCGTGCATTAAACAGCTGTAGAGGTTCGATAAGGGAACAGTTTGAAACCTAACAGCTTTTGGTATAAGAATAAGGTGAAAATTCCCACAGCAGGAGAGAAAAGTAGATTGTAAAACAGAATTTCACGTTTTACTAATGTTCAGATGGAGTGATTAACATTTTTTAGGGTATTATTTATCACTCTGGAAACAGACCAAGGATTATTATTGTAGTACTGGCCTTAACGAGACAGTCCACTAGGAAAACCTATGCCTTCAAGTGGCGCAGGTTTGAGGTGTGGTGTACCCAGCAAAATGAAAACCCTTTTGCTTGCCTTGTACCAGTGATGCTGCAGTACCTGCTTCACCTCTCAGAATTAGGTCTTAAGTCTAACTCTGTCAGGGTCCACCTGGGTGCTTTGTCAGCACACCACTCTCCAATAGAAGGACAACCTCTTTCGGCTCACCACTTGGTGTCCAGATTTCTTAGAGGTCTACTTCTACTAAAACCCCCGGTTCAACCCCGGCAACCGAGTGGGATTTGAATGTGGTTTTGGAGCAGCTTACTCGCCCACCTTTTGAGCCGATGTCTACTTGCCATCTGCGCTTCCTCTCCTGGAAAGTGCTCTTCCTGGTGGCACTCACATCTGCCAGACGAGTGAGTGAGCTGCAAGCCCTTGTTTCGGATAGACCGTACACAAGGTTTTATGCGAACAGTGTGTTCCTTCGCACCCACCCCAAGTTCCTTCCGAAAGTGGTCTCTTCTTTCCACCTCAACCAAGAGATGGTTCTTCCAACCTTCTTTCCCAGACCGCATGCCAGCTGGGCAGAGGCGGTCATGCATACCCTCAATTGTAAGAGGGCGTTAGCCTTCTACCTGGAGCGTACACGGGAGCATCGAAGGGCTACTCAGCTCTTCGTCTCTTATGACCCCAGTAGGCTGGGGCTACCTGTCTCCAAGTGCACGTTGTCCACCTGGGTGGCAGACTGCATTGCCTGGGCATACAGGGCGGCCATCCTCCCCTTACAGGGTCGAATCATGGCCCACCGTGTCAGGGCTAAGGCCGCATCAGTGGCTCACTTCCGCTCTGTTCCGCTGGCAGACATCTGCCGGGCTGCCACCTGGTCTTCGGGCCAGACTTTTGCAGCCCATTACTGCTTGGATAGGGAGTCCCGACGAGACCGTGCTTTCGGCCAGGCGGTACTCCGTAACTTATTTGAGGTATAGGCAACACCTACCCTCAGGCCCTTTAGTGTCAAGCCACCGGAAGTGTTGAATTCTCTGCTGAATTTCTATCATAGCTGCTGCGGCTCCTCTAGAGGGAGCCGTTTTTCAACTATGGGTTCTCGGTAGCCTATAGCTAGGGAATCCCATATGTGAGAACTGACTTCCTGCTTGTTCCTGGAGAAAGCGTAGCTACTCACCTGTAACAGATGTTCTCCAGGGACAGCAGGAATCAGTCCTCACGACCCTCCCTCCTCCCCTGTAATTGCAGCCCTATTATTATTTTTGGTTCATTTTGCCGTCGCTTTAGCTATGTCATTTGACTGAGCAAGATGGTACCCTTGGGCGGGAAGGGGACCACGCATGCATGATGCGATCCCAAAGGCTTTCTTTGAAAGCTGGGGAATTGCTCCGCACGGGGACTCTGTCGGCGCTGATGTCACCCATATTTGAGGACTGATTCCTGCTGTCCCTGGAGAACTCCTGTTACAGGTGAGTAACTACGCTTTTCCTGTGATTACTCATAGTCTATCATCTTCTTCCTATGCCCTCTCATTCCAAGGCTTTCTTTCAAATGAAAGAGGCCCTCCTCCCTTACATTTATTGTACAGATGTATTTAAACATTTTTCATCTTCCCTTCCCTGCCTTTCTGTACAGTATATATATTGAGATCTTGAAGTCTGTCGCCATATGCTTTATGAAGAAGACTACTGACCATGTTAATATTTGCCTTTTGAACCAACTCCATGCTGTTTATATCCTTTTACAGATGCAGTTTCCAGGATTGCACACAATACTCCAAATGACATCTCACCAAAGACTTATACAGAGGCACTGTCACCACCTCTTTCCTACTCGATATTCCTCTCCCTATGCCTTGAAGCATTCTTCTGACTTTCACCGTTGCTTTTTTTACCTGTTTAGTCACCTTAAGATAATCAGAAAGAATTCTCCCACCCCCCCAGGTCCCTATCCTCTTTCATGAACAGAAGTATTTCATCCTCTATATTGTACCACTCCTTTGAATTTTGCAGCCCAAATGCATGACTGCATTTTTTAGTATTAGACCTCAACTGCCAAATTCTCGACCATTCTTCAGGCTTCACTAGATCTCCATTCATGTTACTGACAGCTTGGGTATCTACTCTATTGCAGATTTTGGTTATCAGCCACAAAGAGGCAAACCTTGCTTGACAGCCCTTTTGCAAAGAATCAGACCAGGGATCAATCCCTGCGGCACACCACTGGTAACGTCCTTATCCTCAGAGTGAACTCTATTTACCAGTACCCTTTGTTGCTTCCCACTCGGTGACATTTTAGGGTCCATTCCCAGGGAGCTCTATAATAAGTTGCCTTTGCTGAACCGTGTCAAAGGCTGTGCTGAAATTTAAGTACATCACATTTAGTTCTCTTCCTCGGTCCAACTCTCTAGTCACTTAGTAAAAGAAATTAATCAGATTTGTCTGACCAGACCTGCTGCTAGTAAAATAATGCTGCCTCGGAACCTGTAATCCATTTGATTCCAGAAACCTCACTATCCTCTGATTTTAGAAGTAGTTCTACTAATTTATTCACCACCAGAGGTCTGACTAACCAGCTAGTATTTCCCAAGCTCCTCCTTATTTCTGCTTTTGTAAAGAGGGACCACATGCACGCTTCTGCAACTTCTAGGACCACTCCCAACTTTAAAGCATTGAAAAAGTCAGAAAGCATAGTAGCTAGAACTTCTCAAAGTTCCTTCAGTATTCTCAGATGGATTGCATCTGACTCGATTGCATTGTCTTCTTTTAGTTTAGCCAGCTCCTCACAAACGGTGTTCTGAAAATCATTCAAGATCTGCTTCACTTCCACTCCTATATTTGTGTGTTTTCTGAGGTCCCAGCCCTTCATCTGTGAACACAGAGCAGAAATATTTAAGAAATTCTACTTTATCCTTATCAGCTTCTACATATTCCTCCCCTTTACCCTTGAGTTTGACAATACCACTTTTGCACTGCACATGTCACTATCTTTAATAAAAGAAAAAGTCTTGCTCTTCCCATTTTACTGCATTTGAATTCTTTTTCCTTTTGTATCTTTGCTTTCCTAACTACTTTCCTCTCATGTTTTTCAGTAGCATCTTTATATTTGACTCTCATTTACCACTTTGTACTGAAGCGACTCTTGCCAAAGTCTCCAATGATTTGTTCCTCACCAAATCCAAGGTCCTTTACTTGACCCTCATTCTTCTTGACTTTTCTTATTGCTTTTGACACAGTTTATCACCACCTTCTCCTTGATACCCTGTTCTTGCTTGGATTTAGGGGCTCTGTTCTGTCCTGGTTTTCTTCTTATCTCTCCTACCACACTTTGTGTATATTCTGGTGGATCCTCCTCTACTGCTGTCCCGCACTCAGATGATATACCTTGGGACTCTTACTTGGAACGTCTCCTCTTCTCTCTACACTCAGTCCCTTGATCCATTCTTCTCCTCCCATGGTTTCAATACCATATTTACACTGATGACTATCTGATATACCTCTCTGCACCTGAAATCTCTCCAGGAATCCAGGCCCTTATTCTCTGCCTGCTTATCAGACATCGCTGCCGGGATGTCCAACTACCATCTGAAATTGAACATAGCCAAAACCAAGCTTCTTATCTTTCCCCCTAAACTCGCCTTTCCACTTCCTCCTTTCTCTATTTCTTTGGATAGCACTACTACTTCCTGTTTCCTCAGCTTGTAACCTTGGGGGTCCTTTTTGACTTCCCTCTCTTTCACCATATACATCCATCAGGTAGCTAAAACATGTTGTTTTTCTCTATAACATCAGCAAAATTTGTCCCTTCCCTTCTGAACAAACTACTAAGACCCTTATCCATTCTCTAATCACCTCATGTCTAGACTGCAACCTGCTCCTTGCTGGTCTCCTCTGAATCATCTCTTCCTATAAGTCTGTTCAAAGCACAGCTGCATGCTAATCTTCTCCCAGTGTCACTATGCTCACGTAACCCCTCTTCTCAAGCCACTTCATTGGCTCCCTATCCATTTCCTCATCCAGTTCAGATGTCCCCTAACAACCTATGTATGCATTTATTCTGCAGCTCCTCACTACCTTTCCTCTCACCTCTCCCTATACCCCTTCTTGGGAACTCCACCCCTCTGACTGATCCCTTTGATTTGTGCCCTTCTATGCCATTGCCAATTCCAGATGTTATTCATTCCAGCTTGCTGCTCCATATGCCTGAAACAAACTAGAGTTGGTATGTTAGACTCCATCTCTGGCCCTATTTAAATCCAATCTAAAAACCCACCTCTTCGAAGTTGCTTTTGGATCCTCATCCCCCTAATCTCCCATTCACCTCCTATCTGTATACTTACCATTGCCTTAGATTTACCCTAGTCCTCAGTTATTTTGCCTGTCATGATTACACTATTAGCTTTGATGAGGAGGGACGTTCTCTTACATGTCTCTGTACAGCATTGCATATGCCTTGCAGAACTATATAAATGATTAGTAGTAGTCTTAGTAGTATTACTTTTTCCGAGAACAAGCAGGAAGTCAGTCCTCATATATGGGTGATGTCGGCACTGACGAAGTCCTCGCGGAAGCTTCCCCCAGCTTTCAAAGAAAGCCTTTGGGAGATGCCACCACGCATGCATGGCCCCCTTCCCACCCAAGAGTGCCATCTTGCTCAGTCTCCTTTTTTCCGCGGAACCCTTCAGACGTTGTCTGGCTTGTCCCCAGAAAAAGTTGATTTTTCTCTCTCCGGGTTTCACACTCACCTCCGGTGTTGCACCGGTACTCTTCCCGCCTACCGACCTCTGTGCCTTGGCATCGGGTTCGGCTTTTTTTTTTTTTTTTTTGTAATCTTTTGTTATTTTCTTTCCAGCGTCTTCGCGTCTTTTTTTCTCCCGCTGGCAACCTGGAGAGACTTCGACCTTGCAGAGGTACTTTTTTCCTCCATGTCTACCAGTGGTTTTAAGAAGTGTGATTGGTGCTCTAAAATCATGTCTTTGATCGACACACACGACTGCTTTCTTTGCTCCCTTAGCCGGACCACGACCCGACAGCCTGCAGCCTCTGCAAGAGGATGTCCAGCAAGGCCCTCAAGAGCTGCCAGCAGCAACAAGACAAGTTTTCTTCCCGAGTCCCCGATGCCTCCGAAGGCCAGGGCCTCATCTGAGGCCCTGATATCTCGGGTGGAACCCTATGAACCTGAGCCTCGTCGTGCGTCCTCAGAAAGGGGGTCTCCCTCGAGGGAACTCAGGAAGAAGAAGAAACTCTCAAAGGTGGCATCCTTGGATGATTCTGACTGGCCGGCGCTCCCCGGTCCTGGTCCCGCAGTCCGAGGCACTCGTCCGAGGCATTGGAGAAGGAGCAGCCTGCGAAGGTCCCCAGACACTATCCTCATCGAGGATTTTCCTTCGGGGCAGCCGGTGTCTGGCCCGAGTCCCTCGGTGCCGCCTTTTGGTCTGTAGTCCAGCATGGTGAACCTGGAGCACAGTTTGTCTGCCTTCATGGACAAGCAGCAGGCACTGTTGTCTGGCACTTCCGGTTCATCCACCCCGACCACCGGATCTTCGATGTCCAAGATGTTCCCGGAGGCCGATTCTTGAGGTTCTTTGGCCTCGAGTCGATCCTCGGCCGAGGTCGTGCTCAGAGTCTGCTCGACAGGACCACGGTCATCCTTGGCACGTTTGCCAGGCACTGGCCGCAGGGCTTCGGGAGCCTCGAGGCCTGCAGAGCAGCCCTCCTACGAGTCCTCAACAGACTACTCCGAGTGGGAGACAGAGGATGAGGAGTCCCCCGATACCCATCACCACCACGATGTCCCTTCCGACTCTCCCATCTTGGAGCCTCAGCAGCAGTCCCCGCCCGAGGACATGGGCTTCCTGGATTTTGTCTGGGACATGTCCAAGGCCCTGACATTCTCGACCGAATCGGAGGAGGACCCTCAGGTGGATGAGTTGGAAATCCTCCAGTATAAGGCCCCTCCGCAGAAATCGCTCACTGTGCCCATTGCTCCCATCCTGGAACAGCTCATGCTCCGAATGTGAGCGACAACATTCGTATCAGTCCTCTCAGCAGGCTCCACAACAAAAGAGTCAAGGCCAGTGCCAACAGCGCTGCCCCAAGCAACAGAAATCTCTACTAGCCATACAGTCACAGCCTGGTGGAGGATTTTGACCTTTTTTTCAAGGACATGGCCTGTCTTCCTCTTCTGGATGCTTTGCCTCTGCAAGTGGGAGGATCTGGTCCACTTTGCCCACCGATGGCCCACCATCACTTCGGACTCCTGGGCTCTCAGGATAGTCCGAGAGGGCTATCTCCTTCACTTCGATCAGCTTCCTCCCACTTTCTGCCTGGGGGGAGTAGCCCCTTGACTCTCATCACCACGCTATCCTTCAGCTCAAAATCCAAAAGCTTTTGTCAGACCAGTCGGTGGAGTTGGTCCCACCATCTCTGACAGAGCAGGGGTTCTACTCCTGGTACTTCCTGGTCCCCAAAAAGACAGGGGATTTTCATCCCATCCTGGACCTCCAGAACCTCAACCAGTACCTTGTGAGGGAAAAATTCAAAATGGTGTCACTGGGTACTCTCTTACCCTACCTCCAGCAGGAGGATTGGCTATGTTCCTTGGATCTGAAGATGCCTACACACACATTCTAATCCATCTCCTTCATTGGCAATACCTCCACTTCATCCTCCGCAGTCAGCACTACCAATACAGGTTGTTACCCTTCAGCCTTGCTTCCGCTCCCAGAGTCTTGACAAAGTGTCTGTCTGGCTGTGATGGCTGTTTTTCTTCAAACCAGAGGAATATTTGTCTTTCCTTATCTGGATGACTGGTTGATCAGGGGCGTGACCCCGAAAGATGTCTGGAGCTTGACCAACTTAACCATTCATGGGGGGGGGGGAGCCCACTCAAAAGCTGGAGCTCATTGGGGCTCCTCTCGTCATATGCTATGCCTCCTTAGCGGATGGCACTCCCATTGATTCTCATTGGTTCTCCCTCCTGCTACAACTGTCACAGCGACCATCTCTCCGGTTGGGTTTGGTCCTGGATCTCATTTCTCTGGATGGAGGGAAGTTGCTACATTCCAACTTGCAATCCATGGCTTTCATTGCATGCATGCTGAATGGGTAGCACTTATTGCCCACCAGCTGCTACTGGAGATAGAGAACATTGGAGGAGAACCTAATGGTTAGAGCACTGGCTTGGGAACCAAGAGACCAGGGTTCAATTCCCACTAGCACGCCTTGTGACCTTGGGCAAGTCACTTAACCGTCCATTGCCTCAGAAAAATCCCAGGTTATCAATGTTCCTGTTTAATGTACATTACCAAGTTTAAGTTACAATGTAAACTGCTTTGACTGAATTGATAAAGCGCTAACCTGTTAAAGAAAGAAAGAAATGTTCTTCTTGCTTCGCACAAGGACTCCACATGACGAGCCTATGCTTTCAAGTGGCACAGATTCTCCATATGGTGTACAAGCCCTGGAACCGTTCTCTTATCTGATCAATTCAGTTTTGTCATACCTTTTACATCTTTCAGACTCTGGCCTCAAATTCAACTCAGTCAAGGTATACCTCAGTGAAATGGCGGCTTACCTTCATTCAGTGGCTGACCAACCCCTCTCCATTAATAGGGGAAAGCCGACAGTTGCCCAAGAGCGGATGGTTCGGAAGAATGTATCCTTGAAGGATACTACCAAAAGCAGAGAGGTTCAAAAAAAGAGTAAAGTAGCCCAGATGCCCTCGAGTATGGAGCAGACAGAGCTTAAAGATCCCAAATTACCCATGTCTACCAATAGCCAAATTAATATGAATAAAATACAGTCTCTAAAATGCTTGTATGCAAATACTAGAAGTCTAAAATATAAGATGGGAGAGTTATAATATATAGCACTAAATGAGAGGTTAGATATGATTGGAATATCAGAGACATGGTGGAAGGAGGACAACCAGTGGGACACTGTGATACCTGGGTACAAACTATATCGTAATGATAGAGCTGATCAAATAGGTGAAGGGGTTGCGCTATATGTTAGAGGGGGCATTGAGTCAGAAAGGATTAAAGTTTTGCAGGAAACAAAATTTGCTGTAGAATCTCTATGGACTGAAATTCCATGTAAAAAGGGGAAGGCAATGGCAGTGGGGGTGTACTATCGACTGCCTAGCCAGAATGAACAAATGGAGGATAAAATGCTCAAAGAAATAAAGGAAGCTAACAAAAGTTACAGTGCAGTAATAATAATGGGTGATTTCAATTACCCCGGTATCGACTGGGTCAGTGTCACGGCAGGACATGCTAGGGAGATAAAGTTCCTAGATGACATAAATGACTGCTTCTTGGAGCAGCTGGTTCATGAACTGACCAGAGGGAAAGCCATATTGGACCTAGTCTTTAGTGGAACACCAGATCTAGTGCAAGAGATAAGGGTGTTGGGTCCACTTGGCAATAGTGATCATAGCATGATCGCCTTTGATTTAATTAGTGGAGGAGGGAAGAAAGGAAATCCACAGTACTACCTTTTAACTTTCTAAAGGGAGACTATGATAAAATGAGGAAAATAGTTAAGAAAAAACTAAAAGGAGCAGTTGCAAAGGTTAAAGACTTACATCAACTTGGTTGTTGTTGAAAAATACTATCTTGGAAGCCCAGACCAACTGTATTCCATGCTTTAAGAAAAGTGGAAGGAAGTCCAAAAAACTGCCAGCATGGTATAAAGGTGAAGTCAGAGAGGCGGCTGTTGCCAAAAAAGCATCTTTCAGGAAATGGAAAAAAGAGCCAAACGACGAAACCTGGAAACAGCACAAGCACTGGCAGGTCAAATGCAAGGCATTGATAAAGCAGGCAAAGGGAGAATTTGAGAAGAAGCTTGCTGCGGAAGCAAAAACGCAAAATAAAGATTTTTTCAAATACATTTGTAGCAAAAAACCTGTGAGAGAGTCAGTTGGTCCATTAGATGATAGAGGAGTTAAAGGGGCACTAAGAGGGCGACAAGGCGATAGCAGAGAGACTGAATGAATTCTTTGCTTCGGTCTTTACTGAGGAAGATGTAGGGATGTTACCCATGACTGAAGTGGTACTTAAAGGTGCGGAAGAATTGAAGGAAATATCGATACATCGGGAAGATGTATTACAACTATTAGATAAACTGAAGAGTAGCAAATCATCTGGGCAGGATGGTATACATCCAAGGGTGTTGAAAGAACTGAAATATGAGATTGCAGACCTGCTATTAGTAATCTGTGAACTGTCATTAAAATCATCTCTAATACCTGAAGATTGGAGGATCGCCAATGTAACACCAATTTTTAAAAAGGGTTCCAGGGGTGATCCGGGAAACTATAGACCAGTGAGCCTGACGTCAGTACCGGGAAAAATGGTAGAAACCATCATAAAGAATAAAATTACTCAGCATGTAGATAGTCATGGCCTAATGGGAGATAGCCAAACATGGCTTTAGACAAGGAAGATCTTGTCTTAATAATCTGTTGTGTGAATAAACAGGTGGACAAAGGTGAGTCGGTTGATATAGTGTATCTAGACTTTCAGAAAGCCTTTGACAAGGTCCCTCATCAGAGACTTTTGGCAAAACTAAAGAGTCATGGGAAAGGAGGCAGTGTACTACTATGGATCAGGAACTGGTTAAAAGATAGAAAGCAGAGCATTGGGCTAAATGGCCAATTTTCCCAATGGAGAAAGGTGAGTAGTGGTGTTCCCCAGGGATCTGTGCTGGGTCCACTGCTTTTTAACATATTCATAAATGACCTGGAAAGTGGAATAACGAGTGAGGTTATCAAATTTGCAGATGACACAAAACTATTTAAAGTTGTTAAAACCCAAGAGGATTGTGGAAAATTACAAGAGGATCTTGATAAATTGGAAGACTGGGCATCAAAATGGCAGATGAAATTTAATGTGGACAAGTGCAAAGTTATGCACCTAGGGAAGAACAACCCAAACATAAGATCATAAGATATGCCATACTGGGTCAGACCAAGGTCCATCAAGCCCAGTATTCTGTTTCCAACAGTGGCCAATCCAGGTCACATGTACCTAGCAGTTTCCCCAAGAGACACAAGTTCCACAATGCTTGTACTGGGTCAAGCATTGATATCTTCGGTCACTTCTTAATAATGGTTTATGGACCTTTCCTCCAGGAACTTATCCAAACCTTTTTTAAACCCAGCTACACTAACAGCCTTTACTACATCCTCCGGTAACAAATTCCAGAGTTTGATTACACGTTGAGTGAAAAAATATTTTCTTTTATTAGTCTTAAATAGTTTACCCTGTAGCTTCATTGCATGTCCCCTAGTCTTTCTATATTCTGATAAGGTAAACAATCGATCTACGTTTACCCGTTCCACTCCGTTCATTAATTTATAGACTTCTATCATATCTCTCCTCAGCCGTCTCTTTTCCAGGTTAAAGAGCCCTAACCTTTTTAGCCTTTCTTCATAGGAGTATCCTTCCATCCCCTTTACCATTTTGGTGGCTCTTCTCTGTACCTTTTCTAAAATCGCTATATACTTTTTAAGATACGGCGACCAGAATTGCACACAATATTCAAGGTGCGGTCTCACCATGGAACGATATAGAGGCATTATAATATCTTTTGTTTTATTTTCCATTCCTTTCCTTATGATACCTAGCATTCTATTTGCTCTCTTGGCCGCCGCTGCACACTGGGCCGAGGGTTTTAACATGGTATCCACAATGAAGCCTAAATCTTTTTCCTGGGTGGTGGTTCCTAATGTGGAACCTTGCATCGTGTAACCATAGTTTGGGTTGTTCTTCCCTAGGTGCATAACCTTGCACTTGTCCACATTAAATTTCATCTGCCATTTTGATGCCCAGTCTTCCAATTTATCAAGATCCTCTTGCAATTTTTCACAATCCTCTTGGGTTTTAACAACTTTAAATAGTTTTTGTGTCATCTGCAAATTTGATAACCTCACTCGTTATTCCACTTTCCAGGTCATTTATGAATATGTCAAAAAGCAGCGGACCCAGCACAGATCCCTGGGGTACTCCACTATTCACCTTTCTCCATTGGGAAAATTGGCCATTTAGCCCTACCCTCTGCTTTCTATCTTTTAACCAGTTCCTGATCCACAATAGTACACTGCCTCCTATCCCATGACTCTTTAGTTTTGCCAAAAGTCTCTGATGAGGGACCTTGTCAAAGGCTTTCTGAAAGTCCAGATACACAATATCAACCGACTCACCTTTGTCCACCTGTTTATTCACTCCTTCAAAAAAACATAACAGATTAGTAAGACAAGATCTTCCTTGTCTAAAGCCATGTTGGCTGTCTCCCATTAGGTTGTGACTATCTACATGCTGAGTAATTTTATTCTTTATGATGGTTTCTACCATTTTTCCCGGTACTGACGTCAGGCTCACCGGTCTGTAGTTTCCTGGATCACCCCTGAAACCCTTTTTAAAAATTGGTGTTACATTGGCGATCCTCCAATCTTCAGGTATTAGAGATGATTTTAATGATAATTCACAGATTACTGATAGCAGTTCTGCAATCTCATATTTCAGTTCTTTTAACACCCTTGGATGTATACCATCCGGCCCAGGTGATTTGCTACTCTTCAGTTTATCTAATAGTGGTAAGACATCTTCCCAATGTATCGATATTTCCTTCAATTCTTCCGCACCTTTAAATACCACTTCAGTCATGGGTAACATCCCTACATCTTCCTCAGTAAAGACCGAAGCAAAGAATTCATTCAGTCTCTCCGCTATCGCCTTTTCGCCTCTTAGTGCTCCTTTAACCCCTTTATCATCTAATGGACCAACTGACTCTCTCACAGGTTTTTTGCTACGAATGTACTTGAAAAGGTCTTTATTTCGCGTTTTTGCTTCCGCAGCAAGCTTCTTCTCAAATTCTCTCTTTGCCTGCCTTATCAATGCCTTGCATTTGACTTGCCAGTGTTTGTGCTGTTTCCAGGTTTCGTCGTTTGGCTCTTTTTTTCCATTTCCTGAAAGATGCTTTTTTGGCAACAACAGCCTCTCTGACCTCACCTTTAAACCATGCTGGCAGTTTTTTGGACTTCCTTCCACTTTTCTTAAAGCGTGGAATACAGCTGGTCTGGGCTTCCAAGATAGTATTTTTCAACAACACCCAAGCTTGATGTACGTCTTTAACCTTCGCAACTGCTCCTTTTAGTTTTTTCTTAACTGTTTTCCTCATTTTATCATAGTCTCCCTTTCGAAAGTTAAAAGGTAGTACTGTGGATTTCCTTACTATCCCTCCACTAATTAAATCAAAGGCGATCATGCTATGATCACTATTGCCAAGTGGCCCAACACCCTTATCTCTTGCACTAGATCTGGTGTTCCACTAAGGACTAGGTCTAATATGGCTTCCCCTCTGGTCGGTTCATGAACCAGCTGCTCCAAGAAGCAGTCATTTATTTCATCTAGGAACTTTTTCTCCCTAGCAAGTCATGACGTGACACTGACCCAGTCGATACCGGGGTAATTGAAATCACCCATTATTATTACTGCACTGTAACTTTTGTTAGCTTCCTTGATTTCTTTGAGCATTTCATCATCCATTTGTTCATTCTGGCCAGGTGCTCGATAGTACACTCCCACTGCCATCGCCTTCCCCCTTTTATATGGAATTTCAATCCATATAGATTCTACAGCAGATTTTGTTTCCTGCAAAACTTTAATCCTTTCTGAGTCAATGCCCTCTCTAACATAGAGCGCAACCCCTCCACCAATTTGATCAGGTCTATCATTACGATATAGTTTGTACCCAGGTATCACAGTGTCCCACTGGTTGTCCTCCTTCCACCATGTCTCTGATATTCCAATCATATCTAGCCTTTCATTTAGTGCTATATATTCTAACTCTCCCATCTTATTCTTTAGACTTCTAGCATTTGCATACAAGCATTTTAGAGAATGTATTTTATTCATGTTAATTTGGCTATTGTTAGACATGGGTAAATTGGGATCTTTAAGCTCTGTCTGCTCCATACTTGAGGGCATTTGGGCTACTTTACTCTTTTGTGGAACCTCTCTGCTTTTGGTAGTATCCTTCAAGGATACATTCTTCGGAACCATCCGCTCTTGGGCGACTGTCGGCTTTCCCCTAATATCTAGTTTAAAAGCTGCTCTATCTCCTTTTTAAAGGTTAATGCCAGCAGCCTGGTACCATCCCGGTTAAGGTGAAGCCCATCCCTTCGGAAGAGCCCCTCCTTTCCCCAGAATGTTCCCCAGTTCCTAACAAATCCAAACCCCTCATCTCTGCACCATTGTCTCATCCACGCATTGAGACTCCGGAGCTCTGCCTGCCTTTTGGGTCCTGCGCGTGGAACAGGAAGCATTTCGGAGAATGCTACCCTGGAAGTTCTGAATTTCAACTTCCTACCTAAAAGCCTAAATTTTGCCTCCAGAACCTCCCTACCACATTTTCCTATGTCATTGGTACCGACATGTACCAAGACAGCAGACTCCTCCCCAGCACTATCTAAGACCTTATCTAGGTGGCGCGTGAGGTCCGCTACCTTCGCACCAGGCAGGCATGTTACCAGGCGATCCTCACGTCCACCAGCCACCCAGCTATCTACATGCCTAATGATCGAATCACCAACTATAGCAGCTATCCTATCCCTTCCCTCATGGGCACATGGCCCTGGAGAAACTTCCTCGGTGCGAGAGGGTTTTACATCACCTGGAGGACAGGTCCTACTTACAGGATCACTTCCTGCCACACCAGGGTGATGCTCTCCTGTCACGTGACCTCTCTCCTCCATGGCAACAGGGGTGCTGCCAGACTGGAGGTGGGACTTCAGGACTATATCCCTGTAGGTCTCGTCTATGTACCTCTCTGTCTGTCTTATGTTTTCCAAGTCTGCTACTTTAGCCTCTAGAGAACAGACTTGTTCCCTGAGAGAAAAGAGCTCCTTGCACCTAGTGCACACGTAAGAGCTCTCACCAACTGGGAGAAAATCATACAGGTGACACTCAATGCAAAAGACTGGAAAGCCCCCATGCTGGACTGCTGTCTGCATCTTAGTTTTAAGTTTGTGTCTAGATCTTTAAGTTCTTACTTACTAGGGGTTGCTATGGGTATTTATACCAATAAAACTGTACCTAATACGTTTAATATACCTTGTTCACCTGAAGCTTAATTAATCTCAGGTCCTTAGTGTATGACTGTTTTGGGTAATGAGCTTCACCTGAAAGCACCTCCTGTCTTTTAAGATGTGTAAGTACCTATAAAGCTATGATTATCCCAGGGGAGGGTGGGTGTGGGGAGGTAAGAAATGTAACCAGAAAGCTCTCCTCTGTGTTTTAAATTCAAACTTTAATTGCTGCTACTAGGCCCCAACTGATCCAACAAAAAACAGTGGTTTCACAGATTAAGTAGCTTTAATACAAAGAATTATTTTTAGAAAATTACCAGAAGTATATACTCACAGTTGCAGATTTCTCTCCAGAAGTAACAGTCCCCCCTTTCTAGTCCTTCAAGATTATGGTTACACAGTGCAAGGTTCCACATTAGGAACCACCACCCAGAAAAAAGATTTTGGCGTCATTGTGGATAACATGTTAAAACCCTCAGCCCAGTGTGCAGCGTCGGCCAAGAGAGCAAACAGAATGCTAGGTATCATAAGGAAAGGAATGGAAAATAAAACAAAAGATATTATAATGCCTCTATACCGTTCCATGGTGAGACCGCACCTTGAATATTGTGTGCAATTCTGGTCGTCGTATCTTAAAAAGGATATAGCGTTATTCTCCAGGACCAAGCAGGAAGTCAGTCCTCACATATGGGTGACGTCGGCGCCGACGGAGCCCTCGCGGAGCAATTTTCCCCAGCTTTCAAAGAAAGCCTTTGGGAATTGCAGCGCGCATGCGCGGTCCCCTTCCCGCCCAAAGGTGCCATCTTGGCCAGTCTTCTTTTTTCCGCGGAGCCCTACAGACGCTGTCTACAAGTCACCGCTGAAAAGTTGATTTTCTTTATTATTTTATTATTTTCTTCGGTTCGACGCCGGTCCCTTTTCCGTCCGGCCTCGCGACGCCGGTTTCGAGGCCTCCCCTTCTTTTCGTTTTTTTCTGTCCTTAGTGACAAATTCGCGCTTTTTTCACTTTTCCCTGGCGGCACGAACGTTCGACCTCGCAGGGGCCCTTTTTCCCCCGATGGCCGCCAGTGGCTTTAAAAAGTGTGTTAAGTGTAAGAAACTTATGTCTCTTACTGACACACATGATTGCTGCCTCCATTGTCTGGGCCCAGGTCATGAAGAAATGATCTCTGGAGCCTGTGGCAAGATGTCCGCCAAATCCTTGCGGAGTCGGCAGCATCAGAGGGAGAGAATCTTCTCTGACCCCAGCCGTACCCGGACCTCGTCAGAGGCGTCGGTGTCCAGGGAATCTGGCTCTGAACACCGTCGGAGCTCCTCTGAGAGGGGGTCTCCTACCCGGGAGCATCATCGGAGGAAGAAACCCACGAGAACGGCGTCGGTGGACGCTCCTGGCTCCGCGAGGGCCAGGTTGCATAGCCCCGATAGCCGTCCCGGGTCTTTGGAGCTGGAGCGGCCGTCCAAACAGCCTCATCTGGAGATGGACTCGTCTGCTCACGTAAGTCCTGTTGTCCTCGTGGACTCGCCTCCGAGGGGTCCGACGTCGGGCCCGACGCCGTCGGGGCCCGAGTCGGGGGCTGCTGGGTCTCCTGAGTTCGGACTCAGGTTGACGGCCTTGGAGAGCAGCCTGGCTGCCTTCATGGACCAGCAGCAGGCATTGATCGCTGGCCTCGCTGGCGCTTCTGCCCTGACCGCCGGGACGTCGACGTCTAAGTCGACCCCGGAGACCGAGCCGATCCTCGAGTCCATGCGGGCTCGAGTCGATCCTTGGTCGAGGTCCCCTTCGGCCTCCCGTTCGGGGCCGAGGTCGTCGACGCCGACTCCCTTGGCGTCGGGGCAGACGGCGTCTGTGCCCGCCCGGCCTGAGCCGCTCGACTCCTCCTCCGAGGAGTCCGCCTGGGAATCCGAGGTGGAAGAGTCACCTGATTCTTTTCGGACTCGGTGTATCCCTTCGGACTCCCCCGAGTCCGAACCTCGGAGACAGTCCCCCCCGGAGGATGCACGGTTCTCGGACTTCGTGAGGGATATGGCCAAGGCCTTGGACTTCCCTGCGGATCCCGAGGAGGAGCCTCGAGCCGAAGAGCTCGATGCCCTCCAGTATGACTCTCCTGCAAAGGAGCGTTTTACTGTACCGGTTCCTCCGATGCTGGAACGACTTCTCTTCCGCATGTGGGAGAGCCCGGCGTCGTCGCCGGTATTAAGCAAGCGGGTCGATGCCATATATCGAGTCCACAAGAGCCCTGGCTTCCAAAAAGCACAGCTGCCGCACCATTCCATGGTGGTGGAATCGGCCATGCATAGGCTCAAGAGCCAGAAGATGCACTCCTCGGTGCCTCCCGGCAGGGAAGCCCGCAGCCTGGATGGCATCGGTAAGAAGTGTTTCCAGGGCTCTATGCTTGCTTGTCGGGTCCAGACTTACCAGCTCTACATGGGCATGTATCTCAGGGACCTGGCTAAGGAAATAGCCGGATTCTCTGCTGGTCTCTCCGAGGAACCTTTGCGGAGGTTCCTGGCCCTGTCCACCGGTATTCGGGAGTGCTCAAAGTTTATCTCTCGAGCAGCCTACGATGGCTTTGAGGCATCGGCTCGGGTAGCCGCAGCCGGCATCGGGGCCCGCCGACAGGCTTGGCTTCAGTCCTCCGACCTCGAGCCCTGGGTGCAGGACAAGTTGGTCGATGTCCCCTGCAGAGGTGAAAACCTCTTTGGCAAACCTATGGACGAGAAGGCTGCACAACGCGAGACAGAGACTCTCACCAGGACTCGGCTCTCCAGGAAAACCTCTGCCCCTTCCCAGAAGAAGAAGGGCTCGGGGAAAAAGCCCTTTTACCCGAGGAAGGCGGCTGCCTATAAACACTACCCTCATTATCAGGCCTCAGCAGCTCCCCAACAGGGTCAGCAGGCCAAGGGACGGGGTAACGGGTCCCGTAGGCAGCAAGCCCCCAAGCCTGCGCCACCGGCCCCTGCCCCGCAGGGTGGGGTTTTTTGACTCTTTCAGCATAGCCTCTCCCCCTCCGCTGGTGTCTCTCAGCACGGGAGGCCGGCTGGTCCTCTTTGCCCACAGGTGGTCCAACATCACGTCAGATACCTGGGTGCTCCACATAGTCCGAGAGGGCTATCTTCTACACTTCCACCAGGTACCTCCCCCCTACTTTCCAGGGGAGCCTCTGCGACACCCTCTTCACCGGGACTTACTCCTTCAAGAGTTGGCAAGTCTTCTTCAGGAACAGGCGGTGGAGCCGGTGCCCCAACACCTGAGAGGTCAAGGCTTCTATTCCAGGTACTTCCTGATACCAAAGCGTACTGGAGGCCTCAGACCCATCCTGGACTTGCGGAACCTCAACAAGTTCCTGGAAAGAGAAAAGTTCAAAATGCTTACCCTTGGAATCCTGCTGCCCTACCTCCAGCAGGGAGATTGGCTATGCTCCTTGGATCTAAAGGATGCCTATACTCACATCCTCATCCACCCCAGCCACCGACAGTACCTAAGGTTTGTGGTGGCAGGCAATCATTACTAGTACAGAGTACTGCCCTTTGGCCTATCCTCCGCACCACGAGTCTTCACAAAATGTCTCGCAGTGGTGGAGGCTTATCTCCGGCTTCAAGGCCTCTTTGTCTTCCCTTACCTAGACGACTGGCTCATCAGAGCTCCGTCCTCCACGGAGGCCACTCACGCCACGCAACGTACTGTGACTCTGCTCCAGTACCTGGGCTTTGTCATAAACTTCGAAAAGTCCACTTTGCTCCCCTCTCAGGATCTCGAGTTCATCGGCGCCAGGTTAAACACGCTTCAAGCGCGCGCCTTTCTGCCGCTCGACAGGGCACAACGGCTCATGGCTCTAGCCAGCTGCTTCCGCAGCCATTCCCGGGTCTCGGCCAGGCACTTTCTGAAACTGCTCGGCCATATGGCTTCCACGGTCCATGTGACCCCCAATGCCCGCCTGAATATGCGGCCTGCTCAATGGTGCCTTCGCTCACAATGGCGTCAGGCCTCGGGGAGACTGGCGGACTCCGTACGAATCTCCAGCCCGCTGGTCTCTTCTCTACGGTGGTGGCTTCATCTGCCCAACCTAGTGCTCGGCATGCCCTTTCAGTCTCCTCCGCCTGTTCAGGTACTGACGACCGACGCTTCTCTCCTGGGTTGGGGAGCACATTGCCAAGGGACATGTACTCAGGGTCTCTGGACCCCGTGGGAATCTGCCCAACAGATCAACTTCCTGGAGCTCAGAGCGATCCGCCTGGCTCTCCGGGCCTTCTCCCACCTTACCGCTCGCCAGTCCGTCCTCGTCCAGACTGACAATCAAGTGGCCATGTTCTACGTGAACAAACAGGGGGGCACGGGCTCCTTCCTTCTCTGTCGGGAAGCACAAAAGCACTGCGCTTGGGCCGTCAGCCGAGGAATCCTCCTCAAAGCTGTCTATCTCCCAGGTCAAGAAAACTACCTGGCCGACAAACTGAGCAGAATCCTCCAACCACACGAGTGGAGATTGGACCCGTTGGTGGTTCAAAGGATCTTTCTCCAGTGGGGCCTCCCCACGCTGGATCTCTTTGCCAGTCCTCTGAACAGGCAACTTCCTCGGTTCTGCTCTCGGGAACCGCATCCCCTCCGAGTAGCGGCGGATGCTTTTCTGCTCTCATGGTCCACGGGCCTTCTGTATGCCTTTCCTCCCATGCTGCTGGTGTCTCGAACACTTTTCAAGGTTCTCCAGGACAAGGCTTCGCTGATCCTGATAGCTCCCCGGTGGCCCAGGCAACCGTGGTTCCCGCTTCTGATGCAACTGGCGGTAGATACTCCGTTGCCTCTGGGGTTTCAACCCGATCTCCTGACCCAGGATCAGGGGTCTCTCCTACACCCCAACCTCAGATCTCTTCATCTGATGGCCTAGCTGCTGAAAGGGTAGTCCTTGCTCCCCTCCTGCTGCCTCCAGAGGTGGAAGAGGTCGTGCTAGCTTCCAGGCGACCCTCTACCCGGAAATCCTACGCCCTTAAATGGCGTCGCTTCTCCACCTGGTGTACTCAACAGTCTCAAGACCCCTTCTCCTGCTCGGTGTCGGTGGTCTTGCAGTACTTGCTTTCCCTCTCCAATCTTGGACTAAAGTCCAACTCGGTCAAAGTTCACCTCAGTGCTATTTCTGCATATCATGTGCCGGTGGAAGGCAGGCCTCTTTCCGGCCATCCTCTCGTGGCACGGTTCTCCCGAGGTCTCCTTCTCCTTAAACCACCTTTGCGCCCCCCAGCCCCCGACTGGGACCTGAACGTGGTTTTGCAGCGGATCACCTGTCCGCCTTTTGAACCCATGGCTACCTGTCCTCTCCGTTTTCTTTCTTGGAAAACCTTATTCCTGGTAGCCCTCACTTCCGCTAGACGCGTTAGTGAACTGCAGGCCCTAGTGTCTGATCCCCCTTACACTAGGTTCTACAAGAACAGGGTAGTCCTGCGGACTAACCCTAAGTTTCTTCCAAAAGTGGTCTCCCCTTTTCACATCAATCAGGTGGTGGTGCTTCCGACCTTCTTTCCCAGGCCACACTCCAGCCGAGCTGAGATGGTCTTGCATACCCTGGACTGTAGAAGGGCGCTTAACTTCTACCTTGATCGTACGCGGGAGCACCGTAAGACTGTTCAGCTCTTCCTGTCTTACGACCCTAATAAATTAGGGCTCCCTGTCTCCAAGCGTACTCTGTCCATCTGGGTAGCTGACTGTATCGCTTGGACTTATGGGGCGGCAGGCCTCTCGTTGGAAAGTCGAGTCACGGCTCATCGGGTTAGGGCGAAGGCTGCGTCAGTGGCTTACCTCCGCTCTGTTCCATTGGCAGACATCTGCCGGGCCGCTACTTGGTCTTCGAGCCAGACTTTTGCAACCCATTACTGCCTCGAGAGGGAGTCCCGCAGGGACAGTGCTTTCGGACAGACAGTCCTCCGTAATCTCTTCGAGGTTTAAGCAACTCCTACCCTCCATCCCGGATGTTGGGCTACCGGTTGGAGATTAGTCAGAGAAGATTCCTTCCTTCTGTGCTGCTGAGCTAGAGGGAGCTCATTTTTGTGCTTAGGGTCTCCGGTAGTCTTAAGCTTGGGAGTCCCATATGTGAGGACTGACTTCCTGCTTGGTCCTGGAGAAAGCGTAGTTACTCACCTGTAACAGGTGTTCTCCAAGAGCAGCAGGAATCAGTCCTCACAACCCTCCCTCCTCCCCGTGGAGTTGCAGTCATATGATTTAGTTTTTGCAAATTTTTTTGCTGTCTTTTCGCTATGTCATCAGACTGGCCAAGATGGCACCTTTGGGCGGGAAGGGGACCGCGCATGCGCGCTGCAATTCCCAAAGGCTTTCTTTGAAAGCTGGGGAAAATTGTTCCGCGAGGGCTCCGTCGGTGCCGACGTCACCCATATGTGAGGACTGATTCCTGCTGCTCCTGGAGAACACCTGTTACAGGTGAGTAACTACGCTTTAGAAAAGGTTCAGAGAAGAGCCACCAAAATGGTAAAGGGGATGGAAGGATACTCCTATGAAGAAAGGCTAAAAAGGTTAGGGCTCTTTAACCTGGAAAAGAGACGGCTGAGGGGAGATATGATAGAAGTCTATAAATTAATGAACAGATTGGAACGGGTAAACATAGATCGATTGTTTACGTTATCAGAATATAGAAAGACTAGGGGACATACAATGAAGCTACAGGGTAAACTATTTAAGACTAATAAAAGAAAATATTTTTTCACTCAACGTGTAATCAAATTCTGGAATTTGTTACCGGAGGATGTAGTGAAGGCTGTTAGTGTAGCTGGGTTTAAAAAAAGGTTTGGACAAGTTTCTGGAGGAAAGTTCCATAAACCATTATTAAGAAGGGACCCAGGATATCAATGCTTGACCCAGTACAAGCATTGCGGAACCTGTGTCTTTTGGGGAAACTGCTAGGTACGTATGACCTAGCTTGGCCACTGTTGGAAACAGGATACGGGGCTTGATGGACCTTGGTCTGACCCAGTATGGCATATCTTATGTTCACTCACCTGTTGGTGAGTCATTTCATGAAGAGACTGCTTTTTTCCCATCCCCCTAGTAAAGTACAGCTGGTGGCATGGGATCTTAATGTGGTACTGGGTTGGCTTCTCTCTCCTCCGTTGAGCCACTCGGCTCTTGCCCACTCAAATTCCTTACTTGGAAGGTCATTTTCGTGATAGCAGTCACTTCTGCACACAGGGTTAGTGAACTGCAAGCGCTGGTTGCGCATCTGCCTTATACTAGATTTCATAAGAACAGAGTTGTCCTCTGGACTCACTCTAAATTCCTACCTAAGGTAGTTTCCACTTTTCATCTCAACCAATCGGTGGTGCTGCCCACCTTTTTTCCCAAGCCTCACGCCAACAAGGCTGAGGCATCTTTACATACCTTGGATTGTGAGGAAGCTCTCGCTTTCTAGCTGGAAAGGACAAAAGCCCACTGCCATTCTTCCCAGTTATTTGTCTCCAACCCCAACAAACTGGGTGTGACGGTGACAAAATGCACCCTCTTGATCTGGGTGGTGGACTGCATCTCCTTTGCTATGCTCAAGCTGGTCTCTCCTTAGAACACCACTTTATTTATTTATTTATTTATTTATTTATTTATTTACATTCTCTTATATACCACGCTATTCCACATCAGTGCGGTTTACATAGAACATCAAAACTTACACATTTCTGTAGCTTTGTTTACAATGAACGGGTACACGAACTTGGGTCAAACCTGGGTAACTATTTACATATTGGGTAACTATTTACATCTTGACAAACTAATATAGACAACATATGTCATGGCACACAGTGTGCAAGCTATGGCTACTTCGGTAGCCAACCTTTATACAGTCTCCACAGTGTGGAGTTCTGTAGGGCTGCTACATGGTCTTCTGTTCACACCTTTACAGCCCATTACCGTCTGGATGGAGATTCCCGACATGACAGCAACTTCAGCCAAGCCGTACTCTGGCACCATTTTGGGACTTGGAGCAACTCCTTCCCACCAGCCTTTCTGTCCGTCCAGGTTACTGTAGAGCCATGCTGATGTCCCTGCTGACAGCTGACTCTCTGAACCTTCAACGAATGCTCATGCTGTTTCTTGGTTTGTTTTTTCTTGTTGTCCCATTGGGCTTTTTACAGTTTTTTTTCAGTAGCCTGTAACTATGAGAGTCCCATAAATGAGGACTGACTTTCTGCTTGGTCCTGGAGAAAGTGTAGTTATTCGCCTGTAGTAGGTGTTCTCCGGGAGCAGCAGGAATCAGTCCTCATTACCCTCCCACCTCCCTGTGGAGTTGTTTCTTTTTGGGCTTCATGAAGCTATGTCATCATAGTAAGGTAAAGATGGCTCCTTCGGTTGAGAAGACCGGCACGCATGCATGGTGCACTTCCAAAGACTTCTTTTGGAAGCTGGGAAGTGTTCCTGTGCAGGCTTCATCGGTGACGTCCCCTGCATGTAAGGACTGATTCCTGCTGCTCACAGAGAAACACCTGTTACAGGTGAGTAACCATGCCTTTTTTGAAGACTGCCCTCTTTTTTTCCTTACCTTTTCAGCGCTTCTTTTGAAAATATAGATGCCTCCTTTTTCCCTTTTCATTTACTTACTTACTAAAAGATTTGTTGCCCTTAAAAGATCTCTTCCGTTTTACCCATTCCTTTTCTGCATTCTCCAGTGCTTCCTATCTAGTTAATTCCTTCTTGAGGAATTCCCCCATCTTGACAGTTCATTTTTCCTAAAATCCTAAGACTCTCACTGTTTGAACAATCTTTGCCGTCGTTCTGATGCTGAACTACAGCATCTGGTGATACTGGATGTGAGATGGTCATCCACTGTAACATCAGAAATGCATTCTATTCAGAAGCACCAGGTGCAGTATGGCCCCCTCTTGTGTAAGTTCATTTACCAGTAAACGGAATAGCTGTCTCTGTAGAGAATCCAGGATTTCTCCAGGGACAAGCAGGAAGTCAGTCCTCACATATGGGTGACGTCGGCGCCGACGGAGCCCTCGTGCAGAGCAATTTTCATAGCTTTCAAAGAAAGCCTTTGGGAATGCCTCGCGCATGCGCTGTCCCCTTCCCGCCCAAGGGTGGCATCTTGCTCAGTCTTCTTTTTTCCACGCAGCCCGACAGACATCGTCCCATTTTCTTCGGAAAAAGTTGATTGTTTTTTTTTTCACTATTTCTACCGTTTTTGGTACCGGTTAGACTCCGGTTCCCCTTCCCGCCTCGGCTCGGTACACCGGTATTGAGTCTGGCTAACTTTTTCATTTTTGTCCTTAGTGACTAGCATTCGTGATCTTTTTCTTTTAACTGGCAGTCCGGTCTTTCGACCTTGCAGGGGCCCTTTTCCCCCCCCATGGCTGCCAGCAGGTTTAAGAAGTGTGATCGGTGTAAAAAACATATGTCCTTCACCGACACCGATGACTGCTGCCTCCGCTACCTCGGACCCAACCATGACCCGGTGGTCTGTGGTCCGTGTGGCAAGATGTCCTCCAAGGCGTTGAGGAGCAGGCAGCACCAGCGCGAGACTATTTTCTCTGAGTCTGGATCCGTACGGGCCAGGACCTTATCAGAAGCCTCGACGTCTCAGGAATCTGAACCCGAGCACCGTCGGGGGTCTTCTGAGCGGGGGTCTCCCACCTGGGAGCACCGTAAGAAGAAGAAACCCGTGAGGGCTTCGTCTCTGGAAGACTCCGATCGGCCGGAGTGCCAAACACCATCCCGGGTTCGCCGAGTCGAAGAGGCCTGCCAAAATACCTCATACAGAGCCGGAGGCGTCGTACAAGGTAATGCCTGTTGTCCTCGTGGACTCTCCTTTGGGAGAACTGGCATCGGTCCCAGCGTTGGGAACCAAGTCAGGGGCTGCGGAGCCTTCTGAGCTGGGTCTCAGGTTGGCGGCCTTGGAGAGCAGCGTGTCTGCCTTCATGGACCAGCAGCGGGTACTGATAGCCGGTCTCACCCGTGCATTCGCCCCGACCACTGGGACCTCGACGTCTAAATCAGCCCCGGAGGCAGAGCCGATCCTCGAGTCCATGCGGGCTCGAGTTGATCCTCAGCCAAGGTCTTCCTCGACCTCCCGTTCTGGACCGAGGTCGTCGTCGCCGGGGCCATCGGCGTCAGGATGGGTGCGCTCGATGCCCTTGAGGCCAGAGCTCATCGAGTCCTCGGAGGGCTCGGCATGGGAGACGGAGGAGGAAGACTCACCAGATACCCACCGGACCCAATACGTCCCATCAGACTCCCAGGGTTCGGAACCTTGGAGATGGTCGCCCCCAAAGGACACCAGGTTCTAGGACTTTGTTAGGGATATGGCCAAAGCTTTGGCTTTCTCTGCAGATGCCGAGGAGGAGCCTCGAGCTGAGGAGCTCGATGCCCTCCAGTATGACTCTCCTCCGAAGGAGGCCTTTACTGTACTGGTGCCTCCGATGCTGGAATGGTTGATGCTCCACATGTGGGAGTCCCCAGCCTCGGCGCCGGTCCTCAGCAAATGGATCGATTCCATTTATCAAGTCTGTAAGAGCCCCGGGTTCCAAAAGGCACAGCTGCCGCTCAACTCCATGGTTGTGGAATCGGCCATGCAAAGGCTCAAGAGCCAAAAGACGCACTCCTTGGTGCCTCCCGGCCGGGAGGCCCAGAACCTGGACGCCCTCGGCAGAAAGTGCTTCCAGGGCTCGATGCTGTCATGCTGTGTCCAGACATACCAGCTGTGCATGGGCATGTACTTAAGAGACCTGGCAAAGGAGATTGCCGGGTTCTCTGCTAGCCTCTCCGAGGAACCCTTGCAGCACCTCAAGGCCCTGTCCACTGGGATCAGAGAGTGCTCGAAATTTATGTCTTGAGCAACCTACGATGGCTTTGAAGCTTCGGCCCGGGTGGCCGCAGCTGGCATCGGTGTAAGGCGCCAGGCTTGGCTCATGTCGTCTGACCTCGAGCCATGGGTACAGGACAAGTTGGTCGATGTCCCCTGCTGAGGCGATAACCTCTTCGGCAAACCCATGACTGAAAAGGCTGCTGAACTCGAGTCTGAGTACTTGACCTGGACAAGGCTCTCGAAGAAGACATCTGCTCCTTCTCACAGGAAGAAGGCCTCGGGGAAAAAACCCTTTTACCTGAGGAAGGGACAGGCTTACAGAAACTACCCCACTTACCAGGCCTTCCCAGCAGGGGCAGCAGGCCAATGGCCCTCGTAAGCCTCAAACCCCCAAGCCTCCAGCTCCGGCTCCTGCCCAGCAGGGAGGGTTTTTTTTGAGTCCCACTGCATAGCTCCTCTTCCACCAGTGGTTTGGCCCTGCACAGGAGGTCGGCTGTCCCTGTACGCCCACAGGTGGCCAGCCATTACATCCGATACTTGGGTTCTAAGGATAGTCCAAGACGGCTATCTTCTCCATTTCAGCCAAGTACCTACCTCCTATTTCCCAGGGGAGCATCTCGGACCCCTCTTGCACAGGAACCTCCTCTTGCAGGAGTTGGCTGGTCTTCTCAAGGATCAGGTGGTGGAACCGGTGCCCCACCACCTGCAGGGGAAAGGCTTTTACTCCAGGTATTTCCTCATACCAAAAAGACAAGGAGGCCTTTGCCCCATCCTGGACCTGCGAACTCTCAAGTTCTTAGTGAGGGAAAAGTTCAAGACACCTTCACTTGGGATACTTCTGCCTTACCTCCAGCAGGGAGACTGGCTATGCTCCTTGGACCTTAAGGATGCTTACACACACATTTTCATACATCCAGACCACAGACAATACCTCAGGTTTGTGGTAGGAGGAAACCACTTCCAATACAAAGTACTTCCCTTTGGTCTAGCTTCCGCTCCAAGGGTTTTCACCAAGTGCCTGGCTGTGGTGGCAGCCTTCCTCAGGAACCAGGGGATCTTTGTGTTCCCTTACCTTGATGACTGGCTCATAAGGGGCCATTCAGCTCAGGAGGCGCACTACGCCACAGCTCGCACAATCGCACTGCTTCAGCATCTGGGGTTCGTCATCAATCACGCAAAGTCCTCTTTGCTACCCACCCAGAACTTGGAATTCATTGGAGCAAGGCTAGACACCCTGCAGGCCAGGGCCTACTTGCCACTGGACAGGGCAGACCGCCTGCTATCTCAGGTGAGCATGGTGAGTCAAGTGCTCCAGGTGTCAGCATGGAGGTTCTTACGCCTGCTCGGCCACATGGCCTCAACGGTTCATGTTACTCCTTTCGCACGCATGCACATGCGGACAGCTCAGTGGGCCCTTCGGGACCAGTGGTCACAGGCCACGGGACGCCTGGCCGACAGAGTGGCAGTATCCAAGCCCCTGGTGCAGTCCCTGCAGTGGTGGTCACAATCAGGGAATCTCCTGCGGGGGATACCGTTCCAGCTCCCTGTGCATACCAGGATGCTGACCACGGATGCTTCCTTGATGGGCTGGGGAGCCCATTGTCAGGGCTGTTGCACTCAGGGTCAGTGGACTCCTCAGGAGGCCACACTCCAAATCAACCTGTTGGAACTCCAGGCCATTCGCTTAGCTCTAAAAGCCTTTGCTCCTGTCCTCTCCAACCAGTCTGTCCAAGTACAGACGGACAACCAGGTGGCGATGTTCTATGTGAACAAACAGGGCGTCACAGGGTCGCGGATCCTTTGCTAGGAGTCTCTGGATCTCTGTTCCTTCGCAGTTCAACACAACATGTCTCTCCATGCAGTTTACCTACCAAGCCAGGAGAACTGCCTGGCAGACAGACTGAGCAGGGTTCTTCAATCCCATGAATGGCAACTGAACAGGGAGGTTGCCCAAAAGATTTTCAACCACTGGGGCCTCCCATCCATGGATCTCTTTGCCTGTCCACAGAATTGTCAGTTGCCCCAGTTTTGCTCCAGACAGCCGCACCCCTTCAGGGTAGCAGCCGATGCGTTTCTTCTTCCTTGGTCGGGAAGCCTCCTCTATGCTTTTCCGCCTACGCCTCTGGTAGCACAAACTCTCTTCAAGATTCACAAGGACAAGGCCTGGGTGAGCCTGGTAGCGCCCAGGTGGCCCAGACAGCCTTGGCTCCCACTTCTTCTTCAACTGGCGGTGGAAACCCCTCTCTCCTTGGGGATGCAGCCCAACCTCCTCACCCAGGAGCAGGGTTCCCTCGTGCACTCCAATCCCAGATCCCTCCATTTGATGGCCTGGCTGCTGAGAGGGTAGGCCTTGCGCCTCTTCTCTTACCTGAAGGGGTGGAAGAAGTGTTGTTAGCCTCCATGAGGCCACCCACCAGAAAATCCTACGCTTGTAAATGGTGCAGGTTCCAAGTGTGGTGTCACCAACATGCTGTGGAACCCTTCTCATCTCAGGTTCCCAAGGTATTGCAGTACCTGCTTCATCTCTCTGAGCTGGGCCTCAAGTCTAACTCAGTTAGGGTCCACCTGAGTGCCTTGTTGGCTAACCATGCAACGACAGACAGTCAACCTCTCTCGGCTCACCCCTTGGTGGCTAGGTTTCTCAGGGGCCTGTTCCTGTTGAAACCTCCAATCCACCCTCCAGCGACAGAGTGTGATCTCAACGTGGTCTTGCAGCAACTTACTCGCCGTCCTTTCGAGCCAATGTCAACTTACCATCTGTGCTTCCTCTCCTGGAAGGTCCTCTTCCTGGTAGCGCTCTCGTCGGCTAGGCGTGTGAGTGAGCTGCAGGCTCTAGTGTCAGATAGGCCGTACACACGGTTTTACAAGAACAGGGTAGTACTCTGCACGCACCCCAAATTCCTCCCGAAAGTGGTTTCCTAGTTTCACCTCAACCAAGAGGTGGTTCTTCCCACCTTCTTTCCCAGGCCACGTACCAACAAGGCAGAAGCAGTTCTGCATCCCCTGGACTGTAAGAGGGTGTTCGCCTTTTACCTGGAGCGTACGCGGGGGCATTGGAGGGCTTCTCAGCTCTTCGTCTCTTATGACCCTAGTAAACTGGGTCTACCAGTCTCCAAGCGCACGTTATCCACCAGGGTGGAAGACTGCATTGCATGGGCATACAGGGCAGCTAACCTTCAGCTGCAGGGTCGTATCACAGCCCACTGTGTCAGCGCTAAGGCCACATCAGTGGCTAATCGCCGCTTTGTTCCATTGGCAGACATCTGCCAAGCCACAGCTTGGTCTTCAAGCCAGACTTTTGCAGCCCATTACTGCCTGGAGAGGGAGTCCCGACGGGACAGCATTTTCGGTCAGGTGAATCTACTCGAGATTTAGGCAACTCTGACCCTCCGGCCCTCTGGTGTGAGGCTACCGTGGGGGGTGCATTCTCGGAGAAAGTTCTCTCGCTGCTGTTGCGGCTCACCTAGAGGGAACCTTTTTTCAGCTATAGGTTCTCGGTAGCCTGTAACTAGGGAGTCCCATATGTGAGGACTGACTTCCTGCTTGTTCCTGGAGAAAGCGTAGTTACTCACCTGTAACAGGTGTTCTCCAGGGACAGCAGGAATCAGTCCTCACGACCCTCCCTCCTCCCCTGGAGTTGCAGTCCTGTTATTGCTTTTTATTCTTTTTGCTGTCTTTTTAGCTATGTCATCTGACTGAGCAAGATGGCACCCTTGGGCGGGAAGGGGACCGCCCATGTGCGAGGCATTCCCAAAGGCTTTCTTTGAAAGCTGGGGAAATTGCTCCGCACGAGGGCTCCGTCGGTGCTGTCGTCACCCATATGTGAGGACTGATTCCTGCTGTCCCTGGAGAACACCTGTTACAGGTGAGTAACTACGCTATCCTTACTTCTAGATGACATTGCTGCAGTGATTTAGCACTTCATCTTTCATAGCAATACTGTGAATGCTTCAGTTTAAATTTCTGTCCAGCATTTATGTCTGTGAAGAGGTCTGTATATCACACCAATGTAAAGGAATGTTCCATTCCCTTTTTCAAGATTAACCCACAGTGCCTCCTCCATTACCTCATAAGCCCTGCAATTCTCTTGGTTTAATATAATTTTTTTTAACATGGTACACTTTCCTTTTTTCCTACCCTGTCTTTCCTGAATAAATTATAGCCCAGTATAATTATATCCCAGTCATGGTTCTCAGTGAACCATGTCTCTACGATTGCCACTGAATTTAAGTTAGCCTCTTCCATTATAGCCTTTAGAACCAGAATCTTATTTCCCATACTGTGGGTATTAGTACCCACCATTTTCCAGATGTTGCCTCTTTCCCCTCATGTTCAAAGAGGTATTTAGGGACCGATATTGAGCACCAGCTGCTAGATGTGAGTACAGCACTTAGCCTCAGCACTAAACACTAAACCCAAGTATTCGATGCTGGGGTCATATCCAGCTTTTGCTGTACCTAACTTTATCTGTGTGTTGCTGACTGGGTAGCAGTGCAATATCGCCACTACCTGGTTAGCAACTATTGCCACCCACGACATGCCCCGAACTCCCATAATACTCCCCGATGCTAAGCGGTTAGCAACGGGGCATGTAGTGGCATTAGTAGAGGATATTCAGTGGCACTAAATGTGTTCTTGCCTTTGAATATCCCGTTCAATGGCATTTACACGGTTTACAATTCGTAAACCATGTAAATGCCTTTGAATATCGGGCCCTTAATGTTTTAATTACCCGAGGGCTTTTATTTACCTGAGGACTTTGTTCACTGATCCCTAATGAGGGTAGTTTAAAGCCTCTTCAATAGGCTAACCAGTCTGCTGCAGAAGACACATTGACCATTCTTGGTTAGGTAGATGCCATCTCTGCTCAGTTTTATTTTTTTTTAGTGCCATCACGTTAGTGCTGACTCCTGGCGACCCAGCTTGCCTCTGGGTTTTCTTGGCAATGAATCAACAGAAATAGATTGCCAGGCCTTTCCTTCTGAGGCAATGGAGGGTAAAGTGACTTGCCCAAGGTCACTAGGAGTGCCAGTGGGAATTGAATCCTTGATCGTCTGGATACAGACAGTTGCTCTAATCACTAGGCT
Organism: Ichthyophis bannanicus; assembly: GCA_033557465.1. NCBI lineage: Eukaryota > Metazoa > Chordata > Amphibia > Gymnophiona > Ichthyophiidae > Ichthyophis > Ichthyophis bannanicus. Next base: position 921,184,893 of record CM066032.1, on the reverse strand, counting down.
ACTTCTTCACTCAGTAGCCCTGGGAAAATAATCCTATGGTCCAGGAAGCCTAAATGTTTTGACATCATCCATGCAGCCATATGGGATCATTATCTCGTATGCTCTATTACTGCTTTCGAGACTACTGGTTGGGGATTTGGGCTAGAATTCATCATAGTTATTGGCTTGGCAAAGCCATTTTTCTAAAAATAAGTAATCTGAAAGTTGTTGGGGTTGGCTAACTATTTGAAAATAGAGGATGCCTGCTAGACTTGAGAATAGCACTAAAACCTACTGTGACCATCTGGAAAAATGGGACATTGCTGGATATGTGGAGTGCTTTGTATCTATTCCAGAAGCATGAGGGTGTAGCAGTGGAAAATAATGATTATACATATAGGTCTAAGCAGATATGACTCCACAATTGATAACGTTTTCACCATAACTACGGTTAATAGAGCATGAGATTATACTGCCATAGAGTTGGTGAGGAATAGTGTTGTTTTTTTTGTTTAATTGTTCATAATGGTAATAGAGATTTGAACACAAAAAAAAAAATCCAATTCCCCCACCCCCTGTATATTTTATTTCCAGGCTGCTTTTCCAAAAATGAAAACAAAAAACATGAAAAGGCTGGTTGCCTAAAAAAAAAAGAAAAAAAATTAGGGTCTGCCAGTTGCAGCATAGTTTGTTTCATTGTTGTTCTCCTATTCTCTTTTAGAGGCAGCCTGTAGCTAGGAATTCCCATATGCGAAGACTCACTATCCTGCTTGTCCACTGAGAAAGCTAGGCTACTTACTGTAGCAGGAGTTTTCTGTGGACAGCAGGTTATGAGTTCTCGCAACCCCACCCTCCTCCTCCAGGAGTTTTATTCTATATTCAGCTACAGTATATTATTAGACTAAGTTGGTCCCACCTGACAACAACAGGTGGGAACAGGTGCGTGTATGCAGTTGAGACTTCCAAATGCTTCAGGAATGATCTGGAGCTTGGAATCTACTCCTGTGCCTGTGCCATTAGTAGTGTCAGAGGACTCATATCTTGCTGTCCATAGAGAACTCCTGCTATAGATAAGTAACCTCGCTTTAGTGCTGCCCATTTTATACCTGGTCTGTATTAGAGCTCTGCGTATATGTGTTCGGGTTGGGGGAAGAAGGAAGAAAGCTTTCACTGCTATTATCTGTATTATACTTGTTCTGTGATGGAGCTTTTTGTTATGTGTATGAAAAGCTTATATTACCTTTGCTTGTGCTATATCTGGGTTAATATCTGGTTATCATTTTCTTTAGTGGCTCCAGTCACAGGAAGCAGGAGCTTGTAAGAGAACTGAAGAGGAACGGAGTGAATTTTGATGTCCGGAAGCTGCACATTGGGGACTTCCTATGGATAGCACAGGAACAAGTCCAAGTTGTGCCAGGTAAATTTGGAAGGACCTTGCAGAAAGCATGCTCTGCCTCATATGTAGAACAAGGGTTTCTCCATGAACAATCAGGAAACAAGTCCTCACATAAGGGTGAAGTCACAGACGGAGTCTCGCAGGGGAATGCTCCCTAGCTTCCAAAGGAATTTTTTGGGAACCACACCGCGCATTCATGCCTGCCTTCCTACCTGCCACAGTCTTCTCCAGTCTTTTTTTTTCCGTGGAACCCATAGGACATGTTCCTGCTTACCTGAAAAAAGCTTGCTTTCTTAGCCCTCATGGGCCATCTTTTTTCTTGTCGCCTGTTGCTGGCTAGTCTGTCCCAAACCGACTTAGATTATTTTTCTCCTTTTCGTTTTCCTTTATCTCCAGGAACAAGCAGGAATGAGTCTTCACATATGGGTACGTCGGTACCGACAGAGCCTGCGCGGGAACGCTCCCCAGCTTCCCCAAAAAGAAAAGCTTTTGGGAGCATCCCACTGCGCCTGCACACTGCCTTCCCGCCTTTCCTGACCAGCTCTCCTCAGTTCTTCTTTGCCGCGGAGCCAGCAGGTCGAGCCCTGTCACCGCTGAAGAAGTTCTTTATTTTATTTTATTTCTTTGGTCGTGTGTCTGCCTTCCCCGACTCCGGACTGGTACCGCCGGTCTTTTCTTTCTAATTAAAAAAATTAAAATATATATATCTATACTTTTCCTCACTTAGTGTATTTTTCTTCTAGGCCTCAGGGCCCAAAAGAAAATTTCCCTCATGGAAAAACCAGCCTCCGGGTTCAAGAAATGCACTAAGTATAGCGGTACTATTTCTGTTACAGATACCCATGAATGGTGCCTTAAATGTTTGGGTCCTGAACACTCCATTCCGGATTGTCCGTCCTGCTCTCTAATGTCTAAACGGGTTTACAGAACCGAGCAGCTAAGCTCCATGTGCTGTTTCCCACTGATGCAGCGTCGGTAGCATCGACATCTTCCAGGTCTTCTTCTCCTGATGGATCTCAGGTAACCAAACATAAGTCTAGCAGGTCCTCAAAGGGTAGATCTCCCTCTAAGCATCGAGATGCCTCCGGGCTTTGCCCTCGAGGATCCTGCACCAGCCAAACAACCCCGGCGGGAAGCTACGGCTTCCAAAGCTCCTCCTATGGTGTTACAGGTTGACATCGATGGCACGGCCTCGACCGATCACCTGTTAGAATGCTCTGGGGTACCGGCACAATCTCCCGGTACCGAACTCCAGGCATTCATGGCGTCGATGGATCAGAATGTTCTGTCCATGCAGCGGGCTATCACGGCCTTCATTCAAGCTGCGACGCCGACGGTACCGCAACAAGCTCCGTTGTCGGTATCGGCTCTGGTACCGGCACCAGTGCCGATACCGGTACCGACTGCATCGACATCGACCAGGATACCGGCTGCAGCGGTTCCTTGTCCAGGGCTATTTCTCGGTACCGATCCGGTACCGAGAACGCCCGATGTCGATACCGCTTGATACGCGTTTCGAGCGTTGGAAGAGCACCCTGACAGGCGGTACTTCGATTCCTCTGGTGATTCTGATTCATCAGATGAGTCTCCTGAAGTATCCATAGCCCTTCCTGAAGAGCCGCCTTCTCCAAAAAGAAGAATGTCTCCTCCAGAGGACTTGTCCTTTCAAGACTTCATAAGAGAAGTAGCTAAAGGACTTTCTATTTCAGTAACCTCTGAATCAGAGCCTAGAGCAAAAAATTAGATATTTTGGGATACTCTAAGGCTCCTAGAGAAGCAGTCACCTTACCAATTCATGAGATTCTTTATGAACACATGATTGATTTATGGGAGACTCATCTCACTCTCTCTCCTCATTCTCGCAGGTTGGACATTATGTATCGTGTCCCTCCCTGTCCTGGATTTCAAAAAACTCAGCTTCCTCACCATTCCATTGTGGTGCAGTCAGCTATGAAGAGGATAAAGAGTACAAAGAGACACTCTTCTGCTCCTCCAGGAAGAGAATGCAGGACCTTGGATGCTTTTGGTAGGAAAATCTTCCAAGCCAGTATGCTTATTGCCAGAATCAACTCATAAAGCCTTTATATGGGTATGTTTCTAAAAGAAGTTGCAGAAAGACTGCACACTTTCCTCCCTTTTCTTCCAGAGGATAAAAGGGAAAAATTTCTCCTTTGTCTTAGGCATACTCAAGACATTTCAAAGTTTTCCAACAGGGCAGCCTTTGACTCCTTTGAAGGTGCCAGCAGAGCCTCAGGCATTGCCATAGCTGCTCGCAGAATTGCTTGGCTCCAGGCTTCTGATTTAGAACCCTGGGTTCAAGATGGCTTAGGGAATCTGCCCTGTACAGGTGAAAATCTATTTGGCAAAGAGTGGCAAATAAAAGCCATTCAAATGGATGCAGAGAACTCTGCTCCGGATAGACTTTCAAAGTCAACCTCCATTCCTGCCAAGAAAAAGACTTTTAAAAAGTCTTTTTTCAAAAAGGGCAGATTTCCTTCTACTTCTGGCCAACAATCTTCTACAGGTCGCTTTACCACTAAGCGTCAGCAAATTAAGCAGGCCAGGCCTAAGTCTACAGGGGCTGCTGCAACTCAGCAGTCCCAACCTCCTCAGGGTTTTTGACTTGATGCTAGAGAACTTAGCCTTTCTGGCTCTATCACAGCCAGAACCTCTCACCATTCCAGGAAGGTTAGCTCATTTTGCTCCCAGATAGGAGCAAATCACATCAGAGCAGTGGACCCTCTCCATCACAAGAGAGGGCTACAAGCTTCATTTCTTAGACCTTCCTCCCCACACCATGGTGAGACACTTCAATACTCCCACATCTCTTCTCGACCTTCTAGGTCAGGAGGTGACTACCCTTCTTGCACAAGGGGCAATAGAAGAAGTTCCTCTTCTTCAACAAGGGTCAGGGGTCTGCTCCCCCTATTTTCTCATTCCAAAGAAGACAGGGGGATAAAGACCCATCTTAGATCTCAGAGAATTGAACAAATTTCTATGCAAGGAGAAGTTCAAGATGCTTTCTCTGGGCACTCTCCTTCCATACCTTCAAAGTCAGGATTGGCTTTGTTCTCTAGATCTCAAGGATGCGTACAGCCATGTCCTCATCCATCCATCTCACAGAAGATTCCTACGTTTTCTTTTCCAAGAAAAACATTACCAATACAGAGTGCTTCCCTTTGGTCTGGCCTCTGCTCCAAGAGTGTTCACCAAATGCATGGCAGTAGTAGCTGCCTTTCTACACACTCTGGGAATATTTGTATTCCCATACCTGGACGACTGGCTCATCCGAGCTCCATCTCAGTCAGAGGCCCAGATTTCCCTGGACCGCACAAGGCGCATTCTGCAGTATCTGGGACTTGTGGTAAGCCTCCCAAAGTCTCAGCTTACCCCTACTCAGTCCCTAGAATTCATAGGGGCCTGGTTGGATACCACCACTGCAAGGGCCTACCTTCCTCAGGCCCGTTGCCAACGTCTAGTGCAGTTAGCCTCCCAGTTTCAGTCAAGGAGCCACTTAACTGCCCAGGAGATGCTACAACTGCTAGGCCACATGGCTTCCACAGTGCATGTGGTACCCTATGCTCGCCTACACATGAGAGCAGCTCAATGGACTTTGTCTACCCAGTGGACTCAAGCTTCAGGAGCTCTCTCAGACCAAATAGCAACCTCCAAACGTCTCTTTTGGTCTCTCCAATGGTGGATGTCCACTCAAAATCTGTTGCTGGGGTCCCCCTTCCAACAGTTGTTGCCCCAAGTCACCCTCACAACAGATGCCTCCCAAACAGGTTGGGGAGCTCATCTACAGGACCTCTGCACTCAAGGCACTTGGTCCCCACAGGAGACCTCTCTTCATATCAACCACTTGGAGCTTCGAGCAGTTTTTCTAGCTCTCAAGATCTTTCATACCCTCCTCAGCTACAAGACCTCATTCACACGAACAATCAAGTAGCCATGTTTTACCTAAACAAACAAGGAGGAACTGGCTCTCTGTCGCTTTGCAACGAAGCTTTAAGATTGTGGGCCTTCGCCAGAGAGCATCAAATCCATCTCCTGGCAGTATACCTCCCAGGAGTCCAAAACTCTTGGGCAGACAGACTCAGTCGAGTTCTGCTTCCACACGAATGGTCCCTGCACATGGATTAGGTACTCAGAATCTTCCAAGAATGGGGAACCCCGGACATAGACCTCTTTGCAAGTCCGTGGAATGCCAAACTTCCCCGATTCTGTTCCAGAATTCCGTGTCAGGGAGTTCAGGCCAAAGATGCCTTCCTCCTTCATTGGGGTCAGGACTTCCTGTATGCCTTTCCACCCATTCCTTTGATTCCCAAGACTCTGTTCAAACTCCAGAGGGATCAAGGATCTATGATCTTCATAGCTGCACGCTGGCCATGCCAAGTGTGGTACCCTCTACTTCTACATCTCTCCCAAGCCCCCTCCCTGGACTTGGGAGCTGCTCCAGACCTTCTGTCCCAGGAGGAAGGGACTTTGTGACACCCAAACCGCAAGTCCCTCCACCTCAGAGCTTGGTTACTGAAGGCCTAGACCTTCAAGGCTTGAATCTTTCTCAGCAAGTGAAAGATATCCTTCATGCTTCCAGAAAACCTTCCACCAGGCGTTCCTATGCTTTTAAATGGAAAAGATTTTCCATTTGGTGTGCTGAAAAGGGTCTTGACCCTTTAGCACTACCTTTAAATTCTCTATTAGACTATCTCCTGCATCTGTCCAATGCAGGACTTAAAACGAATTCAGTAAGAGTCCATTTGAGTGCTATTGCAGCATCCCTTAAGCCCATCAATGGACAACCTATTTCCTCTCATCCTCTCATTGCAAGATTCATGAGAGGCCTTTGGTTCTTGGTCAGCTTATGAAGCCACCTTTTGAACCCTTAGCCACTACCTCCTTGAAATTTCTTTCCTGGAAGGTTATCTTCCTCATTGCAGTCACTTCAGCTCGCCGCATCAGTGAACTGCAGGCTTTAGTGGCTAATCCACCTTATACAAGGTTCCATCATGATAAGGTAGTCCTTAGGACAAATCCACACTTTATGCCTAAAGTGGTCTCACCTTTTCATCTTAATCAGAAGGTATATTTACCTGTCTTTTTTCCAGCTCCTCATGCATCCAGTGCAGAGAAGAGTCTTCATACTCTGGATTGTAAAAGAGCTCTTGCTTTTTACTTACAAAGGACACAGTAACATAGAAAGTCTTCCCAGCTTTTTGTTGCTTTTGATCCTTCTCATTTAGGACTTCCAGTCTCTAAGAGAACACTGTCCAATTGGATTGCTCAGTGTATTTCTTTCGCCTACCAGAGCAAAAACCTTTCTCTGGAGAGCCATGTCACAGCTCATAATGTGAGGGCCATGGCCACCTCTATGGCTCATCTAAATTCTATGTCCATCGACCAGATCTGTCGAGCAGCCACCTGGGCCTCGGTTCATACCTTCACAGCCCATTACTGCTTGGACAAGGACTCCCGCCGGGATGCCTTGTTTGGTCAGGCTGTCCTCAAACACCTGTTCCATTCTTAAACAACTCCTACCCTCCTTCCCTGGATGGATGCCTGAGATCCATAGGAGGACGTAGAACCCTTCCCAGCGTCTCATTTCCTTGGGGATCTCCCAGGCATCTTAGCTAGGGAGTCCCCATATGTGAAGACTCATTCCTGCTTGTTCCTGGAGATAGCACAGTTACTTACCTGTAACAGGTGATCTCTGGGAACAGCAGGAATAAGTCTTCACAACCCTCCCACCTCCCCTAGGAGTTGTACCTCTTTTCTGTCTTTCCTTTCCTCTCTCTCTCTATTGTCTCAGCTTTAAACTCGAACTGAGGAGAGCTGGTCAGGAAAGGCGGGAAGGCAGCGTGCAGTCGCAGTGGAATGCTCCCAAAAGTTTTTCTTTTTTGGGAAGCTGGGGAGCGTTCCCGCGCAGGCTCCGTCGGTACCGACGTACCCATATGTGAAGACTTATTCCTGCTGTTCCCAGAGATCACCTGTTACAGGTAAGTAACTGTGCTTTCTCACCTTTTGGTGTTGATTTTCTGCTCTGCGGCTTTTTCTTGCTCGCGGCAGTTCTAATTTTGCTGCGATGTTTCTTTTTTTACATGTCTAAACCTGCTGGTTGCTTCAAGAAAAGAGCCAAGTGTGGCAGGACCATCTTGGTCGCTGACCTTAATAATTTGCTCTTACAGTTCCTTGGACCCAATCACCAACCCGTGGCCTGCAGTCTCTGCCTGTTGTTGACATGACAGGGACTGAAGGGTCGGGAAAAGCAAAAGGAGTCCCTCTTTGGCTCATTGGAGTCAGCATCCTTGGCCCCAGCCCTATTGTCAATGCCTTCCAAGGCTTCTGCCGAGGTGTCCACGGGGAGGGAAGTTTGTGCCTATTCGGAACTAGGGTCCCGAGCTGTAAGAGGAGAATCTGGCAAGATCCCATCAACGTAGAAGGGGGAGCACCAGGATAAGGTCCTGGTGCATCATCATGACAGCCCTTCTCAACGCGATGCAGAAAGCGATGACTGGGAATGGACGGCCAAGCTTTCCTGGCAGGAGGAGTCGACCCCTATACCCAGGAGGGCAACCGATTGTCTCCCGACTCATCGTAGAGTACCCGCCTGAGGTGTCGACACTGGTGACCATGGCTGCGAGCCCCCTCGCAGGTGGTGGTGCTGGAGGAACGCCTTTGAGCCCTCGAAGCTCACTTGGTAGTGGTTCTAGCCTTGTGGAACACAGGCTTGCGGTGCTGGCATTGTCATCACTATACTCTGTCCAGCTCTTTCTGGAGACCCATGCCTTGCCCACCAAGGTAGGCACATTGTGTGGGAGGCAAGAATTGACATGATTCCCATTGACTATCTCCCTGTCCAGCATGTCAGAATTCAATGCCTAGGGGCACCGGCCACCTGCACGAGGCCCAGTGATGCCCACCCTCTCACCTGTTGCGGAACCGGTGGAGAGAGTAGACTCAGCATAACTTCAACTTCCTCTCAGAATCTGAATCAGAGTGGGAGACTGAGAAGGAATCAACTGCATCGGATCTCCGGTCTTCTGACTTTCCATCCAATCGATCATCTCTGGAGGACATGTCCTTTCAGGACTTTGTCAGGGACATAGCCAAAGCAATCCCCTTCTCCTTGGAATAGGAGGAGAAACCGAGAGCAGAGGAGCTTGGCTCACAGGGAGGCGGTGACAGCACGTCTTGTTATGGCTGTGGAAAACCCCTCTCATGGTTCCAGTCATCAGCCAAAGATTTGATTCCTTGTACTGAGTCCAGAAGGCCCCGGATTTTGAGAAGCCTCAACTGCTACTAACCTCGGACTTGAAGTGGGTTAAGAGCACCAAGACCCACTCTTTGGTACCCCAGGCTGTGAGGCCTGAACCCTGTACTCCGGAAGAAAATGCTAACAGGATTCCATGCTAGTGGCCAGGGTTCTGGCTTACCAGATCTATATGAGTAAGTTCCTGAAGGACATCATGCTGGATCTGGCGGAATTTGCTGCCCACATCCGCGATGATCGCCTTAAGGCCTTTCGAACCTTGGTGGGCCAAGGCAAGGACTGCTCCAAATTCATTGTGCATGGCACCTACAATGTATTGAGTCTGCTGGCAGAATAGCAGTGGTGGGCATTGCTGCCCGCCAATTGGCATAGCTGCAGTCCTCTGACCTCGAACAGTGGATCCAGGAAATCTGTCCAATGTCCCTTGCCAAAGAACCTCTTTAGGGAACCAGTAGAAGAGCAGGCAGAGGAGCTTGAGAAGGAGCATATGACCTTCTCTAGGCTCTCAAAGAAGACTGTGGAAGAAACATCAAGGCAATAAGATCATGCCTACGCTGGTATTACCCAGTCTAGCTGAAGGCGCAGGCCCCTCATCAGCAGCAGAGGGAAAAAGCTCCGAAGGCTCAGCCAGCCCCACTACCCAAGCCTGGGGCGGGCTTTTGATGGGTTCCTCAGGAGTACAGCCAGCTGGCTGTTGCCCACAGGTGGCCCCTTGTTACCTCAGAAGCCTGGGTGTTACAGATCGTCCAAAGCAGATATCGACTGCACCTCGTCCAGTTGCCACCTCCATATTCTCCAGGGAGTACCTCATGGACCCATCACACTGGAGCCTGCTGCAGGAAGAAGTCTCCACCCTGTTAGTTGATCTATCGAGCCAGTACCCCCCGGCTAAGGTCAGATGAGGCTTCTATTCCAGGTACTTCTTTGTTCCCAAGAAGACCGGCGGGTTCAGGCCCATCCTGGACCTGCAAAACCTCAACTGGTTCCTGATGCATGAGAAGTTCAAAATGGTCTCACTGGGAATGCTGCACCTATACCTTCTACAAGACGATTGGCTATGCTCTTTGGATCTAAAGGATGTGTACACCCACATCCTGATCCACACGAATCACAGACAATATCTTTAGTTTGTGCTGGGAGGCCAGCACTATCAATACCCAAGTACTTTCCTTTGGGTTGGCCTCTGCTGCATGGGTCTTCACGAAGTGTCTGGCGGTCATTGTCGACTACCTCCAGCTCATGGGGGTCTTCATCTTCTCATATCTGGATGACTGTCTCTTCAAAAATCCCACACCAGACAGCATCCGGCAGTCTACCGACCTCATAATTCAGGTGCTTGAGCAGCTGGGCTTTGTGATCAACTACCCAAAGTCCCATCCCCAGCCCACTCAGAAGCTGGAGTTCATTGGGGCCCTCCTTGATACCACTCAGGTGTGGGTCTATCTATCGGAAGACCGCATGCAGTGGCTGGTAGCAGTGGGGGGTGATGTGCAGCATCAGCATCGCACAATGGCCTGAGCGATGTTGAGGGTCCTCGGTCATATGGCTGCCATGGTGCATGTAACCCCTCAGGCCCATCTCTTTATATGGCAGGCCCAATGGACCCTAAGCATACAAGAGAAGCAGGCAACCTGTCACCCCCAGGATCGAGTGATGGTCACCATGCTCCTGATGCAGTCCCTTGATTGATGGCTCGAGCCAGGGAATCTGCTTAAGGGCCTCCTCTTCCAGACAGCGGTCCCCCGCAAAACCTTCATGATGGATGCGTCTAGGCTTAGTTGGGGAACACATCTTGAGGGCCTACGCACGCAAGGCCTATGTTCCGAGCAGGAGAGCCTGCTCCAGATCAACTTTCTCAAGCTTTGGGCGGTAACCAATGCCCTCTGTACCTTCTGAGTGCACCTGGCCAATCAGGTGGTCCTGATCTAAATGGACAACCGAGTGGCGATGTTCTATGTGAACAAACAGGGGAACAGAGGCTTGTACCTCCTCTGCTGGGAGGCAGTTCGGTTGTGGAAGTTTGCCCTGCTCCACTGTATGGACCTAGGAAAAACTGCCTGCCTGGAGAGCTGAATGGCCTAGTGGACCAGCTCAGCCAGGTCCTTCAACCACACGAGTGGGCCCTCAACAAGACATTTGTGAACCGGATATTTCAGGAATGGGGCACACTCATGATGGATCTCTTTGTCACGGCACATATTGCCCAGGTGAGCCAGTTCTTCTCTCGGAGGCCATCCAGCAACCGCCTGGCCTCTGATGCCTTCCTCCACTGGGAGAGAGGCTTGCTGTATGCATAACCCTCAATACCACATGTGGCGAAGACCCACCTGAAGCTCCAGGCTGACGAGGACTCCATGATCCTTATTGGCCTCGGCAGCCATGGTTCCCACTACTGCTGCAGCTCTTGCAGAGGGAGCCTCTCCACCTGGGCTCCGCCCTGGACCTCATCTCACAGGAGGGCGGAACCACTCATTGGCCCTTACAGCATGGATGCTGTGGGTAGTCCTCTCAGAGCTGTCTTCCCGAGAGCATTAAGAACGTCTTTCTGGCATCCCGCAAGGACTTGACTCGCAAGGCCTATGCGCCAAAGTGGTGGAGGTTTGCCACCTGGTGCACAGGCAGGGCACTGGGCCCCTTCTCTTGTGCCGTGGGCCAGCTGCTGGAGTATCTCTTGCACCTGTCAGACTTGGGCCTTAAATCAAATTCAGTACGTATTCACCTCAGCGCGATAGGGGCATACCATCGTGGGGGAAGCTGATTTCGGCCCAGCTTCTCGTGTTTCGCTTCATGTGAGGTCTGCTCCTCTTGAGCCTCCACTCAAGCTTCCTACGATGGCTTGGGATCTCAACGTGGTACTCGCCAGCTGATGTGGGCCCCATTCGAACTTCTGGATTTATGTCCCCTGAAATTCCTGACCTGGAAGGTCCTCTTTCTGGTGGCGGTTACATCAGTCTGATGCATCAGTGAGCTCCAAACCTTGATGGCTCACCTGCCTTACACCAGGTTCCACCAGAACAGGGTGGTTCTCCGCACGCAGCCCTGCTTTCTGCCAAAGGCATTCTACCTTAACCAGTTGATAGTCTTGCTGACTTTCTTCCCCCAGCCTCACGCTAACCAGAGTGAGGTGGCGTTGCATACCTTGGACTGCAAGCGGGCCCTAACCTTCTATCTGAAGTGCACAAAGGTACACCTCCAGTCCCCTCAGCTGTTCATTTCCTTTGATCCCAGTAAGCTGTTCGCTGCTATCTCGAAGCCCATGCTATCACTTTGGCTAGCGGATTGCATCGCTTATGCTTATTCCCAGGCTGGATTGAGCCTTGAAGGTCATATCACTGCTCACAGTGCCCGAGCTATTGTTGCGTCAGTGGCCAACCTCCACTCTGATTCTTCAGAGGAAATCTGCAAGGCTGTACACGGTCTTCAGTCCGAACCTTTGCAGCCCATTACTGTCTGGATGGGGATTCCCAAAAGCACAGAAAAAGCAGGACAAAGGATCAACCATGGAAAGAGATCTTTATTCAACTCAATGAGGTCAACCCAGGAGGCCTTCTTCAGGGGTAACTGACCTCTAAAATACAAAAAAGAATTAAACAATCAAACAATGTAGCATGCATATTAAAATAAAAAACATAAAATCCAATAGTGAAGATGAAAGCAGTAGTAATATGTGAATACTAAAGAACCCAATATGTTTATACATAGCTCAGTTTTTACACTGTTTTTTGTATATAGTTTCACTATGTGTACATAGTTATAGTTTTATTACCCCCTTTTCCAAGTTTAAGTTACCTGTTATAATGTAAGCACACCAGTGTTTTCTGATTGTGCAGATCTGTTACTTGTAAACCGCACTGAAAACAAATAGCGCGGTATATAAAGGATGTTAAATAAATAAATAAATAAAAATAATAACTATAATAAATTATACAAAATAATAGAAACCATCCAGAAAAAGACACATATAACTGCTAGTGGAATGTTCTAGCAAACGTACAGAGGGTCATAGACAATGAGTCATCTGTAACGTATATCAGATTAATAATAGGAAGCTTATTTTAGAAAACATCACACATGACTTGATCTGTAACATCACCCAGCCTTGGTCTGTAACATAATCAGAGACGAAACATGTAGTGAAACGATCAAAGAGTTGCTACTCACCAAAATTGTATCAAGGTGAGAAAAATAACAGTGTCGTAGACACCTAAAAATACACAATGCATTCAGTATTATGAAAAGACATCCATAGGTGGAACCAAGTAGTATCACACTATTGAAACGAATGGATACATTCCATAAAAGATAGCATTATATACTAGTTTGAGGACGTATTGTAGGAGCCATCCTGAGGTATCCCCAGGAATCTTAATAACTCATAAACTAACCCTGGTCAGTTGGCGAAGCATATGACAGACCATATAAATAGTTGTGTATTAAGAGCAGAGACTTGTCAGAGCAGTCATGTCTGACTGTGTATTGGTGAGGGACAGTGTGCCTTATGGTGCCATACTTAAAATGAATTAGCATACATGCAGTGGAGAGAAGCACTTGATCACATCTAACTATAATTTTAGAGTTATTTGAGCTATGGGTCTCTGCACATCAGCTGTCTTTTAGATAACAAGAAAATCAAAAACAAAGCCAACGATGAGCAATTTAAAAGCCCCTACCTTCTAGTTATCCAACTTCATTGTAAAGGGAATGCCGTGCATTGACGCCAAATAAAACTGAGGCACTAATGACATCATGCTGACATCACTGTCAAGCAGAAATCAACCATTGTTCTATAAAATCCTTTTGATGTATCAAATTGCAATCAAAAAAGGTACCCTGGAGATGTGTGTATGATGGACCAATCAAGGATACACCTTATTGTATAAGTGTAAGTTGTGAAAAAATCACCTGAAATATTCAATATCCTAATAGGCAACATAGACCATCATCGCAAAGGGGGGCAGCGAGGTAGACAGTAGAGCCAATTAAGATGAACATATGATTCACATACCATGGCGCTACTGTGCTGTTTGTAGTATGTTCTGATGCATATAAGCAATAATTTGTAAAAAGAATGCAATCCTATAAACAGCACTACCAGCAACCGTGTCTCATTGTTAACACTTTGATAGCATAACGGTATGGACTATCAACAGAAGTGTACAAAGCAGCTACCATATAGTAATCCCAAAAGATGTATTATATCTGTACACCGTAGGAGTCCTTGACTGTAATTTCCAAAATATATATGAAAGAGGAGTGATAATGGTAATCAATAGGGGAAGAGGATATAGATATATATATATATCAGTTGCGAGTTACTTGATCAGTGTCACCTGTGACTTGCAATATCAGATGTGCACAATCCAAATCGCCCTAGTATGCTAAACCATGTAAAAATAGCCTCATAAAAATTGGCACAGGAATTATTGGGGAAATCCATTGTATGGGAACATGGTAAAACAATAAAAAGACAATAAATAGTACAAACCCTAACATGAAAAGAAATGGAGGAGGAGGGGCAGCCAATAGAGGGTGGAAGGATAACATAGTAAAATAAATATGTAATAAAAATCATTAAGACCATAACTTATTTCATAAGCTATACCTATTAAACCTGGCTGGCGATAAGGGGGAGAGGGGAAGGAGGAAGGGGGAGAAGGAAGGGAGGGGCGAGAGGGGGTAGAGGTGAGAGAAAAAGGCACTTACTAAAATCAAAGAACTGATGGGAGGCTTAAACAGGGGTACCCACCTGGATGCGAAGCCAAAAGTATAGGGGTTAAAAGAAACTGATAAAAATGGGGTATAAATAAATACATGAATGAATAAATAGGTGAAGACCATTCAAAAACAATGTCGTAGCATACTCATTTAAATAGGGGACATAGATAAAATTGAAGAATAAAAAATAAAAAGTAAAATGTAAAAAACAAATTATAAAGGTCAAAAAATGAGCATAGGATGCATAAAAAATAAGTAAATAATGAACTGCACAAAAGAGGGGGAAGCTCTTTAATATGTAAAGGCCAGGGGTCGGGGGTTATATCTAGAGGCACCATGAGGTTCTTCTTAAAGGTGGTCTTCATAAAAAGACGGACAGGTCAGACTCTCGGTTAAGGCCCTGTGGATGAAGTGTGCCCATATTATAAATCAGTTTTTGTTCTAACCAAAGGAGAGTTTTGTTCACATCCCCACCTCGCCAGTATGGACGTACTTGGTTCAAGACCAGAAATCTCAAATCTGAAATTGAGTGGGACATCTCAACCAATGCCCGACCAATGGTTTCTGGAGAGAGGAACATCGAAAAGCACTCCAATGTTCGATGATCCTCACTCCGGCAAGTTTTCCAAATGTACAAGGGGTCACAAGGGCATTGGATTAGATAGATTACATTGTCAGAGTTGCAGTTAATAAAACCCATTGAGCCAATAGCGTGATAGTATCTTAGGATAAATAAATATCCTTAGTTATGATAGCATGAGAGCCAATGGAACAGGAGCCACATCTAAAATGTCCGATAATCTTCGGTTTCCTTTGGTGAACTGGCAAGGTTGAGGGCACAAGTATGTTGGCAGGGTTGGGGTTTCTCTTGTAGGCTACCGTGAGTTCCTAGGATGCAAATGTAGGGATGGCTTGTATAATGTACCACTCGTCTCTAAGGACTGAGGTGATCTTCTCTGAATGAGTAGAGAATAGGAGGGGACAAACCATGTGTCCTAGATCGGCCTGTCCCTCTATTGCAATAAACCACCTCAGTCTGATTCCAAAGCCCTCTGTTATGCCTTACGAATATGCCTGGTTGGATATCCTTTTTCAATAAAGGGATATGTAGAACATAGGCATTCTTCTCAAAGGAAGGTTGATCCAAGCAAATATGTCTTTCCCTCAGAAACTGGCTTACAGGTAAATTGTTCTTCAAAGAACTGTTGTGAAAGCTGCCATAGTCCAGGAAGTGATTGCGTTCAGTGGGTTTCTGGAAGAGATCAGTTTGAAAGCCAGAACCAGTCTTAATAATCTTGATATCCAGAAAGTCAATTTCATGTTCATCAAACTGTGCCTTATACTGAAGGTTGTGATCTAACGTGTTGATCCATTGTAGAAACTCAGATAGACGTTGTTCTCCATCCCAAATTAAAAGGATGTCATGTATAAAATGTTGCCACAGTTTAACATGGGGCTTATAGATGAAGTGTCTGAGAAACTTTGCTTCAAATTCTGGAACATATAAATTGGCCACATCAGGGGCCATTGAGGAGCCCATCGCTACACCCTTGATTTGTGATAAAACAATCCATCAAACCAGAAAATTTTTTTATAGTGCTAACTTGGCAAGCTGAAAGTTGAAAGCTGTCTGTGTTCTGTACATTCAGTCAATGTCTGTTCTATTATGTGGATTGCCTCCTGTTGTGGAATATTAGTATATAAAGTGTTAATGTCCAGAGTTACTAAAATCAGATCATCGTGGTAATCTTCAAAGGTCTTGAGAATCTGTATTATGTGCGCTGAATCCCTGGTAAAGGATGAGATTGCCATGACAAATGGTCTTAGTAAAACATTCAAAAATTTGGAAATAGGTTCAGAAAGTGAACCAATAGCCCAGTTGGGTTGGTCAAAGACTTATGAATCTTGGCAAGACATAAATGGTGGGTACCACAGGATGTGAAACTCTCAAAAAATCACACTCTTTTTGGGTAAGATCTCCTGCCTCATGACCAAATTGGATCAAAGAGATGACCTACTTCTTAGGACAGGCGTAGGATCCTGTTCTAATCTAATATAAAATTCTTTATCCATCAGTTGTCTTTTGATCTCAGCTATATAGTCTTTATGGTTCATTACCATTATTGCTCCTCCTTTATCAGCCGGTTTTTTGACTATTCTATACTCTATTTTAAGAGATTCCAAGGCCATCTTCTGCTCTCGTGTAGTATTGTGATATGTGCGATGTTGGTCAGCTTCAAAGTCTGAAGTGGAACGGGTAAACGTAGATCGATTGTTTACCTTATCAGAATATCAATGCTTGAACCAATACAAGCATTGTGGAACCTGTGTCCCTTGGGGAAACTGCTAGGTACAAATGACCTAGATTGGCCACTGTTGGAAACAGAATACTGGGCTTGATGGACCTTGGTCTGACCCAGTATGGCATATCTTATGTTCTTATGAGATAAGTTTGAGGATAAACCACCACTTTCTGAGGGCAAGATGTATTTGCTCGGATCAACATTCCTTTGAGAAGAATGCCCATGTCCTACACACCCGCTATATTGAAAAAGGATATCCAACAAGGCATACCCGTAAGGCATATCAAAGGGCTTTGGAATCAGATCGAGAAGGTTTATTGCAACAGAGGGACAGGCCAATCTTTGACCGCATGATTTGTCCCCTCCTATTCTCTACTCATTCAAAGAAGATCACCTCAATCCTTAGAGAGGAATAGCACATTATCCAGTCCATCCCTACATTTGCATCCCAGGAACTCACGGTAGCCTACAAGAGAAACCCCAACCTTGCCAACATACTTGTGCCCTCAGCCTTGCCAGTTCACCAAAATAAGCTGAAGACTATTGGACATTTCAGATGTGGCTCCTGTTCCAGTTGCTCTCATGCTATCATAACTAAGGACTCATTTATTCATCCTAAGACACTATCATGCTATCGGCTCAGTCATAAGAACATAAGATATGCCATACTGGGTCAGACCAAGGTCCATCAAGCCCAGAATCCTGTTTCCAACAGTGGCCAATCTAGGTCATACGTACCTAGCAGTTTCCCCAAAAGACACAGGTTCCACAATGCTTATACTGGGTCAAGCATTGATATCCTGGGTCCCTTCTTAATAATGGACGTGAGGATCGCCTGGTAACATGCCTGCCTGGTGCGAAGGTAGCGGACCTCACGCGCCACCTAGATAAGGTCTTAGATAGTGCTGGGGAGGAGTCTGCTGTCTTGGTACATGTTGGTACCAATGACATAGGAGTCTCTATGCGTGGATGAGACAATGGTGCAGAGATGAGGGGTTTGGATTTGTTAGGAACTGGGGAACATTCTGGGGAAAGGAGGGGCTCTTCCGAAGGGATGGGCTTCACCTTAACCGGGATGGAACCAGGCTGCTGGCATTAACCTTTAAAAAAGAGATAGAGCAGCTTTTAAACTAGATATTTGGGGAAAGCCGACAGTCGCCCAAGAGCAGATGGTTCGGAAGAATGTATCTTTGAAGGATACTACCAAAAGCAGAGAGGTTCCACAAAAGAGTAAAGTAGCCCAAATGCCCTCAAGTATGGAGCAGACAGAGCTTAAAGATCCCAAATTACTCATGTCTAACAGACAAATTAATATGGATAAAATACATTCTCTAAAATGCTTGTATGCAAATGCTAGAAGTCTAAAAAATAAGATGGGAGAGTTAGAATATATAGCACTAAATGAAAGGTTAGATATGATTGGAATATCAGAGACATGGTGGAAGGACGACAACCAGTGGGACACTGTGATACCTGGGTACAAACTATATCGTAATGATAGAGCTGATCAAATTGGTGGAGGGGTTGCTCTCTATGTTAGAGAGGGCATTGAGTCAGAAAGGATTAAAGTTTTGCAGGAAACAAAATCTGCTGTAGAATCTATATGGATTGAAATTCCATGTAAAAGGGGGAAGGCAATGGCAGTGGGGGTGGACTATCGAGCGCCTGGCCAGAATGACCAAATGGATGATGAAATGCTCAAAGAAATCAAGGAAGCTAACAAAAGTTACAGCACAGTAATAATAATGGGTGATTTCAACTACCCCGGTATCGACTGGGTCAGTGTCACGTCAGGACATGCTAGGGAGATAAAGTTCCGAGATGAAATAAATGACTGCTTCTTGGAGCAGCTGGTTCATGAACCGACCAGAGGGGAAGCCGTATTAGACCTAATCCTTAGTGGAACACCAGATCTAGTGCAAGAGATAAGGTTGTTGGGGCCCCTTGGCAATAGTGATCATAGCATGATCGCCTTTGATTTAATTAGTGGAGGAGGGATAGTAAGGAAATCCACAGTACTACCTTTTAACTTTCGAAAGGGAGACTATGATAAAATGAGGAAAACAGTCAAGAAAAAACTAAAAGGAGCAGTTGCAAAGGTTAAAGACGTACATCAGGCTTGGCTGTTGTTGAAAAATACTATCTTGGAAGCCCAGACCAGCTCTATTCCACGCTTTAAGAAAAGCGGAAAGAAGTCCAAAAAACTGCCAGCATGGTTTAAAGTTGAGGTCAGAGAGGCTGTTGTTGCCAAAAAAGCATCTTTCAGGAAATGGAAAAAAGAGCCAAATGACGAAACCTGGAAACAGCACAAGCACTGGCAAGTCAAATGCAAGGCATTGATAAGGCAGGCAAAGGGAGAATTTGAGAAGAAGCTTGCTGCAGAAGCAAAAACGCGAAGTAAAGACCTTTTCAAGTACATTCGTAGCAAAAAACCTGTGAGAGAGTCAGTTGGTCCATTAGATGATAAAGGGGTTAAAGGAGCACTAAGAGGCGACAAGGCGATAGCAGAGAGACTGAACGAATTCTTTGCTTCAGTCTTTACTGAGGAAGATGTAGGGATGTTACCCATGACTGAAGTGGTATTTAAAGGTGCAGAAGAATTGAAGGAAATATCGATACATCGAGAAGATGTATTACAACTATTAGATAAGCTGAAGAGTAGCAAATCACCTGGGCCGGATGGTATACATCCAAGGGTATTGAAAGAACTGGAATATGAGATTGCAGACCTGCTATTAGTAATCTGTGAACTATCATTAAAATCATCTCTAATACCTGAAGATTGGAGGATCGCCAATGTAACACCAATTTTTAAAAAGGGTTCCAGGGGTGATCCGGGAAACTACAGACCGGTGAGCCTGACGTCAATACCAGGAAAAATGATAGAAACCATCATAAAGAATAAAATTACTCAGTATGTAGATAGTCATGAACTAATGGGAGACAGCCAACATGGCTTTAGACAAGGAAGATCTTGTCTTACTAATCTGTTATGTTTTTTTGAAGGAGTGAATAATCAGGTGGACAAAGGTGAGTCGGTTGATATTGTGTATCTGGACTTTCAGAAAGCCTTTGACAAGGTCCCTCATGAGAGACGTTTGGCAAAACTAAAGAGTCATGGGATAGGAGGCAGTGTACTATTGTGGATCAGGAACTGGTTAAAAGATAGAAAGCAGAGGGTAGGGCTAAATGGCCAGTTTTCCCAATGGAGAAAGGTGAATAGTGGTGTACCCCAGGGATCTGTGCTGGGTCCGCTGCTTTTTGACATATTCATAAATGACCTGGAAAGTGGAATAACGAGTGAGGTTATCAAATTTGCAGATGACACAAAACTAATTAAACTTGTTAAAACCCAAGAGGATTGTGAAAAATTGCAAGAGGATCTTGATAAATTGGAAGACTGGGCATCAAAATGGCAGATGAAATTTAATGTGGACAAGTGCAAGGTTATGCACTTGGGAAGAACAACCCAAACTATGGTTACACGATGCAAGGTTCCACATTAGGAACCACCACCCAGGAAAAAGATTTAGGCGTCATTGTGGATACCATGTTAAAACCCTCGGCCCAGTGTGTAGCGGCGGCCAAAAGAGCAAATAGAATGCTAGGTATGATAAGGAAAGGAATGGAAAATAAAACAAAGAATATTATAATGCCTCTATATCGTTCCATGGTGAGACCGCACCTTGAATATTGTGTGCAATTCTGGTCGCCGTATCTTAAAAAGGATATAGAGTTATTAGAAAAGGTTCAGAGAAGAGCCACCAAAATGGTAAAGGGGATGGAAGGATACTCCTATGAAGAAAGGCTAAAAAGGTTAGGGCTCTTTAACCTGGAAAAGAGACGGCTGAGGGGAGATATGATAGAAGTCTACAAATTAATGAGCGGAGTGTAACGGGTAAACGTAGATCGATTGTTTACCTTATCAGAATATAGAAAGACTAGGGGACATGCAATGAAGCTACAGGGTAAACTATTTAAGACTAATAAAAGAAAATATTTTTTCACTCAACGTGTAATCGAACTCTGGAATTTGTTACCCGAGGATGTAGTAAAGGCTGTTAGTGTAGCTGGGTTTAAAAAAGGTTTGGACAAGTTCCTGGAGGAAAGGTCCATAAGCCATTATTAAGAAGGGACCCAGGATATCAATGCTTGAACCAATACAAGCATTGTGGAACCTGTGTCCCTTGGGGAAACTGCTAGGTACATATGACCTAGATTGGCCACTGTTGGAAACAGAATACTGGGCTTGATGGACCTTGGTCTGACCCAGTATGGCATATCTTATGTTCTTATGTTTTCTTTGGGATAAGGAAATAGGGGGAGTAAAACCCTGTACCCTGCTGATGGATAGGTACTTCTTCTATTGCCCCTTGGGCAAGAAGCATAGTGACCTCCTGACCTAACAGGTTGATAAGAGAGGTTGGAGAATTGAACTGACTTATGATTGTGGGAGGGGGCATGCTGGAAAAATGAAGCTTGTACCCCTCTTTTATGATGGAGAGTGTCCAATGCTCTGCTGTTACCTGCCCCTATCTGGGGGCAAAGTGACACAACCTTCCTGGAATGGTGGAAGGCTCTGGTCCAACGAGAGCCAGGAAGGCTAAGTTCTCTAGCTGAAAGTCAAAGGCCTTGTGGAGGCTGAGACTGCTGGGACAGCTGAGGCTTAGCAGTCTTTGCTTTTCTTTGTTTGGGTGGTTGCTGACCTTTCCTGACAAGCTGACCTGCAGATTGTCCCTGCTAAGAATAAGCAGGATAATATCTTTTCTTTTTAGAAAAGAATGGTTTCTTGAAAGATTTATTTCTTGCAGGATCAGCTGTGGACTTGGATAATCTATCCAAGGTGGAGTTGTCGGCATCCAACTCATTGGCCTTTTCCTGCCAATCTTTATCAAACAGGTTCTCACCAGTACAAGGAATATTTCCTAGTTTGTCTTGTACCGAGAGCTCCAGATCAGATGCCTGGAGCCAAGCAATTCTACGTGCACCTATGGCAATGGCAGAGGTTCTGCTTATGCTCTCAAAACAGTCAAAAGCTGCACAGTTGACATATTTAGAAACATCTTGGGCATGTTTGACCAATGTGAGAAAATCCTGCCTTCTATCCTCAGGAAGAAGAGGACTCAAAGCCTCTAAATCACCTGTGACTTCCTTCAGGAATATTCCCATATATAGACTATAGGAACTGATCCTGGCAGAAAGCATGGAAGCTTGGAAGACACGACGTCCAAAAGCATCCAAAGTTCTGCATTCACGTCCTGGAGGATTAGAGGCATGCCTCTTTGCACTCTTGATACTTCTCAAAGCTGATTCCACTACAATAGAGTGGTGAGGAAGCTGAGTTTTCTGGAACCCAGGACAAGGAGGGACTTGATACAGAGTATCCAGTCTACGAGAATGAGGAGAGGTGGTAAGAGGTATCTCCCACATTCTTAGCATGAGATCATGCAAGATCTCATGGATGGGCAAGGTAGCTGCCTCCTTAGGAGTTTTAGGATACTGAAAAATTTCCAATTCCTTTGCTCTGGGCTCTGTTTCAGGGGCCACAGTAATGGACAGACTCCGAGCCACCTCCCTGATGAAATCCTGAAAGGAAATGTCTTCTGGAGGAGACATCCTGCGCTTAGGGGTGGAGGGGCTCCTCTAGGAGAAGCATTCCTGCATTGACAGAACTATCAGAATCCTCAGATTCTTCTGAGGACTCGAAGCACCGCCTGTCCGGATACTCTTGAAGAGCCCGATATCCGTACAGACCGAAGTCGGTACCGGAAGGCATCGGATGACTGGGTGCCGGCAATGCGGACACCGATGTCGATGCTATCGGTATCGGTACCGATACCGGTGCCGGTTGAAATGTCTGACGTGGTTCTGAGGGCGTCGATGCCACAAGGAGAGAGGCCAGACTGCGCTCAATAGCCAGGACTTTCTGGTCTATCGACACTGCCGATGCCTGGATATTGGTACCGGCGAAGATCGCCGGTACCCCAGAGCATGGCACCAGTAGTTCTGCCGAGGTTGAGGCCTCAAGAACATCATGGAGCCCCGATAATGCTTTGGAAGCCGAAGCCTCCCGCTGGGGCAATTTTGCCGGTGCAAACTCCTCAAGCGCAACGCCAGAGGAATCTCGATGCTTAGAAGGAGATCTATCCTTTGAGGACCAGCTAGACTTGTGTTTAGTTTCTTGAGATCCACGGGAGGAAGACGAAGCCCTGGAAGACGTTGATGCCACCGAAGCTGCATCAGAGGGAAACAGGGTACTGAGCATGGCAGCTCGGTTCTGTCGACCTCTCTTGGACATCATGGCACAGGCCATACATTCCGAGATGGAATGGCTAGGACCTAAACATTTCAGACACCACTCATGGGTGTCGGTGACGGAGATGGTACCGCCACACTTGGTGCACTTTTTAAAACCCGAGGAGGGTTTTTCCATTGTGGAAAAAATCTTGGGCCTAAGGCCCAAAAAGGCGCGTGCACCTGGAAAAAAAAATGGAAAAAGAATTTTTTTTTTTTAAAGAAAAGAAAAGAAAAAAACGGCGGTACCTGTAAAGCGTCGAGGAAGGCAGACACGACCACAAAAAAGAAGGAAAATTTTCTGCAGCAACAGGAACACGACCTGCTGGCTCCGTGGAAAACGAAGAACTGGAGAGAGGCAGTTGGGAAAGGCGGGAAGGCAGCATGCAGGCGCTGTGGGATGCTCCCAAAAGCTTTCTAATTGGATACTGGGGAGCATTCCCATGCAGGCTCCGTCGGTACCGACGATACCCATGTGTGATGACTACATTCCAGCTTGTTCCTGGAGATTAAAACTTTTTAAAACTATAACTTCTGTCATAAGCTATACCTATTAAATCAAGCTGGCGTTAAGAGGGAGGAGGGAAAGGGGAAGAAGGAAGGGAGGGGTGAGGGGGGTAGAAGTGAGAGGAAAAGGCACATACTAAAATCAAAGAACTGATGGGAGGCCTAAAAAACAGGGGTATCCACCAGGATGTGAAGCCAAAGGTATAGGGATTAAAAGAAACTCATAAAAATGGGGTATAAATAAATAAATAAAATGAATGAATAAATAGGTTAAGACCATTCAAAAACAATGTCATGGCACATTCATTTAAAAAGGGGACATACATAAAAAAGAATAAAAAATAAAAAGTAAAACGTAAAAAACAAAAGTATAAAAGTAAAAAAAAATGACCATAGGACTCATAAAAGACAAGTAAAATAATTAGGGAATTGCACAAAAGAGGGGAGGCACTCTCATATGTAAACGCCAGGAGTTGGGGGGGTTACATCTAGAGGCACCACAAGATTCTTCATAAAAGTGGTCTTCATAAAAAGATGTACAGGTCGGACTCTTGGTTAAGGCCGTGGCTGAAGCGTGCCCATATTATAAATCAATTTTTGTTCTAATCGAAGGAGAGTTTTGTTCACATCCCCACCTTACCAGTGTGGAATACTTCCAGAAATTTCAAATCTGAAATTGAATGGGACATCTCCAAGCAATGCCCGACCAATGGTTTCTGGAGATAGGAATACTGGATAGAGCTCTGATGTTTGATGATCCTCCGGCAAGTTTTCCCAATGTACAAGAGGTCACAAGGGTATTGGATTAGATAGATCATATTGTCCGAGCTGCAGTTAAATTTAGAACCCAGCAGAGAGCTTGTAGTTTAAATTTCATAATAAGTCAGAGCCTAGCAGCAGCAGAGAGCTGTAATTTAAATCAAATCAGAACATAACTTAGTATAAAAGGCAAAAGAGGGTCAGTACTCTTTGAGCAACAAATAAAGTCTTCTAGAGACCTTTACAAAGAGGCCTTCTACTTAGGGGGCAAGAGACCTGTGAAACCTTTTCAATAGGTGTTAACACCAGGTAGCAGGTCAAAAGGCCATTTTGAAAGACTCCTGCTATCCAAGCAAGGACTGTTAATCACCCAGGAAGTTGGTCACAGCTTACCTCAGCAGCACAGGACAGGGTACTGTGTAGCAGCCCTTTTTTAATGTGTTATTTTCCTCCCTCCCTCCAAAACACCCACCCACCCCTGGGATAATCGTAGCTTTATAGGTACTTACACATCTTAAAGGAAAGGAGGTGCTCTCAGGTGAGGCTCGTTATCCAAATCAGTCATACACTAAGGACCCGTGATTAATTAAGCTTCAGGTGAACAAGGTATATTAAACGTATTAGGTACAGTTTTATTAGTATAAATAACCCCAGCAACCTTTAGTAAGTAAAGAACTTAAAGATCTAAACACAAGCTTAAAACTAAGATGCAGACAGCAGTCCAGCAGCAAGATGGGGGCTTTCCAGACTTTTGCACTGAGGGTCACGTGTATGATTTTCTCTCAGCTGGTGAGACGTCTTATGTGTGCACAAGGTGCAAGGAGCTCTTTGCATTCAGAAAAAGAGTCCGTTCTCTAGAGACTAGAGTAGCAGACTTGGAAGACTTCAGAAAGACAGAGAGGTACATAGACAAGACCTACAGGGATATAGTCCTGAAGTCCCACCTCCAGTCTGGCAGCATCCCTGTTGCCATGGAGGAGAGAGGTCACGTGACAGGAGAGCACCACCCTGGTGTGGCAGGAAGTGATCCTGTAACTAGGACCTGTCCTCCAGGTGATGTAAAACCCTCTTGCACTGAGGAAGTTTCTCCAGGGCCATGTGCCCATGAGGGAAGGGTTAGGACAGCCGTTATAGTTGGTGATTTGATCATTAAGCATGTAGATAGCCGAGTGGCTGGTGGACGTGAGGATCACCTGGTAACATGCCTGCCTGGTGCGAAAGTAGCAGATCTCACGTGCCGCCTAGATAAGGTCTTAGATAGTGCTGGAGAGGAGTCTGCTGTCTTGGTAAATGTCGGTACCAATGACATAGGAAAATGTGGTAGAGAGGTTCTGGAGGCTTTTAGGTAGGAAGTCGAAATCCAGAACTTCCAGGGTAACGTTCTCCAAAATGCTTCCCGTTCCATGCGCAGGAACCAAAAGGCAGGCAGAGCTCCGGAGTCTCAATGCGTGGATGAGACAATGGTGCAGAGAAGAGGGTTTTGGATTTGTTAGGAACTGGGGAACATTCTGGGGAAAGGAGGGACTCTTCCGAAGGGATGGGCTTCACCTTAACCGGGATGGAACCAGGCTGCTGGCATTAACCTTTAGCAGCTTTTAAACTAGATAATAGGGGAAAGCCGATAGTCGCCCAAGAGCGGATGGTTCGGAAGAATGTATCCTTGAAGGATACTACCAAAAGCAGAGAGCTTCCAAAAAAGAGTAAAGTAGCCCAAATGCCCTCGAATATGGAGCCGACAGAGCTTAAAGATCCCAAATTACCCATGTCTACCAATAACCAAATTAATATGAATAAAATACAGTCTCTAAAATGCTTGTATGCAAATGCTAGAAGTCTAAAAAATAAGATGGGAGAGTTGGAATATATAGCACTAAATCAGAGGTTAAATATGATTGGAATATCAGAGACATGGTGGAAGGAGGACAATCAGTGGGACACTGTGATACCTGGGTACAAACTATATCGTAATGATAGAGCTGATCAAATTGGTGGAGGGGTTGCGCTCTATGTTAGAGAGGGCATTGAGTCAGAAAGGATTAAAGTTTTGCAGGAAACAAAATTTGCTGTAGAATCTCTATGGATTTTAATGCCCTCCTGCACCCCGGCTCAGCAACTGCTCTCCCGGCCGGGATCGAGCCGCCGGGGATACAGGGCCCGCCTCCAACTTCAGCTGCCCAATCGGGGCAGCCAACGCTCCCCAGTTAAAAGCAAACGCCGTCGGGCGTGAAGGCCTCTGCCCTCCTGCACCCCGGCTCAGCAACTGCTCTCCCGGCCGGGATCGAGCCGCCGGGGATACAGGGCCCGCCTCCAACTTCAGCTGCCCAATCGAGGCAGCCAACGCTCCCCAGTTAAAAGCAAACGCCGTCGGGCATGAAGGCCTCTGCCCTCCTGTACCCCGGCTCAGCAACTGCTCTCCCAGCCGGGATCGAGCCGCCGGGGATACAGGGCCCGCCTCCAACTTCAGCTGCCCAATCGGGGCAGCCAACGCTCCCCAGTTAAAAGTAAACACCGTCGGGCGCGCCCGCGCCTGAGGGCCTCGCCAGAGGGCCCTTTGGCGTGGCCCTTAGGCAGCTGGCCCATACACCTCAGCGGCCACAGATCCTTCACACGACTGTCCTGCAGCTTGAGCTCCCATGAGATTGAGCTCACTTACCGACGACTCAGCCTACAGTACTGCATGTCCTTGCACAGCTCATTGCCAGCAATATAGACAGCACGCTACAAGATTTGGATTAACCTCTAGCCCAGACATTCATCTCTCATGTTCTCTATCGCAAGTATAGCCTCACTATATAGCATCTACATATCATGACTATTTAAATTTATGTACCTACTCACTATACAGTCGTCAGTACAGCTAATAATACCAGTCACCACTATGCCATGTATCTATCATACTGTTGTCAGTAACCTTTCATAGCACCAGTCTCTAATGTTCCATTACTAGTATCCACTGCACTGTTACCAGTAATCCTTCATTGCCAGTCAACATTCAAACTGTTGTCAGTAGTCAATCAACCTCTGTACTGTTGTCAGTATTCTTCTACTAGTTATCTAACTCCAACCAACACCTGTGACTATATTGCCTGTTGTGACCAAGCATATTGCTCTAAATATCAAAGTTTTTGTTAATAATTTCCTAGTAGTTTAACCTGATTGACCTGCTCCCAATTACATAGGGCTCTTCCAAGATGTGCTCCCCGATTACCACCATAATAGGATGCTATATCATCCTTTCAAGCTGGTTCTCCAACGCTCTTGCCCTAACCCCAGCATCCAACCAGATTCCTATTTTACGGAGCCATGGGAGAAGGTGGACCAGTGCATCCCACGACAACATAACTTGGGACAACCGCCCACGCCACCCCCATCTGTTACACATTGCACTTCAACACAATACGAAACCCAAACAATTCGAAAACTCCTACCCTCAAAGCCTAAAATGTGCCCTCATCAACGCCCGTTCTATCCGGAAGAAGTGGCCAGCCGTCACCGACATCATTGCAAGCCATAGCCTTGATGTACTCATGATCACCGAGACGTGGTTATCCGCCGAAGACAATGTTATACTCAACCAGCTCCTCCCCCAGAATTTCACTGCACACTCAAGTCTTAGACAAGAAAAAAGAGGAGGCGGCGTGCTCATCCTCACAAGGACAGACCTCCACTTTCGAACGGTAAACTCCACCAGTACAAACTACCTGGAGACGGTTACCATCTCCAATAAACATTGCTCAATCAACCTGCTATACAGAGCACCTTCAGCCTCCCCAAATGATCTCTCGGCTATCATCGATCTTGCATCTAACACTCATAACCCAAACATCCCAAATTGGATCCTAGGTGACTTTAACCTGCCTACACTACAAGATAATCAAGCATCAGCCTTCCTTGATGCCCTCAAAAATCTTGGCTTCAAGCAATTAGTTAATGATCCTACTCACATTAAGGGAAATATCCTGGATCTAGTATTTGCCCCACAAACCTCTCTTAATCCAGACCAAGATCCTATAACCTCCATAACGCCTGTTCCTTGGTCAGATCACAAACTGATCATCATCCAGATTCCTTCGTACAAAGCCTATACAAAAATCAACAAAATACAAAGCAACACTACAAGACCGCCCTCTCGTCGTTTCAAGCCTTACAACAGAGATCTTATCCTTGATGAAACGCAACAACTCTTCTCTGAAACCACTCAGAACCTTGATGACCTAATTTCCCTTTGGAACAATTGCCTCAGCTCAATTGCCCAACGTACGCCAATCAACAGGCCTCCAGGTAAAAGGGCAAGTGCCCCATGGTACTCAGCTGATCTTAAAGCATCACTTAACCAGTTACGGAAACTAGAAAAACGCTGGCGACGATCTCATTCTATAAATGACCTGATAACATACAACTGTCATCTGGCCGAGCATCGCAATGCAATCTCCAAGACAATGAAGCAATACTACTCGGACACCTTAAAGAGATCACTTAATAAACCACATGACCTTTTCGACCTGGTTAAGACCTTATCAAAAGAACCATCCTCCGGACCTTCATTTGAGATACACCCACAAGATTTTGCAACCTATCTTCAATCCAAGATATGCCAGACCAACAAAACTACTACTACAACTTCCACAATAGAACAGGAATGCCAAACAACACTAACCATGTTTTCTACCCCTACCAAGAGAGGACTTGAGGACATCATTGCTGCCCTTAATACCACTACTGCCCAGTCTGATCCATGCCCAGCCTTCTGGATCAAGGAGCTTCGCAATCATTTCAGCCCAGTATTGTCCAAAATAATTAACCTCTCCTTTTCAACCGGTTCCTTCCCTTCAGCCCTTAAACACACCTCCATTAGACCTCTGCTAAAAAACTGTAAGCTCGATCCCCAACAGGTGGAATCTTACAGACCCATATCCAGCATTCCACTACTTGCGAAGATTATTGAAAAGGAAGCTCAACGTCAATTGCAGGATCACATCGACTCCGCCGCACCATTAGACCCATGCCAACATGGTTTTAGGGAATTCCATGGCGTGGAAACTCTCCTTACCACCCTATTCTGCAAGATAATCACAGGCATTGATGACCTCCGTCAAGGATTTGCTCTCATCTTTCTGGACATCGCTGCAGCTTTTGATTCAGTGAATCATGAGCTGTTTTTAGGACGACTGACTAACAAAGGCATTAATGGACGAGCGCTCGAGTGGTGCAGATCCTACTTGTCCGAAAGATGGCAACACGTTCGTTCTGGAGGGATAAATTCTGAACCTTTCCACCAAAGTCAAGGAGTCCCACAAGGATCTTCCCTTTCAGCGCTCTTGTTCAATATTTGCATGCAACCAATTTGTAGTATCATCCGGTCCTTCAATGTTGATTGCATGTTATACGCAGATGATGTCCTGCTCTACTTACCCTTCTCTACTGAGAATCTGGACCTATCCCCATTGACAAACTGTTTCAATGCTATATCTGATTGGCTTCTTTCCCAAAACCTCAGAATACAACATAAGAAAACGGAAGTACTCTTCATTACAAGGAACCCCAACTTTACCCCACCGCAATATCTTAAAGTAAAAGAAGCTGAGCTGAACTCTAAATCCTCAATACGATACCTGGGAGTCACCTTAGATCAAAGCCTGGATATGAAGGCCCACATAGGAAACATAGTCAGATCAGTCTACTTCAAGATCCGCTCACTTAGGCACCTACGTTCCATACTTGAACCAACTGATTTTCGGACAATCTTCCAGGCTTTGGTCATACCCCATTTTGATTATGCCAACACCATATTACAAGGTCTTCCCCAATCTACATTAAACCCTCTTCAGCTAGCCATGAATGCGGCAGCAAGAGTCCTCCACGGAGCCTCCAGGAGCAACCACGTGACGCCTCTGCTGATACAGCTACATTGGCTACCCATTCAGGCAAGAATAATTTTCAAGATCTTGACAATCACCTTGAAAGACTGGTAAGGGGGACTGTTGCTTCTGGAGGGAGATCTGCAATTGTGAGTATTTACTTCTGGTAATTTTCTAAAAGGAATTCTTTGTATTAAAGCTAATTAATCTGTGATCCACTATTTTTGTTAAATCAGTCAGGGCCTAGTAGCAGCAGTTTAAGTTTACATTTAAAACACAGAGGAGAACTCTCTGGTTACATTTCATACCGAGCAGAGAGCTTGTACTTTAAATTTAATAGTCACTCAGGGCCTAGTAACAGCAAAGTACTTTTAGTTTAAATTTAAAACACAGAAGAGAGCTTTCTGGTTACATTTGGAACCCAGCAGAGAGCTTGTAGTTTACATTTAATAGTCACTCAGGGCCTAGCATCAGCAAAGTTCTTTTAGCTTCAATTTACAACACAGAAAAGAGCTTTCTGGTTAAATTTAGAACCCAGCAGAGAGCTTGTACTTTAAATTTCATAAGAAGTTAGAGCCTAGCAACAGCTAAGAGCTATAATTTAAATCAAATCAGAATATAGCTTACCTCAGCAGCACAAGACAAGGTACTGTGTAGCAGCCCTCTTTTAATAAGTGTTAATTCCCTCCCACCCCTGGGATAATCGTAGCTTTATAGGTACTTACACATCTTAAAAGACAGGAGGTGCTCTCAGGTGAAGCTCATTACCCAAATCAGTCATACACTAAGGACCTGAGATTAGTTAAGCTTCAGGTGAACAAGGTATATTACACGTATTAGGTTCAGTTTTATTAGTATAAATATCCATAGCAACCCTTAGTAAGTAAAGAACTTAGATCTAAACACAAACCTAAAACTAAGATGCAGACAGCAGTCCAGCAGCAGGATGGGGGCTTTCCAGTCTTTTGCATTGAGTGTCACATGTATGATTTTCTCCCAGTTGGTGAGAGGTCTTACGTGTGCACTAGGTGCAAGGAGCTCTTTGCTCTCAGGGAACGAGTCCGTTCTCTAGAGGCTAAAGTAGCAGACTTGGAAAGCATAAGACAGAGAGGTACATAGACGAGACCTACAGGGATATAGTCCTGAAGTCCCACCTCCAGTCTGGCAGCATCCCTGTTGCCGTGGAGGAGAGAGGTCACGTGACAGGAGAGCATCACCCTGGTGTGGCAGTAAGTGATCCTGTAACTAGGACCTGTCCTCCAGGTGATGTAAAACCCTCTCGCACCGAGGAAGTTTCTCCAGGGCCATGTGCCCATGAGGGAAGGGTTAGGACAGCCGTTATAGTTGGTGATTCGATCATTAGGCATGTAGATAGCTGGATGGCTGGTGGACGTGAGGATCGCCTGGTAACATGCCTGCCTGATGCGAAGGTAGCGGACCTCACGCGCCACCTAGATAAGGTCTTAGATAGTGCTGGGGAGGTGTCTGCTGTCTTGGTATATGTTGGTACCAATGACATAGGAAAATGTGGTAGGGAGGTTCTGGAGGCTAAATTTAGGCTTTTAGGTAGGAAGTTGAAATCCAGAACTTCCAGGGTAGCATTCTCTGAAATGCTTCCTGTTCCACGCGCAGGACCCAAAAGGCAGACAGAGCTCCGGAGTCTCAATGCGTGGATAAGACAATGGTGCAGAGATGAGGGGTTTGGATTTGTTAGGAACTGGGGAACATTCTGGGGAAAGGAGGGGCTCTTCCGAAGGGATGGGCTTCACCTTAACCGGGATGGAACCAGGCTGCTGGCATTAACCTTTAAAAAGGAGATAGAGCAGCTTTTAAACTAGATATTAGGGGAAAGCCGACAGTCGCCCAAGAGCAGATGGTTCGGAAGAATGTATCTTTGAAGGATACTACCAAAAGCAGAGAGGTTCCACAAAAGAGTAAAGTAGCCCAAATGCCCTCAAGTATGGAGCAGACAGAGCTTAAAGATCCCAAATTACTCATGTCTAACAGACAAATTAATATGGATAAAATACATTCTCTAAAATGCTTGTATGCAAATGCTAGAAGTCTAAAAAATAAGATGGGAGAGTTAGAATATATAGCACTAATTGAAAGGTTAGATATGATTGGAATATCAGAGACATGGTGGAAGGACGACAACCAGTGGGACACTGTGATACCTGGGTACAAACTATATCGTAATGATAGAGCTGATCAAATTGGTGGAGGGGTTGCTCTCTATGTTAGAGAGGGCATTGAGTCAGAAAGGATTAAAGTTTTGCAGGAAACAAAATCTGCTGTAGAATCTATATGGATTGAAATTCCATGTAAAAGGGGGAAGGCAATGGCAGTGGAGGTGTACTATCGAGCGCCTGGCCAGAATGACCAAATGGATGATGAAATGCTCAAAGAAATCAAGGAAGCTAACAAAAGTTACAGCACAGTAATAATAATAATGGGTGATTTCAACTACCCCGGTATCGACTGGGTCAGTGTCACGTCAGGACATGCTAGGGAGATAAAGTTCCTAGATGAAATAAATGACTGCTTCTTGGAGCAGCTGGTTCATGAACCGACCAGAGGGGAAGCCATATTAGACCTAATCCTTAGTGGAACACCAGATCTAGTGCAAGAGATAAGGTTGTTTGGGCCACTTGGCAATAGTGATCATAGCATGATCGCCTTTGATTTAATTAGTGGAGGAGGGATAGTAAGGAAGTCCACAGTACTACCTTTTAACTTTCGAAAGGGAGACTATGATAAAATGAGGAAAACAGTCAAGAAAAAACTAAAAGGAGCAGTTGCAAAGGTTAAAGACGTACATCAGGCTTGGCTGTTGTTGAAAAATACTATCTTGGAAGCCCAGACCAGCTGTATTCCACGCTTTAAGAAAAGTGGAAAGAAGTCCAAATAACTGCCAGCATGGTTTAAAGTTGAGGTCAGAGAGGCTGTTGCCAAAAAAAGCATCTTTCAGGAAATGGAAAAAAGAGCCAAACGACGAAACCTGGAAACAGCACAAGCACTGGCAAGTCAAATGCAAGGCATTGATAAGGCAGGCAAAGGGAGAATTTGAGAAGAAGCTTGCTGCAGAAGCAAAAACGCGAAGTAAAGACCTTTTCAAGTACATTCGTAGCAAAAAACCTGTGAGAGAGTCAGTTGGTCCATTAGATGATAAAGGGGTTAAAGGAGCACTAAGAGGCGACAAGGCGATAGCAGAGAGACTGAACGAATTCTTTGCTTCAGTCTTTACTGAGGAAGATGTAGGGATGTTACCCATGACTGAAGTGGTATTTAAAGGTGCAGAAGAATTGAAGGAAATATCGATACATCGAGAAGATGTATTACAACTATTAGATAAGCTGAAGAGTAGCAAATCACCTGGGCCGGATGGTGTACATCCAAGGGTATTGAAAGAACTGAAATATGAGATTGCAGACCTGCTATTAGTAATCTGTGAACTATCATTAAAATCATCTCTAATACCTGAAGATTGGAGGATCGCCAATGTAACACCAATTTTTAAAAAGGGTTCCAGGGGTGATCCGGGAAACTACAGACCGGTGAGCCTGACGTCAATACCGGGAAAAATGATAGAAACCATCATAAAGAATAAAATTACTCAGCATGTAGATAGTCATGAACTAATGAGAGACAGCCAACATGGCTTTAGACAAGGAAGATCTTGTCTTACTAATCTGTTATGTTTTTTGGAAGGAGTGAATAATCAGGTGAACAAAGGTGAGTCGGTTGATATTGTGTATCTGGACTTTCAGAAAGCCTTTGACAAGGTCCCTCATGAGAGACTTTTGGCAAAACTAAAGAGTCATGGGATAGGAGGCAGTGTACTATTGTGGATCAGGAACTGGTTAAAAGATAGAAAGCAGAGGGTAGGGCTAAATGGCCAATTTTCCCAATGGAGAAAGGTGAATAGTGGTGTACCCCAGGGATCTGTGCTGGGTCGGCTGCTTTTTGACATATTCATAAATGACCTGGAAAGTGGAATAACGAGTGAGGTTATCAAATTTGCAGATGACACAAAACTATTTAAAGTTGTTAAAACCCAAGAGGATTGTGGAAAATTGCAGCTGGTTCATGAACCGAACAGAGGGGAAGCCATATTAGACCTAGTTCTTAGTGGAACACCAGATCTAGTGCAAGAGATTAGGGTGTTGGGGCCACTTGGCAATAGTGATCATAGCATGATCGCTTTTGATTTAATTAGTGGAGGAGGGAAGAAAGGAAATCCACAGTACTACCTTTTAACTTTCGAAAGGGAGACTATGATAAAATGAGGAAAATAGTTAAGAAAAAACTAAAAGGAGCAGTTGCAAAGGTTAAAGACTTACATCAAGCTTGGGTGTTGTTGAAAAATACTATCTTGGAAGCCCAGACCAGCTGTATTCCACGCTTTAAGAAAAGTGGAAGGAAGTCCAAAAAACTGCCATCATGGTTTAAAGGTGAGGTCAGAGAGGCTGTTGTTGCCAAAAAAGCATCTTTCAGGAAATGGAAAAAAGAGCCAAACGATGAAACCTGGAAACAGCACAAGCAATGGCAGGTCAAATGCAAGGCATTGATAAAGAAGGCAAAGGGAGAATTTGAGAAGAAGCTTGCTGCGGAAGCAAAAACGCGAAATAAAGATTTTTTCAAGTACATTTGTAGCAAAAAACCTGTGGGAGAGTCAGTTGGACCATTAGATGATAGAGGAGTTAAAGGGGTACTAAGAGGCGACAAGGAGATAACGGAGAGACTGAATGAATTCTTTCCTTCGGTCTTTACTGAGGAAGATGTAGGGATGTCACCCATGACTGAAGTGGTATTTAAAGGTGCGGAAGAATTGAAGGAAATATTGGTACATCGGGAAGATGTATTACAACTATTAGATAAACTGAAGAGTAGCAAATCACCTGTGCCGGATGGTTTACATCCAAGGGTGTTGAAAGAACTGAAATATGAGATTTCAGACCTGCTATTAGTAATCTGTGAACTATCATTAAAATCATCTCTAATACCTGAAGATTGGAGGATCGGCAGTGTAACACCAATTTTTAAAAAGGGTTCCAGGGGTGATCCGGGAAACTACAGACCGGTGAGCCTCACGTCAGTACAGGGAAAAATGGTAGAAACCATCATAAAGAATAAAATTACTCAGCATGTAGATAGTCATGGCCTAATGGGAGACAGCCAACATGGCTTTAGAGTAGGAAGATCTTGTCTTACTAATCTGTTGTGTTTTTTTGAAAGTGTGAATAATCAGGTGGACAAAGGTGAGTCGGTTGATATAGTGTATCTGGACTTTCAGAAAGCCTTTGACAAGGTCCCTCATCAGAGACTTTTGGCAAAACTAAAGAGTCATGGGATAGGAGGCAGTGTGCTCCTATGGATCAAGAACTGGTTAAAAGATAGAAAGCAGAGGGTTGGGCTAAATGGCCAATTTTCCCAATGGAGAAAGGTGAATAGTGGTGTAACCCAGGGATCTGTGCTGGGTCCGCTGCTTTTTGACATATTCATAAATGACCTGGAAAGTGGAATAACGAGTGAGGTTATCAAATTTGCAGATGACACAAAACTATTTAAAGTTGTTAAAACCCAAGAGGATTGTGGAAAATTGCAAGAGGATCTTGATAAATTGGAATACTGGGCATCAAACTGGCAGATGAAATTTAATGTGGACAAGTGCAAAATTATGCATCTAGGGAAGAACAATCCAAACTATAGTTACACAATGCAAGGTTCCACATTAGGAACCACCACCCAGGAAAAAGATTTAGGCGTCATTGTGGATAACATGTTAAAACCCTCGGCCCAGTGTGCAGCGGCAGCCAAGAGAGCAAATAGAATGCTAGGTATGATAAGGAAAGGAATGGAAAATAAAACAAAAGATATTATAATGCCTCTATACTGTTCCATGGTGAGACCGCACCTTGAATATTGTGTGCAATTCTGGTCACCGTATCGTAAAAAGGATATAGCGTTATTAGAAAAGGTTCAGAGAAGAGCCACCAAAATGGTAAAGGGGATGGAAGGATACTCCTATGAAGAAAGGCTAAAAAGGTTAGGGCTCTTTAACCTGGAAAAGAGACGGCTGAGGAGAGATATGATAGAAGTCTATAAATTAATGAACGGAGTGGAACGGGTAAACGTAGATCGATTGTTTACGTTATCAGAATATAGAAAGACTAGGAGGGGACATGCAATGAAGCTTCAGGGTAAACTATTTAAGACTAATAAAAGAAGATATTTTTTCACTCAACGTGTAATCAAACTCTGGAATTTGTTACCTGAGGATGTAGTAAAGGCTGCTAGTGTAGCTGGGTTTAAAAAAGGTTTGGACAAGTTCCTGGAGGAAAGGTCCATAAACCATTTTTAAGAAGGGACCGAGGATATCAATGCTTGAACCAGTACAAGCATTGTGGAACCTGTGTCTTTTGGGGAAACTGCTAGGTATGTACGACCTAGATTGGCCGCTGTTGAAAACAGGATACTGGGCTTGATGGACCTTGGTCTGACCCAATATGGCATATCTTGTGTTCTTATGACGCTGGGGAGCGTTGCCGCGCATGCTCCGTCTGTACTGACGATACCCATATGTGAGGACTAAATTCCTTCTGTTCCCGGAGATCACCTGTTACAGGTGAGTAACTATGCTTTACATACTTATTTTACTATTTTATCCTTCTCCCCTCTATTGGCTGCCCTTCCTCCTCCTCCATTTTATTTTCATTATAGGGTCTGTACTATTTATTGTCTTTATATTGTTTTACCATGTTTCCATACAATGAATTTCTTCAATAATTCCTGCGCCAATTTTTATGAGGCTATTTTTACATGATTTAGTATGCTGGCGTGATTTGGATCGTGCACATCTGATATTGTGAGTCACAGGTGACACTGATCAAGTATATATCCTCTTTCCCAATTGACTACCATTATCACTTCTCTTTCATATATATTTTGCAAATTACAGTCAAGGATTCCTAAGGTATACTGATATAATACATCTTTTGGATTTATTATATGGTGGCTGCTTTGTACACTTCTGAAGACAGTCCATGCTGTTATGCTATAAAGGTGTTTAACAATGAGACACGGTTGCCAGTAGTGCTATCGTTTTTAGGATTGATTCTTACAAATTATTGCTTATATGCATCAGAACATACTACAAACAGCACAGTAACACCATGGTATGTGAATTGTATGTTCATCTTAATTGGTTCTACCATCTACCTCGCTGTTCCCCTTTGCGATGATGGTCTGTGTTGCCTATTAGGATACTGAATATTTCGGGTGATTTTTTTTCACAACTTACACTTATACAATAGGGTGTATCCGTGATTGATCCATCATACACATATCTCTGAGGTACCTTTTTTTGTTGCAATTTGATACATCAAAAGGATTTTATAGAACAATGGTTGATTTCTGCTTGACAGTGACATCGGCATGATGTCATTACTGCCTCGGTTTTATTTGACGCCAATGCACGGCGTTCCCTTTACTACGCTGATGTTGGATAACTAGAACGTAGGGGCTTTTATATTGCTCATTATTGGACTTGTTTTTGATTTTCTTGTTAGATGTGATCAAGTGCTTCTCCATCGCATGTATGCTAATACATTTTAAAAATGGCACAATAAGACACATAGTCCCTCACCAATACACCGTCAGACATGTCTGCTGCAACAGTAAGACTGCCCACTGACCGGGATTAGTTTGAGTTATTATGACTCTCCAGGAACAAGCAGGAATGAGTCTTCACATATGGGTACGTCGGTACCGACGGAGTTCGCGCGGGAACGCTTCCCAGCGTCCAATCAAAAAGCTTTTGGAAGCATCCCACCACGCCTGCGTGCTGCCTTCCCGCCTTCCCAACTGCCTCTCCTCAGTTTTCGTCTTTCCGCGGAGCCGGCAGGACGTCCTCCTGTCACCGCAGAAAATTCTTCTTTTATTTTTTTAGTTTTCTTGTGGTCGTGGCTGCCTTTCCCGACGCCACCGGTACCGCCGGTGTTTTTTTTTTTTCTTGTAAAATTTTCCTTTTTAAGGAATATTTTTTTCTTCCTTAGTGTCTCACGGTTTCTCAGGCCTTCTAGGCCTCTCTATTTCCTTCATGGAACCGCCAGCCACTTTCCCCAAGAAATGTACAAAATGTGGCGGTACAACTTTATTTTTAGTCACTCACAATTGGTGTCTAACCTCCTTGGGTCCTGACCATTTTCCTTCGGAGCCCTCGGGCAATAGTATTTTGAGAAGAAGTTTTCAACATCGAGTTCCCCTCGACACGCTCAGGGCACCGACCATATCTTCTTTTCCACAGGATCAGGTAACCCAAAAACAGTCTGTTTAAGACTAGCCAGTCCTCGAGCGGCAGTTCTCATGCACAGCATAGAGATGCCTCCGGCCTTGTCCTCGAGAATCCACTGGCTTCAAAACCCCGGTGGGAGTCTTCGGCCTCCAAAGCCTGTGTGGGGTTTCAGATTGTTCCTGAGGTTCACCCCTCACAGAACATACCTGAGCCATGCCCGGTGGTGGCATCCGCTTCGAGCGGTACCGATACCCCGACATCGGCACTGGTGTTGGATGAAACATTCCTCACCAAGGATCGTCGTCTGGCGTCCTCGGTACCTACGGGCCCGGTGGATACGCTTCAGACCGACTTTCCAGTATCGGTACCGACACCGATATTAGTACCGACGTCGGTACCCTCCAGACGTGCATTGATAGACTCGCTTCCTTCGATGCCGAGTCTGGAATCGATCTCCAGTCTGGAGGACTGGGTACCGACTCTCCTTGGTACCGACTCCCATCGGTACCGAAGGCTCGGCTCCGATACTTCGGATCCGCAACTCTCGGTTCCTCCGATACCGTTAGAGTTGCCACCGGCTGGCCTTCATCCACCGGGATCAGATACGGTACCGAAGTCGGTACTGATATCCACTTTACCTTTGTTGTCGGTACCTTCCATGCTTCTCTCGTCAGGCTCGCTTCCCTCGATGCCAAGTTTGGAATCGATCCCTAGCATGGACGACCTGTTACAGACTGTCGCTGGCCCTGACCTGCAGTACCAGCAACCACCATCTAAGGATCCCATACTGCACCATTCAGGATCTTCTATTCCTATAGACTTAGATAGATCCTTCGGTACCAACGCTAGTTCTTCATCAGATCTAGCCTATCCAAGGGAAGTTCCCTCTGGGGATCCTTCTTTCCAGACTTTCCTCCTGGATATGGCAAAATCACTTGCCATTCCTATTCCTGGACAAGATCCTACACATGGGAATACAGAATACCTCTCTGTTCCTAGCAAAGTAAAGGAGAACATAATGCTTCCTTTGCATCATTCTTTGCAGGATCTCCTTCTACGAATGTGGGCAGCTCCTTTAAAGGTACCCCCACCTTCTAGAGCAACTGATCTTCTATATCAGGTGCCCCCCTCTCCAGAATTTCAAAAGACTCAACTTCCTCATCATTCCATTGTGGTAGAATCAGCAATGAGGCGAGTGAAGAGTAATAAAAAGCACTCTTCTTGTCCGCCAGGTCATGAGTCTAAGACACTAGATGCCTTTGGACGTCAAACCTTCCAGACATCCATGCTTTCAGCAAGAATTCTCTCATATATTTTTTATATGGGTCTATCTCTTGAGGAGATCACAAGGCAATTACATCTTTTGACTCCTTTTCTTCAAGAGCCCAGATGTACAGACTATTCCTCACTGGTTAGTCATACTCAAAATATCTCTAGGTTTCTTACTCGTGCTACCCTAGACTCCTTTGAGTCTGTTAGCAGGACTTCTGCTATAGCTATAGGGGCACGACGTAGAGCCTGGCTTCAAGCCTCTGACTTGGACAAATGGGCACAAGAAAGACTGGGAAATACTCCTTGCACTGGAGAAAATCTCTTCAACAAGGAGTCTTTACTTCAGGTTACTCAGTTATCCACTGACTTTCCTTTTTCCAGAGGCTGTTCTATGCCTTCTTCTTTCCCAGTAGGTAGGAAATGTCCTACCAAACTTTCTTCACCTAGGGGGAGAAGGTTTTACCCATCATCTGCCCATCATTCAGATGTTCCCAAATGGGGGAAACATCGCCCTGGTCTGAAGAATCCACAACCTCAACAGGGTCAACAAACCCAGCAGTCGCAGGGTTTCAAATAGATCATTGTCCCTTTTGGTTGGGGGTTAGGATAGCAGTCTGCTTCTTTTCACTTGAAGTATCTGCACTAATTTTCATCCTAACCTACCTAGATATCTCTTCATGAGACATCTTTCTCTAACTCTAAGAGTCTTTATGATGATCATGCCCATAATCAATAGATATTCCTCTTCCTCTTGGAGGAAAGAGAGGTAGCAACTATCAATAGACAGTTGTTTCCCTGTACTGGCATGTATCATCTCATCCGTCCGAGACCTCCTCCATAATCGGTCTCTTGCAACTCTGTCTTGCCTCCCTCTTACTACAACATTTGCTTTGTAAGAGTGGCTCTTTAAACGGGTAAGCCCCTATGGTCCTCTACCTGTTCTACCGGGGGATTCTCCCTTCTGGAGTTGTCTCCCCCCCCCCCCCCTTGTTACCTTACAGCAGCTCATCAGACTATAGGAAGTCCTACCATGTCTGTTGTTTTCTTTTTCCCAGTCTAAAAAAGGAAGAGGGAAAAGAACTTTTCTATGCTACTCTGGTAGTTGCTGCAGATACAGCAATTCCTAGTGGTT
The DNA here is from genome assembly GCA_033557465.1 of Ichthyophis bannanicus. Taxonomy (NCBI): domain Eukaryota; kingdom Metazoa; phylum Chordata; class Amphibia; order Gymnophiona; family Ichthyophiidae; genus Ichthyophis; species Ichthyophis bannanicus. The sequence continues at coordinate 921,144,112 of CM066032.1, read as the reverse complement.
AAGCCACTGGTTTTTGTTTCACTACAGAACCAGGGATTCCCCTCCACTAGCAATCCTCTTCGCCTCAGTGCTAAGTCCCAAACAGGTTATCAACCTCCTTTGGGAAACCCTATTATCACAGTCTGGTTGGTTAACTTCTATTCTTCGCCCCCTTGTCCTTGGCAGGATAGTTGGTTACCTGCTGGCTTTTCACAGCCAGTTTTTTCTTCCAACCAACCTGCAGCATGCTCTCTGCATCTCTACAGAGTAGCTTTGCACTATGGGCCTTGCTAGAGAGCATTAGTATCTTGCCTAGCAGATAACCCCAGATGGTTAGGGGGGGTTCCCCCAGTCCTATCCATGTCTGGCAGGTATTCCCTACCCTTACCATCTCATCTTAAATCTCTTTTAAGGCATACGCCTCAGGCCTTTCATTACGTGAAAAACTTAAGGAGGGCCAAATCCCTAGCTTGGCCCATATCTCCTTGGGTCTTCTCGTCAGAGGTAAATTTCTTCAATGGCAGCTAGAGGACGCCTAATACCCTTCTTGCCCTCATAGGCGGGTCACAAGGGTATCTTCCTCCAGAGGCGTCCTCTCTCCATTCTCCATACTGCAATTCTGGAGATACCTGGACTTCCTGTCTGCAGACTGAAGTTATCCTCTGCCATTTTCACGTAGGCCATCCTGGTTATTCAAGAGCTCAAATTCTGCAGGGAATTCAGACTTCTTCTTGTCAGGGAGACCTCTCCTCTGACTCTGCCATAACCAGGAAAAGAGGATTCTCTATGTATCTATTCAAGCAGGTATCAACCTTCTTGCTGTCAGATAAATCTTTCTCTCTCCCTATATCCCTAGGGGGGATGAGGTTTTATGGACATCTCTCCACCCTTATACCTCGAGACATGTGTCTATATGCCTGCCTATTCATATAGGTATATATATATATAGATAGATAGATAGATAGATAGATAGATAGATACATATATATATATACTTATCTATATCTATCGCTGTGTCTTCTGCCCATACATATCTCTTATAGTTATATACCTATATACCCTCTAGGTGTATATATTTAAAAAAAAAAAAATATATATATATATATATATATATATATATTTATAGTTATAATGAGATATATTTTTAGATAGATCTGTATCCATCTACTTATCTATCTGTCTGTCAGGTTCAGATATCCCTACATTCCTATATAAGCCTGACAGATGGGCACTACCTCTATCAGTGCTGTACCAGCATTCTTAGAGGGCTACAGCTATAACCACTTCCTGTGGTAATTAAAAAATTTTTCCTTACCATAACCTTTCAGGTTAGGTACTCCTGAAGCACTCCATGTACCTTTTTTCTTTCCTAATTGACCCCATTTAGGAAAGACATTGCGGTGCTTCAGTTACTCTAAAGCTTAGCGCTCCTGAGTCTGTTCTTACTTTCTTATCAGATACAAGGGTCTCCATACCCATTCCTAATCGTCTCTCCGGGCCAGTCCAGGACATCTTGGGTGGTCAATCCGCTCCAGCAGCTGAGGACTGGAATCTGAAAGGTTTTCCTGACAGCCTATCCAGCTCCCCTAGGTGTCAGCTAACCAGTCTTACAGTCCTCAGCAGCTGAGCTGGACGTTGTTGGAACAGCTCCCCAGGAATTCGATTAGGAAAGGGTCTGATTTGGCTACAGTTTTCTTCTCTGTTAGAGGGGTCAGCTTTTACTTTCAGGCTGTGGTTTTTAGATACCGGGCTGTGTGTAAAAAAAGAAAAAAAAAGAAATGTGATCCTTTCAAACGGATTTGGTTCCCATATGCCCAGAATCAGAATCTCTTAGTAGAGCAGAACAGAGACAGCATACTCTGAAGGGGCTCTGCCCCAGTGATAACGCGAGTGGTCGGGGAAGCTCCTCTTGACCCTCGGTGCCTGGTCTTAACGAGGTAGAGCCTGCCTCTTTCAGATCATAGCGATTCGGCATCGGCTAAGCAGGCCTGGGAGCCCCAGTGTCCTCTCCCTGCATTTCACAGCATCCTCGCCTCTGCTTCCCGTTAGCTACGTCGCAGCACTGCTGGGAGGATTGCTGGAGCTCCGATCCTTCTACACGTGGTGAGTCTCCTTGGGGTACTTTTGTTTGGTGTTTAAGCTATTCTGGTACCTGACCGCGGGGTTTTAGTTTCGCAGCGGGTCTTTTCCTACACACGTGGTTTTTGTGCTGTATTTGGGGGGTTTCGTTTTGTGGCGGTTCAAAGGGGATCTTTGCGATCGGCCTTGTTGCTTTCGGGAGTGTGTGTTATTGCGGTACTAACATGGAGAATATTGCCTCAGGGTCTGATCTCCATTTGCCTCCCGGTGCAGGGGAAAGCGCGGGAACGGCGGCCATTTTGTTGGATTCGGCCGGTGCTCCCGCGTCCCTTCTTAAGCCGCACAAATGAAAATCGAAGTTTTTGAAGCAGTCTGTACTCCCAGAGCAGAAGCAACAGCCTAGTCCTGCAGTGCAGGACTCTCCAAGTACTTATTTTTCTCCGGAGTTTATTCTGTCTATGCATCAGGCTTATCTCCTGAGGCAGACTCGGGGCTCTCTTCCTCCTAACCCTGACAACTTTTTTGGTTCAATGGCAGCGGCTTCCTCAGAGGTGCACTTGGGGGAATCTAGCTCTGCGGTGCTGCCAAGTAAAGACCAAACTACGGAACATACTGAGGTTCCTAGTGTGTCCTCCCCAGATGTGGAAGAAGGGGATTTTCTCTCTGTTCCAGGCTTAGATCCTTAGTCCGGGGATTTGGAGGAAGGCGAGCTAGCTCCTGGGGAGGATCCCAATGTATTTCGCATGTTCCGTAAGGAGGAGCTGGGTGCTTTAATCTCTCAATCACTTTCGGCTTTGAATTTAGTTCTGCCAGCCGTTCAGCAGGAGCCCTTGGAAGATCCTTTGCTACAAGGGTTCAGAGGTGAAAACAAGTGTTTCCCTGTACATCGGGTTATCAAACAGATGATAGAAGCTGAATGGGAGTTCCCGGAGGCGTCCCTCCGGGGCGGTCGCTCGATGGCTCGGCTTTATCCGATGCCTCAGGAAGAGAAAGACTTGTTGCGTATGCCTAAAGTGGACGCTCTCGTGTCGGCTGTCACTCGAAAGACCACCATTCCTTTAGAGGGAGGTACGGCTCTCAAGGATTTGCAGGATCGCCGTTTGGAGGCGCTTTTGAAGCAGGCCTTTGATTCTAGTGCCTTAGCCCTTCAAGCCTCTATTTGTGGTGCTTATGTGTCTAGAGCCTCCATCCGCTGGCTGCAGGGGGAGCAGACTTCGGAGAGCGTGGAGGACTCCTCTGCGGCCGTGGCGAAGCTGGAATCGGCGGCTGCCTATCAAGCTGATGCCTTTTATGACTTGATTCGCATCTCTACTAAGGCTATGTCGTCCGTCATTGCGGCGAGACGTTTCCTTTGGCTTCGAAATTGGGCGGCAGATGCTTCGTCCAAGGCACGCCTAAGTAAGTTGCCATACAAGGGCAAGTTGTTGTTTGGGGAGGCTTTAGACAAGATTGTTAAAGATTTGGGTGACTCCAAAGGGGGGCGGCTGCCGGAAGACCGCCTGTGAGCTTCTAGGCCGGGGTCCTTGCAGCGGGGACAAGGTCGAGACTTTCGCAGGTTCCGCGGCGCCCGTTTCACGCCGTATCAGCGGGGTCGGTTTGTTTCCAGAGGTCATTCCTTTCGGGGATCCCGAGGTTTCGGTAGGGGCTACTTTGGTACCCAGCAGGCTGCGACCAAAAACTCCCAATGAAGTGAGGCCGGTCCAGGTGGGAGTTCCTGTGGGAGGTCAGTTGCAGCTGTTCCTTTCCGCCTGGGCCAGTATAACCACGGACCAATGGGTTCTAGAGATTATCAGAGACGGCTATGCCTTGGAATTCGCGCAAAGGGTTCCCGACTCGTTCGCCCGGTCTCCGTGTGGTCCGCAGGCAAAGAGGAGGGCGGTTGCGGAGACGCTCCGCCGACTGTTGTTGCTTCAAGCAGTGGTCCCGGTGCCTGCGGACCAGTGCGGATTCGGTCGATACTTGATTTATTTTGTGGTTCCAGAGAAAGAAGGTTCTTTTCGTCCTATTCTGGACCTCAAACACGTGAATCGGTGTTTGCGAATGCCTCATTTTCGGATGGAGACCTTACGATCGGTAATTCGATCAGTTCAGCCAGGCGAGTTTCTGGCTTCCATAGACCTTACCAAGGCCTACCTGCACATTCCTATCCGGACCGAGCATCAGCGGTATCTCCGTTTCGCGGTGCCCATGGGTCATTTTCAGTTTCGAGCTTTGCCGTTTGGACTTGCCACGGCTCCTCGCACCTTCACCAAGGTGATGGTGGTAGTAGCGGCTGCACTCCGAAAGGAAGGGATTCAGGTTCATACCTACTTGGACGATTGGTTGATAAGGGCGCAGTCGCGAACGGACTCTCTGTCGGCCACGGCGCGCGTGGTGCAGGTTTTGGAGCAGCTTGGTTGGGTCATCAACCATGCAAAGAGCCATTTGGCACCCGTGCAGCAGTTGACGTATCTGGGGGCTCTCTTCGACACGGCAGTGGCGTCGGTGTTTCTGCCAGAAGACAGGGTGCAGAAGATCTTACGGCAGGTGACATCCTTTCTGCGGATCAAGGCTCCGACAGCTTGGCGATACCTACAGTTGCTGGGGTCCATGTCGGCGGCTTTGGATTTGGTGCCGTGGGCTCGAGCTCACATGCGGCCACTGCAAAGCACATTGTTGTCCCGCTGGTCCCCTCAACACCATCCTCTCTCATGCAGGTTAGTCTGTCCAGAGGCCGTGCGTCTCAGCTTGCAATGGTGGGCGATTCCAGCCCATCTTCGAGCGGGAGTTCCTCTGGAGGTGTCGCACTGGGTGTTACGACGGACGCCAGCCTCTCCGGGTGGGGAAGCGCATTGTCTGGGTCGAGTGACTCAGGGTGTGTGGTCGCCAGAGGAGCAGTCCTGGTCGATCAATCGTCTGGAACTCAGAGCGGTTCGTCTTGCACTGTTGGCCTTTGTGGAAGTGCTGGTCGGGCAGGCAGTGCGGGTTTTCTCAGACAATCAGGTAACGGTTTCTTACATCAACAGGCAGGGGGCACGGGCAGTGCTCTGCTGCTGGAAGAGTGCCTGCTCTTGTTTCAGTGGGCGGAAGCTCATCTCGTGGCGATATCGGCAGCTCACGTGGCCGGCAAGGACAACGTGCAGGCGGATTTTCTCATTCGTCATCGTCTAGATCCCGGGGAATGGGAGCTGGACGAGGAGGTTTTTCGAATGATTGCTCGGCGATGGGGGCAGCCTGTTCTCGACCTGATGGCTACCCAGGCCAATGCCAAGGCCGCGCGGTTTTACAGCCGCCGCAGGGAACACATGTCGGAAGGTCTAGACGGTCTGGTACAGCCCTGGTCTCAGCATCAGCTCCTGTTTGTGTTTCCGCCATGGCCGCTTTTGGGAAGAGTAATCCAACGGGCGGCTGCTCACAGGGGTCCAGTGATTCTGGTAGCTCCGGATTGGCCTTGGCGACCGTGGTATGCCGACCTAATGCGGCTGCTCGTAAGCGCCTCCCTGCAGGCTCCCCGAACGCAGCGATCTCTTGAGACAAGGTCCGGTATTCATGCCAGAAGTGTAACGATTCTGTCTTACGGCTTGGCTCTTGAACGGCGCAGATTGCAACGCAAGGGCTACTCAACCGCAGTGATAGCGACTCTGTTGCAGTCCAAACGGCGTTCTACGTCGTTGGCTTACATTAGAGTTTGGCGTTTGTTTGAAGCTTGGTGCGTTGAGCGTAACGCTTTGCCGAATCGAGCATTGATACCAGATATTTTGGGTTTCCTTCAAGGAGGTTTGGAGAAAGGTTTGGCACTTAGTACCTTGCGCGTTCAGGTGGCGGCACTGGCTTGTTACAGAGGAAAAGTACAGGGCAGGCCGCTTGCTTCTCATCCGGATGTGCTCCGTTTCCTTCGGGCTGCTAAAAACATTCGGCCTCCGAGGCGCCCGGTTGTTCCTCCGTGGGATTTGAACCTGGTGTTACAGGCGTTGTCGGATCCGGCGTTTGTCGGTCATAGATCGGGGCACCTGAGGGAGTTGTCCTGGAAGACAGCTTTCCTGGTGGCTTTGTGTTCGGCGAGGAGGATTTCCGATCTTCAGGCGCTGTCCTGCAAGGAGCCGTTCCTTCATTTTACGGCAGAAAGAGTGGTGCTGAGACCGGTACCTTCTTTTCTGCCAAAGGTGGTTTCGCCGTTTCACATCAACCAGGTGGTTTCTCTTCCTACTTTCGGGGACTTGGGAACCGGTGTCTTGGATCGGGCTCTTAGGCGGTTGGACTTGGGCCGTGTGTTGCGCAAGTATATCAAGGTGACAGCGTCTTTTCGTCAGTCCGACAGGTTGTTTGTTCTTTACGGTGGCACAGCGAAGGGTAAGGCGGCCACCAAAGCATCGATCGCTCACTGGGTAAAACATGCGATTCGCGTGGCGTACGAGGCGAGCGGTACGCTGCTTCCTCAGGGTCTGTGGGCTCATTCAACCAGAGGTCAGGCTACCTCTTGGGCGGAGTATGCGTTAATTCCGCCGGTGGACATTTGTCGAGCGGCTACGTGGTCCTCTCTGCACACGTTTGGGAAGCACTATCGGTTGGATGTTCAAGCGCAGGATGATGCCAGAGTGGGCGCGGCGGCGCTCGTAGCAGGTCTTGCAGGTCCCTCCCGGATTTAAGTACTGCTTTGGTACTTCCCAAGATGTCCTGGACTGGCCCGGAGAGACGATTAGGAAGAAGAAATTAGGCCTTACCTGCTAATTGTCTTTCCTTGAGTTCTCTCCGGGCCAGTCCAGGACCCTCCCTTAGTGTATCTGCGAGTTTTGCTGGCGTATGCTGTATGTGTTCAAGAGTTTTCGTTCGGTCAAGGAGCTGTGCAATGCAGTGCTTTAGGATGCTGAGGGTCCCTTGGGAAGGGGGGCCGTCAGAAATAAGCAAAAAAAAAAAAAAGAGAGTGTGCAATTACAGCAGAACAGATTTTTTGCCCGTGACACTGCTTCGCGGAAGGGGCTGTCTGTCTGTGTAAGTCCTCGTGCCGAGAGGGATTGGGTGAGGACAACTTTGTCTACATTTGTAACTTTCGAAGGGGCACGCCGTTTTCGCCTAGTTTTGTTTCTGGTTTTACTTAGGTTATAGGTGTTCTTAGCGTTAGCTTATCTGCTTTGTTACCGGGAGACTGGTTAGCTGACACCTAGGGGAGCTGGATAGGCTGTCAGGAAAACCTTTCAGATTCCAGTCCTCAGCTGCTGGAGCGGATTGACCACCCAAGATGTCCTGGACTGGCCCGGAGAGAACTCAAGGAAAGACAATTAGCAGGTAAGGCCTAATTTCTTCTTTCTCCCCTACATGGACTGATTCCAACCCCAGTCCAGTTAGGTCAGACTCATTTTTTCTCTTGGTCCAAGGTTTGTACTGTTTTTGGACCAAAACAGCTTAAGCTTTCTTTCATAGTACTTCTGCGTCTCCGCTGAAGCTCTACATCTTATACTACCCCCGTTTTTTCCCCTGGGGCTATTTCTCACCCTGAAGGGTTCTGACCTCCACTTGTTTTTGTTCTACTTTATTACCTCTACTTCTCTGTGAGGTACCCCTTGAGCACATTCACTGGCTCTTCTAACAGATCCATATGTAGCTCAGTGGACTTGTGCAGTGCCAACAAGGGAGGCCCAGATCACAATATTATACTACTAAATGCCCTCTGTACAGGGTCTTCCCCTTTTGAAGCCCTGTTCTAGCTAGCTGTTCCACAGCTCCTTTTCTGTATTCAACTCCTACCCTCCATCCCCAGGATGCCTGATGTCCTGAGGAATAGCATGGCTCGTTCTAGACTTGCAACATGCTAGGACTCCCTCTGGGCATTTGAGCTTGGGAGTCCCCATATGTGAAGACTCATTCCTGCTGTTTCCTGGAGATAGCACAGTTACTTACCTGTAACAGGTGATCTCTGGGAACAGCAGGAATAAGTCTTCACAACCCACCCACCTCCCCTAGGAGTTGCTGTTTCTCTATCTCTATCTATCTCCAGCAACAAGCAGGAATGAGTCTTCAAATATGGGTACGTCGGTACCGACGGAGCCTGCACGGGAATGCTCCCCAGCATCCAATCAGAAAGCTTTTGGGAGCATCCCTCGCGCCTGCGCGCTGACTTCCCGCCTTTCCCATTGCCTCTCCTCAGTTTTCGTTTTTCCGCGGAGCCGACAGGACGTCCTCCTGTCACCGCAGAAACTTTTCTCTTTAAAATTCTTATTTCCTTGCTTTCTTGTGATCGCGGCTGTTCTTCCCGCCGATACCGGTACCGCCGGTGTTTTATTCTTTTCTTTTTCTAAAATTAGAGAGATTTTTTCTCCTCAGTTTTTTGTCTTAACTTTTTGGGCCTACCAGGCCTCTCCAACATGGAGTCTTCTTCCCCTAAGAAGTGCCTTCATTGTGGAAACATAGTTTTCTTTTTAGACTCCAAGGCTTGGTGTCTAACCTGTTTGGGTCCTGACCCTTTTTCCCCTGAACCATCAGGCTGTTCTATTGGGAGAAGACCTTCCCTTTTTTGAGTTTCCCTCAATGCCGTTTTTCCTCCGGAGGTGAGGACACCGTTTTTTTCTTCTCTCCAGGATCAGGTAACCCACAAACAGTCTGTTAAGACTAGCCAATTCTTGAAGGGTAAGTCTCATGCTCAGCATGATGACGGCTCCGGCCTTGCCCTCAAGATCCCATTGGCAATAAAACCCTGGCGGGAGTCTTCGGGCTCCAAAGCATTCACGGGGTTTCAGGTTGTTCCTGGGGCTCACCCCTCACAGAACATACCTGAGCCGTGCCAGGGGGTGGTATCCGCTTCGAGCGGTACCGATAACCCGGCACTGGCACCGGTGTCGAGTGCTGCACTCTTCACCAGGGATCGTCATCTGGTGTCCTCGGTACCTTCGGGGCCGATCGATACGACCCAGATTGGCTTTCCTGTATCTCCGCCATGCTCGGGGTTGGTACCAGCTTCGAGCGGTACCGATACCCCGGCATCGGCATCGGTGTCGAGTGTTCCACTCTTCACCAGGGATCGTCATCTACTATCCTCGGTACCTTCGGGACCGATCGATACCACCCAGATTGACTTTCCTCTCTCTTCACCATGTTCGGAGTTGGTATCGGCTTCGAGCGGTACCGATACTCCGGTGGCGGCATCGGTGTCGAGTATTCCTCTCTTCGCCAGGAATTGTCATCAGACATCCTCGGTACCTTCGGTACCGATCGATACCACTCTGATTGACTTTCCTGTATCTGCATCGCCGATACCACCACCAATGTCGGTACCTTCTAGGCATGCATCGATAGACCTGCTCCCCTCGATGCTGAGCCTGAAATCGATATCCAGTCTAGATAACTTGGTACCGACGCGTTTGGGAACCGACCTACATCGTTCCCGATTATGCAGTACCGAGGATATTTACCAAGCCTCTCTGGTTACCTCGGTACCGCTTCAGCAGCCTCCGATACCTGCTTCGAGGGCATTACCGTGTCCGATACCGCTATCGGTATCGATGTCGATTCCTGCAGTTCCATCGGTACCATCGATCCTGTCTATGCCTAGCTTGGAATCGATACCGAGAACCGATGATGCAGTACTAACTGCCTCGAATCAGAACTGTCAGTATCATTCTCAGTCTAGCAGGATTCTTTTTCTGCACCAGTCCAGTATGTCTTCTGGTGCTAAAGCTGCTTCTTCAACCTCAGCCTACCCAGGAATAGTTCCTATTGGAGATCCTTCTTTTCAGAAATTTCTCCTTGACATGACAACCTTTCTTGCCATTCCTATTCCTGGCTCTACTCTTAATCAAGATCCTGCAGAAAAGGAAAATATAATGCTTCCTTTACATCATTCTTTGCAGGACCTTCTTCTGAGGATTTGGGAATCACCTTTAAGGGTTCCTTGGCCTTCTACAGCCACTGATGTTCTGTATCAGGTGCCTCCCTCTCCGGGCTTTCAGAAAAACCAACTTCCACATCATTCCCTTGTAGTGGAATCAGCAATGAGGAAGGTAAGAAGCAAGAAGAAGCACTCTTCTTATCCGCCAGGTCGTGCATCCAAGGCACTTGATGCCTTTGGACGTCAAACCTTCCAAACTTCTATGCTGGCTTCAAGGATTATCTCATATATTTTTTATATGAGCCTGACACTTCAGGAAATCACAGAGAAATTATCTCTTTTGTCCCCTTTTTTGTCAGAGCCTAAGGCCACTGACTATTCCTTGCTTCTTAATCATAGCAGGAATATCTCTTGGTTTCTTTCTCGTGCTTCTCTAGACTCTTTTGAGATTGTTAGCAGATCCTCTGCTATTGCCATTGGAGCACGTCGTACAGCCTAGCTGCAAGCTTCAGACTTGAGCAGATGGGCACAACATACACTGGGTAACTCTCCTTGTACTGGAGAAAATCTCTTCAATAAAGAGGCTTTACGTCAGGTTGCTCATTGCTCCACTGACTTCCCTGGTTCTGGAAACCATCCCAAGCCTTCTTTTTCCCCAGGACGTCGGAAATGTCCTACCAAACCTTCTTTCCCTAAGAAAAGAAGGTTTCACCCTTCTCCTGCTCATCCTCCAGATGTACCCAAACAAGGGACATCTCATCCTAGTCTGAAGTCTCCAGACTCTAGCCAGTCTACTCATAACCAGCAACCATAGGTTCCTGTGTATTGCAATCTACAGTTAACTTCTTCCTAGCAGAAGTTTATTCTTCAACTCTACCCTGTTTTTTTCTTTTTCAGTATGCTAAGCTGTTAGGATACTTTTGTCCATAGGTTACAGAATTCTCCCCTTCTTACTACCACGAAGGGAGGTTACAACTATCCCATGATAGTTTCTGTTCCCATATGGATATCTTTTCCTTCAGCTGACTTACCATATGGTAAGTCACTTTCCAACCCCCTTTCTTCCAGGGTTTCCCCTGTTTGAGTTGGTACCATACTGAAATACTTCCCTTTCTTTCCAGTGTAGACTTTTTGTTATCCTTCAATGCATGCTCTGAACAACTCATCAGAAAGGGACGGGAATCTCTCTGCTCCCTTTGTCTGTTTTCTCTCTGTTTTCATACAGAAGAATCCCCTCTGCTGTTTTGTTCAGTTGCTGTATATGCAGGAGTTCCAGTGATTACTTTAATGCTCATTGCAAGCTACTTTCCACTATCTTGCATAATACTATTCACTACAGGTTATCTTCTTCTAGCCATATCCTTGCCTAGGATGTGGCAACACACCTGACTTATGTCAGTTTTTTCTTATAATCCTCCTGCACAATGCTCTCTGCAATCTTCAGAGAAGCTTTCTACTATGGGCCCTTGCTACAGAGCATTGGACTTTGTCTCTGAAGGTTTCTCCATATAGTAGAAAAAGTTTATATAATCATTCCATAGCGTGAATGTCCAAGGAGTTCCCAATCTTGCAGGAATCTACCCCTTTTTCCTTACAGCTTGGCATTATGCTCTTCTGCTCCACTTGGACGACGCATACTCTTTTACGGTACATGATACCCCTGTGTCCCTTGGCTGGGTCATCCTGGTGTCTTAGTCTATGCGTTTTGTTTTTTGTCCTTTGGACATGCCAGAGTCCTAAAGTACTCCTGACGTGCTCTTGCCAGACTGATATTACCCTCTGTTTTTTCACGCAACCATACTGGTTATTCCACTGAACTACATTCCTGCACCACACAAATAGATTCTCTATATATCTTCAGGTGGTTTTTACCCCCTCATTATTAGATGAATCTTTCCCATCACATTCCCCATGTGAATGTTTTTGTGGGGCTCAGTTGCAGGCATGTCTCCGCAGACTTATTTTCGTGTATGTATATGTCCTATACATACATATTTTTGTAGTCTGTGTGGGCATAAGTCATGCCCATATATATATATATATATATATATATATATATATATATATATATATATATATATATATATACACACCTATATATCTATATATATCACACATATCTAGACATATATACACTTATATTATAGATATGTATGTCTCTCCATATATATATATATGTATGTGCCCATGGGGAGATGTCCATAGGACGCTAAGTATTACCTACTATCTCCCTAACTGTCTGTGCTATAAAGTTTTTCCCTTCTTAAGGGGTCCAGACAGTCCACTTGCCTATTCCCATACGGCTCAGTAAGTGGGAGCGGTTATACACAATATTATTGCTGTGATGTTAACAGCTTCTATTTTTGTTATAGATCTCCCTGTCTATGAAGTATCAAACTTTAATGTCTTCCTATCTCTTACCAGCTAGGGAAGACAGTGTACATCTTCCGTATTTTGAGTACACTTCTCTTCTCCTTGGGAATAGGGTTTTTTTTTCCATACCCCTCTTCCCTTTAGGACTGCCCATTCTAGGTTTGGAACTTCATCCTCACTGCTGTGAAGTTACCTTGAGGATTTCGCTACTGCATCTACAGTACACTCCATCACAGTTCTACTTCCTACAATCCAGTAGGTAAGCTCTATATTGTGCTAGTTCATTAAATTTTTTAATGATACTTGACATACCTTTTAAAGACCTTTTTCCCTGTAGTCTTTAGATTCGCTGTTCCTCTACAGCTCTTCTCTATTCAACTCCTACCCCCCATCCCTCAGGGGATGCCGGGGATCCAGGTTTGGGAAATGCCGTCCTGTTCCAGGGATACGCATTTTATGGGATCTCCCCTGGCATCCACAGCTAGGGAGTCCCCATATGTGAAGACTCATTCCTGCTTGTTCCTGGAGATAGCACAGTTACTTACCTGTAACAGGTGATCTCTGGGAACAGCAGGAATTAGTCTTCACAACCCACCCACCTCCCCTAGGAGTTGTATCTATCTATTTCCTTTCCTCTTTCTCTCCTTCTGTCTCAGCTATGAAACTCAACTGAGGAGAGGCAGTGGGAAAGGCGGGAAGTCAGCGCGCAGGCGCGAGGGATGCTCCCAAAAGCTTTCTGATTGGATGCTGGGGAGCATTCCCGTGCAGGCTCCGTCGGTACCGACATACCCATATGTGAAGACTAATTCCTGCTGTTCCCAGAGATCACCTGTTACAGGTAAGTAACTGTGTTTGCCCTTCCTTGCTCTCTCTCTCTCTCTCTTTGTCTCAGCTTTAAAACTTAACTGAGGAGAGGCAGTTGGGAAGGCGGGAAGGCAGCACGCAGGCGTGGTGGGATGCTTCCAAAAGCTTTCTGATTGGACGCTGGGAAGCGTTCCCGCGCGGACTCCGTCGTTACCGACGTACCCATATGTGAAGACTTATTCCTGCTGTTCCCAGAGATCACCTGTTACAGGTAAGTAACTGTGCTTTCCTGGAATACCTCAGGATGGCTCCTACAACACGTCCTCCTCACACTATGTATAATGCTATCTTTTATGGAATGTACCCGTTCGTTTCAACAGTGTGATACTACTTGGTTCCGCCTATGGACGTCTTTTCATAATACTGAATGCATTGTGTATTTTTAGGTGTCTACGGCACTGTTATTTTGCTCACCTTGATATAATTTTGGTGAGTAGCAACTCTTTGATTGTTTCACTACATGTTTTTTCTCTGATAATGTTATGGACTAAGGCTGTACAGTCTGGTGTTTTCTAATATAAGCTTCCCATTATTACTCTGATACATGTTACATATGACTCATTGTCTCATGTGCCTCTGAACATGTTTTCTAGAACATGCCACTAGCAGTTATTATATGTGGTTTTTTCTGGAAGGTTTTATTATATTGTTCAGGTATTATTACTGCTTTCATCTCCACTACTGAGTTTTATGGCTTTTATTTGCCTTTTAATATGCATGTTAAATTGATTGTTTTATTATTTTATTATTTTATGTATTTTAGAGGTCAGTTACCCCTGAAGAAGGCTTCCCGGCCGAAACATGTGTCAGGTTGACCACGTTGGTTTGAATAAAGATCTCTTTCCATGGTTGATCTTTTGTCCTTCTTTTTCAGTGCTTGCTGGCCCTGCAGGAAGGGTGTCCCCCTTGCTCTTGGGGATTAGCGAAGGGGCAGCAATTATGGCCAGGCCGTCTCCAATATCTCTTTGGGTCAGAGTTAACTCCTGCCCACTGACGCTTCTGTCCATACAGGCTGCCTGCTAAAACATAGTAACATAGTAAATGACGGCAGATAAAGACCAGTATGGTCCATCTAGTCTGCCCAGTAAGATGGCAAGTGTAGGTGCACCTGCCGCTCCGTGCAGGCCACCCCTCCCCATGTCTTTGTTTTAGGGGTTAACCCATCGCTCCGTGTAGGACACCCCTGTATGTTGAGAAATTAGTTATTTAAGTTTATTTTGATCTTATCTTGTTGCTGTAAAGGGATCCACTGTGTCTGTGACATGCCATTTTGAATTCTATCACTGTATTTGCCCCCACCACTTCCATCGGGAGGGCACTCCAAGCATCCACTACCCTTTCAGTGAAAAAGTATTTCCTGACATTGCCTTTCAATTTACCCCCTTGCAGCTTCATGTTATGCCCTCTAGTTTTACAGTTTCCCCGTCTTTGGAAGAGGTTTGTTTGTTCATTGTTTCTCTTTAAGTATTTAAAGGTCTGAATAATATCTCCCCTGTCCCTCCTCTCCTCCAGAGTGTACATATTTAGGTCTTCAAGTCTCTTCTCATAAGGCTTCTGATGCAGGCTCCAAATTATTTTGGTTGCCTTCCTCTGAACGGTTTCCAGTCTTTTTATATCCTTTGTAAGATATGGTCTCCAAAACTGAACACAGTATTCCAAGTGGGGCCTCACCAGTGACTTATACAGTGGCATTAGTACCTCTTCCTTTCTGCTGGTAATTCCTCTTCATATGCAACCCAACAACCTCCTGGCCTTTGTCACTGCCTTGTTGCACTGTTTTGCCATCTTGAGATCCACAGAAATAATCACACCAAGGGTCCTTCTCCTGGTTCGTGTACACCAATCTCTGTCCCCCTATCACGTACATTTCACCTGGATTTCTGCTTCCCGAGTGCATGACACTGCACTTCTTCGCATTCAGTCTTAACTGCCAAGCATTAGACCATTCTTCCAGCTTTTGTAGATCTATCCTCATGTTATCCACTCCCTCATGGGAGTCCACTCTGTTGCAAATTTTCATGTCATCTGCAAAAAGACAGACTTTTCCATGCAGTCCTTCAGCAATATCACTCACAAATACATTGAAGAGTGACGGGCCCAGGACCGAACCTTGGGGCACCTCGCTAATCACCCTCCTTTCATCCGAGTGAGCTCCATTTACCATCACCTTCTGTCGTCTGTCAGTCAACCAATTTCTGATCTAGTTCACCACCTTGGGACCCATCCCCAAACTACTGAGTTTATTGATAAGCCTCCTATGAGGAACAGTATCAAAGGCTTTGCTGAAATCTAGGTAGATGACATCCATCGCATGCCCCTGATCTAGTTCTCTGGTCACCCAGTCAAAGAACTCAATTAGATTTGTTTGGCAAGATCGTCCTTTGTTAAAACCATGTTGCCTCAGATCATGCAACCTGTTGGTTTTGAGAAAGTCCACTATGCGCTTTTTCAGAAGCGCCTCCATTACTTTTCCCGCCTCCAAGGTAAGTCTCACGGGCCTGTAGTTTGTCACTTCTTCCCTGTCACCACTTTTGTGAAGAGGTACCACATCCGCCCTTCTCCAGTCCTGAAGAACTACTCCTGTTTCCAAGGATCTGTTGAAAACATCCTTTAACGACCCTGCAAGAACCTCTCTGGGCTCTTTCAGTATCCTGGGATGTATCCCATCCGGTCCCATGGCCTTGTTCACTTTCAGTTTTGCAAGTTGTCCTAACACCACATCTTTAGTGAATGGTGTGGTATCTACCACTCAGTTTGATGTCTGCTGAGGATGCTGACTCAGAAGAATCCCTTGGGGGTCTACCTTGCTGTTCTTCCTGGTTATTCCAGTTGGTTGTCCCTGTTGGACTGTTGAACTTCTCAGGTTCCTGTAGCCTATAACTTCAGAGTCCCATATGTGAGGACTTATTTTCTGTGTGTTCACGGAGAAAGCGTTGTTTCTTAGAAACAAGCAGGAAGTCAGTCCTCACATTTGGGTGATGTCGACACTGATTGAGCCCTGCGCAGAGCATTTCCTCAGTTTTCAAAGTAAACCTTTGGGATATGTCACCATGCATGTATGTTCCCCTTCCTTCCCAAGGGTGCCATCTTGCTCAGTCTTCTTTTTTCTGCGGAACCCAATGGACATTTGTCCTGTTTCCCTGTTAAACTCTTTGCTAAATTCTTGAAAGTTGTGTTTTTTCCCGGTTACATACTGGTTCCTGTTCCTGCCTCGAGATGGCACCAGTTCCGACACTGCTCTCAGCTCCTTTCCCATTTTTTGATCGAGGCTCACCTCAACCGGCGTTTACGCCCTTTTTCGCCTGAAGCTTGTCGATCCCGGCAGGGTGTCTCCCACCATGTCTCCTGGTGGGTTCAAAAAATGTGACTGATGCAGTTAAACCATGTCAGTAACTGACACCCACAACTGCTGCCTTCGTTGCCTGGGACCCCAGACCATGAGAGCACCTCCTGTGACCTGTGCCAGGCCATGGCTCCAAAACCCAATAAACTGAGGTTAGAGTTGCAAGAGAAATTGTTCCCAAAATCCAACTCGACACCGGCCTCCCCAATGCCGAACTCCAATCCCAGTGCTTCCTGTGAGGCCTGGGCGTCCTCGGAGTCCTGCTTTGGTGGCTTCTCCGAGAAGGCCACCTGACCACGAGCGAAAGAAGAAAAGGTCCTCAAAGTCTGTCTAGGAACCACCAGAGAAACCCAGAAAAAACCCTTGGAGGGACTCAGGCGGCTGCAAGCAGTGCCCTACCAAGGTCCTCAAAAAGGATTCCTTGGCTGGCGTTGACTGTACAAAATTCCTTGCGGCCATAGTCCTTGTTGGGGGTGCACTCGTGAGAGTGCCTGCGCCGGACCCTAGATCCTCTGTGCCCGTGCTGAAAGCTGTGGAGCCTTCTTGCTTGGAAACCAGAATGGTGGCCTTGGAGCAGAATATCTGCCATCCTGGCCCTGCAGCAGGCAATGATGGCTGGTTCGTCAGCATCATCTGCCCTGATAACCGGGCCCCTGACTACAAGGGAGTCCCCGGGCGTTGAGCCGAGCTTCGAGAGTCATCGACCTCGGGTAAGCCCTCGGCGCCATTCGAGGTCTCGGTCCCATTCCTCAGGCATCTAATCCTCCCCGGCCAGTTTCCGGGACTTGGACTTCAAGACCTCCGGAGTCCCTTGGCCCCTCAGGGCGGGCTTCGAGGCAAAGAGCCGCAAGGCCTTGCTCATCATCACCCCTTGACTCTGAGTGGGAGACAGACGACGAGGTCTCCCCAGAAACTAGTCGGCACCGAGACATCCCCTCAGAGCTCTCTCCTGCGGCACCCTGATGCCATTCTCTTCTGGAGGACGTGGCCTTCCATGACTTTGTCAGGGACATGGCCCGAGCCCTCTCGGTGCAACCCGAGGCAGAGGAAGACCCATGCACTGAAGAACTGGAAATCCTCCAGTATGATTCCCCACCCAAGGAGACTCTCACGGTGCTGCCGATCCTCGTGTGGTTGCTACTTAGGATGTGGGAGACCCCAGCATCTGTGCCGGTGGTCAGCTGATGCCTTGTCACCATGTACCGTGTCAGGAAAGGGTCCGGGTTCCAAAAATCCCAATTCCCACACGAGTCAACTATGCAAAAATTGAAGAGTCAGAAGACTTACTCTTCCATCCCACCTGGTAGGGAGGCCAGAGCCCTTGATGCCCTCAGACGAAAATGCTACCAGGGCTCGATGCTGGGGTGTCAGATAGAGGCCTACGAATTGTGCATAGACATGTATCTCAAGGCTTGACCCAAGAGTTGTCCGGGTTTTCAGCAGGGCTTACTGCGGAACCCTTTCAATGGTTCCAATCCCTGACCGCCAGGATCAAGGACTGCTCCAAGTTCCTTTCTCGGGTGGCCTATGATGGATTCAAGTCAGCGGCTCGAGTAGCAGTGGCAGGTATTGGGGCCCAATGCCAGGCCTTGCTGCAAACCTCAGATCTCGAGCAGTGGGTCCAGGAAAAGCTGCTTGACATCCCTGCACTTGGGAGAACCATGGTCAACAAAGTGGCCAAGATAGAGGCCGATGTTGTGACTCGACAGAGTTCTCCAAGAAGACTTCATCCCTTTCTCGAAAGAAACCCTCAGGGAAAAGGCCCCTGTTCCTGAAGAAAAAGGGACCTTTTCATCAGAGTCACCAATAGCAGCCCTTCTCGGGCCAACAGCCGGGTTCTCACCCCAAAGGCCATGACCATGACCATGACCATGGAGCCCGAAAGCCTAAGGCACAGAAGCCACAGGGGACCGCCTGGCACTCTTTGCCCACAGGTGGGCCAGGGTCACCTCAGACCAGTGGGTACTGCAGGTGTTAAAGGAGGGGCATCTCCTCCATCTCATATCCCTGCGTGTTAAATGTATCCCCCAATTGTGTTGTGACCGCTTTGATTGAAGGATAAGGCGGTATACAAAACTGTCTAAATAAATAAATAAATAACAGGTTCCACCCAGGTTTTTTCCAGGAGAGCCAATGTAACCTCTCTTTCACCAGACCCTCCTGCTCTCAGAGCTCGCAGGTCTACTCAGGGGCAGTGCAGTAGAGCCTGTTCCCAAACATCTGTGGGGAAAGGGCTTCTACTCCTGATATTTCCTGGTCCCAAAGAGAACGGGGGGCCTCAGGTCCATATTAGACCTGCAAAACTTAAAGTTTCTGGTGAGGGAGAAGTTCAAGATGCTCTCCCTTGGAACACTGATGTCTTACCTCCGTCAGGGAGATTGGCTGTGCTTCTTGGACCTAAAAGATGCATATACACACATCCTGCTCCATCCCTCCCACAGGTAGTACTTACTGTTTGTGGTGGGAGGAGGGCACTGCCAGTACAAGATGCTACTCTTTGGCTTGGCTTCCTCGCCAAGGGTCTTCACCAAGTGCCTGGTGATCATCGCCACCCAAGGGACCTTCGTTTTCCCATACCTGGACAACTGGCTCATCAGAGGCAGCACGGCCTCAGAAGCCAGCCAGGCTGCAGACCAGGCAAGCCACCTTCTGCAACACCTGGGGTTTGTCATCAACTACTCCATATCCCATCTCTCTCCAGCCCAAAGCCTGGAGTTCATAGGGGTCCAGTTGGACACATTACAGGCCAAGGCTGTCCTCCCAACAGACAGGGCAGAACACCTCAGGCAACTACTGTAGCAGAACAGTTGTAACACCATCGGTCAGTGCCAGCTCGCTGCCACCTCCGTCTATTGGGCCACATGGCCTCGACGGTCCACGTCATGCACTCAACCCGCTTTCACATGTGGACAGCCCAATGGTCCCTCCGCTCGCAGTGGCCTCAAGCCATGTGCGGACTACGGGACAGGGTCAAGGTTACCCACAAGTTGGTGGAGTCCTTCGGTTGGTGTCAAAACCTACGCCACCTCCAGGTGGGAATGCCCTTCCAGACAACCACGCCACAGAGGACCCTGAACATGGATGCCTCCCTCCTGGGTTGGGGGCGCATTGTGGAGGACACTGCACACAGGGAAGCTGGTCCCATGCAACATTGGCCATCCACAGTTTAACATTAATCACACATTGCTTTGTTCTTTTTTTAATGAATCATAACTACATGATCCTATAAGACACTTACAATAATCGGCAATTACATTTGAGGTATTTACTCCCTTTGTAGTTAACTCATAGCACTTTGAGCTGAGCATGCGCTGACTTATAAAAATGGGTCCCGGGTAAGCGCAAAACCAAAAAACACCGTAAAAAAGCATGCACCTGAGCTGCTGATACTCTGCAATCACTACGCTGTACATGCTTATGAAAATCGCTCGTTTTCAGGTATGAGGATTATTATGATTTGTCCTTCGGTTAATGCGTGCCGTGGTAGCATCACTGAAGTTGTATTTGGAACTTTAGTTTTAAAACTGCTGTGTCTTCTGACCTAAAATCACCCCCTACGCTGGTTTTCCATTATTGACAGTATTTAATTCACTGTTTTCTCCAAAGACAATGTGCTTTGAATGACCTAACGGATTCTTATATTAGAGACACATACTTTGATATGATTTTTTTGTTTCTATCTATGAACTGTTCTTGTTTTTTACTTTGCCCCACATTGCAACATGTCTGTACTATTGGCTTAGTTTATCACACACGTTTTTTATTAGTTCTAAGCATTAAGTGTGCAATGTCCTTGTCTGTATTGGCCAGAGAGTTATTGTTTTAAATCTTTTGACATTTCTTTAAGACTTCCATAAACATTTGGTAATAGTGCTTGATCTAATGTCACTCTCAGTTAACCTTTGACAGCTCTAGTTTAGAAAAGCATGCGCTGAATTATACAAAATGAGTTCTTGCTTACGTGCACCCCCAAATAATGCTGTTTATTTCACGCCTCTGTACTGCCTAGACTCTGCAATCATTATGGTACACATGCTTTATGGAAATCCCTTATTTTCAGCTATGAGAGTTTTAACGATTGGTCCCTCTGCTATATGCGTGTCGTGGTGGTATCACTACATTTTTACTTGTACCTGAGCATACTGTAGAGCTGCGAATTGACTATAATTATTCCCCATGCTAGTTCTTCGCTATTGACAGTATTGAATTTGTTTCTTTTAAGAACAATGTGCTTTTAATGGCTACTGTTCTAACACTCTTTCACATCCCTCGTTTTTACCTATGCACTACCCTTGTTTTTATATTTTTAACAACGCATCATGTTTGGAATGTCTGTTTCATACAAAAGATAGATCACACAGGTTTTATTATCTCAAAAACTTCTCGTCATTACGTGTGTACTACTTTATATATAGCAAGAGCTAAGAGCCACTGTTATACAGTTTACTCCGGTTAGGAAGATGAGAATCAGTATATAATCAGCCTCTCATTTAAAACCATTATTTTACAGATTCACTGTATATACACATATATATTTTTAAACCACTCTTTCTAATCGTGTTTTCTGAGACTCCACCATATTTAAGTTTGCCACCTTTGCATTTGTCCTATATGGAGATCTCTCAATTAGATTTACATATGGCTATGATCAATTTGTTATTTTCCATGAGATTAATGAGTACTCTGTTTCTGTTCCCCTTATCCCTCCATGATTTATTGCTACGTGTTGCTTCCCTCTGGCTCTGGGACATCCTTATTTCAAATTAGCTGGTTTGATATCTCAGCCTTTCTAAGTACAAACAGATGAAGTCTTTTTAAAGACTACGACAAAATACACGGTGCCTTTCGTAAGTATATCTTCCCCATCTCTAACATGTAATCATTATTTATGGTTTCATTGTTTCCCCTTTTTGATCTGGTTTTACATGTATTATTTTTATGGGTGTATTATTCAAGGAATTTTTCTCTTTCTCTGTATATTTAATATTTTATACATATTTTTTATTTGAACATGAGTTAATTTTTGTTCATCTTTATCTATACTTATACTTTTATATATTTAATTCCTTATTGTTCCTCCAGTTTAGTCCTCCACCTCTGGGTAGTGCACCTCCTCCTGCAGCTTGGAGACTAGGCATGTCAAAATCGTGACATCACTGGATATAGCCTGCTGGCCTCTCCCATCAGCCCCCAGTGTGTCCAGTCTCCATGCAGCAGGACATAGTGAGCCTAGATGCTGGGCTCACTTGAGGAACAGACAAAAAAAGAAATAAAATATTTAGGTGTGATACTTGACAATAATCTAAATATGGATTCACATATAAAATATCTAACTAAAAAAATACATTTCAAACTCAAAACTCTAAAACAATTAAGACCATTGATTCATCTACAAGACTTTATTAATATAATTCATGCTATCATCACCCCACATTTTGATTTTGCAAACACAATACTTAATGGCATTTCAAAACAAAATATTAAAAAGATACAAATAACTCAGAACATAGCTGCTAGGATGATTATGAATATAAGCCCACTTGAACATGTTACACCAATTTTGGCTGAACTTCATTGGCTACCTATTTACTCCCGAATCAAATATAAAATTCTTGTCACTACATTTAAACTTATAAATAATCTTGCACCATCGGCACTCAATACACTGATTAATATAGACATCGATAAACGATCTCAAAGAAGCAGAAACTTAAATACCTTAACAATACCAAAAGATTTCACAAAAGCCAGAAAACAAACAAATAAGAGAGCTTTCTCACACTCTGCTCCAATTCTTTGGAACAATCTACCTGACAACATTCGCCTGCTGTCTGATATAAAAGAATTTAGAAAAAAATTAAAAACTCACTTATTCATATTACACTACAATACACCCTCAGAACAGAATACTCAAATAGATACAGGCTAACATTTATACATTATTATTACATACTCTATTTTCAAAATAAATGTCACTAATACACTATTTACCATACCACACTCTCATTCACATGATGATTATAGATTTAAACTAACAATGTATATATCTTCTAATATGTTATATCTGTAATGTTACAACATTCCTTGTAAATTATAATTATCTGTTCTATGTAAACTGACTTGGTATATTACATACCAATTAACATACTGTTCCATGTAAACCGCACTTGATACTAGGGAAAGAGCGGTATATAAATAACTGTTAAATAAATAAATAAGGAGCAATTTAGTTAGGGTTTAGGTTTCTAAATTTTAAATCGCCCTGTTTTTAGTTTAATTGGGCAAGGATTAGTCTATTAATTCAATTTCTTAGGTTGGAGATTATTCGCGAGGGTTATGCACTGGAATTGGCAAGGCCGGTGCTGGACTCGTTTGTGATGTCTTCCTGCAAAGGTCCACAGAAAAATTTAGTGGTTTGTCGTACGTTAGATCGGCTGTTACAGCTGGGAGCAGTCGCGCCTGTTCCTATAGCGGATTACGGCGTAGGTCGCTACTCCCATTTATTTTGTGGTGCCAAAGAAGGATGGATCCTTCCGTCCTATTCTGGATCTAAAAGGAGTGAATCGCTGTCTTTGCGTAACCCATTTCCGGATGGAAACGTTGAGGTCGGTCATTGTGGCGGTGCGTCAAGGAGAGTACTTAACTTCCCTTGATCTCACGGAAGCGTATTTACACATCCCAATCAGGCAGATGCATCAAATGTTGCTGCGGTTCGCTCTTCCTTGGGGACATTATCAGTTCCGAGCATTGCCATTCAGTCTGACGACAGCGCCACAGACCTTCACCAAGATCATGGTGGTGGTAGCGGCGGCGGCATTGCGGAAGGAAGAAGTTCTGGTTCATCTTTATCTCGATGATTGGTTGATTCGGGCAAAGTCCAAGGCCGAGAGCATTCAGGTTACCGACAAGGTGGTGAAGTTTCTTCAGAGTCTCGGGTGGGTGGTCAACTCGGCCAAGAGCCAGTTGGTTCCGTCCCAGGATCTCGAGTATCAAGGAGTGCGGTTCAACACTCAGAAAGGGGCGGTGTTTCTGCCGAATCGTCGAGTGCAAGTGCTTCAACAGTTGTTGCTCAAGTTCCGGTCAGTTCCGGCGCCCACAGCGTGGAGTTACCTTCGCGTACTGGGGACAATGGCGGTGACTTTGGAAGTAGTGCCGTGGGCCAGGTTTCATATGAGGCCATTACAGAGAGCGCTCTTTTGCCGTTGGTCGCATCAGGCTGACTCGCTGAGCAAGCGGCTTCCCTGCCCACTTCGGGTCAGGCAGTCCCTTCAGTGTTTATTTTTATGTTTATTTTATACTTAATATACTGCCCAACAACACAAGTATCTGGGCGGTTTACAATAAGACTATAAAATTAAAAATTAAAAAATGCTGCAGAAAAGAAAAAGAAAAGGAACGCCATAAAATCAAAGAAACAGAAAAGAAAAGAACAGAATAGAGAAAAGACAAAGGAGAGAGAGAGAATAACAGGGAGAATAAGGGGGAGAGACTCTGATTGTTAGGGACAAAGGACAATACATCAACGTGGAGGTGAGGAAAGGGGGAGAGTGAGGGAGGAGGTCATAAGCAAGACAGAAAAGGTGTGTTTTTAATTTGGATTTGAATGCAGTAAAAGACTGTTCCAAACGGAGGGCATGGGGGAGCGAGTTCTAGAGCTTCGGGCCAAGGAAATAAAAAGCTGAGGAATGAGTGGACTCCAGGTGGGCGAGGGAAGGGAGTAACATACTGTTGGCATGAATAGAACGGAGGGTGCGGAAGGGGGTGTAAAGATGAACCTGGTCAGCAAGATAGAGGGGAATACCTGTGTGAATTGATTTATGAACAAACATAAGAAACTTGAATTGAATCCGGAAAGAAACAGGGAGCCAGTGCAAGCGTAGAAGCATGGGAGTGACGTGATCAAAGCGAGAGGCATGGGTGAGAATACAGGCGGCAGTGTTCTGGATACGTTGAAGACGAGACAGTTGTGACTGGGGAAGGCCGACTAAAATGACATTACAATAGTCAAGACGAGACATCACAAGAGAAAGGAACAGCGTAGTGAAGGCGGAAAAAGAGAGAAAAGGGCGAACGGCGTGGAGCTGCTTCACGGTGAGGAAAGAGCGCTGAACAACAGAGGAAATGTGGGTTTTGAAAGAAAGGGATGAGTCAAGAGTAACACCAAGGTACCGGAGTGAAGAAACCATGGGGATAGGTAAAGAAGAAAATAAAGGAGTGAGGAAAGGAGAAGAAGAGTGCCCAAGAGTGAACCAGATAGCAGAGGTTTTGGTGAGGTTAATGTGAAGGAAGTTAGTGGAGAGCCAGGAAGCCACAGAGGACAGACAGGTATTTAAGGGGGTAATAATCCGGGTTTGACGAATCCGTGTGATACAAAAGAAAGAAGTTATCTGCATAATAATAGGCTGAAATACCATGTTGTTGGGCCAGTAGAGCAAGGGGGGCAAGAAAGATATTGAAGAGAAGGGGTGCTAGGACAGAACCCTGTGGGACACCACAAGGAAGCGGAGTGGGGGGAGAGGAAGAAGACGCAGAAAGAACCGAGAAGGAACGACAGGAGAGAAAAGAGCGAAACCAGTGGAGAACCGAACCAGCAAGACCAGCTTCCCTAAGACGAGCCAAAAGAGTGCAGTGTGGTTGGGGCAAGGTACTTCAGGCCGGAAGGTCGGGGGTTCAAATCCCAATAGAGGACAGCAACCTTGGGCCGGAAGGACTGGGGCTTCTAGTCCCACAGGTGCTCCTTGTGGTCTTGGGCAAGCCACTTAACCCTCCATAGCCCATGTTCCCTGTAAAATAGTTATCTCCAAGTTATAATGCCCTGTTCAATGTAATTTCAGTTTGTTCAATGTAAACCGCACTGATGCAGAATAGCGCGGTATATAAGAGAATGTAAATAAATAAAATAAATAAAATCAAAAGCAGCAGACAGATCAAGAGAGACAGCGAGAGAAATAGACCCATGATCATGTGCAGCATTGAATTCATTAAAAAGAGAGAGAAGAACAGATTCCATGCTGTGGCCGGGGCAAAAACCAGATTGGCGGGGGTGAGAGTAAGTGAGGCCTCAAGGTGAGAAGAAAGTTGGGAGAAAACTAATTTTTCTAAGAGTTTGGAAAGAAAGGGAAGATTAGAAATAGGGTGTCAGCTAGAAAGAGAAGAAGGGTCCAGGAAGCTGTTCTTTAGAAGGGGACGGACAGAAGCTTGTTTCTATAGTGAGGGGAAAATCCCAGTGGATAGGCTAGAATTGAAAATAGAGAGGATGAAAGAAGAGAGAGCTAAGGAAGGTTCCATGAGCCAGTGGGAGGGAATAGGATCAGAAAGACACATGGTTTTCCGGGTGGACAGAAAGACTTTGGACAGAGCTGAAAGAGAGATAGGCTCGAATGTGGACCAGAGATGGGATAAAGAAAAAGAGGGAGAAGTGGGGGGGGGGGGGGGGAGAGAGGGGAGAGGAAGGGAAGACAAAAGAGGATGGTGAAACAGTGACAAGGGAAAGAGGAGGGGGACATGAAGGAAAGGTGAGATGGAGGGATAGGACTTTGGAAGCAAAGAAGGTAGCGAGGGAACCGGGATCAGGGAGATTGGGAGGGGGAGGGGAAGAGAAAGAAAGAGTGGCATGGGGGGTAGAAAGGGTGCGAAGAACAGAGTAAAGCTGACGGGAGGAATTGGCAGAGTTAGAGATGAGGTTGGAATAATATGACTGTTTCACTGAATGCAGAAGGGAGCGATAATGACGGAAACATTAGCGGAAATTGTTCAAATTAGAAGAGGAGGGGTGCTTAGGCCAAAGGCGTTCAGCATGACGGAGATATCTTCGGTGGAGAAATAGACCAGAGTGGAATCAGGGATGGTGGGAACGGCATGGACGAACAGGCCGAGGTTGGAAAGGAGCAAGAGTATCAAGAGTAGCTGAGAGGGTGGAGGTCCAAACGTGAACTTGGGCATCAATGGTGAGTAAAAGAAAATCAGTAGGAAACAGGACATTGGAAGATGGAAACTGGAGAAGGGTGTTGGCGTTAATTCTATGGGAAAATGAGGGCAATGCAGGGCTAGAGGGGGAACCTAGGGGAAAATCTTGATGGGGGGAGGGAAGAGGATGAGAGAAAAAGAGACAAAAATGGTCAGACCAGGGAAGAGATTGAGAGGAAAGGGAGGAGGGAGAGAATGAAGAGATAAGAGGGGAAATTAGGAGATCAAGGGAGTGTCCAGCTAAGTGAGTGGGGAAAGAGACAAATTGGTGGAGGGAAAGATCAGAAAGGAAAGTAAGAAAAGCCAAGTCTCGGGGTGAGGAGGGGGAATCTGCATGAATGTTGAAATCCCCCTAAGATTAAGAGATGGGGTATAGAAGGGAAGCCTCAGAAAGGGTGGACAAGAGTAAATCCTACAGAGGGACGGAAAGAGCGGGAAGGGCATAGATGAGGAGAAAATACAGAGGAGGGGAAGTACCTAAGCGTAGAAGTAAAGATTCTGGGTAATGGAGAGCGGAAGACGGTTGTTCCTGGAGAGGGAGGGAGGAGCGATAGAGAACTGCAACTCCCCCACCACTCCTGCCCCGAAGGGTGGTAGACAAGGCAGAATAGCCAGGGGGCAAGCAGCGGTTGAGGAGGGGCTGCTCACCATCCCTCAACCAGGTTTCAGTTAGAAAGAATAGATCCAGGGAGTGCTGAGTAACAATGTCATGAATCAAAGGAGTTTTAGAACGGAGGGAACAGCAATTCAAGAGAGCAAGCTGGAGAAAAAAAAGAGACTGAGGAGATGCTGGTGTGACCGAAGGAAGCCGGGAGCAATAGGTCATATTAGAGAGGTTGCATGCGGAAAGGCCTGAGGAAACGTGAACAGGAGGGGCAGGCCGCCAGCCCCAGCAAGCAGGAATAGAAGACACAATAGAAGGGAAACGAAATAACAAAAACGAGATACACAAAAGAATGAGCAGACAAAAAGACTTACCGTGTGGTCCTGTGGGGTGGAAATGTGAACCTAGGACAACTGTGGTGCAATGAGGACTGTGAGGGAGCTGGAGGTGTGGAACAGATGTGAGGGGTACCTGGAGGGGCTCTGGATTCTCACCCCGCAGCTCGCCCCAAGGAGCTTGCCCAAGGAGCATGTCCTGCTCCTTGTGCGTGCGCCCGCGGCGCAGTGTGCCGCACCGGAGAGGTATTTAAACACAGTGGGGACCACGAGGGGGTTCGCGCGGCCACATCACTTCCGGAGCAACCAACAGGCAGGACCAATCAGAGGAGGCAATGGGCGGTACCTGGGAAAATAACAACATAGCATGTAAGCACAGAAAGGCACGGAGGGCAGCAGACAGTCAATCACAGCAGTAGCAGCAATAGCAGGATTCACAGGAGGCAGCAGCAGGCTGCTTCTACGATCTCTGATGGCGAGAATACCTCTAGAACAGCCGGAGTGGCTTCCCTTGCTGACGGACGCGAGCCTTGCGGGATGGGGTGCTCATTGCGGGGATCTCTTCACACAGGGCACTTGGTCAGTACTGGAAAGCACATGGTCAATCAATTGGCTAGAGCTGAGGGCGGTCTGCCTAGCGTTGCAAACCTTCGAAGCTATGTTGACACGTCGGGGGGTTCAAGTGCTATCCGACAACTCTGCGACGGTAGCCTACGTCAACCGGCAGGGTGGTACCAGAAGTGTGGCCATGGAAGAAGAAGCAGAGGCGCTGTTTTCTTGGGTAGAGCTTCGTCTACCAGCGATCTCGGCGGTGCACATTTCAGGGAAGGACAATGTGATGGCAGATTTTTTCAGCAGGATCCGGGTGGATGCCGGAGAATGGGAGTTGCATCCGGACGTATTTGCACAAATAGTTCAAAGATGGGGACTGCCAATGATGGATCTCATGGCGACCTTTTAGTCAGCAAAGACGGGTAGTTTCTTCAGCAGGCGGCAAGAAAGAATGTCGGAAGGAATCGATGCCCTAATACAACAGTGGCCATCGTCAGGTCTCCTCTGTCTTTCCTCCGTGGGCACGCATAGGTCGAGTAGTGCAGCGGATCGAAGCTCATCGGGGAAAAGTATTGTTGGTGGCCCCGGACTGGCCGAGGCACCCATGATACGCCGATCTCATTCGGTTGCTCGACGGGAATCCCTGGAGGTTGCTGACGTCTGAGAATCTATTGCTACAGGGTCCGCTTCGAATGCCTCAGGTAGATCGGTTCTCGCTTATGGTATGCCCATTGAAAGGGCAAGGTTGAGGAAGAAAGGTTGCTCGTAAGCAGTCATCACTACTTTTGCTTCGAGCAAGGAAAAAGTCCACGTCTTTGGCATATGTGCGCATATGGCGTATATTTGAGGACTGGTGCTCGCAGAGGCAAGTACGCGCGGCTACAGTATCCGTTCCCTTGGTGTTAAGTTTCCTGCAGGACGGATTTGATCTGGCAGCCAGTTCTTTGAGAGTTCAATTATCAGCCCTCTCATGCTATTGAGGCAAAGTCCAGGGGGTGGCTGTAGGGTCGCATGCGGATGTGGTGTGTTTTCTTAAAGCAGTATCCAGGTTGCGGCCCTCACGTAGAGCCACGGTTCTGCCGTGGGATCTCAATTTGGTTTTAGGTGCGTTAGCTAAGAATCATTTGAGCCTTTACACCAGGCGTTGGTTAAAGATTTAACCTTAAAGACAGTATTTTTGGTAGCCATCTATTCAGCGAGACGAATTTCGGAGTTACAGGTGCTGTCATGTAGAGAGCCATTTTTGTCTTTTTTCCAAGGAAAAGGTGGTACTGCGACCAGTACTATCGTTTTTGCCAAAGGTAGTTGCTCCATTTCACCTAAACCAAACTGTTTCTCTTCCAGCCATAAGTTCGGCCGAGGGGAACGTTTCGGACCGTAGTTTACGCCGTTTAGACATAAAAAGGGTACTATGACAGTATTTAAAAGTCTCAGAAACGTTTCGCAAGACAGACCATCTATTCGTGTTGTTCGGCAGTTCCCGCATAGGGGAGGCGGCGTCGAAAGCGTCCATTTCCAGATGGATTAAGGAGGCAATTGCGTCAGCATATCTGTTGCAAGGACGCCCAGTGCCAGCAGGGTTACGAGCTCACTCTACTAGAGCGCAAGCGGCTTCATGGGCGGAACACAGTTTGGTTCTACCAGTGAAAATTTGTAGAGCGGCCACCTGGTCATCTCTTCATACTTTCAGTAAGCACTACCGTCTAGATGTCTGGGCAGCAAACGATGCCTGTTTCGGGTCAGCGGTGTTGCGATCCGGCTGGAAAGGTCCCTCCCAATGACTACTGCTCTGTTACATCCCAGAGGTGGAGGACTAAACTGGAGGAGCGATAAGGAAATAGAAATTACACTTACCTGGTAATTGTTGTTCCTTGAGTGACGACAGTTTAGTCCTCATTCCTGCCCGGGAATGGATTCGTTTACAGTGCGTGGTCAGTGGGAGAAGTACAAGTCTACAGTTGAGTAGAGCTTTTAATTGGTTCTTGGTCGTCTCCATTCTTCATATCTCTTTTTCTGTCTTCTTCTTTTTCTTGTCTTTGGTTAAGCATAGAGCGGAAAGGAGAAGGTACAAAAAGCAGTCCCCTTCTTTCGGGAGAGGGGGTTTAGTGGTTAATTGCGTTAAGGTTGGGCATTCAGTTTGGGTTTAACGTTGAATTTGATATGATAGCTACGTATTTGTTGCTCCTTTGAGTCTGCTTTGTCAGTAGTTCACTGGGGGCTGATGGGAGAGACCAGCAGGCTATATCCAGTGATGTCACGATTTTGACATGCCCAGTCTCCAAGCTGCAGGAGGAGGTGCACTACCCAGAGGTGGAGGACTAAACTGTCGTCACTCAAGGAACAACAATTACCAGATAAGTGTAATTTCTATTTTATG
Source organism: Ichthyophis bannanicus (assembly GCA_033557465.1). NCBI lineage: Eukaryota > Metazoa > Chordata > Amphibia > Gymnophiona > Ichthyophiidae > Ichthyophis > Ichthyophis bannanicus. Next base: position 921,113,842 of record CM066032.1, on the reverse strand, counting down.
GGTTTATCATTATATGTTTTTTATCATTGTTTTTTATTATTACTTTTAATTGCTGTAACTGTATATTAATGTATGTTTTATTTTTAAGATGTGTGCCCCATGAGGAAGGCGCCCTGCCGAAACGCGTTGTGGTAATTTGAATACATTAGCACCAGTGACCTCACACACCCTCACCTTTTGTGTTTGCCTATACTTCGCTGCGAGGGCCTTGTGCTCTCCTTGTGTTTCCTCTCACTTATATTTAGCATCACATCATCTGCAAACGCTGAAATTTTATGGTCTTCTGCCACCAACATCTTCCTGCAGATGTTTTTATTCACCTTTACGGGCTCTTCCAAGGGCTCCTCCATCCTTCTCCTGCATTTCCCCTTGCATCTTACTGATCTTGCAGGTGTGGTGGCAGGTAAGGAATAGTCTGATGGGATCCCATGTGGTGATACCACAGATGCCCTTGAAATCTCTGCCAGGGGTTTCTTGGGTGAGCTGTTGGGCAAGTTTGTGCAGCTGGGAAGGGATTAATAAAAAGTTGGCCAGTTGTACAATTTTTCTAGATTATCAAACTCTGAGAGCAAGGAGTGGAGTGGAGGAGTAGCCTAGTGGTTAGGGCACAGCCTGGGGACCAGCAAGACCAGAGTTCAAATCCACTCTTTGAGGTATTGGACAAGTCATTTAACTCTCCATTTCATATCATCCTGCTAGACCAGTCCAGACAAGTGGGTTGTGTCCCCCAACAGCAGATTTCCTGTTCATCCAATGGCGTTCCTTTCTCTCTTTATTATTACCCACAGCCCTATTGATTGTACACTGCCCTAACGCCTCGCTTGGACAATGCAATAAAGATAAAGATTGGTGGAGATAGAGAACCAATGAAAAACCCAGGTTTCAGTGACATTCCTCTCATGCCTCTATTTGCCTCAACCACCAGAGAGCCCTTCAGTATTCTTCTGTCTCCAGCAGATGATGGATAGATTTTCTCCACTCTGAAGAAAATCTGAATAATTGAGAGGAAAAGATTGATTTCGCTCATGAACGACCACCTTGAGGGTGAATCTCACTTGAACATAACATGGGAGGAAGGAAAATTGGTTCAGCTCCACACGCTTTTCATGATAAGAGCCTGTTGAGCAGCCAGAAATTGGAAGGATCTGGAAGAGTACAGCAGCCTCGTACAACCTCAATGCGCCGCCTCCTCCTCTGTCCCCCCCCCCCCCCCTCACCTGAAGATTATGGAAGGCTCTCAGAGGGATCTGGAGTTGAGCTGAGCCCGGCACAGATCCTCTGCCTGGGGCCCTCAGGGGGTGAGTACGAAGGCTTGACCCAGCAATCATTTCTACCCAAATTCCCGTTTCATGCGTTGCTGTACAAGCTTTGTTAATGTGCACCTTCTGGTCTGCCTCAGCACGTACTGTTCATGTACTTGTCTTAACTTCTCTGTCTTCTTCCAGGAAACATTTGACCTATGGCAAGCGAGATGCCTCATCTCTGGCTTCTGGACTCTGCTTTTCTTGCAAGGTAGCTTCTGAGTCGTCCCTGGAGGGCCTTCTCCCCTTCCCTGGAGGGCCTTCTCCCCTTCCCTCTCAGCCAAGGGATGTAGTTGGTCCAGCCTTGACGGCTTCAGAGCAGGAGATAGCAAATGGTGCTGTGGGTAAGGATGGCCAGCTGGATAGAGGTTCTGACAAACGTGCTGTTGGCTGCTGCACATCCTTTAGGGATTTGGCGGTGGCTATGTCCCCTGAGGGGTCATTTCCGAGAGGAGAGCTTCTGGAATCCGGATTGTCTTCCCTGGAATTCTTTTCCTTTTTATAACAGGCCTTGTCATCTGTGTTTCCTTCCAAAGGTGGTTTCTGCTTTCCATCTTAAACAGTCAGTTGTACTGCCCACCTTCTTTCCCAGACCGCATGCCCACAGGGGGGAGGTGGTGCTGGACTGCAAGTCAGCCTTGGCCTTCTACCTTGAGCGAACGAAGACCCATCAAAGGTCCACTGAGCTGTTTGTCTCTTTTGACCCCAGCAAGCTGGGGGTTGCCATTTCCAAATGCACTCTTTCAATTTGGCTGGCAGACTGCATCTCTTTCGCTTATGCCCAGGCTGGCCTGAGCCTTGAGGGTCCTATCATGGCTCAGTGTCAGAGCCATGGCGGCATTGGTGGCCAACTTGCATTTGGTCCCAATGGAGGAGATCTGCAGGGCTGCAGCATGGTCTTTGATCCACAAATTCACATCTCATTATTGTCTGGAAGGGTATTCCCATGTGACAGCAGCTTTGGCCAGCCTGTACTCTGGCATCTCTTTGGGAATTAGGTTCCAACTCCTTTCCACCAAGGCCCTTCTGTCTATCCAGGCTACCAAAAAGAGACTATAGAGCATTAACATTGATGTGTCAAGCTGTATGAAGATTGTTGATTCTCTAGTTTGTGTTTTGTTGCCCCTGTTGTGATTTTTGACCTCTTTGGTTTTCGGTAGCCTGTAGCTTGGGAGCCCCATATATGAGGATTTGCTTCCTATTTGTCCATGAAGAAAACATAGTTATCTGTAACTGGTGTTCTCTGGACAGCAGGAATAAATTCCCACAACCCTCCCACCTCCTTGAGGAGTTGTTTACTGCTACAGCTAGATAAGATGGCGTGGTGTCAGGTGGGAAGACAGGCACAGTGGAGCCTCCCAAAAGCTTCCAATAGAAGCTGGGGATCATTCTCATGCAGGGCTCCATTCGTGATGTCGCCCATATGTGAGGACTTATTCCTGCTGTCCACGGAGAACACCTGCTCCAGATAACTATGCTTTATTTACCACTACTCAGATTGATGGTGGTGGCAGTCAAGATGGTGTATGCGACCAATCCAACGGTCCTTTTTGGCTTGGTGGTCCCCGAGTTCTCAGGCTTCAGCTCCTACTGATGATGAAGGCCAACCTGCGGTGGTGGCAGCAGCCCTGTCATTTGAAAGAGGGTGTGTTGTTGGACGATTACTCGTAGATCCTTCTGATGATGGATGCCAGCCTCTCGTGCTGGGGCATCCATTTCCAAGACTGAAAGGCCCAGAGAGGCAGTGTGCTCCATCAACTATATTGGCTTCAATGCAAGGGTGGCCGCCGCAGGCATTGGACCTTGAGCAGTGGATCCAGGAGAAACTCCATGACATCCCCTGTCTCTGTGAAAACCTTTTCAGCAAATTGATGGAGGATAAGGCGGCAGAGATCGAGACCAAATTCATCACGAAGACTCGGCTCTCCAGGAAGACCTACACCCTTCCAAAAAAGAATAAATCGGGGAAAAGGCCAGCCTTACTGAGGCTATCCCCAATACCAGGCCCCCCAGACCCTGCAGCAGGGTCACCAGGGCTAAGGAGTGGGCCAAGGCCAACGCAGGCCAACCAGGGCTGAGGAGTGGGAAGAAACCCCAAACATCGGTTCCTGCCCAGGCTGGATCGGGGTTTTGACTCCCTGAATATAGCCTCTCCTCCCAGGGGGGGAGCAGCTGCCACTAGGGGAGCGTCTGATTCACTTTGCTCATCAGTGGCCGCCATAACCACTGACACCTGGGCCCTCCAGGTGATCAGAGAAGGCTACCTCTTTTACTTGGACCGGATGCCTCCCCCTTTCTTTCCAGGAGAGCCCCCTTGTACTCCCCTGCACCAAGCCCTGCTACTGCAAGAACTCACAGGCCTCATCTGGGACAGAGCCCTAGAACCAGTACCCCTCCACCTCGGGGGCAAGGGGTTCTACTCCCATTACTTTCTGGTTCCAAAAAGAACAGGGCACCTAAGGCCCATTTTGGACTTACAAAACCTGAACAAGTTCCTGGTACGGGAGAAGTTCAAGATGGTCTCCCTTGGAACATTGCTGCTCTACCTCCAGCAGGGAGATTGGTTATGTTCCTTGGACCTAAAGGACGCTTACACCTACATCCTTATTCATCCCAGTCACAGGCAGTGCTGAAGGTTCATGGTCAGGGGCGACCACTACCAGTACAGGGTACTACCCTTTGGCCTAGCCTCCACACCAAGAGTCTTCACCAAATACATGTCAGTGGTGGCTGCCTACCTCCATTTCCAAGGCGCCTTCATCTTCCCATACCTGGACAACTGACTCATAAAGGCGCGCAGGGCCACTGAGGTGCAACAGGCCACGGCACTCACCATCAGTGTCCTACAGTATCTGGGGTTTGTAATAAACTACCCCAAGTCTCACCTCACTCCGACACAGGACTTGGAGTTCATAGGAGCTCGACTGACACTCTCTCCAGGCCAGGGCCTTTCTTTCCTTGGACAGGGCAGATCCCATCATGGCGCTAGCTACCGAAGTTTAACGCTATCACGCAGTGTCGGCGCAGTCCATGCTTCACCTATTGGGTCACATGGCATCCACAGTCCATGTGGTTCCCAACGACCACCTACACATGCGGGCAGTTCAGTGGTGTCTACGCTCACAGTGGGCACAAGTCATGGGCAGGCTCTGGGACAAGGTCTTTGTGTTCCATCAGCTAGCGTAATCGCTCAACTGGTAGCAGGGCGCACAGCACCTGCAGGAGGGCATGCCCTTCCAGTTCCCAAATCCCCAGAGGGTTCTCACCACAGATATGTCTCTGCTGGGCTGGGGTGCCCATTGTGAGGAACTGCACACACAGAGCAACTGGTCCCTAGCAAAAAGCCAGCAAGAGATCAACCTGCTGAGCTCAAGGCTATTTTTCTAGCAATCAAGGCCTTCCACCACCACCTGCGGAATCAGTTGGTGCTAGTCCAAATGGACAACCAGGTCACAATGTTCTACCTGAACAAGCAGGGTGGCACACGGTCTCAGTGCCTCTGTCAGGAGGCATAGTCCTCTGCTCATACATGATTGGTCAGGGAATGCCCCTCAGAGCAGTATATTTTTTGAGCCAAGGCAATGCCCTAGCGGACAGTTGAGCAAGGTCCTCCAGCCATACGAATGGCGACTAGACCTCAGGATGGCACAGCGGCTCTTCCGACTCTGAGGAACCCCAAGTCTTGACCTCTTTGCTAGCCCGACCAATGCTCAGTTGCTGTCCCCAACTGCATCCATCCTGGGTAGTGGTGGATGCCTTCCTCATCTCGTGGTCAGAGGGCCTTCTGTATACATTCCCTTCCACACCAATAATTATCTGAACCCTCTTCAAAGTCCTGCGGGATAAGGCCTCCATGATTCCAGTGGACCAGGCAGCCTTGGTTTCCCCTGTTGCTTTGCCTCTCTACTGAGCTCCCGATCCCTCTGGGGAACATTCCGGGGCTACTGACCCAGGTGGGAGGGCTCCCTTCTTCATCCCAACCTGGGGTTCCTGTCGTTAACAGCATGACTGCTGAACAGGTAGCCTTAGCACCCTTCTGCCTCCCAAGGGAGGTAGAGGAAGTCCTCCTGGCTTCTTGTAAGAATTCCATGATACGGGCCTATGCCTTCAAATGGCGCAGATTCTCAGTATGGTATGTGGAGCCAAGTGGACATGGTGCTGCAGTACTTGCTTCACCTTTCGCAAACTAGACTCAAATCCATCTCCGTCAGAGTGCACCTGAACACGCTCTCGGCACACCGTCATTCCATAAATGGCTAACCTCTTTCTGCGTAGCCCCTCATTACCCGATTATGTGGGGCATTCTGCTCTCTTAAGTCTCCCATCCTCCCGCCCCGGTGGAATGGGTCCTCAATGTGCTTCTGATGCAACTCACCAAACTGCCTTTTGAACCTCTGGCTACCTGCCATTTGCATTATTTCTCCTGGAAGGTCATATACCTGTGGCGCTCACCTATGCCCACAGAGTCAGTGAGTTTCAGGCCTTGGCGGCCAAGCCATCTTACATCAGGTTCTATAAGAATAGGGCTGTGCTTCCCACCCACCCTAAATTCCTTCCAAAGGTCATATCCGCCTTTCACCTCAACCAGGATGTGGTGTTCCCTACCTTCTTTCCACAGCCCAACGCCAACAAGGCGGAGGCCGTTCTCCATATTCTGGATTGTAAGAGGGCCCTGCCCTGTCTTGAAGGAATACAAAAGGGGACTGCTACTTCTGGAGAGAGATCTGCAATTGTAAGTATTTACTTATGGGAATTTTTCTAAATCTTGGGGAAAAAGGAATTCTTTAGATTAAAGCTGATTAATGTGTGAATCCAGTGTATTTGTTAAATCAGTCAGGGACTAGTAGCAGCAAAGAATTTTCAGTTTAAATTTAAAACACAGCAGAGAGCTTTCTGGTTAAATTTAGAACTCAAGACTCTCTCTGTCCAAGCAAGGGCTTTGAGACTCCCCCTGGAGATTAGTCACAGATTACCTTAGAAGCACAGGACAGGGTACTGTGTGGCAGCCAGCTTTTAATAAGTCTTCTTTCCCTCCCTCCCTCCCCAACACCCACCCACCCCTGGGATAATCGTAGCTTTATAGGTGTTTAAACCTCTTAAAGGAAAGGAGGTGCGATATTCACTGTCAGGTGCAGCTGTTTATTCTCAACAGCATACATTAAGGACCTGAGATTAATTAAACTTCAGGTGAACCCAAAGTACATTAAACGTATTAGGTATACTTCTATTAGTATAAGAATCCCCAGCAACCCTTAGTAAGTAAAGAACTTAAATAGCTAAACAGAACCTTAAAACTAAGATACAGACAGCAGTCCAGCAGTGAGATGGGGGCTTTCTAGTCTTTTGCATTGAGTGTCACATGTATGATTTTCTCCCAGTTGGTGAGGGGTCTTACGTGTGCATAAGGTGCAAGGAGCTCTTTGCTCTCATGGAACGAGTCTGATCTCTGGAGACAAGAGTATCAGACTTTGAAGATATAAGGAAGACAGAGAGGTACTAGACGAGACCTACAGGGATATAGTCCTGAAGTCCACCAACAATCTGGTAGCATCCTATAGCTAGGACCTGTCCTCCAGGTGATGTAAAACCCTCTCGCACCGAGGAAGTTTCTCCAGGGCCATGTGCCCATGAGGGAAGGGTTAGGACAGCCGTTATAGTTGGTGATTCGATCATTAGGCATGTAGATAGCTGGGTGGCTGGTGGACGTGCGGATCGCCTGGTAGCATGCCTGTCTGGTGCGAATGTAACGGACCTCACGCACCACCTAGGCAAGGTCTTAGTGCTGGGGAGGAGTCTGCTGTCTTGGTACATGTCGGTACCAATGACTTAGGAAAATGTGGTAGGGAGGTTCTGGAGGCTAAATTTAGGCTTTTAGGTAGGAAGTTGAAATCCAGAACTTCCAGGATAGCGTTCTCCGAAATGCTTCCCGTTTCACATGCAGGACCCAAAAAACAGGCAGAGCTCCGGAGTTTCAATGCGTGGAATAGACAGTGGTGCAAGGATGAGGGTTTTGGATTTGTTAGGAACATTCTGGGGAAAGTAGGGGCTCTTCCGATGAGATGGGCTTCACCTTAACCAGGATGGAATCAGGCTGCTGGCATTAACCTTTAAAAAGGAGATAGAGCAGCTTTTAAACTACATAATAGGGGAGAGCCGACAGGTGCCCTAGAGCGCATGGTTCGGAGCAATGTATCCTTGAAGGATACTACCAAACAAATGAAGTTAGGGCACATCAGCAGAGAGATTCCATTAAAGACAAAGGTAGCCCAAATGCCCTTGAGTACAGAGCAGACAGAGCTTAAAGATTCCAAATTGCCCCTGCCTGCCGATAACCAGATTAATATGAATAAAATACAATCTCTAAAATGCTTGTATGCAAATGCTAGAAGTCTAAAAATTAAGATGGGAGAGTTAGAATATCTAGCACTAAATGAGAAGTTAGATATGATTGGTATCTCAGAGTCATGGTGGAAGGAGGACAACCAATGGGACACTGTGATACCTTGGTACAAACTATATCATAATGATAGAGCTGATTAAATTGGTGGAGGGGTTGCGCTCTATATTAGAGAGGGCATTGAGTCACAAAGGATTAGCGTTTTGCAGGAAACCAAATTCGCTGTAGAATCTCTATGCATTGAAATTCCATGTAAAAAGGGGAAGGCAATGGCAGTGGGGTTGTACTATCGACTGCCTAGCCAGAATGAACAAATGGATGATGAAATGCTCAAAGAAATCAGGGAAGCTAACAAAAGTTACAGAACAGTAATAATAATGGGTGATTTCAATTATCCCGGTATTGGCTGGGTCAGTGTCATGGCAGGACATGCTAGGGAGATAAAGTTTCTAGATGAAATAAATGACTGCTTCTTGGAGCAGCTGGTTCATGAACCGACCAGAGGGGAAGCCATTTTGGACTTAGTCCTTAGTGGAACACCATATCTGGTGCAAGAGATAAGGGTGTTAGGGCCACTTGGCAATAGTGATCATAGCATGATCGCGTTTGATTTAATTAATGGGGCAGGGATGGTAAGGAAATCCACAGTACCACCTTTTAACTTTCAAAAGGGAGACTGATAAAATGAGGAAAATAGTTAAGAAAAAACTAAAAGGAGCAGTTGCAAAGGTTAAAGACTTACAACAAGCTTGGGTGTTGTTTAAAAATACTATCTTGGAAGCCCAGACCAGCTGTATTCTCTGCTTTAGGAAAAGTGGAAGGCCCAAAAATCTGCCAGCATGGTTTAAAGGTGAAGTCAAAGAGTCTGTTACCAAAAAAGCATCTTTCAGGAAATGCAAAAAAGAGCAAAATGGCAAAAACTGGAAACAGCACAAGCACTGGCATGTTAAATGCAAGGCATTGATAAGGCAAGCAAAGAGAGAATTTGAAAAGAAACTTGCTGTGGAAGCAAAAACACGTAATATAGACTTTTTCAAGTACATTCATAGCAAAAAACCTGTGAGAGAGTCGACTGGACCATTAGATGATAGAGGGGTAAAAGGGACATTAACCCTATCCAGGCCGGTCCCGAAACTCTCGGGATCCAAAATTCTGACAAAATGGCTGAGCCCGAAATATTCAGGATCTGCGCAATGATGAAATTACTAAATATTAATGAGCAAAATACACCGAGCTAATGATGTCAAACATTTTGACCAATTCAAAGAGTTGTACTAGTGTTTCTATTTATACACCAGGCCAAAACAGCCAGAAAATAACCAGCAAATAGGTCATTAGCAATAGGTCATTTAAATTTTAAAAGCCAAGTAAACAAGATGGAGTCAACTGGCAAATGAATACGTAAAGAACGATATAAAGTTGCAGAAGTGATTAGGTTTCTAACAGAAAATGATTGTAACAGTAATAGCAGTGGCTAAGATGTCATTGATAATGAAACTGAAGAAGTTTTTGCAAAAAATGTGGACTTTGAAGGCTCAGATGACAGTGACCCAGATTCAGTAGCGGCCGCAGCTGAACCTCCAGGTTAGCAATTATTTGCAGTCGTTATTTATGTCACACATATATCAGCTATGTCTTTAGCTGTAACAAAATACTAAATGTCACATTTATATTGATAAATTGTTCAGTTTGAAAAATGTCAACTATAATAAAACATTTTTTTTATTTTCATTTACAGTTGTGGCCTCGGCTGGACCATCTGTAAGTACAAACCATCGTGGCAGAGGGAGGCTTCGTCGTCATACTGCAGCTGTTGCCGTTGCAGACCGTGATGATAGTGCAACTACGTCACAAGTACGGACAAGAAGAAGCAGTCTTCCATGGAAAACAACTCCAAAAGATGTCCGTCAGTTTCCTTTCATTGCACAACCAGGCATAGCCAAACCTATGGGTGTCAATGCAACTAAACTGGAGTTCTACAAGCTGTTTGTTACAGATGAACTAATTTCAATGATCGTTCTGGAGACAAATCGCTATGCTGTAGAACTGCGTGCTAAAATACCAGCTGACAAGCCTCATGCCCGAATGAGAAAATGGCAAGACATTGACCAGAATGCTATATGGAGAATGTTGGCGTTGACGATGGCTATGGGAATAATCAAGAAGCCTACAATCGACTCATACTGGTCAGGTCAACAACTGTTAGAAACTCCATTCTTTTCATCAGTAATGAGCCAAAATACATATAAGCGAATATTACAGGCCCTTCACTTTCAAAACAGTGCAACACAGAAACCCGAGGGCGATCGCATTTGGAAGCTTCGTCCTTTCCTTGACATTATCACAAAGCGATTCAAAACTGTTTACATCCCGGAACAAGACATTTCAATTGATGAATCTCTACTGATTTTCAAAGGAAGGTTATATTTCAAAAAATACATACCTAAAAAACGCTCAAGATTTGGCATCAAATCATACGAGCTCTGTGAGTCACGTAGTGGATACACCTGGAAGTATATGCTATACTCAGGTCAAGATGCAGTTCTAAGTGATGGTTTACATGGCAGTAGCTACTCTGTTGTGCTGAATCTGATGGATGGACTGCTTGATCAAGGCTATCGATTGGCTGTGGATAACTACTACAACAGTCCAGAACTCTGTATGGATCTGTATGACCGAGCAACATCCTGCTTTGGAACAGTACGATCCAGTCGAGTTGGTATGCCTACTGACCTGCGTCTAAATGTAGATGGAAGCAAATTGAAACGAGGAGATGTCACATATCGTACAACAGATAAACTGCTAGCACTTTGCTGGTATGATAAGAATTATGTAACAATGTTGTCCAACTGTCATGATGGCACCATAGTTGACACTGGAAAAAGAGATCATAATGATCAGCCAATTCAAAAAGCACAAGTTATCGTGGACTACAACCACATAATGGGCAGTGTAGACAGAACAAATCAGTTATTGGAGTATTATGCTTTTCTGCGCAAAACAGTAAAGTGGTACAAGAAAGTTGCCTTTCATCTGTTGGACATAGCAGTACTCAATGCCCAGATACTCTGGAGCAAGTCCCACCCAAAGGAGAAAGTGACAAGACTTGGCTTCCGTATGAAGCTTATCTTGGCTATCATTGAAGCAGTTGGTCCTGATGCTAGTGCATCTGATGTTGGTGGCCGACCAAGTACTGGTGTTTCCCCACTTCGTTTGACTGCTGGACATTTCCCTAGTCTCATTCCACCAACTGAGAAGAGAACTACTGTATTTCGACAGTGTCGTGTGTGCAATGACAGTCTCGGACGTCGTCATGCTGCTGGTGACAAACGTAAACGTGTGGAAACTAAATATCACTGTGCTGACTGTGGAAACGTACCACTCTGTGCTGCACCATGTTTTGAATATTTTCATACTAATGAAGACCTTCAATAACTTGTAATTTTTATGAGCAGTCAAACTTAAATTGAATGTATGCAACTAATAACAATTGCTTTTATAAATACAGTGCACCCATTTTCATCTTTTTGAGCCTTCGGTTATACATATTTGTGTTGCTGTCTCATTTTTCTATCAAATGGTTTATGTTTATTAAAAAATTTGCTATACTGCCCCCCATTACATCGGGGCGGTTTACAATATAATAAAATTATCAAAAGGAGGAAAAGAAATTACAATCAATAAGAGAAAGGAAAGAGGAAAAGAGAAAAAAGAAAGTGATAGCAAAATTTAGTAATGAAAAAAAAGGGGTGGAGAATTGAGAGATTAGGGGGAAGATTGAAAGCAGAGGAGAAGAGGTGGGTTTTGAGGAGGGAACGGAATTTGGGGTAAGACTCTTCTAGTCGAAGGGCAGTAGGCAGGGAGTTCCACAGGGAGGGCCCGAGATAAAAGAAAGCTGACTGTCTGGTTGACTGAAGATGTGCCTGTGAGGGGGAGGGGAGATGTAAGCGGTTGATATGGATAGAGTAGAGACTATCAGTGGGTGTATGAAAAGTTAATAAATCAGCTAGGTATTGGGGTCTATGAGAGTAAATAGCCTGGTGCACCAAAATGAGAATCTGAAATTGTATCCGGAAATTCAGTGGGAGCCAGTTAAGGTGTTGCAAAATTGGAGTAATATGATCATGAGGGGGGAAGCATGAGTAACCATCCGGGCTGCAGTGTTTTGTAGTAGTTGCAATCGACGACGCTGATATTGAGGAATGCCGGCAAATATGGAGTTACAAAAATCCAATCTAGTGATGACCAGTGAAAGAAGGGCCTGAGGGGATAAAAATGGTCTGATGGCGCGAATGCGCCAGAGACAGAAAAAAGAGCGCCTTGAGACTTGGAAGATGTGATCATTAAATGTGAGGGAGCTGTCAAGGAAGACACCTAAATAGCGAAGCCTAGATACCAAGGAAATTGGGGTACCAGAAAAAGAGGGAGTGAGCGGTGGGGCAGGCGGAGCTGTGGGGAAACCAAATAGCAGCAGTTTTAGAGATATTAAGAACAAGACAATTTGAGGAGAGTCAAGTGGAGACTGAAGATAAGCATTCATTGAGAGGAGTGATGTCTGGGCAGGAAGAGGTGTGGTGTAAGAGAAAAATGTCATCGGCATAATATCCTGACATGCTTAATTGTTGAATTAATAATGCCAAAGGGGCCAAGAATACATTAAACAATAGTGGGGCTAAAACTGAGCCCTGTGGGACACCACAGGTAAGGGGGAAGTGGCTTGTGATGGAAGAGGCAGAGGTCACCGCAAAAGATCGAGAGTATAGAAAAGAGTGTAACCAGTGAAAAACAGTACCCCGAACACCTGTATCCTGCAATCTAGAAAGAAGAAGAGAGTGATCAACCATATCAAAGGCAGCAGAGAAATCTAAAGACACCGCCACCGAGATATCACCACGATCGTGAGAAGAGTGTATTTCATTCATAACAGCAGTGATGATGGATTCAACACTATGGCCTGGCTGAAAACCAGACTGACGGGGGTGAAGGAAATGTGTTGAGTCGAGATGATGGGAAAGTTGAGTGAAAACTGCTTTCTCTAGGAGTTTAGAGGCAAATGGTAAGTTTGACACAGGACGATAGTTTGCTGGAACAGATGAGTCTAAGGTGGGATTCTTCAGAAGGGGGCAAACCAGGGCATGCTTCAGAAGGGGGCAAACCAGGGCGTGCTTCCATAAGTGGGGGAAAGACCCGGAGACAAGACTAGAATTAATAATGGAGAGTAGTGGCATGAATAGACCAAGAGAAGGTTCAGATAACCAGGCAGATGGTATGGGATCTAATGGGCAAGTGGTCTTGTGAGTGGTAGAGAGAACTTGAGAAGTTCTGGGGATGTTAGGGGATGGAAATTAGCCCAAGAGTAGGATAATGGAGAGGATGGTGGGGGTGAAATAGGGGAAGGAGCCAGAAACACATGAGGACAAAGAGGGAGAGACAGGCGCAAATCGTGGACATTGGAGGAGAAGGAGGCCAGCTGGGTGGGGCTGGGAATTGAATCAGAAGGAGTCACATCACGTGAGGGACGGGATTGCAATCTCGAGAGAGCTTGAGGGGTTGAGAATAAATGCCTAGACCTGTTAGGGGCTGATGCAGTTGATTCAGAGTAGAAGGTACGTTTGGCTTGAAAAAGACTGAGACGATATTGTGCATGACAGGAGATATTGTGCATGACAGGATTTGAAATGGTGGTATGTTATATAATACATGACTATAACAGAAAGAAAATCACTGTTATAACATATTGAATAAGACGGGTACAATTTTCCTGAAATATGGAAACATTAATCCGGCTCAGAATGTGGATTAAAAATTTAAAGTAAGCCTTCAAAGGGTTAAGAGGTGACAAGGCTTTAGCGAAGAGACTTAATGAATTCTTTGCTTCGGTCTTTACTGAGGAAGATATAGGCATGTTACCCATTACTGAAGTGGTATTTAAAGGTGATACTGCGGAAGAATTGAAAGAAACATTGATACACCGAGAAGATGTATTACCACTATTGATAAACTGAAGAGTAGCAAATCACCTGGACATGGTGTTGAAAGAACTGAAATATGAGGTTGAAGACCTTCTATTAGTAATCTGTGAACTATCATTAAAATCTTCTGTAATACCTGAAGATTGGAGGATCGCCAAGGTAACACCAATTTTTAAAAAGGGTTCCAGGGGTGATCCAGGAAACTACAGACCGGTGAGCCTGACGTCAATACCGGGAAAAGTGGTAGAAACCATCATAAAGAACAAAATTACTCAACATGTAGATAGTCATGGCCTAATGGGAGACAGCCAACATGGCTTTAGACAAGGAAGATCTTGTCTTACTGATCTGTTATGTTTTTTTGAAGGTGTGAATAAACAGGTAGACAAAGGTGATTCAGTTGATATAGTGTATCTGAACTTTCAGAAAGCCTTTGACAAGGTCCCTCATAGAGACTTTTGGCAAAACTAAAAAGTCATGGGATAGGAGGCAATGTACTATTGTGGATCAGAAACTGGTTAAAAGATAGAAAGCAGAGGGTAGGGCTAAATGGCCAATTTACATAATGGAAAAGGTGAATAGTGGAGTACCGCAGGGATCTGTGCTGGATCTACCGCTTTTTGACATATTCATAAATGACCTGTAAAAGGGAATAATGAATTAGGTTATCAAATTTGCAGATGACACAAAACTGTTTAAAGTTGTTAAAACCCAAGATGATTGTGGAAAATTGCAAGAGGATCTTGATAAATTGGAAGACTGGGCATCCAAATGGCAGATGAAATTTAATGTGGACAAGTGCAAAGTTATGCACTTAGGAAAGAATAACCCAAACTATGGTAACACAATGCAAGGTTCCACATTGGGAACCACCACCCAGGAAAAAGATTTAGGCGTCATCATGGATAACATGTTAAAAACCCTCCGTCCAATGTGCATCGGCGGCCAAGAGAGCAAATAGAATGCTAGGTATCAGAAGAAAAGGAATGTAAAATAAAACAAAGGATATTATAATGCCTTTGTATCGTTCCATGGTGCGACCGCACCATGGAACGACCGTAGCTTAAAAAGGACATAGCGTTATTAGAAAAGGTACAGAGAAGAGCCACCAAAATGGTAAAGGGGATGGAAAGATAGTCCTATGAAGAGAGGCTAAAAAGGTTAGGACTCTTCAACCTGGAAAAGAGACGGCTGAGGGAAGATATGATAGAGGTCTATAAATTAATGAATGGAGTGGAATGGGTAAACATAGATCGATTGTTTACATCATCAGAATATAGAAAGACGAGGGGACATGCAGTGAAGCTATGGGGTAACCTATTTAAGACTAATAAGAGAAAATATTTTTCACTCAGCGTGTAATCAAACTCTGGCATTTGTTTACCGGAGGATGTAGTAAAGGCTTTTAGTGTAGCTGGGTTTAAAAAAGGTTTGGACAAGTTCCTGGAAGAAAGGTCCATAAACCATTATTAAAAAGGACCCAGGATATCACTGCTTGACCCAGTACAAGCATTGAGGAACCTGTGTCTTTTGGAGAGACTGCTAAGTACTTATGACCTAGATTGGCCACTGTTGGAAACAGGATACTGGGCTTGATGAACCTTGGTCTGATCCAGTATGGCATATCTTATGTTCTTAGATGGTACCAGATTTTGTTTCCCCCAGAGCAGCTAAAATGTTATTGACATGTATAACTTTAATCAGATGTGAGATTGCAAGTGTTGGTGCAAGTTTGATTTGCAGACTCAAAAACACTTGACCCAAAGACTATGAACTGTTTATTATTTAAGCAAAATAACTGCTTATAGGCATGAGCATGTTTCCCAGTTTAAAAAGTGGGTTCTTGCTCAGTCTTTTGCAAGCCAAACATGTTACATTAGCTTCAGCATGAAGCATACAGACTCAGCTGTCTCCAAGCAGTAAAAGTTGTTAGTATAGCTGGGTTTAAAAATGGTTTGGACTAGTTCCTGGAGGAAAGGTCCATAAACCATTATTTTTTACAAGCATTGAGGAACCTGTGTCTTTTGGGGAGACTGCTAGGTAGTTATGACCTAGCTTGGCCACTGTTGGAAACAGGATACTGGGCTTGATGGACCTTGGTCTGACCCAGTATGGCATATCTTATGTTCCTAAGCCAAAAGCTGGAGCGCAAAGAGCATGAAGCTTCCAGAGCAAGACGTGAAACGCAAAGAGCATGCAGCCCCAGGCCAAAAATGGCACTCACAAAGCATGCTGCCTCCAGAGCCAGACACAGAGCACACAAAGTGTTCTGCCTTCAGAGCAAGGCATGGAATGTCCAGAGCATGCAGATTGCACAGTATAAAATGGAACTCACTGAGTGAGCAGCCTCTTGAGCAATTCCATGAGAAGCCCAAGCGGCCCAGCTCCAGAGCCATCACATGGAGTGTGCCAAATATGCCAACTACAAGGTCGTAGTAGAGTGCCCAAAATGTGCAAACTCCAGAGCCACCACCAGGCAAGCACAGAGCACTTCTGTGGTTATGACAGGATGAGGTCATAAGAAACCTGCCTCCACCTCTGCTGGTAGGAGGACATAACGTACTTGGTATGGACTGGTATAACAGGACGATATGGATGATTGGTTTTCTCAGTGGAGTGCCCTAGGGACCTGTACTGGACCCACTGCTTTTTTTATATTTTATTTTTCCTTCAGTTTCCAAACAATGTAACCGTTCAACAAAGGAGTAAAACATTGTTCCACATGAGTTCTCTTTTACAGAAATTAGTTTTCTGTCCACCCCAAGTACCCCCCCCCCCAATACATCACTCTACCCCATCTCTCCAGCCCATATCCCCCCATCTCCTCAGCCCACCTCACTTTCTACCTTCCCACCCCCACAATTCAAGACCTTTAAATCTCTCATTGACATCATAAAGGACAGTGAAATAAACAGTTACAAGTATATCACCTCATATTATGGGGGAGATGGCGATAATTGTCTTCTATGCAATGGTGTTAAATCATAATTATGACATTATTTTTGTTTATCCTTACCTCTTTTATCCTTACCTTGTTTATCCTTACCTTTTTTATCCTGCGTTGAGATTTTGGTGTAATCATGACCAGTACACAAATATTTATTTTAATTATTTTTCTGTTTAAGAATACAGTAATGTACTTGTCCTGTTTAATCCCCTTTAGTACCTAAAATAATGTTCCATGAAATTGTAGATGAGCTTTGATCCCTTCCTCTGGGCATTAAATAGGTTTTCTTCATGAGCTCACCTAACCTACTTGTCTCTGGGTTAGAGCTCTTTTGGTACACAAATACAGAATTGCCAGTTATATAGCAGTGAGTATATGGTTATAGTATGAAGTTGCTACTCTATTGCAGACTTGGTAACAGTAAATAGAACTAGATAAAGAACTGTTTTTGTGCTTTAAGCATCTCACTGATGTTTTCTAACCAGTGTGCCATCACACCTAATCAAATGTGTTATGGAGAAGTCACCGCTGCCTGATACTCACTCATACACACACGACTTAATTAGTTGTATATTTTTACAAAGCTAAGTGGTAAAACATAGGTCGGATCCTGGGTTTTGGATGAAGTATGGCATTTGTAAGAACCAAAGAGGAACATAAGGCCTTGATCCACCCTACCAGCACTGTAACAGAATTTAAATATGCTTGGGACAGGTTGGGAGGTCCTTTTAAAAGATGTGTAAGGGGGCTTGTAGAAGCTGGTGTGGATTTAAATATCACAGTTTACCCTAAGTGATAGAGAACCAGTGAGAAAGACAGAAATACTAGGACACAGAGTATTCCAATAGCAGAAGTTGTGGTAGGGCAGGCTTGAAGTGCATTGGCAGAGCTATGTGTGTGAAGATCACACTACAGGACTAGTAGAGGATGCTGCAGAGCATGAATGGGGTCCATTTGCTGCATGTAGGGTAGGGCACCATACAAGAATAAAAGGAAGATTTGCAGTGCAGGTATGAGGTACTTGCCACTGCTATATGTGAGTTTTGCACTACAGGACTTTTAGGGGATGCTGCAGGGCAAGAGTAAAGTGCATTGGCAGAGCTGTATGTGGGGGAGGGGGAGACCTCTACCTGAATATTAGGAAGTGTTGCAGTTTAGGGATGAGGTATGTTAGCAGAGCTGTGTTGCATTCAGTGCTTTTTCAGCAGATTTGGTGCTGAGATTCTCTGGCATTCTTTTGGCTGGCAGGACAACTGCAGGCATCCCGGGCTCGAGAACTTGTGCTGGACTATGTCGTGGAGAGGAAGAGGATGGACGATCTGTGCAGCAGCATTATAGATGGCCGCTTCCGTGAGCAGAAGGTATCATGGCATGACCCTGCCCCTCTCTTCCAGTCAAATTGGGGCTCTTGTCTACCAATCTCCCTTGATCAGCATGTGCATAGGATACATGATTAAGTTGCTGATCATCATGGTTGTAATAATGGTTCATAATGGTCTAGATATGACTATCAGAACTTCTCCACTCCACGCTGCATTCCTGTCTGGTTTTTTTTCTAGTTCCGGTTGAAGAGGTGTGGTCTGCAGTGCCCTATTTATCTGGTGGAAGATTATGGCACCTCCCAGCATCTAAGCATACCTGAGGCCACGCTGCAGCAAGCCATTGTAAATACCCAGGTAATGCAACTGCTTGCTTTAGTCACATGTCTTAATTTCCAACTGTTCAACAATGAGAGAAAATGCTTTCTGGGAGCAGTTGTACTATGAGCTTCTTCATGATTGGTTGCCGGATGATTCTGTTTGGTGGTGAATATGTTCAGTGAAACATCTATGGTCAGTGAAACCTCTAGTCTATGGTATATTTAGTTTAAGTTAACTGGATAAGCAAAATGGATATTTAAAATCTTGTCTGGTTAAGTTGCCACCACTGAAAAAGCTAGTTAAAGGTAACAGGATAAGTTGTTTGGTTAACTTTAGGCCAGGTTTTTGTGCAGGTAAACTTACCTAGAACAGGATAGTGCCGAATATGAGCACTTTCCAATTAAAGCAGTAGATCCCAAACTCAGTCGGGACCCCAAATGGAGACACATCATCAGTGGGTGGGGTCATAGAAACTTGGCCATTTCTCCTTCTCTCTGGACTTTCACTGTGACTTATGCCAAGTAGTGATAGTCCTCATCAGCGTATGGCCTGTGAGCCAGTGAACATTCATAGGCTCTTGTCCCCTGCTGGGTAAACTTCCTGTTAGAAACCTATGCTGATTACTGAGGCCAGTAAGCACACATTATACACTGACACAAGGGACCCCTAGTACTGACTGCTGCTGCTGCTGCCACTATTGTTGCTGCTGCCTTCCTGCTTTAGATGTGTGGAGGGAGGGAAAGGAGGATGGAGACCTGCTATTTTGATTTCATTATCTGGAGGTCATGTGATTTTTCAGTTGTTAAAATTGGGTCATACAGGATAAAAGTTTGAAAAGCACCGGATTAAAGTTTAACCACTCCCCTAGCAGGCTTTTTTCATGCCCCATATTTAATTAATTAATTTTATTTATTTGTTTTTATATACCGTGCTTTTTCAGATCAGTGCGGTTTACATATAACGTTAACAATAAACTGCTTTACATAGAACAGATTGCATAGGTTTACATAGAACAGATTGCATAGAATAATTTACATTCAATTAACATTGAATTGGCATTAACATGAACGGTTAACAGTAAAACATTTAAACATCAAACAGTTTTGGGTAGGACAGGTGAGCTTGGGTAGGAAGCAATGGAGAGCTGTAGTATTCAAGAGTTGAGAGCCAGTAACTGTGTGTGAAGTGTCTAGGGTGGCTGGTTGTAGGTTAGTTGGAACAGGTATGTCTTTAATGCCTTCCTGAAAGATGTTAGATCTGTAATAGCTTGCATCGTTGGGGGTAGGGCGTTCCATCGAGTAGGTGCATATAAGGAGAATGCGCGATTCTTAGTGGATTGGGTACATGATCTTACTGCTGAGGGGATGGTGAGTGAGTTCACCATGCATGATCTCCTAGTTCTGGTCTCCGGCGTTTGTTGTATGAGCTTTGTAAGAGAGGTTGCAGACATGTCGTGAAGAGTCTTAAAGGTAAGTAGAAGAGCTTTGTATATCAGGCGACTTGTTATGGGAATCAGTTAACTTTTGTCTGTGGGGATAACATGAAGAAATTCAAAGTTTAAAATTTGGGTAACTCCCCATCATCTGTGTATTTCTTATAAAGAAAGTAGTTCTGCAGGAAGTCAGTCCTCACATATGGGTGATGTTGACGGAGCCCCCATGCGGAGCAAATCCCCAGCTTTCGAAGAAAGCCTTTGGGACTGCATCACGCATGCGCGGTCCCCTTCCCGCCCAAGGGTGCCATCTTGCTCAGTCTCCTTTTTTCCGCGAAGCCCAATGGATGTTGTCCTAGTTTCCCCATGGAAAAAGTGATAAAAGTTGAAAAATTGTGTTTTTCTGCTTGCCGGTTCCCCTTCCCGCCTCGGCTCGGTACACCGATTTTGAGTCAGGTCTATTTTTTTTCGTTTTTGTCCTTAGTGACTAGCATTCGCGCTCTTTTTTTTCTTTTTAGCTGGCAGCCTGGTCCTTCGACCTTGCAGGGGCCCTTTTTCCCCTGATGACTGCCAGCGGGTTTAAAAAGTGTGATCGGTGCACAAAACTAATGTCTCTCACCGACACACACGACTGCTGCCTCCGATGCCTCGGGCCCAACCATGACTCTGTGGCCTGTGCAAAAAGATGTCTTCCAAGTCATTGAGGAGCAGGTAGCAGCAACATGACAGGATTTTTCCCGAGTCCGCAACCGCCCGGGCCTGGACCTTGTCAGAGGCCTCGACCTCTCGGGAGCTGTCTGATCCCGAGCAGCATCGGGTGTCTTCTGAAAGGGGGTCTCCCTCGCGGGAACACCGGAGGAAGAAAAAATCTGTGAGGGCGGTGTCGTCTGAGAGCTCAAAACAGCCTGGTCCCTTGTGGGCTCGGTCGCGGAGTCCGGCTCACCGCCCCGGATCCTTGGAGTCGGAGAGGCCTGCCAAACTCCCTCGAAAGGACCCGGAGACGCCGAGGAAGGTAAGCACTGTCCTCGTTGTTGACTCTCCCCGGACCCGAGCCGGGGGCTGCGGAGCCTCCTGAGCTCGGTCTCAGGTTGGCAGCCTTGGAGCACAGCGTGTCTGCCTTCATGGACCAGCAGCAGGCAGTGATGGCTGGTCTCACACGTCCGTCTGCCCCGACCACCGGGACTTCGATGCCCAAGTCGACCCCGGAGGCCGAGTCAGTCCTCGGCTGAGGTCCCCCTTGACCTCCTGTTCAGGACCGAGGTCGTCAACGCCGATTCCCTCGGCGTCGGGACGGTCGAGACCAAAGCCCTTCAGGCCGGAGCCAATCGACGACTCCTCAGAGTCCGGAGGACAAGGAGTCCCCAGGCACCCACCATAGCAAGTACTGTGATGAAGCTGAAGCCATTGAAGCTATAGACTTAGGAAAAAACACTGTTTATTATAAAGCAACTGACTCACAGAGGGTGCAGTTACCTAAAAGTGCAGCTAGAGGGAGCAGGCACGAGGCTGTAGAAGCTAAGCTGATACACCTACGTTTTGAGAAGGCAGGAGCTAATCAGGTACACCTGAATAGAGAGCCAGGAAGCTCAGTGGAGAAACGGCTTTATAAACGGTGCTCAGAAGGAAGAAAGCAGAGAGGATCTTGAGCTGAGAAAGGAACTGGGAGCGGATCTCAAGTTCAGAGAGGAACTGAGAGAGGACTACGAGCTGAGAGAGGAGCTGAGAGAGGACCTCAAGCTCAGAGAGGACCACAAGTTCAGAGAGGAACTGAGAGGGGAGCTGAGAGAGGAACCTCACATACTGAAAGGCAGAGAAGCTTGGAGTTACTTACAAGGAAGAGCTAAGTTCCAGGGAGGACAAGCCCGTTCCAGAAAGCTCCAGGAGCCAGTCTTCAGGGAAGACGGTGATAGAAGGAGACTGCCGGGTAGAGCAAACACCAGCAAACACGTCTCAAAGATCCAAGGTACAGTTATATTTCCTTACCAAGATGTGAGCCAGCTCCTAGAAAAGCTTATAACCCAGAGAACCGTACTGATAGGAAACAAAGCTGGGAAAGGTTTGTGAAACCTTTACAGAGAGGCATAGTAAAAAGCCATAACAGTTATTTGCCAAACCAAGATCAGCACGGCTGGGGAATATTGGAGAGATCTATTGAACTACAACCTGCCTTATCCAGGGAAAGCTCAGGACTAGCTGACAACACGGCTGAACAGGAACCTATGCAAATAGAGGTGATAGAACCAGAGCCGTTGCAGTTAGAGCACCCAATGCACTGCTCACTCTGTGTTTCCAAGAGTATAGAGTCTCTCACAGAATTGTAACCGGCAGGACATGCTTTAACATATCTTTTTGCTGTTGCTAAGCTGAAAGAAGTTTTGTATTTGTTTTTCCTCTTGGTGTTGAAAACCTGTTTGAATGCAAAGAACTGTGAAGCGCCTGTAACAGTTACTGACTTTGTAAATATTTTGGCATAAACCCTGAAGTAAGGTACATTCTGTTTTTGTCTTCCTGGAGAACCTTTGCGCAACAAAGGGAATAAAAACCATTTAAGTTTAACCCTGCACAAGGCTCACAACTATTTCTTTATGAAGTGGGACTACAAAGACCATGATACACCTGGTCTAGAAAAGTTTATCTCCAGGAACAAGCAGGAATGAGTCTTCACATATGAGTACGTCGGTACCGACGGAGCCTGCGCGGGAACGCTCCCCAGCTTCCCAAAAAGGAAAGCTTTTGGGAGCATCCCACAGCGCCTGCACGCTGCCTTCCCGTCTTCTTTTCCACGGAGCCAGCAGGTCGTGTTCCTGTCACCGCTGAAGAAGTTCTTTGTTTTATTTTATTTCTTTGGTCGTGCGTCTGCCTTCCCCGACGTCGGACCGGTACCGCCGGTCTTTCTTTTCTTTCTTAAAAAAAAAAAAAAGAACATATTTTTCCCTCACTTAGTGTGTTTTTCCTCTTTTGGGCCTTAGGCCTCACAAAAAATTTTCTTCATGGAAAAACCAGCCTCCGGGTTTAAAAAATGCACTAAGTGCAGCAGTACTATTTCTGTTACCGACACCCATGAATGGTGTTTCAAATGTTTGGGTCCTGACCACTCCATTTTGGATTGTTCGTCCTGCTCCTTGATGTCCAAGCGAGGTTTACAGAACCGAGCAGTCAAGCTCCATGTTCTGTTTCCCTCTGATGCAGCTTCAGTGGCATCGACGTCTTCCAGGGCTTCTTATTCCTCCCATGTATCTCAGGTAACCAAACATAAATCCAGCCGGTCCTCGAAGGGTAGATCTCCTTCCAAGCATCGAGATGCCTCCGGGCTTGCCCTCGAGGATCCTGCACCGGCAAAACTACCCCGGCGGGAAGCTCCGGCTTCCAAAGCTCCACCTATGGGGTTACAGGTTGACATCGATGGCACGGCCTCGACCGATCACCTGTTAGAATGCTCTGGGGTACCGGCGCAACCTTCCGGTACCGAATTCCAGGCATTCATGGCGTCGATGGATCAGAATGTTCTATCCATGCAGTAGGCTATCACGGCCTTCATTCAAGCTGCGACGCCGCTGATACCACAACAAACTCCGTTGTCGGTATCGGCCCCGGTACCGGCACCAATGCCGGTACCGGTACCGACTGCATCGACATTGGCCATGGTGTCGTCTGCAGCGGTTCCCTGCCTAGGGATGCCCATCGGTACCGAACCGGTATCGATAACGCCCGATGTCGATACGGCTCGGTACGCGTATCGGGCTTTGAAAGAGCACCCTGACAGTCGATACTTTGATTCCTCTGAAGATTCTGATGCATCGGAGGCATCTGCTGAAGTATCCATAGCCCTTCCTGAAGAGCCGCCTTCTCCAAAAAGAAGAATGTCTCCTCCAGAAGACTTGTCCTTTCAAGACTTCATAAGAGAAGTGGCTAAAGGGCTCTCTATTTCAGTAACCTCTGAATCAGAGCCTAGAGCTAAAAAACTGGATATTTTAGGTTATTCTAAGGCTCCTAAGGAGGCAGTCACCTTGCCAATTCATGAGATTCTTTATGATCACATGATTGACTTATGGGAGACTCCTCTCACTATCTCCCCTCATTCTCGTAGGTTGGACACCATGTACCGTGTCCCTCCTTGTCCTGGTTTTCATAAAACACAGCTTCCTCACCATTCTATTGTGGTGAAGTCAGCTATGAAAAAGATAAAGAGTGCAAAAAGACACTCCTCTGCTCCTCCAGGAAGAGAATGCAGGACCTTGGATGCTTTTGGTAGGAAAGTTTTCCAAGCCAGTATGCTCATTGCCAGAATCAACTCCTATAGTCTTTATATGGGAATGTTTCTGAAAGAAGTTGCAGATAAGCTGCACACTTTCCTCCCTTTTCTTCCAGAGGATAAAAGGGAAGAATTTCTTATTTGGCTTAAGCATACTCAAGATATTTCAAAGTTTTCCAACCGTGCAGCTTTTGACTCCTTTGAGGGTGCCAGCAGAGCTTCGGCCATTGCCATAGCTGCACGCAGAATTGCTTGGCTCCAAGCTTCTGATCTAGAATCTTGGGTCCAGGATGGCTTGGGAAATCTTCCCTGTACAGGAGAAAACCTGTTTGGCAAAGATTGGCAAATAAAAGCCACTCAAATGGATGCAGAAAATTCTGCTTTGGATAGACTTTCAAAGTCAACCTCCATTCCTGCCAAGAAAAAACCTTTCAAGAAGTCTTTTTTCAAGAAAGGCAGATTCCATCCGGCTTCTGGCCAACAATCATCTACAGGTCGTTTTGCTGCTAAGCGTCAGCAACCTAAACAGGCCAGGCCTAAGCCTACAGGGGCTGCTGCAACTCAGCAGACCCAGCCTCCTCAGGGCTTTTGACTTGATGCTAGAGAACTTAGCCTTTCTGGCTCTGAAACAGCCAGAGCCTCTCACCATTCCAGGAAGGTTAGCTCATTTTGCTCCCAGATGGGAGCAAATTACAACAGAGCAGTGGACCCTCTCCATCATAAGGGAGGGGTACAAACTTCATTTCTCAAACCTTCCTCCTCACACCATGGTGAGACATTTCAATTCTCCAACATCTCTCCTCGACCTTCTAGGTCAGGAGGTGGCTGCCCTTCTTGCCCAAGGGGCAATAGAAGAAGTACCTCTTCTTCAACAAGGGTCAGGGTTTTACTCCCCCTACTTTCTGATCCCAAAGAAAACAGGGGGCTACAGACCCATATTAGATCTCAGAGAACTGAACAAATTTCTGTGCAAGGAGAAATTCAATATGCTTTCTCTGGGCGCTCTCCTTCCATACCTTCAGAGTCAGGATTGGCTTTGTTCTCTAGATCTCAAGGATGCGTACACACATGTCTTCATCCATCCATCTCACAGAAGGTTCCTCCGTTTCTTTTCCAAGGAAAGCATTACCAATACAGGGTGCTTTCTTTCGGTCTGGCCTCTGCTCCAAGAGTGTTCACCAAATGCATGGCAGTAGTAGCTGCATTTCTACGCACTCTGGGAATATTTGTATTCCCATACCTGGACGACTGGCTCATCCGAGCTCCATCTCAGTCAGAGGCCCAGACTTCCCTGGACTGCACAAGGCGCATTCTGCAGTATCTGGAACTTGTGGTAAACCTCCCAAAGTCCCAGCTCACCCCTACTCAGTCCCTAGAGTTCATAGGGCCTGGCTAGATACTACCACTGCAAGGGCCTATCTTCCTCAGGCCCGTTGCTTACGCCTAGTGCAGTTAGCCTCCCAGATTCAGTCAAAGAGCCATTTAACTGCCCGGGAGATGCTACAACTGCTAGGCCACATGGCATCCACAGTGCATGTGGTCCCCTATGCTCGCCTTCACATGAGAGCAGCTCAATGGACTTTGTCCACCCAGTGGACTCAAGCATCAGGGGCTCTGTCAGACAAAATAGCAAACTCCAGGCGCCTCTTTTGGTCTCTCCAGTAGTGGAAGTCCACCCAAAATCTGTTGCTGGGGTCCCCCTTCCAACAGTAGTTGCCCCAAGCAACCCTCACAACAGATGCCTCCCAAACAGGTTGGGGAGCTCATCTACAAGACCTCTCCACTCAGGGCACTTGGTCTCCACAGGAGACCTCTCTACATATCAACCACTTGGAGCTCCGAGCAGTTTTTCTAGCTCTCAAGGTCTTCCATACCCTGCTCAGCTACAAGACTGTCCTCATTCATACGGACAATCAGGTAGCCATGTTTTACATAAACAAGCAAGGAGGAACTGGCTCTCTGTCGCTTTGCAACGAAGCTTTAAGATTGTGGGCCTTCGCCAGAGAGCATCAAATCCATCTCCTGGCCGTATACCTTCCAGGAATCCAAAACTCTTGGTCAGACAGACTCAGTCGAGTTCTGCTTCCACACGAATGGTCCCTGCACATGGACCAGGTACTCAGAATCTTTCAAGAGTGGGGAACCCTGGACATAGACCTCTTTGCAAGACCGTGGAATCCAAACTTCCCCGGTTCTGTTCCATAATTCCGTGTCAGGGAGTTCAGGCCAAGGATGCCTTCCTCCTTCACTGGGGTCAAGACTTCCTGTATGCCTTTCCACCCATTCCCTTAATTCCCAAGACTCTGTTCAAGCTCCAGAGGGATCAAGGATCTATGATCCTCATAGCTCCACGCTGGCCACGCCAAGTGTGGTACCCTCTACTTCTGCATTTCTCTCAAGCTCCCTCCCTGGACTTGGGAGTTGCTCCAGACCTTCTGTCCCAGGAGGAAGGGACTTTGTGGCACCCAAACCCCAAGTCCCTTCACCTCAGGGCTTGGTTGCTGAAGGCTTAGACCTTCAAGATTGGAATCTTTCTCAGCAGGTGAAGGATATCCTCCATGCTTCCAGAAAGCCTTCTACTAGACGTTCCTATGCTTTTAAATGGAAAAGGTTTTCCATTTGGTGTACTGAGAAGGGTCTTGACCCTCTAGCACTACCTTTGAATTCTCTATTAGAATATCTCCTGCATCTCTCCAATGCAGGCCTTAAGACGAATTCAGTAAGAGTCCATTTGAGTGCTGTTGCAGCATCCCTAAAGCCTCCTAATGGACAGCCTATTTCCTCTCATCCTCTTATTGCAAGATTCATGAGAGGCCTAACTTTAACTAAACCTCCCATTAGGCCTCCTCCGGTGGCATGGGATTTAAATCTGGTTCTTGGTCAGCTTATGAAGCCACTTTTTGAACCCTTAGCTACCACCTCCTTGAAATTTCTTTCCTGGAAGGTTATCTTCCTCATTGCAGTCACTTCAGCTCGCCGCATCAGTGAACTGCAGGCCTTAGTGGCTAATCCACCTTATACAAGGTCTCATCATGATAAGGTAGTCCTTAGGACCAATCCACACTTTATGCCTAAAGTGGTCTCACCTTTTCATCTTAATCAAGAGGTGTATTTACCTGTCTTTTTTCCAGGTCCTCATGCATCAAGTGCAGAGAGGAACCTTCATACCCTAGATTGTAAAAGAGCTCTTGCTTTTTACTTACACAGGACACAGCAACATAGAAAGTCTTCCCAGCTTTTTGTTGCTTTTGATCCTTCTCATCTAGGACTTCCAGTCTCTAAAAGAACACTGTCCAGTTGGATTGCTCAGTGTATTTCTTTTGCTTACCAGAGTAAGAACCTTTCTCTGGATGGCCATGTTACAGCTCACAATGTGAGGGCCATGGCCACCTCTATGGCTCATCTTCATTCTTTGTCCATCGATCAGATCTGTCGAGCAGCCACCTGGGCCTCGGTTCATACCTTCACAGCCCATTACTGTTTGGACAAGGACTCCCGCCGGGATGCCTTGTTTGGTCAGGCTGTCCTCAGACACCTGTTCCATTCTTGAACAACTCCTGCCCTCCTTCCCTGAATGGATGCCTGAGATCCATAGGAAGACGAGGAACCTTTCAGGGTCTCATACCCTTGGGGATCTCCCAGGCATCTTAGCTAGGGAGTCCCCATATGTGAGGACTTATTCCTGCTTGTTCCTGGAGATAGCACTGTTACTTACCTGTAACAGGTGTTCTCTGGGAACAGCAGGAATTAGTCCTCACAACCCACCCACCTCCCCTAGGAGTTGTATCTCTCTCTCTCTTTGTCTTTCCTTTACTCTCTCTCTATTTTCTCAGCTTTAAACTTGAACTGAGGAGAGTTGGTAGGAAAGGCGGGAAGGCAGCGCGCAGGCGCTGTGGGATGCTCCCAAAAGCTTTCCTTTTTGGGAAGCTGGGGAGCTTTCCCGCGCAGGCTCCGTCGGTACCGACGTACCCAATATGTGAGGACTAATTCCTGCTGTTCCCAGAGATCACCTGTTACAGGTAAGTAACTGTGCTATATCCCTATATATGTGTATCTGTCGAGATGCTTTTTATAAGTAAATATGTATTTACATACTATCTCCCTCACTGTCTATGCTATAAAGGTTTTTACCTTCTTAGAGGTTCCAGACCGTGGGCTTGCATATCTTCATACTGTCCCTCGGTATGTGGGGGCTGTTATGCACACAACCACTACTGTGGTACTAACAGCTTCCACTTTACTCTAGGTCTCGCTATCCCTGAAGCATCATGCTTCAATATCTTTCCTATCTCTCACCAGCTAGGAAAGACAGTGTAGATCTTCAGTAGTTCTGAGGTTTCAGCCCTTCACACATCTGTCCTCCTTGGGAATATGGGCTTTTTCCATACCCCTTCTTCCCTCCAGGACTGGGCTAATTGTCCAAATTGGTCAGTCTTCCTCTTTTACTCCTCAATGTTAATGACTCTGTAGCTAAAAGAGTTTTCAGCTTTTTCCCATAAAGCTTTCCACTGACGACCTGCCGTTCTTATACTACCCCAGTTGACACCTGGGTCACCTGCCAATTCCAGATTTGGACCTTCGCCCTCACTGCTGCGAGGTCACCTTGAGGATTCCTCTACTGAATCTCCAGTAGACTCCATCACGCGCTCTACTTCCTACAATCCAGTAGGTAAGCTCCATATTGTGATTGTCCATTGAATAATTTTAATGGTACTTTTCATACATACCAAGGACTCCTCTCCTGTAGTCCTTAGGTTCGCTGTTTTTCCTTACAGCTCCTCTCTTTTCAACTCCTACCCACCATCCCTCATGGTATGCCAGAGATCCATGTGTGGGAAGTGCAGTCCTGATCCAGAGACACGCATTTTATGGGATCTCCCCCTGGCATCTATAGCTAGGGAGTCCCCATATGTGAAGACTCATTCCTGCTTGTTCCTGGAGATAGCACAGTTACTTACCTGTAACAGGTGATCTCTGGGAACAGCAGGAATAAGTCGTCACAACCCACCCACCTCCCCTAGGAGTTGCATCTATCTATCTATCTTCCTTTCCTCTTTCTCTCCCTTTGTCTCAGCTATGAAACTCAACTGAGGAGAGGCAGTTGGAAAGGCGGGAAGGCAGTGCGCAGGCGCGAGGGATGCTCCCAAAAGCTTTCTCATTGGATGCTGGGGAGCATTCCCGTGCAGGCTCCGTCGGTACTGACGTACCCATATGTGAAGACTTATTCCTGCTGTTCCCAGAGATCACCTGTTACAGGTAAGTAACTGTGCTTTACAGGTAAGTAACTGTGCTTTCCTTTTTCAACCAACACTAAGTGTCTGCCCTCTCCTTTCTGCATGCTGCCACTAGGAGGGGCTGTGACAGTACATGCTGTCAGACTCCCCGGGATCTGAACCTCGGAGACAGTCACCCCCGGAGGACATGGCAAAGGATTTGTCATTCCCGGCGGATGACGAGAAGGAACCTCGAGCCAAGGAGCTCGAGGTCCTCCAGTATGGCTTTCCTCCAAAGGGAGCTTTTGCTGTACCGGTGTCCCCCATTCTGGAATGGCTGATGCTCCGAATGTGGGAGACACCGGCCTCGATGCCCGTCCTCAGCAGGCGAACCGATTCCATCTGTCGAGTTCGCAAGAGCCCTGGATTCCAAAAGGCACAGCTGCCACACAACTCCATGGTTGTGGAATCAGCCATGCGCCGGCTCAAGAGCCAGAAGATGCACTCCTTGGTGCCTCCTGGCCAGGAGGCCCGCAACATGGATCCTCTCGGCAGAAAGTGCTACCAGGGTTCGATGCTGTCATGCCGAATCCAGACGTACCAGCTGTACATGGGCATGTACCTGCGAGACCTGGCAAAGGAGATTGCTGGGGTCTCCACTAGTATCTCTGAGGGACCTTTGCAGCGCTTCCAGGTTTTGTCCATTGGGATCCGAGAGTGCTCAAAGTTTATGACTCGAGCAGCCTATGACGGCTTCGAGGCTTCGGCCCTGATAGCGGGGGCCGGCATCGGTTCACGACGCCAGGCATGGCTACAGTTGTCAGACCTGGAGCCATGGATTCAGGACAAGTTGGTCGATGTCCCTTGCCGAGGTGAAAACCTCTTTGGAAAGCCCATGACTGAGAAGGCTGCCGAGATCGAGTCCGAGTACCTGACC
Source organism: Ichthyophis bannanicus (assembly GCA_033557465.1). Lineage (NCBI taxonomy): Eukaryota > Metazoa > Chordata > Amphibia > Gymnophiona > Ichthyophiidae > Ichthyophis > Ichthyophis bannanicus. Next base: position 921,083,751 of record CM066032.1, on the reverse strand, counting down.
CGGACAAGACTCGAGAAGAAGACTTCTGCCCCTTCTAAGAAGAAGGGCTTGGGTAAGAAGCTCTTTTTCCCGAGGAAAGGATCAGCTTACTGAAACTACCCCACGTATCAGGGCTCCCCAGCAGGGGCAGCAGGCCAAGGGATGGGGGCAAGGCCCCCGTAAGCAAAAGGCCCCCAAGCCCCAGGCACTGGCTCCGGCCCAGCCTAGAGAGGGCTTTTGACTCCCAGAGCATAGTCTCTCTCCCAAAGGATATGAGGCCCTGCACAGGAGGATGGCTGACCCTGTATGCCCACAGGGTGGCCAGCTATTACAGCAGACACCTGGATTCTCCAGATAGTCCAAATGAGCTATCAGTTACATCTCAGCCACGTGCCTCCCTCTTACTTTCCAGGGGAGCCTCTCAGACCCCCTCTTCACAGGGACCTCCTCTTGCAGGAGTTAACAGGTCTTCTTGAGGATCAGGCGGTAGAACCGGTGCCTCACCAACTACAGGGCACAGGCTTCTACTCCAGGTACTTTCTGATACCAAAGAGAACTGGAGGCATAAGACCTATCCTCGACCTGCGAAGCCTAAACAAGTTCCTGGTGAGGGAAAAGTTCAAGATGCTTTCCCTTGGAATATTGCTGCCTTACCTCCGCCAGGGAGACTGGCTATACTCCTTAGATCTCAAAGATGCGTATACACACATCTTGATTCATCCAGACCACAGACAATATCTAAGATTTGTAATGGGAGAAAACCATTTTCAGTACAAAGTGCTTCCCTTTGGCCTAGCCTCGGCACCCAGGGTATTCACAAAGTGCCTTGCGGTGGTGGCGGCCTTTCTAAGGACTCAAGGGGTATTTGTCTTCCCCTACTTAGGCGACTGGCTCATCAGAGCCCAGTCAGCTCTAGAAGCCCAACAGGCCACATCCCGCACTATCCAGTTGCTTCAGCACCTGGGCTTTGTGATCAACTACACAAAGTACACTCTGGTTCCCTCTCAGGGACTGGAGTTCATAGGGGCAAGGTTAGACACCCTTCAGGCAAGGGCTTATCTACCAGAGGAAAGGGCTCAAAGACTGGTAGCCCTAGTGCAGCAAGTGAGTCGCAGATCCCGCATCTCAGCAAGACACTTTCTGCGCCTTCTTGGTCACATGACCTCCACAGTGCATGTGACACCCAATGCTCGACTTCACATGAGAACAGCTCAGTGGTGCCTCAGGGACCAGTGGACACAAGCCACAGGCAGACTCAGAGACAACATCAAGGTGTCCCATCGCCTGATACAGTCTTTCAAATGGTGGCTTCAACCTTACAACCCTCTGGAGGGAGTGCCTTTTCAGCCTCCCACGCACTCGAGGGTGCTGACTACGGTCTGCACTCAAGGTGTGTGGTCTCCATGGGAGCGCACACAACAAATCAATCTCCTAGAGCAGGGGTGGGGAACCTGCGGCCTTAAGGCCCTATGCAGCCTTTTGGAGCGTGATGTGCGGCCTTCATAAACAAGTTTTCATATTGTTTTATATATGACATTGATTAACATATGTGAACTAATTTTGGCAATATGGTGATTCCGCTAAGAGATGATTCTCGGTAAAAGCCGTTATCTGGCTGTGATAAGGTGGTATCGCTTCTTATCTAATTGTAGTTCTTGGAAGCAATAAAGAGGTCGCCCGAAATTTCCATTGCCGGCAACATCGGTACGGGGAACTGGCGATAGACACTACACCCGATAACAGACGCTGACAGACGCGGAACTGGCGTGGTGTAACATCACGCCTTCGGATAAATATATCACGATGAGACTCGGAGGAGAATGCAGAGGAAGAGTAAGGGTTGGATTTTGAACAAGAGAACACATTAGCGAATCAGTTTGGAGTTGGCGGTGAAGCGTAGTGGTCGCACATGCGAGTCGAAGTGTGTCGCGTAGAGGAGAGTGTGCCTCAGCCTTGGCACGTGTAGGATGTAAAACCATGATACGAGGAGGTACCCGGTGTGTGACGCTGAATAAATTCTGAACATTTTCGTTCAAATTTATATGTGAAGAAACAAATTCATGATTGCAACAAAAAAGAATTGGCGCTAGTTTTGAAACCAAAATTTCTTCTCCACCTTCTGGCAATACTGTGGTGACAGTTACTAACTGGCTGGCATAGAGAGTGCAGCGTTTGTGGTTCCTTCCTTCAGAGTGTGTTTGTCACTTGATTACATTTTTTTTTTCTTTCCATCATGTCGAAATATCTGGCTAATTTAGTAAGTGTATACACAGATGGTGTACCTTCTATGACAGGGAAGAACGAAGGCTTTATCGCACAACTTAAGAAAGAGGTTTCAAGCCAAAATGATCTTATCTCTTTTCATTGCATTTTGCATCAACAAAGTCTCTGTGCCAAATCCACTATTTTAAATGATACTTTGCAGAAAGTTGTAGGAATTGTGAATTATATTCAATCAAATGCATTGAGACATCGACAATTTCGTGAGATGACAATGATGGATAATGAGGTAATTAGTGTTGATTTGCCCTACCATTCTAAAGTGCGCTGGTTATCACAAGGATAGGTTTAAGTCAAAGTTTTGTATTTGCATGAACAAATAATCCAATTTTTCGAGGAAAGGAATGAACACTGTGAATTATCATGCAAGGAGTTTCATAGCAATGTTGTCCACCAGATCCCGGGCCTCCAGAAATTACAGCTGTCGCATAACTCCATGGTGGTGGAGTCGGCCATGCATCGGCCCGCACCTTGGATGCCCTCGGCAGAAACTGTTACCAGGGCTCGATGTTTATCAGCCGCATCCAGACCTACCAGCTGTACATGGGCATGTATTTGAGAGACCTGGTGAAGGAACTTGCCAGGTTTCTCAGCTGGTCTCTCCAAGGAACCCCTGCAGTGGTTAAGGAACCTGGCCAAGTTAGTCCGTGAGTGCTCCAGGTTCATGTCTTGGGTGGCCTATGACGGGTTCGAACAAGTGGCTCAAGTAGCGGCGGCAGACATCTGTGCATGATGCTAAGCTTGGCTACAGTCATCCAACTTCAAGCAGTGGGTTCAGGACAAATTGATCGATGTCCCATATCAAGGAGAGAACCTCTTTGGCAAACATTAGGCATATAGATAGCTGGGTGGCTGGTGGACGTGAGGATCGCCTGGTAACATGCCTGCCTGGTGCGAAGGTAGCGGACCTCACACGTCACCTAGATAAGGTCTTAGATAGTGCTGGGGAGGAGTCTGCTGTCTTGGTACATGTCGGTACCAATGACATAGGAAAATGTGGTAGGGAGGTTCTGGATGCTAAATTTAGGCTTTTAGGTAGGAAGTTGAAATCCAGAACTTCCAGGGTAGCATTCTCCGAAATGCTTCCTGTTCCACACGCAGGACCCAAAAGGCAGGCAGAGCTCCGGAGTCTCAATGCGTGGATGAGACAATGGTGCAGAGATGAGGGGTTTTGGATTTGTTAGGAACTGGGGAACATTCTGGGGAAAGGAGGGGCTCTTCCGAAGGGATGGGCTTCACCTTAACCGGGATGGAACCAGGCTGCTGGCATTAACCTTTAAAAAGGAGATAGAGCAGCTTTTAAACTAGATATTAGGGGAAAGCCGACAGTCGCCCAAGAGCGGATGGTTCGGAAGAATGTATCTTTGAAGGATACTACCAAAAGCAGAGAGGTTCCACAAATGAGTAAAGTAGCCCAAATGCCCTCAAGTATGGAGCAGACAGAGCTTAAAGATCCTAAATTACCCATGTCTAACAATAGCCAAATTAATATGAATAAAATACATTCTCTGAAATGCTTGTATGCAAATGCTAGAAGTCTAAAAAATAAGATGGGAGAGTTAGAATATATAGCACTAAATGAAAGGTTAGATATGATTGGAATATCAGAGACATGGTGGAAGGAGGACAACCAGTGGGACACTGTGATACCTGGGTACAAACTATATCGTAATGATAGAGCTGATCAAATTGGTGGAGGGGTTGCTCTCTGTGTTAGAGAGGGCATTGAGTCAAAAAGGATTAAAGTTTTGCAGGAAACAAAATCTGCTGTAGAATCTATATGGATTGAAATTCCATGTAAAAGGGGGAAGGCAATGGCAGTGGGGGTGTACTATCGAGCGCCTGGCCAGAATGACCAAATGGATGATGAAATGCTCAAAGAAATCAAGGAAGCTAACAAAAGTTACAGCACAGTAATAATAATGGGTGATTTCAACTACCCCGGTATCGACTGGGTCAGTGTCACGTCAGGACATGCTAGGGAGATAAAGTTCCTAGATGAAATAAATGACTGCTTCTTGGAGCAGCTGGTTCATGAACCGACCAGAGGGGAAGCCATATTAGACCTAATCCTTAGTGGAACACCAGATCTAGTGCAAGAGATAAGGTTGTTGGGGCCCCTTGGCAATAGTGATCATAGCATGATCGCCTTTGATTTAATTAGTGGAGGAGGGATAGTAAGGAAATCCACAGTACTACCTTTTAACTTTCGAAAGGGAGACTGATAAAATGAGGAAAACAGTTAAGAAAAAACTAAAAGGAGCAGTTGCAAAGGTTAGACGTACATCAGGCTTGGCTGTTGTTGAAAAATACTATCTTGGAAGCCCAGACCAGCTGTATTCCACGCTTTAAGAAAAGTGGAAGGAAGTCCAAAAAACTGCCAGCATGGTTTAAAGGTGAGGTCAGAGAGGCTGTTGTTGCCAAAAAAGCATCTTTCAGGAAATGGAAAAAAGAGCCAAACGACAAAACCTGGAAACAGCACAAGCATTGGCAAGTCAAATGCAAGGCATTGATAAGGCAGGCAAAGAGAGAATTTGAGAAGAAGCTTGCTGCGGAAGCAAAAATGCGAAATAAAGACCTTTTCAAGTACATTCGTAGCAAAAAACCTGTGAGAGAGTCAGTTGGTCCATTAGATGATAAAGGGGTTAAAGGAGCACTAAGAGGCGACAAGGCGATAGCGGAGAGACTGAATGAATTCTTTGCTTCGGTCTTTACTGAGGAAGATGTAGGGATGTTACCCATGACTGAAGTGGTATTTAAAGGTGCGGAAGAATTGAAGGAAATATCGATACATCGGGAAGATGTCTTACAACTATTAGATAAACTGAAGAGTAGCAAATCACCTGGGCCGGACGGTATACATCCAATGGTGTTGAAAGAACTGAAATATGAGATTGCAGACCTGCTATCAGTAATCGGTGAACTATCATTAAAATCATCTCTAATACCTGAAGATTGGAGGAAAGCCAATGTAACACCAATTTTTAAAAAGGGTTCCAGGGGTGATCCGGGAAACTACAGACTGGTGAGCCTGACGTCAGTACCAGGAAAAATGGTAGAAACCATCATAAAGAATAAAATTACTCAGCATATAGATAGTCACAACCTAATGGGAGACAGCCAACATGGCTTTAGACAAGGAAGATCTTGTCTTACTAATCTGTTATGTTTTTTTGAAGGAGTGAATAAACAGGTGGACAAAGGTGAGTCGGTTGATATTGTGTATCTGTACTTTCAGAAAGCCTTTGACAAGATCCCTCATCAGAGACTTTTGGCAAAAGTAAAGAGTCATGGGATAAGAGGCAGTGTACTATTGTGGATCAGGAACTGGTTAAAAGATAGAAAGCAGAGGGTAGGGCTAAATGGCCAATTTTCCCAATGGAGAAAGGTGAATAGTGGTGTACCCCAGGGATCTGTGCTGGGTCCGCTGCTTTTTGACATATTCATAAATGACCTGGAAAGTGGAATAACGAGTGAGGTTATCAAATTTGCAGATGACACAAAACTATTTAAAGTTGTTAAAACCCAAGAGGATTGTGAAAAATTGCAAGAGGATCTTGATAAATTGGAAGACTGGGCATCAAAATGGCAGATGAAATTGAATGTGGACAAGTGCAAGGTTATGCACCTAGGGAAGAACAACCCAAACTATGGTTACACGATGCAAGGTTCCACATTAGGAACCACCACCCAGGAAAAAGATTTAGGCGTCATTGTGGTTACCATGTTAAAACCCTCGGCCCAGTGTGCAGTGGCGGCCAAGAGAGCAAATAGAATGCTAGGTATGATAAGGAAAGGAATGGAAAATAAAACAAAAGATATTATAATGCCTCTATATCGTTCCATGGTGAGACCGCACCTTGAATATTGTGTGCAATTCTGGTCGCTGTATCTTAAAAAGGATATAGCGATTTTAGAAAAGGTTCAGAGAAGAGCCACCAAAATGGTAAAGGGGGTGGAAGGATACTCCTATGAAGAAAGGCTAAAAAGGTTAGGGCTCTTTAACCTGGAAAAGAGACAGCTGAGGGGAGATATGATAGAAGTCTATAAATGAATGAACGGAGTGGAACGGGTAAATGTAGATTGATTGTTTATGTTATCAGAATATAGAAAGACTAGGGGACATGCAATGAAGCTACAGGGTAAACTATTTAAGACTAATAAAAGAAAATATTTTTTCACTCAATGTGTAATCAAACTCTGGAATTTGTTACCGGAGGATGTAGTAAAGGCTGTTAGTGTAGCTGGGTTTAAAAAAGGTTTGGACAAGTTCCTGGAGGAAAGGTCCATAACCATTATTAAGAAGTGACCGAAGATATCAATGCTTGACCCAGTACAGGCATTGTGGAACTTGTGTCTCTTGGGGAAACTGCTAGGTACATATGACCTAGATTGGCCACTGTTGGAAACAGAATACTGGGCTTGATGGACCTTGGTCTGACCCAGTATGGCATATCTTATGTTCTTAGGTACTTCCCCATGCCAAAAAGAACAGGGGACCTAAGGCCCATCCTCGATCTGGCAACCTCAACAACTTCCTAGTAAGGGAGAAGTTCAAGATGTTCTCCCTTGGAACATTGCTGCCCTACCTCAAGCAGAGAGATTGACTATGCTCCTTAGACCTCAAGGATGCCTATACCCACATCCTCATTCACCCCAACCACAGGCAGTACCTGCAGTTCATAGTGGGGGGCAGGCACTATCAGTACAGGGTGCTCCCTTTCGGCTTGGCTTCTGCCCAGGGCACTGCACGCATCATCCAGGTTCTGCAGCACTTGGGTTTCGTCATAAACTACCCTAAATCTTACCTCCTCCTGACACAGTGTCTGGAGTTCATTGGGGCAAAGCTGGACACTCTCCAGTCAAAGGCCTTCTTGCCCAGGGACCGAGCCGACCATCTCAGGACTCTGGCACGAGACATAGAAACATGACAACAGAAAAAGACCACATGGCCTATCTAGTCTGTCCTTCCATATCAACAACTACAACAGTCCCCTATTTACCTTTAGAGATCCTCTGTGTTTGTCCCATGCTTTTTTGAATTCAGTTACTGTCATCATCTCTACCACCGCCACTGGGAGACTATTCCACGGATCCACCACTCTTTCTGTAAAGAAATATTTCCGCATATCACTCCTGAATCTATCCCCCTTCACCCTCATCCCATGTCCCCTTGTAGCAAAACTTGCTTTCAATTGAAAGAGGCTCTCTCCCTGAACATTTATGCCACGGAGGTATTTAAACATTTCAATCATATCACCTCTATCCCGCCTTTCCTCTAAGGTGTACATATTAAGATCCCTAAGTCTGTCCTCATATGCTTTATAATGAAGACCACTAATCATCTTAGTAGCCACCCTCTGCACCGACTCCATCCTGCTCACTTCCTTTTGAAGGTGCGGTCTCCAGAATTGCACACCATACTCCAAATGAGGTCGCACCAAAGACTTATACAGAGGCATTATCACCTCCTTTTTTCTGCTAGCCATTCCTCTCCGTATGCACCCAAGTATCCTTCTAGCTTTTACCGTCACCTTTTCTGCCTGTTTAGCTACTTTAAGATCATCAGACACAACCACGCCTAGGTCCCGCTCTTCTTTAGTGGACAAAAGTACTTCACCCCCTATACTATATTGCTCCCTTGGATTGCTGCAACCCAAATGCATGACCTTACATTTTTTAACATTAAATCCCAGCTGCCAAATTCTAGACCATTCTTCAAGCTTAGCTAGATCCCTCCTCATGTTATCTACACCTTCCTGGGTGTCTACTCTATTGCAGATTTTGGTATCATCCGCAAAGAGGCAAACCTTACCCGACAGCCCTTCCGCTTTATCACTAACAAAGATGTTAAAAAGAATCGGACCAAGGACAGATCCCTGGGGCACACCACTGGTAACATCCTTCTCCTTAGAGTAAGCTCCATTTACCTGTACTCTTTGTCGCCTCCCACCCAACCATTTCTAACCCAAGCAGTAACTTTAGGGTCCATCCCTAGAGTGCTCAGTTTGTATATAAGTTGCCTGTGAGGAACGGTGTCAAAGGCTTTACTGAAATCCAAATACACCACATTTAGGGCTCTCCCTCGGTCCAACTCCCTGGTCACCCAGTCAAAGAAATCAATCAGATTTGTCTGACAAGACCTGCCTCTGGTGAATACATGCTGCCTCGGATCCTGTAATCCACTGGACTCCAGAAACCTCACTATTTTCTCTTTCAGCAGCGTTTCCAATAATTTACTCATCACCGAAGTTAAACTAACTGGCCTGTTTTTTTCAACCACCTCCTTACTTCCGCTTTTGTGTAAAGGCACCACATGAGCCTCTCTCCAGTCCTTTGGCACCACTCCCGACTCCGAGGCATTGAAAAGGTCAGTCCGTGGAGCTGCTAGAACATCCCCAAGTTCCCTCAGTATTCTAGGGTGTATCCCATCCGGTCCCATCGCTTTGTCTACTTTAAGTTGAGCTAGTTTCTCACGAACACAGTCTTCTGAAAATTGTTCAAGATGTCCCTCGCATACAGTAACGTCCCTCTGTGCCCGCTCTGCTGCTTCTGTGACTTCTCAGGCACATGGCCTCCATGGTCCACGTCACCCCAGACGCATCCACCTGAGGGCGGCACAGTGGCGTCTCCAAGAGCTGTGGACACCAGCCATGGGGTGACTCTGAGACAGAGTCTCTGTAACCCACCAACTGGCAGATTCTCTGATTTTTTTTAAATTATTTATTTATGGATAATTTTACAATATAGTACAGTAAAATTTATAACAGAGGAAAAAGAAATACTTCAAAAGTAACAAATGAAGAAGAATACTGATACAAAATTACAACCCACATCATTGGGGATACATGTCTGAAAAATCAATAAGAAAATAAAATACTAAGGATAAACTAGGCTAAACAGAGCCCTGAAAGAGTCTGTAGCCAACATATATAGCCGGGTGAGAACCCTCCCCCTCCGAGCTTACTCACTGCCCTTGAGTTTCTCCCTTTCCAAAATCCATTTTTCAATATCAGAGGATGACAAGAAGATAAATTTATCATAGTTAGAAGTAATACAACATTTACAGGGATATTTTAAAAAGAAAGTAGCCCCTAAGGCCAAAACTCTAGGCTTCAATGCAAGAAACAGTTTTCTACGTGACTGCGTAGAGTAAGAAACATCAGGAAATATCTGTATCCTTTCACCACAGAACTTCACCTCTTTCCTCCTGAAATATGCCTTTAAAATATCGACCTTTTCCTCCTCAGAGGAAAAGGTCACCAATAAAGTGGCCCGCGAGGTGATCGTATCTTGGGACTCTTCTAAAAAAGCCGTCAAATTAAAGTTCTCGGAAGTAGAGGGAGGAGAGGCCTCTTCCTGTTCCATGGCAGATTCTCTGATTTGATCGCAGTCTCTCCAGTATCTTGAGGCAGGCATGCCTTTCAGGCCCTGCGTCCCTTAAGGGTCTCCCTGCTCGGCTGGGGAGTCCACTGCGAGGAGCTCTGCACCCAGGGCAGCTGGTCACCAGGTGAGAGCACCCAGCAGATCAGCCTCTTGGAGCTGCTGGCAATATACTTAACTCTGCGAGCGTTTTGCAACCACCTGCGTCACCAGCTGGTGCTGGTCCAGACAGACAACCAGGTGGCTATGTTCTATGTGACCAAACAGGGAGGCCCTCTGTCAGGAGGCAGTGGTCCTCTGCTCATACGCAATCCAACAGGGTATTCTCCTACGGGCAGTATAGCTACCAGGGTAGAACAACCTCCTCGCTGAGAGGCTGAACAGAGTCCTCCAGCCGCATGAGTGGCAGCTGGACCCCAGGGTGGCAGACCGGCTCTTCCAGATCTGGTGGAAACCCGTGATGGACCTGTTCGCAAGCCCAGACAACTTCCAGTTGCCCTGCTTCTGTTCCCGGCAGGCCCACCCCTCCAGGATGGCAGCAGACATGTTCCTCATCTCATTGTCAGGCCTCATGTACGCCTTCCCTCCCACACCGCTTTTTGCCAAAATCTTGTTCAGGACCCTCCATGACAGGGCCTCGCTCACCTTGATAGCCCCTCGGTGGCCCAGGCAACCATGGTTCCTGCTGCTCCTCCAATTAACGGTGGAGACCCCCATCCCTTTGGGAACTTCTCTGGGACTCCTGTCTCAGGAAGGGGGCTCTCTTCTGCACCCCAACCTGAGGTCCCTGTCGCTGACAGCATGGCTGCTGAAAGGGTGACCCTAGCCCTTTTCAACCTCTTGGGTGAGGTAGAGGAGATCCTGCTGGCCCTCCCGCAAGGCCTCTACTAGAAAAACGTATGCCCTCAAATGACGCAGTTTTCTGGCCTGGTGTGCCAAGCACAGGGCGGGGCCATTCTCCTGCCTGGTGGGTTTGGTGTTAAAATACCTTCTCCACCTCTCGCAATCCGCAATCAAGTCTAACTCTGTCCAGGTGCACCTTAGTGCCCTGGCGGTGCACCACCACCCGGTGGATGGCAAGCCCCTCTCAGTCCAGCAAGGGTGACCTGCTTTCTTAGGGGTCTGCTCTTATCGAAGCCCCCGGTTCGCCCTCTGGCAACCGAATGGGACCTCAATGCGGTATTGGGGCAGTTCATTTGCCCACCCTTTGAGCCTCTGGCTACTTGCCATCTACGCTACCTCTCTTGGAAGGTGGCATTCGTGGTTGTACTCGCCTCCACTCGCAGAGTTAGCGATCTTCAGGCCTTAGTGGCAGAGGCCCTTTATACCAGGTTCTACAAGAACAGAGTTGTGCTCCACATGCACCCTAACTTTCTTTCGAAGGTAGTATCGCCCTTCCATATCAGCCAGGAAGTAGTACTCCCTACCTTCTTTCTGAGACCTCACTCCAGTAGGGCTGAGACAGTCCTTCACACCTTGGATTGTAAGAGGGCTTTGTCCTTCTATATCCAGCGCACTCAGGCCACTGCAAAGCTACTCAGCTTTTCATCTCCTGTGACCTCAGTAGGCTGGGGGAGGCGGTGACCAAGCGTACGCTGTCCACTTGGGTGGCGGACTGTATTGCCCTTGCCTATGAGCAGGCTGAGCTTCCGCTGGAAAGCTGTGTCAAGGTGCACCGTGTCAGGGCTATGGCGACCTCGGTGGCATACTTGTGCTCTGTCTTGATGGTGGACATCTGCCGGGCCGCCACTTGGTCTTCAGTCCATACCATATACCCCACATAATGTCTATATGTAAATAATGTATATAAGTTGCACTGTTCTGTGCCATTCAGTTTAACATTACTCTGTTTACTTTATATTGCTTATATTTATCTGATGTTATATGTAAAACAAACTATGCTTTGTTGACTGTTGTTATCTGTGAACCGCAGCTGAACTGTGGAAGCAGCGGTATATAAGTCTTTGTTAAAATAAATAAATAAAATAAATAAATACCTTCTCAGCCCATTACTGCCTGGAAAGAGAGTCTCGACAGGACAGTGCCTTCGGCCAAGCTGTGCTCCGTAATCTGTTCGGGGTTTAGGCATATCTAACCCTTCTGTGTTCAGGCTAACGGAGTGCTGGTTTTCATCGGACACAGGGGTCCTACTGTGGTCTGTGTACACGGACTTATTTGCTGTTGCTCGCCACTCCCTGTGAGGGAATCTGCGTTTTTGCTATGGACTTTCAGTAGCCTATAGCTGGGGTGTCCCATATGTGAGGACTGACTTCCTGCTTGTTCCTGGAGAAAGCGTAGTTACTCACCTGTATCAGTCCTCACAACCCTCCCTCCTCGCTCGTTTGCCATCTTTTATTTTTGCCGTCTTTTAGCTATGTCATCTGAGTGAGCAAGATGCCACCCTTGTCGAGAAGGGGACCATGCATGCGTGGTGGCATCTCCCAAAGGTTTTCTTTGAAAACTGGGGGGATGCTTCCATGAGGGCTCCATTGGTGCTGATGTCACCCATATGTGAAAAATGATTCGTGCTGTCCCCGGAGAACACCTGTTACAGGTGAGTAAATATGCTAAACATGCTATTAAGTCCCTAGGCAGATTGTTGCTAATTGGGCCCAAGGCTCTGTCCGTCCTGTCCAGCATAATAGTTGGCTTATCAAACTTCTCCCATATTGTTGAAACCATCTCCAGTACAATTTTGGCACAGTCTTGATATTCAAGTCTTTCAGGCACTCCACAAAACCTCAGATTTGTTTCTCCTGCTTCTGTTTTCCATGTCCTCAGTTTTATCTGTTATCGCTTGGTACTCCTACTCCATCATCTGTATTCTTTGCTCCAAGGCCTTGCATGTCCCTGCTTGCTCCTCCATTTGATGTTCCACATCCTCGATCCGCCTCCCAAATTCTGCTATTTCCACTCTCAGGTCAGTAACTAGGGTATTGGGAAAGCCCTCCACTGCCTCTGTCACTCTGTCTCTGTTTCCCGCCTCGCTGTTCTCTTGTGCCTTGCATCATGCTGCTTCAGGCGCCACCATTTTACCAGGCTACTGCTTGCTGGGTGCTCAAAGGCATATTTGGTCAAATTTACATCTTTTTTTTTTCACCACCATACCTGGTCAGCTGTAGAGGAATGAGTGGTTATTTAACACTGCTTGCTGGGGTTTCAGTGCGCCCAGAGGGAAAAATAAGCTGCTTATTTTCAGGGCGAAGTGTGGAGCTCTCTGGTTAGACCACCATCGCCGCTGTGAAGTCAACGGAAGCCAATATGCATACATTTTACTCACAAAGGGGGTAATTTTTTTTTCCATTTAGTTTTTATTGATTTTGTTCTTTATTGCTTATACAATACATACATAGTCATAGCCCAGCTTTTGACATTTTGTTTGATAATCTACCTTGTTATATTTCCCTGGTAGCTAATACAACATTACATCCTATCTATCCTGGAAACTTCCCCCCCCCACCCCGTCTCCCCCTACACTATTCCTCCCTCCCATTATTCATGCATATTATCCTACAACAAATTTCTTACAACAATTCTATCTTCGTTACCGCTTACATAACGCTTCTGTTACTCCACATAATTCTTTTTCCCCTTATCTCCCCCTTCTAGATACTTTCATTGTAAATACAATATCACGTAAAACATGCTTTATACCCTACCCTACCCTATCCTCCCCCTCTCACCCCCCTTCTCCCCCCTCCTCTCGCCCCCTTTTCCCCCCTCCTCTCGCCCCCTTAACCCCTTGTACTAGTCCCAATGTCATCAATGCACTCTACTTGTACACGCCTCTAGTGCCCTACCTTCCTTCTCACGGTCCATCCTCATCCTACACCCTCTCCCCCCTCCCTCCAATCCTCCAACCACCTCCACACCCCCTGCCATTGTGCCTCACTCCTCTCCCCTTTCCCACGTCGCAGTTCCGTCAATTTTTGCATCAAGCTCACCCCTGCCACCCTCCGAACAAAGCCTCCCAACTAGGGCATACTCTGTCCCCCCCCCCCCCCCCCCAACACTGGGCTATCTCGCACCTAGCTGCCGCTATGCAATGGTGCACTACCCCCGCTGATCGTTTAGGGATGCCTTCATCAAGTTGGTGCAGCAAACATGCCTCTGGTCTCCGCCGCAAGCTATGCCCTGTCATACTATGGATCACCTCAATGACCTGTCCCCAATACTCCTGAATCCTGTCACATTTCCACCACATGTGCATCCAGTCCCCCCTCTTCTGACACCCCCTCCAACACAAATTATCATGTCCTTTCCCAGCTCTGCGTCTGCGTACTGGCGTCCAGTACCACCTGTACAATACTTTATAAGCATTTTCTTTCATTTGTGTTGCTATGGATACATTTGCTATTGTCTGGATTAGCTTATCCCACACCTCGACCTCCGAACACACCCCCAAATCTTCCTCCCATTTCAACATATAGCTCAGCTTGCATTCACCGGTCTCCATCAGGCCTTTGTAAATTCAGGACAAAACCCCCTTTTGACCCATATGGCCGGAGCATAGAGCCTCAAACCATCCCCTGTTCTCTCATAGATCTCTCCATACTCTCGGTTGTCTGATAAAGTGGCAAAGTTGCAAATACGCAAAATAATCACTCTCCTTCAACCGGTATAGGTCCTTAATATCTTCAAACTTAGGAGTCCCCTGGGAGTGTATGACTTGATGAATGTGTGTCAGCCCCGCTTTAGCCCACCTACTGAATATTTGCTCTCCAGGCCCCTGTCCCCTCTCGAAGCAGGCCTCAAGGGTCATCCCCTGAGTATAGCGTTTGTCTTGGACTAGCTGTATCTTATTTCGTTTCCAAATTCTCAAGCTGTTCGCTACCATGGGGTTTAGCAGATTTGTGGCAGAACCTTTGCTCCTTCTCCAAATTACTCTTTCTAGTCCTACCCTCCTCAACCTGCTCGCGCTGCATTTGGACCCACTGCTTCCGCGTTCCTCTTTCCAACTCATAGATCGTTTTTAATTAGGCAGCCTCATAATATTTACGCAAGTTAGTTACCCCCAGCCCCCCTCTCCCTTGACCCTTTGCAGTACCCTCATCGCCACCCTTGGGCGCCGTTGTACCCATATAAATCTATTGACTAACCTTTGTATCTGAGTCAGTCTGTACTGTGGCACTAATATCGGGAGGGTTTGAAACAGGAACAGCAGTTGCGGTACTAGCATCATTTTAACCTTCGCTATTCGCCCAAACCACGAAAGATAGCCCCTCCCCCACCCCGCCAGCCAACCCTCAACCTGCCCCATAACTTTCAAGAGTTCAATTTATATAGCTCTTCCATTTTGTTGCTTATCCGTATACCAAGATACCTCATACTGTCCCGAGCCCACTTAAAGGGATATTTCTTAGCCAGAAGACTCGTTACTTCCCCTCCAACCGCTAAGTTTAAAATTTCCGATTTCGTCCAGTTGATTGTAAAGCCTGATAATTTACTATACTCTTCCAGCTCCCACATTACTACAGGGAGACTTATCCGGGGTCTAGCCAAGCTTAAAATGATATCATCCATGAACAAGGAGATTTTATAGTCCCCCCTCCCTACTCTTATGCCTGACACATCCGCCTGTTCTCTTACCCGCTGTGCGAACGGTTCTACTGCTATTGCAAATAACAGCGGTGATAGGGGGCAGCCCTGCCTCGTTCCCCTCTCCTGGTCAAAGAAACCCGAATGGGCCCCATTCATACTCACACATGCTTTGGGATGGGCATAGAGTGCCTTCACCCATAGTAAGAACTCTTTCTCCAACCCCACTTTCTCTAACACCTGGAAAAGAAAAGGCCACGATACCTGATCGAAGGCTTTCTCCGCATCCAACGACAGAAGTAGCGCCTCATCTCCAGGAACAAGCAGGAATGTAGTCATCACATATGGGTATCGTCGGTACCGATGGAGCCTGCGCGGGAACGCTCCCCAGTGTCCAGTCAGAAAGCTTTTGGGAGCATCCCACAGCGCCTGCATGCTGCCTTCCCGCCTTTCCCAACTGCCTCTTTCCAGTTCTTCTTTTTCCGCGGAACCAGCAAGTCGTGTTCCTGTCACCGCAGAAGAATTCCTTTTTTCTTTTTCTTTTTGTGGTCGCGTCTGCCTTCTTCGACGCTCTACCGGTACCGCCGGTCTTTCTTTTCTTATTTCTGTAAAAAAAAAAAAAAAAAAGCTTCTTTTTTCCTCTTCTTCAGGTGCACGTGCCTTTTTGGGCCTTAGGCCCAAAAGTTTTTCCTTAACATGGAAAAACCTTCCTCAGGTTTTAAAAAGTGCACCAAGTGTGGCGGTACCATCTCCGTCACTGACACCCATGAATGGTGTTTAATATGTTTAGGTCCTGACCACTCCCATCACGGATTGTGTGTCCTGTGCCATGATGTCTAAAAGAGGTCGGCAGAACCGAGCTGCCAAGCTCAGTACCCTGTTTCCCTCTGATGCAGCTTCGGTGGCATCGACGTCTTCCAGGGCTGCTGCTTCCTCCCGTGGATCTCAGGTAACTAAACATAAATCCAGTCGGTCCTCGAAGGGTAGATCTCCTTCTAAGCATCGAGATGCCTCTGGCGTTGCCGTCAAGGATTCTGCATCGGCAAAATTACCCCGGCAGGAGGCTTCGGCTTCCAAAGCATTATCGGGGTTCCAGGATGTTCTCGATGGCTCGGCCTCGACAGATCTCCTGGTGCCATGCTCTGGGGTACCGGCGGTCTCCTCCGGTACTGACATCCAGGCATTGGCGGTGTCGATAGACCAGAGAGTTCTGGCTATGGAACGCAGTCTGGCGGCTCTCCTTGCGGCATCGATGCCCTTGGTACCGCGACAGACAACTCTACCGGTACCGGCACTGGCACCGGCATCGGTATCGGTACCGGTACCAATAGCATCGACATCGGCATCGGTGTCTGCTCTGCCAGTACCCTGTCCTCCAATGCCCTCCAATGCCCTCCAGTACCGATTCTCCAGTAACGGTTATTCCCGGTACCGACCTTGGTTGGTACGGGTATACGGGCTCTGCAAGAGCTTCCGGACAGACGATACTTTGAGTCCTCAGAAGAATCTGAGGATTCTGAAAGTTCTGTCAATGCAGCGATGCTTCTTCCAGAGGAGTCGTCCTCCCCTAAACGCAGGATGGTCTCCTCCAGAGGATATGTCCTTCCAAGACTTCATCAGGGAGGTGGCTCGGGGCCTGTCCATTACTGTGGCCCCTGAAACAGAGCCAAGAGCCAAGGAGTTGGAAATTCTACAATATCCCAAAACTCCTAAGGAGGCAGCTACCTTACCCATTCATGAGATTTTATATGATCTCATGTTGAAGATGTGGGAAACACCTCTTACCACCTCTCCTCATTCTCGTAGATTGGATACTATGTATCGAGTCCCTCCTTGTCCTGGATTCCATAAGACTCAGCTTCCTCACCACTCTATTGTGGTGGAATCAGCTATGAGAAGAATCAGAAGTGCAAAAAGGCATGCCTCTAATCCTCCAGGACGTGAGTGCAGAACCCTGGATGCTTTTGGACATAGTCGTCCAAGCTTCCATGCTTTCTGCCAGGATCAGTTCCTATAGTCTCTACATGGGAATGTTCCTAAAGGAGGTCACAGATAATTTACAGACTTTAAGTCCTTTCATTTCTGAGGATAAAAGACAGGACTTTCTCACTTGGGTCAAACATGCCCAAGATGTTTCTAAATTTTAGAACCGTGCAGCCTTTGACTGCTTTGAGTGTATAAGCAGAACCTCAGCTATCGCCATAGGTGCACGTAGAATTGCTTGGCTCCAGGCATCTGATCTAGAGCTCTGGGTACAAGACAAATTGGGAATGGTAAAGATTGGCAGGAAAAAGCCAATGAAATGGATGCTGAAAATTCCACCTTGGATAGACTATCCAAGTCCACTGCTGATCCTGTTAGAAAGAAATTGTTCAAGAAACCATCTTTTTCTAAAAAGAAAAGATTTTATCCTGCTTATGTTCAGCAAGCATCTTCTGCAGGTCAGCTTTCAAGGAAACGTCAGCAACCACCCAAACAGAAGAAAGCAAAGGCTGCTAAGCCTCCACCGGCCCAGCAGCCTCAGCCTCCTCCGGCCCAGCAGCCTCAGCCTCCTCAGGGCCTTTGACTTTCAGCTAGAGAACTTAGCCTTTCTGGTTCTGGAGGGACCAGAACCTTCCACCATTCCAGGAAGGTTATGTCATTTTGCCCCCAGATGGGGGCAAATAACAGCAGAGCATTGGACACTCTCCATCATAAAGGAGGGGGTACAAGCTTAATTTTTCAAGCATGCCCCCTCACACAATAGTGAAGCAGTTCAATTCTCCGACCTCTCTCATCAACCTGTTAGGTCAGGAGGTGGCTATCCTTCTTGCCCAATTGGCAAAAGAAGAAGTACCTCTTCATCAATAGGGCACAGGGTTCTATTCCCCTTATTTTCTTATTCCAAAGAAAACAGGGGGTTACAGGCCTATTTTAGATCTCAGAGAATTGAACAAATTCCTTGTCAAGGAGAAATTCAAGATGATTTCTCTCGGAGCTCTGCTACCATACCTTCAGAGTCAGAATTGGCTTTGTTCTCTAGATCTCAAGGATGTGTACACCCATGTCCTCATCCATCCAACACACAGAAGGTTCCTTCAGTTCCTTTTTCAAGGAAAGCACTACCAATACAGGGTGCTTCCTTTTGGTCTGGCCTCGGCACCAAGGGTGTTCACGAAATGCATGGCTGTTGTAGCAGCATTTCTCCGCACTCTAGGGATATTTGTCTTCCCTTACTTGGACGACTGGCTCATCCGAGCTCCAACACAGTCAGAGGCCAGGACTTCTCTATCCTGCACAATGCGTATCCTTCAGTATTTATGGCTGGTAATAAACATCCCAAAATCCAGTCTGACTCCCACTCAGTCTTTAGAGTTCATAGGGGCTTTGCTGGATACCAGAAAGGCAAAGGCCTATCTCCCCCAGGCCTGTTGCCTTCGCATGGTGCAGTTAGCTTCTCATGCAGTGCTAAAGCCTCATCTAACTGCTTGAGAAATGTTGCAACTACTAGGCCACATGGCATCCACCGTGCATGTGGTTCCATATGCTCGCCTCCACATGAGGGCAGCTCAGTGGACTTTATCCACCCAATGGACCCAGGCATTAGGGTGCCTGTCAGACAAAATAGCAAACACAAGTCGCCTCATTTTGTCCCTCCAGTGGTGGACGTCCACTCAAAACCTGTTGCTGGGGTCCCCCTTTCAGCAACCCTTACCCCAAGCAACTCTCACAACAGATGCTTCTCCAATGGGTTAGGGAGCTCATTTGCAAGACCTCTCCACCCGGGGCACCTGGTCTCCACAAGAGAGTTGTCTACATATCAATCTCTTGGAACTCAGAGCAATCTTTCTTGCTCTGCGAGTGTTCCACTCCCTGCTCAGCTACAAGACAGTCCTCATTCATACGGACAATCAAGTAGCCATGTTCTCTGTGAATAAGCAAGGGGAACCGGGCTCTCTGTCGCTTTGCAACGAAGCTTTGCGACTATGGGCCCTCGCCAGAGAGCATCAGATTCATCTTCTGGCAGTGTATCTTCCAGGCATTCAAAACTCTTGGGCGGACAGACTCATTCAAGTTCTGCTTCCACACGAGTGGTCTCTGCATGCAGACCAGGTGACCAGGATATTTCAACTTTGGGGAACCCCGGACATAGACCTCTTTGCAAGTCCGTGGAATGCCAAACCTCCCCGGTTCTGTTCCAGAACTCCGGCTCAGGGGGCTCAGGCCAGGGATGCTTTCCTCCTTTACTGGGGTCAAGACTTCCTGTATGCCTTTCCACCCTTCCCCTAATTCCCAAAACCCTGTTCAAGCTTCAGAGAGACAGAGGCCATATGATTCTCATAGCACCACATTGGCCACGGCAAGTGTGGTACCGTCTGCTTCTACATCTCTCTCAAGCTCCCTCCCTGGAGTTAGGGTCTGCTCCAGATCTCCTATCTCAGGAGAACGGAATGTTATGGCATCCCAATCCCCAGTCTCTGCATCTCTGGACTTGGTTGCTGAAGGCCTAGATCTCCAAGTTCTTAATCTTTCTCAGCAAGTGAAAGATGTTCTTTATGCTTCCAGAAAACCTTCCACTAGACGCTCTTATGCTTTCAAGTGGAAAAGGTTTGCCGTTTGGTGTTCGGAAAAGGGTCTTAACCCTCTTATGATACCTCTGAAATCTTTGCTGGAGTATCTCCTTCATTTATCTAATGCAGGCCTTAAGACAAATTCAGTAAGAGTCCATTTGAGTGCTATTGCAGCTTCCCTTAACCCTCCTAATGGACAGCCTATTTCCTCTCATCCTCTTATAGCAAGATTTATGAGAGGCCTTCTTCTAACTAAGCCTCCCATTAGGCCACCACCGGTGGCATGGGACTTAAACCTGGTTCTCGGGCAGCTCATGAAGCCACCTTTCGAACCTTTAGCTACCACCTCCTTGAAATTCCTTTCTTGGAAGGTTATTTTTCTCATTGCAATCACATCAGCACGCCGCATTAGTGAGTTGCAAGCGCCAGTAGCTAATCCACCTTATACAAGGTTCCATCATGACAAGGTAGTCCTTAGGACTCATCCACACTTTATGCCTAAGGTGGTCTCGCCTTTTCATCTGAACCAAGCGGTCTACCTACCTGTGTTTTTTTCCAGGGCCTCATGCATCAAATGCAGAGAGGAATCTTCATACCTTGGACTGTAAAAGAGCTCTAGCTTTTTATTACAAAGAACACAGCAACATAGAAAGTCCTCTCAACTCTTTGTTGCTTTTGATCCTTCTCATTTGGGACTTCCAGTCTCCAAGAGAACACTGTCTAACTGGATTGCTCAGTGTATTTCCTTTGCCTATCAGAGTAAGAACCTTTCTCTGGAGGGCCATGTCACAGCTCACAATGTGAGAGCCATGGCAGCCTCAATGGCTCATCTGCACTCTGTGTCTATCGACGACATCTGTCGAGCAGCCACTTGGGCCTCGGTTCATACCTTTACAGCCCATTACTGCTTGGACAAGGACTCCCGCCGGGATGCCTTGTTTGGTCAGGCTGTTCTCAAACACCTGTTCCATACCTAATCAACTCCTACCCACCATCCCTGGTAGGATGCCAGAGATCTATGGGGGGAAGTGGAGCCCTCTTCAGGGACACACAACTTCTGGGTTCTCTCCCTGGCACCTAAAGCTAAGGAGTCCCCATATGTGATGACTACATTCCTGCTTGTTCCTGGAGATAGCATAGTTACTCACCTGTAACAGGTGATCTCCGGGAACAGCAGGAATTTAGTCCTCACAACCCACCCACCTCCCCTAGGAGTTGTATCTCTTTCCTTTCCCTCTCTCTCTTTGTCTCAGCTTTAAAACTCAACTGGAGAGAGGCAGTTGGGAAAGGCGGGAAGGCAGCACGCAGGCGCTGTAGGATGCTCCCAAAAGCTTTCTGACTGGACCCTGTAGAGCGTTCCCGCGCAGGCTCCGTCAGTACCGATGATACCCATATGTGAGGACTAAATTCCTGCTGTTCCTGGAGATCACTTGTTACAGGTGAGTAACTATGCTTTCCCCGCTTTGCTCTACGGACCATATGATATTAAGAATCTTCCTGATATTGTCCGCTACTTGTCTGCCGGGGATAAAGCCTGCTTGATCTTGGTGTATCAATTTCCCGATAATCCTATTCAGTCTCGTGATGAGTATTTTAGCTAACAATTTGGCATCCAAGTTGAGCAGAGAAATGGGCCTATAGGATGCGCATTCCTATGGATCCTTCCCCTCTTTGTGAGTTACTGTTATACCCGCCCACCCCATCGTATCCGCCAATTTCCCTCTCTCGCGTGGCTGATTAAATAACCTCACCAAAGGCACAACTAAGAGATCCCCAAATCTCCTATAAAATCGTGCTGATAACCCATCCAACCCTGGCGTCTTCTCTAGTTTTAGCTGCTGGATTGCCCGCCTCACTTCATCCCCTCGTATAGGCTGGTTAATTTCCTCTTGCTCCCCTCCTCCAGTGTAGGCAGGTCTATGGAATCTAGGTATCGTTTTATCCTCTCGTCCTGTGGGTAGTCCCTGGCTTTATACAATTTCTGGTAATATTCTTTAAAGGTATCTCTGATCTCTCCGTCTTTATTAACCAGCTCTCCTCCCATATTACGCACTCGGATAATATGCGAGCGCAGCTTCCGCTGCTTCAGCTTTTGCGCTAATTACCTCCCCGCCTTATTACCTCCCTCAAATACCTCTTGCTTTAACAACTGCATCTTGTACTGTATCTTTTCAGCCTATAGCTCGTTTAGCCATGCGCGCGTTGCCAATATCTACCCTCTGTAAGCCCCCCGTCCGCCCCCGCCCATCCAGCTCTTCCAATTCCATCAAGCGTTCCCTCAGAGTCCGCTCCCTGCTCTCTCGTTCCCTTTTTATTCTTGCCCCCATTTAATTAGTACTCCTCTCACCACAGCCTTATACCCATCCCATATCCCTCCCCACGTAGCCTCCCCATTGTCATTGGCAATAAAGTACTCCCGGGTTTCTCTCTTTACTTCCTCTTGAACCCTTCTATCCTCCAGGAGCAATTCGTTGAGCCTCCAAAACTGTGTTCCCTTCATCTTCCGTTTGCAATCGTACCACTACTGGAGCATGATCCGACCAGGTAATAGACTCCATCTCAGCCCCTGTTATCCTCCCCCACCTCCTTTGAAACCCAGATAGCATCTATGCGTGAATAGGACCCGTGTACTGGCGAAAAATAAGAGAATTGTCTCCTCCCCGGATGGTGCAAGCACCAGGCATCAACTAAGCAATGCTGTTCGACAAAATTACGATATCTCTTCCTGTCTGTCCTCTTGCCTTCTCTCTTCCCCGTTGCATCTCAAGTTGGAGTCCATGTTAAATTAAAATCACCTCCGCATATCAGGATACCCTCCCCCATTTTCCCCACCTCCTCATCCAGTTTTGTCCAAAATTCATGCTGCGCTCCTGTTGGAGCGTAGACATTCACCACATTATACCATACATTTCCCACCTTCACCCGCACTAGTGCATATCTCCCCTCTTTATCCCTTACAATCGATTGCAACTGCATCTTTAGCCTGGTAGCAAACAAAATAGCAACTCCTCCCTTCTTCTTTTCTGCCATATTTGATGCATGAATACACACCCTATATCCCCTGGGCTTGACGGATACTCGGTTGCTCTTGTCAAGTGCATTTCCTGGATCATCACAATTTCTGCCCTCTGACGGTTGATAATTTTCGTCGTTTAAATGGCAAGTTAAGCCCTTTTACATTTAGTGTGACTAGTCTTAACTTACCCATTTTCCCATATCCTCCCCCCATCCTTAGCCCTACCCAAAGAGTCCCTACCCCACCCTCCCCCCTCCCCATCCCGTCCCTCCCGTCCTCCCCTCCTCCCCTACCCTTCCCCCCTCTCATAAGGAGAGATTCATCTTCCATGTTGGTGACCGGCAATCGGCCATGCCTGTCTCTAACCTTCCCTCCCCCTCCCCCCATCCACATCTCCCCTCGGCACCCCTGTTCCCATACCCCCTCCCATCTCTCATTTCTCACCCCTCCTCTTCCCTGTCCCACCTCCTATCTCCTCCTTCCCGCCCCTCCCTGCTCGTCCCCCTTCTACCCTCACCCTTCCCCCCTTCCCCCTAATCAAGAACCTCATCTTCCCCCCACCCCCCCTGTCTACTTACAAGTGTTATAGCATAGAAAAACATAATAGCACAACCTTAAATTCAGAGTCCATACTTTCAGCATTCTCCTTGTGCCGCCTCCTGTGCTACTGGGCTCTCTCTGTTCAATCTCGCCGCTCGTCTACCGGACGCTGGTACTCTGTGCCACCTCTGGACGCCCCTCTTTGGATTGGAGAGCATTGTAGCATTTGCTGATGTTCCCGCCAGTGGTCTCTCCCTCTCCGGTATGTTAGGGAAACCCAGTTCCTCAAGCGCACTCCAAGCTTCCTTTCTAGTTTGCACCCTTCTTGATTTCCCTTTAGCTGTGATCGGTAGACCAAATGGGAACAGCCACTTGTATCTTATGTCCTCTGTCCTCAGGTAGGCAGTCACCTCTTTAAGGTTACGTCTTCATTGCAGCGTTCCCGCAGAAAGATCCTGGAATAGTTCCAGTTGGTGCTCCTCCCAGGTAATCTGCCGTACTTTCCTCGCAGCTGCCAACAGCCCTTCTTTAACTTTGAAAGAGCTAAGGCACACCACTATATCTCTTGGTTTGTTGTCCCGTCTCGGCTCCAAACCTCTGTGCGCCTGCTCTATTTGCAAGGGATCCATTTTCCTGCCCCCCCTCCGGGTCCGCAGCTACTACTAGGGAGGTGAAAATTTTTAGCAGAACTTCTTCTCAATTTCTATATTGAGGTTCCTCTGGGAGACCCTGGACTCTGAGATTACATCTCCGGGATCTGTCTTCCAGGTCGTCCAATTTCACCTGCTGCTCTATTTGGGCTCGCTTGAGGTCTCCCCAGCCCCTTTGCATTTTTTCAATTGCCTCCCCCTGTTGTTCCATCTGGGTCTCCATCTCCGCCACTCGGTTCCCAATGTCCACTATATCTTGTCTCAATGCCTGTGTGGACTCTTTCAGTTCATGCTTCATGCCACCAATTTCTGTCTTAATCTCATCTTTCAAATCAGTTAGCCATTCTTTCAACTTGGTTACTCCTCCTGGGCTGCACCCCCGCTCCATCTCCTCAGCCAAATCTTTTGGTTCTTCATTCTGCACTCGGCTCTCCTTCTCTGCCTCTCTTCCACCTCTGGCTGCCGCGTAAGGGAAACGGAAGTCAGCCAGTTTCTTCTGTGCTGCCAGGTTTTGTTTGCTTTTTTCCATACTGCCCCCGAGCCGTTAGGGCAGTGCTGTGTTTCCAGGGGATTCAGGAATCTCCCCAAGAGAAAAACTAATAAATAAATAAATAAATAAATAAGAGGCCACGCCCCCTTTAGGCCACTCGCCTGGTTTCTCGGCCTTCTCCCCGAGCTTCAAGCCGGGCTCTCTACCTGGTTTAGAATTATTCAACCAGGGCAGTCCCTTCTATTAGCACTACTTTGAGACACCTCTTCTGCCCTATCAGGGCTAGCACCTCTGCTGGTCCGCTCTCCTCTGGGTTCCACCACTCTCCTTTCGCCCCTTGTGTCTCACTCCTCCTTCCTCTGGTCCCTCTGCTACGTGTCGCCCCCTCTCTTCTGGGCTACAATCGGTGCTCCCTCTGGTCTCCTCATTCCAAGCTCCTATGCGTTTCTGCCTGGCCTTTTAGGGGGTGCTGCACCGCCTCCCCACTCTTTGATGTTCCCAGCCAGACCTCTCCGCCTCCCCGGTCTCAGCTCCGGCCCTCCTGGCAATTCGTCGCTCCTCTGGCTCACCTTTCTCCTCCTGCAGTTTCTCTCTGCCCAGGTTCAATATCCCGGCAGCACCGCGCCTTTTCTTCGATCCGGGCAGCACAGCCGCACAATGCACTTCTCCGGCCCCCTTCTTCGGCCCGCCACGTGGTCTTCAGACCGAGATGCCGGTTCTGCTACGCTCCTGGCCTTCTCTTTCTCCCTTCAGAGGGCTTTCTCCTCCATGCTGCTTCCTTCCCGGGATACACTCCGGGTCTCATCAGGCCTCGCTGCTCTCCCTGGGCTACACGAACCCTCGCTGCCGTTCCTCCTGCCCCACTCCGGCCTACCCCGGAGTCTGCTGGGTCACCGGCTCTCGCTTTGTCACCTTCACTGGCGGCGCTCCGGCTGGGGTGAGAGTCGCGCTTCTTCCTCTCCCCCTTGCTAGGTCCGTCTCCCGTCTCTCCTCCACTAGGCTTCTCTCCTCAAGTGCTTTTAGGGGTATCTTTCCCCCTTGCAACAGGCTACGGTGGTGGAGCTCCGTCTCTACACCGCCATCTGCCCCGAGGTCATCACCGGAAGAAAGGGGCTAATTTTTTTAAGTTTTTTCTGCGTGTAAAGCCTGACACACAGAAAAGGGCTTTTATAAAATTGTGCATACATATATGCACATAAAAGTATGAGCCCGATTTTCGAAGGCATTTATAGGGCTAACTGCCCTAGTTACCTGTGTAAATGCCTTAACCTGGATTTTCCAAAGGCACCTGCACGGTTAGTGCCTTTGGAAAATCCTGGTTAAGTCCCTAACGTGCTCAGATGCTATGCATTTAGCATCGGGGAGTGTCGGGTGCTTTCTGGGGTGGAGCGGGGGGGCGGAGAAAAGGGCTAAGCGGGTAACATTTCGATGCTACCCGCTTAGCCTTCTGCGCCTTAAAGATAGGTGAGGTTTTTGCTCACCTATCTTTCAGGTGCAGGGGCTAAGCGGGTAGCAAAAAAAAATCGCTGCTACCCGCTTAGCCTTGGCAGCTGCTGGCATGTCCAACCAAACCTGCATCTTCACTTCTGTCACCATGGAAGTGAAAGTCCAGGTTAAGGGGGTCAGTGGGCAGGCTATGCACCGACACGGCACATAGCCAGCCTAAATGAAAATCGGGCCCTATGTATCTGGAAAGTTTGTCCCTACACAATCTGCGCAGAGGCATTCCCAGGGCATAATTTGGATAGCGCTGAGGTGAAGTTGCAATTTACATATGTATTTTATAAACTATGCATATATAGATGTAGCATATATGCCAATATTTACACAGCTGTGGAACAGTATATATATGTGTGTTACATTTGCACACTATTGGGGATGGTTGTGGGAACCAATTTAATAAAAAGCACATAGGTGCCTATGTTGCCTTTATGAAAAAGATGCCTTTTTGGAGTCTTCATATAGGCATCCCTTTGTTAAATCAGGCTCTTAAAGCCCATTTCTGCAGTTATAAAGTTTGTTTTACCCAGGGCAGCAGCTTTGCAGATCTCTCTTAAGTGTTAGCTGATTATTAGGATAGGTCCAGTGACTATCACACAGGGGTATGTTTACTAACCCGGGCTATCTGCAACTAGGTCCCATATTATTAGTCTGAATTAATAAACATATCCCACAGTGTGCTTGTGAAGAATCTGTCAGTGTTTGTTTTTTAAAATGTAGTCCACTTGCTTGCCACTGAATTCCTACTTAAGCAGATGCATTTTCAGATGCTTACTTACAACAGCTGCCTATCCCAGTTTATCAGGTGCTACAGCAAAAGATCACTATCTGAATATAAAATTCCTCCTGACTCTCCCTCTCTGCAGGTGGTGGATGGATTTTTTATCAAACGCACCAAAGATGTCCAAGAGTCTGTAGCTTACCTCACTTTGATGACTCGTCATTTGCAGAGCCTGTATGTGGTAGGCACCAAAGATCCAGTTCTCATCACTTATGCGTAAAAGGTCTTTGCACATGGTTACAGGATGATGCCCAAACTGCAATACCTGATTTTTTTTTCTTCGCCATTTTCTAATCCCATTAGTTTGCATTATTTTAAGAATAACTGATAAAAATAATGATTTATTAACCTATCATGTGTGTATAGTGCTACTGAATGAGGGGGAAGCAGGAGGAAGCCATGCTCATTCCTGCCTGCTAGATTCTTCTAATGGGGCAAATGATCAAGCCTTACCATTCTCCTCTTAACAGAACAAAACCCTACTGGGCTGCACAAAGGAGGAGGTCTCAAAGCGTGGCCAAGCATTTGTACCCACTGCAGAATCCTGCATCCTGATGACTTTCAGAGAATTCAGTGAGGGCACAGTGAAGAACAAGGTATGTAGATCCACTGCAGTCGTGGGGGGGAGGAGGGGTAGTGGAGGAACTGTGCACCATTAAATCGCTGTGAATAGAATCAGTGGCGTGCTTAGTGCTACAAATAAGTAGAGAGATAGTATATATAGGAGACCATAGTGAATATCCCATTGGTCCTCTATTTCGATTGGTTTACGCAGACAGAAGTATCTCTATTCAGTGGAGGCAGTGTATGCAAATCTCTCTCTTGCATATTCATTGTGGTTATCCTGAAAACCTGACTGGCTAGGTGTGTCCTGAGGACTGGATTAAGAACTCCTGATCTAGAGTTTTTCAAGAGAAGGGCTTACTGACGGTATCTGAAGCTCAGTAGCTTAGAGCTGGAAACCAATATGTTCTACCTAAGAATGACACAGAGGTTGATCAATAATTTTGTTTATTCCAGCTCAACCTGCTTAGACTAATCCAGACAAGTGTGTATTGTCCCCCTGCCAGCAGAGGTGGAGACAGAGAACAACTAGAAACTTCTAAATACATCATCCTGCTACTTGAGCCAGTGCAATTAGGGGCATACTTCAGTATTTCTCTGTTTCCAGCAGTTGGTGGATGCAGGATCAGTGCAACTCTGTTTTGGAAGTAGATTAGCTCCTGGGCAGCCATCCCAAGGGGAGCCGTGGAACTAGTGGAACTTGAATGGATGTCTCCCTGCTGGAGTTTCCTGTGTGGGGGTAGAAAAATGGCCATCCTCCCATCAGTACCCTTGGTCAGTAGAGAGCCTGTGATTCGTCTGATCAAGACCCTGTCGTCAGACAGGCCTCAGCCTTTCTCACCCAGCCTCCTAGAGCAGGATTCAGACGGAGAGAGATGGTATGTGAGGAGAGAGCAAAGCTCCTGGTAGTGACCTGAGCCCAGCACCTTCTTCGATCCTGGGCTCCTTGGGGGTAAGTTCAGTTTTTGATCTTGTCTTTGTGCTTGCATTTGTCAGCTGCAGCTGTGGCAGGCAATCCGATCTTCTGTGTGCCCAGTCTTGTCGTCTGGTTTGGCATTAGTATGTGTGTGTTAAGTTCTGTTCCTTTTTCTGGTGCACTTGGAGCCTGCAGAGCACATGTGTAACTGCAATGCTGCTGCGTGCACATGTAAGTTACACATGGAAAGTAACATGCACATTTACGAGTGCAAAGGGTCCATGTGTACATTTACACATGTAAGGCCAGTGAACACCATAGTGCCAAATGGGAGAGATGCTGCATGTCAACACATAAGAACTGTGGGGCCTTTCAGTGGGTGCAGTTCCTTCCTGCAGATGATACTTCTGCTCAGTAGGAATCTGCTGCGGCCTCTCTGACTAATACCATATATGATCTTGTCTGGCCAGTGGCCAGGACATTGCTGTGACCACAGGGACAAGGAGATGGATCTGGCTGTGGATTTGAGCAGCAGAAACGGCCTCTAAGTCCTGTCTGACCAAGCTTGCTTTTAAGGGAAACCTCCAATTTGATAAGGACCTTGAGAAGCTTGTAAAAGACTTTTCACACCCTGTCTGTTGCATTGTCCTTAGCCCTTCCAATTCTCCTCAGACTGTTAGCTAAGTGGCCCAGCCCTGGCTCTTTTACCTTTGGTTGGCAGAGGATCCCTCTCCTCGGGACCCTCTCATTGCTTGCCTCATTGTGTTTTTCCATCACCATGGATGCCATTGGACGCCTTGTAAATCCACATCCACCCCACAGACCAGTCCTTGCAATTAGTATTGGAGCTGTGAGCACTGCCATAAACCTGATGATCGGACTCTTTTTATGGAACAGAGAATCCACATGGCAAGAGAGTCTGGAATTTGAAGACCTGGTTAACAAGAAAGATACCAAACAGAATAAGAACGAAGAAGAGAGAGGATCAGACATCTTACAGCCAAAGAGAGAAAAGCATCAAATTTTACCAAAATTTTAAGCAGATGATATGGATCATGTGGCTAGAGGGGGGCCTGGGACTTCTCAGGAGGACCTGACTTGGAATGGACAAGTTGGACAGTGCAGGAGTGATGAAAGAATTCTGATTGAACCTGAAAAACAGCCAGAAATCTCGGTACAGCGTACAGAGGAATCCCAATTCTCTAGTTTCAAAGAGGCCATACCAAGGAAAGAGTCTCCTCCAAAGGTGAAGGTTGAAATAGTGTCCATAGACAATATGGATTGCCATGGTGATGACTCACTTGGTTTTGACTCTGTCTGGAGGGCAAAGGAGGGGGATGAAAAAATGTTTCTCCAGGACCAAGCAGGAAGTCAGTCCTCACGTATGGGTGACATCGACATCGATGGAGCCCTTGCGGAGCATTTCCCCAGCTTTCTATGAAAGCCTTTGAGAATACTGCACGCATGCGTGGTCCCCTTCCCGGGCTCAGTCTCTCTTTTTCTGTGGAGCCCGTCGGACGTCTGTCCTAGTTCACCCGGAAAAAAGTTAGATTTTTCTCACTATTTTCCGCGATTCCTTCGTGGTTCTTTGCCCGGTTCAACGCTGGTTCCCTTTCCCGCCGGGTTCGGTACACCGGTATCGAGCCCGTTCTTATTTTTTCGGTTTTTGCCCTTCGTGGCTTGCGTTCGCGCCCTTTTTTTCTTTTTACCTGGAAGGCCGGTCTTTTGACCTCGCGGGGGCTCTTTTTTCCCCGATGGCTTCCAGTGGTTTTAAAAAGTGTGATCGGTGCAAGAAACTAATGTCTCTCACCGACACACCCAACTGCTGCCTTCGGTGCCTCGGTATGGATCATGATCCCAAGATCTGTGTACCGTGTGGAAAAATGTCCACTAAGGCACTTTGAAGTCGCCAGCATCAAAAAGAAAGGCTTTTCTCTGATTCGGCCTCCAGCCGGGCCCGGACCTCGTCTGAGGCCTCGACGTCTCGGGAGTCTGACCCCGAGCATCGTCGGGGTTCCTCGGATAGGGGGTCCCCCGAGCGGGAGCGAAAGAGGAAGAAGCGGCTCACGAGGGCGGCATCGGAGGAGGTCCCTGGCACCTCGAGAGCCAGGTCTCGGACCCCTGACCGCCGTCCCGGGCCCGTGGAACAGCAGAAGCCGTCAAAAGTGCCTCGTGTGGAGCCGGAGTCTGCTGGACACGTAAGTCCTGTTGTCCTCGAGGACTCTCCTCCCAGAGAGCCGACGTCGGGCCCGGCGCTGCCGGGGCCCGAGTCGGTGGTTGCTGAGTCTCCTGAGCTGGGTCTCAGGCTGACAGCCTTGGAGTGCAGCCTGTCTGCCTTCATGGATCAGCAGCAGGTGCTGATGGCCAGCCTTCCTGGCGCATCTGCCCCGACCACTGGGACATCGATGTCGAAGTCGACCCCGGAGACCGAGCCGATACTCGAGACCATGAAGGCTCGAGGTCGTCCTCGGTCGCGGTCACCCTCGACCTCCCGGTCGGGACCGAGGGCGTCGACGCTGGTGCCTTCGGCGTCGGGGCGGGTGCTGCCGGGCCCTGCGTGGTCGGAGCCCGACTCCTCTTCGGACGAGTCCGCCTGGGAGACGGAGGACGAGGAGTCCCCTGATACCTTCAAGACTCGGTGCGTCCTGTCGGACTCATCACAATCTGAGCCCCGGAGTAGATCCCCTCCGGAGGATACCCCGTTCTCGGAGTTCGTTCGGGATATGGCCACTGCTTTGGTGATCCCAGCAGACCCCAAGGAGGAGCCTCGAGCCAAAGAGCTCGAGGCCCTCCAGAATGACTCTCCTCCGAAGGAGGCCTTTACTGTGCCAGTTCCTCCGATGCTGGAACGGCTCCTTTTCCGGATGTGGGAGGCACCGGCCTCAACGCCGGTTAGCAAGCGAATCGATTCCATTTATTGACTACGTAAGAGCCCTGGTTTACAAAAGGCACAGCTACCACACCATTCCATGGTGGTGGAATCGGCCATGCATCGTCTGAAAAGTCAGAAGATGCACTCCGCGGTGCCCCCTGACAGGGAGGCCCGCAAACCTGGATGCATTTGGTAGAAAGTGCTTCCAGGGCTCGATGCTTGCTTGCCGTGTCCAGTCTTACCAGCTGTACATGGGCATGTACTTGCGGGACCTGGCAAAGGAGCTTGCCGGGTTCTCTGCTGTTCCCTCCGGGGAACCTTTGCAGAGGTTCAAGTCTTTGTCCTCGGGGATTCGGAATGCTCTAAGTTCATGTCCCGCACAGTCTACGATGGCTTCGAGGCCTCAGCCCGTGTTGCGGAAGCCGGCATCACAGCTCGACGCCAGGCATGGCTGCAGTCATCGGATCTCGAGCCATGGGTCCAAGACAAGTTGGTCGATGTCCCTTGCTGAGGTGAAAATCTTTTTGGCAAGCCCATGGTCGAGAAGGCTGCACAGCTCGAGACCGAGCACCTCACGAGGACTAGACTGTCTAGAAAGACTTCTGCCCCTTCTCATAAAAAGAAGGACTCGGATAAGAAGTACTTTTACCCGAGGAAGGTGACTGCCTACAAACAGTTCCCACCTTACCAGGCCTCCCCAGCTCCCCCACAGGGTCAGCAGGCCAAGGGGCAGGGACATGGGCCCCGTAGGCAGAAGGCCCCCAAGCCTCAGGCCCCTGCTCCCACTCAGCAGGGTGGGGGTTTTTGACTCCCAAGGCATAGCCTCTCCGTCCCTGCTGTCCCATCCCTGCACAGGAGGTCGACTAACCCTGTTTGCCCACAGGTGGCCACCCATTACAGGAGACAGTTGGGTCTTGAACATAGTCCATTCAGGCTATATGCTTCATTTCCATCAGCTGCCTCCTCCTTTCTTCCCTGGAGAGCCTCCACGGCCTCCTCTCCACACAGACCTCCTTCTTCAAGAGCTTCAGGGTCTGTTGCGAGACCAGGCGGTGGAGCCTGTGCCTCCCCACCTCCAAGGTCACGGGTTCTACTCCAGGTACTTCCTAGTACCAAAGAGAACTGGCGGCCTCAGGCCTATTCTCGACCTCAGAAACCTGAACAAGTTCCTAGAGAAAGAAAAGTTCAAGATGCTTTCTCTTGGAACACTTCTGCCCTACCTCCAGCAGGGAGATTGGCTATGCTCCTTAGATCTAAAGGATGCGTACACTCACATCCTCATTCATCCAGACCACAGAAAGTACCTCAGGTTCATTGTGGGAGGAAACTATTATCAGTACAGAGTGCTGCCTTTCGGCCTCACCTCCGTCCCCAGAGTCTTTACCAAATGTCTGGCGGTGGTGGCAGCCTACCTGAGAAATCAGGGTATCTTTGTCTTCCCCTACCTGGACGACTGGCTCATCAGGGGTCAGATGTGCCAGGAGGCTAGGCAAGCCACCCTCCGCACTATTTCTCTACTTCAGCACCTGGGGTTTGTCATAAACTTCGCAAAGTCCACTTTGGTCCCCTCCCAAAACTTGGAGTTCATAGGAGCGAGGCTAGACTCTCTGCAGGCAAAGGCTTTCTTGCCAGAGGACAGTGCCCAAAGACTGATAGACTTGGCAAACCAGTTTCTAAGCAGGTCCCTGGTTTCCGCCAGACTCTGGCTGAGGCTTCTCGGACACATGGCTTCGACAATACATGTGACTCCCAATGCCCGGCTCCATATACGGCCTGCACAGTGGTGCCTCAGAACTCAGTGGGCACAGGCCACAGGGAGCCTCAGAGACAGAGTAAGGATGTCCAGACCATTCCTGCACTCCCTACGCTGGTGGCTGCACCCCCCCAACTTGCTGCAAGGGGTGCCTTTTCAGATACCTGGATTCATAGTGGTATTGACCACCGATGCCTCCCTGCAGGGCTGGGGAGCACATTGTCTGGGCAAGTGCACCCAGGGCCTGTGATCTCCCTGGGAGGCCACGCAACAGATCACCCTGTTGGAACTCCGGGCTATTTGCTTAGCCCTCAAGACTTTCTCTCAAACCTGGCTCACCAGTTCGTCTTAGTACAGGCAGACAACCAAGTAGCCATGTTTTATGTGAACAAGCAGGGCGGCACTGGGTCCAGGCTCCTTTGTCAGGAGGCACAGGACCTTTGCTTGTTTGCGCTCAAACACAACATGTTTCTCAAGGCTGTTTACCTCCCTGGCCAGGAAAACTGCCTGGCGGACAGGTTGAGCAGAGTTCTGGAGCCCCACGAATGGCAGCTCCACCCATTAGCGGTTCAGAAAATTTTCCTGAAATGGGGACTTCCATCCATAGATCTCTTTGCCAGTCCTCTCAACAAGCAACTGCCCAAGTTCTGCTCCAGGCACCTGCATCCCATGAGGTGGGCAGCGGATGCTTTTCTGATTTCCTGGTCTCAGGGCCTCCTATATGCGTTTCCTCCCATGCCTCTGGTGGCCCGAACCCTGTTCAAGGTTCTCAAGGACAAGGCCTCGGTGCTGCTAGTAGCTCCCAGGTGGCCGAGGCAACCTTGGTTTCCACTTCTGCTTCAACTGGCAGTGGACCCCCCACAGCCTCTAGGGTTGCAGCCCGACCTTCTCTCTCAGGATCAAGGCTCTCTTTTGCACCCAAATCTCAAATTTCTCAATTTGATGGCTTGGAGGCTGCAAGGGTAGTTTGGGCTCCTTGGGGCCTACCTCCAGAAGTTGAAGAGGTCGTCCTGGCCTCTAGAAAGCAGTCCACTAGGAAAACCTATGCCCTGAAATGGAAACGATTTTCTGTGTGGTGTCAGTTGCGTACAGAGGATCCTTTTTCCTGTACTGTACCAGTAGTGCTTCAGTACCTGCTGCACTTATCCAATCAGGGCCTTAAATCCAATTCTGTTCGGGTCCACCTCTCAGCTTTAGCAGCTCACCACTCATTGGTGGAAGGACACTCTCTGTCGGTTCACCCCTTGGTGTCCCGGTTCCTCAGAGGTTTGCTCCTGCTCAAGCCTCCTGTCCGTCCTCCAGCCCCTGAGTGGGAGTTGAATGTGGTCTTGCAGCAACTGACTCGCCCACCTTTTGAGCCGATGGCTACTTGTCCCCTCCGCTTCCTTTCCTGGAAGACACTCTTCCTGGTAGCCCTAACCTCGGCCAGGCGAGTGAGTGAGCTTCAGGCCCTGGTCTGTGACAGGCCTTACACTCGCTTCTATAGGAACAGGGTAGTCCTTAGGACTCATCCAAAGTTCCTCCCAAAGGTTGTCTCCTCTTTCCACCTCAACCAGGAGGTGGTTCTTCCAACATTCTTCCCTAGGCCTCATGCAAGCCAGGCTGAAGCGGTCCTGCACACCCTGGACTGTAGAAGGGCTTTATCCTTCTACCTTGACCGTACGCAGGGGCATAGAAGGGCTACTCAGCTCTTCATATCTTTTGACCCTAATAATTTGGGGTTAGCTGTGTCCAAGCGTACCTTGTCCATCTGGGTTGCTGACTGTATCACCTGGGCTTACAGGGCGGCTGACCTTCCCTTGCAGGGTCGGGTCACGGCCCACCGTGTCAGGGCAATGGCTGCCTCAGTAGCTCATCTCCGCTCTGTACCGTTGGCATACATCTGCAGGGCTGCAACTTGGTCCTCAAGCCAGACTTTTGCGGCCCATTACTGTCTGGAGAGGGAGTCCCGTAGGGACAGTGCTTTTGGCCAGGCAGTACTCCGGAATCTCTTTGAGGTTTAGGCAACTCCTGCCCTCCAGCCCTCCGTTGGGCTACCGGTGGAGGTTGTTTCAGTGAAAAGCCTTTCTTTGATGCTGGGACTAGAGGGAGTTCTCTTGTTCAGCCTGGGTTCCTGGTAGCCCAGAGCTAGGGAGTCACCCATATGTGAGGACTGACTTCCTGCTTGGTCCTGGAGAAAGAGTAGTTACTCACCTGTAACAGGTGTTCTCCAGGAGCAGCAGGAATCAGTCCTCACAACCCTCCCTCCTCCCCTGGGAGTTGCAGTTGTACATAGTTTGTTTTTTCATTTTTGTGTGCTATTCTTAGCTATGTCATTTGACTGAGGTAAGATGGCACCTTTAGGCAGGAAGGGAACCGCGCATGCGTGCCTGCATTCCCAAAGGCTTTCTTAGAAAGCTGGGGAAATGCTCCGCTGGGGCTTCATCGGCGGCAATGTCACCCATATGTGAGGACTGATTCCTGCTGCTCCTGGAGAACACCTGTTACAGGTGAGTAACTACTCTTACTCTGGAACCCTTGTGTACAAGAAACATCTGAGGATCAGGAACAAATATGGCTTTGTCCAGCATCAGAAGAGAACATGGCTGTCCCTCATTGGTTCTGCTTGCTGTGGAGATCGGAGCGGTGGAGGGGTGATGTCGACAGCGGAGGTTATGAGTGGAAGCTTAAACAACTGGTGGTATGATATCTACCTCTTCAGATGCTATGTGGAGCATTTCTTCTTGTCTCCTCTATTCCTTTAACTATCACTGTATCTCTTATTCTGTCCTATATAATTAATGGCGTTCTTTTCATATTTTCTGTAACTTTTATGTAATATTGTAAACCGCTCTGATGCTTTGGCTTGAGTGGTATATCAAATGTAATAAACATAACATAACATAACAAGCCCCAGCACCTTGTGGAGCATAAGCATAGGTGATCAAGGATGTGTGCACCGCCTTCATTATCCTCCTCTTTCTAACGTTTACTTTGATGTCGATTTTGGGACTCTTTGCTGTACCAGCCAGGAAAACCGGCCCTAAGTTTCTCAGGTCCCTGGGCCAGGATTCAGCCCTTTCATAGAGCACACAGGTCCAGCGACTCTTCCTCCTTGAGGCCAACCCCTCTTGTCCAGGGCAGTGACAAGCGGGCAGCTCGTTTCTGGGTGCCTCTATTGGAAGGCTATCTACATCTTTCTCACCAGGATCAGGTCATCGCCAATCATTGGGTGCTCAATGTTGTTCAGCATGGTTATATCCTAGATTGCAGGGAGCCTATTTTTGAAGCCTTAGTGATATCTCCCTGTGGTTCTAAAACCAAAAAGGCTACAGTTCAGACCATCCTGGAAAAGCTGGTGCGCCTGCACATTGTTATACCCATATCCTCCATACCCAGTGGAGGCTGTGGAAGGTACTCCATCTACTTCATCCTGCTGAAGAATCCTGCTGAAGAATCGCCTGGATCTCTCTCAGTTGTTGGCATATCTTTTTGATACCCATGCTGGCAGAGTCTTCTTGACCTCAGAGATTTCCAAGGTTCTGGTACTCCTGCTGGATTTCCAGCGACAATGAACGCTCAAGGTCTTGGACTATCTTCAGATCTTGGGCTTGATGGCAGCCACCCTAGAGTTGGTCCCTTGGGTGAGGGCTCACATGAAGCCACTCCAAAGGGCTCTTCTGTCTCGTTGGTTATCTTGCTCACAGGATTTTGCGGTCAGGCTCCCCCCCTCTGTTGTCTGTAGCGTTCAGCCTGATTTGGTGTTCTGTCCCCAGTGTGAACAAGGGCATGCCCCTGGAAGATGCTCAGTAGCTCAAGGACCATATCTGCTTTGGATACACACAGTTTATTTATTTAACAATTTCTATATACCGCTTTTTCTATAATCAGAGCGGTTTACAAAAAACAGTAATGAAAGGACTCAAGTGAGTTAAGATTTTACATAGAACTTTTTTTTACATAGTTTTACATAGATTTTGCATAGTTGGTACCTTCAGTTCTCGGGGACCGGATCATCAGCCCTCTTGTAATTTGTGTTTGCAGATGACAAAAAGGCTTTAAAGGGCAAGAGAAACAGCGCAAAACACTTTTTAGTGCTCAGAAGTCCAATCCACTGATCTCTGTGGCTTTGAAGGCTGCATCGGACGCTGGCAGTGCATCTACATCAAGGAGTTCTTGAGCCCACTCAGAGCTGAGCACCCATTGTGTCCCAGATCGATTTCCACCCGAGGATGAAGGATTCAGCTTCATCTTCATTGGTGCTACAGGGTGATCGTGCTGAGCACCAAGTGAAGGCTTCTGTGGACTGGCATCGAAGCCCCTCGAAGCATGGCATAGAGAGCAATGAGGGTCCACAAGAGTACCCTACCAAGCTGCACAGAAGAGAGGAGAGCTTATCAACCTGGACACTAGAGGGAGAGCAATGGCCTACTGAGAGCCGAGACCAAGCCACCAATAACCCGTTACAGATTCTGGGTAAACTGGTCGAGGTTACTGAGCCTTTGGTCAGCAGCCATGGAGAAATGCCTTCTGCAGGCTCTCAAGGAACAGATCGTGATCTTTTTGGCCGTGCAGCAGGCTGGTGTCTCGATGTCAGCTGCATCGACATTGGTGACCGTCCAACCTATCCTTAATATGCATGCCTTGCCTGGGGAGAGGCATTGACATAGGGGCATTGAAGGGCCCTGACACCAGTGTCTGCCTGGCCAATAGCATTTTAGGGCCCAATGCACCCTCAAAATCCGGACAAGCATCAGTGCATCATTGCTCCTGAAGAAGCCACCCGATCCTTGAGGGTCAGGAGAGAGATCCAGGCAGAGACTCAGAAGTACTTCAACTTCCTCTCTAAGTCTGATTCAGAAGTCCAGGTAACCGATGTTGAGTCTGAAGACTTGTCGGAGGACAGGTCTCCAGAGCTTCCATCGGACCCTTTATTTATTGCCATTCGATTATACAAAATGATTAGCAGGAAACCAGAGTCAAACATGAAATAAAAGAGCACAATAAAATCATAAAACTACAGACAAAACCAAAACAGAACATATCCAATAATATAATATATTTCATACAAAGAGGAAAGGGATAAATAGAACAATAATATTTCCCAAAGACCAACAAATAAGCTGTGACACATTAGAGAGACTGTAAATTCAGAAATCAATTACTTAAGAACACAGATCATGTCATATAAATCAAGGAATTTCACTAAAAGCCTCATGGGTGGTGCATGTCCCCTCCTGAGAATATTACCTTCCAAGATATTGTCAGTGATATGGCCAAGGCTGTACCATTTTCGTTGGAGACTAAGGATGAGCCCAGGGCAGAAGAGTTGGAGATCCTTCAGTACTCCTCCACCCCTAAGGAAGTGGTGACATTGCCCTTGCACCGTATCCTTCAGAGATTGCAGATGAGAATGTGGGAGAACCCCCTCACTATACCTCCAGTTAGTAGAAGGCTTGACTCAGTGTATAGAGTTCAGAAGGCTCCCGGATTGGTGAGACCCCAGCCTCCACAACATTCCTTGGTGGTCGAATTCGCCCTGAAGAGATCCAAAAGTTCCATGACTCGCTCCTCTGCACCCCCCTGGGAGGGAGGCTTGGACATTTGACTCTTTTAGGAGAAGTTTAGAATTACATGCTCATGGCCCGCATGGCCTCTTACCCAGCTGTACACGGGCATGTTTCTGAAGAGCATTATGTATGAACTCGTTAATCTTCTCAGTATCTCCCTCTGGAGAAATTGGAGCAGTATTGTTCCCTAGAGGCTCACAGCAAGGACTGTTCAAAGTTGATGGTCCAGGTGACCTACGATATCTCCGAGGCTGCATCGAGAGCTTCCGTTATAGGTATTGGCGCCCAGAGACTTGCCTGGTCCTGGTCCTCAGACCTGGAACAATTAGTGCATGTCCAGCTTGCTGCCGTGCCATGCCAGGAAGAGAATCTCTTCGGAGAACAAGTCAAAGAGAAGGCTGGCTTTATTGAAAAGCAGCATGTCACCCTTAGAAATCTCTCCAAGCTCACATCTGAGCCGGCCTACTACAGCAGGAGGTACAAAGAAGAAGGCCAGAAAAAGACCTATTACTCTTGTAGGCGTAGGTACTTTCATGGGTACTAAACCTCCCAACCAAAACAGGCTCCATGACCACAGCCGGAGAAGCCTCAGAGCCCCAGCCTGCTCCTCAGCCAAAGCCTGGAGCGCGGTTTTGACTGGTTCATTCAGAGTATAGCCATTCTACCAGTAACCACAATGGAAAGTCTCTTCTCAGGGGAAGGCTCGCTCTTTTTGCCCAAAGGTGACCCCTCATATAACCTCAGACACTTGGGTTCTGCAGTTCGTCCAAAGTGGATACAAATTACATATATTTGATCTGCCTCCAAATTGCCCACTGATGATGCATTACATTGACCCGTGCTTCAGAGAGAAATCACCACCCTCTCATGGAATCTTGCAATCGAACTCGTGCCACCAGAGCCAAGAGGGTGAGGATTTTATTCTGGGTATTTCCTGATCCCCAAGAAAACAGGGGGATGCCTTCCCATCCTAGACCTTAGAGATCTGAACAGATGTCTTGTCATGAAAATGTTAAGAATGATTTTGACACCTTCTTCCTTCTCTTCAAAAAGGAGATTTGCTAAGCTCCCTAGATCTGAAGGATGCATACACCCACATACTTCCTGTGAATAGGATGTATCTGTATCTCAGATTTGTCCTGGGGAGACAACACTTTCAATACCAGGTGATGCCCTTTAGCCTAGCCTCAGCACCATGCATTTTTATAAAATACCTTGAAGTAATAGTAGCTTACATCCAGATGCTGGGAGTGTTTGTTTGTCTTCCCCTATTTGGATGATTGGCTGATCAAGAGTACCACTCCGGAGGGAGTTCGAGAATCAGCCTGTCCAACAATTGGAATTCATTGGAGCCCTGCTAGACACAACTCAGATGAGAGCCTTCTTCCTGCACAACAGACTTCACAGATTGACAGCACTGGTGCAGGAGACTCAATTGAGTCAGCAGGCCATGGCTCACAAAATGTTAAATGCTGGTCACCTTTAGAGCAGTCCATAGAGGTACATAAGAACATAACATAAGAACATAAGATATGCCATACTGGGTCAGACCAAGGTCCATCAAAGCCCAGTATCCTGTTTCCAACAGTGGCCAATCTAGGTCATATGTACCTAGCAGTTTCCCCAAAAGACACAGGTTCCGCAATGCTTGTACTGGGTCAAGCATTGATATCCTGGGTCCCTTCTTAATAATGGTTTATGGACCTTTCCTCCAGGAACTTGTCCAAACCTTTTTTAAACCCAGCTACACTAACAGCTTTTACTACATCCTCCGGTAACAAATTCCAGCGTTTGATTACATGTTGAGTGAAAAAATATTTTCTCTTATTTGTCTTAAATAGTTTACCCTGTAGCTTCATTGCATGTCCCCTAGTCTTTCTATATTCTGATAACGTAAACAGTTGATCTACGTTTACCCATTCCACTCCATTCATTAATTTACAGACCTCTTATCTTATCTCCCCTCAGCCATCTCTTTTCCAGGTTGAAGAGTACCTCTTCCTTTCTGCTGGTTAATCCCTCTTTGTATGCAGCCCAACATCCTCCTGGCTTTTGCCACTGCCTTGTCGCACTGTTTTGCCACCTTGAGATCATCAGAGATAATCACACCAAGGTCTTTCTCTTGAACTGTGCACACCAACCTCTTGCCCCCTATCGCGTACATTTCCCTTGGATCTCTGCTACCCAAGTGCATGACACTGCTCTTTTCCGCATTAAATCGTAGTTGCCAAGCATTAGACCATTCTTCCAGCTTTTGTAGATCTTACCTCATGTTAACCACTCCCTCGGGGGAGTCCACTCTGTTGCAAATTTTTGTGTCATCTGCAAAAAGACAGACTTTTTGATTCAGTCCTTCAGCAATATTACTCACAAATACATTGAACAGTGCCAGGCCCAGGACCGAACCCTGAGGCACCCCGCTAATCACCTTCCTTTCATCCGAGTGAGCTCCATGTACCATCACCTTCTGTTGTCTATCAGTCAACCAATTTCTAATCCAGTTTACCATCTTGGGGACCCATCCCCAAGCTACTGAGTTTATTGACAAGCTTCCTATAAGGAACAGTGGAGTGGAGGAGTGGCCTAGTGGTTGGGGCAAGGTACTTCAGGCCGGAAGGTCGGGGGTTCAAATCCCACTATAGGACAGCAACCTTGGGCCGGAAGGGCTGGGGTTTCTAGTCCCACAGGTGCTCCTTGTGGTCTTGGGCAAGCCACTTAACCCTCCATAGCCCATGTTCCCTGTAAAATAGTTATCTCCACGTTATAATGCCCTGCTCACTGTAATTTCAGTTTGTTCAATGTAAACCGCACTGATGCAGAATAGCGCGGTATATAAGAGAATGTAAATAAATAAATAAATAAATAAACAGTATCAAAGGCTTTGCTGAAATCCAGGTGGATGACATCCATTTCATGCCCCTGATCTAGTTCCTTGGTCACCCAGTCAAAGAACTCAATCATATTTGTTTGGCAAGACCGTCCTTCGGTAAAACCATGTTGCCTCGGATCTTGTAACTTGTTGGTTTTGAGAAAGTTCACTATTCATTCTTTCAGGAGCGCCTCCATTATTTTTTCCTGCCACCGAGGTAAGGCTCACGGGTCTGTAGTTTGACACTTCTTCCCTTTCACCACTTTTGTGTAGAGGTACGACATCAGCCATTCTCCAGTCCTGAGGAACCTCTCCTGTTTCCAAGGATCTGTTGAAGACATCCTTTAACTCTTTCAGTATCCTGGGATGTATCCCATCCGGTCCCATGGCTTTGTCCACTTTCAGTTTAGCCAGTTTTTCTAACACCTCATCTTCTGTGAATGGTGTGGTATCTATTTCATTCCCATTTTTATATTTGGGACTCACAGCTGGTCCATCACCAGGATTTTCTTTAGTAAAAACAGAGCAGAAGTATTTCTTTAGCAATTTTGCTTTTTCAATGTCACTTTCCATGAGTCCTTTCCCAGCACTTCTGAGTCCTGCAAATCCAACTCTGATCTTCTTCCTTTCCTGAATATACCTGAAGAAAGTTTTGTCGTCGCCCTTAACATCTTTAGCCATCTTTTCTTCTGCCTTTG
Organism: Ichthyophis bannanicus; assembly: GCA_033557465.1. Taxonomy (NCBI): domain Eukaryota; kingdom Metazoa; phylum Chordata; class Amphibia; order Gymnophiona; family Ichthyophiidae; genus Ichthyophis; species Ichthyophis bannanicus. Next base: position 921,041,823 of record CM066032.1, on the reverse strand, counting down.
ATTTTGCTTTCCTTACTTCTCTTTTTGACTCTGAGTTTGATCCTGTATTCATTTCTGTGTTCTTCTGTTTGCAAGCTTTTGAATTTTGCGAAAGCTGTGTTTTTTGCCTTTATTTGAGCAGCCACTTCTTTGGAAAACCAAAGAGGTTTCCTTCTCCTCTTGTTTTTATTTACTTTTCTTACATATTTATCTGTTGCCCCTTTTATTGCCACCTTTAGTTTAGCCCATTGCAATTCCACTTCCCTTATCTCCTTCCACCCCGTCATCTCCTCCATTAGGTACTCGGCCATTTTATTGAAGTCAGTGTTTTTGAAGTTTAGGACTTTGAGTTTGCTATGATTGGCCTGTACCATGGCTTTTATCTCAAACCACACCGTGTGATGATCACTGTTGTTCACAGGGGCACTCAAGCAGACATTTGACACGCTATCACCGTTGGTGAGCACTAAATCCAGCGTTGAGCTTTCCCTGGTTAGTTCCATCACCATTTGTCTAAGTAATGCATCTTGGAGAGCATCCACAATTTTTTTGCTTCTTTCCAGATATGCAGAAGGAGTTATCCAATCCACATCAGGTAGATTAAAGTCACCCAATATGATTACTTCCCCTTTTGTGGCTATCTTGGCAGTATCTATAATCAATTCGTTATCTCTCTCTTCAGTTTGAGTTGGAGGTCTGTAGACTACAGCAGTATGGATGACAGTGCCATCTCCTCTTTCCAACGCAATCCAGAGTGCTTCTTCTTTTCCCCATGTCCCCTGCATTTCATTAGCTTTAATATTACCTTTGACATACAAGGCTTCTCCTCCTCCTTTTCCATTTTCTCTGTCTCTTCTGAATAGATTATAGCCAGCTATGGCTATATCCCAATCATGCGATTCATTAAATCATGTTTCTGTAATAGCCACAATGTCCAAATCCATTTCCACCATTAGGGCTTCCAGGTCCGGAACTTTGTTGGCTAAGCTTTGAGCATTTGTGCTCATTGCTTTCCAGCATTTACCTAGCTTGTGTGTATTTTACATTGATTTTGTTCTGCCCACTTCTTCCCACTTGTTTTTGATGTGTGTTTTAAAAGTGTGGCTGTTTCTGATGATGATCTGCTTTTGCAAGGGGTGGCTTGCAGATCTTGACCTTCCACATCCTTCACCCCCTTTTCCTAGTTAAAATGCATATCCACAAACTGCCTGAATTTTTCACTTAGGATTCTTTTCCCTGCGACAGAGAGATGTAGTCCATCAGCACAGTATAATCTCTTGTTGGTCCATCTGTTTCCCCAGTCGCCATAAATCTGAATCCTTCTTATTTGCGCCAGGTCTGGAGCCAGTATTAAAGCTGTTAATGCGATGCAGCCTTTTTGTCCCCTTACCAAGAACAGGTAGAACTTCTGAGAATGCAACAGTATTAACAGTGGGCTTGAGTTTCTCTCCCAGAGATTGGAAGTCCTTTTGGACTGTAGAGGTACTGTTTCTAACCAGACGTACGACACTAGGGAGCAGTGATCACGCTGAAGCAAGAGCAAACCAACCAGAAGCGTGATTGATTGGAAAGACAGAGTCCTTTATTAAACCTCAGGCTGCCCGACACAGGCCGTGTTTCGCTACCCTTCGTCAGGGGCTGGCCAGGCACAAGAAATCATATACATGCATACAGAGGTTGGTAAATTATTTTATGCATGTATATGATTTCATGATGATTTGTACCCTCGAGCACTCTTATTTATTTCACATTATTTATTCATTTTATTGTACTGTATGTTGTTAGTTTTTAATGTTTTTAATGTTATTTAAATATTCATAAGTATGATGTTGTTTTATAAGTTTGTCAGTCTGTTCCTTTATGTTATTATTGTTGGTTAATGGTTGTTTTTTATGATTTTAGTTTCTTGTGCCTGGCCAGCCCCTGACGAAGGGTAGCGAAACACGGCCTGTGTCGGGCGGCCTGAGGATTCTGTCTTTCCAATCAATCACGCTTCTGGTTGGTTTGTTCTGTTTCTAACCAGGTCATTTGTGCCCAAGTGGATAACAACATCAAGTTTGGAGTGTTCACTTTTTTCGCTAAGTACTTCAACAACTTGGTTTGTATTCCTGCTGGCTGAAGAGCCTGGTAGGCACATGACTATCTTCTCTCCTTTGAACTGTGTTCCCAAGTTGGTGCCTCTAATGATGGAATCTCCAAATAGTAGTAGTTTTCTGTTTGGTGAGATTTTCTTCATATTTTGTGCTTTTGCAGGAGCTTGGGCATTGTCTGACTCATTTAAGGTCCCTTCAGTTTCTTTGTATTGGGCATCCTCATTAGCCAAGGCAGAGAAGTCATTGTGCAGGGATATCTCTTCATGTGTAGGATGTCTTTGCGTTACAGGTTGCAATCTACCAGAACCCACTGTGATCCATTTGTTCCTGGGGTGTTTGGTTCTTTGTGGGAGCGGTGGTGGACTTTGTTCAGTTTGTATCCTAGAAGAGGTGCGCTTCATTGCAGCCAGTTCCTCCCTCAGTAGAGTCACTTCTTTATGCATGGCAGCTAGGTCTTTCCTTAGTAGAGTCAGTTCTTCATGCATGGCAGCTGACTTTAGGCACATAGGACAAGCTCTTAGGCCCCAAATGATTCATCTTGGAATGAAACTACCGCAGTTATTGCACTGAATAAACGACATATTGATTAAGCAGTCCCAGAAGAGGAAGAAGAAAAGATGAAGAAGATGTGGGCTTTAACCCAAGTTAGGAAGGATAGATGGCACCTATGTGACCACTATATAGGCAGTGTAGCCCATGGGGTGGGTGGGGTGAGGGGTAGGGTGGGTGGGAACCTAAGTGTCTCTGGCCAGTAGGCTATTCCTGAATTGTATAAGGACAAAAATCACCTTTCGGGAGAGCACTGCTCTTCTCAAGGAACAGAAGGCAATCTGAGCAAGCCCACGTGCAGGAAATGGAGGTCTACACAATACCTTAGCAGGGGGAGAGGGGTAGTCACTCAGGTAGACTAAGAGGAAAAACGTTTAAACACTACGGCAATGGAGTAGGTAAGGGAATCCACCAATAAGGACAAAGAGAGAAATAAATATGGGGAGACAAACCAATAGAACTCACAATTTGGCAGCAAATTCAGCAAAAATCACCTTTTCGGAGAGCTCTGGCGAGCACTGCTCTTCTCAAGGAACAGAAGGCAATCTGAGCAAGCCCACGTGCAGGAAATGGAGGTCTACACAATACCTCAGCAGGGGGGCGGGGTAGTCACTCAGGTAGACTAAGAGGAAAAACGTTTAAACACTACGGCAATGGAGTAGGTAAGGGAATCCACCAATAAGGACAAAGAGAGAAATAAATATGGGGAGACAAACCAATAGAACTCACAATTTGGCAGCAAATTCAGCAAAAATCACCTTTTGGGAGAGCTCTGGCGAGCACTGCTCTTCTCAAGGAACAGAAGGCAATCTGAGCAAGCCCATGTGCAGGAAATGGAGGTCTACACAATACCTCAGCAGGGGGGCGGGGTAGTCACTCAGGTAGACTAAGAGGAAAAATGTTTAAACACTACGGCAATGGACTAGTGTACAAGTCACTGGTGAGGCTTTCTGAAAGTCCAGATACACTATGTCAACCGACTCACCTTTGTCTACCTGTTTATTCACACCTTCAAAAAAACATAACATCTTCCTTGTCTAAAGCCATGTTGGCTGTCTCCCATTAGGCCATGACTAGCTACATGCTGAGAATTTTGTTCTTTATGATGGTTTCTACCATTTTTTCCCCATACTGACGTCAGGCTCACCGGTCTGTAGTTTCCTGGATCACCCCTGGAACCCTTTTTGAAAATTGGCGTTACATTGGCGATCCTCCAATCTTCAGACCTGCTATTAGTAATCTGTCAACTATCATTAAAATAATCCTTTACTAATAGCAGGTCTGCAGTCTCATATTTCAGTTCTTTCAATATCCTTGGATGTATACCATCCGGTCCTGGTGATTTGCTACTCTTCAGTTTATCAAATAGTTGTAATACATCTTCCTGGTATAGCAATATTTCTTTCAATTCTTCTGCAGTATCACCTTTAAATACCACTTCAGTCATCGGTAACATCCCTACATCTTCCTCAGTAAAGACCGAAGCAAAGAATTTATTCAGTCTCTCTGCTATAGGCTTGTCCCCTCTTACTGCCCCTTTTACCCCTCTATCATCTAATGGTCCAACTAACTCTCTCACAGGTTTTTTATTACGAATGTACTTGCAGAAGTCTTTATTACACATTTTTGCTTCCGCAGCAAGTTTCTACTCAAATTCTCTCTTTGCCTGCCTTATCAATGCCTTGCATTTAACTTGCCAGTGCTTGTGCTTTTTCCGGTTTTGGTCATTTGGCTCTTTTTTCCATTTCCTGAAAGATGCATTTTTGGCAACAACAGCCTCTCTGACCTCACCTTTAAACCATGCTGGCAGTTTTTTGGACTTCCTTCCACTTTTCTTAAAGCGTGAACTACAGCTGGTCTGGGCTTCCAAGATAGTATTTTTCAACAACACCCAAGCTTGATGTAAGTCTTTAACCTTTGCAACTGCTCCTTTTAGTTTTTTCTTAACTATTTTCCTCATTTTATAATAGTCTCCCTTTTGAAAGTTAAAAGGTAGTACTGTGGATTTCCTTACCATCCCTCATCCACAAATCAAACGCGATCATGCTATGATTACTATTGCCAAGTGGCCCCAACACCCTTATCTCTTGCATCAGATCTGGTGTTCTGCTAAGGACTAGCTCCAATATGGCTTCCTCTCTGGTCGGTTCATGAACCAGCTGCTCCAAGAAGCAGTCATTTATTTCAATTAGGAACTTTATCTCCCTAGCATGTCCTGCCGTGACACTGACCCAGTCGGTACTGGGGTAATTGAAATCACCCATTATTATTACTGTGCTATAACTTTCGCCTTCCCCTTCTTACATGGAATTTCAATCCATAGAGATTCTACAGCAAATTTTGTTTCCTGTAAAACTTTAATCCTTTCTGACTCAATGCCCTCTTTAACATAGAGCGCAACCCCTCCACCAATTTGATCAGCTGTATCATTACGATATAGTTTGTACCCAGATATCACAGTGTCCCATTGGTTGTCCTCCTTCCACCAGGTCTCTGAGATTCCAATCATATTTAACCTCTCATTTAGTGCTATATATTCTAACTCTCCCATCTTCTAGCATTCGCATTCAAGCATTTTAGAGACTGTATTGTATTCATATCAATCTGGCTATTGGTAGACATGGGTAATTTGGAATCTTTAAGCTCTGTCTGCTCCATACTCAAGGGCATTTGGGCTGCTTTACTCTTTTTTGGAACCTCTCTGCTTTTGGTGGTACCTTTCAAGGATACATTCTTCCGATCCATGCGCTCTTGGGCGACTGTCGGCTTTCCCCTATTATCTAGTTTAAAAGCTTCTCTATCTCCTTTTTAAAGGTTAATGCCAGCAGCCTGGTTCCACCAGGTTAAGGTGATGCCCATCCCTTCGGAGGAGCCCCTTCTTTCCCCAGAATGTTCCCTAGTTCCTAACAAATCCAAAACCCTCATCCTTGCACCATCGTCTCATCCACACATTGAGACTCCGGAGCTCTGCCTGCCTTTTGGGTCCTGCGCGTGGAACGGGAAGCATTTCGGAGAACGCTACCCTGGAAGTTCTGGTTTTTAACTTCCTACCTAAAAGCCTAAATTTAGCCTCCAGAACCTCCCTACCACATTTTCCTATGTCACTGGTACCGACATGTACCAAGACAGCAGACTCCTCCTCAGCACTATCTAAGACCTTATCTAGGTGGCGCGTGAGGTCCGCTACCTTCACACCAGGCAGGCATGTTACCAGGTGATTCTCATGTCTACCAGCCACCCAACTATCTACATGCCTAATGATTGAATCACCAACTATAACAGCTGTCCTAACCCTTCCCTCATGGGCACATGGCCCTGGAGAAACGTCCTCGGTGCGAGAGGGTTTTACATCACCTGGAGAACAGGTCCTAGTTACAGGATCGCTTCCTGCCATACCAGGGTGATGCTGTCCTGTCATGTGACCTCTCTCCTCCATGGCAACAGGGATGCTGCCAGACTGGAGGTGGGACTTCAGGACTATATCCCTGTAGGTCTCGTCTATGTACCTCTCTGTCTTTCTTATGTCTTCCAAGTCTGATACTCTAGCCTCTAGAGAACGGACTCGTTCCCTGAGAGCAAAGAGCTCCTTGCACCTAGTGCACACATAAGACCTCTCACCAACTGGGAGACAATCATACATGTCACACTCAATACAAAAGACTGGAAAGCCCCCATCTCGCTGTTGGACTGCTGTATGCATCTTAGTTTGTTTTTTTTTCCATTTAACTTTTTATTACATTTTTTCATTGTATAATACACACAGCTTCTTAACACAACAGTGTACGTTTTCAACAACAATGTACCAGCAACCATGTTTTTATCCCCTACTAGCTATTACAACATTCAATATTGCCTAGTCTTCAGCCTTCCCCTCCCTTCCGTCCCTGCTCTGTTTCCCCCTTCATTTCTTTGTGCTTCTATCTCCCAGCATTTCTCTCATAGTCATCACAGATATATATAGTCTTTCGCCATTTAGCTAATTAACAGAGCTATTATGCTATTTTGGCATCTTTACATTAATCCCTCCTTTACTCCCCCCTCCCCTTTTCTCCAGCTTTCCATTATTCTAACCATTTCCATACTCTCCTCCATTGTTCCACTCTCTTTTCCCCTTTCCCCTGTCGCAGCTCCGTCAGTCTATGCATCAAACACAGATCCGCCATTCTTCTGACGAAGCCGTTACTTTAGGGTTTTTCCGACCCTGTCCAATATTGTGCTATCTCACTTCTTGCTGCCACTATACAGTGATGCAGTACCCCCCTTTCCCTCTCCATATATCCTCCTCCAATTGATGCAATAGGCAAACCTCTGGCTTTTTTTACAATCTATGTCTTGTCATTTCATAAATTATCACCAAAACCTTTTCCCAATATTTTTTAATCTGCCCACACTTCCACCACATGTGTAACATATCTCCTCTCTCTTGGCATCCTCTCCAGCACTGATCGGATTGCCCCAGGCCTGCTCGCCTTTTACATGTTGGTGTCCAATACCACCGGTATAGCACTTTATAGGCGTTTTCTTTTATTTGAGTGGCTATAGATATTCCTGACACTGTCTGTATTACCTTATCCCACACCTTTTCATTCCATTTCACTTCTAGGTCTTCCTCCCATTTCTTCATAAATTCTAGTTTACCCTCTCCTCCCTCCATTAACCCTTTATAAATCTTGGACAAAGCTCATTTTTGGCCTAATTGTCCTGAGCAGAGGGCCTCAAACCACCCCCTGTTATTCCATAAGTCCTTCCATGCTTTCTGCTGTCGCACAAAGTGACTTACCTGGATATAGCTGTAATAATCATTATTGGATAATACATATAGATTCTTAATACCCTCAAAGCCTCTTATACTCTCCTTAACCACAATCTGGGAAATATGTGTAAGTCCCAACTTCCCCCATCTTCGCAATGTACTCGCCCCTGGCCCCTGTCCCCTCTCAAAGCATGCCTCTAGTGTCATCCCCTGCATATATTCTTTGTCTTGTATTAGTAATTTCCTATTTTGTTTCCAAATATTCAAGATATGTACAATGATGGGGTTTATGGGACTATTTTCAGGTGCTTTACTTCCCCTCCACACCATCCTTTCCAATCCAACTCCCCTTCCTGAATCTTCTTCCATTTGAACCCAGTGTTTCTGTTTTTCTCTTTGCCAGTCATATAGCGTTTTCAGTTGTGCTGCCACGTAATATTTTCGAAAATTGGGGACCCCTAGCCCCCCCCCTCTCCCTTAGCTCTTTGCATGATTGACATTGCAACCCTGAGGCTCCTATTTTGCCATATACATCTGTTAATGATTCTTTGCAAGTGCTTAAACATTCGATGCAGTACCAGTATCGGTAACATTTGAAACAAGAACAAAAAAGCATCATCTTTACAGCTGCAATGCCTCCGAACCAAGATAGATAGCCTTGCCCCCATCCATTCAGCAAGCTTTCTGCTTGCCCAAATAATTTTATATAATTTTGATCGTACAAGAACTCCAACGTATTGCTTATTTGGATCCCTAGATTCCGAATTGCCCCCCTGGGCCATCTAAATGGGTATTTCTTTTGTAATATCACCTGCTCTTCCTCTTTTATTGACAAGTTCAAAATTTCAGAATTTGTCCAGTTTATGGTAAAGCCCGACAATCTTCCATATTCTTCTAATTCACACATTAATATTGGTATAGAAAAACCCGGTCTGGTCACACTCATAATGATATTATCCACAAGCAATAATATTCTGTATTCTGTCTTTCCTACCATTATACCCTTCAGATCCTCCTGTTCTCTCACCCTCTCCGCAAACTGCTCCACTGAAAGTGCAAATAGGAGAGGTGACAGTGGACACCCTTGCCTCATCCCTCTCCCGTGCTCAAAGAAAGCAGAGTAAGCTCCATTCACCCGAACACAAGCTTTCGGGTTGCGGTATAATGCTCATACCCAGCCCAGGAACTCTTCCCCCAGCCCCATTCTTTCCATTACCTGAAAGAGAAAAGGCCAGGACACCTGGTCGAAAGCCTTTTCCACATCTAAGGATAATAACAGTACCTCCTTTTTACTTTGTTCAATTGACCATATAGTGTTTAGTATCTTTCGAATATTGTCCGCTGCCTGCCTGCCCGGGATAAATCCCGCTTGATCTTGATGGATCAATTTCCATATTACCCTATTTAAACGCGTAGCCAGTATTTTAGCCAATAATTTTGCGTCCAAATTTAGCAGTGAAATTGGTCTATATGATGAACATTCTTGTGTATCCTTTCCTTCTTTATGTATTACTGTTATTCCTGCCCACCCCATAATATCTGCTAGCACCCCCCCCCCCCCTCGGTAGATTAAACAACCTCAATAATGGTGCAGTTAATATCTCTCTGAACTTTCTATAAAATCTCGCTGTGAGCCCGTCTAATCTCGGTGCCTTATCTACTTTTAACTGCTTTATCGCTTGCAAAACTTCCTCTTCCTTTATGGCTCTATTTAACTCTTGTTGTTCCTCCTCTTCCAATTTCGGGAGCTTTATGGAGTCTAAATAGCTCTGTATCCTCTCCAACTCCAGAGGAGCTCTAGCTTCGTACAACTTTTGGTAAAATCTTTTGAAGGCCTCCCGAATATCCCCATCTTTGTGAACTAGTTTCCCTTCAGAATTCCTAACTTTCATTACTTGTGATCTTAATTTCCGTTGTTTCAACTTCTGCGCCATGTATCTCCCTGCTTTATTTCCCCCTTCGAAAAAGTCTTGTTTCAATAGCTGCATTCGGTATCTTATAATTTCTGCCTGCATAGCATTTAGCTGCTCTCTGACTGCCAACACTTGGCCTCTATATGTCCTTTTCCTATCTTGCGCATCTAATTCTTCTAGTTTCATTAATCTTTCTCTCAATTCCCTATCTCTTCCCTCCCTCTCCCTCCTTTTACGTGCCCCCCATTTGATTAGTACTGCCCTTACTACTGCCTTGTATCCATCCCAAACTCCCCCACACCCCACCTCGCCATTATCGTTCCATCTAAAATATTCCCCTGTCTCCCTCTCTCTCTTTTCTGACGCTTTCATCCTCCAATAGAGATTCATTTAACCTTAAAAACTGGGTTCTTCATTCCTCCCCATCTACTGTCATCCTAACCTCCACTAATGCATGATCTGACCATGTTATGGAATCCATCTCCGCCCCTTTAATCCTACCCACCAGTTCCTTTGTTACCCAGATGGCGTCTATTCTGGAGTATGAACCATGCACTTGGGAAAAATATGAAAACTGACTTTTCCGTGAATGCTGAAATCTCCATACATCTATCAAACAGTGTTGTGTTACAAAATTACGGTATTTACTCCTATCCGCTCTTTTGCCCTCTCTTTTCCCCGTTGCATCTCTATTCCAGGTTAAATTGAAATCACCCCCACATATGAGTTTTCCATCTCCTAATTTCCCCACCTCTTCATTGAGCTTTGTCCAAAATTCTCTTTGCACCCCTGTAGGTGCGTATACATTCATTATACAATACCATTCATTCCCTATTCTTAAACGCAGTAGTGTGTATCTCCCCTCTTTATCCCTGACTACTTTCTGTAGCTCAGTCTTTAATTTTGAATCTATTAAGATTGCTACCCCTCCTTTCTTTTTTTCTACTGTGTTTTATGCATGGACACATATTCCATATCCCTTAAGTTTGACCATGTGTTCTGTTGCCCGAGTTAGGTGTGTTTCCTGTATGAGCACTAACAACGCCCTCTGGCGTGTTATTTCTTTATATAGTTTCTGCTGTTTAAATAGCGAATTGAGCCCTTTGACATTTAGTGTTACTATTTTTAACTCACCTTAAGAATTGTTTCCCCTCCCTCTCTGAACCACTTCTTCTCCCCCTCTCCCTCCCTCTCCCCCTCTCCCTCTCCCCACCCTACTTCCCTTCCCCTGCCCTCGCCCCTCAATGGAGACTCGTCTTCCATAAGTAGTGACTGACTTCGAACCGTCACCTTCCCTCGTTGTTCTAGTCCACCTCCCCCCGTTGCCCCTATCCCCGCCTCCATTATCCTAGCCTACCCCTCCCTTTCCTCCGCTCCCTGCCATCTCCTCCCCCTCCTCACTCTTCCCCTCTATACATTCTTAACCGCCCCCTTAACCCCCCCTCTCTTCCCCCAGCCTCCCATCCCACATTTACCTATGTCTGCAAAGCATTGACATAACCCGAGCACTCCTCTCCCCCCTTCCCCCCTCTTCCTCCCTCCCCCTCCCCCTTCCCCCCCCTCCCCCCTCTTCTCCCTCTCTTCCTCCCTCCCCCTCCCCCTCCTCCCTCTTCTCCCTCCCCCTCCCCCCTCTTCTCCCTCCTCCCATTCCCATCAAACAATTTCCATTACAATTCACTTAACAATGTCCTGCATCTCATTTCAATTGTTAAGTCTTCTGCCATGTTGCCAGGGGTCATCTTCCTCAGCCACTGTCTTTTGCTGCCACTTTCGTTCCCTGGATGCCCTTGGGCAGTCTCGCTAGGCTCCAACCGTTAGCCGGTGCTCTGTGCCATCTCAAGCTGGCCACCCCCGCAGCAGGAGTCGTGACCTTCTTTGTTTTTGCTTGGCCCTCCAAACCCACTGGAAGATTTGTCAATCCCAGGTCTCTGAGCACACCCCAGGCTTCCTCGCTGTTCTTCACCCTTCTCGACATACCTTTCACAGTAATTAGTAGTCCAAAAGGGTATAGCCATTTATATAGCGCCTCCTCCCTCCTCAAGTAGGCCATCACCTCCTTCATCTCTCTCCGACGCTGTAAGGTGCCCAGCGACAGATCCTGAAACAGTTCCACCGCATGTCCTTCCCACTGAAAGTGTCCCAGTTTCCGTGCTGCCTTCAAGGGGCTTTCTTTAGTTTTGAAGGATTTCAAGCACACCACAATGTCTCTTGGTTGGTTGTCTCTTATTGGCCCCAGCCCCCTATGCACGCTCTCAATTTGCAGAGACTCGCCCTCCTCCCTCTCTTCTAGGGCCGCCTCTTGCAATAATGCTCCAAATATTTTTGTAATAACTTCATCACAATTTCTGTACTGGGGGTCCTCTGGTATGCCTCTCACTCTTATATTACTTCTCCTTGACCGATCCTCGAGATCCTCTGCCTTCTCTCTCAATTCTTCTTGGATTTGCTTTATCTCCTCCCATCCTTTTTGTAGATCCTCCAATGCTTCTCCCTGTTGTTCCAATTGTTTTTCTGTGTCTTCTACCCGGGAACCTAGGTCCACTATATCCTGTCGGAACGATTGCAGTGTCTCTTTTAATTCAGTTTTAACTCTGCTTATTTCCACTTTAAGTTCTTCTTTCAGCTCATTCAGCCACATCTTAATCATGTCAGCTACCCCAGGGACCCTCCATCTCTTCTGCTGGCTCATCCTCGTACTCCGCCTTCATTTTCCCTTCTTTCCCTCCTTTCGCTGGGGCATAGGATGATCTGAATTCCGCCAGCTTTTTTTTTTGCAGAAATTCCCCCTTTGGACTTCCATCTTTCCCCCTTCTACCCCTGGTCCTACGCCAGGTACTTCTGAGGTGCTCTGCCTCCTGGAACTGCTGCCGCTTCCTCTCTGTGGGCTTTCCTGCTTTGCAAACTTTGGACGCCTTTCCTTCCCTTTATTGCTTTACAACAAATCTCTTAGTTTTCCCAGTAGATTTGAGTTAGTCCAGTTTGGAGTACACAACTTTGTTTTATTGGGCCTGCTGTATTGCTTTAAAAGTTTTCCTCCCTTTCCATGCCTTGCTTGTCACCTCTTCTTCCATCGAGCTGCTCCGTTGTTGCTGCCGTTCTGCTTATTTAGCACCTTCTCTGCTGCCGCTCTGATTTGGCGTCGCTGTCTTACTTCGGCATCTTTACCGATGATGCTCACCCCATGGGGATCAGTCCGCCTCTCCGCTCTGCCACGTGGTCCTCTGCCCTGGCCGCTTGGCTGCACTTGCGCCGCACTGAATCAGCGTTCGTCGCGGCTCTCAGTGCCTCTCTTTATCTGCCGGATTAAGCCTCATCTGCGGCTGTTACTGAAGAGCTTACTTAACTCCCTCCTCACCAGTAACCTCACTGGGTTCTTGAAGCTACAAATAACTACATTCACAAACAATGGGAAGGTTATCAAATACAGCAATAAATACAACAGTTCTATAGAAAATACACCAAAGCTTTGTGGAGAGAAACTGAGAGACACACGTTCTCCCTGTTTACTCTAACTTCTTAGCCATGGTTCACTTTATTTATAAGGCTTTTATAGATGATACAGCATAATTTCACTTTATCATTATACGTCATGTATGTATCATATTGTAGGTCAATTTATTCAGTGTGGGTCAATGTGGAGACATAAATGGAGTCCGAGACATAATTATTTACTCTTACATGGCCATTATAGGGAGACATACAGGAATCCAAGATATAGAATGACCTAATTGACATAATTGTTTACTGCCGATGACTTGACTTGACTTGACTTGACTTGATATCTACTAATTACTAACCCTGAGAGTATTTTAGCTAATAACTCTGAGACAGAAAGGCTAGAAGTACAACTTGCCCTTTTCTTTATTTATGTAAACCTTCACCTAGTAAGCTAATATATAAGTTTTATTTCTAAGCAAGGTTCTGAACAAAATTAACTCTTTCTCAGATTTATTCAGTCTAATAGTATATGGTACCCCGTACGAATATACATGCTTTCAGTCCCTCCTCTGATTCTGTAAAGAATCATTTCTAAGTAAGGAAACTCATATATTGCCATTGAAGTGGAAATACAACTTGATTCTGGGCCAATCCATAACATTATTGCAGGGGTCAGTGATCCTACTGATTTCTGATTTAGAAAGCTGTGAAAGGTAAAGAGGTAAAAAGAAACCAGTGCTGACATAGAGAAACAATTGTCAGTACATAGAGGAGTAATACCTCTAAAATAAAACATCCCAAAATACCAAGCAAAGATGCTAACACACCTTGCAAAGGCCTGAATACTGAATTCCAGAATGAAGGAACAAGTATCAGTGAAAGCTGAAAAGGAATTTACATACCTCTCACTTGAAATTTAAAGTACAGTTACTAACTTTATCTAATTGGCCTTTCACTATTTTTCCATTATTATCAAGCATACTACAACAAAAATCAACTAGTACTCTGCATACAGCATTTTCCTTTGCTAGGAGAAATTACTAAAAACCTTTTCGTTCCTGACTGCATAAGCTGACACTATGTTTACTGGACCTTGCAATTCACACTAATTGCCTAAAAGGAAACAACAGAGCAGTCACTATGACTGCATCCTGAGGGGAAACATCCCTTTTTCTTCTTAAAGATTTATTCAGGATGGATAACAAATTAATATTGTAAAGTTCAATTCACTATGGGGTATCCACCAGGGCTATATATCAAGCACCTAACCAACCTCTGAGAAATTCTGCACCATAAAATACTAACCGAAACATCAATTCTCAAATCGGAGATTACAAAATCAGCTCAACAAAAATAAAATACCAGAAGACTATGTTTCACAATATACCAAACGGTAAACCAGTGTTTGGAGAGGTTAAGAAAAAGAATCGGAAGTGCAGAGAGAAATGTTCACAGGTTTGGGAAAACGTGCAAGAACCTCAAAGTATTTGTGATCATTCTGCACATGAAAAAAACCCCAAAATGCACAGTCCAAAATTAACAATGCAAAAACAACTTGGACAACTTGAAAAAACATCTGCAGCCCTATTGCAACAAAAGAAGAAACATGGCTGTCGTGGGGCGAGCCTACAAGAACTACAGCAGGAGAACAGAAGATTGGAGGAGCTGAACAGACATGCAAAAGGTGCTCTACTTTTGCCAAATCACAAAAACTAAATTACCAAGCAGACAATATTTAAGAGAGGCAGATAACAGCAATGTCTGGCTTGTAAACAAATACAATGAGCTGCAGCAAAAATGCTGAACCGCTAAGATGTGAGATTCAGAAACTCACTGAGGACAGGATATATTCTTCATACAATTACCCAATTACTCAAAACTCTCTGAGGCATGACCATTAAATTATTTCACTTTAACTCTGGTTAAGTATGCCTAGGTCTGAACTAGAGGCATCCAAAAAGGGTAGCTAGAACTACACACTTAGTTCCCATTAACTGACATTACTTTTAACTTACTGAAATATAGGAACTTGTACATAGGATCTTCATACCTATATCTTTTATTATTCTAGGTTCTGTGTTTGTATTTGTGTTTGTATATGACTATATGTCACAAAACTCCTCAAAGATCTTAGGCCTAACTCTTGGTAAACTTCCATGCTGAGGAGCTGTCACTGTTGGAAGACAAGCAACAAACTTTGATAACTTAAAATATTTTTCCCATCAAGTATAAGTGTGCCTCAAAAATATGTGGATATTCCTTCTAACATCCTCATGATTCTGAATACAATACTGCTTCATTAATAAATTGCCACAGCACATCTAGGACCAGATTAGGAAAGATGCATAGCTAATATGCATAGCAACAAAAATATTCTCAAAAATATTCTAAGACAAACTAAATATATACCTACTCTTCTTAATACTCTTCTTAAGATGATGAAGAGATATACTATCGCTATACTAAATCACAATTACTTTATTAAGTAGAGGTTCAGTACCTAAAGGTCATTACATATATATCAGGAAAACACTAATCTAAACTATCCTCATCCCTCTAGGTCTTACTATAAATACATAAAAACATTTTACATGCTATATAAAAGTTTTTTTTTTTTACATGAATAGTCCATAAAGAATTTACTTAATACAATAATCTCTTTGTAATGTCTCTGTTGTTCTTTCAGAAAATACTTTGAATCCTAAAAGTCCTTTTCTTCAATCACTATTTGTCCAATAAAACTCTGCATTGCAAACTCTTGATTCACCGACACAGAAAGCCACTTTCTGGACTTGTGAGGGGGCCACTGTATAAGCTGCATTCGTTGAGAATGTCTTCTCACTTTACACGCTGAATATCCCACCAGGAACACACGACATGGACCAGGAACTCCGGAACTGGGATTGTCTTCGGATGCAGTCTTAAGCAGGACCCAATCTGGTGACTTCACTTCTGCTAAAATAATTCTGCGGATCCCAGATATAAAGTACTTGCCATCTCATTAAGAAGTCACTTGCAATAAAAGGAAAACAAACAGGACTGAGTGCAACCGTACACAATAAGTTAAGATAGCGCTGCGCAACACCTGGTGTCTGGGATAAAAGGAAAAAGCTTTATTTAATCGGAGGCTGTATCAGAAATATCACCTCCCTCCTCTGATACAGAACAGATACCAAAACAAGTTGCAAAATCAAAAATAGATCCAATAGACAGGCATATGTATATACTGTCCCTAGACTGGCCCTACAATTGCAATCTGTGAAACAGTTTCAAAAAGACAAAATGCATAACCACAGCGGTAAGCTTCTGCTGCAGAAACAAGGCAGAAACAGACGATCAGGGTAAATAAACAGATGATTCGTTTCCCAGCTGCCCTGGCGAATTTCACGAAGTCCAAAAACTGGGTTTCAAAAGAAGTATCTTCAAAGGGAGAAAAAAGAGAAAATAAAGTCATCTTTAACAGTGCTACATACGGTGACATCTGTGACACAGATATCAGAAAAGAGTCTTTTCGGTTCACCGAATAAGGTCCCTTGGATTTCAAAAATCGTGACGTGTGCTGGCAAAAAAACACCAGGAAATCATTGAGATTCAATTGCAAAAATCAGAACTACATAACCATAGCAGAAGTTACTTCATTAACTCACTTTGAATAAAAGCTCACTGGCTTACAGCCAGTTGCGAAAATTTTCAAGAACACACAGATAACAAGGACATCAGAAATAGCTACAAACAATTTGAATAGTTTACAATAACCATGGCACTCTTCCCAGTACATTTTTGTTTTACATTTATGTTTAAAACATGGCGCATTTCCCAGTATATTGCAACCATTCAAAAACAAACCTTCTACTGCGATAACAGAGAGACAGAGAGACTTTCTGATCCGTCTGACCAGAGAGTGTTAGGACAATTCCCAGAACATTACATTTTTACAAGACACCGCAGTTTAAACAGAATTAACCCTCAAACCTAACTGACCAGTATAAACTAATAAAAGGCATAAATCTGACCAATGACATAAGTAATTCAGCTTACATTAAAAACAAATCATTCACATAAGAAATTAAAAAGGGATGGTTGAGTTTCTCATCAGATAACGCAGTTTCTAGAGCCTTTGCAAATATGCAAGACTAACCTTCAAAAAGAGCAGATAAAATCAAAACTGTATTTTTTTCTTTCTTCTTTGCCAAGTCATACGGAAAATCCAGGGAGAAGTTGGCAAAATCACATTATGAACTGCGTACAGGTTCTTGTACAAGTTTATCAGTGTCTTACCGTACAGCCTTCTACAGACAGTCTCACTTGTAGCACAGAAAGAGTTGAAGTCTCACATAATGATGTTGCAGGATACACGTGTCTGGAAATCTGCAAGCACAGACCAACTTTCTTCACCAGCGGCTGCTGGCAATGGACACAGCTGACAGTCTAAGAAACGAAACTTCCGGTCTCATGGCGACCCGTACAGGCGGGATGAAAGGCATCCGAAATCTGATCCCAGCACTGTAGATGAAAGTTTTCCAAGATAACGATGCTTGCATTTGCAGGAAAACAGCACTTCAGAGGAAAGAAACACAACTGATAATGTGCGACATTTGATCCTGGTGCAGCCCACAGAGCAGATAGAAGTCTTCCAGGATCAGGGTAAATAGTTGTGACATCTGCAAAGAATACAGCTGAACAGTAGCAGGGAAAGCATCTCTTCTGACCATCCCCCTGCTCTGATTCCAGAGACAGTTTTCGCTTGCAAAAGCTCAATGACAAGCTTATCTGAACTGTCTCGCTGAAGATTCCTATGACTTTCTCGCGCTCCAATCTTACCCCTCCCCTTGCTCCTGGGAGGTTGAGCAATCGTCAGATTGAGCAACTCAGTCATTTCACATCAAATGTCAGCTCACTGCACCAGGCACTTTTTCAGACTTACATCAGCACTTTTTCAGACTTACATCAGCTGGTCTTGCTGGCCAATCTATTATTATTGAAGTCGTAAAAAATACCTTTACTCACGGATTAAACATTTATAAAAACAATTAATGAATCCTGCCTTAAAGATGTTTAATCTCAACCAGTCCTTTTCACAGGTTTGCTATAAGTGTACTACTACTACTGTAAGTGATTTTAACAAAAAATCATCTTTTAATCACTAAAACAAAATTATCTCTTCGAGTTTTCTCTTGAAAATCTATCACAAGGTATGTCACAAACTGAATAAAAATCAGCTGGGTTATAAAACGCAGTTCTAAGCAAATTATCTAAAGCAGCCCAAGTAGGACATGAACTATTATACTGACACAACACAGTTTGAAAAAAACATATAGCACTATGTAGTTGAATACATTTCTCTCTATAGGTCATAAAATGCTTATTCAGACCCTTTTCAATATCATCAACAAGTTTACTAGAAATTCCTAATTCCTTTGTAGCAGAAATATTATTTCTTAATGTTTCCTCTAAGGAATCTATGATACGTACAGTACATTTTGTTTCACGACTAAGAAGATCATTCATTTCTCTGAGTTGGGACACATTGCAAGTCCCAAAATCCGTGATCTGTGTATTTCCCAATATTCTTTGCTTATCTCTTATCTCATATCTTAATTTCGCTAAACAAGTGACTATCTTCCCTTCTGAAACTACATAATTCTCAGAACAGACAGGGGAAGATGACGGAAATACACCTGGAACATCTTCAAATGCAGCCACCTCTGCTTTCTCCGGTGGTTCACTCGTTGTATCAACATTCACTAATACAAACAATTCATTTTTCAATTTATGTGCCATTCACTGCCACCAACTAAACACTAGCCCTTCATGAGCATCGCATATTCTGTGTCTAGTCTGCAAAGCACATTTCAGATAACAAAGCTTATCTACAGAAAATGTTCCTTCCAAAGGAAATTGTAACAGCACATTATTAATAGTTACTGCATGCCAGTGCACAACATAAGTGGTAGCCCTATCTCCATATTTGTCACGCATACAACAAGAAGGGCTACCTTTCTGGAGAGCTAAACGCATAGCCTCAACATGCCATTCACACAATTGAGTCAACTCCTGTTCACCTAACAGATTGCTCATTGCTGGCACCATAACATACTCACAAACACCTTCCCTCCTTGTCAGGAATGTTGAAATCTGTAGATGAGTCACGGCACCAACTGAAGAGCTTACTTAACTCCCTCCTCACCAGTAACCTCACTGGGTTCTTGAAGCTACAAATAACTACATTCACAAACAATGGGAAGGTTATCAAATACAGCAATAAATACAACAGTTCTATAGAAAATACACCAAAGCTTTGTGGAGAGAAACTGAGAGACACACGTTCTCCCTGTTTACTCTAACTTCTTAGCCATGGTTCACTTTATTTATAAGGCTTTTATAGATGATACAGCATAATTTCACTTTATCATTATACGTCATGTATGTATCATATTGTAGGTCAATTTATTCAGTGTGGGTCAATGTGGAGACATAAATGGAGTCCGAGACATAATTATTTACTGTTACATGGCCATTATGAGGAGACATACAGGAATCCAAGATATAGAATGACCTAATTGACATAATTGTTTACTGTTGATGACTTGACTTGACTTGACTTGATATCTACTAATTACTAACCCTGAGAGTATTTTAGCTAATAACTCTGAGACAGAAAGGCTAGAAGTACAACTTGCCCTTTTCTTTATTTATGTAAACCTTCACCTAGTAAGCTAATATATAAGTTTTATTTCTAAGCAAGGTTCTGAACAAAATTAACTCTTTCTCAGATTTATTCAGTCTAATAGTATATGGTACCCCGTACGAATATACATGCTTTCAGTTACATTTTGCCGCAATTAATCGCCGGTGTGGGGTTTTCACTCTTTGGAGCAGGCTTTGGCAGCGGAGCTTCGTCTTCACGCCACCATTCAGCCCGATGACTTTACTGGAAATCTGCATCTTAGTTTTAAGCTTGTGTTTAGATCTTTAAGTTCTTTACTTATTAAGAGTTGCTGTGGATGCTTATACTAATAAAAGTGTATCTAATATGTTTAATATACCTTGTTCACCTGAAGCTTAATTAATCTCAGGTCCTTAATGTATGACTGATTTGGATAAAGAGCTGCACCTGAGAGAAGCTCCTTTCCTTTAAGATATGTAAGTACGGTACCTATAACGCTACGATTATCCCAGGGGTGGGTGGGTGTTGGGGAGGGAGGGAGGGAAATAAGATTTATTAAGAGGGCTACTACACAGTACCCTGTCCTGTGCTTCTAAGGTAAGCTGTGACCAACTTCCTGAGTGATTAACAGTCCTTGCTTGGATAGAAGGAGTCCTTCAAAATGGCCTTTTGACCTGCCACCTGGCTTTAACACCTATTTAAAAAGTTTCACAGGTCTCTTGCCCCCTCGGTAGAAGGCCTCTTTGTAAAGGTCTCTAATTTATTGCTCAAAGAATACTGACCCTATTTTGCCTTTTATGCTAAGTTATATTCTAATTTGATTTAAATTAAAGCTCTTTGCTGCTGCTAGGCTCTGACCTAGTATGAAATTTAAACTAGAAGCTCTCTGCTGGGTTCTAAATTTAACCAGAAAGCTCTCTTCTGTGTTTTAAATTTAAACTTAAACTGCTGCTACTAGGCCCTGACTGATTTAACAAATACACTGGGTTCACAGATTAATCAGCTTTAATCCAAAGAATTCCCTTCAGAAAAATTTCCAGAGATATATACTCACTATTGCAGATCTCTCTCCAGAAGTAGCAGTCCCCTTTTTAGTCCTTCAAGAAGGGTTGCCTCTGGAAGCCCCAGCCTGGGTGTTAGTTACCACAGACATGAGTTTTTCCTACTGGGGCAGACACTGCCCGACGCAGGTGGCACAGGGATACTGGTCAACCAAGCAACAGAGGTGGCCCATCAATCGTCTGGCGATGCCAGCAATGCATGTTATTTATTTATTTAACAGGTTTTATATACCGCTTTATCATTTCAATCAAAGCGTTTTACTTTGAAACTTAAACTTGGTAATGTACATTAAACAGAGACATTGATAACTTGGATTTTTCTGAGGCAATGGAGGGCTAAGTGACATGCCCAAGGCCATAAGAAGTGCTAGTGGGAATTGAACGCTGGTCTCTGGGTTCCCAAGCTAGTGTTCTTAACCATCAGGCTACTCCTGCACAGTGCATCTGGTGCTGGAGGCCTTCTTTCCTCTGGTGCATCACAGGGCAGTGTGTGTTTTGTTAGACAGTGCCACCATGGTAGCTTACATCAATCACCAGGGAGGCATCTAGAGCTCACAGGTAGTGGTGGAAGCGGTCCCGCAACTGCAGTAGGCGGAGCGGCACCTCACAGCCCCTTTGGTGGTGCATGTCACCAACATGGCAAAAGTGCAGGTAGACTACTTGAGTCGCCACATTCTGGATTCAGGGTAGTGGGTATCTCTCGAAGGCGGTGTTTCAGTTACTTGTAGAGCACTGGGGGATGAAGCTAATGGTGAGGCTGGAGAACACCAAAGCACCGCACTAATTCAGATCGAGGCAATCCCCCTTAGCTGAGGCCCTTAACGCACTCAGGCAGCTGTGAGTTCCGGGAGGGGTTGCTGTACATGTTTCCCCCTCTGGGCCCTACTCAGCCAGGTGATTCAGCGCATAGAAGCACTTTGGGGCCTGGTACTGCTTATAGCACCGGATTGGCCCCATTGGTCCTGGTATGCTGATCCTCAGATGGCTCCGCTCTGGCTACCACCGGTGCTGGACCTCCTGACCCAGAGTCCATTGTGCATATGCTGGCAGTGGATCGGTTCTCGCTTATGCCCTAGATCTTGAGCAGGTGTGACGGAGACGCCACGCTTAATCTGAGCCGGTTATTTCTACCCTTTGAAGGCGCAACGCTATTCTACACCACTGGCCTATATTCACATCTGGAAGCTTTTTTGGGGCCTGGAGTGTGGAATGGGAGGTCCAGCACTTCAGGGCACTGGTGCCTGTGATTTTAGTGTTCTTTCCGGCCGGCTTAGATAAGAATCTGGCATTTGACTCGCTGCAGGTCCAGTTGGGGGTGGTGGCTTGTTGCCAGGTGCCAGGTGCCAGGATATGGCCTGGCAGCACATCCAAACATGGTCCAGTTCTTGAGAGGCGTTAAGCACTTTTGGCCACCCAACAGGCCACTGGTTCCGGCATGGGACCTTAACTTGGTCTTGGCTGCCCTGAGTGCCCAAGAATTTAACACTGAAGGTAGTCTTTCTTGTAGCCATTTGTTTGACCCAGCGGATCTCGGAGTTGCAGGCTCTCTCCTTCAAGGAGCCCTTCTTGGTGTTTTCCAAGGAGAGAGTGGTCCTGCGGACAGTACCGTCTTTTTTGCCTAAGGTGGCTTCGGATTTCCACCTTAATCAAGCGGTTGTTCTGCCCTCATTTGTGAGGCAACAGGATTTGACGGAGTTTGTGCTTCTGCACAAGCTGTACATCCTATAGGACTGGCGTCCTGTGGCTGCTCAGATACCAAAGCCTGAACCAAAGTCTGATCCTTACAAGCTGGATTCCTGCTACAAAAAACTTCTGCAGTGTCCATGCTTCAGATCTGCTAACGTACAAGCTATTACCTGCCAAGTTTTATGTGTGCATACAAAAAGACTATTGTTCCCAGCCATGACTACATGCAAGATAACTTGTTGCTTAGGTTTTTCTCATCCACAGACTGTTCTACTGGTCCTGCACATTTGCAACAATGTATGACTGCATACTATCATGTTCTGCATTTCTTCTCTCACCATGGACCCTCTGTCTGCAGATTAACCACCTGACAACTACTACTTGATTCACTGACGACATATCACAGTATCCTTTGCCAACCAATCACCAAAGCTGTTACGAGGATTCATCATAAGGAATAGACAGTATATATAGGAGAACCTTTGCGCCATTTTGTGCATTCTCTCTTCCTATCTACCCCTAAAAAGATAGACACACACTGTGTGTGTGCAAGGTCATTCCCCTAACCTCGAGACAGAGTAAGACTCTCCCACAGATCTAACGTTTTGTGTTATCACGTGGCTCGCCTATGGATGGCTATAGCCAGCGTTATCTAACTTAGCTGCCTGTTTTGTACTTTGTACTGTTCCAGAGATTGCCTCGGACCCTAGCCACAATCGTCTTTCTGGCAGAGCGCTAAAGTACAGATCTTACATTCCTCCCTGAGGGTGATCCATTAGCCAATTAGTTTTTCCTAAGTGCAGTGTACGCCTGTGACTTCTGGTTACTAATCAGTGATTTATTACTTTTGCATAATTGTAATCATAGTGCTGCTACAATTTGTTACTTCATATCTCTAAATTATAGTCTGTATCATTTATTTTTCAATCCATAATGAATCTTATATATATATATATATATATATATTATATATATATCTACAGACTTGGCTCTCTCACGTGGCTCATTTGCCAGAGGTCTCACCGAACTCTGAGCAGGGAATCAGCAAGGCCCCTAGACACAACTGAGCATATATAACTTATTTGTTTGCTGCTAATAATCCCTATAGTTCGCAGGGCTTTGAAGCGTTATGTGACTGTGATTCAGCCGTTCCGGCGCTTGGAGAGGTTGTTTGTCTTCTTTGGCAGCCCTTGGAAAGAGGAAGCGGCCTCCAAGGCCTTTATCATTCATTGGATCTGAGAGGCTATCGAGTCTGCCTATCTACAGAAGGGTAAGCAAGTGCTGTGGGCCTCTGGGTTCACTCGATCAGGGCTCAGGCCTCGTCCTGGGCAGATCTCAGGAGGGTTCCTCCCTTGGAAATCTGTCAGGCGGCTACTTGATCCTCTTTGCATTCCTTCATGCGACATTATTGCCTGGATCGCCAGGCCCCCAGCAGGAGGCATGCTTTGGGGCAGTGGTACTGCGGGCCTCAGTTACCCTCCATCATTAGTACCGCTCTGCTACATCCCAGTTGTCTGGACTGGACTGGAGAGATGCCCTAGAAGGTGAAATTATGCCTTGCTTGCTAATTTTCTTTCCTGTAGTCCCTCCAGTCCAGTCCAGGACCCTTCCTTGGCTGGCAGTCTTGTGGGAATACAGCACGTTTTTGTCCAAAGAATGTTTTCGGGAACATGCGGGAGTAACGGATTTCCGTTTGGAGAAGTGTGTGTGTGTGTGTAGGTGTCTTTTCTGGAGGCGATAGTCTCCTTAGTCTTTTGTGCTATTAAAAAAATAAAATTTAAGCATGATTGCTTTTGCCATATGCTTTGACATGGCAGCAGCGGCGTCTTTGGGTGCTATCAGCTCTTCCTCTGGGGGGGGTGTACAAAGGTACAGAGCACAAGGCTCTCACCATTTATGGTAACCCTGGACTCTGGTTCCTGGGGGGACTGGGGTGTAGGCTGGGGTCTGGGACCAGATTTTTGGTTCCTGCTTGGTGAGTTTCGAATACTGGCTCAGGTAAATGGGCACAGGCTATTTATACTGCACTGGACAAGTATTTCTCATTCAATACCTGCGGTTGGCATGCATAACCCAGTTGTCTGGACTGGACTGGAGAAACAACAGGAAAGAAAATTAGCAGATAAGGCCTAATTTTGCTTTCCTTTTGGAGGGGGGTCAGAAGCGGCAGGCCAAGTGTGCCGAAGCACATGGCCTGCCGTGGGCACCAAAGCAGCAGCCACCACTTTTAAACTGCCGCTGCCGCTAGCCCTCCAAATACGGAATCGGCAGCAGTGTGGGGGGGTGAACAGCTGGGTCCAAATACCAGGATTAAAGCAAATGATTTTCTTAGCACAGGGGTGTCCAAACCTGTCCTGGAGTGCCGGAATCCTGGCAGGTTTTTGGGATAGCCCTAATGAATATGCATGAGATATATATGCATTAGAGATATCCTGCCAACCTGACTGGTTTGTGGCCCTCCAGGGCTGGATTTGGAGACCCCTGCCTTACACCTCTGTCATTTAAGATCGTGAGTGGACAAGGTGCAGATGTCCAAGACATCAAAAAGGTTAGATAGAATTTGTCACAGTCCTCCTCACTTCTCACCACCACCTAAAAATTGTCTATTAGCCACCTTTTTGGTGGTGGTGAGAATCGAGGAGGAATGTGACACATTCTATATACCCTTTCGATGTCTAGGACATCTGTACCTTGCCCACTCACGATCTTAAATGACAGAGGTGTAAGGCAGGGGTCTCCACAAACCAGTCAGGTTGGCAGGATATCTCTAATGCATATATATCTCATGCATATTCATTAGGGCTATCCCAAAAACCTGCCAGGATTCCGGCCCTCCAGGACAGGTTTGGACACCCCTGTCTTAGCAGAACAAGACAGGGTTGCCTGCTCTCCCACTCCCGTTCATACTGTATTAAGTCACTTGCCAATTAATTAGGGACTGTTTGTACAGGCATGTTTCTTATTCTCAACCCTAGGCCCAGATTTATTTTCTCAAATCCTTTAAAGAAGAACTCAATCCGATCAAAAACTTTCTCCAGGAACAAGCAGGAAGTCCTTCCTCACATATGGGTGACGTCGGCGCTGCTGGAGCCCCATGGAAGCATCTCCCCACCTTTCATAAAAGCCTTTGGAAGATGCTACCACGCATGTGTGGTCCCTTTCCCACCCAAGGATGCCATCTTACTCAGTCTCCTTTTTTTCGCGGAGCACAACAAATGTCTGTCATTAAACTGTCTTTTTTTTTTCTCTGGTTAGCACTGGTCCCTTTCCCGCCTCCGAGCCAGTTGCCCCAGCATTGAGTCTCTGACCCGTTTTTTGTTTTTCTTTTCCAATGAGGTTTTGCACCTTTTCTATCTGCTGGCTGCATTGAGGGTCTTCAACCTCACAGGGGTCCTTTTTGCCACAGTGGCCAGTGGGTCCAAAAAGTGTGATCGGTGGGCCAAAAAACATGCCTCTCACCAATACACATGACTGCTGCCTCCGGTATCTAGGTGCTGACCATGATCCAGAGATCTGTGCCCTATGCAAAAAGATGTCTGCAAAGGCTATTCAGCATCGTCAGCAAAAGCAAAACATCATCTTCCACAGTTCAGATTGTGCCCCAGTATCCCCAGTAGCCTCCTGCTCTAAGGCCCCACATGGATCCTTGGAATCATTTACAGCACTCGCTTTGCCCGATCTGGTCCGCAGGTACTCCGACAAGGATTCCCTGGAGCGGGAACACAGGAAGAAGAAGAAATCCGTGAGAATTTCATCCTGGCACTCGGACACACAGGACAAGTCCCCATGCCAGGTCCCACAGTCCGCAGAGAGTACCCGAGGATTCGGAGCAGGAGCGGCCAGTGATGCCAGGCCTCCGGTGATGGGTGCCAGACCCCTGAGGCCTGTCCCATTGAGGACTCCCTCTCCTCACCGAAGCTGGCCCTGGTAACTCTGGTGTCCGCATCAAAGGCTGCAACTCCTGAGCAGGAATCCAGGATGATGGCTCTAGAGCACAGTGTCACTGCCTTCCTTGCCTCGCAGCAGGCGTTGACGCCCAGCCCTGCCGGTGCTTGCACTGTGACTACAAAGACCTCGATCTTGAGGACTCCCCGGACTGCCAAAAAAATCTTTGAGAGCCCGGAGCCTTGAGCTGATCCTCGGCGTGGGTCTCAATCCCGCTTCTGGTCCTCAGGAGTGCGATCCTCCCTGGTGAGTGCTTATGGCTCCAGCCAAGCTGCTGCTGTGGATCACCAAGGCCCCAACCCGGGCTCAGCACCCCAGGCGCAGTTGGTCCTCAAGTCCTCATCCGATTACTCTGACTAGGAGTCTGAGGACGAGGCATCCCTGGAGACGCATAAACACCACGATCTCTCATCAGACCCATCTCCCCTGGTGTCGCAGCGCTGGTCCCCACCCAAGGACACATCATTCTTTGAGTTCGTTCAAGACATGGTGAAAGCCTTGTCCCTCACCACAGAGTTGTAGGAGGACCCTCGCACAGACGAGCTTGAAATTCTCCAATATGAGGCTCCACGCAAGGAGGCTCTGATGGTCCTTGTCACCGCCAACCTCGGGCGACGGCTCCTCCGAATGTAGGAGACACCGACATCAGTATCAATAGTTAGCCAATACCTCAATACCATGTACCAGGTCCAGTGGGGTCCTGGCTTCAGGAAGGTACATCTCCCATACACCTCTATAGTGTTAGAGTCGACCATGCGCCAGCAGAAGAGCCTGAAGACTCACTGTTCCATATCCCTGGGCAGGGAGTCCCTTGCCCTCGGTCGCAAATACCGATGCTGGGATGCCAAATCCAAGCCTACAAGCTGTATCTTCGAGACCTGGCAAAGGAGCTCACAGATTTCTCAGTGGGTCTCGGTGGGAATCACCTCCAGTGATTCCAAACCCTCACGAAGTGCGTCGGGGAATGCTCGAAGTGTATGTCCCAGACCGCCTATGATGACTTCAAGTCAAACATGAGAGTGGCCGCTACAGGCATCGGCGTTCAATGCCAGGCCTAGCTCCAAACATCGGACCTAGAGCAGCAGGTCCAAGAGAAACTCCATGATGTCCCCTGCCTCAGGGAAAACCTCTTTGGCAAACCGATGGAGGAAAAGGCGGCGGAGTTTGAGACCGAGTTCCTCATGAGGACTCGACTCTACAGGAAGACCTCCGCCCTTCCTAAGAAGAAACCATCGGGGAAGAGGCCCCCTTTTCAGAGAAAGGGCCAGCCTTATCGAGGCTACCTCCAGTACCAGGCTCCCCAAACTCCACAACAGGGTCACCAGGGCAAGGAAGCAAGCTAAGGCCCACACAAGCCTAAGGGCTCCATCCAGCTCCTGCTCAGGCTGGGTCGGGGTTTTGACTCCTTGAGCATAGCCTCTCCACCTGTGGAGGAGCAGCTGCCAGCAGGGGGATGTCTGATTCATTTCACCCATCGGTGGCCTGCCATCACCACCAAATCCTGGGCACTCCAAGTAATCAGAAAAGGATATCTCCTTTACTTGGACCACATGCCTCCCCCTTTCTTTCCAGGAGAGCCCCTCGGACTCCCCTGCACGAGGCCCTGCTACTGCAGGAACTCGCAGGCCTCCTCAGGGACAGAGCTGTGGAGCCAGTACCACACCACATCAGGCGCAAGGGGTTCTATTCCTGATACTTTCTGATCCCAAAAAGAAAAGGGGGCCTAAGACCCATTCTTTACTTGCGAAACCTAAACAAGTTCCTGGTGTGGGAGAAGTTCAAGATGCTCTCTCTTGGAATATTTCTGCCCTACTTCCAGCAGGGAGATTGGCTATGCTCCTTTGACCTAAAGGATGCTTACACCCACTTCCTCATTCATCCCAGTCACAGGCAGTACGGAAGATTCATGGTTCATGGTCGGGGGCAACCACTACCAGTACCCTTCGGCCTAGCCTCCACACCAAGAGTCTTCAGCAAATGCCTGGCAGTAGTGGCCACCTACCTCCATCTCCAAGGAGCCTTTGTCTTCCCATACGTGGACAATCGGCTCGTAAAGGGGGGACTCAGCCACCGAGGTGCAACAGGCCACGGCCCACCCATTAATGTCCTGCAGCATCTGGGGTTCATGATAAACCATCCCAAGTCTCACCTCACTCCATCACAGGACTTGGAGTTCATAGGAGCTCGACTGGACACTCTTCAGGCCAGGGCCTTTCTTCCCTTGGAAAGGGCAGGTCATCTCAGGACTCTAGCCATCAAAGTGCAATGCTATCACGCAGTATCGGCGCAGTCCATGCTCCGCCTACTGGGCCACATGGCGTCTACAGTCCATGTGGTTCCCAACGCCCACCTTCAAATGCAAGCGGGACAGTGATGTCTCCGCTCCCAGTGGACACAAGCCACAGGCAGGCTCTGGGACAAAGTCTTAGTGTCCTGTCAGCTAGTGGAGTCACTCGACTGATGGCAGCCCACACAGCACTGCAGGAGGACATGTTCTTCCAGTCCCCAAATCCCTAGACTGCTGCCAGACTGGAGTTGGGACTTCAGGACTCTATCCCTGCTGGGCTGGGGTGCCCATTGTGAGGAACTCTGCATTCAGGGCAACTGGTCCCTAGCAGAGAGCCAGCAGCAGATCAACCTGCTGGAGCTCAAGGCCATTTTTCTGGCAATCAAGGCCTTCCACTACTGCTTGCGGAACCAGTCGGTGCTAGTCCAAACAGACAACCAAGTTGCAATGTTCTACCTGAACAAGCAGGGCGGCATGGGGTCTCACTGCCTCTGTCAAGAGGCAGTAGCCCTCTGCTCATACGCGATCGGTCAGGGAATGCTCCTCAGGGTAGTATACTTCCCGGGCAAGGACAGTGCCCTAGTGGACAGACAAATCATGGTCATCTAGTCAAATGAATGGCAACTAGACCCCAGGATGGCACAGCGGCTCTTCCGATTCTGGGGCACTCCAAATCTGGACCTCTTCACCTGCTCAATCAATGCTCAACTGCCCCATTTCTGCTGGCCCCAGTTGTATCCATCCCAGGTAGCGGCGGTCACCTTCTTCATCTCGTGATTGGAGGGCCTTTTGTAGGCCTTCCCTCCCATGCCACTAATCGGCAAACCCTCTTTAAGGTTCTGTGAGACAAGGCTTCCATGATCCTGGTGGCCCAGGCAGCCTTGGTTTCCCCTGTTGCTCCACCTCTCAACGAAGCTCCCGGTCCCTCTGGAGAATGCCCCAGGGCTACTACTGAATCAGGAGGAGAGCTCCCTTCTTCATCCCATCCTTCATCCCTTCAGCCTCCCAAGGGAGGTAGAGGAAGTTCTCCTGGCCTCTCCTAAGAACGCCATGAGACGGGCAGTCCATGCGCCACCTACTGGGCCACATGGCGTCTAAGTGGCACAGATTCTCAGTGTGGTGTGTAGAGCAATGGGTTGGCCTGTTCTCTTGCCAGATACACATGATGCTGCAGTACTTGCTTCACCTTTCGCAAACCAGACTTCAAGTCCAACTCCGTCAGAGTGCACCTGAGCATACTCTCAGATCACCATCATTCCATAGAGGGCAAACCTCTTTCTGCTCAGTCCCTCATTACTCAGTTCATGTGGGGCCTTCTGCTCTCTACGCCTCCCATCTGCCCACCCTAGCAGAATGGGACCTCAACTTTGTTTTGACTCAGCTCACCAAGCCGCCTTTTGAACTTCTGGCCACCTGCTATTTGCGTTACCTTTCCTGGAAGGTCATCTTCCTGGCGGCGCTCACCTCTGCCCACAGTCAGTGTTCTTCAGCTCTTGGTGGCTGAGCCACCCTACACCAGATTCTACAAGAACAGAGTCGTGCTTTGCACCCACCCTACATTCCTTCTGAAGGTAGTATCTGCATTCCACCTTAACCAAGAGGTGTGGTGTTCCCCATCTTCTTTCCATGGCCCCACGCCGATAAGGTGGCGGCCATTCTCCATACTCTGGATTGTAAGAAGACCCTGTCCTACCTGCAGCATACCCAGGGCCACCGCAAAGCCTCGCAGCTTTTTCGTCTCCTGTGACCCCAGTTGCCTGGGGGAGGCTGTTACCAAGTGGACCCTATCCACCTGGGTAGTGGGCTGCATCACCTTCGTCAGCGATCAGGCTGGGCTCTCGTTGGAGTGCCAGGTACGGCGCACAATGTCAGGGCTATGGCAGCCTCAGTTGCAAGTTTGTGCTCTGTCCCTATGGCAGGTATCTGCTGGGTCGCCACCTGGTCTTGAGTCGAAACCTTTGCAGCTCACTACTGCCTGGAGAGGGACAGCGCTTTCGGCCAGGCCATACTCTGTAATCTCTTCACAGTCTAGGCACCTCCTACCCTCCAACCCTTCTTGTTCAGGCTACCGGAGTGATGGTTCTTCCTGGACGCCGGGGTCCTTAGAGTCTCTCCTCAGATTTGCTTTTGGCTGCTCACGGCTGTAGCTAGGGAGTCCCATATGTGAGGACTGACTTCCTGCTTGTTCCTGGAGAAAGCATAGTTACCCACCTGTAACAGGTATTCTCTAGAGGTAGCAGGAATCAGTCCTCACAACCTTTCCTCCTCCCCTTGGAGTTGCTGTACAGTTTTTGCCATCTTATTTTGTCTGCTCTAGCTATGTCATCTGACTGAATAAGATGGCATCCTTGGATGAGAAGGGGACCACGTTTGAGTGGTGGCATCTCCCAAAGGCTTTCTTTGAAAGCTGGGGATATGCTTCCGCAGGGCTCTGTCGGCACCGACGTCACCCATATTTGAGGACTGATCCCTGCTGTCCCTGGAGAACACCTGTTACAGGTGAGTAACTATGCTTTCTTGGAATTTCTTGACCAACATGTACATAGTTAATTAGAAAATTGTTTTTATTTAATTGTATATGGTAACCTGTTCTCATTCAACTGTATATAGTTACTTGTTTAATGTAAATGAATACGTACGGTCTGTACAATTCAAAGTTGTGTTCTCTGTAAACTGCATTTGATCTATTGGAAAATGTGGTATAAAAATTTCCAATAAATAAAATATAAATAAATAAATCTACCAAATCAGGCATCTTTCCTACAATAACTTGATGTATAAAGCCAATAACTTAGGTATTATCTATTGCTTTGGGCCTCAAATATATTTTTTTTATCACACATCGATAGTTCCATGAGTCACTTCAAAAGCCTAGTACTTGTGCACCCTGAATCTGGCCCTTAACAGTTACTGTTGTGTGGAGGTTCAGATTCTCTTACCACTGACTGGTCTGAGTTGAGGAGCAGGAATTAGCTCCTGGAATCAAGCTCAATCTTGGAGGAGAGGGTGGGCACGGGCAAGGGTATCTGTTGCCCTTGGTGAACCCTCAGTCCTGCATTCCCAGGGGTGGCCCAGGTCCAGGTCCAGTGCTGGCACAAGGATTGGAGGTGGGCTTTCCACCCTGCCACCTCCATTTCTGCTGCCCCTTTCTGGGGTCTGTAGCAATGGCAATAACTCTCAAACCGCAACATGACACTTACTAAAACTCCAGTGCTGCGTCGCGGTTTCCTACTCTTCATGCCATTTTTGTTTTCCAAAGAAGAGTGGAAATAGCATATTGTGAAGAATAGGAAACTGCGATGCAGTGCCAGAGTATTAGTAAATGCTGTTTCATGGTTTGAGGCTTGTTGCCGTTGCTGCAGGCCCTGGAGAGGGGTGGCAATGGCCACCTTCAGAGAGTCAGCAACCTACGCGACCACCTAGTTTGCCTAGTGGTGGTGCAAGTCCTGGCCAGGTCCTACAAATACCCTCCCTCCCCAAATATTCCAGCTCCTCCCTTAGCCCAGTCTCTCTTCCTCCTCACCCAAGTTTCCAATCAACTCTTCCCTTCTCCCTCACCTTAGTCAAAGACACCGGCAAATCTGAGAGAGAGGGAGGGCACTGCAGCCCATCTGCACACTTCGGAACGGTGGCAGAGGAATCAGGTTTGGTGCTGTAGTGGTCCTTGAAGCACCTGGATGCGCACTCATAGCTTATTGTCTCTGCTCCCTTCGATAGGAGGCAGGAGCGGCTGGCCATGACTGCATACATGTGGGTGCTTTAAGACCCACCATGGCACCAAAAGTGGTTTGCTCTGCTGCTATCTTCAAGTATGTGGATGGACTGCAGTGCCATCTTCCTGAGATCTGCCACCCTAGGTGGACACGCTAGCCCTGAGAAGAGGATGTGAAAATTAGGAACTGATTTGGAAGCATTGTTATGGAAGTCATGGTCACAGCTGCACTGTGATACCTGAGGTAGTGGGAGTAATGTAAAAGTGCCAAAACTACTTAGATTTCATAGATCATATAATTAGGGCAGATGCTGTCTCCCCTTCTTTGTACTGCAGGCCCAGACAGTGAGGGAGGTCTTCGCCCGTCAGCTCATGCAGATAAGTGGCATCAGTGGAGAAAAAGCTGCCGCCATCCTGGAGCGCTACAGTACATTAGCCAGGTACATCTCGTTATTCATACCACTCATCAAGCAGTAATGGGGTAGAGATGGGTTTATCAGAAGATAATTTTGCTTCATGGGATTTCTGTTGCTGGTTTTAAGCAGGGTGGGAGGAGCAAAGCATGGCATTCATGATTTTGGGTCTCACTGGCCCTAGCAGTGACAATTTGTTATCAGAGTGCATCTTGCAAGTTAGTGATGCTGTTTACCTGTAAAGCAGGTACTCTATAAATGTTAGGGAAACTCAGAAACACAAGTGGGTTACATCGTCCGGACAGCTTGAATGCAGACTCAGACCTGAGCATGTGTGGGGTGTTCCTTCATCTCCAGCCCCTAACAGAACATAGCAGCCCATATCAAGCTGATGTATATTCACTTTCCAGGGAAGTGAATGGGATTTTGCTTCTGATTTATGTTGCTGTCTATAGAGAACCCCCATTACAGGTAGGCAACTTTGCCTTCTCCATCAATAAGCAGGATGAATCTGGCACAAAAGTGGTATGCTCCTACAGCTCTTTTCTAAGCCATCTGTTGCACTGACCATTGTTAGTTTCTATATAGAGTATAGGACTGCCACTTTTTAGAGAGAGTTAACCATGTGGATCAATTAGACTGTGAATTACTACTTGACCAGAAGAACTCTCTCTCCTGTACATTTCATCAAAACAGTAGTGGAATGTAACATTTTCCAGGAACAAGCAGGGAGTCAGTCCTCATTTATGAGTGACGTCGGCACCAACGGAGCCTGCGCGGAGCAATTCCCCAGCTTTCAAAGAAAGCCTTTAGGATTGCTGCCACGCATTCGTGGTCCTCTTCCCACCCAAGGGTGCCATCTTGCTCAGTCTCACTTTTTCCACTGAGCCCATTTGACGCACGTCCTCGTCCCTTGGAAAATGTTTTGGGTTTTTTCGCCTTAACAGGCCTCTCTATTTTCCGGTTGCACCGGTCCTCTACCCTCCTTCCCCTGCTCTACTTTTTTAGAGCTGTCGGGGATACTTTCTTCTTCCCATTTTTTCGTTTTAAGCTTCGTGCCCTTTTTTCTTCTTAACCGCTGGCCGCGTGGGTCTTCGACCTCACAAGGGCCTTTTTTGCCCCCATGGCCACTGGCTTCAAAAAATGCGATAGATGCTCTAGGAACATGTCGCTTACGGATACTCACGAATGTTGTCTGCGGTGCCTCGGAGCTGACCATGATCCGGAGCTCTGTTCGCTCTGCAAGAAAATGTCCTCTTAAGGCCCTGCTCAGCCGTAAGCAGAAGTCCGAAGACATTTTCCGAAAAGCCGCCTCTGAATCCCTGGTGACGCCCTCGGTCATCTCTCCCCCAGTGGCCCCCCCGACCCCTTGGCCCCCCACTCTCGGCGGCACTCCGACCAGGGGTCCCTGGAGGTGGAATGGTGGAAAAAGAAGAAGGCCTCGAAGTCACTGTCGGGGGCTCCCGACAAGCGCGAGCGCTCCTGCGCTCAGTCACTTAGCCCCCTTCGGCGTTCCCGAGAGTCGGACAGGGAGCAGCCCCGCAAGGTTCCCCGCGTGGAAGCAGAGACCTCCGGTGAAGGTGCCCGGTCTCCTTGACGCCTGACCCTGTGACCCCGGTATCGGTGTCGCAGGGCGCCCACCCACGTGGGAGTCCCGCATGCTGGCGCTTGGAACACAGCATTTCTGCGTTCATCGCTTCCCAGCAGGCGCTCACTGCCAGCTGCTGACTCGTGCCCAGAGACTGTGGGTCCCTCGCGTGGGACACCTAAATCCGTCCAGGAAACCCCCGAGAGCTGCGGTCCTTGTGAGGGTCCTCGACGTCAGTCTTGCTCGCCCTCCCGTTCCTCAGAGGCTCGGTCATCCAGAGCTTCTGGCTCCAAGCGGGCGCCGGCCATTGGACATGGCAATCTGCCCGGCTCGGACTCCTCGACTGATTTCTTGGAATGGGAGTCCCATGGGGACACCTCCACGGTAACCCGTACCCATCAGGATCTTCTGTCGGACCCCTCACTGCCCGCTTTCCAGCGGCGCTCGCCATCTGATGACACCTCCTTCCTGGTGTTCATTCAGGACATGGCACGGGCCCTTAATCTGGCCATCCAGGATGAGGAGGACCCTCGTGCTGAAGAACTCGACATTCTTCAGTACGAATCCCCGCCCAGGGAATCCCTCACTGTGCCTGTACCTCCTATTCTATCTCGGCTGCTGTTCTGCATGTGGGAGGCCCCCGCCTCGGTCCCCATCTTAAGCAAGTGCCTTGACACGATGTACAAGGTGCAACATGGGCCAGGCTTCTGAAAGACCCAAATCCCACACACCTCGATGGTGGTGGAATCGGCCATGAGGAAGCAAAAGAGCTCGCGTCAGTACCACCCGGCTGAGAGTCATGAGCCCTTGATGCCCTGGGCCGTAAGGCCTACCAAGGCTCCATGCTCTCCTGTTGCATCCAGGCATGCCAACTGTACATCAGTATCTTCCTGCACGATTTGGCTAAGGAGCTCGGGGGTTTCTCCGCAGGCCTCGAGAGAGAGTTCCTCAATACATTCAGCACTCTGTTGAAGTCCATCGCAGACTGCTCTAAGTACCTTTCCCAAGCCTCCTACGATGGGTTCGAGACATCGGCTCGGGTGGCGGCCGTGGGTATTGGGGCCCACCGCCAGGCATGGCTCCAATCCCCAGATTTGGAGCAGTGGGTGCAGGAGAAGCTCCTGGACATGCCCTGCCTCGGCGAGCAGCTCTGTGGCAAGCTGATGGAGGATAAGGCCACGGAGATAGAGACAGAGTTCGTCACCAGAACCCATCTCTCCCACAAGACCTCCACTCTGCCTCAAAAGAAGCAGCAGCTAAGAAGCCCTTCTTCCCTAGAAAGGGCCTCCAGTACTGGGGCTATCTGCCATATCCAACTACCCCCACGCTGACCACCCCGGTGCAGGGAAAATCTGGCCAAGGGCATCGTAAGCCGAAAGGGCCAAAGGCCCAGACACTAGCTCTCCCACAACCCACTCGGGGGGTTTTGACGCCATCGGCGTAGCCTCTTGCCCTTCGGCGATGCAGCAGCCAGTGGGGGTATGCCTGTCCCATTTCGCCCCATTGTGGGCCTTCATCACCTCAGACACCTGGGTTCTCCAGGTAGTCCGAGACGGCTATCGCCTTCGCTTCGACAGGCTTCCACCTCCTTTCTCCCCAGCGGAGCCGCCTCGACTCCCCATGCACCAGCTCCTGCTGCAGTGGGAATTACACTCTCTCCTTGCCCAACAGGCAGTCAAGAAGGTCCCTTCGCACCTTCAAGTTTGGGACTTCTATTCCCGGTACTTCCTTGTTCCGAAAAAGATGAGGGGTCTGCGGCCTATCCTTGACCTCCACAGGTTAAACAAGTTCCTGGTGTGGGAGAAAGTCAAGATGCTATCCCTTGGTGTTCTGCTGCCCTTCCTCCGGCAGGGTGACTGGCTATGCTCCTTGGATCTAAAGGACGCTTACGTCCACATCTTAATCCACCCCCAGCACAGGCCGTATCTGTGCTTCAGGGTGCAGGGAGAGCACTTCCCGTACAAGGTGCTCCCCTTTGGCCTCGCGTCTGCCCCACGAGTCTTCAAAAAGTGCCTCATCGTGGTCGCTGCTCACTTCGGCATCAGGACGTGCCGGTCTTTCCTTACCTCGACGACTGGCTCGTTACGGGCTCCTCGGTCGAGAAGGCTCGGCAAGCAATGTCGCACACCATCCTTCTCTTGGAGAGCTTGGGGTTCTTGGTCAACTACCCGAAGTCTCACCTCGAGCCAGTGTAGGCTCTCGAGTTTATCGGGGCGCATCTTGATACTCAGCAGGTGACCGCCGCCTTACCAGTGGATCGCACCATCTACCTCCAAACTCTGGCGGCTCGCGCTCCCCAGGTCACCATTCGGACCATGCTATGTCTCCTGGGCCACATGGCCTCGACCGTGCATGTGGTCCCCCACGCCTGCCTGCACATACGGACGGCTCAGTGGTGTCTCAGTGCCCAATGGAGCCAGTCCCTCGGACACCTCAGGGACCCCATCAAGGTCCTCCCTGATCGCCGTTTGTCCCTGAGCTGGTGGCAGAACCCCCACAATCTCCTGCTGGGTTTGCCCTTCCAGACCCCGCAGCACAATGCGGTGCTGACGACAGATGCTTCCCTGTTAAGGTGGAGAACTCACTGTGGGCCACTATGCATGCAGGGGCAATGGTCGCCCGAGGAGTCTCAGCAGCAAATAAATTTGCTTGAACTCTGGGCGATTCGGTGGGCCCTGAGGGCCTTCGAGGAACACCCCAGCGGGAGGTCGGTTCTCGGGCAGGCCAACAACCATGTGACGATGTTCTACATCAAGAAGGAGGGAGGCACGGGATCGTGCTCCCTCTGCCGGGAAGCGGTCCTCATCTGATCTTTCATTGTCTGACAGAAGATGTCCCTCAAGGCAACATACCTCCCAGGTCAGGAGAATGGCCTGGCAGACAGACTCAGCAGAATCCTTCGCCCCCACGAATGGCGGCTGGATCGCAGAGTAGCAAACCGGCTGTTTCTCCTCTGGGGGATGCTGGCGATAGACCTCTTCGCCAGCCCCCAGAACGCACAGCTCCCCTGCTTTTCGGGCCGGTGCCGCATCCGAGCAGGGAGAGCCCCGATGCATTTCTCCTGGACTGGTCATCCAGCCTACTTTATGCATTCCCTCCCTTCCCCCTCATTGCGAGGACCATTTTTAAGGCTCAGCAGGACAGGGCATCGCTGATTCTCATTGCCTCGACAGCCTTGGTTCCCGCTCCTGCTCTGGCTGTTTACGGAGCCTCCTGTTCTCCTGGGCTCTGCCCCTCTGAAACAGGTAGAGGGTCAGGTGCTGCACCCGAGCCTAACCTTCCTTTCCCTCATGGCCTGGCAGCTGAACGGGTCTCCCTAGCCTCTCTGGCCCTTCCAGAGGAGGTCGAGGAAGTCGTCCTCACCTCGAGAAAGGACTCCACTAGACGAGCCCTTGCCTTCAAGTGGAGATGCTTCTCCGTCTGGTGCTCGGAGCACCAGATCGACCCCTACTCGTGCCCCGTTCGAGGATCCTCCAGTTCCACCTCCATCTCTCAAGGGAAGGGCTGAAGTTGAACTCTCTCAGAGTACACTTGAGCGCCATCTCGGCAAATCACCTCCCCATCAAGGGGAAGCCCCTCTTGGGGTAACAGTTAGTCTCCCGCTTCATGCGGGGTCTTCTGCTTTCCAAGCTGCCCTTTTGCCCTCCCCTGGCGGAATGGGACCTGAACGTGGTGCTCATGCAGCTCATCCATCCACCCTTCGAGCCAATGGCGACGTGTTCGCTCCGGCAGCTATCCTGGAAAGTAGCCTTCCTTGTGGCACTAACCTCGGCCCACTGAGTCAGTGAGCTCCAGGCTCTCATGGCTGGCGCCCCTTACACCAGGTTTTATCGAAACAGGGTGGTCCTCCGTACCCACCCTAAATTCCTGCCTAAGGTCATTTTGGACTTCCATCTCAATCAGGAGATAGTCCTGCCGACTTTATTTCCGAGGCCCCATGTCGACCAGGCATCGAGGGCTCTCCACACCCTTGACTGCAGGCGGGCCCTCGCCTTTTACTTGCAGCATACCCAGACATATTGCAAGTCTGGCCGGCTTTTTGTGACCTATGATCCCAATAGACCAGGGCAGGCAGTCATCAAGTGTATTCTCTCAGTTTGGGTGGCAGACTGCATTGCTTTCGCCCATGAGAAGGCGGGCTTCCCATTGGATCGTTGAGTCACCGCACATGGGGTCCGGGCCAAAGCGGCCTCGGTGGCCTCGCTGCGCTCCGTGCCCCTGATGGACATCTGCTGGGTGGCGACCTGGTCTTCCACGAATACCTTCACTGCCCACTACTGCCTGGAGAGGGAGTCCCGCCAGGACAGCGTCTTCGGCCAAGCTGTACTCCATTACCTGTTCGGGGTATAAGAAACTCCTGCCCTCTGACCCTTCTTCACAGCTACTGAGGGCTTTGCCCCGAGGACCCAAGGACTCGGACTTCTTCGGGCTTCGGCTTCTGCCCACGGCTTCACAGAGGCATTTTTTGGTTACAGGTTCGGTAGCCTGTAGCTAAGGAGTCCCATAAGTGAGGACCTACTTCCTGCTTGTTCTGGAGAAAGCGTAGTTACTCACCTGTAACAGGTGTTCTCCAGGGACAGCAGGAATCAGTCCTCACTACCCTCCCACCTCCACTAATGAGTTGCTAGATTTTTGTCCTTCCCTTGCCATCTGCTTGGTAGGGCTCAAGCTAAGGGTCCTGACTGAGCAAGATGGCACCCTTGGGTGGTAAGAGGACCACGCATGCGTGGCAGCAATCCCAAAGGCTTTCTTTGAAAGCTGGGGAATTGCTCCACGCAGGCTTCATCGGTGCCTACATCACCCATAAGTGAGGACCGATTCCTGTTTTCCCTGGAGAACACCTGTTATAGTTGAGTAACTACGCTGTATGCACTGAGGACCACATTGCAGCTTTACATATTTCATCTGCTGGTAGAGAACAGGGATGTACTGGATGCAGGGGTAGCTCTTCTTATGTGATGTGCTTTAATCTTTGATGAAAGCTGCAGGCCTTGTCATCTGGTAGTAGAAGAATATGCAAGATGATGATCAGTTAGATAATGTTCTTTTAAGTACTGGTAAGTCAAGATCAAAAGCAATAAATATTTCCACTAATAGGTATGCGGCAGTAGGGATACCATTAATCTTAATGTGATAAACTACAGTGATGCTAAGATACACGTTCCCTGAGAGTGTACTGAAACCTGAGTTGGGTGAGGTGAAGAAAAGAGACTGGATGGAAAAAGTGAAATGGATTCAGCTGTTGCATCTTGTACCGTGTGGAAAAGCGCTTCCATTTGAAGCTGTAAGGTCTTCTTTTTTAATGGATTCTCTCCTAGATATTAATAGAATCCTTCCAAATCACTGAAGATGTGTAAGTATTACTAATACCTGGTATTCAATTTCCAAGCCCCTAAAACCAGGGGACATAGGTTGGGATGCAGTATCCTTGCCTAATATTGAATTGGAATCTGAGCCAGATGACTCAATGACATTTGATAGTTTATTAAGAAACTAGGCTACTTGCAAGAAGTAAATTGCATTGTTGAGAGCTACCATGACTAATTGTGGAGAGGATCATTTCATTAGTCAGTCATCCAGACAGGAGAAAACATAAAGATCTTACCTGCAAAAGGCTGCTGCTACTATTGCTAAACATTTTAAAGTACATTTTAAGGTACATTGTGGAAGTTAGAATTGAGATATGGATATCACCTTGTCTGCGATTCTGATGCCATTTAAAAAATGGCGCCGCTGATCCACGTGTAGCGGGATTAGAGATTTTATAAATATGCACATGTGGAAAATGGACACAGGAACTCCAGCAGCTTACACATGTATGTTCCGGCATTTCAAAAAATGAAGTCAGATACTTAGGAGTTATTATAGATAAACATCTTACATTAGATACCCATATCAGAAACACTACAAAGAAAATTTATTTCAAGCTTAAAATACTTAAACAACTTAGGCCTCTTGTATACACACATGATTTCATCAGCATAATTCAAGCCACCATAACCCCCCACTTTGACTTCGCTAGCATTATATTATTAGGTACAACAAAACAAAACATTAAAAGACTTCAAATTGCACAAAATTCCGCAGCTAGGATAATAACGAAAACACATTCTCATCAACATATAACACCAATACTAGCGTCCCTTCACTGGCTGCCAATTCAAAGCAGGATAATATACAAAACATTAATAACTACATTTAAAATACTATTCGATTTAGCACCATGCACATTAAGTAAATTAATTGCTAAAGAACAATCAAAACCTACTCAAAGAAAAGGTCAATTAAATAAACTAAAAACACCCAAAGACTTCATAAAAACAAATAAATCAACAAACAACAGAGCGTTCTCTCATGCAGCCCCAATAACCTGGAATTCCCTCCCAGAGGAACTAAGAATGCTAACAGAGGTTAACGAATTCCGTAAAAAATTGAAAACCCATCTATTTACAATACACTACAATAATAAAGACCAGCACTCAAAAGAATTAGATAAAGGCTAACCAATTCTGTCTGACATCTCACTACAACATAAAAGAAAACCCTCCCTATCTGAATCTGTACCTCTCTCTACGATTATATTCCACATAATGTGTATATGTATATAATGTATATAGTGTTGCACTGTTCTGTGCTATTCAGTTTAACAATTTCTGTTTACTTTACATTGTTTATAGTTATATGATGATACATGTAAAACAAACTATGCTTTGTTGGCGGTTGTTATTTGTGAACCGCAGCTGATCTCTGGAAGCTGCGGTATATAAGTTCTTGTTAAATAAATAAATAAATTTCAGAATGTGTACATGCAAATGCTGGAATATACACATGCATCCCAGGTATTTTGAAACCTTGGACATGTAGATGCTGCTAATGGAGTATAGAGGACTGTAAGTTCACATCTTTTTGATTTGCAGGGGGGAAACAAATATTGGGGGAACTTGTGGGGGTGGGGGGTATTCCCCTTAAGCCCTCCTGTGAAGGAATGGGCAAAAGGAATACTTTTACAAAACATGTTTAACTTTAGACTATGTGATTCCGTTCATACATGTGCATCCCCAATATGAATTGGGGGATGCATACGTAGATTTTTGCCCCTCCCAGGCCATGTCCCTGGATTGCCTCCTGGCCAAATGTTTTTATATAGACTTATCCAGGGCAAAAATGTTTCAAACAAAGCCTTTCTAAAATCACGTTTTAGACCTGGCTTTTGCATGTATCAGCCAATAAGGTATGATCTACTCTTATTCAATTCTATAACGTTCAATAGGGTAAATAAAACTGTTCAATTCCTCATATTTCCATGGTTTAATATATTATATAATTTGTCATCATTGTAGTAACTAAACTATATCTCTCCTATCTGCAAATTTTCTCCCCACTAGCTATAAAACTGCAGTATTTATTTTATGTTAAAGACTGCAACATTGTAACATTATCATCTAGCAACAAGCTTTTCCAGTGACAATTGAAATTCAGGCTACTTTGTAACGATTTTATCTTGTAACAAAGCTATTCTGGTAACAGTTGATTTTTTCATCCTCTATCCTTTTCTCTATTCAGTTTTATTGACTCCAAACTTATACCCAATAAACTGAAAATTGTAACATTGATATTTCTACTTTCCTCCTTTCTCCCTAGCATTGCTAGACACACTTTCCCTCTCCTTACTGATCTATTATACAGTACTACTCTCAATCAATAAAATTTAATCCAAACCCAATTCAAAATGAAGCTAATGAACATTGTGATGCACTGTCTATACTCCCTAGGTATTATGTCCCTGCTACTTATTTCCAGCTTAAGCCTACAAACACCGCATTCATCCCTAAACCACATTGAAATGGCTCACATACATATTATCCCCTATCAACATAGACAAAAATATCACAATCATTTCAACTCATACTCCTCTACATATAGGAGCCCCCCCCCCTAGATCCTCCGCAACACATTCAAACAGATTGATCCACATAAGTTTAAAGCCTGAAAATGAAATCAAAGAAATAAATCCAATGTCTCATACACTAAAGATCATCCTTATCAATGTAAGATCTATTAGAAACAAAATCCCACTGATAACAGATCTTGTCACTGATGAAAACCCAGATTATCTTTGTATAACTGAAACCTGGCTACACACCATATTTAATTGTAACCGGAATCAAAAAAAAAGGAGGTGGGGTACTCATACTAGCAAAAACAAACCTAGACTCTTCTTCCACAATCTGTGAAACCAAAGAAAATATAGATGTACTAAAGATAGAGAATAAAAACATAGCCATCTGCCTCTTCTATAGGCCCCCTTCATCTGATGGCCAAAACTTAACAACCATCCTAGAAACAACCTGTAAAGCTTCAATGGTTAAACCTCATATCATTCTAGGTGATTTTAATTTAGCAACCCTCAATAACACACAAACCTCGGCTTTCCTAGAATCAATGGCTGACATGGGCTTTAAACAGACAATCAAGCACCCTACACACATCAAAGGTAACACCCTTGACCTAGTATTCATTCCTGAACACCTGATCGAATTACCCAAATATACCCCTCCCCTATAACTCAGATTCCATGGACTGACCACTTTATGATACAATTTTCTATCAATATACCATACAAAACTAATTCTCACCAAGCTAAATCATACCAAGGACCACTTTTTCGTCCATTTATACCAGAAGAATTCCTTGATACAATTGTCCCCCAGCTCGATATAGAAAACAATCTAAGCAAAGCTATTACAAATTGGAACACTAATAAAAGCAGCATCCAAACCACTAACTA
The DNA here is from genome assembly GCA_033557465.1 of Ichthyophis bannanicus. Taxonomy (NCBI): domain Eukaryota; kingdom Metazoa; phylum Chordata; class Amphibia; order Gymnophiona; family Ichthyophiidae; genus Ichthyophis; species Ichthyophis bannanicus. The sequence goes on along the minus strand of CM066032.1, from coordinate 920,998,951 downwards.
GCAAAGCTAATAGACTATATAAAAGATCATCTGAAAAATGGTACACACAGGAGCTAACTTTAATTAAATGAAAACTTAGAAAATTGGAAACCAAATAGAGAAAAAATAAAACTCCAGAACTCCGTGAATTATATTTTTCAACTCTTAATAACTATAGGTCAGCCACAAACAATGCTAAAAAACAATATCATATGTATATTCTATCAAAATCTATCAACCGCCCTAGGGAATTATTTGAAATTGTAAAATCATTAACTAAAACCCAACTGCTAAAACAAGCAGGGTACCTATTAACCCACAAGAATTAGCAAGCTATTTTGCTAGTAAACTTCGGTTGACTTCTATACCGATACCCAACCCCCTCTCAAATACAGCCAACCATGGCAATGTTTGGGACTCTTTCCATCTTATCGACAAAAAGCACCTACTTAACATAATAACTAAAATCAACACAGCCACATCCATCTTAGATCCTTGCCCGATATCTTGGATTAAGACTTCTAAAACTGTACTAGCCCCCTTCATATTAGACATAGTAAACAAATCTCTTCAGCAAGGACTATTACCTAAGGAACTCAAAATAACAGCAATCCGCCCTATTCTTAAGAACAAAACACTAAATGACAATGACCCGTCGTCATATCGACCGATTGCAAATATTCCCTTCCTAGCTAAAATTATCGAAAAAGTTGTCCAACTTCAACTGCAGGATTATACAGATACTTCTGCCCCCATCGATGATCATCAATATGGGTTTTGCCCTTTCCATGGTGTAGAAACCTTACTACTTGCCCTTCTCGACACTGTCATTAAAGGTCTAGATAACACGAAGCAAGCCTTCATCCTGGTATTTCTTGACATATCCACTGCATTTGATAGTGTAAACCATAATATATTCTTATCAAGACTCAGCTAGGATTACAAAAACTAACTCTTAAATGGTTTAAGTCATATATCTCGGACCGTTCACAATATGTTCAAGTTGACCAAATGTCATCACCTACATTTCCTCAAGAACAGGGAATACCACAGGGCTCTGCTCTATCCGCCCTCCTATTTAATCTTTACCTTCAACTGATATGCACCATTTTCCAAAAATATAAGTTGAACTATCATATTTATGCGGATGACATTATGTTGTTCTCCCCAATAAACACACTTGACCCCAAATATGATAATTTAACATCATGCCTCACTGAAGCTGAACTCTGGCTTCAATCAAATAATATGAACCTAAATTTCAAAAAAACAGAAGTATTATTTACCTCAAGAAACACGAACTTCACCCCACCTTCAGAAATCAAACTCTTAAATTTTACCCTCCCAGTTAAAGACGAAATCAAATATCTTGGAGTCACCCTTGACAAAATCCTTAGCTTTACATCTCACATTAAAAAAATATCCAAAACAATTTATTATAAGCTCAGATCAATCCAACAACTAAGACCACTACTAGAAAACAATGATTTTAGATCTATTACTCAAGCATTAATAACCCCTCACCTTGATTGCTGTAGTGGTATATTGCAAGGAGTAACAAAGAAAAATTTAAAAATCCTTCATATGGCCCAGAATGTTACTGCACGAGTAATATTCAAAGCAAAACTTACCGATCACATTACCCCAATATTATGTGCACTTCACTGGTTACCCATATCAAGTAGGATCCAATATAAAATTATATTGACCACATTCAAATTAATTTATAAGATTGCCCCATCATACCTATCCACATTGATTCATAACCCACCTGATAACAGAACTAGAAGAAGAACGAATCTCAACACCATCCTCGTGCCTGACTCAATAAGGAAGACTAAACAAGCATCAGCGCCTTCTCATATATTGCACCAACCTTGTGGAATAACCTCCCGACACAGCTTAGAGAAATAAAAGACCTACAAATGTTTAAAAGAGAACTAAAACTCACCTCTTCACACTATACTATTCCAATATGGATTGTTATATGGATACGACTTCTTATCCTCCATAATTCAATCTGTATTCTATTACTCCTACTCAATTTACTCCTACCCACATTCCTATCTGAACTGATATCTACAACCTGTAAATATGTAAACTATGTCGAACTTGTAAATAGTTCCTACCTATCAAAATCTATTCAAGGTTGATTAAAGTTACATGTATTTTGTTGATAGTTAATTATTGTTTCTCTGTATTTCACATTTGTTCTCTGTATTTTGACTTATGTTCAATGTAAACCGCCACTGATCTTAGGAAATGGCGGTATATAAAAACGTTGCAAATAAATAAAATAAATAAATGTTTTTCTGGTACCACATTCACGTTTAAAGTGCAAATAGGACTTCTAAAATAGCACTCTTTGTAAGTACTCTGGGCTGGTTACCAGTCCAAAGAGTAGAACTCTCTATTGATAGTGCGTTCCTTGGACCCAGAAATGAAAATATCTTTTGTAGGTTGAGTACATGGGCATACATATCTTTGAGTTCAGGTAGGGAGTTCCATTAAAAAGGGTTCCAGGGGTGATCCGGGAAACTACAGACCAATGAGCCTGAGGTCAGTACCGGGAAAAATGGTAGAAACCATCATAAAGAATAAAATTACTCAGCATGTAGATAGTCATGGCCTAATGGGAGACAGCCAACATGGCTTTAGACAAGGAAGATCTTGTCTTACTAATCTGTTATGTTTTTTTGAAGGTGCGAATAAACAGGTGGCCAAAGGTGAGTCGGTTGATATAGTATATCTGGACATTCAGAAAGCCTTTGACAAGGTCCCTCATCAGAGACTTTTGGCAAAACTAAAAAGTCATGGGATAGAAGGCAGTGTACTACTGTGGATCAGGAACTGATTAAAAGATAGAAAGCAGAGGGTAGGGCTAAATGGCCAATTTTCCCAATGGAGAAAGGTGAATAGTGGTGTACCCCAGGGATCTGTGCTGGGTCCGCTGCTTTTTGACATATTCATAAATGACCTGGAAAGTGGAATAACGAATGAGGTTATCAAATTTGCAGATGACGCAAAACTATTTAAAGTTGTTAAAAACCCAAGAGGATTGTGGAAAATTGCAAGAAGATCTTGATAAATTGGAAGACTGGGCATCAAAATGGCAGATGAAATTTAATGTGGACAAGTGCAAAGTTATGCACCTAGGGAAGAACAACCCAAACTATGGTTACACGATGCAAGGTTCCACATTAGGAACCACCACCCAGGAAAAAGATTTAGGCGTCATTGTGGATACCATGTTAAAACCCTCGGCCCAGTGTGCAGCAGCAGCCAAGGGAGCAAATAGAATGCTAGGTATGATAAGGAAAGGAATGGAAAATAAAACAAAAGATATTATAATGCCTCTATATCGTTCCATGGTGAGACCGCACCTTGAATATTGTGTGCAATTCTTGTCGCCGTATCTTAAAAAGGATATAGCGATTTTAGAAAAGGTTCAGAGAAGAGCCACCAAAATGGTAAAGGGGATGGAAGGATACTCCTGTGAAGAAAGGCTAAAAAGGTTAGGGCTCTTTAACCTGGAAAAGAGACGGCTGAGGGGAGATGTGATAGAAGTCTATAAGTTAATAAACGGAGTGGAACGGGTAAACGTAGATCGATTGTTTACGTTATCAGAATATAGAAAGACATGGGGACATGCAATGAAGCTACAGGGTAAACTATTTAAGACTAATAAAAGAAAATATTTTTTCACTCAACGTGTAATCAAACTCTGGAATTTGTTACCGGAGGATGTAGTAAAGGCTGTGTTAGTGTAGCTGGGTTTAAAAAAAGTTTGGACAAGTTCCTGGAGGAAAGGTCCATAAATCATTATTAAGAAGGGACCCAGGATATCAATGCTTGACCCAGTACAAGCATTGTGGAACCTGTGTTTTTTGGGGAAACTTCTAGGTACGTATGACCTAGATTGGCCACTGTTGGAAACAGGATACTGGACTTGATGGACCTTGGTCTGACCCAGTATGACATATCTTATGTTCTTATAGCACAGGGGTTCTCAACCCTGTCCTCGGGACCCACCTAGCCAGTCGGGTTTACAGGATAACCACAATGAATATGCATGAGAGAGATTTGCATATAATGGAGGCAGTGTATGCAAATCTCTCTCATACATTGTCACGCCCTCACCACCCGCCTCTAGCCTAGAGGGGCGTGGTATCGGAGAAACCTCTCTCGATTTGGCTTGGGCAAACTAACTTTCCCCAGGCGTATCTTGGGATATGCAGTTTGCCTTCCAAAATGGCTTCATGAAGAAGTTGTAGTCATGGTTCGAAGGTAAGGCAAAGTGACAGAATTTGATTTCTTACGCAAATGTTTAAGTACCCTGTACACAGGACTCCTTCTTATGCAGGATTATTGGTAATACAGCACTAGAACAGCATAACTACTTCACAAGCTTCAAACACACACAGCTGCTTCATACGTTTCTCAGCCCTGAAAACAGCACTTCTTTAGCAAGGGTAAAAATGCCTCTTTTTAGCCTTGCTTTGTAAAACAATTAATGGCAACAAAAACTTAGTCCCTCTGGAACAAAAGCTTCTTCTTAATTCCCTTCCCGGATTAAGTTTAAACCAAAATATGGGAGTCACGGGCAGCAAAATACTCCCCAAGCTTTTTTAGCTTCCCTGTAAGTTTTCCTGGCTGCGTCACAAACCTCTGGATGCTAGCAAAAGTATCCCCGGCCTCCTGTCGGTTCTCTGGGCCTTGTTATTTCCAGCTTTAGGAGACCTTCCAGAAAGTGTTAGCCCTCAGCATAACGGTTCAACGCACTTGTCTTGGCATAAAGTACAGTCCATAGGAATATCCATAGCCCTCAAGTCATCCTCAGCAGTATCGACTTGCATATCTTCAATTGTTGGAGCAGTGTCCCGTTCTGAGCTCTCAAAGCAGTGCTCAGTAAACAGCTCCCCCTTGGGTTCTAGAGTCACTCCTGTTCCCAGCTCTACCTGAGACAGCCGGTCAGTACCTTCAGCCTTCGTCCCGTCTCCTCGGCTGTGTTCCCCGTGGTTCAGCTCCTCCCAGGGCTCTCTATGGCTCCGCTGCACCTCCTGCTTCTCTTGACTCTCCTGAGCCTCTTGTTTCTCCAGCTCCCATTGTTTCTCCAGCCTCCTCTCTCTTTGCCTTAGCAGGGGTTTATATTTCCACCTCCAGGGTTCCAGCCCCTCCTCCTCCCTTCCGGCCCTTCCCAGGTGATAATAATCCCTTCTCATGCCTGCAGGGACCTCATAGGAGTCTGGGTGTGGCACCCTGGGCTTTCTCTCTCTCTTCTTACTCTCCCTTCGCGGGGCCTGAGATCCAGGCCAGGCAGGGATTTTGTGGGTATCGGTGTACGCAGGATTCAGGTTACCCTTGAAATACACAACTGGGCTCCCCCCAAGTCCAATTCCATGCCCTTTTCTATTCTCATGGGTTCAAGACGGGTGTCTCTGTCACAACATATTCATTGTGGTTATCCTGAAAACCCGACTGGCTAGATGGGTCCCAAGGACAGGGTTGAGAACCCCTGTTATAGCAGGAGCAAAGAGTGCGAAGACTCTGTTTTTGCTATGCTGTGTACATTTCATCTTAAGCGGGGGGATTGTTAGTAGATTTTGATTTATACTTCTTTGTGATCTAGTTTTAGGTGCCCTGTTGATCAGGGTCTCTAGGCAGGGGGCTGTTTGGTTGTAGAGAATCTTGAATATTGTGGTGACGACTTGTGATTTACTCTTAGTGCTATTGGTAGCCAGTGAAGGTTTTTGAGAGTTGGTGTGATGTGTTGAGATCAATTGGTTCCAGTGATTATTCTGGCAGAAGTGTTTTACGCCATTTGTAATGGGTACAGGGCCTGCTTTGGTAGGCCTTGGTAGAGATTGTTGCCATAATCTAAGAGAAGTGTGATGATAGCTTGAAATATTGTTCTGAAATCTCTGTACTTCAAGAGTGGACTTAGGTTTTGGAGTGATTTCATCTTGAAGTAGTACTGTTTTCTTTATGTGGGTTAACATATTGAAATTTTGGTCCAATTTTAAACCTATACCTACCTCCAACAATCACAAACTCAGTGTAGTTGTTCTAACCTGAAATTTTGTACATAGTTTAATCTCCAGGAACAGGCAGGAATGTAGTCTTCACACATGGGTATCGTCGGTACCGATGGAGCCTGCACGGGAACGCTCCCCAGCATCCAATAGGAAAGCTTTTGGGAGCATCCCACTGCACCTGCGTCGCTGCCTTACTGCCTTTCCAACTCTCCCTCTTCAGTTTTTCGCGGAGCTGACAGGCAGCAAACCCTGTCACCGCAGAAAGCTTTCTTTTTGTGATCGCATCAGCCTTCACCGTCGACGCCTATACCGGTACCACCGGTCTCTTCTTTATTTTCTTTACTTCTTTTCCTAAAAAAACAAAAAAGAATTCTTCTTTTTGGAGGGCCTTTTCCCTCTAGGTGCCAGGCGCCAGTTTCGGCACTAGGCCCTCTTTTCGTCTAAAATGGAGAAACCAACTAGTGGTTTCAAAAAATGTTCAAAGTGTAGAGGTACCATTTCCGCTACCAACACCCATGACTGGTGTCTTAAATGTTTAGGTCCTGACCATTTATCATCGGAGTGTCTCCTCTGTAGAAAGATGACAAAGAGAGGCCTGCAGAACAAAGCTGCAAAATTCAGCACCCTCTTTGCTGCAGATGCAATGTCCGTTGCATTGACGTCTTCCAGGGCTTCATCTTCCTCCCATGGATCTCAGGTAACTAAACCCAGGTCTTCCAAGACCGGCCGGTCCTCAAAGGGTAGATCTCCTTCGAAGCATCGAGATGCTACTAGTGTTGCCCTTGAGGAAAACATACCGACAAAACAGCCGCGGCGGGAAGCCCCAGCCTCCAAAGCACCAGCGGGGCTCCAGGATGTTCCAGAGGCTTCCACCTCGGGAGAACTACTGGTGCCATGTTCTGGTGTCATAGCCGCTTCTTCCGGTACCGACTTCCAAGCATTGGCAGAGGCTATGGATCAATGAATCCTAGCCACTGAACGCAGTCTAGCAGCTCTCTTAGCAGCTTTGGTACCGCTAAGACCGCTTCAGACAGTTCCGCAGTCATCGGTACCGGTACCAGTATCGACTGCATCTGCTTTAACCGATGTGCTCCCCCCCATACAGGCTCTTGAGTCAATGCCCGGTATCGATACAGTCCGATGCAGACTTCGATCGATACTGGCGCCGAGCAATGCAAGAACACCCGGCGCAGAGATACTTTGAGTCCTCCGATTCTGATGACTCTACTGGTACCGGGGTGATTCTACCGGAGGATCCATCTCCTTCTCCTCAACGCAGGATGTCTCCTCCAGAGGACGTGTCTTTTCAGGATTTCATACTTGATGTAGTCCGAGGACTTTCAATCACGGTGACTCCTGAGAAGGAACCGAGAGCAGAAAAATGAGAAATTCTTCAATATCCGGCAGCTCCTAAAGAAGCAGCTACCCTTCCCATTCACCGAATCTTGCATGATCTCATGCTAAGGATGTGGGAAGCCCCTTTAACGGTGTCTCCACACTCTCGAAGTCTCGATACCATATACCGAGTTCTGCAATGCCCTGGGTTTCAACAAACTCAATTACCACACCATTCAATGGTAGTGGAATCGGCAATGCGTAGGATCAAGAGTGCTAAAACACATTCTTCCAATCCTCCAGGCCATGAAGCGAGGACACTCGATGCCTTTGGGTGTCGATGCTTTCAATCCTTGATGTTATCAGCTAGGATCAGCTCTTACATTCTCTACATGGGAATGTTTCTCAAGGAAGTTACAAGGGATCTAGAGCTTATGGCTCCACTTCTCCCTGATGATAAAAGGACAGACTTCCTCACCCTGGTCAAACATGCTCAGAATGTGTCTGAATTCATGAATCGTGCAACCTTTTATTGCTTTGAGTGCATTAGCAGAACCTCTGCTATTTCCATCGGTGCACGTTGCATTGCCTGGCTTCAGGCATCAGATTTAGAACAATGGGTGCAAGATAAACTGGGGAACATTCCTTGCACAGGAGAAAATCTCTTTGGCAAGGATCGGCAAGATAAGGCTAATCAGATTGAATCTGAAAGTACAACCTTGAACAGATTATCAAAGGTTACAGCCAACCCAGCAAAGAAAAAGACAACTAAGAAACCCTTTTTCAACAAGAAAAAGAAATTGTATCCATCTGTCACCCAGGCTGTCCACTGTCCAGTTCATGCTCCCCAGAAGGGGCAACAACAGCCCAGACAGCAAAGGAAGGCACACGCCCCAAGAGCCCCACCAGCTCAGCAGACTCAGCCTCCTCAGGGGCTTTGACTTCTTCCTAGAGAACTTAGTCATCCTGCCCCTGAAAGGTCCAGAACCTCTCACCATCCCCGGCAGACTTTGTAATTTTGCCAGAAGATGGCAACAAGTAACATCATAGTAACATTGTAACATAGTAAATGACGGCAGATAAAGACCAGTATGGTCCATCTAGTCTGCCCAGTAAGATGGCAAGAATAGGTGCACCTGCCGCTCCGTGCAGGCCACCCCTCCCCATGTCTTTGTTTTAGGGATGAACCCACCGCTCCGTGTAGGATACCCCTGTATGTTGAGAAATTAGTTAAGTTTATTTTGATTTTATCCTGTTGCTGTAAAGGGATCCACTGTGTCAGTCCCATGCCATTTTGAATTCTGTCACTTTATTTGCCCCCAACACTTCCATCGGGAGGGCATTCCAAGCATCCACCACCCTTTCAGTGAAAAAGTATTTCCTGACATTGCCTTTCAATTTACCCCCTTGCAGCTTCATGTTATGCCCTCCTAGTTTTACAGCTTCCTCGTCTTTGGAAGAGGTTTGTTTGTTCATTATTTCTCTTTAAGTATTTAAAGGTCTGAGGGAGGAGTGGCCTAGTGGTTGGGGCAAGTTACCTCAGGCCAGAAGGTCGGGGCTTCAAATCCCACTAGAGGACAGCAGCCTTGGGCTGGAAGGACTGGGGTTTCTAGTCCCACAGGTGCTCCTTGTGGTCTTGGGCAAACCACTTAACCCTCCATTGCACATGTTCCCTGTAAGTATTAGTGTATGTGTCTCATATCCCCTCGTGTTAAATATATCCCCCAATTGTGTTGTGACCACTTTGATTGAAGTATAAGGTGGTATACAAAACTGCCTAAATAAATAAATATCTCCCCTGTCCCTCCTCTCCTCCAGAGTGTACATATTTAGGTCCTCAAGTCTCTTCTCATAAGGCTTCTGACGCAGGCTCCAAATCATTTTGGTCGCCTTCCTCTGAACAGTTTCCTGTCTTTTTATATCCTTTGCAAGATATGGTCTCCAAAACTGAACACAGTATTCCAGGTGAGGCCTCATCAGCGACCTGTACAGAGGCATAAGTACCTCTTCCTTTCTGCTGGTAATTCCTCTTTGTATGCAACCCAACATCTTCCTGGCTTTTGCCACTGCCTTGTCGCACTGTTTTGCCACCTTGAGATCCACAGAAATAATCACACCAAGGTGGTTTCCTGGTCCGTGCACACCAACCTCTCGCCCCCTATCGCGTACATTTCCCCTGGATTTCTGCTTCCCAAGTGCATGACACTGCACTTCTTCGCATTAAATCTTAGCTGCCAAGCATTAGACCATTCTTCCAGCTTTTATAGATCTTTCCTCATGTTATCCACTCCTTCAGGGGAGTCCACTCTGTTGCAAATTTTCATGTCATCTGCAAAAAGACAGACTTTTCCATGCAGTCCTTCAGCAATATCACTCACAACACATTGAACAGTGCCAGGCCCAGGACCGAACCCTGGGGCACCCTACTAATCACCCTCCTTTCATCCGAGTGAGCTCCATTTACCATCACCTTCTGTCGTCTGTCAGTCAACCAATTTCTGAGCCAGTTCACCACCTTGTGACCCATCCCCAAACTATTGAGTTTATTGATAAACCTCCTATGAGGAACAGTATCAAAGACTTTGCTGAAAACCAGGTAGATGACATCCATCACATGCCCCTGATCTAAGTTCTCTGGTCACCCAGTCAAAGAACTCAATCAGATTTTTTTGGCAAGATCGTCCTTTGGTAAAACCATGTTGCCTCAGATCATGCAACCTGTTGGTTTTGAGAAAGTCCGCTATTCTCTCTTTCAGAAGCGCCTCCATTACTTTTCCCGCCACCGAGGTAAGGCTCACGTGCCTGTAGTTTGTCACTCCTTCCCTGTCACCACTTTTGTGAAAAGGTACCACATCCGCCCTTCTACAGTCCTGAGGAGCTACTCCTGTTTCCAAGGATCTGTTGAAAACATCCTTTAACAGCCCTGCAAGAACCTCTCTGAGCTCTTTCAGTATCCTGGGATGTATCCCATCCGGTCCCATGGCCTTGTTCACTTTCAGTTTTGCAAGTTGTTCTAACACATCATCTTCAGCGAATGGTGTGGTATCTACTTCATTCCCATTTTTATATTTGGGAGTCACAGATGGTCCCTCTCCAGGATTTTCTTTAGTAAAAACAGAGCAGAAGTATTTGTTTAGCAATTTTGCTTTTTCAATGTCACTTTCCACAAATCCGAAAACTGGACTCTTTTTTTTCCATTGTACGAGAGGGGTACAAACTCCATTTTCACAGTATGCCCCCTCCCACCATCACAAGACAGTTCAATTCTCAGGGCCCTACCACCACTCTCTTGTGCCAGGAGGTCACCTCACTACTTGCTCAGGGGTAATAGAAGAGGTACCCATATCCCAACAGGACATGGGTTTCTACTCCCCCTACTTCCTCATCCCAAAGAAAACAGGGGAAATAGGCCCATACTGGACCTCAGAGATTTGAACAAGTATCTAGTCTGAGACAAATTCAAGATGATCTCCCTCGGAACACTTCTTCCCTACATTCAGAGTCAGGATTGGCTATTTTCTCTAGATCTAAAGGATGCATACACGCATATTTTCATCCATACAGATCACAGGAGGTTTCTCCAATTCCATTTTCAGGGAAGACATTACCAATACAGGGTTCTTCCCTTCGGATTGGCTTCTGCCCCAAGAGTCTTCACAAAATGCATGGCAGTGTTAGTAGCAGCATTCCTGAGAACTCTGGGGATATTCGTCTTCCCTTACTTAGACAACTGGCTTATCCGAGCATCAACAGCTCCAGAAGCCATCTCCGCTCTCTCCCGCACAATGCAAATCCTGCAATACTTGGGACTAGTCAGAAACCTCCCAAAATCTCATCTCACCGCGTCTCAGTCCCTAGAATTCATAGGGGTTCTTCTCGACACAAGGCAGTCAAAGCTTTCCTGCCACAGCCATGTTGTCTTCAAATACTCCAGCTGGCTTCTCAAGCAGCTATGAAAACTGCTTGAGAAATGCTTCAGCTACTGGGGCATATGGCATCCACTGTCCATGTGGTTCCCTATGCTCGCCTTCACATGCGGGCAGCCCAGTGGACCCTATCCTCTCAGTGGGCACAGGCCTCGGGTCGCCTATCGGACAAAATCAGAAACTCAATATGTCTCATTTCGTCCCTACATTGGTGGCAATCACTGGAAAACCTTTTCGTAGGCTCTCCCTTCCAGCAGCCACTACATTGAGCCACCTTGACAACAGATGCATCCAAGTCAGGCTGGGGGGCTCACTTGGACCATCTCTTCACCCAGGGTCTATGGACCCAGCAAGAGGCTTGTCTTCACATAAACCTCCTGGAACTCAGAGCCATCTTTTATGCTCTTCAAGAGTTCCAAACCCACCTCAGCTACAAGACAGTTCTGGTACAGACCGACAATCAGGTAGCCATGTTCTATGTGAACAAACAAGGTGGGACGGGGTCTTAAGCCTTGTGCAATAAAGCTCTACGCCTCTGGGCCTCCGCCAGAAATCTTCAAATCCACCTTCTGGTGGTGTATCTTCCAGGCACGCAAAATCTTTTGGCAGACAAACTCAGTCGAGTACTGCTGCCACACGAATGGTCTCTTCATCCAGAGCATATTGCTCGAATTTTTCAGATCTAGGGAACTCCAAATATGGACCTCTTTGCAAGTCCTCAGAATGCCAAACTTTCCCAGTTCTGTTCCAGAATACCGGCTCAGAACTGTCAGGCATATGATCCTCATAGCTCCATGCTGGCCACGACAACCGTGGCATCCTCTGCTTCTATGTCTCTCTTGAGCCAGACCTCGGGATGTGCTCCAGATCTTCTTTTCCAGGAGAACGGGACGCTATTGCACCTGAATTCTGTCTCTACCCCTCAGGGCGTGGCTCCTGAGATCCTAGAATTCCAGGATCTCAACTTTTCTCAACAGGTAAAAGATATCCTTTTGACTTCAAGAAAACCTTCCACAACACGAGCCTATGCCTTTAAGTGGAAAAGGTTCTCTATTTGGTGTTCAAAAACGGAACTTAATCCCTTTTCAGTGCTAGTGGAGGCATTACTGGAGTATCTCCTCCATTTGTCATCCTCTGGTCTTAAGACCAATTCAGTAAGAGTCCATCTTAGTGCTATTGCAGCTTTCCACAAGCCCTTGGATGGACAACCTGTTTCCTCTCAACCACTTGTAGGAAGATGTCTGAGAGGTCTACTCTTATCAGAGCCTCCCATTAAACCACCTCCCATGGCATGGGATTTGAATCTCATCCTTGGACAGCTCGTGAAACTGCCCTTTGAACCCTTAGCCACTACATCCCTAAAATTTCTTTCTTGGAAGCTGATCTTCCTAATTGCTCTCACTTCTGCAAGACGCATCAGTGAGCTACAGGCTTTAGTGGCTGATCCTCCTTATACAAGGTTCCACCATGATAAAGTAGTCCTTAGGACTCGCCCTCTCTTTATGCCAAAGGTGGTTTCGCCTTTTTATTTAAACCAATCGGTTTACCTTCCTGCATTCTTTCCTAGGCCTCATGCCTCCAATGCAGAAAGGAATCTACACACTCTAGATTGTAAAAGAGCCTTCCCAGCTTTTTGTTGCTTTTGACCCTAGTCATCTTGGACTACCAGTTTCCAAGCAAACTTTCTCTAAATGGATTGCTAATTGCATATCCTTTGCATATGACAGTAAGGGACTTTCTCTCGAAGGTCATGTCACAGCTCACAATGTGAGAGCAATGGCAGCCTCTATGGCTAACCTTCGCTCTGTGTCCATTGACGACATTTGTAGAGCAACCACTTGGGCTTCGGTACATACCTTTGCAGCCCATTACTGCTTAGACAAGGACTCCCGTTGGGATGCCTCGTTTGGTCAGGCTGTTCTCCAGCATCTCTTTCAGACTTAGAACAACTCCTGCCCACCATCCCGGGTTTCGATGCCAGAGATCCATGGGAGCAAGCATGACCCATCTCATCCTGGGTTTTGCAGCTTTCTGGGGTCATCTCCCTGGCATCTCTTAGCTGGGGAGTCCCCATGTGTGAAGACTACATTCCTGCTTGTTCCTGGAGATAGCGTAGTTATCACTTGTAACAGGTGATCTCTGGGAACAGCAGGAATTTAGTCTTCACAACCCACCCACTAGGAGTTGTCTTTCTCTCTCTCTCTCTCTCTCTCTCCTTTGTCTCAGCTATAAACGTAACTGAAGAGGGAGAGTTGGAAAGGTGGGAAGGCAACGACGCAGGCTCAGTGGGATGCTCCCAAAAGCTTTCCTATTGGATGCTGGGGAGCGTTCCCGCGCAGGCTCTGTTGGTACCGACAATGCCCATGCGTGAAGACTAAAGTCCTGCTGTTCCCGGAGATCACCTGTTACAGGTGAGTAACTACGCTTTATCGTCTTGTAATAGGCTAAGTTTGTAGCCAAATGTATAGCCAACTGTTTTGTTACTCCCAAAAAGTTACTATGTAAAAATTTAAACCATTTTTCTATGTAAAACGTTCTGTTATCTGTAAACCGCCCCTGATCTTTGGAAGGGGCGGTATAGAAAAATCAAATAAATAAATAAAACCTAGGAATTTGATTTCCACTTTTCACTGAGATCTCTGTGTGATGTAATTTTATCTCGGAGCTATGAAAGAAGGGTTTTTTGTTGTAATGAGAACTTCGGTTTTGCTATTGTTTATTGTCAGGTTTATCTGAGCGAGGCATTCAGTGATGGCTGAGAATCAGCCTGAGATGCATGAGTAGTCAGGGGCTCGTGTGTTGAAGGGTAGTAAAACATAAAGTCATCAGCATAAATGTGATAATGGACTCTTAATTTCCTGAGAGTTTCGCATATGGATTGGATATATATGTTGAAGAGTGCAGCAGATAGTGCGGAGCCCTGTCGTAGGATAAAAGTCTTTGATAGATGTGCTCCAACTCTGATTTGTTGCTGACGATTTGATAGATAGGATGTGAAACAATTTAGTGTAGTATTGTGGAGACCTTTTTCCTTGAGACTCGTTAGGAGTGTTGGTGAATTGAGTCAAAGGTGGCAGTTATATCGAAGAAGACCATCACAAATCCTTGCTGTGACTTTTCTATTCCTTTGATTAGGGCATTGAAAAGGGATATATGTAGAGTGTCTTCACCATGAGAGGGTTGGAATCCATGTTGTTGAGGGTCCAGAGGTGAGTGTCTATGTGGTCTTTGAGCTGGCGTAGTATGACCTTTTCTGTTATCTTTGCTATAAATGGGATGCTTGAAATAAGCCTGTAGGAACTCGGGGAAGATCGGTCAAGAGATGTTTTATTTAGTATAGGTCTTACTGAGGTAAGTATCCTTGAGATAATGAGGTAAGTATGATTTTCTGTATTAGGAAGGCAAATTCAGTTCTCAGGGTTTTATCCATGATACAGTGCATGGATCTAAAGGTTGATGTATCGGTGTTGATATCTCATATATTGTCGATGAGTTCTTCTTTAGACACTAATCTGAATGTTTCCCAGAGGTTGGCGTGGGTTGGATTGACTGTTGGACTGTGAGCATTCATGGGGATTATAGATGGGAAGTGTTTGTTGTAGAGGCAATCTGCCATAGTTTGTGGGTTTGGACTAGGTTTGGTGTTAGTTGACCTCATGTCAGTGTGGTCTTTTGGGAGGGAGGAGATTATTGAGAAGAGCTCTCTTGGTCAATTGAGGTATTTCATTAGTGTGGAGTAGAATTACACAGGTACACTAAAAAATGTTTTTTTAAAACTGCCTCTAATGTTTCGATTGATTTTTACGTTTTTTGGTGCGCTGAATCCAAATCTGGTAACCAATTTGCTCCATCACGTACAGATGTTTTGCTACATTGGGTTAGCAGTTTGAGGTGAACGTTTCAGATTGAGTGCGATCGAGATAAAAGTTTCTTGGATGAATTCTTTATTTTTATTTATTTATTTATTTACAGTTTCTTTTATACCGTGCTATTTGACATCAGTGCGGTTTACAATGAACAGAAACTACACGTCACAAAAATTGATCAGTGCTTACAATGAACAGGACAATGAACTGGGTATACATTAAACAGGTTTCATAAACAGAGAACATAATAAAACTATGTACAAAAAGCAACTATGTACAAAGCAACTAAATGCAGCTAATGTTTCTTGATGAGAGGAGAAGCAAGGTGAGATTGCAGCTCTGCGCGTTAAGATTATGGAGTTCATGAGTTTAATGTGTTGGCCTGGGGTGTAGAGGTAGGTTGGTGTGAGAAGGTGTCTGAAACATCGTAGTGCTGCAAGAACAGGTGATGCTTCAGTGCCTTCCTGAATTGGGAGAGGTCACTGATGGTTCTGACGCCTGTTGGTAGGGCATTCCAACATGATGGTGCAAAGTAAGAGAAGGCTCTGGATCTGGTGACTTGAGAGCACTTCGTGATTGCCTTAGGTAGTACAAGAGAGTTGGAGGCAGTTGATCTCCTTGCTCGATTAGGGGGTGTAATTGAAATCAGGTCGGTGATAGAAGATGCAGAGTTGTTATTGATTGCTTTGTGAGTCATAGTTAGGATCTTAAAAGAGATCCTGGACTGCATAGGAAGCCAATGTAGCTGTTTCAGTATAGGAGTGATGTGGGTTCTCTTGGAGGCTCCATAAAGGATTCTTGCAGCTGAGTTCATGGCCAATTGTAAGGGGTTGATCGTGCTCTTTGGTAGGCCATGTAGGATAGCATTGGCGTAGTCCAGGTGGGGCATTATTAAGGCCTGAAAGACTGATCGAAAGTCATCTGGTTCTAGCAGCTGACGCAAATGACGAAGGGTCCGGATTTTATGATAGACAGATTTCGCTACGTTGCTGATATGAGCCTTCATATTGAGATGTTGGTCGAGCGTAACCCCTAGGTATCTAACTGTAGTCTTGCAGAGGAGCTCGGCGTCACGCACCTTGATGGACCCTGGTGAGGTGAATGCAGGGTTTCTGGTCAAGAAGAGGACTTCTGTCTTTTTAAAATTTATCTTCAGCATTTGTGATTTTAACCAGTCTGTGACCGCGTCAAAGCACTTGATTAGTGGGGAGAGGTCAAGGAGTTCTGTTGAGAATGGCATATACATAAGGACATCATCAGCATAGACCAGGCAGTTGATGTTAAAAGAGTGGATGAGGTCACAGATAGGCTGCATATAAACGTTGAAAAGTAAGGCGGAGAGGGAGGAACCTTGTGGCACACCTTTGGTTTGCTGGAAGGGGTCAGAGGTTGAAGATCCAGAACGAACATGTTGCCAACGGTCTCTGAGGTATGAAGAACATGTTATACTAATTGTTTAGTAGTTATTCAAATAAGAATAAAGAAAATTGTAACAAGGCAGCACATAAGAATAGAGTAATGTCAACAAAACACACTGTGATGGTAGCAAAATTGTCTGCACTTAAAACAGCCACATACATGTGCACAAACATTGAGCATATAAGAGCGAGGTTAGACACAAAGCAAAGCAAAGAAATGTGCAAAAAATGTTGTACAAGTATGTATGTAAGAATAGAAAACGCAAACCGCACCATTGCAATACATGAAGACAAACTCCCGATGGTGTGAAAATAAAATTCTAATAAATGAGATCCAACACTGTGGTAATAACTAGCAAATTTTTATTTCAAAGTTTAGTAAAAACACGATATTTGTCAACACAGTTTAGATTTTAAAGTCATTCTTGGGTCAATCAATCTCCTGGTGGGCCCGTTTCTTCTTCCCCCGAATGCTTCTCTTGGTGCGCTGCTTGGCGGATTTTTCATCTGGGGTTTCCCGCAGCAGCAACCAGCAGAAATCAGCCATCATAGTGGTGTTCCATCTTCCTTGGTACCTTCTCTCTGCGTCCTTGATGTCCTGGTGAAACCTTTCACCTTGTTCTTCACTGTACGCCCCCATGTTTTCGGGAAAGTAGTTCACATGAGAGTGCAAGAAATGGACTTTCAGGCTCATGTTACAGCTTTGTTCTTTGAAGGCATTGAGCATCCTGGCAACAATATCCTTATAGTTCTCATCCCGCCTGTTCCCCAAGAATTTGAGAACAACATCCTTGAAGGAATCCCAGGCTTCTTTTTCCTTCTCAGACATCGTTTCAGCGAATGCTCCATCTGAAATGAGTTTCCTTATATCAGGGCCAACAAACACTCCTTCCTTTAGCTTTGCTTCAGAAAGTTGGGGGAACTTTGAGCAAAGGTACCGAAAGCACTCACCATCTTTTGGAAGGGACTTGATGAATTGCTTAATGAGACCCAACTTAATGTGGAGAGGTGGTAATAGAATTTTATCACGAGGTACCAAGCTCTCATGAAGAACATTTTTCTCACCGGGTCTCAAATACCCCCGAATTGGCCAGTCTTTTTTCCCCCAGTGTAGGTCGCGGGCCCGGCTATCCCACAAGCAAAGGAAGCAGGGATATTTGGTGAAACCGGATTGCTGCCCTAATAGCATGGATAGAATTTTAAAGTCTCCACAAATCATCCACTTATGCTCATCATAACGAATCTTCTGAAGAATCAGGGCCAAATTCTCGTATTTTTCTTGGAGAATAACAGAGTGAGCAATAGGAACTGAAGCGAATGTGTTGCCATTATGAAGAAGAACACCTTTTATGCTGTCTTTTGACGAATCAATGAACAGCCGCCATTCAGCAGGATCATACTTGAGTTTAAACTTTTCCATCACTCCGTATATATCGTTGCAAAATACCAAATCTTCCTCTTTGCTGAAATACTTCAAAAATTGTGTCTCGCGGTTGCGGTACCAATAATAAGTTGTTCCTGGTGACAATAGATTTTTCTGTTTAAGCCGAGAACCTAGCAGTTGGGCAGCATCTTTTGGGAGTCCTAAATCCCGGACTAAATCATTCAATTCAGCTTGAGAGAAAAGTTCAGGTTTCGGATCTGGTTGAGTTTCAAACTCGGAAGTACTGGACTCATCGGGAAAAGCCATCTGATGAGTCTCATCATGATCAGAACCGTCCACACAAATATGATCCAAAGATTTTGGTGGTTCAGGCACAGGTACTTCGTTGCTATGAGGCATAGGCCTAATTGCTGAGGGAAGGTTGGGGTAACTTATTACGTTCTTATTTTTTAAGTTGTATCCCTTCACAATGCAAGAGCAAAAATAGCAGTCACTGCTGTGGTCTCTTTGTTCACGCCACATCATAGGTATTCCGAAACGAAATGCTTGTTTTTTACCTTTCATCCATAAGCGTAGATCTTCCTCACATGTCTTGCACACTTTGTGAGGAGCCCACGGTTTATCTTGATCGCCTAACTTCAAACTGAAATAGGCGAAATATACTTTTTTAATAAATGCAGAAATGTTCCTCTGCCGCTTTTTCACGGTATATTCCCCACAAATAAAACAAAAACTGTCCGGAGAGTTGACGCAACCTCTGGCTCTGTGAGCCATCACAAATACACAGCACTGCAAACTACAACTGTAGTGAACCACTTCGGAATAAAGCTGGATTACGACTGAGCAAACAAAAGGTAATAATGAACTTGCAAGAAACTGAAATTTGACAGGAACGTTCATGTCGCAACCACCGTGTTTGAGCGAGCGAACAAGGCGAGGCGAACAGGAAAGAACATGCGCCAGCGCGAGTACTGGATTTAGCCCCCCGCCTCCCAATTGTCCTGTTAATGTATAAAATGAATACAAAACACTCTAAAATATCATGAGGGAGTGTTTCTAGTTAGTTAACCATTACAACCTCTATTTTGGGCCAAGAAAATAAACTGCAGTCGGCTAAAAAGAAATTATGTGAACATTCCTTATATGGGTAAGAAATCTAATTTTGCAAGAAAACGTGACGTGATGGAACATTTTGGCTATTTTTCCTGGATTCAGCACCCCAAAATCTATAGGAATCAGTTGCAAAACTGGAGGCAGTTTTTTGGTAGTGTACCTGTGTTATTTTTTGCAATTGTTTGAGATTAGTGTAGTCCTTTTGCTTGGTCATGTATTCCTCCTTGAGAGATCTATCATTTGTTCTTCTTTATTTCCTTTCAATTTGTCAGAGCTTGCATTTTAACTGTATGACCTCATGAAAATACCATGGAGCTTACATTCGGGTAGGAGTAGTGCAATTGGATTTTTGTGGGAGGATAGTTGCAGCTTTGGCCAAAGTGTTATTCCAGACCTGTATCATCCTTTCTAGATTATGGGTGCTGAGATCCAGGTGTGGGGTCACCACCTCTAAGAAGGACTGTTTGTCAAATGTTTTGATCTGGCATTATCTCCAGGAACAAGCAGGAATGAGTCTTCACATGTGGGTACGTCGGCGCCGACGGAGCCCGCACGGAAATGCTCCCCAGCATCCAAACAGAAAGCTTTTGGGAGCATCCCTCGCGCCTGCGCGGTGACTTCCCGCCTTTCCCACTGCCTCTCCTCAGTTTTCGTTTTTCCGCGGAGCCAACAGGATGTACCTCCTGTCACCGCAGAAACTTTTTTCTTTAAGATCTTTATTTTCTTGTTTTGTGTGGTCGCAGCTGTCTTCCCCGCCGATACCGGTACCGCCGGTGCTTTATTCTTCTCTTTTCCAGATTAGAGAAATAATTTCTCCTTCGGTTTTTCTTTTATCTTTTGAGGCCTACCAGGCCTTTCCAACATGGAGCCTTCTTCCCCTAAGAAGTGCCTTCACTGTGGAAACTTGGTTTTCTTTTTAGACTCCAATGCCAGGTGTCTAACCTGTTTGGGTCCTGACCCTTTTTCCCCGGGTCCATCGGGCTTTAGCATTGGGAGAAGACCTTCTCTTTTTCGGGTATCCTTCGATGCCGTTTTTCCTCCTCGGGTGAGGACATCGGTTTATTCTTCTCTCCAGGATCAGGTAACCCACAAACAGTCTGTTAAGACTAGCCAATTCTTGAAGGGCAAGTCTCATGCCCTGCATGATGACGGCTCCGGCCTTGCCCTCAAGACCCCATTGGCAATAAGACCCCGGCGGGAGTCTTCAGGCTCCAAAGCATTTACGGGGTTTCAGGTTGTTCCTGGGGTTCACTCCTCACAGAACATACCTGAGCCATGCTCGGGGGTGGTATCCGCTTCGAGCGGTACCGATTTCCCGGCATCGGCACCGGTGTCGAGTGCTCCACTCTTCACCAAGGATCGTCAACTGGTGTCCTCGGTGCCTTCGGGGCCGATCGATACGACCCAGACTGGCTTTCCTGCATCCCAGCCATGCGCGGGGTTGGTACCGGCTTCGAGCGGTACCGCTCCCCCGGCATCGGCACCGATGTCAAGTGCTCCACTCGTCACCAGGGATTGTGGTCTGGTGTCCTCGGTACCCTCGGGGCCGATTGATCCGGCCCAGGCTGGCTTTCCTGCATCCCAGCCATGCGCGGGGTTGGTACCGGCTTCGAGCGGTACCGCTCCCCCGGCATTGGCACCGGTGTCGAGTGCTCCACTCTTCAACAGGGCTCGTCGTCTGGTGTCTTCGGGACCGATCGACCCGACCCAGACTGGTTTTTCTGCTTCCCAGCCGTGCGCGGGGTTGGTGCCGGCTTCGAGCGGGGCCGATCCCCCGGCATCGGCACCGGTGGCGAGTGCTCCGCTCCTCACCAGGGGTCGTCATCCAGAGTCCTCGGTGCCTTCGGGGCTGATCGATACGACCCAGTCTAGCTTTCCTGTATCCCAGCCAACCGCGGGGTCGATACTGGCGTCGAGCTGTACCGATGCCCTGGCATCGGCATCGGTGTCGAGTGTTCCACTCTTCACCGGGGATCGTCATCGGGTGTCCTGGGCTCCATGCTTGGGGGGGGGGGGTACCGGCTTCGAGCAGTGTCGATACCCCGACATCGGCGCCGGTGTCGAGTGTTCCTCTCTTCACCGGGCGTCGTCCTCGGACGTCCTCGGTGCCTTCGGTACCGATCGATACGATTCCGATTGACCTTCATGTGGCGGCTTCGCCGATTCCACCATCGATGCTCGGGTCGATGCCCAGTCTAGAATCCATATCCAGTCTTGATGACTTAGTTCCGACGCGTTTCGGAGCCGATCCTTGTCGCCTCCGACTACGCAGTATCGGAGATAATCACCAAAGCTCTCTGGTTACCTCGGTACCGCTTCGGCAACCTCCGATGCCTGCTACGATGGCATTACCATCCCCGATGCCGGTACCGGTATCGATGTCGTTTCCTGCAGTTCCATCGGTGCCATCGATCCTTTCTATGCCTAGCTTGGAATCGATACCGGGAACCGACGATGCAGTACTAACTGCCTCGAATCAGAACTGTCAGTATCGTTCTCCATCTAGCAGGATTCCTTTTATGCACCAGTCCAGTAGGCATTCAACCTCAGCCTACCCAGGAATAGTTCGTCTGGGAGATCCTTCTTTTCAGAAATTTCTCCTTGACATGGCAACCTTTCTTGCCATTCCTATTCCTGGTCCTACTCTTGGCCAAGATCCTGCAGAAAAGGAAACCATAATGCTTCCTTTGCATCAGTCTTTGCAGGACCACCTTCTGAGGATTTGGGAATCACCTTTACAGGTTCCTGCGCCTTCTACAGCCATGAATGTTCCGTATCAGGTGCCTCCCTCTCCGGGGTTTCAGAAAAACCAACTTCTGCATCATTCCATTGTAGTGGAATCAGCAATGAGGAAGGTCAGAAGCAAGAAGAAGCATTCTTCTTTCCCACCAGGTCGTGCATCTAAAGCACTTGATGCCTTTGGAAGTCAGACCTTCCAAACTTCTATGTTGGCTTCAAGAATTATTTCATATATTTTTTATATGAGTCTCACACTTCAGGAGGTCACAGAGAAGTTATCTCTTCTATCTCCTTTTTTGTCAGAACCTAAGGCCTCTGACTATTCCTTGCTTCTTAATCATAGCAGGAATATCTCTTGGTTTCTTTCCCGGGCTTCTCTAGACTCCTTTGAGTCTGTTAGCAGATCCTCTGCTATTGCCATTGGAGCGTGCCGTACAGCGTGGCTGCAGGCTTCAGACTTGAGCACATGGGCACAACATACACTGGGTAATTCTCCTTGTACTGGAGAAAACCTTTTCAATAGAGAGGCTTTACGTCAGGTTGCTCATTGCTCCGCTGACTTTCCTGGTTCTGGAAACCATCCTAAGCCTTCTTTTTCCCCAGGACGTAGGAAATGTCCTACCAAACCGTCTTTCCCGAAGAAGAGAAAGTTTCATCCTTCTTCTGCCCATCCTCCCGGTGTACCCAAGCAAGGGACATCTCATCCTAGTCTGAAGTCTCCAGACTCTACCCAGTCTACTCATAACCAGCACCCGTAGGTTCCTGTGTATTGCACTCAATTCTTCAAACTCTACACTAGTTTTTCTTTTCCAGTATGCTATGCTCTTGGGATGCTTTTGTCCATGGGTCACAGAATTCTCCCATTCTTACTACAATGAAGGGAGGTTACAACTATCCCATGATAGTTCTGTCCCCATATGGACATCCTTTCCCTCAGCTGACTCACCATATGGTAAGTCACTTTCCGACCCCCTCTCTTCCAGGGTCTCCCCTGCTGAGTTGGTGCCATACTGGAACACAGTGTTGACTGTTTGTTTTCCCTTCAATGCGTGCTCTGAACAACTCATCAGACAGGAACGGAAATCTTCTCCGCTGCCTTTGTCTGTTTTCTCTCTGTTTTCATACAGGAGAATCCCCTCTGTTGTTTGGTTCAGTTGCTGTATATGCAGGAGTTCCAGTGATTACCTTAGTGCTCATTGCAAGCTACTTGCAACTATCTTGCGTAATGCTATGCACTGCAGCTTATCTTCTTCTAGCCATATCCTTTCCTGGGATATAGCAACACACCTGACTTCTGTCAGTTTTATCTTGTAATTCTCCTGCACAATGCTCTCTGCAATCTTCAGGGAAGCTTTCTGCTGTGGGCCTTTGCTACAGAGCATTGAACTTTGTCTCTGAGGGTCTTTCATATCCAGAGGACAAGTTTTATCTACGTGAATGTCCACGGAGTTTCCAATCTGGCCGGAATATACTCCTGTTCCTTCCAGCTTGGCATTATGTCTTCTACTCCATTTGGACAACGCATACTCTTTTATCGTACATGATATCCCTGAACCCCTTGGCTGGGTCACCTTGGTATCTTCGTCTCTGCATTCTTCTTGTCCTTTGGACATATCAGAGTGCTAAGGTACTGCTAACGCACTCTGGCCAGCCTGCTGTTGTCCTCTGTGTTTCACGCAACCATGCTGGTACTTCCACTGACCTGCATTCCTGCTCCACGGAAATAGTTTCTCTATATTTCTTCAGGTGAGTTTCACCCCCTATTATTGGCCCATCACATTCTCCATGTGAATGTTTTTCTGTGGCTCGGTTGCAGGCATGTATTTTTAAAATTATTTTCCTGTATGTATGTGTCCTGTGCATACATGTTTTTATACCCTGGGTGGGCATCAGCCACCCCGTCTCTATCTATACATATAAGTATCTACATTTCTATATGTAGATATATAGATATCACGCTTGTCTAGGCATATATATATATATTCTCATATGTATAGATATGTAGGTCTTCCTTATATATATACATATACATTTATATACATATATAGGTATGCGCATATTGGGAGATATCCATAGCACCCTAGGTCTGACCTATCTCCCTGACTGTCGGTGCTTAGGTTTTATTTTCTTATGGGGTCCAGACAGTACACTTGCCTATTATCATACGGCTCAGTAACTGGGACTGGTTATACTGACAATTACTGCTGTGACATCAACAGCTTCTATTTTTGTTATACATCTCCTTTTCTATGCAATCTCAGACTTCAATGTCTTCCTATCTCTTACCAGCTAGGAAAGACAGTGTACATCTTCAGTATTCCTGGGTACACTTCTGTTCTCCTTGGGAATAGGGGCTTTTTTCCATACCCTCTCTTCCCTTCCGGACTGGGCTAATTTTTCCAGATCGGTCAGTTTTCTTCTTTTAGTCCTCAATGTTTATGACTCTGTACCTAAAAGAGTTCTCAGCTTTCCCATAAAGCTTTTCATTGGAGGCCTGCCGATCTTCTCCTGCCCCGGTTGACACCTGGGTCACCTGCCCATTCCAGATTGGAACTTCTTCCTCACTGCTGTGGAGTTACCTCGAAGATTCCACTACTGCATCTGCTCTCTACTTCCTACAATCCAGTAGGTAAGCTCTATATTGTGCTAGTTCATTAAATATTTTACTGGTACTTGACATACATTCTAAAGACTTTCTCCCTGTAGTCTTTAGATTCGCTGGTTCTCTGCAGCTCTGCTCTATTCAACTCCTACCCCCCATCCCCCAGGGGATGCCGGAGATCCAGGTTTGGGAAATGCCGTCCTGTTCCAGGGATACGCATTTTATGGGATCTCCCCTGGCACCCGCAGCTAGGGTCCCCACATGTGAAGACTCATTCCTGCTTGTTCCTGGAGATAGCACAGTTACTTACCTGTAACAGGTGATCTCCGGAACAGCAGGAATTAGTCTTCACAACCCACCCACCTCCCCTAGGAGTTGTATCTATCTATTTCCTTTCCTCTTTCTTGCCTTCTGTCTCAGCTATGAAACTCAACTGAGGAGAGGCAGTGGGAAAGGCGGGAAGTCACCGCGCAGGCGCGAGGGATGCTCCCAAAAGCTTTCTGTTTGGATGCTGGGGAGCATTTCCGTGCGGGCTCCGTCGGCGCTGACGTACCCACATGTGAAGACTAATTCCTGCTGTTCCGGAGATCACCTGTTACAGGTAAGTAACTGTGCTTACTGGGTTGTTAGGTTGGGGTTATGTAATTATTGGATCTTATTGGTAGCATGAAGGAGATCATTGCATGGTCAGACCAAGGGACTGATGAGATGTGGATAGGCAGTTGTGAATATGGGAGGTAGTCGGGGGCAAAGATCAGGTTTAAGTAGATACTTTTGCGTGAGTGAATTTGTTGATGAGTAGGTGTAGTTGCAAGGCTTCCATGGCATTTAGGAAGGGAGATAGCATGTTTTGGGGAGGTGAATGCGAGGTTTACGTCTCCAAGTAGGGTGAAAGGTTTGTTAAGTGCAGTATATGTGCATGCTTCCTCTAGGAAATTTGATAGATCGTCTGGTCGAGGAGTCTTTGCTCTGTAGTTGAGGCAAATAGAGAATTCTTTATTTGATAGAGTAAGGATGTCCAAAGTTTCTGAGACGTGAGATTTGGTTAGTGAGAGGTTACGATTTTCATTCACTATGATTAAGACCCCTCCTCCTCGTTTTCCTGTCCTTGGGCAATTGAATATTCTGTGCTGAGGGGAAGTGAGTTGGATAAGAAGTACATTGTCTGCTGTGGAGAGCCAGGATTCCATGATGCACATCAAGTCTATGTTGTTGTCCTGAATATAATTGACTATATTTATTTTGTAGCGGGCTTAGTGGGGGTTAATTAATGAGCATCTGATGGATGAGTGAGGGTGTTCTGTTCCCAGATTGAGGTGATCACCCTGAGTCTGTGTGGATGTCTATCCAGCGGTTTGTGCAATCTTGCGCATAGTTTTGGGTGTCTGATAATCTCCAGGAACAAGCAGGAATGTAGTTTTCACATATGGGTATCGTCGGTACCGACGGAGCCTGCGCGGGAACGCTCCCCAGCGTCCAATTAGAAAGCTTTTGGGAGCATCCCACAGAACCTGCGTGCTGCCTTCCCGCCTTTCCCAACTGCCGCTCTCCAGTTCTTCGTTTTCCGCGGAGCCAGCAGGTCGTTGTTCCTGTCACCGCAGAAAATTTTTCCTTATTACTTTCTTTTTTTGTGGTCGCGTCTGCCTTCCTCGACGTTTTACCAATACCGCCGGTTTTTTCTTTCTTTATTTCTGTTCTTAAAAGAAAATATATATATATATACTTAGTATTTTTTCCCGTTTTTCTCCCGGGTGCACGCACCATTTTGGGCCTTAGGCCCAAACGTTTTTCCTATAATGGAGAAACCTGCTTCAGGTTTCAAAAAGTGCACCAAGTGTGGCGGTACCATCTCTGTCACTGACACCCATGAATGGTGTCTAAAATGTTTAGGTCCTGACCACTCCATCACGGATTGTATGTCCTGTGCCATGATGTCTAAAAGAGGTCGGCAGAACGGAGCTGCTAAGCTCAGTACCCTGCTTCCCTCTGATGCAGCTTCGGTGGCATCGACGTCTTCCAGGGCTTCCTCTTCCTCCCGTGGATCTCAGATAACCAAACATACGTCCAGCCGGTCCTCAAAGGGTAGATCTCCTTCTTTTTTTTTTTTTTTTTTTCCAATCTTTATTTATGAAGTTTCCAAAATTTACAAAAATCGGAAAAACACAAGGAAAATCAAAGAAATAAGGTAGAACATCTGTCTCAAGAAAAAGAACATGATATAGACCACATTACGGGAACCCACTGTGATCTCATAACCAAGAATTTATGAAAAAATGCATGAAACATACATTACAGAAATCAGGGCAAACATCTTGCCCATCTACAAGATGCACTACAATATCACTCACCCTGAATAGCCCCAAGCACAACCTGACGGTCCAATATAAAGCGTTCTAAATGAGAACTATCAGTGAACACATACGATGCCCCCTCAAAATTAATGACACATCGGCAAGGAAAACGTAGATAGAACGTAGCTCCCAAACTCAAAACTTGAGGCTTTAAAGCTAAAAAAAGCCTCCGTCTGAGTTGAGTGCTATGTGCCACATCGGGAAAAATGTTTACTGTGTAACCACAGAATTTAACAGCCTTACATTTAAAGAAGGCTTTAAGAATTCGTATTTTCAGATCCAGGGAATGGAAAGTCACCAATAGCGTAGAACGAGAATGTATAACATCCTGTGAGTCTTCAAGAAAGGCGGTCAAATTAGTTATTGAAGGCTCAGGCAAAACATCACCCCCTTCAGGAGAGGACACCTTTTTAGGACGTAGGGGAAGGTAATAGAGAGAAGAAACATCCACTAATTCAGTGATAGAGAGAACCTCCTTCAAATATTTATCCAGTAAAATCCGAGGTGCTAACAAGGAAGTACATGGGAAATTCAAAAAGCGTAAATTATGAGCACGCACGGAATTCTCAAGAGCCTCTATTTTAGAGTGTACCATCATGGAATCTTTTATACCAGCAAGATTAGCAGCGGTAAGAGGAACAACTTGATCCTTTAATTTGGAGACTACTCTATCTACTGACAGAATTTTCTCATCCAACTGCCGCAATGAAGCAACAGTTTCATGAGAAAACGTGCACAAAGACTTAGCATTAACAGTTAACTTACTATCTATACATTGAAGCGCTCCCCATAGATCTTTTAAAGTGACCTCACCGTCGGGAGAAAGAATAGGAAGCTCTGAAACAGAGCTAGACTCTGATACAGGAATAGGTAAAGTCAAAAAGGAAAGATGACTCACCATATCTGAAGGCTCCAACAAGGAAACATCAGGAGGAAGGGGCATTGGACAGGGAGGGGGAGTCCGACCCCCAGAACTTAGGGAGGCTCCCTCCGGAGAGGACTGCGCCAGCGGACGGGGAACAAGGTGCTTGTCTAAAGGGCCCACTACCTTACCTCCTTTCACCCCGGCAGCGCCCTCTGCTAGCACCTTGTTCTCCGTTTTAGCCTTCCTCTTCCCCATTTACAAAGCAGTGACTAACCGCAGCTAAATGCCGGCAGTTCAGAATGCCAAAGAAACTCAATAATAGACCTAAGAGAAATATAATAAAAAGGCCACGAAGCGCCGCGTGGCGCCAAAGGGGCGTGAAAGGGGCAGTACCTGCCCCTTTAAACACGCCCCTTCAGATCACGCCCGCGGTCACGCTCCGCGGTCGCACAGAACATCATCTAATTTATAGAAGAAGTCTCAGGACACAACCAATCAATGGCAATAATCAGAACGTCCAAGGCAGGAGAGGGCGTCGTCAGCGGCGCAAGAACCGCAGCAGCAATCCCAGGAGCCTGTCTCCAGGCTCCGTACACCTCCTCTCACTCACAGCGATAGTTCCAATACAGCAGGGCCACAGCACAGCTTTAAAGGGACGTCGCAGGACCTCAGCAGCAGGTAACCACGGCGATGCCTGCCCGATCACTCAGGGCAGGAGAGGGCGTCGTCAGCGGCGCAAGAACCGCAGCAGCAATCCCAGGAGCCTGTCTCCAGGCTCCGTACACCTCCTCTCACTCACAGCGATAGTTCCAATACAGCAGGGCCACAGCACAGCTTTAAAGGGATGTCGCAGGACCTCAGCAGCAGGTAACCACGGCGATGCCTGCCCGATCACTCAGGGCAGGAGAGGGCGTCGTCAGCGGCGCAAGAACCGCAGCAGCAATCCCAGGAGCCTGTCTCCAGGCTCCGTACACCTCCTCTCACTCACAGCGATAGTTCCAATACAGCAGGGCCACAGCACAGCTTTAAAGGGACGTCGCAGGACCTCAGCAGCAGGTAACCACGGCGATGCCTGCCCGATCACTCAGGGCAGGAGAGGGCGTCGTCAGCGGCGCAAGAACCGCAGCAGCAATCCCAGGAGCCTGTCTCCAGGCTCCGTACACCTCCTCTCACTCACAGCGATAGTTCCCGGGTAGATCTCCTTCTAAGCATTGAGATGCCTCTGGCATTGCCCTTGAGGATTCTACACCGGCAAAATTGCCCCGGCAGGAGGCTTCGGCTTCCAAAGCATTATCGGGGCTCCAGGATGTTCTCGAGGCCTCTACCTCGGCAGAACTACTGGTGCCATGCTCTGGGGTACCGGCTGCCTTCTCCGGTACCGACACCCAGGCATCGGCAGCGTCGATAGACCAGAGAGTCCTGGCTATTGAACGCAGTCTGGCGGCTCTCCTTACGGTATTGACACCCTCGGAAACGCGTCAGACACTTCAACCGGTACCAGCACCGACTCTGGCACTGGTATCGGTACCGTTACCGATAGCATCGACATCGGTGTCCGCATTGCCAGCACCCAGTTTCTTGATGCCCTCCGGTACCGATACACCGGTACCGATTCCTCAGTTGGTATGGGTATCGGGCTCTACAGGAGCATCCGGACAGAAGATACTTCGAGTCCTGTGGGTTGCCTCACCCCTCCAGCAGCTTGGTGACTGAGCATGTCACAATTTAATGACATCACCCTGGATAAGCAGCTGGCACCTCCCACCAGTCCCGGTATCTCAGTCTCCAAGCAGCTGGAGGGTGTGATTCAATAGACTCACTGAAGAGACAATTAGAAAATTGTTAGTTGTTCTAGGTATAATAAGATTTGAGTAAGACAATTGAGTGAATGATAGTTTAAAGGTTGGCTTAAAGTTAATTGATTAAAAAAAAAGACAGGGCCTCACATGGTTACAGGTAAAGACAGACAGTACCAGAGAAGAATTAGCTGGTAAGAAGGGTCTCCCTGCCTCTTTCGTTTTCATTCTGTGGTTCCACAGCTCTATCTAAAGAGGAGCCGGCACTAGGAAGACAGCCTGTCATTGGGGCCATTAGATGCTACAGCTGCGGACAACAGTCTGAGAGTAGGAGCAGCACAAATTTGATAAGGAGAAGGAATTTGCTGAAACAGCCCTGCACGGTGGCGGGTTAGGGCAGACCATGAGTGAGAGAGGTCTTGCCTGACCTTCATGTTTGCTGCAGCCATTTCCCACTGAGCATGGGAACTGTGGCCATCTTAGAGCAGCTGTGATCTTTTGTTTTCATTCTGACAGCTGATTTCAAGAAACGGACGCAGGGACACCATGTTTTTGCATTTTACTGTTTTCTGCTTCCTAGATCGTGTGAGGGCTTCTGATAGTGGAAAAAAACCACCCATAAAGGGTTAAAGCAGCCACCAAGCAACACTTGGCTAAGAGCAGGGCAGTACTACAATTACACATTTGGGGCATTGGTGACAATTGGTGCCATGCCATCCAAGCCACAGTATGTGGCATGCGGGTCCCACAAGAGACCAGTTTTGGCCATGGCTCTGTTGCTGAATCCAGGTCGCTAGAAGCTGAGTTGATGGGCTAAGGGCGCGCCAGAAGCAGTGTAGGTGGATGACTGCTCTGCTCAGTCCTCCGGAGAGGTGAGTTCCACTAGCCCACAGGACCCTCCAGGGACAGGGCACGGCCGATAGCTAAGACGATGAAAGGTAAGATGAAGATTGCTGGGAAGGGCTCTGTAGTTAAGGAGGATTGTGATTCCTCGTTTCTACAGGGTGGTACGCCAGAATTAGTCATTCCTCTTCGTCTCTCCAGGCCAGTCCGGAACAAGAGGGTTGTCAACCTTCTCCAGCAGCTGAGGACTGAATGCTGAAACCTTTTTCCATGAACTAGCATCTGGCTCCCCCTAGTGGCCAACCTCAGTCTTTCAGTCCTCAGCAGCTGGAAAGGACGTGCAGCACTCTGGCTCCTGGCGTTGGTGGCTTATTAGTTTAGCTTTCCTCGGCTTGATAGCTTTTTATATTTCTTTTTGTTGTTTGCTGTTTTGGCACCCTTAGGAGAGCCCTAGCAGGGTTTTTCTGCCGCTTTGCTTTCCTGGCTTCCCACTGTGCCTGAGATCTGTGTGTGCCGCTTTTGGAGGCAGAGCCTGCCTTAACCTGTGGGGCTGACTGCGGGGTAATTGTCATCGGTGGTGTGGGGAGCCCCCAACAACCTTCTGAGCCACTCCGGTGGGCAGCTGACATCCCCCTTCACCCCCCCCCCCCCCCCCCCCCCCGCCTGCCGCGGGCCCGCGGGGTTTTTCGCCGGGTGGGATGGGGGCCTTTCCCAACTCCCCCCCCCCCCCCCCCCCCCCCCGCTAGCAGTGGGAGCGCGGGGTTTTTTCGCCAGGTCGGAAGCGGGACTTTCACCTCACCCCCCCTCCCCCGGCTTCAGCAGCATATGCGGCGACAAGAGCATTGCTAGACGAGACAGGTTAGTGAGCAGGTTTTTCGCCGCGGGCGTCGGTTTCCGCGGGTTTCGTTCGTCGAAGCATGTGGGTTTAGCTCCGCATTAGTTTGGTTTAGTTTCCCCGTGCCTTTTGTTTGACGGGCTGTCGGGTTCCGTTTTACCTCAGGCGGCAGCCATGGATGGCAGGCCAACCGCGAGTGATTCCCTCAGAGACTTTCAGGCCTCCCCTGAAATGGCGGGAAAGGCCGCCATTTCTGCACTGGCAGGAGTTTCGGAGGCGATTCAGGCACAGCCGGCAAAACGGAAATCTAAGTCGAAAAAGCCTGCAAAGGTGGAGGAGGCTCCTCCACTTCCCTTTGCGACGGCTCAGGGTGCTTTGCCTTCTATGTTCTCTGCGGATTTTATTTTAGAGATGCACAGGGCCTACTGCTTGAAGCAGCAGCAGCCTCAGGGGGAAGAGCCTGTCTCCTTGTCTGCTCCAGGCCCGGCTGCGGAACTTGCTATTTCGGACCCGGGAGAGGGGCCTTCCCATGCAGTCCATGGAGGGCACAGGCAGCCCGATCACCTCGGGGTTTCTACCTGGATTCCACAGCCATTGAGGAAGGTGAGTTGTTGGCTGATGCCGATTTGGATCACTGGCTTCCTGAGCTAGAAGATGGCGAGTTAGGGGCCTCTGAGGATCCTACCCTGTTCAGGGTGTTCCGAAAGGAGGAATTGGCTGCGCTTATTACGCAAACTTTAGCGGCCTTGAATCTTCCCCTCCCGGCTGTTCAGGACCAGCCGTTGGAGGATCCTCTGCTCCAAGGGTTTAAAACTGCTCACAAATGTTTTCCTGTCCACAGGGTGATGAAACAAATGGTGGAGTCCGAATGGGAGTGTCCTGAGGCCTCTTTGCGAGGGGCCAGGGCTATCAGTCGTTTGTATCCCTTGCCTCAGGAGGAGCAAGACTTGCTGCGAATGCCTAAAGTCGATGCCCTGGTGGCAGCGGTAACTAAGAAAACCACCATCCCGGTAGAGGGCAGTGCGGCCCTCAAGGATTTACAGGATAGAAGGCTGGAATCCCTGCTGAAGCAGACGTTTGCAACTTGTGCCTTGGCGCTACAGGCATCTATTTGTGGGGCTTATGTCTCTCGGGCATCCATTAGGTGGATTCAAGGGAGTTCCCCTGCCACCGCGGAGGACGAAGAGGGCGCGAAACTGGAATCCGCTGCGTCCTATCTAGCGGACACTTTCTATGATCTCGTGCGGATCGCGGCAAAATCCATGGCTTCGGTTATCGCAGCCCGCCGGTTTTTGTGGCTACGGAATTGGGCGGCGGACGCCTCTTCTAAGGTGCGGCTTAGTAAGCTGCCATACAAGGGCGAACTCCTTTTCGGTGCCGCCTTGGAGAAGATTGTTAAAGATCTGGGAGATTCCAAGGGCGGTCGCCTTCCGGAGGATAGGCCACGGGATCAGCGGCCTAGTGGGATGCCCAGGGGCCCTTCGCGAGACTCTCGTACGTTTCGAGGTTCGCGCTTTGCTCCTTATCCGCGCAGGCGGTTTTCAGCTAGAGGTCAGTCCTTTCGGGGAGCGAGAGGCTTCGGCAGGGGTTATTTTGGATCCCAGCCTGCCCCTAGCAAAAAGCCCCAATGAAGGGACGTTGGTCCAGACGGAAATGCAGGTGGGAGGTCGGCTGCGGCAATTCCTTTCCGTCTGGGTGCCAATCACCACAGACCGCTGGGTCCTCGAGATTGTCCGCGACGGCTATGCCCTCAAGTTTGCTCAGCCGTTGGCGGAGGCTTTCGTGGTGTCTCCATGTGGTTCGCAGGAAAAGGCGAAGGCCGTGGCGGAGACGCTTCAGCGCTTGTTGCATCTCCAAGCGGTGGTCCCCGTCCCGCCCGACCAGTACGGCTCAGGTCGGTACTCGATTTATTTCGTGGTTCGCAAGAAGGAAGGTTCCTTCCGTCCTATTCTGGACCTCAAGCATGTGAACCATTGCCTGCGCGTTCCACACTTCTGCATGGAGACTCTCCGTTCCATCATTGCGTTGGTACAACCGTCCGAGGTTCTTACATCCATAGATCTCACCGAAGCATATCTGCATATCCCGGTACGGGCAGAGCATCAAAGGTTTTTGCGTTTTGCGGTGCCCATGGGTCACTTTCAGTTCCGGGCCTTGCCGTTCTGGCTAGCTACGGCGCCTCGAACATTCACCAAAGTCATGGTGGTGGTGGCGACGTCATTGCGTCGGGAGGGCCTGCTGGTCCACCCGTACCTCGACGACTGGCTGATCCGAGCTCCGTCGGTGGCGGAGTCTCTCGTGGCAACAGCAAAAGTGGTCTCACGCCTGGAAAGCCTCGGCTGGGTGATCAACCGGGCCAAAAGTCAGTTGGAACCGGTGTGGAGGCTGTTGTACCTCGGAGCTCTGTTCGACACGAGTATCGGTGTGGTGTTTTTACCGGAAGACCGCATGCGCAAGATTTGGAGGCAGATAGCGGCGTTTGTGCGGCTGCAGGCCCCATCGGCGTGGCGTTATTTACAGCTGCTCGGCTCCATGGTGGCGACCTTGGACTTGGTTCCTTGGGCTCGGGCGCATATGCGCCCCTTGCAGCGGGCTTTGCTGACGAGATGGTCTCCGCAGTTGCATCCTTTGGAGCGGAAGTTGTCGCTGACGCCAGAAGTGCGCGACAGCCTTCGTTGGTGGTTGGAGCCGGCTCGTCTTGGGGCCGGCATGCCTTTGCTACAGCCGGTCTGGATACTCCTCACGACGGATGCCAGCCTTGCAGGTTGGGGAGCTCATTGCCAGGCCCAGTTTGCGCAGGGCGTTTGGTCTCCGATGGAGTCTGCGTGTTCCATCTATCTCTTGGAACTCATGACGGTACGCCTGGCTCTGCTTCAGTTTGTCTCTCTGGTCGAAGGGAAAGCGGTACGTATTTTCTCCGACAACGCGGTCACGGTGTCGTACATCAATCGTCAGGGTGGCACCGGCAGTGCGGCTCTCTTGGAGGAGAGCCTACGGTTGATGAGTTGGGCGGAGGACCACTTGCTGGCTCTGTCGGCTGCGCATGTCGCCGGCCGTCACAATGTGCAGGCAGACTACCTCAGTCGACATGTAGTCGATCCGGCCGAATGGGAGTTGAACGCGGAGGTGTTTCGCGAGTTGACCCTTCATTGGGGACAGCCGGTGTTGGATCTGATGGCCACGTCCAGCAATGCCAAGGCGGGGCGGTTCTTCAGCAGACGCAGAGATTACATGTCCGAAGGACTGGACGATCTAGCGCAACCGTGGCCAGCAGGGGTACTGCTTTATGTGTTTCCGCCTTGGCCTCTGATAGGCAGAGTCATTCGCAGGGTGCAAAGTCACGACGGTCCCCTGATACTCGTGGCTCCGGATTGGCCCAGATGAGCGTGGTACGCCGATCTAGTGCGGCTTCTTGTCGACCGTCCCTGGCGACTACCGGTCCGATCAGATCTGTTGCTGCAGGGCCCTCTCTTCATGCCCGACGTGGATCGCTTCTCGCTTACGGCTTGGCTCTTGAAAGGGACCGGTTGAGAAGTAGAGGATATTCGTCGGCGGTGGTCTCTACTCTGTTGCGGGCTCGGTGACGTTCCACGTCGTTGTCGTATGTTCGCGTTTGGCGTGTGTTTGAGCACTGGTGTGCTCAGCGGCGTTTCCTTCCTGGCGAGACTCTTATTCCGGAGATCCTGTCTTTCCTCCAGGAGGGTCTGGATAAGGGTTTGGCACTCGCTACCCTCAGGGTGCAGTTAGCAGCGCTGGCTTGTTTTCGGGGTAAGGTGCGTGGGATTCCCCTCTCTGGTCATCCGGACGTGGTTCGCTTCTTACGGGCGGTGCGGAACTTGCGTCCGCCGGTGCGTTCCGTCGTGCCGGCTTGGGATCTCAATTTGGTCCTTGAGGCTTTGGCGAGGCCGCCTTTTGAGCCGCTGCGGGATATCTCGCTCAAGGAACTCTCCTGGAAGACTGTTTTCTTGGTGGCTTTGTGTTCCGCTAGGCGGATTTCGGATCTGCAAGCGTTGTCTTGCCGTGAGCCTTTTCTTCATTTTTCCTCGGATAAAGTGACGTTGCGTCCGGTGCCGTCCTTTCTCCCCAAAGTGGTATCCAATTTTCATCTTAATCAGTCTATCTCCCTGCCGACTTTTTCGGACCGGGATGGCAAGCCCATTGAGCTGGTTCTCCGTAAGTTGGATTTAGGCAGGCTGCTCCGGGCGTACTTGCGTCGGACGGCGTCTTTGCGTAAAACGGACAGGCTGTTCGTTCTGTTTGGCGGGCCTCGTAAGGGGGTGGCTGCCTCCAAGGCCTCTATAGCTCGCTGGGTGAAGCAGGCTGTGGTAGTGGCCTATCAGACGGGGGGTACAGCGCTCCCTGAAGGTTTTCGGGCACATTCCACTCGTGCTCAGGCGGCGTCCTGGGCGGAGCTTGCATTGGTTCCGCCTGTCGATATTTGTCGGGCGGCTACTTGGTCTTCGCTCCACACTTTTTCCAGACACTATAGGATGGATGTCCAGGCTCGCAGGGATGCTGTTGTGGGGGCTTCGGCCGTCATTGTGGGTCTAGCGGGTCCCTCCCTGGGATGAGTACTGCTTTGGTACTACCCTCTTGTTCCGGACTGGCCCGGAGAGACGAAGAGGAAGAAGAAATTAGGCCTTACCTGCTAATTGTCTTTCTTTGAGTTCTCTCCGGGCCAGTCCGGGACCCACCCGGATATTCTTAGTGCTGTATCAGTTCGCTTGGTTGTGTGCAGTCCCTCGGTAGTTTCATGCCCCCCTTCCAGAGGGATGTTCGGGGCAGGGATGTTCAAAGAATTTCATGGTGTTCCTGCTCCGGAAACAGCTCGACAGGTTACGGGGGGGTTCTGCGGTTCTTTTGTTTACAAAAAAAAAAAAAAAAACCAGAATAATTGACGGTGTATATCTCTAATGCTCTCCGCACCTGCTGCCTGTTTTCTGGGGCACTGCGGTTTTTGGAGCCGATCAGTGTTCGCGAGTTGCGGCAGGCTCTGTTTCCTGGCGGTGGTGTGTACTCTTTCTGGTCTTGTGTGTGCTTTTCCACTGCTTGTTCACCGTTAGACTGAGGTTGGCCACTAGGGGGAGCCAGATGCTAGTTCATGGAAAAAGGTTTCAGCATTCAGTCCTCAGCTGCTGGAGAAGGTTGACAACCCTCTTGTTCCGGACTGGCCCGGAGAGAACTCAAGGAAAGACAATTAGCAGGTAAGGCCTAATTTCTTCTTCTCATGCATAAAGCCTTTTGCTTGAGGCAACATAGGGAGGAGGGATCAGAGAGAATCAAAGAGAAGGCACAGAACGTGTCTGTCCAGAGTTCACAGCACAGGATCAGCTCGAGGAACCAGGGCCTAGTAAATGCAGATTAAAGGAGGACCACAGGGAAGGGGGTCCATACCCTCAGATTGGAAGATCCAGAGGCAGATCTGGAGCCCGGGTCAGATTTGAAAGAAGGCCAGATACTTCCAGAGGGAAGAATTGGCTGTGCAGATAGTGCATTCCACCAAAGCCCTTAATATTTATTTATTTAACATTTTTTTCTATACTGTCTTTCTACTAGTCAAGACTGTTTACAGAGAACTCGGTGTAGAAACGTTAACAGTTACAGTGAGATATGACAGCAGAGGTGCCTGGAGAGAAAGAGCCTTTAGAAGACCTGCTCTTCCATGCAAAAAGCCTTTCCACAGCACAGAGTGGTCTGGTAGATGATGCAGGATGAATGGGATGCTCCAGAGGCCTTGCTTCGTGGCATGAGGACTATGTCCCGCCTTTACCCATTGCAGGAAAAGGACAGAGACTATTTTGCGCATACCTAAGGTAGACGCTGCGGTCTCAGCAGTTATTAAGAAGACAATGATTCCCATAGAAGGTGGTTTTGGCAGTCAAAGATGCACAGGATCGGAAAATGGAGACACTCCTCAAGCAGGTCTTTGATATCAATGCCCTATCTTTATAGGCGTCGATTTGTGGTGCCTTTGTGGCTAGGGCGTGACTGCACAGGGTATATTAGTGAGCTCTGAGGACGCTAGTCCTCAACCGCCGGAGGCTGCCAAGCTGGAGTCGGGAGCAGCATACCTGGCAGATACGTTCTATGACTTTGTTTGCTGTTTGTCAAAGGGCATGGCCTCCATGGGGACTGCGCGGCACTACTTGTGACTGTATAATTGAGCAGCAGATGTTTCCTCCAAGTTCCATTTCAGTAAGCTCGAGAAATTGGTTGAAGAGCTCAGCAAAACAAAAGGGGGCAGACTGCCAGAAGGTAAGCAGAAGCCGGTTCGTTCCTTGGCTCCGAGGCGAGGACAGCCCAGGGATTTCAGGAGGTTTTGCACAGATTTGCACCTTATCAAAGGACGGTTATGAGGCTTCAGGGGAGCAAGTCAAGGGTTCTTCACCTTGACCTCCTAGGGCCCTAAAAAGACCCAATGATGCAAGGCAGGTCCAGGCGATGTGGTTCCCATGTGTGGTCAGCTATGGGATTTTTGTTTCGAAGCCTAGACCCAGGCTCACTTCCGAACAATGGGTTCTGCAGGTCATCGAGCAAGGTTACTCCCTGGAGTTCGCACTGCCTCTCCGGGAGGCCTTTGTCAGCTCGCCCTGCAAGGCGCCAGGGAAATACCAGGCGGTACGATGTTCATCTCTCTTCCCTTCAATCTGTTCAACACTGCTGCATGGCTAATCTTCCGCCAGCCTCATCATGCTCATATTACTCCTCTTCTCAAGTCATTTCATTGGCTCCCTATCCGTTTCTGCATCCAGTTCAAACTTCTTTTGCTGACCTATAGGTGCATTCACTCTGCAGCTCCTCACTACCTTTCCTCTCTTATATCTCCCTACACCCCTCCCTGGAAATTCTACCCTTCTGGCAAATTGCTTCTATCTGTGCCCTTCTCTTCTGTTGCTAACTTTAGACTTCACTCCTTTCACCTTGCTGCTCCTTATGCCTAGAACAAACTACCTGAGTCTATATGTCGGGTGCCTTCTCTGGCCCTTTTCAAATCCAGGCTGGAAATTCACCTCTTCGCTGCTGCTTTCGGATCTTGATTCACCTGATCTCCTTTGCGTTTCTTACCATTTCCCCTAGATATATCCCTGTCTACACCTACTGTGTTGTGTGTCTTGACTAGATTGTAAGCTCTGATGAGCAGGGACTGTCTCTTACATGTCTGTTCAGTGCTGTGAATGTCTTGTAGCGCTAAACAAATGCTCAGTAGTAGTAGTAGACATTGCAGCGACTAATAGACTTGCGTGCAGTAGTAGAGGTTCTGCGAGGCCAGTGCAGGTGTAGTCGATACTCCATTTATTTCGTGGTTCCAAAAAAAGAGGGATCTTTTTCCCGATTTTGGACCTCAAGCGCGTATATCAATGCCTGAGTGCCGCATTTCCACATGGAGATACTTCCATCAGTTACCGTGGAAGTTCGGGAAGGGGAGTTCTTAACCTCACTCGACCTCACAGAGGCTTACTTACATATTCCCATTTGAGAAGAACATCAGCAGTATCTGTGCTTTGCAGTGCCCATGAGACATTTCCAGTTTCGGGCAGTGCTGTTTGGTCTTGCAACGGCTCCTCAGACTGTCCCCAAGATCATGGTGGTGGTAGTCGCCGCACTACACCAGGAAGGTGTTCTGGTGCATCCGTATTTGGACGATTGGCTCCTTCGAGCAAAATCCAGAGAAGAAAGCAATACAGTCCATGGAGAAAGTCATCGCTTGTTAAGAAGACCTGGGTTGGGCGGTAAACATGGTGAAGAACCCACCATCACAAGATTTGGACTTCTTGGGAGCCCGATTCCAGACTTCGCTAGTCTGTGTATCCTTACCGGTGGAGAAAGCTCACAAATTGCAACAGCAGTCAGATGGTTTTGCCAAATGTGGGCACCTGCAGCTTGGCATTATCTGCAGCTGTTGGACCCCATGACAGCCTCAATAAAGATGGGCTCTGACGCATATGCGACCGTTGCAGAGAGCATTGTTGATGTGGTAGTCTCACGCCCATTAGTATGTCCAGCAGTTTCTCCGATGGTGGCTGCAGCCTGCAGACTTGTTGGCAGGAATGCCATAGGAAACCCCATAGTGGATGCTACTCACAACAGATGCCAGTCTGTGAGGAGGGGGGACATACTGCGCATTCAACTTTGTTCAAGAGCTCTGGTCCCCAGAAAAAAAGGGGATAGTGCAACAACTGGCTCGAACTTCAGGCAGTGCTCTGTACACTCCAGAAATTTCGGTCCTTCCTGGAGGGAACAGCAGTGAGAGTGTTCTCCGAAAATGCCACTCAGGGAGGCATAAGCAACGCGCACCTGCAGGAGGAATTGGAGTCCCTGTTGGATTGGGCAGAGACTCATCTGGTAGCAATTTCAGCAGCACATGTAGCCAGCAAGGAGAACATGGAGTCCAACTATTTGAGCAGAGTGTGGATAGATCCGGGAGAATGGACGCCCAACGATGTGATTTTTGCGCAGTTATTCAGGCATGGGGGGCCACTGATCATGGATCTCATTTCAGTCTTTCAGTCAGCAAAGGCATCTCGGTTTTACAGCAGGTGACAGGAGCACATGTCGGAAGAGCTCAATGAGCTGGTGTAGCAGTGGTCCACGCAGGACCTGCTCTATGTGTTCCACCCTAGGCGCTCATAGGTTGGGTGATACAGAAGATAGAGGCTCATCAGGGTCTCATGATAGTGATTGCTCCAGATTGGCCGAGGAGGTCTTGGTAGGCCGATCTGATGCGATTGACAGTGGCTTCTTCCTAGCGACTACCAGTGAGGGAGGATTTGCTCTTGCAGGGGCCGATCCAGATGCCTCAAGTGGAACAATTCTTGTTTATGGCATGGCTCTTGAGAGGCTTCTGTTGAGGCAATGAGACTATTCAGATCCAGTGATTGTGACTTTGCTAAAGGCTTGTAGGTGGTCTACCTCATTGGCATAATGCGCATCTGGAGAATTTTTGAGAACTCGTGCGAAGAGGCAAACTGTCCTCTCCATGCAGTGGTACCAGAGGTGCTCATTTTTCTGCAGCAGGGTCTGGACAAAGGCTTAGCTTGTAGTTCATTGCGGGTGCAGGTAGCAGCCATCTCCGGTTATTTGGGAGCCCACCTGGATGTCCAGCGGTTTCTACGAGTGATGAAATAGGTACGACCTCTGGTACGCTTGGTGGTTCTGCCCTGGGATCTGAATCTTATGTGGTCGGTGTTGACAGAATCTGTTGTTGGTGTGTTCATTGAAGGATCTCACCTTAAAGACCATTTTTTTCTGGTAGCAATATGCGCAGCAAGGAGGATCTCGGAGCTGCAGGCCCTGTCCTGTCCTGTCCTGTCCAGCTCCTTTATTGATGGTGTCAAAGGAGAAAGTGATTTTGAGATTGTTACCCTCGTTTCTGCCTAAGGTGTTATCGTTTTTTCACATGAATCAGTCTGGGTCACTTCCTGTGTTTTCAGAGGCAGTCGCAGAGTACTTTAAGGGATCCGCTCCTGAGGTGACTGGATGTTTGTTGTGTTCTCCATTACTATTTCAAGAGGACAAGAGACTTCCATGAATCCGACTGGTTGTTCGTCTTATTTGTGGGGGCTGTGATGGGGAGAGGCAGCATCAGGGGGCCTCCATATCTAGATGCATATGGGGGGCCATGGCTTCATGCATCATTGTGTCCTCCCTCAGAGTTTGAGAACTCATTCAACCAGGGCTCAGGCTTCAGTCTGGGCTTAAGCCAATATGGTGCCACTAGGGGACATTTCCAGGTGGAAATGTGGTCATCTTTGCATTCCTTTGCAAAACACTACCGTTTGGATGTGCAGGCACTAGGGGATGCCCATTTTGGTTCGGCAGTGCTCGAGGCCGGGCTCGCGGGTCCCTCCCAAGATTAGAACTGCTATGGTACATCCCACAGGTTTTGGGATTGGACTGGAGGGACGGTAAGAAAGAGGAAATTAGGTCCTACCTGCTAATTGATGTTTCTTGAGGAACTCCAGTTCAGTCCCGGAGACCCGCCCGTGTGGTGGCATGCTGCCGTCGTTCCCAAGCTTGAAAAAAGTTCATCATAGTGACATAGCTCAGAATTGCAGAATTGCAGTCCAGCAGCGGAGAGACACTGAGGTCTGCTTCAGCAAAATAGTGAAATAACAGGATTTGAGGGGACAGGCTAGTTTGCCCGGCCCAGTGCCTCGAGTGGCAAGTTCCATTTCCCTTTTGACAGGTGAGCCCTTCTTTATGTTTGGGGGAGGGGCTCCCAGGAGTTTTGCATGGGGATTCGTTGGTTAGTTTCAGAATGGTTTTTTTTTGCTCTTATTGTAATGTTCTTACTTTGTTGCTCCTGTGAGTCTGCTTTGTCAATAGGATACTGGAGGCTGGTGGGAGATGCTGGCTGCTTATCCAGGGTGATGTCATTAAATTGTGACATGCTCAGTCTCCAAGCTGCTGGAGGGGTGAGACAATCCACAGGTTCCGGGACTGGACCAGAGTTCCTCAAGGAACATCAGTTAGCAGGTAGGACCTAATTTCCTCTTTCCTCTGCCCTGCGGCTGTCTGATGCTGCTTTGACAGAGCAGGAGTCACAAGTGCATCACCTCTTTCAGGGGGTTTGAAAACCCTCCAGGGCGATTCCTTTCCTCGAGGTTCTTATGGGCGTGATGCACAAGTAATAGGATTCTCCAGATGCTCCATTGAAAGGGGACAGGGTCATGGGTAGGCTCTATGCTGTCTCTCAGGACGACCTTACTGCCTAGATTCAATTACACCAAGTGGCTGTGCAGGTGATGGATGTCACTAAACACACTACCTTCCCGGTGGAGGATGATGCAGCCCTCAAAGACCCAGTGGATCTCAAGGTTTAAAATCTCCTGAAGGGCCAGTTTTCGACCGCCTCTTATTCTCCAGATAGTGATTTCCGAGTTGGGTTTGCTGTAGTGAGACTGGTTAGTTTAATCTACGCTCCTGCCGCATGGAACTCCCTACCAACCAAAATCCGAAACAACAAGGACCTCTCCTCATTTAGAAAACAATTAAAGGCCCACTTATTCAGAGAACACTTCAGGACAGAGCAGAACACCATACAGTGAACACGTACCCACACTAACCACCAGAGAAATACGGACGGTGAAGCAAAGGAGAATTGTAGATATGTTAAGAAAACCTGATGCATATCAAATCAGGAATGTAAATAAACAAAAAACCCCTCCCTGGTGAAGGTATAACAGGCCCCCCCCCCCCGCCATTGTAAATAAGTTATCCCTTACTTCAATGTATCTATTGTTTTTTGTGATCCACTTTGACCTGGTGAAAAGTGGTATATAAGCATAGCTAAATAAATAATCTCTGTGGTGAGTAAACTATTGGAAATGCCGCTGAAAGAGAAAATAGTGAGGTTTCTGGAGTCCAATTGATTATTGGATCTGAGGCAGCATGGATTCGCCAGAGACAGGGCTTGTCAGACAAATCTGATTGATTTCTTTGACTGGGTGACCAGGGAGTTGGACCGAGAGAGAGCCCTAGATGTGGTGTACTTTAGATTTCAGTAAAGCCTTTGACACCGTTCCGCAGCACAGGCATCTTATAAACAAACTGAACAGCCTAGAGATGGACACTAATGTTACTAATTGGGTTAGAAATTGGTTGTTGGAGGCGACAAAGGGTACAGGCAAATGGAGCTCACTCTAAGGAGAAGGAAGTTACCAGTGGTGTGCCACAGGGATCTCTTCTTGGTCCGATTCCTTTTAACATCTTTGTTGTGACATTGCGAAAGGGCTATCGGGTAAGATTTGCCTCTTTGCGGATGATACCTGCATTGGAGTAGACATCCAGGAAAGAGTAGATAATATGAGGAGGGATCTAGCTAAGCTTGAAGAATGGTCTAGAATTTGGCGGTAGAGATTTAATGCTAATAAATGCAGGGTCATGCATCTGGGCTGAAAAATTCAAGGGAGCGGTACAGTGCAGGGGGTGAAGTACTTCTATCCACAAAAGAAGAGTGGGACCTGGGTGTGAGTGTGTCTGATGATCTTAAAGTAGCTAAACAGGTAGAAAAGACGACGGCGAAAGCTAGAAGGATACTTGGGTGCATAGGGAGAGGAATGGCCAGCAGCAAAAAGGAGGTGATAGTGCCTTTATATAAGTCTTTGGTGCAACCTCATTTGGAGTATTGTGTGCAATTCTGGAGACCGCACCTTCAAAAGGATATAAACAGGATGGAGCCTGTGCAGAGGGTGGCTACTAAAATGGTTAGTGGTCTTCATTATAAAGCATCTGAGAACAGACTTAAGGATCTTAATATGTATACTTTAGAGGAAAGGCAGGATAGAGGAGATATGATAGAGATGTTTAAATACCTCTGTAGCATAAATGCACAGGAGACAAGCCTCTTTCGTTTGAAAGCAAGCTCTGCTATGAGGGGACATAGGATGAGGGTGAAAGGGGATAGACTCGGGAGTAATATGCAGAAATATTTCTTTAAGGAAAGAGTGGTAAATGTGTAGAACAGTCTCCCAGTGGAGGTTGGTAGAGATGAGGACAGTATCTGAATTCACAAAAGCATGGGACAAATACAGAGGATCTCTAAAGGAAAAAAGGGGACTATTGTAGTAGTTGATATGG
The DNA here is from genome assembly GCA_033557465.1 of Ichthyophis bannanicus. Lineage (NCBI taxonomy): Eukaryota > Metazoa > Chordata > Amphibia > Gymnophiona > Ichthyophiidae > Ichthyophis > Ichthyophis bannanicus. The sequence continues at coordinate 920,955,285 of CM066032.1, read as the reverse complement.
AAGGGTACACTAGATAAGCCATGTGGTCTTTTTCTGCCATCGTGTTTCTCTTTCTATGTATCATATCCCCCATCTTTCCTCTCCTCTAGGGGGCTATACACAGTGGCTTCTCCTGATGATGGATGCCAGTATATTCAACTGGGGAGCCCATTAAGAGGGGAAAACAGTCCAGGGTTGCTGGAACAAATGAGAGCCAGCTTAGCCCATCAACCGACTGGAGGTAAAAGCCCTTTGCTTGGTTCTCTTGTGTCTCTGGAACTTTGGTAAGGCAGTTTCAATCTTCTCAGACAGTGCCACGGTGGTAGCCTGTGTCAGTAAGCAAGGGGACACGAAGAGTTCCAAGATTGCCCAGGAAATGACCCTCCTGTTCTCCTGTGTGGAGCAGAATCTTCTGATCCTCTCAGTGCAGCATATTGTAAGAGTAGACAATGTGGAAGCGGACTATCTCAGTCAATACACCCTCAATCCGGAAAAGTGGTTATTGAGCCAAATGGTGTTCCAGAGAATCCTGAACAGGTGGAGTCACCACGAGATGGATCTGATGGTGACTCAAGCCAATGCCAAGATGCAGCGGTTCTTCAGCTGCTGTAGAGAGGCAGGCTCTGAGGGCATGGACTCCTGGTTCAACCTTAGTCAAGGCAGGTTCTACTGTATATGCTTCCTTCATGGCCTCTCATAAGGTAAATGCTATCTCCAGGAACAAGCAGGAATGTAGTCTTCACATATGGGTATCGTCGGTACCGACGGAGCCTGCGCGGGAATGCTCCCCAGCGTCCAATTAGAAAACTTTTGGGAGCATTCCACAGAGCCTGCGTGCTGCCTTCCTGGCTTTCCCAACTGCCTCTCTCCAGTTCTTCGTTTTCCGCGGAGCCAGCAGGTTACCTGTTACCGCAGAAATTATTTTCTTATTGTCCTTTTTTGTGGTCGCGTCTGCCTTCGACGCTATACCGGTACAGCCGGTTCTTTTGTTCTTCCTTTTAAAAAAAAAAAAAAAAAAAATCTTTTTTCCAAACTTTTCTTCCTCAGGTGCACGCGCCATTTTGGGCCTTAGGCCCAAAATTTCCTTTATTATGGAAAAACCCGCTTCGGGTTTCAAGAAGTGCACCAAATGTGGCGGTACCATTTCCGTCACCGACACCCATGAGTGGTGTCTTAAATGTTTAGGTCCTGACCACTCCATTTCGGAGTGTATGGCCTGTGCCATGATGTCCAAGAGGGGTCGACAAAACCGAGCTGCTAAGCTCAGCACCCTTTTTCCCTCTGATGCAGCCTCTGTGGCATCGACGTCTTCAAGGGCTTCGTCTTCCTCCCATGGATCTCGGGTAACTAAACATAAGTCTGGCCGGTCCTCAAAGGGTAGATCTCCTTCCAAGCATCGAGATGCCTCTGGCATTGCCCTTGAGGGTTCTGTACTGGCAAAATTGCCCCGGCAGGAGGCTTTGGCTTCCAAAGCATTATCAGGGCTCCAGGAGGTTCTCGAGGCGTCAACCTCGGCAGAACTACTGGTACCATGCTCTGGGGTACCGGCTGCTTTCTCCGGTACCGATACCCAGGCATCGGCAGCATCGATAGACCAGAGGTTCCTGGCTATTGAATGCAGTCTGGCGGCTCTCCTTGCGGCATCGACACCCTCGGAACCACGTCAGACAGTTCAACCGGAACCGGCAACGACACCGGTACCGGTACGACAGCATCGACATCGGTGTCGGCATTGCCGGCACCCAGTCATGCTATGCCTTCCGGTACCGATACACCGGTACCGATTCCCCCCCGACACCGACTTCGGTCGGTACGGGTATTGTGCTCTACAAGAGCATCCGGACAGAAGGTACTTTGAATCCTCGGAGGAGTCTGAGGATTCTGACAGCTCCGTCGGTACCGGAATACTTCTCCCGGAGGAGCCTTCCTCTCCTAAACGCAGGATGTCTCCTCCAGAAGATATCTCCTTTCAGGATTTTATCAGGGAGGTGGCTCGAGATCTGTCCATTGCTGTGGCTCCTGAAACAGAGCCCAGGGCAAAGGAGTTGGAGATTCTACAATATCCCAAGGCTCCTAAGGAAGCAGCTACTTTGCCTATTCATGAGGACTTACATGATCTCATGTTGAGAATGTGGGAAACACCTCTTACCACCTCTCCTCACTCTCGTAGACTGGATACCATGTATCGAGTACCTCCGTGTCCTGGCTTCCAGAAAACTCAGCTTCCTCACCACTCTATTGTAGTGGAATCAGCTATGAGAAGGATCAGAAGTGCAAAGAGGCATGCCTCTAATTCTCCAGGACGTGAGTGTCGAACTTTGGATGCCTTTGGACATCGTACTTTCCAGGCATCCATGCTTTCTGCCAGGATCAGTTCCTATATTTTATATATGGGAATGTTCCTTAAGGAAGTCACAGGAGATTTAGAGGTTTTGAGCCCTCTTCTTCCTGATGATAAGAGACAGGATTTTCTCACACTGGTTAAACATGCCCAGGATGTTTCTAAGTTTGTCAGTTGTGCAGCTTTTGACTGTTTTGAGTGCATAAGCAGAACCTCTGCCATTGCCATAGGTGCACGTAGAATTGCCTGGCTCCAGGCATCCAATTTGGAGCTCTGGGTGCAGGACAAACTGGGCAATATCCCTTGTACAGGTGAGAATCTATTCAGCAAAAATTGGCAAGAGAAAGCCAATGAGTTGGATGCTGACAACTCCACTTTGGATAGATTATCCAAAGCCACAGCTGATCCTGCAAGGAAGAAATCTTTCAAGAAACCATTCTCCAAAAAGAAGAGGTTTTATCCCTCTTATTCCCAGCAGGGACGTTCTGCAGGTCAACCTGCCCGAAAGAGTCAGCAACCACCTAAACAAAGGAAAGCAGAGACTGCTAAGCCTCAGCAGTCTCAGCCTCCACAAGGCCTTTGACTTCCATCTAGAGAACTTAGCCTTCCTGGCTCTCAATGGACCAGAGCCTTCCACCATTCCAGGAAGGTTGTGTCACTTTGCCCCCAGATGGGGGCAGATAACAGCAGAACATTAGACTCTCTCCATTATAAAAGAGGGGTACAAGCTTCACTTTCTCTGCATGCCCCCTCCCACAATGCTAAGACAGTTCAATTCAATTCTTACCGACCCATGCCAGAATCCAACATAATATCATAATCACGACCTTCAAAGCCCTGAACAATCAATCACCCGCAGCTATCACTGAACTATTACGCACTTCACCCCCCCAATAGAATCAGAAGATCCGCAGCAATAAACACCCTAATTGTCCTGAAAGAAATAGCGAGATGCACAAAGGCAACATCTAAAAGAGCCTTCAGCATTTATGCCCCAAAAGCCTGGAACGCCCTCCCACCAGACTTGAGAGCTATCACCAGCTTAACCCAATTCAGGAAAAGGCTCAAGCACTGCCTATTCACAAGTTACTTTCCGGTGTAGATTCCATAGGGAAATACACACACCATGCATATAACCAGAGATTTTCGACTATGTGAATAACTGTAGATAGTTACCCCTGTTCTTCCAAGTTTCAACTCCTGTTAAATGTAAAATACACTACAGTTTACCCTGTATGTATATGTTTGTTCAATGCACACCGCGCTGATGGTAATAGCACGGTATAAAAGAAATGTTAAATAAATAAATAAGACAAAGTAAACAAATGTTGTTGGACAGATCAAGATAGGGCGAATCAGGAACGAAAAGCAATAGTGAAGAGGTGGGATTTCAATCTGGATTTGAAGATGGCCAGAGAGGACGCCTGATGCACAGAGACAGGTAGACTATTCCAGGCGAAGGGTGCAGCCAGTTGAAAGGAGCGAAGTCTAGAATGGCAGTACGAGTGAAAGGCATAGATAAACGAAGACTATTAGAAGAGCGAAGTAAGGAGAGATAAGAGACGAAAGGTACTGGGGGGCAGAAGAGTGAATACATTTATAGGTTAGCAGGAGGAGTTTGAATTGGATATGGAGACGGATGGGGAGCCAGTGAAGCAACATGAGAGGAGTGATGTGGGGAAAAACGAGACTGGCGGAAAATCAGTCGAGCAGCAGAATTTTGGATAGACTGAAGGGGAAAGAGGTGGTTTGCAGGGAGGCCGGCAAGAAGAAGGTTACTGTAATCAAGGCGGGAGGTGATTAAGGAGTGGACAATCATTTTAGTAGTGTTAACAGAAAGGAAAGGGTGAATTTTGAAGATATTGTATAGAAAGAAACGGCATGTTTTAGCAATAAGTTGGATATGTGAAAAAAAAGAGAGAGAGAAGTCAAAGATAACACCGAGGTTACGTGCCGAAGAGACAGGAAGGATTACAGAGTTATCCACAGAAAGTGAGAAAGGGGAAAGAGGTGGAGAGGCATTCGGGGGAAAGATAAGGAGTTCAGTCTTGGCCATGTTCAATTTTAAGCGGCGGTGGGACATCCAAGTAACAATGTCAGAGAGGCAGACTGTGATCTTAGCCTGGATTTCAGGAGTGATAGCAGGTGCAGAAAGGTAGATTTGAGAGTCATCAGCAAAGAGATAAAGAGCACCAAGGGAAGAGATAAAGGCACCAAGGGATTGGGTATAGAGCGAGAAGAGGAGCAATCCTAGGCGGAACCCTGAGGTACACCTACAGGTAGCAGGGTTGAAGAGGAGGAGGAGCCACCGAAGGGCACACTGAAAGAGCGATGGGAGAGATAGGAGGAGAACCAAGATAGTACAGAGCCTTTGAATCCAAGTGAGGACAGGGTGATAAAAAGGTTGTGGTTAACAGTGTCAAAGGCAGCAGAGAGATCAAGAAGAATGAGGATAGAATAAAAGCCTTTGGACTTTGCCAGGAACAAATCATTAGAGACTTTGGTAAGAGCTGTTTCAGTGGAATGTAGGGGATGGAAGCCAGATTGTAAAGGATCCAGGAGGGCATGAGAGGAGAGGAAATCGAGACAGTGGTGGTAGACTGCACGCTCAAGTAGTTTAATGATGAAGGGAAGGAGAGAGATAGGTCAACAGTTAGAAGGACAAGTGGGATCAAGTGAGGGTTTCTTGAGGAGGGGTGTGACCACAGCGTGCTTGAAGTCAGAAGGGAAGGTTGCGTTGGAAGTCAGAAGGGAAGGTTGCGTTGCGTTGAGAATAAGAGAGATGGAAGGGACGATAGTGAAAGAGATGGAACTAAGGAGATGGGTGGGGATGGGATTAGATGAGCAGGTAGTAAGTTTAGAGGAAGAAAGGAGGAGTGAGGTTTCCTCATCAGGAACCATAGGGAAGGAAGAAAGGGTAGCAGAAGTGAGGGGGGAGAATTGGGAAATAGGGGGGATAGAAGGGGGGTGGGGAAATGGAGGGTGATTTTGTGGATTTTGTCATGGAAGTACTCAGCCAAGGTTTGGGCAGGAAGGGAGGGAGAAATCAGAGGTGGAGGCACACTGAGGAGAGAATATAGACAGACAGGTGTGTGTGCACACACACAGAAGAGTTGAAAAGAATTATGTGATCAATGCTCTGCATGCTTTCACCACTTATTTATTCTTAGAACCCAATGGATAATGGAAAGAATTATATATAAGGGGTTGAGAATGTCTGTCTGACTGGAGGGAAAATATTTAATGGAACTGGATCAAACTTGGCATGTGTGAAAATCTGATTTAAAAAATCAGGTTTTAATATGGGCCGGATCAGACTGGGATTCTAGAGAAATAAGCTCCCCCAAAAAGTGGCCTAATGCATATCTCCAGGAACAAGCAGGAATGTAGTCTTCACATATGGGTATCGTCGGTACCGACCGAGCCTGCGTGGGAACGCTCCCCAGCGTCCAATTAGAAAGCTTTTGGGAGCATCCCACAGCACCTGCGTGCTGCCTTCCTGCCTTTCCCAACTGCGTCTCTCCAGTTCTTCGTTTTCCGCGGAGCCAGCAGGTCGTCGTTCCTGTCACCACAGAAAATTTGTCCTTATTCTTTTTCTTTTTTGTGGTCGCGTCTCCCTTCCTCGACGCTAACCGGTACTGCCCGTTCTCCTTTTCTTAAAAAAAATAAAAAATACTTCGTACTTTTCCCTTTTTCCCAGGTGCACGCGCCATTTTGGGCCTTAGGCCCAAAATTTTTTCCATCATGGAAAAACCCACTTCGAGTTTTAAAAAGTGCACCAAGTGTGGTGGTACCATCTCCGTCACCGACACCCATGAATGGTGTCTGAAATGTTTAGGTCCTCCATCACAGAATGTATGGCCTGTGCCATGATGTCCAAGAGAAGTCGACAGAACCGAGCTGCCAAGCTCAGTACCCTGTTTCCCTCTGATGCAGCTTCGGTGGCATTGACGTCTTCCAGGGCTTCGTCTTCCTCCCGTAGATCTCAGGTAACCAAACATAAGTCTAGCCGGTTCTCAAAGGGTAGATCTCCTTCTAAGCATCGAGATGCCTCTGGCGTTTCCCTTGAGGATTCTGCACCGGCAAAGTTGCCCCGGCGGGAGGCTTCGGCTTCCAAAGCATTATCGGGGCTCCAGGATGTTCTCGAGGCCTCGACCTCGGCAGAACTACTGGTGCCATGCTCTGGGGTACCGGCTCTTTTCTCCGATACCGACACCCAGGCATCGGCAGCGTCGATAGACCAGAGATTCCTGGTTATTGAACGCAGTCTGGCGGCATCGACACCCTCGGAACCGTGTCAGACAGTTCAACCGGTACTGGCACCGACTCCGGCACCGGTATCGGTACCGTTACCAACAACATCGGCATCGGTATCCGCATTGCCAGCACCCAGTCATCCGATGCCTTCCGGTACCGATACACCGATACCGATTTCGGTCGGTACGGGTATCGGGCTCTTCAAGAGCATCTGGACAGAAGGTACTTCGAGTCCTCAGAGGAATCTGAGGATTCTGACAGTTCTGTCGATGCGGGAATACTTCTCCCAGAGGAGCCGTCCTCCCCTAAACGCAGGATGTCTCCTCCAAAGGACATTTCCTTTCAGGATTTCATCAGGGAGGTGGCTCGAGGTCTGTCTATTACTGTAGCTCCTGAAACAGATCCCAGAGCAAAGGAGTTGGAAATTTTACAATATCCCAAAGCTCCTAAAGAGGCAGCTACTTTGCCCATCCATGAGATCTTGCATGATCTCATGCTACAAATGTGGGAGATGCCTCTTACCACCTCTCCTCACTCTCGTAGACTGGATACTATGTATTGAGTCCCTCCTTGTCCTGGTTTCCAGAAAACTCAGCTTCCTCACCACTCTATTGTAGTGGAATCAGCTATGAAAAGGATCAGGAGTGCGAAGAGGCATGCCTCTAATCCTCCAGGACGTGAGTGCAGAACTTTGGATGCTTTTGGACGTGGTACCTTCCAAGCTTCCATGCTTTCTGCCAGGATCAGTTCCTATATTTTATATATGGGAATGTTCCTTAAGGAAGTCACAGGAGATTTAAAGGTTTTGAGCCCTCTTCTTCCTGAGGACAGAAGGCAGGATTTTATCACATTGGTCAAACATGCCCAAGATGTTTCTAAATTTGTCAACCGTGCAGCTTTTTGACTGTTTTGAGTGCATAAGCAGAACCTCTGCCATTGCCATAGGTGCACGTAGAATTGCCTGGCTCCAGGCATCTGATTTGGAGCTCTGGGTACAAGACAAACTGGGCAATATTCCTTGTACTGGTGAGAACCTGTTTGGCAAAGATTGGCAAGAAAAGGCCAATAAACTGGATGCTGACAACTCCACCTTGGATAGATTATCCAAGGCCACAGCTGATCCTGCAAGAAAGAAATCTTTCAAAAAACCATTCTTTTCTAAAAAGAAAAGGTTTTATCCTGCTTATTCCCAGCAGGGATGTTCTGCAGGTCAGCCTGTCCAGAAAGGTCAGCAATCACCCAAACAAAGAAAAGCAAAGACTGCTAAGCCTCAGCTGTCCCAGCAGTCTCAGCCTCCACAAGGCCTTTGACTTTCAGCTAGAGAACTTAGCCTTCCTGGCTATCGTTGGACCAGAGCCTTCCACCATTCCAGGAAGGTTGTGTCACTTTGCCCCCAGATAGGGGCAGGTAACAGCAGAGCATTGGACACTCTCCATCATAAAGGAGGGGTACAAGCTTCATTTTTTGAGCATGCCCCCTCCCACAATGATAAGGCAGTTCAATTCTCAGACCTCTCTCATCAACCTGTTAGGTCAGGAGGTCACTATGCTTCTTGCCCAAGGGGCAATAGAAGAAGTACCCATCCATCAACAGGGTACAGGGTTTTACTCCCCCTATTTCCTTATCCCAAAAAAAACAGGGGGATAGAGACCTATTTTGGACCTCAGAGAATTGAACAAATTCCTGTTCAAAGAGAAATTCAAGATGATTTCTCTGGGAACTCTGCTACCATACCTTCAGAGTCAGCATTGGCTTTGTTCTCTAGATCTCAAGGATGCGTACACCCATGTTCTCATCCATCCAACTCACAGAAAGTTCCTTCGGTTCCTTTTTCAAGGAAAGCGCTACCAATACAGGGTGCTTCCTTTTGGCCTGGCCTCAGCACCAAGAGTGTTCACGAAGTGCATGGCTGTGATAGCAGCATTTCTCCGCACTCTAGGAATATTCGTCTTCCCCTACTTAGACGACTGGCTCATTCAAGCCCCAACAGAGTCAGAGGCCAGGACTTCTCTATCCTGCACAATGCGTATCCTTCAGTATTTGGGTCTGGTCATAAACATCCCAAAATACAGTCTAACTCCCACTCAGTCTTTAGAGTTCATAGGAGCTTTGCTGGATACCAGAAAGGCAAGGGCCTATCTCCCCCAAGCCCATTGCCTTCGCATTGTGCAGTTAGCTTCTCAAGTAGTGCTGAAGCCTCATCTCACTGCCTGAGAAATGCTACAACTACTAGGCCACATGGCATCTACCGTGCATGTGGTTCCTTATGCTCGCCTCCATATGAGGGCAGCCCAGTGGACTTTATCCACTCAATGGACCCAGGCATCAGGATGCCTGTCAGACAACATAGCAAGTACAAATCGCCTTATTTTGTCCCTCCATTGGTGGCAGTCCACTCAAAAACTGTTGCTGGGGTCCCCATTTCAACAACCCTTACCCCAGGTGACTCTCACAACAGATGCTTCTCCGATGAGTTGGGGAGCTCATCTGCAAGACCTCTCCACCCAAGGCACCTGGACTCCACAGGAGACTCATCTACATATCAATCTCTTGGAGCTCAGAGCAAACTTCCTTGCTCTTCGAGTGTTCCACACCCTGCTCAGCTACAAGACAGTCCTCATTCATACAGACAATCAAGTAGCCATGTTCTACGTGAACAAGCAGGGGGGAACAGGCTCTCTGTCGCTTTGCAACGAAGCTTTGTGACTATGGGCCCTTGCCAGAGAGCATCTGATTCATCTCCTGGCAGTATATCTTCCAGGCATACAAAACTCTTGGGCAGACAGACGCAGTCGAGTTCTGCTTCCACACGAGTGGTCTCTGCATGCAGACCAGGTGGCCAAGATTTTTCAAATTTGGGGAACCCCGGACATAGACCTCTTCGCAAGTCCGTGGAATGCCAAACTTCCCCAGTTCTGTTCCAGAATTCCGGCTCAGGGGGCTCAGGCCAGGGATGCTTTCCTCCTTTACTGGGGTCAAGACTTCCTGTATGCCTTTCCACCCATTCCCCTAATTCCCAAAACCCTGTTCAAGCTTCAGAGAGACAGAGGCCATATGATTCTCATAGCTCCACATTGGCCACGGCAAGTGTGGTACCCTCTGCTTCTACATCTCTCTCAAGCTCCCTCCCTGGAGTTAGGGTCTGCTCCAAATCTCCTATCTCAGGAGGACGGAACGTTATGGCATCCCAATCCCCAGTCTCTGCATCTCAGGGCTTGGTTGCCGAAGGGCTAGATCTCCATGATCTTAACCTCCCTCAGCAAATAAAGGATATCCTTTATGCTTCCACAAGACGCTCTTATGCTTTCAAGTGGAGAAGGTTTACCATATGGTGTTCGCAGAAGGGTCTTAACCCCATTGCTGTACCTCTGGAATCATTACTGGAGTATCTCCTTCATTTATTTAATGTAGGACTTAAGACTAACTCAGTAACGGGTCCATTTGAGTGCTATTGCAGCTTCCTTCAAGCCCGTAAATGGACAACCTGTTTCCTCCCATCCTCTTATAGCAAGATTTATGAGAGGCCTTCTGCTAACTAAGCCTCCCATTAAGCCACCACCTGTGGCATGGGACTTAAACTTGGTACTTGGTCAGCTCATGAAGCCACCTTTCGAACCCTTAGCTACTACCTCCTTGAAATTCCTTTCTTGGAAGGTTATCTTTCTCATTGCAATCACATCAGCACGTCGCATCAATGAGTTGCAAGCACTAATGGCTGATCCACCTTATGCAAGGTTCCATCATGACAAGGTAGTCCTTAGGACTCATCCACACTTTATGCCAAAGGTGGTCTCGCCTTTTCATCTAAACCAAGCGGTCTACCTACCTGTGTTCTTTCTAAGGCTTCATGCATCAAATGCAGAGAGGAATCTTCATACTTTGGACTGTAAAAGGGCTTTAGCCTTTTACTTACAAAGAACACAGCAACATAGAAAGTCCTCTCAGCTCTTTGTTGCTTTTGATCCTTCTCATTTGGGACTTCCAGTCTCCAAGAGGACACTATCTAACTGGATTGCTCACTGTATTTCCTTTGCCTATCAGAGTAAGAATCTTCCTCTGGAGGGCCATGTCAGAGCTCACAATGTGAGAGCCATGGCAGCTTCAATGGCTCATCTGCACTCTGTGTCTATCGATGACATTTGTCGAGCAGCCACCTGGGCCTCGGTTCATACCTTCACAGCCCATTACTGCTTGGACAAGGACTCCCGCCGGGATGCCTTGTTTCATCAGGCTATTCTCCAACACCTGTTCCATACCTAGTCAACTCCTATCCGCCATCCCTGGTTGGATGCCAGAGATCCAGGGGGGGAAGTGGAGCCCTGTCCGGGGACACACAACTTCTGGGGTCTCTCCCTGGCATCTAAAGCTAGGGAGTCCCCATATGTGAAGACTACATTCCTGCTTGTTCCTTGAGATAGCATAGTTACTCACCTGTAATGGGTGATCTCCGGGAACAGCAGGAATTTAGTCTTCACAACCCACCCACCTCCCCTAGGAGTTGTATCTCTCTATCTGTCTCTTTCCCTTTCCCTCTCTCTCTCTTTGTCTCAGCTTTAAAACTCAACTGGAGAGAGGCAGTTGGGAAAGGCGGGAAGGCAGCACGCAGGCGCTGTGGGACGCTCCCAAAAGCTTTCTAATTGGACGCTGGGGAGCGTTCCCGCGCAGGCTCCGTCGGTACCCATATTTGAAGACTAAATTCCTGCTTTCTCCAGGACCAAGCAGGAAGTCAGCCCTCACATATGGGTTTCATCGGCTCCGATGAAGCCCCAGCGGAGCATTTCCCCAGCTTTCTAAGAAAGCCTTTGGGAATGCAGGCACGCATGCGCGGTTCCCTTCCCGCCTGAAGGTGCCATCTTACCTCAGTCTCTCTTTTTCCGAGAAGCCCACCGGACGTGCGTCCTGTCATCCTGGATAAAAGTTTGATTTTTTTGGCGATTCTCGCTATTTTTTCTTCCCGGTTCGACGCCGGTTCTCCTCCTGCCGGGTTCGGTACACCGGTATCAAGCCCGATTCTTCTTTTTCGTTTTTTGCCCTTCGTGGCTGGCGTTCGTGCCCTTTTTTGATTTTTCCCTGGAAGGCCGGTCCTTTGACCTCGCGGGGACTCTTTTTTTCCCCGATGACTTCCAACGGTTTCAAGAAGTGTGATCGGTGTAAGAAGTTAATGTCTCTCACCAACACACACGACTGCTGCCTTCGGTGCCTCGGTCCTGATCACGACCCTAAGACGTGTGGACCATGTGGGAAGATGTCTTCCAAGGCACTGCGAAGTCGCCAGCAGCAGAAATAAAGGCTTTTCTCGGACTCAGCCTCCGGCCGGGCCCGGTCCTCGTCTGAGGCCTCGACATCTCGGGATTCGGATCCCGAGCACTGTCGTGGCTTCTCGGACAGGGGGTCCCCTGACCGGGAACGCAAGAGGAAGAAGCGTCATCGTCGGAGGAGGTCCCTGGCTCCTCGAGGGCCAGGTCTGAGACCCCAGACCGTCGACCCGGGCCCATGGAACAAGAGAAGCCTGCCAAAGTTCCTCGCGTGGAGCCGGAGTCTGCTGGACACATAAGCTCTGTGGTCCTCGAGGACTCTCCTCCCAGAGAGCCGACGTCGGGCCCGGCGCTGCCGGGGCCCGAGTCGGTGGCTGCTGCGACTCCCGAGCTGAGTCTCAGGATGACAGCCTTGGAGAGCAGACTGTCTGCCTTCATGGAGCAGCAGCTTGCACTGATGGCCAGCCTGTCTGGCGCATCTGCCCCAACCACCGGGATGTCGAAGTCGACCCCGGAGACCGAGTCCATCATGGCTCGAAGTCGACCTCGGTCGGGGTCTCCCTCAACCTCCCGTTCGGGACCAAGGGCGTCGACGCCGGTGCCTCCGGCGTTGGGGCGGGTGCTCCAGGGCCCCTTGGGGTCGGATCCTGACTCCTCATCGGACGAGTCCGCCTGGGAGACGGAGGATGAGGAGTCCCCCGACACATTCAAGACTCGGTGCGTCCCGTCGGACTCACCGCAGTCTGAGCCCCGGAGTAGATCCCCTCCGGAGGACACCCGGTTCTCGGAGTTTGTCCATGATATGGCCACCGCGTTGGCTATTCCGGCGGACCCCGAGGAAGAGCCTCGAGCTGAATAGCTTGAAGCCCTGCAGTACGACTCTCCTCCGAAGGAGGCCTTTACTGTCCCGGTTCCTCCGATGCTGGAACGGCTCCTCTTCCGTATGTGGGAGGCACTGGCCTCGGCAACGGTTCTACGCAAGCGAGTCAATTCGATTTATCGTCTCAGGAAGAGCCCTGGCTTTCAAAAGGCGCAGCTACCACACCACACCATTCCATGGTGGTGGAATCGGCCATACATCGACTGAAAAGTCAGAAGATGCACTCTGCAGTGCCACCCGGCAGGGAGGCCCGGAACCTCGATGGTGTTGGAAGAAAGTGCTTCCAGGGCTCGATGCTTGCTTGCCGTGTCCAGTCTTACCAGCTGTACATGGGCATGTACTTGCGAAACCTGGCCAAGGAGTTGGCCAGGTTCTCTGCTGGTCTCTCCGGGGAGCCCTTGCAGAAATTCAAGTCCTTGTCCTCGGGGATTCGGGACTGCTCAAAGTTCATGTCCCTTGCCGCCTACAATGGCTTCGAGGCTTCGGCCCGGGTTGCAGCAGCCGGCATCGCGGCTCGACGCCAGGCATGGCTGCAGTCATCAGACCTCGAGCCATGGGTTCAGGACAAGTTGGTCGATGTCCCTTGCCGAGGTGAGAACCTTTTTGGCAAGCCCATGGCCGAGAAGGCCGCACAGCTCGAGACTGAGCACCTTACATGGACAAGGCTGTCTAGAAAGACCTCTGCCCCTTCTCATAAGAAGAAGGCCTCGGGTAAGAAGCCCTTTTACCCGAGAAAGGGCACTGCCTACAAACAGTACCCTCAGTATCAGACTGCCCAAGCTGCCCCTCAGGGTCAGCAAGCCAAGGGGCAGGGTAATGGGCCCCATAGGCAGAGGACCCCCAAGCCTCCGGCCCCTGCTCCCACTCAGCAGGGTAGGGGTTTTTGACTCCTTGAGCATAGCCTCTCCATCCCTGCTCTCCCAACCCTGCACAGGAGGTCGCCTCGCACTCTTTGCCCACCAGTGGCCCCACATCACTGGGGACAGTTGGGTGTTGAACATAGTCCACAGGGGCTATGCACTACATTTTCACCAACTGCCTCCTCCCTACTTTCCAGGGGAGCCTCCCAGGTCTCCCCTGCATACTGTCACGGAGACCCTGAGTAGAGCCTCTGTGGACCCAATAGGCCAATGCCTAGGGTATTGTGGTTTTAATAAACTGCTTCTCTCCTTTAAACAGAGTCAGTCAGTCAAGTGATTAAAGCAAAAATTAGGGTTTTATTCCCTTTCCCGGACAGAAAACATTCTTTGCAAAAGCACACAGGACAAAAACAGAAATTGAACGAAAATAGCTAGAACATCTCTTCTTCTTTCCTTGTTCACGTCACAAGGTCACATTGGCTGAAGTTAACACAAAGAGGTTATGTCATCTGATAGACAAATCGTGCAGTCCATTGGCTCAGGGTCTGTACAACTGTTAACACTCTCCCACTGCATTAAGCCTGGACCACTCCCAATATTCTCCTTATCACATTCCTTACATGTGCTGGAGCATGGCTTATTCTCTTGTGGCTGATAAACCCCTTTTCTTCCAAGGTACTTATCAAAGTCAGGGTTATAGAAACCTGGTACAGATAATGTCTCTTTCTGGTTTGCCTCTCTTGGCTCTCTTAGTAGGAAGTCTGAGTATCTTTCTGAGTTAAAACCCTGCTCAGGGCTGTGCCCATTAAAACTTCCAGCCTCTTCTCTATAACAATAAGGCTTCAAGCTTGTTACCTTCCTGCAGGTTTTGAAGTCCGCCTTGGGCTTTCTTTCCCCTGGCCCAGTTCCTCCAGCTTGAGCTAGGTTCCTCCATGGCTCATGCAATCCCTCAGAGACACTGCCCCACTTCCTGCTCGTGTGGGAATCCTCCCTAGGACTGTCGTTCCAGAGACCAGCTGCTCTAACTGCTCCCTTGGTCTCTCCTGGAACTTCCTCTGAGAGCTTTGGGTCCTCCCAGACCTCCAAGACCTCCCCTGGAACTGGAACTTCCTCTGGGACTCTCAACTCTTCTCCAAGTCTTTCTCTCGTACTCCTTGCTCTTGCTGTTCTCCCCACTTCCTGGTTCTGACCAGGAACTTATATACCTCCTCTCTCTGCACGTTAAGTCAGATTCTGAGGCCGGGTGATCCTGATGAGTTTCTGTAATTCTACCTGCCTCACTACTAGAGAAGGGAAACTTCATTTTAAACCCTTTCTGCTTTACTTGTGCTGATGGCACTGGCTGCTCAGCTGTTTTTACCCACGCTGAGTCTTCCTGTCCAGCCAAGTTTGAGGTAAGCTCTTCCTTTTTACTAGCCCCTACAGGCTTTCTATAGTCCACTGCATCACAATACAGATCTTCTCCTCCAGGAGCTCCAAGGTCTGTTGGTGGACAGGGCGGTGGAGCCTGTACCTCCCCACCTGCAAGGTCAAGGGTTCTACTCCAGGTATTTCCTAGTACCCAAAAGAACCGGTGGCCTTCGACCTATTCTGGACCTCAGGAACCTCAACAAGTTCCTGGAGAAAGAAAAGTTCAAGATGCTTACTCTTGGAACACTTCTGCCCTACCTCCAGCAGGGAGATTGGCTATACTCCTTAGATCTGAAGGATGCGTACACTCACATCCTCATTCATCCAGACCACAGAAAGTGCCTCAGGTTCATTGTGGGAGGAAACCATTATCAGTACAGAGTACTACCTTTTGGCCTGACCTCTGCTCCCTGGGTCTTTACCAAATGCCTGGCAGTGGTGGCGGCCCACCTGAGAAATCAAGGCATCTTTGTCTTTCCCTATCTAGATGACTGGCTCATCAGGGGGTCAGACGTTCCAGGAGGCCCGACAGGCCACTCTCAGAACTATTGCTCTTCTTCAGAGCTTGGGATTTGTAATAAACCTCGCAAAGTCCATTTTATTCCCCTCCCAGAACTTGGAGTTCATAGGGGCAAGGCTAAACTCTGTCCTGGCAAAGGCATTCTTGCCAGTAATCAGAGCCCAAAGACTGATGGACTTGGCAAATCAGTTTCTCCGCCGGTCAGTGGGCTCCGCCAGACTCTGCCTGAGGCTACTTGGCCACATGGCTTCGACAGTTCATGTAACCCCCAATGCCAGGCTCCATATGCGGCCTGCACAATGGTGCCTGCGGAACCAGTGGTCTCAGGCCACAGGCAGCCTCAGAGACAGAATAAAGGTGTCCAAACCATTTCTGGACTCCCTCAGCTGGTGGCTGCACCCACCCAATCTACTCAAAGGGGTACCCTTTCAGATTCCTGGGTACACAGTGGTACTAACCACAGACGCCTCCCTGCAGGGCTGGGGGGCTCATTGTCTGAGCAAGTGCACCTAGGGCCTGTGGTCTCCTTGGGAGGCGGCACAACAGATCAATCTCCTGGAACTCAGGGCTATTCAATTAGCACTCAAAGCTTTCTCTCCTACCCTGGCTCATCAGTCTGTCCTGGTTCAGACAGACAACCAGGTGGCAATGTTTTATGTGAACAAACAGGGCAGGACTGGGTCCAGGCTCCTTTGTCAGGAGGCACAGGCCCTTTGCTCATTTGCCCTCAAGCACAACATGATCCTCAAGGCTGTGTACCTTCCAGGCCAGGAAAACCGCCTGGCCGACAGGTTGAGCAGAATTCTGCAGCCCCACGTGTGGCAGCTCCATTATGATAGTTCAGAAGATTTTCCTGAAATGGGGACTTCCATCCATAGACCTGTTTGCCAGTCCACTGAACAAACAGCTGCCAAAGTTCTGTTCCAGACAACCGCATCCTCTGCGACTAGCAGCAGATGCTTTTCTCATTCCCTGGTCTCAGGGCCTCCTGTATGCGTTTCCTCCTACGCCTTTGGTGGCCCGAACTCTGTTCAAGATTCTTCAGGACAAAGCCTCAGTCCTGCTGGTGGCTCCCAAGTGGCTGAGACAGCCTTGGTTTCCACTTCTCCTTCAACTGGCGGTGGATCCCCCACTGCCTCTGGGGTTGCAACCCGACCTTCTCTCCCAGGATCAGGATTCCCTTCTGCACCCCAATCTCAAAGCTCTCAATTTGATGGCCTGGAGGCTGCAAGGGTAGTTTTGGCTCCCTGGGGCCTCCCTCCGGAAGTTGAAGAGGTTGTCCTAGCCTCTAGGAAACAGTCCACTAGGAAAACCTATGCTCTCAAATGGAAAAGGTTTTCTGTCTGGTGTCAGCTACGTACAGAGGATCCTTTGTCCTGTACTGTACCAGTAGTGCTTCAGTATTTACTGCACTTGTCCAATCAAGGACTTAAGTCCAATTCTGTTCGTGTCCACCTCTCAGCTCTAGCAGCTCACCACTCTCTGGTGGAAGGACATTCTTTGTCGGTTCACCCCTTGGTGTCCCGGTTTCTCAGAGGCTTGCTCTTGCTCGAGCCTCCCATCCGTCCTCCTGCTCCTGAGTGGGAGCTGAATGTGGTCTTGCAGCAGCTGACTCGCCCACCCTTTGAGCCGATGGCTACTTGCCCTCTACGCTTCCTATCCTGGAAGACACTCTTCTTGATAGGCCTTACCTCGGCTAGGCGAGTGAGTGAGCTTCAGGCCCTGGTCTGTGATAGGCCTTACACTCGCTTCTATGGGAACAGGGTAGTCCTTAGGACTCATCCCAAGTTCCTCCCAAAAGTTGTCTCCTCCTTCCACCTTAACCAGGAGGTGGTTCTTCCAACATTCTTCCCTAGGCCTCATGCAAGCCAGGCTGAAGCAGTTCTGCATACCCTGGACTGTAGGAGAGCCTTATCCGTCTACCTTGACCATACGCAGGGGCATAGAAGGGCTACTCAGCTCTTCGTATCCTTTGACCCCAATAAGTTGGGGTTGCCTGTGTCCAAGCGTACCTTGTCCATCTGGGTTGCTGACTGTATCACCTGGGCTTACAAGGCGGCTGACCTTCCTTTGCAGGGTCGGGTCATGGCCCACCGTGTCAGGGCAATGGCTGCCTCAGTGGCTCATCTCTGCTCTGTGCCCTTGGTAGACATCTGCAGGGCTGAAACTTGGTCTTCAAGCCAGACGTTTGCGGCCCATTACTATCTGGAGAGGGAGTCCCGTAGGAACAGTGCTTTTGGCCAAGCAGTACTCCGGAATCTCTTTGAGATTTAGGCAACTCCTGCCCTCTGTTGGGCTACCGGTGGAGGTTGTGTCAGTGAAACGCCTTTCTTTGCTGCTGAGACTAGAGGGAGTTCTCTTGTTCAGCCTGGGTTCCTCGGTAGCCCAGAGCTAGGGAGTCACCCATATGTGAGGACTGACTTCCTGCTTGGTCCTGGAGAAAGAGTAGTTACTCACCTGTAACAGGTGTTCTCCAGGAGCAGCAGGAATCAGTCCTCACAACCCTCCCTCCTCCCCTGGGAGTTGCAATTGTACATAGTTTGTTTTTTCATTTTTGTGTGCTATTCTTAGCTATGTCATTTGACTGAGGTAAGATGGCACCTTTAGGTGGGAAGGGAACCGTGCATGCATGCCTGCATTCCCAAAGGCTTTCTTAGAAAGCTGGGGAAATGCTCCGCTGGGGCTTCATCGGTGCCGATGACACCCATATGTGAGGACTGATTCTTGCTGCTCCTGAAGAACACCTGTTACAAGTGAGTAACTACTCTGTTCCCGAAGATCACCTGTTACAGGTGAGTAACTATGCTTTCTCTGAGAGAAGCAGTTCTAACTTCTGCAGCATAGACACTTTAGAAACAGCGAAACATAAACAAATTGCCTTCTCCAACCCTGCACCACTACTTCTACTCCTCCAAAACTACTTCCCACAGCTGCGTATTGCTCCCACTACTATTCCTCACCCCCACCCCCAAATAATTACTACGCTACCTCCCCAAAACCACCTCTTTCTATTTTTCCTCTAAATCAAAGACATATACAGAAGGTTGGAAAGAATTCCATGACCTATGGTGCACATGAATTCCCCATTTGTTACCAATTTGATCAAATGTTTTGCATCGTTACTAATATGTGAACTTGAATAAATTTTGAGATGTCCAGCTTAAAGTGGATAAATCCTGAGCAAAGTTGTACCTATAATGGTTAGTTTCTTTGAAACTGGGGCACAAGAGATTGGGATTTGGCAAATGCATAACTGAAGCTTCTATAACAATCTGTGGAAAGGAACTGCTACAGTATCTTTGAGAGGATCGGTTACTGAAGTAGATGGAAGATACCCATGCTAGGGTCCTTCCCTTCTTGAACAGAAAATAGGATCTGTTCTGCCTTTTTCTTAATGAAAAGAGGACGGGCCACATCCTAGAGCCAGGGACTTACTTCCTGGAATAACTGGTAAAGGATCTGATAGAAGGCCAGAGGAGTATATTTTCAGTGATGCTGCCTCTAAATATTAGTGATGTTCCCTCTAAACATTGTGCGGAGAATTGTACATGTTAGGGGAATGAGATGAAAGGCTATTTTAGTAGTCTTCTCATATGATTTTTGTGAGGTATTGTATTTGTGAGGGATTGATTTTTGTGAGGTATCCTGAGGTATTGACTTCTCTTGATGCTGAGCCCACAGGATACAATCCATCATGTGCTGTGCTGATCTAGTAGGACTGACATTCCCTGCACCTGGCTGACGTAGCCTGCTCATCTTCCATGGCCACTCTCTCTCCTAGTCAAGGGGACTGCTGCAGCTCCCAGGGCCACAATCCAGTGCTGTATGCCTTAGTCTCTTGGAGCCCTATGGTACACTCAACAATCTGCTTTTTTGTCTCATAGATCATCAATGTAAATCTGATTCAACCAAGCTAGTCTTGGTACCTATTAAAATAGCTGATGTGCTCACTGCTGTCTCAAAAGCATCATATATTGATAAAATAAAATTGCAACCACATTCTTCCACTTCACCAATGTATAATTGAAATTTAATCTTCTGGTCCTGCATCAGGTTTTCTGCATATAAACCCAGCTTTTGAATATACCAGTATGTGTATTCCACCATGCTAGGCTGAAAGCAGCAACTTGAAACACTTTTTTATGCTTTCCAACCCAGTGGAAGTTGGAAAGAATTATACATAAAAGGTTGAGTGTCTGTTTGAGGGCAAAAATTCACCAACCTCATAAACTGTCACCCCTGATTGAGCTGGAACTCCTCCTACTGTGGCAGCAGAATCCCCCAGTTGAGCACTTAAAGATGATGTGGTTCTACTGTATAGAGGCTTCGGTTTGAGGTGAATGATCTCATCCATAATCCACTGTCCTGGGCTGTAATTATCAATCTTTCATCCTTAGGTTTTAATTTATCCATAACATTCATTTGCCGTGGTTTGATTGATAAATGGTTTTGGAGTAACACTTTGCATTCTCCAGGAACAAGCAGGAAGTCAGTCCTCGCTTATGGGTGACGTCGGCACCGACGGAGCGCGCGTGGAGCAATTCCCCAGCTTTCAAAGAAAGCCTTTGGGATTGCTGCCACGCATGCGTGGTCCTCTTCCCGCCCAAAGGTGCCATCTTGCTCAGTCTCCCTTTTTCTGCGGAGCCCTTCGGACACACGTCCTTGTCCCTCGGAAAAAGTGTTTCGTTTTCGGCCTCTGGCCTGTGTCTGTTCCATCCTTCCACTGCTCTTCCTTTTCCCTTGAGCGAGGGGACATCCTTTCATGTGAAATTTTCCTTTTGCGGACTTCACACCCTTTTTTCCCTCAACCGCTGGCCACAAAGGTCTTCGACCTAGCAAGGGCCTTTTTGCCCCAATGGCCACAGGTTTTAAAAAATGCGACAGATAGAAACATAGAAATATGATGACAGAAAAAGACCACATGGCCTATCTAGTCTGTCCTTCCATATCAACAACTACAACAGTCCCCTTTTTACCTTTAGAGATCCTCTGTGTTTGTCCCATGCTTTTTTGAATTCAGTTACTGTCCTCATCTCTACCACCTCCACTGGGAGACTATTACATGGATCCATTACTCTTTCTGTAAAGAAATATTTCTGCATATCACTCCTGAATCTATCTCCCTTCACCCTCATCCCATGTCCCCTCGTAGCAGAACTTGCTTTCAATTGAAAGAGGCTCTCTCCCTGAACATTTATGCCACGGAGGTATTTAAACATCTCAATCATATCACCTCTATCCCGCCTTTCCTCTAAGGTGTACATATTAAGATCCTTCAGTCTGTCCTCATATGCTTTATAATGAAGACCACTAATCATTTTAGTAGCCATCCTCTGCACTGACTCCATCCTGTTCACATTCTTTCATCCTTAGGACCGCACCGGTCTCCAGAATTGCACACTATACTCCAAATGAGGTTGCACCAAAGACTTATACAGAGGCATTATCACCTCCTTTTTTTCTGCTAGCCATTTCTCTCCGTATGCACCCAAGCATCCTTCAGACACAACCACGCCTAGGTCCCGCTCTTCTTTAGTGGACAAAAGTACTTCACCCCCTATACTATATTGCTCCCTTGGATTGCTGCAGCCCAAATGCATGACCTTACATTTTTTTAACATTAAATCCTAGCTGCCAAATTCTAGACCATTCTTCAAGCTTAGCTAGATCCCTCCCCATGTTATCTACACCTTCCTGGGTGTCTACTCTATTGCAGATTTTGGTATCATCCGCAAAGAGGCAAACCTTACCCGACAGCCCTTCCGCTATATCACTAACAAAGATGTTAAAAAGAATCGGACCAAGGACAGATCCCTGGGGCACACCACTGGTAACATCCTTCTCCTCAGAGTGAGCTCCATTTACTTGTACTCTTTGTCGCCTCCCACCCAACCAATTTCTAACCCAAGCAGTAACTTTAGGGTCCATCCCTAGGGTGCTCAGTTTGTTTATAAGTCGCCTGTGAGGAACAGTGTCAAAGGCTTTACTGAAATCTAAATACACCACATCTAGAGCTCTCCCTCGGTCCAACTCCATGGTCACCCAGTCAAAGAAATCAATCAGATTTGTCTGACAAGACCTGCCTCTGGTGAATCCATGCTGCCTCAGATCCTGTAATCCGCTGGACTCCAGAAACCTCACTTTTTTCGCTTTCAGCAGCGTTTCCAATAATTTACTCAGATGCTCCAAAAACATGTCGCTCACTGACACCCATGACTGCTGCCTTCGGTGTCTTGGGGCCGACCATGACCCGGAGCTCTTTGCAAGAAATTGTCCTCCA
Source organism: Ichthyophis bannanicus (assembly GCA_033557465.1). Classification (NCBI taxonomy): domain Eukaryota; kingdom Metazoa; phylum Chordata; class Amphibia; order Gymnophiona; family Ichthyophiidae; genus Ichthyophis; species Ichthyophis bannanicus. Next base: position 920,933,503 of record CM066032.1, on the reverse strand, counting down.
AAGCCCTGTCCGGGTGGTCTGAGACGGATATCGTCTTCACCTGGACAGGCTCCCTCCTTTCTCCCCAGCAGAGCCTACTTGGCTCCCCTCGCACCAGACTTACTTGCATCGGGATCTTTTCAACCTCCTAGCCCAGTGAGTGGTTGAGAAGGTACCGCTGCACCTTCGAGGCCATGGGTTCTACACCCGCTACTTCCTCGTTCCGAAAAAGACAGGGGGCCTACACCCCATCCTTGACCTCCGGAACCTAAACAAGTTTCCAGTGCGGGAGAAGTTCAAAATGTTATCGCTTGGCGTCCTACTGCCCTTCCTTCAGCAGGATGATTGGCTATGCTCCTTGGATCTCAGGGACGCTTACGCCCACATCCTATTCCACCTCTAACACAGGCAATATCTGCGCTTCAGGGTGCAGGGGGAGCACTACCAATACAGGGTGCTCCCCTTCGGGCTTGTGACTGCACCGTGGGTTTTTACAAAATGTCTCTCCACGGCCGTCGCCTCCCTCAGGCGGCAGGGCATACCCGTCTTCCCCTACCTCAACGACTGACTCGTCACGGGGACCTCGGCCGGTGAAGCCCGCCTGGCGGCAGCGCGCACAATCCTTCTCCTCAAACGCCTCTGCTTCTTAGTCAACTACCCCACACCTCGAACCGGTGCAGACCTTGGAGTTCATCGGCGCACAACTCGACCCGGAGCGAGCGACCACCTTCCTACCCGAGGACCGGGCAAACCGTCTCCGGGCCATGGCTGCCCAGGTCCAGAACAGGGCTTGGTTTACGGTACGGGCCATGCTGCGTCTCCTAGGACACATGATCTCCACCGTCCATGTGATCTCCCATGCCCACATGCACATGTGGACAGCCCAGTGGTGCCTCAGGGTGCAATGGAGCCAGGCCTCCGGCCACTTCAGAGACCCTATCCGGGTCTCCTACAGTCTCCACAACTCCCTGGATTGATGGTGGACTTCCGAAGCCTCCTTCGGGGAATGCCCTTCCAGACCCCACAGCACGAGCTCATCCTAACGATGGATGCTTCCCTGCTGGGTTGGGGAGCCCACTGCGGCACATTGTTTGCCCAGGGGCAGTGGTCGCCCGAGGAGTCTCAACAGCAGATCAACCTGCTTGAGCTTCGGGCGGTCCAATGGGCCCTAAGGGCCTTCGAGGGCTGCCTGAGGGGGAAGTTGGTGCTCATGCAGACCGACAACCGGATAGCCATGTTCTACATAAACAAGGAGGGGGGAACAGGATCCCGCATCTTCTGCCGGGAGGTGATCCTCCTTTGCTCCTCTGCGTTTCGCCGGAGGATGACCCTACGAGCAGTCTACCTCCCAAGCCAGGAGAATGTCCTCACAGACTAACTCAGCAGTATCCTCCGCCCACACGAGTGGCGCCTGGATCCGGAGGTCACCAACCTCTTGTTCCATTGATGGGGGACCCCATCCATGGACCTGTTCGCCAGCCCGGTGAATGCGCGGCTTCCCTGCTTCTGCGGCCCAGTTCCGCACCTGAGTCGATGCGTTCCTTTTAAGCTGGACCTCAGGCTTCTTTATGCTTTCCCTCCCACTCCTCTCATTGTGAAGACCCTCCACAAGGTTCAGCCGGGACCAAGCTTCAATGATCCTCGTGGCTCCTTTGTGGCCTCGACAGCCTTGGTTCTCGCTTCTGCTCTGGCTCTCGCCAGAGCCTCCAGTCCCCCTGGGCTGTGCCCCGGACCTATTAACGCAGGAGGAGGGTCGTGTGCTCCACCCGAACCTGGCCCCGCTGTCCCTTATAGCCTGGTGGCTGAACAGGTCTCCTTAGCCCCGCTGCATCTCCCGGAGGAGGTCGAGGAGGTTCTCCTCGCATCGAGGAAGGACTCAATGAGACAGACATATGCCTTTAAGTGGTGACACTCCTCGGGGTCCTTCATTATCTCCTCCTCCACCTCTCAAAAGCAGGGTTGAAATCCAATTCGGTCAGGGTACACCTGAGCGCCATTTCGGCAAACCACTTCCCCATCGAGAGGAAACCCCTCTTGGGGCAGCCCTTGGTCTCCCGCTTCATGCGAAGCCTCTTACTTTCCAAGTCTCTCATCTGGCCTCCTCTGGCGGAGTGGGACCTCAATGTAGTGCTCATGCAACTTACACGATCACCCTTCAAGCCGATGGCGACGTGCTCGCTTTGGCACCTCTCCTGGAAGGTGGTCTTTCTGGTGGCTTTGACTTCGGCTCACTAAGTCAGCGAACTTCAGGCCCTCATGGCTGAGGCGCCCTATACCAGGTTCTATGGAAACAGGGTGGTCCTCCTCACCCACTCCAAGTTCCTACTGAAGGTTGTCTCGGATTTCCATCTAAATCAGGAGATAGTCTTACCAACCTTCTTCCCGAGACCTCATACCGACCAGGCCTCAACAGTGTTACATACACTCGATTGCAAGAGGGCTCTTGCCTTCTACCTCCAGCGCACCCAGGCTCACCGCAAGTCTGGTCGGCTCTTTGTTACCTACGATCCCAATCGCCTGGGGCAGGCAGTCACCAAACGCACCCTCTCCATCTGGGTGGCAGACTGCATCATTGTCGCCCAGACGAAGGCGGGCACCCTGTTGGTTCAGATGGCATTCGGGCCAAGCGGCTTCGGTGGTTTCGCTGTGCTCAGTGCCTCTGTCGGACAACTGCCGGGCTGCGACCTGGTCTTCAGCGAACACTTTCACTGTGCACTACTGCCTGGAGAGGGAGTCCCGCCGGGACAGCGCCTTCGGCCAGGCTGTACTCTGTAATCTGTTTGGGGTATAAGCAACTCCTGCCCTCCGACCCTTCTTCGATGACTACCGAGAGCTTCCTGCTTGTTCCTGGAGATAGTGTAGTTACTCACCTGTAACAGGTGATCTCCGGGAACAGCAGGAATTGAGTCTTCACATATAGGTATCGTCGGCACCGACGGAGCCCGCGCTGGAATGCTCCCTAGCATCCTATAAGAAAGCTTTTGGGAGCATCCACTGTGCCTGCGCTGCTGCCTTCCCACCTTTCCAACTCTCCCTCTTCAGTTTTTAGTTTTCCACAGAGCCGATAGGCAGCAATTCTTGTCACCGCAGAAAATTTTCTTTTTTGTGGTCACGTCTGCCTTCCTGTCAACGCTCACACCGGTACCAATAGTGTCTTCTTTTTTTTTTTCTTCTTTCTTCTAAAAAAAAAAGCTTTTTCTTGAGGGTCTGTCCCTTCTTTGTGCCTCGGCGCCATTTTGGGCAGTAGGCCCTGTTTTCTTTCAAAATGGAGAAACCAACTAGTGGTTTCAAAAAATGTTCAAAATGTAGCAGTACTATTTCTGCTACCGACACCCATAACTGGTGTCTTAAATGTTTGGGCCCAGACCATTCACCATCGGAGTGTCTCCTCTGCAGAAAGATGACTAAGAGGGGCCTGCAGAATAGAGCTGTGAAACTCGGCACTCTTTTTGCCTCAGATGCAATGTCTGGCATTGACGTCGTCCAGGGCTTCATCTTCCTCCCATGGATCTCAGGTAACCAAACCCATCCACCTCCAGAGAGCTCTTGGTGCCATGTTCTTGGGTCCTGGCCCACTCTGCCGGTACCGACACCCAGACATTGGCAGGCTCCATGGATCAAAGTATCCTAACCATTGAGTGGAGTCTTGCGGCCTTGTTAGCAGCCTCCATACCGCTAAAGCTGTTGCAATCGGTTCCGCAGTCATCGATACCGGTACCGGATGTATCTGCATCTACTGTTGCACCGCTCTCCACGCTACTGCCCATGCCAGCCCTAGAATCAGTGTCCGGCAGAGAGGGTCCGGTATCGAGGCAATCTCCAGGAACAAGCAGGAATGAGTCTTCACATATGGGTACGTTGGTACCGACGGAGTCTGCGCGGGAACGCTTCCCAACGTCCAATCAAAGAGCTTTTGGAAGCATCCCACCACGCCTGCGTGCTGCCTTCCCGCCTTTCCCAACTGCCTCTCCTCAGTTTTTGTTTTTCCGCGGAGCCGGCAGGACGTCCTCCTGTCACCGCAGAAAATTCTTCTTTTAATTCTTTAGTTTTCTTGTGGTCGCGGCTGTCTTCCCCGACGCCACTGGTACCGCCGGTGTTTCTTTTTTCTTCCTTGTAAATTTTCCCTTTAAGGGAATATTTTTTCTTCTGAATGTCTTACGGTTTTTCAGGCCTTCTAGGCCTCTCCATGTCCCTCATGGAACCGCCAGCCACTTTCTCCAAGAAATGTTCAAACTGTGGCGGTACAACTTTATTTTTAGACTCCCAAAATTGGTGTCTATCCTGTTTGGGTCCTGACCCTTTTCCTCCGGAGCCCTCGGGCTACAGTATTGTGAGAAGAGGTTTTCAACATCGAGTTTCACTCGATATGAGGTTTCCTTCCAACTTCAGGGCACCGACCATTTCTTCTTCTACACAGGATCAGGTAACCCACAAACAGTCTGTTAAGACTAGCCAACGCTCGAGTAGTAAGTCTCATGCACAGCATGTAGACGGCTCCGGCCTTGCCCTTGAGGGCCCATTGGCTTCAAAACCCCGGCGGGAGTCTTTGGCCTCCAAAGCCTATGTGGGGTTTCGGGTTGTTCCTGGGGCTCACCCCTCACAGAACATACCTGAGCCATGCCCGGTGGTGGCATCCGCTTCGAGCGGTACCGATACCCCGGCATCGGCACTGGTGTTGGACGTAACACTCCTCACCAGGGATCATCGTCTGGCGTCCTCGGTACCTACGGGACCGGTGGATACGTTCCAGACTGACTTTCCAGTATCGGTACCGGCACCGATACTACCACCGATGTCGGTACCCTCCAGACGTGCATCGATAGACTCGCTTCCTTCGATGCCGAGTCTGGAATCGATCTCTAGTCTGGAAGACTGGGTACCGACACGTCTTGGTACCGACACCTATTGGTACTGGACGCTCGGTACCGAGGGTGACTGCCGAAGGCTTTCGGTTACCTCGGTACCGATTGGGCTGTCACCGATTGCTGCTCCGATGTCGGTGTCGGGTGCGGTTCCGACAGCGGTACCGGTATCGGTACCGGTATCCACAGCAGCATCGTGGCCAGCTCCTTCCATGCTAATTTCAACAGGATCGCTCCCTTCTATACCAAGTTTGGAGTCGATACCTGGCATGGACGATGTGGTACTGACTGTCACTGGTCCTGACCTCCAGTACCAGCGTCCGTCCGTTAAGGATCCCATACTGCACCATGCAGGATCTTATATTCCTATATACTCAGATAGATCCTTCGGTGCCCAGGCTAGTTCTTCAGATCTAGCCTGTCCAGGGGAGGTTCTCTTTGGAGATCCTTCTTTTCAGAGTTTCCTCCTGGATATGGCAAGATCACTTGCCATTCCTATCCCTGGCCATGATCCTACACAAGGCTCTGTTTCTACCGAAGCAAAGGAGAATATAATGCTTCCTTTGCATCATTCCTTGCAGGATCTTCTTCTAGGAATGTGGGAAGCACCTTTAAGGGTACCCCCACCTTCCAGAGCAACTGATCTCCTATATCAGGTGCCCCCCTCTCCAGGGTTTCAAAAGACTCAACTTCCTCATCATTCTATTGTAGTGGAATCAGCAATGAGGCAGGTGAAGAGTAAGAAAAAGCACTCTTCTTATCTGCCAGGTCGTGAGTCTAAGACACTAGATGCCTTTGGACGTCAAACCTTCCAGACATCCATGCTTTCAGCAAGAATTCTCTCATATATTTTTTATATGAGTCTATCTCTTGAGGAGGTCACAAAGAAATTACATCTTTTGACTCCTTTTCTTTCAGAGCCCAAGAGTGCAGACTATTCCTCACTGCTTAGTCATATTCAAAATATCTCTTGGTTTCTTACTCGTGCTTCCCTAGACTCATTTGAGTCTGTTAGCAGAACTTCTGCTATAGCTATAGGGGCACGACGTAGAGCCTGGCTCCAAGCTTCAGACTTAGACAAATGGGCACAACAAAGACTGGGTAATACTCCTTGCATTGGAGAAAATCTCTTCAATAAGGAGTCTTTACGTCAGGTTACTCAGTGGTCCACTGACTTACCTGTTTCTAAGGGCTGTTCTACGCCTTCTTCTTTCCCAGTAGGTAGGAAATGTCCTACCAAACTTTCTTCCCCTAGGGGGAGAAGGTTTTATTCTTCTTCTGCCCATCATACAGATGTTCCCAAACAGGGGAAACATCGCCCTGGTCTGAAGAATCCAAACTCTCACCAGGCTCAGCAAACCCAGCAACCGCAGGGTTTCTGATTAATCATCATCATATTTTTGTGCCTCTTGGGGTTTAGAACCTGCAGTTGGCTTCTTCTCAGTAGAAGCCTTCCACTGTTTTCATTCTAAACTCTAGGCATGGATCTCTTTTCACAAGACATCCATTTTTTCTCTGTATATGAGCTCTTAGGATATTCATGCCTATATGTCACAGGTTTCTCCTCTTCTTCCTGCTAGGGAAAGAGGTTTAACAACTATCAAATGATAGTTTTCTGTACCAGCATGAATTTTTCCTTTCTACAGACTTACCACATTGTAAGTCTCCATTCAGCTCCATCTTCTCTACCCTCTTACCAAGCTTTCCTCTGTAAGAGGGGTACTATTACACTGGAGGGCTTCTTCTTCAGCCCCTCTAGTTTTGTCACTATTCCAGTGTGGAGCTTTCCTCTCTGAGTTAACTCCCTTCTTCATTTTTGCTTTGGGGCAGCTTATCAGACAGGTCCAGAGTTTTCTTACTCCTGTTCTGTCTGTTCTTCAATAGCTAACTTCTATATGAGTGCTTTTGAAAAACAGTTTCTGCCATCATCCCCTTTTTTTGATAATGTAAAATCGTGGCACCGCTATATTGATGATATATTTATGTTATGGCAAGGCAATCAAGCAGAAATATATTCTTTTGTGGACTGGTTAAATTCCCGTGATAAGAATTTAACATTCACCTTTGCGAGCCACAACCAACAGATCACTTATTTGGACATTTTGATAAGTCGAGATTCTGACAGCTGGAAAACTACAGTATTTCGCAAATCCACTTATAGGAACACATTTTTGCACTATTCGAGTGCGCATCCCACGGGGTTGAAGGATAGACTTCCCATATCGCAGTTTTTAAGGTACCGAAGAAATTGTTCCACGATAGCAGAGTACAAACAGGCTTCCAAATTTTTGAAGAGGAGTTTTTTGAGAAGGGGATATCCACAAGCGATAATTCATCGTGCCTATTGTCGGGCACTATATAACAACAGAGAGCTCTTATTAATCTCAAGGGATAAATCTGCTATAGGAGTGGATGACCAGACGGTTAACTTAGTTACCATTTATTCACCTTTTAGTACGAAAATTCAGAAAATCTTAAAAAAATACAAAACAGTTTTGGAAATAGTACCGGGTTTGCAAGATAAAGTGGTGCGGTGTGTCTGGAAGAAAAGCAGGAGTTTAAAAGAATATCTTTCTCCCACAGTATTACGACCATTGGATTGGGTCCCAATAAATGAAAAAATAGGAAAACATATGAAATGCGGCCATTGCAGCATTTGCTTAATTACATTGGAAATTTCAGAATTTATACATCGAGGGGAAACATATCATCTGCGACATTTTACCAATTGTGAATCTAAATCGGTAGTTTATGCAATACGATGTCCTTGCTCGCTTTTGTACATAGGGAAAATGATCCGAGCTTTTAAAACTCGTCTGAAGGAACACGAGAGTAGATTAAGATGCCGACGCACAGAAGCTCCTATTGTACAGCACTGTTTAGATTTTGGTCATAGTTTTGGCGTGCTACAATGTTGGTGTATAGAAGCAGTGCCACAAGGATCGCAAGGTAAATCACAAGAACAAACATTATCATACCGAGAGCAGTGGTGGATTCACCGTCTGAGGTCAGTTCAACCAGTGGGGCTTAACGTTAGCGTCGATTGGCTAACGTGTATCTGATAGGCTTCGATGAATCAGGTGTGTAGAAAAGTATTTAAACCTGAAACTGAACGCATGCGCGGCGTCTTTTGGTCAGAGTTCAGTAATGATAATCAGCGTTACAGACTGGTGAAAAATAATGAGAACCGGGATGCCAATAGAGGTAATTTGGTAATATAAAATGTAGTGATATATATATAGTGAGTAGTTCAAATTTATCAATTGTATTCAACCATGTAACATTGTTGTTTTCGTTTGTGTTGCTATAGAAAATACTACAAGGACATTGAAAAAATCGAGTATTCAAGTTGTCCCTAGGAGAAGTAACATGTTTATCCCCTTGATAAACCCAACAGGAGAAACGCCAGAGCACTTAGATTATTGAGGTGTTGGGGGTCTTTCACCATCAAGTTGAAAGGGGCGTTTGTTGGCACCATTCTGCATAAGATAAGTGGAGTGGTGACTGTTATTGAAAGTTTTTTAAGAAAATATAAAGATAAAAAAAGAGCAATACAGATGTTAAATAATTGAAAAAATATACTTGCCTATGGTCATTGATGTGAACAGACACTATATTGGGAGAGTTCAATAACCCATAAAAAAGTGTCAAATAATACCGTTTATCTGAGACCGCTGGCAAGTAAGAAAATGTGTTGAAACTAAAGATTTTTAATTGAGTGAATTTAAGTGTTTTTATTTGTGACTGTAGTTCACTCTTGAGATAGACCTGACACAGTTTTTTGTCTGGTATGTGGATGTCGGCATGAAGCATGGTATCATTTCCAGTATATAGTTAATCTTCGGGACAATAGTCATTTTAATTGTCTCTAAGCGGCCCCACCAGGAAAGAACCAGGGGGGACCATTTAGTAGTCATAGTCCTAATTTTGTTCAGCAATGAGGTAGCATTAAATCTGATCATTTCTTTGAGCGGGTGCAATAATATACCCCTAGATATTTGACCATTTTTAGATTCCCACATGAATGGAAATTCCCACATGCCCTCTTTGTGCACTAGTGAATTAAGTGGAAAAGCTACTGATTTTGACCAGTTGATTCTGTAGCCGGACAGGTGTGAGTATTGATCTATCTGCTCAAGCATGAATGGGACAGACTCCGGGGAGGTGAATAAGAGAAGGTCATCGGCATATGCCGAGAGTTTGATTTCCATATTAGCGACTGATGCCCTTGAATCTTCGGGCATTGTCTTAAAATAAGAGCTAAAGGTTCTAGAGCAAGATTAAATAAAATAGGAGAAAGAAGACATCCCTGCCGGGTGCCTCGACTCAGTTTGATGTCCTGAGATTGTGTGCCGTTCACACAATCAAGAAGCACATACTTCCAAAACTCAATCAACCTTCCTCCAACATCAATGACATGGTTACTACATGGAATGAAACCATCAACCAATACGCCAAACTACCAGCAGCCCACAAAAACCCTACAACGAATAATCATGCAGTGAAAAGACCATCTGCACCATGGATCTCCCCGGAACTTAGGAAATCTCTGACTCTCTTGAGGAAGCTTGAAAGAAAGTGGCATAAATCCCATAACCAATCAGATCAAAAAATATACTTGACCCATCTGGGAGTCCACCGTGAAGCAATATGGAACACAAGAAAAACATACCACTCAGAACTCCTCAACCGCTCACTAAACAAACCACGAGAACTCTTCAATCTAGTAAAGTCTCTAACCACAGAACTTTCACCACCGCAATAGGAACCCATACACCCTCAAAGATATGCCAACTTTATACAATCCAAAGCCATCAGAACTACAACTTCTTCCTCCCCAAGTCCCCCCCAACAACATACACAACATGTTCCTCTCCTTCATCGCCCTCAGCAAAATGCGTTGAAGACATTATCATCAAAATGAATACCACCACAGCACCTAACGACCCCTGCCCAGCACACTGGATAAGAGCTATGCGCTCCGACTTCAGCCCAATCATAGCAGAAATAATAAACATGTCCTTCTCAACAGGCATCTTCCCATCGACCCTAAAGCAGACCTCCATAAGACCTCTGCTAAAGAACAATCAACTAGACCCAACAAGAGAAGAATCATACCTCCCGATCTCTAGTATACCTCTACTATCCAAAATAATTGAGAAAGTAACCAACAATCAGATCCAACAACACATAGACACCTCCTCACCGCTTGATCCCAGTCAGCATGGATTCAGGGAAGCTCACGGAGTGGAGACACTGCTAACCACCTTATCCAATACACTCATCAGCGGGATAGATGACATCAAAAAGGGCTTTGCACTAATTTTCCTCGACATCTCTGCAGCTTTTGACTCCGTGGACCACGAAATACTTCTAACCCATCTATATAACAAGGGAATTCACGGGCTAGCATGGGAATGGTGCAAGTCATACCTGGAAGATCGATTGCAACAAGTTAGGACAGTTGCAGGCACCTCTGAACCTTTCCATCTAAAACAAGGAGTACCTCAGGGCTCATCTCTATCAGCGCTGCTATTTAATATTTACATGCAGCCTCTATGCGATATCACTCGCTCCTTTGGCATATCCTCGCTAATCTATGCAGATGATGTGCTAATATTCACACCAATCAATGTCACGCTCCCAGATTACACAACACTAGTTGACTGCTTTAACGCTATAGCAGACTGGCTCCTCTCCCAGAATATGCGGATAAACTATAAAAAAACAGAGGTACTGATAGTCACGAAGAACAGAGAATTCTCACCCCCTGAGACCCTAAAAGTACGAGACGCAGACCTCCCAATCAAGCCCTCCATAAGATACCTTGGAGTATTACTGGACCATCGACTGGACTTTAAAGAACATGTCAACCGTACGGTAAAAACCATTTATTTCAAGATAAGGACCCTGCGTCATCTGAAAAATATGCTTGACCCAGACAGCTTCAGGACCATATTCCAAGCAATAGTCACTCCCCATTTCGACTATGCGAACATAATACTCCATGGTCTCCCAAAAAATTCCCTAAATACACTACAACTAGCCATGAATGCTGCAGCCCGGGTTCTATACGGAGCCTCAAAGAGCGACCATATTACCCCCATCCTAATGGAACTACACTGGCTTCCCATAAGCTGCAGAATTGCCTATAAGGCCCTTCTCATGACCTTTAAAGCACTCAACACTATAGCCCCTTCATCAATCTCAAACCCCCTCAATCACACTCCCAACATCAGATTCAGGAGATCAGTAGCTGCAAATACCCTCGTTACACCACTTGAGGCCACAAAATGCACACGTTCAACAACAGACAGGGCATTCGCATACTACGCACCCAGAAGCTGGAATAACCTACCTCCCACCATCAGAGCAATTACGGACCTCAAGCAATTCAGAAAAGCCATAAAGCACCACCTCTTCCTTTTACACTTCTCCCAATCCCAAGGCACATCAACAACCCTCTAACGCATTCCAAGCCCTCATAGTAAAAATTGTAAAATTGTAAATACCTTACTTACTCAAGATGTTAATAATAAATGCTATTTGTTGTATATAGGTTCATAACGAATATGTACAAAGTTTCCCAAAGTTATAATCCAAGTTGAATTCTCCTGTTATATGTAAACTCACAACAGACTGTTACTTGTAATGAGTATTCTTGTTTAATGTGAACCGCGCTGATGAAAAAGAGTGCGGTATAGAAGAACTGTAAATAAATAAAATAAATAAATAAATAAAATATTGGCTATAGGCTTAGCGTACATTATTTTAAGCAACTGAAGAAACCCTTCCCCTATGCCAAACCACCTGAGAGCTGGGAACAGGAATGACCATTCTAAGCAGTCAAACGCCTTTTCAGCGTCTAGGGATAGTCCTACTAGAGGTCTGTCCTCCTCATTTGCTAGTATGTGACATAAGAGTCTGGCGTTGTCAGCGGTCGATCGACCCTCTACAAATCCACATTGATCCAGGTGGATTAACAAGGGTATCGCCATTGATAAGCGACACGTCAGGACCATCGCAAAGATTTTATAATCCGCGTTTAATAAAGATATTGGATGGTAGTTACCTACCATTTGTGGGTCCCTTCCTGCCTTTTCTATGACTATTAAATTTGCCGAGGCGAAGGAGCCCACCTGGGGAGACGCCTCTACCAGTGATTGACAGTGATGAATGCGTGATGATACCATGTTAGGGATCAGTGTCTTAGAGATCAGAAGGAAGTCTATTTGTGAAAGGGTCCGATGAGTGGCGAAAAGAAAGTAAAGTCTTGCTTGGCAGAGTGTTGCAACCTCCAGATATCCACCAGGCCAACCTCTTGGATTATAGACAAAAGGACTATCTGTGCCTTAGGGGGGCGGGAGGACTTAGGTGGTTTCTTGTCTACTATGGAGTCTAGGACAAGATTGAAGTCCACTCCTAAAATTATCGGTGTTCCTATGACCGAATGCACCTCCTTAGCCAAGGTCCTGAAAAAAAGGGGCATAAACGTTAATAAGAGCCAGATCTAAAGCCCCAATTTTAATTATATAGCCTTATCCCACCTCCCCTCTGTATCCGAGCAAACTTGTAAGCCGCTTGAAACAAGGGATCTTTTAACTAGGATAGCCACCCCACCATGCTTATAGATTGCAGCAGAATATGCCACCAGAGTAAAAGGTTTTAGGTTAAGCTTCAGGGACTCCTTGGTATCTAAATGGGTCTCTTGTAAAAACAGGATGTCTACTTTTTCCTGTCGTCGATATGTAATGTTTTTTTTTCTCTTTATAGGGTTGTTAATACCTTTCACATTCAGCGAAAGAATTCTAAAGAAAGCCATTTCAGCTATATTCTGATATATATCCAACATAGAAATCTTGTCCGCTTAGGGCTCCCCTAAGTTTTACTTGAGCACTAGTATTTCTAGCTCCCCAAAAGAAACATCTTACTGTCACACCCGAGTAGCTCACATTGCCTTTAACTATGGCCGGTAGCCCCATTTCTCCCAACATGAAAACAAAACTTATTCCGATGAGCCCCAGAGGCGTACCTCTATCTGTATAACCAATTAGCGAACCTGAGAAGGGCAGGGCAGGCACAGAGGGACAATGCTACCCGAACAATCAACCCTTCTGCCATGATCATAATTTCCCACCCAACTGATTCCTGGTTTTTTTTTTTATTATTATTATTATTGTTATAAACTCTGTTTACAACAACATGTCACAACAGCACTCTACAAAAGATACAAAACAACTCCCCGGGCGAGGCTGTTTCTTGTCCTCCGCTCCAGGATTTTGAACAGGTCAGCGTCATGGTACTGTCCAGATTAGTATTACTTTATTCCTCCCCCAGGACCCTCTCACCCTGCCCCCCCCCCCCATTCCTCACCCCACCCCCACCCTCCTCGCAGCCCCTACCTTCCAATCCCCCCTCCTAAGGAACTCACCAAGTGATAACATCGAGCTAATTATCACGGAGAACATTGCCACAACAAGCCCTCAATCACATCATCTAGACCCCGCTTTAATTCACTTGCAATACTTCATTACGAGTGCCTGGCCTTAGAGTTTGAATATATGGCTCCCATATCAGCAAAAAGGAGGCCCAGCCCTGAACCGTTCCTCTGGCTCCTCTCCTCTCTAAGAGCATCAACTGATGGAAACAGTTACGCCACTCCCAAAAAGTAGGAGGCATAGGCTCTCTCCATCTGCGGAGCAAAGGGCCCTTACCCACCAGACATGCTTTCCGGACCAGTATTCGCTCCCATCTTCCCTTAGGGCGGAATAGCGCAAGTTGATCGAACACCACAAGTGCTCCCGTCCAACAAATCGATTAAGTACCCTACTCATATAAGTACTAATCTGCCTCCAGTACTGACGGACTGTCTGACATCTCCACCACATATGACCCAAGTCCGCCAAGGGACAAGAACACTTTGGGCAACCGCTATCGGAGGTGAGATGGCTCCGCAAGGCTCGTCGGGGGGAGAAATGGGCCCGCGTGATACACATGAACTGTATCTCCCTCCATCGAGCCCCGTCTACCAATCCCGCGATTCTACCCAAGGCTCTATTAAGGGAGCCCGGCTCCACCACCAAGCTCAACTTCCCCGCCCACACTGTCTCTTCTGCAGAATAGTCCATCTTGGGAGCATATGCGTCCAAACGTGTCTTCAACTCTGCAATTGTGGGTGGGGAGTCTGCTCCCAATGCGAAAAACTCCAAGATTTGTGCTGATCGCTCCACCAAAAGTCCTCTCCGCGGGAGTGAAACAACATAATAGTTGTACATAGGCAAAGAGATGGCGGCTACTCAACTCATACTCCCCACAAAGAGTCTCAAAGGGTTTGAACTTCCCTTGCTGATCCACCACGTGCCCCAGGTTTCGTATTCCCAGCCGCTCCCAGATCCGAAACGTGGGCGTTTCCGACCCTGGGGTAAACCGTACGTTGCCCTGCAAGGGCAACCAACTCGAAACTTCGGGAGGCTCACCCCAACATCTATTCAGGTACTGCCAAGTGTATCGTGCCGGCAGCACCAGCACACTACTGGTCACCCTGCTTGGTAGGCCCAAGCCCTCAAGGTGCAGGGTCGCCATCAACGTGTGTGGAGCCACGAGGGCTTCTTCCAATAACCGCGGAGTGTACACTTCCATCCTCCCTAGCCAGTCCCCAATATGCCGCGCCTGGCAAGCCAGCGCATAGAGCTGCAAGTCTGGGACCCAAATCCCCCCCCCTCCCTCCACCTTCTCCGCAATCTATGCAGTAGGATGCGAGCCCTCGCCCCTTTCCACAGGAACCACCTTATTTCTCGTTCAATACAGTTTGTCTCGCTTCCGTAACCACAATGAGAGAATCTGCAGCCAGTACAAGAGACGGGGCAAAATTACCATCCTCAGCGCTGCCGCCCTACCCAGCAGGGAGAGCGGAAGGGAGATCCACGACTGAAGCTGCGTACGTACTTTAAGCAGAACCCGCTCCAGATTTTTCTTATATAACTGTTTCGGGTCTCTAGTCAACAAAATGCCTAGATATACAAAAGAATTCTCTGCCCACCTGAGAAGGAAGATTCTGTCCCATCGCCCTCTAAGGGTGCCCTTTACATCCAGTGCCTCCGATTTGTCCATATTTTTTTTTAGTTATATTTATGCAATTATTACAATATATTCAAGAAGGTTTACAACAAAACCCTTCTTAGAGAAATAGAGTGACACAGAATATAACATTAAGCAAAAAAAATAATATACAATATTAATTGCATTAAGAAAATTAACACAGTGTCAACTCTCCCTAGTCCATTCTCGGGGGAGAAACTTCCACACAAAGCATAATCCAAATACAACGAAGAAAAAAAAGGTTAAAGTCAGATCCAGACTATCTAACAAGAATTCTAGGAAGAGACAATAGAGGATTCTAATCGCCTTGCATTTAGAAAAACTAGTAGCTGGGAGGGCTCAAAAAATACATAAGAAACAGATTGATATCTGATCAGACATTTACATGGGTGTTTAAGAAAAAAGAGCCCGCCCAGCTGCAAGACCCCAGGACGGAGCAGTAAAAACTCTCTGCGCCGTTTCTGGGTGTCTCTTGACAGATCTGGATACATACGAACAGCTAAGCCCCAAAACGGGAGCTTTCGTTTCTGAAAAAAAAAGTTTTAACATCCACTCTTTATCTGATAACAAGGCAAAAGTTATTAAAAGAGTAGAAGGCTCCTGAGATTCTAGCCCAGAGTTTTCCATAAATCTGTAACATTCAAAGCATCTCCTTGCACCAGCCCCCCCGCCTCCCCCCCTGTAGCCCCACTAAAAGGAACACGCTTAGCTTTAGGGAGATAATAAATTTTAACCAAAGGAGGCACTAGGTCAGGAGAAACCCCCAATACCTCTAGTAAATATTCCTTAAACATATCCCTAGCAGAAACAGAAAGCACCCTGGGAAAGTTAACTACTCTCAAATTATTCAAACGAGAAAAATTATCAAGCTGTTCTAGCTTAGCTTGCATCGAGATAGAGTTCTTATGAAAAACATTCAATTGATCTTCTAGGTAGGTTGTTCTATTTCTTTCAACTTCAAGTT
Organism: Ichthyophis bannanicus; assembly: GCA_033557465.1. NCBI lineage: Eukaryota > Metazoa > Chordata > Amphibia > Gymnophiona > Ichthyophiidae > Ichthyophis > Ichthyophis bannanicus. The sequence continues at coordinate 920,917,600 of CM066032.1, read as the reverse complement.
CTGTGGAAATCCCCGAAACCTTCTCTTCCAAATCTGCTACAGTCTCTGTTGTAATCTTCACCTTAGAGGATAAAGCCGTAATTTGCGGTAATAAAACATCCCCTAAAGAGACTATAGCGTTCCAAATTGATTCCAATGTGAAGTTTACTGGACGCTGGAGAGTGAAAGCTCCCTCCGTTGTGGCTGCCGCTGCACCTTCCATCTTCGAAATCAGCGATGAGTCCTCCCGTCATATAGGAGAAGAAACCTTCCCTATGAGTTCACTTCCATTAAACGCCGACATTGGTAAAGATCATTGGGCGATTCCAGCTCGACTCACTGGCTCCTCGTGCTCACCTTTCCCCCTCCCTCGCAAGGTAGCTACCTCTCTCGACACTACCGGGGATTGAACCTCCAGGAAGCCTTCTGGCAACAGGCTACTGCGAGGAACCTTCGACGCAGGGCTGAAAGCTGGGGAGCTAGATGACGCCGAGGCTGCCGCCGAGTATTCCAACTCCGACAGCGCCAATCGGCTTCCTCCCCCAGCGGCGACTGGATCCCGCGGAGCACAAACCAGGAAAGGATCCAAAGGACCAAAAGCAGGAACAACCGGCGTCGAGGTAAGAGTGGGTTGCGAGGGCGCAGCCATAGTCTTACCCTTGCGCTTCCTCCCCATGAAGAAAAATGCGCTCACACAGTCAAGACTGCACCCGCCATCTTGGAAAACTCCCCCCGAGGATTTGTCCCTATTGATGTGCAGCCATGCAAAACTTCCAAAGCGGGTGAATTCCTCTAGCAGACTAGGCAGCGATGTTTGCGGGGGCAGCAAGTGTACTAACATGTCATCAGCAAAGGCGGCCATCTTAAATCCAAATAGACCAATACACACCCCGCAAATTTCTTTAGCCAGCTCTACCTTCTTCACCAAGGGATCCAATGACAGCACAAACAACAAGGGGGAAAGAGGGCACCCCTGCCTCGTACCTCTCTCTAGGCGAAAATCATCTGACAGCACCCCATTACAAAGCACACTTGCCGTGGGTTGCACATACAAAGGTTCGACCATCTTACAAAAGAGAGTCCTGAGACCATACTGCAGCAAAAGATATTTCAAATACGACCAGCTCACCCTATCAAATGCCTTTTTGGCATCAAAACTAATCAAAAGCTAGGGCAACCCATGTTCCTGGACCCACTCTAACGATGCTAAGATCTTCCGCAGATTCTGCACTGCATATCATCCTTTCACGAATCCCACCTGAGAATCATGCACCAAATCTCCCAAGACCTTTGCCAAGCGCTCCGCCAATACCTTAGCGAATATCTTCAAATCAAAATTAAGCAAAGAAATGGGCCTATAAGACGCGGCTTGCATATGGTCTTTTCTGGGCTTGGGTATCAAAATAATGTGCGCGTGATTCTTGCCCCACACAAACGCCCCTTGGTCGACCCTGCGATGATATACTGCTACCAGGGCCGGGGGTATTGGGTCGCCCAAAAGTTTGTAAAATTCCCAGCTGATTCCTGTTATTTATAACCATTATTACAATATTTTACGTGCTGCCAAATATAGGGCACACCTTTTTAACTGATATAACAACCTTGGATATGCACTCAGTCCATTCCTTCCGACCGAGATACATGCGCATAACCGACAACCTTGGCAGAGTAGGCCTCTCAGCAGGCTTCAACACATCTGAGAAAGTTCTTTATCTTACAGATACAGATGGAGAGCCTCCGGGCCGTCAAAGGTTTTAGTCTGGTTGTGAAGCGTTATACGCATTCAGGCAGGGTACAGAAGCCCATATCGTGCCTGTAGATGCTGCAGTCGGGGTCTCAGTGCCAGAAAGTGTTTCCTTCGATCTACTGTGCTTTTAGCAATATCGGGAAAAAAGAACAGCCTATGGCCTTCGAACTCCAAGGGGGAGTATGCTCGAGCCACCTCCATTATCTAAGCCACCTGTTGGTAGCAGAGGATCCTTAGAATAATCGGCCACGGCCTTTTATTATTGAGCTGGACTTGTGAAGGATCCCGTTGAGCCCGGTCTATTTCAAAGGGCATTTCAAAGGTAAGTTTGAGCGCCGTTGGGATCATCTTTGTGCAGGAAAGCGAAAATGTCTCTGCCCTCGGCGCCTTATGGAACCCCCACGATTCTTACATTATTCCTCCGGGCCCGATTGCTACCCTCGAGATCTCTTTGCAGCATCCGGATTTCTTTGGTGTGCTTATCCACCGTGTGTAGCCGTTCCTCTTGCACAGCCATCAGTTGCTCGATCTTATCCCTTCCATACTGCTCCTCAGCGCGCTGATTTCCTCTCTGACAGTACCCAGTGATTCGCCGTTAGCCTTAACCAGCTCCTTGATGCCTCGTACCTCTGCGAGGAGTTCTTGAAGGGCCTCAGGGCTTTCGCGTGCGGCCGCCATCTTTTGTGGAGATAGAGGTTCCGATTTCAAGCATTTTGCGCTGTTGTTCTGTACTCCGGCAAACACTAACCGGAACGGTTTGGGCCCCGACCTCTCCTGCACTCTGCAGCAAAACCAGTGAGTTCATGTCAGGATGGGCAGCGGTTTAACAGGATTGAAGAAAAGTCCCCCTGGAGCCCCGCTATACACGTCTGACCCGCTCAACATCAGGCTCCACCTCACCTCTCTGTACCTTTTCTAATAACGCTATATCCTTTTAAAGATACGGCGACCAGAATTGCACACAATATTCAAGGTGCGGTCGCACCATGGAACGATACAGAGGCATTATAATATCCTTTGTTTTATTTTCCATTCTTTTCCTTATGATACCTAGCATTCTATTTGCTCTCTTGGCCGCCACTGCACAATGGGCGGAGGGTTTTAACATGTTATCCACAATGACTCCTAAATCTTTTTCCTGGGTGGTGGTTCCTAATGTGGAACCTTGCATCGTGTAATCATGGTTTGGGTTGTTCTTCCCTAGTTGCATAACCTTGCACTTGTCCACATTAAATTTCATCTGCCATTTTGATGCCCAGTCTTCCAATTTATCAAGATCCTCTTGCAATTTTCCACAATCCTCATGGGTTTTAACAACTTTATATAGTTTTGTGTCATCTTCAAATTTGATAACCTCACTCGTTATTCCCTTTTCCAGGTCATTTATGAATATGTCAAAAAGCAGCGGACCCAGCACAGATCCCTGGGGTACACCACTATTCACCTTTCTCCATTGGGATCCTCAAAACACATCTTTTTCTAGAATTCTACAATTTGTCCGAAATAACTTAAACCAAAAAATCATACCCAATACAAACTCAACTTGATATTCACCTAGCAACTCCTTCATAAAAAACGCCAACCTCACCCGACCATATTAAACTAGAAACACACTAGTCGCGTGACATCTCCCGATGTACATCAATATAGAAATATATATTTAGATAACCTAAAATACACCTCCCTTATCTCATGTAAATATTTAGAGTCCTTCGAATCCCTTACCAATATTACCCTCTACATAGGATGACTACTGTTAAAATTGTTTATTTAACAGATATCCATAGGTTATACATCGTTTTATATTATTACTGATGTTATTTGTACATAGTTTTCCTACTGTTACTACCGTTAATTGTTATATGTTACTGATGTTCTATGTAACTGCTACCATTGCAGAACAAATTGTTAAAATGTAAACCACTGCTGATCACCGGAAGGAGCGGTATTAAAATGGTGTGCAAATAAATAAATAAATTTAGCCCTACCCTCTGCTTTCTATCTTTTAATCAGTTCCTGATCCACAATAGTACACTGCCTCCTATCCCATAACTCTTTAGTTTTGCCAAACGTCTCTGATGAGGGACCTTGTGAAAGGCTTTCTGAAAGTCCAAATATACTATATCAACCGACTCACCTTTGTCTACCTGTTTATTCACACCTTCAAAAAAACATAACAGATTAGTAAGACAAGATCTTCCTTGTCTAAAGCCATGTTGGCTGTCTCCCATTAAGCCATGACTGTCTACATAAGACCTATCAAAAGAGGGCTGCTACACAGTACCCTGTCCTGTGCTACTGAGGTAAGCTGTGACCAACTTCCTGGGTGATTAACAGTCCTCGTTTGGATAGAAGGAGTCTTTCAAAATGGCCTTTTGACCTGCCACCTGGCTTTAACACCTATTTAAAAAGTTTCACAGGTCTCTTGCCCCCTAGTTAGAAGGCCTCATTGTAAAGGTGTCTAGAAGAATGTATTTAGTGCTCCAAGAATACTGTCTCTGTTTTGCATTTTATGCTAAGTTATATTCTGATTTGATTTAAATTAAAGCTCTTTGCTGCTGCTAGGCTCTGACTTAATATGAAATTTAAACTAGAAGCTCTCTGCTGGGTTCTAAATTTAACTTAAGATTAATTCAGTAAGGGTCCACCTTAGTGCCATTGCGGCTTTCCACAAGCCCTTTGCTGGACAACCTGTCTCCTCTCAGCTGCTTGTAGCACGTTTTATGAGAAGTGTTCTCTTAACTAAGCCTCCCATTAAGCCACCACCCATGGCATGGGATTTAAATCTTGTCCTTGGACAGCTTATGAAGCCGCCCTTCGAGCCCTTAGCCACTGCATCTCTAAAGTTTCTTTCTTGGAAGGTAATCTTCCTAATTGCTCTCAAATCTGCAAGATGCATCAGTGAGCTACAAGCTTTAGTGGCTGACTCTCCTTACACAAGGTTCCACCATGATAAAGTAGTCCTTAGGACACATCCTCACTTTATGCCAAAGGTGGTTTCGTCTTTTCATTTGAACCAGTCGGTTTACCTTCCTTTCTTCTTCCTTAGGCCTCATGCCTTGAGTGCAGAAAGGAATCTTCACACTCTAGATTGTAAACAGGCTTTAGCCTTTTACCTTCAGAAGACTAGGCAGCATAGAAAGACTTCACAGCTTTTTGTTGCCTTTGATTCCAGTCACCTGGGTTTACCAGTTTCCAAGAGAACACTCTCCAAGTGAATTGCAGACTGCATATCCTTCACCTATGAGAGTAAGGGACTTTCTCTCGAAGGTCATGTCACAGCTCACAACGTGAGAGCAATGGCTGCCTCTATGGCCAGCCTTCTCTCGGAGTCCATTGACGACATCTGCAAAGCAGCCACTTGGTCCTCTGTCCACGTCTTTGTAGCCCATTATTGCTTGGACAAGGACTCCCATTGGGATGCCTCGTTTGGCCAGGCTGTTCTCCAGCATTTCTTTTCAGACTTAGAACAACTCCTACCCCCTGTCCCGGATTTCAATACCAGAGATCCTTGGGAGGAAGCATGACCCATCTCAGCCTAGGTTTCACTGCTTTCTGGGGTCATCTCCCTGGCATCGCTAAGCTTGGGAGTCCCATATGTGAAGACTACATTCCTGCTTGTTCTTGGAGATAGCGTAGTTACTCTCCTGCAACAGGTGATCTCCGGGAGCAGCAGGAATTGAGTCTTCACAACCCAACCACCTCCCCTGGGAGTTGTATCTCTTTCTCTTTCTTTCCTTCTCTCCTTTTGTCTCAGCTACAAACCCAACTGAAGAGGGAGATTTGTAAAGGTGGGAAGGCAGCTATGCAGGTGCAGTGGGATGCTCCCAAAAGCTTTCCTATAGGACGCTGGGGAGCGTTCCCGCGCGGGCTCCATCAGTGCCAACAATACCCATATGTGAAGACTCAATTCCTGCTGTTCCCAGAGATCATCAGTTACAGGTGAGTAACTACGCTTTACTCACCTGTAACATGTATTCTCCAGGGACAGCAGGAATCCGTCCTCACTACCCTCCCACCTCCCCTGAAGAGTTGCTATTTTTGTCCTTCCCTTGCCATATGCTTAGTAGGGCTCTAGCTAGGGGACCTGACTGAGCAAGATGGCACCTTTGAGCGGGAAGAGGACCACGCAATCCCAAAGGCTTTCTTTGAAAGCTGGGGAATTTCTCTGCGTGGGCTCCATCGGTGCCAACGTCACCCATAAGTGAGGACTGATTCCTGCTGTCCCTGGAGAACACCTGTTACAGGTGAGTAACTACGCTTTTCCCACTGTATTATGAATTACAACTTGTTCTTCATTTGCTGATCTAATTCTTTCAAGAGGTTTTTTTTTCTCTTGTTTTGCAAATACTATTTCCTTCCGTATGTGTTCTGGTGTATTCTCATCCATTCCTTCTGTACTTTGGAATGCCTATCAAAGTGTGATAATTGAGATGGATCCTGAATGTTTACTTTTATATTTCAATACTTTCTGCATGTTTGGATATGTTGATGCTGTTAAGTAGGCCCTAAGGCCTGTGATGGTATCTCGGTATGTATAATCTCCTTCTATAAAGCACATTCCTCCTTTGGTTCAAGAAACATAGATCCCACAAAGTATTGTTCATACAAATACTTTTTCAAGATCTTTAAGAGATACAATTTCAAAGCTATATATGAGTACAGGAATTGCCAGCTGATTAATCTTCTATATTTTGTGATGTTAATGTGGTTTTCAGTAAGAATTTGGATCTCCTGTAATATTCTTTACTGATTTTTTTCTCTCAATAAATATTGCTTGCTTATTGCTCCTCCATTGATTCCTAGGTATTTATATAGGGAAGTGTTTTCGGTTTTGCGCAATTTTCGTTTAAGGAAGGTTACCTTAGCACATTTGTGAAGGACTTGGTCATCTGACTAGCTTTTCTCCAAACTGAGTTGTTCTGCTAATTGTTGGTAACCAAAAACTGGAGAAGGAGACCTTCCGCAAACGAACAAAAAAACCAACAGCAGAGGGCAAAAAACCACGGCCAAACACTATATGATAAACAAAAACCTTTATTGAAGACCCAATAAAGTTTTTTGTTTATCATATAGTGTTTGGCCATGGTTTTTTGCCCTCCGCTGCTGCTAATTGTTGGTCACTGAAACTGTACATCTTCAAACATGTACAAACAGTAAGTGTGATGTTGCCTCTGGATTGTTATTATTAGTTCTTTGGTTAGCTTTATTCCTAAAAATAGTAAAGATAGTAATGCTTAGTGGATTAAATGCCATACTAAACAAAAGTGGCCACAAGGAATCTCCCTGAAATATTCCTTATGAGATCTTGATTTTAGGCATAAAGAACTGTTCAAAGTCATCATGAAAATATGGAAAACAGTTGAAGTGTGGTTTGCCATATTTTCATGATGTACTCAATCAATCCAGGATTCATTTTGTACATTTGAAGACCATTTATTATCCAAGAGTACATGATAAAAGTTTCTTTGTGGCAATCCATGCTAAACTGAGATTTCTGCTTTTCTTAGCAATGGCCATGATGGCTTTTTTTCAGCAGTAATTGGTATTTGGTTCTATATGCTCCCTCTTATTGCCCTTCTGCTTGATTGCCATGATGATATTAGAATCAGTATGACCATATTTTGTATCGGCATCTCTTACAGTGAACAGCTTATAAAGTTATTGGTCTGTAATTTTCAGGGACATTACTTGGATGTTCCTTTGGAAGAAGTGTTCTTTCTTTTAGCGATTGCAATGTTAAGTCTGGCTGCTTTTTTCTATTTTCAGCCCCATAGTAGTTGGAAAGAATTATATAAAAAGTGTTGAATGTCTGCCTGTTTGTTTGAGGGCAAAATAACTCTGAAAAATTAACAGAATGGGATGAAATTTAGCATGTGGGAAAAACTGGTAAAAAGACACATTGAGTTTGAAAATGGGCCAGATCGGGCTGTGGGTTCCAAAATAATAAGTTCTTTCCCTCTCCCACCAAAAAGCATGGTGATGCATTTCTTCAGGAGAAAGAATTCAGCTTCTGTAGCATAGAAACTTACATACAGGGAGTGAAAAACTTTGTGTGTGGCAGCTGTTCCCCTACCTGCGGTGCCTCTGGCGCATTGATTGACGTCTCTGCTGGGCTATTTAATCTCAGCCCCTACCGCGGGACTTTTGGGTGTGAAGAACTTTGTGTACAGCAGCTGTTCCCTACCCTGGGTGCCTCTGGTGCATTGATGGACGTCTCTGTTGGGCTTTTTAATCTCTGGTCCTACTGCAGGATGCAGTCACAAGCGTGTCACTTTGGTGCATGGAGGAGCAGGAGCAGGGGAGTCGCTATTCGCTGAAGATGGGAAAATACAAGAAAAAAATAATTCCAATCGCCCCTATGGTTAAATCCTCCAAAGTGGGGGGGTTCCATAGATAAGCCTTTAGTGCGACCTAGTGCTGGAAGACGTGTTATCTCCTTTAGTGACTGTAAGTTCTGACTGTCTTATGGCTGTCTCTCCTATCCAGGGGATCAACCCAACCTCTTCCATCCGACTTTCTGACTTTGATGGGGGGACAGGTTTCTCCTGCTGTGTCATCTTTAGTGCCTGCTCAATCTCTGCCTGACCAACATTCCATGGTCCCACCTAAGGTTTTGTTACCAAAGGTATTACAGTTGCCAATGCCTGGTGTTGGATGTTGGTTTGATGATCCTGCTGGCAGGAAGATATCCTTTAAGGATATTTGGTCAGTGGTGTCTTGCACAGAGGAGGTTTTGAGGGGAACTTTGGCTCAACTAAAAGACTTCACTATGGACTTTGTGGCTAAACTTGTTGAGCAGGATGGAAGAATAGAATGTATTGATGCATGGATGGATAAGCTTGAGTCTCAGTTGTCTGCCGTACAGTCTGCATCTACTCCTCTGTTAAAGATAGTTTATATTGCCATCGGCAAGTGGAATTGCTAGAAAATATTGCAAGAGCACGGAATTTAAGGTGCCTTAACTTCCCAGCGACGACTTATTTGTCTCCATTGATTCTTTTTCGTAAATATTTGAAGGATGCATTGTTTACTGATCCAAATCACTAATATTTATTATCTACCTCAATGGAAAGCAGACTTACGGCCGCTGAGGGTGAGCTTGATCAGGCTTCAAATGTAGTTTAGATCTGTCTAATTTTTTTGAGTCGTCATCTGATGTTATTGCTTCCATGCTACGCTTGTGGTTTCTTTTGCTTCAGGAATGGATAAAAACAAAGTCTTGAAGTCTCTTTTTTTTCTCTAAAAAAAATATTATGTTTTGTGGACAAAGAAACAGTATTTTGCTAGATGTTTCTAGGCCTACCCAGGTTAGGCGTAAGGCTTTTTTGGAGCTGAAGCCTCGAGTTTTGGCCCTTGATCCTCTTTTTACCTTAAGTTTCCATGCAAGTGCCTAGTAACATTCCATGGTAAAAGATATTGCTTCTTTGACCAATTACAGTGAAAGCCCATAGTCCTTGATTGGGTTGGATGGATTTGTATTATTGAGTTTAATTTAATTGGGTTCAACTGCCATTTGTTTAGATGTTTGGATAAATGGATTTGTATCAGCCTGTTTTAAAATAGTAGTCCTTCTCCCCAATAATTTGGATTTGATGATAAGTGATATGGTTTGTTAATTCCCTTTTTGTGGCAAAGTGCTTTGCCTATTTTTGCTTTTCATTCTGTAACTTTTTCTTTTGTACAGATAATAAATCCTTAATTAAAAAAAGAAATTTACATACAGTGAAATATAGCAGTTATAGAATTCCTCTCTCCTTTCAAACTCTTTCTGCTGTCTACTCAGCATCATACATGCTGCCCCCACCCCAAAAAGTACTCCCTCACAACTGCCTTACTAACTTACCAAATGACCTATTTAAAAAACCCTCCACACAACTCCCTCACTACCCTGCAGCTGCTCCACCCCCCCAAAACCTACACTCCCACAAAAGCCCCACCTCAAAAAGCAACCTCTTGCAACTGCCCCATCACCCTACCAACTGCTCCTGCAACTAAAAACTACACACCTGCAAACTGCCCCACCCCCAAAACCTTTCCCTTTAACTGTCCACCCTCAAACTCCTCACCACAACTGGGCCACTGCCCACCCCAAAAATATCTCCCCTCCCTGTAAACTGCCCATACCACCTCGGTTTGTGCAGTTTACCGGTTCTTGGTGGAGTGATGTTAACTCTGAGCCAAACCTGGTCACTCTATCTGGGCCAGCACTCTTCCAGTTTGGGGCTCTCTTTAACCTACTTTCTAACTCTTTAATAGTTACTTTAGGCCATTCCTTTTATTTTTTTGTTTGCCTTTTCCAAATTCTTCCATCTGCAGGGTAGCTTTCTGCTTCTCGATTTGTGCTCTACAGGGTTCTCATAATTTTCAGCTGCTTTCATTGTTTGTATATTCATCACATTAATGATTTTCCTCAGCGCACTGTAGGACTGCTTTGGGTTCTATTGAAATAGTTAATTCTCCAGGAACAAGCAGGAAGTCAGTCTTCACATATGGGTGACCTCGGCGCCGACGTAGCCCGCACGGAAGCATCTCCCCAACATGCATGGTCCCCTTCCTGCCTAAGGGTGCCATCTTGCTCAGTCTCCTTTTTTCCGCGGAGCTTGATGGACAGACTTCCAGTGTCCCCGAAAAAAATTCTTTAAAACTTAATAATTCAGTTTCGCTTTCTGGTAAGCATACTGGTTCCTCTTCCTGCCCTGAGCCGGCATCTTTAATGCCATCCTCGAGCCTGTCCTTTTCCACTTTTTTCCTCCTGGTTCTCTCAACCAGTGCTTCGTGCCCTTTTTCGCCTGGGGGTCGTCGACCCCATCCGGGTACATCTCCCGTTGGGTTCAAAAAATGTGACCGCTGCAGTCAAACCATGTCCATCACCAACACTGCTGCCTGCGTTGCCTGGGACCAGACCATGTCTGCAAAAACCAACAAAAAGAGGTTGGAACTGCAGGAAAAGATATTCCCGAGGTCCCACTCCGCGCCCCCCCCCCCCCCATCCCTAGCGCCCAGCTCCAAGGCAAACACATCCTGCGATGCCTGGGCATCTTTGGAGTCTCGCAGCTGTGGATCCTCCAAGAGGACCCTGGAACAAGAGCAGAAGAAAAAGAACTCCTTGGAGAAACCCAGTAAATCTCACCAGAGAGACTCAGAGGAGTCAGAGAGACGCCCGGCCAAAGTTTCCAAAAGGGACCCTTCGACAGGCGAAGAACAGCCAAGGGACACACTCTCCAGAGTGTCAGCAGTGGGCCTGAAGCCATCTGTTCCCACACCAAAAGCTGTGGAACCTTCTGGCATGGAGACCATAATGGCAACCTTGGAGTTTAACATCACTGCTATCCTGGCCCTGCAGCAGGAGATGATGGCCGGTTCACCTGGCTCATCTGCCCTGATGACCAGCCCCTCGACTGCGAGGGGATCACCAGTCATCGAGCTGAGCACCGAGTGCTGCCGGCCTTGAGTAAGTCCTCGGCACCACTTGAGGTCCCGTTCCCGATCCTCAGTTATCCAGTCCTCACTGGCTAGTGTCCATGACAGGCTAGTGTCCTCACTGGCTAGTGACAAGGATTCAGAGACCCTGCGACTCCATTGGTCGAGGTCCGTGCCCGGGAGGGGAGACCTGTCAAGGACCTGACAGGCCTCCCCTCCCGGGCACGGACCTCGACCAATGGAGTCGCAGGGTCTCTGAATCCTTGTCACTGCTCGACTCCGAATTCGAGACCAAGGACGAGGCATCCCCGGACACCTGGAAACACCGAGATGTCCTCTCAGACCCGTCTCCAGCGGTGCCTCGACCCCAGTCTCCTTCCAAGCATGTGGCCTTCCAGAACTTCATATGGGATATGACTAAGGCACTCTCGGTCCAGACCGAAGCCAAGGAGGATCTGTGCACCGAGGAACTGAAGATCCTCCAGTATGAGGCCCCTCCCTGGGAGACCCTCACGGTGCCGATGCAACTTATCCTCGAGAGGCTGCTCCTCCGGATGTGGGAAACACAGGCATCAGTGCCCATTGTCAGCCACTGGCTCGAAGTGATGTACCGCATCCGCAAGAGCCCAGGGTTTCACAAAACCCAGTTACCACATAACTCCTTGGTCGTCGAGTCGACCATTCACAAACTAAAGAGCCAGAAGACCCACTCCTCCGTCCCCCTGGATAGGGAGGCTCAAACCCTCGACGCCCTCAGGCGCAAATGTTTCCAGGGCTCGATGCTAAGATGCAGAGTCCAGGCCTATGAGCTCTACATTTGCATGTACCTCAAGGCATTAACCAAGGAGCTTGTTGGGTTCTCAGCAGGCCTCGACAGGGAACCTCTCCAGCAGTTCAAGACCCTGACCTCAGTGGTACAGGACTGCTCAAAGTTCCTCTCTCAAGTGGCTTATGATGGCTTTGAGTCATCAGCTCAAGTTGCGGCTACCGGCATCGGGGCCTGACACCAAGCCTGGTTGCAATCGTCTAACCTCGAACAGTGGGTCCAGGACAAGCTACTTGATGTCCCCTGTACCGGGGAAAGTCTTTTCGGCAAACATATGCCTGACAAGGCTTCCAAGATCGAAAAAGAGTTTGTGACTTGACAAAGGCTCTCCAAAAAGACCTCGGGCCTCCCCACAGAAAACTACCAGGGAAAATGCCTTTTTTTCCTCAGAAAGAAGGGAGTCTTCTCTCATACCCAACAATACCAAGACTATTCCGGGCCTCTGCAGGATACCCAGCCCAAAAGACAAGGGCACGGGACCCAAAAGGGGAAGGGGGGACAGCTCCGGCCCAGGTGGATGGAGCTTTTGACTCCCAGGCATGGCCCCCCTCCCCCAGGAGGCCACCTTCAGCCTACAGGGAGGGGCCTGGCACTCTTTGCCCACAGGTAGTCCTCAGTCACCACAGAACTCTGGGTACTGCAGGTGGTCAGATAGGGTTACCACCTCCACCTACAGCCAGCCAGCACCCCCAGACTTCTTCCCAGGAGAGCCACTGAGGCCTCTCCTTCATCAGACCTTGCTCCTCACAGAGCTCGCAAGTCTTCTCAAATATAAGGCAGTAGAACCGGTACTCAAGCACCTTTGGGGCAAGGGCCTCTATTCCATGTACTTTCTTGTCCCAAAAAGGACTGGAGGCCTCAGTCCCATCCTAGACCTGCGACACTTGAACATATTTTTGGTGAGGGAGAAGTTCAAGATGCTCTCCCTTGGAACACTGCTGCCTTACCTTCACCAGAGAGACTGGTTTTACTCCTTGGACCTAAAAGGATGCTTACGTACACATCCTAATCCATCCCTCCCACAGGCAGTATCTAAGATCTGTGGTGGGAGGAGGGCACTACCAATACAGGATGCTGCCCTTCAGACTGGCCTCCTCACCAAGGGTGTTCACCAAATACCTAGCAGTGGTTGCAGCCCACCTTCATCTTCTCCTATCTGGATGACTGGCTCATAAGAGACAGCACTGCCATAGAGGCACACCAGGCTACAAGGCACGCTATCATCTTGCTTCAGCACCTGGGATTCGTCATCAACCATCCCAAGTCTCACCTGACCCCAGCTCAAAGCCTGGAGTTCATAGGGGCTCAGCTAGATGTTCTGCAGGCCAAGGCCTTTCTTCTCAGAGAGAGGGCAGAATGCCTCAAGGAGCTAGCAGCTCAAGTGCAGCGCTGGCATTCAGTACCGGCCCTCCTCCACCTACTCTGCCATAATGGCCTCCACGGTCCATGTGATCCCACTAGCCCACTTACACATGCGGGCAGCTCAGTGGTGTCTAATCTCTCTGTGAACCCAAGCCACTGGCAGACTACGGGACAGGGTCAGAGTAACCCGCCAGCTAATAGAGTCCCTCGATTGGTGGCAGCGCTCCTGCCACCTCCAGGCTGGGATGCCTTCCAAACAAACCCCCCCCCCCCCCCCCGTCATGACCTCGGATGCCTCACTCCTCGATTGGGGAGCCCATTGCGAGGATCTTCGCACACAGGGCTGCTGGTCCCAGATGGAATCTCAGCTACAGATCAATTTCCTGAAACTCAGGGCCATCTTCCTGGCCCTTCGGGCATTCCGTCATCGGTTGTGGCAGCAGACTGTACTGATCCAGACGGACAACCAGGTCGCAATGTTCTATGTCAGCAAGCAAGGGGTCATGGGGTCATATGCCCTCTGCCAGGAGGCGGTAGCCCTCTGCTCCTATATGACTCGCAATGGCATGCTCCTCCAGGCAGTCTACCTCCCGGGCCAGGACAATGCCCTGGTAGACAGGCTAAGCAGAGTTCTTCAGCCACATGAGTCTCAACCCCAGAGTAGCCTCTCGGCTCTTCCATCTCTGTGGGCTGTCACCTGATAGACCTCTCTGCCAGCCCGGACAACATGCAGCTGCCCTGCTTTTGCTCACAGACATTTGCACCTGTCAAGAATAGCGGTGGATGCATTCCTAATCCCGTGGACTGAAGATCTCCTCTATGCCTTCCTACCTACCCCACTGGTCACCAGGACCCTCTTCAAGGTCCAGCACAAGGGGGCATCACTGATACTAATCACCCCCAAATGGCCCAGGCAGCATTAATTCCACTACTGTTCGAATTGTTAGTGTCACTTCCGATCCTTCTGGGCTGTGCACTGGACCTTCTGTCACAGGAGGAGGGCTCCCTCCTACACCCCAACTTGGGGTCCCTGACAATTAACAGTATGGCTGCTGAAAGGGTAGCTCTGGCTCCCTTTAATTTCCCGCGAGAGGTAGGGGAGGTCTTGTTGGCCTCCTGCAAGCCCTCCACAAAACGAGCGTATGCCTTTAAGTGGTGCCGGTTCTCAGTGTGGTGTGCACCCCTGCCCCACGCAAGTGGTGCTTCAGTACCTGCTCCATTTGTCACAGGCTGGACTAAAGTCTAACTCAGGAAAACACAGTCACAGGCGTGAGTGAAACGGAAAGACAGAGTCCTTTATTAAACCAAACAGCCGCCCGACACAGGCCGTGTTTCGTACCCTTCGTCAGGGGCTAGCCAGGCGAAAACTAAAAACATAAACATATTAATCGTAAAGACAATAAAGGAACATACAAGCCATCCTATGATAAAACATTACAAGCACTAATATTTAAAAACATAAAACAATAAATATATAAAAAATCATATATATAAGAGCATAAAATAAATCATATTACCATAAATACAGATGCTGGAATTAAAATAAGTGCTAGTGACCAAACATAAAGTGTGCATAAATGAAATTGGAATACTGACCTCTGTTGCAATTCGTAAAGTGAATGTAACTTCACACAGTTTGTGCTAACATATAAGTTATATGCTAATGCTAAAAAATAAGAAATATAATTAAAATAGAAACATATGATAAATAATAGCTGGCAATATACCACTAACTAACTAAAAAGGAGAACACAGGAGGAGGACATAAGGCAGGATATGTGATCAAATGCCAATAAAAGATACAGTTAAAAATAATAGGAACATATGATAAATTGTAACTGGCAAATTGTCACTAACTAAAAAAGAGAGACACTGGAGGAGGACATAAGGCAGGATATGTGCGAATGTCAAGAGTCAACACAACCGTGGCCTATAATAAAGAGGAAAAAAGGGGGGGGGGGTTAAATTTAAAAGCAATAGGGATGAGTCAGTAAAACCATCAGAAGATCAAAACATGTGGGGAAAACAATTCAATAAATTGTTATTCTGGCCATATGATGTCAAGAGTCGGAAGTGGCAGCAACATATGAATGTGTAGGCAGGACAGCACGAGAAGTATTAACATGTATAAACTGTCTATACGTTCTAAAAAAAAAAGGGGGGCCGAAGGCTGTAAACGTGGGGAGCCATGTGATCATAACGCACAGAAGTGGCTACTGGTTTGTAATACACTGGTATTTGCAATCTGACCTAATGGATGTGAAATATCGTTCAAAGAAACGTTTGCTTAAAAAATAGAAAAGTACAATATGAAGGATATTCGAAATGTATCAGTTGCCCTACAGAAACGGAATGTGAGAAGTAAAAGTCATAAATAGTGTAACCAAAAGGAAAACAACGTACCTCCGAGATACTGCCGTCAATGCACAGTCGACGCGTAGCAGGGGAGAAGGACGCCCACACATGCGTAATATAAGACAAAAGGAGGGGGGCGGAGCCACCATTGGCGGGATGCATACAATTAAAAATGAAAACAATGAAAATGGGATCAGAACATTGAAACTGGCGCGCAGATGTGGTTCGATGTGGTCCTCAGAATCATAATAAATACTATGAGGTTAAAAGCAAATTAAAACACGAACATAGGAAGTCCGTGTAACACATAAAACTGTATGCTACTGCCGGCTCCAGGCATGTGTACATTAGAAATAAAAGCCTCAATAAAAAATGAAAACGGGCATAAAAGATGTAAAGAATGTGCAGAGGAAATATGACGGCACCAGGCATGTAATAAATGTGAATAAAACCTCAATAAAAATGAAGAGGACATAGATTACAAAATGATCCAAGGGAAATGTACCTCATAAAACAGCTCAGACACGCAGACGGAGTCCACGAAAACGGGATAGAACAAATAAAAAATTAAAAAGGCAATCCAACAATGGCGATTACCAATGTGACACTTGAAAATATGCTAAAAATATGTTCATGACAGATGAAATGAATTAAAAACCAACTAAAAGGGTGCAACCCATAACGTTAGTAGCAATTACAGCGCCAAAGCAATAAAATGCAGAGGTTGCTAAATACATAAAACCATGAATAAATAGATAAATACTAAAAGTCTACTGCCATAAATAAATAGATAAATAACTAAATAAATAATTAAAATGCTAAATGGCACATATACCATGACTGCCAAAATACATGTAACGCCGTATCCATCAGTTCATAAAAAATGTGGAAAGGAACTGTGGTATGCATGGTCATACCAATCCAGATCATAATTGCTGCAGAAATAAAGGGATAGTAGCTAGCCGGCCCATAATAATGTACAACACTGAGGATGGAAAGGCTGAGAGACACATAAATCGGAAGACCAAAGCTGTCATGAAAAAGATAAAATTGTAAAATAAAACAGGTACACATGTGCCCTGGAGATAGGGAGCCTACACAATTTCCATAATTCAAAGAAAAACGGACAAATCTGTCTCTAGGTTCAAACCTGCTGGAGACAAGGAGTCTAAATGAAAAATGAACTTTTGCTCAAGTTTCATAATAGTCTTGTTGGTCTCCACCTCTCCAATTTGTCTTAACTTTCTTGATGACAAAATACTTGAGGTCCATAATTTTATGACGGGCATCAAGCCAGTGTTGAACCAACGGTTTATCAACTGCTTGTCGTTTGCAACTTTTGTGCTCCACTTTTCTGGTCCTTACAGGGTGGGTGGTTTTACCTACGTAGAGCTTTTTACACGGGCATTGGATGACATAGACAGCGTTACTGTTTGCACAGTTAGAAAAATCGTCTATATAAAAAGTCTGATTAGTAAACGGATGAATAAAGGAATTATGTACAGGAAGTGAATTCAAACATACCGAGCATTTGCCGCATTGAAACTGCCCTTTAAAGGTTGACAGCAGCTTCCTCTCGGTGAAAGCAGAAGGTACAAGTAAATTGTGCACATTGATATTGCGTCTATGTGCCACTGTAAGTTTAAGGTTCCGGAATGCTGGCAAAGTCTGTATCAAATGCCACTCTTTCTGTAAAATCTTGACTATCAATTTGGATTTTGAGTAATACAACAGAGGGCAAACTATGCCTATCTCCTCATTGTGTTTACGGATCTGAAGTAGTTCCTCTCGCGGAGCGTCTCAGGCCCTGGTGAGTGCCTTATCTATATACCTAGCTGGGTAATCTCTGGCTAAGAAAAGTGCAGTCATATCTTGAGCTTGTTTCTCAAAGTCCTGAGTCTTGGTGCAAATACGTTTGGCTCTAAGGAACTGGCTGACAGGCAGGTTGTTTTTAAGTGAAGGGTTGTGAAAACTAGTGTAATGTAGTAATGTATTTCTATCGGTGGGCTTCCTAAATAGCGTAGTGGAAAATGAATCCTGTTCTTTCTTAATTAGTAAATCTAAATATGGAATGCGTTCCAAATCTAAGTCATCTGGAATCTCAAATTGTCATCCAGTTGGTTAATCCAGGTATGAAATTGAGAAAGGATATCCACAGATCCTTTCCATAGGATCAGGATATCATCAATGTAACGTATCCATTGGACAACATGAGAATCAAACGGATGGGATTTTAAAAACGTTTCTTCGAAATGAAACATATAGAGGTTGGCTATGTCCATTGAAGACCCCATAGTGACACCCTTGACCTGCTTGTAAAATAGTTCTCTAAAGCAAAAGAAGTTCTCACAAACAGCATACCATGCTAAGGTGATCAAGAAAGCAGTAGGTAGAAGCTTGTGGTCAGTTCTTCTGTGTTCAGGCTACTGGAGTGATGGTTCATCTGGAGACTAGGATCCCACAGAGTGTCTCATTCGGAGACTCATCTTCTGCAACTCACGGCTACCCTGCCATGGTCACTGCTGGTGCTGTCGTGGTTCAGTTCCAAGCATCCTGGAGCTAGGGAGTCCCATATGTGAGGACTGACTTCCTGCTTGTTCCTGGAGAAAGCGTAGTTACTCACCTGTAAAAGGTGTTCTCCAGGGACAGCAGGAATCAGTCCTCACAACCCCCTCTCCTCCCCTTGGAGTTGCCTCCTTTACCTTATTTTATTTTTATGCCTTCCTAGCTATGTCATCTGATGAGCAAGATGGCCCCTTGGGTGGGAACGGGACCACGCATGCATGGTGGCATCTCCCAAAAGGCTTTCTTTGAAAGCTGGGGAGATGCTTCCATGAGGCAATGTCACCCATATGTGAGGACTGATTTCTGCTGTCCCTGGAGAACACCTGTTACAGGTGAGTAACTACACTATTTGATATCTTTTCTGTTTTCTTATCTTTTTTTTCTTTATATCTCAGTTTTGTTCTTCTGTTGTTACTTTCAATTTATTATTGGAGCACGTATGTGGATAACAGCTACTGTTATCGAGATAAGTACTTTTTGAATATTTATCCATAAGCTGCTGAGAAGAATTTTACAAGAGACTTTGATGTGCTAATGTGTTAGCATGAAAAAAGTAAGACTGCTGTGTTCTGTAAGAGTGGAAACTCAAACTCCTGTGCATGCTCAAAAGAGCATCTATTTTTTTCTGAGATGATAGCCCATTCTAACACTGTCCAGATAATATTGCACACTTGTGTGGTCGATTCATCATGCATGTTGACAGAAAAATACAATCTTTTTACAATTGTTGTTAGCCATACTGACTGCTGTTCTGTCTATCTTTTTGCAGCCTTTTAGAAGCTTATGATCGCTGCAGCTCAGCGCAAGACCAGGAAAAACTTCTATTCAGCATTAAGTGTGGCAAACTGCAGAGGTGTGAAGCTACTAATTTAGAACCTTTATCTTTCTAGTCCAGTCATCATTCCATTCTCTGCCATTTTTCATCTGTGCTTGCTTCATAGTCATGCTCACCCCCAAATGTCTGGAAATGCAGCAGCTTACATAGGAGGGGATGGTGGCTGTATAGCTTCAAAGCTTGTAGCAAAGACAACATTATCACTGCCCTGTACTGCCTCTTCTGTGACAGTCACCGTTTGATTTTCCAAAATCAGTTCCAGTAGAAATTGTGAATGCCACTCCAGTGGCATTCCCAATCTCCAGAAGTGAGCTTAAGTCCAGAAAGTGATCTTGAGCCCAGAGTGAAGCCCAAGTCCTTAATAGAATACCAGTTGCTGAACCCTGATGGTGATATTTAAGGTGATGAGAGATTGATCAGCAGTTTCTCTTCCAATATGACATTTTTCCCTGCTTTCTTCTGCAGGAATCTGGGACCTGTCCTAAGTAAAACTATTGCCCAGCTTTACTGCACAGCCGGAGCACTGTCCTAAAAGCAAAGCCGGGAAGTGTCCTTCTAAAGACTACCTCTTAAGCACAGCCCTGGATGAATCGGCAGCAAGTGAATCCTGTCCACACTTCAGAGACTCATTTGTTTTGTTACCTTTTATGATATGGGTGCTTGTTTTTTTTTAATTTCTTCTTGACTGTTATCAGAGCATCATAGTAAGGAATCGCCAATATTTTTCTGCTTTGTACCAAAAGCAGCATCCTTGCCCAGCCCTTCACCAACAATCCGGTGTATAGTACTGTAGTGCCCCACATGACTAACTGACAGGTTGGTGATCTCACACTTTGGCTGCCTGTGCTCTACTTGTTTTGTGGTGAGGAAGGTGTGTGTGTGAGAAAGAAGTGTATATTGCTGATTCCCATGTTGCCCAAGAATCCCAAATCTTTAAGGCTAGAAAAAAAGGTATCTTTACGCCTATTCTTTGAATAAAGTGACTCATTTTCTCACACCTTTTATTAGCTGTAAACTCTAAAATAACTATAGGATGACTGAGCTCTAGAAATTAGCTATTTTTTTTTCTATGCTACTGTAGTAAACCATGTCATTTAAGTTTTACGTCAGCACACCAATGTTTATTAGGTTGCTATATTACTATATGTCTGTGATTTTTGTTTGTGAATGTACATTCTGCCTTTTGTTATAGAAGCCTAAAATGTGCTAGTTGTGTGTATGTTTGAGGATGAATCACTGGTCCATCCCACATTCTTTCCGAGGGATGCAGGCACTTGCCTGGATAGTATTTCTCTGCATACTGGATTCATCTTCCTAGGAAAAGACATCAAAACGGATTTCCAAAATGCCTATAGGTACAATGGCAAAGAGTCATCTTGCACACACTGCTTACCAGCCATAGCCTCACAATATCAGGGCTAAATTCTTGTCCTTTGGCCTCCATCTGCTACTGTGACTACAACCTTCACTACGTGCTGTAGTGCAGCGGTTCTCAACCTGTGGGTCGCGACCCCCAAAGGGGTTGCCACAGGATTTAGCGGGGGTCGCCTCACTCTGCCAAGTTAAATTTTTTTTTTAAAAAGCGCACAAGTTGCTGCCGCTGCCAAGTCCACTTCTCGGCAGCGACAAACTCACTGCCTCCCTTCTAATGCAGCCGCGGCTATGCCTGTAAAACCGTTGCGGAGCCTTCCTGTCTCTCGACAGGCTCCGTGCAGCATTGTCCCGCCTCCAGAGGAAGTTGTTTACCACTTCCTTTGGAGGCGGGACAATGCTGCACGGAGCCCGTTTAGAGACAGAAAGGCTCTGCAATGGCTTCACAGGCACAGCCGCGGTTCCCTAAGAGACAGGGAGCCGTGGCTGCAGAAGAAGGAGGCAGACGAGGGGAGGAGGGGGCAGGGAACCTGCAACGGGGCTTACATGGGGGAGGGGGAGCTGACAGGGAGGGAGGGGCTGACATGGAGAGAGGGAGGGAGGGGGGACTGACATGGATAGATGGGGGCTGACATAGAGGGGGGAGGGGGGCTGATATGGATGGAGGGACAGAGGTGGGCTCACAGGGAGGGAGGGGGGCTGATTTGGAGGGGGGCTGACATGGACAAAGGAGAGAGACGGGGACATACTGGACAGACGGGATAAATGCAGGACAGAGGGGAGAGACAGTGCGGGTTAGGATTATAATGGGTTGATGGGGGAGATAGCACTGGTAATGGGCAGATGGAGGGGGCTAGGACTGGTAATGGTTTGATTAGGGAAGGCTAGGACTGGGAATGGACTGATCAAGGGGGGGTTAGGAATGGTAATGGGCTGATGGGGGGTAGCACTGGTAATGGACTGATGGGCTAGCATTGGAAATCAGCTGATCGGTGAGGTTAGGACTGGAAATGGGCTGATTAGAGGAGGCTAGGACTGGTAATGTGCTGATGGGGTAGGACTGGTTATGGGCTGATTACGGGAGCCTAGCACTGGTAATGGGGTTGAGGGGGGACTAGCACTGGAAATGAGCTGATTTGGGGAGGCTAGGACTGGTAATGGGCTGATGGGGTGGGGTAGGACTGGTAATGGACTGATGGGAGGCTAGCATTGGAAATGAGCTGATCGGGGGGGGCTATGACTGGAAATGGGCTGATAGTGGAGGCTAGGACTGGTAATGAGCTGATGGGGGGGTAGGACTGGTATTGGGCTAATTAGGGGAGGCTAGCACTGGTAATGGGGTTGAGGGGGGACTAGCACTGGAAGTGAGCTGATTGGGGGGGCTTCGACTAGGAATGGGCTGATAGCGGGGAGGGGAAGATAGAGCTGCTGGCCCTGGAAGAAAACTGGGGGCTAAGGCTACAAATGGGCTGATATGAGGGGATGGGAGAATGGAACTGGAAGGGAGTGGATCTGAGAGGGGCTGCCATGATATTTGTACTAGAAGGGACTGGTCAGTGGGGAAAGAGGGGGACTGGAAGGGAATGGACACCAGTGGCAGTCATGGGAATGCAAGTTGACATAAGAACATAAGATATGCCATACTGGGTCAGACCAAGGTCCATCAAGCCCAGTATCCTGTTTCCAGCAGTGGCCAATCTAGGTCATACGTACCTAGCAGTATCCCCAAAAGAGACAGGTTCCACAATGCTTGTATTGGATCCCTTTTTAATAATGGTTTATGGATCTTTCCTCCAGGAACTTGTCCAAACCTTTTTTAAACCCAGCTACACTAACAGCTCTTACTACATCCTCCGGTAACAAATTCCAGAGTTTGATTACACGTTGAGTGAAAAAATATTTTCTCTCATTTGTCTTAAATAGTTTACCCTGTAGCTTCATTGCATGTCCCTTAGTCTTTCTATATTCTGATAGCGTAAACAATCGATCTACGTTTACCCGTTCCACTCCGTTCATTAATT
Source organism: Ichthyophis bannanicus (assembly GCA_033557465.1). Lineage (NCBI taxonomy): Eukaryota > Metazoa > Chordata > Amphibia > Gymnophiona > Ichthyophiidae > Ichthyophis > Ichthyophis bannanicus. The sequence goes on along the minus strand of CM066032.1, from coordinate 920,895,116 downwards.
TATAGACCTCTATCATATCTCCCCTCAGCCGTCTCTTTTCCAGGTTGAAGAGCCCTAACCTTTGTAGCCTCTCTTCATAGGAGTAGCGTTCCATCCCCTTTACCATTTTGGTGGCTCTTCCCTGTACCTTTTCTAATAACGCTATTCTAATAACGGCGACCAGAATTGCACACAATATTCAAGGTGCGGTCGTACCATGGAACGATGGCTTTCATGGTGCATGTAACACCCTTAGCACGTCTCCATATGAAACAGGCTCAGTGGACTTTAAGAACCCAATTGACCCAGGACAACTCGGTGAACATCTGTATATCACCAACCCACTCGTTCGGTCTTTGCAATGGTTGATGATTCATCACAATTTGCTCAAAAGTCTTCCCTTCCATATTTCTCCACAACAAAAACTATTGATGACAGATGCATCCAAACTGGGTTGGTGTGCTCATCTTGATGGGTTTCACACTACGCAAATGGTCCTTTCAAGAAAGTCTCCACCAGATTAACTTCTTGGAGTTAAGAGCCATAACAAACGCTCTTAGGACTTTCAAAGATCTGTTGGCCAACCAAATTGTCTATATAGACAATCAGGTAGCGATATTCTGTATCAACAAGCAGGGACGGATGGGTTCATACCTCCTGTGTTGGGAAACAGTCAGGTTGTGGGATGAACTTAAGAGCCAGGGGAACAAAACACTTTGGTAGACAGACTGAGTCAAGTCCTTCAACCACATGAATGGACCCTGGGCAGGGAGAATGCAGCTCAAATCTATCAAGAGTGGGGTAGCCCCTTGATAAGATCTCTTTGTGACTCCTCAGAATGTCCAGACAGATCAGTTCTGCTTCAGAGTAAGATTGCACAGCAGGATATCCTTTAATGCTTTCCTCCTTGTTTGGGGAGAGGGTTTTCTGTATATGTATCCTCCAACTGGTCCAACAGAGAGCAAACACCACCCACAGGAGAGTGAAAGTACAAACAAGACTAGGTGTAGAAGGGTAACGATCTAACAAATTTATTGAAACCAACCACGACGCATTTCGGCTGTCAAGCCTTCCACAGGGGGTACTAACCTAAAAAAAAAAAAGTGCAGACATATGTTAAATAAAGGATAAAAACAAGTAAAAGCAGTAAAACATAAAAAACAAGGGTGTTGAAATGATAAAAAACTAACTACATAAACTTAAATATAAAACCTTCAGTATAAAAAAACAGGCTGAGAAGAAATGACCCTAAATATGAGATTATGAGGTCTCAAAAGCAATTATGCAAAATAAGTGAGCGGAAACTCATGTGAACTAAATATGTATGAGAAAAATTATCATGAAACCATATAACATGCAAATTGTGCAGATACTAAACACAGAAACATAAAAAGAGATGAAGAGGACAATTTTTTAAGTAAGCGATATCTCACTTGTATGAATTGCACTGGAGAAATTATCCTGAAACCACATCACAAGCAAATTGTGCACATACATAAACACGGAAACACAAAGAAAGGGATCTGGAGGACAATTTTATTTCATTTTTTTTAAATGATACCTCACTTGTGTAACCGCACATGAAGAAACCAAACGCTAACAAGTTTGTGAGCAGCGTATATAATCCCCGTGGGAGCAAAGTGAATGCTCTAAAAGAAAAAAAAACCCTCTAAAGAAAACTATTTTTGTATAACCAACTTATTGACTTGATCTATAGATCAAAGCCAGTAAGAATTTAAAGGAATTAAAAGGACTTGCCTTTCTTGCAAACCAACAAATCTTGAAATCTTGTATAGTGGAGAGACTCTAAGACGGGGCAAACATCCTTTTAAATGGCAAAAGGATTTGTGCCAAAGCAAAGGTCATAGTTCATGTGCAAAATGAAGGGGAATTGGGTGCACACGTCACCGTATGGCATTGTATAAATGTTAAGTGGACTTAAGATCTAATTATGACGTGCATGTTACTGGTTCTAAATAATAAAAAACAGAAAAACTTTCATGATCCTTGTCAATATTGTGCTTAATGTGTTAGAATAAATTATCCAGCCAGGTAGAACTGAAAGTAAAAAACAATGATGTATTCTAGAATATGGCAATTGCTGAGCGAAAGAGCATCTAGCCATACATATACAGTAAACTATATACAGTATACTGTGTTTGCAAGCAACATAAAGTCAGTTTGTAATCATTGTCTGGGGTCTCTTTGCTATAGGGGCTATGGCAAAATCATATCTATCATATTGATTTATTTAACAGGTCTTTTATACCACTTTATCATTTCAATCAAAGCAGTTTGCATTGTAACTTAAACTTGGTAACGTGCATTAAGCAGGGACATTGATAACTTGTAATTCTCTGAAGCAATGGAGGGTTAAGTGACTTGCCCAAGGCCACAAGGAGTGCTAGTAGGAATCAAACCCTGATCTCTTAGTTCCCAAGCCAGTGTTTTTATTTTATTTATTTATTTAGACAGTTTTGTATACCACCTTATACTTCAATCAAAGTGGTCATAACACAATAGGGGGATACATTTAACACAAGGGGATATGAGACACATACACTAATACTTACAGGGAACATGGGCAATAGACGGTTAAGTGGCTTGCCCAAGACCACAAGGAGCACCTGTGGGACTAGAAATCCCAGTCCTTCTGGCACAAGGTTGGTGTCCTCTAGTGAGATTTGATCCCCTGACCTTCCGGCCTGAGGTAACTTGCCCTGAACCACTAGGCCACTCCTCCCTTCTAATCCTTAGGCTTCTCCTCCAATCCATTCCCCTGATTTGGGTAAGAACGGGACCCTGCAGTTTCATAAGGCAAGGTATACAAATAAAATAAGACTTAAGAAGAAAAAATAATTATGCGACGAGCATGTTACATGTTCATTACTATTGTGAACTATCCACACTTTTTTATTGTACTTCATATGTAAAGAAGAAATTCAGTGATAGAAAGTGGACCAAGCCAGCATGCCTTGTGCAGTGAAAACAGAAAATAAAAATAAAGGGGCAAAAACCATGTTTAAAATTTCACAAAAGCAGCATACCGATTGATAAGGAACACTGTAAAGAACCAAGAGGTAAATACCCCATGAAAAACTGGCAGGCTGTAACTGCTAGAGAGCAAGTAACTGGAGTACACTTAAAAAAACTGGAGGAACAATAACCCCTACGGACAATTAAGTAACACCCAAATTAAAAAGAGACATCTGAATGTCTAAAAAAAACTGTGTACATACATAAAAAAGCAAGGGACAAATGGATGACACCCAAGCTAAAACCAGAAAATCATTAAAAACTAAATAAAAGGGCCACATGGGCCAGACCAAAGTCCACCAAGCCCAGTATCCTGTTTCCAACAGTGGCCAATCTAGCTCATAAGTACCTAGCAGTTTCCCCAAAAGGCACAGGTTCCACAATGCTTGTACTGGGTCAAGCAGTGATATCCTGGGTCTGTTTTAATAATGGTTTATGGACCTTTCCTCTATGAACTTGTCCAAACCTTTTTTAAACTCTGCTACACTAATAGCTTTTACTACATCCTTCGGTAACAAATCCCTGAGTTTGATTACATGTTGAGTGAAAAAAATATTTTCTCTTATTACTCTTAAATAAGTTACCCTGTAGCTTCATTCCATGTCCCCTAGTCTTTCTATATTCTGATGATGTAAACAATTGATCTACATTTACTCGTTCCACTCCATTCATTAATTTATAGACCTCTATCATATCTCCCCTCAGCCGTCTCTTTTCCAGGTTAAAGAGCCCTAACCTTTTTAGCCTCTCTTCATAGGGGTATCCTTCCATCCCCTTTAACATTTTGGTGGCTCTTCTCTGTACAGAGGCATTATAATATCCAGTTTAATTGTCCATTCCTTTCCTTAAGATACCTAGCATTCTATTTGCTCTCTTGGCTGCCGCTGCACACTGGGCGGAGGGTTTTAACATGTTATCCACGATGACGCTTAAATCTTTTTCCTGGGTGGTGGTTCCTAATGTGGAACCTTGCATCGTGTAACCATAGTTTGGGTTGTTCTTTCCTAGGTGCATAACTTTGCATTTGTCCACATTAAATTTCATCTGCCATTTGGATGCCCAGTCTTACAGTTTATCAAGATCCTCTTGCAATTTTCCACAATCCTCATGGGTTTTAACAACTTTAAATAGTTTTGTGTCATCTGCAAATTTGATGATCTCACTTGTTATCCCCTTTTCCAGGTCATTTATGAATATGTCAAAAAGCAGCAGACCCAGCACAGATCCCTGGGGTACTCCACTATTCACCTTCCTCCATTGGGAAAATTAGCCATTTAACCCTATCCTCTGCTTTCTATCTTTTAACCAGTTCCTGATCCACAATAGTACACTGCCTCCTATGCCATGACTTTTTAGTATTGCCAAAAGTCTCTAATGAGGGACCTTGTCAAAGACTTTCTGAAAGTCCAGATACACTATATCAACCAACTCACCTTTGTCTACCTGTTTATTCACACCTTCAAAAAACATAACAGATTAGTAAGGCAAGATCTTCCTTGTCTAAAGCCATGTTGGCTGTCTCCCATTAAGCTATGACTATCTGCATGTTCAGTAATTTTGTTCTTTATGATGGTTTCTATTTTCCCGGTACTGACATCAGGCTCACCAGTCTGTAGTTTCCCAGATCACCCCTGGAACCCTTTTTAAAAAATGGTGTTACATTGGCCATCCTCCAATCTTCAGGTATTACAGATTATTTTAATGATAGTTCACAGATTACTAATAGCAGGTCTGCAATCTCATATTTCAGATCTTTCAACACCCTTGGATGTATTACGGCCGGTTCAGGTGGTTTGCTACTCTTCAGTTTATCAATGAGTAAAACCAATAAAATTGAATGATACACAAACCAGATAAAGTAAAACCACAGGGTTTAAATAATTGAAAAAACGAAAATAAGGGCACAATAAGTACTCTGGTATAATAAAATAATACCCAAGTTCAGAGTAAGTATACCTAAAAGAGGAAAAAACACCAGAGGCAAATAAATAGCATATAAATAAAAGAAATGAATTAAAAATATGTTTTGGACCATAAATAAAATGATAAATAAATAAACATAGAAATATGATGAGAGAAAAAGACCACATGGCCTATCAAGTCTGTCCTTCCACATCAACAACTACAACAGTCCCCTTTTTACCTTTAGAGATCCTCTGTGTTTGTCCCATGCTTTTTTGAATTCAGATACTGTCCTCATTCTACCACCTCCACTGGGAGACTATTCCACGGATCCACCACTCTTTCCATAAAGAAATATTTCTGCATATCACTCCTGAATCTATCCCCCTTCACCCTCATCCCATGTCTCCTCGTAGCAGAACTTGCTTTCAATGGAAAGAGGCTCTCCCCCTATACATTTATGCCATGGAGGTATTTAAACATCTCAATCATATCACCTCTATCCCGCCTTTCCTCTCAGGTGTACATATTAAGATCATTAAGTCTGTCCTCATATGCTTTATAATGAAGACCACTAACCATTTTAGTAGCCACCCTCTGTACTGACTCTATCCTGTTTATATCCTTTTGAAGGTGCGGTCTCCAGAATTGCACACAATACTCCATAGAAAAATAGAAACATAGAAACATGATGACAGAAAAAGACCACAAGGCCCATCTAGTCTGTCCTTCCATAACAACAACAACTACAACAGTCCACTTTTTACCTTTAGAGATCCTCTGTGTTGGTCCCATGCTTTTTTGAATTCAGTTACTGTCCTCATCTCTACCACCTCCACTGGGAGACTATTCCACGGATCCACTACTCTTTCCGTAAAGAAATATTTCCGCATATCACTCCTGAATCTATCTCCCTTCACCCTCATCCCATGTCCCCTCGTAGCAGAACTTGGTTTCAATTGAAAGAGGCTCTCTCCCTGAACATTTATGCCACGGAGGTATTTAAACATCTCAATCATATCACCTCTATCCCGCCTTTCCTCTAAGGTGTACATATTAAGATCCTTCAGTCTGTCCTCATATGCTTTATAATGAAGCCCATTAATCATTTTAGTAGCCACCCTCTGCACCGACTCCATCCTGTTCACATCCTTTTGAAGGTGCGGTCTCCAGAATTGCACACCATACTCCAAATGAGGTCGCACCAAAGACTTATACAGAGGCATTATCACCTCCTTTTTTCTGCTAGTCATTCCTCTCCGTATGCACCCAAGCATCCTTCTAGCTTTTGCCGTCGCCTTTTCTACCTGTTTAGCTACTTTAAGATCATCAGCCACAACCACGCCTAGGTCCCGCTCTTCTTTAGTGGACAAAAGTACTTCACCTCCTATACTGTATTGCTCCCTTGGATTGCTGCAGCCCAAATGCATGACCTTACATTTTTTAACATTAAATCCCAGCTGCCAAATTCTAGACCATTCATCAAGCTTAGCTAGATCCCTCCTCATGTTATCTACACCTTCCTGGGTGTCTACTCTATTGCAGATTTTGGTATCATCCGCAAAGAGGCAAACCTTACCCGACAGCCCTTCCGCTATATCACTAACAAAGATGTTAAAAAGAATCGGACCAAGGACAGATCCCTGGGGCACACCACTGGTAACATCCTTCTCCTCAGAGTGAGCTCCATGTACTCTTTGTCGCCTCCCACCCAACCAATTTCTAACCCAAGCAGTAACTTTAGGGTCCATCCCTAGGGTGCTCAGTTTGTTTATAAGTCGCCTGTGAGGAACAGTGTCAAAGGCTTTACTGAAATCTAAATACACCACATCTAGAGCTCTCCCTCGGTCCAACTCCCTGGTCACCCAGTCAAAGAAATCAATCAGATTTGTCTGACAAGACCTGCCTTTGGTGAATCCATGCTGCCTCGGATCCTGTAATCCGCCGGACTCCAGAAACCTCACTATTTTCTCTTTCAGCAGCGTTTCCAATAATTTACTCACCACTGAAGTTAAACTAACCGGCCTGTAGTTTTCAACCAAACCACCTCCTTACTTCCGCTTTTGTGTAAAGGCACCACATGAGCCTCTCCCCAGTCCTTTGGCACCACTCCCGACTCCAACGAGGCATTGAAAAGGTCAGTCAGTGGAGTTGCTAGAACGTCCCCAAGTTCCCTCAGTATTCTAGGGTGTATCCCATCCGGTCCCATCGCTTTGTCTACTTTAAGTTGAGCTAGTTTCTCACGAACACAGTCTTCTGAAAATTGTTCAAGATGTCCCTCGCTTCTGTTCTTATTTGTGGGTGTTTTCTGAGGTCCTGCTCCTGGTTCTTCATCTGTGAACACAGAACAAAAATATTTGTTAAGCAATTCCGCTTTATCCTTATCAGCTTCTACATTTTCCCCCCTGCACCCTTGAGTCTGACAATACCACTTTTGCCCTTCCTCCTCTCACTAATATATCTGAAAAATGTCTTATCCCCCCATTTTATTGCATTGGCTATTTCCTCCTCCTTTTGAATCTTTGCCTTCTTGACTACTTTGCTAGCTTCTCTAAGTTTTTCCAAATACAGATGCCTGTCTTCCTCTCTCTGTGATCTCTTGTATTTCATGAAGGCCTCCCTCTTTTTCTTCACTTTTTCAGCTACTTCCTTCGAAAACCATAGCGGTCTCCTGTTCCTTTTGCCTTTATTTACCATTTTGACAAAAAGGTTGGTTGCCTTTAAAATACCCCCTTTCAGTTTTGCCCACTGTTTTTCTACATCCCCCAGCTGTTCCCATCCCACTAACGACTCCCTGAGGTATTGGCCCATCTTCGCAAAGTTAGTCTTCCTAAAGTCTAAGATCTTCACCTTGGAATGGATTCTAACAGCCCTAGTCCTAATACTGAACCACGCCATCTGGTGATCACTGGATGTGCAAAATGATCTCCCACTACAACATCAGAAACACTTTCACCATTGGTAAGCACCAAGTCCAGTATGGCCCCTTCACGTGTGGGGTCTGTTACCAATTGCCTGAATAGTTCTCCCTGTAGAGAATCCAGGATCTCCTTACTTCTAGATGATACTGCAGCAGGAATGTGCCAATCAACATCTGGCATATTGAAATCTCCTAGCAGTAGCACTTCCCCTTTCCTAGCAATGCTGCGTATGTCTTCAATTAACTCTCTGTCCACCTCTTCCTCTTGTGAGGGAGGTCTGTATATCACACCAATGCAAATAGATTTCTCTTTCCCTCTTTCTAGTTTAACCCACAATGCCTCCTCTCTCCCTTTTAAGCTCTGTAATTCCAAAGCTTTAATAGTAGTTTTTACATATAGTGCTACTCCTCCTCCCCTTCTTCCTACCCTGTCCTTTCTGAATAAAGTATAGCCAGGTATAGTTACATCCCAGTCATGGTTTTCTGTGAACCATGTTTCTGTAACTGCCACTAAATCCAAGTCATCCACTCCCACCAAAGCTTCAACTTCAGGGATCTTATTTCCCATGCTACGGGCATTAATACACACTGCTTTCCATATGTTACCCCTGTTACCCATTTCCATAAAGGTATTTAATGTATCACCTACCTGGGGGCTTTCACTTACCTAAGGGCTTTCTTCACCCATCCCCAACGAATCTAGTTTAAAGCCCTCTTCAGTAGATTAGCCAGTCTACTACCAAAGATGCGTTGACCTTTCTTGGACAGATGGATGCCATCTCTGCTCTGCAACCCTTGGAACAGCATCCCATGGTCTAGGAAACCAAAACGCTCTCGAAGACACCATCCACGCAGCCATGCATTCATCTCCAGGATGCGAGCCTCTCTGCCTTGGCCTTTACCCTCAACAGGGAGGATTGAAGAGAACACCACCTGTGCACCTACCTGCTTCACCCTCTGTCCCAGAGCCATGAAGTCACTTTTGATACGTTCCGAGGTATACCTGGCAGTATCATTTGTTCCAACATGGATTAGCAACATTGGGTAATAGTCAGTGGGCTTGATGAGTCTCGGCAAACTCTCCGTAACATCTTGGATCTTGGCACCAGGCAGACAGCATACCTCTCTGGACATCAAGTCTGGTCGGCAGATGGACGCCTCAGTACCCCTCAGAAGAGAATCTCCAACCACCACTACCCTTCGTTTCCTTCTGGTCACTGATTCCGCAACTATGGGGTACTTGAACTCTGGTTCTTCCCTTTCCAGGGATGCTTTCACCTCCTCCACTTCCAGGGCTGCATAATGGTTCTTCAATTCAAGGGCTGGAGAAGTTGGATTGGTGATTTTGCAGGCTCTGGTGACTTTTGTCCAACCATCGACATTCTGTTGGCACCCATCTTCTCCTGTGCTGGAGAGCCTGGTTGCTGCAAGAAGCATCTCATCAATGTACTTCTCACTGTCTTGAATGCTCCTCAGCCTCGCCACTTCCTCTCTGAGTTCCTCCACTTGTTTCCTCAGAACTTCAGCATGCAGGCACCCTGCACATGGAACCGGTTCTTCAACTGGCATTAGGACCTCTGTCTGGATTGAGGCAGAAGCTGTAACGGGGGCTACATGAGGAAGAAAATGCGGTTGCACCAAAGACTTATACAGAGGCACTATCACCTCCTTTTTTCTGCTAGCCATTCCTCTCCGTATGCACCTAAAAATCCTTCTAGCTTTTGTCGTCGCCTTTTCTACCTTTTTAGCTACTTTAAGATCATCAGACACAACCACGCCTAGGTCCCGCTCTTCTTTAGTGGACAAAAGTACTTCACCCCCTATACTATATTGCTCCCTTGGATTGCTGCAGCCCAAATGCATGACCTTACATTTTTTAACAATAAATCCCAGCTGCCAAATTCTAGACCATTCTTCAAGCTTAGCTAGATTCCTCCTCATGTTATCTACACCTTCCTGGGTGACTATTGCAGATTTTAGTATCATCCACAAAGAGGTAAACATTACCCTTCTGCTATATCACTAACAAAGATGTTAAAAAGAATCGGACCAAGGACAGATCCCTGGGGCACACCACTGGTAATATCCTTCTCCTCAGAGTGAGCTCCATTTACCTGTACTCTTTGTCGCCTCCCACCCAACCAATTTCTAACCCAAGCAGTAACTTTAGGGTCCATCCCTAGGGTGCTCAGTTTGTTTATAAATCGCCTGTGAGGAACAGTGTCAAAGGCTTTACTGAAATCTAAATACACCACATCTAGAGCTCTCCCTCGGTCCAACTCCCTGGTCACCCAGTCAAAGAAATCAATCAGATTTGTCTGACAAGACTTGCCTCTGGTGAATCCATGCTGCCTCGGATCCTGTAATCCGCTGGACTCTAGAAACCTCACTATTTTCTCTTTCAGCAGCGTTTCCAATAATTTACTCACCACTGAAGTTAAAATAACCAGCCTGTAGTTTTCAACCACATCCTTACTTCCGCTTTTGTGTAAAGGCACCACATGAGCCTCTCTCCAGTCATTTGGCACCACTCCTGACTCCAACGAGGCATTGAAAAGGTCAGTCAGTGGAGCTACTAGAACGTCCCCAAGTTCCCTCAGTATTCTAAGGTGTATCCCATCTGGTCCCATTGCTTTGTCTACTTTAAGTTGAACTAGTTCCTCATGAACACAGTCTTCTGAAAATTGTTCAAGATGTCCCTTGCTTCTGTTCCTGTTTGTGGGTGTTTTCTGAGGTCCTGCTCCTGGTTCTTCATCTGTGAACACAGAACAGAAATATTTGTTAAGCAATTCTGCTTTATCCTCATCAGCTTCTACATATTCCTCCCCTTCACCCTTGAGTCTGACAATACCACTTTTGCCCTTCCTCTTCTCGCTAACATATCTGAAAAATGTCTTATCCCCCCCATGTTATTGCATTGGCTATTTCCTTCTCTTTTTTGAATCTTTGCTTTCCTGAATACTTTGCTAACTTCTCTAAGTTTTTCCAAATATAGATGCCTGTCTTCCTCTCTCTATGATCTCTTGTATTTTATGAAGGCCTCCCTCTTTTTCTTCATCTTTCCAGCTATTTCTTTTGAAAGCCATAGCGGTCTCCTTTTCCTTTTTTTACCATTTTAACAAAAAGGTTGGTTGCCCTTAAAATATCCCCTTTCAGTTTTGCCCACTGTTTTTCTTCATCCCCCAGCTGTTCCCATCCCGCTAACGACTCCCTGAGGTATTGGCCCATCTTGGCAAAGTTAGTCTTCCTAAAGTCTAAGACCCTCACCTTTGAATGGATTCAAACAGCCCTTGTCCTAATACTGAACCACACCATCTGGTGATCACTGGATGCAAAATGATCTCCCACTATAACATCAGAAACACTTTCACCATTGGTAAGCACCAAGTCCAGTATGGCCCTTTCACGTGTGGGTTCTGTTACCAATTGCCTAAATAGTTCTCCCTGTAGAGAATCCAGGATCTCTTTACTTCTAGATGATACTGCAGCAGAAATGTGCCAATCAACATCTAGCATATTGAAATCCCCTATCAGTAGCACTTCCCCTTTCCTAGCAATGCCGCGTATGTCTTCAATTAACTCTCTGTCCACCCTCTTGTGTGGGAGGTCTGTATATCATGCCAATGCAAATAGATTTCTCTTTCCCTCTTTCTAGCTTAACCCACAATGCCTCCTCTCTCCCTTTTAAGCTCTGTAATTCCAAAGCTTTAATAGTATTTGTTACATATAGTACCACTCCTCCTCCCCTTCTTCCTCCCCTGTCCTTTCTGAATAAATTATAGCCAGGTATAGTTACATCCCAGTCATGGTTTTCTGTGAACCATGTTTCTGTAACTGCCATTAAATCCAAGTCGGCCAATCCCACCAAAGCTTCAACATCAGGGATCTTATTTCCCATGCTACGGGCATTTATACACACTGCTTTCCATATGTTACCCATGTTACCCATTTCCATAAAGGTATTTAATGTATCACCTGGTGGCTTTCACTTACCTGGGGGCTTTCTTTGCCCATCCTCAACGAATCTAGTTTAAAGCCCTCTTCAGTAGATTAACCAGTCTACTACTGAAGACATGCCATTTCTGCTCTGCAACCCCTGGAACAGCATCCCATAATCTAGGAAACCAAAACGCTCTCGATGACACCATCCACGCAGCCATGCATTCATCTCCAGGATGCATGCCTTTCTGCGTTGGCCTTTACCTTCAACAGGGAGGATTGAAGAGAACACCACCTGTGCACCTAACTGCTTCATCCTTTGTCCCAGAGCTATGAAGTCACTTTTGATATGCTCAGAGGGATACTTAGCGGTATCATTTGTTCCAACATGGATTAGCAACATTGGGTAACTCTCCGTAACATCTTGGATTTTGGCACCAGGCAGACAGCATACCTCTCTGGACATCAAGTCTGGTCAGCAGATGGACGCCTCAATACCCCTCAGAAGAGAGTCACCAACCACCACTACCCTTTGCTTCCCTTTTGTCACTAATTCCTCAACTTTGGGGTACTTGAGCTCTGGTTCTTCCCTTTCCAGGGATGCTTTCACCTCCTCCATGTCCAGGGCTGCATAATGGTTCTTCAATTCAAGGGCTGGGAGAAGTTGGATTGGTGATTCTTCAGGCCCTGGTGACTTGTGTCCAACCTTCATCATTGTATCGGCACCCATCTTCTCCTCTGCTGGAGAGCCTGGTTGCTGCAAGAAGCATCTCATCAATGTACTTCTCACTGTCTTGAATGCTCCTCAGCCTCACCACCTCCTCTCTGAGTTCCTCCACTTGTTTCCTCAGAGCTTCAGCATGCAGGCACCCTGCACATGGAACCAGTCCTTCAACTGGCATTGGGACCTCTGTCTGGACAGAGGCAGAAGCTGTAAAGGGGGCAAGAGCTTTAGCGATACGATTTTCCCCAGCCATTGTTCTGTTCATGGAGCTTAGGTATGTGTTAAAGCAAAAGAGAGAGATCTACCAAAGTACCAGCCGGTTTCCCAGCTCTCCTTTCAGAGAAAAATCAGTTAAATCTCTTTAATTACATTCAAAATGTGCTGTTCCAAGTCCCTGTGGTTTTTAAATGGGGAGGTGCCCTGTAGAGCAAGACTGCTCACTAGGGGTGGGGGGGGGGGGTTAGGGAGGGAACTAGCACCTAATTAGGTGTCAGCAGTTCCCAAGATCTGAGAAAGTTACCAAAGCAGAGTTTTAAACCTAACCCACTAAAGAAAATATTTCTACTAAAGCACCAAAAAGAATGTAACTTTATTTTAAAAAAAAAAACCTTTTAAGAGCTCCCAGTCAGAGAGCTAGCAATTTAAAAAAATAAACCCTTAAATTCTTACCGTTGTTTGACCTGTATAGCCCCTATTAGGAATGCCAGTGAAATATATATTCTCCAGGACCAAGCAGGAAGTCAGTCCTCACATATGGGTGTCATCGACGCCGATGAAGCCCTAGCGGAGCATTTCCCCAGCTTTCCATGAAAGCCTTTGGGAATGCAGGCACGCATGCGTAGTTCCCTTCCCGCCTAAAGGTGCCATCTTACCTCAGTCTCTCTTTTTCCGAGAAGCCCACCGGACGTGTGCCTGTCATCCCAGATAAAAGTTTGATTTTTTCGGCGATTCTCGCTATTTTTTCTTGTCCGGTTCAACACCGGTTCCCCTCCTGCCGGGTTCGGTACACCGGTATCGAGCCCGTTTCTTCTTTTTCGGTTTTTGCCCTTCGTGGCTGGCGTTCGCGCCCTTTTTTGCTTTTTCCCTGGAAGCCCGGGCCTCTGACCTCGTGGGGACTCTTTTTTCCCCGATGGCTTCCAGCGGTTTTAAAAAGTGTGATCGGTGTAAGAAATTGATGTCTCGCACCGATACACACGACTGCTGCCTTCGGTGCCTCGGTCCTGATCACGACTCTAAGACGTGTGGACCATGTGGGAAGATGTCTTCCAAGGCACTGCGAAGTCGCCAGCAGCAGAAAGAAAGGCTTTTTTCTGACTCAGCCTCCGGCCGGGCCCGGACCTCGTCTGAGGCCTTGACATCTCGGGATTCGGATCCCGAGCGCTGTCGTGGCTCCTCGGACAGGGGGTTCCCCGACCGGGAACGCAAGAGGAAGAAGCGGCTCATGAGGGCGTCATCGGAAGAGGTCCCTGGCTCCCCGAGGGCCAGGTCTAAGACCACCGACTGTCGCCCCGGGCCCGTGGAACAAGAGAAGCCTGCCAAAGTTCCTCGCGTGGAGCCGGAGTCTGCTGGACATGTAAGTCCTGTAGTCCTCGAGGACTCTCCTCCCAGAGAGCCGACGTCGGGCCCGGCTCCGCCGGGGCCCGAGTCAGTGGCTGCTGCGTCTCCCGAGCTGAGTCTCAGGATGACAGCCTTGGAGTGTAAACTGTCTGCCTTCATGGAGCAGCAGCAGGCACTGATGGCCAGCCTGTCTGGCGCATCTGCCCCGACCACTGGGACATCGACATCAAAGTCGACCCCGGAGACCGAGCCGATACTCGAGACCATGAAGGCTCAAGGTTGACCTCGGTCGTGGTCTCCCTCGACCTCCCGTTCGGGACCGAGGGCGTCGACGCCGGTGCCTCCGGCGTCGGGGCGGGTGCTCCCGGGCCCCGCGGGGTCGGATCCTGACTCCTCGTTGGACGAGTCCGCCTGGGAGACGTAGGATGAGGAGTCCCCCGACACATTCAAGACTCGGTGCGTCCCGTCGGACTCACCGCAGTCTGAACCCCGGAGTAGATCCCCTCCGGAGGATACCCGGTTCTCGGAGTTTGTCTGGGATATGGCTGCCGCGTTGGCTATCCCGGCGGACCCCGAGGAAGAGCCTCGAGCCGAGGAGCTCGAGGCCCTGCAGTACGACTCTCCTCCGAAGGAGGCCTTTACTGTCCCGGTTCCTCCGATGCTGGAACGGCTCCTCTTCCGGATGTGGGAGGCACCGGCCTCGGCGCCGGTTCTAAGCAAGCGGCTCGATTCGATCTATCGACTCCAGAAGAGCCCTGGCTTTCAGAAGGCGCAGCTACCACACCATTTCATGGTGGTGGAATCGGCCATGCATCGCCTGAAAAGTCAGAAGATGCACTCCGCGGTGCCTCCTGGCAGGGAGGCCCGAAACCTCGATGGTTTTGGTAGAAAGTGCTTCCAGGGCTCGATGCTTGCTTGCCGTGTCCAGTCTTACCAGCTGTACATGGGCATGTACTTGCGAGACCTGGCCAAGGAGTTGGCCGGGTTCTCTGCTGGTCTCTCCGGGGAACCCTTGCAGAGATTCAAGTCCTTGTCCTCGGGGATTCGGGAATGCTCCAAGTTCATGTCCCGCGCCGCCTACGATGGCTTTGAGGCTTCGGCCCGAGTTGCGGCAGCCGGCATCGCGGCTCGACGCCAGGCATGGCTGCAGTCATCGGACCTCGAGCCATGGGTTCAGGACAAGTGGGTCGATGTCCCTTGCTGAGGTGAGAACCTTTTTGGCAAGCCCATGGCCGAGAAGGCCGCTCAGCTCGAGACCGAGCACCTTACAAGGACAAGGCTGTCTAGAAAGACCTCTGCCCCTTCTCATAAGAAGGAGGGCTTAGGTAAAAAGCCCTTTTACCCGAGGAAGGACACTGCCTACAAACAGTACCCTCAGTATCAGACTGCACCCCAGGGTCAGCAAGCCAAGTGGCAGGGTAATGGGCCCTGTAGGCAGAGGACCCTCAAGCCTCCGGCCCCTGCTCCCACTCAGCAGGGTGGGGGTTTTTGACTCCTCAAGCATAGCCTCTCCGTCCTTGCTCTCCCAACCCTGCACAGGAGGTCGCCTCGCCTTCTTTGCCCACCAGTGGCCCCACATCACTGGGGACAGTTGGGTGTTAAACATAGTCCACAGGGGCTATGCACTACACTTTCACCAACTGCCTCCTCCATATTTTCCAGGGGAGCCTTCAAGGCCTCCCCTGCACACAGATCTTCTTCTCCAGGAGCTCCAAGGTCTGTTGGTGGACAGGGCGGTGGAGCCTGTGCCCCTTCACATGCACGGTCGAGGGTTCTATTCCAGATATTTCCTGGTACCCAAAAGAACCGGTGGCCTTCGACCTATCCTGGACCTCAGGAATCTCAACAAGTTCCTAGAGAAAGAAAAGTTCAAGATGCTTACTTTTGGAACACTTCAGCCCTACCTCCAGCAGGGAAATTGGCTATGCTCCTTAAATCTAAAGGATGCGTACACTCACATCCTCATTCATCCAGACCACAGAAAGTACCTCAGGTTCATTGTGGGAGGAAACCATTATCAGTATAGAGTACTGCCTTTTGGCCTAACCTCCGCCCCCAGAGTCTTTACCAAATGCCTGGCAGTGGTGGCGGCCTACCTGAGAACTCAAGGCATCTTTGTCTTTCCCTATCTGGACGACTGGCTCAAAAGAGGTCAAACGTGCCAGGAGGCCCGACAGGCCACCCTCAGAACTATTGCTCTTCTTCAAAGCTTGAGGTTTGTAATAAACTTCGCAAAGTCCACTTTGTTCCCCTCCCAGAACTTGGAGTTCATAGGGGCAAGGCTGGACTCTATCCTGGCAAAGGCATTCTTGCCAGCAGACAGGGCCCAAAGACTGATGGACTTGGCCAAACTGTTTCTCAGCGGGTCAGTGGTCTCCGCCAGTGCCTGAGGCTGCTTGGCCGCATGGCTTCGACAGTTTATGTGACCTCCAATGCCAGGCTACATATGAGGCCTGCACAGTGGTGCCTTCGGAGTCAGTGGTCACAGGCCACAGGCAGCCTCAGAGACAGGATAAGGGTGTCTAGACCTTTTCTGGACTCCCTCAACTGGTGGCTGCACCCACCCAATCTACTGAAAGGGGTGCCTTTTCAAATTCCTGGGTACACAGTGGTACTGACCACAGACGCCTCCCTGCAGGGCTGGGGGGCTCATTGTCTGAACAAGTGCACCCAGGGCCTGTGGTCTCCCTGGGAAGCCACACAGCAGATCAATCTATTAGAACTCAGGGCTATTCGATTAGCCCTCAAAGCTTTCTCTCCTGCCCTGGCTCATCAATCTGTCCTGGTTCAGACAGACAACCAGGTAGCCATGTTTTATGTGAACAAGCAAGGCGGGACTGGGTCCAGGCTCCTTTGTCAGGAGGCACAGGACCTTTGCTCATTTGCCCTCAAGCACAACATGATCCTCAAGGCTGTGTACCTTCCAGGCCAGGAAAACTACCTGGCCGACAGGTTGAGCAGAATTCTGCAGCCCCACGAGTGGCAGCTGCATCCTTTGGTAGTTCAGAAGATTTTCCTGAAATGGGGACTTCAATCCATAGATCTGTTTGCCAGTCCACTGAACAAACAGCTGCCAAGGTTCTGCTCCAGTCAACCGCATCCTCTGTGGCTAGCAGCAGATGCTTTTCTGATTCCCTGGTCTCAGGGCCTCCTGTATGCGTTTCCTCCCACGCCTTTGGTGGCCCGAACTCTGTTCACGATTCTTCAGGAGAAGGCCTCAGTCCTGCTGGTGTCTCCCAGGTGGCCGAGACAGCCTTAGTTTCCACTTCTCCTTCAACTGGCGGTGGATCCCCCACTGCCTCTGGGGTTGCAACCCGACCTTCTCTCCCAGGATCAGGGTTCACTTCTGCACCCCAATCTCAAAGCTCTCAATTTGATGGCCTGGAGGCTGCAGGGGTAGTTTTGGCTCTTTGGGGCCTACCTCAGGAAGTTGAGGAGGTTGTCCTAGCCTCTAGGAAACAGTCCACTCGGAAAACCTATGCTCTCAAATGGAAAAGATTTTCTGTCTGGTGTCAGCTACGTACAGAGGATCCTTTCTCCTGTACTGTACCAGTAGTGCTTCAGTACTTACTGCACTTGTCCAATCAGGGACTTAAGTCCAATTCTGTTCGGGTCCACCTCTCAGCTCTAGCAGCTCACCACTCACTTGTGGAAGGACATTCTCTGTCGGTTCACCCCTTGGTGTCCCGTTTTCTCAGGGGCTTGCTTTTGCTCAAGCCTCCAATCTGTCCTCCTGCTCCTGAGTGGGAGTTGAATGTGGTCTTGCAACAACTGACTCGCCCACCTTTTGAGCCGATGGCTACTTGCCCTCTACGCTTCCTGTCCTGGAAGACCCTCTTCTTGGTAGCCCTAACCTCAGCCAGGCGAGTGAGTGAGCTTCAGGCCCTGGTTTGTGACAGGCCTTACACTCGCTTCTATGGGAACAGGGTAGTCCTTAGGACTCATCCAAAGTTCCTCCCAAAGGTTGTCTCCTCTTTCCACCTCAACCAGGAGGTGGTTCTTCCAACATTCTTCCCTAGGCCTCATGCAAGCCAGGCTGAAGCAGTTCTGCATACCCTGGACTGTAGGAGGGCCTTATCCTTCTACCTTGACCATGCGCAGGGGCATAGAAGGGCTACTCAGCTCTTTGTATCTTTTGACCCTAATAAATTGGGGTTGGATGTGTCCAAGCGTACCTTGTCCATCTGGGTTGCTGACTGTATCACCTGGGCTTACAAGGCGGCTGACCTTCCTTTGCAGGGTCGAGTCACGGCCCACCGTGTCAGGGCAATGGCTGCCTCAGTGGCTCATCTCCGCTCTGTACCGTTGGTAGACATCTGCAGGGCTGCAACTTGGTCTTCAAGCCAGACTTTTGCGGCCCATTACTGTCTGGAGAGGGAGTCCCAAGGGACAGTGCTTTTGGCCAGGCAGTACTCCGGAATCTCTTTGAGGTTTAGGCAACTCCTGCCCTCCGTTGGGCTATCAGTGGAGGTTGTGTCAGTGAAACGCCTTTCTTTAATTCTGGGACTAGAGGGAGTTCTCTTGTTCAGCCTGGGTTACTTGGTAGCCCAGAGCTAGGGAGTCACCCATATGTGAGGACTGACTTCCTGCTTGGTCCTGTAACAGGTGTTCTCCAGGAGAAGCAGGAATTGGTCCTCACAACCCTCCCTCCTCCCCCCCTGGGAGTTGCAGTTGTACATAGTTTATTTTTATTTTTTTGTGTGCTGTTCTTAGCTATGTCATTTGACTGAGGTAAGATGGCACCTTTAGGCGGGAAGGGAACCGCGCATGCGTGCCTGCATTCCCAAAGGCTTTCATGGAAAGCTGGGGAAATGCTCCGCTAGGGCTTCATCGGCGTCGATGACACCCATATGTGAGGACTGATTCCTGCTGCTCCTGGAGAACACCTGTTACAGGTGAGTAACTACTCTTTATTTATTTTATTTTATTTAGCTGCATTTATATCCCACTTTTCACCGGGTCAAAGCAGTGTAACATAAAAGGGGGGGGGGGGGACAATCAACTTCTGGGGTTGGGGCCATCACCAGGTGGCTAACATTAATGATTATAACAGATATTTGGGACACACAGACTTTTTAGTACATATGTTTACGTGGGTGAAATAGAGGGGGAGGGTCAGTGGTGGGTGCTGGTTTCAGATCCGAGGTATTCTTGGAATAAGTTGGTTTTTAGTTGTTTTCTGAATGATAAGGGGTCTCTGTTGCTTCTGATGTGACTTGGTAGAGAGTTCCAGAGTGTTGGTGCATATAGTTCGAAGGCACTGTTGCAGGTTCTCTGATTGCATTTGGTTCGTTTGTGGGGGATGGTGAGGGAGTTGCCGGTGGTTTGTCTGGTCGTTCTGTTGTGGGCTGGCTGGGGCAGTAGTGTGCGGAGCTGGGAAGTCTGAGTTTGGTAGAGAGCTTTGTGGGTAAGTAGAGCGGCTTTGTATTTGATTCTTGCCTCTAGGGGGGAGTATGTGTAGCTCCCTCAGGATTGGGGTGATTCTGTCTCGTTTTCTTGCTTTCTGGATAATCCTTGCTGTGGTATTTAAGGCAGTTCGAAGTGGGTTGGTGTGGGTGGCTCAAAGTCCATGGTAGATTATATTGCAGTAGTCCAGGTGGGGGAGTGTCATGGCTTGCATCACTGTACGGAGGTCCTGCGGTTCAAGGAGAGGTCTGAGTCACTGTACTGTTTTGGTCTTGTGGAATATTGTTCTGGTGGTTTTTTGATTTGTTGTTGGAGTGTGAGTGCTTGGTCTAGGATGATTCCTAGGTATCTTATGTGTGGTTGTATTTGTATTTGCGTGGTTCCAATGTTGAAGTGTGACAGTGGTGTGAAATCTGGGTCCTTTGTTACTATGAGGGCTTCAGTTTTCTTTATGTTGATGGATAGGTTGTTCTTTTGTAGCCAGCTGGATACTTCTGTGAAGCATTCTGATAAGTGTTTGTTTGTTGGGTTAGGGGTTGTGATTGGGGCATAGAGCATTATGTCGTCCGCATAGACGTGATAGTTAATGTTGTGGACGCGTATGATTGAGCAGAGTGGTTGGAGGTATATGTTGAAGAGCATGGCAGATAGTGTGGATCCTTGGGGTACTCCCTGGTGTTGTTGGAAGGGGGGTGAAGTTGATATGTTTGTGTGGATCAGTTGTCGTCTGTTGGTTAGGTAGGAGTGGAACCACTGGAGTACGGTATCTTTGATGCCAATTTCTTGTAGTCTGTGTATGAAGATGGTGTGGGAGATGGTGTCGAAGGATGCTGATACGTCTAGGAAGATCATGGTGTATCCAGAGTGTTTGGCTTGAGTTCCTATGATGAGGGTGTTCATTAGTGATGTCATGAGGGTCTCGACTCCGTGGAATGGACGGAAGCCATGTTGTTGCGGGTCCAGTATGTTGTTGGTATCTAAATGATCCTGGAGCTGTCGCTGGACTATCTTCTCAATGATTTTGGCGGTAAACGGGGGGCTTGCTATGGGTCTGTAGGAGGCGGGGTCGAGGGGATCCAGGTTGTGTTTTTTTAGGGTTGGTCGGATGATTGAAGTTTTGAGGAGGTCTGGCATGCGTCCTTGGCTGAGGGATTCATTAATGATGTGGGTTAGTGGTGTGCTCAGGTCTTCTTTGGTTTTCTTTATCCATTCTGTCGGGCAGGGGTCTAGTGGATGATATTTCTTCTTTCGTGATTGGTTCAAATATGCTCCAGTCTCTGTCTATGGTGGTGGGGTGGCTTCTTATTGTTATCTCTGGGTTCAATTGTGGATTTTGTGGTTGTTGAAGCTGCTTGTATTGTTGTGCTAGTAATTCTGGTGGGATGTTTGGTAGTTGGTCAGAGTTGTTGGGTGTTTTTGTCAGTTTTTTGACAATCTCAAAGAGTTCTCGTGGGTTGTTTATTGATGTGTTTATGATGTTCGAATGGAAGGCCTTTTTTGCTTTGTCCATTTCTGCGTGGTATACATCTAGTTCATACATGTAGTTTGCTTTGTCGTTTTCTTTCTTGGCCTTTCTCCATTTTCTTTCGGCTCTTCTGAGTTTGGCCTTTAGTTTCAAGAGGTTGGGGGTGAACCATCGGGCTTTTGTGTAGGTGTTCCTGGATTTGTTCTTATTTGTTGTTGCACTGGATGCAGAGGAGATTGTGGTGTTCCAGTTGTGAATTAGGTCATCAATATTGTTGGAGTTTGTTTGAAGTTTAGGTAGAGTTTGTGCTAAAAAGTCGTCTTTGTTGAAGGTTTTAAATCGTCTTATATGTTGTTTGTTCTCCTTGCTGTTCGTCTGGTGGTGGGAGAGGGATATGCTGATGAGGTGGTGGTCGGACCATGGTACATGTATGATTTCTGGCTTGTATGAGTTGGCGGTTAGGGAATTTAGGAATATGAGGTCCAATGTATTTCCTTTTTCGTGCGTTGGTTCATGAATGATTTGTGTTAGGTTCATTGCTTCCATGGCGTTGATGAAGGTTTCTGCTTGCTTGTCCTGGAGTGATGGGAGGTTGAAGTCTCCTAGGATTATTTGTTCTTTTGTGGAGAGGGTGCTCTCAGATATGTGCTGTAGTATCCGTGGTAGGTCGGTGCTTTGGGTGGGTGTTCGGTAGACTAGGCATAATGAGAGGTGTTTATTGGTGAGGGTGAGTATGTCTGCTTCATTGGTCGTTTCTGATGCATGGTTCCTGAGGTGGAGGTTGGTTTTCGCTATGATGGCTACTCCTCCTCCTCTGGTGTGTGTTCGGGAGCAGTGTTGGAGGTTGTATCCTTTTGGTGTTAGTTGGTTCATGAGCACCGTGTCAGTGTCTGTTAGCCAGGTTTCTGTTATGCATAGGATGTCGATTTTTTGGGTTGTTATTAGGTCTTGGAGCATGTGGTATTTGTTCCTGACTGAGCGAGCATTTATTAATGAAATGGAGAGTGGACTGCTGTTTGGGGGGTTGGGGATGTGGATTGGTGTGTGTGGTGTATGGGTGTTGTCTCTTGTGGGGGGTGGGCTGTGGATGTTTGCGGTTTGGATGGTTGAGGTGTTTGGCCAGGGTGGGTTGGTGAGTGTGATTATGGGGGATGGGTGAAGGGTCAGGAGTGGTGTTAAGAGGTAAATTGGGGCTAGGAAGGGTGGCATGGTTTGTAGGCGTGTTATGGTGTTCAGGGGTATCCTGTGTTTCTGTGTTTGGTTTCTTGGTGTGTTGAGGGTCCTCTTTTTCTGTGTTGTCTTGTGGCTAGGTCTTTGTTGCTGTGGTTCCACGGTTGTTGTTGCAGTGGTTTCTTTAGTTAGTTGTTGTGTTGATTTCTGCGGGTCGTGTTGCTTCTCGTTGTTACCGGGGTTGTTCCTGTGGTTTCAGTGGGTTCTGTGCTTTTTCGTTTTGTTCCTGCTTATGAGCGCCTCTGTGCCGCACCTAAGGGCCACGCCAAAGGGCCCTCTGGCGAGGCCCTCAGGCGAGGGCCCGCCAGGCATGGGTGCGCCCGATGGCGCTCTGTTTTAAATCCTGGCTGACTGCCCCGATTGTGTGGGGCGGTGCTTCGGGTCCGGCGGCTCGTTCCCTTTCATTTCCCTTTGTCCATATAGAAACTATATTAAGAACATAAACTAAAAGCACACCAAGAAATGTGTAAAAGTGTGCTGGCATGAGTGCTAAATATTCTTTAAAAGGACTCTTTTAGGTCATGTGATTTGGTGAGCCGAGGTGGCCACGTTTTCCAAGGCTCTGAGGATCCCAGACTCTGAACTGATTTATTTACTACCATTTCCTCGATAACTACGGCATCAACACTATTCTACTGAATTATTGCCCACACTTGCATACTTTGGGTAGCGGCTCCCCAGTTCAGTAGCAAAACTGTGCGGAAAGAGAAGTGCCGCACAGGGGATCCTAAAATGGCGGACTTGGGTCCACCGAGCCCCCGAATGGAATATCTTAACAGTATGATCTAGGAGGTCTCAATGACGGTGGTAAAATCTCTGGAGGGGTGTTTTCAGGACCTCTCTATGTAGCTCGCTCAGGTGGCACAGGGGGTAGCAGAATTTAAGACCCAAATGGAACAGTTGGAAACATGCATGTCTACCGCAGAAGACTACCAGTGCATACAGGCTACAACTTTAAAATGGGTGGAGGAGCAGCAAAGTAAAAAACTGGATGATTTGGAGAATTGAAGGTGCAGGAAGAGTCTACGTATAGTGGGCATCGCAGACAACATCGCAGATAAGTGTTGCGGGGGTTTCTGGAGTCGTGGTTCTCCCTCAACCTTTCATTGGACACTCAGGTGGGGAAGATCGTCCTGGAGAAAGGTGCACCATGTAGGCCCAAGGAGAGAGGGCAACTCTTGAGCCCAAGTAGTCATTGCTTGGTTCCTGAACTACGCCCAAAAAGAAGTGGCACTCAGAGCGGCAAGAGCATGCCGCACCACAGAACCTGGAGTTCGAGACCTTCTCTTTCAAGACTACTCTGTGACGGTGAGTAAGAAATGGCAAGAGTTTTTAGAAACATGTAAACATCTAACGGCCTAAGGTGTGTGCTTCTCCCTCCTCTACTTAGCTAAACTGCAAGTTGATCATAATGGACGAACACAGTTTTTCTCCACCCCAGGAGAGACCGAAGAGTTCCTGGAGAATTTGCCAGCTTAATCATTGCTATGGACAAAACAGTCTGTGGGTGGACATGTGAGGTGCCTCGGGACCTTGAGTGGGGATACTACTTTGTGCTGCCATGCTGCCATCAGTCTGCAGACTGGGTAACATCTCTGGATGCGGTGGGCACCGACCCTGGGCATCCTACCGCAAATGGACTTGCTGCCCTCAGCGAGACTGGAACAACATTGTTGACGAAGCTATTGTCTGTTTTGATTGTGGGAGATCGGTGATGGGAGGACCTCTGTAATCATTGTTGACTTGCTCAATGGACCCCTGTTATACCAAAGACTATATCTGTTGAGTATTAATGCATATTTGTTAAACGGGGGTAGTGATTGATGAGTGATATGACTGGGGAACTCGTCATTTCCAGGGGGTTCTGGTGGGGTGGAGGCTGGAATGAGAGATATATGAACGGATATTAAGGGTAGAAGGATATGTATGGATGGGATGAATGAATGTCAGCACTGTTATTGGACATATGAATGAGACTGTGCTGGGGGGGCTGAGTGAGTAGCTGTGGGGGGGGGGAGGAAAGGTGGACTGAAGCATGGGCAAAGGGAAGAACTCAAACATTAATATCCACATCCAGAAAAACGGGAGGGAATGGGATAGAAGAAGCTACGGTTAAGAATGAGGACTAGCACAGGATATGGAACGATATGTGATAAGAGGCTGGATCCCATGATGACCTCTATGATGGGCTTTAACAGGGATCGCAGGATACAAATGATAGAGAGGAGGGAGGGGAAGGGGGAGGTGGAGGATATCAGAGAGATCAATAACAATGCAGGTTGGGAAGATGGTGGGGGGGGGGAGGGGTTAAAGAGAGCAATGGAAGTGCCGACAGCAGCACATGCACCCGGGCATTCAGGAAGGGAGTCTAGGTGCCCCACAACAGGCTTTAGAGGGGGTCTTAGTGTCGCAACCCGTGCCCAGGCAACCGCCTATAGACACGGACCTGCCTTTGTATTGTCTTTTTAAATAAAGAATGGTTGGAGTCTTCCCAGGGCTGAGGCTTCTGGGAGTTGTAGTTGTGTGGTTTCAAGACAATAATGTTGAGACCCGAGGGTTTTCAAGGCAAACACAGGAATTTATTATTTCCTTTTCCTTAAAGAGCATTTAAGGGCTCAATGCATAACAAAAATAGGATTTTTTTTCTCCAAACAAGATTTCAAAGACCTTTTATCCAAAACAAGGTATTGTAAGTGCTTCAGTTAGCTTTCAAACACATGTAGCTGTTTCTCCCAAAAACTTTCAGCATTCAAAATAAAGCTTTTCGTTCTTTTTACAAAACCCAAAAGAAAATGTTCTTTTCTTCAGATAAAACAGGATTCTTAGCAAACTCTAGCTAAGCAACATTATCCCTGTTTCCTCTCTCTGCTTTGTAGAACATTTTAGGCTTTAGGACTTTCTCCTTTCAAACCAGGAATTCCTTATTTTGTCGTCTTACATAGAGAACAGTCCATTAATGAATCATGTTTAATGTTTAATGTTTATTAAACTTGATAAAAACCGCCTTTCAAGTATAATCAAGGCGGTGTACAATAAAAATAAATCACATAAAATCCAGACGAAGCTGGAGGGTAAAAAGGAAATATACAATAATAATAAATATAAAATTTACAAAAAAAAAAAAAAAAGGTAAATAAAATTATACTGAAACATCAGATATAGGCTATAAAATTATAAAGGACAGAAAGAAGGAGAGAGAAGACAACTGGGAGTCAACAAAACGAAAGAAGGGTATTAAATACAGACAGAGAAGGACATCAAACAAAGGGAGAAGGAACATCAAACGCTAGGGAAAACAAGTGAGTTTTTAGATTGTGCTTGAAAGTGGTGTGGAGTGGTTCAAGACGGAGGGTAGAAGGAAGGGAATTCCAGAGAGCGGGACCAGCAAAATAAAAGGCAGAGAGGCGGGTGGACTGTAGGTGAGCGCGAGAGGGAGGGGGAAGAGAGAGACGATTGAGATGAAAAGAGCGTGGGGTGTACCTGGGAGTGTGAAAGGAAAGTAAGTCAGCTAGATATGAGGGAATGCCAGTATGGAAAACCTTGTGTAGCAGAGTCAACATTTTGTATTGTGGACGAAAAGAAACAGGCAACCAGTGAAGATAGAAAAGTAAAGGAGTGACGTGATCGCGAGTAGTGGAAGAAGTGATTAGGCGAGCAGCGGTGTTTTGTATCCTTTGGAGTCTGGCTAACTGATTTTTTGGGAGACCGAGAAATAAAGAATTAGAAAAATCGATCCGAGACATTACTAAAGATAGAACCAGTGTAGTTAAGGCAGAAGAAGATAGAAAGGGGCGTACAGAGTGGATCTGGCGAAGAAAGAAAAAAGAGGTTTTGGCGATGTGAGAGATGTGAGTGCGAAAAGATAGGTCAGAGTCAAAGTGAACACCAAGATAACGAAACGTGGAAACTAGGGGAACCGGAGTGCCAGAGAAAGAAGGAGCAAGTGAAGGGGAGGGACCCCCACCAGAAAACCAGATAGCAAGAGTCTTAGTCAGATTCAGGTGGAGACAGTTAAGAGTAAGCCAGTTAGCAACAGAAGAAAGACACGAGTTCAAAGGAGCCAGATCAGGACAAGAGGAAGAGGTATGGTGAAGCAAAAGAATATCATCGGCGTAGAAGAAAGCTGATATACCGGACTGCTGGATTAGAAGAGCAAGGGGTGCCAGAAAGAGGTTAAAAAGAAGAGGAGCAAGGACAGAACCCTGAGGAACCCCACAGGAAAGACTTTGTGAATCAGACGGGGGAATTACAGGTGAAGAGGAAAGAACTGCACATGAGCGGGAATAAAGGAAGGAGTGAAACCAGTGATGAACAGTGCCACAGAGACCAGCTTCCCGGAGACGGTGAAGAAGCAGAGAGTGGTCGACAAGATCAAACGCAGCCGAAAGATCCAGAGCAACCGCCACCGAAACCTCACCACGATCATGTGCCACATGTAGTGCATTAGTGAAAGCTAGAAGAACAGTGTCAACGCTGTGCCCAGGACGAAAACCGGACTGATGGGGGTGAAGATAGTTAGTAGAGTCAAGATGGTGAGAGAGCTGAGCGAAAACAAATTTTTCTAGAAGTTTAGAAAGGAAAGGAAGATTAGACACTGGCCAATAATTAGAAGGAAGTGAAGGATCAGAGGAGGGGTTCTTTAAGATGGGGCGGACCAAAGCGTGCTTCCAGGGTTTAGGAAAAATTCCGGTAGAAAGGCTAGAATTGAACATAGTAAGAATATGTGAAAGACAGCCAAGAGAAGGAGTGAGAAGCCAAGATGAGGGGATAGGATCAAGTGAGCAGAAGGTCTTCTTGGAGGAGGAAATGAGATGATGGAGTTCAGGCGCTGTAATGAGGGAGAAGGTAGCCCAGAAGTGTGAAAGGTGAGAAACTGGTGGGGGAGAGGGAAGGGGGGGAGGAGAGATGATAGGGGCAGGGCAAGAAGGAAGGGAGTCACGCAAAGAATCAACTTTAGAGATAAAAAAGGAAGCCAGACGGGAGGGGGAGGGACAGACTGGGACTGCGGGGGCTGAGGATGGGGTGTGTAGTGAAAGAAGAGACTGGAAGACGGAATATAAATGGCGGGTTTGATTAGGAGCAAGAGATATAGCAGTGGAAAAGTAATCACGTTTTGCAGAATGAAGCCTGGAGCGGTAATAGGAGTGATGAGACTTAAAGATAGATAAATTAATAGGAGAAGGGTCCCTGCGCCACAGACGTTCGGCTCTCCGGAGGTGCGTCCGGAGTAGCCGTAAGCCATAATGGTACCAGGGGTGAGAGGGGCGTTGACGAGGTGGCTGGGAGCGCAGAGGAGCAAAGCGGTTGAGGGCGTTGGAAAGAGAAGAAAACCAGGTAGAAGCTTGAGAATCAGGTGACAACAGTGGGAAATCGGGAGGGAGAAGTTCAGAGACTGGGGGTAATCGTTGGAGAGTGAGGGGAGTGAGGGCACGGGAAAGATGCCTTGAGGACGGGGGGGAAGAGGATACAGAGGAGACGGAGGATGCGCGGCTAGGGAGAGAACAAGAGAAGGTAAGATAGAAGTGATCCGTCCAAGGAAGGGGTGTAGCAGATACACCCGATAGAGAAAGAGGAAAGGATGTGGAAGTCAGAAGAAGATCCAAGGTGTGACCGGCCTGATGAGTTGGGAGAGCAACATGTTGAGAAAGAGAAAGATCTTGAAGGAAAGAAAGAAAGGAATGCTCCCGTGATGAAGAAGGAGCATCTAGGTGTAGGTTAAAGTCCCCAGCAATGATAAGGCAGGGAAATGCCAGGGAGACCTCGGTGATGGTTAGTAGGAGGGCGTCCCAAAGATGGGAACAGAGAGCTGGAGGAGAGTAAACCAGAAGAATGTAGAGAGAAGGGGAAGTGTGAAGGCGAAGTAAGAGAGCTTCAGGATAATGCAAGTGAGAGGAAGAGATCTGAGTATAGGGAAGAGAAGGGTGAAACATAGCAGCTACGCCACCACCAGACCGGCCACCGGTCAGATTCATAAGGATCTATTTGCATCTCCTCATAACTTGAATCTGGTAACTCTGATTGCAAGTCACCCTGCAAAAGCTCAGGCTTAATATCTTCTAAAAGCTTTAACACTTTCCTCCAGTGAGACTTTTCCTTATGCACAGGTTTTTCCCCAAGTACGTGGAAATTCTTTCCCTTCAGTAACTGACACAATGCCTCTAACTGGCTCAAGTTACTTTTTGTTACAGGTTTATTCACGCACCTTTTTGGAGCTGGCAGTTTCCCAGCAGGTTCTTAAACTGCTGCTACTTTATCTTGCTCCTCGTCAGCACTCCTCCCAGGCATAGCTTCCCTGTCTCCAGAACCAGATGCAGTTCCCCTGCAGTACTGGCTTCCTTCTGGATCGTGGCTTTCCCTCTGAAAACCCCACTGCTTTCTCCAGTGTTCTCCCTGGTTAGGCCTCTCGTGTGACTCTCTCTCACAGCTTCTTTCCCAGTATGCTGCCTTCCTGTGTGCTGCTTCCCTCTGGAATCCTCTCTGGTGCTGTCTCTTTCCTTCCGTCTCCCTGGTGCTTTTCTTTCCTTCTGTTTTCCTGGTGCTCTCTTTTCTCCAGGACCAAGCAGGAAGTCAGTCCTCACATATGGGTAACGTCGGCGCCGACGGAGCCCCCGTGCGGAGCATTTCCCCAGATTTCAAAGAAAGCCTTTGGGAATTGCAGCGCGCATGCGCGCGGTCCCCTTCAAGCCCAAGCGTGCCATCTTGCTCAGTCTTCTTTTTTCCGCGGAGCCCGACAGACGTAGTTCATTTTTCGCCGAGGAAAAAGTTGATTTCCCTGTTGTTTTTTTTTCTTCTTCGGTTCGACGCCGTATCCTTTTCCCGCCCGGGCCCGATACGCCAGTATCGAGCCCACTCTCTATTTTTCGGTTTTTGTCCTTCGTGACTAGCGTTCGCGCCATTTTTCTCTTTTCACTGGCAGCCCTGTCTTTTGACCTCGCAGGGGCCCTTTTTCCCCTGATGGCTGCCAGCGGTTTTAAGAAGTGTGATCGGTATAAGAAACTTATGTCTCTTACCGACACACATGACTGCTGCCTCTGACCCGGTGATCTGTGGTCTGTGTGGCAAAATGTCCTCGAAGGCGTTGAGGAGTCGGCAGCACCAAAAGGATAGAATCTTCTCTGACTCTGCGTCGGGACGGGCCCGGACCTCATCAGAGGCCTCGACGTCTCGGGACTCCGGCCCCGAGCAGCGTCGAGGTTCCACTGAGTGGGGGTCTCCTTCGCGGGAGCAGCGCAGGAAGAAAAACCCGCGAGGGCGGCATCGGTGGACGCTCCTGGTTCCCCGAGGGCCAGGTCGCATAGCCCCGATCGCCGTCCCGGGTCTTCGGAGTCGGAGAGGCCTGCCAAAAAACCTCGTCTCGAGATGGAGTCTCCTAGGCACGTGAGTACTGTAGTCCTCGTGGACTCTCCTCCAGGGGAGGCGACGTCGGGCCCGAGTCGGGGGCTGCTGGGTCTCCTGAGCTTGGACTCAGGTTGACGGCCTTGGAGAGCAGCTTCGCTGCCTTCATGGAACAGCAGCGGGCATTGATCGCTGGTCTCACCGGTGCATCTGCCCCGACCACCGGGACATCGACGTCCAAGTCGACCCCGGAGGCCGAGCTGATCCTCGAGTCCATGCGGGCTCGAGTCGATCCTCTGCCGCGGTCTCCCTCGGCCTCCCGTTTGGGACCGAGGTCGTCGACGCCGGTACCCTCGGCATCGGGGCAGAGGACATCGGTGCCCGCCCGACCGGAGCCGCTCGATTCCTCCTCCGAGGAGTCGGGCTGGGAGACAGAGGACAAAGAGTCACTCGACACCTATCGGACTCGGTGTGTCCCATCGGACTCACCGGAGTCCAAACCTTGGAGACGATCCCCTCCGGAGGATACCTGGTTCTTGGACTTCGTGCGGGTTATGGCCAAGGCCTTGGCCTTCCCCGCGGATCCCGAGGAGGAGCCTCGAGCCGCTCGAGGCCCTCCAGTATGGCTCTCCCCCGAAGGAGGCCTTTACTGTTCCGGTTCCTCCGATGCTGGAGCGGCTGCTCTTCCGCATGTGGGAGACCCCGGCCTCAATGCCGGTATTAAGCAAGCGGGTCGATTCTATCTATCGAGTCCGCAAGAGCCCCGGGTTCCAAAAGGCACAATTACCGCACCACTCCATGGTTGTGGAATCGGCCATGCATCAACTGAAAAGTCAGAAGATGCACTCCTCGGTGCCTCCTGGTTGGGAGGCCCGGAACCTGGATGCCCTCAGTAAGAACTGCTTCCAGGGCTCTATGCTTGCTTGCCGTGTCCAGACATACCATCTCTACATGGGCATGTACCTACGGGACCTGGCAAAGGAGATTGCCGGGTTCTCTGCTGGTCTCTCCGAGGAACCTTTGCAGAGGTTCCAGGCCTTGTCCACTGGTATTCGGGAGTGCTCAAAGTTTATCTCTCGAGCAGCCTACGATGGCTTCGAGGCTTCGGCCCGAGTAGCCGGGGCCGGCATTGGTGCCCGCCGACAGGCTTGGCTACAGTCATCCAACCTCGAGCCATGGGTACAGGACAAGTTGGTCGATGTCCGCTGCTGAGGTGAAAACCTTTCGGCAAACCCATGGCTGAAAAGGCTGCTGAGCTCGAGACAGAGACTCTCACCAGGACTAGGCTGTCCAGAAAAACCTCTGCCCCTTCTCAGAAAAAGAAGGGCTCGGGAAAAAAGTCCTTTTACCCGAGGAAGTCATCTGCCTATAAACAATACCCTCATTATCAGGCCTCTGCAGCTCCACAACAGGGTCAGCAGGCCAAGGGGCAGGGTCATGAGCCCCGTAGGCAGAAGGCCCCCAAGCCACCAACACCGGCCCCTGCTCAGCAGGTTGGGGGTTTTTGACTCAGAAAGCATAGCCTCTTCTCCTCAGCTGGCTCATATCAGCACAGGAGGCCGGCTGGCCCACTTTGCCCACAGGTGTTCAGCCATCACATCAGATACCTGGGTGCTCCATATAGTCCAAAAGGGCTATCTTCTCCATTTTCACCAGGTACCTCCCTCCTATTTTCCAGGGGAGCCTCCAAGACCTCCTCTGCACAGGGACCTACTCCTTCAGGAGTTAGCAAGTCTGCTAAAGGAACAGGCTGTGGAACCGGTGCCCCACCACCTGAGAGGTCACGGCTTTTATTCCCGGTACTTTCTGGTACCAAAAAGAACAGGAGGCCTCAGACCCATCCTAGACTTGCGCAACCTCAACAAGTTCCTGGAGAGGGAAAAGTTCAAGATGCTTACCCTTGGAATCCTGCTGCCCTACCTCCAGCAGGGAGATTGGCTATGCTCCTTGGATCTAAAGGATGCTTATACTCACATCCTTATTCATCCAGACCATAGACAATATCTCAGATTTGTTGTGGGAGGAAACCACTATCAGTACAGAGTACAACTCTTTGGCCTAACCTCCGCCCCCAGGGTGTTCACCAAGTGCCTGGCGGTGGTGGCGGCCTACTTGAAGCTTCAAAGTCTTTTTGTGTTCCCATACCTGGACGACTGGCTCATAAGGGGCCAATCTTCCCAGGAGGCCAGTCAAGCCACCCTTCACACTTTGGCTGTGCTTCAGCACTTGGGGTTTGTCATAAACTTCGCAAAGTCCACTTTGCTCCCGTCCCAAAACTTGGAATTCATAGGAGCAAGACTGGACACTCTTCAGGCGAAGGCTTTTCTGCCTGTGGACAGAGCCCACAGATTGATAGATCTAGCCAGGCAGTTTCACAGTAATTCCCTGGTCTCCGCCAGGCTATTCCTGAGACTTCTCGGCCATATGGCTTCCACGGTTCATGTAACCCCCAATGCCCGCCTGCATATGCAGCCTGCTCATTGGAGCCTTCGCACTCAGTGGCATCAGGCCACAGGGAACCTTGCAGACACAGTAAGAATATCCACACTGCTTGTCTCCTCTCTACAATGGTGGCTTCATCTTCCGAATCTGGTGCTCGGAGTGGTTTTTCAATCCCCTCCGCATTCTCAGGTGCTGACGACAGATGCTGCTTTTCAAGATTGGGGAGCGCATTGCCAAGGGGCATGTACTCATAGTTTCTGGACCCCTTGGGAGGCTGCTCAGCAGATAAACTTCCTGGAGCTACGGGCGATACGCCTAGCTCTGAGGGCCTTCTCCCATCTCACGTCTCACCAGTCTGTACTGGTCCAGACGGACAATCAAGTTGCCATGTTTTACGTGAACAAGCAAGGAGGCACAGGCTCCTTCCTTCTATGTCAGGAAGCACAACGGCTGTGCTCCTGGGCCGTCAATCACGGAATCCTTCTCAGGGCAGTCTACCTCCCAGGTCAAGAAAATTACCTGGCAGACAGACTGAGCAGGATCCTGCAACCACACGAATGGAGAATGAATCCATTGGTAGTTCAGCAGATCTTTCTGAGATGGAGCCTCCCCACCATGGATCTTTTCGCCAGTCCTCTGAACCGGCAACTCCCGAGATTCTGTTCCAGACAACCGCATCCTCTCAGAGTAGCAGCGAATGCGTTTCTGATCCCGTGGTCCAAAGGCCTACTGTATGCGTTTCCTCCCACACCACTAGTGTCCAGAACACTGTTCAAAGTCCTCAACGACAGGGCCTCAATGATTCTGATAGCCCCCAGGTGGCCGCGGCAACCGTGGTTCCCACTTCTGCTGCAACTGGCGGTGGACACTCCTATTCCTCTGGGGATTCAACCCGATCTCCTGTCTCAGGAACAGTGATCTCTCTTGCACCCCAACCTCCAGTCCCTTCATCTGATGGCCTGGCTGCTGAAAGGGTAGTTCTGGCTCCCCTACTACTGCCTAGAGAGGTGGAAGACGTCGTCTTAGGCTCTAGACGGCAATCCACTAGGAAATCCTACGCTCTTAAGTGGCGTAGATTCTCCGCATGGTGTACTCAGCGCAGCGAGAATCCCTTCTCGTGCTTGGTAGCGGTAGTATTGCAATATTTGCTTTACCTCTCAAATCTAGGCCTTAAGTCCAATTCTGTCAGGGTTCACCTCAGTGCTCTCTCAGCGCACCACTCGCCGGTGGACGGGAGGCCTCTTTCCAACCACCCTTTGGTGGCTCATTTCCTCAGAGGCCGCCTCCTGCTTAAGTCTCCTTTACGTCCACCGGCCCCTGAGTGGGATTTAAATGTGGTCTTACAGCGGATTACTTGTCCACCATTTGAACCTATGGCTACCTGCCCTCTCCGTTTTTTCTCCTGGAAAACCTTGTTTCTGGTAGCTCTTACCTCTGCTAGGTGAGTAAGTGAGCTTCAGGCGCTAGTGTCTGATCCCCCTTACACTAGGTTCTACAAGAATAGGGTAGTCTTACGGACTCACCCTAAGTTTCTCCCTAAGGTTGTCTCCTCTTTCCACCTCAATCAGGAGGTGGTTCTTCCGACCTTCTTTCTCAGGCCGCATGCCAACTGGGCTGAGATGGTTCTGCATACCCTGGACTGTAGGAGGGCGTTATCCTTCTACCTTGACTGTACGCGGGAGCATTGGAGGGCTGTTCAGCTCTTTGTTTCTTTTGACCCCAATAAGTTGGGGTTACCTGTCTCCAAGCGTACTTTGTCCATATGGGTCGCTGACTGTATCGCCTGGGCTTATGGGGCAGCCGGCCTCTCGTTGGAGGGTCGAGTCATGGCTCATCGTGTCAGGGCGAAGGCTGCGTCAGTGGCTCATCTCCGCTCTGTTTCGTTGGCAGACATCTGCCGGGCCGCTACTTGGTCTTCAAGCCAGACTTTTGCGGCCCATTACTGCCTTGAGAGGGAGTCCCGCAGGGACAGTGCTTTCGGACAGGCAGTACTCCATAATCTCTTTAGGGTCTAGGCAACTCCTTCCCTCCGGCCCTGATGTTGGGCTACCGGTCGGAGGCGTTCTCAGAGAAGATTCCTTCCTTACGTTCTGACGCTCTAGAGGGAGCTTATTTTTTCGGCTTGGGGCCTCCGGTAGCCTTAAGCTGGGGAGTCCCATATGTGAGGACTGACTTCCTGCTTGGTCCTGGAGAAAGAGTAGTTACTCACCTGTAACAGGTGTTCTCCAGGAGCAGCAGGAATCAGTCCTCACAACCCTCCTCCCCTTGGAGTTGCAGTCATATGATTTATTTTTGCTAATTTTTTGCTGTCTTTTAGCTATGTCTTCAGACTGAGTAAGATTGCACCCTTGGGCGGGAAGGGGACCGCGCATGCACGCTGAAATTCCCAAAGGCTTTCTTTGAAAGCTGGGGAAATGCTCCGCACGGGGGCTCCATCGGCGCTGACGTCACCCATATGTGAGGATTGATTCCTGCTGCTCCTGGAGAACACCTGTTACAGGTGAGTAACTACTCTTTCCTTCTATTCCCTGGGGTTTGTAAGAGTGTGCCTGAACTCCCGTGCACTGCCCTTCCCCCAGGTGTTTCTTATTTACTCCCAAGCTTGCCTCTGGATTAGCAGAGCTTGGGCGTGGTCTGCACTCAGCAACTACATGTGTTTTTTTCTCTCTGCCTGCAGTTTGATGCTTCTGCTTTCTTGCCTGTCTCTCTCCTCAAAGGTTAAATGACTGTTTTTCTTCCCAATCCATAGACTCAGCTACACTCTCGCCATCACATTAGACTGAGTAGGCCCTCTTGATCTGATGCAGACATGTTCTTTGCAGAGAGATCTGTATCACCTAGGAATCACATGAATAAAACGGGCCTCAGGCTGATATCATGGAATGTATGTAGCATTGGGAGCCTGATAAAAAGCCACAAAGTGCTGCGGACCTTAAGGGATCAACATGTGGACATCGCCCTATTGCAGGAGACCCACATGACCGCAACAGAACATGCTAAACTCCAAAGATGGTGGGTGGGGGCAGTTTATGGAGCCTCCACAGGCACCAATCATGTAGGAGTTGCTATTCTAGTTTGTAAATCAGTGGACCTATAGGTAGAACAGACCATTTGTGGCCCTGGGGGGCGATACACCTTGCTTAAGGAAAAACTATGTGGAGTACCGGTCCTGTTGGGGAGCGTTTATGGTCCTAACCAATGTGATCGTATTTTCTTTGATGTGCTGGTGCTGTGCTTGAATACAGGGGGCAACCATGAGATTATAATGGGGAAGAGGGGGATTACAATTGTGTCCTCAATGAAGAGATAGATAGATCTAGTGGTGGGATAGGCAGTGACTCACGCCAATGCTGTAAACTTCTAAGTTTATGTGATACATGTGATTTACTGGACGTATGGCATGTTCTCCACCCTGGGGAAAGGGACTACACCCACCTCTCTAGAGCACACAAGTCCTGGTCTAGGATAAATTACTTTTTGATATTTCAAGGACTCCTCAACTAAGTCCAGAGAGCACAGATTGGAACGGGTCAGATTTCTCTCCCTATCATTATCTGGGTGGATGTTGGTTTGACCCTCCCACCAGGGGGTGGGGGAGATTCCTATTCCATCTTAAAGATGACACAGACTTCAATTGTTTTTTAAGAGAACAGTGGGAGTTTTATGAGGCAATCAATGGAAGACATAAGGACAACCCTTCCCTCTTTTGGAAAACTGCTAAAGCCTAATTACGCGGCGCAATTATTGGATATATGAGTCATGACCGGAAAGAGGCCAATTGGAAATTGGTTGATTGGGGGAAACAACTGTGGGTCCTTAGGAAGTGCTTGCTGCATCATGACATGGAGAACTGAGAGTTTACATGGCCTTGCAGAGCCAACTGAATACCCTTATTCACGCTCGTGTGAAAAGAACCATGTTACATTACAGATATGCATTATATTAATTTGGGAATTGTTCCGGTCTTTTTCTCTCATCTCATTAAAAACAGACTACCAGTGGCAATACGGCGGACAGATGGAGGGATTAGTACCTCGCAGCGTGAGATAGAGGAAGCCTTTGTGTCCTATTACCGTCGGGTATACACCATAGAGGACTGTGATGAACCCCGTGCTCGGGCGTACTTACCGACTTGTAATCTCCCATAACTAGATCAGGCCCAACGGAATCTGTTGAACACCCCCATAACCCCACAAGAGGTTCAATAGACTATTAAGGTTTTACATACACTGCGGGCACCAGGTCCTGACAGGTTTACCATGGAATTCTACCATATGCTGAATGATTGAATAAGTATATCTCAGTGAAGATGTATCAGCAATTGACCCTGCTACAAACGGTGCCCTATTGTAATAATGAGGCTTTGATAACGCTGATTCCCAAAACGAGTAAAGACCCACTCCTCCCAGAGTCCTATCGCCCTATTTCCCTACTCAGTGTGGCCCTCAAGATTATGACTAAAATGATGGCAGAGCACTCTCACTCATTGCTGATAAGCTTTGATGCTGAGAAAGCATTTGACAGGGTAGGGTGGCGCTATATGTTCTTGACACTAGACAATTTGGCTTTGATGGCCTCTTCATACGGATGTTACAGGTACTCTATGCAGCTCCTAGAGCATGAATCCTGGTCAATGGTCTGCACACAGAACACTTCCCTATACGGAGGAGAATGAGACAGGGTTGCCCCCTATCCCCCTTCTGTTTTTACTTACGTTGGAGCCATTGTTGGCCTGTATCCGCACGAATCCACAGATTAGTAGAGTCCAAATGGGGAAACATGAGTTTAAAATTTCAGTCTACGCAGATGACCTTCTGTTTCATCGTTCATAACCAAGAAGGGCTCTACTCCTCTTACTAGAGGAATTCTGTAGCTACAGTGAGCTGTTGGGATATGGGCTTAACTTAGAGAAATCAGAGGCCCTGTCCAAGCAGGTTTCACTCCGCGCTTCCTGGGGGGAAGTCTTTCCACTGCAATGGGCTAGTCACTCTTTTCGCTATTTGGAGGTCACAATACTTGCTTCCCTCGAAGATCTATATAAATACAATGTGACGTTGCGCTTTTGACCAACTGAGTTCCCACGTTGAAGCCACCAATTCACTCCATCCACGTCAGGCTGGATTCCGCCGAGGGCATAGCACCGAAACTGTCCTTCTTGCATTACTAAATGAATTACACGTCACTCATGATCGTGGTGATATCACTCTCTTGGTTTCCCTTGATCTATCTGCAGCGTTTGATCTGGTCGACCACCATACACTCTTGTCCCAGCTTTTCGACATTGGTCTCCGAGGTACTGTCTGGCGGTGGTTTCATTCCTTCCTCTCTTCTCGTTCTTTTTCTGTGCATGTTAATGGTCAGTCCTCACCTGTCTTTCCTCTCACTTGTGGTGTCCCACAAGGCTCTGTGCTTTCTCCTCTATTGTTTAATATTTTCCTCGGCCCCTTACCCTTGATCATTCAGCAATATCCGGTTTCATCTTACTTTTACGCAGATGACATTGTTCTTCTTTTTCATACCTCACCCTTATCCCCTGATATTTCTCAGCTGAATCTTTGTCTTTCTCACATTGCTTCTTGGCTAGCAGAGAATTTTCTTCACCTTAATCCAGCGAAGTCCTCAGCAATGTGGGTTTCCCTGAGTGGTTCATGTCCCACTCTTGCTCCCTCCATTGGACCAACCAGCATCCCTCTCACATCCTCTTTTCACTACTTGGGCGTTCTTCTGGATCCTTCTCTGACTTTTCACGAGCATATTTCCATGATCTCCCGTCGCTCCTTTGCTGCTTTACGACAGATTAGGGCCGTTTGATCTGTTTTACCCTCCAGTTCCCTAGTCACCTTTGTCATTGCTCTTGTCATCAGCAGATTGGATTATTGCAATGTTTACCTGGCCAACCTCCCCAAGTACTGCCTTCAAAGACTACAACGCATCCAGAACACCGCAGCTTGCCTCATCACCTTTTCCAGTAAATTTGACCATATTACTCCTATTCTTCTCCGTTTGCATTGGCTTCCTCTTCATTACCGCTTCCACTATAAATTTCTGATTCTTCTTCACCGGGCCATTTACACCTACACTCCTCTTTATTTAGCAGACTGCGTTTCACTGTATTCCCCCCATCGACAACTCCGCTCTATTCATACCAACCGTCTATCCCTTCCTTCACCCTCCCAAGCCCGTTTAGAACAGACATGGCACTCTGCCTGGTTTTTCCTCGGACCATCATTATGGAATATGCTGCCTACTTCTCTCAGGTTAGAATCATCTTACCCCCAGTTTAAATCATTGCTTAAGACTTATTTATTCCAGAAAGCTTTCGACCTCCCTCCTGAAGCCCCCCCCCCCCCTGACCATTTTATGCTTTTGTCTGATGTCCTATGAATCGTCCCTGTCTGTCTTCCTTCTGTCCTTATGGTTTATTATGTTTATGTTTGCCCTTTTCTGTGCCCTTCTTTCCTGTCTATTTTTGGCGTTCCGTTTCCTGGTTTGCAGTGTTTAATCAGTTTTTTATTGTACACCGCTTAATGCTTTTGCCATAGCGGTATATCAAATTTGGAATAAAGATAAAGAAAGATAAAGACGCCGCTACTGATTTTGACCATACAGAAATTGGAGTGATGGCGAGACCTACCAATCACCTTGGGAGGACATATTGCTCTATTCAAAATGGTGGAGTTCCCCCGCTGACTCTACATGTTACAACTCTTGCCTGTCTGGCTCCTGAGAAAAGATCTAACCCATTTAGACAGCTGTTTGTCCCGCTTTCTTTGGCAGAGCCAATGAGCACATATAGCACTGCACACGTTTAAAGTCTCCTGGTGTTGTGGGGGCATGGGAGTACCTGACCTCAGGGCTTATAACCTGGCTTGTCTCCCCCAACATCTTAAAGACTGGCTGTTTGACACGGAGGATTATACTAACTTGGCATTTGGCATTGAAATATGTTTTACATGCACCTGTTACCAAGCTGCCTAGCCATCTCCGTGGATATGTTCTTATTAGGTCCTCTCAATGGGTCTGGAGATGTATTTATAGCAAACTAAACCATTCATCAATCCGATAAGTGTATCTGCCACTGCAGGGTAATGCCGATTTTGCCCCCAGAATGTCACTATCACATTTTAAATATTACAACCAAATGAGAAAAACCCCATTTTCTCAAACATCAAAATAGCAATCAACCATGTAAGATGTGGAGGAAGACAAATCACATCCAAAATAAATACTTTTTTGTCGGGTGTGCCGGCAAAGGAGGGGAGATGGACTTCACACCCCCCGCTGCAGCAA
This sequence comes from Ichthyophis bannanicus, assembly GCA_033557465.1. Lineage (NCBI taxonomy): Eukaryota > Metazoa > Chordata > Amphibia > Gymnophiona > Ichthyophiidae > Ichthyophis > Ichthyophis bannanicus. The sequence continues at coordinate 920,855,891 of CM066032.1, read as the reverse complement.
ACCCTTTTTAATATTTTAAGAATGAAAAACTTCACTTAGCTTCAAGCTGGAAAACACTAATCATCTTGGTGAAAAGATAAGACCATCCCAAGTGCGATGTGGCATGTTTTGGATTAACACAAACCCTGCTTCAAGCAAGTCGGGATCAGTCACTGATCAAAATGCCAGCATCCATGTTACAATCAAATAGATGTCTTTTATACGTTGGAAAAAGGCGTCTGACGTCAAAAGATGAATATAGCCAATAGGGGAGCATGCGATCAGAGCCCTCCCACCAAACAGGGAAGCACTGAAATGATTGAGAGATGTCAAAGCAAGCTGGACCAGTCAAGCTCCTCATTTAGACCACTTGGAGATACAGTGTGTAATTTAAAAATCCAGAATTGTTTGCAACGCTGAAGCTTATGGACCCGATCACCGCCCTGAGGATCCATAGGGACGTGATCAAGAATGTGCCAAAAAAGTTCATCAAACACATGACCTTTAGTTAAACAATGGTCAGCCATCAGAGCTGTTGTGGTGGCGGTACGAAGACGGGAGGCATACTCTCCAAGTCTGAACTTGCATTGTCTGGTGGTCCTGCCAATATAATATAAATTGCACGGGCAGATTATTAAGTAAACTACAAAGGTTGAAACGCAAGAAGTTCTCCAACAGGACACAACAAAAGACCACTTCGTGTATCTAGCCATGAGTCACCCAGCAATACAGTCTTACAATAATGTCAATTCCCACACGGAAAGTGGCCAGGTTCAGGATGTCTCAAAGGGGAACGGTCAGTAGGCATAGTCGCATGCATGAGCCTATCTCGTAAATTGGTACCCCTAGAGTAAGCGACCATAAGAGGCCGTTGGAAACATGCATGGAGATGAAGCATAGGCCAATGCTTGTGCAGCAGATGGGTAATTTCAGCAGAGTGCTACATATATGGCAGCACCCTCACAATGCGATCATCAGTGGATGATGTAATGACATGCTCTCCCAAAAGTCATTTTCTGTGTGTATACAATGCACATCGATAGGCTTGAACAACAAGTTTATAAGGATAGCCCCTAGAACAAAGTGTTGTATCAAATCTTGGGCATTCCTCTTAAACTCAAGTATAGTGGAACACAAATGACAGATATGCAAAAACTGGCCATAAGGAAGACCCTTCTTGAGAGGGGTGGGATGGTAACTGTTATAGCAGAGCAAAGAATTTTGCTGTACAGGTTTACGATATAAAGACATGTGGAATCCCTCAGCTGTTAAGGTGACAGTAATATACAAAAATTGAACTGATTTAGGATCAATTTGTGCTGTAAATTTTATTTATTTATTTATTTAATGCTTTTATATACCGCGGTTTACAGAAAACTCTTTGTACAGGGTAGGGAGAGCCTACTTTGCACTTACAACTTGGATTGGTAACGGGAAAGCATATGCAGGCTATATAGGCTATATACAGGCTATGTACAATGAGAGGGGGTCATTATGCAGCTATAGTGACATGGCGTGTCTTGATGGCTATATACAAGGATGCAAATTAATTTATTGGGTTGACCTTCTTTATGGTTGGGGTATGGTTGGGTGTTGTTGGCCTGGGCATAGTGTAGGAGAAAAAGATGGTGCTTTAGTGCCTTTCTGAATTGGACAAGGTCCGTCGTCATGCGGATGGTCAGTGGGAGTTCATTCCAGCAGGTAGGTGCGTAGAGCCTGAACGCTCTGTTTCTTGTGGCTTTGGTGTATTTTGTTACTTCACTGGAGGTTACTAGGGTGCTGGTGGCGAAGGACCGTCTTGTTCTGGACGCGGGTGTGGGGTGAATAAGGTTTATCAAGGAGCTGGTAGTTCTTTTGTTAAGGGCCTTGAAAGTTAGGAGAGCAACTTTGTATATGATCCAGCAGTAAATTGGTAACCAATGCAGTTCCTTTAGGATTGGAGTGATGTGCTCCCTTCGAGAAGCTCCGTGTAGGAATCGGGCGGCAGCATTCATTGCTAGCTGTAGTGGGTTAAGTGTGTTCTTGGGGAATCCGTGTAGGATTATGTTGGCGTAGTCGAAGTGGGGGGTTACTAGCGCCTGGAAAACTGTTCGGAAGTCATCTGGTTGCAGCAAAGGTCGGAGTTGTCAAATTGTCCTCATCTTATGATAGATCTTCTTTACAGTGTTACCTATGTGTGTTTTCATGTTAAGGTGCTGGTCCAGCGTAATGCCTAGGTAGCGGATGGTGAGGCGGCTCGGGAGCTCGGCTTCTCTTGTCTTCAGTGTTGCTGGTCAAGTTGGATTTAAGGAAATTGAGCCAATCCAAAAAAACCTTTAAAGAGTCATAAGACCCCATCCAAATGAAAAAGATATTGTCCAAAAAAGACTCCAAAAAGGGATAAACTGAAACCAATCAGATGTATATACATAAAGTTCCTCAAATTGCGCCATATAGATGGTGGCCAGTGATGGAGCTACCTTGGCTCCCATCGCAATGCCAAAGTGTTGTAAATAAAATTTTCCATCATACAAAAAATAATTTTGAGTAAGGACCAATTATAATAAATCAAGCAGCCAATCTCGTTGCAACTGAAAAGGTAACAACAATGGGTAAGTGCGAAGGCATTGCAAAACTTCAACCTGATCAATATTGGTGTAAAGTGCTTGAACATCCAACGTGACCAAAAAAGTACGTATATGTAGCTGTGTGTGTACATTTGGCTAACTGAACCAAAAAATGAGAAGTATCACGTATATGCAATTTAACATTTGCTGCTGTTGGGTGAAGAAAATAATCACAGAATTTAGAAAGGGGTTCCAAAATGGAATCCCGTCAAGATACAATAGGCCTTCCTGGAGGATTAGACAATGATTTATGAATCTTTGGCGCTGTGTAAATAACTGGAATTTTGGGATGTTTTGCAATTAGATAATCAGTTTCCTTAGTTGTAATGTAGCCCGACTTAGAAGCCAGTGAAACTAGATTCATGATACAGATTTTAAGATGTGGAGAAGGATCCGAATCCAATAAAGTGTAATATTGTGTGTTGGATAATTGATCCAAAAGATCAGCCTGATAAGTTGTAGTAAATTGTACTACTACCGCACCACCCTTGTCAGCGTTTGCGGATGGTGAGGTGCATGGATTTGGCCAACATATCCAATGCTCTCCATTCTGATGACGTTAAATTTGAAAATGAGCCTCCAAACTTCTGTTCCATTGCTGATAAATCTGGTCTTTATATCGTAAACCTGTACAGCAAAATTCTTTGCTCTGCTATAAGTTACCATCCCACACCTCTTAAGAAGGGTCTCCCTTATGACCAGTTTTTGCGTATCCGTCGTGTGTGTTCCATGTTAAGAACATGTTGAATCTGATATGTCGCCCAAATTGAAAAATGGAAAAGATATGAAGAAGGGGGGAGGAAAGGAACAAGGTGGGGAAGGGGAATGGAAAGGTGGGTAGGGAGGGCAGGGAAAGGGAGGGAAGGGAGGGGGGAAGGAGAAAGGGGGGAGGGAAAGTGAAGGGGGAGGGGAGGCGGAAGGGAAAAAGGGGAGGAAGGGGGAAAGAAGGGGAGTGTAGGACAAGGGGAGGGGAAAGGGATCAAAGGAAAACAGGTCATAATCCTAGTTCAGCCCATGTGGATGTAAGGTCTTCAAATTAAAAATAAATTTCTGTTCCAAACATAGCAGGAGTTTGTATCACCACTTTTTCACTGTGGACGTAGTACTTTTAAGAACCACAAATTTCAGATCTGAAACATTGTGGTTTGCTTTTACCCAGTGGTCAACTAAGGACATGTCCACAATTTTTCTCCTCAAGCAGTTTTTGTGTTCTGTAATCCGTATTTTAATGCTGCACGTCATTTTCCTAATGTAACATAGTTTGCATGGGCACATAATGAGATAAATGACTTGTTGAGGCTCACAGTTGGAAAAATCTTTTAAGATGACTTTTCAAGAGTGAACAGGATGGATAAAGACATCACTTGTGACAATCAAATTTGCACAGACTGCACAACACCCGCAACAGAAGTGACCACGTGCCCTAGGAGCGGTGCGGGGCTGGGAGAGGGCTGAAGGTACTAAGATGAAGGCAAAATTTGGGTTTCTTTTATACACTACTGTTAGCTGCTTATCTTTTAGAGAAGGTATCAATGCCAGAAGATACCATTCTTTAATAATATGGGCAATATCCCTTGAAAAGTCCAAAAAAGTCAAGGCAAAAACAATTCTATCTTTAGCTTGGTGGCTATGTCCTTGGAGAAGTGCATTACAATCCGATGTTCTTGCTCGATGATAAGCCTCATGAATACATACTTGTGGATATCCTTGGTCTAAGAAACATTGTCTTATGTCTTGTGCATTGGTCTCAAAGTCAGCGTCTGTCTTACAAATTCATCTGATTCTAAGAAATTAACTCGTAGGCAAGTTATACTTGAGGGACCTGTTGTGGAAACTGGTAAAATATAAGAGGGAGGGAATTCCTGTCTGTAGGTTTCCGAAATAAGATTGTAGTGAAGCCATGGGAATCCTCCTTGATTAGAATGTCCAAATATGCAACTAGATCAATACTATAGTGATGTTCAGATTGTAAGTTCTTGTCCAGTGAGTTCAACCAGGCTACGAAGCTCAACACATTGTCCTCCTCATCCCTTTCTTTGTGTTCCGTGTTTATGTATCTGCACAATTTGCTTGTTATGTGGTTTCAGGATAATTTCTCCAGTGCGGGTCACACAAGTGAGGTATTGCTTTCTTAAAAAATTGTCTTTATCTCTTTTTATGTTTCTGTGTTTATGTATCTGCACAATTGGCTTGTTATGTGGTTTCACAATAATTTTTCTCATGCATATTTAGTTCACATGAGTTTCCGCTCATTTATTTTGCATGTTTGCTTTTAACCTCATAATCTCATTTTTATGGTCATTTCATCTCAGCCTATTTTTTATAGTGAAGGTTTTATATTTAAGTTTTTATATTTAGTTTTTATCGTGGTGTACATTTCAAGGCACTTGATTTTTATGTTTTAATGCTTTTATTTGTATTTATCCTTTATTCATTTAACATATGTTTGTACTCTGCTTTTAGGTTAGTACCCCCTGAGGAAGGCTTGACAGCCTAAAAACATCGGGGTTAGTTTCAATAAAGTTGTTAGACTGCTACCCTTCTACAACTGTTCCTATTTATCCTCCAATACCTCTCATTGTAAATACCTATCTCCAGGAACAAGCAGGAATGTAGTCTTCACATATGGGTATCGTCTGTACCGACAGAGCCTGCGCGGGAACACTCCACAGCATCCAATTAGAAAGCTTTTGGGAGCATCCCACAGCGCCTGCGTGCTGCCTTCCCGCCTTTCCCAACTGCTTCTCTCCAGTTCTTTGTTTTCCGTGGAGCCAGCAGGTCATTTTCCTGTCACTGCAGAAATTATCCCATATTTTTCATTCTTTTTTGTGTTAGCATCTGCCTTCCTCAACGCTATACCGGTACCGCCGGTTCTTTCTTTCTTCAAAAAAAAACAACTTTGTAGTCTTTTTTTGGATTTCCAGCCTTTTTTCTCTCGGGTGCCACGAGCCATTTTGGGCATTAGGCCCAATTTTTTCCTCAACATGGAAAAACCCGCTTCGGGTTTTAAAAAGTGTTCCAAGTGTGGCGGTACCATCTCTGTCATCGACACTCACGAGTGGTGCCTCAAATGTTTAGGTCCTGACCACTCCATCTCGGAGTGTGTTGCCTGTGGGATGATGTCGAAGAGGGGTGGGCAAAACCGAGCTGCTAAGCTTAGAAACATAGAAACATAGAAACATGATGACAGAAAAAGACCACAAGGCCCATCTAGTCTGTCCTTCCATAACAACAACTACAACAGTCCACTTTTTACCTTTAGAGATCCTCTGTGTTGGTCCCATGCTTTTTTGAATTCAGTTACTGTCCTCATCTCTACCACCTCCACTGGGAGACTATTCCACGGATCCACTACTCTTTCCGTAAAGAAATATTTCCGCATATCACTCCTGAATCTATCTCCCTTCACCCTCATCCCATGTCCCCTTGTCGCAGAACTTGCTTTCAATTGAAAGAGGCTCTCTCCCTGAACATTTATGCCACAGAGGTATTTAAACATCTCAATCATATCACCTCTATCCCGCCTTTCCTCTAAGGTGTACATATTAAGATCCTTAAGTCTGTCCTCATATGCTTTATAATGAAGACTACTAATCATCTTAGTAGCAACCCTCTGCACCGACTCCATCCTGTTCACATCCTTTTGAAGGTGCGGTCTCCAGAATTGCACACCATACTCCAAATGAGGTCGCACCAAAGACTTATACAGAGGCATTATCACCTCCTTTTTTCTGCTAGCCATTCCTCTCCGTATGCACCCAAGCATCCTTCTAGCTTTTGCCGTCGCCTTTTCTACCTGTTTAGCTACTTTAAGATCATCGGACACAACTACGCCTAGGTCCCGCTCTTCTTTAGTGGACAAAAGTACTTCACCTCCTATGCTGTATTGCTCCCTTGGATTGCTGCAGTCCAAATGCATGACCTTACATTTTTTAACATTAAATCCCAGCTGCCAAATTCTAGACCATTCTTCAAGCTTAGCTAGATCCCTCCTCATGTTATCTACACCTTCCTGGGTGTCTACTTTATTGCAGATTTTGGTATCATCTGCAAAGAGGCAAACCTTACCCGACAGCCCAACCGCAATATCACTAACAAAGATGTTAAAAAGAATCGGACCAAGGACAGATCCCTGGGGCACACCACTGGTAACATCCTTCTCCTCAGAGTGAGCTCCATTTACTTGTACTCTTTGTCGCCTCCCACCCAACCAATTTCTAACCCAAGCAGTAACTTTAGGGTCCATCCCTAGGGTGCTCAGTTTGTTTATAAATCGCCTGTGAGGAACAGTGTCAAAGGCTTTACTGAAATCTAAATACACCACATCTAGAGCTCTCCCTTGGTCCAACTCCCTGGTCACCCAGTCAAAGAAATCAATCAGATTTGTCTGACAAGACCTGCCTCTGGTGAATCCATGCTGCCTCGGATCCTGTAATCCGCTGGACTCCAGAAACCTTACTATTTTCTCTTTCAACAGCGTTTCCATTAATTTACTCACCACTGAAGTTAAACTAACCGGCCTGTAGTTTTCAACCACATCCTTACTTCCGCTTTTGTGTAAAGGCACCACATGAGCCTCTCTCCAGTCCTTTGGCACCACTCCCGACTCCAACGAGGCATTGAAAAGGTCAGTCAGTGGAGTTGCTAGAACGTCCCCAAGTTCCCTCAGTATTCTAGGGTGTATCCCATCCGGTCCCATCGCTTTGTCTACTTTAAGTTGAGCTAGTTTCTCACGAACACAGTCTTCTGAAAATTGTTCAAGATGTCCCTCGCTTCTGTTCTTATTTGTGGGTGTTTTCTGAGGTCCTGCTCCTGGTTCTTCATCTGTGAACACAGAACAAAAATATTTGTTAAGCAATTCCGCTTTATCCTTATCAGCTTCTACATATTCCCCCCCTGTACCCTTGAGTCTGACAATACCACTTTTGCCCTTCCTCTTCTCACTAATATATCTGAAAAATGTCTTATCCCCCCATTTTATTGCATTGGCTATTTCCTCCTCCTTTTGAATCTTTGCCTTCTTGACTACTTTGCTAGCTTCTCTAAGTTTTTCCAAATACAGATGCCTGTCTTCCTCTCTCTGTGATCTCTTGTATTTCATGAAGGCCTCCCTCTTTTTCTTCACTTTTTCAGCTACTTCCTTCGAAAACCATAGCGGTCTCCTGTTCCTTTTGCCTTTATTTACCATTTTAACAAAAAGGTTGGTTGCCTTTAAAATACCCCCTTTCAGTTTTGCCCACTGTTGTTCTACATCCCCCAGCTGTTCCCATCCCACTAACGACTCCCTGAGGTATTGGCCCATCTTCGCAAAGTTAGTCTTCCTAAAGTCTAAGATCTTCACCTTGGAATGGATTCTAAGAGCCCTAGTCCTAATACTGAACCACACCATCTGGTGATCACTGGATGCAAAATGATCTCCCACTACAACATCAGAAACACTTTCACCATTGGTTAGCACCAAGTCCAGTATGGCCCCTTCACGTGTGGGGTCTGTTACCAATTGCCTGAATAGTTCTCCCTGTAGAGAATCCAGGATCTCCTTACTCCTAGATGATACTGCAGCAGGAATGTGCCAATCAACATCTGGCATATTGAAATCTCCTAGCAGTAGCACTTCCCCTTTCCTAGCAATGCTGCGTATGTCTTCAATTAACTCTCTGTCCACCTCTTCCTCTTGTGAGGGAGGTCTGTATATATCACACCAATGCAAATAGATTTCTCTTTCCCTCTTTCTAGTTTAACCCACAATGCCTCCTCTCTCCCTTTTAAGCTCTGTAATTCCAAAGCTTTAATATTAGTTTTTACATATAGTGCTACTCCTCCTCCCCTTCTTCCTACCCTGTCCTTTCTGAATAAAGTATAGCCAGGTATAGTTACATCCCAGTCATGGTTTTCTGTGAACCATGTTTCTGTAACTGCCACTAAATCTAAGTCAGCCACTCCCACCAAAGCTTCAACTTCAGAGATCTTATTTCCCATGCTACGGGCATTAATACACACTGCTTTCCATATGTTACCCCTGTTACCCATTTCCATAAAGGTATTTAATGTATCACTTACCTGGGGGCTTTCACTTACCTGGGGGCTTTCTTCACCCATCCCCAACGAATCTAGTTTAAAGCCCTCTTCAGTAGATTCGCCAGTCTACTACCAAAGATGTGTTGACCTTTCTTGGACAGATGGATGCCATCTCTGCTCTGCAACCCTTGGAACAGCATCCCATGGTCTAGGAAACCAAAATGCTCTCGAAGACACCATCCACGCAGCCATGCATTAATCTCCAGGATGCGAGCCTCTCTGCCTTGGCCTTTACCCTCAACAGGGAGGATTGAAGAGAACACCACCTGTGCACCTACCTGCTTCACCCTCTGTCCCAGAGCCATGAAGTCACTTTTGATACGTTCCGAGGTATACCTGGCAGTATCATTTGTTCCAACATGGATTAGCAACATTGGGTAATAGTCAGTGGGCTTGATGAGTATCGGCAAACTCTCCGTAACATTTTGGATCTTGGCACCAGGCAGACAGCATACCTCTCTGGACATCAAGTCTGGTCGGCAGATGGACGCCTCAGTACCCCTCAGAAGAGAGTCTCCAACCACCACTACCCTTCGTTTCCTTCTGGTCACTGATTCTGCAACTATGGGGTACTTGAACTCTGGTTCTTCCCTTTCCAGGGATGTTTTCACCTCCTCCACTTCCAGGGCTGCATAATGGTTCTTCAATTCAAGGGCTGGAGAAGTTGGATTGGTGATTTTGCAGGCTTTGGTGACTTTTGTCCAACCATCGAAATTCTGTTGGCACCCATCTTCTCCTGTGCTGGAGAGCCTGGTTGCTGCAAGCAGCATCTCATCAATGTACTTCTCACTGTCTTGAATGCTCCTCAGCCTCGCCACCTCCTCTCTGAGTTCCTCCACTTGTTTCCTCAGAGCTTCAGCATGCAGGCACCCTGCACATTGAACCGGTTCTTCAACTGGCAATAGGACCTCTGTCTGGACCGAGGCAGAAGCTGTAATGGGGGCAACAGCTTTAGCAATACGATTTTTCCCTCCAATGCAGCATCCGTGGCATCAACGTCTTCCAGGGCTTCGTCTTCCTCCCATGGATCTCAGGTAACCAAACATAAATCTGGCCGGTCCTCAAAGGGTAGATCTCCTTCCAACCATCGAGATGCCTCTGGTGCTGCCCTTGAGGGACTTGTACAGGCAAAATTGCCCCGGCGGGAGGCTTTTGCTTCCAAAGCACTATTGGGGCTCCAGGATGTTCTCGAGGCCTCAACCTCGGCAGAACTACTGGTGCCGTGCTCTGGGGTACCAGCCGCTTCGTCTGGTACCGACACCCAGGCATCGGCAGCATCAATTGACCAGAGATTCCTGGCTATTGAACGCAGTCTGGCAGCTCTCTTTGTGGCATTGGTGCCTTCGGGACCGCTTCAGACAGTTCAACCAGTATCGACACCGGTTCCAGCACCGATACCGGTACTGACAGCATCGACATCGGCGAGTGTGCTACCAACACCGAGTCATGCTATTTCCTCCAGTATCGACAGGCCGGTACTGGACTCCTCCGGTACCGACTTCAATCGGTACCGGTATCGTGCTTTACAAGAGCACCCGGACAGAAGATATTTTGAATCCTCCGATGACTCTGAGGATTCTGACAGCTCTGTCGATGCTGGAGTACTTCTCTCTGAGGATCCTTCTAAATGTAGGATGTCTCCTCCAGAGGATATATCCTTTCAGGATTTCATCAGCGAGGTGACTAGAGGTCTTTCCATCACAGTGGCTCCTGAAACAGAGCCCAGAGCAAAGGAGTTGGAGATTTTACAATATCCTAAAGCTCCCAAGGAAGCGGCTACTTTGCCTATTCATGAGATCTTGCATGATCTCATGTTAAGAATGTGGAAAATACCTCTTACCACCTCTCCTCATTCCTGTAGGCTGGCTACCATGTATCGAGTGCCTCCTTGTCCTGGATTTCAGAAAACTCAGTTGCCACACCACTCCATAGTGGTGGAGTCAGCTATGAGAAGGATCAAGCGTGCAAAAAGACATGCTTCTAATCCTCCAGGACGTGAATGTAGGACTCTTGATGCCTTTGGACGTCAAACCTTTCAGGCTTCTATGCTTTCTGCCAGGATTAGTTCCTACATCTTATACATGGGAATGTTCCTTAAGGAGGTTACAGGAGATCTAGAGCTTATGAGCCCTCTCCTTCCTGATGATAAGAGGCAGGAGTATCTTACACTTGTCAAACATGCCCAGGATGTTTCCAAGTTTGTTAATCGTGCAGCTTTTGACTGCTTTGAGTGCATAAGCAGAACCTCTGCCATTGCCATAGGTGCTCGTAGGATTGCCTGGCTCCAGGCATCTGACTTAGAAGTCTGGATACAGGACAAACTGGGGAATATCCCTTGCAGAAGAGAAAATCTCTTTGGCAAAAATAGGCAAGAGAAAGCTAATGAGCTGGATGCTGATAACACCACTTTGGATAGACTATCCAAGGCTACAGCTGATCCTGCAAGGAGAAAATCCTACAAGAAACCATTCTTCTCTAAAAAGAAGAGGTTTTACCCCTCCTATACCCAGCAGGTGCATTCTGCAGGTCAGTCTGCCCGAAAGGGACAGCTACCCCCAAAGCAAAGGAAATCAAAGACTGCTAAGCCTCAACCGGCCCAGCAAACTCAGCCTCCACAGGGGCTTTGACTCCCATCTAGAGAACTTGGCCTTCCTGGCCCTGAACGGGCCCGAGCTTTCCACCATCCCAGGAAGGTTGTGTTATTTTGCCCCCAGATGGGGGCAGATAACAGCAGAAGAATGGACTCCTTCCATTGTAAGAGAGGGGGTACAAGCTTCATTTCTTCAACATGCCCCCTCCTACAGTGGTAAGACAGTTCAATTCTCAGGCTTCACTCAACACTCTGGAATCATTACTGGAGTATCTCCTTCATTTATCTAATGCAGGACATAAGACTAACTCAGTAAGAGTCCATTTAAGTGCCATTTCAGCTTCTTTAAAGCCTTTAAATGGACAGCCTATTTCCTCTCATCCTCTCATAGCGAGATTTATGAGGGGCCTTCTTCTAACTAAGCCTTCCATCAGGCCACCTCCAGTGGCATGGGACCTGAATCAAGTTCTTGGGCAGCTCATGAAGCCACCTTTTGAACCTTTAGCTACTACCTCCTTGAAATTCCTTTCCTGGAAAATTATCATTCTCATTGCAATCACATCAGCATGTCGCATCAGTGAATTAAAAGCATTAGTTGCTGATCCTCCTTACACGAGGTTCCATCATGATAAGGTAGTCCTTAGGACTCATCCACACTTTATGCCAAAGGTGGTCTCACCTTTTCATTTAAACCAGGAGGTTTACCTTCCTGTATTTTTTCCAAGGCCTCATGCTTCAAATGCAGAAAGGAATCTTCATACTTTGGACTGTAAAAGAGCACTTGCCTTTTACTTACAGAGGACACAGCAACATAGAAAGTCCTCCCAACTCTTTGTTGCTTTCGATCCTTCTCATTTGGGACTTCCAGTCTCCAAGAGAACATTGTCCAACTGGATTGCACAGTGTATTTCTTTTGCCTATCAGAGTAGGAACCTTTCTCTGGAAGGCCATTTCACAGCTCACAATGTGAGAGCCATGACAGCCTCAATGGCTCATCTACACTTTGTGTCTATTGACGACATCTGTCGAGCAGCTACTTGGGCCTCGGTTCATACCTTCACAGCCCATTACTGCTTACTGGGATGCCTTGTTTGGTCAGGCTGTTCTACAACACCTGTTCCATACTTAATCAACTCCTACCCACCTTTCCCGGTAGGATGCCAGAGATCCATGGGGGGAGGTGGAGCCCTTTCACAGGGGCACACAACTTCTGGGGTCTCTCCCTGGCATCGGTAGATAGAGAGTCCCCATATGTGAAGATTACATTCCTGCTTGTTCCTGGAGATAGCATAGTTACTCACCTGTAACAGGTGATCTCCGGGAACAGCAGGAATTTAGTCTTCACAACCCACCCACCTCCCCTAGAAGTTGTATCTCTCTTTTCTTTCCTTTCCCTCTCTCTCTCTTTGTCTCAGCTTTAAAACTCAACTGGAGAGAGGCAGTTGGGAAAGGCAGGAAGGTAGCAAGCATGCACTGTGGGATGCTCCCAAAAGCTTTCTAGCGTCAACGGGAAGGCAGATGCGACCACAAAAGAACTAAATTTTCTGCAGTGATAGGAATTGGTGTTTCTTGGTGTTTCTATTTCTTTCTTTAAAAAAAAAAAAACTTCTGGTTTTTCCCTGAGGGTACTTCGCCCTCCAGATGCGACCACAAAAGAACTAAATTTTCTGCAGTGATAGGAATTGGTGGTGTTTCTTGGTGTTTCTTCTGTTTCTATTTCTTTCTTTAAAAAAAAAAACAAACTTCTGGTTTTTCCCTGAGGGTACTTCGCCCTCCAGATGCTTAGGCACCATTTTGGCCTTAGGCCCCTTTTTCCTCTTAAGATGGATAAATCAGCTAGTGATTTCAAAAAGTGTTCCAAATGTAGCAGTACAAACTGCTATCCATGACTGGTGTCTCAAATGTTTGAGACCAGACCATCTGCCGTTGGAATGCCTTCTCTGCAGGAATATGACAAAGAGGGGCCTGCAGAATAGAGCTGTGAAACTCGGGACCCTCTTTGCCAGTGACGCAATGTTGGTTGCATCGACATCGTCGAGAGCTTCATCTTCCTCCCATGGATCTCAGGTATCGAAACCCAAGTCTTCCAAGGGTAGATCTCCTTCTAAGCATCGAGATGCCTTAGGCATTTCCCTGGAAGGGAATACACTGGCCAAACAACCTCGGCGGGAGGTCCTTTCCTCCAAAGCACTAATGGGGTCCCAAGATGCTCCCGAGGCCTCCACCTCCGGAGAGCTCTTGGTGCCATGCTCTGGGTTCATGGCCTGCTGTTCGGTACCGATACCCAGGCATCGGCTGGCTCCATGGATCAATGTATCCTGGCTATTGACCGGAGTTTAGTGGCCTTGCTAGCAGCTTCGGTACCACTAAAGCCTCTGCAATCGGTTCCGCAGCCATTGGTACCGATACTGGTACCGAATGTGTCTGCATCGACCATTGCACCGCACTCCACGCTACCACTAATGCCGGCCCTAGGATCAGTGTCCGGCATCGAGGGTCCGGTACTGAGGCATTCTGATGCCGATTTTGATTGGTACCGTTGACCTGCTGGGCAGGAGCACCCAGCCCGCCGGTACTTTGAGTCCTCCGATTCAGACTCGTCCAATGAATCAACTGGTACCTGGGAAATGGGAGCTCTTCCAGAAGATCCTTCTCCTTCCCCGCAACACCATATGTCTCCTGCGGAGGTCATGTCTTTTCAAGACTTTATATGGGACATAGCTCGGGGCCTCTCCATTACGGTGACCTCGGAGAAAGAACCGAGAGCTGAAGAACTCAAGATTATTCAGTATCCAGCATCCCCGAAGGAGGCTGCTACCCTCTCTATTCACCAGATACTGCATGATCTCTCCACGTTCTCGGAGGTTCGATACCATGTACCGGGTACCGCAGTGTTCCGGTTTCCAGAAGACGCAATTACCACACCACTCAATGGTAGTGGAATCGGCAATGTGTTGAATCAAAAGTACCAAGACACATTCCTCAAACCCTCCGGGCCGGGAGGCGAGAACTCTCGATGCCTTCGGTCATCGATGTTTTCAGGCCTCCATGTTATCAGCCAGAATAAGTTCATACATACTCTACATGGGTATGTTACTTCGGGAGGTTGCTAAGGATTTAGAACTTATGGCTCCTCTTCTTCCTGATGACAAGAGGGCTGATTAACTGACACTTGTAAAACATGCCCAGAATACAGGAGAATACAGGCCCATTATGGACCTCAGAGAATTGAACAAGTATCTGCTCCAAGAGAAATTCAAGATGATCTCTCTCGGAACTCTTCTCCCTTATCTCCAGAGTCAGGATTGGCTTTGTTCTCTAGATCTAAAGGATGCATATACCCATATCCTTATTCACGCAGAACACAGGAAATTTCTATGATTCCTCTTTCAGTGGCATGGGACCTCAATGTTGTCCTCGGACAGCTTATGAAGCCACCCTTCGAACCCCTAGTCACTACGTCTCTGAAGTTTCTTTCTTGGAAAGTCACCTTCCTAATTGCCCTTACTTCTGCAAGACGTATCAGTGAGCTCCAGGCTTTAGTGGCTGAGCCTCCTTATACACAATTTCACCATGATAAAGTACTCCTTAGGACTCATCCTCACTTTATACCAAAGGTGGTTTCACCTTTTCATTTAAACCAGTCGGTTTACCTTCCTGCTTTCTTCCCTAGACCTCATTCCTCTAGTGCAGAAAAAGGCCTACATACTCTAGATTGCAAACGTGCCTTGGCCTTTTATCTACAGAGAACTAGGCAGCACAGGAAAGCTTCACAGCTTTTTGTTGCTTTTGATTCCAGTCATTTAGGTCTACCAGTTTCCAAGAAAATACTCTCCAAATGGATTGCAGGATGTATATCTTTTGCATAAGAGAGTGTGGGACTTTCCCTTGAAGGTCATATCACTGCACACGGTGTGCGAGCAATGGCTGCCTCCATGGCAAATCTACGCTCAGTGGCGATTGATGACATATAAAAAGCAGCAACCTGGTCCTCTTCCACACCTTTGCGGCCCATTATTGCTTAGACAAGAACTCCCACCGGGATGCCTCGTTTGGCCAGGCTGTTCTCCAGCATCTCTTTCAGATCAACTCCTACCTCCCATCCCGGGTTTTGATACAAGACATCCTTGGAGGATACATGACTTACTTAGGCCTGTGTTTCTCAGGTCTCTCTGTGGTCATCTCCCTGGCATCTCCAAGCTAGGGAGTCCCATATGTGAAAACTACATTCCTGCTTGTTTCTGGAGATAGCATAGTTACTCACCTGTAACAGGTGATCTCCGGGAACAGCAGGAATTGAGTCTTCACAACCCACCCTCCTCCCCTAGGAGTTGTATTTTTTTTTCTCCCTCTCTCTCCTTCTCTCCTTTTATCTCAGCTACAAACTCAACTGAGGAGGGAGAGTTGGAAAGGTGGGAAGGCAGCTACGCAGGCGCAGTGGGATGCTCCCAAAAGCTTCCCTATAGGATGCTGGGAAGCGTTCCCACGCGGGCTTTGTCTGTGCCGATGACACCCATATTTGAAGACTCAGTTCCTGCTGTTCCCATAGATCACCTGTTACAGGTGAGTAACTACGCTGTATGGTCCATCTAGGCTGCCCAGTAATGTGGCTAGAATGGTTGTAACTGCAGCTCTGTGCAGGTCACCTCCCACCCCCTCCTTCTATTAAAAGATATTTAAGTTTGCTTTGATTTCATCCTTTTGCTATAAAGGGATCCACTATGTCTGTCCCATGCCATTTTGAATTCCATCACTCTATTTGTCCCCACAACCTCCATCTGGAGGGCATTCCATGCATCCACCACCATTTCAGTGAAAAAGTATTTCCTGCTGTTGCTTTTAAGGATTACCTTCTTGCAATTTAATCATATGCCCTCTAGTCGTACAGCTTCCCCTTCTTTGAAAAAGGTTTGTTTGTTCATTGATACTCTTTAAGTATTTAAAAGTCTGCATTGTATCTCCCCTGTCCCTCCTCTTCCCTAGGGTATACATATTTAGGTCTTCATGTTTCTTCTCATGTGTATTCTGGAATAGGCTCTGAATCATTTTGGTCACCTACCTCTGAACTGTTTCAACTCTTTTTATGTCCCTTGTGAGATATGGTCTCCAAAATCAAACACAATACTGCAAGTGAGACTTCACCAATGACTTGCACAGGGGCATTAGAACATGAGAACATAAGATATGCCATACTGGGTCAGACCAAGGTCCATCAAGCCCAGTATCCTCTTTCAAAGAGTGGACAATCTAGGTCACAGGTACCTAGTAATTAATACCTCCTCTTTTCTGCTGGTTATTCCTCTCTGCAGTCCAGCATCCTTCTGGCTTTGGCTACCACCTTGTCACATTGTTTTGCCACCTTGAGATTGTCAGACACTAGAACTCCGAGGTCCCTCTCCTGGTCCATGCGCACCAACATCTCTCCCCCTATTGCATACAATTCCTTTGGATTTCTGCATTCCCAGTGCATGACTCTGCACTTCTTCACATTAAATTGTAACTGCCAAGTATTAGACTATTTTTCCAGTGTTTTTAGATCTTGCCTCATATTGTCCACTCTCTTAGAAGTGTTCACTCTGTTGCATATTTTTGTGTCATCTGCAAAATGCAGAGTTTTCCATTTATTTGTTCCACATTATCACTTACAAATACGTTGAACAGTATCAGTCCCAGGATTAATCCCTGAAGCACGCCACTACACACCTTTCTTTCATCTGAGTGAGTTCCATTTACCATCACTATCTGTCGTCTGTCAATCAGCCAATTTCGGATCCAGTTCCACCACCTTGGGACCTATCTCCAGGCTATGCTCAGTTTATTGTTAACTATTTAAGACTAATAAAAGAAAATATTTTTTCACTCAACGTGTAATCAAACTCTGGAATTTGTTACTGGAGGATGTAGTAAAGGCTGTTAGTGTAGCTGGGTTTAAAAAAGGTTTGGACAAGTTCCTGGAGGAAAGGTCCATAAACCATTATTAAGAAGGGACCCAGGATATCAATGCTTGACCCAGTACAAGCATTGCAGAACCTGTGTCTTTTGGGGAAACTGCTAGGTACATATGACCTAGATTGGCCACTGTTGGAAATAGGATACTGGGCTTGATGGACCTTGATCTGACCCAGTATGGCATATCTTATGTTCTTAACATTCCTATGAGTAACAATGTCAAAGGCTTTGCTGAAATCTAAGTATATCACATCCATCGCATGTCCTTGATCTAGTTCTCTGGTCACCCAGTCAAAGAACTCAATCAAATTTGCTTGGCATGATCTTCCCCTGGTAAAATCATGTTGTCTTGGGTCATGCAATTCATTGGTTTCCAGAAAGTCCACAATTTTTTCTTTCAAGAGTACCTCCATTACTTTTCCCACCACAGAGGTTAGGCTTACCGGCCTATAGTTTGCCACCTCTTCCCTATTACCACTCTTATGAAGAGGTACCACATCAGCCCTTCTGCAGTCCTGCGGAACCTCTCCCGTCTCCAAGGATCTATTAAAAACATCCTTTAAAGGTCCTGCCAGAACCTCTCTGAGCTCTGTTCAAACACATCATCTTCTCTGAATGGTGTGGTATCTACTCCCTTCCCATCTGTATATTTGTCTCTCATATGTGGTCCTTCTCCAGGATTTTCTTTCATGAATACAGAAGTATTTGTTTAGTATTTTTGCTTTTTCAATGTCACTTTCCACAAATCCGTCCTCAGCACTTTTGAGTCTTACAATTCCACCTCTGATCTTCCTCTTCTTCCGAATATACCTGAAAAAGGTTTTGTCTTCATGCTTCACATATTTAGTCTTTTCTTCTGCCTTTGCTTTTGCTATTCTTATTTCTCTTTTTGTCTCTTCAAGCTTTCTCCTGTATTCTTTTCTGTGTTCCTTTTTTTGAGATCTTAATTTTGTGAAAGCTATATTTTTTGTCTTTGTGTAGCCACTTCTTTAGAAAACCATATCGGTTTCCTTATTTTCTGCTTGTCCATGGAGAAAAGGTAGTTATTTGCCTGTTGCAGGTGTTCTCTATGGACAGCAGGTAGAAATCCTCCCAACCCTCCCAGCTCTTCTAGGAGTTGTGTTTTACTGTAGCTATAATATCAGACTGAAGTAAAATGGTGCTGTGGCGACGGGCACGAAAATGACATACATGTGTTTTTTGAGTTACATTTAATAGTTGAATGTTCTTTGTTCTAAATCTGTTCTATGTAAAATAATAGTACTCTATTATTAAAGTTTATGTTACCTGTAAACCGCCACTGATCTCTGGAAGTGGCGGTATAGAAAAGATGTATAAATAAATAAATGTGCAGAGGAGGCTCCCAAAAGCTTCAAGTAGTAGCTGGGGATTACTCTTGTGTGGGCTGTGTCAGATGATGTCACCCATACATGAAGACGTTTTCCTGCTATCCATGGAGAACACCTGCTACCTTTCAATTAGAATGCTCACAAGTATACTTTTAGGGGCTGCTACAGATCCTCTAGCTTAGTCTGCATGTAGAGCGAGATTTTAGGGGGATGGGGTGATTGAATTGCCCCTATATCTCGGTTTCTTTAGAAGTCCATCTCTGATGCATCTCTTATGACTAATTCCTTAGCGCTTCAAGCCTCCATTTCTGCTTCACTCGGCCTTCCTTCCATCCTGAGGAGCCAGCTTGGTCCATTTCCCCAGTCCTGATTGCTTGTTCACTCCCTTGCTCCCTGCCTTATCACTTAACCAACACCCCATCCTACTCACTCACTCATCCACCCCTGCCTTGAAAATGCACTCTTAATAAATACAGCCACCGACCAGCCTCTCTTATCAGATGACAGGTAATGTCAGTTGGATTTGTTATTTTTATTTGGATATTAACTGTGAGAACCCTGTTTTCCATTAGGCATCCTAAACTTTAACTTCATCCCATTAGGACTCTTCCTTATTTGCCAAGCAAAGACTCTGTAACTTGCATGACTAGGTAATGGGGGTTATTTTAGCAATATCCCCATGTGTAAATAGCAGCTTTAAACATGTAGTTCAGCTACATCTGTAATTTTAGAAAGCCATTATTTACACAGGGTGATCTATGCTATGTAGAGATTGCAAGGAAGCGTGGTTTGGTTGGATCTAAAATATTAGCCTTTATTACTCATCTCCCAAAGGAAATACATGTTTATATGAAAAAAAATCTAGATGTCTGCATTTACACCTGTTCCAAGGCAGGCATACTTCCCTGGTTGAAGGAGACAGGTGTAAAGGCAGAGGCTAGCCCCTCCCTGATCACTCCCCCTGACAGCTGGTTCCCCATGTTCCCTTACATTGATTCCCTCTCCCCCTTCTATCATCTCTCCCAAACTCCTCCCTGGCTCTTACCGGGGTCCCCTTTTGTTAATGCTCATGGTGAATCCTGGGTTCAGAATGGCACCCATGACTCCTAATGGTAATCTTGTCGTACTACCTCTAGGGATCAGGCTCCTAAGTAAGAGCATTTTATCAACTACAGTGGGAATTTTCCACATTCTGACCTGGATATCTTAATTTCTCTCTCCATGTGTCTTATCTAAAATTGGCCTTTAGATCTAACAAAACCAGATTTAATTTTATACACAAAAGGACAGAAATAAAATAGAAAATAAATCATAACTGATGGAACAGTGCATTACTATCCAAATGTTTTAAGAAGTCACTGAGCTGTTGAGATCACTTCATTTATCCACATGGATAAGTAGTGGTGCAGTTCTGGAAATTGCCAATATGTTCTGCCTTCAGCAGATGGCTGCAGTGTCCTCTGGGTCCAGTTTATGACCTGTGTGCCCTATGGTTGAGATGAGGCCAGGGTTTGTGAGCCCCCCTGACTTATTGAGCCAGAGGACATCCCATTTCCTGCACTAAAGACTGCGGATTCATGCATTGGTGGGCTGAGGAGAGACAGGTAAACCCCAAAGGGCCCTTCCTCTCCTCACCCCTCTCCTGCCTCTTCCCCCCTTCTGGGCATTATATATTTTTTCATGAAACACAGCTTTTGTTTAATAACACAGATTTTTTTTTTTTAAACAAAGCAAAACAGAGTGCAGTGATTGTACCTGGCTCTGTGGGGAAGTCAAGTAAGGGGATTTCATGGTTTGGTGAGACGGGAACAAAGTACAACTGGTGTTGTATGCAGTTTTTTTAGACAAGGCAGTTGTCGGTGTTGCGATGCCAGTTCCTGGCACTGTGCAGCATCTGGTAACTGTTGTGGTAGTCACATGGCTGGTCCCATCTGCAGGAACCTCAGGGCAGAGAGCTTGCGGATTTGGGATCTCTTATTGGGAGGCCAGGACCAGGGCCTGAAGCCAAAATCGAGGCGAACCCACAGCTCTTCCAATTTTCCCACTGGTGAGAAAGGTAGCCATCTTAGATGACCGCATGCTCCCAAGAGGGGGTAGAAGGTGAATGACAGTAGGTCTGGTACCAGTGGCTGCAGGAGGGTCTCCTCTGAGTCCTATTTCATTTTCTTAGATGGGTTGGAGCAGCAGTTGCTGAATCAGTTTCCAGGGTGCTTTAAAGCAATGTTGGCAGCTTGTCATCTGTGCCCAAGCCATGTACTCCACAACCCTCTGCATGAGACTTAGGGGCCCTGGGGACAAATCTTTTGGTTGCCAGGGAGGCTAAGCATCCCATTCTCTCTCTCTCGCCAGGAAGAGGCTTGGAGCATCCTGTTGTACTTCCCTTAAGAGGGGACAGTAGGGATTGAGGAGAAAAGGACAGCTTTCTAACAAGGTAGCCTGTCTCTTGAGAACGGGGGATCACCCCTTTCCTCGGAGGGAGTGAATTCAACTATAATACCCTTGTTCAACAGGTAGGAACTTTCATCCCTGACTGAAAATTCCATGGCAATGCTGTGCATTTCTGAACCCCTTCTGGAGGAGTTTCAAGAGATGGACCCAACACTGGAGGGCTTAAGATGGCTTCTGAAGAGGCTAATGATCTTGGAATGATAAGTTTAAGAGGTGTCAAAGGGCACAAAAATTATGTTCAGACTGCATTCACTCTCCCAAGGTGAACTGGAACAGCTTTTTAGTGTCCCTAAGTTTAGATGTTGTGGTCACAGCTGTGAGCAAGAAGACCACTATTCCTCTGGAAGGTTCGACTCTCAGGGAAGTGCATGACAGGAAAGTGGAAGCTCTCCTTAAAAATGCCTTCTCTGCCACTGCCCTGGGAATTTAGGTGGCACTCTGTGCAGGCACCGTGGCCAGGGTGCTACTTAGACAGATACAGCAATTGCTTTAATAACTCTGAGACCATTAGACTGGTGTCTAATGCTCCTTTGTGGTGCATACCTTATGAACTGACACAGGTATCATTCAGGTCAATGGTAGCCATGGTTGTGGTGCACAGATGGTTATAGGTGTGCAATTGGTCAGCTGATTCAACGTCCAAGGTGTGCCTTACCATGCTCCCTTTCAAAGTATGGCTTTTCTTTGGAGATGTCCTACAGGAGCAGTTCAAGGATTTGGACATGCCTCGTCCACAGATAATACCAGAGGGCAGGTCTTAGGGGAGCAAGGGTCCTTCATGCAAGCTACAGCACAGAGATTGGAGCCGCCTTTCTCCGGGAACAAGCAGGAAGTCAGTCCTCACATATGGGTGACGTTGGCACCGAAGAAGCCCTCGCAGAAGCATCCCTCCAGCTTTCAAAGAAAGCCTTTGGGAGATGCCACCACTCATGCATGGTCCCCTTCCCGCCCAAGGATGCCATCTTGCTCAGTCGTCTTTTTTCTGTGGAGTCCTTCAGATGTTTGTCTGGCTTGTCCTCAGAAAAAGTTGATTTTTCTCTCTGAGTTTCATACTCATCTCCAGTATCGCACCGGTACTCTTCCTGCAACTGACCTTGTTGCCTCGGCATTGAGTTTGGGTATATTTTTTGTTCTTTCTTTTCCTGGCATCTTCGCACCTATTTCTCTCACTGGCAGCCTGGAGAGTCTTCGACCTTGTAGGGGTACTTTTTTACCCCATGACTACCAGTGGCTTTAAGAAGTGTGATCGATGCTCTAAAATTATGTCTTTGACTGACATACACGACTGCCGTCTCTGCTGTCTTGGGCCAGACCACGACCCATCAGCCTGCAGTCTCTGCAAAAATATGTCCAGTAAGGCCCTCAAGAGCCATCAGCAGCAGCAGGACGAGTTTTTCCCTGAGTCTCCGGTGCCTCCAAAGGCCAGGGCCTCATTTGAAGCCCCGACATCTTGGGCGGAATCTCCCAAACTCGAGCCTCGTTGTGGGTCCTCAGAAAGGGGGTCTCCCTCAAGGGAACCCAGAAAGAAGAAGAAACCCTCGAAGGCGGCATACATGGACAGTTCCAACTGGCCGGAAGCTCCCCGGCCCCGGTCACGCAGTCCGAGACGTTCGTCCAAGCCTTCGGAGAGGGAGCGGCCTGCAAAGGTCCCCCGAAAGGATCTGACTGTGGACCGGCCTTGGTCCCCAGACACCATCCTCGTCGAGGATTCCCTTTCGGGGGAGCTGGCATCAGGCCCGAGTCCCTCAATGCCCACGCCAAAGGCTGCAGAGCCTTTTGGTCTGGACTTCAGAATGGCGGCCCTGGATCGCAGTTTGTCTGCCTTCAAAGACCAGCAGTAGGCCCTGTTGTCCAGCAGGACTGATTCATCCTCTCCTGTTGTCCGGCACGACCGGTTCATCCGCTCTGACCACCGGGCCCTCAACGTCTAAAACGTCCCCGGAGACCGAGCCAATCCTCGGCCAAGGTTGCGATCCGAGTCCCACTTGATGGGACCACGATCATCCCTGGCAAGTATGTGGGTGCCAGCCACAGGGCATCGGGGGCCCCGAGGCCCATGAAGCAGCCCTCCTATGAGTCCTCGACGGACTACTCTGAGTGGAAAACAGAGGATGAGGAGTCCCTGATACCCGTTGCCACCGTGACGTCCCATCTGACTCTTCCGTCTCGGAGCCTCGATGGCATCCCCACCGGAGGATGTGGGCTTCCTGGATTTCATCAAGGATATGTCAAAGGCCCTGGTGTTCCCTACCGAATTGGAGGAGGACCCTCGGGCGAATGAGTTAGAAATCCTTCAGTTCGAGACTCCTCCGAGGGAATCGCTCACGGTGCCCATTCCTCCCATCCTGGAAAAGCTGATGCTCTGGATGTGGGAGACACCGGCTTTGGTACTGGTAGTGAGCAAATGGCTCAACTCAATATATTGAGTCCACCGGAGCCCAGGCTTCCAAAAGTCACAGCTGCCACATAACTCTATGGTGGTGGAGTTAGCCATGTGTCCGCTGAAAAGCCAGAAGATGCACTCCTCGGTGCCCCCTGGCAGGAAGGTCCACACCCTGAATGCCCTCAGCAGAAAGTGCTACCAGGGCTCAATGCTCATCAGCCGCATCCAGGCCTACCAGCTGTACATGGGCATGTACCTGAGAGACTTGGCGAAGGAACTCACTGGGTTCTCAGCTGGTCTCTCCGAGGAACCCCTGTAGCAGTTTAAGAACCTGGCCAGGGCAGTCTGTGAATGCTCAAAATTCATGTCTTGAGCAGCCTATGATGGGTTCGAGTCGGCGGCTCGAGTAGCAACAGCGGGCATCGTTGCACACCGCCAAGCTTGGCTACAGTCATCCGACCTCAAGCAGTGGGTTCAGGACAAATTGGTCTATGTCCCCTGCCAAGGAGAGAACCTCTTTGGTAAACCCATGACCGACAAGGCTGCTAAGCTGGAGACCGAGTTCATAACGAGGACCAGGCTCTCCAAAAAGACTGCTGCCCCTCCCCGACAGAAGGGCTTGGGTACAAAGTCCTTTTACCCGAGGAAAGGAGCTGTTTACAGAAACTACCCACCTTTTCAGGCCTCCCCAGCTCCCCAACAGGGTCAGCAGGCCAAGGGACATAGGCATAGCCCTCGTAAGGCAGAAGGCTCCAAAACCTCAGGCACCAGCTCCAGCCCAGCCAGGGGGGAGTTTTTGACTCCTTGAGCATAGCCTATCTACCTCAAGGAGATCAGCAGTCCACAGGGGGATGTCTATCCCTCTATGCCCAGAGGTGGTTGACCATCACCATCGTCTCCTGGGCACTTCGGGTAGTCAGGAAGGGTTACCTCCTCCACCTGACTTAGAAGCCTCCCTCTTATTTTCCAGGAGAGCTCCTCAGGTTTCCCCTTCACTGGGACCTTCTACTAAAGGAGTTGGCAGGTCTTCTCAAGGACAAAGTGGTGGAACTGGTGCCCCACCATCTCAAGGTCAAGGGGTTCTACTCCAGGTACTTCCTCATGCCAAAAAGGACAGGGGACCTAAGGCCCATCCTCGACCTGCGTAACCTCAACAAATTCCTGGTGAGGGAGAAGATCAAGATGCTATCCCTTGGAACATTGCTGCCATACGTCCAGCAGGGAGATTGGCTATGCTCCTTAGACCTCAAGGATGCTGATACTCATATCCTCATCCACCTCCACCACAGGCAGTACCTGCGGTTCGTAGTGGGGGACAGGCACTTTCAGTACAGGATGCTCCCCTTCGGCTTGGCCTCGGCCCGTAGAGTCTTCACAAAATGCCTGGCAGTCATGACCGCCTTCCTCTGCTTCCAGGGGGTTTTTGACTTCCCCTACCTGGATGACTGGCTCATAAAGGGAGGCATAGCCTCAGAGTTGCAGCAGGCCACCATACACAACATCCAGGTCCTGCAACATTTTGAGTTTGTCTTAACCTACCCCAAGTCTCACCTCCTCCCAGCACAATGCCTGGAGTTAATCTGGGCAAAGCTCGACATTCTCCAGTCGAAGGCCATCTTGCCAAGGGACCAAGCCAACCATCTCAGGACTCTGGCACGGGCATACAGTGCCATCCCTCGATGCCCACTCAGCTTCTTCTACACCTTCTCGGGCACATGGCCTCCACGGTCCATGTCATCCCAGACACTCACCTTCACATGAGGGCAACGCAGTAGTGTCTCTAGGACCTGTGGTCTCAGGCCATGGGTTGCCTCCGAGACAGAGTCTCTGTAACCCGCCAACTGGCGGACTCCCTGGTCTGGTGGCAGTCTCAGTAAAAGTACACAAGGAGCAGAAGCAGTGGACGACCCAGTTGCTTGGTGTTAAATCAAATATGCTTTATTGAAGATCCCCGATTTAACACCAAGCAACTGGGTCGTCCACTGCTTCTGCTCCTTGTGTACTTTGCCTACCTCTGCAGGAGCTCTGCTCTCCTGTGTGCTGTCTGGTGGCAGTCTCTCCAGCCCCTCAAGGATCCTCACCACAGACGCCTCCCTGCTTGGATGGGGTGCCCACTGTGGAGAGTTCCACACCTAGGGCAACTGATCACCAGATGAGAGTACCCAGCAGATCAACCTCCTGGAGCTTCAAACCATACGCTTAGCCTTGCGAGTCTTCTATCACCACCTGCATCACCAGCCGGATAACCAGGTGGCTATGTTCTACGTGAACAAACGGGGGCATGGGATCTCGTACCCTTTGTCAGGAGGCACTGGTCCTCTGCTCATACACAATCCAACAGTGTATCCTCCTGCAGGCAGTGTACCTGCCAGGCCAGAACAACCTTCTGGCTGACATGCTGAGCAGAGTCCTCCAGCCGCACAAGTGGCAGCTGGACTCCAGGGTAGCCAGTCGCCTTTTCCACCTCTGGGGGGAACCCGTGATGGACCTGTTCACCAGCCCAGACAACTTCCAGTTGCCCCGCTTCTGTTCCCAGCAGGCCCATCCCTCCAGGTTAGGGCAGACGTGTTCCTTGTCTCATGGTCGGAAGGCCTTATGTACGCCTTCCCTCCCACACCGCTGATCGCCAAGACCTTGTTCAGGACCCTCCGTGACAGGTCCTCGCTCATCCTGATAGCTCCTCAGTGGCCCAGGCAACCATGGTTCCTGCTGCTCCTCCAGTTGACAGTGGAGACCCCCATTTCCTTCGGGACAGTCCCGGGACTCCTGTCTCAGGAGGGGGACTCTCTTCTGCACCCCAACCTGGGGTCCCTGTCACTGACAGCGTGGCTGCTGAGAGGGTGACTCTGGCCCCTTTCAACCTTTTGGTTGAGTTCGAAAACATTCTGCTGGCCTCTCACAAGGCCTCTACTAGGAAGGCTTACACCTTCAAATGGTGCAGGTTCTTGGTTTTATGCGTCGAGCACAAGGCTGACCCTTTCTTCTGTCCTGTGGCACTGGTGTTACAGTACCTTCTCCACCTCTCTCAATCCGGGCTCAAGTCTAACTCCGTCCGAGTGCACCTTAGTGCCCTGACGGTGCACCACCATCCGGTGGATGGTAAACACCTCTCGGTCCAACCTTTGGTGACCCGTTTTATTCAGGGCCTGCTCTTATCAAAGCCCCCGGTTCGCCCTCCGGCAACCAAATGGGATCTCAAAGTAATGTTGGGGCAGCTCACTCATCCACCTTTCAAACCTCTGACTACCTGCCACCGTCACTATCTCTCTTGGAAGGTGGTTTTCTTGGTTGCGCTCACCTCCGCTAACAGAGTTAGCAAGCTTCAGGCCCTTGTGGTAGAGGCACCTTATATCAAGTTCTACAAGAACAGAGTGGTGCTTCACACGCACCCCAAATTCCTGCTGAAGGCAGTATCGCCCTTTCATCTCATCCAGGAAGTGGTGCTCCCTACCTTCTTTCCAAGACCTCACTCCAGTCGGGCAGAGTCGGACCTTGAGACCTTGGACTGTAAGAAAGTTTTGTCCTTCTATATCGAACGCATTCAGGGCCACCGCAAAGCTGCTCAGCTTTTCAACTCCTACGACCCTAGTATGCTGGGGGAGGCGGTGACCAAGCGAACGCTGTCCACATGAGTCGCAGACTGTATCGTTCTCGCTTATGAGTATCTCCCAAGCACACAAAATCTCTTGGCAGAACAATTCAGTCGAGTACTGCTGCCACACGAGTGGTCTCTTCATCCAGAGCAAATTGCTTAAATTTTTCAGATCTGGGGAACTCCAGATATAGACCTCTTTGCAAGTCCTCAGAATGCCAAACTTCCCTGGTTCTGTTCCAGAATTCTGGCTCAGAACTGTCAGGCAAGGGATACCTTCGATCTCCATTGGGGTCAGGACTTCCTCTATGCCTACCCACCCATTCCTCTCATTCCCAAAACTCTATTCAAGCTTCAGAGAGACAGGGGCCATATGATCCTCATAGCCCCAAGCTGGCCATGACAGACGTGGTATCCACTGCTTCTACGTCTCTCTCAAGCCAAGCCTTTGGAGTTGGGATGTGCTCCAGATCTTCTTTCCCAGGAAAACGGGACACTATTGCACCCAAATCCTCAGACTTTACACCTGAGGGCATGGCTGCTGAAAGCCTAGAATTGCAGGATATCTACCTTTCTCAACAGGTTAAGGATATCCTTTTGGCTTCAAGAAAACCTTCCACAAGGCGGGCCTAAGCCTTTAAATGGAGAAGGTTCTCTATCTGGTGTTCAAAAAAGGAACTTAATCCCTTTTCAGTTCTAGTGGAGGCGTTACTGGAGTATCTCCTCCATTTATCATCCTCTGGTCTTAAGACTAATTCAGTAAGGGTCCACCTTAGTGCCATTGCGGCTTTCCACAAGCCCTTTGATGGACAACCTGTCTCCTCTCAACCACTTGTAGCGCAGTTTATGAGAGGCCTACTCTTAACTAAACCTCCCATTAAGCCACCACCCGTGGCATGGGATTTGAAACTTGTCCTCAGGCAGCTTATGAAACCGCCCTTCGAACCCTTAGCCACTTCATCTCTGAAGTTTCTTTTCTGGAATGTAATCTTCCTAATTGCCCTCACTTCTGCAAGACGCATCAGTGAGCTACAAGCTTTAGTGGCTGATCCTCCTTATACAAGGTTCCACCATGATAAAGTAGTTCTTAGGACTCACCCTCACTTTATGCCAAAGGTGGTTTCACCTTTTCATTTAAACCAATCTGTTTACCTTCCTGTATTCTTCCCTAGGCCTCATGCCTCTAGTGCAGAAAAGGAATCTTCATACTCTGGATTGTAAAAGAGCTTTAGTTTTTTACCTTCAGAGAACTAAGCATCATAGAAAGACTTCTCAGCTTTTTGTTGCCTTTGACTCCAGTCATCTTGGATTACCAGTTTCCAAGCGAACTCTTTCTAACTGGATTGCAGATTGCATATCCTTTGTCTATGAGAGCAAGGGAGTTTCTCTCAAAGGTCATGTCACTGCTCACAGTGTGAGAGCAATGGCGGCCTCTATGGCCAACCTTCTTCACTCAGTGTCCATTGACGACATTTTCAGAGCAGCCACTTGGGCTTCAGTACACACCTTTGCAGCCCACTACTGCTTAGACAAGGACTCCCATCGGGATGCCTCGTTTGGCCAGGCTGTTTTCCAGCATCTCTTTCAGACTTAGAACAACTCCTACCTGCCGTCCCGGGTTTCGATGCCAGAGATCCGTGGGAGGAAGCATGACCCTTCTCAACCTGAGTTTTGCAACTTTCTGGGGTCATCTCCCTGGCATCTCTCAGTTTGGGAGTCCCCATATGTGAAGACTACATTCCTGCTTGTTCCTGGAGATAGTGTAGTTACTCACCTGTAACAGGTGATCTCCGGGAACAGCAGGAATTGAGTCTTCACAACCCACCCACCTCCCCTAGGATTTGTATCTCTCTCCTTTTGTCTCAGCTATAAACTCAACTGAAGAGGGAGAATTGGAAAGGCAGGAAGGCAGTGGCACAGGTGCAGTGAGGTGCTCCCAAAAGCTTTCCTATTGGACACTGGGGAGCGTTCCCACGCGGGCTCTGTTGGTGCCAACGATACCCATATGTGAAGACTCAATTCATGCTGTTCCCGGAGATCACCTGTTACAGGTGAATAACTACGCTTTGTGGGGCCTTAGCGGCTGTGCCCTTTGAGCTTCTTCAGCATGCAATTCTTAAGAGTTTAATGTTATTTATTTTATTTATTTATATTCTCTTATATACCGTGCTATTCTGCATCAGTGCAGTTTACATTGAACAAACTGAAATTACATTGAACAGGACATTATAACTTGGAGATAACTATTTTACAGGGAACATGGGCTATGAAGGGTTAAGTGGCTTGCCCAAGACCACAAGGAGCACCTGTGGGACTAGAAACCCCAGTCCTTCCAGCCCAAGGTTGCTGTCCTCTAGTGGGATTTGAACCCCCGGCCTGAAGTACCTTGCCCCAACCACTATGCCGCCACTCCACTCAAGTTAAGGGCAGTGTTCTTGGTTGCAACTTCCTATACTAGAAGCACTTTGTAGCTTCAGGCTCTCTTGTGTTGAGATCCATACCTTTTCATCTGGAGCTGTCTCTCTGCATGTAATGCCATCTTTTCTGCCTAAAGTCTTGTCTCCATTTCATATTAATCAGGCAGTCTGTCTTAAGGCTTTTTCTGCTGAGGATATTCAGGACAGATCGCTTCATGTGTTAGATGTCATAAGAGTTTTGTTGTGCTACTTGAAGATGACGAACTCTTTTATTCTTCAGACCCCTTTGTTGTCCTTCCAGTAACCTTGAGAAAGGATAGGCAGCTTCCAAGTTTCCATTGCTCACTGGTTCAAGGAAACCGTCAGTTCAGCCTGTCTGCTGAATCATAAGCAAATGCCAGCTGTCCTTAAGAGCTCATTCAACATGAGCTCAGGCATTGTCCTGGGAAGGGACCAAAGCAAGATATTTGCGAAATAGCAACTTGGTCAATGTTGCATACCTTTTGAAAGCCTACAGGTTGGAAATAGGCACCAGTGAAGGGTGTGTCTTTTGGGATGTAGTCCTATGGGGGAGGAGGGCAGCATTCTCCTCTTCCTGCCCTGGGCCCTAGCTGCTTGGGTGTGTCCCATTTGTCTGGATTGGTCTAGCAGTATGAGAATGAAATTTTCCTTACCATTAAGTTCCTTTCCTTTAATTCTGCTTGACCAGCCTAGGACTCACCTGTGGAAGACTAATCCTTCAAACCGGGATTTCTTTCTGCCTCTTATGTATAAATTTGTGTATTCTGTTTTAGGTTTTCAGAAGGTTGGGTTTCCTATAGGAAAGTAATGTTCCTATTGTTTTTCAAACATTTTTTAATGCTCCTGCAGTTGTTTAGGAAGTGTCATACTGGCAAGTTACAGAACTGCAACACTACTTATTCAGGTAATGGCAAGCTTCAGTGATGTGATGTGCTGCTTCCATTTGTTTGCTGGGGAACATAACCCAATTGTCTGACTAGCAGGATTCAAGTAAAGGAAATTAACAGATAAAGAAAAATTTCGCCCTATAAAGTCACTTGGATCAAAAGTGATGTGCGTTAGTTATAGCCCATGTAAACTAACTACAATTTTGATTGGGTAGTGTAGACATTTTTCTTTTACAACCATTATCTTCTCAACCTGCACATGAGTTAGCCCTAAGTACACCTAGGGTTGAAGGGTATGGTAAAGATGTAAAAAAGGGTTTGCAATGGATTGGAAAGTACAGGTGCACGGACAGCATCAGTTCTCTGATATCACAGCATCTGAACAACATTCAGTCTGTGTGCATTGTTGCTGCTGAAGAGATGGGATCCCCATGTGATAGATGAGGCTAGTGAAGAGAAACAGGAAACTGTTCAATGAGCTGTCAAGTTACCTGAGGCTAGAACTACATGCACCATAAAGCATATGTGGGGTGGGGGAGAGGTCAGAAGTCTAGACTTGACCCTTAGTGTCTGTCTGGGTACCTGGTCCTCTGGCAGCTACCTGATTTCTTTTAGGATTAATACAGTCCCTAGTTTCTTGCTTGCCACAGAAGCTAACCTTGAGCTGCTGCATTTATAAAATTGTGCATTATATAATGTAAAATTATTTTGCATAATAAAGCTTTGAGGCTTGGTTAATTGTTCATATAATTTATTTTATTTTGTGAGAGTTTTATGGGGGGATCTCAAGATTGGAAGAAAAGTGAAAAGGGAGGGAGAAGCAAGAAGGGAAGGACTGGAGAGTGGAAGAGAACTGAAAGGAGGTTTTGGTAGATGGAAGGGGAGATGGTGTGTCCATCCCCTGGCTGTGTATTCTTCCCTATCCCTAATCTCCATCTGAAGCCCTCTTACCCTTCTCTTCCATTCCCAACTGACTTCTCACCCACTGCATGTTCAGACACATAATCCTATTACATCTCAGCCTCAGCGGATTCCTTCTTTCACCCTTTCCCACTGAATGCCCTAAAATGTCTCATCTCCCACAGTTCCTCTTTCTCACACACATCTTCTCTTTTACACATACACCCTCTGCCCCTTTCACCTCCAGTCCTTCTTCGCAACCCCCTCACTCATGCGGCTGGTCATGTCTCTTTCACCACTGCCCAGGCTCCAGTTTGTACTTTGAACTGTGTGAGATGTTCCAGTTGTCGGAGCAGGAGGTTGCAGCCCAAGATATCCATGCTCTCCTCATCCTCCTGCCTGTTTGCTCACCTTGTGAACACATCGTAATCCAAATTCCAAGGCCCTGATCTGAAACTGTAGGATGCTGGGGTCTTGATAGTTATCAGTACAATCTGGGATTGCGTGAATCTCATTTTTGCAGATAATGTGTGAACTTGTTTTCCATCAAGTCAACAAAAACTGAAAAAAAAATCTGTAATGGTAAGTTATTTTAACTAATAGTCTAGACATTAACCAATAACTATTTAGTTACTGTGCTGTGATAGGAACTAGTAATAATAACCAGTTAGTCTTCTAAAACAGGGATTCCAAATCTTTTAGGTTGTGTGGATCTTTTCAACCTCCAAAGGTTTTAGAGACCACTGACCCATCATCACTACAGGTTCATCCCCACTAGCTTTTCCTGGCATTTAGCAGTCTTCCCTCCAACTCAGCCCCTCACTACCAGTCTAATTTTTGCTTGCCCACCAGCTTCTCAAAGTTCTTTTCTGCCCCAACTTATGTCTACTAATGTCTCTCTCTATTACAAAGCCTGCTTCGCCAGCCTCTCTGTCCCTCCCTCCATCTGTCATCCTCCAACCTGTCTCACCAGTCTTTCTGTATTCTCCATCCTCTCCTCATCAATTTCTCTCACCAGAGTTTTTCTTCCTCCCCCAGTAGTTTTGCATAATTTTCTCTCTCGTAAAGCCTTCTATCTCCTCCCTCCTGTCTTTCTCTGACCATTTTTATGGTTAGGTTATCGAGTTTATTTTTCCTCCTAATCCCTCCAAACATGTAGGTTTACACTCTTCTACCAGCAGATGGTGATTGAGAACCATGGATTTTATATCACCCTATATAGGGTCATGAGCAAGCCACAACCGACCAGTATTTCTCGGTCTTCAGCAGATGGTAGACAGAGGTAAGTCTATGTAGCTTGGTTTAACCTGTGGGCATAATTACAGTGATAGTAGTTCTGGATTGATTAATGTTTAGTCCCACAAGCAAGAGGGCTAGGGCTGGCTGAGCTAGCCTAAGGAGGGTCTGGGTCCCCCCAACCTATCACCTCATATTTCCCACTGCGGTGCTCTTTTTGTGCATGCTGAATTTCCTTATGAAAACTTTAAGATTCCTCATTGTGGCTATCTGAAGTGGCAAGTTTTTGAATTCCCTAGATCTCACAGAGGCATATCTTTACATTCCCAATGGAGATGATATCAGAAGTTTTTGCCCTTTGTGATCTTGGGCATCATTTTCTGTTTCATGCCCTGCCATTTTGGTTGGCCACTGCTCCCAAAACTTTCTTGAATATGACGGTGGTGGTGGCCGCAGCCCTGCAGAAGGAAGGGAGTATTGGTTAATCCAAAGGAAGGGAGTATTGGTTAATCCATACCTGGATGACTGGCTGATCCAACCAGAGTCATATTAGGAGAGCAAAAAGGCAAGGGAGACAGTTTCTACATTTCTGGAAAGTTTGGGACAGGTTATCAACATAGCCAAGAGCAAGTTGGTAGTCTTCCAAACAATGCAGTATGTGGGGGTGGGGTTTGATATGGAAGTTGAAAAGGTGTTCCTTGTCTATGAGAGGATTCACATTGCAGATTGTGGGCTTGCTCAGGATGTAGAGGCACACTGCCTGGAATTACCTGTAGGTGTTGAGGTCCATGGTGGCGACCTTGGATTTGGTTCTTTAAGTCATAGTATACATAAGGCCATTGATGAGGTCTCTGTTGGCCTGGTGGTTTCCTCAGTTCCAGGATCATGAGATGGTCCTGCCTTTGAGGGAGGGTGCATGGGATGGCCTGGCCTTGTGGTTAAGGAGGGGACAGCCTGAGTCACGGAATGGACTTGGAGTTTCCCAAGTGGGCTCTATTGACCATGGATGCCAGCTTGAGTAGATGAGAAACCACTGTTTGAGCAGTATGTCTCAGGATAGGTGGTCCAAAGAAGAAACAATGCTGCCCATCAATTGCTTGGTGGCAAGGGCAATTCAGCTGGCTCTGCAGGTCTTTCAACCTTAGGTAAAGGACAGAGCAATGTGAGTCCTGTCAGACAATGGTATATGTAAAATGACAGAGCAGAGCCAGAAGTCTGCAGGTGGCAGAGGAAGTGGTACTATTGTTGGCCTGGGCAGAATGAAATCTGTACAGCTTGGCAGCTCATGTGATTGTAGTGGACAATATGCAGGCCGATTTCCTGAGCAGGCGCACCCTGAATGCAAGCAAATGGCATTTGGTGGATGCAGCCTTTGAGCGTATATATAATGAGTCACTAAAATCTCTTGCTCATGGATGTGATGGTCATCTGACAGGGGAAAATTCAAAGCTAGACCAGTTCTTCAGATTCAGGAAAGAGTAGCAATCAGCAGGAATTAGATACTCTGGTGCAGGCATGGTGCCACAGAGAGCTGTTTTGTCTTTCCTCTGTGGACTGTTGTAGGATGGGTAACTAGTGGTCTTGGTAGCTCTAGATTGGCCCAGGAGACCGTGATATGGTGACCTGGTTAAGCTTCTGATGGAAGAGTCATTGACATTATAGAACATGAGATCTCTTACTGCAAGGCCCAATCTGGACGGTGGATATGGGTCGATTGTTTTACAGCCTGGCTATTGAGAAGACAAGGTTCCTGAAAAAGGTTATTCTGGCAATGTGATTTCCACTATTTTGCCCTTATGTCATAGTTTGGAGAGTTCTCTCAACAGGATATCTTGGCCTTCCTTCAGGATGTCCTGAAGAAAGGACTGGGCATGAACTCCCTGAAGGTCCAGACAGCAGCAATTTCCTCTTGTGTGTGGGGGGAGCTCTGTGACAGCTTATCCAAATGTCAGTCGCTTCTTGTGTGGTGTGAAACACTTGAGGTCCCCTGCACAGACCATCATCCATCTATTGCAGCTCAACCTATTGTTTCAGGCAATGATTAAGATCCCCTGTGAGCCTTGGGACAAGCTTCCTTCAAGGACTTGACACTGTGGTATTTCTCAATGAACAAGCATGAAAAAAGTCCCGGCTACTTCTAGAAGCTTTTGGAAGCAATTCTGTGCCAGTGCATGCCTTCCCACTAGTTACCAAAGCACCATCTTAGCTTCAGTCCATTTCTTCCCACAGAGCACCAAAGACATGCGTCTTTTCTCCAGGACCAAGCAGAAAGTCAGTCCTCACATATGGGTGACGTCGGCGCCGACGGAGCCCCCGTGCGGAGCATTTCCCCAGCTTTCAAAGAAAGCCTTTGGGAATTGCAGCACGGATGCGCGGTCCCCTTCCCGCCCAAGGGTGCCATCTTGCTCAGTCTTCTTTTTTCCGCGGAGCCCGACGGACGTTGTTCATTTTTCCCTGAGGAAAAAGTTGATTTCCCTATTTTTTCTCTTTCTTCTTCGGTTCAACGCTGGATCCTTTTCCCGCCTTGGCCCGATACGCCGGTATCGAGTCCATTCTCTCTTTTTCGTTTTTTGTCCTTTGTGACTAGCGTTCGCGCCATTTTTCTTTTTTCACTGCAGCCCGGTCTTTTGACCTCGCAGGGGCCCTTTTTCCCCCGATGGCTACCAGCGGGTTTAAAAAGTGTGATCGGTGTAAGAAACTTATGTCTCTTACCGACACACATGTCTGCTGCCTCCGCTGCCTCGGACCCGATCATGACCCGATAATCTGTGGTCCGTGTGGCAAAATGTCCTCGAAGGCATTGAGGAGTCGGCAGCACCAGAAGGATAGGATCTTCTCTGACTCCGCATCCGGATGGGCCCGGATCTCGTCAGAGGCCTCGATGTCTCGGGACTCCGGCCCCGAGCAGCGTCGGGGTTCCTCTGAGCGGGGGTCTCCTTCGCGGGAACATCGCAGGAAGAAGAAACCCGCGAGGGCGGTGTTGGTGGACGCTCCTGGTTTCTCGAGGGCCAGGTCGCATAGCCCCGATAGCCGTCCCGAGTCTTCGGAGTCGGAGAGGCCTGCCAAGCATCCTCGTATCGAGATGGAGTCTCCTGGATATGTAAGTGCTGTAGTCCTCGTGGACTCTCCTCCAGGGGAGCCGACATCGGGCCCGACGCCGTCGGGGCCCGAGTCGGGGGTTGCTGGGTCTCCTGCGCTCGGACTGAGGTTGACGGCCTTGGAGAGCAGCCTCGCTGCCTTCATGGAACAGCAGCGGGCATTGATCGCTGTTCTCACCGGTGCATCTGCCCCGACCACCGGGATCTCAATGTCCAAGTCGACCCTGGAGGCCGAGCCGATCCTCGAGTCCATGTGGGCTCGAGTCGATCCTCGGCCACGGTCTCCCTCGGCCTCCCGTTCAGGACCGAGGTCGTCGATGCCGGTACCCTCGGCGTCGGGGCGGATGGCATCGGTGCCCGCCCGACCAGAGCCACTCGATTCCTCCTCGAGGAGTCGGGCTGGGAGACGGAGGACGAAGAGTCACCCGACATTTATCGGACTCCGTGTGTCCCATCGGACTCACCGGAGTCCGAGCCTCGGAGACGATCCCCACCGGAGGATACCCGGTTCTCGGACTTCGTGCAGGATATGGCCAAGGCCTTGGCCTTCCCCGTGGATCCCGAGGAGGAGCCTCGAGCCGAGGAGCTCGAGGCCCTCCAGTATGACTCTCCCCCAAAGGAGGCCTTTACTCTACCGGTTCCTCCGATGCTGGAGCGGCTGCTCTTCCGCATGTGGGAGACCCCAGCCTCGACGCCGGTGTTAAGCAAGTGGGTCGATTCCATCTATCGAGTCCGCAATAGCCCCGGGTTCCAAAAGGCACAATTACCACACCACTCCATGGTTATGGAATCGGCCATGCATCGACTGAAAAGTCAGAAGATGCACTCCTTGGTGCCTCCCGGCCAGGAGGCCCGGAACCTGGATGCCCTCGGTAAGAAGTGCTTCCAGGGCTCTATGCTTGCTTGCCGTGTCCAGACTTACCAGCTCTACATGGGCATGTATCTCTGAGACCTGGCAAAGGAGATTGCCGGGTTCTCTGCTGGTCTCTCCGAGGAACCTTTGCAGCGGTTCCAAGCCTTGTCCACTGGTGTTCGAGAGTGCTCGAAGTTTATCTCTCGAGCAGCCTACGATGGCTTCGAGGCTTCGGCCCGAGTAGCCAGGGCCGGCATCGGTGCCCACCGACAGGCTTGGCTACAGTCATCCAACCTCGAGCCATGGGTGCAGGACAAGTTGGTCGATGTCCCCTGCCGAGGTGAAAACCTCTCTTGGAAGCCCATGGCTGAAAAGGCTGCAGAACTTGAGACCTAGACTCTAACCAGGACTAGGCTGTCCAGAAAAACCTCTGCCCCTTCTCAGAAGAAGAAGGGCTCGGGAAAAAAGACCTTTTACCCGAGGAAGTCATCTGCCTATAAACCATACCCTCATTATCAGGCCTCTGCACCTCCCCAACAGGGTCAGCAGGCCATGGGTCAGGGTCATGGGCCCCGTAGGCAGAAGGCCCCCAAGCCACCAACACCGGCCCCTGCTCAGCAGGGTGGGGGTTTTTGACTCAGCAAGCATAGCCTCTTCTCCTCAGCTGGCTCACATCAGCACAGGAGGCCGGCTGGTCCACTTTGCCCACAGGTGGTCAGCCGTCACATCAGATACCTGGGTGCTCCATATAGTCCAAAAGGGCTATCTTCTCCATTTTCACCAGGTACCTCCCTCCTATTTTCCAGGGGAGCCTCCAAGACTCCATCTGCACAGGGACCTACTCCTTCAGGAGTTAGCAAGTCTGCTAAAGGAACAGGCTGTGGAACCGGTGCCCCACCACCTGAGAGGTCACGGCTTTTATTCCAGGTACTTTCTGGTACCAAAAAGAACAGGAGGCCTCAGATCCATCCTAGACTTGCGCAACCTCAACAAGTTCCTGGAGAGGGAAAAGTTCAAGATGCTTACCCTTGGAATCCTGCTGCCCTACCTCCAGCAGGGAGATTGGCTATGCTCCTTAGATCTAAAGGATGCTTATACTCACATTCTTATTCATCCAGACCACAGACAGTATCTCAGATTTGTTGTGGGGGGAAACCACTACCAGTACAGAGTACTTCCCTTTGGCCTAACCTCCGCTCCCAGGGTGTTCATCAAGTGCCTGGCGGTGGTGGCGGCGGTGGCGGCCTACCTGAGGCTTCAAGGTCTTTTTGTGTTTCCATACCTGGACGACTGGCTCATAAGAGGCCAGTCTTCCCAGGAGGCCAGTCAAGCCACCCTTCGCACTGTGGCTCTGCTTCAGCACTTGGGGTTTGTCATAAACTTCGCAAAGTCCACTTTGCTCCCGTCCCAGAACTTGGAATTCATAGGAGCGAGGCTAGACACTCTTCAGGCGAGGGCTTTTCTGCCAGTGGACAGGGCCCTCCGGTTGATGGATGTAGCCAGGCAGTTTCACAGCAATTCCCTGGTCTCCGCCAGGCAATTCCTGAGACTTCTCGGCCATATGGCTTCCATGGTTCATGTCACCCTCAATGCCCGCCTGCACATGCGGCCTGCTCAGTGGAGCCTTCGAACTCAGTGGCATCAGGCCACAGGGAGCCTTGCAGACTCGGTGAGAGTATCCTCCCTGCTCGTCTCCTCTCTACAATGGTGGCTTCATCTTCCGAATCTGGTACTCGGAGTGGATTTTCAATCCCCTCCGCATTCTCGTGTGCTGACGACAGATGCTTCTCTTCTAGGTTGGGGAGCACATTGACAAGGGGCATGTACTCAAGGTCTCTGGACTCCTTGGGAGGCTGCTCAGCAGATAAACTTCCTGGAGCTACGGGCAATACGCCTAGCTCTGAGAGCCTTCTCCCACCTCACGTCTCACCAGTCTGTCCTGGTCCAGACGGACAATCAAGTTGCCATGTTCTACGTGAACAAACAGGGAGGCACAGGCTCCTTCCTTCTCTGTCAGGAGGCACAACGGCTGTGCTCTTGGGCCGTCAATCACGGAATCCTCCTCAAGGCTGTCTACCTCCCCGGTCAAGAAAATTACCTGGCGGACAGACTGAGCAGGGTCCTGCAACCACACGAATGGAGATTGAATCCATTGGTGGTTCAGCAGATCTTTCTCAGGTGGGGCCTCCCCACCATGGATCTCTTCGCCAGCCCTCTGAACCGGCAACTCCCGAGATTCTGTTCCAGACAACTGCATCCTCTCAGAGTAGCAGCGGATGCCTTTCTGATTCCGTGGTCCCAAGGCCTACTGTATGCGTTTCCTCCCACGCCACTAGTGTCTCGAACACTGTTCAAGGTCCTCAAGGACAAGGCCTCAATGATTCTGATAGCCCCCAGGTGGCCGAGGCAGCCGTGGTTCCCACTCCTGTTGCAACTGGCGGTGGACACTCCCCTGCCTCTGGGAATTCAACACGATCTCCTGTCTCAGGACCAGGGGTCTCTCTTGCACCCCAACCTCCAGTCCCTTCATCTGATGGCCTGGCTGCTGAAAGGGTAGTCCTGGCTCCCCAACTCCTGCCTAGAGAGGTGGAAGACGTGGTCTTAGCCTCTAGGCGGCAATCCACCAGGAAATCCTATGCTAAGTGGCGTAGGTTCTCCGCTTGGTGTGCTCAGCACAGCGAGAATCCCTTCTCGTGCTTGGTAGCGGTAGCATTGCAATATTTGCTTTACCTCTCCAATCTATGCCTTAAGTCCAACTCTGTCAGGGTTCACCTAAGTGCTCTCTCAGCGCACCACTCGCCGGAGGACGGGTGGCCTCTTTCCAACCACCCTTTGGTGGCTCGTTTTCTCAGAGGCCTCCTCCTGCTTAAGCCTCCTTTGCGTCCACCAGCCCCTGAGTGGGATCTGAATGTGGTCTTACAGCGGCTTACTTGTCCGCCATTTGAACCTGTGGCTACCTGCCCTCTCCGTTTTCTCTCCTGGAAAACCTTGTTTCTGGTAGCTCTTACCTCTGCTAGGCGAGTGAGTGAGCTCCAGGCCCTAGTGTCTGATCCTCCTTACACTAGGTTCTACAGGAATAGGGTAGTCTTACGGACTCACCCGAAGTTTCTTCCTAAGGTTGTCTCCCCTTTTCACTTCAATCAGGAGGTGGTTCTTCCGACCTTCTTTCCCAGGCCGCATGCCAGCCGGGCTGAGATGGTCCTGCATACCCTGGACTGTAGAAGGGCGTTGTCCTTCTACCTTGACCGTACGCGGGAGCATCGAAGGGCTGTTCAGCTCATTTCTTTTGACCCCAATAGGTTGGGGCTACCTGTCTCCAAGCGTACTTTTATTTATTTATTTAACTGTATTTATATCCCGCTTTTCACCGGGATATAAATACAGTTACATACTTTGTCCATATGGGTTGCTGACTGTATCGCCTGGGCTTATGGGGCAGCCGGCCTCTCGTTGGAGAGTCGAGTCACGGCTCATCGTGTCAGGGCGAAGGCTGCGTCAGTGGCTCATCTCCGCTCTGTTCCGTTGGCAGACATCTGCCGGGCCGCTACTTGGTCTTCAAGCCAGACTTTTGCGGCCCATTACTGCCTTGAGAGGGAGTCCCGCAGGGACAGTGCTTTTGGACAGGCAGTACTCCATAATCTCTTTGGGGTTTAGGCAACTCCTACCCTCCGGCCCTGGTGTTGGGCTACCGGTCGGGGGCGTTCTCAGAGAAGATTCCTTCCTTACGTACTGACGAGCTAGAGGGAGCTCATTTTTTCGGCTTGAGGTCTCCGGTAGCCTTAAGCTGGGGAGTCCCATATGTGAGGACTGACTTCCTGCTTGGTCCTGCAGAAAGAGTAGTTACTCACCTGTAACAGGTGTTCTCCAGGAGCAGCAGGAATCAGTCCTCACAACCCTCCCTCCTCCCCTTGGAGTTGCAGTCATATGATTTATTTTTGCTAATTTTTTTGCTGTCTTTTAGCTATGTCATCAGACTGAGCAAGATGGCACCCTTGGGCGGGAAGGGGACCGCGCATGCGCGCTGCAATTTCCAAAGGCTTTCTTTGAAAGCTGGGGAAATGCTCCGCACGGGGGCTCCGTCGGCGCCGACGTCACCCATATGTGAGGACTGATTCCTGCTGCTCCTGGAGAACACCTGTTACAGGTGAGTGTCTACTCTTACTTGGCATGTGTGTAGAGTCTTTTCTGCAGTTTTCATAACATTTTTCAAATATTTTTTCCATTATGTTCTCAAGCCTGCCATTGTGGTTTTCTTTACTTTTCCTGTATTTTTCATAGATAGGCTTTTTGGCTGTTTAAAGCTTCCTTTCTTTTCCATGACAACTCAGCCCCTTTAGGTGCTTGGCATTTTGATCAAATTTCTTTTTTTCAAAAGCAAGTCATTTGATTTCGCTATGGCTATTTTTTTACAAACAACATGTTCCAGAAATTTCCCAGCAGGTTTAAAAAGTGTTCCCGATGTTCAATGACTATATCCACCATGGACATGCATAAATGATACCTCTAGTGCTTGGGACCCGATCGTTAGCCCTCTTCTTGTAATTTATGTTTACAGATGTTGAAAAGAAGGTCGAGAGAAACAGCATGACAGTTTTTGGTGCTACTAAGTCTGATCCATCGGTATCAATGGCTTCCAAGGCTGCACTGGACATTGGCAGTGCATCGATATTGTGGAGCTCTTGAACCCAATCTGTCAAGCACCTGTAGGTTGCCATAACATTGATCATCCA
The DNA here is from genome assembly GCA_033557465.1 of Ichthyophis bannanicus. Classification (NCBI taxonomy): domain Eukaryota; kingdom Metazoa; phylum Chordata; class Amphibia; order Gymnophiona; family Ichthyophiidae; genus Ichthyophis; species Ichthyophis bannanicus. Next base: position 920,814,775 of record CM066032.1, on the reverse strand, counting down.
TCAGAGTTCCCCCAAGGACAAGGAAAAATTCAGTTTCATCTTGTCATCATTGAAGAGTAAGGACATGGAACCTCGGGTAGAGGCTCAGTTGCTGAGAGTATTGAGGGTTCACATCAGCTCCTTGGGTATTCACAAAATGCCTCACTGTGGTAGTAGCTTTCCTATGCAGGCTAGGAGTGCACATTATTCCCTACTTGGACAATGGCTGCACAAGAACACCACTCCAGAAAAAACTCTGGAATCTTGGCAAACCATTATTTGGGTGTTGGAGCTACTATAGTTTGTAATCAGTTACCTCAAATCCCATCTTTATCCCTTCCAGCAACTGGAGTTCATGGGAGTTCTGCTCAACACAACTTAGGTAAAAGTATTTCTTCCTCATTTTATTTATTTTTATTTTATTTTATTTTATTTTAGCTGCATTTATATCCCGCTTTTCACCGGGTCAAAGCGGTTGGGGGATACATTTAACACGAGGGGATATGAGACACATACACTAATACTTACAGGGAACATGGGCAATGGAGGGTTAAGTGGCTTGCCCAAGACCACAAGGAGCACCTGCGGGACTAGAAACCCCAGTCCTTCCGGCCCAAGGTTGCTGTCCTCTAGTGGGATTTGAACCACCAACCTTCCGGCCTGTAGTACCTTGCCCCAACCACTAGGCCACTCCTCCCTCCCTCCTCCCTTCCTCATGGTAGACTATCTAGGCTAGTAGCAATAATACAGGAGACTCAAATGATTCAGCAGGCATCAGCTCATGCCATGTTTAGACTACTGGGCCGCATGGCCTCAGCAGTTCATGTAACACCCTTGGCACGCCTACATATGAGACAGCTCATTGGACCTTGAACACCTAGTGGATGCAGGCCACAGGAAACTTAGAGACATTCTGTCGGTCACTTGCCCACTCATTCAATCTCTGGTATGGTGGACTATCCATGAAAATCTTTCCAAAGGTTTGCCCTTCCAAATTTCTCTCCATCAAAAATTCCTGATGACAGATTAATCTAAACTGGGATGGGGAGCTCATCTTGATGGGTTCCACACTCAGAGGAACTGGTCCCTCCAGATCAACTTCTTAAAATTGCGAGTTATAGTAAATGCTCTAAGAGCTTTCAAAGATAGGTTATCTAACCAAATGGTTCTAATTCAAACTGACAGTCAAATTGCTATTTTAGGACTGACTCGAAGGCACACATTGCATTGCATTTGCACATCATCATTCAGGGAAGGATGGGATATGGTCAGTTATGGAACTTTAATGGAAAAAACAACTCTCAAGCAATGCTCAACTCAAATATAATAACACTATCAATAAAAAGTCTAGCGAGACTTCGGGTGACGTCACGGAGCAGATGGCCGCGAGGTAACCGAGCTCCATCTGATTCCCGACTAAAGGTGACAATGAGCGATATCCCAGGCGTGAAAATTGTGGAGAAGGATACCCCAAGGTGTGCGATGGCAGCCCGTAAGAAACTGGAGGGGTTTAAGTCTGCGTATGCGCGGCGCGAGGAGAAAGGCCTGCAGAATCTTGAGGCGGGTGAAGAGTGTGGCGGTGGAGGGAGTTCAGGAGACGATAGCAGCGGGCCTGAACTGCGCTCCAATGGTGCGGATCTGAAAGGATGGTTGGCGGCGTTTAAGAGAGACATTCGGGGTGACATTAAGGAGCTGAGAAAAGATTTGAAGGAGGAATTGCACTCACTCCGCCATGAACTGAATAGTGTGGGGCACCGTGTGGAGGCGGTGGAAGAACATGTGGAGACCGTGGAGGGTGCTCTGCGGGAGGTGGAAGGGGAGCAGCGCTGCCAGCGCGAGCGGCAGGACGAGATGCAAGAAAAACTGGAGGAGATGGAGGACAGGGCACGACGGAATAACCTGCGATTTAAAGGAATTCCTGAAACGGACAGTTACAAGGACTGTGTTAAAACGGTGCAACAGCTCTGCCAACATGTCTTGAGACTGGCGGAAAAGGAGGAAGAGCACGTGGCAGTGGTGGGAGTGGAGAGAGCGCATCGCAGCCTCGGCCCTCGGCGGGGGACGCAAGTAAGGGATGTGATTGCCTGTATGAGCAGCTTCCCCCTTAAAGAACGAATCCTGAGCCTGGCCAGGAAGTATGGCCGCATTGCGTGGGATTCCTGTGAGGTGGAGATTTATAATGATCTATCTTTGGGGACGCTGGAAAGGCGGCGGGGTATGAAAGAAGTTACAGCGTTCTTACGAGGGAAGGGACTGAGATATCGTTGGTTATTCCCCTTTGGCCTGCTGCTCACTGTCAACGGAGTCTCCAGGAGAGTTAAAGGAGCAGAGGAGGCCTGGAAGGTTTTGACTGAGTTGGGGTGTGAACATCTTCCCAAGTCTGTGGCCGGAGGGGCACCCAGGGAGGAGCGCGGAAAGGAGCAGAGAACGTCGCAGTGGAAACGAGTTTGTGAGAAAGGGAAGCGGCTTAAAAGACTTTCCCAGGAGGTGTCTGAAGGGAGCATTGCAGCACCTACATGAACACTGAAAGAGGGTGGTGTTTGAAATGACTGTTGTGGGATGTTCATATGAGATTTGATGTATGATGGGGTTGTAAATTGTGGGAGGTGGGCTGCCTGTGATATGGGACGGTTGACGGAGTTGGTGTTGGGGAGGGGGTGGAAGGAAGGGCCAGGGATGGATCTAAGGAGGGGGTCGGGATAAGACATGACTCACACGGAAGTTTGTTAAGGATGGGGGGGGGTCCGGGGAGGAGAGGGGGGAGGGGGGGCACGGGGGGGAGGGTGCGGAGGTGAGGCCACTTCTGGGTGGGAATGGAGGGGTGGGGCCGGGGGTGACGTAGGGGAATGCTGCGGATTGGATCTATAAATGTGAAGGGGTTGAACTCTCCACAGAAGAGGCGGCAACTCTTTAGAGAAATCAAGGATAATGGGTGGGAGGTGATTTTGGTGCAAGAAACACATCTCAGGGGAAGTGAGGTATCCAGATTAAAGCACTCCGGGTACCCAGAGCAATTTTTTTCTTGTGCTCAAGGGGGAGAACGGAAGCGGGGGGTTGCAATTTTGATGAAAGGGGGGGTAGGGATACAGGTGCAGAATTGGTTTCAGGATGCGGAGGGGAGAGTGGTGGGGATTAATGGGAGGTGGGGGTTGGAGGAGATCACTATTGTCTCAGTATATGCCCCTAATGGAGCCCAAGGGATCTTTTGGGATTCTACTAGGAGATTGTTGGATCGGGAGTCCCAGGGAAAGGTTGTGTTGGGGGGAGATTTCAATAGCACGCTACAAGATGGGTGGGATAGGAATCCCAGAGGGTGGGAGGGGAGGGGGTCCAATAGGAAAGGGCTTAAAAAGTTAATGGAACAGCATAATTTAGTGGATGTGTGGCGCAAACGACATCCTAGGGGCAGAGAATATACTTTCTTCTCAGCACCACATAATTGTTGGAGTAGGATAGATATGATTATGATGAGTGAGGACTGGTTGGTGGCGGTGCTTGAGGCTGAGATTGTCCCAATTGTATGGTCGGATCATAGTGCAGTGGTTGTAGGGGTGCGTAGTAAGCGACAATTGGGTACCCGGTTCTGGCGCTTGAATGAGAGCCTTTTGAAAAATGAGGTGGTGATGGCGGATATTAGGGGGGCGATACGGGAATATTTAGCTCTGAATGATACGGGGCAGGTGCGCGATGTCATGGTGTGGGGGGGGGGGGTTGAAGGCCTATAACCGAGGGCGGTTTCTAAATTGGGGGGCGTGGTTGAAGAAGGAACGGGGGCGACAGGAAGAGGAGATGAAGGCTGATGTGAGGGAGGCCGAAAGAGTGTTTCGCGAAGTGGGATCGGGGAGAGCCCGGAAAAATTTGGAGCGTGTTCGAGGGGAACTGCAGGCTCTACAGATCGACAAGATAGCATTTATGCTCCACTTTGGGGGTTTAAGGTTATGGATGTATATTTTGAGGATATGTATGTGTTGGATCTGTTGAGTGTTACGGTTGAAAATTTAATAAAAAGATTTAAATATAAAAAAAAAATAAAAAGTCTTTAGCAAAATTCAATCAAGGCACAAAATGACCTCAGGATGGCTAATACCCTACATATAGTGAGAATACCACTATAGGGAATAGCTGACGCTCACATCATAGGTCAAAGCCTCCTTCAAATCTCATTCTCAATTTCAATCTCCAAAACATCTTCATAACACACCAACGTTAACCTGGGACAAAACAAAATCACTCAACTATTTTACACATTCACATTCACTCCATTCACACAGTCAAAAGCATCAGCATATAATGATAACTGCACAGGACAGCACAGGAACAGACGATAAGTCTCCTACAATAGCAAAAAAATACAATCAATATGGACAAGATAACACGTGCCCAAACTGAGCCTCAGTTACTTATCTTTCTCATAGTAGCTGCTCAACGTCAACGTCAACTCGTAAATCCTGGCCACCTCACCACAGCACATCATGGCAGATAGTCCAAAAACATTTTCAGACTTACAACAAGCGGGGTAGTTCACAAATACCCAGAGCCTTAGATAGCTTGATAGCAGAACCCTACAAAAGCTTTCATTTCGCCGTATTAGGGCTTCTTCAGGGGTAAAAATTAATGCTCTACAAAACTCCGCTGTACAACTCCGCACCCCGCCATCAAAAAATGGCGTGTGACGTACCAATTATAACGGCATCATAGCCAATCAGACAACAGCCCACCAAACACATCACTCCCTACACAATCCATCAAAAACTAACAAAAGAGGAGTGTAATAGGTCGAGCTCCACAGCTACACACCACGAAACAGTCTAATCACTGAAAAACATAAAAAGACATGGAAAGGCACGACAATCTCAATACAGATGATCACAAAAACCAGTCCAGTCTATTTTATCATTCAAACCATGCAGGTGCAAGGTATTCAAAAAATAAATCCACCTTTGCTCCTTCTGCAACAATAACTTATTCCGATCCCCCCGTCGAATACTCAATGGGACATGTTCCAACACTGTGCAGCATAAATCTTCAAACCAATGCTGAAAGTCAATACAATGTTTAATTAAAGGTGTATCAATGCGATGCTTATGAAGACTATATTTATGCTCAGCGAGATGTGTCTTCAAAGGACTTGTAGTTTTCCCAATATAAAGCTTCGAACATGGGCACCAGAGCCCATAGATAACATGTGTAGTAGTACAAGTAGTTATGCTTCGCAAATCCCGAACCTTATGCTGATAAGCTGCACAGATTGAAGAAGCCATAATTCCACAGAAGGAACAACATTGACATGAAGAATGGCCCATTAATGGAGATAAAACATCCATCTTACGTGGCACCGCCAGATAGAGGCGATCTCTCAGATTAGAACCACGGCTATATGCAAGCCGTAAAACACATCCCGAAAGTTTAGGATGCTCAGCCAACAGAGCCCACCTTCGACGTAATGCTGCTGCTAAAAAATTTGAAAGACTGGAGTACTGCAACACGCAAGTAACTGTAGACATCGATGACTGCCTGGAACCTGAAGCAGGCTGTAATAGCCATTCGTGATGATTATGTCGTGCTCTCTGATACGCCTTGCGCAACACTGCTGAAGGATAACCCCGATCTTCAAATTTCCGCATCATAAGTTGAGCTTGAACCTTAAATTCTGACAGAGTAGAACAAACACGACGACAGCGTAAAAACTGTGAATAAGGTAAGTTACATCTCAAATGCTGAGGGTGAAAGCTGCTAAAATGCAACAATGTATTCCTATCAGTAGGCTTAGAGTAAATGGTGGTAAAAAAAACATTCTGGCATTTAGAAACTAGAACATCCAAAAAATGAATCTCTTGAACCTGTATGTTGATATCAAAAGAAATATAAGAACTGCAATTATTCAAATACTGAAAAAACTCATTGACAAGCTCTTTAGAACCATGCCACAAGAAAAAAATATCATCGATATAGCGATACCATTTGACAATATGTACTGCATACCGAGAAGGATAGACAAATTGATCTTCAAAAAAACTCATATATAAATTGGCCAGACAAAAGCGAAGGTGGCGCCCATGGCTGTCCCCAAAATCTGTTGATAAAAAGTCTGATCATACACAAAATAATTCTTTTTCAATGCTATCTCAGCCAAAGTGGACAAGAAAGCCGTTGGTACTTTATGCGGTGCTGGCCTGGCATCCCAAACTTTCGTTAAGACATCAAGGGCCCCATCTTGAGGGATAGAGGTATAGAGAGATGCCACATCCAAACATACCATCAGATCAATCTGTTCTGTAGAATCAATGGCATCCAGCAATTGCAAAAAATGAGTAGTGTCCTTAACAAAAGATGAAATCTTAGGGACCTCATCCTTTAAAAACGTATCCAAATACATTCCCACACGTTCAAGTAAGGAGTCATTACTGGACAATATAGGACGACCAGGGGGTGACAATAAACTCTTATGAATCTTGGGCAAGATGTAAAAAGCCGGTACCTTGGGAAAAGATGGATTATGAAAAAGTTGTTCTTTTGCAGTTAAAAATCCCTCGGAAAATGCTTCAGTGGTAACCTCTTTAAGAAGCTGCTGCAGATCTCCAGTAGGATCATAAGGTAATTTCAAATAATGAGCACAATTGCTCAACTGACGCAAAACTTCCCGATCATAATTACTAGAGTCCATTACTACTACAGCACCCCCTTTGTCAGCCCGTTTAATTACAATATTTGTCATCTGTGACAATTCTTGCAGTGCTCCAAATTCCACACGGGATAAATTCTTAGGTTGATTAGTAAATTTATGTTCCAATTTTTCCAAATCTGACAACACCAAATGCCGAAAAGTGTAGAGAATGGGATCCATAGGCCCGGGGGGGTCCAGGTAGATTTCAAATGGATCACAGACGTATCTGGAATATCGACTCGGTCTTTAAAGAAACTCTTCAATTGTAGAGATCGCACAAGTTACTCCACTGCCACCCGACTACGAAAACTATCATAGTAAGGACCATCCACAAATGAAAGGCTTTTAGATAAAAGACTAACTTGCGCCGATGTCAACGAAACTGTAGACAGATTAACAACAGTCTGCATCATTGAAAGGTCACCCCGTCCTTCTTGCGCCGGGAGCGTGTCGGGGGCCCGGTAAAATTTTCCAGTCGATCCCTGTGGGATTCCACTGAATCTACTGAAGAATCTTTCTGTTCTTTCGACTTCGATCGAGAATCTAAATATCAAGTCTCCAAACTAGAGTCTGAAGAGGGAATAGACGTCTCACTACCACTACCCTTCCAATAATTACTCTGTTGTCTATTCCCTACGGCAATATTCCGCTAGTGTGGCACTGTGGAGCTCTAACCTCACACTCCTCTTAGACTTATTAACATACGAGTCCCAATCTGGAAGACCCTTAGCATCTGCCCCCAATAAAGGTGGCAACTTCAGAATCTCAGTAGCTTTCTCAGAACTATAGCTAAAGGAATCTTTCCATACAATATCCATTATAGCAACGATAGTAAACACCACAAAAAAGCTGTGAGAGCAATTAAGAACAACAATGGAAAAAAACAACAACTCTCAAGCAATGCTCAACTCAAATATAATAACACTATCAATAAAAAGTCTTTAGCAAAATTCAATCAAGGCACAAAATGACCTCAGGATGGCTAAGTTATGGAACTTTGCCATCTCTCACAGGGGGGCCACTTGGCAATCTGTTAATATGTAATGTTTCTTAACTGTTATAGGTAAACCACTTTGATTCTGCTGAAAGGCAGTATATAAATACAATCAATCAATCAATAAACACCACAAAGTGAAAACACAAAATAATGGAACAAAATAAATCCCACTTAACTTGTGTGTGCAAAAACCTGTGCCTCAAAGGTTTTTGAAAATTGAGATGTAAATCCATATGCAAGAATCTCCCGTCTTAATAGCAACACAGCACCGTGTTTCGAGCTCAGAATAATTCCATGAGCTCTGCATCAGGCTTTCTTAACAGGATATAATTTAGTGGATCACATCCAAAGGAATCCTGTTGTTAAGAAAGCCTGATGCAGAACTCATGGAATTACTCTGAGCTTGAAACACGGTGCTGCATTGCTATTAAGACGGGAAATTCTTGCATATGGATTTTATGCTTCAAATGGAAGAGGTTTGTGATCCGTAGATCCTTTCACCTGTCCCACCCAAACACTGCTTGAATACCTTCTGCACCTTTCAGAGTGAACTCCAATCCAACTCAACAAGGGTTTACTTGAAGCATATCATCCTGTATTAGAGAGTAAAGCCATCTCTGTATAGCCCTTAGTAGTTCGCTACATGTGGGGCTTACTTCTTCTCAAACTACTCCATAAGCCATCTGCACTGATTCTAACACAGCTGAAGAATACTCCTTTCAAGCCGCTTAATACCTGTCCTCTGAAATTTTTGATGTTGAAGGTCATATTTTGGGTGGTGATCACTTCAGCACACAGAGTGAGCCAGCTTCAGGCTCTAGTAGTTCATCCACCTTACACTAAGTTTCTTCATAACAGAGTAATGGTTCATACTCATCCCAAGTTTCTTCCTAAAGTGGTCACAGAATTTCATCTTAATCAGTCAATCATCCTTCCAAAATTTTTCCCAAACTCCCATTTTCACAAAGGGGAAGCTGCACTGCACATTTTGAGTTATAAAAGAGCCCTAGCTTTCTACTTGGAACAGACAAAAGCCTATAGAAAGTCCATCCAGCTTTTTGTTTCTTTTGACCCCAGCAAGCTAGCGTCTGCCATCTACAAAACGCATCCTATCAATTTAGCTTGACGATTGTATCTTTCACTTATGCCCAGGCAGGCCTAAGCCTTAAGAGTCCTGTCACAGCTTATAATTTCAAAGATATGGCTGTGTTGGTAGCCCATTTGCTTTTGGTCTCCATGGAAGAGATATGTAAAGCTGCAACATGGACATCGGTTGACACTATCACCTCTCACTACTGTCTGGATTGCAATTTCCAATGCAACAGCAGATTAGTCAATGAGTACTGCAGAATCTTTTTAAGGAGTAGAATCCAACTCCACCCTCCAGGCCCATTTCTTTCTGGTCATGCTATCTTAACAAAAAAAAAAATTACATAGCAGGCCTGTTGCCAACAAAAATATTGTATGTTAGCCGCAGTTGGGCATGTTATTATCCCCTTTTTTGTTCAAGGCAGTTGTAGGTAGGGATTTCCATATGTGAAGACTTTATTCCTACTTGTCCACGGAGAAAGTGTAGTTACCTTTAGTAAATGTTCGCCATGGACAGCAGGAATAGTCCTCACAAACCTCCCTCCTCCCCTTGGAGGTTGTATTCTCCTCAGCTTATAAATGGACTGAGGCTGTTATGGCACCATGGCAACAGGCAGGGAGTCACACACAGGTGCAGTAGAGCTTCCAAAAGCTTCTAGGAGTGGGAATACTCCCACATGGGGCTCTGTTGAATGACATCATCCATATGTGAAAACTTCTCCTGCTGTCCATGGAGAACACTTCTACTTTTGAGTAAGTGTGCTTTTTGGTTGCAATACATTATAGAATTGCAAGGTCCTTCTTGTAAGGAGCTCTTCTTGGTGATTTATTTATTTTTATTTATTTAATTTTTTTTTTGTGATGTCTAAGAAAATGGTGGTGGTCCAGCCAGTACCTTTTTTTCTTCAAGCAGGATAATGTTCCCACATATAGTGACATCACTGATGGAACCCTGTATGGGAACTGGTTCCCAGCTTCCCAGCTTTTTCTAGAAGTTTTTGGAGTTGGCCCCATGTGTATGCACACATTTTGCTGCTTGCCGCTGCCATGCTATATCGTCTCAGTCTTCATTTTTCCACTGAGCCCACTGAGTGTGTCATACCGTGCTGAAGATTTTTTCTTCTAGTCTTCAGCTTCTTTCACTTTCACAGTATTAAGAATTTCAAATTTTTCTTTTCCTGTTATTGCTACATGAATTTATTTTAGGGTCCTTAGTCAGGTTTTTAATGTTTCCTTGTTTTTACATAGGCGATATTTAAATCTCAGCTACCACCCCCCCCCCCCCCCAAAGATTTTTCTTCAAAATTAAGTCATTTGATTTTGCTGCAACTATTTTTCCAGAAGACATGTCCAAAAATTCCACCAGCAAGTTCTAGACGTGCAACCAGTGAAACAGGACCATGTCTGTCACAGACTCTCAGAGATGACACCTTCAGTGTCTGGGACCTGACCATGAATCCTCCTGTTGTGTCTTGTGTTCCCATCTATCAAAGAGGACTCGAGATTGAGTTGAGAAAAGCAAAGTGAATAGATTTTTGGCAGAGAGAACTCTGGTCCATCGACTTTGAAATTGGTGCATCAGTCCCCATGGCCCAGGAAACTGTTGAATGCTGGTGGTGCATATACATTAAGGAGTCATTGAGCTCTTTTAGACTGTAGCATCAATAGAGTGTCCCAGGAGTGGTCACCTACCAAATCCTGCCCAAAGAAGAGGAAGGAAAGTCCATGAGCCTCACGTCATCAGAGCACGATGTTGTTAGCATTGAAGTATTGGAAGTGCGGTATCTTTGATGTGAGGACTGCTCATCCTCATACTGGAGAGAACACAACAGCCTCCAAGGGGCCAAGACCAGCCTGCTGATACTCTCCAACAGATTTCACAGACTATGACTGAATCTGCTGTAACCTCTCCACCTTTGCTGATAGCAGCTCTCAAGGAGTGCCTTGTAAAGCACCTCAAAGAATGGATGAAGGTCTTCTTTGCATGGCATGAGGCTGCAGCTTCAATGACATCAAGGCAAATGCATCAGGACAGTGCCCAGTCACATTTCTGAGAGAGGTACAGATGAAAATGTGAGAGACCCACTCCTTCTCTGCAAAACCTGTGAATAAGGTAGTCAACTCAGTGGAGCTCTTGGTCCTTTTTGAGGTTAGATTCTACAACCATGGAGTGGTGTAGTAGTAACACAGTATATGACAACAAATAAAGACCAGCATGGTACATCTAGTCTGCCCAGTAAGGTGGTTAGAGTACCTGGACTCTATACAAATTCCACTCTTTGGGGAGGGAGGCTCAGACTTTAGACCTTTTTGAGAGGGAAATGTTCCAGAACACTATGCTCCCATCCCACATAGCATCCTACCAGCTCTTCATGGGCATGCACTTGCAGAACATCATGAGCAGCATGCAAGAGTTTGATGACACTCTCCCTCCAGAGAAGGCTAACTAAGCAACTCCATTACCTATTGAGTAAAGTGAAGGACTACAGCAAGTACATAGTTCGAGCAAGTTATATTTTCAATAGAGCATCGTAAGCCTCTTCCATAGGTATTGGCATAATGGAGACTCTCATGCCTTTAGTCCTCATAACTACCATATGACATTCAGGAGAAGTTTGCCGATGTGAGATAAAGAACAGAAGGCTGTGTCTCAGATCAAGTAGCATAATGCTACACTTAAGATCCTCTCCAGGCTCATTTCTGTCCTGGCCGTCTTCTCAGTGAGGAGATACTAGAGTGGAGACCAGAGGAGAATCTTTTATAAAGCTTCTCGCTCAACACAAGCCAAACAGGCTTCTCGCTTACGATCCTGTCAGCAAAGGGCCCAAAAGTCCTAGCCAGCGCACCAGCCAAAATCTGGGACAGCATTTTGATTTGGTCAAGAACATAGCTGAGATTCCAGTGCTGGTTTTGGATGCCCTACCAGTCAGAGGGAGGTTCCAGTACTTTCTGAACTGCTGGCTCATAATCACCTCTGACAGTTGGGTTCTAAAGGTCATCCAGTTTGGGTATCTTTTGTGTCTATTCGAACCTCCACCAAATTATCCTCTGACAGTTCCCTTCATCAACTCTCTGCACTGGGAATTACTCTAACAGGAGTTCTCTGTCCTCCTTCAGGCAAAAGCTGTTGGGCCTGTACCTTATATTATATTCACGTAACCCCTCTTCTCAAATCACTTTATTGGATCCCTATCCGTTTCCACATACAGTTCAAACATTTCCTACTGACCTACAAGTACATTCATTCTACATTTCCTCGTTATCTCTCTTTTCATCTCTCCCTACATCCTTCTTGGGAACTCCACTCATCAGTCAAATTACTTTTATCTGTGCCCTTCTCTTCTATTGCCAATCCCAGACTTTTTTTTGTTGTGAATTGCTGCACCATATGCCTGGCATACAGAGATTACCCGATTTGGTACATCAGGCTCTATCTCTGGTCCTGTTCAAATTCAGGATGAAAACCCATCTCTTTGAGGCTTCTTTTAGATCCTGACCACCTTATTCTCCTGTTTAATACACATGCATCCATGTGTGTGTTAATCATTTCCCTTAAAAGAATTACCCTAGTCCTCTGTTTGTCTGTCTTGAATAGATAGTCAGTGCTCCACAGAATGTACATTCTCTTATGTGTATGTATACAGCGCTGCCTATGTTGAGTAGCACTATACAAATGATTAATAGTAGTAGTACCACCAGGGCAAGGAGGACAGGGATTTTACTCCATGCAATTCCTGGTCACTAAAAGAAATGAGGAGATGGGATTCTGCCTATCCTAGACACAAGGGATCTTAACAAGTGCTTGATAATTGAGAAGCTCAAAATGATTTTTCTTGGCCTCTATGTTCTCTGCACCGACGTTCCAATATATCCCAGCCACAGGAATTATCGGTGATTTGCAGTAAGGAAACTTTATTTCCAGTATTGTGTACTGCCTTTTGGCTTCACATCTGTACCTCACAGTTGTCGCTGAATATTTATGCAGACTGGGTGTGTATGTAATTCCCTATTTGGATCACTGGCAGCTCAAAAGCACCTTCCTGAGATGCAATCAAGAATCCATACACATTACTATCTGGGCACTAGAGTTATTAGGGTTCATCATAAATTATCCCAAGTCCAATGTAAGCCTATCACATCAGTTGAAGTTCATAGAAGCTCTGCTAGACATGACTTGGATAAAGGCTATTCTTCCATAAGAAAAGCTCACAAGGTCAGATGACATCATGGAAGACATACAAAAGAATCAGCAGACATCAGTGAGAAACATGTTGAGAATGTTGGGCCATATGGTTTTGACTGTGCAAGTACAGTAACTCCCTTGGCATGGCTCAAGATGAGAAGTTCAGTGGAGACAGGCCACTCATAGACTCCCAGATGTCATTTCTGTCACATTTCCGCTCTGGGACACTGTCCTGGTGGATAGTTCATTCCAATCTGGCCAAAAGAAATTCCTTTCCAAATTCCTCCCTACCAAAAAATGACAAACTGGACTAGGGAACCATGTAGATGGATTCCATACTCAGGGTCTCTGGTCCTCCCAGGAAAGTCTCCATCAGATCAATTATTTGGAACAGGAAGCAACTGCAAATAGCCTAAAGGCTTTCAAAGATCAGTTATATTGATCCAAATAGATAGTCAGGTGGCCATGTATTATAACAACAAGTAGGAACAGGTTCATACTTCCTATGATGAGAAACTGTCATGATGTGGAACTGGGCTATATGTCATGGGATGACTCTTGGAGCCATTTACCTGGGAGAAGACAATGTCCTGGCAGGCAAACTGAGTCATGTACTTCATCAACATGAGTGGACCCTAGAAGAAAGGTAGCTCAGAACATTTTGACAATGGGGGCTCTGTCTTGATAGATCTGTTTGCCACTCTGCAAAACAGGCAAGCACCTCAGTTCTGCTCAAGGATAGGGACACATGACAAACTAGCCTCAGATGTTTTTGTCCTTGATTGGGGGAGGGTCTTCTCTACTCCTGAAACTCAGATGAGGGACCACACTTTTCATAGTGCCCTTCTGGCCCCTCTACTCATAAAATGCTCAAACTGCTTATTTCAATTGTAATCTCACAGAATCAAAGGATACTTTTGCACCCTAACATCAAGTCTCTAGCCCTCACAGCTGGGTGTGGAGAGGTTAGCGCTGTCTTCTTTGAACCTGCCAGTTAGGGTAACCAATGTCCTGGCTTCCAGGAGAGATTCACTAGAAGATCTTAGGCTTTCAAATAGAAAAGGTTTGCCATCTGTCCCGCACAAAAACTGCTTCGATATCTTCTACATTTATCAGAGTCTGGTTTGAAATTCAACTCAGTAAAGGTACATCTCAGTGCAATTGGTGCATATCATCACCATGTAGAAGGGAAATCTCTCTCTGTACAGCCTTTAGTTGTTCAATTTATGTGTGGCTTGCTTTCAAAGCTTCCTCTCAAACATTCTGCTGTCTTGAGACCTCAATGTGGTTTTAACTCAGTTGTTGAAAACTACTTTCGAGACATTGGTTACCCATGGATTGAAGTACCTGACCTGGAATGTATTGTTTTAGGTGGCAGTAACTTCAACATGCAGAAATTGTGAACTCAAGGGTCTAGTATCTGATTCACTTTATAACAAGTTTCATCATAATACTGTGGTATTGCCTTCCTTAATCAGTCCTTTCATTTTACCCAAGACCTCATGCTTACAAAGGGAAAAGTGCACTGCAAGCATTGGACTGCAAGGGAGCCTTGCCCTTCTATTTGAAGCAAACTAAAGACCATAGAAGGCCCACCCAACTTTGCTTGTTTTGACCCTAGCAAGTTGGGGACTGCCATCAGCAAATGCAATCTACTAGTCTATGGGATAGAGTACATCTCCTTTGCTTATGTCCAAACTGGCTTGACCTTTGACAGTTATGTCACAGCTCAGAATGTCAGAGCCATGGCTGCGTCAGTAGTCCACTTGAGGCCATCCTCCATGGAGGAAATTTGCAAAGCTGCAACATGGACTTCTACCCACACATTCACATCTCATTACTGTTTGGAAAGGGACTCTCAGTTTGACAATAGATTTGGTCAGTTTGTTCTTGAGAATCTGTCAATCTGTTTAGGGAATAGAATCCAACTCCATTCCCCGTAGGCTCATTTCTTTATTCAAGCTGCCTCTATAGAAGTTTAAAAAAAAAAACAGCTGCTTATTTGGTGTCTATTGTTAAAACACTGTATTTACTCCCCTTTTTATTTAGAAGCAGCCTGTACCTAGGGATTCCGATATGTGAGGACATTATCCTGTTTGTCCATAATTTACTCACCTGAAGCAGGTGCTCTCTGTGTGAAGCAGGATATATCTTCATAGCTCTCCCACCTCCCCTTGGAGTTGTATTCTACATCAACTTATATCTAGACTGAGGAGATCCCCATCTGGTGGCAGGCAAGAAAAGAGGCACACATGCACGGAACCAGCTCCAAGCTTCTCAAAGAAGCTGGGAATATTACTAAACAGGGCTCAGTCTTTGCTGCCTCTTATATGTGAGGATTTATCTGCTACAGTTGAGTGCCTTTGTTTCTGCATGAAACAGGTACTAAACCTTCTCATTTTTGCTCTAGAAGCCAGAGGTGAAGCAGCAAGGGCACTGCCTCATTTGGATGTTCAGAGCCTTTAGGTGTTGCCTGTGGAGGACTAGGGAGTTCTGAAGATCAGATCAACTTTTTGTTCTGTTGAGCACTTCCAGAAAGGGTGAAGCAGCCTCTAAGGTATCTACTGCTTGCTGGATCAAAGAGGTTATAATTTCAGTTTACATGAAGCTCCCACTGGCTTGAGAGTTCACTTGACAAGGGCATAGGCTTCAACATGGACAAAACATAGGGGTATGTTTACTAGAACCCCGGTAAAGTGCGGGCCGCGGTAGTGTGTGGGTGCCATATAAGGAGTGGGGGTTTCTTGCTGAAAAAGAAAATCTGGAATTTACATATGCGCTAAGGTGCACGGCGCCCATGTGCACCCTGCACATTAGTGCATGAGAGAGCTGCGCGGGAGGCATAAGTGGCGCGCTGATGTGCAAGCAGAAGAGCAGAGCCACAGCACAATGGTTAAGGCACTGACCAATGGTGCAGGGATCAGGGGTTCAATCCCCCACAGTGCTCAATGAACAAGGCTGGCTGAGGCATTATTTTAGGAGGCATATAAATAATGGGCTGCATAAGGCGGAGCACAGATGTGCATTAGGCGGCGCGCTATTGATTTAGGAGGCTATTTAATATTGAGAGGCATAGGGCGGCGCGCTGATGTGCAAACACAGGAATAGAACCACAGCACAATGGTTAAGACACTGACCAATGGTGCAGGGAGCAAGGGTTCAATCCCCCACAGTGCCCAATGAACAAGGCTGGCTGAGGCATTACATATTATGGGGAAGTTTGCTTTAGGAGGCATTTTATTTTTATTTTAATTATCACTACTAGCAAATGCACTCTCAAAGCGTGTTAACATAAGGCGCCCTATAAGGCACATTTTAAAGTGCACTGTCCGCCAAGGCACCCTAGAATGTTGCTTATAGGGAGCTTTAGAGGGTGCCTTATGAAGTACCGCAAGGTCAGAGTACTGTTTTTGATGGCAGCACTGTGCAGCTTAAGGAATCTAAAGCATAAGTAGGTGTGCTGACATGCAAGGAGGAGCAGCAGTGGAGCACAATGGTTAAGGCACTGACTGCTGATACAGGGATCATGAGTTTGCACCCCAGGGTGCCTAATACGTAAGGCTGGCTGTGGCATCAGCTTTGCAATGTACATATCTTTTCCTGTAGCACCTTATTTTTATTTTATTAATTGCTGCCAGCAAACACACCCTCACATGCCGTAATTGAAGGTGCCGTATAAGGCACCCTATAAGGCACTCCATAGGGCACATTATAAAGTGCACTGTCCGCCACGGCACCCTAAAATTTCCCATATAGGGCACCCCATAAGTTGCATCACAGGATAATGTATAGTGCACCTTATATGGACGGAAACCATAAGGTGCCCTATAGGGCGCCTTCAGAGGCACCTTATGGGTACAGTACACTGAGGGTGTTTTTGCTGGCATCAAAATATGTACATTAAAAAAAGATAATGCTTTGGACAACCCTATCAAATAACCCCACTGTGGGTTTGAACCCATGACCTCTGGCTTCATAGGCAGTGATGTAACCATTGGGCTACAGTTCTATAGCTGCTAGCAAGCCCCTGGCTGGCTGCAGAAAGCCTGCACGTCACCATACAGACAGTCTGCTGTGGTCACCAGGATAGGGTTAGCCCACCCGTACCCATGATGCACTGCACATGCAAATCAACTGTCCACAGATGAACACAAGATGGCGAATACACCCCCACAGCACCTCGGCCTCGTAGGGGGAAGTGACCTTGTGCACCCACACAGCACCTCGGCCCGGTAGGGGGTACTGACCGTGTGTTTTACTGGCACAGAGTAGCTACACACCGTCACATTGTGCGGGTACTGTGCTCACCCTGAGGGTGCAGTGAGGCGCCCAGGACCAGGTCCACAACACCTTCCATGGCTGAAAGAGGCCATGCCGGAGGTCCAAAGCAGTGTTAGATGTGAGAGATAGGTAGTTTCTTCAGAAACACCTTGGATATCTCTGTCTGTCTCAGTCAGGTGTAGCCCCCATGGACCCCTAGGTGGGCCATGCACCACCCCCCCCTCCCCCCCAGGGCCGAGGGCGGCAAACAGGGCCCCTTATCAATAGATCCACATTCTACCCCTCTGCAAAGGTGGCAGTAGAGGGGAACATCAACCCCATTCCTGCTGAGGAACAGACACCCCACAGGGCAGTCAATGCAGATCTATACACATCCATAACACAATATCAGACAGACATTAGGCCTGGATATGCTAAGCTACACCCCACCACTATCTGATATTCTCCTGCAGCAAGCCATCAGCCACTGCACCCTGCAAGCCGCTCCATCAAGACACATACCACCTGCACACAGTCTGCTAGGCAGTTCATAGTGCATGTTCCCAGTGGAGATGCGTGTACCCATAACTGGGATGTCAGCATACACAGCAAGCAGATAAATCAGTGACTGGGCCCCAAAAGGAAACCCATATATATCACATGAGAGAAATACTATATAGCACTATGAGGGTGCCTAGACATGCTGTCATCACTGCACAGTCAGGATGAGAGTGATTCCCCAGCAGGACATACAGAGGTCACTCTGTCTGTGTAGGTGGTGGCCAGGCACTACAATGTTCCAGCCAGTGCCCTATGCCCTGTGCAGATGCATCCTGTCCAGCCCACCCTGTCCGGGCTATACCCATGGTACCTTGCTCCTCATTATGCACATTGACAGGCCAATACTGGCAACAGTGCTGGCAGTGTGGGCTGTGGAAGGTGTTTGCAGCGACCACACACTGTATAGACAGACAAACACTCCCACACCTATGCCAGCATTGTGCTACTATAGAGGAGTTTATCAGCCTTGCCCACCACACCAGTCCTGGGCACAGTACAGGCATGGATATGCTACGCAATACTGTTGGGGGTCACTCCCCAGGGTGGTAAACACTGACAGAGACCAGACCTGAGGCACACGCTGCAGACATCAGAAAGATTGTTATGATGGAGCTCAATGAGCAAACTGTGCTTAACGTAGGACTTACTATCTGCCAGTAATCATAGGAAACGTTTGATAGGTGTGTACCGTTTACCCAGGTGTCGGGTGGCATTGCTAAGGTATGCAAGTGCTAGTATTGGGAGATGCACGCAGGGCCCACTGTCCTGCCTCTCCAGGAGGCATTGGCCAATGGGGCCTGTGGGTGTGTGTGTGGGTGTGTCTGGCCCTGTTGGCTGCTGCTTTACCGCAGAGTTTCCCAACTCCAGTCCTGGTGTTCCAAACTCTTTTCGGGTTTTCATGCTGTCCCTCATAAATATGCATAAGCTACATCTGCATACCATGGGGGTGGTGCATAGATATGCAGCACAGGCATCTTTATTAGAGGCAGCATGGAACCTGAATGGTGTGGGGCCCTCCAGGACTGCATTTGCGAGACTCTGCTCTAGGTAATGCGCCTGTTTATGGTGTCTGTGTTTGGTGTGGTAAAATATAGGCATATTAACCATGCGTATGTTCTCAGCAATAAAGGTTTGTCCTTACTATCATGGTTTAGTTGTGGGAAAAATATGTGGACTGGATTGGCAGTAGCCCCAGCTGGGCTTTGAACCTGTGACCTTCTGTTCTTGCACATACTGTCTGTGTGCACTGCACCACCATGTTGCCACAGATATGCTGCATTCCCTGGGGAGTCCATGACTGTACATCCAACAGAGCCTGTCTGTTGCGGTGGACGGTGCCAGCCTGCACAGGCCTAGGCCACTGTCTACTGTGGTTTGCAGCCACTGCCCCCTCCACCACCTGTACCTTTCCGCCAACATGCAGACATGTCCTTATGTTGGAAAAAGCATATGACCTGATTGAGTTGTGGCACTCCAGGACTGAATTTGGGGGACTCGGCTGTAGGTAATGCCCATTGTTATGGTTTGTGTGCGGTGTAGGGTAAAATATAGGTGTTTGAACCATGCTTATGTTCTCTGCAATAAAGGAGTGTCTGTACTATCACTGTTTAGTGGTGGGTAAAACTATGGGGACTGGGTTGGCAGGAGCCCCAGCTGGGATTTGAACCTGTGATCTTCTGGTCCTACAGGCACTAGCTGTGTCCACTGCACCACACTGTGGCCACAGAAACAATGCAGTCCCTGGAGATAGGAAACCTGGCCGGACGAGTCAAAAACCCTGCTCTGCACAATTTTACTGTGGGCTCATTTACCTTGTATGGGGACAAATGTGCAAATAAACCTCAAAAATGACCTCGAAAAAAGGGGAAAAAACCCAAACCAAGCTGGGCAACAGTGATAGCAATGGGCAACATAAAAAACACTCCCAGGAAAGCTGCAATAAAATGAAATGATTTTTGAAAGAGTCTACGGAGCGTGTTTTAGGTTTCCCCGGTTTTGCTGTACATTGCTGACGTAAATGGTTTCTCTTCCCTTTAAATCGGCTCTAACGCGAGGTTTTCACTCGCGGTATTTTTAAGGTTGATTTTCAGCCCCGCTCCTGTGCGGGGAGCCTCTCCACTCCCACTCTCCACCCATTGACCCCGTCCCTCCGCCCCTCGGGAGCCTTCCTCCGCCCTCGGAATGCCTTTCCACGCCCCTATCGCACATCAGCGCGCCGCGCACTTGTGCGGGCCCGTTAGTGTGACGCGCACGTGTGCGGGGCTCAAAAACGCACTATTAGCGTGCGCTAAGGTACCTTAGCGCAGGCTCAAGTGCGCCCCGCACAATTGCGCGGTTTAGTAAACATACCCCATAGTTTAATGAGCCCACAGAATATTTGTCGGGCAGCCACTTGGGGCATTGCTGCTTTTCTTTGTGCAACACTATCGCTTGGATGTTCCAGACAGGAGGGATGCGGCCTTTGGGGCCAGAGTCTTGGAAGCTAGTTTGACCAGGTCCCCCCCTGTGTGTATTTCCCATGTGTTTGGATTGATCTGGAGGAACAATTAGGAAGGAAAAACTAGATCAACTAATTTTCTTTCCTCAAGTCCCTCCAGATTAGTTCAGAACCTGCTCAAGATTTAGTCTGTCTACTTTATTTTGAAGGAAACATTCTTAGTTTTCAATGATTGCCTAAAGTTCACTAGTCTCTCTTTGAGTGGCCTAGAATGTGCGTTTTTCTTGTTGACTTTCCTTAATGGATTGTGGTAGATACATCCCTCGCCTTCTTGCTGGAGGGAGAGGGGATCTCTTGTTCTGCTTTGTTAGGCTAGATGTGGGCTGCACAGGACCTACAATATATACAATGATGGCAAACAGTGGTCTCATTTTCCATCTGCTGGTAGGGAAGTGTCTGCACAGATCTGGAAGGACTCGAAGAGAGAAAATTAGCAGATATCTAATGTCTCCACATTTATGGTCACCTTGAGCCGAAAAGGTAAAGATGAAATATAAATCAAAATGAGCAATATTAAAAACTCAACTATTGTTGCAATTACCTGAGCAGATCTCCAAGCCCCAGGGCCTGCTGATTTCTGGTCCTTAGGTTGCTTTAAATCTCCTGACCTTAGGCCACTTCTGATTTCTTGTCTATTACTTTCCTATGAATCACTGGTTGGGGAGCTGTGCCCTGGGCCACAAATTTGAAGAAGTAGACTTGAATCTAAAAGTCTCTGTGGAAGCTTATTTGGGGTTCCTAACTCAGAGTCAAGAGGGGCTATAGATTTCTGTGGAGTGTAGGGGAAGGAAAGGGAGTGGTGGTGAAGACAAAAATAGGCATTAGTCATCCTCAAAATATATTCTTAATAGGGGTGTGCCTTGAAAACAATTTGGTTTTGCTTTGTGTTTGTATGTGTGCATGTGTTCTGTTTTGTTTTTCATTTTGTTTGTTTTATTTTAGTTCATTTTTGTTTTGTATTACAGCATACATCCATATAAAAAATTGCATTGGCTTCAGCACCTGCTAGCATTATTCTGACTATAGGACTCAGCTGTATAGGAGCAACTGGAGATAACTAGCCCTACTTTGGCTATGGCGGCCCTGTGGATGGGAGTAAGTGGTATCCAGGTGGGCATTGGTGGAGATAGGGGAAGGTCAGGGTGTTTCAGTTCTAAGGTTAGTGACATTCTTTTTCCTTCCCATGATTACAAACAATTTTGCAGGATTTTTGGTTGGTTTTCTAACATAAAATTTAGATAGTGCACATTCCTAACCTTTCTCATGGATTTGAATGCTAGAGTGCTTCAAAATAGTACATTATTTACTAGGGAATGTTGAAGTAAAACAAGCAATATGAAACCCTGACTGGCTCCCTCCCCCCCCTCCCCCCCGTGTGTACTGTTGGGCACTTAAAACGAGTAGGGGCCAATGAAGACAGTAAGTCGTAGCACGGAACTGGAGCGGTAGCTCAGGAGGGTGTTCATGGAGACCATTTCTAGGTCCAAGATGAACTCCTGGGGTCCTGTCACTGGTCGTGCCAGTACCAGCATAGCACTGATGTTGTTAATTTGCTGAAAAGAAGACAAAATTAGAATTAGAATAGAGAAAGCAAGGAGAAGAGCAAATGTTATTTGAGAAATGCAGATAGTATCGTGGCCTGTGTTGGAGGCCAAGTCTCCAGAGGTGCCCAGAAAAGAGCAGCAATGGTTCAGAGCAGTCTGCAACATAAGCATGAGAAAGTGATATTTACAACAAAAACACACATAGGCTCTGGAGGAGAGATGGGATATAATAGAACTGTCTTATTAACCCACAAACCGTCACATTTTCAGGATATTCACAGTGCATAGGATATTTGCATATACTAGGTAAATTATATCAACTTCATATATATGCACTGTGGATATCATGAAAACATTATGCAGGATCACAAGGAAGAGTTCGGGAACCACTTCAGTAGAAACATTCAAATAGCTGAAAGGTACAAATAACAAGGCATTTTTCAGCAGGAAGAAAGGCCTGGCAGAGGGGTTACCAAACGATGGCTCACAGAGTGGATGTGTCCCTTGAAACTAGATCTTTTGGCATTCCAAACCTTCCCCAGAGCAGATCCAGTCTGTCTGCAAAGCGAGGGATTTGTTTTTGCCTTTTTTTTGTCCAGGTGCTTCATCCTGCCTGCCTGCCTCCTTCCTGCAGCTTAGAGATTTCAGCGAGTAGCCTGTGAGCAGCTCAGCTTTTGCCTTTGTAGTCTTTCCCTCTCTGTCTCCCTCCTGCATTTTCTCATGCTCAGACTCTCATCCTCCTCCTCCTCCCTCCCTCTGGTAGGAATGCAGCAATGGTCCTTGAGTAAGAGATAAGAGCAATGGAGTTAAGAATAGCCACTGGCTTTGGAGCCCAGACTGCTGAAACCTATAGTGAATTAAACCAACTTTCTCCAGTCCCCAGAGTCACAGCTTAACCTCGACTTGCCTCTGTTAAAGACTGGGTCCTATTATTAGAAGAGAAAAGGGTGGCTCTGCTCTTCACGATGCAGGGCTGAGAATGTATATTTGTCTCCTTGCTCCAGGATTGCAGGACCAGGAGTGTACGAAATGCCTGAAATGGTATTTATTAAAGGTGATATAATCAGAAGAACTGAAACAAATGTTGATAAACTAGGAAGCTGTATTACAACTATTTGATAAATTAAAGAGTAGCAAATCACCTGGACTGGATATATATATATCTGAGGATGCTGAAAGAACTGAAATATGAGATTACAGGCATACTATTGGTAATCTGTGAATTATCATTAAAATAATTTGTAGTACTTAAAGACTGGAGAATGGCCAATATAACACCAATTTTTAAGAAGGGTTCCAGGAGTGATTCAAGAAACTACAGACTGGTGAGTCTGATGTCAGCATCAGGCAAAATGGTAGAAACCGTTATAAAGAATAAAATTACTGAACATGTAGATAGTCCTGGTTTAATGGGAGAAAGCCAACATGGATTTAAACTAAGAAGGCCTTGACTTACTAATCTGTTATATTTTTTAGAAGGTGTGAATAAACAGGTACTGTAGATAAAGGTGAGCTGATTGATATAGTGTATCTAAATTTTCAGAAAGCCTTTGACAAGGTCCACAATGAGAGACTCTTGGCAAAATTAAAAAGCCATGGGATAGGAGGCAGTGTATTGTTGTGGATCAGGAACTGGCTAAAAGAAAGCAGAGAATAGGGTCAAATGGCCAGTTTTCCCAATGGAGAAAGGTGAATAGTGGAGTACCCCAGGGATCTGTGCTGGGTCCACTGCTTTTTAACATATTCATAAATGACCTGGAAATGGTAATAATGAGTGAGGTGATCAAATTTGCTGATGAGGCAAAATTATTTAAAGTTGTTAAAACACAAGAGGATTGTGAAAAATTGTAAAAGGACCTTGATAAATTGGAAGACTGGACATCCACATGGCAGATGAAAATTTAATGTGGACAGGTGCAAAGTTATACACCTAGGAAAAAACAACCCAAACTATGGTTACACAATGCATATATCTGTAAACCGCTTTGACCCGGTGAAAAGCGGTATATAAGCATAGCTAAATAAATAAATATTAGGAACTACCACACAGGAAAAAGATTTAGGCATTATCGTGGATAATACGTTGAAACCCTCCGCTCAGTGTACAGCGGTGGCCAAGAAAGCAAATAGAATTCTAGGAATCAAGGAAAGGAATGGAGAATAAAACCAAGGATATTATAATGCTTCTGTATCATTCCATAATGCGACCTCACCTTGAATATTGTGTGCAGTTCTGGTCGCCATATCTTAAAAAGGATATAGCAGAATTTGAAAAGATACAGAGAAGAGCCATCACAATGGTAAAGGGGATGGTAGAATTCCCCTATGAGGAAAAGCTTAAAAGGTTAGCACTCTTGAATTTGGAAAAGAGATGGCTAAGGGGATATATGATAGAGGTTTATAAATTAATAAATGGAGTAGAACGCGTAAACGTAGATCAGTTGTTTACTCCATCAAAAAGTACAAAGACCTGGGGACATGCAATGAAGCTACAATGTCGTAGCCCATTTAAGACTAATAAGAGACAATATTTTTTTTCACTCGAAGTGTAATCAAACTCTGGAATTCGTTACCAGATGGTGCAGTAAAAGCTGGATTCAAAAAGGTTTGGATAAATTCCTGGAGGAAAGGTCCATAAACCATTATTAGAGAGGACCCAGGAAATCCACTGCTTATAATTATTTATTTATTTGGCTGGAATTATATACCGCCTTTCACAAGGTCAAAGCAGTTTACATGGAACTTTGTAACAGATTCAGCATCATTTACATAGAACAAGAAACTTTGTACAATAACTTAATGAACAGAATATTGCTTTTGAAGGTTTGGGCAAGGTTTGCTGCCTTTAACTATATACAAAGTGTTCTTCTTCTGGGGAGGGTGGTTAATGGGAGAGGTTATGTATGGGTGGATCCGAAGTGGAGGGTGAATAGATGGATTTTGAGGTGCTTTTGGAAGGTGTAGAGGTCTGTGGTGTTTCTTATGTGGTTGGGGAGGGCGTTCCAGGCTGAGGGAGCATATAGCTCAAAGGACCTGGAGCATGCCTGTTGGGTGCTTTTTGTTATTACTTGTGGGGTGATTAAGGTGCTCCTTGTGGAGGATCTTTGACGTCTGTTAGTCTGTAGAGGGGTGATGAGGGTTTGGAGGTGGGGGGATGGTTGGTGATTGAGGCTTTCAGGAGGATTTGTATAGTATTCTGCTATGCAGTGGAAGCCAGGGGAGGTGTTTGAGGATGGGGGTGATGTGATCATGACTGGTGGCGCCCTGGATAGTTTGGGCTGTCATGTGAAGGGCTGTTTTTAGGGGAAGGAGTGTCGATTTCAGGAGTCTGTGGTATAAATAAATAAAAATATTGAGTTACAGTAATCAGTGTGTGGTATAATGAGGGCTTGTAGGGCTGAGCGGAAGTCTGATCAGGCAAGAAGGTGGCGGAAGTGTTGAAGGATTTGAGTTTTATAGTAGATTGATTTGTGTTATTAGGGTGAGGTGACGGTCTAGGGTGATGCCCAAGTATTCTCACTTACCCTGGGACAAGCACTGTGGAACCTGTCTACCTTTTTAGGAACCTGACAAGTATTTGTGACTTGGATGAGCCACTGTTGGAAACGGGATACTGAGCTTGATAGATTTTGGTCTGACCCATTATGGCATTTCTTATGTTCTTATGTATGTGTGGGTATTTTCTGGTCCTAGGGCTACAGAATCAGGTTATGGGTATTAGGGCTTTCTGCTGTGTTGCAGGACTGGGAGCATGTGTATAGGTTCACCCTTCAGGATCAGGATATGGATATTAGTGCTCTCTGCTCAATGTTGTATGACTGGGAATGTGTGTGTGGGTTCATCCTGCAGGATATGGAGTGCAGGTGAGAAGGGAAAGGAGATAGGAGAGGGTGTGAGAGGAGAGGAGAATGCTTCATCTACTTATCATCCATCCCCCACAATCCCAGGGAGCAGATGAAGGGAAGAAAGGGTAGGGTTATCTGTCATAGCCCTGTGAACCTCCCCCCACTTAACACACTATTCTCTGAAAGGGATCCTGCCTGCTGTTCCTCCCTGTGATTTGAAATGTACCCCTTCCAATGGAAGCTGGGGAATGCCTGCTCTAGCTCAAGGGCTCATGATCTGAGCCTGATGGGAAATAGACTCAGAAATAAGAGAAGGAAGGGTGGTGAATACATGGAACAGAATCGCCAGCATTTTGATGGAGGCAAATAAAGAATAGAATTGAAAATAGCTTGTGATTAAGCACTGAGGATCCTTGATAGTAAATCTGGAGATCAACTGGAGTCCGCCAGTATCGCTACACTCATATAACCTCTCATCTTATGTCGCTTCATTAACTTCCTATTATTTTCTGCATACAGTTCTCTTATTCTTTTACAAATACATTCATTCTGCAGGAACTCATTACCTCTTCTCCCTTTTCTCTCTCTACACCCTATTGCTACTATTACTAATCATTTCTGTAGCGCTACTGGACATATTCAGCTCTATACACATAGAGAAAGTCCCTGCTTGACAGAGCTTACAATCTATTCAAGACAAACAGGACAAATAAGCAATTAGGGAGTTTCATTTATTATATGAAATGATTAAAAACAACATGGGTATAAACACCCCTCCTTGGGTTTACTCTGCTTGCTAAGACCTTCCCTCCATCTCTAGATTCTGTTCTTTCTATCTTGCTACACTGTATGCCTGGAATAGACTGCCTGAGTCAAGTACTTCATAGTCCCTCTCTTGTCCTATTCAAATACAGCCTAAAAGCCACATTTTGAGGCTTCTTTTAAGTCTTAACCCTTTGTTCTGCTGTCCATACCCAGAATTAGGGCATTTCGTTTATTATGGGAAATGATTAAGAACAAGAAGTAGTAGTTGTTCTTAATCGTTTCCTATAACAAATGAAACTCTCAAATTCTCTTATTTGTCTGTCTTAAATAGATTGGATAATATAAAAAGGTCCCTTCCAGAGTGAAAAACTCTGTCAAAAAAATCAAAACACACTCCACATTTATGAAAAAACTATGACGAATTCAAAAAGGCAAATATTTTTAAGCGAGAAGAGGAGGTCTCCGAACTATCGGGCAGCACACCGGCATACAGGAAACCATTATGCCTTTGCCCTATTGCATCAATGACCACCTCTTCCGCCATTACAAAATATATACATTGTATCCATCAATATGTACAGTATCCAAAAACAGCAGAAACAAATCTTATCAGCTCCAACTTAACTTATGCAGAGAAATCTTTGGAAATAGATTGGAAGCTGCGGTGTTTTCTCCCCTAGCATAAAACAGTGGCAGCATTTGTATGCAGGGCTCTTAATACCAACAGCTAGACCTGAAGGCCCACATAAGCAACATGGTCAAAGCAGTTTACTACAAGACAAGGACAACCCGACACCTACGACATTTGCTTGAGCCAGACGACTTCCGAACAATCTATCAGGCCCTAGTAATCCCTCACTTTGACTATGCCAATGCAATTCTGCAAGGACTCCCGAAAAGCACGCTGAACCCACTACAGCTTGCGATGAATGCAGCCACAAGAACTTTGTACGGAGCCTCCGGGAGGGAGCACGTAACCCCAATCTCGAAAAACCTGCATTGGTTGCCGGTCCACTGCAGACTTTCCTTCAAAATACTACTGATGACCTTCAAAGCCATGAACGAGTGCTCCTCCGACTCCCTCACAGACCTCCTCCACCCCCCCCCCCCCCCAACAGAGCCAGGAGATCTTTTGTTGCCAATACTCTGATAATCCCAAAGGCAATAATAAAATGTTCACAAGCAACAAGAAACAGAGCCTTTTCCCTCTATGCACCCACATGCTGGAATGCCCTTCCATCCGCCATCCAGGCCATCACCGACCTCGCCCAATTTAGGAAGGCACTAAAGCACCATCTCTTCCTCCAACACTACTAGCATACAAATGACATATCACAATCAGACACACTTAACAACCAGGCCCTCACCCCTTGCGCACCCATGCCACACGATTGCAGCTCTACCCTCTAGATCAACGATACACCCAGTATGTTTGAATGGGTATATAGTGACCTAATGCTGTAAATGACACCAATGTGTAATACTGTAATGATGCCACCATGTAATAGATGCCAATTGTATATAGCCAAAGAAAATCGCAAATGGTCACCGAGCAATGCAAGACATCCGCAAGATGGGCGACCAATCTGTATATAGTTAGCCAACCTGTATATAGTTAGCCAACCTGTAAATAGCTGTAAGTAAGCCCGGTCACCTGTGATTGATTGCGCAGCCTGTACAGAGTTTCCCTTGTTAATCCCAAGTTGTTATACCTGTTCATTGTAAGTCCAGTGTAGGTCCTGCCTGCACTGTACAAATTTTGTTGACTGTAAACCGCGCTGATTTCAAAGAGCGTGGTATAAAAAAAAGACATTAAATAAATAAATAAATACATGAGGACCATTGGTCAGTTTTAGCAGGGAATGAAAAAGGTGCCAGTTACTTAAAGGGACTGTATTATATGTGTACAGTGCTGTGTAAGTTTAATAGCACTACAGAAATAAATAGAAATCATCTACTTTCTCTGGGAACAAGCAGGAAGTCATTTTTCACATATGGGCGACGTCTGCACTGGTGGAGCCCATGCGGTATCCACTCCCCAACATTCACAGAAAGCCTTTGGGAGTTCTACCACACATGCGTGGTTGCCCTCCTGCCCAAAGGTGCCATCTTACCTCAGTATGATGACATGGCTCTCATAAGCCTAAGGCCTCCAAGCCCAAGACAGCAACTCCACCGCTGAATAGGGAGGGGGGGGGTTTGACTCCTTGAGCATAGCCACTCTTCCTCTCCTGGGTCAGGAGATGCAACACATAGGGGGACGTCTGGTCTTCTTTGCTCACGGATGGTCCAGCATCACCACCAACGCTTGAGCTTTGCAGGTGGTCAGGGAGGATTATCTCCTCCACTTCAAACAGATGCCACCTCCTTTCTTCCCCGGGGAACTTCCTATGACTCCTCTTCACTGAGGGCTTCTGCAGCATGAGCTTGTCACCCTGCTGGCAGACAAGGTGGTGGAGCCCGTTCCCCCCGCTCAAAGGAGAACAGGGTTCTACTCCTGTTACTTCCTCATTCCAAAAATGATGGGCCTATCCTGGATCTGTGGGACCTCAATCAGTTCTTGGTGAATGAGAAGTTCAAAATAGTTTCCCTTCAGCGGAAAGACTGACTATGCTCATTGGATCTCAAAAATGCTTATACCCACATCTTGATCCATCCCTTGCACTGGCAGTACCTCTGCCTCATCATCAGAGGACAGCACTACCAGTACTGCATGCTGCCGTTCAGTCTGAGTCCACCCCTTTGGTATTCATGAAGTGCTTGGTGGTGGTCGCTGTTCACCTATGCCTCCAGGGGGTGTACTTGTTCCCCTATCTAGATGACTAGCTCATAAGGGACGGCTCCACAGACGAGGTCCATCAGGTGGGATGACGCACCATCCTCATCCTGGAACACATGGGGTACCATCCTCATCCTGGAACACTTGGGGTTTGTCGTCAACTATCGCAGTCACTCCTGCAGCCTACTCAACACCTATAGTTCAGCGGGACCCTCCTGGACATGGTTCATGCCAAGGCCTTTCTTCCCTTAGATCGAGCTCGGTGCCTGGTGGCGGACCTGCAGTGTCATATGGCGGCCCCAGTCCCTCTGATGTTCAAGTCCATAAACCATTATTAAAGAGGACCTGGGAATCCACTGCTTACCCCAGAACAAGCATTGTGGAACTTGTATGCCTTTTTGGGAACCTGTCAGGTACTTGTGATCTGGACTGGCTACTGTTGGAAATAGGTTACTGAGCTTGGTCTGACCCAATATTGCATTTCTTATGTTCTTATGTTCTAAAGCATAGTTACTTACCTGTAACAGGTATTATTCATGGACAGCAGGATAGTAGCTCTCACAATGCCCATCTACCTCTTCTTGGAAGTGTATTCCATTTATAAGCTATATACCGAATGAGGTGGCCTCAAATGACACTGCAGTGTGAGAAGTGCTGTAGATCTATAATCCAAGTGAAAGCTCTTTAAGTTTCTAAAACTAGGTGAAATGTTCCTGTGAAGGGCTTCTTGTATGACATCACCTATTTGTGAGGGCTTCTAGACACAGAGAAAATGTAGTTACTCACCTATAGCAGGTGTTCTCTATGAGACAGCAGGAAAAGTCCTCTTGTATGGATGATGTTATCTGATGGAGCACCATGCAGGAGTATTCCCAACTTCTGTCCAGGGTCCATTTGTGGGGTTGAAGGACTCAACTCAGCCTGTCCTCCAGAGTATTTTATTTGTCTGGTAGGTAAGTGGCCTATAGGTCCATCCCATGGGAGATGGCAAATTTCCACAACCTGACTGTTTCTCAACATAAGAGGTACGAGTCCAGTCCTCCCTGATTGTTGATGTTGAACATAGTTACTTGGTTGTCTGTTTGAATGAGGACAATTTAATTGCACTACTGATCTTTGAAAGCCTTTAGAGTGTTCGCTATGGCTCTTAATTCCAAGAAGTTGATCTGATGGAGACTTAAGAACACAAGAATATAAGAAATGCCATCTAGGTCAGACCAAGGTCCATCAAGCCCAGTATCCTGTTTCCAACAGAGGCCAATCCAAGTCACAAGTACCTAGCAAATACCCAAAGTCCATAGCTTTCACAATGCTCTTCCTGGGGTAAGTAGTGGATTTTCTGAGTCCTCTTTAATAATGGTTCATGGATCTTTCTTCCAGGAACTTGTCCAAACCTTTTTTAAACCCAGCTACACTAACAGCTTTCACTACATCCTCTGGTAATGAATTCCAGAGATTGATTACATGTTGAGTGAAAAATATTTTCTCTTATTCATCTTAAATGGGTTACATTGTAGCTTCATTGTGTTTCCTCTAGTCTTTCTACTTTTTGATGGCATAAACAACTGATCTACATTAACCCGTTCTACTCCATTCATTAATTTATAGACTTCTATCATATCTCCCCTCAGCCTTCTCTTTTCCAAGTTGAACAGCCCTAATCTTTTAAGCCTTTCCTTATAGGGGTATCCTTCCATCCCCTTTACCATTTTGGTAGTTCTTCTCTGTACCTTTTATAATTCCACTTTGTATATTCTTTTTATGATATGGCAACCAGAATTGCACACAATATTCAAGGTGCACTCGAACCATGGAACGATACAGAGGCATTTGCCGGGCTGCCACCTGGTTTTCAGTCAATACCTTCACAACTCATTACTGCCTGGAAAGGGAGTCCTGGTGGGACAATGCCTTCAGCCAGGCTGTGCTCCGTAATCTGTTTGGGATTTACGCAACTCCTACCCTCCAACCCTTCTGTGTTCAGGCTACCAGAGTGCTGGTTTTCATCAGACATAGGTGTCCTACTGTAGCCTGTGGATACAACTTAATTGCTG
Source organism: Ichthyophis bannanicus (assembly GCA_033557465.1). NCBI lineage: Eukaryota > Metazoa > Chordata > Amphibia > Gymnophiona > Ichthyophiidae > Ichthyophis > Ichthyophis bannanicus. The sequence goes on along the minus strand of CM066032.1, from coordinate 920,783,558 downwards.
CTGCTCGTGGCTCCCCGTGAGGGGGTCCGTGTTTTTCGCTATGGGCTTTCGGTAGCCTGTAGCTGGGGAGTCCCATATGTCAGGACTGATTTCCTGCTTGTTCCCGGAGAAAGCGTAGTTACTCATCTATAACAGATGTTCTCCGGGGACAGCAGGAATCAGTCCTCACAACCCTCTCTCCTCCTTTACCATCTTTTATTTTGCCAGTTTTTAGCTATGTCATCTGGCTGAGCAAGATGGCACCCATGGATGGGAAGGGGACCACGCATGCGTGGTAGCATCTCCCAGAGGCTTTCTTTGAAAGCTGGGGGGATGCTTCAGCGAGGGCTCCATCAGTGCCAAGGTCACCCATATGTGATTCCTGCTGTCCCTGGAGAACACCTGTCACAGGTGAGTTGCTTTTTCAGCTGATACTTGTGCATCCTGAATCTGGTCAATAGGTTAAGACTCCTTTCTCTTTCCCCCTGGAGCCCAACCCCAGCTAACTCGAGGAGCTAATGATGAGGTTGAGAATCTAATAGGATTGCTAATTAGCTTTACTTTTCCCTACAGCAGCCGAATCTAGGCCTTGTTTTATCCCCATGGTTCACAATCGCAGGAAGGGAGGAGGAGGGAGGGGAAATACAGCCATCTAACAAATTTAGTTGGTATGTCTTACAAGCTCTTCACTTCCTACTAACCTTACCCGGATATAGAAATCTCCTTGTTCATTGCCAGAGCGGATCTGGAAGGCATTGTAAGCTCCGGGATAGATGCTGGTAGCCTGGATTTGGAAGATATCAGAGGGTACAGTCCGATCTGCTGTGATGCTCATGTAGCGATACACAATGGAAGATGGCTGGTCTCTGCACAGGGGATTGGTGTTTGGGCACAAACAGCGACTACAGGGAAAGAGAAAAACGTGAATTCCTTTGGGACCTGTGCTGGAATACTTTAGCTGCTTGGCCTTCCCAATGAGAGGCGATGCTAAGGTCAATTAGTTTACCCCCGCTATTGGCCTTGTGTGGCAGATGCCATTCAAAACACCATATCACCTTTTTTGTTTCTATTTCTTTTGAGCAGATTTAAGCATGCAGTTCAGCTTCAGACCTGCAATGACCCTGTTACTTCAATACTGAAATCACCTCCCAGTACTGAGACCCCCCCCCAGCAGCTCTGCCAGTGCACCTCATTACCCTGCAATACCTTCTACTATTCCAGAACTGAGATATTCATACACACAGCTCTGCCAATACACGTCACTCCTGCCCTGCAGCACCTTCTGCTATTCCATTATTTAAACCCATACTCAGTCTTACGTCAACCTTATTCCCGGCCTCCCTCTCCCCCATGCATTTCTCTCTGGAACACCCTATGCTGGCACACAATCCTTGAAAAAAGGATTTCAACTCACTTATCAGACACTTGTATATAGGGTTCTTGGCATGGGTTCTTCTCCACACAGTGGTATCCCCCATGAAAGTTGATGCAATTCTGGGACTCGATACACTGGTGGGTCCCTGTTTCGCATTCATTGACATCTGAGAGAAAAAAGCAGTGTGAGTGGCTGGGTGCTGGTTTAGCATACAGCAACTTAAGAGTATATTATGGCGGAACATAACATCAGCAGATATGCCATACTGAATTTTATTATTTATTTATTTAGCTGCATTTATATCCTGCTTTTCACCGGGTCAAAGCGGTTGGGGGATACATTTAACATGAGAGGATATGAGAGACATACACTAATACTTACAAGGAACATGGGCAATGGAGGGTTAAGTGGCTTGCCCAAGACCACAAGGAGTACCTGTGGGACTAGAAACCCCAGTCCTTCCGGCCCAAGGTTGCTGTCCTCTAGTGGGATTTGAACCACTGACCTTCTGGCCTGTAGTACCTTGCCCCAACCACTAGGCCACTCCTCCGTCCAAATTAAACCAAAGAGTCATCAAACCCAGCATCCCGTCTCTGACGATGGTCAATCCAAGTCAGAAGTACCCAGCAGGGTTTATGGTTCCAAAGAGTAAATTCAATCCTTGTTGCTCAAACCCAGAGATGAATGACAGAAAAACAAAAATGTCTAGTCCACCCAGTACAGATTCATCCAACTTAGCTAAATGCATATACAAAATTCCTTATGCAACCCAATACTAACTCCCATTCACTCATATCTCACCAATTGCCACTTCAAATTGCTCTGGCTTTGGGTACCTTTCTTCTACTGCTATTTAGCTAAGCCTGTCCCTTTCTTCTGAGACTCTTTGGCTGTTCTGGTAAAATCACTGGATCTCTTTTTGCTCTGTTTCCTTTTTGCATTGCTGCTCAGCTGTTTTAAGATGTCATCGCTCGGGTCCTTCTTTACTTTCATTTGTCCAATCAGATCTTAAATTTGCAATAACTGCCTTTTGCAGCTTTTCCCATGAAATGTTTGCACTATTCTTCCAGTTTTCGGCATGCACTCTTTGTATATGCCCTAGGTCAGTGGTTCCCTGAGGGACCCCCAGCCAGTTTTCAGGAGGTCCACCATGAATATGTATGAAAGAGATCTGCATATAATAGAAGCACATACAAATCTATCTTATGCATATTCATGTTGGATAGCCTGAAAATCTGAATGGCTGGGGTCCCATAGGACCAGTTTGGGAATCACTGCTCTAGATTTAAATGTATGGTTTGTGGCATAAAAATAAAAGCACCTTATCTTTTATCTTCAGGAGTTCACCTAACATAACTTTTGTTGTTAGTTTCTGTGGTTTGTTTTCTGCTCCAGTGGACCCATGCAGGGCTGGCGCTACCATTAGGCGAATGAGGCAGTCAGGGCCGGCCCGTCCATAGAGCAAGAATATTTTTTGCACAGGGCCCCGCGTTTCAGGGGGTCCCGCGCAAAGAACATTCTGATTTTTAAAAAATTAAATTTAAAAAAAAAAAGCTGGCTGCTGCCGCTGCCGCCGCCGCCGCAGCAGCGGCAGAATGGAGTGTCCCGCAGGGCCCCCTCTGCCCGGCTTTCAGATTCGCGAAGGGAGAGTGTCTCCCTCGCGTCTCTGTTAAGCCTGCAGGGGCAGATGGGAAATTTCAGGGCTGATGGGAAATTTCCCATCTGCCCCTGCAGGCTTAACAGAGATGCGAGGGAGACATTCTCCCTTCGCGAATCTGAAAGCCGGGCAGAGGGGCTCAGCCGGGCAGAGAGGGCCCCGCGGGACACTCCATTCTGCTGCTGCCACGGCGGCAGCGACAGCAGCCAGCTTTTTTTTTTTTTTTAAATTTTCCTGAGCCGATGTGGTGGGGGGGGGTGGGTTAGGACTGGTAATGGGCTATGGAGGGGGTTAGGACCTGACGTGAGGTGGGTTGTGGGTTGATGGGGGGGGGGGGTTAGGACTGGTAATGGGCTATGGGGGGGCTAGGACTCGAAATGGGCTGATGGGGGGGTTAAGACTGGAGGTGGGCTGATGGGGTTAGGACTGGTAGTGGGTTGTAGGCTGTTGGGGGGGGTTAGGACTGGTAATGGGCTATGGGGGGCTAGGACAAGAAATGGGCTGATGGGGAGGGGTTAGGACTTGAGGTGGGCTGTAGGGGGTGTTAGCACTGGTAATCGGATATGGGGGGTTAAGACTGGTAATGGGCTGTGGGCTGATGGGGGGTTAGGACTGGTAATGGGCTATAGGGGGGCCAGGACAGGAAATGGGCTGATGTGGAGGGGTTAGGACTTGAGGTGGGCTGATGGGGTTAGGACTGGTAATGGGCTGTGGGCTGTTGGGGGGGGGGGTTAGGACTGGTAATGGGCTATGGGGGGGTTAAGACTGGTAGTGGGCTGTGGGCTGATGGGGCCTGCCTGGAAATGGGGTGATGGGGGGTTAGGACTGGTAATGGGCTATGGGGGGTTAGGACTGGTAATGGGCTATGGGGGGGGGGCTAGGACAGGAAATGGGCTGATGGGGAGGGGTTAGAACTTGAGGTGGGCTGATGGGGTTAGGACTGGTAATGGGCTGTGGGCTGTTGGGGGGGTTAGGACTGGTAATGGGCAATGGGGAGGTTAGGACTGGTAATGGGCTATGGGGGGGCTAGGACAGGAAATGGGCTGATGGGGAGGGGTTAGGACTTGAGGTGGGCTGATGGGGTTAGGACTGGTAATGGGCTGTGGGCTGTTGGGGGGGTTAGGACTGGTAATGGGCAATGGGGAGGTTAGGACTGGTAATGGGCTATGGGGGGCTAGGACAGGAAATGGGCTGATGGGGAGGGGTTAGGACTTGAGGTGGGCTGATGGGGTTAGGACTGGTAATGGGCTGTGGGCTGTTGGGGGGGTTAGGACTGGTAATGGGCTATGGGGGGGGGCTAGGACAGGAAATGGGCTGATGGGGAGGGGTTAGAACCTGAGGTGGGCTGATGGGGTTAGGACTGGTAATGGGCTGTTGGCTGATGGGGGGGGGGTTAGGACTGGCAATGGGCTATGGGGGGCTGACTGGAAATGGGCTGATGGGTTTAGGACTGGAAGTGGGCTGATGGGGGTTAGGACTGGTAATGGGTTATGGGGGGGCTTAAACTGAAAATGGGGTGATGTGGGGTTAGGACTGGAAGTGGGTTGATGGGGGGCTAGGACTGGTAATGGGTTGGGGGGTTGCTAGGACTGGAAATGGGCTGAGTGGAAGGGGAGGCTTGAACTGCAAATAGCTGATGGGGACGGGGACTTGGAATGGAAATGGGCTGAGTGGAAGGGGGGCTTGAACTGCAAATAGCTGATGGGGAGGGGACTTGGAATGGAAATGGGCTGTGAGGGATGGGAGCTAGGACTGGAAATGGGCTGATGGAGCAGCTAGGATAGGACTGGAAATGGGCTGTTGGGGGGAGCTAAGATTGGAAATGGGCTATGGTGGGGGCTTGGATTGAAATGGACTCATGGGGGGGCTTGGACTGGAATTGGGCTGAGTGGAGGGGAGCTAGGATTTGACATAGGCTGATGGTGGGGGCTAGGAAATGACCAGAAATGGGCTGATGGGGGGCTAGGATTGGAAATGAGCTGATGAAGGGACTCGGACTGGAAATGGATGGGGGAGCTAGGACTGGAAATGGGCTGATGGGGGGCTAGGACTGAAAATGGGCTTATGCAGGGACTAGAAGGGAGTGGATGCTGGGTGAGGCTGGAACTAGAAGGGAGCTGATGTTGGGGGAGGATTAGAATGGGATGGGGCTGCGAGAGTAAAATGGAGAGGGGAAAAATATTTTGTGTGGGAGGGATGAAAAATCTACAATTGGCCGGGTATTGGGAGAGTAAGTGGGGATTGAGGATGGAGGGGTAAAATTTGAGTGGATGAAATAGGAATGAGGAAAGAGCAAAAGGAGAAAGATTAGTATGTTAAAGCAGATGTAGAGAGAGAGAATGGAAAAAAAACTAGAAGAGAGAAGAAAGGACAAATGGACAGCAGACGATGGAGAGTTAGCAGAAAACATGAAGAAACCAGAAGAAAGTGGCTGGAGCAATTGCAATTGCAACTGAAAAAAAATGCACTAAAGGTAGAAAGATCTCTCTTTATTTTGAATTTATTAACTGGAATATGAAAGCTCTGGGAAATGTGCATCATTATCGTCTGCGCTTTGTTTGGTACAAGAGGAAATTAATTTATAGTTTTATTTCTACAGTGTTGTTGTACATTCCAAGTTTGGCTTTTGGGGTTCCCAGTTTAATTATTGCCTTCCTGTTTCTAAATTGTGATTCCTTGTTTGGTGATGGTCTATGTTCTGCATGTGTAACTGAGCTGAGGTATTCTGTTTATGTAATTCCTATCTGGCATTGCCACTTGTTCTCTTTCCCCAGTATTCTCTGAAATGTATTGGTTTAATATTTGCAGTGCTACCTTTTGATAGGTAGGGTATGGTGCTTTGTGAGTCCTGGTAATGCTGTCAGGATACGGCGGATTTGCTATGGGTTCTAAATGGGCAGCGTTTGTAGTAGTTCCTAATGTGCCTGGCGGTTGGCACTGGATTATAGTAATGTAGAAATCTTTTAGTCTTTCTTTATCCGTACACTCATTAAGAGACATGTTTACTAAAAGTTAGTGTATGGTAACATTATGCAAATATTTATGCAAATAAGGCCACTTATGCAAATGAGGCCCCACACCGAGTCTCCGCACATGGCCCCGCACCCCCCTTGGGCCGCCCCTGGAGGCAGTCACCTAGAGCATGGCTCTCCAGGGGCGCTCATTGCTACCCCTCTCAGACATGCAGCAGTGGCAATGGCTGCAAACAGCCCCACGGTGCTTATCTTGAAACTTCGCTACTGTGGGGCTGTTTGCTTCGGCCCCCTCGGACTGCCCGATGTCAACTTCCTGTTCACAAAGGAAGTCAATATCAAGTGTTGGAGGGGGCGAAAGCAAACATCCCCGCAGCACCAAAGTTTCAAGGTAAGTGCCGCGGGGCTATTTGTGGCCATTGCCGCCGGTGCACATGCCAAAAAGGGATGGTAGTGGACACCTGGGGAACGTAAGGAATGAGGTTGACCTAGGGTGCCTCATCATCTTGCGCTGGCCCTGGACCCATGAACATATTCACCATGGCTTATTGCTGCACCAGGGATTTTATCTTCTCCTGAAGATTTTGCACTCTTGCTATCAGCATTTTTAGACCTAATTCTTATGGTAAGGGTGGGCTCCTTTTTATTCTGGGTAACCTGCGGCCAGTTGGAGGATTTTTTTTCCCTTCCTGTCATACTTCAATTGTAGTTTTGGTGGCCTTGCTGACATTTGATATAAGTCTTATACAGTGAAGTAACCTGGTGAAGTTATGTAAGAAGACTTGGGGAGACAAACCCTCAGATATGATCATCAATCTGCTAACATCACTACAGACCTCATTCTTTCCTGTGTTCTTTATGTGACCCTTTCAACATCCTGAATGCTAATATTTTGGCCCTTTTCTTGGCCACTTCTTTTTAAAACCAAACTGGTTTTCTTTTCCTTTCTTTTATAAGCTTTTCTGATATAAAGATCTAGTACTCTTGCTATAACCTCTTTTAATTTAACCCACTGTTCTTTCATGTCATCTGCATCCTTCCCCTCCCCTCCACTAGAACCTCATCAAGATACCTCTCCATTTTCCGGAGATGGCATTTTGAAAATACAGTATTTTAGCATTTAATGACACCTCTCCACGGCTGTTTTATGAAACAATGCCATCTGCTGATCACTAGCACTCAAGTGAGTACATATCCAGACATTAGAGATGTTGTTTCTTTGTTAATTCAGGTCCAGTAGCCAACTTCCCACCCTCCCCCTCTCCCTCCCCTCACACCTTTCCCTCATAGGTTCCATTACCATTTCTCTGAAGAGAGATTCTTGAAGGGAGTACAAGATCTCGCTACTCCTAACAGAGTCTGCCACTACCATACTTCAATCAACATCCAGTGGATTACAATCTGCCCCTTCACTGCCACTATTTGGATGTTATTGGCCACATCGCAATCCAATGCCTTCACCTAAGTTGGAAATCTGTAGAACAGCCTGCTGTAAACTAAGTGCCATTGCCACTTTCCCTTCACCCTTTTTACATGCTCCCTGCATTGCAGTCACTTTGAAATTACCTTTTATATAAAGTTACTTATCTCCTCCACCCCCCCCCCCCCCCACTTTTCTGCCATTTCTACCCTCCTAAACAGAATATAGTTCAGAATGGCAATATTTTGGTATTTTATTCATCCATAAGCAGTGAGGGCCTTAACTCATTGAACACTATCCAGGTCTACCCTCCACCATGTATTCTCATATCCACTTGGTGAGTTTTTATCCTCTTGTTATTTTATGTATGGTTTATAATTTACATGTATGTTACTTTATTTATTTGGGCTACTGACAGTACATGTTTTCTAACATATCCATTGACCTTTTTGGTTGTTTTTATGAATTACATTTGATTTTAATTTGTATATTACTACTTTTAATGTTATTACCATTATTACGTTTATGTAATTATATTCTTTTATCTCTGCATATTTTAATGAGCATCAGCTCATCTTTGCTTCTGGAATTATTGTGTTGATTATGATTACTTATTTATTTAAAAAGATTTATATACCGCCTTCTCCTGTAATCAAGGTGGTGTACACAGCAACCAATTGCATTATCTTGACATTTGTGTATGCATGCAGTGTTATACAGTGAATGAGTGTGTGTGTAAGTTGGCGTTGATTCGTGGTGGGCTATTTACAGCGTGTGCTACTTTACAATGCTATGTACATGAGAGAGAAAGGGAGGGGGGGGGGGTTGGTATGTAGTCCGGGAGCTGGCAGGCAGAGTTATGTGATATCACCGTAGTGCTCAATGAAGAGCGTCGTCTTGAGCTGTTTCCGAAAACCCTTGATGTATATGTATTTTTATATCCCTAGTGGTCATAGTCCCCTGAAGAAGGCCAGTTTGGCCAAAACATGTGTTGGGTGGACCCTCAATAAAGCTGTTTTTCCTTCCAAGGGACCTTGTTTGCCTGCTTCTGCTTGCGTGTTGCCTATGAGATCACACACACACTCAGAGCATGTGCAAAACTAACCCACTTGGGGAAATTGTCCCCTCAGAGACAGCAACAGGGATTAGAACTGAGTCACAAGGAAATAAAGTGAATTGCCTCCACAGACTTGAACCTACATTCTACAAATTACTCTTATTTGCAAGCTCCTAGCTGTCTTCTTTAGGTGGCAACTTTTAATGTCCCAGTAACAAGTTGCTTACCTTGGCAGAGCCTGGTACCCAACAGCTGGTAGTTCTGGGGACAGATGCAGGAGAAGCGACCTGGTTCATTCACACATTGGTGCTGGCACAGATAACTGGAGTAACTGCATTCATCAATGTCTGCTCAGATCAAAACGCAGAAAGGGAAAAACAAAATGAAGGGAAAGAGTGATTTGTTTACTCTGACATTCAGCTCCTATTGATTCAGTTTACAGATTAAACTGCTGCCTTTTCCTGTTCATTTACTACATGATTGGACAAGCTTCCGAAGTTTTAACTGTGTTTTCTCCTGCTTATTTCCCAGTGCAGCCCAGAACTTGTGTTATTTCTCTGAAAAAAAGATTGAGGGGAATATTTTCAAAGTGATCTGGAGTTAGGTGGCTAGATATCAGTAGGGCAGTATACCACAAAAATAAGAACTCTGACATCTACGTCACAAATTCCTTAGCGTATTCCAAGCCCTCATCTTCCCACACTTCGACTATGCCAACATCATCCTCCAAGGCTTACCAAAAATGGCCTTGAACACTACAGCCCAAACCCTACATGGTGCCTCGAAGTCAAAGCACATCACGCCCATCTTAATGCAGCTACATTGGCTACCAATAGCAAGCCGTATAAAATATAAAGTGCTACTGATGACATTTAAAACATTAACCAATCTGTTTGCAGACACCCTCTCGGACGTCATACACCTAACACCAAACAGCAGAATGAGGAGAAAAGGCATGGCAAACATATTTATGAACCCTGCAGCAATAAGAAAAAGCATCCAAACTTCCAGTAATCAAGCTTTCTCACTAAATGCACTAACCCTTTGGAACACCCTCTCAGATCCTATCCGAACCATCTCCAAACTCTCATCCTTCCATAAGGTAATAAAGGTGCATCTATTCTGACAGTTCTATGATCATCTACCATAACCTAATCAACAGTCACAGACAACTCTTAAGCTTTAAGTCACTGTAGGAAACATACACCATTATGTGCAATTGATGTTTTAAGTGACTTTCGTAAGCAATTAAAAACTTTACTTTTCATTGAGCACTATGGATCAACAAATGACTAAGATATCATCTATTGTATATACTTTATAAATAATCCACTATATTGTTAACCCTTGTTATTTTTCCTACATTACCATATGTTGTCATGTCTATACTGTTTATGTTTCCCTTGTTTATACCTTGTATTTCTTGTGACCGCTTTGATTGAAGGAAAAGGCGGTATAAAAAACGTGTTAAATAAATAAATAAATAAATTATGTAATATTGCTCAACCCTGTTTAACTATCCAAGTTGACATCTCCGTTCAATGTAAAATGTTTCAATGTTATTGTATGTAAACTGCTCTGATTATAAAATAGAGCAGTATATAAAATCAAGCAAATAAATAAATTAAAGCCTTCGAAAATTAATCACTGCACCACAACCAAATATGCAGTAACTGCCCGGGTTAAGTTAGCAGCTGCACAGATTATAGGCATTCCCAGAGGTAGGGTTGAGCTGGAGGACTCAAGCCAGCTAGAACACGTCTTCAGTGTCAGATGACCATGCCTGTGTACAGGGACAGGAGGCTTTAACATCAACTGGCTATGCCTAAATCCTAGGAGCTGAAAAATCCACACCAGTGACTGTCATTTTAACATGCCCCCCCCCCCTCCCACCTCAGTGGCCAATCAGTTCAATATATTTCACCCCAGCAGCCTAAACACTTCAACATATTCCTTTCCTTCCCTTCTCTGAGTCAATGATCCTTACTCCGGTAGTTTACTCAAAGCTTTATTGGGATAATTAAACCACAGGGGTCAGAGGGTAAGGAGGGAAATTACCAGCTTCAGAACCACCTGATACTTTCTGATATTCTTTTAAGTTTACCTCCTTGTAGCTTTATTTCATGTCCTCGAGTTTCCAAGATGCAGAAGCTATGAAACTAGAGTACATGAAATGAAGCTATTTATTTAAAGTTTCATATTTGGCAGCATTTTACATTTTGAGCAGATTACAATTCAACATTTGAAATAATAAAAGAACAAACATAAAAATAACATAACAGATATACAACAAGAAAACATAAAAATCACTAAACACTAAGGGGTATGTTTACTAAGTTAACTGGCGTTAACGTCAACAATAAGGGGTGTAACATGCGTAAAGGGCACTGGGCAGGTAGGAGGCGTTCCGGAGTAAAGGCTACTATGGGCCATTTAATAGGTGTTAACAAGACATCAGGCGTTAAGGTGTCAAACATGCACCTCAATGTCCGAAAAAGGCTATAACCCTAACACTGGATAAAGGAGCACCAAGGAAAGTCAATGTAATGGTGATGGATGGAAGGACAGTTGGGAGCTGATGGACCTGCCATATCCGTAGGCACCCTACATGGCAGCCAGTAAAGTGGATGAACATATAAGAGGCAGCTGTATCGATGCATGGGGGGGAGGGGGGGCCAATGTAACATGGTGCAATACTATGCCTCTTATCTTGCACATTTGCTGACTAATGCTGAGAACAACTTAGGCAATGCAAGGCTCAGTGAGGCATAGAAAGCCACAAAACAATGGGGAGACATACACACACAGATACATCGCTGTGCTGTGCTGTACAAAAATGGGAATGGTTGGCATTCCTCCCTGCCACTTTAGTCTTGATATCAGTTCAAGCATTGTTAACATGTGCTCATTGTGCAGGAGCTAGTAGTGCCTGCTCAGTGTGCTGGTGCTATCAGCCTGACTCTCATTCCAGCTGTGGATAGTGGAGTCTGTCTGTGTGTGACTGATGGATGTTTGTACCCTTACTGGTTGATTCATTGGGGGTTGCACATGCTGGTGTACCTGCACTGTAGGCTAACGTTTAGCCACAGGGACATGCAATGATGATCCACAGCCAGGACCTGAACCTGTGACCTTCCACTCATATACACACCAATTGTGTGTGTTGAGCCACAGTACTGATATATGGTTACAATAGTCCCTGGGGCTGATATGCTCCCCATCAGACAGATTTTGCCACATGTTGCAATGTGCATGGCACACAGGACCAGGACATGGCTTTGGCCTGCTGACATGCCCGTGTGCTGTCAGTGTTGGTGGTGCGCAGGTTGGCGGGTGCCTAGGGCGCAACATGCAGGTTGGCGGGTGCCTAGGGCGCAAACTCTGGATGGGGGGGCAGAGGCATACATGGATGGTCACACAGCCCCCCCAACCATCTGCCTCTGCAGGGACCCCATTACCGCCTGCCAATGTTACATCTCGGAGGGAAGATGACAGCCACTGCTGTGGTAGTCCCCCAGGAACCTGCATGTTGCAGCTACCTGGAAGGCTACAGCTGCTGGCACTATTGGCCTCTTCCCCCATAACTAGGTTCAGCGGCAGCAGGGGGGGCCAGCCGGGATCTCTGCCTGGGGTGCTAGGACCCTTGGACTGCAACATGTGGCACATCTCCTTTCCACAACAGCAGCATATCTGTATGCTGCCATTGTCACTTTGAGATCATGACGGACGTCACGGATGGTAATGTGGATGGCAGGATACCCCAATGAGGAGAGGCTAAAAAGGTTGGGGCTCTTCAACCTGGGGAAGAGACGGCTGAGGAGAGATATGATAAAGGTCTATAAATTAATGACTGGAGTGGAACGGGTAAACGTAGATTGATTGTTTACACCATTAAAAGGTAGAAAGACTAGGGGACATACAATAAGGCTACAGTGTAACCCATTTAAAAGAATGAGAGAAAATATTTTTCCAGTTAATGCGTAATCATACTCTGGAATTCATTACCAGATGATGTAATGGAAGCTGTTCGTGTAGCTGGGTTTAAAAAAGGTTTGGACAGGTTCCTGTGGAAAGGTCCATAGACCATTATTAAAGAGGACACGGGATATCCACTGCTTGCCCCAATACAAGCATTGTGGAACCTGTGTGTCTTTTGGGGAAATTGCTAGGTACCTGTGACCTAGATTAGCCACTGTTGGACACAGAATACTGGGCATGATGGACCTTGGTCTGACACAGTATGGCATATTTTATAATCTTATGTTATGTGCCATCTTATGTTCTTACGTGTCTAGACCGCCCTGTGCACCAGCAACCCCCACTGCATGACCCATGTGCCACCTCCTTTGCTCCATTTGCACCATCAACATAGTGCCCTCTCATACTTGGGCACTATGCTGTTGCTGCTAACAGAGCACTACTATCACTTTCTTGGGCTTTCCTACCCGTGCATCACATTGCAGATGTTAAAATAGGCTCTCTTTCCTCAAAATACACCCTTTCCATGAGGTTTTACTCTGTATTAGGATTCCCAGCATTAAAGGGCTTTAACACACATTAACGCAACAGGTGTTAAGGGAACACCCGTTGTTAATGCCCTCTGTCCACCCTGTTAATGCCCACTCTCCACCTACTGAGCCCTTTACGCTGCAGAAGCCTTTAACGCCCGCTAATGCAGCTTTTTCACAGCATAAAGGGTGCAAGGGTGCCGGTAAAGGGCGTTAACGGCACATTGGCTCCCTTAACGCCCTTTAGTAAACATATCCCTAAAATTTTAAAAACATTGGGAAGCTACAAGGAGGTAAAAACAGCAACATCGATAAGTCCTTTTTCATAGAGTGAGGGATGCCTGGACCACCCTCCCGGTGGAGGTAGTGGAGATAAAAACAGTGAATGAATCCAAAAAGACATGGAACAAACACAGAGGATCCATATAGAACAAGGGGAACATTCTTGCTCAAAGCAATTGTTGCACTTCAGAAAGGGCACAGAGCGAGGGTAACTTGCGTGGAGCTTGGCAGTTATAATTCACTTAAAGTACCTTACTGGCAGGGTCGACCCAACCAATATGGCAAACTCTACTGCTTATCATTTGTATAGTGCTACCTAGGTGGTTGCCTAGGGCGGCAGCTTCTGGGAGGTGGGGGGAAGGAGAGCACGGCAAGGAGCAGAGCATTCAAGATTAAACAATAGATTCTGACAGCCAGGGGGGAAGTAAGGCTTAATGTTTGCCTAGGGTACCAATACCATAAAGCAACTCTAGGGCTGGCCCTTCTAACTGGACAGGCTGGATGGACTGTGCTGGTCCTTAGCTGCCTTTATTTACTATGCTACATTGTTGGAAGAGATTGTGACATTGGGATGGGAGGGGGAGATCACTGGCTCCACAGCATAAGTTGAAATGATCAGGCTGCTGGGTGGGTCTTTATTCTAAGGATTTACTTGCCTAAATTTGGGAATTACATGGGTAACTCCTCTTTTAACTGCCTGCAGTTAGTTAGAATCTAGTGCGTTAATAGTTAGGTTTTTAAGCTAATTTTCATCTACAGTATAGCCTACTGAAACTTTACCTAAACTTAATAAGCTATAATAGCAAGTTAATAGTTAAGCGCAGACAGCTACTGTAGATGACCATCTGCTCACCCAAGTCCTTATGTTGTCACCATATGCCTTAATGAAAATTTACTCCTAAGAGTATGTCATCCTATCTTAGTCACAGCTGATGTGTTTGTCTTGCTCAGTGCAATACACATACTAGAAACTCACAGTCCTCCAGAAAACTGCAATAGAAAGGCAAATTGTCTCTCTGCTCAAGTGCATTTATCTTCCAGCTCCCACCTGCATATATCAATCCTGCTTGGTGGCAAAGGACTAGGAAGCTTAGGATGTGTTCTCCAGACAATAGATTAGCCAATACAGAGTAAGCGGCTAATGTTGTTTGGTCAGGTGAGATACAGCATGAACTCTGTCTGCCAGTTTAATTGCAATAACTGTGTAACAAGAATCTTTCCAAAAATAGAGGACTTTTTCAAAATCAGGAACGTAAACCAATGTCACCAGAAGTTTGTAATGCGCATACTATTTGGGTAAGCAACAGGTGTCATAAAACAATAAACTGCTGGATTATACAGTGAAAATTTCTTTTGATAACATCTAGAAAGGATACAGAATAAATTGGTAGAACAAGACTTGAACTGTACATAATGCATTTCATCTGTTTATATCAATGATAGAAGTCAGGTTTATGGAATTAGCAATATGCGCAATCATGAGCCTTTACATCACATCCCTGCCAGCAATATAGCCAATAATACAAAATAACTATTACTCTATACCATAATAATCATACATAAAAATAGAGCGGAAATATAAGATCATGAGCTAATGTGTGAAAGTATATTAATGTTGGAAGACTAGCCTTGGAATTCTCAAGGCTAGTCTTCCAACATTAATATACTTTCACACATTAGCTCATGATCTTATATTTCCGCTCTATTTTTATGTATGAGCAATATAGCCAAAGCATACTCGTATAATTGCAAACAGTTTATCATGGAGGAGGTGCCTGTCTGGGAGCAATGTATGGACCAGAAATTTTTAAGTTCACCTTGAAACAAAACATGCAAGAAAATAATTGCAAAGCAGTTTGCCTCCGCACTTTTTTCCTAAAGTTTTCTTTTAATTTTTATTTTTTTTATGCTAGATTTATAAGTTTTATGGAAAACTATTATTTCAGCTTCTAGCTTATACACACATATATGTATCCTGAAAATGTGGTTACTCCATCCAGATTGAATGCTTCAGGAGATAGGGTGTACACTAATAGCGAGTATATAAATGAACTCATTTTTTTTACGTGGTAACAATGAATGATACCACTTTTCAGCAGTAGGTGGCCATATAGGCCTTTAAGTTTGGCAGGGGAAGCGGAGAGCAGAGCCTGCGAAAGATTCTGGAACTTTTGTTAAAGTTTGTGTGTGTGTGTGTATGGGGAGGGAGCAGAGTCTATTATCATGCACAGGGCTGGTGCTACACAGTAAGCGCGGCAGGAGGGTACTGATGTCAGAAGGGTGCCCTCCCTAGCCATACCCCCACAAGCAGGATAACAAGAGAGGAACATTGTGCCTGCAGGAGTAGCATGTCCTGCAGGCACATTGCAAAGCAGATGCTGGACAAGGGGGGAGGAGTCACAGGAAAATAGGGGAGATGCTGGATATGGGGGGGCATTGGGAGATGGAGGGGTGATGCTGGACATAGCGGGGCACAGTGGACATTCTAGATGCAGGGGGGCTAGGGAGATGAAGAGAGATACTGGACATAGGAAGGCGTATAGGAAGAAGCAAGAAGGGGAGATTTTTGAGATGGATTGCTGATTCTGGACACAGGGGTTATAGGGATACAGAGGGGTGATGCTGGACATGGGGATAATAGAGGGAGGGGGAAATGCAGAACATGGGGATAATAGGGAGAGAGAGGGAAGAAGATGGATGTAAATAGGTTGACAAAGAGATGGAGAGATGCTAGACATGGGAGTAATAGGGATGGTATAGTATGGAGATGGGGAGATACTAGCCACAGGGGAATATGGAGACGGAAGGTGATGCTGGACACAGGGGTATAGGAAGGGAGAGAAGGGACACGGAAGGATAGAGAGAGAAAGAGAGGGTGAAGATACTGGATGAAGGGAACCAGGGAGCAAAAGAGAAAGATACACTGGATGTGGGAAGAGATATTAGACATGGAGAGAAGAGAGAGAGAGTGTAAGAGACTAGGTAATGATGGACCAAGGAAGAAGAGGTGGGGTATGGGAGGACTGGGGTGAGAGTTGAAAAGTGGTAGGCAGCTGGAGTAAAATACAGGGCGATTGAGGACAGGATAGTAAGAAGGAGTAGTGAAATCTGAGTAGACAGAGATAGAAAAATAAATGGAAGAAAGCTAAAAGGAAAATATCAGTATCCAAGATGAAAGGAAGTGAAGAAAACAAAAGGCGAGACAAGATATGGAAGATAGACTAGAGATTGTAGAATGAGAGCCAAGACACAGGAAAGCAGAAACCTCAGAATGGGACCATCATGATCAGAGAATAAAATGGTCAAAAAACAAAGGCAGAAAAACTGATTTTATTTTCAATTTAGTGATTGGAATTTGTGCTATCTTTATATTTTAATTAGCAAAAACAACGTTTCAATAAATCAGGGTCATCAATACATGAATATATACAAAATATCCTGAAAAGTTAACACACCAAATATTATTTTAAAGGAACTCAAATAGTATGAGCAAAAGACGTTTCTAGCAAGACAGCCTAAGAAACTTAAAGCTATAGTGCCAGTTATGCCCAAATGTTATCATCAGTTCATGAAGCCCAATCCTTATTCATATTCATAAGGGAAGTTCATAGTCCAAAGAGGATCCTCGTTAAAGGATTTAAAGTGTACTCATTTCAATTACAGGGCCTCGAAAGAGTCCTGTATTGCTATTTTTCGTCACTACCTCCCTGAGTCAGGAGTGGGTAACTAGCATGCCCACAGTATGGGGAAATGCATCTCTTTCTTTTTCTGTGGTGTTGCACTGCATGCAGATTCTAGCTTCTTGGGGTTTTTAGTTTAATTTTTGCCAACATATTTGTAGTTTTACTTTAGACTGAGGTCACTTATTCTGAACTTGGTGAGGGTGTGTGTTATGAGTGTGTGACAGAGGCCAGGTGTTCTGTTAACATGGAGTTTGTACATAGAGATCCTCACTGTAGTAATCTGACTTGTTCAGCTTTTCAGAAAGGTGTATGGATGTTCTAAGGCCTTCTGCAGTATTTACAGTGCCTGCTTTTTCTGGGTAGGCTCCTTGTGAGTTTTGGAAGCTGGTGCTGATATGGTATGGTAGATTTGCTCTGTAGATCCTCAGTGACTTTTGTAGGGTTTTGTATTAGTTCATAATATGCCTGGTACTCGAAAATGTTTATTATGTTGTTAGTGAGATGGCCAGAATCAAATTTTTTAAAATATATATATATATTGTATTTTGTGGTGAATGTCCTAGTTCTGCTCTGCACCCATTGTCAAAGGAGGGGTTTCTGTGGATGCAGAATACATGTTCAAAAAGAAAAACAAGAACCATAGAGCAGTTTCTAACAAAATAAAATAGAGTTACAACTTTATAATTTGGTATCATAAACTGTGTTGTGGTTCTCACTTTTCATTTTAGTTCCTTGGTGTGCAAGCATCTTGCATTTCCTTTGTTTTTTGCAGAATATATATTTACATTAGCACCATGCTTGTCCAGTGTGCAATTTCAGGAGTTATGTTGGGGTTGTCAAACCCCTCTTGGGGGGGGGCTCATTCCAGAACAGGAATAAGCCCTTTGGATTAGCGGTGTAGATGTTTATCTAGCAAAAACGTCTACGACTGTATTCTGAAACACCCCTGCCCTGCACGTACACAGCGCTAGCACAGGGATCCCAGAATGTGGGCACGAGGGGGCAGAATGGGGGTGTGGTCAGCAGCAGAGACATGCAATGCACATTCAGGAAAGGCCCATGTACATTCTGCGTGTTTCCTGCAGACGTCCATGTTATACCAGCGGAAACGTGGAATAAGATCAGGACTCAGAAACTTTTATGCTCTGCTCTGCAATGCATCCCATATAAATGAATGGCTGTGACAAAGATGTTTTGGACTGGTGTGTCTGCAGCCTGGAAGACTACAAGATGCAGTTGTAAAGAACAGAATGCAGAGATGGGGCCTGGTTGTATGGCAAAGACACATTACTAAACACCCCTACAGAAATATTTAGAGGTGCAATGGTTATTATTCCAACTATGCTGACAATTGACGTGTGAGCTAGAAGAAATGATCTAGGGCACCCTAACAATTCCTGTCATCTGGAAAAATGCTGACAGAAAAAGACCACATGCCAATCTAGTCTGTCCTTCCATATCAACAACTACAACAGTCTCCTTTTTTCCTTTAGAGATCCTCTGTGTTTGTCCCATGCTTTTTTGAATTCAGATACTGTCCTCATCTCTACCACCTCCGAGAAGTGGGACTGTTGATGCAGAGATTGTATGTGGGTGAGTATAGGACAGATGCATGTGTGGGTGAGAAACACAGATCAGATTAGTAGTCCTAGGACCCCATGCCATCATGTTATACCAGCTGTCTTCTAGAGGTGCAGGGCATCTGTACTGCAGAGGTATGTTTTGTGTGCCTGCAAGTGAGAGTGTGTGTGTGGTTAGAAGGATGTATGGTGGAACCTGGTGTGCACAACTGCAATTTTGGGGGGACATTAGTGCCTGGCCAGTACCTGATCCATAGGGCTGACCGCAGCATGACCAGGTGCCAATGTGATCAGCCAGGATACAGGAGAACGGGGTCTCTACAGCTAAATGCAAAGCATATCCCTGTCAGCGATAAGGGACCCTCAGAATGAGTTCATGCAAAACAGCACACAGCACCATCAGTGGTCTCACATATTTGTATAGACAGATGCTGGTGCTCTTGGGCAGGGCTATGGTTAAATTTATTTAATGTACCTCAACAGTGCAGTGCTATCTATGCGGTGTAAAATAATTTACAAACTTAGAAAAGAATCGAAAGGAGCTCCATGGTTACGACAGGATAGCATAGCAACCAAACATACATATATTAAAAATCATAGCAATAGAGAAAAGAGCATCTAGCAGTGCTGTTTGTGCTGGTGCATGCACTCATTCTGAGGCTTCCTGTTTAATGTCAGAATATGCTCTGACATTTAGTTGTACAGGACCATTTCTATTTTCTTCTGGTCCATACATAGCATTGTACAGACTGTTGTCAGAGATGACCAATGCAAGCACAACTAAAATGTTCACCTACTCTCATGTATGTTGTGCTGTAAGGTATGTCAGGACAATCATATCACTTTCTAGTTGCTGTTGTAATATGTCTGAGTGCACAGAGTCATGCAAACGACTAGCTTATATGGTCTGTTTTGCATCAGGATATCTGTATCATCCAATTTCATGGGTAATTGCCATAGGCACCACACCGTCAGTGTAAGGAACAGCTTCGGGAATGCAAGTTTTAACTGAGGAGGCGTAACTGCATGGAGATGGGCAGCAGCAGAGCCATACATCTTTTCGGAATTCACCGAGGGCTGGGACGTCCTGGCACTCGCTATACTGTATATACCCGTGTCCCAGGGTTTCTGTATGCCATGCCGAACACGTCTATGTTCCCGATCCAAGACCCGCGGGCACATCCAGACCTGCGCATGTGGAATTAGGGTCAAACAGGGCCTGTTTTGATTTAGACATGTCCACGGGCTGGACGTGCTCATTATGGAATCGCACTCCACGTGTTTATGTTGGAGTGGAAGGTGTTGTGTTGAGGTAACAAACACCCTTTTATTTTAGTGAGGGTGGGAAGTGCTGTGTTGAGGCCAAAGAGCCTCTCTTGTTTTTGTGAAGGTGGAAAATGCTGTGTCAAAGTTGCCATGTCACTCTTGTTGTTTTTGTGGAAATGGGAGGTGCTGCATTGGTGCCGATGAGCTGCTCTTGTTGTTTGGCACATTTAGTGGCATGTTTCCTAAGCTCTGTGCTGGTAACACATGTGGGCCACATTACCAGTGCCAGGCTGTAGACTAACTGCAAGGAGGTGGGGTCAACCCCCTGCAGGTTACTGTGCTTCAACATGGCAACAAGGACGCAGGTGCAGTTAACGTCACCCATTGAGGTGGCATTAGTTGCATGCACCTACTTACGCTAAGTCATTATATTAGTTTCGCTGACAATGCAGATGCCTGCGTGTGAGAGTTCTTTCTCTCACCTCTCCAGAGAGGAAAGTATAATTTTTGGAAAGAAATCCTGAATACCTAAGAATATTGGAAAAAGCATAGCACTTACTCCCTTGTCCAGAAAGTGGCCATGTTATTCTCGCTTTTCTCTCACTCCAGCTTCACTTCGTACAGTACATTGTATGACTGTCAGTAGGAAGTGAAGCTAGAGTGAGAAAAAGCCAGAATAACACAGGCTTGATCAATAAATGAAAATACATCCTATGATCCAGCAAGGAGATAGAATGGATATAGTGGGGAGGCAAGGGCAACCAATTTTGTATCCCCATTGGAGATACAGGAGCTCTTTCTGTGATATGGGATCAAGATGGTCCTAAATGATGATCTTTTGCAATACTGGTTGGGTGTTTAAGAATGTGACTTTCACACTTGGGAGTCTGCGGAAGGCCGTTTGCCTTATTGAAGCATGGCACAGAAAAACATTTTAGGAAAAAAAATAGTAATCAGATTGCTTTAACATATTTTATGGACACTAATATTTGAGTTTCCTGGCCAAATGTATTAACGACGACTTGCCTGGGCACAGCAAAGCATGCTGAGAAGCTGGCATATGAGTAATATATTCAGGATATATTTTTTATTTTACAGCAGTCCAATAACATGCTTGTATATTGTTAGCCTATTCTTCACAATGCTACAGCTTGCAACCTACTAGTTTGTCACTGAAACCTGCTTAACACATGTGGTTTAAATCAGCAGTATATTAAAATTGTCACTGCCTTCCTACAGTGACAAACCATGTTTTGACTATTCTTTAGAACAACATTATACCAATTTTGGTTATAGTTTCTAAATATACATTGACTGCGTGATTATCATGTCGTTTATTCCAACGTTCCATACAAAATCTTTTACCTGCATATTTTTTCAATGGAGCACTACACCACGTTGCTAGAAGACACCCAGTCCAAATGCGTGGTTTAACAGGAAGGATTACTTTATTAAAATTCTGAAAACATGACAGCATTAAGCCCAAATAGCCCGACACAGGCCGTGTTTCGATTTCACTTCATCAGGGGTTTCGGGCGCGCTAAATTCATAAATACACAAACATAAACGTTATAAAAACCATAAATGGAAAAGAATTATAAAACTCCAAGTTATACAATCATATCAGTCTCGTTTACATATACAAATACTAAAATAATAAAAAAACCACATACAAATGATAAAAATAATAAAAGCATATGAATTATACTAAAAAGCCATTAAAAACATGCACATACCTTAAACAGAAAATAAAATGAACATTCTCAATAAATAAAAGATGAACTGTAAACATATGAAAGGGTGTATAAACATCACCTCTTCTATATCTATACCTTAGTTGTTAGATAGAGTCAATTTGGTTGGTCTGTACACTAAAAAAGGAAGAAGAGGAGATTACTACATCATCATACTAGTGATCAATAAACAGGAGCAGGAGTGAGTATCTAAAATGATCCAGTTGTCTATGAGTGAAACTTAAAACACTTTTAGTACCTTCATCTTAAACTATTAAACTCCTACACTTTCTCATTTTAGGATTAAAAAGCTAAAGTTAATAGTGATATCATCATAACAGGGGGTTATTTAAAAATTACAATAGCATTTAGACAAACTATATCTAACATTTAGAATTATAAATAATTATAAACTAATTGTACCAGCATTACTTCATAAAGGGAACCATCCCTTTCACCGTCTGTTCAAAAATTTTGAACGCCCGACATAATCAATCATATATCTACTCTCATGTTAGGATTTGCTGTTATAAAAAGCGTTTGTTTCATCAGATGTGCAATCAATTGTAATTTTTTTATTTTCTCTATCTTGTTGCCATATAACTGTCTATCGGTTTGCATATATGGTCTCATTATAAAACCAGGGGCTAAAATATAAAAAACGATCATTGAATAAAAAACTACTAATGTCATATTAGTACTACTTAAAACCTACTTAAAACCTCTCATAAAACTACTTAAAACCTACATAAAACCTACATATTAGTACTACTTAAAACCTACATAAAACCTCTTTTCACAACTGTCATATGATAATGTTCACAGTTGGTAATGCTGAGGTAGGCGGTTCATTGATATGTGTATATTTTTAGGAAGAAGGAGAAATGGTGATATGTGAATTCAATAATCCTTTGTTTTCCAAAGTTTAGCAGATCTTATTTGAGTTTTTGTGGACATATGACAGTTGTGAAAATACGTTTGTTTTAGAATATGGATTCACAAGTAGCACATTTAAAGAGTTGTGTAGGAAAGGTATGCGATATGGATTCTACCTAGCAATTAGTGACAGATATAACTCCATGAACAATGACTGTTTCTACCTAGCAACTAATGACAGAAATTAATCCTTGAATAATGACTGTTTCTACCTAGCAACTAATGACAGAAGTGAATCTTTGAACGATGGCTGTTTCTACCTAGCAACTAATGACGGAAATAAATCTCTAACGTCAGGTTTCCCACGGTTACTTACAGCGCAAGTGTTGGCGTTTTTAACAGAGGTGAATTTTTAAGAAGTGGATGGATGTCCAAAGAGATAATCCTCTGGATTCTGATTGTCATTTATAAAAAATGGAGGTAAATCATGATTTGCAGAGTGTATAGCGTTTTTAGCAATAAGAGAAGATGCTAGCCAGTTGGAATATATTGGTAAATGAAACAGTGGGATAAAGTTAGAAGTGTCATTGTACAATACTGCCTGAGCTATTGGGTGAATAATTGTGTAAGTTCGGAGCATTTTGGTTTTGCCCTTATGAGCATCGTGGATATTAAATGTAAGAAAGTGTATGAAGTCACTATACGAAAATTTTATGACAGGTTTTAAGTAGTTTTCCTTGCAATAATATGACATTAGTAGTTTTTTATTCAATGATCGTTTTTTATATTTTAGCCCCTGGTTTTATAATGAGGCCATATATGCAAACTGATAGACAGTTATATGGCAACAAGATAGAGAAAATAAAAAAATTCCAATTGATTGCACATCTGATGAGACAAGCGCTTTTTATATCAGCAAATCCTAACATGAGAGTAGATATATGATTGATTATCTCGGGCGTTCAAAATTTTTGAACAGACGGTGAAAGGGATGGTTCCCTTTATGAAGTAATGCTGGTACAATTAGTTTATAATTATTTATAATTCTAAATGTTAGATATAGTTTGTCTAAATGCTATTGTAATTTTTAAATAACCCCCTGTTATGATGATATCACTATTAACTTTAGCTTTTTAATCCTAAAATGAGAAAGTGTAGGGGTTTAATAGTTTAAGATGAAGGTACTAAAAGTGTTTTAAGTTTCACTCATAGACAACTGGATCATTTTAGATACTCACTCCTGCTCCTGTTTATTGATCACTAGTATGATGATGTAGTAATCTCCTCTTCTTCCTTTTTTAGTGTACAGACCAACCAAATTGACTCTATCTAAGAACTAAGGTATAGATATAGAAGAGGTGATGTTTATACACCCTTTCATATGTTTACAGTTCATCTTTAATGTTCATTTTATTTTCTGTTTAAGGTATGTGCATGTTTTTAATGGCTTTTTAGTATAATTCATATGCTTTTATTATTTTTATCATTTGTATGTGATTTTTTTATTATTTTAGTATTTGTATATGTAAACGAGACTGATATGATTGTATAACTTGGAGTTTTATAATTCTTTTCCATTTATGTTTTTTATAACGTTTATGTTTGTGTATTTATGAATTTAGCGCGCCCGAAACCCCTGATGAAGTGAAATCGAAACACGGCCTGTGTCGGGTTATTTGGGCTTAATGCTGTCAAGTTTTCAGAATTTTAATAAAGTAATCCTTCCTGTTAAGCCACGCATTTGGACTAGGTATTTTTCAATGGGCAAAATATTTCTGAGCTGTCTGTACATAAGAACATAAGAACATAAGACATGCCATACTGGGTCAGACCGAGGTCCATCAAGCCCAGTATCCTGTTTCCAACAGTGGCCAATCTAGGTCATACGTACCTAGCAATATTCCCAAAAGACACAGGTTCCACAATGCTTGTATTGGGTCAAGCATTGATATCCTGGGTCCCTTTTTAATAGTGGTTTATGGACCTTTCCTCCAGGAACTTGTCCAAACCTTTTTTAAACCCAGCTATACTAACAGCTCTTACTACATCCTCCGGTAACATATTCCAGAGTTTGATTACACGTTGAGTCAAAAAATATTTTCTCTTATTTGTCTTAAATAGTTTACCCTGTAGCTTCATTACATGTCCCCTAGTCTTTCTATACTCTGATAGCGTAAACAATTGATCCACGTTTATTCCGTTCCACTCCATTCATTAATTTATAGACCTCTATCATATCTCCCCTCAGCCGTCTCTTCTCCAGGCTAAAGAGCCCTAACCTTCTTAGCCTCTCTTCATAGGAGTAGCCTTCCATCCCCTTCACCAATTTGGTGGCTCTTCTCTGTACTTTTTCTAATAACGCTATGTCCTTTTTAAGATACGGTGACCAGAATTGCACACAATATTCAAGGTGCGGTCGTACCATGGAGCGATACAGAGGCATTATAACATCCTTTGTTTTATTCTCCATCCCTTTCCTTATGATACCTAGCATTCTATTTGCTTTCTTGGCCGCCGCTGCACACTGGGCGGAGGGTTTTAACATGTTATCCACGATGACTCCTAAATCTTTTTCCTGGGTGGTGGGTTCTAATGTGGAGCCTTGCATCGTGTAACTATAGTGTGGGTTGTTCTTTCCTAGGTGCATAACTTTGCACTTGTCCACATTAAATTTCATCTGCCATTTGGATGCCCAGTCTTCCAATTTATCCAGATCCTCCTGCAGTTTTCCACAATCCTCTTCGGTTTTAACAACTTTAAACAGTTTTGTGTCATCTGCAAATTTGATAACCTCACTAGTTATTCCCTTTTCCAGGTCATTTATGAATATGTCAAAAAGCAGCGGACCCCAGTACAGATCCCTGGGGTACTCCACTATTCACCTTTTTCCATTGGGAATATTGGCCATTTAGCCCTACCCTCTGCTTTCTATCTTTTAACCAGTTCCCGATCCACAATAGTACACTGCCTCCTATCCCATGACTTTTTAGCTTCGCCAAAAGTCTCTGATGGGGGACTTTGTCAAAAGCTTTCTGAAAGTCCAGATACACTATATCAACCGACTCATCTTTGTCTACCTGTTTATGCACACCTTCAAAAAAACATATCAGATTAGTAAGACAAGATCTTCCTTGTCTAAAGCCATGTTGGCTGTCTCCCATTAGGCCATGACTATCTACATGCTGTGTAATTTTGTTCTTTATGATGGTTTCTAACATTTTCCCTGGTACTGACGTCAGGCTCACCGGTCTGTAATTTCCTGGGTCACCCCTGGAACCCTTTTTAAAAATTGGTGTTACGTTGGCGACCCTCCAATCTTCAGGTATTACAGATGATTTTAATGAAAGTTCACAGATTACCAATAGCAGGTCTGCAATCTCATATTTCAGTTCTTTCAACACTCTGGGATGTATACCATCCGGTCCAGGTGATTTGCTACTATTCAGTTTATCAAATAGTTGTAATATATCTTCCCGGTACAGCTGAGTGTTTTTCTTTAGAGCCTGTCACCAGCAGTGGCTGGACTGAGGCGTAGGCAGCCAGTCACACTGCTGGGCCTGACCTTTCTTTATGAAAAGGAGTAGTTGAGACTGAGTGGTCAGGTTTAAGAAGGATTTTTATTCCCCTCCCGGGGTTTGGATTTTCAAAAACAGTACAAAACACAAGAACTCAAAACGTAGCCATGCTTCTGGCAAAACTGAAGGTGAAAACAAAACACAGCTTCTCGCTTGAACAAAAACAGGAATAATAATAAACAGAATCCAAATGAAAATGCTGACAGTCTCTTCTGTGCTCATTCAGCTCTCTACAAGGCACTCCTTTCTTTAGCTAGCACAGCGAACTTATATCAGTCATTAACAAAGAGCAATCCATGTCCTCAATACAGGGATTTAAGCTACTTGGTTCTGTAATCATTGGTTCTTCAACCACATTATTTTCTCTAGGGCAGAAAGTTTGAAACCTCCTCAAATCAGTCTCTGAGCTTTCAACACAGCCCTCTCCACAATAAGGCAGGTAGTTATCAGACAGCTTGTTAAAGCAGGACGGAGAAACAGCTCTGTTTAAACCTGCTTTCTCTTTGTAGCTTTTCAATCTCCTACCTCTTGTGCCTGGCATTAGCTCATAACACTGTCCTGTTCTGGTCCTGACAGACTTTTCTCTTGGAAGTCTTCTGCAGGGTTTTAGAGACATACATTCATCCTCATCACTCATACAAATATCTTCAACCAAATTACTTTCCCTCTCAGAGGGTTGTAAGAATTTCAAGCAGCTCTGCTTTTCAATTATATATGGCTTCTTACCAGCTGCCTCACGTTCCTTCCACTGAGCTCTGTGCCTGGGAAAATCACACTGCGTCAGAGGTGAGTGTTTCCTGTAACTAATCCCTCTTGTTGCAGGTAGCTTTGTTTCCCTTGCAACTTCCTCCTTGGCTTTCTGCTCCAAGGGTCAGGTAATTCAGAGTCAGCATAGGAGTATTCTGAACCTCCATCTGAGACCTGCAAGTTTCCTCTTACTTGCCAAGCTTCTGCAGCTTCCTGTTCCTCGTGAACTTCCTGCTCCCTGAGATCTCCCTGATCTCTCTGCTCTCTCTGGTCTAACTCTGTTTGCTTTGGACGTTTTTTATACAGGTTTAGGGGCGTTTTCTTGCCCATGTGAAAACTGTTTTACTGATTAACTGGGGAGTGTTTGCTAGCTAGGCGTGCCTTCAGACCTCGTGTCTCAGCTTGTTTTGGTTGCCTATGGTAACTGGAAAGCTTTTGATCTCCCTGCCTGTCAGAATCTGAGCTAAACCCAGCAGATTTCTGTGTTTTAAAGGCACAGGGCAGATCTTCCGTGTCACAAGCCATATCTAAAATGTAGCATGATCTTGGACTATCACAGCCTGTTTATATGATGCTAAATATTTACTGCTCGGTAGTTATTTTTATTTTGGCTATGCATTTTTCCGTGCACTGCAATTTTCTTATAACACTGGATTTGAAGTAGAAATACTAGCATCATGTGAGAAGAGTTCACAAAGGAGTTTTGTGAAAAAGGGAGATGAGGTTTAGCCAGCATTAACAATAATGAGGGAGGGGGACACCGATCTATAGGCTGCAGTGGGGCATCAGAAACCTTAGCATCGGCCCTGATCGCACACCTAACATCACCATGTCTTTCCCTCATAAACATCTGATGGCTATTTTCTCCCAGTGAAACCTCATAACCACCTCCTTTTTACCCTTCCCAGGATCTTATGGCACAGGTGTGGGGGAAGAGGGAGATGATCCTGTGCAACGCAGTGCGCAGCAAGGCCAGCGTGACCCACCATGCAAACTATGCATTTGCCTAGTGAGACAGCTCCAAAGGTGGGGGGGGGGGGGCAGCGCAAGGGTTTGCAGTGTTAAGTTGGGCCTCTCTGACTATTTCAATGTGGCGCCAGAAGAAAGCTTATGCAGCAGTTTACAGTATTCACTTTTGGGGCCATTGAATTGTGCACTGGAAGTGTGTCACCCGTGAAGGTCCCCAGAGGCTAAAAGTGTGGGTATTTCATCAGGGCGTTCTCTTAAGTAGCAAGGGGAGTGGTACAAAATGCGTTGCAATGCCCTCTGGGCGTTGTAGTCCCACAAGCTAACGAAAGAATTAAGTTGTAGTCGAGTAGCAAGGCTTAAGACAGGACTTTTCATTTCTCCTTCCCGGGTGGATTTTCAAAGCAATGGATATAAGAACAAAATGACCATACGGCTGGTACAAAATAAAAGGAACAATCGGAACAAAAATACTGCTTATTGTCAGCTTAACAGTGGAACAGAAAAAGGTAGTTTAAACAGTCCTTTTCACTCAAGGTAAGTTTCCTCACTTCCTTTCCTTAGCAAAACTTCCAGAAACCTCTTCAGCATAAAGAAGTGATTTCATCAGACAAAGTAAATGTACAATCCATACAATTCTCAGAAGCAGGCTCCTCATATAAATCACATTGCATTTCTTCACACTCCTCTTCTGAATAAAGTCCTTTTGGATTGCAACTCACGTTATTCTTAAACAGTCTTTCTGTACGGCTGAGAGTGTTCCCCTCCTCCTCACAGATAGAGTAGAATGGGAAATTACCGCATTCTCTGGAGTTTCTATTTTGAGAGCCACATAACTCTTGGTAAGTGCAGGGAAATTCTTCACTTTCTATGTCTCTTCTATTAGAAACAATAAGCCTACCTTTACCCTCTCTCTGCTCGGAGTTTCTCGGTACAGCAGAGCCTTGCCAAGACGAAAGCGTTTTACTGCTTTTCTCTCTCTGTTTTCCCTTGGGCCTGAAACTCCCTTCAGGGTAGAAGCTCTCTCCCTCCTTGTACCTGTTACTGGGTAAGTTGGCTTTCCTAAGCGTGGGTCCAGGAATATCTCCTCTGCCCTCTTCCTGGCAAAGTTCACTGGACTTTTGCTTAGCTGTGCCCTGCTCTCTGAAGCAGTTCCTCGGGGCTTCTTCAGATGCTCTAGTTCTACCGGGTTTCCAAGTTCCTCCCATCCTCCAGTTACCAGCTGTTCTCTCCCAGCTACCAATGGTGCTGTATTTCCCTCGTGGTCTCTCTTGTGGTCTTTCCCGTGGTCTCTCCTCACTAACTTCCGGTAAGTGAATTTTATCTGCGTGTGACTTGGTGTTTGCTTGGGCTCCGCCCCCTCCCAGCTGCCCCTCATTATCTAATGAGCTGTGAGCTAGCTTGCTATTTGGGCGTGCTCTCACACCTTGTGATGCCGTTTGTGTATGTTGCCTATAGCAACTCTGGGCCATGTGCTGCACTGAGCTGTCAGTGTCAGATCTGTTTTGCTCAGCT
This sequence comes from Ichthyophis bannanicus, assembly GCA_033557465.1. NCBI lineage: Eukaryota > Metazoa > Chordata > Amphibia > Gymnophiona > Ichthyophiidae > Ichthyophis > Ichthyophis bannanicus. The sequence continues at coordinate 920,754,367 of CM066032.1, read as the reverse complement.
TTACCTATCTCCATAGGCTCTGACTGATCTACCCCATGACAAGTGAATGCTGTAAGCAGCACTGGCTACTGCTGCTGATCTGGAGAAGAAATTTAGTCAGGGCTGGTGCCGTTGATCTTGATTGTTTCTCTGCCCAGTTCAGCAGTACATGCCCCCCGCCCCCTCAGAGCCAAGGATTAAGGACCACCCCAGAGTCAGTTAGGGGATCTGGTGACAGCTTCTATTTGGGAAGGAGTGAAGTGAATGTGGTGGACGTTTTCTTGGGGAGGAGGGATGGGTGAGGGGAATTCCTTGAGAAATTTGTGGAAGGGGGAGGGGAAGGGGACTGCCATTAAAACTCTTTTTGGTGGAAGGGGGGTGAGGCAAATTACTTGAGAGCTTTGTGTTGGGGATGGGTGGAAAGAATATGATAAGAACTTTCAAAGGACTGGGGGGAAGTGAAAACGTGAGAGCTTTGAGGGGTTTTGGGCAAGACCCCCCTAAAGGTTTCTGCCACCCTAGGCAGATCATACCATCCTGTCCCCCACATCAATCATATCAACAGGGGAGAGGGAGACAACACCACAACTCCTCCACCATTCTTGAAAGTGGCTGCAGAGCATGCCGCTTTGGTGCCATGGTGGGCCTTGAAGCACCCGCATGTGCGTACACTTGAGGACTGCTATTCCTGTCCTCTCTGATGCAAACTTTCTTTGGAGAGGGCAAAAACAGCAGGTCATGAGTGTGTGCATAATTATGGGTGCTTCAAAGTCTGCTGTGGCGCTGAAGTAACTTGCCCTGACACCAGAGGCGGCTCAAGGCAATCTGCTGCCTGAGGCGAGGGATGAGATGGCGCCCTCCCGCATGTAGTGGGGGGTGGGAGACTCTCTCAAAAATCCAATCAGGGACTGAACCAAAACAAAAAGCCGATTCGATTTTATGGAGGAAATGCAAGATGTTTGTACACCAAGGAACTAAAAGAAAGAGCGAGAACCACAGCACTATTTATAAAACTAAATTATAACTCATTTTTATATTATTATTATAAATTGTGTTATGGTTCTTGCCTTTTCTTTTTGGACATATATTTTGCATCCACAGAACCCCCTTCCTCAACAGTGGTTACAGAGCAGAACCAGGACATTCACCCACAGAACTCAATATCTTAAAAAAAAAAAAATCTGATGCTGATCATCTCACTAACAACAACAAACATTATCCAGTACCAGGTATATTGTGAACTAATACAAAACCCTACAACAAAGTCACTGAGTATCTATAGAGAAAATCTACCATACCATATCATACCATACCATACGAGCACCAACTTCCAAAACTCACATAAGGAGGCCTTCCAAAAAAAAAGCATCATTGTAAATACTACAGTGGGCCCTGGAACATCTAAATATCTATTTGAAAAGCTGAACAATTCAGATTACTATGGTACAGATCCCTACATACAAACTCCATGTTAACAGAACACTGGGCTTTGGTCACACACTCAAAATATAGGCCCTCACCAAGAACAGAATAAGTGATCATAACCTAAAAATAAACAAATGTAGATAAAAATTAAACTGCAATCCCAAGAAGCCAGATTCTGCATACAGTGCAATACCAGAGATATAGAAAGAGATGCATTTCCATGTACTGTATAAAAAATAAAGACAACACCAAGACATGTAGGTCCCAATCTGAAGTTTCTGCTTTCCTCTGTCTCCCAGTTTACCCTTCTGCCTACTTTCCCCAAGGGACGGCATGAGGGTGATGTAGGGCCATTGCAGAGACTCACTGCAGCATCATTTGCAAAAATTTAGTATACTTTATTTTAAACTGTATATGCCAACCATCTAAAACCTAGATGGCTTCTAAACATACACATGCTATTTAGTAAAGCAGATGTTACAATAAAACAAACATAATAATGAAACATTACATTTCATTAATGAAAAGCCACTTACACAGCCCCCCCCCCCAATCAAACCATTATAAATATCTGCACATCAAATTTATTTTGCATGACCAGATTATTGATGAGGAGGGAAGATATAAAATGAGAAACTAATCCTGGTAGTCATGAATTCAAACGCTGGATTAGATTGTGCTAGAGCTGGAAAAGTCCAGAACTCAGCAGCCGTGAAGCTATCAGGTTACTAAACAAAATTAAACTGAGATGTTTCCTGAAAATTTGAAATTTCCTTGAATCTGAACTGATAAAATATTTTAAATTTCAGTCTGCAGCATAAGGAACGCAAAACTGCAAATCTCAAAAACAATACATAGTCCAGTACTCCCCCCAACCAACCCCCTACAGTTGATCTCACCAAGAACCCAGAGTACAGGACCCATAGAGCAAATCTACTATTCCATAACAGCATTAACTTCCAAAACTCACACAACATGGAGCAAACCCAGAAAAGGGCAGCACCATAAATATTGCAGTGGGACCTAGAACATCCATATTCTTATTCAGAAAACTGAACAAGCCAGATTACAACAGCTCCCTACACAGAAACTCCATGATAACAGAACATGTAGCCTCAGTCACATATATGCAGAACAGAGATAGATCTTCACCAAGTAGGGAATATATTGGTGCAAACTAAAAACAGACATATGTAGTAAAAAAAATGCTTTTACCCATTACTGTTAGGTTTACAGGATTTCTTTCCCAAAATTATACTTTATTGCAGAATGAGGTGAGAGAAAGAACTCTCACACATAGGCATCTGTATTGTCAGCAAAAACAAACATAATGGCTCGTGGAATCCATGAAGATAGTGGGGGAGGGAAGCAGCACAGTAATCACTCACACAGGGCAGAAAAAAGGTAGCACTACCCCGGTGGATGGCATGAATCTGCCATCAGCAGGCTGTTCTTTTTCTCTCTCACAAGGTGAGGGAACCATGGCCCCCTAAATCTTCTTGTTCTGATACTCCTGGAATTGGGGGTGGAGCATTTTTTAATGAAATGAACATTTCATCAGATGATTCTGGAGAGTCAACATGGATGACCTGCCTGGGGGGAACCATATACATACCATTACAGGTGAAGCCATCCTGATCCAGCTCGTAGCCCTGGTTGCATCTACAGATGAAGGTTCCGTAAGTATTGTAGCAACGCTGCTGGCATGGGGCTCCCATGTCACATTCGTTGACATCTGGGTTAGAAACAGACATTTGGTCATTAGTCATGTGCACAAAGCTTTAGGTGACCTATGTACATCCAAGAGCACCTTCATATCTTGCTGAATGACCAGATTGCCCCAAGCCAACATGGTGGGTTCATTTTAGTACTGGATTTGGTCAATGACAGTCATGGAATGTGCAATCTTTCCTTTATTATGGAAATTGGATTTTCATGTCATCCCAATTGGCTTGAAGTAATTTAGTGATCCTATATGAAGGCAGCAACAGATCAGTTTCAGACACCTCTTGCTCCCTGCATCTGCTAGAGCCCCACAGTTGCTAGTGAGGAAGCAAACAGAATGCACAAAAAGCAAGAGGTGGAACGGAGTACAGGAGGAGATTAAGTAACTCGCCCAGCCATTATTGGTAGCAGTGAGATTACAATCCAAAGTTGTATTTGTTAACTGTAGGCACTGCTCATCCATTTGGAAAGGATTCCTCTGCATTATGGTGCAAACATCATCTTGTGTAGCTATTTTGGGTTAGATGGCATCTCATTACCAGTGCAGGAGCGGTTGTTGCCAGCCAGTTGGAAGCCGGGCTCACATTGACAATTGAAGGAGCCGGGAGAATTCACACAGCGATGCTGGCAGTACCTGTATCGGCACTCATCAATATCTATGAGAAGAAATGTAAGGCAAAGAGTTAGAGGAGCTGGTGGAAACAGAATCTAGGTGGCATGGCCACTTACAAAAATTCAGTCAAAAAAAATCCTGATCAGTTTGTAGAAGCCCCCTCCCATACCTATCCCTTACCATCACCACAAGAAACATCCTTGTATAGAAACATAGAAACATGATGACAGAAAAAGACCACATGGCCTATCTAGTCTGTCCTTCCATATCAACAACTACAACAGTCCACTTTTTACCTTTAGAGATCCTCTGTGTTGGTCCCATGCTTTCAGTCTTGAAGGATGACTGAGAGAGGAGTTCCTAATGCTGAGAAGGAATCTGCACTTGTAAGTATTTACCTGATGGGAAATTCTCAAACTCTTGGGAGAAAAGGGAATTCTATGGGTTAAGCTGATAAAATTGGTCTATTTTAAAATTCTGTGTTTTATTAAAACAGTTAAGGTATAGTATAACACGTGAACTTTCAGTTAGTGATCCTTTCCCACCCCATCCACAACTCCCACCCACTCCAGCCACAATCTTTGAATTATAGGCTCTTAAACCAGTTAAGGGGTTATCTTAATCAACAATTTATTAGGCCTTACAAATAGATTTAATTAGGTCCTTTCAGTTCATCTTGAGGTGAACATTAAACAAAGTCCCTTAAACTTATTAGGTATATTTGTATTGGTTCAAGTATCCTTATTCCCCTATCAACTTTAAATAGCTAAACAAATAATTAAAACTAAAATGCAGACAGCAGTCCAGCACTGAGATGGGGGTTATTCAGTCTTTAAAACTGAGTGTCACATGTACAATTATCTCCCATTCAGTGAGAGGTCTTCTGTGTGCACTAGGTGCAAAGAGCTCCTTGCTCTCAGGGAATACGTCTGATCTCTGGATGCTAGAGTAGCAGACTTGGAGGAGTTGAGATAGAGAGAGTGGTATATAGAGGAGATCTTCAGGGACATAGTAGAAAAGTCCCCCTCCAGTCTGGCAGCCTCTCTGCTGCTATACAGGAGAAAAGTCATCTGAAACAAGGGCATCGCAGCATTCTGGGGACTGCACCTGGCGAAACTGTGCAGTGATGATATTCAGCCGCTGCCCAGTTATCACTAAGTGGTGAAAGGCAGACATAGTAAAGGCTGGCTTAATTTTCGCCACTGAAGCTAACAGGGGAGCGACTGAATATTGCCGCTGCTGCTGCCTCTGAATATCGGGCCCACATTCTTTAAACTTTGTTGATTATCCCAAAGTACTTTTTTAGGCCAATACAAAAGATGCAAGCCTGGTAAGTATGTCTTGCCTGCAAGAGAATTAAAATGCACCAGAAAAAAATCTAATTGCTAACTTAATCCAACCATTTTTAAGATGTAGATTATGTGTGGGAGTTAAATCCAGGTTAGAGATTTTCAAATGGGTTCTAGTACATCCAGTTAATTCCATATATCCAGTTAATTCCAGTAATCATAGAGCTAATAGATAACTATTACATATTCTAACCATTATACTGAAAATAAAACACTTTTTCTACAGTTTTTACTTCTCCAGGCACTTCTTTCTATTTTACCTTGCTTCTTTTATCTATCTTCATTACTTCCTCCCTTGCTCCTCTCTCTAACAATCCTTTTATTTATTTAAATTTATTTATTTATTTAAAAGGATTTATATACCGCTTTATACTGAAATCAAAGCGGTTTACACATCAAACAAATCAAAAAGTGTGTGGGTGTGGGCATGCAGTTAGAATTGACAGTGTAAAAGATGATTACGGGTGAGCTATATACAATGAGATCTATGTATAGGTGATACAATAAGATTTATGTACAGGAACTATATACAATAAGATTTATGTATAGAAAATGTTTTAGGTGTGTTGATGATGTCTGAGGTGTCTCTTCTCCTGGGTCTGGTGCAGGTGTCAGGTTTGATGAGGGGTTTCAGACTGTCTGCTGAGAGGTTCTGTTTGATTTTGAAAATGTTTAGCAGAACCTTATAACAGATGCGGGAGGTGATTGGGAGCCAGTGGAGTTGGTTGAGGGTGGGGGTGATGTGATCGTGCCTTGAAGCACCAGTTATTATTCGGGCGGCAGTGTTTTGCGCCATCTGTAGTGGCCGGGTTGCTTGTTTTGAGAGTCTGAGGTAAATGGGGTTGCAGTAGTCCAAGTTAGGAGTGATGAGAGCTTGACAGATGGTGCGGAAGTGATCCTGTGAGAGGATTGGCTTGAGGCATCTTATGGTTCTCATTTTGAGGTATGCGTTCCTGGTAGTTTTGGCGATATGAGATTGCAGGTTCAATTCTTTGTCGAGAGTCACAATGAGGTATTTAATTTCTGGTTTTATTGGTATTGTGATGTCGTTTACCTTGATAACAGGAGGAGGGGTGAAGTCAGAGTTCCTGATGATGATTAGCGCTTCTGTCTTGGAGTAATTTAAGGTTAAGTTGTTTTCCAGAAGCCAGCTTGTCATCTGTTGCAGACAGTTGTCTATGCTGTAGTAGTCTGGGCTGTCAAGGCTGATGGGGTGTATGTATATCATAATGTTGTCTGTGTAGATGGTGTATTGGATTCCGTTGTTTTTGATGATGGATCAGATCGGTTGTATGTAGAGGCTGAATAACAAGGCTGAGAGGGCGGAGCCTTGTGAAACACCCTGGGTGACTCTTAGAGGTCAGGAGGTGGTTGATCCACATTTGACCTGGAGGTGTCTGTCTGTGAGGTAAAATGTGAACCAATTCAAAGTGGTGCCGTGTAGACCAATTTCCTGAAGTCTTGACTGCAGAGTACTGTGGTTGACGGTGTCGAACGCTGAGGAGATGTCTATAAAGATCATGATGACGCCCTTCTTGATATTGTCGATAACCTGGATCAGGTTGTTGAAGAGGTAAATCAGTAGGGTTTCAACGCCATAGTTTTGGCAGAAGCCATGTTGATTGGGGTCTAGAGGAGCATGGCTGTCGATGTGATCTTGGGGTTGTTGTTGAACCACCTTTTCTATGATCTTCGACAGGAGGGGAAGGCTTGAGAAGGGTCTGTATGCAGCTGGATTGGTGTTACTTAGTGTGGATTTTTTAGGGATTGGGCGTATAGTTGCTATCTTTATGGTGCAAGGCATGATACCTCGGGTTAGGGAGTTGTGTACCATGTTGCAGATAATTTGGATGAATTTCTCTTTCCCTGCTTTTATCCAGATCACGGGGCACGGGTCTGTCGGGGCAGTGCTGGTGTTGAGTGATGCAATGATGTGTGATATCTGATCGGTCGAAAGGATGCTGAACGTTTCCCAGATATGGTCTGTTAGTGTAGGTTTGTAAGTGATGTCCGTTGTCATCTGGGGGGCAGCGGTGAACTTGGTCTGTAGGTAGTCTGCGAATATCTGTGGTTCTATTTGATCAGCCTTCTCAGGATTAGGCTCGTTGGTGAGGGTTTTTACAATATCAAATAGCTCTCTGGATTTGTTGGTGGATTTGATAATTAGGTTGGTGTGGTATTCCCTTTTCTTTTGATTGATAAGGTTGTTGTATTCTCTTTGCTTTGACTGGTATAAGTCCTGTGTTGTAGGGGATTTGGTGCATCTCCAGCGACGTTCTATCTGTCTTAGGGCTCTTTTTGCGTATCAGATTTCCTTTGAGTACCAGGGGGTGTACCTGATTTTCATGTCATTTTTTTGTGAGTACTGGATTCAGTGGCTTTGGCAGCAGCTGTGATGGTACTGTTCTAGTTTTCGATTTGTTCGTTTATGTCCTCTGTATTTGTGAGCAGGTGGGGTATGGTGTCTTGAAGCAAAGTATCCTTGGTGAAACTTTTAAATCTCCTCTGTGTGATTTCTTCTCATCACATTCTCCCCTTTTTTCTTCTGTACCTCTAAATCTCTTCCTTAACAACATCATCTCTTCAGACTCCTTGCAACCACAGCTGGATTTTATCTCTCTTCTCCTTTGCTTCCTTCCTTTATTATCTTTTATCTTCCAATTCTCCCTGTCACAGCACTTAATCATCTCAGTGCTCCATCTCCCATTAATTAGATTTCTTCTCCATCAATTTCTTACTTTCTGGCTCCTTTCTTTCCTTATAGCAATCTGTAACTTCTGCATTTTCACTCTAGGACAGAAGAGAAAGAGGCTGGAGCAGTTGGTGAAGGTGCTTTTCTTTACTCTGCAGTGTCTGCTCCGGTCACACCCTTATTCTTGAATGCAGAAGGGAGGGATGGGTTAGGGAGCAGTGGCTCTCTTTGCTCCAAGCTCACCCTATCCCCTCCTATTCCTACATGGTATTCGGCAGGAAGTCGGGGCCGGCTCAAGGGTTTCTGCTGCCCCAGGCGAAGCCCTGGCCATGCATCCTCTCCCTCCATGCTGCGTTGCTGCCACCAATTCCGTCGGCAGAGTGGGGGGGGGGAATGGTTTGGCTCGATGTGGCAGTGGTGGGGGGCAGCAGTAGTGGCCTGCCATAGGCCATGTGCTTTTTCAGGCACAACTTCCTGTTGGAGGGGCATCAGAAGTGGCAGGCCATGTGTGCTGAAGCACATGGCCTGTCACGGGTGCCGTGCGACCCACAGAGATCTGCTGCCCTAGCCGGCCATCTAGCCCGCCTAGTGGACAAACTGGCCTTGCAGGAAGGGTTGCTGTGGGAAGTAGAGGGCTGTTCTCCAGGGCACTTCCAATAAAGATGGGGCAACAGCCTCATGAGACCATATCAAGCAATGTTCATGGCTGTCACCTCCAAGGCATACCAAGGACTTTCCCTAGGCACACTGGTTGAAAAGCACAGGACTAAGGGACACATATGGCCTGATTACATCCCGAATGTCGATTCTCTCTGTACGTCTGGTCTGAACCGGGCGTACAGAGGGGATTGCGATTCTGATCCAGCGGGGCATGTCTAGCCCCGTGGGATCAGAATCGCAAACAGTCCTGCACATGCAGTCGGGACTGCGATTCAGTCCGGCTTGCATATGCAGGACTGTCTCCGTCTAACTCAGTTAAGGCTCCTCAATGGAGCCATAGTGCCATGGCGTCATGTTGCCATGGTACCACGGCTCCATTGAAGAGCCGTGATGCTGGCTGCCAGACTGCAGGACCTCATTCCCCGTAGCCTGACCCCCCAATCTGGCCTCCAAAGGCCAAGGTTGGGCTGCGGGGACTGCCTTCAGGCCCCTCCTGTTCACTGCAAGCCTCGGGCCTGCCGCAAAATGACATACAGGGAAGTTATACTTCCCCGTATAAGTTGCCGGTCCTGGATGTACAGGGCTGAGATTAGAATCGGCCCTGCACGTCCAGAGCCAGCGACCACCCAGACTCCGCCACCGTCTAACTTCTCCGCACAACCAGTGGGGAAGTTAGTCGAGAGCGGATGAAGGCATGAATAGCGGGGATGGGCCACTATTCATGGCACAGAATAACCCCCATAATGAAGCTACAATGTAGCACATTTAAGACTAATTGGAAAAAATATTTTTTCACTCAAATGTGTAATCAACTCTGGAATTTCTTGCCGGAGGATATAGTAAAAGCTGTTAGTGTACCTGGGTTTAAAAGAGATTTGGACAAGTTCCTGGAGGAAAAGTCCTTATAGCATTATTAGAATGGACTGGAAAAATCTACTACTTACCCCTGGGACACGCAGCATGGAATCTATCTACCTTTTTGGGAAACTGACAGGTGCCTCTGACCTGAATTGGCCACCGTTGGAAACAGAATACTGGGCTTGATGGTCCTTTGGTCTGACCTTATATGTCATTTCTTATGTACTTTTGAAGGCATAAACAACTGATTCACATTTACTTATTCCTCTACACTCATTATTTTATAAACATCTATTATATTTCCCCTCAGCTTAGATGCATAGCGGCAGGGTGAAGAAGCTACTTAAAAAAGAATTTGCATTGTACTAAGCGGTATAAAGAAGAATGTTTAAGAGGGGAAAGTAAGGAGAGCGCGGGAGTTATGTCTGAGCTTCAACCTTCTGCATCCAAATCTGTTTGTATTACCAAATAAACTATATCTGACACTTGTCCAAAACAGAACGTGACACACTGTTCTTCGTTACCTCCAATACCCAACACTTGCTAGAGGAAACAATACTCAACATTCATGAAAGGATACACTTCCACGCGCTAAAGGAAACATTTCCCATACCGAGCGCCCATCATTTTTCTGAGCAAATGCCTCTGATACCCAACACCCACACAAAAAACACCTCTGATACCCAGTGCTTGGCATCCAGCACTCTTGCCCGCCTCCTCTCTTACCCAATTAAGTTGTAGGCCCATAGGCTACCTCTCTCCTTGAGAGTTTGATAATTAAATTAAACATTCATAATTACCCTACTACCAACCCCTCTTAGAACAATCCTATAAAAATACATATGAAATCATTTACTAATAGCATGGGATAATGCCTTTAACACAACTAAGTCAATGACCCCCATAATTAAGAACTTAAGTACTGCCTTAGTGGGTCCGACCAAAGGTCCAGCAAGACCAGTGTCCTGTTTCCAACAGTAGCCAATCCAAGTCATAAGTATCTGATATCTCAACAGTAGCCAGTTCCATGCTGCTTATCCCCACGGATAAACAGTGATTTTCTCTTAGAATACCTTAATAATAGTTTATGGACTTTTCTTCCAGGAATTTAATCAAATCTTTTTTAAACCCAGCTACACTATCTACTTTTACTACGTCTTTCAGCAATGAGTTTCAAATGATACGTTAAGAGAAAATATTTTCTCCTTTCTGTTTTAAATATACTATTTTGTGTCCCCTAGTCCTTGTATTTTCTGAAAGAGTGAACAATCAGTTTGCATCTACCCTTTCCGCTCTACTTAGGATTTTATAGATCTCTATCATATCTCCCCTCAGCTGTCTCTTCTCCAAACTGAAGAGCCCTAATATCTTTAGCCTTTCATCATAGGAGAGTCATTCCATCCCCTTTTTGGTCACCATTCTCTGTTCCTTTTCCAATGCTGCTATATCTTTACTGAGATGTAGAAACCAGAATTGCACACAGTACTCAAGGTGCTGTCACACCATGGAATGATACAGAGGAATTGTGATATCCTTTTTTTTCATTCTCTATTCCATTCCTAACAATTCAAAGCCTTCCTTTTGCTTTTTTGGCCTCCACCACACAGAGAACAGAAGATTTTGATGTAGCATCCACAATCACATCCAGATTCTTTTCCTGGGTGGTGACCCCTAATGTGGAATTTAGCATTATGTATCTGTAATTGGGGTTGTTCTTCCCTAAATATATCACTTTGCGCTTATCCACGTTAAATTTCATCTGCCATTTGGATGCCCAGTCCCCAGTTTTACAAAGTCCTCCTACAGTTTCTCACAATCTGCATGCAATTTAACAGTTTTGAATACCTGTAAATTGGTGTAATCTGCAAATGTAATCACCTTGCTGGTTGTTCTCAGTTCCAGATCATTTATACTTATGTTAAAAAGCAAGGGGCCTATATTCAGATTGATTAAGGAGTTTAGCAGATCTGCTAACCGCGTTAATCGCTGCAACCGGTATATTCAGGAGCACTAGCACAGTTAGTGCCACTAAATATTCCTGGGTACTGCCACTGAACACCCTAATACTAGCTGGCTTGCATTGGGGCATTCTGAGGGTGGAGTGGAGGCAGCAGCCGGGGATAACTGTGTAGGGATGATATTCAGCTGCTGCCTGGTTATCCCTAAGTGTCGAAGGTTAGGCACCCCTTAAAGGCTGGCCTTACTTTCGCCGCAGAAGCGAACTGGGCAGTGGCTGATCATCACCACTGCCTGGTCGCTTCACTGCTATCTGGCTGACCTGGATAGTCAATGCTGGTGGCTGCATATGGCCCCTGTATTGAATATCTAGGTTTTCAGTTCAGCGGCGACAGCTAGCTCTGGCCACTGAATATCCCCCTCCCCCCCATAAGAGTCCTAATATAGATACACAGAGTACTCCACTATTCGCCTTTCTCCATTGAGAAAATTGGCCATTTATCCCTATTCTGTTTTCTCTTTCTCGACCAGTTTGCAATCTACCATAAGATATTGCCTCCTATGCCATGATTCTTTTGGACATAATTGGACATAACACTTTAGAATGTTTAATTTGTTTAATGTGTATGTGTGTGTGTGTGTGTGTATCTATCTGTCTATATCTATATAAATACATATGCATTTATATAGAGAATGCAGATAGATCATATTCACATATATACCATACAAATTTGTTTCAGAAATCATGTCACACTGTTTGTGTGGTTTTGAGGGACTGCCAAAAACAGTTAAAAAAGTCCATTCATTATTGGCTAGCTGGGCTAAACTAGGATGTTTCCCAAAATTAAATTCTCTTGTCACATCATTAACAGTTTTTGTCAGCCCAATCTAGCTCAGCAATAGCTAGTCACTAATGGCCCATTTTAATCTTTTTTGTTGCATTTAAAATATTCTGTTCTCAGCAAAGATCATTAGCATATAGTACACTTACAATACCATTTTTTTGAGGGCTGATGATGCCTTAATGGGAAGTGATATACACAATTTTCTGCAGTATGAAGAAAAAGGCTCAGAGATTTCAGCTAAGAATAAATGGATTTTCCCTGGCGCAGAACTGTTATTTTGAAAGAAAGTTCGAAACATGATGCTGTGTTGGAAATGTTTCTGGTGGAAATACTAGTTGTAAGTGTGCTATATGCGAATGCTCTTTGCTGAGAACAGATTATTTTAAATATAACAAGAAAGATTAAAAAGGACCATTAGTGACTAGTTATTACTGCGCTAGATTTCGTTAAGTATGAAGGGCTAACAAAAAAATGTTTTTGGATCTTTCTTTTGGTAAGTACATAGTGTGGCGACCTATCTCTCCGTCTGATTGTTATACAGCGTTAACAGTGACACAGGTTCCCTCCATTCCCAGTCTTACCAATGCATTCCATTCCAATTTTGCGGTATCCCTCGGGACATATGCAGTGAAATGATCCAGGAGTGTTCACACATTGCTGGCTGGGCTGGCAATTGTGAATGGCGTACTCGCACTCATTCATGTCTGACGAAGGAAAAGGAAAATCATAACTGGATATGAAATAAGGAAGGGTCACAGTGTTAATGTCGAATATGGCTGGAAGGGCCAGGAAGACTGAGAGAGCATCATATGCACACCTTACTTTTCCTGCTTTCATAGAAAGGTGCATCATTTATTCTGGAAGATGAATTATTTGCTTTCAATGATGAAACATGGAGGTAGATTTGCCTCCCTCCTTTCCTGATTCAGTTTGTGTGGTTAGGGGTGGCAATGGAGGGGTTGGGAAGGAGAGTGGGTATTGACTACACATAGGGTTAGCGTGGGTGCCATTAGCTCATGCTAACTGTCCTTTGCGCATTTAGCATGAGAGCAATTAGCTGCCACGACAATGGGTGGCAAGTGCACCCATGATATTGGTGTTTGCCAGTTTGCACAGCAGGGCCCTCCAATCTGAGCTAACTGCATGGGCACATACCGAGAATGCCCCCATTAGTCAGCATGAGTCTGACCTGGCCCCCACCCTAATTTTTGTCTACTACAGTGTGCTAAAGTTAGATCCCTTAGTGCACTTCAGTAGACATGCCGCCAAATGTATTCTCTGTCCTCCTCTCCTAATAAAGTCATTTCTCTGAAAATGCTTTTAAATAAAAATAAAGAGGAAAATGGATGTTTTTTGAGTAGCTTTTGAAGGCCAAAGCCACCTTCCTTAAATCAGAACAGTATGAGCAAAAGATGATAATACAAGAAAATACAAGTGAATTGCAAAAGGACTCCAATGATAACTCTCAAGCTGGTGAAATAAATTACAGGATTATTCAGTTTGGCAAACATGCATAGCCAAAATATATCAGTAGAATATGTCATCAACTTGTACAGCATTGCAGCAGAGGAAACAAGTTAATTCAGTATCTCCCAGCTTGGAAAAAAGAAAACATACACACGATCTAAACAATGATCTAGCCCATCTGCTCTTGTCTCTTCCAATATTTACACTAACCTTTTTCCATTTTGTTCCTTAAGGAATAAGACAGATTTTCAATCAGTGCAATGTCAATGGCTTGTCTGTGCCGAAGATCAATTGTGGTGATCCCCTTCCAAAACTTGCAGTGGTATGACAGGCAACATGGATAAGCTGATTAACCAACAGACAATAGTCAAGGGAGACTATTCTGTGAAACGTGTTGAGAGGGAGAAGATTTTCAAGTATCAAGAAATGCAGATGGAGACCAAGAAATGTGCAGAAAGATACCGAGTTATTTCCTATCGTGCTGGGTGCCACAGGCTTGATTAAGAAGAATTTCCAAGCACACCTTGACAAATTACCAATACATGTTATGTCTCACGAACTCCAGGAGGTGGCTCTCTTTGGTACAATGCAAGTATTATACTGAGCATTAGCAATAAATTTGAGAGAATGAGATCATACTCCGTATAGCTGGGCTTAGAAGTGAGATTCATGACTTTCATGGTATGTGCAAAACTAACCCATTTGGAGAAATTGGCCCCAAGAGGACAGGAGCTTGCCAGCAGGGGCATGACCACTACCTTACGGCCCAAGATCGCATTAACTTCATTCCTCACAAATGCCCAGTACTGAGCCATCTCCAGAAAAGACCACCACATATATAGATGATCACCCAGAAGACCACAACCTCACCAACACAAAGATGATGTGCTGTGCTGAAATTTGGCATAGTAAAAGGGATACCTGTTAGCTTGAATCAAAAGTCAAACATATGTTCCACTCATCTCAACCATACAGAGACGGAATGAGCTCTCTGCCAGATAACACTAGTTGGGATGTTAATACCTAAATGAGTGAATTCAGAGATGGTCTGGAAGCACCAGAGTGAAAAAGGCAACATTCTATAGGACTCCAATACATAAAGTTCAGACTTATCAAAATTATGTTGGGGCCTGCCCAACCATCTTACCATAGGCTTGCAGTAGCATAACAGCTAGTCCCAAAGAGTTAAGGTAGCTTAAAAAGAATCAAAACATCAGTGTACATGGAGAGCTAGTGCTCCATACCATCCACTCACAACCCAGTAATTTCTGGAGTGCCTTTAAACACTGAGTGGTTTAATGACAAGATCAAAAATTGTAGGTGATAAGGGGCATGCCCCACAAAGAATAGGGAAAGGCTCTGTGAGTCTTCCTTTGGAAAGAAGCCGAATCTTGAGGGAAGAATAAAGGGCCAGAAATGAACTCAGTTCCTCAGGGGAGCCAGTTTTCCTCAATAGTGCAAAAATAAAGGGCCACTGGAGCCCATCCAAGGATATAATCGCCACAGCAAGCTGCTTACTCTTGTCAAAGCAAAGGATGGTAAACAGCTGCCATGTGTTATCCGTAGATGTCCTTCCCTGAATAAAACTCGTCAGGTACAGGTGTATGAGCTGAGGTAGCACACATTCTATGCACATCTGCAGCACCTTAGCCAGAACTTTCACGTCTGTCTTCAGAAGAGAAGTAGGACGATATGAATTCACTCGGCATGTGCATTAGTTTTTGTATGAATGGTAAAATTGATAAAAATCATGATTTTCAATTCATCCTAGCATCAACTAACTGAGCACGAATGTTCAGTAAATTTGGCATTCATGAACTTCATTTCTGTCATGTGTGTGCTCTGACTTACTGCACTGGAACCAATTTGGGAGGGGGGGAGGTCAAGGAGCGGTCACCAACAGTCAGCATGAGGCATTTTGGCTTGGGTTTTTTTTTTTCCTTTTGCTAGGTAGTTTAGGGCTTCAAAGGGGAGTGTCTTTGCACTTTGAAACAATGCGGAGTGGGTGACAGAAGTAACTTTATCAAAATCTATGTATTCCACAAATTGGCCCTATCTCCCAGGTGGCAAGATCAAATAAATTGGATCATAAAAAATATGTATATCCATACATTGCTAGTCCACAGTTGAATACAAATCAAACAATCAACCATTGGAGGAAAAAGACTTCAGTGATAATATCAACGCAATGGCTCTCAATAATTCTGTAACACTACTCCTGTCACAACCAACCAGAGCAGTGCACAGGCAAATTTACAGCAATCATCACACTTTAACATCATGGGTCAGAAAAATCCTTCAGCAGTATGATGTAAATATCACAACCAAAATCAAAAATTCTTTCATCGCCGTTGGTTATAAACAGCGTCCCATGGTTTTTGGGACGATTGGTCAGCCGTCGGAGCTGTGAAAAGTTTGAAAGAGGGGCTTTCTCCCTGAGGCAGCAGCAGCAAAATGCCTGGCGTCAGAGTTGAGCCTGCATGCTGATTATGAGCAGTTGTGAACATGTTGATGGTGGCGACCAGCAGCTAAGTACACTGGATGAAAAAAGTTTTGATTCTGGTTGTGATATTTACACCATACCTCTGGAGGTTAGAGAATTATTGAAAGCCATTGCGTTGGCATTATTACTGAGGTCTTTCTCCTCCTGTGGTTGATTGATTTGTATTCAACTGTGACAACCAATGTATGGATATACATAGTTTTTATGATCCATTTTATTTGATTTTGGTATCTTGGAAATCTGGATTTGGAGAAGCAGCTTTTTATTTGGAATGGCTTCCTATCTCCCAGGTGGGGCATTGTTGGGAGGGAAATCAATCGTCCCACTCCCCATTGAAACTCCCTCCACCCTAAAACCTCCCCCCATTCATCACCAATCCTCAGAAACAGTCAAACACCCACTTGTCACATGTACCTATCACAGTATCCTGAGATCAACTAATCAAACCAAATACCAGTCACACCATGCTCTAAACCCCAACCCAAATAGTCCTCCCCACCCACCCACCCACCCACCCATTCGCCTCTGCACTACTCTGTATCAGACACATGTTTCTCCATCCCAGCCCCCTTCCCATCCATACACATACAAGCATACCAAGCTGAAGAGCTCTAACCATGTAAGCCTTTCCTTGAAGGGATATTTTTCCATCCCCGTTATCATTTTGGTCACTCTTCTCTGTTCCTTTTTAATTCCACTGTATCCTTTTTCAGACATGGTGACCAGAACTGCACACAATAATCAAGGTGCGATCACACCATGGAACAATACAAAGGCATTAAAATAGCCTCTGTTTATTCGCCGGTCCTTTCCTTATGATTCCTAGCATTCTATTTGCTTTCTTGGCCACCGCTTACACTGAGCAGAGAGCTTCAACGTAAAATCCATGATGACACCTGGTCCCTTTTCCTAGGTGATGATTCCTAATGTGGAACCTTGCATCGTGTATAGGATGTTCTTTCCTAAGTGCATAACTTTAACTTTAACATTAACTTTCATCTGTCAATTGGATGCCCCGTCTACCAATTTCTCAAAATCCTCTTGCAAGTTTTCACAATCCTCTTGTGATTTAACAACTTTGAATAATTTTGTGTCATCTGCAAATCTGATCATCTCACTTGTTCCCATTTCCAGGTCATTTATGAATATGTTATAAAGCAGCGGGTCCAGTACAGATCCTTGGGATACTTCACTATTCACCTTTCTCCATAGAGAAAATTGGTCATTTAGCCCTACTCTGTTTTCTATCCTTTAATTACTTCCCAATCCACAATAGCACACTGCCCTCCTATCCCAAGAGTTCTTAATTTCCTGAAGAGTCTCTCATGAGGGTCTTTGTCAAAGGCTTTTTCAAAATCCAGATAAACTACATCAACCGGCTCACCTTTATGTATCTGTTTATTCACGCTTTAAAAAAATATAGCAGATTAGAGAGACAAGACTTTCCTTGGCTAAATCCATATTGGCTTTGTCCCATGGAGTTTTCTGCTTTTGGAGCCCTTTCAGAATCTGTTGTTTGAGGGCCTTAATTCGAATTTCTACTGCTGATGGAAGGAAAACAAAGAAAGGTGAAGGGAGTGTAGGAGGGTGAGAGCAGACAAAAGGGAAGAGTACAGGGGAGGGAGGGGAAGGCATCACACCTTCTCAAAGACAACACACACGCTCGCTCTCTCCCCAAGCAATCACACACATACACACACTGCAAATTTGCTCAGTCACACACTTATCCCCATCCCCTTCTGCTTACAGTAACCTCGCCTGCACATTTGTAGAGATTCTCCACTCACTTAAAAAACTCATAGTACCGAGTCCCCCTCCTCATCTCACTCAGACAGAAGGAGCTTGGAAAGCTTGAGAATGAGGAGTGATCTTGAGGTGTGTGAGAGGTGGTAAGTTGGGGTGAGAGTGGATGAGTGGTCAAGTCTGGAGTGTGTCAGTCTGTGATGGGAGGGTTACAAAAAGAGAGGATAAGCCTGGGAAGAGGGCAAGAAGGAAGTGATGAACCTGAGGATATATACTCACTCAGTCTCCCACATCCCCTTTACACTCACTCACACACATAAGAACATAAGATATGTCATACTGGGTCAGATCAAGGTTCATCAAGTCCAGTATCCTGTTTCTAACAGTGGCCAATCTAGGTCACAAGTACCTAGCAGTTTCCCCAAAAGACACAGGTTCCACATTGCTTGTATTGGGGCAAGCAGTGGATATTCCGGGTCTACTTTAATGATGGTTTATGGACCTTTCCTCCAGGAACTTGTCCAGACCCGGCTACACTAACAGCTTTTACTACTTCCTCCAGTAGCAAATTCCAGAGTTTGATTACACTTTGAGTGAAAATATATTTTCTCTTATTAGTCTTTTTTTTAAATTTTATTTATTGAGTTTTATACAAACCATCAAGACAAACGTCCCATTCAGAAAAGAAATACAATGGGTAAACATTTCAAGAATACAGAAAAGAAGAAAACAACCCAAAGATCCCTTGTAGTCCACAAACAGATTAGGGAGGGGGATATGCAAATCTAAGGTGGGAGCAAACTACAAGCAGCTCAAAGGAAATAATATCTCTCTTAAGAAATTAAGACAGCCGCTGAAAACCCCCAGACATTAACTATCATTTTGAGAAGCTGTTAAATAGCAAAACTGTGGCACAGATAGAGATGAAGCTGACAGCTGGGCGTTTATAAAGGTGATTAAATCATCAGGCAGAAAAAAAAACATATCACCACCAAACATTTACACCACCAAACATTTACAGGGAAATCTTAAATAAAAAGAACCCCCAAGTTGCAAGACTCCAGGTTTATGAAGGAGAAATTGCTTCCTCCTCCTTTGCGTTTCTTTAGCAATATCAGGAAACACAGAGATAGTATAAGCACAAAATGTTTCCAATCTCTTTTTGAAGAACATTTTAAGTAGCCATTCTTTGTCTGTGACCAAATCACAATAACAAAATAGAAGGTTTATAGACCTCAGAACCAGAAACATCCAGTAGCTTGGACACATTTAAAACATCAGAATCTCTTTTCAGAGCATCCAGCTCTTTCTTCCCTGTTAGGAGATAATAAACTTTAGTTAGAGGTGGTATAAGTTCTTGTGGAATTCTTAAAACTTCCACCAGGTACCGCTTGAACATATCAAGGGCCGAGACCTCCCCTAGACTTGGGGAAATTCAAGACCCTCAAATTAATTGCTCCAAAACCTCTAACTTATACCGCAAACCCACATTATCTTTAACTAAACTAGAGTTCAAGTCCGACAATCTTGCCAGTTGACTTCCATGATCTTCCACTTGCAATTCAACATCTATAGTACTCACAATAGTATCAATCCAGTCCAAATTCTGCTGGATTCTGGTAGAGAAAGCCAAAGTTTGTTTTGTCACAGCTTCAGAGAGCGATGCAATAGCCTCCCAGATTACCTCCAAGGTAATTTCCTTCGGTTTAATAAGAAAAGGTGTCATCGGAGTGGAGGCTGCAACAGAGAGAAACAAACAAACACCCTTTGCCATCCAGACTACTGGCCACCAATGCTTCTGCCTGCCGTGCTATCCCTCGGATTTCTCCAGGACTTCTGGAGGCCCGCTCACCCAGCGTGCCTGCAAGTATCCCCTCAAATGGAGCCCAACCCCTCCCCAACATGTGGGAGGAGAGTGGCTCTGGATCCGCAGCTGCAGGGAGCAGCACAGCAGGACATGGCGGTGGCATTCTCAAATCAGGAGAAAAAGAGATGTCAACGTCCAAAGGTGGCAACAAGACCTCCTTCTCTGCCACCGCCAAGCCAAACTGAATCTCCTGCTTCATTGCCTGGGATACCTCGACGAAACGATCCATCAAACTGCTGGCTGAAGGCTGGGGCTCTCAGGGAAAAACCCTCACCTTCCATTTACGTTTGGGCATCATGTACAAGGAAACAACTCAGCAGCCATCTTACTTCCCCTTCTTATTAGTCTTAAAAAGGTTACCCTGTAGCTTCATTGCATGCCCCCTAGTCTTTCTATATTTTGATGGCATAAACAATCGATCTATGTTTCCCCATTCCACTCCATTCATTAATTTATAGACCTGTATCATATCTCCCCTCAGCCATCTCTTTTCCAGGTTGAAGAGCCCTAACCTTTTTAGCCTCTCTTCATAGGGGTATCCTTCCATCCCCTTTACCAGCTTGGTTGCTCTTCTCTGCACCTTTTCTAATAACTCTATATCCTTTTTAAGATACGGCGACCAGAATTGCACACAATATTCAAGGTGCGGTCGCACCATGGAATGATACAGAGACATTATAATATCCTTTGTTTTATTCTCCATTCCTTTCCTTATGATACCTAGCATTCTATTTGCTCTCTTGGACGCCGCTGCACACTGGGCAGAGGGTTTTAACATGTTATCCACGATGACGCCTAAATCTTTTTCCTGGGTGGTGGTTCCTGGTTGCACACAGAGACCTCAACTATATACTTGTAGGCACCCTCTCACCACCTCCCCCCCAACACCCACAGCCACTGATGTAAATTCTGTCCAAGTGGCCCCTCTGATGCAGGGGCTGCAAGGATGAAGGGGGCCCATTTGTATTCCCCCCACTCTATGGGCCCTTTCAGAATTGTTGCTTCAGGGCCCATAATTTGAACTTCTGCCATTGCCTTTATCTGAAAGAGGAAGGCTGAACTAATCAATGGCTCAGTGGCTGTATTATGAAAGAGTCTGAGAAACCGAATATGTGCTTTTGCAATAACCTCTATTATTTCCACTGCCATCTCTCCCTCCCTCTGTCTTATCCTCAATCTATCCCTTAACAATAACAGCAGCTATGGGTACCACTCTGTCAACAATGAGCTGCCTGACTGAAGACCCAACACAGTTTAAGACAACTATCCAGAGGGTCGCCACGAGTCGACACTGACCTGACAGCACTTACAACAACAACAACAACAACATCTCTCTCCATTGCAACTGTTCCTGCAGCCTTCACACATTTATTTATTTAGCTGCACTTACATACTGCTTTGCACTGGGTCAAAGTGGTTTACAATAATAAAAATGGAGGGGAGTACATTAATCAGCTCACAAATAAAGAGGAGGGGAAGAGGGCATCACCGGGGAGCCAACATTGAAGATCCTGACAAGGTTGACATTGATTATCTAAAAGTCTGGGTTTTCATCCATATTCAGTCTGTTGAGAGATTACCAAGGACAGGCCGAGAGTGAGTGGTGTCCAGCTCAGATCTGAGGTGTTCTCGAAACAGGTGGGTTTTTAATTGTTTTCTGAATGAGGAGAGGTCTTTGTTGTTTCGGATCTGGTTAGGAAGGGAGTTCCAGAGCGATAGGGCATGTAGTTCAAATGCTCTGTTACAGGTTTACTGATTGAACTTTGTCCTTTCATGTGGCACACTGAGTGCATTGCTGGTGGCCTGGCGGGTTGGTCTACCAGAGATAGGCTGGGGGAGTAGTGTCCGGAGCTGAGAAGTTTGTAGTTGGTGGAGCGCTTTAAGGATTAGTACCAGTGTCTTATATTTGATCCTTGCTTCAAGTGATAGGATGTGAAGCTCTTTCAAGACTGGGGTGATGTGATCATGTTTCTTGACTCTTTGGATGATTCTTGCTGTGGTATTGAGGGCTGTCCAAAGGGAGTTGGTGTGGGTGACTGGTAGTCCTAGGTCAGTGATGGCTAACCTTTTTGAGCCCGAGTGCCCAAACTGCCGCACAAAACCAAAGAATTTCCTCAAAGTGCCAGCACGTCATTTGCATAAGTGGTCTTATTTGCATAAATATTTGCATAATGTTACCATACACTAACTTTTAGTAAACATATCTCTTAATGAGTGTATGGATAAAGAAAGACTAAAAGATTTCTACATTACTATAATCCAGTGCCAACCGCCAGGCACATTAGGAACTACTACAAAGCTGCCCATTTAGAACCCATAGCAAACCTGCCGTATCCTGACAGCATTACCAGGACTCACAAAGCACCATACCCTACCTATCAAAAGGCAACACTGCAAATATTAAACCAATACATTTCAGAGAATACTGGGGAAAGAGAACAAGTGGCAACGTCAAATAGGAATTTCCTCTTGTACCAAACAAAGCGCAGATGTTAATGATGCACATTTCCCAGAGCTGACATATTCCAGTTAATAAATTCAAAATAAAGAAACATCTTTCTACCTTTTGTGCATTTGTTTTTCAGTTGCAATTGGTCCAGCCACTTTCTTCTGGTTTCTTCATGTTTTCTGCTAACTCTCCATCGTCTGCTGTCCATTTGTCCTTTCTTCTCTCTTCTAGTTTTTTTTTCCATTCTCTCTCTCTCTACATCTGCTTTAACATACTAATCTTTCTCCTTTTGCTCTTTCCTCATTCCTATTTCATCCACACAAATTTTACCCCTCCATCCTCAATCCCCAATTACTCTCCCAATACCTGGCCAATTGTAGATTTTTCATCCCTCCTACACAAAATATTTTTCCCCTCTCCATTTTACTCTCCCAGCCCCATCCCATTCTAATCCTCCCCCAACATCAGCTCCCTTCTAGTTCCAGTCTCACCCAGCATCCATCCCCTTCTAGTCCCTGCATCAGCCCATTTCCAGTCCTAGCCCCCCATTAGCCCATTTCCAGTCCTAGCTCCCCCATCCATTTCGTCCAAGTCCCTTCATCAGCTCATTTTCAATCCTAGCCCCCCCATCAGCCCATTTCTAGTCATTTCCTAGCCCCACCATCAGCCCATGTCAAATCATAGCTCCCCTGCACTCAGCCCAATTCCAGTTCAAGCCCCCCCATGAGCCCACTTCCAGTTCTAGCCCCTCCATGAGTCCATTTCAATTCAAGCCCCCACCACAGCCCATTTCCAATCTTAGCTCCCCCAACAGCCCATTTCCAGTCCTATCCTAGCTGTTCCATCAGCCCATTTTCAGTCCTAGCTCCCTTCCCTCACAGCCCATTTCCATTCCAAGCCCCCTCCCCATCAGCTATTTGCAGTTCAAGCCTCCCCTTCCACTCAGCCCATTTCCAGTCCTAGCAACACCCCAACCCATTACCAGTCCTAGCCCCCCGTCAATCAACTTCCAGTCCTAACCCCCATCACCCCATTTTCAGTTTAAGCCCCCCTATAACCCATTACCAGTCCTAACCCCCCATCAGCCCATTTCCAGTCAGCCCCCCATAGCCCATTGCCAGTCCTAAACCCCCCCCCATCAGCTCACAGCCCATTACCAGTCCTAACCACATCAGCCCACCTCAAGTCCTAACACCCCTCCCCATCAGCCCATTTCCTGTTCTAGCCCCCCCATAACCCATTATCAGTCCTACCCCCCCATCAGCCCTCTACCAATCTTAACCCCCCCCATAGCCCATTGCCAGCCCTCATCAGCCCACAGCCCATTGCTAGTTTTAACCCCCCCATAGCCCACTGCGTCTTAACCCCCCTCCCCAGCCCACTGCCAGTCTTAACCCCCCCAGCCCACTGCCAGTCTTAACCCCCCCTCCCTAGCCCATTGCCAGTCTCAACCCCTCTCCCTCCCTCCCTAGCCCATTGCCAGTCTTAACCTCCCTCCCTCCCTCCCTAGCCCATTGCCAGTCTTAACCTCCCTCCCTCCCTAGCCCATTGCCAGTCTTAACCCCCCTCCCTCCCTCCCTAGCCCATTGCCAGTCTTAACCCCCCTCCCTCCCTCCCTCCCTAGCCCATTGCCAGTCTTAACCCCCCTCCCTCCCTCCCTCCCTAGCCCATTGCCAGTCTTAACCCCCCTCCCTCCCTCCCTAGCCCATTGCCAGTCTTAACCCCCTCCCTCCCTCCCTCCCTCCCTAGCCCATTGCCAGTCTTAACCCCCCTCCCTCCCTCCCTAGCCCATTGCCAGTCTTAACCCCCCTCCCTCCCTCCCTCCCTCCCTAGCCCATTGCCAGTCTTAACCCCCCTCCCTCCCTCCCCAGCCCATTGCCCTTCCTAACCCCCCTCCCTCCCTAGCCCATTGCCAGTCTTAACCCCCCTCCCTCCCTAGCCCTTTGCCAGTCCTACCCGCCCCCCCTCGGCTCATGGCAATTAAAAAAAAAAAAACTGGCCACTGCCGCCGCGGCGGCATGGAGTGTCCCGCGGGGCTCCCTCTGCCCGGCGGGACTCTCCCAGCGCGACTCAGCCCCTCTCTGCCGGCTTGCAGATACGCGAGGGAGGGATACGCGAAGGGAGAGAGTTTCCCTCGCGTCTCTGTTAAGCCCGCAGGGGCAGATGGGAAATTTCCCATCAGCCCCTGCGGGCTTAACAGAGACGCGAGGGAGACTCTCTCTCCCTTCGCGTATCTGCAAGCCTGCAGAGAGGGGCTGAGTCGCGCCGGGAGAGTCGCGCCGGGCAGAGGGAGCCTTGCGGGACACTCCATGCCGCCGCGGCCAGCTTTTTTTTTTTTTTTTTAATTGCCATGAGCCGGCATATCTCAATTTGCGACCTTCCCGCGTGCCAGCTGCAAGGCCTTCGCGTGCCAGAGCTGGCACGCGTGCCATAGGTTCGCCATCGCTGTCCTAGGTAAATTGCATTGTAGTAATCCAGGTGAGGGACCGTCATTGCTTGCATGACCATTCTGAAATCCTGAGGGTCAACGAGTGGCCTGAGATGTTGTACCATCTTTGCTTTGAGGAATATTATTTTAGCTATTTTTGCAATTTGTTGCTTAAATGAAAGCATTTGATCAATGATGATCCCCAGGTATTTATGTAAGGTTGAACTCGTATTTGGGTTGCTCCCAGGGTGAGGTGGGATGGGGAGGCAAAGGTTTGATCCTTAGTAACAAATAGGGCTTCAGTTTTTTTAAGGTATATGGACAGGTTGTTTTCTTGGAGCCAGTTTGAGACGTCATTGAAGCAGTTTGTTAGATTGGTGTTCGTTGGATTTGTGGTTGTGATGGGTCCATAAAGCATTATGTCATCTGCATAGATATGGTAGCTGATGTTGTGAGAGTGTATTATTGTGCAGAGTGGTTGAAGGTAGATATTAAAGAGCATGGCGGAAAGAGCTGAGCCTTGTGGTATTCCTTGAGTCTGTTGAAAGGGGGGAGGTTGCCATGCTGGTGCAGATTAGTTGATGTCTGTTGGTTAGGTAAGACTGGAACCACTGGGAGGGAAAGCACGTGTTAGTCGCCGCTCGCCGCGTCTTGTTTCATTTCCTGTTTTCTTCTAAAATGCTGCGTAAACGGAAGGCCAAAAGCTGGACTTTACCTGCAGCTTCGGCTGCGGCGGTTAAGGGTCCTCTGGATACCTTCCTGAGACCCACTGGTGTGGCAGAGATTCCGGTGCTTGGCTCATTGGGGGCATCAGGAGCGGAAGGAGGCTTGCCACGCCCCTCTGAGCTGCAGGTTACGCTCAGCCCGGAAGCGTGGACTCCTCCGATTCAGCCTACAGTGCTTTCCATGGAAATGGAACCCCGTGATAGCAGGGGGGTCCAGTGCCATTGTACCAACGAGTCCTGCAGCATTGAGCATCTCTGCAGCAGTTGTTTCCTCGGCTGTGGAGCCTGTGGATTCAGTGGAGAGCCCAGCTGCGATTAGAGTTGGTACACTTTTGGAAGTTGGAGCTGGCTTGGAGTTATCTTCACCTATTTCCACTGATTTAAGGGTTACCAATCCTGTGCAGTCTGTTTTACTTTGCCCAGCAGCAGTAACTTTGGATTCTCTTTGGGAGGGACTTCAGGCTTTGGAGCATTCTTTCTCTTCTCAGTTTGGAGCCCTCCAGAGTGCACTAGCCTTGATGATACAGTCGGCTGATCAGCAGAAGCAGAAGGTGGCCGGTATATCCTCTAAGGTTGCCCAGTTGGAGGTTAAAGTGTAGGGCGCAGCAACCTTGTCAGATACTGTTTCTAAAGATTTACTCGCTATCCATGGAAAGATTGAGATGTTAGAGAACTCTGTTCGAAAGTGGAATCTGCGCTTGTTGAATTTTCTCTGGGTTCCTGTTGTGTCGCCAAAGGACTTATTTAATACATATGTTACATTATGTATTGAAACTCCCTTTGGAGTCTGTTCCTCCTTTGGCTAGAATTTTTTATCTGCCAACTGCCAAGTGCAAGGTCCATGGAGCTTCTTCAGCAGCACATTCTCTGCCATTGGACTCTTTGGATTTAACTGGGTTTTTGGAAACTACAGATCCGGGTTTCATCCCGAGGGCTACCTTACTTCTCACTGTTGCATTGGAACCAGATCGAGATCTACTTTTCAGACTTTATTTCAAGGCTAGAAATGAGCCCTTTATGGGAGGGGGACAATAAGGATGTTTCCTGATGACGCTAAAGCCACTAAGAAGCCCTGGCAGCAGTTTCTTCTGCTGAGGCCTCAGGTTTTGCAGCTGGGAGGATTGTTTTTTTTATGTTATCCATGTAGATGTTTAATTAAGTATCATGGTGTTAGTTATACCTTTTTTGAGCCGACACACTTAACTCAGTTTGTTGTTAGTAGGGATTTGTCTTCATCTTAGCCATTGGGCTTTTCACTGTTTCCTCCCCTTGGGTTTTTGGGGGGTGGGGGATTTATGTCCGTGAGTAATTAATTCTGCACCAGGTTTCGTGTTTTATTTCCTATTACTTTTACTTGCGAATTGTGTTTTGCTTTCCATCTTATTTGTGGGCTAGTGAATCTTCATATTGTTCAAATTTATTGTTAAGATAGGGGAGGTTTTTCCCTATTTTTCTTGTATTTTTCTTTTCTTGTTTTGTATTCTTTTCTGTAACAAGTAATTTTTTCTTGTGTAAAATTTAAAATTGCATACATAAATAATTTAAAAAAAAAAAGATTAGAACCACTGTAGAACATTGTCCTGAATGCCAATCTCCTGTAGTCTGCGTAGGAGGGTGTTGTGGGAGACAGTATCAAACGCTGCCGATATATCCACGAAGATCATGGCATATCCAGTTTGTTTGGCCTGTATTCCTTTGAGAAGGGTGTTTAATAGAGGTATCATGGGAGTCTGAACCCCATGAAAAGGGTGGAATCCGTGTTGCTGTGGGTCTAGCGTGTAGTTACAGCTCTCCTCAAAAAGCTTTCTCTAAATTTGACCTGCCCTTCCATTTATCGGCTAATCTCCCTACTCCTTTTTGCATCTAAACTGTAAGAACATGTAGTTCACTGCCGCTGTCTCGACTTTCTTTCTTAAGTCATTCTGGACCTCCTGCAATCTGGCTTTCAGCTTTTACTTTCTACTGAAACAGTCATAAGGACATAAGATGCACCATACTGGGTCAGACCAAGGTCCGTCAAGCCCAGTATCCTGTTTCCAACAGTGGCCAATCCAGGTCACAAATAAATATAGCTACACTAACAGCTTTTATTACATCCTCTGGTAAAGAAATCCAGAGTTTGATTACGTGTTGAGTGAAAAAATATGTTCTCTTATTAGTCATAAATGGGTTACACTGTAACTTCATTGCATGTCCCCTAGTCTTTCTACTTTTTGATGGCGTAAAAACAATTAATCTATGTTTACCCGTTCCACTCCATTAATTAATAGATCTCTATCATATCTCCCCTCAGTACTTACCAAAGTCTTCAGTGCCTTGTTCCTGGCCAAATCTATCCTCATCCTTCTTGACCTATCTGCTGCTTTTGGCACTGCTGGTCACCACCTTCTCTTTTGGCACCTTGTTCCTTATCGTTCCTCCAGCTTAGTCCTCACAGATGGGTTGTGCACCTCTTCCTGCAGCATGAAGACTGGACCAATCAAATTTCAGCTCCTCTGGAATCAGGCAACCAGGCATCCCTGAAGCTCCAGTGTGTCCAGTCTTCATGCAGCAGGAAGACGTAGTGAGTCTAGCTGGGCTCACTAGTTTTAGGGTTTAGTATACCCTTGCTTTTCCTTAGCTACCCTTTTAATGCTTAATTTTTGTCCTATTAGGACTTCTTTTTATTTCTCCTTTCAGAGGTTCCTGTTTCTTTAAATCTCAAATTGTTATTTGAGCACTCTGTGCGGGGGGAGGGAGGACCTGTGGAAGGTCTCTCTCTTGCTCAGCCTATGCCGCCTTTATCTGCTTGACTGTCTGTGTCTCTTTATTGGGATCTCTGCCCCAGGGTTTTTCGGGGCAGAGCTCCTCTATTGCCGGTACAGCGGTTACTCTCCAGGGCATTGGGAGACAGCTGATTCCCTGTCGGTAAGTTTTTGGCGGCTGGAGGCGGTCAGAGCCGGTCCTGTCAGGCTCCCGCGCCTCTGCCCGGCCTTACTGGAGTTTTCTTTTTCCCCTTTTCGTTTGGTCGTGCTTGTCGGTGTTTCTCGGGCAGCCTACGCGCCGGCGGGACTTTGGGGATCGGGCGACTACCAGGGTTTTTGGTCTCCGGCGGTTTCTCCTGCGGGGGTTAAAAGCGCGCCAAAGTCCTCTTGCTATCAGCGGCCATTTTAGCTTCCCCGGTCTTGTCAGCGTGGTTTACACGCGGCGCTGTTCCTACCTTTAGCGATTGATTTTCCTTTATTGCCTTTATTTTCCTTTATTTTCTTGGCTCCCTTCAGCTGTTTTCTTTTAGTTGATCCCTTTCCTTCGCGTTATTTTGTCCCGCGGTTAAAGGGCGGGGGGGGGGGGGGGTTTGCGATTCCCTCTCTCTCTCTTCTGTCTCTTTTTTGCGGGTCTCCCGGTTTTTTCTTTTAAGCAGTGTGTGCTTCTGTACTTAAGTTTCCTTTCAGGGGTCATTTAAAAAAAAAAAAAAAAAAAAACCACTGAGAAGGACAGCGCCTTTGACAGGGGTGAGAGCAACTGTGCTTGGGTTCTCTCTCTGCTCTTCTACTTCTCATGGGCGCCCAGTTCCCACTTTGTGTGCTGGTTCTGCTGGGTTATCAGCCTTTCTTTTCACTCTCACCGATAAGGGACATTTCTTTCCCGCCTACTCTCGGGGTCAGGGCGTGCCCATGCCCGCGGGATCCATTTGTCTGATTTGTGGATCTCGGAGGAGTACAGTTTCTGACACAGGCGTCTGTCAGCGCTGTACTTCGGTGTCGCTCACCATGGAGCAGCACCTCGAGAGTTCATTGCCAGCAGTGGCGCAGTCCGGTTCCGCGGCGGTGAACTTGGAGTCGCCGCTGGAGGGACCCTCGGGGCTTCCTTCCACGGGCTCCTTGGCTTCTGGGGGGCAAATGGACCTCGGGGGGTTTTGCCCTTGGAGGAGTTTTCTCCCGATTTTGTCTTGTTGATGCATCAGGCATTTTGCCGTAGGCGCCAGAGCTTGGACGCTGCTCCTCCATTGGTGCCACGGGGATTGGCTCCCGCCTCGGCGGTGGAGAGTCAGTTTCCCGGGCTCAAGGCCCCCAAGCGACAACGTCTGCACGACTCCTTTCAGACAGAGACTGAATGGCCTGAAGGTGATGATCCTGATCTCGACCATGAGGCGGAAGGGGAGGCCTTGGAGGAAGGCGAGCTCCCTGAACCGGAAGATCAGGCAAAGATTATTCGGGTTTTCAGGCGGGAGGAGTTGCCCGTTCTTGTTTCAGAGGCGCTCCAGACTCTAGGTTTGGCTCCGACTCCGCCGATAGAAGAGGCGGACGGCGTGGATCCCATTATTCAGGCGGTTCGGCAGACTAGCGTGGTTTTCCCCATGCACAAGGTTATTGATCAGATGATCCAGTCCAAATGGGATACTCCTGAATCAGGCCTCAAAGGGGTAAAGGTTATGCGTCGGCTCTACCCTATGTCGGACACCGATCTGGAGTGTTTTCGTTCGCCTAAGGTGGATGCGGCCGTCTCGGCGGTGACTAAAAAGACCACGATTCCCGTAGAAGGCAGTGCAGCCTTGCGCGAGCCGCAGGACCGGAAGATGGACAGTCTATTGAAACAGTCGTTTGAGGCAGATGCCATGGCGTTACAGGCCTCGGTTTGTGGGGCTTGGGTAGCACATGCCTGTCTGCGCTGGGTTCAGCGGCTTCAACAATCGTCCTCCGTAGAGGCCGACATGTTAGGTGAGCTTCACCGCTTGGAATCGGGGTCGGCATATTTGGCGGATGTTCAGTATGATCTCATCAGAGCCCTCTCTAATAGCATGGCGTCCGTGGTAGCGACACGTCGAGCTCTTTGGTTGAAGAATTGGGCGGCGGATGGGTCGTCCAAGTCGCGTCTGGGCAGATTACCCTTTAAAGGTCGGCTGCTCTTTGGTGAGGATTTGGATAAGTTGGTCAAGGATTTGGGTGAGTCCAAGGGCGGCCGCCTGCCAGAGGACCGTGCCAAGCGAGGACGGCCGCTGCCAGCGGTTCGGGGGCAGTTTCGGGACTTTCGTAGGTTTCGATCGCCCCGTTCTGGAGGGTTCCAGCGTGGCCGATATTTTTCAAGGACCTCAAGCTTTCGAGGTTTTCGCGGAGCCAGTAGGGGCTTTGCGACCACAACCCCTGCGTCTACTCGCAAGCCCCAATGAAGGGCAGCGGGCCTCGGCGGAGATTCCAGTGATCGGGGGGCGTCTTCGATACTTTCTCTCCGCTTGGGCCCAGATCACCTCCGATCAGTGGGTTTTGGACATCGTCCGGGACGGGTATGTCCTGGACTTGGCCAGGCCCGTCCTCGATTCCTTTGTGGCGTCTCCCTGCCGGGGAGCTCGAAAGACAGCTCACGTTCGCCAAACCCTCGATCGCCTACTCCAGCTGGGGGCGGTAGTTCCCGTACCGCCGGCGGAGTATGGTATCGGAAGGTACTCCATTTATTTCGTGGTGCCAAAGAAGGGTGGCGACCTTCGCCCCATTTTGGATCTCAAAGGGGTGAACCGCTGTCTGCGGGTACCCCACTTTCACATGGAGACCCTTCGGTCAGTGCTGGTCGCCGTCCGCAAGGGCGAGTTCCTCACTTCCCTAGATCTCACGGAGGCTTATCTTCATATCCCGATTCGGGAGGATCAGCAAAAGTACCTCCGATTTGCCGTGCCGTGGGGTCATTTCCAGTTCCAGGCATTGCCCTTCGGTCTCGCTACCGCGCCGAGGGTGTTCACCAAAATCATGGTGGTAGTCGCGGCGGCCTTGCGCAAGGAAGGCGTGCTTGTCCATCCTTATCTAGACGACTGGTTGATTCGGGGGAAGTCTCGCGAGGAGAGCATGGCAGCGACGTCCAAGGTCGTGGCGCTATTGCAGTCTCTCGGCTGGGTCGTCAACACGCGCAAGAGCCATCTGGTTCCGACGCAGAGTTTGGAGTACTTAGGCGTACAGTTCGATACTTGCGGGGGAGCGGTTTTCCTTCCCGACCGCAGGGTGTTGACGCTCCAGTCTCTCGTCCGTCGGTTTTCGACAGAACCCCGCTCCTTCGGCGTGGCTATACCTTCAGTTGCTGGGAACGATGGCGGCTTCCCTGGAGGTCGTGCCTTGGGCTCGCTTTCACATGCGTTCCCTTCAGAGAGCCTTGCTCCGTCGCTGGTCCAACCAATCGGATTCCCTGAACAAACGACTTCCTTGCCCCCTGACGGTACGGCGAGATCTTCAGTGGTGGCTGCGACGGTCGTCGCTCCGAGCGGGAATGCCTCTGGAGCAACCGCGCTGGCTTCCGCTTCTGACGGATGCTTGTCTGTCGGGCTGGGGCGCCCACTGCGCCGACCGGTTCGTTCAGGGTCTCTGGTCTCCGGAGGAAAGCGGCTGGTCCATCAATCGCCTGGAACTTCGAGCAGTGCGGTTGGCCTTGCAAAGTTTCGAAGCCCTGATAGCCTCTCGGGCAGTACGGGTGCTCTCCGACAATGCAGCGACAGTCGCGTACATCAACAGACAGGGCGGCACCGGCAGTGTCGGCTTGGAGGCGGAGGCTCGGCTGTTGTTCGAGTGGATCGAGCCTCGG
Source organism: Ichthyophis bannanicus (assembly GCA_033557465.1). Lineage (NCBI taxonomy): Eukaryota > Metazoa > Chordata > Amphibia > Gymnophiona > Ichthyophiidae > Ichthyophis > Ichthyophis bannanicus. The sequence continues at coordinate 920,722,543 of CM066032.1, read as the reverse complement.
CTACCAGCCATCTCGGCAGCGCACATTGCCGGGAAAGACAATGTGACGGCCGACTTTCTCAGCAGGGTTCAGGTGGATCCCGGCGAATGGGAGCTCAACCCGCAGGTATTCACGCAGCTGGTTCAGTGTTGGGGCCAGCCAGTTATGGACCTGATGGCCACGTTTCACTCAGCAAAAGCGGCTCGCTTCTACAGTCGTCGACGGGAGCCGATGTCAGAAGGTCTCGATGCCCTGTTACAGACGTGGCCCTCCTCGGGTCTTCTTTACGTGTTTCCTCCGTGGCCTCTGGTGGGGCGCGTGATTCAGCGCATCGAGGCCCACCGGGGCCAAGTACTTTTGATAGCCCCGGATTGGCCTCGACGTCCGTGGTATGCCGATCTGATGAGATTGGTAGACGGCTCTCCGTGGCGGCTGCCGCTAGCTCCGGATCTCTTGTGTCAGGGTCCTCTACGCATGCCACAAGTGGGGAGATTCTCTCTTACGGCCTGGCTATTGAAAGGGCGCGGCTGAGAAAACGCGGTTATTCCAAGTCTGTCGTGGCAACCCTGTTACAAGCACGCAAGAGCTCCACTTCTCTGGCCTATGTCCGAGTGTGGCGCATCTTTGAGGATTGGTGCTCTCGCCGTCAGGTTCGAGCCGCTACAGCCTCAATCCCCGTGGTTCTTGATTTTCTGCAAGATGGGTTTGCTAAAGGTTTGGCTGCCAGTTCTTTGCGAGTGCAGTTGGCGGCGCTCTCCTGCTACCGAGGTAAGGTTCACGGCGTGTCGCTGGGGGCCCATGTCGATGTCGTTCGCTTCTTGCGGGCCGTCTCTCGGCTGCGGCCGGTCCGCAGACCTTCTGTGCCTTCCTGGGATCTCAACTTGGTTTTGCGGTCTCTCACTGCGGCTCCTTTTGAGCCTCTTTCTCATAGTTCGGTAAAGGATTTGACTCTTAAAACGGTGTTCTTAGTAGCGATTTGCTCGGCGCGGCGTATCTCCGAACTTCAGGCACTCTCTTGTAGGGAACCTTTCTTATCTTTCTCGGCCCAGAAAGTCGTTCTGCGGCCGGTGCCTTCCTTTTTGCCTAAGGTATCCTCTCCTTTCCACGTGAATCAAGTGGTTTCGCTCCCAGTATTTCCGGCATCGGGGGAGCACGCCTCTGATCGCGGTTTTAGTCGCTTGGACCTTAAGAGGGTTCTTCGGCGATATTTGAAAGTTACCAGTGAATTTCGTAAATCGGATCATTTATTTGTACTGTTTGGCGGGCCTCGCAAAGGTGAGGCTGCGGCGAAAGCCTCCATTGCTCGGTGGATTAAAGAGGCGATTGGCTCGGCCTATCTGTTGCACGGTCGGCTACCGCCGGTTGGTTTGCGCGCCCATTCCACCAGGGCGCAGGCTGCGTCCTGGGCGGAGTTTAGTTTTGTATCTCCGGAAGAGATATGTAGGGCGGCAACGTGGTCTTCTCTTCACACCTTCAGTAAGCACTATAGACTTGATGTCATGGCGGCGGGCGATGCACGTTTCGGATCTTCTGTTCTGCGTGCCGGTTGGAAGAATCCCACCCGTTAGGCTGCTTTGTTACATCCCATCTGTGAGGACTAAGCTGGAGGAACGATAAGGAAATAGTAATTACACTTACCTGGTAATTGTAGTTCCTTGAGAGACGACAGCTTAGTCCTCCTGCCCTCCCTATATTCTATTTTTAGAGTGGCACGCCTTGGGTTCAGACGTACGTGCTTCCAGGTGAGTGTCCTTTCTTAGTTCTTGGGCTTCGCTGTCATTCCTTTCTCTCTCTCTCGCTATCGGCTTATGCTGTGGCAGGAGCGGGACGTTCTGTATCTGTGGCTTTAGTTCGCTTAACAGTAAAAAAAAAAAAAAAAAAAAAACCAACAACATAGGAACTTCAACTAACGGAACCTTTTAAAGGTTAGCTCTTTCTTGAGTTTGCTTTGACAATAGGTCACTGGAGCTTCAGGGATGCCTGGTTGCCTGATTCCAGAGGAGCTGAAATTTGATTGGTCCAGTCTTCATGCTGCAGGAAGAGGTGCACAACCCATCTGTGAGGACTAAGCTGTCGTCTCTCAAGGAACTACAATTACCAGGTAAGTGTAATTACTATTTCTCATTTGGATTTTGGGGTTCTGTTCTGTCTTAGTTTTCTTAGTAGAGACCAGGACAGTATTTGAATTCAAGAAAGCATGGGACAAACACAGAATATCTCTAAAGGAGAAAAAGGGACTATAGTAGTTGGTATGGAAGGGCAGATTGGATAGGTCATGTGGTCTTTTTCTGCTGTCATGTTTCTATGTTTCTATCTATCCCATTGCACCTTTAGTATATGTTCTGGCAGATCTTCCTCCACTGCTATCCTGCTTTCAGTCTGTGTACCTCAGGGCTATGTCTTGGCACCTTCTTTTTTCTTTCTATACATACTCCCTTAGTGCCTTGATCTCCTTTCATGGATTTCAGTACCATCTTTATGCTGATGACATTTCATATCTACCTTTGTACCTGAAATCTCTCTAGGGATCCAGGACTGTATCTCAACCTGCTTGTCTGGCATTACTGCTTGGATGTCCCACTGCCAACTCAAATTTAAATGGCTAAGAAGGAGCTCCTTATCTATCCTCTTAAACCCACCTCTCCCCTTCTTTCTTTCTTTCTGTGGTTTACTCTACCATTCTCTTGGTGTCCTCTGCTCGCAAACTTGATGCCATCTTTGACTCTTCTCTCTCTTTCTCTGCACACATCCAACAAATAGTGACAACCTATCTCTTCTTTCTCTATAGCATCAACAAAATTCATCCCTTCCTTTCTGAACACATTATCAAGACCATTATATGGAAGGGCAGACTAGATAGGCCATGTGGTCTTTTTCTGCCTCCATGTTTCTATGTTTCTACACTCTCTAGTTTATCTATGTTTTATCTACTGGAACAGACTACTTGAGTTGGTATGTCAGGCTAAAACCCCACTTCTTCGAGCTACATTTGGATCCTGACCCCTTTATTTTCCCGTTTACCAAGCTTGTGTGTTATAATCATTTTCCCTTTGTTCTACCCTAGTCCCCTGTTAGTTGTATGTGTCTGTCTTGGATAGACTGTGAACTCCTTTGAGCAGGGTCTGTTTCTTAAATATTTGTGCCTAGTGCAGCATGCATCTTGTAGTGCTATACAAATGTTAAATAGTAGTAGCATTACTAATAATGGTAGTAATGTAATAATGGACTTTGTTTACCATCTGGGATCACATGAATTTTCAGTGGCTAAAATGTGGTCGCACTGGGAAAACGTTTGGGAAGCACTGGTCTTGGCTTCTTAAACTTTTACATTTTGCAGGCAGGCAGGCAGGCAGGCAGGACCAGGCCACAGATGCTCCTGTTCTTGCTTTAGCACTACATCCTTCTCCTCCCCCCTCCCCAGTACACTGCCTCTCAATCCCTGCCTGCCTTGTGCTATTGGGCAAATGCAAATGTGGTTTTGCAGCCTTTCTACAACTGGCACGTTGCCCTTGCTGCTGCTGTTGCTGCATGTGATGCTCGCATACTTGAGTAAAAACCTTTGCTGTTCTAGCTTCCTATCTATTTTATATTTTTTTTAGATAACCACTGGCATTCCTTGTGGCCTTGGGCAAGTCACTTTACCCTCCATTGCCGCAGAAAAAAGGTCTGGCATTCTACTTCCAGTCACACCTTGCCAAGAAAACCCAGGGGCTGCTGAGTCACTAGAAGTTGCTATTGACTCAATGGCATCCCGCCCCCCCCCCTCCCCACCCACAAATGAATATAATGAATATAAGAGATATATACAGGGTGGCCCAAAAAAAGTGAGAACATCTCATAAATTAAAAGTTTAAATAGTTTACTTATTTACCTTTTTTAGCTATATAATGTCTTTATTTCGACAATTTCTGGTCACCATCTTTTTTAAAAATAATTTGTCAATCATTTACATCTGTCTTTTTGAATTTTTAAATAATTTATATGCTACGAGATGTTCTCACCTTTTTTTGGGCCACCCTGTATATGTAAACATTTCACCATCCTCCACCTTACCCTTTGCCCCCCCCCCTCCTCCTCAGATGAAAGTCAAATTACACCTATGCTCAGCACCCTCATTCCCTGTCTTCAAATGAGAGATCAGCTATGTTCTCTGGACTTAAAGGATGCCTTTACACACATACAGATACATTCCAGTCACAGGAAGCATCTGCGATTAATCATAGGGAAAGCACCACTACCAATACCGCATGCTGCTCTTTGCTCATATCAGCTCTTCACCTCTTCACAAAATGTCTTACATTATGTTGCATCATGTCTACAGACTGCATGTATATGCATTTCCCTACTTGTACAATTGGCTGGTCCAGAGCACATCTCAGGAAGAGGTTTGCTGCTTGGTGTAATGGAAAGACCCTGGATCCCTTCATTTCTCCCATACAAAAATTGCTTGAGTACCTTCTACATATATCAGAATCAGATCTAAAGATTAACTCAATAAGGGTTCACCTCAGTGCCATTGATGCATATCACCATCATGTAGATGGTAAACCTATCTCTCTACAGCCTTTAGTTAGTTGCTTCATGCAGGGCTTGCTTCTATTGCAATCTCCTATCAAGCTGCCCATAGTCTCATGGGATCTCAAGAATCCATGAGTGCAATCATCCAGGTGCTGGAGTTAGTAGCCTTCGTCATAAAGTACCCCAAGCCAAATCTATGCCAGTCACCTCTATAGGAATTCACTAGAGCTCTGAAAGACATGACTCAGCAAAAGCCTTTCTATCTCTAGAAAGTCTCACCAGGTAGGTTACCATAGTGGAGAAAGTTCAAAGGAGTCAGCAGATATCACAGTGGAACATCTTGAGATTGTTGGAGCACATGGCCTCATCTATGCTCATGGCATGTCTCAGAATGAGACTGGTTCAATGGACCCTGAGCATGCAGTCGACACAGGCCACTCAAGGCTGAGGTATCCTTTCTGTCACTGTTCACTCTGCAACTCTTGTTTTGATGGATGGCCTATTCCAATCTGACCAAAGGGATTCCTTTCCAAATTCCTTCCTATCAAAAGGTGCTAATGACAGAAGCAGCCAAACTGGGGTGGGGAGCCCATGTAGATGAGTTTCACACTCAGAGTTTATGGTTCTCCCAAGGGAAACTTAATAAGATCAATTTCATGGAATTGAGAGCAATATAGAATGCTCTAAAGCAGTGGTTCTCAACCTGTGGGTCGCGACCCCCACGGGGGTTGCCACAGGATTCAGCGGGGGTCGCCTCACTCCGCTGTTAAAAAAACAAAACAAAACAAAACAAAAACCCCTCACAAGTTGCTGCCACTGCCGAGTCCGCTTCTCGGCAGCAGCAAACTGACAGACTCCAATCTTCTGCAGCCGCGCCTCCCTGCCTCTTAGGGAACCGCGGCTGTGCCTGTGAGTGAAGCCGTTGCGGAGCCTTTCTGTCTCTCGATGGGCTCTGTGCAGCATTGTCCCGCTTCCAAAGGAAGTTGTTTACCACAGAGGGGAGAGACAGTGCGGGTTAGGATTATAATGGGCAGATGGGGGGTTAGGACTGGTAATGGGTTGATTAGGGAAGGCTAGGACTGGGAATGGACTGATCAAGGGGGGGTTGGGACTGGTAATGTGCTGATAGGGGGTAGGACTAGTAATGGACTGATGGGGGGCTAGCATTGGAAATGAGTGAATCGGGGAGGTTAAGAGTGGAAAGGCTGATTAGAGGAGACTAGCACTGGTAATGGGGTTGAGGAGGGACTAGCACTGGAAATGAGCTGATTAGGGGAGGCTAGGACTGGCAATGAGCTGATGGGAGAGGTTATGACTGAAAATGGGTTGATTAGAGGAGGCTAGGACTGGTAATGGGCTGATGGGGGGGTAGGACTGGTAATGGGCTGATTAGGGGAGCCTAGCACTGGTAATGGGGTTGAGGAGTGACTAGCACTGGAAATGAGCTGATTAGTGGAGGCTAGCACTGGTAATGGGGTTGAGGAGGGACTAGCACTGGAAATGAGCTGATTAGGGGAGGCTAGGACTGGTAATGAGCTGATGGGGGGTAGGATTGGTATTGGGCTGATTAGGGGAGGCTAGCATTGGTAATGGGGTTGAGGGGGGACTAGCACTGGAAGCGAGCTGATTGGGGGCTTCGACTGGGAATGGGCTGATTGTGTGAAGGGGAGGATAGAGCTGCTGGCCCTGGACGAAAACTGGGGGCTAAGGTTACAAATGGGCTGATATGAGGGGATGGGAGAATGGAACTGGAAGGGAGTGGATCTGAGAGGGGCTGCCATGATATTTGTACTAGAAGGGACTGGTCAGTGGGGAAGGAGGGGGGACTGGAAGGGAATGGACACCAGTGGCAGTCATGGGAATGCAAGTTGACATTGGAAGGTGCTGGGAGTGAGGACTGGAAAGGGGCTGATACTGGGGAGGGTAACTGGGACTGGAAATAGGCTGATGGAAAGAAGTGAAGAAAACAAAAGAAGAGATAGGAAATGGCAGATGGACCATAGACCACAGAAAGGGAGCTAAGAGAAGACAGGAAAGCAGAAGCCTCAGATCCGGACCAGCATGATCGGAGAATAAATTGGTCAGACAACAAAGGTAGAAAAAATAATTTTATTTCATATTAGTGATTTGACTACAAAATCATAATTTTGAAATCAAATATTGTTACTTGTTGTGGTTTAAATAAGTAAAATTTATAAATAAAAACATATTGCAAAGACCTATAATATATTAATAATTCAACAAATTATTACAGCGACAATGCGTTAACGATAAAGGAAGAGAGACGCATTTGATTTTATCATTGGGGGTCACCACAAGTTGACCAATGGTAAAAGGGGTCACGGTACAAAAAAGGTTGAGAACCACTGCTCTAAAGGCTTTCAGAGATCAGCTGATCAAGTCAAATTGTGGTGATCTGAATGGACAACCAAGTAGCCATGTATTACATCAACAAAAAAGGAAGGAATAGGGTTGTATCTCCTTTGTTGGGAAACAACCATAAGAATATAAGATAGGCCATATTGGGTAAGACAAAGGTCCATCAAGCCCAGTATCCTGTTTCCAACAGTGGCCAATCTAGGTCATACGTACCTAGCAGTTTCCCAAAAGACACAGGTTCCACAATGCTTGTACTGGGTCAAGCACTAATATCTTGGGTCCCTATTTAATAATGGTTTATGCACCTTTCCTCCAGGAACTTGTTCAAACATTTTTTAAACCCAGCTACAATAACAGCTTTTACTACATCCTCCGGTAACAAATTCCAGAGTTTGATTACACATTGAGTGAAAAAATATTTTCTTTTATTAGTCTTAAACAGTTTACCCTGTAGCTTCATTGCATGTCCCCTACTCTTTCTATATTCTGATAATGTAAACAATCGATCTATGTTTACCCGTTCCACTCCGTTCATTAATTTATAGACTTCTATCATATCTCCCCACAGCCGTCTCTTTTCAAGGTTAAAGAGCCCTAACCTTTTTAGTCTTTCTTCAAAAGGGGTATCCTTCCATCCCCTTTACCATTTTGGTGGCTCTTCTCGGAACCTTGTCTAATAACGCTATATCCTTTTTAAGATACGGCGACCAGAATTGCACACAATATTCAAGGTGCAGTCTCACCATGGAACGATATAGAGGCATTATAATATCCTTTGTTTTATTTTCCATTCTTTTCCTTATGATACCTAGCATTCTATCTGCTCTCTGGGCTGCCGCTGCACACTGGGCGGAGGGTTTTAACATGTTATCCACAATCTTTTTCCTGGGTGGCGGTTCCTAATGTGAAACCTTGCACCATGTAACCATAGTTTGGGTTGTTCTTCCCTAGGTGTATAACTTTGCACTTGTCCACATTAAATTTCATCTGCCACTTTGATGCCCAGTCTTCCAATTTATCAAGATCCTCTTGCAATTTTCCACAATCCTCTTGGGTTTTAACAACTTTAAATAGTTTTGTGTCACCTGCAAATTTGATAACCTTACTCATTATTCCCTTTTCCAGGCCATTTATGAATATGTCAAAAAAGCAGCGAACCCAGCACTGATCCCTGGGGTACACCACTATTCACCTTTCTCTATTGGGAAAATTGGCCATTTAGCCATACCCTCTGCTTTCTATCTTTTAACCAGTTCCCGATTCACAATAGTACACTGCCTCCTATCCCATGACTCTTTAGTTTTGCCAAAAGTCTCTGATGAGGGACTTTGTCAAGGGCTTTCTGAAAGTCCAAATACACTATATCAACCGACTCACCTTTGTCTACCTGTTTATTCACACCTTCAAAAAAAATAACAGATTTGTAAAACAAGATATTCCTTGTCTAAATCCATGTTGGCTGTCTCCCATTAAGCCATGATTATCTACATGTTCAGCAATTTTGTTCTTTATGATGGTTTCTACCATTTTTCCCGGTACTTACATCAGGTTCACCAGTCTGTAGTTTCCCGGATCACCCCTGGAACACTTTTTAAAAATTGGTGTTACGTTCACCATCCTCCAATCTTCAGGTATTACTGATGATTTTAATGATAGTTCATATATTACTAATAGCAGGTCCGCAATCTCATATTTCAGTTCTTTCACACCCTTGGATGTATATCATCCGGTCCAGGTGATTTGCTACTCTTCAGTTTATCAAATAGTTGTAATACATTTTCCCGATGCATCAATATTTCCTTCAATTCTTCCACACCTTTAAATACCACTTCAGTCATGGGTAACATCCCTACATCTTCCTCAGTAAAGACCGAAGCAAAGAATTTATTCAGTCTCTCCGCTATCGCCTTGTCGCCTCTTAGTGCCCCTTTAACCCCTCTATCATCTAATGGACCAACTGACTCTCTCACAGGTATTTTGAAGAATGTACTTGAAAAAGTCTTTATTACACATTTCTACTTCTGCAGCAAGCTTCTTCTCAAATTCTCCCTTTGCCAGCCTTATCAATGTCTTGCATTTAACTTGCTAGCGCATGTGCTGTTTCCAGTTTTCGTCATTTGGCTCTTCTTTCCATTTCCTGAAAGATGCTTTTTTGGCAACAACAGCCTCTCTGACCTCACCTTTAAACCATGCTGGCAGTTTTTTGGACTTCTTTCCACTTTTCTTAAAGCTTGGAATACAGCTGGTCTGGGCTTCCAAGATAGTATTTTTCAACAACACCCAAGCTTGATGTAAGTCTTTAACCTTTGCAACTGCTCCTTTTAGCTTTTTCTTAACTATTTTCCTCATTTTATCACAGTCTCCCTTTCGAAAGTTAAAAGGTAGTACTGTGAATTTCCTTACCATCCCTCCTCCACTAATTAAATCAAATGTGATCATGCTATGATCACTATTGCCAAGTGGCCCCAACACCCTTATCTCTTGCACCAGATCTGGTATTCCACTAAGGACTAGGTCCAATATGGCTTCCCCTCTGGTCGGTTCATGAGCCAGCAGCAGTCATTTATTTCATCTAGAACTTTATCTCCCTAGCATGTCCTGCCGTGACACTGATCCAGTCGATACCGGGGTAATTGAAATCACTCATTATTATTACTGTGCTGTAATGTTTGTTAGCTTCCTTGATTTCTTTGAGCATTTCATAATCCATTTGTTCATTCTGGCCAGGCAGTCGATAGTACACCCCCACTGCCATCACCTTTCCCTTTTTACATGGAAGTTCAATCCATAGAGATTCTACAGCAAATTTTGTTTCCTGCAAAACTTTAATCCTTTCTGACTCAATGCCCTCTCTAACATAGAGTGCAACCCCTCCACCAATTTGATCAGTTCTATTATCACGATATAGATTGTACCCAGGTATCACAGTGTCCCACTGGTTGTCCTCCTTCCACCATGTCTCTGAGATTCCAATCATATCTAACCTCTCATTTAGTGCTATATATTCTAACTCTCCCATCTTATTTTTTAGACTTCTAGCATTTGCATACAAGCATTTTAGAGACTATATTTTATTCATATTAATCTGGCTATTGGTAGGCATGGGTAATTTGGAATCTTTAACACTAGAAGCCTCAAAGTGCGTCAATTGACACAAATGCATCTTCAAAGTTATATACCAGCGCCAGTGCTAGAACCATGTCAGTCATGTTCCATGACTTTGTTAGCAAGGTCAAGATGTTCAAATATGTGCATCGAAAATTAATGACAGATGCACCACCTAGCGGGAAAATGAATTTATACTTAGAAGCCCCAAAGTAAGTCAACTGACACACTCAATTGTCTTGGATGCATCAATTGACGTACTTTGGGGCTTCTAGATGTAAATTCATGTTCCCGCTAGGTGGCCCATCTCAATCACTGTTTACAGTTTTACACCGACATTATAAACAATAAACACACGATGATGTCACATACTGCACGTATTTAACAAATAAGTAACTTCACATTAATTCACATCTGCATTTCATGCTAAACGCAGTCATCATGATAATGCCTCAATTGATGCACTTTGGGGTTTCTAGGTAAAATTCCTTTTGGGGCTTCTAGTGTTAAGCTCTGTCTGCTCCATACTCAAGGGCATTTGGGTTACTTTACTCTCTTTTGGTAATATCCTTCAAGGATACATTCTTCTGAACTATGCGCTCTTGGGCGAGCAGCCTGGTTCCATCCCAGTTAAGGTGAAGCCCATCCCTTCGGAAGGGTCTGTATTGTCTGCTGCTTTATTTTTGAGGATTGGTCGGATGGTTGCCTGCTTGAGTGCAAGGGGCATATATCCTTGTGTTAGGGAGGAGTTTATTATCTTGTGGATAAATTGAAGAAGCTCATCTTTGGCTGATTTGATCCATCTTACTGGGCATGGATCAGTGGGTGCTGTATCGGCATTTAGCTCAGCGATGGTGCATGCAACTTGAATAGTCATGGGTATGTGAAACTCGCCCCATTTATGTGTGGGTGAGGATAATGGTGTTCTTAATGGTCCAATTGTGGTAAGTCCTTTACTATGTTTAGGAGGGGCCTGAGCCTGGCAAGAAGGAAGTTTGCAAAGGCTTGAGGGAGGATTGTGTCTTCTGTAGTCTGGGATGGATCCTGCATCAGTGTGTGTACAATCTCAAAGAGCTCTCTTGGTTTATTGCTTGATCTTAATATGAGGTTGGCATGATACTCTTATTTGTGTTGGTTGATTATGTTGTTGTATTCCTGTTGTTTTATTTGATATTGTTTTAATGTGGTTGCTGTTTTGTTTTGTCTGCAACGCCGTTCCAGTTTTCATAGAGTTTTTTTTGCTTCCCTTATATGCACAGATTACCAGGGAGCTGATGAGGTTCTTAATGTTGTGCGATAGTGGTTGGTTTGTGGGGGAGCTCTAGTCGCTGCAACAATGGTGGTGTTCCATGTTCCAATAGCCTCTTCTAGACTGGTGAAATCTTGTGGTAGTTTATGGAGGGTTGCTTTCAGGAACTGTTCTTTATCAAAACCTTTGAATCTTCTTTCTGCCTGAGGTGTATTCTGTGTTGTTATTTGGAGTGGGGTATGCAGTTTGAAGTGAATAGCATGATGGTCCGACCAGGGTATCGGTATGACTTGGTGGGGCATTACGTTGTTATCTTTAAGGAAGTTTTTCGGCACAAATATGTGGTCTGGGGTGGTGCCTAGTCGGTGAGAGGCACCTGTGTGTAGCAGTGCAAATTGCAGAGCTTCCAATGCTTTGAGAAAAGCTGTTGAATCTTTGTTGGGTACCGAGCTGAGGTTTGTGAGCAGAATTATTTGCACACACTGTTTCAAATATGGTGGATAATTCTTCGTCAGTGGCCTTGGGGGACCTGTATGTAAGGCAAATGGAAAGGTGCCTATTTTCTTTGGTTAATATATTGCAGTGATCTGTGCTTATCGACTTGGAGGTTTTGAGGTTTAGATTGGATCTAGCTAGTACTAGCACCCCTCCACCTCTTTTATTGATCTTGGGACAGCTGTATGATGTGTGGGTGCTAGGTGTGACTTGGCTTATGATGATCTGGTCAGTGTCTTTCAGCCAGGTTTCAGTGATGCAGAGGATGTCTGCTTGGTGTGATTGGAGGTAGTCTATAATTTTGTTGGTTTTGTTACATATAGATTAATGAGTACTATGTTGATCGGGGGCTCTATATGGGCTGTTTGTGGTGGCTGGTGGCGTATGGTGCTGGTTGTATTATTATAACTATAGTATTTCTTTTGTTTGAGTGACGGAAGGTATTGTGCCATGTGGGTTGTTGTTGTAGTAGGAATACTGATGAGTGGATAATGGCTGTGGGTGTTATGGCGGTAGTATGGAAAGCCTTTGTGCGGTGCAGAAGGTGAATCAGGATCAGAAAGGTGGTATATATATTTAGGGTGTTTGGTTTGTTTTTCTTTTGAGCCATAGGGTGTGGTTTGGGAAACTGGAGGGTGAGTTGGGAGGTTAATGGTATCGCTTTTGTATCTAGAGAAGTTTAGTTCTATCAAATCCACCAGTAATGGGAGAGTTACTCTCAGGTAGGGTTAATGAATGCTGGGAGGAATCTGAGGTGGTTATAGAAGAGCAAGTTGGTTAGATCATTAAAGAGATGAAGGCTACTATATGTCGTTTGATAAAATATCTTTAGTTAATATGCAGCTAATTAGGGAGGAAACGGCGATTTTTTAAAATATAAGTTAGTACATGTTCAACAATGTTGAAGAAAATGGCAGTTAGATTAATATTGAACAGGATGTCACCTGAAGACTAATCGATCAATCTTGAATATTCCTTTTGAAACTTAATTGATTGAACAAATGGTGCATAAACAATTGGAGACATTTTTTTACAGAAGAGTTAGATATATTGTAGAAGTCAATGTGGCTTTCGGCATGATCATAGCACTAAAACTTTGTTACATGCTTTATTAGATGATTTCTTGAAAGGATTGTAGTTATAGTCGAAAAAGTATCCTTTGTTTATAGATCTATCTGCAGCATTTGACCGTGTGAATCATCAGATTCTATTCGTATGACTTCTACAGTATGGAATTCGTAGAAAGATATTTAGATGGTTCTGTTCATACCTCACAGGGTATGAATGTAAGGTTTTTGTACCCTGAAGTGAATCACACTGGTTTCTAGTTCAAACTAGGGTTCCACAGGGATCAGCATTATCAGCTTCACTATTCAACATATACAGCATCTGGTACCATTTTGCTGTCTGTTGGAGTCCTTGCAGATAAATTATAAAGATATATGCTGATGATATTTTGTTATATGCCCCTCTTGAGGATATTAACCAGCTAATTAATATAAGTATAAACAATTTTTTCCTATCATTACGCAGTGGCTACAGGAAAATGATGCATCTATTAATTTTATGAAGACAGAGAGGATGATAATTTCAAGGAGGAAATTAGCAAAAGTATCTAAGATTGGGTAAGAGAGATTTCTATTAAATGAGAAGTAAGGTATATGAGGGTGGTGGTCAATTCAGCTCCATCCTTTAAATCACAGATTAAAGGTGTAATTTGTGCTGCCTTTTATAAAATGAGCGTAATCTGGGGATTGAAGTTATGGTTACCTCAAGAATTATTTATGCAACTGGTTCAAATCACATTACCATGTATAGACTATTGTAATTTATTATACATTGGCCTGCCAGAAATATATATTCATGAATTACAAATGGGTACAAAATCAGCTCGAATGATATATGAGTTGCGTAAATTTGACCATACATCGATTTATTTACAACAGTTGCATAAGTTATCAATGAAGTAATCTAGTGAATGTTTGCTGCTAGCACACATGGCATGTATATCTGCCCTCATTCCCTCCAGATGTTCTATCATGAGATCCTGGGACCAAGTGAGCACACCAAAACCCAGCAGGACCTCAGGCTCACTCAATATGGGGGGGTAGGGGCGACTTTATGGTGGGGCGCCTGCTGCAGTGGCACAGAGCAGCCGTGCTGTGCCACCAAAATAGAGAGGGGTAATGCAGCATGTCCCTCTGTGACACCCACCCCACCTCTTGCCCTCCTTTCCCCAATTCTCTACATCCCCCCAGCCACAGGATGGGGTCTGCAATAGCACATCCAGTGCCATGCCCATATCTGGGCATCCTACTGATGCCTCAGGGATGCATATGTACTGCATGGGGGTAGATGTAGCCCCCCATCTCCTCAACATCTTCTGCCTCCATGTGGCTCCTCCTCTCATAAGAAAATAAGATATGCCATGCTGACTTAGATCAAGCTCCATCAAGCACAGTGGCCAATCCAGGTCACAAGTACCTGTCAGGATCCCAAAAAGGTATACAGATTCCATGTTGCTTATCCTGGGGTAAGCAGTGGATTTCTCTGGTCCTCTTTAATAATGGTTTATGGACTTTTCCTCCAGGAACTTGCGCAATCCTTTTTAAAATCCAGTTACATTAACAGCTTTTACTACATTCTTCGGTAATGAATTCCACGGTTTGATTATGCATTGAGTGAAAAAATATTTTCTCTTGTTGTTGTTAAGTGCCATCGAGTTGGTGTCGACTCATGGCGACCCTCTGGATAGTTGTCCTAAACTGTGTTCGATCTTCAGTCAGTCAGCTCATTGTTGACAGACTGGCACCCATAGCTACTGTTATTATATTGATCCATCTCATTGCTGGCCTTCCTCTTTTGCGCTGACCTTCTACCTTGCCTAACATGTTGTCTTTCTGTAATGATCTCTCTCTTTGTATATGTCCAAAGAATGAAAGTTGAAGTCTGGTCATCTGAGCTTCTAAAGAAAGCTTAGATTTGATCTCCTCTAGTAATGACTGGTTTGTTCTTCGGGCAGTCCATGGTATACATAGTATTCTTCACCAGCACCATAATTCAAAGGCATCGACTTTCTTCCTGTTTATCCTTTTCACTGTCCAACTTTCGCATCCATATGACGTTATTGAAAATACCATGGCTTGAACAAGTCTAATCTTTGAATGGATAGGCATCTCTGCTCTTGAGAATTTTATCTAGGTCCTTCATAGCCATTCTGCCAAGAGCAATGCATCGTCTGATTTCTTGACTGCTTGTTGCTTCTTTATTGATAGTTGATCCAAGTAGGTTAATGTTGTCCACTATTTCAATTTCTTCTCCAGCAACAATAAGCTTATTGATTTTGCCAGTTGTCAGGATCTTTGTCTTCTTTACATTAAGGTGCAGGCCCATTTTAAGACTGTTCCTTGATCTTGAGCAGCAAATGTTTCAGATAGTCTTTGCTTTCAGCCAGTCATGTGGTATCATCAACATAGTGAAGGTTGTTGATGAGTCTTCCACCAATCTTCACACCTCTGTTATCTTCATACAATCCTGCTGTATCTGGACTTTCAGAAAGCCTTTGACAAGGTCCCTCATCAGAGACTTTTGGCAAAACTAAAGAGTCATGGGATAGGAGGCAGTGTACTACTGTGGATCAGGAACTGGTTAAAAGATAGAAAGCAGAGGGTTGGGCTAAATGGCCAATTTTCCCAATGGAGAAAGGTGAATAGTGGTGTACCCCAGGGATCAGTGCTGGGTCTGCTGCTTTTTGACATATTCATAAATGACCTGGAAAGTGGAATAACGAGTGAGGTTATCAAATTTGCAGATGACACAAAACTATTTAAAGTTCTTAAAACCCAAGAGGATTGTGGAAAATTGCAAGAGGATCTTGATAAATTGGAAGACTGGGCATCAAAATGGCAGATGAAATTTAATGTGGACAAGTGCAAAGTTATGCACCTAGGGAAGAACATCCCAAACTATGGTTACACAATGCAAGGTTCCACATTAGGAACCACCACCCAGGAAAAAGATTTAGGTGTCCTTGTGGATAACATGTTAAAACCATCGGCCCAGTGCGCAGCGGCAGCCAAGAGAGCAAATAGAATGCTAGGTATCATAAGGAAAGGAATGGAAAATAAAACAAAAGATATTATAATGCCTCTATACCATTCCATGGTGAGACCGCACCTTGAATATTGTGTGCAATTCTGGTCGCCGTATCTTAAAAAGGATATAGCGTTATTAGAAAAGGTTCAGAGAAGAGACACCAAAATGGTAAAGAGGATGGAAGGATACTCCTATGAAGAAAGGCTAAAAAGGTTAGGGCTTTTTAACCTGGAAAAGAGACGGCTGAGGGGAGATATGATAGAAGTCTATAAATTAATGAACGGAGTGGAACGGGTAAACGTAGATCAATTGTTTACATTATCAGAATATAGAAAGACTAGGGGACATGCAATGAAGCTACAGGGTAAACTATTTAAGATTAATAAAAGAAAATATTTTTTCACTCAACGTGTAATCAAACTCTGGAATTTGTTACCTGAGGATGTAGTAAAGGCTGTTAGTGTAGCTGGGTTTAAAAAAGGTTTCAACAAGTTCCTGGAGGAAAGGTCCATAAACCATTATTAAGAAGGGACCCAGGATATCAATGCTTGACCCAGTACAAGCATTGTGGAACCTGTGTCTTTTGGGGAAACTGCTAGGTACGTATGACCTAGATTGGCCACTGTTGGAAACAGGATACTGGGCTTGATCGACCTTGGTCTGACCCAGTATGGCATATCTTATGTTCTGCTTCTCTAATGATTTGTTCTGCATATAAATTAAACAGGTAGGGGAAAGTTTGCAGCCTTTTCATACACCTTTGCTGATTTTAAACCATTCTGTTTCTCCTTGTTCCGTTCGAACTGTTGCTTCTTGATCAATGTAAAGGTTGTGCAAGTGAATGATCAGGTATTCTGGCATACCCATGCTTCTTAATGTGGCCCAGAATTTCTCATAGTTTATATAGTCAAAAGCCTTGCTGTAGTCAATATAGCACAAATAGATATCCTTTTGGTGTTCTTTTGTCTTTTCAAGGATCCAGCTCACATCTCCGATGATGTCTCTTGTTTCTCGCCATTTCTTGAACCCTGCTTGCACTTCATATAGCTCTTATTCCAAATATGGTTGTAGTCTTTGCTAAATAATCTTCAGTAGAATCTTGCTGGCATGTGGGATCAGAGAGATTGTGCGATAATTTCCACAGTCAGTTCGATCACCTTTCTTTAGTATTAGTATAAACACAGATATTTTCCAGTCAGTTGGCCATGATGTTGTCTTCCAAATTTCCTGGCAGAGCCTTGTAAGTATGGTAACAGCTGCATCAGATTGTTGTAATGCTTCTATGGGAATGCTATCAATGCCTGATGCTGTGTTCTTTGATCAGGCTTTCAAATCTCCTTCAACTTCTTCTTTCATCACCAATGGTTCCCGATCATAAGGTACAGGTTGAAATGGCTGTTGGCCCACTTGATCTTTATCATATAATAACTCTGTATATTCTTTCCACCTTTTCTTGATCTTCTCAGCATCATTCAACATGGATCCTTGAGTGTCTTGTAACATTTCAGTTCGAGGCTGTAATTTTTTCTTTAACTCTGTTAGCTTTAGGAAAGCCAATCGTCTTTTTCCTTTAATAGTTTCTGCTTCTATTTCCTTGCATGCGTTATTGTAGTACTTCTCTTTGTCTTATCTTGCTGCATGTTGGAAATCTCTGTTGAGTTCTGCAATTACCTCTCTTTCTCCTCTGGCTTTAGCTTCTCTGCGTTTCTGGGCAATTTTCAGAGTTTCTTCTATCATCCATCTTGGCCATTTTTGCTTTTTCACTTTTTGTAGAGATTTCTCACTTTCTTCCAACAAAACCTTCTTGATGTCATCCCATAACTCTTCTGGAGCTCTGTTGTATCTGAAGCAGCAAATTGATTTTGCAGGCAGTCTTTAAATTCTGGTGGTATATTCTCAAGGTCATATTTTGTTACATTCATGAGTGACTTGCTCTTTTTCAACTGTAGCTTGATTTTGCATACTAGTAGTTGGTGATCTGTACTACAGTCAGCTCCAGGTTTTGTCTTTCTTGATGTTATAGAGCTTTTCCATCGTTGACTTCCACGGATCTAGTCAATTTGATTTTTGTACAATCCATTGGGTGAAGTCCATGTATACAGTTGCTGCTTGTGTTGCTGGAAGAAGGTGTTTGAGATGAATAGATTGTTGGTCTTGCAGAATTCTATCAGTGTTTCTCCAGCTTCATTTCTGGTGCCAAGTCCATATTTTCCAACCATTTTGCCTTCTTTGTTGCCAACATTTGCATTCCAATCCCCTATGACTATCAGGATATCCTGTTTGCATGTTCTGTCAATTTCAGCTTGTACTTGTACATAGAACTCATCAATTTCATCCTTTTCTGCAGCTGTTGTTAGGGCATATACTTAAATTATAGTTGTGTTGATAGGCATTCCTCGTAGACTAGTAGAAATTAAGCATTCACTGACTACATTGTATTTCATTACAGTTTTTGCAAGTTTCTTCTTAATTATCTTTGTCTTTCATTTCCTGCATAGTAGCTCATGTGATCATCAGATGCAAAGTGCCCAATGCCAGTCTATTTCAGTTCGCTGATACCCAACAGATCCAGTTCTACATGTTCCATTTCATTCTTGACCACTTCCAACTTCCCTTGGTTCATGCTTTGTACGTTCCATGTCCTAATTTGTAAGACATCTTTGCAGCTTCTGACTCTCATTTCATGCTTAGCTACATCAGCAGTCAGATGTCCTGAGGGCTTTGATCCAACCACATCATAAATGCTGGCATTACTCTGAAAAGTCTTCAGCTCCTCCCCAGTAGCCAGTTGAATGCCTTCCGACCTGGGGGTCTCATCTTCCAGCACTATAGTGCAATTTGTTTTGTTGTGATTATGTGTTACATTGTAGTTTCATTATATATCCTCTAGTCTATTTACTTTTTGAAGGAGCAAACAACCAATCTGTGTTTACCCATTCCACTCCATTCATTATTTTATAGACCTCTATCACATCTCCCCTCAGCCGTCTTTTTTCCAAGTTAAAAAACTCTAACCTTTTAAGCCTTTCTTTAAAGGAGTATCCTTCTACCCCCTTGCCATTTTGGTGTCTCTTCTCTGTACCTTTTCTAATTCTGCTATATCCTTTTAAGATGTGGCAACCTCTTCCTCCTCCTCCTCTCAGGAGGTGTCAATTATGAGGCAGCTCTTGTGGCTGAAAGAGCTTGTGGTCGCTGGGGTCTGTGCCACCTTGGCTGCCCCCACTGGAGTTGCCTCTGGTGCACCATCAGTTTTGTCTGGGGAAAACTGTAGCATTGGCATTGGTGCTGCCTCATCAGTTGGTGCTGGAGCTGGGTCTAGGGCTGCTCAGTTGGTGCTGTTGGAACTGTATCATCTATGGCTGGGGCTGCTGCTGCTGCTGGGGGTAAGAGATGACTTGTCACATAATTGTGATAGCTTCCCACATTTGGCTGCTCTGCATCTGCTGGTCTCTGTGACCTATGCCATCCATATGGTGTCCTCACCCACATGATGCAAGAGGGCAGGCTGACAGAGGACCTGTGCTATGCTGCACCATATAGGCCAATGGCATGGTGCCTGACTTTCTTCTACATTGCTACCTCAAGCAACTTCTTGACAGCTGCACTATACCATTTCCCAGAGCGCTCCTGAGTGGCACATCCATATGGCTGCACTCCCCCCATCTACTCTTTGACTCCCATTTCTCTTTGGCATGCATCCTTTCATAATCCTGACCTGTACTGCTTCCCCCTTCCATGGTGGCATTTGTGTGATGCATGCTCACGCCTTTGCCAATTCCCCCCATCAACCTTGTGTCCCTGGCCTGTTGCTGGCTGTTCCCAATTTTTCCCCTTGTGGATATTTTGCTCTCATCCCCTATTTCAGAGCCTCTGCCATTTGCCATACCACTACATTTCTGACAACATGTATGTCTTACCTTTTTATACTGATCCCCTCATTAAATGTGCCCACCGAAACTACTAACCTACTCGTTACGTGTATATAGTTACAATGTTCCTTGTACATAGTTGGCTGTTATATGTAATTTGAATCTCTTCTGTTCAATGTATACCGCTTTGACCCGGTAAAAAGCTGTGTATAAGCTCTAATAAATAAATAAATAAATAACCTTCCCTGTTGACCTCTGCAGCAGATACGAGACTCTGAATCTTCACTGACACAGAACTGGCATGTGCTGTCCTCGTTGGGTTAGTGTACCTCTTGGCCCCCTTCTCCTAGGTATGCTGTCCAAGCCAGCTTTTCACTGGCATGCACAGCCCTCATCAGTCACCTCTATCACATAGGCCTTGTGTACCCATTATCACTGTTGTGGCCACAGACACACCACATACCTTGCCACTCCTGATGCTGCCTCTTCAGATGCTGCAGCATCACGGGCCTCTTTCTCTGGATGGCCCTGTAGTGGGTTTTTAGGATCTTTATATGATGGTATATTCACAATTTCCTATGAGAAAGGGGAATAAATAGCATTCTAAGTGGAGCCATCCTGCTAGGCTTGCATCACCTATTATCCCTCTCTGTCTCTCCATGTGTCATCCAGTGACTAATTCTGCACCTTGACCTCATTGCCTGCCATTATATCCCTGGCCCATGGATCCCATCCTGCCATCAGGTAGGAAGGGTATCCCTCCTCCCCCTCAACTTACCGCCCCCCCCCCCCTCCAATTCAGCTCCTGTTGTAACTTCTGTGCAGTGCTGGTAGCAGGCTTCTCTGTGGTTCCAATTTCTGGGACACAGTCCCTGCCTGGGCCTCTTCCTTTCCAGGCTTGTGAAAACTGGTGTGACTTTTCTACCTCCCTGCACCCCACTCTGCAATTAAGAGTGTCTTCTGCCACCTTTCATATTACTTACTGGTCTGCTGTTGTGTGCAGTCTCACTTTGTGACCGCTTTAACTTTGACTTTGTGTATCGCCATCTATTCCCTGTTCCCTACTTATTTCTGGGCACTGACCGATCAATGTCGTCCCTCTTCTGAGGGTGACATGGGTTCCCTTGTCTAACATTCAACCATCCCTCTGCATTCATATACCTAGAACCAAGCACACCCCATGTGCAGGGCCAGTGCAAGGAATGGAGGCACCTTAGGTGGACCCTCCATCCTGCTGCCCCCCTCCACCACCGCTGCCACCCCTCTCCGTGCAGCAATGGCTCAAAAACCGCAATGCAGTGCTTACTTAGGGCTTTGGTGCTGTGTCATGGTTTCCCTGTGCTCCTATCTGCTGCTTCTGCACCCCTCTGATGCAGACTTCCAGTTTGGAGGAGGGTGGAAGCTGCAGGTAGGAGTACATGGAAACCGCAATGCAGTGTCAAAGCCTTTAAGTATGTGCTGCATCGCTGTTTTTGAACCATTGCCATCCTGCAGGTTCCGGAGAAGGGAGGCAGCGGTGCCCCCTGGAGTGCTAGTGCTCTAGGTGATCGCCTAGTTTACCTAATAGTAGAAATGGCCCTGGCATGCACATTGTGTCATCGGGACTTACTGAGCAAGAGTCTGGTGAATCCACTGCCAGATCTGGTGTGCCTCCCAGTAGGGCTGGCATGTCTCTCCAGGACAGGTAGAGGACTGCCTCATTTTCTATAATGAGCTGGCAGTGCCTCTGAGTTTCAGTTCAAGTAAAGTTTGACTGCCTCGTAGCCATCTCTATCCTCTCGCTCTGTCCACATGCAGAACATTTGCATGCCAGCATGTACATGTGTGCTTTCTATCACACACATACATCGCCATACCCATTTCTGGAAAGGGGTCCTTGCACATTTGCATCGCTATATTTTCAATGTGCTGCATGTGCCGTTGGTGGTCTTACATCTACTTTCAATTTCTCAGATGTTCGTATGGCAATTTCAGACTGAACCTACATGTTCTGATGTCCATAGTCATTGTTTAATAGGTGAAAGCCAACATTGATTTAGCCTAGGAAAGTCTTGTCTCACTATAACCGGGTAGCCGGACCTGCGCTCACCCTTCTTCCCGAACCCCCTGCCCCCACCCTTTTCCTTATCCTCCAACCCCCCACAAATTCACCGACAACTGTTTGGTACAAACTGGTCACAGTTTTATTCCAACAACATCTTGAACATCACAGTAATACTGAACAAACTTAACAGCCCACCCCCCCCCCCGGCGGAGCCACGAGTCACCAGCCATGCAATTAGCAAAGCAACCGTGGACTCCGCTCAAGCCATGGTCACCCGACCGGCAAAGTTCCTAGCACCCCTATCCGACTTCGCCATATTACTAGCAAAAGTCTTCGAGGGATTGTCCGGGCCGAGGGCACCCTGCCCTCGCCCCAAGTTGCCTAAGGCTCCGGACCCCGGAAACCTCCGGGATCCCGCCCCCTCCCCCCCCCCCCCCACTGCCACACCCCAACTCTGCCCCCCGCCTATCCTTCAAGGGTGGGTGGGAGGGCTGCTCGAGCCACCACCGCGCCGCATGTGCTTGGCCTCCTTAGCCCCCAGCCGCAGCACATGGCGCCCTGCCTTCCGATTGGCTCCACACAGCCCGCCAGCCTGGCGGAGCCAATCATTTTAAAACCCACCATGCCGCGCTCCCCAACTGACGCGCCATCCCCCCCCCCCCCCCCCTGCTCTCCAAGGCCGTGTGCAGGGTCCCACACCGGGCCGGGCACCCGGTTACGTGCGGGCGCCGGGACCCTGCCCGCGCCCTTTTACATCTGCTATATGTTTTTTGAAGGTCCCAATAAACAGGTAAATAAAGGTGAGCTGGTTGATTATAGTGTATCTGGATTTTCAGAAAGCCCTTGTGAAGTTTCCACATGTGAGACTCTTGAGAAAATTAAAAAGTCATGGGATAGGCGGCAGAGTACTATTGTGGACTGGGAACTGGTTAAAAGATAGAAAACAGATTGTAAATGGTCAATTTTCTCTATGGAGAAAAGTGAATAGTGGAGTAACCCAGAAATCTGTGCTGGCCCGCTGCTTTTTAACATATTCATAAATGGCCTGGAAATGGGAATGAAGTATGAGGTGATCAAATTTGCAAATGAAACTAACTTATTTACAATTATTAAAACATAAGAGAATTGTCAAAAATAGCAAGAGGACCTTGAGAAGTTAGGAGACTGGGTGTTCAAATGGCAGATGAAATTTAATTGGACAAGTGCAAAATTAATCATTTAGGGAAGAATGACTCAAACAACAGTTACACAATAGATTAGAAGCCACCATCCAGGAAAAGTAGTTGAAAGCCTTCTGCCCAGTGTGCAGCAGCAGCCAAGAAAGCAAATAGAATGCTAGAAATCATAAGGAATGGAATGGAGAATAAAATCAAGGATATTATAATGCTTCTGTATTGCTCATGGTGCGACCGCTCTTCAAATATTGTGTTCAGTTCTGGTCAACATATCTTAAAAAGGATCTCACGGAAATAAAAAAGATACAGAGAAGAGTCACCAAAATGATAAATGGGATGGAAGAATACGCCTATAAGGAAAGGCTTAAAAGGTTAGGGCTCTTCAACTCGGAAAAAAGATGGCTGAAAGGAGATATCATAGAGGTCTATAAAATAATGGATGGAATGGAATGGGTAAACGTAGATCGGTTGTTTACTCCTTCAAAAAGTAAAGACTAGGGGATACGCAATGAACAACGTCGCACATTTAAGACTAATAAGAGAAAATATTTTTTCACTCAACGCGTAATCAAAGTCAAGAATTTGTTTCCAGAGGAAGTAATAAAAGCTGAGTTTAAAAGAAGTTTGGACGAATTCCTGGAGGAAAAGTCTATACACAATTATGAAAGAGGACCAGAGAAATCCACTGCTTACCCCTGGGACAAGAAGAATGGAATCTATATATCTTTTGGGAACCTGAGATATACTTGTGACCTGGATTGACACTGTTGGAAACAGAATGCTGGGCTTAATAGATCCTTTGTCTGACCCAGTATGGCATATCTTATTTCCTATGCCCTCTATTTGCACATTCCCCCCACTACGGAACATCCTTTCTAAAATCTTACTGCACATGCATAGGCAATTTAAGTTTAAGGAATGTCCACTCATAGTAAGTGCTTCTCTAGCTTGCATACACTGCACTATTGTTTAGCACCATTTAAGTGTATTGCACATACTTCTAACTATATAACAATCCTGATGTTTAAACACAGTGTATGCCAGATTCTTGTTTTGAAAATTAACTGGTTTTGTGCAATTTCAGGAGGCAATTTTGAGAAGTTTTTCCACAGGTAATCAAGGTTTGCTTACTTGTGAAAAAATGCCTCCTGAAAACTGCGCCCCCCCCCCACCCTTGGTAAGTAGGGAAAACTTTTTCACTGTGGACAAGCAGAGTAAGTGCTCATATTTGGATGATGTCACCAACGAAACTTGCACAGGAAACTTCTCCCAGCTTCTTCTAGAAGCTTTTGGAGTGACTCCATTGTGCCTGCAAGTCTGTTTCCACCTGCCGCTACCGTACCTCATATCTTCAGTCTTCTCTTTTCTGTGGAACACACCAGACACTATTTTCATCTTTTTCACGTGGAGGCCAATTCTGATCGGGGCATATTCGGGCTGTCGATTTGCATCTTATCAAAGGGGCCATTTTATGGCCAGGGCACAGTCCTTTCAAGGGGCTCGAGGCTTCAGCAGGGGCTATTTTAACGCCCAGCAGACCTCTTCTAATGAAGGGCGGCTGGTCCAGGCGGAGATCCCGGTAGGGGGTCGGTTGCAGGGGTTCCTCTCCTCCGGGGCTGCCATAACTTTGGCTCGGTGGGTGCTGGAGATCATCCGCAAAGGGTATGTGCTGGAATTCGCTCACCCGCTGGTGGAAGCTTTTCTTGTGTCCCCGTGTGGGCTGCAGGCGAAGAGGAAAGCAATAAATGACATGTTGCAATGGTTGTTGCATCCTCAAGCGGTGGTGCCAGTGCCCCAAGACCAGTGTGGCTTAGGTCGATACTCTATTTTGTGGTCCCCAAGAAAGAAGGGTCTTTTCGGCCAATTCTGAATCTCAAGCATGTGAACTGCTGTTTAAGGGTGCCACATTTTCGGATGGAATCCCTAAGATCAGTTATTCGGGCGGTAAAGCTGGGGGAGGTGCTTTCGTCTATCAATCTGACAGAGGCTTATCTGCACATCCCGATCAGAGCAGATCATCAAAAGCTTTTGCGTTTTGCAGTT
Organism: Ichthyophis bannanicus; assembly: GCA_033557465.1. Classification (NCBI taxonomy): domain Eukaryota; kingdom Metazoa; phylum Chordata; class Amphibia; order Gymnophiona; family Ichthyophiidae; genus Ichthyophis; species Ichthyophis bannanicus. The sequence goes on along the minus strand of CM066032.1, from coordinate 920,697,592 downwards.
CCCATGGGTCATTTTCAGGTTTTATTCATATTTAAATGCATCATCAGAGCTCTCTAACATTGTGCACACCTGGAAGGAAAGTTGAATGTTGTAAGGAGTATTTTATATTTTATCTGGCTATTTATAGGGAGCCAGTGTAGTTCTAGTAATATGGGGGTTATGTGGTCGGTTAGACGTGCCTTTGTTATGACTTTTGCACAGATGTTCTGGGCTCATTTTAACACTTAAAAATTCAAGTGACCCCAGTGAAAACAAAATAGCAGCCTCTTTCAACCATGACAGATGCATATGTTATTGAAGATGACACACCCGTTGATTCAGATGGTGGTATGAAAAAGAAAAAGAAGCTTTTAGCCGCCTGGGAGCCCTTTTTGGTGGCGATGACACCAGTGTAGTTTGGAATCTAATTCTGAATGGCAATGCTGTTTGGTAATGGAGGAGGGATAGAAGGGAAGAGGGAAACTTAGGGATGTGGTGGGGGGGGGGGGGAGGGTAGTGTATGTAGATGTGCTGATTAAGGTAGGTTTGTTGATGCTTTTGCTACTAATGTTCTGCTAAATTATGCATATATTGCTGTTTCATTTTGTATGCCATTGTAAAATGGAGTGATTATTGAATTTTTGAAAATACAATCCAACAGATAAAAATAGTTTAATATAAAATTACAGACCTATGCTCAACACCCCTTCCTCATCTACTTCCTCCTTCCTCCATGTATCCAAAGCATGAAGATAGTAACAGCAGCAGCAGCAGCGTAGAAGTAATCAGCAAAGGTCTTATGCTTATGTGTTCACAGATCCCAGTACTCTGCTTGGATTACAGTCTAACAGGATACCCACATGGGCCTGTGAATATTCAAACTCACAGACCCCATGATGATTACCATTACTGGACACAGGTTACAGTAGAAGCCTGGGGGGGGGGGGGTAACAGCCTTGTTTTTGTGACTCCATCTACTGATGATGTTACTCCATTTGGGGTCCTGACCCACAGTTTGGAAACCACTAATCGCTTGCCAAATTGCCCACTGAAAGCTCCGTCTTTCAAATATCAGTAATGAAATATTTCTACAGGAACTTTCTGCCCTTCAACAGGCCAAGTGGCACCACCATGGCAGCAAGAGCAGGAATTTTACTTGAGTTACTTCCTGGTAACCAAGAAAATAGAGGGATTCTGTCCCATCCTAGATTCAAAGAATGTGAACTATCTCACCCAGGTAAAGTTTAAAATGTTTTCCCTTGGCATCCTGCTTCCTTTTCTTCAAAAAGGAGTTTGACTGTGTTCTCTGGATTTACAGTAAAGGATGTGTATGGCCACATTCAAACACATCCCAGTCATAGGAAGTATCTGATTTGTTGTGGGGAAACACCACAGCCAGTATCAGGTACTGCCATTTGGCCTCAGATTCGCGCTCTGTATATTTACAAAATGCCTTGCAGTAGTCAGAATGGGCCCAATATTCAAAGGTATTTACACAGTTTACAGACCTGTAAACTGTGTAAATGCCACTTAGAGGGATATTCAGTGGGTTCCGCCATTACATGTCTTGATGCTAACCGTGTAGCATCGGGGTATGTCATGGGCATTCTAGGGTGGAGTGGAGGTGGCACCCATCACTTACCGGGCAGCAGCGCTATTGAATTGCTACCTGGTTAGTGACCTGTGGGTAAAGATAGGTGTGGGAAAAGCTGGCCTGTCTTTACCCGTGGGAGCTAACCAGGCAGCAGCTCAATATTGCCGCTGCCTGGTTAGCTTCCGTGCCGTGTGGCAGACCTGATATTCAATGCCGGTGGCTTTAGAAGTGCTAGTCAACACCACTGAATATCAGGCCTAGTGTGTTTACGCAGATTGCGCATACACATGTTTCCCTATTTGGATGACTGACTGGTCAAGTGCACAACTCAGGAAGGAATTCATGAATCCGTATGCACAACCATCAAGGTGCTGGAGTTGCTAGGCTTTCTCATAAACTATTCCAATTGCTAATGTGACCAAAACCAAAAATCGCAACCGCCTAATAAATGCCCAATAGTGCAGGTCTGACCAAATACAAGAGCTCTTGTATTTGTTCAGACCTTCACTACTGGGCATAAACTATCCCGAGTCAACACACACCAGCTGGAATTCATTAGAGCTCTGCTAGACACTACTCCGATGAACTCTTTTCTTCCACAAGTGAAGCTCACCTGGCTGGTGGAGATTGTGGAAAAAATACAAAATAGTCAGCAGATGTTGCAAAAGATAGGTTGAGGATGTTGGGTTACATGCCTTTACAGTATACATAACACTCTTGACATGTCTTACAATGAGACAAGTTCAGTGGGCACAATCCACTTACAAGTTCAGTTACATAATATCTGTTAGAGTTCTCCTGGACTCCCTGTCCTGGGGTATGGCCCATTCCAATCTGGCTAAAGGATTACCTTTCCAAATTCCTTCCCATCAAAAACTACTCACCACAGATGTGTCCAAATTGAGCTGGGGAGCCCATGTTGATGGGTTTCACACTCTGAGGATGTGGTCCACCCAGGAGAGTCTCCATCAGATCAATTTCCTGGAACTGAGAGCAATTTTGAATGCTCTAAAGTCATGATTCAAATGGACATCCAAATATCCATGTACTACATCAACAAGCAGGAAGGAACAGGATTGTATCTCGTGTGTTGGGAAACAGCCAGGATAATGAACTAGGCCAATTCTCATATGATGACTGTCTAGGCCACTTATAATACTTGGCTGGCGAAGATAACACCCTGGCAGACAAGCTGAATCATGTGCTTCTTCAATCTCACAAGCAGACCCTGGGAAGAAAAGTCATTCTGGGTATCTTTAGAGAATGGGGCACCCCCTCGATAGTTGTGTTTGCCACTCCTCAAAACAGGCAGGTGCCTCAGCTCTGCTTCAGGGTAGGGACACATAGTAAACTAACCTTGGATGCCTTCCTCCTCAGTTGGGGGGTGGGGGAGGTTCTTTTGTATGCATATCTTCCTATACCTTTGATAGCAAAATATTTTCTGAAACTAAGAGATGACAAGGGTAGAATGATTCACAAAGCAGTTTATTGATCTAGACAACCCCGGCTCCCTCCTTCTCAAATTCTCCATCAAGGAACCACTTTGTCTGGGCACTTCACCAGTCCTGATTACACAGGATCAGGGGACGATGTTGCATCCCAGAATCAAGTCCCTAGCCCTCACAGCTAGGGAACTAGGATGTTGAAGGGCTAACTTTGTCATCCCTGAACTTGCTGGTTGGTATTGCCATCATCCTCTTGGCTTTCAGGAGAGATTCCACAAGGGGGTCATAAGGTTTTTAATAGAAGAGGTTTGCCATCTTGTGTGAGGGACAGGTCTTAGATCCTTTATTGTGTCCCATACAAAAACTGCTTGAATACCTTCTACATTTGTCAGAGTCTGACCTAAAGATCAACCATAAGGGTACACCTCAATGTAATTAGTGCTTACCATGATCATGTGGAAGGTAAACCTAACTCTCAACAACATTTGGTTGTTCACTTCTTGTAGGACTCGCTTCTTATTAAGCCTCCCCTTAAGCCTTCCGCAGTGTCTTGGGATCTCAATGTTATTTTATCGCAGCTGATGAAAGCTTTTTTCGAGCCACTAGATATCTGTAAAATGAGGTTCTAGAAACTGATAACACTCTATATTAAGTTTTTCAATAATAAGGTGGTTTTGCGTTCTGATTCTAAATTCCTTCCTAAGATGGTGTCGGAATTCCACCTTTATCAGTCAATAGTCCTTCCAACATTTTTCCCTGGGCTCATAGAAGGAAAGCACATTGAACATACTGGACTGCAAGAGAACCTTGCCCTTCTAGCTGGAGCAAATTAAAATCTAAAAAAAGTCCACCTAAAATTTTTGTTTCTTTTGTCATGAAATGCACACTTTCAATTTGGCTAGTGGATTGCAGCTCTTTCACTTATACCCAGGCTGACTTGACTCTTGAGGATGATGTCATGTGTAATAATGTTCGAGCCATGGCCGTGTCGGTGGCCCACTTGAAATCACCCTCCATCAAAGAGATCTGTAGATCCACAACATGAAGGACTAGAAAAAGGGACTGTTACTTCTGGAGAGAGATCTGCAACTGTGGGTATATACTTCTGGTAATTTTCTAAAAGGAATTATTTGTATTAAAGCTAATTAATCTGTGAACCCACTATTTTTTGTTAAATCAGTCAGGGCCTAGTAGTGGCAGTTTAAGTTTAATTTTAAACACAGAGGAGAACTTTCTGGTTACATTTCATACCCAGCAGAGAGCTTGTAGTTTAAATTTAATAGTCACTCAGGGCCTAGTAACAGCAAAGTACTTTTAGTTTAAATTTAAATCACAGAAGAGAGCTTTCTGGTTACATTTGGAACCCAGTAGGGAGCTTGTAGTTTAAATTTCATAAGAAGTTAGAGCCTATCAGCAGCTAAGAGCTATAATTTAAATCAAATCAGAATTTAGCTTAGCACAAAAGGCAAAACAGGGTCTGTACTCTTTGAGCAACAAATAAAGTCTTCTAGAGACCTTTACAAAGAGGCCTTCTACCTAGGGGGCAAGAGACCTGTGAAACATTTTCAATAGGTGTTAACACCAGGTGGCAGATCAAAAGGCCATTTTGAAAGACTCCTCCTATCCAAGCAAGGACTGTTAATTACCCAGGAAGTTGGTCACAGCTTACTTCAGCAGCACAGGCATAAATAGCTCAACCAGAGCTCTGTGATCCTCTGTCTTGAAGGTCTAGAAAAAGGGACTGTTACTTCTGGAGAGAGATCTGCAACTGTGAGTATATACTTCTGGTAATTTTCTAAAAGGAATTCTTTGTATTAAAGCTAATTAATCTGTGAACCCACTATTTTTTGTTAAATCAGTCAGGGCCTAGTAGCAGCAGTTTAAGTTTAAATTTAAAACACAGAGGAGAACTTTCTGGTTACATTTCATTCCCAGCAGAGAGCTTGTAGTTTAAATTTAATAGTCACTCAGGGCCTAGTAACAGCAAAGTATTTTTAGTTTAAATTTAAAACACAGAAGAGAGCTTTCTGGTTACATTTGGAACCCAGCAGAGAGCTTGCAGTTTACATTTAATAGTCACTCAGGGCCTAGCATCAGCAAAGTACTTTTAGCTTAAATTTAAAACACAGAAGAGAGCTTTCTGGTTAAATTTAGAACCCAGCAGAGAGCTTGTAGTTTAAATTTCATAAGACGTTAGAGCCTAGCAGCAGCTAAGAGCTATAATTTAAATCAAATCAGAATATAGCTTACCTCAGAAGCACAAGACAGGGTACTGTGTAGCAGCCCTCTTTTAATAAGTGTTATTTCCCTTCCTCCCTCCCCACACCCACCCACCCCTGGGATAATCGTAGCTTTATAGGTACTTACACATCTTAAAAGGCAGGAGGTGCTCTCAGATGAAGCTCATTACCCAAATCAATCATACACTAAGGACCTGAGATTAGTAAAGCTTCAGGTGAACAAGGTATATTACACATATTAGGTACAGTTTTATTAGTATAAATATCCATAGCAACCCTTAGTAAGTAAAGAACTTAGATCTAAACACAAACTTAAAACTAAGATGCAGACAGCAGTCCAGCAGCGAGATGGGGGCTTTCCAGTCTTTTGCATTGAGTGTCACATGTATGATTTTCTCCCAGTTGGTGAGAGGTCTTACGTGTGCACTAGGTGCAAGGAGCTCTTTGCACTCAGGGAACAAGTCCGTTCTCTAGAAGCTAAAGTAGCAGACTTGGAAAGCATAAGACAGACAGAGAGGTACATAGACGAGACCTACAGAGATATAGTCCTGAAGTCCCACCTCCAGTCTGGCAGCATCCCTGTTGCCATGGAGGAGAGAGGTCACGTGACAGGAGAGCATCACCCTGGTGTGGCAGGAAGTGATCCTGTAACTAGGACCTGTCTTCCAGGTGATGTAAAACCCTCTCGCACGGAGGAAGTTTCTCCAGGGCCATGTGCCCATGAGGGAAGGGTTAGGACAGCCGTTATAGTTGGTGATTCGATCATTAGGCATGTAGATAGCTGGGTGGCTGGTGGACATGAGGATTGCCTGGTAACATGCCTGCCTGGTGCGAAGGTAGCGGACCTCACGCGCCACCTAGATAAGGTCTTAGATAGTGCTGGGGAGGAGTCTGCTGTCTTGGTACAAGTCGGTACCAATGACATAGGAAAATGTGGTAGGGAGGTTCTGGAGGCTAAATTTAGGCTTTTAGGTAGGAAGTTGAAATCCAGAACTTCCAGGGTAGCATTCTCCGAAATGCTTCCTGTTCCACGCACAGGACCCAAAAGGCAGGCAGAGCTCCGGAGTCTCAATGCGTGGATGAGACAATGGTGCAGAGATGAGGGTTTTGGATTTGATAGGAACTGGGGAACATTCTGGGGAAAGGAGGGGCTCTTCCGAATGGATGGGCTTCACCTTAACTGGGATGGAACCAGGCTGCTGGCATTAACTTTTAAAAAGGAGATAGAGCAGCTTTTAAACTAGATATTAGGGGAAAGCCGACAGTCGCCCAAGAGCGGATGGTTCGGAAGAATGTATCTTTGAAGGATACTACCAAAAGCAGAGAGGTTCCACAAAAGAGTAAAGTAGCCCAAATGCCCTCAAGTATGGAGCAGACAGAGCTTAAAGATCCCAAATTACCCGTCTAACAATAGCCAAATTAATATGAATAAAATACATTCTCTAAAATGCTTGTATGCAAATGCTAGAAGTCTAAAAAAAAGATGGGAGAGTTAGAATATATAGCACTAAATGAAAGGTTAGATATGATTGGAATATCAGAGACATGGTGGAAGGAGGACAACCAGTGGGACACTGTGATACCTGGGTACAAACTATATCGTAATGATAGAGCTGATCAAATTGGTGGAGGGGTTGCTCTCTATGTTAGAGAGGGCATTGAGTCAGAAAGGATTAAAGTTTTGCAGGAAACAAAATCTGCTGTAGAATCTATATGGATTGAAATTCCATGTAAAAGGGGGAAGGCAATAGCAGTGGGGGTGTACTATCGAGCGCCTGGCCAGAATGACCAAATGGATGATGAAATGCTCAAAGAAATCAAGGAAGCTAACAAAAGTTACAGCGCAGTAATAATAATGGGTGATTTCAACTACCCAGTATCGACTGGGTCAGTGTCACGTCAGGACATGCTAGGGAGATAAAGTTCCTAGATGAAATAAATGACTGCTTCTTGGAGCAGCTGGTTCATGAACCGACCAGAGGGGAAGCCATATTAGACCTAGTCCTTAGTGCAACACCAGATCTAGTGCAAGAGATAAGGTTGTTGGGGCCACTTGGCAATAGTGATCATAGCATGATCGCCTTTGATTTAATTAGTGGAGGAGGGATAGTAAGGAAATCCACAGTACTACCTTTTAACTTTCGAAAGGGAGACTATGATAAAATGAGGAAAACAGTTAAGAAAAAACTAAAAGGAGCAGTTGCAAAGTTTAAAGACGTACATCAGGCTTGGCTGTGGTTGAAAAATACTATCTTGGAAGCCCAGACCAGCTGTATTCCACGCTTTAAGAAAAGTGGAAGGAAGTCCAAAAAACTGCCATCATGGTTTAAAGGTGAGGTCAGAGAGGCTGCTGTTGCCAAAAAAGCATCTTTCAGGAAATGGAAAAAAGAGCCAAACGACGAAACCTGGAAACAGCACAAGCACTGGCAAGTCAAATACAAGGCATTAATAAGGCAGGCAAAGGGAGAATTTGAGAAGAAGCTTGCTGCGGAAGTAAAAATGAGAAGTAAAGACCTTTTCAAGTACATTCGTAGCAAAAAACCTGTGAGAGAATCAGTTGGTCCATTAGATGATAAAGGGGTTGAAAGAGCACTAAGAGGCGACAAGTCGATAGCGGAGAGACTGAATGAATTCTTTGCTTCAGTCTTTACTGAGGAAGATGTAGGGATGTTACCCATGACTGAAGTGGTATTTAAAGGTGTGGAAGAATTGAAGAAAATATCGATACATCGGGAAGATGTATTACAACTATTAGATAAACTGAAGAGTAGAAAATCACCTGGGCCGAATGGTATACATCCAAGGGTGTTGAAAGAACTGAAATATGAGATAGCAGACCTGCTATTAGTAATATGTGAACTATCATTAAAATCATCTCTAATACCTGAAGATTGGAGGATCGCCAATGTAACACCAATTTTTCAAAAAGGGTTCCAGGGGTGATCCGGGAAACTACAGACCGGTGAGCCTGACGTCAGTACTGGGAAAGAATAAAATTACTCAGCATGTAGATAGTCATGACCTAATGGGAGACAGCCAACATGGCTTTAGACAAGGAAGATCTTGTCTTACTAATCTATTATGTTTTTTTGAAGGAGTGAATAATCAGGTGGACAAAGGTTAGTCAGTTGATATAGTGTATCTGGACTTTCAGAAAGCCTTTGACAAGGTCCCTCATTAGAGACTTTTGGCAAAACTAAAGAGTCATGGGATAGGAGGCAGTGTACTATTGTGGATCAGGAACTGGTTAAAAGATAGAAAGCAGAGGGTAGGGCTAAATGGCCAATTTTCCCAATGGAGAAAGGTGAATAGTGGTGTACCCCAGGGATCTGGGCTGGGTCCGCTGCTTTTTGACATATTCATAAATGACCTGGAAAGTGGAATAACGAGTGAGGTTATCAAATTTGCAGATGACACAAAACTATTTAAAGTTGTTAAAACCCAAGAGGATTGTGGAAAATTGCAAGAGGATCTTGATAAATTGGAAGACTGGGCATCAAAATGGCAGATGAAATTTAATGTGGACAAGTGCAAGGTTATGCACCTAGGGAAGAACAACCCAAACTATGGTTACATGATGCAAGGTTCCACATTAGGAACCACCACCCAGGAAAAAGATTTAGGCGTCATTGTGGATACCATGTTAAAACCCTCGGCCCAGTGTGCAGCAGCGGCCAAGAGAGCAAATAGAATGCTAGGTATGATAAGGAAAGGAATGGAAAATAAAACAAAAGATATTATAATGCCTCTATATCGTTCCATGGTGAGACCGCACCTTGAATATTGTGTGCAATTCTGGTCACCGTATCTTAAAAAGGATATAGCGATTTTAGAAAAGATTCAGAGAAGAGCCACCAAAATGGTAAAGGGGATGGAAGGATACTCTTATGAAGAAAGGCTAAAAAGGTTAGGGCTCTTTAACCTGGAAAAGAGACGGCTGAGGGGAGATATGATAGAAGTCTATAAATTAATGAACGGAGTGGAACGGGTAAACGTAGATCGATTGTTTACCTTATCAGAATATAGAAAGACTAGGGGACATGCAATGAAGCTACAGGCTAAACTATTTAAGACTAATAAAAGAAAATATTTTTTCACTCAATGTGTAATCAAACTCTGGAATTTGTTACCGGAGGATGTAGTAAAGGCTGTTAGTGTAGCTGGGTTTAAAAAAGGTTTGGACAAGTTCCTGGAGGAAAGGTCCATAAACCATTATTAAGAAGGGACCCAGGATATCAATGCTTGAACCAATACAAGCATTGTGGAACCTGTGCCTCTTGGGGAAACTGCTAGGTACTTATGACCTAGATTGGCCACTGTTGGAAACAGAATACTGGGCTTGATGGACCTTGGTCTGACCCAGTATGGCATATCTTATGTTCTTATGTTCTTAACATGGACTTCTATCCACACAGTCACATCTCATTACTCTTTGGAAAGACTCCCAACACCATGGCAGATTTGGCCAATCCATTATCCAGAATCTAAATGGGGGGAATAGAATCCAATTCCATTCCCCTTTGTCCAGATATTTTCTGTTCCAGGCTGCCTCTTAAAAAAAAAAAGAGGAAAAACTGTACAAAGCCATAAAAAAGTAGAAAATTTTGAATGGACTGTTGTAGCAAAAAGAAATATTCATACAGAATCAACGTGTTCCAACACCAGTTTTCCCCTTTATTCTTTTGAGGCAGCTAGGGAATCTCATACCTTGTAGCAGATGTTCTCTGTGGATTGCAGAATAAATCCTCAGAAACCTTCCTCTTCCCCTTAGAGATGCATTCTTTTATTAGCTAGTACTTAGACTGAGGAGATAAGGTGCAGCAGTGTAAGCAGAACAGACACGCAGACATGTTGGAGCCATTCCAAAAGCTTCTAAAAGAAGCTGGGAGACATTTCCTGCATGGTGAAGTTACCCATAGTGAGAACTTATCCCGCTCTCCATGCAGAACACCTGCTATAGATAAGCAACTTTGTTTTCTTGTAGGGAGAAGAGGTGGCGCCAAGAGTGGGGTTAGGGAGGTAAAGAAATCGTTTTATATTCTTCGTCAAATCCAGTCCATTCACTCCTTTCTTGATTCTTCAGCGCTCATTACTTTGATCCTACCTTTATTTCACGGTTAGATCACTGTAACATTGTTTTGGATGGCCTCCCGGTCTACAAATTGAAACGACTACAATCTAGTCAAAATATGGCTCTCAGGATACTTGCCTGTGCCTCTAGGTTTGATCATATTACTCCGCTCTTGGTTACTATCATTGGCTTCTCATTCACTGCCACATTCAGTGCAAGATTATGACACTCATTCATAAAGTTCTCCATAATGGCACTCCCCCTTATCTTTCATATTTGATTATTCCACATGCCCCTCTGCGCATCCTTCAGTCCATGCATGCTAACTGTCTTCATCTCCCTTCTGTTAACCAGATCTTCAGCATTCTATTTTTATGACTTTAGTAGTCTTTGGAACACGTTCATTCAGTCAGCATTGCCACCTGTTCTCTGTAATGAACCTTCCCATAGAACTTTAAGGTAGCTCTTAAGACCCATTTGTTCCAAATAGTATTTAACATCTCCTCCTAGTCTTATTGGGAATGCCCTGCAAAACAGCTTCACTCTTCCTCTCCCATGTTCTCTCCCTCCCTACCTGTATGATTGAGTTCTTTACTGTCATAACAATGAAGTTCTTTTCCAGCTATTTTTATTGCTTGTTTTTATGGAAACCACTCTGATAATGTAATGAAGAGCGGTATATCAGATTTTAATAAACTATGAACTGTTCACAGTGATTTCATTTTGAAATTGCTACTTACTCTTTATCCCTGTGAGCTTGCAAGCCAAAGTACTCAGGGGGTATAACTATTGTTCTCTTACCCTTTTATTTATTTATATATTTTATTTATTTAATGTCTTTTCTATACCGTGCTCTTTAGAATCGGTGCGGTTTACAGTTAACAACTTGTGCAGTGCAGGCAGGACCTACACTGGACTTACAATGAACAGGGGATTCTAAACGGGGACTGACAGGGTAACTATGTACAGGCAAGCTACCTTTTGGGCTCACCAGTGGCTCAATACTACTTTGCAGAGTTGCTGCAAGGAGAAAAAACATTTGGCCTGATATTCAAGCGATTAATGCGGTTCGCAGAGCTGCTAACCATATTGATCGCAGTGAACAGGATAGTCAGCGGCACTAACGTGGTTAGTGCTACAGAATATCTGCGGCTGCCGGCCCTACATGCTCCGATGTTAACTGGTTAGCATTGGGGTATATCGGGGGTATTCCAGTGTGGAGCAGAGGCGGCACTGCTCACTGACTGGGCAACGGTGATATTGAGCCCCCCTACCCAGTTAGCAATATACGGCAAAAGTCAGGCACAGGAAATCTTAGCTTAATTTTCGCTATATATCGCTAATCAGACAGTGTCTCAATATCACCACAGCCCAATTAATGAGCGACAAATGTAGCTAACCCAGATATTCAATGCCAGAGCTGGATATGACCTTGATATTGAATATCCGGGTTTAACTTTCAACAGCCAGCACTGAATATAGGGCTTATACCACGTACCCCCCCCCCCCCCCGGCCCCCATTTAACTTTCATGCTCCTATTCCCTCCCCCCCTAAAATGTATTTTATTTATTTAAAACCCATTTATTTGCCACATTTCTGATTAAAACCTTCCTATGCTGTTTACAAACATACACTATAAATCAATCTTTACACACAAATCTTAAAATCTTGGATCACACCCAATTAAACATTTCTTTCACAGTTTAACATTTTGATAATTCAACTAAAAATCATGATCATTATGACCGCACCTCCCAGAACAATCCTGTAAACAGGCATAACTGACCATTATGGGCCAATATTCCTGTGCCTGCGATCAGTGCCGCAGCTGCAAAAGGCATTTACCTGGTTTGCAGGCGCAGGATACCCTGGCCTAACCTTTGCTGTAGCAGCTGTCCAGTTAGCTTTGCGGATGGGGTCCCGGCATTGAATATCTGGACTGGAAGTTCAGCGCCGGCCAGTTAGCTTTGCGGATAGGGTCCCGGCATTGAATATCTGCACTGGAAGTTCAGCGCCGGCCAGTTAGCTTTGCGGATAGGGTCCCGGCATTGAATATCTGGACTGGAAGTTCAGCGCTGCCCAGTTAGCTTTGCGGATAGGGTCCCGGTATTGAATATCTGGACTGGAAGTTCAGTGCTGCCCAGTTAGCTTTGCGGATAGGGTCCCGGCATTGAATATCTGCACTGGAAGTTCAGCGCCGCCCAGTTAGCTTTGCGGATGGGGTCCCGGCATTGAATATCTGGACTGGAAGTTCAGCGCCGGCCAGTTAGCTTTGCGGATAGGGTCCCGGCATTGAATATCTGGACTGGAAGTTCAGCGCCGGCCAGTTAGCTTTGCGGATAGGGTCCCAGCATTGAATATCTGGACTGGAAGTTCAGCGCTGCCCAGTTAGCTTTGCGGATAGGGTCCCGGTATTGAATATCTGGACTGGAAGTTCAGTGCTGCCCAGTTAGCTTTGCGGATAGGGTCCCGGCATTGAATATCTGCACTGGAAGTTCAGCGCCGCCCAGTTAGCTTTGCGGATAGGGTCCCGGCATTGAATATCTGGACTGGAAGTTCAGCGCCAGCCAGTTAGCTTTGCGGATAGGGTCCCGGCATTGAATATCTGCACTGGAAGTTCAGCGCTGCCCAGTTAGCTTTGGGGATAGGGTCCCGGCATTGAATATCTGGACTGGAAGTTCAGCGCTGGCCAGTTAGCTTTGCGGATAGGGTCCCGGCATTGAATATCTGCACTGGAAGTTCAGCGCTGCCCAGTTAGCTTTGTGGATAGGGTCCCGGCATTGAATATCTACACTGGAAGTTCAGCGCCGCTCAGTTAGCTTTGCGGATAGGGTCCCGGCATTGAATATCTGCACTGGAAGTTCAGCGCTGCCCAGTTAGCTTTGCGGATAGGGTCCCGGCATTGAATATCTGCACTGGAAGTTCAGCGCTGGCCAGTTAGCTTTGTAGATAGGGTCCCGGCATTGAATATCTGCACTGGAAGTTCAACGCTGCCCAGTTAGCTTTGCGGATAGGGTCCCGGCATTGAATATCTGCACTGGAAGTTCAGCGCCACCCAGTTAGCTTTGCGGATAGGGTCCCGGTATTGAATATCTGCACTGGAAGTTCAGCGCCGCCCAGTTAGCTTTGCGGATAGGGTCCCGGTATTGAATATCTGGACTGGAAGTTCAGCGCTGGCCAGTTAGCTTTGCGGATAGGGTCCCGGTATTGAATATCTGGACTGGAAGTTCAGCGCTGGCCAGTTAGCTTTGCGGATAGGGTCCCGGCATTGAATATCTGCACTGGAAGTTCAGCGCTGCCCAGTTAGCTTTGTGGATAGGGTCCCGGCATTGAATATCTACACTGGAAGTTCAGCGCCGCTCAGTTAGCTTTGCGGATAGGGTCCCGGCATTGAATATCTGCACTGGAAGTTCAGCGCTGCCCAGTTAGCTTTGTGGATAGGGTCCCGGCATTGAATATCTGCACTGGAAGTTCAGCGCTGCCCAGTTAGCTTTGCGGATAGGGTCCCGGTATTGAATATCTGCACTGGAAGTTCAGCGCCGCCCAGTTAGCTTTGCGGATAGGGTCCCGGCATTGAATATCTGGACTGGAAGTTCAGCGCTGCCCAGTTAGCTTTGCGGATAGGGTCCCGGTATTGAATATCTGGACTGGAAGTTCAGCGCTGCCCAGTTAGCTTTGCGGATAGGGTCCTGGCATTGAATATCTGGACTGGAAGTTCAGCGCTGCCCAGTTAGCTTTGCGGATAGGGTCCCGGTATTGAATATCTGGACTGGAAGTTCAGCGCTGCCCAGTTAGCTTTGCGGATAGGGTCCCGGCATTGAATATCTGGACTGGAAGTTCAGCGCTGGCCGCTTTAACAGCACTAGCAACTGGGGCTTAATATCAGGCCCCATACTTTTAAAACTTAAACTGGCCTAACCCATACACAAAATTAGGGCAATTTCTGAAGAGTCATTGACTTGAATAAATGGGCTGTTTGGTAACTGTCCACCATTCCTGCAAGTACAAGTATGTCCTGATGGTTCTTGAAATTTGGTGCTTCAAATCTACTATTTTGCCTTGACTACAGTGGCCCTTTGTCACGTCCCCAGAAGCCGCTGCCCTGGCAACTATAGTATGCCTAATGGTTAAGCCCTGCCCTGCCCTGCCGGTTTGATCCTCACATCTGATCTTCCACAACCCAGGTCAGCTGGGCTTAGAGAAGTCATGGTTAGCAACAATGACATCCAGTGACTGGATTTAGAGCTCACGATGCCTTCCTGCCTCAGGACCAACGCTGCGATGATCATATTAGAAACAGTGAGGATGGGGAGGAGGGGGATTATTAAAATAGGGGAAAATCAGTGGGTAGTTGTGATTGAAGGCTTATGGCATCAGATCCCAGTTTACTCTTTTAAGCACTGTGTAGAATGGTCACATCATATTGTGGACCCCAAATGAGCACTTCCACAGTAACACTATGTAGGCACACACTTGTGAGAACAGGTGACTTTGTGGAGGAGGAAGAGTCATTTGTACAGCACCCAGCAGATGGCACCAGCAGCACACAGCCTCATGGAATGACTTCAGATGAAAACAAACCAGAGCAGAGCCAAATCCGAGGGTCAAAAAACCAGCTATTTCCTAGTACAGTACAACACTCAAGCCAGCCTGATCTGTTTCCTCCAGCTACATGTACAAGTAAAAACGGTGTGATAGTCATGCTACAATAATAACAGCCAATAATGCTGCTATACTTTGGACCAAAAAGTCTTCTTTTTGGAACTGAAAAACTTGGCAGCTCTGATACAATCCTTTCTTCTTCGCCCTGATACAATCCTCTCTTGCCCTCCCCTCTGCCTGGTGTAATCTTCTTTCTCCTTTTCTGCTGCACCATACTGGTACATTTCCTCCCTCTGCATCAGTCCCTAGGAAATGAAGAGATTAGTGATACCCACTTTTTCTACTGCCGCTCAGCACTGATTCTAGGGGAGAACAGTAAACGCAAGATCAGGTGGATTCCATGAACTCTCGGCACCTTACAACTGCCCTGTCTAAAATGCATTAAAATGGTTTTTCACATCCTGGAATACAAAAGGGAAGGAAGATATGACAGAGGTACTTGGAACCCCTGAAATCCATAAGGGGAAGCAGCACTTTACCAAGGAACGTCCAGCATTTGGTATAAGGCAGGGAACACAGACTAAGCAGTAATGTAGAAAATATACAGACCTCTCAGCCTGGGTACTCACCCACACATGAATTATGCCTCTGGGCATCTGGCTCATAACCTAGTGGACAAGGATTATACTGGACATCAGGCATTGGTTGTGGTGCATTGGGTGCTGGGCCCTCGGCATGGACGTCATTGATGACCGATGCTGAGCGGGGCAGGCAGAGATAGCCCCCATAGTGGTTGATGCATTTCATTTCCCCTTTGCAGGCATCTGGAATCGTTGTGCATTCATTCACATCTAGGAAAGAGCCAGCCAGGTAAGAACTACAGACAACCTTTTTTCCAGCTTACCTCACTTTATTACCTGCAGTACTCCACCATGAAACCCACACATAGATCGGCTAGTGTAGCACACTCTATACGCCTGCCTAGTAGGACCATCTGCTCTACCAACAGTGAACTGCCCCCAACACACTGCTCTACCAATGCACCTTTCTTGTCTTGCTGCACTTCCTGCTGTTCCAGTACTGAGACAGCTCTCCACACACAATCACATATACACACACATACACATATAACTCTGCCAATATACATCATTCTTGCCTTGCAGCATCCCACCCTGAAACACCCACACAAATCTGCCAATGCCTCTCATTCCTTTTCATTCACCTGTCAGTCTAAGGGGTATGTTTACTAAACTGCAGTAATGTCACTCGCGTTAGGTTCCGCAGTAAAGGTACAGATGCCCATATAAAGGCATGGCAAGTGCATTCTTACAGCAAGTCATATCAGCTAACACATGTTACAAACTAATGCGCGCTACAAGGCGCCTTGTAAGATGCCCTATAAGGTGCCTTGTAAGGTGCCCCATAAGGTGCTTTGTAAGGTGCCCTATACAGTAGGGCTCCTTAGTCTAAGCGCCGTACTAGGCACCCCTGGAGAAGGCATCTTAGAAGGCATTCTGGGATACGGAACCATAGGTTAAGGTGGCCTAACAAGGTTATGGTGCCCTAGGTTAGTGTGGCCTAAGGGCTGCAAGGTGCTGCAGGATGACATGAATGACCTGTGAGGAACAGAGACAGATGTAGCCCTAACAATAGATAAAGCACTCAGGAAAGGCAATGAACAGGTGAGTGAAGGAGGGAGAGCTGGGAGCCGCTGGACCTGCCATATCTGCGGGCATCCCATGTGGCTGCCAGTACTGATGACAAACATGGTGGGGGAAACTGTACCACAGCACAGGGTGTTGGCAATGTAAAGTACTGGAAAGACAGTTGGTGGCAGACGATGGGAATACGTGTCCCCCAGTGGAGGCGGAGGTGGCAGGATAGTTACAATGATGGGTGGACAGAGGAGTGGTGGTGCCATGCAGATCAGGCACAGACGAGGCAAACATGAAGAGGCGCAATGCAGGAAAGGGTAGCAGTGCAGGACATGGGGTGACAGCCTGCATAGGCAGACAGGACTCTATACAGCTGACAGACGCAGATAGACGGACCATGGGAATGTTGGCAATTGTGGCGAGGGTATTATGGGCTGGCAGCACAAATCTGCAAAAATATGATTATTATAGACATGCACACTATTTGAGTAGGACAGGCATAACAGGAGGGAACAATGAGGAATTGAACCCATGAACACTGCCAAGAATGGCATTGTATTAACCAGTAGGCTATACCTCCGTGGTGTATGTCACAGCAATGGCTGGGTACAGAAGGACTGCAAGTCACCGCACAAACTGTCTGCTCTGAGTGCCAGGATAGGGTAACCCCACCAGTACCCATGATGCAATGCACATGCTGAATAGCTGTCTACAGCTGATCAGCAAATGGGGTCTGCACCTCTCCGGTACCTCAGCTTGGAAAGACGAACTGACAGTGCGTGATACTGGCACAGCGTAGCTACAGACCATGCCATTGTGCAGGTTCTGTGTTCTCCCTGAGGGATAGGATGGGTGCCCAGCACTAGGTCTGCAGTACATGTGGTGCTAGAGATAGGCCCTGCTGTACATCCCCATCACTACCAGTGTGTGACAGGTATTCCTTGCAGTACAGCTGATGGTAATTTGGTGTCTGTATTTATCCTGCAGTCACATGTGGCCCTCTGGGACCAGGCACCACCCAGATTAGTGTGTACCCTGTGTTAGGGTCTGGCTGACATGGGCACCTGTTATCAGAGAGGTTTCCAGACTTGCATGAGGTTTGTGTAGCAGTGCTTTTATAGGTCAAAGTGGTATACACTACATACCCCAAAGGGCTCACATCACCCTTTTTGTAGGTAAGGGACAGATGCCCAAGCCCCCATGAAGCAATCGCCATCCTGCTAATATACAACAGCCCTCCAGGGTTGGTGGGCCAGAGCCAGACCCAGACCTGTAGCTGGGGCAGTGGCAGACCAGCAGCAATGATGGGGTTAGCTCTGGAAACCCCAACTGCCTCAAACCATTGTCTTCCAGTCACTAGCAGACAGCACAGTCAGACTGCACCGTATAGGTGTTCTGCCCATACACAGTCCTAACTGCAGACAGTCCACTAGCCAGTCCATAGTGCATGCTCACAGTGATTTGAGCCCCAGCACTGGGAACACAAAAGTATCACTGGAGGCAGATAATGTAAAGCGCTATGTGGGAACCTAGACATGCCATGGTCACTGCTCAGTCAGGGTGAGAATGCCCTCCCAGCATGCCATGCTGTGACCATCCTGTCCATGCAGGCGGTGGTCAGGCACTACAGTGTCCCAGCCATTGCCCCACACCCTGTGAAGATGCATCCTGGCCAATCCGCCCTGTCTGGGCGATACCCACAACACCTTGCTCCTCATTATGCACATATTCAGCTAATGCTGGTAACAGTGGGACATTGTGGGCCCGGTGAGGTGTGGGCAGCCACAAAACAATGGATAGACATACACACACAAACACACACACACTCCTATTGCAGCATTGTGCAAAGATAGGGGTGGTTGGCAACCCTGCCTGCCACACTGGTCCTGATCACAGTGCCGACATTGCTAAACTGTGCAGGAGGTAGTAGTAGTAGTGCCCTGGTGATAACTGCAGCTCAATGCTGGGGCCAACAGCCTGACTCTCCATGCATCTTTGGATTGTGGAGCCTGTGTGAGTGGGTGTTTGTACCCCTGTTCACCGCTGCTTTGGGCTTTGCACATGTTGCTGTTGTATCAGCATTGTAGGGTAAAACATAGGGACATGCTCTGCAGGAACCACAGTTGGGGCTTGAACCTGTGACCCTCTGCTTCTGAGCACACTGGCTGGGTGTACTACACCACCTGTACATTTCCTAAGCCAGACCTTTTATGTTGCACTGCACACCACGTACTGGTACAGGGCATGGCCTAGGTCCACTGCAGGCAGGTGCCACTGCCCCCTCCAGCATGAGCACACCCCCCCCTGCCATGCTGACATGACCATATGCTGTCGGTGCTGGTAGTGCGCAGTCCCAGGCCATCCACTGTGTGGGTAGGTGGTCGCCTAGGGAGCGGGGTCTGGGGCATGGGTCATACATGAGCATCCTCGTATCCCCCCTCATTACCGCCTACCAATAGTCCGTCCCTTCCGCTTGGGGGAGGGTTGGCTGGGGGGATGTCAGGTCAGTGCCCTGGCAACTGTTAGCTCGGGTGGACCAGGTAGATGTAGGTGAATTGTGTTTGGTCTTTGTCAGCTGCTGAAGATTGCTGATTTCCGGTTTCTATGTTCCTATGCCCCACCTAGGCGCCCTAGTCCACCCTGTGCCCCAGCTGCCCCCGCTACATGTCCCGCCTGAAGCCCCCTATGCCCCACTTGCACCATCGCCATAGTGGCCTTTCATACTTGGCCACTATGCTGTTGTTGGAAATGGAGCACTACTATCACTTTTCTTGGACTCCCTGTCTATGCTGTACATTGCTGACACGGAAATGGTTTCTCTCTCCTGCAAATGTGCATCTAATGGCAGGTTTTCATTCGCGGTAGGATTCAACCCTTCAGTTCAGTGCGTTAGTGTGCAGGGAGCCTCTCCCCGTACACTCCCCGCCCTGTGACCCCTTCCCCCGCCCTCTCTCCATCCTCTGCGGTGTTTACCGCGGCCGGGAACGTTAACGATCGTTAGGGAACGTTAACGCGCGTTAACGTTACATACCACGCGTTAACGCTACCTAACGATCATTAACGTTACATAATGCGTGGTCTGTAACGTTACCGCAGTTTAGTAAACATGCCCCTAAGTCTACTTAGATTGTAATTACCAAGTTCTCTACTCCTTCCACTAGAGGACGCATTGGAGTTGAAAAGTGCAGTGAGTGGACTGACCCATTTGTTATGGTCTTCCCCTGGTAGAGACCATAGCACAGTCCTCCTGGGTTTAGTGTACTGACCTAGAGAAGATTCTGATGAGTTGGAGAGAAAGTTGCAGTAGAACTTGGAGAAAGAGAGAGAGTCAGCCCCCTTTTATGAATACAGTATCAAAAGGCTGTCGGGGTACAGACAGACTCTGTACTGTTGCTCCTGGCATTTCTCTGTGCATGCTGTTCTGTTATGGTGTCATCTGCTATGGACATTACCCCCACCTTGAGGGAGTGAAGTGGGTTTGTCTTCAGGGGAAGAAAGCCCTGGTCTATATTCTAAGAGGGAAATAATATCCTGATAGTGGACATCATTTGCACTGAGAACGTTTGCAATAAAGACTTTTATTTTGGAACACCCTTCCCATGAGGAGAGACTTTATCATAATATGATAAGTCTCACACCTTGGTTCTTGAAGGTAAAATCTTCCTCCAGCCTAGGAAGAATCCCTATTGTGACTTCAAGAGGTGGGTTAGGACTCAGTCTTCTACTGAGCTGTACTCTAGCCTAGCAGTGCACCTAGGAAATGAGCTATCTAATGAAAGCCCTAAGTGTTGGCTACACAGAGATAAACTATGTTTCTTTTGCCAGATACTGTGATACCATATATGTGTTCTCTCTATATAAAATATCCCATACCTTTGCAATGCTGTGTTTCATAGTCCCACTGGTAGCCATCAGTGCACTCCTATGATCAGGAAGAAAATCTGAGTTACTGGTAGAGTCAGTTTCAAACAAGATAAGGTTGATTCTTAGTGGGAAAATTCTAAATTCCCCCTATGTGGCATTCTGGGATATATTCTGCTCCAAATTTTCATGTTTAGGACTACACATCCCAGAATGCATTGGTTCAGAAAGAAGATCCTGGAAAGGATCAAAAATGGCCAGTTCACCGACACCTGACTACCCAGGGATCATTGCATAAGGAAATTATATCCTGGGGTGGGGGTGGGGGGTTGTGGACTATCAGCTTCTTTCTGGCTTCCTTTGGGCTTCCAACTCAATTGGAACCAGTTTGTACTGGGCTGTGGCATTAAGCATTCTCATTTGCAGCAACTCAAGGCTTACTCCTCATTTTTAACCCTTCCTGCATTTAAGTCTAACCATTTCAGAGAGTTCCTGTCTGAGAGGCCATGGATCCTGGCCCTTCCAGAACCTGGCACAAGGTTCTGCTTTGACATGATAACCAGAGCTCCTTCCGCCCCCGTGCAAACAGGATGTCAGCATCAGTAGGGATGGAAGCTAACAGCCCCATGGTGCCAAAGTTTGAAAGTAAGCACTGTGAGACTGTTTCAAGCCATTGCCACTGCTGTAGGTCCTGGTGGGCAAACTGGGTCAAACTAGTTGAGTGGTAGAGAACAAAGGATAGTGGTAACAGAAGGGTGATCATGGATCTGTCCAGGCAGGGGCGGCCCAAGGGGGGTGCGGGGCCAGGTGCGGAGACTCGGTGCGGGGCCTCATTTGCATAAATATTTGCATAATGTTACCATATACTAACTTTTAGTAAACATGCCTCTTAATGAGTGTATGAATAAAGAAAGACTAAAAGATTTCTACATTACTATAATCCAGTGCCAACCGCCAGACACATTAGGAACTACTACAAACACTGCCCATTTAGAACCCATATTTATCGGAACTATACCCTACCTATTTCCCAAAAAATACCATACACTCTAGTATGTGAATTTGAATCCTATACCTTATTACCAATTTTTGTCGGATCACTCACCATGAACAGGAACTTTCCTGCTCTCAAAGTGAGTCCTCCTTTTTATTCAATTTAAAATGACCAAAGGCCATAAAAACAGAACCGGCAACACCATTCAGCTGTCTACTCTGTATATGATAACTCAACAGTCCCAACCGACACCACATCCATTCCACTTAACTTAAATAGGAAAATTCTTCCGTGGTTAGTAGAAATTAGATCTTCCTTTCGTAGTGCAAGATAGTCTTTTCACTCCAAAGGCACGGTCAGGAATCAATCCAACGCAAAGTCCACACTACACCAATCAGTGTTTCAAGCCGTGTGGCTTCTCAGCTCTTCCTCAGGCGAATCGCGAAGTTCCTGTTGATGGTGAGTGATCCGACAAAAATTGGTAATAAGGTATAGGATTCAAATTCACATACTAGAGTGTATGGTATTTTTTGGGAAATAGGTAGGGTATAGTTCCGATAAATATGGGCTGTGTTTGAAATCAAAGTATATTTTTGGACAGTTGGGATTGATTTTTCTGGGGTGTATTTTTCAGTACTCATTTAGAACCCATAGCAAACCCGCCGTATCCTAACAGCACTACCAGGACTCACAAAGCACCATACCTATCAAAAGGAAACATGCAAATATTAAACCAATACATTTCAGAGAATACCAATACATGACCTACTGGGGAAAGAGAACAAGTGGCAATGTCAAATAGGAATTATATAAACAGAATACCTCAGCTCAGTTACACATGAACAGAACATAAACCATCACCAAACAAGGAATCACAATTTAGAAACAGGACAACAATAATTAAACTGGGAATCCCAAAAGCCAAACTTGGAATGTACAACACTGTAGAAATAAAACTATACATTAATTTGCTCTTGTACTAAACAAAGCGCAGACGTTAATGATGCACATTTACCAGAGCTGACATATTCCAATTAATAAATTCAAAATAAAGAGATATTTTTCTACCTTTTGTGCATTTTTTTCAGCTGCAATTGCTCCAGCCACTTTCTTCTGGTTTCTTCGTGTCTTCTGCTAACTCTCCATCGTCTGCTGTCCATTTGTCCTTTCTTCTCTCCTAGTTTTTTTTCCATTCTCTCTCTACATCTGCTTTAACATACTAATTGTTCTCCTTTTGCTCTTTCCTCATTCCTATTTCATCCACTCAAATTTTACCCCTCCATCCTCAATCCCCACTTACTCTCCCAATACCCAGCCAATTGTAGATTTTTCATCCCTCCCACACAAAATATTTTCCCCTCTCCATTTTACTCTCCCAGCCCCATCCCATTCTAATCCTCCCCCAACATCAGCTCCCTTCTAGTTCCAGCCTCACCCAGCATCCATTCCCATCTAGTCCCTGCATCAGCTCATTTCCAGTCCTAGCCCCCCATCAGCCCATTTCCAGTCCTAGCAACCCCCCAACCCAATACCAGTCCTAGCCCCCCCATCAACCCACTTCCAGTCCTAACCCCCCATCACCCCATTTTCAGTTTAAGCCCCCCCATAATCCATTACCAGTCCTAACCCCACATCAGCCCATTTCCAGTCAGCCCCCCATAGCTCATCGCCAGTCCTAACCCCCCCATCAGCCCACAGCCCATTACCAGTCCTAACCCCATCAGCCCATCTCAAGTCCTAGCCCCTCCCCATCAGCCCATTTCCTGTCCTAGCCCCCCATAGCCCATTATCAGTCCTAACCCCCCATAGCCCATTACCAGACAGCCCCCATCAGCCCACATCCCATTACCAGTCCTAACCCCTCCCCATCAGCCCATTTCCTGTCCTAGCCCCCCCATAGCCCATTACCAGACAGCCCCATCAGCCCAAAGCCCATTACCAGTCTTAACCCCCCCATAGCCCATTACCAGATAGCCCCCATCAGCCCAAAGCCCATTACCAGTCTTAACCCCCCATAGCCCATTACCAGTTCTAACCCCCCCAACAGCCCACAGCCCATTACCAGTCCTAACCCCATCAGCCCACCTTCCGTCCTAACGCCTCCCCATCAGCCCATTTCCTGTCCTAGCCCCCCCATAGCCCATTACCAGTCCTAACCCCCCCTCATCAACCCACAGCCCACCTCAAGTCAAGTCCTAACCCCCTCCATAGCCCATTACTAGTCCTAACCCCCCCCCCTCATCGGTTCAAGGAACATTAAAAAAAAAAAAGCTGGCTGCTACCGCTGCCGCTGCCGCCGGGGCAGCAGCAGAATGGAGTGTCCTGCGGGGCCCCCTCTGCCCGGCTGAGTCCCTCCCTCCCTCCCTCTGCGACGGCTGAGCCCCTCTGTGCCGGCTTTCAGATACGCGAAGGGAGAGTGTCTCCCTCGCGTCTCTGTTAAGCCCGCAGGTCCCATCTGCCCCTGTCCCATCTGCCCCTGCAGGCTTAACAGAGACGCGAGGGAGACACTCTCCCTTCGTGTATCTGAAAGCCGGCACAGAGGGGCTCAGCCATCGCAGAGGGAGAGCTCAGCCGGGCAGAGGGGGCCCCGTGGGACACTCCATTCTGCTGCTGCCGCGGCGGCAGCGGCAGCGGTAGCAACCAGCTTTTTTTTTTTTTTACTTAATTTTGAAAAAAAGCAGAATGTTCTTTGTGCGGGGCCCCTGAAACGCGGGGCCCTGTGCAAAAAACATTCTTGCTCAATGGACGGGCCGGCCCTCTGTCCAGGTGTTCAGTATCTTTCTGAATGACGCTACAGAGAGGTTGGTGAGTAAAGTTTGCCTTTTTTGTAAATGATCTATAACAAACTGGGCATCCCTGAAGTAGTAGATGGCATGAGAAGTGACCTAAGAAAGCTTGAGGAGTAATTGAGTGGCAGTTAAAATTCAACTCAACTATGAGCTAGCGGGTGGCTTAGTGCCAGAGCCGAGTTCTACATTGCAGACTCTTCTGCTCCCTGGATCAAGCAGTGCTCACAATCCCTGCAGGGAGGAACCAGTTCATTGTGTATAAGAAAAAAAGATTTTGCTTCATCTGGCCTTTTCTTCTAATTTTTGGACATTTTTTTTATTTCACACATTAGTTTAGGTCAAATGTATTTTATTAACTTTTCACCAACAACACACAACAGGCAACTATATGTGTAAACAAACACAACCATACAGGCATGAAAAGCAGTAAGGTACATACAGAGGCAGATATATGTAAAACCTCCTGGGTAAGCTACCTGACTGAGAGGGGCACAGAGTAAATAGCCACCCACCTCAAACAGCCGAGGGACGAAGCACGAAGGCAAGCCCCCCAGAGCGTTCCTAGGGACAGGAGGGCCAACCAGGACCAACAACCCCCCCAGCCTGTGCCACCCACTATCACTCCCCAACAACCCAGCACGTCAGAGCAAGCTGCAGGATCTGGGCCGGCCCAGGGTGTGCTCTTCTCCCAGGCCCGACCCTAAACCAATCACTAAGACGTACCCCCTGCCCTTGCCAGGACATCATTCATCCCTGCACTCCAACACCATCCACACACCCCCCCTCCCCTTCCCCCCCCATGGCAGACACACCTCACAGTCAACCAATCAGATAGACAGCAACCCCAATCATCAACGCCACCTATCCATCATAATCCACCTAGGACCCTACTACGCACTCGGATCGGTAAGAGAGAGAGATGAGGCCCCCAGCCATCCAAGAACCTCTGCCAGCGCCCCGGGTGCCCGGCAGCAAACAGCCGATCCAAAAGCAAGTGTTCATGGAGCTTCACTCGCCAAATACCATACACAGGTCCCGAAGCATCCAGCCACTTCTGGAGTATTGTCAGTCGAGCCAGCAGCAACACCAAGCGCAACCAATGCAGCGCCCGGGACGAAGGCCAAGCCCCCCCGCGTCCTCCCACACATCCAGGACCGCGTTGCCCGCAGTCAGAGAGAGGGGTCGCCGCAAGCAGCAGGTCAAATGACGAACCACCCGTTCCCAAAACATCTGTACCCGCGGGCATGTCCAAAACATATGCCCCAACGTGGCTCGGGCCTCATCACACCGGGGGCATCCAGGAATGCCAGCGAGCCCGGCCCGCCATGCCCTGTGTGGAGCAAAATAAAGTCGACGCAATATTTTAAACTGGGCATCACGGTGAAGTACTTGCACGCTCAGCTTGGGAAGGCCGGCCAAAGCATGCAACATCCCTTCTGCGGAGACCACTTCCCCCAGTTCTGCGGACCAAGCCCTGGCTAGCTCATCCACCGGTATCGGCTCAGCAGCCTCCCAGAGCATCTGATGTAGGTAGGAGACCCTCACCCCCACGTCCGCTCCCCTGAGCGCCGCCTCAAGAGAGGAACTAACCTCCCCCCGCAAAGCCTCCCGAGGAACTCCCCGAAGGTAACTACGAGCCTGTAAATATGGGAAGAGATCACGCGGCTCCAACGGGTATTGCCGACAAAGCTGTGGAAAATCCTCCACCACCCCATCCAGTGTGACCAGCTGTTCCAGATTTTCAATCCCCAGTCGAGCCCACCTAGCAAACAAGGATCCCCCCCAACCGGGTAAAAAGTCTGCATTCCCCCGTAACGGGAGGTAGGGAGAATAATGGACTGACAAGCCGCGTGTCAGACAGAGAAGGCGCCAGGCCTGCCGAACAGGGTCCACCAACACCTCCCGAAGGATCCGAGGAAGACCCCGCGTCTTCCAGGCATGGAGAAGAAACCTTGGGTGCGACGGCCCCACCGCCTCCCGAAACAGTTCCAAAGGCGAGCAATCCTCGAGATCCCAGAGCCAGTCCCGTGCAATACGCAACAGACAAGCTACATTATATTTACGAAGGTCAGGGAGACCTAGACCCCCCAAAGGACGCGGCTGTTGGAGTACCTCCAGACGAAGCCTTGGCCGTCGCCCCCGCCATAGCAGACGATTAAGCAGCATTTGTATCTTCCGCAGATCCTTACTCTTAAGAAACAACGGGAGTATCTGAAGCATATACAGAATCTTGGGAAACAAGGCCATTTTATACAACGCAATCCGGCCTCCCAGGGACAAGGGCAAATCCCGCCACTTGTCCACCGCCACCGAGACAGCATCGACCAACTTAGATACATTAAGAGAATATAGGTCTTGCAACCGAGCCGGCAAATAGATGCCAAGATACTTGAAGTGACCGGTAGCCCACCGCAGCGGAAAATCGCCAGACCACCCCTGCTGAGCAGCCGGACCTACCAGCATCGCCTCAGATTTATCCAGGTTCAAACGAAACCCCGATGGCACCCCGTATACTCCTGAATAAGCCGTAATAGAGGAGGTAGTCCCTCTCGAGGACTACCCAGATGCACCAAGAGATCGTCGGCAAACGCCGCGACGCGGACCTCAGCCCGACCCACAGAGACACCCTTAAACCCCGTGGCAGCCCGGATCCGCTGTAGCAAAGGCTCCAATGTCAAGACAAATAAAAGCGGGGAAAGCGGGCAGCCCTGACGGGTGCCTTTCTGGATGTCGAACATCTCGGTCATGGCGCCATTCACCAAGAGCGCCCCTTTGGGCTCTGCATAAAGTAGGCGAACAACATCCACAAAGAACCCCGAGAAGCCCATCGCATCCAGGGTTTGATACATGAAATCCCATCTCACCCTATCGAACGCTTTCTCAGCGTCGAAGCTAATCAGCATGGATCCGTGGGTCACCACTTGCTCCGCGCACATGGAGAGCAAAATACGCTGTACGCTAAAGGCGGCATGACGGCCCCTCACAAAGCCCACCTGGTCCTTATGAATCAGATCTGGCAGGAACTGTGCTAACCGATCCGCCATGATCTTAGCCAATAATTTAATATCTACGTTAAGCAGCGAGATAGGGCGATACGAACTAGGCAGAAGTGGGTCGCGTCCAGGTTTTGGGAGGATAGTGATCAATGCCTTATTGGCTTCATAAGGAAACCGTCCCCTACGTACTAAATCCTCAAAGTAGCCCACAAGGGGGACCACCACATCACCCCCCAACGCCTTGTAGAACTCGCTGCGAAAACCATCAACCCCGGGTGCCCGGCCCAACTTTAAATGCCGAATCCCCTCCTGAACCTCCCGACCCGATAGTGGCTGACTCAAAGCCTGCCTGCCCTCCTCGCTGAGCCGGGGCAGACGACAGTCGCTAAGAAAGTCCTGACCAGCCGCCGCCGGAGCCCCCTCCCCCTCATAAAGATGCCTAAAAAAATCAGTAAAGACCGCCTCTATATCGGCCCCATCGCGCCGGAGAGTCCCATCAACATGTCGCACAGCACCGATGGTGCGAGGACCTCCAGCAGGCCGCACCAGGGAAGACAACAATCTGCCAGCTCTGTTACCGTGTTGATGCAACCGGAATCTGTAATATAACAGGGACTTTTGCGCTCTCCTATGAAGGAGCATCTCCAGCTCGGTCTGGAGCTCCCGCAGCTTGCGGTGGTTTTCCACGGTCCGACTGCCCGCCAGCACTCTCCGCGCCTGCCCCAAATCCCGCTCCAGCCGCACAATCTGCTGATTCAGCCTCCGACGCCGCTGACTGGTATAATTAATAATGTCGCCACGAAGGACGGCCTTACCCGCCTCCCAGAGAAGAGCGGGAGATGTCCCGGGCTGTTCGTTGAGGGTAACGTAGTCTTTCCAACGGTCGCGAAGAAACGCTTCAAAATGCCGGTCCCCACAGAGTTCCAGGGGATAACGCCATAGCCGGCCCCGACCCGGATTTCCATTGCTGAGCTCTAGAATCACCATCGCGTGGTCGGACAGGACAGAGGGACCCACCTCTGCTTCTCGAACCCGACTAAATAGGGAGGCCGAAACCAAAAAATAATCTATGCGGGACCACGTACCGTGTGCCCGAGATTGATGAGTATACTCCCGGTCTCCCGGGTGGAGAGTCCGCCAGATGTCTAGGAGCTGATGACCATCACACAATCCCCAGAGACGCCGCCGTGTCCTCTGGTTCCGACCGCCGACCGGCCCGGAACGATCTAACTCAGCATGCAGCACTTCATTGAAATCTCCCCCAAGTACAACCTGATATCCGACAGTGCCCGCCAAAATCCGGGTGAGAGCCCGAAAAAAACTGGCGTCATATACATTTGGGGCATAAACCGAGCACAGCGCCACTTTCATCCCCGCCATTGTCCCCCACACACACACATACCGGCCCTCAGGATCAGTCTCCACACGCTCCTCCAGCCAATCCACAGATCGGGCAAACAGAATGGCTACCCCCCTCTTTTTCCCCACTGCAGGGGAGCCATACATTTTAACAATATGGCCCTTACATAGCTTCCCATGTTCCTCCATAGACTGGTGGGTCTCTTGTAACATGACCACCCCTATCTGTTTACGTTTCAAAAGCTGAAGCACCTTATAGCGCTTAATCGGGGATCCGAGGCCACACACATTCCAGGATGCTATCCTAACACCCGTAGCCATGACATCTATACCCGAAGGGTCCCCAAAGAGCCATCAACCAAATTTCTGTAAAGTGAAGACCCCCCCAGCCTAGGGTCTCACCCATCACCCACAACCAAAACTCACATAACAGCCGCAACCACTCACCAACATACGAAGAGTCACCGTCACTCCCACATGCATCTGCCTTACCCACTACTAACCAATCATTCCACCCAGACCCCCCTCCCCCCTCAGCCTCCCACCTTCCCCCCCCCAACCCACCCCTCTCCCTCCCCTCTCCCCCTTCCCCTTTCCCTAACGCAATCACCTCTACCTTCCAGCCCACCTCCACCGCTGGCCGCACCGAGACCTCCAGCGCTTGCAGAACCCCCCCCCCTCCCCCAGGCAGGTCATATCCCCCCACTATCCCCGTTGGCCAGACCCCCATCCTATCCCTGGGTTCCCCCCACCCCCAGTAGCCAGCCTACCCTCCCGCCCACAGAAGTCTACAATGACAAAACCCAGCCCCACAGAATATCTCCAAGATCCTCAGATGCAGCAGATAGCGTGATAAGCTGCATGGAGAACACAATCCCCCCACTACAGGGGACAGAGACAGCCCCAGCTTGTGCAGGGCCGGGGTCACATTACAGGAGGGAATCACCCACAATGTCCCAAACAGTCGCCGCACGAGAGGCAGCTCCCACAGCCCCACAAGCCGCTCCCCCCAGACCATGGTGGGCGTCCCCCCCCCACGCTTCCCCTCTGTATAACCCATACCCCAACCTATCCAGCCAGGTCGGAGCAATACCAGAGGGAGAGCAATAACAATATGAACATTTGGTAGTTGAGTAAAACAGACATAAGAGATTAAGAAAAATTACACAAGTCCAATAAAAGGAAATTAGGCCCATAAGTGAAGTACAGAAGTACTAGCAATCTCAGGATAAGGAAGGAAGAAGAGAAAAAAAAACTCATGTCCCTAGGCATGTAAGTGCCATAAAGCCCATTAAACAAATATACATGAACTAAGGCCAACACGGCCCCGGGGCTAACCGCAAGCCACTGAACCAGGCATCGGTAAAGATCCCCTCCTGCAGAACATGCCAAAACTAGCCACAGGAGCCGTGGTTAGGCAACGGAGCTTCCAATCAACCTCCCCCCAAGAGCTGAAAAAAAAAGGGGGGAGGAGAGGCCCAGGGGGAAGGAGGAAAGGAGCAGTACCTCCCCACGGCCATGCAGGCCCGTAAACCCCCCACCAATCTCAACAGGACCCGGAACTAACATCCATCAGTCCCCGCAGGAGAAGAAAGGGATCAGGGGAGCTCTCCGCCGCCAGCTTCACTGGGGATAGACCTTTCCCTCAGCTCAGGCCATTACAGAAGTCCAAGGCTGCCTCCGGTGTAGCAAAGGTTCGCCGACCCCCTTCATAATCGACCCGGAGAGTCGCTGGATAGACCATCACGAAACGGAGGCCACGTGCTATCAGCCGGCTGCAGACATCTTTGTACGCGCGGCGCCTCTGAGACACTCCAGCTGAGTAGTCTTGGAAGATCAGGATCCTGCCCGACTCACCTCCTGAACGGCGCTGCAGTCTTGACGCGCGCAGGACCCCCTCCTTCTGAGCAGCGTTCAGGAAGCGGGCGATCACCGCTCGGGGTCTGTTGTCACCGGCCTGTAGAGGCCCCAGCCGGTGCACCCTCTCCAACACTATGGCCCCCACCGACTCCTCAAGGGGCAGATTAGCAGGCAGCCACCTCTCCAGGTAACCACGCAGATCCTTCTCTTGCACCGCCTCCTCGATACCGACAAAGCGCAGGTTGTTCCGTCGGCTCCTGTTCTCGAGGTCCTCAAGCTTCTCCGCATGTCGGGTCAGGGCCTCCTCCAGCTTTTTGAGACGAGCTGCATCTTGACCACATGTGTCCTCAAGAGCGCCAAGTCGCTGCTCTACCTGCTCCACACGGCGGTTAAAATCGCCAACCGCCTGTGCCACCTCAGTGATCTGGGAAGCCAGACCCCCCAAGCGACCCTCCAGGGCTTCCACCACAGCCCTCGAAACCTCCGCTACCAGGGATGGCACGGCCGCCGGCTGCGTCCCGTCAGGGGCGCCCTCCGCCATCTTGTTGTCACCCCCTCGGATCCGCTCCCGGCGGGGGGTTTTTGTGGCCATGCGGGTTCTTCCTGCCAGAGGCTTCGGCAAATAGGCGCCCCCTGCCAAAGTAAGTGTGTGGCCCCCCGGCCTGCGACAAAGAGTGCTCAATAAAAGGATAAATAGCCGGGGGAGAGGAGACGGGTTCCGGAGCTAAGTAGGAAACGTCCTGCTTAGCCCACCATGCCACCGGAAGTCCACACATTAGTTTAATAAAATTTGTATGCATCCAAATCAAGTTTATGTGCATTAATTCATAGGTTAAAATGTGTTACTTTGATTGTGGTGTGCAGTAAGGGGTCAATTTTCAGTGGCATCTATCCATATAGCAGCACATGCTCTATGGATAAATGCTGCTAAAAGGAATATCCTGATAATGCTGGGCAAGCTGGGTTAGAGCAAGAGGTTATCTATATAGGGATGGGGTTGTGTATTGAAAAACTGTATGATGTAATATTGTAATAGGTTTTGAACAAAGTGATGATACTATGTGAGTTTTTGAGATTGCATAAGATCTATCAACCAGATATTGAATGTAAATGACAGGCATATATATTAAATGATCATTTCTTAGAGAGGGAATATCTCTCTAAAGCAATTGCTGCAGTTTACTAAAGAACCCGGTGTGCACGCGTATAATTACTTTTACGATCTCGTGTCAAACAAAGTGAGGCTAGATTGGCATGTTTTGCCCTATTTTAATAAAGCCAAAGAAATTGCTGCTATGATTCGAGAACACTGGAATATATTTATATTACATGATGAGTTCTAAGAGAGGCCTCTTCTTGCTTACACTGGAGGCTGAAATATAGGTGAAATCATTTCAAGATTGACACCTTCAAATGTCAACACCTCTGCACAATATGAACCAGCAGGATTTCATGCACTGTAGGTGGAATTTGTGAGGTTTGTGTACAAGTATGGATTGGAGCTGAATAGTTTCATTCTCTTGATCGGCGTGTTTTTAAACCCAGTACACCATACCACATGTCTACTCTATCAGAATTTGTAATTTACGCTATCAAATGACTCTGTCCCCAGTTGTATGTCAGCAGGACTTTGAGATCTTTTAAGAGATTGATTGAACATCACAGTACAATTCACACTAAGGGGGACATTTTCAGCAGCGGTGGCCAGTGCTATTAGAGAGAATGGTCATTGCTGCTTTAATTTAAACCTGGATATTCGGTGCCGAGCCATATCTGCTGCTCTTTTGCAATCTGGTCAGCGATGATATTAAGCTGGTGACCGGATTGCAAAAGTGCCTATATTTAGAACAGGAACTGCATAAATCCCTTTGAATATGCTCCCTTAAAATTCTGTCTGCCCTGATGGTGGAACACTGTAGCGGGTATCAAAATCATAGATTTAACTTGGCATGTGATTAAAAGATTGATGAATGATGGACTGGGGACAGAAACAAGTTATTAAATTACAGATAGCAATATTGGATATATACATTGAACTCATTAACACCTAAAGGAATGAATAAATGAAACTGAACAGAATACTGATTTAATGACGGGATGTACACCTGAAGAAATAGTACAAATTGACTGATAATAGAGTGTCACACAATTGCATACTTCAAAAATGGCGACCACATTGTAGCTCAGACAGATGCTTAGAATGCGAAGTATGCAATGCAGAAAAATAGTGTGGGCTTGATTTGAGAATGTGAAGTACAATGATTTTGTATGATTGAGGATGAACTAATCAGATACCCCTTGAAATAGAATCTATGATTTGAAATGCAGTGCTGAATCGAGGCTTGATATATACTTTTTCCGGAAGTGATAGTGTTTAATAACAGATTTCTCAGATACGTTTTATATAAAATTGATTTTCATGATCTTTACATGATACAGGGATGAAATTACTTTTTTAACACTTTGGGAAATGTTTGGTGGAAATTGTCATTAAAGGGGACCATACACAGAACAGAGATATTGTATATTTTAATTTATATTATTCGGCCCTACATTCTTTAAATAATTATCTGTATGGGCTTGATGAACTACTAGATAAATAAATATAGCAACAATTCCTCAGCACCTCTATATGGATACTTATACAGATGCCTTAGGATAGCAAAGAGCTGACCTAAATGACTTTATGGATAGCTATCTGTACAGTATCACTGAATAGCACCTGGCATTCACCATAGGGATATAAAGAACCAGCCACTATCCAGATACCAGTGCTGAATTATCTAAATTTTATTTAGCTGCAGTGGCCAGCGTTTAAAAGAAATGCTGACTACCCTGGCTAAATGCTGACGCCTACATTTTTTTTACCCTTGCTTGGTTTGTTGCTTATTGTGCTGTGAGGACTTGCATGCATCAGTGATGCTTAGAACTATGCTATTAGTAGCTTAAATACTAGCAGGGTCTCACAGGATAGACAGGTCTTAACTGAGATGCCAGACTAAGACAAACCACTCATCTGGGTGGCAGCAGTATAGGATGGTGTTGGTGGCAGAGGATTACCTTTCTGTAACAGCGGCTATAACACCAGTATTACTTGCATGGAAGAAAGGGTTGGCAATCTACTAATGTATTTTGCCATGAAAACTCAATGGATAGCTACAACATAACAAATTGTGATACAGTGCTGGAAGATGAGCTCCACCAGGGCAAAAGACACTCAACAGGTTACTAGGGAAGAGCTAAAGACTCTTTTGAGTAAAGTCCGAATTTTTGATGTGGTTGTAACAAAGCACTTGGGATATCTGATCTAACTGCGCATGAAATCAGAGTCAGACGTTGCAAAGATATCTTGAATATTGTGATATGGAACCAAGTGCGACACAAGGGGGGTGCAGAAACATGAGCGGAGACTCACTGCAGGGCCTCACTTGCGCTAGGACCTCATTTGCATAAATATTTGCATAATGTTAACGTGCACTAACTATTCGTAAACGTGCCTCTTAAAAGTGTATGGATAAAGACAGACTACCAGATTTCTACATTACTATACTCCACTGCCAACCACCAAGCACATTAGGAAGTGCTAGAAACACTGCCCATTTAGAACCCTTAGCAAAACTGCTGTATCATAACAACACTACCACGACTCACAAAGCACCATACCCTACCTATCAAAAGGTAACACTGAAAAATATTAAACCAATACATCTCAAAGAATACCAATGCATCTCCTACTGGGGAAAGAGAACAAGTGGCACTGTGAAATAGAAACTACATAAACAGAATACCTCAGCTTACAGATGCAGAACATAGACCATCACCAAACAAAGAACAAGGGATCACAATATAGAAATAGGAAGACAATAATTAAACTGGGAACCCCAAAAGCCAAACTTGGAATGTAAAGCAACACTGGAGAAATAAACTATAAATTAATTTCCTCTTGTACTTAACAAAACGCTAAGACGTTAACGATGCACATTTCCCAGAGCTGACATATTCCAGTTAATAAATTCAAAATAAAAAAGTATTTTTCTACCTTTTGTTGTTTGTGCATTTTATTTTTCAGTTACAATTGCTCCAGTCGCTTCCTTCTGGTTTCTTCATGTTTTGTTCTTCATTGTCTGCTGTCCATTTATCCTTTCTCCTCTCTTCTAGCTTTTTCCCATTCTTTCTCTGCATACTGATCTTTCTCCTTTTGCTCTTTCCTCCATCTCTTTCTTTATTCCTTTTTCATCCACTCAAATTTCACCCCTCCATCCTCAATCCCCAATTACTCTCCCAATACCCGGCCAATTGTAGATTTTTCTTCCCTCCCACACAAAATATCTTTTCCCCTCTCCATCCTCACTCCCCCAGCCCCATTCCCTTCCAGTCCTCCCCCAACATCAGCTCCCTTTTAGTTCCAGCCCTACCCAGCATCCGCTCCCTTCTAGTCCCATTCTCCCATGCCCCCACATCAGCCCATTTTCAGTCCTAGCCCCCTATCAGCCATTTCCAGTCCTATCCTAGCCCCCCATCAGCCCATTTCCAATCCGAGCCCCCCCATCAGTGCATTTCCAGTACTAGCTCCCCCATCAGCCATTTCCAGACCTATCTGCCCTTTCCAGTCCTATCCTAGCCCCCACATCAGCCCATTTGCAATCCTGGCCCCACATCAGCCCATTTCCAATCCACGCTTCCCTTCAGCCCTTTCCAATCCAACCCCCCCCCCTCCATCAACCCATTTCCAATCCTAGCCCCCCCCCCCCCCCATCAGCACATTTCCAGTCCTAGCTTCCCCCATCAGCCCTTTCCAATCCTATCAGCCCTTTCCAGCCCTATCCTAGCCCCTCCATCAGCCCATTTCCAATCCTGGCTCCCCATCAGCCCATTTCCAATCATATCCTAGCCCCTCCATCAGCTCCTTTTTTACAGTCCAAGCCCCCCAATCAGTCCTTTCCAGTCATATCAGCCCTTTCCAGTTCTAGCCCCCCATCAGCCCGTTTTCAGTCATAGCCCTCCCATCAGCCCTTTCCAGTCCTATCCTATCCCCTCCATCAGTCCATTTCCAATCCTAGCCTCCATCAGCCCATTTTCAGTCCTAGCCCTCCCATTAGCCCTTTCCAGTCCTATCCTAGTCCCTCTATCAGCCGATTTCCATTCCTAGCCCCCCATCAGCCATTTCTATTCTTATCAGCCCTTTCCAGTCCCATCCTAGCTCCTCCATCAGACAATTTCATAGCCCCCCACCAGTCCATTTTCAATCCTAGCCCCCCATCAGCCATTTCCAGTCCTATCCTAGTTCCTCCCATCAGCCCATTTCCAGTCCAAGCCCCCTGCCAAATCAGCCCATTTCCAGCCCTAGCCCCCTATTAGCTATTTCCAGCCCTCACCCCCCTCTCCTGCTGAGCCCCGTGGCTGTCCGAATGGCTTTAGAGTGAGCCGGAGATGTCCTGGCTTGTCTCTGACAGCTGCTGAAGTGAAGAGCACCATTTATCTTCACTTCAGCAGCTGTGTCGTAGTATAGGAAATTCCCATTGACCTCTAGCGTGCCAGCGGCCTATACTACAACATAGCTGCTGAAATGAAGATAAACGGCGCTCTTCACTTTGGCGGCTGTCAGAGGTGAGCTGGGGCCTCTCTAGCTCTCTCTAAGGCTGACCCTGCCGGTGCCAAATGGCATGTGGGGGATGTTGTTGGCACGGGGCCCCCTGAAGTTGTGTGAACAACATTCTTGCACAATGGATGGGCCGGCTCTGCATGAAATGTATGAAGTATAAACCAAGGGAAGTAGTGGAAGACATGAACAAAATGGAACGTGCACAACTTGATCTGTTGGGTGTCAGCAAAATAAACTAGACTGGCATTAGGCACTTTGAATCAATGATCACATGGTTACTATGCTGAAAATGAAAGACAAGGAAGAAATGGTACTGCACTTATAATTAACAGAAACCTTGCAAGAACTGTAATGAAATACAGTGCAGTTAGTGAACACTTAATTTCTATTCATCTACGAGGACTACCCATCAACACAACTATTATTCAAGTATATGTGCCAACTGCAGTTGCAAAAAAGGAGGTAGTTGATCGATTCTATGAACAAGTATTAGCTGAACTCAACAGAACATGCAAACAAGATATACTGATAATCATGGGTGTCTGGAACATAAATGTTGAGGACAAAAAGGGTGGCAAAGTGGTTGGAAAATATGGGTTTGGCAACAGAAACGAAGCTGGAGAAAGACTGATTCAGCAAGACCAACAATCTATTCATCTCAAACACCTGAATCCAGTAACATAATCAATGACTGTATGAATGGACATTGTCCATTGGATTGTACAAAAATCAAATTTACTAAATCTGTGGAAGTCAACGATGGGAAAACTCAGTAACATGAGCAAAGGCAAACCCTGGAACTGACTGTGTTACAGATCACCAGCTACTAATATGCAAACTCAAGATAAAGCTGAAAAAAAAGCAAA
Organism: Ichthyophis bannanicus; assembly: GCA_033557465.1. NCBI lineage: Eukaryota > Metazoa > Chordata > Amphibia > Gymnophiona > Ichthyophiidae > Ichthyophis > Ichthyophis bannanicus. Next base: position 920,660,678 of record CM066032.1, on the reverse strand, counting down.
CTACTCATGAATATTGCAAAGTATGATCTTGAAAATACACCACCAGAATTTAGACTGCCTGTGAAATTTATTTGCCACTTTGAATATAAATGACAGAGCACCATAAGAGCTGTGGGAAAACATCAAGCAAGTTGTGCTTTAAGAAAATGAAAAGTCCCTGCAAAAGGTAAAAAAGCGAAAATAGCCAAAATGGATGTCCGAAGAAATTCTGAAAATTGCTCAGAAATGCAGAGAAGATAAAGCCAGGGGTGAAAGAGAGGTAATCACAGAACTTAACAGAAATTTTTGATATCCAGCAAGATGAGACAAAGAGAAGGAGTACAATGATACATGCAAGGAAATAGAATCTGAAACTATTAAAGAAAGAACAAGATTGACTTTCTTAAAGCTACAAGAGCTAAATAAAAAATTCAATCCTTGAACTGGAATGCTAAAAGACACTCAAGGATCTACATTGAATGATGTTAAGAAGATTAAGAAAAGGTGGAAAGAATAAACATTCATTAGACCATAAAGAGCAACTGGATCAACCGTTTGATGACAGAAGTCGAAACAGCACTGAAAGCATTATCAGAGAACAAAGCACCTGATATTGATGATATTCTCACTGAAGTATTATAGCAATGGAAAATTTGGAAGACAACATCATTGCTGACCTGACTGGAAAAGATCAGATTTGTGTTCATACCAATACTGATCCAACCAACTGTGGAAATTATTGTACACTTGTTCTGATCCCAAACACCAGCAAGATTCTACTCAAGATCATTCAGTGGGAACTACATCTATAACTGGAACAAAAACTGCCTGAATTGTAAGCAGGATTCTGTAAAGGGCGAGGAACGAGAGACATTATTGTATATGTGAGATAGATCCTTGAAAAGAAAAAAGAATATCAACAATATATCTACATATGTTTCATTGACTACAGTAAGGCCTTTGATTATATAAATCATGAAAAGCCCTGGGCCACATTTAAGAAAATTGTTTATACCAGAATCCCTGATAGTTCTTATGCACAACTTTACACTGATCAAGAAGCAACAGTTCGAATGGAATAAAAGAAAGAGAATGGTTTAAAATCGGCAAAGGTGTACAACAAGGCTGCATATTTTCCCTCTACCTATTCAATTTACATGCAGAACAAATCATCAGAATAGCAGGACTGTATGAAGAGAACTGAGGTGTGAAGATTATTGATGAGTCTTCCACCAATTGTTGCTGTGCTAACGATACCATGCTACTGGATGAAAGTGATGATGGTCTAAAACAGCAGCTTATCAAGCTCAAGGAATATAGTCTTAAAAAAGGGCCTGCACTTTATCATGAAGAAGACAAAGATCCTAACAAATGTCATAATCATTTTCATCCTTGATGGAGAAGAAATAGAAATAGTAAACAACTCTAACCTGCATGGATCAATCAATAATGAAATGGCAAGCAGTCAAGAAATCCAGCCATATATTGTTCTTGGCAAAATGTCTAAGAAGAACCTACGTAAGATTTCCAAGTGCAGAGATGTATCTCTGCGTACAAAGATGTGACTTGTCCAAGCCATGGTATTTTCAATAACATCATCTGGATAAGAAAGTTGGACAGTGAAGAAGAAAGAGAAAAAAAGTTGATGCCTTTGAATTAGGTGCAGGAGAAGAATACTGCGTATACCTTGGACTTCCCAAAGAATAAATCAATCAATACTAGAAGGGATCAAACCTAAGTTTTCCTTAGAAGTTCAAATGACAAGACTTCAATTTTCATATTTTGGGCACATCCTGTGAAGAGAAAGATCATTAGAGAAAGACATCATGTTGGCACGATAGACGGTCAATGCAAAAGAAGAAGATCTGCAATGCAATGAATCAATACAATAACAACATCTATGGATATCACTCTATATCAACAATTAGCCACATGACTGAAGACTGAACACAATTTAGGACTATTATCCACATGGCTGCCATAAGTTGACAGACTCGACGGCACTTAACAATAACACATTTTTTAAGGCATGCTAACAAATCAAATATGCACTAATGAATGTACATCCTTGCAACTCCTTGTCTCCAAATTGCAGATCAGTGTAGGGTTATAGAAGAAGCCCTAAAGCCGGTACATCATGGCCCTAGCTGAGGACCATCGCTGTGATAATTCAGCTAGATAAGATGGGGGAAATATAAAACAGGGAAACAATTGGGTAGTTAAAAATAAAGGCTTAGCGTGCTGGATACAGCTCTGCTTCCACCTAAAGCAATCAAGGCAATCTACTGGGCACAAAAAAAGAACAAATGCAAAAAAGTACAGACTCATAAACGTGAGGGAAAATTTCATAATGAAGTGCCTATATGAAAGGTCAAACGCTACGAGTGTAACTGCTGTTGATAATTCTTAATGCAGCCCCATAAAACTTCAGAGAGGGTATATGGTCAAGTCCTTTGCTTGGAACCCCCTACTAAGCCTCTAGTTATGTTAAGAATGTTAACACTGGGCAAGCAGCCAAGCCCTAGGCGATCCTTGCCAGCTGCAGCCTGGTTACCCTCTTCCTTTCCTTTTCTCACAAGGACATAACAGGGATGAGAAGAGCCAAGTGCCCCCGCTATACGTAGATAAATCAGGTGAGCATTTTCAAAAACTTCAGCTAAAGGTTAAAGGGATTCTACTTTCTCCAAAGCTGGGTACTGAAAGTCTGGGTTAAATTCTGGATACAGCTCTTAATCTGGAAAGTCACATTTCAGCAGTGTAAAGTGAGCCTGGTTTAAGCTTTGCTGGCCTATACACTACAATCATTTTTAATACTCCCCTACTAAAAGGAGTAGTCTGCTCCATGACGATATTACATTTCAGTTCTTTTGTTAGGCCACCTTTTGAGACGTCTGTATAAACTACAATGTGCTTAGTTTGCTGTAGTCCATCTGGTGGATGGATGTAATTTTAAGATTCATATCTCCCCTAAAAGTTAAGGTGCTTTATCTGAGATCTAAAGCACTGAATGGGCTGTCTCCAGACACTCAGGAAACCTATAGAAATATATCCCAGGCTGCCTTTTCAGATCAGAGTGATTTTTCTTATTAACCATCACATCAGTGAGAGAATGTTGACTTATAAGAAATACGTCCACAGCTTTTTCATGCAATATTCCAAATCTGTGGAATTCTCTCCCCATGTTTCTTCACACAGAAAGCGATTTCCTCAGATTTAAGAAACTGATGAAAGCCTCTTTCTTTCAACTAGCCTTTCCCTAAGTATAGGCATTTTGTATAGAGAGGAGTTGTGTAAGCAGTGTTTATTTGGATAGCATCAGAGTAAGATATGGAGAATACATGTAGGAAATGATTTGTTTCTATTTGGTTGGTGATGGCTTGTTTACCTCACTAAGGACTCTCTGCAGAAACCCTGTGCTAGGGCCCAGCGCTAAAGCTCTAGAGCAGGGTTTCTTAACACAAGTTTAGCACTGACATTTTGCTCAGCGATGCCTTTGATACTGTTCTTCATAGAATGCTTATCAATAAACTAAACTGCTTGGGGATGAGTCCCAACTGTATCAGAAATTGATTGACCTACAGACGACAGAAAGTGACAGTAAACGGAACTCACTTGGATGAAAGGAAGGTGATTAGCGGTGTGCCCCAGGGTTCGGTCCTGGGACCGGTACTGTTCAATGTATTTGTGAGTGATATTGCGGAAGGACTGAATGGAAAAGTCTGTCTTTTTGCAGATGACACGAAAATTTGCAACAGAGGGGACTCCTCTAAGGGAGTGGATAACATGAGGAGAGATCTACAAAAGCTGGAAGAATGGTCTAATGCTTGGCAGTTACGATTTAATATGAAGAAGTGCAGTGTCATGCACTTGTGATGCAGAAATCCAAGGGAATTGTATGCAATAGGGGGTGAGAGATTGGTGTGCACGGAGCAGAAGGACCTTGGAGTGATTGTTTCTGAGGATCTCAAGGTTGCGAAACAGTGTGACAAGGCAGTGGCAAAAGCTAGAAGAATGCTGGGTTGCATACAAAGAGGAATTACCAGCAGAAAGGAGGAGGTACTAATGCCACTGTACAAGTCGCTGGTGAAGCCTCACTTGGAATATTGTATTCAGTTTTGGAAATCATATTTGCAAAGGATATAAAAAGACTGGAAACGGTTCAGAGGAAGGTGACCAAAATGATTTGGAGCTTGCGTTAGAAGACGTATGAGAAGAGACTTGAAGACCTAAATATACACACTCTGGAGGAGAGGAGGGAGAGGGGAGATATGATTCAGACCTTTAAATACTTAAGAGTATTAATGAATAAACAAACCTCTTCCAAAGACGAGGAAGCTGTAAAACTAGAGGGCATAATATGAAGCTTCAAGGGAGTAAACTGAAAGGCAACATTAGGAAATACTTCTTCTCTGAAAAAGTGGTAGACGCTTGGAGTGCCCTCCCAATAGAAGTGGTGGGGGCAAATACAGTGACAGAATTCAAAATGGCTTGGGACAGACACAGTAGATCCCTTTATAGTAACAGGATAAAATCAAAATAAACATAACTCTCTCTTATATCTCAACAAATAAGGGTGACCTACACGGAGAGGTGGGTACACCCCTAAACAAAGCATAGGGAGAGGTGACCTGCACAGAGCAGCAGGAGCACCTACTCTTACCGCCTTGCTGGGCAGACTAGATGGACCATATTGGTCTTTATCTACCGTCATATACTATGTTACTATTTATGTTACTATGTAAGCAAACAGCGTGCAAATGAGCTGCAAAACGTTTGTGCTAAACAAGGAGAGCAAGCTAGACACATGCATTAGCAGTACTTATATCCTGCACACAACAAAATCCAGTTTGACACTTGTATGCATGCTATTTTCTTTTCAGCGCTTCAGCAAAGACAGAAGAAAGCTGCAGGTGCCATAGGCTGAAGAAACAGAAACATGATGGTAGAAAAAGAACTACAGCCCATCCAATCTGCCCTTCCATATCAACTACTATAGTCCCTTTTTTCCTTTAGAGATCTTCTATGTTTGTCCCATGCTTTCTTGAATTCTTATACAGTCCTCGTCTCTACTACCTCCATTGGGAGACTATTCTATGCATCCACCACTCTTTCCGTAAAGAAATATTTCCCCCAAATTACTCCTGAGTCTATCCCCTTTCACCTTCATCCTATGCCCCCCTCATTGCAGAGCTTTCTTTCACTTGAAAGAGGCTCTCCATGCCATGGAGGAATTTAAACATCTCTAACATATCTCCCGCCTTTCCTCCAAAGTGTACATATTGAGATCTTTAAGTCCATCTCAATATACCTTACGACGAAGCCCAATGACCATCTTGGTAGCCACCCTCTGCACAGACTCCATTCTGTTTATATTCTTTTGAAGGTGCGGTCTCCAGAATTGCACACAATACTCCAAATGATGTCGCACCAGAGACTATAAGAGAGGCACTATCACCTCCTTCTCCCTGCTGCCCATTCCTCTCCCTATGTATCCAAGCATCTTCTGGCTTTCACTGTCACCTTTTCTACCTGTTTAGCCACCTTAAGATCATCAGAAACAATCACACTGAGCTCCCACTCTTCTTTAATGGACAGAAGTATTTCACCCTTTATACTAACATAAAGTAACAGCATATGATAGCAGATAAAGACCAGTATGGTCCATATAGTTTGCCCAGCAAGGTGGCAAGAGTAGGTTGCACTGTACTGTTTCCTTGGATTTTTGCAGCCCAAATGCATGACCCTGCATTTATTAGAATTAAATCTCAGTTGCCAAATTCTTGACCATGCTTCAAGCTTTGCTAGATCTCTCCTTATGTTATCTACTCCTTCCTGGGTGTCTACTCTATTGCAAATTTTGGTATCATCTGTAAAGAGGTAAACCTTACCCGACAGCCCTTCTGCAATATCACTTTCTGCAATATCCCCTTTCTGTGATCTCTTGTATTTGATGAAGGCCACTCTTTTTTCTTCATCATTTCAGCTACTTTTGAGAACCATAGTGGCCTCCTTTTCCTTTTACATTTATTTACTTTCCTGACAAAAAGGTTTGTTGCTATTAAAGTTGCTTTCAAGTTTGCCCACTGCTTTTCTGTATTCCTCAGCAATTCCAGTCCTGCTAACGACTCCTTGAGGTATTGTCCCATCTTGGCAAAGTTAGTTTTCCTAAAGGTTGGGACTCTCACTTCTGAGTGGACTTTATCAACCCTAGTCCTAACAGTGAACCACAGCATCTGGTGATCTCTGGATGGGGGATGATCACCCACTATAACATCAGAAATACTCTCCCCATTGGTAAGCCCCAAGTGCAGTATAACCCCCTCATGTATGGGTTGTGTTACCAGTTGCCAAATAATTCTCCCTGTAGAGAATCCAGGATCACCTTACTTGTACAAGACACCGCAACAGGGAAGTGCCAATTGACATCTGGCATATTGAAATCACCTATCAGCAGCATTTCTCCTTTCACAGCAATACTGCCAATGTCTTCAATGAAATCTATGCCCAGTTCTTCTGCCTGTGAAGGAGATCTGTATATCACACCAATACAAATGGATGCTCCATTCCCTCTTTCCAGTTTAACCCACAGTGGCTCCTCCTTCCCTCGTAAGCCCTGTAATTCTGTAGCTTTAACATTATTTTTTTACATATAGTGCCACTCCTCCTCCCTTTCTTCCTACCCTGTCTTTTCTGAATAAAGTATAGCCCTGTATAATTACATCTCAGTCATGTTTCTCCATGAACCATGTCTCTGTAACTGCCACTAAATCCATGTCAGCCTCTTCCATTAAAGCCTCAACATCTGGAATCTTTTTTTTCCATACTACGGGCATTAATGCACATGTTGTCTCCTTTACCCTTTTCTACAGAAGTATTTAATGTTTTACTTACCTGAGGGCTTTCTTCACCCATCCCCAATGAATCTAGTTTGAAACCCCTTAAAGTAGGTTAGCCACTCTGTTCTGGAAGACACTTTGACCCTTCTTGGATAGGTGGATGCCATCTCTGCTCAACAGCCCTTGGAAAATCATCCCATGGTCCAGGAAACCAAAACGCTCTTGATGACACCATCCACACAGCCATGCATTCATCTCTAGGATGCAAAATTCTCTGCCTCTGCCAGAGAGTCTTGAGGCGAACACCACCTGCGCATCTATCTGCTTCACCCTCTGTCCCAGAGCCATGAAGTCACTCTTGATACGCTTGGAGGGATACCTAGCAACATCACTTTGCCAACATGAATGAGCAGCATTGGATAATAGGCAATAGGTTTGAGGAGATTCGGCATAAATGCCTCACTAGCACCAACCGTAGACCTATGGAGCTTACTCTTAACTTCCCTTCAGACCTTGTGTTAAAATCTCAGCAATCAGCTCTGCAGTTCTGGTCTTCTGCGCACGTTCTGCATCTGTGCGGAATTACTAGTTGCTTCATTACCACTCATTTAAACAGATCTAAATGTGTGGTGCACAGCCATTAGTGGAGGCACTTGTGCATTGATTATGCACCTATTAGGTTCCTTCCTGCATTCTGCGCCCATAATAGCACAGAAAATTTGGTGCAAACACCATGCTATTGCCTGTGCTAATGGCAGTACACTTGCTGCATCAAGCAGTAAAATCTACCAGTGCTGATTATGTTCTAGCACAACACTGAGTGAGGATTGTTTTCTGTGTATGTTCTAATAAAGTTTATCTACTTTTCTGACCCCCCCCCCCACCTCTCTCTCCCATTCTTCTGAACTGAAATGTCTAATTTATATATTTCCACATGGCGAGAAGATAAAAAGGTCCTTTATTAACAAGACCCCTACACAGCCATGTTTCATTTAGCCTTCATCAGGGGGTGACCTCAAAGAGAACAGCAATACACAAATGGTCATTAATAACTCAGCAAGTCACTGCTAAGGGTATTGTGTTCGCTGCATCCATGCAAGTGTTTGGTTTTTAAAGCTTTAATATAACTGTTTCTTATTTTCTATGTAATCAGTTGAAATATACTGTCATGTTATGTTCTCTGTAAACCGTCTTGAATTGAAGAAAGATGGTATATAAAAACTGTTAAATAAATAAATAAAATAAATTTTGTTTCAACTCTATCTTTCTTCATTATATTATATTATGGTTACCAGAGTCTGATTAACTGAACATAACCACCCCACTAGTAACTGTTTGATTAGTTTTAAGGAGATGGTTCTAATATGGCTCTCGATAGTGTTTTTACTACTGGTTAGAGTATGGTAATTTCCACAGGACCTGACATTTCTAACATTTATATACTTCATATACCTCTTGTAATCCTGTGATCTTTAGTACCCTACCCCCTCTTTCATACATTGGGCGTTACGAGTGCTGCTGTTAAACATCATTGGTTCATATTAAGTCACCATTAGTATTTAAGTGTTCCTAATATAACATATGTATTTTTCAGGCATTTATTCCAACGATCAGTTATCAACCATCAGTTTGTAACAAACAAACTTGATTACTGTAAGGTTGGTGCTTGGTGCTCACCCATTGGCCGGCATTGGATTACAGTTTCTTTGCCAGATTTGTTTTGTTTTTTGTAGCTTCCGTAGCACTTTCCTTTTGAAATTCTAAAATGTTTTTGATACAACTGCCCTTTGAGGTTTCCTTTATTTATGATGCACCGAAGATGCATCACTTGTAACATATACCTTTTTTTTATTATTGGCACATTGTTTATTTACTGTTTGTTTCAACTTTAAAACACGTTTGAATTATATCTTATTTTTAAATTTCATTTTTACTTTTTATTACACCCAGACACTCTCCCCTCCCCAACACCCACCCACCCCTGGGATAATCATAGCTTTATAGGTACTTACACATCTTAAAGGACAGGAGGTGCTCTCAGGTGAAGCTCGTTACCCAAATCAGACATACACTAAGGACCTGAGATTAATTAAGCTTCAGGTGAACAAGGTATATTAAACTTATTAGGTACAGTTTTATTAATATAAATATCCATAGCAACCCTTAGTATGTAAAGAACATAAAGATCTAGACACAAGCTTAAAACTAAGATGCAGACAGCAGTCCAGCAGTGAGATGGGGGCTTTCCAGTCTTTTGCACTGCATGTCACATGTATGATTTCCTCCCAGTTGGTGAGAGGTCTTATGTGTGCACTAGGTGCAAGGAGCTCTTTGCTCTCAGGGAACGAGTCCGCTCTCTAGAGGCTAGAGTAGCAGACTTGGAAAACAGAAGAAAGACAGAGAGGTACATAGACGAGACCTACAGTGATATAGTTCTGAAGTCCCACCTCCAGTCTGGCAGCATCCCTGTAGCCATGGAGGAGAAAGGTCACGTGACAGGACAGCATCACCCTGGTGTGGCAGGAAGTGATCCTGTAACTAGGATCTGTCCTCCAGGTGATGTAAAACCCTCTCACACCGAGGATGTTTCTCCAGGGCCATGTGCCCATGAGGGAAGAGTTAGGACAGCCGTTATAGTTGGTGATTCGATCATTAGGCATGTAGATAGCTGGGTGGCTGGTGGACATGAGGATCGCCTGGTAACATGCCTGCCTTGTGAGAAGGTAGCAGACCTCACGCGCCACCTAGATAAGGCCTTAGATAGTGCTGGGGAGGAGTCTGCTGTCTTGGTACATGTCGGTACCAATGGCATAGGAAAATGTGGTAGGGAGGTTCTGGAGGCTAAATTTAGGCTTTTAGGTAGGAAGTTGAAATCCAGAACTTCCAGGGTAGCGTTCTCCGAAATGCTTCCGGTTCTACATGCAGGACCCAAAAGGCAGGCAGAGCTCCGGAGTCTCAATGCGTGGATGAGACAATGGTGCAGAGAAGAGGGTTTTGGATTTGTTAGGAACTGTGGAACATTCTGGGGAAAGGAGGGGCTCTTCCGAAGGGATGGGCTTTACCTTAACTGGGATGAAACCAGGCTGCTGGCATTAACCTTTAAAAAGGAGATAGAGCAGCTTTTAAACTAGATAATAGGGGAAAGCCGACAGTCGCTAAGAGCGGATGGTTCGGAAGAATGTATCCTTGAAGGATACTACCAAAAGCAGAGAGGTTCCAAAAAAGAGTAAAGTAGCCCAAACGCCCTTGAGTATGAAACAGATAGAGCTTAAAGATCCAAAATTACCCATATCTACCAATAGCCAAATTAATATGAATAAAATACAGTCTCTAAAATGCTTGTATGCAAATGCTAGAAATCTAAAAAATAAGATGGGAGAGTTAGAATATATAGCACTAAATGAGAGGTTAGATATGATTGGAATATCAGAGACATGGTGGAAGGAGGACAACCAGTGGCACACTGTGATACCTGGGTACAAACTATATCATAATGATAGAGCTGATCAAATTGGTGGAGGGGTTGCGCTCTGCTAGAGAGGGCACTGAGTCAGAAAGGATTAAAGTTTTGCAGGAAACAAAATTTGCTGTAGAATCTCTATGGATTAAAATTCCATGGAAAAAGGGGAAGGCAATGGCAGTGGGGGTGTACTATCAACTGCCTGGCCAGAATGAACAAATGGATGATGAAATGCTCAAAGAAATCAAGGAAGCTAACAAATGTTACAGCACAGTAATAATATTGGATCATTTCAATTAACTCAGTATCGACTGGGTCAGTGTCAGGGCAGGACATGCTAGGGAGATAAAGTTCCTAGATGAAATAAATGACTGCTTCTTGGAGCAGCTGTTTCATGAACCGACCAGAAGGGAAGCCATATTAGACCTAGTCCTTAGTGGAACACCAGATCTAGTGCAAGAGATAAGGGTGTTGGGGCCACTTGGCAATAGTGATCATAGCATGATCGCATTTGATTTAATTAGTGGAGGACGGTTAGTAAGGAAATCCACAGCACTACCTTTTAACTTTCGAAAGGAAAATGAGGAAAATAGATAAGGCAGGCAAAGGGAGAATATGAGAAGAAGCTTGCTGCGGAAGCAAAAACTTGAAAAATAAGACTTTTTCAAGTATATTCGTAGCAAAAAACCTGTGAGAGAGTCAGTTGGTCCATTAGATAATAGAGGGGTTAAAGGGGCACTAAGAGGCGACAAGGCGATAGCGGAGAGACTGAATGAATTCTTTGCTTCGGTCTTTACTGAGGAAGATCTAGGGATGTTACCCATGACTGAAGTGGTATTTAATGGTGGGGAAGAATTGAAGGAAATATCGATACATCGGGTAGATGTATTACAACTATTAGATAAACTGAAGAGTAGCAAATCACCTGGGCCAGATGGTATACATCCAAGGGTGTTGAAAGAACTGAAATATGAGATTGCAGACCTGCTATTAGTAATCTGTGAACTATCATTAAAATCAACTCTAATACCTGAAGATTGGAGGATCGCCATTGTAACGCCAATTTTTAAAAAGGGTTCCAATGGTGATCCGGGAAACTACAGACCGGTGAGCCTGACGTCAGTACTGGGAAAAATAGTAGAATCCATCATAAAGAATAAAATTACTCAGCATGTAGATAGTCATGGCCTAATGGCAGACAGTCAACATGGCTTTAGACAAGGAAGATCTTGTCTTACTAATCTGTTATGTTTTTTTGAAGGAGTGAATAATCAGGTGGACAAAGGTGAGTCGGTTGATATAGTGTATCTGGACTTTCAGAAAGCTTTTGACAAGGTCCCTCATCAGAGACTTTTGGAAAAACTAAAGAGTCATGGGATAGGAGGCAGTGTACTATTGTGGATCAGGAACTGGTTAAAAGATAGAAAGCAGAGGGTAGGGCTAAATGGCCAATTTTCCCAATGGAGAAAGGTGAATAGTGGTGTACCCCAGGGATCTGTGCTGGGTCCGCTGCTTTTTGACATATTCATACATGACCTGGAAAGTGGAATAACGAGTGAGGTTATCAAATCTGCAGATGACACAAAACTATTTAAAGTTGTTAAAACCCATGAGGATTGTGGAAAATTGCAAGAGGATCTTGATAAATTGGAAGACTGGGCATCAAAATGGCAGATGAAAGTTAACGTGGACAAGTGCAAAGTTATGCACCTAGGGAAGAACAACCCAAACTATGGTTACACAATGTAAGGTTCCACATTAGGAACCACCACCCAGGAAAAAGATTTAGGCGTCATTGTGGATAACATGTTAAAACCCTCGGCCGAGTGTGCAGCGGCGGCCAAGAGAGCAAATAGAATGCTAGGTATCATAAGATAAGGAATGGAATATAAAACAAAAGATATTATAATGCCTCTATATCGTTCCATGGTGAGACCGCACCTTGAATATTGTGTGCAATTCTGGTCGCCGTATCTTAAAAAGGCTATAGCGTTATTAGAATAGGTTCAGAGAAGAGCCACCAAAATGGTAAAGGGGATGGAAGGATACTCCTATGAAGAAAGGCTAAAAAGGTTAGGGCTCTTTAACCTGGAAAAGAAAAGGCTGAGGGGAGATATGATAGAAGTCTATAAATTACTGAACGGAGTGGAAAGGGTAAACGTAGATCGATTGTTTACGTTATCAGAATATAGAAAGACTAGGGGACATGCAATGAAGCTATAGGGTAAACTATTTAAGACTAATAAAAGAAAATATTTTTTCACTCAACGTGTAATCAAACTCTGGAATTTGTTACCGGAAGATGTAGTAAAGGCTGTTAGTGTAGCTGGGTTTAAAAAAGATTTGGACAAGTTCCTGGAGGAAAGGTCCATAAACCATTATTAAGAAGGGACCCAGGATATCAATGTCTTTTGGGGAAACTGCTAGGTACGTATGACCTAGATTGGCCTCTGTTGGAAACAGGATACTGGGCTTGATGGACCTTGGTCTGACCCAGTATGGCATATCTTATATTCTTATGTTCTTATGTAGATTTCAATTTTAAAACATGTGTGTGGTTATTTCCTTTCAATGCTTTATTATTACATTTTTACAGTCAGGTTCATTCATTTTTTATTTTCCTCTCCTTTTTAGTCTTTCATTCATTTTTTATTGTAGTCTTTTTAGTGACCTCTCCTTGTTGCAATTCAGTTTGTTCTTAGTTTTTACCTTTTATTTTGCAGTCACATTGTTTATAACTATATTGATTAATGATTAACCCATTTATTACATTATAGAAATTTGTCTCTCTCCAATGTTACATTGATATACCATTCAGAGTCACACTGTCTTCTTTGGAATATTGTTTAAATGGTGGTTTTAGCATTTTGAGACAATTTTTTTAATATGTTTTTTAGTATGTATTATTATATTTATTCTACATGGTTATTTACTTTCTCTATTATTTTTTATAGTGGATTGTGTCTATATTAACTTTACAAGGCTCTTCATTCAATTTATGTTTATTGGCCTTATTGACAGTAAGTTTTTTATTGTTGCCTCTCCCTCCCTTCTAAGAAGACACCTAGATGTTCATATGAAAATTCAGTTAATTGTTCACCTGTCCTTTCTGGTTCTCCCATTTTGTTTTATTGCAAATTGTTCAACAGTTGTATTTAATACTGTTGGTATTATTATCTTTTCTTATTCTCATTCACCATTGTCTTTTTATATGTTTTAGCCTATTGTTGTATAGGCTTTCAATTGTTTTTAATCATCTTTTAATATTTCACATTTATTGTTTGAATATTGGCTTCATTTCTTTAATGTATAATCATATATTTGGTATTTATATATTTTTAAGGTATTAATGAGCATTTGTGAATTGCTGTTCTCTTTGAGGTCACTCCCTGATGAAGGCTATGCCAAAACGCAGCCGTGTAGGGGTCTTGTTAATAAAGGACCTTTTTACCTTCTCGCCCTTGTGTGGTTCCTGTGTTTCAGAAAGATAGGACGTGTGATTTCTGTGGAATGATTTATATATTGCCATGAGAGCAGAAATTGAGCATTAATGCTGAGTGTCCCTGATACAGCTATCCAAGGGCAGTTCTATCATTAGGCAGAGTGAGGCGATCGCCTCAGGTGGCAAAGTTTTGGGAGTGGCAAAAATGCTCCCAAAACCCCCTAGCAACGGCCACCTCACTCTGCCTGTTCATTAAAAATGAAAAAAAAAAAATCAAAGACTTTGTTGCGGCAGCAGCAGCAACATTAGTCCCCCTGCTGCTACCGCTGATTCAGACCCGACAAAAAGAAACCAGCAAACCAGGGGCGGTTCTATAATTAGGCAAATTGCCTTGAGCCGCCCCTGAGGCAAACAGAAGTGTGGGCCTGTCGCGTGCTTGTAAAGCTCTGCTGGTCCCGCCTCTTCTTTGTGTCAGAGGAGGCGGGGCTGGCATGGCCTTTCTAACACGCGGCAGAGTAGATCCCGCGCACTCATTTGTTTTTTTGGGGTTTTTCCCTTATTTGAAAGCTGCCGCTGCTGCTGCAGACATCGAGGGAGGTGGCAGCAGGCAGGGAGAGAGGCAGTGCAGGTGTTTGAGAGGAGCATGATGAGAGGTACTTTCTGGACACTGGGAGAGGGACATAGAGGGAAATGGCGGCCAAAAATATATGGAATGGGGGTGGGAGATGAATGTTGGACATGAAGTGAGTGGGAGTTAGAGGGTGGATGTTGGCCACAGGGAACTGGAAGGTAGATGTTGATCACAGGGTGAAGGGGCAGAGGGTAGATACTGGACATGGGGAGGGGAGCTAAGAGAGAAAGGGCAGATACTAGGCATTGGTGCAGGGCCGGCCCGTCCATTGAGCAAGAATGTTTTTTGCACAGGGCCCCGCGTTTCAGGGGGTCCTGCGCAAAAAACATCTTGCATCAGTCCAGCTAGGTTAAAAAAACGCAAACCAGCTGCTGCTGCTGCTGCCACCGTGGCAGCGGCAGAATCGACCATCCCGCAGGGCCCCCCCTGCCCTGCAGAGTTCTCCATGCAGTCTCAGCGTCGGCTGTCAGAGCCGCACAAAGAGAGAGCTTCTCCTCTCGCAGCTCTGGTAATCCCACTGATTTCCCATCATCCCCGTGGCAGGATTAACAGAGCCGCGAGAAATGGAAACTCTCCCTTTGCACGGCTCTGAAAAGCCCACGCTGAGGGAGATGAGGCCGCATGGAGGACTCTGCAGGGCAGGGGGCCCCAGCGGGATGGTCAATTCTGCTGCTGCCATGGCGGCAGCAGCAGCAGCAGCCGGTTTGTGTTTTTTTTTAAACTTAGCTGGGCTGATGGGGGGGGAGGGGGTTAGGACTGGTAATGGGCTATGGGGGGGTTAGGACTGGAAATGGGCTGAGGGGGGGATGGGGTTAAGAGTGGTAATGGGCTATGGGGGGGGAGGACTGGTAATGGGATATGGGGGGGCTAAGACTACAAGTGGGCTGATGGGGGGGTTAGGACTGGTAAAGGGCTATGGGGGGGCTAAGACTACAAGTGGGCTGATGGGCGGGGTTAGGACTGGAAGTGGGCTGATGGGGGGGTAGGACTGGTAATGGGCTATGGGGGGAGCTAAGACTACAAGTGGGCTGATGGGGGGGTTAGGACTGGAAGTGGGCTGATGGGGGGGTTAGGACTGGTAATGGGCTATGGGGGGGGCTAGGACTGGTAATGGGCTGGGGGTTGCTAGGACTGGAAATGGGCTGAGTGGAAGGGGGGCTTGAACTGCATATAGCTGATGGGGAGGGGGGCTTGGAATGGAAATGGGCTGTGAGGGGAGGGAGCTAGGACTGGAAATGGGCTGAGTGGGGGGGTGGCTAGGACAGGAAATGGGCTGATGGAGGGGCTAGGATAGGACTGGAAATGGGCTGTTGGGGGGTGCTAAGATTGGAAATGGGCTGTGGTGGGGGCTTGAATTGAAATGGACTCATGGAGGGGCTAGAATTGGAAGTAGGCTCATGGTGGGGCTTGGATTGGGCTGAGTGGAGGGGAGCTAGGATTTGACATGGGCTGATGGTGGGGCTAGGAAAGGACTACAAATGAGTTGATGGGGGGCTGGGATAGGATTGGAAATGGGCTGATGGGGGGCTAGGACTGGAAATGGGCTGATGCAGGGACTAGAAGGGAGCGGAAGCTGGGTGGGGCTGGAACTAGAAGGGAACTGATGTTGGGGGAGGATTAGAATGGGATGGAGCTGGGAGAGTGAAATGGAGAGGGAAAAAATATTTTGTATGGGAGGGAAGACAAATCTACAATTGGCCGGATATTGGGAGAGTAAGTGGGGATTGAGGATGGAGGGGTAAAATTTGAGTGGATGAAATAGGAATGAGGAAAGAGCAAAAGGAGAAAGATTAGTATGTTAAAGCAGATGTAGAGAGAGAATGGAAAAAAACTAGAAGAGAGAAGAAAGGACAAATGGACAGCAGACGATGGAGAGTTAGCAGAAGACATGAAGAAACCAGAAGAAAGTGGCTGGAGCAATTGCCACTGAAAAAAAATGCACAAAAGGTACAAAAATATCTCTTTATTTTGAATTTAATAACTGGAATATGTCAGCTCTGGGAAATGTGCATCATTAACGTCTGCGCTTTGTTTAGTACAAGAGGAAATTAATTTATGGTTTTATTTCTACAGTGTTGTACATTCCAAGTTTGGCTTTTGGGGTTCCCAGTTTAAATATTGTCTTCCTGTTTCTAAATTGTGATTCCTTGTTTGGTGATGGTTTATGTTCTGCATGTGTAACTGAGCTGAGGTATTCTGTTTATATAATTCCTATTTGACATTGCCACTTGTTCTCTTTCCCCAGTAGGTCATGTATTGTTATTCTCTGAAATGTATTGGTTTAATATTTGCAGTGTTGCCTTTTGATAGGTAGGGTATGGTGCTTTGTGAGTCCTGGTAGTGCTGTTAGGATACGGCGGGTTTGCTATGGGTTCTAAATGGGCAGTGTTTGTAGTAGTTCCTAATGTGCCTGGCGGTTGGTACTGGATTATAGCAAAGTAGAAATCTTTTAGTCTTTCTTTATCCATATACTCATTAAGAGGCATGTTTACTAAAAGTTAGTGTATGGTAACAGTATGCAACTATTTATGCAAATGAGGCACCTTATGCAAATGAGGCCCCGCGTCTCCGCACATGGCCCCGCACACCCCTTGGGCCGCCCCTGCATTGGTGGGTGGGAGAAAATGAGAGAAGAGAAGCTGGGAAGAGGGAGAGAGGAGAGATGATGGATAAAGGGGAAGGAGAGAAAAGGAAGATGCTCGGCATGTGGTGGAGAGCTAGGTGAGGAATAGGGAGAGAGGGGGAATAGTGTACACAGTTGCTTGGGGGGAGGTGCAGAATAGAGGAGAGAGAGGAGAGACAATGGCCAGGGGAGGAGAAAAGGGGAGAGATGATGGATACTGAATGAGGAAGAGAGAAAGGGAAGAGTCAGGGCTGGCCCAACCAAGCAAAGTAAGTGGTTGCTTAGGGGGGAGGGGTGCAGCAAAGAACAGGGTATTTAAAGCTAAACAATAGATTTTGATGGCCAGGAGGGGTGTAAAGCTCAAGTGTTGCCTAGGATGCCAACACTTTGAACCAGCTCTGGGGCTGACCCTGGGGAAAAAGAGGCTGTGGAAGGATAGAGAGACAGGGAATGAGAGTACAATGTTAAGGGTTGGAAAATGGTAGATGTAGTAATGAGTGAGGGTTAAGGATGGATGGCAATGAGGGATTATAAATCTGAGTTGATAGAGAGAAAAAAAATAAATGGAAGAAAGCTGAAAGGAAAAGATAAATGCCAGAGATACTTGGAAAGTGAAGACGACAAGAGGGGAGAGAAATTGCAGATGGGCCGGAGACCCTAGAAAGTGTGTTAAGAGAAGACAGAAGAAAGCAAAAACCAGAGGCTGAGATCAACAAATTAGAGAATAAAATGGCCAATCAACAAAGGTAGAAAAATGAATTTTATTTTTAATTTAATGATTGAAATATGTCAGTCTTTGGAATTTCCATGTTCTATCTTTCTATTTTGCATTGTACAGAGGCATATGCATCTTTCTTTCCCTGGTATTGTACCGTATACGGGGGTGTAGCCAAGGACTGACCTGGGTGGATGATGGTCTCTCCAGTTTGGCATAAGATCCATCCAGTCAGTGGCAGAAAAACACTTGAATGAGAGGATAACTGAAGGCAGTGTCAACATTCGCATTGTTTTTTGCCCACGTATGTTAATCCCAGGCCTCACCAAAAAATCAGTCCTGCCTGTCACCACTGATGCAGGAGCTGGTTTCTGGGATTTCAGTTTCAGTTTTGTCTATGTACAACTGTTTTTAGTTTGTGATAGTTTATTCCTTACTCAGTGAGGCTCTATCCATATTCTGATTGTGTGACTAAGGCCAGGTATTCCGTTAGCATGAGTTTCTATGTAGGGATTGGTAGTAATCTAGTTTGTTTGTTTTTCTGAATAGGTGTATGGATGTTTTGGGGGGTATTGCAATATTTATGGTGCTGCTTTTTTCTGGGTAGGCCTTCTGTGTAAGTTTTGGAAGTTGATGCTGTTATGGTGTGATAAATTTTTCTCTATAGGTCCTAAGTAATTTTTGTAAAGTTTTGTATTACTTCACAATATGCCCAGTATAGGGTTTATAATTGCTGTTACTGAAATGACAACAGAATTAGAAATATTTTTGGTATTTTGAGTTCTGTGGAAAATGTCCTAGTTTTGCCCTGCGCCCTTTATTGGAAGAGGAGCTTCTTTGGATGTAGATATATATGTTCAAGAAGAAAAAGCGAGAAGCACAGTTTAAAACACCAAATAAAATGAGTTATAATAATTTTATTTTGGTGTTATAAACTGTGCCGGGGTTCTTTTTGTTTTTGTTTCTTTGATGTATGAGCACCTCTTACCTCCTTTGTCCTTTGCAGATTATATATTTACATTTAATACCATAGCTGTGCAATATCCAAAAGTCGATATGTTTTATATTAGATTCCCAGTCTACATAATTAAACTGCTAAATTTGTTTCATATCTGAACATTATTGCAAAGTTGTGGTTTATTTTGTTTTTTGTTTGCATTTTTTAAATTATTTAGGTTTGGAATATTTTGTTTTCTTTTTTTCTTGGGGCAACTACCTAACTGATGTTCTGAGTGAGGGGACCCCCTATTCCTTGCCAAAGCTCTGAAGATACCCCTACATTTTGGCTACCGGGGGGGGGGAGCCAATTCTATTCATTTCTCGCCTCAGGCAGCATATTGCCTTGAGCCGCCCCTGAGCTATCCCATAAGACATAGGACTAAAAGACATACAATATCCTCTGGATGAGAGAAAGTCCATTGAGCCCTGCATCCTGTCTCTGACAGTGGCCAATCAAGATCAATTGGAAGTTATCGAGCATATCCCAAACAGCAAATACAATCCTTGCGAATGCACCTGGGAATAAACAGTGTTTTTTCCTAAGTCCATAGCTAACCAACCTTTTCAAACCCAGCTATTCTATCTGCTTTTGACCACATACTTCAGCAACAAATTCTACAGCTTAATTGTACATAAGGGAAAAAATATTTTCACCATCTTCTTTTAAATCTGCTACCAGTTTGTTTCCTTGACTGTCTCCTAGCGCTAATATTTGAATGGGTAAATAAATATTTCCTGCATATCTGTCCAACCC
This sequence comes from Ichthyophis bannanicus, assembly GCA_033557465.1. Taxonomy (NCBI): domain Eukaryota; kingdom Metazoa; phylum Chordata; class Amphibia; order Gymnophiona; family Ichthyophiidae; genus Ichthyophis; species Ichthyophis bannanicus. The sequence continues at coordinate 920,641,239 of CM066032.1, read as the reverse complement.
CACTCATGATGTTATAAACCTCTTTAATATCCCCTCTGTGTCCAATCCGAAGAGCCCTAACCTTTTCAGCCTTGCTTCAGAAAGGAGTCATTCCATCCCCTTTAACATTTTTATTCCTCTGCCTTTTCTAATTCCTCAAACTGTTTTAAGGTGGATTATTTGGAATCGAACACTCCATAAAGGTGTGGTCACAATTTAGATCTATACAGAAGCATTATGCATGCTCAGTTTTATTTTTCATTCCTTTCTGAATAATATCTAACCTTCTCCCACATCTCTAACAAAGTTTAAAAAAACCTGTTTTCTTAAGAAGAATAAGAGCTGTAAAACCATTTTTTGACAACCAGGCACTCAGAATCTTAATTCATTTGTTTGTAATAAACAAACTCGATTACTGTAATTCATTGTTATCAGGTGTCCCCGCAACTTCAATTAAGGCATCTGCAAACAATACAGAATACAGCCATTAAACTCTTATACAACACTAGAGGCCCGATATTTGAAAGGTATTTACACGATTTACAGCCCAATAAACTGTGTAAATGTCTTAAATGGGAATATTCAATGGAACTCAATATTGCTGCTACCCGGTTAGCCTTGGTGGGGGAGGGTTTGCTGAATGCATACCCCCCCAATACCTCACCTGTGGAATTCCTTGTCCACTAAACTCAGACTTGAAACCTCCTATGCGAAGTTCAAGACGGGACAAAAAAATTCTTTTTTTACCCAAGCCTTCGATACCTGGCCCATTTTCTCTCCATGTTGCTACTCCCCCATCTTTCGTGTACTGGCACACTCAGCAGTTTTTCTGGTAGAATTGTAATGCTACCCATTTCCCCTCCCTGATATTTCCTCAAATTGTTGTACATCATTATATGTCCTTTCCTGTCTATGCTTGACTATTTTGATTTTTACTTTGTAAACTGCTAGGATGCACCTGCCATTAGCGGTATATAAGCAAGGGGGGGGGCCTTATTGCCCCCCTAACAAAAGGCTAGAGGGCAACACCTCTTGATGACAGCCATTTTGTATTGGCCACAAGACGAGGCAGGAGTGAATAGGATCACTCTTGCTTCGTTCTCCACTAGACCACCAGGAGTCTAAGTTATGTGCTGGATGGAGGGTCAGGGACTTGGGGGGAGGCCATGGGCCCCCTCTTGCTGGCCGGGTAGCCGGGATTTCCATTTTTGTAACAGAAGATGGGAGGGAGGAGGGTAGGGAGCCACGGGGGAGCCCACCCTTGAGATTCTGTCCAGGATGGGGAAGGGGCATAGTCCGACTGATTAGCCAGACTCTTTGCCAGTCTGATGGGGAAATGGGAGCTGTCCAGGGTGGATTGGTGCTGAAGGGAGCACACATTTTATTTTTAATATTGTCGGTGCTGCGGATCACAGCACAATGGCACTGACAATATTGTGGGAGGGGGGCAAGCCTGTTCATGGGTTGGGGGGAAATGGCACTGATCGGGCCACAGAGCTCTTGCCAGCTCTGTGCACCTGATCGCTACCATCCCTCCCCATGGATTTACCATGGGGACCCATGGTACCTACTTCAGTCCCCAGAGGAAATCCAAAACTCCACAGTATCTGCAGAATCACCCCTGGTAATGCCCCCTGCAGATACCGTGGAGGTTTGCTACTTACTGTACTGCAGTTTAGTAGAAATACCCCATAGTTAGGATTTTTTCCCTACATGCATCAGTTTTTATTTAGCCATATTCAATTTCACCTTGCATGAATACCATCTGGTCCTGGTGATTTGCTACTATTTACCAAATTGCTACTAGTTACCAAATTGTGGCATAAAGAATAACCAGAGAACATAAAAAAACATAATATGCTGCTTTAGCTTACTGCCAAGTTCTTGTAATCCTTCTGCTTGGAAAAGAAACCTCCTGTATTGCTTTCAGATTTCAAAATTCTCTATCAGCACAGTTTATTCCTAGGTCAGATTTTTACTTCTAATGGCATTGTTTGTGGAATTATTTCAGCTGTTCGTTGATGTCCTCCTGCATTTTTCCCAGGAGCAACCATGTTAGCAAATGCCTTCATGTTCACTGGCTCACACTGAACCATCATAAATGATAGGTCACTAATGTAATCAGATATACATACATAATGCATGAGCACAGTCCTTCCCAGCCTATGTGATACCAAGTAAAACAATCCTGAACAAGACTGCTCCCAGTGGTGTACTTCCACCAGCTACATGTACCTAGGGAAAACCTATAACACTTTTGGAAGAATTCAGCATCCGTGACTTGGCAAGAGTTACTGCCCTTTGTGACAGCCCAGGAGGGTCCTTACCATGTAACTGTCAGGTTCCTCAGTGTTCTGTGAAATAACTGTACCCATCAATGTGAGCAGAAGCCAGGAAGTAGAGGTGGCTTTCATCCTCCTAGTGTGAGAGAGAAAGACAAAAAAGAGTTAGGGTGTGACATCCAGAGAGCTCTAATCCTCTGCTCTGCAGACTGCTTTTCAATGTGAAACCTTGGGGTGATTCACTAGCAAAATTACTACCCAACACTCTAGTATGAGGGAGAAGTGGCGTAGAAGTTAGAAACTGTGGACAGAGAATTGGAGAAAACAGGATTCAGATTTCACTGTCCCCACTGGCATTCCTTGTGACCTGAGGAAAGTTACCTGTATCAGGTCCTTGCTTATAAAGTAAGCTCTTTGGGGCCGGGATATATTGTACCTGAATACTAATAAAACTGAAATCTCCTTCAGCATAATTTGGAAAGGTAGGATAAAAATATATCTATTTTATTTATATATTGAGTATTCAGTATACTGCCATTCAAACAAATTATCTTTCATAGTGGTTTACAAATCCAATAACAACCAAAAGGTTATAATCAGACAGCACAAACACAAGCAAAAATGTCTTAAACAAATGGGAAAATATACAAGGAAGGGATGAATACAGCAACATCAATAACTTAGAAACAACATTAATTTCCCAGAACAATAAAACAGAGGTTAGGTAAAGGGAAGAGAGACAATTGTTCCAGTGTTCCAAATACAGAGTTAATAATTAGGAAAAAGGTCAAATTATTCTTACATGGAAAATCTTACCTGGGCTTAGGGATCCTGTTTCTATGAGGGATCCATCAGGCTGCTGAATAATAAATGATAGTACATTCATATATAACTCAGTATCGCGTCCCTATTCTAGCTCACTTTGACCAATCAATTCCCATTGCTGGATTCTGCCACATCTTCCGCCCCCATGCAAAAGGAAGTTAGCATCATGCATCGGAGGAGGCGGAAGCACAAACAGCCCTGCAGTGCTAGAGGTTTTGGTGAGTGCTGTGAGGCTGCTTAAATAATTGCTGCCACTGCAAGTCCCGGAGAAGGGTGGCAATGGGGACGGAGGCGGGAGCAGGGGGAGCACACCACTGGTTACTCCCTTATCCTCAGAGCGAACTTTATTTATCACAATCCTTTATTGCCTCCTACTCAACTAGTTTCTAACTCAGTCAGTCATTACAGGGCCCATCCCAAGGGCACACAGTTTATTTATAAGTTGCCTAAGGGGAACGGTATCAAAGGCTTACTATAATCTAAGTACACCAGATAAAGCACTCTCCCCCGATCCAACTCTCCGGTCACCCACTCAAAGAAATTAATCAGATTTGTCTGACAAAACCTTCCTCTGGTAAAACCCATGCTGCCTTGGATCCTCTAATCCACTGGTTTCCAGAAACTACACTATCCTATCTCCATTTCATGTTCATGTATTTCTTTTTTATTCCATACAATCTAACAAACACAGGCCATTACCTAAACACATCCACATATTAAAAACAATAACTACAAAAAAAACACAAACACAAAAATAACAGAACAGATACCTCTGCTTCATCAGATACTAATCAAATGCCTTCTTGAAAAGCAAAGTCTTAAACGGCAATTCCATTCATTTATCATCACAAAGGTCAGACTAACCAGCCTGTAGTTCTCGGCTCCTCCTTACTTCTAATTTTATGGAGAAGAACCATATCCACCTGTCTCCTGTCCTCCAGGATCGCTCTCAAATCTAAAGAAGACTTTGCCTGGATAAATTGTATATTAAATTCTTTATAAATAAAGAGATGCTGAAATGGACAGAAAGCATAGCCATCAGAACTTCCCTAAGTTCAGGCCTGGATTCAGGCACAGGCTCCAGCCAGCTCCAGCTGCTCTCCCTACCCGGGATCGAGCCATCATCACTGCCGGAGGCGGGAACAGCCATTTTGCACGGCAGTCCAATCGGGACCTGTGCCTTGCCTATTTAAAAGCAGCGCTATCGGGCGCGGGAAGAAGGACGCTCTCCAGCCAGCTCCAGCTGCTCTCCCTACCCGGGATCGAGCCATCATCACTGCCGGAGGCGGGAACAGCCATTTTGCACGGCAGTCCAATCGGGACCCGTGCCTTGCCTATTTAAAAGCAGCGCTATCGGGCGCAGGAAGAAGGACGCTCTCCAGCCAGCTCCAGCTGCTCTCCCTACCCGGGATCGAGCCATCATCACTGCCGGAGGCGGGAACAGCCATTTTGCACGGCAGTCCAATCGGGACCCGTGCCTTGCCTATTTAAAAGCAGCGCTATCGGGCGCGCCCGCGCCTGAGGGCCTCGCCAGAGGGCCCTTTGGCGTGGCCCTTAGGTGCGGACCGTAAAGGCGAGACCAGGAAGTGGAAATCACCGCTCAGCATCCCTGAACTCAGACATCACTGGTAATTTAAGACCAGGTACCTCAACAGTATGTTATATTTTCACTCATAACCTCTACATGAGCTCATTGCTGTATCATGCATATGTACTAGACCAGATAAGCCAATAATCTGCCAGCCATCAGCGCAGTTAGTGTTAGCACGCAGTGCAGAAAGGGTAACCCACCAAAGCAAGACGGGTTCAGGAAAGTTTCATTCTCTGTGTAACTATGTAAGTTAACTAAACCGATGGCATGTAAAGTGCCTTAATACCGACAGTTGTACCAGATTAGACCAGCCAGAAATGTCTTATTTGCTTCCTTTCCTTGTTAAGCTTCATTCTGTGTAGGTATATACTTAACTCATACATAATAGATGAATGCCTCCAGCAAAATTACTGTATGATACACTGAATCTGTTTGCCGATTGCACAACATACTAGCTAGGATCCAGTCAACTCTAGCTTGACAGAAACCCCCTCGAGCTGCCTACCGAAAAGCCTCCTACCCACGGAGTCAAAATGGAAGACTTGATCATCAGGTTAATGTGCCTCTTCCTACTATTTGTAACCCTACCATCCAATATACTAGCCCTCACCACCTCACAAAATCATATCCCTATTGTACTACCTAGTGAGAGAAAATGGTCAGGTGACTCCTATTACAACCCACGTGGAGCAAACCTCCCGCACCGCAACCTCTTACTCCATGTCCCATTACAACACAACACGAAAACTAAACAAACTAAAAATTGCTACCCTAGTAGCCTGAAGTGTGCACTTATAAATGCCCGCTCAATTCGAAACAAATGGCCAGTGATCACGGACATAATAATACACCACAAGCTAGACATTCTCATGGTCACCGAAACATGGCTCTCAGCAGAAGACAATATTATCCTCAACCAGCTTCTCCCACCTAACTTCACAGCATTCTCCGGTCACAGACAAAACAAGAAAGGTGGCGGAGTACTCATCATCACCAAAGCTGACCTCCAGTTTAAAATGGATGAATCCAACAGTAATAACCATCTAGAAACGGTATCAATTTCAAACAACAGATGCTCCATAAACTTGGTCTATAGATCACCGTCAGCGGATCCAGACGACCTAGCATCCATAATAAATCTGGCTTCCTTCACCCAGGGTCCAAATAAACCTAACTGGATTGTAGGAGATGTCAACCTACCATCTTTGCATGCCACTCAAGCAACTGCATTCCTAGAAGCCCTAGATAGCCTAGGATACACGCAAATGGTGCAAGAACCTACCCACGAGAAAGGCAATATCCTTGACCTCATATTCGCGCCACAGCTAATTTTGGAGCAACCACAAAACATCGTACAATCGATAACTGCAGTCCCATGGACCGACCACAAACTCATCACCTTCCAGATGCCTGCCATTAACTATTCACGCTGGACAAAAACAGATAAAAGCGGGCCTGCTAACTCAGCTACCAGAAGTTTTCACCCATTTAACAGAGAACGCATCCTCGACGAAATGAGCACACTCTTTGACACCTCATTAAACCTAGATGGGTTGATCTCTTCCTGGAACAGTAAACTCAGTACAATCGCTATCCGCCCCCCAAGGAACAAGAACCCAAAGAAGAGAGCAACAGCCCCATGGTTCACAGCGGATTTAAAAACATCACTAACTATTTTAAGAAGGCTAGAAAAACGTTGGAGAAAGTCACGCACCAGCAGTGACCAATCAGCCTACATCCAACACCTGGCGGAACATCGAAAAGCCATCACAGATAAAATCAGACAACATCACACAGACACCCTGAAACGCTCATTGAATAAACCTCATGACTTGTTTAACTTAGTTAAAACGCTTGCCAAAGAACCTACCCCGAGCTCCACAGCAGGATTCATCCACAGGACTATGCGACGTATATGCAATCCAAAATGTGCAAGACTAACAAAATATTAATACCGGACCCTCCTGATGAACAAGACCACCCAGCATCACTAACATCCTTCTCCACTCCCTCAAAGAAAACTATTGAAGATACCATCCTAGCTCTAAACACAACTACTGCGTACACAGATCCCTGCCCCGCACACTGGATAAAGGACCTGCGATGTGATATATCCCCAATTATAGCAAAAATCGTAGACCATTCCTTCTCTACTGGCTATTTCCCATCTACTCTCAAGCAGACCTCTGTTAGACCGCTGTTAAAGAACACCAAACTTGATCCGCAACAGGTAGAATCTTACAGGCCCATATCTAGCATACCTATGCTAGCAAAAATCATCGAGAAAATAGTGCACAGGCAATTACAGGATCACATAGACACCTCTGCCCCGCTGGATCCAGCCCAACATGGATTCAGAGAGTCACATGGGGTAGAAACACTGCTCACAACCCTCTTCAACAACATAATCTCAGGTGTGGATAACATACGCCAGGGTTTCGCGCTTGTCTTTCTAGACATAGCAGCGGCCTTTGACTCAGTATACCACGAAATTCTTATCCACCGACTAAGAGAAAAAGGCATCTGTGGAACAGCACTTGAATGGTGCAAATCTTACCTGTCCGATAGATGGCAACATGTCCGAGTCGACGGAGATACATCCGAACCATTCCAACAAAGCCAAGGTGTACCTCAAGGATCCTCCTTATCTGCACTGATGTTTAATATATACATTCAACCAATCTGCGACATCATCCGATCCTTTAATGTCAGTTACATGATATATGCAGATGATGTTCTATTATATATGCCAATAACACTGGATTGCCTAGACCTTACTCCGCTGACTAACTGCTTTGATACCATATCAGAGTGGCTGCTATCACAAAATCTGAGAATACAACACAAAAAGACGGAAGTCCTCTTCGTCTCGAGGAACACCAACTTCACCCCTCCTAGTTGTATTAACGTAAAGGATGCCCAACTCCAAGTGAAACATGCAATACGTTACCTTGGAGTAACGCTAGACCAACACCTTAACATGAAGAACCACATAGCCAATACAGTCAAGGCAATCTACTTTAAAATCAGATCCCTCAGACACCTACGCACACTACTTGAACCGGAAGACTTCCGAACCATTTATCAAGCTCTTATACTTCCCCACTTCGACTTCTCAAATTCCATACTACAAGGACTCCCCCAGTCCACCCTGAATCCCTTGCAGCTGGCCATGAACAGTGCAGCGTGAGTACTCCTCGGGGCATCCAGGAGAGACCACGTGACACCCCTTCTAAAACAGCTACACTGGCTCCCCATCCAAGCAAGGGTTAGTTTCAAGACCTTGCTGCTAACGTTCAAAGCGGCTATGGGACTCACCTCGTCCTCCCTCTCCAACCTCATACAACCACTTGCACCAAACAGGCCGCGAAGAACAGCAGAATTGAACATGCTGGTCATCCCAAATGAAACCACAAGATGCTCCAGATCAACATCTAACAGAGCCTTCCGACTCTGCGCCCCAAATTTATGGAACACCTTACCAGCACAAATCAGAGCAATGACCAATTTGAGTCAGTTTAGAAAGGCGCTAAAACATTTCCTTTTCCTCAAATATCTCAATGACAGCTCCGATCACAACCATCAGGTGAATAGCAGGAGTGGCCAAATGGATAGACCTTCGCAACAGACCAACTTCACTTTGTAGATAACAAGCAGTTCCATATTCTGTTGGTAACACCTTGTATATAGTTAACCATGATATCCCTTAATAGATAAACCACCATTGTATTTAGTTTCCCCTATTTCGCCAAGTTATACCTCCTGTTAAATGTAATGACCAGACATATGTAAAATGTCGGATGTTTTCTGTTTAATGTAAACCGCGCTGATGTCTAATAGTGCGGTATATAAGAATTGTAAATAAAAATAAAAAATATAAATAAAATATTCATTGTGGCTCAGAGAATTCAAGAGTTAAAAGTTCAGGAAACTCTGGGGAAATGCAAGAGACAAGACCTGCTGCTCAAGTTGAAGTATTAGTCAGCAGGAGGACTGTGGTCACATTTATTTAACAGTTTTTTTTATACAGCTTTATCATTTCAATCAAAGTGGTTTACATTGTAACTGAAACTTGGCAAACATACATTAAACAGGGACATTGATAACTTGGATTTTTCTGAGCAATGGAGGGTTAAGTGACTTGCCCAAGGCCACAAGGAGTGCTAGTGGGAATTGAACACTGGCCTCTGGGTTTCCAAACCAGTGCTCTAACCACTAGGCTACTCCTCCACTCCATTGATGAGCCTTCAGCAGCTATGAGAGTTAAGAAGTTCCATGCTGCTAGTGAGAGATCAAACTATGTTAGATCCTTCCCTGCCTATTTATAGACAAGGCTTCCTGCCATGCAAGCATACTACACATTTCAAAACATCTGGGCATCACTGCAGATGTCTGAGTACCAGCAGTTAATTTCACCACCATACCTTATTATTTCTTGACTACCAGTGTTGGAAGGAGCACAATAAAGCCTCCTAAGAATTGAGTTTAGGTGTATTTACATTTACTATACTGCCTTTCATAGATAACTGCAAAGCGATTTACACTTCATAAAACAAACATACAATAGAACATAATAAGAAAATAAAAGTTACATTGTCAATTGTGACTAGACCCGCAAAAACAGAGAATAGAATGTGTGTTTGCATTCTGCCTTTGAATCACAGTCCCCCTGAGCTATTGTGCCAACTTAAGGGTTCATAAATGCTTGCTCAAAGAAATAAATTGTTAATGCGGTCTTAAACCGGACATATGATGTCTCTAGCCTGATATTACGTGGCAGAGCTCCACAAGACTGGCACCAAATAGAAGGCAAAACACACACCCTACCTGCTGTATCAGTAATTAGGCCCCTAATAGACATACACACACCTCTGCCAATGCATCTCCTGCCTGCAGCCAGTCAGTAATCCTAAAATAAAGCCTCACAGAAGGGTTAGCGTCACTAGATGATTCCATGTCATCTAAGACAGGCTGATCTAATCCTGATTTTTGTCCCAATGCATGAGTGCAGATGTAAATCCTACTTTTCTTAAGAACATCAAACTTATAAGTTCATGAGAGGAGACATGGCCTTAAGCTTAGAAAAGGGGGCTGAGAATTAGGATGAGTATTCTAATGCTTAGAGCACTGGCTTGGGCAAGTCACTTAACCCTCCATTGTCTCAGAAAAATCCAGGTTATCAATGTCCCTGTTTAATGCACATTACCATGTTTAAGTTATAATGTAAACCGCTTTGATTGAAATGATAAAGCGGTATAAATAACCAGTTAAATAAATTGAGGGTTCAAATCCTACTTCTGCCATTAATATGAGGCTATTTTGCTATTGTTATGCTTCTCATACAATATAAGTTGTCTGTGTTGGGGGAGACCTGTTTTATCCTGCATTGGGTGAATCTCTTCATAAAGGTGGTTAATAAAGTCTAATAAATAAATAAGTCACTTCCCCCTCCACTGCCTCAGGTTCAAACGTCTCCACTCATTTACTAAGGTGTCTTAATTCAAGTTAAGTGCATAATTAGTAAATAGGTCCCACTGAGAATGGGGCTTGTGTTATTTAACATATGGCTGCCTATCTGTTTCTGATGTCCTATTTACTATATTTCTATCTGGCTATTCTTTTAATCTTTTACTTTGTTTAATTGGTGTTACTTTTCTATTTCTTCATTTTATTGTAAACCACTTTGATTTTTAATGAGCGGAGGTATATTAAGTAGTAAATAAAGATAAAGATATGCTAATACACCTTACTAAATGAGAGCCTCAGATTGTAAGTCTTCTGGGAGCGAGAAACTACCAAATATAACTGGATTTAACTCACCATGAGCTTGGATTTGGAAAGCCAAATCCTTGTACTCAATGAGACAAAACCATACCTAAATTAGCCTGCCCTGGTTGACCTGAGGTGGAGGAGAGAATATCTAAAAATGATAAGGACTGTAGAAACCTTGTGAGTATCCCCAGGCCTTTCCTCCTCTGGGATAGTGTGTAAGGGTGAAGGCGATGGCAGCAGTGACAGAGGCTTTGCTGAAGGCAGCATCATATCTCCCCAGTTGTTCCACATCCCCTTCTCTACTCCCCCTCTCCCCCAGGAGTGCGGCATCTCTCTTCTTCACTGCCACCTCCCCCCCAGCATCTCTCTTCTCTCCCCCTCTCATGTACAGCATCTCTGTCCTCCTCGGCCTGGAATGTATCCAGCATCTCCTACCTCTTCTCTTTCCCACGCCACCACTACCCCACCTTGCCTCTGTTCTCCACTGGACCGCAAACCTGCCTCAAAGGTGGTGGGCCTTCACGTTTATGGCCTGCCAGTCCTCCTCGCTCTTCCTTCAGCCCTACTGCAGTTTTGTCCACTGTGCTGGCACCATGCTGCAACCCCCTGAAGTCTGCTATCCTAGGAAGCCATCTAGTCCACCTAGTGAATGGGCCAGCCCTGCTTGTGTGTGCTCTCCTTCATACCCTCCCCTAAGTGTACCAGATACAATTCTTTTTAAAGATCTTGTTTACAATATCCACTGTCACTTATGAAATCACAACTCATGTATACGTGTATGTGAGGTCAGTATACCATTGTGGGAGGAGGTCCCTTTTCTCTGTTTTTCTTCATACATTTTATCTCATGATAGCCCCTTTTGCACCAACCAAGGTCATGTTACCTGACTCATGTTTCCCATTTTTCTATACAGCAAAAACATACCATATTCTCTCAATATACAGGGTGGCCCAAAAAAACTGAGAACATCTTGTAGCATATAAGTTATTTAAAAATGTAAAATGGACTACCTCATCAAAGGCACAGATGTCAACAATCAAGGTTTCCTATTACTCTTTATAGACATCTCTGCCGCCTTTGACAACATCAACCACCCTACACTGATTAATAGACTAGAAAACTTAGGAATAGGTGGAACGGTGCTCAAATGGTTCAAGTCCTACATCACACATAGACTAATACGTGTTCAAATAGACCAAGAAACATCAGAAACCTTCCCCCAAGGACAAGGTATACCTCAGGGATCAGCCCTCTCTGCCCTCCTATTCAACTTATGCCTGCAACCTATCACAAATATATTTAGAAAACACAGGATTAATCACTTTATATATGCTGACGATATCATGCTCGCTATCCCCATAACCACAAAAAAACACACCTACGACAACCTAGCTGAATGCATGGCTGAAACCACTTCTTGGATGGAAACCAATCACCTCAGCATAAACCTCAAAAAAACGGAAGCAATGTTCGTTACAAGAACACCCGTGACTGAGGATACTTTCCCAACAACAATCTCAATCAACAATACATCTATACCTGTTAAAAAAGAGGTAAGATACCTGGGTGTAATAATAGATCATACTCTCACCATGATACCACACATAAAGCAGACAGTAAGAACCATATTTCATAAACTCAAAACCATACAACACCTAAGGCCCCTCCTGGACACACATGACTTTAGATCGGTTGTCAATACACTCATCACACCCCACTTTGACTATTGCAATAGTCTACTAATTGGCCTACCACAAAAAAACACTTACCTATTACAAAGAGCCCAGAACATCTGTGCAAAAGTAATTACTAAAGCTCGTCTAACAGACCATGTGACCCCTATACTCCTAGAACTACATTGGCTCCCTAAAAACAGCCGTATCAGATACAAAATTCTCCTAACAACCTTCAAGCTCCTAAATGACATCGCCCCATCACATCTATCAACACTACTACAGACCCCATCCGAATCAAGAGCTCGCAGACAAAATGCAGCCCACTCACTTGATATGCCAAAATCATTCACGAAGACCAAAAAATCCTCAAGTGACAGAGCCTTCACGTTCACTGCCCCCATGCTATGGAATGATCTCCCACTAGACCTCCGCACCATAAAAGACCTCTCCCAATTTCGGAAGGAACTTAAAACATACCTATTCGCCGAATATTTCCAAATTCCCTACCCCCCATGCTCTGTCCCACAACATCCACAGACACACCAACTCAGAACCCCCAAAACCACAATTAAATAACCCCACACAGTCCCCCTTCACACACACAAAACCTATGATAATAATGGAAATAAATTCCACCACCTACACATGACACACCATTATTCTGTAACACATTGTACGATTACTCTGTAACACATTTGTATAGAACAGAGGTACTCAAATCCAGTCCTGGAGGGCTGCAAACCAGTCAGGTTTTCAGGATATCCCTAATGAATATGCATGAGATACATTCAAATACAATGGAGGCAGTGCATGCAAATATATCTCATGCATATTCATTAGAGATATCCCGAAAACCTGATGGTTTGTGGCCCTCCAGGACTGGATTTGAGTACCCCTGGTATAGAACAAGTTGTAAATAACTTATGTAAATAGTTTGGACAGTTTTATTTCTACATCTGTTATTATATGTAAAAAGTTGGAAAGTTTCTTTCTGTTCAATGTAATGTATACGGAAGTATACTTAATTTGTTAACTTGTTCCATGTAAACCGCCCTTGATCACTGGAAGGGGCGGTATAGAATAAATAAATAAATAAATAAAAAGACAGATGTAAACGATTGACAAATTAAAAAAACAAAGATGGCAACCTGAAATTGTCGTAATAAAGACGTCATATAACTAAAAAAGGTAAATAAGTAAACTATTTAAGCTTTTAATTTACCAGATGTTCTCACTTTTTTTGGGCCACCCTGTAGAAGAAAGGCCCAGTTTTTGAGATTCATTAAGTAGTTTATAAGTATATTCGCTATTCAAAGTGACCCCTTTGTGCAGGAGAGGGAAGCCCCCTTGGCTGTAAATGTATTGAAGGGGCCCCACTGAAAGGAGAAGAATGTGAAAGGTGTGAAAACGCACGCACTGAGATTCTTCTTAATGCTATACGAGTTTCTGGCTAGCATATACAGGGTGGGACAAAAAAAGTGAGAATATCTTGTAAATTAAAAGCTTAAATAGTTTAGTTATTTACCTTTTTTAGCTATATAACATCTTTATTTCGACAATGTCCGATCGCCATCTTTTTTTTTTAACTTGTCAATCGTTTACATCTGTCTTTTTGAATTTGTAAATAACTTATACGCTACCAGATGTTCTCACTTTTTTTTGGGCCACCCTGTGTATATCTTCTCTGGGCAGGAAGCAAACTTTCCTACCATGCAGAATAAGTGACAAACGTTCCTGGTAAAAACAGCCAACTTATCAAAGAAGTGCATACTGCACTGATAATACTGAAAAGGACCCACTTTACCAAATGAATGCACACTACACTGAAAAAGAGGCAAGGTACTGAAGAAGCACAGGCTGCACTGATAACACTGAAGAACTGATTTAAGAACATAAATGTGCCATGCTAGCTAAGTCTAAAAGTCCTGGTCCATCAAGCCCAGCATCCTGTCTCTGCTAGTGGACAGTGTGGGTCACAAGTAACTAGGATCCCAAGAAATAGATCCATTCCTCACAGCCTCCCTCCTCTCCGATTTACCAAAGGAATGCAAAGTACACTGATAACAGTTAAAATGTGCCAATTTAAGAAAGAAGCAAACGTTGCTGTGAATCCCATCAGTCCGATAACACCGAAGAGGCACTGATATACCAAAAGAGCAGCATCTGCACTGATTACACTGCAAGGAAGATAATTTACTAAACCAGCAGCGCTGCAATGATAACCTAGAAAAGGCGCCCATTTACAAAAGGAGCGCGCACTGCAGCGTGACACCGAAAAGGTGCTGATCCTGTCTCTATGGGGGTCCAAGCATCCCAAAACTTTCTACTTAGGACTTCGGCTAGGAATGCAAAGAAACAAATGTTAAATTGCAAGATGCGTCTGGTTTTAAATCGTCAGGGAACCTTCTCTTTTCGATATGACTGAAAATCTAACGAAATCGCGACTTGTACGTCTTAAGACAGTGGGTACAAATAACACATTTGCCCTGTCCCGGGGTTTCGGGGTGTCATGTGGGAGGCGGAGAAGGTGAAGGGGCAAGACACAAAGAGAGACGTCATGCAGAAACCTCTTGCCAGACTTCGGGATCCGTCTAGCGCAGGGCGAGGCAGAAATACGAGCCGGCGGCAGCAGCATGGAATCCGGACCCCGAGCCCCCCCCCCCCTGCCCTCCCCCACCCCTCGCCTCCTCTTCAAACACTGGGGGAGACGGAGAAGAGAGGTGTGGCGCCCGTGGAGGTGCTTGATGCCAGTGGCACGTCCACGGCACAGACAGGGGTCAGGGAGCCTCCAGCAGTACTCACCTCGGACTCTAGATCTCCTTCCCAAGAAGAACAGGAGGGTAAAAACTTCTGCGAACAGAGTGCGAGAAGGGCACAGCGCTGGGGAGTGGGGAGGAGTGCGAAAGAGAGGGAAGGAAGGATGGATGGATGGAGGAGGGACTTAGGGTAAATTACTATGTGCAAAGGAATCTCTTTCCTCACACACAGACTTCTTCTCCCCTCCCACTCACATATGCTCCCAATCCTCCTTCCTCACACACATCCTCCCTCTCCTTCCTTACAAGTCGGTGCCCTAGGCGAACCGTCAGTCTTATGATCCCTTCTCTTTGAAGATTTTAACATAGTAATATAGACTAGCATGGTCCATCTAGAGTTGTACCTGCTCTTCTAGGCCGGTTACCCATCTCTACTTAGAAGTCATTTAGGTTTGATCTGATCCCATCCTCTTGTGCAGTGATCCTGTGTGGCTGTCCCATGCCTTTTTGAATTCTGTAAAGTGTTTTTCCTCCCACCACCACCTTCGGGAAGGCATTCTGGGCCTCAACCATTCTTTCCCTGAAAAAGTATTTCCTAATTTTGCTTTTAAATTTATCCCCTTGCAGCTTAATTTCATGTCTTCTAGTTCTGCAGCTTCCCTGTATTTGAAAAATGTTTGTTTGTTCATTGATACCCTTTAAGTATTTAAACATCTGTATCATATTCCCTCCTCTCTCTCCTCTCCTCTAGGTCTTCAAGTCTTTTCTCATATACCTTCTGGCACAGACCCCAATTCATCTTGGTTGCTTTCCTCTGAACCATGTCAAGTCTTTGTATATCCTTTGTAAGATACAGTCTCCAAAACTGAACACAATACTCCAAGTGAGGCCTCACCAGCGTCCTGTACAGGGGAATCAATACCTCCTTCTTGCTGGTTATTCCTTTCTGTATACAGCCTAGCAGCCTTCTGGCGTTGATCACCATCTTGTCACACAGCTTCACCATCTTGAGATCCTCAGACACTATCACCCCGAGGTCTCTCCCTTGGTCCATACACACCAGCTTCTTGTCCCCCTATTACGTGTAGCTCGTTTGGGTTTCTGCTCCAAAGTGCATCACTCTGCACTTCTTTTCATTAAATCTCAATTGTCAAGCATTTGACCATTCTAATTTTTGTAGATCTTTTCTCATGTTGTCTACTCCTTCTGACGTGTCCACTCTGTTCCAAATCTTCCTTTCATCTGCAAAAAAACAAAATTTCTCTTTTAACCCTTCAACAATATCATCGACAGACATTGAACTGTAGCAGTCCCAGGACTGATCCCTGAGGCACTCCACTCCTCACCCTCCTTTCTTCAGATTCAGTTCCATTCACCACTAACTGCTGTAATCTGTCAGTCAACCAGTTCTTGATCCAGTTCACCACCTTGGCATCCATTCCCAGGCTGCTCAGTTTATTCACAAGCCTATTATGAGGAACAGTATCAAAGGCTTTGCTGAAATCTAAGTAGATCATATCCATCACCTGCCCTTGATCCAATCCTCTGGTCATCCAGTCAAAGAAATCAATCAGATTTGTTTTGGCGTGATCTTCCCTTAGTATTTCCATGTTGTCTTGGATCTCATAAAAACAGTATCCTTTCTTTTAGCAGCATTTCCATTACTTTTCCCACCACCAAGGTAAGGCTTACCGACCTGTAGTTTGCCATCTCTTCTCTGTTTCAACATTTGTAAAGAGAGACATCAGCCCTTCTCCAATCCTGCGGTTATCTCCCCAGTCTCCAGGGATCTATTAATGGCGATGCTGCTGAAAGGATAGTTCTAATGTTCAATGTAAAAGTTGTTGTGACGTTCGATGTAAACCGTCTCTGATCACAGGAAGAGGCGGTATATAAAACTTTGTTACATAAATAAAATAGTATTTTTTCTAAAATCCAACCGGTTATGAGATCCAAGGCAACATGAACATACATAAGAACATAAGATATGCCATACTGGGTCAGACCAAGGTCCATCAAGCCCAGTATTCTGTTTCCAACAGTGGCCAATCTAGGTCATATGTACCTAGCAGTTTCCCCAAGAGACACAAGTTCCACAATGCTTGTACTGGGTCAAGCATTGATATCTTCGGTCACTTCTTAATAATGGTTTATGGACTTTCCTCCAGGAACTTGTCCAAACCTTTTTTAAACCCAGCTACACTCACAGCCTTTACTACATCCTCCGGTAACAAATTCCAGAGTTTGATTACACGTTGAGTGAAAAAATATTTTCTTTAATTAGTCTTAAATAGTCTACCCTCTAGCTTCATTGCATGTCCCCTAGTCTTTCTATATTCTGATAACGTAAACAATCGATTTACGTTTACCCGTTCCACTCCATTCATTAATTTATAGACTTCTATCATATCTCCCCTCAGCCGTCTCTTTTCCAGGTTAAAGAGCCCTAACCTTTTTAGCCTTTCTTCATAGGAGTATCCTTCCATCCCCTTTACCATTTTGGTGGCTCTTCTCTGAACCTTTTCTAATATCGCTATATCCTTTTTAAGATACGGCGACCAGAATTGCACACAATATTCAAGGTGCGGTCTCACCATGGAACGATATAGAGGCATTATAATATCTTTTGATTTATTTTCCATTCCTTTCCTTATCATACCTAGCATTCTATTTGCTCTCTTGGCCGCCGCTGCACACTGGGCCGAGGGTTTTAACATGGTATCCACAATGACGCCTAAATCTTTTTCCTGGGTGGTGGTTCCTAATGTGGAACCTTGCATCGTGTAACCATAGTTTGGGTTGTTCTTCCCTAGGTGCATAACCTTGCACTTGTCCAAATTAAATTTCATCTGCCATTTTGATGCCCAGTCTTCCAATTTATCAAGATCCTCTTGCAATTTTTCACAATCCTCTTGGGTTTTAACAACTTTAAATAGTTTTGTGTCATCTGCAAATTTGATCACCTCACTCGTTATTCCACTTTCCAGGTCATTTATGAATATGTCAAAAAGCAGCAGACCCAGCACATATCCCTGGGGTACACCACCATTCACCTTTCTCCATTGGGAAAATTGGCCATTTAGCCTTACCCTCTGCTTTCTATCTTTTAACCAGTTCCTGATCCACAATAGTACACTGCCTCCTATCCCATAACTCTTTAGTTTTGCCAAAAGTCTCTGATGAGGGACCTTGTCAAAGGCTTTCTGAAAGTCCAGATACACAATATCAACCGACTCACCTTTGTCCACCTGATTATTCACTCCTTCAAAAAAACATAACAGATTAGTAAGACAAGATCTTCCTTGTCTAAAGCCATGTTGGCTGTCTCCCATTAGGTTGTGACTATCTACATGCTGAGTAATTTTATTCTTTATGATGGTTTCTACCATTTTTCCCGGTACTAACGTCAGGCTCACCGGTCTGTAGTTTCCCGGATCACCCCTGGAACCCTTTTTAAAAATTGGTGTTACATTGGCGATCCTCCAATCTTCAGGTATTAGAGATGATTTTAATGATAGTTCACAGATTACTGATAGCAGGTCTGCAATCTCATATTTCAGTTCTTTCAACACCCTTGGATGTATACCATCCGGCCCAGGTGATTTGCTACTCTTCAGTTTATCTAATAGTTGTAAGACATCTTCCCGATGTATCGATATTTCCTTCAATTCTTCTGCACCTTTAAATACCACGTCAGTCATGGGTAACATCCCTACATCTTCCTCAGTAAAGACCGAAGCAAAGAATTCATTCAGTCTCTCCGCTATCGCCTTGTCGCCTCTTAGTGCTCCTTTAACCCCTTTATCATGGTAATACTAAAGGAAGATTGTGCCAAACAAATCTAATTGATTTCTTTGACTGGATGAAATGGCAAAACAGTGCGACAAGAAGGATATTAGGCCGTATACTGAGAGGAATAAATAGCAGCTAGAAGAAGGTATTAGTTTCCCTGTACAGGTCGTTGGTGAGGCCTCACTTGGAGTATTGTGTTCTGTTTTGGAGACTGTACCTGACAAAGGATATAAAAAGACTTGAAATGGTTCAGAGGAAAGTGACCATGATGATTTGGGGCCTGTGCCAGAAGGTACAGTACATGAGAAAAGACTTGAATACCTAAATATGTATATCCTAGAGGAGAGACAGAATGAATATGAACACACATTTAAATACTTAAAAAATATTAAAGAACAAACAAACATTTTTCAACTACAGGGAAGCTGCAAAACTAGAGAAGCTTTTACCCTCCTTTTCCTCTTGGGAAGGAGAATTAGAGTCTGAGGTGAGTACAGCCGGAGCGTTCCTCTTGTGGGGCTAGAACAGGAGGCACACAACTTCAGTGCTGGTTTTCTGCATTGGCCTGTTAGATTATAAGCCTTCTGGGCAGAGAGAAATGTCTACTCTACCTGAATGTAACTTGCCTTGAGCTACTATTAAAAAAGGTTTGAACCAAATCCATTGCCTTAGGTACATGTAAGATCACTTGCTCAGGAAAATAACTTACATATCTGCTTGTAACTGCCTTTGAGCTTGGCTTTGGAAAACAGAATAATTAAATTTCAATCCAAAAATAGCCAGCCCTTAATTAAGCAAAAATACAAGAGACTGCTAATACAATTTCCCAGTTAATTAACAAAATTCAATACAAATCTACAAAATAATAAAAAAGTATTGATTATTTTGAATGTAGCAAGATCAGCATTAATAACACTTGGGCAAATATAGATTCATTCAACTATTCACATGCCTTATTAATTTCAAGCGATTAATTGGTCAATCATGTGTTTAATATTTTTATGCACATGTCCTATAAAATACACAAATGTGTTGGTTCTAATCAGTCTATACATGCACAAATTTGCTCCTGCCTCGGAATAGATATAGCGTAGTGCAGGAGCTTTCAGGAAAGCAATTTTATAAATTTATATATGCACATATGTTGCCTTTATAAAATAGGCACATCCTATGTGTCATGTTATACAATTTCCCTCAAAGTAGTTACAGCTAAAACAAACCATCCCTCTTTTCTTCCTGTTTCACACAAAGAACCTTTCCCTCTCTGCTTCTAGCCTAAAGTTTTGGGACTGTGTCACAAATACCCAGGCGCCGACCAGCAAACTTTAACAGCTGGTATCAATTAAAGCTCCTAGGGGGGCTCTATCAATGCATGTGCAGCTGTTTCTAAGGATTAGTGTCACCCCTCCCATTATCTGTGCACCCCTCACACCTGTCCCAGCATTACCCCTCCAAGAGTCATCTTAGTTTAACCCTTCAATAACCAGCAATCCATATCACCCCTTCCATCATCTGTGATGTGTACGCATATCTCCTTCCCAGTGTCTCCTCCCTAGAGCTCTTAGAGCAGTGCTTCCCAAACATTTAAACAATATGACCCCATTTTAACACTTAAAAATTCACATGACCACAGATAATAAATACAATAAAATAGTGGACCCACAATCCCTCTCCCACTTCCTCCTTCCCTCACTTATCCAAAGCATGAAAGCAGCAACGGTGGTGATGGTTAACAGTAGCAGCAGTCAGCGTGTACCCTGAGATCCCCATATTTTGCATGGGGTTCCAGTCCAACAGGAAGCTCACACACAAGGAGGGGGCAGAGCCTGGAAATATTCACCGACTCTCAGGCCATATGATGACTGACTGCCACTACTGGGCATAGGTTATAGGCTCAGAGGGAGGGGATTGGCCTTGTTTCTGTGACTGCATTCACTGATGATATGACCCCATTTGGGTCCCGATCTACAGTTTTGAAACCACTACCTTAGAACTAATAACTCAAAAAACAGTATTCAAATTGTGATCTTGTGAGATTGCACTTGGTAACATAGGGCTTTGTAAGACATGGGAGAAGGACTTTAGGCTGGCCCTGGTCTTCAGACCTCCACCCCTTTCTTCTCAGTCTATTCTCTTAGCTGTATTGATTTTGAAGAGAACTACAGATCCCATAATGCACTGGGATATAGGTTAAAAAAAACTAGGCCTGGTTCGAAAGTCCCCATCTTTGTTGGGGGTCACGTCTCATGCACTCCTAGTAATATCTGCATTAGTAGGGCTTCCAAAACATATCCCAGAACACCAGTCAGATTTTTAGGATGCCCAAAGCAAATATACAGGAGATTAATTTACTCATAATGTGCAATATTCATTGTAGGTATCTCAACAAGTTGACCGGCCATAAGGCTTATAGAAGAGGTTTAGGAAGCCAAGCTGGGGGAGTACTTTCTTGGAGCATTTTAAAAGGAAAGGGGTCAATTCTTTTCCATCAATAAGTGAATGATCAAGTTATCAGGGAGTAAGATAATCTAGTTCTGGTTTTATTACCCTCTCCCCTCCACCCACCACACTGTGCTGACCACTGATGCATTTCCACCCTAAAACCTACATTAATTATTACCATATTTAACTTGCAGAACTTCCTCTGCCTCCCTTCCTTCAGGTCAACCAACCAGGCTGATTATTTCCTGGTTTTGTCTCATTTTTTTCACTTGGAGTTGAGCTAGAGGATCTTCAAGGGCCACAGACTAGTTTTGTTGTCAAAATAGCCCTAAGAAATATGCATGAGATTTTTTGTATAGAACTGAGGTGGGTGTATGTAAATCTATTGCATGCTGATTCATTATGGACATTCTGAAAACCTGACCAGTATGTGACCCTGGAGGAGTCTTAGATCAGTTGAGTTTAATTTAGTTAGTTTCTTGATATTTCTTGGACTATCAGCGGACCAACAGAGGACCTTGATTGACACCTGCAGAAAGGAGCAGGTAAGGTAAGCCCCTCCTGCTTCCTGTTGCCGAGGCCAATCAGGGCCAGAAAATCAGGACTTTAAAAGTAAAAGCACCATCGGGTGCCGGAACATTAGAGGACCCCGATCGGCATCTGCAGAAGGAAGTGGGTAAGGTAAGCCCCTCTTTCTTCCTGCTCCACCCAGACTAATCAGAGCCAGAAGACCAGGACTTTAAAAGTAAAAGGGCCATCGGGTGCACCTGTGTCTGGTGAGCCTGAGGCAAGGAGCATAGGCAGAGATCTACAGACACCAAATGTGCACAGCTAAAATCCTCACACAGCCAACAGCACAAAAAAAGTACAACAAACAAGCAACAGCAGCATAAAGCATTCATAGTAAGATACAGTAACATAGTATATGACGGCAGATAAAGACCAGTATGGTCCATCTAGTCTGCCCAGCAAGGCGGCAAGAGTAGGTGCACTTGCTGCTCCATGCAGGTCACCCCTCCCCATGCCTTTGTTTAGGGGTGTACCCACCATTCCATGTAGGTCACCCCTATTTGTTCAGATATAAGAGATAGTTATGCTTATTTTGATTTTATCCTGTTGTTATAAAGGGATCCACTGTGTCTTTCCCATGACATTTTAAATTCTGTCACTGTACTTGCCCCCACCACTTCTATCAGGAGGGCATTCCAAGCATCCACCACCCTGTCAGTGAAAAGGTATTTCCTGACGTTGCCTTTCAGTTTACCCCCTTGCAGCTTCATGTTATGCCCTCTAGTTTTACAGCTTCACCATCTTTGGAAGAGGTTTGTTTGTCCATTAATACTCTTTTAAGTATTTAAAGGTCTGAATCATATCTGTCCTGTCCCTCCTCTCCTCCAGAGTGTACATATTTAGGTCTTCAAGTCTCTTCTCATAAGTCTTCAGACGCAGGCTCCAAATCATTTTGGTCGCCTTTCTCTGAACTGCTTCCAGCCTTTTTATATCCTTTGCGAGATATGGTCTCCAAAACTGAACACAATATTTCAAGTGAGGCCTTACCAGCAACTTGTACAGTGGCATTAGTACCTCTTCCTTTCTGCTGGTAATTCCTCTCTGTATGCAACCCAGCATCCTTCTGGCTTTTGCCACTGCCTTGTCACACTGTTTCGCCACCTTGAAATCATCAGAAACAATCACACCGAGGTCCTTCTCTTGGTCCGTGCACACCAATCTCTCACCCCCTATTGCATACAATTCCCTTGGATTTCTGCTTCCCAAGTGCATGGCACTGCACTTCTTCACATTAAATCTTAACTGCCAAGTATTAGACCATTCTTCCAGCTTTTGTAGATCTTTCCTCATGTTCCCCATTCCCTCAGGGGAGTCTATTCTGTTGCAAATTTTGGTGTAATCTGCAAAAAGACAGACTTTTCCATTCAGCTCTTTGGCAATATAACTCATGAATATATTGAACAGTACCAGTCCCAAGACCGAACCCTGGGGCACAGCACTAATCACCTTCCTTCACCTTCCTTTCACCTGAGTGAGTTCCGTTTACCGTCACCCACCACCCCTCAGACAGGAAACCACTACCCAACTTGCTGAAGTTATCCCATGCACCACATAATGCTCTACATACACTTAACATGCTCAGTTGTGATCCTTGCTATCCTCTATCTCCTCCTACCCCTGCCCGCGGCTACAACTACAACAATAACATTCCTACTCTTTGCTGAGCCAGACACCTCATCCCAGCCATCAATCTCAAGCCGGCATACACCAAGCACCCACACTTTGCTCAAAATCAGACCCACTAAACAACAATTGTCACCTAAACAGAAACAACCCCACCATCCCATCAAATGTTCTCTAATAAATGCCCACTCGATCCACAATAAGACTCCCATAATATTGCACTACATACTTAGCAACAACATCGACATCACTGAAACATGGATTTCTTTGACAGACAATATTCTCTTAACCAGATACTACCTCCCCACTTTAAACTCTTCTACTGCCCAAGAACAAACAGAAAAGGAGGAGGAATTTTCATCATGGCAAAAGAGTACTTGAACCTCACCACACTCTACAGAAATGCTTAACCACCTCACAATCTCCAACAGCAACTTCACAATCTGCCTCACATACTGGACACCATTCTCAAAGATGGATGACCTTGCAGATCTCCTCGATGAGACTTGTACACAGTCTGCTACCAACAAACACTTCTTCATCCTCAGAGACATCAACCTCTCATCCACCTCAGATAAGGAAGTCTTGACCTTCACCAGCACCATGGAAGCACTTCATTTTCACTAGCTTGTCAAAGAACCCACACATTACAAAGGAGCAACTCTAGACCTTATATTTGCACCCAGCCATATCTCAACTCAATTCAACATTCAAACCAACCCAGTCCCTTGGTCTGACCATGCAATGATATCCTTTACCTTACCAGCAGGATTCCTCACTCTGCACCCCCCACAGCAACACCCAAGTTCACGTCATTTCAAATCATTCAACAAGCAAACCTTCTTGGAAGGCATTGCCCCTCTCCTGGACCCAGACACCCAAGGTCTGGACAGCATCATTCACCTTTGGAACACCGTGATATCCAACGTTGCCACCTACACATCATGACAACCAATGGTCCACCCAAACTACTCACAACCACTATGGGGTACTCCCAAAAAATCAGAGCCATCAGACGACAACTCATGACTATCGAATGGAAATGGAAAAGAATACGAGACAGATAAATCAAGGAGCACTACAGCTCAAAACTGAATGAATACTGTAACCTCATCCAAAGCAGCAAAAAGGAATATTACACTAATATAATTAAGAAACCCCTCAACCAACCCAGACAACTATTCTCCATAGTCTCCACCCTCATAAAAGATCCCACTGCAATGAACACCAAACCACAACTTGACCCACAGACTATGGCAAATTTTTTACACAACAAACACTCCTCCCCAACTCCAACTACCCACCCCTCTGCCCCACCACATCCATACGATGGGCTAACTCATGCCCTCAGCTGCGACAACTTCAGACTGATCTCAACCCACGAACTCACAGACATCATCAAAGACATCAATACTACCACCTCACCGCTTAACTCATGTCCATTCTCCTGGATACAATCACTCTGAGAAGAGCTATCCAGAACAATACAGAAGATCATCCATACTTCCTTCCAACAAGGATACCTACCCCCTGTTCTAAAACAAACCTTTATTAGACCCATCCTCAAGAAACCATCTCTTGACCGATCAGGCCCAAGCTGATATTGCCCAATAGCAAGCATCCCCTTCCTAGCAAAGGTAACAGAGAAAACTGGACTATGTCAATACCCACATATCCCTTGACCCCCAACAACATGGCTTCCGCTCCCAGCATGGCATATATATCCTCCTCACTGCACTCTTCGACACACTAATCAAAGGTTTTGACAAACCACATCAAGGTTTCGCAATGATTTTCCTTGACATTAGCGCAGCTTTTGATTTTATCTCACACAACACACTACTCGCCAGACTGAAGAACATGGGCCTCCACAACAGCACCCTAACTTGGTTCTCCTCATACCTTATTGACAGATAACTTCAAGTAAAAATCGGATCCATCAAATCCAACCAGTTTATCATAAACCAAGGTGTACCCCAAGGATCAGCTCTGTCAGCACTTCTTTTCAACATCTATATACAACCCATCTGTGACCTACTCAGAAGATTCAACATGCACTTCCACCTCTATTCAGATGACATGTTCTACACATACTTTCACACCCTAGCTCTGGACTTCTCCAACATCTCAGATTGTTTCTCAGCCATCACCGACCTCCTTGGAAGTCTAAACCTAAAAGTGAACAGCAACAAGTCCGAGGAGACACCTCCTTCTCACCAGAAACGTTGACACTCCAAAACACTGAAATCATGATAAAAGATGAAATCACATACCTAGGCATAATCTTGACAGGAACCTCAACATGCACTCCCACATCAAGAAAACAGTCAACACAGCATACCTCAAGATGAAATTACTACAACCCTTATGACTGCAACTACACCACAATGATTACAGAACTGTTTCCAAGCCATCATAACACCCCACCTAGACTACAGCAACATCGCAAACATCACAAACCCCAGTAAACATTGCACAACCCGATTACACACAGATCATCTCATGCCTCAAAGCAATAACTGGATGGCTTAAGGAATAAAACCTCACTATAAACTTCAAAAAACCAGAAGACTACACAATACAAGGAACATACTATTCTCTCCACCTGAAACCATAAACATCTTAGACTACACTCTAAGGGGTATGTTTACTAAAGCAAGTTAAAGCAGCGATAAGGTGTCTTTGTACGGAAAGGGTGCTGGGCGTGTAGGAGGCGTGGCGGTGTAAAGCATCCCGTGTCCTTTAACATGTGTTAACGGAACATGGTGCGATAAGGTGACAGGCATGAACTTTAACGTATGAAAAAAGCTGTAACCCCAGTGCAGGAGAAAGGAGCATCAATGGAAGATAATCTGAAGGTGGATGGACAGGTGGTAGTTAATGGACTAGATGAACCTTTGCCATCTGATGTTGTAATCAGTAAATGGGATATGCAGAATAATGTATCAGTGTGGTGTGCACATGGAACTCTCAGTACTGTCAGTGTTTTGCATAAGAGAGGTCTGAAATTTGTCTGGGTGGAGTCAGCATTCTATCGATATGTTCAGCAAAAGAAGGGCTGAGCTTGAGTGGTGAAGTGGAACAGACACAGGAGAGGTGCATTGTATCTGTTGAACAGTTGCACATGTCCTTGCATGTGTCATGGTGTAGCAGCTGCATGTCAAAGACAGAACTGCACATGACAGGCATATGGTGAGCATGGATCTATGGCCCCGATGGTGGTAGCAGAGAGTGTGTTATGTCTGTGCTGGTCTGATGTTGCAAATGTGATGGCACAGATGCAGTTTGAGTCTGTTTGTCCAAGAAGTAGGTGTGCCATGGGAGCCCTGAAATACTACTGCAGTGGGTGTGTTGATTGCCTTAGCCGGTCCCATAACCACACAATTTAGCTGATAAACGTGGATGAAATAAATGTTCAAGTCTGTGTCTCACTCACATGGAGCGAGTAATCTGCGAGGATTGCAGATGGGCATTGAAGGAGTGGAATAAGGTTGCATGTATAATGGCCAGTCAAAGTTAGGTTGCCAGATTTCAATCATGTGCTGCATGTGTATAATACATTCGCAGGCCCAGCATCATCAGCCCTCTGCAATGCTGTAATGTAATGTGAATTTTTAGGAAGGGAATTCTTTGGATTAAAGCTGATTAATCTGTGAACCCAGTGCATTTGTTAAATCAGTCAGGGCTTAGTAGCAGCAGTTTAAGTTTAAATTTAAAACACAGAAGAGAGCTTTCTGGTTAAATTTAGACCCCAGCAGAGAGCTTCTAGTTTAAATGTCATACTAAGTCAGAGCCTAGCAGCAGCAAAGAACTTTAATTTAAATCAAATCAGAATATATCTTAGATAAAAGGCAAAACAGGGTCAGTATTCTTTGAGCAATAAATAAAGTTTTCTAGAGACCTTTACAAAGAGGCCTTCTACCTAGGGGGCAAGAGACCTGTGAAACTTTTTAAATAGGTGTTAAAGCCAGGTGGTAGGTCAAAAGGCCATTTTGAAAGACTCCTTCTATCCAAGCAAGGACTGTTAATCACCCAGGAAGTTGGTCACAGCTTACCTTATAAGCACAGGACAGGGTACTGTTTAGCAGCCCTCTTTTAATAAGTCTTATTTCCCTCCCTCCCTCCCCAACACCCACCCACCCACCCACCCCTCCCTGGGATAATCATAGCTTTATAGGTACTTACACATCTTAAAGGAAAGGAGCTGCTCTCAGGTGCATCTCTTTATCTAAATCAGTCATACATTAAGGACCTGAGATTATTTAAGCTTCAGGTGAAAAAGGTATATTAAACGTATTAAGTACACTTTTATTAATATAAGTATCCACAGCAACCCTTAGTAAGTAAAGAACTTAAAGCTCTAAACACAAGCTTAAAACTAAGATGCAGACAGCAGTCCAGCAGCGAGATAGGGGCTTTCCAGTCTTTTGCATTGAGTGTCATATGTATGATTTTCTCCCAGTTGGTGAGAGGTCTTACGTGTGCACTAGGTGCAAGGAGCTCCTTGCTCTCAGGGAACAAGTCCGTTCTCTAGAGGCTAGAGTAGCAGACTTGGAAGACATAAGAAAGACAGAGAGGTACACAGATGAGACCTACAGGGATATAGTCCTGAAGTCCCACCTCCAGTCTGGCAGCATCCCTGTTGCCATGGAGGAGAGAGGTCACGTGACAGGACAGCATCACACTGGTGTGGCAGGACGTGATTCTGTAACTAGGACATGTCCTCCAGGTGATGTAAAACCCTCTCGCACCGAGGAAGTTTCTCCAGGGCCATGTGCCCATGAGGGAAGGGTTAGGAAAGCTGTTATAGTTGGTGATTCGATCATTAGGCATGTAGATAGCTGGGTGGCTGGTGGACATGAGGATTGCCTGGTAACATGTCTGCCTGGTGCAAAGGTAGCGGACCTCACGCGCCACCTAGATAAGGTCTTAGATAGCGCTGGGGAGGAGTCTGCTGTCTTGGTACATGTTGGTACCAATGACATAGGAAAATGTGGTAGGGAGGTTCTGAAGGCTAAATTTAAGCTTTTAGGTAGGAAGTTGAAATCCAGAACTTCCAGGGTAGCTTTCTCTGAAATGTTTCCTTTCCACACGCAGGACCCAAAAGGAGTCTCAATGCGTGGATGAGACGATGGTGCAAGGAAGAGGGTTTTGGATTTGTTAGGAACTGGGGAACATTCTGGGGAAAGGAGGGGCTCATCCGAAGGGATGGGCTTCACTTTAACCAGGATGGAACTAGGCTGCTGGCATTAACCTTTAAAAAGGAGATAGAGCAGCTTTTAAACTAGATAATAGGGGAAAGCCGACAGTGGCCCAAGAGTGCATGGTTCGGAAGAATGTATCCTTGAAGGATACTACCAAAGTAGAGAGGTTCCAAAAAAGAGTAAAGTAGCCCAAATGCCCTTGCGTATGGAGCAGACAGAGCTTAAAGATTCCAAATTATCCATGCCTACCAATAGCCAGATTAATATGAATAAAATACAGTCTCTAAAATGCTTGTATGCAAATGCTAGAAGTCTAAAAAATAAGATGGGAGAGTTAGAATATATAGCATTAAATGAGTGGTTAGATATGATTGAAATCTCAGACACATGGTGGAAGGACGACAACCAGTGAGACACTGTGATACCTGGGTGCAAACTATATTGTAATGATAGAGCTGATCAAATTGGTGGAGGGGTTGCGCTCTGTGTTAGAGAGGGCATTGAGTCACAAAGGATTAAAGTTTTGCAGAAAACAAAATTTGCTGTAGAATCTCTATGGATTGAAATTCCAAGTAAAAAGGGGAAGGCAATGACAGTGTGGGTGTACTATCGACCGCCTGGCCAGAATGAACAAATTGATGATGAAATGCTCAAAGAAATCAAGGAAGCTAACAAAAGTTACAGCACAGTAATAATAATGGGTGATTTCAATTACACCGGTATCGACTGGGTCAGTGTCACGGCAGGACATGCTAGGGAGATAAAGTTCCTAGATGAAATAAGTGACTGCTTCTTGGAGCAGCTGGTTCATGAACAGACCAGAGGGGAAGCCATATTAGACCTAGTCCTTAGTGGAACACCAGATCTGGTGCAAGAGATAAGGGTGTTGGGGCCACTTGGCAATAGTGATCATAGCATGATCGTGTTTGACTTAATTAGTGGAGGAGGGATGGTAAGGAAATCCACAGTACTACCTTTTAACTTTCTAAAGGGAGACTATGATAAAATGAGGAAAATAGTTAAGAAAAAACTAAAAGGAGCAGTTGCAAAGGTTAAAGACTTACATCAACCTTGGGTGTTGTTGAAAAATACTATCTTGGAAGCCCAGAACAGCTGTATTCCATGCTTTAAGAAAAGTGGAAAGAAACCCAAAAATCTGCCAGCATGGTTTAAAGGTGAGGTCAGAGAGGCTGTTGTTGCAAAAAAGCATCTTTCAGAAAAAGGAAAAAAGAGCCAAATGACGAAAACTGGAAACAGCACAAGCACTGGCAAGTTAAATGCAAAGCATTGATAAGGCAGGCAAAGGGAGAATTTGAGAAGAAGCTTGCTGCGGAAGCAAAAACGCATAATAAAGACTTTTTAAAGTACATTCGTAGCAAAAAACCTGTGAGAGAGTCAGTTGGTCCATTAGATGATAGAGGGGTTAAAAGGGCACTAAGAGGCGACAAGGCAATAGCAGAAAGACTGAATGAATTCTTTGCTTCGGTCTTTACTGAGGAAGATGTAGGGATGTTACCCATGACTGAAGTGGTTTTTAAAGGTGCAGAAGAATTGAAGGAAATATCGATACATCAGGAAGATGTATTACAACTATTTGATAAACTGAAGAGTAGTAAATCACCTGGACCAAATGATATACATCCAAGGGTGTTGAAAGAACTGAAATATGAGATTGCAGACCTGCTATTAGTAATCTATGAGCTATCAATAAAATTATCTGTAATACCTGAAGATTGGAGGATGGCCAATGTAACGCCAATTATTAAAAAGGGTTCCAGGGGTGATCTGGGAAACTACAGACCGGTGAAACTGACATCAGTACTGGGAAAAATGGTAGAAACCATCATAAAGACAAAATTGCTGAACATGTAGATAGTCATTGCTTAATGGGAGTCAGCCGACATTGCTTTAGACAAGGAATATCTTGTTTTACTAATCTGTTATGTTTTTTTGAAGGTGTGAATAAACAGGTAGACAAAGATGAGTCGGTTGATATAGTGTATTTGGACTTTCAGAAAGCCTTTGACAAGGTCCCTCATCAGAGACTTTTGGCAAAACTAAAGAATCATGGGATAGGAGGCAGTGTACTATTGTGGATCAGGAACTGGTTAAAAGAAGAAAGCAGAGGGTAGGGCTAAATGGCCAATCTTCCCAATGGAGAATAGTGGAGTACCCCAGGGATCTGTGCTGGGTCCTCTGCTTTTTGACATATTCATAAATGACCTGGAAAAGGGAATAACGAGTGAGGTTATCAAATTTGCAGATGACACAAAACTATTTAAAGTTGTTAAAACCCATGAGGATTGTGGAAAATTGCAAGAGGATCTTGATAAATTGGAAGACTGGGTATCAAAATGGCAGATGAAATTTAATGTGGACAAGTGCAAAGCTATGCAACTAGGGAAGAACAACCCAAACTATGGTTACACGATGCAAGGTCCACATTAGGAACCACCACCCAGGAAAAAGATTTAGGCATCATTGTGGATAACATGTTAAAACGCTCCACCCAATGTGCAGCGTCGGCCAAGAGCGCAAATAGAATGCTAGGTATCATAAGGAAAGGAATGAAAAATAAAACAAAGGATATTATAATACCTCTGTATCGTTCCATGGTGCGACCACAGCTTGAATATTGTGTGCAATTCTGGTCGCCGTATCTTAAAAAGGATATAGCGTTATTAGAAAAGGTTCAGAGAAGAACCACCAAAATGCTAAAGGGGATGGAAGGATACCCCTATGAAGAAAGGCTAAAAAGGTTAGGGCTCTTCAACCTGGAAAAGAGACGGTTGAGGAGAGATATGATAGAAGTCTATAAATTAATGAATGGAGTGGAACGGGTAAACGTAGATAGACTGTTTACGTTATCAGAATATAGAAAGACTAGAGGACATGCAATGAAGCAACAGGGTAAACTATTTAAGACAAATAAGAGAAAATATTTTTTCACTCAACATGTAATCAAAGTCCGGAATTTGTTACCAGAGGATGTAGTAAAGACTGTTAGTGTAGCTGGGTTTAAAAAAGGTTTGGACAAGTTCCTGGAGGTAAGGTCCATAAACCATATTTAAAATGGGACCCAGGATATCAATGGTTGACCCAATACAAGCATTGTGGGACCTGTGTGTTTTGGGGAAACTGCTAGGTATGAATGACCTAGATTGGCCACTGTTGGAAGCAGGATACTAGGCTTGATGGATCTTGGTCTGATGCAGTATGACATATCTTATGATCTTATGATCTGTATGCCAGAGGCAAGAAAGTATTGCTGTCAGATATGCATGAGTGCAATGTGATGCCTGACCTTTGTTACGCTCCATTGTGGAATGTCTACATTTGTAAAGGCACACCCTGGGCTGCAGCTGTCAGTATTTGGAGATGAGGGTAACAGAACCCTGATGAGAATATTTGACATCTGAAATGTGTTCTACTCTCCACAAAGACAGTCCTGCAAGCATAATACCAAACTTTCACAGAACCTCACAGAGGATACTGTACCAATAAAGGGAATGTATTTTTCAGCATACACTGCAGTTGAAGGTTGTCATCTCAAAATCACTCTAATGGTATGTGTTCACATCTGGTGTATATATGGTATAGAGGGGAAAGATGTGCAATTACAGTTATGGTCATATATACCAGGCATGTCCAACAGGTAGATCGCAATCTGTAGGTCGTGGAGGGTCAGAGGTAGATCGCCAGCCCCATTTGGCTGCATCTCTCCAGCAGCTCGCCCCGTCGCTAGGAGAGAGCTCGTGCCGGTAGGTCATCTGCTGAGGGTTTGCCGCCGCTGCTGATCCTTTGCCTTTCTTTTTTCCCTGCCTGCGGGAATCTTGCCTGCGGGTGTATTGGGGGCGCTTTGTTGTTTTCGTGCCAATAGTTTGTGGGTACCCCAGGGGGCTGCCGCCCGCTCCGAGACGCCACAGGCCCGGCGTCATACCTGGTCTCCTGCCTCTCAGAATCACTCATTCCTGCCCCCGCCTCAACACCCCTTAGAAGTGTGCTATATACCGGGCGATATCCATTTGCCCGAGCTTTACCTGAATACACTTACCGTATTAGTTGTGTCATGTGCTGGTCATTGGTCGCTTTATAGTTCACTTTCATTAAACATTTCTGGGCAGACACAACAAAGTGTCAAGAATTTGGTGATTTTGGCAGGGAATTTGCAAAAGATTTTTTTCTTGAAGCAGCTGACAATGTTTTTGAAGGATTTAAAAATGAGAAAGAGATCATAGCTGCTATTCAAGATGTACAATTGTCAAGAAACAATCGTGCGTCGAATAGAAAAGATGTGTGGAGACACAACTGAACAATTGTTGGAGGATGTTTCAAATTGTGTTGCTTGCTCACTCCAACTGGATGAATCTACAGACATAAGAGACATAGCCCAGTTACTAGTCTTTATCCGGATGGTTTTTGAAGACTTCAGTGTTAAAGAAGATCTACTTGGAATGATTTCTTTAAAAGGGAGAACTACCGGTCAGGAAATATTTAGTTCTTTCCATTCTTTTGTGAAAAAGTGTAATCTTCCATTGCATAGACTTGTTTCCATCACTACTGATGGAGCAAGAGCAATGACAGGTGAGGTTAACGGTTTCATAGCCCTCTGTAGACAGCATGACGACTTCCCAGATTTCCTTTCTTACCACTGCATCATTCAGCAGCAAGTTTTGGCAAGCAAGAGACTCAATACAAAGACTGTCATGGACATCACTTTCAAAATTGTAAATTCAGTTCATGGAAGATCACTTCAAAGACGGCTTTTCAATCTTACTCTTGATGAAGGGGCAGCAGAAATCATTTTGCACACAGATGTAAGGTGGCTAAGTAGGCACAAATTTCTGCAAAGATTTTGTGATTTGCTGAATGAAATAAGAAGTTTTTTGAAGGAGAGGGGAGATGACCAAGCAGAGTTGGAAGATGAAGAGTGGTTATGTGATCTGGTATTTCTCGCTGACTTTACAGGCAAACTAAGTGATATGAACCTTGAACTACAAGGTGAAAACAAATGCATTGGCGAGATGATGAGTAGTTTCATCCTACAAGAGCAAATTTGAGCTAATGATGACTGACCTTGTAAACAACACTTTTGACCATTTTCCTAATATGCAGAACCATCTGGGACAATATCCAAATTTTGTTTTTCAGAATGATAAGTATGTGACAGAAATCTGTTCTGTTATCCAGGAATTCGAAAATAGATCCTGTGACTTCCAAAAAACTGGAACAGTTGTGGAGTACTTGTCATACCCATTCAAAGTAGATGTGGACATTAAAGAAACTGCAGCTGCTATCAGTAAAAATTACTCATTGAACAAGCCATCTCTTGAAAACAAAATATTAACCCTTAAAAATGACATTTTTCTCAAGACCCGTGCTGAGCAAGAATCGTTTTGGAAGCTGGTGCCTAGAGACAAATTTCCCAACTTGAGAAGATGCAGTGAAGCTGTACACTCCTGTTTCGGTTCAACTTATTTGTGTGAATCTGCGTTTTCCTATCTGAAAATGACAAAGAATACACAACGTCCCAACATGACAGATGAACATCTCCAGGATTCCCTGAGACTGGCCCTCACGCAATATTCACCCAACTTCAAAAAGCTGGTGGATGTAATGCAGGCTCAGACGTCTCACTAATGAGCAAGAGCGAAATATTAAAGATTGTGCAAGATCAACCTGGATCAATACTCAACCTAAATTTAACACAAATTACTCAATAAAGGTTAAAGAAATTTATTAAGACAGTTAAAGAAAGTTATTACTCAAAAAAAACTTTAAGAAAAAATGTACTTTCCATTTCCCCTCGCAGTTCTTACTGGATCTTCATCTCTCTGTTTTGTTTTTGCTTAATTTGCTTAACAGCTGATCACATCCAAGTAAATGACAGAAGGTTCATTAAAAATGGGGGGGGGGGAGGTGGTGGGGGGGATCCTCCAACTTTATTGGGTTAAAATTTAATTTGAAACTAATTTGAAACTTAATTTTCATGGTGGTAGATCACCGGCACTTTTGGCCAGAAAAAGTAGATCACGACCTGTTCGAAGTTGGACATGCCTGATATATACCAATCTTTTGCACTCTGTGGCTCTCACATGTGCTGTGGTCACAGTCGCGATAGTCTCTCAGGTTTCACAGCAGAGTGAAAACCAGACTGGCTGTCTTATAGTCATGATTGTAATGAGTATGGTAGTAATATATATGAGCATGAATAGCGACATGGGTACATGACTGAACACAGACACTGCACAAGTTTGAACAGAAGAATGAGGAAGGTTTTAAAAAACATCCATTACAAACATCGAGCCGGTGTCTGGTGTGTCCAAAGACAGTGCTCTAATCATCATGCTAAAGCTGCACAGCATCTGTCATGGTAGGAATTACCAATAAAGGGAATGTATGTATCTGCCTGCAATGTAGAAACAGGTTGATAGGTCCATATCACCCCTATTGGATGTGGCTGCACATTCAGTATATATGTGATGGAAGCCCAGACAGGCTCCCATAGTTAGGGTCCAGTCTCCCAAGCCTGTCCACTGTGTGGATCATGAATCTGCTGGGGTCACAGTACCAACACTCTGTAATAGGCCACAGCTGAGGCAACACCTTCTGCTCCTCTGATAGCCTGAATTGAAAAGAGCATGCATGATATACTCACAATCAATAGGCACAAGGGTGGATGGGCTGTTGCTGAACCTGCACCCTTTGGGACGATATCTGGACCAGCCCAGAATAAAATGAAAAAAAAAAAAGGGAACCTGTGGGCATTGAACTGGGGCTCTGGAGTGTCCAAAGACAATGCTTTAACAATTATGCTAAACTTACACAGCATCTGCTATGTGAAGAATTACCAATAAAGGGAATGTATGTATGTATCAGCAAGTTGTTAGCTCATTCTCACTTGACTGTGATTGACCTGCGTGTTGTGTACATATCTGTTGTGGTTCAAAGTACCTGATGTCACGATTTGGATATTAGACCTGACTCATGTTAAATGCATGTGTCAGACATCTGCTGCCCTCACACCATCAATCCTGTGCAATTTCCCAAACCTCACCCAAAACAGAAATGCCCTCAGATGAATGTCTCTGCCCTCTGCAAATTATGAAAGAGTTTACGGGAAATGACATCTGTTAGCAATTACAGACAGATGCAGCATGGTGTTTTGCAGTGCATGCAGTTAAGTCTGTCTCATGCTGCACACCAACAAGTGTAATTTACACTGGGCAGTGCTGTGTACAAGGACAGGGCAAGAACCCTGATGCTAGGCCCTTACAATATTTAACTGTGGAAAATCAACAAACAACAGCATGTGCCTGTCTGAAATGTGTGAACATGTAGGGACCTCCCTATGTCAGCAGTTGATGTGCTGGTGTGTAGTGCAGATATGGGAAGGGCTCAAGGTATGTTTCCCACAAGTCCCATGTACAATCATTGATATGTCCAAACCTCATCCCCAGAACAGATCTGGTGTAGGAGCTGGATTATGTGAATTGTGCTGTATGCCCCTCATTGCAGTCCCACAGTCTGCAGGCTTGATTGTTATGAGCTTGTATGTAGACAGTATGTGGGTCATTTTGAGGCACCAAAACTGATTATCTATGCCATGCCCTATATTACATTCCTGCCTGTTTTTAAACTATGCCAATCCAGCACATGCATACCCTGAATCAACAGTGGAGGTATATGGAGAGCCTCAGATGCAGTTGGGATGGTGGGTGTACAAGGAGGTGCAAATGGGGGCTGTCTGTTGCTCATCAACCTGGATGCCCATTGCTGAATTTGTCATAGGCCATCTATGTCCTGGGTAAGCCTGTCAGATGGGGATTTTATTTGACATACAATTTGCCCAAAGTCATCCTGGATGTGGGGTAATATCTGTGGACAACATGAAGAAAAGAAAGGAAGGGATGCAGGAGTTGACATGCTGTTGAACCTTGGCTATGGGCTGGCATATTGTGGCTCTGGCAGCAAGGTAAAACATTGTTGTTTGCTGGGCTGGGATTTGAGCTCCATAATGGAACTGCACAGACATGGAGACACAACCCCATGCAACTGTTTTGTCATTACGGGGCCCTGCTGCATCAGCTGTGTATCTGCTTGCTGTGGACCTCATGAGTTGTCTATGGAATGCATGTTGAGGCTGAAAGGCCTTATTCCATACCTGTGGTCACAACTGTATCACTATCTCATCTATTGCTGTATGCCCTGATGAAGAGTGGCTGGATGGGTAGCATGCACTGAGTCGCTATGTGTGTTTCAAATACAATGTGAAGGCAGCATGAACAACAAATGTGTGCAGTGATGTGGGTAAGCAATCATGAAGATGATGCCTCCCTTGCTTCTCCATAATATCTGGCATATGACTCAACAGTCTATTGTATGTGTAAAGGTAATGTACGTATATATGCGGTGACTGTGTGCACCTGGGGTGCTGCTGACAGTCCCACATGTCTCACAGGGGCTACTGATCCTGTGCAAGCAATAGGCCCAGCTAAATATGAGCATACTTAAAACATGTCATCTATGCCTCAGACACTGTTAGTTAGCTGGCAACAATTTCTTTCCAGCAAGAGATGTCTGTGTCAATCACAGGTCAGATATCAGTAATTAAGGCTCTGTTGATGCATGATATGTGCAGAAATATGAGTCTCATAGTTACCTCTGAGAAATTACCAGATGAAAGACAAATGGCTGTGAGTCTATCAACAAACACATTCTCCCACATCCGAACATTAGCAGTGTGCACCTTTGTACACCTGTGCTGTGTCATGGAGGTTTGAACCATGCATACATACCATATTTGGCAAACCTTGCTGCTCACAGATATGTCTGTCATATATCCACACTGACCATTGATGACATTGGTGATGTTGGGATGGCAGTGCAGTGAGTGAGTTGGAGGGCATGTGATGATGTGTCCTGCATAACCCCCAGAATATCCATATCACATATGGGTCCCACGGCTGATGTTTCAACATAGTTGTAATGAATGTGTGTAGACAATGATAAATAATTATGTTGTGAATTGTAGAGACAATAGCCTCTTGGATGTGGCACAGAATGTTAAGGTCAATGCATGCCCCCTGATGGCTTGCTAGATAGCAATGAGAAGGTGAATCCACAGAAGATGTTGCTGCTATATGTCAGCATGCATGAAAGCAAATGCTGCTATGGTTCAGGGAACATATGTTCCTTGGGCAGATGCCAAAGTTAGATGTGAATGGCAAGCACATGTATGGATGCTATGTGCTGAAATATATGGTGCCCGATTTTCATCTGGGTGGTGCAAAGCGTTGTGTCGGTGCATAGCATGATCACCATCCGTCTAATCTGGATTTGAATGCTGTGGTCATATTTGGCTCGCCCATTGAAAATCAGGGTTCTCACACACAAACCAGAAAGTGCAGGAGCTAGCCAGGTAGGGAAAAATTAACAGTCTAACTGCTCAGACCTTGTGCCTGAAAGATAGATGAAGAAAATCAGTGCCGAGATGGCTATGTGCGCTGTATAAAAAAATGTTGCTACCCGTCAACCATGTTTATCTGCCCCTGCCCTGACACAGAACACCCCTAACACACCCTGATGCCAACCACATACTGTAGCATATGGGTGTGTTAGGGAGGTACCTTGGATCTCAGAGGGCCAACACCTGAGTAGGTGCCTTGCCAAAATCACCAAGAAACCATTTACACAGGTAACCAGGGCAGTTACCTGTGTAAATGCCTTCCAAACTCTGGGCCATGATCTACAATGTTGAGATGAAGATAGTTATGAGAAGCACATGTGTTGGCACAGTCAAAAACCTGTCTATCATAAGTGCAGAATCAGCTAAGTAAAACAGCTTTGGGATGTCCCAGTATGCCTCTACTTCCATGAGGTGTACAGGTAAGAAAATGTACATGGAATACAGTCTAAGCAATGTGTGAAAACACTGATAAACACAACATAAACTGGCCTTTGCCATGTTTGTGACACATTGTTATGAGAAACACAGGATGAAGCACACATGTGATTGCACAAGCTGCATACAAATCAAAAAAGATTTCTTTATTTGGAAACAATAGGTCAACATGGTCCGTGAACTGGCTAAGCATGAAAATTATGGTAGAATAACCTTTCCAAAATGCACACCATGTGATGTCACTGTGTCATAACATATTCATGCACACACAAATGCACAATGTAAATCCCCAAATGGCACAGTGACACCCTGTGTGCAGAGGATCACTCCTGGATATGGGGAAAGAGAGATGACACATGTTGTTATGGTGCAACTTGTGGGGATGTGTGACAGCCTGTCATGGCCAGCGCAAGGGTGTAAAGGAAATAACACATCCTATACACAATGTGTCTCTGCTGCTACACACCTATTTTTATGCTGTTTCCTGCCTAAACATTTGTTGTCAGTGACAGAGCCATGGCACTGACATGGTAAAACAATCAAAGTGTAAATGGTAGTCAGGATTGGCAGAGTGCAGTTGTCAGTGCTGTTGCTGCTGGACTGTTTGCTGGCACTAGTCTCTGTGTGTGGAGCATCATAGCTATCTCCAAGTCTTTTTCTGCAGCCATGGGTGTCTGCATAGAGGCTTGAGGTTTGCCGATAATGATGGCAGAATCCATAGAAAGGGACTGTGACAACTAGGGTGTGCCACGTGGTCTCTCCACCCCAGCATTGGAGTGTATAGCCAGGTCATTGTGCCCCTTCTGGATGCCTTGATCTGCCACTTGGATATCAACGTCCTGCAATGGCATGTGCTCTGCAACATAAGCATCATTTATTTATTTTATTTATTTATTTTTTATACCGTGTTCTTTTAGAATCAGTGTGGTTTACATGTATACTAACAGGTACTTTTTATTCCCTTGTCCCCGAAAGGCTCACAATATAAGTGTACCTGAGGCAATGGAGGGTTAAGTGGCTTGCCCAAGGCCACAAGATCATAACTGTCTGCCACACCTTCTCAGGCATCATCTCTTTTTGTTGCTGTCTCAACCAACCAGTTGGAGGTGGTGACTGCAGATGATTGGCCCCTGCTGCTGTGGGTGGTCACTGCTCTGTGAAAAAGATAATAGAAAGGTAGGTATGCCTATCATCACACATCATGAGTTACCATGGGAAGTGAAGGGAAGTGGAATTGCAATGGGCTACAGATAAGGGAAGTGGAATTGCAATGGGCTAAACTAAAGGTGGCAATAAAAGGGGCAACAGATAAAAATGTCAGGAAAGTAAATAAGAACAAGAGAAGGAAACCTATTTGGTTCTCCAAAGAAGTGGCTGCTCAAATAAAGGCAAAAAACACAGGTTTCACAAAATTGAAAAGCTTGCAAACAGAGGAACACAGTAAGGAATACAGGATCAAACTAAAAGAGACAAAAAGAGAAATAAGGAAAGCAAAATCAAAGGCAGAGGAAAAGATGGCTAAAGATGTGATGTGTGGCAACAAAACTTTCTTCAGGTATATTCGGGAGAGGAGGAAAATCAGAGATGGAATTGCAGGACTCAGAAGTGCTGGGAACGGATTTGTGGAAAGTGACATTGAAAAAGCAAAATTTCTAAAGAAATACTTCTGCTCTGTTTTTACTATAGAAAATCCTGGAGAAGGACCATCTGTGACTCCAAAATATAAAAATGGGAATGAAGTAGATACCACACCATTCACTGAAGATGATGTGTTAGAACAACTTGCAAAACTGAAAGTGAACAAGGCCATGGGACCGGATGGGATACATCCCAGGATACTGAAAGAGCTCAGAGAGGTTCTTGCAGGGCCATTAAAGGATGTTTTCAACAGATCCTTGGAAACAGGAGTAGTTCCTCAGGACTGGAGAATGGTGGATATGGTACCTCTTCACAAAAGTGGTGACAGGGAAGAAGTGACAAACTACAGGCCCATGAGCCTTATCTTAGTGGCGGGAAAAGTAATGGAGGAGCTTCTGAAAGAGCGAATAGTGGACTTTCTCAAAACCAACAGGTTGCATGATCTGAGGCAACATGGTTTTACCAAAGGATGATCTTGCCAAACAAATCTGATTGAGTTCTTTGACTGGGTGACCAGAGAACTAGATCAGGGGCATGCGATGGATGTCATCTACCTGGATTTCAGCAAAGCCTTTGATACTGTTCCTCATAGGAGGTTTATCAATAAACTCAGTAGTTTGGGGATGGGTCTCAAGGTGGTGAACGATCAGAAATTGGTTGACTGACAGATGACAGAATGTGATGGCTAATGGAGCTCACTCGGATGAAAAGAGGGTGATTAGCAAGGTGCCCCAGGGTTCGGTCATGGGCCCGGCACTGTTCAATGTATTTGTAAGTGATATTGCTGAAGGACTGCATGGAAAAGTCTATCTTTTTGTAGATGACATGAAAATTTGCAACACAGTAGACTCCTCTGAGGGAGTGGATAACATGAGGAAAGATCTACAAAAGCTGGAAGAATGGTCATGCACATGGGAAGCAGAAATCAAGGGGAAATGTACGCGATAGGGGGCGAGAGGTTGGTGTGCACGGAACAGGAGATGGACCTTGGTGTGATTATTTCTGCAGATCTCAAGGTGGCAAAACAGTACAACAAGGTAGTGGCAAAAGCCAGGAGAATGTTGGGTTGCATACAAAGAGGAATTACCAGCAGAAAGGAAGAGGTACTAATGCCACTGTATAAGTCACTTGTGAGGCCTCACTTGGAATACTATGTTCAGTTTTGGAGACCATATCTTGCAAAGAATATAAAAAGACTGGAAACGGTTCAGAGGAAGGCGACCAAAATGATTTGGAGCCTGCATCAGAAGCCTTATGAGAAGAGACTTGAAGACCTAAATATGTACACTCTGGAGGAGAGGAGGGGACAGGGGAGATATGATTAAGACCTTTAAATACTTAAAGAGAAAGAATGAACAAACAAACCTCTTCCAAAGACAGGGAAGCTGTAAAACTAGAGGGCATAACATGAAGCTGCAAGGGGGTAAATTGAAAGGCAATGTCAGGAAATACTTTTTCACTGAAAGGGTGGTGGATGCTTGGAATGCCCTCCCAATGGAAGTGGTGGGGGCAAATACAATGACAGAATTCAAAATGGCATGGGACAGACACAGTGGATCCCTTTACAGCAACAGGATAAAATCAAAATAAATTTAATTATCTAATTTCTCAACATACAGGGGTGTCCTACACGGAGTGGTGGGTTCACCCCTATAACAAAGACATGTGAAGGGGTGGCCTGCACGGAGCGGCAAGTGCACCTACTCTTGCCATCTTACTGGGCAGACTAGATGGACCATACTGGTCTTTATCTGCCGTCATTTACTATGTTACTACTGTATGTTACCATCCAAGTGCCTGCAAATTTTAAATATCAAGTAGGAAATGTTCAACATGAAACCATTACATTGCCATAACACAGCTACCATTGAAGGTATAGGACATTCAAATTGATCAGTACAGATTTTGTTCACATTTGCTCAGGCACATAGACACCTTTCCATGGCCATGTGTTTCAGGTGCGCCATAGTACTCATCATGTCTATCAATGCAGCAGGACAATGAATTCTCAATGAACTCTGAGTAACAAACAAGCTAATTATATGCATGATGTTTGATGATGTTAGCCAAACATTATCCAATGTTGAGGACAGCTGGTGTGTGGGGCATGTGGTGTACAGGGACTTCCTAGAGATGTCATTGTGTGCAACCTGTCTTTCCTGACCCAGAGGTGGTGGTTGGAAAGTGTGAGATGTGTGTGTGCATGTTCAAACATCATTGCCTGTTGTCTAAAAACTATGTTCTGTAATGTGGCAGATGTGAATAATGAAGCATTCTGCCATCAGACAAAACATACAACATGTTCCACAAGGAACAAAATGCATGACATGATCATATCAGTCACAGGGAGGCATCTGAAAGTTAGCATTATTACTGCTGAGACATCTAAAGGGCCAATCACACTTCACACCAGGAACCAATAGTAAACATATGCCTGTATATTGTATTTGTTTGACGCTGATCTCACTGCACACACACTACAATATACAACATATGTGCACTTGGTACCATGCCCTCCGTCTGGGTCAAAGATGAGGCTACTAGGAGCAATGTCATGAGCTCATCCAAGGCCACACGGGTTCTGAAAGAGGCAAAAGTGATCTGTACTACATACCCACCATGCAACTTGTTTTACCAGAAAGATATATTTTCTAAAAACAGTTCATGTGAGCAGAAGACAATGGTCCTGTCCAAGACATAGGTACTGTTTGTCTGTGATATGCAAGAGATGCATGTTGATGCGAAAATGACATACATAGCCACCTGGTATGTGTAAACATGCCAAGGGTAAAGATAGGCCCTCAAATCCAGCAGATGTGAAATGTGTAAACATTTCTCATAATTGCAGGTGTGAGATACTGCACAGAACTGGCCTTGGCAGCTAGTCATCATTGATGCATGTGAGTAAATATGTCTAGATGTTCACATCTGGATTGCTATCAACGTAACAACATTCTCAGTGATGTGTGGGATGTCACCCCTAACACATCTCTGTACTGTCCTTCGACGGGTCAATGTGCAGAATCATGGGCCACGTGACATACATTACCAGAACCTACCGTACATCTGTCATGACTATGAGAGATAAGCATGTTGTCCCAAACAACTCTTGCAAGATATGTCAAACGTTGGTGGAAGACGGTGGCCACCTGGGTGGAGAATGGGCACTCTGCACAGGCTGGATGTGGCCCCTATGTGCCTCAGGACCATTGTCCTGGCTCCAA
Organism: Ichthyophis bannanicus; assembly: GCA_033557465.1. Taxonomy (NCBI): domain Eukaryota; kingdom Metazoa; phylum Chordata; class Amphibia; order Gymnophiona; family Ichthyophiidae; genus Ichthyophis; species Ichthyophis bannanicus. The sequence goes on along the minus strand of CM066032.1, from coordinate 920,597,961 downwards.
ACGACACTATAGGATTACCAGATCAATATGTGGCGCACATGTCCATGTGTCTGCATGCACCCACATGAAAATCACCCACAAAGCACACTAGCTACCGTGCAGTAGCCCAAACAGTTTGCTGGCAAATGCAATATTTGCCCCACTCATCCAAGGGCCAATGGGTGGTGTGTGACCATGTGCAGAGACACATTGCAGGATCCCATGTGCATAAGCGGTTCATGAGTAAATTAAATGCATAATGGTAACGTGTACCAATTTTTACAGGACATGTCTCCTCAAGAGTGCATGGATGAAGAGAGATTAGCAGCTTCTTACAATGTCATACTCCACTGGCAGCTGCCATGCACATACAGTATGATACCACAATAATCCATGCCCATTTCAAACACATTTCAAACCTGCAATATCAATAAAGCAGTTCCAAGACTCATAGAGAACCAAACCATACCTATCGAAACACATCACTGCAAATATTAAAGCTAGACATTTCAGAAAACAACAACACATCACCTACTGGTGAAAGAGAACAAGTGCCACTGTCACAAACTACATGAGCAGTCTACATCAACTGTGTTAAACATGCTAAACATAGTCCATCAGCAAGCAAATAACAAGGGATCAGAATGTAGAAACTGGAAAACAACTTTTAAACTGGTTAATCAAAAAGCAAAATCTGAAATGTTCAACAACACTGCAAATAAGAACAATATTAAGTAAGTTATTCTGGCAGTAGACAAAATGCAAAGACATGAACAGTGCACATACACCAAACCAGACAAAGTGGAGCTAAACAATGTTTAGACAACAGGTATGCTTTACCCTTTGTAGTTTGGACATGTGAACTGGTCCAGTCACCTTCATCTGCTTTCATCATGTCCTCTGCTAGCACAGCATTGTCTGCTGTCTGTTTGTCCTGTCCTCTCACTTCCAGTTTTCTGCCATTCTCTCTCTACATCTGCTTTAACATACTGAACCATCCCCCTTTGATCTTTACTGCACATCTTCCTCTAATCTCTGTGTTTCCCATTCAGATGTCACCCTACCATCCTCAATCCACATCTACTCTCCCAATACTTGGACAATCATAGATCCCTCCCCTATCCCAAACAAGTATGATGATCGGGACAGCTTACTGTTTTCAGACAAGGCAGAGAGGCACTGTGATATGACGGGATATATTCATTTCGTGACTCCATACTCCGCATTGAGTAGGGAGATTCTGAAAATTATGAAGTGATATTTTTCAATTCTTCTAATGATCAGGGGGTTGAAGTGTCAGCATGTCAGATTAGTCTGGTCTAGAGGGCGTTCTCTAAAGGAGATTTTGTGCCCATCCCATTTGAGAAGTGGTGAAGGACAAGGGAGGGAGGAGAGAGGCTTTTTTAGCTGTGAGGAGTGTTCACTGTGTAGTGGTTTAACTCTGACAAAAGTTTTCATGTAACGGTACAGAGTATGTTCTATAGCAGGCATGTTCAACTTCGAACAGGTCGTGACCTACTTTTTCCAGCCAAAAGTGTCGGTGATCTACCACCATGAAAATTAAGTTTCAAATTAGTTTCAAATTAAATTTTAACCCAATAAAGTTGGAGGATTCCCCCCCCCCCCCCTTTTTAATGAACCTTCTGTCATTTACTTGGATGTGATCAGCTGTTAAGCAAATTAAGCAAAAACAAAACAGAGAGACAAAGATCCAGTAAGAACTGCGAGGGGAAATGGAAAGTACATTTTTTCTTAAAGTTTTATTGAGTAATAACTTTCTTTAACTGTCTTAATAACTTTCTTTAACTTTTATTGAGTAATTTGTGTTAAATTTAGGTCGAGTATTGATCCAGGCTGATCTTGCACAATCTTTAATATTTCGCTCTTGCTCATTAGTGAGACGTCTGAGCTTGCATTTCATCCACCAGCTTTTTGAGGTTGGGTGAATATTGCGTGAGGGCCAGTCTCAGGGAATCCTGGAGATGTTCATCTGACATATTGGAACGCTGTGTACTCTTTGGGGTATGTTTACTAAACCGTCTTAATGTTACTGGCATTAGTTGCAGTCTTACTGTGATGAATGCCATATAAGGTAGTGGGTGTTCCGGTCTTAAGTTAGCATTTCAGGTTATCGCGCGATAAAGTCCGTTATCACGTGATAGAGGGAGCCGTGGGACGTTAACGTGCGTTAGCCTTAATTAGGTGCGCTGACCTGGCAACACAGCAACAGAGGTGTAGCACAATGGTTAATACATTGACTGATGAAACAGGGGTCATGAGTTTGATCCCCCAGTAGGCTTAAGGAGTAAGGCTGTCTGAGGCATTACCCTTTATTTTAAATCAGTACTGTCTGAGGCATTTTCTTTTTTAATTTAAATTAGTGCAGCCTATAAGGCACTCCAGGGGGCACATTATAAAGTGCACTATCCGCCAAGGCACCTTATAATGTTCCCTATAGGGCACCTTATAAAGCGCCTTATAGGGCGCTTTATAGGGCGCCTTATGAGGCACCTTAAGGTTACAGCACTGTGAGGGTGTTTTTGCTGGCAGCACTAATTTTAATTAAAAAAGGAAATGCCTCAGACAGCCCTATCAAATGACACCACTGTGGAATCAAACCCATGACCTCTGCCTCCACAGTCAGTGAAGTAACCAGTGGACTACATCTCTATAGTTACTAACAAACCCCTAACTGGCTACAGAAGGACTACAGGTCACCACACAAACTGTCTGCTGTGGTTACCAGGATAGGGTTAACCCACCTGTACCCATGATGCACTGCACATGCAGATCAGCAGTGTACAGATGATCACAAGATGGGGTATGCACCCCCACAGCACCTCGGCCTGGTAGGGGGAACTGACCGTGTGTGTTACTGGCACAGACTAGCTACAGACCATCACATTGTGCGGGTACTGTGCTCACCTTGAGGGCGAGGTGGGGTGCCCAGCACCAGGTCTGCAGCATCTGGCTTAGCTGAGATAGGCTATGCTGCAGGTTGCCATTAGTGCCAGTGTGTGATAGGTAGTCCTTACAGACACACCTAGGATACACCTATGTCCATCTGTATTTCCCAGTCATGTCTAGCCCTTGTGGACTATGATGCACCCGGAATAGTGCATATCCTGTGTGGGTGCCATGGTCACATGATTTAAGTGAAGGGGGGTGTTTGGACCCATAGGCGGATTATGTAACACCACCCAACCTGCCCTCTGGGGCTCAGGGTGGGGGACAGGATCTTCCACCAACAGATCCACATTCTACATCCCTGCAATTTATTTATTTATTTACATTCTCTTATATACCGCGCTATTCTGCATCAGTGCGGTTTACATTGAACAAACTGAAATTACATTGAACAGGGCATTATAACTTGGAGATAACTATTTTACAGGGAACATGGGCAATGGAGGGTTAAGTGGCTTGCCCAAGACCACAAGGAGCACCTGTGGGACTAGAAACCCCAGTCCCTCCGGCCCAAGGTTGCTGTCCTCTAGTGGGATTTGAACCCCCGACGTTCTGGCCTGAAGTACCTTGCCCCAACCACTAGGCCACTCCTCCACTCCTGGTGGTAGTAGAGGGGACCATCAACCCCAGTCCTGCTGGGGAACAGGCACCCTACAGGGCAGTCAGTGCAGATCTGTATGCAGCCATAAGGCAATGGCAGACAGACAGTAGACCTGGAAATGCTCAGCTGCCCCCACCCCACTATCCGACATTCTTCAGCAGCGAGCACAGTGAGTCTCCAGCCACTGCATCCTGCAAGGTGTTCCAGCCATACACATACTAACTGCAGACAGTCTACTAGCTAGTCTATAGTGCATGTTCCTGGAGGAGATGCGTACACACAAAACTGGGATGTAAGCACTCACACCAAGCAGATAAGTCAATGATTGGGCACCAGAAAAGAGAAACCATAAATATCACTTAAGAGAAGTACTACATAGCACTATGGGGGAACCTAGCCATGCCGTGGTCACTGCTCAGTCAGGGTGAGAGTGACCTCCCAGCAGGACATGCTGTTGCCACCCTGTCTGTGCAGGTGGTGGCCGGGCACTACAATGTCCCAGCCATTGCCCTATGCCCTGTGCAGATGCATCCTGCCCAGGCCACCCTGTCCAGGCCATACCCACAGTACCTTGCTCCTCATTATGCACATTGGCAGGCTAACACTGGAAACAGTGCAAGCAGTGTGGGCTGAGTAAGGTGTAGGCAGCCACAACACACTGGATAGACAGACACACACTCCCACACCTATGCCAGCATTGTGCAAATATAGAGGCTTTTGGCAGCCCTGGCCACCACACCAGTACTGGGCACAGTGCAAGCATGGCTATGGTACGCAATACTGTTGGGGTCACTCCCCGAGGTGGTAAACACTGTCAGAAACCAAAATTGAAACACACTCCACAGATATCAGAAAGGTTGCTATGATGCAGCTCTATCAGCAAATTGTGCTTAACTTAGGAATTGCTATCTGCCATTAATCATAGCAACCTTTTGATACATATGTAACGTATTCCCAAGTTTAGGGCGGCATTGCTAAGGTATGCAAGTGCTAATATTGGGAGATGCTGCTGTGCGCAGGGCCCAACAGCCTGACTCTCCATGAGGTTTGGATAGTGGAGCCTGTGGATGTGGGTGTTTATGCCTCTGTTGGCCGCTGCTCTAGGGCAGAGGTTCCCAACTCCGGTCCAGGTGGGCCAAACACCGTTCAGGTTTTCATGCTCTCCCTAATGAATATGCATGAGATACATTTGCATACAATGGGGGCGGCGCATGCTAATGCTGCACAGGCCTATTTATTAGGGACAGCATGAAACCTGAATGGTGTTTCGCCCTCCAGCACTGCAGTTGGGAAACTCTGCTCTAGGGATTGCAGATGTTTATGGTATCTGTGCTCTGCAGGGTAAAATATAGGCGTTTCAGGCATGTTTATTTTATCTGCAATAAAGATTCCGTCTTTATTACCATGGTTTAGTACTGGGTAAAATATGGAGACTGGGTTGCCAGGAGCCACAGCTGGAACTTGAACTTGTGACCACCTGCTCATGAACACACTGGCTGTGTGTATTGCACCATACTGTTGCCACAGGGACAGTTCATTCCCTGGGGATACCATGACTGTTCGTCAGACAGACCCTGTCTGTTGCAGTGCACGGCACCCACCTAAATGAGGCTAGTTCATGGTCTGCTGTGGACAGATGCCACTGCCCCCTCCGCCACCAGCACCCCTCAGCCACCATGCTGCCATGCCATTATGCCGGTGGTGCTGGTGGTGCGCAGTCCCAAGCCATCCAGTATGCTGGTAGGCAGCTGCCTATGGTGTGGGTTCTCGGGTAGGGGTGCCTACATGGACATGCGTGCTTTCCCCCCCCCCCCACCCACACCGTCTGCCAATGTTATGTACCCTTGGGGGTACCTGTTGGGTAATCTCCCCTGTGACACTGTGGGACACACACTCATGCCCATGTTGGACCCTCGTCAGTTGATGTCTTGCTGCTTTACAGTTTCGGGATTCCTATGTGCCACCTAGGCATCTGCCTAACACGCACTGTGCCCCAGCTGGACCACAGCATGTGCCACCTACAGCCCTCTATATCCCATTTACAGCATCAGTACAGTTGCCCTTTCCTACGTGCCCATTCTGCTGTTACTGTACATGTGCACGCCATAACAATCCTGCCCAATATAGACGTGAAAAAATCCTGATCAGCACTATTTCAATGTGGGATCATTCACTTTGTAGGGGGACAGAGATAGACCCTTCCAAACATGATATCTTATTTTTTGAGCTTTGTCAGTGGTGTTGCTTTATGTTTATCATTAATATCACTTTTGGCCAGCTTGGTTATTGGGCTTTTAGATGTGGTTCTGGTCCTTTTATATGTTTATTTGCCTCTTTGTTCCCTGCACATGTATCACAACTATCACTTTTATGGGTTTCCCTGCCTTTGCTGCACATTGCTGACTGAAATGGTTTCTCTTTCCTGCAAATGTGCCTTAACGCGGGGGTTTCACTGGCGTTAGTGTTCAGACCCGGATTCCACAGTGTTAGTGTGCCTGGAGCCTCTCCCCTCCCACTCTCCCCCCATTGACCCCTTCTCTCCGCCCTCTGGGAAGCCTTACTCCACCCTTCAGACCCGGATTTCACAGCGTTAGTGTGCCTTAACGCCGCTGCTGCGTTATCGCGCGATAAGTGATGTTATTGATGTTAATTTACTCATCAAGTATATCTGTGCCAGCGATCCCTTATACTCTGCCAACTGTGGGACATCAGCTTGCTTCCATTTCCTTGCAATTAAAACTTTAAGAGCCACAGACCCCATATCCACAAAAATACCCTCCACCTTATTCAGATTTGGGGAACGGACCCCCAACATATCCGTCTCAGGTTGTGGACTAACCTCCTTACCCAGGATCTCCCCTAATAGCCCAAACACCTCGATCCATACTTTCTGCATTGCCCCACAACTCCACCAAATATGAAGATATGATCCTATCCCACCACAAACCCGCCAACACTTATCTTCAATATGCCCAAAAATCTTATGTAATCGTACTGGCATCATGTACCATCTAAATAAGATTTTGTAATTGTTCTCAATCAAATTGGTAGCTAAGATTCCCTTATATCGACCCCAATGTATTTGTCCCCATGTGGAATCTTCCCATCTTATGCCCAGGTCGGTCTCCCAGGCCCTTTGATAATTTTCCCGTCCCGTATCCACAGCCATCATACTGTACAGCCCTGCCAGTATCTTCTTTTTGGGCTCTGACAAGAAAAACCTCTCCACCCTGGTGATCTCACCTGACAACTCTGGTAAGACCCACTGTTGGATATAATGACGGAGCTGTAAATAACTATATCTATCTGTCTCATCTAATTTATACAGCTCCACTAACTCAGCAAACTCCTTTATCTTCTTACTCTCCACCAGTTGGCCCACCCTACACAACCCATTTTTCCCCCATTTTTCAAACGTATTCCTCCCCAATGCCAGTGGGAACTCTGGATTCCTCCGAATTGGTACTAACCTAGATATTCCGTTCTCTCCCAGCCATATCCGTTTCCACCTATTCCATATTTGTAACGTACCTTGTACATAGGGGTTTTCACCCTGGTACCCTTTTGATATAGTTTTGGGTATCCACACATAATCCCCTATCTCCCCCTCTAGCACCTCTTCTGATTCCATCTGTACCCACTCTTTTCTCTCCTCTGCCCCCCATTCCACAATCACTGACATTTCCGTAGCTTCCCAATATTTCCATAAGTTAGGAACCGCCATTCCCCCTTGATCTCTCGCCTTCATCAGTATCCGTCCCACCACCCTATTGTTCTTCCCCCCTGCAATGAACTGCATCATACACCTCTGTATTTTCCCCAGATAGTTCCTTGGTACACCTATAGGAAGATTAGAAAAGAGATACAGCCACTTAGGCAGGACCATCATTTTTACAGCAGAAATCCTCCCCATCCATGACAGCGATTTACTCTGCCACTCTTCCATTTCCTTCTTTATAATTTTTCCATCCGAAGATAATTTTCCTTAAACAGGTCTGCTTCTCTAGTAGTTAAGTAAATACCCAGATATCAAATACTGTGTTTTGCCCATCTGAACGGGAATTCTGCTTTTATCTGTGCTTGCATATCTGCTCCTGCCGAAATATTTAAAATCTCTGATTTTCTCGCATTAATTTTGAAGCCTGAATAGTTACCAAATTCCATAATTAATTTATAAAGTGCTGTCAACGACTCCCTTGGATTAGTTATCATGAATAATAAATCATCTGCAAAAAGCAATATCTTGCTTTCCAGCTTTTTCCACTTTATTCCCTGGACATCCACACTATCCCGCACCCTCTGAGCTAAAGGCTCCATAGAAAGCACAAAGAGCATCGGTGACAGGGGACACCCCTGCCTTGTTCCTCTAAACAAGGCAAATGGCCTAGTATAATCCCCATTGACCTTAATTTTTGCCATTGGTTTCTCATAGATAGCCTTAATCCATTTCAAATAGTTCCCGTCCATCCCCATTCGTTCTAATACTTTAAATAAGAAGGGCCAGGAGACCCGGTCAAATGCTTTTTCTGCATCGATGGCCAATAAGATCAGCTGTTCCCCCCCTCTCCCTCTCTTCCACATTGCATTTAATACTTTCCGCATATTATCTTTCGTTTGTCACCCTGGAACAAACCCTGCCTGGTTTTCATGCACCAGCCGGGACATATACGGGAGTAACCTATTTGCCAGAATTTTTGTAAATATTTTAAAATCTGTTCCAAGAAGAGATATGGGTCTATAAGATCCACATAAAGTAGGATCCTTTCCCTCCTTTGGCAGTATTGTAATTCCTGCCGTCCTCATTGTTTCTGGTATTTCCTCTCCGTCCTTGAAGGGGCCCTTCACTTCATCCGTCCTGGTCAAGGGGCTCTTCACTCCATCACTAAAGATTTTATAGAACTTATTGGTAAAGCCATCTATCCCCGGTGCTCTATGCAAGGGGAGTGCTTTAATCACCTCCACAACTTCCCTTTCATGTATGGGCAAGGACAGCTGTTCTGCCTCCCCTCTTGCCAGCCTCTGTAGATTCATCTGTAAATACTGGTCCATCCTACCCCCTACATCAGTAGTCTCTGCCGTATATAAGTGTTTATAAAACTCCACAAATCTTTGCTGAATTTCCCTCGTGTGCCTCACCTCATTCCCCTTTGCATCTCTTATTTTAGTTATATAATTTCTGGTCTGATGCTGTTTCAATCGCTGTGCTAACAATTGGCTGGGCTTATTCCCAAGCTCAAAAATTTGCTGTTTTAGCATATCTTGTGCATGTTTAATCTCTGCTAGTTCCAATTCATTTAATTTTCTCTTCACCTTAGTCAACTCCTGTAATCTTGTGGCCTCCCGTCCGCCCCGTATTAACATCTCCTCGAGCTCCCTAATCCTTTCCCTCAGGGCTGCCTTCCTACTCTCTTTAGTTTTCTTCACATACGTACCGATGGATATCAGATCCCCTCTTATCACCACTTTCAAGCACTCCCACAATGTAGCAATCCTAAAGTCTTCCTTATCGTTCACCTCCAAATATTGCTTAATTTTCCCCCTTATTGATTGCACAGTTTCCGAATTCGCCAATAGGGCCTCATTAAGGGTCCATCCCCTATTTCCCCTCCCCCCACTTCCCATGTTTAGTACAATCCAGAAGGGTGCATGGTGTCAGAAAGCTGCCTGGGTGAGAATCTTCACAATCTTGACAATGCATACATTTATATGATTTTTGCAAGGTATTGTGGGTAATGTAGTTCATTCACACCAGACACAGCTGCTGACAATAATTTAGTTGTGCACAAGTGTTAAAGCCAATAAGATACTTCTTTATTTATGGGGTTATTTCTCCCAGCACAGATATGCTTGGTAGCACATAAATTAGGTTACTTGCTTGCAGTGTTTAACTTGGTAAAACAAAGTCAAAAATCAGGAAAACAACCTTCAAACTTGTCAGGCAATTAGCTAATGTTTTCTTAGCATATCTCTAACCATCGAAAAGCCACAAAGAAAGAAATAAACTGTTCTTGTAAGGTTAACTTCTGATTACTTTCCACACAGATCCAGAAGTAATTCTCTCCTAGCTCACAAGCAATTAGGTGCAGCTCAATTGCTATCAGTTATCCAGCTGAAACCCTTTAGCAGGCTGGCTTTCTACTGTGTGAGTCAAACCCTGCTTCAGGAGCTTTTCTTAGTGGAATAAAGAACAAATTTATATTTCTTTGTGATGGCTGCTGTGCTTTATCACAGAAAGTTACCAACGGAGTTTGGATAGAGAGCAGTCCATATAAACAATATCTTGATCTGCTATTATTTCCCCTTCATCAACAAGCATAGGGTCACTATCATGAATTGGCACAGATGAATCTTTCAATGGAGCACTTTCAGAAGAACACTTATTTCCCTGCTGTCTTTCAGGGTTATAGCTAGGGCATAGATCAGTGTTCATACCTGAGCTTCCATTGTTGCTATAGTTCCTCTCTATATAGCCTGGCCAGTATGTAGTCCAGTTCTTATGTCCAGCCTTCCAGTCCTGATCCCTGGACACTGGATCTCTCTTCACATACCTTCTGGCATAGGTCTTAGAGTCCTTTCCACGTGCAGCCGTCTCCCTCACAGGTAGCCTCTGGTGATTCCTTGTTCTGCAGCACCATTCCTCTGGTTTTCCCCAGTCCAATGGTCTATGCTGGCCCTTGGAATACCTCCCAGTATACGTACTGCCTTGGACTCTTCTAGACCTCTCAAAGGCTTTTCTCCTCTTCCTTCCAGAGGGTTTCTTTCCTTCTCTATCCGTCCGGTTTGGCTTCTGCTTCTGCTGATTCTTCAGATGAAACTGATGATCCTTCTCTGCATATCCAAGGTGATCATGAAGATGGTCATCTGTAGAATAAACTCTACTCTTATTCTGCCTAGGTGAGTGATCCTCCCTAACACAGCGCAGCTGTGCTGAATCAGGCCCTGCCCTTTGAGATGAGTGCTTAGGGATTACCTCATAGCCCTCCTGATTGAACACACGTTTCCTCACTTCAGCTCCTCTAATGGCTGTTGGAAACCTGGTGCATTCTGGGACGGGTAGTCTTTTATGGCAAAATTCTGTTTTCTCATTTCTAGCAGCACTGACAGGTTGCTTGTTCAGAGACACTTCACCTTTTCTATAGCCCCTTCCTGAGCTATGATAAGCTTCCTTATCACAATGGTCAGCCCAAATTCTCTCACCAATCTCACACCCTTTTACTTTATTAAAGACTTGGATACCCAAAACATATCTCTTCTCGAGAAGGATTGATGCACTGGCGAGTAAAACGTAAAACCTTTCTCCCTCCCTCTCAATTCTCTCCAAACATCCACCAATCCCAAATTTTTACTCATTAACTTCATCTTTCTTCTACTTTTAGCACCTCTCACCCACCGCCCCGATGAACCAGGCTGGGGTTGCTTGTTAAATTGAAATCTCCCCCCCCCCCCCCATAATTATTTGTCCTTCTGCAAATTGTATCACTACCCCATTCAGATGATCATAAAATGCCCCTTGAGCCACATTCGGGCCATAAATATTTACCAGGGTGTACATTTGTTCCTGAATCTTCAATTTAACCAATATATACCTCCCCCCTTTATCCTGCTGCACCACACATTCAGAGCAAGGTATTCTCCCACTCATCAAGATACCCACCCCACCCTTTTTCATTTCCAACTTATTCAATGCAAACCATCTCCCTTGATAATTTTTGTGAGACACCCTCCATTCATCACATTTTTTCAGGTGTGTTTCCTGTATGAATATAATATCACCACTAAGTCTAATTATCTCTTTAAACATTCGCTGCCTTTTAATTGGGGAATTCAAACCCCGTACATTCATTGTCATTATCCTAAATTTCTCCATTTGGTAATTATCTTCGCTCCCCTTCCCTTTTTACTGTGTACCTGGAAACCCCAATATCCCCCCTCTCCCCACCCCCTACCCCCTTCCTCCACCCCCCTCCCCCTCCCTCCTGCCCTTCGCGCATCATTCATTTCAAGATAGCAATGGAATGGGCTGATAGGAGATGAACGTGGGCAGCGATGATGTGCAGGAAATTAAGAGCACTTTAGTCCCCTGAAGAACCCGGAGGGGCTGTCGAAGAATCGCTAAAATATTTTGGAAGATAAGTGCCACTATTACATTTTGAATATTTTACACGGGTCATTGATGTGAACAGGCACAAGACTGGGGAAGATAAAGTACCCAGAAGTATGGTGCCTCTGTTTATCTGAGACCTGTGTTAGACACTGTAGGAAAACTGAACGTTATAGTTTCTATGAATGAGAGGTATTTTTTGTTTTTTCTGTAAAGTATTCATTCAAGTAAAAGACCTGGAAGAGTTTTGTTTGGAACATGAGACAAAACAGGACAAACACCAAGGGGATGAATACTTTGATAAGGCTCTGTACATGTCACTATCAACCCTCTCCTATACTCATGCTACACTCTTACCTGTCATGTACAGCTGATCAGCTCACACAGCAGGGACTAGACTCTCTGTGTGTATGGTGTGCCCAGTAGATGACGTGTGTTGCTTCCAACCTGCTATACAGAATTAAAGTGGGTATAGTACCTGTTCCCATGTACTTACTATTCATGGGTATTCCAATTGAGCATTGTAGCATCTCTCAACATGCTCCCAGGAGTGCTTCAGCTGGAACAAGTTGTGCCTGACACTCGAGGATGGGAAAAGCTTGCCTTGCTTGTGGCAGATCAGCCTGCCCAGGATGTGCAGGTTGGCCTTGCTAAATCACGGCTTGTGTGCTATATGTGAACATGTCCTGCTTAGGGACTGACACTATTTGCTTGGCTCAAGAGCATTGCAGGGGATGAGATCTGTCTATGTCTCAAATGCACAATACTTGATTGCAGATATAGCCTAATGGTTGGGTCATGTGCAGTATTAGGAAACAGCCTGGGTTTGAATCCCTGCCAAGTGCATTGTCAGTATGTTTTATATGCACTGAGAATGATCCATGAAACATGCTGGGCACTGAACTGACTCTGTAACTGACATCATGATTACATGTTTCTACTGTGCGCTGCTGACACAGTGTGCCCATGCACATCTGACATGATGTGTAACTGGCCTCTGCTTAGGTCATAGTCAGAGTGTGTCCATGTGAACACAGCAGATGTAGGACACAAGGTGTGTACCAGATTGCTACAACACCCAAGAATGGGGTATGTGCAGCTCTGCCCCATCCCATGTCTGATGATCATGCAGCCCTATTATGCCTATGGTCCGGCCACCTTCATGTTCTGCCATATGTCCCACATTGACACCTTTAACCGATACACAGGACACTTGTGCAGGCCAAGCACAGTTATGGTGTGTGTGTGTGTACAGACGACAAGGGTGTGATTCCCACTGACACACCTTGTGACGCTGGGCAAGTCACATTACCCTCCACTGACTCATAAGAAAAGGCCTGGCAATCTACGTCCAATGATACATAGCCCAGAAAACCCAGAGTTAGCTGACTCACCAGGAGTCAGCACTGACTTGACAGCACTAAAATCAATTCAAATAAAAAGAATATACAGAGAACATGGGTATGCAAATACCCAACAGGACTGGGAGTAGATGCCATGACCCTGTATGCATGTAGTGTCAATGTGCCAACATTATGAGCCTTGTGGTCATGTAAGGTGCCAATAATCACATAAGGTGTCTTGAGGCCACATTGGGCACCCAAGAGTCATGTAAAGCACCTTGCACTTTTGTTAGGCACCATGCTGCACCGTAAGGCACCTTGCTGCAACCTGCCATAGCACACACTGACAGCAATGCGCATTGGAGACACCACAAACTTCTGACGTCAGTCCGCATATAGCATGTGAACCTACCCAAAGTGCACTTGGTTGACAAAGCAGCATATTGCTGTATGTCCATCAGTCAATGCAGACATCTGACATTTCACAGCCATCACCCTACATGGGTATTCATCAGCCAGTGAACCTAAACCATTTCTCCATATTTTACATAGGCAGGTCTCTGACCTCTTGACTACACCTCAACACAGTCAGGCACAGCACTGACAGTCATTGGAGATAATGAGGTCCCTGCAAATAATATGCTACACCCAGGACAGGATGCAGCTTTACAGATACATTTAGAGGCCATAATACAGCACACCTCAGGCCCGGCTACAGCAGTGAATATGCAGTATGTGATGCACACAACGCACAGCACTGCGGCTTATCATGCCACACTGGTACAGGCTACATCTCATATGCAATCATGGTGGCTATCCCTTCACTATTCTCCACAGGCTATACTAACTACACACTCACATGTGTCTGCTGCTGTAGTGTGCTGTCATGAACAGTGTAACAGCACATGTGCAAGATGTGCCATCCCCTATGACCTGCTACACAAGGCAATCTGGGCACAGCTGCACATACATTGAACATAGACCACCTCTGAGCAGCATATGGTCCATTGCAGACCACCCTGGACCTTCATGGGGTACCATGCACACATCTCCAACCATCATGGCTGGTTTTGGGAACACATCCCATGGTCACATCCATCCACTCTGCCTTTGGAACCGTTCTGTGTGTTGGTTCATCCCGCCATTCCCCATGATGCATTGCACATTCAGACCTGCCTTATGCATGGTCTCACAAATGACTAGAGGCTCTGATCCTTCACATGACACTATGATTACACAAGGGCATTGTGGCCTTCATGAGGAAAACTGTACCAGAGATTGTTACAGACCAGTTGCAGAGGTCAGTCTGAATGGGAAGTGGGTCACACAGCACCTGGTCCACAGGGTCAGTACTACACTACCTGAACTCTTATTTTTCAGCCACAGATCTACATCATAGCTAGTTTGCTGCATGTGCAATCTGTGCTGATGTGCACAGTGGGGGCATGCGGGGATGTCCAGTCTTCTCTTGTCTTTGGACTGTCTTCCTCCTGACCCTGGGGTGATTTCAGAAATCCCATTACTGAGAGCTCATTTGCAGCAGCAGGTTCACAGATGCTATGACTTGCCATGATGGGGAGTGGGGGAGGTTGTGTGAAAGGACAAAAAGGGATGAATGAGGTGGAACACGATACTGCAGCAGCAATGTTTCAGACTGATCACTGCAAGAGGGAGGTGGAACATGACCTTGCTCCAAGATTAGTTCATACCCATTGCTGCAGTTGTCCCCATCATCATCTTGATGAGCCAATCAGACACAGCAGGCACTGTCACTCTGCATGTGTCAACCAACCCAGGGATGTTGGGTGTATTCACACCCCAGCTGTCATTCCATACACAACAAACGTGCACAGGGTAGTCATGTGTAGTCTGCCTGAAAAACTGCAGAGACCTCAAACAACAGGAGCAGAACTTGGACTATCTGGGAAAGAACTGCAACCACACAACTACAGCTTTAACTATACATACCACAATGTGGCTACATAGCCGAGGAATGGTCACAGCACAGTCAGGTTGATGGTAGCCTGTCAGTGATTTATGCTGTGTGCATCCTAGTCATGCTAATGGCTGTCATATGTTAGCCCATACCTTCCATATATGTTCCCTCTCACACATATACATCCTGTGGTAATGGTGCTGTTTCATACATTTCCCAGAATCCTTTCCCCTTCATTTGTATTACATTTTACTGTGGGCCTGTGTTGTGGTTCTGCAATGCAGAGTGCAATGGATAATGAGCTTCAGTCATGCTGTGGGTGCATGCTGCATCACAGCAACCTACATCTGCCACATCCCCAGATGATGTGTGCCCCTACTCTGCCTGTGACTGTGAGCAACGCACATACTACTATGCTTCTGTAAACCCATCATCTTTTCTCACTAAAGCACTAGACTATGTTGACGTGGCAGGAGAGGCACATGCACTCACACTGCAGGTGCAGTGGGCACCCCACAGGTGGCCACATGCACAAGGGCCATGCACTGTCTGTACATTTGGTGATGGGAAGACCAGCAGCACATTGTACATACAAGAATAATGACAGACCATTGCATGCATGCACACTGCATTGCTGCATCTTACAATCCACAAGGCGCCCCCTACCCACATATAGTCTAGACCCTCTTGGAAAAGTTGGTCAACATAACATTGTTACATGCCCCTTATGCCCATGGATTGGGTGTGCCTGCACAATGTGCACGCATTATTACAACTCACGTCACAGTACATGTACTTGCTTCATCCATCCCACCGTAAATGCTATATTTGTCTGATTTGCCATAATGCCTTCCATTGCACATTTTCTCCTCTTCAACTGTGCATGTGGGGATCCCTGTTTGCTGTAATATGGGAGGTTGCACCTACTGCTCCTGTTCACAGCTGCTCTGAAAAAGTCATGATATTTGTGTCTATCATTGATAATCCACATATTGGCATTGATCCTGCATTCCCTGACTCATTCACACAGTGGCCTTGCTTTTTGAATCACAGAGCAGCTGTACTACTTTTTAGATGCATATATGGGTGTCCATTGTCAGGCTTCATGAGGCCTGGCTTGGTGGGTGCCTATGTGTACCTAGCTGTCTGCAGGCTCTGTGACATACTTCGCAGCTGCATGTACAGTTTCATTGTAAAGCTATAGTTTGGAAACGTGAGAGTTGGCATGGACAACGTTGTGGGTGATGGGTCCCAGGTGAGGTGTGGAACTAGAATGAGAGGCACAGGTGGCAAGTTGATTGGAGTGAAGACAGTGTGTGCTTCCCTCCTCAATGATCACAGCAGAGGGTGAGAGGGTAAATGAGGTGAGGTGCGGGCTGGACATAAAGGGGAAAAGGTGAGGAATGTGGCACACCTCATGGTAACTGAGGTGGGACTTGTGAATGTGGTGAGCCGTGCTTGTCGTGGGGGGTAATTGCACCCACTATTCCTGATCCTGGATGGTATGTTGACATAAAGAAAATTGAGGCCACCCTATACTCATGAAATTGCTAAACAAATACTTCTGCTCTGTTTTTACTAAAGAAAATCCTGGAGAAGGACCACCTGTGACTCCCAAATATAAAAATGGGAATGAAGTAGATACCACACCATTCACAGAAGATGATGTGTTAATGGATGGGATACATCCCAGGATACTGAAAGAGCTCAGAGGTTCTTGCAAGGCCGTTACAGGATGTTTTCAAAAGATCATTGGAAACAGGAGTAGTTCCTCAGGACTGGAGAAGGGCGGATGTGGTACCTCTTCACAAAAGTGGTGACAGGGAAGAAGTGACAAACTACAGGCCCGTGAGCCTTATCTCGGTGGCGGGAAAAGTAATGGAGGTGCTCCTGAAAGAGCAAATAGTGGACTTTCTCAAAACCAACAGCTTGCATGATCCGAGGCAACATGGTTTTACCGAAGGATGATCTTGCCAAACAAATCTGATTGAGTTCTTTGACTGGGTGACCAGAGAACTAGATCAGGGGCATGCGATAGATGTGATCTACCTGGATTTCAGCAAAGCCTTTGATACTGTTCCTCCAGAACAAGATAACAGTTAGCCAGCCCAACCTGTCCAGCCCTGAATAGACTACAGCAGGAAAGTATAGGCATCAATGTAAATAATCTGTAGAAAGTTACCCAAGTTATATCCAAGTTTTAATCCCTGTTCACTGTAAATACTATGCGGTCCGACTGCATGGTATAGGATTTTGTTTGATGTACACCGCACTGATATGAATGGTGCGGTATAGAAGAAAAGTTAAATAAATAAATAAAAATAAAAATAGGAGGCTTAACAGTAAACTCAGTAGTTTGGAGATGGGTCCCAAGGTGGTGAACTGGATCAGAAATTGGTTGACTGACAGACGACAGAAGGTGATGGTAAATGGAGCTCACACGGATGAAAGGAGGGTGATTCGCGGGGTGCCCCAGGGTTCGGTCCTGGGCCTGGCACTGTTCAATGTATTTGTGAGTGATATTGCTGAAGGACTGAATGGAAAAGTCTGTCTTTTTTCAGATGACACGAAAATTTGCAACAGAGTGGACTCCCCTGAGGGAGTGGATAACATGAGGAAAGATCTACAAAAGCTGGAAGAATGGTCTAATGCTTGGCAGTTAAGATTTAATGCGAAAACGTGCAGTGTCATGCAATTGGGAAGCAGAAATCCAAGGGAAATGTACGCGATAGGAGGCGAGAGGTTGGTGTGCACGGACCAGGAGAAGGACCTGGGTGTGATTATTTCTGAGGAACTCAAGATGGCAAAACAGTGCGACAAGGCAGTGGCAAAAGCCAGGAGGATGTTGGGTTGCATACAAAGAGGAATTACCAGCAGAAAGGAAGAGGTACTAATGCCACTGTATAAGTCACTGGTGAGGCCTCACTTGGAATACTGTGTTCAGTTTTGGAGACCATATCTTGCAAAGGATGTAAAAAGACTGGAAACTGTTCAGAGGAAGGCGACCAAAATTATTTGGAGCTTGTGCCAGAAGCCTTATGAGAAGAGACTCGAAGACCTAAATATGTACACTCTGGAGGAGAAGAGGGATAGGGGAGATATGATTCAGACCTTTAAATACTTAAAGAGAAATAATGAACAAACAAACCTCTTCCAAAGACGGGGAAGCTGTAAAACTAGAGGGCATAACATGAAGCTGCAAGGGGGTAAATTGAAAGGCAATGTCAGGAAATACTTTTTCACTGAAAGGGTGGTGGATGCTTGGAATGCCCTCCCGATGGAAGTGGTGGGGGCAAATACAGTGACAGAATTCAAAATGGCATGGGACAGACACAGTGGATTGCTTTACAGCAACAGGATAAAATCAAAATAAACTTAACTATCTAATTTCTCAACAAATATGGTGTCCTACACGGAGCGGTGGGTTCACCCCTAAACAAAGACATGGGGAGGGGTGGCCTGCATGGAGCGTCAGGTGCACCTAGATGGACCATACTGGTCTTTATCTGCGGTCATTTACTATGTTACTATGTACACAGTGACCTTAGGTTTTGTGCCACAGAGCAGGCATATGTGTTGGACCATGCAGGTATACTTAGATGTTCAGTAGAAGGTGCATGTGGGCATGAGTCAGTGTATTCCTATATACAGGGGCGGCTCAAGGCAATCTGCTGCCTGAGGTGAAGAATGAAATGGTGCCCCCCCCCCCTTAGAGGGGGTGGAGCTTTTTCAGAAATCCAATCAGAGACTGAACCAAACCAAAAAGCCGATTAGATTATATGGAGGAAATGCAAGATGTTTGCACACAGAGCCGTATCAAGCTGCAATCACACCCTGTGCGACTTGCTGCTCGGGTGCATGCCCCCCTCTCCCCCCATACCTCCGTCCAGTGCTGCCTGCTCTTTCCCTGCTGCTGCCGCCCTCTGTTTTTTTCACAGCAATGCTGGCAGCAGGGAAAGAGCAGGCAGCGCTGGACGGAGGTATGGGGAGGAAGAGGGGGGCCTGCGCCCGATCTGAAAGGCACCGGCACTTTAAGCAGATCTGTCCCTCAACGCTCTGACATCGTGTCGGAGGAGGGAAGGACCAGACCTGCTTAACGTGCTGCGAAAAGGCTTGGGGAGCGCATTTCGGCTGCCTGCTATTGTCCTGCCAGCGGTGGCAGGGCAACAACAGACAGCCGAAATGTGCCCTCCAAGCTTTTGCGCCCTGTGCGGCTGCACCACTTGCACAGATCTAGGTATGGTCCTGTTTGCACACCAAGGAACTAAAAGACAGCAAGAACCAACAGTACAGTTTATAAAACTAAATTATAACTCATTTTTATGTTGTTATAAACTGCGTTATGGTTCTTGCTTTTTCTTTTTCAATATATACAGTATTTTGCATCCACAGTAGGTGCAGAGCAGAACCAGGACATTCACCCACAGAACTCAATATTTAAAAAACAAAATCTGATTCTGATCATCTCACTAACAACAACAAGAACCACTATTCTCCAGTATTGTGAACTAATACAAAACCCTACAACAAAGAGCAAACCTAGCATACCATACCATAGCAGCACAAACTTCCAAAACTCACATAAGGAGCCCATCCAAAAAAAGCATCACTGTAAATACTACAGTGAGCCCTGGAACATCCCTATTTGAAAAGCTGAACAAGTCAAATTACTACAGTACAGTATAGATCTTTATGTACAAACTCCATGTTAACAAAACACCTGACCTCAGTCACACACTCACAACATCGACCCTCACCAAATACAGAATAAGTAACCACAATCTAAAGTAAAAATAAAAATATGTAGACAAAATTTAAACTGAAACTCCAAGAAGCCAGAGTCCACATGCAGTGCAACATCAGATAAATAAGAGATGCAGTTTCCCAATACTGTGTAAAAATAGCACAAAATCCAGTCACTAAAATTAAATAAAATTATTTTCTACCTTTGTTGTCTGACCATTTTATTCTCAGATCATGCTGGTCCTGATCTGAGGCTTCTGCTTTCCTGTCTTCTCTTAGCTCTCTTTCTGTGGTCTATGGTCCATTTGCCATTTCTTATTTCTTCTTTTGTTTTCTTCGCTTCCTTCCATCAGCCCATTTCCAGTTCCAGTAACCCTCCCCAGTATCAGCCCCCTTTCCAGTCCTCCCCTCACAGTACCTTCCAATGTCAACCGCCTTGCATTCCCATGACTACCACTGGTGTCCAATTCCCTTCCAGTCCCCCTCCTTCCCCACTGTCCAGTCCCTTCTAGTCCAAATACCATCCCAGATATCAGCTCAAATCCACTCTCAGTGCCACCCCCCAAGTCAGCTCCGTTCCAGTTGCCCTACCCTCTGTCCATCCCCCTTCCAGTGCCATTCGCATGTCAGCTTCCTTCCAGCCTCCTCCCCATTGCCCAACCACCTACCATTCCCATCCCCAAGTGTCAGCTCCCATCCAGACCCCCTTCAGTACATCCCAGGTGTCAGCTCCTTTCCAGCCCCATCCTTCCCCTGGCAGACTCTCTCAGTAACCGCTCCCTTCCAGTCCTATTCTACCATCCCCCCGCATCAGCCCATTTGTAGCCCTAGCCCCTAGTTTTCTTCCAGGGCCAGCAGCACTCTCCCCCTCCCCCACTAGCCCATTTCCAGTCCCAGCCCATTTCCAGTCCTATCCCCCTTATCAGCCCACTCCACTGCTAGCCCCCCATCTGCCCATTACCAGTCCTAACCTCCCCCCAAAATAAGTCCATTTCCAGTCCTAGCCCCCCAATCAGCCCATTTCCTGTCCTAGCCCCACCAATCAGTCCATTACCAGTCCTAGCCCCCCTCCCGATCAGCCCATTTCCAGTTCTACCCCCCATCAGCCCATTTCCAGTTCTAACCTCCCTCCCCATCACCCATTTCCAGTTCTAACCTCCCTCCCGATCAGCCTATTTCCATTCTTAACCCCCTCCATCAGCCCATTTCCAGTCCTAGCACCCCATTTCCAGTCCTAGTCACCCCCAATAGCCCATTACTGGTCCTAGCCCCCTCCCAATCAGCCCATTTCCAGTTCTAACCCCCACATCAGCCCATTTCCAGTCCTAGCCACCCCGATAGCCCATTACCAGTCCTGCCCCCCTCCTGATCAGCCCATTTCTAGTTCTATCCCCCATCAGCCCATTTCCAATTCTAACCACCCATCAGCCAATTTCCAGTCCTACCCCCCCTTATAGCCTATTACCAGTCCTAACACCCCCATAGCCCATTTCCAGTTCTGACCCTCCATCAGCCCATTTCCAGTCCTAAACCCCCCTCATAGCCCATTACCAGTCCTAAACCTCCCCATAGCCCATTTCCAGTCCTAGCGCTCCTCCATCAGCTCATTAATGTTTCCTTTGCTAGTACCACCCCCTTCACCTAGCCCAGAGAAACTGAAAAAACACCCAACAAAAAAAACCCCGATCAGAGGAGCAGCCAATGTTCCCTCTAATTTTCTGTAGGCTGGGTGCGCATAAAGTATCAGCTGTGCAGCTTTTGAAGGAAGGTTAAATTTTTGTGCACCACATAACGACACTCTGAGTTATATACTTTACAATTTGACTACACCTCAGAATACAGTATGTACACCATATTGATTGCACTAGAAAATATTGTAGAACTTGTGAAAACCGTAAATACACAACAACTTTTAAATTTTAAGACATCTGTGTTGTTTTCTATCAGAATCAGAACCGTAATTTTTGTGCGCTCTGTTGTAAAGTATGTGCGCTTGCTTGGCGAGGTGTGTGCGCGTGCACATGCGCACAGCTTAGAGGGAACAGTGCCCGCAGCCCCCCGCCTCCCCGGCAGAGCCCTCCTTGTATTTTCTTCAGCGCCGGCTACTTTTCAGAGCAGCGAAGGGAGAGTTTCCTTTCTCGCGGCTCTGTTAAAGCTGAGCCCACCAGCGTTGATGGCATTTCCTGTTTCCCATCAGTGCTGGTGGGCTTAACTAACAGAGCCGCGCAAAAGGGAAACTCTCCTTTATTTACACAGCAGCACCCATGTGCCATGTTGCCAAAAAAGCATCTTTCAGGAAATGGAAAAAAAGAGCCGAACGACGAAACCTGGAAACAGCACAAGCACTGGCAGGTCAAATGCAAGGCATTGATAAAGCAGGCAAAGGGAGAATTTGAGAAGAAGCTTGCTGCGGAAGCAAAAACGCGAAATAAAGATTTTTTCAAGTACATTCGTAGCAAAAAACCTGTGAGAGAGTCAGTTGGTCCATTAGATGATAGAGGAGTTAAAGGGGCACTAAGAGGCGACAAGGCGACAGCGGAGAGACTGAATGAATTCTTTGCTTCAGTCTTTACTGAGGAAGATGTAAGGATGTTACCCATGACTGAAGTGGTATTTAAAGGTGCGGAAGAATTGAAGGAAATATTGATACATCGGGAAGATGCCTTACAACTATTTGATAAACTGAAGAGTAGCAAATCACCTGGGCCGGATGGTATACATCCAAGGGTGTTGAAAGAACTGAAATATGAGATTGCAGACCTGCTATTAGTAATATGTGAACTATCATTAAAATCATCTCTAATACCTGAAGATTGGAGGATCGCCAATGTAACACCAGTTTTTCAAAAGGGTTCCAGGGATGATCTGGGAAACTACAGACCGGTGAGCCTCACGTCTGTACCGGGAAAAATGGTAGAAACCATCATAAAGAATAAAATTACTCAGCATGTAGATAGTCATGGCCTAATGGGAGATAGCCAACATGGCTTTAGACAAGGAAGATCTTGTCTTACTAATCTGTTATGTTTTTTTGAAAGTGTGAATAAACAGGTGGACAAAGGTGAGTCGGTTGATATAGTTTATCTGGACTTTCAGAAAGCCTTTGACAAGGTCCCTCATCAGAGACTTTTGGCAAAACTAAAAAGTCATGGGATAGAAGGCAGTGTACTACTGTGGATCAGGAACTGGTTAAAAGATAGAAAGCAGAGGGTTGGGCTAAATGGCCAATTTTCCCAATGGAGAAAGGTGAATAGTGGTGTACCACAGGGATCTGTGCTGGGTCCGCTGCTTTTTGACATATTCATAAATGACCTGGAAATTGGAATAACGAGTGAGGTTATCAAATTTGCAGATGACACAAAACTATTTAAAGTTGTTAAAACCCAAGAGGATTGTGGAAAATTGCAAGAGGATCTTGATAAATTGGAAGACTGGGCATCAAAATGGCAGATGAAATTTAATGTGGATAAGTGCAAAGTTATGCTCCTAGGGAAGAACAACCCAAACTATGGTTACACAATGCAAGGTTCCACATTAGGAACCACCACCCAGGAAAAATATTTAGGCGTCATTGTGGATAACATGTTAAAACCCTCAGCCCAGTGTGCAGCGGCAGCCAAGAGAGCAAATAGAATGCTGGGTATCATAAGGAAAGGAATGGAAAATAAAACAAAAGATATTATAATGCCTCTATACCGTTCCATGGTGAGACTGCACCTTGAATATTGTGTGCAATTCTGGTCGCCGTATCTTAAAAAGGATATAGCGCTATTAGAAAAGGTTCAGAGAAGAGCCACCAAAATGGTAAAGGGGATGGAAGGATACTCCTATGAAGAAAGGCTAAAAAGGTTAGGGCTCTTTAACCTGGAAAAGAGACGGCTGAGGGGAGATATGATAGAAGTCTATAAATTAATGAACGGAGTGGAACGGATAAACGTAGATCGATTGTTTACGTTATCAGAATATAGAAAGACTAGGGGACATGCAATGAAGCTACAGGGTAAACTATTTAAGACTAATAAAAGAAAATATTTTTTCACTCAACGTTTAATCAAACTCTGGAATTTGTTACCGGAGGATGTAGTAAAGGCTGTTAGTGTAGCTGGGTTTAAAAAAGGTTTGGACAAGTTCCTGGAGGAAAGGTCCATAAACCATTATTAAGAAGGTACCCAGGATATCAATGCTTGACCCAGTGCAAGCATTGCAGAACCTGTGTCTTTTGGGGAAACTGCTAGGTACGTATGACCTAGATTGGCCACTGTTGGAAACAAGATACTGGGCTTGATGGACCTTGGTCTGACCCAGTATGGCATACCTTATGTTCTTATGTCACCCCCATTGCCACATTAGCAACATCAGCCTTGTGCCCTGTCATAGAAGGGCACTATGCTGTTGCTGCTGAGGAAGCACTACTATCACTAACTTAGGCTCCCCTATCTGTTTGTCACATTGCACACTTTAAATAGTCTCTCTCAGCTCCGGAAAGCGCCTTTCAGCAAGGTTTTGATATGCATTAGGGTTCTCATCATTAAGGCACTTTTTGGCAGGTTGTGCAACTGGGGTTAAGGGAGCACGACTTGTTAACACCCACTCCTCGCCTTGTTAATGCCCACTCTCTGCCCCGTTGATGCCAACTCTCTGTCCCGTTGATGCCAACTCTCCACCCACAGTGTGCTTTACACTGTTGGTGCCTTTACCGTGCACTAATGCGGCGCTTTAGCCGCATTAAGGGTGCAGGTGTGCCGATAACATGCATTAACAGCATACTTGCTCCTTTACTGCAGTTTAGTAAACATACCCCTAAGAGTCAAGAATGGAGTCAGATACCTTGGAGTGACATCTGACAGACAACTCAACTTCCAGACCAACATCAAGAGAAAAACCAAGACAGCATACCAAAAGCTAAGAACCATACACAGACTCAAATCTCTACTCACTTACAGTGATTTCAGATCAGTCTGCCAGGCTATTATAATCCCCACACTAGATTACTGTAATATAATCTATCAAGGTCTCCCAAAGAAAACACTTCCACTCCAACTTATACAAAACACTACTGCGTGTATAATAACCAGAACAGCAAGAGGCTGCCACATAACCCCCATGCTGCAACATCTACACTGGCTTCCAACAGCCACAGGTTCCAAATACAAGGCCTTATTGATGATCTTCAAAATAATCCACAACCTGGCACTCCCAGTTCTTCAACTACTGATAAAAAAGACACCAGAGGACAGAACGAGAAGAGCCTCAAATAACACTCTGAACATCCCCATGCACAAGAGGAAAGCCAAGCAAATGACATGTAAGAGAGCATTCTTATATGCTCCCGCCTTCTGGAATGACCTACCTAACTCAATAAGAGCCATCAAGGACATATCAGACTTCAGAAAAGCAATAAAGACCTTCCTATTTACTGATACTATGGACCACCCCATGAACAACAGACACATACTGAAGCACCTCAATATACAGACCCATATCCTCCCACCTATCTGCCCCATTTCCTCTCCTCAACCCAACCTACCTCTCTTTCACCCAACTGGTTCCACCCCTCAAAGAACATACTCCCTAGCTGCAGTAATGTGTCACCGACAATACTAATACAAGTGAATTATCTGTAACCCCATATAATTTACTACGTTTAATCACCCTTGTTCAATGTAATTTTTATTTGATTGTTGGTTCATGTAAACTGCTCTGAATCCTATGAAAGGGTGATATAGAAAAACTGTTAAATAAATAAATAAATCCTATACCAATGGCTCCCAAAACACACTCTCTATCCCCTTCAATTAGCCCAAAATACTACAGCCAGAGCACTAACAGGCACGTCAAGACTCCAGCATATCACTCCCACCCTCAACAGCCTACTATGGCTACCTATAGTGCAGAGGATAAAGCACAAAGTGATAACCACCAACCACAAAATCAGACATAATTTATCAGCATCCTGCCTCAAGCCACTGATCAAAAGAGCTCCCACAATAAGAGAAAGAAAATCAACCATCCAAAATTTACTAGTCATCCCTCCGCTCAAGACAAAATGCACTCAATAAACAAACAATAGGGCCTTCACCCTCTTTGCCCCCTCAATCTGGAACTCACTCCCAGCTCCAATATGCTCTGCTCAAACAACCCAAGACTTCAAGAAGCTACTAAAGACATACTTCTTCATTGAGTACTATGGCACCAATGAAACCACCTAACACCCTAGAAAATAATTGTCCCCATCCCTCCAAATAAGTTACCGCTGTTTCTATTAACTCCAGGTTATACTCCCTTATGTTCTATATAACTGTTTCTCAACTGAGATTGTTAATTGTTCTTGGTAACCAAAAGCCAGAACGAGGCCTTCCACAAAAAGGGCAAACTTGAACAACAGCGGAGGGCAGAGACCACAGCCAAACACTATGTAGTTTATCAGAAAAAACTTTATTGAAGACCCAACTTAACCAGTTTCGGCACTAGGCCTTCGTCAGGGGTCTAAAAACAGACACATAGGGTTAGGTTTACTAAACCGTCTTAATGTTCCCGGTGCTAGCTCTGGCAATAATGTGAAGAATGCCATATAAGAAGTGGGCGTTCCGGTCCTAAGGTAGCAAGAATCGGTATCGCGCGATAGTGAGCGCCATGGCATGTTAATGCGCGTTAACCCTAAGTTAATGCCAGCGCAATGTCAGAAGGAATAAAGATGTAGCCCACTGGTTATGGCAATGAGTGAGGAAACAGAAGTCATGGGTTTGATTCTGCAGTGGGGTTATGTAAGAAGGCTGTCTGAGGCATTACTCTTTAATTTAAACCAGTGCCGTCAGAGGAATTTTCTTTTTTAATTTAAATTAGTGCTGCCAGCAAAAACACTCTAACAGTGCCGTAACCTAAGGTGCCGCATAAGGCGCCCTATAAGGCACTACAGAGGGCACATTATAAAGTGCACTGTCCACCAAGGCACCTTATAATGTTCCCTATAGGGCGCCTTATATGGCGCTTTATAGGGTGCCTTAAACGGCGCTTTATAGGGCGCCTTATGAGGCACCTTAAGGTTACAGCACTGTTAGGGTGTTTTTGCTGGCAGCACTAATTTAAATTAAAAAAGGAAATGCCTCAGACAGTCTTCTTACATAACCCCACTGCAGAATTGAACCCATGACCTCTGCCTTCACAGTCAGTGAAGTAACCAGTGGGCTACACTTCTGTATCTACTAACAAGCCCCTGGCCAGCTACAGAAAGACAGCAGGCCACCACACAAACTGTCTGCTGTGGTTACCAGGAAAGGGTAAACCCACCCGTACCCAGGATGCACTGCACATGCAGATCAGCAGTCTACAGATGATCACAAGATGGGGTATGCACCCCCACAGCACCTCGGCCTGGTAGGGGGAACTGACCGTGTGTGTTACTGGCACAGAGTAGCTACAGACCGTCACATTGTGCGGGTACTGTGCTCACCCTGAGGGTGAGGTGGGGCGCCCAGCACCAGGTCCGCAGCACCTGGCTTGGCTGAGATAGGCTATGCTGCAGTTTGGCATCAGTGCTAGTGTGTGCTAGGTAGTCCTTACAGACACACCTAGGATACACCTGTGTCCATCCGTATTTCCCAGTCACATCTAGCCCTTGTGGACTATGATGCACCCAGAATAGTGCATATCCTGTGTGGGTGCCATGGTCACATGATTTAAGTGAAGGGGGTGTTTGGACCCATAGGCAGATTATGTAGTACCACACAACCAGCCCTCTGGGGCTCGGGGTGGGGGACAGGATCTCCCACCAACAGATCCACCTTCTACATCCCTGCAATGGCAGCAGTAGAGGGGACAATCAACCCCAGTCCTGCTGGGGAACAGGCACCCTACAGCGCAGTCAATGCAGATCTGTACGCATCCATAAGGCAATGGAAGACAGACAGGAGGCCTGGAAATGCTCAGCTGCCCACCACCGCTATCTGATATTCTCTAGCAGCAAGCACAGTGAGTCTCCAGCCGCTGCACCCTGCAAGGTGTTCCAGCCATACACATACTAACTTCAGACAGTCTGCTAGCTAGGCCATAGGGCATGCTCCTGGAGGAGATGTGTGCACACAAGCCAAGCAGGTAAGTCAGTGATTGGACCCCAGAAAAGAGAACCTATAAATATCACTTGAATGAAACACTATATAGCACTATGGGGGAACCTAGCCATGCCATGGTCACTGCTCAGTCAGGGTGAGAGTGCCCTCCCGGCAGGACATGCTGTGGCCACCCTGTCTGTGTAGGTGGTAGCCGGGCACTACAATGTCCCAGCCATTGCCCTATGCCCTGTGCAGATGCATCCTGCCCAGGCCACCCTGTCCGGGCCATTCCCACAGTACCTTGCTCCTCATTATGCACATTGGCAGGCTAACACTGGAAACAGTGCAAGCAGTGCGGGCTCAGTAAGGTGTAGGCAGCCACAAAACACTGGATAGACAGACACACACTCCCACACCTATGCCAGCACTGTGCAAATATAGAGGCTTTTGGCAGCCCTGGCCACCACACCAGTCCTGGGCACAGTGCAGGCATGGCTATGGTACGCAATACTATTGGGGTCACTCCCCGGGGTGGTAAACACTGTCAGAAACCAAAACTGAAACACACTCCACAGATATCAGAAAGGTTGCTATGATGCAGCTCTATCAGCAAATTGTGATTAACTTAACAATTGTTATCTGCCATTAATCATAGCAACCTTTCGATATATGTGTAACGTGTTCTCAAGTTTAGGGTGGCATTGCTAAGGTAGGCAAGTGCTAGTATTGGGAGATGCTGCTGCACGCAGGGCCCAACAGCCTAAATCTCCATGAGGTTTTGGATAGTAGAGCCTGTGGGTGTGGGTCTTTATGCCCCTGTTGGCCGCTGCTCTAGGGCAGAGGTTCCCAACTCCGGTCCTGGTGGGCCAAACACTGTTCAGGTTTTCATGCTGTCCCTAATGAATATGCATAAGATACATTTGCATACAATGGGGGCGGCACATACAAATGCAGCACAGGCATATTTATTAGGGACAGCATGAAACCTGAATGGTGTTTGGCCCTCCAAGACTGCAGTTGGGAAACTCTGCCCTAGGGATTGCACATGTTTATGGTGTCTGTGCTCTGTAGGGTAAAATATAGGCGTTTCAGGCATGTATATTTTATCTTCAATAAAGGTTCCATCTTTATTACCACGGTTTAGTACTGGGTAAAATATAGGGACAGGGTTGTCAGGAGCCACAGCTGGGACTTGAACTTCTGACCTTCTGTTCCTGAACACACTGTTGCCACAGAGACAGTTCATTCCCTGGGGATACCATGACTGTTCGTCAGACAGACCCGGTCTGTTGCAGTGCACGGCACCCACCTAAACGGGGCTAGTCCATGGTCTGCTGTGGGCAGAAGCCATTGCCCCCTCTGCCACCAGCACCACTCCGCCACCATGCTGCCATGCCATTATGCTGGTGGTGATGGTGGTGCGCAGTCCCTGGCCATCCAGTATGCCGGTAGGCAGCTGCCTATGGTGTGGGTTCTCGGGTAGGGGTGCCTACATGGCCATGCGCGCTTCCCTCCCCCCCCCCCCCGCACCGCCTTCCAATGTTATGTGCCCTTGGGGGTACCTGCTGGGTAATATCCCCTGTGACACTGTGGGACACACACTCGTGCCCATGTTGGACCCTCATCAGTTGCGGTCTTGCAGCTTTACAGTTTTGGCATTCCTATGTGCCACCTAGGCATCTGCCTAGCCCGCACTGTGCCCCAGCTGGACTACAGCATGTGCTGCCTGCAGCCCCCTGTATCCCATTTACAGCATCAGTACAGTTGCTCTTTCCTACGTGCCCACTCTGCTGTTGCTGTACATGTGCACGCCATAACAAACCTGCCCAATCTAAACGACAGAAACCCTGATCAGCGCTATTTCAATGTGGGATCATTCACTTTGTAGGGGGACAGAGCATAGACCCTTCCAAACCTGATATCTTAATTTATACGCTTTGTCAGTAATGTTGCTTTATGATTATCATTAATATCACTATTGGCCAGCTTGGTTATTGGGATTAGATGTGGTTCTGGTCCTTTTATATGTTTATTTGCTTTTTTGGTCCCTGCACATGTATCACAACTATCACTTTTCTGGGTTTCCCTGCCTTTGCTGCACATTGCTGACTGAAATGGTTTCTCTCTCCTGCAAATGTGCCTCTAGCGCGAGGTTTTCACTGGTGCTAATTTTCAGACCCTGATTTTACGGTGTTAGTGTGCATGGAGCCTCTCCCTGCCCACTCTCTGCCCATTGACCCCTTCTCTCCGCCCTCTGGGAAGCCTTACTCCACCCTTCAGGCCCAGATTTCACAGCGTTAGTGTGCCTTAACGCCGCCGCTGCGGTATTGCGCGATAAGTGACGTTAGCGTGTGATAACGTCACTTATCGCGAGAGAATACCACCGCTGCGACGTTAAGACGGTTTAGTAAACATACCATTTACACACAATTCAAATGAATAAGATACAATGTACAAATACAAACAAAAAATATGTGAGAGGATACAAAATAAAATACATTACCAAAGAAATAAAGGGCAGAACATAGAGACCGTCCAAAAGGGCAGAACAGTACCAAACTTTCCCAATCTAAAATAAATAGACAGTGTGTATCGGATACATAAACTATAGGAAAGAAAAGAATCATTAGATATAATAAATAACAACAAAATTAAAACAAAAGGAGAAGTAAAACAAACCACATTGCAATGATAAAAATCGGTAGGCAAAAGTAAACTTAGGTGGACTGCTAATGTAAATATAAATATAAAACACAATCCTTCATAAAAATATATATATATGTATATATGTATGGGAACATAAAAACATGGGAGCAACATTGTCAAATGTAATATATTGACAATTTGACAACCACAATAAATGAACTGCACATGCATATAAAATAATGGAAAACTGTTGGACATAACATACAAAAGCCATCAAAAGGATCAATAGTGGAATGCGTCCAATCCAATATTATAATAGTTGTTCTGAAAGTATATATATATATATATATATATATATATATATATATATATAATTGTGACTGGAGAACATAAACATGCAAAAGGATGCAACAATAAATGAGATAGGAGAATATAAACATGCAAAAGGATGCAACAATAAATGAGATATTAATATAAAATACCATAAATATAATACAAATAAAGGGATGTAGATAGCATACCAAAATACGGTAAAAACAAAGAAAGACCTCTAAAAGGTATATAAGAAATATATATATATATTGTGGTGAGGAGGAGGCAGCCCAGCATGAAAATAAAGGAGAAAGAAGAACTTTTTCTTCTTCTCGGGGGATGGGTTCAGTAGAACACATACATCACAGCAGAATCCCTGAGAGAAACCAAGAGGGTAGTGCTAGGTTTAAGCCACTCCCAGACCTCATGACAACCTCAGGCAAGAGTAGGAGGTACAAGTGGGTGGAGTCAGGAAGGGAGTTGCCCTGCTCAGCGTTTAAGTTTGAGGGAACAAACAAAGTGAGCAGAAGGGCCAGAAAGGCCAGGAACTCCAGAGAGGCCAGGAACTGCAGAGATGCAGGAGAGAGCAAACACAGCAAAACCAGCAACCATGAAAGAAACAGTTACAAAGTGAGTAGCAGCAGAGACAAGAGCAGCCAGCACTGCAGCCCAGGAAGCTACAGGGAAGGTTCCAGGCAAAGGACCAAACAGACTGGCTACATGGAGAAAGAGAAAAGGTTGGCTTTAAGGAAGCTAAGGCAAGAGTGCTTAGACTCACCGGAGGAAGGGTCTATCTGCAGGCAGCAGAAGCCCCAGGAAGGGAAGTGGAGAGCTTACCCTGAGTCACTGTCTAGCTCAGAGACAGAGGGAGTGCCAAGCCGGAGAAGCCTCAGCAAGGAAGGTGATGCAGCCAGACTCCAAGGTAGGAGAGATAAAGCCATAAAGCCTAAACCCTGTGATACTTGCTCTGATTCAGAAGAGAGGTTAAAGCCTAGGAAAACCCGGAATAGGAGTAAGGGTTTTGCCAGGGACACTGAACAGGAAGAGCCCAGTGAAATCCTACCAAAAGGAGAAAGGGTCATTCAGTGGCATAGGCTATTTAATCTGCTAAAGAATATTAAGGATAAACTGCCAGAACGCTTACAAGCATTGCCAAGTTACAGCTCAGTTGAAAGCATGGAAGTAGCAGGCCAAGAAAGTGTCCTTACTTCAAGTTGTACTGAGATGGACTGTAATGTGTGCATGAAGGCTGAGTAATGGAAGCCTGAGAAAGGGAAGAAGTGAAGCTTGTGTAAATATCTTTATTGCAACACTGGTTACTAGTGTTACCTTAAGAGGAGAAGAATAATCCTGTATTTTGCTTTGACCTGAACGTGTACATTTGCTTTGAAGATTTTGTCAACCATTTTGACACAGATGCTAATAAAATTCCTGTGTGCTTTAAAACCACCACTCGGTTCATAATCTCCTTGGCACAACTACAATCCTTGGGAAAGAGGAATTGAGATGGCTTCCCGTCCCTACTAGGCAACCGCCTGGTAGGGGCGCGACCGCCACAATATATATATATATGTATATATATATATATATATGTTTAAGAGAACACTGCTATGTATGCTATCAGTCATGAGTATGATATAAACGCATACTAATGGAAGAGATGGGGTGAGAGAGGAACTATTAAAAAAAAAACTATAATAGGCAAAAATGTGCTGCCACTCATAAAAACGGAGTAAAACGCATACTTATAAAAAGAAATAGAGTGAAGGAATAAATAAGAAAAAATATAATAAAACCATGTGTGTAGAAAAAGTTCATGTCTATATATGCAGAAAAATGCTATGATGCTGAATGTAATTCTTGAAAAGCTGGAGAAACGGTAACTGACAATATGAGGTATGTTTACTAAACCGTCCTAATGTTACTGGCACTAGTTGCAGCGTTACTGTGAAGAGTGCCATATAAGGAGTGGGCGTTCTGGTCATAAGGTAGCAATCGTGGGTTATCGCGCGATAAAGTGTGCCGTGTCCATTATCACGCTATAGAGGGAGCCGTGCACATTACCACGCATTAACCTTAACTTTGCGTGCTGACCTGGAATCACAGCAACAGAGGTATAGCACACTGGTTAATACAATGACTGCTGAAACAGGGGTCATGAGTTCAATCTCCCAGTGGGCATGATGAATAAGGGTAGCCAAGGCAAATCCTTTTCCTGCTTGAAACAGTCCAACAATCTGTGCTGCCAGCTAAAAATACCAGCACCCCAGTGCCATAACCTAATGCACCTTTAAGGGCACACCAGAAGGCACATCCTAAACCACTTCGTCAGCCAAGGTGGGTTATAATGTGCCCCAGAGGGCATGTCGAAAGGTTGTCAACTCCCAAGGCACCATAGTAGGCGCTCCATAAGCTGGCTGAATCTAATGTGTGGCTAAAGATTCCCCAAGGATGTATAGGTGACTCAAGAAATGTTGGCCAAGGGCAGTAAAGTCCCCCAAGTTGAAAAGCAAGAAAGGTATGGGCCAAACACAGATGTAACCCTAACACTGCACAGAGCACCAAGGAAAGACAATGCACCAGTGATGGAAGGAAGTAGATCTGAGCTGATGGACCAGCCAAATCTGCGTCCAGCCCATGTGGCAGTTGGAAAAATGAACAAACATATCGGGGGCAGCTGTAGCGATGCAAAGGGTGATGGTAATGTACCATGCAACAATGAGAGTGTGTGGCAGAGGATGGGAAGACGTGTCCAGCAGAGGAGGTAGAGGTGGCAGGATAGTTGCAATGACAGGAGGACAGAGGAGTAGCAGTGCCATACAGAGCACACACAGGAGAGGCAACCAGGAAGAGCTGCAATGCAGAAACGTGTATCAGTGCAGGACATGGGGTAGCAGCTTGCACATCAGGGCAGGACGGCACACAGCTGGCAGACACACATAGATGGACAGAAGGATGGTTGGCAACTGTGCTAAGGGTACAATGTGCTAACAGCACAGATCTGCACAGATATGACTGTTACAGGAATGAAAAGTAGCTGTGCAGTACAGGCATACAAATCAAAGAGAACAGAGAG
Organism: Ichthyophis bannanicus; assembly: GCA_033557465.1. NCBI lineage: Eukaryota > Metazoa > Chordata > Amphibia > Gymnophiona > Ichthyophiidae > Ichthyophis > Ichthyophis bannanicus. Next base: position 920,564,209 of record CM066032.1, on the reverse strand, counting down.
GAATCAAACCTATGACCATTAGCACAAATGTCAATGCATAAACCGGTAGGCCACACCACCAACGTGAGGCTTTTAGCAAAGGCAGCATACAAGAATACTGCAGGGCATCACACAAGAGGTTTGCTGTCTGCCAGGATAGGCAAACCTCCAACAGTAACCATGATGGAATGCACATGCAGATCTGGTGTGTACAGATCAGATCACAGTCTGTAACTGGGACCAGAGCCACATATAACTACAAGCACACACACAATGAAATGTTATGCAGTGGATACAGCATGCGAAAGAGGAAAGAGCCTAAACCCAAAGGGTGGCAGGGGATGCTCTGTGGAGCAGGGCAAAATATGGAACAGAACAGGAGCATGTGAGAATTGAACCTGCAAACAGGTGTGCCACAGACCAGCTGAACCACAGCAGTGCCAATCCCCCAAGCAGGCTGCCATGTAAATACTACAAAGAAAGAGACATATGTAACAGCTAATATGTGATGGATAGGCAGCACAGAGGGCACACTTTGGTGTACAGTGAAGAGATGGAAGGTTGTGTGCATAGGTGATGAACCTGCAGGTAGCTCATGGTCAGGTTAGCACAACAGAAAAAAATAAGTAAACCCCATGTGGGGATCAAACCTGCAACCTATGGTGTTACAACACATGTCTGTAACCACAATCCCAAACAACCACAGCAAGCACAATTCAAAAAGATTACCTCAAAGGGAATGTGTGTATGGGAACCTGTAACACCCAGTGATGTGGCAAACGGCTGGAAGATAGACAGCTGGCACGGTACAAGGATGTGAGCACAGGTGGGCCATGTACATGACCAAGAAATCACTAAATATGTGTGTCAGTGTGATCAAGCAGCAGCAGAGACAAATGTATGTCCAACACATATTTTTATTTTGGTTAATCATCACAGATAGTGTAGATACCGCCTATCATAATATCAAGGTGAGTGGATAACAGGGGAAAATTTGAAAACACATTTTGCAGGGCAGCAACCCACATGTTACAGAAAAGTCACTGGCCCGTCTACAGATGATGGGCAAGAGAGATAATGTGCATCAGGTGCATGGTGTGCAGCATGCATTAGGCCCCCACCCCCCACGTGCTGCTGCATGTCCCAAATGCGTTAGTTACATATGTGTGCATGTAGACAGTAGGCGGTGCATGATGAGGGCCCAACACACATCAATCATGATCTGTTCATAAAAACATATCTGCCTGCCAACACAGGAGGCACACAAATGAAACAGCATATGTTGTTAAAAGTAAGAAAGTGTAAACACAGATATCGAAATATATGTTACAGCTGTCACATAATGCCTGATATAGGAATCAAAGCAGCAACAATATAAACCAAAACAATCGTCAAATGCACAATGAGGATATGCTAACAGGTAGCAGAGGCACATGAACACAGAGAATTCAAATGAAACAAACCACAGAAACATGCAGAGATAACACTATGCAGAAGGTCCCCCTGCACTGGTTGGTGTGGATACAGTGTCTGTACACATATATCACGGTAAATGGAATGCACAAATGAAGGAAGAAAATGAACACTCACCCTGCCACACTCCAAATATAACGGGGCAATGTGAGTGTCGTTACCTCAGGGGATAAATAGGACTGTGCAGACATGCAATGCTAGGTTTGTAAATCAATGCAGAGCGTCACGTCTGTACAGTAAACAAATACAATAACCTGCATATAGAGATGGAAAGAAGGTCAAACATGTTAAAGTTACCCACACAGAAGCCATATTGCCACATTCTGTGTTGCGCCAACATAGTCAGTCACATGCACATGCACCGTGTACATTGAAACATGATACAGTGATGCCACACATGCACTGTAACACCCTTGGTGAGTGCAAACATCATTCCAAGATGTTGGTGTGCAGTAAAGTGGTGTGGTGGCAAATACTGTGTCATGTTCAAGTGGAGGGTAGGTGGACATGGACAAGAGGACCTCTCCATTGCTCCCCTTGTGCCACACGCATGGCTGTATGCTTGTGTTGAACCAAACAGATGAGCATATCCTCTGCTCCATGTCACAGATATGGGCAAAACACAACAACACAATGTCAGAAGGATGTACAACATACAGCGACAATGTCAGTCCGTACTGCACACGTGGGGACCAGTACACAGTGTCCACAGTGCAAAGGGTGTCTGCAATTCAACAAGTCACGTTAAGACTGTCCTTGAAACCCTGGGCAGGCATAATCAAGTGTGACATCCCAATATGCCACAGTACTGGAAAGGTCATGTGTATCTCCTGCGATGAAAACGACACCCAGCCAGAGCACGGCAGCAACGGTGTGTTGGACAGGCCTGTCATGCCCAAAGTAGCAGTCCAACAATAATACTGTCCATCCTAGGCATGTGTCCCACTCGCAGAGGTCAAACATCATATGGCACCATTTCCCATGGATAGTTCCATGGTGTTGTTGTGTCCTCCAACAGGTGGGTGATGGTGACGCTGGATGCACTGTAGTAGATGTGCTTTGTGTGTCCTCTGCCCTGTGTCAGGAGAGGATAAACACTGTATTGGTATGCTGCTTGCAACATCAGCCCAAATTGCAGAGCGTCAAACATCAATATGTACGTAATGAAACATCACACAACCAAACATAACATGATCACAACACAGAACACAGTGCATGTTGTGTACATTTGGAATTGGAACCGCAGATGAAGGTGTCACATGGATATGGTCATGTCCATGCCCATGTTACACAGGCGTTTCACAGCTCCACCCCATGTGCATCAGCGTTCGTGTACAGAGACCCAACATGAAATGTCCATGAAACAAACAGTAAATCATTAACATGTAAAGGCTGATGTCATTCCCAAAAGACCAAAGGTGCAACCTACCTTGTGTTTGCATCAGGTATCTGTTTGGGATCCCCTGAGGCTCTCAAAGGCCACAACATGTCACAGTGAAGGGAGAAGATGTCATCGAAATGTGTCGAATCACCGTGTCCCCATGTCCAACCACTGTTGATGCATGTCCATTGTCCACATTATGGTGATATCTGTGATACAAAAATGCTGTCGTGCAGTGGTCTGTCAGCACACAAGAGATAGGTCAGCTCACAACACACAACACATGTCCACAATATTCACAAGGTAAACAGTAGTAAGGTAGAGATAGCACAGTCACCACCGCTCTCCAGGTGTACAGACCCCTCACACCACATGATAATGCAAAATTCCTGCACGCTGTATCATCACACAGCCAACCCAAAAACACACACCCACACAGTATGCTAAGGTGAGCATGCCAGCAGTAGCATACGGCCTGTATGTGCACAATTGGAGAATAGTGGAGATAAAGGCTTGTCAAATGCAATGATACACTGCTGTTGGCTGATGCTACAATGTCAGGGAAGGGTGTACGTGCAGCCCACCATCCGAACACCTAGGACCTGCACACACACGCAGCTCTTTTGGACGTGTCCCAGAGACAGTGTTGGAGAAGACGAACTGGCCAGGAACACATGTGAATATGTGTGCCAACAGCAACATATGGTGTATGGGGGTGCAGGGCAAAGAGGTGAACAACAACATATGTACAATATGACAGATCACTGCAGATATGTGCTCCCCCTTACTGTCGTCACAGACAAAGTAGCTGTAGGTCCACCTACCCCAGACTACTGCATGTTGGATGATGTACAGTCATCTGCCAATGCACCACAACACCAGGAGGGTCACCAAGTATATCCTGTGGATTGAGAAACACAAGAGAAACATTCATATGTCATGTTGTAGCTGTGCAACACACACTGCACCTTCACATCCTCAGCTCGCAGACCCAAGATCCTTTACAGACTTGACTGTTCCCCATCACACTGTACATATTTGTTTCATGTTAAAGTTATCACTGAAGTGTGTGTGGCAAACTACAAGGGTCCGTACTCTGTCCGTCCCCTTCCTCACCTCTCCGCTGCTATAAAAAATGTGGAACAGAACTGTCTCTTTGCTATCGTGTCCCTGCTCGGCTCTAAAGCCGCAGTACTATCCTGTGTCCCCCATATCGCTCCCACTGCCCCTTCAGTGTGTGTTCTGGTGTCTCAATGTCCTCTGCTACCCTGCTGTCAGTACCTGTAACACAGGGAAATATCCAAGGGCTCCTTCTTTATCCTCTGTCGATATACATTTCCTTGGTGTGTCTATCTCATACCTTGACTTACATTACCAGCTGTGTGCTGATGAGTTGCAAATATATCTCTCGATGCCTGAGTTATGTCTGCCAAACTACACCCCAATGTCTCGTTGCCACCTGACATTGATGGCTGCATGTCATCCCACTGTGTGAAATTGATAATGGCAAAGCATGTATAGCCTATATGTGCACCTAAACCCTTCACTCCCATCAGAGCGTCTTTGTGCGTGTGGCCATAACTTTCTTTCTCTAGGGTCCGCAATGTAGGTGTTATCTTGGTCTGCACTCTCCTCCTCTACACACATACCCAGCTTGTAGTTGAGGCTTGTGGTTTATGTCTAGATGTCATCAGCTATAATTCCTCAGTCCTCCCTGAAAACACAACTAAAACCCAAATACCCCCCACCCCAATCAGCTCCCGGCTTGCCTACTGTAACCTACACCTTGCTGATCTGGCCTTGAATCATCTCTGTCTGCCAGAAAATATACAACACTGCACTGCATGGCTATTCTACAGCCACATACATAATGGCAATAATATCCCCCCTGTCAGGACACCTCACAGGTTCCCTATCCGTCTACGCATCCACGTCAAGGCTACGTGCTGACCTGTACATGCAATCACACTGTGGTGTTGCAGTAACTTCCCTTTCTGATCTCAAATACCAGTAATCCAACTACTACTCGGCATGTATATAGTGCTACGTATCACATGTAGCACTATACCGAAACAACTAACACACATTCTCTGCTCATCAGAGCATACCAACCAAACACCTCATATTACAAAATATGAAACACACACGCCTAGGCAACTGGTCTCATCTATGGGCCGCTCTCCTACTGTTGACCCCATACTACACGCCTTTCACCTTGCTGCACCCAAAGCCTCAAACTAACTACCTGTGGCTGTACAGCAGTCCCTATCCCAATCAGCCACAAATCATGTATGACAGCTTACCACCTCCCACAAGCCTACTACTCTTGACACACATAATCCACCTCCACCCGCTGTTGTGCCCTGCTCACATCTTCTGCGTTTCAGTCATGACTAGATTGTAAGCTGGGATGGCCAGGCAGTGTCTGTTACATGTCAGTGTAGTGTTGCATCGTACTGCTATTGGGATACAAATGTTCACTAGTAGTAGTAGTACACACATATCTAAACAAATGTATGTGGCAACATATGCAGTACTTACATGAGAAGACCTCCTCAATCACCTGCCGCCTGACTGCTGTTCCCTCACGTGTGTCACCACGGCCACGTACAGGAGGGCACGTAGGATCATCCTCCAGATCCTCATTAATTTGGACAGGGATATGGTGCCTGAGAGCAATGTTGTGCAGGATGGAACAGGCTATAATGATCTCTGCCACAGTCTGTGGTTTGTATTGTAAGGCCCTGCCTGTCCTATCCAGACACCTGAAGCGACTCTTTAAAACGCCAAAGGTACGCTCTGTGATGGAGCGGCCGGAGGCATGAGCCTCATTGTAACTCCTCTCTGCATGTGTCCGTGGTTGACTCACAGGGGTCAGCAACCAGGGGCGACACCCATATCCTGAATCACCTGCAGAAAGAGATGTGGAACGTTAAAGCAGGAGCTGATGTCCACCCAAATGGACAGAAGTATGTACATGCAAACCAAATGCACAAAACATCCTCACAGAAACATATGACATCACATGATGGAACACCACAACTATGCATCAGCGTGTGAAGTTAAAACACACAAAACAAGGGGTAGGTGTACGAATTGCAATCAACCTAATCTGTAACCACTACAGAAATGCTAGCGTCAATTCTACCATCATCACACAGCACCGTAGCAAGGTAGAGCTGGAGGGCACTACCCACCCCCCCAACATTAGGTCACAAACAGACAGATGAGACACACACACAACTAGGGATACACCTCAAAGACAGACATGTGCAGATACGGTTAGTCACAGGATCACCATGTGCATGTCAGAGATGAGAAATACACACCCAGCAGTATACAGTCCTCATAATGGCCTGCCTCAAATTGTCTGAATAGTGCCGAGTGATGCAGGACATAGGAGTCATGGGTGGACCCTGCAAACCTAGGGACCACATTCAGAATATGCATATTTGCATCACATACAACCTGAACATTCAGGGAATGGTAGTGTTTGCAGTTGCGGAACACTACCTCCCTGTCTCTGGGCGGGACCAGGGCAACATGTGTGCAATCAATAGCTCCCATCACATGTGGTATCCCGACAAACGCCTCAAAGGCCTGGTTCAGGGTCCCCCACTGTTGCCTAGTGTTGGGAATGGCAATGTAATTCCCCACCCGGCTGATCATGGCACGCAGTACCTGCTGGAAACAGCGTGAGAAGCTGGGGAGGCTCATGCCATCCACTGCGGCCACAGATGACTGGAAACAGCCAGAGGCAAAGAAATGTAGGGCATCAAGGAGCTTGACCAAACCCAGTATGGCATGTGACCAACCAGTCAGGGGCTCGAGGTCAGGTCTTAAATCCTCATAGAGCTCCCTTAGCCCCCATGCTCAGGCGGTAGAGGGAGATGACCTGGTCCTCACGCATGCCCTGGACCTGGGCCCTGGACCTGTAGAGGCGAGGCTGGCGAGCCGGCAACTCCGCACGACTCCTGTGCCATGCCGGCACAGCCCCTGCCCGGCCTGTCCCCACAGCTGCAGGTCTGTGTTGCAACGTGACTACACCCATGCCCTGTGCCTCAGCCCCATGGACACGATCTCCCCCGTCAGGCAACCACAGCCCCTGCTCACCTCTCACTGCACATGCAGCAACCACAAAGTCCGCCATAAACTCCACTACCCCCTCAACTCCTCTAACTCACTCAAACTCAGACACTCGCCTCACCAACCTAGCCACACACCTCCCCCACCACACACCAACCCAGCCACACAACCCCACCACCACTCATGAACCCAGCCACTCCCTACGACACACCTGCCTCTGACACTCTCCTTGCTTCACCAACAACCAACAGCGCATGCCTTCTCTCCCTCGCCTACACAAACCCCTCAACGTGTACCAAGTGTGCATGTGTATGTATAGGTTTTTTTACGTTGCGCATGTGCAGTGGTGCAAGCACGTCGGCTGCGTGCATTGCGCATGCGCCGCAGAGACACGGAAGGTGCGTGTGCGGGACACCATGTTACACATGTACTGCCAGTGAGCATGAGACATGCGCATGTGCTGCGTGACATGCATGCGCCAAGCCTCACGCTCACGCACAGTGCATGTGTAACATGGTATCCCACCCACGCACCTTCCGTGTCTCCGTGGTGCATGTGCAACGTGCACAGCTGACGCGCTCGTGCCACTGTGTATGCGCAATGTAAAAAACCTATAAATACACATGCACACATGGTACATGTTGAGGGGTTTGTGTAGGCGAGGGAGAGAAGGCTTGCGCTGTTGGTTGTTGGTGAAGCAAGGAGAGTGTCAGAAGCAGGTGTGTCGTGGAGAGTGGCTGGGTTGGTGAGTGGTGGTGGAGAGTGTCAGAGGCAGGTTTGGTGTGGAGAGGTGTGTGGCAAAGCAGGCGAGAGAGAGAGGAGGGGAGGCGAGGAGCAGGCAAGAGAGACAGGAGCTGAGTTGAGGAGCAAGCAGCAGGGAGAGGAGATGGGGCGAGGAGCAGGTGTGAGGTGTAGCAGAGGAGCCGAGGAGCAGGGATGTGTGACAGGGAGGGGGAGGGCAAAGAGGGCAGGGAGATGGAGCGACAGGACATGGCAGGAGGGGAGGAGGGGGGCCACCTGTTCAGCAGGACCCAGAGCCGGCAGGGAGTGTTGGGCCTGTGGTGGTGGCTGCAGGCCCATCGGGTGTGTTGCAGCCCACACAGGGGCCACCCAGTGCCAAATGAAGGCGTATACCAGTGCCAGCTGAGGAACGGAGGAGGGCTGTGAGATTCAGTCAGCAAGAAAACCACATCCTGCTGGCTAGTGGTGTTGGAGCGGTATGAGGTGCTCTATGGCCAGCTGAGCAACAGCCCCACTGTGGCAACACATACACATGTGTGGGAGGAGGTGCAGGAGGCCGTAGCCCAGGCAGGGGGACCAACCAGGGACCTGGACAGTCTGAGAAAGAGATTTAATGACATTAAGCGTGGTGTCCGTGCACACATGGTGGCGGAGAGGCAACATGCCATGAGCACCGGTGGGGGTGCCCCCTTTGCCCCAACTCTCACACCCCTGGAGCAGGAGCTCGCAGACCGTCTTGGGCCCATCTACCTGCGTGGACTGCCAGAAACACTGGACACTGCCCATCCACAGGCAGGTAGGTATGCATCTTACACCTTGCTGCTCCTTATGCTTGGAATAAACGTCCTTTGTCCATGCGTCAGGCATCTTCTTTGCCCCTCCTCACACTTGCGTTCAAAGCTCATATTTTTGCCTATGCCTTTGGCTCATGAGTGTGCTGTTCTCCATTCCTCCCCTTTTTAATTTCACCTTTCTATCTTCCTCTCACACTTGTTCCTACCGCCTTCCTTTGTCCTGTCTCCCCTGCTCTTGTCTCTTTGCTCCTGTTCCAAACCTGTTTCCACACCTGTTAGTGCTCTGTCTTTTTAGATTATAAGCTCCATTGAGTAGGGATTGTCATTTTTGTGTTTCCACTTTTACAGTGCTGCATGCGCTTGGTAGCGCCCTATAAATGCTTCGTAGTAGTAGTGTAGTAGTAGTAGATATGCAGGACACGTACAGGGCATGCCCAAGCACATGTGGCACATGGAGGGGATTGGTGGTGGACCATGTCCTGAGAGCATGCGTGCCCTAACACAGGCAACTGTGGGGTGATGACACAGCAGCACATGGTAGGGTAGGTACAGGGTGTGTATGACAGGTACCTGGGCCTGTGTGCATGATAGACACAGTCCTGAATGTAGTCGAGGACTGCAACGCAGGTGGAGAAGCAGGGGGCGTGGCGGACAAGACCCATATCTGATTGAACACTGCATACATCAATGGTCCAGAAAACAGACATGCAAAGCCCAGAGGGTTAAGCTGCATAGCAACATTTCACAGCACTACAGATCAGCAATGTAACAGTGATGTAAAGGACTATCTGAGGAGTGGCTAATGATATCCCACTGTAATCAACGAGCATCACAGCATACATGAGCAGCAATGTAACAGTAAAGAGCCACATTGGGATATCATTTGACAGTACTCAGATAACCTCCTTGGATCACGTTTACATTGTTGCTCTCTAGTGCTGTGACGTTTGGCTGTGCTACTGGACCCTCTGGGCCTTTCATATAGGTGAGTTTGGCCACTGATATATGCAGAGTTCATGCGATTACAGGGCTTGTCTGTCCTTTGAAGTACTCCTCCTCCTAAGGATATGTGGTTGGGAGACTAACTGAGATCTGATTCCTCTACTACTGGAGTTATCCTACCAAGACTGGTCTAGCATTCCTTCCTCACATATGGCTTATGAGGGCTTACATTTAGTTATTTTTTTGTGCCTACTCCATTTGGGGTGTGTTCATCATTACCAGCCTGCGTCCTCTGTCCCCCTGAGGTCTACTTGCAAAAACAGTACCTGGCATATAGGTCACAGCCAGTCATCATACCTCTGCAGCCAGTCACCAAGCACATTGTGACAGGGGGAGACATACAAGAGGGACATACGACTAGCCCAAAACACATTATCCTGTGGGTACCCACACACACCACCAAAACACATATGACGTCTGTATGCACCTACCTATCCAGGGACATATCCCAGACCATTGACAGGGAAGGGACTAACACACGGGATGATGACGTAGATGCAAACAAACGGCAGCAAACACACCACACACATGTCACACACTTAACACTCTGTTGCGGCCCACATACACTGGGGATACCCTACCCACCCTCACCAGACATTGGAAGGCATATTGCCACACTCCTACCAAATGCACATAGCACAACCCCCACAATACCTGGGAGCAGCCCTTATACACATCCTGCAGTGACACACACACATTCCCAAACACCCACACACGGGGCAACCCCATACCCAGCAGTGCTCCACCCATCCCCCCAGACACCCCACTACACCCATGGAGTATGGGATAGCTGTCCACCCACACCGCACAGTGTCATGCAAAGCAGAGGGCTTCCACACACATCTGGCTGACATGGACACATCCTGCAACACCTAATGTCCATACCACTCAGGGCAATGCAAGCACATCGCTCACACACACAATGACGCCACACAATCCCAGTCAGGACTCCCACATGCGCCACGGTCACAAGTATTGCTGAGGCCACATCCAAGGTCAGGCGGACAGTCCATACCTGATAATGCAGATAGGGGGCGTGGCACTCAGCACACCATCCCCCACACACCGCATCCCATGTGGCGCAACTACACCAGGGAATGAGGCTGCTACCCCCCCCCCCACACCCTGCCAGGCACAGCACACTGAAGGCACCTGTGCTGTCCCTATTGTAGGTGCACCAACAGCAGGCACAGGCGGACAACACATTGTTTTTGGCGGGGATGTACTACACAGGTGTACACAGGTGCACTGCGCAAACTCATCTGTGCTGTGTACCCTTTTCCAACCCCGAGATGACTACAGGACCATGGAGGCACATGAGGAGGAAGATGTGGCAGGGCCTCAGGAAGGTGAGGGGCCAGAGGTTGCAATGTACAGGTACACCGCTAGCAATGGCGAGGGCACAACAGGAAACAAAGTGCTGGCCATGGCAGAGGACATGCCACCGGATGTCAACGCTACAGTGGGGGCCACTAGGTGCAACTCCCAGCCTCTAGAGGGTATGGAGATGGAGGGGAGTCACTACACCGTGCAGGCACCATGGACATCAGCCACCCCTCCCACAAGCATGGCTACAATCTTGGCAGAGCTGCGGGCCCACAGTGCCTCAGCAAGGCACGATGCCCAAGGTGGGTAACAGCATACACAATAATCCCCATGGGGGTTGACGTAGCATACACAATGTGATTGCATTTGCACCACAATATGTTGGCAACATAGCAGATCATTTCATATGTGCGTGGGGGGGTGTCTGTGCCATGTGCGTTCCACCCTCTGGTAGCATGACTTGTCAGGTGTCAGCATGTGTGAGGAGCTCAGACACACACACACTGTTCATGCCCATATACCCCACGGAAGCGCACAGAAGTAAACACCTATCCCAGGTCACCTAGACAGCTTACTTGACTGACCACTCCCCATGTGTATTGGTACCTAGCATAGTTTGTCAGCGTAATCTGTACTGTGCACCAGCGGTATAGAAAACAGGGCTCCCCAGATATATGTATGTGTGTGCCATAACTCCTCACGTCATCTGGCTTATCTCATACAACCAGTGCGTAGATCAAGCATTCACACATTGAACTGTGACACTGTACCATGTGTGAGATCTGTGATTCACACGAACCCTCATCAGGACCCTTTCCTGAGATGAGAATGGTTCATGGGACACACAGATGTAAACATGGTCATGCGTTGCTAGTTGTTGTGTGCATGATTTTTCTGCAGACTGATCTGGTGGGATATGCCTGACATGTGCATGTGTCACAGTGGGGGTTGTAACAGGTGTCTCACACATCACCTTGTGTCCCACCCACAGGCACTCATCAGGCTCTGTTGGCCATTCACCAGGAGATCCACCAGCTGCGTGCCACAGCAGACATAATGGCAGGGGCGCTCCTCCATATTGCGGATGCCCAGGAGGCCATGGCTGCCCGTACACAGCAGCCAGCACCGGCACCAGAGGCGGCACCAGCAGTCCCAGGACAGAGGGGTGGATTGGGCTGTGGTCGCCATGGCCAGCCACGGAGGATGTGAACATTATAAATAAATACATCACAACCTATTACAACCTATGTCTTTGTTTCCCATGTGTGGCACTGTGATCCCCTACGTACCCTGCACCCCATGTTGTCACCCTGCCAGCTTCTGGAGAGAAATCTGCAACTGTGAGTATATACTTCTGGTAATTTTCTAAAAAGAATTCTTTGTATTAAAGCTACTTAATCTGTGAACCCACTGTTTTTTTGTTGGATCAGTTAGGGCCTAGTAGCAGCAATTAAAGTTTGAATTTAAAAACCCAGAGGAGAACTTTCTGGTTATATTTCATACCCAGCAGAGAGCTTGTAGTTTAAATTTAATAGACACTCAGGGCCAAGTAACAGCAAAGTACTGTTAGTTTAAATTTAACACACAGAAGAGAGCTTTCTGGTTAAAATTAGAATCCAGCAGAGAGCTTGTAGTTTAAATTTCATAAGAAGTTAGAGCCTATCAGCAGCAGCTAAGAGCTATAATTTAAATCAAATCAGAATTTAGCTTACCTCAGCAACACAAGACAGGGTACTGTGTAGCAGCCCTCTTTTAATAGGTGTTATTTCCCTCCCTCCCTCCCCACTCCCACCCTCCGCTGGGATAATCATAGCTTTATAGGTACTTACACATCTTAAAGGACAGGAGGTGCTTTCAGGTGAAGCTCATTACCCAAATCAGTCATACACTAAGGACCTGAGATTAATTTAGCTTCAGGTGAACAAGGTATATTAAACGTATTAGGTACAGTTTTATTGGTATAAATACCCATAGCAACCCCTAGTAAGTAAGAACTTAAAGATCTAGACACAAACTTAAAACTAAGATGCAGACAGCAGTCCAGCAGCGGGATGGGGGCTTTCCAGTCTTTTGCATTGAGTGTCACATGTATGATTTTCTCCCAGTTGGTGAGAGGTCTTACGTGTGCACTAGGTGCAAGGAGCTCTTTGCTCTCAGGGAACAAGTCCGTTCTCTAGAGGCTAAAGTAGCAGACTTGGAAAACATAAGACAGACAGAGAGGTACATAGACGAGACCTACAGGGATATAGTCCTGAAGTCCCACCTCCAGTCTGGCAGCACCTCTGTTGCTATGGAGGAGAGAGGTCACGTGACAGGAGAGCATCACCGGCAGGAAGTGATCCTGTAACTAGGACCTGTCCTCCAGGTGATGTAAAACCCTCTCGCACCGAGGAAGTTTCTCCAGGGCCATGTGCCCATGAGGGAAGGGTTAGGACAGCCGTTATAGTTGGTGATTCGATCATTAGGCATGTAGATAGCTGGGTGGCTGGTGGACGTGAGGATCGCCTGGTAACATGCCTGCCTGGTGCGAAGGTAGCGGACCTCACGCGCCACCTAGATAAGGTCTTAGATAGTGCTGGGGAGGAGTCTGCGGTCTTGGTACATGTCGGTACCAATGACATAGGAAAATGTGGTAGGGAGGTTCTGGAGGCAAAATTTAGGCTTTTAGGTAGGAAGTTGAAATCCAGAACTTCCAGGGTAGCATTCTCCGAAATGCTTCCTGTTCCGCGCGCAGGACCCAAAAGGCAGGCAGAGCTCTGGAGTCTCAATGCGTGGATGAGACAATGGTGCAGAGATGAGGGTTTTGCATTTGTTAGGAACTGGGGAACATTCTGGGGAAAGGAGGGGCTCTTCCGAAGGGATGGGCTTCACCTTAACCGGGATGGAACCAGGCTGCTGGCATTAACCTTTAAAAAGGAGATAGAGCAGCTTTTAAACTAGATATTAGGGGAAAGCCGACAGTCGCCCAAGAGCAGATGGTTCGGAAGAATGTATCCTTGAAGGATACTACCAAAAGCAGAGAGGTTCCACAAAAGAGTAAAGTAGCCCAAATGCCCTCAAGTATGGAGCAGACAGAGCTTAAAGATCCCAATTTACCCATGTCTAACAATAGCCAAATTAACATGAACAAAATACATTCTCTAAAATGCTTTGTATGCAAATGCTAGAAGTCTAAACAATAAGATGGGAGAGTTAGAATATATAGCACTAAATGAAATGTTAGATATGATTGGAATATCAGAGACATGGTGGAAGGAGGACAACCAGTGGGACACTGTGATACCTGGGTACAAACTATATCGTAATGATAGTGCTGATCAAATTGGTGGAGGGGTTGCGCTCTATGTTAGAGAGGGCATTGACTCAGAAAGGATTAAAGTTTTGCAGGAAACAAAATCTGCTGTAGAATCTGTATGGATTGAAATTCCATATAAAAGGGGGAAGGCAATGGCAGTGGGGGTGTACTATCGAGCGCCTGGCCAGAATGACCAAATGGATGATGAAATGCTCAAAGAAATCAAGGAAGCTAACAAACGTTACAGTGCAGTAATAATAATGGGTGATTTCAATTACCCTGGTATCGACTGGGTCAGTGTCACGTCAGGGCATGCTAGGGAGATAAAGTTCCTGGATGAAATAAATGACTGCTTCTTGGAGCAGCTGCTTCATGAACCGACCAGAGGGGAAGCCATATTAGACCTAGTCCTTAGTGGAACACCAGATCTAGTGCAAGAGATAAGGGTGTTGGGGCCACTTGGCAATAGTGATCATAGCATGATCGCCTTTGATTTAATTAGTGGAGGAGGGATAGTAAGGAAATCCACAGTACTACCTTTTAACTTTCGAAAGGGAGACTATGATAAAATGAGGAAAACAGTTAAGAAAAAACTAAAAGGAGCAGTTGCAAAGGTTAAAGACGTACATCAAGCTTGGGTGTTGTTGAAAAATACTATCTTGGAAGCCCAGACCAGCTGTATTCCACGCTTTAAGGAAAGTGGAAGGAAGTCCAAAAAACTGCCAGCATGGTTTAAAGGTGAGGTCAGAGAGGCTGTTGTTGCCAAAAAAGCAACTTTCAGGAAATGGAAAAAAGAGCCAAACGACGAAACCTGGAAACAGCACAAGCACTGGCAAGTCAAATGCAAGGCATTGATAAAGCAGGCAAAGAGAGAATTTGAGAAGAAGCTTGCTGCGGAAGCAAAAGCGCGAAATAAAGACCTTTTCAAGTACATTCGTAGCAAAAAACCTGTGAGAGAGTCAGTTGGTCCATTAGATGATAAAGGGGTTAAAGGAGCACTAAGAGGCGATAAGGCGATAGCGGAGAGACTGAATGAATTCTTTGCTTCGGTCTTTACTGAGCAAGATGTAGGGATGTTACCCATGACGGAAGTGGTATTTAAAGGTGTGGAAGAATTGAAGGAAATATCGATACATCGGGAAGATGTCTTACAACTATTAGATAAACTGAAGAGTAGCAAATCACCTGGGCCGGATGGTATACATCCAAGGGTGTTGAAAGAACTGAAATATGAGATTGCAGACCTGCTATCAGTAATCTGTGAACTATCATTAAAATCATCTCTAATACCTGAAGATAGGAGGATCGCCAATGTAACACCAATTTTTAAAAAGGGTTCCAGGGGTGATCCGGAAAACTACAGACCGGTGAGCCTGACGTCAGTACCGGGAAAAATGGTAGAAACCATCATAAAGAATAAAATTACTCAGCATGTAGATAGTCACAACCTAATGGGAGACAGCCAACATGGCTTTAGACAAGGAAGATCTTGTCTTACTAATCTGTTATGTTTTTTTGAAGGAGTGAATAAACAGGTGGACAAAGGTGAGTCGGTTGATATTGTGTATCTGGACTTTCAGAAAGCCTTTGACAAGGTCCCTCATGAGAGACTTATGGCAAAACTAAAGAGTCATGGAATAGGAGGCAGTGTACTATTGTGGATCAGGAACTGGTTAAAAGATAGAAAGCAGAGGGTAGGGCTAAATGGCAAATTTTCCCAATGGAGAAAGGTGAATAGTGGTGTACCCCAGGGATCTGTGCTGGGTCCGCTGCTTTTTGACATATTCATAAATGACCTGGAAAGTGGAATAACGAGTGAGGTTATCAAATTTGCAGATGACACAAAACTATTTAAAGTTGTTAAAACCGAAGAGGATTGTGAAAAATTGCAAGAGGATCTTGATAAATTGGAAGACTGGGCATCAAAATGGCAGATTAAATTTAATGTGGACAAGTGCAAGGTTATGCACCTAGGGAAGAACAACCCAAACTATGGTTACACGATGCAAGGTTCCACATTAGGAACCACCACCCAGGAAAAAGATTTAGGCGTCATTGTGGATACCATGTTAAAACCCTCGGCCCAGTGTGCAGCGGCGGCCAAGAGAGCAAATAGAATGCTAGGTATGATAAGGAAAGGAATGGAAAATAAAACAAAAGATATTATAATGCCTCTATATCGTTCCATGGTGAGACCGCACCTTGAATATTGTGTGCAATTCTGGTCGCCGTATCTTAAAAAGGATATAGCGATTTTAGAAAAGGTTCAGAGAAGAGCCACCAAAATGGTAAAGGGGATGGAAGGATACTCCTATGAAGAAAGGCTAAAAGGTTAGGGCTCTTTAACCTGGAAAAGAGACGGCTGAGGGGAGATATGATAGAAGTCTATAAATTAATGAACGGAATGGAACGGTTAAACGTAGATCGATTGTTTACGTTATCAGAATATAGAAAGACTAGGGGACATGCAATGAAGCTACAGGGTAAACTATTTAAGACTAATAAAAGAAAATATTTTTTCACTCAACGTGTAATCAAACTCTGGAATTTGTTACCGGAGGATGTAGTAAAGGCTGTTAGTGTAGCTGGGTTTAAAAAAGGTTTGGACAAGTTCCTGGAGGAAAGGTCCATAAACCATTATTAAGAAGTGACCGAAGATATCAATGCTTGACCCAGTACAAGCATTGTGGAACTTGTGTCTCTTGGGGAAACTGCTAGGTACATATGACCTAGTTTGGCCACTGTTGGAAACAGAATACTGGGCTTGATGGACCTTGGTCTGACCCAGTATGGCATATCTTATGTTCTTATGTTCTTATGTGCGTACCCATATCCCTCAGGGGTGTGGTGTCTGTACTGCCACTAATCATCGCACATAGGTTATACCATGCCCTGTGTGCCATGGACTGTGGCAGGTGGTCACCCTCCTACCTATGCATGGGGGTATACCCAACTTCACCCGTTGCACATCAACATGCTCACGGTGGTACATGTCTGTTGTAAGGATCTGTCACCCTCTCCCACCCCATATGCTCTCCATCATTAGACACACATGTGTGACCATACTCCCTGCCCACACCAGGGAATACGTGGCTGTCTACCCACATAGGCTTGCATGTGGCACAGGCAGACAAAGGTAGCTCGCTTCAGTCAGCTGATCACTGTTCGCCAGCGCTTGTAGTCCCCCACCGCTCATCCTCGGGACCTGCATCGACCTGTCTCGCCCTCACCAGCTATCCCCCTGTAAAGCTCCTGGGTACAGCATCCCCTCTTACCCTTCCTGTCACATACCTGCTGCTAGCCTTTTCCCCTATTGCCCAAGCATGGTGAATCAGATATGGTGCCCACACATCACAGGCAGCATGTATGTGACCATAGCTGTTGGGACACACTGCACATTGGCACATCACAGGGGCACCATGGGACACAGACGCCTACGCATATGGGCAGCCCCACAACTGCATGTGGAGACGGTCCATGTATGTTACCTATGACTACCACACATACACATAGGGAGCTACACACATGTCCCATGCTCACGTCCACAGTCTGTCTGTAAGGGAGACACATGACCATTGTGATGTAGTAACCCAACTGTATTTAAAAACATATGCACAACAGGTATTGTATACCAAAGCCCACATGTTGGGTCCCAGGAGACAGGAACAGCACAGGGCACATGTGTGGGTGCCACAGGGACCATCACACGCTCCTGGGACGCCCGTCAGGGGATGGCTGCCGAGATGCACTGCCCATACCAGCCACACGCTGCATCTCGGCAGCCATCCACTGAATGGAGCCTGCCAACCACCGAATAGTGCGGTCCTGGGCCCGCTGGTGTTGCAGCACACCATCCATTGCCACATACAGGTCCCGGACACACCTGCAACCACATACACACAAGGTGCCAGGTGTCTGTGTGGTGGCATGTGCATGGGCCCTGTCTGTGGCAATGGGTGGCATAGCTACACCGAAATGGGCACCATTGCCACACACATGCGGCAGCTGGCAGGGAACCACAGTTCCCTGTGCTGTCCTGTGTTCCCTCCCACCCTCCCCCCTCCACACCCCCTCCTCCGCCCCCGGCACCTCCCACCCACCCTCGCCACCCTCCACGCTCTCCTCCTCCTCCTCACCCCCAAAACACCACACACACTCTCACCCTCCCCCCCTCCCACCCCACCCCACCCCACCCCACCCTCTACCCCCTCCATGTCCCGATCATCCTCTTCCGCCTCTGACGCTTCCTCCTCGTCTGCCACCTCCTCCTCCTCCTCAATCGGCTGGACTGCAGCTGTGGGGCGTGTTGTGGGTGGCCCTGAGGTTGATGTCCCCTCACCAGCAGCAGCAGCTTCTGTGGGGGAAGACAGTCATTAGCACACCATCATGCAGTTACAATGCCACATAAACATAGTGTGGCCTCCCACAGGCCGTTGGCCCACTGTGACATGCGCTGTAGGGGCCGTAACACTCACTGCCACGTTGCTGCAGCACCCTCCTTTGTAGCTGCTCGAGGACACCCGGGCAGTACAGCCGCAACTCACATCCCTTTTTCCTTAGGTCCTCCACCTGGGTGGGAATGCAATGGGTGGGAACATTAAGGGCCAGATATCTCTGTTGGGTGCCCAACGCATATCACACATCACTGCATACAGCAGGGTGCTGCTGCTGCTCATGCCAGTGGGTCCTATACTACCTATTGCCAGCGCCGCCTGCATGTGTGGCTGTGGGTCTGGGCATGTGTGGCGTGCCACCTACGTGTTGTTTGGGCAACCCCACAGACCAGCCTTACCCAGATCCTATGCTCTCCTTGCATTACATGGCAGCACCATGCCATGTGTGGGGTAGGTATGCTGCTCTACAGGGGAGGTGTTTCTTGACCCCTGTGGGGTCAGACACACACCTGTATGTTTGCATAACCTACACACATCCGCAGACACAAACGCCATGCCACCATGATATCTGTATTGGAACATGTGTGATGTGTTCTGGCGTCGCGCGGGGATTGGGTGGCCCTGAACACATCACCAGGAACCACTACCAGAACACCAGGATGTGTACTCTACCTGTGTGGACACAACTAGGGCCTCCTGTGAATAGGGCATTTGTGGCCAACTGCAACAAGAGCATGCACCAACACACCTAGCTGGGCTATAGACCTCTGTAATCAGGTCCAGGGCATCCTGGAGTTAGGGCAGAGCTGTGATACCCCAACTGATGCAGTTACCCTGACACCAGGATTTATAATAGACCTCTGTAATCAGGTCCAGGGCCTCCTGGGGTTAGGGCAGAGCTGTGAGAATGAAACAGATGCAGGTACCCTGACACCAGGATTTATAATTGACCTCTGAAATCAGGTCCAGGGCCTCCTGGGGTTAGGGCAGAGCTGTGAGAATGAAACAGATGCAGCTACCCTGGCACCAGGATCTTTAATTGACCTCTGTGATCAGGTCCAGGGCCTCCTGGAGTTAGGGCAGAGCTGTGAGAATGAGACAGATGCAGGTACCCTGACACCAGGATTTATAATTGACCTCTGTAATCAGGTCAAGGGCCACCTGGGGTTAGGGCAGAGCTCTGAGACTGACACAGATGCAGTTAACCTAATACCAGGATCTATGCTAGACCTCTGTAACCATGTGTGACACCTCCTGGGGATGGACCAGACATTTGGGACCACATCACACGCAGGTAACATAACACCAGGATGTGTAATAGACCCATGTGATCAGGTCTGTGGGCATTATGGGGATTGGGCAGGATTGCAATCCACAACATACGCATCTACAGTGGCAACAGCTTGGCCCACAGACTGGTATTTCCACCATGTTCTGCATGTATGATATGTGATGCTTGCTGCATTTGTGTTGCACAACCGTCATTGTGTGACCTGTCCCCATACACTTACTTCAGGGGGTAGTCGGTAGATCGGTTGTACCGCCTGGTGAGGCGCACCCATGCTCTCCTCACCCGTGAAAGGACCTGCCTCTTTGCTGCGCCCGGGAACAAACGGCGCTGTCTGGTGCAGATCAGTTCGCTCAGGATCCTGAGCTCCCTCCGGGTAAATTAGGGCTTCCGTGAACGCCCGTCCATTTTTTCACTCTCGAGATAGCACATGTACGTGCGCGACAGCTTGATGACGCACATGGCGCATGCGCCGTGTCGCGCACGTACACGCGCTATCTCGCGGTACTACGTGCTACCTGGTGCAATTACGGTGCACAGCACACGTGGGATTTTGACGGCCAGATCACGTCATAGTATTCTTATCGGAACTGTGAAACGCGCCGCTAACGGTATGGGCCACTTCTCCAGTCCCCATACACCTGATCTCGCCGCCACGCCACCATTTATTAATTTAATTGGTGAATTGGTGTTTATGTTACGGCAGTGAGGCTCCCCGGCGTTGGCCAGTGGGTGCATTATAGGGCGCCTTAGCTTGTGGCGCCCTGCAATGCGCCTTCTACGGCCCATGCTCAGTGCCACCGTAGTCTACAGGACTAGGGTGAGTGGGTATGTTGGCATTACCCGCACACTACAGAGATGTGTCTAACTGTTACAGCCATGCAAAAGGTGCCACTTCAGACACTCTTCCTGATGTTGTTGCACTGGGGATTTGAACCTATGAGAGCTGGCTGTATAGTCACTGTACTAACCAGTGTGCTATGCCTCTATGGCCATTGTCATAGCTAGGACTGACTACACAACAACTGCACGTCAACGCACATACATTCTGCTGTGCTTACTGGGATAGTGGAACCCACAGCAAAGGCAGTTTCCAGGCCACGATACTGTAGGGAAATGACTGTGGAGGCAGAGGTCATGGGTGTGATCCCACAGTGATGTTATGTAAGAAGGCTGTCTGAGGCATTACCCTTTAATTTAAATCAGTGCCGTCTGAGGCATTTCCTTTTTTAATTTAATTAGTGCTGCCAGCAAAAACACCCTCACAGTGCTGTAACCTAAGGTGCCACATAAGGTGCCCTATAAGGCACTCCATAGGGCACATTATAAAGAGCACTGTCCGCCAAGGCACCTTGTAATGTGCCTTATAGGGTGCTGTATAGGGCGCTTATGAGGCACCTTAAGGTTACAGCACTGTGAGGGTGCATTTTGCTGGCAGCACTGATTTAAATGAAAAGGAAAAGCCTCAGACAGCTGTAAGTCAGTGATAGGACCCCAGAAAAGAGAACCTATAAATATCACTTGAATGAAACACTATATAGCACTATGGGGGAACCTAGCCATGCCATGGTCACTGCTCAGTCAGGGTGAGAGTGACCTCCCGGCAGGACATGCTGTGGCCACCCTGTCTGTGCAGGTGGTAGCCGGGCACTACAATGTCCCAGCCATTGCCCTATGCCCTGTGCAGATGCATCCTGCCCAGGCCACCCTGTCCGGGCCATTCCCACAGTACCTTTCTCCTCATTATGCACATATTAAGGCTAACACTTGAAACAGTGCAAGCAGTTTGGTATCAGTAAATTGTATGCAGCCACAACACACTTGATAGACATACACACACTCCCACACCTATTCCAGCACTGTGCAAATATAGAGGCTTTTGGCAGCCCTGGCCACCACACCAGTCCTGGGCACAGTGTAGGCATGGCTATGGTACGCAATACTATTGGGGTCACTCCCCGGGGTAGTAAACACTGTCAGAAACCAAAACTGAACCACACTCCACAGATATCAGAAAGGTTGCTATGATGCAGCTCTATCAGCAAATTGTGATTAACGTAACAATTGTTATCTGCCATTAATCATAGCAACCTTTCGATATATGTGTAACGTGTTCCCAAGTTTTAGGGTGGCATTGCTAAGGTAGGCAAGTGCTAGTATTGCGAGATGCTGCTGCACGCAGGGCCCAACAGCCTAAATCTCCATGAGGTTTTGGATAGTAGAGCCTGTGGGAGTGGGGTCTTTATGCCCCTGTAGGCCGCTGCTCTAGGGCAAGAGGTTCCCAAACTCCGGTCCTGGTGGGCCAAACACTGTTCAGGTTTTCATGCTGTCCCTAATGAATATGCATGAGATACATTTGCATACAATGGGGGGCGGAACATACAAATGCAGCACAGGCATATTTATTAGGGACAGCATGAAACCTGAATGGTGTTTGGCCCTCCAAGACTGCAGTTGGGAAACTCTGCTCTAGGGATTGCACATGTTTATGGTGTCTGTGCTCTGTAGGGTAAAATATAGGCGTTTCAGGCATGTTTATTTTATCTTCAATAAAGGTACCATCTTTATTACAACGGTTTAGTATGGGTAAAATATGGGGACAGGGTTGTCAGGAGCCACAGCTGGGACTTGAACTTCTGACCTTCTGTTCCTGAACACACTGTTGCCACAGAGGACAGTTCATTCCCTGGGGATACCATGACTGTTCGTCAGACAGACCCGGTCTGTTGCAGTGCACCGGCACCCACCTAAACGGGGCTAGTCCATGGTCTGCTGTGGGCAGAAGCCACTGCCCCCTCTGCCACCAGCACCACTCCACCACCAGCACCACTCCGCCACCATGCTGCCATGCCATTATGCTGGTGGTGATGGTGGTGCGCAGTCCCTGGCCATCTAGTATGCCGGTAAGCAGCTGCCTATGGTGTGGGTTCTCGGGTAGGGGTGCCTACATGGCCATGCGCGCTTCCCCCCCCCCCCGCACCGCCTTCCAATGTTATGTGCCCTTGGGGGTACCTGCTGGGTAATATCCCCTGTGACACTGTGGGTCACACAATCATGCCCATGTTGGACCCTCATCAGTTGCGGTCTTGAAGCTTTACAGTTTTGGCATTCCTATGTGCCAACCTAGGCATCTGCCTAGCCCACACTGTGCCCCAGCTGGACTACAGCATGTGCTGCCTGCAGCCGCCTGTATCCCATTTACAGCATCGTTAACAGTTGCTCTTTTCCTACGTGCCCACTCTGCTGTTGCTGTACATGTGCACGCCATAACAAACCTGCCCAATCTAAACAACAGAAACCCTGATCAGCGCTATTTCAATGTGGGATCATTCACTTTGTTAGGGGGACAGAGCATAGACCCTTCCAAACCTGATAGCTTAATTTATACGCTTTGTCAGTAATGTTTGCTTTATGCTTATCATTAATATCACTATTGGCCAGCTGGGTTAGTGGGATTAGATGTGGTTCTGGTCCTTTTATATGTTTATTTGCTTTTTTGGTCCCTGCACATGTATCACAACTATCACTTTTCTGGGTTTCCCTGCCTTTGCTGCACATTGCTGACTTGAAATGGTTTCTCTCTCCTGCAAATGTTGCCTCTAGCGCGAGGTTTTCACTGGTGCTAATTTTCAGACCCTGATTTCACGGTTGTTAGTGTGCATGGAGCCTCTCCCTGCCCACTCTCTGCCCATTGACCCCTTCTCTCCGCCCTCTGGGAAGCCTTACTCCACCCTTCAGGCCCGGATTTCACAGCGTTAGTGTGCCTTAACGCTGCCACTGCGGTATTGCGCGATAAGTGACGTTAGCGCGTGATAACGTCACTTATCGCAAGAGAATTACCACCGCTGCGACGTTAAGGACGGTTTAGTAAACATACCATTTACACACAATTCAAATGAAATAAGATACAATGTACAAATACAAACAAAATATGTGAGAGGATACAAAATAAAATACATTACCAAAGAAATAAAGGGCAGAACATAGAGACCGTCCAAAAGGGACCACAGAACAGTAAAACCAAACTTTTCCCAATCTAAATAAATAATAGACACGTGTTGTATAGGATACATCAAACTATAGGAAAGAAAAGGAAACATTAGATATAAACAATAACAACAAAATGAAAAACAAAAGGAGAAGTAAAACAAACCACATTGCATATGATAAAAAATCTCGGGTAGGCAAAAGTAAACTTAGGTGGACTGCTAATGTAAATAATAAATATAAAACACAATCCTTCATAAAATATATATAATATGTATATTATGTATGGGAACATTAAAAAACATGGTGGAAGAGTCACACATTGTCAAATTGTAATATATTGACAATTTGACAACCACAATTAAATGAAACTGCAACATGCATAATAAAATAATGCGAAAACTGGTTTGGACATAACATACAACAAGCCATCAACAAGGATCAATAGTGGGAATGCGTCAAATCCCAATATTATAATAATAGCTTTGTTCTGAAAGTATGATGATAATATATGATATATCTTATTATATATTATAATATATCATATATTATAGATATATTATATATATATATAATAATTTGTTCCTGGACTGGAGCTAAACATGCAACAAGGATTTGCAAACAATAAATCGAGACATAGGAGAATATAAACTGCAAAAGGATGCAACAATAAATGAGATATTCAATATAAAATACCATAATAAAATACAATTTTTTAAATAAAGGGATGTAGATAGCATACCAAAATACGGTAAAACAAAGAAAGACCTCTAAAAGGTGATATAACAATAATATTATATAATATATATATATATATCTATGTTTAAGAGAACACTGCTATGTATGCTATCAGTCATGAGTATGCTTTAAACAACAACCACTACCCTCTCGGTTCATAATCTCCTTGCACAACTACAGATCCTTGGGAAAGAGGAATTGAGATGTGCTTCCCGTCCCTACTAGGCAACCAGCCTTGTAGGGGCGCGACCGCCACAATATATATCAATATATATAATGATGTATGGTTAATATATATATATTATATATATATGATATAGATCTCTTATCTATTATATAGATATAATGTTTAAGAGAAACCACTGCTATGTATGCTATACAGTCCATGCAGTAATGATATAAACGCATACTAATGACGAAAGAGATGGGGTGAGAGGGAGAGGAACTATTAAAAAAAAAACTTATAACTAGGCGCAAAAATGTGCCTTGCCCACTCATAAATAACGGGAGTAAAAAACGCACATACTTATAAAAAGAAATAGAGTGAAGGAAAATAAATAAGAAAAATATAATAAATCCATGTGTGTAGGCAAAACAGTTTCATGTCTACATATGCGAGAAAAATGCTATGATGCTGAAAGTAATTCTTGAAAAGCTGGAGACACGGTAACTGACAAATATGGGGTATGTTTACTAAACCGTCCCTAATTGTTACTACTGCGCTAGTTGCATGCGTTACTGGTGGAAGAGTGCCATAATAAGGAGTGGGCGTTTCTGGTCATAAGGTAGCAATCGTGGGTTTAATCGGGCGATAAAGTGGGTGCACCAGTGTCCATTATCACGCTATAGAGGGACCGTGCAACATTACCACTGCATTAACCTTAACTTTGCGTGCCTGCCCTGCAATCCACAGCGTAAACAGAGGTATAGCACACTGGTTAATACAATGACTGCTGAAAACAGGGGTCTGAGGTTCCATCCCAGTGGGCCATGATTGAACTAAGAGGGTAGCCAAGGCAAATTCCTTTTCCTTGCTTGAAACAGTCCAACAATCTGTGACTGCCAGCTAAAAATACTAGGCACCCAAGTGCCATAACTTAATGCGAGCCTTAATAATCTGTACACATCACCCATAGGCCCTGGTCCGGTAAGGACGCCACAACGGCAGCAGGCACATCACTAAACCACCTCGTCAGCCAAGGTGGGATTATTACATGTGCCCCAGAGGGCCGATGTTCGAAAGGTTGTCAACTCCCAAGGCACCAATAGTAAGGCGGCCCCCTATAAGGTGGACTAACTTGACATGGCTAATGTGTGGCTAAAGATTCCCCAAGTGATGTATAGGTGGACTCCAAAAGAAATGTTGGCCAAGGGCAGTAAAGTTCCCCCACAGTTGAAAAAAGCAAGCAAAGGTATGATGGCCAAACACAGACATGCTAACCCTAACACTGCACAGAGCCCCAAGGATAAGACAATGCACAAGTGATGGAAAGGAAGTAGATCTGAGCTGATGGACCAGCCACAATCTGCGCTCCAGCCCATGTGGCAGTTTGGAAAAATGGAACAAATGGCATATCGGGGGGGGCAGACTTTGTTGTAGCTGCGGATGCAAAGGTAGAATGATGTAATGTACCATGCAACAATGACAGACTTGTGTGGCAAAGAGGATGGGGGGAGAAGACGTGTGGGCCCGCAGAGGAGGTAGAGGTGGCAGGAATAGTTAGTGCAATGACCCCCAGTGAAGACAGAGGAGTAGCAGTGCCCAGTGCATAATGAGCCACCACCACAGGAGAACGGCAACAGGAAGAGCT